>OZ010791.1:291881806-297609214 GCA_963932465.1 Maratus speciosus
GTTTTTATCAGTCAATTCTCTTCTCCTTGACAAAGGCTTAAGGTTAGCCGAAAGCGCTCGGAGTAGCTTTTTATCATTTTAACATCTAGTGTTTTTAATTTTTGAAAACATTTGTATATATTTTATCACACATATGTAGTAATGTGTTTTAAATGAAGCATTTTAAATGTTTCCATGTTTTTACTTCGGATAGAATATACTTGTCTGAAATCTTTTGTGTGTCCCTGTAAATGCTATGCACTTCGTATTATACATGAGATAAGTTATAGTAAACCTCAGCGACGTATATCAATTTCATTATACATGAAATAATTTAACATAATTAAAATACGCCGCAACCAATTCCCTCCACCCCTATATCATTATGTAACGGAATTCTTTTGTATGGCCCTGTAAATGAATAATAACTATTCTTTACACCGTATATTCTGAAGAATAAATATTTTAGTGCACATCATTAATGCATATATATATTTTTTTTTTGTTTGTTTGAAAGCGTGTAACTCAATTAAATATCATTTTAAACGATTTTTTCCCATAGGCTGTAACGTAACGAAAAACTTTTGACTGTCCCTGTAAATGAACTAAAGATGCTACAAACTTCATTTGAAATAGGGAACGTGCTATGGTAAAACGCCGATGATATCCAAAAATTGCAGGGCAATCCGAGTATATTTACGGGAGTTAGAGCGCGGAAAGACGGACAGGCAAACCGAAGTCATAAACATTTTTCAACTTTGTTGGAAAGTGTTAAAAATAACGAAGTTTAACCTAAATAACGAAGTTTTGTTAAAGCCTTCAGGAAGCCTTGGAAAGTGTTTCATAATCTATGCTTAATGCATGATTTTTCTTTCTTGCTTCACTTATAATATGGCACAGCGAGGCATACATTCATTTAAAAGTCTTTGAAAAACACTATAAATACGCCTGCCAAAATGTAAACAAAACGTTTTCTTCTGAGTCTAAAAGGCGGTCTTATCAGGAAATTGATTCGCTGAATGCATACGTCACAGTAAAATGAACCAATCGCACTGCCACACGTACATCGTTCAAACGATCTGTTTTTAAAAAGATATACTCTCTGAATGTTGATTATCTGAATGGGTCGGTTCATGTGACCGTAAATTAACCGATGAGGATCGTTTTTATGGCTGTTGTCAAATGACAAGCTATAAATTCAGCCTCATTTTGCTGTCACGTAAGAGAAATACAGAGTGGTCATAAGAAACTTCCCCGATATATGTACTCCTAGCGACCTAACCGCAACCATTTAAAGCAATAGAGCTCTCATGGTTACGGTTACAGTGAAACAATTTCGAAATTTTCGAATGGCAACAACCTTTTTTTCCTGCGTAAATTCATCAGCGCATTGAAAAACCATAAATGGCGTTGGAACGATACATGTATTACTAAAATTGCCGGTGTAATATCCTAGTCAGTCCATCTAACCCACTCAGTCCTAATCAGTTCCTATGCAACATAATATTAAGTACTCTAAAACAAATGATTACATTTTTATTTTCACTATGTGTACACAAACACAATTTAAAAACACATGTTAAAACAAATCTTACAACATTACTCAGTTCACAAGTTAAAAAAAAAAATCGGCTGCTGAAAAACATGTCTTATAGCCACTCCTTCGTTCCTCCCATATCGAAAACGTGCTCCTACAGTACGGTAGGGACGTCAGCCATACGCAAGTTAAAAGGACTCCAATTCAGGAGCAAGTCCTGCATTCGCACCTCATGGTTACAGCGTCTAGAATACCTAGTGTGGAAATATGCTATCCAAACAACGCTAAAGATTTGTATCCCTATAAATGTGCGACGATACTGCTAAAATCCCAAGTGTCGATCGCAGCGACATCTGCGAGATTTTCGTATTACATTGTATAGACACAGCAAATATAGACTAGTTGTAGAAAATATCCTGCAGATGTCGCTGCGATCTGTATATTTCATCAGCATCGTTGCACATTTAAGGGATACAATATTTTAGCACTTTTTAAAGTATTACAGGAACATAGATTAAGGACCAAGATGGGACGTTTACGGCAAAATCTGTAATGGCAACAGTACTAGCGTCACTATCGGCAAGGGGGAAGAACTAACAAACCTCCGAAATTTACATATGTTGAAGAAATATGTTTATCCTCTATGGTTTGAATATCTATTCGTTCCTAAGAAACAGGTGTCAGACGATATTCTATTCATGCTTGCTTTATTTATTTAGCTGCTTTTTTTTTTTTACCGTACTTGTATTGTTCATTTTTAACTTACAAAATGATAATTAGACTAATAATATAAAAGAAAGCCGCCAGAAAATTCTGTTAAGAATGCAAATATGTAAGTTTATAAGATTAAATTGTAAAAAATCAAATTCAGGTATTGTGTCAATTTATTCATATCGAATAAAATTTTATTGAGTGTAATGTCAGTATCTCTATTTATTTTTAACTTTTAGATTTATACAATTCTAAAAATTTGTCGAAAGGAATTTTTCCCTATCTGTAATATTATTATTATTATCTCTTATATGTTAATATTATAAACATTATTGAATTGACTGTACGTTATTTACATCAAAAATAATATTTTTATTTTATCTGTAAGGAAGTGAAAATGCATAAATTTTAAAAGATTATTGTAACGATTGTTTAATACGTTAAACTTCATAAATTTATAAAACACGGGCTATAAAAATTTTCCTGCCAAAGGGGAAAAATCATGAAATTTTCTGGGACTTGTAGAGTTCAACATTTCGTATATTTTTATGTTACACCATTGCTTTTGATATATAGCATTCAAGACGAAATTTTTACCTAGTATTCGTTGCACTTAAAACCGTTCACTAATCATGTAGAAAAAACAACAACAACAACAACAAAAAACATATATCCGTGCATGAACATAGAATAGATAAAATATATAAAATAGAATGTCTATTCTATGTTCATGTATCGGTGTAAGATTCTATCGAAAACGTAAACATGCAACATTAAAAAAAGAAAGATCACAATAAGGTAGATACTCAATAATAAGCATACTACGAGGATGGGGAGTTTCTTCCCATTGTCACTAAAGGCGCTACGATCGCAATCGCATTACCATTACGCTCTATGGGAATGTCCGATCTTGGATGTTAATCTATGTACAGGAACAGCCAATTTCCACACATTATATTCTAGGCGCTATATCCTGGCATTGATTAACATACAAGATCGGACTCTCCCATGAAGCGTAATGGTAATGCGATTGCGATCGTAGCGCCTTTAGTGACAATGGGGAAGAAACTCCCCATCCTTGTGATATTTTTATTATTGAGTATCTGCCTTACTGTGATCTTTCTTTTTTTAATGTTGAATGTTTATGTTTACGTTTTCAATAGAATCTTACACCGATACATGAACATAGAATGATAGAATAGATATTCTATATCTATTCTGTGTTCATGCACTGATATATACGTTTTTTTTTTTTTTTTTTTTTTTTTTTTTTTTTTACATGAGTGAACGATTTAAGTGCAACGAAAAACAAGGTAAAAATTTCGTCTTGAATGTTTTATATCAAAAGCAATGGCGAAGTATAAAAATATACGAAATACTGCACGTCCAGAAAATTTCATAATTATTCCCATGTGGTAGGAAAATTTTTATAGCCGATGTTTCATTAATTTATGAAGTTTAACGTATTAAACAATTGTTACAATAATTTTTTTTAATTTACGCATTTTCCTTTTCTCACAGATAAAATAAAAATATTGTTTTTAGCGTAAATAACGTACAATCAATTCAATAATATTTATAATATTAACATATAAGAAATAATAAGAAAATTACAGAAGGTAAAAATTCCTTTCGACAATTTTTTAGAATTATATAAATAGTCCAGGCAATAGGGAATTTTACCTAGCAAAATTAATGGTAGTACTGGAAATCGGCTTTCTAGATGTTTTTTGGGTCGCTGAATCCGAATTTGTAACTTCCCACCAAAATTTCCCCCGGCAACCTCCCAAAATTTTGGTAAAAAACATTAAAAAAAGGTTTTTATTAAAAAAGTCAACTTTTTTATTGTTTTAGAGAAAAAGTATCTAGAAATTCAGAAAATAGACAAAATTTCCAACAAATTAGATATAGGACATTATGACTTAGGATGAAGGGGAAGGGGGGATCTGCCTCGGAACATGCGCGCGGTGCTGCGTAAACTAAGTTGCGCAATTCCACTTAACCACTCACACGTTTACATTCGCCCTCCCATTTCACTTCCGAACTTTATAAGGTTTACTTTAAGATTTTTGGGTCGCTGAATCCGAATTTTTAACTTTCCCCCAAAAATTTCCCCCCGAAACCCTCCAAATAGTTGTTTTTAACTTAAATTTCTTATTGTTTTAGGGGAAAAGCATTACGAAATTCAAAAACTAGACAAAATTTGCAACAAATAGGATACATGACATTATGAATTACGATGAACGGGGTAGGGTGAGGGCTGCCTCGGAACATGCACTACGGCGCTACGTGCACTACATGATGAAGTCCAGGCAATAGGGGATTTTATCTGGCAAAATTAATGGTAGTACTGGAAATCGGCTTTCTAGATGTTTTTTGGGTCGCTGAATCCGCATTTGTAACTTCCCACCAAAATTTCACCCGGCAACCCCCCCAAAAAATTGATTTTTTGAAAAAATTTGGTTTTTTGAGAAAAGCGCGCGGGGAATGTTCCGAGGCAGCCCCCTCTCTCCCCGTTTATCTTACGTCATAATGCAATATATCCTATTTGTTGCAAATTTTGTCTAGTTTCTGAATTTCGTAATGCTTTTCCCCTAAAACAATAAGAAATCTAAGTTAAAAATAACTATTTGGGGGGGGGAAATTTTGGGGGTAAGTTAAAAATTCGGATTCAGCGACCCAAAAAACTTAAAGTAAACCTTATAGAGAAAGTTCGGAGGGAAGATGGGAGGGCTAATGTAAACGTGTGAGTGGTTAAGTGGAATTGCGCAACTTGGTCCACACAGCACTGCGGTGCATGTTCCGAGGCAGATCTCCCCTTCCCCTTCACCCTAAGTCATAATGTCATATATCTAATTTGTTGCAAATTTTGTCTACTTTCTGAATTTCTAAGTACTTTTCCCCTAAAACAGCAAAAAAATGTAATTTTTTAATAAAAACCTTTTTGGGGGTCTTTTTACCAAAATTTGGGGGGGGGGGGGTTGCCGGGGGAAA
This sequence comes from Maratus speciosus, assembly GCA_963932465.1. NCBI lineage: Eukaryota > Metazoa > Arthropoda > Arachnida > Araneae > Salticidae > Maratus > Maratus speciosus. The sequence continues at coordinate 291,887,028 of OZ010791.1, forward strand.
TTTTGGTGGGAAGTTACAAATTCGATTCAGCGACCCAAAAAACATCTAGAAAGCCGATTTCCAGTACTACCATTACTTTTGCTAGGTAGAGTCCCTATACGGTCTCTATTGCCTGGACTAAAATCTAAAAGTTAAAAATAAATAGAGGTACACTCAATAAAATTTTATTTGATATGAATTGAATAAATTGACACAGTACCTAAATTTGATTTTTTACAATTTAATCTCATAAACTTACATATTTACGTTTTTAACAGAATTTTCTAGGGTTTTTCTTTTATATTATTACTCTAATTACCACTTTTTACGTAAAAGATGAACGTTACAAGTACGATAAAAAAAGCAGCTAAATAAATCAAACATAGATTACAATTACGTCTGTCGCTCTGCTTCGTTTAGGAAAGAATATAGATATTCAAAACATAGAGCGTAAACATATTTCTTCAACATAGGTAAATTTCGGAGGCTTGTTAATTCTTCCAACTTGTCGATAGTGACGCTAGTATTGTTGCCATTACAGATTTTGCTGTAAATGTCCCATCTTGTATGTTAATCTATGTATCATGGTGTATCCAGAGTTTATTTGGGCTTCTCATCTTACGAAAAATCACGCATTCCAAGTGATAGTTAGGGTCGTTACACCAGCATAAAAACATTTGCAAAAGAGAGCATTGTAAAGGACCAATCACAATTAAAAGACAAGGTGAACTGACGCAATTTACATAATTCATAGGAATAGATAGCAGAAGCATCAATCACAGAGCACCATATGCAAATCATTGCGTGTAGAAAACTTTTAATAAACAGTGTGGGAAGATTGTGTCTCCAACCAGTTGTTCGTACGTGCCAACAAGATGACACTTACAATAAAACAACGAGGCAGCTGAAGCAGTGCGAGTTTATGGCCGAAATCATAAGTTACGATGAGACCCATGTTCCGTAAAGACTGTGCGTGATTTGGTGAAAAAATTTGAAGAAACTGGATGCGCATGTGATCGACCACGATCCGGACGTCCATTTGTTCCTGTTGAAATTGTTGCGGAAGTGCATAACAGGATTACTGCAGATCCATTGCATACTGAAAGAAATGTTGCACGCAGTTTAGATGTACCGAAAACAACAATCCTCAAGATTCTGCGCACTGTTCTGCGGATGTTTCCCTATCGATTCCAGCGCATCCAGATGTTGCAATCTGGAGACGAGCAATAGCGTTTGGACTTTGCAAATTCTTTTCTCATTAGATATGATATAAATAACAGCTGGACATTGCGAATATTACGGACAGGATGAGGCACATTTCTCTTTAACTGGGAACGTAAACTCCAAGAACTGCGTTCACTGCGCTGATGAAAATCCTCTCGATGTGACACCAACGTTTTTAAACGAAGCTAAAGTGACTGTGTACAGCGGGATCGCAAACACATTCGTTCTCGGTCCGTACTTTTTCAAAGAGGTCACTTCCATATGTATGAAAACGTGCTCTATCACAAGTGCTCGGTATACAACAAGGTTGCAGAATTACGTAATTCCAGAATTGCAGCAGCTAAATGTCGTTAATGATATTGTATGCATGGAAGATGTGCTCCTCCACACGTCGCCACATCTGTTCGACAAGTGCTGCAACAGCACTTTGATGATAGAACATATAATCATCTCTCGTAAGTTTGCAGTTTCGTAAGCACCACGATCCCCCGATCTCACTCCAATGGATTTCTGGTTCAGGTGTTATCTGAAATCAAAGGTCTACACATCAAATCCAAGAAATTTGTCAGAATTAAAAGATGCCATAAAACGTGAAGTTGTATAGATTTCTTCGGCATTGTTGTCAACAGTCGCACGCATGCAATGCGTTATTGTCTAAGAAGATGGGCATGTTGAAAACTACTAATTCAAATAGACGTTTTTTCTCTCTTCTCTCTTGTGTTGTCATTGATCCTTTACAATGGTCTTTTTTGCAAGTGTTTTAAGCCGGTAATTTTCATCGTACGTGTATCATTCTAACGCCATTTATGGTTTTTCAGTGCGCTGGTGAATTTGTGCATAAAAAAATGGGTGCTGCCATTCGAAAATTATGAATTTTTTTCACTTTAACCGTAACCGTGAGAAATATTGTTTTTAAATCATCACGATCTCGAACGCATACCTTCAAATAAGTATATCTAAAATTTCCTCTCGATTGATTGAGCCGTTAGGCCACTAGGGGTTCTTATATCGGGGAAGGTCTTTTATTACCACCTTGTATATATAGATAGAACGTAGGTATCTACCAACCTACTTTAAAAAATCAATATTGTATCATGAAACGCTTTTGTTTTAAGCTTTAACCCTTAACTCCTGTTAGCGGTCTCACAGATCGCTGCTATATTCAGTTTTCACAGTTTAACTTGTAATTTTCAGTTACTATTGATGTTAGTTTAATTTTTATTTGTTTGAAACTTAGTAGTATCGTTAGAGACATCTGAATAAAGGAATTTTAACCCGGGAGAACGCGCGCATACCCAGAGTATGAATGATTTTTACTTTGTCACCAATAAATACAAATGATAATCGTCACCTTATTTAGTCGGCGACAATTGTTAAAAATTTTGCTGTAAAATAAGTTGAAGATTACTTTTAAAAAGATAGTGGTAACAATTGTAAAAACTATACGCACCCTGGGTCTATCAGGCCCGGCGCAAGTCCTCCCGCGTTAATTATAATAGCCCTATACATAAAGTTTAGTACAGAAGCAGTATTTTATGAGTCAGTCACCCTTTTTATTAATTCTACGATCAAGCGGTCTCAGGGACCGCTCACAGTATTTATGCAAATATTTTTGTCACAGCAGTTAACGGTTAACCTTTAACTGATGTTGCCGGTCTCGCAGATTGCTGCTTTTTTTAATTTTTATAGTTTAACTTGTAACTTTCAGTTTAACTACAAACTCTACCGAAATTTTGTTTCGTTTGGTACTTTAGTACTATCACCAGAGACTTTTGAAAAAAAGAATTTTAATTATAATAGTCCTGTACAAAAAGTTTAGTACAAAAACAGTTAATTGCGCCTTTTAGTCAGCGGTCTCACAGACCGCTTCACAGTAGTTATGGGATAATTTCTGTCACATCAGTTAAAGGTTAACTGTTGTTTGCGGTCTCACAGACCGCTGCTTTTTTCCTTTTTTCACAGCTTAATTCTAATTGTCAGTTTAACTATAGATAATTGTGAAATTTACTATAGATTCTAGTTTAACTACATATATTAATTCCGTTAGGAGTCTAGCAGTAACATTTATGCTAGAGACTTCTGAATAGGTCAATTTTAATTATAGTAGTCCTGTACATAAAGTTTAGTACAGTGACAGGGTTTCACATAACAGGCTTGCATAACTCATTCGTTTTAGTGGAAATGGTGCAAAAACCCGTAATAACGGGGCAAAAATATGCACTGCGTATCTTTGCCCCACCACTACGTATTTTATGCCCAACAAATGAGGCAAAGATACGCTGAGCAATGTTTTTTTTTTTTTTTTTATTGCAATTTCCCACGAAATTATAATTCGACAGAATGTTGGTTGATGGTGGCACATGTCTAAGGTTCTAATATAAATTTTAATCAGTCGTCACATAAATTACACAGGCCTGCGATGAAAAAATACAAGGGAGTTGATAGCTGAACTTTATGTATTTTTTGGTGCTAATTTAAAAAAATAATAATGAGAAAGCTCTATCGCGTCACGTTTTCTTGAAAAATTCAATTTTAGTTGGATTTTTATGAACATTCCATCGTCCACACGCACCGTTCCTCATGGACCTGATGTGCTAGTGCCTTTGCCTCCAATTGAATATTAAAGTCATCTCTTCAAGGTCTTCAGACTCGGAACATCCAGAGGTTCAAGGCTCTGATAATGAATATAAACCTTCTGGAAGCGATTCAATTCAGTCCATGTCTCAGGTTGAACTTAATGATCTAACTAGAGATCTGGGCCTTTTGAAAGCGGCAGCATAATTGTTAGGCTCCAGATTGAAAGAAAAAAAACTTATTGGAAAAAGGAACCGCTTTTTATTAGTACAGGAACCTAGAAAAGGAATTTGTTAAGTATAGTACTTTGAGGAAGAGGAGAACCTGGTCTGTTGTTCCGATGTTCCCGGATTGATGAGCAATTTTAATATCACCTACGATAAAGATGAATGGAGGCTGTTTATAGATTCATCGAGAAGGAGCCTTAAAAGCGTCCTTCTTCATCTTTGAAGCCAGTATGCCATCTGTACCAGTTGGACACTCGGTGCACTTAAAGGAACGTTATGAAAACCTGTCTCTCGTCCTCAACAAAATTAATTATGCCGACCTCGGTTGGACCGTTTGCGATGATTTGAAAGTTATCTCCATGCTTCTTGGTCAACAAGGCGGATACACAAAGCACCTATGTATGTTTCATTTGTGAGTGGGACAGCCGTGATAAGACTCAACATTGGGTCAAAAAAGAATGGCCGAAAAGACAAAATCTTAAACCAGGCACTAAGAATGTGATTCGGAACAGTTTAGTTAAGCCAAAAATTGTATTGTTTCAAATGATTACGATTGTTTCAAATACCTGTGCAAAAAGTTTCAGATTTACCCGAAGCCAAGTTGAAAGAGGAAATCTTGTTGGTCCAGATATCCGCAAGCTTATGAAGGATACAGGATTTGGGACTAGAATGACAACAAAGGAAAAAGAAACTTGGGTTGCCTTCAAAGATGTCGTTAGCAAATTTCTCTGTAATTACAAGAATCCAGACTATAAACCAATTGTAATGAGTACGATGAACAAATTTCAAGCGTTGGGTTGCTCCATAAGTCTCAAAATACATTTTCTTCACTCACATGTGGACTTTTTCAATCCGGAAATGTAGGATCAGTCAGTGAAGAACAAGATGAAAAGCTCCATCAAGACATCAAAGATATGGGGCGCTCAAGGAAGATGGGATAAGAACATGCTCGCAGACTACTGTTGGATGTTAACACGAACACAAGATACGCCTGAGATTGAACATAGAAGAAGAACAGCAAAAAGAAGTTTCATGGAAAAAAGAGTGCGTACTTAAATAGAAACTTTTTTGTTTTGTTTTTCTTCTTTTGCTCAGTTTAAAATTTTTTGAAACTCATGTACACATACATAATATTTGCTCCCCTTGGTCAGTTGTCTATTTTATGTACGTTGCGTTAAAAAAATCAAATTAAAGTAGTATGTAGATGATATTTTTCTAGAAACTGCACCATAATTTGATGTAAAAAGTTTAAACTCGAGGAAACTTTATGTTTTATCTTCGACCAGAGGCGGCTCGTGCGATATGGCAACAGCTGTTTTCACCCACTTAAACCTATTAAAAAGTAATCGATTACTGAAAAATCAATCTGCCATACCGAGAATCGATTATTTTACATACATTTACATGGATAAAAACCACTGTTGCCAGATAGTAGATGCAAAATGGTTCAAGAGAATTCCTTTTCAAATAGTATTTTAGCAAAAATATCATATCAATTTACAAAAAATCATGATGTGATGGGACAAAATGGAGGTCATTTTCGAAATCAGCCCACTAAATAACATAAGAATCCATGAAAACTTCTCTTGTATTTTTCAAAAATTTTAATTTCGCAGGCCCGTGTTATGACCAATGTATTCGTTAAAAATGAAAATTTATTGAAAGTGCGTATATTTACCCCCCACCTACCCTATTACACACTTTCATAGATTTAAGTATAATCAAAAAGTCATAATTTACTTGTACCTCTATGCAATATTTGTTTATCTCCTATGGAAATCTTTCTTTGAATGTTTTACATTACCGGTCTCTGTTGGATTCTGCGTTAAAGTCGCTTTGTACTACATCTATGGGTGAATATCACGAAATGCGAGATTTTGAAAACAAATTTTTTTGAAAATTTAAATCGTTTCAAAGCTTCTGATTCTTTTTAAAATGATTTTTTAGCAGCTGAATAAAGGAATTTACGCGTAAAATTGTTAAAATTCGAAGGGCTTAACACTAGAACCGCCGGAAATTTTACTAAAGTGTTATAAAAATATTTTACACCGGAAATTTTAATTGAAACAACATATTTATTTAACTTATTTCTCCGAGGTATATTTAAAACTTATTTTAGAAAGAAATTTCTGGTGATAATCAAAATATTTTTATTTGGTAGCGGTCAAAATAGCGCTACGGCGGTTCTAGTGTTAAGTTCATTTTTATGTAATTACTAGCAAACCCCGCGGCTTTGCTCGCGTAATATTTGAAATATGCCAAGTGATATTTATATATCTAATTTTTATCAAAAGGTACTAACTAAATTTTTATTTTATTAAAAGGTAATATTTTATTTTATTAAAAGGTACTTATTACTTTTAAGAATAATTCAAAAATTACTATTTAAAACACAGTTTGACTAAACATCATTATTACACTGCATTAGGCAGAATTGAGACTTAAATTACTAAAATGAAATAAAACTAAATAAATGACAATTTAGAAAATATGTTGAAACTTTTATGCTCAATTAATACGCTCATTTCAGTATTCGTTTGAAGTTTTGAATTTTTTAGAAACCATCTTCTTACATCTTAAAATTAACCATCATGTCGAATACCATGCCCTACCACCTCTCTCAACATAAAGGGCTATGTTGAAACAGGAACTGTCACCATTAATTTGCCAATATTAATTTTGAAATCGGTGTTATTTCCTAATATTCCACAGAAACGTAATTTAAAAAGCTTTTAAAGCCCTTTTTTAGAAAGTTTGTTGTTCCTGTGAACCCCAGGTGGTAGAATCACCGGCATAAAATATAGCCTGTGTAGGATCAGAGACTGTTACCACTGATTAGCAAATATTACTTTTATAACCGGTTTATATTCCCTGAAATTGCATAGAATCGTAATTTAGAACTTGTTTTAGAATGCTTTTTGCACCTCCCCTTCGCTTCACTCCTTTTTAATTCGAATTTATTTTCGACGTTCCTTCGAGGGCATTTATATTTTATAAGTAACTACCATGTCATATTTAAAGTTTCTAGCCTTTTCAGTATCACAGAAATCGAATTTAGAAAGTTTTTAGCTCCTGCAACCCTCTGGTGGTAGTGGAACAGACATAAAATATAGCTTATGTGTAAGCAGGTTCTATCACCAAAATTTGTCATCATTATTTTTTTAATCGGTTTGGTAATTTATAAGTTTGTTTAAAAATTGTAATATATAACGCTTTTCACTCACTTCATTTTTTTAAAATTTGGAATTTTCTTTCGACTGTTCTTAGAAAGAAGTTGCATATTGTAAGTAAATACCATGTCATACTTCAAACTGTTAAACCCGTCAGTTGTGCAAAAAACGAAAATTAGAGCATGTTTTGCTTTTGCAACCCTCAGATGGTAGTGACAGCAACATAAAATATAACCTATGTTATAGCAGGGACTGTCACCATTGATTTGCAACCATTACTTTTGAAATAGCTTTGTAATTTCCTGAGATTGAGTAGAAATCGCAATTTAGAACGTTTTTAGAACGCTTTTCACGCATCTTCACCCCTTTTTAAATTTCCAATTTTTTCGAAACTTCTCTTAAAGATCATTTATATGTAATAAATATGTACCTTGCCTAATTTTAGGTTGTTAGCCCCTACCGATCACAAAAATCGAAATTTGGAACGCTTTTTTGCTCCTGCAACGTCTAGGTGATATTGATACCGACTTAAAATAGCGTCTATGTTAGAGCAGAGGCTGTCAGCATCAATTTCTTAACATTACTTTTGAAATCAGTTTGATTCTTCTTGAGATATTGGTGTAAAATCGGCATTTAGAACGTTTTTAGAACGCTTTTCGCTCATTTTGCTCCTGCATCTCCTCTGGGTTAGTGGAAACATATATAAAATATAGCCTATCTTGGAGCAAGATCTGTCACCATCATTTTAACACCATTATATTTGAAATAGGTTCTGTATTTCCTGAGATTGCATAGAAATTGCAATTTAGAACGTTTTTTACAACGCTTTTTGCGCATTTTGACCCCCCCCCCCTTTTAAATTTCGATTCTTTTAGGAAATGTCCTTAGAGATCATTGATATCTTATAACTAACTACCATTCTAAATTGCACGATTCAAGGCCCTTCCGTCACGCAAAAACCGCAATTTAGAACGTTTTTCTCCTGCAGCCCCTTTGGGGTAGTGGCACCGACATAAAACATAGCCTATGTTGGAGCAAGGATTTTCACCATCATTGTGACGCCATTATTTTTAAAATCGGTTTGGTATTTCCTGAGATTGTGTAGAAACTACCATTTAGAACGTTTTTTAGAACGCTTTTCGCGCAGTTTCACCCCTTTTTGAATTTCGAATTGTTTAAGAACTGTTCTTAGAAATCCTTTATATCTAATAAGTAGCTGATACTTCAAATTTCATATTTCTAGGTCCATCAGTAACACATAAATCGCATTTTTAGAACGTTTTTTGCTCCTACACCCCCTTTGGGGTAGTGGCACCGACATAAAACATAGCCTATCTTGGAGCAAACGTTGTCACTATCATTTTGACACCAATATTTTTTAAATCGGTTTCGTATTTCCTGAGATTATGTAGAAACTACTACTAAGAACGTTTTTTAGAACGCTTTTTGCACATTTTCACCCCTTTTAAATTTCGAATTGTTTAAGAACTGTTCTTAGAAATCCTTTATATCTAATAAGTAGCTAATATTTCAAATTTCATATTTCTAGGTCCTTCAGTAACACATAAATCGCATTTTTAGAATGTTTTTTGCTCCTGCACCCCCTTTGGGGTAGTGGCACCGACATAAAACATAGCCTATGTTGGAGCAAGGGTTTTCACCATCATTTTGACGCTATTATTTTTTAGATCGGTTTAATATTTCCTGAGATTGTGTAGAAACCACCATTAGAACGTTTTTTAGAACGCTTTTCGCGCATTTTCACTCCTTTTAAATTTCGAATTGTTTAAGAACTGTTCTTAGAAATCCTTTATATCTTATAAGTAACTAATATTCAAAATTTCATATTTCTAGGCCCTTCAGTAACGCTAAAATCGCATTTTTAGAACGTTTTTTGCTCCTACACCCCCTTTGGGGTAGTGGCACCGACATAAAACATAGCCTATCTTGGAGCAAGCGTTGTCACCGTCATTTTGACACCAATACTTTTTAATTCGGTTTGGTATTTCCTGAGATTGTGTAGAAACTACCATTTAGAACGTTTTTTAGAACACTTTTTGTGCATTTTCAACCCTTTTAAATTTCGAATTGTTTAAGAACTGTTCTTAGACATCACTTATATCTTATAAGTAACTAATATTCAAAATTTCATATTTCTAAGCCCTTCAGTAACGCTAAAATCGCATTTTTAGAACGTTTTTTGCTCCTACACCCCCTTTGGGGTAGTGGCACCGACATAAGATATAGCCTATGTTCTAAGTTGGACTAACACCATCATTTTGATACCATTACTTTTGGAATCGGTTCGGTAGTTCCAGAGCTTATCTCCGACAAATAAACAATTTTTTCCTCTTTATAATAGGAAGTATAGAATAGATGAGTATAGATATAGATAAATGATGTCTAAGAACAGTTCCTTAAACAATTCGAAATTTAAAAGGGGTGAAAATACACAAAAGGCGTCCTAAAAAACGTTCTAAATGGTAGTTTCTACATAATCTCAGGAAATACCAAACCGATTTAAAAAATATTGGTGTCAAAATGATAGTGACAACGTTTGCTCCAAGATAGGCTAAGTTTTATGTCGGTGCCACGAACCCAAAGGGGGTGTAGGAGCAAAAAACGTTCTAAAAATGCGATTTATGTGTTACTGAAGGGCCTAGAAATATGAAATTTGAAGAATCAGCTACTTATTAGATATAAAGGATTTCTAAGAACAGTTCTTAAACAATTCGAAATTTAAAAAGGGGTGAAAATGCGCAAAAAGTGTTCTAAAAAACGTTCTAAATGGTAGTTTCTACATAATCTCAGGAAATACCGAACCGATTCCAATAGTAATGGTATCAAAATGATGGTGTTAGTCCAACTTAGAACATGGACTATATTTTATGTCGGTGCCACTACCCCAAAGGGGGTGCAGGAGCAAAAAACGTTCTAAAAATGCAATTTTTGCGTTACTGAAGGGCCGAGAAATATGAAATTTGGAATATTAGTTACTTACAAGATATAAATGATGTCTAAGAACAGTTCTTAAACAATTCGAAATTTAAAAGGGGTGAGACTGCACAAAAAGTGATCTAAAAAACGTTCTAAATGGTAGTTTCTACATAATCTCAGGAAATACCGAACCGAATCAAAAGTAATGGTATCAAAATGATGGTGTTAGTCCAACTTAGAACATAGGCTATGTCCTATGTCGGTGCCACTACCCCAAAGGGGGTGCAGGAGCAACAAACGTTCTAAAAATGCGATTTTTGCGTTACTGAAGGACCTAGAAATATGAACTTTGAAATTTTAGTTACTTATAAGATATAAATGATGGCTAAGAACAGTTCTTAAACAATTTGAAATTTAAAAGGGGTGAAAATGCACAAAAAGCGTCCTAAAAAACGTTCTAAATGGTAGTTTCTACATAATCTCAGTAAATACCAAACCGATTTAAAAAATATTGGTGTCAAAATGATAGTGACAACGTTTGCTCCATGTTAGGCTATGTTTTATGTCGGTGCCACTACCCCAAAGGGGGTGTAGGAGCAAAAAACGTTCTAAAAATGCGATTTATGTGTTACTGAAGGGCCTAGAAATTGCAATTTAGAACGTTTTTTACAACGCTTTTTGCGCATTTTCACCCCTTTTAAATTTCGAATTGTTTAAGAGCTGTTCTTAGAAATCCTTTATATCTAATAATTAGCTGATGCTTCAAATTTCATATTTCTAGGCCCTTCAGTAACACAAATCGCATTTTTAGAACGTTTTTTGCTCCTGCACCCCCTTTGGGGTAGTGTCACCGACATAAAATATAGTCTATGCTCTAAGTTGGACTAACACCATCATTTTGATACCATTACTTTTGGAATCGGTTCGGTATTTCCTGAGATTATGTAGAAACTACCATTTAGAACGTTTTTTAGAACACTTTTTGTGCAGTCTCACCACTTTTAAATTTCGAATTGTTTAGGAACTGTTCTTAGACATCATTTATATCTTGTAAGTAACTAATATTCCAAATTTCATATTTCTAGGCCCTTCAGTAATGCAAAAATCGTATTTTTAGAACGTTTTTTGCTCCTGCACCCCCTTCGGGGTAGTGGCACCAACATAAAATATAGCCTATGTTCTAAGTTGGACTAACACCATCATTTTGATACCATTACTTTTGGAATCGGTTCGGTAGTTCCAGAGCTTATGTCCGACAAATAAACAATTTTTTCCTCTTTATAATAGGAGTATAGATAATGATATGTCATTTTCTTGGCATATGTATGCCAGGATAATAACAATTTCATTCTAAATCATTTTTCACCTTCTTGTTCTTTTTTTTTGTTTTTTTTTTTTTTTTTTTTAGATCTAACATTTTAATTTCGTTTAAAGGAACGTGTTTCCTCTATAGTACCTCAAATTCAGTGTAATATTAAGTTTTATTTGTAAATTATTGAAACCAGGAAAATGACAATAAAAGTCTACTCAACTTTTACAAAGCCTCTAAACACATTATTTTCAAAGAAATATCTAAAAGACCTTGCTGGTAGCAATTATGTTACTACTTCTGACTTAAACTATGTCAAGAACAAGAAGACTTACTCCGCAGCGCTATCTTTATACCTCATAAAGAACTAAAATGAGCAGGCCAGGAAAATGACATTCATTTTCAGTGACAATCATATTTTAATCATGGAAAATTATTTATAAAATACAGAACTTGTTACCTTCCTCATATATGTGTTATATAAGGTATAATTAATAATTAGAAAATAAAAAACTGGAAAAAGATATTTGTACAGCATAGCAGAAAGCCTTTTACTTTGCACAAACCACAGTGTGACATGCCAGGAAAATGACAATCTGAAAGTTTAAGCCTTTTAATTGCTTTATTTTTGTGTTATTGTGAATATAATATCTCTTGAAAATACTTCTAAGAATATTTTTTATTAGAATGTAAAAAAGAAAATTACATTATCTAACATTTAATAGACATTTGATTGTGCGGACTGAAATTTTCGTATTTTGTGATATTATCCCTAATTGAGATATCTGCACAAGCACACCATCCCCCCCCCCCCCGCCCAACGACCCCTTTACCTGAACAATGTACCACTGACATTAACATTTATTTTACTGGTAGAGTTCAGGATTATCTTGCATAATTAAGATACTTTAACGGAAATATAGAAGTATTCTGACGAGGAAAGTTTCCCAACAAATTCAAATATTGTTGCTTGCATCCAATAGAATGGTGTAATTTTTTTTATCGTAGTGTAGTATTATCATGTCTATCGAAAAAATTGTCAATAACGATGTCACGTTTTTTCTTTTCTCTCAATAACTGAACTTGGTATTTTTGTATTAATGGGGGGTGGACCTTTAACTTGTTTGATATGTTTTTACAAGACATTTATTAGAAATCGATGCGCATTTGAACACAAAAGATGAAACAAGATTTATTCTTGAGATAAGAAAACATTGATCTACAACCTTTCGTATAATGCAGTTTTTGTCAATTTTACTTATTTCAACGAAATAAATATATAAGTTATGTAATACTTGAAACATATAATTGTTGTGTAATTTTTTTTTTTCTTTAGAGGCAGCTTCTTTAAAAGTATTTAGTTTAATCAAAGTAAAATGCACGTTTGATTATTGCATAATATTTTAAATACAAAAGAATAAGCAACAGGATATTTTTTACATAATGCTACGAGTATATTCAGAAAATGAACAAAACTTTTAAATATTTTGTCTTAAGATAGATATATGTATATATAGCTTTTATGATACTTCAACTATGTAAAATTATACCATCGAAAGTTTGTGTCGGAAAAAAGTTTCTGAAACGAATTACTTCTAAAGTTAACTGAATAATATTAAACAACAAAAAGAATCATCGACATGAACTACAGTGAAACCTCCCTAAAGCGACCACGTTCCTTTCCAATAAAAATTGGTCGCTCCGAGAGGTGGTCTCTTAATGGAGGTCATGTTTAAATCCAGATTTTAATTGTTGTTATTAATGTTTGTTGCAATTAATGTTACTAAAATATATTTTCCCATTATGAAAAAATATGAAAATTTAAGTATCGAAACAAAATTTAATTACCTAAGTTAATTACTGCAGAGTTTAAAAAATGAATACGCTGATGTTTGCTTTGATTTTACGGTTTTATCTTTTATAACTTTTATTTCCAAGTCCTTTCAAAGTTCAGTAAATAAATGCTTTTTTTTTTTTTTTTTTTTTTTTTTTTTTTGACGGGAACAAATAATGACGATTTCATTAATTTATCTATTTCTCTGAGATTTTCCTGAAAGAATAGGGCAGGGGAGTTTATTGACCGTCATTCTTAATTTGTCATCAGAGTTAAATTCATTGACTAAACAGGCGCAAAGGGGTTTAAAAACTTAAAAGTTACCGGAATTTTAAAAAAATCTAAACTTAGTTTAGAAGTTTCATGAATAATGCGCTCTCCGGAATTATTTAAAAAAAAAAACATCTTCAAGTGACCAGGAAAAAACGGAATTTGTTTCATTTTCTTCAAACAATTTGGTCGTTCATGGAGGGAATTCAACTAGGATTGTCTCTAAAAGGAGGTAAAATTTACCGTTAACCTGATTGGACCTGATCGTCCCGAAGTCTAATCCGGTTGGACTCGAAGTCTAATCCGGTTAATGGTGAATGCTATTTGAGCGTTCAACCGAGGTTTTCGCGTTTAATTTGCAGTTAGAACCAGCGTTAAAAGATTTGCTGCCTGAGTAGATATCCATTTTCCCCACTGGGATGATAAAAAAAAAGTCAAGATCGGATCAAAAATCTAAATCTCTCATCTTAATCAAATCTGTAAATCGTGCTTCGAGTAGAATTCGAATCGTAAATAATACATCAAAGGCATTATAATATATTAATTATCTGGAGAATGAATAAACATGTTACTGGTGTTGAAAACGAAAGTCAGTAAATCGTAGCGCCGAACATTTCCTTTAAACTAAACATTTAACTAAAGTAGAAATACTATTTACAAGCTATGATACATATTTACACAACTTCAAAACCATATTATTGGGAGACACAAGGCTCCACGTTCATATTTCAATTATTGACGATAATCGATAATACGTCACATTTTTATATCGTGACAAATCATTCCATTCTAAAAGCAATGTTCGTTGCGTTCTGTTTACAAAACAACAAGGTATTCTGGGAGTGTTCTAGGAGTGAAAGTAGAAATAGAAATTACCTAGCACGTAGCGCCAATCTAACTGTAATTCTTTTATCTACAATGGCAACTTTAGTGTAAAAAAAAAACAACAGGGTTTTGGAAGGGAAATGGGTTTTTATCAAATAAAATAGCACACTCATGTTCAAAATTAAAAAAATTTGCATATTTTGTCGAATTTTATGAAAAGTACTGAACGAAAGGTAAACTAATGCTTCGAAACAAAAATTCAACTCTTTAGTGTTCGATACGTTAGCGTACACATGTGTATTGACGGACCGAGTAGAGGAACATGCTTTATAAGCGAGCTTGGCAATTTTCACGTTTTGTTCGCTCGCACACCTCGCTGAATATATGAATGTTTTTATTGTTGTTGTTGTTGTTGTTGTTGTTTTTGCAAGATTCGGTGAAATTCAGAAGTAAACAGTAAAAATGAGTACCACCAACGTTTGGATGATGGAATGAGGTGGCGAATCGCGGGCAGACTGGAAACAGGGCAGGCTTGAGTTCAAAATCCTAGAGACTTCAATGTAACACCCAGCTTCATGTCCAACTTATGGTACCAGTTTAACGATGCTAGATCCATAGAGAAAAAGCCTGGGCAAGGTCGTCCAAGAACCACGGCGGCCTTTGAAGATCGCTATTTGTCCATTACAGCGAGGTGTAACAGGACTGCAACAGCTTCTCAGTTCTCTGGGGACCTTTATGCGGCCACAGAAAGCCGAGTTTCAAGGATTACTGTTTGCAGAAGGTTACAATACAGAGGGTTGTTCACAATAAGACCTGCTACTTGCATCTCGTTGACTGCTGCACACAGGGGAACCCGTTTAGTATGGTGCAAACGATCATCGACTTTGGACCAGGGATCAATGGCCGTTCTATTCACTGATGAGTCTAGGTTGAGCCTAAACACTAATTCTTGATGTACTTTCATCTGAAGAAATCCAGGTATCCGCTACCTGCCTTCCAAAGTCCGAGAAAGAGGCCACTATGGCAGCGGAGGTTCAATGGTCTGGGCATTCACTGTGTTGCATGGCTCTCCCTGTGTTTGACAAAGGTTATGTGACTGGTGTGAAATATAGGGATGATACATTGGTATCCTACGTTCGCCTTTTCAGGGATGCAGTTGGCCCTGATTTCATTTTAATGGACTACAATAAGCGCCCAGATACAGTTCATCTGGTCGGCGAAATTCTGGAAAGTGAGGATATTCGCTTGATGGATTTGCCAGCCAGATCTCCAAACCTAAGACCTATAGAACATGTCTGGGACGCTCTAGGGAAGGCAATTGAAACTCGCTTTCTACCTCCCAGAATCCCAACAGGGCCTGAAAACAGCGTTGCTGGGGGAGGGAGACTAACTGCCACAGGAACTCGTAAACTGTCTGATTCCCAGTATGAATTCAGGTTGTGAGAGCTGTATAACTGTAAGACAAGACCATACCCCCTATAAACCTATTTTTGGTTCGATATTGTAAGCTCTGTTTTATACTTTCTGACGCTGATGAGTCTTAACGCACGATCGTGCGTGTGTATTATAACTGTTGAATGGCTATTTCTTTTGCATTATATCAATCTACGTGCATACCTAATTTCATTGAAATCTGTACAGTAGTTCTGGAGTTAATAGGCCAAATCTGAAAATTCTCTTAATTTTGAACATGAGTGTATTATGTGAGTACTTTTTGGATACAAAATGTAAGAGTGAAACATTTGTTTATATACAAACATATACTGATTTTAATTGCATTATGAACGGATTCATTTTTTATGCTTATGGAAATAAATACATTATATTTTTATGCTTCCGTACCTCAAATGTGAAAAACGGAACCCTATAGGTTCATTTTGTTGTTGACCTGTCAGTCAAGATCGTTTTTTTTTTTTTTTTTTTTTTTTTTAAATAATAAATAATAAGGTCCACGGCTCCATTGTTTTCTAAACATTTGGAGCATCTAACTCAATGCATTAAAAAGTTACGACCTTAGAACATTTTATATATAACTAGCAAAAAGCGCGGCTTTGCTCGCGTAATAGTTGAAATATGCCAAGTGATATTTATGTCTAATTTTTATTAAAAGAAATTATACTTTTAGGAACAATTCAAAAATTACTATTTAAAACACAGTTTGACTAAACTTCATTATTACACTGCATTAGGCAGAAATTAGACATAAATTAATAAAAAGAACTAAAACTAAAAAAATGATAATTTAGAAAATATTTTGAAACTTTTATGCTCAATTAATACGCTCATTTCAGTATTCATTTGAAGTTTTGAATTTTTTAGAAACCAACGTCTTACATCTTAAAATTAACCATCATGTCAAATACCAAGGTAACGGTCTAACGGTCTACCATCTCTCTCAACATAAAATGCTATGTTGAAATAGGGACTGTCACCATTAATTTCGCAACATTAATTTTGAAATCGGTTTGGTATTTCCTAACATTCCACAGAAACGTAGTTTATAAAGCTTTTAAAGGCCTTTTTTAGAACGTTTGTTGTTCTTGCTATTCCCAGGTGGTAGAGTCACCAGCATAAAATATAGCCTGTGTGGGATCAGAGACTGTCACCATTGATTTGCAACTATTACTTTTATAATCGGTTTATATTCCCTAACATTGCATACAAATCGTAATTTAGGACTGTTTTAGAACGCTTTTCGCTCCTCCTCTTCGTTTCCCCCCTTTTTAATTTCGAATTTATTTTCGACAGCCCTTCGAGGGCATTTATATTTTATAAGTAGCTACCATACGATATTTAAAGTTTCTAGCATCTTCAGTATCACAGAAATCGCAATTTAGAACGTTTTTTGCTCCTGCAACCCTCCGGTGGTAGTAGCACAGACAAAAAATATAGCTTATGTTTGAGCAGGTTCTATCACCAACAATTTGTCACTATTATTTTTTTAATCGGTTTGATATTTGATAAGACTGCATAAAAATTGTAATTTAGAACCTTTTTAGAATGCTTTCCACTCACTTTATCATTTTAATTTTTTTATTTCGGCGGTTCTTAGAAAGCATTCGCATCTTGTAAGTAATTGCCATGCCAAATTTCAAAATGTTAGACCGCTGTTGTACAAAAAATGCAAATTAGAACATGTTTTGCTCTTGCAATTCCCAGGTGACAGCAACATAAAATATAGCCTATATTGGGGCAGGGACTGTCACCATCGATTTGCAACTATTACTTTTGAAATCAGTTTGATATTTCCTGAGATTGCAATTTAGGACGTTTTTAGAACGCTTTTCGCACATTTTCACCCCTTTTAAATTTCCAATTTTTTCGAAACTGTTCTTAAAGATCATTTATATCTAATAAATATGTAACATGCCTAATTTCAAGTTGCTAGCCCCTACCGATCACAAAAATCACAATTTAGAACGTTTTTTGCTCCTGCAATCTTCAGGTGGTAGTGACACCGATATGAAATAGCATCTATGTTAGAGCAGAGGAGGTCAGCATAAATTTCTTACCATTACTTTTGAAATCAGTTTGATTCTTCTTGAAATTGCTCACAAACCGGCATTTAGAACATTTTTAGAACGCTTTTCGCGCATTATCACCCGTTTTAAATTTCGATTTTTTTAGGAAACGTTCTTAGAGATCATTGATATCTTATAAGTAACTACCATTCCAAATTTCATTATTTTAGGCGCTTCCATACCACAAAAAACGCAAGGGCTGTCAATATCAATTTACAACCATTACTTTTTAAATCGATTTGATACTTTCTAAAATTGCGTAGAAATCGCCATTTAGAACGTTTTTTTAGAACGCTCTTGGCGCATTATCACCCCTTTTAAATTTCGAATTTTTTAAGAAGTGTTCTTAGAAATCCTTTATATCTAATAAGTAACAAATATTCCAAATTTCATATTTCTAGGTCCTTCAGTAACACAAAAATTGCATTTTTAGAACGTTTTTTGTTCCTGCACCCCCTTTGAGGTAGTGGCACCCACATAAAATAGAGCCTATCTTGGAGCAAGGACTGCCACTATCATTTTGACACCATTATTTTTTAACCCGGGAGAACTCGCTGCATGAGATTTTCTCTTACCGTCGTACTTTTTTAAAGACTCTTATTTAAACCATTTTTCATTTTAATTAAAATGGAAAATATTATTTCAGTTATTTTACCTCTTTCGTGAATAAAAGTACCAAGCCAAGCAACAAAAGTTGATATTAAGTGAATGTGAAGTAAAAGAAAAGCAATTGGGCACCGTGAGAGAAATTGTCACTAGCGAGTTCTCCCGGGTTAAATCGGTTTGGTATTTCATGATATTGCGTAGAAACCACCATTTAGAACGTTTTTTAGAACGCTTTTTGCGCATTTTCACCCCTTTTAAATTTCGAATTGTTTAGGAAATGTTCTTATAAATCAGTTATATCTTATCTTATAACTAATATTCCAAATTTCTTATTTCTAGGCCCTTCAGTAACACAAAAATCGCATTTTTAGAACGTTTTTTGCTTCTACACCCCTTTGGGGTAGTGGCATCGACTTAAGATATAGCCTATGTTCGAACGTGGACTAACACAATCATTTTGATACCATTACTTTTGAAATCGGTTCGGTAGTTCCAGAGATTACCTCCTACAAACAAACAAACTTTACTTCTTTATAATATTAGTATAGATGTATAAATATAGTATATGCAAACTCACTCTCAAAACCTATTGACCTACCTACTTCCCATTGACCTAGAATCTTGAAACTTGGCAAGAAGGAATGTGTTATAGAACACGTATAAGAAAAAATCCGACAATCGTTAATTTATAATTCTATGGCCATTTATTACGTAACAAACCCGTCTGTCTGTCTCTCTGTCGAGACCGTTGACCTACACCAAATTAACGTATTATAACCTTTTTTTTTTTTTTTTTTTTTTTTTTTTTTTTTTTTTTTTTTTTTGTACAACATGAATAGCTATTATGATATTAGGCGATACAACAATTACAAGAAACATCAAGGTATAAGTAGGAAGTTCTTATTTTTGTTTATTTGTAAAGAAACTGGGTACTTACTAATATTTTCGGTAACATGACATAACGCTTCGGAACTCTCAGGGTTCGAGTCCTAGCAGTTGTCTAGTTTTTATTTTACTCGATTTTTTTTTCTTTTGAAAAGTGAAAATAATTTATAAGCTAAATTGCAAAGTCTCACATAACATATTCCCTCTCTAAAATCATGCTTTGCGCTCCCAGCGTAGGCATAGTTACAGGAGGGCGCGTGCCCCCACAACTTTCTGATCATCAAATTTTTCAAAAATTATAGTGAGTTAAGAACTTTTTTATTGATCCAAAATCATAATCAACCCTTAAATGCTGTTAGCAAACTCACAGACCGCTGCGGGGTTATTTTGTTGTTTGTTTGTTTTTCAACTTCCACAGTTTAACTTGTAGTTTTCAGTTTAACTATAGGTACTAGTAAAATTTTGTTTCGTTTGGAGCTTTATTACTATTGCTAGAGACTTCTGATTTGGTGAATTTTAATTATAATAGTCCTGTACATAAAATTTAGTACAGAAACAATATCCTATGCAGAGCCGTCCTTAGGGGTGTGCGACAGGTGCGGCCGCACAGGGCCTCGCGCTCGAGAAAAAAAATTTAATACAAAATAGCTAATATTTGTTATTCATTTTATTGCGAGATTTATTTTCTAAAAAAAATTACAAGTGTAAACATGCTTATTTGTAAACTGTTTTATGAATAAAATGTTCGATGCAAAGTTGTGAATGTTAGAGAAGAGAATAGATTGTGGCTTATATTCAAGTTGAAGGAATTGTTATAGTGTAGCTTAGGCAGCACCAGGGTCATAACGAATATGAAAAGGTGTTCTTAATAGACTGGTACCGATGATGATTCTAACAAACTGCTGACCTTTATTTTAATGATTATTTGTAATGACACAGATTTGATTTCCTTCTTATGTAATCAAGTTTCAATTTGTTATAATAGGAGTATCGATGTTTTCCTATGCACACGCATACGTATATCTCATCGCGTAAACATCATAGAAAGGTCGGGTTAGTTCAAACCCCGACCCCTGAGGCTAAACTAAAGATTTAAAGATTCCAAAAAATGGGAAAAGTTAAATTTTAAACTGTCGTGAAGAAAAAGAAAATTTGAAGAAATATTGATTTTAACTCCGATTTTTTCTATTTTTAAACTCTCTTATTAAATAAAAGATATCAACCTGTTTAATATTTGCTAATTAAATAAAAAACTTTAAAAAGGTTATAATTAAAGAAAGAATGGAGTTTAAAAATCAAAAGTTTCATCTTTATCACATTTGTTACTGCCATAATATAAAGTGGACTGAACGAGTAATTTAATCGATTAATCCTTTGACTACAAATTTAATTTTTATTAGAAATTTCTGCAACTGGCAACTATTTTTTTTTTTAATTTATTCGTAGCACATGCCGAAATTTCCAGACGAAGATCCAAGAATGGTCCACAGAAAGCTATCCTGAGCCCGGAGTAAAAAAAAATAAAAACTCAGTCACTGCCGGAGTTGAGCCAAAATCACTAAAATCAGGCCCGATCCGACTCAACTCCTACAAAAAATTCCGATATTTGTTTGCCAGAATTCTACTACAATTAAACATTCTTTAAAAGTATTTTGCATACAAGCAAACCTTTTAAATTACAATATTTTTTCAAATTATGTGTCAAATTTACGACAAGCGAAAAAAGTAGATTTTTAAATATATTCCCCTTTTATTTATTAAGCCAAAATAAATTTCTGAAGATTTCATTAACAAATACACAGTCAAGTAAAAGAGAGAAAGGAAAAATGAGAGGGAGAAAAACAGAGAGAAAGAGAGCACTTTTTAATCACCAGGCTGACGCGAAGAGATGCCAGAGGTGCCATTCGAATCGGAATTTTCTCTACTTTCTGAATATGAATTAAAAAAAATTAAATAAAGATCGTCTATATATTAAAAAATTATACCAACTTTAAATTTTTAAATGATAACATTCACTTTTGATCTATGTTTCTTTAATGACGGCAGCTCGGGTCAAAGTATTGTTTATATTCTTTTACTTAAATCTTCATAGAAAAGAAAATGTATTAGGAGTTTATCCATAAATTCAGAAAAAATATATTATACAAGAAGGTGAATCAAGAATATTACCAGAAAAATTATACAGATTTTTTAGTGTAAAACAAATTCAGTTTATATTTTCCGGTTACTCTCTAACGTTATCTATTCTGTGGATGTTTTGATAGCAGGAGACGGTCCCTTTAGGTTTAGACCATCAAAAAGTAAAAATTATCAATATATCTATAAAAACGAATTAGAATTAACTGTAAACTTATATACTATTTTTTTTTCAATTGTGGTTCGTTTTCTGTGAAAATGAATGTCTATAATAATTAATAATTTTTAATATAATTTTATTTGTAATTTTCATAATTCAAAAAGAATTATTGAAAGGAAAACAATGCCTGAAATATCTTGGCATCTATTAATTTTAACAACATAAAAAAATAAATCAGAGGGTTTTGGGGAAGATAATAAATAAAAGTTTGTCACGTGAATTAACATTAGCATCCTCAAACGTTTCACTCAGATAATTCTACGATGATTTAAGAAAGATATACGATCGGTGATTTTTTTTTACAGGGTACCTTGATAAATGACCTAAAAAGGGTGTCAAAAGTGGGTGTTACGAGTGGAAAATTCAAAGTCGATGCAAATTTTAATGTGTAGAGGACCTTTGTTTTTAAATTTGTATTCAAATTCGAAAAGTAGACATAATACTCATTCGAACTGTACCTTTTGCACCTGTCTGCGACAATTTTACAATTAAATATCATGTGGACGTTTCTTCTTTCTTTTTTAACAACTGTACAATATCACCAATTTACCAAAAAAAAAGAGAGAGAGAAAGAAAAAAGAACTGCCGCTCCGGCAGCAATGAATTCGCGTCTCTACAGAAAATCTGCAGAAAATCTAGAGAAAAAACAACCCGAGCACAGTCCGCGTATTGTGAAAGGAAATTGATTCGAGTCTGTAGATTGCGTTATCGGAGGTAGTGTTGCCAATTTATCGAATTTTTTTATTCAAAATATCTACCAGAATTTCCGAATAGTTACATTCACTTTATTAAACCACAGAACGCCTGTCATTAAATAAATAGCAAATCATTACTCGAAATTTCTGGTTGATCAATAAAAAACCCAATCAAGTTTGCAACATTGGTGCGAATGGGAAAGTATTAATTAGTTAGGAAGTGAAGTGCCTCGCGAAAGTTCTTGCACTCGGCCTCGCTTTCGCTAAGGACGGCTCTTGATCCTATGAGTTAATGAAACCTTTTATTCATCTTTCGATAAAGTAGTCTGACAGACCGCCACAGTAGCTATGCAACAACTTCTGTCACAGCAGTTAAAGGTTAAAAAAAGTAAGAATTAAATTTTAGATGGCATTTTATACATACTACCTTATAAAATACTCTAAGACCATAACTTTTTATTGCATTGAGTCTAATAATAATCTATAATCTATAAAATATTTTACATTTATATTTATATTTTTTTAACTGGTTTCAATCAAAAACGGTTATAAAATAAAATTAGTTTTTTTAATGCGAGTATACACTTAAATTTACAATGGATGCTTTGCTAAAAAAGAACTTGTTTAAAATTGGATTCCGTATAGATTTCATCGTCATAGAAAATGAAAGGTTTTATGATTGAATCTGTCTCTCTTTTTTTTTATTTTTGGTCTTTATGATCTCTGACTGTTGTAAAAATAATGTATAGTTACAAAATTTATGTTGTTAACCCTTTGACTACGGACTACTACAAATACCACTGACCGATAGCAGGACTGTCACAGGCGAGTGGCAACGACAACTATTTATTTATATTATTTGTAACCTTTTTAACACTTTCCAACAAAGTTTAAAAGTGTTTATGCATTCGGTTTGTCTGGCCGTCTGTCCACGCTCTAACTCCCGTAAATATACTCGGATTTTCTTGCAATTGATAAAGGTTATTTAGGGTCACCAAAACATGTTTGGTATTGTATATGAAGTATGTAGGATTAATAGTTCAATTACAGGCGCACTCAAAAGTATTCCATTACATTATGGTATATTGGGAAAAATCGTTTGCAGAGTATTTTAATGACATTACGCTATTTCAAATGTATTAAAACTGATACAGATCACTGAATTTCACTACGATCACGTTAGAACAGGGCATTCATGGCATTTTTTATTCATTTACAGGGCACACAAAAGAAATCGGTTACAGAAATCGGCCTTTGAGTAATAATTGCTGGAGTGTATGGTTTAAAATTCGGTATGCGCTTTTAAGTTTAATTAATATTTGTATGTTACTTGTCATACATAAATTCTATACCTCATATACAGGTCTGCACGAAAGTATTTCCGTACCATTTTTTCGTATTAGAGGAAATTGCTGAAGGGAAATTTTCAACTGAAGTATATGTATCTCTTAAGTGAACTAAATTTTGGTATGGATTTAGTTAATAGATACAAATCTATGTATCCGATACAGAGTTGCTAAAAAATTCGGTTAATTTTTCGATTGTAGATGGGAAACTGATATTGGTTTTTGAAATGTGTTATGCGCTTCCATATGGTTGAATTAGACGTAATATTTTAATTTTTTAAATGGTGCAGTTCTGTTACATTATTCTGAATGTGTTGGAAAATGTTTCATAAACTATGCTTGACGCATGATTTTTTCTTTCTTGTTCTTTAATTAAACAATCTTTTCCATACACTTTTAGGACAATTTCAAGAGAAATCTTGCATGAAGAAAAAATTTTGTAAATAGTGGTACAAATAGAAATTAAAAATAATCACCAATGGCAGCCCTGCTATCGGTCAGTGGGATGTTCAGATCCGTAGCCAAAGGCTCAAGGCACACAGTACTATTTTGCATGTTAAAGAAGGCTACGTATTACATATACGTCATATATATTTACGTATTTATTTATTTATTTACAGAGACACAGCAAAAAACTTTCATATATGAAAGCCATCTGCTTGAAAAACATGAGCAAGGCAACAATGTAATTTAAAATAAATACCGATGATAATAAAGAGTTGTCATAAAAAAAGCACTCTGTTGCGCTCAACTATTTTCTTTAAAATATTCCCACTCGCCTTCACAAGAAAACTTGAAAAAAAAAAAAAAAGAGGTGATCATTTGATGTTGTCTTTTTAGGATTTCGTTCATCTGACGAAAACCTATTCGTCTCACACCTCTGTCTGTCTGTCCGTCACAGAGCCCATTCTCAGAAACTATATATGTTGGAGGCTTGAAATTTTGCATACTTATAGCTGAACACCTCACATCAAAAGACAAATCATAAAATTTTGAAAAAGTCTTATATTTAACCCTCTGGGCTCTAACTTGTGTATTTTAATCTTTTTGTTCTAACTGCGCCCCTAATTAAGTTGAAGCCTTGAAATTTTGCATACTTACAGCTGAACACCTCACATCAAAGGACAAATCCTAAAATTTTGAAAAAGTCTTATATTTAATCCTCTGGGCTCTAACATGCGTATTTTAATTTCTTTGTTCTAACTGAGCCCCTAATTAAGTTGAAGATTATTAATATTAATGAAGTATGAATTTTGCATACTTACAGCTGAAAACCTTACATCAAACGATAAATCATAAAATTTTGAAAAAGTCTTATATTTAACCCTCTGGGCTCTAACTTGTGTATTTTAATCTTTTTGTTCTAACTGAGCCCCTAATTAAGCTGAAGACTTCAAATTTTGCATACTTATACCTGAACACCTCACATCAAACGAAAAATCATACAATTTTGAAAAAGTCTTATTAGGGTTTCGTTCATCTCACGAAACCCTATTCGTCTCGCTCCTCTGTCTGTCTGTCTGTCTGTCCGTCTGTCTGTCTGTCTGTCCGTCACAGAGCCCGTTCTCAGAAACTATACATGTTGGAGACATGAAATTTTGGGTACTTATAGCTGAACACCTCACAACATACGACAAATCATAAAATTTTGAAAAAGTCGTACATTTAACCCTTTGGGCTCCCGCATGTGTATTTTAAACAATTCTTTCTAAGTGAGCTCCTAATTAGGTTGGAGACATGAAATTTTGGGTACTTATAGCTGAACACCTCACATCATACGACAAATGATAAAATTTTGAAAAAGTCGTACATTTAACCCTTTGGGCTCCCCCATGTGTATTTTAAACAATTCTTTCTAAGTGAGCTCCTAATTAATTTGGAGGCGTGAAATTTTGCATACTTATAGCTGAACACCTCACATCAAATGACAAATCATAAAATTTTGAAAATGTCGTACGTTTAATCCTTTGGGGTCTTACATGTGTATTTTAAACAATTCTTTCTAAGTGAGCTCCTAATTAGATTGGAGACATGAAATTTTGGGTACTTATAGCTGAACACCTCACATCATACGACAAATGATAAAATTTTGAAAAAGTCGTACATTTAACCCTTTGGGCTCCCCCATGTGTATTTTAAACAATTCTTTCTAAGTGAGCTCCTAATTAATTTGGAGGCGTGAAATTTTGCATACTTATAGCTGAACACCTCACATCAAATGACAAATCATAAAATTTTGAAAATGTCGTACGTTTAATCCTTTGGGGTCTTACATGTGTATTTTAAACAATTCTTTCTAAGTGGGCTCCTAATTAGGTTGGAGACATGAAATTTTGGGTACTTATAGCTGAACACCTCACATCATACCACAAATGATAAAATTTTGAAAAAGTCGTACATTTAACCCTTTGGGCTCCCGCATGTGTATTTTAAACAATTCTTTCTAAGTGAGCTCCTAATTAATTTGGAGGCGTGAAATTTTGCATACTTATAGCTGAACACCTCACATCAAATGACAAATCATTAAATTTTGAAAATGTCGTACGTTTAACCGTTTGGGGTCCCACATGTGTATTTTAAACAATTCTTTCTAAGTGAGTTCCTAATTAATTTGGAGGCGTGGAATTTTGCATACTTATAGCTGAACACCTCATATCAAACGACAAATCATAAAATTTTGAAAATCTCGTAAGTTTAACCCTTTGGGGTCCCACATGTGCATTTTAAACAATTCTTTCTAAGTGAGCCCCTAATTATGTTGGAGACATGAAATTTTGGGCACTTATAGCTGAACACCTCTCATCATACGATAAATGATAAAATTTTGAAAAAGTCGTACATTTAACCCTTTGAGCTCCCGCATATGTATTTTAAACAATTATTTCTAAGTTAGCTCCTAATTAGTTTGGAGACGTGAAATTTTGCATACTTATAGCTGAACACCTCACATCAAACGACAAATCATAAAATTTGAAAATGTCGTACGTTTAACCCTTTGGGGTCCCACATGTGTATTTTAAACAATTCTTTCTAAGTGAGCCCCTAATTAGGTTGGAGGCGTGAAATTGTGCATACTTATAGCTGAACACCTCACATCCAACGACAAATCATAAAATTTTGAAAATGTCGTACATTTAACCCTTTGGGGTCCCACACGTATATTTTAAAGAATTCTTCCTAAGTGAGCCCCTAATTATGTTGGAGACATGAAATTTTGGGTACTTATAGCGGAACACCTCACATCATACGACAAATGATAAAATTTTGAAAAAGTCATACATTTAACCCTTTGGGCTCCCGCATGTGTATTTTAAACAATTCTTTCTAAGTGAGCTCCTAATTATGTTGGAGACATGAAATTTTGCATACTTATAAGTGAGCCCCTAATTAGGTTGGAGGCGTGAAAAATTGCATACTTATAGCTGAACACCTCACATCAAACGACAAATCATAAAATTTTGAAAAAGTCGTACATTTAACCCTTTGTGCTCCCACATGTGCATTTTAAAAAATTCTTTCTAAGTGATCCCCTATTTAGGTTGGAGGCGTGAAATTTTGCATACTTATAGCTCAACACCTCAGATCTCACGTCAAATAATAAATTTTGAAAAAGTTTTATGTTTAACCCTTTCAACTCCAGCTTGTGTATTTTAAGCCATTCTTTCTAACTGAGCCCCTAATTAAATTGGAGATTTGAAATTTTGCATACTTATTGTAGAACACCTGAGGCCAGGCGACAAATCATAAAATCTTCAAAAAGTCTTATGTTTAACCCTTTGAGCTACCACTTATGTATTTGAAGCAATTCTTTCTAAGAGAGCCCCTAATTAAGTTGGTGACATGAAATTTTGCATACGTATAGCTGAATGCCTCAGACCACACGACAAATAATAAAATTTTCAAAAAGTCTTTTATTATTTACCCCTCTGGGCTCTAACTTCTGTATTTTAAGCAATTTTTCTAACCTCCGCCCTTTTAACCCGGGGAGAAATTTTCCAACTTTTGCCGACACCCCTTTGACCATTCTTTCATATTAGCACCATAGTCTTACATATTTTAGTTCCATTTTTTTCCGCCAGGTGCGCCTACTTATCTGGGGTGCTATGGGCCCAATCCCCCCGACTAATATATCAACAGATAGTATGTAAAACGGATTTTCGTTCGGATACAGGATTGTTTAGAATCAAGTGCGCCCCTTGGTTGTGAAATGTGGAACTAACAGATTTTTCAAAAGGATAAAGTGTTTTGAAAGGAATATTAAACGAAACCCTCTGTGCGATCTGTGATCACACTTACCCACTGGTATTTAATACCTCTGGGCTCTAACTTGTGTATTTTAATCTTTTTGGTGTAACTGAGTCTCTAATTAAGTTGAAGTTTTGAAATTTTGCATACTTATAGCTTAACACCGCACATCAAAGGACAAATCATAAAATTTTGAAAAAGTCTTATATTTTACCCTCTGGGCTCTAACTTGTGTATTTTAATCTTTTTGTTCTAACTGAGCTCCTAATTAAGTTGAAGACTTGAAATTTTGCACACTTATAGCTGAACACCTCACATCAAAGGACAAATCATAAAATTTTGAAAGAGTCTTATATTTAACCCTATGGGCTCTAACATGCGTATTTTAATCTTTTTGTTCTAACTGAGCTCCTAATTAAGTTGAAGACTTGAAATTTTGCATACTTACAGCTCAGCACCTTACATCAAACGATAAATCATAAAATTTTGAAAAAGTCTTATATTTAACCCTCTGGGCTTTAACTTGTGTATTTTAATCTTTTTGTTCTAACTGAGCCCCTAATTAAGTTGAAGACTTGAAATCTTACATACTTATACCTGAACACCTCACATCAAACGACAAATCATAAAATTTTAAAAAAGTCTTATATTTAACCCTCTGGGCTGTAACTTGTGTATTTTAAGCTTTTTTTTTCTAACCGAGCCCTAATTAAGTTGCAGACTTGAAATTTTGCATATTTATAGCTGAACACCTCACATCAAACGGCAAATCATAAAATTTTGAAAAAGTCTTACATTTAACCCTCTGGGCTCTAACTTGTGTATTTTAATCTTTTTGTTCTAACTGAGCCCCTAATTAAGCTGAAGACTTGAAATTTTACATACTTATAGCAGAACACTTGTGATCACATGAAAAATCATAAAATTTTCAATAAGTCTTATATTATTTTCCCCTCCGGGCTCTAACTTGTGTATTTTAAGCAATTTTTCTATCCTCCCCCCATTGCACCTGGTGGGTACTTTTCTAACTTTTGCCGACACACCTTTGACCACTCTTTTATATTATGCACATAGCCTTACATATTTCAGTTCTACTTTTTACCGCCAGGAGGCGCCTACCTAACTTGGATGCTATCGGCCCGATCCCCTCGACTAATATATCTATGGATAGGTTGTAAAACGGAGTTTCGTTCAGATAGAGGTTTGTGTAGAATAGAGAGCGTTCCCTGGTTGCGAAATGTGGAACTAACGGATTTTTCAAAAGAACAAAGTGTTTTGAAAGGAATATTAAACGAAACCCTCTGTGCTATCTGTGATCACACTTACCCACTTATTTTTATTTTTTTTTTTCTCTTTCTTTCTTTTTTGATTAATTGTTCATTTCTTTATCACTTTTCTAATCTTATAGTTCTCCGCAAGGAATACTTTGTTTGACTTCTGTGATATGAAGTATCGAAATTTGCTGGATGGAATCTGGGCAGTGCAAAAGGAATGACTGTGTAGTTTTTAGGGTTTATATATTATCAAAATGTCTTTGGGAATTTTCTTTTAGATATTAGCCATCCCTATGAAATGTGTTTTTAAATTTTTTTAAGTTTAATGAGTATTTAACTTGTACTCCCCCCACCTCCACCAGCCCTAAAAAGAGGTCACGCTATGCCTATCACTTCCAATATTTTATTTTATTAAAAAGTCATTAGTCGTGCTATGGCATTTCTCTCACGCTAAGCTTAAAAAGCGTGTATTTAATTTAGAAATGACTTTCAAATTACCTTGTTTATCTTTAAATATAAATTATATTGTATCTCTCATAAAGAAATATTTCATAATTATTTCCATTACGTAAGCTACTTATACAATGGGAGAGTGTGGTGAAAGAATCGCTCACTCACGAACAATGGCGTCTTTCAACAAGTTGGAAATTGCTCGTCAAACGTGGCAAATGAGGTGCGTTCGTACTATAACTAGTTTTATAATTATTTTTTGCACAGCATATTGTACTGAATGTATATTTTTTGTGCTTCATAAGTGCATAGTCTGTAACATCATTAAAATGCCCTTGCAATAATTTTTTTTTCCCATTTCCCGTAATGCAACGGAAAACTTTTGACTGTCCCTGTAATTAAACTATACATCCGATTTTCATAAAATTTGAAATGGCTCGATAAAATTTTGCAACAGTTATATATTTAAAATTTTAGAATATTCGTAAGCCTGTAACATCATTAAAATGCACTTGCAATAATTTTTTCCTATTGGCCGTAACGTAACGGAAAACTTTTGACTGTCCCTGTAATTAAACTATTCATCCGATTTTCATAAAATTTGAAATGACTCGACAAAATTTTGCAGCAATTATATATTTAAAATTTTAGAATATTCGGAAAGCCGTAACATCATTAAAATGCACTTGCAATAATTTTTTCCTATTGGCCGTAACGTAACGGAAAACTTTTGACTGTCCCTGTAATTAAACTATTCATCCGATTTTCATAAAATTTGAAATGACTCGACAAAATTTTGCAGCAATTATATATTTAAAATTTTAGAATATTCGGAAAGCCGTAACATCATTAAAATGCACTTGCAATAATTTTTTCCCATTGGCCGTAATGTAACGGAAAACTTTTGACTGTCCTGTAATTAAACTATATATCCGATTTTCATAAAATTTGAAATGGCTCGACAAAATTTTGAAATAATTATATATTTAAAATTTCAGATCATTCGGAAGGCTGTAACATCATTAAAATGCACTTGAAATAATTAATCCCCATTGGTCGTAATGTAACGAAAAACTTTTGACTGTCCCTGTAATTAAACTATACATCCGATTTTCATAAAATTTGAAATGGCTTGACAAAATTTTGCAACAATCCTATATTTAAAATTTCAGACCATTCGGTTGGGTAGTTTTTGCTCTGTTATATCCGGACAGACAGACGGACGGACAGACGGACAGACTGAACGACGACTATAGGTGCTACGTATTTATATAATTACGAACGCACCTAAAAAGACACGACCAACGACATGTTAAAATGACCGTATGAAAGCTAAGTAAGTATACAGTAGATTCTCTATTATCCTAGTCCCGCTTAACAGAATTACCGCTAACCGAGTTGCCGAAAAAAATGGCCCTTTTTAGGTGCGTTCGTAATTATATAAATACGTAGCACCTATAGTCGCCGTTCAGTCCGTCCGTCTGTCCGTCCGTCTGTCCGTCTGTCTGTCCGTCTGTCTGTCCGTCTGTCTGTCCGCATGTAACAGAGCAAAAACTACCCAACCGAATGGTCTGAAATTTTAAATATATGATTGTTGCAAAATTTTGTCGAGCCATTTCAAATTTTAGAAAAATCGGTTGTATAGTTTAATTACAGGGACAGTCAAAAGTTTTTCTTTAGATTACGGCCAATGGGAAAAATTATTGCAAGTGGATTTTAATGATATTACAGCCTTCCGAATGGTCTGAAATTTTAAAGATATAATTGTTGCAAAATTTGTCGAGCTATTTCAAATTTTAGGAAAATCGGATATATAGTTTAATTACAGGGACAGTCAAAAGTGTTCCGTTACATTACGGGGAATGGGAAAAAATTATTGTAGGTGCATTTTAATGATGTTACAGACTATGCACTTTATGAAGTGCAAAAAATTATACATTCAGTGCAATATGGGGTGCAAAAAATAATTATAAAACTAGTTATAGTACGAACGCACCTCATTTGCCACGTTTGACGAGCAATTTCCTACTTGTTTCCATTTGACTAGAAAGTCATATTTTTAAATTTTTACTTCTCTTTCATCTTTACCTAGCACTTCATTGACAGTGAAAGTTTTTTAATCCTTGGCTCGGGGATTTCAACTTCAATAATACTGTAACCAAGGTTAGATCAAAGCATATTATTATACTACCAAATGTGACTTCACTAATACAGTAATTAGGTCAAAGTGTTCTTGAGAAGTTGAAAAGAAACTACAGAAAGAATCTGTTAGGAAAGCTCATTAAAGGCTTTGAAGAACGATTTAAAGAAGGATACAGCAGAAAGTATGCGGTGGTATACGCCATATACATTCTGAATATTTTAAAGGAATTCCGTATACACTCTGTTTGTGATATAAAGTAATAGAGCATATTCCCTATCATATGCCCTCTGCCTTTAGCGTATACTATCTGGGTTTTTTTACGACTACACCACTGGTTATAGAATACCTGAAACAGATTACACTGAAGGATGTTGCGTACTGGATTGACGAAGCATGAGAAAAAGTTAAATCAACGACTCTACAGAAATATTGTCGGAATATTATGGTAATAGAACAGTCAAATGATGGAAATGAAGCTGATGATAAAATGAATCTTTGTTAAGCCTGGCTGAAAGACTTCCTGTTTCTGGAACTTTTTCTGTAAACGATATTGCTGTGTGGATAAAAAAGAGAAATGAACAGGAAGAAATTACAGATGACATGACTGCAGCCATAGTTGAAAACCGCGAACAAGAGAGCAATAATGATGAAAACGATGTCCATCAGAAGGAAGTGACGTATTCCGAAGCAGGGGCGTGCCGAAGGCTGTTTTAGGGGGGGGGGGGGTGAACTAAATTTTGCCGACTGCAAGATCGGGGAGAAAGGCTTTGTGATACCCCCCCCCCCCCCTTGGGACGGAGTCAACTGTTCTACAATACTTATAAAAATCACTAAAAGTCTTTAGTGTTCACCTGCATTCTCCTTAACCGCAGTCGAAATTAAATGCTGTTATTCAGTATGTGTAATTTTTTTTAATTATTTTACTATATAAGTAGAATTTAGAATCCTGTTATTAATTAGGATTCTGCTTACGATTTAAAAGGAAGTGTGTACGGATGTACCGTACATTAGCCAGTTCTCAAAAGTAACAATTTAAGAATGTTGAAGTACTTCGGAATTTATGTTTCTATAAATAAAACCGCATGCTGTTGTGTAATGTAAGTGCATAAATTTTAAAATGCATAAAAAAGACAAATCTTGCTTGCTAAAAATAAGATATATATTAGTATAAGAGACTAAAAATTATCCTTCTACATTTTTAAATTATCACCCGCCTATCCTTCAGAATAACCCATTTTCCAGCTATACTGTCTAAATCCAACATGTCAGTTATGTCTGTTTCACAGGTTAATAGCATTAGTTCATCCAGTCGCTCTTCCGACATGGTGGTACGCAAGTAATTTTTTACTAACTTTAACCTTCTGAAACTTCTTTCATTACTTGCCACAGTTACTGGAATAATTAAAGCTAACTTGCAAGCCAAAGAAAGGTTAGGATACAAATGAGCCTTCCCCACAAGTTTTTGTGCTGCTGCGTTGATTGTATCCGATTCAGAACTAGCTATTTCTGAGGACATGAGGTCAATTTCACATTCCAAGTTATCTACATCTTTGAGATCATCAGGGAATAATTGACATAGTTTAGGAATGTCCTCGATAGAGCTATACTTGATCCTAGATGGAAGGAGACAGGCCAGTGGTTTAACTTTCTCAAATACCAACTTATCCCATACCAACTTATGTCTCCAAACGCAGTTGTAAGCCGATCTATTACCTTCAAAATTTCTGCTTTAAAATAATTCTCTCGTGTAAATAGAACTGCAGTTTCAGGATTTTCGTCGATCTTCGATGGAAGCCTCCGTCGCCTGTGCCGCAAATGGAACTCATAATCTTGATTTATTCCATGTGTCTCGAAGATGTTAGCTTCCTTAATTATGTTCATTATTGCCGCCGCGTCTTCATTCCGGAGTTTCTGAATGCTTTCATAAGTTTTCTGCATTATGTCGGTTCCCTCTAAAATGTTCAGGTCTTCACGTTGCAGTTGCTCTGTTGCTAATTGACCTTAAACATAATTGTTTTCATTGCAAGTAAAGAAACAATGAAATCATATGACATCATTTTGCTTCTTAAACCTGCCGCCTTAGCTCGAGCATCCTTGTCAATCTTCATGTCTTCAGAAATAATTTGCAGAGTATGGATGAGGGCATCATAGGAAGATAAAATAACTCTGACTGAATCCACTCGCATAGTCCATCTTGTCTTCGACAAAGATTTCAAGGTAAGACTATTCTGAAGAACTTCCATTTTCTCTCTCAGTATGCCAAATCGCTTTGTACTCAGTGAAAAGAAGTTATAGAGATCCTGAATACTGTTGTAGAACAATTTTATTATATTGCTTTCTTCGCACGCATGTTCAACACATAAATTCACTTTATGCGCGAGACAGAGTATGTATAAAATAGATTCACCAGCTATTTCTGAAAGTTTTGATTGGCAGCCTAAAATGCAGCCGGATATAGATGACGTGGTGTCGTAAGACTGTGCACGAGCTTGGGAAAGCGATATTCCAACTTATTGTAGAATTTCAGAAATAAGCTTAGCCATTCCTTCACCTGTTTTATCCAGATCATCTTTTAGTTTTAACAACCTGTCTTCTGGCTGAAACTTTGGGGTCACGTATCGGATTACAATTGAGAGCTGGTCAAGATGAGAGAGGTCGGGTGTGCTATCAGCCATAATGCTAAAAAATCCACAATTTTTGACATTTGCAACTATTTTTTTCACGGACACATGGTCCAAGAACCCCAATGAAGTCGTTTTGCGACTTATTACTAAGATAGTTGGCATGGTATGAGCAAAGATGATTATCATCAATCCAGTTTTTTAAAGTTGGAATCCGCCTGACCATTAATCTAATGAGCTGAATGTAGTTACCGCTGTCCCTTTCTCGTCCCCGAAATGCAAGTGCTTAATGACTTAGATATCTGGTGCAGTCTAGAAGTATATTAATAATCTCTCTGTTTCTTAGACGAATTTACTCCGCGTTAGCTGCTGCCTCTCTATGTTTACTAGATAGAAAGTTGTCAACGTGTTTACTTTTTAGGGCCAAATTATCTAATTTATACACTGCAGCTCTATAACCGGCTTTTTTGGGGGGGGAGGGGGAGAGGGGCTATACAGGATCCTTTTCAAAAGATAATTTTACATCTGGATGATCTGTTTGAATATGACTATGCATGCCTCTAATAGAAATGCAGAAATATCTACATATTGTACATTGAATCCGTTTTCATTTCTGGAGATCGATGTTTTCATTCGGATGAAATTTTCTTATATGGTGATATAAATTTATTTTTTTCTGTGAAATGTGTGTGTACGCGATCACAGTGTGTGCATAAAATTTCCACTGAATTATCCGCCATCATGCGACAAAAACAAACTTTTGCAAATCGCTCTTCTTCTGTGTCCGTGACTTTATCTTTTAAATGCAGCAACCTCAAATAACTAGCGCCAGATCCAGAGCCAAGAGGTCACCAAATTCCAAGAATCAGTCCATAGCAGAAGGGAGCAATTAAAGATGCTACATGGGAAAACTTACAATAGAGATTGCAACAACCACCCCCCTCCCTCTTCCTTTCACGAAAGTCTCAAATTCTCAGAAACGCGATTCTCTCTCTCTATCTATCACCTCCGCTCTCTGACAACTCCTCCCTCTCACACAGAATCATACACAATCTTCTGTGAGAAGTTCTTTCTTTTCCCCTTTAAAGATGGACAACAGAGAATTGAAATGATACTGACGACGGGAGAGGGGACTTTTTTCAAGGTGTGTTCTTAACTTTCCGACTATTCTAAATTTTACCAACACCCCCCCCCCCCCGCTAGGCACGCCCCTGTTCCGAAGATCTAAATTCGGTTGAAAAAACTATTGAATTCATTGAGCAGCAAGAAGATGTTATACCTTCAATTCTGATGACACTAAAACAATGGCGCAACATTGCAGAAAGAAAAACTATCATCCAACAAACAAAATGCTATCAAGACTGACAATCAAAGGATTTTCGAATGAACAATTTACTACCACATCCTTCTATATATAAAAAAAAGTAACGCTTTGGAAACTGACAAATGAAAATCTGCGTAGATACCGTGAAACGCATCTGATTGGTCAGAGTTTTCTGACGCTATAAGGGGGGGGGTAGCAAGGGATGGCGGGGTAACCAGCTCTGTCGCCAAAAGTGACGCCGACTTGGCGCTATTTCCGGTATTTCGCTAAATTTCCATAGACTTCCATTGAAATCCAATAGGGTTTTCTTGCTTGCAGATAATCAACAAATTGAGATATTTCAATGCAACAAAAACTAATATTAGCTTATGAATAGAACTTAATTGAACTATTTACATTATTTTTAAGCACAAGCACTAAATATTTACAATATTCGTAAGACTATATATATAATTTTACACATGTATGTTGGCGGAGAAAAGGCAGCGTAGTGAAAATTTCAGAGAAGAGGAGATTTATATAAGATTATTTACTGTAACTACAATTTAGCGACTTCATTACAAAGGGAAAAAAATTCCAAATAACATTAATAAATTTGTTACTTTTTAAATTTAACATATTTTTTAAATTTACAATATTTTTAATTTTAAATTTTCGATTAATTTATAGTTTTATTTAATTATAAATTCCTTTAATTTGTAATTCTTCAAGTAAATTATAAATTTTACCTTTTTTTAATGATTTTATATTTAATAATTCTTATAATTATGAAACTCTGTAAGGTCTAAGGATTATGTGCTTGGAGATAAGGAAATAAAATTATCTGGAGTTGGGGAGAAGCGCGTTTTTACCAAGTGGAATCTAAAAATTGAGTGCATAGAAAATAAGGGATCGCGAAGCGATCCAGGTTGGAAACGCGAAACAATTACGTCTGGGGTTGGCTAGAAAATAGGGATTGCTTCGCGAGTAGGTATTGCTTCGCGAGATAGGGATTGCTTACCGAGTGGAATCGCGAAGAGGGTTGGTGAGCGTAACGAGCAGGGTGGCGGAGACCCCCTACTTTTTATAAAAGAAAAGGAAGTGTGCATCATAAGAATAAGCAGTACCATAAAAATGAATAAATTATGTATAAATTTATATTTCCTCTCCTTAATTAGTGACGATTTGTGTAAATTCAGTTATCCCAGTTTTTTGCTTATCCGAACTGATACGGGTCCATGTATACTCGGTCCATATTAACTCCGATAATAGGAACTTTACTGTATAATTGAATTTTAAATTTCAACTAACATTACCTATAGATGAAAAAAGAACGGTTATGTTTATTAATGGGCTTCAATGGAAATTTCATCAAATTGATCATTTAACGAGTAATTAGATTTGTTTTATATGCGAAATTTTGCAACATTTGAGTCGTTGATTTTGAAAGTGGGGCAAGCCCGTTTTATGTTATTGCTAGAAGTTTAATGATTTGCAGTAATAGACTTATATATATTTTGTGGTCTTATTTTATATCAATTTAATAGGCAATAATAGTTATCTGTGTTAGCTGAAAATAAATCATGCTTTTGGTATGCACCAATGGTCTTGCCTCCTTTTCAAAAGCAGTGATCTCATGAAAACGTTGAATTTCTTTAAATAGAATATAATTATAACAACAAACTAGTTAGACGTGCTAAGCCCAAAACTTTCTTCTGTCTCATACATGTTAATACTTCAAAATTCGCTAGCGCAGTGACAAAATTAAATGTCAATCTATGCCCATCATGAGGATTCTAAAGATATGAAATTCCGTGCATTAGTTCTTGACATATGACTATCGCTAAAATCGTGCAAAATGCAGAATAGCAGCGCCACTTGTTGGGTGATTTACACCAAAACCTAACCAGCAATAATTTACGTTAACGTTTAACCGAATCTGAAGTTCGATGAAAATTCGTGCATTAGTTTGTGAAATAGAGCTATTGCGAAAATAGTGAAAAATCCAGCATAGCAGCGCCACCTATTGGATGATTTGCGCCAAAAACTAATCAGCAACAATTTATGTCAACATCTAACTGAGTTTCAAGTTTGATGAAAATCCGTGCATTAGTTCTTGAGATAGAGCTATTACAAAAATCGTGAAAAACTCTGTATAGCAGCGCCACCTTTTGGGTGATTTGCACCAAAACCTAATCAGCAACAACTTATGTCAACGTCTAACTGAATCTGAAGTTAGATGAAAATTCTCGCATTAGTTCTTGAGATAGAGCTATTGCGGAAATAATGAAAAATGCAGCATAGCAGCGCCACTTGTAGGGCGATTTACACCAAAACATAATCAGCACCAATATTTATCAAGCTATACCTCAATCTGAAGTTTGATGAAAATCATTTCATTAGTTCTTGAAATAGCCCTATTGCGGAAATCGTGAAAAATACAGCATAGCAGCGCCACCTGTTGGGCGATATACACAAAAAACTAATAAGCACAAGTTTATATCAAGGTCTAATTGAATCTAAAGTCTTGTGAAATTCAGTGCATTAGTTTTGAGATAGAGTGCCCACAAAATTTTTGTCACATACAGACAGACTCACAGACAGAGTGACAGACAGACATTTTCTAAAAGCCATCAAATCGTGTTCAGGACCTTCGAAAACGTATAAATCTATCGAAAACCAGGAGTCGAAATTTTTCACGAATCCATACTTTCTTCTTGTAAATATAGAAGAAAGTAAAAATTGAACATTTTATTTATGTATTTATTTTACTTCAATATTTCATTCGTCGTTAGAAAAGTTACAGTAAACAAAAATACATTTAATTTTATAGGAAAAAGTGAAAAAAAAAAAAAGAAAAAAATATTCAGTAAAAAGTTGTATGCATATTTCTTGATTCAGAAAGTGGATATTTT
Source organism: Maratus speciosus (assembly GCA_963932465.1). Taxonomy (NCBI): domain Eukaryota; kingdom Metazoa; phylum Arthropoda; class Arachnida; order Araneae; family Salticidae; genus Maratus; species Maratus speciosus. Next base: position 291,925,737 of record OZ010791.1, read on the forward strand.
TAAAGTATTCATGAGGAAATTCTGATTGTGCTTGTTAATATTATGTAGCATATAGCTAATATAATTCTATTCAAAGTGGACTTTCCTCATTTAGTCTTTTAAGTGTCCCTACAGAAAGAAATCGCAAGAATTCAAATCTGGAGAATATTGTCATTTATAAACGATGCTTTAGTTTTTTCAGTTTACAGTGCCACCTCTCAGTGAAATTATAAACTAATTGTGAAATCGTATGGTAAAAAATGTATTGTTTTTCTAATAAATATACAAGAAATGGGACATTGCTACTGTTAACCATTTTCAAATTATTTAATTTTAACAATGGTCCCTCCTTTTTTAGACACCCGCTAGGATTCAGCATGAAGGTAACTTAAAAAAAAATATTATTAATCCTAGCTATTCTACTAAGTAAATAACATCTGCCAACAAAGGCAGTTTTTTTATTATTATTATTATTCCTTTTAAAGGAATCCTTTAAAAAATCCAATTTTAAATCTAAAGAAATGAGAATCACTTGGAAATAAACATTTCGACTCAGAGAATTTAAAGCCTTTTGGACGAATTTATTTGAATTATACAAAAATCGAATCGGTAACCTAAATATCGAAGCTTAAAAACGAAGTGCTTTTTTTTTTCTTCTTACTTGAAAACAGGAGGTTTATTACTCAGAAAGCTTTTTACTGAGCAAAAAACCATGCATACAGTTTCTGTGAAACTTACCATTAAATCTATTATTATTTGATTTGAGGAAAGCAGTTTTCAGCGAGAGGCAGTCTTGCTATTGTTAACGTGGAAGATGCTGCAATGCCTTTTTTCATGAAGTTTTTAAACAATATTTATTTAGAAGTCATTTTGAAGAACTGTTCTCCAGTCTGTTATACAAAATCGATTATGTTAGTAAAAGCGTTTTAGTGATCGATTTAGATTTTATTTATTTGGATACTTTAGTACAATGTGTAACAGAAACAAATAAAGAAATAAAAATTGCTCCCGTATTTCTTTCTGGAATCGTACGAACCCGAATCCTGTCCCAAAAAGTGTGGATTTTGGTTCCCAGGGTGTGGCTTTTAATTTTTATCTTTTGGAGATAACTAGGCAATGTGCATTGCAAAAGTGCTCAAAATAAGGTTTAGAAAAGGGTTATGTTAATAAAATAGTCCTCCCATTAATTTTCAAAAAATTGCATTTTTAAAATTTTTGTTACTGTAATCACGCTTTTACGTGCAGAATGCATCAAAATAATGATACACATCGTTAGGGGTGAGAGGAATTTCACGTTGCTGTTAATTTCCGTTTGGCGTTTTTCAGCTGTTTCATATTGTTGACCGAGCATTTTTATCTCCATTGCATCGCTATGACTTTGTTTACCAGCCGATTGATGTCTTTTATGCCGCGCTGAGTGGATTTTTTTCCGAAAATTATTTCCTCCTTTCTCGGTAGCTTGCTTCCCTTTCGAGGTTGTAGTATGGGGGCATGGTTAACGGTCTGTTCAAGACGAGAATGCTCAGGAGACAAGAACATGGTTTGTTGGTTGGTTCTATGCGGTTTTATGTGGTTTAAAATCCCTTAAGGGACATACTGCGCCAAACTGAGTAGACTAAAAATTTCCAAAAGGTGAGACAGAAACAGTGTAAATATAAAAGAGCAATGAGACAAGCAATCTGGATGAGGTATTCCATCCAGATGCAGTCAGCAAGTGTAGAAAATAAAAAACAAAACCCTAAAACAGAAGAGTATAAAAGAAGTCTTTTCTTAAAAAGTACAGTCTGGATGGGGTTCCCATCCAGATGTCATTAAAGTGTAATGGAAAATCTGAGTTGTTAAATCAAAGAAAGAAAGAAAAAAAAATATATTTCAAAATAAAATCCTCCATGTTTTAAAAAAGTAAAGAGTGCCCCATGAGGTATTTCCTCAATGAGGTTTGTCAAGATTGGAGAAGATGAGTTACAATAAATTCTATATAAGTGCCGGAGACCCGGACATTCAGTTAAAACATGATGAATGGTCAGGTAACAATGTGGACACATGGGTGCATCCTCCCGAAGTAAAAGGTGTTTATGAGTGATTCTTGAATATCCAATTCTCAGACGAGTCAGAAGGACATCGTGATTTCCTTGAGTAGATTAGAAACCAGGTCATGATTGTTGATTTAATATGATGTAGTTTATTGTTGTATTCCAAATCCCAACTTTCTTGCCATTTATTTTGTATAAAATGATTTATAAATAGTTTAACGTCTGAGAATGGAATCTTATGTTGTAATGGATTAAGAGCAAGTTTTGCCGCCTCATCAAATTTCTCATTAGCAGGAATGCCCATGTGTCCAGGTACCCAGCAAAATAAAATATTATAACCACGTCTAGTCAATTTATTATAAAAATCCAGGATGGCTGAGACATAAGGATGCTTTTTAAAAGATTTTATTGCATCAATAGAACATTTTGAGTCAGTATATATCATGAAGGATGAGACCAAAGATGATAAAAAGCCACATTTAATAAACCACAATGAGTTGAACGACCTTGTGTGAGACTTGCAACCATCTAGATCTAAGGCAGAGATTCTTGCCTCTCGTCTACAACAGTGGAACTTATTGACGCCAAATACCAAAGTAACTTATTACCGAAAACGAAATGAAAAATTCAGCAGGTATTTCACTAAAAAGGGTGATATTTGCTTTTGCCATGATATTCCCATACCTTTTAATGCAATGAATCAAAATTATGATCCAAATGAATGACGTTCATTTATCGATTCATCTAAATATAGCTTGAAAGCTGTATTACTTCATAACGGTAATATAAAACCATAAGGAAATCATAAAGATGAAAATTAGAAAAAAAATATTGCTGTTTTATTAAAAAACTATCATGCAATGGGTGTGAACATGTTTCTGAAGATACATTTTCTTCATTCACACGTGGATTTTTTTCCTAAAAACTTGCCCGTCTTGAGTGACGAGCAGGGCAAGCGTTTTCACCAAGACCTTAAACCTTTTGAAGGCAGACACAAAGGTTTTGGGACAAAAGCATGTTAGGGGACTACTGCTGGCCTATTTTAAAAGAAACAGATCAAAAAAATTATAAAAAGAAGAAAAAAATCAATCACTTCTATTTTTTTTCTTTTTATATCTCATGTTATTATTTTTTTAAGTATTTAATAAATATTTTTTTAACTAGACGTGACTGATTTTTTACAATAATTTTCCCGTCCTCAGTGCACTAGAAACTATGAAAAAAGACACATTTCGGCGCAAGTATATAAACCGTGAAAACCAGTGTAATCGGCGTCCGCATTATTATATTCTAAAAGCTGGGTTGTTAAAATAACATCCTTTTTGAACGCTTTAATTAACACTGTGGCGCCTGCAACAGGACATTTTACAAGTAGCCCAGTGGTTTTAGGGAGTTGGATTCGGAAATAATTAGGGGTAAGCTGTAAATTGTTTTAACCCCTTCCGTTTAGGTCTATAATGAATATTCTACGTTTTCCCTCTCGTAGTAGGTGAGCGTTAGGAATTATGCATTGATTTATAGTCAAAAAACACGTTTTTTTTTAAATACCATAACACTATCTCGAAATCACTAACTTTTTGAAAAACATTGTCAATACAAATGTTGCAGAGCTTAAAATTCTGAATAAAATGAGTACCTACACTTAATACTTTTGTTGAATATTAAAGTCACAATTTTACTTTAAAGTTTTAGCCCCGTGGTCAGAGGGTTGAACTCAGAATTAATTAGGGGAAAACTGGAAATGTTTTAATCCCTTCAGATTAGGTCTAAAATGAATATTCTATGTTTTCCCCCTCGTACCAAGTGAGCGTTAGGAAACATGTACGTATTTACATTCGAAAAACATGTTTTTTCTTAATATTTTTAACAATATCTCAAAATAGTTAATTCTATCAAAAACATTGCCAATTCAAATGTTGTAGAGCTTAAAATTCTAAATAAAATGAGCACCCACATTAGTATTTTTGTTCAAAATTAAGGTCGCAATTCTAATTTCAAAATTTTGCCTAAATCGCTAATCAAGAGCTTGAAGTCCGGAGAGACCAAGTTACCAAAGAATATCTCAAAACAGCTAAGTCAATCAAAAACATTGTCAGTACAAATGTTGTAGAACATAATATTCTGAATAAAATGAGCACCCACATTAATATATTTGTTCAAAATTAAGGTGGCAATTCCATTTCAAAATTTTGCCTTAATCACTAATCAAGAGCTTCAAGATAGGAGAGACCAGATTATCTTAACAATGTTTCAAAAAATTACCACTACAGATGTTGTAGAGCTTAAAAAATTCTGAATAAAATGAAAACTCACATTAATATTTTTGTTCAAAGTTAAGGTCCCAATTTCAGTTATTGTTAAAAATATTAAAGAAAAACGTGTTTTTTTTAATATAAATGTCTAAATATTTCCTAACGCTCACTTAGTACGAAGGGGAAAACATTGAATATTCATTTTAGACCTAATCTGAAGGGATTAAAACGATTTCCAGTTTGCCCCTAATTAATTCTGAGTTCAACCCTCTGACCACGGGGCTAAAACTTTAAAGTAGAATTGTGACCTTAATATTCAACAAAAGTATTAAGTGTAGGTACTCATTTTATTCAGAATTTTAAGCTCTACAACATTTGTTCTGACAATGTTTCTGAAAAAGTTAGTGAGTTCGAGATAGTGTTATGGTATTTAAAAAAAAAAAAACGTGTTTTATGACTATAAATCAATGTATAATTCCTAACGCTCACCTAGTACGAGGGGGGAAACGTAGCATATTCATTCTAGACATAAACTGAAGGGATTAAAACAATTTCCAGCTTTCCCCTAATTATTTCCGAATTGGGCCTTTTTTTGCTCCCCTACCACTGGGCTAAAGATTTATTGAAGCAAAATGTTTCAAGCCGTGAAAAATTTTAGAAAGTTTGTTGTAGAAGGGGAAACAATATCGCAACATTATACGATCGGAACACTATAGGAAATTATTTTGAATAGTAAAGAATGTAGGCAAGATCCTGATTTTGTACAAGAAATTTTATCCAACGCTGTTGTTGAGAAAAGGGAAGATGAAAACGAAGCTAAGAAGTTGGGAAAAGGAGAAGTCGGATCAAAAATTTAAAAAGTTAGAATTAAAGGGGAAGTCGGATCAAGAGTTAAAAAAGCTAGAATTAAAGGAAAAGTTGGATCAAGAAGTAGAGTTTAAAAAGTTGGAATTAAATCATCAATTAGAATAAGCGAAAATCCAGTCACATGGACAAATGCAAGGTGAATACATTTCAACTGATTATGATACTAATAATTCTAAACGGAAATTCATATTACCCAAGTTGGAATTTCGCCAATTTGATGGTGATTTAAAAGAATGGTTGCCATTCTGGAGTCAATATGAACAGATTCACAATGATCCAGATATTGCGCCAGAAAATAAATTCCAATATTTGATCCAAGCAACAGTTACTGGATCTAGAGCGTGAGAAGTTGTTGATAGTTTTCCGCCAACTGGCGCTAACTATGCCAAAGCTAGAGAGTCCTTAAGGCTCTTTTCGGTAGGGAAGATCTTTTGTTTGAAGTATATGTAAGAGAATTATTAAAATTAATTATATCTGTGCAATTAAAAGGAAATTTTTCTATTACATCATTGTATGATAAACTTGAGTCGTATTTACGAGCTCTTGAGACGATAGGGGTCACAACGGATAAATGTGCTTCAATATTATATCCAATGGTAGAATCTTGTTTTATTGCTGAATTTTTGAAAGCGTAAATCATGCCCATACGACTCCTGTTAGTTCTGATGCAAAAGAACGCCTGGATAATTTGATGACGTTTTTCAAATCTGAAGTTGAAGGAGATGAAAGAATTAATTTGGCTGTGGCAAGTTTTGGTTCGGCGAAAAAAGATGATGCGAGCTGTAGGAAAAATAAAGGTTACAACGATGTTACTAAACATTTACCAACTGCTGCTACTCTATTAACAACTTTTTCAAAACCAGATTTAAGAGAAATTGCGTTTTTCCCAACAGGTCCTGATTACGAAATAGGCACGAAAAGCACGTGCTTCCCTTAGAAAATTAGAAAATTTTGAAAGGCTGCTTGAAAGGCCTTGAAAGACTGCTTCCTTTAGAAAATTTTGAAAGGCTGCGAAATTAAGAAAACAAGGGGCCCCAAATTTTATATTGAATTACTTCCATTCCAAAATTCTATCTAATTTCTTTTGAAATTATTAGCTTATTCTGAATTAACCCTTTTTTAACACTTTCCAACAAAGTTGAAAAGTGTTTATGCATTCGGTTTGTCTGGCCGTCTGTCCGTCAGTCCGTCTGTCCACGCTCTAACTCCCGTAAATATACTCGGATTTCCATGCAATTGATAAAGGTTATTTAGGGTCACCAAAGCATGTTTGGTATTGTATAAGAAATACGTAGGATTAATCGTTCATTTACAGGGGCACTCAAAAGTTTTCCATTACATTATGGTATATGGGAAAAAATCGTTTGCAGAGTATTTTAATGGCATTATGCTATTTGAAATGTATTGAAACTGATATAAATCACTGAATTTCACTATGATCACGTTTAAACAAAGCATTCATAGCATTTCTTATTCATTTACAGGGACACACAAAATAAATCGTTACAGTACAGTACTGTCTTTGAGTAATAATTGCTGGAATGTACGGTTTAAAATTCGGTTGCGCTTTTAAATTAAATTAATTTTTGAATCTTACTCGTTATATATAAATTGTATACCTCAAATACAGGCTGCACAAAAGTATTCACTTACTGTTCTCCTTATTAGAGGAAATTGCTGAAGGTAAATTTTCAACTGAAGTACTATATGTATCTCTTAAGTGAACTAAATTTTGGCATGCATGTAGTTAATAGATTCAAATCTATATATCATATACATGGTTGCTGAAAAAATTCGCCGATTGTGGATGAGAACAGCAGAAATTGTGTTTTGAAATGTATTATGCGTTTCCATATGGTTGAATTAGACATAATATTTTACTTTTTAAAACGGTGTAGTTTTGTTACATTATTCTAAATGTGTTGAAAAGTGTTTCATAATCTATGCTTGACGCATGATTTTTTTCTTACTTGTTTTTTATCTAACTTAGATTTTTATGCTAAAACTATGCAAAATCTTCTTTGCATAGTTTTTTATTGTGTCCAATTTTTGTGTACGTATATAGAAGAACATAAAAAAATATGTTTAATGGAATATACATGAGTTTGACTGAGCCACAGTGTGAAATAATATTTGTAGCATTGGTGAGTTTCCGGATATGTCATATTTAAAAAACTTTTCCCGATTAAAAGGGGGCTCCGAAATAGCACTGTGCTTCCCATAGCTTCAAAAATTAATAGGGCCCTGTTTGCAAAGGAAGAATCTGAGTTCAGAATGCTTTTCGGCACGGAAGATGACTTATAATGAAAAGCAGAATATATTGAAGGACAAAAGATGTTGTTTTTTATGTTTGGCAACAGGTCACACAACGAAGCAATTTAAAGCTATCTTGAAGTGTTTTGTGATAAAAGACATGCACCTGATGTGTCAAATGCTCGATAAAAACTAGCTGAATGAAGAGGAAGAGGAAGAAAGGTCGTCTGGGAAAGAAATAAACATGGCCAATTTCAGTAGGAAGCCTAAAGTGTTTCTTCAGACGTTCAAGACAAAAATAATTTTCGAAAACAAAAAGAAAGATGTTAGACTAATTTTGTACTCATGTTCTCAGAGATCGTATATTTTAAAACCTTTAGCCAAAGAAATGAAGTATTTACCTCTTCGAGAAGAAAAAGTTTCTCATTCCCTTTTTGGCGGAGTCGTAACAAAGGATCATAATCATCATTACTACAAGGTAAGATTAAGCGATTTCAAAGATAATTTTTAATGTAATTTTGAAGTGTGAAAATGTTATGCCTGTAGGAAAAGAATCCTGGTTTAAAGAATTATCGGAAAAAGGCATCACTTTGACGGATGTTTGTGAAACTCCTGAATCTATTCAAATATTGATTGGAGCCGATGTAATGGGAAAATTACTGACAGATCGTAGAGAAATACTTTCGTCGGGATTAGTAGCACTGGAAACATTTTTAGGTTGAACCTTAGTGGGAAAAGTGCCTCAAGATACTGCGTCTAAAGAAAATTTAGCTTTATCAGTTACATCTATGTTCGTGAAGAAAGCAGAGATTGCCGATTTATGGAAATTGGATTTGCTTGGAATTAATGATCCGATTGAAAAACAATCTAAAATGGAGATTTATCATCAGGTTAAAGAGCATTTTTTACAGACCGTAAAAATGAATGAAGATAATCGTTATGAAGTTTCTTTGCCATATCGGAAGATACACCACCTTTACCTGATAATTTGAATTTAGCCAAGAAAAGATTAGCTAATATTACAAACAAGTTGCTTTCCGATAACCTTTATCAAAAGTATGAAAAAGAGCTTTCAGGTTGGCTTGATGATAAAATTATTGAGGAAATTCCACAGTTTGAAATTAATCTTTATGGAAATTATTTGCCACATCGACCAGTGATAAAAGAAAGCAGTACAACTCCCATTCGTCCAGTGTTTGACGCATCAGCTAGAATTCAGAACCATCCATCTTTGAATCAATGTTTGCATTGTGGACCAAATCTTATTGAATTAATTCCTGACATTCTCTTACGATTTAGAACAAATAAATTTGGTGTTGTAGCTGATATCAAGACAGCATTTTTACAAATAGCTGTTCGTAAGGAAGATCGGGACTATTTGCGTTTCTTGTGGTGGAGTGATCCAGAAGAAAGAAATATTAGAATGTTCCGACATACTAGAGTGGTGTTTGGAGTCAAAAGTTCTCCTTTTTTTCTCGCATCCGTCATAGAATATCACATTAAAAACGATGAAGAATACGACCCCAATCTTAAACAGTAATTGCTGAGAAGCTTTTATGTTGACAATGTCGTTGCTAGTGTCCACACACAGGAAGAATTGGAAAGGTTTATTACTGATTCTAAATCTCTTATGGCTAAAAGTGGATTTGATATGAGAGGATGGGAGCGGACAAAAAAAAGAAATAACATCGAAAATAGTGAAGCTACTGCTGTACTGGGATTACAATGGGGCAGATTTCGAGACATTTTGAAAGTTAACGTAAAGCTGGACGAAAGATATAAATATAGAAAAAATAACAAAACGAATCATGCTATCAGTTGCACATAAAGTTTTTGATCCAATTGGTTTTACTGCTCCAGTTATGATATGTCCCAAGATAATGTTATAGAAAACCTGGAAAGAAGGAATTACCTGGGATGAAGAAGTTACTGCTGAAGATAATTTAAAAGGTTGTACTCTTCACACATTTTGTGATGCAAGTCAGTATGCGTATGCTGCAGTTATATTTTTTAGGATAGCAACTAAAGATCGTGTAGAGTTATTCCTTCTTGTTGCGGAATCCCGCATAGGTCCTTTAAAATGTGGAACTATACCTAGAATAGAACTTTTAGCTGCTTTGTTTGGTGCTAGATTGGCTAAATCAGTAACTGACGCTATGGGCTGGGAAGATATGGAAAGATATGTTTGGAGCGATTCCACGACAGTGTTTGCATGGATATCCAGGAAAGAAAACTGGTCTGCTTTTGTTAGAAACAGAGTTCAAGAAATAAAAAATTGAGTGATCCTGTTTCATGGAAACATATACCTGGTGAAATTAAACCAGCAGATCTGCATCTAGAGGGCGTAACGCAAAACAGCTGGTATCTCTCAAATGGTGGGAGGGTCTATCTTGGCTCAGAGATCCTAAAGAATATTATAAATGTATGGATTTCAAGTGCCAAGACATAAACGAAGAAGAAATTGAAAAAGAAAATTGAAGTCTACAAAATTACTGGTAAATGTTGATGAAAGTCCAGAGAAAATCTGGTACTACCGATATTTTTCCAGTTATGAGAAAATTGTACGTCTTGTTGGTTGGATGCTTCGTTTCAGATATAATTCTTCTAATCCAAAGAAACAGATCAATGGGGAATTGACAAGTCTTGAATTTAAGAGATGAAAAACGAAGATAATTTGGATGATACAAAAGGAAGGTTTTTCCCATGAAAGTGAGGGGAGATTGAAAACTCTGGAGACGTTTAAGGATGAACAAGACATAATACGTGTAAAGACTAAAATTATGTATAAACAAGACAATAATGGATTTCCTCGCACCTATGGTTGTTCCTTCAAATCATAAAGCTGTCCAACAATTAATTTTATATTACCGCACAAATATTGCCATGCAGGTCCTCAGATTCTTTTAAATTTGCTTAGAGAAAAATATTGTATTTTGAATGGAAGAAGAACCGTGAGCTCTGTTCTAGCAAAAGGTACTGTAAAAAATCCACAAAAAGTACCACGCAAAGCAGATTTTTGTTTACTTTTAAATTCTACGAATGAAAGACTTTTAATAAACTTTATATTTTAAACTTAAACCATACTCACATTAGCACCTTTGTGCTCGTATAGTTGTACTATTTATGGAACAACTCCTACGGTGAGATAACTTCAAAGCTTAGTAATAATAACTCATAAAAAACAAGCTACCAGCATTTATTTTCTTTCTTACTTGAATCTATAAAAATATAAGAAGTTGCCACAGAATACATCAAAACTTGTCCCTTTTCCTTTTTTAACCAGCGACAATAACATGTGAACGCGCAAAAACGAAATAATAAATGTCATTTCAAGTCAATTGTTTTTTCTTTACATTTTTCATCTCTGATCGCGTGATTTTGAACAAAAATAAATAATGCCGATCCCGTAACATCCTCCCACCTTCTGATTACCTTGTATAATCAGAACTAATTTTAAACGTAGAGAAATTGACAAAGTCACTTGCTATAAATTCAGTCTTTCAGGAATTTTCAGTATCCTTCCAGCCCTGCTGTGTCTAGGAGATTCCTTGCTTGAGGATACATCCAAAATTGTAGCTTTGTTAAGTATTTTCACTGGATTGTGAGAAATCTTTGGTTTCGGACAGTCAGTAGACGAAGCTATCTCTAGTGGATATATTCTTTGTATAGGTCGTAAAAGCTCATGTTGTGATGTTTGAACTCTTACGAGTCGAACTTTCTTGTCTCTACCAGGTATAAGTTCTGTAATTCGACCTAAAGGCCAATCAGTTCTCTTTTTATTATCAGATCCGATCAATACAACATCACCTACAGCTATAATTTGCTATTGGTGTTTGTTCCTTGCTCTTTCAATTAATGCACCTAAATATTCGGACCTGAAGCGATCCTTCAATTCTTTTTGTAATGACTGCCGATACTTCAATCTCTTGCTTAATGATTTTTGTTCCACAACATCCAGGTCTGAAAGATTGCATTCTTCTATACTCTGCAGAAACATAGATGGTGAGATAGGTTTCACAGTTGCGTCTTCCGAAAGGTATGTTAGCGGTCTTGCATTTATTACACTTTCCACATCTGTCAAAATTGTGTTCATTTCTTCATAAGTGAGGTAAGCATGACCTAATACTCTTTTGAGAAGATCTTTCATTATTCTGATAAGCCTTTCCGAAAAGCCACCCCACCACGCTGCGGTTGGTGGATTAAATTTCCAATCAATAGCATTAACAGAACTGTATTTTTGTATTCGTGACCAATCTAGGCTTTTCAATAAATTAGCTGATCCAGTGAAGTTTGTGCCGTTGTCAGAATAAATGACAACGCACCTTCCTCTCCGTGCTACGAATCGTCTGAGTCCCATCAAAAATGCCTCAGTCGAAGCAGCGGTCACTAGCTCTAAATGCACTGCTCTGTATATTGCGCAGGAAAATATCAATATCCAAGATTTCTCAATTTTCTTCAAGTATAACGGACCCGCCATGTCTACACCTGTGATCTGAAATACGTTAGCATCCTTTATTCTATTTTCCGGTAGAGGCGCACTGTCTCTCCATAAACTCTTCCCACTGAAGCGTTTGCAGACAACACACTGTGCTAACACTTGTTTTACATTTCTACGACCATTAAGTATCCAGTATTTTTCTCTCAATAAATTAAGTAGAATCTGTAATCCAGCGTGACAATGTTTTACATGTACATGATATATGAGTCGTTTTACAACTTCATGTTTTGCTGGCAGGACTATAGGTTTCAGAAAATCTTCATTGTCTTTCCTGTACGTTATTTTAGTCTCCAGTCGAATTATATCTTGTTCATCTTTCCATGTTTGTAAAGTTCTCAATCTGTTATCATTCTCGGGAAAAAACGCTTCTTTCTGAATCATACGTAGAGTCTTTAATTCAGCTTCTTTAAATTCAGATGACGTCAGGTCTCCTCCTCTTTTCACTTCGGTACTTCTGCAGTTATGCCTAAAACGTAATATCCATGCGACCATCCGTATAATTTTTACATAACTCGAGAAATATCTGTAATACCAACCATCTTGTTTAACATCAGAATTCGTTATCATGGAAACTGACTTTATTCGTTCCTTCCGAATTTCATCTTCGTCATAGTCTTGATCACTAGAGTTCGTATATTTTTCAAACTCTGCTGAATCTCTCAACCAAGCTGGACCCTCCCACCATCTCCTGGCAGCTAGCTGTCTCGCTTTACATCCACGAGTTGGCAAATCTGCAGGATTTTTATCACTTGGCACATAGATCCATGATGAAGGACTGCTTAATCTTCTGATCTCTAGAACTCGATTTCGCACAAATACTGACCAATTGACATCTCTGGATATCCAAGCGAGTACTGTAGATGAATCACTCCAATAATATCTCTTCATCTTTTCCCAACCGAGGGCATCTACGATAGTTTGCGCCAAACGAGTTCCCATAGTTGCCGCCAATAATTCCATTCTTGGTATTGTGACGTTCTTCAAAGGTGCAACTCTTGATTTGGCTGCTATAAAAACTAACTCGACTTGGCTCCCAATTTCTATTCTAAGGAATATAACTGTTGCGTAAGCATCTTTACTTCCATCTACAAATGTGTGAAGTGCACACGCTTCTATGTTTCCTGGAGTCATTTTCATGTATCTTGGGATCTCTATATCCTTCAAAACTGTTAGCTCTTGAAACCATAGTAAAAATTCTTTACGTAACTCACCAGTTATCTCTTCATCCCATTTAAAACCTAATTTCCAGGCTTTTTGCAACATTATTTTCGGACAAATCATGACTGGCGACGTAAAACCAAAGGGATCAAATATTTTATGCACAGCTGACAACATACTGCGTTTGGTGATCTTTTCTGTGTCAAAACCTTGTAGCCAACTTGGGTTGATTTTCAACATGTCGGATTCCTTATTCCAAACAAGTCCTAAGACGTTAGTTTCATTCGTGTTTGGCGTTTCTTGGCGATCACCTGTGTACTCCCACTGTCTTAGATCAAAACTGCCTTTCGCCATGAGCATCCTCGCATCTTCGATGAAATGTTTCAATTCTTCTTCGCTATTTACACTGGTTACGACATTATCCACATAAAAACTGTGCAACAATCTATCTTTAAAACTTTCAGAGAAATCTGGAGCCCTTCGGATGTGATATTCAATGACAGATGAAAGAAGAAATGGACTGCATTTCACACCGAATACTACTCGGGTATGCCTGAATGTCATTAATTTCTTTTCCTTTAAGTCCTTCCACCACAAAAAACGTAGGAAATTTCTATCTTTCTCACAAATGCTGATCTGTAAAAAAGCTTTCCTAATATCTGCAATTACACCAAGTTTTCTTTCTCGAAAGCGTAGAAGAACATCTGGAATGAGCTCAATCAAGTTGGGTCCACATTGTAGGCATTGATTCAGAGATGGATAATTTGCTAATCTTGCTGACGCATCAAATACAGGACGGATCGGGGTTGTAGTACTACTCTCTTTTATGACTGGATGATGCGGCAAGTAATTGCCATAAGATTTCGTTTCGTAAGAAGGAACTTCCTCTATAATACCTTCGTTAATCCAATCATTAAAAACATTCTCGTATTGTTGAAACATGTTCTTGGCGATTAACTTTGAGGTGATGCCTTCCAAACGTTTCATCGCCAACTTAAAGTTATTTGGTAGTGTTGTTATGTCATCAGCCCAAGGAAGACAAATCTCATACCGATTTTCATCGTTTATTTTTACTGTTTCGAAGAAATGCTCCTTAGTTTGGCGATCTATCTCTTCTCTTGACTTCTTCTCTATGGGATCTGTAGTTCCGATTAAGTCAAGTCTCCATAGGTTTGAGATATCCGCTTCTCTTACAAACATTGATGTTACTGTCATCGCCAAGTTTTCGGATGAATATGGCTTTTCACATGGTGCTTTTCCCATTAATGTCCATCCAAGATATGTTTCCACTGCAACTAAACCAGAAGACAATGTTTTTCTTTTACCAGTTAACATTTTCCCCATAACATCAGCTCCAATTAAAACTTCTATACTACCACAACATTGACTCACATCACTTAACATGATGCCACTTTCCTTTAATTCTTGTAACCATGGCCCCTGTGTAACGGGTTGAATATCTCCGCATATGCTAACTTGATCTCGTACTTCGAAATTACACCTGAATTCTTCGCTCAAATCTCTAACTCTTATTTTGTAACAGTTGTGTTGGCATTCTTGAGTAGTAATGTCGCCAAACAGAGAATGTATTATCTTTTCTTGCCGAATAGGCTTGTAATTCATTTCTTCCGCCACACTTTTTAATATATACGATTTCTGTGATGCTGAATCTAACAATAAACGAACAATCTTCTGTTTACTTTCAGAAACTAGCTTCACCTTCAAGGTCTGCAAGAACACTTTGGCGCTCTTCTTACTAATATTTGTCATATTCACTTCATCTCTTTTAGACTTCTCCTCAGCTCCCTCTTGAGTATCTTTACCGGATGACTTACGTTGATCGCATAGTAATGGCACATGCCGCTTATTACAAATAATACATTTCACCATCGCTCGGCATCTTTTAGCGGTATGTTCTGGTACTAAACATATGAAGCAGCATCTCTTCTCCTTGGCGATTTTTTGTATTTCCGCTAAGTTTAATTTTCTCGCAGAAAAGCATTCCGAACTTGCATGTCTTCCCTGGCAAAAAATGCAGACTCCTTTTTTTCTGTTACGGAAGAGGTAGTCAACAGACCTGCCGCTGTCAAAGTTTTACCGGTTTTATGTTCAAAATTATGGTGATTCCTTTTTGCGACATATTTACGGTCTTCACTTTTAGCTAATCCAAAACCAGCTACGGCGAGTGACACCCTTTCTTCACCTTCTACTTCAGTTCGCAAAAACTGCATCAGACTATTTAATCTGTCCTGTGCCTCAGTTTTCTCAGACGATATGTTCGTGCGATTCCACGCTTTTAGAAATTCTGCTGGAAAACAGGACTCAACTAATGGATATAAAATTGATGCACATTTGTCAGTTGTGACACCTAATGTATCTAAGGCTCGTAAATATAATTCCAATTTATCATATAACGATGTCAACGAGAATTTTCCCTTCGTTTGTACTGATATTATTAATTTGAGTAGTTCTCTCACGTAGACTTCTACCAATATATCTTCTCTACCAAAACGGGTTTTTAAACTCTCAATTGCCTTGGCGTAATTAGTGCCACTTGGCGAGAAACTCTCTACCACTTCTCTTGCTCGGGAGCCGGCAACTGTTGCTTGCACCAAGTACTGAAATTTATCTTCTGGTGCTATTTCTGTATCTTCATCAATTTGTCTAAATTGACACCAAAACGGTAACCAGTCTATTATTTCACCGCCAAACTTTCTGAATTCTAATTTGGGCAGCGTAAACTTTCTTCTCATTGCATAACTATCGATAATTGGATTAAGAGCTCCACCTTGGCTGTTTACTGCTGACTGAAGTTTCGCCAATTCTAACTCGTGCGCCAATTTTAACTTTTCGCCTTCAATCTTTGCTTGTAATTCCATATTCAATGCTTCAGCTTTTTCCTTCGCTTGTATTTCTAATTTTTCTTTTTCCATATTCAATGCTTCAGCTTTTTCCTTCGCTTGTATTTCTAATTTTTCTTTTTCCATATTCAATGCTTCAGCTTTTTCCTTTGACTGTCTCTCTAATTTTTCCTTTTCCTTTCTTTCTGAAACGGCATTTTCTAAAACGCTCTGTACAAATTCAGGATCATCTTTATATGCCTTACAATTCAAAATTAAATCTTTAAGTGCCACAAGTGAAGCCGTTGGTGTTGCTATTTCACCTAATTGCTCGGCTACGAAGATCAAATCTTCCTTCTTAAAACCTTTAACCAACTTAAACACCATGGAAAATCTTTATTTCATTTAATTTTTTATTAACACCTTTTAAACTACGTGTGATAGATAACCTTGTTTAAACTCAGGTCCTGTACCGGCGGACGCCACTAATGTAAAAAATCCACAAAACGTACCACGCAAAGCAGATTTTTGTTTACTTTTAAATTCTACGAATGAAAGACTTTTAATAAACTTTATATTTTAAACTTAAACCATACTCACATTAGCACCTTTGTGCTCGTATAGTTGTACTATTTATGGAACAACTCCTACGGTGAGATAACTTCAAAGCTTAGTAATAATAACTCATAAAAAACAAGCTACCAGCATTTATTTTCTTTCTTACTTGAATCTACAAAAATATAAGAAGTTGCCACAGAATACATCAAAACTTGTCCCTTTTTCTTTTTTAACCAGCGACAATAACATGTGAACGCGCAAAAACAAAATAATAAATGTCATTTCAAGTCAATTGTTTTTTCTTTACATTTTTCATCTCTGATCGCGTGATTTTGAACAAAAATAAATAATGCCGATCCCGTAACAGGTACCATTTGTAAAAGTTTAATTCGAAGAATTTGGAATCTTCTCCAGTTTCTCTGCCAGAAAATCGAGTGAATGATGCAGCAGTATTTCAGATTATCGGCATTAATCTGGCTGGCCCTCTGTTTCTTAAAAATAAACAGAAGAGTTGGGTTATCTTATATACATGTGCCATCTACAGAGCTGTGCATTTGGAGCTTGTAATTTCAGCTTCTACAGAGGCATTTTTAATGGCTTTGCGAAGATTTGTATCTCGTAGAGGAAGATGTTCCATTATATATTGCGGCAACGGTTCCACTTTTGTTGGTGCATGCCATTTTTTCAAAAGATTGAACTGGAATCCAATACAGAAGTATGGGGTAATAAATTCTATCAGATGGAAATTCAAAGTTTTATATGGAATTTTATGCGATAGTTAATTATTTTAATTCATTATTAGTATTTTCCTTCTGCGATACTTTTCGTGTATGAGGTTATTTAATATATATTACATTTTCTTTACTTATTCATATGATAGTAATATTTCTGAGGAATACATATCTGATAATTATTAGTAAAGTGTGAAGAATAAATCGTTCTGTGATGTTGATAATTGTTGTAGTAAAAATTCATATAATTTGGTTTTCAAAATAGGGTATTTGAAATATGAAATGTTAAAATTAAAGATTGTATTCATCTATGCTATATATCATTAGAACTATAAACATAGTATTAATATTTTAAGCAACTTGATGGATGAAAATTCAGAAATCTTCGAATTGTAAGATGAAAAATATGATACTTTAATTAATAATATGGATAGAATAACTCAGACTAGTCATGTATACTGTGTATCATTAAACTATAAAGATAGTATTTATATTTTATACAACTTGATGGATGATAATTCGGAAATCACCGAAGTGCAAGGTTAAACATAAGATAATTTGATTAATAATATGAGCAGAATAACATAGACTAGTCAAGTACACTATACACCGTTAAAACTATAAAAATAGCATTTATATTTTAAACAACTTGATGGATGGTAATTCAGAAATCTCTGACGTGCAAAGTGAAACATGTGACAATTATATTAATAATATGAGCAGAATAACCTAGGCTAGTCCGAATTTCACTGAATCATAAAGTATAAAATTTGATTAAATAATGTTTTGTGTATAAAAATTAAGTTCGAATGTAATAAAATTATGGAAATTGGTTTGTAAACTCTTATTTATATATGTACAATCACGAAAATATTTTATTAAATGTGAAATTTTCAATTATTGATAAGATTAAAAATTATGTTTCTGTTTAATTATGAATATTTCTTGTCATCCAAGGGTTAAAATCTTACAAATTCGATGTACATTTGTTAAAATTATGTAATGTTAAAATATAGAGGAGCAAGAATCGAGTTTGATGTAGATAAGTATTGCTGTAAAGGTCAATTCGTTGTTGTCAAAAAATTGTGTGAAACAGGGTTTTCTATATAGAACGGGAGTCGGCAACATAGACAATCACCTAATCGAGTTCACGGCTTAAATTCCAAAATTAGTTAAAACTCGATTCACATATTAAAACGCAATCGGTCTGCCAAGTCCTATCTTGGTGGAAAACACCTAAACACCCGATTTTAGCGGTTGACTCGTAGGTTTACCATTGTGTTTTCCTGCTTCCAGTCCTCCATGTTTTCATATTTTTAGGTGCAGGAAAGCACAATGGTAAACCTACGAGTCAACCGCTAAAATCGGATTTTCAGGTGTTTTTCACCAAAATATGACTTGGCAGACCAGTTGTGTTTTAATATGCGAATCGAGTTTTAACTAATTCTGGAATTTCAGCCGTGAACTCGATGAAGTGATTGTCTGTGCTACCGGCTCCCGGTCTAATAAGGAGTTGATGTAATTTCGGTTACAGTTCTTGGAAAATTAAATCAAAAGTTGTTATTTGCTATTTTTTAAAAGGTAATAGTGAAAAGATCTAAGTAATATTTGCTCTTATGTGGTGAAAATTTCAAATAGTTTGGTTTGAAATATAGACTATTTGAAATATGAAATGTTTGAAAAATTAAAGTTTGTATTCATGTATACTCTGTATCATTAAAAAACTGTAAAAATAGTATTCATATTTGAAACAACTGTATGATCTTTCTGTGATTTAATAACTTTCTGATAAATTGATAAAAGCAGTTTTTAAAATTATGTAATGCTAAAATATATAGGAGCAAGAATAGAGTTTGATGTAGATAAGTATTGCAAAAATTCAGAAATTTTCGATGCCCTTGTAGCGCAACTGGATAGTGAATATGGCTGTTAACCATGGGGTTGGCGGTTTTAATCCGTCCAAGAGCGAATTATTATTATTTTTTTTAATTAGTAAGTTTAGAGGTTTCACGAATTCATTTGTTTTTCATTTTGAGGGAAAGTTACGCATTAAGGAATTATTTAATATTTTTTTTGCGTTTAAGTTAGCATGCTTCTAATTCGTTTCGTTTCACCCAAAGCTATAAAATTATAGGTGATGCTCATGCTTTTTAACTCATAGTGCACTTTACAATAGTACACTTTAAAAAGTGAAAAATCACTGAATTTCGTTAAATCGGAAAGTAGTGAATTTGATTAAATAATGCTTTGTGTATAAAAAATTAAGCTTCAATGTAGAAAAATCCAGTTAAATGTAATAAAAATAAGGATATTAGTTTGTTAACTCATATTTTTATATGTACATTCATGAAAATATTTTTAAAATGTGAAATTTTCAGTTATTGATTAGAATAAAAGTAATTCATTTTTGTTTAGTAATGAGTATTTCTAAAAATATACCTCGTGCAAGAGTTAAAATTCTACATAGCTAGCATCTAAAAGTATGATAAAATCTCAAACCCAGTGTAAAAGTTAATCAAATTCGTTTAAATTTGTCTTTTTTCATTAAAAAATCATATTTTCCTTTGTTATTTGTTCAATTATTAAAATTCATTAAGGGAACCAGGTAAGCAAAATTTTGGAAAAAAAATCGATTTTGCTTTTTTATATCATTAAATAGTTTTAACTTTCATCTTTCCAACGATGTGTCACACATGTTTATACATATAGAAAAAGAAGTGTTGAAATTATTCTTCTTTCTAAGAGTACTTCACAGCTTAATGGCCATTTAAATCTTTAATTGACTTTTCCTCAAAACTTGGATTTTTCATGTTTGTGTTCCTTTTTTTTCGATCTATTAAACTTAAGAACTCAGATTTTTTTAATACTTATGTTATATTGTATACTTTAACACAGGGATTTAATGATTTGTTGAAAATTATTTATTTTAGGCAGTGAAATCTTATCAAAAATGCTAATTTAGAAATGACTTTCAATAAATAATTCATAATTAATTTTCAGTTTCACTTAAAAAGAAAATGGTGTGTTAAAATACGTAAAACATGTTATTCTAACTACTCTAAAAAATCTACAACTCTATTTTTCATTATTTCTGAGAAAAAGGTACATAAAGTTGGTGGATTTAACATGGCGGAGATAGGGCTTTCCCGGTCCCCTTAACCCTTAATTGCATAGTGATGTAAATTTCCATCACCTTTTTATTTAATTTTTAATACATAAATTAAGTTCTTACAACCACTATATTTATATAGAAATATTAATCCTCTAAAAATTACAAAAATATGCTACTAAATAAAGTTAAAAATCTATCTTAAGATTTCTGGTGTCTAATCCTAAATATAAAAATAAAAAACACAATTCTAAAAGAATAATTCATGCATTTAAGGGTTAAGGTAATGGTTGTTTAAAAACTAAAATAAATGTTTAAATTTCCCTTTTAAGTTGAAATCCTCGTAACTTTCCTCTTTTAAGTTGATATTCTGATTTTATATTTGAAAATCAAAAGAAATCAGTCTTTTTCCTTAAAAATTAATATTTTCCATTGTTCTGCTTAATTATTAATATCCATTAAGGTGGTGTTCATTCAAAATTCGGATATATGTTCAAAATCTGGAATGCATCAGTGATCAAATGATCTCGAATGCATAAAACAATTTTTTTCATTCCCAGTTTCCAACATATAAAAGAAAATTGTACTATTGTTTGTAAGATCCCAAATGTAGTCATGATGTGAATAGATATAAATGTGAACACTATATAAAGATAGTCAAGCTTTTAAAGATAACTAAAGTTTAAGAATATAAATAGTATCTCGTAACAATATATAAACAAATGTATTTCAAAGTTGAAAAATTGCGTAAAAATTCATCTTTTACTTGAAAATTGATATTTTTTGTTTAATTAATGATATTTATTAAGTTTTTGTTGTTAAAAACTGAAATATAAGTTTAACTCTTCTCTTAGAAGTTGACATTCCAGTGTTACAGTTGAAAAATTCCTAAGAAATCAGCTTTTATCCCTTAAAAATTTATATTTTCTAATGTTTTGCTTAATTATTAATATTCGTTAAGATAATGATTGTTAAAAAATAAAATATAAGTTTATATTCTTCATATTAAAGTTGTAAAGAACTCTTTTTTACCTAAAAATTGATATTTTTCTTGAATGAAAACATTTTCTGATATACCTTTGTAGTTTAACAGGTGTTGACATTAAAAAAAACATTAACTAAAAATTGATCCGAATATGACGTCAGAGAATGTTTGTGATCCCTCCCAAGTTTGAAGATTGCGAGGGGTGACGTGTAGCGAATGGGAGTTGGAATTATTTTCTTATACTAGCCTTATCGAAAGAATCCTGTTGAATGTGATAAAAATTAAGGAAATTAGTTTGTAAACTCGTACTTTTATATGTACAATCATGAAAATATTTTTTTAAATATGAAATTTCCAGTAACTAGTGTTTAAAAGTATGTCAAAATATCAAACTAGTATAAAAGTTATTAAAATTCATCTTTTTTTTTCTTTAAAAATTCGATATTATCCTTTGTTATTTGTTCAATTATCAATATTGATTAAGGTAATGGTTGTTCAAAAACTAAAATATATGTTTAAATTTTCCTTTTAAGATGATATTCTGATCTTATAGTTGAAAAAAATCTAAAGAAATCTGTTTTTTTTTCGTTAAAAATTAATATTTTTCATTATTTTGCTTAATTAATAATACTCATTAAGGTGATGGCTGTTCAAAATTCAAATATTTGTTTAACATCTCTCTTTTAAGTTGATATTCTGATCTTATAGTTGAAAAAATCTGAAAAATCAGATTTTTCTTTAGAAATTGATATTTTCCATTGCTTTGGTTAATTAATAATATTCATTAAGAAGTATTTTAATATAAATATTGAAATAATTATTTGTCTATAAGAATTCTATGGATGATAATTGAATAGACGGGTTGCGCATGACGTTACATGTCTGAAATCGCTTCATATGGCGCACAAATATAAGTCGAATGTGGTGCTCTCCATTTGATTTATTAGACTTATTTACACTATAATAATAAAAATAAAGAAGATCTAAATTAAGCAGATAGCACGTGCTTTTAACGGCAAACGTGAAGTTCTGACGTTCCGTGTGTGCTCCAGATGCAATAATATCAGTCGTTGCTAATAGCAACGTGACGTCAATGCAATCCGTCTATAGAGGGTCATTCACCCTTCATGTTATAGCAAAAAATTATTTTTACCGCTAGGGGGTGGTGCTGTGGTGGCGGAGGAGGGACAGGTGCGTGCTGCAGTAGGAGGCACTGTGCCTCCTCCTGAGCCAGAAGCCCCGTTTTCTTACTACTCCTGACGACACCATTGGACACTCCATGGAGTTCCCGGATGTAATCTTCAGGTGTTGTCTATCCCATCCTTATATATCGTCGATGGCTTGTAGAGTACGGGCGAGGCGAAGTACGGACATGTGACGTCACGCTTTAGCTACTGGTTTGTAGAAACTATCCCTATCCTAGTGTACTTAAAAAGTGTATTAGAGTCATCAGTGCACTTTTTTTTAATCTGTGCTTTTACGAATACTTTTTAGGGTTTCGTTCATCTGACGAAAACCTATTCGTCTCACTCCTCTGTATGTCTGTCTGTCAGTTCGTCACAGAGCCCGTTCTCAGAAACTTTGGAGACTTGAAATTTAGGATTCTTATAACCGAACACCTCACATCAAACGACAAATCATAAAATTTTGAAAAAGTCTTATATTTACCTTCTCTGGGCTCTAACTTGTGTATTTTAGGCCTTTTTTTTTTTTTTTTTTTTTTTGGCTAACTGAGCCCCTAATTAAGTTGCAGACTTGAAATTTTGGATTCTTATAGCCAAACACCTCACATCAAACGACAAATCATAAAATTTTGAGAAAATATTATATTTACCCCTATGGGCTCTAACTTGCGTATTTTAAGCAATTTTTCTATCTCAGCCCCAAATTAAGTTGGGATGTGAAATTTTGCATACTTATAGCAGAACACTTGCGATCACACGACAAATCATAAAATTTTCAAAAACTCTTATATTATTTACCCTTCCGGGCTCTAACTTCAGTATTTTTAGCAATTTTTCTAACTTTTGCCGACACTCCTTTGACCACTCTTTAATATTATGCACCATAGCCGTACATATTTTAGTTCCAATTTTTACAGCCACGGGGCGCCTACCTATCTCGGATGCTATGAACCCGATCCCCTCGACTAATATATCTACAGATAGTTTGTAAAACGGAGTTTCGTTCGGATAGAGGTTTGTTTAGAATAGAGTGCGCCCCTGGTTGCAAAATGTGGAAATAACAGATTTTGCAAAAGGATAAAGTGTTTTGAAAGGAATATTAAACGAAAACCTCTGTGCGATCTGTGATCATACTTACCGACTAGTTTAATTAAAGTTTAAAGATTTTAAACAGTATGCTATGGCGAAAGAGATAAGAAGCAGAAAATTTGGGGGAGGAGATATTTATTGTTACTAGAGATCAACGAGTACGGCACTTTTTCTTTTAAATAAAGAGTTTTGACATTTTAAATTTTGTATGTGAGAAGAGGGAAGTTGGGAAACGGAAAATTTAGGGTGGGTTATTTATTTATTTATTTAATAACAAACATACAACTTGTGTGCTTGACATGAGAGCCCGCTTATAAGTCGGAGACAAGATAGCACAAGGAAATATTACAACACAAGAGAAATACACCCTGGGAGTTCCACACAAAGTGAGTGTGCAACGGAACCAGCGGGAATCGAACCCACAAACTCTTACGCACAAGCGATTAGCTGACTGGTGCTTTGACCACTCAGCACAAATTATGGTATGTTAGGGGGTACTTTAGATGATTATTTATTCTTAACTAGCAGGCCCGCCCGGCGTTGCCCGGGATTTGTAAATAATAACCTTAACCTCTTCAGACCCCAGGGTTTATTTTCAGATATTTTTTTACTTCAGTTATGAATTTATATTAGCAAAGTGATAACTAAGAAAGATTGAAAAGCAAAAAAAAAATTAAATTCATTTTTTGTACATAAAATTTGATGTATCATAAAGACACGTGGTACTTAATAAGTACATTTTTTGACAAATTGTTAGGAAATTTTCTTTTGTTTTGCATGGAAAAAATAATAGAAAATATTAAATAATTATCATTTAATAAATTTTTATTTTTAATGGACTCTCAATATGGTATTTTAACGTATAAAAAATTATTTACTTTTCGTTTTTGTATATTTCCCTCATTTTTGCTGCAAGTCATTTTCAAATGCCATTTTATGGCCGAAAAAAGCACTATAAGAAACGAATTGCTATTTTTCTTTTGTTTGGCTATCTTTTAAGATTTCATTCTCACCATTTTCATTTTTTTAATCATTATTAATATACAGGAAAAAAAACTGTAAAGATGTGTATCCTATAGGATACTCCAGGTCCGAAGAGGTTAAACCAAACCTAAGTTTGTATGATTTTATATCTTTGTAAATTCTTTTAAATGAACCTAATTTCGGAGGCCCCCATTGACTTCCGCACCTTCTATTGTGTTCCCATCAAACTTGACAAAACAAAAAATGCTCCAGAATCCTTATATCATGGTCGAATACTTAAGAAAGAAACCTTTCCAATTTCTAATTCTTTTGCACCTCACTTTAAATAATTTTTTTTATTTAATTTAATGGCCTCCATTTTGAAACAAGATGGCTGATGAAGCTGGCCAGCGAACTTGGTCGAGACATTACGATATACTATCCACATGCCTTCTTACATCGAAATAGGTTAATAAATACGCGTGTTATCACGTGACAAATATCAGATCGTTTCAAAATGTCAGCCATGCTAGAAATTCAAAGTGCTATAATTCAACCATTTCTTAAGATATATACGAAACAAAAACTGCTCCGGAATCTTTGTATCAAGGTCAAACAGATAAAAAAAATCTTTTTCATTTTTCCATTTTTTGATAATTTATTTTAAATTTAAAATTTAAATTTTTATAAAAATGGCAGCCCTTTTGAAACAAGGTGGCGGATGAAGCTGACCAATGAACTCGGTCGAGACATATTGGTATGTACTATGTACACACCAAGTTACATCCAAATCGGTTCATAAATACGCCTGTTATCGCGTCAGAAAAATCAGGTTGTTTCAAAATGTCAGCCACAATAGAAATTCAAAATGCTATAACTCAGCCATTTTTTTAGGTATAGAAGAAACAAAAACTGTTCCGGAATCTTTGTATTAAGGTCAAACACATACAAAAAAATCTTTTTCATTTTCCAATTTTTTTGGTACCACATTCCAAATTTAAAAAAATTTTTAAAAATTTAAATGGCCGCCATTTAGAAACAATATGGCGGATGAAGCTGGCCAATGAACTCGATCGAGACATTGGTACGTATTATGTATACACCAAGGTACATCCAAATCGATTCATAAATACGCCTGTTATCGTGTGACAAAAATCAGGTCCTTTCAAAATGTCAGCCAAGCTAGAAATTCAAAGTGCTATAACTCAGCCATTTTTTAAGATATAGACGAAACAAAAAATACTCCGGAACCTTTGTATTATGGTCAAACACATGAAAAAAAATATGTTTCAATTTTAAATTTTTTTGGTACCACATTTCAAATTTTAAATTTTTTAAAAATATTTAAATGGCCGCCATTTTGAAACAAAATGGCGGATGAAGCTGGTCAACGAACTCGGTCGAGACATTTGTATGTACTATGTACACACCGAGTTTCATCCAAATCGGTTCATAAATACGAGAGTTACAGTGTGACAAAGATCATATATATATATATATATATATATGGATATATATATATATATATATATATATATCAACTTTTGAACGGAGGGTGGTTTCGGGGTCTGGGGGTCATGATCGATGAAAATATACCAAAATTTTTTGAAATCGCTTTCCTCCGAACGGCTGCAATAGGTAGCTTTTTGTAATGAAAGCTACCTAAAAGCCGAGAAAAAAGCGTATTTTTGATGAAAGTGAGTTGCGTTTGTAAATTAATTACTCAGCTATTAATTAGAATATTAAAATTCTGAAAGTCAGGTGCATTAGGAGAGGCCTTGGACTCTCTTCAGAAAAATTTTGAACCTCGTACGTGTCGTAGATTTTGCTAGCCATCGCCAACAGACACACAGACATACAGAGCGATCTGTTCTTTTATTATTATACTAGCAGACCCGCCCGGCCTTGCCCGGGGTTTGTAAATAATAACCTGAAACAAAACCTAAGTTTGTATGATTTTATATCTTTGGAAATTATTTTAAATGAACCTCATTTTGGAGGCTCCATTGCCTTCCGCAGCGTCTAATGTGTGAAAAACGCATGAAAAATGTGTTGGGGTGTGAAAAACGCATGGCACACGAAAAATTTAAGCGGCCCTGGACCGGGCCCTACAGGACTCTAGACGTGCCCAAGGTCTTAACTAGAATGTAGATACGGGAGAGTAACTAAATGGAGAAAGTATCCCAAAAATGAAGATCGGATTAAAAGGAAGCAATTTATTAACAATTTAGTGCACTAAAACTTAGAGGGGCCCTGTACCGGGCACCTTCCAAGTGTGCCAGGGTCTTAACTGAAATGTAGAAATGGGGTAGAAAACTGAAAGGAGAATTCCCCCCCAAAATGAAGAAGATCGGATAGAAAAGAGGCATGTTATTAACAATTTAGTGCACTAAAACTTCAAGGGGCCCTGTACCGGGCCCCTTGCAAGAGTTTCAGGGTCTTAACTGAAATGTAGAAATGGGTCAGAAACTGAAGGGAGAATTCACCTCAAAAACGAAGAACATCGGATAGAAAAGAGGCATGTTACTAACAATTTAGTGCACTAAAACTTCAAGGGGCCCTGTACCGGGCCCCTTGCAAGGGTGCCAGGGTCTTAACTGAAATGTAGAAATGGGTGGGTCAGAAACTGAAGGGAGAATTCACCCTAAAAACGAAGAAGATCGGATAGAAAAGAGGCATGTTATTAACAATTTAGTGCACTAAAACTACAAGAGGCCCTGTACCGGCCCCTTGCAAGGGTGCCAGGGTCTTAAGTGAAATGTAGAAATAGGGCAGAAACTGAAAGGAGAATTTAGACCTAAAACGAAGAAGATCGGATAGAAAAGAGGCATTTTATTAACAATTTAGTGCACTAAAACTTCAAGGGGCCCTGTACTGAGCCCCTTGACAGGGTTCCAGGGTCTTAACTGAAATGTAGAAATGGGGCAGAAACTAAAAGGAGAATTCACCCCAAAAACGAAGAAGATCGGATAGAAAAGAGGCATGTTATTAACAATTTAGTGCACTAAAACTTCAAGGGGCCCTGTACTGGGCCCCTTGCAAGGGTTCCAGGGTCTTAAGTGAAATGTAGAAATGGGGCAGAAACTGAAAGGAGAATTTACTCCTAAAACGAAGAAGATCGGATAGAAAAGAGGCATGTTATTAACGTTTTAGTACATTAAAACTTCAAGGTGCCCAGGGGCCCCGCCCCTTAAAAAATTAAAAATCTGAGGCTCAGGTGCATCAGGACCTGTCTTGAACTAATCACACCTGAATTTTCAGACTTCTACGTGCGGTAGTTTTCGCTAGCCATCGCCAACAGGCACACACACACACACACACACAGAGCGATTTGTTCTTTTATTAATACTAGGGGATCGAACCCGAGCTCCTCGGGTTACAGAATATAGGTGAAAGCCAATTTTTTTTAATCTAATTATTTTTTTGCATGTAATATATATTTTAGATTGCCCACTAACATCAAAAAGAATTTTTATATGAAAAATATCAATTATGCAATCAAGTAAAGTTTTGAAATTTATTAAAAGCGATACTTTCACATGTCACCACATGCCAGGAGTTATTAACCCAAGATTTTGCCACTTACGTCAGTCTTTCCGATCATTTCGGTGCATAAGCGCGTGGTTCAATCACATGTCTGTTAAATTTGTTTCTTATTTACATTAATTTATTTATTTTTCTATAGAGGAAGTTTTAACTTTGTTATGGAATATTAGACGGAAACATATGCTGAACTTTTTACATTGTTTTAAGGGCAAGCGGATTAACCTTCCGTAATCGAGCTACACGTGATAGAGATAAATTAAAAAATAATTTATGCTTGAAAATATATATATATATATTACGCTATCGTACGTGACACAGAAATCGCAATTAATTGTTGGTTAATTGTTCAATTGGTTAATTGTAAACAATTGGCGGTTAATTGTTTAATGGCAACACCCGAATGAAACGCATCTCATTGGTTATTGTGTAATACTTTAAAAAAGTGAATAACAATAAATAAATAAAAAGTTTAATTAATAACTATAGAACAAAAAAATCTATATAATTTTAAGAAATAAAATAAAAGTAAATAAACAATTTATTAATAAATGAACAACAGCATCCGGGTTACCATATCAAGCAAAATAACGACAATTAAAGGTATATATAAATATTTTACAGACATACATACAATAAATACAATAAACCCAACTGGAGTGAAAAATTAGCCAGAGCCAGGAATCGAACCCGGGACCACTGCATTCTAGGCAGTCGCTCTAACCACTGAGCTACTCCGGCCGATGCCTGAGTCTGTAATTTCTCACTAATAAACCATGTTGGGTTCGATTCCTGGTTCTGGCTAATTTTTCACTCCAGTTGGGTTTATTGTATTTATTGTATGTATGTCTGTAAAATATTTATATATACCTTTAACTGTTGAATGCAGGCGTTATTTATGTGTGAATGTGTGTTTTAATGTATATTGTAGTATGTGTGTTTATTAAAATAACGACACTTTGGTGCCAGTTAAATACCCCGGTGCGTATATGACATTGTGGTCAGAAAAAAGTCGTGCCAACGTAGTGCGTATATGACACCTGTGCCGTCTTTTATTCATCTAATTTAAAATACAATAAATAAAAAAATAAATGAAGGTGCTTCTCCAGTATAGGTACTTGGCGAAATAGAGAAAAGGTCCATGGCGAGAAAAGAATTTTTTTTCTGGCAACCGATTTAATCAAAATATTTTTTTTTTTTTTTTTTTTTTTTTTTTTCAAATAAAACTACATAAAAGTGTCCATAATCGCAAAGAGTTCGTACTTTTATGTTAGCTGGGTGCAATTCTCGCCAATAGCATTTTTTAACTCGCCAGCAGCATTTTTTATTTTTCGAGGGGTAAATTAAAACAATGCTTTGATGTTGAAATTAAATGGTTTATGGTATCATTTATTCTTTTTCCTTTCTTTTTCTTTTTTTAAAGAATTTTTTTTTTTTTTTTTTAAGTGAAAGTCATGAATTTTAAAGGTTTTATTTTTAAATTAAAGTCATCCATTCTAAATAAAATGAGTGAAAGGATTATATTTTAATCTGAATTAACGAAATATATATATGTTACGGCCAAAACCCGAAATTGGCCAATTCCCGAACTGGCCGGCCAATTCGCGAACTGGCCAACAACGTTTTAAACTGACTGGCCAATTCGGGAATTGGCCGGCCAAAACCCGAACTGGCCAGATGCAATCGGCCAGTTTGCGAAGTGGCCATACAGTATCGGCCAATTCGCGAAATTGGTATATAGAAACCGATTTTTATTTTTATCATTTTCTAACATAGTTGAAAGTGTTTTTGAATTGAATTTGTCTGGCCGTATGCATGCCCGTGCTCTAACTTGGGTAAAGACTCGGATTGACTTGTAATTGTTATAATATTTAGCTTTATAAACACATTTTGGTATTACTAGTAAAGTTGTACTATTTTTGGTTAATTTGCAGGAACACACAAAAATATTTCATTACAGTATCATCAATGGTTTTTTTCAGTGCATCTTAATGTTGTTACATTATCTCAATTATAATAAAATAGGTATGCTTCATTAAGATGGACGACAAACTGTTATCTATAAAGGGTATGAAATAAGTAGCAATTATAGTTTGTCTACAGAAACACTCAAAAGTATTTCGTTACATTGCAGTGAATGGTGAAAGATCATTTCTAGTGCACTTAATTGATGTTACACTATTTCAAATATAATAAAATTTACATTCCTAACTCATGTAGTGAGCAATATGTTTTTTTTTTTTATATATAGAGTATTGATTAAGTAGCCATTATAGTCCGTTTATAGGACTCCCAAAAGAATTCAGATAAAGAATTATGATATATGTGAAAAAATCGTTTATAGGGTATTTTAATGATGTTACACTACTTCAAATGTAATGAAACTGTTATATATTACTAATATGCTCTACAACATTTTTCTATAGTTTATTGGTTAGGTAAAATTTGTCGTTTATTTACAGAGTCCCTCAAATAATTTGTTTATTGGATTGGACAATGAATCCGATGCATCGATATTTGTCACAGAGGACAGAAATCTTCAGCAGATTAGAATATAATGCTCATAATAAACTAGTGATGGGCGATTTCGATTTTTTTAATCGATTTAATCGATACTATGGCCAACTCGATTTAATCGATACTATAAATTTTTTAATCGATGTCTCTAAAGGTCATATCATTTTCATTTTCCTTCAAGAATTTAAGGTCAAGTAGTTGCGTGTCCAATCCCAAAACTTTCTTCTGTCTCATAAATGTTAAAACTTCAAAATTCGGTATCATAGTGTCAAATTTAAATAACCTATACCCATCATGACGATCCAAAAGTATAGGTTCGTTGAAATATGTGTAGTTAAAAAATATATATAAGAACCCCATTTTCCTAACAAATCATTGAATTTCGGCCCACACCCTCTTAGATGTCCGCAACGGAAAATCCCAGTTCAGAGGGCATAAAAGCGACACCTGTTGGGTAGTATACACCCAAGCCTAATAAGGATCTATTTATACGACAGTGTAACAGAATATGAAGTTTGATTAAATTCCGTGCATTAGTTTTGAGATATGGCTATCATGAATATCATGAAAAAAGCAGCATAGCAACGCAGCCTATTACATGATTAACACGAAAGACTCAGAAACAACTTACGTCAATGACTAACAGAATATTAAGTTTGATGAAATTCCGTTCATTACTTCTTGAGATGTTATCGCAAACATTGTGTAAACCCTGAAAAACAGTATTGAATTCAGGGGCTGGTACGGGTGGACCCTCCCCCTCCCCGGAACATTGAAATGTCCCCTAGGGAGATTTGAGATTTTATGCTTAATGGACGAAAGTCCAACCCCCCCCCCTCGTAACTCTAGAATGTTCCTCGCCAGAACCATAGAAATCCCCCCCCCCCGGAGAAAAATGTCTGAATTCAACACTGTTGATAAAAGCAGCATGGCAGCACAATTTGTTATATCATTTACACAAAAACCTAATCATGGATAACTTATGGCATTGTCTAACAGAATATTAAGTTTGATGAAATTTCGTTCATTAGTTCTTGAGATATTATCCCTAAAATTGTTTAAATCCTGAAAAACGTGTTGAATTCAGGGTGTGGCCCGGGGGGGGTGACATTCCTCCCCCCGCAACAAAGCATAAAATCTCAAACTTTCTGGGGGGCATTTGAGTGTTTCGGGGGGAGGAGAATGTCACCCCCCCCCGGGCCACCCCCTGAATTCAATACGTTTTTGTACATTAAAAATTGATGAAATTTCGTTCATTAGTTCTTGAGATATTATCCCTAAAATTATTTAAATCCAGAAAAACGTGTTGTATTCAGGGGATGGCCCGCGAGGGTAACATCCCCCCCCCGCAACATTCAAATGCCCCCCCCCCAGAAAGTTTGAGATTTTATGCTTTTTGTACATTAAAATGTACAAAAGTCCAATCCCCTCCCCCTCTGAACTGTCCCTCCCGGAGAAAAATGTCTGAATTCAACTCTGCTGATAAAATCAGCATAGCAACGCCCCTGTTGGGCGATTTACACCGAAACCTAATAAGCAGCAATTTATGCCAACGTCTAACTGAATGTGGTTTTATGAAAATCCGGGTATTAGTTCTTGAGATAGAGCTATTGCGAAAATCGAGAAAAATGCAGCATAGCAGCGCCACCTGCCGGTAGATTTACATCAAAACCTAATCCTCAACAACTTATGTCAACGTCAAACTGAATCTGAAGTATGGTGAATATTCGTGCATTAGTTCTTGAGATAGCAATCTTGGCGGAAATCATGAAAAATGCAGCATAGCAGCGCCACCTGTTGAGCGATTTTCACCAAAAAGTAATCAGCACCAATTTATATGAAGGTCTAACTGAATCTAAAGTTTCAACAGATTCCATGCATTAGTTCTTGAAATAGACCGCTCACAATTTTTTTGTCAGAGACAAACAAATAGACAGACTGACAGACAAAAAATTTATAAAAATAGTTAAATCGTATTCCAGACAAGAAGTTCTAAAACTATAAATCTTTAGAAACCGGAAGTCAAAAATTTTCTCGAAAACAACACTTTATTTTTCTAAAGACAAAAGAAAGCAAGAAAAGATGAACGCATCGATTCTGCCCTTGGATCAGAAACGGTGAATCGATTCAGTTCAGATTCGATACCGATGTCGATCTTCAGATGCGATCTTTAGAATCGTTATTTTTTTTATTTACTTCAATTCTTTAGATGCAATGTCGAATCGCTATGTTTTGATTTTAATCGCATCACGGTCGATCCACGATTCGGGTTGAATCAATTCTTCCAATTTTGCTGCTTTAGTGCCAGAATTGCTGTAAAATTTTGTATAAGAGCCTTTTTTAGGTGCGTTCGTAATTATATAAATACGTAGCACCTATAGTCGTCGTTCAGTCCGTCCGTCCGTCTGTCCGTCCGTCTGTCCGTCCGTCTGTCCGTCCGTCTGTCCGTCCGTCCGTCTGTCCGCATGTAACAGAACAAAAACTACCCAACCGAATGGTCTGAAATTTCAAATATATGATTGTTGCAAAATTTTGTCGAGCCATTTCAAATTTTAGGAAAATCGGATGTATAGTTTAATTACAGGGACAGTCAAAAGTTTTTCTTTACATTACGGCCAATGGGAAAAATTATTGCAAGTGCATTTTAATGATATTACAGCCTTCCGAATGATCTGAAATTTTAAAGATATAACTGTTGCAAAATTTTGTCGAGCCATTTCAAATTTTAGGAAAATCGGATGCATAATTTAATTACAGGGACAGTCAAAAGTTTTTCTTTACATTACGGCCAATGGGAAAAATAATTGCAAGTGCATTTTAATGATATTACAGCCTTCCGAATGATCTGAAATTTTAAAGATATAACTGTTGCAAAATTTTGTCGAGCCATTTCAAATTTTAGGAAAATCGGATGTATAGTTTAATTACAGGGACAGTCAAAAGTTTTTCTTTACATTACGGCCAATGGGAAAAATTATTGCAAGTGCATTTTAATGATATTAGAGCCTTCCGAATGATCTGAAATTTTAAAGATATAACTATTGCAAAATTTTGTTGAGCCATTTCACATTTTAGGAAAATCGGATGCATAGTTTAATTACAGGGACAGTCAAAATTTTTCTTTACATTACGGCCAATGGGAAAAATTATTGCAAGTGCATTTTAATGATATTACAGCCTTCCGAATGGTCTGAAATTTTAAAGATATAATTGTTGCAAAGTTTTGTTGAGCTATTTCAAATTTTAGGAAAATCGGATGTATAGTTTAATTACAGGGACAGTCGAAAGTGTTCCGTTACATTACGGGGAATGGGAAAAATTATTGCAAGTGCATTTTAATGATATTACAGCCTTCCGAATGGTCTGAAATTTTAAAGATATAATTGTTGCAAAGTTTTGTTGAGCTATTTCAAATTTTAGGAAAATCGGATGTATAGTTTAATTACAGGGACAGTCAAAAGTGTTCCGTTACATTACGGGGAATGGGAAAAAATTATTGGAAGTGCATTTTAATGATGTATCAGACTATGCGCTTTATGAAGTGCAAAAAAGTATACATTCAGTACAATATGGGGTGCAAAAAATAATTATAAAACTAGTTATAGTACGAACGCACCTCATTTGCCACGTTTGACGAGCAATTTCCAACTTGTTTACTTTCTAGGTTAAATCAGTGTTGAATGCAGGTATTTTTCTCAGGGAGGGATTTATGCGACTCCGGTCGGGATTGAGGGGGGGGGGGGGGCGGTATTTCAGAGTTCCTTAATAGGGGCGGGGTGCACATTTGTCCATTAAAAAGCATAAAATCTCAAAACTTACGGGAGGGACATTTCAATGTCCCGGGAGGGATGTCGTCTCGGGCTACCCCTGAATTCAACACTAGGTTAAATCGTTATACTTTTGTTTAGAAGCCTAGTTATTCAGGTTGCTAGTTTATTATATTGTATTTTTCAAGTTCGTCCCTTCTAATCTCTCCACCCCCCTCTCACCTTTTCCTCGCTAATCTTAATTTACAGGGCCGTTCAAAATTTGCATGCAATTTTTAAAATGTCCAATTCTTGTTCTATTTTATTATAAAGCCACATTTTGAAACCTTGACCAAAGATACTTTTGAGGTCGCCCCTCCGACCGTTTGGGGCTTACCTGCTCCCTCGGAAGGGGGGGGGGGATATTTTTTGTTTCTTCCAAATCATATCGTATAACATATCGTTGGAAAGCTTTAATGTGATCTTTTATTTTCTGTCTCTAGCCTTCCTTCTTTTTGGTAAGGGTCAATCGTGCTCCAACTTTTTTATTGATATTTTTGACAGTAATTTCAAAGGAATATTTTTTTATTCTTTCGGATTTACTGTTTTAAAGGCAGAACTGCTGTCAAATTTCGCATAAGAGCCTTTTTCTTTCTTGGTTAAGTTGCTATATTTTTAGTTTAGGAGCCAAGTTATTTGGGTTACTAGTTTATTAAGCTGTACTTTTCCAGTTCATCACCAATACATTCCCCCCCCCCCATCCCAATTTTCTTAATTATGGTCCAATTTCAATGGGACCTTTTTTGACATTCTTCCCGAGTCATTTGTTTACCAACTAAACACTGATATTATATCTGCAGCTCTTGGTGAGCACTATTTATGAATGGTAATAACAAATTTCGTCTCTTTTCCATTTTAAACTTATCATTCTTGGTTTAAAGCCACGTGACTCAAGGTTCTCGTTAGTTAAGCGGTATTTCACAAGTTTGTCAAAGTGTTTGTGTAAGTTGTATTATAAAAATTTCAGTCGTTTACAACCAAACTTACTGATTTATGATACTTTGAATTTTATGAAATTTTGGAGCTTTCCGAAACTAAAGGATCCCCTGTATGTTATTAATTTTTTTCAAGGGTGTAGGTATGAAAATACGTGCTAAAATGCTTTAAGACCTTTTTTTTTTTCAAATAATATATTTAACAATTTAAACAAAGTGATTCCCGAGAATTTTGTACTGTTTTAAAAGGGGACCACGTCTTGGAATGTAAGGGGCGTAAAAATTCGAAACTTGGACAGGGCGATGCAAAAAAAAAAAAAAAAATTCTCCTTTCAGAAATTCGAAAAAATATTATCTTAATTACAAGCTGGGATATTAATTATTATTTCACTAATTGGTTTATTTCTATTAAATGCTTTTTTTAAAGGCAGTCACGTGATTTTTTATAGCAGCAGTAACGCTTTCTACCGTTTAGCGTGCGGTTCTTTGACGGCGGGCTGAGATAATTACTACCTTTTCAATATCAAAAATTTTATAAGTGTTCATACCACTATTTTCGAATAGTAATTTCACAAATATCTTGAATTCTTGCTTAAGACTACCACCCCCTAGACTAATGTATCTTCGGATAGGTTGTATAAAGGAGTTTCGTTTAGATACACTTTTGTTTTGAATAGACTGCGCTCCCTGGTGGTGGAATATAGAACTAACAGACCGCGATTTCATTTAAAGTAGAAAATCTAACAAGGCGATCTGTTCGAAACTTTAAGATAGTTTATAACACATAAAAAAAAGTTTAAAAAAGAATGGTGCGAAAATTTCGGGAGGAGGGGGGGGGGGAAGGGCGCTAGAATTTTTTTTAAACCTTAGCGTTCCTTACCGTTTTAGGTGGGGTTTTTTGACGGAGTCCTGAGATAAATGCTACTTATTAAATATAAAAAAGTCAAAAGTTTAGTTACCACTATTTCCGAATAGTAATTTCGGCAAATAGCTTAAATTTTTGATCAAGATTGCCACACTCTTGAGTAACATATCTACTGATAGCTTGTTTAACGGAGTTTCGTTCACAGTTTTGTTAGGAATAGAGTGCGGACCCTGGTAGTGGAATCTGGAACTAACATAACGCGATTTTGTTAAAATTAGGAAATCTAACAATGCGATCTGTTTTAAACTTTAAGATTGTTTATAACACATGATAAAAAATTATAAAAAAGAATGGCGCGTCACATTTCGAGGGGCGGATAGAGGGGAGGGGCAGAACAAAATTAGAAAATATAACAGGGCGATTTGTTTGAAATTTTAAGATAGTTTATAACACATAATAAAAAATTTTTAAATGATGAATGTCAAAAATTGGGGGAAAGGGGTGAGGTGAGCGCGTTTTTCCGATCCGGTGGGCAAAGTGGGGGCGGGGGGGGGTTACACCTATACGGTGCTGTAGGCAGCGGGAACCCGGTTCGCGGTTCGTTCGCTTCGAGATTTCATATTGGGGGAACCCGCTAGTTACTAGCTATAATGTTAAAGATTTCCAAGCAATATACATGTGCGTCCACCATCCTTCTAAGACAATAAAATTAATTGATTTTTATTTCTTCTGAGAAAACTAAATTTTCACGTCTTGCAGCGACGATTTTTTTTTTTTTTTTTTTTTTTTTTTTTTTTTTTTAATAATAAAAGAACTTTAATAAACTTTGCTAGTTACATTATTAAACTCAAATTGTAAGAATACTAAATCGGTTCTTATGGCAACGTGAATTATGTCCCTGAAAATTTAAATTTTAATTCAGGCTGGAAGAAAATCAGTGATTTACATATGATTATGATACAGGGACAGTCAAAAATTTTCCGTTACATTACGGCCAATGGAAAAAATTATTTCAAGTGCATTTTAACGATGTTACAGACTTTTGAACAGAATGAAATTGATATGCACTTATGAAGTGCACTGTTATAGTACGAGCGCACCACATTTGCCACGTTTGACGCGCAATTTCCAACTTGTATTTAACCGAGACCTTTCTTAAAAAATAAATTTAAATAAAATCTAAATTACAATATTAGTAAAATTACATCTTAAAACTAATAATTTAAAAGTTAAAAACTTTATTATTTGAGATTTGACTCAAAGGTCTGTAATAGCTAACGACTGGCCCCCTGACTTTGTCTACCCTTTAAATGTGAGGTATGGGAGGTGCTCGCTACGGCTCTGCTGATTCGCTAAGTTTTGAAATTAATATTTTTGAGCTTATCTGTGCGAATCTGTGACTATCGAAATATCGATTCAAGTATCGATTCTAGAATTTGGAAATCGATTCTTATTGTGATCGATTCAGTTTTATACGATGTCGATTTTAATCGATTGCTGAATTTTCCAGAATCGCCCATCACTATAATAAACCCAATTTATCGAAATATATCAAACAGGCGGGAAATTGTCCAACATATCAGAATATAATCGTCACAGTATAGAACGTTCTTTCCTATCAAGTGTGCACGTCATTGCCACCTACCGGGTAGCCTTGAATCTCCACTTCGTATATTGGCCAAGGCTTCCCGGCCAGTTCGCGAATTGGCCGGTCAAAACCCGAAGTACGCTGTTCATTTCACATATTTCGGGTCTTGGCCAGGAATCTCGGCCAGTTCCCGAACTGGCCGGCCAATTCGCGAACTGGCCAAGCTCCGGGTTTTGGCCGTAACATATGTTATAACATATATAAAAAAATGCGACGGGTACAATGTTTGGCGATTTATCACATCTGCCCGACTAACATAACTGTAGGGAGTTCTCGATTTCTCTCAGAATCTTGAAATTTGGGGAAGGATTGAGCAAGTAAATTAAATTATGAATAAAAGTAACATGATACAATGCCTAGCATACATTTAAGGGAGGCCAAATTGGTCGCCACGGGTGGCTAGTTATTTTAAAAACCATAATAACTCAGTCAATTAAGATACAATTTTCAAACAAATTGCATTTGAATGTAGATTTTTTTCTCTATTTGACGGTTTAAAAATTGAAAATGTGCGATATTTAGAAATTTAAAAAATCGCTGACATAGCACGTATTTTAATTTCAATTTATTCTTTTCAGTTTGAAAAAAGTATGAGAAAATGGCAACAAAAAGGTATAGTAATATATTATTTTCTTTCTTCCGTGATTAGTTTCCCTTTACTTTCAACCCTCCACGACTTTCAACAGAAATGGAGTTCCTCAGTTGCCACAATTACAAAAAATGTATTAAAAACTACAAAAAAATTAATATCTCAAAATTAAATTGAGATACAGCTTTCAAACAAATTGCATTTAAAAGAGCATTTTTTTCGTTACACGACGGTGTAAAAATTTAAAATGTGCGAAAATTTTGCAGTAGAGAAAATTGCAAACCAAAATTTTATTTCAAATTTCAAAGTGTTGCCATTCGCAGAATCACGTATGCGTTACGCACAGATATGTTTGTCCTTTATGATATAGATAGATAGATAGTGAGCAACGAATGTGGCTTTTTTTTTTTTTTTAATAGAGATTTTTAAATACTTGACAATCTGTATGCTGGAGAGAGCAAAGGGGGGAGCGGAAATTTCAGGGATGAGGGATAATTTACATGATTGATTATGTATTGGGACTAGAGAGTCATAAATAGGAAAGAATTTTTTTGCATAAAAATAGATTTCAAGAATTTTTAAACTCTTTTGTATCCTCAGGGACAAACGTAAATTTGGGAGGTTATGGGGGTAATTTAGATCATTATTTATTTATTTTTAGCAGTGAACAAAGAATATTGAGATTTTTTTTTAAATAAAGAGTTTTAAAGATTTGAAACTCTGCCTGCTGGATGGGGGAAGGCAAAGGGAAGAGAAAATTTTTCGGAAGTAAGGGGAATAATTTATATCAGTGGTTCCCAACTTGGGGTACACGTACCCCTGGAGTTACGTGGCGAACCCGCTAGGGGTACGTGAAAAGAATATCGGTAACGGCGGAAATCACAAAAAAGATTTAACTAAAAAGACAAAGAATATTGATAGTTTTAGATGATAATGTTAGTCTCATGTGTAAATCCAATATATTACACTCAAAATGGGTGAAAAGGCCCATTATACCTAATAATTCATTGATAATGCAATATCAGTAGCTTCGCATACTGATAAGCATGAATGAGTATTTATGTATTTTCCTCCATCTTTTCGAAAACTTCAATTAATCATTATGGAAAATTCTTTTCTCACCACTTATTTTTTTATTCTTCCGTGTTTAATAATAATTTACCTCACGCACTGGACGGACCTCGCAATGTTTCTCACAAGTATTACCGTATTTGATTGGCTTTTGGTGAACGCTTGTGGGAAAAATCAAGAAGCTGATTAGCTATAATCCATCGTGACGTTGTATGACGTCAGAAATGTTTGCCGTCCATTGCAGAACGACTAAATTACGCCAGATCCTACATTACGTCAGACCTTCAAATTTTAATGTTTTTTCTTAACCCTTAAATGCATAGTGATGCATATCTGCATCGCTTTTTATTTAACTCTTAGCAACAACTATATTTATATAGAAATATTAATCCTGTAAAAATTACAAAAATATGCTACTAAATAAAGTTAAAAATCTATTTTAAAATTTCTGGTGTCTAATCTTTAATATAAGAATAAAAAACAATTTTTAAAATATAATTCATGCATTTAAGAGTTAAATTTTACAAAATAAAAAATGTATAAAACATAAGGTATTTCGATTCATACTTATTAGAATATTTACTAATTTGCAATATATTTTAGTTATGACAGTAGTTTTTACTTGTATTGCAGGTGTGCAACATAAGCAAAGGTGACGTATTATACGAAAAATGTACCTCTGATTTTTTTCATTATTTTTCATGTGTAATAAACCTTTATGAGAATCATAGAATTTTTTTCGAAACAAAATAAAAAGATCCTGCATTTAAGGGTTATAACGTGTTGATAAATAATCATCGTATGATTAAAAATTTCTTTTAATGCTACATTGATTTTTCTTAATCTTTTGCTAATATTATAAAAAACGATATTCACTTTAAAATGCAATGAAATGTCAATGTACTTTGTATCGATTTATTAGGGGAGGGTAGTACACAGTGAGACGAAAATTATTATTACTTAACCAATGGCGACAATTTTTATTTTTTGGAAAAAAAATTTCTACATATTTAAGCTACACAAATGCGCTACACATTAACGTATAAATGTTTTTTTTTTTAAGTTATTTATAAAAGCACAGAAGCAGCATAACGGAGTATCAAAAATTGTCTCACTGTGTACCACAAGTAGTATACAGTGAGACAATGTATGTATTTTCATAAATCATACATTTTTACACTCTGTAAATAATTTTCTGCAGTTTATGATTTCTAATTAATATTTCTAGATTTTCAAAATATTAAAAATATGAGCCTCGGGTGGACAATGGCAGACCTTGGGGTACTTCATGCAAATTTTCAGCCTCTTACGTTTAGTACATTTTTCTAGCCATCGCACGCCCACACACTCAGAGAGAAAGAGAGAGAGGAAGAAAAACCTTCTTTTATTAATAAATAACTTTTTTTGACATCAGAACCACATAGTAGGTACACAATAAGAAAGTCTCACTGTGTACCACAACTGTGTGTCTCACTATGTACTTTCGTTACGTTGTAACAAAATGGATGCCACATCTGTTACATCAATTTCATCGCTTTAAAAAGTTTATGTCGTTTTGCCGCAATAGTCCATTATTAGGTATAGCTAGGTTTGGTTATGTAAATATATGTCATATTGAAGGAAATAAACTCTAAAATAGATGTTTATGTAACTTTAACCACTATAAAATAAGGAATTATTTACTATTTTGTCGGACGAGTAGCTGAAGTGTCGAAACTACATCCACGTGTTGCATAAGATGAGGTCGTTATGTGTGTGTGCCAGCTTGAAGAAAAAGTTACAACTATATGTCAAAGTGGCTGCTGTCTCACTGTGTACCCCCCTACACTATATGGTTGTGATAAGATTACCAATGGGAAAAAAGCATGTTGAGGGGAAGGGAAAGGGTGGCATGTTTATGATAAATGTCCTATGTGCTTTAATGTGCCCTCTGTCGGATTCTTTGCAACATTCTTTACCTTCAGTTCATGTTACACCTTGTTCACTTGCGGACACGTGTTTTTTGTAGTTGATGACGGGCTGTTATGTTTTAGTTCGAAACGCGTCCTGTGTATTGTTTTATTTATGGGGATTTTTTACAAAGTTTTATTATTTTAATTGCTTCAAATCGCCAGTTTTCGGTGCTGTTTCGCTATATGTATTAATAACTAATTGCGTACTGCGGTATTTTTGAAATGGTGAATGTAAATTTGAGAGATGCATACGTAAATTTTGAGACGATGAAAATGACGTTAAGTTTAGATTTCACGCGAAAAATAACTCTATGATTGGCTCATGGTGAAATCATTTTTGCTGATTTGCAATCGGTAATTTCAAACATAAGAGCCTCAATGGGTAATTTCATCATAATTACTTATCTTGGTTAGGTATACTAATACATTTTAATTTAATACGTTGAACAGTCGAAGTTTATGGAATTAGTATTTTGGTAACTTTAAATTAAAAATAATATTTGTTGAGAGTAAGTATTAACTAATGTATGAGTTTCTTTTAAAACAATTTCTTTCGTCAAAATACGACGGGTTTCGTCTCGTTATTAAACAAAACATTAGCTCCATTGTTGTAAATTATGCATTTTAACCTCATCCGAATCTTTATGGTCGTCAGTATTTGTGACCTGAGATATAGATTGACTTTTAGAAGTTTTACTTTCTACGTCCGTAACGACCACTTTTTTTTCAGTGCGAAATTTTTGTTCTCCATAACCTACCAAATCGATGCAATTCATTTTGAATTTTAAATTTAGAGAAATCAAAATAAATCGAATACGGGGAATACGATTTTGGGTCTTAGCCGCATGGTAACAGATTTCGTATTAGGCGCATGGCTACGAGTGATAAATTAAAGAAATAGAGAA
This sequence comes from Maratus speciosus, assembly GCA_963932465.1. Taxonomy (NCBI): domain Eukaryota; kingdom Metazoa; phylum Arthropoda; class Arachnida; order Araneae; family Salticidae; genus Maratus; species Maratus speciosus. The sequence goes on from OZ010791.1 coordinate 291,968,067, forward strand.
AAATATAACAGTGTTTTGTACGGATCAGGGTATTTTCCAGAAGAGTTTCCAGTATTTTTTTTTTACAGAAAAAGAAATCTAGGCTAAACTGGTGAAATTTCGCATTCTTATAAGGAGAGATTTTCTGCAAGAAAATAGCGGTACAGAAGAATTTCCTGGTCGCAAAATTCCAGGAGTCGTACGAACCCTGATATAATGTCATGCATGTATTACTTATATGTATGTATTCTTATGTATGTATGTTTATATTCAGACGTATGCATGTTTGTATTGGGAAATTTCCGCAATCGGGTTTGTAGACAATTTCATAATTTAGCGAGCGTTGTTTGATGCGCAAATTTAACCATTTGGTGGCGGTCCCAATTACAGAAGGTTACTCATTTTTATTTATTCGCTGTAAGTGAATGTGCTGCAACTGAAATGCACATGGACATTCTCCGTAACCTTAAAATCGGTGCAATTCATTTTTAATTTTAAATTAAGAGAAATGAAAAGAAATCGAATACGGAGAATACGATTTCGTTTATTAGCCGCATGGTAACGATTTCAGTATTAGCCGCATGGCTACGAATGATAATCAAAGAAATTGAGAAAAATATAATGTCATGTATGTATTACTTATATGTATGTATTCTTATGTTTGTATGGTTGTATTAAAACGTATATATGTTTGTATTGGGACATTTCCGTAATCGGGTTTGTAGACGATTTCATAATTTAGTGAGCGTTGTTTGATGCGCAAATTTAACTATTTGGTAGCGATCCCAATTTCAGAAGGTTATTAATTTTTCTTTTTAATTCACCGTAAGTGAATGTGCTGCAACTGAAATGCAAGTGAACATTTTCCGTAACCTACCAAATCGATGCGATTCACTTTGAATTTTAAATTAAGAGAAACAAAAAGAAATTGAATACGGAGAATACGATTTTGGATATTAGTTGCATGATAACAGATTCAGTATTAACCGCATGGCAACGAATGATAATAAAAGAAGTCGAGAAAAATATAATGTTATGTATGTATTACTTATGTGTATGTATTCTTATGTATGTTTTTATTCAGAAGTATGTATGTTTGTATTAGGAAATTTCCGTAACCGTGTTGGTAGAAAATTTCATAATTTAGTGAGCGCTGCTGTTTTATGCGCAAATATAACCATTTGGTAGTGGTGCCAATTACAGATGTTACTCATTTTTTTTAATTCACCGTAAGTGAATTTGTTGCAACTGAAATGCTAGTGAACATTCTGAAGTGAATGAGATAAGCATTTTTGGCCTAGATGTACACTTGAAAACAGAAATATGTAGATAACAAAATAAAAAAGTCCTAAAAGCGTAAAGAAAAGGTAGCTTACTTATTTCATGATTTTAAGATTTTAGCTAATTTTACGGGAAAACACTAAGCTAAAATACGAAGAACCCGATAAGAGAAGAATCATCACTGCTGAATTTCAGTGGAAATTTCGCCAAATTTGGCAGCTACAGCCAAATTCGCTGCATTTATATCAACAAATTTTTGGCGAAATTTCGCGAAATGTCTCCAAGCTTGGTGAAAATTTTGACGTTAATGTATATGACTATATAGTTTTATGCTTATAATCGGAAAATGGATACAACAATGAAAGATAATTCGTGAGAAATCAACTTCACTAAAAGTCATAAATCATTCCGTGATTTTTTTTTTAACCTGTTGCCTAGATGTAGTGTACATTTTAAGAAATGTACATATTTTTATATGTGCAACATTATACACAAAAGTTGAAAATGCCGGTTAAAAGAAAGCAATTGAGATGAAAAGAGTTATTCAGCGTAATTCTATATGGAAAAGTCACTTAAAAATAACCCAGCTGCCTACGAGTAATTGCGCGAATAACGATATAACAATAACTCAGATGAACAAAAGTATAAAGTTTGATAGAGGAGTATAGCAGATTGCCCATGTGTGCGTGTTACATACACACTCAGAAATGAATACTCAGATTTCACGAAATTTTCTTTGTTTTTGACGAAACGGTTTCCTGGAATATGCTCCGAGCGAACATTTCGTCAAATTGATGAAATTACTTTCTTCACTTGTTTGACGATATAAATTTCCTCAAAAGTTTCGTCAAAAAAGGGCTGGTGGCGCCATCTATTGAACAATTTGGAAGCTCCTCTACCAAGGGAAGAAAAAAATCACTTCTCGTTTTCCTCCGCGTGATTTGAAACCGCGGGCTTTGGGGTGGGAGACACTTGCTCTACCGACCAGGCTATTGGGGACTTATATGAATGTGTTTTTAGACTGATCTAATGAAAGCTGCCGCGTGATTATATTTTTATAAGATAGATTGTAATTTTTTCGGTGCTTAAAGTTTTAAGGAAGGCTAATTTATTATTATGTTTTTCTCATGGTCAATGAATAATTATAATATGGCTTGATTAAATCATTTATTAGTGAAATTTTCTTTGCTCAATGAATGGTTAGAATATGGTCTGGTTAATTTGTTGCACACAAATAACGAACTGTGAAGTGCATATTGCGTGAGATTTTATCACGTTGAATAGATGGATAAGATTTTAACACTTTACTGTTTATAAAAGGGAGAGGGATCAATTATGTTTATTTTTAATCTGATTGAAAACAGAATATACTTCTTAAATAAATTTTTAAAAAATATATCCCGGATCTTTGAAATTTTATTGATTAAATTTTTTTTTTGGATGTTTTTGAACACAGGAAATATATTCTTTTCGAATTAAAACATAACGAACAACAACATAAGTAATAATAATAATAATAATAATAAGCATTCCTAAAAATTTTAACAGCTAAAAAAATAACTTATGAAGAAACAATAACTACCTATATTTCAGTATTTTCTGAAAAGCACTAAAAAGTGCTGTTTTAAAAATAAATTATTACGGGACTAATACAAACAAGCAAATATCTGCTTGCTAAAATCGCAGGATTTGAGGAGGTACAGCAACGGTTTCCTTAAAGTGCATTGAGTCTGACCGTGATTGAGGAAAAACTTTCGTCAAATATCTGAGAGTTTACCTTTCCTTAAAAGTCACGTGATGGTGATAGGAAATGATCGTCAAAAACGACGAAATACAGCTTGAGGATTGCTAAATCGTCAAAAGTGAGAATTCTATTTCTGAGAGTGTACGTGTTACAAACCTTTCCCTGATACCATATTAAATAAGTCTGGGCTATGCCAGACATGCAAGTCTTTGAAGGGGCTTTGAAGTTTTCTTCCGTTAGCTCGATGGATCCAGTTCCAATTTTTGATTGTCTCAAAGATCGGGGATACATTAAACAAATCAAAATCACTCAACACATCCCCGGTGGTTATTCTTTCTCTTTACCGTAGACTCTCTTATTCAATGAATTCTCTTTACTTTTAACATTTCTTAATTATTTTAAAGAACAACAAATCACGCTGCATGAAAATTTTGATAATTCTGACATCAGATTTACAGATAAGCAGCAGAAAATACTTTAGTTATGCACAGAACAGCTTTCGTCATTGCAAACAAAAGTTACAATTTTCCCTAAGTCATCTTTTATTATTGGAAAAGCAAGAGCTGGAAAAACTAGGGTAATCAAAGAAATTAGTAAAACAATCATAGAGCAGTTAGAAGCTGTCATTCTTTTGGCAGTAACGGGTACTGCTGCGCTAAATTTCGAAGGAAAGTTAATTCACTCAGTGCTTAAAAAACCACGGTGTTTTAAATAGTTCGCTGATTTAAAAAGTCAGGCAGAAAGAAATCTACAGTTCATCATGGATACAGTATTATTTATCTTTATTGACGAATTTTCAATTGTCGTCTTATGGCTGAACTTGAACAAAGATGTCGCAAAGGTACTTTGTTTAAATCCTTGGAGGCATTAGGTAGTTACATCTCGTAAAAGACATCCATCTATATAAGGGACACGCTATAAAAGACCTTTTGGCTCTTCGCAGACAAAAAATGATTAGAGCTTTTGAAAATTGCTTCACATTAACAAACTCATTCAGACAAAATGACGATCAGCAAAGACAGTTTCGAAATCCTCTATATTCGCTTTGCGTGGGTCAAGTTTCAGACTACTCTCATCCCTTATGCAACGGTGGAAAGCTACACTGCTTCCGGCTCAACTAGAATGATTTCAAGATGCTATATGTCTTTTTTCCAAAAACAAACATGCGAAAGAACATAATCAAGAAGTACTTCTTAAATCAAAGTGGTCAATGACAAGAATGTTAACAGACCACAATAATTAAAAATAAAATGTAGTGAAGATGATCACGTGTTTGGACTTCAGGCTGAATTTTTTTCAGCAGTTATATGCAGAGTTACGTTACACACCAATATCTGGATGGAATGGGGATTGATAAGCGGTGTACTGAGTATAGTAAAAGATACTGTCTATGACCCAAAATTTCAACCCCCAGGCTTGCCACAGGCTATAATGGTCCATTTTGTTGATTATCATTCCACAAATTAGCATTTGAGCATTACCTGAGACAACTGATGACTGAATTAAACACTAGAAAATGAGGATTCAACGGGTATTATTTCAAATTTAATTTTGTACTATTAAACAGTAATCATGAAAATTGAACTTTTATTTAAATTTTAAAATGTTATGTGTTAAGTTTATACGACTCCATGCTCCGACATTTCGGCCTGACGGATACTAGTGATATTTACTCGTATAAAATATAATACAATACTTAAGTATTTCGTTAGCTGAACCTCTGTTCATATTAGACTATTATTTATTAATAGTATTAAGACAATCATTCTTAAATAATTAGATGAAGACATACATTAGAATCACATGTTTATTAACAGCCTACAACGTCCAGCCGTAGCTTAACTTGCTGCCCGGCATCTGCATACAGTTACAGTTAGTTGATCAGTTCTTCTAGATTATTATATACATTACAGTTACAGTTACATTTACATTATATGTTACATCTTTTCCTCTAGTTAAAAATATATATATATATTATCTACTTATAACAATTAGCTTACTAATACAAGAAATGACAACAGAGAACAAATTATAAACTTATATACAAACAACATATGAACTTATAAAAAAAAATACATGAACATGATAGTTAGATTGTTGGGGAAATATACAAATATATATACAACATTCAGATTAGGAACTCAAATTATTATTCCATAATAAAGTCTTTGAATCTAGAGGGTTGTCTAACTATTCGCCCTCTTCGTGACATTTGAGGCACTGCATTTTGCTGATTATTATCCTTTATAATTGGCACTGAATACTCATTTGTTTCAGGCTTATTTCTTTTTTCCTCACTGATTAAATCATCATACACAGTATTAAACCTTACAAAAGTTTTTGATGGTCTGATATGCCTTCTGTTTCTTCGAAGGACTTTACCATTAACATTCCTCACAATATAAGACCTTGGAGCTTTATGTTTTGAAATTATTTGCCCTTGATCCCACTGCCCAGTCTTAAAATTAAATAACAATACATTATCTCCAGATTTTAATTCTGACAATGTCTGTGCAGTCCTGTCATAATAGAATTTTTGTCTAGCTTGTCGTGCACAAAGTTTAGAAATTGGTCTACATATTTTAGGTTCTAATAATTTACTACTGATAGGCAGTTCCGTTCTTAGTCTTCTGTTGAATAAAAGCTGCGCTGGCGATAGATCTAATCCACTTATTGGAGTATTGCGGTATTCCATTAAGCCTATAATTATGTCTTTTACTTTGCGTAAAATATTCTTAACAATTCCTACTGCTTTTTCCGCCATCCCATTATTTTGGGGGAATCTGGGGGATCTCATGGGGTATGAGTGGTTCTTTAGAATTTTGCCTTCTGAATTTTTCACAAATTTGGCATTTATTAACCAATTCCTCAATATTTTTAGTCATACCAGGCCAGTAAAAAATTTCACGAGCTCTGTTTTTGAACTTTTCAATTCCAAAGTAGGCCTCATGTATCAAACCAAGCATCTCTTGTCTTAATGTTTTTGCAACAATTAATTTGTTGTTATAAAACACTAATCCTTCATTTACATATATTAAATCTTTTATTTTAAGATAATGTTTAAGCTCATCTGATAATATTTTTTTTTTTTTTTTAGGCCAGGAATCTCTACTAAACTCAATAATTTTACTGAGATTTTCATCATTTTGTGTTTCAGTTTGAAATTGTTTGAATCTTTTCTCACTTAAAGGGAGAGTTTTTCTAATACTATGTATTACATTTAACGTGTCAAGATCATCTTTATTCTCAATTTTCAAATAAGCCCTAGAGAGTATGTCAGCCAGATATAATTCACTACCTGGAACATACTGAATCGTGAAATCATATTTTACTAATTTTAAAATCATTTTCTGCATTCTTGATGAGATTTTGGATAACGGTTTATTTACAATTGACACTAATGGTTTATGGTCGGTTTCAACCTTAATCTTATGTCCATACACAAAGTTGTGATATTTCCCAAAAGCAAATGTTATAGCTAATAACTCCTTTTCAATCTGGGCATAATTTTTTTCATTTTCAGTCAAGCTTCTAGAAGCGAAGGAGACTGGCTGTTCTAACTGCACTAAACATGCCCCAAGCCCATCTTTAGAGCTATCACATTGCAAAATAATTTCTTCCTGTGGATTGAAAACTTTTAATACAGGACTTTTGCTCAGCTTCCTTAATTTTTTAAAGGCATTTTCTTGCTGATCGGACCATATAAACTCTACATTAAGTTTTAATAAATCTCTTAGAGGAGCTGTTAATTCAGAAGTCTTAGGCATAAATTTTGAAACATAGTTAATCATCCCTAAAAACCTTCTAATGTCAGTTTTATTTTGAGGTGTGGTCATTTCCATTATTGCGTTAACATGGGATGGGTCTGCTTTTATTCCCCCGTTTGATATAATGTATCCCAAATACTTAACCTCTTCTGTCTTAAATTGAAATTTGTCCCTATTAAGTTTGATATTGTTCTCCCTAGCCTTTTCCAGAACTTTTACGAGAACTTCATCATGTTCTTTCCCATCCTTTCCTGACACTATAATATCATCAAGATATAATTTCACCCCTTCTATGTCACCAAACAATTGTTGATTTTTCTTCATGAAGACCTCGGGTGCTGATGCCAACCCAAAAGGCATTCTCAGAAATTTGAAACGGCCAAAGGGTGAATTGAATGTGCAGAGATCTGAGCTATTCTCATCCAAAGGGATTTGCCAGAACCCATCTTTCAGATCCAAAACTGAGAATACTCTTTACCCCTCTAATCTGCTTATGATATCATCAGGTGTTGGAATCACGTGATGTTCTCTTTTTAACACCCTATTTAAATCTCTGGGATCTAGACATATTCGTAAATCTCCATTTGCTTTTTCTACTACAACAAGACTCTGAACCCAATCTGTTGGTTTATTTACTTTATTAATTGTCTCTCTCTTTTCTAATGATTGTAATGTTAGCTTTAATTTATGGTTAATTGCCTGGGGAATTCGTCAAGGGGGGTGTACTACAGGACTAGCATTTTGTTTCAATTCAATTTTGTATGGTTCACCAGGAAATTTACCTAAGCCATTAAAAACATCATTATATGAATCAAATATTTTGCTTTTCAGATTTCATAGAATCCATTCTTTGTATTAAATGCAACTTCCTACAAGTTTGTAATCCTAGGATAGGGTTACATTCATGCTCAACAAAAATAAATTCAATTGGTATACAATCACTAGAATCTATATTACAATTTAAGATTACTTTACCAGTAGGTTTAATTTGATAATTGCCAAACGATAACAATACAGTATCAGTAGATTCAATTTTATTATTTACATTCAACATTTTAAACTTATTTAAAGGAAGAATATTAGTCTCAGCCCCTGTATGCAATTTAAATACTACTTCAATACCATTAATAAAAATACTCTTAAGCCAAGATTTTGAGGTACTTACCAAATTGTTAATTTCCACCATCTCAACATATAAATCATCATTATCATTAATAACTTCATGTATTTTCTTACTTTTAGATAATCTGCATCCAACTGCAAAATGATTTTTCTGTTTACAAACTATGCAAGTCTTACCAAATGCAGGACATTCTGCCCTTCTGTGCTTTCTTCCACACTTGAGACAGTCATATATATCAGTTTTAATGTTCAATTTCTTTAAAGTTCGAGAGTTTTTATCTTTAGCACTAGGAATAATAGGTTTATTCTTACGAACTATGTCCACAGAAGCACGAGAAGCTGTAGGTCCATTAATCGATTGCAAATGTTGTTTACTTAACTCCGTCGTTCTCACGAACTCTGCAGCCTTTTGAAGAGTCAGATCCGGCTCCCTGAGTAGTCGTTCTTGAAGTCCGACATCTCGGATGCCTAGCACAACACGATATCGGATTAGGCTTTCCTCCTGCTCGCCGAATTCACATGTCGCTGCCAGGGTCTTTAGATCCGTAATGAAGTTGTCGATGGATTGACCTTCCTGCTGTATACTGGAGAAGAACTTATATCTCTCGAAAACTACACTTCGTCTTGGAGTACAATAAGCTTCGAATTTCTGCATGAGCACTTCATACTTGTCCACTTCATTTGCTTCGAATTTGAACGTATTATACATATTCATACCTTCATCGCCCAATAAATTCAGGAGAATCGCAATTTTATTTTTATCTAACTTTTCAGTCCTTTCGGTTGCAATCATAAAGTTGTTAAACTTTTGTCTCCATTTCTTCCAATTCTCGGCGACGTTGCCGCACGTAAAATTAAATTCGGCAGGCGGCTTGAACAATTCCATATTAGCACGTTAAGTTCAATCTTGATGCATCAAAGTTTCTGACACCATATAAAATATAATACTTAAGTATTTCGTTAGTTGAACCTCTGTTCATATTAGACTATTAATTATTAATAGTATTAAGACAATCATTCTTAAATAATTAGATGAAGACATACATTAGAGTCACATGTTTATTAACAGCCTACAACGTCCAGCCGTAGCTTAGCTTGCTGCCCGGCATCTGCATACAGTTACAGTTAGTTGATCAGTTCTCCTTGATTATTATATACATTACAGTTACAGTTACATTTACATTATATGTTACAACTTGAAGAATTTTCATATTTGGTTTTAGAATTTTCATAAGCCTTGCGCTTCACGGCATCTTAATTCCGTTTTAATAAAATTTATTAAATCAGTGACTTCACAGTCCTTATCGGGGCACATTTTCGATGGAAATCTAGTATCAAATTTTCTGGTAATAACCTTAATAATATGGGTAGTAATAAATGGCCGTAAGAGCCTGATGTTACTCCTAACGTATCAAGATTTCTCATACAAATTTCAATATTATCGTACAACTTTCTCAAAGAAGTAACATTGTTAGTGGATTTCACTGGTTCAAGACGTAAGATTTTATTCATGTAATAGTTTATTATATTTTCCCGCTTCCCATACCTTTCTTCTAACAACTTTAAACACGTTGAATAATTTTGATCTGTCAGTTCAAAACTAGTTACGATATATTATGCAGGTCCAGACAACAAAGATTTGAGATATTGGAATTTTTCAATTTTTGATAACGATTCGTTTGAATCTATCGCACTAGTAAATAAATTGAAAAATTCTAAGAACTGGCTTGCATCATCAGAAAATTTTTCTATATTAAGTTTAGGCAGCTTCACTGCCGAAACTGGTTTACTACCGATTTTTGAACCGTTACTTGATTCTAGTAAAACTTTTGGTTCAGTTTCGATTTTACATTTTTTAAGCCTCATCTTAACCCTTTGTGACTCAATAACTCCGATTTGGAAAATATTTACTCAGATGTTAGAATACATCATTTTAAGCATGCAAAAAATAATTTAAAAATTTAGAACATAGAACTGAAAAAAATTATTGACTAAAGGTACATTTTCCACACCTACAATAAACAGAAATTTACATTCTTCTCATAAATAGTGTCCATTTTCTAATAGAAAATTGTATACAAAATTTCCTTTCAAAAAAATCTATTTTCGGACCTCTCCAGATTTTTTAATTTGACAAAATTTACGAAGTTCATTTTAGCAATATCGACGTGAAGCTGCTCAAATGATAAACAAAACTTTGACAAGAAAAATGAACTCGGTATTGTCGTCTGTTGAGAATTCTATGACCAATTTATAATAACTGGTGTGTTCGGAAATAGGAACAATAAATAAAATTGTGTTTTAAAGCTTACAGTGTAAGTAACATTAACTTTTGGGTATGTTGCAGATCTGCAACACGGTGATACAAAGGGTTAATTTTAAATTTCAAACTTTATATTTTTTCTGAATATTCTTCAACCGATTTCAGTTCCTTTTCATATTCAGTTTTTTCCTGAATTAGCTCATCTATTTCGGAATCTAATTCCTTGAGTAGAGCTTCCTTTTCATTTACGAGCTCTAATGATTCCATTAAAGAATCGAAATCAGTCTTATCAATATCAACAGATAACAATGTATCACATTTTGTGATTAATTTTGTAACGGCTGCGCGAACAGTAGCTCTTTTGCTTTTAAGCTTTTCTGGTTTATCTATGTTTAAATTTTAATTCAGTTTTCAAAATAAATTATCAAGAAAAAGCGTTATTTTCAATAAATCAAGAGTCAATAATCATGCAGAATAATAAAGCTATTTCTTACTTTTTTCCCGGGTTTCGGCACCAAAAAATAATGAATAATCTTCATGTTTTCCATGAGTTTCACGTTATTGTGAATTAAATCAAAGTTGGGAGAGCAATGTTCAAGATTTTGAATCAGGGGCGCCATTTCAGAACTTTCTTGGGGGGGGGGGGGGCACAGATTTTTTGAGGGAAGTTATATAGCTAAGGGTAGGATCCAAGCGCCTACCCCCCCCCCCCACCCGAACAAGAAACGTAAACTGAATCATGCTTAAAAAAACAGTAAAAACTTTGAATACGGAAACTCAAGAATCAATGAAATATTTCGCTTTAAACAGGTTTTCGTCTTAGCAGGTAAAAGTTCAATATATTGAATACGAAAAATTTCCTTTTTAGACAGGATTCTATTATAGGTTCGATATTTACAGGTATCCTCAAAGACTTTTAAACAATCCACTCTATAGCTCTGAAAAGAAATAGATGTATTACAGTAAAACATGTGAAAACGAAGCCTGTCTATAACAGAATTCTTTATCAAAGGGGAAAAAAATCAAATTTCGATGAAAAAACGTCATACAATTATACTTGACAAAGACCTGTCTAAAATGGAACTTTTTTCCTAGTCCCTTTCGGCTTCTTTTTTTCAGGTTTTACTACAGGGGCGCCATTTCAAGTTTCCTGACGAAGGACAAGGCAAAACTTTCTTTAAGGAACAGGAAACGTGCAGAACTGCACAACGTACAGAACAGCACAAATCTCACAGAAAATAATAAATCCTGCACAATAAAAAAAGCTCTGCGTGATTTTGTCTCCTTAACTTATTTCATGGGCATGTGATTATTCTGCGAATTTTTTTTTATTTTCATGGAAGTCCGCGGTTTTGTTTCTTTCGAATTCCAAAAAATCAATTCGTCAATGGGTCACAGAAAAAAAAATCGCCAATTTTGCAAATTAAACAAAAAAACAAAAAAAAATCGTCGCGGAAAAAATGGCTAATTTCTACAAACGACCGTGGCAAATATTGCCACTTTCATCAGAGATCGCGAAAAGAAATGCAGATTTCATCAAATGGTTGTACAAACTAAAATAGCGAATTTTGCAAAGGATTGCGAAAAAAATAACGATTTTCGTCAAAAGATTGTACAAAAAATCGCGAAAACTTATTCAAACAATCGAGGGGAATTTCGTCAAACGATCGTGAAATAAGATATGAAATTCCGTGACTATCCTGCAAAAAATTACATACATTATTAGTTGGTGGTAGAAAAAAATAATCAGGAATTTCAACAAACAATCGTGAAAAATTGACGAATTTTGTCAAAAGATCGCAGAAATAAATATGGAATTTCGTCAGTTGGTCGCGGAAAAATATTGTGAATTTTGACAAATTGTCGCGAGAAAAAACCTACTTTCGATAACGATTTCAGAAAAAAAAAATCGCGAATTCCATGAAACGGTCGCGGAAAAAATCTCAAATTTCGTCATCATTTGACAAATTTCGTCAAATGATCGCGAAAAAAAGAATCATGAAATTCAATCAGTCATGAGATAATCAGCCCTTGAACGTCACGAAATTTGCAACTTTTATGATCTATAGCAATAAGAAAATTTTCATTAGTGGTTTTCTGCAAGTAAAGGTAAGATAAAGCGTTAATTGTTTCGGATTGCGTTTTCACTATTATGAGGTGGGTTCGTGTTAATACTATTTTTCAAAGAAATCCTGAATATTTTTCATATGAAAAAGCTACATATTTGAACATTAATGCCTACTATATATATACATCATCATTTTTCAACATAAAAGGTAAAGTTTATATTAAAGATATAATTATAGACTTCTTTTACAATAATTGTATTAAAATATGGATTCATTTCCTTTCATTTCGGGTCAGGTTGCCATTCAATGTAAATCTTTTTATCCGTTTGCATATTTACATGAAATCACAGTCCTGCGGCAGGATAGGTTGACGTATTTTCTTCGTTGTGAGTGAGGTACACTTTAAGTTTTCCGGATTGTGATTTATCTCTTTCAGTCGGAGTCGGGATGACGTGGGTTTTAACAAGAAAGCCCTGAATATTTTTCAAATGAAAAACTATAGATTTGACTATTAATGGTGGCCCAAAGTAATAATCCATGTGTTCATTTCTGTAAGACTACTTTATTACAAAAAATATGGAGTAATTTTCTTTTACTTTGGTATTTGGCGGAAGTCTGTCGGTTTTTGGGTTGAAGAAATTGTTTTGTCGGGGACGCGCAGACACCATTCCTAGGCACTGAGGAAATTTGAAAATGTACCACATATAAGATGATTTAATAAAGCACATAATTAAATAATTTGATAACATTGCAATGATTGCAGTAAATATAACATGACACTAATAATCCAAAAAAGTAAAAAAGTCAGATAATTGAGAACTTGAATTATACTCGCACCTTCATCCCCCCCCCCCCCGGCAAAAAATTATCAGAAAAAGCTCTACCCCTGAATTTCTAGCCATGAGGGACTAGTTTTCCTAGGACCCAGTTGCACACAGCTGAGAAGCAACTGATAGCAGAAAATGTCTAATGTATTTTTAAAATTACGATATATGTCTCAGCTTGAGAAAGTTCGAATGGGATTTTTTTTATATAATTATTCATTTCTATGCCTAAAGTATTTATTTAATGCATATGTTTTTATTGCAAAAATCTAATAAATTATTTTAGTGTTTGAGCAATTTTTTAATTTTTTTTTAGTCTGACAATTGATGGTCGATAAATTTTCTGAAAAATCAAATTCCTTGGGGGGGGGCTGTTGCCCCCCTCAAATGGCGCACCTGTTTTGAATTTAGATCATTTTTAAAGTCATCATAATTTCCGGTGTTTGAAGAAAAGTAAAATCGAAATGTTTTGTTTTTGTGTTCTTCATTTGCATATAATCACCATAGACTTCTAATATAACTGGACGCAGAAATGGCAACCTTTTCTTGAGACACATATCATGCTGAGAATGCGCGCCAAACCGGTTTTTCCCGCATCCCACCAAGACCCATTTCGTCTGCGTTCGTTTTGGAGCGTTTCTTTTATCACGAGAATGAAAACGGAAAATTGCCAAGAAAGGGATCACCGCCAAAAAATGACACCCTTTTGGCGATGAAATCTCCGACATGAGTGCATCAGTGTTCGACGGATGAGAACAATGGGATTCGCTCTCTAGTCAATTCCTCCTCTAAGATAATCACCAACAAGAAATCCTTTAGAACATATTATTGGAAATCCAATTATATACAAAATTTACGTACACTATGTACATATTTATAGATGAAACACGTGGTTAATAATGGAAAATCACTTGTTTATATATATATATATATATATATATATATATATATTCCTCGCTGGGAATCCAAGATAATTAATTTATGAAATCAAGACATTTTATTTTCTTTGTTCCTTCTAGAACTTATGATTCCAAAAACAATTAAAATTTCAGCAACTATTTTCTTCTATAAGAAGCCAAGAGAAACAATGCAGTTTAGTTACTGCGTTCAAGTTTCACATTACTACCATAAAACTAAACTAAAAGAACAAGAAAAAAAAGTTTTTAATATTAATTCTCTAGTCAGACCACGTGATCTGGCGCCTGCCATCCGGTCGAGAGAGGAAAGGGTTTGCGAAATATTCCACACCCCCTTTATACTTAACTAACGAACTACAAAATCTAATCGGAGAAGTTCCTTTACATAATAAACCGGTATACCAAATTTGCATGAAAAACCCATTTAAGGGAGGGATTAGCCTCCCGTTCCCCCGCTTTATACTTAACCAATGAACCTGCAAATCTAATCAGGAAAGCGCTTTATCAAAATAAACCGGTAAATCATATTTGATGCAAATCAAATAATTCTGCATGAAAAATACCATTTATCTAAATTAAAAGGGGGAGGGAGGATTAGCCCTGTTACCACCCTTTATACTTAACCAATGAACCCCAAAACTAATCAGGGAAGCGCCTTATCAGAATGAAATTAGAAAAAAAAATTGAAGAAATTCGGATATTTCTATCAAGAGTTATCGAGTTGCGTACATACAGAACCGGCGCACGGTGGGTGATTTTCCTATTCTAGCTGGTCAAAATTATTTTTAGCGCCAGTATAGTCGCATCGCCATGAAATTGAAAAATGTTATTGATATTCACTATTGAATGTTAGGTGTTGCAAAATTTAGCTTGTAGCAGCCATAATTTCATTACAAGGACATTCAAAAGAATTTCATTACATTACGGCTTATGGGGAAAAATCGTTTTAGATGGCTTTTAATTATGTTTCATAATTTCAAACACTTTGAAATTTATATATATACCTATGAAGTTCACTACAAGATGATTGCTATAGAATATGATATGGATAGCATTTATCGATCATTTACAGGGACACTTGAAAGAATTGTTACATTACGACCTATGGAGAAAAATTGTTTGTAGTGTATTTTGTTCATGTTATACAATTCAAAAGTATTTAAATTTATATATCTCTCCGAGGTGCTCTATAAGATGCTTACTATTGAATATGATGTGCATAGCATTTATCTTTCATATACCATGGGCATGCAAAATAAATCAGTTATATTTCTCTCTCTATGAACAATAAATTGTTGGAAGTGCGTTTTCAGTTGTGGAACACTTTTTTAAATTATAAGAATAGATCAGTTTCAACTGACGTCACACCCTAGCAACAAAACTTAGAAACCAAAGGTGTTTTTTGTTTGACCCCCAAATTTGGCCGATTGTGATTGGTTGGTTCATAATACAGGCTACAAATAGTTGATTATGATTGGTTCGATGAAACTTGGGGGGCTGGTGATCACGTGGTTGAAACTGATCTATTGCTTACTATTTAGTGTGTAAAAATTCTACAAATCATACACAGGGCTGCACATAACATCTGAAGTACATTTCCGTTTATTGGCGGAAATTGCTGTCGAGGAATTTTCAACTGTGCTATACATTCACTAACTGTTCTAAATTTTAGCTATTTTAGCTTGTTAATTATATGATAAATCTATAATTCATATACAGGTTTTTACAAAATTTTCAGTCAGCTTTTCGACTTTGGTTGAAATTGCGTTTTCAAACGTGTTATGTTTTACAAATTATTACTTAGACATCGTTTTTCACGTTATTAAGCTATGAAGCTCAGTAGTAGGAAAAGGAGAGTTCTGGCTCAGGAGGGGGATGATCCCTCCGCTCCCTCCTCCCATCCCCCCTCAGGCCCCATCCCCCCTCCCGCACCCCCTGCGACACCACCTCTGGTACCCCGTCCGACACCGCCCCTAGCGGGAAAAAATAAATTTCTGCTCTTATAGGGGTGAACGACCCTCTATTTAATTATCACTAATCGACACAGTCAATACCTCTCTTTGACAGACATTCCCTCCCCAAAACGGACATTCCCTCCCTAAAACGGACATCCCTCTCTAAACGGCCATTTTTAGAACTATATAAATCAATGTTTTTCGAAATTATTTTTTAAAATGATTTTAAACGGTGAAGTGATCAGTGGTTTATGTGCTTGTGTATTGATGTGTATTTTCTTTTTAGTTGTTTATATTTTTACTAAAGTTGATAGAATAGCAGTGGATTTTATTTTTAATTTTAACGATACCGATAATTTTACCCTGTGAGGTCTTATTATGGAGAAAAGTTATCAAGATCCAAGGCAAATTGCAAGTTTTGGAGGAGTGGACGCTCTTCATCGGGCAGCTCAAGGCAAGATATCTAAGAAAAAAATTAAATCTTGGTTGGAAGGAGTTGATGCTTACACTCTTCATAAACCTGTACGTAGAAAATTTCAAACAAATCGAGTGATTGTATATTCTATAGATCAGCAGTGGCAAGCAGATTTAGTAGATCTAACTTCTTTACAGAAATTTAATGACGGGTTTCGATACATTTTAACTTGCATCGATATTTTTTCTAAATATGCATGGGCTTATCCTTTGAAATCGAAACGTGCCGAAGATATAGTAGCAGTGTTTGAATCCATTTTCGCAACACGAAAACCAAAGTATTTGAATACTGATGCGGGTAAAGAATTTTTAAATTCCCGTTTACAGAAGTTTCTAAAACAACAAGGTGTTCGATTTTTTAGAACTTTTAACAACACGAAAGCTTGTGTAGTGGAAAGATTTAATCGCACACTTAAAACTAAAATGTGGAAATATTTTACAGCACATCACACCTATAGATATATTGACGTGTTGGGTCAATTTTTAGATAGTTATAATCACACCTACCACACCACTATTAAGAAAACACCAAGTGAAGTGAATAAGGATAATGAAAGAGAAGTATGGTTTTCTATTTACGGAGATATGTCTAAGTTGAAAAGAAAACCTTGCGTTTTTAATTCAGGAGACTTAGTACATGTTTCTAAACATAAAATGACATTCGAAAAAGGATATGAAACAAATTGGACAGAAGAACTGTTTTAAGTGACAGAGTGTGTAACGAGAATTCCACCAGTTTACAGAATCAAAGATTTGTTAGACGAACCTATTGAAGGAACTTTTTATGCAGAAGAATTGCAAAAAGTTCAACCTAAAAACCATTTTGATATTGAAAAAGTACTGAAAAAACGTAAAAGAAAAGGGCAACTCGAATATCAAGTTAAGTTTAAAGGTTATCCTTCTAAATTTAATCAGTGGATACCTTCTTCAAATTTATTTTCTCTATAAAACCCACAATTTTTACAGCGAATGTTCATTTATAATCATGTCGTTCTACGTTACGTTACCTTCTGACAGTTCAATGAACTATTTTCCAGAAAACAAAATTTCTCATTATTTTAATAGATTACCTATGCCTCTAGATTTAAGAGGTGAATGAGAGGTTGGTTTAACTGAATTGATTTACACTCATACATGGCGTAATATTACGGAATACGGTAACGAGTATGAATATGTGTTAGGTAACAGTTTAGAATTGGCTGATGGAAGACCTAGAAACGGTAATGAATATGAACATGATGATAGTGACACGAAAAAAATTCGAATTCCTTCAGGATATTATGAATCTCCAAATGATATCATTAAGGTGATAAACTATCAAAAATTCAACGATAGAATTTCAATTAGCTACAACAAACACACTAAAAAAGTGAAAGTTTCTTTGAAGAAATATGCACAATTAAAATTTTTATCTGGTTTAGCTGAATGTTTAGGATTCCCACCAGGTGAAGTAGCCTCAAATGTTTCAGCTCCTTCGTCAACTTTTGAAAGTCCCTTTATCGCTGACCCACACGCCGATTTTGAATTACTCTACCTGTACAGTGATATTGTAGAACCTCAGATTGTTGGAGATACAGTTGCACCCTTGTTGCGAGTGATTCCTGTTAAAGGGGAAGACGGAGATATGATTCATGAAGTGTTTGACAGACCTCATTACATACCAGTGACTCGAAAAAATTTTCAAACGACTGAAACTGTTATAAGGACGCACACTGGACGTTTAGTGTCATTCGATCGCGGGAAGTTGATTGTGAAACTACATTTTCGTCAAAAATATCTTTCATAATGCTTGTACCTTACCAATGCTGCAACCAATCTTTCGAAGATTATTATACGCATCAGACAGGTAGCGGATTGAACTATTATCAAGGAACTACTTTTCAGAAAGGATATGGTTTCGGAGGACTTTTTCGCTCACTTTTCCGCGCAGCTGTACCTTTATTTAAATCAGGTGCCAAAGCCGTCGGAAAACAGTTATTTCATACAGGTGTAGATGTATTAAACGATATTTCGCAAGGTGATAATATTAAAACAGCAGCTAAACGACGATTTAGGGAAGCAGGGAAAAATTTGACAGACAAGGCAGCAGTTAAAGTGAAATCTATGATTGGATCAGGTCAGAAGAATAAAAAACGAAAGAAACCTCAAAGTTCTCTCAGTCTTCCTAAAGCAAAGAAAGCGAAAGCACGCGATATTTTTGGTTAAAGATGTCTGGTCTTATTCATAAAGATTCTCCACCCTGCGTCAAATCTGAACTAGAGTTGTTTATGATTCCACCCACACAAACTGCTATAGAAAAAGGACACTTTGTAGAATATCACCTGCTAGCTACTATATCTGAGAGTGGCCCCGTCGAGTTTAACACTGCAGGTAACAGTGAAGATTATATCGATTTATCAGCATCTTACCTTTACGTGAAAGTGAAGTTGACCAATGCTGATGGAACACCTATACCCGACAAGGCACCCGTAGCACCTGTTAATTTATTTTTACAAGCATTGTTTTCTCAAGTAGATGTGAGTTTGAACGAAAGAGTGATTTCCTCCTCTAGTAACACTTACCCGTACCGTGCCTACATTGAGACTTTGCTGAATTATGGAGAAGATGCTAAGAAAAGTTTACTTTCCTGCGAATGTTTTTTCAAAGATGAATGTTTGGATGAAGTTAACCCTACGCTTACCACAAACCCTGGACTTCATAAAAGATATGAATTAACTGCAAAAAGTAAAGTGTTAGACATAATAGGACCTTTGCATTGTGATATTTTCCAACAAAATCGACTTTTACTGAATATGGTGGATTTGAAAATTAAAATGACACGCAGCAAACCCAATTTTTGTTTGATGGCAGATAAAGACGGAGATAAAACACCTGATTATAAAGTGGTGTTACAACACGCCTCTTTGTTTATTCGAAAGGTAAAAGTAAATCCGGGTGTTTCTATCGGACATGCCAAAGCGTTAGAGAAAACTAACGCTAAATATCCTATCGATCGAGTTTTATGTAAAACTCAATATCTAGTGGAAGCTGGTCTTTTATGCAAGATAACGTATTCTTAGGATCTATGCCTAAACGTGTAATTATAGGATTATTAGAAAATTCAGCTATTAATGGACAGTATAATCTTAATCCATTTTTAGGGTTTCGTTCATCTGACGAAACCCTATTCGTCTCGCTCCTCTGTCTGTCTGTCCGTCACAGAGCCCGTTCTCAGAAACTATACATGTTAGAGACTTGAAATTTTGGGTACTTATAGCTGAACACCTCACATCAAACAACAAATCATAAAATTTTGAAAAAGTTGGTAATTAACCGAATTACGGGCTAATTAACTTCTAAAATTAACCAATCCACCTTTTTAACGCAAATTCAAACGGACTTTCTCGAAATCATCCGTGTTTCTCCTTAGGGTTGCCAGTAAAATCAGCGGATGCTCCGTCAAATCAGCCGGTGCAGGGTTACCACGGAGTACTTTAAGCAATAAATGAAGTGGACCTTCAAAAAGCAAAATTGGATCTGCCAAAATAGCGGTCGTACAAATTCGTAACAGGTGTAGAAATACGCGGAAAAAATTCTACTTTATTTTGGTATAAATTTCAAATTTCTGCGTAGGATAGAACGCAAAAAATCCACTAAAAATTGATCGATAAAAATTTAATTTCTGTGTTTTTAAAAACAATGAAAACAGATTTCCATTCACCGGAAGGCAGCTGTCATCATTTCTGGACATATCGGCGCGGTAGAAATTTAAGGGGAGGAAAGTCTAATACGAAATTTAAACTTTTTAAATTTTAAATTTTTCGATTAATTTTTTTGACATCCGGGCTGGAAATTTCTCGCAGATTCCATACATACCCGGTTCAAAGAGATTGCTTCATTACGAGCTGAGATATTAATTGTTATTTTATTAATTCCTTTTATTTCCATCAAATGCCAGATTAAGATGGAGGCACGTGCTTTTTTAACGGAGATTTCATTTAAATTAGGAAATTAACAATTTGCGTGGGGTGTTTCGACGGCGCGCTATGGGATAAGTATTAATTATTTAACATGAAAAAGTTTATAGGTTAATAAGTGTTCATCCCACTATTTCCGAATAGCAATTTCAGGAAATATCTTAAATTATTGTTTAAGACCGCCACTCGATGTCTTCGAAACTTTAAGATACTTTATAACACATAAGAAAAAGTGTAAAAAAGAATGGAGTGTGATATTTCGAGGAGTGGAGGGGGGGGGGGCTAGATTTATTTATTAAATCTTAGCGTTTGTTATCGCGGAAAATGTTTTAAATTGTTGGTTAAGACTGCACCGCCACCCTCCCGACCATGTATCTACGGAGAGATTGCGCAAAGGAGTTGCGTTCAGATATGCTTTTGTTAAGAATAGAGTGCGCTCCCTGGTGGTGGAATGCGGAAATAACGTAACGCGATTTTGTTAAAATTAGGAAATATAACAAGGCGATCCGTTTGCAACTTTAAGATACTTCATGACACATAATAAAAAGCTTATAAAATAATGGTGCATGCAATTTCCTGTGAAGGGAGGGCGGGGGAGGGGCGCTGGATTTCTTTTTTAAAAAATAGCGTTTACGACCTTTTTAGGTGTCGTTTTTTGAGCACTATGATATACTCAGACACGTGCTGCTTATGAAATATAAAAATGTCAAAATTTTAGTTACCACTATTTCCGAATAGTACTTTCAGTAAATTTCTTAATTTCTCGCTTAAAGCCGCCACCAACTCCAGTAACACATCCACTGATAGGTTGTTTAACAGAGTTTCGATCTGATACACTTTTGTTATGAATAGTGTGCGCTCCCTGGTGGTGGAATTTGCAACTAACATAACGCAATTTTGTTAAAATTATGAAATCTAACAAGTCGATCTGCTGGAAACTTTGACATAGTTCATAGCACATAATAAAAAGCTTATAAAAGAATGTTCCGTGCAATTTCCTGGGGCGCCTACCTATCTCGGGTGCTATAGACCCGATCCCCTCGACTAATATACCTACGGATAGGTTGTAAATCGGAGTTTCCTTTGGATAGAGGTTTGTGTAGAATAGAGTGCGCCCCTGGTTGCGAAATGTGGAACTAACAGATTTCACAAAAGGATAAAGTGTTTTAAAGGAATATTAAACGAAACCCTCTGTGCGATCTGTGATCACACTTACCCACTTGTTCTTTAATCATCACAACGTCAACTTTTTAAGTATTTACATTGACGGACAACCAATACCATCCAAACCTTTAGAATTGAATTTTAGCGAAGGAAATTACATAGCAGCTTACCATCGATTGTTTCCAGGATTTAATCGAGATAACGGAAATTATCTATCTCGAGAAGACTATGCTAAAGGACACACCTTATACGCATTTGATTTAAGTCCAGATTTATGTGATGGTCCACACCTAAATTTACAACATCAAGGAAATTTAAGAGTTGAAATTAAATTTTTTTCTGCACTTTCATCAACTATTTCTGTTCTAATCTATGCAGAATTTGAAAACATTATTGAAATTTCCAAGTCAAGGCATGTGTTGTGTGACTTTTCAAACTAAATGAAAATGAACTCTCAACAGATTAAAGATATTTTATCTCATAACAAACACACTAAGAAATATTTTTTAGATGTGTTTCCCAGTGACATGCTTCCTAATAAGATTACGCAATATCCTTGCTGTTTTGTATGCAACGTAGATTCCTCAGATCAACCAGGTAGTCATTGGCTTGCTTTCTACTTAGCTTCACCGAAAAGAGTAGAATTCTTTGATTCTTATGGAAACACTCCAGACTTTTATCAAGGACCTATTTCAGACTTTACTTCAGAATTCTCTCGAGGGATTTTTAACCCATTGACGCTACAAACAAATATTACAGCTGTTTGTGGACAATATACAATTTTTTTCCTCATCTGTAGATGCAGAGGTGAATCTCTGAAAACGTTTCTATCCCAATTTGTATCTGAAATTTTATGTAACGATCAAAGAATGTATAATTTTGTTGCCAAACGGTTTCATGTATATGTGAATTTTTATCAATAAAATTTTCTTATAAAATAGCATATCTTTTGTGTCTGTTTTTATTCGTCATGGATTTTCCGAGCCTTCAACACCCCTTCACAGCTATTTTAGCAGGGCCATCTAAAAGTGGAAAGTCTTTTTTTCTAAAAGATTTTATCCACTTTAAAGCGTATACGATGAGACCTACACCTGATAAAATTGTTTGGTTTTACGGTATCAATCAAAAGTTATACAATGAAATACCTGATGTCACATTCATTGAAGGTTTCCCAACTAATTATGAAGAACATTTAGGGGTCAATACATTGTTTTTGACGATCTTATGTCTGGAATTAGTGGTGACCGTCGACTTACAAACTTATTTACCAGGGGGAGCCATCATCAGGATTTAAGTGTTATTTTTATAACACAAAATTTTTTTCATAGTGGAACGAAAGCTGTTCGATTAAATGCAGACTATCTTTTTCTGTTTAAAAACAGACGTGATTTAAGTCAAATCACATGTTTAGGAAGACAATTATATGCACGAAATTATACATTTTTCTTAGAAGTTTTCTTAGATGCTACTCGAAACCCTTTCACCTACTTATTAATTGATTTGAGAAATGAAACAGCTGAAGAACTTCGATTACGAACACAAATCTTACCGTGACAAAATCAATATTACTATAAACTGAAATATAAATAATTGTGAAAAACAGGTGACTCATCATTTCATAAAATGTCGCCGACCCGTAAACAGGTCAAGGATTTACAGCTAATTCATTCATGCCCGAAAGCGTTGCGTAAGCAGTTACTAAAAAAGTTACCTTCAAAAGTGGTTAAGACCATCTGCGAGTGTTCTTTAAACGTATTAAAGGGAAACATACCGATTTCACATTATCAGAAAAACCAGCTAGGAAGACAATCTTCTAAGAAAATTAGCTTCTAAAAAAGGCAGCCTTTATCAGAAAAAACGCTTAATTATTCAAAAAGGTGGTTTTTTAAACATTTTAATAGCAGCTGCTGTTACCGCATTGTCATCGCTTATCCATGGAATTTAGCAAGAAATTTGTGTTAGTCCCTGAAAGTGATTTTTCCAAGCATACACCCTCTAAAAAACAACTAAGCGAGTTTGATAAAGAAATGCAGAAAGTTTTGAACAGCGATTTGCAAGATTTTGAAAAACTTCATTTGTATTACGACTTGTTAAAAAGAAAAATGAATTTACAAGATTTTAATCCACCATTAAAAATTGATGCTACGGAAAAGGATGAAACTTCAAAACCGGTTGAAGATGGAACTCTTGAACACTCGACAAACTCTGAAGACAACATTTTAAAAATGATCCCAATTGGCGTTCAAAAACAAGCTGAACAACTCTTACAATATTTGAAAACGTATCCAGATATTTTACGCTGGAATGATCGGGGTGAGATTATTTATAAAGACCAATTAATTCTCAAGTCTAATCTAACTGATTTGATCAGTCTAATACTGACTCAGAGAAAATCATATAAACATTTATTCGGAAGAGATGAATTTTTAAAAGCACTGAATTCTACGAACACACCTAAACTTTTTTTCAAGAATAAATATTTAACTATGAAAGATGATGTGCATTCACCTATAAAAAATGTTAAACCGATTGGTAAAGTTAAAAGGACTGCTTTGAAATCTCCTGTAATTCGTTGGCAGAAGTTATATAAATAAATAAATACTTTTCATTAATTTGATGTGTCATGTTTCTTTCTTAAACTCACAATTTCTTATACGTAAAAGAAACATTTATTTTCCATCTTGTAATTTTAAACTAAACTTTTTTTTTCACTTTACTTTTTCACTCAATAATTTTTAAACATTTTTTTCTTTCACTTTGATTTTTTTTTTCACTTAAATTTTTTTTTTTTCATTTTGATTTTTTTTTTCACACTTTGAATTTTTTTTTCACTTTGATTTTTTTTTTCACTTTGAATTCTTTTTTTCGCTTTGAATTTTTTTTTAACTCATCTTTTTGGAAATGTATGACTAAATCTTTGAAAAGATTTTTTTATATTCTAAAATCTGTTCAAAGATTTGTATTTCATCGATAAAGTTGATGTCTCCTGAAAAAAGATTTTTTTTCCTGAAAGAAAAAATATAAATTATTTTGACACATTAATTACACCATTTGAGATACACCAGTTTATTTTTTCCAAAATTTACAAATCATCAGGTGTTTTGAACAGAACACCCGTTAACACATTGAAACTTAAATTTTCTAGAAATTTCGTGAAACAGTTTGTGTTTGTCGTACAAATATATCAGCTACATTTTCAAACTTTACTGATAATAGAGATAATTCACCCAAGTTTGCAAACTTTTCTAAGTTTCTACTTGTTATACAAGCGTGTCTAAATTGGACTGGGGAATTATAAATACAACCGCTGCACAGATACTCTGATTTAAAGACCTGGCATAATTCGTGTTCTATCAGTGCTACTATACGTAATTCCAACACAGAAAAATCTTCATCACATATCTCTGTAGGTGAAAGTTTATGACTAATTACGGTTGGTAAATAGTTTTCATAGAGAAATGTCAGTACACTTTCATTAAAGGAATTCAAATGACACTTTAAATTTTCAAGTTGAAATTCATCTAATTGAATGCAACAGCCTTTCTGAATGCTGTTGATTTCAGAAATACCATCTTTAGATAATACGAGGATGGAGTTGTTTGCAATGAAAGAGGATGAAGTGTACGTCAAGTTAAAGTCTGATATTTTCTGCACGAATCGATACCATGATTTTAAATTCATAGAAACACCAATTTTTGTTGCACTTAGCGGTTGAGTTTCAGAAGATCGAAAAAATTTTCTTATGTGAATTATCACAGAACCTTTGAACAGTTCACAAGTTAAATATATACCATTCCCAAGTTCTTTTAAACAGATTCGTTTATTCGAATAGCCATCATTCATGCCCACAGATTGAGAGTGAGGTATTGTTTTCTCATTTCCATTAGATAATGACACTGATGGAATTGCACCAACGATTGGCACAGACGAAGTCTCAACAGCAATCGAAGAGGTGGATTCATCAGATAAGTCCATAATTAGTTTGTTGAAATCCATGTCTTGAAACACATCATCCAAATTTTCAAAAACTTCTAAATCACATTCATATTTACACTTTTTTCGCAACCATTCTGAGAAGAACCATTAGATCGTTTCATTTTTCCAAGAGAGAAAATAGATGCGGCTTTTCACAACAAAATCCAGTGACCTTGTGTTGCCATACGCAAATTCGAACTAACACAAACCTTCTCTGACGTCATATTCGAACCAATTTTTAGTTCACGTTTCCTGCACCTGCTGTTGACACAAACTGAAAAAAAATTCTTTCTCACGGTTTCGAATGAAAAACATCACCTGCTTCTTGTGACGTCATGGTCTAACCTCGAAAACATGTTTTGTAACTGAAATTTTAACCTTGAAAATTGTAAACAAGCTATCTTAGAAAGTTTTACAGTAGAAAAATTAATTTTATGAATACTATTATAAAATTTCTTAGCTAATGAAATTGAATATATTCTTTTATTTTTGGAAACAGTCTTCTTCTCTTTGACTTCGAATAGAAGGAAACTGGAAATGAAATATGTTTAAAAATATATATATTATTGTTTATGGGATCCCACCACCTCCCGCCACATCTTATTATGTGGAGCCCCACTTTTTTTATCTTGATCTTCATTTTTTTCTCTTTTCTTCAATTTTCTTTTTTTTTCTTTTCTTCAATTTTTCATTTTTTCAGTTTTTCATTTTTCTCGTTTTTTATATCCATAAACTAAACTGCTTATACCATCTTCTAAAATAAAACGCATGTCGTCAAACGAACTGAGTGCTAGTTTCTGTTGTTCTATGGTATATAATTGGTGGTGATCTTGTTGGATTCTATTGCTTACTGTAGAGAGGGTTTTCAGGCGATGTATACAGTCGTAATATTGTTGATGTTTAATTTTATTTTTTACGGTAGAGGTGGGTATTCCCTTCGCTCTTTTTTTCTCACCTTTTTCCGAGAGGATGCTATACATTTTCGCCTTAATTCCTACAAATTCAAAAACAGTTTTCCCGCTCATCTCATCCTTGAATTTGCCTATTGTCTTCTTATTTTTTTCAGAGTATAGAGGGTGGTTTTTAGGTAAGTTGGAGAAGTCGAATTAGTCTTGATGTTCTTGCATGTCTTTTAGTAGATTATCTGTTTGGATGTGGTAGGTGAGTGAGTCGGTATCTGTGAAAAGCAGCTGGGCACGATCTTGGTAGTGTTTCTTGATTATATTGTAGTGGAATTTGTACATATGTAGTTTGGAGAGATCTAAAATGGCGAACCCTACATAGATTGGCCGATTCATAGTTAATGTAGTTTTGACTCGTTCGACAGCTACCAGTCCTTCATTGAAGATTTTAAAGCTGGTGAATGCTGGAGACGCAACAAGTTTTTTTGACCTCTTCTCGCTGTTACACAATTCAATATTTCGTCTTAATCGGAGATTTTCCATTGTTTTACCGAAAACTGAGTTGTTCAACAACTTGAAGAAGTCTTTCTCGAAAGCGCTGGTAGCCTGCTTCCTCTTATCAGTGTTGAATTCTATGTAGGGTTTTAACCAAGGTGATTGTCTGAATTTTATAACTTTGTGAATGTGAATGAGTTCGAGACCAAGTTGGAGGTAGAGTTTCAAATTTCTGTAGTGGATGTTATAATGTTTCTTGTCTTTTAAATTGGGTGAGAGTTTGGAACTTCCTTTGTAGGATTTCTTATTTAATAGTGATTTTGCGTAAGGAGATAACATGTCTTCAGTGATGTGGAGATTTTCTGGTGCTAATGGGTATTCGTTATGGAGATGGTGAAGATTCGGGGGATAATGTAAGTCCACCTCAACGACATAACCATAATCAGCATTATCAGGGTGGGAGAGGATGGTATTTATATCTATTTCAGATGGCTCGATCCAGTGAAACTCCCCTACAGGTAAATACTGGGACATAGCCCACCCATACAAGTTGTTAGCATCCCAGTACATGATATGGCTTGTTTTGCATTTTTTATCGTAATCAGGGGTATCAGGGTTGTTTGCTTTAGCATACCGTTTGGTAATAACACTCACACCCCCTCTTACTCCCTTCTCGAAAAACAAGAGCATATCAATATCTGTGAGAAGCTCCAATTGTATTCGAGTCATCCTTAAACAGGCTTGCCATGAGAGTCCTGGAGATGTGAACATGTGTGTGGGATCTATTTTGTAATATTTTAAACAGAGTTTTCTGAAGTTTTGAAAGATGTCTGCGAGAAGAAGGACGTCACATTTGACGTACAAGTCATGATATTCTCCAAGATTTTGGATATTAAATTTTTCCCAGACATTCTGTGCATGTTGATAGTCTTCTATGGAAATGGGTTCGTCTGTTAAGTCGTTGTGGAATGCTGAAGGTGGAGGGAGTTGTGTTTCGTCAAATTTTTGAAAGTCTGTGAAATAGGTGTATGGATATATCCCCTTCAGAGTGAGGAGTGAGAGGTCTGTATCTTGAGGAAAATTAGCTTTAAGGAGATGGAAGTCTGTTGGTTGGAGATTTTCAGTTAATTTTTCAAGTGATGTAGATAGAAATTGGAACGAATCGAGGAAGCGAAGTTTTACGGAGCAGTCTTGTTTTTTTATGGTGAAGGAGATGTACTTTTCCATAGTATTGGCAATGACGTCTATGGAGTACTCTTTAAATTTTCCTAATTCTGTCATGATATGGTGACCGTCGTAATGTTTTAAGTTGTGAAAAATAACTGGGATAACTGTAGTTTGTTTGTATTGAAGATTGCAATTCGTGTGCGCAGCTCCACGATAGACACTCGAGATATGATCATGATCACGACAGCGTTTTTCTCCCAAGGGTTGATCACAGATGCAGCATACAGTAGCTTCTCTAAAGGCTTTTTCTTCATCTTTGGTTAATTTCATAGATTTGATGATGTTCCTTATTTCAGCTAACTCATCTCGTTCTTTAAAAATATTTTCCAAGAAATCTGATACTGCATTTGGACCTAAGTAAGATTTAAATTTTTTCTTATATGTTTTTCCGTCTTGATCTATTATGATATATGCATATCCACAAGGAACATGCTTTTGTGTGGGAATGGTGTAAGAAGGTTTAGGTTCAGATTCTTCTGTGGGGGTAGATACGTCGACACTTTCGAAATCTGCAGGAACATGTTTTTGTGTAGGAATGGTGGAAGAAGTGTTAGTATCGGGTTCTTTTGTGAGGATAGGTACGAGAAGACTTTCAAAATCAGCTATGATAATATAAGGTGTTAGGTGTTGGAACTGATATCCATTAAATTTTTAAATATTTTTCTCAGGATCAGGCATCTTGATATGTTGAGGGGCATGTTCTGAGCAATATTGTAGATGATTGTCTAGAAGTGCTTGTGTCCTGAAGCGGTGGAGGCATCGGTAGCAAAAGTAGACTTCTCCATGGTGATTAGTGAGATGGGAAAAGAGTCGTGACATATTTTTGATGTAGATGTAGTGCGTATTGTTATCTTCATTTCCAATTAATAATAGATTTATGGCTTCTTGATGGACTCGTTTTGATATATGAAGCATTCCGAATTCATCTTCTTCTTCATCGTAAGAGTACACATTTATTCTGAGGTTGTTTTTATCTTCGATATCTTTAATTCTGTTGTAGGGGACTGGACAGGGTATATCGTCTAATATTATTTCATTTTCATAAGGTGTATAGTTGGAAACGCATTCTACATTTTTTTCGATCTTCTTATCACTGAAATTTTGAACATTGAGGAGAGCATGTTTTAGAGCAAGTTTTTTAGGAGTTTCAATGAAACTGCTTCCAGCTAAAGGTTTGTAATGCGCAAAACATAATTCAGTGTGTATAATTTTGTCTAGCACCCAGGTCCGATCCGAGTTGAACAAATTCTTCAAAAAGAGTTTTGATCTTTTGTAAGTTTTCTATGAGATGATCTCTGTTTCTTCGATGTGCTCTGCACGGGGGTCACATCTGAAGTAGCCCAACATCGTTTGACCTTCTTCGGCATCGTCAATGCTTCGCTGGAACCGTACTGTGTGAATTAAGTACCACTTAACAGATCCGATTTCATGGAGAGCGTTAAAAATGTGGTTTTGAATTTCATCTGTGATTTGGGCATGAAAAAAATCAATGTCATAAGCGTTTTCTTCCGGAGCTGGGATAGTAAGTTTCGCAAAGGTATTTAAGGCCTTTTCAGTAGTTCTTGTCTTTTTTGGTTTGACTGCTGTTGTTTTTTTAACTGTAATTAATGGTTTGATTCTGTGATGGGTGCGTCGGTGTTGGAGTAAATTAGATTTCTGGGCAAAGGTTTTCTGGCAGTCTTCGCATTAGTGTGAAGCAGATGATGCATTATGTTTCTCTTGATGTCTACGAAGATTATCCCGTCTATTGAAAACTTTGTCGCATTCTTTACAGGGGAATGAAACCTGCTTCTCGTGTGTCTTCTGATGACGGATCAAATGCTCTTTTCTTTTAAATGATTTGGGACATTCTTGACATTTAAAATTTTTTTCAGTGTTATGAATCTTCATGTGACGATTTAAATGACAGCGTTGATTGAATGACTTGCGGCAAACGAGGCATTCTTGAAAGGAATAAAAAGTGATTTTGAGTATTTAGTTTAAATGCGTAATATTTTTTAATGTGAATCATTTTTATCTAACAATTTACACCTATCAATTTTAATCGGGACAATTTATATCTAAAAATTGTTTAGTATGAATAATTTATATCTATCAATCTCAGTTTGGGCAATTTATATCTAACAATTTTTAGATGAAACAAGGTATACTTATCAGTTCTAACTTGAACATTTAAAATTTTTAAAACTAATTTGGGGATCCTAAAATTATCCTACCTAACATAGAGAAATTCGGGTGAGCCAGTCCTACGCGCTGAAGTGTCTCGAGAGTACTGTGGGTCAGTCATACCTCGATGTAGACTTCGAAACATGGAAACAGAATTAGCAGAATAAGGCTTCTCCCAACTCTATCTCACGCCAGCTCACCAAAGTAAAGATAGGTTTTGTAAAAATACATGTGTTGATGCTCCTGTCAGTTCAGATCGATCCTTGGTGGTTGTCATCTCCGGGTGAAGTTCGTCAACGCTCCTCTGCATCGCTTGAGGTTGACCCTCCACGGTTCGTACCACGGGCTGAGCTTTATCCTCAGATGATTCCGTGACACTCTCCTTGTTGGATGATGTAGCCTTGGAGTGATATTTCATATGGCGTAAAGAATGCCGTTTCTGTTGGGATTTGGTATCACAAAGAGGGCAGTTCTGAAAGTAGATAAAAAGAAAAAATCATTATTTGTACAAATTGAAACTAAAAAGAAAATTTTAAAGTGCTTTTTCTGTTTAAAAAAACTTACCAAAGACTTTTTAAATTTTTCTGAACGAATTCCACTTGATCTAGAAGTTTGTTCTTCCATCGTTGAAACTTTGTTCAAGGTATGCCTTCTAGGCTTCTTTGACGGTGGCATGTCAGAATCCTGAAAATAAAAAAGAAAAAAATACTTAAAATCATTATTTCTACAAATTGCAACTAAAAAGAAAATTTCAAAGTACTTTTTCTGTTTAAAAACCTTCATTAAATTTTAAAAAATCTCTACAAATCAGTTAAAAAGATTTTCTTTAAAATTTATTAAAGTGTTTTATCAACAAACTTTTTGAAAATATTGAATTTCCTGCTACGCAAACGTATTCTAAATAAATAAAAAGAAAAGAA
Source organism: Maratus speciosus (assembly GCA_963932465.1). Lineage (NCBI taxonomy): Eukaryota > Metazoa > Arthropoda > Arachnida > Araneae > Salticidae > Maratus > Maratus speciosus. The sequence continues at coordinate 291,999,267 of OZ010791.1, forward strand.
AAAGAAAGAAAAATCTTACTTGCGTTTTCTGGTCAGATTCAGAAAGATTTCTACTCGGATCAGCTAAGCATTCTTCTCTTACTTTTTTAGTAGATGTATTCACAGCCTCCTCTTCCATTTGGTTACACAACATTTTTAATTCAGATGCCGGAATACCAAAATCTAGAAAGACCGATTGCTGAAAAGATAGAAAATACATATTATTATTATTTTAATCTCTATAAAAAGCGGTCAGACATTTTTAAAACATATATTCTATAAGAAACAAATTTATAATTACTTCAGTTTGTGAATCCAATGCTTGATATGACATCTTTTCAATGATACTAAATCGTAACTGTAGTAATGGAAATTTGCTTCTGCTCTATGTAGGTTGCTCGAAAGAAATAGTAAAAGCGTCTTGACTTGACAAAATATGGGTGAAAAATAGTTACTATAAGTAAAAATCTTTTGTCGTAGAAGGGGATTTCAAACGCGAACTTAAACCTTACTTACGTCACAGGTGAATGACTTCCTTTGACCTGGATGGGTTCGAAGACAGGTGGAAGTTTGTTGACTTCAGATTTGTTTGGGTTGGGGTTGGGGTTGGGGGGGATGCATAAAGGGTGCGTATGTCAGATGGAGCGAGTATTCAAAACTCCAGCTTTTCGTAAAACTGTGATAATTTTCATTCATCCTTTTCGAGATTAAAAGTCATTTAATGAAATGCATTAGTTTGAAGAAAGAAATATTCAAATAGATATATTAAGTTAAACTAGGACTTCCCTCAGAGGGATTAGTCTGAGCGATATTACTGAGAACATAGATTTAATAGTAACATGTGGAAGCAAAGAAAATGAGATGTTATCTTTAATTGTCCATATACTTCGAAAAATTGAGATGATGAAAAAAAACGAATTGTAGAATTACAAAATCTTATATATAAATTCGTATACACTGTTTAAAAAAATGGGAAATCAAACCATTCAAGACAACCATGCATGGATATAAAATTGAAAGTACGCAATATATTAAAAGTAAAATAGAAAATGAAACACTAATTTACTTATATCGGAATTTTAACTGTATAAAATGATGTCAAGAGCATAATCAGACGCTCCGCACCAATTTGAGTAACTTTAAATGACAAATATATGATGTTTAAAACGAATGGACTATACTTTATATGGTGTGTGCCCCCCCGGAATAGTTAATATTGTAAAATATCTGTTTTCCACGGATGCAATGAGGTTGTCGATAACATTTAAAGAATTCTCTTCTCAAAATCTAATATAGTATCAAAGTACCGAATACATCAAAAGTGGCATGCAATGCTTCGTTAGAGTGTGTTTTAGATATGCTCGATCGGATTTAAATGATGAGTGTATGCTTGCCACTACATACGCTGTATTGTTTTGTTTTCAAACATATTCTGCACAAGTTGAGCTGTATTTAGCATGTATTAAATAAAAGAAATCGGCAATGATTACAACATAAAGTATGACACAAGATCTGAATATATCGTCTGCATAACTTTTGAGCTGTCAAAGTGTCATTTGAAGTAATTTACAAATCCATACATATTTATTCAGCAAATCATGCAAGCTAACATACGCCAATATGAACCCGATTACAAAATTTCACCAGAATAAGTTAATATATAAAAAATCTACTAATGATAATTGAGAATATGACCTTATGATAAAATGTCTAGAAAAATGAATCGGATGAAAAATTCATATCACATTTAAAACGGCACTTCCCTCTGTTAGTGGCCTTGGCGAGAGAGAGAAAAGCCTAGAGAAGGAACACTTTAACAAGTACTTTCGGGCAACCTACTCACTGTTTCATACAGGTCTTTATTCAATATTTACACAATTTATTTAATGCTAGGTGGGTATCTATCAGTTTTGTTGCATTTAAATCGCATGTTTTGCGGAGGAAATGCAGCATTATGAAATATTTAAAGTTGCTGTACCTAATAATTCCAAATTAATGGTAATTGAGATCCCTTTCCGTTAATTTCATCTTTTTAAATTTTAAATTTTTTAGAAACCATTCATAGAGACAATTGTATATTTTAAAACTAACCCGAAGCAAAATTTCAAGATTTTGGCCTCAGCAGTAACAGAGAAATAGAAAATTTGTGAAAGTTTTTTGTTTCTGCACTGTTTTATATAGCGACATTTTTAGAAATTGTTCTATTACGAGAATTTACGTCATGATAAATACAGCCATGTCAATTTTCATGTTTATATTCCTAACAGTTCCATGTTCTTCGTTACTTAGATCATCTTTAGATCTTTTTCCGCTTTGTTTAGTCTTTCTATTTTTTAGAATTCGTTCTACAACGAGCATTTACATCTTATTAATTACTACCATGCCAAAGTTCTAGTTTCTAACCCCAACAGTATCCCAAAAATTTCAGTATTCCAAATAAATCATAGTTTAGAAACTTTCTAGAAATTTTTACGTTTATCCGTCAAATTGAACCTTTTAGAGAGCTTTCATTACGAGTATTCACATCTTAAAAGTAACTACCGCACCAAATTTAAAGTTTCTAACCCAATCAATATTGCAGAAATCACAATTTTAGAACTTTTTTGCTCCTGCAGCGATGTAGATTTTTGCACTGACATAAAATAGTCTTTTTTTCGGAGCAGAGATGGCCACCAACATTTTTTTAAGTTGGCTATGTAGTTTCAGAGGTAACACCTCACAAACGTACAAGCATTAATAATATTATATACTTTATAATATTATAACACTTTATAATATTAGCATTAGATGTACAGATACAAAAGCCATTTATCTGTTACAAACTAAAGTGCCGGCGTTGCCCAGAATTTGAAGGATGTTTGTTCTGAAAAATCAATTTCAAAATTTAACATACAACACAAAACAAACATTAAAAAAAGCAGTCGAAATGTTGTTGAATGAATCATATGAAAACGCTATATAAAAATGTATAAATGTATATAACAGACGCAAAAGAATACAGCTATAACTTATTTCAATTTACAATTGGAGCAATAATGTTAAAATACGCCAATATTTCCCTAATCGGGTTTTTATCATGCTTCAATACATTTTTCACACTCATATGACGCTATACTATAACCACCATGCGCTTTATATTTCCAATATGACGTAATATTTTCCTCTTTCACGTGGAAACCTTGAAATAGAAAAGTTATGAAGTTATATTCACTTTCATTTAAATTCGTCAAGCCATTTATTTCATTTTCATATTTCACGTGAATATCTTGCAATAGAAAAGTTATGACGTAATATTCACCTTTTTTTTTTAAATTCGGCAAACTATTTATTTCATTTTCATTTTTCACGTGGAAATCTTGCAGTAATTAATTGTTGTAGTAATAATTTTATTGTGTTTTTTAATTGTTGGCAACTGCTATAACGAAAAATGTTTAAATTTGATAAGAAATTGCTGTTAAATTGGTGGTTTTTTATTAATTAAAAATTAGCTATAAGTTATTTCGATTCCGGATTACTTTAGTTGTCTCGGCCATGTTTTAATACACATGTACGTATCTCTTCACAATTTTGGCTTCCAAATTGTGGATTTTTTATAGAATTACAAACAGACAGATAGACAAGTTTTCATTTCTATATATCTCTCTATTCTATAAAAAGTAACTAACGCTGTCACCGCCACCGCCACCGCCGCCGGTTTTGAATTTTTTGTGACCGGAGGTCTTTCTTCGTTAATATTAAGAAAACTATTGCATACAAATATATGAAAATCGGTGGTATTATAGCGAAATGTTTGATCAACACACTAATGCATACAGTTTTCAAATCGAAGAATTATTTTAAGAGATATTTAATGCTAAAGTTGGACAAAATCGTTCCATTAAAAAAAATTTATAAGAGCAAAAGCTATACATGGGAATTTAATCATTTTTAGATCATTTTATTCAATAGAAGATCCCGGTCTGCAGATTTCATTAATTTTTTTTATTTGACTCATTTTTTGAGGTTTTATTTCTATTTTAAATTCAAATATTCAGCATTTTGACAGATATTTTTTTACATATTTTAGAAAATGGTATTAACTTAAACTGTTGCCAACTGTATAAACAGCGCAAACAATAATGTTTGCTTCAAATAAAAAAAATTATTTACACGTTACTATTATAAACAGAAAAAACCTTCAAATTGGAATTAAATAATTGGGTATAAAAAGCAGGCACTTATTGGAAATTACGCCATAAAAACTATATTTACATGTGAATTTTAAAAGAGAAAGGATATTGTAAAATAAATTCATTAACATGCGTTAGAAATCTGAAATAGAACAAATTACGTCACATTACACTTATTATGCAAAATGAACAAAAAATAGTATTGCAAAACAGTTTAAATTTAAAAATTGCGCGAGACAAAATATTAGAGGTTAAATATTAGATTTTTTCAAAATTTCATTATTTGTCGTTTAATGTGAGGTGTTCAGCTATAAGTATGCAAATTTTTGTTTCCAACATAATTAGGGGCTGAGTTAGAAAAATTGCTTTAAATACACAAGTTAGAGCGCAGAGGGTTAAATATTAGACTTTTTCAAAATTTTATTATTTGCTGTTTGATGTGAGGTGTTCAGCTATAAGTATGCAAAATTTCACGTCTCCAACTTAATTAGGGCCTGAGTTAGAAAAATTGCTTAAAATACACAAGTTAGAGCCCAGAGGGTTAAATATTAGACCTTTTTCAAAATTTTATTATTTGTCGTTTGATGTGAGGTGTTCAGCTATAAGTATGCAAAATGGCAAAATGTCATGTCTCCAACTTAATTAGGGGCTGAGTTAGAAAAATTGCTTAAAATACACAAGTTAGAGCCTAGAGGGTTAAATATTAGACCTTTTTCAAAATTTTATTATTTGTCGTTTGATGTGAGGTGTTCAGCTATAAGTATGCAAAATTTCATGACTCCAACTTAATTAGGGGCTGAGTTAGAAAAATTGCTTAAAATACAGAAGTTAGAGACTGGAGGGTTAAATATGACTTTTTCAAAATTTTATGATTTATCGTGTTATCGCAAGTGTTCAGCTATAAGTATGCAAACTTTCATGTCTCCAACTTAGTTAGGGGATGTGTTAGAAAAATTGCTTAAAATACATAAGTTAGAGCCCAGAGGATTAAATATCAGACATTTTTCAAAATTTTATTATTTGTCGTTTGATGTGAGGATTTCATCTATAAGTATGCGAAATTTCATGTCTCCAACTTAATTAGGGGCTGAGTTAGAAAAATTGTTTAAAATACATAAGTTAGAGCCCAGAGGGTTAAATATTAGACTTTTTCAAAATTTTATTATTTGTTGTTTGATGTGAGGTGATCAGCTATAAGTATGCAAATTGGCAAAATGTCATGTCTCCAACTTAATTAGGGGCTGAGTTAGAAAAATTGCTTAAAATACAGAAGTTAGAGACCGGAGGGTTAAATATGACTTTTTCAAAATTTTATGATTTATCGTATTATCGCAAGTGTTCAGCTATAAGTATGCAAACTTTCATGTCTCCAACTTAATTAAATTAGGGGCTGAGTTAGAAAAATTGCTTAAAATACACAAGTTAGAGCCCAGAGGGTTAAATATTAGACTTTTTCAAAATTTTATTATTTGCCGTTTGATGTGTGGTGTTCAGCTATAAGTATGCAAATTTTCAAGTCTCCGACATATATAGTTTCTGAGAACGGGCTCTGTGACAGACGGACAAACAGACAGACAAAGGAGTGAGACAGGTAGGGTTTCGTTAGATGAACGAAACTCTAAAAACATGCTGCGGATGACTGTAACAACATCCTAAAATTACATTACCATCAGCGATCTACCAATCCCGAATTTAGTTTATATTCGTTTCATATATTCTTATTCTTTTGTGCGGCCCTGTAAAATAATTATCAATATTATATACAGTAAAACCTCTGAATAGTGGACACCCCGAGAATGCAGAATTTGTCCTCTATTTAGAGGTGACCACTACTGAGAGTAAAACATGTACAGTTATTTAAGAGTTGGTAATCGAAAAAATGTCCGCTAAATTGAGGTATCCGCTAATCGGGTGTGTCCGCTATGGAGGTTTTACCAGTAAAACTTCTGAATAGCGAACACCTCGGGAGGGCAGAATTTGTCCTCTATTTGGAGGTGTCCGCTACTGAGAGTAAAAAATGTACAGTTATTTAAGGTTTGGTAATCGGAAAAATGCCCGCTAAATAGAGGTGTCCACAAATCGGGTGTGTCCGTTATGGAGGTTTTACTGCATAATAATATCATCCTTTACAAGAAAATTGCATGCTGTATGATAGACAGACAGACATCCAGAGCAAGATAACCTCCCGGATCAATAAACACTCATGTCTTTTGTTTTAATCATCCACAATTGTATGTCATACAACATGCCAGATTTTATACAACAGGCTAAAAACGGTCACCGTGGTACGGAATACTGTATTATTATTTGTTTGCCACCAAAACTGGTTGCCACGGGTTGTTGCAAGGTTTGTGATCACGTGGTTGAAACTGATCTATTCAATATTACTGCGTGCGTATTTTTTTTTTATTTGCTCCATGTGTTCAAACCAGTTGTCTACGAAAACATCAACCGGTGAAAGTGACGCACACCAAATTTCTGTGACGTATGCAGATAAATTGTGCTTTTTTATCAGTTTTTTCTATATAATTTTTAAACGGTTTGGAACTTATTTTTCATAGTAGGTGCATTCAGTAGGCGACCCTCATAGGTACCTTCTGGTACAATCAGAAACGAAATCCGACAAATATTTTTTGAGTTATGCTTGACGAAAGGTTTTTATTAGGCTTTTTTTTTAGTAGGACATGGCGTTAATATCCATCGTAGTAGTAAAGTGTCCGGACAGTAATATTTCGCTGAGTATTAGCCTTCGCTTCGCTCAGACAATTATTAATAATTAAAATTAAAAGGATAAACAAAAATTATATGTTTAAGATTTAAATAAACCCGTAAAATTAAAAAACTTCTACTAGAGATAAATATTTATTTTTCATTCATATTATAGTGAATCTAAAATAAAAGTATATTCTATTTCATTAGTATAATTAAGAGCTTTCATAATCATATCTACTAAAATATATGATTAAATTTTCTGATAAATTTATGTAACAAAAATTAAATAAAATCAGTATTAACCAAAATGTTAATTAATTAATATTTTAATATAAATATTGAAATAATCATTTTGTTGAGAAATCTATTAGTGATAATTAAATAGAGGGTCGTTCACCCCTCATATAAGAGCAGAAATTTATTTTTTCCCGCTAAGGGGCGGTGTCGGACGGGGTACCAGAGGTGGTGTCGCAGGGGGTGCGGGAGCGGGGACGGGGCCTGAGGGGGAATGGGAGGAGGGAGCGGAGGAGGGATCATCCCCCATCCCCCTCCTGACCCAGAACTCTCCTTTTCCTACTATTAAGCTCTATTATAGTAGTCCGAGTGCGTTGAAAAATATTTCATAATCTGATTGCCACATAGTTTTAAGTTCTTCATGATAATTTTAATGACACTTTCTTTACGGTATGGAAGCTAAAGTGATAAAACTCTTTTTCTAAAATTTAAGATACATTCGCCAGCTTTAATGTAAATTGCTGTGTTGTATATTCTGTTGCATATTTATCTCTGCACAGAGGAACTTTATGTAAAGAATGGGAATCATAAGATATCATGAGAAAATGTCTACATTATGTATTGTATCAAAACTGAATTCGGAGAATTTGTCTGGATCAATTTTCTAACCACTCGAAATTCGCAGCTAAGTTTTACATCATTTTGTCCTGAGACATCGACATACAACTGGCAACTTTTCTCCAAATTTGGTCATAAGTTTAAGCATTTCGCGCTTGCAAAACTTCATGTGCCCTTCATTGTAATTTTCCTCTAAAAGCAAAACATTTTTAATCAAATTCACATTCTCGTTATATTTCAAATCTTGTTGCCGTTGCATAATGTTGCAAAAGTTTATTTATGTGACTAACTTAAATTCTGCTGTCTTTGATAAAAAGAAAATGGTGCTTGAACTAAAATTTCAATAAAAAATTATTTAGACTTAAGCTATAAACAATTCTAAAAACTGACTGCCCTTATGTGCCCCCTAAACTTGAACGAAAAGGCAATCTAAACTACTTAATCATATCAAAATTTGAGCTTAATCGTGCTTTATCATATATCTGAAAAATTGTAAAAAAAAGTTTTTTGGGACATTAAATAACAGCTATGTGCAAAATTTATGCACATAAATTCCATAAAGTCCATATTTTGTTTGGAAGCGTCCATAATCGAGCAGTATATTTTATTCCACTAGTAACAGAACAAATACAGAAGTAACAGAATAAAGAACTATACTCAAATTGATTCATTCATTCCCAACTAAGAAGCACCAACTTTGCACTAGTCTATGGACCATAGAATTATATTTATAGCAAAACCAATAGCAGGGTACAACACCCTAACTATTGAGCTATAACAGACAAACAATAAATTACACTAGGTTAAACTTTTAAAAATCCGACTTTTGGCTAGCTAGAATCGGCAAATCACCCACCGTGCGGGGGGCACATTAGCATAGCTGCCAACTTGTACGGATTTTTGCTACCACTAGAATTTCATAAAAAATTGTGCCTAATTCAATCGCTGAATTGCAGTAAATTTTGATAATTAAATAAGGGAGAAATTTCTGTTACATTTTAGTGGTAGCAAAAATCCGTACAAGTTGGCAGCTATGCATTAGCTCTCGGGCTTTGATAGCCTGCGTTGAAATTCGCATTTTTTTTTTTTTTTTTTTCACAATCCTTTGATGAAATTCCCGTTTTTTCCGCGATTCTTAGACGAAATTCTCTTTGTTTTTCTTTTTTTTTGGGGGGGGGGGGTCAAAATTCATTTTTTTCCCCCCGAAATTCACATTTATTCCGCGATCTTTTGAAGAAATTCTAGTTTTTTTTTTCCCTCTGATTCCGAGATCTTTTGAAAAATTTTGCGATCCTTTGACGAAATTTGAGTTTTTTTTTCCCGATTCGTTATCGAAATTAGCATCTTTCCGCGATTTTTTGACGAAATTCGCGGGGTTTTTTTCCATGATTTTTTGACGAAATTTGTCATATTTTTCGGTGAAATTTTGTCGATCTCAAATTTTTAGGAACAAGAAGAAAAATTTAGGAGAATTTCTGGAAGTAAAATAATAGCTAGGAAATTTAGGGAGAATGCGAGCCCTGGCTTAGGCACTTATGGGCGCGAAGTTTTCACTGGACGAGGGTGCACCGGCCGTCGGGTCGATGGGCCAGTCCGAGCCTGCATAAGGCATTGCTGAAGTAGGACGCAATTTTATAGGTACCGATTAACAAAAAATACACATGTAAAGCTGAGACCACCTTCTCCTCGAAGATGCAATCGCTTTTCAAAAATATGAATTTTAACCGTTTCGAAAATATTCCCGACCACCGTTCCCTTTGCGTCTTATGGGGGCGGGGAAAAATAACGGGCCAAATGGGAATAAATCTGTTATGGAGGATTATATTCGAATTAGAGATCACCACGGGCTGGCCCTATTTTCATTCACGGCACTCGGGCCGGGCCGGGCTCGGGCCTTACTTTTTTCCTGAAGGTTCGGGCCGGGCCTAACTTATTTTTTCTGCACACACCCGGGTACTGGTTTCATTCTTAATCTTCATGGCCCAAAATTTTCATTCCTAGTTTTCACCCAGCCCGTATGAAAATCATTGTCTCGGCGTGGCCTGTTCGTTCATATGTCAGTAAAATTAGGCTTGGCACAATTTTTTTGTTAAAAAATGCACACATTTTTAAATCGCCGTTCTTTTACAATTAAACATTCAAATTCATTCTTTTTAAAGAGTAGTAGATTTCTACATTTATTAAAATATAGTAAAACGTGTGAAAAAGACCTGTCTATGACAGAATCTTGTTTTAAACTGAAAAACGCGTTGATCCATGCAAAATTAATATACTACTACGTAAGAAAATAATATATAATACATTTACGCTTGCTAAGAAGGGAACTGTCAATAATGCATTTTTTTTTCTTTTCTACGCAATTCAGTATTTAACACTTCAATACATGGAATATGGATTAACAATATTAATGATAACTGAAACATTTACATACAAGAAATGGAGATTCATTTAAAAAAATAAATATCTCGCCTGCTATAAAAATGAAGATTATAAACATGAAAAGAAAAGTTAAGATAAATATTTTTGGCTTGAACTCCTCGTACGAGACAAACTTTTAACCAAATCGACGTAAAAATCAATGTTTGGTAGAAATTCTCTCGGGCCGGGCCGGGCCGGGCCGAACTTTTAAATTTTATACCGGGCCGGGACGAACTTTTAACTTCTTTACCGGGCCGGGCCAATATTTTTTTTTGTACGGGCCGGGCCTAATTTTTTTTTCTCAGAGTCGGGCCGGGCCCGGGCCTGGAAATTTCGGCCCGTGCAGACCTCTAATTCGAATAAGCGTGGTATTCGATTATCCATGACCCAATTAAGTGGAGAGGACTGTACATTGTTTAAGTATATTAGTGATGGGCGATTCTCGAAAATTCGACAATCGAGAAAAATCGTCATCGTAAAAAATCTCAATCGATGCAGCCATCGATTAATTCCTAGAATCTACAATCGAGATGTTTTACAATCGATTATAACGAGAAAAGCTAAAAAAGTTATTGGAAAACTTAGCTATTATTCTGGCCGACAATTTCATAGTAGTGATAGGGCTTAGTGATGGGCGATTCTCGAAAATTTACCAATCGAAAAAAATCGTTATCGTAAAATACACAATCGATACAGTCATCGATTACTTTCGAGAATCTACAAAGATGTTCTAGAATAGATTATTGAAATCATTGTTTTTACATATATATAAGGCAGATTTTATTAAATATAGGGTAACTGAAAATAAATGGAATAAAAAAACAACAAACCAAAGGGAGGCTATAATGGAGCCATAAGACTGGAAAAGTCTTGTAAGGGTGCCCCCTGGTTGAAAAAAGCTGAAAAAACGCGAGTAGCTATGAAGCGGTAAGGGGAGTTTAAGTATCAAAAATTAGAATTTTTCGGCAATTAGCACCAAAATGGCAAAAGAAATAAGAATCAAAAGCACCCCCTAGAGGCAAAAACATGAACTAAAGGATGATAAAAGGGATCAAAATTTTGTATTTATTTTTCTACGTCATTTGAGATTGGATCTTTAATTTCCCCATTTTTAGAAAGTCTTCGACTGGAATACATTAAACAAACCCCCGCGGGGAGCAAAGTAGGGGGGAGGGGCAAGGAAAGTGCATAATATGAATAAGTGGTCACAGGACTTTCCAACAATATGTCACATGAGGGGTGTCGGCTAAATATAGAAAAGTGACCCTGCGCGGGGGCAAAGTAAGGGTAGGGGCGCGGGCAATATATAAAATGAAATAGTAGTCACAGAGCTTTCCAATGATATATCACATAAGGGGTGTCAGAAAAAGATAGAAAAGAGTCCCAACTCCCAGGATTCCAATTATCGTCCCCCCCCCCCCCTCCCCACGAAATATACCCTGCTCATCCTTCTCTTTGAAATTTTCATATCTTAAAAATTATTTATCGGAGGGCTCCGTAAAAAAATCCGATCTAAAATGTTTAAAAACGCTACGATTTCAAAAAAGTTCGAAAAGTGCCTCTCTCGGTGCGCCAAACTAGGGAGGGAAGAAGAAAGGTTCATAATATGAAAGAGTAACTTTCCGATGGTAACTGAAAACTTTCCGGTGATATATCAAATGACTGGTCCAAAAAAAGTTTGAAATCTACCCCTCCCACGTGGGTTCACTCTTTTATCCCAGAATATACCCGGAAATCACGCAGCCCCACTTTTAAAATTTTATATTTAATAAATAATATTTATCGGAGAGCTCCATTAAAAAACCTCATTTAATGATATTTATTGTAGAAATCTCTACAATTAAAAAAAAAAATTCACCCCCGCACCGCTACCCCCCCCCCCCCCCGCCCCCTTCCGGAATTCAACTCTGGGAGGAGAAAGGTTCATAATATGAAAGAGTGGTGAAAGGACTTTCCGATGATATGTCAAGGAGAGGTTTGGTAAAACTTTGAAAATTACCCCCCCCCCCCTTTGTCCACTCTCGCGCCCCCCAGAATTCACTCACCTTCCTCTTTGAACTTTTTATATTTAATAAATAGTATTTATCTGAGTATTCAGGTATGGGGAAGCTTGGCAGAGCTAAAATAAGAGGAACATTGAAAATTCGGGGCAAAATGACACTAAATTTAACAGTAAAGTTTGAAACTAGGACTATACAGAACTGAATACATAAACCACTATGCTTCATAACCCACATCGGTTACACTAATTGTATATTATACTCTTATTTCAAAGAACAATATCCCTCCAAAAATAAATGAAGGGAAATATCCCCCGTTTGCCCCTTTTATACTTAAGTAATGAACCTCCAAATCTAATCAGGGAAACTCCTTAACTATAATAAATCAGTTTATCAAATTTGAAGCAAATCAGATAATTCTGCATGAAAAAAAGAAACATATCGCTAAATTAAGGGTGGTCTAACCCCTTTAACCCTTTTATACTTAACTAATGAACCTCCAAATCTAATCAGGAAAGCTCCTTATCAGAACGAACATAGAAAAAAAATTTAAAGTAAATTGAATAATTCTGCATGAAAATCCATTTATCTAAATTAAGGGAAGGGGACTTGCCCCCTTTTCGCCCTTGTATACTTAACCAATGAACCTCCAAATCCAATGAAGGAAGCGCCATATCGGAATAAATCGATGTATTAAATTTGAAGCAAATCGAATAATTCTGCAGGAAAAACCCTTTTATCTAAATTAAGGGGGAGACTAGCCCCTCCCCTTTATACTTAACCCATAAATCTCCAAATCTAATCAAGGCAGCTTCTTAACATAATAAACCGGTATCCGAAATTTGGAGCAAATCGAATAATTCTGCATGAAAAACACATTTATCTAAATTAAGGAGGGGGTCTATCCCCCTTTATATTTAACTAATGAACCTCCAAGTTCAATCAGGGTAGCTCCTTAACATAAACTGGTATACCAAATTTGGAGCAAATCGAATAATTCTGCATGAAAAGCCCATTAATCTAAATTAAGGGTGGGGGTTGGACCAGCCCCCCTTCACCCCTTTATACTTAACCCGTAAACTTCCAAATCTAATCAAGGCAACTTCTTAACATAATGAACCGGTATACCAAATTTGGAGCAAATCGAATAATTCTGCATGAAAAACCCATTTATCTAAATTAAGGAGGGTGTCTACCCCCTTTCCCCCCTTCATACTTAACTAATGAGCCTTCAAGTTTAATCAGGGAAGCTCCTTAACATAATAAACCGGTATACGAAATTTGGAGCAAATCGAAAAATTCTGCATGAAAAACCTATTTATCTAAATTAAGGGGGGGAGGGGACCAGCCCCCCTTCTCTCCCTTTATCCTTAACCAATGAACCTTCAAAACTAATCAGCGGAACGCCTTATCAGAATGAACATAAGAAAAAATTGAAGCAAATCGTACATTTCAATCAAGAGTTATCGCGTTACGTACATACATACGTACGTACATGCATGCATGCATACGCACAGAACCGCCGGGTACATTAGCTCTCAGGCTTTAGCCTGTGAGCTAAAAAGAGATTGGATAAGCAGATGGACTCATTTGAGAAATGGACTTTACCCATGTGACGTCAAAGTAGGTATATAAAAGGAAAATACCAATAAGCGTGCAGAATTTTTTAACGCTGCTTCCCCTTCGTCCAATAAACAGTCATTTTCGGAGTCTATATGCCTACAGAGGCGTGGCTTTTGCCATTCCCGGGTAAAGTCCATTATGACTTAAACCAGAAATGCGGTAAGTTGGACTCTGAAAGCTTAAAGATCGCAAAAAACGGCAAATTTCATCAAAAGATCGAGAAAAACGGCAAATTGAGTCAAAAGATTGCGAAAAAACGCAAATTTCATCAAAAGCGCGCGAAGAAAAACACATAATTAGCGCCGGTAATGGATTTTCGCTCCCCCCCCCCCCCCTGTTGTAACCTTTCGGAAAATTTGCTGTGAATTTCAGATTTTTTTTTTTTTTTTTTACTCAGAATCACACCTGGTATTAATCAATAAGAACGCTGTTTTTTTAACACTCATAATGTTTGTACATAAGAAAATGTAACACGCTACTCCCGCAGGCAATTGTCATTTTTACGCGACATCGCATGTTTTTAGAAATATTTTGACCGCGGTATTTTGCTTTTTAGAAGAAATTAGCAGACTAGAAATTTTTTTTGTTGTTGTTTCTTGGATCCACGAAATCGTGTTAAATTTCATTTTGGCACCGCATACGTTTTGGCGCAAAATGGAAAAAAAAAATAGCTGTTTTGTAGCAGCTTGGCACAGGAAAGCAATTTTGGCGCAGTCTAGTGTAATTAGCGCAGGTCTTACATCCATGTATTAATGATTAATCCATCTGAAATTTCCGCTCGAAATTTTACTAACCCCCGGTTCTCTTCACCCCAAGCACGCACACACTACAAAGTCCAATTTGTAAGTAATATGTTTGTACCATCATAATGTTCTCCTTTTATTTATTTATTTTTTTTTTTATCTGCATATATTTTTATGAACAACTTTTGAATGGCTAATCTTTAAATGTTAAGGAAATTAATGTGTTCTTTTTTGAAAATGATCCTCATATCACTTATTTTCTTTTACAAGAAAAATCAATTACTTGAATTATATGATTCTAACTGGACCATTACTTCTTTGATTTAGACAAACATAAACCAATGGTTACAATATTTTGTTCTGTTTTTGTTTTTTGTTGAACACAGATTTATCCATCTATCACACACAATCATCTTTTATTAATACAAGATAAACAATATAGCAGAATTTTTTAAAGTTACCATTTTGCAAGAACTCTCTCAACACAACTGACTATTCAGTGCAGAGAATATTTTATTAAATTTCTCTGTCACAATCTGAAAGTTACTTAACATGCAACAGACCAGTAACTTAAACCATGCTGTAAGCAGTCAAATGTGCAAAATTGTATTGACTTTTTCCAGTGCTGCTAAATTCAGTGACTTTTCTATGTTTTCCAGGCTGGCTGGTCACTTAGAACACTCAAAGTTTTAAGGTAACATGCTCTCTAAAATGAGCAATATTTTAAAAAAAAAAATTTTTTTTAATTAATTTTAAAAAGAAAGATTCTCAATCGATAACATCAATAAACAATGCTCCAATCTTCTCAATTCTTTGAAGGTTTATCATTTCCGTGATGAAAAAATCTGAATTTTGACAAGACTGTCAGTACAAAAAACCAATTTCATAAAAGTGTTTGAAACTGACAAATTTGAATACTGTGTTAACTTTTTCAGGGGCAAGAAGTACTTTCGCAAAATGTTGAAATGAGCGAATGACAACAGAATTTACATGCAAATTTATTCCAAAATAAGCAAAAGCTTTTGTTCACGTACTTAAAAGGAAATTTTTCATTCCAATATTTCTGTGCCAATGTGGCATTTACAGGGATGAGAATTGCAAAAAAGCAAAAAGACTGAAACCACGCGCAAACAAAAAATTGTACCACATTTTATCGGTGAAGGATACTTTAAGAAATAAAACCAGGGTCTGATTTCCGGGAAAATGGAGACAAGCGCACAAGCCTGTATACTACATTACAGGAGCGAAAATAGCCAAATTACACACAGTTCTTAAAACATTGAGCGTAGGTCATATGAAATGCTCGACTTATCAGAATCATGGCCACTCCTGAAAATGAAATAATTTAATTAAGAATAGGGTTTTTGTGTGTAAATTTTTTAGCAAAAAATATGAAAAACTTAGTGAAAATCACAATGGTTAATTATTTTTGGTAACACGGGCTAATTGGAACAGGACATACAGTCAGCTTAAAGTAAATTCTGAATCAGGAGCGATTCTGAGTAAAAAAAAAAAAAAAAAAAAAAATTGAAATTCACAGCAAATTTTCTGAAAGGTTACAAAAGAGGGGGGGAAGGAGAGGATACACTAAAAGCACTAAATACATGTATTTTTCGCGCCATTTTGACGAAATTTGCCGCTTTTTCGCGATCTTTTGGCGAAATTTGCAGCTTTTTCGCGATTTTTTGACGAAATGTATAGCTTTTTCGCGATCTATTGACGAAATTTATCGTTTTTTCGTGAACTTTGGACGAAATTTGCCGTTTACTCGCGATCTTCTGATGATATTTGTAGTTTTTTTCGCTATCTTTTGACAAAATTTTGCTTTTCCCGCGATCTTTTGACAAAATTTCTGCTTTTTTGCGATCTTTAGACGAAATGTACCGCTTTTTCGCGATCTATCGACGAAATTTACCGTTTTTTTCGCGAACTTTGGGCGAAATTCGCCGTTTATTCGCGATCTTCTGATGATATTTGTAGTTTTTCGCGATCTTTTGACAAAATTTTCTGCTTTTTCGCGATCTTTTGACGAAATTTGCCGTTTTTTCGCGATCTTTTGACGAAATTTGCCGCTTTTTCGCGGTCTTTTGACGAAATTTGCTATTTTTATCGCGATCTTTGGACGAAATTTGCCGTTTATTCGCGATCTTCTGACGATATTTGTAGTTTTTTTTTTGCGATCTTTTGGTGACATTTACCGCTTTTTCGCGATCTTTTGACAAAATTTGCCGCATTTCCCGATCTTTTGACGAAATTTCCCATTTGTTCAAGATCTTCTGACGAAATTTATAGTTTTTACGCGATCTTTTAACGAAATTTGCCGTTTTTTTATCACCATTGAATGTTCTTTCGAAATCGGAAGAAAAGCGGAATCGATAGGAAAGTGAAAATTTCGGAAAATAACAAAATTTTGCAGGAGAAAAAATACGGAGTCCTCGGAAAAAGGCGGAATTTCGAGGGAAAAAAACGGAAATTCCTTGAAATAACAAAAAAGCGGAAATCAGCCAAAAGACGGAAAATTCTCATCCCTGCATTTAGGGATTAAAATTAGGTGGTTCAAAAATGAACCAAACACCCTTGAAGGGGTTAAATGAAACTTTTACAAGTTTTTGTTACAAGGAAAACACATATAAAAGATTAATAGCTTCAACCTTTTATTAATATACAATGTCCATTATAATTTATTTTTTAGCCTTTGCTTTGGCTTCTTTTTTCGGAGTTTTGCCTTTGACAGGTTTTTCTTTTGTAGCTTTTTTCTTCTTGGGATCTTCAGGAATCTCAATCTGAAATCACAAAAATTAGAATACAGTACATACATAAAATGAATAAGAAATTACTTGCTCATAATTACAGTGATGTAAATGCAAAAAACAATAATAGCAGAGACAAATGACTGAAAATTAGGGTGTAAAAAAAATGATTTTTTTTTTAAATCAAAAATCTGAATTTTTATTTAAATCAGATTTTTTGATTTAAATCAGATTTTTATGATTTTTTTCCCCAGCGTTCAAATACTGAATAACTACCAAGATTTTTGGGTTTCCAAAACAATTAAACCACTAATTGCTAACATAATCAATGTTTTTACACTTTAGTTAATAAAATTATAATTATTAGTAATTTCAGAAATTATAAAAACTGCAAATTAGTAGTTTCACGCAATGTCCCTACATTTATGCAAGCAGATAATATCAGCTGGTGTCGCTTCCTCCTGCTGATTCTTAGTTTCTCCTTCATAGTCACCTTAACCTTTTTACATTTATCACCCATTTCGTTAATCTTCAGTAAATAAAAGCGAAGCAAATCAAAAGACTATACGAAAGTAGCCAGGAAAAGCAGAAAATAAAGTCCGCACTTGTTAACATCCGTTTCACAACTGATGAAACAGGTTATCAAGCCTTAACCCCCTCCCTTCCTGTCTGTCTCTGTTACTGCAATCCCTTTTTGTTCCTTTCTGTTGTGAGTTAGCACTTTCGTAAGGACAGGAATCTGTCTCGGCCACTTGCAACATTCCTCTTTTTTTTATTTACTAGGCCGGATAGTCGGGAGTTTACTGTATTTCATGAGGAAATATATTAGTAATATGTTTAGTAATATCAGAAAAAAAAAAAGAGAATAATTTTTAGTATGATAAATAAAGTATAATTTTATGAATCAAATTGACAAATACAATTAAATATAACATGTTTTAATAGTATCCTGTTTTTTCTAAAGAAATAAAATTATATTATATTTGAAAGATTTTGGGCACATGAATCTAGAAATACTGTTGAATGGGGAAGTTTTTTACAAGAAATCTCTGGGTACAACTACAGGTGAATTTAACTTTTTTAAGGCAGGGTGCACTTTGTGCAGTAATCCCAGAATTAATAAAAACTGCAAATAAGTAATTTCATTAGTTAGTAGCAAAAATAACAAAACTAACAAACATTATTTGCAGCTCATTTTGCATTAGTACTTAGAAAAATTATTGTTAATCACCAAAATCTAAACTTACACACATGTATGTGTATGCTAACCAAAAAAATTATGAAAATGAGTTAAACTGATTCATTCATACATACATACATACATACAGAATAAATATAAGGATAGCTAGTTATATCTGAAATCCTCAAAAGTATTTAAATATAGCATTATTACCTGTCAGAGGGATTATTAGCAGTCAATGGTTCAATTTTTTTCTTCTTTTTAAGAAAAGATTTGCTGCTTTTTCAATCCCTAATTCATTTTTTTTTTTATTTAGTATATATGACATGAGTTACAAAGAAAAAATTTTTTTCAACCTATACCAAAAGAAGCTCTTGCTGTGTTTAACAGATGTTATACCAATTAGTTTTTTTCTTATGCAGTCATTTACAAATTAGCTGTTGAACAGATGTCACTCTTTCATTCTTCTTTAACTCGAGATTGCTATTAATTTATTATTACAAAAGTAGAATGAAAAGCAAAAACAAACTTTTTATTCTTTTACTTGCAGAAATTTATTACACTTGCTACGTTTATTTTATATAAAATAATGCATAAATTGATTTCCTAAATGAAATTATAACGTAAATTATATTTGATATAAATATCATTTTTAAATGAAACTATTTTATGTTGGATAAAAACAATGCTTTTCACAAACTTAACTGTTTTTAATTTTTCACAATACTCAGGAATTAAGCTTGGAAACAATTATTTAAAGCTCTTTTTTTGTTTATTTATAAGTCA
This sequence comes from Maratus speciosus, assembly GCA_963932465.1. Classification (NCBI taxonomy): domain Eukaryota; kingdom Metazoa; phylum Arthropoda; class Arachnida; order Araneae; family Salticidae; genus Maratus; species Maratus speciosus. The sequence continues at coordinate 292,018,479 of OZ010791.1, forward strand.
AAATACCTGTAGAAAGTTTCCAATTATGTTCATCTTAAATTTTAATATTTTTTTTTTTTGACATTTTAAACATTTGGAATTTTTTTTTATTTTAATCAATGATTTTTTTTAAAAAATCAGTTGATTAAAATCACGATTTAATCGCTGATTTAAATCCTGATTAAAATAGTTGACACCCTACTGAAAATTAATCTTTTGTCTCTTGTGCATGTGGAAGGACTCATTTGACTGTCTATTCTTTAAGTTACACCTTTATGTTTCGCAGCAACTGAACTAACAAAGTTAAATCAAAATCGAAGCTAATTTAAAAAAAAAATAAATAATAAATAAAGAAATAAATAAAATAAAATAAAGAAAGATTTCAAGATTTAGCGAAATTCCAACAATTTTTTTCCACAGAACAAAAAAAAAAAAAGAAAAAAAAAGACTGAGAAAGATCAAAATATTAATTCTCTGAAATTGCGGCTGGAAAAATAAGAAATAGTTAAAAATATATAAAATCCAGTACAGTGCAGTCTAAAATCCAGAATGTTTGGGACGTTGACGATTCAAAATTTCAAACTTTTCCGAATTTTGGATCATTTGTAGTTTGGTCTAGTGTTCCCGTTAAGCGTTTTTCGAAGGGCGCTGCTCCCTGCCCTTTTTTATTTAAGTTCCGATGTGCCCTGCCCCATTTTGCATAAGTAACAACCGCCCTGCTCTTTTTATAAGTGAAAATGCACCCTGCCCATTTCTCAAAACATGTACTTTGCACCCCGTAATTTCGTGGAAAAAAATGCCTTATTTTTCTTCCCTTTATGGAAAAAAACATGCTTGAAAAACAAGTGATTCACTTGTCAGGTCACGGCAGGTGACGACAATCTGACCATCCCCACGCATAGCTAGAACAGGTGCAGGAACCCCAATTCATTATGTATTCAAGATTTCAACATTCCGCACTGTGTTCTGTTCTGTATCCCTACATTCCAACGTGCCTGCATTTGCAGTTTAAAAATCGCTCCACTAATTCACGTGGTTGTTAAATACAATTCATCTAGATATGCCTTCATCGAATCGTAAGAAGAAATTACTGGAAGATGCAAGAAAAAAAAGAAGGAAAATCATGCAAAAAATTAGCAGATATGTTCATAGTAAAAGTATTATTTTTGTTCAGTTTTATTTTATTTAAATACTTGTATTGAAATTTATTTACAACAAAATTGAAAATATGCAAAACTAGCTTAACTTTTATTGCATTATAGTATTTACAAATCATAATTTCGATGTAGGCTAAAAAATAATAGTAATAATAAATTCTTTAAACATAGAGAAGTACATTATCAGATGAAAGCTGATAACGGCCGCATTTCTGTTATCTGAACAACTGAACTGCAAATGTCATTTTTCATTGGGGTAACAGTGGGGGGTTTTTTAGAGGGTTCTAATTTTCTGAAAACTTATATTTTAATAGAAATTTGGCAAGCGACCTAATTTATTATTATTTGAACACTCTGAAAATTTTAACGCAATCGGATAATTAACAAAAGATATATATATATATATTAATAGTATGGAATAGAAAAGGTTAGCTTTCCGTTCTTTATGAATTATTATTTCTGCTTGCAGATGACGTTTTTTCTCAGAAAAATATTCTTCTCGACTCAACAATGCGGAACTCTGATACATTCACAATCAATGTATCTTAGAAAAAAAATTGTCAAGCCATTGAAAAGAATTGCAAGAAAAATTGTTAATTTCGCCTATCGGTAATTAAAAAATAGTGGGATTCATCAATTAGTCATTGAAAAAAAAATGCAAATTTTGTTAATCGGTTGCTGATAAAAATCACAAGCATAGTCAGTCAAGTGTCGTCCCCCCCCCCCCCCCCCCCAACCAAAATGTGAATTGAGTCAGTTTGTCGCTTAAAAGATTCGACATTTAGTTCTTCATTAATCGGTTGTGAAAAAGTAAAAAGTCGCAAATTTCATCAATATCTCTGAAAAACGCCAATCGGTCGATTAGGGGGGGTGGGGGGGAATTTTTCCAACTGGTAGTTGAAAAATATATATATGTACATATATATGTAAATTTTGTTAAGCACTTGGAGCAAAAACTTATGATTTTCTTTACTCAGTCGCGACGAAAAATAAAAGTGCTATTCGATTTCATTGCTTCTGACTAATAGAACTTTGCTAATTCCATGCATCTAAGATTAAAATGATTTCATGAATGTATCGGAAAGTATTTTCTTTCGATGTACTTATTTAACAAAAAAATCAGGATTTTAATTCTAATTCATTAAAAGTTTTGAAAAGTTAACTTGATGGCAAGTTTAAAAAATTCACCATAACACCATGCTAACATTTATATAACCAGTAATTTGCAGGATTAAATATAAATTTCTTAAGCATTAGATGATATTTTAAGATTCTTTTTTTCTACTTTTATTCCACCCGACACTTTCTTTTCTGTAATTTTCTTTCAAAATTAATTTCTAATGAAAACAAAAACTTCTAGCTCCCGTCGTCTATCTGTAAGAAACCTCATGACCTATTTTTTTCTCTCTCTGGACTATGCAGAGATAAAGACCATAAATACATGACTCATGTAAACTAAGCAAGAGGATTCACGTGCGGGGTCATAGGTTGTTTTCATTTTACCTTTCTTTTTCTTTTATTGCTTTAGGTTGTTGCAATCTCAAATGAATAAAATTGGAGTTAGAAAAAAATTCTTTTAAAATACGTTTGAAATGGGCAGATTGATTTGAAATGTACTTACATGTTCTATTTCATTAAAGTACTTCAGACCACTTTTTAAAATTTCAAGCCGAGGGGGGGGACAGTAAAGATTTGTTTTGGGTCGGAACCAGATTTTTTTCTGAACCTGAGCGGGGCAGGTGGGTATAGGTCAAAATTGGGAAATTTCATTAGCGGCCACTGGCTGGTAGACTAATTTTTAAAGTGGCCACTTTCTTTAAACTAGCGGCCACTTTTTTATTTCAAAATGCTAAACAGTAAAACTTCTATACGTATTAATCTAAAACCGAGTAGCCCAAATAAATATGTTAATATAAATATACCGGAACCAAAAAAAGTAGAATCCTTGATGAAATGCAAGAAAATTTTATTATCTCCTTGTGAAAAGGTGGCCGGAAGGTGGCCGCTGATAGACAATTTTTCACTAGCCACTTTTTTTTCATTTACTGGCCCGGTGGCTAGTGCTAATTTTGACCTTTACAGATGGACGTTTTTTTTTTTTTTTTTTTTTTGCGATCGGGTTTATTTTAAATACTTTGGGTTTGGTTTTAACTGTTTCCGGACTGGATTTTTTAGAAAGTCTTGAATTGAATCTCGGAAAAAATGAGATTTTCTTCAAAAAGCCGCAGAAAAGAACCTATTTTCGTCAAAAGCCCGTGGGAGATGCAATTTTCGTGAAAGCACTGCTTGAAAAAAAAAAAAAAAAAAAAAAAAAAAAAAAAAAAAAAATTCGTCAAAGAGCCATGGAAAAGATGCGAAATCTTTAAAAATTTCATGACCAACGAACATGCAAAGAAATTCTTTGTTTATTTCTGCAATCCTTTGACAAAATTAGTGACTTACTGTAATCGCTCTTTGAATTTTTTAGATTTTTTTTTTTAATCATTTGACAGATTTTAGTGAATTTTGCGTCATTTTTTACCCCAGATGTTTCCATGACTTTTTAGAAAAAATGTAAATTCCCTAACTTTTCCTATGTATTTTTAAAAATCCCCTGACTTTCCATGACTATTTCTAAATTCCCCACTTTCCATGTTTTCCATGAAGCTGGAAACCTTGTACTGTACAACTCCAGTTCACCTTGATACTGCACTGAAAATAATCCAGCTGAAGGCACGGAATGTATCTTTTTAAAATTCTCCTTTCAAGAAGTGTTCTTTTGCTTGACAAAAAGTGCACCTTTTCTTGACAAAAAAGTGCCCTTTTCAGTAAATGCGCCCTGCCCCTTTTCAAAAGAAATGTGAACACTAGTTTTGTCAAAAAAAAACTAAGGTCCACCCCCTTCACCTTACCTCACCTAGCGAATTACTTATGTTAGGAAAAGATTTTTTGTACTAAAAAAAGATAATACAAAAGCAGATACTTTAATAGAGGAATATTTAAAAAAAGAAAAGCCTTATCACATTTACAAATTTTATTTTTTATGCGAATTTTAAGTTTTTCTGAATTTCACACCGATAACATTAGTAAAGAAAATCTGGTTTCAATGTTTTAGCCCATTATAGTAAATGTTGTCCTCTTTTTTCAACAAAGTTTATTTGGAATTCATACAGCGATTAAATAAATAAATAAATAAATGCAACTTTTGGACAGTTTTTTTTCGCATTTCGTAAAGATTTTTTTTTTTTTTTTACATTCATAAAAGGTTTCAATCAAATAATTTTAAAGGTAAAAGATTTTTACTCATAGAGTCATATGTATGTAATAAAAATATGAAATGTGTTATTTCTTTCAATTCACTTTAAATAATGACTAAATAATTTTAAGTAAAATGTATACAGGACATAAATAGTTTGTCTTTATGATAGCTTTAATAAATTTCGATTTACTCTCCTTCGCGGCGAGCGTCTTTTACAGAATTTTATCACTGGTATTTTAAAACAGAAATTTTTTACTAGATGAATTGAGAAAATGCCTTGATTAAATAAAGCAAAATTTACAACAAAAAAATAACTGGTAGGAATAATCATTGCGGAATAATCACGAGAGTATATGTGACATTCGTCCCTAAGGAGTTAAAAGTATTTCATGACTATTCAGATATAAATTTATATCTAAAACTATAGGTGCTGGAATGGTCTGTCAATAAGGTTCAAATATATTTGCACTACAGTTAAGAACAATAACCAAAAAGAAATATAGTGTATATAATATATATATATATATATACAGGGATGAGAATTGCAAAAAAGCAAAAAGACTGAAACCACGCGCAAACAAAAAATTTTACCACATTTTATCCGTGAAAGATACTTTAAGAAATAAAACCAGGGTATGATTTCCGGGCAAATGGAGACAAGCGCACAACCCTGTATACTACATAACAGGAGTGAAAATAGCCAAATTACACACAGCTCTTAAAACATTGAGTGTAGGTCATATGAAATGCTCGACTTATCAGAATCATGACCGCTCCTGAAAATGAAATAATTTAATTAAGAATAGAGTTTTTGTATGTCATAATTTTAATAAATTTTTTAGCAAAAAATATGAAAAACTTAGTGAAAATCACAATGATTAGTTATTTTTGGTCGCACGGGCTAATTGGACCAGGAGCCAGCTTACTGTGAATTCTGAATTAAAAAAAAATTTAAAATTCACAGCAAATTTTCTGATAGGTTACAAAAGAGGGGGGAAGGGGAGGATACACTAAAAGCATGTATTTTTCGCGCCATTTTGACGAAATTTGCCGCTTTTTTGCGATCTTTTGACGAAATTTGCAGTTTTTTGTGATCTTTTGACGAAATTTGCCGCTTTTTCGCGATCTATTGACGAAATTTACCGTTTTTTTGCCAACTTTGGACGAAATTTGTCGTTTATTCGCGATTTTCTGATGATATTTGTAGTTTTTTCGCTATCTTTTGACAATATTTGCTGCTTTTTCGCGATCTTTTGACAAAATTTGCCGCTTTTTTGCGATCTTTTGACAAAATTTGCCACTTTTTCGCGATCTTTTGACGAAATTTGCAGTTTTTTGTGATCTTTTGACGAAATTTGTCGCTTTTTCGCGATCTATTGACGAAATTTACCGTTTTTTGCCAACTTTGGACGAAATTTGCCTTTTATTCGCGATCTTCTGATGATATTTGTAGTTTTTTCGCTATCTTTTGACAAAATTTGCCACTTTTTCGCGATCTTTTGACGAAATTTGCCATTTTTTCGCGATCTTTTGACGAAATTTGCCGTTTATTCGCGATCTTCTGCCGATATTTGGAGTTTTTTTGCGATCTTTTGGTGGCACTTACCGCTTTTTCGCGATCTATTGACAAAATTTGCCGCTTTTTTGCGATCTTTTGACAAAATTTGCCACTTTTCGCGATCTTTTGACGAAATTTGTAGTTTTTTGTGATCTTTTGACGAAATTTGCCGCTTTTTCGCGATCTATTGACGAAATTTACCGTTTTTTGCCAACTTTGGACGAAATTTGCCGTTTATTCGCGATCTTCTGATGATATTTGTAGTTTTTTCGCTATCTTTTGACAAAATTTGCCACTTTTTCGCGATCTTTTGACGAAATTTGCAGTTTTTTCATCACCTTAGAATGTTCTTTCGAAATCGGAAGAAAAGCGGAACCGATAGGAAAGTGAAAATTTCGGAAAATAACAAAATTTTGCAGGAGAAAAAATACGGAATCCTCGGAATAAAGACGGAATTTCCGAGGAAAAAAAAGCGGAAATTCCTTAAAATAACAAAAAAGCGGAAATCCGCCAAAAGACGGAAAATTCTCATCCCTGTATATATATATATAAAATATTATTCTATTACCTGTTGTTTTTTTTTTCTTAAATATTGATTTGGTGTGTTAAAATTTAAGTCAGAGTATTCACCTAAAATCAGGTCCAACAGGTTTGTATAAAAATTTTATTAATTTAAAATTTTAAGATTCTGCTTATGTGAAAATTAAAATCATCATAATTGCATTTATGAAATACTAAAATATAGCTAAAAATATTCAAATTTATTCAATGACCACAGTCCATGCTTGACATCTGTTGTCATACCATATAACAGCATTTTTGCATCTCTAAAATAATGTTAATGTATTTTATTAATTTAATGTATATTGAATACTATTTAATAATTATAATAACCTTTTATTATCATTTAATATTAATGTTAATTGCAGTTAGTAGAATCTATATAAGTAGAGATTATGGCAAACATTGTTCTTTCCTTTTACTCTTGTAAAGTTGATTCTAGATCAGTTTTGGCGCTGATTCCAAATATGCTTTCCGTTTATCTCTAGGTGGTCCAGGTTTAGAGAAAATTGCATATTTAAATTTATGCAAATTTTAGATACAATGTATGTCACATCTAATTACGTTTTCTAGATAATGACTACCTGACTATTTGCTTCAGATAAATGTCACGATTTGCATATTCTTAACATTTATCAGTTATTAAGCCTAATTTGCATATTTTTCAATGGTGTACATCACAATCAACTTTAAAGTAGTTACCACAGAATTGACGTAATGTTTTTCTAGACTAGATTTTTATGCTTATTTCAAATGTGCACTCTGTTTTTTTTATATTGCGTCTAGTTTGAGTCAAATGAATTTCTACTTTTGTACTGCATTAACACAAGTTTGATATTAGATGTTTTTTAAGGGTGTGGTACCTCATTGTCAAGAGGGTGAACAGCATCAGAGTCCTATCAGGGACATAAACAATTTATATAATCAAAAGAAAAAAAAAGTAGTAGAATCTATCCTAAGTAGTTGAAGTTTATCACATAAAGTATCATTTTGACCAAAAACTAAAATCTCACTTTTTTCAAAAACTAGACGTGATAGAAGAAAACAGATACAAGATTTGAAATCAGCTCAAAAAAACTGGTTTAGAAACATGCAGCAGAAATATTTGAACGTCAAGAAACATCTATATATATATTACGCTAACGTACGTGGCACAGAAATCGCGATTATTTGTTATTGTTTAATGGCAACGCCCAAGAAACGCATCTGATTGGTTATTGTGTAAGAGTCCTTGGCAGGATTTAGGGCGATCGGGTTTGTTGTTATTTACGTTTTGCGTTTTCTGTGGAATATCTTTCGCTGCAATTATGTAGCTTCAAAATATCATTTGAAATGCCCGTAAAAAATCTCGGTGAATGCTTGAAAGTGAAGAAGAAGCCGAATTAGAGTCGAATCGAAATAGATTCGAAATCCAAATAGAATTGTCGAGAACGCCGTTAAGCGATCGGCAAAATAGGCTTAATAACTGTAGCATGCACGAGTTGCTACTGAAATCCAAATTACTAATTTAAACGTTCCGGGGCATGCATAACTGTGGGTGAAACGTGCAATTTATGCAAAGCACTGTATTGGAAATGCGAATTAAACAGCAGCAAGAAGTTTACAAAATGTTGTCATGACGTAAAAAGTAATTTTGTACGACCTGCGATACGAATTTCAGGTTCATTTAAGAATATTATTACGGGCCCCCTCAAAAGTAAGATACAATAAAACCTGCTTAGACGTAAACGAAAACGACCAGTGATAAATTCCGTTTTATGCAGGTCATTAAATTGAACAACGCATAATAGCATTTTTTTTTTGGGGGGGGGGGGGGGGGGGGGGGGGAGCTGGAACTTTTTTTTTTCGTTTATTGCAGGATTCCGTTATAAACAGGCTTTATTCTATTAGAAAATAAATTTGCTGGATGGTACTTTTCTTAAAAATCTATATAGTAATATTTGCTTACAATTTTATTATTTCTTTTTCAGCATTACACTTTATGCTGTATTTGTAATTGCTTTTTGATATAAAGATTTTAAATAAAAAATTTAATTTTTGAAAATATAATTACATTTTAATTAAATTCATCAGTTAATTTAGAATAAAAAAGTTTAAAGTATGAGACATATAAAAATTAAAAATCTTAACCTTTGACTTTACACAACTTTTGAACTGAACAAGAGTCGGGCCCTGGTAATTTGCACCGTCTCCTCTGTACGGATCTGCGATAAAAAATTTCAGATTCATTTAAGAATATTATTATGGGCCCGGGCAACGCCGGGCGGGTCAGCTAGTTATTAGAAAAACATGAAAAATATGCAAATTAGGTACAATATTTCACAGTCACATGTCAGTATAGTCTCAGAAACGTTTTTGAAGTAAATTAGGTAGTAATCATAACATAAAACAAAAAAACCTGTCTGATATTGCTTTATACCTTAAATTAACAAAATAATTGTATAAAATTTACTAAATTTGCATAAATTGAAATATGCAAATATCTCTCAAACTTGACGTGCTGGAGTAAATCTAAACTAGATTCGGAATCAACACAAAAAACCGCATAAAAACAACTAATTTCTGTTTTAGGACAGAGCAAAAGTTCAAATTTGTTGACCAGTGTAATTTTCCCATTTAGGAAATGCTCTTCATTTAAATAAGTTTAACAAAATAATTGTGAATAATAATAAGAACAAGGAAAAATCAATCTATGTTATTGTATGCTACATTTACTCATGTCAAAAACCCAACCCTGTACTGAAGACATAAAACATTTTCTTTATTAATTGTTATGTGAGGAGTTACAAAATACTCAACTATAACAATCTTTTTGTTTGTTCCTTTTCCATCAGTGTGCAAGACTACAGGAAAATAGTCTGACCATGGTTCCGAAAGGAAGTTCTTTTAGCACAATTTCTGATCAACTCATGTAATTAACATGATTGAAATTCAGTTGTGCAGATAGTTAATAATTCACTGAGACAGGTTATATACATGGATAAGTGAAAGTATGTCACATATACTTAGACGGACACTACTGAAGAAATACAAAACAGTATTTTCTTTATTAATTGTTATGCGAGGAGTCACAAAATACTCAACTTAACTATAACAATTTTTTTGTTTGTTCCTTTTCCATCAGTGTGCAAGACTACAGGAAAATAGTCTGACCATGGTTCCGAAAGGAAGTTCTTTTAGCACAATGTCTGATCAACTCATGTAATTAACATGATTGAAATTCAGTTGTGCAGATAGTTAATAATTCACTGAGACATGTTATATACATGGATAAGTGGAAGTATGTCACATATACTTAAGACGGACACTACTGAAGATATACAAAACAGTATTTTCTTTATTAATTGTTATGCGAGGAGTTACAAAATACTCAACTTAACTATAACAATTTTTTTGTTTGTTCCTTTTCCATCAGTGTGCAAGACTACAGGAAAATAGTCTGACCATGGTTCCGAAAGGAAGTTCTTTTAGCACAATTTCTGATCAACTCATGTAATTAACATGATTGAAATTCAGTTGTGCAGATAGTTAATAATTCACTGAGACAGGTTATATACATGGATAAGTGAAAGTATGTCACATATACTTAGACGGACACTACTGAAGAAATACAAAACAGTATTTTCTTTATTAATTGTTATGCAAGGAGTCACAAAATACTCAACTTAACTATAACAATTTTTTTGTTTGTTCCTTTTCCATCAGTGTGCAAGACTACAGGAAAATAGTCTGACCATGGTTCCGAAAGGAAGTTCTTTTAGCACAATGTCTGATCAACTCATGTAATTAACATGATTGAAATTCAGTTGTGCAGATAGTTAATAATTCACTGAGACAGGTTATATACATGGATAAGTGAAAGTATGTCACATATACTTAGACGGACACTACTGAAGAAATACAAAACAGTATTTTCTTTATTAATTGTTATGCAAGGAGTCACAAAATACTCAACTTAACTATAACAATTTTTTTGTTTGTTCCTTTTCCATCAGTGTGCAAGACTACAGGAAAATAGTCTGACCATGGTTCCGAAAGGAAGTTCTTTTAGCACAATGTCTGATCAACTCATGTAATTAACATGATTGAAATTCAGTTGTGCAGATAGTTAATAATTCACTGAGACAGGTTATATACATGGATAAGTGAAAGTATGTCACATATACTTAGACGGACACTACTGAAGAAATACAAAACAGTATTTTCTTTATTAATTGTTATGCAAGGAGTCACAAAATACTCAACTTAACTATAACAATTTTTTTGTTTGTTCCTTTTCTATCAGTGTGCAAGACTACAGGAAAATAGTCTGACCATGGTTCCGAAAGGAAGTTCTTTTAGCACAATTTCTGATCAACTCATGTAATTAACATGATTGAAATTCAGTTGTGCAAATAGTTAATACTACATGGAGACAGGTTATATATACGGATAAGTGGAATTATGTCACACATATTTAGACACACACTACTGAAGAAGTAGAATTTTTTGTGCCAATCTGCAGCAAACCAAAATTTATATGCGATCCTGATAATGTCAACAACAGTCTGTCAGTGTAGGAAATCATAGTAACCCATAAAATAAATTAATTTGCATTATAAAGAAAATACAATAATATAGACGCGAAATAAATATTAGCTTTTGGGGGGAAAAAAATTCAGCTTTACTTTTTATTGTTTGAGCTGTTAGATTAATATGTGGTGCCTGCTGCTGTGCTGTACTGTACTGTTTCTGCTACTGAGACACATACAAAACAGTTTTTTTTTTTTTAATTAAGTGTTATCTGAGGAGTAGTAAAATACCAAATTAATTATTTAACAATTTTTTAACACTTGTTCCTTTTCCGTTAGTGTACAAGACTACAGGAAATTAGATCTTGGATCTGAAAGGATGACTTTTCTTCAGCACAATATCTGATCCATTCACATAATTTTACTTTAATTTTCGGAAAATTTGGAACTGAATCACCCCTGCTACTTTCTTTTCTTACGTTTGGGAGAATCGCCGATCCAGACGCCATAAATTCCAAACGAATTTCACCCATTTCCTCAATGTACTTAAACACCACGTTTTAAGTGTTACTTGACGATTGGCGAGTGCTAATTTTGTGCTATAAATGATGCAAAGAGACGGTACAATTTTTATGGAAAATGATCGATTTGACTCAAGAATTATTATCGAATTGCAGCTGGGCACAATTTTGTTGAAAAATGATCGTTTTGACACAGATCAATCTGGCACAATTGGAGCAGTCATTCCATCACTGCATGACTGAAATACAACTTATGCAAACAACACATCATGCACTTTTTTTTTTCTTCTCCCTTCTATGTTCATGAAGGAGGGCTGAAAATTATGAAAATGCTAACAAAAGTGATGTTATGTTCACAAAATACTTGACATTTTTGTTTAATAACTTTTCATGCATGTTCCTTTTCCATCAGTGTGCAAGACTACAGGAAAATAGTCTGACCATGGTTCCGAAAGGAAATTATTTTAGCACAATGTCTGATTAACTCATGTAATTTACATGATTGAAATTCAGTTGTGCAAATAATCAAAACATGGAGACAGGTTAAATATATGAATGTAAAAATTACTGAAGACATAGACAAGTTACAAAATACTTGACAGCAATTAAAAAAAAATTCTTTTCCAGTGTGCAAGACTGCAGGAAAATAATCTGACCATGGTTCCAAAAGGATGCCTTTCGTTAGCAAGGATGATTCTGAATATAAGAAAAAAAAAAATCTGAAATTTTACCAAAAAAAGCTTTTGTATGGAGAGAAAATTTATTGCAGGGAGATTCAATCCTCTTATGAATCTTTTTTGAGCTGTTAGATTAGATTAACCTCTTCAGTTCCGAAGCTAAAACAATAATGCAAATGCTTATTCATTGGTTTTTTCCAAACAAAATGACATCGTAAATGACAGAAAAAATATCTTTTCAGAAATTGATCCTTTGGGCACTTAGTAATTTAGGTTCAGAAATAGGGATCTAAAACTACAAACCCCCTTAAAACATCAATTTAATAACCATTAACCTAAATTAATGCAATTCTCAAATTTAAGAGCTTTACACAAGTAAATAATCTACAAATCCTCAAAATGTTTTATTGAAAAGGATTTAAGTTAAATACTTATGAAAATTTCTCACTTTCTTGATCATACTCTCTTTTGGGCCTTTTTAGGCATTTTGCAAACTCAGATGAAAATAACTTTTATTTTATGTGGGAATCAGCTTAGATGCTGCCATTTATTAGTTTGCTTTGAATGCAAAAAACATTCAACTACTAACAGGGATGAGAATTGCAAAAAAGCAAAAAGACTGAAACCACGCACAAACAAAAAATTGTACCACATTTTATCCGTGAAAAATACTTTAAGAAATAAAACCAGGGTCTGATTTCCGGGCAAATGGAGACAAGCGCACAAACCTGTATACTACATTACAGGAGTGAAAATAGCCAAATTACACACAGCTTTTAAAACATTGAGTGTAGGTCATATGAAATGCTCGACTTATCAGAATCATGACCGCTCCTGAAAATGAAATAATTTAATTAAGAAGAGTTTTCGTGTGTCATAATTTTAATAAATTTTCTGGCAAAAAATATGAAGCTTAGTGAAAATCACAATGGTTAGTTACTTTTGGTCACACAGGCTAATTGGACCAGGACCTACAGCCAGCTTAATGTGAATTCTGAATCAGGAGAGATTCTGAGTTTTAAAAAAAAAAATTGAAATTCGCAGCAAATTTTCTGAAAGGTCACAAAAGAGGGGGGAAGGGGAGGATACACTAAAAGCACTAAATACATCTATTTTTCGCACCATTTTGACGAAATTTGCCGCTTTTTCGCGATCTTTTGATGAAATGTGCCGCTTTTTCGCGATCTAGTGACGAAATTTACCCTTTTTTTTTCGCGAACTTTGCCATTTATTCGCGATCTTCTGATGATATTTGTATTTTTTTTTCGCTATCTTTTGACGAAATTTTCTGCTTTTTCGCTATTTTTTGAAGAAATTTGACGCTTTTTCGCGATCTTTTGACAAAATTTTGTTTTTTTTTTCGCGATATTTTGACGAAATTTTCTGATTTTTCGCGATCTTTTGACGAAATTTTCTGATTTTTCGCGATCTTTTGACGAAATTTTCTGATTTTTCGCGATCTTGACGAAATTTACTGATTTTTCGCGATCTTTTGACGAAATTTTTTTGCTTTTTCGCGATCTTTTGACGAAATTTGTCGTTTATTTGTGATCTTCTGACGATATTTGTAGTTTTTTGCGATCTTTTGGTGACAGTTACCGCTTTTTTGCGATCTTCTGACAAAATTTGCCGCTTTTTCGTGATCTTTTGACAAAATTTGCCGTATTTTCATCACCTTTGAGTGTTTTTTCGAAATCTGAAGAAAAGTGGAATCGTTAGGAAAGTGAAATTTTCGGAAAATAACAAAATTTTGCAGGAGAAAAAATACGGAATCCTCGGGAAAAAAGACGGAATTTCGAGGGGGGGGAAAAAAAAGCGGAAATCCACCAAAAGACTCAAAATTCTCATCCCTGTATTAAGAAGCGATGAGAAAATGTAAAAAAAAAAAATCAGACATTTTAGTTTTTATAAGGAAATGAACAGAGGTCCCCGTTTCGGGACCCAGGGACCGAAGAGGTTACCGCTGCCGTGCTACACTGTTTCTTCTACTGAGAGACATACAAAACAGTATCTTTTTTTATTAAGTGTTATCTGAGGAGTTGCAAAATACCCAAATGAACTATTTAGCAATTTTTGAACACTTGTTCCTTTTCCATCAGTGTGCAAGACTACAGGAAATTAGTAAGACCATGGATCTTTATACATATACAATCAGTAATTCAGAAACAAGTTTATGATGTAGTACATCTAACAGTTTTATTATTCCGATTCAAATTTTAACACTCGAAACATCGGTTTAACCTGCCACCCAGCTGCAAAAAATTTAATGGTAACTATGATTGAAGAGAAGAAATATTCCGCTTTAATGGTTCTTTAACCCCTTGCCTGTGATGCCCGAACTATCAGTGTTTCAAATCAGTGATGCCCGAACTCAGTTTGTCCACCGCATAATATGCATTTTACCATTTTCATACCTGCCAACATGTCAATTTTGAAATCCTTACAATTTTTATGACGTATTCTTGGGTGCTTAAAAATGCATAACATATGCACATGCAATGAAAAAAGTAATACTTCATAACTTTTCTATGCTATATTCATGTACAGTCTTTTTTTTTTTTTTTTTTTTTTTTCTTCCCAAAATAAAAACGTGAGATATCATAAGAAAATTTTTTTGCATGAGAAATTCTTAAAAAAAAAAAAACTTCTGAAATTCACAGCAAATTTTCTGAAAGGTTACACAGCCAAAGGATTGGGGAGGAAAACGGGGGGGGGGGGGGACTCCCTTCAGGTGCTAATTATGAGTTTTTTCGAGGCCCTTTGATGAAATTCGGACTTTTTCCATGATCCTGTGAAAAATTCACTTTTTTTTTTTCACGATCCTTTGACGAAATTACTGTTTTTTCACGATCTTTTGACGAAATTTGCGGGGTTTTTCGCGATCTTTTGACGAAATTTGTGTTATTTTCGTAATCTTTTAATGAAATTTGTGTTATTTTCGTAATCTTTTAACGAAATTTGCGTTTTTTCATGATCTTTTGACGAAATTTGCAGTTTCTTTCACAATTTTTTGATAAAAGCATTTTTTCTGCGATCTTTGACGAAACAAACATTTTTCTCGCAATCTTTTGACGAAATTCGCATTTTTCTCACGATCTTTTGACGAAATTCGCGTTTTTTACGCGATCTTTGACAAAATTCGAGTTTTTTTACGTGATCCTTGACAGTATTCACATTTTTTTACGAGATCTTTGACGAAATTCGCGTTATTTCCTGCAATCTTTGACGAAATTAGCTTTGTTTCAAAGATTTTTGATCAAAATTAGCGTTTTTACGCGTTTTCTGACGAAATTCGCGTTCTTTTCACGATCCCTTGACGAAATTAGTGTTCTTTCCCCCCGATCTTTGACGAAATTCGCGTTCTTTTCACAATTCTTTGCCAAAATTAGTGTTTCTCCTGCGATTTTTGACAAAATTCGCGTTCTTTTCACGATCTTTCGACAAAAATAGTGTTTTTCTGCGCGATTTTTAACGAAATGCGTTTTTTCGCGATTCTTTGACAAAATTTGCTTTTTTTTTTTCAAATATCTTTGATAAAATTCTTTTTTTTCCCCGCGATCTTTGACGATATTCGCGTTTTTTCCCACGAACTTTGATGAAATTCACGTACTTTTCACAATCCCTTGTCGAAAATTAGTGTTTTTTCCCCGCGATCTTTGACGAATTTCGCGTTTTCTTTTTTCGAAAATTAGGGCTTTTTTCAAGATTCTTTGAGAAAATTGGCGTTTTTTCCGATCCTTTGACAAAATTAGTGTTTTTTTTTTGCGATCCTTTGAAGAAATTAGCGTTTTTTCACGCAATCTTTGACAAAAGTAGCGTTTTTTCACGCGATCTTTGACAAAATTCGCATTTTTCAGCGATCATTTTTCCCGCACGCAAAACCGTACAATCGTACTGTTCATCCGTACAACCGTACAATTAGAACAAAATCCATACATTGTACGGCCAATCCGTACAAGTTGGCAGCTATGCATTTTACCCACAGATGGAGACAGTCCCACGAAAAATTCGACAGTTTCGCGCCATATGTCAAATTTCTGTAATTTTGCAATTCTTCCTAATTTTCATTCAAACCATTCAGAGAAAAAAAAAAACAGTGGCACTCCGGGAGTGCCAATAGAAGTGAAAACTTCAACAATTACGTGTGGGTTTTTTTAATCGTCAGGAAATGTTTTATTGTGCAGGAAATACTTTTAAATGTAGTGTTTTTTTATTCATTATTATAAACTATTACTACCAAAATTATATTACAATTTTCATTCAATGCGCCATTGTACATGAAAAATAATGCATATAATTTTACATACAAAAATTGCAATCTATTGCTTAAAACGTAAATTTACAAAAACGAAATATGAAAGTTAATTCCGATCATCAAAACTCGGAGGTACATCCTGTATCCCTAGAATCTTGAAATTTGGTATGAAGGTAGTGTTTGGGATACAATGAAAGGGAAAATTTAAAAAATCTGGAAAATTTGGATAAAAAGTCAAAAAATCAAAAAACCGAGAATTTGGCACAGATATGAACCAGGTTTGGCACGATTTTTTTTAACGTCAATTTGGCGAAAGCCCGTTTTCTAATACCAGTTACAATATATATTTTTAAAGTTTTACAAAGTAAACAACAGTAAATAAATGATAATTTCATTAAAAACTATAGAACAAAACAATTGTACAATTTAAAAAAATAAAAGTAAATGAACAATTTATTAATAAACTAGCATATGGCCCCATCAAAAATGATGGGACAGTGTTATTTTAAGTTTACAACATTAAGTCAGACTCAAACAGGTGATATGCATGATTATTCAGATAGTGGCAAGTCCTCAAAAGCATTAAAAAAATAGCGTTTTGTAAAAGTCAATCTTCAAATGAAGAAAATATGAACCACCTAATGAGGGAGGGGGGGGTGGGGGGGGAGAGAGCTTTTTCCAAGAACCCTATGGCAAAATTCTCATTTTTTCTGCACATCTTTGATGAAATTCATGTTTTTTTCGCAGCCTTTTTTGACGAAATGAGTGTTTTTATCGGGATTTGTTGAAAAATTCGCTTTTTTTCTGCGCCCTTTTGACGAATTACACCTCTCGCGTTTCTTTGACAAAATTCAGGTAAGAGTGCCACTTGACAAAAAAAAAATTGTTCAAAATCTTGCCAAAAATGTTTTCAAGATGGCGGAAAAACATCATTTTTAAATTTTTGTTATTTATAAATCAATGATTTTGCCCAAAAAATAGAAAATGATGTAAAAACATGGATTTATAAACATAAAGATTTAAAAACGAAGTTTTTCTGCCATCTTGAAAAATTTGTTACGAATGCCAGTAAAATCTCGCTCACTACCACCAAAAAACTTACTAAATATAAAATAAAAAGATAAATATAAATAAATACCAATAAATTCAGAAAAAAGGGGAGTTTCATACAGAAAAATATATATAAAAAAAAACTAAAAATACTTACACAAAAAACAAACAAACAAAAAAAAATCAATTTAATGTTTATGGTGAAATTCTCATTTTTTTTTTGCACATCTTTGATGAAATTCATGTTTTTTTCGCGGCCTTTTGATAAAATGACTTTTTACCACAATCCTTTCACGAAATGAGTGTTTTTATCGGGATTTGTTGCAAAATTCACGTTTTTTCTGCGCCTTTTTGACAAATTACACCTCTCACGTTTCTTTGACAAAATTCAGGGAAGAGTTCCGCATCCTGTGCCGCTTGGGGAAAAAAATTGTGCCAAAAATTTTTTCAAGGTGATGGAAAAACACAATAAAATCTTTATGTTATTTATAAATCAATGATTTGCAAAAAAAAATAGAAAATGATGTAAAATCATGGATTTATAAGTAAGAAAGATTTAAAAACGAAGTTTTACTGCCATCTTGAAAATTTTGTTACGAATGCAGGTAAAATCTCGCTCACAACTGCCAAAAAATTTATTAAACATAAAATAAAAGTAAAAGGATAAATATAAAGAAATACCAATAAATGAGACAGTGATTCATTAAAAAAAGGGGAGTTTCATACAAAAAAAAAATGTCAAATATTTACACAAAAAACAAACAATCAGTTAAAATTTTTTAAAAAAAAATCAATAATTTAATGTTTAGAAAAAGGGATCCTAGTCAGGGTCTGAAACATCGTCAAGGTATGGTACTTCTCTTCTAACTGAATTAAATTTAAATTTTGATGGATGTTTGGTAATACACCCTCGATGTTTTCAGAATCTGAATTTTCGGCAGCCGTTGGCTGAACCGTCCGTCTCTAAAATGGTAAACCATGTAAAAATCGATATATTGGCCAATAAAGGATGCATTTTAAACAGCTAATGCAAAAATCCTAATAAAAAAATAAATAAATAAATAAACAGCAGAGCAAGCGAGACTTACCTTACTATCAAAATACGTTGACAGAAGCACAGGTGCATCCGAATGTATGCAGCAAATTAGTTACGTAACAGAAAATTTAGCTGACTGACGGTTCATCTGATACTGATGAACCAATAAGCTTCAAGATCCCTCGATTTCAAAATTTACATTTTTTTTTTTTAGGATCTTATGTTGAAACTTGCACTTTTGCAACCTTTTGATGAAATTCTAGTTTTCTCTGTGATCCTCTAATGAAAATATTTTTTCTGTGATTATTTGACGAAATTCACGTTTTTCGCAATACTTTGGTCAAATAATGCATTTTTTCTGCAGTCATCTGATGAAATTCATGTTTTTTCCACGATTATTTGGCGACATTCACATATTCCATGATCCTTAGACGAAACACTCATTCTAAAGGACCCTTTGGGAAAAATTGTGTTTTTTTCTGCGATCCTTTGACGGAATTCATATTCGTTTGACGAAACCACCATTTTTCTACGATATTTTGCAATCCTTCAGGAAAAGCAGACAGATGATAGTTGCAAGCTCCTGGCTATGTTTGTTTTTTTCATGCTTTTTGTTTCTATACATGGGCTAAATGCACAGTAGGTCATGGGAAAGGATTAATAAACTCAATTTGCCGCAGTTTGTACTCGCATTTTTATTTTGTCAAATTCTGCTACCACCCACCCCCCTTCTCGTCCTAAAAATGTCAACAAATTTTAATACTGATTTGCATCAATCCCAGGGATGTTAAATTGTGCCGAAAAAGAGGGATTCTATGTTTTCGCTGGAAAGTGGCATGTCTGTAAATGCTTTTAAAAATATATGCATAGTTGGAAAAAAAAAAAAAAAAAAAGCTGTTGCATTTTTCAAACAGCAAAAAATAATTCACAGAAATATATTAAATTCAGCTTAAAAAATTCAGCATAGGTGAACTAAGAAACTTAAAAATAAAACAAAAAACATGTGGCATTTCTTTAAAAAAAATCAGATGTTTATTTTTTAATTTTAGATGAAACTTTAAAATTTGATTCATATATTTGGCCAAAACTAAAACACCATTATGTGCATCATTGAAAGTAATACACATACATAAAGCTATGTTTTTTTAACGGTACAAAAATTTAGCAAAATTTAAAAAAAAAAAAAAATGTAATTTTGATTTTTAAATCTTTATTATAATGAAACGTTCCTGTGAGTGATAAACACTTTATGAACATGAACTTAAAATATGCATAGTTTAGATAAAAAATAAACAAAAAATTGTGCGTATGGGTGTTTAATTCTGTTCGGTGTAAACTCAGCTGAGTTTATCAGGCAAACTGAGAAATCTGTTGATTGCCGTGATTGCACAATTCTTTTCCTGGTCCATTGGTGCCTTCTTTCCGAAAGTGATTCATTCGGAAAGTCCATAATAAAAATTAAAAAAACTTTTAAAACATTCAAAAATAACTATTGACAGATCAAAGCGAGCAGTGGCTAAATATAAGCACGTTTATCCCTTTGTTTTTCCTAAAGAAACAGCGTTTCACTGTTGCCACTACAGAAGAGTGAAATACATAAATCATTGATATGAATCAATATTCATATGAATAATCATTAAATTGAATCATTAAAACTATTAATATTTGTTGAAAACATTGATAATATTTTTTTTAATATTTATTCAATAAATTACGTAATATTTCATATGTATGTCGTAAACTGACTGCTTGTAAATGTAAACAGTCGTAAATAAAATTGCTGCTTATAAATGTAAACAATAATGAAAAACTCATTTCAAAAAACTTAAAGGCTTTAATATGCTTTAAAAAATATATTTAAATCAGCTGTATTTTTTCGATGAATCGTCAAAGAGTCATTCATTTGTTTCTTAATTTGCTGGAATTTGAATCTGAATGGTAACAGTATCGTTTGTTTAGATTTGATTTGTAATGGCTTAATTTTAATTTAGAACTTAGTACATTATAAATGGATATGATACACATGTTTTATATGAAAATATGCTGAACAGACATGATTTCAAGTAGAAAAAATTATCATTTAGCTGTCATATGTTAAGATATGTTTTTTATTAAGCCTAACATGGCATTTAGCTACGGTCGATCCGCACACTGGAGTGGTTCGCACCGGCATCGTTCTGCCGGTCCTCAGCACTCAGCTTTTATTATAAGTAGATAAGCAATAGTAGCCGGGTTACCTTGTAAAATAAAGTAACGCCATTCTGGTGTCAATTAGGTACCCAAGTGCGTATCTGACATCTGTGACCCGTATTTTATCTTCCGTAATCGAAATACCCACCAATACTGTTGGTCATTGACCAGACCATCAACATGATAAAATACAGCGTTATCGGTTTTTAGTTACACGAAATAGGTAGGTCACGAATACGGTATAATTCATTTTAACTGACGAAAAACAAAATAATAATTTGTTTTACCAAATGTTGTTTTGGTGAATTTAAATATTTCTGCAAGTCAAATAATTCTGCAAGTATGTTAACATTTCTTGATAAATAATCGCGCTTATGCTTTTGCTATATTTAAAACCACTACCATATTATTAGTAATATCGCTATAGTTTGATGCTATGACATACACCATAACGCAAAACTGTTGATGTGTTTCACAAGCAAACTGTTGATGTGTTTCACAAGCAAACTGTTGATGTGTTTCACAAGCAAACTGTTGATGTGTTTCACAAGCAAACTGTTGTGTTTCACCAGATAATCTTTTAGAGTTTCTAAAATTTTGTAAACAAGAAAATGGGGATGGTTCATATTCTTTCAAAACTAATGATTTAATTTTATCATAATCTTTCAAATCTTCATCATTAATATATACAAGAACATTTCCTGCTCTCTCGCCTATTAATTTCAATAAGATTTCAGATTTATATTTCTTAGGAACATTTTTTTGTTTAAACGCTCTTTCTAAAGAATCAAAGAATAGATTTCATGTTTCGTTTTTCTTAGGCACTGAAATAGCCAAAACTTCAACTGCTTTTATCAGTTTATCTAAAGATATGGATGTGCCTTCTCTTTCTCCTTCATTACGGGACACATTCTCGTTTTGTACTTATTGTTGTAAATGCCATTTATTTGTTTCTTCTACATTTTTTCCTCTCCGTAACTGTGGTTGCCAAAAAATCCGTTACGAATTCTTTATCGTTTGCATACTCTTTAGTAATACTAAATACTTTAATAATACTCTTTAATAATAAATCTTTCAGTTCCGCAACTTTTAAACCTGGATCGGCTTCTTCGCCGATTTCTTGTAGAACAATAAGCAAATCTGCTTTGGTTACGTTCTTAAACATTTTTTAAAACAGAATTATCACACAATTAAAAGCAAAATAAACAATAAACATCTCACCTCTATTTAGTAATCCCACCTTGAGATCAAATGCACATTTTTATTTAACTTGTAGAAAAATCTCTGGTTCTCGAAAGAGAGCGTGCTGTGATGTCTGGACAACCGAGTATGGCATCAGAATTTGGTTATTAAAAGTTTATTAAACACAAAATTATATTTACAAGTATTTACACTGGTTTAAAGATATATACACTTTGACTGCTACTTATAAACAACAGTACTCCACCAAAACTACCTATATCACTTCGCAAAACCAAACCAATATTATCCCGGATGCTTTCCCGCATCCTACATATACGACGAACACCAACACACAACTGCCAATCTCCCCTCTTCACTTTGATTCACCTAGCGTTGGGAGACTGTCTCTTCACTTCGCTTACGTTAGAGGATAAAAAAGAAGGTTGGTTCCATGACACAATCAAAACAGACAAAGTGCACATTGATGCAATAGCAATATTTTGTGAACTTCTTCATACCTCCTCAGTCGAAAGCACTTAAGTGAATAAAAGATAAGTGCAGTTACTTGATTTAAATTTCACAAAAATTCTGTTTAAATAAAAAATGTTATGTGGTTTGTACATTATGCAGGTTTAGCTTAGGAAGTTTTAAGTGTATAGGAAAAAAACTAGGATTTTCATATATTTTATGCACTTATACAGTTTCACCTATACTTAATTACTAAAAGCTGAATGAAAAGTAATTACTTGAAATTTTTACATCAATTTTATTGATCTGCCATATAACCACAAAAGTTTTAAAGCTGTATCTAATACATGTTAAATATACTTATTTGAAAAATAAATGTAAAATATACATAGGTCTAGAATATTATTTAATAGTATACAATATATTGCAACCTGTGATTTCGCTAGGCTTTTAAAATGCTGCATCCATAATACCTAGAAATTTCTATAAACCTTGGTCTTTTTGTACAAAAGTGAGTCTTCCTTTTAAAAATAAAACTGATTCAGGAGTAATTTAATACAAAATATACATCTTTGGTTGATCTCTTCCAACATAAAAAATTAAAATAATTAACAAACACTTACTCCTCGCTTCTTCATTAACAACACCTCTTTTTGTTTTTTAACCCTTTCAGCATGCAAATAAGCTTTACGACGTTGAACTGCAACATAGGGATTCAAACGCAACATCACTCTAATGTTCTTCAATGGATTCTTTTTCAAAATGTAACGTTGGATTTTCTTACTGCAAAAAAAAATTTTTTTTAGTCATTATGATGCAAAAAATTATGAATAGTAGTACAAACTAATAATAGCTCATGACATTGATCAACACATTTTAAATAGTTAAAGAATGCCTTAAAGATACAGCCTAATATATTAGACAATGCATGAAATAATAAGTAATGATAATGCATGAAAATGTAAGTAATATTTTAAGATTATCAAAAGCTTTTAACATTTTGGTGCTATGCTATTTAAAACAATGGGTAATCTGTAAAGAAATTCAATAGAACTAATAAAATGATCCCAGAATTACAACATGAATTATCATCACTGCAATTTACCAACTATTCGGGAGACCGGAAAGTAATGTCTTTTTTTACATTAAATTCAAATAAATAACTTTTTAACAAGCTTTTATTTTTAATCAATGATATAATCACTCTCGTTAACAACCTTTTGCCATCTTGTTTGCATATTTTCAATAACTGAACGATAAAAATCAATTGATTGTATGTAGAGCAAAATATCTTGAGATTGCATTTTTGATATCCTACAAATTTTTTACCAGATAGAAAGTGTTGTAGAGATCGGAATAAATGATAATCTGATGGCACAATGATGGGTGAGTATGTGGGCGAGACAGTATCTCCCACCCAAATTCATTATTTTTTTTTTTCCAGAGTTTGTCTTGCACAGTGCTGTCTGGCATTATCATGTTGCAGAATAACACCTGTTTCTGTTGACAATTGTAGGCCATTTTTCAATTAAAGATTGATTTACCCGATCCAATTGTTCACAATAAAAGTCTGCATTCACAGTTTGTGCAGGTTTCAACACCTCAAAATGAATAATTCCACGAATATTTCACCAAACACAAAAGGGCCTTTTTGGGATGTAAACCTCGCTTAGCAGTACTTCGTGGTGATTCATTTGGAGAGAGCCACTGCCCTTTGTGCGTTGGATTATCATAGAGGACCCATTTTTCATCTCCAGTGATCAAACAATTTTTTTAAAAAATGTTCTGTATTGTGCCGTTCCCAGTAGCAGAAAATTCTGCAAGTGTCTGCGACAGATACTTCAGGGGCAGAAAATAATCTGCCAGTAAAATATTTTACAATTGAAGCATTAATTAAACAATCACTTAACCTGTGACGTCTTTATGCATTTTATTCATGTTTATTAATAATAATCTAAAGAATTTTATTAGAAAGCAGTAAAAACCAACGTTTAAAATGCACAAATAATGCGAGAAAAGCAGCAAACAGCTGTTTTGAATCTACTAGCAAGATTCTTCTTCAGTGCAAGATAGGGAAAAGGGAACAGCATGCTAGAAAAAGCAAGGTTGAGCGCAGCTGAAAAATGAACGCTGAAAAAGCAAAGCTCAGCCTTGCTTTTTCTAGCACGCTGTTCCCTTTTCCCTATCTTGCACCGAAGAAGAATCTCGCTAGTAGATTCAAAACAGCTGTTTGCTGCTTTTCACGCATTATTTTGTGCATTTTAAATGTTGGTTTACTGCTTTTTAATATTCCTGCACAAAGGCTTTAATTACTATTTTAATAAATCTTAACAATTGTAATAAGTAATAAAGAGCTAAATATAATTGTAAAGCGAAATAAAGGTTTGATGGAAAAATAATCTGCAAAAGAGAAAAGAAAATCTGCGACGTCTGTCTCCCATCTTGAATTTTCAGCTACTGGAGTGCTCTTGAAGGAATAAGTTGCATGTTCTTGATCGGTTAGCCCAAATACCTGCTCTTTTAACTTTACAAATCTGTTGCGAATGTTCTTGGATGGTCGACCAAGGTTAGTTCCTTACTTAGTGACAGTTCCTCGATTGTCTGACACGGATTTGCCTCCACTTCTGCCATTAACACGTCGTTGTCTAAAGTTGTTGGTCTTCCTGATCGATGTGAATCAGAAAGATCAAAATTGCCGGACCTGAATTTGGAAAACCACCTTTGGCATTTGCGAACGTCTAATGAACCTGAATAAACATCGCAAATGTTTTTGGTAGCAACTGTTGGTTGCTTTACTACCCTTGTGAAATTCAAAAAGCATACAACGCAGGATATGTATTTCTTCTGGTATTTGGCGCGCCATCTCACCTAAACTTGCAAAAAATAATTACAAGTTAATTATTTATAAAAAGTCACCTTAACCTTAAAATGTCTTTGACATGACATAAGTACACAATCATCTGATTAATGGTAAACAGATATTGGCAAGTGAAAAAACTACATTACTTTATGGTCCCCCTAATACATAATTTAATTGTATACCGAAATTTATATTTGGAAGACATATCATTATCAATCAATCAAAATCATAATATATATATATATATATATATATATATATATATATATATATATATATTTCTTTTTTGAAGGTTTTACCCAATTCCTTTACATTTCAAAAATATATATTCTAAAAACACTCAAAATATATATTAAACATTTAATTGCTAAAAAGGACGTCAAACATTAATAAAATACATTAAAAGATCTTAATAATTTGACATGTTTCGATTGAATTTACTCAATCATCATCAGAAAAACAAATAAACACAAAGATGGAAAATGACAATAAACTATTCTAAACTTAGTCGTTCATATTTAAAATGATGAAATGCATCCAAATTCGTTCATCCACAGTAAATGATGTATCAAACTTACATTCTTCCACCTTCGTGTCATTGTAGTCGAGATCATAAAAACCATAAGTAGACTTCATTTTATCCAGCATAGATGCAAAAGATATTAAATTATAAGCAGAAGTTCTCTTATACGTCCATTAAAAATATTTCAAAAATGCTTGAGAAAAATAAAAAAAGTAATAAAATAAAATGAAATAAATAATGAAATAGAAAAATAGAAATTGGGTGCACTGGGAGAGCAAATTATTGGGTGGGCTCGAGCAACATGGGCCCATATATGTTGGCATCACTGCATGCAAGATTCTATAAATTAATTTGCATGCGTATTCTAATTTTTTTATTTAAAAAATTTTTAATTATAAAGAAAAATCAGTAATTATACTAAATCATTATAGAATGGAAACCGCTCGTCATGAAAGTGAAGAGGGTGGTGAGATTTGACACACACACACGGAAATGGTTTTTTTTTTTTTTTTTTTTTTTCCCCCCCCCCATAGTCCAGGATTATTCCTTTTCCAGAATTATTTTTTCTGTGTAAACAATGATGAAATATGCCCAATAGCAGTGATTGTTGGCAAACATGAACTCTTTGTAGTACCCATGGGTGCAAGAAGACCATCCAAACCAAGACTGAAAACATTTCTGAGTATTCGGTACAGTACAACTAAAGGAAATAGGCTAGAAGATTTTAATTTGTCTTGCTTTATAGCTAAATATTTATTTTTTCAAACAAAAGAAAGAGATTAAAACCTTTTGCTTGTAAAACTAATATTATTTCACTACATAAACTATAATTTACTCTTGGTCAAAAATCTTACCAAGACTGAAGACTTGCACCCATGATAGTACCTGAAAAGTTTTCTGTGTTTTGGTAGAAATTACTGGCTTCCTCGATATTTTGCAGTTGTTAGTCGTGTGGGAGAATTCTTTTTTAAACATCTTGTTTGCATTCTGATATTTTGAAATTTTCTTTTTTTGCATTAGATAGCTGAGGTCGATCTACTCTACAAAAGCAGTTTACTTTTCCATTTTGTTTGCAGTTTTATTTATTTATTTGTTTATTTTTATAAGGATACATTCACTTTCAAACCTGGTGTTGAAATTAAAAGAATACTTACTAAAGGGGAAAAAAAAAAGAAGCTGCAAACAAAATCGAAAAGTAAAACAACCTTTGTAGAAATTAACCTTAGGTATGCAACAAAAATATTTTTAAAAATATTAAAATGCAAATGAGATAAATCCCACCCCCCACCCCACCCCCCATAGGATTAACATTAGCGAGGTGTTTTTGCATGAGTGAAGTAGCATAGTAACTTACTTTGGTGGTCTAATAGCTCTTCTAATTTCAGGTCCTTTCAAGAGACGAGCTAAATCGGTATTTGCCATCTTATGCATTGGTAAACTGAAAAAGAGAAAAAATTCAATTAAATAAATGAGACTGAATTCCTTTCATTCAAGTGTAAGCAGAATCTAACAGTTTAAATTAATACCCGAGAATAAAACTGGCTATCTACTAAAGGTCAAAATTAGCACTAGCCACCGGCCACAGGGCCAGTAAAGGAAAAAAAAGTGGCTAATGAAAAATTGTCTATCAGCGGCCACCTTCCGGCCACTTTTTTACAAGGAGATAATAAAATTTTCTTGCATTTCATCAAGGATTCTACTTTTTTTGGTTCTGGTATATTTATATTAACATATTTATTTGGGCTACTCAGTTTTAGATTAATACTTATAGAAATTTTACTGTTTAGCATTTTGAAATAAAAAAGTGGCTGCTAGTTTAAAGAAAGTGGCCACTTTAAAAATTAGTCTTACTGGCCAGTGGCCGCTAATGAAATTTCCCAATTTTGACCTATAGTATCTACCACAGCAAATGAAAGACACTCTGTGACACTAAGCTGATCAACATAACCTGGCTTCCACCAACAGTCTAACTGTTTTTCAGTCTACCTTGATCACATGACATTTAAATAATGAAGATGGAATATAGAGGGAGAACAATGATAATGCTTCGACTTTTGCCCCTAAAGGCAGCACCTAGTATGGCAGACATTTTCTGCAACTAGTAAATGCGGCACTATCTATATTAAAGGTTGAAACCTAAACTCTTAATGTTACTGTGAGACATTGTATTTTGAAGTTTTATTTTTTTTTTCAATATTTTTTTTTAAATTTCAATTCTAAAAATCTTCATTTAATTTAAATAATGAAGATTCGTTCTATGAATTTCAAAGATTCCATAACTTCTCTCCTCATAAAAATAAAAAATCTCAGATTAACTGATTTAGAAAGTATTTTTACATTTTATGTAGCCTTTTTTTTTTTTTTTAATCTCATGTATGATTTTTATATTGCTATAAAGAAAAAAGAACTAAAATACTTCAAAATAGCTGACATGGTACAGGCTCAGAAAAAACAGCTGAACTTACACTGACTAGCAGACTTTTGACAAAATTGGCATTTTCTGCAGCGTTTTGAGGAAATTTGAATTTTCCTACGATCCTTTGATGAAATTCGCATTTTTCCTTTGTCCTTTTAATGAAATTCGCATTTTCCCCTGCGATTCTTCCACAAAAATCACAGTTTTTCCCATGATCATTCAACGAAATTTGTGTGTTTTCCCACAATCATTCGACGAAATTTGCATGTTTTCCCACAATCATTCGACAAAATTTGCATTTTTTCCCCACGATCTTTCAACAGAATTCACATATTTTCCACAATCCTTTGACGAAATTCACGTTTTCTCCACGATCATTTGATAAAACTTTGCATTATTTCGCGATCCTTCGACGAAATTCGCATATTTTACACGATCCTTTGACGAAAATCTTCTTTTTTTCATGCAATCCTCTGACAAAAATCGTATCTTTTCCCGCGATCCTTTAATGGATAGTGTTTTTTTCCGCGATCTTTTAATGGAAATCACGTTTTTTCCACCACCCTTTGACGGAAATCTCATTTTTCCAAGCAATCACTTTACGTGAATTGTTTTTTCCATGATCCTTCAACGTTAATCGCATTTTTCCTTAATCCAGGGGTGATTGTGACTCAGAGTGAAAAACCCTGAAAATTAATCGATACAAAGTGAAAAACCCTGAAAATTATAGATGCAAAATATACCAATATCAATTTACATAACAACTGATGCTGCAACAGCATGACAATCAAATGACATATTTCTGCTATTGTTTGAAATATACAATTGCAGAAAAACATAATTTGGTAAACTTATATTAATTTCACTGAAAGCTAAATGACTTCATCAAATGGAGAGTGCAATTTATCTTGTTATATGCAAAGTTCGACTTCTATATTCAGTAAATGAATTTATTCTAACTACTCATGAAACAAGCACAAATTATGTTGTTAAGACTTATCTCTTAGTAGATTTAATGCAAGTGATATCTAGTTATTTGAAAACAGTAAAAAAAATGTCAAAACCAATCTAATTTTACTTCTAAGTGGCTAAGTATTAGAAAAAAAAATCTATTTTTAAAGCTTTACTCTTACACAAGGTAAATTTCTTTTTCCTGCTTTCTTCTTGGGTATTACACATTACAGATATGCAATTCTGGACATTTTTGTACTGAGATTGAGATGGATAACACAATACCAGGGGTGATTCTTAGTTTCAAAAAAATATCTGAAATCCACAGCAATTTTTCTGAAAGGTTACAGAAGAGAAGGTGGGGAGATAATCACTGCTGGTTCTAATTATGTGTTTTTTTTTTCTGCTATCATTTCAAAAAATTTGCGTTTTTCCCGCGATTTTTTAAAGAAATTCATGTTTTTTCCCCGTGATCCTTTAACGAAAGTTGCGTTTTTCTGCGAACCTTTGACGATATTTCCGTTTTTCTAGCGATTCTTTGACGAAAATAGTGTTTTTTCCCGCCATCTTTTGACGAAATTCGCGTTTTTTCCGCGATTCTTTGAAGAAATTGTTTTTTTTTTTCGTGATCCTTTAATGAAATTTGTGTTTTCCCGCGATCCTTTGGCAACATTTCCGTTTTTCCCGCGATCTTTTGACGAAAATCTTGTTTTTTTTTCGCGATCCTTTGCGAATTTTGCACTTTTTTGCGATCCTTTGACGAAATTTGTGTTTATTTCGCGATCATTAGAAGAAATTTGTTTTATTTCGAGATCATTAGAAGAAATTTGTTTTATTTCGAGATCATTAGAAGAAATTTGTTTTATTTCGAGATCATTAGACGAAATTTGTTTTATTTCGAGATCATTAGACGAAATTTGTTTTATTTCGAGATCATTAGACGAAATTTGTTTTATTCCGAGATTCTTTGACAAAATTCGCGTTTTTTCCGCGATCGTTTGGTGAAATTTGCGGCCTATTTCGCGATTATTTAAAGAAATTAGTTTTTTTCCCGCGATCCTTTAACGAAGTTCGCGTTTTTCCATGGATCCTTTGACAAAATCGCTAGTTTTTCCTAGGCCAATCTAGTTAGGTCTAATGCTCATAGGATAACTAGTTTAGCCTGCCATTCATTGGCCTGAACTAGTTTATCCTAGGACATTTCAATTTGGCATGCTTTTATTGATCCCAAAGACTACTTCGGTTGGTTGATTTTGACGGCCGATTATCTACACTAGGGATATACGCCTGAGGGGGGAGTGCCCTTCGTGGGGTCTTTCTAAGGGAACCTAACCCGTATTTACGCATGGAAATCCATGGCTCGAAGAAAACCACGAAAACTCCGAACGATTAGGCCGACGGGCGCAATTGGGATCGAACCCAGCACTTCCCGTCTACCAGCTTCGAGAGCAGAACCTCTCAGCCACTGGTGGGGCAAGACCGCTTCGGCGCCATCCTTCTAATTTATCCTAGTCTAGTCCAATCTAGTTTATCCTAGCCCAGTTCAAATTGACGTGCTTTAATTGATGCCAACCAGTGTTCAGCACGCTCACAAAAAAAGACTAACGAACTCAAACTCAAATTCTGAAAAATGAGTCAAGTTCATGCTCAAATTCAAAAATTTTCAATCAAATCTGCTCAACTCAAACACATATACGTCCAAGCTTGGTTTGGGGATTACTTTTTTTAGAGGTTCGGACCGAGATGGACCGGGACCCAATATTTTTTCCGGTTTAAGTCGGGGCTGGACTGCAATTCTTCTTGAGGACTGCACAGGCAGAAATTTTCAGTCCGATTTCCAATCCACCTCATATGAAAATTATTTGGACTGGCAGAATCTCTGGTCTGTTCAGTAAAAATATCAGTAACATTTGGCACGGTCCAACTTTTTTTTTTAATGCACATATTTTTTTTAATCGCTATTATTTTGTAATTAAAATTTATATATTTATTATTTTAATTTTTTAAGATGAGTCGATGCATTTTTAAGTAATAAAATTGAAGTATGGTAAAACCTGAGAAAAATAACCTGCCTGTGACTGAATCCAGTGTTTAAAAAAATCAGGGCTCCCAACACATTTTAGTCTCCCAAAACGGAGAAAGGGGACCATTTTTATATATTATATACAATTTGCAACTGCAACAATTTAAAAAAAAAATCCGTTTAAAACAGGATTTCGTCATACACAGATTCTCCTAACAGGTTTTACAGTACTGTAACACCATCCGTATAAATATATACGTACTATTCTTTAAAGATAATTTTAATTGTGGAATAATGGTAGCTTAAAAATATATGTATTTTAGGTAACTTCGCCAAATTTTTGAAAATTCCAGATTTCTGAAAGAATATCAAACGTACTTCTGATATTCTTAATGGTGCATTTATTCAAAATTAATTCAAAGCCAAGTGATATTTATGTGAGAAAAAAAGTATTAAAACAAAATCAGTTTTATATATATATATATATATACATATATATATATATATACATATATATATATTTTATCACATATATGGCTTTGAATTAATTATGAATACCATTAGGAATATCAGAAGTACATTTGATATTCTTTCAGAAATCTGGAATTTTCAAAAATCTGTTAAGTCCCGTTCCCGACGATGACGGGTTTTCGAGTTTATACTGTACATTATTAATCAATCCTCTAAATTCTTCCTCTCCTAAATTTTATGATAACCTCTCATCCCATTCTTTGGTTCTCCAGCACACAATTTGTCATATGGAACATATTTTGTAACTACCGGCGGCGAATGGGGGAAAATATGGAGACAGTATCGCACACCCCATCGAATAAAATATATTATAGATTGGCGACGGCAATACAATACTACTTTGCACAAGGTTGGTGCTGGAGGGGTAGTTGGGATCAATAAAAACAGGTCAAATTGTACTGGCTTAGAAAAAACTAGAAGGTTGGCACCGGGGCGGTCATTGGGATCAATAAAATCCCATCAAATTGAATTGGCCTACGATAAACTAGTTCGGACCAATGAATAGCAGGCTAAACCAGTTTATCCTATGAGCGTTAGGCCGAACTAGTTTTGTCTAGGAAAAACTAGTTTATCCTATGAGCGTTAGGATAAACTAATCTGGCATAGGAAAAAACTAGGTTATCCTATGGGCGTAAGGATAAATTAGTTTGGTCTAGGAAAAACTAGTTTATCCTATGCGCATTAGACCAAAAATCGGATTTGGCCGGTAACATATATATACTTTCATTTTTTCCTGCTCCATGTTGTAATATTAAAAATTTGGGATGTAATTCTAATATTTTCAGAAAAGGCATAAGTTCAAATTTTTAAATATGATTTTTAAATGTGATTTTTTTAAATTACATAATCAGTTTAATTTTCTTAATCTTCAAAGTCAAAAGCACTTTTTAAAGACCATTCATTCATTCATTCATTGAACTTTCTCCCACACCTTAAAGAATGCAATAAAAATAATTCAGTCTACTGAACTTTTGCCACATGTCAAAATAGCACGATAAAATCAGCCACATCGCGAATAAATACAACCAGTTACAAATTATCAACACACTTACGTATGTCTTATGCAACCACTCAATTTTTCAAAACGAAACGTTGGTTGAAAAGGAGAACTGGAACAAAATTATTTTAACGCACTTCATCAGAAGGTTTAATCTTTTCAGAAGTTTTAGTGCGATTTAGATTATTTACCAAATGAAGGAACAGAAAATGTTTTGACCCTTGGAAATTTTACAGAGATCTTAGGATAGTCATTTACGAATTTTTTACTAAGATTTTTCAAAATTGACTTTCACCTGCAACTCGCAATATTCTTGCATGACCGATTGTTAAAATTCACACTATTTTCCACAACCAATTGACAAAATTCGCGATATTTTTTGCAGCCGATCACAAAATTCACGATTTTTCCTTGATAATTTTTTTAATTTTACAATTTTTTTTGTAATATCTCGACTTTTGATGAAATTTGCATTTTTCCCCCACGGTGAAATTCACAATTTTTTTCTTTGACCAGTAGATATGTTTTTGAGAAACTCACATACTGTTATATTTTATCCTACATCTCTCGAGAAGCTCCCGAATTAGAGATATTGGCACGTCTGAGCCATGCTAACTACATTTTCAATGTCTCATTAAAATTCCAATCATTAAAATTAAAAGGACATGAGAAATTAATAGCTTGAATTACATTAACTATAGCAAGGACTGGGGGTATAATAACTGGGGAAATGCGTTTAGGGAAAAGCAAAGTTATATGTTGCTATATTGTAAACCGTCTATGTCCTTTGGAATTACTAGCTCTTTAGAAACTTCAACTTTGGTACCATGATTTTGGTTTTAGTTATTTTTAAGTACAAATGAAAAAACTTGTTCAAAATATTTAATTTTAATAAGTTTCAAAACTTATGTCAAGTCTAAAAAAAGAATCTCTCGATTTCAGTTTCAAAACTTACGTCAAGTCTAGAAAAGAAAAATATCAGTTTTTAACAATATAAAAAAAACTAATGAATTATTTTAATGATTCGTTATTAATTAAACTTTTGAAACAAATATTAGAATGTTTGAATATTTTGGAACGAATTTTGTACGTTACTTTCTGAAGCAAAATTTTTTCAATGAATGGTTTTTCATATTTCACAATTAAATTTTGGCTAGCAAATCATTACAGTTGAGTACCGGTTTAACGAATTGCGATTTAACGAATTTCTGGATTTAGAGAATTTTTTTATGGTCCCAACGAAAATGGAACAAAAATATTTCGATTTAATTTATAATCTCGATTTAACGAATAATTTTCTATGTAAAAAAAAATAAAATTTGATAAATTTTTCTTATATTTATAAAAGATTTTCAATGTCAAAAAGATTTTTTGTGAATTTTTCTGAATCTATATCTTAAGCGCAAAAATGTACATTACAGGACTGTTATTAATAGCAATAGTAGTGGATCGGCTGAAGACGATGAAACATACAACATTCAAAGAAGCAGTCAGCAGTTTGGATACTTTGAAATGGTATTTAATGGCTCGTGATGTTGAGGACACAGTTTTCACAGCTTCAGGAAAAAATTGACAAAGAAGTTTGGAATACAAAATCGAAAGAAAGCAAACATCTACAAAATATACCTTATAATTCAGCTATAATATTTGAATAAATGAATTTTTTTTCTTAATTACGATGCTTGTGATTTATAATATATATAAAAAAAAAAAAATCTATTTTTATAGTGTATTTTCTTAAAGTAACAAATATTTAAAATCATTATTAAGGCAAGTGTGCATTGCTTTTTTATTTATAGCCATTTTTTAACATGCTCTATTGTATAACAAAAATTCCTTTGATTATCACGATTTAACGAACAAAATTGGTAGTCCCAAATGATTTGTTAAATCGGGGTTTGACTGTATTTAATTCTACTCACACTTTATTTTTATTATGACACAAAATCATGATAACAGATATTAACCTTTTGCACTTTACTGACACCTATACGGTGACATACTAACTTTAACCACAAATCCACTGATGCCTATACGCTGACATACAAAGTTATAACTACAAATCCACTGACACTCAGAGTAAAAAACAAATGAACATACAACAAATAAACACTTTTAAGGAGTTCCCCACATATTACTTCAAATATGTAAGAATGGCATGGAGTTGCTGGTAGGTGATTGAAATTCTGGTGTGGAGTGCAAAAGGTTAAAAGATAAAATTTTCATCAACTAAATTTTCTAACAAGACATTAAAACTTCCTAGTTTAACATTGCATTATTTTAATATGAAGAAGATTTCATAATAATGATATTACTTGTAATCTTTCTTCTTCATAGATTTCCTCTTCCATGTGCCATACAGGGCATCTAAGCGTCGGAAAGCACCTTCAGTCCATATGACAAATCGACCAACATGACCACCAGGAGCCAGTCGAAGCAAATTCAGTTTATCAACATTAATAGTTTCAATTCCTAAGAAATAAAAAAATAAATTTATAAATATTTTATTTAAAAATTATTCAGGTAAATTTCAGTTACCAGGCCATCTAATTTTACCAGGGTTGGAAAAAAAACGGTTTATTTGATTTAAACCAGGTTTTTTTTTTTCCCCCATTAAACCGGGTCTTTTTTTAAAAATATGCTTTCCTACATATACATGCATATTTATCGATAAAAATGAACATTGGTGGATAGATATATAAGTAATATAACATCATTTTAAAATAATTTGAATTAAATAATTACAATCAGTTATGTAGAAAATTGAAATCATTTAAAATTTAAACATTTTTAGTAAAAGCTATGTCTTATGTTTCATGAATAAAATGCTCTACACAGTGAAACATTGAAAATCTTAATAAACAATCTTTTGATTACTAATACTATAAATAAATATATAATGTAGTTTCATAGATATAATATACTTTCCCATACTATTCAAATTAATTTCTTTGAAATACTTGTTATCCGAGAGGTCTGATTTTTCTCTTAGAACACTTACATGAACAATTATCTTTTATTGAAAAAAAAGCTTTTTATAAAGAATACCTGGAATGATTTGAATTTAGCAGTAGAGTGTTTACATGTTTAAAGTAGTCATTTGACACTTCTCTCAAATTTCCAGGTAAAAAAGGCGACAGTAAAATAAACAGAAATACCTATTTACCAGCTTTTTAGATTATTGAAAACACTGATCTTAAAACAGAAAGTAGTTTTCTAAAAGTTGCCATCCACTAAAACATTTAAACAGCCATCAGACTTAGCACTTTTTTTAAGGCCATGTTATAATATGTATTAGTTTTAAATGCCTAAACTAAAAATTAATACTATGTTTTTTTAGGCATTTTTATGAGACTTTTCTATTATGTCTCAAGCAAACCTTATCTTGATCCCCCCCCCCTTCCATTTTCTTGTCAGATCTAAATAGTGGATTTGATTTTGCAATAGAGTAAAGGTTAAAATTCCCGGTCGCCACCGGCCACAGGGCGACTAAATGTAAAAAATTGGCGACTTTATGATGTGCATCTGATCGCCAAAGTGGCGATCTTTATTTTTCATGTAATAGTACATGTCAGAAATGCCACTTTTCCTTTTTTTTTTTTTTTTATCGATCGGCGATTTTCGCGGAATCGTAAAAGAAAAAGAAAATCCTGTCGATGTTCACATTGAAGGCATTTGGCTCCGAAAATTAAAAAAAAAAAATCGGCATAAAAATATCGCGAATTTCGACAAATGGTCGCCGAAAGATATCAATTTCGTCAATCGTTCGCAAAAAAAAAGCGTCAAAGAATCACAGGAAGAACGAGAATTTCATAAGAATCTCGAAAAAAGACGCGATTTCTGTCAAAGAATCACGGAAAAAACGCAAATTTCGTGAAAGGAATGTGTAAATTCGTAAACTTCATCAAAATATCGCAAAACCCCGCAATTTTCGTCAAAAGATCGCGAAAACCAATTAAAATTCGTCAATAGATAGGGGAAAACCCGCAAATTTCGTCAAAAGATAGCGAAAAAATGGTAAATTTCGTCAAAGATCGCAAAAAGACGATAAATTTCGTCAAAAAATCACGAAAAACCGCATATTTTGTCAAAAGATCGCAAAAAACCAGCAAATTTCGTTAAAAGAATACGAAAAACCGTAAATTTCGTCAAAAGATCGCGAAAAAAATCTCAAATTTCGTCAAAAAAACGCGAAAAAACCGCAAATTTCGTCTAAAGATTGCGAAATAACGTAAATTTCGTCAAAAAATCACAAAAACCCAAATTTTGTCAAAAGATCGCGAAAAAACCCACAATTTTCGTTAAAAGAACGCGAAAAAACCTTAAATTTCGTCAAAAAATCGCGAAAAAATCGCAAATTTCGTCTAAAGATCGCGAAATAATGTAAATTTCGTCAAAGGATCTCGAAAAACCGCAAATTTTGTCAAAAGTTCTCGAAAAAAGTGCAAATTTTGTCAAAAAATCGCGAAAACCGCAAATTTCGTCAAGAGACCGCAAAAAAAAGTAAATTTCGTCAAAGGATCTTGAAAAAACGGGAATTTCGTCAATCAGGTGCAGAAAAAACACAGCTCCACCCTTCTGTAACCTTTCAGAAAATTTGCTGTGAATTTCAGAATCGCGAAAAAACCGCAAATTTCGTGAAAGGATCGCGTAAAAACTGCAAATTTCATCAAAAGGTCGCGAAAAATCCGCAATTTTCGTCAAAAGATCGCGAAAACCTAGTAAATTTCGCCGGAGGATCGCGAAAAAAACTACACAATTCGTCAAAAGATTGCGAAAAAACGCAAATTTCGTCAAAAGATCGGGAAAAAAACGTAAACTTCGTCAAAAGATCGCGAAAAACGCAAACTTCGTCAAAAGATCGCGAAAAAACGCAAACTTCGTCAAAAGATCGCGAAAAAACGCAAACTTCGTCAAAAGATCGCGAAAAAACGCAAACTTCGTCTAAAGATCGCAAAAAAACGTAAATTTCGTCTAAAGATCGCAAAAAAACGTAAATTTCGTCAAACGACCGCGGAATAAAATCGTGAATTTTGTCGAAAGTTCGTGGAAATAAAGTCGCAAATTTCGTCAATTGATCGTGGAAAAAATCGCGAATTTCATCAAGAGATCGCATAATAAAATCGTCACTTTCGTCGAATGATCGCGAAAAAAAATCGTGAATTCTGTTGAACGATCGGCGAAAAAATTGTGAATTTTAGCAAGATGTTGTGTAAAATAATTGCATCTTAAAACAATTTCAAAAATTAATTGCGAATTTTGTCAAACGGGAAATATTTTAGGCCTATTTTCAGAAAGAATTCTGATCTCGGGCTACACAGTGACGTATTGGAGATGTGAACCAATCTTTGACTTTGGTCTTGTACGACATTGTTCGATAAATTCTCTCTTTTTTTTAAAATATAATATAACTGTTAATTT
This sequence comes from Maratus speciosus, assembly GCA_963932465.1. Classification (NCBI taxonomy): domain Eukaryota; kingdom Metazoa; phylum Arthropoda; class Arachnida; order Araneae; family Salticidae; genus Maratus; species Maratus speciosus. Next base: position 292,056,584 of record OZ010791.1, read on the forward strand.
TTTTTTTTTTTGGGGGGGGGGGGGGGTAAGTAAACTGACACTGTGGATAGTTTTATTTTTATATTTTTTAAAAGATGTCTTCGTAACATAAATATTTTAAAAACATTACTTGTAAAACTATTTAAATCTACAAACCAGTACCTAAGTGGCCACTAACTTGACAGTAGTGGCTACTAAACGTACAGCCTCTACCGGCCACTGGCTACTAAAGCAAATATTGAATTTTAACCTTTACAATAGAGGATTTAAATATATCTCATTACTTACATATTTTAGTTTAAAGTAAACAGATTCTTCACTAGCACTAAATTTTTCAATATCCTCTTATTGGACTTCATTTCTTGAGTTTCTTTTAATTCTTAAAAAAAATCTCACCAATTAAGATAATTTTCTTTTACAGCTTGACAAATCCGAAAGGTCATATTATGTTATTAATTGTAAATAATTTGCATTTTCTCAAAGGAAAATATTTTATTCTAAATATAGAATATTTTTAATCTTTTTTAGCTTTGCTAAATTCACTCGTTTTAAGTTTTCTCTTTAGAGCTTCAGATATGATCATCAACACCTGTAATTTGCATTCAACATGTATACAAACATGACCTAGACTCACTATGTCTCACAGTGACTGCTGAGATAAGACTGTAAAAAGTAGAAATTACTTATATCCAATAATTTCAAAAACACTTAAATTACAAAAAGGAGAAAATATTATCAGGGGTGATTGTGACTCAGAGTGAAAAACCCTGAAAATTAATCGATACAAAGTGAAAAACCCTGAAAATTATCGATGCAAAATATACCAATATCAACTTACATAACAACTGATGCTGCAACAGCATGGCAATCAAATGGCATATTTCTACTATTGTTTGAAATATACAATTACAGAAAAACATAATTTGGTAAACTTATATTAATTTCACTGAAAGCTAAATGACTTCATCAAATGGAGAGTGCAATTTATCTTGTTAAATATGCAAAGTTCGAATTCTATATTCAGTAAATGAATTTATTCTAAGTACTCATGAAACAAGTACAAATTATGTGTTAAGAGTTATCTCTTAGTAGATTTAATGAAAGTCATACCTAGTTATTTGAAAACAGTAAAAAAATGTCAAAACCTATCCAATTTTACTTCTAAGGATATATATATATATATATATTTTTTTTTTTTTTTTTTTTTTTTTAAGCTTTACTCTTACACAAGGTAAATTTCTTTTTCCTGCTTTCTTCTTGGGTATTACACGTTACAGATATAGATATGCAATTCTGGACATTTTTGTACTGAGATTGAGATGGATAACACAATATCAGGGGTGATTCTGAGTAAAAAAAAAAAAATGTATCTGGAATTCTTTTTCCTGCTTTCTTCTTGGGTATTACACATTACAGATATAGATATGCAATTCTGGACATTTTTGTACTAAGATTGAGATGGATAACACAATATCAGGGGTGATTCTGAGTAAAAAAAAAAAAATGTATCTGGAATTCTTTTTCCTGCTTTCTTCTTGGGTATTACACATTACAGATATAGATATGCAATTCTGGACATTTTTGTACTAAGATTGAGATGGATAACACAATATCAGGGGTGATTCTGAGTTAAAAAAAAAATGTATCTGAAATTCACAGCAACTTTTCTGAAAGCAGGGATGAGATTGACCAAAAAGCAAAAAAGCTGAAAACTGCGCGAACGACGTTTGACACTTATGAATTTCACGTGCAACAAATATAATTGCTATTAATATATATATAATTTACATGCAATTTAGCTTTCGTAAATTAAAAAGAAATTATTAACACGAATTAGGCAGAAATTATTTACTTACTCTAATGAAAAGTTTATTTTACCAAGATACAGAACATTAATGTGAAATTTGCGTTTTTTTGCGATCTTTAGACAAAATTTGCCATTTTTCGCGATCTTTTGACGAAATTTGACATTTTTTCATGCTCTGTTGAGTAAATTTGCCGTTTTTTTGTGGTCTTTTGAGTAAATTCGCCGTTTTTTCACAATCTTTTGGCAAAAATGCCGGGGTTTTTTTCGGAGTCTTTTAACGAAAATTACCGTTTTTTCGCGATTTTTTGACGAAAATTGCCGTTTTTCGCGACCTTTAGACAGAAACTGCCTCTTTCTCGCAGTCTTAACGAAAACTGCTGTTTTTCGCGATCTTTCGATGGTAATTGTTTTTTGCGATCTTTTGACGGAAATTGCCGTTTTTTCGCGATCTTTTGACAAAAATTGCCGGTTTTCATGATCTTTTGACGAAAATTGGCACTTTTCCTGATCCTTTGACGAAATTGGCGATTTTTCTTTGAACGATTGACGAAATTGATTTTTTTTCTTTTTTTTTTGGCGACCATTTGTCATTCGCGATACATTTTATGTCCGGATTTTCAGATTTACGACCGATTTTATTTTAATTTTCGGAAATGACTGCCGTAATTCTTCGGACTTTTCGGAACAGAATGATCCCTGGTTCAGCGATCGCGATGAAATAGGATAATCACAGCACGCGATAAATGACTTCTCGTAGTTGAAGTGTTGAAATATAAGCATATTTTGATGTGGATTAAAATCATTTTATGATTCTTTTTTTATTTAAACGAATAAAAAACTGATGCCTACATGAAATAAATTCTTGAAAAATGAGAAATTAAAAAAATCGAAAAAAATGGCAAAAAAAAAAAGGAAATTTGAAAAGAAAATCGGAAAATCTGAAGGAAAAAAAAAACGGAAATTCAAAAATGACAAAAAAGCTGAAAACCGCGGATGAATCTCATGCCTGTGAAAGGTTACAGTAGAGAGTGTGCGGAGAGAATCACTCCTGGTTCTAATTATGTGTTTTTTCTGCGATCATTTCACGAATTTCGTGTTTCGGCAAAATTTGCTTTTTTTTTCGCGATTCTTTAAAGAAAATAATGTATTTCCCCCGTGATCCTTTAACAAAATTTGCGTTTTTTTCTGCGCTCCTTTGACGATATTTCAGTTTTACTAGCGATTCTTTGACGAAAATCGCGTTTTTTCCCGCGATCTTTTGACGGAATTCACGTTTTTTCCCGCGATCTTTTGACGGAATTCACGTTTTTTCCCGCGATTCTTTGAAGAAATTGTTTTTTTTTTTTTTTTTCATGATCCTTTAATGAAATTTGCGTTTTTCCCCTGCGAGATCCTTTGACAAAAATCTTGTTTTATTTTTTGTTTTTTTTGCGATCCTTTGACGAAATTTGTGTTTATTTCGCGATCATCAGAAGAAATTTGTTTTATTTTGAGATTCTTTGACAAAATTCGCTTTTATCCGCAATCGTTTGGTGATATTTGCGGGTTTTTCGCGATTATTTAGTTTTTTTTCCGCGATCCTTTAACGAAGTTCACGTTTTTCCAGCGATCCTTTGGCGATATTTCCGCCTTTCCCGCGATCCTTTGATGAAAATAGTGTTTTTCCTCGCAATCTTTTAACGATTCCGGGATGGGAAAAATCCTTCCCGGTTCGAATTATGTGTTTTTGCTACGGTCTTTTGACGAAATTCGTGTTTTTTCCGCGATTCTTTAAATTAATGTTTTTTACGTGATCTTTTAACGAAATTTGCGTTTTTCCAGAGATTCTTTGACGATATCCATTTTTCCGCGTTCCTTTGACGATATATCCCTTTTTCCCCACGATGTTTTAACGAAAATCTTAGTTTTATCGCGATCCATTGACGAAATTTGTGTTTATTTCGAAATTCTTTGACAAAATTAACTTTTTTTCCCGTAATCCTTTGACGAAATTGTCGATTTTTTTTTTTTAGTGAACGATTGAGGAATTGATTTTTTTCGGCGACCATTTGTCGAAATTCGCGATATTTTTAATGTTCGAATTTTCCGCTAAACGTAACGATCTCATAAACCGGAAGGATCGACTGAAAAACCCGGAAATCCGGGCTACACCCGGAGCACAATCACCCCTGTATTATATTAGATTTGTTCTAAAAAAACCAATTGGTTTTTTCAGAAAAAAAAAAACCAGTTGGTGATCAAATTGGTTTAAACTAAACTGTGTCAACCCTAATGGTAACAGAATAAAATCATAATACAAAATCCCCAAACCTAGTGTAAGAATGTCAGAAAAACAAAGGCTTACCAAAGCCTATAGCCATAGAGCAAAGAAAACTCACAGCCAATCATTCATTAGCATACAGAACAAAGAGTTCCCAATGGAGTGAATTACTTATATGATTATGTCATCATTGAGGCATGATGTAATCCTTAGTAAATCTTAACTAATCAAGCAATCTAAGTAGTTAAAAGGGCATTTTTTGCTTGAATCTACCATTTTTTGGAATTTTTTAAAATAAAAACCTAAAAAGATGAAAGAAAACTAACTACTTATTTTTTATCCCCAGCTAATTTTAGAAAAATTAGTTACTCTGCCATGTAGATTTATAGCTTATAAGAAAAGTTGAATTGATTAAAAATGTTTGTCACTTTACAAATTTATTAATTCATCATTTTTTCTAAAGCTTTGGTTGTAGCTTCTGCATAACTTGAATTTTGAATAATGAAAACATTAGGGGAAAAAGACAAAAACAGCGTGGTTTAAACCAAACAACCCTGAATTTTACACCAAAGCAACAAATGTGGTATCATCCATCTCTATACCAACTGTCACAATAATGGGCAATACCAATATTATCTAGAGTATTATTATTGTACTAAATTAATTTTTTTAATTTGCAGTAAGTGGATGATTTTTAGTTTAGTTGCCACTTTTTTTTCATAATCTTAATTCTTGATGGATTAAATTTATATTCATACAGTTGGATCTCTATATAACAAAAATGCTAAATCCAGCAAAGTTAGATTTTTAACAATTTTTATGTTTGGTGTCCAGTGTTTAGAACCATAAAGTACATATGTATCGTGAGACAGTATGTAACTCTAAAAATTAGATTAAACTCACTATGTGTGTCACTCAATATTTTAACAAAATCTTATTACTAAATTAAAAACAAAAAAGCTTTTTCCAAGCAATAGGTTTCATTACTGTAAAATCCTGATTGTAAGCAACTTCACCCCTCAAAAGCAAGACTGTGTTTTAACGCTTGTTTTGCCATCCTTCTACATTTTCCCAGTAAATCTTGTTTTGGTGTGTTCTGTGGTTTATTCATAAAAGGATGTAGGAAATCATCAATGGGTCAGGAGATATAATCTCATACGTCTCACTCATCTAAAATCTTCATCCTCTTTGAAATTTGGGGGAAGATTGTATGGGATGGGAGGGGGAGGCATTTAGATTTTTTTTTTTTTGGGGGGGGGGGGGGCTGTTCTTGTTTTATAAATCTTAAATTTGCCAAAATACGATACATTTTAAACCCTGTTATTTGCCATACTTCTAAACTGTTAAATAGGTCAGAAAGGAAATTTAAAATTAGAGTTTTTATAGGTTAAATTATACATGTTTGATACCAGAGGGGGGGGGGGGGGAGAAAAGGGGCAAGCAGTTTTTTGGAAGGTGAAGGAGGCTTAGATGATTATGATTGATTAAATATTCAGAAGTGACTGTGAATTCATGAAAAAATATCTGAAATTTTAGCAAATAGTCTTTGTATATTAGAGAGAACATATAATTTATTGTAGGGAGATCCAATCCTCTCAATATGAAAAATATAAATTTTAATTATGTTTAACAATCATAAAATTGCCTTATTTCATTTATTTAACTAAACCTGAAAAACCAGAATTCCTGTACTGAAAATGAAATAAATACCTGAATTCAGGTATATTACATGAATTCAGGTATATTACCTGAATTCAGGTATATTACCTGAACACAATCACCCCTGAATATTGTTGAAATAAAATAAAGAAATAAATTTTAAAAAAAAATTGGAAGTTTTTAAATTTTGGCTTAGGGTTTTTTTTGTTGTTGTTGAGGAAGATTTGGGGGGGGGGGGGTTAGATTGTATTTCTTTAACAAATCTGAAATCTGCCAAAATATGAGAGATTTTCACCACTGTATATGCAATTTCTTCTAAATTAATGGTAAAAAAGATACTTTCAGGATTTTACGGTAATGATAAAAATAATAAAGGACATTTGCATGGAAATAAGGTTTTATTTGTAACTTCTGTTTGACAACAACTGCAGTTTCCAGAGCAACGATTCCAGAGATGATTCTGACATTCTGGTGGGTTTTTTTCCCTGAAATTAACAGCATATTTTCTGAAAAGTTACAGTGGAGAAAGAAAGAGGGGGATATTCTCCTTCCTGCTGTAACTGTTTCCGCTGCAGGTAGAGTTAATTGTTTTCGGTTTGAGTCTGGATTTAAATTCCTACAGATTGGGTTGGAAGTAACCTAATTTTTCAAAATTTAGTCAACATATTTTTTCAGATTGATTAAAAATGACATCTATGATAATATACATAGATATGTTTGTGTGTGCATGTGCTGTTCCCTAAAGAGACTGCTGCACATTTGCTTTTTTCTCATTGTCAGAGTTGTGTGCAAATTACTAACGCTACTTCAATGACTAAATAAAACCGTCAGTGGGAGACACATGCAATAAGCTTTTATTTTTCGTGTGTACAAATTACTAACAATACTTCAATGACAAAATAAAATCATCAGGGGGGGGAGGGGGGGGGGGGGAGGGGGGGGAGGGGAGACACCTGCTGCAACAACAGCTTTTATTTTTCATGTGTGCAAATTACAGGGGTGATTGTGACTCAGAGTGAAAAACCCTGAAAATTATCAACGCAAAATATATCAATTTATGTAACAACTGATGCTGCAACAGCATGGCAATCAAATGACATATTTCAGCTATTGTTTGAAATATACAATTGCAGAAAAACATAATTTGTTAAACTTTGATTAATTTCACTGAAAGCTAAATGATTTCATCAAATGGAGAGTGCAATTTATATTGCTAAATATGCAAAATTCGAATTCTATAATCAGTACATAAATTTATTCCAAGTACTCATGAAACAAGTACAAATTATGTGTAAAGAGTGGGATCTCTTAGTAGATTTAATGCAAGTCATATATATATGGCACCTAGTTATTTGAAAACAGTAAAAAAAAAAGAATGTCAAAACCGATCTAATTTTACTTTTAAGTGGCTAAGTATTCGAGAAAAAAAAAAGGAAAAGAAATAAATAAATAAAAATAGAATTTTTTTTTTTTTTAGCTTTGCTCTTACACAAGGAAAATTTCTTTTTCCTGCTTTCTTCCTGGGTATTACACATTACAGATATGAAATTCTGAACATTTTTGTAGAGATTGAGATGGATGACACAATACCACAGGGTGATTCAAGAGTTTAAAAAAAAGTATCTGAAATTCACAGCGGGGAGGGAATCACTCCTGGTTCTAATTATGTGTTTTTTCTGTGATCTTTTTACAAAATTAGTGGTTTTTTTCCCACGATCTTTTGGTGGAATTTGCGAGTTTTTTCGCGATTCTTTAAAAAAATTCATGTTTTTTTCCCGTGATCCTTTAACAAAATTTCCATTTTTTATGCGATCCTTAACGATATTTCTGTTTTTCCAACGAACTTCTTCATTCCAACGTTTTCCTTTGACGAATATCACGTTTTACGCGATCTTTTGATGAAAATAGTGTTTTTCCTACGATTCCGAAGGATATTCCCTGCCAGTTTTAATTATGTGTTTTTTCTGCAGTTATTTGACAAAATAAGTGTTTTCTCCGCGATTCTTTAACCCCTTGAGGGGCAGTGGGATAAAATATATCCCACCTAATTTAAACAAGATTCTCAGCAGAAAATTTTAACTAAATTTTATATTTTCAACTTTGGAGGAAAATTGTTGGAAAATTACTTCTTATTTAAAAATAAAATTTTTCAATTATTCCGGTGAGAATTCAATATTTAGAGACATTTTTCTTGCCCCTCAAGGGGTTAAAGAATTTGTTTTTGTTTTTCGTGATCTTTTAATGAAATTTGCATTCCCCCGCTATCTTTGGAAGAAAATTACGTTTTTGCCCTGCGATCTTTTGACGAAAATCTTTTTTTTTTTTTTTTTCCCCGCAATCTTTTGCAAATTTTCCGCGATCCTTTGACGAAATGTGTGTTTATTTCACGATCATTAGACAAAATTTGTTTTATTTCAAGATCCTTTGGCGAAATTAGCATTTTTTCCACGATCCTCTGGCAATATTTCAGTTTTTCCCGCGATCTTTCGACGAAAATAGAGATTTTTCCGGAAGGGGGGAAATCCATCCCAGTTCTAATTATGTGTTTTTTCTGCGGTCCTTTGATGAAATTCACATTTTTCTGCGATTTTTTACAGAAATTCATGTTTTTTCCCCCGTGATCTTTTAACAAAATTTGCGTTTTCAAGCGATCCTTTGATGATATTTCAGTTTTTCATGCGATCTTTTGACGAAAATCGCATTTTTTGCGATCCTTTGACGAAGTTTGAGTTTATTTCGCGATCTTTTGACGAAGTCTGTCTTTATTTCGCGATCATTTGACGAAATTTGTGTTTATTTTGAGAATTTTTGACGAAATTCACATTTTTTCCGCAACCCTATGACAAAATTGATTTTTTTTCTGACGACTATTTATTGAAAATTGCAATATTTTTTAATATCCGAATTTTCCACTAAACGTAATGATCTCATAAATCCGGAAGGATCGATCGAAAAACCCAGAAATCCGGGACACACCCGGAACACAATCATCCCTGAAATTACTAACAATGATGCTTCAATGACAAAATAAACCCAGAAATCTGGGGTACACCCGGAACACAATCACCCCTGAAATTACTAACAATGATGCTTCAATGACAAAATAAAGTCGTCAGTTGGGAGGGGGGGGGGACACACCTGCAATAACAGCTTTTATTTTTCGTGTGTGCAAATTCCTAACAATGCTTCAATGACAAAATAAAATGTTTTGCTTTATATTATTTTTTCCCTATTGAAATTTCTGTATTTTAATTGAAATGTGTTAAAGGCTTGCGTTTTAAATGCATATAACATGTATTTTAAACGAAAGGTATGTATGTAAAATGAATTGAGTAGTTTAAAATTAAATGTTTAAAATTAAATGTTTAAAATTAATAGTTTAAAATTAAATGAATGTTATGAGAATCATGATGATAGGAACAATATTTGATGATTTATCACCTGTCAAACATAAAAGTATGAATATTTTTCTCTCTTGCCAAAAGCAGGTTTTACTTTTTTACATGTGTAAATTAGAAACAATGACTTATATACACAAAATAACTGAAAAACATTTATTGCTTGTTTTTAAAAGTTTGTAATTTGTTCTTCCTATTTCACAGTAAATTATTAAACATACTAGTGTTAATGGGCGTCCTACGACGGTGGGTAAAAATTGTGTTTTTCTTAAAATTTGAAAAACTGATAAAAATAATTGACAATATGGAAGCATTTAGATGAGCAAAGTTTAGATAGTTTATGTTCTAATAAACACATCATTAGCATTTACAATACTTCTGGGTAAACCAGGCTTCCCGGCTAATATACCATAACAAAATTAAGATTTCTTAATAAAAAACAAAAATGTAACAAATATGCAATAAAACTGCATAATTAAAAAAGTCTGCTACAACTATTGAAATACTAATTTTTTTATAACACTTTGAAATTGTATCTTTATCGTTTACCCTCAGCCTCCTCAGTGTGTTTTAAATCTGTCAATAAAACTTGTAAGCAAAAGACGAAAGCTATTTTTATTCAAGTATAAGAATAGCGTTTTGTAACCTTAACCCTTTAGTGCACAGCTTTGCATATATGTAAACAGTGTTTTGAATTTAATAGACTTTTTTAATTTGTATATACCTAATTCACACCAGAAAATTAAAACAGCAATATCTGCTTTAATTAATAACAGACATTCCGTATTTAAATAAAGCGAATTAACCAATGAAACTTTCTGGTGTAAAGCCAGATTATATGAACTATGTAATTTCTAGAATGCATTCTATCATGGGAATTAAAGGGTGAAAGGCTAAGTTTTATAAAATAATTCTATAAAATAAGGCATTTTGAGACATACTTAAGATATTTACTAATTTACAATATTTTAGCGTAAAACAGCCACATAACAGTAGTTTTTACTTATGTTGCAGATGCGCAACAGAAGAAAAGATTGACATATTATATGAAAAATGTATCTCTGATTTTTTTCATTATTTTTCCTGTGTAATAAACCTTTAAGGGTTAATTTTTGTATATATATTTAGTTTTTAAATTATTGTAATACAAAGAATCAAACATAGTTAATGCCCAGATGTACAAATCTTTTGTACTTAATGTTTTAATGTATGAAACAAAAATAATATCTATTATTCTTTCCCAAACGATCAACGAATGCCATTTGAAATTTGAAAACAACCACCAAAATACCTTTCGCAACCACGCTGGACCTTGTCCATTCAAGTTGTGGGGATAAGGACATCAACATTTCCCAAGCAAGTTTTTTTCTCTGTACAATCTTCGCAAAAGTATCTCGGGTGAACCCCCATCAAAAAAGAAAGCATTGTTAAAACTTCTGTTTACCCGTGGCTGATGTCATGCAGCATATAGGTGAAAACTGGGAAATTGAGTTAGTAGACAGTGGCCGGTAAGCTCAGTTTCATTAGTGGCCACTTTTTGAACTTAGTGGCCACTATAATGTTTCAAACTTTCTTGACATCTAGATAAACTATAATCGTTGTATATATATACATATTTTTCTATAAATCAGCGTTTTCTACCAGCCAACTATTCATGATAAGAATTAGGAAAGCAGTTAAAATTCAAGAAAATTACTTTAAAACCACAAAATCTGTTATCACATTAATTTTTTTAGAATAGTTTTTAGTATTTGTATATGTTCATAAACAATTATCAATCAAATTACTATTACTTTCTTTATATAAAAAATAACTAAATCAAAATTCCAACAGCTAGGTGTATAAAATAAAACACAGTAAAATGTTATTTGGATTTTATTTAATAAGTAAATGTGTTAGTAACACACTACACACATTACATACAGTTGAAATCTAATCTGGTGAGTGTATTTCACAGGATTAAACAGTATCTCTTGAAGAAAAATAACATAACTCCTGAGCATGTGGCAGGAGTCGAAATATTGAAGATTCTGCAATTTCCTTAAAATACGATTGCATCCGGTGGAAAAAAAGGAATAAATTACTCGAAATGCATGTGAAATCCTGATGAATATATTTTGCAGATAAAAACTATTTCTTGAAAAAATAATCCAACTGAACAGCAAGTATACATGGCAAAAAGCCAAAATATTGAAAATACAGTTGTCATTGAAATCTGATTGCATCTGGTAGGAAAAAGAATTAACCAGTTTGCTAATTAGATGTAATCAAAGTAGAGATGCATATTTCCATGAAAAAAGCTGTATTTTACTTGGCGATCGATAACAGAGTTTTTTCGCCACTTGGCGAGTGGCGACTAGGGTGGCGATCGACAGCCGATTTTTTAATCGCCACTTTTACAACTTTAATCGCCATGTGGCGAGTGGCGACCGTTAATTTTCACCTATAATGCAGCAGGGGTCATTTATGTCGTCTCCTTTAATCTTCATAGCTCGATGGTTTATTTTTTTTTTCAATGAATCGCAAAAGGAATGACTCTACCACAGCTTCTTATTTACATTTTGGGCACAGAGTACACTAGGTTCATTTTCAACTCGATTTCTGAAATGGCTGTGTCAATCATTGAAATTTTGTTAGTTTTGAATCTTTTATAGAAAATTATGTTAAACAAAAGGAATTTCAGGTAGAAAAGATTTGTATTTAGGCAGATAAAATTCTCATACACATCTCAAATCGAAATTAAGCCTAACGTGGCTCCAACTTATCAGAGACTGGTAAGATTGATAGGTTCGCCCTGGATTCGTTACACTGTGTTTTATTACATAGAGATAACAATTATTACACATATAACAAACATATTTAACAAATAACCACTAAAATACATTGCGAACATAAAATAATACATATCCTATTTTGCAATTTATTATTTAATCAACTGAAAAGCAAATAAGTTTACAATGAGATTAAATTTCTGCCAATCTGCATAGAATAAAATAAGTCAATTAGCCACATGGCGAAACTTTAATTTCGGAGCAGGGTTAGAGCCTCCTCTAGTGAGTGGCTACAGACATCAGCAGCAAATGGGTATGCCTTCTCTCGCATTATGTATGCCATACTTTCGGCCGATGTACAAATAACATTGCTGATTCATTTTACAATTATGTGCTGCATTCAGCAAAGTCAGTTTTTTGATCAAGAGTTCCAGTTTTAGACACAGAAGAAAATGTACGTTTTGCAAACTTGCCAAGCGTCTGGGATATTTTGCATTTTTACCATTGAACAAACGAAGATGAAATTTTAATATCAAATTACATGTGTCAATAAATTTTATTTACATTAAACTATCTTGCTATCAGAGTCTTTTTACCAAGAGTTTTTCAAAATGAATTTAAGCTGTGCTGAACAATATTACAGGCACCAACTAAAAATATTTTTAATTGTGCTTTTAAAGAAGTTTTAAATTGTATATCTATAATAACTATTTCAATTATTTTACATTTCAAAATTTTGTAAATTTCATAAAATGACTTATGCCCATTGGTAGAACCAATTAAATGCATTTTTAATTATGTTTTCAATGAAGTTGATTTTTTTTTTTATTATTATTACAAAAATTTGTAAATTTTATATGTTAAAATTATTTCAAGGTGCGTACACATTCATTTAAATAAAAATCAAGGACTTTTAAGGACCAAAAAAAAAAAAAAAAATGCAAGGACTTGCAAAGTAAACTATTAAATTTTACGATGCATTTTTTAATAAGAGTTTCATTTTTGTAAATACTAGTTTTAGACATTGAAATAGCCAGAAAGTTGGGGTAGGGGGGGGGGGAGGGGGGGGGGGGGGAATTTCAGCGTGTGGCAGTAGAAATTTAGAAAAATTTAAAATAAATGCAGTAGAAGAAAAAACTAGTTTGATGTGCCAATCTCAAAACTTTCTTCTATTTCATGCATGTTAATACTTCAAAATTTGCTATCAGAGCACCAAAATTAAATGACAATCTATGCCCATCATCAGGACTCTGAAGATATGAAATTCCGTGCATTAGTTCTTGAGATATGACTATTGCTAAAATCGTGTAAATCCTGCAAAATGCAGCATGACAGCGCCACCTGTTTGGGTGATTTACATCCAAACCTAATCAGCAATAACTTATGTCAGTATCTAACTAGATCTGAAGTTTGAAAAAAATACGGACAATACTTTCAGATACAGCTATTGCGAAAATCCTGAAAAATCCAGCATAGCAGCGCCACCTGTTCGGCAATTTACACCAAAACATAATCAGCACCAGAGCTGCCAAATTTCTGGCTTTTTAAATACAGAAAATGTTTTATTTATCTGGAACATTTCAGTGATTTAACAGAACTAGATTTTGTCTACAATAGTGGTGTGCAAAAAGCCGGAGAGTTGGCAACTCTGCAGCACCAATATTTATCAAGGTATACCTGAATCTGAAGTTTCATGAAAATTCTTGCACTAGTTCTTGAGATCATAGAAAAGGCAGGACAGCAGCACCACCTGTCGGGTGATTTACACCAAAACATAATCAGTACCAATATTTATCAAGGTATGCCTAAGTTTGATGAAAATTCATGCATTAGTTAAAGGTCAAAATTAGCACTAGCCACCGGCCACAGGGCCAGTGAATGAAAAAAAGTGGCTAGTGAAAAATTGTCTGTCAGCGGCCACTTTTTTATAAGGAGATAATAAAATTTCCTTGCATTTTATCAAGGATTCTACTTTTTTTGGTTCCAATATATTTATATTAACATATTTATTTGGGCTACTCAGTTTTAGATTAATAGTTATAGAAATTTTACTGTTTAGCATTTTGAAATAAAAAGTGGCCGCTAATGAAATTTCCCAATTTTGACCTATAGCATTAGTTCTTGAGATAGAACTACTGCAGAAATCATAAAATGCAAGTATTCTTTAAGTGTGTGTGTGGTGGTTGGGGGGGGGGGGGGGGGGAATACCTGGAGCAAAGGGAAAATGCCAATTTCGGGTGAGAAGAGAAATCTTCATGATCGATTACTTATTGTGACAATAATGACAAATAGAGCAGATTTTTTTTCTTTTAATGAAACAGTTTTAAAGAGTTTTTAAACTTTGAGTACCGTGTTGTGTGTGTAGGAGGGAGCCAAAAACAGAAAAGCAAACTTTCGTGAGGGTGAAATTCAGAAGAAATTTTACTGAAATGTCAATGAAATTTACAACTGAATATTTATTCACTATAAAACAAAAATTAAGTTTAAAGATTTTAAACTTTGATATTGTGGAGGAATAAGCAAAAGGAAGAAGTGAAATTTGGAAAGAAGGAGAGGCAAGGGAGGGAGGTTATGATTTATGTTTAAATCAGAAATTCAAAGAAATGAAGATTTTCGCCCCTGATTAAGAAATAATACAAGAATAAAATTAAGCACTTTTAAGGACTTTTTGTAGATTTTGCATGAAAATAAGTACTTTTAAGGACCAAAAATTCTATTTGAAAAATGTAAGCACTTTTAAGGACTTTCAAGGACCGTACGAACCCTGTTTTATGATAGTATTCATTCATGCTAGCAAGCAAAGAGAGCTGGGTGTGTGCAGTGGCCCCAAAACAAATTGTTTTTCAGCCCCTACTTCAAAATTAGTTAATTCAAATTGAATTATTTTTAAAGCAATAAATTTACCTGGAATATTCCTAAAAGCACGAGTAAGCCCATTGTCTTTACGATAAACAATAACAGGTCCCAATCGTTGAATTCTTCTTCGATTTCTCATTTTACCTTTACCAGCTCTGAATCTTTTAGAATTATAAACCTACAAAGGATAAAATACCATTTTTTAAGCATTAAAATTTATATTTACAACATATATATACAATAGAAGATCTTTATAACACAAATCTAAAAACTCAACATTGTGCATTATATAGAATTTTGCATTATATGGATCACACTGCACACATTAAATTTACCTCATAAATATGGCCAAATATGTCTGAAATATATCAAAATACCTTTAGAGTATCTTTATACTGCATTCTTTATCCAGATTATAAATTTTTGCATTATGTAGATCATTCCACATATTGTTAAATATACTTTATAAACATGGTCCAAATATACCCGGACCCAAATCATTCATTTTTTGCTCATTTTCAAAAACGTTTAATAGCAATTTTTTTCATTAAAAAGTTTTAAAATAAGGAGATAAAGTTGAACTAATGTGTTAAATTTAGTTTTGGAGAAATTAGCAATTTTTTACAACATGGGAATTCAGGTGCAAAATTCATTGTTTATGTCTGAAAAGTTGTGCGTTATATGGAGAATTGCGGTATATGGAATTGCGTTATAAAGATCTTCTACTGTATAACAAATAACACACAACAGATACAACAAATTGATAAGATGTGTTTTGTGTTTATTATCCATGACTTAAATGCAAATAATTTAACAACACAGGATTTTTACTCATTTTGAAACAAAAAAAAGGGGTGAGGGGAGGGGGGGGGGGGGGAATCAGGCTTTTTTTTTCCTTTCAAAATGAGTAAAAAATCCTGTGTTGTCAAATTATTTGCATTTAAGTCATGGAGATAACAAACCTTAAAATTTGAAGGGGGAAAAAAAAAAAATCAGGCCTTTTTATAAAAAAAAAAAACCCTAAGATTAATAATTTTTTTCATCTTAAAGTTAAGGACGAAAAATATGAAATAAAAATGCTAGCTGTGCTACTTAAATGTTAAAATTAAAAGTAGACCAGATGTTTTTTCCACAATAACCGAAAGCTTTTATATATTTTCAAAGAAATCACAAATTCTTCTATAAAATTTATACACCAAAATGTATACCCTGATTATTAGGTTTCCAAGGTGCATGAATCCTGCTGCAAAGGCAAATATTAAATAAAAAATTAGCAGCAATAGTAGCTTTTCAGTACTTGTAAGTCTTGAAAAAAAAGAAACAAAAATCAGAAATGACATTAGTTGATAATATACCAAGACACATAATTAGATTCTACAATTCCAAAATATTTGACATATTTTTAAAGTAAATAAAACTTAAGTCACAAAAATATACACATCTCAATGAGGTTTCACAACTTTCTTGTTAGATATGGTACAGGCTCAGCAAAAAAAAAAAAGCTGAACTTTCACGGCCTCATGGAATTTTGACGAAATTCACATTTTTCCGCAGCGTTTAGATGAAATTAGCGCTTTTTCTGAGATACATTGACGAAATTAGCGTTTTCCCCCGACCACTTGACGAAAATCGCGTTTTTCTGCAATCTTTCGAAGAAATTAGTGTTATTTTTTTCTCACGATCTTTCGCCAAAATAGTGTTTTTTCTGCAATATTTTGAAGAAATTCACGCATTTACCACGATCTTTCGTCAAAAACAGCACGTTTTCCCACGATCTTTTGCCAAAAATCGCAGATTTTCCCCGATCTTTCACCAAAGATCGTGCATTTTCCACAATCTTTCGCCAAAATTTGTGCATTTTCCATGATCTTTTGCAAAAATTCACACATTTTCCATGATCTTTCGCCAAAATTCGTGCATTTTCCATGATCTTTCGCAAAAATTCACACATTTTCCACGATCTTTCGCAAAAATTCACACATTTTCCATGATCTTTCGCCAAAATTCGTGCATTTTCCATGATCTTTCGCAAAAATTCACACATTTTCCACGATCTTTCGCAAAAATTCACACATTTTCCACGATCTTTTAACTCACATTTTTTTATCATCCGACAAAAATCGCATTTTTTTGCGATTCTTTGACAAAATTCACATTTTTTTTTTTCGCGATCCTTTGACGAATTTCACGTTTTTTCCACGACCTTTCAAAGAAATTATTACACTATCTTTCGCCAAAATTCACGTATTTTGCACGATCTTTCGCCGAAATTCGCATATTTTACAAGATCCTTTGGCAAAATACGCTTTTTTCTGCAATCCTTTGACGAAAATCGCTTTTTTCCAGCAATCCATTGGTTGAAGTCTCATTTTCCCCCGCGATCCTTTGAAGAAATTTGATAAACACTATAAAAGATATATAGTGCTTAGGGGTTAAGTTGGGTAGCAGAGTGGGTTAGTGAGCAATGGAAGCGCTAATGCTGATTTAAAACCCCGATAGAAAAATGACTATTAAATATTACATTAAAACTAAACTCCATAAACTATAACATCTGAAAAGTAAATTAGTTTTAATAAGTGGTGGAAAATAAAGACAACTGTATTAAAAATGTAATTAAATTTATTAAACTTAAAAAAAGCATAAAAGTAAAATACAATATCTATCAAATATCAGCTCACTTTAAATAACAAATGTATAATAGTAAAACAACTTATCTGATACTTTAATATCTTTGAAAAACATCATAATAGCGGATCGAAAACAATTACTTTCAAACATGACAAAGTAAAAAGTCATTTCAGCTCCGACATCCATAAAACTCCAGTAGTGCTGTAGGGCTCGAAAACGCGAGTAAGTCTTAAACTTCTGAAGACGTGACATAATCAATTACACTTGATAGAGAAATGTTTCAATTCGTAAAAGAAGAAACCATCAAAACATATCAAAGTCATCTTAGAAGATGCTAAAAATACCCAAGCATTACTACCGGCTAACACAGCAGATGGGAGTTAACTTCACCGTTTCACGTAAGATGGTATCACGACAGGATAAGAGGCTCACTTCCGGAAACACAGTCACGTGGATATGAAGTCTCATCAGAAACAATCATAACTTTAAAAAGGTCGCAACAATCAGTCTCTCGGGCGAGCACTCACAATAATTTAAACGGCCATCTGTCATAAATTATTACGATAATGTAACTGCAGGAATTCAGAAACGAGTGAATAATTATTAACAACGAGCGAATCCATAATGAAGAATAACGAAACTATCTGTTCACCTTCCCGGTACAGAGAACAACTACAACTGGCAAAGATAACTCTAAAGCATCGCGATTTATACCAAAAGAATATACCGAAATATGGCATCCACGCATGTCACTCTAACCTCCAACCGGGTTGCAGAAAGAACCACGTGAAGTTCGTAACTATGACGATGATCGCAAACACTCCGGACATACAACGCCATCTAGTAGAGAACAACGGCAAAACAGCGAGAAACTCGAAGCTGTTTCTGCCGAGATGGAAAGTGAAACGAGCGATGTTAGCTGAATTCAAGAGATATTGAAAGGAAATTTAACAAAGAAATAACTGGGGATTTAAAAATATAGAAACATAAAAAGATATCTTAAAACAGAAAGCAAGTTTATTTCAACATATTAAATTGAATAAAGATGGATTTAAGTAAAGTAAAAGAAACTGAATAAAGTAAAAAGGTAAGTATATATTTAACTAAAATAAAGTACTTTACTAACGTAAATAAAGAAATAAAGTAAAAGTGAAAGTAGGGAAATAAGTGGACAGTGATGAGAAAAGAGGGTTTTGTATATCAAAATTTGCATTTTCCCGCGATCAGTTGAAGAAAGTCAGTTGTTGTATTACATCCATTCCCGCTAATCCTCCCCCCCCCCCTCTCTATTAAAAATGTCAAAAAATTTTAATGCATATTTGCATCGATACCAGAGATAATAAAATTCCCTGCCGAAAAAGCAAAATTCCACGTTTTCGTGGAAAAGTAACATGTCTGTTGTTAAAAACAAAACAAAAGTTTGATAAAAAATTTATGGCATATTACTTTTATAAATTTTGCAGCTCACTTTCTTAACGAATAGAAAATTTTAAATTATACAAAAAATGTTACACTTCAAATAACAGCAGCTTCAGAAAAGGCAATATTTACTTCCTTATATAATTCTTTATCCTTATTCTTTTTAATTTACGAATAGTTCTGAATGTTTTTCTATAATTCACCATTGTTGTATCGTGGTGATGCATCCACAAAGAAAAGACACACACAAGAGCTTGTGAATTTAATAAGAAACTCTAGGAATGCAAGAACCAACATCAGACTACTAAAGTAAATAAATTCAATTCTGCAGTATTCAGAAAATCATTCTAAAGCTCTGAGCTATAAGCGGTATTATCAAAATTAGACAAGATTGGGATACTAGGCTTATGTAGAAAGTTAGATAACTGATAAGTTAAATAAAAATCTAATATCAAAGCACTAAACTAGCAATCTGTGTTTTGTTTCTAGGCCTGTGTTTTGCAAGCATTTTAAAATTAACTCCAAATTTATTTCTGTTTTGATCTTTATTATAAAAAGCAGAAAAACCAACGTTTAAAATGCACAAATAATATATAACAGCTGTTTCGAATCTACTAGCGAGATTCTTCTTCAGTGCAAAAGGAACAGCGTGCTAGAAAAAACAAGGCTGAGCAAAATCATAGAGACGCGCTGGCTTTTATACCCTATGCGGGTGGCGAAGGCGCCGAAACAACCAATGAGAGAGAAGCAGTGGAAACGACTGGGTGGACAAGTAGCGACATTTACCGGAGAAGTAGAGAAAGGAAACCAAAAAAGGAGAATTAAATTAACGCTTTCCAAATACTTGGAAAATCTGGAGTACTAGATAAGTCATTGACTAAAGAGTGAGAATTTTTAATGATATGGTAAGCTTCCCAAAAATCAAGATCAAGGTTAGAAGAACATTTTTGGATAATGATGGCTGAGGAAAAATCGAACCTATGTTGAGAAGACCAAGAATGTTGATAATAGAAGAACGTTTGAGCTCCTGATTTTTAACATAACCTTCATGCTCTTTTAAACGAAATCTAAGAGCACGTTTAGTCTGACCAATATAAGAAAGACCACACTGACAAGAGATCTGGTAAATGCCCCAATTATCTAGGCGATCAACGGGGTGTTTGAGATTTGAAAAAGGGATTTTATTAACAGGAGATAAAATAACTTTAAAATCAAACCTTCTTAGGATTTTAGCAACTTGCTGACTGATTTTAGGAAAAAATGGTAATACAACTGAAGTATTAGAGTTGGAACATGGGTGCAAGTTTGAAATTTGGCCAAGCCTGAAAATATTTTGAATCCTCCCCCTCCCCTCCCCAACTGAATGAGCACATATGCACGTGTCGACGCATCACCTAGACAAAACTCAACATTAAATATTACATGCAGTAAAATTCAATTATGTTGAAACGAATAAAAAAAAATAAGTGCAAATCGCAGGGGTGATTCTGAGTCAAAAAAACTCAGGGGGAGGGGATAATCCACTCCTAGCACTAACTATGCATTATTTCTGCGATCTTTTGACGAAGTTTGTGGGTTTTTGCGATCTTTTGACGAAGTTTGTGGTTTTTCGCGATCTTTTGACGAAAGTTGCGGTGTTTTTCACGATCTTTTGACGAAAGTTGTGGGGTTGCGCGATCTTTTGACGAAATTTGCTGTTTTTTCGTGATCTTTTGATGTAATTTATGTTTTTTTTCGCGATCTTTCGATGTAATTTACGATTTATTTCACAATCTTTTGACGTAATTTGCAGTTTTTCGCGATCTTTTGACGTAATTTGCGGTTTTTTCGCGATCTTTTGACATAATTTGTGTTTTTTCGCGAACTTTTAACGTAATTTGCAGTTTTTTGGGCGAAATTTGCGGGGTTTTTTTTTTTTTTTCGAGATTCTTTGCCGAAATTTTCGTTTTTTCGGCGACATGTCCGAACTTTCGGATTGATGACCGATTTTTTTTAATTTTCGGAAATGAATGCCTTAAATTTTCAGAACAGAAACCCCCCTATGCAAATGCATGTAATCTAAAACATTCATATTCATGTAAACAGTATTTCAAAAGTTTAATTTATACAGGCTACAGCTAAAACCAATAAAGTTGACATGCTGATTCTATGACACATAAAATTGTGAAATACTCAAGAATGTGCATGGGCACACTTATATACAATGTTTTTGTAATTTTAAAAATATCTTCCCATAAATGACATTAAATATATAATATTACCTCAAATATCTGCAGATCAATCTTGTTAATTTCTGTCTATTTCTTTTTCTTTCTTTTTTTTTAAATCTTTGATTACAAAACACAACAGTTTGAAAAATATCCCATTCGTATCTAGTTTTAGATTACAAATAAAACTAACTTAACAACTAGTAATTAACAATATGCAGTTTAACATATAAATTGCAGAAAAATTGGTATGAAGCAAAAATTTTACAGTTTACTACATGCGGAAGCAAGAGTAAAAAAAATGGGGGGGGGTCAATCATTTCAGGAATAAATATCAAACTAAATAAAAGTACCTTAAAAGAAAGTTTAAAAAAAAAACTCAAATAATACTAAAATACAAATTACACTGATGCTAGAAGTATAAATTACAGCAAATGAAATTGTTCCAGTTTTATCATATTTTCATTTTATTTCTGCTAGCATTAACAATTTTTATGCATGTGGAATTACCATCAATTTAACAAAATTCACCAGATTTATAAAAGAATTAAGTCAATTTATATCTTCTTTCTATAAAAGTAGGGAACACTCATGTGCGTTTTTCCACAACCATTTAACGAAAATCGCATTTTTCTGCGATCCTTTTAATGAAATTTGTGTTTTTCACCTCGATCCTTTTGACAAAATTCGCGTTTTTTTCACGATCATTTTAATGATCGTGAAAATTCGCGCGAATTGATGCACTGATTGAAAATGCAATGCAAAATTGATTGAAAATGAACGCGAATGAAATTCGCGTTTTTACCCATGTCCTTTGACGAAATTCGCGTTTTTTCCACGATCGTTAGGCGAAATTCGCGCTTTTTCCACGATCTTTAGACGAAATTCGGGCTTTTTCTACGATCTTTAGATGAAATTCGCATTTTCCCCCACGATCTTTAGACCAAATTCGCATTTTCCCCACGATCTTTAGACCAAATTCGCATTTTCCCCACGATCTTTAGCCGAAAATTGTGTTTTTTCACGATCTTTAGAGGAATTTTGCAGGGATTTTTTCACGATCTTTAGACGAAATTTGCGTTTTTTCCACGATATTCACGTATTTTATACGACCTTTCGACGAAATCTGCATATTTTACACGATCTTTAGACAAAATTCGCATTTTCCCCGTTATCTTTTGAGGAAATTCACATTTTTTCCGGCTCATTTGATGAAAATCAAGTTTTTTCCGCAATCCTTTGACGAAAATAGAGTATTTTTTTGCGATCCTTTAACGAAAACCGCGTCTATTTCGCGATTCTTTGGCGGAGATTGCGTCATTTCCGTGATCCACTGATAGAGACTCGCGATTTTCGCGATCTTTTGAACAAAATAGCGTTTTTTTCACAATCTTTTAACGCAAATCGAGTCTTTTCCGCGATCCTTTGACAGAAATAGCGTTTTTCCGCGATCCTTTGACAAAAATCACGTTTTTCCGCAATCTTTTGACGGAAATAACGTTTTTTCCACGCTTATTTAACGAAAATACCGTTTTTCCGCAATTTCTTTCTATTTTTTTTGCGATCCTGTAAGGAAAATCGCTTCTTTTTCGCAGAAGACGTTTTTTCCGTGATCCTTTGACAAAAATCGCATTTTCCCCCAATAATTTGACGGAAATCGCACCTTTTTCGCGATCCTTTGACAGAAATAGCATTTTTTCCGCGATCATTTGACGAAAACTATGATTTTTCTGCAATCCTTCGGCAAAATTTTTTTTTTTTTTTTTGTGATTCTATAACGAAAATCTTAGCTTTTTCGTGATCCTTGGATTGAGATTGTGTCTTTTTCACGATCCTTGGACGCAGATCACGTCTTTTTCGCGATCCTTTGACAGAAAGCGTATTTTTCGCGATCCTTAGACAGAAATCGCGTGTTTTCCGCAGAAAAGAAAGATTGTCTGAAAAAAATATAAGCTGGGATTTTCAGATTCTAACCAAAATTTTAAACGGAATGGTCAAAAAGTGCAGTTATTTTAAAATCGATTCTCAAACATTTTGCGCGAATTTCGAGAAATCTGAAAACGGATTTGTTTTCAATGGTAATTTCTTCCGTATGATTGACGGTTTGGCTATGGGTAATCCTCTTAGTCCAATTTTATGCGATATTTATATACACTATTTTGAGGTCAAGCTTTTTGAAATCTTAAAATTTCCGTTCTATGTTCGTTATGTTGATGATGTTTATGCATAGACGCCAACATTGTAAAGACTGTATCAGGAATAAACCAGTTAAATTTCAGGAGTTTTGGGCACTCTTCAGGAGTAAAATGTTCACGTTTCAGGAGTCATTTCAAGAGTTGCACGGTTTTTTACGAGATATATTTAATACAAAATATTCTTAGTCTTCTTTCAGCTTTTGCATTTACCAACACAAGCATAATTTAAATAAAAGGTTACTTAATTTACTTTTACTGTATTAATAATTTTTTATAATAAATTTATAAAAATGGAATTTTTTTTTTATCCCTACAGAGTAAAAAATCCGCGAATTGATATAACTGTGTGAAATTACATGACTATTTTTTCCCCTACAAAAAAATAAAGGGACTTTTTCCACAATTAACCACGGACAACCAATTAACAAAATTCGGGATTTTTCGCCGAGATTCAGTGACGAGAATCGCGATTTTTCGCCGCGACTGACTGACGAAAACCGTGATGTTTTGCCACGACTGACGGATGAAAATCGCGATGTTTGTTAGGAATAACAAGCCCTCTGTATCTTATCACCGTACTACTTTAGCTCTATAACTTATTTACATTCTTAGCTGAAACAGCCTTTATTTATAATATAAATACAGATTCTACTTACCTCATATCCTTGTTTTTCGTAGTTATATATCCTTAAAAATTCTTCATTTGATTTGCTTTCATCCTTAACTACAGTTTACCTTTAATTGTATCTTCTTCTGCCGTTCATCTGTCTTTCAAAACATCGCGGTTCTCGGAGATCGTTTTCCACGTATGATAGTTGAGCAGTACTCCCGATCGCCACAAGATGGCGTTAGTTGTCCGGTAGAGTGCGTCGTAAGTCTCAGATCATTCTGGAAGCAATCTGTTTTGCATATGCCGGCGGTTGGTACGCATGTCCGAATCATATAAATATGCTTCGGCCAGCTTGTTTCCTCGCCAGTTGGGATTTACCCTTTTAGCAGGATGTGAGCAGTTGTTGTTTATATTTTTATTGGCATGGAGGCTTATTAGAACTGGGAAACGCACATTGAATATTAAAGTATGTCTCAATCTTGAAGTTGCTATGGATATCAACTAGTCCTTGTTTTGTTTTGCTTTTTAAAGTCATCCGTCGGAATTGTGAAGCTACATAGTATGACCTCTATTTTTGAAGAATCTTTTTAGTGTTCGAAATGAAGACGTTTCGTGTATTGGAGTGTCAGCTGGGCTGTCTCTGAATTCCTCGACGTTGAAGGATGAGCTTGTGATAGATCGTATTTACGGACTGTTGTTTATCTACTGCTTTTTCCTGGTGGGAATGTTTCTTGTTTTTACGCTGCTATGAGATATCACTGGAGGTACTGGAATTAGTTTAAAACAAAGTATAGCGTTTAGATAATAAATTATTCATCGAGCTCTGGAGCATTGAATTAAAAGACGTTTTATATTTCTTTATACTTCTGCAAAGAGGTGTCATGGAGCGTTACTCAGTGCAATATGTTCTATATGTAAATGCATAATCAGTGTCTTCTAAAGTTAAAACTGTTTGAGGTATGTTTTATGTATTTTATTCTTTTAGTTAACTTGTTCTTCTGATTTGACTAAATTTAAATAAATGTTTTGTTTCTTTTAAATTTGTCTTTCGTTATTTAGATCACATAGTAGTTTTACTTTTTCTGATTGCATTTCAGCAAGTTAATAAGTTAATTTCATTGAACTGTTTAAATATTTTTAATTTAAGATTTGAGTTATAATAGATTTAATAGTTTAACGTAATTTTTCATCCGAGGTCGGGACATAAAGCACTTACGTTTCCATTTGCTTAATTCACTCTGCTAAATTAATTTACTGAGATATTACTTACTGGTAATTATCTCAACATGTGGGTTATGGGCCCGTCCCTGCCCCGTTTAAAAATTTAATTAAAATAGTTAAAAGTTAAAAATTTATTCTGTTTATTAAAGTTTTGTTAGTCAGATTATATGTAGTAAATTTTTAAAAGTTAAGTCTATAAATTAATGAAGTTTTAAGATGGTATAGTTAGATATATTTTTAAGTTTCCAACCTCAAAATTTTTTTGCCAGTTTGACCGTGATTGGTCTGGCGTTTAACTTTAATCATCGGCCCTCACGGAAGTTATTTGATATTTTTGAGGGGGGGGCCGACGATAATTTTTTTTGAACGTTATATTTTAAGTGTATAATTTTTTTTATATAAAGTAATAAGTATATAAGGTATAAAGTAAGTTATATAAAGTAATAAAGTTTTATATAAAGTTTAAAGTAATTTCTAAATTTATTAGTAAAAGTTAAGTAATGTTTAAAAATTGAATTGGTATATTAAAATTTTAAAGGGTTTATTATAGAATAATTAAGACAAAGTAATAGATTTTTGTCAGTATAATTAAAATTTTCTTCGATATTGAAAGTAATGTACTGAGGGCTCCATGACATGCAATAAAATAGTTTAGAATGCTGGGTACTCCATGGCACAATGAGTGTTCATCAGAAGAGAAATTTTTCTAATAAAGAAGTGAAATAAAAGGCTAAGAAGATAAAGGATAATGAAGTTTCAGTGCTCCATCTTCGGTGCTTCATATTCAGTGCTTTCAGGTGTGTCAACGAAATGGTGTCATCATTAAAGCTGGTGTTTCATCAGTTAATTAATGTCGATGGTACTTTCCAGTGTGGATTGTATAGCTCCAATTTTTTTGAGCACAGTGGTCGCGGTGCTGGTGCCCGTTGTATAGGTTTTTCTGCAAAAAGGACATTGGCTGGTCACTGTGTGAATTTGTGAATTTTCCAGTTTCTGAGAACTGATCATGTGTTAATTGGAACATTATATAAAGTTTATTGAACTGTGCATATTATAAGGACATACAATGACAACGATGCTCAATTGGGTTTTTCCTGCTGAAGTTTAGTATAAAGTAATGCCGATTATGCTACAAAATGGAGAAAGATAATATCAAAGTGTGATTCCCGGTGATTTTCGACTTTTTATTTGGATCTGCTAAGTCTGCATCTTGTCTGTACTTTTAATTAAAGAAATTATTGTTGTATGATATTAAAACGTTTATGTTTTATTAATATTTTTTAGAAATTTTTAAAATGTTTTTCTGTGGAGCTTTTATCTGGAGTCTTACCGTTAAGTTTAAGATAAATCAGTTGAAAAATGTTTAAGGAATTTTTAATGTTTTAAGATCAACTGTTTTAGATAATCTATTTAAAGTTTTAAGAAGTAGAAAGTTTTAGACAGCCTGATTCCTTTCCAAAAGTTAGATAAAAAATTGGGTATCGGGGCTTGAGCAAGTACAATATTTTTTTTATAGTAGTAGAGCCTGATGTTAAGAGTTAAGAGTTAAATTCTATTTCTTTATAAAATTATTGGATTATTGAATGTAATTAACTGAACAGTTTAAAAACATAATATCATGCATGACTTCTCAGTGATCCTCTTGTTCTTTTGTCAATTTAGAGATTGTATTGAGTGATAAAGAAACTAAGTTATTTTTATAAGCTAAGGCATATTAATAGATTAATTTCTGTAATAGAGTTTTTTTTTTTTATAAAGTTAAAGGTTTTATTTACAGCTTACTGAGCAACTTGTACTTAGCATTGGGGGTTTTCTTTTCACGTTTAAGTTTAAGAATTAAGGAGCCTGCCTGGAGTGCTGTGGTGCAAGCTTGTTTTTATAAATTTTAGATAAAGTTAAATTATTGGGTCTATTTTTTCTTTAGTTCTTAAGTAATTTCTGATACCTTTTTTTTTTTAAATAAAATGATTAAATACAACGATTGTTTAAAGTTATATTAATCAAAGGTTTAAAAGTGTATTTTCACGAAATTTTTGAATTGATTAAAGTAAATTGAGTTTAATGGTTTTATAAATGTGAGGGGTCACTTAGTGTCGTTAATATCTGTAATCCTGCATTAAAAGTTTAGTTTCTGACTTGTATTAATATAATTGAATATGATTTTAAAAGGGATTATTGCTTGATGGATCGGTCGTGTTGATAAACTTTTTAAGACAGTATTTGACTGGTTTTTAGTAAGTCTTGGTTAAACCAGGCTTTGAAAACGTGAGTTATTTGATAATTCATTTTTGTTAAATGCTGTATGTGGTTTAATGCCGCCGGTTCATTAATGCTTTGATCAACCTTTGAGGTATTTGTGAATTTTCATATTTTTGAAATATACTCTATGAATGTGCTTTTCAGACTTGTTCTTGTCTCTGATCATCCCAGTTTGTGTCTGTAATTTAATAAAAGATATTCTTGTATTTAAATTTGATGTTTAAGAGGATTCTTGAATCTTATGAAGAGGTTTTTAGACCATTACCAGTGGATGGACTGTAGCTATTAAGATATGTTTTTTTTTGTTAGAAGCACAATATTAAATTTAAAGTTTGACTTGGATTAATTTACAATTTTTTTTTATATTTGTATAGATATTTTTAAAATTTATATAATAGATATAAGATATAAATCTTTGACTTTTATGGATTGCCTGTTTTTAAGATGGTCTATATGAGGGTTTCCATTGAGTATGACGACATCTTTTTGGCAAATTCTCGGTGTTAAGACTCAATGTGGAGGATCTTCAGTACTTATATATAGTGAGACTTCATTTGGGCAATTCAGTGAAGTTAGGGATTTTTTTTTTTTTTGGCATGATTTAAGTTACTTTTTAAGTTGTTTTTCCTGCTCTTCAGTATAGCCATAAATGGGGACTATGATTGTAAATGTCCTGTTGCCTTAGTTAGATTTTTCTCTAATCATGGGTAAGATAGTGTTTGATATTCCGCTAATGTTCAATGTGGGGTTGGATCGTGAGAGGCATGCTGGATATTGTTGAGTGGGTACATATAATATTGGTTTTTATGTTTCAGTTAGTTATAGGTTGTATAAAATATTTATCTTTTGAATTTCAATTTTTTTTTACAGTTGAATTAATGGTACAGTTTGTCTAATGTGATGTTTGGCACTTGAGATCTTGATGTTTGAAGAAAGCATGGTTAATTATAAGGAAAGGAGGCTGGTTTTTGAGAGAGGGGGATTCTGGATGTGGCTCCGTATATATACGAATTTGAGGTTTACAATAGTTTAAGTTATAATGGTTGAAGTTTGTTTGAGAGCTTTTAGATGTTTTAGATTGAATAATTTTTAGAATAATTAAATTTTTAGAGAAGTTAAATTTTTAGTGTCTGGGTAAAGTTGTGCAGAACTGGTTGTCTTGAGATAGTTTTTGCCATAATCTTTAAAAGCTTGCTAATGGTTTAAGTTTAATATGTTTGAAGAATTTTTGATATAAAGTTTAGGATTGGTAAAAATGAGTATTGACCGTAAAGATATAATGTTTGAAACTGTGTGGATTTGATTTAATCTGTAAGAGTTAGTTTTGTATCAGTTGGTCAATTGGTGGTATGAATTTTATTGGGACACAGTTTTTGTCAGAGGGCGGTGTAAAAAGTATTTCCCGGGTTACCTGCTTCTGATAATGGAGGTGTCAAGTTCTATAGAGATGGAGAGTTCTTTGACTGATGTAGACATCCTGCCAACTTATAAGGTATATTTTTAGATTTCCCAGATGTATTTGAATTAAATTATAATCTTGTTTTTGGTAATCCTGGGGTGAATTTTTAGGTGATATTCAATTTTCTTGATTGGAGAGGAGATGGATTAGTTGTGACTGGAGCTGGTCTCTGGTTAAATATTTTTAAGAAGTTAAGTTTCCTGACTTGGCTGTTTTTAAAGTGAATTGTTCCTCGACATAAGATACTACCTTCTTTGCTACCGATTTTTATTTTCCTCTGAATGGTAACATGGTGTCGATATGCAATCTTAAGTTTTCTGTGGCGTTTTTATGTTGAACCTCCTCTGCCGGGAATGATACTTGGATTTTCATGGAATTAATTTTTGAAGTTTTTACAGGTTAAATATTTCGGCGTTTCTTCGTCTGGTTTACATATCTACGTACTTATGTTGTATACGTGGTATGGAGTCTTTCGGCCGGAAGCAATGGATTTATTATTTTGGATTTTTGGAATACGTGCGTGCTTAGGCATCTGTGCTGATAGGATATGCTGGGATCCCCGGGTCGACAATGGCCACTTGACCTTCGGATCTCAGTATGTTGAATGGCTTAGAATGTTTAGGTGTACCATTTCAACATGTCTATTTTTCGTTGTCCTAGTTTATTGGGACCGTATAATTAGTTCTGTGTTGTCCCGATTGTCAGAGCTCTTAGATATGTAGAAATGGCCAGATGGAGTTTCATTGCTGAAGATTAGTGATTACATATTTTTAGTTTGCAGTGAAATTTTTGGAGAGGAGGATATTTGACATTAACAGATAGTACAGCTTTAAGTAAAGTTGTACAGTGTTGAATATGTTAATGTAAGCTGAGTTGCAGAGGATACCTTGTAAATGACCTTGAGGGAGTGTTGATTGTTGGAAATCATGTAGGGCTGGAGGAATAGATGGTGTAAGGAATTGGAGGATTGTTTTGGAATTATGACCAGTTGTTTTGCCCTGGGATTGCCCAAATATATTAATGATCTTTATATATAATTGTTTTTGATAATTGTTTGTGAGATAACGAATTTTTAAGATTTAAATTAAATTTTAAATTAAACTAAGTTTTTTTTGAAGGGTTGTTGTTTTTCTTGAATTTAAAAAATTGAAACTGGATATTTTCTTTATTTTTGAGTAGTTTAAAAGTTAATATATGTTTTTGATTAAGAGGTCCAGTATTCAGAAATGAATGTTTATATTACTAATTTAGATAAGTGATTTACTTACTTGAGTGTCTTAGAGTTTTTGTATTGATAGTGAGTCATGGTAATGACGATGAATTGTGATGAAGTTTTGAAGTGAAAAAAATGGACTTTTTCAATGAAGTTTTCTTTTGAATTATTATATAACAAGTGCAGACTGATGGCAGAAGTTTTTAAGATGTGGAAGTTGAAAATGTATAAGATTTATAAGTACATCGTAAAGTTTTTAACGCCTGGGATGATCATATTAAGTTAATGATTTTTATGCATTGTATTGAATCATTATATGCTGTAGACAGCATTTTTAGCTCAAAGTGTGTTATGTGTAATTAGTATTTTTATGTGTTATGTAATTTGTATTTTTAAAGATATTTTTAATGTTCCGGAGCTTGATTTTTATAGGTTTTCCCTGGCTTGCTATTTTTCTTATCTGGGTAATTTAAGTGGATGTTGAGGTTTGTATTTGAGTTTTTGCTGTTTTAGAGTTTTGTTTGAGATGGAGCTGATGGGTTGTTAAGTTTTGAAGCCTGGAAGATTACCTGTATGACGTGGTCTGTATGATCGTGTATGGTGCTTCAATAGGCATTTGCCCTTGGTGTGGTACGAGTGATAAGAGGGGGGGCACTTGTTAGGAATAACAAGCCCTCTGTATCTTATCACCGTACTACTTTAGCTCTATAACTTATTTACATTCTTAGCTGAAACAGCCTTTATTTATAATATAAATACAGATTCTACTTACCTCATATCCTTGTTTTTCGTAGTTATATATCCTTAAAAATTCTTCATTTGATTTGCTTTCATCCTTAACTACAGTTTACCTTTAATTGTATCTTCTTCTGCCGTTCATCTGTCTTTCAAAACATCGCGGTTCTCGGAGATCGTTTTCCACGTATGATAGTTGAGCAGTACTCCCGATCGCCACAAGATGGCGTTAGTTGTCCGGTAGAGTGCGTCGTAAGTCTCAGATCATTCTGGAAGCAATCTGTTTTGCATATGCCGGCGGTTGGTACGCATGTCCGAATCATATAAATATGCTTCGGCCAGCTTGTTTCCTCGCCAGTTGGGATTTACCCTTTTAGCAGGATGTGAGCAGTTGTTGTTTATATTTTTATTGGCATGGAGGCTTATTAGAACTGGGAAACGCACATTGAATATTAAAGTATGTCTCAATCTTGAAGTTGCTATGGATATCAACTAGTCCTTGTTTTGTTTTGCTTTTTAAAGTCATCCGTCGGAATTGTGAAGCTACATAGTATGACCTCTATTTTTGAAGAATCTTTTTAGTGTTCGAAATGAAGACGTTTCGTGTATTGGAGTGTCAGCTGGGCTGTCTCTGAATTCCTCGACGTTGAAGGATGAGCTTGTGATAGATCGTATTTACGGACTGTTGTTTATCTACTGCTTTTTCCTGGTGGGAATGTTTCTTGTTTTTACGCTGCTATGAGATATCACTGGAGGTACTGGAATTAGTTTAAAACAAAGTATAGCGTTTAGATAATAAATTATTCATCGAGCTCTGGAGCATTGAATTAAAAGACGTTTTATATTTCTTTATACTTCTGCAAAGAGGTGTCATGGAGCGTTACTCAGTGCAATATGTTCTATATGTAAATGCATAATCAGTGTCTTCTAAAGTTAAAACTGTTTGAGGTATGTTTTATGTATTTTATTCTTTTAGTTAACTTGTTCTTCTGATTTGACTAAATTTAAATAAATGTTTTGTTTCTTTTAAATTTGTCTTTCGTTATTTAGATCACATAGTAGTTTTACTTTTTCTGATTGCATTTCAGCAAGTTAATAAGTTAATTTCATTGAACTGTTTAAATATTTTTAATTTAAGATTTGAGTTATAATAGATTTAATAGTTTAACGTAATTTTTCATCCGAGGTCGGGACATAAAGCACTTACGTTTCCATTTGCTTAATTCACTCTGCTAAATTAATTTACTGAGATATTACTTACTGGTAATTATCTCAACAATGTTTTGCTGCGACTGAGGGACGAAAATCGCGATGTTTTGCCACGACTGACGGACGAAAATCGCGATGTATTGCGCGAACTGCAGACGAAAATCGCGATGTTTTGCCGCGACTGACGGACAAAAACCACGATTTTTTGCCGCGACTGACGGACGAAAACCGCGATTTTTTAACGCGACTGACGGACGAAAACCGCGATTTTTTAACGCGACTGACGGACGAAAACCGCGATTTTTTGTCGCGACTGACGGACGAAAACCGCGATTTTTTGCCGCGACTGACGGATGAAAACCGCGATTTTTTGCCGCGACTGACGCATGAAAACAGCGATTTTTTGCTGCGACTGATTGACCAAATCAGCAATTTTTCGCCGCGACTCATTGACGAAAACAGCCATTTTTTGCCGCGAATGACTAACGGAATCCGTGATTTTTTTGCAGTGCAGCGAGTGATTGACAAAATTCGCGATTTTTATCATTGGCCGATTACCGGATTTCAGGATATTTTTTCCTCAACTGAATAACGCAATTCGCGATATTTTGCCGCGACTGACAGCCGAAATTAGAGTTTTTTGCAGAATGAAAAGATTTGCGATTTTTATCAACGACCTATTGATGAATTTCTCGATTATTTGCAGCGACTCATTGACAAAAGTTGAAACTTTTACAACGATCGGTTGGCGAAATTTGCGATTTTCTGCCGCGAGCGATTGTAGAAATTCGTGGTTTTATCGACTAATAGACAATTTTCGCGATATACTTCAAGAACTGATTGACGAAATTCGTGACTTTTTGCCGCGATCGATCAAAGAAATTCACGATTTTTTTTTTCTCAAATTTCCGTATTTTCTACCTTATTACCGTACTTCCGTATTTTATACTACATTTTCGGAGGAACTCCGGAATTTCCGGAGATATTGGCACCTATGGTTTATGTCCTGATTGAAATGAATTCGGATATTAATCATATTCTCTCTATTATGAATTCCATTGATCCCTGCATTCAATTTACCTCTGAAATTGAGACCAATAACTGTCTTTCTTTCCTGGATGTCCTTGTTATTCGTTGTGAAATTGGCTTTCAGACTACAGTCTTTCGTAAACCTTTTGCTGTCAGTCTCCCACCTCACAGGTATTCTTCTCATCCCCCTAACCAGAAATTCGCTGCTTTCAATACTTGTGTTTTTCGGGCTACTAATATTTCTTCCACTCCTCAGTTACTTAGTGCTGAACTTAATTACCTCAAAGCTATTGCTGTCGATCGTGGTTATTCCTCTAATATTATCGATTCTATTTATAAGAAATTGACGAAATGCGACCATTCTGAAAAGCATTCTAATTCCAACTCTAATACTTCAATTGTATTACCATTTTTTCCTAAAATCAGTCAGCAAGTTGCTAAAATCGTAAGAAGGTTTGATTTTAAAGTTATTTTTTCTCCTGTTAATAAAATCCCTTTTTCAAATCTCAAACACCCCGTTGATCGCCTAGATAATTGGGGCATTTACCAGATCTCTTGTCAGTGTGGTCTTTCTTATATTGGTCAGACTAAATGTGCTCTTAGATTTCGTTTAAAAGAGCATGAAGGTTATGTTAAAAATCAGGAGCTCAAACGTTCTTCTATTGCTCAACATTCTTGGTCTTCTCAACATAGGTTCGATTTTTCCTCAGCCATCATTATCCAAAAATGTTCTTCTAACCTTGATCTTGATTTTTGGGAAGCTTACCATATCATTAAAAATTCTCACTCTTTAGTCAATGACTTATCTAGTACTCCAGATTTTCCAAGTATTTGGAAAGCGTTAATTTAATTCCCCTTTTTTCGTTTCTTTTCTCTACTTCTCCGGTAGATGTCGCTACTTGTCCACCTAGTCGTTTCCACTGCTTCTTTCTCATTGGTTGTTTCGGCGCCTTCGCCACCCGCATAGGATATAAAAGCCAGCGCGTCTCTGTCTATGATTTTGCTCAGCCTTGCTTTATCTAGCACGCTGTTCCTTTTGCACTGAAGAAGAATCTCGCTAGTAGATTCGAAACAGCTGTTTGCTGCTTTTCATATATTATTTGTGCATTTTAAACGTTAGTTTTTCTGCTTTTTAATATTGTTGCACAAAGGCTTTATTTGCTATTTTTATCTTTATTATATTTTATTAATCTCTCATTTTTGTTTTATTTATGGAAATAAAATACCATTATTTCCTGCATTAAGGAAAGTTTGGATTTAAAAATAACTAGATAACTTCTCAACATAAAATATTAGTTAAAGCTTTTTAAATATTACATTTAAGAAAATTTATATAGATTAAAAAAAAAACAGTTATTTTAAATAAGCACCAACATGCAGACTTGAGAGAGCCTATTATACTTTAGTTTTAACATAGCATCATAAACAAAATACTATTAAAAATCCAAAAACAAGCTACCATAATTTTTTGTTCAAAATGAACAATTGAAACAGAATAGTGTTTTTTCGATAGGGATGCTCCACTCCTATTTAGAATATTTTTTTACCACATGAATATAAAAAGAAAAAGTTAAAAATTGTCTTCCACGATCAGTTCAAGGGCTCCCGTGACGAAAAAGGCCTTAGTTCATCTTCCTTTAACACATTGGGGACGTGCTCAGGATATTTGTTTATTCCTAACAGTTATTTTTTATTGTGAATTTTGCCTTATTGAATCAAGGAATTTTCTCAATTCAATTGGGCAAAAATTTGTTGTGAAAAGCGAGTGAGAAATGTTAAAAATTCTGTAAAAGACTATCGTCCTTAAGGGGTTAACGTTTAATTTTTAATTAAATGTGAAAACTACCCTAGAGTTAGATTTAGCAATAATTATTATTCCATTGATGTAAATTCATCTTTTAATTAAAATTTTACAGCCCTGGTTATTTCGTTCCTTTATAACTCAAACTAACAAATACATTAACACTAGAACGGCGGTGAGGGGTCATTTTGACCCTTGCCAAATGAATACATGTCGATTCGAACCAGAAAACTTTTTATAATATAAGATTAATACATGTTGCAACTTACATAACATTTACATGAACAAAAATAACTCGCATAAGTAAGTTAAATAGTTTTAAGTAAAAATTCTGATGTTAAATATTTTTATAAAACTTGAGAAAAATTTCCCACTGTTCTAGTGTTAACTAAAATATTTGGTCTTATATGTAAATATGCATATAAAATTCCTTTATGTCATTGTGATAACAGATAGAGGATTAACTAACAATTTAGAATAATTAAATTCCACATTTCGGATATTAAATTATAGCATCAATTTCAAATAAACCTAAGACATTTTAATTTGCATACTACTACCATGATTAATAATTAGGATATAAAAACATAATGCACATAGTTATAGCATGACTGTGTTAATGTCAGTCATAATAAATAAGGTAATACAGACGAATTTTATAAGAAGAAATGTGTAAACGCGTATCAACAGATATTGTACGTTTGGTGTCATGAACAGTGACGTCACAAGAACGGCGTAGGAAAAGTATTGTTTTCGCAACACGATAAATAGTTCAAAATAAAAGCCGTTATAAATCAATAATTATAGCTCAAATACTGCCCTTCATATTTTTCGTTTTCTATTGTATGAAGATATGAAACCGTGAAAATTCTCCATTGTACCAAGATATGTTTGTGTATCTGAAAAGCATATTTAATTACATAATTTTAGTTAAAAAAAAACTTTTAAAATTACAAAAAAGAATGAAAGTTCTTTTAAATAAATCCATCAGAAAATGCAATGTAGTCAATTTAAAGTTTCGTAATTTCTCAAAAAAAAATTTTTAAATAAAAAAAAATTACTGATAATATAATATATTTTACAACTAAAAACCTTAAATATTGCCTTAAAAGGGGAAAAAAAAATTACAAAAATTCTACAATATTGTATATCAAATTTTGGACTATTCTGGTAGAAAAATTTCAATCTCTGACGGCAGGGTTTGATCCGAGAATCTTTGAATTAGCAGGCAAATATCAAAGAAAGATATTGAAATTAAGGTTCTGTTTTAAAATTTAAATTGCAAAAATGGTCGTCGGATTAAGATTTGTCGTGTGATTAGAGGTATTCAGCAATAAGTATTCAAAATTTCTAGTCTTATACAGTTTCTGAGAATAAGCTTTATGATGGACAGACAGGCAGGAGTGAAATGAATAGGATTTCGTCAGATAAACGAAACCCTAATGAAGAGGTTAAATACAAGAGAATCTGCAAAACACAAAGATGGTTTGACTTTGATTTAAGGTTGTCTGTAAGAATCTGGAATAGACAATTTAACTATTGGTAAAATAGTGATGATAAATAATTTCCAACACTGTATTTTAAAGAAAGCCTGTCATAACGAAGAGAAATCTCGGAACATTGTAATTTTGGAGGTTGGTAATTATAAGACACATATGAACACAGATTAGATAAAGATTTCAGCAGGACGATAAACAGTTTGACGGGAAAAGGTATTTGGAATGATGTGCATTCCACCCTCATGAGATGGTGAAATGATTATCTTGTTTCATGAAAAGATTTCTGACTCTGCCTATTTTATCTCTCGTCTATGGATGCAAAAGATTTTGCAAAATTTTTACGAAATTCACATTCTTTCCACTATTATTTGACGAAAATCACTTTTTTTAAAATCCTTTGACGAAAATAGTGTTTTTTTTTTTTGCAATCCTTTAACGAAAAGTTTTTTTTTTTTGGCGATCCTTTGATGAAAATCTGGTCTTTTTTGTTACGGAGCTATCCTTTGACAGAGATAGCGTCTATTTCGTGATCTTTTGTTGGAGATGTGTCTATTTTGCGATCCTTTGAAGGAAAAAGAGTCTTATTCACGATCCTTTGAAGGAAATTTTTTTTTTAAACCCTTTGACAAAAATCTCATTTTTTCTGCAATCTTTTGATGGAAAAAAGTGCCTT
Source organism: Maratus speciosus (assembly GCA_963932465.1). Lineage (NCBI taxonomy): Eukaryota > Metazoa > Arthropoda > Arachnida > Araneae > Salticidae > Maratus > Maratus speciosus. Next base: position 292,093,471 of record OZ010791.1, read on the forward strand.
TTTCACAATCCTTTGACAGAAATAAGTTTTTTTTTTTCCACGATCATTCGACGAAAATTATGTTTTTTTATGCAATCCTTTGATGAAAATAGTGTGTTGCCGATCCTGAAATAAAAATTGTGTCTTTTTCGTGATCCTTTGACGAAAATAGAATCTTTCTCGCGATCTTTTGATGGAGATCGCATCCTTCGACAGAAATTACATTATTTCTGCTGAAAAGTAGATTGTCTGAAAAAAATATAAGTAGGGATTTTCAGATTCTAAACAAAATTTAAAATGGGATGGTCAAACAGTGGAGTTATTTTAAGTCAGACTCAAACATTTTCTGCAAATCTTGCTAAATCTAAAAACGGAATTCCGTTTTCTAGAGTTTGTTTTCTAACTTGTATTGTGTTGAACAAAAATCCCATGACTTCTGTGGTCCTTTCCTTCTTACAGATGTTTATCCATATAACATTTCACAAAAGCAAAAAATATACTTCCAAACTTAAAAATTTTAATAAAAAGATACAATAGAGAAAAAAAATTACTTTCTGTATATCAGCCCACGCATTAAACTTTCTCAAAAATTGAACAGCTTGTTTTGTCTTGGTATAATCCTGGATCTTATTGCTAACAACCAATGGGACTTCAGGAGTTTCTTCAATTTTATGACCTGGTTTTAAATATTAAATACTAAAATCAAAAAACATTTTTGAAGTACAATTAATGTGAAATAATTATAAATATAAACATTAAATTAGGCGAATACCTATATAAAAAAGTGTTTAAAAAAAATCCGAACAATCACTTTTGTGCGTATGTAAACATTGAAATGTAGATGCATAAGCAATTGTAATCAAAAAAGATTTAACAGGATCAAACAATTTTTTTTTTTTTTTTTTAATTTAGACAAAAGATTTTAAAAATTCATTTTAATAATTTTTATTCAATAAACTTAATGAGTAACTATTTTAGATACAAATTAAAAAGAAATACCTTCCTAGATACTGAACACTGTTACAGACAAGGATTAAAACATTTTAAAAAGTAATAATAGAATTAAGTAATAATTAGAAGTTTATACTTATTGCCAAATGTCAATTACAGGTAAATCAAAGATTAAAAAGTGTATTACAACACAAAAATACATATACCTCTCTATCAGTGTGCATGACTTAAAAGCCTGACAATGGTTCAGAAAGGAATTTACTTTAGCATAATTCAATATCTGTCTAAGTGAAAACACTAAACAGAGGTAAGATTATGCACTTATTTAAAAAAGATTTATAATAAAACCTTACTAAATATCTATAAATATTAAATAATTGATGAATAACTCATTCCATTATTTCACATTCATTCAATGTATACTATAAACAGCGTACATCCAGGCTTGTATAAAAACAAAAACTTTCCGCGCACATAAATATTAGGTCAAAATTTTCTGCAAATTAATGTTTAATAAAATTACATGTTATATTATTTTGACAATATGAACTAAAAATCATAGTTTAAAATAATTGTTATTTAAATTAAAAAATAATATTAAAGAATAATTATTTTAATTAAAAAATAACAAAGCAAAAATCAATGATAGGAAGGTGAATTCTTTTCAATTATTTTGTCAATGCATTTAGAAACAACCCAATCCTTAAGATTGTGATCTCTTTGCACAAAATGCCAGTTACTCTTATAACACTATGAAATTATTCGATTTAACAGCCGTTACCAGGCTAAATTGTCACTGCAGCCGCCGACGGAAAACCGATCGGCAACAAGTTTTAGTATACAGAAAATAGAAATAAAAGGGCCTGTGATGTCACAGCAATGTTTTGAGTCTTGAAACTTTGAATTGTGGACAAAGATATACACACTGTATAAATCGTATATAAAATTGGGGAATATTTTAAATTTTTGGTATTAAAAAAAGTTACAAAAACAAAACAATTTTTACTTTTCGTGACTTTTTTCCACAAAGTCCCGAATTTTCCAGAAAATTTTCCACGCATGGTGCTCGCGCATGCGTCTATATTATGCAACTCTGTGTATATCATTGAGTGTATCTTGAAAATTATGACTTAAAAAACAGTAAAATATTTATTTTATTCCCAAAATAGCCTAACTCTTTATGGTGTTACATATGTACTAGCATACTTTATGATGCCCATTGTGCTAGGGAGTTTTCCCAAAACCACATTTTCTTCTTTTACTTGGAAGACAAAAATCTTTCCAAATGAACAATGTATGGAGGTTACACCGCCTTCTTCAGCAACATACATCTAGGCATGCAGCCTGGTCTTTTTTTAAACAAACTTCAAAATTTAATTTTATAATTTTACTTACTTCTTGGTCGGCATCACATGTCATATGCTTGGCTACTTTGTGATTGTGACAATGCGGCATGTTACACAACAGAGAGAAATTGCAACGCAAAAATTGAATTTGTTGCTATTTACATTGAATAATAATATTCAATGATATTGAATATTGCAACTATAGTCCTAGCATTTTATTTTTTTAAGCTCTAGTACTTTTGTTTTTTATTTTCTCTAATGACAGCTTTCATTATTGTTGCATGTCAAAATGACTTTTATGATTCATTCAGAGAGAGAGAGAGTCCAAGAAAGATTGTGTAAAGATGTTTTCATAGTAAGGCTGTAAAAACCATTATCCATTTTATATATTTGTAACAATTCTTTTAATGCAAATAAAAAATCACTGGGCCCAAGGACCAGTAAGCATGAGAATTTACTGGTCCACAGGCATCATCACTGGCCCGCTACACAAAAATCTATTAAGCCCCTTTAACCGACAACCCTCCCCCCCACCCCAACTCCCTAGAATATAAACCAAACTTAGGGTCAGGTGGAGTAAAGTGGTCATAATTCATAAAAAGGGCTAAAATCCTGACTAATACAGAAATTTGAATAATTTTCTTTTAATTTTAGATTTATTAAGTATTGATCAAAGTTTCTCACTCAAAAAAACATTTTTAGTAACATGTTTGAGACACTGAGCACTCATTTTGTCTGTCTTTGTTACACCTTGTTCTTTTAACTCTTTAATTAACTTTTCTGCTGCATTTTGTTTATTCCAGATTTTGTTAAATTGGCAGTTCAGAAAGCTTTACACATATCTCAAGAACATATTTTCATGTATAGCTAAGTTATATTTATCACAGATTCTATTTCATAATAGTTTTAGTTACATGGGGTAAAGTGGTCATAGGGTTAGGCTTAACTTATAGATATTTGATCCGAGTTAAATTATTCATTATATACAATGCCGTTTTATTAAATACTAATAATTATTAAAAACTAACTGCAAATAGTTATTTAATAATAGTTTATAATATGGGGGTTAAAAAAGGTTAGGTTTAATTTTTAATAGGTTCAGAATAGTGAATGAATTAACTAAGTGTAAACCTGGATTGCTTACAAAGGTTACACCAACTAATTAAACAGCCAACACATTAACTACTTTTTCTAATACCTATATTTGTATTATATAAGAAAATGGTCCACACGAAAGTCCTGAAAGAATTTTTAACATTGATGAGGCTGGAATGGATATGGATAGCCAAAATAGTCCAGCCTAAAAAATTTTACACAATGCAGTGCATTATATAAAATTCAGAAACCAAAGGAAAGATAATGTTTAGTGTTCCTTTTGGTATATCAGCTAGTGTTTATTACATTCTTCCATTCGCAGTTTATAAGTATATATGAATTATGTATAAAGGGTGGTCGTGCAGGAGCATTGTATGAACCATGGAATCTGGATAGATGCAGGATTCTGTACTTGAAGCTTGGATGGATCATTTTATTAAGTAGATAGTACACCGAAAGCTTACAAAAGCCTGCCCTTTTATTTATGATTATGATGGACATAAATTATGACGCTGTGAAAAAAAGCTGTCGGCAATCGCATTATAATACTCTGCCTGCTACCTCATACTAGCCATAGTCTACAACCATTAGATCTAGGTGTATTTTCCCCCATTAAAAAAAGCCTGGAAAGGAATTTTAAAGAAACAGTATCAAGAAAGCCGACTGCAAAATATGTAAAAAAATTAAAATAAGCTACATTGGCAACATTATCTACACTCATTTCAGATGTGAATAGAATGGTTAGACATAGTTTTAAAGAAAAGGAAAATGTGTCCGGTCCAAGATCGGGGTAGTATTGACAGAAAAAACATTTGCATTACATCTGCAAAAATAACAAGAGGAGTGAGATATTTAAAAGTTGCATAAATTTCGAAGAGGAAAAAAAGACAACAAAAAAATATCCCTAGTCAACATTCTCTTTTGAATCCATTTATAATCGCTAAAGATGACATCTCAAACCATATCTATAGGACCCTGAATGTTGCTAAGATATGAAATGAAGAAATCAATAAAGCAATTTATTGGGAAAAAACCTGATTAAATTGGGGATTTATTTTTCTTAAAGTATGTTAAAAAAATCCAAATTTGGCAATCATTATACTTTTCCAGAATCAGATGTGATCAAAATCCTTGAAGAACCAAATTTTAACAACAAACAATTTTAACATTACAAATTTACACTTTAATAAAATAAAATGACAGATAACTTATTATAAAGGTTGTTTAAAATGTTTGTAAATAATAAAATGTCACTTTTTATTCATTAGTTTATTTTTTTTATTACACTTTTTCAATATGACCACTTTACCCCACACCCTGGGGTAAAGTGGTCATAAAAACATGCCTAGAAAAATGTTATAAAAAGGTGTTATTCCCCAAAAATATTTCTGAAATGGATATAGATGTACTCTAGAGTAATGTAATGTAAAATAACATCCAAAATTTTAGAAAACATTACAGAAATTCTGATGTTTATATCCTCTGAAAGTTAGAAAAGCCTGTTTTTATGACCACTTTCCCCCACCAGACCCTACTTTCCAGTTGACCAAAATTTTCAGCATAAAATATTAAAATTATAATTTACTAAAAATTAAACAACAGTACATAAACAAAAGCTATAACATTATTAGATATTTTATTTCCAATTATTTCAACTGACTATAAACGTTTAATTTTTTTTTTATAAAAATAAAATTGTGTGGTTTGCATACGGTTGCAACTTTTTCAGGGACAGGAAAATTTACATTAACCTATCAGGGAGGGAAAAAAAGTTACTGTTCCTGCAGACCACTAAATTTTTCAAATTAGTGGTCCAACTGAATTTTCGGTGGTATGAACGCTGAGATATTTACCAGGGTTGGCACGGTTTAAACCAAGTGGTTTTAACTATGGTTTAAACCACGGTTTAAACCAATTGGTTTTTTTGTCAAAAAAACCATTTGGTTTTTTTAGAAAAAGTCTAATAATATTTTCTTTTTTGTAATTTAATTGTTTTAAATTATTGACAGAAGTAATTTCTAATTTTAACACTTCATCTCAGCAGTCAACATGAGACATAACGAGCACTAGGTCATGTTTCTATGCATGTGCTGATGAACATATCTGGTACCCTAAAGATTTTTCTTAAAACATGGGAAATTAGAAAAGATAAAATAGATAAATAATATTCAATATTTAGCATAAAATATTTTCACTTAAAACATGCAGATTATTTACAGCAGTTAATAACAAAATACAATGATCTTTAAGATTTTGGTTAAGTTGTAAAAGAAAATTTTCTGGATTGGGAAAGATTATCCTTAAAGAATTTAAAAGATATCAGATTGAATAATACAGCTTGCAAAAATTGAGTGCTAGTTAAGCATTTCAATAATATCAATCAGTCTTTTCTGTTTGTATCTGAATCTAATGGCCAAAAATGTTGACTTGGACACTTGGGGTTATCACTAAGAAAACAAAATAACCAGAAGTATTTGAATATTAAAAAAATAATAATGATAACAACCATAGAATAATATATTCATGAAACTGTATCAAATGTTTATTGATTGATTATTATATTATTAATCAAAGGATTCTTCATAAGATTTTAAAAGGTATGAATGTTTCACTGTGTAGAGCAGTTTACTTTGAACATAAGACATAGCTGTTACTGATAATGTTTAAATTAGAAATGATTTCAATTTTCTATATAATTGACTGTAATTATTTAATTTAAATATTTTCAAAAGTTATATTACTTATATAATATCCAAAAATGTTTATTTTATCAACAGATATGCATCTGTATGCAATAGGAAATTATATTTAAAAAAACCCGGTTTAAACCAAAAAAACCTGGTTTAAACCAAATAAACCGGTTTTTTTGGTTTTTTACAAAAAAACCCGGTTTTTTTCCAACCCTGATATTTACCTTAAATATACCAAAGCAATAGATTTGATAAATATAGTATGAAGCTATTTTTTTAATTTAAAATTTGGGTGCATTCAGGGTTAGAAAAAACCCAGCCCACTGGGCCCACTAGTCTAAAAACCAGGTTTTTTCGGCTTTGAGTTTTTTTAGAGATCACTTTAAACTTCTAATTTTCATATGCATAATACCTAAATGCCCCATTTATCAGTGAAACCTGGACATAATTTTGCATTAATTATGTATTACCAAAAAATATATATTAAAAAAAAAAAAATCAAATTATTTTAAAAGGTACATCTGTATCTCATGCAACTAGTTTGCTGCAGCAAGGATATAATATTAAGTGAGCCACAACTGGATTTCTTTATATAATTCTTACTTTAAATTAAACATGCTAAATTTATTTAGTTTCTTTCATTCACTTCAAATCAAAAATCAATTGAAGACTTTAAGAAATGAGATTTGTAACAATATATTTGAAAATTTTAGCAAAATTTGCTACATATATATTGCAATAGTATTAAATGTTAAATTAGATTGTCATGGAAGTCAGTGTCAGTGATATTTGTATATTTAGATTGCAAATGGCGATACACTTATTACTAGATTTGCTGCTTTATCAATTCAAAGTTTTGTTCGATAGAAGCAGAGGTATCTGGTACTAAATGTAGAAAAGAAAAACTGGCAAAATCCAGGAGGAAACTTATCTGTTTCACTCTTTTTTTTTTTTTTTTCCATAATCTGAACTAGAGATGCAAGGAATATTCGGCCGAAGCCGAATATTCGGCTTCGGCCAAATATCAAGTCCATTATTCGGCCTTGACCGAATAGTAATACTGTAATAAATGTTTTTATATTTAGACAGTATAATTTTTTAATTTGACAATTTATATTCATCGTGTATAATGAAAATTTTATTTTAAATTAACCAGGGTTGGCAAGTTTCTGCCAGAGTGGTTAAAACCAGCGGTTATAACCGGTTAAAACCGGCATGGCAGAAACTAGTTTCTGCCACAGGGTTCATACAGAGTTGGGAAGAAAAAAACCAAGGAGTACCCAAAAAATCCAAGGAGTCCAAAAACTCTTAAGGATTTGCCTTTTTTTTTTTTTTTTTTTTTTTTTGTCAATGTTTTTATGTGCTGCATCGTTATGTGGTATGCACACTCTAATTTTTAATGCCCAATTTGGAGAGAAAAACATTTCAAAAACAAATTTTACTCTATTAGAATCTAATTGTTAGTGCTGAAATTGCACAGTATTCACAATATATTGCTTATTGATTTCGTAAGTTTAAATACACAATTGACAATTTACTTTTTTATGCAGTGACCAATGGTCATGTCACATGGGGTGATTCTGAATAAATAAAAAAAAATAATAAAATAATTCTGAAATTCACAGCAAATCTTCTGAAAAGTTACACCAGAGAGGGGGAAGGGGAAATCCATTCCTGACACTAGCTATGCGTTTTCTCCGTGGCTCTTAGACGAAATTCGCGCTCTTTTGACGAAATTTGTGGTTTTTTCGCAATCTTTCGACGCAATTTGCCATTTTTCGCGATCTTTTGACGAAATTTGCCGTTTTTTCGCGATCTTTTAATGAAATTTGCCATTTTTTTTGCACTCATTTGACGAAATTTACGGGGTTTTTCGCGATTATTTGACAAAATTTGCGTTTTCTCGCGATTCTTTGATGAAATTGGCAATTTTTCTGCAAACGATTGACAAATTTTTTTTTTTTTTTGGCGACCATATGTTCGAATTTTCGGATTGGTGACCGATTTTTTAAAATTTTCGGAAATGAATGCCTTACATTTTCGGAAAATTCGGACTAGAATCCCCCCTAGGTCATATAAATAGAGATTAGTCAAACCCCAAACACTTATTATGTATATCACATACATGATACATCTTTAGTTTTAAAAGGCAAAAATTAAAAAGAATGCTAAATGCAGCATACAAGAAAAAATATAACAAGTTTTGAATTTATTCTTTTAGAACAGCGGTAATTGCTTTCTTTGAAGGTGAAATTTTGACTACTTCGCATTTTTTTCGCGATCTTATGATGAAATTCGCGTTTTTTTTCGCGATCTTCTGGGTGGAAATTCACGTTTCTTTCGCGATTTTCTGGGAGATTAGCGGTTTTTTTTTTTTGTTGGCGACCTTCTGGAAAAATTCGCTTTTTCGCGATCTTTTAACGGAATTCGCGTTTTATTTCGATTGTTTAACGAATCTGACATTTTTTTTTCGCGATCTTTTGATGGAAACCGCGTGTTTTTCGTGATCCTTTGACGAAATTTGTGTGTTTTTTGCGATCCTTTCATGAAATTCGCTTGTTTTTCGCGATCCTTTGACGAAATTCGCTTGTTTTTCGCGGTCTTCTGGAGGAAAATTCACGTGTTTTTCGCGATCTTCTGGGGAAATTCGAGTTTTTTCGCGATCTTTTGATGGAAACCCTGTGTTTTTCGCGATCCTTTGAGGAAATTCGCGTGTTTTTCGTGATCTTTTGAGGAAATTCGCGTTTTATGCTATCTTTTGAGGAAATCTGCTTTTTTTTCTCGATCTTTAACGAAATTCGCGTTTTTTCGCTGTCTTTTAAAAATTTGCTTCTTTAAGAAATCCGAGTTTTCCCGCGATCTGTTGGAGAAATTCGTGTTTTTTCACGATCCTTTGACAAAATTTACGAATTTTTTCCGTGATCGATTGACGAAATTTGACGGTATTTTTTTGGAACATATTTGAGAAAAACGCGATTTTTCCAAGATTCTTGGCTAAATGCCAAACATCGATAAAATTTAAAATAAAGGTCGGCTAACAGTGTCGAAAAACAGACTTTAAGGGCCTAATAATTGAAAAAAGGACATAGTGGGAGCCCTGCTATTAAGATTACCCTACCCAATCAATGTTGTGCTTCAGATGAATGACGTGCATAAAGGATTTACCGTGCGTTTTTTCAATCACGATTTCTTTTCCCTCGGCAGCAATATCGCTTGCGTCCGAAGCCGCAATAGAATATAAGGAGTTTCTAAGTAGTGGTTTGCTTATCTAAGTAGTTCTAAGTACTACTTGGGAATGTTTTCATTTCTAAGGAGTTTCCAAGGAGTCTAAGGAGTCTGTGCGAACCCTGTGCCAGTAAGTGGCAAAAACTGGCAGAAACTAAGAAATAATATTAATAAGAAATTTAATGTGCAGTGATTCATAATTCACACATGTATTTGATATGTAAACAATTAAGTTAAAAATTAAAATTAAAGATTATGAATGTTATTCAAAGTTGTAAAAAAGTTTCAAAATGATCACATAAATATACTTTGTTTATAAAATAATAGGTACTAATTTTCTTTCACTTGAAAAACAGAAATTTTCAATGGTAGCCTGATTCTGTACAAGTTTAATTATTTTATATTGTTGTTTAGAGTTGAATTTTTATTTAAAAGTAAAAAAAGAAATTTACAAAAAAATCTGTGATATTTTAACAAATGTATTTTTCAGAGTATTTTTAAATAAATAATGCAATGCAATAACTTAAAGATTATGATTCTTGTGAAAATATATAAGTAAATAATTGAAGCACAATAAATAAGAGAAAAAAAATTAATGAAATATCTTGTACAATTATTTTACAATATTGAAAGAACAAAATTGCCACTCAAATATACTATTATTACTTTTTCCACAGAACATTCCATGGCATAGGACAAAAATTTGCTAATCTTTCCGAACACACTGTTTCTTAATTTGTTTTGAATGAAAGAAAAGTTTGAAAATATTCTTTCAAGACTATCATTACTTGCTGGCAATGTCATTTTTGAGCAGGGTTGGAAAAAAACCGGGTTTTTTTGTAAAAAACCAAAAAAACCGGTTTATTTGGTTTAAACCAGGTTTTTTTGGTTTAAACCGGGTTTTTTTTTTAATATAATTTCCTATTGTATACAGATGCATATCTGTTGATAAAATAAACATTTTTGGATATTATGTAAGTAATATAACTTCAGAAAATATTTAAATTAAATAATTACAGTCAATTATATAGAAAATTGAAATCATTTCTAATTTAAACATTATTAGTAACACCTATGTCTTATGTTCAAAATAAACTGCTCTACGCAGTGAAACATTGATACCTTGAAAATCGTATGAAGAATCCTTTGATTAATAATATAATAATCAATCAATAAACATTTGATGCAGTTTCATGAATATAATATATTACTCTGTGGTTGTTATTATTATTATTATTATTTTAATATCCAAATACTTCTGGTTATTTTGTTTTCTGAGTGATAACTCCAAGTGTCCAAGTCAACATTTTTCGCCATTAGATTCAGCAACTAACAGAAAAGATTGATTGGTATTACTGAAATGCTATAAATAGCATTCAATTTTTGCAAGCTGTGTTATTCAATTTGATATCTTAAGTTACTCTTTTAAATTCTTTAAGGATAACCTTCCCCAATCCCAATCCAGAAAATTTTCTTTTACAAGGCTGTTCTCAAATCCAAGAAGGCAACTTCCTGACATAAGTTTTAATTTATTTTTGTGCAAAAATGAATGAAACTAACTGGTGGTGTTGTTCAGAAACTATGTAATTGAGCTGTTTTTTCCATTTTTTTGCTAACTCAATAGATCTTTCAGAAAATAGAGTCAAAGTGGGCGTTTTGAACCAAATTTCCTCGCGAAGGGAGAAAAGGCACTCAAGAGCAGGCGAAAAACGGGTTTGTCACATGATCGAATTTCCTGATAACTCAATAGGTAATCGATTGATCAAAAGATGGAAAAAACAGTTCAATTCCAAATCACTTCTGTGGCCAGGCTTTCCAATTTTATACCTTTCCGTTAAAAAATGAATTTGTAAATATGTCAAAACGTTTTGCGCTTGTTGAGCAGAGCAGTTAAGAACAGCCTTAACCAAAATCTTAAAGATCATTGTATTTTGTTATTAACTGCTGTAAATAATCTGCATTTTTTAAATGAAAATATTTTATGCTAAATATTGAATAATATTTATCTATTTTATCTTTTCTAATTTCACATGTTTTAAGGAAAATCTTTAGAGTACCAGATATGTTCATCAGTACATGCTAATTTTCATTCTACATGCATAGAAACATGACCTAGGCTCATTATGTCTCATGTTGACTGCTGAGATGAAGTGTTAAAAGTAGAAACTACTTCTATCTATAATTTAAAACAATTAAATTACAAAAAAGAGAAAATATTATATTAGACTTTTTCTAAAAAAACCAAATGGTTTTTTTGACAAAAAAACCAATTGGTTTAAACCGTGGTTTAAACCATGGTTAAAACCACTTGGTTTAAACCGTGCCAACCCTGTTTTTGAGGATGCAAAATTTGAAAAATCCTCATTTTCACCAGTATTCATTTTTAAAGACGACCACCACACAGACAAGGGCAAAACATTTTCTAGGGCTTCCTTGGAGAAATATGTTTCTGGGACAGGGGTCGATTTTGCTTCAATGGATATTATGTATGGCACAAAATTGGAATTAATATCAGAAAGCAATTTCGTTGCCTTTTCTTTATGCTCATATGTCAATTTTGATCCCATATACTTAGGATGAAGTAAATAAGCTAGCATATGGTAGTCGGTTATTACTGTATTAAATTTGCTTTGAACCTTTGTAGTTGTTTGTTTTGTAAGTGCAAAATGTGGTTAGAATATTTAACTAACAGTCTTAATAAAAAAGCTAAAATCTTTAACAACGATTTTACACACAAATAACATACAGATATGTAAAAAAAATCCCATATGATCGTTTTTTGTCATGTCTGTACGTTATTTGTGCGTAAAATCATTGTTAAAGATTTTAGCTTTTCTACTAAAATTCGCACAAAGTTTGATCTATGCTTATAAGTCTTTAAAAAAAAAAAAAAAAAGAAAAGTCAGATTTGTTCCCTTGAATACTGTATTCAAATAAAATGCTTTTTAAATCCATAGAATTACAAGATCCACATATAACTATAACATTTCTATGAGAAATAATTTATAGTGTTATTATTAAATTATTACATTAAATTGCAGAAAAGCATTTTGAGCAAGTATTGAATATTTTTCTTTTCTTTTCATTGTTCCATTTAAAAAAAGTATTTGATATAGTTTTGTATTTGATTTTTAAACTGAAATTTTATCTGTTAGATTACTCATTTGTTTCTAATACAAATCTATTTATTTTTTAATTAAAACTACCCACAATATTTCATTTGTTATTTAAACGGAATAAAATGTACTTAAGGAATTTAATACTAGTAAAAAAGTCTCAGATTATGTCACGAAATGTGTTTATGCCAGTTGTTGCCAGTTTCTGCCGGTTAAAACCACTTTCTGCCACTGGCACGGCAGAAACCTGTTTTTGCCGGCAAATAGTCAGCCCTGAAATTAACTAACACTTTTTTTTTCCATTAACTTTCATACTCCGAGTGGGTTTTATCTACCCATTTTTATATAAGAGGCTAATTTAGGAATTAAAATTTTATGCTGTATCAGTAAGTACAAAAAGTATCTGTAATAAGCTAACATAATCTGTTAAATTTAAAATTAATCAATAGAGTCAAAACACTATTAAACACTAGTGTCGTGAAGGAAATTTTCACCTTGTTATTAATAAACTTTATAACATACAAACATGCTTATAACTACTTAAAAGGTAACATAAGCATATCTCATAGATCTCAGAGTTGCATTAAATAATATTTTTTATATGTTTATGTCACCTTTTATGTAGTTTGAACTACACATGTTGAACTAATTTTTTCTTAGGAATTTTTAACTCATTAATTTGTATTTCAGTTAATCTTGGACAAGCAAATGGCGAATGATTAAAATGTGTAAAAGATTTTTTTTACCTACAACAATGAAATCATTTGTTGATCTTTGGTATGTTAGAGCACCAGATACTGTTAAATGCAATGAATGTAATTTGCTTTTCCTTAGAGATATTTCCTTCCTCTGAATCTGAAAACACTATGTACTTCTTAATAGTGCTATCTGCTGACAGCAAAGAAAAAAACAAAAAAACAGTGATAATAATAATGATAAAAAATGTTTGTTAATTGTGAACTTTAGAAAGTCTACAATGATCTCTTTCCACCATTTCAGAGGATATTCCTTTCATCCTTTCTATCAGTGGTTTTTCTTAAGATATTAAGATTTCTTGTTTTTTATTTTATTTCATCTGAAAGCTGAAACTTAGGTTTCCTAGTACTTTTAAAATTTTGTCATTATTTTAAAATGTAACAACACACATAATATCTATTAAAATGTAACGACAGTACCTGATGAGGAACTTTTGCTAAGAGTTTCTTTTCTTGGCTGAATTATATTATTGCAGCAATTTTTAGGCCGAACATAGCCGAATATTTTTTCAGAGTTAAGTAATGCTTTCAAAAATTAAAAATTTGTATATAAATAATTTTTTTAAAGAAAACAATACATTTTAATGGTGAAATATACAAGAATTGTGCATATAGTGCATACTATATTTTGTTTTTAGGCAAAAATAAGTTCATTATTCGGCGGCCGAATATTTGGTTATTCGGCCAAACCACTATTCGTTGCATCAATAATCTGAACCATTTTTGTGTTGAAATTCCTATATAACACTTTCATTGAACATTGAAGGATAATAAATGGGATGATTAATCTTAAAAGCTACAACGATGCTAACAATCAGTATGGGGTTCAAGCGTCATCTTTTTGCATGCATTAGGATTTAAAGCATTTGGAAATATTTTAGATTACAGGCATGAAAATATTCCTTCTTTACAGCTTATTTCTTTTTTGGTCATTTTATCTCTTATTAGAAATTCCTTTAAATCTGGTTCTTTTGAAATATATTTAAATTGGCATTTATCTTTGCATTCTTATACCTTAGATTAAATAATGATACAGTTGTGAAAGCACAAGAAAATTTGAAAAAACACACAATGGGTTTTTCAAGAAGTGGGCGCGTCCGAAAAAACCTGGGTGGGTTTTTTCAGGCTGGGCCCACTTGGTGAAACCCTAACAGCCACTGAATACCAACTCAGTTTTCACTTATTCTCATACCTTAGATTAAATAATGTTACAGTTGAGAAAACATGAGAAAATTTGAAAAAACCCACAATGAGATTTTTCAAGTGGTCCCGCCCGAAAAAACCTGGGCAGGTTTTTTCGGGCGGCGGCCCACTTGGGCAAACCTTGGGTGCATTGCAGAGAAAACGGGAGATCTGTGAATGAGATATTACATGCACAATAGCGTGGGCCCCAAGAAATCAAATTTCGAATTTTTTCGGGGGGGAGGATCCCCCAAAAAGTAGCCAATTGGCCAGAAAATGAGACTGGAAAAGTTTCAGCTCATTTGGAAAATATTAACCCGTGCCTCAGTGAGATCAAAGTTCGGACAAATGGGATTTTTCACAAAAAAATGCTGTTTTTCCTTCATGAAATGACTGCAATTAAACCTAGAAACATAATGCTGATCTCACTTCATAAAAAATCTTTTTGCCTTGAAAAACCACTCGCTACATTTTTATAAAAAATGTATAGATTTAAATATATGTGCATTTTTCAGGGCCAGACATTATCTGAATCCTAAAAGTTGACTTTTATTGAAAATACGAAAAAACAATGTAACATTCCCTTTCATCTGCTTTCAACACTTTGTTTTTCTTTGTTTTTTTTTAAATTTTGTATATAATAAAGGTAATTATGAAAAATCTAAGTTTAAACTGAAAGATTTAAAAGAAAAAACTGGCAAAGAAAGTATAAAAATCGAAACAAAAATTTTAAAATGCATTGTATTATTAAAGTTGTGTTACAAGAAAAGAAGCATTATAGAGGAAATAAATTACTATCCCTTACAGTTGTCATGTTAAGGTGGTAATGGTTTAGATACAATCTATCTTGAAGCAGGGTTGTAAAAAACCCAGCCCGGACGGGTTTTATTAAAAAACCCAGGTTAAATGGGCAATTTTCCCTGGGTAAATAGGGTTAAAATGCCAAAATGTAGAATATGATTCCACCTTCCTCCCATCTTCAGGGTTGCCACTGTATAGGGAAAACTGGAAAAAGTGAGGGAAATTAAAAATGAATATTAAAAACAAGAAATGTTACTAAATTTTGGTATTTTGCAAAATTTATCCATTGAAAATTTGAAAATTCTTAGAGGAATTACTCAGGGAAAATTTAATTTTTGGCTTAGGAAAGCGCAAAGAATTTGATTGCCAAAATAAGTGGCAATCCTGATCTCAAATACAATCTTTGTGAACACTTCATAGTCTAATAGATGGGGGAATGACTTCATAGTCTTAATAAGGATCTCAATATTTTTCTCTGTTCTTAAAATACACATATATGATCCCTTTAATTTAAATAACAAATAAATTTTTAATTACAAAGCTATTAATTGTGTGTTATTTAATAATAAAATATAACTTAAAAAAAACTTGCTCCTTTGAAATTATCATAAGATTAGCAAATGCTGATAAAAAATATCTTACAACAAAAATTTTTCTTATATGTATATACAGGGTGCCCACTCTCAACGGTGTGCAATGGCTAATTCCTAAACTGTTAATCATAGACATATAGTTCCAATTACAAAAATGTTTTAATTTGAGGCAAAGAAATATTTTAAAAGCGATTTGGGTTAATTAAAAAATTACGAAATTTAAGTATTTATATGGCCCCCGGTCCTATAAGTTATATTTAGTAAAATTTTCCTATTACACTGACAAGACAGACAAAAAAAGTCCCGTTCATCTAATATTAAAATTGACTGAGTTATGAAACTTTAAAAATGCATGACTTATACCACTTTTCTGCATCTGAACACAAATGAGTTTGGCCATGCTTTGAGGGGTCATATCCTAAGTGCTTAAAGTATTCGAAGAACTTTTCATGTGTATCTGCGCTTTGAAAAAAATAGTACAAGTGTTATAATTGAATTAACTTTTATTAAGTTTCAGATTGGGGTAATGGTTTAGATACAATCTATCTTGAAGCAGGGTTGTAAAAAACCCAGCCCGGACGGGTTTTATTAAAAAACCCAGGTTAAATGGGCAATTTTCCCTGGGTAAATAGGGTTAAAATGCCAAAATGTAGAATATGATTCCACCTTCCTCCCATCTTCAGGGTTGCCACTGTATAGGGAAAACTGGAAAAAGTGAGGGAAATTAAAAATGAATATTAAAAACAAGAAATGTTACTAAATTTTGGTATTTTGCAAAATTTATCCATTGAAAATTTGAAAATTCTTAGAGGAATTACTCAGGGAAAATTTAATTTTTGGCTTAGGAAAGCGCAAAGAATTTGATTGCCAAAATAAGTGGCAATCCTGATCTCAAATACAATCTTTGTGAACACTTCATAGTCTAATAGATGGGGGAATGACTTCATAGTCTTAATAAGGATCTCAATATTTTTCTCTGTTCTTAAAATACACATATATGATCCCTTTAATTTAAATAACAAATAAATTTTTAATTACAAAGCTATTAATTGTGTGTTATTTAATAATAAAATATAACTTAAAAAAAACTTGCTCCTTTGAAATTATCATAAGATTAGCAAATGCTGATAAAAAATATCTTACAACAAAAATTTTTCTTATATGTATATACAGGGTGCCCACTCTCAACGGTGTGCAATGGCTAATTCCTAAACTGTTAATCATAGACATATAGTTCCAATTACAAAAATGTTTTAATTTGAGGCAAAGAAATATTTTAAAAGCGATTTGGGTTAATTAAAAAATTACGAAATTTAAGTATTTATACGGCCCCCGGTCCTATAAGTTATATTTAGTAAAATTTTCCTATTACACTGACAAGACAGACAAAAAAAGTCCCGTTCATCTAATATTAAAATTGACTGAGTTATGAAACTTTAAAAATGCATGACTTATACCACTTTTCTGCATCTGAACACAAATGAGTTTGGCCATGCTTTGAGGGGTCATATCCTAAGTGCTTAAAGTATTCGAAGAACTTTTCATGTGTATCTGCGCTTTGAAAAAAATAGTACAAGTGTTATAATTGAATTAACTTTTATTAAGTTTCAGATTGGCAAAAATTATTGTATTTTAACATGTTTTATTTTGTAAGGATTTGAGACTATTTCTTTTCATGATTCCTTTTAACAAATATTATGTTATTTTATTTAACTTTAACGATCGTATGTATGTTTTCCCAGTTCAAAATTTGTACTCTAAATTTAACTCACTTTCAAATATCCAAGCGAGACTCAATTTTACATGCATATTGACGCAAATCCGATGACAATCTAATATTATTATGATTTTCAGTTGTTACCATTCATACTTATTTTACAGGATAACACAAAAAATTTCGGATAGATTACTGCCAAGAAGTTTAAGAAAAAGTTTTCGATTAGATAACACAAGACTGCGATGGTTGTGTTTTTTAACTTATGTATTTTTTAGCACTGAATCTGAGAATTACCTTAATTTTTAACCATCATCTCAGGATGTTTTGCAAATCATAAATTGTCAAAGTTAAAAAATAACAAAAATTAAATACTATAAAATAGAGGAGATGGCTGAGTTTTTTAACTTTTGATAATTGATTTTTATGTACATTTTAGCACTGAATCTGAAAATGACCTTCATTTTTAACCATCACGTTATAATTTTTTTGCAAATCATAAATGTCAAAGTTAAAATTTAGGAAAAATCTGATACCATAAAACAGATGTAAAACTTTTTTTATTTAATTTTCCTTACGTGATGGTTAAAAATGAAGGTCATTTTAGGATTCAGCAGTAAAAAGTACATAAAATAATTTAATAAATATAATAAGTTTAGTAAATATAATACTCTTGAAGCTAACTGAAAAGCTTAAATTTACGTTTTAAATTAAAAGCTAAAATGCTTTAAAATTATAGGGTTCCCAATCTAAATGTGCAAGTAAATTAGTACAAATATATTTTCTAAGATTCAAAGAAGTGAATAAATAAAACAAAATAACCATAAACAACGAATTTGTGAATATACCCAAAGTCTCTAAATTTTTATGTTGTCATATGCCTCATATTTTTACACAAGTAATTAATTGAATGAATTCTGAAGATTTATTATTAATGAAGAAATTAAAATTTTTTTAAGCATCAAATCAATTCTTATACAAGGTTTTATAAAAAGACAAGAAAAGCACAGTTCTTAGTAACTATTTAACAGCACCTTTTGATATAGAAGTGTTCCTTAGTGAATCTTCAAAATTACTAAGAAGTTTAAAGAAAAAGTGCTTATTGATATCATCACCTACCTACTTATGTCTCATTTGTTTACCCAAGATGTGTGTGTGAATCTTCGATTTTTCACCAAATACAACATCATTTTATCTACTTCAGTGCTCTATAATTCGTCCTTTTAGTGTGTCCGAAAATAGTGATTACTGAAGGTTAATGATTAGCTTCAAAAGAAGTGAAGCACACAGACGTTGTGTTGTCGCCAAAAAAAAGTTCTCTTCCAATGTTCCTGTAAAATGTCTATTCAACTGTTAAGTTGATGTTGCCTTTTTGTGTATGTCATCTAGAAATGTGCGTTTGTTTCTACATTGTAAACACAATGTTTACACCTTTGCAACAATACACATAACTGATGTCTTTTTGTGTACCAAAACTTTCAGTGTGTTTTTGAACACTCTCATAACGTTTATTTATTTTTCATGCAAACTTTAAATTGTGTTTATAACGCTAAGAAATCAAGGATCTGTAAAGAAGGACATTGCTGTTGTTTTTGCAGTTATGGAGTGGTATATTGTGCTATTTAGTGCATATAGTTATTTTTTTCTTTTTGCACAAGGTGTCAGGAGCCTTGTTTATGGAGATCCAAGCCACCTGAAATCTTGAGTAAAACATGAGTAGTCACAGTGTATATTGTTCTATGATTGTGGATAATAGTATATTTTTTACATATTTCTCTTGATTTTTCTGCATGAAATATTTTATGTAAATGATTTTTAATGTTTATATTATGGTACACTTAAAATTTTAAATTTCCCATGATAGTGTCAATTTTTTTTTATCTTTCATTGTATATGAAAGCATTTACTTTTTTCCGGGGATCCCCAAATACTTCCTTATTATACCTCAACCAAATACATCCCCACCCACTCAACCAAGTACCTACTTATTCTTAAAACCATGGTTTCTCTGTTTATCTATAAGTTCATGAGTTTATCTTTATGCATATTTAAAATTGTATTAAGTGATGTCTCATATTTTAAAGAATAGTATATACTTTGAAAAATTTTGATGAGTAAATAATAAAGAAGTATTGGTGTTTGTTGATATATTGCTTTTGAATACATATTTTCAGGGCTAATGAAAAGTAGTAAAAGTATATGTTTCAGCAGTAAAACACTTAATTCATTTTAGACATGTCTCTTATATATATATTGTTGCAACTACCTTAACTATCTGTGTTTTACATGTGAGTGGTCATTTAGTGCACAATTTGGCCACTTGTTCATGTGGAATACAGCTGGTTGTTTGAAGTCAAAATATTTAGTACTAAATTAAACTAAATTGAATTTAAAAAAAAAAAAAGATGAATATCATATTGTGAAAATGTTTCTAAAGATATTTTTTATGCATGGCCAGTTTATATTTAGAGTAACTGCAAATAAATGCTCTATTTTATGAAATATAAGTCCTAGGCGATGATCAAATACTGAAGTTATTTTGATCTTTGTTGCTTGTAAAATGCAACTTTTCTTATATGGTATATCAATTTAATTAAATGTTTAATAATGAGCTCATTTCTTATATATGCTAATTCTGATTTTGTTTAGCATTTTTACTTAAGTAATACATAGGATTTTATATATGCTAATTCTCATTTTCTTTAGCATTTGTACTTAAGTATTTGTGAAGATAAGTTTATGACATCATACTGCAGTTGCCATAAATGGAAGATTTGGCATTTTTTTATGTATACTTTTTGAATATACTATGTATACTTTTGATGTAATTTCTTTTTCTTCTCTCTTCCCTTTTGGTCACCACAAATTTTTATTTGCAGCACTTAAACTTTTGGCTTTATTTTAACTTAATATCTTTTTTTTCTCTGTCTTTGGCATCTAAAATTTTGTCATCCCATTTCTGTAAAAGGTTTTTATTTCATTTTACCTTTTACATCACTTGCTCTGCCAAAATTTTGCTCGGTAAATGGGGGTATTGTGAGATGAAATCTCACAGTGTTTAAATTATGTTACTGTTTTATTTTTTTTTGGCCTTATACATCGATGTTCTTTAAGCTGTATCCATATTTATTTTTGCGCGGGCGATTTCGCTTCACCGCACATCGGCAAGTTCGCTGACGTTCGGCTGCCCCTGGCATGGGATGCTTCTCCTTTGAACTTTGTACGATTGTGATGACGTCATCGGAGCAAGCCTCTCACGGCATATGCATTGAATGGATGTTGATATTTCGGAGGTGTGTCTATTCGCCGAGCATACAGCAAATTAAAATAAAGTTTTTTAAATGTTTTCTTTCGGATTTGTTTATTAAGACATTACCTAATATTTTAAATTCTCTAATAGATTTAAATCTTTTCTTTCAGTAACTTTTGAAGTCCCCGTATTCTTACTATAAATCAAAAATTCCGTTAATTTTAAATCAGAATCTGTTTTGTTGGAGAGCTGTCATGACTTAGTTTTGGTTTTAAAAAGATCGCGGGCTCCGGCTCCGGTCTGCCGACGCCGATGAATGTGGAATCCGGTAAAGAGCTTTTGCGTAAACGATGTCTGCGATTTTTAACAACTCCTGTTAAATTATTTCTTAATAATTTCTTGATTCATGCTGCACTTTTAAACTAACTAAATAACTTGAATTAATTTATGAACGGTGACCAACGGGAGCCTTATCTTCTCTTCTCAAGATGAAAATAAAGGATTAATTTATATTGTTATCAAGTCTCCTCTTCATTTATTTTACAGACTACACGATCCAAGTAAGAAGTTTCATTTATTTCTATTTTTTTACAATTGCTGACCTCAAAGAACAGAGGGTTTTATTGCAAACATTACACAACGCATTGTAATAAAAAGAATCCAAATTTAAATTATACCTTTTAATTAACGGCCCATATATTGGATTATAATATATTACAAAATATTTCCATCACACTTAGCATAAATGAATAGTGGCATTTTATGCATTTTGCTCTATACACATCATTAGGCACTTCTCTAATCCAATCCTTAAACTCTGGATTATTAAGCCAATCAACTTGAAACTACATCGCATGAGTGCATGAACAGTTATTGAAAAATGATTATTCCATATTCAGGTACGAAGTCACAATAAAAAAGTAATACCATTTAGCGACGCAATCACATTTTCAATACAAGATAAACAAGGACAAGCGCAAGACAGCGGGAGCGGGCTGAGGCGGGGCAGCAACTGAGTTGCCCATAGCCGAAGAAGTGGCTTTGTGACATCAGTACCAATCAGATAAAAGCGTTTTCTCCTTCACCGCTCCAAGTTAAATTGACAAGTAGCCGCGCTTCGAATGGAAAATGCATAATGAAAGACCGTTCGCACTATTACAGAAAAAGAAAAATGACAACACATTTTTCCCTGATTTTAAGCAGAATTCCCTGATTTTTCCCTGATATTTCCGGAAATCTTAAATTCCCTGACATTTCCCTGTTTTCCAGGTCTGTGGTCACCCTGGTAAATTACGCGATAAATGGCAGACGGGCAAAAAAAAAATAGCTGTTACGCGTCCCGTGGGATGCATAATTTCGTCAAAAAAAATCGTAGAAAAAAGCAGATTTTTGTCAAAGGATTGCAAAAAACAGCACAAATTTCATCAAAATATCGCAGAAAAAATGCGATTTTCGTAAAAGGGCCGCGAAAAAAATAGCGTATTTCGTCAAAAAATTGCGGCAAAAAAAGCCTATTTTTGGTCAAAGGATCACAAGTAGCGGCGCAAATTTCATCAAAATATAGCAGGAAAACGCTATATTCGTAAAAGGGTCGGGAAAAATAGCGTATTTCTAAAATAATGGCGAATTCTGCAAAAAATCACGGGAAAAATTTATGAAACAAAATACATAAAACTTGACAATTACTTAATAACTTACTGCTGGTGATTTGATGAGCATGTGGCCAATATTGGACTTATTCGTGGACTATAAACCGGAAATTACAGTATTTAAAAAAAAAAAAAAAAAAAAAAAAAAAAAAAAAAAAAAAAAAAAAAAATTGAGATAGGTTTACATTTTAAATACAATTTTTCAATGTCCTCTAATTTGACTTCATATCTTGAGTTTCTTTTTTATTCTTAAGGCTGATCTAAAATCCAAAAGGGCAACTTTATGATATAAGTTTTAATTTATTTTTGTTCGGAAATGCATGAAACTAGCAGATACTGTTGTTCAGAAATTATGTAATGGAATTGTGTTTTCCGGTTTATTTATTTTTTTTGCAAACGCAATCGATCTTTCAGAAAATAATGTCAAAATTGGCATTTTGAACCGAATTTCCGTGCGAAAGAAAAATAACTACTCAAGGAAGGTTAAAAACATCTTTGTCACGTGATCAAAATTGCTTATAAACTCAATAGGTTATTTATCAAAAATGGAAAACACAGTTCGATTCGAAAACCTTTCCAGTCAGGCCTTCCAATTTTATCTTTTCGTTAAAAAATGAATTTGTAATTGTGTCAAAGCATTTTGCGCTTGTTGAGTAGAGCAGTTAAGAACAGCCTTAAAAGGTCATCCCCCCAATCAAGAAAATTTTCTTTTGCAGCTTGACTGAAATCTTAAAGGTCATTTTATGTTATTAACTGTAAATAATCTGCGTTTTCTCAAAGGAAAATATTTTATTCAAAATATTGAATATTTTTAATATATTTTATCTTTGCTACATTCACATGTTTTAAATTTTATCTTTAGAGCTTCAGATATGTTCAACACATGCATACAAATATAACCTAGACTCACTATGTCTCATGATGATTGCTGGGATAACACTTAAAAGTAGAAATTATTTATATCCAATAATTTGAAACACTTAAATTACAAAAGTGAGAAAACATTATATTAGATCTTTTCTTAAAAAACCAGTTGGGTAACCAATTGATTTAAACCGTGCCAATCCTGCTGGTAACAGAATAAAATCATAATGCAAAACCCCAATCCCAATGTAGGAATGCAAGAAAAACAAAAGCTTACTAAACCCAATAGCCGTGATACAGCAAAGAAAACTCACAGCTAATCATTCATTAGCATACAGAACAAAAAGTAACCAATGGAGAGAATTACTTATGATTATGTCATCATTGAGGCCTATGTAATTCTTACAGGGGTGATTGTGACTCAGATTGAAAAACCCTGAAAATTAATCGATACAAAGTGAAAAACCCTGAAAATTATCGATGCAAAATGTACCAATATCAATTTACATAACAACTGATGCTGCAACAGCATGACAATCAAGTGACTTATTTCTGCTATTGTTCGAAATATACAATTGCAGAAAAACATAATTTGGTAAACTTATGTTAATTTCACTGAAAGCTAAATGACTTCATCAAATGGAGAGTGCAATTTATCTTGTTAAATAAGCAAAGTTTGAATTCTATACTCAATAATTGAATTTATTCCAAGTACTCATAAAACAAGTACAAATTATGTATTAAGTGTGGGATCTCTCTGCAGATTTAATGCAAGTCATACCTAGTTATTTGAAAAGAGTAAAAAAACGTCAAAACCAATCCAATTTTACTTCTAAGTGGCAAAGTATTAGAAAAAAATAAATAAGAATAGATTTTTTTTTTTTTTTAGCTTTACTCTTACACAAGGTAAATTTCTTTTTCCTGCTTTCTTCTTGAGTATTACACATTACAGATATAGATATGCAATTCTGGACATTTTTGTACTGAGATTGAGATGGATAACACAATACCAGGGGTGATTCTGAGTAAAAAAAACAGCAGAGAGGGTGGGAGAGAATAACTCCTTGTTCTAATTATTCGGGTTTTTTTTTCGGTCCTTTCATGAAATTCGCGTTTTTTCGCGATTCTTTAAAGAAATTCATGTTTTTTCCCCGTAAACCTGTGATCCTTTAACAAAATTTGCGTTTTTTCTGCAATCCATTGACGATATTTCCGTTTTTCTAGAGATTCTTTGACAAAAATCGCGTTTTTTCCCGATCTTTTGACGAAATTCGCGTTTTTTCCCGCGATCTTTTGACGAAATTCGCGTTTTTTTCGGCGATTCTTTGAAGAAATTGTTTTTTTTTTTCGTGATCCTTTAATGAAATTTGCGTTTTTCCTACTATCCTTTGGCGACATTTCCGTTTTTCCCGCGATCTTTTGACGAAAATCTTGTTTTTTCGCGATCCTTTAATGAAAATTGCGTTTTTCCACGATCCTTTGGCAACATTTTCGTTTTTCGCGCAATCTTTTGACGAAAATCTTGTTTTTTTTCGCGATCCTTCGCAAATTTTGCACTTTTTTGCGATCCTTTGACGAAATTTGTGTTTATTTCGAGATGATTAGAAGAAATTTGTTTTATTTCAAGATCATTAGACGAAATTTGTTTTATTTCGAGATTCTTTGACAAAATTCGTGTTTTTTCCAGGATCGTTTGGTGAAATTTGCGGGTTTTTTTTGTGATTCTTTAAAGAAATTCATTTTTTCTGTGATCCTTTAACGATGTTTGCGTTTTTCCAGCGATCCTTTGGCGATATTTCCGTTTTCCGGCGATCCTTTGACAAAAATCGCATTTTTCCCATCATTCCGGGATGGGGAAAATCCTTCCCGGTTCTAATTATGTGTTTTTTTCTGCGGTCTTTTCACGAATTTCGCTGTTTTTCCGCGATTCTTTAAAGAAATTCATGTTTTTTACGTGATCTTTTAACAAAATTAGCGTTTTCCCAGCGATCCTTTGACGATATCCATTTTTCCACGTTCCTTTGACGATATATCCGTTTTTCTCGCGATGTTTTGACGAAAATCGCGTTTTCCCGCGTTGTTTTGACGAAAATTTTAATTTTATCGCGATCCTTTGACGAAAATTTTAGTTTTATCACGATCCTTTGACGAAAATTTTAGTTTTATCGCGATCCTTTGACGAAAATTTTAGTTTTATCGCGATCCTTTGACGAAAATTTTAGTTTTATCGCGATCCTTTGACGAAAATTTTAGTTTTATCGCGATCCTTTGACGAAAATTTTAGTTTTATCGCGATCCTTTGACGAAAATTTTAGTTTTATCGCGATCCTTTTACGAAAATTGTGTTTATTTCGAGATTCTTTGACGAAATTCGCATTTTTCCCCCGCAATGCTCTGACGAAATTGTCAATTTTTTTCAGCGAACGATTGAGGAATTGATTTTTTTTCGGCGACCATTTGCCGAAATTCGCGATACGTTTTAATGTTCGAATTTTCCACTAAACGTAACGATCTCATAAACCCGGAAGGATCGACCGAAAAACCCGGAAATCCGGGCTACCCCCGGAACACAATCACCCCTGTCTTAGTAAATCTTAACTAATCAAGCAATCTAAGTAGTAAAAGTGTACTTTTAGCTTAAATCTGCCATTTTGGCTATTTTTAAAAATAAAAGGCTTACAAAAAAGAAGAAAAATAACTAACTACAGTCAAGGATCTATAATCCGCACTCCCGTAATCCGCAATTTCCTATAATTCGCATTGCTTAATGAATGTAAACAATTAAACAAATTTACAAATTCTTGATCCAAAAATGATTTTTTAAAAGAAATATCTGAAAAATTTAAATATAAAAGTGAATACAATCAATTTTTTAATACAAGAATTTGAAAAATGCAATTTTTGAGATAGCATATTAAATTAATTAATATATATCATATTTAAAATAGTGTCCAGAAATAAGAAAAAGATATACAATCCATAATACTCCATAATCCGCAATATTCCATAATCTGCACAACCTTTGGTCCCAACTTGTGCGGATTAAAGAACTTTGCCTGTACTTGTTTTTTTCTTCCCAGCTAATTTTAGAAAAATTAATCTGCTATGTAGATTTAAAGCTTATAGAAAAGTTTGATTAAAAATGTTTGTCACCTTTACAAATTTATTAATTCATTTTTCTAAAGCTTTGCTTGTAGCTTCTGCATAACTTGGATTTTGCATTTTTCAATAATGTGTAAAATAAAAGAAAACATTAGGGAAAAAGAGAAAAAAAAACCACATGAAAAAAAACCATTTGGTTTAAACCAGCGTGGTTTAGACCAAATAACCCTGGGACAAAGTAATGAAAATACATAAGCATATTTAACAAACTAAGATGCTTTTTGCGATTAACAATTGTTATTGTCAGTGAGGCTTTACCTACCTGAACCTCCTATTTTCAAAACAATTGTAAACAATTAGCAGCGTTCAAAATTCTTGGTGGTCCGCTGGCCCGAGACCACCAAAAATTCAACTGGACTACTAATTTGAAAGATTTAGTGGTTGGCAGGACCAGTCACATTTTTTCCTCTCTGACAGGCAAACAAATTTTCCCGGCCCTAAGAAAACCGCAACCGAACACAAATCACACAATTTTATTTTATTTAAAAACATAAAATTAAATAAATAAATAATAAAAAAAAAATTTGCACTAAACCTTACAGTCACAGTTGAAATAAATAATTGAAAATAAAATATCTAATTAATAATTATAGTTAGTTCTAATTTATGTACTGTTGTTTATTCAATTTTTAGCAAATTATAACTTTAGTTTTTAGTATGAGGAAAATTTTGGATGACTACAAAGTAAGTTTGGTTCATATTCTAGATGTGTGATGGGGAGGGGGGGGGGGGGGGGGGCTCACTCAAAGAACTGAAATGATAGAATTTTATTTTGCAGGCCAGTGATGAAGCTTGCAAACCAGTAAATTATCATGGTCACTCATCCTTGGGACTAGTGACTTTTTTTTTTTTACAAATTCTAACACTGATTAGTAAAGAAAATCTTATTGAAAACAAGGTTAAATTTTTACCCAGACAGATGTGTTATAAGTCAGCAGATTAAACTTGGCAATTTTTTTCCAAAACACACCGAAATATCATTTTTGTAAATGATTGCCAATCTGAAATTTCGAGATAAACAAACCAACATGACAATTACTTTCAAAACTAAAGCGATTTTATCAGGTTTTAAAAAAAGAAAATTAAAAATTACAAAAATCAGCTTTGATTTTAATAAATTTAGCATCTAAATATAGAAAATCAGATCATATGATTCAGTTAATAATCGCGATTTTTTTACTTTTCATAGTTGGAAAAATAGCTAAGGTTGCAATAAATAAGAGTTGGGGCAAAAAACAGTATCACCAACTACTTTGCCTTTTTCTCACCAAGTTCAATCTGCAAACCTCTAACACATGTTTTTTTTTTTTATTAATAATTTATATATATATAATTAATATATATAATTTATTTCACAAAAAAAAATTATGTGAACTACATTGAAAGATTTCTCGTCCAAAAAAATTCTGCTAAAAAACTCTGGAAAACTGATGCAAACAAGATATTAAAGATTTATCGGCCAAAAAAATTCCGAAACCTCCTTTTCAGTAAAAATTTAATTAAAAACCACTGCAACAGATTTTACATGGTACTCTAACACATTTTTAAATAAAATAACTTGTGCAATATTTATGCAACTTACATATTGTTTAGTAAATTTATTATAAAAAATTCTTACCTTTCGACATCACTAAAGCAGGAATTCCAGTTGCTGCAATAGCTGAACAAATAGCATATCGTCGCTGATTCACATTAATTTTACGATGCCAACGACGCCAAGTTTTTGTAGGGGCAAACATTCTACCGCCTCTACACATGTTACCAAAAGCACCTTGACCAGAACGGTGGGTGCCACCGCCTCTTACTCTTGGTATTCTAGCAACAGCACGACCAGTTCCCCAAGATTCAGCAGAAGTTTGATGTCCTGGAAAAAAGAAAGTAAGTTATCCCTAATTGCAACTAGATTTAAAAGAAAATTTAACACAACCTGAACACAAACATACCAGCTTCTTGTGACACAGCATACGGGTGTCGTCGATTCTTGGCCATATTCATGTGAACGAAGTTAACAATATCAGGACGAATGGGTGCCTTGAAAACAGCAGGCAATCTAATTGTAACTCCACTTGACTCATTTTTTTCACCGTAAACAGTAATTAGAGGTCTGGCAGCAGCCACAGACTAAAAGAGAAATTTTTTTTTTTTCAATTTATATAAAATTTGAAGATATTTTCATTCACAAATTAGTAATTCTTTTTGTACTACTTGGTTATCCCGTCAACCAATTTCACTAAATTACATAAACTGACAATTTTTATTTTAAATAACGAAGGAACATTTAAATTTGTAAAATATTAATAAAAATATACAGCAGTAGAATCAATAAAGAAAACTCACTGGTCCGCTACATAAAATTCTATTAAGTACCTTTAAACTTTTGAGTGCCAACCTCCCCCCCCCCCCTTCTAGAATATAAACCAAACTTCCTTTCAGTTACCCAAAATTTTCGGCATAAAATGTAAAATTATAATTTGCTAAAAATTAAATAAACAGTACATAAACAAAAACTAAATTATTAATTATGTATTTTATTTCCAATTATTTCAACTAAGTTTTAATGCAATTTTTTATTTATTTAAAATAAAATTCTGTAGTTTGTGTTTGGTTGCAGTTTTCTCAGGAACGGGAAAATTTACATTTACCTGTCAGAGAGGGGAAAAAGGTTACTGTACCTGCGGACCACTAAATTTTTTTAAATTATAATCCCGCATCCAAATGTATAGTACAATCAGATGTATTATAATCCTGCATACGACATCTTTGATTTTTTTCTTGGCGTGAATTAAAAATTGTTTTTTAATTAATAGTTATAATTCTGATCGAATCAGTATTATTGGGGAAAAATGCGATTTTTGTCAAAGGATCACGGAAAAAACGTCTTCTGCGAAAAAGAAGCGATTTTCCTTACAGGATCGCAAAAAAAATAGAAATTGCGGAAAAACGGTATTTTCGTCAAAGGATCGTGGAAAAACGCTATTTCTGTCAAAGGATCGCGGAAAAAGACGCGGATTTCGTCAAAGGATCGCGAAAAAGACGCGGATTTCGTCAAAGGATCGCGAAAAAGACGCGGATTTCGTCAAAGGATCGCGAAAAAGACGCGGATTTCGTCAAAGGATCGCGAAAAAGACGCGGATTTCGTCAAAGGATCGCGAAAAAGACGCGGATTTCGTCAAAGGATCGCGAAAAAGACGCGGATTTCGTCAAAGGATCGCGAAAAAGACGCGGATTTCGTCAAAGGATCGCGAAAAAGACGCGGATTTCGTCAAAAGACCGCGAAAAAGACGCGGATTTCGTCAAAAGATCGCGAAAAAGACGCGGATTTCGTCAAAAGATCGCGAAAAAGACGCGGATTTCGTCAAAAGATCGCGAAAAAGACGCGGATTTCGTCAAAAGATCGCGAAAAAGACGCGGATTTCGTCAAAAGATCGCGAAAAAGACGCGGATTTCGTCAAAAGATCGCGAAAAAGACGCGGATTTCGTCAAAAGATCGCGAAAAAGACGCGGATTTCGTCAAAAGATCGCGAAAAAGACGCGGATTTCGTCAAAAGATCGCGAAAAAGACGCGGATTTCGTCAAAAGATCGCGAAAAAGACGCGGATTTCGTCAAAAGATCGCGAAAAAGACGCGGATTTCGTCAAAAGATCGCGAAAAAGACGCGGATTTCGTCAAAAGATCGTGGAAAAGACGCGAATTTCGTCAAAGGGTAGCGATAAAAACGCTAGGCTCTCCTTAGAAAACAGCACACACACAAATACCTATATTATTATAGGTATAGCTTTTAATCTAAAATATACTGAATTCACTTTTGAAAATTTGGGTTTAACCCAAATCCAATTTACAGGAATCTACACTCAGCCCGAAATCAAACCAAACCAAAAAAAAAAGTGTTTACTCGACCTGCAACAAAAATAATTAGCGCCTGGAGAGAATTTCCCAATCCCTTCGCATCTCCTGCTGTAAGCTTTCAGAGAATTTGCTTTGAATTTCAGGTGTTTTTTTTTTTTTTTACTCAAACAACCGTGAATTTTACGGTTACTTTTTGAGACAGACTGCCGAAATTCACTTTTATTCCACGTCTGATCGCTGAATTTCGCGATTTTATACCGCGGCCAATCGACGAATTTCACGATATTCTTCCCTCAACCGATCGAAGAAATTCACGATTTTTTTTTCTCTACGCCCGATTTGCGATATTTTTTTCCTGTGACAGAAAAAGGAAAATATCCAAAAGGGTGCACCAAAGAATTTTGTATTAATAGACATGATAAAATAATTAATGTAAATTTTATATGCACGTAAAATAACAGTGGGTTTTAGATTTTTTTCTTCCTCCCAAATAGCTCAACTCCCCTCCATTTATAAATGTTGGTAGGGAGACTCCCCTCCTAGGAAAAACTGAATTTCAAACCCTGAGTTATACTTACAAAATTTTAGGTGTGTTCAAAGTAGTCTCCTCCAGCATCAATTCACTTTTGTAGACGAATTTTCCACAGATTAAATACCTCAAGCCATTCATTTCTTGGAATAGATGAAAAAAATGCAATTATAGCCACATCAATCTCTTCTGAATGAAAACGACATCCACGTAAGTTCTTTTTTAGATTAAAGAATAACCAAAAGTCACACATAGCTAGATCAGGTAAATACGGCGGATGTTCTATCACTTTAATTCGTTTTTGTTTAAGAAACTCAACTGTTAATCCGGCTGTATGTGAAGATGCATTGTCATGGTGAAGCATTAGTCCCCTAACATTCACTTGTAGAATTTCTGGAAGACATTTAGTGGTATACCAGTTTGCTGTTACTGTCTTCTGTCCTTCCAACTTGATGGCTTTGACCAATCCCGTACTTCTGAAGAAAACGACATACATCACTTTTTTCAGTGATGCGGTGGCCACCATCATTTGGCAATTTAAGAGTTTCTTTACTGATTCTGACACGCTCTACTTTTTGGTGCTCAGATTATGGGGATCCCAACGGCAAACTATTTTTTTCATATGCAATTCTTCATGAATAATTTTGTGTATGGCTGCGGATCCAATGTTAAGTTCCTTCTGTATCATTTGATAGGTACAACGATTATCATCCATTAATATTTTTCGTATGGCAGACACATTACCCGGGATTACTGCCGACGGCGGGCTTCCTGTGTGTTCTTCATCCTGAAGAAAATTGCGACCTCTGCTAAATTCTTTAAACCATCTGAATACAGTACTACGAGCTGGAGATTCATCACCAAATACTAATTACAACCGTTGAACACATTCTTCTTGATTTAATCCTGCTTTAAAATCGTAGTATATCACAGCTCGAAAATGTTCCCGCGTCAACTCCATTTTCTCTTCTGTTTAAAATTTATTCTACGCTAAACAAGTTGAAGTAAGTCAGTAAAAAATCGTCTGCTGTATTAAAATTAGGGATTGACCGAATACCGAATAGTTGATTCGGTATTCGGTGGTTCGGCATGTAAACCGAATATTCGGCTCCGGCCGAATACTTTTAAGTATTCGGCCGAATAATTGCAGATAAGTATTTTTTTAGAATTAGAAGAATTCTCTTTTACTTAGCAGTAGAATAGACTAAACAATGAGGTTTAATATTATGTGCATGAGTTCAGAATTCAGCTTGCACTACAAAAAACAAGTCAAAGGCCATTTTTTATTTAAAAAAAAAACTTTTTCCTTCCTAAAATAGTCTACATAGGGGTGAAATCCAAACAACTGCCAACTAGAGAAGAAGAAAAAAGTAAGGAAGATGCATCCCTTATCATTTAATTTTAATTACTTCTTTTTTTTTAATTTAAATTTATTTAATATGTATTTTCTTTAATATACACATCAAATAAGTATATTAGAGTTCATATCTGTATATCTAAGGTTATTAAAGAAAATACACACATCCAATAAGTATACTCCAATGCTTATCCTATAACTTTTATAACCGTTATATCAAAAACGTTCAAATTTGTAATCTTCATCACCACAGTGTTAAAATATTAATCAAAATATAAATATCTATCAATAATTTGATAGAAAATAGTTAAATGTACAAATTGATATGATACTTTTTGTATTTTGAGAACATTCCTATTCAATATGTTTCAATTAGACAATCAGTAAATCAGCTTAATAACAACATTGTTTCTTTTTATTTGAATGAACTTTTGTTTTTCTGGTAGTCCTTATCCTTAATAATAGCCTGCATAGTTTAATACTTTCATAGGTTATTTTTGGGTATTGACTAGTGATAAAATAATAAAAAGTGATGGGTTAATAAATTTGTGAGTGGAAAGAAGTCATTAATTTTTTTTTTAATTAGATTTAAGAATAAAAATGTAACTGAATTAAATTATTGAGAATTTCATTTCAATTAAAGTTTATTAAAAAAGCTAGTATATGCAAAAATGCGTATTAAAAATTTTCAAGTATTCGGTCGCCGAATACCGAATATTCGGCGTACACTTCGACCGAAGCTTCGGTATTCGGTATTCGGCAAAATTGCTGCTTCGGTCAATCCCTAATTAAAATACTCTGTATTTTAAAATTAATCCGTTATTTTTATTTTGTAAATTCTCGTCAGCGCGTATCTCAATAATTTCAGATTAACCCTCGTATAATGAATAATTTAACTCAGATCAAATATCTACCCAGTAGCAGAAAGTCATGGTTGTGTCTGCGACAGCAATTTAGTGGGATGAAAATTGTCTGCGGGAGTAGCGTGTAACATTTTCTTATGTACAAACATTATGAGTGTTAAAATAAACAGTATTTTTACTGATTAATACCAGGGATGATTCTGAGTAAAAAAAAAAAAAAAAAATTCTAAAATTCACAGCAAATTTTCCAAAAGGTTACAACAGAAGGGGGGAGACGGGGAGCGAAAATCCACTACCGGCACTAATTACGTGTTTTGCTTCATGCTCTTTTTATTAAATTTGTGTTTTTTTTTAATCTTATGAGGAAATTTCTCGGTTTTTTGCGATACTTTGACTAAATTTGTCGTTTTTTCGCGATCCTTTGACACAAATGAGGTTTGTTTTTTTTGCGATCCTTTACGAAATTTGTGTTTTTTCGGCGCCCCTGGATGAAATTCACGTTTTTTACGGGATCTTTAAACGAAATTCGCGTTTTTACATCGATCCTTTGGCAGAAATTTGAGAATTTTTACGAGATTCCGCAAATTTAATTCCGATCTTTTGACATAAATTTCCTTTTTTTCGTGATCCTTTGACAGTAATCTGAGTTTTTTGCGATCCTTTGACAAAAATTTGTGTTTTTTCGCGATCATTTTACAGAAATTTGCGTTTTTTCGCAATGGTTTTACAGAAATTTGCATTTTTTTCCGCGATTGTCTGAGTAAATTCGTGTTTTTTCCTCGACCCTTTGATGAAATTCAATTTTATTCCGTGATTTTGTGGCAGAAATTTGCTTTTTTCTCGCGCCCCTGGAACGAAATTTACGTTTTTTTCAGGATTTTTGGATAAAATTAAAGTCTGCACAGCGATCTTTTGGCAGAAATTTACGTTTTTCGAGATCTTTTGACGAAATTCCGCATTCTTTCCGCAATCCTTTGACATAAATTTACTTTTTTTCGCGATCGTTTGACTAAATTTGCGTTTTTTCCACAATCGTTTGACTAAATTCGCGTTCCTTCCGCGATCCTTTTACTAAATTCGCATTCTTTCCGCGATCCTTTTACTAAATTCGCATTCTTTCTGCGATCCTTTGACGAAATTTATGTTTTTTCTGCGATCCTGTGACAGAAATTTGCATTTTTCCCACAACTCTGGGACGAAATTAATGTTTTTCTCCGGGCTCTTGTGACGAAATTAGAGTTTTTATAGCGATCCTTTGGCTATAAATTACCGATTTTTTATGGGAACGATTATCGAAATTGGTATTTTTCGGCGACCATTTGTCGAATTCGTGATATTTTTTGTCAGAATTTTCGTTTTTTTTCCCCCCCAAGGTGGCAAATTTATCTGCAAGGTCCAAAATAAATCTGCGACGCACGTCACACACTTTCTGCTACTGGGAATATCTATAAGTTAAGCCTAACCCTATGACCACTTTACCCCATGTTATTAAATCTACTATGAAATAATATCTGTAATAGTGTTCCCGCTAGGCCATTTTTGAAGGGCGCAGCGCCTGCCCCTTTTAAAATCGGCAAACTGCGCCCTTCATATTTAAAAAATAGTCAAATGTGCCCGGAGTCGTACTCAGCGATCGCTTTAAGCACGAGCCGTTAATTCCCAAATTGGCTCATCCGATCTCAGCAATATGATCCTTTGTTAATATTAATATTTTGGATTACTTTACTGTGATTTTGATCAAATTTAACAAAATAAATCAATTTAAGTCATTATAATTGCATTTTATTTCACATTACACTACTTCATAAGAAAATAAATATAATTATCTACTATATAAATATCAGTTTTAGCCAATCAGATTGCTGGGCTCGGTTGAGCCAATTTGGGAATTAACGGCTCGTGCTTTAAGCGATGCCGCGGACGTGCTATAGCGCGTAAAATCGGAGACGGGACGCAAAAAAATAGTTATTACGTGTCCATGGGACGCGTAATTTCGTTAAAGGATCGCAAATTTCATAAAAATATTGCGGAAAAAACGCGATTCTCGTAAAAGGGCCGCGAAAAAATAGCGTATTTCGTCAAAGGATCGCTAAAAAATAGCGAATTTCGTCAAAAAATTGCAGAAAAATGTCGATTTTCGTCAAAGGATCGCAAAAAAGCACAAATTTCATCAAAATATCGCGGAAAAAATGAGATTCTCGTAAAAGAGCCGCGAAAAAATAGCAAATTTCATCAAAAAATAGCGAATTTCATCAAAAAATCGCAGGTAAAAAGGCCGATTTTTGTCGAAGGATCGCAAAAAAGCGCAAATTTCATCAAAATATCGCGGAAAAAACGCGAGTTTCGTAAAAGTGCAGCTAAAAAATAGCGTATTTCGTTAAAAAAATGCGGAAAAATGTCGATTTTCGTCAAAGGATCGCAAAAAGCACAAATTTCATCAAAATATCGCGGAAAAAACGCGATTGTCGTAAAAGGGCCGCGAAAAATAGCGTATTTCGTCAAAGGATCGCGAAAAAATAGCGAATTTCATCAAAAAATCGCGGGAAAAAAGCCGATTTTTGTCGAAGGATCGCGAAAAAAGCGCAAATTTCATAAAAATATCGCAGAAAAAACGAGATTTTCATAAAAGGGCCGCGAAAAAATAGCGTATTTCGACAAAAGATCGCGAAAAATTTGTGAATTTCGTCAAAGAATCGCGGAATAAAGCCGAATTTTGTCAAAGAATCTCGAAAAAAAGATCGCATTTCGTCAAAGTATCGCATAAAAAACACGATTTTCGTAACAGGTTCGCGAAAAATAGCGAATTTCGTCAAAGGATCGCAGAAAATAGCGAATTTCGTCAAAGGATCGCGGAAAAACGCGAATTTCGTCAAAGGATCGCAGAAAAAAGACGAATTTAGTCAAAGCTTCCAATGCACCAAAAAAGATGTGCAAACCAAACTTATCGGTAGAACATTCATAAAATGGGATTAGTTTTTTTTTAATGAGATTCTTAAAACTACAGCATGATTTCAATGTACTTTAATAATGTATTCAGTATGTAGACCAGTGAAAAATCTCCCCCCCCCCACTTCTTACTGCGGTATTACTATTAATCGATTTATTACATTAATTTTACAACAAGTTATTTTAATGGTACTTTAAAGTACCATTGGTGCATAAAGGGTTAATCAGCCCCACAGTTCAGTTAAATATTTAAAATTATTTACTTTATTACTTTTTCTGTTTTGTTTGTTATTTTATTATAAAAGAATTTGAACTCTTAGAATATTATAATTTTTTTCTATTCTAATTGTAAATTTTAAGTACAGTAAAAGATCTTTATAACGCAATTCCATATAACGCAATTCTCCATATAACGCACAACTTCTTCAGATGTAAACAATGAATTTTGCAGTTAAAAAGCACCTGTAGCTGTATTGTAAAAATTTCAACTTTCTAGAGAACTAAATTCAATACATTATTTCAACTTTATCTCTTTAATTCAGAACTTTTTAATGAAAAAATTGCTATTATTACTATAAACATTTTTCAAATGAATAATATAATGAATGATTTGGTCCAGGTATATTTAGACCTTATAAAGTAAATTTAACAATATGTCGAATGATCTATATTATACAAAAAAAAAAAAAAAAAAACTATACCTGGTAACATGAAATGCAGTACAAAGATACTGTAATATACTTCGATATGTTTCAGACATATTTGGCCATGTTTACAAGGTAAATTTAATGATATGTGAAATGTGATCCATATAACGCAAAATTCTATATAATGCACAACCTTGCGTTTTTAGGTTTGCGTTATAAAGATCTTCTACTGTATAAAGTAAAAAAAAAATATATATAAATAAAGTATAAATATAAAGTATTGTAATAAATGTAAAGTATAAATAATCAATCATCCAATCTAATCTACCTCTCCTTCCCCCGCCTCCCTCCTTCTTCGAAGGTTAAAATATTTAAAACTCTATTTTTTTTTACTTGCAACTCTGTCACTTCATTGTGACAATAAATAACCAATCATCTAAATTCTGCTTCTCTTTCTTATCAAACTTACCAAATTTAAAGGCTTTTATTTTTCTGTCCTAATTGTTAAAATTTTACTAACGATAAATAATTCATTATATAATCAACCTCCTCCATCCACCCCCCCTAAAAAAAAAAATCGCTTTTGTCTCTTTGCCCCCACCTTCACAGCTCACAAAGCTTATGATCTTTAAGTTATATTTGGTGATTTATTGTAATAATAATTAATTGGTCACCCATCTAAATTTTACTACCCCTTAAAATCTCTGCTTTACCCTTAAAACTGCTAGTTTATGGGACTAATAATTTTTTAGTTTTTTTATTTGAAACAAAATTACTTACCTAGATCTTTGAAATATCAATTTAAGAAAATATATATGTATATAATCTGTTACTAAATGTGCGCATAAACAATGATGAGTTTGTAGTAATGTATAATTCTTATATCAGTTTCGAAGATCTACATTTTCTCAGGGTCGAAACTGGGGGGGGGGGGGGGCAGAGGAGGCATGTACCCCAGGCGCCAGTTGTTGATTTTTCTCACGTCCATGTTTAGCACTATTTTGTTGAAATCGTCCTGTCTGGGGTATGCCAAAGCACAGAAGAATCTAAGGATATGGCATAAGGAGGCTGTATAAAGCGGAATTTTTTTCAATTCCGTTTTCAAGATTTTAATGAATCAATATTTGACAAAGTAGATTAAAGTAGTTCAGTATTACATATTTTATGATTACATAATTTAAATTTTAAAATATGTTGGCTATTAGAAAATTAATAAAATTTTCTTTGTAAATATACTTTGCGGAGGAGGGGGGGGGGGGGCACCAAAATTCATGTTTGCCCCGGGTGCAAAAAAAGCTAGTTTCGGCCCTACATTTTCTGAAGAGACAATGCCCTTTTTCGCAGAAAAAAGTGCCCTCTTTCAGCTTCAACTGTGCCCTTTTTGTGGCTAGCAACCTGCCTTTTTTTTTTCCTAGAGTGAACACTATGTAATAAATATAATTTAGCTATAAATGAAAATATGTTCTTGAGAGACATGTAAAGCTTTCTGAACTGCCAATTTAATAATATTTGGAACAAACAAAATGCAGCAGAAAAGTTAATTAAAGAGTTAAAAGAGCAAGTTGTAACAAAGACAAAATGAGTGCATAGTGCCTCAAACATGTTACTACAAATGCTTTTCTGAGTGAGTGGGAAACTTTGATAAATACTTACTAAATCTAAAATTAAACAAAAACTATTCAAATATCTATATTAGTAAGGATTTTAGCCCTTTTTATGAATTATGACCACTTTACCCCACCTGACCCTAAGGTTTTTAAAAATATGTTTTAAAAGTTTTTTTAAGTATTTGGTTTGGCCGAATATTTCGGTATTCAGCATACCAAATAATTTATATATTTGACCAAACCAAATATTTGGTAACATGACCGAATACCGAATATTTGGTGCATCCCTATTTACGATCTCATCTATTATAGGGTCAGGTGAGGGAAAATGGATCTATATTAAAAAATGGTTCTTTTCACCACATAAATTTACTTGTTTTAGAATTTTTTTTCTGTAGGAACATTTTCCGAGATTATGCCAAGTATTTCTAATCAAATTTTAGGATCTGGAAACAAAATTATAGATACTTAAATTTTGTTTACATTCACTGAATTGTCTAATTGCAATTTGTTGTGAAAAACTTTTTTACTTCTTTAGATGGTGAAAATACAGTTTTATTTTGATACAGACTATTAGAGGACCCTTTTAGGAACATAATTGTATAAAAAGGCAAGAATAACTTAATCATTTTAATTTTTTATACATTTTTTTCTGGGGTGGGGTAAAATGGGTCTATAATTAGGCTTAGCTAAAAGCTGTATGATGCAACACATTCTAACTCTATGTTTACTTATGAAGTATTAAAAAATAAAATAAATAACAATTAGGGTAGATGCTCCAGTTGTGGCCACCTTTAGAGAAAATTTGAAATAGAAATTTTACAGTTATTGACCGATTGAAGCATATTAAATCATAATAACATCATTATTTAGCAAATTTAATTGTCTTTCTGTGAATTATAATGATTTTCTACAGAATATTTTAGATTGTGAGTAATAACTCATTAAATAATTTATATCAATTTGTACCAGTTGTGGCCACCCCTGCACCAGTCTTGACCATCTATGCACCAGTTGTGGCCACTTCAATATCATGTAGTTTAAGAAACATTT
Organism: Maratus speciosus; assembly: GCA_963932465.1. NCBI lineage: Eukaryota > Metazoa > Arthropoda > Arachnida > Araneae > Salticidae > Maratus > Maratus speciosus. The sequence continues at coordinate 292,132,691 of OZ010791.1, forward strand.
TAATTGATAATAAGTAAAAATAAAGCATTTTTATGCAACATTATTTTATCACACATATATTTGTTAATATATTAAAAGAATTTTGCAATTTTTTTTATGAATTGATAAAAACAAAGTAAATTGTACTTATGTTGATTTTAACTGAAAATTTCAATTAAAAAAACAAAAAATATATTTAATTTGATTCATAAAAGGTACAACAGTGCCTGTAGGACATCAAGATTAACTATTTAAATCAGTTTTATAATTATCCAATAGATTGTGGATTGATTAAAACATGTGAATTGTCACCAAAGAGTTATATTCCTGGTGCTCCAAAACTTTGCTAGCTTGTAGTGCTGGCATTATACATTTTGAATGGCCTTAATTTTACTTCTTATCCTAGAACAGCAGGGGTCGATTTAGAAAAAGAAAGTTGCATAGCAGTAACTGCTGTACAAAGTCAGTTTTGAATAGCAGTTAGACACTTTTGTATAGCAAGTAAAAAATAGCTAATGTAGCTTTTAAATCTTGAAACAAATTAAGTATTGCTCATAAAAATGTCAAAAAGATGTAGAAAACAACAAAATTGATAAAAAGTATGCGAAAAAGTTTGAAAAAATGCTTCTAATATTAAGAAAAGTGCAGGACTCATTATTTGCGTGCATTGAATGTGTGATGTGGTAACGGCCGAAAGTGGATCGGTGAGTTGGCTCTCTGTATTATTGTAGATCTCAGTGCGTAACAGTGAGTGTTCATTTTAGAACTACTACAACACGCACATCAAACTTCTATGAGCAAACGCCGTGATAAGCGAGTAACAGTGATTCAGTAATCAATCACAGCGTCAGAGCGGGAACAAATCATATGTTTACTGGGAAAACTGTGCCCAGCAATGGCGTCTCGCTGTATTGTAAATAAACACTTGGGGAGGGTGAAAACATAATGTATGTCGTATAAAAACACCTTTAAATTTTAACTTTAAGTGTACATGACATAACAAAGGGTGTGGGAAATATGCATCGCAATGATTGAGATTTAATGCATTTCTTAGATCGCATTTTAGTTAAATTGGAATCGCAAATTGCGATGCGATACCGCTTAAATCGAACCCTGTAGAACAGTGTTCCCTCTAGGCGATTTTTTAAGATCACAGAATTCTGTGTTTTTTAAACTTGGTAAAATGAACGCTGTTCAAATAATAGGAAATACATTCATGCTTGTATTTAGATATCTCTAGTTAAGATTTTCGCAATATTTAGTATTTCTAAATCTGTTTGCCCGAAATCTAGCAAAAATTATGGAACTTCTTCATTTCTTTAGGAAAAATACAAGAAATCATGCTGTAATTTTATTGCACTTTTTAATTTATAATTTGTAAAATCTTTCAAAATTTATGTTTTAATTTATTTATCATATAGGACATATAGCCCCTCCCCCTTGGTTTTATCAATACTAAACACAATATACTATATTTTCTTTAGCAATATATCATTCTTTAGTAACTAGCACAGTGTCCTTTCTAAAGTAAATTATCTATTGGACAGAGAAAACAAAATCTCTTTGATAGAACTGCTATTAGCCTTGCTTTTTTTTAAATTATTATTGATGCTATTACAAATAAAACAAAACTAAATTGATTGTTTTATCCTGATGTTCTTAAAATTTATTTAATGGCTAAAATTCTCACTATAAGGAATCATGTGACCAAAAATGGAACATATGTTGTACCTTTTTTGTCACTTCCAACTACCATGGCCACAACTGGTACATAGGGTAGATGCACCGATTTTGGCCACTGTACCAGTTTTGGCCACATTGGATCAATTTGTCCAATATTTAGCCTGTGAATTAATGCTAACAAATAAAAGGCATTCTTACATTTTAAGCAAACTCTTTTATCATTTACAATATCATTTGTTTATTTTTTGATAAAATATGACTTGCAAAAAAAAAAAAATGTGTGAAACTGTAGTGTGTGCTTACATGTATTAAGATTTTTGCTTAGCTGACAAGTTTTCAGAATCTTTCAACATTAGGCACTTATTGGGTTCTATTTGTTCTGAAACAAATTGCTATTAGGTTTTATGAGGCAAGCTTTCTCTCTACTGCAATTTTACATTTAATTTAATTATTTTAACAGTTTAAATGGGGAGTGGCCAAAACTGGTGCATTAAATTTGCTATATGTACCAGTTATGGCCATAGGGGTGGCCAAAAAGGGTACAACATTATGTTCCACTTTTGGCCACATGATTCATTATAGAGGGAATTTTAGCCATTTAATAAATTTAAGAACATCTGGAAAAATCAATTTAATTTTGTTTTATATAGTAATGGCTTCAATAATAATAATAATAAAAGCAAGGCTAATGGCAGTTCTTATAAAAGAGATTTTGTTATTCTCTGTCCAATAGATAATTCACTTTAGAAAGAAGGATATTGTGCTAGTCACTAAAGAATGATATTGTAAAGAAAATATAGTATATTGTGTTTAGTATTGATAAAACAAAACGGGAGGTGATATGGAATGTTTAGATATGATAAATAAACTAAAACATAAATTTTGAAAGATTTTACTACTTATAAATTAAAAAGTTCAATAAAATTATAGCATGATTTAATTGCTTGTATTTTTCCTAAAGAAATGGAGAAGTTCCATAATTTTTGCAATATTTCAGGCACACGGATTTAGAAATACTAAATATTGTGAAAAACTTTACTAGAGATATCTAAATACAAGTAAGAATGTATTTCACATTATTTAAAAAAAACAGGATTCCTTTTACCAAGTTTAAAAGAGATTCTGTGCTATTAACAAATGGCCTAGAGTAGGGATTGACCGAATACCGAATAGTTGATTCGGTATTCGGTGGTTCAGCATGTAAACTTAATATTCGGCTTCGGCCGAATACTTAAAAGTATTCGGCCGAATAATTGCAGATAAGTACTTTTTTAGAATTGGAAAAATTCTCTTTTACTAGTAGTTAAGCAGTAGAATAGGCTAAACAATGAGTTTCAATATTATATGCATGAGTTCAGAGTTCAGCTGCACTACAAAAAACAAGTCAAAAGCCATTTTTAATACAAAAAAAAAAAAAAAAATTCCTTCTTAAAATAGTTTACATAGGGGTGAAATCAAAACTGTCTACAATAGAGAAAAATAAAGTAAGGAAGATGCACATATTTCCCTTATCATTTAATTTTAATTACTTCTACATTAGTTTTTTTTTAATTTAAATTAATTTAATGTATATTTTCTTGGAACAACTTGCGAATTCGCCCGGAGTCCGCCATCTTGTTTCTTTGTTGGTCATTTATAACCACTTTATGTTTAATTTTTGAAAATTTAGAGATTAAACATAAACAACAACAAACATAAACAGCAACAAAAATAAATAACAACAAAAATAAATAAACAAATCCAAATAAAGAAATTTAAAATCGGCGATGATCAAGAAAGAAACAAGATGGCGGACTCCGGGCGTATTCGCAAGTAGTCCCATTTTCTTTAATATACACATCAAATAAGTATATCAGAGTTCATATCTGTATATCTAAGGTTATTAAAGAAAATACACACATCAAATAAGTATACCCTTATGCCTATCCTATAGCTTTTATAACCGTTATATCAAAATGACTCAAATTTGTTATCTTCACAGTGTTAAAATATTAATCAAAATATAAATATCTATCAATAATTTGACAGAAAATAGTTAAATGTACAAATTGATATGATACCTTTTGTATTTTCAGGACATTCCTATTCAATATGTTTATAATTAGACTTAGACAATCAGTAAATCAGCTTAATGACAACATTGTTTCTTTTTATTTGAATGAACTTTTGTTTTTCTGGCAATCCTTATCCTTAATAATAGCCTGCATAATTTAATATTTTCCTAGGTTATTTGTGGGTATTGACTAGTGATAAAATAATAAAAAATATGTGATTGGTTAATGAATTTGTGAGTGGAAAGAAATCATTAATTTTTTTTTTGTTAATTAGATTTAAGAATAAAAATGTAACTGAATTAAATTATTGAGAATTTAATTTCAATTAAAGTTTATTAAAAAAGCTAATAATATTAAAAGATTTCAAGTATTCGGTAGCCGAATACCGAATATTCGGTAGCCGAATACCGAATATTCGGTTGCCGAATACCGAATATTCGGTTTACACTTCAACCGAAGCTTCGGTATTCGGCAAAATTGCTGCTTCGGTCAATCCCTAGCCTAGCGGGCCGGGAACACTGCTCTAAGATAGGAAGTAAAATTAAGGCCATTCAAAATGTAATGCCAGCACTACAAGCTAGCAAAGTTTTGGAGTAACCCGTTCTTGCCTTACATCACAAGTTTGCAGGACGGACACCACTTTTCTCTATTAATGTTGAATCTCAAGTAGTAGATCTAGGTACTAGGAATTGAAGTTAAAAATCAATTAGAAAAGTGAATTTTAGATATTGTCAGAATACTATTTCCTATAAAAATGGAATAACTTTTAAGATTCTGCCCAGAAAATTGTAGCCGGCAAGATAGAAACTCCATTTCAAGATGGAAGACCAGGTATGATTTGCTTCTGAAATCACACCCTAAAATAACTTGCAAAGAAGCAAGGTATTTAAATAAGGCACAAGCTAATATAAATCAAAAGATGATTTCATAACTTTTTGATGAAAATGAAACAAAAATCAGAAAATGCTTTCAAGAAATATAACTCTTTGATGAAGATTCAAGTGTTCTAAACAAGCCACAATCCATGAATAATTATAAAACTGATTAAATAGTTAATCTTTATGTCCTATAGGCACTGTTGTCCCTTTTATTAATCAAATTTAAATATATTTTTTGTTTTTTAATTGAAATTTTCAGTTAAAATCAACATAAGTATATTTTATTTGATGTTTTTATCAATTTATAAAGAAATTTGCAAAATTCTCTTAATACAGCAAACAAATATATGTGTGGTAAAATAGATGTTGCATAAAAATGCTTTATTTTTACTTATTATCAATTAAAATGTTTGTTAAACTACATGATATTATTGTGGCCAAAACTGGTGCATAGAGATGGCCAAAACTGGTGTAGGGGTGGCCAAAACTGGTACAAATTGGAATAAATTACTTGATGAGTTATTACTCACAACCTAAAATATTCTGTAGAAAGTCATTATAGTTAACAGAAAGACAATTAAATTTACTAAAGAATGATATTATGATTTAATATGCTTCAATCGATCAAGAAATGTAAAATTTCTATTTCAAATTTTCTCTAAATGTGGCCAAAACTGGTACATCTACCCTATAGCAAATTTAAAGCACCAGTTTTGGCCACCCCCCATTAAACTGTTAAAATAATTAATTTAAATGTGAAATTGCATTAGAGAGGAAGCTTACCTCATAAAACCTAATAGTAATTTGTTTCAGGACAAACAGAACCCAATAAGTGCCTAATATTGAAAGATTTGGAAAACATGACAGCTAAGCAAAAGTCTTAATACATGTGAGCACACACTACAGTTTCACACATTTATTTTTATTTTAAGTCACATTTTATCAAAAAATAAACAAATGAGATTGTAAATGATAAAAGGGTGTTTGCTTAAGGTGTAAAAATGCATATTATTTGTCTGCATCAATTCACAACTTAAATATTGGACAAACTTATCCAATGTGGCCACAACTGAAGCATCTACCCTATTTCGTCATTAGTTCTTGTTTTCTTAACCTAGTTTACAACTTTTTATCTATAAAAACTATTTTCCATTTATTTTCATCACATATTTTGAAAAAAAAAATGCAATCAAAAGAGAAAGAAAGGTCATTCAAACATCAAGTAAAATAAGAATTTAAAAAAAAAAAAGAAAAATAAAGCTGGTGAACTTGAAAGTAAAATTGGTCCTAATTTAAAAGTAGCAGCACCACTCTCAGAAATAAAGCAAGGTTCTTGGGTAGAAGTTAAATACTACAATGACTTAAGAAATAAAATCAAACATTCATAGGCCAAGTGAGAGAAATCAATGAATTTTATCGCATAAAATAAAAGTTTCATTTTATGAAATTTATCGCATAGTCTAAATCTAAATTAGGGAAATGTTACATTTTTCATGATATTGACGACGAAGATGATGTGGAGCTCAGTCAGATTTGCCGCATAGTAAAGGAACCAAAATTTGACAACCATGGACATTTATTTCTTTAACTGAATATTTAAAAAAAAAAAAACACCCATTTTTCAATAATATGTTTCTAAGTACAATACAATAAAATGAGTGTTCTATAGATTAAACATTGTATTAGCCTCTTTTTAATCAAATATTCACTTAATACTAGGCCCATTTTCACCCACCATGGGGGAAAATGGGCTTATGAATACTCCTTATTAAATAAAGTACGGAAAAGTAACATTTAAGTTACAGTGAAAAATAATGTTATATTTGTAAGCTATACAAGCCAAATGTATATAATATGTATCAAAAGTTTCAATATGAAAATTATAAAAGGTTGATATATAAGCATTTTTTGAAAAATGCTTGATTTTAGACCCATTTTCCCCCCACCTGACCCTAATGACCCATATTGGATATTGGTATTAATCTTACAGTTTGGCGAGAGTTTCTTGGTCGACGGGATAATCAAGTAGTACCTTTTTTTCTAAATAGAAGAACACAATAAAATACAAACAATGCAGTTGGGAAATTTAATATAAACAGGATTTAATTTCTGTTGGGTTTTTCCGAAAATATTTATAAGAGATGAGATTGTCTAAATGTAAAAAAAAAATTAAAATAATAATTCAGGGATATGTTTAGGAAAATTTTAGGTCCTTTAAAGGACCCTTCACAAAATAATTTATCTTAAAACAGGACCCTTCACAAAATTATTTATCCCCAAACAGAACCCTTCACAAAACATTTTATCCCAAAACAGGACCCTTCACAAAATTATTTGTCTCTTAAATATACCTTTCACAGAATTTTTTCACTTTCAAATTGAACTTTTCACAAATTTAGTCATTTAAAAATAAAATCTGGCCTGTAAGTGAGCAGTTGAACTCACCAAAGAACATATTACTTAGCTTTTTATACATGAAGGATAGAACATGAAGATATTGATAATTTAAAATTCACAAAATTATGACTAGAATTTTCACAAAAATAGAAAAACTTCACAATTTCACAAAAACAGGACCCTGTGGGAAAAATCTGGACAGACCCCTGTAATTTTACTTGGGTTGGACGATGCTAGGAATACAAATTGACTTACAAAAATTTCAAGTCATGTAAAATGATTACTGTCATGTTCTCTCTCAACCAATTTTCCTGGAGCCCCCTGATTTCACACCAAATGACCAAATGCAGTGACACTACATACACTATACAATACATACACTATGATATAGCCATACTTTCTCAGCTTACAGGAATAAATAAAGTTATACCTAATTTACAAGGGATGATTAGCATAGTTACGTAAAATGATGGTTACGCACATCTCATTAATAACTGCTTAGAATGAGTATGGATGATAAAAATGCTTACTAAAGAGAGCTAACAAGCGATGAATATTTCATGCAAATGACTTAATTTTAAAACACAAATAAAAAGACAAGTGAAGCGAGTTTAAAATAAACACAAGTGAGTTTTCAACATTTAAAAACAACCTTAATGGACATCCTTCAAAATTAACTTAAATTTAACATTTCCATACTATAATGACAGAAAATTTTGCTATTTTGAAAAGCACAATATTTTGAGTAAATATTTATGATTTTCGATTACTGTGAAGAGTAAACCGTTAGAAGTGGCACTTTATTTTACATTTTGAATAAGCATAAAGTTAAATGAAATCAACACTATATAAGTCACTAACATGATTCTGTAAATAAAAAAGATGCCGTATTACATAATTATATAGATGAAATAAAGTAATAGAGTATGCGTACATATATATCAAATAAAATTAAAATCTTAGGTAGGTCAAATTTTCAAAAGGCATTCTTGAATATGCTTATTTATATTAGGCTTACAATATAAGGAATAAGTTACATACTAAAAATGTAACATTTGGGCGATCAAATAAGAAAAAGTACAAAATAAAAAAAAATTTATTCGTAATCAAAAAAATTAAAATCTTACCATTTTGTATTATTTATTAATTCACAAATTACACGATAAAATTGATATAACACGTGGGACTCTGAAAATTTCTTCCCCTACTTTCCCAGCTTGCGTTGCGTTTGCATGCGATCCGACGTGGCTGCGTTGAGTTGCTTCTTCTTTCTTCTTCATAGACCAAACTCATGGAGTTAAGAAATTGGTATCGTCTGGTGGAGAAAAGATATAACTTCTTGCTTCAGGAAAATTCCATACAAGCACATTGAATTACGTGAATTTTTAATATGTTCAGAATGATTATTATTATCTTTTTTTGCACAATTTCAGGTTTCATCTGACATTTGCGTTCTGTGTTATATGACAAAGTAAAAAATACCCGAATTTGAATATCTAAAACTTTACTTATCTTAAACGCGTTTATAAAATAAATTATTCCAATGGCACTTTAGCATTAGTTAAAGGGGCAATTTTACTGTACCGATGACGCGACGGGACAAATATGAATTCGGAGTTAAAAGAAGCTATAGGGAAAGATAATCGGTACAGAAAAAATGTCCGTTTAAAAGGGACGAGTACTTTTTACCTGTTTTCTGTTTTATACATCAAATATTTCGAACAAATTTTAGAAATGAAGAAGCAAACACAGTAAAATTAAACTTCAACTTGTTACGTTTTATATTATAAACAGGGGCACGGTTACAAATAAACTATTATTTTCACAACAACGTTCAAACGCACAACGTACGTACAACACCATTACACAAAAACCACGTAGGGGCCGTTCAAGTATTATGTAAGCATATTTTTAGTCATTTTGCACCCCTTCCACCCCTTGTAAGGAAAAATAAGCAAATGCTAGATCCCCCCCCCCTTTCCTTACGTAAGATTTTATGAAATTCTAACATCAATACTGTTTGCCATAAAAAATTACATTTAGTGATAAATTACGTTATTAATTCAGCAAATTTACATAAATAGACACAAAGGGGTTGTGGTATGTAAGGAAAACAAAATCGGTTTAACATATTGTTACTTATTGTTTTAAACAATTCACAGAATACAAAATTGTTTTTAATATATTATTATTTATCGCATTGAACAAGAAAAAAAAAGGTTTAAGAAATACAACACGCCCTAACTTATTTAGGCACATAACTAAAAAATTTAACAAGAATCATAGGAATATTAAGTGTTTGGCACTCTAGTCTGGTGTCCAAGATCTTTGAATTAGTGTTTCTGCATTGTCTATTATTACGTTTTCAATGTAGTGGTGGGCTGGAATGTTCCTCGTTTACAGTCCTTGTTTACTCCGTGTCTTTTTTCTCAAGTCGTTCAACATCCGTAGAACGTTCATCCAAATCATGCTCTTTTGCTTTTTGTTGTTAAACCATAGTTGCTTCGTTGTCTAATGCTTACGTAAGAATTCTCGTGACCCCCCTCTCCCTTTTGTCAGCAAAAATAAGCAGACACTGGATCCCCCACCCCCAGGGCCCGACTTATGCAGGGGCATGCGGGGCTAGTGCCCCAGGACCCCCTTTTTAGGCCCCCTCCCATGAGAGTAGTCAGGATTTTCATTAAAAAGTGCCAAATCTTTAAAATTAAACAAAAGAGACCAAAATTCATATGCTTTCAAACATTTAGGAAGGAAGTGCGGTCCCCTTCCCCCCTCTGTTTCCAGTATCCTCTCCACTCATGCAAAAAACAAACTATATCATTAGAAAACTAATGATTAATATTTTATTATGCCAACTTAGTTTTAAAAAGAAATTCTTTATTAACGTTTTTCTCGTAACGTGGCAAGTTAATACCATTAATGATGATGACCAATTTGGGGCATTTTCTTTGGGACATCTTATAACGTAATACAGGTAAGCAAAGTAAAAGCTTGCAAAGAAATACTCGTGTCAATCAATCTATCATTTTTTCTACTATTATCCTACAAGTATTTTTCTTAAAGTTGTGACTATCTTTTTGTGACACACTGTATACAGATGTAAGCAGTACCGGGTACAGAATCTATGCATATAATAGAATATGTATGAAGTTTAGTACTAGCTACTTCCACCTTATTAAAAAAAGGGGGGCCCCCATAGCCTAAGTCGGGCCTTGCCCCCCCCCCCTCCATTACTGCTTACGTAATACTTGAACGACCCCATACGGCCGTTTCAAGGATTCTTGGGTTCCCTTCCTCAGTTCGAGGAAAAAAATATTAAAAAATTAAAATGGGTTCAAGGAACTATTCGGTTATTATAGAGCTGTGCAAGGTGACGTCACGAACAGGTTTTTCCTGCTGCTGTAGGACAGCTATCGCTACCTTTATCAATGCTTTTTCTGTTTGTGTTCATTGTTTTCCGGCAAAAGTCACGTGATATGAACTGCTCTATAGCCCCGACTACTAGCTAATGAATGGACTTTACCCATGTGAAATCAATCGTGGCTCGCGGGTAAGCAGAAGGAAAACATGAATAGTCGTAAAGAACATTTTAACACTGCTCCCCCTTCGTCCAATAAATAGTCCTTTTCGGAGGGTTTTTCCCCCGCAGACACGTGGCTGTTGCCATTCGTCGGTAACGTCCATTGACTGAAATGGCGAAAGCAAGTGAAATTACGAAAGAAATGATGTAACTGACAGGAAAACATGAGTATTCGGAACTATAACCAAGAGGTTCTTTGAACCCATTGTTGAGTTTCGAGTTGTTCCTAGAATTGAGTTTCGGGTTCACGACATTTCTCAAGTTCGGGTAGCGAACCCGATCCGCGCAGAACTCTAGGATCAGGTTGAGGAGATTATAAAGAACATACTGTATATGATTTAATAAAGCAAATGATTTGATAGCATTTTAATGACTGCAGTAAATATAATGTGACACTAATAACGCAAAATAAAAAATTCAAATAATTAAGAACTTTAATTAGCCCCCTTCTTAAAAAAAGAAAAATCCCCTCTAAATTTCGGGCTAAATGGGGAAATTCGTCTCAAAAATTCTACCCCTGAGGGGGAGGAGCTTTCATTTGATCATTTTGCACACAGCTGAGAAGCAACTAATAGAATAGACAGTATTCTCGTGACGTCACAGTAGGAATCGCTCCATGGAGTAAGAATACCGGCTAGCGCGTTTTGTTTACCTGATTGCGTAATTTGATGCAGGAGATATGCTGGTAAATGCATGCGTAAAATACTGCAGATTTATTTTGTACGGATTATTTTCGATCAATACTTATATACATATTAATTAAAATCCATATATATTACGTATTAACTAAAATTTTAAATTTTATTTTATAAATAAAATGAAAATTTTGCATGCCATTACTTTAAAATAGAGAAAAGAATTAAATTATAACCCATACCTGCCCCTGAAAAGGTCTAAAACTCCGTATAAAATAAAATATAAGCATAAATTTTCTAAACACAATGCTTTTCAATAGCGTGGTTATGAATGTTATTCCCAAGCAGACGAATTTTTGTAGCCTCGAACACAATGGGAGAATATTGTCCATTTTTTTCTCACGTATCTTTTTTAAATTAGCCAAAATAATCATTACTGATAAATATCTCACCTTGAAAAGGTTCAAATAGCAAAATCTTTAGAAAATATTTTTGATAACGATTAGTTTGTGTCTAAAGTGTTTATTCATTGCATGTGTTTTTATTGAAATAAAATCTAACAAGTTATTTTAGCTTTTGAAATATTTTTAAAAAGAATTTTATGTTTCTCATCTGTGATGACAGATAAATTTTCTGAAAAATGAAATTCCTTGGAGAGCGCCCCCCCAGCCCCCTTCAAATGGCGCCCCTGAGGTTAAGAAAGTAATATAAAAGTTACTGAATATTAAATAATAATATCACAGATTGTAAAGAAACCTAATAAAACCCTGAATCCTATCTTAAATACATATATATATGAAAGGATAAAAATAAATAAATAAAAATAAACCCTTTTTAGAAGATAAACCCTTTTTTAAATTCAAAATTGAAATTGAATTGTTAAATCAGTAAACCCAATTTATTTTTCATAGACTCTTAAAACAAATAAATAAAAATATTTTCTTCATCATAAAAATCTTTGACACTAATTGATATTTATGAAACAGAGTTGGAAAAGAAATTACCCTTTGTTGACATAAGACAGTCATCATAAAATATATTAAATTATCTTAAAATCCTTATAAAAGTAATAAGTCTCTCTTGAACAAGGAAGTAAAACATCATTATATTTATAGCATAAACAGAGTTTTTCAGGCTATGCTAGATAGTTTAACAAGAATCAAATTGTAAACAACAAAGGATTAATTTCAGATCAAGAAATCAAAGTAAATATATTAGTTTAATTAGTGTCAAAGTAGAAAATTGATAAGCAATAAATCATAATTAACTTTTGTCTGATTTGACACTTCAGACTATGAGTACCTCATAAATAATATTTAACAGTCAAATTAGAATTAGCTCTTGTTGTGCAATCATAAGATCAGACTTTTGTCTCCATATAAAAAACAGTTATAAAAAAGATAATGCACCAATCATGGAAGAATAAGCCTCCCACTTTGATACTTCTGCCCTCTAGTGGAAAAAGTAAAAACTAGCTGATAAAAAGCGAGGTGCAGGATAAAATAGAAGTCTGATTATGATGGGATCCTCTCTTATATAACAAGCAGAAATTCAAGAGCTGTTGCTCCTAACGTATCTCAATTCACTGGACCTGACTTCAGATTATATCATGTATTATTACAGAAAATAAAGTCAGGTTCAGCACAAACTGCCTCAGCTTATTGCCATGACTACCCACACATTAATATGAGGTACAAGCTGATTCCTTTCATATATATATATATATATTTATTTATTTATATATATATATATATATATAATGTAATAAATTTGAAATCACAAATATATGAACAAATTGGCAAAACTCCAAAGATGAAATAGATATGAACATAGGAGACCAGTATGCAAAATAAGAAACTATGAACAACCCACAGAATCTTCAGAAAAGCTTGTAAGTTGATTCATTGTGAGAATGCGTTATTTCATCCAATCCCGTCGGCATTAAGCCCTATATGTATATATTAAATTAACAAAAACTTTTAAAACTTTTTTCGTTTTTTGTTTTTTAGTTTTTAAATTTTGTAAAACTTTTTTTTAACTCTTTGGTGGTCACGGACGCGTATCCGCGGCCAAAATAAAGTGCTTCTAAAGGGTTATGACCGCTTATACGCGCCCAGACATATCTGCTTTAAAAGCGTTATGAACGCGTATAGACGGTCGGCATTTGTTATCTCTAAATGGTCATCGTCGCGTATACGCGTTTGCGCTCCCCCCCCCCCCCATTGTTGGAGACTGGGAGTTAAAGAAGGCGTTTATCAACCACTCCTTCTTTCCACTACATAATAGGCGTGGACTATTTGTCAAGTAGTTTATTGTAGTCGAATGCTTTTAGAGATTTGGTTGAAAAATGCCTTAGAGAATTACGTTTTCTGTAAATGGATAAGAATAGCATTATATTTCAAAACAGATACTAGGGTGAATTCATAGAATATATACAGTACAAGAATTATAGTTTTTTGTGTGGAATTAAAAAAATTCATAGAATATCAGTGTTTACTTATTTTATTTTATCATTCTTTGCCATAAGATTATATTTCATTATAATAATTATTATTATTTCAAAAAATTTGCAATGTTGCATTTATTGTTTGAATGAATACATGCGTTCTTTTCTTTTTATTTATTTATTTTTTTTTGTTTTCTTTCCTTTTTAAAAAGCATTTCAATGTTTTTTCATTTAACTATAATACTAAATACTTAAAAGCGTTTTTTTAATTTCTTTTTTCTTACTTGCATCACTTTTGGTGTGTAATAATAATTAAAATATCAAAAACCCAAATTATATTACACTTTAAAAATGTTTTATAATTTATAATTGCTGCTCAAATTTTATTCAAATTTTAGTGTAACTTTAAAACTATACCGTGTATATATATCGTAAAGTACCGAAAGTACGCGGCCGAAATACCGAAAGTCCGAAAACGGGCCTCCTCATATATGTGTATTATTCCTTTTTTGAAAAAGTGCCCTTTATAAGACCTCATCTTCAAGTTTTTTACTGGAAATTCTTTAAGTTTTTTGTTTCCATATCTCCATAATGAATATACCTTATGAAATTTATTTTTATCTAATCTCTTTACATATCACTGTATCATTGAATGGCATACTTCGCTATGCACGCTACAATACCTTTGAAAAGAATTTTTTTTCGAAGTATACTATTAATCTTTTCCTTGATTTTTATGCACTAAGATTTAATAAATAATATTTATATAGAGTTTAAGTTTTATAATTCCTGTTCATATTTCTTTGATACATAATTTAATTATTTTATACGAGTTTGTTTTATTAATTTATTATTTTTATTAATGGAAACTATTTAGCTCCTACGGGAGGGGATATTAAAACCAAACAATATTAATTTGATCTGATTTTATTTTGAAAATTGTAAAGATCCTGTGAAATTTCATAAATTCCAAATATACCGCATCCCCCCCCCCCCTGGCCCGCTTTCCCCCCTATTATTTCAATTTCTACAGTTCCAATTATAAGCCCCTTCTATAATCATTAAAATATCTTGTCTGCTAAAGGGGGCTTACTTTCGGTACTTTACGGTACATGTTTTTTTTTAGAGAAATTCACATATAAAATGATTAAAATGGTGTTATTACTATAATTCACCTGTGGGAGAAAATTTTAAAATCATGGTATTAACACAGATTGAAATTGCAACGATCAAATAGTCAAATGATACTATATACCAAACAATACTAAAATACCAATCTAGGGTAGCTCTTTTAGTAGGAAAGCGGAAATTCTTTCATAAAATAACCTGCATCTGACTAAAAAAACACCCGCAAAAAACAAAAGTGGGGGTAGTGTTTAAAACATAGTGACACTTTGTTCCATAGAACTGACAGCGCGGGTGTCTTACATGCCTCCCAACCCCCGTGTCTTGAAAGGTACTATACCGCAAAGCAATAAACTTCTCAGGAGGCCTCACCCATGACAAAATAAATAAGGGAGGTAAACAGGGAAGAGATCTTCTAAGAATGCCTTTTTTCAGATTAGCTATTGCACTGTATCGAGAAAAAAACGAGTCAGTATTACTTTCACAATAGTTCAGTTTTTACACGGTTTATGAATGCACAAAATTGTTTCCAGTTATAACGTTGAAAAAAATCTTTTTTCTCTTAACTAAAGAAAAAAAAATAATAATATCGTGATATCGCTATAAAATGAATTCTGATTCAGAAGAAGAAAGTTTGATTGACTCTTCAGTTCAGATGAAGCATTTTTATCCCCTTCATCGGATTCTGAGGGTGAGGATGATATAGAGCAGGGTGGGTCGGCGAACCTTTTTACATCCCCGTGCCCATTTTCTTTCAAAAAAGATTTTACAAGACCATGACGTGCCAAGCACCAAAAAGTAATTTAGTAGATCAAAATTTCTAGATTTTTATTCATTGGGATTTAAAAATATGGAGCAATATACATCTAATATCTAGACTAACATATATCTTAAAGTAATAAAAGGCTGAATGCGTTATCGGTTATGCCAAATATTAATACGGTGTTCAACCTACTCACTTTTAATAGGATGCTAGCTGAATTCGGGTTATCTAACAAGTGGTTTGGGTTTCTAGTATTTAAGATTTTCGTATCATTTCCTAAAATAATGACCCTCAGGAATAAATAGAGCGAACAATTGTGAAGATTATATATTTTATACCAAGTCGCTTTAGTTTCATGACTAGGAATTTTGCTTATAATGCGTGATATTTTTCTTTTTGATATGCTACAAACCTTCTCTAAATTTGATAACTTATTGAGCCGACACTGAAATAATTTATAAATTCAATTAGTTGCTTTCTAATATGATAAAAAAAAAAGAAAAGAAACAAAAGCCCAGATCGTAAAAGTTTGCGTATTTTGTTTAATTTAATTCTATTTCGTTTTAGGATTTCACCGCCGTGCCGAAAATATTCTATCGCGTGCCAAGTTTGGCACGCGTGCCATAGGTTCGCCGTCCCTGATATAGAAGATGTAAGAAACTGGTGTAAGATTGGCAAAACAGCTGAAGTAGTACCTCCACCAAAATTTTGTTTTGCCGGAAAACCTGGGATAAAAGTCTACATCATCAATGCAGACTTGGCGGGGGGGAGGGGGGGGTAACCACAGAACTTCTAACAGTGATTAATCAAAACCCTTTTTTCTTTTAAATCTTCAAATGCTGGAAAAATCAATAGTTTAACCACGAAAAATTAACAATTAATTTACATTTTCCCCCCCAACACATAACAGTATGATTAAAACAAATTTAATAATGGAGATATGATTTTTTTAAAGATATGGTTCTTAAGTATACTTTTGAATAAAGTAAAAAAGAAAAAAAGTACACCTATTAAAACTGTAACTAGTTCTAAGTTTGGGACCTTAAATTATGGTTGTTTGGGCAAATGACCCATTTGCCCAGACAGAAATCGCACTTCTCAATCTTTTCAATCATGTTGGAATCTAAAGTGACTATTTTTTGACATACTCCTGAATTCATGTCTTTTCGTAAACACATGAAATTGGCAGGTGCTCTTATTCAGAAAGAATAAAGTCGAACATTTTTTTCTATTTTTCAATAAATAATTTTTAGAAAATGCTGTCAAAATTGGCAATTAGAATCGATTTTTTGTACTCGACAGCCCAACAAAAGTCATAATAGAAAAACGACCACTTATAACTTAAAATGTAATTCATTTCTTGAAAAATAGAAAAAACAAAAATCTATTTGATTTTAAATTATTTAAATGGCCATGCCTGCAAGTGTCATGCTTTTATATTTACAAATTACCCTTTAATTTTATCTGGAAATTTTCCATTGCTTTGCTGAACATCCACATTTTCTTTCCCCAAACAATTCTAACCAATAAGTTTTAGATTCCAAATTTTATATCAAAGCACCTTTGGAAAAACATTTTTATTTTTGCTTCATGCAGGACCGGAAAATTTCACGAAAAGGAACACCATTTCAAAATTATTGTTGGCTAATTTTTAGCCCCGGAATGCTATTTCTTCCTCTCAGTTTATTTTATGTCGTCTCCAAAAAATAATGTTGCGTTGTATAAGCCAGCCGTAAAACAAAGCAGATGTATCATTGTACTGTTAAATACACTACTGCATTTTTTTAAAATTTCTAAGCATCGCATATTTTCAATTTTTATACCGCCGTATTCGCAAAAAAAAGTACTTTTTATAGCAATTTGTTTGAAAACTGCATCCCCATTTATTTTCAAAATATATTTTTTTTTTTTTTTTGGAAGTTTTTTCCATCATTTGTTTAATTTTGGCAACTCAAGTATTCCGTTTCTGTAGAAAATCAAGGAATAATAGTGGAAAAATAGCAATTATATCTTTTTGTTGCCATTTTCTCATAAAAACTGAAAAAAAATGTAATTAAAATACGTGCTAATTTGAAAAAAAAATGAATGATTTCTGATAAAACATGGAGCTATTATAAACTAAATTTAATTTAATTATCTATATTACAAACATATGAAGCCATGTGAATCATTAGATAGCCGATTTTTTTTTTGGTCGAGTTTTTTTTTTTTTTTTTTTTTTTGGGGGGGGGGGGGGGGAGGGGTATTATTTAGCGTTAGTGACGTCATATGAATACTTTTCTATAGATGTTGTTAACATGGTAAATGAAAAATTCTTCAGAAGATGCGAATGACGTCCTTTTATATAAAACTAGCAGCCTAACGCCCGCTACGCTGGTCAGTTTTTCTAAAGAAGCCTTGAATCAAACGAAATATATCTGTGAATTTGATCATGCGTTTTAAAGCAATATGGACATTTAACTGGAATGCCCAATCTAATTGGTAAAAACAATATGAACGTTATTACGCTATTATATCTTTTGAGCCATACAAAATGTAGGCTGTTAAGGGCCAATCTCTTTCGTTGATCATTTAGTGTAGCATTCGGTGAAGAACGATAGAACAATATGTAATATACTAAAAGGGTTCATGAAAAATTATCAATGCAAATCTCATCAGAATCTGTTAATTGGCCATACTGAAAAGGCTAATCGTTCATAATTTGGTTCGCCTGCTTCTAAAACATTCAGCCTTAATTCTATAATCAAGAAACCTGTTGACCAAGCAACACCAAGCGAATGATATGTGCTTTATACTGAAACATTCACTGAAAAATTAACTAACCGAGCAAGTTCCATCAAACTCCATTTAGCAGGATCTTTTAAACTGGAAAATGTACGAAACATTTAATAAAAATAATCTAATTCACAGTTTAAATCCCGTGAAAATTCATTCAGCGGAACCTTAAAAAAAAGCCAATCTTTCGAAATTGGGTTCACCTGATTTAGATCTTTACCCATAATTATTTAATTGAGCAACGTAGAACATTATATTTTATACTAACATCTTTTCTGTAAATTATCTAACTAACAATGTAAGCCCCATCAAAATCAATTCAGTAGAAGTAAATTTAAAAGAGGCCGGAATGAAATTTCTCTTTGCATTTTATATACATTGAGATAGTTAAATATAGCTATCATAATCGCGTTAGCCTGATTATATAGAACTCTCAGGGATGTAGGGGTAGGTATACGTCGCATCATTTCTGTATTTTTAAAGAATGCACAACTTCCATAACTATAGCATTCTAGTATACATCTTTTGTCTGTAGAGTATTATCCTCCAATTTTCTTTACTATACCACAGAGAACTTTTTCCGCATAGCTTCGTAACTAAACAATTTTGAAAAATATTGAAAAAATCCCTGAAATATTATCTAACTGTGCAACTGTCATTAAAATCCATTCAGTAAAACTTGAAATCTTTCCTAATCGAGTTCACCTAATTTTAGAACTCCCGTAACTATTACTAAGCAACTTGGAACGATGGTTTTAGATTAAACTATTTATAAACTAAATTTACCATCTAATAGTGTAAGTTCTGCAAAATTATGTTCAGTAGAATCTGAGTTATAATCAATCGGAATGAAATAGGAATTTCCGCTTTACATATAGTAATAGAAGCCTTCGCCCGCTACGCTGGTCGGTTTCTCCAAGCGAAACTTTAATCAAACGAAATATATCGGTGTATTTGATCTTGTGTTTTATAGCAATAAATACATTTATCTCTAATGATCATCCGCGTTGCTGAAAACGATATGAACGCCATTACGGTTTTATATCTTCTAATGTCTCAGACAAAATTTGGACTGTTATCAAGCAAATCTTTTAGTTGATTATTTATAATTCAAAATAAAAAAGAACGGAAGAACAATATGTAGCACATTAAAATCATCCCTGAAAATTAAAAAATGCAAATCTCATCAAAATCCGTTCAGTAAAACCTTCTAATGCGACTAATTTTTCCTAATCGGATTCACCAGATAATACAACATTCAGCTATAATTCTATAGCAAAGTAATGTAGAACAATATGTGTTATATACTAAAATCTTTCCTGAAAAAATATCTAACAACAGTGCTAATTAATTCAGTAGAACCTTTTAAAAAGGCTAATATTTCAAAATAGGGTTCACTGATTAATGAACTTTCGCGCATAATTCTATAACTGAGCAACGTAGAATAATATGTGTTACATATGAAACACTTTCTTGAAAATTTATCTAACAATGCAAATCTTCTCAAATCCACTGAAAAGAACTCAAGTTATAAGCGGGCGAACCGAAATTGCCCTTTTTATTTTATATTTGAAATTGATAGTTAAATATATCTTTCATAATCAAGTTAACGTGATTGTAGAATTTTTAGGAATGTAGCATAGACTATACGCCGTAGACTTTCTGGTGTTTTTTAGAAACTCTGCACTCCATAGCTATAACATATATACTCTCTAATATATACCATCTGCTTGTAGATTTTATCCTACTTTTTTTTCAACTACACCACTGAGAACTTTCCTCATAGTTTCATAACTAAAAATGTAGAATAACATTTCAAATATTGCAACAATGCCTAATATTATCTAACTGTGCAACTCCAATCAAAATACGTCAGTAGAACTTTAAATAAAAGGTAATCTTTCACATTCGGGTTCACCTAGTTTTGGAACTTTCTCTTGCAATCTAATTTTCTGCAATCTGATTTGTTGCAAAGTTTGTGCTTCAGAAAAACAATAACCCAGAAGAAAACTTCACTACAGAGAAGTACCACCCATGAAAGAAGTACCAACCATCCACAAAAAATAATCTAACTAACAGTGTAAGTCCCATCAAAATACATCCAGCAAAACTCGAATTATAAACGGGTGGAAGGAAAAGCAAATTTGCATTTTTTATATAATTACAGTAGATGTATCTTTCAAAATTTGCCATTCACCTTTCTGTATAGCTTTTCCAATAGCTCTATAACTAAAACTAAGCAACGTAGAACACTGTGTGTATACATAAAAACCGTTCCAAAAACATTACCTAACTAATAGTGGCACATCCTATCAAAATATTATAAAGAATAGGAATAAAATGCAAATTTCCGTTTTAAATATGTAGTAGATGATGATGATACGATTTTCTGTAATAGAATTCATCATGAAGTTTTCGCTTCATACATAAACGATGCTCTCAACATTGTAATTAATGCACCGATTGAAGAAGTATCCGATTACGGAAGATTAACCAGAAATTCCATGAACAACTACCCAGAGAAAGGTGAATATATGGCTTTTGTGATACTTTTATGTTAGCCGGGCCCAAGTAATAAATCAACAAAGATTGTTTCCATATCTTACTCTTATGTTATTATTTTCATTCAAAATAAAAACATTTCACTCATTTAATTTATGATGCATGCTTTACACTAATGTCATTGATTGGTTGGTTGGTTGATTGATTGTTGACGGCCGATTATCTACACTAGGGATATAGGCCCGAAGGGGGAGTGCCCTTCGTGGGGGTCTTTCTAAGGGAACCTAACCCGTATTTACGCATGGAAATCCATGGCTCGAAGAAAACCACGAAAACTCCGAACGATTAGGCCGACGGGCGCGATTGGGATCGAACCCAGCACCTCCCGTCTACCAGCTTCGAGAGCAGAACCTCTCAGTCACTGGTGGGGCCTAATGTCATTGAAAAAGATGAAAAGTAAAAACAATAGGAAATAATGCCATAACTTAAAACAAAGAATTGTTTTTAATTTAGATACGCGAAATGTAACTACTGCTATTGGCAATTTTAAAAAAGCTAATGGCAATATTTACATACGGATACGGCTGATATAAAAGTACCCATTTTTTCTTCTTATCCAGGAGCAAGTGATAAATTGCGATGTATTATTTCAATTCCAATTTCTTCCATTAAAAAAAGTAATACTTACGCATTATTCGTACCATGAGATAAATCGCCAAAAATGGTTGACAATTGACAATCTTGTTTATCGTTTGCCAATTACGTTCAAAAAAGTAAATTAACATTCTTAAATACATAACCTTGTTAAAAAGGGCAAATTGTTTTAAGTAAATAAATAAATAAAATATATAACATAAAACTACATACTATAAACTATAAAAAATAAAAATTATACTAATAAAATTAATTTAAAACTATATTAAATAAACTATCAAATGAACAAAAAATAAGGGTTGCTGTAATTAATGTAATTGCCATGCTTGGCGCAGTTGTATCTGACATGGCCCGGATGTAAGTATCACAAAATTTTTAAAGTCGTACAAACATTGCTTTCATTTTTTAAATATCTTCGTTTTATCATGTTAATTTCTAAGTGGATCGCTTTCTTGTATTTTAAATAAATTCAATATATTTTTTTCTTTTTTTCAAGGCGTTTGTATTTATTTATTTTTTTAAAACTCATATAGCCGGTTCAATTCTTTAACCAAAAGATTTAACAAAAAGATTTAATTTGAATTTCTTCCGTTGCTACAGTAACGGATGTATAAGATGAATGAATATGGATGAATTACCACTTATAATGTTAGGTATTTCGAGGTTTTGGCGCCAAAGACATCGCCAAATTGGAAATATATGAAATATCTCGCAAACTATTGGACTTAAAAGAATTTAGTTAGTACCATTCGATTCAGCATACAAAAATACACCAAAATATGTTATCAGTTGAAAAATAGCTATAAAATCAGATTTTTAAGGATTTTTTTAAAAGTTCGTTCGATTTTTTACCCCCCTTAGGGGTGGAATTTTAGAAAATCCTTTCTTAGCGGCACTCTATGTCATTAGAAGAATTTTTACCCCAAATTTCAAGACATTAGGTTCAGTAGTTTGGGCTGCGCGTTGATTAATACAAAATTCAGACTTTCTTTTATATATATAGATAAAAGCGTGCGCTTTAAGTCTTACAACTGAAATATGTTTTGTACTACAGTACAGTTCCGCTTAACCGGGTTTTCGCTTTAACCGAGTTATTTTGTTCTGATGGACTGATGGTTTCCGTTATTATAAAACAGCTATTATAAATGAAGTGTTAGGTAAAGATGAAAGTGCAGCCGTAAAAAGTTAGAACTCTGATTTTCTGATCAGAATAGGAAAAAAAATGGCCATAATTTTTTTTACCATTTTTACTCCATTCTGGCCAGAAAATCAGAGTTTTTACGACTGCTCTTTCATCTTCACCTAACACTTCATTTATAATAGTTATTTCATAACAATGGAAGCCATCAGTCCATCAGACGAAAATTATCCATTCCAAAGGTATAAGTTCGATTGAAAAAAACTATGAACTAATTAATGAATTAAGTGAAATTTTACATTTCCTCTCGTTAGTGGCTGACGATTTGTGTAAATCCGGTTAATCCGAGTTTTTTGCTTATCCGAGGTGAGCTTGGTCCATATTAACTCGGTAAGCGGGACTCTATTGTATCTTTATTTATATAAACTAGGGGGCTCGGCCCCCTACGAGCTACGCTCGCCAACCCCCGTCCAGACACCGCAGACTCTAAATGCACGCTAATTTGATCTGTTTTAAAGATATTTCGAAAGATTGAATTATAATTTAAAAAACAGTGGCGATCTCCCTATAAACGAATTTCTATTCATTTCTCTTTGATTGGGGAATTTTAACGCCAAATCCGCTGCGGTACTACTTGATTATCCTGTCGACCAATTTCGCCAAATTTATAAATCGCCAAACCACTCGCCAAATTATACAAATTGATATAATTTTTATTTTAAATAACGAAAGAACAAATAAATTCGTACAACATTAATAAAAACACAAATAAAACGTCGAAATAAAAATAACTTGATGACGTGTACACCTGTAACAACATTTCAAAATAAGCTAATATAAAAGGAATTAAGTAAAGAGAGTCTTTGTCTCCTGGTATTTTTTAACAAAGCGAAAAGAAAGTTCTTTTAAATGAGACATTTTAAATTAATTTTCAAAATATCAAATAAATGTCTAGCGCAATTTCTAAATTTAAACTTTTTTGCAATATTATTTTGTGTTCATTTTATGTAATAACTATAATGTGACGTAAATATGACGTAATTTCTCCTAAGACTTCTAACGCATGTTAATGAATTTATTATTTTACAATATCCTTTCTCCTATAAAATTCACGTGTATACTTTTTATGACGTAATTTTTAATAAGTTCCTGCTTTTTATACGTAATTATTTAATACTAATTTGAAAGTTTTTTTACTGTTTATAATAGTCACGTGTAAATAAATTTTTAATTTGAAGCAAACATTATTGCTTGCGCTTTTTATACAGATGGCAACATTTTAAATTAGTACAATTTTCTGAAATCTGTAAAAAATATCTCTAGAAATGCTGAAAATTTGAATTTAAAATAGAAATAAAACCTGAAAAAATGAGTCAAAATAAAAAAATTAATGCAATCTGCACTCCGGCAAATTCTAACGCATAAAATGATCTAAAAATGATTACACTGCCCTGTATAGTTTTTGCTGCTATAAAACTTTTTTAGTGGAACGATTTTGTCCAACTTTAGCATTAAATAACTCTTAAAATAATTCTTCGATTTGAAAACTGTCTGCATCAGCGTGTTTATCAAACATTTCTGTATAAAACCACCGATTTTCATGTTTTTGTATGCATTATTTTTGTTAATATTAACGAAGAAAGGCCTCCGGTCACAAAAAAATCAAAACCGGCGGCGGCGGCGGCGGTGACAGCGGGAGTTACTTTTTTTTAGAATAGAGAGATATATTATTTTTTTCATCGGGTCCAACACTATATCCTGAAAAATCAAAATTCTTGTTTTCTATTTTTTTTTTCTTTTTTTGAAAGCATAGACAATTTCAATTCTAACCATGCAAAGGCAATTTTAAAAATGCATTCAAGATTCTAAATAATAAAGAAAAAAAGTTACAGATAACGCAATAAGCTACATATTGTCTCCGACAGTGGCGTAGGAAAGGGGCGGGGTCAGGGGGCTCAAGCCCCCCCCCCCCTCCCCCATTTGAAATAAAGCTGTTCCGAATTTTCCGACAATTTAAGGCTTTCGGTTCCGAAAATTTAAAAAAATCGGCCATTAGTCCGAAAATTTAGACATAAAATATATCGCAAATTTCGACAAGTGGTCGAAGAAAAAAAATGAATTTTGTCAATCGTTCGCAGAAAAAAAATCCCCAATTTCGTCAAAGAATAACGAAAAAAAAAAACCCCTTTAATTTCGTTAAAGAATTGCGAAAACTCGCATACTTCGTCAAAGGATCTCTAAAAAACACGAATTTCGTCAGATGATTGAAAAAACGCAAATTTCGTCAAAGGATCGCGAAAAAGGCGAATTTTCACAAAGAATCGCGGAAAAAACAACTGCTGAGTAATACAAGTAGATGCCGAATCTATTTTGAACACAATGTCAGCGAAGCGCACTACTTTGTGTTATGATGCCAAAATTTGCAAGTGCATTTTGTTTCTTTTTTATAGAAATATTTCTTTCGAACTCTACTGTCATATTTCACAAAATTGTAAAATTTAATTTATTCCATAATGTTTACTTTGAAATATTTCGCATACACATTTTTAATTATGAATGAAATTAAACAATTAATTAATCTATATAATTACTTATTAATAAGATGCTTTATCATTAATTGGTTTTCTCAGTTTCGTACTTATTTTGAGCATACTGAGCTAAAAACTATTTGAGCACCCCCCCCCCCCTCCCCATATGATTTTTTAATTGCTACGATACTGTCTCCAGTACGGCCTAAATTTTATCTGCTTCTATCTTCGTTAAAGATGACATTTAAAAAGCTTAGATGTGTGGTCTATCACATTTATTTGGTCACTAAAATTTAATACTCATTTGTGTCGTGAGCCGTTCATTTGGTGAGGAACTATCACAATAGCTTCATGGCCGTGGTATGGGTGGTGTTTATCACAGTGATATTAAGTGTATCGCGAACATTCTGTCCCTTTTTTTTTCCGGATGAACTTTGGAGCGGAAATATCAATCACGAACCGGAACAATATTTGTCATAATTCCACGAATCAGAATATCATTCCGGTTTGCTCCGGAATATTTCGAGCACTGACTGCGTGTTGCTTAAATTATGTTTTCCTGTCCCAAATCTTAAAAAAAAAACTGAGGCATATTTTCTGTTAACCGCCTTAATTATGCCCCTCCCTCAACCCGTACATTGTAAATAATGCGAACATTTCAAATTTGATTTTTTTTTCAACTTCTTCAAAAGATCTGTATGTAAAATTTTGTTTTTGAATTTCATGTATCACATCCCCTCATTCCCCTCAAGCAACTATTGGTCAAAGTTTCTATAAATACATGTAAGTTGCTGTCCTTATACATTAGCGATAGATGTAGCGAGTTGGAAGAATCTACAGTTTGTATTTTCTTTTGAAAACCGAAGCCCCCCTCACCTCTCCCAATCATAGCCCCACCAGTGGCTGAGAGGTTCTGCTCTCGAAGTTGGTAGACGGGAGGTGCTGGGTTCGAACCCAATCGCGCTCGTCGGCCTAATCGATCGGAGTTTTCGTAGTTTTCTTCGAACCTTGGATTTCCAAGCGTTAATGCGGGTTAGGTTCCCTTAGCAAGACCCCCCACGTAGGGCACTACCCCCTGAGCCTATATCCCTCGTGCAGATAATTGGCCGTCATAAATACAACCAACCAACCAACCCCACTCATAACTTTCAGGGACTCCCTAACAAATAGTGGACATGTCCAATGAGCGAATACATCTTCAATACACAATACCTATTTATTTGTATGCTTTAGTATTACGATATGTACATGTTACTTTCAATGTGCTTAGCACATGCTTTACTTAAAACTGTGGAGTAATGTATTTATTAAATAATTAAGTACGTTGGTGTCTAATGATAAGATAAAAACAATTTTTTTAAAACACCATAAAGATTTTAATAGATGCGCAAAGTTCTTCGAACGAACTAGTCTTTCTTCATTAGGCGCAGAGAACACGTCCTACTACTTTGAAAACAGCAGCAAGACTAACGAAATGGTGTTTTAAAGAGTTCTTTCGATCTTAACGTATGTATCTTTTAAATAATTCCGATTGCATTCGTTTATAAATATTACTACTATTTTTTCTGCTGCCTTTTTACCATTGACTTTTAGAACTTTGACATTTTTATCTATATTCGTCAAAATGGCAAATTCATCAATTTTTAACAAATCAAAATTTAATAATATATATGGCGAAAATACTGAATTATAGAAATAGCTTTTAATGGCGACTTCTTTCTAGATTCATAATTTATATTTATACAAACGTGTAAGAATACACTGGTGTCCAAAATTAAGGACCAATTACAAATACGCGAATACCCAAATGGAAATAATATAATTCGAATAATTACTATCTCTACAGCAGAGCTAGTCCATATAACATTTCATTCATGTCACACATGGTCACAAGTGTCACAATCACTACGGTGAAGCAGAAAAATATGAAATTCCATACATCTCATTATGAGTCTCAAATAATCACTATATGTCACTCCACTGAGACGTCACTGTGACTGCTGCTTTGTGACGAGTCACGATGTGACTTTACAATGTAGTTACATTGTGATTCTCATGTGACTCATCTGCAGACACAATTTCAAAGCAATCGTGAAAGCTACGTTGTGATAAGTATCCAAATGATGTCACATTAAAGTCACATGATGACTTTCAGGTGACAGAGAGACTACTGTGAAGTCACCATTCTGCTCTTTTGTAAAAAGTCCCCATGTGACTATAATGTGATATTATTTGGTGACTTATCATAATGCAACGTTCATGATGACTTTGAAATTAAGTCTAAAAATGACAGTCACATCAGAGTCACAATGTAACTACATTGTAAAGTCACCTGGTGAATCGTCACAAAGCAGCAGTCACATTGACGTCTCAGTGGAGTCACATATAGGGATCATTTGAAACTCATAATGAGACTTGTGGAATTTCGTATTTTTTGTTTCACCGTAGTGACTGTGACACTTGTGATCATGTGTGACATGAATGAGATGCTATATGGACTAGCTGTGCTGTTGAGATAGTAATTATTTAAATTATATTATTTCTTTTTGAGTATTCGCTTACTTAAAAATTAGCATTTTGTGACTGGTCCTTAATTTTGGACACCGGTGTATATTGAGTTATAATTTAAAAACTGAAGTATAGCCTACAAATAATCATGCGGCTTTTTTTCCCACAGAAATACCTGTACATCATTGCACAGAGACTTAAATATGTATCCCTCCCGCGGTCGTGCTCCTAGCACTATATGCATAAGCGCAACAAAGTGTGTGTGTGTGTTCTAATCTCCCCACCCCGATCGGTTTGGAATTATATGTATATATTTTCTTCATATTATGGAGAAAAGTGAGATTTTAAAACGGGCATTTTCTAATTGAATTTTATATCAATTATAATTGAATTGAATTTTAATTTATTAATTCAATTTTCATAATTTTACTCCAGTAAAATGCAGGAGGAACGAGGAAGTATATTCCATACATCCAGAACCCTCGCTAAGGGGGGGGGGGGGGGGAGTATGCGGGATACTCACCCCACCCCGGTCGGTTTGGAATAATATGTATATAATATTTTCTTGATATTATGGAGAAAAATGAGATTTTAAAACAGGCATTTTTCTAATTGAATTTTATATCAATTATAATTGAATTGAATTTTAATTTTAATTTATTAATTCAATTTTCATAATTTTACTCCAGTAAAATGCAGGAGGAAGTATATTCCATACATCCAGGACCCTCGCTAAGGGGGGGGGGGGGAGGAGTATGCGGGATACTCACCCCACCCCGATCAGTTTGGAATTATATGTATATATTTTCTTGATATTATGGAGAAAAGTGAGATTTTAAAACAGGCATTTTCTAATTGAATTTTATATCAATTATAATTGAATTGAATTTTAATTTTAATTTATTAATTCAATTTTCATAATTTTACTCCAGTAAAATGCAGGAGGAAGTATATTCCATACATCCAGGACCCTCGCAAAGGGGGGGGGGAGGAGTATGCGGGATACTCACCCCACCCCGATCGGTTTGGGATTATATTTATATATTTTCTTGATATTATGGAGAAAAGTGAGATTTTAAAACAGGCATTTTCTAATTGAATTTTATATCAATTATAATTGAATTGAATTTTAATTTTAATTTATTAATTCAATTTTCATAATTTTACTCCAGTAAAATGCAGGAGGAAGTATATTCCATACATCCAGGACCCTCGCTAACGGGGGGGGGGGGGGGGAGGAGTATGCGGGATACTCACCCCACCCCGATCGGTTTGGAATTATATGTATATATTTTCTTGATATTATGGAGTAAAATGAGATTTTAAAACAGGCATTTTCTAATTGAATTTTATATCAATTATAATTGAATTGAATTTTAATTTTAATTTATTAATTCAATTTTCATAATTTTACTCCAGTAAAATGCAGGAGGAAGTATATTCCATACATCCAGGACCCTCGCTAAGGGGGGGGGGGGAGGAGTATGCGGGATACTCACCCCACCCCGATCGGTTTGGGATTATATTTATATATTTTCTTGATATTATGGAGAAAAGTGAGATTTTAATACAGGCATTTTCTAATTGAATTTTATATCAATTATAATTGAATTGAATTTTAATTTTAATTTATTAATTCAATTTTCATAATTTTACTCCAGTAAAATGCAGGAGGAAGTATATTCCATACATCCAGGACCCTCGCTAACGGGGGGGGGGGGGAGGAGTATGCGGGATACTCACCCCACCCCGATCGGTTTGGAATTATATGTATATATTTTCTTGATATTATGGAGTAAAATGAGATTTTAAAACAGGCATTTTCTAATTGAATTTTATATCAATTATAATTGAATTGAATTTTAATTTTAATTTATTAATTCAATTTTCATAATTTTACTCCAGTAAAATGCAGGAGGAAGTATATTCCATACATCCAGGACCCTCGCTAAGGGGGGGGGGGGAGGAGTATGCGGGATACTCACCCCACCCCGATCAGTTTGGAATTATATGTATATATTTTCTTGATATTATGGAGAAAAATGAGATTTTAAAACAGGCATTTTCTAATTGAATTTTATATCAATTATAATTGAATTTAATTTTAATTTTAATTTATTAATTCAATTTTCATAATTTTACTCCAGTAAAATGCAGGAGGAAGAATATTCCATACATCCAGGACCCTCGCTAAGGGGGGGGGGGGGTATGCGGGATACTCACCACACCCCGATCGATTTGGAATTATATGTATATATTTTCTTGATATTATGGAGAAAAATGAGATTTTAAAACAGGCATTTTCTAATTGAATTTTATATCAATTATAATTGAATTGAATTTTAATTTATTAATTCAATTTTCATAACTTTACTCCAGTACTCCCCCCCCCCCCCCCGAAAAAAAACTTTTAAAAATCGTCTCAGAAAAATATTTCCTTTGCTTATTTCACTGCTAACAGAAACTTACCTCTTTACCAGAATTTGTTCTTTGAAAAGGGATTAGTTCAGGGGTAGGGGTGGTAATCAATCATGAATGTCGGAGGGCCTATCCTTTGGAACTCGCTTTGGAAGTACACATGAAGGCTTTCAGTAGGTTATTGCTTGCTAGGAAATACTGGAGGGGGAAAGCAGTTTTCGCAGATTCATTGCTAAACGTTTTGAAAACTAAATATTTAACCATTTATAAACACACAAAGCTTCTCCCTAAAAAAAAAGCCTCATTTATTGAACTGTTCCGGGGGCCTTAAACAGTAAAATTCTGGCCAGCTTCAGGTTAGTTTCCATCCATGATAACCAATAGTGGCACGAATGTGGCTACCTTCCGGCTTGCATTCGTTAATGATAACCATTGATGGTATGAATGTGGCTAGTTTCTGGCTTGCATTCGTTAATGATGGCCATTGATGGCATAAGTGTGTTGTTATTGGCATATCTGCGGCAAGCTTTTATTCATGAATGCCATTAAATGTATAATCGTGGCCAATTTGAGGCTAAATATCAGTTTTAGATGACCGTTAATGGCGCATTTGTGGACATGGGCGTACCCAAGGGGGGGGGGGGGGGCTGATGTAGCTACAGCCCCCTCCCGAAATTTTCGAAAATGATATGAAAAAGTGCTTCTTTTTCGTCTTTCTTTTTTGGAAAAGATTTTAATTTTTTTCAATCATACAGCCGACTAGACATTCTCATTAGTCCCATATTAGTCCACATTGACAACAAAGAAGAGAAAGGTTGCAGACGAGCGTTAGACCCCCCCCCCCCTCCCTCCTCCCGAAATAGTCGAAAAATTAAATGAAAAAGTATTTTTTCCTTACTTTTTAAAGATAAATCTGTAATTTTTTCTTCTGTCATATAGCAAAACAGATATTCTCGTTAACACCATATTAGTCCACATTGACATCATAGCATACCCAAAGATGGGGAGGGGGCTGATGCAATTTCAGCCCCTTGTCTCAAAATGGTCGAAAGTGAAATGATTGCTGAATTGCTGAATTTTTTTCACCTGTTTAAGATAAATTTGCATTTTTTCCCTTTTCGTTCAACAGACTATGTGCTACCTTCCCTTAAGTTCCATAGTTGTCCATATTAACACCAATGAACAGACAGGGGGCTGACGGGGTTACAGCCCCCCCCCCAAAAAAAAAGTCGAAAATTGAAAGGATAAAAGTATTTTTTCCCTACTTTTTAAGATAAAGCTGTAATTTTTTTTTTCTGTCATACAGCAAAATAACCATTCTCGTTAACTCCATATTAGTCCACATTGACATCACAGCATACCAAATGCATACCCATACCTACAGCATACCCAGTTGGAATTACAGCCCCCTCCTCTCGAAAAAGTAGAAAATGAAATGAAAAAAATAGTTCTGATTTTTTTTTTCTGTCTGTTTGAGATAAATTTGCATTTTCTCCCCTATCATTCAACAGACTAGTTCCTCCCTTTGCTGTAGTTCCATATTAGTGTACAGCAACACCACGTTATACCCAAAAAGGTAGAAGGGGGCTAATGAGGTTACAGCCCTTTCCCAAAAAGTCGAACATGAAATGAAAAAGTGCTGATATTTTTCTTTTTGTTTGAGATAAATTTGTATTTTCCCCTATCAATCAATAGACTAGCCGCTCTCTTCTCTTTAGTTCCATACTAGTGCACAGTGGTACCACATCATATCCAAAGAGGTGAAAGTGGCTAATGGGGTGCCCCCTTCCTAAATAGTCGAAAATTAAATGAAAAGAAGGCTGATTTTTTTTCTTCTTGTTTGAGATAAATTTGTAATTTTTCTTCTGCCATGATGCGAAATAGCCATTCTTGTCAATTCCATATTAGTCCACATTGACATCACAATATACCGAAAGAAGGGGAGGCGGCTGATGGGCTTACAGCCCCCTCCTCCCGAAATAGTCGGAAAAAAATATTGATTTTTTTCTTTCTGTTTGAGATAAATTTGCATTTATCTCAAACTGTTTGAGATAAATGCATTTATTTTCTCCTATCATTCAACAGACTAGCCACCAGGGTTCGCAAAGCTGGGCCCAGTTCGAAAAAACCCAGTGGGTTTTTTCAGAATGAGCCCACTTGAAAAAGCCCACTGAAAAACCCATAAAGTGGGTTTTTTCAATTTTCAGGTATAATTTAAAAATTTAAACAACATATACATTTAATAAATTCAAGTCATTTCATTTAATTTTGATAAAATATTAATATATAAAAGCCATTACATACACATCTGAAGTAAAATAAAAATGTATTTCAGCACATTGAAATATTTTACTAACATAGAACCTAGTAGGCAACATACATAGTACATAATTATGTCTTTATATAAAAAATTCAAATCAACTATATTCATGGAAATAAAAAAAATATGTATTTTTACTTTCTTCTATCTTTACAAGAAGAAAGTATTGGATTCGTGAAAAATTTCGACTTCCAGTTCATGATGGATTTATACATTTTAAAAAGGTCCTGAAGACAATTTGATAGTTTTTAGAAAATGTCTGTCTGTAGGTGAAAAAATTTTTATGGGTGCTCTATCTCAAAAACTAATGCACAGAATTTCACAAAACTTTAGATTGAGTTAGACCTTGATGTAAACTGGTGCTGATTAGTTTTTAGTGTATACTGCCCAACAGGTGGCGCTGCTATGCTGCATTTATCTCAATTTTTGCAACAGCTTTATCTCAAGAACTAATGCACGGATTTTCATAAAACTTCAGATTCAGTTACAAGTTAACTTATTGAATTTCGGTGCATATCGCCCAACAGGTAGTGCTGCTATGCTGCATTTTTCGCAATTTCAGCAATAACTCTTATCTCAAGAACTAATGTACGGACTTGAATAAAAATTTAGATTCAGTTAAACATTGATATAAACTGGTGCTGATTAGTTTTTTGTGTATATCGCCCAAGCGGCGCTGTTGTGCTGCATTTATCTCACTTTTTGCAATAGCTTTATCTCAAGAGCTAATAATGCATGGATTTTCATCAAACTTCAGATTCAGTTAGACGTTGACATAAATTGTTACTGATCAAGTTTAGTTGTAAATTGCACAGCAGGTGATACTTATATCTCCTTGTTAAATGCATCCAATTCAACAAATCTATATTTTACAATCCTCATGATGGGCATAAATTTTCATTTAATTTTGGCACTGTAATAATGAATTTTGAATTATTAACACGTATGAGATAGAAGAAACTTTTGGGATTGGCACATCCGACTAGTTTACCCCTTTTTTTCTTCCTACTTATATATTTTAAATTTTAATATTCATTATTTAATTTAAAGAAAATTAACAATTTTATATCTTCTATTATATTTAAAAGTAATTTGTGAGAAACACGGACATTTACTTAAGTTAAATTCATATAATTTATACAATTTATAACTTGTAAAATAGCATTACAATTATATTGTATATAAGGGAACAATGTATTTTTTTATGTATAGTGTATATCATAGATAGAAAATATAGTATACAATAATGTAATCATGCATGTATTATACTTTTGAAAAAACCCGATTTTCCCCTGGGAAAATTGGGTTTTTCATGAAAAAACCCGAAAAAACCCATGTGGGTTGGTTTTTTTCAGAAAACCCCGGGTTTTTGCGAACCCTGCTAGCCACACTCTTCTATTTAGTTCCATATTTTAGTGCACAGTGACACCGCATTATACCCAAATAAGTAGAAAGGGGATGATGGGGTTACAGACCTCTTCCAAAATAGTTGAAAATGAAATGAAAAAAGTACTGATTTTTTTTGTTTGTTCGAGATAAATTTGTAATGCAATTGTTTTCTGCAATACAACGAACTAGACTTTCTGGCTAGTCTCGTATTAGCGCACAGTTACACTACAGTATACCCAATGAGGGGAAGGTGGCTGATGGGGGTTATAGGCCCCCTTTCGAATTAATCAAAAATGAAAAAAAAACTGTTTTTTTTCTTTCTTTTAAGATAAAATTTAATATTTTTTCTGTAACGCAGCTATTCTGGTTAGTCCCATATACTAATGCACAGTGATGCCCCAGCATACACCCAAAGAAGTCGATGGCGACGGGGGTTATGAGGCTACAGCTCCATTCCACCTCCGAAGATATCGTAGTGAAATGAAAAAAGGGCTGATATTCCTTTTTTTTTCAGATACATTTGTTTTATTTTCTGGCATGCCACGAATTTGTTTTTCTTGTTAATCCAATATCCTCCTAAGTCCAGCGACCAAATTTACTTCAAACCATAAAATCAATTTTCAAATGACTGAAAAACAGCTCTATGCCTGTTTTACTGGATAAATGAAAACATATATGGTCAGTTCAAGAGACCTACAAGTAAATTCGACAAATCTAAAAGTAGTTTAATTTAAGGAGTTTTTTAATTTCTCCCACAGTCGGCGGGCGTCAAGATTGTCAATGCGGAAGTATGGCAATGCACAGTAACACTACAGCTAATCTCAAGTTGATTTCGGCTAAATCGGAAATCCGGTGCGGAAGAGTTGACTGTAAAAGTAGCTTATTAACTTTCATTTTTCAGTCGCATCTCCATGCCAAAAAATTGTGTTTTTTCCACGGTTTTTTGACGAAATTTGCGTTTTCTCAACGGTCCTTTGAAGAAATTCGCTTTTTCTGCGGCTTTTCCCCGAAATTCGCGTTTTTTTTACGCACTCCTTCGTCGAAATTTGCGTTTTTTGCGCGGATCTGTGACGAAATTTGCGAGGGTTTTTCGTGGTTCTGTCGAAATTTGTTTTTTCCGCGTTTTTTCGGCAGGTTTTTGATGAAACTCAAGTTTTTTTTCGCGGATTTTTGCCGAAATTTGAGTTTTTTTTACGAAATTCTTCGTCGAAATTTTTTTTTCCGTGGCTTTTTTGACAAAATTCGCGTTTTTTTACGAAATCCTTCGTTGAATTTGTTTTTTTTCCGTGGCTTTTTTGACGAAATTCGCGTTTTTTTCTGCAGCTCTTTGACGAAATTCGCGTTTTCTTTGACGAAAGTAGCGTTTTTTGGCGGCTCTTTGACGAAATTCGCTTTTTTCCCACTGTCTTTTAACGAAATTCACGTTTTTCTGTGGCCCTTCTTTGTGACCCTGCTTTTTCTTTTTTTGAGATCCTTTAATGTAATTCGCGTTTTTGCCGCTTCCCTTTGACAAAATTCGTGTTTTTTCCGAGATCATTTGCCAAAATTTGCGTTTTATCTTACGCAATCCTTCGTCAGAATTTGCGTTTTTTTCCGCGACGAAATTTGCGTTTTTTCTCGTCTTTTTGATAAAAATCGCGTTTTTTTTCTCGTCTTTTTGATGAAATTCGCGTTTTTTGTGATCCTTTACGAAGTTCGCTTGTTTTTCGCTGCCCTCTGACGGAATGCGTGTTTTAAGCGATCTTTTTTTCGAAATCCGCGTTTTTTCCGCGACTGTTTGATGAAATTCGTGTTTTTTCCGCGACTTTTTGATGAAATTCGTGTTTTTTCTGCGGCCCTTTGATGAAATTCGCGTTTTTTTAGATCCTTTGACGAAATTTGCTTTTTTCCGCAGCTTTTTGACGAAATTCGCTTTTTTCCGCGGCTTTTTGACGAAATTCGCTTTTTTCCGCAGCCTTTTGACGAAATTCACGTTTTTCTGTAGCCCTTCTTTGTGACGCTGCTTTTTCTTCTTTTTTGCGATCCTTTAATTAAATTCGCGTTTTTTCTGCTTCCCTTTGACAAAATTTGCGTTTTTTCTGTAGCATTTGCCGAAATTGGAGTCTTTTTAGGCAATCCTCCATCGAAATTTGCGTTTTTTCCGCGGCTTTTTGACGAAATTTGCTTTTTATTCTCGTCTTTTTGGTGAAATTTGCGTTTTTTTGCGGACTTTTGACGAAATTCGCGCTTTTTCGGTGACCATTTGACGAAATTCACGCTTTTTCGCAATCATTCGTTGAAATTTGCGTTTCTCGCGGCTTTTAACAAAATTAGCGTTTTTGTTTCTTGTCCTTTTGATGAAATTTGTGCTTTTGTCCGCCCTTCTGACGAAATTTACGTTTATCCAAGTACATTGGACGAAATTAGCTCTTTTTGCGATCCTTTACGAAATTAGCTTTTTTTTCGCAGTCCTTTGACGGAATGCTTTTTTCGAAATTCACATTTTCCCCGCAAACTTTTGATGAAATTCGCATTTTTTCTGCGGCCTTATGACGAAATTAGGGTTTTTCTGTACTCATTTGACGAACTTAGCGTTTCCTCCGCGAACATTTGACATAATTCGCGTTTCCTCCGCGATCATTTGAAGAAATTTGATTTTTTTTCGAAATCCTTTGACATACTTCGCATGTTATCCGTGGACCTATGACAACATTTCGATTTTTTCCTTTTCGGATCCTTTAAAAAAAATTGGAGATTTTTTTTCTGCGAACGATTGATGAAATTGATTTTTTTCGTCGACTGTGTCAAAAATCGCGATATTTTTTTTTAAGTCCGAATTAACGGACTGATGACCAAATTTTTTTAATTTTCGGATAATTCGGAACAAAATCACCCCTGCCCCTCCCCCCCCCCCTGGCTACAGCCTATTTATCAAATATGATTTCTGTTTATAACACAATTTAACGTGTTTCGTAAGATTTAGAACATTATGGAAATTTAGGTCAGCCCCCCCCCCCCCCCCCATCCCGGAATAAAATCCTGGGTACGCCACTGTTTGTGGGCAAATTCTTGTATTTACGGCCACATTGTGTCCGGCGTGACACTTTTTTGACAGAATTGTAACGGGCAATGATAGCGGGCCCCAATTAAACACTTGTGACCAAGGCTAACGTAGCCGTGAGCAGCCCACAAGTTCTGTGTTTGTTGGGTGTGTTTTCTCTGCAGTCCTTTGATGAAATTTGTGTTTTTTCCACAGCCCTTTGCCGAAATGTACATTTTTTCCACGATACTTTAGCGAAATTCGCGTTTTTCCCAAGATCCTATGGCAAATTTCATGTTTTTTTCCCCACGATCCTTTGGCGAAATTCATGTTTTTTTCCCACGATACTTTGACAAAATTTAAGTTTTTTCCTGCAATCCTTTGACGAAAATCGCGTTTTTTCGCGGTATTCGACAAATTTTGCGTTTTTTCAGCTGACGCAATTCTTTTTTTTTTGGCAATCCTTTGATGAAATTTGCGTTTTTTGCGATGTTTTGATGAAATTTGCATTTTTTTACGATCGTTTGACGAAATTTGCGTTTTTTACGATCCTTTGACATTTGCGTTTCTTTGACAAAATTTGTGTTTTTTCCCGCGATTCTTTGGCGAAATTCGCGTTTCTCCCGACTGTGAACGATTGTCGAAATTTGCTATATTTTTTTATGTCCGAATTTTCGGAATGATCCATTTTTTTTAAATTTCGAAACCGAATGCTTTAAATTTTCGGAAAATTCGGGACAGAATCACCCCTGGCAGGAACAGTGAAGGCTATAGTAGAAAGCAATCGAACTCTTATATTCCGAAGTATTGTAGCATTTTTATAGTTAATTGTAGAACACACTTCACAAAACTCTCTAAAATGAAGTTATTAAAAGACTAGTTCGTTGGCGTTATAAAAAGCTCAGTTCATTGTCATCTTGCTAAAATAGTTAGCATGCAGAAAAATGCATCTACGTTTGAGATCACTCATTAAGACAAAATCCCTGATAAACGAGAAGCAAAGCAGGAGGCCCCGAAATTAAATTTTGATTCGGATAAATAAATAATGAATAAATAGTAAAATTTAAATATTAAAGAAGGAAATGTACGAGACATAGTAAAAGACTAGATAATCACATCAAGGATCTTCGTTACGATGTCAGTTATTCCATAGATTGGTTTCTCGACAGAGACAACTTAAGTGGCAAAAAGATATTATATGAATCTCGATCGCTATCTTTGTTGCGATTTCTGTGTCAGTTATCCCAAAGATATTGGTTTTCCCACAGTAATACATGCATTTTCATGCGTGTACCCTTGAAAAATAAACAGATGATCTTTTAGTGTCAGAAAGCTCTGAAATTTCATAAAATCCAAACTATCCTAACTTAGTAAGTTCAGGAGTGCCATTGAAAAAATTATTCGAAAAAGTTGCTTTAGTAGCAGTCAAAACTGATAATAGTAGAAAAAATAGTGGCATACCATGGCCGATTTAGTAGCAAAATAGTTGCACATAAAGTTTTATTCAAAATGGTCACAGTGTTCAGACAGAATGGCTAGTGATTTCCCTTTAAAAAATTTTTTGACTTTTCCGTGACCTTTCCTTGAAAATGATTCAATTTTCCTGATTAAAGCGATGCATTTTATATACAATGCACAGAAATTCTATATAGTTTTTACAGTAATATCTAACAAAATTGTTAAAAGTAACTCTATTCTAGTTTTCCTGACATTTGTGTTAGAAGCAACTTTTGGATCAAAACATGATACAGCTGTTGTTGGTTGCAGGTGCAATAGGGATATTTCTAACATTTTGTCCATAAGCTTCATGAAAGCTTTTCCTCCTAAACTGCAATATAAGGGAATAGTCCAAGAGCCGACAGCACAAAACCCTATGTCATCAAGCACAAGAATAAACCTCTATTTCATGGAAGAGTAGAAGTAGGCGAAGCTAATGATTCATGTCTGCCGGATGTGAAGTGGTGCATAAGCCAAAAATTAATACTACCAGTGGTTCACTCGTAGGTTTATCATTGTGTTTGTCCTACAAAGGTATGAAAGCATGGAGGATAGCTGTACGGCAAACACAATGATAAACCTACGAGTGAACCACTGGTGGCATTAATTTTTGGCTTATGCACCACTTCACATCCGGCAGACATGGATAATTAGATTCCCCTACTTCTACTCTCCCATAAAATAAAGGTTTTTTTCTTGTGCTTGATGACATAGGTTTTTGTGCTGTCGGCTCTTGGACTAGAAGTTTTTATTTTCTTTCTGTTTCTGCTTACTTTTGAAATGACATCTTTTGTAGCATACTACAAAGAGTTTGAGTTATTGAGCCCTAATTTAGAGTAATGCACCACACCATACATTGCAAAAAAATTGACCAAAAAATTATTTACAAGCAGAAATTTCTAGGAGGAGAGGGCAAATTTAAATGATTGATATTTATCATTACTAAAAAGTATCAAATAGGGCAAAATGTTTCTAAAATTCAATTTTTAAAGATTTTACACAAAATTGCTATGGGGGGAAATAGGGGAAAGCAGAAATTTTAGGAGCAGGGGTATTTTAGATGACTGATTATTTATTTATTGTTACTAGCAATTAACAAATTTGACATTTTTTTTTAAAATAAAGAATTTTAAATGTTTTAAACTCTGCATGCTGGGAAGTGGCAATTGGGTGATATATAACTGATTATTTACTTGTTATACACTAGACAGTAACAATTAGGACAGAAGACATTTCCCAAATAAAGACTTTAAAATGAAAGATTTGAAATTACATATGGTGGAGAAGTCGGGGAGGAGAAGTGGAAATTTCGGAAGCAGGGAAAATTTATATGCCTAATTATCAATTTATTGTCACAAAAAGAGAGAGAGAGAGTAAGACAGGGTATTTTTTTTAAATATAAAAATAAAGGTTTTTAATTTCTTTGAATGCTGGGAGGGGAAGGGGGGCAATGAGGTAGAAAAGTAAATTTTGGAGAGGGAGGTAATTTAGATAATCATTATTTGTTATTAGGAACAAGACGGGCAGTTTTTTTTTCAATGGATCCCACCTGTAGGGAGGGTATCGTATCTCAATATAGTTTCCTTCATTGGATCGTCTCCTCTAAACATTGAAAAGCGTTTGTTCATCACTATTCCCTCTCTCTCAAACATCAATCATTGCGATAGTAGGATTATCAATGTATCCCCATCACAGGCCTTGGAACGCTGAACCACTCTTGAAAAAGAGAGAAGAGACTAAATCGTAAAAATAAGGAAATTCATCAAATGATCTTGAAGAAAAAAAATCGCAAAATTCACTAAATGGTTTCGCAGAAAAATGACGAAATTCACCAAATGATCTCGGGGGAAAAAAGCACGAAATTTGTCAAATGTTCTCGCGGAAAAAATAGCGAAGTTCATCAAATTGTCTCAGAAAACAAAGCACGAAATTTGTCACATGATCTCGGGGGAAAAAAATCTCGAAATTCGTCAAATGTTCTCGGGATAAAAATCACAAAATTCGCCAAATGACCTCGAAAAAAATCGCGATGTTAGTCAAATACGTCTCTGAGGAAAAATCGCGAAATTCGTCAAATAGTCTGGCGACGGACAGAAGATAGTCGCGATTTTTTCCGTAACCCACTGACTAATTTTGAAATTTTTTTTTTCATGCCATGATTGACAAATTTCGCGATATATACCTGTGACCGATTGCTGAATTTAACATTATTTTCTCAACGACAAAATGCCGAAATTTACGATGTTTTCCTCGCGAATAATTATTAAATTTTACAATATTTTCCGAACCAATTTTCAAATTTCCCGTTTCCATCCCGCGACAGATTGAACAAATTCACATTCTTTTCAGTGTCTGATTGAAAAATGTTGTCATTTTTAGGCGCGACCCACTGATGAATTTCGAGATTTTTTTGCGACGATGTCACGATATTTTCACGCGACCGATTGGCGAATTGGATGAAACCGAGGACATAATTTCGAGATACTTTCTCACAACCTATTGACGATTTCGCGATTTTTCTTTTTGACCGACTGACGGATTTCGTGATATATTTTCATGTAACCGGGGAAAGATTTTCCTGATTATTTTCATGAAACCGAGGAACGAATTTCGCGATTATTTTCATGAAACCGAGGAAAGAATTTCGCGATTATTTTCATGAAACCGAGGAAAGAATTTCGCAATTATTTTCATGAAACCGAGGAAAGAATTTCGCAATCATATGAAATCGAGCAAAGAA
This sequence comes from Maratus speciosus, assembly GCA_963932465.1. NCBI lineage: Eukaryota > Metazoa > Arthropoda > Arachnida > Araneae > Salticidae > Maratus > Maratus speciosus. Next base: position 292,173,719 of record OZ010791.1, read on the forward strand.
TTTCGCAATTATTTTCATGAAACCAAGGAAAGAATTTCGAGATTATTTTTCGATCGACTGATTTTTTTTCCTGAAATCGAGAAACTAATTTCGCGATATGTAACGACCGACAGAAGAATGTTGAGATTTTTCCTGCAACCCACAGTTCTCTATTGTTTTTCACACGATCAACTGAGAAATTTCGCGATATATTTCTATCACCGATTGACGGATTACGCGTTATTTTCCCCGCGAAAATGACGAAATCGTGATATTTTTCCCGCGACCGAATGGCGAAATTTATAAATTTTTCCCGTGAATGATTATCAAATTTCGCGATACTTTCCGGGCCAATTGGCGAATTTCGTGTTTTTATTTTACCACAGATTGACCAAATTTACGTTTTTTCTTTTCAATGTCCAACAGAAAAATTTTGCGATTCTTGCCCGCGAACGATTGACGATTTCTTAATAATTTTCCTATGATCGAATGACGAAATTACTGATTTTTTTCTAAGTGACTGCGGGACAAATTTCTCTGATTTTTTCCCCCGACTAAGTTTCGTGATAGTTTCCGCGGAATCTCGTGAGTTCATCCTGCGACAGACTGACATAATCTACGATTCTTCCCCGGTTTTCCGACTGAAGAATTTTGCGATTTTTACCCGCGGAGACTGACAAATTTCGAGAATTATTTCCTTGGACAGATTGACAATTTTCCCGCGACCGATTAACGAATTTCGCGATATTTTTTCCGCGGACAAATGACGAAAGTTATGATCTTTTTCCCGCGAACGAAGGATAATTTGGGGGCGATCGATGAGTAAGGAATAATTGAAAAAAAAAAAGCGAGCAAAGAGGCTAAATCTGAAAAATATAAGACAAATGCAAAAAATAGCGAGATTAGCGACCCACTCCGAGGTCTGCCATCACAGTGGCGTACCCAGGATTTTATTTCGGGGGGGGGGGGGGGGGGCTAACTTAAATTTCCATAACGTTCCATATCTTACGAAACACGTTGAATTTTGTTGTAAACGGAAATCATTTTTGACAATAATGGGGGGGGGGGGAGGGCGTATCCAAAGGGGGAAAGGGGGGGATAGGGGTGATTCTGTTCCAAAATTTCCGAAAATTTAAGGCATGAGGTTCCAAAAATTAAAAAAAAATCGGTCATAGGATCGCAAAAAAATCAAATTTCGTAAATGGATCGCGAAGAAAACGCGAATTTCGTCAAATGATCGCGGAGGGAACACGAATTTCGATAAATGATTTCGAAAAAACACACAGACATCCCTCGATTTACGTAAGTAATGCGTTCCGTAAGCTTTTGCGTAAGTCGAATTTGTAAATTCCTTAGATGAAATTTCGTCAGAAACTGCAATATTTATTGCATATATATAATATATACATTATTTACGCAGTATTATTTTATAAATAAAGTAGCATGAGGCAGTATTTACTTGGATTTAAACTATAAAAGTATGAAAAAATATATAAACAAACTAAAAGAACACTTTTCAGATAAAAAGTATCTTGTGGAATATGGGATTTATAAATTTAACATTGATGAATTAATTTATATCAATTTTGAATCTACATCAAACGAACGGCTCTGAAGCTGGAAGAAAAAATACACTCGTTCCTCTTCACCGAAACTTTAAAATTAGATTTCGTTATGGTTTGAATGCAGCTAACAAAATTGTAACTGTTAAACAGAGTTTTTTTAGCTCATTTTAATCAGATATGTGTTTGTTTTGTTAAAGATTTGATTGTATATCCCAATAAAAATATAACTATATCTAATATAAAACTATGTTATTGTTGTGGTTTTTATCTGCATATTTTATTTATAAAACAATTATTAAAAGTATGCAAATGCGTATCAAACGTGCTAGTATGTTCATAAATGTAATTTTCGAAATTTCTTAAGTAAGTGGGAATTTATGTGAGTCAAGGGATGCCTGTATTCCGTCAAAAGGCCGCGGAAAAAACACGAATTTCGTCAAAGGATCGCAAAAAAACGCGAATTTCGTTAAAGGATCGTAAAAATATGCTAATTTCGTGAAAAAGACGAGGAAAGAGTGCAAATGTCGACAAAAGATAGTGAATAAAATGTAAATTTCGGCAAAAAGCCGCGAAAAAAATCGCGAATTTCGTCAAAAAACCGCGGAAAACGTAAATTTCGACAAAGGATCGCGAAAAAAACGCCTATCCCGTCGAAGGCCCTCAAAAACGGGAATTTCGTCAAAAGATCGCAAAAAACGCGATTTCGTCAAAGGGCCGCAAAAAAACGTGTAATTCGCCAAAGGATCGCGAGAGAAAGGACGTATTCCAACAAAGAGTCGCGTAGAAAAAGCTAATCTCGGCAAAGCATCCCAAAAAAAAACGAGAATTTTGTCAAAGGGCCACAGAAAAACGCGAAGGCCACTCTAAAAACACGAATGTTTACAAACGATCACGGAAAAAACGCGAATTTCGTCAAAGAACGGCGGAAAAGCGCGAATTTCGTCAAAAAGCCGCGAAAAAAAAAAAACGCAAATTTCGACAAAGGATCACGAAAAAAAAAACGCGTATTCCGTTGAAGAGCCGCGGAAAAGAAAATGAATTTCATCAAAAAGCCACTGAAAAAACACAAATTTCTACAAAGGACAACAAAAAGACGAATATTCCGTCGAATGGCCGCGGAAAAACGCGAATTTCGCCAGAAAATCACAAAAATCCGCGAATTTTGTCAGAGGCCCATGCAAAAAATGGGAATTTCGCCCGCGGAAAAAAATGCGAAGCTCGACAAAAGATTGTGAGGAAAAGCACGTATTCCGACAGAGGCCGCATAGAAAAAGCGAATCTCGTCAAAGTAACACAGAAAACCGTGAATTTCGTCAAAAGGCCGCGGAGAAACGCAAAGGCCGTTTTAAAAAACGCGAATTTCAAAAAAGAATCGCGGAAAAGCAAATTTCGTGAAAGGATCGCGGAAAAAACGCGAATTTCGTCAAAAAACCGCGGGAAAATGCAAATTTCGACAAAGGATCGCGAAAAAATACGCGTATTCCGTCAAAGGGCCGCGGAAAAACGCGAATTTCGCCTAAAAGCCGCGAAAAAAAAACACGAAATTCGACAAAGAATTGCTAAAAAGACGCATATCCCGTCGAAGGGCCGCGGAAAAACACGAATTTCGACAGGAAATCACAAAAAACCGCAGATTTCGTCAAAGGTCAAAGAAAAAAAAAACGCGAATTTCGCCCGCGGAAAAAAATGCGAAATTAGACAAAGGATCGCGAAAAGTACGTGTTCCGACAAAGGCCGCGCAGAAAAAGCAAATCTCGTCAAAGCATCTAAAAAGAACCGTGAATTTCGTCAAAGGGCCACGGAAAAACGCGAAGGCCGTTTTAAAAAAGCGAATTTCGAAAAAGGATCGAAGAAAAAATGCAAATCTCGTCAAAGGATCGCGGAAAAATGCGAATTTCGCCAAAGGGTCGCGAAAAACGCAAATTTCGTCCAAAAGCCGCGGAAAATGCAAATTTCGACAAAGGATCACGTAAAAAGCGTGTATTCCGTCAAAGGGCAGCGAAAAAATGGGAATTTCGTCAAAATATCGCAAAAAATGCGAATTTCGTTTAAGGACCGCTGAAAAAACGCGAATTTCGTCTAAAGGCCGCGAGAAAAACTCGAAAGTCGACAAAGGATCGGGAAAAAAGTATGTATTCCAGCCAATTGCCGCGTAGAAAAAGCGAATCTCGTCAAAGCATCCCAAAAATGCGAATTTCGCCAAAGGGCCGCAGAAAACGTGCTAATTTCGTCAAAGGGTTGTGATAAAACCTGAATTTCATCAAAGGGTCGTGAAAAAAACACAGCGGTCTCATTAGGAAACAGCACACATACAAAGAACTATGTTTATTATTATAGGTATAGTAATTTTTAAACTGAAGTAATATGCTGAACTAACTTATTAAAAGTCTGGTTAATCCAAACCCAACTTGCAGGAATCTACACTCAAAATCACCCGTGGGGGAGAGGCACGGGCCCGATTCCGAGACCGCCCCACGACGAAATAAGTTGAAAAGTGTTAATGGTTTTTTTATATATACTTTCGTTTAAAAGAAAGTCATTGTAGCTTAAAATCTATAAAATTGTTCTCCCCACCACCGAAAATAAAGTCTCCTTCTCCTTCACCTTCTTTGGGTATGCTGCCGCTGTGGTATGTGGACTAATGAGAATGGCTAATCCACGGTAAAACAGAAATCTAAATTACAAATTTATCGCAAACAGTAAGAAAAAAAATCAGCACCTTTTTCACTTCATTTTCGACTATTTTGAATGGGGGCCTGTAACCTCATAAGCCCCTTCCCCTCGTTGGGTATACCGTGGTGTAAATGTGTTCTGATATGGGGCTAACCAGAATGTCTAGTTCAGGGTTGGTGAACCTTTTTATAGTCACGTGCCAATTTTCTTTCAAAAAATATTTTACTTGACCTTGACGTGTCAACTGAAAAAGAAATTTAGTGGATTGAAATATAATGAATCAAGCTACTTGAAAATTACTTATTAGGATATTTTCTAAAATGAGTATAAAATGAGTAACATATATGTAAGTATTACACTGCAATAATTATAGAGACAATTATATTTTAGAAATTAATTAAAAACTAAATGTGATTAATTGTTGTATCTTAGATGAAAAATAATTAATATCATGCTCATGTTCAGTTAACTTCAACAGAATGCAAAATAAATGAATTTATATGGCAACCAGTCTCTATTTGATTTTTTATATTCTAAATTTGCGAAAATGACAGATATAAATAGTAGGAAAAAATTATTAAAATTGAAAAAAAAAAAGGTAGTTTATTTAAATAATTCTTAAATTAATTCAAGTTGCCATAATTTACCATCGGTAATATTCTTTCCTTTTTGATAGTTTTCAAATATTTTCTTTGTTTGACAAATTTTTGAAAAACCATATTGAATAAGATTAATATTCTTCAGTTTGCAATTAATCGAATTTAGAATCTAATCAGATCATCCAAGTTCGTGTATTTTGTGTAAAATCGCTGTATCCTCATTTAGAGACTTAATCAACGCCACGTCGTGCTAAAATTATTCTTTGGCGTGCCATAGGTTCGCCGACCCTGGTCTAGTTCGTTATATTGCAGAAAACAAAGTTGCAAATTTATCTCAAACAAAAAGAAACAAAAATCAATATTTTTTAAAATTTCATTTTCGACTATTTTGGGAGGGAGCTGTAACCCCATTCCACTACTTTGGGTATAATGTGGTGTCACTGTGCACAAATATGGAACTAAAGAGAAGAGAGTGGCTAGTCTGTTAAATGATAGGCGGAAAATACTACAAATTTATCACAAACAGAAGGGAAAAAAGCACTATTTTTTCATTTCATTTTCGACTAATTTTGGAGGAGTAGGCTGTAATCCCATCTGCCCCCTCCCCTTCTTTCGGTATGCTGTGATGTCAATGTGGACCAACATGGCATTAACAAGAATGGCTATTTCGCTGTATGACAGAAGAAAAAATTACAGATTTATCTAAAAAAGTAAGGATTACAGAAAACAAAGTTACAAATTTTATCTCAAACAAAAAGAAAAAAAAAATTAAGCATTTTTTTCATTTCATTTTCGACTATTTTGGGAGGGGGCTGTAACCCAATTTGCCACTTCCATCTCTTTGGGTATAATTTAGTGTTACTGTGCACTAATATGGAACTAAAGAGAAGAGAGCGACTAGTCTGTTGAACTATAGGGGAAAATCACAAATTTATCTCAAACAAAAAGATAAAAAAACAGCATTTTTTTTTTCATTTTCGACTATTTTGGGAGGGGGCTGTAATCCCATTAGCTTCTTTCCCCCCTTTGGGTATAATGTGGTGTCACTGTGCACTAAAGGGAAGGGAGTCTGTTGAATGATAGGGGGAAAATGCAAATTTATCTCAAGCAGAAAGAAAAAAAATCAGCACTATTTTTTATTTCATTTTCGACTATTTCAAGATGAGGGGGCTGTAATTCCATCAGCCCCCTCCCCATTTTTGAGCATGCTGTGATGTCAATGTGGACTAATATGAGATTAACTAAAATAATTATTTCGCTGTATGACAGAAGAAAAAGGTACATATTTGTCTAAAAATGTAGGGAAAAAACACTTGTTTCATTTAATTTTCGAACATTTCGAGAGGAGGGGGGCTGTAACCCCCATCAGCCCCTTTTCACTACTTTGGAGTCAATGTGGACTAAGATGGGACTAATGAGAATGGCTTTTCCGCTGTATAATAGAAAAAAATGAAAAAAAAAATTCCAAAAAAGAAAGAAAAAAATCAGCATTTTTTTAGTATAAATTTTGAAATTTTTTTTTTTTTTGGGGGGGGGGGTGCTGTAGCCCCATCAGCCCCCTCCCTTAGGTACGCCCATGTGCCATCATTATGATAAAATTTCAATTGATTGCTAAGTTTTGCAATTATTGTTTTTAGCTTATTGGTCTGACTATTGACTGAAGAACATCCAATAGTAGAATTTGAGAATCGATTGTTACCTTTATTAATTGTTATTTTACACAATCATGATTTTTATAAATAATTGAATTTTCATGAATCGCCTATTATTACTTATGTGCGTGCTCTATTTGAGAGCTTTAAAAAAAAAACAATTTTTTTAATTAAAAAATTGTTTTATTTCATGAGGTATATTTAAGGTTATTATCATAAGTCTGGGCAATCCTGAGGGGTGGGGATTGGGATGTCAGATAATACAGCAATATAATAATGCACACATGCTCATACAAGTTTATTTTTTACAAACCCTTTCTGGTGACCACTGTAACTATTCAGCAAATTGCTGTTTATAATGATTCTTTACCGACATACATGCATGCATATTATTGGCTTTCCACGCATTCTTTTAAAGGGTAAAATACCTTTCACTCAGAAGAAAGAAAAAGCTAAAACCAAATTTTCTGCTGATGACAGATTAAAAATAATAAACATAATGGAAATGTTAGAAATGCAAAAGATGTTAATTTAGCAGAAATACATTTTATGAGCTGAAGAAATGTAAACTATTACACAGATGAAAGATTTTATCAATGATAATCATTTCCTTTTTATGCTGTTTATAATATTTAGCAAGAATTGCTCTTTTTAAAGTCTGAGTTATGCCAGTCTTTTTAAAAAGGAGGTACCAGTGGTGTTTTAGAAGTTTTACCAAACATTTTGTTGGATGTTTAAAGTAATTATAACTCGTTTCAGAATTAAAAGCACAGCTGAAGGAATAACTTTTGAAAATTGACTTAAAGTTACCATATTTCAGCATGCAGTTTAATATATCATTTAAAGACACAATAAAATAAGACTTAAACAGGAGGCATAAATGCTTTATTATAATTAAAAGATAACAAACTCTCTATACAGTAATTTTAAGACATGCTATGAAGATAAATTTTCAGCAGTCCTTTGCTGAGATAATATTTGTTGCAAAATTTGAAGTTCATTAGGCTGAAAATGGAAAAAAAGGGCAATTAAAAAAATGAAATGAACACTAATAATAATAATGATAAAAGCATTTTCATGATTGAGAATTATTTAGCATTACTTTACACAAGTAACTTATTTGAAAAACCTGTAGTACACAGAAGAATAAACTTTAAGTTTTAATTCTTTTAAAACTTACCAAAATTTATTTTAATTGTTACCCTTTTTTATTATAAACTGCAATAAATTGATATGATATATATATTTTTTATTCTGATAAGTTTTTTATTATTGCTATTAAATAAATATAAGTATATTCCTTACAAATACATATATAGCTTTTTTTTCCCATAATTTTTTTCAACATAGTTAAATGTTTTGTGGAAATTTATGACCAAGTGCAATGTGAGATAAAAAAGATGGAAATATACTGGCTTAAGTGGACATGAGAGGATTTTTTTGGCTTTAAAAATGAATTACTTTGTTTTATTTTATTTTTTTTTGATTTTCTGAATGTCTGATGTTTTATAATGTTTTTTAAAAGCTGTTTATAAAAATTTTAACACATCAAAAAGATATAGCAATTCTTGTTTTATCATGTAAACTTTATGCAAAACTTTACATGGAATTTTCTTAAAATAATGCTTTTATATTTTCCTAGCTTTTGACCTTTCTCTTTTTCCAAATTTTTAATTATTTCATTGTTTAGAAACAAAACATTTTTTTTTTTTGTTAGTAACTAATATACATTAAATTTGACAGTTGGTCATCTTATTAAAAATGAAAAATAAATAAATAAATAAATAAATAAAAATAAAAATCAGTGGTCAAGGAATAGGCATGTATATTTTATTGTAATTGTTTTGTTTAACTGTTGAGTATGTACTGCAATGCAGCAGGTCCACAGTTCGGCTCTGGTCAGGGCAATGTTTACTCAGCCTTTCATCCCTTTGGGGTTGATAAAATGAGTACCAAGCTTGCTTGTGTAGTAAACACTGAGGGTCCTGCGTTAAGCTGACTACCTGACAGGGACACATGCTGTATAGCACCTCAGGGTACAGAGTCAAGAAAACAGGGTAGGACACTGAAGGTCCTGATTCTTAATGTATGGTAAAGCCACAAGTTTAGTTTTTTTAGGTTTCAGATAAAACCACTTAGGGAAATTTCAAGTACTGTGGAACATTATCCAGCATGCAAATTAAGGTGAATCGAGTTTAAAGGCACATTTTTCAATAAAAATTAATAAGAAATTTAGTTTTTCAAAGTTAAAAATGTGTTTTTAATTAACAGAGGTAGTTGGCTGGATGATATGAAAATTCTGGTCAAAATTAATACATTAATATCAATCCCAAACATTGTTGGTAAACTCATAGATCACAAAGGAGGTATGGCAATAAGACCAATAGTAACAAAATGCCCGTGTCTGATATATTACATTGACTAAGATTTTGTAATTTTATTGCAGAATATCTTAGTTCAGAATATGTGATTAATTCTACAAACAAATTCATTCAATATTTGAATGATATTTAATTTCCAGAGAATTATTTAACAGCCAGTCTAGATATTATATTTTTATACATGTCCATCGACACCCAACAAATTATAATAAAAATAAATAACTGCATTGACCTCATGAAAACTACATTGAAAAGCGCTCTTAATTTTATAATTAATAATAACTACTTTACCTTTGGGCAATAAAATCTATCTATGAAATAATGGGGCCACCCAATGGTTTCCATTATATCTGGACCAGTAGCCGAATTTATATTATGACTTCTAGAAGAAGATATACATAATAAATTTGATTATAACCCTCCATACACGGCTGAGATATGTAGATGATATCTTCATCACATGAACACATATGTATCTTAATTAATAACTTATCTCAAATTATTAGGTGACTGCAAAAGTTCGTGCTCTATTTCATAGATGGCAGAAACTTGTAATTTTGACTGTGCTTTTATAACCATATTATTAACTGACATAAACATGCGTTGTTCATGAGTGAACATAAAGCTTAATAAAAGCTTTTCAAATTAATTTGTGTGCAAGGTTAATATTCAAAATGGATAATGAAAAGTTACATTTTCATCAAGTTATGTTATATGAGTTAAAAAAAAAGGAGTGAGTGTTGGACATGCTACAAAAAATATTCAAGGCATTTATTTGGATCGTGCTCTCACTCTTAGAACAGTTAAAAACTGGTTTTGTTGATTTCGAAATGGTGATTTCAATCTAAACGATAAAATTCGTTCTGGGTAACCTTCTGGTATTGATAATGATTTAATTCATGATTTAGTGAATAATAATACACAGATTACTACAGAAGAGATTGCTGAGAGGCTGAACGTTGACAATTCGACTGCATTTCACCATTTAAAACAACTTGGGTACACTTCAAAACTCTATGCATCTGAAATTAGGCACGAACTTTTGCAATTACCCAATATAACCTGAATTCTGGAATTAAGTTTATTTTAGAAGTTGAACAAAATAGAAAACTTCACTAATCAAAATCCACCATGGCATGGAATGTACTGTTATAGAAAACCAATAGCCAGCCAATTAATTCACCATCCTGCATAATGCTCAAACTCCTTCTCCTACACAGATTCTACAATTAGACATTTTATTTCTAGAGCCTTCACAATCTGTACTTCTCATCAGTTAATCAATGAACTAAATAAAATATGTGATATCGTAAGCAGTGGTGGGATTCAAATAATTTAACAACCGGTTCGCTGCCCGAATGATTTTTGATGTACAAAAAGGAAAGAAAAATGAAGCATCACACATAGATTATGAAACACTTTCCAATATTCTAAAAATTTTGTTAAAAAAAACTTTGATCCTCTGGTACAGTGAAAAAAATCCTGAAACATGTTACCTTATAAAAAGATATGAAACCCTGATCATAATTTCTATCAGAAAATGCATCAAAACAATCAGGGCTTAATTTCTAACAAAAAAAGTACCGGAGCCCTAATATTATGCAATGCTAAAAACCGTAGCGTGCTTCCCCTCATCACTCCAATCTGCACATTTATATTTCATACATTATTTGTAAAAATTTAAAGCATTTTTTTTCTTTAGCAAAATAAAAATTTTAAATATATCTAACTGCATATACTTAGTTGTCAACTATTTCTGTTTTTAGTTATCATTCCTTCCGAATAGAAATATTTGTCTAATTTTAAAGTTAATTAATTGAATAATTCTGCGAATAAATATGATAAGGATTATGATTCAGAAATAGTGTTAACAGAAAAAAGGAATAGTTCGCAGCTGCGCATTTTTATAAAAAAAAAATGAATGAAATTTACGGAAATTAATATTTATATGCTGAAGAATGGAACTATTTCCTATAGAATATGCCTACCTTAAACTACAATTGATTCCATCCGCATAATAATCTTTCGTGGTGAGTTCCTGAAAATCAGATTAAATGAATATTTTGACACCGTTATGGTAAAGATTCTATGCTTTTATAGAAAAAGAGGTAATACTGCTCGATTGCTCTCTATCAGAATAATGATACATGGCAATTATGTCCACTTACAAATGAAAGTAAACTTCGTAAATCTGCAGAGCAGAGCCTTGGCATGGGCTTCGGCCATGTTACAAAATAAACAGAAAAATCACTGATGTGATTTTTATACACGTACAAAATAGAAGAATTAAAACTGCCCACTGACTAAAAACAGAAAATATTCTTTTCAGGTTCAATATCTAGGTCAAAAAACAAAATAAACCAGCCAATTAAAAACTATCGTAATGTCACTAAAGAAAATTGAACTGTAAGCAAATTCATTGTTCAGTATCTTGATTGATGCCGTATCAACACATCGCCGCCATCAATACCAGACATAAATTTGCAAATGGAATAGAAAAATACGATTCCTGTTTTCCTTTATTATGACCAAAATAGCATTAAAATGATTTGAAATAAAATAGAACACGTAATTTTTAAGGAGGATTTTTTTCCCTATACATGAATAAATAAAATTTTGAATGTAATTCAGATTGAGCTTGAGCCAGCCCAAACCCAAATACTGATATAAAAATTGAGTTGAAACATCTCCTTATAAGTGTTTTGATAAAAAAGAATGCAAAAGCTTGGAGATGGGAAGGAAAGGAAAGGGGAATTTAGGCTTAGGTTTTTCATTAGCGCTATTGCACTGGGCTCTGGAGCCCTATATTTATGAGCTCCGGTGAATTCCGACCAATATTTAAATATTTACTAAAACCAAAGAAATACTGGAGTTAAGCTCCGGTGGGCTCCGGCACAAAATAAGCCTTGAAAACAATATAATATAAAAATAGCAGAAATGTAAGTTTAAGAATTAACCCATGTTCATGACCTAAAGCTGTATATAACATATTTAGAAAAATATCCATGCTATAGCAAGTGAGTCAAATTTTTGCATGATCAAAACTTCTCGAGTTATGACATTTAGAAATTTTAGGATTTTTTACTATTTCTTAGTACAAAAAAACCAGGCCAGACAACGCTGGAAATTCGTAAAATACAAAGTATCATGATTCAGCAAGTTTAGATCATACAATGTCTTTTCATTTGTTAGAGCTGGAAAAATATTTTTCTAAATCTAACTTATAGGACTCGAGGAACTTATCAAAATTTTGAATTTTTTGCATTTACAAAAAAAACTTCTTTCATTTAAATAACTACTAAGATATGAACAATAAAAAAAAATGTGCAGTTGGAAGTAGAGATCTACACGGGCCGGGCCGGGCCGGGGCCTTACTTTTTTCTGAAGGCTCGGGCCGGGCCGGTCCTAACTTAATTTTTCTGTACAGAGCCGGGCCTGGTTTCATTCCTAGTCTTCACGGCCCAAACTTTTCAGTCCTAGTTTTGAACCAGCCCGTATGAAAATCATTGTCTCAGCGTGGCCTGGTCCATTTAAAGGTCAGTTAAATTAAGCCTGGCCCAAAAGTTTTTGCAAAAAATGCATACATTTTTGAATCGCCATTATTTTACACTTAAACATTAAAATTTATTATTTTTAAAGAATAGTAGATTTCTACGCATATTAAAATATAACTAAATTAAAATACAGTAAAATGTGTGAAAAGGAACCTGCCTATGACAGAACCCTGTTTTAAACTGAAAAACGTGTTGATCCATGCAAAATTAATATACTAATAAGTAAGAAAAGAAAATATAATACATTTACACTTGCTAAGAAGGGAACTTGTCTATAACGCACTTTTTTTTCTTTTCTATGCAATTCCATCTTAGAAGATTTTACTGTATAGCATTTTTCCAATTTTTTAACACTTCTATACATGGAATATGGATTAACAATATTAATGATAACTGAAACATTTACATACAAGAAATAGAGATTCATTAAAAAAAATAAATATCGCAGCCTGCTGGACTTCTATAAAAATAAAGATTATAAACATGAAAAAAAAGTTAAGATAAATATTTTTGGTCAGAACTCCTCGTACGAGACAAATTTTTAACCAATTCGACGTAAAAATCAATGTTTTGTAGAAGTTCACTCGGGCCAAGATTTTAACTTTTTTCCGGGCCGGGCTCGGGCCGAACTTTTAATTTTTTTATCGGGCTAGGCCAGGCCAATATTATTTTTTCTACGGGCTGAACTTTTAATTTTTGTATTGGACCGGGGCGATTTTTTTCTCTATGAGTCGGGCCGGGCCCGGGCCTGGAAATGTTGGCCCGTGCAGACCTCTAGTTGGAAGTATATATCTAAATCTGACAATTTAAGTATTAGCTATAGATCAGAGATAACAGGGAACATTCCGTGCCCAAAACTAAGTACCGTTTATTCGAATAACCGGGCCCGTGAAGAATGACCCTTAAATTAACCGGAAATTTGTATGATTTTATATCTTTAAATCTATTTTATCTGAATTTATATTTTTAAATGAAAAAATATTGAACTGAATGTATATGGTATTTAGTACCGAAAGCAAGCAAAACCATGAAGAAACACTCAAGTTTTCACTGATTTCGTCGAAATTTCACACATTTTATTTTGTAAAAAATATTTCTACCCGTCCGAATGTTTCAAAATTTTTGTAGATGATGTAAATCTGATCTATTGAGAATCTCAATACCATCTCAATTTGAGATACTCTTTAAAAGTTTGTGTTCAAATACGGTCGTTTAATTATTTTTAGCATAGAAAAATATCGTCTCCGTGAGGCGCGAAATGACCTGCATTTGCCGGTGTATTGTAAGGGTTAAAACTCCTATTTTTTAAAACCGAATGTCTCATAAATAAGAAGGTAGTTTCAGATTTACAAACATATTATTGGTTGGTCAGTACCTCTAAAATTTCGCCCTGGAGGAGCGAAACCACGACGAAATACTCAGATTTTTCCAAGATTTAGTCGAAATTTTTACTCATTTTATTTTGTGAGAAATATTTCTACCCGTTCGAACGTTTCAAAATTTTTGCAGGTGGTGTAAATGTGGTCTATTGAGATGCTCTAAAAAGAGTGTTTAAAGAATACGGACGTTTAGTTATTTTTAGCATAGATAAAATACCGTCTTCGCGAGGCATGAAGTAACCTATGTTTACTGGTGTATTTGAAAGGGTTAAAATTCATATTTGTTTTAAACCAATTGAACCATCGATTAGAAGAGGGTTTCACTTAATGAACATATTTTTGGTTTGTCGGTACCGCCAGCGTTGCAATAAGGGATAAAAAGTTTTTCGGAAAAACGACTCCTTTTGAAAATTGTTTTTCAAGCGGTTAACTGCAATTTCTTTTAATTGATTGTGGCATTTCAGATGTAGATCTTTCAGAATATGTCTTTCATTTTTAACTTTACTAAACGGTTTGACCCATGTAAGTTAATAAATAATGACAAAATGCCCCTGAAATTTCTTCTTTTCGTTCTTCATTTTCAACTGATGCGTAAATAAGGCTTCTGTGCGTGCGCCAGAGTTTTTCTTTCTCGCAAGGACCAAGTTGAGTTTTCAATGAGAGTGAGTTGCGATTTTTAATTAATAACTCAACTAATTATTAGAATTTTAAAATTCTGTGTTTCAGGTGCATCAGGAGACATTTTGAGCTAGCCTCACAAAAATTTTCAGTCTCGTACGTGCCGTAGATTTTGCTAGCCATCGCACACACACAGACACAGCAAAACTTTCTTTTATTAGTGTAGATAAGTAGTTAGTGTAATTTTTAATAACCTTGCCATATAACTAGAATTAGCCTAAGGCTGTCAATTTAGTTACCAAAATTCTTCAAAAATTTCGTTTTTTAAGTTGTTTTCTCTTACAGGATTGATGAAGAAAAAATATACTATTGTTCCAAATGAAATATTTTATTAACTGAAATTAATCAGGACTCATCACAGAGTTATGCCTGGAAAACAATGTTGTGCAGATAAACATTTAAAGAAAGCAAATTAATGTAAATGCGATTTTCGCATTTGAAGTATCATTTTAACAACTGGTTCGCCGAACTCAACACAAATTAACAACCGGTTCTACCGAACTGGCTGAATCCCACCACTGATTGTAAGGTATAATGGATATAAAGAAAGAACTATAAATATATTATTTCTGAACATGGATAATAAGAAAAAAATTTCAATGAGCAAAATTCCAAGATATATACTTTATAATATTTTCCCTAATTCTTCAAAGATTGACATATAAACTTAACAAATTTAATATCTGGCTCATCACAAAACCTTCCATAAAATTACAAAACATAGTCTGTAAGAAAGCAGATCCAAAAGAATCTGATCAACTTTCGGGTGTATATGAAATTTTATTCACCAAAGCTGATGGAACATTGCAACATCATATAGAAATGATAAATAGAAAGTTTAAAACGAGGATAAAAGAGCATATATCAACTAGATAACACAGAGCTTTTACAGATTAATTTTAAAAATAGTAAAATAATTTATCCATCAAGTTTTTATTTCCCATCCATTACCTGTGAACCAATAGAAATTTATATGCACAGCGAGAACATAAGCAATGATTCAGCCTCCTTTGAGTTACTAAAAATTAGGCGCGAGATAATTCATAAGTTTAAAAATATGATAAAATAAATCATGTTTACAAATGATCATTTTTATTAAAGCACCTGCTTTCATGATACCTGATATCTTGCGATACTTGTTTATCAAATTCACATAATTTTTTGTGAACACAGTTTATTTTATCATTACTGATTTTGATAATGTTACCGGTCGTGTGTACAAAACTAGAAGGTTAGTTGATTAAAAGGATTTTTTTAAGCCTTTATGTTTACTGTAATAACTTTTAGCATATATTTATTTTTATTTTAACAAAAACAAAAAAAAAGTTTTACTACATTTATATTTATAAACAATGAAGAATTACTGATAGAAAAGGTCACAATGTCCACCGTCCACCTTCATAAGATCAAATAGATCCTTAATTCTCTCAAGCATGATTTATTTCTAAATGGCTGAAAAACATATCTTGCACGTAACCTTCCGCAGGGCATGCCGTTGTAAAAAGTACAAAATTAGCTTTCTTTTTTCTTTAAAATAAAATTCAAGCAGTAGAGAGCGTTAATAACCATTTGTAGTCGTCTATTGGATCTCCCTTTCCACTTCCTGAAAGTTATTTGCATTTCAGATTGCACAATTAGCTGCACTTGTCATTTTAATATGTGAACATCTGCGGTGCTGTACTTTATGCAATGTGTGCCTGCTTGTGAAATTCTCTCTCAGTAGAATCTTTCTCAGTGAAATTCTTTCTAAGTTGTTTTAATGGGATTTGAGTTAAAATAATGCGTAAATGAAACCAGCACTTTAAACATAACAAAGAGATGGTGGATTATCTAATGAAAATTTTAATGAAGATAGTGATAATATTGATATTGAAGAAGATCTGCAATTTCCTTAATATGACGAAGATTTGAGTGATGAAAATTTAGAAGAGGAAAATTACAGTAATAACTCTGAAGCAAATGCAACAGATGATGAGATTACTGAAAATAATAGTGACAAAAATTTTTATATGGGAAAAGATAAAGTCACAAAATGGAAAAAAGAGGAGACCATAAAAACCTCTAAAACCAAGAACAAAAGTATTATAAAGAAAATGCCAGGACCAACTACATATGCAAAAGGAACTGCTTCTGAAATTGACACTTTCTAAAATTAATTGATCTGAACATGATTGATGAAATAATTGATTGCACTAATAAATATATAACAAGTAATATAAAAATTTTGTTTTTTAAAGTCAATTCTTACTTAGGCCATCAAAGAAATATTTAATATAATCAAGCTAATATGAGTTTTTGTTGCATTAAAATATCTCAATTTGTTGATTTTCTATAAGCAAGTAGGTTTACAATCGAACTCTATGGGAATTTGGCGAAATATTACAGATATCGCCAAGTTGGCGTCACTTTTGGCGACTCATTTTGGTCGCCAAATTTGGCGATATATCGCCAAGTTGGCAACAAACTTGGCGGTATTTGGCGACAGAACAGGATCCTCCCCTATGGTAACCCTTACTGAAAATACTTTCATTGAAATTCAATAACCAATGGCGGCTATTTTGTTTCCCATGCAAAACTAAAATTAATTAATTAAAATTTAATTAATTAATTAATATTTGAAAAAACTTTATTAACATCAATTGTCATCCAGTACAAGTTTAAAAAAATTTATTTCAACCTGATAGGATGAATAATGAGTATTTTATTAACGATTGAAAATTTGTACAAGATAAATATATAAATAAATATAGGGAGAGTGTGAGCTAATAGTAGGAATTGAAAAAGAATAGAAGGTAAGTATAATCGGAAACGGGATTGTAAACAGACATCTAGAAGTGAGTTTATGACTTTGATGGGACTGCTTTACTTTATAGGCACAATGAAAAGCCAACATGTAAATGTTCAGCAGCTCTGGGCTGCTGATGGGACTGGAATACAAATACCAAAAGCAGCTTGAGTTATAAGCGATTTTTGTTTTAACTTCGCTGCATTCGTTTCGATGATGTAGATACTAGGGCTGAAAGGAGGAAATTAGATAAACTAGCTGCCATCCATTCCACGTGGGATTAATTTGTTCAAAATTGTTTGAAATCTTATAATACAAGCAAATTTATAATCACTGATGCGATGTTGCATTCCTTTACAGGACATTGCTCTTGGATTCAATACATCCCAAGCAAACCTGCTAAGTATGGCATCAAAATATTTGCCTTACAAAATGCTAAAACATTTTACTGCAGCAAAATTGAAATTTTCGTCGGTAAACAGCCTCCTGGGCTTTTCACTGTGGAGAACAGACCATTAGACATTGTCAAACATTTAGTAACGCCTATTGAAAACTCTAATAAAAACCCTAGAGCCGATAAGTTGTACTCCAGCTTTCCATTAGTTGATTACTTATTAGAGAAGAAAATCACATTCATTGGTACAGTAAAGAAAAATTAAAAAAAAATTCCTTTAGAATTTTTTCCAGAAAGATATAGAATTGTGAATACTTCTATGCTTGGTTTTCAGAAAAATAAAACACTGGTTTCATATGTACCAAAAAAGGACAAACCAGTGGTATTAGTATCTAGCCTTCATGATAAAGCTGAAATTGATTCAGAGAGTGGAAAACCTGAACTAATTCTTGATTACAATATGACTAAAGGAGGTTGACACCTGCAATAAAATGTGTGCCTTATTCTGTATCTCGAATAACAAGAAGTTGGTCTCTTGTCACACTTTATACTATGATGAACACTGCAGGAATAAATTCACATGCACTATTTCTACTGAATAATGTTGATGAAGATCCAAGCCAAAGAATTACTTTTTTGAGAACTCTTTCAAAATCCCATATAAAAGAACATCTCATATCCAGAGCTCAAATTTCGTCTTTACCTCGAGATGCGTTGGCTTTCCTTGATGTACATCGTTCAACAGAAAATTTGGAAGAGGAAACTTCAAATAAGTTTATCTTTCTGCAAAAGAGAGGTTCGTATTACATGTGTGGGCGAAAAACAATTCCTTCTCTACAATGAAGTGCAACAAATGCATAAGGTTTATCTGTAAACAGCATTCGAAACAGTAAATCTTATGCCTGCCATGTGAAGCGAATAATGTAGATGAAATATATGACTAATTCTGTAAGTCTGAAATTACTTAATTATTGTTTAGTAAGTCATTATTAGTTTTTATACTTTGTGATTATAGTAGTAAGTAGCTTTTTATACATTTAAACTTCTGCTTTAATATATTATAACAAAATAAATCAAGTGTATTGTGGAATACTTTCATAAATTGTGATACGAGATAACTTATACGATATTTGTATGTTAAATTATTTGTAAAATTACAACAAAGCAGCAATAATTGAATGTTTTTCCCCTGTTGTACAATTTACAATGCGTGCCCACTCATGTGATGAAAATTTGTGCACCCAGCGAAAGGTTAAAATATATTTAAAATGGATTATTAAGAATAAATAATGTTGAATTTTTATAAAAGTTACATTCATTACAAAATTACAAACTAACCACATATGAGGTTTACAAGCAATAAAAAGTTAGTAGTAGTTATTATTATTATTATTTTTTTTTTCCATAATGCAAATTTTGAATACATTGACTTAAACTAGAAAAGGGAAAAAAAAATATATTTGCATATATATATATACATATTTATTTGTATATAACCATTATATATATATATATATATATATATATTAAAAAATCAATGTTTCAAAATTTTTTCTTGAAACAAGAAATAAAAATAAATTGCATTTTTTCTGAATTAAAATATATTTATGCAAAAATTTTCATACTGGTACTTTTATTAAAGATTAATGAATAAATTACTTCATTTGTTAAAGAAGCACAAGCTTTAGCAGCATGTCCAATGGCTTCTAATAGGACAGACCAATTTTGCACTACATCCTCATCTTCTGATGCAGTTCCATTTCTTTCTTGAGTCATTGTAACAGAGCTAACATCATCCGTATGCATACTGCAGGATGAGGTCTGTTCTTTAAAACCCTTCAGGTTTAATAGAAGTTGTCTTATCATTTTACACATGTTCAACATTGCATTAAACACACTAATATCTGAAAAAAGTATAGGATAGGTAAAGTGAAAAAACTAAATGATTAAAACAACTGCATACCAATGTTTTTAAGTTTTACTGAGAGAGATGCTTTCCTTTAAAAACTCTCTTAATAATAACAGTGATTTTCAATAATCATTATCAGACTTGTAAATAATTTTAACAGTAATGTAAAATAGTCAGATTTTTGGACACATATTTCTAATGTTAGGAAAACAAAATTCTAACAACTATGGAGAAACAGTAGTACATTGATGTCTCTTTTCTATTCATAACTAAAGTGAAGGAAGATCTTACTTGTCAATGAATACTATACTGAGCCAGCATTTTTACCGACTGTAGGATTTCCATACTCGGAGATATAGCGATGATTTTGGCATGCAGAAAATCCTTTTTTGGAGCAAATAAATGAACAGAATGCTAAATTCATCTTTAAAAAGTTAAACTTAAAATTACTTTATGTGCAAATTACTTATAAGATGAAAAAAAATATTTAAAAAGTTAAAGTAATTTAACCCCTTTTTAAATATTTTGACATCTTTTAAGTAATTTGCACATAGTGTAATTTTAAGTTTATCCTTTTCGGATTTAATTTATATTATTTGTTAACTGCTGAAGTACATTCTTAAATAACCAAATTTGGCTGCTTGGAGGAATGAATTTATGCGAGTTGATGTTAACTTTTTTTTTTTTTTTTTTTATTTCTGAAAGAATTCAGGTTGCATTAATTTAGCCTACTGCACTAAATTTTGTTCTGATTTTTTTTATTTTTATTCTTATGAGATTTAACAGGGTCTTTTGCATTTCGAGGCAATTTTTCGGCATTATTAAAAATAAATCCGGTTTTAAACTTTTAGTCCAATACAACAAATTTTATGCTTGTGTCAATAAAGTTTATTCGGAATTCATACAACGATTCTTGAAATTTTTTATACAATTTTTGTAGTTTTTTCATGTTTACGCGACGATTTTAAAACAATATAGAAAATTTTTATTCTGGATTTTTTGAAGTTTTAGTCATTTTTAATAGCATTTTCATAGTTTTTCCGCGATTTGCTGTGATTTTTCTACATTAATAAATGGAATCCGGTTTATATCTTCCAGACGAATGTAGTAAATTTGAAATTTTTTGTGATTTTTCGCATTTTGGGCGCATTTTAACAGGCTCGGGCAATGTTGGGCGGGTCACCTAGTATTCAAAAAGGAGAGAATTTGAATAAATGTTACTCATAAAATTAACAAATACATGAATCCCCTTTAGGGACGCCGGCTGGGGGAAAGGCAAGGAAGGGCCACTGCCTCTCTCTCTGGATTTTGAAAATTAATTTTAAAGGAAACTGTCTTCATCTCTGATTGTTAAAAATGAAAGATAAAAAATTGCCTTGCCTTCCTCAACCCCTACCGTGAAAAAGAATTTTTAAATTCTTTTTCTTTAATTTTCTTTTTACATTCACGTGTTTCCAATTTATCTTACACGGGGTTTTCAAAAGAAATCAGAGCCCCTGCGGCAGGAATTTTTTTTTTTTTAATTCTCAATTATGTTAAATGTTGGTAGAAATCTATTTTTGAATATTTAATATTTCTTAATTGTTAAATTTTTGTATTGCTTTTGAGTACGTTTAAAAATTGTCTTAAACGGAGAATTCTGTCAAAAAATTTTAATTTAGCTTATTTCATATTTACATTCTGCAGTGGGCAAATGTAGACCATCGACAAGTCAAATGTCGATGAAATGCCAGCCATCCAATGCAAAAAACAAAATATTTAAAAATGTGGAATTGCAAATGAAATATTAGAAAAGAACCTTCCCATTGGTTTAACATTAATTCACGTGTGACTTCCTCTGTCAGGATGGAAGCCTTAAGGCTCCTGTCCCTGCAGGCGAAGACACTCGCAAGCTAATGCTAATCCTATGGGGAGGTTATTTTCTAACATCTCGTTTGCATTTTGACATTTTTAAATAATTTTTTTTTTTTTTTGCATTGGACAGCTGAGATCCATCGTTACATCACTGTTTTTTTTTACTTTTTCGATTTTGGTTTCAGATATTTTTTATTAAGTTACTTTCACTTTCGAGACTGGTTCCGAAAATGAAAGTGTCATTCTAAAAAATATCTGCAACCAAAATTGGAAAAATAAAAAAGGAGTGATGTAGAGTTGGACCTCAGATATCCAATGCAAAAAAAAGTATTTAAAAATGTTGAAATGCAAAAGAAATATTAGAAAATAACCTCCCCATAGGATTAGCATTAGCTCATGAGTGTCTTCGCCTGCAGGGACAGGAGCTTAAGGCTCTTCTGAAGTTCCTTGCTCAAAAACACGAAATTTTCTGACACATTTTTAAATGTAAAGGCAAAAAAAGATTGCTCTTTTGATGAATTTTTAATTAATATCTTGGCTAATTATCAAAATATTAGCTTTAGGTGCATCAGGATCTGTCTTAGACTATCCTCAAACAAATTTTCAGACCTCTGCATGCAGTACATTTTGTCAGCCATCACCAAAACACACATACAAAGACAGAGCAATCTTTACTTTTATTTAGATGTATGAAAATATTAAATGAAATTTGTAACAGTAAAACACTGTAACTAATTAATAATAATAATATTTGTAAATATTATAGAAAATCCTTTTCTCATGAATGAAATATAAATGGAGAAGTACATAAAATAGAATATAAATTAAAAAAAAAAATTATATAAATTAATAAATAATTAAAACTTAACCCTTTATCTGCTGATGGTACTTATAAGTACCATCAAAATAGCTTGTTATAAAATTCATTTAATACATCGATTAGTTGTAATACAGTTTAGAATGAGTTATAGATATATTACTTTACCTTGTTCCAAAAGCATTATTAAATACACAAAACAAAAATATTTAAAATAACAGATTTGAGTGGGGTTATAAATATTGCACAAAATCCCTATAAATTCAAATTTAATTAATTCTTCTAAGTCCTTCAATCATTCAAAAATTTATTAAATGATTATGTAAATCTTCTAATGTAGTTTAAACAATTCACTAAAAATGCTTTAGAAAACAAAATTTTCATGAATTCAATACATAAAGGGTTAAAATTATAAAAATTTACTCAAAAATATTCAGTTTATGAATTTTTTTAAAACAAATTATAAATTTTATTCTTAAAAACAAATTAATTGTAGATCAGAAAAAATAAAATAAAAATATCTCCATTATGGAAAAAGGTTGCTGTTGCTCCCATAATTGAATCTAATGTGTGTTTTTCACTTTCTCAACTTATCCTGCAAAAACTACTACATATAAAATCACAGACACTGGTAGTTTTATAGAGAAATGTATGATAAATACATTGCAGCAGACAGTTTTTAAATAAAAATATTTTAAGCACTATTAATGTTTTGCATCATATAAAAATTGATTTACGTTAAATTAATTACTTTTTAAATGGTTAAGAAATTACAAAATTTGTACAATGCCTAATTCTTATGAGTTTTATTCAGAAAAATTTTCTCCAGGTTCCAACAACTAAAACAGTAATAATTTATTCTTATATGTCTAAAACTTACTGAATTTTCAATGTTTTAATCACCATAAATGGAAAAAACATGTTTTTAGTGCCAGAAAATACCCAAAATGCATGAAATTCAAAGTATGATAACTAGGAAAGTTTTTGTCTTGTAAAAATTAAGTTTTTAACCGCAAACTGACTTTAATGGTGTGGATTCATCTCAACAGAAAACAGCGTCTTTACTTCCCAAAATGTCCCAAAATTATTTCAAACATTTTGTTTAAAGGCCTTTTAATTAAAACATCCATTGACAACATACACAACGATTAGTTATAGATTACAAAAATAACAGGTTATTGGAACCTGTTACATGCGCAAGTGTGGATCGTTGCAACCTATTAACCATAAGTAACTCTATTTCACATCTCTATAAACTGAAACTAAAAAGAAAAAAAAAAGTGAAATGTATTTGGTCAAAGGAATTAAAGAAAAAAAATCTTTAAATTCCATTCATTTTGATTTAAAAAGCTATATTAAAAAATTCTTAATAAAAAGATCTCTCTTATTAAAAAAAAAAAAGTAACTAACGCAGTCACCGCTGCCAGTTTTGAATTTTTTGTGACTGGGGGGTCTTTCTTCGTTAAAATTAAGAAAACTACAACATACAAAAATATGAAAATCAGTGGTACTATAGAGAAATGTTTGATAAACACGCTGATGCATGCAGTTTTTAAATCAAACAATTATTTTAAGAGATATTTAATGTTAAAGTTGGTCAAAATCGTTCCATTAAAAAAGTTTTATAGGAGTAAAAACTATACATAGGTACGTAATAATTTTTCTGAGTATATACAAGAGACATTCCCAGTGTGCAGACTGCATTTATTTTTTTAATTGGGTCATTCCATGTCAAATCAACCAGTGACTCAACCTGACCATTTCAGATTTCAATGAAATCTCAGGAATCATTCTCCCTGATGATATAAATGAGAATATATTTTTTTTTATCACATTAAATTTTCATACAATTAATTATTTAAATTTTTAAAATCATCATTTTTTGGGTTGCATAAATTTTTAAATTTTGAATTTCTCAAGTTCTATCAGGCATACAGAATTTTATCACCCCTCATTTTAAAGAGAAATTTATAAGGTTTAATTTGATACCCAAGTTGACTATACTCAGTTAAAAAAATAAATTTTAATTTTTTTTTAAATTTAAAATTAAAAAAATTTTTAGATAGTGTTTTTTAAAAATTTTGAAAAAAATGTATGTTTGTTGTAATATTATAATCTTAAATTGTGAAAAAGAGTGGGATCTCAATGGGATCAAGAGTTATGAAATAAAAACTGAAAATTATCATTCAAATAACAATCTAGTTCTAGCTATTTTGTTATTTATGTATTATTTGAATGGTAATTTTCAGTTTTTATTTCATAACTCTTGATCCCATTGAGATCCAACTCTAAAAATTTCAGAAATTTTAGCTTATAATATTACAACAAACATACATTTTTTTCAAAATTTTTAAAAAACACTATCTGTAAAATTTTTAAATTTAAAATTAATTAATTTTTTTAACTGAGCATAGTCAACTTGGGTATCAAATTTAAACTTATAAAATTCTCTTTAAAATGAGGGGTTATAAAATTCTGTATGCCTCATAGAACTTGAGAAATTCAAAATTGAAAAATCTATGCAACGCGAAAAATGATGATTTTAAAAAATATAAATAATTAATTGTATGAAAATTTAACGTGATAAAAAAATTATAAAAATGTATTCTCATTTATATCACCGGAGAGAATGATCCCTGGCAGTTTCATTGAAATCTGAAATGGTCAGGTTGAAAATTGAAATTTTTTGATTGATTTGACATGGAATTACCCAATTTGACTCATTTTTTGAGGACTTATCTCCATTTTAAATTCAAATTTTCAGCATTTCGAGACATATTTTAAAACAGCGAAAAGAATAATATTTCCGTTAAATTAAAAATTTATTTACATGTGACTATTATAAACGAAAAAACTTTATTTTAAAAATTAAACGATTATGTATTAAAAGCAGGAAAATATTGAAAATTACGTCATAAAAACTATATTTACATGTGAATTTTAAAAGAGAAAGAAAATTGTAAAAAAATAGCAGAGGTCGATCCAGGCAAAATTTGGGGCCTGGGACCTTTCACAAAAATCTATTTAATAAAATGGGCCCCTTTACAAAAATGAACTTAATAAAACAGGGCTCTTCACAATATTCCTTTTAATAAAATAGGCCCGCTACATTACATTCTTTTCATAAAAACTTTTAAAATGCGTAATTTATAAATAAAACAGGGTCACGAAAAACATAAACTTTAGCAAGGGGATTTAAAGCATGTTTTTGTTCATAAATTCTTGGTTTGAATTTGAATAACTGGATTTAAACTTTCATTACAAAATGTTATTTTTCACAAAAATGTAATAAAATTCACAAAAATAACTTCTACTTTTCAGAAAATGGGCCCCAAGAATAAAAACCTGCATCGACCCCTAGTCATTAATATGTGTTAAATTCGTAAATGGAGGAAATTACGTCATATTTAAAATGGCCAAACAGTTTAAATTTAAAAATATATTTGCATGAGACATCTATTTCATATTTTGAGATAATCTTTTAAACTATTGTTGTGAATACTTAGAAAGTGCAAATAATATTTCCTTTCTAACAACAAAAGTATTTTCACGTGAATATTAAAATGAGAAAGAAAGCTTTGATGAAAATTACGTCAGATTTAAAACGACACATTTAAAATGTTTTATTTAAAAGAACTTTTTTATAGCATTGTTAAAAAATACTGGGAGACAAAGACTCTTTTTACTTAATTAATTTTATATTAGTTTATTTTGAAATGTTACACTGATCTGATTTAATCAAGGACAAAAACAGCCCGTTAACAAGGAGATCACCACTGTTTTTTTAATTATAATTCAGCCTTCCGAAATTTTTTTTTAAAGCCAATCAAATTAGCATGCTTTTGAGTTTGGGGTGTCTGAACGGGGGTTGGCAATCATAGGGCAGAGCATCCAAGTAAAAAATAAAAATAAACATATATTACTAAAGTTTCGGTAATTAAAATCAAAGTTATTAATCGCAAAAATCGGCAGAATATTTTTACTCTTGCGATGCTTTGACAAAATTCGCAATTCTTTGTCGAAATTTGCATTTTCCCCCGCATCCTGTTGATGAAATTTGCATTTTTTCAGCGGCCCTTTGACAAAATTCACGTTTTTTTTTTTTTTTTTCAATCCTTTTAACAAAATTGGAGATTTTTTAATTCTGCGAACGATTGACGAAATTGACTTTTTCTTGGCAACCATCTGCCGAAAATTGCGATATATTTTTTATGTCCGAATTTTCGGACTATGACGAGTTTTTAAAATACCTTAAATTTTTCTAACAGAAACCTCCTGAACATTAGTCATCCAATGCTCCAATGTTGAGGTTCCAGGTTTGCCATAAAACTAATCAGCTTTCATAAAGGATTTTTTTTTTGAAAGAGAAATTGTCAGGACTTCTCAGCTTGGCGAAATTTAAGAGATTGCAATGCTGGCGAGATGAACTTTTGATGAGTTTTTAATTAATATCTTGGCTAATTATCAAAATATTAAAAATTTTAGCCTCATGTGCTTCAGGATCTGTCTTAGACTATCCTGAAACAAATTTTCAGACCCCTGTGCAGTACATTTTGCCAGCCATCACCTAAACACACATACAC
This sequence comes from Maratus speciosus, assembly GCA_963932465.1. Classification (NCBI taxonomy): domain Eukaryota; kingdom Metazoa; phylum Arthropoda; class Arachnida; order Araneae; family Salticidae; genus Maratus; species Maratus speciosus. The sequence goes on from OZ010791.1 coordinate 292,200,521, forward strand.
AGATAGAGCGATATTTTATTTTATTTAGATGTATGAAAATATTAAATGAAATTTGCATCATTAAAACAGTCATCATAAAAACTGTAACCAATTAATAACATTTGTATATATTATAGAAAATCCTTTTCTCATGAATGAAATATAAATGGAGAAGTACATAAAACAGTACAATTTATAATAATAAATTATAAAAATTAAAAAAAAAATTAATTAATAAATAATTACTACACATAAAATAACAGACACTGATAGTTTTATAGAGAAATGTATGATATATACATTGCAGCAGACAGTATTTAAATAAAACTATTTAAAGCACTATTAGTGTTGTAATCAGTCAAGATAGTTCAGTAACATAAATTTTAAAGGATCAACAACTATGCATAGCAATTTAATCATCTTGGCACAGATGTCTTATACACACCATATGGGCATGATTTTGTTCTGACGCCAATTTGGCAAAAACATCAACAGCATAAACATCAATATCTGGGTTACCACATCAAGCAAAATATCAACACTTTGGTGCCAGTTAAATACCTGTTGCGTATATGACATTGGTGCCAGAAAAAAAATCGCACCAATATGGTGCGTATATGGCATCATCTGTGTCATCTTTTGTAGGCATATATACATGACTTAATTTTTATGTGCAGTATTCAATCATCCTTTATATATATATTTGTCTTTTTTTTTTTGGTAATTTTTAGTAATAATTTCATTATTTCATTTTGCGAAAGTTTTCCTTTATGGTTAACTTGTTAGCAAATTAAACATTTGAAAAATTAACAAAATAAAAGTAATTAATGAAGAGTATGTTTTTATAGAATGGAATTTTGTGCAATGGCCTGTTTTATTTAAAAGAATTTTGCGAAGTGACCAGTTTTATTTAAAAATTTTTGTGAAGGGCGCTGTTTTATTAGAAAAATTTTTGTGAAGAGGGCTGTTTTATCAGAAAAATTTTTGTGAAGAGGGCTGTTTTATAAAAAAACATTTTTGTGAAGGGGACTGTTTTATTAGAAATTTTTTTGTGAAGGGGTCCATAAATAGGCCTAGATTTTTTCCCAGATCAACCCCTGTATCGGAGCAATGCTAGATGCAGCCTTAGGGCCGAAAAATCCCCAATCAATGGGTAATGAATGGTAGCTCGATTAGGCACATAATGTAAAAACATCAAAATCGAAACAATCTCAACTAAATTTTATAGATTAAAATATTTAATTTTGATGCTTTGGATTAAAAATTGATATTAAATTCTCCCTTTTAACTTTACAGATAAAGCAATGTTGTAAATTTAACAACAAATGTGCTATTTTTTACACTTTAGTTTCACATACATCACCAAAATTAAAATTTCATTTATACCATTGATATTTATAATTGTTCATCTAACTTGACACATATTACATTATCTTATGAAATATTTTCCATTTGTAGTAGCATAACTACTGTGCATAGTAAACATATGTGCCTATTTGTGTCAGAAATTAGAGCAAGCTTGCTAAAAGATAAAAAGACAAAATGTTTTAATCTCTTATCTATAAATTTCACTAATGGGTTTGATTCTTGTTCTTACTATCAGTTTGAAATTTTTTTGTTTAGCAAAAATGGAATCAAGGTCAAGATAGATGCCATAACAATTACAGATTTTATTTAATATAAAATTCATCTTCACTTGCAAAATCAATGAAAATATTTTTCAAATTTATCTTAATTCGTCAGGACATATGCAGATTTGCACACTAAATTAACCAAAGTTTATATAGTAAACATTCAGCAATATGTATTTACATTAGTAATCTTTTGCTTTGCTACAAATGCATGATATACACATAAATAGACCTAAATGAAAGATTGAGTTTAGAAAAAAAAAGTAAAAACTATAAATAAATGCCATAACAATTTTTATTTTTTAAAGTAGAAAGTACACATTTCTAAAATAATCAAATATAATACAGTAAACTCAATCTAAGGCAGATTCTGAGTAATATGGAAGTCTGTCGATGACAAAAAAATTTTCTCAGTGCCAATCAATTTTGCCATAGACAGAGCTTACTGTATTTAAAAAGTTTAAGTAACTCTTATTAACAGGGTTGGCAAGGTTTTTCCCACCCCCGGTAAATACCATGGTAAAAACCGGTATTTACCGTCCCGGGAAATACTATGTTTTTCCCACATGCGAAAAACTGATTATTAAAAGCATAAATATAAATTCAAAACAAACTTTAAAAATGTCAAAACTGAGTTACAAGAAAATAGCTTGAAAGGTTAAAAAAAAAAAAAAAAAAAGAAAAGGAAGATCTACAAAAACAGACAATTGAGTGCATTTATTTAAATATTCACACACTAGTACACAGATTCCCAAACATTTATCAATCATAATCGTATTCATATTCTTCGTCTTCCACATTGGATTTTAGCATCATATAACAAAATACTAATTTAGAGACTTTTTGTAAACCAGTCTATTTCTAATCTTGTTTTGGATGAAAGAAAATTTAGAAAAAAAAAAAAAAAATGCTCTAAAGATGCTGGTGATGCAGTATATCCTTGAAGATGTTTTATGCAATAATTCTTATTTATTTATACAGTAGAAGATCTTTATTGTTAATTATTATTATGAATTTGTTACATTAGTTCAACTTTATCCCCTTAATTTAGAATTTTAATGAAAAGAAAAATGGTACTATTACAATAAACATTTTTGAAAATGAGTAATATAATGAATGATTTGGTCCAGGTATAATTGACCATGTTTATAAAGTATATTTAACAATATGTGGAATAATCACTGTTATTAAAAAGTTCATAATCTGGAAAACTCCTGTGGACAAGGAATGCAGTATAAAAATACTCTAATGTATTTTCAAATGTTTCAGACATATTTCGCCTTATTTATAAGGTAAATTTAATGATGTGCGAAATGTGACCCATATAATGCACAACCTTGCATTTTTAGGTTTTCGTTATACAGATCTTCTACTGTATTCCTTTCTTACAGAATAATTTTTAACCTAAAGGAAATTTGTAATAATTATGCATGTTCAACTTTCATTTTACACATCAGATTCAGAAAACCAGAATATTTCTTACATATTGTCATTTGGAAGTTTTTTCCAGTATTTACCACTTTATCCCGGTATTTACCAGTTTTTCCCGGTGGGATGGGAAAAACAAGTTTTGGACGGGAAAAAGCCAACCCTGCTTATTAATAATAAAAATTGAAACCCGGATCTTTACCAAATTTGATTTGCTCTTGTGGTATACTTCTGCTGAAAAGTAAGTTACCATACAATGCAAATGAAGAAGTGATGGCAGTAATCCTTGTGATTTGTGGTAGATATTCTTCTTCACCAAGTTTTGAAAAATATGTATGAAATATTGGTCTTAAAGCATCAAAATTCTTACCTAAGTATAAGATAAAATAATTTTAATAACAGTTAACATTATCAAAATAAACCTTTTAAACAGAATTTTTAACTCCATATGAATTTTATGTTTCAACAAAAATAAAATGTTTACAAGGCGATTTTAGATAAACCTAGCATGGTTTAAATGGCATTTTGAATTATAGTAGAAACCTGTTTTTGTATTTTTTGTAGAGAAAATAAGTTAAACATAAATAATGAAAAAATATGCATTTAAAAAAGACAAGGGATATGATGCAGTAATGCAGTGTAGCATACTGATACAAGACAAACCACAATTTTGTCTGTATAAGATTTTTTTTCTTACAGTATTCATATTAATCATTATTGATTTTACTCTTTCATGAAAATCATAGGTAATTATTACACACTTTTTACTGACTTAACTACTTAACTTATTTCATGATTGTATAGATAGAATTTTGTATCAATTAATAGATATTTTTTAATTAAATTTTTATTGTATCTTGGAGAAAGAGTCAGCTTTAATGCAATCAGAAATTGATTGCGTCCAAGCTTGGCAAGGGCTTTTTCTTTACTTTTATCAGTAATTTTTTACAATATATAATAATTGACGAAAATAGGTTTCCATAAATGAAGCCAAATTGGTGATATCAGACTAATTTTTTGAAATTCCTATTCAAATTTAACGTTGAGGAAAACTTGTAATCTTTTCTATAATTGGGTTCCACAAATTTTAGCTTCATGTATTTGCCTAAAATTAGCAGAATTCTTAAAAACAAGGAACAGGCAAAGTACCTTTTCCTCACAGCACAAACGAGGACTTTTATATTTTGTGGCATATTTAATCACTCATTTTCCATATGGAGAAATTTTAGCTTGCAGTGTGCATACTAGTTACAAATTTGTAGACCAATAGCAAAACAAACTCCGTTACGATAAAAATTACATTACCAAAAGATATTTAAGGAGGTGAATCCATTGTGAATCATAGGCGACAGTAAGCATTCTGAGGGATCATTAATTTTGATTGTAAAAAAGGATAAAAGTATTACTAAATAATAAAAGTGAAGTTTCTTTTTTTTTTAAGGGAAATATTAACTTACCACTACAACTTAGATAAAGTCAATTTGATTTGTCAGTATGAGTTTGAAGTATAAAATGTAAACTCTTATTTTTTGTGATAAAATAAGTTTTCTAAATCCATCTCTATAATAATAGCCTAAGTCACGTGACTGTCATCAACAGTTTCAGGCTGACAGCTTTGCTTTTCATATACAAGGCAACTATTTTTAATAACTTTTTTATTTTTATGAAAACTGCATAAAAGTTAAAACTTTTAAAAAGGCCATAAAAAAAAAAAAAAAAAGAAAAGAAAAAAGTTTGAGAGACATTCAAATATGCACATATTCTAAAATAACTTCAGTTGAAATTAGATTGAGAGCCCAATATCTCATTTCATTAAAGTAAACAAACAAAAGAGATTTGTTCATTGTGAATCATAAATTATTAAACCATGGAGGTAATCATTCGCAAACAAAGTTCTTCAGTGATGAATTTTGAAGTGCTTCACAAAAATAATTTGTGCCTATGAGCCAATCAAAGTTTAGCATAATTCAGTTAATCTACAATCATATTTACTATTGTCAATAACCAAAGTAATTAAGTATACTGTTATTAAATACATAACATCATTAAAAATGGTAAATAAAATCGAAGCAAAATAAAATAATATCTAACAATAATTTAGCATACGCTTATAAAACATATAATATCAGATTAACAGTTTTTAGCTAAGATATTTAATGATGGTAGTTCAATTTTTAGCTGCATATTATACGCGGCAGAATAATTATGAGATATATAAAAAATATTTTTTGATATGGGAACCATATTCCAAGTTAAAAATAAAATTAATACAAATTAAACACAATTTTCTTTTGCATTTATGGTTTTAGTTACCCTATACCCTGGTCTGAAATAGGGTAATTAAATTTAAATAAAGTTGATTTTTATGCTTTTTTAATAAATCTTCATAATAAGCTCCTGCTTCAGTCAAGTTAAAGTTTTGATAAAAATTTTCAAATGATAGATTTTTGTACTCTGGTAGAACCCTTGGTGGGAAATTGAATAATTAAAACGGATTTATTAAAGTTTTTTTCATGTGGCACTTATACTTCAAATTAAAATTAGATAATGTAATTTAAACTCAGCTTTCTTTAATGTTGATAATGCCACCAAGTGAGAAATATTACTAACCAAATTAAATTTTTTTTTGTTTTATGTTTCACTGTGTGGCAGCCATATTCAAGATAAAATTAGGTAGTACGGATTCAACGGTATTTTTTTTTGCGTTTGCAGTTACCACTGGTGGGAAATGTGCTATCTAAATTTAAATAAAGTTCATTTTTTATGTTTTACTGTATGGACACATTTACAATGATTGCATTTAAACTAATTCTACAATGTGAACAAGATATTAATTTATGAATATGGAAATGAATAGAAATTAGCTACTCCTACTGACACTAAACTATCAACAAAGTTGTGACATAAACCACACAAACACAAGGTATATGCAATTAATCTGTCTGCCGGCTTGTCTATCCTTACACAGTTTAAATTTCTTAAGATGCTTTTAATCCAAGAAATTATAATTAGTTACAATGATAGATTAGAATGTGTTTCCACTAATGGATGAATTAGGAGCAATTTTGCAATGCTAAAGCTGCTGATACTCCTGGGATTGATGCACAAAGGGTATAGGCAAAGAGTGTGTATGTATTTATATAAAATCAAATGCATATTTTAAAAATATAACTCTGTCATATAAGGCACATTAAAAGTAAAATCAGAAATTATGTATACTGAAACTAATTAAACTACAAAAAATTAAAATATTTATTAATTGAATAAAGTATGAAAAGAACCATCTTAACAAATGTGTTAAAAATACCAATCTTAAAAATAGATTCAACTTTAACAAAGTTTTTTTTTTTTTCTAATTTTAAGATTAAAGATATTTTTCGAACAAGATGTTAGATTGTCATTTTGCATGATGGTGTAACAATAGTCAAACAGAATTATATAGTTTTATACAACAGTATACAAAACTAATATATATATGTATGTAAGCTAAATGCAAAATAGTTTTAAAATAATAGAAACATTCATTTTTATAATGTAGATATTTTTAATTCTCTAAAAACAGACATAAAAAAAACAACAAACCAAAACAGAAATAAATTAAGAAAATAAAAATGGAAAAAAATTTCAGTACCATAAACTAATATATTAGAACTCCCCTGGCATATAGTGTTCAGAACTGTAAAAAATATGTCTAAATCTTCATTATGTCCACACTTCCTGAAAGGAAATAAATTATTCAGCAAAACATACTTCATCTATCCAGATCAATGCTTCTCACTCTGCCTTAGCCACAATCTCTCTCCCTCTCCTCCCCCCCCCCCCAAAAAAAAAATCCTTAGATAAATTTTTAATTTTTTTAAACTTTTATCTATTTGAAGATTAATTCTAGATTTATATTTATTAAATACTTTTAATTATAATTATTCACACAATACTTGGGCAAATTCACCCATGTTTAGTAAAAATAGTCAGTTTTATTATATATAATTATCAGGGTTGTTTGGTTTAAACCAAATGGTTTAAAAAAAAAAAAAAAAAAAAAAAAAAAAAAAAAAAAAAAAACACGCTGGTTTTTTTTCATGTGGTTTTTTTCTCTTTTTCCCTATTGTTTCCCTTTATTTTACACATTATTGAAAAATGCAAAATCCAAGTTATGCAGAAGCTACAAGCAAAGCTTTAGAAAAATGATGAATTAATAAATATGTAAAGGCGACAAACATTTTTAATCAAACTTTTTTATAAGCTTTAAATCTACATAGCAGACTAACTAATTTTTCTAAAATTAGCTGGGAAGAAAAAAACAAGTAGGTAATTATTTTTCTTCTTCTTTTTTTTAAGCCTTTTATTTTTAAAAATAGCCAAAATGGCAGATTTGAGCTAAAAGTACACTTTTACTACTTAGATTGCTTGATTAGTTAAGATTTACTAAGAATTACATAGGCCTCAATGATGACATAATCATAAGTAATTCTCTCCATTGGTTACTTCTTGTTCTGTCTGCTAATGACTGTGATTGTCAATGGCTATGAGTTTTCTTTGCTGTATCATGGCTATTGGGTTTAGTAAGCTTTTGTTTTTCTTGCACTCCTACATTGGGATTGAGGTTTTGCATTATGGTTTTATTCTGTTACCAGCAGGATTGGCACAGTTTAAATTAATTGGTTAATCAACTGGTTTTTTAGAAAAGATCTAATATAATATTTTCTCATTTTTGTAATGTAAGTGTTTCAAATTATTGGATATAAATAATTCCTACTTTTAACAGTCTTATCCCAGCAGTCACCGTGAGACATAGTGAGTCTAGGTTATATTTGTATGCATGTAGAATGCAATATCGGAATCTCTAAAGATAAAATTTAAAACATGTGAATGTAGCAAAGATGCAATAGATGAAAAATATTCAATATTTTGAATAAAATATTTTATTTTGAGAAAACTCAGATCATTTACAATTAATAGCATAAAATGACCTTTAAGATTTCAGTCAAGCTGCAAAAGAAAATTGTCTTGATTGGGGAGATTATTTTTTAAGGTTGGTCTCAAATGTTCTACTCAACAAGTGCAAAATGCTTTGACACATTTACAAATTCATTTTTTAATGGAAAGATATAAAATTAGAAGGCCTGACTGGAAGCGATTTGGAATCGAACTGTATTTTCCATTTTTTATAAATAAATTACCTATTGAGTTATAAGCAATTTTGATCATGTGACAAAGATGTTTTTAACTAAGATCTATTGCATGTGCAAAAAATGGAAACACAGTTCCATTACATAGTTTCTGAACAACAGCATCTGCTAGTCTCATGCATTTCCGAACAAAAATAAATTAAAACTTATGTCATAAAGTTGCCCTTTCGGACTTGAGAACAGCCTTAAGAATAAAAAAGAAATTCAAGAAATGAAGTCAAATAAGAGGACATTGAAAAATTGGGTGCTAGCTAAGCATCTGTTTAATTTTAACTAAAATATGCAATAAGATATATTTAAATCGTCTATTGCATAATCGAATCTACTATTTAAATCTGACAAAAAAGTGGGTAAAAATCGAGATAAGGTTTGCGTCATACATAACAGAAAAAAGTCTCATAAAAATGCCTAAAAATATATATTATTAATTTTTAGTTTGACATTTAACAGTAATACGTATTATGAAATAGCTTAGAAAAAAATCCTGTGTATTAAGTCTGATGGCTGTTTAAATGTTTTAGTGGATGACAACTTTTATAAATCTACTTTCCATTTCAAGATCAATCTTTTCAGTAGTCTAAAAAGCTGGTAAATAGGTATTTCTGTTTATTTTACTGTCACCGTTTTTTTAACGTGGTAGTTTCTGAGGAGAAGTGTCAAATGACAATACATAATACTTCTTGAAACGCGTAAAGACCCTACTGCTAAATTCAAATCATTCCAGGAATTCTTTATAAAAAGCTTTACTTTTTATAAAAGTTCATGTAGTGTTCTAACAGAAAAATCAGATATCTCAGATTGCGAATATTTCAAAGAAATTATTTTGAATAGCCATGGGAAAGTATATTATATTTATGAAACTACACCATATATCTATTTATAGTACTAGTAATCAAAAGATTGTTTATTATTAAGGTTTTCAAGCTATCGATGTTTCACTATGTAGAGCATTTTATTCATGGAACATAAGACATAGCTTTTACTAAAAATGTTTAAATTATTTCAATTTTCTACATAATTACTGTAATTATTTAATTAAAATTATTTTTAAATGAAGTTATATTACTTATGTATCCAACAATGTTTATTTTTATCAATAAATATGCATGTATATGTAATAGGAAAATATGATTAAAAAAAACCCGGTTTGAAAAAAAAAAACCCGGTTTTTTACCAACCCTGATAATTATTAATATAATTAAGAAAAAAAAAAAAAATATATATATATATTAATATGTGAAAAATTAGTGTCACACTTAAAAAAAAAATATATCAAGCATAAAAACAAGATCATTTGGATTTTATTCAAAAATCTATACAATAAATAATGTTTTCCATACTGTTTTATTTATATGCATTCAAAAGCACAGAAAAATAAATAAATAAATAAACGGCTTTATCCACTATTTTTCCCCTTTAAGACTGATTTTTTTTTAATTAAAAAAGAAAATAATAATAAACAGATGGAAAAGCATTAATCAAGACTATCATAAATTAAATCACTAAAACTCTTTGCTGTGAGATGAATTCAGTACAAATAAATCAACTTACAACAACTGTTTACCACAAACAATGATCGCTAAAACATACATATCTTCACCCCATACAGAGCAGTAATTTGAATTGCAGTTCAAAATAGAATCTAAAAACTCTAATAATCCTTTTAGGACATCACCTGTAACAAGAAAAGATAATTAAAAAAGGAATACACAATATACTGTACATACCAACTAAAGAGGACAGCAGTTTCGATTTTTAAAATTATGAAGTTATCTGATACTCTTGATAATATGTAATCTTGAGCAATAATATAACGTATCAGAAGCTTCCTTCTATTCAGTAAATTTAAATAATAGTTATATTTATGTAAAAAAAAGGAACCCCATCACATATGAAATTTCTTTGAAACACTTTCCAACATTATAAGAATATTGTTATGAAATCAACATCTTTTGTTGCAGTGAAAAAGATATGTAAATAATTAAGTTGATTCCATATCAAAAATGCACTCTACAAATATTGAATAATCTTCCCTGATGTAATGATCATAATTCATATGACTATATTCACAAACACAGTGCATATTACAATAAGCTGAACATACAACGAGAATAGACTTAAAGTTCAATCTCTAAATAAGCAAGCAATTTGCTTGCAATAAATCCAACTATGAAAAATAAAATCTGTCAATGAAGTCTCTAACATTGCAGACAAGAGCTTACTACCTTAATAACACACCCAAGGTCAAGCAATTCTTTTTATACAATACTGGCTTGGTTTCGCTGGACAGTCACTTCGGGGACCCGGCTGCCTTTGGCAGTGAAAAGACTTATCCACGGCTTCTAAAGCGTATTTTACAAACATGCAAACAGAAAATAATTAATAAAAATATAAAAAAAAATGCAAGTAAATAAAATAAATTTCATTCGTAAGCAACCTGAAAAATTTTCTGTGTGGTGCCCCCAAAATTTCTCTACTAAACAAAAAGAAGTGGAATATTACCTGTAGGGCAAAATAAAGTAATTCAAAATGTATTTATGTAAAAATCAGATAAAGTAATATTAATAAGAAATGGCATTTGCAAAAAATGCCCTCCCCCACACTTTTGACATAATCTGACCAGGTGTATTAGATGGTACATTAGGGGGGAAAGTAAAAAAAAAATTACATATAACAAGAAATTTGCATTTATATATATATATATATATATAACCATTAATTAAACATAACCTTCCACCGTCAAATATTATGAATTAAAGCTGTAAGTATTTAAAAGAAAAAAAAAAAAAAAAAAAAATAATATAAGAATTATTATGGAAGAAAAAGAAAAAAGTGGACACCGACAAAAATTGAAAAGCTTATACATTGAATTACGTTATCAAGGGCACAGAATTCAATGATATAAGCAAAATGGTTGTTTTCTGTGGGAAAAATAAGCTAAAGCTAAAAGTTATTTTCCCCTGTGCCCAAACAACCATAAAATCAAGTGAATTGATTAAAAATGAAAGCAGAATAGAAACAAATAATATGAAATGGAATAATCAATAAAACGTATTTAAATATTTATAGGATATAAAATATAAATAATAAACACCATACCGATTAATATTTCAGTATTTTACAAAAATCCACGTGCACATGGCTGCCAGTATATTGATAAAAATTGTTTTTTTCCTATCAATAATCTTCATATATCAAAACCCTTTAAATATCCGAATACAATTGGGAGAAAGATTTTTAACTACAATACATTTTCAAAAAATACATCTGCTGCAAGTAATTTTCCGTGTAACTGCAAAGACCCCACTCTAAAAAAATACATAAACAATGATCATGGACATATAATCACTGGAAATCTTGATATTGTTCATGATTTTAAATTGAAACAACTAATGGGTTATGGTACTAAATATAGACTTCCATCTAAATTTAATGTTAAATCTATTATCAAACAGTTTACATATGATATTGATATTTTTATTTATAAAATTTCTATCTCTTATAATAAGCCTATTGAATATTTTAATCAATGGAAGATATTAGTAATTGAAAAATTAACTATGGCTTTAAAAAATAATATTGCTGATTTGGTTTCTATTAATACAAAGCATTATTTCCAACAAATTACTAAATTACAAAAAAACTACGTTATTACATATGTAGACAAATCTCCTAACATTTATGCTATTATATGTAAATCATATTATCACCAACTTCTTACAAATTCTATTTCTTCTAATAAGTCATTTCAAAAAACTAATGAAACTGTAATTGTAAATAATCGTAAAATTCGTAGTTATTATAAACTATTAAATATTTTATCTACTAATTTTAATTATCCATATTTAGTTCTTATTCCCAAATTTCATAAAACTCCTATTAAATTTAGGACTGTTACTATAGGTTGTAATACATATAATAATAAAGCCAATACACTTCTCTTAAAAATTCTTAATCAATTATATGTACTTACTACAAATAATGATAATACACATTGTATAAAAAATAGCTATCAACTTGTTAATATTTTAAAAAATCTTCATTGTGTTTATAATATAACGACATATGACTTCAAAGATCTTTTTAATAATATAGACCTATTAGATTTACATAAAATTATAAATGCATTATTTAAAAAATATTATAAAAAACTGGAATTACCATCTAATATAGATATTGCATATTTTAAATCTTTAACTAACTTCATTATCTATAATAATTATATATTGCAAGATAATACTTTATATTTACAGCATGTCGGTATACCACAAGGCGGTTGTACTTCCAGTTTACTCTCTGACTTGTACTTATATCATTATGAACGTAATTTTACTAATAATAATCTACATTTATTTCGTTATATTGATGACATCATTTTAATTGATACTGATCAATCTGCAATTACTCGATTTCCAGTTGATTATCCCACTAATTTGGAATTAACGGAAAACCTTTTATCTAACAATACAATTAACTTCTTAGATCTTAAAATTACAATCAAAGACAATAAAACAATCACAGATTTATATGACAAACGTAAAGAATTTAAATTCAAAGTTAATACATTTACAAATTTTAAATCTTGTCTACATCATTCTGTATTTCGGAATATAATACTTAATCATTTATATAGAATAAAATGTTTATGTTCTTCTCCTCTAATTAACAATAATATTAAAAAACTAATTTATGATGCATTAAATCATGGTTTTCCAAAAAAATTCATATATTCATTAATATACAATTAGTACTTTTCTTACATGATCTATATAAACAAATTAACACATGCGTAAACAAAATTACAAAAAAATTATAAAATAAAAAAATATCTATAGAAAATTAAAAATTGTAAAATAATATAAAAAAAATATTATAGGTTGGTTGGGTGGGTAGATGTTAGAGTACGGAGGAGGGTGGTGTTGTCTGGATAATACGCAATGGTTAATTATATATATTAAAAAAAAAAAAAAAAAAAAAAAAAAAAAATGGGGGCTCTTGTATTATTACTATATTTTTGTTACGTATTTTATATGGATGTTGATTTGATATTTTATATGTAATTGGAGAATTTCATTAATATTATAATTAGCCTAATTATTGATTAATCTAATTTACAATTATTTGTTATTAAATTTTAAATTTACTAAGGACAATATCATATTAATTACTAATAGTATGCCATTCTTATAGTGAATAATATACATATAAGTATGTATAATATAAATATAGTTATACTGTATGCATTAAAATTGGGTAATTATTTTTATTATTATTACTCTATTCTTTTTAATATTTATTATCGGTTTACTGTTTTTGAATGTCCCACATTCATACTTTATGGTTTTTTATGGATGTCTGAAGATAATCCACACTCTATATTTGTGCTTTTTAAGTAATGGGTATTTAAGTATCATTTAACCTTCTATTTACTTCCACATGTTTATTATTTCCTGTTCATTTTATAAATATCTGATATATAATTCATAAAAAATAATTTTTATATTTAATAATTATTTATATTAATTATTACTGAATTTTATTTTGTTTTATAGCATATAGCTATATGCTATATATTATCAATGTTCTAGAATTATTTATTTCTTAGTTTAGTTTAAATAAGTTAGCTAATAAAATATATTGTATGCTTTTAAATTTTATTTACAATAGTTTTTAAATACATTGTGTGGTTTATATTCGGTTTATAATTCTCTATATATAAGGATATGTTTGGTTTTGCTGTTTATACAGTTATTTACATTCAATTGCTTACAATTATTTATACAGTTATTTACATTCAATTGCTTACAAATATTTATCTTGCGTTAGTTGTTTAATAGAAGTAATACTAGATGGCAGCACTAAATTTGTCTCTTTAAGATAGCTCTAATTGTTAATTTTTCTAGCTCCATTTCAGTTATAATTTAATACACCAGGGGGTATTTTTAGCTAAATTTTGACGATATTGTTAAATTGTTATTAATTAATTTAATAGTGCATTTTAAATAATGTAATTAATATCTATTTATTTTATATTAGATTAAATGTGTTTAACAAGGTATTTCAAATTTTATTTCAAAATGTATTAACTGCATCCTTTGGTATCATTTACTGTGATTTCTTAACTGTTTTATTCACCTTAATCTTTTTGATATACTGGCAGCCATGTGCGCGTGGATTTTTGTAAAATACTGAAATATTAATCGGTATGGTGTTTATTATTTATATTTTATATCCTATAAATATTTAAATACGTTTTATTGATTCTTGCATTTCATATTATTTGTTTCTATTCTGCTTTCATTTTTAATCAATTCACTTGATTTTATGGTTGTTTGGGCACAGGGGAAAATAACTTTTAGCTTTAGCTTATTTTTCCCACAGAAAACAACCATTTTGCTTATATCATTGAATTCTGTGCCCTTGATAACGTAATTCAATGTATAAGCTTTTCAATTTTTGTCGGTGTCCACTTTTTTCTTTTTCTTCGATAATAATTCTTATATATATATATATATATATATATATTTTTTTTTAATACTTACAGCTTTAATTCATAATATTTGACGGTGGAAGGTTATGTTTAATTAATGGTTATATATTAGCATTCAAATTACTATGATGCATTTGCGCAAGTAATTATGAATGTATGCTTTTTACGATATTTTTAAATATCTTTTCATTTTGAATGTCAACAATTCATTTTGATGTATTTTTCCTTATGGTATCTTATATATATTTATATATATATATATACATATATATATATATATATATATACGTGGATGTGGTTTGCGATTCCCAAAATATCCCGACCGCACCAGGAAGGGTGTAGCACTTTCTCATGAGAACTAACAAGGCTAGCAAAACTCAACAGACAATAAACTAGATGACTTAGTGATTTGGATATCTGGCCTGGGAACAGAATGTTAAAATTCACTTCAGAGTTCCTTTTCGAATTGGCCTGGTAATTCATGCTCAGCCAAGCTCGGATATCGTCAAGGTATTAACGGTCGATAAATTTCAGCAAAACCCCTTTTCCCTCCTAAAATTGTAAACATTAATTGTCTATAAATTATATTGAAGTCTTTAGCATTAGTCTAGATCTGCATTAAACTCTTATTATTGCTATCTATTGAGTCTGTTCTCCCTTCTCACATGAGGGGCTCTTGGCCGGTGGAAATCCAACATTTTTGAAAGCCCTTGAACACACAAAATATCGCTCTACTAATATTGAAGTGCTCAACTGTCCTAGTCCTAAACAGGTTAGTTCGATGTTTAGTGATAAAGAAGAGAAAGGGAAAAAAGAAAAAAAGACGTCAAAACATAATACTGACCTACATTTCTCTTATCAGGCTGATATTTGCTTTTCAGTGTGAAGAATTGACGCAGAAAAGAATATATGCTTTTTTTTTCTCTCGATGGAAGATGCCAATTTATTTAGCGTTTTTGATTTTAAGATCTTACACAAGTTTGTGTTTGGTTTTGATGAAAGTAGCAAAAATAGAAAAAAATTACGGCAATTTACAGGCTTTAATTTTACAATAGGAGATACCAAACCACTAAGACGAATAAATGGAACGAATGTTACATTTTAAAGACATGAAGTTCTACTTAGAAAGATCTTCTTAAAGACAAAAGACGGTGCAGGTTAGATGTGACACACAACAATGTTTTTTATTTTCATCATTATTTTTTTTCTTCTTAGACATTTTTCTCTCTTCATGTAGTGTCAGTACAGCCCAGTGTTCTGGTAAATAATTGAAATATGTTAAGCAGACCATTTTTTTTTTTAATAAAGAACTCATTATACAGCTAGTGCATCTCAATAGGCTAACTCATAAAATCTTCATAGAACTCCACTGAAAATATTTGACAGACAACTTTTTGAAATGTATGAGATTATCTCACACCACACCACTTAACAACAACTGTTCGAAATAATTATTTTCTGTAAAGATAATATTAGACCTCCCAGCTCTAATCTGAAAAAAATAAAAGAACATAATTTAATAAAATTACAAAACTTACGACATAAGTTATTTTCAAGAACACCCTTTAGATTTTCCATAAAAGATGGATTTTCCTCAAATGAATTGAGCCAAATCTGTTTACAATTTTCTTTAACTATTCCACATGTAAGAAGGCTGTAATATAAAAACTTTTTCTAATATTTTTATTAAAAACTACAATTTTTATATATGATGAAAACAATGCAATTCAGTAGAAATTTTAATGGACTATATAAAAATAATTAGAAATATATGAATATTTTGATAATTACAATATATATATATGTATAAAGAAAAAAAAAGCCTAAAGTCAAGAAATAAAAGTAGCATGAAAAATACGAAATAACAAAGATAATAATAATGTCTAAAATGTATACCATAAAAGGTAACAATCTTCGAGCTGAAAATGTTTATTGATATTTCACTTAAGACAAATAAATAAAATACATAAATTGTTTTGTGTTCTGCAGGGCTTTTGGTTTATTTTTCAAAGATCACAGGAAAATTTAAAATGCCCTTTGACTGACTGTAAAAAAAAAAAAAAAAAAATCATAAAAGTATTTATAGCATTTGGATTAAATAACAATTTTATTTTTTAAAATTACAATTTTGTTCATTATAATTTTGAAAACTTTTAAAATTATAACACTGCCTTAATTCCTACATTTAATATGTCAAATACGTACAATCCTGTTAGGGAGACAGAAATAATAGAAAAAGAACAATTTTATCAATTCCTCTAAAAAGTAATAGCACAAAAATGATACCAATACCAATTAATTGCGAATAAACCCTACTAACAGATATATTAAATTTTCATCTAGTAACTACATCTAAACTCTGATACCATAAAATATAATCTAAATACCCATTTTCATAACATTTCTATGATTAGGTAAAGAGTTAATAATTTTTAAAATGGATTTAAATGGAAATTGAATAATAAATGTTTAAAATTCTACTGAATGAATGTCTATTAGAGACTGAATTAATTGCTGTTAAATGAAAAGTAATTAATAGGATGCTTAATTTTGTGCTATGTTATAGAATGCAAATTCTCTTTTCATCAAATCACAGAATCTGAATGATTGAAAATAACAAATGAATTTTAAATTTAACTAGGGATGCAACGGATATCCGGCTGATTTTTCAATATCCGAAATATCATCAGATATCCAAAACACAATCTCCGGATATTTGACTTCTCTGCCAGATATCCAACACAGCAGGATTGCCAGTTTGACCTCTACTTTAATGAAAAGAACATCAAATTAACACAGGAAATTCTTAATAAAGAATTTTTACTTTACTTTAGACTGAAATGCCTGTCATTCAATAAAGAGTAGAATATAATAGGTAATTTCTGGTTTGAATGCGAAATTTTGAAATGAAAAAAAAAGGCCAAACTGGCAACCCTGCGGTGCAGTGCAGTAAAGTGAATATATACGGATAACAGAAATCTTTTGGCCTCAAACAATGCCAAAAAACTTTTGTTTATAAAAGATGAAAAAAATTAAGTTCCCTATCCATGAGTGAAAGGTAACTCTCTCAAAAGTTTAAATAATTTCCAGATTTTCTAATATTGATATTTGAATTCTATATATAATAAATTTAAGAATTTACATTTACATCTTTTTGAAAATTGTACCTTTACTTTCAGATTGTAAAATAAAATTTGAAGTTGTTTATTAAAGCACGATTTTATTAATTTTCGTTCTTTCTTTTAATTTAAACAATTAAACAGACCTATTTTCATTTTTGTTTTTTAACTTGTATGTTAAAAAAACTTTATACTTATTATTTTTAACAAAGGAATTTTAATGCATACATGAAATTCTGTTTCATACCTGTATAAAACTACAAGCGAAGTATAACTTCATTATAAATATTTAAAATTAAAAGTAATTTTCTTTTTACCTATAAATATCAAAGTAATTTAACTTAAACTAAATGTGGCTTAAAATAAAACAGTATTAAATAATTAAAACTCTGTTTTAATCATGAAAAAAGGCATCAACTAAACCTATGTTTGGAGAAAAATAACTCTTCAACCATGGGTATATTAGTAGATATTTTATGCTTAAATAAAAAAAAGTATGTATTTCTTTGTGAAAATACTCTACAGTTGCAGGTACATTAATAAATGTGTTATGGTTAAAATTTGTTTACTTCTGCCAGCGTTGTACAAATAAACAGAATATTTTAATGTTTAAATTACATTTTTTATACAACATTATTAATTACGTACACAGGGCTTGAATTTCAGGATGGGATGGCAGGATGGGCAAAAGAATATCGTAGTCAGGAAGCTCCCGTTCCACCAAAAATAATTTTCCGAAAATTTTTCTTCATGAAACGATGATCAAGTCTTGGCACCGACTGACAAATTTCGTGATATTTTTTGCAGTTGATTGGTAGATTTCACAGTTTCTTCTTACAACAGACTGACAAAACTCATGATTGTTTTTCTGCGTCCAACTAAAAAATTTTGTCGTTTTTTGTCCGTGACTGATCGATGAATTTCTCGAATTATCTTGAGTTGTTGATTTAAATTATTTCAATGATATTTTGTCATGTCTGTATTAATGTAATTCTTTAAGTGGTACATAAAAAATAGCAGTATTTAAAGATTTTTTTCCCTCCCAAACAGTTCAATTTCTCTCCATTTATAAATGTTGGGAGGGAAACTCCCATCCTCGAAAAATTTGAATTTCAAGACGAGATATCCAAAGAGATATAGTTTTTGTAAATTATATTTCAATATATTTAAAATGTTTTAATGATGTGTGAAACATGTTTGTAATTCATTGTTCTGAGATGGCATTATACAAAGAAATAAGAAAACATACACCATAACTAAAAGCATATCTAGTGCCAGATATCCGTATCTGATAGGCAAAGGAGCTTCAGATATCTGATATCCGGAAAAATCAATATCTGGTTCATACCTACATTTAACACTTAAACAGGTCTGTCCTCTCTTTAAAGGCCCTGAGTATAAAAAAAGGTTTTGAGGTCCTAAATTATTTTCAAAGGATAACAAAAGGTCTTTTAGTCTCACTGGTAGCCTCTATAAGCATGACATGTACACTGGAGTAGAGGATTAGAATGAAAAAGTAAAATCAATTTGTGGGGTCTATGGAGAGACAGACACTTAAAATTCTGATGGAACAACACTGCTCATGATATTTGTTTCCAAATAAGACTACATGATTAAAAAAAGAAATGACTGTATCGGCAGTAAAATATCAAAAGACTCATTTTCTTGTTATGTTGTAATGTGTTAAAGGAGTTTGAAATATTGCTTATAACTGGATAATCTCTCAAACCTAGCTATTTCAAGAACATTCAACTTGACAGTATTGGTGTTTGTTATGTGGAGAGCAAATTAGAAATCTTGGATGACACATCCTTTAATGATAGAACGGGTAACAATTTTTAATAATAGAATGAAGAAACAGTAAAGAAAATTTCTCTTATTTTTAGAAAATGCAACTTATCCTCCAGATTTAAAAATTTGAAATCACTAAAATTATTTTTTTTCCATAACATCACTAACGTATGTCACCTACTTCATCAAAGTGTGATATACTATTCTAAAGCTTGGTCCAAAAAGCTTTTATTACAACATATTTTTTCGCAATTGCATTATCAAAACAAATTTTTTTCAAAATTATATAATGTCATTCATGCTGTACCCTGGTATTCTTCAATTATAAATAACATAAAACCATAAAATGTAAGGCAGAGTTTCGGAAAGTCGGGCTTTAATTTTACGATTAAAGGAAATGAAAAGTTTGTTTCTGTCTCAAATGTCCAATTATGCTACATTTTGCTGCTTATTTTTGCAATAACAACTTTAAAAAAGCAAGCATCAAAATTACCAACCAATTAAACTGAAATTCCCCTCTTCCCCCTTTTTAACAGTCTATAGAGAAGAAATGTGAATTTACAGATATAACATAGTTAATTGGATAAAATTAATGAAACATTCAGCATTAATGATTTTGTGAATATATGTATGCTTTTCAAAATAGTGGGCATATACCGAGTAGTGTACAATTTCTGTGCTCCTGAGCTGTCCATTATTTAGAGGTTTTACAGTATTATTAGCATAATGACATGCATATGGATCTCATTTTCGAACAAACTAAGCAACTGACTCAAATAAATTTGGTATTTTTTACAGAGTAGGCACAAAAAATTATTGATAAAATTTTTATCACTTTAATTAAAAAAAAAAAAAGTAAAAATAATTTCAAGTGGTATTCTAAAATGAATCAGACATTTTGCTACGCATGTACTAAGCATGTTCCCTTTAGTTGAAGATCAGATGATTTGGAAGAAACTGATCTCCACTGCAACAAATTAACCAAGACACTTTTCATAGTATCATCATTTTGAAAACAATACTTTGTGGACTTTTTCGCACAAGATGTTCAAATGGATATTTTTAACGAATATTTGATTGAACAAATTTTATTAATCCCCATGAGAATTATTTCACATGGACTCTTATTAGTTCTATTTATATACCTAATTATTATATACCTAATAATACACTATATTGCCATTAATGACCGACAACTTTCAATTTTAGACATTTTGTCAAATATTTAGAAATATACTTGACAGATTCTGCTGGAATTTCAGGATTGAAAAGAACAGGTATGACCTCATATTTAGCAATGTCTATTTGATAAGGGGGGCAATTAGGGGGCCAACAAAAAATCAAAGAAAAAAAATAATACTTGGGATCACCCTGTAAAATAAAATGCACGAAATGATCTATCGCTACCGAATATAAATAAACAGACATTGTGCAATATGTGTATTATTTTGTGTAAGAATAGCATGTATATTAGTAGAGATATAGCGATTTATTTAAAAAAAAATAAAAAATTCTTGCAGGTTTTTTTGCTTATACAGGATTCCTACACAATTCTGGTAAAAAAATTCCCTGACATTTCCAGGTTTTCCCTGACTTTATTCAAAAATTTCCCTGACCTTTCTCTGTAAACATTCAGCCTATATATTGTTGTAAAATACTCCACAATGGACTTTAATTTAGATAAATGCTAGAAAAAAGTATGTGCTGTATGAATTTCCATTATTTTTCAGATTGTTATATAGTTTGCATAAATTTTATATAAATATTTTAGATTGGATGAATAATTAATTCAAAATTTTTTCATTTACGACGATAATAGAAATTATAATGGATGTAGTGTATCAAAAATTCCCTGACTTTTCCCTGTTTTCCAGGATTTCCCTGACCCGTAGGAACCCTGTTATAATATGCAGGGTTTTCAACCAAATTTAACTCCGGTTTCAGAAAAATTGACAAAATATAGTAGAAACAATACAGGGCAATTGGAATATAAATATATTAACTATTTTAGGAAATATGAGCAGTTATATGAAATAATTTTTATCTGTGCATGCGCGAACGATAACAAGGATCAATTTACATAATTTAATAGTCAACTCTATGGAGCAACTTATTAAAAAAAATCAAGTCAAATATCGTAAAAATTCAGGAAGATATTGGCGCTAGAGTGAGAAAATTTTTAGTTGTTCTCTAAAAGCAGCTGAATGATAAGGGATTTTCCACAAATTGTCATTTTTAATTTTTAATTTTTTAAATTTTCATTTTTTTTTATGCTTTAGTTCTTCTTGGATAATCACTAGAACGATCCTATACCATAATAAAAATAATATCAAAATCGAAGCATTTTTCCTAAATCTACTCGTTGATACTCACTAAATACTAACTTTTTCTGAAAGTCAGTTAATAAAAAATGACAATTTGTGTAAAATCCCTTATCATTCAGCTGCTTTTATAGAACAACTAAAAATTTGCTCACTTTAATGGTGATATCTTTCTGAATTTTTACGATATTTGACTAGATTTTTAAAAATAAGTTGCTCCATAGAGTTGACTATTAAATTATGTAAAATTATCCTTGTTATCGTTTGCGCATGCGCAGATAAAAATGATATCAAACAACTGCTCATATTTCCTAACATATTTAATATATTTATATTCCAATTGCACTACATTGTTTCTACTATATTTTGTCAATTTTTCTGAAACCGGCGTTAAATTTTGTAGAAAACCCTGCATGTTATAAGCAAAAAACATGCAAGAATTTTTTAATTTTTTTAAATAAATCGCTGTATCTCTATTAATATACGTGCTATTCTTACACAAAAGAATACACATATTGCACAACGTCTGTTTATTTATATTCAGTAGCGGTAGATCATTTCGTGCATTTTATTTAACAGGTGATCCCAAGTATAATTTTTTTCTTTGATTTTTTGTTGGCCCCCTAATTGTCTCCCTTAATAAATCGACATTGCTAAATATGAGGTCATACCTGTTCTTTTTAATCCTGATATTCCAGAAGAATCTGTCAGGTATATTTCTAAATATTCGACAAAATGTCTAAAATTGAAAGTTGCCGGTCATTAATGGCCATATAGTGTATATAATACCTAATATTAGTTCTATTTATAGTAATAATATACAAAGACAAGTTACATTAAAATAACCACATTTTCATTTGATGTTACAGAACTTTAAACTTACTTGACTATTACAGTCGAACTCACTCATAACGAGTCCTGGTTTAACGAGAACCCGGATTTAACGAGGAAAATCAGAAATAATTATTTGGTACAATGTTAAATCTATGGGATCCTAACCGAATTTAACGAGCAAACCCCGGTTATAGCGAGTAATATTTTTGTGATTCTTAAAATTTCTATTGACTACCATCTCTCCAGCTCAGCTAATCGTTTCTTGGAAAAATTCTTTAACATTCTGAGGTCAACCGAGAGTTAGAGATGAGTCATAAATCTTAAGATCGACGATGATAACGACAAATGTGAAGAATTTCAAGTTGAACCGACACCAATATACTCAATGGCTTTTGAGTGCACAGAAAAACTTTAAGTATTTTTCAAAGCCAGGGGTGCAAATGACCATGTTTTTCGGACCATGAGTCTTCTCCGAAGAACAGTAACACAAGAAAGAGACAATAAGACATTTCAAAGCAAATTAACCAACTTCTTCTGTACTGTACAGAAATAAAAATAAATAAATATGTATAATAAAGTAAGTATGCATGAATTTTTATAATTTTTTATGAACCAGTCTTTTACGAGCACCCGATTAAAACGAGCGAGTATCACAGTCCCTTCACGCTCGTTATAAGCGAGTTCCACTGTATGTAAAATTTTCCCTTTATATCAATATTTTAAAAAGTAATTGTTGTTTGAAATAAGGAAAGTTATTTTAATCTAACATAAATAAATAAATATAGGTAAAAAAAAAAAAATATATATATATATATATATAGAAGAAAATAATTACCGGAAAAGTTGAACAAGAGTGCAAGAATCAGAACAACCAGATAACATGATAATGGCATATCTATTAAGAAATAAAATACAGTTAACTGAATTAAGAATTAAAAAAAAAAAAAAAAAATTATTATTAGACCGCCAAAATTTGACGGAAAGGATACTTCAGAATCTTACAGTTAAAAGCTTACGAAGAAATTAAAAGTATAGTTAGAAGGAAATATTGATCATTTGGGTGGTGCAAACAATTTATGAATTGTTATGGCCTTTGCCAAAATACTAAAATCACCCAAAAGCTACCAAAACAGCTTGAAGAAAAGTTGAATCTTTTCAAATGTTTGTCATTGGTCTTCAAAGAAAGAAAAACTGTAATTTATCACAAATAGGAAATATGGACGAAACACTGTTACTTTTGATCTACTGAGCAATAAAATGGTAGACACATTTGGCAAAAAATCTGTGTTCAGCAAAATTACAGGTCAAGAAAAAAAATGTCACCATTATTTTATCTTGCTTAGTATATATGGCTATAAATAGACCCCAGTCTTTATATTTAAGAGGAAAAAAATTCCATCCAATGTAAAATTTCTGACAGGAGTAATTATCAAGGCGCGCACACACACACACGCACACACACAAAAAAAATTGAAGGATACATGAAAGAGGAACCATGGATTAAACAATGGAAATCAATATTAACAGCAAGCCTATAGAACAAATTTAATGTTAAGTGATTTTACTAATTATCAAATTTTCAAAGAAGTAAAATGTATTTAAAAATTTTTGATTACTTCCCATGTGTACTAAAACAATAATTTTTGCCAAGAAAAAGGAACAAATGCAAATATTCAAAAAGCAATTACAGTTTAGGCTAAGCATAATTGACGATACTGGGTGAACAGAGAAATACACGGTGTCCACTCTCAATGGTGTATCCAATGGTTAATTTAAAAAATATTAGTTATAGATATAGTTCCAATTACAAAAATGATTTAAATGAGATAAAAAAAAAAAAAAAAATTAAAGTCATTTTGATCAACAAAAAATTTCTTAAAAAGTTACAAAATTAAAATTTTTACATGGTCCCATAATCCTATAAGTGATATTTAGTAAAAATTTCCTATTACACTAACAAGACAGACAAAAACAGTCCCATTCATCTAACACTAAAATTGACCGAGTTATGAAACTTTGAACTGTATGACTCATACCAGTTTTCTGAAATTGAATACAGATGAGTTGGGCCATGCTTTGAGGGATTGTACAAAAAGTGTTTAAAGTATCAGAAGGATTTATTTCACATGTACATTTCTGCATTGCAGCCGAGGGAGTCACTTAGAAGGAGTTTTAAGATAACTTAAAATTTTTATTAATTAAGTTTTAGACTAGATTATCTAATGTCATTTTAATATATGTATCATTTTGCAAAGAATTGCGACTGTTGCTTTTCATCATTACATTTAACAAAAATTCTGTTATTTTTTAACTTATATTTTTAGCACAAGTTTTATATTTTTCTTTAATATGTCTGAATGAAAATAGATTTCAAATTTATATTATAATGTTAATTTTACTCTCAACTATTTTTTTTTTTTTTAAATATCTAACGATTATTTATATTTCTTTGTGAATGAAGTAGAAAAAAGATTGCAGGAAAAAAGATGCTTTAAATTTAAATAGCTATGACTTGGTGAGTTTTAATCATAGAAGAATAGGACTTTTTTGTCTCACTTCTTAGTGCAATAGGTATTTTTACTAAATATAACTTATAAGACCAGAGGACTGTATAAAATTTAAATTTCACAATTAAAAAAAATCTTTTATTGACCCAATTGTGTTTAAATTACTTCTTCATTTTTGTAATTGGAACTATATGTCTATGACTAACGGTTTAGGAATTAACCATTGGACAAAGTTGAGAGTGGACACCTTGTATATTGTAACAATAATAGGGTTAGTCTCAACAAAGTACTTATTTGCAAAGTTCTTGTATTAAACACATCTGTGGATGATTTCGTTTCTATTTTATCTTGGAACAAGAAATAACAACTAATTATAGAAAATAGAAAAAAAATATTTATTGTAAACCAAAACTTCAATTGCGTGAATATTTAAAAATGGAATGATAAGCAATGAAATTGAAAGATGCATATAATTTTGTTTTAAATAAACAATTCTAGCACTATATTTCCTATTTTTATTTTCAGGCAGATATTGCTAATTTAAAATCAGACTGAAAGAAAACACAGTAGTCTCCCAAATATCCTGCTTTATGTGGCAGAAGTGAATGCTAGATAACAAAAGACTCAAATAGGCAGAAGTTCTATAGCTACTCACATCTTTCAATCTCCATATCATTTAAAAACACACTTTTTTATACCAAAACCCTTTATTATTCACATTTTTTTTAAACTTCTTAGTACGAGGCTGGCACTTTGTAAATGTTTGTTATATGTGGTGTACACATTAAAAATTTAACACAGAAAAAAGAAGTCCAGTAATAAAAATATTGTATATAATTTTAAGATAATTTTTTTTATGTTAAACTTAATTGCAGGAAACATAAAATCATATACTCTGTACAGTGCCAATATAGTAGATACAGTTTTGAAATAAGAAATGTAAGTCAAATTGTAGGAGAGGGGAGGGGGGCGTGGAAGGAAACTTTTCTTTTACTGTTCATTGACAAATGATTACACAAATGCGAAAAGTTCAGATAAAAGAGTCACTTTTATCTAGTTTTTACTTTTTGAAGATGTCTTTGATGGATGACTGGTTCTCACTTTTAGTCCTCTTCAGTGTTGGCAAATGTCGTTGCAGGAGGATTGTAGATTTTAGAAGACACTCACATGCTACCCCTTGGAAAAGCAATTCCTAATTTTACTATAGAGAGTGCTTTTAATTAGGCCAGATAGTCCAGAGCCTACTGTATATTAGGGTGGTTCAAAAAAACTTTTTTTTGAGCTGGAGTCCAGGCCACCCTCTAATTTTTTTAGACTCATCAATAGTATAATACTGGTAAATTTTTAGCTTCTTACTCAAATTCTAAGAGGGTGCTCAATGAACCCACAGTTTAACATTAGCAGAAGCATAGGAAATGCAACAATAGTTTACACTTCAGAAATATTTAATTTTTCCCAGAAGTTTTTAGAAGAAATTTAGTTTGTTATATTATATATATTTGTATTTAAATATTTCTGAAATATTTTATTATATGTAGCAACATTTCTGAGAATTATTTACATGATGAAGTTACAGACTATACTAAACCAAAACAAGAATTCTACCAACTCCTTTTACAACTAATTCAAAACAATTTCTCAGTGAAACACTTAATTTTTCATGATAATTTTTTTTAAAAATAATTATCTTATATGTTTTTAAATTCTGCATCTGGCAACAAACATCTGTCTTACAGTTGTTTACACTTAGCTCATGGCTATCCCTAAGTGAAAGGTGACAAATAAAAGTAATATTTAAAATGGATTTAATTGTTCATTGCAAGAGTTTTTACTTTTAAATATGTATCAAGAATTATATTTAGGTTACATTACTTATATTAAATATTAATCTACTGTTATGGGATGCTAACATTGTTCCTGTTGCAGTTAATAAAACAAACACTAAGTCTAATATTAAATAAAAGAATCACAAAATTTGTGTATTAATGAACATGAAAAATATTCGTTTTCTGTTGAATATCTGAAGAAATTTCAAAGCTAAAAATCTGCAATGGCTCCGGTTTCAACTTGCTTGAGTAATGAAATTTTTCTGATTGGTCTAAGATCAGTAGACCAATTGATTAGATTGAAACAACTAACTATGACAAGACAAATCCTTCAGCGTGTTTATTATCACTTGAAAGAATGAAAATTGGTACAATATGTTAGTCATTTGACAATTAAAGAATTAATGAAGATAAGGCAGAAATCTGCAATTCCTGCAAAACAAAAGAAAAAGAAACACATACACGATTAAAAAACTAGAAAACATTCATTCTCATTCGCTTTTGTTAAAGAAAAACAAAGGTCTTTCTCTACAGCCCAACGACAAGGAGTGGTTAGAAATCTTGGAAACTTTCTTTGATATTGGTCAGGAAGGTTATGAAAATGATAAGAATTAATGTACATTCAAATTTTCTTCAGGATCAAAGAACCAATTGTAAAATGTATATGGGTTTAAAAGATAAAGAGTTACTAAAAAACGCATACGAATGTTCTCTTCAGAGACTAAAAGAAGAGTGAAGCATTAGAGCCTTGTTACCTTCAGCTACCATCTGTTCATCCAATATTTGTCTAAATAGTGTAACAGAAAACTTTGAGCCTTCAGATGATGAATTTATTCCAACACAGTTAAAGATCTTGAAAATTATCTATCAACAGATAAAGAGATTACGCTTTCTGCCAGAAAAAGTGTGGAACATCACATGTCTCTGAGTGTTCTGATGACTTAATAAGACTTTCTTTTTTCTAACAGAATTTCAATGGAAGAAAAATTGTTGTAGAGCGATTTACAACTATGCAAGCATTTAAGAAGCATTGTGTAAGCTGAGATTTTTAAAGAAGATGCTGTGCGACTGTCAGACCTCGCAACAAGGAGAACAGCAGAACTCTTACCTCGTATGGGTATAAGCAAGTCATTGTTAAGCCTTTCTCCCAAAAAATGAAATGACAATGATGACTATACCAAAGGAAAGGAAGGGCCTCAAAATTTACAAGTAGTGAATGACATGGCAGAACAATCGGTTAAGCTTATTGGAGACTTCAACAAAATCAGAACAAATGACGAAGATGAAAAGCAATTCTGGCTGCAGGTCATGGAAGCAAACAGAAAATGCATTCCATCAGAAACAACGAAAAAATCAGTTTTAGACACTATTTTGTATTATTAAAGACCGAATATGACTACATTTCTATTTTTTACTTCTATAATGTTTTATTCTTTCTATAAAATTAATTTTGGAAGTATTTATTTATTTTTTTAACAAATATATAGAAAAATTACAATGGAATACACTAACTTATGAAGTTAGTGGACGTTGAGCACCCTCTTGCAGTTGAAATATGAAGTTCAAATTCTGCCAGAAAATTACTGTACACAAGTCTAAAAAAATTGAGGGGTGGACTGGTATATATGTGAAAGTTTATTTTTTTACATAGATGGCTGAACCACCCTACTGTATATGTAAACAAAACAATGATTATCCAAATTCGATAATCCACCGAACTTTTGGTCACAAGTTGTGAAGATTTCACAGAGTTGCCTGTAGTTCAAAATGTGTTATTTATTTTACAAAAATCTACCAATTCTTGGATAAACACAAAACATTTGCACTTTTTGTGTAACGAAAATAGGAGATAGTACTTGTGATTTTTCTTAAATGTTAGTTAATAGCTTTTTGCAAATTGTCACCTATTTCACAATGAGGTCTGTAAAAGAAGTATTTTAAGGGCAAGCTAAATTTCTTCAAAAGTTTGTGAATTAGAGAGACACCCAATAAAATTAAACAAGAAAAAGAAACTTTAACATAAAAAAATCCCTGCTGCCCCGGCCTACAGGTGGAGGTAGATTTCGAAGTTAAGTATACTAATTTCACCAACAAAAACTAAATCATGATCAGAGATTTATCCACTTTAACAATTTTATCTGGCTGCTTTTGACGAGTTTTTATTTCATTTTTATATAATAGCTGGTTTTATCAGAATCATGTCAAGGAGGTATTAAAAAAAATATTTTTCCATGCCCAACAACTCGAAATTTTCTGGCACATTTTCAGATTCATTTTTAATAGAAAAAATATTAAACTTGCTGATGTGATTTTTGAAGAGATTTATAAAAGACCCGTGTTTTTATTTTTCGTTCAATAAATTAAAACTTGATTTATGAACAATTATTTTCTCAATAGGACAATATTTTTCATTTCTAACACAATCGCTTCGGGAAATTTCGGTTCAAAATGCACACTTTGACATCATTTTTTGAAATATATTTTGCCTCTATCAAAAAATCGATCATTACGGTACATTATATAATTTCTGAATAAGAGAATCAACCAATTGGATGCGTTTGAGAGCAAAAATGAAATTAAAAATGAGTCAGAAAATAAGCAGTTTGGATTTGAATACACCATTAATAAGATGATTTTTTTCTTCAACCGCTATGTATTTTCAATTTGTTTTTGCTATAAGAATTGGTCCTATCAAAAACTTGTCTATATAAATGTTGTAGACAATATTACAAAGATATATGATAAATTTCATTGGAATTTTATATCTTGTAAATTGACGGATTATGGATTTTTTCTTCTTCAACCCCTGCTTTTTGTTTTCATTTTTAATTTTTTTGCAGTACGAATTGGTCCTATCAAAAACTTGTGACTATAAAAGTTGTAGATAATATTAAGGAGATTTATAATAAAATTAATTGGATTTGATATCTTGAGAATTGACAAAGTTACGAATTTTTTTTCCCAAAAACCTTATTTTTTGCACCCCTTGAGCCCATTTTTAATTTGATCAAAAATCTGTGATACATAAATTTTTGGCCCTATTTTTAGAAGTAATAAAAACTTTAAACTGATTTGATATGTATAAAAATTAAGAAGTTATGGTTTTTTTTTCAGTTTTCACAAAACCCCTGCCTATTTCCATCCCCTTGGTCTGATTTTGCCCATTAACAAACTTGACCGAGATTTTATGTATCAGTTTGGAAGAAATTTATGCAAAATTGTGGAAGTTATCGTGTCCAGAAGAAATTGATATATATATATATCGATAGATTATAAAGTCTTTTACTGAGGGTGGTTTTGGGTTCTAGGGGTCATGATTGGTGTAGATCTGCAAAACTTTTTCAGAAATTACAACATAGGGGAGAATGTAATAGGTAGTGTTTCATACGAAATCTACCTAAAAGCAGAGCAAGAAAAGCTTAATTTTATGTTTCACTTTTTGTAAATAATTCTTTGAGTGGGAGTCACTCATTGTGACATCAAATCTAAAATATGGAAACAACGCAAGGAGCTTCATTTGCAAGCAGCATAAACAAAGTTCGTAAAAAAAAAAAAATATATATATTTTTTTTATTCAAGAAACATTAGGTATATTTTTTCTTTAAGCTGCAACAATAGTAAAAGCTCTGAAGATCTTCATTGTTTTACAGCATTTATTTCAATAGGTAATAGATAGTATATGTATATAAAAAAAACAATTTACTTTGTTTTAATCAATATTACCTCTAAATAACAGTTAAAAAAAGTAATGCTATTACAGAAAAGGGTATATCATGTGAGTGTTATAATCTGTGACACAGAATGAAGGAGGGGGTAAAAAAAAAACTATGAAAATTTCTTGATGTAATTAAAGGATGATCTCTTTCAGTTAGGGTGTAAAAAAAAATCAGTTCATGATTTTGTTTATGTGTCAAGATAATAACTGGCTAACAAAAACTATGGGTTTTCAAAACAATTAAACCTCTAATGTGACTATAATTATAACTAGTAATTATAGAAATAATAAAAACTGCAAATAAGTAATGTCATTAGTTAAGAGCAAAAGTCAAACAAATATCATGGCAGCTCTTCTTGCACTTTGTAAAATTATTGTAGTTGAATAAATCTAAATCTACACACTAGAGTTGGATGATATCAGAAATTTAATATCACAATATATCAATGAGTTAATATCGATATTGGTGATATATTGCAATAACTACCTCAAAGTGTATAAGAACAGAAAAAATGCCCAATTTCGAAAGATAAAAGGTAGGTTGCAGTAATTTGTATAAAAACAGATGTAGAAAGCAACGAATAAATGTTTTATACCTATTTGTTCACACAGCATCCTTTAAATAAACATGTATTTATACAAAATAGAGATATCTTAGAAAAAGGAACCAATGTTCGATATCTATTTGCACTTATACTATTGATTGCACAGCCTTTTTCTTTAAAAATAGTACATCCCCATCCTTCCTACTTTATACATTATTCATTAATAATATTATAAATTTAATTTCCCCATGAATGACGGAGTATATTATGAAAAATAAATTAAAATATAATATTCTTAAGGATGTTGCATATTTTAATATTATTAAAAGTGAAAAGTAAAGGAAAAACTGAAATAGATTTAATGCCACATGGCATGCTAATATACATATAATTAGATGGCTCACATTACATTACATTACATTAATTGGATGGCAGATACAGCAGAAATGTTGTTTCTCAATCTTTTTCTAAGTTATCAATGCATTCTTAATATAAATGGATAAAGAAGAAGGAAGCAGGAATTCTGCTTTTTCAGAACTTAGTGTCACCCCCCCCCCCTTCCAAAGAGGAAAACATTATTATTATTATTATTATTACGAGACGGAACCCACCAAATTTCGACGAAATAAAATGTTTAAGAAGGAACTGTTATATTAATTTACAGCAAACCTACAAAATTAGTTGCAATAAAAAAGGCATGTTATATTTGTTAGTGTAACTCTCAAACAAATATAATTTTAACGCAAAGGTCCCTGCTGCTCTATAAAGACACTCTAAGTTTTTGTAAAACCTTACGTTTTATCAATATGCGATTCCAATTGCGTTATTTTCAAAAGTGAAGCATTTCTACATGTGAAGAATTTCAAAGCCACTGGAGTGAAAATCATGCACTTCTATAACACTTATTTCCATTTTAAGACGAAATGCACGCTTTTATTTTATAAAAAATGACGTCATTTGCATCCGCTGAAGAATTCCACATTTACAATTCAGTCATAAACATCTACAGAAAAGTATGCACAGGACGTCACTATCGTGGAATATTACACAAATCTAGCAAAAAGCGATGTCGTAAACTTAGCCAAAAAAAATCGGCTATCTAATGATTCATGTACCTTCATTTGTTGGTAACATTAATATGTATAATTAAAAATTAAATTTATAACAGCTTGATGTTTTGACAGAAATAATTTATTAGCCCCCGGTACGGTATGCTATTTCTTTCTCCCAGCTTATTTTGTGTCGTCTCCAAAAAATAACATTACCTTACAGAAGCCAGCTGTAAAACAAAGCAGTACGATTAAATACTCTATAGCAATTTTTTAAACTTCCAAGCATCATATATTTTCAATTTTTATACCGTTGTATCGGAAAAAAAAGTACATTTAAATGCAATTTGTTTGAAAACTGCATCTCCATTTATTTTTGAGATATTAATTTTTTTAGTAGTTTTTTAGAGCCATTTGCTTAATATTGACAACAGAAGAACTCCATTTCTGTAGAAAGTGAAAGAAAAATAGCAATTATATCTTTTTGCTGCCATTTACCCATAAAAACTGAAAAAAAAAAAAAAAATTAAAATATGTGCTATTTTGAAAAAATATAAATGAAGGATTTCTGATAAAACATGGAGCTATTAGAAACTAAAATTAATTTTAAATATCTATATTAATACTACAAACAAATGAAGAGCTGTGAATCTTTAGATAGCCGATTTTTTTGTCGAGTTTTTTGAATGACGAAATATCTTTTTTTTTTTTTGGATTTGTGTATTATTCAGCGATAGTGACGTCCTATGCATACTTTACTGTAGATGTTTAAGAGTGGATTGTAAATGTGGAATTCTTAAGCAGATGCGAATGACATCATTTTACATAAAATAAAAGCGTGTGCTGTAAGTCTTAAAATTTAAATATGTTTTGTACCATTTATATATACATAGATTTTTTTTTTCATCGGGGGCGACACTAAATTCTGAAAAAGCAGAATTCCTGTTTTCTAGTTTTCATTCTTTAAATAGCACATATTTTAATTCAATTTTTTTCAGTTGGTTTGAGAAAATGGCAACAAAAAGATATCGTAATCTACTATTTTCCCTTTACTTTCTACAGAAATGCAGTACTTCAGTTGTCACCTTTACAGAAATGGTATTAAAAATTACAAAACAATTAATATCTCAAAGATAAAGTGAGATGCATTTTTCAAACAAATTGCAGCTCAAAAAGTAGCCCCCCCCCCATACGAAGGGGTAAAAATTGAAATTGTGCGATGCTTAAAATTATATATAAAAAAAAAAATTGCAGTAGAGATTATCAGTATTTAAGGGGACAGTTACCTCAAAATTTGTCAGAATTGATTTTCTTTTTTAAACATTAAATGAAAGATCGTTTAATTGTGAATATTTTGACATCTCATTTTTACCCATACGTCAATAATATCGTGAGAAATTGTAAATTTTGTTAATACACCCAGTGCAATTACTCATTCAAATTAAAACTTTAAATGGCTTTTTTTCCATGTTCATATTTTCGTCACTTTCCAGTTTTAAAAATGCTAAGACATTTTTTGCATTTGAGTTAGCGATTAATTATTTTTATTTTTTGTGTATATTCTTTATTATATATGTGATAAAGCTACGCAAGGAATTAGCCTACAGTTTTTTTGTTACTTTTCTTTTAATAAAAGTATATGAAGATGTGTTAGATTTCACCGTTTTTCACTATATACATATACACGTATATCAATAAAAAAAATATATTAAATGTAATATTACATGTATCTGAAAATCCATGAGCAGTCTTATACAATACACATTTGAAAATCTAAAAATAAAACATTTGGCAAAAATATCAATATTTATAAAACTAGTAGTGATTTTCAAAAATACATTTTTTAACTTTTTAATTAAATATGCAGTTAATTTTTTTTCCAAAATTCACGCTTATTTGAACATTGAAATGCAGTGAGTTCACCATTTGAGCAATATTTAAAAAAATAAACAAAGTTGTTGAAAAGGTAAACTGTCCCCTTAACCATATAATGAAACATACGCTTCGGTTTATGCTGGCTAATGTAACATATTACTTTTTATGGACGCCACTTTAATTGTTGCCCGAAAATAGTAGCATATCGGGGGGGGGGGGGGGGGGGGGGGGGGGTGTCTAATAAAAAAAAAAATAATCATATTTCACAGTATTTATATCTTTCACTACATGAATGGAACATTGAAACTTTTTTGAAATATGAGTCTTCAAATCACAATTGAAAATAGTTTTATACAAATTAAATTTTTTTGAAATATTCATTTTAAACTAAAATTTTCAAGACAGGATATAATGAATTCACCCTGGAAACTTATTTTACCGATAATACTACAGAAAAAGAAAAGATAAAATGAATCATCATTGAGCGTATCATAGACGTTTCTAGCTAGGAAGCTCAGCTTAAAAGTAACCAATGAACAAACAGAGAAGCTTTGCCAATGTAACAAAAAAAAAAAAAAAAAAGCAGAAAGAAAAACTTTACCATTAGCAGACTCTGACAGATTGTTCTACAGCTGAACTTTTCAGCTGCTAAGATATAATAAGTGATTCTACAAGAATAATCAACATGTATTTTATTTGTTCATGTTTGTTATTGAAACATATCAAGGCCATATGCTATGACATATCTAGATATGCGTTGATATGTCTAGACCAACAGCAGCAGCAGAATTAACATGTGCATCATATTCAACATTTTCCACTCCTAATTGATTTTTTTATTCAGTGACGAACGGAGAATGAAATTTGTGGTTGAAACAGAAGAACGTAGAGAATGTATTGAGATATATTGGAATAGTTAGCATTAAAGAAAGACAGATAATCACTGTAAGGTGATACTGTGCTTTGAAAGAAGCTGGTAATGGCTGGCACTAAGGAAACGATTGAAAGAACTTATGAGGGGGGGGGGGAGGGTGTGGATACTGGACAGATAATTACACTTATTCATCTCCTACCTAATTTCCACCCAAAATTGTTAATTAATCCAACTCATCCACGCAACCTCATAGTACTTGGTATACAATATTATAAACCTTAAAATTTATCCAAATAAAATAAGTGAACGTAAATAATTAAAATTCTAGTAGAAGAGCAATGCGAATAATTATCTTACAATTAAATTAAAATCCGCGTAAAATTGTAATTATCAAATTAATAAATTACCAATTATAAATTAAAGGTTTGTGTTGTGAAATTTTTATGTGATCTCTTCCACCTATGAATTAAGCTCTAAATAAGCTGCAAATAAAATGACACACATTAATTTTTATCACTAAAAGAATTACAGAGATTTTAACCCTTGATTAAATATTTTTATTTACATTAAACAAGATTATATACATATACACATTAATTATTAAAAAAAATAGAAGCAAAACTTTAGTTTGCTTATCATTGTTACATGAAACTTTAATCTCAAACAAAATGATTTTAATTACTTTTATTCTTATATTTTTTTTATCAAGAGAAATAATTTTCTTTTATTTTAAATACTTTATTTAAATTTAATTATTGGTTTGTTGGATCTCAGATGACCACTATACCGTAAAATATCATAAAGGGATATTTATAACTATAGTATTGTTCTACAGCTGAACTTTTCAGCTGCTAAGATATAATAAGTGATTCTACAAGAATAATCAACATGTATTTTATTTGTTCATGTTTGTTATTGAAACATATCAAGGCCATATGCCATGACATATCTAGATATGCGTTGATATGTCTAGACCAACAGCAGCAGCAGAATTAACATGTGCGTCATATTCAACATTTTCCACTCCTAATTGATTTTTTTATTCAGTGACGAATGGAGAATGAAATTTGTGGTTGAAACAGAAGAACGTAGAGAATGTATTGAGATATATTGGAATAGTTAGTATTAAAGAAAGACAGATAATCACTGTAAGGTGATACTGTGCTTTGAAAGAAGCTGGTAATGGCTGGCGCTAAGGAAACGATTGAAAGAACTTATGAGGGGGGGGGGAGGGATGCTGGACAGATAATTACACTTATTCATCTCCTACCTAATTTCCACCCCAAATTGTTAATTAATCCAACTCATCCACGCAACCTCATAGTACTTGGTATACAATATTATAAACCTTAAAATTTATCCAAATAAAATAAGTGATCGTAAATAATTAAAATTCTAGTAGAAGAGCAATGCGAATAATTATCTTACAATTAAATTAAAATCCGCGTAAAATTGTAATTATCAAATTAATAAATTACCAATTATAAATTAAAGGTTTGAGTTGTGAAATTTTTATGTGATCTCTTCCACATATGAATTAAGCTCTAAATAAGCTGCAAATAAAATGACACACATTAATTTTTATCACTAAAAGAATTACAGTAACCCTTGATTAAATATTTTTATTTACATTAAACAAGATTATATACATATACACATTAATTATTAAAAAAAATAGAAGCAAAACTTTAGTTTGCTTATCATTGTTACATGAAAATTTAATCTCAAACAAAATGATTTTAATTACTTTTATTCTTATATTTTTTTTATCAAGAGAAATAATTTTCTTTTATTTTAAATACCTTATTTAAATTTAATTATTGGTTTGTTGGATCTCAGATGACCACTATACCGTAAAATATCATAAAGGGATATTTATAACTATAGTATAACTTATGTGGTGAAAGAAAGATTAGTACCTTGAATTTTGCACGGGTCGGTGGCCTTCTTTCATCGGACTTCAGAACCGGCGCAGTACTTGGGATACTTTTCGATAATCATACAAATTCCTTTCATCACACGGGCGGCAAGATCGGCATGACTGGAAGCATAGCTCTGGGACGCTGGTGGCAGGATCCATTTTATCTTTGATATTTGCTTTTCATCAGACTGGATCATGTAGCATACATCCTTGGCCTTTCCCTCTCTTTACCAGGGCTGTCAGGACCGCTTAGGCATTATCAGGGCTAACAGGACCAAGTAGGCATCACCAGGACTGTCAGGCTCGTTCTTGCATCACTAGGGCTGTCAGGCTCGCTTAGGCATTATCAGGGCTATCAGGTCCGCACTTACATCTTCGGAATATTTTTTTAGACTCCTTCTTCAAACTTTTCTCTTTGCACCTCATTCCTTGGTAGTGGGCGGAACAATTTGTTATAGCCCTACCTTATTGGTTGTGAGAAAATTTTATAGTACTAGGGGGCTCGGCCCCCTACGAGCTACGCTTGTCAACCCGCGTCCAGACACCGCAGACTCTAAATGCAACGCTAATTTGATCGGCTTTAAAAAGATTTCGAAAGATTGAATTATAATTTAAAAAACAGTGGCGATCTCCCTATAAACAGATTTCTATTCACTTCTCTTTGATTGGGGAATTTTAATGCCACATCTGCTGCGGTACTACTTGATTATCCCGTCGACCAATTTCGCCAAATTATATAAATCGCCAAACCACTCGCCAAATTATACAAATTGACATAATTTTTATTTTAAACAACAAAAGAACAAATAAATTAGTACAACATTAACAAAAATACAAATAAAACGTCGAAATAAAAATAACTTGATGACGTAGACACGTGTAACAACATTTCAAAATAAGCTAATATAAAAGGAATTAAGTAAACAGTCTTTGTCTCCTGGTATTTTTTAACAAAGCGAAAAGAAAGTTCTTTTAAATGAGGCATTTTAAATTAATCGTTTTTAATCTGACGTAATTTTGACCAAGCTATTCTTTCTCTTTTAAATATTCACGTGAAAATAGTTTTATTAAAAATGAAATATTATTTACGCTTTCCTAACAAAAATAGTACAAAAAGTATCCTCTCAAAATATCAAATAAATGTCTAGCGCAATTTCTAAATTTAAACTGTTTTGCAATATGTTGTGTTCATTTTATGTAATAACTGTAATGTGATGTAAATATGACATAATTTCTCCTATTTAAGACTTCTAACGCATGTTAATGAATTTATTATTTTACAATATCCTTTCTCTTTTAAAATTCACGTGTATACTTTTTATGACGTAATTTTCAATAAGTTCCTGCTTTCTGTACATAATCATTTAATTCTAATTCCAAATGATTTTTTCTGTTTATAATAGTCACGTATAAATAAATTTTTAATTTGAAGCAAACATTATTGTTTGCGCTGTTTATACATTTGGCAACAGTATAAATTAATACCATTTTCTAAAATAATGTAAAAAATATCCCTCGAAATGCTGAAAATTTGAATTTAAAATAGAAATAAAACCTCAAAAAATGTGTCAAATTAAAAAACTAAAAGCAGTCTGCATACCGGGAAATTCTGACGCATAAAATGATCTAAAAATGATTAAATTCCTATGAACAGTTTTTGCTCCTATAATACTTTTTTAATGGAACGATTTTGTCCAACTTTGGCATTAAATATCTCTTAAAATAATACTTCGACTTGAAAACTGTCTGCATCAGTGTGTTTATCAAACATTTCTGTATAATACTACCGATTTTCATATTTTTGTATGCATTATTTTTCTTAATATTAACGAAGAAAGACCTCCGGTCACAAAAAATTCAAAATCGGCGGCGGCGGTGACAGCGGTAGTTACTTTTTTTTAGAATAGAGAGATGCTTGGCTAGACCTATTAGCTGCCAGTTCTCCAAAGCCTTTAATTTTATTATATGCCCTAAACTTTGGGTGGTCTATAGCCATATATTTATTCAGACATTTTTATTATTTTACGATTCCCTATCATAAACAACTTTTCTTTTGAGTGTCCTGAAACGACGCCAGAACGATTAGCTATGATTCTGCTATTGTTGTTTTCTTGAGATCCAAACTATTTACTCGACATTATACATGTATTTTAATATATAACAATTTTTAAAAATATCTATTTAATATTTAAAATAAAATTAATAATTTTTGTATGAACTTACACTCCTATTTTACTCAAACATATAATTATTACAATTTTAAACTCATAATTATATTTTATAAAAATATATTTGTACAACAGAAATAACAAATTACTCAACTGTACTTTGACTTAACCAAAATGTTGCGGGAACATATTATTGTTATATGTTTTCCAGCATCTCTGGGTTACAATTTGAGCAAATGTGCAGGGCGCACCCAAAAACATAGTTATAAAATTATGAGATGTGCTTCCAGGGTGACCACAGAAATATAATTTTCAATTTCCCTGATATATTTAACTTTTCCCTGATATATTGCTCGCTGAGCAATGTCACCATTTTCCAGCCAGCGTACGGCACAAAATTTCTTCGGAAAGCATTTCGATCTGGATAATTCAGTATAAATTACCCGACATGCAGGCACATCCTTAAATAAATTAAATAACACTCTCAAAAACCCTACAACAGACAAATTTGTTGATCGTATGGCAGCTTTAAAGGCACCATGCATTATATGGAGACCACAGGTACCAATATTTAAAATCTCTGAACTATATTCACTTTCAAATCTTTAAAAAATGAGTGGTTCACATTTGGGCCATCCATTGAAATTTGTAAAATGGATTTCATATTTAGAGGAGAGAGAGCTTCCTTAAAAGCTTCTCTTATGTTGTCAGAAGTGGCACGACCCAAAAATGAAGAAGTGAATAATTTTGTACTTGCCCCAGAATCATCTTTATTCTAAAATCTGATATTCACATCCATTTGGGTCTTTTGAGAAACTTTATTCAACGATTAGTCAAATCCAGTGGTATAATACATTGAGCCAATTTTGTTAATGAACTATCTTTTAAATAAGGGACTATACCATAAAGGATCGAATATGCAATCTTTGTTCTTTGCAATTGCATTTTTTGTGCTACTTCGCTATCGGAAAACATAGCTCTAAAAAGCATCACATCTTTACTTGCTGATTGCATGGATTTGTGTGTCATTATTTGAATGCACCAAAGAATTTCTGCTTTTGTTACTTGGTCATTAATGGAAAATTTCTGTAAAGTTTCAGATGCAACAGCTAATTTGTTATCGGATGAGGAACTCGAAGTTGTTGGCTCAGAACAAAGCGACGTATTTGCAGTAGTAGGGTCAGTTTTTGGTTCTTCTACTTTCAAACTCTCCTCATTTGCAATTTTTTTGGAAAGCAATGAATTTATTATATTTGGCTGTGATGCAGCTTTCATCCTTTTTTTATGTTCAGCTCCGTTAGCATGACTCGTAAGTGCTCTCCGACCCATATTACTTAGCATAAATGAATAGTGGCATTTTATGCATTTTGCTCTATACACATCATTAGGCACTTCTCTAATCCAATCCTTAAACTCTGGATTATTAAGCCAATCAACTTGAAACTATGTCGCCATAAATAACTAGTGTTTCTATCCGAATCCAAGTAAGAGAAAATATGACCGTCTGCACATTCGATCGCGAGTGGAGTCCGATCCAAAATAACACGCGGCATGCAGACGCGATTTCGTTTTGTAACGTTGAGGTGTATAAGTGCATAAACAGTTATTGAAAAATGATTATTCCATATTCAGATGCGAACTCACAATAAAAAAGTAATACCATTTAGCGACGCAATCACATTTTCAATACAAGATAAACAAGGCATTGCAAGACAGCGGGAGCGGGCTGAGGCGGGGCAGCAACTGAGTTGCCCATAGCCGAAGAAGTGGCTTCATGACATCAGTACCAATCAGATAAAAGCGTTTTCTCCTTCACCGCTCCAAGTTAAATTGAGAAGTAGCTGCGCTTCGAATGGAAAATGCATAATGAAAGACCGTTCGCACTATTACAGAAAAAGAAAAATGACAACACATTTTTCCCTGATATTTCCAGAAATCTTAAATTCCCTGACATTTCCCTGTTTTCCAGGTTTGTGGTCACCCTGGCTTCACAAAACTTCACTGGAACAGTTAAATATTTCTCTCCAGACAAAATTTATATATATATATATTTTCTCCTCGAATATGAATTAGAAAATATAAAATGTTAACAAAGCCAATTAACATTAAAATTTAATTAATTTAATAGTGAATAAATTTGGAGTAATTTCAAAAAGAGAATTTTTTTTCTTGTTTTCTATAAGGGTAGCCTTCGCTAATAACCTTACAATTTAGATGACAGAATTTCAGAATTACTCCTTAAAATGAGTAGGTGTAAGCTATAGGTCCGGGGTAATTCGGACAGCTTTATAACATGTTACTCATAGATTAATTTTTTTATTATAATATATATAAATATATGGATTTCAAGGAATAAATTATAAGTGCACTCTTTATTAGGATAGCGGTTAGCTATAAGCCTAAATATAATAAAATATAAAAGAAAGCGCTAAGATTTATTCAGGTAGTTCAATTACAACTCATATGCTAAAGTCTAGGATTTAGACAGCAGGAATAGGTTTTATGAACAAAAGTGTAAAAAAAAAAAATAATAATAATAAACAAAAATAAATTATTCTAACAGTAAATAATTAATATTAAGGATTTTGGTGTAGCGCATTGGTTTTTAAAAACATATACATATATATGACAATGGACAAGGCAAGTTATTTCAATATGATTACACACATTATTATGCAAATTACATTAGTAAGCAAATACATAAATAAATAATTTAAAAAAAAAATTAAAATTTTCTCACCAAAGGCTTTCTGTATAGGGTGCAATTTTGGCCAACGGCTGGGTGTGCACCAACACCAACAATATATTTGTAGATTAATGATGCAAGACAAAATTCAGGATGGTTTAAGCATCAGTTGGTCATACACTTCAGGATTCTTGGCTGATAAAAGAATCGAAAAAAAAAAAAAAAAAAAAAAAAAAAATAAGTATGGTATAATTACAAGATGTTATGCTCTGAAACAATAAAATTAGAAATATTATATGTAAAAAAAACAGCAATTTTTAGTTTTATTTAGGAAAACTTTTGATTTTTAGGTTTTACACATTTATGGAGCGTCTAGCTCAGTGTATAAATCATAGATTTAATAATAATAATAATAAAAATATATATATATATAAATAAGTTTGTGTTTTTTACAAATAAATAACAAAAGGTAGAGCAATTAGCATTTACAGTTAAAATTTATGGAATTGTAAGTAAAATTAACAGGAAACAAACATATTTTATATTATATTTAACTTGTTAAACTAATTTACTTTTATTAATTGTATTAAATTAGAATTAAAGTAGGCTTATAACAAACGAGGTTAAATTAATTAATAACAGTTTAGTAGTGTAAAATATTATGTAAAAAAACTATTATATTTTATTATATATATAAAAATATGCAAATTTAATAATTAATAAAATGTAGTAGAAAAATTATTTAATATAAATATTAACTGACATCCTGCTGAAATCAGCTAGAAATTAAATTAAAAAAAAAAAATTAAATAACATATGTTATAAATTTAAGTTATTTTAGAATTTAAGCATTTTTTCCCCCTTACAATTAAATGCAATTCTAAATTTAACACATATAAATACACATAGTATTGACAATTTGAGTGTGTGAGTTCATAATTTTTTTTTTTTATAATTTCGCCAATTTAACATAAAGAAATAAAATAAATAAATAAATATATTTATATATATTGGTCTTATTTTTATTAAAATATGTAGTATGGCTTAATAAATTAATTTACTTAAATTTTTTTTTTATATATATAGTACATACAGTTATTATTTTAAAAAACTTGATCTGTAGAGATTGGGTGTGGATATTTATGAGTATACAAAGATTCTTTTCTGCTGGCAGAAAGTCTTTGATTCAGCGCTGAATACTCGTGAATTACTGCATTCAGTTGTACAGATTATATTTCATAAGATAGTATTTTTAAAATTTTACAAGTATATTAGTAACATTTTTTTTATATAATTAAATAATAACTATTAATGTCTGATTAATA
This sequence comes from Maratus speciosus, assembly GCA_963932465.1. Lineage (NCBI taxonomy): Eukaryota > Metazoa > Arthropoda > Arachnida > Araneae > Salticidae > Maratus > Maratus speciosus. The sequence goes on from OZ010791.1 coordinate 292,243,794, forward strand.
ATAATAATTTCTTATCTTGTATTTAAAACATATAATTAATATTTAGACAGTAGAATTCACACATGGAATGTTAATGATAAATAAAATTTTGAATAAATAAATTTTATACCATTTAGTAAAAATATAAATAAATATAAAAATCTAACAATCTTTTAAAAGAGGTTTGTTTGGCTAAATAAATAATAATTAAAGAAAAAAATTGTTCTCCTCTTTGCCAATTGCATTTTCTGACAGCACAATTTAATAGTCTTAAATTCAGGTGCAATTTTAATGTCAGCGTAATGCATATTTTGCATTTTGAGAGGCAGTAGAAGTCATATTTCCGTGTTGTTTACATTATAATAGTAAACAATATCATGAATCAAAATCAATGTTTGTTAGAAATGTCTAAATATACACAATGTACTCAGTTAAGGCAAAATTATATGTAATTTTAAATCCTGAAAGGTAATTTTGGTTAGAGTTAAACCTGACAGCATAGATGAACGCTCGCTACAGTTGTTAGTACAAAGCGGAAAAATTCAAATGCTGCAGTCGCCATTTTCCCCTGCAAATAATAAGCAGAAGGTTTACGTTAGATATGACACAAAAACATACACTATTTATACATAGATTATGTTAAAAATTACATACAGGCATGCACAAATAGTAAGAAGAAAGTATATCAAGAAATTATACGAATTAATAAGGTCATTACAAGCATTAAATTGTTTTAAGTACGTACCTTTGGAAGTCGTAAATTATCGCCAGAGCTCTAATCATGTCTACGAAAAAGAGATTAAGAGCGAAGCTGACCCCTGGTTCTCTGAGGACCGTGTTGGGGTCAAGAACTGTTTTTTTTTCTTTTCTTTTTTTTCTTCTCCTACTTCCAAGCATTACGGTTTTATTTTCGCGATCATCTCTTGTGAGAGAGAGTGTCACGTAATAATATATTAAGGGAGATAGAATAGCATTGTATACTTTGATGTATCATACAAAAGAAAACAAACAAATAAATAAATAAAATAAGGTCGCAAGATTGTATAGAATATTTTCAGAGTATGATTTCAATACATCAGATTAATTATATGAAGATATTAAAAGTTTAAGTGTAAAAAAAAAAAAAAATATATATATATATATATATATATATATATATATAAAATGTCATACTACAAGCATTGTATTTACTTTTATTGATTATAAAATGTGTTTTAAATGAAAGACTATGTCATAAGGTTATATGTGATGAAATTATATGTCAAATGTGTATGCCATTATTTTTCCTGTATTTAGATTTATTTCGGCATATTAGTTTCATACAAAATTAAAGCTTTGAAAGTATTTTTGGGCACTTAAACTATAAATTTACAAAAAAATATTAAACATGTGTGTGGTAAAGAAAAATTCTTCGAGGAAGATGTCAGATTTTCAGTACAGATGTCTACTATGAATGAAAGTGTCAACAGACAATTATGCACAATCATCTTATGAACTTTCTGTTATTACAAATAGAAGAACTTTTCTAAAATATACCAGAACCATTGAACATTGAAAGCTGTGCTCAAGACAGTGTAGATACATCGTCATATGAACACGAACATTCTTTCATATTCTACAAAAAAAAAAAAATAAATAAATAAAATAAAACTAGCAAGAAGTTTTTTTTTTTTTTTTTGACGACCCAGAGAGATGCTGGAAAACATATAACAATAATATGTTCCCGCAACATTTTGGTTAAGTCAAAGTACAGTTACGTAATTTGTTATTTCTGTTGTACAAATATATTTTTATAAAATATAATTATGAGTTTAAAATTGTAATAATTATATGTTTGAGTAAAATAGGAGTGTAAGTTCATACAAAAATTATTAATTTTATTTTAAATATTAAAACGATATTTTTAAAAATTGTTATATATTAAAATACATGTATAATGTCGAGTAAATAGTTTGGATCTCAAGAAAACAACAATAGCAGAATCATAGCTAGTCGTTCTGGCGTCGTTTCAGGACACTCAAAAGAAAAGTTGTTTATGATAGGGAATCGTAAAATAATAAAAATGTCGGAATAAATATATGGCTATAGACTACCCAAAGTTTATGGCATATAATAAAATTAAAGTATATGTGAGGGGTTTTGGAGAACTGGCAGCTAATAGGTCTAGCCAAGCATACTATAAAGTTTTCTCACAACCAATAAGGTAGGGCTATAACACCAATAAGGTAGGGCTATAATAAGGTAGGTCCGCCCACTACCAAGGGATGAGGTGCAAAGAGAAAAGTTTGAAGAAGGAGTCTAAAAAAATATTCCGAAGATGTAAGTGCAGACCTGATAGCCCTGATAATGTCTAAGCGAGCCTGACAGCCCTAGTGTTGCAAGAGCGAGCCTGGCAGCCCTGGTGATGCCTACTTGATCCTGTTAGCCCTGATAATGCCTAAGCGGTCCTGACAGCCCTGGTAAAGAGAGGGAAAGGCCAAGGATGTATGCTACATGATCCAGTCTGATGAAAAGCGAATATCAAAGATAAAATGGATCCTGCCAACAGCGTCCCGGAGCTATGCTTCCAGTCATGCCGATCTTGCCGCCCGTGCGATGAAAGGAATTTGTATTATTATCAAAAAGTATCCCGAGTACCGCGCCGGTTCTGAAGTCCGATGAAAGAAGGCCACCGACCCGTGCAAAATTCAAGGTACTACTTTAATCTTTCTTTCACCACATAAGTTATACTATAATTATAAATATCCCTTTATGATATTTTACGGTATAGTGGTCATCTGAGATCCAACAAACCAATAATTAAATTTAAATAAGGTATTTAAAATAAAAGAAAATTATTTCTCTTGATAAAAAAAATATAAGAATAAAAGTAATTAAAATCATTTTGTTTGAGATTAAATTTTCATGTAACAATGATAAGCAAACTTAAGTTTTGCTTCTATTTTTTTGAATAATTAATGTGTATATGTATATAATCTTGTTTAATGTAAATAAAAATATTTAATCAAGGGTTAAAATATCTGTAATTCTTTTAGTGATAAAAATTAATGTGTGTCATTTTATTTGCAGCTTATTTAGAGCTTAATTCATAGGTGGAAGAGATCACATAAAAATTTCACAACACAAACCTTTAATTTATAATTGGTAATTTATTAATTTGATAATTACATTTTTATGCAGATTTTAATTTAATTTTAAGATAATTATTCGCATTGCTCTTCTACTAGAATTTTAATTATTTACGATCACTTATTTTATTTGGATAAATTTTAAGGTACATAATATTGTATACCAAGTACTATGAGGTTGCGTGGATGAGTTGGATTAATTAACAATTTTGGGTGGAAGTTAGGTAGGAGATGAATAAGTGTAATTATCTGTCCAGCAGGGGTATTTGCTTTAATGGTTCTGAATATTCGGCGCTTTTTTTTGATGTTTGAAGTTGCGGTCGTTAAAAAAAATGTTATTGGGATGTATGGGTTAGAGTAAAAGCCTAGGTATCGGTATTGGGATATAGTCTTAGAGTCAGAACTTGGATATTGTTATTGCAATAATTTAAAAATATCAATATTTGATGATATATTGACAAATAATCCAGCTCTACTACACACAAGTATATGTATGATACATATACAGTCGGACCTCATTATCCCGACACCCGGCTTTCACGTCACTCCGCTTATCACGTCAGTTTTTCAAAGTCCCGATTTTCTGTATATAATTTTAATGTAAATAAACTCCATATTTTACGTCGTTGAATAATTTTCAACTCCGGATATCCTGACGGTTTAGGAAAATTGTCCATTTTTCATAATCCATCTTATAAGCAAGGAAATTAAGCGGTAAGAAATGTCTTAGACAAACTTTTCACTAAAGTGTCTAAAATACCCATCGAGAAAAATGAGAAATTTTACTTCAATCCTTTATCTGAATAAATAAACTCACAGACTATGAAAAACTCCTTTAAGATCCAGATAGACGTTTCAGTGTGGTTACACTGCGTTTCTCATCCGACTAAAACCGAAGTTGCATTGCATTGAAACGATCAGAAATTATCTAACATCAATTTCTAAAACAACGAATATTAAGAAGCATATCTATGGATAAGTCAATCTTAATTCATCAATATTTCATGCAACAATAATAAAAAAAAAAAGTCATCATAAATCTGATTTTTATTCTTTTCAATTTTGTTTTTGTGTTTATTTTGTTTAACAATAATGTTTATTGCTTAAAACTGCAAGAACAGTTAGGAATTTAAAATTATCTTAAATTAATTAAAAATACAGCTTTTTATAAACATATTTTTCTTCAACACCGGTTACCGCGACACTCCGCTTTATGACGACACATTTTTCTGGTCATTAGAGTGTTGGGATAACGAGGTTCGACTGTATATACATATATATAAATAATACATCTGTTAATTTATACATACAGAGCAAATACAATTATAAGAATGGCCAGTTATATCTGAAAGTTACATTAACTTCTAACAAAATATGAAATATCAGCATTACTACTCTATCAGTTCAGTAAGCATTATTGGCATGTAGTGGTATGAATTTTGAAAAATGTTTTGCTGCATTTTCCACTCCTAATTGATTTTTTTAATTTGCTCTGTACAAGTCCAAAATTAGAAGTCATTCTTACAAACATTATTTTATAATAATTGCTCTTTGTATATTAATTTGTAAAAGTAAAAGGAGGAAGTAGGAATATCCTTCTTTTATTTAGAGAAATTTATTACGCTTGTTGAACTTATTTTATGCAAAAGTGAGAATAATTTGATTACTTAAATAAAGATATTATGACAACTTGAATTATAATAGTTTTAATTAAATATCAATTTTAAATAAAATGCTTTTTATGCAAAATAAAAACTTACTATTTACAATTTAATTACACTGTATTGTTTTCAAGCTTCTTTCATTCATTTAATAGGTAAAATATCATTAGAAAAATTGCAAATTATGTTCATTTTAGATTTTATGTTTACACGTCTTTTTTAAAATTAAAAAAATTAATGATTTGAATCAATGGCTTTTGTTTAAAAAAAAATCACTTGTCAAAATCATTGACACCGATATCGAGTAAAGATAAAATATTTCTCATAAAAAGATTTAGGCAAAAAACAAAAAAAACAAATTTTAAATGAAAAAAGTTGGCCAAGTGCGAGTTTTACTCATACATACAAAGGATTCTGTACAATAAATTTATTCATTACTAACTGCAATATTACCAAAAATTGTTGCTAAAAGAATAAGCGATTGTTGTCTCAAAACTACTGACTTTTAATGTCAAAATTATTCTATGAATTATTTTTCAATAATTAAATTCAATTGCGATGAAAATCATTTACTATTTATCAATATGATTTGCTTTACCTAAAACAAAGAGCTTGTACAAAGTTTAAAGGTTGCCTTGGTCCAGTCCAGGTTTTAATTAATATCTTGGCGAATTACTGACCAATTTTTCTGAAAATCATTGTCAACAATCCTTAGAAGATTCCTCGTTGATAGGAGTGGCCGCAAAAGTTTGTATGTAACGGAAAAATGCAATTTGCTCAAAAACTATGTGACCTAAGATAATTACTATACTTTTCCTGCAAGGTTTAAATAAACTCCTACTATCCTAATTTTTTCATAATTTTAGTTCAAGTAGATTCAGAAATAGAAGGGGAAGGAGACAACACGCATGTATTTTTGCAGTACATTTTCGACAAAACTTTGAACATATAATACCTCTAATTAAAACAAATACATTTTTGGAATTTGGTGTTTTTGAGATATTTTGAACACTGCCTGATATACAATATACATACCACACACAAAAAAAAAAAAAAAAAAAAAAAAAAAAAATCAAGTAACTTAATTAAACGCTCTAAATTTTCCCTACAAATATTTGTGAAAGGCTAATAATCTATAAATATGTGGCTCAACCCAAAACTTTCTACGTTCTGTAGTTTTCGAGAAAAATGGCTGTGACAGACAGACGGATACACACATGAGTGATCTTATAATGGTTCAGTTTTTATTTTTTAAATATGGAACCCTATAAAGAAAGGAAAAAAAACCCCTAGAAATATTAAATGAATAATACTAAATTAATCTTCTGCATCCACAAAAATTATTAAGGAGAAAAATTAATGAAATTTTTATGCTCACACTAAATCTTTGTTATTTGTTATATATTCACATGTTGAATTATAAGTTGACATGTTGCCAAGAATTCCTATTACAATTTCCTGAAAAGAAATAGCAAAAGAGAATTTACAAACTCATGTCTCAATTTGTCAATTCACATATGAAAAAAAAAAAAAAAACTTATAATTAAATGTATAGACAAAAACTTACAAGCAATCTTGGGCTTTTAGTACTGTCAATAATTTCCAAAAAAACACTAGCCACATCACATTCACAAAGGAATTCAGCTACTTCCTAAAATAAAAAAATATTATAAATAATTACTTTACATAAATACTTGAGTAAGCAAAACAGCTTAGTTCTATGAATGTATGAGACAAGCGGGTGGTTACTTTTTCTTCAGATTCTCAGCTTGGATTTTATGTTATAGTCCTCACTCTATGCCATTCATGACAGTTATACACAATACAGTATTATTCATAATTACTCAAAGATGCACAATTATAAAAATATTAAAAACATAACATTATTCAAGTACATATTTAAAAACAATAATCAAAATATAACATGATACAAAGAGCTATTCAGAAACATTATTTAAAAATACAACAATAAAATTACTCAAATAAGCATAAAATGGTGCAAAAAAGTAATCAGATATTACAGATTAAAAAAAAAATCACAAAAGTGAATACAGATTAATAATCTGCAATCAAAATCATGATTATTTGATTATGTTATAAATGATAACTGTACATTCAGAAAATAGCCTGCCCCCTCCCTTTGACAACCTGAGTTATGAACAAAATAATGGAGGAGTTTATAAATAAAATGGAAAAAGTGCAGATTGTAAACAAAATTTCCCCTTGAACTTCCTCTTAAATATTTGTTTGAACTATATTTGAATATTAATTGGTATAGAGAAAGGTATATTTCACAAATATTTAAGATAAAATGTACAATCATTAACCTTCTTGATGCGTAATTAAAAAAAAATAAAAATAGGTTCAAAAATTGTGAATTTTGTTTTATTACATATATCAAATCTAGTTTAGAGTTAGTTTTAGAGTTAAAATATGTAAAAAAATAAAAATAAAATAAAGATTTTTTTTTTTTTTTTTTTGGGTAAATTATAGAATTAGATCATAAAAAAAGATTGCTAGAAAACCGAATTTGAAGAATAAGCATTTAAAAGAGAATGAGAAATTCTGAAAATTAATCTTGGTTGAATGCATCCCCACGGAAATTGCATGTTGCACAAATTTTGCTACTTTTACATTGCCCATAGAAATTGCGGGATGCGCAGCAAGAGGGTTAACACAGATTATATAATAATAATAATAATAATATATATATATATATATTCAACCTCATTTTTCAAGAGGGGGGTGTGGAATAGTTGATGATGAGCTATATGTTTTTTGGGGAAAGGGATTATAAACATAACTTTTGTAAAAGGAAATTAGCTGAAAATCAAGTTGAATTAATTTTTATTTTAATAACTTTAAACAAATTTTACTTGCAATTCAAACAAATTTTGTGTCAAAAGAGATTTATTTGGTGAATATATGTAATTAATGACTTTTAAAAAAAGTACATATCCTTTATAGTCTGTATTATATGAAAAAGTATCTAAAAATGCTTACAAAAATTTTCTTTGCCGATTCTAGTAATGTATGTAATCATGAATAATAAATTACTGTAATCATGGCTGATTGCAAGTGGCCATTATTAAAAATATTATGAAGTAATCATGATTACTTGAAATCATAATTACTTTAATCTCATTTATTGATCTGAATACAAAAGTAAGCGATTGGGCCCAACACTGATAGCAAATATAAAACACGATATAATATTAACGGATACAACACACTTAATGCATACAGCCACCATAAGATTTCAATACGTTTCAGGCCCCACTGTATTCTCCTACAGCAAGGTTTATTTCATGATTAAAAATAAATAAATAAATAAAAGGTTAAAAAAATATGTAAAAAATTGAAAAATTACAGGGAAAAATAAAGAAAGTTTTGAGAATTATAACTCATGGTAAGTGCACCATAAACTGGTGAATTAAATCTAAGGTATTGGGTCAAATATTTTTATTTCTTTTTTCAACATTATCATCGACTCAAAGTTTTGCACGAGAGGCATAAGCATCATACCTACTGTTTTGTGAAAATATAGACATACTTTGATATAAGAGCAGTTAATCAGTAAGTCATTGTGTGCAGACTAAAGAGTTTTGATTTCATCTGCATTTTCACCCCCCCCCCCCCCCACACCTTTTTAAACATAACCTTGATGAAAGTCACAAAGCCAAAGGTAGTTTACTACCTGAGTCATTGAACGAGGCAACAATTCTCAGTTTAATGCATTTGGAGTAACTTTCTGATACCTTCAGTTTGTTTTCCATTTGGTGTCATGTGTTGTGAAGTCTAAGGACACAAAAAACTATCATAGGTTACTCTAATGTGCATAGTGGGGAGGAGGACATGCTGCCACAGTTTGGTAAGGGGCTTGTTTTCTTTTGACAAGGAAGGTCTCCTTACAGGGCATACTCAGATTATGTTGAAAAAAAAAATGCTAGTGAAACTACTCATGTATGTAATAAAGGATAAGTTACATTTAGCGAAGGAATTCCAGTAGAAAGTTTGTAAAAAAATAAAATACTTTAGAACATTTGGTGCGAAAATGCGAAAGCGGCACGCGAGTTGGTGAGCAGGATTTTTCCTTGCCAAAAGTAATCGATTTTAAAGCATCTGAAAATTGCTTGTTAATTGTGTTTAGAATGCATGATATTTAATGAACAAAGCTGCATATATATTAAGCGTACAATGTCAATACTGGAATCTGAAGTATATTGACACAGCTGCACCATCTGGTGGGTGAGGTGAATAATGCAAATACAGTAAACTCTCGATTATCTGCGGAATTGGGTGGCGCGACTATCGCGGATAATCCACAAAATTTTGAAAAAAGGGAACAAATCAACACAAATATGTACTTGAACAATTTATACACATAATAAGTAACACAAGCATACATTTTACAGTTTCTACGCACAATGGGTAACATAAAGATATTTATTACTTCAGGAATAATAAAATTATTCATTACTTACAAACTTGTAGGTTTATTTCTTTAGAAAATCCGTCAAAAGTGTCTGTTTTTTTGTACTGAAACACTTCTTCTTTATTTGCGAATGAAGTTTTTTAAGTACTATTTTATCACAAAGTGACGCGTCATCCTCTTCCTCTAGATATTGGATAAGTCCTTCAACGTGAGCTAAAGCTGTGTTGTGGCTCATTTTCTTTTGTACCTTATCATCTTCTTCGTCACTCTCTTCCATACCTAACGCTTCTTCAATAATTTGGTCATCAGTTGCATCTTCGAAGCCTGGATCGTCAGCATCACAATTAATCCACTCAATGATATTATCTTCATTGACATTTTCTCCACCAGCAACAGATTTTGCTAAATTCGCTAAATTATGAACGAAAACTTCTTCCTCTTCCTTTTCTGATTCTACTAGAGATTTTTCTATACTTGGCAAAATCTTCCGCCAGGATTTTATTAATGTGGATTTCTGTACCGACTACCAATCACTGATTACATCATACTATCGAGAATCGTGTAATATTTGAAAAAGCTTTTAAGATCATCCCCCTCTTCAATTCTTTTTTTCAGTAATTTCATTCTGTATTTTTTTATTAATTGAAGCAATTACGCCCTGGTCCATAGGCTGGATAAGAGCTGTAACATTGGGAGGCAAACATTTTGCAAAAATATTTCCATCTTCTGATTTCAATTGTAGTTCTCCAGGGTGAGATGGGGCGTTGTCAATTAGCAACACAGCTTTCTGGGGTAAATTTTGAGACGCCAGATGTTTCCTAACTTCGGGAATAAACATTTCTTCAAACCATTTTATAAATACTGTTTTATACATCCAAGCTTTCTTTGTGTTGAAATAATGTACTGGGAGGTTCTCAGCTCTTGTTCCCTTAAAAGATCTCGTTTTTTTTTTTTTTGATTTTCCAATCACTACTAACTTTAGTTTATGGGATCCTGTAGCATTACTGCAAGTCATTATTGTTAGACGCTCTTTACTGCACTTATGTCCTGGAGCTTGATTTTCGCTTTGAAATGGCAGAGTTCGTGTAGGCAAACATTTCCAGAACAGTCCTGACTCATCAGCGTTGTATACTTGTTCGAAAGAAATTCCTTCTGATTGAAGAAATTGTACAAAATCTTCTTTGAATTTTTCTGTAGCTTGTTCGTCGCAACTTAATTTCTCACCGCAAAGACCTATTTCTCTTATCCCGTGGCATTGTTTGAATCTTGTCAGCCATCCTGACGATGCATCAAATGATCCCTCTAATCCCAGCTTTTCAAAAATTTGTTTTGCTTTGGCAGCAACAATAAGCCCTGAAACAGGCGTTCCCTCACTTCTCACTTGTCTTACCCAACATATAAGTGCTGCATCCAGTTCTTCAAAAGTGCTGCTTTTCATACTTTTTCTTTTTTTCATCGATGAAAAGTTGTCTGATGAGGCTGAGAATTGCAGCAATTTATCTTTCTGTTTTAAAATGTCCCTAACTGTGCATTCTCCAATTCCATATTGCAAGCTTATTTGTTTTCTTGTAGCACCATTTTCAATTTTTTTAATCAGTTCCAATTTATCTTGAATCGTTAGCACAACTCTTTTTCTTTTTTGTGACATTTTTCAAATACGTATTGAAAATGCAAAACTATAAAATTTAAATACAAACGCGAACTTCTGTAAGACACGTGTTCACAGCTCAGCTAAAACAAGCAAACTGGTGTGCTTTATGAAAAACGGGAGAAACAAAATCATAACAGGGGGGCGGGGGTGACTTTCAGTACCTGTACATTGTTTATCAACAGGTGTGTGGCCTTGCGACACCCTCAAGATTAGCTGCACCTGCTTTGTGCACGTGATTGTTCCACGTTTTCAAATAGAAATCATATTTAGTAAAAAGGATCGAAAACTCATCCTACATCGCAGAAATAAGTTTCTTCTCAAAGATAAAAAAAGAGAAAAAAAAAGAAATTTAGACTCACGGATAATCGGGAGTTTACTGTATGTGGGTTTTCAGTATGACATCATATATGACAGAATATCTACTATCTGTGCATCTCTTGCGCAGATTTTCTGAATCTTTACTCACTTATGGAAGATGAATCTTGTTTACCAGATTTATAGCAAAATATTTTTATTACAGTTGGTTTTGATAAAATTATGCACATTAAAAAAAAAAATAGTCACAATATCATTTTAATTTTGGGAGAAAAGCACTAATGCTACAAAAGCATTACTGCCCTTTGCCCTTAAACTAAAATGACATTGCGACTTTTTTTAAAATACACATATTTTTATCAAAACAAGCTGTAACAAAAATATTTTGCAATAAATCTGGCAAACAAGATTATCTCCTGTTAGTAAGTAACAATCTGAAATTCGTAATTGAATTTTTAACAGGGATTCCCTAAATGGCTTTGCCTGTTTCAAAAAAAAAAAAAAAAAAATCTAAATAAATACCGTAAAATCCCGTTAATCCGCCCTTCCCGATTAAGCGCCCCCCTCCCACTTTGAAAACAATTTGGAAAATTCAAGAAATCCCGAGAAAGTGCCCTCCCCGCAAAAAAATTTTGGTGCACACGTCAAGATAAATTTCAATCATTTCTTTACTTTTTCTTTTCAACTAAGTCTATTATTCTACTTACCTTTGATCTCATTTATTTCTTTGAGTTTATTCAAATCTCCTTTCCGGCGTTTGCACTTAACTTTTGTTTTCGTCTAAACCTCGGAGGAAGCCGTACAGTTCAGTATTCGTTTTAGGATTCGATTAAGAATCGATTCACGTCATCGACCTTCCCCACTACCGATCTGTACTTCCATGCTGTACAGCTACGCAACTTCATAGTTATACATATAATTAATATTTTTCATAATACCATTAGCCTTGTGTATTATTATTACTAAATATATAAAATAATAGTGATAGTAACAATATACAGCCCTTTTTTAAAAAACTTTCGGAATTTTATATTGTGTTTTTTCTTCTAAGTTATGGTAGATGGCGCCAAAATAAAGCGAAATCAGATTTATTGGTATTATTTATTTTATTATTATTATTAAGTATTGAATTGGTGATTTAATTTGATATTTGGAGGTGATATACATAATATTTACTTTATATATCACTATTTAAAATGAGTTAATGTAGTGATAAAGTTATTTTTTTAAATTAATTCTATGTCTGTCTGATTTAAATTTCTCATTAAAACACATTTCTTCTTTTTTTTTAAAAAATTAGTTTCATTTGCAATATTTTTCATGTTATTATTGTGATTTGTATTATTTATTTAGCCTTTATAGATAAGAAATGATGATTTAAAAAAAAAAAACACGGTTATTTAATATCCGTAATTTACAACAGATGGCGACACCGCATAAAATGTTTCTAGTTTTAAAAAGAATTTTAGGACATTTTCAAACGCAATTTTTTAGTGTTTTTAAATTATTAAGTTCCTTTTATTTTTCTGTTACCATATTAATGACAAATATTAGTGTTGTTATTTATCTTATGACAGATATTAGTGTTATTATTTAACTAAATGCATCCCAGTTTCAAAGCTTTTGAAATCCAGAATTTTCTATAATTTGAAATCTGCGTTAATCGTGAAGTTAATACTGTTTTTCTATTTTGTACATAATTTTTTTTTCAAAATGTTTTTCTTTTCTCACTTTATTAAAATAATGCGTATTTTGCGACGATCAGCCATTACCATACCCCACCCCACCACCCATAGATATCATTACTACAATTTTAATACCGTGTAAGCGCCCCCTCCGATTTTTTTACGATATTCCGTCGTGTTTGGGGGGGTGGGTGTGGGTGTGAGGGGGGGGATTAACGGTATTTTACGGTAAATAGAAATGCTTAATTCATCTTTAAAAGTTAAACTTAAATTTACACTATGTGCAAAACTACTTAAAAGATGACAATATTAAAAAAAAAAAAAAGATGTTAAATTACTTTAATACCTTAGTACTTTCAACTATAAAAAACATAGTCTTTGTCAGAGGAATACAAGAAATACTATTGTTATTAACGTCTAATTTTCAAAATCCACGTAGATGATGACGAAAGGAGTGAAAGTGGAATCATTATTAAATGATGTTTTATCCTGCAATATACCCAGAATTTGGCTCAGTTTGCTTAAAGTATCATAAAACGAGTAATATTTCATTTCCTATATCCATGTTTTATTTTCCCATTGTTTCCTGGATCTAAAAATTGACTTCCTCTTTCACTCCTTTCGTCATCATCTACATGGATTTTGAAAATTAGACGTTAATAACAATAGTATTTTTTGTATTCCTCTGATGAAGACTATGTTTTTTATATAAAATACGATGTTACATTCTGAAAAAATTTACTTAAAAAGGTGCTAAAAATACATAACAGGTTTTCATAACATGAAAACCGTCAAAGATCTTAAAAACACCCGAGCGCTTTCAACTGCACTGCAACAGTTGTCATCAGGGGAAAATCAGAGGAGTCAGTTTCCTCTGATTTTCCCCTGATGACAACTGTTGCAGTGCAGTTGAAAGCGCTCGGGTGTTTTTAAGATCTTTGACGGTTTTCATGTTATGAAAACCTGTTATGTATTTTTAGCACCTTTTTAAGTAAATTTTATCAGAATGTAACATCGTATTTTATATGTTTTTCAAGGTGAATTTGACGTTCAACAATTATAGTTTGAACTATATTTTATATTATGTTTTTTATAGTTGAAAGTACTAAGGTATTAAAGTAATTTAATATCCTTTTTTTTTTTTTTTTTTTTTTTTTAAATATTGTCATCTTTTATGTGCAAGTGTAAATTTAAGTTTAAAAAAAATCTAATCTGGCGATTTTAGGAAAATTATTGAAGTTATTGCCTAGACTTGCAAAATATTTAAACAAATAAATGAACAACATTTGCTCATTTAATAGTACAACATTTAATGCAAGTATTTTAAATTAAAGTGATTCGAAATATAAAATAAAATGAGTTTTAAATTAAATGAATGGAATATCTGTTAGTTAAATAAGACGATTGCAATGCGATTAAGAGAATATTGGAAATTTATCGTGTGTGCTGGATAAGTGAACAAAAGGACTCAAAGTTGAATATTTTATTTATAATTAAATTCTCCACATATTCTAAACATTCATAAACGTTGTATTCTCATTGGGAATGCAACCGTGTAAATAATTTTTTATAACTTTAGCACATCAAGAATTGAATAAAAAATAAGACTACAAAATTCAATCTTTATACATTAACTACTAACTAATTTTTATGCGTCATTTTTCATTTCATTAAAAGAAAATAATTAAAATCAATAACATTTAATTCAATAACATTTGATAATATATATTAAATAATATATATATATATTTTAATAAATTAAAGTTAAAATATGTAACTAACTTGTTTTACTCTTTGAAAAAGGACATATATGAATTCTACAAGAAAAATAATTTTCTTACAATTTCGAAAACTATAACTATTCAATGGCCAACATTTTGCCATTTTAACAAATAATATTAGTTCTAAAAAGAACTGTTTCTATTTAAATAATTAACTATAATAAATAAGTCAAAAAACACGAATAAAAATTAATAGAATATTCAATTACTATCAGAATTTAAATGCTACAAACAAATGAAAACACAACGTTTGCACTTGCACAGTTATTTCATAGATGTGCAATTAATAGATTATCCATAAAGAAGAAAACAGTTAGGCATCTTTCTGTAGTTCACCCCATCTGCTACGTGGTGTGCGACCTTGACTAAAGTGACCTCACCTTTAATTTTGCGGTTACCTCTCCCATTTAACCCTTAAATGCCGGGTGTTGCTTTTCGGCAACATACCCAATTTAGGCTCTAAAATACTATTAGAATAATATGAAGCTATAATGCCTAATGTTGCCAGTAAAATACATTCTGAAAATATTATTAAACTGATTTTCAACATGTAGATGGCAACACTTGTGCTGTTTAAGAATAAAGATAAATTTATTTTTTCAATTGTTGCTACTTGTTATTTTTGTTTTGTTTGGAAGCTTGCAGAATACCCCATTTTGTTCTGCAGTGAGCAAGTAAAACTGATTTCTTATTATAGTTCCTAAAATTCTTGTGTGCTTAATATAATAGAATTTTATCAAAGAAAATTATTTTTTCAATTAAACACCAGTATTGCCGATTAGTAACAAACTGTTTTTTAGCCGTAAACTATACTTAAAGCAAAATATGGTTTTTAAAAGTATTTTTCCCATGACTTATTTTAAAAATGAAAGCCGAAAAACATTATTAAAATGATTTTTGAAAAATCAGGCATTTAAGGGTTAAGATAGGACGCTTACTTATAAGCTTTGTTTAATGAATTTATTAAACTTAATAAATGAAAGAGTTTATTATATTTCTTTTTTGTATTATATATACATGTTGCTGTAGTTATTTAATTTTATCACTAGAAAAATATTTTCTATGTTTTGCAAATTGCAAATATCTATTTTAAGTTATAACCAGCTGACGTTTGATTTTTAATCATGTAATTTGTTCTTTTACATTTTTCAAGTTGCAAATGTTTACGTATGAGAACTATTATATTTGCAGCTATATTAATTTAAAGTGTTCTATAAAGTAATAAATAATTCACCCTTCTTTTTTTCTTTTTATTACCGATTTGAATGAAATTTTGCCATTGCTTTATCTTCCAGTCCAAGATTTTTTAAATTTCTGTTCAAAAATTAAGTCCACATGAAGAATACAAGATTTTTTAAATTTAAACTGATATTCAAAAATAAAGTTCACATGAAGAATTCTGCCGTTATACATTTCCATATAGCAGAAGTCGTTGTTTCCACAGCAACAAAAACAAATCGACAGTGCTCAATAGGACTTATTTTTGAGCTTGAAACAATTTAAATCATAAGATATGACAGCTAAATTTCATTATAAATACATATAAATGTATATGACAAAACTATAGTTAAAACGAACTAAAATTGACAAAATTATAGTTAAAACAAACTAAAAATGACAAAGGTAAAGTTATTTAAATTAAATTTATTTAAACAAATTCAACATAAAATGTTTTTTCCTTATAGAGTATTCGATATAAAAGCGTGTATTTTGAAATTTTATTCCATCGCCAACCGCTGATAAATATCAAAATAAACGAAATTTTCATTATTTTTTTTATGGAGGGTCTATTGAGGTTCTGGCAATTTTTTTTTTTTTTTTTTTATAAGCATATATATCCACATGAGAAGAACATTCTGCAATTTTTTCAGTTTCTTCTGAGTATACACGTATGGAGATCTTCCTTGTAAGTACTTTGGGTTGGATGATAGGGCTGATTCCTACACATTAATTTTTATTAAAAAATACATAACAGGGGTCTGTCCAGACTTTTCTCACAGGGTCCTGTTTTTATGAAATTGTGAAATTTTTCTTATTTTTGTGAAAATTCTAGTCATAATTTTGTGAATTTTAAATTATTGATGTCTTCATGTCCTATCCTCCATGTATAAAAAGCTAAGTAATATGCTCTTTGGTGAGTTCAACTGCTTACTTACAGGCCAGATTTTATTTTTTAATGACTAAATTTGTGAAAAGTTCAATTTGAAAGTGGATAAATTCTGTGAAAGTCTATTCTGTCTATTTAAGAGACAAATAATTTTGTGAAGGATCCTGTTTTTGGATAAAATGTTTTGTGAAGGGTCCTGTTTGGGGATAAATAATTTTGTGAAGGGTCCTGTTTTAAGATAAAATATTTTGTGAAGGGTCCTTTAAAGGACCTAAAATTTTCCTAAACATATCCCTGCATAAAATTACAGTATTTCTCCACCAAAATAATTAAATGCTTTGAAAATACAGTAGTGTACTGAAATTCCTTAGAATTAATAAAAATGTAAGTGTACTAATACAAAAAATAATAAAAAATCATATAGATTTCTTGAAACACTATTTAATTTATATGGTGACAAAAACAGATATCTCAAAAGATATAACACATTAAAATATTTGAACTTGAACTATCAATTTTGTTTAATATATTCCAGGTTTTCTGAAGTTAAGAACTCAGCTTAGCAAGGATTATTATTGCTATTATTTTCAGTAGTTACTAAATTTTCTGCACTTAAAGTTCCAATTGGGTTTTAGCTATTGATTTTGGAACAATCTTTCTCATTATATTAGTATCTATTCCCCGTCAAAAATGACAGAATGTGAATGACAAATCTTCAAAAAAAATATTTTTCTGGAAAAAAAAAATGATGCCACATGCATTTTGTTAATCAAAAAGTATCCTTTACTTTTTATTTTTGCTACAAACTTATTATGTTAAAATTCATAATTTTATCTGAGATAATTAAAATATATTGTACCACTGCGTTATACATTCTTTATGTTTCAATTTCAATGAGAACTCATAAGAAATATTCATTTTATTTGTAATGTCCCAAGTCTGATAAATGCATTAAAAAAAGAGTACGATTTCAACAGAAAGTTTCTTTGTTTATATTAATTGCTGATAGATGACGCCAGAGAACTAGCAAGAAACATCATCCTGATTTATAGACGGAATTTTCTGTAAAGCTTAGGCCGAGGGTGCTAGCGTAGCTGCCTACAGCTCGTACTTCTGGTTGTTATATAGATAGTTATCAGTTATTTTTAATTTAGAACTTAATTGGATAGTTTTTGAAGGTTTTAAACAAAGCTAAAATACTTAAAGGTTTTAATATACTTTTACAAATATTTTAAGAGCAGCATTGACGCTAAACTGTATTTTTTTTTTATGTAGCATTCAAAGAGTCATTCATTTGTTTCAAGATTCAGAAATTGTGAATGGCAACAGGAAACCAAGCAAATGCTTTAGAGATTTAGTGCAGTCCCTAGGGGAAGAAGTGTTCTTTTGTTTATATCTAGTAATCTGATGTTTATAATACCTAGCTTATTTTTAATTTGGAACTTAATCTATATATATAAAATAAGAGATGTCTGTCTGCCTGCCTGCCTGACTGCGGAAAGCGCCGAAATTATAACACCTAGACCTCTGAAATTTTTGTCATGTGTAGATTCTATTACCGGAAAGTGCACTTCAGCGCCGGATTTTAAAATTTCAATTTAGATATTTAAAAAAAAATTAAAACATAATTAAAACGTTATGTGTTAGAGGCTATTTACAGCTCTAAGCCAATCTGCTGCAATAAAACGTTATGTGTTAGAGGCTATTTACAGCTCTAAGCCAACCCGCGGCAATGAAGAAGCCAGCCAATGAGAGCAGGTGGTAAATACGAGATACAGCGGCTGCATTTCCTATCCTAACTGTAGCGGGAAATTGCACTGTTTATTTCCCATGTTTTATTTTTTTTTTTTACTATCAGATTTAATCTTATTGACATTATTTTATAATGTTTTTTATATTGTTTATATAAGAAAGGATCTAATACAATTCACGTAAGTTACTTTAAATTGTATTCGTTCTTTGTATTAATATCTATTTACATACGCGTAGTCGCCCAAGAATGAAGTAGTATAATGTTTCTTGAACTTTCTGGGATCTTAAAGTAATTATTTTTTTGCTGATTAGTTTTTTTTCAAATTTGCTGAATCAACGCTCCACTAAATGTTTTCATTTCTTAGTAAAAATAGAACTGTACATTTTAGTGTAAGATGAAAACCGTACTTTCTATGAAATGGAAACATTCAGTAAATAATTTCCGTTCTCGGATGATTAAGAGATGTATGTTGCCCAAGAATAGGAATTAAACAAATATTTCTTTTCAGAGGAAATGAATTAAGTTATTTGGGTTTTCTTTTATCTTTTTTTTCCACTTCCCATATATTATGAGTTTCATAACAAATCCCAATGAAAACATATTTTTTACACTTTACTGAATGTTTTCATTTCTTATCAAAATCATGATATGTAACAAGCACGGGGATCTGTTTAGGCAAAATTGGGTTCTTTAAAGGACCCTTCACAAAATTTTTCATTTCAAAACAGGACCCTTCACAACATTTTTCATATCAAAACTGGACACTTCACAACATTTTTTATGTCAAAACTGGACCCTGCACAAATTTTTTCAAATCAAAGCAGGACCCTTAACAAAACTTTTCACCTTAAAAAAAGGACCCTTCACAAAATTCTTTGTCATAAAAGTAGGCTTTTTACAAACTTTTTCACCTGAAAACTAAACTTTTGCTTTACAATTATGTTTATCTCTTTATTATTTAATACAAAACCAGGGTTGGCAGGTTTTTGACACATGTCAGTTTTTGACAGTTTAAACTGTCATGTCAAAAACCCCTTGTCAAAAACCTCGTCAAAAACCTCAAATACTTAACAGTGATCTGTAAAATTTCACATTAAATGTCACATATTAGATGTAATATTTAAAATTCACTATTACTGTAATTGTATAATTAGTATATAGTATTAGTAATAATTACAGGGTTGGCAGGTTTTTGACATGTGTCAGTTTATGTCGGGTTTAAACCATAGTTTAAACCGTCATGTCAAAAACCTCAAATACTAAATTGATCTGTAAAAATTCAAATTAAATGTCACACATGACAACATTACATGTAATATTTTAAATTCACTCTTACTGTATATCAGTAATTAGTACATAGTAAAGTATTATTGTTAAGTACAACTTTTTAACAGGGTAAAATTTTTATTTATTTTTATTTATTTATTTATTTATTTATTTATTTATTTTGTAAAATTGTGTTTTTCTAAAAAGTAGACATTAAGCTCACCCGAGCTGTACATTTTTTCTCTTACTTAAAATCGTTTTAATTTCGCTTACTTTTGAGAGCTTAAAGCATTAGCTAGCTTTTTTTATGGGGAAAAAAAAAAAAAAAACTTAGAAAAGTGTAGATTTTTTGTATATATAACAAAATAATGTGCATCAATGTTATTCTAGTCTAGGCAATAACCATTCCATTCAAAATTGAAATTGGATTATTAATTTTAAACATTTACAAAATAAGAGAAGTAATTAAAAAAAAAAAGCTTAAAGTCAAAATCTTTTTAAAACATGCTTTCTTTCAATATATAAAAATGTTTTCGATTTTAAAACTGAACAAAATTGGCTCGGTCATCTAAAAGAAAATTCCTGTAAGCCCATATTGAAAAAGTGCATAATAGAAGGGATCAAATCATGAAACCATACCATTGTTTGGCTTATACTTTGCATCCCAACCATCAGGGGCAAGGGTTGACTGCTGTATCAGTTGATTCAGCTCACGCTTGAGCTACGGAGAGAGTTTATGGATGCTTATCCATACTGATTGTGTATGAAGTTAAAGAATCCCCTTTCCAGTCTTCTTATTTAAGTGCTATAGGGAGGACTCCATTGTTTGGTGGAAAGGTGCAGCAGCTTTTTGAGCCTGCTTCAAAACTTGCTCATCTAGCAATGCTTTTGCTATCAAGTCCTACTAGCTCAGCATCAATTAAGTGACAGACTATTTTCTAACACTTCATACACTCTAAACTTAAAAATCTTTTGGGTGTAAATAAATGTGCTAAACACATGGTGTGCTGCAGCATGCTGCGGGGTAAAATTGATCCGGATTATTTAATTGTACAAAATTATTTTCTTCTGGTTGAAAAATCCAAAAAAAAAAAAAATATTTTATTGCAAATATATTTTTTAAATTATTAAATTTCAATAAAAGATCACATAAATCATTGACTTATTTAATGTTTATCTATTGTTAAAATGTTTTAGCGTGTTTCATGTATTTGGCAGTTTTCGACGGTTTAAACCAATTGATGACAGTTTAAACCAGTTTTTGACGCTTGTCATGTCAAAAACCAATTTTTGACGTCAAAAACCCAACCCTGTACAAAACTAAGATTATTATCTATAAAAATTAATAAAATACTTAAAGACATTGCAGGTAAGTGGTGGTTTGATTAATTAATGCCTCAATTGTAAAATATTTTACCAGCAGATTATTTTCTGCCACTGAAGTATCTGTCACAGACACTTGGAGAATTTTCTGCAACTGTGGTGCCAGGCATAGCAGTTTAAAGTTTAGGCGTAATTCAATGAAGAGAAATTGTGATTTTTTTTTTTTTCTGTCGCCATTTGTCAAAGTTCCCGATATTTCTCAGTGACAGATTGGAAAAATTCAGCGTGTGCTTCTGCACTCTTTTGTCAAAATTTGCTATACATTTCCGCGATCTTTTGATGAAATTTGCAATTTATTCCCTCAACTGTTTATCGAATTTTGTGTTTTATTTTTATAGTGATTGTTTTTACAAGATCGTTTCTTGAAATTCGCGTTTTTTTTTTTTTTTTTTTTTTTTTTTTTTTTTTTTTTTTTTATTTTATTTTGCGACCATTAGCCAAACTTTGCTATGCGTTTCTGCGATCTTTTGGTGAAATGTACAATATTTTTCTTCGTTCACTGAAATTCATGTTTTTTTCAGCAATCGTTTCACAAAATGCACGATCTCCCCCCCCCCCCCCCCCCCCAAATCGTTTCACGAGATTTGCAGTTTTTTTTTCACGATTTTTTTTAAACAAGCAGTGACAAAAAGTGTGTTGTTTTTCTTTTCTTTTCCGTGGCCATTTGTTGAAGTTTCCGATATTTCTCAGCGACATATTGGCAAAATTTGTAATCTGCACTCTTTAGACAAACTTTGCTATGCGTTTCTGCGATCTTTTGATCAAATTTGCAATATTTTTCTTCGTTTACTGAAATTCACGCTTTTTTTTGCAGCGATCGTTTCACAAAATGCACGATTCCCCCCCCCCCCCCAAATCGTTTCATGAAATTTGCGGTTTTTTTTTTTTTTTACGATCAGTGACAAAATCTGTGTTTTTCTTTTCTGCGGCCATTTGTCGAAATTCCGATATTTCTCAGTGACAGATTGGCAAAATTTGTAGTGTGCACTCTTTAGACAAACTTTGCTATGCGTTTCTGCGATCTTTTGATGAAATTTGCAATACTTTTCTTTGTTTACTGAACTTCATGTTTTTTTTTCAGCGATCGTTTCACAAAATGCACGATTCCCCCCCTCCCCCCCCCACCAAATAATTTCATGAAATTTGCATTTTTTTTTTTTATTTCAATGATCAGTGACAAATTTTTTTTCTTTTCCGCAGCAATTTGTCGAAGTTCCCGATTTTTCTCAGCGACAAATTGGCATATGCTTCTGCACTTTTTTGACGAAATTTGCCATGCATTTCCGCGATCTTTTGAGGAAATTTGCAATATTTTTCTTCGATTGCTTCCTGAAATTCGCAGGTTTTTTTTTCAGCAATCGTTTCACGAAATTCGTGGGTTTTTTTTTCAACGATCTATGACAAAATTTATGATTTTATTTTATTTTTATTTGGCAACTATTTTCCAAAGTTCCCGATATTTTTCAGCGACAGATTGGTAAAATTCAGTATGCGCTCCTGCACTCTTTTGTCAAAATTTGCTATACATTTCCGCAATCTTTTGATGAAATTTGCAATTTATTCCCACGACTGTTTATCGAATTTTGTGTTTTATTTTTACAGTGATTGTTTTTACAAGATCGTTTCATGAAATTCGAGTTTTTTTTTTTTCAGCAATCTGTGACGAAATTTGTTTTTTTTTTTTTTTTTTTTTTTTTTTTTTGCGACCATTAGCTAAAGATTAGACAAACTTTGCTATGCGTATCTGCTATCTTTTGATGAAATGTACAATATTTTTCTTTGTTTACTGAAACTCACGTTTTTTTCAGTGATCGTTTCACAAAATGCATGATCTCCCGCCCCCCCAAAATCGTTTCACGAAATTTGCAGTTTTTTTTCATGATTTTTTTTAAACGATCAGTGACAAAATTTGTTTTTCTTTTCCGTGTGCATTTGTTGAAGTTTCCGATATTTCTCAGCAACATATTGCCAAAATTTGTAATCTGCACTCTTTAGATAAACTTTGCTATGCGTTTCTACGATTTTTTGATGAAATTTGCAATATTTTTCTTCGTTTACTGAAATTCACGCTTTTTTTTTTTTTCAGCGATCGTTTCACAAAATGCACGATCCCCCCCTCCCCAAATCGTTTCATGAAATTTGCGGGTTTTTTTTTACCGATCAATGACAAAATTTGTGTTTTTCTTTTCCGCGCCCATTTGTCGAAATTCCCGATATTTCACAGCGACAGATTGGCAAAATTCGTAATGTGCACTCTTTAGACAAACTTTGCTATGTGTTTCTGTGATCTTTTGATGAAATTTTCAATACTTTTCTTTGTTTTCTGAAATTCACGTTTTTTTTTTTTCAGCAATTGTTTCACAAATTGCACGATTCTTCCCCCCCCCCCCCCCCCCCCCCCAAATCGTTTCATGAAATTTGCAATTTTTTTTTTTTTTTTTTTTCAATGATCAGTGACAAAATTTGTGTTTTTCTTTTCTGCGGCCACTTGTCGAAGTTCCCGATATTTCTCAACGACAGATTGGAAAAATTGGCATATGCTTCTGCACTTTTTTGACGAAATTTGCCATGCATTTCCACGATCTTTTGATGAAATTTGCAATATTTTTCTTCGATTGTTTACTGCAGTTTGCGGGGTTTTTTTCAGCAATCGTTTGATGAAATTCGCATTATTTTTTCAACGATCTATGACGAAATCTGTAATTTTATTTTTTTTGGCGACTATTTGCCAAAGTTCCCGATATTTCTCAGCGACAAATTGGCAAAATTCAGTGTGCGCTTCTGCACCCTTTTGTCAAAATTTGCTATACATTTCCGCGATCTTTTGATGAAATTTGCAGTTTCCTCGACTGTTTATCGAAATTTGTGTTTTATTTTTATAGTGATTGTTTTTACAAGATCGTTTCACGAAATTCGTTTTTTTTTTCTTTTTCAACGATCTGTGACAAAATTTGTGATTTTTATTTTTTTTTATGCAACCATTTGACGAAGTTCCCAAAATTTCTCAGCGAGAGATTGGCAAAATTCGGCATATGCATCTGCACTCTTTGGACAAACTTTGCTGTGCATTTCCGCAATCTTTTGATGAAATTTGCAATATTTTCCTTTGATTGTTTATCGAAATTTGTTTTTTTTTTATAGTGATTGTTATTTTCAAGATTGTTTGACGAAATTCGCTTTTTTTTTTTTTTTTTTATCAACGATCTGTGACGAAGTTTGTGATGATATTTTTTTCCGTGACTATTTGTCGAAGTTCCCGATATTTCTCAGCGACATATTGGTAAAATTTGTAATGTGCACTCTTTAGACAAACTTTGCTATGCATTTCTGCGATCTTTTGATGAAATTTGCAACATTTTTTTTTGTTTACTGAAATTCACGTTTTTTTTTTTCAGCGATCATTTCACAAATGGCACGATCCCCCCCCCCCCCCCCCCCAAATCGTTTCACGAAATTTGCATTTTTTTTTCGCGATTTTTTTTTTCAACGATCACTGACAAAATTTGTTTTTCTTTTCCGCGTCCATTTTTTTTCAACGATCTATGACGAAATTTGTGATTTTATTTATTTATTTATTTAATTTTTTTTTTTTTTTTTTTTTGCGACCATTTGCCTAAGTTCCTGATATTTTTCAGTGACAGATTGGCAAAATTTGGCATATGCTTCTGCATTTTTTTTTTTGACAAAATTTGCTATGCATTTCTGCGATCTTTTGCTGAAATTTGCAATATTTTTCTTCGATTGTTTACTGAAATTCGAGGGCTTTTTTCAGCGATCGTTTCACAAAATGCACGATTTTTTCCCCAAGATTGGCGAAATTTGCATTTTTTTTAAAAATTATCTGTGACGAATTTGATTTTTTTTTCTGCAACTATTTGTCGAAGTTCCTGATATTTCTGAGTGACAGATTGGCAAAATTGAACATGTGCTTCTGCGATCTTTTGATGAAATTTGCAATTTTTTTCTTCGAATGTTCACAAAATTCATGATTATTTTGCCAAAATCGTTGGATGAAATTTAGTTTTTTTTATTTTTTTTTTTTTATGATAATTTCACAATTTTTTTCAACGATCTATGACAAAATTTGTGACAATTTATCGCATGTTATGTGTTCACCGTTCATGGTTGTCTAAAAATGTAGTCAACAACATTAACAGGAAGATAAGATTATAAATAAGAAACACTCAAAATTTTCGCTTTATTGAATTATGCATAAACTTTACACTGCTCTTTCAATGTGAAAACATTCAATAAAGTATAACATATGTTTCATTAGGATGAGAGAATATTAACAAAAGAATAAGAACTGAGTGAAAAATCCTTGAGTTCATGAAATGCTTAATATGGTGTGTGCATTTTGTGATATATTATGAGTTTTATAAGAATCGCACGTGAATGGACTCTTATCGCTCAAGAACGGAAATTATTTACTTCATAGAAAGTTCAAGAAACACGTTCCATGCTTGGGCGACTATGCATATGTAAATTGCCATTAACACGAAGAACGAATACAATTGAAATTAACTTACGTGAATGATAACACTTTAAAATTTTAAAGAAGGTGGGAGAGTTGAATTTCGAGTTTGGAAGGCAGGTGACGATAATTGTCCTTTCAACTGTAGCGTTTTCTACGATGAGTATCCTTTATATATTGTTTTCTGACAGAGGTCGTTTTAAAGCTTTTGGCCTGTACATTACTAAGCACTCACTCCTCTCCTCTTAACTAATTTTTTTATCAGTAGAGGGTGTTTTAAAATTTTAATTTGTTCATGACTATGGCATACAATTTTACAAAAATTTATGAATAAAATTTGCATAACATCTCAACAATTTGCAACTGCTTCTCCCCCATTTTCACACTGTGAGTGGGTACATATTTCAGACAAAATCGAGTTACATATAAAATCATATAAATTAAAGGTTTCTTTATAAATATTACCACGGACCCGGGCAACGCCGGGCGGGTCAGCTAGCACATTATAATTGGTTATGATATACATGTTTTATATGAAAATATGCTGAACGAACATTATTTCAAGTAGAAGAAATTATCATTTAGCTGTCATATGTTAGCATACGTTTTCCATTAATCCTAACATGGCGTTTAGCAACGTTCGATTCGCAGACCAGAATGGTTCGCACCAGAACAGTTACCTACACTTTTCTCCACTCGGATTTTATTATAAATAGATGCTTCTTTATTTTTTTCAGAATTTTTTCCATCATCACTCATTGTTTACGCTTACGTTATAACTACTTATAGTATATACAAATAAATAAATATATAAAAAAAAAATAATTAAAAAAGTTTAACATAATAAAATGACATTTTAAATGAAATAAGAAGCAAAAAGATGTATAACTAACTATGAAGCACTAGACAGACTTGAATACATTTAAAAAAGCAATTAAATTAAAATATACACATAAAAACATTTAATTAAAAAACAAAAACATACAACGTAGACGTTTCAATATACATTATACATACATCTACAATAACAGAGCATCAAACACGCTCTGGACTAAGTCAAAGTTAAAGTTATTCTTTTTGAAGCAAGAAATATTCATTAGGAATCGAACTTAATTCATTCAAGGTATATGTGTATAGCTTAGAGAACTATCCTTCCATGAAAAGTTTTTATCTTTAATTAAATGTTTTTATGCATATTTTTTAATTTAATTGCTTTTTTAAATGTATTAAAGTCGGTCTAGTGCTTCATAGTTAGTTTAAATAATAATTTAATTCAGAAATAAATATTTTTCAAATTTAACATGCTTGCTTTGTGCTTGTATTATGTAATTTCTTCCGACTACTTATCAAAGCAATCAGAAAATCCCCAACTTTGATCGTATCAACTACATAGTTGAATGGGAGTTTTTTTAGAGGGGAAGGTGGGGAGGGGGAGGAGGACATTGAGGCACCTACAAAGTATAGAAAAAAAGTTGGGGTTCCTGTTGTAGGGTATCAATGATTCAACTACAGTACGAATCCTTACGAAAAACCAATTTTTACTTTCTTCTATCTTTACAAGAAGAAAGTACTGGACTCGTGAAAAATTTTTAATTTCTTCTACCTTTACAAGAAGGAAGTACTGGATTCGTGAAAAATTTTGACTTCCGGATTTCGATGGATTTATATGTTTCAGAAGGTCCTGAACACGATTTAATGGTTTTTAGAAAATGTGTCTGTCACTCAGCTAGTTTGTATGTGACAAAAATTTTGTGAGTGTTCTATCTCAAGAACTAATGCACGGAATTTCACAAAACTTTAGATTCAGTCAGACCTTAATAGACCTGGTTCTGATTACTTTTTGGTGTAAATCGCACAACATGTGACGCTGCTGTTCTGCATTTTTTATGATTTCCGTGTTATGTTGTAACACAGAATGATAATTAAAAGTGTAAAATTACCATATTAATCATTTTTGGATTATTTAATTATTACATTTTAACTTATTTTAACGATGTTTTTACTTAAATTTTGTTTTGTTGTCAATCGCAGCCGGTTTGTTTACAAAGTAACAATCTTTGTTTTGGGTAAATTAAAGTCAGTTAAAAGTAAATAATTAAGTGTTAAATGTATTATTGTTAAAGTATCGGCACAGAATTTTATGAAACTATTGGGATGAATTCACACTGTCCACAAAGCTCACTTTAAATTAAATATTTTGTATGTTTATTTGGCTGTAAAGTAGGGTGGTTCAAAAAAACTTTTTTCTAGAGTCCAGGCCACCCCCTAATTTTTTTAGTCTCATCAATAGTATAATACTGGTAAATTTTCAGCTTCTTACTCAAATTCTAAGAGGGTGCTCAATGACCCCACAATTTAACATTAGCAGACGCATAGGAAATGCAACAATATTTTATAATTCAGAAATATTTAATTTTTGCCAGAAGTTTTTAGAAGAAATTTAGTTTGTTATATTATATATTTTTTTATTTAAATATTTCAGGAATATTTTATTATATGTAGCAACATTTCTGAGAATTATTTACATGATGAAGTTACAGACAACACTAAACCAAAACAAGAATTCTACCAATTCTTTTAACGGCCAATTGAAAAAATTTGTCAGTGAAACATTTAATTTTTCATGATAATTTTTATTTTAAATAATTCTGTTATAGATATTAAAATTCTGCAACTGGCAGCAAACATCTGTCTGATTTTGTTTACATGACTATTCCTAAGTGAAAGGTGACAAATGAAAATAATATTTAAAATACATTTAATTATTTATTGCAAGAGTTTTTACTTTTAAATAAGTATCAAGAATTATATTTAGGTCACATTACTTATAATTAAATATTAATCTACTGTTATGGGATGCTAACATTATTCATGTTACAATTAATAAGATAAACACCAAGCCTAATATGAAATAAAATAATAACAAAATTGGTGAATTAATCAACAACTTTAATTTTATGAAAAATAACCGTTTTTTTCTGTTTAAAGAAATTTCAAATCTAAAAGTTTGCAATCACTGCAGTTTCAATTTGCCTTAGTAATGAAACTTTTCTTATTGGTCTAAGATCAGTAGACCAATTAACTAGATTGAAACAACTAACTATGACAAGACAAATCCTTCAGCGTATTCTTTATCAGTTAAAAGAATCAAAATTGATACAATATATTAGTCATTTGACAGTTAAAGAATTAATGCAGGTATGGTAGAGATCTGAAATTCCTGCAAAACAAAAGAAACACATACATAATTAAAAAATTAGAAAACATTCATTCTCATTGGCTTTTTTTAAAGAAAAACAAAAGGTCTTTTTATACAGCCCAACGATAAGAAGTGGTTAGATATGTTGGACTGGACTCTTTTCTTTGATATTGGTTATGAAGGTGTTATGAAAATAATAAGAATTAAAGAAGATTCTAACTTTTTTCAGGATCAAAGAACCAATTGTAAAATATATATGGGTTTAAAAGATAAAGAGTTATCGAAAAAAGTATGAACGTTCTCTTCAGAGAATAAAAGAAGAATGAAGCATTAGAGTCCCTTTTTACCTTCAGCTACCATCTGTTCATCCAATATTTGTCTAAATAGTGTAATGGAAAACTCTGAGCCTTCAGACGAAGAATTTATTCCAACACATTTAATGATCTTGAAAATTATGTATCAACAGACAAAGAGATTGCACTTTCTGCTAGAAAAGTGATGGAACATCACATGTCAGAGTGTTCTGATGACATCATAAGACGTTCTCTCTGTTCTGACAAAATTTAAATGGAAGAAGCCAAATTGCTGTAGGGCGATTTACAGCTATGCAAGCACTTAAGAAGCGTTATGCAAGATGAAAACTTGAGATTTTTAAGGAAGATGGTTTATAACTGTCAGACTTTGCAACAAGAACAACAACAGAACTCTTACCTCATTTGAATATCAGGAAATCATTGTTAAGCCTTCTCCCGAAAAATGAAATGACAATGATGAGTATCCCAAGGGAAAGGAATGGCTTCAAAATTTACAAGTAGTGAATTACAGTGCAGAACGAGGGGTTAAGCTTAATGGAAATTTCAATAAAATCATAACAAATGATGAAGATGAAAAGCAATTCTTGCTGCAGGTCATAGAAGCAAACAGAAAATGCATTCCATCAGAAACAATGAAAAAATCAGTTTTGGACACTATTTTGTATTATTAAAGACCAAATATGATTACATTTCTATATTGTTTTATTAAGAAATTAATTTTGGAGGCCTTCATTTTCTTTTAAACAAATATATAGAAAAATTAGAATGGAATACACTAACTTATAAAGTTAGTGGGTGTTGAGCACCCTCTTGCAGTTGAAATATGAAGTTCGAACTTTGCCAGAATACACAAGTTTGCCCTATACACAAGTTTAAAAAAATTGAGGGGTGGCCTGGTATATAAGGGAAAGTTTATTTTTTTACATAGATGGCTGAACCACCCTACTGTGAAGGCATATTGGTTGGTGGAAGTCATACTTTTATTGACTGGCAATTGATGAGTTAAAGATTGCGCAACATCTCCTCGTCAGTGTTTAATTTCTAGAATGTGAATTTCCGACTAATTAAATTGTTTATTAACCATCAAATGTGTTTTTGTGATAATATTAATTTTTCAATATTTTGGAATCAATGTTTAAAATATCAACCATGGAACTACTGGAAACGAGGTTATTTTATTTTGGAGCTACTGGTATTTATTTTAATATTTTTGAAGTTTAAGAGTAATTCAAATTAATGGTTTATTATTTTATTTTTCTGTTCTATCAATCTTAATTTTCACATTCTTTCATTTTTTAACTATAACTGCAACACCATGAATGACGCAGCGTTGTAAATGCTTTCCCATGTAGACGACATCAGAGGAAGGCAACCAACATCACCACATGACCCAAATTGCATGCAGAGATATTTAAGAAAGTTTAAATTTTATAACAACAAATCTATATAATCAGTGTTTTTTTAAAGAAATTCCATAGCTTTTGTAATTGGCTTCTCACATTTATTATGCAAGTAGTTAAATATATGAATAATTATAGATTACACTGATCAAGTGTCATTTTTCATCGCATTTCTTAGCCTGCGCGCATATGTGACAAAATAGGGAGTAAAAGGTGTTTGGCGGGAAGCAAGTGGTTTTTTGGCAGTTAAGGGGGCAGCAGTGATCTGATAAGGTGGTTTAAGTTGAAGTAGCTATGAGATAGTGAAAAATGGCTTGGGGTCCCGGCATTGCTAAGTTAATTTTTCTTTTCTATTTTCCTGTCTAATCTTAATTGCATGTCTAACATTCACGAGGTAGTTTTATTTAACGTTTTTATTGGACATTTTTAATGTCTATTTTAGTTATGCAATTTAAGAGTGGAATGTAAGGATTCCACATTTTTTAAAATAAATTTTGTCACAAGTAGCTCCACTACAACCCAGTTTGTTATATAATGAAAATAAGAAAATGAGGAAAGAGTTAAATTTAATGCAATGTATTTTGTATTATAATAATTATGATTTAAATTTGTAATTGTGAATTGAGATATATCAATGAGGCCTAAATTGGTCATTGAGATATGAAGGAGTTTTTTTTTAAAGTGAAATAATTACACTTGTAAACTTATTTAAGAATAAAATTCTTTCCTTGTAATATTAAATATTAATTATCTTTATTTCAAATGCAGTGTGCTTTCTTGTTCAAACTATATTTCTTTTCAGGTAATGCAAATGAGTTTGCTCACATTCGGGTGGTGATTTTTAGGAATAACTTGGCAGAAATAATTTTATTCTTGGAGTTAACTTATGTTGTTTTTGGAGTTTAAAAAGTTAGGTTTAAGTAATGTGATTTTGGAAATTTTGTTGTTGTTAATTTTTGTAAGGTGTTTAGGTAATTCAATAAGTTTGGATTATTCATTGTTTTCTTGAATTTAATTGTTTCTGCTGAGTTCTTGGAACAATAATTTGATGTAAATTTACCTTTTGAAAGAAATCATGTGTAGTACATGATTTGGGTATAATTTTATTTGTCTTTAAGGAGTCATGGGAAGCGCATGATTCGGGAAAATTTAAATAAATTAATTTATAGTGATCTCTAGATTAGGACCTAGTTATTGCGGGTTTTCTGGATTTTAGAGTTGAATGTTTCACAACGCCATTCAACACTTAATTATTGTTAATTGTTTATTAATTTAATTTATCTGATATTAATAAGGGAAATTTTAATTTAATGTAGTTAAGAAGGTAATAATGATGATTTAAATGGGAGTAGTGTTTAATTGAATAAGTGTTATACAAGGGATTGTGTTTTTAATGGGATAAGTTAATTGGTTAAATAATGGTTTCAGTAAGTTAATGATTTAAAGTACATTTTATGAAGTATATGTTACAGCAAGGGTAAGAGTTCAAATTAATATTTTGTGTTGTCTTTTATCACAACATTACTCTTTCTTGCAATTTTATTTTCTCAATTTGAATTGTGGGACTGATTTTGTTGTGGTAAGACACAACATCCGCAATAGCTATATCTCAAAAATTAATGCATGGAATTTTATAAAACTTCAGATTCAGTTTAGTTCTTAATATAATTCGGTGCTGATTACTTCTTCATGAAAATCGTCCGACAGGTGGCGCTGCTATGCTGCATTATTCTTGATTATCGCAATAGCTTTATCTCAAGAACTAATGCATGAATTTTTATCAAACTTCAGATTCAGTTAGTCCCAGATATAAATTTGTGCTATTCAGTTTTTGGCGTAAATCGCCCAATAGGTTGCGCTGCTGTGCTGCATTTTTCACGATTTCCGCAATAGCTGTATCCCTTAGAACTAATGCATGAATTTTCATCAAGCTTCAGATTCAGTTAGTCCCTAGTATAAATTGGTCCTAATTAGTGTTTGGTGTAAATCACTCAACAGGTGGTGCTGCTATTACGTGGAATATTTTATGATTTCCGTAATAGCTCTAACTCAAAAACTAATGCACGGATTTTCATCAAACTTCAGATTCAGTTAGAAGTTAAAGTAAGTTGTTTATGATTAGATTTTGATGTAAATCACCTAACCGGTAGCGCTGATATGCTGCATTTTGCATAATTTACACGATTTTAGCGATTAGTCCTATCTCAAGAACTAATGCATGGAATTTTATATCTGTAGAATTATCATCTTGGGCATAGATTGCCATTTAGTTTTGGCACTGTACTAAAGAATTTTGAAGCATTAACATGTATGAGATAGAAGAAAGTTTTGGGATTGGTACATCTGACTAGTTTCATATGGCTGACACCTTTTTGAGTAATTAATCCCTAAGGTTGATAGTATGTCAGCATTACAAATCAACTTGACATCAGGGGCCTAACAAGCGATGGGCGATTTCAATTTTTTAAATCAATTTAATCGATACTATGGTCAACTTGATTTAAGCGATACTATAAATTTTTTAATCGATGTCTCTAAAGGTATTTTCATTTTCTTTCAAAAATTGAATTTAAAGTAGTTGGATGTGCCAATCCCAAAATTTTCTTCTGTCTCATACATGTTAAAACTTCAAAATTTGATATCACACTGTCAAATTGTAAATGATAACCTATGCATATCATGAGGATTCAAAAAGTATAGGTTCGTTGAAGTATGGGCATTTTAAAAGAAAATATAAGCACTGCATTTTCCTAACAAATCATTGAATTTCGGCCCACACCTTTTTAGATTGGGATTTTCACAGAAAATCCCAATTCAAAGAGGATAAAAACGACACTTGTTGGGCAGTATACACACAAGCCTAATAAGGATCTATTTATGTGAAAGTGTAACAGAATATGAAGTTTGATTAAATTTCGTGCATTACCTTTGAGATATGACTATCACTAATATCATGAAAAAAGTAATATAGCAGCACAGACTGTTACATGATTAACACGAAAAACTAATCAGGAACAACTTATGTCTTTGTCTAACAAAGTATTAAGTTTGAAATTCCGTTCATTTGATCTTGAGATATTATCGCTAACATTGTGTAAATCCTGAAAAACAGTGTTGAAGAGTGTTGGCTGGTACAGGTGGACAACCCTGCCTCGGAACATTGAAATATTCCCCAGGAAGATTTCAGATTTTATGCTTCATGGACAAAAGTCCAATTTACCCCCCCCCCCCCCCCCCCCCACACACACACACCCAGTAGAACGTACAGTAGAACAGTTAGACAGTAGAACAATTACAAATGCTGATTGTTTTGCTAATCAAGTTGATGGTTCTGTTGAGAAATATGGCTTTATAACAAGTTTGTTACAGAAGAACAAGGAGTGAAATAAGTTTTTCTCTGAGAATGTAAATCAAGTAAGTGAGGAGCACAATGCCTCATGAATTTTGTCAAGATTTAATTTCATAACTTGGGCATTCAGAATGTCGCAAAAATTTGACAGGCTTAAATACAGATGGGGAAAGTGCATATACCGGAAATGCAGGGGCCTCTGGGTTCGTATGAAATAGTACTTGGGAAGAGACTTGCTTTGCGTTTGATTATTTGCTCACAGGTCCAACTTAAATATGTCACATTTGGAATGATTAGTTATTGAAGTTCAGCACTGGAAATCAATTATAAAATTAGTAACAACATTTTATAGAATTTCTGCTCTACGTTTTGAAGAGCTTAAAAAAATATCTGAAACAAAAAAGCAATCTGCCTTTCTTTTCCCTGCATTCTATTAAATAGGGTTTGTGGAACACTTAAAGAACTTACTAAAAGCAGTATGTCACAATCTTCCTGTCATGCAAAAACATTGGGAAAATATTGTGAACCATCAACCCGACTCATCAAAAACTGAACAAGTTTCTGTTCAAGGACTCCACCGATTAAGCATGAAAGACAATGAACATCAACACCTGATTCTAGATCTTCTGAAACACTTTGGAAAACTTCAGAAAGATTGTCAAAGGTCTTTCATTACACTGCCTGATATAGAATCGTTAAAGAAAGTTTTTACGAATAATTTGACTCTTATCGAAGATAGGTGTTATCCTATTGGATACGGAGAACAATTGATGGAAATAAATGAAGTCACTTAAGCTCGTATTCACCATCTACCTCAACCTAAAAAACCTTGGTTGAACGCTCAAATGGTATTCATCATTAATTTGATTGGACTTTGCCTTGATTAGGATCAATCAGATTTGAGCACTCAACCAAGGCTTTCCAGGTTAAGGTAAATAGTGATTACGAGCATAAGAAATCTGAAAATGATTTCGATATTGAAGAAAATCTCTGCAAACATAAAATTAACAACTCATTAGTTTCTACCAAGAGATGCTGGTCTGCAGTAAGAAAAGAAACTGCATTCAATTGAAGAATTTGTTTCCTAAGCATTGAAAGAGGATCAAATGAGCATCTCCAACAGTATAAATAGATGCTTTCTTAAATGCAAGACCAACAGAGTTTGCTGGTGTAGCACCCCTTGATGTTGAAAACCATTTTGGTAAAGACAAAGTCGTCGATTTTACTGATGATGTGATGGTTTAACACGCAACTGAAAAACTTCATCCTTCTTTAGACATCACCTCGTCGACAGCAAGACTCTTTTCCTACTTTAATTCATCTGAACCTCACTCAGTTTTCAACAAATAGGTGTAGACATATGCTTCTTTGATGTCTCACAGTGCTCGCCGATAAAGAACTGTGTCCATAGATACAACGCTTAAATCCAACAAACAGTCGGTACTATAATAAACTCATATATCTTCATCGCTCTTAATAGAACTGGAACAGATCCAAGGTCTGTTGTAGTAAAGTTCCTAGAGAGCAAAGAAAGAAGCAGAAAGCTTCCTGACGAAGAAATATATTAGAATCATGAATTTGTCAAGAAGAAAATGTCAAAAGGAATCAAGAGGAAATTTATCAAAATATTCTTTGCTAAAGAACGTAACTCGTAAAAAAAAAAAAAAAAAAAAAAAACAAACACCCTGATTAGTTATTATTGTAGCATTTTGGAAACATTATACAAATTTAATAAAGTTTAAAATTTTAAAACATAAAGAAGAAAATCTGTTTTCTTGTCTGTTTAATTTCACTGTTTACGTAAGACAATGCTTTGGATAAAAATTTTAAACCATTGTAATTATTGTTGTAGCATTTTTGAAAAATTTTATCGATAGAATTTGAATTTTTAAAACATGAGGAGCAAAATCTATCTCCTTCTTTAGCCTTTCTCCTCTCTATCTCCTCTTTGCAAAATACAGTAATTTGTAAAGTAAATAGATGTTTAACCCCTATAATCATTATTGATTTGGCATTTTGGAAACGTTGTAAAATTTAACATAGTAATTTTATTTTTAATTTGATGCTTTTTAATCATCAAGAAGAAAAACTGTTTTCATGATTAGTTCTACTTTGGATCTAAAACTTAATTTTATTTTTTATTTTTAATTTGATGCTTTTTAAACATCAAGAAGAAAATCTGTTTTCATGATTAGTTCTACTTTGGATCTAAAACTATATGTGCTATACTTACTATATTTCATGAAAAAAATTAATGATTCAGATAAAATTTTCAATTTCAGAATTTATTCCAGACTCCAATTACCTAATTAGTCTCACGTATTATGGTTATGAAAAAAAAAAAGTCCCAGTAAACAAATTAATAAAAGGTAAGCAACAATTCAACATGAATTTAGATGATAATTTTCTTACATAATGCTCTAATTAGACATACAGATTAGTAGGTTGCACGTTATGTTTGGTCCATTATTAACATAATAATTAACAATTTGTCAGTACTGAGAATGTAGCCTTTCTTTATTATTACTTAGCTATAAACGAAGCGGCTTACATGATTCAATGAAACTTTTGTAGTTCAAGCAATAGAAGTAAAATAGACATAACTAATAAGGTATAGAAGTTTGTCAGCTAGTCAATATTCTAATTATTTGGTTTGCAGTTAGGGGGGGGGGGGGGACGTTTGTTTGGGACAAGAGACCAATCCTATTGTCGCCCAGTGAAAATTCCTTAAAATATGCTTTGCCCTGAAATGTACCTGTCTGGATCTGCAGAAATCCCTCTCAGAGAAAAATGTCTGAGTTCAACACTCCTGATAAAATCAGCATAGCAATGCCCCCTGTTGGGCAATTTACACCAAAACCTAATAAGCAACAATTTATGCCAATGTCTAACTGAATGTGAAGTTTGATGAAAATCCGTACATTAGTACTTGAGATAGAGCTATTGCGAAAATCGGGAAAAATGCAGCATAGCAGTGCTACCTGCCGGTAGATTTACATCAAAACTTAATCATCAAAAACTTATGTGAACGTCAAACTGAATATGAAGTTTGGTGAAAATTTGTGCATTTGTTCTTATGATAGCGATCTCACGAAAATAATGAAAAATGCAGCACAGCAGTGCCATCAGTTGGACGATTTTCATCAAAAGTAAGGAGCACCAATTTATATGAAGGTTTAACTGAACCTAAAGTTTCAACAGATTCCACACATTAGTTCTTAAGATAGAGGCCCACAAATTTTTTGTCAGAGACAAACAAATAGACAGACTGTCAGACAATTTATAAAAACAGTCAAATCGTATTCCAGGCAGAACCTTCTAAAACGATAAATCCTTCGAAAACGAGAAGTTTAAATTTTTCATGAATCCAACACTTTCTTTTTGTAAAGACAAAAGAAATTGACCTACCTTTCCCCCATGCTTATAGGGCAGGGTTGCAAAAAAGCCGGCTAAAATTAAAAAAAGCCACGCCGGTGGATTTTATTGGTTTTAACCGGCTTTTTTTGGCCATAATTGGCCATATTTGGCTTTTATACAATGAAGCATTGTAATTATAAAGTGTAAACATATGTGTATACATTTTAAAGTGTTTTTAATTAGTTTTAATGACATTTAATTGATTTAGAGTTTAATAAGTAACCCAATTTCTCAATAAAAAAGACATTAATACTGGAATAAAACTGAGATGGTTTTGCTAGTGATTTGTAGTCCAAACTGCAAATATGTCAGCTAAATTTTAAAAAGGCCATACCAACTGCTTTATCTGGTTTACGCTGACCTTTAAACCTCCCCCCCCCCCCCCACACCCAATTTTTAGGACAATGGTTACTTAGTTATAAGTTTTATTACTTAATTTTAAGAGCTATTAATATACAAGTCTTATTTTATTTGTAGTAACATTTAAAATTATAGGTACATAGTCATATAATAAAAACACTATTTCTCACTACTAAAAACATTATGAATAGCATATGCATGAATATGCTTAGCAACAAGCTTTTCAAAATTTTATTTAGAGAATTTTTATGTATTTTTTTCTTGTTTAAATGCTATATTTTTAATACACTTATCACTTATGTACCAAACTCTGCTCAAATATTATATCCTTTCTAATTTTTCTTTTAACATTTATAACTTTATCTTTCCATATGGACACATAAGAATGTTTCCATTTTGATATGCTACATTATGTCATTGTTTAATTAAATATAAGCTTTAAAATGTGTAGTATATGTGAAGCTATGTAATATGTAATTTCAAAACACCAGTTTGGAGTCTAACTTATATTCTTTTCAATATTTGTAATTTTTTTTTTCAGACATAATTGCCTTCTAGAAGTTATAAAGACTTATTTATTTGACAAATTTAATAAAAATTTATAAATGTTTTATTAGAACAACTGGTAAGCAAAAACATGAGATCATTGAAAATATAAATTTGAGGATTACATTGCCGAAGTCAGTGGTGCCTCTAACATAAGGTTTATTTGGAAAGATTTTTGTTTTAAAATATAAAATCCTTTAACACTGATTTTAGGTGTATTTAAGGTTATTATCAGCAGCCTAGACAATGCCGGGCACATCAGTTAGTCTTGTAATAACAATTCTTCAACATCTATAATTCCAGATTAACAAGAGTATATATCATTCTAACATTTAATTCATTATGATACGGTAAAATTTTTTAATGAATGTAGGTTTATTATACCTTGTAATTAGAAGAATAAATAACTTAAATAATTGAAGGTTGATTTAATAATTATTAAAGAAGTTTTAAAATTTATCATGAAATATGTGAAAGTAGTATGGTTAATTTAAGCGAGTAAAATCTGATATTTAAACAAGAAACCAGCTAAATCTAAAATTATCTCATTAACATAGTAAGTGAGTGTTACTTTTTGCAAGCAGTAATGATATATTGGTAATGTTAATATTAAAAGAAAAAAACACATACAATATAAAACAAAGTTAAAGTGTCATAAGCATTCTTACCAGTTAAAACTTGAATAAGAAAAAATAAAGGCCAGTGTATAAAATTGAAATAAAAAATAAGAAAAAAATGTACAAGACTAATAAATTTATATTAAAGATAAACATTATTTATATCATCTATTAAAATATTTCTTAGGTTAAAATACAATAAGAAATCTAACAACAATCTAAAATCTAACAACAACATTTTTATCACAAATTATATCCGCATCAATCTATCAAACTTATTAATTTACCTGACTTGCAGACATATCCCATAACGTGCAAGCTTCTTCTTCAATTTGAGGATCTAATTCCATCATGGTCTGATTAATAATATTTATATCTCCAGCCGGTAAATTTTCAAGACTAGCATTGGGGCAATTTTGGGAAGAAGAATATTCCTGCACAACCTAATAGGGAAAATAAGAAAAAGAGTCTATACTTTGTTTTGAATACAGTTTGGATATATAGTTAAAAAACAGTTTTGTGAATGAATAACATTATAATCATTATTAATATTTAGTTATAATAACATCTTTTCTCTGTAAAATTATTTTAACTCTAAAATTGAATAAATTTAAAAAAATCAAATATAAAAAAAAGCTTCATTTTCTTTATGAATGCTTTTAACATGCATTCATGTATACTCAAAAGTAGTGTTTCTGAACAGACAGTTTCAGGAGGGTGCTGTACCCTACCTGTCCTTTGGTTAAAGAAATAGCATAATTATTTAAGTAAAAAAATGGTGCTTTAGAGTGTTCTAAATAAATTTTATTTTTTCATACAATTTTATGATATATTTAAATAAAGAATTTTAAAAGACACCCAAGAGAGTTAAAAATCCATTGTCTAACTGCTGTCCATAGCAAGTTATGTATGCAAATATCTTTGTTCAGCCCTGTATATGATCTTTCGGTTTTTATATGTTCCACATAGTAAAGCTAAAATTTAAATCAGATGAAAAACACATAAAGCAACTATAAATGCTTTCTGGGAATTCCTATTTATAGATGACAATATATTCATATCCTTTTGTTCAACCATGTATATAA
The DNA here is from genome assembly GCA_963932465.1 of Maratus speciosus. Lineage (NCBI taxonomy): Eukaryota > Metazoa > Arthropoda > Arachnida > Araneae > Salticidae > Maratus > Maratus speciosus. The sequence goes on from OZ010791.1 coordinate 292,283,699, forward strand.
ATTAATTTATATTATAGTGTACTAACACAGTATACTATAACGAAATTTGGTTGAGTTGAAAGACACATAAAACAGTTGAAAGTGCTCTTTTAATTTATAGAAGTTAATCCAAACTCTTTTGGGCAAACCTTTACTTATAGAATTTACACACAACATAATCTCTCATTTTAAAAAAAAAGTAACTACACTGCTATAATGGAATTTATTGTGATTGGGGCTCCTTCTTGGCTTAATATTAAAAGAAATAGCGTTATATAGAGATATGTGATAAACTTGGTGAAGCAGACAATTTTTAAAGAAGAAGAATTATTTTAAGCGCTAGAATATTATACAATTTATAAAATATAGAATTTATAGAATATTACAGAATTTAGAAATTTATAGAAGAATTATTTTAAGCACTATTTAATATTGAAAACGGGCAAAATAGTTGTTTAAAAAGTTTTACAGGATCAAAAACTATGCATAGCAATTTCACTATTTTTCACAGGCACATACTTGACGAGATTTTAGTGTACAGTATCCTATAATTTTTTTAATTTGCCAAATTTCTTTTTAGTTTTTTTTATTAAATATTTTATTATCTGAAGAGATATATAGTATTTCATACTTCAGTAATATTATACATTAATCATATACATATATACAGCAGAAGACTACTAATCCACACAGCTTGGTTCCAAGTGTTTTGCAGATTACAGGTTGTTTACACTTTTTTTATTCATATTTTGGACAAATTTAGATTATTAATGCCTATAAATAAATTACACACTTAAACATATGAATTAAATAAGAATTATCTAAAAAATATATTGATTTTTATATATTTTAAATATATCAATAGTTGTTTGTATTAAAACATGTGGTTTATGTTTCTATATTGTACCTTAGTCTTCTATAAATAGCTATAATTGGCTGCTAATCCATATAATTTTGTTTTTAGAAATTTAAATATCAATACCCTTTATTAAATAATGTTAGTCTGTGTAGAGGTATTAAAAATAGATTAATTGATATTTATATTTATTATCATCAATTTAAGGAATTAATTGCTTGGTTTTGAATAAACAGTTTTATCTTCAAATCTATAAATTGTAATTATTTCTAGATAAGAAATTAAATATGTTATTTAAGTAACCATCTTTCATTAACACAAATACTCTTTTAAGAATAAATTTTTTAAAGAAAATACTTTATTTTAATTTACGATATAAATGATTAAATAAATAAAATATTTTTATGTGCACTATTTTTTTAAATTGTAAAAAATAAGTTTAACTGATGTATTATACACATGCATCATACACAAGATTACAACTAAAGCTGAGGAAAAAACTAAAAGATTGTTGTTATTAATTATTTTTTAAGAATTAAATTTCTTTATTTACAATCATTTATGCAGTGCGGATTATAGGTTTGTGGATTAGCAGGATACTCTACATATGTTATAAAATTAATAAGATTCTCTATAACTGTTTTCAATTAGTATACTTTCCCCTTAGTTGCTAACTCAATTTCTATATCTGCCCCAAGTAGCACTTCAAATTGTTAGAACCCCATACGAGATATTATCAAATATAGCCTATTTTCGGTAATCATCAGTGCAGACATATGTTTGATGTTTTAGACACTTCTCAAACACCATAATTTCTCGGCTACTTCAAATCCCAATTAAATTCAGAAGTAACTTGTGACACATGGCCCAATTATCAAGTATTTATAACTTTTAAATCTAGGAGAGCATGAACACATCTTAGACAATTATCCAAGATTACACCCGAGCATCTAATATAAAAACCAAAACCGTCTAAGGCTATAAATTATAATCAGACTTGTATTAAACCAAAAACTTTCTGCGCACATAAATATTGGGTCGAAAATTTTCTGCAAAATAATTTAATGTTTAATAAAATTACGTGTATATTATTTTGATGATATGAATTGAAAACCGTAGTTTAAAAGGAATTCTTTTCAATTATTTTGTCAATGCATTTAGAAATAGCCCAACCCTTAATATTGTGATCTCTTCGCACAAATAACACTATGAAATTATTCGATTTAATCACTGCCGAGCTTAATCACTGCGGCTGCCGATAGACAAGTTTGTCTGCGGAAAATAGAAATAAAATGGTCTGTGATGGCACAACAATGTTTTGAGTCTTTAAACTTTGAATTGTAGACAAACAATACATAAATCGTACATAAAATTTGGGAATATTTTAAATTTTCGGTAATAAAAAAAAGCTACAAAAACAATATATGTTTTCCTTTTCTTAACTTTTTTCTGCAAAGTTCTGAATTTTTCAGAAAATTTTCCGCGCACGTTGTTCGCGCGTGCGTCTATGTTATATAACTCTGATTATAATAAAGTAGTTTCTTCAAGTGGTTATCTTATCTTAAAACTTTAAATTCATGCAGATTTCTATGAGCAGCTCTTGTGAACAGACACAGGATTGGGACTGCTACGATTGATCCTGGCAGGTACTGCCTTGGATGACTGTGATCTCCGTCTAATATGTCCTCTATGCCCAATAAAGCAATGTATGAACGAACTGTGTATGTTTTTTAAGTAACAATGTCACCAGCCACGACTCTAAAACTTAGTGCATAACATATAAATATATATATATCTGATAACAAAGGTAAAATAAACTAGGGACACATATTTTTTAATGAAAAGATATAACAAAAGATGGGTTTAAAGAATTAATTTATGTAATATTTTATTTATAATAATATCTGCTATTATAATAAAATGCTTACACATGAGAATGATCTAGTGTAGTAGATTCCCTTAAATCCGTGAACGCCTAAAATCCGTGTATTTTTTCAGATGTAAACAATGAAATTTACAGTTAAGTTGCAGGAACAAAATTCAAGATGGTGCCGAAATCAGCGACTACCGCAATTTTTTTTTACTAAATTTTTTGTTAATCATTCTCTTTTGGTTATTACAGGTGATTTATTACTAAATAAATTTACATTACTTTTGATTTTTACATAAACTAGCATATCTATATGATGACGTATCGATCTTATGATCGCTTTACCACTAGATGGCAGCATAGTACTTTTGGAATCGAATTGAATCGATTTCATCGGTAATAATTTAATATTTTTCTAAATTTTTATTTTACATAATTATTTTAATAATTACTTACGTTTAAACTAATAAATTATTTTAATATTTTACTTATTTTAATGTTTCACTTAATTGTAAGCATTCATTATAATTTCCCTTGCTTAACTACCAATCAAATTAATGTTTCAAAAATATAAATAAATCAATGACCAGAAATCTGCAAAATTCTAAAATCCGTACAACCTCTGGTCCCAAGCTGTGCGGATTTGGGGGAGTCTACTGTACTAAATAACATATTTTAAAGAAACTTTATCATCTTGGAACAGTAAAGAGTGATGATTTTTTAAATATTTTTTTGCTTAATAATTAAAGTCTTAAAAATACTTAATGTATTTTTTTTAATGCGCAAGTCAGATACATAAAATATCGTAGTAGCACTGAGTAAAAGTGTTGAATACTTTACAAGGGAAAAATTCATTTCCAGGACACAGAATCAGTGTGTAAATTTAAAATGACCCACATAAATTCAGCAGTGAATAGAAAATAGTTGATGATGATGAAATACTCTTTCTAAATTAAATTAAAATTAATCTCTATATGTAATAAAATTGCAAATGTCTGTCAGTTGGATTAGACTGTAGAAAGTACAACTACAAATTTTACATAAAAGGTATCCTGAAATCTTATTTAATACATCTGGGATGTGATTTTTTTTTTTACTAATTCAGTATAGAATGTTTAAATTGAATGTATTGAATAAATTTTGCTGATTTTTTGTTTTTATTCTCTAACACACATTCTAATTTTTGGGAAACAAAAATTACAACTGACAAGAAATAGGAAAGAAAGCAAAAATCATTTTACAAACATGTGATAGTTTCTCAAATGTCAAAATGATTAAAAATATGAAATTTCTATCAATATTTTATTTCTATTGCCTTATAGCGTGCATTCAAATTGTCATATCACTATTAAAAAAAGCAATTCATTTTCATTCTAAAAAAATCTGCTTCAAATTGACAGCTATAAAATATTTTTTTACATTTATAATTTTACATAACTATATATCTAAAATATTGATTAGTCATTTCTGAAGTTTTAACAAAATTAATAATGAACATTGTGCTCTTTAATAAAAAGGGTTGAAAAATATTAGGTACATTTCATGATTTTTTAAAAATTAAAACACATTCTAATTTTTGCATTTAGCCTAACAATAATTTCAGTTAAATTTCTTTAATTTGAAACATTAAAATATTTAAAGCAATAAAAGCTTCAATTTTCTATATTTTATAGTCAAAATATTTAATAAAAATTTAAAGTAAATTAAGTCAACAACATTCAGAGAACAAAAATTCTCCACTTCAAAATTGCATTATTTAGAAAACTTCTTATTTATGGTATTGACATACTTGTTACACATTACTGTTATAATTAATCATTAATTAAATAAATGCATTATTAAAACTAATTATAATTATTGAGTGAAACAACTTTTATAATACTACTTTTCATCTGCATCTTATATTTACCTTCAGCATATTCATTAAAGTTTTATAAAGCCATCTCTTACTATACAAACTGTCACCGATTCGGTCAGGAACAAGATTTTCATCCCTGTCAAGAATTTCTGGTGGAGGTGAAGGATTTCGATCTAAAAAAATAAATAAAATAATAAGTTTATCAGAAAATTATCAATATCTATCTACAATAAGCATCAATATTATAATCACTGATTAAAAATTCAATGCATACATGGTCCAACCTCATTTTACAAAACAAATCAATCTGTCTAACGCATGGCCACATGCAGCCAAGGCAATAATAAAAAAAATATCTTTCAAATAGTCATATTTTAATCAAATTTTTTAGATGCCAGATTAATTCCTACGGGAATGGGATCTTTCAAAAAGTCAATGCTTTACCAAACAATGCCAAAAATGCACTATGGCTGTTTGAGGAGCACAATAATGATTTTCATTAATACCCCTTTCTCTTAATTTACTCGATAATGAGTAATATTTGAGAACAGAAACTGAGTGAACACTTCTTGCACATTTAGTACAGTCTACAATTCTGCTATTTTTACCTTTCATCTAAAGAAGAATTGCAAATATTTTGGGTATCTATGTTAGATCAACACAATATTATAGAGCTAGTTATGATGATACGCTCATAATTTTAAAAGCATTTCTAAAAGAGTCAAACACTATCTTTTATTATATTTTTACATTTTTATTCCCTCTAGATATTATACAATTTCTAACATTTTTGTTTAACAACTATTGTTATTGTCCATTTGCTGTGATGTGGCAATCACATTTGTTTTTCATTTTAGTGCCTCTTGTTTTGCACGCATGCAATGCTGCTTTCTTGTTCAGTATATCTTTTTCTCCCGCTGTTTCTATTTTTAGCATTTACTTTTCCACCATACACTGCCCGTGTCGTCATCGTCAATCTATTTTTAACCTGTATCGTACTGATACATGGACTATGTAGTAAAAGGGGTATGTTTTGCTAAGCCAATGAAGCTGTACTTTTGGGTTCTCCTATCTTAATACGTTCTGCAAATTATCGTGTCATTTTAATTTAACTAATGGATTTAAAGCTCATTTGCAAGTACTTCTGTTGCCCTCATTTATCTAATAGAGGAGACTGGGGATACTTGATCCCTGATCATAAAGTATACTAAAATCAATATGTAGAGTTTTGAAATCTGGCAATACATTTTAAGATGCATTATTTCAGATAATCTAGCAGCATAAAATTGTTTACAGCCATTTTGTTTCAGCATGAAAAGGAAATATTTAATTGTTGCAAGTTCAACTTTTTTAAAGGTTTATTTTTTATTTTTTATTGTTGGAAATTTGATAAATTGAATTGTATATCATTTTAAAGCATAAACTTTACTATTCTCAATATAACTTCTTTAGCAAATTAGTTTTGTTTATTTACCACTTAAAATATACATTTATGTTCAAAACACAAAATGGGGATACTTGATTTTTCTAGGGATACTTGATCATAGGGATCATGTATCCCCAAATAGCTAAACTTTTAATACAAACAGAAATACTTCAGTTTTGTTAATACAGAACATTAGCATCAATTTTGCAAAAGGTGTTTGTGATACTTTAATTTTATTTAAAATATTACCCAGAATATCTTGAATTACGTAGTGTCAAATAAGACAAAACTTGGGACTTTTTGAACATGAGATCAATTTTTTTCGAAGAAAAGGCATGCTTAATCAATTCTATTTCCTGGAAAAACTTGATAAAAGCATAGTTGATGAGTCAGATTGCATTATTAAGTTGCCTAATCCACTTACAGTAGGAAGAACCTTAAAAACTGCTTTCACTTTGATTTTTCAAAGTTTCGAAATACCTGCAATGAGGCTCTGTCATTATTTTTTGAAAGCACTAGTTTTACTTTGTATTATTGTATACTAGTACTATTTATTAAAATAAAGTTTAACTATTTGCTGATTTCTTTCTAGCTATTGTTTCTAAAGTTTTCATTTTAGCTCTTTTTTATTAAATTGTGTTTACAGTTTTTATACTAACAAAATGTTTAAATATTCATCTTGTAGTCATAATGAAAGAAATAAAAGTTAAATGTTTGTTACTAACTTATAATACTGTGATTATGCATAATGAAACAATATTAGCTTGATTTTTGACAAGGATCAAGTATCCCTTTAAGTGGGGATACATGATCCTCTTTTGAAAAATGCAATTTTCTGCAATTAATTTGTTTTTTATACCAAGAAAAAAATTATATTGTATAAGAAATGGACACATGATTATTTTGGTAAACAAAATTTTTTAAAAATGTCAAATGACAACTGAGAAAAAAATAAAAACAGAAAGTGGGGATCAAGTATCCCCAATCTCTTCTATATATACTCATGCATTTGAGTTTTCAAAAGTTTTTTGATGAAATTCAGATGTAATAATATTTGACGATGTGAGTGTTATTATGAAGTCCGGGCCTTTTAGTGTCTGTTTCGTATGATGCGAAAATGAAGTTTTACAAACTTCAATTTTTCTAAGTGATGTCTCAGTCCTTTAAAAAGTTTTAAATGGCCAGTGATTATTAAATTTTACTCATCTATTTAATTGGATTTTTATCATTAAGACTTTCTTAAAGAATATTTCGCCAGCCATAAATTCTGCAGTAATTAATGCCATGGAATTTAACGGTGCATTGGATTATCATTGTTAAAATTATTTCGATGTAACTTACAGTGGCCTGGTGATACTGCCTTTCTTTTTTAACCTCTCTCCAATTGAATAAATAAAATTGGATTTCATCTCAACGTCGTCAAGACGTGTACGTCCAGTGCTATCTAGCTAGTGCTATCAGCACAATCATCTATTATTATATTCTATTTGCATTACTGTTTAATTTTTTTCCCCTGTTTTTTAGCAGATTTCTCTTGAAATTATCATAAAAGTGCACAGCAAGGATTATTTTTTTGAAAAAGTGCCATGAATAGAATTAAAAAAAAAGTTGCCATTTCAGCAATTTCTAATTAAAAGAAAAACTCGTAGTGAAAGAGTTATTTAATTGATTAAATTGCTTAGTCAGTCTACATCATATTAAGGCTGTATAATGAGCGTGATAAAAATTTTAATTTTTGACCTATAAACTCTGTTTCTTTTTATATTGCAACATGTTAAAATACTTAAATTAATAAGATAATTTAAAAAATAGGAAAATATCCGAGTCTAAATCCGTATTTCTAAAAATTTGCATTTTCCTAAGAACCTTTAAAATCATTAAGCTATCATAATTTTTGGAGACTTAAAATCTTTATCTTAGTCTCAAGGTCTTGGGGGAGAGGGATTTTAGTTCCCTTGCCTCGCTGCTGTTTTTACATGACAGAACATACATATGTGTGAGGGCAGGATATTATCAATATTCGTATCATAAAAAAAAAAAAAAAAATTGATTACACAACGAGGAAAGAAAATCCGTGTTAGTTACATTAGAAATGGTCATTTAAATAATAGTGAGCAGTTTGTTGGAATCTTCTTCCACACCAGAGTTGTATAATATAGACGCACGCATGCCGTGTGCAGAAAAATTTCTGCAAAATTCGGAACTTTGCAGAAAAAAATTCAGAAAACAAAAATACATTTTTTTTTTTTTTTTAATACCAAAAATTAAAAATATTTTCCAATTTTATAGTTAAGATTTACTAAAAATTACATATGCCTCAATGATGACATAATCATAATTAATTCTCTCCATTGGTTACTTTTTGTTCTGTATGCTAATGAATGATTGGCTGCGAGTTTTCTTTGCTGTATCATGGCTATTGTGTTTTAAGCTTTTGTTTTTCTTGCATTCCTACATTGGGATTGGGGTTTTGCATTATGATGTTATTCTGTTACCAGCAGGATTGGCATGGTTTAAATCAATTGGTGAACCAACTGGTTTTTTAGAAAAGATCTAATATAATATTTTCTCATTTTTGTAATTTAAGTGTTTCAAATTATTGAATATAAATAATTTCTACTTTTAAGTCTTTTAACAGTCTTATCCCAGCCGTCACTGTGAGACAAGGTGAGTCTTGGTTATATTTGTATGCATGTAGAATGCAAATTGCATGTGTTGATGAGCATATCTGAAGCTCTAAAGATAAAATTTAAAACATGTGAATGTAGCAAAAATAAAATAGATTAAAAATATTCAATATTTTGAATAAAATATTTTCCTTCTACAAAACGCAGATTATTTACAATTAATAACATAAAATTACCTTTAAGATTTCAACCAAGCTGCAAAAGAAAATTTTCTTGATTGGGGAGATTATCTTTTAAGGCGGTTCTCAACTGCTCTACTCAACAAGCACAAAATGCTTTGACATATTTACAAATTCATTTTTAATGGAAAGATAAAATTGGAAGGCCTGACTAGAAGCGGTTTAGAATCGAATTGCATTTTCCATTTTTGATAAATAAATTACCTATTTAGTTATAAGCAATTTTGATCACACGACAAAGATGCTTTTAACCTTCCTTGAGTAATTATTTTTCTTTTGCATGGAAATTTGGTTAAAAACGCCAACTTTGACACTATTTTCTGAAATATCTATTACGTTTGCAAAAAAAAAAAAAAAAAGGAAAACACAGTTCCATTACATAGTTTCTGAACAACTGCATCTGCTAGTTTCATGCATTTCCGAACAAAAATAAATTAAAACTTATGTCATAAAGTTGCCCTTTTGGATTTTAGAACAGCCTTAAGAATAAAAAAGAAACTCAAGATATGAAGTCAAATAAGGACATTGAAAAATTGTGTGCTAGCGAAGCACCTGTTTACTTTTAACTAAAATATGCAATAAGATATTTAAATCACCTATTGCATAATCAAATCCACTATTTAGATCTGACAAAAAAAATGGGTAAAAATCGAGATAAGGTTCGCGTGAGACATAACAGAAAAAAGTCTCATAAAAATGCCTAAAAATATATTATTAATTTTTAGTTTAGACATACAAAAGTAATACTAATACACATTATAAAATAGCTTAGAAAAAATCTTGTGTATTATGTCTGATGGCTGTTTAAAAGTTTTAGTGAATGACAACTTTTATAAATCTAATTTCCATTTTAAGATCAATGTTTTCACTAGTCTAAAAAGCTGGTAAATAGGTATTTCTGTTTATTTTACTGTTGCCTTTTTTTAACACAGCAGTTTCTGAGGAGAAGAGCCAAATGACAATACACAATACTTCTTGAAACATGTAAAAATCCTGCTGCTAAATTCAAATCATTCCAGGAATTCTTTATAAAAAGTTTTACTTTCAATAAAAGATAATAATTGTTCATGCAGTGTTCTAACAGAAAAATCAGATATCTCACATTGCAAATATTTATTAGAAATTATTTTGAATAGCCGTGGAAAAGTATATGGCTGAATCCATATCATCTCAGGCAGGGGGGGTTACCTTCATAGTCTCAGAAGTTTTTGAATTGAACATATGTTAAAATTTAAGAAAAAGTAAGATACTTGTATATTTTCATTTTGCCCCAAAAAATTCCTGGCCCGAGATACAGGCCGCCAAAGATGACATCCCCGGCATCCTTTCTCATTCGCAATTTTCAATAAAAATTTTAAAGTGCTCTATCTCTAGAACGGTGCAAGATATTTTGTTGCGGTTTATTTTATTTTAAAGATAATATTCTTCTGTTTAAAATGATATACCCAATTTTGAAAAATGTATTCAACTTTTCTTGTGGCAGCCTTTTGAAAAAAAAAAATTTGTTTTTCAAAAAAAAATTTTTTTTTGGAAATGCCAATCCCAAAAATTTTGATTTTTTTGCTGTTGATCAATACCATTGGGAGCTACCTTCACTGCAAAGGAGAACTTCCACTTTTGAGTTTAACAAATTTTAGAAACATTTAAAAAATTCAGATAAGTTTACAGGAACTGTATATATACAGTTCCAGTAAAAGTCACTGAATTTTTATTTATTTGTATCATATTTGTAAGAATAAGCCTACTATATATCCTAAAAAGTTAGAAATTGCAATATCAAATGTGGCAAATGAGGTGCATGCGTACTATAACTCGTTTTATAAATATTCAGATCTTGGTGTAATAAGTTACACTCTTGGGCAAAAAGGGCATGAATACAAAATTTATTATGATTCTACATATTAAATTCAGTAATATGGAAGTAATATGAATTCATCTTAAAAGGACTTAATCGCCATGGCAACCTAGAATCATTACCTATCATGGTATATCATTGAATCCATTATGTATTATAGGATTTTTAAATAGAATGAAGAAAACTTTTATTAATGTCTTTTATATTTTAATTTGATTTTCATAGCATTTGAAGTGATACATACTTTATTTTCAATACTGAACATAGTAAAACAATCTCAATAACATATATCAATTACACAGCAATACAAATTATATTAATACAAGTTAGAGTTCAGACAGATGGGCAGACAAATCGAATCCATAAAGACTTTCAACTATGTTGGAAATTGTTAAAAACACATAAATAGGTCGGAATTTGACTTTTAGAAATTTATGTCAATAGACGGAAACATACTTGAATACTTTCATACAACCCTGTATTTTACCTACTATCTTTATATACATGCCACTATTTAGCTAATATTTAATTAAGATTAAAACATCCTTAAAACCAGTGAAATCACACTTCCAGAGATTATCATCTATAGACGGCCATGTATCTAATTCTTTGCGTGGGCCTGTATATCATTTTATCTATATTCTCCAAACATATCTTAGTATACTAAATATAGTTCAGTGTAAAAATGCATAACTCATTTAAAAATCACCTTTAAGCTACTTTCATTCATCTCAGTAAACCCTTAAGATTTCTTTTATGTAGCCCTGTATATGATCTACAGCATTTATGCGCACAACGTAACATGGAAAAATTTAGTTAAACTTAAAAACTCAAACACAACTAAAAATGCACTTCCAGCAATACCCTTACGATTTCTTTTGTGTAGCCCTGTATATGATCTACAGCCTTTATACACACAACGTAATATGGAAATATTTAATTAAACTTAAAAACTCATATCGCAACTAAAAATGCACCTCTAGCAATCATCGCTAATGTACAGTATTTCCAATAAGGTAAAGTATCCGAAATCTTTTGTGTGTCCCTGTAAACATTATGCACTTTCTATGACACAGGAAGTACTTTTTGGAAACCTCTGCAATAAAGTATTTATCACTTCAAATGCTATGAAAATCAAATTAAAACATAAAAGACATTAATAAAAGTTTTCTTCATTCTATTTAAAAATCCTTTAATACATAATTGATTCAATGATATACCATGATAGGCAATGATTCTAGGTTGCCATGGTGATTAAGTCCTTTTAAGATGGATTCATATTACTTCTGTATTACTGAATTTAATATATGGAATTATAGTAAATTTTGCATTCATGCCTTTTTGCCCAAGAGTGTAACACTTATTGCACCAAGATCTGAATATTTATAAAACTAGTTAATACTATGCTCGCACCTCATTTGCCACATTTGATATTGCAATTTCTAACTTGTTTAGGATATATAGTAGGCTTATCCTTACAAATATGATACAAATAATTAAAAATTCAGTGACTTTTACTGGAACTGTTTATATACAGTTCCTGTAAAATTCTCTGAATTTTTTAAATGTTTCTAAAATTTGTTAAACTCAAAAGTGGAAGTTCTCCTTTACAGTGAAGATAGTTCCCAATGGTATTGATCAACCGCAAAAAAATCAAAATTTTTAGGATTGGCATTTTCGAAAAAAACCCTTTTTTTTTGAAAAAAAAATTTTTTTTTTCAAAACGTTGCCACAAGAAAAGTTGAATACATTTTTCAAAATTGGGTATATCATTTTAAACAGAAGAATATTATCTTTAAAATAAAAAAAACTGCAGCAAAATATCTTGCACCGTTCTAGAGATAGAGCACTTTAAAATTTTTATCGAAAATGGCGAATCGGAAATGGTGCCCGGGATGCCATCTTTGGCGGCCTGTATCTCGGGCCAGGAATTTTTTTGGGCAAAACCAAAATATACAAGTATCTTATTTTTTATTGAATTTTAACATATGTTCAATTCAAAAACTTCTGAGGTAAGATTTTTTCTTTGGCTGCCTGAATTGACGTGGATCATACCATATTATATTTATGAAACTACACCATATATTTATAGTACTAGTATTTAAAAGATTGTTTATTAAGACTTTCAAGGTATCAATGTTTCACTATGTAGAGCATTTTATTCATGGAACATAAGACATAGCTTTTACTGGAAAATGTTTAAATTTTAAATTATTTCAATTTTCTACACAATTGATTGTACTTATTTAATTTAAATTATTTTTAAATGAAGTTATATTACTTATATATCCAACAATGTTTATTTTTATCAATAAATATGCATATATATGTAATAGGAAAATATATTTAAAAAAATCCGATTTAAACCAAAAAAAATTTTGGTTTAAATCGGATAATATTTTTGATAATAAATTTTTTGAAAAAAAAAAAAACTGTTTTTTTACCAACCCTGGTTCGCGCGCAATTAAAAGCAGGGGTGATTCTGTTCCGAATTTTCCGAAAATTAAAAAAATTCATCAGTCTGAAAATTTGGACACAAAAAAGAAAACGTCAATTTTGATAAATGATCGCCGTAAAAAATCAATTTCGTCAATAGTTGTTCGCAGAAAAAAAAATCTCAAATTTCGCCTAAGGAAGGTGGAGAAAATGAGAATTTCATCAAATGATCGCGTAAAAAGTGTGCAATTTAACAAAGGGTCGCGTAATTTCCACAAAGGGTCATGTAAAAAATACAAATTTCATCAAAGGGTCAAATGCAAATTTCGACAAAAGACTGAAAAAAAAAAACGCGAATTTCATGAAATGATCACAGGAAAAACAATCTCGTCAAAGCATTGTGGAGGAAACGCGAATATCAAAGAGTCGCAGAAAAAATGCAAATTTCTTCAAAGGGTCGCGGAAAAAACGTGAATTTCTTCAAAGGCAGCGGAAAACACGTGAATTTCATCTAATGGCTGCAAAAATAAATGTGAATTTCGTCAAAAGACAGTAGTAAAATCACGAATCTCGACAAAGGACAGCGAAAAAATGCAAAATTTGCTAAAGAATCACGAGAAAAAAAAAGCAATTTCGTCAAATGATCGCGAAAAAATGTGAATTTCATTAAAAGCACACAAATTTCGTTAATTTGTGTGCACAGAAAATTTTTGGTTTTATACAAGCCTGTTCCACACCTATCTCTTAACAATTCATTTTCAGTTCATGCACCTGTTCAGATTTGTTGTGCTCCTGATGTTGTCTAAGCTAGATCATAACAATACCTCTAGAGCAGTGGTTCCCAACCTTTTTTGGCCGCGTCCCACCTATGCATCTCTAAAATCATGATGTCCCCTTCCCTTCTACATCACATAAATCTTATTGCGCAAAAAATAAACTTCTATTTTTCTATCCTTTATTATCTATCCGATAATTGATTCTGATAAGTGATTTTGTATTCTAAAATTTATCAAAATCATATTTTTTTTTTATTACAAGCATGTTTTTAACATAACTCTATAAATGCAATGAGGCCATTGATCTTCGCATTTACATCTACAAAAGTTTGATTGTTTTTTGGAAAATTACATTTTGTATTACACATATACTCTCACATTTTGTATTACATCTGATAGAATTGATACATTTTATAATGGATTTTATGTTTATTACCGAAACTGTGTGGATAACATAATTCACAACACAAGTAACATTTCCGTATTTGTGCTTTTATCCATTTTAAGTAACTACTTCTTTAATAGCGGGCTTTCTTTTTCCCATTATTATTATTTGGCCACCATGTTTTCTCTGATTTGAAATTTAAAAATGCATATGTCATGAAGTATGTTTATATATTATATTGTGTATGTGGTCTGCAGAAGAGCCGTACTAAGAAGTTTACTTTCTACCAATTTCTTCCATAATGCGCACAGGGATTTATTAATTTCATAAAAGTAGTACCTCAGTATTATAATTCAAAACATTTTTTTCCAAATACTCAATTTTAGGTATGCCCTACAAAATTTCATATGTAAAAGTTCTTTCAAGGGGCATATTACACTATGAATAGATGTTCAAGCTTTTTTATAAAAAAATAAATAGTAAAAAAAAAAAGAGTGTTTTACTTAAATAATATTAAAACCAGAAAAATTAAAAAGGATTTTGTAACAGATACAAGGTGTCAAAATATTTAAAGAAACAATGAACATAATTATTCTGGTGACAGTGTACTTTGAACTTTTATCTGGGTATGTTTTGAAAATTAATTTTTACTCAGTTATTTTTAATTTTTTTCTTCTATTATTTCTATTTTTAGACTATGACACTACTTTCATTAGGAAAACACACGGAAAGTTTGTTAATAAGAAATCTGAAATTGCCTACCTGAAAAGTCATATTGCCCCCCTGTGGGGCGTACGCCCCACGTTGGGAACCACTGCTCTAGAGTCTAGAATGAATGTAAGCTACAAACAATCTATTTTCTTTTCAAGTGTCCACAAATTGCACAGAACATTTTACTGATAAAACATTTTACAAATAAGCATGTTTACACATATAAATTTAATTATGAAATAAATAACTCACAACAAATAAATAATAAATATTTGGTTATTTTGCAATAAATTTTTATTTTCGACCACGAGGACTTGTGCGGCCGCACCTGTGCATGGCCAACTTTAGTACTGGCCGGAAAAGCTCTTGTCTGTTTCTGCTGCCTCAGGACGAAATTTATGATGATAGACATCATAATCGCTGGCTGGAAAACTCTTGTTTATTTCCGGATTCCATACGATGGCTTTCTCAGCCAATTGGTTTGGCAGACATCACGTGATCTGACGTCACAAACTCCGTCCTAAGTTACCACCCTAAGAAACAAGAGCTCCTTTGACTGTTATTGAAGTTGGTTGTGACCTGCTGCACATCTCTAAGGATGGCTCTGACTAAAGGAGTAAATTCAGCTCCCCCCCTCCTCCCCCTTAAAATCCAAGTTTCATTTCAAACCCTGCATTAGATTTCCTTTCTTTTTTTTTTTTTTTTTTACAATATTTGGGTTAAATTTTTCTTACAATGTCAAAAAGCCTAGAAAAATAAAATATACAAAAATGTTCAAGGAACACAGATGTGTTACAGGTCTGCAGATTGTACTTGGCAATTTTTTTTTTGAAAACACGTCGAAATACCATTTTTGTAAATGATTGCCAATCTGAAACTCCAAGATACTAAACAAAACAACATGGCAGTTACTTTCAAAACTAAAATGTTTTAACAGCATTTAAAAAAAAAAAAAAAAAAAAAAAGCAATATTAAAAATTACATAAATAAGCTTTGACTTTAATAAATTTGGCATCTAAATATAGAAAATCAAATCACATACTTAATTCTTAATAATAATGGCAATTATTTTATTCTCGATAGAATTGGAAAAAAGGGTAAGTTATCCTGTCGACTAATTTCGCGAAATTATATAAATCGCCGAACTACTTGTCAAATTATATAAATTGACATAATTTTTATTTTAAATAACAAAAGAACAAATAAATTAGTATAACATTAATAAAAATACAAATGAAACGTCGAAATAAAAATCACTTGATAACGTAAACACATGTAACTTTCTTAAAATAAAGTGAATGTGACATTTACGATCAACCATTATTGGCATTTAATCTTATAGTTTGGCGATAGATTTTTTGTCGACAGGATAACTAAGTAGTACTGAAAAAAGCTATCGTTGCCATAAATATGAGTCGCCATATAAAATGGTTCATCACCAACTATTTTGCCAAGTTCAGTCTGCAGACCTCTAACAACCTAACAACAATAACGCATTTTTGTAAAATATATCTGGTATAATACTTATGTATTATCTGACCAGGACATATTCACGGTGCCAATAATGGCTCCGAAAATATTAATTGCAGTAATTAATATATGCCTCTTTTTTTGCTATGTTCATTTTAATGGTATAGTTAATATTATAAAATTGCTTTATTAAAAACAATGGTAGAAGTATTTATATGATGACATATAACTATATAATATGACATAGCGTAGAGATCTAATATATTATACACATACTCATTGATAAAGTATATTTATATTACATAATCATAATATTTATATTGTATTCATTCTGGTGGGCATAACAAACCGCTGAAAATAAAACTACTATCATTAATGTCGCTTATTGCTAAAAGCAATCAATTTGATACTATCATTATGTGTTTAATAAGTGCATATTATTTATCATTTTTAACATTTATTTACACATAGGGGAGAGTGGGGGAGGAATGGGACACTTTTTACAAAAATAAGAAAATCAACTTTGTTTGACACAAAAACAAAATGAAACACTTTCTAATGTCCTTGAATAATATAGAAACATAATTTGTAGAAACAATTTTGTAACTAAAGAGATTGTAATTTTCAAAATGTGTCCCATACTTCACCACTAACAGAAAGGTATGGGACAGCTGTAAAACAATGTATGATAAGGCACAAATAGTCTAATGTTGGCTATATATGCAGTCTACCAAAGATTGTAGGTTATAATGTCTATGCTACAATATCAAATTCCAGTATCTTCATCACTGGAAGGAAAATTCAGGAATGAGATGACATTAGAAAATCATCAGTTCAATTTATTCACATTTTGAAGTAAATGAATATATTTTCAATGTTATAATTAATATACTACCCTCTAAAAATATTTGCATATTAGCAATTTACATTCATCTTATAGGGTTTAATCTAAAGCTAGTCAAATAGCCAAAAAGCTAACTGAAAGTGCTTTTTGCCCCCAAAGCATTTAGTGAATTAGCCAAACAGAAACAGCCAAAGAAATATGCTATATCATTCCCATTTTGTTTTACTGCATTTTGTAAACCTGCTGCCATTACACAAAAACAAAAATCTCATATTGCATCTGCACTGCGGTAACACTTCAAAATTTGTCTTGTACTCTCTATGCAAGCGTCTTCAAACAGTGTGATGTCATTTGCATCAGACATGACTCCAGCATATGGCAAAAACGAAAATCGCAGATTGTATAAGCATGGGATATGATGTGCACTAGCTTTGAATCATCAATGTGCCAGATGCACGTCATATAAACTTTCCAGACTTGAATTTATGCAGGTTCTTGCTACAATGTGTAAAGAAATGAAACTAGTTTATTGTTTGTTTTTTTTTTCATAAAAATGGCATTACTGGCATGTTTCCCAATGTGACTTCTTTGTATGAATTTGTAGCATCACTTTTGCTGTCTACACCAGACTATGAAGGGGGATTCAGTCTCATGAATATAACAAAAACTGACTTGAGAAACAAACTGAGAATCAAGAATTTAAGTAACTTAATGATGATTTGGAAGGGGAACTTTGAAAAGAATTTCCATTTAAAAAAAGCATTTGCTGCGTTGTATGTACAGCCAAATCTCAAAGGGTCAATCTTACAGAGTGGTATTTGTTTGTATATTGCTTAACTAAAAATAATACTCAATGTATATAGATATTTTGGGTACAGATGTCATATTCGCCCCATATTGGCGCGATTTTTTTCTGTCGCCAATATCATATAGGCAACGGGTACTTAATTTGCGCCAAAGGGCTTGATGTAGTAACCCGGATTATGTTGTTTATGCTGTTGATGTTTTCGCCAAATTGGCAACCGAAAAAAAATCGCGCCAATATGGGGCGAATATGACATCTGTTCCCAATTAAGCAAAAAGTCCCTTTTTCCTAGATTAAACCCTATCTTATTAAAAAGTCCTGCCTCTACTTTCTTTTATGTTAAACTTCTTATATAAACAAAAATGCTGCTTTTAGGCATACTTTAAATTATGGATAATATACAGTATTTATAATGTTTCATAAATAGGGAAACATCTACACATAAACCAGTCATTAATATACAGCAAGAATAAAAAGTATATGAAGCAAATTTACTTTTGATTTTTGAAACAATCTTTTTCTTTATACAATTGCAAGTTTATGCAGATCAGCTACGTTTTTCAACTGAAGATTGGGCTGCCATTGCTTCATCTAATGTGTGATTGATGAAATGTTTAGAACGACATAAAGAGAAAAACCTACTGTCCCATTCCTCCCCACTCTCTCCTAATTACTATTTTGAACACGACTGGCAATTCACAACGATAAACAAATTTGGCGATCTATCTACCTGGCCCGGATAATATATAAGTACTGTACATATTTTCTGAAAAACAAAAAAAAAATACGGAAATTCGACGAGAACAAAAATTTCAATAATTAACACAAAGTTACCAGAAGATAAGGACATGATAGAAAAGCTTCAAACTATGAAAATGTCTGCAACCGCCGACAATACCGGGACGAAAAATTCTATTTAATAACTTTTGAAATTCCAATTTCGTTTACCGTGCACAAATTTCATGGTATCGTCAAGGCCGTGTCTACGAAACCGGCTGGTCGGATTCCGTAGAATTCTCACTGGAAAACCGGCTGGTTTGTTTATTCGGATAAGCGCCCTCTCTCGTCTTCCGGCAAAACAACTAATATTACGGCTGGTTGGGCTTGGCCAGCCGTAATATTAGTTGTTTTGTTTTGTTGCGGATAGACTGTGGGTGTGGGAACCGACTGATTTAAAGAAACACAATTATACTTGTTTGAGCTTTAGAGGTTAATAAAATGACCAAATTTTTATTTCATTTTGCCCTTTTATTTTCAGTTTTATTTATTTTTTTTGTAAAGATAGTTTAAATTTAATTTTAATAAAAAAAATCACATTTCAAATTTTAAAAAATTAAATATTTAAAATTGTTATCTTAAAAATATTAAAAGTTATATTAAAGTTTTAATATATGTTAATTAAAAATTAATTTTATTATTATTATTTAATGAAATGAAAAAAAAAAATCCTTTCAAATTTTATAAGTAAACTTTTAATAATTACCAAAATATGAACAAACTGAAGGGTTCCAAGAAGTTATGGGCTAAAATTTGGTCTGAATTTAATACTATTCACATAGCACTAAATTTATTAACAGGAAGTAATTTTAATATCTGGGTGGTAGCAAATACTTTCTATACTTGACTTGGGGTTTCAGATAAATGAAAGGTAGTGATTAAAACGCCATAAGTAAAAATGTAAATCCTAAATTATGTTAAAAGTTTCAAAATATTTCACCAAACATTAAATTTATTATTAATATAACATCATACATTACTATAACATATACATCACAAGAAAATTAGTGTTTGATTTTCTTTAATAAGCCTATTTAATTTAAAATTGTGGCATATTTCAATTTATATCAATTATAGTTTGACGCTTTAAAAATAAAATGTGATTAAAATTTTCTGTAAAAATAATCATCATCCAGGGACGTAGAAAAGGGTTGGGTTGGGTTGGGTTGATTGTTGACGGCCAATTATCTACACGAGGGATATAGGCCCAAGGGGGAGTGCCTTCCGTGGAGGTCTTTCTAAGGGAACCTAATCCGCATTAACGCATGGAAATCCACGGTTCGAAGAAAACCACGAAAACTCCGAACGATTAGGCCGACGGGCGCGATTGGGTTCGAACCCAGCACCTCCCGTCTACCAGCTTCGAGGGCAGAACCTCTCAGCCACTGGTGGGGCTACGTAGAAAAGGAAATGGCATATAATTATTTGTATTTACTTTTTTATTAGTATAAATTTGAAACTTTCGGTCAAGAAAATTTAGCCTGTTAAATCTTGATGTTTCATAAGAGGGTCCCCTTCACCCCACCCCACCCCACCACCCCCGTTGTATGATAATGTGATTGATAATCGTAACTCTGTGTAATTTTTAATATCCTGTATAAAATTATCAAAATGTTTATTTCGTAATAATAGCATTAATAATTAGTTTGGACGTTAAATTTTTCTCATGAATGTATTCAGTCTTGATATTTATCTCATTTATTTGATACTGACTACTTGAACACTTCGCATACTTTTTGAATTGTTATGCTACTGTCATCATCATAAACACCCTTGATTAAAACCTACATTTGAATGACATGAAGCTGTATAGTTATTTCTAGATATATTCTTTTTATTTCAAAAATAGAAATTTTAAAGAGTGTAATAACTATTATTTGTTTAGCCTGTATGTATTTTGCTCACTGTAAAGGTAAAAAAAAAAACGTCCTTCCAGAAAACTCGGGTAAATAAATAAAGAAGATCTAAGGATTAATGTAAAAATAATCTTAGATTTGTGTGAATCTCCCTTCAGTAGTCGCCTAAGTTTGGCGAAAAACACTGGCGCGTTGTCTGCAGAGCCTTTGCAGCAACCCTATGAAAACTCATTCGTCATTGTCAAGGCTTCTCGTTGCATTTTTCTAAATTTTCCTTTCTCCGTCTGACTGACCCGACTTCTCTTTCACATATTGCAGCGGTTCCCAACCGGGTGTGTGAAAATAATATCGGTAATGGCGGAAATCATAGAAAAGGGATAGTAAACTCACTAAAATGTTAGAAATGGCAATTTAATTTTTATCGATTTATAATATAGTTGTTATAAGACGATAACTAATGAAAAAGAGCATGTTTGCGTTATCTAGTTGAGTGAAAGGGGGGGGGGGGGTTACTCCGAAGTGAAAATCCTATAAGAAAGGGGCACGTGCGTGAAAGAAAAAAGGTTGGGAAGCGCTTGTATGTTGCTTTGCGCGCAGAAATGGATATCACCCAGATGGCTTTCCTCTTGATTATTTCTCGAGATAAAATCTATTTACTGTTGTCAGTTCCACTTTCATAAAATGCGAAAGGGGAGACAAAAAAAAAAAAAAAAAAGACCGGACGGCGGTTTCTAAATAAAGCAACAATTAAAAAAATATATATGTATAGTAAATCATACGAAATCGAAACTTGTCTATACTTGAAACCTCATTTAAATGTAAAATGTTCTTAGCCCTATGTAAGAAATACCTTAAAATACACCTGCTGAGAAGAAAATCTGTCTAAACCACAATCTTTCTCCCGTCATTTTAGTTTTTCTCTTAACTATGTTTTGCTTAAATATCGACCGAAAGAGGTTTTTTAGACCGAAACCAAATTTCGGTAATCGTCCTATTTTCGGCAGGAAACGAAAACGTCTAAAAAAATTTTTTTTAAGTAATCAATACTTACATACATAAATATACATAGTTATTAATTACTTGTACGTGTTTAGTAATTACTTATACGTGTTTATTAATTATACGCAGCGGTCGATCCAGGCAAAATTTGGGGCCTATTTAGGGCCCTTTTACAAAAATCTATTTAATAAAAAGGGCCCCTTCACAAAAATAAATTTAATAAAATGGGCCCCTTCACAAAAATGAACTTAATAAAACAGGCCCCTTCACAAAATTCCTTTTAATAAAATAGGCCCTCTTCGTAACGTTCTTTTTCATAAAAACTGTTTTCAAATGTGTAATTTGTAATTAAAACCAGGTCACGAAAAACAAAAACTTTAGCAAGGGGATTTAAAAAAGTTTTTGTTAAAAAATTCTTGGTTCGAATTTGAGTAACTGAATTTCAACTTTACATATAAAATGTTATTTTTCACAAAAATGACTTTTATTTTTCACAAAATGAGCCCCAAAAATAAAAACCTGCATCGACCCCTGAATACGTAATTATTAATTATATTATACGTATAGCCCATGTTTGCTCTCTGTGCCTCTGACCAAAACATTTTATTTTTATATACCGTATTTTATGGAAGAAACGCCGCACCCGTCGTAAACGCCGCACTCCTCAAATTGGCCTGAATAAGCTTAAAAATATCGTAATCGCCGCACCAGTTGTAAACGCCGCATCCATCGGAGCTCTACTTTTGTCGACAACGTCACATTGACCTAACTTTAATCAAAGTTTTCTGAGCAGTGTAGGATATCTCGTTTTTAATATCTTAAGGTGTCTGAAGTTTTATTTAAAGTATTTAAATCCGATTTTAAATATTTTTATGAATTTTTAAATTAAGGAAACTCCGTTGGTATTTAAAAAAAAAATCGTAAACGCCGCACTTGGGAAAAAATTAACTTTTAAACTCGTAAACGCCGCGGCGTTTCTTCCATAAAATACGGTAACATAAAATGCAATCATTTCATCAACGACATAGAATGATTTCCTAATTATACGAGTTTCATCTAATTAACAAACGTTTATACGTACCTAGATTTAACTTTTATAATGATTTTTGTAAATTATGATCTATTATACTAGAACCACCGTCGGCAACTGGCGGACCACGGTCCACATCAGGACCGCGGAAGGTCGAAGTTTGGACCACCTAAAAAGATAATGCAAAGGAAGAATTTATTAATTTTCCAACGATACTTGAATATAAAAAGAAGAATTTCGAAACACATACTACAGTGTTCCTTGATGCCACTGCGAAGTTGTTCAGTCTCGAAAAACCTTTACTTCAAATGGAGATAATTTACTTGCAAGAAGATACTTCCTTGCAAATGTATAAAACTGCATCCCCTGAAGAATTTTGGGGTAGACATGTCTCAGAAAAGTATGGAAATTGCAAAAAACTAGCTATTACTATGGATAACTGTTACTAGCTATTACTACCACGTTTAGCTCCACATATACAGGGTGCAATATGTTATCTATCGCCGACCTTATTTCTCAACCGTTGGTCGTAGACATATACAGTCGGACCTCTATTTAACGAACCTCTATTTTGCGAACTTTTCCTTGGAACCAAGAACATTTTGCGAATTTCTTCGTAAAATAACCTCCAAATAGCGAAGTGCATTCATTCTCTATTTAACGAACTTTTTCTTGTGATCTAATTTTTTTTTTCCCCATTTCTCAAAATATTTCTGGACATTTCAAACTTATTCTTTCTTTAAACACATTTTATGATGTTCAATAGCCTTGAACTGGTTTTACCAGGCGCCTTTTTTGTCAGCAGTGAGAATTCGGTAAGTACGGTAGGACGAAGACGATAATCCCTAAGAGTAACTTAAAAAAATGTAGATATAGTGAGAAAAAAAAGAAGAAATTAACCATGATGTGCTGATTGATGATTGTATTTCACTTAATTCTGAAATTAAGTCCTTGGAAACACTATCCGAATTGGATATTTTCTACAGTGTGAAAAATAAAAACAATACAGCAATGAAT
Source organism: Maratus speciosus (assembly GCA_963932465.1). NCBI lineage: Eukaryota > Metazoa > Arthropoda > Arachnida > Araneae > Salticidae > Maratus > Maratus speciosus. The sequence goes on from OZ010791.1 coordinate 292,307,515, forward strand.
TGCGATGAAGACGAATATGATGATGATGGAAATGATCGTGATGCAGGAATTAGGGGCTATGCATATATAACGTTATCATTTTAGGGGGGAGGGGGGGTCTGGCACATGATATCGTAAGATATCTGTAGGGGGAGGGGGTGCTTGACTTTTGATATCGTTATCATTTCTAATCCAACCAAAATTTTCTCTTTTTATTTGTAACTTGGTCTTTACATCAAAATAATATGTCCATTACGATTATCTTTTACAATTGTCATAAACACATGTTACAATTACCTACTTTTAGTCTATTATCTACTTTTATGAAAATACAAAATTATTACGAAAATCATTAAATGATTATAAAATTATTTAATTCAAAAATATGGAAATCCCCAACCTTTGGAATTCCTATTCTTCTGTATGTATATGTAATCCGTTGTTCGAAAAACTGTATGCGAAGTATGTTTGAAATGGTACTTGTGTTTACTACTAAATAAAATAGAAAGAATGTTGTCCGCCTGTTTTGTTGATAAAAATTCCTGTCTGCCCCATCTCCTGCGGGAAAGTTGGAAGAAGACATTATTACGTTGAATGCATTGTGTAACAAAAATATATTATTGAATACTTTTAAATAGTAACTATTTCGTTTAAGTGTTATTTGATAAATAGTTATTTCATATATAAAGCGACATTTTATTGACTTCTCTTCGTTTGGACCAATAAAGTATGCGGGAAAATAAGCAACCATATTTGTATATTATTCCAAGGAAAAAAAAAATCCAAAAATTATATTGATAACGATATCATTAACGGGGGGGGGGGGGGGGTCAAGGAATGATAACGTATGATATCGTACGGGGGGGAGGGGGTCCAAAATTTCCAAAAAGTTGATAACGTTATATATGCATAGCCCCTTAACAAAACTTCGTATAATGAAATGATAAAATCATTTGAAACAATCCGACGCGGATTATAGTTAGAAGAAAATGCGCATGAAGGGTTTTTTGGTGCATTGCAAAGATGCGAGACGTATTATGAGAGAAAGTACTTTTTAAAATACAAACTCGGGCAAAATTAACAGAGATTAATAAATAAATAAATTTAAGGACGCATATGTTAATGTATGTTTAAAATTATTTGCTGTAATAATAATAAATACGATAATGTCATTAAAATTCGTTAATTTTAATATAAAGCTATTTACTTTAAACAGAAAATACAGTGTATTCCCAGACAATGTTTTGTTTTCCTTGCAGATTTCAAAGACTCAAACACACAGAAAAAATGAATTGATGATGGATATTGACGGGTAAAATAAATAAAACAAATCGATATAATTTATTTAAAAAAAAATGTGATTAACTACTTTTAGTAAAAATATTTAGTGTTTATGAATCTAAAATCTGTTTTATGTAGTTTAAAGTATTTAAAAAGGTCAATCTCTATTTAACGAATTTTCCATATAACGAACTTTTTTCCGGGATTTAGCGACTTCGTTAAATAGAGGTTCGACTGTAGTTCCAATTACAAAAACGTTTCAAATGAGCTAAATATTCATGTTGTGGCATTATTTAAAGTAAAAAATCAATTTGATAAAAATTACGAAAACTAACTTTTTATACGGTCCCCCAGTCCCTATAATTATATTCAGTAAAAGTTTACTCATATCATAACATATATAATACAAAATGTTTGACATCTGTACTACAAAAATTGACCGAGTTATTAAATTTCAAATTTTGAGATTTTTGCACATGATTTTCTTTTTCATTAAGGGATCAGTTAAAAGATGAATTAAAGTAATTCGAGATCAAATTCAGAGTGCAATGTCCTTTTTACGGCGAAACCACCTTTAGCCGGTATCACCAAATCGGGGAATCACCAAATACGGTTATTTCATCTAAAAATTTGAGCTAAATTTTATGGGTTGAACAACATTCAAAGGTACCGACGATACCGGCTAAAAGTGGCTTCGCCATAAAAAGGGCATTGCACCCTGATTTAGATCTCGAATTACTTTAATTCATCGTTTAACTGATCCCTCAATGAAAGACAAAATCATGTGCAAAAATCTCAAACTTTGAAATTGAATAACTGTGTCAATTTTTGTAGTACAGATGTCAAACTTTTTGTGTTATATCTGTTATGATATGTGTAAAATTTTACTAAATATAACTATAGGGACTGGGGGACCGTATAAAAATTTAGTTTTCGAAATTTTTATAAAATTGAATTTTGACTTTAAATAATGCCACAACATGAATATTTACCTCATTTGAAACGTTTTTGTAATTGGAACTATATGTCTACGATCAACGGTTGAGAAATTAAATGTCGGCGGTAGATAACATATTGCACCCTGTATATGTGAAAGAACTTTCTCCAAAAGGAATTTTTTGAGAACAAATATCGTTCGAGATTAACGGGTGCACACCTTGAAGACACTCTTCGCATTAGCTGTTCACCACGTGAACCAAACTAAAAAATTGGCTCGCTCAAGACCGCAAGTGTAATTTTTCTGTTTTATTATGTGTATGTAAAAAATTTCTGAACGCATACCTGTATCTGTAGTAATTTTTCAGAGCGAATACCTGACTTTCTATTTTATAATATATGTATGTGTACGTAAAAATAACAATTTAAAAGTAATACGTACTTGTATTACTCATGTGTTTGTTTTTTCTCTGGACCTCGATAAAATGTTTCAAAAGCATTCGGACCCCACTTAAAATTACTTGCCGACCCTTGTACTAGAACTTTCTCAAAGAGTATTCGAAAGCCTTTTGCAGGTTCAGACTAAAAATTTTTTATTACTGTTAAATCTGCAGCTTTTAATGAGCACGTGAAAAGAGTCTTCAGAGTTTAGTCTTATATGCATTGCTTGCTTTATAATGTGCTCTCACATCTTGTCTCAGTCGTGACTTATAATCATAAACAATGAAGTTCGTAGCAATAAATAAAGAGTGTATCATCTGAGCCGATGCAACTCAAATCGATGAATAATGCTGAAATTTTTCGAAGGAAGAAACGAGATTTTCGGAATACAGATAGTTTCGGTCCGGCCGAATTTTCTGCAGCATTTTCGTCGAAAACGAATTTTCGGTGAAACTCAGATTTTGGGTCGAAAACGAAACCGAATTTTCGGTCGATCTCTAGTTTTACTGTACTAAATAAACATAATAATCTTACACAGTAAAATCCGTTAACACATCCACTGCCAAAACTATAAAGTAAGAATTTTCAAATTTCTTGCTGAAAGTCGTTTGCCACCACAAATTCAGTTCGATAAATAAAGAAATTTTTTTATTCTAAAATAGTGGTGACAAAGTAATTAATGAATTAAAACCACGAGTATACTCGCGGTTGGCAGCAAATGTGTTAAAGCGGAATCGCTAAAGAGACAAATATAATTCAATTTTGAAGAGGTTTTCAACTGAACAGTGCAACAGTTGTATGGTATTCCATCAGTAGGCATTATGAAATTTTTATGTTATTAACCCCTTGGGAACAAGCGTCACGTATACGTGCCGCATAAGGTGCTCAGAATCTCCGATTATATCTACCAGTTATTTCTTTAATATAAATTTTGCCTTATTTAATCAGGACGTTTTCCTGATTCAATTAGCCAAAAATTTCTGTATTAAAAAACCGGTGATAAAAGATTAAAAATTCCGTAAAAGACGCTCGTCGCGAAAGGGTTAAGACAGGATTTCGTTATAAACAGCTTCCATTATCCCATGTTTTGCTGAACCACGTAGGGGAGACCGGGGCTAGTTGGCTACAGGGGTAAGTAGGCGCAGTCCCCATAAATCGCCTGTTTGTGGATAGATTGTGCAACGAGTCACAGAGTATCTTTCTTCCTGCGTTTTACAATCCTCATTGTAGTTTTGCAGAGTTACCTACGTGCAGTGGACATTTATTACGATTTTTCTGTTTTTTGCGCTCATAAGTAATTTTTTGTTGCTTCATTATTTTTCTAATTTCTAATACTTATCTTAATAATACTTATCTTAATAATTTTTCTTAGTGTATGATTAACTGTACCTACCCATATGTGATTTACTTGGATTATTTATGCTTAGATGTTTACTTGTCCCTTTTGTGAAGAAATTTATTATGGGGCTAGAGGGCGCATTGAACACGGGGCAAGTTGGCTCGGTGTCTGGTGTATGCTGGTAGCTTGAAAAACAGCAAACACCGAAAAAAGTGGTTGCAATGCAAGATTTTGGGCACACGGGGCTTGCCCAAACGGAGACACTCGATTTTTTATTTGTGACAACTGTAACTCTGATGATGCTATCGAGTAGGATAGAAGTTACTCAATGTTAATGTTTTATTCATTATTTTTATGTCTGTATAATTTAGAATTTACATTGTACGGCTACGACGCCTTTGATTAAACCTACTGGTAATAATGAAATTGATTTCTCTTAACTCCGTGTCTTATTTAAATTTTTATAAAGCGTGTGCCACCTTACCCCATAGGTATAGGCAACTTGCCCCGTGACGGGGTAGGTTGGCGCACAATTTTCCTTTTACTTTAGGCTTCCGCTAAACATAAACTACAAACTCAAAACTCCGGGTATTTATAGCCCAATACCTGTTCTTTAAAAGTACAGTTAAAATTTCATCAAAAAATTAATCAAAATCAATAACTAAAAAATGCTCCTACTAGCCCCGGTCTCCCCTATATTAAAACGTGTAAAAACTGAATCTCTAAGATCCGGAAAGATACTTTGTTTATTGACAGGCTTCAAACTTAGCATGTGGATTTGTAGGATATTTTTTTTTAGCAGGACTAAGATTTCCTATTATAGAAAGGTTCTGTGTACACAGTTTTTACTGTATAAAATCCCATTCTATGTAGAGGAATAAATAGGGTAGTAAAAAGAAATTTAAGAGAATTTGTTACAGTTTTTTCACAGACAGTTGGATTATTTTGGCGATAGAAGTATGGTGCATTGTTTTTGTAACATGCAAACAGTTGGAATCATAAAGAATATTTCACAATTTATCACATGCGCCCTGAGAACAGAAAAATGGCTTTAAAATTAATTTATAATTAAATTCTAAGAATACCAACATATTGTGTTAAAATGCTCTATCTAGGTATTCCACAAATGAAAAAAGTCTTGTTTTAATATAGAAGGTTAAACATATATTTTATTGAATTCCATCTTAAAGCTATTCTCAAATCCAAACTGTCGACTTTCAGATACATTTCTGAATTCTTTTTGTTCGCAAACACATGAAATTGGCAGATGATCTTACTCAGAAAGTATGTAATCGAACAGATTTTCCCTTTTTCTGAAAAGACAAAAAATCTTGCCAAATATCCTGAAAAGTGGGCGCTTGGAACTGAATTACCGGACGCGACAGTGCGGGAAAGGAAAAAAACTGTCGTCGTTAGACAGCAATCGTTTGCAACTCAAGATGGAATTTAATTATTAAAAAAGTGAAAGCTGTTCGATTACAAATCACTTCAATAATCATGCCTGCAAGCATTATGTTTTTGCGTTTAAAAATAAGTTCGTAAATATGTGAGAAAGCTTCAGAGAGAAATATTTTTTTAAGGTAATCTTCCATCCTATCCTAAAAAATCTCTAGTGTTAAAATTAGAGGGAAAATTAATAGACCGGAAACCGGCAGCACAGACAATCACCTCCTCGAGTTCACGAATGAAATTCTAGGATTAGTTAAATCTTGATTCGCATATTAAAACGCAATCGGTCTGCCAAGTCATATCTTGGTGGGAAATACCTGAAAACCCGATTTTAGTGGCTGACTCGTAGGTTTACCATTGTGTTTTCCTGCACCAAAAGGTATGAAAACAGGGAGGACTGGGAGAAGGAAAACACAATGGTAAACCTACTAGTGAGCCGTATAAAATCGGGTTTTCCACCAAGATAGGACTTGGCAGACCGACTGCGTTTTAATATGCGAATCAAGATTTAACTAATCCTAGAATTTCATCCGTGAACTCGATGAGGTGATTGTCTGTGCTGACGGCTCCCGGTCTATTAGTTTTCTTTCTATTCAATCCATTCTTTACATCATTAGTCACATTAGCTAGCAATTAATTATGGATTTTGTATAGATAATTTCTTAGTTGACTTTTGGACATGCATTGTAAAAAATAAAAAAAAAGTTAATGATATGAAGTAAATAATGTGAATGGTTTGTGTGTTTTCATTTATATTTTAACCCCTTGCCTGTGACGCCCGAACTCAGTTCAGGCAACGCAAATGCGCCAATTTTGGGGTACCCGACCTGAGTTCGGGCAAGAGAAAAAACATTGTTTCGATTCCGTGACCCCCGAACTCAGTCCATCCAATGCATAATATGTAACTTACCATTTTCCCAATCGATGGCGAACCCTTTCCCGCGAAAAGTTCGGCAGTTTTGCGCCATTTGTCGGATTTTTGTAATTTTGCAGTTCTTCACAAATTTCATTCAAACCACTTTATGTTTGACAGACAGGATTTGTGAAATTCAAAGGAATCTGAGAGATATGGAATTCATGACAGTTGATATAAATACTAATATTGTTGTATTAATTTATTATATTTATTTTGAAAATGATGTCATTTGATTTATTTCGCTATAATTTGAGCAATCTGTTAACATTTCCCATATATGTGAAAATATTGAATATAGTAGTTATTTCGTTTATTTTATTATTATTTTTTTAATAATCTATTTCTAACATTTTGATGATAATAACGAACACAATTAAAGAGTAAAAAAATTTCCCATTTTTGACTCGTTTTTCTCAAATATATTCCACAGGTATTCGGGTTAAATAACCGAAATTTATCGATCGAACATTTACAAATATATATTTTTCTATTGAAAAATTTTTGTAACTTAAAATAATTTTCGCTCAGTTTCAATACCGAAAACAATTTAGGTTCTGTTCTAATTTTCTTTCCGTCAGAAATAAAAATTTTCCTATTTTCATTTTCCCATTCGGTTCCGGTTCAAAACTTTACTTATTTCATTTTTTACGTATGTATAGATTAATAATTGTATTATTATTATTATTATTATTATTATTTACCTTTTAATCGTGTCATACCATACATAGTTGCCTATAAGGTAAATGCACCAATAGTGATGGGCCAATGTACCAGCTGTAGCCCACTAATTTTTAAAGTTTAAAAACAAGCTCACAAATCCATTTCTAAAAAACGACTGAAAGAAATTTGATTAACTAACATCCTTAAACGTTAACTTTCCAAAAAAGTTTGGAATAATTGTTTTTTTTTTTTTTTTTTTTTTTTTTTTTTTGTTACTACATTTATTTATTTTCTAGAGTGCTGTCAAAAACACATTTTTTGGCGAATTCTTGGGATTTCATTAAGAGATAAGTTTTTGAAACATTCTTTCTTTAATCTTATGCTTTACTTTGGATTAAACTGCTGTTCATATACTCTATAACATTGTAAATAATTTTTTAGATAAGCTGAAAACTTAAAAATTGAGTGTTATATTGATTCTGAGGGGTGGCCCGCTTCTGGGTCGCTGTTTCTTAAATTGTACCAATAGTGGGCATGGAAATCCACTACTGGAGCAGATATAAAGTTTTATTTTCATGTTTAATTTATTTTAATTAAGTATTTTTCGAGGTTCTAAGATCTTGTGTATAGTTTATATAGTTTTTTTTTTCTCCATGAGAACCAGTACCCAGTAGTAGACCAGGGGCCACTACTAGTGTATAAGTGACTCACTTCTGCAGCAGCGACAATGTAACTTCATTAAGCTATCCGACATATGATTATTAAAAGAAGTTAATATCTGAAATAGTTTATACTAGTTGGTTGATTTTTTGGTTGACTAAACTTCCATGATTGAATGTTTATGGAGTTTTAAACACTACAGTTAATTGAAAAGTCTATACCTTTTAATTTGTATTAGATTTTTAATGTATTTAATCTTTCTTTTAATCTTTTAACCCTTTCAAGGGTGATGCTGTGTTTATGAAACCCTTAATTTTAATTCACAAACGCCACAATGGCACGAGAATTTTGGTAAAATATTTTCATTTAATATTTCTGTGAAATATAGCCTTTTTCTTATTAAAAAATAAGTTTGTTCGTAAATTCCTGCGGCGTTCATTTATTTCAACATTTTAGTAATGAAAATGCTTTGTCCCTGAAAGGGTTAAAACTCTTATTTAAAAAAAAAAAAAAAAAAAAAAAAGAATATTTAGAAATGTTATCTCCCTACCCAAAATTAGTTAAGTTAAAGTACAGAGGGAGCCAAAAAACAGCTGTGTTAACATCTTTGCCATATAAAGTAAATGTTGAAGTGATAAAAAAAACCCGAAAAAGAAGTTCTCAAAGCACAAAAGCAATTGAAACATCACGTTTTAAAAAATAGGCGTAATTAATTTGTAAATAAAATGATCGAAGGGAAGAACTACAGGCATAAGGTAAAGAAAATTTCTGTTGCAAAAAAAATTGCAATTATTCAGAATTTAAAAATAAAAATCAAGTCAGTGATGATTGATTTAGCCTAATTTGTAAGAAAAATAAAATAGAAGAAAGTATTCAGTGTTCAGATTCCATGTTGTGTGCGCTGGAATAAAAAATGAACAAAAGAAATTAGTGTGTAAGCCTTGCGTCACTTCTGACATGATATTCAAAACTGGCAATTAGTTTCATAATTTCTATTCTTAATTACTTATAACTTTGATTTATATTTTGAATACATTTTGATTTAAAACAATTACTTTTACTTTCAGACATTTGATTTCATTATATTTCATTGCTATTCTTTTGTTTGATTGTTTCATTTATCGCAAACTTTGCTTTTAATAAAATTATTTATATTCATTACTCATTAATAAAGTCTAATACCTGTTTTGACCAATTTAAGAGACTGGGGGCGGGGATCCAACTTAGGCTACCAGTCGCTGAATTTGGACCGCTTTTGACAATTTTTTCAAATTAAAATAAAACTTAAGAGTTTGAAAAAGAAATTGTTCTAAAGATTTATTTAATTAGTAGATGAATAGATTAACCACGTTTAATGATATTTTGCAGATATTCCAAAAATTAAGTGAATTACACCTATAAATATGCGAAGTGGTTCAAATTCGGCTACTCTCCCGTATAGAACCGCTAGAGGTGAAATATTTTGAAATTCAAGGAGGACCTGCTTGCGGTAGCGAAAAACATAAATGTGAAGTTTAAGTCAATTCTTTACATAACTTCCTACACTTTTCAATGGTACAATAACGGAAATGACACAAAAATCGCTATTACAGCACCCCCTTCTAAGCGGAATATTTCCAAATTGAGGGAGGACCAGCTGGCCATAAAAAACACACACAAAAAGTTTGGTTCAGTTGTATTCATAACTCCATACAGTTTTCGATGGTACATTGGCGACACACAGGCAGGCGAACATTTTGCATAAAGATGTTTTTTGAGGATCTCTGACTCCTAAACGTGTAAATCCATCGAAAACCGGAAGTCGGAAATTTTTTCGATCACAATACTTTCTTCTATTGAAGATAAATGAAAGAAAAAAATAAATAATAATAATAATAAAATAACAATATGTTTGCTCTGTGTATATTTGAATTTTCAATTAAAATTCATTTTTATGTGCGTTCGTAATTATATAAATACGTAGCATCTACAGTCGTCGTCTGATCCGTCCGTCTGCCCACATATAACAGCGTAAAAACTACCCAACCAAATTGTTTGAAATTTAACATATAGAATCGTTGCAAAATTTTGTCGAATCATTTCAAATTTTATGAAAATCAAATCACAACTTAAAAAAATTTCTTCATAAATGTTTCAGATAAAAGTTTTCTTCATTCTAATAAATCCTATTATACGTATTTAATTCAATGATATCCCATGATAGGTTATGATTCTAGATCGCCATGGTGATTATTATATTAAATCCTATCATACGTAATTAATTCAATGATATTCCAGGATAGGTTATGATTCTATGTTGCCATGGTGATTATTATATTAAATCCTATCATACGTAATTAATTCAATGATATTCCAGGATAGGTTATGATTCTATGTTGCCATGGTGATTATTATATTAAATCCTATCATACGTAATTAATTCAATGATATTCCAGGATAGGTTATGATTCTATGTTGCCATGGTGATTATTCTATTAAATCCTATCATACGTAATTAATTCAGTAATGTCCCATGATAGGTAATGATTCTAGGTTCTCATGGGGATGACGTCCTATTTAAGATGGAGTCCTATTATTTCCGTATTACTGAATTTAATATATGTAATCGTATATAATAAAAAGTTTTAAATTTCAAGGCGTAAAATTCCTTTAATTTATATGCACTCGTAATAAATTGCATATTCATGCATTTTTTCAAAAGAGTGCAACTTGTTTAAGTTATATTATTACAAATTTAAATTATAAAAAATATCAAATGCTTTCCCAAAAAACTTTTTTTTTCCAGAAGTTTTGTTCCCTTTAATTTATGAGAATTTTTTTATCTCTCTATTCTAAAAAAAAGTAACTACCGCTGTCACCGCCGCCGCCGGTTTTGAATTTTTTGTGACCGGAGGTCTTTCTTCGTTAATATTAAGAAAAATAATGCATACAAAAATATGAAAATCGGTAGTATTATACAGAAATGTTCGATAAACACGCTGATGCAGGCAGTTTTCAGATCGAAGAATTATTTTAAGAGATATTTAATGCTAAAGTTGGACAAAATCGTTCCACTAAAAAAGTTTTATAGGAGCAAAAACTGTTCATAGGAATTTAATCATTTTTAGATCATTTTATGCGTTAGAATTTGCCGGAGTGCAGATTGCATTAATTTTTTTATTTTGACTAATTTTTTGAGGTTTTATTTCTATTTTAAATTCAGATTTTCAGCATTTCTAGAGATATTTTTAACAGATTTTAGAAAGTGATATTAATTTAAACTGTTGCCAACTGTATAAACAGCGGAAGCAATAATGTTTGCTTCAAAAAAAAAATATTTATACGTGTAAATAAATTAAAAATTTATTTACACGTGACTATTATAAACAGAAAAAAACATTTGGAATTCGAATTAAATAATTATGTACAAAAAGCAGGAACTTATTAAAAATTATGTCATAAAAACTATAATTACACGTGAATTTTAAGAGAGAAAGGAATTTGTAAAGCAATAAATTTATTAACATGCGTTAGAAGTCTTAAATAGGAGAAATTACGTCATATTTACGTCACATTAAAGTTATTACATAAAATGAACACAAAATAATATTGCAAAACGGTTTAAATTTAGAAATTGCGCTAGACATTTATTTGATATTTTAAGAGGATACTTTTCAACTATTTTTGTTAGGAAAACGCAAATAATATTTAATTTCTAACACAAGTATTTTCACGTGAATATTAAAAAGAGAAAGAATAGTTTGGTCAAAATTACGTCAGATTAAAAACGATTAATTTAAAATGTCTCATTTAAAAGAACTTTCTTTTCACTTTGTTAAAAAATACCAGGAGACAAAGACTCTGTTTACTTAATTCCTTTTATATTAGCTTATTTTGAAATGTTGTTACACGTGTCTATGTCATCAAGTTATTTTTATTTCGACGTTTTATTTGTATTTTTATTAATGTTGTACTAATTTATTTGTTTTTTCGTTATTTAAAATAAAAATTATGTCAATTTGTATAATTTGGCGAGTGGTTTGGCGATTTATATAATTTGGCGAAATTGGTCGACGGGATAATCAAGTAGTACCGCAACGGATTTGGCGTTAAAATTTCCCAATCAAAGAGAAATGAATAGAAATCCGTTTATAGAGAGATCGCCACTGTTTTTTAAATTATAATTCAATCTTTCGAAATCTTTTTAAAGCCGATCAAATTAGCGTGCATTTAGAGTCTATGGTGTCTGGACGGGGGTTGGCGAGCGTAGCTCGTAGGGGGCCGAGCCCCCTAGTATTAAACAAAGAAACTACTACGATTTCTGTATTTTTATATTTACATCTGAATGTTAATATTCAGTTAAAAGACACAATAATCAAAATATCAATTCAAAATATTCAATTAAAGAATTAAAGGACACAACATTCAGTGATATATTTACAAATATATATACAAATGTTTATCAAACGCTTTTTTTTTAAAGTTTCTTGCAAAATTTGCAGAAAAAATCTTCTTTACTTCTTATTGCTGTTTTTGTGCAACTCGAGTGGATCCATTCCAAACAACCATCGCATCTAACGCAGTTATCTTTGCAATCATTTTTGCAAATTTTGCACCACCATATGTTTATTTTTTTTTTCATTTGTGCAGTCTGTTGCAGGGTAGTCCATCCATCTTCAGTGAAGTATTTTTTTATGCCACGTAAATCAACTGAATCGTCTATTGCTCCGCAAGGCACATTCGCAGGTATTGTTTCCACGAATTTCTCATCAATCTGCGCGCCTTGGAGAGCTTCTTTAACTACTACAGCATCATCGACAAACCACCTCAACATTTTTTCATGCTGAGTATGCAACTGTTGTCTGTGAAATGGCAATGGACGAAATTTTTTCTTCCTGGTGACGCTAACTACCGTTTTTGAAAAACCTAAACGAAATCAAAATATTTAAAATTTTTAGTAAAATAATGAATCAGGAGTTTTAAAGGATATACAAAAAGTAATTTTCAAAAATCAAAAATTACCTTTAGAATTATACCACGCCTTTTCAAAGGTTGTGGTAGCTGAAGTTTCTGACAAACATTTTCCTCTAAAATAAGTAAATAAATAAATAAATAAAAATAATAGTGTTTCATCACAATTTTTTTTAAATTTCTCTTTAACTATAGATTAGTTCCTTATCAGCAATTAAAAAGAAAAAAAAACTTAAAATATGATGCATCATGAGTCGAAAAATTAAAAAAATTCTGTACCTTTTTTGATAAAAATTGCATACATACATATGTTAGTAACAAAATATCCCTTCAGATTGCTCAGGCATATGTGTAGAATAGGTAAGTTTACAGACAATAATATATAATAGTTTCTATAACAAGGTATATTGAATATTTAAAAACAACACTTTGAAAAAATTGAGTTTAAGGTTTATGTATGATGTAAACAAACTGAATAACTTATAAAAAATTCTAAATCCTCGTTGTCGTAGAAACAAAAATAATGTATCATTTCAAAGGTGAACAAGAAAGAAGAATAATGCGCTAAGCATAGATTATGAAACACTTTTAACACTTCCTGCCTGAATGCTTTAACAAAACTTCGTTATTTAGGGAAATATGGCAAATAAGATAACTAAGTAAACATTTTAGAAAACGCATAAAACATTTAAAAAACTGATTTCAGCAGTTACCGTTCATAGCCAAATATGTATTCCAATTCTTTTGAACAGCCCTGTATCTAATCTGTAGGTTGATATTTATACTACATAATGGGAAAAATTTAGTGTAGCAAGAAAACGCATAACAGGTTGAAATTTCTCTTTCAGCAATTTATACTAATAGATGGAAATATATTTGAATACTTTTGTACAGCCCTGTAGTTCACCTATAGTATCTTTATTACAAGCCTCTATTTAGCTAAAATTTAATTCAAACTAAAACACTCTTCGAATTACTGAAATCCCATTTCCAGAAATTATCATCCATAGACGGCCATATAACCAATTTTTACGTGACCCTGTATATCATTTTATCTATACTCTACAAACATTTCTTAGTAAACTAAATGCAGTTCAGCGTAAAAATGCATATGTCATTTAAAAACCACCTGTAAGCAAGCAATTTGTTCTCATACCCAGTAACTCTTACGAATTCTTTTGTGTAGCCCTGTATGTGAACTATAGCATTTATACGCACCATACATATGCACAAATATAGTGAAACATAAAAGCGTATATCATAATTAAAAATACCTTTCCAGCAATCATCGCTAATGTACAGTACTACGGATACAATATAGTATCTGAAAACTTTTGTGTGTCCCTGTAAATGCTATGCACTTCGTATTATACATAAAATAACTTAGACTAAAACTCAGCGACGTATATCAATCATTATATATGAAATAGTTTAACATAATTAAATACGCCGCAACGCCCCCCCCCCTTATATCCTTATGTAACAGAATTCTTTTGTGTGGCCCTGTAAATGAATAATAACTATTCTTTGCACTGCATATTCTACAGAATGCATGTTTTAGTGCAATTCATAAATACATATCAATTTTATTATGTTTTAAAGCGTGTAACTTCATTAATGATAATTTTTAACGCTCTTTTCAACTTTGTTGGAAACTGTAAAAAAAAAAAAAATGGTAGCTAAGGTAATGGATCAAAATATTTTAAAATTTACGTTCATTGATGGTACATTAGCCATCTGTACAAATACCTTGATTCTGTAGGAATCACATAGATAATATAGAATCGCATATCAAGTCTTGAAAAAATAATTTAAAAGTAATTATTAAACAATTTTCTAATAAAACCTTGGAGAAGTTTACCTTCAAATCTTGACGGGTACCATCTAGTAAGGTATTTATTTCAGTAAGGGTTGCAGACATATTAAAATAGATTTTTCTATAAACTATCTCTAAGTTATCTCAAACAAATGAAAATAAGGGATGAATACATTTATCATTACTTATATATGTGGATGGCAAGTTGCTGCTGCAAGTCGGATTATGATAGGCTTGTTGTTAACTTGGCACTTCTATTAAAGTAATAATAATAATAATAATCACATATCCAAAGATTTTATATAAAAATTATTCATGAGGAATTTTAAAAATATCAATGTCTGCTAAAAGGCTATTGGAGATAGAGGGAAATTGAATTCACAAATAACATACACTAAATGGAGAGATAGGTACATACATGATGATTGTTTCTTTAATATCCAGTAATCAATTAATGCAGAATGAATTGACAGCAACAGACTATGTATCTGTACGTGTGTGTATGCACGTGTAATTAAAATAAAATTGCTTATGTAAACTGAATAGAGAGGCCATTTAAATATAGGGAATCATTAACATTTCAAAAGTAAACTATAAAATGCGATTTAGGTTATGCAATTACTATAAGGGTAATGAAAATGTCAGAAAGGCCTACAAATGAGGTATAATTTTTATATACGGTATTTATTTCGTTAAGTGCTGCACACATATTGAAATAGATTTTTTCTTTAAACTGTATGTGAAACAAATGAAAATAAGGATCACTACATTTATCATTGCTTATAAATGTGGATTGCACTTTGTTACTGGAGGTCGGATTATGAATCTCCTGTTGTTGGCTTGGCACTCCCATAATATATATATATCGCTCACCCGCAAGAAAAGTGACACATCTCGCAAAAATTCATTTTGCATTTTATTCCACTAATAGGTTTGTCGTAGGTGTGTGTGTGTCTTTCTACACAAAACGTTTCATAAGTGTCGTCATACGGGAAATCACTTCATTACGCTATTTGTCCATTCGTGACCACAGAAGAGGAGTGAATTATGTGGGGAGGTAAATTTATCCAACCCTCCAAACCTCATCATATGGTCTTCATTCTTAAGGGTTTTATGCTTTTATGCACGTTTTTACTCCTGCATGCTGAACTGAGTGCACTATTAAAAATTGGGTGAAAGTCTCTACCATTCTGCTCATTAGAGTTGACTATAGTTTTAGTAAATATGCTTAACGCAAATTGCCTTTTAAAATGCTTAATCTTTTCAAAAAACATATCTATTAAAGATGATGAATAGTCAATTTTGGATAGAACTCAGTGTGAAGCTTTCAAATGATACAAAAAATCATAGTTGCGATTGAATATTTCACTACACTGCATACACTTATCCTGCTCGGAGGGCTTGTGGATCTTCATGTGTTTTAATAAGTCATACTTTCTCAAGAACGCTTCACCGCATGAATCACATTTATGTCGCGGAGGTATCTTAAAATGAGATAATTTATGACGATTCAAAATAGCATTTCTAGAGAATGCTTTTTGACATATGTCACATACAAATGGTATTTCTTCTGAATTAATCATCAAATGTTGTTTTAAATTACCTTTTCGTAAAAAAGACTTGCTGCAAATAGTACACATATAAGGTGGCTTCTGTTTCTTCAATTCTGATGAGGAGGATTCCGCTTCCTTATCTGAAACGGGTTCTACTTTAGGTCGTACTGTTAATCCTATGTCTTGATCATTAAATTTTCATGAAAAAGTTTGACTATTCAAACTTGATACATCATCGCTTAACATAGCAGAATATCCATCTTGATAACTACCCATATTATCCTAAGTGAAAATAATGTTTTCGCATATACAAAGAAAAGCAAACACTAATGAAAAAGTCTGGTTCCATTCAATTTTATATAATCATAGGGGATGCATGTTAAAAAATTTTAATGATGATGCATATCATGTAATATGATTGGTGCAAAAATTACAGAAAAACATGTGACATAAAAAAGTATGTGTATAAAGTTCACGGGAAGTGAGTCAATCAAAAATGAAAAGGTACTTATGTAATGTCTAAAATAAAAAGAATATGATTAATCACGTTACGCGTTTGAATTCATCATTCTAAGGTTTTACAAATTAATTTTATTATTTCAGTGAAATAGATGGTAAACCTAAGGTTAAACTCATAGTAAAGTTATTAAACTCTTCAAAAGAATGAGATGAAGTGTAGCAGTAGTTTTAAAATTCATTAGAACTAATGTAGAATCATCAAATAATTACCTACCCCAATAACAAACTATGAGCTGATTGAACTTAAAATAATTAATAAATAAAAAATCTCTCAAATATTGCATACTTTCTTTTTCTGGTGTTTAACTAATATTAGCATACTTCGCAAAAAAATTATTTTACAAAAAAAAAAACAAAAAAAAAAAACAAGCAAAATGGTTTGCAATCAAAAGTTAATTAAAATAAGAGATATTTCTTCGATGTTTATACTACTTTAAAAAAAAAATATGCGGGATAGCAATTAAATAATATGCTTAAATTACTGCGGTATGTTGAAAAATAATGTACGTAGTTAATTGAAATATTAAATAAATCCTCTTTCTGAAAATTTAAATTTATGTAAAAGTGAACTAATCGCTCCTAAGATCAATGGTTATCATTATTTACATATTAGCTATTTTCAGTTAAAAAGCTGATTACTTATCGAATATTTGTGAAAGATAGTGAGTAACTGTTGATAAGGCGATGAAGAAAATCTATTTCAAATTTCAGACAATCAAATGAAATGCATAGTAACGTACAATTCTTAAATTAGATAACAGGATTAATGCTAGTAGCAGCAATGTTTAATTTAAATCGTTTGGTAGCCTTCTAATCGATCAAAAAAATATGAATCGCTTACAAAAGAAATATCTAAAATTAATTTTAAGCAGTCCTTCTATTTCAATGTGAAACAGAAATTGTATAAACTTCCTAAACATCAAAAGGGGGAGGCATAGTGTTCATTGAAAAAGATAGTGTTCATAAGTATGGTTTGGTTTGTGTTTATGACGGCCAATTATCAACACGAGCGTTCATAAGTATGCTAGTAAATGTTGGGGCGCGGTCTGGACAATAGGTAGCATCTGAGTTAAAAAAAAATGAAACTTGAATCGTAGTTCATGGGTTCGTAACCAAAGCTTGGTAAAGAGATCATAATCTCGTGCGCAGAATCGATATAAACAGTTAAACAAAAAATTGTATACGTTGAAGAAATTCTAGTATAAATCAGGATCTAAATTATTATTCAAAAATTTTAAAAAACTCTCCTCTAAGAAGACGATTTCAATCCGGTTGAACGGCCACAGGCGCAATGCACATTCAAACGTTTGAACTATATCCTAAAGATGGCAACATCAAACATTTTCTTCGGTAAAAGGGGCGATGGTCTTATCAACCTCCCCAAACGATTGAAAAAAAAAATTAAGCCACCCTAAAAATTTAGCCCCCTCAAACTTCTTTCGAAAAGACCTACCCCTCTATGTTATTATGTGTATTAGTTTACCATCTTATTTCCATTCCTACTCTAAGTCGATTCGAAAAAAATTAAGAACTCCTAAAAATAAACCCCTTTATACTTCCTCTCGAAAAGACTTAACTCCTCATGTTATAGTATGACACCACCTTAAATGATCATTCATTCCAACTCAAACACGATTGAAAAAATGTTATGCTTATCATTTTCATGTTTTAATAAAATGATTATGATAATATTAATAACAATATCATTATAACAATTTGCAATATTGTTATTATAATAAACAAATGAGTCATGTTAAAGATTTGATAAACAAATACACACACAGATACACTTCCGCTCGTCTTTGATTATCACATTAGCAATCCCCCTCCACCCCCCCCCCCTCCGGAAACATAATTACAAATAGACTAAAGTCTGTCGAAGACACATATACAGGGTTGTTATAATTAAAGTTCGCCTATTCAGAAGGCTCTAGAGCCGGTTCTATGGCTACAAACGAAACAAAATTTCACTAGTACGTAGTTAAAGAGATGCGCTCTGCGAAAATCGAAAAAAAAATTTAGTTAAAATTTTTGTCAATAGGTGGCGCTGCGCCAATATTTAAGCTGATATTTGCAGATTCCTTTATTTTGTAAAAAACAAAATACAGGAAATTTATTTCACAGTTGGTAAAAGTGAACTTTTTCAGATTCGTTATATCAATTTCGGTCAATTCAGATGAAGCACACAAAATCACAAAATTTCACCCAAAGCTTGAAAAAGATCACATTTTATTCAAATTTTCGACGAACGACGTCAAAGTGACGTCGCAACTTCGAAAACTTGAAATACCCTTCTAACCACCTGACGATTTAAAACTTGCTGATAAAGCGTGTCTGTGATTTCTTTGACACTGGAACAGTTGATTGTTTCTGAAAAGCATTTGAATCTAAGCTTTGTGGAGAATGGTAACTTTGAAAGAAAAGGGCACTTCTTGTAAATTTATTTTATCAAAATAAAAGCAACGCAGCTGCAGCTCTTCGAGAATTCCGAAACTAAAAGATGTTAGACGTGGACCAATGTCGGATCGTGGAGTTCACAAAATGATTAAAAAGTTCGAGGAAATAGGAAAACTCGACATTCTTCCTGGCAGAGGACGAAAAAAGGTAAACATTTCTAGCATTGAAGATATTGCTACTGCTGCCGTGGATTTAGCAAGCCATTCATCATTTGATAATGAGAGTGTGTCAGCTATTGCGAATGAAGTCGATGTGCCGATTTCCACTGTGAGAAAAGTGATACGTCAAATTTTGCGTTACTATCCATACAGGATTCAGAGGGTGCAACAACTAATACAGGGTGATACCGAAAGTTGGCTATCATTTTCACTACAGTTTTTTGCACCAATGAATGTGGACAATTCTTGGCCCTGGAATATTCTATGGACTGATGAAGCGCATTTTTTTTAAACGGACAAGTGAACACGCGCAACTGTCGAATTTGGGCTAAAGAGAATCCTAATGTTGTCCAAGAAGTTCCACTGCATGCAGCTAAAGTAACGGTGTGGTGCGGTTTCACAGCTACGTTTATGATAGGGCCATATTGTTTTGAGGAACTAACATCCACAGGACCCATTACATGTTCCGTAAATGGGAGAAGGTATCTCAATATCTTGTCAAATTTTCTGATTCCCGAGCTACAACAGCGAGGCTGCCTTCAAAATATCGTGTTTATGCAAGACGGTTCACCACCGCACATTACTAGAGCAGTTCGGACTTTCTTAACAAGCCATTTTACAGAAGATCGTATCATAAGTCGTTATTTTCAAACAGTGGCCACCACGATCGCCTGATCTAACACCATGCGATTTTTGGTTGTGGGGATTTTTGAAAGATTCTGTATCTAAAGACAGATGTTAGACAATCTCTGATATGAAAGGCAGTATTAGACTTCATATTAGCTCAATCTCACAGGACAGTTTACGCAATTCTGAGAATGGAATGCGTTATTGAAAATGGTGGAGGATTCATTGAGCATGCGTAATGTTATTCTTCGTTATTTCCTCGTTGCCGAGCGACATGTTTTATTTTTGTTGATGCAGATTACATCACATGAAATTATATTCATTTTTCTCTTGTTTGGAGTCATAGGTCAGGCTCTAGAGCTGTCTGATTAGGTGAACTTTAATTATAACAATTCGCAGTTCCTCGAAGTTTGTTGAAACTTTTAAATTTGTGTGCTTCGTCTGGATTGATTGAGATTGATATAATGAATCTGCAAACATCGCCTTAAATACTGGCGCAGCGTCACCAACTGACGAAAAATGTAACTAATTTTTTTTTTCGATTTTCGCAGAGCGCATCTCATCAACTACGTACTATTGAAATTTTGTTTCGTTTGGAGCCATAGAATCGCCTCTAGAGCCTTCTGAATAGGCGAACTTTAATTATAACAACCCTGTATATATACGCTCGTCATTGGTCATCACTCTAGAAAATCCACCCCTTTAAGGAGCTTCAATGCACTCAAATTAAGGTCTCCAAACATGAAATATCTAGTTTTGATATAATAATGCCATTAATAATAAACGGTCAAGTGCGAGTATTACTCGCACACAGAGGGTTCTGTAAAATAAATATATGAATTTGTAATTGTATGCCGTGTGGTGACTGGCATTAAAGAATAGTCCCAATGTAAGGTTTTTTTAAGGCTGACAACCTTTCCCTGGAAATAAAAACCTCGTTGCGAAGCCCTTAAATACAGATGTTAGATGGACTGATCTCATGGTAAAACGGACTGGAACTGGAAAACGGCTTATGAATTTTAGAATTGGAACTTGGAATGTTTTAAGTTTCTACAGAACTGGTGCAGTGAAGCAACTACAGAGTCAGATGGATAGTTATAGACTGGACATATTGGCCATACAAGAAGTAAGATGGAAGGAGAGTGTGATAAGAGATATTGGTGATTTTACAATTTTTAATAGTGCAAGCACAAGAAGAAACACGCATGGTACTGGATTTATTATGAGAAAGTGCCTTAGAGAAAATATTATTGATTTTCACAATGTAAATGAAAGAATATGTATCTTGAGATTGAGTGCAAAGTTTTTTTACATTTCAATAGTATGTGTCCATGCACCACGGAAGATATCGAGGACGAACAAAAAGATACTCTTTATGAAACACTACAGATTGAATTTGATAAGATATCAAGACATGATGTTATCAAAAATCACCTATACAATATGGTAATAGGTGATTTTAATGCTAAAATTGGAAAATAATACACTTTTGTACCAACAATTGGAAAATTTAGTTTGCATGATTTGTGTAATGAAAATGGTATAAGGGCTGTGGACTTCGCTGCTTCTAACAACTTAATCATAAGTAGTACATGCTTTGAGCATAAGAACATACATAAAGAAATTTGGATTTCTCCTGATGGAAAGACAAAAAACCAAATTGACCACATTATGATCGACACGACAGAAGATATGCTAGTGATGTTATGGATGTACGAAGTTATAGAGGTGCGGATTTAGATACTGATCATTTCCTTGTTATTATGAAATACAGACAAAGAGTTACAAGATTTCGAGATGCAAAAGGAACTAAACAAGTAAAATTTAAAACAAAAGATTTACTAAACATGCAGAGAAGAAAGGTTTATCAAAGTAAATTAACAGAAAGAATTGCTAGTGAATATGCTAAATTTAATGAGGAAGATATAATCAATAGTAAATGGGCTAAATGCAAAAATATCATATTAAAAACTGCTGAGGAAGTAGTTGGAAAGGAAGAAAGGAGGGAAATTAATGAATGGTTTGATGATGAGTGTTGGCAACTGATTAAGAAAAATAATAAAACAAGAGAAAAAATGCTGAAATACAGAACACGACAGAGTGAAAATCACTTTAAAACAATTAGAAGAAATACTCAAAAGTTGTTACGTATGAAAAAACGAGCTTTGGAAGAGTAAAATTCAAGAAATTGAAGATCTATCAGTATTAGGTGATATAAACCTAATGTATTCAAAGCTTAAAGGAATCAAAAAGGGCCACCAACCACGCACCTTTTTTTGTAAAGACAGAAATGATAAACTTATTGGAGGGCACGCAAATGTGACAGATAGATGGGCAGAATATTTTGAAGAATTGTTAAACAGACAGTCAAATGACGAAAGAGAAATACAGTCTAATCATAATGATTATGATGTGAATGAAGAAAACTGTGAACCACCAACTGTAAAAGAAGGGGATGCTATTGCAAAATTGAGAAATGGAAAAGCACCTGGTGAAGATTTGATAAGTGCTGAGCTTTTGAAATATGGTGGAGAGAAGTTGGTACAAATGTTACATGATCTAACAGTAGAGATTTGGCAGAATGAATATATACCAAATGAATGGAATGGTGCTATTATTATCCAAATTCATAAAAAGGGAAATATCTTAAATTACCAGAATTATAGAGGCATAGCCTTATTAAATGTTACATATAAACTGTTGGCAAAGGTAATTGCAAAGCGATTAGAGCCGTATGCTGAAATGGTAATAGGTGATTATCAGTGTGGTTTTAGGAAAGGAAGATCAACGGTGGATCAAACTTTTAGTATCAGGAACATCCTTGAAAAATTCTATGAACAAAATATTAATTTAGACCAATTGTTGATTTTAAATAGGCCTATGACAGTATAAGCAGAAATAAGTTATTTGAAATATTAAAGGAATTTTAATTACCTGATAAGCTTATAAACCTGTTAAGCTTATAAAATTAACACTGGAAAATACAAAAGCTAAAGTTAAGGTACAGGGAAGACTTTCAAGAGAATTTGGAGTGAATTCAGGTCTATAGCAAGGTGATGTTCTCTCGACAATTCTTTTTAATTTATGCCTGGAGAAAATAATTAGAAGCATCTACAACAGAGGTTTATGAATTTATGAGGTTTATGAATGTGCTACAACAACTATTATGAATCGCTCCCTACAAATCCTTGCATTTGCAGATGATGTTGATATAATTGCTAGAAATAAGAAAGTCTTGATTGAAACTGAAACATACAATAAACTAGACACTGAAGGAAAAAAAACTAGGCCTCGTGGTTAATAAAGAAAAAACAAAATACATGAAAATGGACTGAATGAAATCACAGGCAACAGCAGCGTTAACAATAAATAATGAATTACAATTTAATGAAGTAACAGAATTTAAATATTTAGGATCTACGATCACCTGTGATAATATGGTAGAAGCAGAGATTAAAACTCGACTTGCAGCAGGAAATAGGTGCTATTTTTCTCTTCGAAACATTCTAAAATCATCTCTAATATCTCGAACATCCAAACTCAAAATTTATAAAACTGTTATAAAACCAATAGTAATTTATGGTAGTGAGACCTGGACCACTACACAAAAAGATGAAAAGCTACTTATCACTTGGGAAAGGAAGATACTAAGGCAAATTTTTGGACCTATTAAAGAAGGCAATACATGGCGTATAAGGACAAATATGGAGTTAGAACAGTTATATAATGAAAAAGATATAATAAATAGTATAAAAATTAGAAGAATGCAATAGTTAGGCCATCTAATCAGAATGAGGGATGAGCGAAGCACAAAGAAGATTTATAATGGTAATTTAATTGGGAAAAGAAGTATTGGTAGACCCAGGAAGAGATGGATAAAAGAGGTAGAGAAAGATCTTGCAGAAAACCAAATTATAAATTATAAAGTAAAGGCCAGAGATCGGAAGGTCTGGAGAAGTATATTGAGGGAGGTCAAAATCCTACATGGATTGTAGTACCATTGTGACAATTTGTAATTGTATTATTAAAAAA
Source organism: Maratus speciosus (assembly GCA_963932465.1). Taxonomy (NCBI): domain Eukaryota; kingdom Metazoa; phylum Arthropoda; class Arachnida; order Araneae; family Salticidae; genus Maratus; species Maratus speciosus. The sequence goes on from OZ010791.1 coordinate 292,331,288, forward strand.
AACCGTTGCTAAAAGAATACTAAGACTTTGTAAAAAACTATACAACGAAGGGTTGGATATAACTGTATATACTAGAAAAGTGCAAATGGATATACCATGAAAGTTCAAATAGATATGGAACCTAAATAATATCAAATATAGTTATTCTGGATAACTCATTTTTTAATATTATCCTAATCTGTTTATGATGAAATTAATTCGGTACTGACAAAAAAAGCAGTGCATATTTAAACTTCATTTGGCATTTCATAAAACTAAATTCAGAGTGGCAATAACCTTTTTTTCTACGGTGTAGCTAAAACAAAACCTTTGTTCAAAGTTTAAATTTGGAATTGTGCTAAGCGTGCTTCGAAAGGAGGTCGTAAAGTTGCAACGCCGCCTTGGTCCGTGCCGCGTTTTTCCTGATAGGTTTTTAATTAACTTCTAAAGTCACTCGAGGAGTATTGAGAGATCCACTCAATGCAAACTAGTCGCGAATCCCATAGTATTTGATTCATTCTAATTAAGTGGTCTCAGGACTCTTAAAGCTTCAAAATTTTCGAAATTTTTTTTAGATGCTAAACTCCTATCATTCCTGAACATTTTGATATAATTGTTTCCTTGAAATACACATTAGAACAGAAGTTATGGCTTTTAGAATTATACCTGCTCTTGCTCAATAGCTGAAGCGGCGTTTCCGAAACTTTGAAGTAATTTTTCTCCAAATGACGTTTTGGGGCATGACGCGCAGGGTACCTCAAAAACTTCTGAATATTTTTTCATGAAATTTTCAAAACATCTATTTCATGTTAGTCTGTATAAACTGAACCTAAAATTTCCTTTTTATTGTTCAAAAATATATTTTTTTAGGTGATTATACTGTTGAAATTTTCGAAATTTTGTATTAGCTAAATACAACTTTGCATTAAAAATATAAAAATGATTTAATCAGGGTAATTATTACAATCTGAAGTATAAGTAGGTACCAAAATTTTCATTCTAGTTACAATATTTATTTTGTAATCCTGCGCGTACGCTATTATGCCAATTTTCTGCTCTACAAATGTCTAACAGTTTCGAGCCCCCTATAAATACTAATTCTGCATCTAGCAAGTTTTTAAATACATGAAATGAAAGAACATACTTAGATTTTTCAGCCCAATGAAAATTGTATTTTAAAATCATATACATTTTAAGACATTAAATGTTGAATATGGTCCCTTTTTTTTTCATTTTTTGCAAATTTAAGAGTCCTGAGACCTTTAAATTAGTCTGTTTTTAACAGTTTGACGTTTGTTGCTTTTATACTGCTATTGGACATTACATTACACTTATATATCATTAAAAGTTGTTAACTAGACATAGAGTACGCCGCCCCTGTCATTATGTATGTGGAAACAGTCCGTATCTTTAAGGGTTAATATCTCGGATAATTACTGACGATTTTTTTCGAAAATCATTATCAACAAGGTTTTTATACTTTTGCTACGATAGGTACCTGCTCAACACTTTTGCTGAATGCCCGTAAATCGAAATTTGTGTGTAACAGAAAAATGCGATTTTCTCAAAAACTATGTGACCTAGGGTAATCGCTATAATTTTCCTTCAAGGTTTAAATTAACGTCTACTACCTCTAAATTTCATAATTTTAGTTTCAGTAGATTCGGAATTAGATGGGGGGGGGGACATATTTTTGCGCTACATTTTCGACTATATCTTTGAAAATATAATACTTAAAATTAAAGGGAATGTATTTTTGAGTTCAGCGTTACGAAAGCTTTCACACGATATTCAAAGAAAAGAGTTTTTCTTTTTTCAAGTAGCTTAATTAGCCCCTCTACATTTTTGCTAAATATATTTATGAATGTTTAATAATCTGAAAATATGTGGGTCAATAGTCTTTATTACTTCCACCAATTTGAATTTTCCATGTTCCATAGTTTCGAGTAAAATAGCTGTGACAGACAGACACAGGAGTGACATTATAATGGTTTTGTTTTTACTTTTTAAGTACGGAACCCTATAAATAAATGACTCGTAGGTAAAAACTTGCCAAATTCTAGATTTATTATTAATATGCAATCAATAATTTTTATTTTTAAACAATTAAAACAATTCTACAATACTTCAGCAGATAAGTTTGAGTGAATGTTATTTGAACTTGGCACCCACTTACATATCACTTCTTTTCTGGCAGTTTTTTTTTTTTTTTAAACGGAATTTGTCTTTCTTTTTTCACAGTTATGTTTTTGTTAGATATACAGTTTAACGTGTAAATTGCGCATGAGTACACATATATCTGTGTAACATAAAGAAAGATGGATTTTGTGTACATATATGTAAATTTTGAACTAAATATTTTTATGTTCGCAAAACAACTTTGCGTGAAGAACAAACACGTGTGCTTCGTGTATTTGTTTTCTTTCCAGTCGATTAGTTTTTATACCACAAAATATAACCTTAATTTACAAAAAACAGGATCGTCTAAAGTTACATTTACTGCATACCACATCTCTGTTAAAGTTGTTTTGAAGTCCTAAAATAGTATAGTCATAATTTATTAATAGAATCTGAATAAATACACTGCAAAATAAGATTTTGAAAAAATATGGAAATAGTGACGCTGATATTATTTCCTATCAATTTTAGTCACAAGTTTTGAAAGGTACAACTACAAAAAGATGAGAATTTCAATCTACTGTAAACAAGCAATTGTTATCCAAACGGGATTTGAACTCACGATCTTCGACTTTCTATGCCATTAACTTGACCACTCGACAATTATTGCACAAGCCAATTTTCAAATATCGCTATTTATTGGGTTCACATATTTCTGTATAACAATGTTCCTACACACATTTTTGTATAATATTGTTACACCTAATCCTGTATAATATTCCCTTTTTATACATGTAGCTGTGTAAAATTTATGCACATACTTCTGTGTAATATTCTGTTCTGACGCATATATCTGTATAATATTCTTACACATATATTTTGGTGTAATATGCAAAAGACACACCTATTTGTGTAATATTCTAAACTTGTAAATTACATTAACACACCAATTCGGGTAAATCAGTAACATTTTGTGCCATTTACAGACTTGTTTGTGTTTTTGAACAGATAAAAAATTACACACTTACACACTTGCACACACAATGCAGGCACATTTTAACGACAAGTGTGCAGATTATATGACAAAGGTCCAATTTTACAAATTTACCCACATACGTATGTAAAAGTGATTAATTTACACATTTATTTTTTAGAGTGTGACTCTACGCAAAATAAATAAATAAAAATAAAAAATGCAATCAGAGCTTTTTTACGGGCTACCTTGGCCAAAGGAACTCAAAAATGAGTATTACCATTGGAAAATTCGATAAAACTTTTAATATGTAGATGACCTTCAATAGTTGTAATTAAATTCGAAAAGTAGATACAACAATATCTTTCGCATCTCTCTGCGGCAATCCGATGATTAAAAAGTATGGGGTTGTTACCAATGTTGAATTCAAGGGGTGGCCAGGGACATTTTCCCCGGAGCAATGAGATGTCCTCCCCGAAAAATTTCAAACACAGTCAACGCTCGTTATAACGACCAGCCATTATATCGACCGATCCAAAATGTCCCTAAATATATTCCCTTTATGATGTGTTATTTTTACATCCAATATAACGTCCGGCCAGCAGCTTATTTCCCAATACAGCGATCGAATTGACCTTTCCTCCGCATCTTCTTCCCCCCAAAAAAGATTACTATTTTCTTTCCCCAAGAACTTACTAAATTCTGTTTACTTTCGTATCAAATAAACATGACAATGAATAATTATAAAAATCAATTTAAGAGAATGATTACATATTTCTCAAATAAAATTTAAAGTAAATGTTAAATCACGCACAAAAAATAGTTATTTACGTTGCGCACTGCGTAAATAACTATCAGCACTGCGCGTTGATGCCTATTGTAAAATGTCTTAAAATGACACTTTAAAACATTTTTTTAAAGCTAAGAAAACACATGAAGTTAGTTATCTCTAACTCAGAGGGAAAATTTTGTTGAAAGAAAATATCAAATGCACAAAAATAAATAACTATTTCGAATTACTTTTGTAGAAAAAAAAATGTTAATAACGTAAATAACTATTTTTTGTGCGTGATTTAACATTTACTTTAAATTTTATTTGAGAAATATGTAATCATTCTCTTAATTGATTTTTTATAATTATTCATTGTCATGTTTATTTGATACGAAAGTAAACAGAATTTAGTAATAACGTTGTATTAAAATTTTTTCTTTGAAACCTTAATTTTCATGCACATGGTTAGAGTTTTTTTTTTTTCGTTCACTTTCGTTATAGCGACCTTCCATTATAACGAACCTCGTCTTTGGCACGCTTAGGGGTCGTTATAACGAGCGTCGACTGTATTTTCAATGGTCAAAAAGTGCTATCTCCCTGCTGGAGGAACTCTATAATGTCCCTCCAGCGGAGCCACAAAAATCGGAGAAAAGTGAATTCAACACTGGTTGTTACCTTTCTGTTTCTCGCTCTCTTTTTAACGATTATACAATAATTTACCAAAAAAATGAAAAGAAAAAAGGAAAGAAAGAAAGAAATGATGCTTCGACATAACATGTCAAGAAAGAATATCCGGCTTGGCCCATAACTGCAAAAAAGGGAATAGCCCTTTTTACTTTCACTTTATTTAATCACATAATGTCCTTCATTTAAAAAAAAAAAAAAAAAAAAAAATACTATTTGAAATTTCTGTTAGTTGAATAATTGACTTCTCTTTGTTTAATCCCTCTGTACGTTGCTTAGGCTTACTAGAAGTTACTTTCTGTGTAATAGAAAATGCAAAGTATTTACAGGGACACACAAAAGATTTCGGATACTGTATCCAAAATACTGTATATTAGTGATGATTGCTGGAAGTTTTATTTGTGATATGAGTTTTTAAGTTAAACGAAATTTTTGCATATTATGTTATGCGTATAAAGGCTGTACATCATATATAGGGATACACAAAATAAATCGTATTCGTTACTGCGTGTGAAAGAAAACAGTTTGTAAAAGAATTACGCATTTTTACGCTGAGCAACATTAAGTATACTACGATATGTTTATAGAAGTTTCAGTCTTAAACAAATTTTAGCTAAACAGTGGCGTGTATTTAAAAATAGTAGGTAAAATACAGGGTTGCACAAAAGAATTAAAGTATGCTTCCGTCTATTGGTATAAATTGCTGAAAGTCAAATTTCAATCTATTATGGGTTTTTAGCACTTTCCAACATATTTGATAGTGTTTAAGACTTCGGTTTGGTTAGCCGTCTGTTTGTCCGAACTCTAACTTTCGTTAATATAGTTGAATTGCTCTGTAATTGATATATGTTATTGAGATTTATTATGCGTGTTCGGTATTAAAAATAAGTATGTAGCGTTCGTAGTTCATTTACAGAGACATTCAAAAGTATTCCATTACATTACGGTCTATGAGGAAATTTCATAATTATGTAAATACGTAGCACCTATAGTCGTTATCTGGTCCGTCCGCACATAACAGCGCAAAAACTACCCAACAGAATGGTTTGAAATGTAATATATATACTCGTTGCAGAATTTTCGTTAGTCGTTTCAAATTTTATGAAAATGGAATCAATCTTAAAAATATATTAATAAAAGTTTTCTTCATTCTATTAAATCCTATCATGCGTAACTGATTCAGCGATATCTCATGATAGGTAATGATTCTAGATTGTCATGGTGATTATGTCATATTTAAGTTGGAGGTCATTATTTCCATATTATGGAATTTAATATATATAAGTGTAATAAATTTTGCATTCAGGCATTTTTGCAAGAGCGTGCAACAGCTATTGCTCCAAGTTCTGAATATTTATAAAACCAGTTATAGTACCTCATTTGTCACAATTGACGTACTATTTCCAACTTGTTTGCATTTTACTCCTTGTATATAAATTCTATACCTCATATACAGAGCTGCACTAAAGAATTCATGTACCATTCTCCTTATTAGCGGAAATTGCTAATATTGCCATGTTTTTGCGTTTATAAATGAGCCAGTGAATATGGCAGAAAGTTTTCTGTTTTATATGTGGGCTTTTCTTTTCCGAGAGCCTTAAATGAGAAATACCTTTCCTTTTTATCAACAAGTTAATTGATTTCCCATGCACCTAATTTGTATGTACTGAAAAAGAAAATCAGGTTCAATTAACAGTCTCCTATATTCCGAGGTTTTCCCGTTCCGTTTCTTTCTGTCCTTTACCTCTCTTCTCTCTTCCAAAACCTGCTTCCCCTTCCTCTTTTCAGGAAACACAAAACCGGGGGCTAGGCTAGCGTTATTAAACCAATCACCGCAATTTATCGCTCTGACCATCCCCAAGACCTTATCGCCATATTTGGCGACTTTTTTGAAGCTACACTCGTCCCTGTAATGATAATTAGTAAAACAGACTAGTAATAGTTCTTTTTTTAAAGACTTCAAAATACAAACTCTTTCTTCAATATAAAATATAAGACAGAGTAGAATAATTGTAGCAAAGCATGCATCTTACATATGTCTGTCACTATTCCTAACTTATTTAATTTTTCCAATGAAGATTAATGATCTTCTTTGGCTGAACTACTGTAAATAATTGAAATGCTATGTAATATTTTGGGAAAATGACATTTCCTCTGCTAAGCAAGATTTTCACGAACGTTCTCTAACCTAAAGTTGAATCTGAGTCATTATTATCCAACGCATAAACCCCTCCAACATTCCTAATCTTTGGACAAAGAAAAGAGTAAAATTTACCAAAAAAACCCCCAAAAAAACGAAAAACTTGAATGAATGCAAATGGTGAAGAGTCCTAATTTAAGATGACAAAAATTGTGAAAGGTCCTTAAAAGAGCCCAACATTTTCCTAGATTCCTGAATAGCCAAAATTTTCCATAAATTCCATACATAGCTATAATATACAGAGTTTTCCCTAGGTTTAAAAAGGACAATTTTTAAATTCTGAATGGTATATTTTGGATTCTTGGGTACGTTTTAGATGCTTAAAGAAACTTTTCAAATTATTAAGAACTTTTTTGATTTTCAAATTCATTCTTTTGATTTTTAAGGGGGCAGTTAACCTCAAAATTGGTCAAAATGTCAATTTTTTAATTAAATGAAAGCCCATTTAATTGTGAATATTTTGACACCTTATTTTTACGCATACAGTAATTATATCGCGAGATAGTGTAAATTTTGTTAATACAACCAGCGCAATTCCCCATACAACTGAACACTTTAAACAGCTTTTTCTCTTATGTTCATATTTTCTTCACTTTCATGTTTTAAAATTGTTAAGGCTTTTTTGTATTTCAGATAAGAGATTTAAACTTTTTTGTAAATGTTCTTTATTATATATGTAATAAATCTGCATATAGAATTAGCCTACAGGTTTTTTGTTATTTTTTTAAAAATAAAAGTATATGTAGATGTGTTAGATTTCATCATTTTACACTATATTTAAGTATTGTGCGGCAGCGCAATACTTATTTATTTCCAGTGTCACTTCTCAATGTTAATTTAACATGGAAAAGCCTATGGAGATCATAACTTTTTCCTTTTTTCTTCCCACCTTTTTGTCCCTGATGCCACTCATTTTTTATTCTTTACTAATTCTAATGATATTATAGATTTAAAGTGTAAAAACGTTTGATTGATGTCAGGGTCAAAACGAATGGTAAAGTGCTTTTGCATATGGGTGAATTATAACCCAGAGAGAAACATGGGCCAATTGTTTTTTGCATTATTCAAATATTTATCTTAATAATTCCAATTTTCGCTTTTTTTCATTGAAAATCAACGGACATTTTTCATAAAAAATGTAACATATTTACTTCATTGTTGCAAAAATTTCAAAAGTCGTAATAATAATTAATTTCTTTTTAGTTGATGATTTTCTCGTGAAATATTATTAAATTGAGCTAGTTTTTTTTTTTTTTTTTAATTAAAAAGGTGAATATGGCGTCATAGTGGAAATAAAAAGGATATTTTCAGAATAAGTTTTTGCTTTGGTCAAGTTTATATTTTAGTAAAAAGTTTCTAATGGATAGCTATTTTTCGCAGGTAGCGAACTTAGTGGGGAATTACATAACTTAAATTTTAAAATGTATTTTTTTTTCCGAGATGAGAACTATTTATACCCAAGTTAAACTTAGGTAATAATTTTCTAGTGTGTTATATTATTATTAATATATTAGCAGTAAGGATTCAACAAAATTTACATTCATAGCGTTCCTGAGTGGGAAATAGGGTATATAAATTTAAGTGAAGTTAATTTTTTATGTTTTGATTATAGATTTTTTACGTTGAGATTGGAAGTTTTTGTCCAAACTACCCCAACCTGCATTACTAAAGTGGTGAAACATTTTGAATTACACATTGGTAAACTGCATCCCACATTGTGATGCAATACCGCATACATCAAAGCCTGATGACGATACTCTCTATTAATTTTGAAATGCGGTCGTCTGAGTGCTGTAGTTATTAAAAAACTTGACATATTAAACAAAAGCATAATTTGAAGAACAAATTAAAAAAACAAAATTTATTTCCTACATTGTTTAAGCCCGAGAAGGGGCAGCTATTAAGATGTTTCATTCAATTAGTTCTACATTTAATGCTAAATTTTTGTAACAAATTAGTTAAGCCAATTGAAGATTAAAAATTAAAAATAAAATTCATACAATATGATACTTAAAACACCCTAAAAAATTAGATTCCGTTCAAATGAAATCGAAATAAATCTTAGACTTTTTTAAAGTTTTGTATTTTGCCTTTATGCACAATTGTCATAAATATAATACAAAATGGGCAATACAAATATTTTCACTTAAAAATGGAAGAAGTCTAAGATTTATTTCGATTGGATTTGAATGGAATCCAATTTTTGAGAGTGTTTTAAGTATCATATTGTATGAATTTTATTTTTATTTTTTAATCTTCAATTGGCTTAACTAATTTGTTACAAAAATTTAACATTAAATGTAGAACTAATTGAATGAAACATCTTAATATCTGCCCCTTCTCGGGCTTAAACAATGTAGGAAATAAATTTTGTTTTTTTAATTTGTTCTTCAAATTATGCTTTTGTTTAATATATATATCAGTAAGAAAATTATATTAAATATAAATGTAACATTAGATGTATCTAAAAAAAAAAGTAACAGGGATTAAAAAAAAATTTAAACTTAAATATGCAGTTAATTTTTTTTTTCAAAATGTTCAAAATGTTTTTTTCAAAAAACAAAACAAAAAAAAAACTCAGGGTGTCTACAGAAATTCTAAAAAAAAGTTCCCTGATTTTTCCTGATTTCCCTGACTATCTTTATCAGACTTCCCTGATTTCCATTATTAACAATATACACATACGGTATTTTTTCATGTATGCCGATTCCTCGTGTAGCACACTTATCCAGCTTGCTAATATCTCATTTGGGAGAAAAAACAAGAGAAAAACATAAAAATTGCCTAATGTTCATTAAGTATTGGTTGACAGTTTTATAAATCCGAATTCAACTAGCTTCATAGCATCCAACATCATATGCTGGATATAGGGTGACCAGAAAGTTTCCTCATTTTCTGAAAAATATTCAATTCTAAGACTTATCTAAATCTAATGGGATAACTAATTGGATTAAGCTGGGCACCTGGTAAGGTTATGCTAATGTATCATTTAAAATTTTTAAAAATGGGCAAATTGACTTTAATATAAGTGCTATGTACAGATAATCAGGACATCTGATCACCTTAATTTACGTTAAATATCAAAAACTCATACCAAGCGCATCTTTTAAAAAATATTGGGAAAGATTAATCAGCATGTGAAAAAATATGGTAGATAAAATAGATGAATCAGTCTCGTTGGCAAGGTGAAAATGCAAATATTTTCGCAATACAGACAAATTTCCTTGATTTTCCAGTGTTTTTACAAAGTTCCCTGACATTTCTCTGATTTTTCCATGATTCCCTGATTTCCAGATTCTGTAGACACCCTGAAACTATAATAAGATCTCGCAGTTTGTCATTAAAGGCCAAGAGAATATTCAGTGAATTGTTAAGGAGAAAGCACACATTTTTTTTTTAATACTGAGAGGCAAAAAGGGTGGTAATTTTTTTAATGAAGGGCAATACTTTGTAAACCAAAACAGCCAGGTGAGGGGAGTACCCCTTTGAAAATGTCTGGGGGAAAATCTAAATCTAAATATTTTGTTTCCAACCTTACCATTTCTACTAATTGGTATTATTCGATATAATTCTGCAATAATTTTTAGTGCAAGAAATAGCATTTTATTACCTATTTCCATAGTTAATGTTTCCACGTAGTTTCAAATTGGACATAAATTGAAAAAAAAAAAATCATTTGAATGAACATTAACTGTAACTGGAGACCGTGTCCCGTAACTGGAGACGGGAGACAGAATGACTCCACGTTGTTCTTTGGATCTGATTATAATGTGTTTTTTTTGTCCTTGAATAAAGTCATTCCTCAGTACCGACAAGTAGTTCTTTTATCATTACATGATTTCCAGAATATATTGCTTTTCTAAAAAAATTCAAATGCTGTTTACAAAAGACAAAAAAGGAAAATAACATATCTCTGAACGCGTAAGAAAATTCATGTCTCCAGTTACAGGTTAAGAAAATTTTGAATATTTTCAAAAGAGAAAAAAAATCTTCAGGACAAAAAAAAAAAAAAAATAAGTCAGTAAAAATAAGGAATGAAGAATTTAAGGAGGGGAGGGGAGTATTTATTTCAAAAAACAGTTTAAGAGATAGAAAATAAAATTACTTACTGCTTCTTCAAATTCCTTTAAATGCAAAATATCCGGGAGAGTTTCCCTAGTGCACGACCACCTTTTACAAGGGAGAGTACTGTGCACTAGAGATTTTCACCGGGCTATTGCTCTTAATATCAGATGGTTTTACCAATAACTTCAGGTAATCTGCCCTCAAGCTCTGAACTTTTTCTCAATCTTCAATAACTTCAGGTAACCTGCACTCAAGCTCTGAGCCTTTTCTCAATTTTCCAACAGCTGTGACATCTTAGGTGAAATGAATCTTTTTTACCTCACTTCGATCTTCTGCAAGATGTCAAAGTACTTAAGAACAATAAAAGCTCTCAAAATTTTCCTATTAGAGGAGAGAAAAACAAAAGAAAATCAATTTAACTATATTATGGTTATGTAGTGTAAGATATGTTACAGTAGTATACCAGTATACCTTCTAGATTTTGTTATGTTGATAAGGAACTTCATATATTCTCAATTTTCCAAATACAGCAATTAACTACTATATATAGTTTTTTTTTTTTTTTTTGAGGCGATGAATTTTAATTAAAGCACAGAGACGAAAAGAAATGTATAATAAAGTGTTTTAAATTACGATTAAACTGCTGATTATTGCAATTTTGGTCAGCTAATTTTCAAAATAAACAAATTAAGCATGTAACTTTTTTTTTTTTTTTCTCGGGAAGGGGGAAAGCGACTTTACAGATTTCAGCAAGAACGATTTTCTTTAAATAAGTAATTTAATAGGTATTTTACTTCCTATCACACATAATATATATTAAAATCAATATAAAATAACACTGGGCGAATTAACTTAAGCATGTAACTAATTTTTTTTTTTTTTTTTTTGTGGAGAGAAAAAAGCGACACAGATTTCAGCAACACTGATTTTCTTTTAAATAAAAGTAATTTAATACGTACTTTCCCTCCTACCACAAACATACATTGCTTAATTATATTAATATAAAAATAAAATAACACTGGGCATAAACAATTCCAATAACAAGATTTATCAAAATATCATTTAAACAGAAAACAATATAAAAGGGACACTTACTTATTTTATTTTTCTTCTTTTATATCCAATATTCTTTCCACACGCTCAGATGATGCTACATCCAGCAACCATGAGACGCAAATAAATGAATATGAAATGACGCGGGAAAAAAGGCGGGGATACAGGCGCTTACTAGGCATGCGCAGCCAGCCGTCGCTTTTAGAGCTGTGGCTCCGTTTCCGTCTGCCAGCCGGAAGCGTAGACACTTCCTATCGTCAACCATAGTTTACAAACAAAGTTTATTGAATGGAGTTGAGTGCAACACGACTGATGTAGAGAATGATGAATTTTTTTTTTCTTTTTTTTACTGTGAAATTTATATGGAATTGGAAATGTGATTCAATAAATTTTAAATAAATCATAATTGAAAATATTCCTTCATGTATGCATATTTTAAATTCTGTTTAATAATTTCACCAAGCTATTTTGTATTCACTGCAACTGAGAATGAAATGGAAACTATTAATGTTGTTATGGTGGTGCTGAGAGAAAATATTAATTGTGTTTTTGTGAAGTGCTATTAAATAGGTATTGTCTTTTTCAATAACTCTAAACAGTATGTCGCGTGCCTGTTTATGTTATTCTTCTTTTATTATTTTTTATGTGATACGGAAGTGAACTTCATCAAAATAATTTTCTAGGTCAAGTGAATGAACGTTTCCTGCTCTACTTGTCAAGAATGAAATTAGTTCTCTCTCCACTACCGTGCTTGTGGTAAGTTTTATTTTGTATCATTCAATTTTCCATTAAAAATGATTGTGTCGATTGAAATTCCAGTTTTATGTCGTTGTAAAAAAAAAAATTATAATTGTAGTAACTGTTATGAGAAATTTCACCTTTTGATTGTTGTTAAAAAAACATCATTAAATATCTTTTAGGATAAAATTCTCACAATTGTGTAACTTAAGTTTTAAAATAGATTTTCGTAGATCCATTCTTATTGAAGTTTTTTCTTTTCTTCCTTAAGCAAATACAATTTAGAACTACAATGAAAAATTTATTTTATTATTTATAATCAAATCTATCTAAAGTCAGTAAGTCTGTGGTGTTTCAGTGATATGAGAAATAATTTCAACATAATCTTCGAATATAAAGTTTCTGTGTATTTGCAAAATGTGTTTGTATAGTAGGGTGAACTACCCAGTAATTGACCATTTAGTGAAAGTTTCTTCACATTTTTTTTTTCTGTGCTAAATTTAAGGAGATATTTCTTGAAACTTTTTTTTTTTTTTTTTTAAAGCAACAATCACTTATAAGGATCATTAATAAATAAACATTTTTTGTCTACTTTTTTGCAATTTTATTTTATTTAATATAATAGTTGTCAAGTCAGATTTTGCCAGTAATTGACCACTTAATGTTAGAAAATGACCATCACTGTGTCAGTAATTGACCACTCTGAATTTGAACTGATAAACCTTCTTAAAATTAATCATATGAAGAAATGGGGATGTTTGCCAAGTTTTATTCTACAGAAACTGGATGTCTAGCCTCCTGGACAGCCAGAAAAAAATCGGGGAAATTTCAAATTTAAAAAAAAAAAAAAAAACTGACGAATTTGAAATTTCTGAGAAATTTTTTAGAAAAGGAATTTCAATCATAAAGCCAAGGATTTTTAAATTGCAGTAGTAGCAAAATATGTAGCTGCGCTCTTTATAAGGACTGTTCGAACCTCTTATAGATTTTTTTTTTTTTTTTTTACTTATCCTCTTTTACTCTTTCCTTGGCAATTATTAAGGTTTTTGGTATGTAACATCACACAATCTCGACACCTCAAAAATTGTTGCCACCTGGCTAATCAAAAAGTACTAAAAAGTAAATCAAAAAGTAATAAAAACAATTGGTCAATTGTTTTTATTGGCATGGAAAACCTAGAAAAGTAAAGGAAATTCATCACTGAACTTGGCTTGTCAGTCACTCTGTAATGGAAAATATAGATGTACATTCTATCAGGGCCGTAGCGACCGCCCCCATACCCCCCATTTGGGGGGGAGGGGGGGGAGCAAAGTCAGGGGCCCAGTAGCTATTGTATCTTTCAGACGAATGTTTTTATACTTTTTAAATAATTTTTTTTATGTATTTTTAATAACATTTTATTTTGTTTTATCGAAATTCATTTTTTTTTTGTCAAAGATCTTGATCAGATTTAGGAATAGAAAACAGATATGTGCTTTTCTTCTATATCCACCATTCTTTATAAAAGTTTTTGAAGGCTATGTAAGTTCTACTTAAAAAATAAATGGCATTTTAGTATTTTTGGGGTGCACCTATCAATGGGCGAAAAAGGTGAAACCAAAGGTTCAAAAATTCTTTAATACTATTACTTCCATCAAACAAAACAGATACGCGCTTTTTTTCTACAGGAACCATTTTTTTTAATGGGGCCCAGATGAAATAAATTTTGCAGGCTTTAGATTCTTTTTGAATTGTCTTTTTTAGGGCCCCCTATATAAGAGCGAAAAAGTTGGAACCCAAGATTCAAAACTTTTAAGCCCATTTTTTTATTCAAATTTTTAAAAAATATGCTTTTAAATCTCACTTAGGAATCCAATAAGTTTCAAAACTTCGTTATACTATTACTTCCTTCAACCAAATGTGCTTCCTTTCTATAGTCATTATTCTTTTTAAAGGTGCCCAGATGAAAGAAATTTTGCACGCTGTTAATACTTTTTAAATTGTCTTTTTGGGGGCCCCCAATAAAAGTGAGGAAAAGTTGGAACTCAAGATTCAAAACTTTTAGGCCGCATTTTTATTATTCAAATGTTTAAAAAATATGCTTCTTAATATCATTGGGGGTCCCAACAAGCTTCAAAACTTTCTTAATACTATTACTTCTTTTGACCAAAACAGACATGCACTTTCTTTCTATAGCCAGTATTCTCTTTAAAGGTTCCCAGATGAAAGAAATTTTGAAGGCTCTTCTTTTTTAGGGCCCCCTATAAATGGGAGGAAAAGTTGGAGCCCAAGATTAAAAACTTTTAGGCCTCACTTTTTATTCAAATGCTTAAAAAACATGCTTTTTAAACTCGTTGGGAGTCCCAATAAGTTTCAAAACTTCCTTAATACTATCAATTCCTTCAAACAAATGTGCTTTCTTTCTATAACCAACATTCTCTTTAAAGGTTCCCAGATGAAAGAAATTTTGCAGGCTATAAATTCTTTTTTGTCTTTTTAGGGCCCCCTATAAAGGTGGGAAAAGTTGCAACCAAAAATTCAAAACTTTTAGGCCCCATCTTTTTATTCAAATGTTTTAAAAATATGCTTTTTAATCTCGTTGGGGGGGCCCCAATAAGGTTCAAAGCTTCCTTAATACTAGGGATTGACCGAAGCAGCAATTTTGCCGAATACCGAAGCTTTGGTCAAAGTGTACACTGAATATTCGGTATTCGGCAACCGAATACTTAAAAATTTTTAATGCACATTTTTGCATATATTAGCTTTTTTAATAAACTTTAATTAACATTAAATTCTTAATAATTTAATTCAGTTACATTTTTATTCTTAAATCCAATTACACACAAAAAAAAATTAATGACTTCTTTCCATTCACAAATTCATTAACCCATCACTTATTTTTTATTATTATATCACTAGTCAATACGTAAAATAACCTGAAAATATTAAACTATACAGGCTATTATTAAGGATAAGAATTGTCCGAAAAACAAAAGTTCATTCAAATAAAAAGAAACAATGTTGTCAAAGCTGATTTACTGATTGTCTAACTATAAACATATTGAATACAGGGTTCGCACAGACTCCTTAGACTCCTTGGAAACTCCTTACAAATGAAAACATTCCCAAGTAGTACTTAGAACTACTTAGATAAGCAAACCACTACTTAGAAACTCCTTATATTCTATTGCGGCTTCGGACGCAAGCGATATTGCTGCCGAGGGGAAAAAAATCGTGTTTGAAAAACGCACGGTAAATCCTTTATGCACGTCATTCATCTGAAGCACAGCATTGATTGTCAGGGCTCCCACTAGGTCCGTTTTACAATTATTAGCTCCGTCTCCGTAAAGTCCATTTTTCGACACTGTTAGCCGACCTTTATTTTAAATTTTATCGATGTGTGGCATTTAGCCAAGAATCTCGGAAAAATCGCGTTTTTCGCAAATATGTTCAAAAAAAAAATACCGTCAAATTTCGTCAATCGATCGTGGGAGAATTTCGTAAATTTTGTCAAAGGATCGTGAAAAAATGCGAATTTCTCCAACAGATCGCGGGAAAACGTGAATTTCGTCAAAGATCGAGAAAAAAAGCAGATATCCTCAAAAGATCGCGAAAAACACACGGTTTCCATCAAAAGATTGCGAAAAAAACGTTAGTTTCGTCAAACGGTCGAAATGAGATGCGAATTTCCCCAGAAGATTGTGAAAAACACAAGAATTTCTTCAAAGGATCACGAAAAACACGCGAATTTCGTCAAAGGATCGTGACAAAAACATCAGCTTTATTAAACAATCAAAGTAAAACGCGAATTCCATTAAAAAATCGCGAAAAAAGCTAATTTTCCCAGAAAGTCGCGAAAAAAAGTGAAAAAAAAAACCCGTCAAATTTCGTCAATCGATCGCAGAAAAAAATCGTAAATTTTATCAAAGGATCATGAAAAAACGCGAATTTCTCCAACAGATCGCGGGAAAACTCGGATTTCTTAAAAGACAGCAAAAAAACGTGAATTTCGTTAAAGATCGAGAAGAAAAAGCAGATTTCCTCAAAAGATCGCGAAAAAAACGTTAGTTTCGTCAAACGATCGAAGTGAAACGCGAATTTCCCCAGAAGATTGTGAAAAACACAAGAATTTCTTCAAAGGATCACGAAAAACACGCGAATTTCGTCAAAGGATCGCGAAAAAAACATCAGCTTTGTTAAACAATCAAAGTAAAACGCGAATTCCATTAAAAAATCGCGAAAAAAGCTAATTTTCCCAGAAAGTCGCGAAAAAAACGGAAAAAAAATACCGTCAAATTTCGTCAATCGATCGCAGAAAAAAATCGTAAATTTTGTCAAAGGATCATGAAAAAACGCGAATTTCTCCAACAGATCGCGGGAAAACTCGGATTTCTTAAAAAAACGCGAATTTCTTAAAAGACAGCAAAAAAACGTGAATTTCGTTAAAGATCGAGAAGAAAAAGCAGATTTCCTCAAAAGATCGCGAAAAACATACGGTTTCCATCAAAAGATCGCGAAAAAAACATTAGTTTCGTCAAACGATCGAAATGAAAGGCGAATTTCCCCAGAAGATTGCGAAAAACACGTGAATTTCCTCAAAAGATCGCGAAAAACATGCAAATTTCTTCAAAGGATCGTGAAAAACACGCGAATTTCGTCAAAGGATCGCAAAAAAAAAATCAGATTTGTTAAACAATCGAAATGAAACGCGAATTTCATTAAAAGATCGCGAAAAAAATACCGTCAAATTTCGTCAATCGATCGCGGAAAAAATTCGTAAATATTGTCAAAGGATCATGAAAAAACGCGAATTTCTCCAACAGATCGCGGGAAAACTCGGATTTCTTAAAAACACGCGAATTTCCTCAAAAGATCGCGAAAAACACGCGAATTTCCTCAATAGATCGCGAAAAACACGCGAATTTCCTCAATAGATCGCGAAAAACACACAGTTTCCATCAAAAGATCGCGAAAAAAAATGTTAGTTTCGTCAAACGATCGAAATAAAACGCGAATTTCCCCAGAAGATTGCGAAAAACACGTGAATTTCCTCAAAAGATCGCGAAAAACATGCGAATTTCCTCAAAGGATCGCGAGAAACACGCGGTTTTCATCAAAAGATCTCGAAAAAAACATCAGATTCATATAATCCATAACTTTAAGTTATTTACCTTATTATCAGGTTTTACTTTATTTTCCATGTGCAGCAATACTTTATTTTGTATACATCCTTCATATATTTAAAAGCATTTTCATTTTGTTAATGTTTTCTTTATTTATATTAAAAAAGGCCACGTCATTTTAAATTGCTTTTAAAAACTATATATTTTACAGTTCTATATAAAAAAAACATTACATTTAACTTCACTTAGTATTCCCCTTCACTATCCATTTATATACTTTGTATTTCGTCTGTTCACAAATATTTCATAAAGTTACAGTTCAATCCATTCCAAAATTGTGGATATAGTTTTAAGTCTATAAAAACTCTTCAATTTTCCATAATAAAATTATCATTTCTTCTAAGTATCTTTTTATAAAAGTTCGTTCTTTTATAAGTTATTTTTAACACATTATCCTATTTTCCATTCTTGTCTATTTAAAAGTTTCAATTTCATTTAATCCTTAAAAACATATAAAGTTCTAAAATTCATATATAACTTACTATATTATTTTCCAACATTCATAGTTCTTTCTTCTTATTCTAACGTTTTTCTAGTTAACTAAATTCATCATAAGTTCAGATGTTATTATGCTTCGTTCAGATTCGTTAAACAATCGAAATAAAACGCGAATTCCATTAAAAGATCGCGAAAAAAACGAATTTCCCCAGAAGGTCGCGGAAAAAAATGCGAATTTCATCATAAGATCGCGAAAAAAATGCGAATTCGTCAAAATTTCACTTTCAAAGAAAGCGATTACCGCTGTCTAAAAGAATAAATTCAAAACTTGTTATATTTTTTCTTGTATGTTGCATTTAGCATTCCTTTTTTGTTTTTTAAATTTTTCTTTAATCATGTATGTGATATACATGTTTCTTTAATCATGTATGTGATATACATGTTTCTTTAATCATGTATGTGATATACATAATAAGTGTGTGGGGGGGTTTGACTAATCTCTATTATGACTTAGGGGTAATTCTTGTCCGAAACTTCCGAAAATGTAAGGCCTTCATTTCCGAAAAATTTAAAAAATCGGCCACCAATTCGAAAGATCGGACATATGGTCGCCGAAAGAAATACATTTTGTCAATCGTTTGCAGGAAAATCGCCAATTTCGTCAAAGGATCGCGATCGCGGGGAAAACACAAATTTCATCAAATAATTGCGAAAACACCCGCAAATTTCGTCAAAAGATCGCGAAAAAAACCCACAAATTTCATCAAAAGATCGCAAAAAAAACCCCACAAATTTCGTCAAATGATCACGAAAAAGCCCACAAATTTCGTCGAAAGATCGCGAAAACCCAAAAATTTCGTTAAAAGATCGCGAGTAAACGGCAAATTTCGTCAGAAGATCGCGAAAAAACGGCAAATTTCGTCAAAATATCGCAAAAACCCCCACAAATTTCGTCAAAATATCGCGAAAACCCCCACAAATTTCGTCAAAAGGTCACGAAAACCCACACAAATTTCATCAAAAGATCGCGAAAAATCGACAAATTTCGTCAAAAGATCACGATAAAACGCGAATTTCGTCAAAGAGCCACGGAGAAAACGGATAGCTAGTGTCGACATTGGATTTCACCCTCCTAACCCTCGCTGGTGTAACTTTTCAGGAGATTTGCTGTGAATTTCAGAATTTTTTTTTTTTTTTTGCTCAGAATCACCCCTGTGACACGACCATTGGCCACTGCATAAAAAAGTAGATTGTCAATTTTGTATTTAAACTTACGAAATCAATAAGCAATATATTGTGAATACTGTGCAATTTCAGCACTAACAATTAGATTCTAATAGAGTAAAATTTGTTTTTGAAATATTTTTCTCTCCAAATTGGGCATTAAAAATTGGAGTGTGCATACCACATAATGATGCAGCACATAAAAATATCGACAACAAAAAGAAAAAGGCAAATCCTTAAAATTTTTTTGGACTCCTTGGATTTTTTTGGGTACTCCTTGGATTTTTTCTTCCCAACTCTGTATGAACCCTGTGAATAGTAATGTTTTCAAATACAAAAGGTATCATATCAATATGTACATTTAACTATATTTTCTGTCAAATTACTGATACATATTTATATTTTGATTAATATTTTAACATTGTGATGATGAAGATAACAAATTTGAGCGATTTTAATTGAATGATTATAAAAGCTATAGCTTAGACATAGGGATATACTTATTTGATGTGTGTATTTTCTTTAATATACACCTTAGATATACAGAGATGATTTCTGATATACTTATTTGATGTGTATATTAAAGAAAATATGCATTAAATAAATTTAAATTAAGGAAACTAATGTAGAAATAATTAAAATTAAATGTTAAGGGAAAGATGCCCATCTTCCTTACTTTTTTTTCTCTAATGTAGCCAGTTGTTTTGATTTCACCACTATGTAGACTATATTAGAAAGGAAAAAGTTTTTTTCAAATTAAAAATGGCTTTTGACTTGTTTTTTGTTGTGCAGCTGAACTATGAACTCATGCACACAATATTAAAACTCATTGTTTAGCCTATTCTACTTCTAAGTAAAAGAGAATTTTTACTTCTAAAGAAAATACTTATCCACAATTATTCGGCCGAATACTTAAAAGTATTCGGCCGAAGCCGAACCACCGAATACCGAATCGACTATTCGGTATTCGGTCAATCTCTACTTAATACTATTACTTCTTTTGACCAAAACAGATATGTGTTTTCTTTCTATAGCCAGCAGTCTCTTTAAAGGTGCCCAGATGAAAGAAATTTTGCAGGCTCTAAATACTTTTTTAATTAACTTTTTTGGAGCCCCCTATAAAAGTGAGGAAAAGTTGGAACTCAAGATTCAAAACTTTTAGACCCAATTTTTATTATTCAAATGTTTTAAAAATGTGCTTTTTAATATCGTTGGGGGCTCCAACAAGGTTCAAAGCTTTCTTAATACTATTACTTCTTTTGACCAAAACAGATATGCACTTTCTTTCTATAGCCAGCATTCTCTTTAAAGGTTCCCAGATGAAAGACATTTTGCAGGCTCTAATTTCTTTTTTGTCTTTTTTTAGGGCCCCTATAAACTTGAGGAAAAGTTGGAGCCCAAGATTAAAAACTTTTAGGCCTCACTTTATTCAAATGCTTAAAAAACATGCTTTTTAAACTCGTTGGGAGTCCCAATAAGTTTCAAAACTTCCTTAATACTATCAGTTCCTTCAAACAAATGTGCTTTCTTTCTATAACCAGCATTCTCTTTAAAGGTTCCTAGATGAAAGAAATTTTGCAGGATCTAAATTCTTATGGATTGTCTTTTTTAGGCCCCCCTATAAAGGTGGGAAAAGTTGCAGCCAAAGATTCAAAACTTTTAAGCCCCATCTTTTTATTCAAATGTTTTAAAAATATGTTTTTTAATCTCGTTGGGGGGCCCCAATAAGGTTCAAAGCTTCCTTAATACTATTACTTCTTTTGACCAAAACAGATATGTGCTTTCTTTCTATAGCCAGTAGTCTCTTTAAAGGTGCCCAGATAAAGAAATTTTGCAGGCTCTAAATACTTTTTTAATTAACTTTTTTGGGGCCCCCTATAAAAGTGAGGAAAAGTTGGAACTCAAGATTCAAAATTTTTAGACCCAATTTTTATTATTCAAATGTTTTAAAAATGTGCTTTTTAATATCGTTGGGGGATCCAACAAGGTTCAAAGCTTTCTTAATACTATTACTTCTTTTGACCAAAACAGACATGGCCTTTTTTTCTATAGCTACCATTCTTTTTAAAGGTTCCCCGATGAAAGGAACTTTACAGGCTCTAAATTGTTTTGAATTGTCTTTTTTAAGGCCCCCTATAAACGGGAGGAAAAGTTGGAGCCCAAGATTGAATACTTTTAGACCCCATTTTTATTATTCAAATGTTTTTAAAATATGCTTTTTAATCTTGTTGAGGGCCCCAATAAGGTTCAAAGCTTCCTTAATACTATCACTTCTTTTGACCAAAACAGATATGTGCTTTCTTTCTACAGTCACGATTCTTTTTAAAGGTGCCCAGATGAAAGAAATTTTGCAGGCTCTAAATACTTTTTTAATTGACTTTTTTGGGGCGGCCTATAAAAGTGAGGAAAAGTTGGAACTCAAGATTCAAAACTTTTAGGCCCAATTTTTATTATTCAAATGTTTTAAAAATATGCTTTTTAATCTTGTTGGGGCCCCAATAAGGTTAAAAACTTTCTTAATACTTCTTTTAACCAAAACAGACATGCCCTTTTTACTTTCTTCTATCTTTACAAGAAGAAAGTATTGGATTCATGAAAATTTTCGAATTCCGGTTTTCGACGGATTTACACGTTTTAGGGGTCAAAGATTCCAAAGAACATGTTTTTACAAAATGTCTGTCTGTGTGTATGTGACACAAATTTTGTGGGCGCTCTATCTCAAGAACTAATGCACGGATTTTAATAAAAAATTATATTCAGTTAGTCCCTAATACAAATTGATGCTGATTAGTTTTTGGTGTAAATCGCTCAACAGGTGGCGCTGCTATGCTGCATTTTTCACGATTTTTGCAATAGCTCTATCTCAAGAACTAATGCACGGATTTTGATGAAACTTCATATTTAGTTAGTCCTTGATATGAAATGATGCTGATTACGTTTTGGTGTAAATCGCCCAACAGGTGGCGCCGTTATGATGAATTTTGCAGGATTTACACGATTTCCCCAATAGCTCTATCTTAAGAACTAATGCGCGGATTTTCATCAAACTTCAGATTCAGTTAGTCCTTGATATGACTTGCTACAGCTTTTGTGTTGGTATAAATCGCCCAACAGGTGGCGCTTCTGTGCTGCTTTTTTCACGATTACCTCAATAGCTCTATCTATAGAACTAATGGACGAATTTTCATCTAACTTTTTTTTTATAGTTATATGTTGATTTAGTTATATGTTGACACAAGTTGTTGTTAATTAGGTTTTAGTGTTAATCACTCAATAGGTGGCACTGCTATGCTGGAATTTTCATGATTTTCGCAATAGCTCTATCTCAAAAACTAATGCACAGATTTTCTCCAAACTTCAGATCCAGTCAGACGTTGACATAAATTGTTGCTGATTAGGATTTGGTATAAATCACCCAATAGGTGGCGCTGCTAGGCAGCATTTTGCTGGATTTAGACGATTTCAGCGATAGTCATATCTCAAGAACTAATGCACGGAATTTCATAACTTTAGAATCCTCATGAGATGCATAGATTGCCATTTAATTTTGGCAGTGTGATAGCGAATTTTGAATTTTTAACATGTATGAGATAGAAGAAAGTTTTGGGATTGGTACATCCGACTAGTTTTCTATAGCTACCATTCTTTTTAAAGGTGCCCAGATGAAAGAAGTTTTGAAGGCTCTAAATACTTTATAAATTTTCTTTTTGGGGGCCGCTCTTAAAAGTGAGCAAAATTCGGAACTCAAGATTCAAAACTTTTAAGCCTCATTTTTTTTTTCAAATGTTCAAAAAATATATGCTTCTTAATCTCGTTGGGGACCCCAATAAGCGGGCATCTATGTGCATTGCATATGCCGCCTATCCCCTTATGTTCAACCTGTTTCGTTTTGAACATTTCATTTCTCTTGTCTCGATAAATTACTTATGCTAACTATACATAAATTACATTGTGTATTTATTTAATCTACTAGCAGAGCTTCGCTAATTGCTTTTTAAAAAAATAACCTATTTTTTGGAGTTCTCCATTCGGGGGCTTTCACTGCCTTCTGCAGCGTAAACCTGTTCCGGATATTCCCGCTCCGATCTTGAATCAAACAATCATTGAATTTTTCGATATTTTTCGAATTTTGATGATTTTTTTCGATAAAAGTGATAGTGTCCAGATAAAAGTAAAATTTTCCAGCATCGTAGCTCACGTTGCTACAGGAACAAATTTGTTATTTTTCCACTTCAGCTTAATTATGACAGCAGCAAAATCTACTGGATAATTCTTTGGTTTCAGAAAAAAAAATGTCAAGAAAACTCCGCAAAACGCGAAAAAAAAAAAGTGTAAAAATCTTATAAAAAATTGGGCAAAAATTCAAAAATCGCTAAGAGAAAATTGATTATATCGAGCCAAAAGATTGTAACTGGAATGTGAAAGACAAAAATACGCTAAAAATCACATAAAACGTTTGTAAAAAATTCAGAAATTTCTATGGACATATTTTCTATATTGAGCTAAAAGACTGAAACCTGATTCCTTTTAGGGATGTCAAAAATCTGTGCCACAGATGGCAAAATTTTTACTATATTGGGATAAAAGGTAGAAACTGGGTTCCTTTTACACTCTCTCTCCAAGAAAAAAAAAAAAAGAAAAGAAAAGAAAGAAAGAAAGAAAGAAATCAGTAAATTGAGGATTTTTTCCATAACTTTTTCTTTCATTCAAACACACACACACAAAGCTTTGATTTGATTTTCTCATTTTCTGCGAAAATACAGAAAACTCACCAATCTAACATAAAAATTACCTAACATCCTTACTAAATATGAAGATGCATTTTTGCCAAATTCAAATCACAGGAGTGTTCCACCAACTTTTCTGCATTGTACTTTTCCCTATTAGAAACTGAACTTGATGATTAGAAACTGAACGTATGACTTTTTTTCCTTCATAACACGAAGAAGTCGCGAATCAAACATCAAAATTTCTAGAAATTTTCCTTTCTAAAGACGAAAGTTTCTTCAAATGTGAGATAAAATCTCTTCTAATCACAGGGGTCTTAAAAAGGGAAAAAAAAAAAAAAAGTTCGTGAAAAATTCAAAAATCGCAAAAAGGACGAAATTTAGTACATCGGGCTAAAATATTGAAACCTGATTCTTTTACTAAAGTAAAAAAATACGCGAAAAAAAGTTAAAAATCACATAAAAAATTCGCGAAATATTTAAAAATCGAAGAAGACTACTTTATTATATTCGGCTAAAATGGAAAGATGGATTGAAAATAGATTCTTTTTATGAATGTGGGGAAAAAAGCACGAAACTCGAAAAAATACAAAAAATATCGTAAAAAATTAAATGAAAAAAATTCGAATCAAAAAATTTAAAAACCTGTTTCGAGCAACTTAGCCATATAGGTAACCTTCCTGTCAAATTTTGTACGGAACAGAAAAACATCTGGTCAGACAAAGAAAAACTCTGGACAGACAAACGTCTGTCTTTATTATTAGCTACTAGGAAACCCGTCAACCATGCCCAAAGAAAGGTACCTTCTATCCGAAGGTATTTTTTTTCTTCTCAAATTTCAACTTGGGTGACAATTTTAAACTGGAGAAAACCGGAATGTATGAAAACAACATCCCAAAAGTATTTTTTTTTTCTTAATTAGTAAATCCGTACATATATATGTATTTAATAAAAGGCACCAATCCGAGCGGGAAAAAAATTGTTATAAGTGAATATTTTCTGCTTAAAAAAAAATCTTTCTGGGCCACGCGGATGGCATTGTCAAACTGAAGAGAAAATTGAAAATACGAAAACGACTTCCATATTTTTTATTTATTTATTTTGTTTATGAGCAATACTTAGCAATTTATAACATTTGTAAAAGGAATTCAGTTTCAAACTTTTTTGCCAAATTTTGTCCTCTGCTGTTTTTAAAATTTTCGAGAATTTTTATGTGATTTTTAGCTTTTTCACTTTTCTGGTAGTTTTTTTAATATTCGTAAAAAAAAATAAACCCGGTTTCAATCTTTTAGCCAAATATAAGTAAAATTGATCTCTATGAACTTTGAAAATTTTTATGCAATTTTTGGCATTCTTTCACGTTCTTCGGCGATTTTTTTGACATTTTTTTTCCTAAATGAAAGAATTCTCAGTTAAATTTTGCAAGTCCTTTGATTAAATTCATGTTGTAAGAATATCAAATCTGTTCCTGTAGCAACGTGAACGAAATGTTGAAAATTTGAATTTAATCTGGATCTAAATAAAAAAAATTACAATGATTCAAGGTTCGTATGATTCAAGATCGGAGCGGACATAGCCCCTATGGGTGTACGCTGCCGAAAGCAGTGCAGCCCAACTACAAATTCGTTCAGTTTGAAGTTCGTTTTGCAAAATTCGACCAGCGAAACTGCGCTGGTATTGTTATAAAATGGAACTCGGGTGGAAAATTAAATATAGATATTTCTCTAAAATCTTAGAGGGGGGCCCCGAAAAATATGTTTTGGGGGGGGCCCTCTGAAGACCTTGCTATGGCCCTGCATTCTATTTATATGAGCACATCATGATCTGCTTTTAAAAAACTAGTCAAGAGATTTTTTGTAAAAAAAATTTAAACTATTTCTGAACAGAAAATATATTAGTGAATTTCCACAATGTTTTGTAAGATTGAAATTAGTGGTAAAACATGATATTTATATGTAAATATAGACAAGAAAAGAATAGTTACTATTTCGAAATTTATTTATAAAAAAAAATCCATTAATTATTAAAGTTAACAAAAAAATGAAACTTAATCCTCATCTGTTTCACCAAAACAACTGACACACATGAAGTCAACTTCTTTGTCACTCTGTCATCCAATGCAAATTGTTGCCTGTGTCTCGTAGGCTCACATTTTAGTATGATAGGGCTCATACCAGATTTCTTTAATTCCTATATCTTCTTCCATCCAGATTTCTTCACATGCCTTTCACACCCTATCATTTACCAGACTTTGCTTATATGTAGAAGTCTTTATTGCTGCTTTTTCACCTTTTTTTTTTGTTCTGTTTTCTTTATTTTTTTAACTTACCTTAATTCCTGTCTTCTTTCTTCTGTTTCTCTTCTTTACTTTCCCAATAATTTAGTCATGCTTTAAAGCTGCCATGCTCAACCTGCAGGCCACATATGGCCCAGTAATCTTTTACTTGTGGCCCGAGATACATAATCATTAATCTCTATTTATAAAATTGATATATGCATAAAATATATTTAAGATTTTCCCAATTGCTTTATATTTTTGTGGGATGACAAAATCTGTCATGTTATTTATAATTAATTTTAAATTATGTTTAAATATTCTAAATGCCATTTTCGTTTAGTGAAAAGTTTTTTTATTTTTAGTTGTAGTCCTATTTGTGCTACAGTTATGCATACATTTCTGAAACACTTGGCAACAGGGTTGTAGTGGGTAGCTGCCCGGGTACCCGCCCAGCTGCCCGCCCGGGCTGGGTTTTTTATAAAAAACCCACTTAAAAAGCCCGGGTTTTTTTAAGAGTATTTCTGGAAAGGAACAAATGATGTATTTGTTGTTCATGGTTATTTTGTTTTTTTTATTCACTTCTTTGAATCTTAGAAAATATATTTGTACTAATTTACTTGCACTTTTAGATTGGGAACCCTATAACTTTAAAATGTTTTAGCTTTTAATTTAAAACGTAAATTTAAGCTTTTCAGTTAGCTTCAAGAGTATTGTATTTACTAAACTTATTATATTTATTAGATTATTTTAATGTACTTTTTACTGCTGAATCCGAAAATGACCTTCATTTTTAACCATCACTTAAGGAAAATAAAATAAAATAAGAGTTTTACATCTGTTTTATAGTATCAGATGTTTGCTATATTTTAACTTTGACATTTACGATTTGCAAAGAAATTATAACGTGATGGTTAAAAATGAAGGTCATTTTCAGATTCAGTGCTAAAAAGTACATAAAAACCAATTATCAAAAGTTAAAAAACTCAGCCATCTCCTCTATTTTATAGTATTTTATTTTTGTTATTTTTTAACTTTGACAATTTATGATTTGCAAAACATCCTGAGATGATGGTTAAAAATTAAGGTAATTCCCAGATTCAGTGCTAAAAAATACATAAAAGTTAAAAAACATAACCATCGCAATCTTGTGTTAACTAATCTAAAACTTTTTCTTAAACTTCTTGGCAGTAATCTATCCGAAATTTTTTGTGTTATCCTGTAAAATAAGTATGAATGGTAACCACCGAAAATCATAATATTAGATTGTCATCAGATTTACATAAGTATACATGTAAAATTTAGTCTTGATCGGATATTTGAAACTTGAAAGTGAGTTAAATTTCGAGTACAAATTTTGAACTGGGAAAACATACATACGATCGTTGAAGTTAAATAAAATAACATAATATTTGTTAAAAGAAATCATGAAAAGAAATAGTCTCAAATCCTTACAAAATAAAACATATGTTAAAATACAATAATTTTAGACAATCTGAAACTTAATAAAAGTTAACTCAATCATAACACTTTACTATTTTTTTCAAAGGGCTGATACACATGAAAAGTTCTTTGAATTCTTTTAAGTACTTAGGATATGACCCCTCAAAGCATGGCCAAACTCATTTGTGTTCAGATGCAGAAAAGTGGTATAAGTCATGCAATTTTAAAGTTTCATAACTCAGTCAATTTTAGTGTTATATGAACAGGACTTTTTTTTGTCTGTCTTGTCAGTGTAATAGGAAAGTTTTACTAAATATAACTTATAGCACCTTGGGCTGTATAAACACTTAAATTTCATAATTTAAGAAATGTTTTTATTGACCCAAATCGCTTTTAAAATATTTCTTTGCCTCAAATGAAACCATTTTTGTAATATTTAAACTATATGTGTATGACTAACGGTTTAGGAATTAGCCATTGGACGCCGTTGAGAGTGGACACCCTGTATATGAAACGTTAAAGCTAAGCCCCTTTTTAAAATCCCCTTTTTGTCCCTTTTTAAAATTTAAATTTAGAAATTAAAATTAAAACTTTTAAAATGCTTTTGTAATTGTGTCTCAGTTGATTGAATGAGGTTGCCCCTGTTAAGTCAGTTTTCCCGCATCGCATTTTATAACTTTTAAAGATCGTTTTGGTACATCTCATAAGAATACTTTTGCTGAATAAGTGCAATTTATAAGTCTTGCTGCATTCGATCGGCCAACTCAAACCACAGCCTGTATCCCGGGCAGTCAATCATTCAGCTAACGACCAATTATAGTTTAAAGATGCCTCCTTTGACTTCAACGGCCCCTAGCAGGAATAATGCGAAATACAGCATATTTATCAGGGATGCCGCGGACGCGCTATAGCGCGTAAGTTACGCGAAAAATCGGAGACGGGACGCAAAAAAATAGCTCTTACGCGTCCCGTGGGACGCGTAATTTCGTCAAAAAATCGCGGAAAAAAGCCGATTTTCGTCAAAGAATCGTGAAAAAAACGCAAATCTCATCAAAATATCGCGCAAAAACAGCGATTTTCGTAAAAGGACCGTGAAAAAATAGCGTATTTCGTCAAAGGATCGCGGAAAAAAAGCGAATTTCGTCAAAAAATCGCGGAAATAAGCGCAAATTTCATCAAAATATCGCGTAAATGAGCGCAAATTTCATCAAAATATTGCGAAAAAACGCGATTTTCGTAAAAGGGCCGCGACAAATTAGCTTATTTCGTTAAAAAATAGCGGATTTCGTCAAAAAATCGCGAAAAAAAGCCGAATTTTGTCAAAGGATCGCGAAAAAAGAGCAAATTTCATCAAAATATCGCGTAAAAAAGCCGATTTTCGTCAAAGGATCGCGAAAAAATAGCGTATTTCGTCAAAGGACACCCCCAAAATAGCGTACAAAGCCGATTTTCGTCAAAGGATCGCGAAAAAAGCACAAATTTCATCAAAATATCGCGGAAAAAACGCTATTTTCGTAAAAGGGCTGAGACAAAATAGTGTATTTCGTCGAAATATCGCGAAAAATAGCGAATTTCGTCAAAAAATTGCGGAATACAGCCGAATTTTGTCAAAGTATCGGGGATAAAACACGATTTTCGTGACAGGCTCGCGAAAAATAGCGAATTTCGACAAAAGGATCGCGGAAAAAACGCGAATTTCGTCAAAGTAACGCGGAAAAAACTTGAATTTAGTCAAAGCTCCAAAAAAAGATGTGCAAACTAAACTTATAGGTAGAAAATTCATAAAATGGGATTTAATTTTTTTTTTAATGAGATTCCTAAAAATACAGCATGATTTCAGTGTACTTTGATAATGTATTCAGTAGGTGGACCAGTGAAAATCCCCCCCCCCCCCCCCCCTCCTTACTGCATTGAAATGTATCCCGCCTTCAGAACATTTAGGATTTGATGCTTATTAATGATTTAGATGTAAATTTCCCTTCCAAGGAAAATGTCTGATTCCAACACAGATCCATGCCGACAAATAATTCAATGGGAAGTATAATGAAAGCACCCATTCATTCAACAAAAAGTACACCTTTACTTAACATAAGTATTCTTTTTTTCAGCAAAAATATCTTTTTCAATAAACCCGTCTTGCCCCTTTTTAAAAGAAATGCGAACGTTAGTGATACTTGTTATAAGTTGAACTTGGTATCTTCTACTCTTAAATAAACATTATTTTACAATTAAAATTGTATTTTGCATTTTTACTTTTAAAAAAGTAAAGAAAATTTCTCTTAATATTTTTAAAAAATATCTTATTTGATTGCAAATAATACTGGTTTTAATTCATTATTTAATTATTATTAAAACAGTGATTAATGCATTTCATTTATCTTTTCCAAATAAACAAGTTTCATTTATTCCTTTCAAATATAAATTATTATTGATGGGGACCCGCTTTTGTAAAAAAGGGACCCACATTTTTGGAAATCCTGGGTCCCGGGGACCCAGGTTTTTTCAAGTACAGCGGCATCACTGTTTATACCGATGCACAGGTCCCCGGACAGAGCTTTTGACCATCAAAAGAATGCCCTAACTCCACGACACTCGGCTCTCTAAGTATCGCTTAGCGGTACACATAATTCCCAAGCCCGATGTCCATAAAGTAAATTAGCAGCTCTCAAGCCAAAAGGGCCCTGATTTCTCAAAAGGATGTAACAAAGGAACAATAAATCAGGTCCCCGGAAAAACTGTGTCTTTATTGGAATAACTACTGTCTGAATCTGACTTTGAGTTCCCGGATACCACTCACGGCCTGCGACTACCTAAATATGCCAGAAGTTACGTGGGTTCGCTCAGAAATCGGCACGCACACGTCCGCGGTTCGCGCCCCTGCCCCCATCGGTCATGACAGAGGATCCATAGCTGGAGTAGCGGCGAATTCGTTACATATATACATAAGAAACATTTTTGTTGTAAGATATTTTTTATGAACATTTGCTAATCTTATGATAATTTCAAAGGAGCAAGTTTTTTTTAAGTTATATTTATATTTTATTATTAAATAACACAATTGATAGCTTTGCAATTTAAAATTTGTTATTTAAATTAAAGGGATCATATAATATATATGTATTTTAAGAACAGAGAAAAATATTGAAATCCTTATTAAGACTATGAAGTGTTTGTTTACAAAGATTGTATTTGAGATCAGGATTGCCACTTGTTTCGGCAATCAAATTTCTTGTGCTTTCCTAAGCAAAAAATTAAATTTTCCCTGAGTAATTCCTCTGAGAATTTTCAAAATTTCAACGGATAAATTTTGCAAAGTACCAAAATTTAGTAGCCAATTTACCCGGGGAAAATTACCCATTTAACCCGGGTTTTTTAATAAAACCCGCCCGGGCTGGGTTTTTAACAACCCTGCTTGGCAATCAATACTCTACTTTTGTCCCTCAAAACTTACTGTTATGTTAATGTAAATTCTGTATTGTTATGTTTTATTATTATACAACTGCAGTTAATTAGGGTTGAACTTTGTCATGGATAAAATTAGCATAAAAAACATTTTACATAGCAATTTTAACAGCATACTTCCACAACAGTTGTAATAGAAATCTACCACAAACTATGTTTGGAGCTGATGGTGGTAGAACTTTTTTTTTATAAGATTTGTGTGACAAACCCTAATGATATTTAGAGCCTCACTATACTAATTTTGTTATCTTTACATTTTAATTACACTTTTCTTGCATTATTATTATATAAATGTGTTATGACCCTCTTAACATAACAAATGTGTGCTTGCTTGATCAGTAATTGACCAAGCATATTAGTTATTAACCACCCTGGTCAACTACTGAAAGAACTCATTTTTTAAATAAAAAATTGGTGAATATTGCTTTCATAATAGAAATCTATGTATTTTTTTTAAGTATCAAAAGGAATGGATGCAAACAAGCAAAAAGTCAGTAGTTGACCATTTTGGTCAACTACTGACATTTGGTCCCTTGCATGTTTTATAAAACTGGGTTATTGTTGACACCTTTAATCACGCCAATCAGGGAGTAGAAAATAATGTTTCAAAGTTTCGCTGTTTTTCTGTGAAAATCTTAATGAAGAGGTTAAGAGCTGGCTTCGTTTAAATAATTTATATATTATTTATTTTCTTGTAAAATTTTATAGCAATAGAAAACTTACAATTTTATATATTAATGGCCATTTACAAAATTTCATTTATTTTTAAGGTTTTAAGATGGCGTGTCCATTACTGGGATGGTTAATTAGTCATTTTCCAGTAATGGACACCACATGTAGAAATTGCTAAAAATGCAATTACAATAATGTTTATAATGCATAAAATATTTTGACTTAACTGCAAACCTAAATAATCAAATTTAATTTTTAAATTATACTTACCAAAATGTTATAACACCAAAACTTTTATAAATAGCTGCTTTTAAGTCATTTTATGTGATTAATAAAATTTCAATATTTTATTGGTTTTTTTTAATGCACATATGTATCTTGCATATTTTATAATCTGGCAATCAAACTAGCCAGGAAGCAGAAAATATTGTTTAAGAGCACAGTCAAAGAGGGGCTCATAGGGCTTAATCATTCTCTGTTTAAATAAATACAATTTAAGTTACAGAATCTATTAAAAATCTATTTTCTGTCTTAAATATTTCCTTATTCACCTCTGTCAAAAGAAAAAAAATGTAATATTAATGAAAGTTATAGGTAATAGTCACAAAACTAGTAAATCTGCAGTTCAGTGGCTTCAAACATCAGTTCTACAGATTTTGAAATTATTTTATTTAGTATTTAAAATATTCAACTCACAATATCATTTCCTACATAATTGTAATATTAATTGTTATGTTGTAAAAGCTTTACATAACATTCCCCCTTCTTAAATTTACATAAATTTAATTTTGTATATTTTGTTAATTTTAATATTCTACTTCCATTTACAATCTTTCAACTTTGACAGCAAATTTTACTAAGTTTTAAATATTAAATCCTAAATCTTTACTCTTAATTATTTCATTTAAAATTACATTTATTATATTCTATTATCTTTTTCCATTTCTCTGATAAACTTTCATAACAATTGCTGAAATCGTTTGCCAGAGAAACGAAATTATAACTCCTACACTTTCCCTTATTTTTATTGCCTTGCATTTACTTGGTACCCCAAAAGAAGCAACTTTTAAGAAAGATTTCTCTCTTATCTCAAAACAGACAGGAAATTCCTTTTGACGTCACGAAAACTCCCACGAAGCGAACATTCCTTCTTTTACCGCTCGTTAGAGTGTTGCCATTCCACGGTGATTATTCTGTCGCTAAAACATTTTCCCCCTGTTCACGTTCGATAGATCGTCCTCTTCGATTCGATGGATCGTCTTTTGGAGCATTCTTATTGGCTGTTTTTGCTGAAAGCATACTCCAATTTCCCGCAGGCTTTTCAAAAAATGATTCAGTTCGTTATTTTTGTCGGAAGACATAATATCCATTTGGAGGTACAGGTTTCATCTTTTTCTCGTCGTGGGGCCAGGGGCCCTACGGGCGTGTCCTGTGGTCGCCATGGACTCCTCTTAAACGTTTTTTACTATTTTTATCATTTAGCAATACACTCAATTTAATATCCAAGCAACTTTGGTAATCCTGTGCGAGCTGTCTCCGTTTTATTTAATTTTGGTACTCTCCGTTGACGAAGCTTCAAACTGCCAAAATATTTTATAGCACTGTATGAGCTATTTCTACTCTTCAATTTAGACACTTTTCTTTGTAGAATCTTCATGTTACTTAAATAATTCATAGTATATGTGCAAGCTGTTTTCAATATTCAACTTTAATGCTCTTCTTTGAAGAAAATCAATATAAAAACGACAATATTATCCGCATTTGATTAATTGATACTTCTTCATTATTTCCCGGGAATTCGTATTCTCAATCAAATAATGACTTTATGTGATCCACTCATCAAGCTCGTTATGGAGTAATTCGTAAATATGGGTGATTCTACAAAAATGGGCAAATTTAGGTTCCATATTGATTTTTTTTTACCTTTTGAATGATTTTAAAAACTTTTTGGGGGATGTTTTTACACTTCTTTAGCACTATAATTCTGATTTATAACTATGTCAAAAATTAATTTTTATTACATTAAAAATAAAATATTGCATTGAAATGTCATCCACATGCCCTGTCCCATACCTATAATTTTCACAATCTAAGGTATCTAGATAAAAAAAACAATAAGTGATATTCTCTAATGATTTTTTTATTATTGAATGTGTATGTGTAGAGGATGTAAATCACAATCAAATCAAAATAATATGAAAATACAGCCACAAAAAAAGAATTTAAACTTTGTCCCAATGATTATCAGTCATCCACATGGCTGAAAAGTATAGATATTATTTTCTGGAAATTTTGATTTCAAAAAGTGGCATCACATCTTAAAAAGAAGCATAGTAACTTGTTCTTCCTGACTCTAGATGCATTTTGCTGTTCTTCAAATGTTTTGTGATTTGTAGCAAGTTTAACATTGATTTCAAGGTAAGTGTTTTTTATCTTTATCATTAACATGTCTTATAGAATGCAAATAAATTGTGCATGTAAATAAATTTTGATTATGTATAGTGCTAAATCATACATTTGTAAGTTCTTGACAGAAGTTAAGCCTACAAATCTTCAGATATGAGTTGCTGAGAACATGTTAATTCTGTTTTGTCATCCACATGCCCATTTTCTTATGTCATCCACATGTCTCATATTGAGACATGTGGATGACTCAAAGGCCATGTGAATGATAAAAGAAGATTAAATATATGACAGATTATGATGTTTATGAATATTTATATTATTAGACATGAGGCTATAGATTATTTTAATCTGATTTTTTTCCACAATAGATTAAAATAAGTTTTTTGTGATCATTTCTGATATTAAAATCACAGTTCCAAGACATGATAAGTTATGGTTAAATATTTTAGTAACAGAATTAAAATAAATTATTTCTAAAAATTGTAAATAGCTAAAATTTTAAACAATTTAGTTTTGTACAATTCTTTTTTCACAGCAGCTAAAACATTTAGTAGTTAATATGTAGCAAACTTTCATATTCTTAAAAAGCTAATTTGATTATATTATTCATTTATTATATTTGATTATATTATTTTCTCTTTCTTGGCAAAATTATTAGCTAATATTTTAATCGAAAGTTATTGTTTTAATGGGAAAAAAGGTCAGGAAGGGGATTTATTTGCCATTTTAACCTTACAAAAGTAGAAAATATGCATAGAAATATTAATGTAATGTTAAGTATTTTATTATTAAGAGATATTTTCTCGATATATGCCTTTCATTTTAAATTTCATCTCTTTGACATGTTATTTGACTTCTTTTAAGACAAAAAAAAAAAAGAAGTTTACTCAATGAAAGCTTACAATTTTTTTTTTTTCATTTTTAGCTTGAAAAAAATGGCAAAAAGAAGAAATTGACGCTAAATGAAATAAAAGAAAGACGAAAACTAAGAGAAAGGGCAAGAAGAGAAAGAATACGTAATAATCCACAGATGTATGAAAAGCACCTATTAGAAGAAAAACTGCGATATATCAAGAATAAAGAAAAAGGTATAATTAAATTAGCGAAAGATATGACTGCTAGAGATTTAAGACAGAAGCGTAAAAAATGGAGAAACAACACTTTAACATACAGGAGAAAAAAACAAGTCCTTCAGGCAGCATTAGATAATTCACCTCCAGAAAGTGAAATAGATGTACCATTGAGTTCTGAAGAAAGAACATTTTTGACCAGCACACCAACCAATTCAAAAATACAAAGTTCTTTCAGTTCTTGTCCTAATGTTTTACCAATTCCTGAAGAGTTAGGGCCTTCCACAAGGGAAAACTTTTCAAATTCTCCTTCCATAAATGAAGCATTCAAGTCAAGACAGAAGAAGCAAGGACGGAAGGCTGTCAGACGGGATCGCAGCAAGATGTACCGTGAAAATCTCAAACTTAGAAAAGAAAATGCTAAATTAAAAAGAAAAATTGAAGCCATTCGGGAAAAAAAAGTACAGAGAGAGGAAAAAAATAGAAGATTTTAAAAAGATCAGAAATTCTGAAGATTTAACTCCAAATTCAAAAGTTGATCAAGTGTTGCAGCATTGCCCTTCTGTTCCTGCTGAAGTTCGCAAAAATTTACTTTTTGGTGCAGCTTTAGAACACCAACTGAAAAGTAATGCAGAGAAAATTAAATCACTTAGAGAAAAACAATTGTTTGCGAAAATAATTCAAGGAAGAATTCTGAAAAAATATAGACTTCTGACGAAAAGTAAACATTTTTTATCTTATAAAATGTTTAAAGCAAACAACACACGTTCAAATATTTTAGCATATGAGAGAAATAAGAATGCAAGAAAATGTTACATAGAAAAGAAAGTGATTGAATTTTACTTAAGTGATGAAAATTCTACTGTATCTCCTGGGAAGAAAGACAGAAAGAGAAAAAACAAAAAAAGTATCTTAACAATGCTGTTATTGAACTTTATAAAAAATTTATTTCACAGAGCAATTTCAAAATTTCCTATGGCCTATTTTGCAAATACAGACCATTTTGGGTTGTTCCACATAAAATGGAAGCAAGAGATACCTGTCTTTGCACTCAACATGAGAACTTTGGATTTATTGTGGCATCACTGAAAAAAGAAAACGTGATCACACAATCCTCTACAGATGAACTCATTGAAAACTTATGCTGTAAGCCAGCAAAGAATTCATGCTACTTGAATCAATGTAATTTATGTAAAGAAAAAAGCATTTTACGTGATGAAACTAATTGGAATAATATGACTGAATGCAAAAAATGGGTGACCAGAAAAGAAGTAAGAATCAGTGCTAAAACAAAACAAGAAATCAGTGTAAAATTAATTAAGAAAGAATCTGTCTTAATAAGTGTTGGTGATCTTTATGTTTGTTTGGAAAATATCATTCCAAAATTTCTAATACATCTAATGAATATAAATCACCAGTTCAGATTCTTCACCAAATTAAAAAATGAAGTATCTCAAAATGAGATAATTTTTCATATTGACTTTTCTGAAAATTATGCCTGTAAATATTCTAAAGAAGTACAAGCTGTTCATTTTGGTGCTTCTCGCCAACAGACAACTTTACATACTGGCATGATGTACACAGCAGGAAAACAGAAACCATTTTGTACCTTATCGGATTCTTTGCGCCATGATCCTGAAGCTGTTATTGCACATATCATGCCACTACTGAAGAAGTACTTAAACAATAAAGAAACATCGATTGACACTCTTCATTTTGTATCAGATAGTCCGTCAAATCAATACAGAAACAAGAAAATCTTCTATTTTCTGCAGCATTTTATTCCGCATAAATTTCCTTCTTTAAGAAAAATTACTTGGAATTACAGTGAGGCAGGGCATGGTAAAGGTGCACCTGATGGTGTTGGAGCCACTATCAAGCGAACTTGTGACCGTCTTGTCGCCTTGGGAAAAGATATTGAAAACTGAAAAATTTGTAGCTGCAGCTAAAGAAAAAAATGAAAAAATCTACATAGAAATTATTAAAAAAGAAGACATAGAAGGTGTTGAAAAGTATGTTCCAGATTTCATCAACTCTTTCAAAGGTACAATGAAGATTCATCAGGTAAGATGGGAGAAAATTTCTGGAGAACTAGAGATGCATTCTTTAAGTTGTTTCAAATGTGCCCATGATCCTTGCAACAAATACTTGTTGGGAACCTATTCTAACACATTTTTTGACCCAACCAAAATAAAAGAAAATTGTACTAAGCTAGAAAAAAAAAAAAGAACCTGAATCAAAAAAGAAAGATGCAAGAAAAAGATGACCAGAACTGCATGCATAATGATTCATTCATTTCAGATTTACAAGTAGGAGACTGGGTAAAATTCAAATATCAGGATGAATTCTTCCCTGGTGAGATTAAAAAAGTGGATAACAATTTAATTATTATATCTGCGATGGAAACTGTGAACCCGGATCTAAGAGCTACATGGAAATGGCCAAAAAAGCCAGATATTATGGAGTACAGTAACGAGGATATTGTGAAAAAAATTAGCCAGCCAATTCTTTGTGGAAGTTGTTTCCGCCTTACATTTTATTTCAGTGATGAAACATTTTAAATAAATTAAAATGTCCACAGAGATAGTTATATGTATTTGTGTTACTTAAATATACTAATTAATAGGCCTGCTCTTTGTTTAATTCTTTTTTTTTTCAGTAAACTATTACATTTATCTTTTTATTAATTTCATGAATTGATTCCAATTTATTGTAACTCTGGCTGTACATTATTTAGAAATCATGTCTAACAATCTACTTGTTAATGTGTCATTCACATGCCCTTTGTCATTCACATGCCCCTTGATGTCATTCACATGCCTCCAAAAAAATAAAAATACAAAAATACAATAAAATACAAACAGTTAAGCTCTGCTGGTGTCTTATTTTAATTATATAACCTTTAAGGTACCTTGTTAATTTTTTTCAGATTTTTTTTCTAAAATTAATTTTTGGAAATTTACATACTACAAATATTCCCGTATTTGTAGAATTACCCATATAGACAGTATCCGTTTGTCAGGATTCTCCATTTGTTTTATCTACCATCGACGCATTCCTCTTATAACTTTATTATCACTTTAGACTCTTCACTTGGAATCCATAACTTATTATAATAAGATTGAAACTCAGCATGATTAGACGTTCATCAAAAACATATTTCAAATAATTAAAATGTTACATGTCATACATTAGCATGTACTTCTTGATAATTTATTTAAAATAATGCATCAAAATTTTCACAATATATTATGTTATACCGGATCCGGAATCACAATGTTGAATAATGTTTAATAAATAATATTTATGTGTAAACCGTTCTTATTTATTGTGGTGTGCTATTTCTTGCATCAAATGGGGTGAGTAATAACAATTTTCCTTATTTACGTTTAAAGAATTTCCTTTTCAAATTTAATTTTAATCTAGTTACAACGCGTACTTCTTAACCACTATACGTACGGCCATAGTGTGATTTCGGGGAATGTGAATTGAATTTGTTTCGATCAGATTTTCTTTTCGAATTTTCGTTTCAATTTACATATCCCGGAATCTCACTTAACATTAATTATTATAAATGACATATCAAGTAGTCCCTGGAAGATTAATTGTTAAAAATAGTGAGGCAAAACTGAACACTAATATTCCAATTTTTTTTTTTTTAATTACCTTTTAAATCCCCCACTGTTTCAATAAGTGTTTGAATAAAACTAAGGGAGCAGTTGATATGCTGGACAAAATGGTAGCTATTTACGCTACAAAACGAAGACAAACCGTTGGCCATTTGTTGTATTTTGTAATA
Source organism: Maratus speciosus (assembly GCA_963932465.1). NCBI lineage: Eukaryota > Metazoa > Arthropoda > Arachnida > Araneae > Salticidae > Maratus > Maratus speciosus. The sequence continues at coordinate 292,370,548 of OZ010791.1, forward strand.
TTTTAGACATATCCACATATAACGCTTTTGTACTTTATTGCAAAACAAATAAAGCATGGAATAAAGACTGTCCTTATAAACGAAGAATTTTTTTGAAAAACTTGTAAAAAACATATAAACATGTATAGACACTTGTATAAACATATGGAGGCCGGAGAAAATCTTCCAAGAGGGCAAAGTACTTCAGCTGAATTGGAAATTGCTAAGAAGCTAGGAAAGTGTCACCTATGTGAAAAAACGAACAATAAATGTACATTTAAGTGTGTAACATGCCACTGCTTTACATGGATAAAAGCATTTGAATACAGTTTGCCGTAACTGTTATACGGGATAATTACATTTAAATATTTGAAAGATTCATTTGTGTTTTTTGGATGTACCTGTAAACAAGATTTTGTAAGTACTTTTTACTTTTATTTCATCTTTGTACTGTCATAATTTATTTTTTGTTTTCGTATTCGTCAACTGTTATTAAAATAATGAATTTATTACTTGTAGACTGCCGAATTTAAGCGAGAAACATGCATGGGTCTTTTAAGACCCGAGGGACAAATTCTTAGGTATACGGAACATGGAGCGTTCTAGGATTAACATAAAACCCTCTTTATGTATGTTAACCACGAGTGAATCTGTTTCTGTAAATATTTATGCAGGAATTCCCTTCCTTGGAAACAGAGGTGCCATGTTAAGAATTTCCGGAGGGTCGGGACGGGAGGTGGTTCTTTAAGGCCCAAGGTTTGAAATAGTGTGCAAAATCGCACGAGGAAAAGGAAAGTCCTGCATAATAAAAAATGCTGTGTAGTATTTCCCCCTGCAAATTCTTCCACAGACCTATGATTCTTTTGCGAGTTATATTGTGAAATTTCTTGGAAGATATGCATTTTTTTTTTCTTTTATGGAATTTCCCTGAATTAATTCGTGAATCAATAGCGGAAAAAATTGAGAATTTCTTTAAATGATTGTGTAAAAATATCAGGTATTTTGTCAAAGATCTCAGAAACAAATAGTGATTATCTTCAATTGGTCGCTGAATAAAATCGCTAATTTCGTTAAGCGTTCAGAAAGAAATTGAGAATTTCGTCAAAAGATTGCGAAAAAAAATCACGAATGTTGATAAACTATCAAGGGAAAAATATTGCAAATTTCTACAAAAGGTCACGGAAACAAGTAATGAATTTTGTTAATTGGTTGCGAAAAGATATTGAAAATTTTGCTGATCGGTTGTGATAAACTATCGCGAATTTAGACAAATGACCGTGTAAAAAAATAAATTTCGTTAATTGGCCACAGAAGAAAATTAATTTCGTCAAAGGATCATGGTAAAAACATGAATTTTTTAAAAATATCACAGAAAGAAAGCACTAATTTCATCAAAAGATCAGTAAGAAAACGCAAAATTTCACCGAAAGATTGTGGAAAGAAAGCACTAATTTCGTCAAAGGATCGTGGTAAAAAACGCAAAAATCTTCAAAGGATCGCGGTAAAAAATGTTAATTTCGTCAAAAGTTCGTGATAAAAAGGGCAGATTTCAATAAAGAATCGTTAGAAAAATGTGAATTGCGATGGCTGCGAAACACGAAAAACCAACCAACCTTCAGATTAATTTAAATTTTGTGTGCTACGATTTCTCATTTTCAAAGGTTGGTATGTCTGAAAATCAGTTAACATGAAATGATATAGCGGTCTGGACAGTATACCATGCAATTTAATACATTTTTTTTCTTTTAACACAAAACAAAAATCGCTTAACACGAAAGAAATTTGCTTTCGATCTAGTTAGTTTGAGTTGAAATTGGTGAATTTTGTGTTAAATCCACTGAATTTTGGTTGAAAATCAGAGAATTTCGTGTTTATTTTGTAAATTAGCTTATGTTTAATGTGCACAATAGCTGAGAAATCGGTCCAAAAACAAGCTGCCATTTCGTTTCAAATGAAGATGAAGCTGCTTAATGCAGTTGAGGAAAAAGAAGGACGAAAACAGAAATCTGCAAAGAGTTTGGCATTGTCAATTCTACTTTATCAATGATAATAAAAAAACAGGGATCCCATTACATTCATGTTTGAGCATAGTATGTTTAATCCAGAGAGAAAACGTATGAGAACCGCTAAGCACAAAGATTTAGAGACAGCTTTGCTTATTTGATTCAAACAAGCTAGATCTCAAAATGCTGCAAAAGACACTTCAATAAAAGATATCTGATTTTTTTCCAAAAAAACATTTTTTTTTTTTACTTGCTTTTTATCCTAATAGATAATAATCCCAACCTACTGGTAGTTTAACAGCAAATCGAGATAAAATTTGGCAACATTGAAAGTATTTTTGATTTTTGTTCTTTTTTTTTTTACAAATCTTTTAATGCGAAATTCTTTTAATATGGAAAAAAAATTCGACCCCCTCAATTTTGTGTTAAACATATTTCACCGTATATATTTTATTGCAATTGAACAATGCAGCATAATTTCCACAGACTTTATTGTCTACAAGTACCTACATTTAACATCCTTTTAGCCATTTACTGTGCAGTCTTCTAAAATTTTGATTTCACTAAAATTTAATAAATGTATCAAAGTTGATATAAAAGTTGTTAGCGTTTAATTTTTATTGGAAACTAGATTTTGCCTGTGACATCATTCGTGTGAAACTAAAAGAAGAGCCATTTATTAAGCCTGAAATTCTTCCTTCCCTCTTATTTTTATCATGGCACATTGATTACAGAACACTAAACAAATTCCAGTTATCAGATATCCTGTTCCGATACTTATTGGTTTTCTGTGATATTTCATAACTTCCTTTAAATTTAAAAATATTTAAATCTATATTTGGAAATATCTCTGAGGGGTTAATCTTTGTCTCCTATTGAAGTACATTCCAGCTTCCTGCCAAATTTTGAAGCTTCCAAAATCCTAAATTACAACACAACAATTGATATGACAATATTTATCCATGTAAAATGGGATCATCTGAAGTGTTTTCTACTATAAAATGTGATAAAGAGTTGGTTAATTATATGTTTTAAATTATTGTGTGTAAATTTTTTTTGTTTAATTAATGCATTGATTCGTCTTTAAAATGCTATATGTATAAAGTCATGGGTAACAGCTAGTGAAAAACAATTAAAAGTTGATCTTATATAATTTTCCTAATCATAGCAAACGCGGCAGCGTTAAGCTATAATATGATTAAGAAATAGAAAATGCAAACGACTTTCTTAAATTTCTGGCGAACCAGTTGACGTTGACATACGACAATGATTTTTCTTTTGAAAGATAGAACTCGACGAGGCGAATAAACTGATGGCATTTAAAAAATTACTGTAGCTTTCAGTAGTTTTTTATTTAATCTTAAACGAAAAAATGAAGACAAAAAATTCAACAAAGAGTAGCTAACGTTCCAGTGAGTGGATTTACTTCGTTTTTGTTTTATTTTGATCCTCTTGTTCAAACTTAAAATAGATTTTTTTTTCATCTTTGTATGCTTGACGATTGCTGAGAAAATCAAATTTGTCTTTTATAATGTCTCCATAAAATTATAGCAATCTCTCCTTTTCATTTTTTAATTTTCTAATTCAATAATTTCTTTCGTGTTGCCACTCTCTAAAAAGCAGTACAATAATTTAAAAAAAAAGGATAACACGTCTACTTTTGTTTTTATAAGTCAATAAAAATTGAAATTCAACTGATAGATTTTTGTATTTTTTAAACCGACGTCAACCTAAGCAGATAATGCATAATTTTCATAAATATATATATGAACTTTCTTGATTAATATTTTGAACTGGAGTAATAGGCACAATGGAGTACAAACGAGTTGATAGGGAAAAAAAAACAGGGTAAGTCCCAAGCTTCTGTTCAGGAGCTAAATGTAAGTTTTTTTTAAATTATCATCATAACATCCTGACTTACACAAGCGATAGGTATGCAGTAATATAAATACTTCACATACTAAGCATACCTTAAAAAATAGCATTACATCTATTTTAAATAAGGAAGAGATATCATATTTGCACCAGAGTACATAACTGGCGCGATAATGGCGTTTTTTTTGCCTGATACGGTAACCGAGCTATTGTTGTTTATTTATTAACTACTTTTTTATTTACTTTTATTTTATTTTTTAAAATTATATAAATTGGTTTGTATTATAGTTATTAATTAAACTTTTCCTTATTTATTGTTATTTCCTTTTTAAAATAATAGAAAGTAATTAAAAAAATATATGTAACTGCTATTCGAAAACGAGGTTTTCGTCAAATTGGCGTCAGAAAAAAAAAACACGCCAAACCCGTTGTGTATATGACATCTGTGCCTTAAATAATTAGGGTTTCGTTTAACTTTAGGTACTTTTGCTTGAGATATTGTCGAAAATGTACAGCAAAAATATACGGTACTACTTGATTATCCCGTCGACCAATTTCGCCAAACTCTTCGCCAAATGATACAAACTGACATAATTTTTATTTTAAATAACGGAAGAATAAATAAATTAGTAGAACATTAATAAAAATACTAATAAAAACTTGGGGACAGATGTTATATACGCTCAATATTGGCACGATTTTTCCGATGCCAATTTGGTGAAAACCTCGTGGCACAGATGTCTTATACGCTCAATATTGGCACGATTTTTTTCTGACGCCAATTTTCGAAAACATCAACAGCATAAACAACAATATCCGTGTTACCATATCAAGCAAAATAACTACACTTTGGCGTCAGTTACGTACCTGTTGCGTATATGACATTGGCGTTAGAAACAAATTGCGCCAATATGGGCGTATATGACATCTGTGCAAACCTCCTTAATATATCATCTATATCCGGGTTACCATATGAAGCAAAATAACGACACTTTGGCGCCAGTTAAGTACCCGGTGCGTATATGACATTGGCGTCAAAAACATCGTGCCAATATGCGACGTATATGACACCTTTGCCAAAACTTGAATTAAAAATCACTTGATGACGTAACAAATGCGTGTATCGTGTTAAATGTCAAATGAATGAAACATTTACTACCATCCATTATTGTCATTTAATTTTATAGTTTGGCAATAATTTTTTGGTCGACAGGATAATCAAGTTGTACCAAGTATGGTACAGATGTCATATACGCACCACGTTGGCGCGAAATTTTTTCTGACGCCAATTTGGCGAAAACCTCGTTTTCAAATACCAGTTTCATATATATTTTTAAAAAGGGATTAACAATAAAACTTAAAAAGTTTAATTAATAACAATAGAACAAAACAATTTATATAGTTTTAAAAAAGAAAATAAAAGTAAATAAACAATTTATTAATAGATAAACAACAACATCCGCGTTACCATATCAAGCAAAATAACAAAACTTTGGCGGCAGTTAAGTACCCCGGTGCGTATATGACATTGGCATCAGAAAAAAATCGCGTCAACGTGATGCGTATATGACACCTGTGGCGGTTCAAATACACTTCGGAACGTTACTTTGAAATCGATGAGTTTCATCGCCAAGATGCCTAATGATCATCGCCATTGAATATATAAATAATGCCATATTTGCAAACTTATAGGTCAAAATATAAGAGGAACCTCGGTTCACGACCGCTTCTGTTTATAACCAGTTCGGTTTATGTCCAACTTCGGTGATCAAAATTTGACTCGGTTGGCGTGCAATATCTCGGTTCACGACCAAGGCATCCGAATAGTTCAGTTGGCAACCCTCTCATAACTCTTGTTATTAGTCAAGTTTGGAGTAAGGTGTGCATATCAGAGTGCTTTGTGTACCTTTATTACTGTAAAAAAATTAACTTTTTGTTTTACTTTTTCTCCGGTTTGCGCTAATTTTAGCTCTCATTATGGCTTCTAAGAATGACAAAGTGCTTAGTGATAGCAGTAGTAAGAAGCTTAAACGAATTACTGTTCAATAAAAGAAATTATAGCAAAACATGAGAACGATGTTAATATAACCGGTCTAGCTAAACAATACGATGTGGCCTAAACTTTCGATTTCCACGATAATCTATATATATATTATATTACGCTATCGTATGTGTCACAGAAATCGCGATTATTTGTTAATTGTTTAATGGCAACGCTCGAATGAAACGCATCTCATTGGTTATAGAACAGCATTTAATGAATCTCCATACCTATAAGAGGTGTTACCATAGGCGGGACCCTGTTCTGTCGCCAAATACCACCAAGTTTGTCACCAACTGGCAATATATCGTCAAATTCCTATTGACTTCCATTGTAAACCAATAGGGTTTACTTGTTTAGAGAGAATCAACAAATTGAAATATTTTAATGCAACAAAAACTAATATCAGTTTAAGGAATTATATTAATTATATTTAAGGGAGCCCAAGTAAATTAAATTATGAATAAAAATAACGGAATTTGATTAAAAAACCTTGAACCTCTTAAAACAGTGTGCATTACTTGGTTACATAGCGCATTATTATGCAAAATAAGAAAAAAGTATTGGGAATATTTAAAAGCAACTCAGGTTTATTTATATTCAAAATATAATTATCAAAAAATTTAAATGACTAGTATTAAAAAATGCTCTGACGAGCACCAAAAAAGGTTAATATGTTTTTAAGTATGAAAAAGGGTTTGACAAGTGCTTCTAATTGAGCATGAAAAAGGACAAGGGGTCCCTTCTTGGCTGCAGCTCACTGTCAATGCCAACTTCGAAAAAATCATATTTGCGCTTTTTTCATATAAAAAAAATCAGTCACAGTTACGATAAAAATGTGTAGTATAAAGACACAGCCAGTAAAGACGCAGCCTGATTAAACATGAATGTAAGGCGACATAGTACCAAAAACCTTAGTTCATGCGGCGTATCACACTCATGCAGGACCACCAAGAACGCCCGCAGTGTAGAACTGTACCGAAAACTGATTTGTAGTGCATTGCAGACTGTTGCAGCACTCTGCACAGGAACAATTCCACACGTGCACGCATAACAGTATAATGCATTCATTGATTGTTGAAATTATATGCAAGTGGCTGTGGCTGTACAATGTACTATGCAGTAAAGCAATGCATGTAAATTATAAACGAACATTAGACGCATACACCATTAATACGGAAGTACAAAAGCAAAGTGTGAGTGTGCAGTGAGGTTCAAAAATAAAAAGCATAATAGGAATGTACAGTGTAGTATAATTTATAGAGAAATAATGGTACACAGTGCACTGCACAAAGTTGCATTGCAGACGCATACGCAGTACAACACTGCAACAGTGCAGTTAACATGTAAAGCACGACGGAAAGTTTTACTAAAGTACCGCGAATTTATTTTATATGGAAAAGCGCAAATATGATTTTTTCAAAGTTGGCATTGACAGTGAGCTGCAGCCAAGAAGGAACCCCTTGTCCTTTATCATGCTCAATTAGAAGCACTTGTCAAACCCTTTTTCATACTTAAAAACATATTAGCCTTTTTTGGTGCTCGTCAGAGCATTTTTTAATACTAGGTTTAATATGCCTGATCTAGTGCTGTAAAAAATGTAAAGAATACTTAAAAGATGTTTGTTTATTTTTCATAAATTTTCATTGAAAATATGCATATTCAGATGTCGTTAATGAACGTTTTTTTTCATTTTTAGTGCAATGAATAAAAAATGTATTTAGATGTAAAGAATGCTTCTAAAGAATGGTGAAAAATTAAAACATACATCAAGTGAGTATTCAATTAGTTTATTAGTTTCATTGATTTTTCTTTTTTCAAAAGATCTTATGAACTTTGTCGGATTTTATTTGGGCCATTTATTTCCCAATTCTGATGACAATTTTCCCAAGTTTCCCATTGCAAAAAGAAAAGAGTTATGGGAGAGAAAATTTTTTTTTTTCTCAACTTCCAAATATTTAAAGATTATTGAAAAGAGGAGGTAATTTACTATATTGGGTATAGAGATGGGAAGTGGGTTTTTCCCAAATTTTTTATATCCACTTGGGAAAATTTGAAATTTTGTTTTTGAGATAGTATTAAATTTAAATATTCATAATAGCTACATTCTGGTGTTTTTGCTTTCATATTTGTCATCTTCATGAAAACATTAGTTTGAAAAAATAATTTTTAAGATAATTAAATACTATATACTATTCTCATTAAAAATGAAAATTCATTTGCAAAGTTTTAATAATACCAATTGGTGAAAATGGTAAAGTTGACAATTAACTCAGTATCATTTGAAAAGTTCACTTATTTTTACTGTTCTATAGTGAAATTTTTCATATCCCTTAAAGCACCAGTTGTCTCAATCATGGTCTATAATAGCATTACCAGTTTTATCAACACAGCCATACTCAACCTGTGGCCCGGTGACCTTTAATGTGCGGTCCGAGGCATTAATCCACATTTATAAAGTTAATTGAGATGTTTATAAAAGGTTTTTAAGACTTTCACTGTTCCTTCATATATTTTCATGAGAATACAAAATATGTCCTGTTATTTATAACTGCTAATTTAAAATTATGTTAAAACATCTTAAATGACATATCCTGAATCAAAAGTTCTTTTTACATATAGTTCTATTTGTGTATAATTGTGTATATTATATCTATAATAGTGTATATATTTCTTGTACACTAATGAAACATTATTCCGAATTAATTAAGTTTGTACTGTATATTTCTGCATTAAAAAAGTTTTCGCATTGAAAAAATACTGACCTATTAAAGAAAATCTCCTGACTTTTTTTCTTTAGAACTAGGAAACGGTGCACTGTTATATTAATATGTTTCATAACTTATCATATTTCTAAAAATTCTTATTCGAATTGCCATGAACAAAACGGCAGCAAAATCTTTCATACCATTATTTCTAAACAACAATCTTCACAGCATATTTCTACATCATTTTCAATAGAAATCACCTAGAAGTATATTGTTTGGAATTAGTGGTTTTAAAATATTTTAGTAGCATTTTTTCCATGACAAACGTTCAATTTAACTAATTATATTAACTTTGTTATTTTGCTTTGTTATACTACTTTTATTACCTTACTATTTTAATTACCTTTTTTTAAGTTATTATGTAGCTGGGTTGCGGCCTACCTAATGTTACAAACATATGTTGCAGCCTGCAAGTAAAAAAGGTTGAGTATGGCTGGCTTAACATGTTTGAAATGTTTAATACTCACCAGTAATGATTGTGACAATGTCTTCTAGCTGCATAGTTTACAATTTTGCTGTCTTTGTACCTACATATTTCTAGATTCTGAAAACTTTTTGTTTTTGTTACATATCGTTTAATCGAAAGCTTTCTTACATACTTGCCAACCTCCATCTTTTATTAAATAAAGGAAATATACTTTCAACCAGAAAATTTGTTTAATTTAATGTGTTTTTCTTTAAATGTAGTAGTAGTAATTTGAAATCCATTTATTTTCATTTATTTATTAAATTTCTGGTTCGAAGTATAATTTTTTGATAAAAAAAAAGCTGGAGGTTGGCATGTATGTTTCTTAGATCTTAAAGAGATAATCAGATCATATTCATCAGAAATACTTTAATATTAATAACCCAGAATTTTGGAAAAAAAAGAAATATACTTTTCCTTTAATAAAATGCAGCTAGAATGACTTGCTCTTTTCATCTGCCTTTACCTAACTTATTGTTTTTAATATAAATGCATATAAACAAATCGGTATCAAAAAGAGGTTGCTTGGCGGCATTTATGTACTAATTAAAATGAAATACAGTAAAATGTCTTTATACCAGACATATCAGGATCATAAAGTGTGTTTGCTGTTGGGAGGTATCCACTATTCAGAGATAAAAACATGCAAATATTTAGGAATTGGGTTATTGAAAAAGTAGTCTATGAATAGAGTTGCCTGCTATTCAAGTGTGTCTATTATGGAGGTTTTATTGTATTGTGTAGATGGGACATACGAGTACAATTAATTTTCTTTCAAATTGTAGTAATTAGATGAAAGTTATAAACTTTTCTCTCCCTTTTAAATTTAAAAATTAGTTTTAATTGCAATGTAAGCTAGAAAACGTAACTGAAATTACTATTTTAACTATTGAATAATTTTTTTACGGAAAATAGTGTTGAATTAAGCGAGAACAACTTCCTTGGAAACTATGAAAAACTAAATTTTTAATAGTAAAAATCCTTTATTGTATTTATTTTGTAGCATATTCATGTGAAGTGAAAGTAGTTCTTTTAGTTTTCATCAGCCTAAAAAATGTGTGTATTTTATGTTTTATAAGAAAAGTAATTGCAAGAAAATATTTTGGCTATAAAAGATTGTTCTTTTTCAAAGTTTTTGATTTTTCCAGAAAGAAACTGGAAAGAAATCTATTTTTTTTCCACCAATTCAAAAATTTCCTAAAATTTTGCATTTCTAATTGGATATAAAGATTAAAATTAGATCATTTTTATCACAGTTCTTAGTGTTTCCCCCAGAATAAAAAAGGGCAGGGTGCTCCTTCAAAAAAGGGCAATTCAGGTGAACAAAAAAGGGCACTTTAACCGAACAAAAAGGGCGCTTCAGCTGAACAAAAAGGGAAGAAAAAGGTTTTTGAAATTTTTGTTTTGATTGCTGTTTACTTGATTGTCACAAATTTCGTCAAAAGATCGCGGAAAAAGCGCGAATTTCGTCAAAAGATTGCAGAAAAAGTGCGAATTTCCTCAAAAGATCATTGAAAAAGCGCAAATTTCGTCAAATGATCACGAAAAGGCGCGAATTTTGTCAAAAGATCGTGAAAAAACACGAATTTTGTCGAATGATCGCGCAAAAGGCACGAATTTCGTCAAAAGATCGCGGAAAAAGCGCGAATTTCGTCAAAAGATCGCGGAAAAACACGAATTTCGTCAAAAGATCGCAGAAAAAACGCAAATTTCGTCAAAAGATTGCGGGAAAAACGCGAATTTCGTCAAATGATCACGGAAAAAACTCAAATTTCATCTACAGATCGCGGAAAAAACGCAAATTTGGTCAAATATTTTCAGTAAAAGCGCGAATTTCGTCAAATAATTGCAGAAAAAACGCGAACTTTTGTCAAAGGATCGCAGTAAAATGCGAATTCCGTTAAAGGATAGCACAAAAAACCCGAATTTCGTCGAAAGATCGATGAAAAAACGCGAATTTCGCCGAAGGATTGCGAGAAAAACACAAATTTCGTCGAAAGACCGATGAAAAAACGCGAATTTTGTCTAAGGGCCACTGAAAACATCCATAATTAGCGCCGAGAGGAGATCGTCCCCCGGCATTCCCCTCTGCTGTAACGTTTCAGAAAATTTACTATGAATTTCATTTCTTTTTTTTTTCTTTCTTTTTTTTTTTTTTTTTACTTAGAATCACCCTGATTTAGTTATATGTTGGAATTCAGATTTTTATGCGGAAGGAACAGGGGAATTTTTGTTTCCAAGGTATGCTCATAGACTACTTTCTCAAAAACTCAATTTTTTAATTTGTTTGGATCAGATTTTTAATCTGTGTAATATAATAATTGATTTGATATCAGAAACAATACTACAACCACATACATGGCGAAATTCAAGATTTTTTTCCACGATCGTTTTGCTAAATTCACGATTTTTTCCACTATCGTTTCGCGAAATTCACAATGTTTCTACGATCGTTTAGCGAAATACACGATTTTTTTCCACGATCGTTTCGCGAAATACGCGACTTTTTTCCACGACTGTTTCGCGAAATACACGATTTTTTTTCCCGACCGTTTCGCGAAATTCACGTTTTTTTCCCGCGATCGTTTCGGTTATTTCACAATTTTTTCCACGATCGTTTCGCGAAAATCATGGTTTTTTAACGATTTTTTTCCACGACTATTTCGTAAAATTCACAGTTGCTTACCAGGATCGTTTGTCGAAATTCACATTTTTCCCCCGCGTTCCTTTGATGAAATTAGGGTTTTTTGCTTCACTTGATTGCCGATTCTTTTTCTGTGACCGATTGATCAAATTGGCAATATTTTTTCGCGGCCGATCAACAGAATTAATGATCTTTGTTTGCGCAATCTTGACGAAGTTCGTGATAATTTTTATGCAATCTTTTGACGAAATTTTCGTTTTTTCTCTCTGATCGATGGATGAAATTAATTTTTCTTGCGATCGATTGACGATTTTTGTGATATTTTCCAGCAACTTATTGGGACATTTTTAGGTTTTTCTTTTGATCCCTTGAAGAATTTCGAGGGCGTTTCCCGCGATCGATCGACGATTTTCGCGGCTTTTTTACCGCGACTAACTGAAAGACTTCGTGATTCTTTTCCCGCGGTTGATTAACATAATTGCCGATATTTTCCAGCTACCTATCAGCGAATTTTGTAGGTTTTATTCTTTGGATCGATTGGCTAATTTCCAGAGATTTTTCCCCCTCTATCGTGTACGAATTTCACTATTTTTTTCCCTGCGAATGATTAACAAATTTCGCGATTTTTTTCCTGGATGCGATTTTTGAATTTCGCGATTTCTTTTCTTCCGACTGATTGATGACATTCGCTTTATTTTCTAGCAACTTTTAGGCAAATTTTGAGGGGGTTTTCTGGCGACCAATCGACTACTTTCGAGATTTTGATCTACTGGAGAATTTCGTGATTGTTTTCCTGTGATCGATTAACATAATTGGCAATATTTTCCTTCTACATATTAGGAAATTTTGCAGGCTTTATTCTTGGGACCGATTGGGTAACTTCCGGGGCTTACTGGCGGAACTCACGGTTTTTGCTTCATGCTAACGTAAACGAATTACACGATTTTTTTCCGCGACAGATTTCGCGATTTTTTCCCCGTGAGCGATTGGAGAATTTTTTTAGTTTCTCGGACGTTAGATTAACGAAATTCACGATTTTTCCTGCGTCCGGCTGAAACAGTTGTTTTGCCGACCGACTGATGAATTTCACAATATTTTCCCGCGATTGGCAGACTTTTTTTTTTTGCGATATTTTTGCGCGACCGACTGATGAATTTCACAATATTTTTTCACGATCGATAGACTAATTTTGCAATATTTTCCCGCGATCAATTCTAGAATTTCAGATCCATCGATCGATTGCAAATTTCCGGATTTTTTCGCGACGTATTGTTAAGATTCGTTAGTTGAAACATGCCGAGGGCAAAATTTTGCAAACCCAAAACGGGCAGGGCGCGTTTGCAGTTATATAAAAATGGGCAGGGCGCATTTACAGCTATAAAAAAACGGGCAGGGCGCTGCGCCCTCACGAAAACGCCTAGGGGAAACACTATACATCATCAAAAGAAAACACAAAAGTGAAAAAAAAAAAGTTTAAAATATAAAAAAAAAGTTCTATTTAAAAATTTGAAAATTTGGCTTTCTGTTGTACATGCCTATGTCCTTAAAAAAATATTTTAGACTTATATGTGTGATGCACTTCTCTTATGAATGTATATGTTGCGGCCAAAACCCAAACTCTGGCCAATTTGAATTGGCTGGAAATCCTTGGCCATACGAAGGGCATTCGGGGTACAGGCCCAGTGATTTTAAGGGGCCCCAAAGTGCTGCTGAAAGTTTTTTAATTATTGTTCAAAATCTGTTGTAGTTTTTTAACATCTGATGGAATTTTACATTTCATTCTATATTTTATTCGTGTTGTATTTTTATAAAATCAATATTTTGTCTGAAACATCCATATTTAATTATTTTATTATAGTAAATATTTTCTGTTATCTTTATTAATTAAAAGATAAATTGTATTTTTAATTCACATTTAATCTTGTTCATGTTATTGTCAAATTATTTGGGGGTTGGTGAGCGTAGATCATAGGTGGCTGAGCTCCCTAATATTTTAAATAATTCTAGTTTGGTATTGCGAAAAATTTATTATTAGTTGTTGCATATTTTAGTATTTCAGATATATGGATTTGCATAGTAATAGGTAATCAGCACCATGCTATTTATTCAAAAACATTTACTGATTTAAATTTCATAATCTATGACAATAAAGAAATAAATTTGTGTGTGTCTGTTTGTCGGCGATGCTCTGAAAAAAAACCGCTGTATGTATATGTATAGTTACAAAATGTGGTAGGAAGGCACCTCTATATATATCTAGTTTTGCATGTTGAAGCTTGATCTTTCACTTTTTAAAATTTAATTTTTTATTCGATTTTTAGAACTTAACATTTTCAGTCTATTTTCCTACATTAGTAGAAAATAAAACTGTTTCAATCTTCTAGCACAATGTAGTAAATTTTGTCCTCTTATCAATTATAATCAGCTTGTACTTAATCAAGATAATAATTAAAAAATCATTAAAAAATTCATCATAAAAACATTTTTTTTTCCCAGAAACAGACACAAAATGACATATCTAATGATTTTTGATTTGAAATCCACCATAGTGGAGATTGCTTTGAGGCCTATAGCAACAATGGCTGTTGCCTTGAATGATTCTTACTTATGCACAGAAATTGTAACACAAACCAGACATAACAATTTTATTTCTCTACATTACATATACAGGGTTGTTATAATTAAAGTTCGCCTATTCAGAAGGCTCTAGAGCCGGTTCTATGGCTCCAAACGAAACAAAATTTCACTAGTACATAGTTGAAGAGATGCGCTCTGCGAAAATCAAAAAAAAAAAATTAGTTAAAATTTTGTCAATAGGTGGCGCTGCGGCAATATTTAAGCTGATATTTGCAGATTCCTTTATTTTGTAAAAAACAAAATACAGGAAATTTTATTTCACAGTTGGTAAAAGTAAACTTTTTCAGATTCATTATATCAATTTCGGTCAATCCAGATGAAACATACAAAATCGCAAAATTTCACCCAATGCTTGAAAAAGATAACATTTTATTCAAATTTTCAACGAACGATGTCAAAGTGCCGTCGCAACTTCGAAAACTTGAATTACCCTTCTAACCACCTGACGATTTAAAACTTGCTGATAAAGTGTGTCTGTGATTTCTTTGACACTGGAACAGTTGATTGTTTCTGAAAAGCATTTGGATCTACGCTTTGTGGAGAATGGTAACTTTGAAAGAAAAGGCACTTCTTGTAAAGTTATTTTATCAAAATAACAGAAATGCAGCTGCAGCTCTTCGAGAATTCCGGAAACAAAAAGATGTTAGACGTGGACCAATGTTGGATCGTGGAGCTCACAAAGTGATTAAAAAGTTTGAGGAAACAGGAAAACTCGGCATTCTTCCTGGCAGAGAATGAAAAAAGGTAGGCATTTCTAGCATTGAAGATATTGCTACTGCTGCCGTGGATTTAGCAAGCCAGTCATCATTTGGTAATGCAAGTGTGCCAGCTATTGCAAATGAAGTCGATATGCCGATTTCAGTGTCAGAAAAGTGATGTGTCAAATTTTGTGCTACTATCCATGTAAGATTCAGAGGGTGCAATAACTAATACAGGGTGCTACCGAAAGTCAGCTATCATTTTCACTACAGTTTCTTGCACAAATGAATGTGGACAATTCTTGGCCCTGGAATATTCTATGGACTGATGAAGCGCACTTTTATTTAAACGGACAAGTGAACACACACAACTGTCGAATTTGGGCGAAAAAGAATCCTAATGTTGTCCTAGAAGTTCCATTGCATGCAGCTAAAGTGATGATGTGGTGCGGTTTCACAACTACGTTTATGATACGGCCATATTTTTTTGAGGAACTAACATCCACAGGACCCATTATATGTTCCATAAATGGGAGAAGGTATCTCAATATGTTGTCAAATTTTCTGATTCCCGAGCTGCAACAGTGAGGCTGCCTTCAAAGTAGGGTCAATCCATGTGAAATGACCCAGACCATGTTGCTCAATATTTTTGATTTTTTTAATTCTTTACCAGTTAATTAACTGTACTTTTAGGAATCTAAAACCAGGATTAAAAAATTTTTAAACCTTTAAAATTTTTTTTTGGCAGCTATTTTTTGTCATGTCACAAGTGTTTTTTCATGAAAATAGTACTTTACGGACACCTTTATAACTTTTTTATTTCTAAACGTATCAAAATGATTTAAAAAACATTTTATTGAGTAAAGAATGAACTAAATTTTGATAATAGGTATTTTTATGATAATGATTCAAAATATTGCATAAAATAAGATTAAATGTATCATTTTTACAGCAAAAAGTTGTATTTTTGACATAAAAATGGTAATGGAAAAAAGTAAAACTCACCTTTACATTTTTTTTTCTGAATATATACCTTATTGAACTATTCTCTGAAGAAATATGAAACATTTTGAGATGCTCCTTCTTTTTCTATAATTAGTCAAACTTGGCATCTCAGTGTCAAAATGCTAAATTTGAAGTTCAATACCTAGTAAAGGACTGGATAAAATTTTATGAAAATTTAGCTGGATAACCTTCTTATAGATGTAAACATGTATCAAAAATATTATGAGCGATATGTATGTGGTTTTAAAAATATGGAGCCTCGAAATTGGCTTGAAAATCCGTTTGTTTACATATATTTCCACACCATGAAGAACTCATAATGCGTGATATATTCTGCTCATTTCTTCAAATGCTTCTTTTATAAGTATAAATAACTTTTTTACATAAAAGTAATAATATTAAAACTTAATTTATGCTCACAAATTTAATATTTCATTTAATTTTAAGCTAGCATTAATTGAAAGTAAGTATTAATTTTATGATTAAGAACAAATTTACAAATAATATCACGTCTTTACTTGTAAACTTCTATTAAATTCTATGACTGAGAACAAGTTTTCATATCCTGTCCTATTTATTTTTAATGTGCCAGTGTATAAATATGTTATCATTTAAACTGTAACCCAGATAAAGGCAACTGATGAATTTTTAGAGTCTTTAGTAGAAAAGTTACTGGCTTTTAAAACTCACCATTTTACTGATAAAACACAGTCTCAGTACTTCCAGGAGTTAAAAGAAATTAACTTCAAAAGAATGTATTGTTCCAGCAGATTTTGCTGAAAATTACGCATTTACAATTCAAGATGAAATCCAGAGTTACCATTGGAATAATCAACAGGCTACAATACACCCATTTGTATACTATTACAAAAATGAGACAAAAGTTTGTTGTAGGAATCTATGCATAATTCGCGATCATTTTGGTACATGATACAATTACTTTTCACACTTTTCAGAAACACTTAATTGACGACATCAAAAACATTGCCCCTTCTGTCATTGAAAAAGATATTTATTTTACTGATGGTTCAAGCAGCCAGTATAAAAACATGAAGAATTTTGTGAATGTATGTCATCATTTCAAGGATTTTGGGATAAAATCAGAATGGAATTTCTTCGCCTCTTCCCATGGAAAAAATGACTGATGAGATAGGTGGAATGACAGAGAGAGAGATAACAAGAATTTCCTTACAGCGACCATGCACAAACCAAATTTTAACACCAAAAGATATGTTTGAGTGTTGTTCTGAAAACATTTCTGGGGTTACTTATCTATATATTTCAAGAGAATAAATCTAAGAAAATGAGAAAAAATTATAAAATGGATTCCAATTCTGCCAACGGATTCCAGGAACATGTGCATATCACCAATTTATACCATTAAGTGAAAGTGTTATCAGATGCTTTGTAACATCTACATGTGAACAATATAATGATCACAATATTTCAAAAATTTGGAAAAGCTCACTATCATTCAAAGTAAATGAATTGCTTTGCAATTATATTACGTGCATTTATGATAAAAAGTGGTGGGTTGGAAAAATTCTTGAGCTAAGTGAAGAAAACGGTGACCTATTTCTTCACTTTTTTTCACCCATATAGACTGAAAACATCTTTTCAACTGTCCAAAAATGATACAATTTGGGTACCACTAAGTAACGTGCTTCGGAAACTAACTCCAGTCACTGGACACAGTACAACATTACCGAGACACTTTGCAATGAAGTATCGCTGATATTTATTTCTATGTGTGTAAAGTAAATTTATGTATTCTATGTAAGAAAAATATGTGAACCTTAAAAAGCAGCATTTGAAGTAATGAGAATAATAAATTAAGAGTTCTTCTTGTGAAAAATTGTGTAAATAAATGTGACTTTCAAGCCAATTTCGAAGTTCCATATTTCTAAAACTACATAAATATCACTCATAATATTTTTGCTACATATTTACATCTATAAGAAAGTTATCCTGCAAAATTTTCATAAAATTTTATCCAGTCTTTTTTTAGGTATTGAACTTCAAACTTAGCATTTTGGCGCTGAGATGCCAAGTTTGACTAATCATAGTAAAAGAAGGAATAACTCAAACGGTTTCATATTTCTTCTGAGAATAGTTCAATAAGGTATATATTCAGAAAAAAATACATAAAGGTGCTGAAGTTCTTTTTTCCATTAAAATTTTTATGTCAAAAATTCAATTTTTCGCTGTAAAAATGATACATTTAATTTTATTTTATGCAATTTTTTAAATCATTATCATAAAAATACCTATTATCAAAATTTAGTTCATTCTTTACTCAATATAATGGTTTTTAAATCATTTTGATATGTTTAGAAATAAAAAAGTTATAAGGGTTTTCGTAAAGTATTATTTTCATGAAAAACCATTTTTGACATGACAAAAAATGGATGCCAAAAAAAATTCAAAAGGTTTAAAAAAATTTTAATCATTGTTTTAGACTCCTAAAAGTACAGTAAATTAAGTGGTAAAGAATTAAAAAAATCAAAAATATTGAGCAACATTTTTTATTTTTTCTGGATGATTTCACATGGATTGACCCAGTATCGTGTTTATGCAAAACGGCGCACCACTGCACATTACTAGAGCAGTTCAGACTTTCTTAACAAGCCATTTTACAGAAGACCGTATCATATGTCGTTATTTTCAAGCAGTCTGGCCACCACGATCGCCTCATCTACCACCATGTGATTTTTGAAAGATCCTGTATCTAAAGACAGATGTCTGACAATCTCTGATCTGAAAGACAGTATTAGACTTCATATTCACTCAATCTCACAGGACAGTTTATGCAATGCTGTAGAAAGCACAATTCTTAGAATGGAAAGCATTATTGAAAATGGTGGAGGATTCATTGAGCATGCGTAATGTTATTCTTCATTATTTCCTCGTTGCCGAGCAACATGTTTATTTTTGTTGATGCAGATTACATCACATGAAATTATATTCATTTTTCTGTATTGTTTGGAGTCATAGGTCAGGCTCTAGAGCTGTCTGATTAGGTGAATTTTAATTATAACAATTCACAGTTCCTCGAAGTTTGATGAAACTTTTAAATTTGTGTGCTTTGTCTGGATTGACTGAAATTGATATAATGAATCTGCAAGCATCGCCTTAAATATTAGTGCAGTGCCACCTATTGACAAAAATTTTAACTAATTTTTTTTTCAATTTTCGCAGAGCGCATCTCTTCAACTACGTACTAGTGAAATTTTGTTTCGTTTGGAGCCATAGAACTGGCTCTAGAGCCTTCTGAATAGCCGAACTTTAATTATAACAGCCCTGTATATATTGCTTTTGAAAACAATCACAATTACATCCATGTCTTACCCAGGGACTTGAACCCGGACCCTCAGCTAATATAATGATTTTGATTCCAAGTGAGAATGAAAGATAATGATATTTTTCACTAATTGCATAAGCAAATATTCAATCTTCAAGCCTAATACAGCCTTTTTTCTCTTTTCAATTAAGTTTATTCAGAATTCGTGAAACAATTTTTAAATTTTGCACAATTTTTTTAAAGATTTTTTGGAGTTTTTCCTTCTATTTTTAAATGTTCCGGCCATCGCTGGGTGGGTCAGCTGATTATGAAATAATTATTTAAATTAAATTAATCATTATCAAATTTCATTTTTTTAAAGTAATTATTAAATATTTTAAAGTAATTATTAAAATCCTATTGGTTATTTTAGAATGTACTGTTTTCAATTTTTTTTTTTTTTACTCAAGTCTTCTGTAAGCATCGGTACTAGAGAGCCGGATCTTTAACAGTGTAGATGATGTTAACATAACAATAATGCCATTTTCAACAAATTATTAATACAGCAATCACTTCATTAGAGGCTTTTTTCTTAAAGCGAGATGGTTTGCTCATAGTTCATCAATGCATGTCATGTTTACTAACAAGAACTCTTCCTACAAGATTTTTTTTTATCAATATGATCAACTTGTCTTTTATATCCTAATTTCAGTACCAGTATAGTAAAAAACCAGAAACATGTTATTTAGACACATTTGATGTGAAATGAAAATGATGCAGTGTCAAGTTTTTAAATGGATGTTTTCTTTTGATAGATGACGCCAGTTAACTTTTTAAACCATAGATCCCTTGATGGTGTTAAGG
Source organism: Maratus speciosus (assembly GCA_963932465.1). Lineage (NCBI taxonomy): Eukaryota > Metazoa > Arthropoda > Arachnida > Araneae > Salticidae > Maratus > Maratus speciosus. The sequence goes on from OZ010791.1 coordinate 292,390,808, forward strand.
ACCATTTTTGCAAATAGAAATTTTATTTTTTGTTGTATAAGAAAATGCCATGAGCAAAGGTATAACAATCGACATTATTTTCTTTTTATGTGAGCAATGGAAGTAACCCGATTAATACCATTTTGAAGTTTCTTTGAAAACGTTTTAAATTAAAAATAAAATTGAAACAGATTTTTTTTTTAGATAATAAATCTGGCCCATCGACAAATGAACAACTTTAACTTTAAAACCAGAAAAAAAATGAATAACTGAATAGATTATGAAACACCTCTCAACGCTATTGGGATGTTGATTTTTAAAAAAAAAGTAAAGAAAGAAAGAAAAACTCAGTAAAATTAATTTTAGCAATGACTGTCCATAACCGGTTATATCGCTCACCCGCAAGAAAAGTGACGCATCTCGCAAAAATTAATTTTGCATTTTATTCCATAAATAGGTCTGTCATATGTCCATCTTGCTACCCAAACAGTTTCATAAGTGTAGCTATGCGGAAAATCACTTTATTACGTTATATGTTCATTTGTGGCCATAAAAGAGGGGTGGATTGTGTGGGGAGATAAAATTATCCAAACCCCATCCTACGTCTTCATTTTTAAGGGTTTTATGCTTTTATCCACGTTTTCATTTCTGCATGCAACGCTAAGTGCTATAATTTCATGTTACAGTAAAATCATGCAAATTTTCTTTTGCCTCTCCTGTGAAATTTACATTTGTTGAGATGTGTCACTTCTCTTGCGGGTGAGCGATATATTAAATTATTTTTTGTGCAGCCCTGTATACAGTGGTGGGATTCAGCCAGTTCACACTGGTTCGGTAGAACCAGTTGTTAATTTGGGTTGAGTTCGGCGAACCAGTTGTTAAAGTGAACTTCAAATGTGAAAATCGCATTTACATTAATTTGCTTTCGTTAAATGCTTATCTGCACAACATTGTTTTGTTGGCATAACTCTGTGATAAGGCCTGATTAATTTCATTTAATAAAATATTACATTTGGAACAATAATATATTTTTTCTTCATCAGTCCTGTAAGAGAAAATTGAACTTAAAAAAAAAGAAAATTTTGAAGAATTTTGGTAACTAAATTGACAGTCCTAGGCTAATCCCAGTTATATGGTAAGGTTATTATAAATTACACTAACTACTTATCTATACTAATGAAAGAAAGTTTTGCTCTGTCTGGGTGTGTGTGATGGATAGCAAAATCTACTGCACGTACGAGACTGAAAATTTTTGTGAGGCTAGCTCAAAATGTCTCCTGATGCAACTGAGACACAGAATTTTAAAATTCCAATAATTAGTTGAGTTATTAAAAATCGCAACTCACTCTCATTAAAAACTCAACTCGGTCCTTGCGAGAAAGAAAAAACTTTGGCATACGCACAGAAGCCTTATTTGTGCATCAGTTAGAAATGATGAACAAAAAGGAGAAATTTCGGGGATATTTTGTAATTATTTATTAACCTACATCGGCCAAACCACTTAGTAAAGTTAAAAATGAAAGACATATGCTGAAAGATCTACGTCTCAAATGCCGCAATCAATTAAAAAATATATCGCAGTTAACCGCTTGAAAAATAATTTTCAAAAAGGGCCGTTTTCCCGAGAAAAAAAAAATTCTCCCTTATTGCAACGCCCTTCCAGGACACAATTTTGGAGAAACCGACAAACCAAAAATATGTTCTTAAAGTGAAACCCTCTTCTAATCGGTGGTGCAATTGGTTTAAAACAAATATGAATTTTAAGCCTTTCAAATACACCGGTAAACGCAGGTCACTTCGTGCCTCACGAAGACTATATTTTTTCTACGCTAAAAATAGCTAAACGACCGTATTCTTTTTGGAGCATCTCAATAAATAAACCAGATTTACATCACCTACAAAAAATTTGAAACGTTCGAATGGGTAGAAATATTTCTTACAAAATAAAATGAGTGAAAATTTCGACGAAATCAGCAAAAATCTGAGTTTCGTTGGGGGTTTCGCTCCTTCAGGGCGAAATTTTAGAGGTACTAACAAACCAATAATATGTTTGTAATCTGAAACCACCTTATCGATGGGACAATCGGTTTTAAAAAAATAGGAATTTTAACCCTTACAAATACACCGGCAAATGCAGGTCATTTCACGCCTCAAGGAGATGATATTTTTCTTCGCTAAAAGTAATTAAACGACTGCATTTGAACACAATCTTTTAAAAGTATCTCAAATTCAAATGGTATTGAGATTCTCAATAGATGAGATTTACATCATCTAAAAAATTTTGAAACATTCGGACAGGTAGAAATATTTTTTACAAAATAAAATGTGTGAAATTTCGACAAAATCAATCAAAACCTGAGTGTTTCTTCGCGGTTCCGCTCGCTTTCAGTGCGCATAGACTCCACAAATCAATCTGCGGCAAAATTAAAGTACCAAATAGCATATACTTTCAATTCAATATTTTTTTTATTTAAAAATATAAATTCAGATAAAATAGATTAAGATATAAAATCATACAAATTTCAGGTTAATTTAAGGGTCATTCATCACGGGCCCAGGCAACGCTATTATTCGAATAAATGGTACTTTACTTTGGCACGGAATGTTTCCTGTTACAGCTGGCTAATACTTAAATTGTCAGATTTAGTATACTTCCAACTGCACATTTTTTTTATATTGTTCTTCATATCTTAGAAGTAAAGTAGATATTCTCGTAAATGTAACAAATCCAAAATTTTGATAAGTTCCTCTAGTCTTATAATTTATATTTAGAAAAATATTTTTCCAGCTCTAACAAATGAAAAGACATTGCATGATCTAAACTTGCCGAATCATAATATTTTGTATTTTACAAATTTCCAGCGTTGTGTGGCCTGTTTTTTTTTTTTGTTTTTTTTTGTACTAAGAAACGGCAAAAATTCCTAAAATTTCTAAATGTCATAACTCGAGAAGTTTTGGTTGTGCAAAAATTTATCTCATTAGCTATAGCTTGGATAATATTTTTCTAAATATGTCATATACAACTTTTGGTCATGAACATGGGTTAATTCTTAAACTTACATTTCTGCTATTTTTATATTATATTGTTTATTGTTTTGATGCATTTTCTGATAGAAATTATGATCAGGGTTTCATGATTGCCAAATATTTATTGACATCCTTTTATAAGGTAACATGTTTCAGGATTTTTTTTCACTGTACCAAAGGATCAAAGTTTTTTTTAACAATGTTCTTATAATATTGGAAAGTGCTTCATAATCTGTGTGTGATGTTTCATTTTTCTTTCCTTTTTGTACATCAAAAATCATTCAGGCAGCGAATTGGTTGTTAAACTATTTGAATCCCACCACTGCCTGTATATGATCTGCAAACCTCGTAATACACTGCAAATAAATTAAATTCTAAAATGCATGTCACAGCTGAAAATGCACATCAAGCAATAATTGCTCATAGCCATTCTTATAACCAATATATTTGAGAGCCTCTATAAATAAACGACAAATTCCAAGTACTCAGTAATACATAGAAAACATGTAGATCACCTCAATAATGTATAACAGTTTCATTATGTTTGAAATAGTCTAACATCATTAAAATACACTGCAAACAATTTTTTAACATATATCATAATGCAATGGCACCTCTACTTTTGGGCGTCCCTGTAAACGAACTACTTACTTGATACTCAGTAAAAAACATCTATAATAATGCTATCCATATCAGTGAGGAATATGAATTTCATTATGCTTCAAACAGTATAAGACCATTACTAGTGCACTAAAAATCTATTGTTCCCCACTAACTGTAATGTAACGGAATAGTTTTGAGTGTCTCTGTAAACGAATTATAATTGCAATTTATTCCATCGTCAATGAACAGGGCTCCCAAATGGTCAGCCAACTGAATACCAATAAATTTTAACAGAAAATTTTATGGTAGGTTTGCGCTAGAATTAACTTTCAAAGGTGATTCCGGGGCAGTTTGTAGGAAAAATCTAAAAAGAAAATTTTTCTAAAATAATATTGGTATTCAGTTGACAGACCATTTGGGAGCCCTGAATGACTGCATGCCAATTTTATTAGGGTTCCATACTTAAAAAGTAAAAATGGAACCATTATAAGATCACTCCTGTATCTGTCTGTCATACCCATTTTACTCGTAAACTATAGAACGTGGAAAGTTCAAATTCAGGGAAGTAATAAAAACTATTGACCCACATATTTTCAGATTATTAAACATTTATAAATATATTTAGTAAAAATGTAGAGGGACAAATTAAGGGACTTGAAAAAAAAAAAGCTTTTGTAACGCTGAATTCAAAAATACATTTCTTTTAATTTTAGGTATTATATTTTCAAAGATATCATCGAAAATGTAGCGGAAAAATATGTCCCCTCCCCCCCCCCCCCCTCCCAAATCTAATTTCGAATCTACTGAAACTAAAATTATGAAAAAATTAAAGATAGTAGACATTAATTTAAACCTTAAACCTTGCAGGAAAATTATAGTGATGACACAGTTTTTGAGAAAATAGCATTTTTCCGTTACACACAAACTTCGATTTACGGGCATTCAGCAAAGGTGCTGAGCAGCGCTGCAGGTACCTATTGTATCAGAAGTATAAAAGCATTTTTGAGCATGATTTTCGAAAAAAATCGTCAGTAATTAGCCAAGATATTAACCCTTAAAGATATGACCGGTTTGGACATACATAATGACAGGGGCGGCGTACTCTATGTACCATCGGCTTTTAAAGCCTAGTTAACAACTTTTAATGATATATATGTGTAATGCAAGGGCCAGTAACAGTATAAAAGCAATAAACGTCAAATTGTTAAAAACAGACTAATTCAATTACAACAAATTACATAAATACTATGGGATTTGCGACTATTTTGCATTGAATGGATCTTTCAATCGCCTCGAGTGACTTTAAAAGTTAATTAAAAACCTATCTGGAAAAACACTGCACGGACCAAGGCGGCCTTACAAATTTGTGACCTCCTTTCGAAGCGCACAATGCCAAATGTAAACTTTGAAGGAATGTTTTGTTTTAGCTACACTGTAGAAAGAAAGGTTATTACAATGCTGAATTTAGTTTTATGAAATGCCAAAGGAAGTTTAAGGGATGGTCCATAAATGAGTCACACTTTCTTTCCATAATTTTGACCCCCTCCTCCCCTTTGTCACAAAGTGTCACACTTCACCATACCCCCCCCTCCCCCCTTGTCACATGTCACGCTATGTTACATAAACATATACTTGCAGTTCAGAAACAAAGCACTACGTTATAGATTATATTTCAAATTTTGTTTTTAAACTTTAACTATGTGTTTTAATGACATTTGTGAGCATAACTATAAAAATGATTAGTGTACTTATTTTGTATGAAATAAGACTAAGGTTTACAACAAAAAACATAATTAATATACAGTAGTAATAAAATATTAATATGAAAGAGCAATTGAAAACAGTAGTATTTTGGAATTTACTATATTTGGCTTTAAATCTTATCTTTATCACTAAAAAATATATTAATTTCAAAATAACTTCAAAATTTGATCTGCTGATTTTTAATGCTTTTATTTTAACCAAAACGTGTGATGCCACATTTCTTCTTACCCCCTTTGTCACAATACCACCCATTTGTTATACCACCCCTTTGTCACAAACTGTCACAATTTCACGAACTCCCCTCCCCCCCTTCAATCATTTGTGGATGGCCCCTAAATATGTAATGCTTTTATTGTCAGTACCGAATTAAATTCATTATAAATAGATTAAGATATATTAAACTAGTTGCATGTGTCAATCCTAAAACTTTCTTCTATCTCATACATGCTAATACTTCCTGATAAATGCAGCACAGCACCACCACCGGTAGGTGATTTATACCAAAATGTAATCAGGGACAACTTATGTGAACTTCTCTTTGAATTTGAAGTTTGATGAAAATCCATGCATTAGTTTTTGAGATGGCGCTATTTCAAAAATCATGAAAAGTTCTGCATAGCAGTGCCACCTCTTGGACAATTTACACCAAAAACTTATCAGGATCAATTTATATCAGGGACTAACTGGATCTAAAGTTTGATGAAAATTCATGCATTAGTGCTTCAGATACAGCTATTGCGGAAATCGTGAAAATTGCAGCATAGTAGCACCACTTGTTGGGTGATTAACACCTAAAGCTAAACAGCACTAATTTATATCAGGGGCTAACTGAATCTGAAGGTTGATGAAAATTCGTGCATTAGTTCCTGAGATAGAGCTATTGTGGTAATCATGAATAATGCAGCATAACAGCACCACCTATTGGACGATTTACACCAAAAGGTTATCAGCACTGAATTATATCAAGGACTAACTGAATCTGAAGTTTTCTGAAAATCCGTGCTTTAGTTCTTGAAATATAGCTATTGTGGAAATTATGAATAATGCTTATAGCAGCGCCAGCTGCTGAGCGATTTACACCAAAAAGTAATCAGCACCAATTTATATCAGGGACTAACTGAATCTAAAGTTTTATTAAATTCTGTTCAATAGTTCTTAAGATGTGTGTGACACAAAATTTGTGTCACACACAGACAGACATTTTGTAAAAACATGTTTTTTATGATCTGTCCCCTAAAACATATAAATCCGTCGAAAACCGGAATTCGAAAATTTTCACGAATCCAATACTTTCTTGTAAACATAGAAGAAAGTAAAAATGAGTTATACAGAATAGCTATATTTCATATTATTTAGGTTCCGTATCTCTTTGAACTTTCATGGTATATCCATTTACATTTTTCTAGTATATACTGTTATACCCAACTCTACTTTGTATAGTTTTTTACAAAGTCTTAGTATTCTTTTCACAGCGTTTTTTTTTAATAATACAATTACTAATTCATATATTTATTGTACGGAACCCTCTGTGCGTGAGTAATACTCGCACTTGACCGTTTATTATAATTGAAACAATGTAACAACATCAAATTTCTCAGGGGGGAAGAAAAAACTTTTCCTATTGATGTATTGTTGCAGAACATTTTAGAGTGTCTGTGTAAACTAACGATAAATGATACACATTTCATTTCTAATACCGAAATTGGATGATAAATCTCAATAACATAGCAATTACAAGCAATCCTAGTCTTGTTTACTTGAGTTAGAACAAGTAATATAAAAATTTTGTTTTTAAAGTCAATTCCTACTTAGGTCATCAAAGAAAAATTTAATATAATCCCTTAAGTTAATATTAGTTTTTTTTGCATTAAAATAGCTCAATTTGTTGATTTTCTTTAAGAAAGTAGGTTTACAATGGAAGTCTATGGAAATTTGCTGAAATATTAGAGATATTGCCAAGTTGGTGTCACATTTAGCGGCTCATTTTGGTCGCTAAATTTGGCGATATATCGCCAAGTTGTCTACAGACTTGGCGGTATTTGGTGACAGAACAGGGTCCCCCCTATGGTAAACCCCCTTATAGCTATGAAGATGCATTAAATGCTGTTCAATAACCAATGGCCGCCATTTTGTCTCCCATAAAAAACAAATTAATTAATTAAAATTTAATTAATGAACAATTATTTAAAAAATCTGTATTAACATCAATTGTCATCCAGTACAAGTTTTAAAAAATTTATTTCAACTTGATAGGATGAATAATAAGTATTTTATTAACAATTGAAAATTTGAACAAGATATATAAATATAGGGAGAGTGTGAACTAATAGTAGGAATTGAAAAAGGACTGGCAGATGGCTAGACAAACTGAATTCATAAATTCTAATGAACTATGTTTGTAAGGGTTAAAACGTAAAAATTTATAAAGTAGAAATGACAGTGTAAAACCATAAGGACCCTCTAAATTCTCTCATCAGTTTTCCCCTTTGACTTTGTCTGATTACACCTAGCCATTATAATAATTTCCATTATTTTATTTTATTTGGAACAAAAAAAAAAAAAAAAATAACCCATTCATCATCCTTTCGAAGAAATTTCATTCAAAACATGAAAATTTTTAAAAAAGTTAAAATTTTAAAAAATGGGCAGTCTCACCTGCAAATGAACAGCTTATCATAACTGCCTATACACATTTCGGGAACTGGCCGATTATATCAATAGCCATTTTGCGATTTGGCCGATTGTCTTTGGTCAGTTTGCAAACTAGTCGGCCAATACCCGAATTGGCCAATCCATTGAAAATGTAGTTGGCCAATTTGCAAACTGGCCGATTCCGGGTTTTGGCTGCAACATATATATGCTTATACACATATACATGCAAACACTTTCTTTTATTGATGTAGAATTATAAATTCAGAATTGGAAAGGTATTGAAGTGATTACTAAGCTGCCACTGGTAATTTAATTTCGCCTTTCTAATTAAAATATATATAGAATTGCTTCAAAACAATTATTTTTAAATTTTTGATTAAACAGGGTTCATACTCATCAGGGGAATATGGGATTCCTGGGAAAGTCAGGGGTGAAATTCGGGTCTTAAAAATCAGGGGAATCTCAGGGGACAATCTAAAAAATACCAAAAACCTGGGGAAACTTGGCGAAATGATCGTCTACTCTGGGAAATAAGGGTACTCTCTGCTATTCACATGCTTTGTGATGTCATAATGCAATCGAACTAAGACCCACCTTCAAATCTCGTGAGACATCGAATTGGAAACTAGCCATGCCTTCTAACGTCTGGCAACATCCACTCAAAAACCAGACACGCCTTCAACACCACCAAGCACTGCAGGAGAAAGATTTTTTTCTACATGGTTAACTATTCTTCATTTATGAAGTCTGAATTTGACAGCAGCTTCAAATTTGTTTTGAAAATGATATGATCGTTAAGAGAGCAGATCATAGATGTAAATAGACAATATTATGTGTATTATCGCGTGATTGTTTGTAGAAATATAGTTTAAAATAGATGAAATATATCTTGAAGTAGACAGAAAGTCAAATATCAATTAACTCAAATGCATTATTTAATGGATTGTAAAAGGATAAATGTTCATTTATGAATTCGTCAGTATTGGATTTTTGATATTTCTATTTTGAAATTCTGAAAATATTTTTTTTCATGTCAAAATGAGCTCTGCCAAAACTGTTTTTAATTTAGACTGGACAGATAAAAATGTGAATCCAGAATTTGCAGTTTGGGTTGAATGTGTTAAACCCGATACTTACAAGTTTTGCTGTCGTTTCTGCCAGAAAGGAAAGTTCAGAGAAGGTTTTCTTTAATCTCATAGGGTCTAAGAGTCAATTTTTTTTTATGATTTTTTTTTTCCCTATAAAGATTATTTTTCAGATTAAAAAGGTATTGAAAACTTTGAAATTTAAAAATAATAAACTTATTTAATTTTTAATGTAAATACTTAAAACGCTTGGCTTGCCAGATTTTATTTCTTTTTTCCCTATTGGGTGCAAAAAAGGTTTAAAAGTATAAAAAAGAAAATTTTTGAGAAGGATTTTTAATTGATTAAGCTTAAAGTTTTAGTTAAGGGCTAGGAAAGTGAGTAAAACATAAAAATCATTATGTGTAATCTGTTAATCTAATCATCAGAAATATGCAGTTTGCTTTATTTAATTTTGTAGTGCTTTATTAAAACGGGAAAAAAGCAGACATGTTAGTGTGCTTGTGATTCAGCAGATTTTTGGATTAATTTTTACAGATACAACTTAGGTAGGTAGAAAAAATATATAAATTGTATTTTATATCTGAAGCATAATCTTTACTTTTACTGATTGCCTCTTTATTTATTATTTTTGGGGATAGGTTGGGGCTCGATACTGAATTTTAAAAATGTCGTTAATTGTCGACATGGAAAAATTATTCATCCTGGAAAATACATCAGGGGATTCTCAGGGGATTTTTTGGGGGAAAATGAGTATGAACCCTGTTAAATCAATTTTTTTTTTATTATATGAAATCTTAAACTTAAAAAACTTGTTATTGGGAAAAAAAAAAAAAAAAAAAAATGTTGCAATATCTTTGGTACAATAAGTAAATCCTGTCGTCCTTTTGTTCTCGATGTAACAGGGTTTGACAATATTCAGTGTGTGTATTAAGATTGTGTGTTTAAAAAATATATATTTGGTTATTAAAATGTGATTAATAGATTTTTTTTTATAGGCATGTCTGTAACAGTGCAGCAACTACTGAATGATGCTAAACGACTTGTTACTCGCCTTAGGGATCATGATAATTCAGCAGATACACTTATTTCTCAAGCACAAACACTAAATAACAACATTGAAACAATGAAACAGGTGTGCATCTATATTTAGAATTTTTAATATTATGTGAATATTTTTCTACTTTATGAAAAATATTTTTTTCTTTTTTATCAATTTAGCAGGTTACATGTGATAGAATATTTTTTCCTTTATTTTTTGTACTTATGTGTCAAGAATAATGTACCAGTTTTCATGAAAGATATCAAGCATTGTGAAAATTGTTATGTTTGATTTAAACTAATTTTTTGTATTTCAAAAACAACTTTTAAATTTCTTGTCAATTTCATAATTTAAGCGATACATCATTTTAATAAGTGCCTAAGCTAGATAGAGAAAATTACATTGGTGAAAGGATAAAAAGAATTAAATTTTCTGGCCACCTATTTGTCAGCAACAGACGGTGAGCTAAATAAACAGACTGGGATTTCTTAATACTCCCCCCCCCCCCCCCTCTCCTGACACTAAGTTATAATTTAAGGCTCTTCTAAAATCAAATCTGGCTACTTTCTAACTCATTCATGAAGTTATTTTCATCGCTAAGTAGGTAAACTTTTCCACTCTTCTTACTGATATACTGTTTTTTTAAAGGTCATATATCAACTGTAATACAAATTAAACAAAGTGGTCTCATTCCTTCTATTTTTGCTATTTTGGCAAGAAAGGTAATTTGCAGGGAAATTAGATTAGGGTTAGCACTGTTTAAACCAGTTTGTTTTAACCATAGTTTAAACCAACTGGTTTTTTCTAACAAAAACAATTGTTTTTCTTAGAACAAATCTAATATATTTTCTTTTTTTTCATAATTTCAAATTATTGTATAAATAATTTGTATTTTTAACAGTATCTCAGCAGTCAGTATGAGACATAATGAGTCTAGGTCATGTTTGTATGCATGTAGAATGAAAATTGCATGTATTGATGAACATATCTGGGATTCTAAAGAGAAAACTTAAAAATGTGAATTTAGCAAAGATAAAATAGATTAAAAAATATTCAATATTTAGCAGAGAAAATGGAAATTATTTACAGCAATTTTAACATAAAATGATCTTTAAGATTTCAGTCAAGCTGTAAAAGAAAATTTTCTTGATTTGGAAGATAATCCTTTAAGAATAGAAAAGAAACTCAAGATATGAAGTCAAATAAGAGGGCATTGCAAAACTGGGTGCTACTTAACACTTTACCGACCGGTAGCGTTTCGAACATACTATGCCCTTTCACCGCCCTGTCAGCCGCAGATCGTCCGAGACACCGGCTTGGTTTCGGCCTAAACTGACGTGCGGGAATATATGTGCTTTTCTTAAACTCTGGTAAAATTGTACGCTTCGTGTTATTCTAGGGTAACGAAATTTAATAAAATCTTTTACTTTAATCATATTAGTGTTAAACAATATTTATTTTATCTATTATAATCGTTTTCAGTTTATTATTTACATAAAATATACCATAATCCCTATAACAATATTTGTCGAAAAAAGAAGTTGTTTAATATTTTTTTAAACTATGATAGCGCTCGAAACAGTCACCTTTGTGTAATGGGAGGTTGCAGAATTTACAAGCGAAACCTGTTCTGCTTAGTTTTTTTTTACTTGCACAAACTCTGCGTTGTCATAGGGGTTTTTTATATTGACCGCTGGTCACTATATTTACTAGTTTATGCTTTCTGAAATTTGCTAGTCTTCTGGGATGATCAAATCGGGATGTGGTTCTTGTGGGTTCGGAATTAGGTAGATCCTTACCTTGTTCTTCAGTTTCGCTGTCTTCTATCAATGAAAGTGCCGCTTTGTGCAGAAAATTTTTATATGTAATCTTCTGTCCATTCAGAGTTGTATATACTTTAAAGGAGTTAAAAAGTGCACAATTGATGAAGAACATTACGACACGTTTCGTCCATTTTTTTGTTTTCCTAAAAATGGAGTAATAGGCCAGATATTGATCTGCGCAATCTATGCCCTTCATATATTTATTATAATCTATTATTGAAATATGTTTCTGTATGGGGCAATCTGATGTCCTGCTTCTGTTTCTAGATTCCGCCATTTGTGCAGAATGTATTGTCGATATCACGTTTACATTCCTTTTGCCATTATTCCATACTTGTAATAAAATATGGCCATTTCTAAGAAATTGATGTTGGCCTCTTGAAAGCTTGACCGTTTGAAGTATTTGAGGAAGACCTCTGTTCTTTCGAATCGTCCCGCACACTTGCAATTTATTAAAAAAATTTTTTTTAGCTATGTTGACACTATTATAATAATTATCTTAATATATATGATGCCACATGTTCTTATACGGTCCAATGACTGATAATACTGTCTCTTCTAATTTTTTTCCATCAGCGGCATACACACAAAAGTTGGATACGTATCCTGTACAAGCTTCAGACAGCCCTCTAACCAGTATTCCATATTTTGTAATTTTTGCCGGATTATATGTTTTGATTGACAGTCTACCTCTCCATGGAATTAAACATTCATCTAGAGACAATTGTTGATCTGGTTTATATACGTTGTTAAATTTTTCCTTGAAATAATCAATGACAGGCTGGACCTTCACCAGCCTATGCGAGTTGGGAGAAATATCGTTATTATTACAAAAATGCCAGTTTTGCATTATTTGTAAAAATCTGTTCCTGCTCATAACCTTCGAGAAGAACGGCGCTTCTATAGATGGGTCTGTAGACCAATAATCGTAGAGAACGTCCTTCTTTACTTGTCCCATGAGAATGATCAGACCCAAAAATTTCTTCATTTCAGTCACCGTGACGTCTTTCCATTTTTTCGTTTTTGATGTAATTCTATATTTTTCCACAATTTGATAATGATATCTATTAGACTCCCTCATGAAGTGCTCAATCAGGTCACTTCCAATGAATAAATTCACAATATCCATTACGCTTTCGGAGGAACTTGGCATAATTTTTATGCCAGAGCTGCCTTCGAAAGGTTCCAAAATTATACTCTTGTCATTTGTTGACCATGTATCATTGTTGTGTTCAACATTATTATTCATGTCCTCGTCTTCTGAATGACTGTATATTAGAGGTACAGGACGTCGCTTTCGAATGGCTATACTATTGCTATCACTTTCGTCATGAGTACTACTTGCTGAACATCAGTCAAGACAATCTGACAGGTCGTTAAGATAAAACTCGCCGAGACTATCCTTTTCGTTCATTTCTAAGGGCTAAAGCTTATAAAAAAGCACCAATTATCTGAATAAAGAATGCGAAATGCTTGCTGCTTGTCAATCTAACCTAACCAAATCTAACAGAAAGATCAAAAGTTGATTAATCGACGACCGGTCGGTTAGCGCTGGGGAGCAAACGTCGAATAATCGACGGCCGGTCGGTAAGCGCTGGGGAGCAAACGTCGATTAATCGACGGCTGGTCGGTAAAGTGTTAATAGCATTTTAATATTATCAATCTTTTTTTTTTTGTTACTTGCTGAATCTAATGGCCAAAAATGTTGATTTGGTGTTACCACACAAAAGACAAAATCACAAGAAATATTTGAATGTAACAAATTCTTCGAAAACCTGAGATACTGTTATTATATAAAAAAGTTAACCATATAGTCTGGGTGCTACGGTTGAGAAAACTGCAGATCGTGATAAGAATATACCGATTGGTGAGTATCTACTTTATATTAATACAATGTATTTCAGAGTGGGAAGCATCGCGTAAAGTCGTGAGAATTCAAGATGGCGGCTGTTATTCAAAATGGCGAATATTTTCGGATTTTCTTACTATCCATCATATAAATATGTGTTTCAGGGTGATTTCGATGTTTTTTACGTCAAAAGTTTCATTTTTAATACTTTCCGCCGTAGTTGAATGAGTTTATGAATTCAGTTTTTCTGTTTGTTTCTCTGTCTCCCTGCTTGCCATTCCATGCTCTAACTCGCTTAAATATCACTACTCGCTTAACTTCACTCGGATTGCGATGTAATTTATGTATGTTATTGAAGTTTACAATAACATGTTCCGAATAAAAATGAAGAGTGTAGGTTTTATAGTCCGTTTACAGGGCCCTCAAAAGAATTCCACTACGTTATTGTCTATTAATCCGAGTGCTGCGGTTGAGAAAACTGCAAATCGTGAGAAGAATATACCGAATGGTGACTACTTTATATTAATACAACCCATATGAGAGGGGGAGGGATCACGTAAAGTCGTAGGAATTCAAGATGGTGTCTGTTATTCAAAATGGCGTCATTTTCTCAATTTTCTTACTATCTATCATATAAATGGGTGTTTCAGGTCAATTTCGATGTTTTTAACGTAAAATTTTTCGTTTTTAATATTTTCTGCCATAGTTGAATGAGTTTATGAATTCAGTTTGTCTGTTTGTTTGTCTGTCTGTCTGCTTGCCATTCCATTGCTCTAACTCGCTTAATTTCATTCAGATTGTCATGTAGTTTATACAGTCGAACCCCGTTATAACGAACCTCAAGGGACCGAAGGTTTTGTTCGCTATATCCGGTGGTTCGCAATATCCGAACCGTCAAGAAAAATGTTAGAGTTCACAAAATGTATAACTCATTAGTTGCTATGTGTATATTCAATAATGATGTATTAAAAAAAGGTAAAATCTATTAAATATAGCCATTAAAGAATTAAATTGAGTAAATTCGATTACATTAAACTAACACAATACTAATTAAATTAACCAACAATGAAGACAAACATGAATAAATTAATTTTACCTTTAATTGTTGCTCACTGTTTTGATACAGAAATAATCGGTAATTTTCTACTGACGTGATGCCGATTTCAAAAACATATTATGAATTTCTTTGTCTAGTACATCAAATGACTCCAGCACTCTTTCTTCCACTGTTTGTGTTTGTGTAGACAAAAACTTATTAATTACACGCATCGCTGCTGTAGCATCTGAGATTGTGGGGATTTCGTCATTTATGTGGTCCTCTTCATCACCATCAGATGCAGAATCTTCGATTTCAGAATGATTTATTTTAACTTCTTCCCCAATCTCTTCATCAGTCAGATCTTCACATGTAATAACTTCATCATCACATGTTTCAAACAATTGCATATCACAAACTGAGAAAACAGCTGTGATCAGGAATAAGAGAAAATAACTGACGGGTAGGCGGGATCACACCTGCAGAGTGACTTTCGTAAAAGCGAAAGAATGCAGTTGTTTCTCCCCCTTTTAAAAAAAAAAAAAAAAGACTTATCGCTGATTTGCCCCAGTTTCACTAGCTGGCATACATTTTCTTATGAAATTGGAGTCGAAGTCCTGTTCTCACAACTTTGGAAAAGTAAAAAAGAAAAAAAAAAACATGGTCAACTGGGCAAAAATGTTCGTTATAGCCGATTCTTAAAATATCGGTGGTTCGTTATAAAAGGATAAATTAGCATTAAATAAAATAGGAAAACGACGGGACCAAACTTTTCGTTCGTTATATCCGGGAGTCCGTTATATACCGGGTTCGCTATAACGGGGTTCAACTGTATATGTTATTGACGATTACAATGACATGTTCCGAATAAAAAATGAAGTGTATAGCTTTTATAGTCCGTTTACAGGGCCCTAAAAAGATTTCCATTACGTTATTGTCTATTAGTGCGGGCTCTACGGTTGAGAAAACTGCAATTCGTGAGAAGAATATACTGATTGGTGAGTATCTACTTCATATTAATACAATCCATATAAGACGGGCCGGGATTGCGTCAAGTCGTAGGAATTCAAGATTGCGGCTGTAATTCAAAATGGCGTCATTTTCTGGAATTCTTGCAATTTTCATGCTATTCATTGTATAAAAGTGTGTTTGATGTAAAATGTATGTGCAAAATCTGTAAAAATATGTGTGGCTGTAGAAATGTTACACTTTCTTGCACATTATTGTGCAACTAAAAAAGCGAATGGGAGAAATATAATGATACAAAGAGAAGTTTTTATATTCTCTAACTTTAAATGTAACATGCAATATTTTTAATATCTTGTATAATTAAGGTATTACTAAAAATGCATTTATTTATTTATTTATTCCTTTCATTTTCTTCACCAAAAAATACAAAAACACTTTAATAATTGTCCTATTTTCATTTTAAGTGTATTTCTGATATTAAAAAGGGAATTTCTGCAGTTTAAAAAAATATCAATATTAACCTTATAGAAACTTTTATATGATGTATCAGAATAAAAATGCAAACAAAATTGAAGAACAGCCGCCATCTTGAATTCCTATGAATTTGCAAGATGCCTCAACCTCTTATATGCATTGTATTAATATGAAGTAGATACTGATCATTTGGGATATCTTTATCACAAAATGCATTTTTTTCATACCTAGCAGCTGTACTAAAAGAAGTTGATTTAAATGATGATCTTTATTGAATTTATACACGAGTTACAAACGCATATATTCTTTTTTTGGTGTGTTACTGTAAATAAACGATAAACACTATGCACACCTTATTCTATTGTAAGTATTGTGTAGTGCACCTCACTGATGTGTGCTAATTTGAATGTGTTTCAGAGAGTATAACATGATTAAAACACATTGTAAACAATTTTCCCTCATATACAATAACGTAATGGAATTCTTTTGAGGGCCCTGTAAACGAACTATAAAACCTATACACTTCAATTTTTATTCGGGCCATTTTATTGTAAGCTTCACTAACATATATAAATAACATGGCAATCTGAGTGAATTTAAGTGAGTAGCGATATTTAAGAGAGCATGGAATGGCAAGCAGACAGACAGACAAACAAACAGACAAACTGAATTCATAAACTCGTTCAACTATGGCAGAAAATATTAAAAACGAAACTTTTTACGTTAAAAACATCAAAATCGACCTGAAGCACACATTTATATGATGGATAGTAAGAAAATTCAGAAAATGGCGCCATTTTGAATAATAGCCGCCATCTTGAATTCCTACGACTTTACGCGATGCCTCCCCCTCTCATATGGATTGTATTAATA
Source organism: Maratus speciosus (assembly GCA_963932465.1). NCBI lineage: Eukaryota > Metazoa > Arthropoda > Arachnida > Araneae > Salticidae > Maratus > Maratus speciosus. The sequence goes on from OZ010791.1 coordinate 292,407,984, forward strand.
TAAAGTAGATACTCACCATTCGGTATATTCTTCTCACGATTTGCAGTTTTCTCAACCTTAGCACCCGGATTAATAGACAATAACTTAATGAAATTCTTTTGAGGGTCCTGTAAACGGACTATAAAACCTATACACTTCATTTTTATTCGGAACATGTTATTGTAAACTCCAGTAACATACATAAATTACATGGCAATCCGAGTGAATTTAAGTGAGTTAGAGCATGGGATGGCAAGCAGAGAGATAGACAAACAAACAGACAAACTGAATTCATAAATTCATTCAACTATGACGGAAAGTATTAAAAATGAAACTTTTGACGCTAAAAACATCGAAATCGTCCTGAAACACACATTTATATGATGTATAGTAAGAATTATCCAAAAATGACGCCATTTTGAATAACAGCCACCATCTTGAATTCCCACGACTTTACGTGATGCCTCTCCCTCTGAAATGCATTGTATTAATATAAAGTAGATACTGACCAATCGGTATATTCTTATCACGATTTGCAGTTTTCACCTTATTTTGGTCATGTAGCACTCGGACTAATACTGGAAATAGTGTCCTCCAAATGAATATATTTATAATTGTGAAGTAATGATTAGCTCAAGAAAAAAATATTAAATGTTCAGCAAACTGGTTTTCACTGGAAAACAACAACAACAACAAAAAACAGCTACAGTCAAGGTAGAGAAAATTCTTTATTAGTGTTGTCTTTTGTAATCCAAATTGCACAATAAATTGGATAGTTAATAGAAAAAGTTAGTTTCTCATTTAAAATTTTCAAATCCAAATTCTATTGAATATGCATCTGTTTATTTTTAACTAAAATATGCAACAAGATATATTTTTAAATCCTCTATAATATAATCAAACCCACTTCTTTGGATCTAACAAGAAAATAGGGGATCAATCTTTGGATCTAACAAGAAAATAGGGGATCGAGATAAGATTTGCTTAAGCCATAAAAAAAAAGTCATTTAAGAGTAATGTGTATTGTAACATGGCTTTGAATAAAAGTCTGTCGGCTGTTAAAAGGTTTTATTAGGTGGCAACTTTTATAAAACTGTCTATTATAAGATCAATATTTTCAGTTGTCTAAAAAGCTAGTAAACAGGTGTTTCTGCTTATTTTAATGTCACCTTTTTTTTTTTTTTAAACCTGGCAGTTTCAGAAGAGAAGTGTCAAATGACAATACTTCTTGAAAGATGTAAAGACTCAACTGTTAAATGTCAAATCATTCCAGGAATTCCTTATAAAATCTTTATTTGCAATAAAAGATCATAATTGTTCATTTAGTGTTCTAACAGAAAAATCAGACATCCCAGATAAGAAGTGTTTCAAAGAATTTTTTTGAATAGCCATTGGAAAGTTATTATATTCATGGAACTACACCATATATTTATTTGTTAGTAGTAGTAATCAAAAGATTGTTTATTAAGATTTTCAAGGTATCAATGTTTAGTGTTGACTCTAAGCCGCTTTAGCAGGGCACAGCGTCCTGCTGCCTTTTTTATTTCTTTTTTGCGCCCGGCGGCTCTTTCATACCCTTCTGATGCGCCCTGCTGCCCTTTTTAAAACTTCCTATGCGTCCCGTGGCAATTCAATTAATCCCGGGAAAATATCGCAAATTCTACGGACTCTAAACAAACCACTTCAAAATATTTATTGTGAACAAGGTACAAGTGTGCCCTTTTTGAAAAAAAATATGCCCTTTTTTAGAATAATGTTCCCTTTTTGAAAAAATGTACCCTTTTTAAGAATACCCTTTTTGAAAAATTCCTACCTGGCGTCCCTTTTATTCTAGAGTCAACACTAATGTTCCACTATGTTTTCTATGCTAGTATTTTATTCCTGAAACATAAGACATACCGGGTGTCCCAAAAAGGACTGACTGATTTTAAAATTCAATAACTTGCAAACGGTGACAGATATTTAAAAAATTCTTGCAGGAGGGTTATGCATAAGGTTAAAAGTTTTTTTACAGTGATTTTCGATTTTAGTTCGAATTACAAACAATAGATGGCGCTGCGATCGATAGACGCTAAATACAGGCTCGATTTCTGGTCCTTTCTCTTGTTCCATGCAGAAAAAGGAGATGGAAATGTATTATCCGGGCCCCGAAGTATCAAAAATCGAGCCTGAATTCAGCGTCTATTGATCGCAGCGCCATCTATTGTTTGTAATTCGAACTAAAATCGAAAATCACTGTAAAAAAACTTTTGACCTTATGCATAACCCTCCTGCAAGAATTTTTTAAATATCTGTCACCGTTTACAAGTTATTGAATTTTAAAATCAGTCAGTCCTTTTTGGGACACCCGGTAGCTGTTACTTTTTACTGATAGTTTAAATTTGAAATGATTTCAATTTTCTATATATATAACTGACTGTAGTTATTTAATTTAAATTATTTTTAAATGAAGTTTTATTACTTATATATCTAACAATGTTTATTTATGTCAATAAATATGCATGCATGTGTAATAGGAAAAAATATTAAAAAAAACCTGGTTTAAACCAAATAAACTGATTTTTATAAACCCTTTTTTTGCCAACCGTGGGTTTACCAAATGTAATTAAATGGGTATGAGATATAAAAAAATGCTAAAAATTTGCTGAAACCATAGTTTAAAAATCCTATCAAGCAAATCATTGAATGAATGTCATCGAAAACTTTTGTGTATCCCTGTAAATGAACTATAAGAGTAACATACTTGCTTAGTGAATTAATTCATCCCAGATAGTTTCAAAATCAGTACTGTCCTAATTAAGTTTCAATTGGCTCAATATTTCGGATGTTATCATGATGGCAAATTTGGCATGTTTTTTGCTTTAACTTTCAGAACTATTAGAGCAGATATAAATTATAAGAGCAACATACTTGGTTAATGAACTCATCCAAGGTATTGGCAAGATCAGTACACCATCTGATTTAGATTAAAATTAGTTCAGTATTTCAGACATCTTCATGACAAATTTTGCATGTTTTTTTGCTTTTGAACGCCCTGTAAGCAAAGTATAATAACAACATACCTGGTTAACGAACTCATCCAAGTTACTGGAAAGACACTGTCCCAATTAGATATATCCAATATTTATTTTTAAAATATCAAGATTTTTGGTATTTTCGATATTTTCATTTACTTGATATTTATTTTCAAAGTATCAAGATGTTTGATATTTTGCATATTTGGTTATTTATTTTCAAAATATCCCTGTGCAAGATAATGTTGATATTCAAAACAAGTGTAAATGCAAATTTTCAACTGTTATTGACTGTGTTATTCTATAGATAAAGAAATTTTGTCACTGGCAGTGACTTTTGTAACCAAACAAATATCTTTTCTAAGCTTTATGTTTGAAGTTTTTATTATTAAATGCCGAACTAATAATTGAGACAATTAATTCGAAACAGCCATTGAAAGATAAACTGTCTAATTTAGATAATCAGTTACATACAGTTTCATTAGAAAAGAATCTTTTCTGATTTGGTTTAGTTAAGTCTAAACTGTACAACATGTTAGAAAATAAAAAAATAAGACAAGCTTACATTTATGTTAAAATTCTTCACTTAAAAAAAAAAAAAACTTTTTTGTATTTATTATAATATTGTTTAAGTTTTTATGTATACCATGTATACAATATGTTTTAGTTTATAATTTATATTATCCTTGAAAATATTTATTGTCAGCAGTAGGCCTGGGCCTTAAATCGATTTAAAGCTTACATCGGAAATCCGATTTAACCATTGGTCTTAAATCGATTTAAGCTAAAATCGGAAATTGCGATTTAGCTAATGTCTTAAATCACGATTTAGCCAATGTCTTAAATCGCAATTTAGCCAATGTCTTAAATCGCAATTTAGCCAATGTCTTAAATCGCAATTTAGCCAATGTCTTAAATCGCGATTTAGCCAATGTCTTAAATCGCGATTTAGCCAATGTCTTAAATCGCGATTTAGCCAATGTCTTAAATCGCGATTTAGCCATTGTCTTAAATCGCGATTTAGCCATTGGCTTTAAATCGATTTAAAGCAAAATACTGATTCAGAGCTAACATCGGAAAAACGATTTATCTACTTTGATGTATCTACTACTTACATGACAAGCTGGTGTTAAATCGATTTAGGAGGATCCGATTTAAGCAAACATCACAAGCCTCAATGCTTTCCGATTTAAGAAAAACAAGGCAAGCTGGTGTTAAATCGATTTAGGACGATCCAATTTAAGCAAACATCGCAATCCTCCATGCTTTCCGATTTAAGGAAAACAAGGCAAGCTGGTGTTAAATCGATTTAGCAGGATCCGATTTAAAAGAACATCTCCGATTCAAGAAAAAAGCGATTTAAGAAAACAATGATTTAAGTAAGAATTGATATTTATTTATTTATTTTGTAAACAAGATTCAGAGTTTACGAGATTGGAATGTGTATTTTTCAGAAATTAAGAACTTATATAGTGGAAAGTTGAAAGGAAAAAGTAATGTTTAAATCTTAAAATCCAAATTCATCGAATTTCAATTTATATGCTAATGCAATCTTTTGATGATAAATTAAGTTTTCACATATTTGAGTAATATTGCAATATGTATTTTTTATTTTCCAATATTCTGTAATTAATTAAAATGTTTTAAAGTAGAATCCTGCATTGTTTCAAAAGATTGTTTTCCTGAAATTCATTCAGCATTTATATGATTAAAAATAATAATAATAAAGTTTTATATTTAAAATCCAAACTCATCGACTTGCAGTTTATACTTTTATGCATTATTATGATGAAAAATTCATTTTTGAAATGTTTTAGTAATATTTTAACATTTATTTTTTATATTTTCTATTATTTTGTAATTAATGGAATTATTTTAAAGTACAGTCATGCATTGTTTTGTGTATCACTATTTGGCCATGATCCACATGAAATATTTTTCTTTCACTAATAATATTTTTTTCCTGAAATTGATTGAGTATTTATGGTTGGAAAAAAAGAATAAAGTTTCATATTTGAAATCCAAATTCATCGAATTTCAGTTTTTATTTTTATGCATTCTTTTAATGAAACATTCATTTTTCACATGTTTGGGTAATATTTTAATACATATTCTTTATTTTCTATTATTCTGTAATTAATTAAAATATTTTAAAATAGTCATGCATCAGGTTTGACATCTGATTTCAATGCCAGTCACATGGATTGAGTATCTTGCTGAAATTGATTCACTATTTATATCCAAATTCATCCATTTTTAGTTTATATTTTTTTGCATTATTTTCATGAAAAATTAATTTTCATATGTAAGTGTATTATGGGAATATTTTAGTTTTAATTTATTATTATTTTGTAATTAATTAAAAATACTTTAATAAAGTTCTGTAATGAGTCAAGTAACTTTATTTTTACAGCAGAATGAGGGAAGGCTGGAGGAGGCATTCATTAGATTTTTCTGCAGATCTGCGATTTTCTGCTTTTTTGACATTTTGTTATCATTAAAAAGAGATATATTTTAAGATTATATTTTATTACTAATCTTAATGGATGGCAACGGCCGCAAAAAAAAATCAGCAATTTCAGTAATGTGCCCCAAAGCTCACACTTTCAATCCTTCTCCATCCACTATATAAATGTCAGCATTTATGTTAAACAAATCTTATTATAATCTAAAAGTTAAAAAGATATAAAATTGCACCTTATTTCTCATATTTTCCTCCCCCCTCCCCCCCCCCTTTTTTTTTACTACTTTTCTCATCATGGTAAATGAATAGTTAAATTCATCATTGAATTCTTTTAATATGCTTCTGTTTTACCTCAATAACTTTTTTAATCTGTGTCTGTAAAAAAAAAAAAAAAAAGTATATGTAGGTTGTTAGCAATGAAGTGCTATTTGGGTGGACTAGGGGATGTCCCCACCCCACTTAAAGAATTTAGATTGTAGCAGGCATAACAAGTCAGACAAAAAAAATCATTTTCTTTTATATTACTACTTATAGAATGAGTTTATAAAATGTATTACAATAGGTCACTAATTTTTAAAATGGAAAAAAAAAAACTAGTGTTTTGGGACATTCAAAGTTTTTTTTTTATGTGTAAAATGTACTTCTTTTCAAAATTATTTGAAAAAATAAAAGCTAAGTATACTAAATAATACAGGAAGGGGGGGGGGGGGGGCACATAAAGACCGTATTTTGTTACTAAAAATTAAAAAATAGGCTTCCAGATTCTAAAATGTAAAATCGGTGTTAAATCGCGATTTAGCACTAAATCGCGATGTTAGATGGAAGATAAATCGATTTAAGAAATTTCTACATCGCCCAGTCCTAGTCAGCAGTGAGTTGACTAACATATTGGATATATATTGAAAATATCGAATATATATCAAAATATTGGATATTTTTGATATTTTCAAAAATATCATGATATTTACAAACCCAGGTTACAACAAATTTTTTACTCTTAGGTAAAATTAAAAAGCAGAAATCCGCTGAAAGGATTAAGATTCTCACTTCTGGTTTCAAGACTGATGTTTTTAAAGTATTTTTTAAATATATTATGAAAATTATATTGATTTTTTTTTAAATTGAACCTCCTTTTGTATGGAATTGTCTCACTAGGGAACATCCCTAACTGTCAGTTCTGGATTTTGACAAGAGTGGTATTGTTCAAAAGCTCTTGACATGCGGAATAAGAAATGTACATGAACTATACACCCAAATCCAATAGTTCACGAAATATTCGCAGTTGGAAATAACAAAGACAACAAGAAGAAAAACTGTTTTACGAATTAGTGGACAATAAATGCAAATTGCAAGTACATGTTTAGTAACGGGAACTAGCTAGATCCTATTGGATGGATAAAGGGCTCTGGTAGTTCCAGGAGTGGATCAAGATAGTGGTTTTACTGTCAAATAATATTACCTTTCATTGTTTGGGCCCGGTGTTGGAAACACTTGTGTTTTCAACACTTTTACACAGAAAAAACCTATCATGATTAATTATAAGACAATGTTTCTGCCTTTGCTAGCTTTTGAAGGTATCTCATGCAGTTTTCTCTTTCTTTGTTCTTCTTCTTCCGAAACGGAAAAGGACCCATATCTCATGAACTTTAGATTCAGGAGTATAGTTCCTATACATTTTTTGATTTTTGTGACAAGAGCTTTAGAACGATACCACTGTTGTCAAAATCCAGAACTGACAGTTGGGGATTTCCCTAGTCAGTGATCGTTAATATTTTAAATTCATATTCCATGACCTGGTGACATAAAAATCTAAAAATACTATAGTTTAAATAATGGGGACTTAAGAATGTGCAGTTTTTTTTGCAGAAAATGAACTATGTCGAGTTTGGGCCTAGTTTCATGGATTTTTGCATGGGCCTTGCTGGGCATAGATGTGAAAAGTAAACATGTTTCATATGAACAATTTACTGTTGTACCGTCCAGGCCTAAACTTGAAAATTATTGCCTTTGCAGATCGCTAATTTAAATGCACTCATTCTGTTATTTAAAGTAGAAATGAAATGTCGAAGATCAAATGATTTTTATTTTTAAGTACAAATTTTGTAGCTTGTCAAGGAATATTTTTGAGAAATGATATGGAAAAATACTCTTTACAAAAAGATAATACTAAAATGCCTTGCTTGTCGCCCAACCTCTATAGGCAGGCAAATCCACATAAGACAAAGGTTCAGAACCACAATTTTGATTGTTACTGGAAGAGAGAATCTTTACTTCATACTCTTCTTAAACCCAACAACCTCTGAATTAAAGGTCTTTCAGTATTATAGATTTTACATGCATGTAGGGGAGAGTGGTAATGAATGGGCCAATTTTTGGTTTTTAATTTTTGTAATTTTTTCTAATAATTTTTTTGCTTCAGAATTGGCTTTTCAGTTATTTTACTTATTTGGTTAGATAAAAAAGTCATAAAAATTGGATTAGAAAATGTCTATAATGAATGACAATAGAAAATAAAAATATAGAAATTTGGCCCATTCGTCCCCACCCATATGGATGAATGGGCCATTGAAGGTAATGAATGGGCCTCTAAATGAATTCAATGAAAAAATGTGGAATTAATCTTTTATTCACCAAACATGACAAAATGAATGGCACTTGACATGATATGATCAAAAGCATACTGAAATAGTAAGTAATACACAATGTTTATAAAAATTTATAAACATCAAAAGTGATATTATTAAATCACATTATTGTAGCAGAAAAATGACAATGAGATTATAAGACCGAAAAAACATAAAATATGCATAAAAATAATAGATAATACACATTATGATTTAATGAAATTTATATTTTTCAAAATTAATATTAAATGACATGGTTGTAACCAGGTTACTGGCTTTTAACCAGGCCAAAAAAACCCCGGATGGCCTTTTTTGGTTTTAACCACTTTAAAAAAGCCAGCTTTTATTGAAAAAAGCCGGTTTTTATTTTTTGAAGTGGGTTTACAGTTAATTAGTTTTAAATTTGGATGAATTAATTTTTAATACACTTATAAATATTTTCTACTAAAAGAAGTTATGGATTTCTATCAAATTTTGCCAAATAAATAACTTCTAGAAGGCAACTGTGAAGGCATTATGTCTGAAAAAAAAAAAAAAAAAAAAAAAAAAATATATATATATATATAAACATTGAAGGGAATATAAGTTAGGCTCCAAACTGGTATTTTGAAATTCTATATTACATAGCTCCACATATACTACACATTTTAAAGATTTAGATTATATTTAATTAATGACAAAATGTAGCACATCAAAATGGAAATATTGTTGTGTCCATATGGAGAGATTAAGTTATAATATGTTAAAAGAGAAATTAGAAAGGATGTAATATTTGAGGAGAGTGGTACATAAGTGTATAAAAAAAATAGAGCATTTAACAAGAAGAAAAAAAATCTCTAAATAAAATTTTGAAAAGTTTGTTGCTAAGCATATTCATGCATATGCTATTCATAATGTTTTTAATAGTGAGAAATGGTGTTTTTATTAATATGACTATATATAATTTTAAATGTTTACTAGAAATAAAATAAGACTTGCATATTAACAGCTTTTAAAATTAATTAAGTAATAAAACATGTAACTAAGTAACCATTGCCCTCTTTAATTTTATAAAGCAGTAAAAATGAGAAAATTGGCAGTTGGTATGGCCCTTTTAAAATTTAGCTGACATATTTGCAATTCTGACTACAAATTACTAGCAAAATTATCCAAGTTTTATTCCAGTATTAATGTCCGCATTATTGAGAAATTGGATTACTTATTAAACTCTAAATCAATTAAATGTCATTAAAACTAATTAAAAGCCCTTTAAAATGTGTAGTTTATAATTACAATTCTTCATTGTATAAAAGCCAATTATGGCCAAAAAAGGCCAGTTTTGGCCAAAAAAAAAAAAAAAAAGCTGGTTAAAACCAATAAAAGCCACCGGCCTGGCTTTTTTAAATTTTAGCCAGCTTTTTTGCAACCCTGGTTGTAACAGGGTTGAACTGCCTGTTAATTGACTGTTTAGTGTAAATTTCTGGTATTATTTATTCTACCCATCAGATTCAGAATATAAACAATTATTTTAGTTTTATATCAAATGGGAAAATACTGGTAGGTGTGGTCAACAACTGGACTGTTCACCTTAATCATTTATACAATTTCACTTATGTTTCTAATAAATAACTAATATTTCTTAGGGTGAAAATGTGCAGATTATTTTTTAGACATCACTGTAAACCTATTTTAACTAGGCAGTAATTTAATCTAAATCCATGACAGCCAGTTATGTTTCATATTAAACAGAAAATCAGAAAAAATCATATTTTCATGATCAGGGCAAAGGTGGCCCATTCATGGCCATGATATAGTGGCCCATTCAGCCCCACCCATACTTCTGGAATATATTCAGGTTTTTTTAGTACATTAAATTCAAATAACATCTAAATACATCCTAAAATTAGTTTACAGATATGCAAAGACTTGCTAATACACATATTTGCAATGAAATAATAGATACTTTTCAGCTTATTTATTTTACTGAAAAGGGAAAAAATTTACTTTTCAATCAGATTCTTGACCATCCTACTCTAGTGGGAAAATGGCTTCTTCCAAACAATGGAAAAGTTGATGAGTTTGGTTGAACAAATAGCTTCATCTGTTGGTGGCATCTAAAATAATTTTATGCAGATACTTTTCATATTTTGTTAATGGCCCATTCATCCCCATGGCCCATTCATTACCACTCTTCCCTATATGATATAGACACAGTTATGTTTCAAATACTGAGTATGGCATTTAAGTAATTCAGCTATGAATCTGGTCTTTGTGGATCATCTTTTCCCAACAAAATAATACTGTATAAATAAAATTTCTTGTCAGAGGTCAGGTAACTGATGCTTCCCGAACCAGATCCAAACAGTGGATCGTGTTCGGGTCGGCTCTAATTTTTTGTACAGGTCTGGCTTGAGTTACTTTGACTAATATTTTGATGCCAGAGGTAAGAATTAGTTGACAAGTGGCTACTGCAATATTAAACTATTAGTTAATATTACGACACATTCTGAGTAATATATTACTATTTTACAGTTTCTTAAAATTTACACTTATTTTGCAACAGCTGTTCTGAAAGAACAGAAAAACATAAAATGTTCGCATCTGTTTCGTTTTTTGAAAACACTGAAGAAAAAAAAAAAATTCCATAATATTTTACGCTATCAAAATTGAACTTTATCACATGTCAGTGGAATATTTCCTTTATTTTGCAACAAGACTCTTACCTCTATCGCTTTGATATTTGTAAAATACAAGCACTAATCCTGCTGTGCTGCGCCAGTAAAATTCTCACTCGTTACTTTCATTCTTTTTAAGTCACAAAAGAAAAACTTGGGATGAAAACATTCAGTTAAATAATAATTACACTGGCCTAGAGGAAACATTTTTATTTCATGCACATCACGAATAATATAGATATTTTACGATATTTTCACTTTTACACTTACGATATTTTCACTTTTTCACAGGACATTAATATGCCAGTAACGTTTCAACATTTCATAATGGGCAACACACCCATTGAATTATTTCACACCTTCCACTCTTGAATCGCCCGACAACTGTTTTCTGTTCAAGTCCAAATAGTTCTGCGCTGGCGAGAGTTCACTGTTTTGTGGTCGCCAATAACTGCATTTCGCAAGTAATAAAGTTAATAAGATCTTTACAAAAGTCAGGGAAAAATCAGAAGACTTTTTTTCACAATTTCTGTAGACATCCTTTTTCTATTACAAAAAGTAAGAAGCCACCTATTGCTGCCATTTGAAGGTAAGCATATCTGGAAAATTTTGGTAAATTTTAACCTGTCATGACTCACAGATCCCAAAATCACCCTTTCTTCAAATGTTTATTATATATATATATATCTGGTCTTTTTCATGTGATAGCACTCATATTTGTAAACAGATTTGAATGTAACTAAACCCGTATATAGGCTTACCAAGATCTCTGTAGAGTTTATTAGCCTACTTGGTCATCCATCTTTTTTCAAAATGGCAGACGCTTAAAGATTAAAAAAAATAATAAAAAAAAATTAGAAATCTAAATTTGTGTTTTGCTTAAGTGAAATTTTAGGGTGGCTGACATTTTGGAACAAGATTAAAAAAAATCAGGGGAAAAATTTATGAGCTTTAGTGAACGTGATTTCTTCCAAATTACTTTTCATTGCTGTAACCATTTTTCCAATGATATGCATAAAGCTACATATTAATATCCACTAGCATGAAATTCTCCCCAAGCTTGACTACACCTGGCAAAATATTGAATTTTGGCGTCAAAAAATAAATCGCCATAAATAAAACTAACTTGATTATAGCTGACTAATTCAATAAAATTCTCATTCAAATTCAATATTGACAAAAGCTGGGAATTAATCTGCTTTAATTGGTCACTCCATGTTTTAGTTTTGAATTTTCAAGTAAAACTATCCGAAATTTTAAAACCAAGAAATAAGGAAGTTACATTTTCCCTACCAGTACAAGGGTACTGGCTGGAATGACTTTTTTCCCTTTCTGATTTCATGTGTAGATTTTAAATGTTGTAAAAAATATGTATATAGTGAAATGAAGTCTATCAAAGTGGCCATATTTGTAAATTAATCACCTCTATATTAGGACTTATTTTTATTAATTTTTGTATATCTTTATTGTAAAAATGTATACATATATATTAAAATGTATCCAGAGCTGTGATAACTTTAATAAAGTTCCTTCCCTCCAAGCATAGACACTTTAAAATATTCCATTGTATTAACCATCTGCTAATATAATAATTAGTATGCCCATTTTTAAAAATCTGCAGCATATTCTTCTGCAGTATTTTCTTCTGTCAGCTGTATCCGAAAAGAAGTAAATATTTTCTCTAAAGAATCTTTAAGTTAAAATAATGTATTTTTAAAGTTAATATATTTATAAAGCCTTTTTTATTCTGATTTCAAAAATAAAATGTCATTCTTAAATATTTGATTTCCTCTTTACTAGTATCATGAAGAAGTAGAAAAGTTAAATGCATTAGCACACCAAAGACCTCGTTCTGCTCTTATTCTCAACATTCAGCAAGAAAATAGACATATAAGAGAACTTCAGCAAGAAAATCGAGAGTTACGAGCAATGCTTGAAGAACACCAGTCAGTTTTAGAACTTATCATGAACAAGTATCGACAGCAGGTTAAGAAAATTAATGAGACTACTAAAGCAGAAAAAGTGTGGGCTCAAAAAGATTTTTCACTGGTAATAAAAATCTTATTTCGAAAATCCACTTTAGTAATTTTTCCACATTCATTTTTCCAATTGTTACATTGTTTATATGTAATAAATAATTTTGTGTCTTCTTTTTACTATGGTAAGTTCAAAATTATATTTTTGAATTGCAAAATGTTCAGTTTTGTAACTTGTTAGATGTTTATTAATATTTGTGTATTTGTATTATTTAAAAATAAAGCATCCAAAATTATTTAAACCCAAGCTGTCATCATTCAACATTAAATTGAAGATAAGTTTATTAGATTGGATCATTTTGTTGTTGTGTTAATAATTTTGCAATGTAATTTCAGGTCATGCATGTGCATACATGCAAATCTTAATTTATTGTTAACCTCTTGAAGGTAACAGGAGTGGTGTCTCACCCTAGTTCGAGTTATCTAACTAAGGTGCCACATAGTTATGTTACCAGTGGAAGGTCAAAATATGTAACTCTAAGTATCTAAATTTAAATGCAGGTCACTAATCATTTGAATGACAAAATATATATTAAAATATTTATTTCCTTCACTATAAAATGTTTCAAAGATGTTTTCTGAAAATATATGTTATGTATATTAGTAACTTCTGTGGTTATTACTCTCATTGAGCAAAATATACTGTGAGACATGTTATGAATTTAAATGAGATTACTAGAGATTTAAGCATTTCTTTCTAAACACACAACTATAGCTTATATTTAGTTTGTGCATGATTAGCTGACCTATCTGATGTTGCTCGGGCCTGTAATAATAATAATAATAATAAAAAAAAAAAAAAAAAAAAAAAAAAAAAGCACAGCATGCTAAAAAACTCTAAAAATCACAATAAACAATCATGGAAAATTAAAAAATTGTTGCCCAAATTCCAAATACACCTCATTGAAAAAGAATAAAAAAAATTACTATATTAGGCTGGAAGTTTTAAACTTTTTACAAATAAGAAAAAATTGCAGTGAAATTGCGAAAAAACTGCACGGGATAAAAATTACTATAATAGACTAAAAGATTAACCCTTTAATCATCTGACAGAATTTTTCATGTATGTTTTCATTTATATTGATTCATAAAATAACTATGAAAAGAATTGCTATGGGAATTTATATTGGATTACCTTACAATATTTTTTTTTATCTGGTCCAGTGGTAAAAATTAACATTAATATCAAAATTATTTTAAAGTGCCTTTAAATAAAAATTATATGATGGAAAAACACGGTTAAAAATCTCAGAAAAGAAAAGTAAAAAAATCTCAGCAAAATGCAAAGAAAAAACCCTCTAAAAATCACATAAAAAAATTCAAATATGTTGTACAGAATGCAAATGAACTGTATTGAAAAGAGGACAGAATTTATTATTACCTCAAAAAATCTTGCAGATCACAAAGAAACATAAAAATCACATTAAAAATTGCAAAAACTTAAATAAAATCACGAACAAAATTTACTATATTAGGTTAATAGTTTGAAACTGAATTCTTTTTAGGTCAAAAAACTGCTTTTAAACTCGAAAAACTACTAAAATTCAAAAATCCTGAAGGACAAAATTTACAGTATTAAAATAAAAGTTTGAAACCAAATTCCTTAGTAAAACCTTGTGATTAGAATTCTTTCATAAATGGAAAATATCAATGTAAATAATCTCTGAAAATCACTAAAAATTTCATTGAATATCGCATTAAAAATCTCTAAAATTCAAAAGTCATGGGGGACAAAATTTGCAGTATTAGGTTAAAAATTTGAAAGCAAATTCCTTTTCTGAAAATCAAAAAATCGCTGAAGAACTCGCAAAATTTTAATCACATTGAAAATGCCATTAAAAATGCGTGTTAAAAAATCGCTGGCGTCAAAGTTTACTATAATGGGGTTAATTTGCTATAATGGGTATATAAAACATTGTAATCGGGAATCTTTTAAGAATGACAAAAAATAGATGTAGAACACAAAGAATCGCTAAAAATCACATTGATTATGGCATTTAAAATTGCCGAAATTCAAAAATCATAGAGGACAAAGTTTACTATATTAGGCTAAAAGTTTGAAACCAAATTATTTTTATCAATGTCAAAACTTTGCCTCAGAATTCTAAAAATAGTATGGAAAATCTCATTAAAAATTGCGGAGGACAAAATTTACTATATTAAGATAAAAGTTTGAAAATATTGCTATGGGACTAAAAAAAAAAAACCGCTAAAAATCATATTGAAAGACGCATTAAACATTGCTAAATATTCAACAGTCGCAGAAGGCAAAATTTACTATAATGGGGTAAAAAATTGTACTTCTTATTGTAATTTAAGTATTGCTCGGCAGTGCAATACTTATTTATTTCCAGGGTCACTTCTCAATGTTAATTTAACATAGAAAAGTCTATGGAGCTCATAACTTTTTCATTTTTTTCTTCCCACCTTTTTGTCCCTGATGCCACTCATTTTTTTATTCTTTACTAATTCTAATAATATTATAAATTTAAAGTGAAAATGTTTGCCTAACGTGAGGGTCAAAATAGATGATAAAATGTCTTTGCATATGGGTGAATTATAACCCAAAGAGTAACATGGGCTAATTTTTATTTACATTTTTCAAATATTTTTGTTAATAATTCCAAATTTCGCTTTTTTCCTTGAGAATCAACGGACATTTTTCCAATAAAATTTGACTTTTTTTTTTTTCATTGTTGCCAATAATTCAAAAGCCGTAATAATAATTTGTCTATTTATAGTTGAATGATTTTTGCGGAAAAAATTACCGAAAGAGTGTTTTTAAGAATTAAAAAGAAGTTGAATATGGCATCATAGTAGAAATAAAAATGACATTTTCAAACAGATTTTTTACGTTCATATCGGAAGTTTTTGCCCAAAGTACAGCAACTTGCATTACTGCACTGGTGAAACATTTTGAGTTATACATAGGTAAATTGCATTACAAATTGTGATACGATACCGCATGAATGAAAGCCTGATGATGGTACCCTCCATTAATTTTGAAATGTGTTTGTCTGAATGCAGTAGTTATTAAAAAACTTGACATATTAAACAAAAACCTAATTTAAAGAACAAATTAAAAAAAACAGAATTTATTTTCTATATTGTTTAAGCCCGAGAAGGGACAGATGTTAGATATTTCATTCAGTTCGTTCTAAATTTAATGTTAAATTTTTGTAACAAATAAGTTAAACCAATTGAACATTAAAAAATAAAAATAAAATTCATACAACATCAGAGGTGCCAAGTATTACGGTTTGTCCGTAATTATTACGGATACGCAACAAAAATTACGGCGTTACGGACATCGGTTAAAAATTACGGCGAAAAAAACGCGAATTTCGTCATAGGATCGCTTGAAAAAACGCAAATTTTGTGAATGATTGCTTCAAAAAACGAAAATTTCGAACACAGTATCGCGGAAAAAAAGCGAATTTCGACAGAGGATCGCGGAAAAAACACTAATTTCGTCAAAGGAAGGTTGCGTAAAAAGCGCAATTTTCGTCAAAAGATCGTGGACAAAGCACGATTCTAGTCAAAGGGTCGTGCAAAAAAGCTAATTTCGTCAAAGGATTGCGTAAAAAAACCTAATTTCGTCGAAGGGTTGCAGAAAAAGCGCGAATTTCGTCGAAGGGTGGCCGAAAAAGTGCGAATTTCGTCGAAGGGTGATGGAAAAAGCACGACTTCAGTCAAGCGATCGCGGGAAAAGCGCGCCTTTAGTCAAAAGATCGCGGGAAAAGCGCGACTTTAGTCAAAAGATCGCGAAAAAGTGCGAATTTCGTCAAAAGATCGTGAACAAACCGCGATTTTAGGCAAAAGATCGCGGAAAAAGCGCGAATTTCGTCAAAGAGTCGCCGAAAAAACGGGAATTTCGTCAAAGGGTCGCGTGAAAAACGCGAATTTCGTCAAAAGATCGCAGATAAAGCGCGAATTTTGTCAAAAGGTCGCGGAAAAGTGAGATTTATATAAAAAAATCGCGGAAAAAGCGCAATTTTAGTCAAAAGATCGCGGAAAAACGCGAATTTCGTCAAAGGGTCGCATAAAAAACGCAAATTTCGTCAAAAGATCGCGGAAAAAGCGCGAATTTCGTCAAAAGATCGCGAAAAAAAGCGCGATTTTCGTCAAAGAGTCGCGTAAAAACGCAAATTTCGTCAAAAGATCGCGGACAAAGCGCGATTTATGTTAAAAGATCACGGAAAAAGTGCGAATTTCGTCAATGGGTTGCTGAAAAAAGGCTAATTTCGCCCCCATTTTCGTATGCAGAATCAGCCCCAACTCTGGTTACTGATAACTTTCATTGAGACTTGGCACCTCTGCAACATGATACTTTTAACACCCTAAAAACTTAGATTCCGTTCAGATGAAATAGAAATAAATCTTAGACCTTTTTTTAAGTTTTGTATTTTGCATGTATCTTATCATTTTATGTACAAACATCATAAAAATAATACAAAATCTGCAGTAGAAATATTTACAACTGAAAAATGGAAAAGTCTAAGATTTATTTCGATTTCATTTGAACGGAATCAGTTTTTAGGGTGTTTAAAGTATCATGTTGTATGAATTTTATTTTCATTTTTTAATGTTCAATTGGTTTAACTTATTTATTACAAAAATTTAACATTAAATGTAGTACGAATTGAAAGAAGTATCTTAATATCTGTCCCTTCTCGAGCTTAAACAATATAGAAAATAAATTCTGTTTTTTTAATTTGTTCTTCAAATTAAGTTTTTGTTTAATTCTTTTATGAATGACAAAAAACCTCTTAATATCGCTAAAATTCAAAAACCTTACAAGGCAAAATTTACCATATTACGCCAAAAGTTCGAAACTGAATTGTTTTTACCAATGTCAAAAATTTGCCACAAAATGGAAAATAAATAAATAAATAAATAATAAAAAAAAAAAAAATAGAAAATAAGATTTTTGCCTTTTCAGAATTTAGTGTCACTCCCAATGGGAAAAAAAAAAAAAAAAAAAAAAAAAAAAAATATATATATATATATATATATATATATAGTACAAAACATATATCAGTTTTAAGTCTTAAAACACATGCTTTTATTTTATATAAAATGATGTCATTCGCATCTGCTGAAGAATTCTTCATTTTCAATCAAGTCTTAAACATCTACAGTAAAGTACACATAGGACATCACTATTGCTGAATAATACACAAATCCAAAAAAAGAGATGCCGTCATTCAAGAAACTTGATAAAAAATCGGCTGTCTAATTATTCATATGCCTTCATTTGTTTGTAATATTAATATACATACTTAAAATTAAATTTGGTTTATAATATCTCCATGTTTTATCAGAAATCGTTCATTCATATTTTTTCAAAATAGTACATATTTTAATTAACTTTTTAAAAGTTATGGAAAAATGGCAACAAAAAGATATAATAGTCTACTATTTTCCAACTGTTTTTCCTTTACTTTCTACGGAAATGGAGTACTTTAGTTGACAACATTTTAAAAAATTCTTTAAAAACTATAAAAAAAATTATCTGAGAAATAAATTGAGATGCAGTTTTAAAACAAATTGCATTTAAAAGTACTTTTTTTTTCCCCAATACGATGGAATAAAAATTTAAAATATGCGATGCTTAGAAGTTAAAAAATTGCAATAGAGATTATCAATTCCCAATGATATATCTGCTTTGTTTTGCAGCTGGCTTATATAACAGAATGTTATTTTTTAGAGATGACACTTTAATTGCTGGTCGAAAGAAATAGCAGAGACTAATAAAAATCGCTTTAAAAAATTTGTGGAAAATTATTCAGAATTTTGATAGCAATTTTTGTTTAAACTTATTGAAAAGAGGATGAAATTTACTATATTGGGCTAAAAGATTGAAACTGTATTCTTTTTATTAATGTAGAAAAACAGTCACGAAATTTAATAAAGCCGCTAAAAATCTCATAAAAAATTAAATAATTAAAAATCTAATCAAAAAATCAACATTTTGCTTCGAGTTGGGCACACTGCGTGCAGCAGTCTCTTCAAAACGCAGTGGACAGACACACACAAACCTCTTTCCTTGTTGTTATAGAATCTAGTCCTAATTTAATTAATAAGGATGTGTGAAAAAAATATCATTAACACTCTAGAAATATTAAACATTTGGCTGCTGTACATAATAAATAGTTACTTCCTTTAAAACATCATTCTAACTCATCCTCTTAAAGTTAATGGGACTTATTTTGTGTTTTGACAGACCTGCAATAAACTAAATAAACTATAATTTATTTTAGAAAATATTTCTATTTATTTCATTATTTCCTAAGTCCTAAACTTTTATATGATTAACTAAGGAAATCAACAAAATTTGTTCATAAAATTATTGTACATTTATTAAATAAACAATTTAAGAAAATCTGAAAATTTAGGTGAATATACTGTTATAAGT
Source organism: Maratus speciosus (assembly GCA_963932465.1). Taxonomy (NCBI): domain Eukaryota; kingdom Metazoa; phylum Arthropoda; class Arachnida; order Araneae; family Salticidae; genus Maratus; species Maratus speciosus. The sequence goes on from OZ010791.1 coordinate 292,427,173, forward strand.
TTTCTGAAATATTCAGCATTTTATTAACACTTTCCAACAAAGTTGAAAAGTGTTTATGCATTCGGTTTCACTGTCCGTCTGTCCTTGCTCTAACTCCCATAAATATACTTGGATTTTCACACAATTGATAAACGTTATTTAGGGCCACCAAGGCATGTTTGGTATTGTATAGGAAGTATGTGAGATTAATAGTTCATTTACATGGGGAGTCAAGAGAATTCTATTACATTATGGTATATGGGGAAAAATCCTTTGCAGAGTATTTTAATGAGATTACGCTATTTCAAATGTATTGAAACTGATATAAATCGCTGAATTTCACTACAAGACGATTACTATAGAATAGGGCATTCATAGCATTTGTCGTTCATTTACTGGGACACACAAAAGAAATCAGTTACACTATGACGCAAAAGTTTAGACAATGAAGAAATTCTTACATACTTTGAAAAATATTTATTCAATTTTCAAATCACTGCTTGAAATTAATGTGCTGTACATATAAACAATATTTATAACAAAGAAAAGTGGAATTGTGCATATTGCAATAAATTAAATGGTAACAAAAATAAACTGCTGTCTCAAAAGTTTAGACACAAATTAAATAAAATCGAAATAAACAATTTTTAAAACCTGGTTGCACATCCATGCTTATGTATTACGTCATATACACGAGATTGCATGGAAGAAACTAAATCTTGCATAGTTTGTGGATCGATATCGTACCATGCATTCTCAATAGATGTCTTAAGTTCCTTTTCAGAAGAGTATTGTCTAGCGTTGCTATAAACTTTGCGACACATGATGCTCCAAAGGTTTTCTATAGGGTTAAGATCTGGGCTACATGCAGGCCAGTCGAGAACTCTTATATTATGGGAATTAAACAAAGATTTTGAATGTTTTGCAGTGTGAATTGAAGCATTGTCTTGCTGAAATTCCCACTGAGGACCCCCTAGAAGCTCAGCAAATGGCAGTAGGTTTTCTTCTAATGTCTGTGTATAATGCTGTGAAGTTTGACGACCACTGGTGAAGGTCAGAGATACTTGTCCATTATAGCAAAAGGCTGCCCAAACCATCACCGAGCCCCCTCCTTGTCTGCGACTAAAAAAACGTCGAGGTTCCTTCCGCAAGTCATGCCAATACGATAAACAACCATCTGGACCATCCAGATTCCACTTTTTTTCATCGCTAAATATGACTGACTGCCATTTCTCTCCATATGACATATGCTTTCGAGCCCACATAAGTCTTTGTAACTTATGATATGGTTTCAGAGCTGGTTTCTTTTGCATTTTGCTATAAATGATTGTTCCTTTTTCCAAAATTCGTCTATGAATCGTATCCTTTGATACAGAGAGTCCCGATGAGCTTTGAACTCCACGTACGCTCATTTGTTGAGTACTCGCTAGTCTTTGTATCAAGCGATCCTCTCGTACATTTGTCACACGTGGCCTCTCAGACCGACATTTTGCTTTATATTCGGAACCACTCGATAAAACTCGATAAATAGATTTTTTTGACCTATTAATAATAGCAGAAATTTCAGAAACGCCCTTCCCTTCACCTTTCAACTGCCAAATCCTTGAAACCTCATTCACTTGAATTTCTTTAGCTCTCGGCATGTCGACTCTGAAGCGCAATCGTTTGCAGAACTTAAGTACTCCAAATTTGTGACATCATCGATTCTAAATTTGCATATGCCAGCGAATATTCAAAGAAATTTAGAATAGTGTCTAAACTTTTGCGACAAGCACATTTGAATTTTTATGAAAAAAATTAGTAATATAGCAAATAAAACGACTGTCTTTTGTACATAGCATTTTAAATCAGTTTTTGAATATATTTACAGGTTTTTGTAATTCTGACGTCATAATTCTACATTTTAAAGCTGAATGACGTCATTGTCTAAACTTTTGCGTCATAGTGTACAACACTGTTTTTGAGTAATAATTGCTGGAAGCGTGTTTTAAAATTCGGTATGCAATTTTAAGTGTAACTAATTTTTTTACATGTTACTCATTATATATAAATTCTATACCTCATATACAGGGCTACAGAAAAGAATTCACGTACCTTTTTCCTTATTAGTGGAAATTGCTGAAGGGGAATTTTCAACTGAGGTATATGTATTTCTTAACTGAATTAAATTTTGGCACATAGTTAATAGATATAAATCTGTATATCATATACAGGGCTGCTCAAAGAATTCGAATAATTTTCCAATTGTAGATGGGAACAGCTGAAATTGAGTTTTCAAATGTGTTATGTGTTTCCATATGTTTGAATTATATATAATATTTTAACTTATTAAACGGTGCAGTTTTATTACATTAATCTGAAAATGTTTCATAACCTATGCTTAATTTTTTCTTTCTAGTTAATTATGAAAAGGCAATCTTTTTAAAATTCCATTAACAGTAGATTGAAATAGTATATATGTCGTAGGCTAATTGAGAAATCCGCCTCTTTGCAAACAGCCTAGGCTCTTTGCAAAGATCCGGGCTAATTGGAGAATCCATCTCCCTTTTTCCAATTAGCCTGATATTTTTCAGGCTTATTGCAAAGAGCCTAGAAAGCGTTATGCTAATTGAAAAATGACCACATATTATCCAATCAGGGTGATATTTTTAGCTCACAGTCTATCAAAGCCTGAGAGCTTATGTGCCCGCCGATTCTGTATGTACGTGTGTACGTACGTACGTAACGCGATAACTCTTGAAAGAAATATCTGATTTGCTTCAAATTTTTTTTCTATGTTCATTCTGATAAGGTGCTTCCCTGATTATTTTTTGGGGTTCATTGGTTAAGGATAAAGGGGGAAAAGGGGGCTATTCCCCCCCCACTTAATTTATATAAGTGGGTTTTTCATGCAGAAATATTCAATTTGCTCCCAATTTCGTGTGCCGGTTTATTGTGTTAAGGAGCTTCCCTGATTAGATTTGAAAGCCCATTTTTTAAGTATAAAGGGGGAAAAGGGGGGCTACCCCCCTTAATTTAGATAAATCGGTTTTTCATGATGAATTATTCGATTTGCTCCAAATTTGGTACACCGGTTTATTAAGTTAAGGAGCTGCTTGATTAGATTTGGAGGTTCATTAGTTACATATAAAGGGAGGAAAGGGGGGGCTATCTCCCCCCCTCCCGTAATTTAGATAAATGGGTTTTTCATGCAGAAATATGCAATTTTCTATAAATTTGGTATACCAGTTATGTTGAGCAGCTTCCCTGATTACATTTGGAAGATCATTATTATGTATAAAGGGGGGAAAGGGGGGGCAATTGCCTTTCCTCTTAATTTAGATAAATGCATTTTTCATGTAGAATTATTCGATTAGCTCAAATTCGGTATACTGGTTTATTATGCTGAGGAGATGGCTTGATTAGATTTGGAGGTTCATTAGTTAAGTATAAAGGGAGGAAAGGAGGGGGCTGCCCCCCCCCCCCCCTAATTTAGGTAAATGGTTTTTAATGCAAAATTATTCGATTTGCTCCAAATTTCGTATGCTGGTTTATTATGTTAAGGAGCTTCCCTGATTAGATTTGGAGGTTCATTAGTTAAGTATAAAGGGAGGAAAGGGGGGCTAGACCCCCCCCCTCTTAATTTAGATAAATGGGTTTTTCATGCAGAGTTATTCGATGTGCTCCAAATTTCGTATACTGGTTTATTATGTTAAGGAGCTGCCTTGATTAGATTTGGAGATTTATTGGTTAAGTATAAAGCAGGGACAGGGGCTAGTGTCCCCTTAATTTAGATAAATGGGTTTTTCTTACAGAATTATTCGATTTGCTTCAAATTTGATATACCAGTTTATTACGATATGGCATCCTTCATTTGATTTGGAGGTTCATTGGTTAAGTATAAAAGGGGGAAAGGGGGGCAATTGCCCCTCTCCTTAATTTAGATAAATGTGTTTTCATGCAGAATTATCTAATTTAGTTTAATTTTTTTTCTAGATTCATTCTAATAAGGAGCTTTTCTGATTAGATTTGAAAGTTCATTGGTTCAGCATAAAGGGAGAAATGGGGGAGCTAATACCCCAGCTTAATTTAGTGAAATGTTTTTTTCATGCAGAATTATCTGATTTGCTTCAAATTTGGTATACCAGTTTATTATGTTAAGTAGCTTCCCTGATTAGATTTGGAGGTTCTTTGGTTAAGTAGAAAGTGGGGCACGGTAACTAATACCTTCATTTATTTTTCGAGGGGCATTATTCTTTGAAATAAGAGTATAATATACAATTAGTGTGAATAGCCTGTGAACTCAATGCCATCAGTTTAACTGGGCAATTTTCTTTTTATTAGGTTTATTAACGCATAACCCTACCCAAACCCGAAAAATAAATTACAACAGACCGTACCCCGATCCGAGCAAGACAAAATAATTTCATTCTACATGCAACCCGATCCGAACCTGAGAGTTCCATTTGAAAAAAATCCGAAGTTCCGAACCAAATCTGATAACCGACAAAAATATTCCAAAGATCCATAACCAGATCCAAACAAGACAAATTAGTTTCCGTGGACACGCAACACAACCAGAACCTAAAAAGTCAACCTGAAACCCGTCCCGAACCAAATCTTAATCGACAAAAATATTCCAAAGAACTATAAACCGATGCAAGCCAGACAAAATAATCTCCGTCCACCGACAACCCGATCCGAACCTGAAAGTTCTAATTGAACTCAATCTGAAACCTGGTTGTGGTCGGTTTTTGGGTTGACTTCAAATGGAACCTTCAAGTTCAGATCCGGTTGAAAAAAAATTAAACTAAATCAGATAATTCTGCATGAAAACCCATTTATCTAAATTAAGGGGAGGGGCAATTGCCCCCCTTTCCCCCCTTTTATACTTAACCAATGAACCTCCAAATCAAATGAAAGAAGCCATAACATAATAAACTGGTATATCAAATTTGAAGCAAATCGAATAATTCTGTATGAAAACCCATTTATCTAAATTAAGGGGACACTAGCCCTGTCCCTCCTTTATACTTAACCAATAAATCTCCAAATCTAATCAGGGAAGGTCTGTAACATAATAAACCGGTATACGAAATTTGGAGCAAATCGAATAACTCTACATGTAAAACCCATTTATCTAAATTAAGGTGGGGGGGGGGGGTCTAGCTCCCCTTTCCTCTCTTTATACTTAACTAATGAACTTCCAAATCTAATCAGGGAAGCTCCTTAACATAATAAACCGGTATACCAAATTTGGAGCAAATCGAATAATTTTGCATTAAAAACCCATTTACCTAAATTAAGGGGGGGTGGGGTTAGCCCCCCTTTCCTCCCTTTATATTTAACTAATGAACCTCCAAATCTAATCAAGCCATCTCTTTAACATAATAAACCAGTATACCAAATTTGAGCTAATAGAATAATTCTACATGAAAAACGAATTTATCTAAATTAAGGGGAGAGGCAATTGCCCCCCTTTATACATAATAATGATCTTCCAAATGTAATCAGGGAAGCTGCTTAACATAATTAACCGGTATACCAAATTTATTGCAAATCGCATATTTCTGCATGAAAAACCCATTTATCTAAATTACCGGGGGGGGGAACCCCCTTTTTTCCCCTTTATATGTAACTAATGAACCTCCAAATCTAATCAAGGCAGCTCCTTAACTTAATAAACCGATATACCAAATTTGGAGCAAATCGAATAATTCATCATGTAAAACCGATTTATCTAAATTAAGGGGGTAGCCCCCTTTCCCCCCTTTATACTTAAATAATGAGCTTCCAAATCTAATTAGGGAAGCTCCTTAACACAATAAACCGGTATACCAAATTTGGAGCAAATCTAATATTTCTGCATGAAAAACCCATTTATATAAATTAAGGGGTGGGGGACTAGCCCCCCTTTTCCCCCTTTATCCTTAACCAATGAACCCAAAAAACTAATCAGGGAAGCACCTTATCAGAATGAACCTAGAAAAAAAAATTTGAAGCAAATCTGATATTTCTATCGAGTTATCGTGTTACGTACATATGTATGTATGTACGTACGTATGTACGTACACACATACATACAGAATCGGCGGGCACATAAGGTCTCAGGCTTTGACAGCCTGTGAGCTAAAAATATCACCCTGATCGGATAATAAGTGGTCATTTTTCAATTAGCCTAACGCTTTCTAGGCTCTTTGCAGTAAGCCTGAAAAATGTCTGGCTAATTGGAGAAAGGGAGATGGATTCTCCAATTAGCCTACGACATATATATATAAATATGTATATATAAATATGTATATATATAAATAATATTATGACTTTCATACATGATTTTCTATTCACTTTGATTCAATATTATATTTGATAAAAATAATATAACATCATATTAAGTTTCTATTTTTGCTTGTCATTATAATGTTCATTTTTAGAAGCATAAATCAACATTTGTTGGCTGATATGTTATGCACAAATGTCAAAGTGAATAAATAGTATTCAAGATGATATAATTTCAAAATCTATTTTTTTTTTTCCCCAATACCCCCTACTTTTAACTGTTATTCAAAGATGTTCTTAATGTTCACTACTCATTCTTACACAGAATTTCATGTATCGAATTGAACATATTAAGAGTAACATTAATAGTATACATTAATATTTATTTTTAATAGAGGATAGAATTGGAATATTTACTAAGTTTCCTCAGGGTTTAAAAATAGGCAGAATTTTACTTTTGTGAAAAGGGCAATCTTTAGATTCTTATGGGCACTTTTTGATTTTTAAAGGCACACTTTCGATTTCTAAAAACTCTTTTAATATTTGAAAGTTACAGTTTTCTCTTTTCAAGTTGAGAGAGTCAATTTTTACTATAAACATTTAAAATATATACAAACGGCAGTAAGAGCAACATTTTTTGACTGAAGGGCAAGAAGAAAGAAATCTTTTAAACTAAACGACAAATAGATGCAGTTCCCCATTAAACTGTTTGGGGTAAATCTGATATCTTCTTCTTTGTTTTCGTCTTAATTTGAACTTTTGTGGTTCCCTTTAATTGCATCAGATTCAACACATCAATGATAATTTCAAAACTTTAGTCAAAATGAAAGTGTTTTGGACAATAACTTGCATTGTAAAAGGCTGAAAATTCTGCTCTAATTGTGTCAAATGGCTACAAAAATAGCAAAATCTTCAAATTCTACGTTCACTCTTATTAACTATGAATGGTATGAACCTCATATATATTAGAATTTCATATTAACACAAGTTGAGGATCTTGCAGCTTATGAGCCTAGCATTTGCTAATTGAATGTTGTAATGAAGTTTCATCATTAACTTATCAACGGATTCTGCTCAATATTTAAGAAATAAGGGATGAGTTGGACAAAAAAATTTTATCACCATAAAATAAAGCTAAATTGAGCTGAATGTTTTATGATTATGGCTGATGAAATAATGGTGGGAAAAATGCAGAAATACAGAGTGTTAAATTCTTTTTAAAAATACCAAAAGATTATTTAAATGAATTTGAGGAAAATAGGCAACTTCAATTATCGAATTAATGATCCCAATGTCCCATTTCCCAACACATACACACACACACAAATTATATGAGTAATTTTATATGTGTTTATATGGATGACAGTCAATAAATGGGTCAAGCATGTTTGTATAAATCTTAAGGATGTATAGACAACTTGATTTCTAGAAAATAACATATTTTTCTGTCTGTAAATGCATAGTTAAATAATTAAAAATTGGACAATTACACCCATGATATATATATATTAAAAATTATGTATTAAAAACAAGAATACTTTGAAGTACTTGTTATCTGAAATGTCCAATTTTTCTGTGAGAACAACACTACATGAGCAATTATGATCTTTATTCAAAATAAAGCTTTTCATAAGAAATTCCTGGAATGATCTGAAATTTAGCAGTTGAGTTTTTGCGCCTTCTTTTGAGACATATTGTCACTTGTTACTCCTCCTCTAAAACCGCCAGGTAATAAAAATACAAACAAACGGAAAAAGAAACAACAGTAAAATAAGCCCCCCCCCCCCCCCCCCAAAAAAAAAAAAAAAAAAACAAAAAAAAAAAAAAAACACTATTTACCAGCTTTTTAGATTACTGAAAAATATTGATCTTAAAATGCACAGTAGTGTTTACAAAAGTTGTCATCCATTAACGCATTTAAACACCATCAGACTTAATAAACTGGCTTTTTCCTGAACTATGTTATATACGCATTACATATAAATGACCAATTTAAAAATAATTAATATATGTTTTTAGGCATTTTTTTTCTTATGTCCCAAGTGAACCTTATCTCGATTTCCACTCCATTTTATTATTAAATTCAAGGTAGTGGGTTTGCTTGTGTTAGAGAGCATTTAAATATATCTTGTTACTACCTATTTTAGTTAAAAGTAGAAAGGTGCTTATCCAACAGAATTTCGATTTAAAAATTTAAAAGGAGAAAGGCATTTTTTAAAAAGTTTTCTTTCTTTTTTATAATATTCCAATCTTTTGTGCGATTTTGATTATAGGAACTCTCACAATTAAAAATTTTTCTCTACCTTTACTGCGGTATATTTTGGTCGTGAAAACTAAAGTTCATTGACCATTTAATATTCTTTTTCTCTCCCTTCACAATTATCAACAACTTCATCTTCAAGATACTTATTCGACTTCATACCTCGAGTTTTTTTTTCAATTCTTAAAGGATAATCTCCCCAATCGAAAAATTTTTTACAGCTTATCGAAAATCTTAAAGATCATCTTGTTATGTTATTAATTGCTGAAACTAATCTGCATTTTTTTAGAAACATTTTATGCTAAATATTGAATATTTTTTATTTTTATCTTTGCAAAATTCACATGTTTTAAGCTTTTTGTTTAGAGTCCCAGATATGTTCATCAACACATACTAATTTTCTTTCTTCACTCATACAAACATGACCTAGACACACTGTGATCCATGTCGACTGCTGAAATAAAGTGTTAAAAGCAGAAATTATTTATATCTAATAATTTGAAACACTTAAATTACAAGAAAGAAAAAATATTATATTAGATTTATTAAGAAAAAACATTGTTTTTTTTTTTTCCATTTTGAGAAAAAACGAGTTTGTTTAAACCATGCTTACTCTAATGCCAGCCTTCTGTTATTTTTCTAGAAATCAAATATGCACTTTTTCAAGTAGAAAATTTATTTAATAAAATGTATTTTTTTTCTATGTAGTATTTTTATAATTTAATTTATCGAGTAAAATTTCTGGTTGGAAATATGTTTGACTTGGAAAATACTGGTTGTTGGCAGCTATGAGGATAACTAACTCTATGGACAGCTCTTTATTGTAGTTGTTATTCAGAAGTCATTTATGTGTTGTTTTTAGCTATTTTTATAGATATTTTTAAAATTTCTGTTTTATCAAGAAGTTTGTCTTTTAAAATATTATTTCGGTTAATAACTATTCCTGATATGGATCGAGTATTTAAAGGGATGAAATAATTTTTTTTTTTTTTAATAAGTCTTTTATTCTGGAGAAATTTGAATTTTTCAGCTAAAAAAAATTATAAAATTTTACTTGACAATATACAGTATAACCTAAAAAAAATCTGGCATCATTGGGACAGACACTAAGCCGGATTTTTGAAAATTACGGATTTCTGAGAAGGACTATTAAAAGTACTTCCAATATTTCTAAACGAACCTTTATTCATAATTTAATTTAATCCATAACTAAGTGATAATTATGTGACAAAAAAAAAAAGAGAAAAATAAATATTTTATAAAATCCTACTTTCATATTTTCTATGCTACAAATAATAATAAAAAAAAATCTAATAAACAGTCAAGTCATTTCCCTTTTGTGTAATCATTAATGTTATTTGCTTCAATTTTTTTTTTGGCCATTCTTTAACAAGTCTTTCTTGTATTTTATACAAATAAAGAATTCCTATTTTGGAAATACTCTTGTTTCTTTCTCTAAAGGGGATATTAATTCTCCTGTCAAATTTATGTATTTTTTCAGTGACACCTTCTTTTTTTTCAGTTCCTCGATCTTGTCTCCTGAGCTGCTACTAGTATTATTGGCAGTAGAGATCTGCATGGGCCAGCATGTGGCCCGAAGCCCGAGCCTGGCCCGGCCCGATTTTCATTCACGGCACTTGGGCCGGGCCTGGTCCCCACTTTTTTCGGGCCGGGCCCGGGCCATACTTTTTTCTGAAGGTTCGGGCCGGGACGGGCCTAAATTATTTTTTCTGTACAGAGCAGGGACTGGTTTCATACCTAGTTTTGACCCAGCCTGTATGAAAATCATTGTCTCAGTTTGGCCAGATCCATTCAAAGATGAGTTAAATTAGGCCTGGTCCAAAAATTTTTGCAAAAAATGCATACATTTTTAAAATGCCATTATTCTACACTTAAATATTAAAATTTATTCTTTTTAAAGAATAGTAGATTTCTATGCTTATTAAAATATAGCAAAACGTGTGAAAAGGAACCTGCCTATGACGGAATCCTGTTTTAAACTTAAAAACGTGTTGATCCATACAAAATTAATATACTAATACGTAAGAATAGAATATATGATACATTTACACTTGCTAAGAAGGGAATTTGTCTATAACGGATTTTTTTTTTTTTCTTTTCTATGCAATTCCATCTTAGAAGATTTTACTGTATAGCATTTATCAGATTTTTAGCATACATGGAATACATGTATGTTAATACATGGAATATGAATTAACAATATTAATGATAACTGAAACATTTACATACAAAAAATAGAGATTCATTAAAGAAATAAATATCGCAGCCTGCGGAATTTCTATAAAAATGAAGATCATAAACATGAGAAAAAAAGTTAAAATAAATATTTTTGGTCAGAGCTTCCTCGTACAAGACAAAATTTTAACCAAATCGACGTAAAAATCGATGTTTTGTAAAAATTCACTCGGGCCGGGCCGAATTTTTTTTCCGATGAGTCAGGCCGGGCCCGGGCCTGGAAATTTCGGCCCGTGAAGACCTCTAATTGGCAGTTCTATTGCAGCCATGTATTTCCAGCTCCGAGTTTTCTTGGACTTTCTGTTGTTCAAGGAACTAATTGGATCTGACAAATGAATAAAACATGCATTCTTCTTAGTCAGTTTTATTTATTTTTTGTACTTTTAAATTCGAACTTGAAGTTTTTAATATGCAAAAAATTAGTATTTTTCTCTCTCCTGTAAGTTCAAAGTGTAAAAAAAAGGGAGGGGAAAAAATGACTTTGATGCCAGATTTTTGAATTTGCTGGATTTCTGAATGCCGGATTTTTGAAGTCATACTGTATATATTAAAAATTAAATATTTGAAATCATGTATTTTTTTCCATTCTAAATTACTTGTATATTCATTTTATTTGTAGGAATTGGAGAGACGATCTGAGAAAATCTCTGAAATGGCAGCTATAATGAAAAAAGCTGTGGAAATCGACGATGAAAACTTTTCTAAAGAGCAAGAAAAAATTAATCGCCTTATATCCGAAAATAAATTGATAAGAGATATTTTAGAATTGAACCAAATACGAAGTGAAGTAGCACAGAAAAGTATTTTAAAAAGAACTGATGAAAGTGTTCAGACTGATTTATGACCATTTAGGAAAAATTCTTAGATAACATTTTTCATGGGTTTGGGTGTGTATATTATGTTTTTAAGATTAGTCAGGGAGAGTTATATATGTATGTATTATAAGTGATAATTTAATGTTAGTATATTCATGTTTTTACTATGTTTTGTATTTTTTGATTATTGTATGTAACGTCAGTAAGCAGTATATTATGTGAAGTTTGTAAAAAAGGGAAAAAAAAAATGTTGCTTTCTAACGATGATTCTTATTTTATTGATAATTTTTTTGATAATATCTTACTTTATCTAATTTGTTAACATAACTTTCTTGTAAACTACATGTTTGTGTGACTAATTTTTTTTCCATATTTAAAGGGAAAAAACCCCCATGCATATCATTTTCAGGTTGTACCAAAAGTATTAACTATCCCCTTTTCTCTCCCCCCCCCCCCCCAAAAAAAAAGAAAAAAAACTTTTTGAAACTGATCAAAAACAATTTTTTTTTGTTTTTATTTGACATTTTATACAAAAACATGCTTTTCTTTTGTAGATACTATTAACTGTGGTACAGTAGGTTCTTTATTAAAATGAAGAAGAAATTATTAATTTTTTTTTTTTTTTTTTCAGAAAGAAATGTAAGCCATTTTTTTTTACAAATAATTAACTTGAATAGATTGGAGGGAATTCATAAATTATATAAAATTGCCAATTAAAAGTAATAATAAAGTAGTACTTTTTGCATTAATTTTAAGTTAGAATTTTCAGATAAGAATGTTTATTTGGTTGCCATATGTCAACATTTATAAATTTATTAAAAAGAATTTTGGCCTGGTTTGGTATAAAAACTAAAAGTTCGGCCTGGTTCGGTCAGTATAAAAGCTAAAAGTTTGGCCTGGTTCGGTCGGTATAAAAGCTAAAAATTCGGCCTGGCCCAGTATAAAAGCTAAAAGTTCGACCTGGCCCAGTATAAAAGCTAAAATTTCGGCCTGGCCCAGTATAAAAGCTAAAATTTCGGCCTGGTCCGATATAGAAGCTATAAGTTTGGCCTGATTCAGTCGGTATAAAAGCTAAAAGTTGGGCCTGGCCCGGTATAAAAGCTAAAAATTCGGCCTGGTCCGATATAAAAGCTATAAGTTTGGCCTGGTCTGGCATAAAAGCTCGTTACAGCATGGTATAAAACTAAAAGTTCAGCCCAGCACAGTATAAAAGCTGAAATTTCAGTCTGATGTAAAAGCTGAAAGTTTGGCCTGACCCACATAAAAGCTAAGATTTCAGCTCAATTCAGTGTGAAAATTTGACATGACCCGTTTTAAAAGATAAAAGTTCGACCCGACCCGGTATAGAAGTTAAAAGTTCGACCCGGCTTGGTATAAAAGCTAAATTAGGTCCAGTATAAAAATTAAATTGACATGGCTAGCCTGGCTCTATGAAATTTCTACAAAACATGCTGAGATTTCTTTAGCAACATTGTCCTACAACTAAAATTATTTTAAAAAAACCCACACCTATTTATACGTAGGTTTTATTTTAAGATTATGTTAAAAATTCATGGATTACAGAATAACAACAATAATGGGCTGAAATTCTTAGACCCAGCCCAATCTATACAAAAACTTATTGGTCCAATCCAGTCTGGGATATATAAAAGCTAAAAGTTTGGCCCGGTCTATGTAAAAGATTAACTGGCACGGCCAGTGTAGCTCAACTACAAAGCATGCCAAAATTTCTGAAGCAACATTATCCTGCAATTAAAATTGTTCAAAAAGCAAACCTATGTATAGTTTTTATTCTAAGATTATGTTTAACAATCATGCAATACAGAATAACAAGGACTTACACAATTAAATTCAAATGAAGATTCAATAAGAAAATCAACATAGTTTAGAATGAAAGAAAAGATGGTAAAAGAAAATTATAATTTTAAAGCTCTACAAAGAAAAAAGGTTTAAGATTTAAAAAAATATATTTCTGTAATTTATTAAACCAAATTAAATTTCCAAATTTTTTGCTAAAGAAATCTACATCATCACTATAATTTTTCCAAAAAAATAAATAAAATGCCAGCCCAACATGGGCTTAAAAAGAATTTAGAGGTCTGTACAGGCCAAGTCAATAATATTTTTCATACAGATTACGTCTGACTCAGACCAAACTTTTACTTTTATACTGGATTTTGAAATTTCGGGGCATGTAGTTTCTCTAAGAAGAAAAGCATATGTTTAACTGGGCCTATAAAAATAAGAAGTCTGGCACGGACCAGTCTTGTCTGAATTTACAGAAAAAAAAGTAAGGCTTGAGCCTGGCCAGAGGCTGAAAGGTTAAAGAATAGGCCCAAGTCTCATGAACGAAAATTGGCTAAAGCTCAGGTCTGTGTAAACCTGTAGGTCAGCATGTGGATTCTCTGTTGTTATAAGAAAAGTGAAAAAAAAAAGTTTTTCAAGCTACGCATAGAATACTTTCTTATTTTATGTGTATATATACTATACTGTATTATTAACAATAATAATTGTTCTTAATAATACATTAAAATCTCATTAAAAAAGTCATATTTGTGTGATTTAAAAAATATTAGAGATGTTATCACTCTCAGTACAAAGTACTAATATTTAGTGTTAGCCCACACCGTTGTCTGGTTTAGAGCCAAAAGCAAGTTTTACATCTTTTATTAAATGTAATTAATAAAGTAAGAAGAATTCAGGATGCTTTCAGGATATTTGGAGATTTCTCTATGAAATTGCAATTATTGAACTGCATTTGCCATACTAGGTTGCTACTCTTTATTTTAATACCATTTGTTACTTTATCTTTAATATATTTTTTTATTTGTATATAGATAACTCTTTAATTATTTTTTCCTGCCATTTTCACATTTTAATATACATATGAAAGAAAGGCGTATATGTAGAATCTCCATTTTAATCAACACTCATTACTGTTTAATTATCAAAGTTATTATGCAGATGAGTAGTCATGACAAATCTCATTCAACTGAATTAATGCTGACATACTCCACTGATCAGATATTTGCTGAATCTGGAGCAGATTTATAAAATCAGATTGCATAAATATTTAAAACAGCAGTGTACAATCATTTAAAGATTGGTCAATCGAAAAACAGTGATTTCTATCCATGTGCCGAATAAGTCAAAAGAATCACAGCAAGTGTAGAAATCCTGGTGTTTCCCTAAAAAAAAAAAAAACTCGCATAATTGCAGCTTAACTTGTTTATTACATAATTATTACATAGAGCACCCTCAAAATCCCTTTTTAGAAACATTTTATAAGATGTTTGGAGGGAAATTCCATAAATCAAACATAATTCCACTTCCGATGTCGTAGTTACGTTTTAGGCAAAATCACTGACAAAAAAGTTTCTCTGAGCTAGAGTACCAAAGCTGTATAGTGAATGCGGATGAATATAAATATCTGCATTATGAAAAAGTGAATAACCAATGATAAACATGGAAATTGCAGATTGACAAAATCACTGTGATAAGGTTTCTTTTTGGTGTGAAGAACATTCCAGAACAAACCAGAGAGAAAAATTCTAAGGCAAAATTAAAAGGGAAGAATTTTGAATGGGAGAAAAGTTTTTACTGGTTCAACGCTGAAAATAAAGATACATAGATTGGATTATTGAAAAGACAAAGAAAATAATGATATTTGAAGGGGGAAAATAGTGAAATTAAAAGCGAAAAAAATTTGAAATATTATTTAGTTAAATAGTTAAAATACTAAATTCAATTCTTCCTCCCTTCCCTCCCCCAGAAAGTTTCTGAAAGGTTTGAAATGCTCTTTCATCCTGAATCAATTTTTATTGAAAATGAAATGTCCAAAAATTTTCTTTCATATTCATTTTCTTTTATTTTTCACTGCATTAAATATTATATTTCTTTATGAAGCTGGTCAAAAATATCTACTTTATTGTAAAAAAGTTACTTGCTCAGCTTTTTCTATCTCTACTTTCTACCATAGCAACAAAATCATCTACAGGGTTCGCACAGACTCCTTAGACTCCTTGGAAACTCCTTAGAAATGAAAACATTCCCAAGTAGTACTTAGAACTACTTAGATAAGCAAACCACTCCTTAGAAACTCCTTAAATTGTATTGTGGCTTCGGACGCAAGCGATATTGCTGCCAAGGAAGGGAAAATCGTGATTGTAAAACGCACGGTAAATCCTTTATGCACGTAATTCATCTGAAGCACAGCATTGATTGGGTAGGATAATTTTAATAGCAGGGCTCCCATTAGCTCCATTTTTCAATTATTAGGTCCGTAAAGTTCGTTTTTCGACACTGTTAGCCGACCTTTATTTTAAATTTTATCGATATTTGTAATTTAGTCAAGAATCTCTGAAAAATCGCGTTTTTCGCAAATATGTTCTAAAAAATACCGTCAAATTTCGTCAATCGATCGCGGAAAAAATTCGTAAATTTTTTCAAAGGATCGTGAAAAAACGTGAATTTCTCCAACAGATCGCGGTAAAACTCGACCCGAATTTCTTAAAAGACAGCGGAAAAACACGAATTTACTCATAGGATCACGAAAAAACGCGAATTTCGTTAAAGATCGAGAAAAAAAGCAGATTTTCTCAAAAGATCGCATAAATCGGGAATTTCCTCAAAAAATCGCGAAAAAATGCGAATTTCCTCAAAAATGTTGAAAAACACGCGAATTTCCTCAAAATATCCCGAAAAACACGCGAATTTTCTCAAAAGATTGCGAAAAACATGCGAATTTTGTCAAAGGATCGCGAAAAACACGCAAATTTCGTCAAAGGATCGCGAAAAACACGCGGTTTCCATCAAAAGATCGCGAAAAAAACATCAGATTCGTATAACAATCGAAATAAAACGCGAATTCCATTAAAAGATCGCGAAAAAACGCGAATTCCATTAAAAGATCGCGAAAAAACGCGAATTTCCCCCAGAAGATCGCGAAAAAAGCGCGAATTTCATCATAGGATCCTGAAAAAAATGCGAATTCGTTAAAATTTCACCTTCAAAGGAAGCGATTACCGCTGTTCTAAAAGAATAAATTCAAAACTTGTTATATTTTTTCTTGTATGTTGCGTTTAGCATTCTTTTTTTTTGTCTTTTAAAATTTTCTTTAAGATGTATCATGTATGTGATATACATAATAAGTGTCTGGCGTTTGACTAATCTCTATTTATATGACCTGGGGGTGATTCTAGTCCGAATTTTCCGAAAATGTAAGGCATTCATTTCCGAAAAATTTTAAAAATCGGTCACCAATGCAAAAATTCGGACATATGGTCGCCAAAAAAAATAAATTTTGCCAATCATTTGCAGAAAAATCACCAATTCCGTCAAAGGATCGCGGGGAAAACACAAATTTCGTCAAAGAATCGCGAAAACCCCGCGAATTTCGTCAAAAGATCGCGAAAAAACGGCAAATGTCGTCCAAAGATCGCGAAAAACCCCATAAATTTTGTCAAAAGTTCCCGAAAAAACCCACAAATTTCGTCGAAAGAACGCGAAAAAACGGCAAATATCGCGAAAAACCACAAATTTCGTCAAAAGATCGCGAAAAACCACAAATTTCATCAAAAGATCGCGAAAAAACCACAAATTTCGTCAAAAGATCGCGCAAAATCGACAAATTTCGTCAAAAGATCGCGAAAAAACGCGAATTTCGTCAAAGAGCCGCAGAGAAAACGCATAGCTATTGTCGGGAGTGGATTTCTCCCATCCCCCCCCCCCCCCCCCCCCCCCCCCACCACCACTTTGCTGTAACTTTTCAGAAGATTTGCTGGGAATATCAGAATTTTTTTTTACTCAGAATCACCCCTGTGACGTGACCATTGGTCACTGCATAAAAAAGTTGATTGTCAATTTTGTATTTAAATTTACTATATTAGTAAGCAATATATTGTGAATACTGTGCAATTTCAGCGCTAACAATTAGATTCTAATGAAGTAAAATTTGTTTTTGAAATGTTTTTCTCTCCAAATTGGGCATTAAAAATTGGAGTGTGCATACCACATAACGATGCAGCACATAAAAACATCGACAAAAAAAAAAAAAAAAAAAAAAGGCAAATCCTTAAAACTTTTTGGACTCCTTGGATTTTGTGGGTACTCCTTGGATTTTTTCTTCCCAACTCTGTATGAACCCTGCATCTACCAAATCTGTATCCACTGCAATAATTTTGCAATTAAAAGTATTTTCATGAAAAAAGAAAACAAATCTGTATTATGAATAACAAAAAATTGTTTTCTCATTATAGTTAGTTTTATTTTCTATACTTTCTACCTCTGAAATGAAATCGTCTATCAATTCTGCATATATTGTAAAATGTTTTACAATGAAAAAAATTAAATTCTGATCTAAAAATTATGTAAATGCACCACCAAGAGTATCACATACAGGAAGACAATATTCACTATTTTATTGACAAGTAAAACATTGTTACAATTGGTTCTTAAAATTTTATAACTTTAGATATTGTACACTAAGTTTCAAAACATTAAATTTTCTCAAGCCTTTTGAAAATTTTTTGCGAGTATGTTAAATGTATCCATCCTGATTTTAAAAATCTGAAGGTGCTCTGCGGCTCTTAAATTTTCTAAAACATTTTGAAAAATTTTCTGAGAATACCGAAATATATCCATCATTATGAAAAATATGAAGGCCCTTGGCAAAGGCATCTATGTGCATTCCACACACTACACACTAACTAGCCCTTTTCATATATATTAGATTGAAATATGGATATTTTATGTGTAATACAATACTGCTATGTGGACAAATAAAGAATCAACTATAAAATATTTGCTTTTCAAGAATGGGTTGCTTATAGAGCATTTGAATGGGATCTAACTTAGAAAAGAATTAATTATGTGAATAACATGTTATTGGTTATGTTGTAAATATATTAAGCAGATAAGAATTTTTTGTTTTATTGTTGAGTACCTGCTTTTTATGCTTTTT
The DNA here is from genome assembly GCA_963932465.1 of Maratus speciosus. Classification (NCBI taxonomy): domain Eukaryota; kingdom Metazoa; phylum Arthropoda; class Arachnida; order Araneae; family Salticidae; genus Maratus; species Maratus speciosus. The sequence continues at coordinate 292,445,699 of OZ010791.1, forward strand.
TCTATGTAACAATGCTAAAATAATTTGTGTTATCTTAAAAAAATATATATTGTTTTTACTTGCAACATATTATCAAATAAAGCCTTTTGCAATTCAGGTACAAATACTACGCACAATTTCTTTTTCTATATAAAAAATCCAGTTTAAATTAGTGCCCAAGACTTATAATTATTATATTGAAAAATATTTTTTTGTTTTATTTTTTTTTAATGACATTATTAGCAAGTAAAAAATCTCATAATTGAAATGCTAAACCAATGATTTTTGAATTGTACAATATTTGCACAAGAAATATAAAAAATGTACGCATGAAGAGAACATGTATTAATATTCTTAATTATTAAATTAGCAGAACATGTATTAATATTCTAGCTATGATGGATTTATAATGATTTGGCATTAATTCCACATGTTTGAAAATATTTAACCTGTATAGAAAATAAGGAAATCTAATATATCGAGCATATTTATTTACTAAATGCTATATATAAACGCATATATGTATATGTACATACATACCGAGTGTCGTATCTCATAAATTTATTAATATTTCAAGAATTCATAACATGTGAAGGAATTTGTTTATTTGAATGCAGTTTGCAACAAAATTATTCTCATGTAAGTTTTTTTTTTTGGTAAACAAACAAACAAACAAACAAACAAACAAACAAACAAAAAAAAAAAAAAAAAAATATTTTAGCCAGTAGAAGGCGTTTCAACTTTCAAATTGCAAAATTTCATGGAAAATTGCAATTATTTGCATGCAAATATTTACAAGCTCATAGCAGTAAATGTTCTTTGTGTCCACCACCAAAAGGAATTACACTTTGCAAGTGATTGAGAACACCATTAACTGAGGCATGTAGCATATCCGGATGGATGCATACAATTTCATGTCATATGGCACCCTTTAAGTCTGCTAAGGCAGATGGACTTCTGAGATACATTCAAGACTTATCTAACCCCATAGTAAAAAAAAATCTGGAATTTTGTCCAGTGAGTGATGGTGGGAGGGGTAAGCATTTTCATTATAATGATTGATTAGCCATTCTTCTATAGATGTTCTTGTCAAGTATAAATATTTGATTTATCTTGCACTACTTATCCTACTCATGGACTGTTCACTTAAAATGTCAATTTGCAAAGGTACAGCATAGGTACGGCTTCTGATAAATGCCTTCACCGCTCAAGGTTGATCACTCTAACTTTCTGTTCCTTTGAAATGTTAGATGAGACTGGGCAGTCTGGAAAGGAGTTATTGGACCTTTTCACCTTCTTCAGTCCTTTCTGTGTCTAAAACCATAATAAAGCTTTGACCAGTGATTCTTGACTAAAGTAAAGCAGCTTCATCAGCAGTGCCCTATCCACTGACATAGCGTCATCTCATAGCATTCAAACACACAAGTCTACGCAAGTAAAAGCAAAATTTGATATAAGCTTTTAAATGTGCACTTTGCATTTTTTAGGATTCTAGTTTGCACATTTTCTGTGATTGGAATGTGTGAAGTGCTCTCTATTGAAAAAAATTTGCATTAAAAAATCTTTCTTCACCAAAGGAAAAAGAAGAAAAAAAAAATCCATTGCATGAGAATATACCAATTCCTTCACTTTTTATGAGTTTTTGAAATATTAACAAATTTATAGGAGACACAATATGTGTGTTTGTGTGTGTAGGTACACACACACACATGCATATATATATATATATATATATATATATATATATATAGCTTTTGCTACGTTCAACATTTTGCTACTAATTAGTTTTTTTCTGTATAATCTTTCACAATAGCTGTCGAGCAGATGGTATCATTCTTTTATTTCCCTTTAGCTTCAGTTTATTATATATTTATTTCTAAAAATCAAATGGGAAAATATTTTTTAATTTAGAAAATTTTATTTTGTTTGTTGTGCATGTCTTAGATAAAAGAGTGAATTATTTGATTACTCAAAGAAAGTTATCAAGACAATATGAATTATAATAGATTTAATTAAGTATTAATTTTAAATGAAATACTTTTATCTGTAGTAAAAACTTACTTTTTATAAGCATATTGCACTTTATTATTTACTAGCTTCAGGAATTAAGCTTGTATAAAGTTATTTAAAGTTTTTTCATTTATTTAATCAGTAGAATATCTTTAGAAACATTGAAAATTATTTTTGTCTTAGATTTAAATGCATTTTCACCTCATTAAAAAAAAAGAAAAATGACATAGGATTTTAATAATGATTAAAAAAAAATGTGATTTATATCTTCTGATTAAAATTATTGACACCCTTAATTATCAAGAAGGAGCTTGGTGAAATATAATAGAAGCATAAAAAAAAATAACGTTAAATCATCAAAATTTTAAGCATACCGGTTTCGGTAGCATATAGCATACCTTCCTCAGTGATAAGGATGGTGGAAATTTGCTTACATATATAGGAGAAGTGGGGATTCAAGTTAACGGTTTATTAACCAATAGGAAAACAGGATTGCAGTTAACGGCCTACTTCAGTCACTTGAAAAGACCCGTTCGCTAATGCTATTCCTATGGAAGAAATTTATGAAGATATCTCGGTCGCATTTCAATATTTTTTTGCAGTGGCTACCTGAGGTCGATCTGTATGCAGGCCGTTTTCTACTTTTTCGATTTTCATTGGGGATTTTTTTCAAGAGGATGCTTTCAAATTAGAAACCGGTTCTGAAAATGAAAGTGTCCTGATTTATATACTTGTAATTTGTATTTTAACTTGTGTTTTTATACTTGTAAACGAAATTGAAAAAATAGAAAACGTCCTGCATACAGATCGACCTCAGCTAGTCACTGCAAAAAAAATCATCTAAAAATATTGAAATGCGACCGAGATATCTTCATAAATTTCTTCCATAGGAATAGCATTAATGAACGGGTCTTTTCGCGTGACTGAAGTAGGGCCTCAGCCAATAGGAATTTAGATGGGAAATGGAACCAAAGTAGTGGGGAAAAATTAAGAGAAAGACATTTTTATCTAATATTTCAAACAATCTGATAATGGGGAATAGCGAATTCACAATTAACAATATTTTTTTTAATTTTTATAAATATGAAATGCTTCAAGGAAGTTAAGTTCGTGTATAGAAGTAGGTTTAGAGATTATTTTAACCGAATTGAAGTCAAAAGTATGATTCATCTCCCAGCAGTGTTTTGTCAAAATTATTCTAGATTTTGTATCAATACTGTATATGATAATTTTGTTACAATTTATCTGTGCTGTTTCACACTAATGATGAAAGATGTAATTACGACATAATTTCAAGATTATGACTTTGAGAAGTTATGGCATTATCTGACTGTATTTTTGTAATTTGTGGATATACAGTTGTAAGAATTTTTTTTATCAACACACACAAAGGGAAGTTAAAAAAAAACTAACATTTAAAAAATTTGATCATGATTTATTTAATGAAACTTTTAAGCTAATATTTTATGGTATTTAGCTATCAATTCACATATACTGCTTTCTGATAATTTTCATGTATTATTAATAAATATCATTTGTATATTTTTAATAAGTTTGGGGAATCTTATAGTTTTTACTTGAATTAATAAATTTGTAAGGCACAATTTTAAAAGTATTTTTATTGTACTAAACTTAAGTTAAAGAAAAAATATATATTTACTTCATATGTCAAACCTGGACAAAACATTGGTGCACTTATTTTGAGAAATATTAGACAATCGCATGTGGGTGATTATTTATTTATATGTTATGCCACCGTCCATTAGAATTCTATAAAATTTTTAAGTGTAATTTCAGAAATAGTTATAAATGCTTTCTCAATAAGTCTAATAATTTATTTTGATGAATTACGAAAATATTTGTTAAAATTTTAATATGAGTAATATTATTTTATGTGCATCTACATTTAACACTGTTTATATATAAAAAACAAAATCATTTTACAAAGGTAGATATTGTATTGTATGGAATTTCATGAATGATTTTAATTTGACTCTCAATTTAACCTGCTGTTTAGTTAAAAAGAGCTGATTATTTATTTTACTAAATATTGTTTGAATAATTATATTGGGAATCCATTCATTAAATGATTTTTTAAATGCAGCTTCATATGGTTGTGATATACAACCTTTTGCTATTTTAATTATTACAAACTTAATTTCAAACTGCTTAATTTATTATAAATGTGCCTATATAATGGATTGATATATGTTTATATTAACTTGTAAACACTTTTTTTTCCATTCTTTCCTACTTAAATTTTGAGATTTGTTAAGAGTTTTGTTATTTAACGAAATTTCAGAATATTAATTACAAATACATTGCATATTTAAATAACAAATAGTTCAGGTCTTATGTTTTCTTGTAATTCATTGGTTCTTGATCTGTTAGTTACCATAGCCTGTCTTTTCATATATTCCCTGTCTTCAAGATATTATGTCTCACCGAAGATTTAAGAATTATTGAAACTTATCAGAATATTGAATACCAGGATCTAAAAACAGATTATACTTTATTTTTTTAAGACATTCTTAATCCCCCTCCCCCTAATTTACTCACTTATTTCATGTCAGATTTCTAAGTGAGTGAAAATTTTTACATTGAATGTAAGAAATTTGTAGTATCTTCTAAAGGTGTGCCATGTAGGTTCTGGAGGTTGAAAATCACAGTTTAAGAACTACTGTTCAAATTTATTTTGCTATTTAGTTTTTTCGCTCTTCTTAAAAATCGATCAGAACTATTCAGGGAAAAAGAGAAACAATACTTCTCTTTATTCCAGAAAGTTAGCAATTCCTGAACTGTATATAATTTTTTTGTACAAAATGTGCATTTTTCTAATATAAGAGTTAAATTATATGTGGATAGTTAAAAGTAGTAATTACTGAAAGCTAATTTATCTAATAATGAAAACAATTGCTGTAAATTGAAATGAATGTTTTTGTATTTTTAAAAAAAATGAAAAAAAAAAATGTATATAAGAAAAAAAAAAGATTTTTTAAAACATATTAACAGTAAATAACAATATAACAGTAGTTCTAATGTTTATGGGAAACAAAATTATCACTAATTTTGAAAATTCAGTAAATTAGTCTATTAATTTACTATATATAGCTGTGGAGCTTGTGCATGAGGATTTATCCTGATTTCAGTATTTTTTGCCAGACATAATTTCCTGATTTTTTCAAATGACTTTTTCAAAGAACTTTTAAAAGAAAAGTAATATATTATGATTTAGAAAGTAAGGTCAATCTCGGCAAATATTGGATACCTCAAAAAGGGCCTAATGTGAGACACGAAAAAAGAAGAATCAAAATTTATAGTAATAAAATTGGCTTTGTGCTTATTTTGTAAGCAATACATCATTTCATTTATATCAATTATGAATGCACTGAAAATTTGAGGAAAAAAATTCCCTAAAATATACTTTACATAACAGTACCATTTTTGATGAGAAAAACTTTTCTGTTAGACTTCAAAACTTTTGTTGCACAACACTTAAAATCTTAGATAAATGATTCTAATTGGCATTTATTGAGTAAGGAGTGATGAATCATATTACCCTTTAAACTTTGGAATATGCTTAATGTTGTCTGAGTTATAAACAAACAAACACTGTGGTATGCAAGAGTACTTGGGGCTCTAACAATACTATCCTGTCATATAACTTTAAAAATCTACCACAAAAAAAAAAAAAAAAAAAATAGGGAGTGTTAATCTTTAATTGCCTTTTTGTTTAAATTTGTCAGATTTGTTTTGTTTTTTCTTTTTTTCCCAAGCTTAATGATATATTCTTCTATGTTTATTACTGATTTTCAGTGAACTGATATGGAATTCTAGTTATCCGCATAGTTTTATACAGAGTATGATGGGACTGAATAAATTACCTAAGTAGCCAAAAATAGACTATCATAATTACTATCTAAAATAGTCCTGCCTTTCTGTAAAACTACATTCAAAGGAAAATTACTTTTATTGGCTTAAGTATTTTATGAACAATGAATTAACAGTCAAGATCATAGACTACATTTTTTTTTCTCCAATAACAAATATTATACCATTGTAAATCTTTTATTAAATCTTCATAAAATATAGATGTAGATAATTTTCTTAGTGTTTTTTAATGTTAAATTACCATTTAATACATCAGAGAAGGGTTTTATTGCATTGGCTTTTCATGAGTATGCTGGTGTACGTGTGAAAGATTTCCCAAAATTCAGCCAAAATGAAAGATAAATCTAAGTAATACAGCCTAAACATTAGACCCAAGACAACATTGAGAAAGTTTTGTCATTTCTTTAGTATTTACAGCAACTTAAAAATAATGGTGTCTCACTGTAGCCTCATAGCCATTTCTTTTGGGGGTAATATGAGACAGTGGTCCTTTCAGCTAGCGCCATCTGTCGCATTCTTTGCAAGCTCTATTCTCTACCTTTCAGTTCATTTTTGACCTTGTCCCCTTTCAGACACATGTTTACTGTAGCCGATGATGAGCTGTTAATATTTTAATATATCGAAACACGTCCTATGTATTGTTTTTATTTTATGATGATTTTTTACAAAGATTTATTATTTTAATAGTTTCATATCGCCAGTTTTCGATGCTGTTGTGCAATATGAGACAGGGTTTTAATTTTTTTCCCTTTTATTTTTATGACAAGCAAAAATTTTCTATTCATAATTGGATGAAGGTAAGAAAAGCACAAATTGCAGTATTTTTTATTTAACCCAAGAGTCAATAGACCATAAGGTAACAAGAAAAATTAAGAATTTTGTCTTATATCAGCATCGATTGACCCTACCTTTAGTAAGGGAGTTTAAAAATTTGTGGTACCTACTCATTAGTTTCTCATTATTCATCTCAAAGTTTATCATTAAAGTTTTAATTGTACTTTCCATTCTTTTTCTTTCGTGTAATTTCAAGATTTTAAAAGTAGGTTCACAAACACTTCTGATATTGTGTTATTTGATTATTGTTTTTCTTAAAATTGTTTTTGAAATATAATTACTCTAGTTGCTGCTGATTTATTAAATTTTGTCTAAACCCTACTTTTGAGTAAGGAAGGTTTTTATTTTTCAAAAATACTATCAGTTCAGAGTGAAAATTAGTTTGGTAGTGTGATGATGGTAACTGTGAAAACTATAATTAAAACAATTTAATTTTATGTGAAAAAAGATATTTTATTTTTTCATGTTAATGTATTTAAGAAAATAAATTTTTTCTCCCCCCCCCCTTTTTTTCCCCATGTATATAAATATCAAAAGAAGTTTCTATTTTAAAAAAAGAGGAGCATGCCAGTTACTATTTTTGTAGTAGCAAGCAGGAAAAAAAATGAATCAAATGTTCGATTATCTATTAAATATTTTATTTAAAAAATGTACCTTTATTTATTTCTGTAAATTATTTAATTTGTAATGTATATTGCTTTAAGGTAAATATCTTAGCATAGGCACTGGTAAGAGTAGGCAGGGAAAGGCTATTGCCTCTTCCTGGATTTTGAAATTGAATTAATTTTTTGCCTCTGATAATTTTGGGAAAAAAAGAGTAAAGTTTATTCTTGACAACTGACATAAAATAATTAAACACTAATAGAAAGAAGAACTAAGAATTTTTTGTCAAGGAGTTTCTGATCTTCGAATTTCCCCATAAAAGACAATTTTAAATATTCTGTTCATTCACGTGTTTCAAATTTATCTTAAAACAGGGAGGGGGAGGGGACAGAGCACACTAACACCCCCTCCCCTCCAACACACACACACAAAAATATGGAGGTTTTAATTCTAAACTTCGAAAAATGCTGGTAGGAAATTTTTTGAATAATTAATATTTCTAATTTTCTTTAATGTTGTTATGTTCAAAAATTGCCTTGCTGGGTGAGTTCTAAGAAATTCTTAGTTCTTATTCTATGTTTATATTCTCAATTTTAAAAATCAGCCTAAGCTGTAGACTATAGGTATCCTAGATTTCTTTCTGCCAGTGCCCATGCATGTTTATGTTAATTATTTTCAGTTCTATATGTAAATGACTGTGGAAAATTAAGATAATTTTGTTGTTGTTGTTATAGTTTATTAATTAGTATAAGCATTTGTAGTTATCTTTTAAGTTTCAATCTGTATACTCTTTTAAAGCTTTTCATGTACATTTGTAAAGATATTCAAAATATTTATATCTGTAAAAAGCCAGAGAGAAAATATATAAACTTCGTTGCAATTCTGATTACATGTCTCATTAATTTAAATTATTATATTGTGAAACTTGAAATAATTTAATTGAATGTGCGAAAAAAAAAAAACTTTATTTTTAATGCAAATGTATTTATGCAAAGAAACTTTTTTTACTTTGATTTATATAAATATCAAAAGGAAAGTAGGGGTGAGGAATTTCAATATAATTACGCAGTCTCAGTATTAATTATGAAATAGTGAAATTTTTTCTCATGAAATGATATTGTTGTTAGATGACTTGGATGAGTGTTTTGTGGATGTTGAATGAATTGAGAAAAAAGATATGGAGTAAGCAACAACGGGAAACAAGGAGCATTCCAGCACGCCATTAGATGCTAAACGTAATAATAGACAATGCAGAAACTAGGGATGCACTGAATATTCGGTATTCGACCATGTTACTGAATATTCGGCTTGACCGAATTGCAAACTATTTGACCTGCCCAATATTCGGTTTGGCTGAATGCTTAAAAAAGCTTTTTAAACATATTTTTAAAAACCTTATACCACTTCTACGTTTAACAGTCAACTTACAAAGATATTCAGAATAATTAGAAACAGAATCATATATTTAAATAAAAGAGAATGTTTTTACATTATCTATTTGCTGTTTGTTAAGTATTATTTAAGAAAATTCACCAATCACGAGGATTTTCATAGGAATTAGTTATGTGCAAATGCAAGTTCCTGAACATTGTCCAGTAAATAATCTGTTTCTTGCTAAAATTTTAAGAACAATAATTACAGACCTGCCAATTGCTACGAAAAAATCGTAGTTGCTACGATTTGGACCTATAAACTACGATGCTACGAAAATCGGTCTTAAACTACGATTTTCTGCAAAAAACACAAAAGCATTTTCTGCGATTTTTATCCCGCGCAGCATATTTTTCAGGAGTGATTCTGTTCCGAAATTTCCAAGTATTCATTTCCGAAAGTTTAAAAAAATTGGCCATTAGTCCGAAAATTGGACATTAAATCAATCAATTCGGATATTAAAAAATGCTCATGAGAAAAAAAAAAATTCTGGGCTGCAAAAAAAAAAAAAAATTCTTAACATAAAACACTCTAATCGTGTTTTTGTAAATATTTATACAGGAATCCCCTTCCTAGAAACAAGGGTGCCATTTTAAGAATTCTGGAGGGGGTTCCTTGAGGGGCAAGGTTTGAAATAGTGTGCAAAATCGCTCGATTTGCGATAATCTATCGCGAATTTCGACAAATGACCATGTAAAAAAAAATCAATTTCATCAATTGGTCGCAGAAGAAAATAAATTTCGTTAAAGGATTGTGGTAAAAGCGTGAATTTTATCAAAATATCGCAGAAAGAAAATACGAATTTCGTCAAAAGATCAGTAAGATAATGCAAATTTCATCGAAAGATTAGTAAGAAAACGCAAATTTCACCGAAAGATCACAGAAAGAAAACACTAACTTAGTCAAAGGATCATGGTAAAAAAACGCAAAATTCGTCAAAGGATCTCGTAAAAAACATTAATTTCGTCAATAAAGTTCATGGTAAAAAGTGCGGATTTCAACAAAGAATCGTGATAGGAAAATGTGAATCACGATTGTGGGAAAAAATTGTGAATATTCTGAAATTATGGCGGGAAAAAAATCACGAATTCCGTTAAAATTTACTGCACTGAGCTAAAAAATTGGAACCAGGCTCCTTTTACAAATGTAAAAAAAAAAAAAAAAAAAAAAAAAAAAAAAAAAAAAAAAAAAACGCTGCGAAACAGAAATAAACTCTAAAAATCGTATAAAAATTTTCAGAGGAAAAATTACTATATTGAGTTGAAAGATGGAAACCTTATTCCTTTTACGAATGTCAAAAGATGGCCGTGAAACACGAAAAACCAACCAACCAGCCTCCAGATTAATTTAAATTTTGTGTGGTACGATTTCTCATTTTCAAAGGTTGGCAGGTCTGTAATTATAATATCTGAAAATGATCGCCCACTCCAGACACTTATCTAGGATGCATTTAAAAACTTTCTTAATTAAAGAGAGTAGAACAGTTATTCTTGCTGAGTTGCCACCATATAAAATTTGGGTACTTCTTAGTTATCCCGTCGACTAATTTCGCTAAGTTATATAAATCGCCAAACCACTCGCCAAATTATACACATTGACATAATTTTTATTTTAAATAACGAAAGAACAAATAAATTAGTAAAACATTAATACAAATACAAATAAAACGTTGAATTATTGGTTTTATTGGCCATTATTGGCATTTAATCTTACAATTAATTAATTAATGGCAACCATTATTGGCATTTAATCTTACAATTTGGCGACAGTAATTTGGTCGACGGGATAATTAAGAAGTACAAAAATTTGAATAGATTGCATTATTTATTTTCTTGTATTTAATCTCTTCCTGACAAACAAATAATATATGATCCTGTATAATTTTTCTTCCAATTTTTTCACAATTTCTCTTTGATTTTAAAATGTTTGTTTTAGAATTTAAGAAAATTTTATTCTTTTGTTTTAATTCACCGAAGAAGCCATGAAATGTAAAATTTAATAATTTAAAAAAGTTTTATAACTATCTTCTTAAATAACCCAAAGCAGATTTTTTTAGCATAAAGTTTACTTGAAAAAAGCTCTTGTTCATCAAAATGAAAGTTTTTGTTTTAAATATTATGTAAAATTGTTTTAAAATTTAACATTTTAATGCCTTTAAACTTTGAAATATAAAATTATTCGACAAACCGAATATTCTGTATTTGGTCGAATAGTTACTATTCAGCTGGCCGAATATTCGGTATTTGGCCAAATCACTATTTGGTGCATCCCTAGCAGAAACACGGATTCAAAGATCTTGCACACCAGACTAGAAATGCAAAAGCCAAACACATAATATTCCTATGATTCTTGTTAATATTTTTAGTTATGTGCCTAAATAAGTTATGGCCTGTTGTATTTTTTAAAGGTTTTTTTAATGCAATATATGATAATATATAAAAAACTATTTTGTATTCTATGAATTGTTTAATGCAACAAGTAACAATATATTAAACTGACTTTGTTTTCCTTTGATACCATAAACCCTATATGTCTATTTTTGTAAATTTGCTGGATTAATAATGTAATTTATCGCTAACTGTAATTTTTTATGGCAAATAGTGTTGATGTTAGAATATCATAAAATCTTAAATAAGCAAAGAAGGGTGGGTGGGGGTACAGAATGACTAAAAATATGCTTACGTAATACCTTGAATGGCCACTAAGTACTGACAGAATTTAATGTTGCAGCGCTGTTCAAGGAAAGCCATCTTTCTTATGTCGTGGAGCAAAGGTAACTAAGGCTGCATTCAGACCCTTGTTTTGTCATCCTTCTCCTGTTTTCATGGAAATCTTTGCTTCTGGACCCCTCTGCGGTTTATTTACAAAAGAATGAGGGGAATCAACAATGGGTCAGGAGGTAAGGAGCTCAACCCTACTTGAAGGAAAGGTTCCTCTTTTGCGGGACATCAGCCCCTTTCCTTTTAAAGTCATTAAAAATTAAAAACACCACGTGGTCACAAGAAACAATGCCAACACTGATAACAGTTAGAAGGATGGTCCGTTCACAGCTTAACTTCAGAAGATAATAGCTGCGTGTGCATTTTGGTCACATAACATGGGCTAAACCAACCTGAGCAGGTAAGTTGGAGGGTTGGGAGAATCCATTTCAAGCGGTTTAAATTTAGGTACTTGCTTTCATCGTCAGAAATAGCTGCAGTCTCCGAATTTTTGGATTGTACCTCACATGTATATATATATATATATATATAAACATGTGAGAAACATAGCACCGTACTTCACCACTTCCTGAAAATTCCCGGATACATCTTCACTTCCAGTATCCGATTCATAATTAACAGAATCAGCCTATGTTGAAGAATCCAAACAAGTAAAGTTGCATACATCAAATAACTCAGATACACTGGACATACTAAATATTCATCATCTATCTTAATAAAATGTACGATAGTTTCTTCATTTCTAATGCATTTAATTAATTTAGAGGTTTTCCTTAATTCGGCATTTGAGGTAGATTTAAATTTTTCTTTAAATATAAAATTGAAATCTGCATTTTTTAAACACTGCAATACACCTCCCGCTTTTTCATTTAAACCGATAATATCCAGACTGCATCATGGAAGACATTAAAAGTTTTTGGAAAGTGCCCAAGTGTGTTTTGATAATCCAATTGTGAAATGGCATGGAGTAATAAAAGATATATGGACCAAGCTTTAGAGCTGTGTATTACACTTTGCAAGGAATTGTCTTACATAAATGGTGTTAGGGGGAAAACATAATTTTAATGTTTTCCAATTTTTAAATCTCATGGATGTTAAGTTGTATTTTTCAAAAATAAGAGATTTATTTTTGCTGTTGCTTCATTCTATTATTAAAATTATTAACATTCAATAGTTAAAGGATGTGTCAAGGATTTCTAATTTGCTGTCCACATAACACCAATATTGTTAAAAAGCTGCCTCTGCCGAGCAGTTTGATCTGCCTTAAATCTATGCTAAGCATTGCAAGGTATTTCTTTTATTCATAATTCAATTTACTTGCCAAATCAAAATATTCTGATAGAGAAATCAAGAACTCTTTGAGTACATAGCAGCACTTCATTTTTTTTTTTTTGATGTACTTCATCTTCCTGTGCATTTATGGAGTATTGGAGTAGTTAAATATATGGAGTAGGTCTCGGTCACCAATTCAATCTTGTTCTTAGGGATCCATTCCAACCTTCTTTCTTTCAGCAAATACTGGGAGAAGGGTAAGGCCAAAAAAGGTGACCTCGATTTAGCACCTATTGCTTGCAGCACCATCTATCGCTGCTATTTTAAACTAAAACCGGGAATCTCAGAAAAAAATAACTCCTGACTTCTTACATAAACTTTCTGCAAATTTTTTTTTAAATAGCTGTCACCATACGAAAGTTGTTGAATTTAAAAATTACTCAGCCCATTTTAGGACACTCTGTATACATATATATATATATATATATATATGGATTAAAGTCCTGCACAGGTTGGATTATACCCGTTAATTCTATCTCAACCTGACTCGAACCCAACAAAAAATTTTCACTAACCCCTAACGCGACCCGAACCCGACAAATTTTTAAGAGTTTCCTCCTAAGAAGTGGGCGAGTGAGAATATTGGTGAACTGTAATCTTTAGGAGGACTGAAATTTTATCATATTAACACATTTCTCACGGTATCTAACACAAATTGGAGATGATGCTTCGTCCATTTGTGTACGAAGTTTTATGTTATTAATTTCTCCGCCTGTATGTTTATATGTAATTCCATTCGATTATATTTATAAATGAATGAGTATTATGATGGGAAAGAAACAGCGAGGTGTGGAGTACAGACATAAGAAAAATGTAATAACACATTTCAGGCATACTGTATGTAAAAGAATGTAGTTTCTGTTTGCACAAAAATTTCTCATAAATATACTTCTCACATTCATATACCTCAGTGATACCTGCTCATTGAATTTTTTGTAAGAGCTAAACTCTAGTAGAAAAATGAGCTCGACGGCTGCACTTCACTTGTATTTTTGCAGTCATATGTCTATTTATAATAAGGAATTGCTAATATTTAAACATATATTAATGTCAATAAGGGTCACGGAATGAGTTCACTAGGCGCTCAGTTGCGATGATAAAGATGTAAGTGCATTGCAACAATCCTGATCAGCATAAAATGGCGCTGAGTAGACGATACATTCTTTGAATGAAATGGAGCGACCCCCGCAAATGTTGTCATGCCATAATTGTTGCTTGCTCGACAGAATCCCCTTATTAAAATGTAACAAGGTCAGCAGTTAATTTGTTATAAATAGTGGTGAAAATCCATTGTCTGCTTCACTGCACCAACAACACTGCTATAACCAGCAGTAACAATAATTTTATTCATTCAAAAAAGAAAAAAAAATAAAATAAAATAAATATATATATATATATATATCTACCCTATATATATAAAATCCTAATGAAACGAATTTATGAAACGGATATATGAATCGACTGATTAAACAACTGATTATGTTTCAAGCGATTTCTCCTAAAATATGGAATATTTTGCGATGAAATTAACACCAAAAATCAGCATTGATCCGCAGATCTCAAAACTGGTATTAGAATTTTTAAATTAGAATTAGTTTTCGAAATATTAATTTTTTTCTAATTTTATATACATTTTTCTAATGATGGCAACTCAAATTTTAATCACAGGTATTTTTTTTTCCATATTTCAGAAAAGGTTGACCTGGTAACCCGGCTATTGTTTTTCATTTGATAATAAATGTTTATTTACTTTTATTTCTTTTCATAAATTATATAAATTATTTTGTTCTATAATAAATATTTTTTTTATATATTTCCTTTAGAAAATAATAGAAAATAATTAAAAAATACGGTACTACTTACAAGGAAGGTCTCCTTACTGGACATTCTCAGAATATTTTGAAAAAAATACCAATTACTTATGTATGCCATAAAGGATCAGTCAAATTTAGTGGCGGAATTACAATAGAAAGTCTGCAAAAAAATAAAATACTTTCGAGTATATGGCGTGAAAAGACGAAAGCGTCATGCGATTTGGCTAGCAGTACTTTTCCTCGCCAAAAGCAAACGATTTTAATGCACCTGAAAATTATTTATTTGATTTTTAGAATGCGTGTAAAAAGTATTTAATGAATTTAAACATAAAGAACGAGAGAGTTTATTAAATACATTTTTTCGAATTACCGTATTTTCGGGTGTATAGCCCGCGGGTTATACAAGAAAAAAACATTTGGAACAGCCGCTGCGGCTTATACACGGTGCGGACTATACAAAGATTTTTTTAAAAAAAGAAACGGAAAATCGTGATTTTTCTATAATTTTTAAGCCCGAAAAAATTTCAAAAATCGTCGAAATTTGTAAATTTTTTTTGCTATGCCGCGAAATTTAAACAATTTTCACGTGTTTGTAATGTTTTTTTACTGTTTAAATGCTATTATTATTTATTTCTGTCTTTGAAAATAGAGATATTATTGGTTTGTTTATGACGGACTCTGAAACTTCCGATTTTGAAGGATTTTCCGATTCCAGTGATTAAAATAAATATTTTTGAGCAAATTACTGTGTGTCTTTTTATACAGTAGTTTTATATTACTTATAGTAATTATTGTTTAAAATAATAATAACATATTTTCTAGGAGGTAAAACGCCATTAATGGCTCCAGTTGTATATTACATCCAGTTCTCTCAAAGTTACTGTTGTGATAATTTACCTATTATCTGCTGCTGCAATTCAAAAAATTTAACTGAGATAAATGGTATTTAATGTTTGCAGAAATGTATGCAATTATCACAATAATTACATTTACTTTTTGACATGAAAAAAAAAAAAATATTGTGGAAAAATTTGTGTATTGTGTTGCTTATGATAGCTAATTATCTACGAAATGGACCCGGAGAGGCGGGGATGTCCTCCGTGGGGGTCTTTCTAACGGAACCTAACCCGTATTTACGCACAAAAATCCAAGTTTAGAAGAAAACTCCGAACGATTAGGCCGACGGGCGCGATTGGGTTCGAACCCAGGACCTCCCGTCTACCAGCTTTTGAGAGCAGAACCTCTCGGCCACTGGTGGGGCGTAGAAAAACGAAAATATTTCTTGAATTACCTCTGACAATAATTTTGTTATTTTTAAAGGAAAAAAAAAGTGACTTTTTTTCCAGATTAAAAATAATGATAATAATAAATAAGTTAAAATCTGGTTTTATTATTATGGAATTATTTAAAAAAAAGATTTTAGTACCGTAATTTACGGAAGAAACGCCGCGGCGTTTACGAGTTTTAAATTGAAATTTCAAGCTATGCGGCGTTTACGCGCAATTAATTTTTTTTTTTTTTTTCCACTTTCAAAAATTCAGATACCAAAGATAAGAAATTTCACATTAATTAGATTTTAAAATAATGTGGGCGAGCCGAAATTTTCAGACCCAGGCGATCGAAATATATTGGCCCTGCCTGGGCTAAACTTGAACCATTTATGCTAAAAATTTGGCCCACCCAGCCAAGAAAAATCGATTAAATCAAGTCCGGGATCCTATCAATAAAATTATTTAAGATATATTTTTTACATATTCATGCAAACATTTTGCAGCTTAAACTAGTATGTCCACAATCTATGTAATATGGAATGGCAACATTATTGATTACTTAGAGAAATTCATTTAAATGATAACTCATTAGAAAAAATAATGTAGTTTAAAATGGAAGAAAAATATTTTAGAAAAAATAATTTTGAAGCTCTATAAAGATTTTTTTAAATATATATTTCTCTATAATTTAATAAAATGAAATAAATTTCTAAAGATTTCGTCGAACAAAGGAAAAATTTCACTGTTATTTTCGCAAAAACCTGCGGTTTAACATGGCCCCGAAAAAAAAAAAAAAAAAAAAAAAAAAAAAAAAAAAAAAAAAAAAAAAAAAGTAGTTCTCCAGTCCCGGCCCGGAACAACCGCAGATAAAAATTAAGCTCGATCGCGGTCCGGCCCGAGTCTAATAAAAAGAGATTAACCAGGTCCATGCAGATCTCTAATGTGTACGTTTTAAGTGAAAATCCTATAAAAATTATTTAAAACAATATTCATAGGATACATAAAACAAATTAGTGGATATAATTTTTTAAATGCTTAATATTTCATATTTTCTAAGAAAATATAACTACCAGAAAATAATCTATTTGTAAAAAATGTATTTTTCTAGAAAAAATACATTTCTCCCCCCTCTATCCATAACAAAACAATAGCAGGTAAAATCAGACTACATGATCAAATGTTGGACTCTACTCTGAACCTGAACTGCAAGGTCCGGATTGTATCCTATCCGAATACGAAAATTCTACTTAAAGTCAACTCGAGACCCGACAAGAACAAATTTTGTCAACCTAAATATTAAAACCAGAAACTAAAATGAAGGAAAATTAATCCATATTTTAATGCATTTACGGAAAAGTAGTCTATAATTATGTTTTTCTTGTATCAAATTATTTCGGCTTTTACCATTTTAACAAATATTCAGCAGCATCTTTTGGAGAAAAAAAAAAAAAAAAAAGTTAACTCGAACGAATCAAACTCCAACCCGACCCACGTCAAAAAAAAAAAAAAAAAAAAAATCCCGCCAACCCGACCCAAACTTTAGTCGGGTTCGGGTACTATCCGATTACCCGACCCAATGCAGGATTCAATTCTGTACCAAGTGATTGAAATAAATATAAAATATAACTTTTAAATGTTCATGCAAGAAGTATTTTTAAAATATCTACAATAACGCCAAATATTCTCAAAAACGACCATAAAATAAATCAGATTAAATTGCATTGTTAAATCATCTTGTATTTAAGAAACAGCACAGTGATGGTAAGTATTTTTTTTTTTTTTTTCCCTTGGTAATCATTTCGTGTATAAATGCTTTTAAAGCAAAATCTTCTAATAGAAATCTACCGGGTGTCCCAAAAAGGACTGACTGATTTTAAAATTCAATAACTTGCAAACGGTGACAGATATTAAAAAAATTCTTGCAGGATGGTTATGCATAAAGTCAAAAGTTTTATTACAGTGATTTTCAATTTTAGTTCGATTTACAAACAATAGATGGCGCTGTAAGCAATAGTCGCTAAATACAGGCTCGATTTTCGGTCCTTTATCTTGTTCCATGAAGAAAAAGGAGATGGAAATGTATTATCCGGGCCACGAAGTACCAAAAATCGTGCCTGAATTTAGCGTCTATTGATCGCAGCGCCATCTATTGTCTGTAAATCGAACTAAAATTGAAAATCACTGTAATAAAACTTTTAACCTTATGCATAACCCTCCTGCAAGAATTTTTTAAATATCTGTCACCGTTTGGAAGTTATTGAATTTTAAAATCAGTCAGTCCTTTTTGGGACACCCGGTATATTTATTTCTTTGAGATTCTGACAGCTAAAAAGTTCCAAACAGAGCGATAGAAGGGAAAAAAAAAAAAAAGAAAATAGCTTTAGGATGGCACGTGATATCTATTCGTAGTGGTTAGCATGAATCATATAATGTTTATAATCCTTATCGCTCCACGTGCAAAGAAATAATAAAAGTAGGTCATGAAATTTCTTGCAGATTGATTGGAATTAAATAAAACCGATTCGAATTAAATAAAAAGTTTTGTTTTGTTTCTGATAACTTTATTATAAAACACGCATACACACATAAATAACGGCTGCATTCACTATAAGTCATTTTTAATTTTAAATGTATAAAACTATTGACGCATTTATTAATACTTAACGAAATCGAACAGCGTTTTCCAGCTTTTGATAAGGGGAAAAAACATTTAGAAAATGCTGAAAGTTGATTTTTTAACTGAATTTCCAGATGAGACAGCTCGGGAAAGGTAATCATCAAATAGCAATAGCTTATAACTTAAGATATAATACATTTATCGAAAATAGAAAAACGCATTCGATTTCAAATCCCTTTGATAGATATGCCAGCAGATTCCATGCTTTTCCGTTTAAAATTCTCGATGAATTATTGTGGGAGGTTTCTTTTAATCATCCCCCCCCCCCTCTTAAAAAAATCAAAAACATCTGCATTCCCGATTCTACAGATTCTTTTAGAAATAATTAAAATGAGAATTTTTATATCTTATTCAATTGACGAAATGGGATGTGATAACGTTATTTTATTTGTACATAGCGCTAAATATTAAAATTAATACGTTTATTATCTATTTGTAAATAATTGTAATATATGGCACTGTGAAAATAAATGTCATTTTAGCACGTCGTCATTTTAATGTCATTCAAGCACGCTATTTAAGATACTTGAGTTAAAGTTGAGATTGCTAACGCCCAATCGTTCTCATGATGCTCTTTAGTGTATAGAAAAGTTTACTCAATTTTAACGGGATTTTTTCTTTTAAATATTATTCATAATGAATTATTAATTTTGAATATCGTACTTATATTATTTATAACAAATTAATAATTTCATATTTCCAGAGCTCCCACTCAACTGGTGTAGTAAAAAAGAGGACCAAAAGGGAGCACATATTTTGTAAAAAAAAAAAAAGAGATCAAAAGGAAACTATTTTCGCAAATCATAAAATAAAATAAACAAGGAAACCCTCCTTTCCTTCAATTGTCACTAATTAATAAATGTTCAAAGTATAATTTGTTATAAAGAAAACGCTTGCTCCGATTCAAATTCTGAAATTCATTATTTTAAAGCCATTGTTATTGGTAGAGGTTACAAACCTTCTAAGACAGGTTGAATTTCACGAATTTTTGCACGACTATTTAAAGAAATTTGCGTGTTTTTCGGGATCCTTTGATGAAAATTATATGTTTTTTACTATATCTTGACGAAATTAAAGTTTTTAAAATCTTTTGACGAAATTAGTTTTTTTTTTTTCGATTTTTTGACGAAATTTGTGCTTTTTCCGCAATTTTTTGACCGTTTTTTCGCGATATTTTGATGCAATTCGCGTTCTTTTCGCAATCTTTTGACGAAATTCACGTTTTTTCGCGATCCTTTGACGAAATTCGCATGTTTTTTCGATTTTTTGGCGAAATTTGCGTTTTATTGAGAAACCTTTTGCCGAAATTCGCATTTTTTTTTTTTTTTTTTTTTTTTTTTTTTTGCCACCTTTTGACGAAAATCGCGTTTTCCGCGATTCTTTGACAAAACTTGCGTTTTATTGAGAGATTTTTTGATGAAATTCGTGTTTTTTCGCGATCTTTTTACAAAATTCTCGTTTTTTTCGCGATCCTTTGCCGAAATTTGCGTGTTTTTCGCGATCCTTTGCTGTAATTTGCGACCTTTTGACGAAAAACGCATTTTTGGCTATTCTTTGACAAAACTTGCGGTTTTTTTCGCAATCTTTTGAGGAAATTAGTCTTTTTGGCGATCTTTTGACCGCTTTTTTTCTTTCTATCTCTTGACCGCGTTTTTTTCTATCTTTTAACGAAATTCACGATCTTTTGAAGAAATTTGCGTATTTTCGCAATCCTTTGACAAAGTTGGCGATTCTTTTCGTGATCGATTAACGAAATTTAATGGTATTTGTTGGAACATATTTGCGAAAAGCGCGCTTTTTCCGCGATGCTCGGCTAAATGCCAAACATCGGTAAAATTTTAAATAAAAGTCGGTTAAAAGTGTCAAAAAACAGACTTTACGGACCTAACAATGAAAAAACGGACCAATACGGACTTGAAGCAAAAAAACGGATCTAGTGGGAGCCCTGTAATTTCGGTGCTTGTGGTTTTTAAAATTTCAGTTTAATTAATTTTTGTGTTGCAAAATCATTCGCGATATACCAAGGTAATAATGCAATTTATCATCCGCGCCATATGCCGGAATTTAAGCTGCAAATTTCACGCAATTTTAGTGTAGTTTTTCGTATTTATATTATTTAAATTATATTAATAATTTCGAATTGTGCATTTAAATTATTTATTTCTAATTAATAATTTCATTTTTATGATTTCTTAATTCTTATTAATGTGTTTCTGTTTAGCACGCCATTCGCGATTACCTCGGAAATTTCACATGCGGCGTAAACCCTGGTCGAAATATACATTCGTAGATGGTGTATAGCCCGCGGGCTATACAACGATGCAGCTCCGCGGCTTATACACGAACTTTTTTATGGTACTGCTCGATTTAGGGGTGCGGGTTATACACTGGATGCGGGCTATACACCCGAAAATACGGTACATATTTATGTTGCTTGTTATTTAATTTTATTACTTTAAATGCAATTTCATATATAAAAATACTTTCATATATTTAAGCATATTCCAAAATAAAGGCAAGATTCATTTACCAGTTATTCATTTCAATATCAAAGAATTCGTCGTTTCCGTAGCAACAAAATTGAATCGACTCGACTCGACAGTGCTCAATTGGACTTAATTTTGAGATATTGAAACAATTTTAATTTTAATTCCTAAAATTTTATATTTAACTTTCATTATAAATATATATATATATATACACACATTACAAAACCATAGTTAAATAAAACTAAAGCTGACAAAACTAAAGTTATTTACATTAAATTTATTTAAACAAATTCAATATGAAACATTTTTATCTTAAAGAGACGTATTAGACATAAAAAAAGCATAAAAGCGAAATTTCATTTCATCGCCAACCGATGATAAATCGCCAAATAAACGAAATTTTCATTATTTTTTTTACGAACGTTCTATCGGGGTTCCGCCAAATTTTTTTTTATAAACATATATATCCACATGAGAAGAACACTCTGTAATTTTTTCAGATTTTTCTGATTATGCCCGTATGGAGACCTTCCTTGTTAGTTATTTCGTCCGCCAATTTCGCCAAATTATACAAATTGATATAATTCAATTCCTACTATTAGCTCACACTCTCCCTATATTTATTTATTTATTTGTTTATATATTTATCTTGTTCAAATTTTCAATCGTTAATAGAACTAGGGGATCTAACCCGAGATCCTCGGGTTCCAGAGTATAGGTGAAAACTATTCTTTTTTTAAATTGTAATTATTTTTTTACATGAAATATTTTAGATTGCTCACTAACATAAAAAGAATTTTTATCTGAAAAGTATTAATTATGCAATCAAACAAAGTTTTAAAATTTATTAAAAGCGATACTTTCATATGTCACCGCATGCCAGGAGTTATTATCTCAAGAGTATGCGACTTACGGCAGTCTTTCTGATCATTTCAGTGCTTTTAGCGCGTGGTTCAATCCCATGCCTGTTAAACTTGTTTATTTTTCTATAGAGGAAGTTTGAATTTTGTTATGGAACATTAAACGGAAACAAATGCTGAACTTTTTACATTGTTTTAAGGGCAAGCGGATTAATCTTTCGTAATCGAGCTACACGTGATAGATAAATTAAAAAATAATTCATGCTTGAAAAAATATATATATTATGCTATAGTACGTGGCACAGAAATCGCGATTATTTGTTAATTGTTTAATGGCAACACCTGAATGAAACGCATCCTATTGGTTATTGTGTAAATATTTTAAAAAAGGGAATAACAATAAATAAAAAAAAGTTTAATTTATAACTATAAAACAAAACAATTTATATAATTTAAAAAAATAAAATAAAAGTAAATAAACAATTTATTAATAAACTAGCAAACCCCGCGGCATTGCTCGCGTAATATTTCAAATATGCCAAGTGATATTTATATGTAATTTTTATTAAAAGGTACTAACTAAATTTTTATTTTATTAAAAGGTACTTATTACTTTTAGGAATAATTTAAAAAAATTACTATTTAAAACACAGATTGATTAAACATCATTGTTACACTGCATAAGACAGAAATGAGACTTAAATTAATAAAACGAAATAAAACTAAATAAATAATAATTTAGAAAATATTTTGAAGCTTTTATGCCCAATTAATACGCTCATTTCAATATTCATTTGAAGTTTTGAATTTTTTAGAAACCATCTTCTTACATCTTAAAATTAACCATCATGTCAAATTCCAAGTCCTACCACCATCTATAAACATAAAGGGCTATGTTAAAATAGGAGCTGTCACCATTAATTTGCCAACATTAATTTTGAAATGGGTTTGTTATTTCCTAATATTCCACAGAAACGTAATTTAGAAAGCTTTTAAAGGCCTTTTTTAGAGCGTTTGTTGTTCCTGTGAATCCCAGGTGGTAGAATCATCGGCATAAAATATAGCCTGTGTAGGATCAGAGACTGTTACCATTGATTCGCAACTATTACTTTTATATTTGGTTTATATTTCCTGAAATAGCGTAGAAATCGTAATTTAGGACTTTTTTAGAATGCTTTTCGCACCTCCCCTTCGCTTCACCCCTTTTTAATTCGAATTTATTTTCGACAGTCCTTCGAGGGCATTTATATTTTATAAGTAACTACCATGCCATATTTAGTTTCTAGCCTTTTCAGTATCACAGAAATCGCAATTTAGAAAGTTTTTAGCTACTGCAACCCTCTGGTGGTAGTTTCACAGACATAAAATATAGCTTATGTTTGAGCAGGTTCTATCACCAATAATTTGTTATCATTATTTTTTTAAACGGTTTGGTATTTGAAAAGATTACATAAAAATTGTAATTTATAACGCTTTTCGCTCACTTCATCTTTTTAAATTTGAAATTTTCATTCGACAGTTCATAGAAAGCAGTTGCATCTTGTAAGTAAATAACATGCCATACTTCAAAGTGTTAGACCCTTCAGTTATGCAAAAAACGCAAATTAGAAAATGTTTTGCTCTTTCAACCCTCAGATGGTAGTGACAGCAACATAAAATATAACCTATGTTATAGCAGGGACTGTCACCATTGATTTGCAACCATTACTTTTGAAATAGCTTTGGAATTTCCTGAGATTAAGTAGAAATCGTAATTTAGAACGTTTTTAGAACGCTTTTCGCGCATTTTCACCCCTTTTTAAATTTCCAATTTTTTCGAAACTGTTCTTAAAGATCGTTTATATGTAATACATATGTACCTTGCTTAATTTTAAGTTGCTAGCCCCTACCGATCACAAAAATCGAAATTTGGAACGCTTTTTTGTTCCTGCAACGTCTAGGTGATAGTGATACCGACTTAAAATAGCGTCTATGTTAGAGCAGAGGCTGTCAGCATCAATTTCTTAACATTACTTTTGAAATCAGTTTGATTCTTCCTGAGATATTGGTGACAAATCGGCATTTAGAACGTTTTTAGAACGCTTTTCGCTCATTTTGCTCCTGCATCTCCTCTGGGTTAGTGGAAACATATATAAAATATAGCCTATCTTGGAGCAAGATCTGTCACCATCATTTTAACACCATTATATTTGAAATCGGTTCAGTATTTCCTGAGATTGCATAGAAATTGCAATTTAGAACGTTGTTTACAACGCTTTTTGCGCATTTTGACCCCCCTTTTAAATTTCGATTTTTTAAGGAAATGTCCTTAGAGATCATTGATATCTTATAACTAACTACCATTCTAAATTTCACGATTCAAGGCTCTTCCGTCACGCAAAAATCGCATTTTTAGAAAGTTTTTTGCTCCTGCAACCCCTTTGGTGTAGTGGCACCGACATAAAATATAGCGTATGTTCTAAGTTGGACTAACACCATCATTTTGATACCATTATTTTTGAAATCGGTTTGGTATTTCCTGAGATTATGTAGAAACTACCATTTAGAACGTTTTTTAGAACGCTTTTTGTGCATTTTCACCCCTTTTAAATTTCGAATTGTTTAAGAACTGTTCTTAGACACCATTTATATCTTATAAGTAACTAATATTCCAAATTTCACATTTCTAGGCCCTTCAGTAACGCAAAAATCTCATTTTTAGAACGTTTTTTGATCCTGCACCCCCTTTGGGGTAGTGGCACCAACATAAGATATAGCCTATGTTCTAAGTTGGGCGAACACCATCATTTTGATACCATTACTTTTGGAATCGGTTCGGTAGTTCCTGAGCTTATCTCCGACAAATAAACAATTTTTTTCTCTTTATAATATGATGATGACTAGCAAACCCCGCGGCTTTGCTCGCGTAATATTTGAAATATGCCAAGTGATATTTATATGTCTAATTTTTATTAAAAGGTACTAACTAAATTTTTATTTTATTAAAAGGTAATATTTTATTTTATTAAAAGGTACTTATTACTTTTAGGAATAATTTAAAAAAATTACTATTTAAAACACAGATTGATTAAACATCATTGTTACACTGCATAAGACAGAAATGAGACTTAAATTAATAAAACGAAATAAAACTAAATAAATAATAATTTAGAAAATATTTTGAAGCTTTTATGCCCAATTAATACGCTCATTTCAGTATTCATTTGAAGTTTTGAATTTTTTAGAAACCATCTTCTTACATCTTAAAATTAACCATCATGTCAAATTCCAAGTCCTACCACCTCTCTCAACATAAAGGGCTATGTTGAAATAGGAACTGTCACCATTAATTTGCCAACATTAATTTTGAAATTGTTTTGTTATTTCCTAATATTCCTCAGAAACTTAATTTAGAAAGCTTTCAAAGGCCTTTTTTAGAGCGTTTGTTGTTTCTGTAAATCCCAGGTGGTAGAATCGTCGGCATAAAATATAGCCTGTGTAGGATCAGAGACTGTTACCATTGACTCGCAACTATTAATTTTATATTTGGTTTATATTCCCTGAAATTGCGTAGAAATCGTAATTTAGGACATTTTTTAGAATGCTTTTCGCACCTCCCTTTCACTTCACCCCTTTTTAATTCGAATTTATTTTCGACAGTCCTTCGAGGGCATCTATATTTTATAAGTAACTATCATGCCATATTTAAAGTTTCTAGCATTTTCAGTATCACAGAAATCGCAATTTAGAAAGCTTTTAGCTACTGCAACCCTCTGGTGGTAGTGGCACAGACATAAAATATAGCTTATGTTTGAGCAGGTTCTATCACCAACAATTTGTTATCATTATTTTTTTAATCGATTTGGTATTTGATAAGATTTCATAAAAATTGTAATTTATAACGCTTTTCGCTCACTTCATCTTTTGAAATTTGAAATTTTCTTTCGACAGTTCATAGAAAGCAGTTGCATCTTGTAAGTAAGTAACATGCCATACTTCAAAGTGTTAGACCCTTCAGTTATGCAAAAAACGGCAATTAGAACATGTTTTGCTTTTGCAACCCTCAGATGGTAGTGACAGCAACATAAAATATAACATATGTTATAGCAGGGACTGTCACCATTCATTTGCAACCATTAATTTTGAAGTAGCTTTGGAATTTCTTGAGATTGAATAGAAATCGCAATTTAGAACGTTTTTAGAAAGCTTTTCGCGCATTTTCACCCCTTTTTAAATTTCCAATTTTTTCGAATATGTTCTTAAAGATCATTTATATGTAATAAATATGTACCTTGCCTAATTTTAAGTTGCTAGTCCTATCGATCACAAAAATCGAAATTTGGAATGCTTTTTTGCTCCTGCAACGTCTAGGTGATAGTGATACCGACTTGAAATAGCATCTATGTTAGAGCAGAGAGGCTGTCAGCATCAATTTCTTACCATTACTTTTGAAATTAGTTTGATTTTTCCTGAGATATTGGTGACAAATCGGCATTTAGAACGTTTTTAGAAAGCTTTTCGCTCATTTTGCTCCTGCATCTCCTCTGGGGTAGTGAAAACAGATATAAAATATAGCCTATCTTAGAGCAAGATCTGTCACCATCATTTTAACACCATTATATTTGAAATCGGTTCAGTATTTCCTGAGATTGCATAGAAATATTGCATAGAGTTTGCACGTTTTTTACAACGCTTTTTGCGCATTTTCACCCCTTTTAAATTTCGAATTGTTTAAGAACTGTTCTTAGAAATCCTTTATATCTAATAAGTAGCTGATACTTCAAATTTCGTATTTCTAGGCCTTTCAGTAACACATAAATCGCATTTTTAGAACGTTTTTTGCTCCTACACCCCCTTTGGGGTAGTGGCACCGACATAAAACATAGCCTATCTTGGAGCAAACGTTGCCACTATCATTTTGACACCAATATTTTTAAAATCGGTTTGGTATTTCCTGAGATTATGTAGAAATTACCATTTAGAACGTTTTTTAGAACGCTTTTTGTGCATTTTCACCCCTTTTAAATTTCGAATTGTTTAAGAACTGTTCTTAGACATCGTTTATATCTTGTAAGTAACTAATATTCCAAATTTCATATTTCTAGGACGTTCAGTAATGCAAAAATCGCATTTTTAGAACGTTGTTTGCTCCTGCACCCCCTTTGGGGTAGTGGCACCGACATAAAATATAGCCTATGTTCTAAGTCGGACTAACACCATCATTTTGATACCATTACTTTTAGAATCGGTTCGGTATTTCCTGAGATTATGTCAAAACTACCATTTAGAACGTTTTTTAGAACACTTTTTGTGCAGTCTCACACCTTTTAAATTTCGAATTGTTTAAGAACTGTTCTTAGACATCATTTATATCTTGTAAGTAACTAATATTCCAAATTTCATATTTCTAGGCCCTTCAGTAACGCAAAAATCGCATTTTTAGAACGTTTTTTGCTCCTGCACCCCTTTTGGGGTAGTGGCACCGACATAAGATATAGCCTATGTTCTAAGTTGGGCGAACACCATCATTTTGATACCATTACTTTTGGAAACGGTTCGGTAGTTCCTGAGCTTACCTCCTACAAATAAACAATTTTTTCCTCTTTATAATATGAGTATAGATGACTAGCAAACCCCACGGCTTTGCTCGCGTAATATTTGAAATATGCCAAGTGATATTTATATGTCTAATTTTTATTAAAAGGTACTAACTAAATTTTTATTTTATTAAAAGGTAATATTTTATTTTATTAAAAGGTTTTTTTTTTATTAAAAGGTACTTATTACTTTTAGGAATAATTCAAAAAATACTATTTAAAAGACAGTTTGATTAAACATCATTATTACACAGCATTAGGCAGAAATGAGACTTAAATTAATAAAATGAAATAAAACTAAATAAATGATAATTTAGAAAATATTTTGAAACTTTTATGCTCAATTAATACGCTCATTTCAGTATTCATTTGAAGTTTTGATTTTTTTAGAAACCATCTTCTTACATCTTAAAATTAACCATCATGTCAAATTTCAAGTCCTACCAAGTCTCTCAACATAAAGGGCTATGTTGAAACAGGAACCGTCACCGTTAATTTGCCAACATTAATTTTGAAATCGGTTTATTATTTCCTAATATTCCACAGAAACGTAATTTAAAAAGCTTTTAAAGCCCTTTTTTAGAACGTTTGTTGTTCCTGTGAACCCCAGGTGGTAGAATCATCGGCATAAAATATAACCTGTGCAGGATCAGAGACTGTTACCATTGATTCGCAACTATTACTTTTATAATCGGTTTATATTCCCTGAAATTGCATGGAATCGTAATTTAGAACTTTTTTAGAATGCTTTTCGCACCTCCCCTTCGCTTCACCCCTTTTTAATTCGAATTTATTTTCGACGTTCCTTTGAGGGCATTTATAATTTATAAGTAACTACCATGTCATATTTAAAGTTTCTAACCTTTTCAGTATCACAGATATCGCAATTTAGAAAGTTTTTAGCTCCTGCAACCCTCTGATGGTAGTGGAACAGACATAAAATATAGCTTATGTTTGAGCAGGTTCTATCACCAAAATTTGTCATTATTATTTTTTAAATCGGTTTGGTAATTTATAAGTTTGCTTAAAAATTGTAATTTATAACGTTTTTCACTCACTTCATTTTTTTAAATTTGGAATTGTCTTTCGACTGTTCTTAGAAAGCAGTTGCATCTTGTAAGTAAATACCATGCCATACTTCAAAGTGTTAGACCCCCTCAGTTGTGCAAAAAACGCAAATTAGAACATGTTTTGCTTTTGCAACCCTCAGATGGTAGTGACAGCAACATAAAATATAACCTATGTTATGGCAGGGACTGTCACCATTGAGTTGCAACCATTACTTTTGAAATAGCTTTGGTATTTCCGTAGATTGAGTAGAAATCGCAATTTAGAACGTTTTTAGGACTCTTTTCGCGCATTTTCACCCCTTTTTTTTTAAACTGTTCTTAAAGATAATTTATATCTAATAAATATGTACCTTGCTTAATTTTAAGTTGCTAACCCCTACCGATCACAAAAATCGAAATTTAGAACGCTTTTTTGCTCCTACAACGTCTTGGTGATAGTGATACCGACATAAAATAGCGTCTATGTTAGAGCAGAGGCTGTCCGCATCAATTTCCTACCATTACGTTTGAAATCATATTCATTCTTCCTGAGATATTGCCGACAAATCGGCATTTAGAACGTTTTTAGAACGGTTTTCGCGCATTTTGCTCCAGCATCTCCTCTGGGGTAGTGGAAGATATAAAATATAGCCTATCTTGGAGCAAGATCTGTCACCATCATTTTTACTCTATTATATTTGAAATCGGTTCAGTACTTCCTAAGATTGCATAGAAATCGCAATTTAGAAAGTTTTTTAGAACGCTTTTTGCGCATTTTGACCCCCTTTTAAATTTCGATTTTTTAGGAAATGTCCTTAGAGATCATAGATATCTTATAACTAACTACCATTCAAAATTTCACGATTTTAGGCCCTCCCGTAACGCAAAAGCCGCAATTTAGAACGTTTTTCTCCTGCATCCCTTTTGGGTTAGTGGCACCGACATAAAGCATCGCCTATGTTGGAGCAAGGATTGTCACCATCATTTTGACGCCATTATTTTTAGATCTGTTTGGTATTTCCTGAGATTGTGTAGAAACCACCATTAGAACGTTTTTTAGAACGCTTTTTGCGCATTTTCACCCCTTTTAAATTTCGAATTGTTTAAGAACTGTTCTTAGAAATCATTTATATCTAATAAGTAGCTAATATTTCAAATTTCATATTTCTAGGCCCTTCGGTAACGCAAAAATCGCATTTTTAGAACGTTTTTTGCTCATGCACCCCCTTTCGGGTAGTGGCACCGACATAAAACATAGCCTATGTTGGAGCAAGGGTTGTCACCGTCATTTTGACACAAATATTTTTAAAATCGGTTTGGCATTTCCTGAGATTGTGTAGAAACTACCATTTAGAACGATTTTTAGAACGATTTTCGCGCATTTTCACCCCTTTCAAATTTCGAATTGTTTAAGAACTGTTCTTAGAAATCCTTTATATCTAATAAATAGCTAATATTTCAAATTTCATATTTCTAGGCCCTTCAGTAACACATAAATCGCATTTTTAGAACGTTTTTTGCTCCTGCAAACCCCTTTGCCGTAGTGACACCGACATAAAACATAGCCTATCTTGGAGCAAGCGTTGTCACCATCATTTTGACACCAATATTTTTTAAATCGGTTTGGTATTTCCTGAGATTGTGTAGAAACTACCATTTAGAACGTTTTTTAGAACGCTTTTTGTGCATTTTCACCCCTTTTAAATTTCGAATTGTTTAAGAACTGTTCTTAGACATAATTTATATCTTATAAGTAACTAATATTCAAAATTTCATATTTCTAGGCCCTTCAGTAACGCTAAAATCGCATTTTTAGAAAGTTTTTTGCTCCTACACCCCCTTTGGGGTAGTGGCACCGACATAAGACATAGCCTATGTTCTAAGTTGGACTAACACCATCATTTTGATACCATTACTTTTGGAATCGGTTCGGTAGTTCCAGAGCTTACCTCCGACAAATAAACAATTTTTTCCTCTTTATAATAGGAGTATAGATATAGATGATGAGTATAGATAAACAACAACATCCGGTTTACCATATCAAGCAAAATAACGGCATTTTGGCGCCAGTTAAGTACCCCTGTGCGTATATGACATTGGCGTTAGAAAAAAAATCGCGCCAACGTGGTGCGTATATGACATCTGTGCCGTCTTTTATTCATCTCATTTAAAATACAATAAATAAATAAAGGTATTTTCCCAGTATAGGTACTTGGCGAAATAGAGAAAAGGTCCATGGCGAGAAAAGAAATTTGGCAACGTTATTTCTAGCAACCTATTTCATCAAGATATTTTTTTTCGAATAAGCATTTTTTATTTTCGAGGAGTAAATTAAAACAATGCTTTGTTGTTGAAATTAAATGTTTTATGCGTTTATGGTATTTATTCTTTTCTTTTCTTTTTCTTTTTTTAACCCCTTAACGCTCGAATTAAATTACGGTTTAAAAATTCAAATTGCTTATTGGCACCACTTTTATGAAAAAGAAATATTCACCTTATTTAATGACAGGTAAAACGATACTAAAATATAGCCAATTTCACTATTTTATAAAACTGGTGGGAATCAAACAATCTGAGTAAAAGACACAGCTCGTGAATATGACGGGATCGTGAATTAATTGGTTAATAATTTTTTTTAAGTGAAATTCATGAATTTGAAATGTTTCAGTTTTACATTAAAGTTATCGATTTTAAAATGAGTGAAAGGATTATATTTTAATTTGAATTAATGAAATATGGAAAAATGCAACGGGTACAATGTTTGGCGGCGATTTATCACCTGTGCCCGACTAACATAAAAAATACCAAGTTCTTGATTTTTCTATCTGAATCTTCCGATTTGGCGAAGGATTGAGCAAGTAAATTAAATTATGAATAAAAGTAACATGATACAATGCCTACAGATGGGGCACGTTTAACTAGTCAATGGGTACTATGCTACGCCAGCCTTTTTACTAACTTTGGCGTTGTAGGATAGCCGGATTTGGCTGTTTATCGTTGTTTGGGGGAATAAATTTGAGCGAGTTCATGTTACCAATTCTTTTGTTTTTTCATGTTCCGCGCAGATTCCGTATTCCTAAAAGAATTTCGGTTCCATTGTTTTAGCCTAATGTACTAAATTTTGTCATCTGCGATTTCTGAATTTTTAGCGATTCTTATGCGATTTAATGTTTCTTTTTTGTTTTTGTTTTTCGCGGCGATTTTCTACATTATTAAAAATACATCCAATTGTTAACTTTTAGTCCAATACAATAAATTTTATCCTTTTTTCAATGAAGTTTATTTGAAATTCACGTACAGCAATTTTTGTGGATTTTTTTTTTTTTTTTTTTTTTTTTTTTTTAGGGGGGGGGGGGGGGGGGGTTGCGCGACGATTTCTCAACATTTGCAAATTGAACATAGGGGTCGATTCAGGCAAAATTTGGGGCCAATTTAGGGACCTTTCACAAAAATCTATTTAATAAAATGGGCCCCTTCACAAAAATAAATTTAATAAAATGGGCCCCTTCACAAAAATAAATTTAATAAACTGGGCCTCTTCACAAAAATGAATTTAATAAAATGGGCCTCTTCACAAAAATGAATTTAATAAAACAGGCCCCTTCACAAAATTCCTTTTAATAAAATAGGCCAGGACCCTTTCGTAACAATGTTTTTCATAAAAACTGTTTTAAAATATGTAATTTGTAAATAAAACCAGGTCACGAAAAGCAAAAACTTTAGCAAGGGGATTTAAAGAAGTTTTTGTTAATAAATTCTTGGTTCGAATCTGAGTAACTGGATTTCAACTTTCATTACAAAATGGTATTTTTCACAAAAATATTATAAAATTCACAAAAATAACTTTTACTTTTCACAAAATGGGCCCCAAGAATAAAAACTTGCATCGACCCCTGGAATCCTATTTTTTTCCAATATAGAATTTTTTTTATCCTGCAATTTTTGAAGTTTTAGTCAATTATAATGCTATTTTCAGCGTTTTTTCGCGAAGATATAAAATTAACGATGATTTAATGTACAAAAATATTCAGAAAGAACTAATTTATAAGAGAAAAATTGTGTTTTAGTTCAGACACCCTCCCACCCAACCAGAAAAAAAAAGGACAGGAAATTTTATTTTAAAAATGCGCGAACAAAAATCATATCACATAAAATTAGCTAGCAAGAAGCTATATCATATTAAATTAAACAGTTTTTTTTTAATACATTCAATATAGAATTTATTGTAAATCACATGAAACGTGTATAAAATAAAAATTGTTTTCCCCCTTATTTTTATAATAAAAATAAATGGTCTTCGCTGATTTGTTTGTAATAGAAATCTTCTTCGAGAAATCATAAAAGAAAACAGGAATTAATATTTTTAGCTTTCCTTTTCTAAATCAATTATTATTTAGTCCCAGATTTGAAAGTTTTCATTAAAATAATAACAATAAATAAATCTACCGGTGTAATAAACTCATAGTAATGAATGCTAAAATTCAAAAGCTGTGCAATGTTTTATTATGAAGCCGAATAAAAATGTTATTGATATATATGTTAACATTTTAAATAAAGATAAAATTCTTATTATTTAGCATTCAATTTTTATGTTTAAAACAAAAGTAAAATTTGAAAATAATCTAATTATATCCTTACAAATTTTATTCCAATTTCATATTCAATATAAATTTCATCCTAAAAATTATTATAATATCACTTTTTTCAAACTTATCTATTAAAATAGAAGGAAACACACATACACACCCTCTCACGATGTTCGTACAACACTTTACTCACAATTTTTTTTCTCACAATGTTTACAAACAAATGCACATTTTTAGTAGCATTGAAGAAATTGTTTTAAACTAATCCAATATATTTAGATATTTTGCAATTTCGTTTCCAGTTAATTGATTTATGTCAAATTAAATTATAATTTAACTTACAATCAAATTAACTTACATTTATGTATAAAAATATAGTATGCATTATGAATAACTGGTGAATTTTTTCTTGTTTTTGTGTCTAAAATACTGTTAAAATATTGAATTTATATCATTGTTTAAAAGACAAATTAATTTAACTTCTGATCAATTCTAAGTAAAATAAGAATAGTTTAAACTTCTGTCCGCATTTAAAAAAAAAAAAAAAAAAAAAAAAAAAAAAGAGGTTCGTTTTAATTCACACAAAAGGAAAATTCTTGTTGTTTTACATATTCTTTCCATATGCTTCATATTTATTTGAGGTGAAATTGTCTAATCCACCAAAATTTTCTATCCAACGCGATTGTCCAGTAAATTAGATCTAACAAAAACATAGCTGTGAAAAAAGGGAGTCAAGTTCTGTAAAGACAATGGCAAGAAAAGAAGTGATATCTAAGTGGGTGCCAAGTTCAAATAAAATTCACTCAAACTTACCTACTGAAGTATTATAGCATTTTTTAAATTGTTTAGAAATAAAAATTATTGATAGCATATTAATAATAAATCTAGAACTTGGCAAGTTTTTACCTACGAGTCATTTATTTTTAATAATGACATTATTATATCAAATCTTGTTATTTCATGATTTGAAGACTTAATTTGAGTGAGCTCCTTCCCCTTGAAGGGCGGTGGGATAAAATATATTTCACCCAATTTAACTGCAAAATGCCACATTGACACCAGAATTCAGGACTAAAAAGTTTAATTTTATTAAATACGTGAAAAGAAGCTTTTACCCATTTTGAAATAAATTTGTTTTTAAATTCTGGTGTGATTCAATCATTTCAGCATTTCACGAATAAAAGTTATTTGCCCCTGAAAGGGTTAAAGGCGTGCAGTTTCTAGAGTGATGACCAAGAACAAGCGTAAGTATATCTGTCTCTTTGTCAGGCATCTTAGTCTGTTTTCATTGAGGTTTCTGGAGGGTGGGTGCTAGAGTGATAACAAAAGACGAGCGGGAGTGTATCTGTGTATTTATTGGTTTATCAAATCTTTAACATGAGTCATTTGTTTATAATAATAACTATATTAATTTTTTGTGTAATGTCATTGAAATTAATATCGACATCACCATTTTTTTAAGACATGAAATTGATAGGCATAACATTTATCAAAAACTTGCCAAGTTCTAGATTTATTATTAACATGCTATCAATAATTTTTATTTCTAAACAATCTAAAAAATGCTATAATACTTCAGTAGGTAAGTTTGAGTGAATTTTATTTGAACTTGGCACCCACTTAGATATCACTTCTTTTCTTGCCATTGTCTTTACAGAACTTGACTCCCTTTTTTCACAGCTATGTTTTTGTTAGATATCATTACTTTTTGTAAAGTTACAACATATTTAGACTCTTTACTTAATGCTTTTTGATGTGTTTACGTGTGACTATTTTATTCACCAAGCAACACTCAATTTTAATTTCCTACATCAAACTATTTGGCTGTCCATTTGCGGCAGAAATCTATATTTTAATACTGCTACATTGAATGCATGTTTTGAAACGAAATGATTCGAAATTTTTATTGTTTTTGAAACAACAATACCTATTAAAGTCCTATACTAAATTTTCCTATTAAATTTTCCAATTAAATATCCTATAGCTGGGCCTGCTTTTTTGTACTGAAAGTGAAAAATAAAGTTATGTGCTTATGCCATACTATGTATCATTCATCCATGGGTGCCGGCAAAGAGTTAGTGCAGAGAAAGGACATTGCCCCTCCCTGGATTTTCAAATTTAATTAACTAAATATCCTTTTCTCTGATGATTTTGAAAATAACAAATGGGTAAGTGTGATCACAGATCGCAAAGAGGGTTTCGTTTAATATTCCTTTCAAAACACTTTATCCTTTTAAAAAATCTGTTAGTTCCCCATTTCGCAACCAGGGGCGCACTCTATTCTAAACAAACCTCTATCCGAACGAAACTCCGTTTTACATACTATCCGTAGATATATTAGTCGAGGGGATTGAGCACATAGCACCCGAGATAAGTAGGCACCCCTGGCGGTAAAAAATGGAACAAAAATATGTAAGGCTATGGTGCATAATATGAAAAAACGGTCAAAGGGGTGTCGGCAAAAATTGGAAAAGTGCTCCCCGGGTGAAAAGGGCGGAGGTTAGAAAAATTGCTTAAAATACACAAGTTAGAGCCCGGAGGAGTAAATAATATAAGACTTTTTGAAAATTTTATGATTTGTCGTGTGGCCTGAGGTATTCAGCTATACGTATGCAAAAAGTCATGTCTCCAACTTAATTAGGGGCTCCCTTAGAAAGAATTGCTTAAAATACATATGTGGTAGCTCAAAAGGTTAAGCGTAAGATTTTTTCAAGATTTTATGATTTGTCGCCTGGCTTCAGGTGTTTTCAAACTGCAATTTAATAAGAAGCTCAGTCAGAAAGAATTACTTAAAATACGCATGTGGAAGCCAAAGGGTTAAATGTACGAGTTTTTCAAAATTTTATGATTTGTCGCATGATGGTGTTCAGCTATAAGTATGCAAAATTTCACGCCTCCAACCTAATTAGGGTCTCAAAAAGAATTGTTTAAAATACACATGTGGGAGCCCAAAGGGTTAAATGTACGACTTTTTCAAAATTTTATGGTTTGTCATTTGATGTGTGTTCAGCTATAAGTATGCAAATTTTCACGCCTCCAACCTAAATAGAGGCTCACTCAGAAAGAATTGTTTAAAATACACATGTGGGAGCCCAAAGGGTTAAATGTACGTCTTTTTGAAAATTTTATGATTTGTCGTTTGATGCGAGGTGTTCAGCTATAAGTATGCAAAATTTCACGCCTCCAACCTAATTAGGGGCTCACTTCGAAAAATTGTTTAAAATGCACATGTGGGAGCCCAAAGGATTAAATGTACGACTTTTTCAAAATTTTATGATTTCTCGTTTGATATGAGGTTTTCAGCTATAAGTATGCAAAATTTCACGCCTCCAACTTAATTAGGGCTCATTTAGAAAGAATTGTTTAAAATACACATGTGGGAGCCCAAAGGGTTAAATGTACGACTTTTTCAAAATTTTATAGATTGTCGTCTGATGCGAGGTGTTCAGCTATAAGTATGTACAATTTCATGCCTCCAACCTAATTAGGGGCTCACTTAGAAAGAATTGTTTAAAATACACATGTGAGAGCCCAAAGGTTAAATGTACGACTTTTTCAAAATTTTATAGTTTGTCATTTGATGTGTGTTCAGCTATAAGTATTCAAATTTTCACGCCTCCAACCTAATTAGGGGCTCACTTAGAAAATATTTTTTAAAATACACACGTGAGAGCCCAAAGGGTTAAATTTAGGACTTTTTCAAAATTTTATGGTTTGTCATTTAATGTGAGGTGTTCAGCTATAAGTATGCAAAATTTCACGCCTCCAACCTAAATAGGGGCTCACTTAGAAAGAATTGTTTAAAATACACATGTGAGACCCCAGAGGGTTAAATTTACAACTTTTTCAAAATTTTATGATTTGTCATTTGATGCGAGGTGTTCAGCTGTAAATATGCAAAATTTCACGCCTCCAACATGTATCGTTTCTGAGAACGGGCTCTGTGATGGACAGTATATCACAATTTGTTGATTTTCTGTAAGCAAGTAAACCCAGATAAACCCCCAGTAAGTAGATAGGTTTACAGTGGAAGTCTATGGGAATTTGGCGAAATATTAGAGATATCGCCAAGGTGGCGTCACTTTTGGCGACTAATTTTGGTCGCCAAATTTGGCGATATATCGCCATGTTGGCGAGAAACTTGGCGGTATTTGGCGACAGAACAGCGTCCCCTCCTTACGGCAAATTAAAATTTCGCCTAATAGACGCAATGGTAAAGTAAAAATGGGCACCCCCAGGTGGGTAATTCATCGATTTTCACAATTTTTTTATTTTTTTCCTCAGTTTTATAGTGTAAACGAACTTCGCACCAAATTTGAAGTCTGTAGCTGCAGTAGATATGCGAGATCTTTTTGATGAGTGAGTCAGTCAGTCAGTCAGTCAGTCAGTGGTAAAATTATCGATTATCAGACACTTTCAAATGCCATTATCTCGTAAACTAATTATGCGTTATTTATAAAATTTTGGATTTTAGGTAATTAGGGTGGCCTTACTACACATTTCGTATAACAAGTACGTAGGTCTCATAGATTTTCAGTTGTAGAGCATTGAAATTTGATGAAAACAGCTCGAAATGGTTCGTGTAAATAACACACGGCTATGTCAGGCGAACTTGGCTGACACACTGCCGTGTGTCTAGATAAATAATTAAAAATCCATTCTTAGACAACAATTGCTTGTAATTAATTTACCGGAAACTAAGAAAAACTGTTAGATTTCAAATCCCTTCAAATATCATGCCTGCAAGTATCCTGTTTTTACATTTAAAAAAGAGCCTTAAAATATAAAGTTTCCGGTTCTTGAGCGGGGAAAGATAATTTTTTTGAGAACAGCCTTACAATAAAGAGCTTCTTTTATTCGTTTTAATTTGCAAAAGAAAATTTTCTTTGTTATTTTAAATGTTTCATTCATATGTTGGGTATGTACTTGGGGTGAAATTTTCCGAAAAATTCGAATCCACCGAAGTTTTTTCTCTAAATGTAATAGCTTAAAAAAAGAAACTTTTGATTGGACATCAAAAATCTACAATCTCTGATAATAAGAAGAGGCAATATCTATTGACCATCACCCCGCACAGCTCTGTTGGGGGTCTAAGGTTGCTAGTTATTTGCGAGCACCGCGCCAAGTACTCGCCAAAAACCTTTCTTGCGAATAAATACATTTCCTTGATTATTATTAGATATTTATCATAAAAATGAATATATGCTAAGCTCAATCCATTTCGATTAATGAGTCAATCATTTTTCCTGTGAAAATGAAGAAAAAAAAAGAGATTTAATATGCCATTTCTTTCATATTCAGTACAGAACTATTTATTGTCGCGGACTTACACTCCTCTCTAGTATAATCACCATTGACAACTTAGGTCTTCCTTAGGAAGGGAGACCAAACTGGTCGCCACGAGCGGCTAGTTATTTTAAAAATCGTAATAACTCAGTCAATTAAGATACAATTTTCAAACAAATTGCATTTGAAAGTAGAATTTTTTCTCTATTTGACGGTGTAAAATTTGAAAAATGTGCGATATTTGGAAACTTAAAAAATCGCTGACATATCACGCATTATAAATTCATTTTTTTTTCAGTTTTTATGAGAAAATGGCAACAAAAGGTACAGTAATATATTATTTTATTTCCTCCGTGATTATTTTCCCTCTACTTTTTGCCCTCCATGACTTTCAACAGAAATGAAGAACTTGAGTTGCGACAATTACAAAAAAATGTATTAAAAACTACAAAAAAATTAATATCTCAAAATTAAATTGAGATACAGATTTCAAACAAATAGCATTAAAAAGTTAATTTTTTTCCTTATACGACGGTGTAAAAATTTAAAATGTGCGATGTTTAGAAGCTTAAAATTTTGCCGTAAAGAAAATTGCAAAACCAAAATTTCATTTCAAATTTCAAAGTGTTGCCATTCGCAAAATGACGTATGCGTTACGCACAGATATGTTTGTCCTTTATAATATAGATAGATACTCATTATTCATCCTATCAAGTAGAAATAAATTTTTTAAACTTGTACTGGATGACAATTGATGTTAATACAGTTTTTTCAAATATTAATTAATTAATTAATTAAATATTAATTAATTAATTTTAGCTTTGCATGGGAAACAAAATGGCGGCCATTGGTTATTGAAGTTCAATGAAAGTTCAATAAGGGGTTACCATAGGGGAGACCCTGTTCTGTCGCCAAATGCCGCCAAGTTTGTCGCCAACTTGGCGATATATCGCCAAATTTGGCGGCCAAAATGAGTCGCCATAAGTGAGGCCAATTTGGCGATATCTCTAATATTTCGCCAAATTCCCATAGACTTCCATTGTAAACCTACTTGCTTATAGAAAATCAACAAATTGAGATATTTTAATGCAACAAAAACTAATATTAGCTTAAGGGATTATATTAAATTTTTCTTTGATGGCCTAAGTAGGAATTGACTTTAAAAACAAAATTTTTATATTACTTGTTTTTATTTTAAATAACGAAAGAACAAATAAATTAGTATAACATTAATAAATATACAAATAAAAAGTCGAAATTAAAATCACTTGATGACGTAAACACGTGTAACTTGTTTAAAGTCAAGTGAATGTGACATTTACGATCAACCATTATTGACATTTAATTTTATAGTTTGGCGATAGATTTTTGGTCGACGGGATAACTAAGTAATACCAAAAAATGCATATGTAACTGGTACTTGAAAACGAGGTTTTCGCCAAATTTTCGTAAAAAAAAAAAAAAAAAAAAATCACGCCAAACCTGCTGTGCGTATATGACACTGGCCAAATATTACCACTCGGAAAAAAAAAAAAAATGCTAACTGGCGAGTTGAAAAAAAGCTATTTGCATCCGGCTAGCGTAACAGTACCAAGAATTCTTTGCAACCATGGAAATTTTATGTAGTTTTATTCGAAAAAAAAATTTGATTTTTTAATCAAAATGGAAAACTTACGGTCCCATATTGGCGCGATTTTTTTCTAACGCCAATGTCATATACGAAACGGGCACTTAACTGGCGCCAAAGTATCGTTATTTTGCTTGATATGGTAAGCCGGATGTTGTTTATGCTATTGATGCGTTCACCAAATTGGCGTCGTTAAAAAATCGCGCCAATGACGTATATGACATCTGTGCCAAACTTTCATATAAACGGCGAAGGGACCGTATTTGTTTATGGCAGTTGATGACTTGAACTATTATAATATAGATGAAATGATGGCGATAGAATAATATTTGGCGACTTATCACCTGTGCCTGGCTAACATTGAAGTACCAAAATGGCACCTAGAGTATAAAAAGCGAAGTGGTCCGCCTGGAACTGTTGATGATAGTCACATGACTTAGGCTATTTTTATAGAGATTGTTTTAAAATACCGGGAGACAAAGACTCTGTATACTTAATTTATTTTATTTTATCTTCTTTTCAAATGTTTAACTGATCCACTTTAATCAAAAACGAAAACAACCAATGGATGTCTTAACAGCAACTGATTCGCCCTTAAATTTATGCAATCAAAGAGAATTGAATGGAAACCCGTTTACAGGGAGATCTGCACAGCTTTTTTCAGTATAATTCAATCTTCTCTAATATTTTAAAACCCATCAGATTAGCGTGTTTTTAGATTCTGCGGTATCTGAACGGGGTTGGCGTGCGTAGCTTGCAGGGGGCAGAGCCCCCTAATATACAGGGTGTTTATAATGTCCCGGACCCATTTTGATGTTTAATAACTCATAAAATAATAAAGATAGATTAAAATTAATAACATAAATGGTTAGATAGACTCAAAAAGTTTCATGACCCTTGTCAATGAACTTCCACGTGTGCCCCCTTCGTCTCACGGAGAATATCAAGTCGATAGTCAATTTCACGCCAGGTAGCGGCAAGCATGTCGGCATCCACAGAGGCTATTGCGGTTATAATTCTGGCTTTTTAGTCATCAATGTTCGACACTCTCCTCCTGTAAACATTGTCCTTTACAAATCTCCATAGGAAAAAGTCCAGCGGCGTTATATTAGGTGATGACTTAAAAGCCAGAATTACAACCGCTATAGCCTCTGTGGATGCCGACATGCTTGCCGCTACCTGGCGTGAAATTGACTATCGACTTGATATTCTCCCTGCGACGAAGGGGCCACACGTGGAAGTTCATTGACAAGGGTCATGAAACTTTTTGAGTCTATCTAACCATTTATGTTATTAATTTTAATCTATCTTTATTATTTTATGAGTTATTAAACATCAAAATGGGATATAGATATATAGATATATACTAAATGCACTGATTCGCTAATAGGGGAGGTTCTTGAACATGAGAGGCAATGTGATTTACAAGGCTACTGACGAGTACTTTTCTTTATTTTTATTTTGTTTTCCACTATTTCAAAACAAAAACAATTCTTGTAGTTTTTTGCTAATCTTCGAGGTAAATTATTTTTGTTTGGAAATAGTAGTAGTGGAAGTAATAATAAAAAAAGTTGTCAATGGAATCCCTGCATAGACCAGATTTACAATATTCTACTATATTAATTATTATTATTTATTTCTATTATATCAGAATCGTGAGCTCTTTAAAAATATATTTTACAAAATATATATATGTGCATACAAATTATGTGCTCGACTTGTGGAAAGGCATGAAATAAATTCTAGAACTGCGTAATGAGTATCACTAATTTAACAGATATTGAACCAGCTATGCAAGTTCATGCTTATTAATTCCAAAAAAATCGAGCTTTTGTTATAGAATGCATTTTCCCATATTGAAATATTAAATGTCGAACGAATAATAAAAAAATTCAAAATTTTAAAAGATCGTTTCGATATATATTTTTTACAACAATAATTCTGTATAATATATAATACCACTAGCTTAACCACGAATTAACGAAAACGTGCTCATCGCTTTTAATGTAATGATTCTCTTTAGTTTTTATGCTTCAAATAATTCTTTAAGTGACATTAAACATGATATACAGTAGAGCGCCGATTATCAGAACCAGTGGCGTAGCCAAGGGGAGGGAGTTCAGGGGGTCCGCTTGTAGTAGGGGGAATGTGTCGTCCAGAAGTCATTTGACCGATTGTGAGAAATGGCCATCGATAGGGAGAATGGAAGAAGGACAGACAGACACTTTCAGAAATTGTAAAGGCTTAAAAACAATCAAAAGCATCATGTCAAGAAACTGGAAACGGTTTAAAGATACTGGTAATGAGCACAGACAACCAGGTTAAAGTAAAAAACGTCCCATAATAGATTCTCAGGACCTTTATTTGGTAACGATTGCTAAAAGAAACAGGCCACTGACGTCAAATCAGATTGCAAAGGCAGATCGCTGTAGCAACAGGAACTCGACTATCCAGGTTTACCACCGCCCCCTGAATACTAGGCCTGAGCGCTGACACAAAAATGGCGGCTGCCGAAGGCGGATTATTTTCAGCGTGTGTACGGTCCCTTAAATATTCCTACCAATAATTTTTTTCAGTTTTTTCCGCTTCATTTTTCTGAGAATAAATAAGGCAGAGAAATCTTTTATAAAATATTGGTGTCTACATTTAAGGGATCGTACCTACGCTTAAAAAAATCCGCCTTCGGCAGTCGCCATTTTTGTGTCATTTTTGTTTCAGCGCTCAGGCCTAGTATTCAGAGGGCGGTGGGTTTACTGTCAGCGACGAGTGACAGGCTGCATAAAAAGGGCCTGCACATGCACAAGGAAACACATGATTTGTATTCCACTAACTCCGGCAGCGAAATGCGCCCGGTTAAAGGGATGCTGAGATCATCGTCATTGGAGAACCTCTGACTGGAGTCGAGTTCTCTTTATCGATAAATCCTGATTTTATTTGGAGAGTTATTACAGACGTGTTACCATATGGAGGGAAAAATACACGCAATAAGGCTGTAAACATCCGTGAAAGGCATCGATACAGAGGTCATGGAATCATGGTATGAGCGGGCATCATTTTGAATGGCTGCACTGACCTACACATTTTTACCAGTGCAACTGGGAATGCTGAAATATACAGAGATGAGGTTCTTGATCCTCATGTCAAGTTGTTAAAAAGGTGCAATCGAAAGATTTGGGATTTTATGCTTATTAATGGACTAGAAGTGCTACCCTCCTCCACAGAACTCCAAAGTGTCCCTTCCTGAACTGAAGAAATCCCACCCGGAAAAAAATGTCTGAATTCAACTTATCTTTGAACCCAATTACTACTTGTGAAAGCGTTAGTTTAACATTGCTTCAAGAAATTTCATTGTGGCAAAAAGAGTTTTGCGTATGGAGAAGTTCTTGGGTGACATTTTGTCTTTAACAATGAGAAATCGAATGCATAAATTGAAGCTAATCCACGTATCAAAGTCCGGAGATGCTCTAAAACTGTTTAGAACCATCTATAATAAATTGCTTGGGAAATACAATAACAAAAACCATCATTATTTTTTACATATCCTAATACTTCAAAAAATGTGTTAATCCATCACAAATAAATTTGTTACAAAAATTTAACTTCTTTAAAGACAACTAAATATCGGAAGCAACTATTAGATCGAATATCAATATGGTAGCAAAAATTGCGAGACATGAAACATAGAAACCCAAAAGAATTATAGCTATTTTATACAATTGTCACTAAACTATTTTTTCCAGAATGAACTATATTTGATGGGTGTGTTTCTTACATTACTAGTTTCTGTAGCAGAAATTGCAAGATCTTTTCTTAATGAAAACCTTATCTCAAAAACTCCAATCAGGAATTAGCGGCTCACCCGATTGACACTTATGTGAAATCATTATCCAATATCTATTACCAGTGTTGAATTCAGACACTTTTCTCCGGGAGGGATTTCTGTGGCTCATGGGGGACATCTCATTGTTACGGGGAGAATGTCCCCCCCCGGGCCATCCCCTGAATTCAACACTGTCTATTACAGCACAAGATTTTAATTAACTGGCAAGAAATTAAGCATGGAAATTGCCGTTTTAAACTTAACCACTTGATCCTAAATTTATTGTAGGTAAATGTTTTGTAATATGAAACCTGATTGAAATAAATTTAACTCTTCAGCATGCGCTCAGTTTTTTGCATCATAGCGTTTGTAAAAACTTTTTCTCTGATGAATATTAATCTAACTTCAATGTATTATTAGCTGCAGTTATAGAGATTGATCTTACTTTTATTTTATCTATCCCCCCCCCCTTTTTTTTTTTTTTAAATGAAGAAATTAAATAAGGATGTACCTAAATTCTTAAAGTTACTCGAAATACTTCTATTATACATACACAGTGAATCCTTTCAAGACGTGTTCGCAAAGGACTGGAAAAAAGTTCCATTTTAGACAGGCTTTCGTTTAAAGAAGTGTAATTAATTTTACTTCTAAGATACGCTACCTCAATAGGACCTATTTCTCGTTTCGGTGGGATCCTGAAACTCTTCCGTTTTAGACAAGATTACGTTATAGAAATCAACTTTCAGACAGGTTTTCAGCAAATTTAACTGTATGAAAATTCTTATTAAGACCATGTAAAGCTTCCATTTAAGAAAGGATTCTGTTATAGATAATTACTATTTTGACAGGCTTTACTAATCATATAACATACATAAGTATAATTATATAAATACACAAACTTGTAAAACCTGCTTATTGGAACCTGCCTATAACGAAAATCTGTCTTAAATGGAAATGGTCCATAGGCTATCGAAAAGAATACGATACAATTACGCCTGCTAACACAAAATCTGTGTAAAACGGAATTTTTCAAATACATTTGCGATTTCATCTTGATTGGATTTACTATATATATATATAATCTGTAGGGA
The DNA here is from genome assembly GCA_963932465.1 of Maratus speciosus. Taxonomy (NCBI): domain Eukaryota; kingdom Metazoa; phylum Arthropoda; class Arachnida; order Araneae; family Salticidae; genus Maratus; species Maratus speciosus. The sequence continues at coordinate 292,490,645 of OZ010791.1, forward strand.
AAATTCTGGACCCCTCCCGAAACGAAATCCTGGCTACGCCACTGATTAGAACTCCAATTAACCGAACAACCTATTTCTCCCAAAACAAAAATTTTAACCTAACTTCCAGTTATCCAATAGCCTATGTCTTCCAGATTTTTTTTGTACCGAACTCCCAATTATCCATTCGCTTGGGATAAAATTTTAAATAACGAAAAAACTGATAGTGGATCAGAAAATGAGGAATGTAAAACGATAAAGGAGATGGGAAGAATCCTAAGCTATGAAGAAAATGAAATTAACGAGTGTTTAAATAGTGAAGTAGATGACCCTGGATATCAGATTTTAAATGATGATGAGATTATTGATGAGATTCGTGATGAAAAAATAAACGGTCAAGTGCGAGTACTCGCGCACAGAGTTCCGTAAAATAAATCTAATCAAAAACAACTCGTTGTAAATGATGCCGCCAAGCCACAAACTTAAAACGTCAGTCATAAAAAGAAGTGATATCACATAAAAAGAGCGATATAGAAGTGCATACTCCGAGTGGCGTGTAAAAATCTATCACTACTCATAATGTTTCCAAAGGACTCGGAGTGAGGTACAGTATCTGAAAACTGCTTGGCGACCTGCAGGCTTTTATAATGTTTGTTCTTCCTGCACTTACATATGACTATTTGTTTAACAATTTTTTTCTTGTATTATTTCTCCCATTAAACTGTGAAAATTCGAAGCTTATGGTGTTTGCATGCCCATTCTTATTTAACATCATGAGATCGATTTGTTGATTACCATTATTTGAACGAGAAAGTCCACTTTTATGAGGAGGATTTTCTAAGTAAACATGTAATAAACACACTCTCGAATATCAACAAGGCATTTTATAAAAATCATGGTGACGGCTAAATTCTATAAATCCGGAGTTGTTCTTTTGTTGCCGTGGCTACTTTTAAAAGACGATATCACTCACGGTATATCACTAAAAAAAGTTCTCCTCCGACGTCGTGCAGTTTCTATTAAAACCATATCAGGTGTAAATTTCCAACTGGGCGAAAAATGTCAAGACCAGGATTCGAACCAGGGATCTTTTGGCTGAAACCGCCAATGCTCTATCATCTGTGCTATCCCGGACGAATCTGGTGTAACTTTTTCACCCAGCTGACCTTATTGATTATATCATCAAGTCTAAAATCTGGTTCAGCTCAACAGAATAAATCGCAGGTAATGGAACTCCAGAAATCGCTGGATACGTAAATACACTAGATTCATTTTAACGCAATTATTCTTGAATAATTAATAATTGTGTTAAAATTAATCTAGTGTAATTACGTATCCAGCGATTTCCGGAGTTCCATTACCTGCGATTTATTCTGTTGAGCTGAACCAGATTTCAGACCAGACGCTATAATCAATTAGGTTAGCTGGGTGAAAAAGTTCCACTAGATTCGTTCGGGATAGCTCAGATTGTAGAGCATTGGCGACTTCAGCCAAGAGATCCCTAGTTCGAATCCTAGTCCGGACATTTTTCGTCCATTTGGAAATTTACATCTGATATGATTTATTTACAAATTAGAATAATTGTGTTAAAATTAATCTAGTCTATTAAAACCAGTTCGCGGAAGACCACGAATGGGAACTAACAAAGAAGGTCTCTATACGGGCATACTCAGAAAAATCTGAAAAAAAAAATATAGAATGTTCTTCTTCCATGGGTATATATGTTTATAAAAATGTTTTTGGCGGAACCTCGGTAGAACGTCCGTAAAAAAATAATGAAAATTTCGCTTATTTGGTGACTTATCACTGTTTGGCGAAGAAATTAAATTAAAAAAAATATGCTTGTCGAATACTCTTTAAGGAAAAAACTTTTTATGTTGAATTTGTTTAAATAAGTTTAATTTAAATAACTTTAGCTTTGTCATTTTTAGTTTGTTTTAACTATAGTTTTGTCATATATATTTATATGTACTTATAACGAATTTTAACTATCATATTTTACGATTTAAAACAAAATTTAAATGGATTAAAATTGTTCCAAACTCAAAAATATGCCCCATCGAGCACTGTCGGTTCAACTTTGTTACTATGGAAACAACTTCTTCGGTATGGAAATGTATTACGGCAGCATTATCTATCTGGGCGTTAAAAGTTATTTTTATAACCGATAAAGCCGTTTAAATTAAAAAAAAAAAAAATTGTGGATTGGAGAATAAAACAATGGCAAAATTTCGTTCAAATCGGCAACAAGCAACATGTATAATACAAAATGTACTACTAATAATAAATTCTTTCATGGTTTACGTTTAAATACATTAAATACCGCATATTCTCAAAATCAATTAACAAACAGTTTTCAGATTCATTAAAATCGTTTGCTTTTGGCGAGGAAAAGTGCTGCTCGCCAAATTGCGTGCCGCTTTCGTCTTTTCACGCCAATTATTCGAAAGTATTTTATTATTTTTTTTACAGATTTTCTACTGTAATTCCGCCGCTAATTTTAACTGATCCTTTATTACATACATGGGTACTTTCATTAGCATTTTTTTCAACATATCTGAGTATGCCCGGTATGGAGACCTTCCTTGTAAGGCAACTTCGCGCGGGACCCTGGCAAAGCAGTAAGTGGGCCCAGCACATACTGCAATATTTGACTAATAAAGTTTATTTTTAAGTTGTAGATATCATAGAATAATGTATAAAATGAATAATAAAATGTATGAAAAATACCACTAATCACATCACATTTAATGTGCATAATTATTTTTAGCTAGATTTCATAAGAAATACTACCTATTGCAGTTGTTACCTTGGTGCGACTTTTGAAAAATTGCTTCATACCTATTCATTATATGACCCCAGGAAACCAAAACCACTCCCACGTGAAAAGTTTATATATATATACAGTCGACACCGGTTATAACGTACCTGGGATATAACGTACTTTCGCTTATAACGTACCCAGATGCTTGGTCCCGAATGAAATCCTATATAAGTAATGATTTGCAACTTAGGTTGTAACGGACTATGTAAAATCCTTAACCTGGTTATAACGTACTTTTTAGACTCGAACGAAAAATAAAATTTGGAGGTCAACCTTGCATTTCTTGTTTGCAAATAGGTAAACTGTCTTGGACATTTATCACAGTGAATTCTAAGGCTGGGTTTACTTCTTCCTTCAAATATTCTCCTTCAGGAGCAATTATCGCCCTTTTTTTCTCCAACCGTTTGTGGTTATTGACAAAAAGACGGGGAGACTCAACAATGGAAAGAGGCGAAGATGGATTTTAAGGAAAGATTTCCGTCCTTCAGAATGTTTCTTCAAAAGAAGTAAAAAATGAAAAGCACCTCGAAACCACAAAAGAAGGCGCCGACAGTTAAAGGGTAAGACGTAAACTGTCGGCGTTTCTGTTGTGGTGAGGCGGTGTCTTTCATTTTTAATTGCATTTCAAGTATGCTGAAGTATCATTCTGTAGGACGAAAGATCTACTCCACGCCATTGTTGAATCTCCTCAACCTTTTGTTATCAACTGCAAACTATTGACGAAGAAAATGGATAATCGTACTTCAAGTTGAAGGAAAGTGCAAAAGCTTGTAAATGCCTTAGTCACTGTTTATGGAAAAGACATGTATTCTATACAGGGTTCTCGCTGCCGCTCGTCATTGCGCCAAATCACGACAAAATGTTTCATTTGGCGAGTAAACGGATGATTAGACTCGCCAAATTGCGAATGCTCAATTTTTGCTCATCTTTGTGTGCGTGTGTTTGTTTTGTGTAGTACAGGCGACACTCTTATTTACATTACTGAACGATCGATGTCACTTATGTTCAATTGTACCGTACCCTTTACATTATGTTTAGAGATATTAAACCAACACCAATTCAATTTAGCACCAGCCGAAGCCACAGTAAGGAAAAATGTCATTTCAGTATGTGTTAATGTACCCAATAGGCGACAGTACTATTTTAAAATTGCCTTTGAGATATGGGCTTCAATGAAAAGCCGAAGAATTCTAGAAAAATAAAGTTTTTGACACATTTTGTTGTTCATATTTTGAATTTTTCAGATTTCATTGTGTGCAGTAAATTAAAATCCTGAGTTAACTGGGATTGGAAGTTTTATTCATAAAATTTTATTGAGTTAAATCAGATTTTAAATTTTTTCTTGATTGTGCAAGGCATTTAGAATATACAGTTACTTTATTTTTAGTTTTTTAGTTTCTGTAGTGGATAATTAAATTTAGTTGAATAACTGATCTATAAGCAGTTACAAAAACTTAGGTTTTTTAGAACATATTGAAAAAAGGGGGATATGTGTTAAATATCGAATTTTTAATGTTTCGCAACGAATTTATTTTGCTAATTTTTTTTTTTCATTTGGCGAATGTTTTTAATTTCAGATTAGCCAAATTGCTAACGTTCGTAAAAATCAGCGAGAACAATGTATTCTATACATCTATAAGAGACATGCATTCATGTATATTCACATGTGAAAATATAAATTTTACTCTGTCATGTAATCAAACAAAACAACGAAAAATATCAGATTATTTTTTTGTAAAATAACATGCAAGTAGTAATTTTTTTTTTCTATTTTATTTTGATAAACTTATAATTTTTTTTAAAATCTCTGTTATTGCGTGTGCTTCTATGCGTCTTTTTCTTTCACGTTATGCTCTGCATTTTATTGTTTATTGCTTATAACGTACTACGGTTATTACGTACAATATTTTCTGAACCCCTGAAAGCACGTTATAACCGGTGTCGACTATACATACATATATATATATCCATGGGGATTGCGAATGGGCAAAATCGGCCCAAGGAGATGTAAATGTGGAGGGTTAAAAATTTTGAATACCGTCTTAACATGATTCTAATAAAACCAGCTCTTACAGAAAAATGACAGGAAAATTTAAACATTTTTGTTATAGCAGTTGCCAACAATTAAAAAAACACAATAAAATTCTTACCACAAAAATTACTTTTCTATTGCAAAATTTCCACGTGAAAAATGAAAATGAAATAAAGAATTTGACGAATTAAGAAAAACGGTGACTATTACGTCATAACTTTTCTATAGCAAGATTTCCACGTGAAAAATGAAAATGAAATAAATAGTTTGACGAATAAAAAAAAGTGAATATTACATCATATTGGAAATATAATGGACGTCAGCACGTGAATATGTAGCGTCATGTGAGTTTAAAACAAGTATTGAAATAAAAACCCGATTATGGAAATATTGGCATATTTTAACATTTTGAGGTTCTCTGAATTTGTTTTCGCCATTTTTAAATATATTCCGTATATATACGTGTGTGTATGCGTATATATTAGAAAAAGGAAATTAAAAACTCGTCAAAAACGGCCAGATAAAATTAATAACCGTGTTTATCTCTAATCTTGATTTAGTTTTTGTTGGTGAAGTTAGTGCTTAATTTCGAAACCTACCTCCAACTGTAGGCCAAGCCGGCAGGGATTTTTTATTTCGCAGAGTCGTCCAAATATTTTGCGTTCACAGTTACTTTCAGGATCGTCGAATCTACAGATTCTCCGACAATTATATCAACTTGGGAATCTGAATCTCTGAAGAAATAAAGTTGATACTCAGTTTTTCGCAAAAGGTAACAGTTAAAGACAATTCTTGAGCAAAAATATTATTTTATACGAAAGAAACATTTTGAATTGTATAGACAGACTCGGAGCACTAATCAAGGCCCCAATTGGTGCGGGAACCTGGGCGGCTGCCCCATTTCCCCGATGGTTGCACCGGCCCTAACGCAAAGGATTTTATCGAATCAAAGCCTTGAATTTCGGAATGACGGCGGATTAATCAAAATTGAGGTATTAAGTCCCCCCCCCCCCCTCAAAAAAAATGCGGGAAAATGTTTCTGGGGACTTGCATAGAACCGCAATTAGATTTTATGGAAAAAAAAAAAGAGAAAGGAATAATAGCAGTTAACAGGAAATATAGTAAAATTAAGTGAGAAAAATTTCGAATAATTTTAAGGTAGGTTAATTATTAAAAATCTTTAAAATATTGAATTAGTTTTTCCTTCCGTTATTGTTTGAATGTATTTATTTTTTGAATTGCTTGAATTGTATTTATTTTTCTTATATAAAATTAAACATTAATAATTCAGATATTTCTTTATGACAGCTTGCCATCCCATATCTTCAACAAATTACATAAATAAGTTTATCGAGGGTTTTTCCCGAAGTCACTTTCACGTTTAGAGTTTCAAAAGTGATAAAAGTATCGAAAATGTTTTAATAAATATTCATGACGGTTGTGTACTTTTGGGGATTAATTGCTTTTGAAATAACAATTTCCATGGAAGAAATTAAGCATTATGTTTTATTGAAAATGCATGCTTCATCGAAGACTTTTATGTTAATAGATTTGATGGAAATATATTGTATCTTTGTAATCGAGCATACCTTGAAAACTTCCTGTTCCCTTTTGCTTTCATATTAAATTCAAGGAATACCATTAGGATAATCTCGATTTTTTATTCAATGTATTTTTCAAAAGCTTCTAAGTAATGTGTTTTATTACAATAACTATAAAAATTAAATAGAATCAGCGATATTTAAAACTAATATATTATACAACAGGCATTTTATAAGAATACGTTTAGTTATGTTTGTAAATAAAATAACAAAGTATTTGCGAAGAAAAATAACATAACAAGGACTAGATAACAGGAATTCTGATTTTTCAGAATTCAGTGTCGACCCCGATGAAAAAAAAATATGTATATAAATATATATAGTACAAAACGTATTTTAATTTTAAGATTTAATACACACGCTTTTATTTTATATTAAATTACGTCATCCGCATCCGTTGAAGAATTCTTTGTTTACGATCCAGTCTTAAACAACATCTATTATAGTAAAGTACGCATAGGACGTCACTATCGCTGAATGATACACAAATCCAAAAAAAGTGATGTCATTCAAAAAAATCGGCTATCTAATGATTCATATGCCTTCATTTGTTTGCAATATTAATATAGATACTTAAAATTAAATTTGGTTTATAATAGCTCCATGTTTTATCAGAAATCATTTATTTATATTTTTTTCAAAATAGCACGCATTTTAATACATTTTTTTTCAGTTGTTATGGGAAAATGGCAACAAAAAGATATAATAACTATTTTCCCAAATATTTTTCTACTTTCTACAGGAATAAAATACTTGAGTTGCCAAAATTAAAGAAATGATGCTAAAAACTACAAAAAAATTAATATCTCAAAAATTAATAGAGATGCAGTTTTCAAACAAACTATATTTAAAAGTACTTTTTTTTTCCAATACGACTGTATAAAAATTGAAAATGTGCGATGCTTAGAGGTTTAAAAAATTGAAGTAGAGTATTTAATCGTACAATGATACATCTGCTTTGTTTTACGGCTGGCTTATACAACGTAACGTTATTTTTTGGAGACTACACTTTAAAAGGTGGGAGAAAGAAATAGTATACCGGGGGCTAAAAATACCCTACTTTTTCTTGAGAATCAAAGATTTAGTATTATTGCATTTAGTACTTATTTCTATTGAAGTCTAAAGCCACATGGAAAATAAATGAAGTAATTTAACAATGGAAATGAATATGCAGGAAGAAAACAATTGCCTTTCTAATCTTTATCATGATCCTCTTTTCAACAAAAACCATAAATATTATAACGCGAAGGACCAAATCGCTTTTTTCTTCTAAATCTTTAAAAATTTCATCAAAATACGCAGATTTTTTTTAAACCATAAGCTTATCATGTCACTATATCGTTTATAACTGTAGTTAAACGCAAAACTCTCTTTTGGGACTGTCTAATCATCTCTCTGCGTATTCTTGTACATCGCGCACTCTTGCATCACCACCCTACTCTCTATATAAATTTTGTGAATAATAATTATTTTTTAATTTACTATTTGGCAACGAGAAATTACATCGTAATTAAAAATCTCGAGCTACATTCCTTTTTCGGTAATTTGTAAATTTCTTATTTTTTCCGGTTATAACGATGGATCCATTTTTTTGTTTTTCCAAAATATTTAGGTAATCAAAGTAAAAATAAGGTAACTGTTTTGTTTCTTTTTTAATTTATGTTTTGAAATCGGCATTTTTTATTAAGGACAACAAATTCATTTTAAGAAAATTTGTTCCGGATATTATTTATAACTGCCTCAAAATTAAGACAAATTGTGATTTAAAACCACACCGGTTATTTAATTTTGCCAAATTTTGTTTAGATTTGGCTCTGTCTGTAGACTAAATAATGTCTGTAGACTGCTCTAAATTTTTCAATATACGGATAGAAAATTAATGTAATGTTTAGTAGCATTTCAAATTTAATCCTCTAGTCTAGTATTTTGATAAGCTTCATAAAACATAAGCTTTTCATAAGCTTCTTAAAGCATTTTTAATGAAATAGAAAGCAGGCTTAATTTTGATATATAGTCATTTTCCAGCCAAATAGTGATAATTTAGTAATAATTAATTTCTTTATTAATATATTTTGTTGGTACTTTGGCGTTTTTTAAAAAGCTTGGACCAATTCGAGCTTCAGAAAGTGAAATTTGTTGCCAAGTGATATAAACATCGATGAAAACAAACCTAGTGGACCTTTATGCTTGTTTGTATATAAATCTGGGTACTTTTCAGGATAGGGGCTTTGGCGAAATAGCAAAAATGACCTTGGCGAGAGATGAAATTTGGCAACATATTTATATACATTTCTATATTTACCTATCTATTTTAATAGATACAAGCAATGTTTTCAATATTTATATACTTATTATTTAATGTAAAGGAACCATTTATCAATGTTTATATAGAAACAGAAGTAAATTGCAAATAAAAAACAATGGTACTTGTTAGTTATCTCGTTGACCAAATTACTGTCGCCAAATTGTAAGATTAAATGCCAATAATGGTTGATCATAAATGTCATATTCACTTGAGAACACATGTTTACGTTATCAAGTGATTTTTATTTCGACTTTTTATTTGTGTATTTATTAATGTTATATTAATTTATTTGTTCTTTCGTTATTTAAAATAAAAACTGTCAATTTGCATAATTTGGCGAGTGGTTTGGCGATTTATATAATTTGGCGAAATTGGTTGACGGGATAACTAACAAGTACCAAAACAACAATAATAATAATAGTATATATAAATAAAATGCTTTTAATAAATATGTATACAAAGAAGAATAAAAACGGATCAGGTTTGTTTTCGGAACTTTTCGGTTAGCCGGGCGCCAGTGTTATATTTACATACATATATACATATATATACACATATATGTACATATATATATACATATGTATGTGTATATTTATGTGTGTGTGTGTACATATATATATGTACATATATGTGCATATATGTGTATATATGAATGTAAATATAACACTGTCGCCCGGCTAACCGAAAAGTACATTGTTTTCATAGCTCTTTGTGGTACAGATGCCATATTCGCCCCATATTGGCGCGATTTTTTTTCTGTCGCCAATATCATATAGGCAACAGGTACTTAACTTGCGCCAAAGTGTCGTTATTTTGCTTGATGTGGTAACCCGGATTATGTTGTTTATGCTGTTTATGTTTTCGCCAAATTGGCAACCGAAAAAAAATCGCGCCAATATGGGGCGATTATGACATCTGTTCCCCATCTTGGATGTTTGAGATTTCTTGGCGATTTTTTGTTGACGATGTTTTACATTTTATTTTCGTTAAGCCTAACATGCGCATAAATCACTGCTTGGCGACATTTACTACTTGGCGGGAAAGGGGTTTTCACGCCAAGAAAAAATCCAAGATGGCGGCCGCGGCAATATATAACATCTGTTCCTAAATATTTTATCTCTCTATATATTATTATTGTTTTTTCCTACGTACAATTTACTTATGTTTGTATATAAAAATAGATAAACGGCATCTTTTTTAAAATAAATAAATTGTATAAATATTGAATAAAATTTCTTGTGTATCTGAAACAGTGAATAGGTTGCCAAATTTCCGTCTCTTGCCATGCCAATCTCTTCAATCTCGCCTTTTGCACTTAAATTTCGACACAGATGTCATACGTACCACGATGGCGCGATTTTCTTCTGACGCCAATTGGCCAAAAATCTCGTTTTCGAATACCAGTTATTACATATATATATTTGGCACAGATGTCATATATTGTGTCACACAGATGTCATATTGGCGCGATTTTTTCCAGACGCCAATTTGGCGAAAATATCAACAGCATAAACAACAACATTCGGGTTACCATATCAAGAAAAATAACGACACTTTGGCGCCAGTTAAGTACCCATTGCGTAAATGACATTGGCGTCAGAAAAAAAATCGCGCATGTATATGACATCTGCGTCTATTTGTAAAAAGGGAATAAGTACCCCGGCGCGTATATGACATTGGCGTCAGAAAAAAATCGCTCCAACGTAGTGCGTATATGACATCTGTGCCAAAAAAGCACAATTTTATTATGAAACACACAGTTTTTATTATAAACACACACAAGCTATTTTATCAAACACACAACGTTTAATTTAATGTAAAACACATGCAATCTGTCCTACTAGGTTGCCACATGAAGGAAAATCTCGCCAAAATTGCCGGATTGTCCAAGCATAAAATCGCCATTTTGGTAGCAAAAAGATACCTTGGTGAGTCTGAGGTATCTGTACCAAACTTTTTATATGTTTTTTTTTTTCGTATTTCTTTAAGAAAGAACTTTTTGTGGCACAGAAAAAAATCGTGCCAGCGTGGTGCGTATATGACATCTGTGCCAGGATTCCTTTTTAATAGTGCTGTTACACGAGGCGTCAAATTTGCCCCTAATTCCAAGTGACTAAATGTTAACCTATGACTTCAAGACAATCGCTCGGAAGTCAAGCAATTATTTTGTGTCGGAGCGATTTTGGCGCCAGAAACGAAGCGAGTCGCCAGTAACAGCCAACTAAATACTTAGAAAACTGACGATGGAAAAGCCTTTTCCCGAAAAGCCAATGAAATGCTTGGAAAACGCAAAACGCGGTACGTACGTTGCAGGAAAACTGACGAGTCGCAGGCTAGTTTTGTCCCTTGCAATTTTTGCGTGTAACGAGCACTAACACTTTTATTATTTTGGGAACTTATGTATTATCCGGGCCAGGTCAGATACAACTCCGCCAAGCATGGCTCCAAAAATACCATTTACAGTAACCCTTTCTTTTTTTTCTACATGGTAAACAAGGAAACATTTTTGATGCCATATTGAAGGCCATTGCAGAGATATTTCCACCGAAAAACAAAATGTCGCCTTCAATTCTTTTATCACCTAGTAATTATGGTACTACATAGCTGCCAACTTTTACGCTTTTTGGCTACCTCTAAAATTTAATAGAGATTTTCACCTTGTTTAATCATTAGATTTCGAAGATTAAATAAGACAATATTTACTATAAAATTTTAGTGGTAGGAAGAAAGCGTAAAAGTTAGCAGCTAAGGTACTACTTAGTCACCCCGTCGGCCAAAAATCTATCGCCAAACTATAAGATTAAATGCCAATAATAGTTGATCGTAAATGTCACATTCACTTGACTTTAAGCAAGTTACATCTGTTTACGTCATCAAGTGATTTTTATTTCGACGTTTTATTTGTATTTTTATTAATGTTATACTAATTTATTTGTTCTTTCGTTATTTAAAATAAAAATTATGTCAATTTGTATAATTTGGCGAGTGGTTTGGTGATTTTTGTAATTTGGCGAAATTGGTCGACGGGATAACTAAGTAGTACCGTAGTTATTTACTAGGGGATCGTACCCGGGCTTCCCGGGTTAAAGAATATAGGTGAAAACATTTTTTTTTTAAATTGAAACGGTACTTTTCGGTTAGCCGGGCGCCAGTGTTATATATACATATTTATATACATACATATATGCAAATATACATATATATACATATACACATGTTGTATATATATAGACATATATATATATATATGTAAATATATATGTATATTTGCATATATGTATGCATATAAATATGTATATATAACACTGGCGCCGGCTAACCGAAAAGTACCTTGAAAACTAATAATTTTGGTACAGATGTCATATTCGCCCCATATTGGCGTGATTTTTTTCTGACGCCAATATCATATAGGCAACGGGTACTTTACTTGCGCCTAAGTGTCGTTATTTTGCTTGATGTGGTAACCCGGATTATGTTGTTTATGCTGTTGATGTTTTCGCCAAATTGGCAACCGAAAAAAATCGCGCCAATATGGGGCGAATATGACATCTGTACCATAATTTTTTATATGCAATAATTTTTTTAGATTGCCCACTTACATTAAAAAAGCATTTTTCATATGAAAAATACGAATTATACAATCAAATAAATTTTTGAAATTTATCAAAAGCGATATTTTCTTATTAGCCGCATGCTAAGAGTTATTTGACCAAGATTTTGCTACTTGCAGCATCCTTTTATGTTATCATAATTTAAGAGATTATACATGTCTGTTAAATTTATGTTTTATTTATATTATTTTATTTATTTATTCATAGGGAAGTTTTTTTTTAATGGATATTAGCCGTAAGAACTCTTTATTTTGTTTTAAGGGCAAACGGATAATCTTTCGTAATAGAGCTCCGAGCGATATAGATAAATTAAAAAATATTTCACTCTTTAAAATTGCTTTTAAAACCATAGACAATCAGTAAACTGAGATGAACTTTGCAAACAAATTCCATTTGAAAAAAAAAAAAAAAATCCTATTTGGTGATCTAAAAATTTAAATTGTACGATTACAAATATGTTAGATTTGTGTTTTTCAATATTATTCTTTTATTTATTTATAAAGGAATTATTAATTTCGTTATGCGAAAATAGTCAGAAACAAATGCTGAAAAATGTTTGTTTCTTTATGTGCAAAATGTTTATTATTATTACGTATTGAAACCAGCACGTGATAAGATAAACTTAAAAAAAAAAATCATGCTTAAAAATTATTTTAGAAAACATAATAAATCAGTCAATTAAGATACAACTTTTAAACAAATTGCATTTGAAAGTAAATTTTTTCCCTATGCAACGAAAATTGAAAATGTACGATGGTCAGAAGATTAAAAAATTGCAGTAGCGAAAATTTCAAGACCGAAATTTTTTCGTGAAGTGTTGCCATTCGCAAAATGACGTCAGCGTTACGCACAGAAACGCTTGTTCTTTATAATAGATACTCAATCAGTAAAATATAATAAACATCAGTTATTAGGATGTGGTTATCAATTGAGGTTCTTATGCTTGGTATTCCGGAATGAAAAACAGCAATTTTCACCTTCTCAAAATTCACATACGCACTTCTCATATCCATATTCATCATTTAAAAAAAAATTGTATTTTGTTTGATCATTTAAAATCATTTTAACTCAAAACTTGAAGTCACGATTGTCAGCAACATCTTTTATGTGAACAGACGCACTCTTTACTTGAGGTTCTAATCTCAATTCCGGAGAGTAAAAATTTCCGTAATTTATATTTTTTAGACGCAATTGAGTTAAAATGTTTAGTTTTATCTAAGAAAATGATCGTTTTCTTTTAAATATGACTTCATTTTCACTTAAATAAGCATTTCGCCTAGTGTCTGAAACTTAGTATCAGTACATATGCAGAAGGAAAAACAATATAGAAAATTCATGAGGAAAAATGCGTGTTTTCAAAAGCAGTATGTAATTTTCCGTTATTATGCCCCTAATATAATATTCTGCTCCTAATGGGATTCTGCGCCACTAAACCCTATACAACAATTTTTATCAACAATTTTGCGTTTTTATCAGAAAATAATATGAATAACGATAAAAATACTTCATTGTTTCTCTCTTGTCTGCAATAATGGAAGCTATCTAATTTTCACCATTTTGAAGAAATTTCATAAAATGCTTTTAAAATTAAAATATAAAGGTGGGGATATATATATATATATATATATATAAAATAAACAGATAGTGCGATCACATCTACAAATGAAGAGCTTTTAGTTAAAAAAAAAAATATTAGTAAACTTGGTTCAGCAGAAAGATTAGGGCAGATGACTGAAAAACACACTTGTGTTTTAAATATATAGATTATATAAAATTAGGAAAAATTAAATTAAGCAAATTATGTTATTTTGATAAAATTATAGTAGAATGTCCTAAAGAATAGCATTTTATTATTCGAGAGAATTTTGAACAAAAACTTCGGGAACATGATATTATTTTAAACCTCGAATTATTTGTTTGCTTGTCTAACTCGGCAAAGTAAATCCATCCATGCGAGAATCACCAATTTCTGTAATATAAATTGCTATTATTTGCATGTCACATCTCTTTTATAAAGACACTCTAAATTTTTGTAAAACATTGCGTTTTATCAGTGTGTGATTTCGATTACATTATTCTCAAAAGAAGTATTTTCAACTGTGAAGAATTTCAAAGCAGCTGGGCTGTGAAAATGACGCACTTCTACAAAACATAATTCAGGTTTAAGAATTAAAATACACGTTTTTTTAGAACATGACGTCATTTGCATCCGCTAAAGCAATCCACTTTTACAATACAATTTTAAACTTCGCCTATAGAAAAGTATGCATATGACGTCATTATCACGGAATAACAGACAATATTCTTGACATAGCCCATATTTTAATTTCAATTTTTTTTTAGGTTTTATGAGAAAATTTCAACAAAAAAGATACAGTATCTCCTATTTACGACTATTTTCCGTTTACTTTCAATAGAAATGGTGTACTTTTGATGCCACGATAAGAAAATGGTATTAAAAACTACAAAAAAATTAATATCTCAAAAATAAATTGAGATACAGCTTTCAAACAAATTGCATTTAAAAGAGCATTTTTTTCCTTATACGACGGTGTAAAAATTTAAAATGTACGATGTTTAGAAGTTTAAAAATTTTCGGTATAGAAAATTGCAAAACCAAAATTTTATTTCAAATTTCAAAGTGTTGCCATTCGTAAAAGGACGTATGCGTTACGCACAGATATGTTTGTCCTTTATAATATAGACGCACAGATATGTTTGCCCTTTATAATATAGATAGATAGATAGATAGATAGATAGATAGATATGTTAAAATGCCATACTAAAT
This sequence comes from Maratus speciosus, assembly GCA_963932465.1. Lineage (NCBI taxonomy): Eukaryota > Metazoa > Arthropoda > Arachnida > Araneae > Salticidae > Maratus > Maratus speciosus. The sequence goes on from OZ010791.1 coordinate 292,505,785, forward strand.
TACTGTTTCATATTATAGACATTTGTGTTATATTGGTATTGTTTACTGCTATAATCTGCCAACCTGATGCTATGCATTTAGTAAAAGTTTATTAAATTAATGTTTTAGAACTAATATTATATTATTTGCCACTTTTTATAATATTTATTATTCTTTCTTCTTTATTATATTATTTACTATTTATTAATTTTACTAATGTTATTTACCATTTTAAACAGTTTTATGCATTTAATAAACATACGTCAAAATTAATCAAACATATTTTCAAGGCATATATTTTAATGTCTATATTTTATCGAAATGGGAGACAGGTTTATATTTTATGTGAAATGAATACAGTATGAATATGCAATAGAAACAATATTTGGTGTTCTGCCGCTTCTTCCCAGCTAACTTAAAAGTACCCCAAACACTATAAGTTATAATAAAAAAAATTATAAATTATAATACATAATATGGTGATTTTCCACTGTAGGAAATTGGCGATTTTAAAAAAAGTTTGACGCAATTCGGGCTTTAGAAAATGAGATTTGTTGCCAAATGATGTAAAGAGTAATAAAATAAATAAATTAAATAAACTGTATATTGAAACTAAATATTGGAAAAAAAAATGTTTGTATAAATAAAACAGTGAATAGATTGCCAAGAAAATATGCTTCCGAATTGCCTTCTCTAGCAAAGGTCATTTTCGCATTCTCGCCAAGGCCCCTATATAGGAAAAGTACCTAAGTAAAAAACTATAATAAATAATATAATATAATATAATATAATAAATAAATATGGTTGCAAAAAAAGGCAACTGTAATTAGTATTAATGGCGCTGTTGTTGGTGCAGATAATTAAATACAATAAAGTTAAAATTTTAGTCAATCACGCTCTCTAAAAGAGTGTAGGTCAATTGCCCTGGCGTTTAGCGAAAAAGGGTCAATTGCCCTAGAAGTTCGTAGGTAGAAATTGCCCAGCTTTCACGATGGACTTCTTACTGAATGTCCAATCTGAATGAAATCTCGGTGTGGGGTATGAAAACAAGCATTTTTCATTACTAGAAGTTTGTAATTAGTGATAGTTAACATTATAGTGATTGTGGCATTGCCAAAATTCTCGCCCTTTTAACCAGTGAATCCCACACTAATGCACTAGTCTACTTCTGTGAAGACGCATCGTGCTACTCTCCGTAATTTTCGAATTATTGAATTTTTACATCTTCAGTTACTTCAGGTTAACTCGTTACAATGTATGTTACAATGAGTCACAGTAAACCAGTTATAATTACGGAATTTCCTCTTCCATCTTTTGTGCGTAATCTTCAATGTACATGCATGTTCAAAATTAAGAGAATTTGCCTGTTATGCCAAATTTCCCGAAAAGTACTGAACGAAAGATTAAACAAAAACATAATTTGAAGAACAAATTAAAAGAAAAAATTTATTTCCTACATTGTTTAAGCCCGAGAAGGGGCAGATATTAAGTTATTTCATCCCATTAGTTCTACATTTAATGTTAAATTTTTGTAACAAATTAGTTAAGCCAATCAAAGATTAAAAAATAAAAATAAAATTCATACAATATGATACTTAAAACAACCTAAAAAATTAGATTACGTTCAAATGAAATCGAAATAAATCTTAGACTTCTTCCATTTTTAATTGAAAATATTTGTATTGCAGATTTTGTATTATGTTTATGACAATTGTGCATAAAATGATAAGATGCATGCAAAATACAAAACTTAAAAAAAAGTCTAAGATTTATTTCGATTTCATTTGAACGGAATCTAATTTTTTAGGGTGTTTTAAGTATCATATTGTATGAATTTTATTTTTATTTTTTAATCTTCAATTGGCTTAACTAATTTGTTACACAAATTTAACAATAAATGTAGAACTAATTTAATGAAATAACTTAATATCTGTCCCTTCTCGGGCTTAAACAATGTAGGAAATAAATTTTGTTTTTTTAATTTGTTCTTCAAATTATGTTTTTGTTTAATATGTCAAGTTTTTTAATAACTACTGCACTCAGACGAACGCATTTCAAAATTAATAGAGAGTATCATCATCAAGCTTTGATATATACAGTTTTGCATCACAATGTGGGATGCAGTTACCAATGTGTAATTCAAAATGTTTCACCATTGTAGTAATGCAGGTTGCGGTAGTTTGGACAAAAATTTCTAATCTGAACGTAAAAAATCTATAATTAAAACAAAAAAAAAATTACTTCATTTAAATTTAGATACCTTATTTCCCACTCAGGAACGCTATGAATGTAAATGTAAATTGTGTTGAATCCTTATTGCTAATATTTAACAATATTATAGCTGTGATACAGTTAAAAAAAAAAAAAAAAAAAAAAAAAAAAAAAAAAAAGTTTTACTTAATTTTTTAAACCTTATTCTCTCCCAAGGGGTGATGTAAACACATCAGAAAATTATTACCTAAGTTTAACTTGGGGTATAAATAGTTCTCATCTCGAAAAAAAAAAAAAAAATACATTTTAAAATTTAAGTTACGTAATTCCCCACTAAGTTCGCTACCTGCGTAAAAATAGCTATCCATTAGAAACTTTTTACTAAAATATAAACTTGACCAAAGCAAAAACTTATTCTGAAAATATCCTTTCTATTTCCACTATGGTTTCACGTTTTTAATTTTTGAAAAAAAAAAAAAAAAAAAAAAACCCTAGCTCAATTTAATATTTCACGTGCAAATCTTTCAATTTAAAAGATATAAATTATTATTACGGCTTTTGAAAATTTTGCAACAATGAAGTAAAAATGTTACATTTTCTATGAAAAATGTCCGTTGATTTTCAATGAAAAAAGCGAAAATTGGAATTATTAAGGAAAATATTTGAATAATGTAACAAAAAATTGGCCCATGTTTCTCTCTGGGTTATAATTCACCCGTATGCAAAGGCATTTTACCATTCGTTTTGACCCTGATGTCAGGCAAACATTTTTACACTTTAAATTTATAATATCATTAGAATTAGTAAAGAATAAAATATGAGTGGCATCAGGGACAAAAAGTTGGGAAGAAAAAATGAAAAAGTTATGATCTCCATAGGCTTTTCCATGTTAAATTAACATTGAGAAGTGACACTGGAAATAAATAAGTATTGCGATGCCGCGCAATACTTAAATAAAACTAATGATTCGAAACAAAGATACAACTGAATACGCAAGAGTACGCGCGTGTATGAGTGGAGTGGGTAGAGGAATAGGTTTTATAAGCGAGAGTGGCAATTCTCGCGTTTGTTCGCTCGCACATCTCGCTGAATATCTTGTTATTTTTTTTTAAACATTCGATAAAATTTAAAAGAAAACAGTAAAAATGAGTAGCCACTAACGTTTGGATGAAGGAATGATGTGGCAAATCGCAGGGAGAAGGGAAAAGGGGCAGTCTCAAGTACAGAATCCCAGAGACTTCAACGTAACGCCCAGCGTCGTGTCCAACTTATGGAAACGGTTTAAGGACACCGTGTCCATAGAGAGAAAGCCTGGCAAGGTCATCCAAGAGCCACGACAGCCAACGAAGATCGCTATTTGTCCATTACAGCGAGGGGTAAGAACATTGCAACAGCTTCTCAGCTCTCTCGTGACTTTTATGCGACCACAGGCAGTCGAGTCTCAAGGGTTATTCTTTGTAGAAGTCTACATGACAGGGGACTGTTTGCAATAAAACCAGATTCTTGCGTCCCGTTCACTTCTGCACACAGGAGAACCCGTTTAGTATGGTGCAGTGATCATATACTTTAGACCAGAGATCAATCTTGGACCATCCTATTCACTGATGAGTCTCTATTCAGCCTAAATAGAAATTTTCAATGTACTTTTCATCGTGTAAAAACCACAGATTCGCTACCTGCCTTCCAACTTCCGAGAAAAATACCACTATTGCAGCGGAGGTTTGGTGGTCTGTCCAGGCATCATGTTGGATGAGCTCATACCCCTTCCTGTGTTTTGGCAAATGCTGTATGACTGGTGCGACGTGTAGGGATTGGCCCCCTATGTTCGCCTTTTCAGAGATGCAGTCGGCCCTGATTTCATTTTAATGGACTACAACGCGCTCCCAGATGGAGCTCATCTGGTCGACGAATTTCTGGACAGTGAGAATTTTCGCTTGATGGATTGACCAGCCAGATCTTCAGACCTAAACTATATAGAACATGTCTGGTTCGCTCTGGGGAGAAAAAAATGGAACTAGCTTTCCACCTCCCAGAACCACTCAAGGCCTGAGAACAGCGTTACTGGAGGAGTGAGACTAACTGCCACAGGGACCTATAAACTGCTTGATTTCCAGTATGAGTTCACGTTGTGAGAGCTGTATAACTGTAATAGGGGATCATATCTCCTTCCTATTAACCGAGTTTTAATTTCTCTTATCTTCAATAAAAGAAATATTGTAATTGTTTTAATTTCTCCTATCTTCAATAAAAGAAATATTGTAAACGAAATTTTTTTCTAATTCCGATTTTCGACGGATTTACACGTTTTAGAGGTCAGAGATATGAAAAAATATGTTTTTACAAAATGTCTGTCTGCCTATCCGTCTGTCCGTGTGTCCGTATCTCGCCATTGTACCATCGAAAAACGTATGAAGTTACGCATAGAATTGAACCAAATTTTTTGTGTATGTTTTTGGCTGTGGCAAGCAGGTCCTCCTTCAATTTGGAAATATTCCGCCGGAAGGGGCCCTGTAATAGCGATTTTTGTATCATTTTTAATATTGTACCATCGAAAAGTGTATGAAGTTATGCATAGAATTGAACCAAATATTTTGTGTAGGTTTTTGGGCATGGCCGGCAAGTCCTCCCTGAATTTGAAAAAATTCTGCTGGAAGGAGGCGCTGTAATTTCGATGTCTGTTGCCATTTTCATTATAGTACCATCGAAAAGTGTATGAAGTTATGCATAGAATTGAACAAAATTTTTTGTATATGTTTTTGATTATAGCAAGCAGGTCCTCTCTGAATTTGAAAAAGATATGCCGGCTGTTTTCATTATTGTACCACCGAAAAGTGTATAAAGTTGTGCGTAGAATTTAGCCAAATTTTTTGTTTATGTTTTTGGATATGGCCAGCAAGTTCTCTTTCAATTTGGAAATATTCCGCAGGAAGAAGGCGCTGTAATAGCGCTGTTTGTGCCATTTTCATTATTGTACCATCGAAAAGTGTATTAAGTTATGCATAGAATTGTACCGAATTTTTTGTGCATGTTTTTGGCTACGGCAAGCAGGTCGTCCCTGAATTTGAAAAGATTCTGCCGGAAGGGGGCACTTTAATAGCGATGTCTGTGCCATTTTCTTTATTGTACTATCGGAAACTGTATAAAATTATGCATAGAATTGAACCAAATTTTTTGCTTTCTTCTATCTTTACAAGGAGAAAGTATTGATTCATGAAAATTTTTGAATTCCAGTTTTCAACGGATTTACACGTTTTAGGGGTCAGAGAACCCGAAAAACATGTTTTTACAAAATATCTGTCTGTCTGTATGTGACAAAATTTTGTGGGCAAGAACTAATGAACGGAATTTAATAAAAATTTATATTCAGTTAGTCCCTAATATAATTTGGTGCTGATTAGTTTTTGGTGTAAATCGCTCAACAGGTGGTGCTGCTATGCAGCATTTTTCACGATTTCCGCAATAGCTCAATCTCCAGAACTATTGCTTGGATTTTCAACAAACTTCAAATTCAGATAAACCTGGATATGAATTGACGCTTTATACATTTTGGTGTAAATAGCTCAACAGGTGGCGCTGCTGTGCTGCATTTTTTACGATTTCAGCAGTAGGTCTATCGCAAAAACTAATGCTGGGATTTTCAACAAACTTTAGATTCAGGTATACCCTGATATGAATTGGTGCTGTTTATGTTTTGGTGCAAATCGCTCAACAGGTGGCGCTGATATGCTGCATTTTTCAGAATTTCCACAGCTCTATCTCAATAACTAATGCACGAATTTTCATCAAACTTCAGATTCAGATATACCTTGATATCAATTAGTGCTGTTTATGTTTTGGTGTAAATCGTTCAACAAAGTGGCGCTGCTATACTACCTTTTTCGCAATTTCCGCTATAGCTCTATCTAAAGAACTAATGCACGAATTTTCATCAAACTTCAAATTCAGGTATACTTTGATTTGAATTGGTGCTAAACTGATGTAATTTCTTGTACTATTTAAATGATTCAATTGACGTGATTTATATGGAAGAAAGTTTTGTTATGGCCACAACATGCTAGTTTGTGTATGTTTTTCGCCATGGCCAGCAGTTTCTCCTTGAATTTGAAAATATTCGCTGGAAGGGGTAGCTGTAATAGCGATTTTTGTGTTATTTTGTTTATTGTGCCATCGATAAGTGTATAAAGTTACGCATAGGATTGAACCAAATTTTCTGTGCATATTTTTGGCTATGGCCAGCAGGTCCTCCTTGAATTTGGAAAAATTCCGCGGGAAAGGGGCGCTATGATAGTGATTTTTGTATAATTTTCTTGATTTTTGGTAGTTCTATTGTCCATTGGCGGATCGTGCAGAGACGGGAACTCGTGTCCTGCTAAACCGGCTATTCGCAAACAGCTGATGTAGAACAAACTAATGAAGAACTATTGATTTTAATAAATATCTTTATCGAGGTTAACTTGTTTTTACTCCGATTAATTGACTAAAGCAGAAATATAAGATGAAAATCAAAGTTGGTACAGTATTAAACTAATAATAATGTGTGTCCCAAAATTGTTCACAAAGATAAAAAATGACACCCCTAGCTAAAATACCTTTAATGTATTTTCAGAAATGATTCAGATACATTTTAAAATTGATTTATTTGGATTTATTGTAAAAAGAATTAGAAAATACGTACAAACTATGAAAAAAATGTAATATCCCCTGTCCCATAAATATAAACATTGTCGGACTTTACTTAGAAATATTATTAGTAAAATATTTTTTCCAGCAGTGATTATTTAATCACATTTCTTGAATGTATGTATCGTCTGCTGTTCTGACTTTTATTGGTTTGGAATAATTTTTCGGCTTGTTTTTGACTGACTAATCGATCTTTTTATAAATTCGACAAAATGCCTAGAAGTAAAGAGATTTCGAAAGAGGAGATCATCAAAGTTTTGGATTTAAAACTTAAAGGAAAAAAATCTGAAAAAGATATCTAAGATTTTAAGGAGATCTTACAAAGTGTTTACAGAATTTTTCATAATGGCGACAAGTGGTGTAGTGAGAAAAGACTTGTAGACAAAGAATTACATCCATGCGCGATGACAGAATCATTTTTATCATGGCATCTAGAAAAAATATTCCATTGCGAAAAATTGCATCCAAATTTGGAGTGTTAAAAAATACCATTCACAGAATAATCCTGGAATCTAAACGAATAACTTTCAAGAAAATGTTGAAGAAACCGTGCTTAAGAAAACACGACAAAACTGGGTTAAGAAAGAAAATGATGTCTTATGGTGATAAATGGCTGTCAACAGTATTTAGTGACGAAAAAAGTGGAACTTGCATGGACCAGATGGATATAAATTTTACTGGTAGGATTTAAGAAGCCAACCAAGAGGTTTTTTCAGTTCACAGCTAGGGGGAGGATCAGTAATACTTGGGGTGATTTTGGATTTAATGGACAAACATTTTTGGCATTTTGTAGCAAGATAATGAACTCCCAGGACTATCTGCAAATCTTAGAGTACCATTTTATTCCACTACAGGATTTTCTGTGTGGACCAAGCTGTGTATTTCAACAAGACAGGGCGCCTAAACATGTGTCTAACTCGACAAAGATGTGGTTTAATATGAATAATATCAATGTCATGGAATGGCCATTGCTTATTCCGGACTTAAATCGCACGGAGAATGAGTGGGGATATCTAGCATGAAAAGTATATGAAAATGGCACCAGTATTTTTCGACCAAGGACCTTACAACAGTGATAGAGCAAGCATGGTATGAACTGTCCCCAGAAGTAATGCAAAACTTAATACTTTCGATGGAAAACCGTGTATTTGAGGTGATTAAAGATAATGGAAACACGATTAAATGCTAACATTTGTAACTGTGTTCCCCAGCCCTAAATAATCCATAAAAAATTATACTGTCTATAATTATGGTAGACCCTATTTTCAGTTTTTCTAAATAAATTAAACATTTGTTGTGCTTTTTAATACAAATTAATCATAATTTGTGCTTCATGTAGTGTTTTTAATTAGGCACATATAAGAAAATGTCATCCCATTCTTATTTTTACCGTGAATTGTATTTTATGCTTTTGTTTGTATTTTTGGGACACACTGTATTGAGGTATTAACATGTGTAACTACTTTTTGAAATATTAAGATGTATGAGATAGAAGAAAGTTTTGGGATTGGTACATCCAACTAGTTTGGTTCAATATTGTAAGCTCTGTTTTATACTAGTCCAAGAGCTGTTAAACATTTTAGGGAAGGTATTTGAGGCACCCTGAAAATTTGTGCAACACTTCTTTTGTAATGCCTGAATACAAAATCGAATGTCTGGCTGAAGGATCGCGGCCCAAAACCTGTGCCAGACAAAAAATGGCACTTGACACGTGTCTGGCACAGTTTTTGTGCCGACTAAAGTGTCTGTCATTTTCAAAATATTTTTTTCTAAGCATAAATATTATTGTGCTTCAATCTCAGCGTGCCTCAAATACCTTTTTTGGGTAGTCAAAAAATGGCACTTGACACGTGTCTGGCACAGTTTTTGGGCCGACTAAAGTGTCTGTCATTTTCAAAATATTTTTTTCTAAGTATAAATATTATTCTGTTTCAATCTCAGCGTGCCTCAAATACTTTTTTTGGGGTAGTGTCAAAAAATGGCACTTGACACGTGTCTAGCACAGGTTTTGGGCCACGATCCTTCAGCCAGACATTCGATTTTGTATTCAGGCATTACAAAAGAAGTGCTGCACAAATTTTCAGGGTGCCTCAAATACCTACTCAAAAATGTTCAACAGCTCTCCTACTATACCTTCCGACGCTGATGATTCTTACGCACGATCAGGCGCGCTCATTATAGCTGCTGAATGTTTATTTTGTTGCATTATATCTACTTATGTACATACTTAATTTCATTCAAATCTGTCCAGTAATTCTGGAGATAATCGACCAAATCTGAAAATTCTTTTAATTTTGAACATGAGTAAGTATATTTCTAAGATAAGCAGAAAACAATGTAGCACAATAAAATAGAACCACTGTTTTATTTAAACTTGACATTAACTTATCGTTGTTACCTTCCTTCTGTTTCTTTCTTTTGTAGGTTTCCAGTAATGACGCGTACATAAGATCATTTCATGCTCGAAAACTAAAGTTGTAAAGACTTTATTGGAAGAACGTGTAAACATGCCAGGTAAATCTAATGCTATAATTTGAAATATTATGGTAGTGTGTGCAAGACAGCAATGAAAAATATGTTTTTTCTATTGTAAATCTCTTATTGCTCAAAACATTTATAAAATATATAATGTTACGAATACAGCTTAATCTTTAAATTATTGGGAAACAAGCAAATCTAATTTTTATATCAGTATTTTATAATTTATATATATATATAAAAACTCGGTTTATGCGTCAGATGCCGCCATCCGAAAAATCTACAATATTCCTTTTGTTCCGGTCAAGGGTCCATTCTTCCTCCAGACCTCTATCTGTCATCGCCTTTTCAATATCATCCATCCAGTTCTTTCGTGGCCTTCCCCGTCTCTTTTTTTATTTGTTTTATAATTAAATGCAATTTTAGATAGTCTTTCATCACTCATTCTTTTAACATGACCATACCAGATTAATTGCTTTTTTTAATGTTATCTAATATGTTTTCCTTTATTTTCATCATTTCCTTGATTCTTTCATTTCTTACCCTTTCTATTCTTGATATCCTGCATGATCTATTTAGGGCATCCATTTCTACTGCCGCTAATTTTTTTCTTTCTGTCTCCATAATTCTCCATCCTTCAGCTCCGTATAACAATATGCTCTTAACAATGGAATTGTATGTATTATACTTCCTTTTCCTAGAGATCTCCTGACTCCACCAAATAGAATTTAATAGTTTTACAGCCTTTCTCCCCTGACAAATTCTGTATTTAATTTCCTGAGAGTCTCTTCCTTCTCTATTAATGTCTACACCAAGATATCTATAATGCTCACAGCTTTCTATTTTTATGTTGTTATTTAGGTTATGTCTGTCTCATTTCCTCCTATATGTAGATATTTGGTCTTGCTAACGTTCTGGTAAAGTCCACATCTCTCATATTCTTCCTTAATTTTTATCGTCATTTTTTCTAAATCCTTTTTACTTTTTGCAATTATAACTTGGTCATCTGCGACTTGTAGAGTGAAAATTAACGTTCCATTCACATTAAGTCCCATTTCTCTAGAATTTATCTTCTAAATTTTCAATGACTCTTCAACATAAATTTAAAAAAAGTGTTGAAAAGATACAACATCCCTGTCTGAGTCCTTTATCATACCATCATATCACATCATATCATCATATACATTATAAAGAAGTAATCCCTAAAAGTTCGGCCTGAGTAATTTCAAAAACTACCCGGTGGATCTTTTTGCAGATTGTATCATTCGATAGAGAATATTCCCGCGGTGGTTTATGTTTATAATATACAGCCATTAATTATTTTTTTGGCGACATTATCGTTGGTTAAGGAATTGAAACGGTTATATCAGATAGAAAATAATGTAAACATCTCGCAAAAAAATCTGTTATTCGTTTAATTATAAAAAAAGAACGAAAGAAAAACCCTTTTAAAGAGAGATAATATAAAGTGAAAATATTTAATTTAAACATGAAAGGAATATTCGCAATGCTTAAAAATGAATTCAATCTATTTATATATTTCTCTTACTTAGCGCAAAAAAGGCTGTATTTGCAGCTTGCTGTGTGGCAACAACCACAGCGACTATTCTTAGTGGTTAATTTACGGTCATATGACCTCACTCATTCAGTAAATTATAATCCAGACAGAATCTCTCTTTTAACACAAACCGTTTGAACGATGCATGAATAACAATTGCTATTGGTCCGTTTTACGGTGACGTGATGAATTCAGCATATCAGCTTTTTGATCAAGATTGTATTTAGACATAGCCGAAAGCGTTTTGTTTATATTTCGTTAGCCTGATATGTAGCATCTTTTACAGCGTCTTTTGATAGTTTTAAATGAATTTAAGCCGTGGTGTTCAATACTATAGGCAAAATGAAAGGAGAAGAACCCCATTTGACAGTAACATGCCACAAATTTAAACGGCGTCATCATTTATGCCCGTTGCAGCACCAACTAAATGCATTTTTATTTACATTTTCAACAAAGTTTTCCATTATTATTATTATTTTTTTTTGTACATTAAAAATATTTCTGAATTTCGTATGTTGTAATAATTCATGATAGCACTCATTCGATCTAGAGTTGATCTAAATAGCGGCTAGCGAAGCGAGATGGGATCGCACAGCGGTTCAAATTGTGTTTTCACTGAGGTTTTAAATTACTAATTCTATTTCCAAGGTACTTTTTTCAGATTATTATTTTGCATTTCAAAAATTTTTTAATTTCATTATATTGAAGTGCCTGCTTTTACCCCAACATGACACAGATTTTAAAACATGGCGTCACTATTCTCAATCCTATAGTAATAGAACAGTAAAATTGTTAAAATACCAGCAGGAAAGCAAAGAATTAGATATAGTACTTATCAATAATTAATATGCTGACAAACAGTTAGTATATATTTAAAACCTAGAATCAAACAAAACAATTTTTAACAGAAATTCAAACGAAATCCTCCACAGAAAAAATAACCGCTCAGAGTAGCATTTCGTTCAGCTACAAATGGCGTAATGACTTTTGACAAGCAATTCCTTGCGTTAAACTATTAGCCCAGTGGTTAGGGGGTTGAATTCGGAAATAATTAGGGGAAAGCTGGAAATTGTTTTAATCCCTTCTGTTTACGTCCAGAATGAATATGTTATGTTTTCCCCCTCGTACTAGGTGAGCGTCAGGAAATATGTATCGATTTATAGTAAAAAAACACGTTTTTTTGCATACCATAACAGTATCTCAAAACAACTAACTCTGTCAAAAACATTGTCACTACATTTGCTGTAGAGCTTAAAATTCTGAGTAAAATGAGTACCTACACTTAATATTTTTGTTGAACATTAAGGTCAAAATTCTGCTTTAAAATTTTAGACCTGTGCTCAGGGGGTTGAACTCAGAATTAATTTGGAGAAAACTGGATATTGTTTTAATCCTTTCAGTTTAGGTCTAAAATGAACATACTATATTTTCTTCCTCGTACTTGGGTGAATGTTAGAAAATATGCATATATTTATTTTCAAAAACACGTTTTTTTAATTACCTTAACACTATCTCAAAACAGCTAACTCTATAAAAAGCATTGTCAATACAAATGTTGTAGAGCTTAAAATTCTGAATAAAATGAGTACCATCATTAATAATTTTGTTCAACATTAAGGTCGAAATTCTATTCCAAAAATTTGCCTTAATCGCTAATCAAGAACTTGAAGTCGGGAGAGACCAAGTTAACTTAACAATATCTCAAAACAGCTAACTCTATCAAAAACATTGTCAGCACAAAACTTATAGAGCCTAAAATTCTGAGTAAAATGAGTACCTACACTAAATATTTTTGTTCAATATTAAGGCCGCAATTTTGAGATATTGTTAAGTTAATTTGGTCTCTTCTGGCTTCAAGCTCTTTATTTAAAAAATTTTGAAATAGAATTGTGACCGTAACGTTGAACGAAAATATTAATGATGGTACTCATTTTATTCAGAATTTTAATGACATGAGTTTGCCCGACATGGGGCAAACACAGACGGTGGCTCACGGAAAAATAAAATATTTCATCTTGTGCTGCGTTTGTAGCCTTGCCAACCTGTAATAGTGAGAAGTTCCAGGCTGGGTATCGTTCCGTGTGGTTTAGTCGGTAGAACGTCAGTGCGCTATACTGATGGCCTGGGTTCGAGTCCCAGCATGGAATCTTTATCACTAGGTTGGCCTTTGCGCCTTTTAAGCAAATAATTTGATATTTGATTTTCATTTGTAATATTGTATGCAAGACGAATGTCTCTCTTTGGAAAAATTTCCAAATATTAATATAGATTCTATCGATGCTGGATTTAATTATGTGTCTGTGTTTGCCCCATGTCGATGGCTCGCGGAAAAAATATTCCATCTTGTGCTGCGTTTGTAGCCTTGCCAACCTGTAATAGTGAGAAGTTCCGGACTGGGTATCGTTCCATGTGGTTTAGTCGGTAGAACGTCAGTGCGCTATACTGATAGCTCGGGTTCGAGTCCCAGCATGGAATATTTTTAACTAGGTTGGCCTTTGCGTCTTTTAAGCAAATAATTTGAAATTCGATTTTCATTTGTAATACTTAACGTGTTAATCGATGGGACGAACATTTTAAAGACATAAAGTATGTACTTTAAAAACCTATTCAAATCTTGACGATTGGGCAATTTGTAGGAAATTTAGATCCTAGAAGCTAAAATAAAGACAGTAATACAGACAGATAGACAAACATTTTTGGATCCTAATGGCATTGATACATGAGCACCACCAGAACGAAACCTTATTAACAAAAATACGAATTATGGAAATTGGAGCAACTGTTCAAAAGTCATGCGTAAGCATACATTTAAAGAAACTATTAAAATAAAACTTATCTTTTATGTATGTATATTCTTTGTTGGAAGTGGGTTAAACATGTGTATTAAGATAACAATTTATATCTACAATTCTTTACAAAATTTAAGTTTAATCCAGTTTGTGGAAAATATCTGTTTGTGAATTGAAATAAAAAAATAAAAGGATATCAGTACATGCCAAAGGAATTTTTCAAGAATATTTTTTAATACATTAAAAACGAATTAAAAAAAAATATCTTTTAAATTACAGAAACTACGAAATTTTTGTTTTAAAAATAATAGGACTGTGTTAGGTACTTACGTTTGAGAAAGATACATCGCCGGCAATTTTTCCGATAGCATTAATTATAGTAACCTTTAATATCAACTGGTTAAGTAATACGTAATTACTAGAGAAAAAATCCCAAATATGGGATACATGTTTCATTTTGAGTTCGGACCAGCTATAATGTTATTATTTTCTAGACATTAATACGTGAATACAAACTAAAACAAGTAAGTATCAGGATAGGAAGGTAAAAAATGCTTACAATATTCTATGTATTTTACAATAAATTTAATTCCAAAAGTTATGAAATTAGTAGTTTTTCGAATGGTGGTCGAAATATAGGCCACCCATAACATTCATCCAAAAATATAAAAATATTAATAAAAAAAATCAATAATCGTGAAAATTCATTTTATTTGCAGTAGGCGCACATACATACATCCTTTTCTGTTCTCGCACATTCTGATGCAGGTGCTCACATTTGACACTGAAAACATTGCACCCATGTTTCTCCTCTTGTGTCAATAGAGAAAACTCCTTTACAGAAGATATAGGTCGCATCGCTGCCATTAGAGCAATCTTCTGATGGAATAGCTGTCACTATTGTCAAACATGAGTTCACTATGTTATTTCTTGCAGTCGGAAGGCTGATTCTTAGTAGCCCTTTTTGCGCCCCTTTTAATTTGCCTTTTTATGTTTAGTTTTCGTTTTCACGGCTTCTACATCACCCACAGACCCTATAACGAGCTTCTTCTTGGTTTTGTTTATAGCCGAATTGAAAAAGGACCGAGTCAACTCGTTCCCGAAGGGCGAGCCAGTCAGAAAACATGCCAGGACTTGCGACGTCAAATCGTCTCTTTCTTGGAAACAGTTGGTACCGGAGAAATATCAAATGGCTCAATTGTGAAGATGGCCCCGTAATATGACGTGTTAGGAAGATGAACGTCCAGACTGATAGGAGGTTTAATGCTAGCCCGTTTTACATCAACTCTCCTAGTTCATTTTTAGACTATGCGAGTACTTTCAACTTTTACTGAGAAGCAGCCATTATCTGTTAATCCTTTAAGACCGGAATATTTTTGGCAGAGATGAAAAGTTTTGATGGATTCCCCTAATTAATAGGATCATATTTGATTGAACAACAACAACAAAAAAAAAACCTGATGTCAGGTTATGTCAAGGGATGACCACGCAGTTCTGTGGGTGCAGGATCGACTTTAAATCTCACAAAAAGAGGAAAATGTTTTTTTCTTTTTCCTTAGGATAACTTACACGATTGTGGGCCAGGCATTATAGATATCCTTTGATGAAGGATCTCGAAACGTAGCTGGGTCAATCCATTTCAAGTGGTCCAGCACCGGTTGCTCGACCATTTTTAAAAAATCTCAAATTTTTTGTACAACAACCCTAACATGATGGAAGTTCAAAATGACTATTATTTTAATTTTATTAATTTTTGTTTGTGCATGGCGGCCATCTTTGTTTCATCGTCTGCAGCAATTTTCTCACATGAAGGGTTTACGGAATTGTAAATAATTCATTGTTTATTTCTCCAATTCAAGTGCGGATTAAAGCAATTTGTACAAAATGCATTGGGCTAAAAATCTGGTAATAGAGTAGTTTCCTAAACTAACTGCTTATTGGTGAAATTTAAGCGTAAAATTTCAGTTTTTTCCAAAATTTGTCCGTTTACAAGAGAAAAATATTCTAGGAAGGAAAACTATCAACATGAGATAATTTTTTGTATGAATAAGCTGAAAGTACTTGTACTCACACGCCAAGTTCCAGAGCTGGCATTTGCGTTCTCTTCGCTAAAAAAAAATCTCAAATTTTTCAAAAATGTCAAAAATCGCACTTTTTAGCCTTTGATATCTCTGGTGGGGCACGGGATAAAAATCTGAAGTTCTGGTTTCTGAGAGTATTGTATGGTAGTGTTATGCACAAGAAATTTCAGGATGGAGATTTGACTACAAGCTGAGATATAGCAAGGACAACATGTCAAAACAATGCTGCCAAACTATTGTTTTGTGTCACAGGTAAATATTTATCGCAGAGTGTCATTTAAATTTATTCAATTCCTACTATTAATTCACACTCTCCCTATATTTATTTATTTATTTATATATTTATCTTGTTCAAATTTTCAATCGTTAATAAAATACTCATTATTCATCCTATCAAGTTGAAATAAATTTTTTTAAACTTGTACTGGATGACAATTGATGTTAATACAGTTTTTTTCAAATATTAATTAATTAATTAAATTTTAATTAATTAATTTTAGTTTTGCATGGAAACAAAATGGCGGCCATTGGTTATTGAAGATGAATGAAAATATTTTCAATAAAGGGTTACCATAGGGGGGGGACCCTGTTCTGTCGCCAAATACCGCCAAGTTTGTCGCAACTTGGCGATATATCGCCAAATTTGGCGGCGAAAATGAGTCGCCAAAAATGACGTCAACTTGGCGATATCTCTAATATTTCGCCAAATTCCCATAGAGTTCTATTATAAACCTACTTGCTTATAGAAAATCAACAAATTGAGATATTTTAATGCAACAAAAACTAATATTAGCTTAAGGGATTATGTTAAATTTTTCTTTGATGACCTAAGTAGTAATTGACTTTAAAAACAAAATTTTTATATTACTTGTTTTTTTTATTATCTTTAAATAATAGTAACAGAAAATAAAGCCTTTTGCAAAGCTTAGTAATTAATTTAAAAAATAATTATGCCTAAGGCCTACATTTTCTATAGTTTCAGTAATTTTTGTTGTAATTTTAGTAACTAAAAGAAACCTCAGCACTTTTACATAAAGAAAAGTTTTTTTATACAAGACCTGAGACAAAAACAGAACAGGGAAAGAGAAATGCTGTTAATGTTGGCATACTTGTTGAGACAGGATCAAACGTGTTAAAACACATAAAACACATTCCTGCTTCTTGGTTTAAAAACCACAATTTTAATGCTGCTTGCCAGTCCCTGAAACTTGTTCCTACCATAAGTATGTTCCTGTAAATGAAACATTATACGATGTTACCATACATCAGCCTCAAGTAATTTTCAGAAAGTAAAGATATCCAAAGCCCTTTCAAAATTTATACTGCAGAAAAATGACATTTTTGCATAAGAAGTAAGCTAGGAATTATTAATGAAGTGAAAATTGCACATAGTGATTTCAGAGATTATTTCTGTGAGCCAGCAGGGCCAAGATCTTCAATCAAGTTATCAAGAGATGACAAGACTTGGTTCCTACAAATAAAATTTTGAGAAATATCAAAATTGTGGTTTTTAAACCAACAAGCAAGAATGTGTTTTGACACATTTGATTATGTCTCAACAAGTATGACAACATTAACAGCTTTTCTCTTTCCCTATTCTGTTTTTGTCTCAGGTCTTGTATAAAAATATTTTTTTTTCTTTATGTAAAAGTGCTGAGGTTTCTTTTGGTTACTAAAATTACTTACAACAAAAATTACTGAAACCATACAAAACGTATGGCCTTAGGCATAATTATTTTTTTAATTAATTGCTTAGCTTTGAAAAGGACTTTATTTTTTGTTACTATTATTTAAAGATAATGAAAAACATAAATTTAAGCGACACTATGAGATAAATACTTAGCTGTGACTACAACGAAACAATAGTTTGGCAGTATTGTTTTGATACGTTGCCCTTGCCATATCTCAGCTTGTAGTCAAATTTCCATCCTGAAATTTCTTGTGCATAACACTACCATACAATACTCTGAGAAACCAGAACTTCAAATTTTTATCTCGTGCCCCACCAGAGATATCCAGGCCTCAAAAGTGCGATTTTTGACATTTTTGAAAAATTTGGATTTTTTTAGCGAAAAGAAAGCAAGTCTCAGATCTGGAACTTGGCGTGTGAGTAACAAGTACTTTCGGCCTATTTGTAAAAAAAAAGTATGTCATGTTCACAGTTTTCCTTGCTAGAAAAATTTCCTTTTGTAAACGGACAAATTTTGGAAAAAAACTGAAATTTTATTCTTAAATTTCACCAATAAGGATTTATTTTTGGAAACTACTCTATTACCAAATTTTTAGCCCAATGCATTCTGTACAAATTGCCTTAATCCGCAATTGAATTGGAGAAATAAACGATGAATTATTTACAATTCCGTAAACCTTTCTTGTGAGAAAATTGCTGCAGACGATGAAACAAAGATGGCCCCCATGGACAAACAAAAAAATAATAAAATTAAAATAATAGTCATTTTGAACTTCCATCATGTTAGGGTTGTTGCACAAAAAAATTCAGAATTTTTAAAAGTGGTCAAGCAACGAATAGATGATTTTCTGAACCACTTGAAATGGATTGACCCAGTTTATTATCTGATCAATGAAGCAGTGACAACAAGACATGCAATAATTATCGATTAAAATATACAGAATTTCGAATTCATTTACCTGATAAAGTTTCAAGGTTTTAAAATATGTTATTAAAAAAAGGCGACTGCGAACGGTAGCGATTGATTAAGTGTTCCTTCTTCCTCTTATCTTTTACTTTCATGCCCTTGCCACCAGAAGGCTGAGTCTTCTAGTATTTTATTTTAACAGCTAGCCCATTTTTAGACCCATGCTTAGATTTGGACTTTCTCGTCTGCTATTGTATGCATTGTATGAAATGCATATCTATATATTTTCTTTATTGTTAGTATGTTGTATGATATATCTATTATAAGTTGTTCCGTGAAAGTATGTGTCCATTCTGTGTGCATTGTAAGATATACGTAATGTTGTATGGTGTATCTTGCAAGGTGTTTGTAAGCATGCAAGACAGACAGATGTAAGATCTGTGTATACATTTAAGTGAAGATGTTTGTAAATAGGAAGATATTGTATTCATTTTTTATATAAATCAAGTTGTCGTTGTAAGATGTATGTAGAAAAATGTATGTATGCATGTGAGATGTAAGTAATCATACGTACGAAGATAATGTATTAAATTATTAATACAAATAATAATAATTTCAGTTTTTTAAATATTTACCATTACTGGCGGTGTATCTTCCTGTGTACGCAATTTAACTGATAATGATATGAAATGCAGTTTTTAAAATCTTACAAATGTGTATTAAATAATCCAATTCAATAAAATTGCTTCTATTTTTATTGTAGATATTTATATGAGAATTAAACCTTGTTGCTGGCTGTTTTTGCTCCTTACAGTATGTCCGGTGACGTTTAGTAAGTATAGTTCCTTCATTTGAAGCACTAAAAAATTAATGTTCTTAGTGACCATTTACATCTTAAAAGTAATCACCAAGCTTCTTGCTCCAGCAGTACCACAGAAATTGCACATTTCAAACGTTTTTTGTTCCTGCATCCTTTTAAATTTCGATTTAAAAAAAAAAAACTGTTCTGTGTGAGCATTTACGGCTAAAAAGTAACAGGCATGATAAACTTCAAGCTTCTCTCCCTAGCAATTCCAAATAAATTAGAACGTTTTAGTTTAGAACGTATGTTTAAAACGTTTTCCGCTCATTTCATCTTTTTTACATTTCGATTTTTGTAGAAAATGGTCTTAGCGAGCATATGCATCTTAAAAGTAGCTATCATGCCAAATTACAAGTTCCTAATCCCAAAAAGTATCACAGATATTGCAATTTTAGGACGTCTTTTGTTCCTGTACTCTTATAAATTTCGAATTTTTTAGAAGCGGTTCTGTGCCAGCAATTACGTCTTAAAAATAATAGCTATGTCGAATTTCAAGTTTATGCCCCTAACAATTCCTAATAAATCGTATTCTTTATCATTTTGAAAACATTTTCAATTGATTTCATCCGTTCATATTTGCAATTTTTTAAAAAATTGCGTCATAAAAGTAACCAACGTGCGAACTTTCTAGTTTATAGACCCAGCAATATTACTAAAATGGCTATTTTAGAAAGATTTTTTGCTTCTGCACCTCCTTGTGAGTAGTTTTAACGACATAAAATCCATCCTAGGTTAGAACAGAGACTGTCACCATCATTTTACCACCAGTATTTATGAAATCGTCTCGGTAGTTGCAGAGATGACGCTCTACAAACAAAATCACAAAATGTTTCTTCTTTATAATATCAATATTAATACAGATTAACTAGTTTTATGAGTTCATATAAAATTAGAAATATCGTTCAAAAATGGCTTTATGATTTTACATTAAAAAAAAAAAATATTTTCCATTTTGAAATGAAGGTTGTTGTAAATTTGTGTACCGTATTTATAAAATGAGCGAGCAAATTTTGGTGTTTTATCGAATAGAGGTGAAACGATTTTCATGAAATTTGCTTCCAATATAGTAAATAGAGTACGAGAAAACGATCTAGTTCGGTCATGAATTCAGGAATTTGATTCAATTTAATAGGTCAAAACAAACTTAATTATGAAATTGCTATGATTTAGGGAAAACAGCTCTAACTATAAATCTATGTACATAATTTTAGAAATTTTTGTAGAAAATTTCACGCGCCTTGAATTTAGTAATTAAAAATTTTATTTTAATTGCTTAAAAGGCGTAGAGCCAAAAGAGTGAAAAAGTATCCAAGCCTGGAATCGAACCAGGGTCATTAACTATACGCACCGATACTTTGGCCTTTGTCACTAAGCCACCTAGACGATGCCAAGCCTAGTACTTCTCACTCTTATCTGTTGGGTATGTGTTTTATGACGGCCGGTTATCTACACTAAGGATATAGGCCCGGGGGGATGCTCTCCATGGGGAGTCTTTCTAAGGGAGCCTAACCCGTATTTACGCAAGGAAATCCAAGATTCGAAGAAAACCACGGAAAACTCTGAACGATTAGGCCGATGGGCGTGATTGAGCTCGAGCCCAGCACCTCCCGTCTACCATCTTCGAGAGCAGAACCTCTCGGGGCCCTTATCTTTTGGGAAGGCTGCAATCGCAGCACACAATGGAACAATGTTCGTGAGCCCCCAATTCTGGGGGAAAAAACGATTATCTTTCGTTTCGTGTTTTGCCCAGGGCTGGTGGCTCCCGAACATTATTCGATCGTGTGCTGCCTTACCAACAGATAAGACTGAGAAGTGTTAGGCCTGGCATCGTCCAGGTAGTTTAGTGGCAAAGCATTGGCGCGTATAGTCCTGGTTCGATTCCAGGCTTGGATACTTTTTTCACTTTGTTGGCTCTACGCTTTTCAAGCAATTAAAAAAAAATTGAAACTCTAAAGATTTTTACAAAACGTGTGGCTCCTGTACTAATCGGAGCACAAGGAAATGTTCTAGATAGGTTCCAAATTCAAGAAAATTCGTTTTAACAGGATACAATAAACTCAGCAGCACTCAAAATGCTGGAAAAAACCGAAAGCGATTTCGACAATTTTCATGAAATAAGCCTAGTGTACTATTTCGAATACAAGTAAGCCATCTAATGTCGGAAAAAATAATTTTGTTAAGCTTAAACAATTTTTGTTGTAAATCTTCCGTAATTGAAGTTCTTGCCGATACTATTGGTCATTCATTGATCAGTCATACGAAAACGGACGATCTCGAAGGCGGCGCTAATATTTTTTTCGATTAACCCTCTAGCTACAAAAAACAAAAAATAACAAAAAAAAG
This sequence comes from Maratus speciosus, assembly GCA_963932465.1. Taxonomy (NCBI): domain Eukaryota; kingdom Metazoa; phylum Arthropoda; class Arachnida; order Araneae; family Salticidae; genus Maratus; species Maratus speciosus. The sequence continues at coordinate 292,527,363 of OZ010791.1, forward strand.
CATACAAAAATTAAAATAATGCATCCATCCGCAGTTACAATTCGTTAGCTTTTATTCGATATTATTTTTAAACGTTTTTAGATTTGTACGAATTTAGACCTAAAAATGCGAGTTTAGAAACTAATTTCTTAGTTTTATCATACTCAGCTGCATTTTTCTGTATTTGAACGAATTCCCTTTTTTCATGTCGGGCGCATTGGACCCGTCTGGTAGACGGAGGTTTAGCATTGCCTAAAGGCTATTTAAGTAGATCAGCCGAAACTTCGCCTCGTTGCCACACATTAATCCGTGCAGCTGAGCAATAGCCCGGCAGGTAAAGGCTTGATCAGCTGCATATAAAAAAATACCTGGGAGAAAACAATTTATAACAGTTATAAATTTTCAAATGGCTGAAAAAAGTCCGAGTCAGGATTCGAACCAGGGATGTCTTCGTTGAAGCTAGCCAATGTTCTACCAACTGAGCCATCCCGGACGAATCTGGAGGACTAATTCACACAACTAATCTTTTACGATCACAGCATCTGGTCTGATATCTGAATCAGCTCAAAAGAATAAATCTAAGGTTATTTTTGTAACTGCAGTATAAACGCTGCAGGCATAATTATAGAGCATTGGCAGCTTCAGCCAAGACATTACTGGTACGAATCCTGGTACGGACTTTTTTTTTTACCCACTTGGAAATTTACAACAGTCATGATTTATTTACCAATTGAATAATTGTGTTAAAAATTAAGCTAATAGAAAACAATTGGCTTAGATTCCGTATATCCCCTTGGCCATCATCTTGGATGTTTTGAGATTTCTTGGCGATTTTATGTTGGCCATCTTTATCGATATGGGACCCGTGTGACGTGTGTGTTCTGGCGTGATATGTTCTGGCAACCCCGTTTTTCAGCGAGATTGTGCTTGAGAAGGATTTCGTTTGGGAGTTTGAGCATGTGCTTTGATATCGTGTTGCATCGTTCTCTTTTTATTTTTATGTTAAATTTATTGGATGTATTTGATTGACTATGGGTGCTGTAGTCCGTTTAAACGCTTTTATTGATGTAATTAAGAAATATGAGAAAATTTTGAATGACAAAGGAGGTTTGTTTACAATGCGTAGTCATAAGCCTATTTTGGGAAATGAAGATGATGCTAGGAGGTATTTCGTGCTTGAGCTTTCAAGAAAGATGTCTGTTAAGGTATGTTGATAATTTTATGTATATTTTGTTGCTTTATTTTATAGTAATGTTTTCTGTTAGTGGTTTATTCTATATTTCTCATGCATTTCGGAGATTGGTGCAGAGCAATATACGTGCATTTACTAATTGCGGCTTTAACGAGTTTTGTGCTTTTTTGTGATGCTGCAGGAGGAGTTAGCTGAATCCAATGATGTTTTTTTCGGTTAATGAGCGCGTAGCGCTCATACGACGATTACTGATTGTCACTTTAACGAGTTTCGTGCATTTTCGTGATCGCGGCAGAAGGAGTTAGCTGAATCCAGCGATGTTTTTTTTCGGTTAATGAGCGCGTAGCGCTCATACGACGTTTAGTGATTGCCATTTTAACGAGTTTTGTTTATTATTTACATTTTATTTTCGTTAAGCCTAACATGCGTATGAATCGGTGCTTGGCGACATTTACTACTTGGTGGAAAAGGGGTTTTCACGCCAACAAAATTTATGACATCTGTTCCAAACAATTTAGTTAGGTTTCGAATTCAGGAAAATTCGTTTTGATAGTTTAAAACAAAATCAGAACCAAAAACGCCACTATAAATCGAAAACAGCGATTTTCTTAAAATAAGTCTTATGTACTAATTCGAATCCGAGAAAACCATCTAACTAAGTCTCAACTTCAGAAAATTCTGTGGTACTTACGTATTATCTGTGCCAGGCAGATGCATCGCATCAGCAATGACACCGGTATTACTAATTACAGTAACCTTTATTATTTTTTTTTACACTGTTACTGCATAGTTAATATTTTATAGTTGCCAAATCAAAGCCAATTTCAGAAATATTTATATATAACTATATAAAATGATATAGTATAGATATAGATAAAATATACATAAGTGTGGTTAATGGTTATTTATGTAGGAAATGTGTTCATTGCATGAAATTGGAGGTGATTTTTGCAGGCGGTGACACTCTGGCATATCGATTTCTAAACCTAAAAATTCCCCATTAAAGCATTTTCATAAAAATTGATAGAGCTGTTTTCGAGAACCCCAAAATATATAAATATACATCAATTGATCGTTTACTAGTTTAAGGCAGCGGTTACCAACCTTTATTTGTACGCGACACACTTTTTAAGTAAAAAAAATTTTCGCGACCCACCTAATATGAGAATGTAGCTAATATTAGTATGGAAATTGTTGTAGCACCTCTGTAAGTTATCGGCTATTCTACCTTACGAAATAGGCAAATTTTAGTACGAAGGATGCACCATCAACAAAATCAAGAATCGGTAATCCAATGTATGTAAGTGAAATAATAATTAAAGCAACACACAATATTACAAAGATAAGATAATGAAAAATACGTTTAGTTGTTATTAAAACGCAAATTTACAATCATTGAGATTTCTGGCACTAGTGTTTACCGATGAGGGTATCTACTATATTAGGGTTAAAACTGGTTAATTTTAACCTTAAGTCTCTTTCTACACGCAGTTTGTTTCTGTGCTTTTTTTCAAAAACAGAAAAGTAGAAAAAGCACGTTCACACAAGTATGTCGTGATGAACACCATCGAGCACCTCAAAGCTGACTTAGAAATTTCTAGTTATTGTGCTCGTATATTCATTCGGAAGGAAAGTAAGGATTTTTTTTATTGAAAGCTACCTTCAAAGAGAAATCCCAAGATAGGTCATTAAAGAGTCTTCTTCAGGTTTTGAGCATTTGGGCTTTTCAAATGTTCTTCAAAAGGATTTCTATTCCACAAGCTCTAGAATGGTAGTCCATGGTTGCCATAACGACTGCGCGACTGCTGCCATATCTCACAACGAGGTCATAACATAATACCGACTAAGTGTTTAAGAAAACACTGTTTTCTCACGAAGTTTTAGTTTAAGCTAACAGCTTTCATGATTATTGCAGTTGTAAAACATTTTATTTGCTATAGTTTTTAAACAGATGAAATAAATGATGTATTTTTGTGGCAAACCTCGAGTATTCCGAGACCCACCTAAACACCCGGCGCGACCCATAGGTTGGGAACCGCCGGTATAAAGGTACTTACGTATTATCCATGCTATGAAGATAGATCGCCAAAAGTGGCTGTCGGTCACCCATCGTGTTCAAACCAATAATTTAAAATACATTTTTAAATGCATAACTTTGTTACAAATGGTCAATACTATATAAAATACAACAAAATAATAAAAATTATAATTTTGTATTGTACATTTATTAAATACTAGTTCAACCGTCCGGCGTTGCCCGGACCCCTGGCAATAATTTTAAATATACCTAAAATTAGTGCTAAATGATTTTGTATTTTTGATCGAAAATATTTCCAAGCGAAGCTAATGTTGAGGGGATCCCAGTGATTTCGACAGAATATACTCTCTCTTATCTGTATGATATTATATTTTTAAATGAAAATCTACCCAAACAAACCTACAGTTGAGCGACCCAGTGCTTTCGGCAGAGTACTCCGGGATCTGGTTCGCACTGTATGTATTTTCGGCTCTGGTGTATTTTCTTATTTCGACCTGAACAGCGGATGCGACAGTTTCAAAATGCGAAAAAAAGGGAAAGTTTTTCTCCTCATCTTTCTTTTAAGCTTCAAGATTTTTGGAAATACCGTTTTGTGCCAGACAACTGCAGCAGTGCATCATTTTGCGATGTTTATTATGGTTTTTAATTAATAGTTTTGCTTATTATCAAAAGATGGAAAATCTGAGCCTCAGATGCATTCGAACTTCCTTTCGTCTATCCTCATTCATATTTTCAGACTTCCACGGGTGGTAGATTTTCCTATCATTCGCCAACAGACACACATGCAGGCACTTTCTTTTATTAGCATGATATAACATCAGGTTTTGCGGTTAGGTATAGACGATATTTATAGTGGTAGTTTTATTTCCAGTGATATGTTATGCTGGCCGGGGATGAATATAATGTGTTGTATAGTACGCATATTCTATACACACTCTGTATATATGTCTATAATATACATAGTACCTATATCTGTAGGGGAGACCGGGGTTGGTTGTTATGATTTTTACTTCAGAAATTATTGTGGCAGTATTGCGAATCTTAGGCAATTTTTGAAATAATTTCGAAAATATACAATCTTTCCTTAATTAAAATCACTGGTAGTTTATTATGTAAAGTTAACAGATTTTGAAAAAACAAAGATTTTTATTGAATGAACCTACTGTAACAATTTGCCTCTTTTTAGATGTTGATGGTTACATCCTTGGGGTAAATTGTTACGTTTACATATAGGCAACTGTAGCGTTACAAGTTGCCGTCGGATTTGCTATGAATATAAACATAATAAGCACCTGAGTCGGTGCGTTCTTCATTAGCTCAATTTTTACAATCAGTATATCGTATTCACTTTTCATTTGGCATCGAATTTGGATATGATTCTCCACAAACAAGACTTAGACAGAAGTATTCTCATTCTTTGCATAGCCCTGTATATGATTTTATTTATACAAACATCTCTTAGTATACTAAATATAGTTGAGCTTGAAAATGCATAACTCAAATTAAATAAAAAAACACACCTTTAATCAATACACGTTTATTCTCAGTAATGCTTACGAATTTGTTTGTGTAGCCCTGTATATGGTCTATAGAATTTATACACATCAAGTTGTATACATAAATTTAGTTAAACTTAAAATGGCATACGATAATTAGAAACGTACTTTCAGAAATCATCCCTAATAGACAACACTTCGGATACAGTATTGTATCTGAAATCTTTTATGTTTCCCCGTAAATGAACGATACAGGCAATGCACATCATATTCTACTACAAACATCTTGTAGTAAACCCCAGTAGTGTGTATAAATTTTATCATGTTTGAAATAGGGCAACATAACTGAAATACACTGCGAAAATTTCCCCGTAGACCATTGTATAACCGAACTCTTTTTGCGTGGCCCTATAAATGAATGATAAATGTTTCTCGCCCCATCTTCTATAGAAAGTATGTATTAGAGCACCTCAGATATTCATATCAATTTCATTATATTTGTTACTAGCTGTTTAACCCGTTCTATGCACAGGAGTTCATGAATTTAATTCTAAAACCAAAATTAAAAATAACTATTCGATTTAGTAAAGTATTTTTCTACTACTGCGCATTTTTTTTTAATGAAATTTAATTTATCATGTTACTATGGCAGCAGAAGATAAAACCATATCTTTGGAATAAGGGAATAAATAGAATAAAAAGTTTTGTTGATGTTTGTGATAAAATGTTTCCGTTTATTTTAAAAAAAAATGTAATAATTAAGCAAAATTAAAAAATCTCTAATTATTTGCATGTGAGGTAAAATAATTATCGCAATACCAGCTACAGCTTTTTAGTATTGCAGCGTGGCGTACGTAATATGTATATCTCACAGTGGTTAAAGAACTCGCGCGATTACGGGTTGAACATTAAAAAAAAAGATTTTATTGTGAATTTTTAATTGTTGGCAGCTGCTATAACGAAAAATGTTTAAATTTGATAGGAAATTGCTGTTAAATTGGTGGGTTTTTTTATTAATTAAAATATAACTATAAATTATTTCGATTCCGGATTGCTTTAGTTGCCTCGGCTGTGTTTTAATACACACGTACATAACATTTCACAATTCTGGCTTCCAAACTGTGGATTTGTATAGCATTGCAGACAGACAGATAGACAAATTTTCATTTTTATATATTAGATAGAGTAACATCTTTAAAATACACCGCAAATGATTTTTCGTCATAAACCATGATATAACGGAATACTTTTGAGTTCTCCTCTACACGTACTCTAAATTCTACACGCACCATATTTCATAATAACTTTTTCTAGTACACCTCAATAATTTCTATAAATTTCATTATGTTTAAAATATTGTAACATTGTTAAAATACACTGCGAAGAATTTTTCCCGATAGACCATAAAGTAACGGAATATGTTTGAGGGCCTCAGTAAATGAACTATGAATGCTACACACTTCATTTTCGATACCAACATGCCATGCTGTACCACAATAACGTATACCAATTACATGGCGTTCCGAGTATATTTACTCGAGATAGAGCACATACAGATGGACAGACAAACCCAATTCATAACCACTTTTCAACTATACAGGGTGTGTCACAATTTCCTTCGGGGTTTGGAAGGCTTATAAAAAAAATATTACCAATACAGCAACAAAGTTGACTTTACTGGAGAAAGAAACATTACAAGATTTCTTTCACAAATGTTCAATATGTGAATCTTTGGTGATACAGCAGATATCAAGTCTAAAGTCGAATTCTTCCCACACTCGCTTCAACATGTCACGACGGATTGACTTTCTCGGGCTTCGCACAAACGCATCTCCAATACGAGTAACCATTTCCGCCGAAGGGTCTGGATGACCAGTTCGCTGTCTATCACATGAGAAACCACTTTTCTCAAATTTCCGAAATCACGCATGAATTGTTTTGTCCGTTGGTGGTTGCAATCCGTATTTTGTACGAAATTTTCTTTGAACTGTCACAACAGATTGACTTTTCGCAAATTCTGTCACGCAGTAAGCTTTCTGTGAGCCTGTAAACGCCATTATCTTATATGCAAAATTCTCAAAAGTGTGCTTTTCGGTTATTTTCAACTGCTATCAGAAGTAGTTGCGCCATCTACTAACTCATTTGCGAAACAAAACTTGTAATGTTTTTTTCTCCAGTAAAGCCAACTTTGTTGCTGTATTGGTAACTTTTTTTTATAAGCCTTCCAAATCCCGGAGGGAATTGTCTTGTGACACACCCTGTATATAGGAAAATATTTATTTATGTATATATTATATATGTATATGTTATATATTTATGTTGGAAAGTGATAAAATTTAACAGTTATAGATTTTCAATAAAGCAACTGTTAGAGAAAAGAGAAATGTTTTAAAATACGCTACGTGGAAGAGACCAAATCAGGTCACTGTTATCAACCAAAAGCTTTGTTGCTGTATTGGTAACTTTTCTTTATAAGCCTTCCAAATCCCGGAGGGAATTGTCTTGTAACACAACCTGTATATAGGAAAATATTTATTTATGTATATATTATATATGTATATGTTATATATTTATGTTGGAAAGTGATAAAATTTAACAGTTATAGATTTTCAATAAAGCAACTGTTAGAGAAAAGAGAAATGTTTTGAAATACACTACGTGGAAGAGACCAAATCGGTCACTGTTATCAACCAAAAGCTTTGTTTCTGTATTGGCAACTTTTTTTTATAAACCTTCCAAATCCCGGAGGGAATTGTCTTGTGACACACCCTGTATATAGGAAAATAATTTATTTATGTACATATTATATATGTATATGTTATATATTTATGTTGGAAAGTGATAAAATTTAACAGTTATAGATTTTCAATAAAGCAACTGTTAGAGAAAAGAGAAATGTTTTAAAATGCGCTACGTGGAAGAGACCAAATCAGGTCACTGTTATCAACCAAAAGCTCATGTATTACAAATCTCTATCGATATAACTTCATTCTATTATTAGCTTATCATTTTCTCTATCTTTTTAGAAGAATCTTTGAAAAGTCATAAATTTTAGATTAAGTCTCATGTAAATGCATGAAGTGATATGCCCTTTTGTATTACTTCTTTGGCAGCGTCGATGTATGTTTGTTGGACAGTTGCTCTCTTATTATTATTTTTTTTTTGTATAATCCCAGTAATTATTCATAAAAGAAAAACTATGTAGAACGATGTGTTGCTAATTAAATCTAATTGCAAGCATTTTGTTATTTACATAAGGCATAAGACTAAGAAGCTAATCACAAACATTAAAACTTATTGCAACTAGGTTTGTTTCTACAAGTAACAACATGCTCTAATATTGGTGTAGCAAGCAACCAACCATGTTCTTTTTCACTTTAGCCCTAACGTATTGCAGCACGTGCATCGATGGTAAAACTTCAAGGGGCATAAAATGTTTTTTAAATAACTAAATCGTCTAATCGTGTATGTATTATAATTTTATCCCCGATACTTTATGAGCAGACAAACATTGAATTGTTTACAGAAATATTAGTCAAGTACTCTATAAATACAAAAAAAAACATTCTTACCTCATAACAGACGCTTCAACTGTCCGTGAACATCAAGAAGTATGAAAGACTAATGGATGCTTTCTTGGTGTTGACACAGTCATGTGCTTCCACGTATTGCTACTGTGAAAAAAGCGTCTTACCAACCTACCCTGTAACAAATAACCTCGGTCTTAAAGAAGTGTCGTAAAATCGGCAGTAGTCTATCTATCTATAGATATTATATAAATATATAGCGTCTTAACAACCTTCCCTGTAACAAACAACCCCGGTCTTAAAATCGGGAGTAGTCTATCTATCTATAGATATTATATAAATATATATGCCTTAATTTAGCTTTTCTATGAAATTTTTGAATTGTAAATTTATTTTTGATTTATATATGCATGTTTTGCAATGTCGTAATTAAAAAAAAGTATTTTATTCTGAGACCAATGTCAAACGGGCGTGTTTTTTGCTGCTTTTTTGCTTGCGTATTATCCATTCTCAATGCTATAGCATTGTGAATGGATAATACTTAAGCAAAAAAGCAGCAAGAAAGACGCCCGTCTGACATTGGTCTTGGGCGAATGTCAGACGGGCGTCTATTTTGCTACTTTTTTGCTTGCGTATTGTCCATTCTCAATGCTATAGCATTGTGAATGGATAATACATAAGCAAAAAAGCAGCAAAAAAGACGCCCGTCTGACATTGGTCTTATTGTTTAATCTTGCGTCTGGCGCAACCCATCTAAGAGATTGGACAATTAAATTTTCATTTGCTGTTTCGTGTTTTTCATTCATTTTATAATTTAGCATTCAAAAGTGTTCTAGAAAATACAAAAACCAAAGGGCAATGATTTTATCTAATTTTTTAATTAATTACATTACAGTTTTTTCTATAATGCCAAAAGTTAAGTTTTCTGAATATATTTTAATATTTTTTTTCAGTTACTTAGATAGTTGGATTTTTTGTTTTGATTTATTTTATTGATAATTCTAATTTTCATCTGCTTGTGTTAATCATTATTTTGCTTAAGATTTGACCTTTTGTCAAATTGCAATGCTTTCCCTATATTTTTAATTACCGGGTGTCCTAAAAAGGACTGACTGATTTTAAAATTCAATAACTTGCAAACGGTGACATATTTAAAAAAATCTTGCAGGAGACATTATGTGTGATGTCAGGAGTTTCTTTACTGTGATTCGCGATTTTAGTTCGATTATAAACAATAGATGGCTCTGCGAGAAATATGTGCTAAATTGTGTGCAATACATTTTCATTTTTTGGCATTGGAGAAGAGAAAGGCCAAAAAATCCAGCTTGAATTTAGTTCCTATTACTTGCAGCGTCATCTATTGTTTGAATTTCGAACTAAATTCGAGAAACACGGTAAAAAACTCCTGATATCATACATAACACTCCTGCAAGAATTTTTTAAATATCTGTCCCCCTTTGCGAGTTATTGAATTTTAAAATCAGTCAGTCCTTTTTAGGACACCCGGTATATTGGCTTACGCATGCAAAATAATAAAACTTTCTTGGTTATTTACATAACTGTGATTGAGAAATGAACAATTAAAAACTAGTCCAAACTATTATATATTTTAATTAAACCAAGAGTTTCATTAATTCTCGAACACATTAAAATCAAAATTTTTTGATCATCCGATCTCTCAGCTGCATTGAATCTGAACGTTTTAGAATTTGTAATGCGCCCGACGAAGGGTTAAAAGTATAATTATCAGATGAATATTTTATATTACATACTTTTATAGCCGATGAAATAGCTGCTGCTAACGCTATAGTACCATTTCAAAACTGTTGCCAAAAACCTGTGAGATCATTGGGAAAAGAAGTTGAAAGCGGCTTTCGTCATCTGTACGACAAAATAGTGGATTACATATTTGAAAGACCTTTGACTGAATCTGTGACACAAGTTGTGGAAGGATATTTTGAAAAAAGAAAAGAATGGAATATTTGGAATGCTGTTTTAAGTGTCCTGGAAACAGCAAACATAGTTGTTTGGATGGATTCTGCTAGTAACTTGTATTCACAAGGTATGCCATTTTTTAAGTTTATGCTACAAATTATATTTTTTACATCTACCCTATATATATATAAAATACTAATGAAATGAATTTATGAAACGAATATATGAAACGGCTGAAATGTAACGATTCTTTGAATCGACTGATTAAACAACTGATTATGTTTCAAGGCGATTTCTCCTAAAATATGGAATACTTTGCGATGAAATTAATACCAAAAATCAATATTGATCCGCAGATTTCAAAACTGTTATTAGAATTTCTAAATTCGAATTAGTTTTCGAAATATTAATTTTTTTCTAATTTTGTATGCATTTTTCTAATGATGGCAACTCAAATTTTAATCAAACAGATATTTTTTTTTCCAGATTTTAGAAAAGGTTACTATTTTAAACTAATTTGGCGAGAAGTTTGACCTCCCTTAAATGTATGCCAAGAAATGTATCATGTTACTTTTATTCATAATTCAATTTGTATTTCCGGATGTTGTTGTTTATGCTGTTGATCTTTTCCCCAAATAAGCGTCGGAAAAAAATCGAGCCAATATGGGGCCGTATATACTTGGGCCAAACTTTCATATGAAAAGCGAAGGGATCAGAGCGTATTTATTTATGGCAGTTACATGACTTGGACTATTATGATATAGATGAAATGATGGCGATAGAATAATATTTGGCGACTTATCACCTGCACCTGGCTAATATTAAAGTACCAAAATGGCACCAGCAATATAAAAAGCGAAGTGTTTCGCCCGGAACTCTTGATGATAGTCACATGACTTAGGCTATTGTTATAGAAATTGTTTTAAAATACCGGGAGACAAAGACTCTGTACCACTTAATTCCTTTTATTTTTAGCTTCTTTTCAAACGTTTAACCGATCCTCTTTAATCAAACACGAAAACAGCCATTGGATGTCTTAGCAGCAACTGGTTCGGCCTTAAATTTTTTAAATCAAAGGAAATTGAATGGGAACCCGTTTACAGGGAGATCTGCACAGCTTTTTCAGTATAATTCAATCTTCTATAATATTTTTTAAACCGATCAGATTAGCGGGTTTTTAGATTCTGCGGTGTGTGAACGGGGGTTGGCGAGCGTAGCTTGCAGGGGGCAGAGCCCCCTAGTTAAAATAATAATATTATTACTGTCGTATCATTTAAAATTTGATTATTTGTAAAATAAATGGTGCCGATTTATGTAAATTTTTCTGCAATATTATACAAAAGGTACAAAAAACAAAAACAAACTTTAAGAGGAGGTATTAGATATTACAATAAAAACATTTTGTAATAGAAACCAGGTTTGCATTCTTATATATTCAGTCAAAAATAAAAGTCGAAAAATTGTATGAATTTAATATTTTCTTCCTAAATAAATAGAAAAAAGTAAAAACCGTTCTATCAACATTTGCCAATCTTTCAATAAGAATCTGTAATAATTTCAAGTCCTAATTAAGAAAATTGATAGCTTTAGACAAGAAATTATCAAATTTATATTGTAACCCAATTTGTTTTTTGCTTAAATAATTTCAGTGTAATATATACAATAATTATTAAGATGCTACATGGCGCAAAATGATGTACATTTTTTAAAAGCAACGTTAGAAACGCCAGAATAAACAAAAATTTTGCAGACTAGTTTCGGTAGCGTTTAGCGTACCGTCCTCAGTGCGACGCTAGGCACTGAGGACGGTGCGCTAAACGCTACCGAAACTAGTCTGCAAAATGTTTGTTTATTCTGGCGTTTTTAACGTTGCTTTTTAAAAAAATGTATATAATGTATACAATATTGAAGTGTTCGATCCGACGTCGGATGCTAATGAGCAGGTCCGTTTTCACATATGATCTGAGTTCATGCCTTTGGGTGTGTTACAAAGTCTTTGCGGGACCAATTTCACGATATGTCCAGCGTCCTATACGTAGATCGAGAGACAGGAAGTCTCTTCCAGGGGTGGAAATTGCCAGCGCGACCACTGTCAGCAAAGTCCTCCCAACTCCTTACACAACTCACCTCTTATGGACCTTTATTAGGGTTTCCCCGGATCCTCATCGCCGTCAAGCGCACTGCACTTTCACCGACTCTCTCTCTTCTCTCCTCCCTCCTCCGCATCCTCTTCCCTGCCTAGAAAAAGGGGTGCGGGGGGGGGGTGCAAAGTGGCTTCATTCTCATTGGAGTTCTTTGTTGTCTTCAAGACGCCAGTGATGCTACCGGCTGTATTTAATGTATTACACTCTTTAATTTAACTCAACTTGTTTTATGTATGTGAAGATGTAATTTTTTAATCGATTTTTAACTTACTTCCACATATGGTAAAATTATAAAAATTATGTAAAAGGGTTTGTTTCCGATGACATTACAACATTTTGACGTTTTTAGAATTTAATTTTTAATTAATAATTTAATTTTAAGGCCTTTTTTCATTTATCCCGCCACACATAATAAATCGAAAAATATTCTTTATCCTCTTCGCTATCTGTGTCAGATATCTCTATTCTTTTCCTCATAAATACTAAACTGTTTGATTTCTTTTACTTTTTCACTTCACTTCTCAATAGCTGAATGTTTTTTGCTTTAAAAGTAAACCAATAAGTGGCAAAATCTATGCTGATTTTCTTATAAAACAAATATTATTTTCATCTGAGTTTGCAAAATGCCTTCAAGAGAGCGTGACCAAGAAACTGAGAAATTTGCATAATTATCTATATGTATATTACGCTATCGTATGTGGCACAGAAATCGCGATTATTTGTTAATTGTTTAATGACAACATTCGAATGAAACGTTGGCCCCACCAGTGGCCGAGAGGTTCTGCTCTCGAAGCTGGTAGACGGGAGGTGCTGGGTTCGATCCCAATCGCGCCCGTCGGCCTAATCGTTCGGAGTTTTCGTGGTTTTCTTCGAGCCGTGGATCTTCCATGCGTTAATACGGATTAGGTTCCCTTAGAAAGACCCCCACGGAGGGCACTCCCCCCGGGCCTATATCCCTCGTGTAGATAATTGGCCGTCAAAAATCAACCCAACCCAATCGAATGAAACGCATCTCATTGATTATTGAACAGCATTTAATGCATCTCCATACCTATAAGTGGGTCAATATAGGTAGACCCTGTTCTGTCAAATGTCGCCAAGTTTGTCACCAACTTGAGAAAATCAATAAATGCCTTCATTGAGAAAATCAACAAATGCAACAAAATCTAATATTAGCTTAAGCTATTATATTAATTACATTTAAAGGAGCCCAAGTAAATATGAATAAAAGTAACATGATACAATGCTTAGCATGCTTTCCCAAACATAAATTTTAAGGGAGACCAAACTGGTCGCCAAGGGCGGCTAGTTTAACTTAAATCCTTTGCAATAAAATGTTTTGAGGATTTGGGGATCATTCACTTGTTTAAAGGCCTTGAATTTGTGATTGTGTGAATTTAGCTTAGTGATAATTAAATTGATATTTTAAGGGGATTTGTAATTTTAGATGCATATTTGCGAATCGAAATTACTAGTCCCCTAAAGTATCGATTTCAGAAAAGTTCTTTTTTCTGTCATCTATGATCTCATTTTGTTTTTGAAAAACCAATGAATGAGCATTTGTAGTATTTAAGTATTGCGCGGCAGCGCAATACTTATTTATTTCCAGTGTCACTTCTCAATGTTAATTTAACATGGAAAAGCTTATGGAGATCATAACTTTTTCATCTTTTCTTCCCACCTTTTTGTCCCTGATGCCACTCATTTTTTATTCTTTACTAATTCTAATGATATTATAAATTTAAAGTGCAAAAACGTTTGCCTGACGTCAGGATCAAAACGAATGGTAAAATTCCTTTGCATATGGGTGAATTATAACCCAGAGAGAAACATGGGCCAATTTTTTTTACATTATTCAAATATTTTTTCTTAATAATTCCAATTTTCGCTTTTTTCATTGAAAATCAACGGACATTTTTCATAGAAAATGTAACATTTTTACTTCATTGTTTCAAAAATTTCAAAAGCCGTAATAATAATTTATTTCTTTTTAGTTGAAAGATTTATTAAATTGAGCTAGTTTTTTTTTTTGCTCAAAAATTAAAAAGGTGAATATGGCGTCATAGTGGAAATAAAAAGGATATTTTCAGAATATGTTTTTGCTTTGGTCAAGTTTATATTTTAGTAAAAAGTTTCTAATGGATAGCTATTTTTACGCAGGTAGCGACTTTAGTGGGGAATTGCATAACTTAAATTTTAAAATGTATTTTTTTTTCGAGATGAGAACTATTTAGACCCCAAGTTAAACTTAGTTAATAATTTTCTGATGTGTTTACATCACCCCTTGGGAGAGAATAAGGTTTAAAAATTTAAGTAAAACTTTTATTTTACTGTATCACAGCTATAATATTGTTAAATATTAGCAGTAAGGATTCAACAAAATTTACATTTACGTACCTGCACATACGTTCCTGAGTGGGAAATAAGGTATCTAAATTTAAGTGAAGTTAATTTTTTATGTTTTGATTATAGATTTTTTACGTTCAGATTAGAAGTTTTTGTCCAAACTACCGCAACCTGCATTACTACAGTGGTGAAACATTTTGAATTACACATTGGTAAACTGCATCCCACATTGTGATGCAATACCGCATACAGAGGTACAAAAAAAATTCCTACTCGCAACATTTCCCCCAATCCACATGAAAATTCCCCCAAAATCTTACGGTATGTTATAGGTAAATGCTGTATTAACGTAGGTACAGAAAATTTATTTTTCCAATACATCTCAACTTATGCACGAGTATATAATAGAAGGGGTGATTCTGATGGGGGAAAAAATCTGAAATTAACAGCAAATTTTCTGAAAGGTTACAGCAGCAGAGTGGGGGAAGGGGGGAAATCCACTCACAGTACTAACTATGTTTTTTCACGACCCTTTGCCGAAATTCGCGTTTTTTCGTGATCTTTTGACGAAATTTGTGGTTATTTCGCCTTCCTTTTCACGAGTTTTGTAGCTATTTTGCCTTCCTTTTGACGAAATTCGCGGGTATTTCGCCTCTTTTGACGGAATTTGTGGGTGTTTTGCCATCTTTTGATGAAATTCGCGGTTGTTTTGCGATCATTTGACGAAATTCGCGCGTCGTTTTGCTATCGTTTGACGAAATTTGCGGTTTTTCGTGATCTTTTAACGAAATTTGCGGGGGTTTTGCGATCTTTTAATGAAATTTGCGGTTGTTTCGCCCCTTTTGACGAAATTTGCGGTTGTTTTGCGATCTTTTGACGAAATTTGTGTTCATTTCGCGATCTTTTGACAAAATTTGCGTTGATTTCGCGATCTTTTGATAAAATTTGAGAGTATTCGCGGTTGTTTCGCGATCTTTTGACGAAATTCGGCGTGGTTTTGCGATCTTTCGACGAAATGTGCGGTTGTTTCGTGACCTTTTGGCGAAATTTGCGGATGTTTCGCGATATTTTGTCAAAATTTGCGGTTGTTTCGCGATATTTTGGCGAAATTTACGGGTTTTTTCGCGATCTTTTGGCGAAATGTGCGTTTATTTCGCGATCTTTTGACAAAATTTGCGTTCATTTTGCTCTCTTTTCATGAAACTTGCTGCTTTTTCGCCGAAATTTGCAGTTTTTTCGCAATCTTTAAGACGAAACATGCGGTTCTTTCGCGATCTTTTAACGAAATTTGCAGTTATTTAGCGATCTTTTGAGGAAACTTGCGGTTCTTTCGCGATCTTTTGACGAAATTTGTGGTTATTTTGCGATCTTGTGACGAAAAGCGCGTTTTTTCCGTAATTCTTTGACAAAATTCGCGGTATTTTTATGTCCGAATTTTCAGATTGATGACCTTTTCTTTAATTTTCGGATTCGAATGCCTTAAATTTTCGGCAAATTCGGAACAGAATCACCCCTGATATACGGTACATATTATTCCGAGATCGATTATGGAATGATTGCCATATGGATCTTTTTTATTTGTAGTGAAATTTTTCTATCTCAGGAATTATGGAATTTGTTGTTAAAATCGAAATCAATTGTATATGTTTCTGTTTAAATATCCCCCGATCCTAGATCGCCAGATCAGACATATTCTGCACCCCTAACCGCATACATCAAAACCTGATGATGATACTCTCTATTAATTTTGAAATGCGTTTGTCTGAGTGCAGTAGTTATTAAAAAACTTGACATATTAAACAAAAACATAATTTGAAGAACACATTAAAAAAGCAAAATTTATTTCCTACATTGTTTAAGCCCGAGAAGGGACATATATTAAGTTATTTCATTCAATTAGTTCTACATTTAATGTTAAATTTTTGTAACAAATTAGTTAAGCCAATTGAAGATTAAAAAATAAAAATAAAATTCATACAATATGATACTTAAAACACCCTAAAAAATTCGATTCCGTTCAAATGAAATCGAAATAAATCTTAGACTTTTTTTTAAAGTTTTGTATTTTGCATGCATCTTATCATTTTATGCACAATTGTCATAAACATAATACAAAATCTGCAATACAAATATTTTCAATTAAATATGGAAGAAGTCTAAGATTTATTTTGATTTCATTTGAAAGGAATCTAATTTTTTAGGGTGTTTTAAATATCACATTGTATGAATTTTATTTTTATTTTTTAATCTTCAATTGGCTTAACTAATTTGTTACAAAAATTTAACATTAAATGTAGAACTAATTGAATGAAATAACTTAATATATGTCCCTTCTCAGGCTTAAACAATGTAGGAAATAAATTTTGCTTTTTTAATGTGTTCTTCAAATTATGTTTTTGTTTAATTATTTTAGTTTCAAGTCCGAAGAGGTTATGATGGTATAATTGCATTCGAATTACAATAAAAATGGATTTAATTATGCACCAAAGTACGCTCGCCAAAAAAGAGAAGCTGCAAAAATGGAATATTTAAAATACTGAAAAGAAGAAAATATAAATTAAAGATAACAGTGTAATATATTTTTTTAAAAATACACTTTAATCAATTAGCATTTTAATATTAATTAAATTATGATTATACGTTGAGAAATCAATACAGAAATCCTAAAAAGATCCTTCTATATATAAAAAAAAAAGTAACGATTTAGAAATGGACCAATGAAAATCTGCGTAGATACCGCGAAACGTCAGAGCTTTCTGACGCTATAAGGGGGTTTCCAAGGGTGCCCCTGTCGCCAAACGTCGCCAAGTTTGTCGCCAACTTGGTGATATAGCGCCAAATTTGGCGACCAAAATTAGTTGCCAAAAGTGATGCCAACTTGGAGCTATTTCCATTATTTCGCCAAATTTCCATAGACTCCCATTAAAATTCAATAGGGTTTACTTGCTTGCAGAAAATCAACAAACTGAGAAATTTCAATGCAACAAAAAATAATATTAGGTTATGAAAAGAGCTTAATTGAACTATTTACATTATTTTTAAGCACAAACACTAACTATTTACAATATTCGTAACATATATAATTAATATATATATAATTTTATAAATAATAATTCTTATAATTATGAAACTCTGTAAGCTTTAAAGATTATATGCTTGGATAAGGAAATAAAATTGTCAGAAGTTGGGGAGGAGCGCATTTTTACCAAGTGGAATCTAAAAATTGAATGCATAGAAAATAAGGGATCTTAAAGCTGTCCAGAATGGACACAATTACGTTTGGTGTTGGCTAGAAATTAGGGATTGCTTGGCGATACCGAATGGAATCACGAAGCGATCACGCGGAGGGTTGCTGAGGCAGGGGTAGCGAGCAGGGGGGGCGGATCCCCCTTATAGTTTACATAATGTTTAATTTTTTTTATTTCTTTTTGCCATATTTGAAAAAAAAAGAAACAAAGCAAAAATTAGAATTTTTAAAATAAGTTCACTAGCTCGCGCTTTTTAAAAAGTGTTAAAAAACAGTGAAATTTCCGTATTCATGTTCTGTGCTTTCGCCAAATTAAGATATTATAACGGAATTTTGTGCGAAAAAATTGTATTCATGAAATTAGGTGCGATTTTCAAGATAAATATTGAATGCTTATAAAAGAGTTGTTTTAACTATTTTTACTGTTCTACTTAATGTAAAAGACAAGATGAAATTTCATATAAAAATTGTCAATTTAATTTTCTGAAATATTATCTGATTTGTTTCAGGTTTTTTATATCCGGAATTTATCAGACTGATTTTTGCAACGTTTTGGCCTGTTCTGATCATTCCTATTGAAAAGGGTAAGTAAAACGAAATGTTAACTTGAATAAGAAAAGCATGCGCCAAACACAAATTATGAATCACATTTAAAATACAACAATCCTTTAACACTCGCGAGTTTTAATTACAGTAGAACCTCTTTTATCCGAAACTCTTTTAACCGAAACTCTCGGTTAACCGAAATCCATTTTGAGAGCTGTTTTAGGTAGATTTCGTAAGAAATACTACCTATTGCAGTCGTTACCATGGTGCGACTTTTGAAAAATTCCTTCATAACTTTTCATTATAGGACCTCAGGAACCCAAAACCACCCCCACCTAAAAAGTTTATATATATATATATATATATATATATATATATATATATATATATATATATATATATATATATATATATATATATATATGTATGTACTAAATTTTGTCCGCACGATAAAAGTTGCAATTATGCACGGATCGTCTTCAAACTCGCCAACAACTTTGAGATGGCTAATATCTCGGCGGGGATTGAAAATGGGCAAAATCGGCCCAAGGGAATGTAAATGGGGAGGGTTCAAAATTTTGAATACCGTCTTAACAAGATTCTGATAAAACCAGCTCTTACATAACAATGGCAGGAAAAAATAAATATTTTTCGTTATAGCAGTTGCCAACAATAAAAAAAACTATAAAATTCTCACCACAACAATTGCTTTTCTATTGCAAGATTTTCACGTGAAAAGAAATTAAATAAATAGTTTGACGAATTGAAAACAAATTCAATATTACGTCATAAGTTTTCTAGAGCAAGATTTCCGCATGAAAACTCAAAATGAAATAGTTTGACGAATTAAAAAAAAAAAAAAAAATATTGCGTCATATTGGAAGGAAGTGAATATGTAACGCCATGTGAGTTTGAAGAAACGTATTAAAACAGGATAAAAACCCGACTATTGAAATATTTTAACACTTTAAGGTTCTCTGAATTTGCTTTAGCTATTTTTAAACCTATTCCATATACATGCGTGTGTGTATTCGTGTATATTAGAATTTTCATAAAATGTTTAGCTCCCTAGAGCTCATTCTTAGTGATAACTGGCTTTATCTCTAATCTTGATTTAAGTTTTGTTGGTGAATTTAGTACTTAACTTCGAAATCTACCTCCGCCTGTAGGCCCGAGCCGGCAGGGTTTTTTTTTCTCTCTTTTAGCTATCATACTCCTTATGTGCAAGCGGTCCTTTCCGAACTACGAGTACATATAAATATTTTCGATCCCCTTTCATAGAGTTTCTTTGAGTTAAACTTGAGCAGTTGTAATCTGCGGAGTGGAGCGAACGAAGAAAACGAACATATTAGCAATTCTGAAACTTTTGAATTTTTTGCAATAGGTTTGACATGGTTAGTGCAGCAGAAAGACTGTGATACTGGTAAACTAATAATATTAAAAAAATCCGGTATAAAGCTTCAAAGCAAAGGCAGTGGAAACTGCGATAAACAAAACATTTTTTCAAACCCTTGTGATACATGAAAAATATACTTAATTTCAAAATTAAAATTCAGGTAATTTATTCTTGTTTCTATTTTGCTATTGTTTTATTTTTATTAAGCACTTGTTACCATAATAAGAAATATTACATATATTTATCCTTAATCTTAAAATCGAAGGATTCTCGATTATTCGAAAATTTCAATTTTCCGAAAGATGGTCGGTCCCAATTAATTCGGATAATCGAGGTTCTACTGTATTCGCGAAATAAAAAATGAAGAACATTTCAAAATTCGCGAATATTTAACTTGGTTATTCAGAAATTATAATTTTTTACAAAGTAAAGTGGCTTTGTTTTACCAATTCTATGAACTACGTGACACTGGACACCTTCATTGTACTGCTATTGCATAGCCTAACGGACTTGATGGAAAATAACTTCGATAAACCCTTGAAGAAAAAATTACGGAACTAGACAACGACACCGACGATGAGGGCCGGTATTCTGAAACTGTAGTTAAACGTATATATTTTTTTATGTAGATTTTTTTAGCCCCCGGTATGCTATTTCTTTCTCCCAGCTTATTTTGTCTCCAATAAATAACGTTAGCTTGTATAAGCCAGCCGTAAAACAAAAGCCGATGTTTCATTGTGCGATTAAATTACAACATTTTTTAAAACTTCTGAGCATCGTACATTTTCAATGTTTAGACCGTCGCATTGGGAAAAAAAGTACTTTTTAATGCAATTTGTTTGAAAACTGCATCTCCATTTATTTTTGAAATATTTTGTTGTTTTCAGCGACATTTGTTTCATTTTGGCAACTCAAGTACTCCATTTCTGTAAAAAGTAAAGAAAAAATTGTTGAAAAATAGCAATTATATCTTTTTGTTGCCATTTTCTCATGAAAATTGAAAAAAAAAATTAATTAAAATGCGTGCTATTTTGAGAAAAATATAAATGAAGGATTTATGATAAAACATGGAGCTATTAAAACTATATTTAATTTTAAATATCTATATTAATGCAAATGACGTCATTTTGCATAAAATGAAAGCGTATGCTTTAAGTCTTAAAATTGAAATATGTTTTGCAGTAGAGTCCCGATTATCCGAGTGCCACTTAACCGAGTTATTTTCTTCTGATGGACTGGTGGCTTCTATTATTATGAAACAGCCATTATAAATGAAGCGTTAGGTGAAGATGAAAGAGCAGCCGTAAAAAGTTAGAACTCTCTTTTTCTGGTCAGAATGGAAAAAAAAAATGGCCATATTTTTTTAAAAATTTTTTTCCCATTCTGATCTGAAAATGAGAGTTCTAACTTTTACGATTGCTCTTTCATTTTCACCTAATGCTTCATTTATAATGGCTGTTTCATAATAATAGAAACCACCAGTCCACCAGAAGAAAATGAAGTAATGGAAATGCCGGGGGCAACACTAAATTCTGAAAAAGCAGAATTCATGTTCTCTAGTTTAATTTCTTAAATTTTCTAAAATTCAAAAGTTTTATTACGAGTGAAATATTTTCTGCAAAAAGTGCCGGGGAAATTTTAAATCTTCAACAACAATTTGTTGGGAAAGCAATAGAATGCGATTCTTCACTGGTGAGGAGTCTTAAATTTAAAAGAGAAATCGAGGCCACAACTTTTCCTTATATGGAAATTCATAAACAAAAAATCTGTTCTGTCAAACAATTGCATACCATTCATTTTTTCCGCCATCAACTAGCAAATAAACTTTGTACAATGTGTTTATAATTATTCAAATTTATTTACAGCATGTAGTACTCACTCTCAAAAAAAAACTTTCTTCAATTCACGGAAATTCAACTGGCAGCAGTGCTGCCGGTATTTCTCCGTGAATTGACGAATATCCGTTTTCCTTCCCCCCGTTACAGGAGGTAAAATATCCGTCAACTGAAGAAAGTTGGGGAAAAGCAATAGCGGCCGACGTTGGTTTCGAACCAGCCATCTCAGCGTTACGTGACGAGCGATCTAGCACTGAGCTGTAATTGCACAGCAGCGAAACGCTTTGAAGTAAATATGTTCCCTTCAGATGGGTATGGCTTGATCAATTTCTTTAAAAAGCTTTTAATTTTGAAGTTCATTTCGGGAAGATTTCGTCTTTAATGAGATTGTGGTTGGGTTTTTTATACTTTAGTATTAATCTACTATAAAAATATGAATTTTAAATATTTTTACGTAGATTGCTAGAGGCAAAATAGGAATATTATATTTTTATTCGATAACATTTTTTAAAAAGTAATATGGATTTTTTTCCCATTTAATTTTCTTAATAAAAATATTCTTTAAATGTGTTCATTTAAAGTATATTTTAAATGCGAATTTTTATTTATAAACAACTTTATAACTTTATTCATCTTATTCAACTTTAAAAAATAAGTTGTGAGTACTTTTGAATGAATGAGAAAAGTAATTGTTATTTATTTTTAAATTCGAAAACTTTTTTGTCTTTTTAAATTAAATTAGAAACCTTAATTTATAGATATCTGATTTTTCATTTTAAAAATAAAATCGGATTTATTATTAATAGACCCAATACACATACGCATGCGTGCTAGGAATGAACGGAATTTCTCTCTCTGTTTTAGACGTTCGGGGAGACATTCACGGATAAAACATGTTTTCTAGGAGTACGGAAATTATTTGCTAAACCAGGAGGAATAATTTAGTGTATATTGACGAGTTTTTCTGACAGTGTTTTTTAATGCTTAATAAATACACTTTTTGCGTTTCAGTTGTTTTTTACCGTTTAAAGAAATCATAAAACCTAACCCCCCTTTTATGCAAGGGAGGGTACTTTCAACATTCGCGATTTTGACGTTCACGGAGGTGTCCGTGAACCTAACCTTCGCGAATTAGTTAAGGGGTTACTGTACTGTAACAAAACTTCAACCGTCTAACCTTTTATGTACTGAATTATGAATTCATGAAAATTTTATCTTCTAAAGCATTTTTCGTGAACTGTTTAAACTACATTAGAATATTTACATAATCATTTAATAAATTTTAGAAGGACTGAAGGTTGGTTGGTTGTGTTTATGACGGCCAATTATCAACACGAGGGATATAGGCCCGAAGGGCCGGAGTGCCCTTGGTAGGGGTCTTTCTAAGGGAACCTAATCCGTATTAACGCTTGGAAATCCAAGGTTCGAAGAAAACCACGAAAACTCCGAACGATTAGGCCGAAGGGCGCGATTGGGTTCGAACCCAGCATTTCCCGTCTACCAGCTTCGAGAGCAGAACCTCGCCAGAAGGATTGAAGGATTTAGAAAGATTAATTAAATTTGAATTTATAGGGATTTTGTGCAATATTTATAACCCCACTCAAATATTTTATTTTTAATATTTTTCTTAGCATTTTGTAGAATTAGGAAATGTACAAATATAATGTTCTTACAATAGAAATAATATTTCCGAATTGAAAAATCCCCCCCCCCCCCAGACGCTAAGAAAGCTGAAAAGATGCAAAGGAAAAAGAAATCATCATTTTAAAAATATTTTTGCTTTGTGTAAACAATAATGTTTTTGGAATAAGATAAAGTAATATATCTATAACTCATTCATTCTAAACTAATCGATGTACTAAATGAATTTTATAACAAGTTATTTTAATGGTACTTATAAGTACCGTCAGTACATAAAGGGTTAATCAGGTGAAAGATGACATCCAAGTAAACAATTCGGAAAATGCACAACAGATTTTGAAACTTTACTCATATGACAATATCAGCAATTACCATTTATAGTCGAAAAAAAAAAAAAAAAAATCCGAATTCTATTCGGATTTTTTTTACCTCTGGATTCTTTTACCTTCTTTACTTCCGGATTTTTTTACCTTCGGATTTTCATGTACATTCCTGCAAATAATTTATTGATTTGAATATATACTACATAGTATGCAAAATATAGTTCAGTTAGTAAACGCATAACGCAGTTGAATATTTTCTTTCAGCAATTTCCGAAAATAAGCGGAAAAGGACTCGATATTTTTAAAACCCTGTATATGATCTAAAAAATCTAAAATAGCCGCTAGATGCCTCCTATTTAAGGGGGCTCAGGGCTTGATCGATACCGAAAAACATGCAAACAGAGCTCTCGCTTCGAATCCATATAAAAACAGAAGTATTGAATGTAACTAATTTAAACTTCCTGATATTTTTAAGGTACGTTTGTAGTCTTATAAAATTATAAAATGAAGTACTTCGATGTAATAAAAGAAAAAATACAGCAAAATCTATATAACACAATTTTCGAAAAAACATTTAGGTGTCATATCACAACCCGCAAGATATCTTAACGTTGAATTGACATAAGAACTTAATTTTTGCTTTAAAATGATCAGAAAACTTCACTCTATAGAATGAATTAAGGATATAACTATCACTCAAAGGAAACCTTATTAAAAAAACCTCTCAAATTTGAAAATTTAAAAAACCCTATAAAATACAAGTTTTTTTCTCTTATAAATACGCAAAATATTAAGCTATCTAAAATATATTAATTCATTCTATAGATAATGATGTTATATGGATGCAAAAAAAAAATTAAGCCATTCCATCAAATAGTTTTTTTTTAAATCTTACGGATAGTTGTCAAAAATCAAGTTTTGAGAAAACGCGACTTAAAGTTGCAATTAAATGGGTGCGGCTATGAAAGTGATTGCTACATAAATGCTTATAACTCCGTTAAAAATGAAAATATTTTAATGCGGTTTTTTGCACTGTGTTCAGAAGTAATTGAATAATCAAAATAGATACAAAAAGAAATCAATTTTTTGAAAAGTTTTCAAGCCCCCTTAAGCACGCAAAACTTTCAGGGGTGTGGGGGGGGGGGATAAACCAGAGAATATTCCCGAGTTTCATGGGTGAAATCATGTGAAAAGGGTTATAAAACATTTTACGAAAGAAAAACTATATAAGTTATATAGGAAATAATGCATTATTTTGACACTTTTAGGGGAAAACTTTAATATATGACATTTACATAGAGTAAACCTTCCATTAGATTAAAATTTCTTTATTAATTCTTTTTCATTGTAATTCTGCTTCCCCCTTCCCTTCCTCACCTTTGAGTTATACAAATGTAGAATTAATATCTAACATTCAAAATTTTCTCATTGAGCTTTTGTGGATTTTCTAAGTAAATATACCTGTCGCCATTGGTTTTTTGCTAAAATTAAGAAAAATTACTGTCCGATTTTTACAAAAATATATGCATCTATGTAAAATATTTTTCTACTCGTACTTTCAACTTTTCTTATCAATACTATATTACTATAAATATTACTTTTCTTTCAACTATATCTTAATTGGTTCTTTTAATTTTCGCTGATTAGTAAAAATTCTCGATTATTTCCTTTAGTTTCAGAAATTATATAGAGGGGTTGGTAGAAACACAGATTTTCTTTTAGTACGTCCCTGACTGATTCTTTCTTCGACTTTTGTTTGAAAAGTTGTCTGTCGCCATTAGATTTTCTTTAAAAAAAAGAAAAAAAAGCCGACCTTTTTTTTACAGCATTTTATACGTGGATAAAGAATATTTTTCTACTCTGTACTTTGTGCTCTGAAAATCTTAATTAGTTCCCTTAATTTTTTCTGATAAGTGAAAATTCTTAATTGCTTTCATTTCTACTGGGGTCCAGATGTGTGTGTCCTTTTGCCATTTTGTGAAAAAAATCGCTTTTTGATAAGTTTTTAATTAATATCTAGGTTGATTATCAAAATAGCAAAAATCTGAACCCTAGGTGTATCAGGACCTGCTTTTGACTATCCTCATACGAATTTTAAGGACTGGTCTTAATAGATTTCGCTAGGCATCGACAACAGACCGCCCCTCCCTTCCGCAAACACACACGATCTTTTATTAGTATAGATATATTAATTTAAATAACGCTGTTACACACTAGCAAATACGTAGTAGAGTACATTTCTTTGAATTTAACTCTGTTTTACAGTGATCAGTGAATTAAAAAAACTGAATTCAACAGCTCCCTCTGCTCATATAGAAAATTGAACCATATAGTTTTAATTAGCAACATCGATTATAAAATTTGGTGCATTTCTACCCTTAAAAATAATATACAGCTATTTTGTTGATTCCAAAATATAGTAAAGCCTTAGAAGTCCGTTGCCTGAGAAGACCCCCTGCCCCTCCTCTGTTGAGTGAGAACAAAACCAAAATTGAATCAATAACAGTCACAGGAATTGTGAAAAACACAACCTAAAAGCATCACCAGCTGGGCTATATACACTAAATCCTAATTAGCACTTATGTATGCCAAGATCTAGCTGAATGATGAAATCGCTATTCGATAGATACTGAGATATAGCTATCACATAAATCATAGAAACTCTATCCTTTGGAAAATATGCACTTAAACCTAATCATCACCGGTTAATGTCAATATTATTATTTGTGCTTCTTTTAAAAGCTGGCAACAACAGGTGCAAAAATGACTTTTTCAAAAAATGAAATAATCAAGTAATGACATTTTCAATTAAAAATGAAAAAAGAGATACACAAATTAAAAACATAATTGGACGCTGCACAAAACAATCTCGTCAAGTCCTGCAAAAGATGGTTAAACTGCTACGGATAGTTTTTGATCCTATGAAACATTTTTAACTGAATCTATTTTGACCAATTTCAACATTAAAATATTTCTGTGATTTAAAAACTATCTGCTTCAGCGTGTTCATCACCCATTTTTGTATAAAACTACTATTTTTCAGAAATCGCACCTGCCGTGTTACAATTCGACAAAATGTATTTGACGAAATTTTGGAGCTATCTGAATTTGCGAAAAGAAGAAGAAAAGGTAGTATTACCACCACCAGAAGAAAGTCTACTCGACAAAATGGCAAACCGCATTTTACCAGGAACAAATACGAAAAATCTTCTTAATTATTTGAAAAAGATGCTGAAAAATATTCGTGAAAGAATTGGATGTAGTCTAAGCACCATTGTATTCATACTCATTTTGTCAGTTGTTACTTCAACGCTTTTAACACAAGTCTGCATAAAAGACGGTAAGTAAAAAATACAATTGCAGCATATGTTAATTCTTGCGCTATTATATCATTTGTGTTTATTACAAATTTAGTACTACTTATAATACTAATTTTATATTTTGCGTTATCAATGGTCTAATATTCAGCCATTTTTCTGTATGATTGCAAAACATTCAGAACCCGTAATAATACTTTTTCCGGATAACTTTATTTTCGATTGAAAGATTTGTATCTGCAAATTGAAAATGAAATAAACATTTTCGAGATGTAAAAAGCGGGTGAATATGACGTTAAACTAAAAAAGAAAAAATTCAATATTTTAAAAAATACACGAAGCTTGAATATCAGTTATATTGAGAAGAAATTTCCTGTCAAATATGACGCTTTTCTTTAAATAAAATGGACATTTTAAAATATCTGTAATATAATAGCCCAAGTCATGTGACTGTCATAAACAGTTACGGGCTCTTTTTTCAAATGCCAGGCGGCCATTTATACTAAAGATTATTTTTTCGAATAAAATTGCATAAACGTTATATTTTTGGAAAGATAGTTAAAAACAAATTGTTTGAGAGGAGTTCCATTAAAATATGTATATATTCTGAGATAACTTCAGTTAAAATTTATATTGACAGCCCAATATCTCATTCCATCAAAGTAAAAGAACACAAGAGATTGAACGTCGTGAGCGATAAATATATTAAACCATGAAGGTAATCATTCGTAAAGCAAGTTCTCCAGCGATGAATTGAGGACTAAGAATGGAAACGCCGAAAGTCAAAAGAGGAAATTTTTCAAGAGAGCGAAGAAAAGAAGGCGAAAGTACCCATTTGCTACGTTTGATGTACAATTTCCGACTTATTTGAAGTATTACTGCTAGGGTTAGCACTTCAAGCGTTCTCGTGTTTGTTAAGCTTGGCATTTAAAACATTTTTTCGTAAAAAGAAAAAAAAAAGATTTTCGATTTTTTGGTATACTTTCAGCGTTTTTAGGTGCGTTCGTAATTATATAAATACGTAGCACCTATAGTCGTCGTTCAGTCCGTCTGTCTGTCCGTCCGTCTGTCCGTCCGTCTGTCTGTCCGTCCGCATATAACAGAGCAAAAACTACCCGACCGAATGATCTGAAATTTTTAATATATAATTGCTGCAAAATTTTGTCGAGCCATTTCCAATCTTATGAAAATCGGATGTATAGTTTATTTACAGGGACAGTCAAAAGTTTTTCTTTACATTACGGCCAATGGGAAAAATTATTGCAAGTGAATTTTAATGATGTTACAGACTTCCGAATGGTCTGAAATTTTTAATATATAATTGCTGCAAAGTTTTGTCGAGCCATTTCCAATTTTATGAAAATCGGATGTATAGTTTAATTACAGGGACACCCAAAAGTTTTCCGTTACATTACGGCCAATGGGAAAAAATTATAGCAAATGCATTTTAATGATTTTACAGCCTTCCGAATGGTCTGAAATTTTTAATATATAATTGTTGCAAAATTTTGTTGAGCCATTTCCAATTTTATGAAAATCGGATGTATAGTTTAATTACAGGGACACCCAAAAGTTTTCCGTTACATTATGGCCAATGGGAAAAAATTATTGCAAATGCATTTTAATGATTTTACAGCCTTCCGAATGGTCTGAAATTTTAAATATATAATTGCTGCAAAATTTTGTTGAGCCATTTCAAATTTTATGAAAATCGAATGTATAGTTTAATTACAGGGACAGTCAAAAGTTTTCCGTTACATTACGGGGAATGGGGAAAAAATTATTGTAAGTGCATTTTAATGATGTTACAGACTATGCACTTATGAAGCGCAAAAAAATATACGTTCAGTACAATGTGGGGTGCAAAAAATAATTATAAAACTAGTTATAGTACGAACGCACCTCATTTGCCACGTTTGACGAGCAATTTCCAACTTGTTCATTCGTAGTCCTCAATTTTGCAGTGCAAATGTAACTCTCACTTGTAAGCCAATCAAAATTTAGCATCGTTCTGTTTGGTATTTACGTATAATTATACGTGCCAGGAAGATAGATCGCAGAAAATGATTATTAATCGCCAATTACATTTACCATTGTGAATGGCCAATTACATTTACCATTGCGAATGGCCAAGTACATTCAAAAGAGTAATTTCCATACATTTATTAAATACCTAACATAATTAGCATCCGTAGAGCCGAAATGTCGGAGTATTGAGTTTCAAAACACAAAGAGACAATATTTAAAAAATATATATTACTTGTTTTATGTTTACCATGATGCTTTTTTCTTTCAAGATTTAGAAATAGGTGTAATTGGAAAGAATCTTTCAGTTAAAATGGCGAATTTGTAATAATTAAATTAAACAATTGGAGACTCTGGTGAGTCTGTAGGCTAGAGTTTTGAGTCTTTTACTGTGGTATGTTAACATTATCTCTTAACGCACCAATATAATGTATACCCAAACAGTATAATACGTACCTATATAAAATTATTGTTAAGCCCGTTTTTAATATTGTATTGTTTGGATTAAATACAAATAGATTCAGCCTGCTTTTACAATAAACTTGAAAAATACTGAAAACAGATTTGAATTGCACCGTTGCTAGAGTGTGATTGAAAAGAATTTTAAATTCCTGTATTTAATATTTTTTAAGAAAGAAATGTTTATTATAAAACTGAATGATCATTTTAAAAATTTGGAATTACTTCGATTTATTTTAAGATTAAAAGTTATTGGGAACTAATTTCAGAAGAGTAAAATACTTCTGCTGTTGAAAATGACGTCATTAACTTGCATTTCTATAAATCTACACAGTTTTACAAAAAATGCGTCTTAATTTATGTAATTTTTACCAGCTTTTTATTTTGGCATCGAGAAAGAGATTAAGACATTTTGTTGAAAGGTGTTTTTGTTAAATTTAAGTGCAAATGGTTTCCGACACAGAGACGCACACGCAAAAAACCCCCAGGTTAATACAGTGAAATTAAATTTGCGCCACGCTCACTAAAATAGGCCAACTGTCTGCGAATCCGATTGTGGAAGTTGCAAAGAATGTAAGGTCTAATTTAACTACTTTCAGTTCGTACTTTCAAAAGAAAAAAAAAAGGTTGGTCGTTACGTACGTAAAAAGTAAATTTTCTAAAAATCAATCTATATTATAAATTACAAATATAAGCGTCACAAATGAAGCGGACAACAATGGGATTAACATATTTTCAACAATGAAGCTGATGTGTTAATTAATAATACAAACAATCGCAATATTGACTCCATAGAAAAATTGAAAATTTTCGCGCCGGAGTTTCGGGGCTTTGGTGAATATTTTTGATTTTCAATCCCCAGGGTGATTTTAGCGCTACCGACATCGCAATTTTGATCGCCTGCAACTATTATTTTGGGCGCTATCGTGTTCACAAAAAATTAATTTTTCACGGGAAACTGGAGCTATGCTCCGACAATTAAAAATGGTAAATAATATAGAATCAAATTAAAATAATACACAACAGGAATTTAGTATACTTTTATTAAGCGCATAACAAAAATGAATGGTCCTAACGTCACATTTACTTGACGTCAGATTCATTACACGTGTTTGTTACGCCACGAAGTGATTTTTAATTCGTCGTTTATCTGTATCGTACAATCGCAATATTGACTCCATAGAAAAATTGAAAATTTTCGCGCCGGAGTTTCGGGGCTTTGGTGAATATTTTTGATTTTCAATCCCCAGGGTGATTTTAGCGCTACCGACATCGCAATTTTGATCGCCTGCAACTATTATTTTGGGCGCTATCGTGTTCACAAAAAATTAATTTTTCACGGGAAACTGGAGCTATGCTCCGACAATTAAAAATGGTAAATAATATAGAATCAAATTAAAATAATACACAACAGGAATTTAGTATACTTTTATTAAGCGCATAACAAAAATGAATGGTCCTAACGTCACATTTACTTGACGTCAGATTCATTACACGTGTTTGTTACGCCACGAAGTGATTTTTAATTCGTCGTTTATCTGTATCGTACAATCGCAATATTGACTCCATAGAAAAATTGAAAATTTTCGCGCCGGAGTTTCGGGGCTTTGGTGAATATTTTTGATTTTCAATCCCCAGCGTGATTTTAGCGCTACCGACATCGCAATTTTGATCGCCTGCAACTATTATTTTGGGCGCTATCGTGTTCACAAAAAATTAATTTTTCACGGGAAACTGGAGCTATGCTCCGACAATTAAAAATGGTAAATAATATAGAATCAAATTAAAATAATACACAACAGGAATTTAGTATACTTTTATTAAGCGCATAACAAAAATGAATGGTCCTAACGTCACATTTACTTGACGTCAGATTCATTACACGTGTTTGTTACGCCACGAAGTGATTTTTAATTCGTCGTTTATCTGTATCGTACAATCGCAATATTGACTCCATAGAAAAATTGAAAATTTTCGCGCCGGAGTTTCGGGGCTTTGGTGAATATTTTTGATTTTCAATCCCCAGGGTGATTTTAGCGCTACCGACATCGCAATTTTGATCGCCTGCAACTATTATTTTGGGCGCTATCGTGTTCACAAAAAATTAATTTTTCACGGGAAACTGGAGCTATGCTCCGACAATTAAAAATGGTAAATAATATAGAATCAAATTAAAATAATACACAACAGGAATTTAGTATACTTTTATTAAGCGCATAACAAAAATGAATGGTCCTAACGTCACATTTACTTGACGTCAGATTCATTACACGTGTTTGTTACGCCACGAAGTGATTTTTAATTCGTCGTTTATCTGTATCGTACAATCGCAATATTGACTCCATAGAAAAATTGAAAATTTTCGCGCCGGAGTTTCGGGGCTTTGGTGAATATTTTTGATTTTCAATCCCCAGGGTGATTTTAGCGCTACCGACATCGCAATTTTGATCGCCTGCAACTATTATTTTGGGCGCTATCGTGTTCACAAAAAATTAATTTTTCACGGGAAACTGGAGCTATGCTCCGACAATTAAAAATGGTAAATAATATAGAATCAAATTAAAATAATACACAACAGGAATTTAGTATACTTTTATTAAGCGCATAACAAAAATGAATGGTCCTAACGTCACATTTACTTGACGTCAGATTCATTACACGTGTTTGTTACGCCACGAAGTGATTTTTAATTCGTCGTTTATCTGTATCGTACAATCGCAATATTGACTCCATAGAAAAATTGAAAATTTTCGCGCCGGAGTTTCGGGGCTTTGGTGAATATTTTTGATTTTCAATCCCCAGGGTGATTTTAGCGCTACCGACATCGCAATTTTGATCGCCTGCAACTATTATTTTGGGCGCTATCGTGTTCACAAAAAATTTATTTTTCACGGGAAACTGGAGCTGTGCTCCGACAATTAAACATAATAAATAATATAGAATCAAATTAAAATAATTAATTAATGATGTTTTACTGACTTATTAGTTTTTTCGTTAATTGAAATAACTACCTCAATAAACGTTGACGTCGTGATATTAAAAGAAAACAAGGATTGAAAAAATGTGGTGATGGATCATCGATTATCTTTTGCCAGTGCAGTTGACCTATTTCTGTACATAGTGTCGACTTTTTAACGAAACGAGGTTCAACAGAAGGGCAATAGATTCTATCTTATTTCGACAACAGAGGCTTCAAATCAAACATTTAAGATTTATTAAGATTTCTGCCAAAATTCACTGATATACAGCTCTGCATATCAAGTGAAACGTGATTTGCATATTTACAGAAACAGAATTTCTGTGAAATATATGCAAATTTCTAATCGGTAAAAGAGGAAGACAAACGCTTCTCAGCAGAAAGTTCTATGTTGAATAATACCGGCTTTCAAATGCAAAGGTTTATTTTGCTAAAGCTATTTTGTAAGAATGACGAGAACGTTGCTTCAAATACAGGTTTATCACTGTAGCAGAACTTCGGCGGAAAGTTGTTAATAAAATAGCACACTATATGCAAGTTTGGGAGATAAAAAGATCTGTTCAACGATTGGTTTGAAGCTAAATATTTTCTAATATGGAATAGATATCCTAACTAATAAAAAACATTTTAATAAAATTGGTTTAAAAGAAACTTTTATGTTGACCAATAAAAGAAGTCACTTTCACAATCTTATCGACCCTAGTCCTTTGGTTTGAGAGTGTAATTTCAATTGTTCAGTGAATTTTTAGAAAACTGATTGCCAAACCATCTTACATTATTTTAAGTTTTAATGAAATCTTTACATCTTACATTAGTTTTTGTGAGTTGAGGACTAAAAACAGAGAGATGCTGAAAGTACCAAAAATCGAAAATCTTTTTAATAGAGTCAAAACACTGTACTAAAACTAGTGTCGTGAAGGAAAATCTTTTTTTTAATGAAAAAAAATGACTTAAATGCCAAGCTTAACAAACAGGAGAACCCTTGAAGGGCTAGCCTTAGTAGAAATAGTTAAAAAAAAGAGTAGAAAAAATGTCAATGGTCGAATGTGCCACATGAAGTGAAGTGGAGAACGCTGAATGTGCCACACGAAGTGGAGTGGAACATTCTGAAAGTGCCAGCGATAAGATGCGCGGCAATTGGTGGCCATTGCACAATTTGATCATGCTGTTGTTGTTTACATGAATGGGATATTTTTAAGCAAGGTGAAAAACATTAAATATATAAATAAAAGGAATGTTTAAAAATGATAATACAGTCGGACCTCGTTATCCCGACACCCGGTTTTCACGCCACTCCGCTTATCACGTCAGTTTTTCAAAGTCTCAATTTTCTGTATATGATTTTAATGTAAATAAACTCCGGATTTCACGTCGTTGTATGGTTTTCAACTCCGGATATCCCGACGGTTTAGGAAAATTGTCCATTTTTCATAATCCATCTTATAAGCACGGAAATTAAGCGGTAAGAAATGTCTTAAGCAAACTTTTTACAAAAGTGTCTAAAATACCCATTGAAATAAATGAGAAATTTTACTTCAATCCTTTATCTGAATAAATAAACCCAAATACTATGAATGACCCACTTAAGTTCCTGACAGACATATCAGTCTACTCGTGGTCTTTTTGTTCTGGTCAGGCAGCGCTTTCTTGTGGTTACACGGCGTTTTTCATCCGACTAAAACCGTAGCATTGCATTTCATTGAAACGATCAGAAATTATCCAACATCCATTTCTGAAACAACGAATATTGATTACAATTGATTGTAGGAAGCACATCCAGGGATAAGCGAACCTTAATTCATCAATATTTCATGTAACAATAAAAAACAAGCCACCATAAATCTGATTTCTATTCTTTTAAATTTTGTTTTTGTGTTTATTTTGTTTAATAATAATGTTTTATTGCTTAAAACTGCCAGAACAGTTATGAATTTCAAACTGTCTTAAATTACTTAAAAATACAGCCTTTTATAAACATTTTTCTTCAACTCCGGTTACCGCGACACCCCGCTTATGACGTCACTTTTTTCTGGTCCTTAGAGTGTCGGGATAACGAGGTTCGACTGTATTAGGTATTTAAACACTAAACGAAAAGAAGCTAGATACTTGCATTTTAAAGTGTTGAACTAAGAGTACAAAAGGAAAACGCTGCAAGTACCAGAAATAGGAATTTTTCTTTTTTTTCGCTCTCATAAAAATATTCATCTTTTGGACTTTTAGGGTTTTCCCTTTTTAGTCCTCAGTTCATTTTAGTTGAAATTACACAAGAAAATGAGGAAACCGTAACAAAGTGCGTTTTCTATATTTTATGCCACTATGACACATTCGATATAGCATAGCCCTTTAAACTGAGGCTATTTTTTTTTTTACGGTGCTTTAATAAGATTATCTGGACAATATTATACTTAAACTTACGATCGTTTTAAAACATCTTTCTATATTTGTAGCCCCTAAAGAAAAAGATTTTACTGATGAGCAGCTTATGGAGGAATATGATTTCACTCCAGAATTTCGCGATACATTATATGAATGGCTTACTCCTTCGAGGCACAGAAAATATATACTAGATGATGATGACATTATGGAAACGAGGGTAAATATTACTTAATGTTTAATATTAAATTAACGTATTTATTAATAAAAAAATATTAACTAATTATGTTTTTCTCAAATTCTGAAATTATTATTATATTCTCTTGCGTTTACAGTGTGTCTTTTACTCAAATACAATCGAATCCGGTTAAGAAGAGTTTCAAGGGATTGGACAAAAACAGCGTATTAAGCGGAATCGCGCATGATACAGGATTTGCATAATGTTGCAGGGACTGGGGTTTTTTACACATCTAATTAGCTAAATGAACTTTAGAGCTTTCATTTACATGATTACGGTCGAACATTGTATCTTGTACGAATATTTAGATTAAAATTTTAATTGTATTTAACTTTAACTCATTGTTTTTTTTTTTTTTATACGACCGACTAGAATGATAACGGAAAATAAATATGGATTCAAACATAGCTTTATTGTCGATTAATACGTTACAACCAAATATAAAACAATAAAAAATATTTTCTTGTTTTACTAATTTTTTTAACACAAAGAACAAATATTAAATCGTTGAAGCACATTCCAGTCGTTAAAATCATATTTAGTACTTGTAATAATGAGTACATTATAACATGTCCTTCTCTTTAGTATAAGAAAAACTATCCTTATTAATCTTTGTGTAAAAAGTATTGTTAGCATAGCGAAAAGTTAAAAAAAAAAAAAAAAAAAAAAAAAAAAAGAAACAGAAAACATGAAATAATTATACAACCGCAGTCGTATTTGTTTATTCTTTACGGTTTTTTTTTCTTGGATAATATGCATTATAAAACATGGTAGTGATATAACGTATATTTAAAACCTCACGAACAACAGGTATAATGGGCTGTAATCATAATAATTTTTATGACGTATCTGATCATCCTGAATTCGTCTATCTCGAGAGACAAAGAATGTTAGAATGCAGAATCAAAGAAGAATTGCTGTGTTGCTAATTTAGCGTTTTTTTATTCAAATATCTACCACTATTTCCGATTAGTAA
Source organism: Maratus speciosus (assembly GCA_963932465.1). Classification (NCBI taxonomy): domain Eukaryota; kingdom Metazoa; phylum Arthropoda; class Arachnida; order Araneae; family Salticidae; genus Maratus; species Maratus speciosus. The sequence continues at coordinate 292,563,373 of OZ010791.1, forward strand.
TGTTCGCTTTAATTAATCCGTTATTAAATAAAGAAAATATTACTATTCGGAAACAGTGTTTTTATCTGAATAAGGAAAGTCCGCTAAATTGGAAACAAGAGCGAATTCGCATCTTGACCTATGTATTCGTGTCTTCAGCGTCATTTTTCGCCTTAAAAGACCGGAAATCTATCGTGTATTAAGCGGGATCGCCTAATAACCGTTCGCGTTTTAGACGTGATATTTTAGCATTAGCTTTATGGGAGGTTTTTAAGAGTTCGGAAAAATACCGCGTATTAAGCGGGATCGCATATCAACCGCGAACATCTTAACCGGGTCCGACTGTACTTGGAATACAGAAGGAACGTTTTTAAAGTTACACTGTAAAATTACTAGAAAGTTTCCTATTATGAAAGAAACATTTACGAAAATTCAGCTTAACTCCATAATTTACTCATAATTTTAGAAATTTATCTATTACCTTCATAAACTCTTAGAAGCTATCACAAAAACTGAGAAAGCACAGCGTTCCGAAATTCCGAAATTTCCTTTCCCAGTTTTTAGTGCAGCAAGACTCCATTATTAGCCTCCGGTATGCTATTTCTTTCTCCCACCTATAAATATGTCGTCTCCAAAAAATAACGTTGCGTTGTATAAGCCAGCCGTAAAACAAAGCAGATGTATCATTGTACGGAATATTCTCTACTGCAATTTTTTAAACTTCTAAGCATCGCACATTTTCAATTTTTATACCGTCGTATTGGAAAAAATGTACTTTTAAATGCAATTTGTTCGAAAACTGCATCTGCATTTATTTTTGAGATATTAATTTTTTTGCAGTTTTTAGCACCATTTGTTTAGTTTTGGCAACTCAAGGCCATTTCTGTAGAAAGTAAAGGGAAAAATAGTTAGAAAATAGCAATTATATCTTTTTGTTGCCATTTTCTCATAAAAACTGAAAAAAAATGTAATTAAAATGCGTGCTATTTTGAAAAATTATAAATGAATGATTTCTGATAAAATATGGAGCTCTTAGAAACTAAATTTAATTTTAAGTCTATATTAATGTTACAAACAAATGAACGCATATGTATCATGAGATAGCCAATCTTTTTTGTCCAGTTTCTTGAATGACGAAATCTCTTTTTTTTTTTGGATTTGTGTATTATTCAGCGATAGTCATGTCCTATGCATATTTTTCTGTAGATATTGTTTAAGACGATCGTAAATGAGGAATTCTTCAGCGGATGCGGATGATGTAATTATATACAAAATAAAAGCGTGGGTTTTAAGTCTTAAAGCACACGCTATCTATATTTATATATACATATATATATATATATATTTAATCGGGGGCGACACTAGATTCTGAAAAAGCAGAATTCCTGTTTTCTAGTTATTGTTAACTTCTGTTGTTAATATTGCTGTCAACCACAATATCTTACTGTTTTTACACTCTTTTATTACACGCTTTTTTTTTTTAAACTTACAATTATGTTTGTATGTGGCTGTCAAATCTTGTTACTCATTTTTTCCTCACTTCCTGCTGACGTACAGCTTTGAAATATGAAATATATATGCATTCCTGACGGTAATACATGAATTGGACGTTGATTATTCAAAATTCGATCCCGAAGCGGGGCAACGGTGGGCAACGTTACTTAATGGTTACTAAATTATAGTTTGATTTCCTATGCAGAAATCAGTATCAGCTTCAACATTGAGTATTTGTTGAAAAGTACTAAGGACAGGGTTACCAGAATAATGCCAAATTTTGGCCAACTTGGTGAAATATCGCCAAAGTTGGTGACAAAAATAAGTTGCCATCTATGAAGCCAAATTATCGATAACTGGCTAATTTGGCGAAATTCTCATTTAAATCCATTAATTTCCCAATTACTTCAGCTCACCGCAATTTAATTTAAACTTCGCGCATTTAAGTTTTTTCAAGACTTTTCTGCTTTTTAGTGCATTTAAAAAAAAATGTATTTTTTCTACATTTTTGTGAATTTAATAAAAGCATGCTGATTTTTTTTTTTCATTTATATTTGTTTAACTATGTTTGTTGTCTGTTTGAGTCAAATCTTGCAATCGATTTTTGACTTACTTCCGTCGAACCGATTTTCCTCTAATACTGCACACAAACTCATTGTCGATGACCGATACTTATGTACTGTTAGGGCAATACCTCATCAGGATCAGGACCCAAAGACAAAAATATTCTCTTTACGGTTATTATTGCAACATGTTTAACGAACCAATTTTCTCAAATTTTGTACACAATTCATGGCCGATGAACTGCAATATTCATGTAGTTTCAAGGCCGTACCTCATCAGGGGTAGGCTCCAGAAGTAAAAACATTCTTTTACGTTTTTGATTGAAATCAAATATTCAACGAATTTATTTTCTTCAAATTTAACGCATAAGTTCATTGCTGATGTGAGCGCGCATTAGATGTTTGATGGTCGTACATTATCAGATGCAGAAAGAGTTCCAGGGGCAAAATTATTTTTTAAGTTTTTGATTAAAATCACTTAACTAACTAGCCTATTTTGCTAAAATTTTGTACACAATTTATTGTTGATGACACTGCAATATTCATATTAGTTTCAAGGCTGTACCTCATTAGGGGCAGACTTAAAAGGTAAAAGCATTCTTTTTCGTTTTTGATTGGAATCAAATATTAACCGAATTTATTTTCTTCAAATTTTACGCAATGCGTTTAGGTGTTTCATGGTTGTAAAATGCAGAAAGTAGCTTAGGGGCAAAATTATTTTTTTATCAGGCCGTACCTCATCACGGGCAGGCTCCAGAGGTAACATTCTTTTACTTTTTTGATTGAAATCAAATATCCAACGAATTTGTTTTCTTCAAATTTTGTACAAAGGTGTATTCTTGATGCATGATAGTGTTTCATGGTCGTAAAATGCAGAAAAGTGGCAAAATTATTTTTTATGCTTCTGATTGAAATCACTTCGATAACTAACCGATTTTGTTTAAATTTTGTATAAAAGTCTATTGCTTGTGACAATACATATTCAATGCATTAAATTTTGCAATAAAAGTGTACACTTTTTTTTTTCAAGTTATATTTCTTGTTTGAAATACATAGCTTGTATTTTTTCCAAATGGTTTCTAAAGATAACGACAAGGTTTTCGGAACCGTGTGTAATAATGAAGGGGGAATTAGACCTCGTTCCCCCTTTTATACTTAACCAATGAACCTCCAAATTTAATCAGGGAAGCGCATCAGAATTAACCGGTATGCCAAATTTGAAGCAAATCTGATAATTATGCATGAAAAAACCATTTATCTGAGTTAAGGGGGGGGGGATTAGCCCCGTTTTCCCCTTTATACTTAACCAATGAACCTCAAAAACTAATCAGGGAAGCGCCTTATCAGAATGAACCTAGAAGAAAAATTTAAAGCAAATCGGATATTTCTGTAAAGAGTTATCGAGTTACGTACATACATACGTACATACATACATACATACATACAGAATCTGCAGACACATTAGCTCTCAGGCTTTAACAGCCTTGAGCTAAAAACTCTAACTTACATTACAGTTTTGAAATAAAATTTATCTGAAAGCGCATTTTTTATTTATTCCGTGCTGTAAAGAGTGAAATTATGTGATATTTAGCAACAAAGATGCGAATGATGAAAGAAAATACCTAATTAAATTATCCAGTAAAAAATATCTTAAAACTTAATTAAAAAAAAATGGAATCGAATTTTATCTCTTCTAGGGTTTCTTGGGTACAATGTTGAATTTAGGAGTGGCCTGGGAAGGGGGGGGGGGAATCCCCCCTGAGCAATGAGATGCCCCCACCGGAAAGTTTGAGATTCTGTGTTAGCATTAGTCAAAAAGTGCAATCCCCCCCGGAACTCTATAATGTCCTCCCCCCCCCCCACCGAGGCCACAGAAATCCCTCCCGGAGAAAAGTGCCTGAATTCAACACTGCTTGTGTACATATTACATTGGATTACTTCCATGTCCAATGTCGTAGCAGTGGCTATCTCTAAAAATCCCTAACTCTCTCTATCAAAGCGCGAGAGTCTACATACACAGATAGACAGACACACAAACTCTGTCTTTTTGTATCCAAAAGTTACTCCGGTATTTAAAGACTTTAATATACATCCTATGTTTATGTAATTTTCTATAAAGTGGTATGTACTGGTGTATAGGGTTTCCTAAAAACAGCCTGTGGGTTTTTAAAACTCAATAAAAAGTAAACGATGACAGCTATTGAATTTATTTTTTCATGAGAATAATTTGGAAGCCCAGAATTTCTTGACTACTCTACCTTGTTTCAGTTTCAAATATCACCAATAGATGGCGCAGCGCTATCTCAAATTTTTGCAATTCTTACATCAATGCATAAAAATGAGCCAAACTATAATCAGTATTTACGTTTCATTTTGTTTAGCTGTTAAACCACTCCTCCTATTTAAAACAACGGTTTGCGTTTTGCAAGGTTATTTTCAGTTTCGTTACTGTTTAACATCCTGACCGCCGATCAAAAGGGCAAAATTGTAAAGTTTTCTCACAGCTTAGTGAACGGATATATCAGTTTGCGACAGAAGGTTAAGACAGAGCAATGCGCCATTTAATGGGGATATTTGGAACTAAAACAAGGTAGCATTTAGTAAAGAAATTCCTGAGTTTACACTTGACTCTCTTGCAAGAATAACTTCAATAGCTGTTATCGTTTATTTGTTATCTAATTTTTGAAAAAAAATCTGTTCATTTGAGGAAATTTTGTATTATTTTAAAAACTGTTTATGTGTTTTGATTAAATTTGAAATTTACAGAAATTTAACATTTTATGCTTTTGTTGTAACAATCAAATTTTTATTATTATTTATCTTTCTTTTTTAGGATTCTAATGGCAGTGAATCCGACGAATCTGATTATTGGCTGACATCATAAAATAATCCTTAAAACGCTTTTTTCTAAAACCAAAATTTGAATTTTATTCACAGTTTAAGTAAAAATGGTGTATTTCCTAATTTTCCAACAGATAATTTCTTGTTTAGAAAGAATTGGTAAATGAAAATGGTGTATTTCATAATTTTCCAGCAGATAATTTACTGTTTAGAAAGAACTGGATAAACTCTTTTTTAATGTCAAAATTTAAATGCGAATGATGCATTTTATAAAAATGTGCAACTTATTGTTTAATAAAAATTTGAATGGAAATTTTTTTATGAATAAATAATTTGAAGCTGAAAAATAGCTATTTGCGTTTTTATTATTGTTTAGCCTTTCTATCATTTTTTTTTTTAAGTTGCAATGTTCAAATAGTTTTCTGACATTTTTTAAGACTCCTGAAAAGTACTTAAGATTTTAGTGTATACTTTTTGATGCATTTTCATTGTTGTTATTGTTGTATTATCAGTAACGATATGAAGAGGGCGGGAGGAGGGGGCAGGCGAGGTAGCTGCCCAGGGCGCAGCATAATGAGGACGCAACTCTGAAGAAGAAAATGAGGCACAAAAATCAGGAATTATATATATATATATATATATATAAAAGCAAAGGAAAATAGAAGTTATGCGTTTGAAAATTTTATTTTACTGTGGATACATAGGAAAAATAACTATGAGTAATTTATTCATATTTTGAAGGGACGTACTTGACAAGCTTGCGGTGTGCAGTGTGCAATTATTTTTTTTATTGGATTTATTTTTTGCTGGTTTTGTTTAATTTTTTAATTAAAATTTTCCTTATTTCAATGGAGATTTATTCCATATTTAGAAATGGTTATACACTGGTGTCGAAAATTAAGGACCAGTCACAAAATGCTAATTTCTATGTAAGCGAATACTCAAAAGGAAATAATATAATTCAAATAATTACTATTAGTCCAGGCAATAGGGAATTTTACCTAGCAAAATTAATGGTAGTACTGGAAATCGGCTTTCTAGATGTTTTTTGGGGTCGCTGAATCCGAATTTGTAACTTCCCACCAAAATTTCCCCCATCAACCTCCCCAAATTTTGGTAAAAAGTCCCCCCAAAAAGGTTTTTATTAAAAAAATCAATTTTTTTATTATTTTAGAGAAAAGGTATCTAGAAATTCAGAAAGTAGACAAAATTTCCAACAAATTAGATATATGACATTATGACTTAGGATGAAGGGGAAGGGGGGATCTGCCTCGGAACATGCGCGCGGTGCTGCGTAAACTAAGTTGCGCAATTCCACTTAACCACTCACACGTTTAAATTCGCCCTCCCATCTCCCCTCCGAACTTTCTCTATAAGGTTTACTTTAAGTTTTTTGCGTTGCTGAATCCGAATTTTTAACTCCCCCCCTCCCCCCCCCTCCAAATAGTTGTTTTTAACTTAAATTTCTTATTGTTTTAAGGTAAAAGAATTACGAAATTCAGAAACTAGACAAAATTTGCAACAAATAGGATATATGACATTATGAATTAGGATGAACGGGGAGGGTGAGGGCTGCCTCGGAACATGCACTGCGGCGCTACGTGGACTAAAAGTCCAGGCAATAGGGGATTTTATCTGGCAAAATTAATGGTAGTACTGGAAATCGGCTTTCTGGATGTTTTTTGGGTCGCTGAATCCGAATTTGTAACTTCCCACCAAAATTTTACCCGGCAACCCCCCAAAAAATTGATTTTTTCAAAAAATTTGGTTTTTGAGAAAAGCGCGCGGGGAACGTTCCGAGGCAGCCCCCTCTCTCCCCGTTTATCCTACGTCATAATGTCATATATCCTATTTGTTGCAAATTTTGTCTAGTTTATGAATTTCGTAATGCTTTTCCCCTAAAACAATAAGAAGTTTAAGTTAAAAACAACTATTTGGGGGGGGGGAAATTTTGGGGGTAAGTTAAAAATTCGGATTCAGCGACCCAAAAAACTTAAAGTAAACCTTATAGAGAAAGTTCGGAGGGAAGATGGGGGGGGGGGGGCTAATGTAAACGTGTGAGTGGTTAAGTGGAATTGCGCAACTTAGTCCACGCAGCACTGCGGCGCATGTTCCGAGGCAGATCCCCCCTTCCCCTTCATCCTAAGTCATAATGTCATATATGTAATTTGTTGCAAATTTTGTCTATTTTCTGAATTTCTAGATACTTTTCCCCTAAAACAATAAAAAATGGAATTTTTTAATAAAAACCTTTTTTGGGGGGCTTTTTGCCAAAATTTGGGGGGGTTGCCGGGGGAAATTTTGGTGGGAAGTTACAAATTCGGATTCAGCGACCCAAAAAACATCTAGAAAGCCGATTTCCAGTACTACCATTAATTTTGCTAGGTAGAGCCCCTATACGGTCTCTATTGCCTGGACTATATCCCTACAGCACAGCTAGTCCATATAGCATCTCATTCATGTCACACATGTTCACAAGTGTCACAGTCACTACGGTGAAACAAAAATAGGAAATTTCACACGTCTCATTATGAGTCTCAAATGATCACTATATGTGACTCCACTGAGACGTCAATGTGACTGCTGCTTTGTGACGAGTCACCAGATGACTTTTCAGTGTAGGTACATTGTGACTATCATGTGACTGTCACTTTTAGACTCAATTTCAAAGTCATCATGAACGTTGCATTATGATAAGTCACCAAATAATATCACATTATAGTCACATGGTGACTTTTCACAAAAGAGCACAATGGTGACTTCACTGTAGTCTCTCTGTCACCTGAAAAGTCATCATGTGACTTTAATGTGACATTATTTGGTAACTTATCACAATGCAGCGTTCACGATGACTTTGAAATTGAGTTTGCAGATGACAGTCACATGAGAGTCACAATGTAACTACATTGTAAAGTCACCTGGTCACTCGTCACAAAGCAGTAGTCACAGTGACGTCTCAGTGGAGTCACATATAGTGATCACTTGAGACTCATATTGAGATGTATGGAATTTCCTATTATTTGCTTCACCGCGGTGACTGCGACACTTGTGATTATATGTGACATGAATGAGATGTTATATGGACTAGTTGTGCTGTAGAGATAGTAATTATTCGAATTATATTATTTCCTTTTAAATATTCGCGTACTTAGAAATTAGCATTTTGTGATTGGTCCTTAATTTTGAACATCAGTGTATTTAAATTTTTTTCCAAATTGTAAAACAGTGCAAAAAATAACATTTGCTTTCAATTTAAATATGTATTTACACGTTACTATTAATAAGGGAAAGAAAGTTCTAAAATAATAATCTATGATCCCGTGTTAATAGCAGGAGATGGGGAAAATTATGTCATAAAAAATATCTTTACTCGTGAATATTAAAAAATAAAGTTGTCTTAAAATACTTAAATTAGTACACGGGAAACGCATTTAATGGTGAAAACTATGTCATATAGTAAAACGATACATTGAAAACGATTTTCTTATCTACAATATTCATGTGGCATCACAGTGAGAATCACATGGCGTAAAAGTAGCACGGCTAGCAAGTTTATATACTTCATTACTTGATGCAGCATAAATACATTTAAATGTATGCGTAAAATACTTAGAATTTATTTTGTAAGAATTACTCTTCGGTAAATACATATTAGGAAATTTGTATATACTAACTAATTAAAATAAACTATTTATATTTTAAAAATAACTTGAAAAATATGCATGAAGGTCCATTAAAATAGAGAAAAGAATTCGTGCATAAGCTATACCTGTTACTGAAAATATCTAAAACTCGATATAAACATAAAATATAAGCATAAATTTTCTATACACAGTTCTTTTCAATGCCGCAGTTCTGAATATTGTTCATGTTATTCCCAAGCAGGCGAATTTACGTAGCCTTGAACCCAAAGGATTTGAAATAATTGTCCATAGAGTCGTTATAAGAATCCGAGAGGCAATGGCATTTTATAGGGTAACTTCGGGAGAGTCACCGCATACGGGATAGATGCCGCACCCCTTGTATTTTTTGTAATTATCGATAGATAGTCCTCAAACACACAGTATAGGTGCGCAATGAGATTATTTTAACCAGTGTATAGCGTGAATCCCATTTCGGTGTTTACTTGTAGAAGTGCAATCCTTAATTTCATGTAAGTGCATGATTTCACTGTCCAAACTTTTAAACACGTTATGTTTAAATACTTTTCATACACTAATTAGTAAATGCATGCATAATTTCGAAGTCAAAACTAAGTGTAGCGTTTGTATAGAGTACATTGTGTATGGTTACGTCATTCCTCTTAGCAATGTCAGGTAACTGTGATGGCCAACGTCTGCACCATGCAAAACGGGATACATGCCGACTGCTATTCCGGTATACATGCCGCAGTTTCTTTTCCACGGAATGATTAAGTATTATTAACTTTTCCTTTTCCTTTTGCACAGACTAACCATGTTAGGCATGTTATCAAGTTTACTAAAACCAAAGGGAAAAAAAAAAGTAAGAAGTGCAAGAAAGATGCAAGCCCAGATGATAATGATGAAAAATTGGATTAGGCGTAACGCACATATTCTTTGCAAACTACTCCAAGATAGAGGAAGTGTAATTGGCTTTGTTGCATCATGTGTTTAAATGTAGTTACATAAAGACTGTACTTTTTCGACACTTTTTCTCTAGATTGTAGTCGAAAAAACAGGTCTCTTAACCCATTCGGGACCATAGGTGCATATAAACACCTTCATAAAGAGCTTACAAAATTTGTTTCTGACACCAGTAAAAATAAAAAGTAATATTTGCTTTGTTTAATTAGGGCATTTTCATGATTATTTAAGTAAAGGTAATTTCTTTCAAAAAAGTGGTACCAACCGAATAAAATTTGTGTAAAAGCCACCGGTCCCGAAAGGGTCAACAAATAAATTATGTAAACACAATTTCACTTTTTTCTTTTCTTTTTCTAATGCATTGATGTTACGTTGTTGCTGAAATAATAATTAAAGTTTAATGTAAGAAAAATAAGTCGATAATTTTAATAGTGAAAGTAGGCAACAACTATTAATTTGAATCTATTAATATGTTTCGTTGTACTCATTTAGTTTCATTTTGTTATTACATCGTTAATTATAGTCTAGATATGAATATATTTTTTTAATATTTTCATTTATAATTTCATTCTGTTCTTATTACAAGCGCGGCATAACTACCGCACAAGTGCGGCGTCTCAGCCTGAATGTACGGGTGACACGCCGCAGTGTAATGTTTTAGAAAAAAATTGTTAAAAAATATTAATAATATGTTTTGAATTTTTTGTCGCAGTACACGCGTTCTATATTTAACATTAAATAGCACAGCATGATTTTTTTTAATTTTATGTCCACCATGGGGCATTATACACAAATTCAAAAAAATGTGCTGCATAAATCCCGGAATTACCCTACTCATCCATTTTATGAAAACTGATTAAAAAATGTGTAATTGACCTTACTTATTAATCCCCAAAACAGCCGTCAGCTGCCGCGACAGCTGTGAATGAGGCCATGGGAACCAGAAAATGGGCCAGTCAAACGGAAAAGCACGACAACCCGTTTACAGAACATCATTGCCGTTCGTGACAATATCATTCAATTTCTCGTAACCGGATAATATTTTTAAAATAGAGCACATTAGAATGTTTTAGAGGCTGCGGAGTATGAACGGAGGTTTGCCAGCGTAATTCGCAGGGGTACTTTATAAAAATACCCGAGTTCCTACTGAACTCACTTTAACTCCCTATTAGAATTATCTCTTTATTTAAAACATTTAATCAAAAAAAAAAAAAAAACTATATTTTCAAATATGAAATTTTAGGCGAAATGCTTTATATAAAAAATTATCAGGGTTCGTACGGGTACCGTTATTTTCGAGGCCAAATATCAGTATTTTTTTATAGAAAAATAAATCTAGTTTAAACGGACGAAAATTCGACTTATGTAAAGAGAGATTTTCCGTAAGAAAATACTGGTACCGAAGAATCTCTTAGTCTAAAAATTCAAGGACCCGTACGAAGCCTGATTATATGTATATATTGGTGTAAAAAGAAGTATATATAGCTTCTACTTTGGATATTCTTCTTAAATCTTTCAGGAATTCGAGTGAGAATATTACTTTAAAACTTTGATGAGGAGATACGTAAGCTGTGATTGACAAGCAAAACACACGAATTCCGAGTGAGACTGCGGAAAATTAGAGAACCTATAGAGCGAAAGAACAAGTTACCCTATTGTTAGGACAGTGGACTCAGGCTGACGTGAAAATTAACCCGTTAGCACATGCGCTCACATGTGTAGCGTTAGCACACGCGTGGGATAAATCTCCCCCCATTATATTTTTGGCTAAATACGTTTTAAAAACAAATCTACTGTTCTCCATTGTAAAATGCATCAGTACTTCTTCTTTTTAGGGAAAAAATCATGTTTTTTATATTTGTTTTCATATTTTGTAGCAGTTTCTGTAAAAATCACGTTTTTTCCCCAGAAAAATATGCAAACGATTTGTTTTACCCCTTAAAACAATTATTATTTCACAGAATTATTTCACAAAATGGATATTAAATACATTTTATAACCTTTCTTCAATATATAAAATTAGCTTTTATCTTACTCTTTCATTAAAATTATTTTAGTGTGTGTTATCCCGCAAGAAATGAAGGTATCGAAATGAAACGTCAGTAGACACAAGGGATATTTTTATCCCAAGAGCCACTTTTCCCCCCTCCTAGTAAGCAAAGAAAAGACATTCCTTCACCCAATCCCTTCTAGACCTTGACCTTTAAAGGTACAAGGCAAGTCAGAAGCGCCCTCAAAAAATTTATAATTTTTTTCGAAGAAAAAATGTGGGGGTAGATTTTACCCCAGCGCGTGTGCTGACGAGTTAACTAAACACGAAATTTGAGGTTTTGATTTTGGACAGCATTTCCAGCGAAATACCACTCTGTGAATAGGTTTCTTTGCCGAAGAAAGTCGTAATCGTAACAAATATTATAAGAATTACAGGGGTCACCATAGCAGAAAAACATCTCGCCTAGCTACAAACGAAGACGTTTCCCTGTTATGTAGATATGTATCTTCAGACCCCTACATAAGTTACTTGAGACTAGAATCTGAAGTTAAGATATTTCCATTTACAAGGAAGGCCTCCATAAGTGCATACTAAGAAAAATTTGAAAAAAAAAAAAACTACAGAATGTTTTTCTCATAAGGATATATATGTTTATAAAATTTTTTACGGCGGAACCTCAATAAGGAGTTCGTTTTCTTGGTGATTTATCGCTGTTTGGCGACGCAACGATTTTTTTTTTTTAAAGTACTCTTTTGTGATAAATATATTCTTTAAGGAAAACCTTTATCTATTTTTCATATTGAACTAGTTTAAGAAAGTTTTACTTAAACAGATACACTTTTATAACTACGGATTTATATTATACATTTATATGTATCACTGTCCATTTGACTTCGATATTGTTAGTGTCGGAGGTAACAAGAGAAAAATATTACTGCCATGGAAACAGCGACTTATTCAATATCGAACTGTATAAGGAGAGTTTCTTAATCGGGCAGTTACTTTTAAAATACGCTTAAAACTTATCCAGCCAGTGAAACCGTGTAAAATTAAATAACTTCAGCAACACGCAAACTGTATGTATCATATAGGATTATAGTAAAAACTAGGGGGCTCTGCCTTCTGCAAGCTACGCTTCGCCAACCCCCGTTCAGACACTGTAGAATCTAAAAGCATGCTAATCTGATCGGTTTTAAAAAGATTGAGAAGATTGAATTATACTGAAAAAATCTGTAGCGATCTCCCTGTAAACGGGTTTCCATTCAATTCCCTTTGATTGCAAAAATTTAAGGTAAAATCAGTTGCTGTTAAGACATCCAATGGTTGTTTTCGTGTTTGGTTAAAGAAGATCAGTTAAACATTTGAAAAGAAGCTAAAATAAAATGAATTAAGTAAACAGAGTCTTTGTCTCTCGGTATTTTTTAACAGCGTTATAAAACGATTGACATAATACAATTACTAAAATTTGCTGCTTTAACCCCTTCAAGGGCGGTGGTTCATTTTTGGACCACTTAATTTTAATTCTTAAATGCCACATTAGCATTAGAATATTGGGATGAAAATTTCCCTTTTATTAAGTAAGTGAACAAAAACATTTTTGTATTTCGAAATTTGTTTGTAAATTCAGGTGCCATTCACTGATTTCAAGATTTTACGAATAGAAGTGCCTTGTCCGTGAAAGGGTTAAACGCATATTAATGTATTTATTATTTTAAAGTTTCCTTTCCCTTTTAATATTCACGTGTAAATACAATTTTCAGGACATAATTTTCAATATTTTCTTGCCTTTAACACGTACTCATTTAATTGTAATTTTAAAGGTTTTTTTCCGTTTTTAATAGTCACGTGAAAGTAAATTTTTAATCGTTAGAAAATATCATTCTTTGCGCTGTTTTTAAAATTGAAAACAATTTCTATAATAATAGCTTCCTAAGTCATGTGACTATCATCAACAGCTCCAGGCGGATCCCTTCGCTTTTTTTATTCCAGGCGGCCATTTTGGTACTTTAATGTTAGCCAGCCACAGGTGTGATAAGTCGCCGAATATTATTCTATCCCATTATTTCGTTTATATTATAATAGTCCGAGTCATGTAACTGCCATAAACAACGGGCTGATTCCTTTGCTTTTCATAAGAAACGTTTCCATTTTGATTAAAGAATGAAAATTATTTTTTCGAATAAAACTACATAAAAGTTGCCATGATCACAAAGGATTCCTGGTACTTTTATGTTAGTCGGGTGAAAATCTCGCCAATAGATTTTTTTTTTAACTCGCCAGTTAGCATTTTTTTATTTTTCGAGTGGTAAATTAAAACGGTGCTACTTGGTTATTCCATCGACCAAAAATCTGTCGCCAAACTATAAGATTAAATGCCAATAATGGTTGATCGTAAATGTCACATTCACTTGACTTTAAGGAAGTTACACATGTTCACGCCATCAAGTGATTTTTATTTCGACGTTTTATTTGTATTTTTATTAATGTTATACTAATTTATTTGTTCTTTTGTTATTTAAAAAAAAAATATGTCAATTTGTATAATTTGGCTATTTATATAATTTGGCGAAATTGGTCGACGGGACAAGTAATAACATTAAAACGTTGCTTTGAAGTGTAAATTAAATCTCATGATTTGTTGCATTGTCACATACGTGTCACATACGGTTTGGCGTGATTTTTTTTTTACGACAATTTGGCGAAAACCTCGTTTTCAAATGCCTGTTACATATGTATTTTTAAATTATTTTCTGTTATTTTTAAAATGAAATAACAATAAATAAAAAAAAAATAATTAATAACTATAGAACAAAACAATTTGTAACATTTTTTGTAAATAAAAAGAAAATAAATTCAAATAAACATTTATTAATAAATACGCAACAATAGCCGGGTTACCATGTCAGGCAAAATAACGCCATTTTGGCGCCAATTAGGTACCCCGTTGTGTATATGACACCTGTGTCTAATATTTTTCTTTTCGTTTCGTTTAAAAAAAAGAATGAAGTAAAAGCCATTTATTTTAAAGGTTTCAATTTTAAATGAAAGTTTTGTATTAAATAAAATGATAATGAAATACAAATTGAATTCTGAATAAAAGTAACATGATACATTTCTTAGCATACATTTAAGGGAGGCCAAACTCGTCGCCAAATTTATTTAAAATAACCTTTTCTAAAATATGAAAAAAAACTATCTGTTATGATTAAAATTTGAGTTGCCATCATTAGAAAAAAAGTATTTAAAATTAGAAAAAAAATAATATTTCGAAAACTAATTCTAATTTTAAAATTCTAATACCAGTTTTGAGCTGTGGATCAATACGGATTTTTGGTGTTAATTTCATCGCAAAGTATTCCATATTTTAGGAGAAATCGCCGTGAAACGTAATCAGTTGTTTAATTAGTCGTTTCATAGAATCGTTACATAAATTCGTTTCAATTCGATTCACTAGGATTTTATATATATAGGGTAGATACTAAACTTTCTTTGTTTAAGTTTAAATTCATTAAGTACTGCTCATTTAATTTCCAAATGCATGATGAAAATCGTTTGCATTCGGCGAAGAAAGGTATTGTTCGCCAAATCGCATGGAGCGTTCGTCTTTTCGCACGAAATATGCGAAAGTATTTCATTTTTTTAGACTTTCTAATGGAATTCAGCAGCTAAATTTGATCGATCATTTATTGCATACATGTGAAGGCGTCTACCTTCACATATTAATGTTAATAGTTCCCCCCCCCCCCCTTAAAATTATGCCTTTTTAAATTCTTAACTTTAATTATCTGTCTGCATTTGGATTCAATTTATTTTGTATCGCTCTTTTCCTTTCATAAAATTATGCAGTCAATTTTCATTCTCATTAATCTTTCAACCTCAGCGCACTGCATTTAAAAGAAAAGAAATAATATCTTTTTTCCGCCTAACAAGCTCTTTATGATTTCATCCTTGTACCTTACTTTTGATGATATGCAGAAATTAGTCAGACATTTTACTTCTACATCTAAGCGACTGTTAGTCCAGATGCAATATATTAATCATTTCATTATTGGTACTCTGTCTTTATTTTATTTTATTTTATTTTATTATCGTTCATCTTAGGGTTTCAGTCCCGTGAGATTTTTGGCAACCCCCTGTAGAATGTTCCTTTGCGGTTTCTGCACATAATTCATACGCATATCATTTGGCGGTAAATAATTCATATTACTCTTTTGACGCCTCCCATTCAGTTACAATTAACGAACTCTGACCACATGTCTTCACTCAATTTATTCTCGCCATATAGCATACGTTATTGGCGAAAAACGTATGTGTAGTTCTGCCAACACTCGATCATTTTTGGAGAAAATGTAATTGTGAGGACTCCTCTCTTGATTATTGGTGATAGCACAATGTAACAAGCAGCTCTCTCTAGGGCTCGCCTTGCGAGTAGTACTCCGATCCTGGTGTCCAGTTGGTCAGTAAAGAATTGTTGCAGTATACGGCTGGTCTCTTTCTGGAATATGGACTAATTCGTTCTTTTAATGCTGTTTCACATCATTCTCAACAGCAACATCTATCCGGATAACTCAAATCATCTGTACAATACATAAGTACTTTCATTAGCAGATTTTTAAAAATATTCTGTGTATGCGCTTTAAGGAGACCTTCCTTAGTGATGTGGCAAATGTTTTCTTGAAATGGGTTCCGTTATTATTTTCATTTTTTTTGTTATAGCATCTTTAGATTTTCCCTTTTCAGTTTATTAATTTCATTATGTATTTTATAAATAAAGAAAATATAATTATAGATTAATTACATTATAGTTTTCAGTTCACTGCTAGTCACACTCAAACTTCGATTATTCCGATATTGTTGATTTGGACGACTCAGATTCAGTATATTTTCAGAAGTACTCAAGATTTAAAACACAACACTTTCAGAATATCATAAACTGTTTATGTTATGGACTTGATTTTGGCTTCATTAAATTCAGAATGAAAAATACAGAAGGAAAGGTTCCTAGTACGGCTTTTAGGTGGATTTCGTAAGAAATACTACCTATTACATTCTCCCCTATGTTAGAATTTCTGAAAAAATTTTTGCAGATCTACGCCGATCATGACCCCTAGAACCCCAAAACCACCACCAGTTCAAAACTTTATCTATCTATCTATCTATCGATCTATATATCTAGTATATATATCACTTTTTTACGGACACGATAACTTCTGTAATTCTGCACATGTCTCTTCCAAACTGATACATAAAATCAGGGGGCAGAAAATCTCGGTCAAGTTTGTTAATGGGCAAAGTCGGACCAAGGGGGTGGAAATAGTGAAGGGTTTTGTGAAAACCAAAAAAATCCCATAACTTCATACATTATCATTCATACATACCTTTATAACTTCATACATATATACAGGGTGTCCGGTCTCAACGGTGTCCAATGGCAAATTCCTAAACCGTTAGTCTTAGGCATATAGTTCCAATTACAAAAATGTTTTAAATCAGGTAAAGAAATATTTTAAAAGCGATTTGGGTCAATAAAAACATTTCTTAAAAAATTACGAAATTTCAATTTTTATACGGTCCTATAAGTTATATTTAGTAATATTTTCCTTTTACACTGACAAGTAATACAAAAAAAGTCCCGTTGTTCTACGATTAAAATTGACCGAGTAATACCTGTTTAAAGTTAGAGCATATTTTTTGCTGCAAATTGGGGGTCATTCACAAATTTAGTCGAAATAATTTCGTCAGATATATTAAAAAATGGTTAAGAGTAAAATTAACATTGCAATATAAATTTGAAATCTTTAGTCATTTTGAGATATTAATGCAAAATATACAATTTGTAATGCACATTTAAGAAGAAAGAAAAAAACAGAATTTTTGTTAAATAAAATGATGCTAAATTAACAGCCTCAATTCTTTACAAAATGATACGTATTTTAAAATATTATTAGATTACACTAGCCTGCAAAAGTTGGGTTATGTGATGTATTTTAGTTTTTGGGATATAGCTATTGTGGAAATAATGAATATTGCAGCATAGCAACGCTACCTGTGGGGCGATTTACACCAAATCGTAATCAGCACCGATTACTATCAGGGATTAACTGAATCTAAAGTTTTATTAAATTCCTTGCAATAGTTCTTGAGATACAGCGCCCACAAAATTTGTGTCAGATACAGACAGATAGACTCACAGACAGACATTCTGTAAAAATATGTTTTTTGGGATCTCTGACCCCTAAAACGTATAAATCCGTCGAAAACCGGAAGTCGAAAGTTTTCACGAATCTAGTACTTTCTTTTTCTAAAGATAGAAGAAAGTTGGTTGTAGGTAGAGAGTTGAATAGAGGTTGAAGAAAAAATTATCGTTTAACATGATTCTGATAAAAACAGCTCTTACAGAAAGAAATTAAAAACTCCTCAAAAGCAGCCCGATAAAATTGTTAAACTGGATTTATCTCTAATCTTGATTTAGGTTTCGTTGGTGAAATTTGTAATTAACTTCGAATTCTACCTACGCCTTTACGCCGAACTGGCAGGGATTTATTAGTCGTATCATTGATGTCGTATATTATAATACTATTTATTTAGACGAAGGGGAATTTCCCTACTGAAAATCATGGGTTTTACACGAAAATCTACCTACGAAAATCTGAATTGTTTTTTAATTTGCTGTATATAAAATCTATGCGTTATTTTGCAAACATGCCACTTATTTCATCTTTAAGCGGCATAAAGCAATTTTGTCCCAAAGTAAACTTTTTTGTTATTTAAAATACTTTATTTAAGTAATTAACTTTTTAAATTTCTTTATCTAAATTTCTTTTACCATTTTTTATTGCTTTTTAACAATTCAAATTAAATAACTCCTACCAATTCAATACAAAAAACACTTCATTCATTGTGAATTTTTATAAATATAGGTTTTGCATCTAAAACAAGCCTAAAAATTCTATGTTTCTTCTCATTTCCAGCGCCGCGCCGCCTTGCTTAGCGTTAAATAAATAAATATAATAATTATAATAATAAAACACTCACTTCTACAGGCTTTTTTTTTGTCATTCGTTAAAGCTTCAATATCTCTTCCAGAACTTTTAACTGTAATTTCCCCCAAAATGTTGTTTTGGAGCTATTGGGCATTGTGGGAAAGTCAGTAATTAAATCATCGACTTTAAATAGAAAGTGAAGATACATGAAACATGCTCTTATTTGATGAAGCATTAAATTTGTCTCTATAAATTCGAATTGTTTTTCTAAGCAAATCTTAGTTTTCGACTAACTCTCTTCCTCACAGAAGCCTACAAAAAATATCTTAATTTAACGGGAGTTACACCGGAATCCACCCCTCTTTACGTTACAATAATGTTTTTCGTTTTCTCGCCCATTCCCCCCAAAAAGCAAGGCTGGGGGCAAAATGCGCCCTTTTTATCTTATCTTAAAGATTGATGTTAAATTCATTTTCAGCTCTCCCAAATCACCAAAATTCCGTTTCAAGTGTAAATGAATAAAATACATTCCAATACTCACAAAGTTCATTCATTTGTGCTTTTCTTAGATTATCATTGATACAATATTTTTGAGATAAGGATGGAAAGCTCTTAAAATTAATTTAATAAAATATATGTACGAAACGAATGAATAATTTTCCAAGGTTTGTCTGTATTAAAAAGAAATGATAGCTTTCCTTTAAATTTCAATAATCCGATTATGTTTTCGTACATTAGTACATTGGTACTTACTAGACGATTCTAGAAACTAAAATTAATATATATACATATCGTGTTCTGTTTCACAGGACCGGAGCACCGTCACGCGGTGCCATGGCAAAGCAGTTAGTGGGGCTTAGCGTATACTGTAATATTGGACAAATAAAATTTATTTTTAAATTGTATATATCATAGAATAATATCTAATAGAAACAATAAAATGTGTGAAATATAAGGTTGCGTGGGGCAACTGGGCCATGATTTTACAATGTGACTGTGGAGATTCTGGCAAATAAGCTTCCAAAATCTAATGCTCATTTGAATAAAAGCCTGAACTTTTGTAAATGTGTTCAGTTAAGTTCATTCTATCAGACAGAAATGTTTACATTTGAATGTCTAATATATATATATATATATATATATATATATATATTTCATCTTTCCTTCTTCATGGGTCCAGTTGACCACAAAAATACGGCAGGTAGGTCTGTGTTCCACACGCGTTCCTTTTTTTTTAATATGGGGTATCAAGTCCTGTTTGAAAAAGTGTAAGCAACTTAAAAATTTTTTTATACCAGGCGGATCATGTAAATTATATATCAACTAAAGAGTGTTGTAAGGGAAACATTTGCTGTCAAAGTGTCTAAAAAAAGTACTAAATGTGAAATTATTAGATTTATTTACACAAAAAAATAAAAATTAAGTCAGTACTTATGTATTTTAGGTAATAAGCATAAAAGTTACGTGGGTATTTTAGGAAAAATATAACAAGATAAATCTATGAACAAACGGCTACGTAAATACTTAAGTATCTCATTCTCCTTTTTATTTACCTCAATGAAAGTTCGATATGTACAGTCGTGGAAAAATAAGTAAACACCCCTTACCTGCAAAAAATTATCGTAGAAGAAAGTTACTGGTACCACATAATTGGTAATAAAGTCTACTTTTAAAGGATGTGTATAAAATTTGCTTAGGGGTCATCTACATATTAAAACGAACCATAACTTTGTTTTTTTCAATAGCAGTACGCAATTCTGACAACATAAATGAACTCTACACCCTTCAATTAGCATAAAACAAACTTTTATGCAATTCGTACAATAAGTTTCTGAGAAATTAATTATTTTAAAACGAGCGTATTTTAGGGGCTGTATCCAAATTGAAGTTCGGTACTCCATTGTTGACCGAGAGAGCCCCCTTCTTGATCAAGTCATATTAAGCGTCACTCAAGTAATCATTGAAGACTGCTAGATAACAGGATAGCATAAGAAATTTCAAAATATCTAGTCACTTCTATCATAGACTTAATCCATCATTTTGCCGTTTTTTAAGCATAATTTGAAACTACTTGGAAGAAAAATGTGAAATTTTGGATTTCCATAAAGCAGGACTTAATAAATCTAAATCCATTAAAAAAATTGTAGGCTGCAATTCATAATTTTTTCGAATATTAATATCATAATTTATATCATAAAATTATAAAAATTGCAAATTCAACGTATTTATGTTTGAGTATTTTAGTATTATTACTACACAAAAAATTAGCACATTAGGAGTATAATTTCAGGAGATATTAATGAAAATATGAAAATGTAATTTAACATTAGAAGCACTAAATTTTGAATGTTTATAATTCAAAAACTTATCATTCAAATGATTTGAAATTTGGTGGCTAGGCATAGTTTGAACCGAAGTTTTGAAATATCTCGTTAAAATTGGGTATTGCCATTGAAAAAAAAAATGAAGTTTGGGTTCGTTTTAATATGTAGATTGGCCCCTAAGCAAATTTTATATATATTATTTAAAATTAGACTTTATTTCCATTCGTTCAGTGCCAGTAACTTTCTTCTACGATAATTTGTTGAGGAGTTAGTAGGGGGTGTTTACTTTTTTCCCCCACGACTGTACAATAAGCCTGTGGAGAATGTAACAATATTTTTATATCGAACAGAAATATTTTTTATTGGTTTCGATAAATTTTCTAATAATGTCAGTTTGTCTTATGTACGCCTCTTCATCTGTATTGCAAAATTTCGAGGTTTGGCTATCACAATTAAGAAATTTGGTTTGATACCCTCAACATGCTTTTAAAAAAAATTATTTCGTTAATTTTAACAAGGTATTATGTAATTTTCTTTATTGCAAGCAAAAAAAAAAAAAAAAAACCCAAAAAACCAAAAAAACCAAAAAAAAAAAAAACAACGGATAAATTAATTTACCGTACTAAGAGAAATTAAAAAAAAATTATTTACAACTGCTGGGGTAACTGGATCCCAGATGGTCCAGTTACCCCTGATAGAAGTCCCAGTTACTCCATTCTTGAAAAAATTATGGGGTAACTGGAGCACCGGCCTTACATTTGAAACATGAAGTTAATATGTTTAATTACCTAGTGACATTAATGCATTTATATGCCTAATCTTTTTAAAAAAAGATTGCTTAATAAAAGTACCGTATTTTAATAAAAAGCCGAGAACGTTCAACCAAATCGACGTTGTTTTTTTAAAAAAAAACCTAAATTTTCAACAACCTATCACAGCAAAGACAAAGTTATGATTGAATTGACACACGTTGTTTTAAGAAGTAGAGATGGTTGTGCACTGTTAACAAAAGCTAAAACTTAAAAGACATCAACGGTTTTTCATAAAATAGCCTATGACCCAGTTACCACGCAGGTCCATTAACTCCAGCTTACCCTAGCCCTACTTTCACATTTATTGTGCATAATTATTTTTAATTTTGAATAATCTTCTATCCTTTACAATATTTTAAATATTTACTTTTCGCGCGTTTACGGTTTCTCTGAAGGTCTATATTATCTACATCTATGGACACCAGACAGTTATATCAACTTTGCCTATAAGAAATAAAGTTAATATTAACTTTTTTCTCACCAAGAAATATCTAAAAACAAATCTAGAGGAAAATATCATTCTTTTATAAGAGGTAAGGTTATTTCAAAATATATTGCGAGACTCGAAAGGAGGCTCATCTTTATCTTGATTGCCCAGGTTGGGACTTCACTTGGCTTAAAATAGCCTAGAGAATTGACTTGTCAACTTCTATTTCCAAGTCATTTTCGGCAATGAAGGAGCTGAGATTGTCACAATGCCCATCGCAGTTCAAACGAAGGAGCGAATAAAACAAACCTGCATTCCTACAGCCACACTTTCCACTGCAGTTTGTTTTGCATTTGCAGGATTGTTTTCGCAGAACAGCTTCTGGTCAGTGAGTTTCACAGTTTTTAATGGTGTGGTGCTTCTCTTGGTTTTATTCCAGACACATTCATTAGCTTTTTTACAGTTACCTAGCCATAGCTGTACTGGTGGTAAACTCATAGACATGTGTATCGAGTTTGTTGTTCGTTTGTTGCACAATATTTCTTTCTAAGATGAATAGTTTTGGCAATACGAGTAAAAAGGATTTTAGCGATATATTCAAATTCCATAATCGGATGTCGAAAGCACTTAATGTAATATTTTTTCGAATGCAAAACGAGTGAGTGGGTGTCCTTGAAACACTTCCATGGCGCCATGCACATGATATTACAAGAAGCCCCTCACCTTTCTCCACCTTTCCCTCTCCATCAGGGCATTTTGGGCTCGTGTTAAAATTGAAAGCTCAGCTCTCAGTTTGTTTCTAGACGTCTCGATGGTAGGTTATGCATTCGATTTAATGTATGTGCAGTGTGCATTTAATTAAAAATTATGTGTTTTAAAACAATTCTGTGAGACATGAAGTGATATTCATGATGGCAGAGAAACGTTTGGTGTGGAGTTCTTCAGATTAGCAAGTAAAAAACAAAAGATGGGAAACGGAATTATTTATTGAACAAGGAGTCTCTAAGGATCCATAAAAAAGTCCGTAAACTGTACACAAACGAAAAACACATTGCTGCAACTTGAAGAGGATTTCTGAAGACGTAGAAAACGTATGTCATACGATTTTGAGTGATGTTTGATATCAACAACGATGGTCATCTGCCTAGGAAAAAGCATGGCAGTTTTGTTCAGATTACGGCGAGGATAGTGGCTGAAGATATTCGGTCTAAGGTTTACAAATCTGCTCAAAATATCCTCCTCCAGACGAGTTTTGAAAGAAAATGAGTCTCTCATTACAGAAACCATAAAGATTTTCATAGAAAATTATTTTTAAGAAAAAGAAAAGGAGATCTTAAAAAAATGATAGGACAGGAGTACTGCACTAGCTTACAGCATTATTACTGCAGTAAGAATAAGAATTCTTTTAAGACCGCTGCAAATAAAGCGTCGCTTCCTATCACAGAAGATATAACTTGATACACATGTTTAAGAGTTTACCACCAGTACAGCTATGGCTAGGCAACTGTAAAAAAAGCTAAGGAATGGGGCTGGAATAAGACCAAGAAAAGCACAAAAGCACACAAATAACAACTGTCAAACTCACGCACCAGAAGCTGTTCTGCGAAAAAAAATCCTGCAAATTCAAAACAAACTGCAGTGGAAAAAGTGGCTATAAGAATGCAAATTTGTTTTGTTCGCTGTTTCGTTTGAACTGCGATGGCCATTGTGGCAATCTCAGCTACTTCATCGCCGAAAATGACTTGAAAATAGAGGTTGACAAGCCAATTCTATTCAAATTCTATTCAAAATTAGGATATTTTAAGAAAAGTGAAGACCCAAACTGAGTAATCAAGATATGATGAACCTCCTTTCGAAGAACATCAACCAGGCCTTTTAAAGCTACCAAAACGACATTAATGGGAGAACAACTCTGCATTTCTCTTTTTTTTTTTAACAATCTCCCACTTATGTTATTATATTAAACTTATAATAGTTATAATTGTACAGTTATAACCATGTAATAGTCATAATCAGATTGGTAGGAAAATAAAAATTGGTGCTCTCATATGTTCGGAGTGTTTGTGATTTGCATATTTCTTAATTTCCTTATTTCAATTTATTTTCTTAATAAATATATAAAAGGCTTAAAACTTGGTAAGCAAATGTTAACATATTCTAAATGCAACTACAATTTACTAAAAAGCTTCAAATTCGTGATTGAAATGGATGCATTGTGTGAACTGGATGCGTTTTCATCTTAGAAAAAAACATAGTATATGAAAAATGTAGGAAAATTTCTCTAGTTTAATTTGGTGCAGCAGTTTTTTCAAAAAAGTTTAACCCTTTAGCGACTGCAATGGGAAAACCGAAAAAACCCCAATTTTTTTCATGGTTTTTCGCTTATAACTTTTTAAGCAGACCAGATACGAGGTGGTAAAGTTTAAAATCGTGTTCAGCACCCCCAAAAACATAAAGGAAGAAAGAGAAAAAAACTTCTCCAAAACTTTTCAGGCAGAATCCCAGATTGACAGAACTACTTGTAGTGGATGACAATTGATGTCAATACAGTTTTTTCCAATATTAATTTATTAATTAAATTTTAATTCATTAATTTTAGTTTTACATGGGAGACAAAATGGCGGCCATTGATTATTGAAGCATTTAATGCATCTTCATATCTATAAGGGGGTTACCAAAGGGGGGACACTGTTCTGTCGCCAAATACCGCCAAGTTTGTCGCCAACGCGGCGATATATCGCCAAATTTGGCGACCAAAATGAGTCGCCAAAAGTGACGCCAGCTTTTGGCGACACTTACTTATATACTTATAACTTATAACTTTTGGCGAAATATCTCTAATATTTCGCCAAATTCCCATAGATGCTTATAGAAAATCAACAAATTGAGATATTTTAATGCAACAAAAACTAATATTAGCTTAAGGGATTACATTAAATTTTTCTTTGATGACCTTAGTAAGAATTGACTTTAAAACAAAATTTTTATATTACTTGTTTTAATTACTACTATTAGTTCACACTCTCCCTATATATATATATCTTGTTCAAATTTTCCATCGTTAATAAATAATTATTATTCATCCTATCAAGTTGAAATATTTTTTTTTAAAACTTGTACTGGATGACAATTGATGTTAATACAGTTTTTTCAAATATTAATTCATTAATTAAATTTTAATTAATTAATTTTAGTTTTGTATGGGAGACAAAATGGAGGCCACTGATTATTGAACAGCATTTAATGCATCTTCATATCTATAAAGGGGTTACCATAGGGGGACCTTGTTCTGTCACTAAATACCGCCAAGTTTGTCGCCAACGTGGCGATATATCGCCAAATTTGGCGACCAAAATGAGTCGCCAAAAGTGACGCCAACTTGGCGATATCTCTAATATTTCGCCAAATTCCCATAGACTTCCATTGTAAACCTACTTGCTTATAGAAAATCAACAAATTAAGATATTTTAATGCAACAAAAACTAATATTAGCTTAAGGGATTATATTAATTTTTTTTATGACCTTAGTAGAAATTGACTTTAAAAACAAAATTTTTATATTACTTGTTCAGATTCCTACTATTAGTTCACACTCTCCCTATATATATATATATATCTTGTTCAAATTTTCGATCGTTAATAAAATATTTATTATTCATCCTATGAAGTTGAAATAAATTTTTTTAAACTTGTACTGGATGACAATTGATATTAATACAGTTTTTTCAAATATTAATTCATTAATTAAATTTTAATTGATTAATTTTAGTTTTATATGGGAGACAAAATGGCGGCCACTGATTATTGAACAGCATTTACTGCATCTTCATATCTATAAAGGTGTTACCATAGGGGGGACCCAGTTCTGTCGCCAAATACTGCCAAGTTTGTCGCCAACTTTGTGATATATCGCCGAACTTGGCGACCAAAATGAATCGCCAAATGTGACGCCAACTTGGCGATATCTCTAATATTTCGCCAAATTCCCATAGGCCTCCATTGTAAACCAATAGGGTTTACTGGTTTATAGAAAATCAACAAATTGAGATATTTTAATGCAACAAAAACTAATATTAGCTTAAGAGATTATATTAAATTTTTCTTTGATGACCTAAGTAGGAACTGACTTTTAAAACAAAATTTTTATATTACTTGTTTAATGTACAATATGGAATAAATTCATATCTTTAATTTAATTTAAGTATTGCGCGGCAGCGCAATACTTATTTATTTTCAGTGTCACTTCTCAATGTTAATTTAACATAGAAAAGCCTATGGAGCTCATAACTTTTTTCATTTTTTTCTTCCCACCTTTTTGTAGCTGATGCCACTCATTTTTTTTATTCTTTACAAATTCTAATAATATTATAAATTTAAAGTGTGAAAATGTTTGCCTGACGTGAGGGTCAAAACGGGTTATAAAATGCCTTTGCATTAGGGTGAATTATAACCCAGAGAGTAACATGGGCTAATTTTTATTTACATTTTTCAAATATTTTTCTTAATAATTCCAAATTTTTCTTTTCTCATTGAGAATCAACGCACATTTTCCCAATAAAATTTAACATTTTTTTTCATTATTGCCAATAGTTCAAAAGCCGTAATAATAATTTGTCTATTTTTAGTTGAATGATTTTCACGTGAAAAATTACTGAAATAGTCTTTTTTAAGAATTAAAAAGAAGTTGAATATGGCGTCATAGTAGAAATAAAAAGGACATTTTCAAACACATTTTTTACGTTCAGATTGGAAATTTTTGCCCAAAGTACAGCAACTTGCATTACTGCACTGGTGAAACATTTTGAATTATACATAGGTAAATTGCATCACAAATTGTGACACGATACCGCATGAATCAAAGCCTGATGATCGTACCCTCCATTAGTTTTGAAATGTGTGCATTAGTTACTATAAAACTTGACATATTAAACAAAAACCTAATTTGAAGAACAAATTAAAAAAAACAAAATTTATTTCCTACATTGTTTAAGCCCGAGAAGGGAGAGATATTAAGATATTTCATTCAGTTAGTTCTACATTTAATGTTAAATTTTTGTAACAAATAAGTTAAACCAATTGAATATTAAAAAATGAAAATAAAATTCATACAACATGATACTTTAAACACCCTAAAAACTTAGATTCCGTTTAAATGAAATCGAAATAAACCTTAGACCTTTTATAAAGTTTTGTATTTTGCATGTATCTTATTTTATGTACAATCTTCATAAAAATAATACAAAATGTGCAATACAAATATTTACAACTGAAAATTAGAAAACGTCTAAGATTTATTTCGATTTCATTATAACGGAATCTAAGTTTTTAGGGTGTTTAAAGTATCATGTTGTATGAATTTTTTTGTTTTTTTTTAATGTTCAGTTTGGTTTAACTTATTTGTTACAAAAATTTAACATTAAATGTAGAACGAAATGAATGAAATACCTTAATATCTCTCCTCCTCGGGCTTTAAACAATATAGGAAATAGATTTTGTTTTTTTTTAAATTTGTTCTTCAAATTAGGTTTTTGTTTAATTATAATACAGAATGATAAAAATACGTAAAATCCTAACTTAATATTTATAACATTTTAAAAAATTGGGTTTTTTTGCCATTTTTTAGCAAAATATTATGTTTACGCCAGACAGCGTACACTCCATTCAATTAAATA
The DNA here is from genome assembly GCA_963932465.1 of Maratus speciosus. Taxonomy (NCBI): domain Eukaryota; kingdom Metazoa; phylum Arthropoda; class Arachnida; order Araneae; family Salticidae; genus Maratus; species Maratus speciosus. The sequence goes on from OZ010791.1 coordinate 292,591,065, forward strand.
TATTTAAATTTCCTTTTTACTATATACTACTATTACATTTACCTGTACAATGAATTAGGAGTTTTACAATATCGTTAACATTAACTGAAATATTTCAAAATATGTCAAAAATTACCATTTTTTGTACGAGCTTAGATTCTAGTTCAGAACATAGTGAGTAATAAGCATTCTGACAAAATTTCACTGAAATACGTTTCAAGCATTTTATGTAATGTAATTTATCGAACGTGAAAATAACGGAAAAATCGATTTTTCTGAAATCGTTCTTAAAGATTTCTTATCTATAAAATGAATCTAGAGGTGTCAATTGCGTTTTTATGTAAAAAAAAAAAATTGAAAATCATACACAGAATCATTGTTTACATTTCTTCTGGCCTTCCTACGCCCAGTTCTGGTATTTAACTCATTACTTCCTGCTTATTAAATTGATCATAACTCCTCTGATAATAAAAGTAGGAATAAAATTAAAACATATTTGGAATAGTAAAAGATTGCTCTTTTAAATAAAACAATACATTTTTTTCGACAATTTTCACCAAAACTGTCATTTTAATGTAGGCAGATACCTTAATATGAAACAAAAATGCACCCCCTCCCCCCCCCCCCTTAACTTCAAAAAGGGATGTTACTTCTTAAAATAAATCCGTTTGTAGCGCTTAAAGATTGTGTTTCAAGATTAAATGATTGAACTACGTACCAATCTGCACAAGATTCATTCATTTGTACTTCTTTTAGATTCTGGTGGGTAAAATGTTTTCGAGACAGGAATTGAAAGCTCTTTAAACCAATTTAATAAAATAAATCTACGGAATGGTGAATGGTTTTACAAGGATTTTCTGTATTAAGAAATGATCGCCATTCTTTAAATTTCGATAATCCGATTATGTTCTCGCACTTGCAGTACATTCTTACTTACAACACCATTCTAGAAGGTTTAAAAGAAAGTACTGATCATGTTCTATTTCATATGCTTTTAAAACATTACTTTTTAAAGAAAAAAAAAAGAAATAAAAAACTGCTTTGTAAAAGATTTCATCGTCTGAGAGGATTTTTACAAAAAAGTAATTTTACGCAAAAGTAGGAAGTCGATAAAACAGTAAAAGTTCAATGGAGAACATGAAAGTTTATTCTAAAAAAATTATTATAATATTTTATTGTTTATCTATTCAATGTTACATAATATTTAGGTTCGCTGTAATTGTTAAACAGATCATCTTTGCCACCAAACTTGGCTACTTTATACGCTTTTACCATTTCACCTCTATATTTTATCTATTTATCCCACATAGCGCGGACAAAGGTGTCATTTTGTTTTTGATATATTTTTATGTTAGAGTATAATGATTTATAATAGCTATATATATATTACTATACTGCTAACGCGCAAGTCATTATGAATGTTTGCTATAAAGATATATTATAACTAGGAGGCTCTGCCCCCTGCAAGCTACGCTTCGCCAACCCCCCGTTCAGACACCGAAGAATCTAAAAACCGCTAATCTGATCGGTTTAAAAAATATTAGAGAAGATTGAATTATACTGAAAAAAGCTGTGCAGATCTCCCTGTAAACGGGTTTCCATTCAATTCCCATAGACTGCAAAAATTTAAAGCCGAATCAGTTGCTGTTAAGACATCCAATGGTTGTTTTCGTGTTTGATTAAAGAGGATCAGTCAAACATTTGAAAAGAAGCTAATATAAAATGAATTAAGTGTACAGAGTCTTTGTCTCCCGGTATTTTAAAACAATTTCTGTAACAATAGCCTAAGTCATGTGACTATCATCGACAGTTCCGGGCGGACTACTTCGCTTTTTATATTCTAGAAGCCATTTTGGTAGTTCAACGTTAGTCAGGTACAGGTGATAAGTCGCCAAATATTATCCTATCGCCATCATTTCATCTATATTATAATAGTCCAAGTCATGTAACTGCAATAAATAAATACGGTCTGATCCTTCCGCTTTTAATATGAAAGTTTGACCCAGATATCATATACGGCCCCATATTGGCGCGAGTTTTTCCTGACGCCAATTTGGGAAAAACATCAACAGCATAAAAAACAACATCTTACCATATCAAGCAAAATAACGATACTTTGGCGTCAATTAAGTACCCGTTGCGTATATGACATTGGCGATAGAAAAAAATCGTGCTAATCTGGGGCCGTATATGACATCTGTGCCAAAAGTTTTCCATTTTGATTAAAAAATCAATTTTCTTTTTCGAATAAAATTACATAAAAGTTGCCACGGTCGCAAGGAATTCTTGGTACTGTTACGCTAGCCGGGTGCAGATCTCGCCAATAGCTTTTTCTTCAACTCGCCAGATAGCATTTTTTTTTTCGAGTGGTAAATTAAAACATTGCTTTGAAGTTGAAATTAAATGTCATAGTTTGTTGCATTATTTAATATTTGGCCAGATGTCATGCCATGATTTTTTTTTAATGAAAATTTGGCGAAAACTTCTTTTTCGAATGCCAGTTACATATGTATTTTTGGTACTACTTAGTTATCCCGTCGACCAAAAATTTATCACCAAACTATAAGATTACTTGCCAATAATGGTTGATCGTAAATGTCACATTCACTTGACTTTAAGCAAGTTACACGTGTTTATGTCATCAAGTGATTTTTATTTCGACGTTTTATTTCTATATTTATTAATGCTATACTATTTTATTTGTTCTTTCGTTATTTAAAATAAAAATTATGTCAATTTATATAATTTGGAGAGATTGGTCGACGGAATAACTAAGTAGTACCGTATTTTTTAATTATTTTCTATTATTTTTAAAAGAAAATAACAAAAAAAAATTAACTATAGAACAAAACAATTATATCCTTCTATATAGTACATAAAAAAAGTAACGATTTGGAAATGACCAATGAAAATCTGCGTAGATACTGCGAAACGCATTTGATTGGTCAGAGCTTTCTGACGCTATAAGGGGGCTACCAAGGGAGGGGAGCGGGTCTGTCGCCAAACGTCGCCAATTTTGTCGCCAACTTGGCGCTATTTCCAGTATTTCGCCAAATTTCCATAGACTCATATTGAAATCCAATAGGGTTTACTTGCTTGCAGAAAATCAACAAATAGAGATATTTCAATGCAACAAAAACTAATATTAGATGATGAATAGAGCTTAATTGACCGATTTACATCATTTTTAAGTACAAACACTAACTATTTAAAATATTCGCAACACTATATACATAATTTTATACATATATGTTGGCAAAGAATAGGCAGCGAAGTGAAAATTACAGAGGAGAGGGTATTTATAGGATTATTTATTTAGATCCAGAATGAAAACCCGAAACAATTACGCGGGGGGTTGGTGAGCGTAGCGAGCAGGAGGGCCGAGCCCCCCTAGTAATTAAAAAAAGAAAATAAAAGTAAATAAACATTTATTATTAAATAAACAACAATAGCCGGGTTACCATGTCAATCAAAATAATGCCATTTTGGCGCCACTGTGCCTAATATTTTTCTTTTCGTTTTGTTATATAAAAAAAAAAGAAGTGAAAGCCATAAATTTTAAATGTTTCAGTTTTAAATGAAAGTTTTGTATTTTAAATAAAATGAATGAAAGGATTATATTTTAAATGAAATTAATGAAATAAAAAAAATGCGACGGGAAAAATTTTAACGATTTATCACCTGCATTCCGCTACCATAAAAATACTGAGTTCTTGATTTATCTATCAGAATCTTTCGATTTGGCGAAAGATTGTTCAAGTAAATTGAATTATGAATAAAAGTAACATGATACATTTCTTAGCATTTATTTAAGTGAGGCCAAACTGGTCGCCAAATTAGTTTAAAATAATAACCTTTTCTAAAGTATGACACACAACTTAAACACAACAATTTGAATTTTTATTTTTTAGAAATTACCAAAGTGAAATTTCCACTTAATTTCAGAACTATCCATAACGGAAATTTTTGAAAAAGAAAAACATGAATTGCTTTTAAAAGATTTTCAAAATGAACATTGAATGATTATAAAAAAGTGTTTTCAAAGAGTTTTTCACTTTTATACTTATTTTATTTTCTAAACGCTCAGCCATTTTTAAAAGTGAAAAAGTTAAAGAACTAAATTCACTTAAAAATGCATAACAATTCACTTGGTTTTAAGAAATCATTTGTATAAGAAATAGATTTATATCTGCGCATTTAAAAATTTTGCGTAACTGAAATTCCTAGAAACGGATATTAGACAAAAACAATATAAAAAAGGATACGTTTATTGAATTTCGATGTGACATCAAATATCACATTCAATATTTATAGCGCAAATTCAATTGTTGTTGAAGGATATGTTTTTGACAAGCTTCAAATTATATTTGCTAATATTCATAGTAAAATGACTTCAGATATCGTGCCGGGGATGTATATCGATAGAATGCTTTCAAAAGTTTATGCTTAAAGCAATTTATCTGATGACATACCTTTTATACGAAAAATAATACAGGTTAAATAAATGAGATGTTTTTATTCACTTACCGATTTTCAGAAGTAGACATAATCTTTTAAGGGAGGCGCAACATAAAATTTTCTTTCGCTTACGATCACTGTCCTCTTCTATATGATTATTAAATTTATTGTAAAGCGAATATAGAGTAAAAAATGTTTAAAATACAATATTCGCTGTTTTTCCAGAGCTATCTACGTTCAATATTTACATGGAAAAATAGTTTGAAAATAAGTATTTCACTTTCAATATCCACATAAATAATCATAAAAATAATCATAGTTTCAATAAAGAAACACACACACACTTTTATAAGCATTCAATGTTTATTTTGAACACGCCTAATTTCATAACTGCAATTCATTAGTTTTCCAAAAAAGTTCCGTTTTACAGTGCGTTAATTTGTCGTGGATATCAAATTCGATTACTGAAAATTCACTACTGTATTTATGTTTCACAGATAGCGCGAGCTGACTTTTTAAAAAGATATATATAATAAAAGACAAAATAACATAAAATAAGACAGACGGTTAAAAAATAAAATTTTATAAAAAATTACTAAAAAATATTAAAAACAATTTAAAAATACAATTAGTAAACGTTTCGCCAAGCTACACGCAAGGCATCATCAGTATAGGCAACTTAAAAATAATGAACTCACTAATATGTATTAAAAGCAGTAAATAGGGGAAATTAAGTGATATTTGATATGGCCAAATAATTACATTTTCAAACAGTTTAAATTAAAAAATACTAGGGGGCTCTGCCCTTTACGAGCTACGCTCGCCAACCCCCGTTCAGACACCGCAGATTCTAAAAGCATGCTAATTTCATCGGCCTTAAAAAAATTGAATTATAATTTAAAAAAACAGTGATGGTCTCCCTGTAAACGGGTTTTCATTCATTTTCCTTTGATTGGAGATTTTAAAGACGAAATCAGCCGGTGCTAAAAGATACAATGGATGTTTTCATTTTTGATTAAAAATAAGAAAGAAAAATCATGCGTACGGCATAGATTATGAAACACTTTCCAACACTCCCTGAAAGCTTTAACAAAACTTCGTTATTTAGGGAAATAAGGTAAATAAGATAACTAACTAAACATTTAAAAAACTGATTTCAGCAGTTACCATCCATAACCAAATATTTATTCTAATTCTTCCGAAGAGCCCTGTGTTTGATCTGTAGGCTGATATATATACTATATAATAGAAAATTTAGTTTAGCAAGAAAACGCATAACAGGTTGAAATTTCTCTTTCAGCAATTTATACTAATAGATGGAAACATACTTGAATACTTTTGTTCAGCCCTGTTGTTTACCTAGTACCTTTATTATACGCCACTATTTAGCTAAACTTTAATTCAAACTAAATCACTCTTAAAACTACTGAAATCGCATTTCCAGAATTTATCGTCTATAGGCAGCCATGTATCCAATCCTTTGCATGACCCTGTATATCATTTTATCTATATTCTACAAACATTTCATAGAAAACTACATGCAGTTCAGCATAACACACTTTAAACACCCCTTTCAGCAATTTACGGTCATACTCAGTAACCTTTACGAATTCTTTTGCGTATCCCTGTATATCAACTATAACATTTACACACACCATATAGTATGCATAAATATAGTGAAACTTAAAAAAGCATATCATAATTAAAAATGCATTCCCTGCCATCGCCGCTAATATACAGTACTTCGGATAGAAAATACTTGTCTGAAATGTTTTGTATGTTCCTGTAAATGCTATGCACTTCGCATTATACATGAAATAACTTAAGTAAGCCTCACCGACGTATATCAATTTTATTATATATGAATTTGTATAATTAAAATACGCCGCAAACAATTTCCCCTAATACCATTTGTAATGGAATTTTTTTGTGTAGACCTGTAAATGAATAGTAACGATTCGTTGCACTGCATATGCTATAATATTCTGTATATTTTAGTGCACTTAGTAAATGCATATATTTTTTATTATGTTTGAAAGGGTGTAACACCTTTAAAATTCATTTGAAATGATTTTTTCCCATTGACCGTAATGTAACGGAATACTTTTGACTGTCCCTGTAAATGAACTAAACATGCTACAAACTTCATTTGAAATAGGGTTCGTGCTAGGCTAAATGTCAATAACCAAAAATTTCAGTGCGATCCGAGTATATTTAGGAGAGTTAGAGCGCGAATAGACAAACCGAAATCAATAACACTTTTCAACTTTGTTGGAAAGTGTTAAAAATTAGTTAAAAATTTGAAAGTAAGCTAATGTAAAATGAATTAAATACACAGAGTCTTTGTCTCTCGGTACTTTTTAACAACGCTATGAGAAAGTTCTTTTAAATGTATCGTTTTAAATCTGACGTAATTTTCACCAAAGTTTCCTTTCTCTTTTTAACATTCACATGAAAATACTTTTCTTGTTAGAAAGGAAATATTATTTGCGCTGTCTTAAAATTCACAATAATAATTGAAAAGATTATCTCAAAATATGAAATAAATGTCTCGTGCAAATATATTTTTTAATTTAAAGTGTTTTGCCAACTTTTATTTATTTGGCCTTTTTAAAAATGACGTAATTTCCTTCATTTGTGACCTTTAACGCATAATAATGAATTTAGTATTTAAAAATTTTCTTTCCCTTTTAAAATTCACGTGTAACTGTAGTTTTTATGATGTAATTTTCAATATTTTCCTGATTTTTAACAGGTAATCACTTATTTCTAATTTGAAAGTTTTTTTCTGTGTATAATAGCCACGTGTAAATAAATTTTTTATTTGAATTAAATATTATTTTTTGCGCTGTTTTTAAAATTGGCAACAGCTTAAAATAATTGCCCTTTTCTAAAATGTGTAAAAAAATATCTCTCGAAATGCTGCAAATTTGAATTTAAAATGGAAATAAATCCTCAAAAAATGAGTCAAATTAAAAAGATAATTGCAGTCTGCACATTGAGAACTTCCAATGTATAAAATGATCTAAAAATGTTTAAATTCCTCTGTATAGTTTTTCTCCTATAAAACTTTTTTAATGGAACGATTTTGACCATCTTTAACATTAAATATCTCTTAAAATAATTATTCGATTTAAAAACTGTCTGCATCAGCGTGTTTATAAAACATGTTTGTATAATACCACCGATTTTCATATTTTTCTATGAAACAGTTTTCTTAATATTAACGAAGAAAGACACCCGGTCATAAAAAATATGGATGCCGATCTAGTAGGAGTATACCCGGATGATCTACGCAGATTTTCATTGGTCCATTTCCAAATCAAAACTTTTTTTTTATATGTAGAAGGATATTTACACAAGTCATTTATTTCATATTTCGAGATGATCTTTTTAACTCTTGTTGCCAATTCTAAGACAGCGTAAATAATAATATTTCCTTTTTAACAATAAAAATATATTCACGTGAATATTTAAAAGAGAAAGAAAACTTTAAGATTACGTCAGATTTAAAACGATTCATTTAAAATGTCTTATTTAAAACATTTTTCCTATAGCGTTGTTAAAAAAATACCGGGAGTTAAAGACTCTGTTGACTTAGTTCGTTTTATATTTAACTGATTTTCTTATGTTTAATTAATCTTATTTAATTAATCACCTAAACAGCTATTAACATGATTCGGCTTTAAAATCCCTCAGTAAAAGGGAAATGAATGTAAACCCTTTTACAAAAATATCGACACTGGTTTTTCAATTATAATTCCATCTTTCGTAATATTTTAACATTTTTAGAACGTTTTACGCTCATTTCACCCTTTTAAATTTCGAACTTTTAAAAAACCGTTCATAGGAAGTATTCTTAAATGCAACCACTACAACAAATTTCAAATTTCTAGTCCCAACAATATCACAAAAATCGCAATTTTAGAACGTTTTTTCTCTTGCACTCCTTTGGGAGTTCGTGCACCGACATAAAATGTAGCCATGTTAGAGAAGAGATAGCCACCAGCATTTTGTCATCATTTTTTAAATCGGTTCTTTAGTTCCAGATTTTACCCCTTATAAACAGACACACAAATGTAAATATTGCTTATGGCGATTTAATAAACGTTATTGGCGAGATTTGCTCACGGCTATACCTATTTTTCCTTTTTCTCACTCAGGAGAAAATGACAAACCCTCTAATATTGCTTCAACTCGAATTCTTGAAAAGCAATTTTTTTTTTAAATCCGAACAAACATTGCTTTCATGTTTAAATTAAAATTGTTCGTTTTACAGTGATACTAATTTTGGAATAAACTTTAACCCCCTGTTACCCGTGTGTATTTTAAACAAAATCAGTAACAGAGTTTTTTATTTTATTTTATTTTTCGATGCATTTGTAATTTTTTTTTACAACTTATATAACCATTTTAATGCTTTAACCGAAAGAATTGACCAACAAAAATATTTAATTTGAATTTCTTCCTTGCTATAGTAACGGATGTATCTTAAGAAAGTAACACTTTTAATTTTATAAATTTTGAGATTTTGGCGCAGATTTTTTAAAATAATTTTTGAGATTTTTTTAAAGTTCGCTCTGTTTTTTACCTCCTTTAAGGAAGGAATTTTAGAAAATGCTTTCTTAGCAGGCACCTACATCATAAGAACTATTTTCTCCCAATTTTCATATTTCTAGGTTCAGTAGTTTTGGCTGTGCTTTGATTAGCTCCCCAGTCAGGACTTTCTTTTATACAGGGTGTATCAGTACAGTGGTTACAAACTTTCAGGACAGATAGAGTACACATAGCAATGCATGGTCGGAAACGCTTTCCTGGCGCGGTAGTGACGACACAAAACACAAGAAAGACAGGACACGAATAAGAGGAGAAAACATGTTTATTATCCTTAGTAGAGCAAAAAACTAAGAAAAAAGAACATTAAAGAGACAACATTCGTCATCAAAGTAGGTGCTATAAACATAGTCTTAAAGTTTTGTAGTGCCGGAGCAGTTATCTGTTTTTATTATTATTATTTAATTATTTTAATCTAATATTTGAACAGAGAATCACTTTTTTACAACCACTTTTTAGCCCCTTAATATTAGGTGTTCGGGGCGCTCTTCTCTATTCGTCATATTTTGACATTGCACTCCATTTTGTCCTAGTTCAATTAGGGGAGGCTCGGGGGGGGGGGGCAGGGTGAGACCGTTTCCTATTTTTGTATCAATTTGGTCATGCTATATACTATCTTAAAGGTCTTGACCTCAGGCTCCCATTTCGCATGCATTTTGTTCTCTAGCTTCCATTTGCTGCTAATAGGGGGCGCTTTAATCCCTTAATCTGTCCCATTTCTCTTACTTTTCAAATTATCTCCATTGTCTAAAGATACGAGTCACGTTATATATTATTTTAAAAGCCCTGACTTCAGGATCACATTTCGCATGCTTATTATTCTCTAGCTTCCATTTGCTGCTAATAGGGGCGCTTTAATCCTTTAAACTGTCTCCATTTCTCTTACGTTTCAATATTTCTCTACATTGTCTGGAGATTTTAACGTCAGTTTTTAACCTACCCTTAATGAAGTCTATTTTACAGGAGTCGCGTGCCACATGGGGCTTCGGGTGGCTATCATAGTCAACATATTTTTAATAATGATTGGTTTTTCACTCACAATATATCTTTTTACGGGTCTTGGTCTCCCCATTTATACGCACTTACTCTCCACTCGCGGTCCCCCTTTCTGCCCCCCTTTTCTTGCTCTTGGGCAATATTTTTATTTTTCTCTATATTATCTTAGTTTATAATTTTAACCTCCCGTAAATATATACTCCCGTAAATATACTCGGATTTTTATGAAATTGATAAAGGTTATTTAGGTTACCAAAGCATGTTTGGTATTGTATATGGAGTATGTAGGATTAATCGTTCATTTACAGGGGCCCTCAAAAGTATTCCATTACATTAAGGTATATGGGGAAAAATCGTTTTCAGAGTATTTTAATGACATTATGCTATTTCAAATGTATTGAAACTGATATGAATCACTGAATTTCACTACGATCACATTAGAACAGGACATTCATAGCAATTTTTATTTATTTATAGGAACACACAAAAGAAATCGGTTACAGCACAGTACCGTCTTTAAGTCATAATTGCTGGAGTGCACGGTTTAAAATTCGGTATGCACTGTTAAACTTAATTAATTTATTGCATCTTACTCGTTATATATAAATTCCATACCTCAAATACAGGGCTGCACAAAAGTATTCACGTAACGTTCTCCTTATTAGAGGAAATTGCTGAAGGTAAATTTTCAACTGAAGTATATGTATCTCTTAAGTGAACTAAATTTTGGCTTGCATGTGGCTAATCGATTCAAATCGATAAATCATATACAGGGCTGCTGAAAAAATTCGCATAATTTTCCGATTGTGTATGGGAACAGCTGAAATTGAGTTTTGAAATGTATTATGCGTTTCCATATGGTTGAATTAGACGTAATATTTTAATTTTTTAAACGGTGCAGTTTTGTTACATTATTCAGAGTGTGTTGGAAAGTGTTTGATAATCTATGCTTGACGCATGATTTTTTCTTACTTGTTTTCTATATTTTAATTAATATTTGGGTGAACCAGCTTCTTCAAATCCTCGTGTTCGCTCCTTAATATCAGGTATTTGGTACTCTCCAGCCTATTCTTTATATTTTAGACATGCGCGCTCCAACGGAGCACTCCATTTTGTCCTAGCTCATTTGGAGGAGGTTGTGAGGGCAGGGAGGGGCCGTTTCGTAAATTCTTTTCTATATGGGTCATGCTGGATATCATTCTAAAGTTTTTGACCTCAGAATCCAGCTTAACATGTTTATTCCACTGTTCCTTTTATCTGCTGCCAATAGGCAGCGCTTTAGTGTTTTAGATTATCTCCATTTTCTTTTCCCATTATTTCTTCATAGTCTTAGGGTTTAAAAAAAATTAACGGCAGTTCTTACCTTTCCCCTTATTGGACCCTTTCTTAAGATGAGTTACGTGCCACTAGGGGCCTCTGGGACTAGTATAGTAGACTTTTCTTTACCTAAATTTAGGATCTTCACTCACAAATCATCTCTCTATTGGTCTCGGCTTCCCCATTTATTCGCACTTTCTCCCCCCTCCCCTCCTTTGTATCCTAAAAAGGGCTATTTTTTCCCCTTTTCCGTACTTAGAAGCACATAAGGCTTCACTCATCATTATCTGTCTCAATATTGATTTTGCTCTCACACCTGGCCTCTCCTACAAGTTCTTTGGCACCTGTTTTTTTTCCCAATACTCATTTCATTCTCCCGGAATAGAGCGTCATTTGCTCAACTTATTCTTTTACCCGTCTTCTTAGCCTTGTCAATGTTCAAGTGTAGCAAGGGCATCGGGAAATTCGGTTAAGTACCAACATTGCTTATTTTTAATTTGCAAACTGCGATACTGACCATTCACGCTCCGGCATTCATCTAGTCACATCTTCACACCTCATAGTTACGTCTAGTCTGCAGGGTCTCTGGTCCACATTTTCAGGGTTCTGTTCACGATCTTATTTGTATATATTGTAAATTCTAGTATTTCTAATTATTGTACTTCCTGTTCTTATTTTTTTCTCTCTCTTTTTTATATTACGATTGTTTTAATACCTCTTGCAGTTTTTTTATAAGTCACTAGCACTGCTGTTTTCACGTTCTGGCAACACATATCCTTATTTAAATTTATAATACAAAATGTGTTTTCGGGTATTCCTATATCGCCCTCTCTGTAAATACTAAACTGTACATATTACCATTGATTTATTATTATTCAAGTATATATAACATTCTTCGTTCACTCTTAGGCACGGAACCGAGTCGATGTCTAAATAAACACTGATCCAAAAAAAAATTATCCTATCACGCTCAGCACCAACTTCAAAATTCTCAAAACTGCTCTGTCTCTCACCTTTTTTTTTTCCGGCAATTTTATTATTTTTTATTCTTAGCCCTTTTCAGTAGCCAATATTACTGGTTTTAGCTTTCTCCTGTCTATATTTCTTTTTCTTCACGAGACATGAGTGGTCTTTGGTGATGCCTGGTGTTTAGTAATTAGAGCTATTTTTTATTTAAATATTGCAAAATTATTACTACGCGTAATAATAAAATTTCACTCTTCAATTAATTACTTTAAATTCGTCGTCGTCGATCGACTAAGGATATTCTTCATCAGGTTAATTAAACTAAAGTACTTTTATTCGACTAAAAGTCTAACGTAAGTAATTTTCACCAGATAATAATGTAAATTACGTATGTCGTAATCAGAAAATCCAAAAGCAAGTTCTTTTTCTTCTGGAAACAAAATTTTCCAAAGAAGAAATACAAGAAGATATAAACAAACTCAAAAAGTTCTAATAATTCAGCAAATACCGTCGACGATACGATTAATTCTTCAATTGAAGAGATGGACATTGAATTGACTCCAACAACTTCATTAGCAAAGGTCACAATAAGTAAGAACATGGCGAGTACGTCAAAAACGAAAGCTGCCGTGCAACAATCTCCAAAAACGGAGTCAAAGCGTAAACCTACCATACAGGTAGAAGAGTTTAGTAGGGCGGAAGGCAAAAATAAGTAATCTAAGCATCTCGCAAATCCTTCTCCAAATGGCCGGCCACCTGAAACGGAATTCAAAGGAAAACCCATTAGCAGCAGAAGAGTACCTGGATTGGCTACTATCAGCTCTTCAGGATCAAAATGAAATTCTTCACGACATAAAGCAACAACAAAAAGAACATTGTCTTACAGAAGAAAATAAAGCAACACCAAAAAGAACATTGTCTTACAGAAGAAATAAACTTACTGATGGGAAATTATCCCATGAAACTAAGCGCTGTCAAGTCCTACATGAAAAAATCAGTTAAACTGTCTGATCCGGATTTTGACCTACAAAACGATCCCTCGCTGTATGCGGCAATAAGACAACTAATCCAACACATAAAACAACACTCATCGAAAAACACCAAGATGGCAGAAAAATATAAAGAATACATATTTAACAAATTAACACGTAGAGAAATCTTATTAGAAACCCCGCAAGACAAACAAAATTCAGAAAACACAGAAGCTGCAGGTAAATAGCATTCAGGTCCAGAAGAAGACGAGGAGGCTATTCTGCACACAACAAAGAAAAAGCCGAAAACAACGAAACAGAAAAACAGCAAACACAACATACACAGAATGTGGATCCAAAGGAGGCAGCAGAAGTAAGAATGCAAGAAATACAGGTCCTTAAATAGGAGATTGAAGAATTAAAGTTAAAACTTAGGGAAAAAGAAACGCTAATAAAGTTTCAATCAGAGCAATTACAACAGATCCAGAGCATAAGCCCTTCATATTTAAGGAAAAAAATAACAACCAACCTTAAAAATCTTCTGCAATTTTCAATGAAGGCCGATAACCCAATGAAGAAAACGGTAAATGACCTAACATCTAATATAAATAATCTATTAAAAATAACAGAAGATAAATCCATGAAATTAATAAGAATACAGGAAGATTATGATAAGCAACAAGCATACCTAGAAAGACTACCTGAGAAATAGAGTCTTGAAATATCCTTGAAGAATCAATTGGAGATACTCTTTGACGAACAAAGGCATCACTTGCCCGGTCTAATACAACAGCAAAGTAATATATCAAAGGACATTGGTCACCGTCAGATGAAATATCCTACTCTAAAAAACTCCAGAAACCTCCAATGGAAACACTCATAATAAGAAGGAAAGATCAAACACTTCAAACACAACAAGTGGAAAAAGAGATGTATGACTTGCGTCTGGATGAAATGGGTATCCGTGATTGCCGAAGAGTGAAAGGGGGCAACCTGCAGCTGCAGTGTAGGAAGCCAGAAGATGTCAAACACATACAAGAAAGAATACTTAGCTCAGAGCTAAAAGACCGTCTGCAAGTGATCCCAAATATACAGAGAGTGATAATTATTTCTATTCCAAATCATGTTGAGGACACGGAATTGTCAGAGGCCATAAAACAAAGAATTCCATTTGCCACAGACGTAAACCTACTAAAAAGAATTGAAGCAAAGGACTCATATCACCAAACGATTGAACTCAACATGAACTCAGCACAACAGTTACTAAACAATAAGCGTTTGCTAGTAAATTTTCACAGCTGCCCAATTAGAAAGTGCATCTCCTTACCACGTTGCTACAGACATCAAAGGCATATTGCCACATCGCATATTGCCACAGTGTGCAGTAAAAGGAGATTTCATCAACGCTGCGAGTTCTGTGCAGGGGAGCATGAGTCAAGAGCATGCACCCTGAAAGACAAAGAAAACAAGCACAGCTGCATCAATTGAATAAGAGCAAACCAATCAGATGGTCGAAAATTCGACATAACACATACTGCCTCGAGCAGTCGCTGCCAATACTACAGAATTAAACTTGCCTATACTCGTTCACTTTCATCACGTTCATAGTAGCTCAAATAAATCTTCAGAAGATTAAGTCAGCGACTTCCTCGCTTTTCCGCTTTCTTCTAAAAAATAAAAACAGTATAGCTTGTGTCCAGCACTGCAACATCTCGGAGGGTTGTCCATATAGTCTCTCGTTAACGCTCCTATGTTAGCGCTTAAGCAAAAAAAACTGTTTTATTATAATATTAGACCATAGATTAATAATAATTATAAAATAGATTTCAATGCTCACAGCTGTCTATGGGGCTATCCTAGAGCTGATAGCAGAGGTCACCATCTTCTCATTCAAATGGGACGTCATCATCTCATCTCAGTTAACGATCCCAACAGTTACCCAACATTCTAATCCAAACCTAAGAAAGGCTGGCCGGATGTGACTCTTTCATCCTTGAATTTCTCCCCCCTAATAAGATCTTGGTCAAGAGGATGATCAGTAATATGGCAACCATCGTTTAATAACAATCGAAATAGATTCACAAATACTGCAACTATCAAAAAGAAGGTATAGAACAATAGATGTATCGTTTCAGAAATTTAATAAAGACCTTTCAAAATCACTGAAAGAAAGTAACTTTAACTTCTAAGACATAATACCACCATAGATTTTGACAATCAATATGAAGAATTCTTGTAAATAATAACCCAAACATGTGAAAAGATCTTTTCTTTTTGAAAGAAACTTTTAGAAAGAAAAGACCAAGCACTTACACCCCGAAAATTAGATGGTGGATCAAAATCTCCGGAAAAAGAGAAATTTTGTTAAAGCATTATACAGGAAAACAAAGTTACAAATAGCGGCAAAAGAAGATTATCTAATATATAAAAATGAAAATTTGTCTGTCTGTCTGTAATTCTATACAAATCCACAGTTTGGAAGCCAGAATTGTGAGA
Organism: Maratus speciosus; assembly: GCA_963932465.1. Lineage (NCBI taxonomy): Eukaryota > Metazoa > Arthropoda > Arachnida > Araneae > Salticidae > Maratus > Maratus speciosus. The sequence continues at coordinate 292,606,862 of OZ010791.1, forward strand.
TGTTATGTACAGTCGTGGAAAAAAAAAAGTAAACACCCCCTACTAACTCCTCAAAAAATTATCGTAGACGAAAGTTACTGGTACCGGACGATTGGAAATAAAGTCTACTTTTAAATGGTGTGTATAAAATTTGCTTAGGGGGCCATCTACATATTAAAACGAATCCAAACTTCATTTTTTTCAATGGCAGTACCCAAATTTAACGAGATATTTCAAATCTTCGGTTCAAAATATGCCTAGAAACCAAATTTCAAGTCATTCGAATGATACGTTTTTGAGTTATAGACATTCAAAATTTAGTACTTCTAATGTTAAATTACATTTTCATATTTTTATTTATATCTCCTGAAATTATGCTCCTAATGAGCTAATTTTTTGTGTAGTAATAATACTAATATATATTTAAACATAAATACATTGAATTTGCAATTTTTAAAATTTTATGATATGAATTATGGATTATGAAATTAATATTCGAAAAAATTATGAATTGCAACATACAATTTTTTTGATGGATTTAGATTTATTAAGTCCTGCTTTACGGAAATCCAAAATTTCACATTTTTTTTCCAAGTAGTTTTCAAATTATGCTTAAAAAACGGCAAAATGATAGTTTAAGGGGCCGTCTATGATTGAAGTGAGTAAGTTTTTTTAATTTATTCTGCTATGCTGTAATCAAACAGGTTTCAATGACATAATAATAAACACACATACTACAATATACATTAAAACACACATTCACACATAAATAATGCCTGCATTCAACAGTTAAAGGTATATATAAATATTTTACAGACATACATACAATAAATACAATAAACCCAACTGGAGTGAAAAATTAGCCAGAGCCAGGAATCGAACCTAGTGAGAAATTGCAGACTCAGGCATCGGCCGGAGTAGCTCAGTGGTTAGAGCGATTGCCTGGAATGCAGTGGTCCCAGGTTCGATTCCTGGCTCTGGCTAATTTTTCACTCCAGTTGGGTTTATTGTATTTATTGTATGTATGTCTGTAAAATATTTATATATACCTTTATAGGTTTCAATGACGTTTAAGCGTGCCTTGATCAAGAAGGCGACTCTCTCGGTTAACAATCGATTTCGGAACTTCAATTTGGATACAGCCCTTAAAATACGCTCGTTTTAAAATAATTAATTTCTCGGAAACTTATGGCACGAATTGCATAAAAATTTGTTTATAGGCTAATTGAAAGGTGTAGAGTTAATTGATGCTGTCAGAATTGTGCACTGCTATTGGAAAAAACAAAGTTATGGTTCGTTTTAATATGTAGATAGCCCCTTAAACAAATTTTATATACATCATTTAAAAGTAGATTTTATTTTCCAATCGTTCGGTACCAGTAACTTTCTTCTACGATAATTTGTTGAGAAGTTAGTAGGGGGTGTTTACTTTTTTTTTCCACGACTGTACATGTGTATTAAAACACGGACGAGGCAACTAAGCTTTGCATTTGTTTGTGGAATAGTACTGATCGAAGATCAGTGAAATTGTTCGCATCAAATAGAATAGTGCTGTAGTATATATTTGTATTTCACTCGTATTTTTACCAGCATTGTGCTCTTCTTCTAGCAAAATGTTCTTGTACATACTTTTTTTTATTATCACTCAAGTACTGTAAAATTATGAGTAATGTTAATCATGGGGTCCTAGTGGTTCTAAAATTAAGACTTCTCGCTTAGGTGAAATTTCACTAATAAAATTAGCCGACTCAGTTCAGCCAAGAAATTCATTCACTCTTGTATCTTGGGCATTACTAAGACTTCAAGGTGTCTTTTTTTCCCTCCCCTACCTATTGTATTAATATTAAGAGGCATATCACAAATAATGTTTGCAAAATAATGTTTGATTGTTTTTACTAATGTAATACTAGTATTTTAAAGTTAAAATGTTTATCAAATTCAACTTTTTTGTAGATTCAGATACCAATGTAAATAAGTGCGAGTAGTAAGTCAAAATTACGTACATTTCTAATCATATCATAATATTAAAATATTTATTTGCTTAAAAGACGTTATAAAAACACATTAAAAGTAAATTAAAAACTCTTTATTTACATGTTTCAACTCATTTTCTGACAATCACCTAATGAATGTATAATGTATAATAGAAAATTACAAATGCATAATGAAAAATGGAAAAAAATCATCAAAAATAAACAAGTAATCATGTAATTCGCCCTATATTTTCGCAATTGCTCGTGTTCTCTCTATCGCGATGCCGTAATTTATCCAACCATTCAACCCATAAATTCGGGATACAAAAAGATAATGTATCGTTACAAACTCCTGATCCTCTTAAATAAATTTCAATGGACTCTCTTATGAATAATCTCTCTATTCTAAAAAAAAGTAACTACCGCTGTCACCGCCGCCGCCGCCGCCGCCGGTTTTGAATTTTTTGTGACCGGAGATCTTTCTTCGTTAATATCTCTCTATTCTAAAAAAAAGTAACTACCGCTGTCACCGCCGCCGCCGCCGCCGGTTTTGAATTTTTTGTGACCGGAGGTCTTTCTTCGTTAATATTAAGAAAAATAATGCATACAAAAATATGAAAATCGGTAGTATTATACAGAAATGTTTGATAAACACGCTGATGCAGACAGTTTTCAGATTGAAGAATTATTTTAAGAGATATTTAATGCTAAAGTTGGACAAAATCGTTCCACTAAAAAAGTTTTATAGGAGCAAAAACTGTTCATAGGAATTTAATCATTTTTAGATCATTTTATGCGTTAGAATTTGCCGGAGTGCAGATTGCATTAATTTTTTTATTTTGACTAATTTTTTGAGGTTTTATTTCTATTTTAAATTCAGATTTTCAGCATTTCTAGAGATATTTTTAACAGATTTTAGAAAGTGATATTAATTTAAACTGTTGCCAACTGTATAAACAGCGGAAGCAATAATGTTTGCTTCAAAAAAAAAAAAAAAATTTTATACGTGTAAATAAATTAAAAATTTATTTACACGTGACTATTATAAACAGAAAAAACATTTGGAATTAGAATTAAATAATTATGTACAAAAAGCAGGAACTTATTAAAAATTATATCATAAAAACTATAATTACACGTGAACTTTAAGAGAGAAAGGAATTTGTAAAGCAATAAATTTATTAACATGCGTTAAAAGTCTTAAATAGGAGAAATTACGTCATATTTACGTCACATTACAGTTATTACATAAAATAAATTAAAAATTCATTTACACGTGACTATTATAAACAGAAAAAAAACATTTGGAATTAGAATTAAATAATTATGTACAAAAAGCAGGAACTTATTAAAAATTGTCATAAAAACTATAATTACACGTGAATTTTAAGAGAGAAAGGAATTTGTAAAGCAATAAATTTATTAACATGCGTTAGAAGCCTTAAAGAGGAGAAATTACGTCATATTTATGTCACATTACAGTTATTACATAAAATGAACACAAAATAATATTGCAAAACGGTTTAAATTTAGAAATTGCGCTAGACATTTATTTGATATTTTAAGAGGATACTTTTCAACTATTTTTGTTAGGAAAGCGCAAATAATATTTAATTTTTAACACAAGTATTTTCACGTGAATATTAAAAAGAGAAAGAATAGTTTGGTCAAAATTACGTCAGATTAAAAACGATTAATTTAAAATGTCTCATTTAAAAGAACTTTCTTTTCACTTTGTTAAAAAATACCAGGAGACAAAGACTCTGTTTACTTAATTCCTTTTATATTAGCTTATTTTGAAATGTTGTTACACGTGTCTACGTCATCAAGTTATTTTTTTTCGACGTTTTATTTGTATTTTTATTAATGTTGTACTAATTTATTTGTTTTTTCGTTATTTAAAATAAAAATTATGTCAATTTGTATAATTTGGCGAGTGGTTTGTCGATTTATATAATTTGGCGAAATTGGTCGACGGGATAATCAAGTAGTACCGCAACGGATTTGGCTTTAAAATTCTCCAATCAAAGAGAAATGAATAGAAATCCGTTTATAGGGAGATCGCCACTGTTTTTTAAATTATAATTCAATCTTTTGAAATCTTCTTAAAGCCGATCAAATTAGCGTGCATTTAGAGTCTACGGTGTCTGGACGGGGGTTGGCGAGCGTAGCTCGTAGGGGGCCGAGCCCCCTAGTTAAGAAAAATAATGCATACAAAAATATTAAAATCGGTAGTATTATACAGAAATGTTTGATAAACACGCTGATGTAGACAGTTTTCAGATCGAACAATTATTTTAAGAGATATTTAATGCTAAAGTTGGACAAAATCGTTCCACTAAAAAAGTTTTATAGGAGAAAAAACTGTTCATAGGAATTTAATCATTTTTAGATCACTTTATGCATTAGAATTTGCCGGAGTGCAGATTGCATTAATTTTTTTATTTTGACTAATTTTTTGAGGTTTTATTTCTACACTGTAAAAAAAAATGGTAACGTTACATGTAAAATCCAGGAGCGTTTCGCCTTTTCTCAGGTTTTCAGAATAATTTAGCTCTTTCCTGTGAAATTCTGGTTTTCTTATTTGAAACGTTCCTGAACAAAATTTTGAAACAGCAAAACGCTGCGACCGCCATTTATTATTTTTTTGCTATAATCCGTTGCTCGCGCGCGAGTGTCGAAAACGAATTCCTTAAATGAATGTAAAAAAATTAATATGGAATGCAAATAAATCAATAGACGACATAATCCTTTACGTCTCTAAAGCCAAGACCATTCAGATGAAAATACAATACCTCTGTGACATCGCTAAGAGATTATCTCTCGTACGTGTCTGTGGAATGTTTAAAGAGCAGACCGTGTAAAAAAAAATACACCTATTATTTGATCTCCATTAACCAGGGGACCACCAAATATAATTCTCACCGATTTTGATTAATTTAAAGTATGTTTTAGAGTTCTTATCTCTAATTATTCTTGTGAAAGAATTTCTTCAAATGGGCCTTAAATTTTCAGAAATTAGATGCCGAGGTTTAGCATACGTTTCAAATACCCATTAGTTTGCAGCTCTCAATGTGTCTTTCGTAGTGTGGACGCAGAAGGTTCGCACGCCACCCGTACGGCCTGAGTTCGATGCTACCTCTCGACTTTTTTTTTTTTTAATTAATTTTATATTTTAACACTTTACAATTTGATTTAAATTTTATATATATTTGACACTTTGAATTGCTGCAAATTTGAATTTTTTTTTTATTTTCGGAAAAAATATACAATTACGTTTAGGATTTTTTTTTCATGAAAATTCATATGTATTTTATCTAACTTGTAAACTAACATAATTACTAACGAAAATCCAAAATATTTTATGTCTAGATTTTTTTTCTAATTATTATTTACATTTATATATTTTTATATTTTAAGCAAAGTTCAGAAACAATATATCATATATATATTTACTTTATTGAATTTTAACTGGAAATTTATTTTTTCGTGTAAATTATAAATAATAACTAGCGCTGCAGTTCGCAGTCAAGTCCAACTAATAAGAGTGAATTATGTCTGCCAGGTATCGGTCCGAATAGCCTAACAGGTAAGGCATTGGCACGGCACGCCAAGTATCCAGGTTCGATCCCTGGTCTGAACATTTTTCGATCTGTTGGAATAAACTTCAACTGTGCTACTCCAGCCTTGAATATAAATAATAATTTTGATGTCAATTTCAAAATATTTTTTCATTCCAATAAATAATGATAATAAAGCGAAAATTGTCAACAGGAAATGTAAAAATCGTCTGCGGATCCCGCATGCTGTGAAATGTCAGTAATGTTTTGCTGTCAACAGAAATATTCCTGGTATTTCGCAGGAAACTTACTGGCATTTCTGTAGAATGTTTTTAACATATACAGTAAAGTTCCAGTCATTTTCAAGAAATGTTTCCTGGAAATAATGGGCAACTCAGCTGCCCATTTTTTCCCAGAAACGTTGCGGAATTTTTTTTTACAGTGTATTTTAAATTCAGATTTTCAGCATTTCTAGAGATATTTTTAACAGATTTTAGAAAGTGATATTAATTTAAACTGTTGCCAACAACAGCGGAAACAATAATGTTTGCTTCAAATTAAAAATATTTATACGTGTAAATAAATTAAAAATTTATTTACAAGTGACTATTATAAACAGAAAAAAACATTTGGAATTAGAATTAAATAATTATGTACAAAAAGCAGGAACTTAATAAAAATTACGTCATACAAACTATAATTACACGTGAATTTTAAGAGAGAAAGGAATTTGTAAAATAATAAATTTATTAACATGCGTTAGAAGTCTTAAATAGGAGAAATTACGTCATGTTTACGTCACATTACAGTTATTACATAAAATGAACACAAAATAATATTGCAAATCGGTTTAAATTTAGAAATTGCGCTAGACATTTATTTGATATTTTAAGAGGATACTTTTCAATTATTTTTGTTAAGAAAGCGCAAATAATATTTCATTTCTAACACAAGAATTTTCACGTGAATATTAAAAAGAGAAAGAATAGTTTGGTCAAAATTACGTCAGATTAAAAACGATTAATTTAAAATGTCTTATTTAAAAGAACTTTCTTTCCGCTTTGTTAAAAAATACCGGGAGACAAAGACTCTGTTTACTTAATTCCTTTTATATTAGCTTATTTTGAAATGTTGTTACACGTGTCCACGTCATCAAGTTATTTTTATTTCGACGTTTTATTTGTATTTTTATTAATGTTGTACTAATTTATTGGTTTTTTCGTTATTTAAAATAAAAATTATGTCAATTTGTATAATTTGGCGAGTGGTTTGGCGATTTATATAATTTGGCGAAATGGGTCGACGGGATAATCAAGTAGTACCGCAACGGATTTGGCGTTAAAATTCCCCAATCAAAGAGAAATGAATAGAAATCCGTTTATAGAGAGATCGCCACTGTTTTTTAAATTATAATTAAATCTTTCGAAATCTTTTAAAAGCCGATCAAATTAGCGTGCATTTAGAGTCTACGGTGTCTGGACGGGGGTTGGCGAGCGTAGCTCGTAGGGGGCCGAGCCCCCTAGTTGTAAATAAAAATTAGACCTGTAGATGATTTTACTCTCGTTAAAAAGTATGTTAATGTTCTCTATTTGATTTAGCCGGGATAAAGCAGTACTACCTCTACTGTATTTCATGTCCGCTATATGTTCTTTACATCTGATATTGAATTTTCGTTAGGTTATACCTATATAATGATTTTTGATTCCTCCCTCCCTAATAAATGGAATCATATAAACTCCTGAGAAGTCATCTTTATTAATCGGATCAATTTTAGTATTTAAAAGCATCTTTAATTTCGGAGGCGGCTTCGCGATCAAACATAAGCCAAAATTTCTTAAATGATTTTTTATATGTTCAAAGAAACCCTGGAAATAGTTTGCTACAACCCTTTTCATAGTAACTTCATTAATAGTTTTATTTTTATTTTTAGAAGTATCAAAGGAGCTCTAAATCAATTTGTTAATTAATTTTACCTGATATCCATTATCATTAGCAATACGTTTAATTTTCTCTAATTCACGCCCCCCCCCCCCCATCCCAGATTTATATCAGAAGAAATCTTGAAAGCACGATTGATTAGGAACCTGAAGGTGGATAATTTGTAAGGCAATGGGGTGCATGCATCGGAAGGTATAACGTTTAAATCTGCGATAGGTTTTCGGTAAACTGAACGAATTAATTCATCCCCCTTTCTTTGTAACTCAACATCTAAAAAAGGTAATTTTACCCCTGTTTCTAGTTCAAAAGTAAACTTAATATTATTGTCAAGTTCATTTAACTGTTGTATGAAAATCATTAACTCATCTATATTATCTCGCCAAACAATAAAAATATCATTTACATAACGTAACCATACTAAAGGAACTACCTCAAAAGTGCTGAAAATTTTAGATTCGAGGGGGTGTGATTTAAATTCCGCCAGAAGGCCAGATATTGGGGATCCATTCGGAGCACCACATGATTGGTCATAAATAACATTATCGAAAATAAAAAAATTACTTGAAATAATTAAGTTTAAACCACTCTTTAAAGTGTTCTTCATGGGCAGATCAAAGGCATTATCGATAAAATGTTCTAGGTTCTTGGTAACTTCTATTGTATCTATGGATGGATAAAGGGAAACAATGTCCAAACTTGCTAAAATACAGTCTTCAGAGATGTTCAATTTCTTGATTTTCTCAACGAAATCTGTAATAGAGCCCACTGTAAATATGGAAGGAGGCAACAATTTTTGTAATAGGGGAACGTATGGTATTTTGTCACAATCGGACGAAGAGGACAATCTTGTTTATGATCTTTCATTTTACCCACTAATCTAGGTATGACAGCTAGTTTGTTTAACCTCAATTTAATTTTCATGAAATCCGGCCATTTTCCTTTTTCAGTGATCTCTTTGGTTTTGTCACAAATTTTACGTAATGGGTTATGTTTGACGGTTTTACATTTCATTTTATCGATACAATCCTGCATTTTATTAATGCACTCTTTCCTATTAAGGATAGCCAAGCGATTAGATTTATCAGTATCGATTATGGAAATATCTTTGTGTGATCTTATTCTCTTGATGGATACAGATCAAAAAATGAAAAACAGATTAAAACCATCAAGATAATAAGATCATACAAAGATATTTCCATATTCGAGACTGATAAAGACTGTATTTTAGCAAGTTTGGACATTGTTTCCGTTTATCCATTCATAGATACAATAGAAGTTACCAAGAACCTAGAACATTTTATCCGTAATGCAGAAACCTTTGATCTGCCCATGAAGAACACTTTAAAGAGTGGTTTAAACTTATTATTTCAAGTAATTTTTTTATTTTCGATAATGAAATTTAAAACAATCATCTGGTGCTCCGATGTTATCCCCAATATCTGGCCTTCTGACGGAATTTAAATTACGCCCCCTCGAATCTAAAATTTTCAGCACTTTTGAGGTACTTCCTTTAGTATGGTTACGTTATGTAGACGATATTTTTATTTATAATAAAACACACATACACACATAAATAACGCATGCATTCAACAGTTAAAGGTATATATAAATATTATACAGACATACATACAATAAATACAATAAATCCAACTGGAGTGAAAAATTAGCCAGAGCCAGGAATCGAACCCGGGACCACAGTATACAAGACTGCTGCTCTAATCACTGAGCTACGATAATTACGATATTTTTATTGTTTGACGAGGTAATATAGATGAGTTAATGATTTTCATACAACAGTTAAATGAACTTGACAATAATATTAAGTTTACTTTTGAACTAGAAACAGGGGGAAAATTACCTTTTTCAGATGTTGAGTTACAGAGAAAGGGGAATGAATTAATTAGTTCAATTTACAGAAAATCTATCACAGATTTAAACGTTATACCTTCCGATGCATGCACCTCATTGCCTTACAAATTATCCACCTTCAGGTTCCTAATTAATCTTGCTTTCAAGATTTCTTCTGATATAAATCTGGGGGATGAATTAGAGAAAATTAAACGTATTGCTAGTGATAATGGATATCAGGTAAAATTAATTAACAAATTGATTTAGAGCTCCTTTGATACTTCTAAAAATAAAAATAAAACTATAAATGAAGTTACTATGAAAAGGGTTGTAGCAAACTATTTCCCGGGTTTCTTTGAACATATAAAAAATCATTTAAGAAATTTTGGCTTATGTTTGATCGCGAAGCCGCCTCCGAAATTAAAGATGCTTTTAAATACTAAAATTGATCCGATTAATAAAGATGACCTCTCAGGAGTTTATATGATTCCATTTATTAGGGAGGGAGGAATCAAAAATCATTATATAGTTATAACCCAACGAAAATTCAATATCAGATGTAAAGAACATATAGCGGATATAAAATACAATAGAGGTAATACTGCTTTATCCCGGCTAAATCAAAATAGAGAACATTAACATACATTTTAACGAGAGTAAAATCATCTACAGGCCTAATTTTTATTTACAATTATTCATAAGAGAGTCCATTGAAATTTATTTAAGAGGTTCAGGAGTTTGTAACGATACATTATCTTTTCGTATCCCGAATTTATGGGTTGAATGGTTGGATAAATTATGGCATCGCGACATAGAGGGAACACGAGCAATCGCGAAAATATAGGGGGCGTTACATGATTACTTGTTTATTTTCGATGATTTTTTCCATTTTTCATTATGCATTTGTAATTTTCTATTATACATTCTGACGACGATTCAGAAAATGAGTTGAAATATGTAAATAAAGAGTTTTTAATTTACTTTTAATGAGTTTTTATAACGTCTTTTAAGCAAATAAATATTTTAATATTATGATATGATTCAGATACCGTTCAATTAATATTAATTTGAAGCAAAATGGCGTAAACAATTTTATCTGTAATCGCAAACTATTATGAAAATAACTTATAACTTTTATCTTTCGCTTTTATAACAAAAGAAATCTAATTATCCATATAATGAACAAAATATGTTCACATAAAGAAAAGTTAATTTAAAAGGTTACCTTCCGTTTCGGCAGGAGATTGTTTGAATTGTTGTTTTTTAATAAAAAGAAAACGGGATTGTTTTCAAAGAATTTTACATATCAGAGACTACATGTGTTTATTTTTATAAAAACTTTCCAACAAATTTGAAATGTTTTTATGAATTTGGTTTGTCTGTCCGTCTGTCCACGCACTAACTCACGTAAATATACTCGGATTTTCATGAAATTGAAAAATGTTAATGCTCCTTACTATGGCATGTTTGGTATTGTATATGAAGTGAGTAGCATTAATAGTTAATTTACAAGGGAACTCAAAATAATTCCATTCCATTATGGTAAATTGGGAAAAAATGTTTGGAGAGTACTTTAATGACATTACGCTATTTCAAATGTATTGAAACTGATATAAATCACTAAATTTCACTGCAAGATGATTACGATAGAATAGGGCATTTATAGTAGTTGTCGTTCATTTACTGGGACACACAAAAGTAATCGGTTATAGTACTGCCTTTGAGCAGTAATTGCTGGAAGTGGGTTTTCAATTTCGGTATGCGCTTTTAAATTTAATTTATTTTTTGCATGTTACACGTTGTATATAAATTCTATACCTCGTATACAGGGCTGCACAAAAGATTCCACGCACCCATTCTCCTTATTAGCGGAAATGGCTTAAGGGGAGTTTTGAACTGTGGTATGTATTTTTTAACTGAACTAAATTTTTGCATGCATGTAGTTAACACATACAAATCTATATATAACATATATATGGCTGCTCAAAGAATTAAGGTAACTTTCTGATTGTAGATGGCAACAGCTGAAGTTGGGTTTTCAAATGTGCTATGTATTTCCACATGGTTGAATTAGACATAATATTTTAACTTATTAAATGGGAAAGTTTTGTTACATTATTAGGAATGGTGTTGGAAAGTGTTTCATAATCTATGTTTGACGGATGATTTTTTCTTTCTTGTTTTCTAGAATATAGTCTAACATGATAAATACAGCGTATTTTTTTTATTTATTAATTTTCTAAACAGGGTAATGGAAATCTTACAGCTAGCCAGTGTTTATAATGTGATTTAGTTGACAAAAGCGAAATTTATTCGTGACAATTATTAACACTCTAGTTAGAGAAGCACATCTTAATTGAGAATTTCACAACAATGATGAGTTTTGAATAACGTCTTGTCTCGATGTTATTTCCAGTAAACTTTAAATCCATTGTGAAATTTTGTAGATTTAGAAGACATAAAAGAAGTCCTATACAGATGTTATGTAAATGTTTTCATGTCTTTTTCTGCATTTTTTTAAGAATTAGTCTTTGTTTTATTTTATTCTAGCTTAAAAATAAAATAATACAAAATATTTGTTGTTTTTTTTAGCTTGCACAATGAACTTTTAAATGACCAAACGTTTGTTAAGAAAACAAAACAAAAATAAATACTATTTTTTTAATTTATTAAAAACAGCAACAAGAAGAAAAGGATTCGTTTTTATCACAGAGTTTTAAGTAAGGATTGATCGAAACAGGTTTAAAAAACCGAAAACGAATTTCAGTAACCTTTCTATTTTCTGCCGAAAACGAAAACTTCCCAAATTTTTTTTAAATTAATACATATTTAAATATGCATAATTATTAATTAACTAGTGCAAACGCCCGTCGTAGGACGGTTGGTAGAAATCGTGGTTTTCCCTTACAATTTGAAATAATTGATGAAAATATTCATATAACTATTATTCCGTAATCTAGCTATTTGGTTTAAAAATCATAAAAAGTCAGTAAATTGAAATACAGTTTTCAAACATTTTATATTTGAAAGTACACCCTCCTTATTCAACGGTGTAAAATTTAAAATAAAGCGATGCTGAGAAGTAATAAAGTGTGCCCCCCCCCCCCCCCCAAAAAAAAAAAAAAAAAAGAAAGAAAAGAAAGAAAAGGAAAATGGATTAATGATTCATGAAATCAATTTTTCCAAAATAAATGAAACATACAAACATGAAACAAACAAACTAAAGACTATGTTTATTACATTAATAATATAAATGTACTCTATTATTACATAAATAGAGTACATTTATGTTAGCTTGGCGATGCGACAAATCGCCAAATATTATTCCCATTGACATAATTCATATTTCATTAACTTCACTTAAAATATAAACCTTTAACCCGTTTCATTTAAAAAGCATGACATTTATTTAAAATACAAAATTCAAAATACATATATTGCATACAATTAAAATATATGCCTTTTACTCATTTCCTTTAAAATACATAACATAAATACCATAACACTTTATTTCGACTTCAAAGCATTGTTTCGAAATCACATAAACGCAAAAAAAAATAACTACTATTTGCGGAAAAAACCCCGTTATTGGAGAGATTTGCCCCGGATAACATAAAAGTACCGAAATTAGAGTTGAGTTTTCTAGTCTTTGTATTTAAATTAAAAATTATTTTCATTGGTTCATAGACGAATGACGTCAAAGGCATATTAATAATACAGGAGATAAAATATTCAATGCGCGAAAAATTTTCCATTTTTATTAATGAATTTTCAAAAATGAGTGATTTACTCATTTGCTTACATTGTTTACATTTGTAAAATTAATCACAATTTCTGAAATGTTCGTTTATTTATATCAGTAATCTGTTGTTGGTAGCTGGTTATTTTTAAACTAGCCGCCCTTGGCGACCAGTATGGTTTCCCTTAAATCTATGCTAACCATTGTATCATGTCACTTTTATACAAAATTTAATTTACTTGCTCAGTCCTTCGCCAAATCCGAAGATTCTGATACAGAAATCATGAACTCGGCATTTTTATGTTAGCCGGGTGCAGGTGATAAATCGCCAAACACTGTCCCCATCGTATTTTTCGCATTTCATTAATTTAATTTAAAACATAGTACTTTCACTCATTTTGTTTAAAATGCATAACTTTCATTTTAAACTGAAATATTTAGAATTTATTACTCTCAATTATTGCTTAAAAAAAAAAAAAAAAAAAAAAAAAAAAGCAATATAACAAATTACAACGACCATTTGGAAAATGATTTTAACAAAGACTAAAATTTAAAACATATTTCAAATGAAAATCAAATTTCAAATTACTTTTGCTTAAAAGGCGCAAAGGCCAGCCTAGTGAAAAATATTCCATGCCGGGAATCGAACCCGGGCCATCAGCATAGCGCACAGACGTTCTACCGACTAAACCACATGGAACGATACCCAGCCTGGAACTTCTCACTATTACAGGTTGGCAAGGCTACAAACGCAGCATTTAAAACATAAACAATCGCATGGAGTTGATCATACATTACGTACGCCATGAATTAAACATTAATAGTGTTATTACACGTAAAAATTCCAAGCGACTCGTATTTGGTGTGAAATATTTATATGTATTCATTCCTGTCCTATTTTTTTTTTATTGCCTTATTCCATTTTTATTTTGCACGTGAAAATCTTACAAATTAAAATTAACTCTTTGGCAGAAATTATTATTCATTTTCTTTCATTTTCATTAGTTATCCACCTGAAACTTACGTATTATCCAAGCATTTCATTGGCTGTTCGGGAAAAGGCTTTTCCATCGTCAGATTTCCAAGAAATCTGACGGCCAATTTTAAATGAAATTTCATTCTTAAACTTCTAAACACCCGACAATATTACTTTTTACACCGTCGGATAGAGAAAAAAAATGTACTTTTAAATGCAATTTGTTTGAAAGCTGTATCTTAAATTGTTTCTGAGTTATTAATTTTTTTTGTAGTTTTTATTACTTTTTTGTCATAGTGGCAACAGAAGGTATCCATTTCTGTTGAAGTAAAGGGAAATACATATTACTTACTGTATAGACCAATCAGAATACGAATAAAATGCGGATTAAACCAATAAAAACTTTCAGATATGCTTTTGATTTCCTACCCTGACGAGAACTATAACCATTTTTCCAAATGGTTAAAAAAAAAAAAAAAGCAATTTAACAAATTACAACGACCATTTGGAAAATGATTTTTTCAAAGACTAAAATTTAAGACATAAAAAATAGCACGGAGTTGATCATACATTACGTACGCCATGAATTAAACATTAATAGTGTTATTACACGTAAAAATTCCAAGCGAGAGAAATCGCCTGCGACTCGTACGTATTATCCACCTGAAACTTATGTATTAGCCAAGCATTTCATTGGCTGTTCGGGAAAAGGTTTTTCCATCGTCAGATTTCCAAGAAATCTTACGGCCCATTTTAAATGAAATTTCATTCTTAAACTTCTAAACATCCCACAATATTACTTTTTACACCGTCGTATAGAGAAAAAAATGTACTTTTAAATGCAATTTGTTTGAAAGCTGTATCTCAATTTGTTTCTGAGTTATTAATTTTTTTTGTAGTTTTTATTACTTTTTTGTCATAGTGGCAACAGAAGGTATCATCTCTGTTGAAAGTAAAGGGAAATGCATATTACTGTATAGACCAATCAGAAAACGAATAAAATGATGATTAAACAAAACAAAACAAAACAAAAAAAACTTCAGATATGCTTTTGATTTCCTACCCTGACGAGGACAATAACCATTTTTCCAAATGTTTAAAAGGAAAAGTGATAAATAATACCATGAGCCATGACATTTAATTTCAAAATCAAAGCTTTGTTTTAATTTACCACGCGAAAAATTGCTTATGATAGTCGCATGAAATGGACTATTATAATATAGATGACATGATGGCGATTGAACAATATTTGGCGATTTATCACCTGCGCCCGGTTAATATTAAATTTCCAAAGTGGCCTTCTGGCATATAAAATCTGAAACGGTCAACCCGGAACTGTTGACGACAGTCACACATGACTTAGGCTATTATTATACAGATTAGAACTTAAAACATTATTATCGTGTGGTTTTTGAAGATTTTAGACCAGTTTAGAGGAAAAAGTATCAGATTTGTTTTTTAGTTTAACCTGAAATTTACATTTGACATTATACTTTGAGAAGTACAGCCATTTATATTTATTAAATACAATTGCCAAATTTATAAAAATTAACCCTTTCCACTTAATTTTTTTAAATCACTTTACAGTACACACGTAATATTTTCTGTGAAAAATGATCCATGCATGGTTGCCATGAAAATTTCCGAATTGAATTGTGATTGCCATTATTTTTGTAGAGAAAAAGGTCACCTAATTTAGTCACTGACACGCTGCGATAACTTTTACTCCAAACAATAAAAGGGCTGTCTATAGCCTGATACTTCCATACATTTAGAAGTGCTAGCTGTACGTACATGTCCAAAAAAGTTAATTATTTTGTTGCATACACTCATTTGCGTTTTACCAGATCCCGCATTTGCGGGATCTCAAAAATGAAAATGGATCTCTTTTGAAAATTTGCGGGTTTGTCAGAAAGAGGATGAACGACCACATTTCTAAATATAAAATCAGAGAAAAGTATCGATGCATTTTTCATACTTTTACCATATCCGTTAAGAAAATTCAACACCATATGCTTTTCCCTTAAACTCTTGAGACCTGAGGTTAAAATAATATAAATGTAATTTTGTTTTAGTAACGTGCTTTCATTAAAATTTACTAAATTTTAGAGAAAAATATATTTTTTAAATGCACTACCGGATGTGGACATATTTTGCTAATTTGGCCAAAATTTTGCGCTATTGTGGTAACCTTGCCATTAGTACTTTTGAACGAATACTGTTGAATATAATGTTGAATATATAAACTGTTGAATTTGATACTGTAGAAAAATACATAGGAAATCAAACTATAATTGAGTAACTATGAAGTTCAAGTAGTATTTTTGTGATGTCTTTCGTAAACAGAGGGCGCTTGGCGGAAGGAAACGCGAAAAATCCCAAAACTCGTGTTTAATTATTTTAGTTATACTATAGGCATGTCAAGTTCCAAGATTTTATTTCCATTGGTTTATGAGATATGAAGATTTTTTTTAATTTAAAATTTGCCCTCGTTGCCCCCCTTAGGGATCGAATTAAAAAAAAAATCATGATTTAATTCCTGTATTGCCCCCAGGAATACGTATATATTCCAAATTTCAAAGTTCAATGTCAAAAGGAAGCGGGTGAAAAATGAGTAACAAGATCTGACTGCCACACACAAGCAGAATTGCAAGTTAAAAGAAAGCATGTAAAAACACTACAAAATGCAATCTCAATTTTGCACGTTTTTTGCTCCTGCAACCCCCAGGTGGCAGTGACACCGACATAAAATAGAGCTTATGTTAGAGCAAGGGCTGTCACCATCGATTTCCAACCATTACTTTTGAAATCGGTTTGATAGTTCCTGAGATTGCGTAGAAATCGCAATTTTGATCGTTTTTTAGAACGCTTTTTTTTTCACCCCTTTTAAATTTCGAATTTTTAAAGAAATGTCCTTAGAGATCTTTTATATCTTATAAGTAACTACCATTCCAAATTTCATGTTTCTAGGCCCTTCAGTAACACAAAAAACGCATTTTTAGAACGTTTTATGCTCCTACACCCCTTTGGGTGTTCAAACAGGGACTGACACCATCATTTTGATACCTTTACTTTTGAAATCGGTTCGGTAGTTCCAGGGATTACCTCCTACAAACAAACAAATTTACTTCTTTATAATATTAGTATAATATAATATAATATAATATAATATAATATAAATTTAAATATTAGAACACTGCAAACCGAAGCTCACCAAAACAGTTCTGTGTATTGTGTTTTGTTAATTGATGTAAAGAAATCCTTGACGAGTATAGGATTTTCTGAAAATTTCTCACTCCCGATTTTAATATTTTTGCTCTGTTCATTTATTAGATTTTATTATGTATAATTGCATATTGAAGTAGTCAAAATATATTAATTTTTTTCTTTTCCAGAAGACGAAATTGCTTTAAATTTTGAAAATAATGCATAAAATATAAATACGTGGGTGGAGGGAACAGAGAGATACACTGTGGTTCTTATTACTGTAGACCTCTATTAATTTTTTAGGTGCCTTCGCCGTCCGTCCGCACATAATAGGGCAAAAACTACCCAACCGAATGGTTTGAAATTTAATATATTATATAATTCGTTGCAGAATTTTGACGAGTCTTTTCAAATTTTATAAAAATCGAATCAAAACTTTAAAAAAATATTAATAAAAGTTTTTTTCATGTTATTAAATTCTGTCATAAGTAATCAACTCTATGATATCCCATGATAGGTAATGATTCTAGGTTGCCATGCTGTTTGCGTCCTATTTAAGATGGAGTCATATTATTTCCGAATTGCTGAATTTAATATATAAAATCGTAATATATTTTGTACCATGCATTTTTGCATAAGAGTGCAACAGCTTTACACCAAGATATGAAATAATATAATATGATATAAAACTAGTCAAAGTAAGAACGCATCTCAATTACCACGTTTGACGTACAGTTTCCGACTTGTTTGTTAGAATTTAAGCACTGTTCAACTATATATATGTACTAGGGGGCTCTGCCCCCCGCAAGCTATGCTCGCCAACCCCCGTTCAGACACCGCAGAATCTAAAAACACGCTAATCTGATCGGTTTTAAAAATATTAGAGAAGATTGAATTATACTGAAAAAAAGCTGTGCAGATCTCCCTGTAAACGGGTTTCCATTCAATTTCCTTTTTTTCAAAAATTTAAGGCCGAATTATTTGCTGTTAAGACATCCAATGATTGTTTTCGTGTTTGATTAAAGAGGATCAGTTAAACATTTGAAAAGAAGCTAAAAAATGAATTAAGTGTACAGAGTCTGTGTCTCCCGGTATTTTCAAACAATTTCTATAACAATAGCCTAAGTCATGTGACTATCATCAACAGTTCCGCGCGAACCACTTCGCTTTATATATTCCTGGTGCCATTTTGGTACTTTAATGTTAGCCAGGTACAGGTGATAAGTCGCCAAATATTATTCTATCACCATCATTTCATCTATATTATAATAGTCCAAGTCATGTAACTGCCATAAATAAATACGCTGTGATCCCTTCGCTTTTCATATGAAAGTTTGGCTCAGATATCATATACGGACCCATATTGGTACGATTTTTTTCCGACACTAATTTGGGGAAAACATCAATAGCATAAACAACAACACCCGGTTTATCAAATCAAGCAAAATAACGATACTATGGCGCCAGTTAAGTACCCGTTGCGTATATGACATTGGCGCCAGAAAAAAATCGCGCCAATATGGGTCTGTATATGACATCTGTGCCGAAAGTTTTTCCTTTTGATTAAAAAATCAAATTTCTTTTTCGAATAAAACTACATAAAAGTTTCCATGGTCGCAAAGAATTCTTGGTACTGTTACGCTAGCCATGTGCAAATCTCGCCAATAGCTATTTTTCAACTCGCCAGTTAGCATTTTTTTTTTCGAGGGGTAAATTAAAACATTGCTTTGAAGTTGAAATTAAATGTCATCGTTTGTTACATCATTTAATATTTGGCCAGATGTCATATACGCACCGGGTTTGACGTGATTTTTTTACGAAAATTTGGCGAAGACCTCGTTTTCGAATACCAGTCACATATGTATTATTGGTACTACTTAGTTATACCGTCGACCAAAAATCTATCACCAAACTATAAGATTAAATGCCAGTAATGGTTGATCGTAAATGTCACATTCACTCGACTTTAAGCAAGTTACACGTCTTTATGTCATCAAGTGATTTTTATTTTGACGTTTTATTTGTATATTTATTAATGTTATACTATTTTATTTGTTCTTTCGTTATTTAAAATAAAAATTATAGCAATTTGTATAATTTGGCGAGTGGTTTGGCGATTTATATAATTTGACGAAATGGGTCGAATTAGAAAAAAATTAATATTTCGAAAACTAATTCGAATTTAAAAATTTTAATACCAGTTTCGAAATCTGCAGACCAATACGGATTTTTGATGCTAATTTCATCACAAAGTATTCCGTATTTTAGGAGAAATCGCCGTGAAACATAATCAGTTGTTTGATCAGTCGTTCCATAGAATCGTTCCATAAATTCGTTTCATAATATCCGTTTCATTAGGATTTTATATATACGAGTTGGAAACCGTCGAAATTCGACGACTAAAATGTGTAGAAAGAAACTGTTAGATCAAATTTATGATAAACCTACAAAAATAATTACAATAAAAAATTCATCTTACATTGGTTGTCTAACTCTTAAAACAAATAATATTTTAAACCTAAAATTACCAAAATGTTATTTCCACAAACTTCAACTGCTTAAATTATTTAAAAATTAAACTGTTTCTAGAATACGTAATACAGATGAATAATTACGATGAAGTTATCGATTGAGGCTCTTACGTTTGTTTTTACGGGATGAAAATTCAGTAAAAAAGATTTTGCTTTGTCACACCATAAAATTCCGCCCTATAAAATCTAAATTGTACGTTATTTTCACATTCTCCAAATTTACATACGCACCCCTCAAGTTCACAATTTAAAAGTATTTTAACGCGCAATAGATTATTAATGAATGTATTTTCAAACTTAAAGTCAAGTTCGTCCGATTCAACTTTGCATGTGATCATTATCACAAACTTTAAGTTCTAATCTCAGTATCCGCGAATAAAAAATTCAGAAGTGTGCCTTTAGTTGTCATAGAATTGGTCGTTTAATATTGGTCAAATATTTAGTCTTATCAAAGAAAAGGATCGTTTTGTTTTAAATATGACATCATTTTTACTCACTGAATCATTTTGCCTAAGCGTCTCAAACTCAGTATCAGCGTAATGTAAAAATATTGAAATGTAACTGATTTATGAAGAAGAATGCGTGTTTTTTTATGGCTGACGTCATTTTCTGTCCAAAATTATAAAAAATGTAAGTTACTTTTAATTGTAATGTGAAAATGGCATCAATAAGGATATAAGCAATAAAAATAAATAAACCATGACTATTTTCCCTTTACTTTTAATAGAAATGGTGTACTTCAGTTGCCACAATTACAAAATTGGTACTAAAAACTATAAAAAAATTAATATCTCAAAAATAAATTCAGATAGAGCTTTCAAACAAATTACATTTAAAAGTAAATTTTTTCCCCAATATTACGGTGTTACAATTGAAACTGTGCGACGTTTAGAAGTTTAAAAATTTGCAGTAGCGAAAATTGCAAAACCGAAATTTCATTTCAAATTTCAGAGTGTTGCCATTCGCAGAATGACGTATGCGTTACGCACATATATGTTTGTCCTTTATAATATAGATAGATAGGGTAGATATTTGGCAATCCGGATAACAGAAGTTTGGATAATTGGAGTTTTATGGCCTTATTTTGTAATTGATCGATCAAAATTTTACCTAGATCATTTGTTTTCAGTGTATTTGGATATCTAGAGCATGAAAACAGGAAATGAAAGCGATTACAAATTCAGCGGAGAATATCATTTGTAACTTCTATCAAAACTAGATAACCGGTAATAACATGAATTCATTAGAATGCAAATGCAACATCATTGGGACATCCTGCTTGATTAGAAGTTACATGTATCTATTCAGATTAAAGTCATATTATGAAAATGGAAGAATCTATAATAATAAGGAAAGAAGTTTGTGTGTGAGTTTGTGAGTGTGTCGACGGTGTTCTGAAGAGACCGCTGCACCTAGAGGTGCAAAATTTGGGGAAAAGATACTCTATATATGAAGTTTTGCGCCTCGAAGCCCGATTTTCGATTTTTGATTAGATTTTTTAAATTTAATTTTTATGCGATTTTTAGTGCTTTTTAACACTTTTCAACAAAGTTGAAAAGTGTTTATGACTTCGGTTTGTCTGTCCGTCTGTACGCGCTGTAACTCTCTTAAATATACTCGGATTGCTTTGAAATTCTTGGATGTTATTTACATTTAACATAGCACGAACCTTATTTCAAATGAAGCTTGTAGCGTGTTTAGTTCCTCTACAGGAACAGTCAAAAGTATTCCGTTACATTACGGCCAATGGGAAAAAATCGTTTCAAATGATTTTTAGTGGTGTTTCACGCATCTAAATATAACAAAATTTACATGCATTTATGAAGTGCACTAAAATATGCATTCCGTATAATATGCGTTGCAAAGAATAGTTATTATTCATTTAAAGGGTCACACAAAAGAATTCTGTTACATAATGATATAGGGAGAGGGGGAATTTTTTGCAGCGTATTTTTAATTAAACTATTTCATATATAATGAAATTGATATACGTCGCTGAGGTTTAATTTAAGTTACTTCATGTATAATACGAAATGCAGAACATTTACAGGGACACACAAAAGATTTCAGATACCATATTGTACCAGAAATACTGTACATTAGGGGTGATTGCTGGAAATGCATTTTCAATTATGACATGCGCTTTTATGTTTCACTCTATTTATGCATACTATATGGTGTGTATAAATGTTATAATTTATATACAGGGCTACACAAAAGAAATCGTAAGGGTTACTGGGTATGAGCGCAAATTGCTTAAAGGGTCCCAGGACTCTTAAAATTGGAAAAAAAGAAAAAAAAAGACCATTTTCAACATTTAATATATTAAAATGTATTTGATTTTAAGACACAATTTTAATTGGAATAAAATACATAAGTATGTTCTTTCATTTCATGTATTTAAAAAATTATAAGATGCAGAATTAGCATTTACAGGGGGTTCCAAACCGTTAGACATTTGACGAGCAAAAAATCGGCATAACGCCTTACGCGCACGATTACAAAATAAGTATTGCAACTAGGATGAAAATTTTGGTACCTACTTATATTTCAGATTGTAATAATTACCCTGAACCTAAATAAATTTGTATTTAAAGCTGTTTTATATTTTTAATACAAAGTTGTATTTAGCTAATGCAAAATTAAGAAAATTTCAACAGTATAATCACCTAAAAAAACATTGTTTTGAACAATGAAAAGGAAATTTTAGGTTCAGTTTATACAGACTAACATGAAACATATGTTTTGAAAATTTATGAAAAAAATATTCATAAGTTTTTGAGATATCGTGCGCGTTATGCCCAAAAACGTCATTTGGAGAAAAATGGCTTCAAAGTTTCCGAAACGACGCTTCAGCTATTGAACGTGTATAAATGTAAAAGCCATAACTTCAGTTCTAATAGGAATTTCAAGGAAACAATTATGCCAAAATGTTCAGAAAAGAAAGGAGTTTAACATCTAAAAAAATTAAAATTTCGAAAAATTTAAAGCTTTAAGAGTCCTGAGACCCCTTAAAGGTGGCTGTTAAATGAGTTATGCATTTTTACGCTGAACTGCATTTAGTTTATTAAGAAATATTTGTCGAATATATATAAATTATATACAGCGGCACGCAAAGAATTGGATACATGCCGTCTATGGATGATAATTTCTGGAAATAGGATTTCAGTAGTTTTAAGAGTGTTTTAGTTTGAATTAAATTTTGGCTAAATAGTGGCGTGTAACAAAGGTACTAGGTAAACTACAGAGCTGTACAAAATTATTCAAGTATGTTTCCATCTATTAGTAAGAATTGCTGAAAGAAAAATTTCAACCTGTTATGCGTTTCCTTGCTAAAATAAATTTTTTCATTATATCTAGTATATTATATATATCAACATACAGATAAATACAGGGCTGTTCAAAAGAATTGGGATGCATATTTGGTTATGGCACATAATATGGCACAAATATGGCACAAATAAATATTGACATCATATTTATTTTAAATAACGAAAGAACAAATAAATTAGTGCAATATTAAAAAAAATAGAAATAAAACGTTGAAATAAAAATAACTTGATGACGTAGACACGTGTAACTTGCTTAAAGTCAAGTTAATGTGACATTTACGATCAACCATTATTGGCATTTAATCTTATAGTTTGGCGAATGATAGATTTTTGGTCGACGGGATAACTAAGTAGTACCAAAAATACATATGTCAATCGCTGTTTTCGACTTTGATTAAGTAAAATAAGTTAAACATTTCAAAATAAGCCAATATAAAAGGAATTAAGTAAACAGAATCTTTGTCTCCCGGTATTTTTTAACAAAGCGAAAAGAAAGTTCTTTGAAATAAGACATTTTAAATTAATCGTTTTTAATCTGACGTAATTTTGACCAAACTATTCTTTCACTTTTTAATATTCACATGAAAATAGTTGTGTTAGAAATGAAATATTATTTGCACTTTCCTAACAAAAATAGTTGAAAAGTATCCTCTCAAAATATCAAATAAATGTCTAGCGCAATTTCTAAATTTAAACTGTTTTGCAATATTATTTTGTGTTCATTTTATTTAATAACTGTAATGTGACGTAAATATGACGTAATTTCTCCTATTTAAGACTTCTAACGCATGTTAATAAATTTATTATTTTACAAAATCATTTCTCTCTTAAAATTCACGTGTAATTATAGTTTTTATGACGTAATTTTTAATAAGTTCCTGCTTTTTGTACATAATTATTTAATTCTAATTCCAAATGTTTTTTTCTGTTTATAATAGTCACGTGTAAATAAATTTTTAATTTATTTACACGTATAAATATATTTTTTTTTGAAGCAAACATTATTGTTTCCGCTTTTTATACAGTTGGCAACAGTTTAAATTAATATTACTTTCTAAAATCTGTCAAAAATATCTCTAGAAATGCTGAAAATTTGAATTTTAAATAGAAATAAAACCTCAAAAAGTTAGTCAAATTTAAAAAAGAAATATAGTCTGCACACCGGGAACTTCAAACGTATAAAATGATCTAAAAATGATTAAATTCCCATAAATAGTTTTTGCTCCTATAAAACTTTTTTAGTGGAACGATTTTGTCCAACTTTAGCATTAAATATCTCTTAAAATAATTCTTCGATTTGAAAACTGTCTGCATCAGCGTGTTTATCAAACATTTCTGTATAATACTACTGATTTTCATATTTTTGTATGCATTATTTTTATTAATATTAACGAAGAAAGACCTCCGGTCACAAAAAATTCAAAACCGGCGGCGGCGGCGGTGACAGCGGTAGTTACTTTTTTTCAGAACTAGGGGGCTCTGCCCCCTACGAGCTACGCTCGTCAACCCCCGTTCAGACACCGCAGACTCTAACAGCACGCTAATTTGATCGCCTTTAAAAAGATTTCGGAAGATTGAATTATAATTTGAATCTGACAATTATAATCTGACGTAATTTTCACCAAACTTTTCTTTCTCTTTTTAATATTCACGTCAAAATACTTTTGTTAGAAATGAAATATTATGATCATCTTAAAATGTCAAGTAAATGTCCCGCGCAATTTTTAAATTAAAACTGTTTTGCAATATTATTTTTTGTTCATTTTACGTAATAAGTGTAATATGACGTAAATTCTCCCATTTAGGACTTCTAACGCATGTTACTGAATTTACTATTTTACAATATTCTTTCTCATTTAAAATTCACGTGTAACTATAGTTTTTATGACGTAATTTTCAATGAGTTCCTGCTTTTTATATTTTTTGTTTATAATAGTCACGTGTAAAATGAATTTTTAATTTGAAGCAAACATTACTGTTTGAGATGTTTATACTGTTGGCAACAGTTTAAATTAATACAATTTTCTAAATTTGTAAAAAATATCTCTCGAAATGCTGAAAATTTGAATTTAAAATAGAAATAAAACCTCGAAAAATTATTCAAATTAAAAAACTAACTGCAATCTGCACACCGGGAAATTCTGACGCATAAAATGATCGAAAAATGATTAAATTCCTATGTACAGTTTTTGCTCCTATAAAACTTTTTTAATGGAACGATTTTGTCCAACTTTGGCATTAAATATCTCTTAAAATAATTCTTCGATTTGAAAACTGTCTGCATCAGCGTGTTTATCAAACATTTCTCTATAATACTACCGATTTTCATATTTTTGTATGCAACAGTTTTTTTAATATTAACGAAGAAAGACCTCCGGTCACAAAAAATTCAAAACCGGCGGCGGCGGCGGCGGCGGCGGTGACAGCGGTAGTTACTTTTTTTTAGAATAGAGAGATAGAGAGAAAATTAATCTGAAAATGTGCCAGAAAATTTCGAGTTGTTGAGCATGGAAAAGTATTTTTTTTAATACCGCCTTAACATGATTCTGATAAAACCAGCTATTATACAAAAATGAAATAAAAACTCGTCAAAAGCGGCCAGATAAAACTGTTAAAGTGAATTTATATCTAATCATGATTTAGTTTTATTGGTGCAATTAATATACTTAACTTCGAAATCTACCTCTGCCTGTAGGCCGAGCCGGCAGGGATTTTTCGCAATTCGTGCTGTTTTTTGACGTACCCAGGCAACGCCGGGCAAGTTAGCTAGTAGTTAATATAGAAATATTTTATGAATATTTAACCTAATTTATTTGTGATAAAAACTGAATATGTAATGCATATGATTTTTCTTTATCAGAGTCCCCAAATTTAATTTTAATTAAAGTAAAATTAGTTAATACAATTCTTGGAAATTTTTCTGTAGAAAATTCTTCACGTTCCCGGTCCCGGAATGGATACTTTTTCACTCTGTTTTCTGTACGCCTTTTAAGCAATTAAAATTTGAAATATTATTGAATGCAAGGCGGGAGGAATTTTCTACAGAAAAAATTCCAAGAATTATATAATAAATTTATTCAATTTCATCAATGCTGGATTCTTTTTAGTTTCGTGTTTGTCCCATAGTCGGTGACTCACGGGGAAAAAAATCCATCTTGTGCTGCGGTTGTAGTGTTAAAACCACCTTTTTCTGTTTAACTTGGCAAAAAAGAGTCATCACCAAGAATAATTGCAACCCTTTTTAACTTTACTGTTTTTCATTTTTTGTTTTAATGTAGATGTAATTAAATTCTGGAAGCGAGCGATTGACGCTATACCCGATCTGAATCAGGCTTGGCTTGGTCATAATAAAACTATTCATATTCATTTATTATTTGAGTTATGATTCACTTTGACTGTGTAAAAAGTCGTTTAGAAAAGTTTATTGAATTAATGTGATAAAAATCTGATTCGAAGTAAAATTTTTTATTATCGTCTGTTTTGAAATCCTCATGTTGGCATCCCGCGACTCCAGGATGTGTGGACTGATTGATGTTTTGATGTTATTATATCTGATTCTGAAGAGTTGAGGTAAACTCAGTCTGATTTATATTTTTATTGTTGATTTTATTGTTAATAAAAAATATCGACTAACCCTAATGTTGAAACATTAAAAAAGAAAAGAGCAGGTTTACGCATTCAAACAACTAAGTTGTGTACAAAAATATGCACAATGCTTGAAGATGACTTTATGTCATTAGAAAATAAATTTGATATGTTAAATATTTGTAAAGATCTATTAAACGATAAATATGAAACATTAAAAAAACTAAATTCTGATATTCAAGATGTCATCGCTGACGACGATTTTGAGAAAGAAATCGAAAGTTTTGAAAGCTATAGTGAGAAAATAATTAAATCGCGTTATAAGATAACGAAGTTCTTATTTGAACACAACTCCCAGAAAGAAAATAACGCTTTTCAAAATTTTATGAAAAATGAATCCGATTCTCAAAACGGAAATTTAGAGAGATCTATGAAATTGCCGAAGCTCACTATAAATTTTTTTTTTGGTGACAGCAGTTCCTGGTTGGAATTTTGGGGTTAATATCCCAATGCAATCAAAAAGAATTTAATTTAACTCCTATTGATAATTTGTCTACTTAAAATTGCTTCTTGAAGGTAGTGCATATATAATGCTGTTGCAGGTTTTTCAGTTTCAGAGGAAAACTTTAAAGCTGCAGTTGATTTGTTAAAAACTCGCTACGGTCGTGACGGCCTAGTCATCAACGCACATATGAGCAACTTGTTAAATTTAAAACAGGTAAAGAATGCATCTAATGTTCGGGAACTATATGATAGGGAGAAATACAAATATGAACTTCGGGAATTATATGATAGTTGTGAAATACAAATCAGAAATTTAAATTCTCTCGGTGTTACAGCAGGAAGTTATGGTAATGTCCTATGTCCTATTTTATTAAAATTGATACCTGCAGAAATGGCGCTAGATTTTAATTGTAAAAGAACCGATGGTGAAAAAATGGAGGTCGACGAGCTTTTTTCCTTCATTAAAAACGAAGTTCAATCGCGAGAATCTACGATGCTACTGTAGAACTCTGACAATGGTTTTAGTGCTAAAAAAGAAAAGAATAAATGTAATAACAATTATAAACATTTTAGCAATTATAAACGGGACATTCCTTCAGACTCTGCATTGACTACTAATGTAAAAAATGTTTGCATATTTTGTGAAAATGTACATGATTCTAAAATGTGTAAAGAATGTACTATTTCTCAAAAACGGGATAAATTGCGCGCACAGGGACGTTGTTTCACATGTTTTCGGAAATTTCATTGGTTGGCCAATTGTAAATTTAATTCAGAACATTGTAAATTTTGCAATGGAAAATTTCACTATTCTTCGATTTGTTTAAAGAATTCTAATCAAACAGTTTCCAAAGAAATCAAATCAGCTGACTCTGTTATTATTTTGATATCTCATTGTAAAGCCCATTCAAATGAAAATTCCTTTAATGAAGTGATTTTACAAACAATTTGCGTAAATGTGGAATCTGGAATAAATTCTGAGCATTCATTATGTTTATATGATTTAGGAAGTCAAAGGTCGTTTGTTACAAAGTAATTAGTTTCAAAATTAAATCCTCTAATTATTCGTCAAAAAAACTTCAAATTTATTCCTTTGCAACTGTTAAACCGCAAATAAATCACTTGACGTTGTACAATTAAAATTATCCCATACTGAAAACAAATCGCGTTTCATATTTATTAAAGCATTTGTCACGGATGTAATTTCTAATTTTACGATTTATCCCCCCCCCTCCTCTCCAGATAGATAATGAATAAACTGATGCCTTTTAAATTGTAGAATGTTGTTGCATCATGCAATTCTAAAATAAATGCACTTATTGGGGCGGATTATTTTTATCAAATCTGTTACGAGGGGGAAATAAAAAAAAAAATTTCTCTTTTTAAGTGATAGTTTGCTTGGATATTCTCTTTGTGGATTTTATGAAGATGAAAACAGGAAAATCAAACGTGCTTCTGTTTTAAATCTGCCGGTTGCAACTTCAGTTGGGGAAGATTTGAAATTTTTATGAGAAATTGAATCTTTGGTTATTACTCAATCAAATGATAATATTTCTGATGCAGATAAGGAAATTGTGAATAAATTTGAGAGTAATTTAAAATTCGTAAATAATAGGTATGAAACGGGTTTATTGTGGAAGGATGAGAAAATCAAAGTCGGGAATAATTTTAGAATAGCTAGAAGTCGCTTTGAGGAATTAAATCGTAAACTCGTGAATAATAATGACTTATGTAAAAATTATAAAGCTATCGTATTAGAACAAATCACTGCTGGAATTGTAGAAGAATATCCTAATAAAATAAATGAGAGTGGATATTTTATGCCCCACAGACCGGTTTTAAGAGAGGATAAATTAACTACCAAAGTAAGGATGTTTTTCGATGTTTCTTCCAAAGAAAAACATTTAAATTCTCTAAATGATTGTTTATATCCAGGTCCTAATCTTAATCCAAATATACTTAATGCAATATTTAATTTCAGAAAACTTAATGTTCGCTGACTTAGAGAAAGCGTTCTTGCAAACTGGGATAACAGAAGAAAATCGGGATTATTTAAAATTTTTGTGGTTTGGTGATGAAAAGGATGATTTAAATTTGTTGAGATTTACACGAGTTGATTTTGGGGTAACTTACAGTCCCTTTCTTTTGACTGCAACGATTAAATCCCATGTACATAAATATGTTGATCATCCTGAAGTTGTTAGGATTTTGAACTCTTATTTTTATGTAGATAATTTGATAACGGAGTCATAATCTGATGAATACGCTTATTATCTATCCTCAACAGCTTCGCATATTTTTAAAGAAGCTAGCATGAATTTGCGAAAATTCAGTACTAATTCTGTTAAAATTAGAAAATTATGGAAGCAAAATAAATTCTGTGACTCAGAAGAAAAAAAATTTTGGGATTATTATAGGATACTAATTGGGATATTTTACGTTTTGACGTACAATCCTTTCCTGATGATTGGAAATTTAATCAAACGGAAGGCGTTGTTCTAAAAGTCATGTTAAAATTCTTTGATCCTATTGGATTCATCGCACTATTTACTGTTCGTATGAAAAGTTTGCTACAGGAAACATGGAAAAGGGGTTTGGAATGGGATGAAAAATTCCCTAATGATTTAAAGATTGAATGGGAAAATTGGTGTGCAGAAAACGAACATTTACATAAATTTGAGGTACCCCGCAAATATTTTCCACAAAATTATTAATTTCTAAAATTTTCGGACCCAATCGAAATTGATATTTTTTCAGATGCTTGTCCTAAGGCTTATGGGACCATAGCTTATTTTCGATGTACCACAAGTGATAATGAAATTATGGCCAGTCTTATTTGGGCAAAATGTAGAGTCGCCCCGATTAAATGTTTGACAATTCCTCGTCTTGAATTAATGGGGGGAAGGGGGATTAATAGCGCAAGGATGTCTAAATATCTGAAAAATGCATTTAATTTTCAAAATTTGGAAATTCGTATCTGGTGAGATTCCAATATTACGTTACATTGGGTTAAGGGATCAGCCATGGATTGGAAGCCCTTTGTGGCTAATAGAGTTGTAGAAATACAATCTCTGACCGATACTAAAATCTGAAAATATGTTTCAGGTAAGGATAATCCGAGTGATCTACTTACTAGAGGCGAGAATTTAAATAACCTCTTGGAAAACAAATTATGGTATTATGGTCCTGAATGGTTGTCATTACCAAAGGACAGTTGGCCAAAACCTGAAAAGATACCATTTAATGAAAATATTATGAATGAAAAAACCCCCATAAAATTTGAGTTCTGCTCAATTATCTTGTACAGTAGGTGTTGTACTTGAACAAGTACTCTCAGCGTAGGCTACGACCGCGCGTAATTTTCAAGCTCTCATTACACTATTTCAAGTTTGTTTCTTTTGTGATTTACGTCCAAATCATTAACCTAGTATAGAAATTATTGTATTATATAGAAATTCTATATATTTTATACGCTTTTTTTTTTATTATTGATTCTCAACTGTGTAAATTATGAAAACCGAAATCCTTTGTAACTTAGTAAAACCAGATTTAAGGAGAAAAAAAAGTGCGTTGAAATAAAGAATTTATTTATTTATTCATTTACTTATTTATTTTGTTAGTGGCAGTGGTGCTATATTATTTACAGCTAAAAAAAAATTAGCTTCACCGCTTAAATTGTGTTAAAATATTCATTTCAGATTTGTGTTCAAATACTCAATGTCTTCGATATTCGCAACGCCACCTAGCGTAAGGGTTCCCAGCAATAATACTGCAAAAGTTAGTGCACTTCTATGTTGTGGTGGGCCAGCGCATGAGATAAAACGGAAGCCCACCAGAATTTTATCTGATGATTTCCACAGCAAAGTTGACTGAAGCTGTCCAGCAGTGATCATGCAGTGGTAGACCATTAGCCAGCACTTCTCCATCATTGCCAGCACCTATCTTGCTGCTGGCCAGCAATTTTCTCTTTGCTGGGTATGGACTGATTTTTGACTTTTCACCTGTAATGAACACTTTGTTTACATTTTCATTTTTTAACCTTTTCTAATCCATTTATTTTGTATATTTTAGTTTCAGTATTTGTTCCTGTGAAAATAGAATTATTTGTAATTTTCATTATTGTAAGTATGTTCTAACTTTTAATTGTCTTATTAATGTAGTTTGAAAATTTTGATAAAAATTTAATTTGAATGATGAACAATCGGGGGCAGTGTATTAAAACCCCCTTTTTACTTTCTTCTATCTTCAATAGAAGAAAGTATTGTAATCGAAATTTCTTTCGACTTCCGGTTTTCGACGGATTTACATGCTTTAGGGGTCAGAGATCCCAAAAACATGTTTATAGAAAATGTCTGTCTGTCCGTGTGTCCGTCTGTCTGTCGCCATTGTATGATCAAAAAGTATATGAAGTTATGCATAGAATTGAACCAAATTTTTATTTTAAGTTTTTGGCTATGGCAAGCAGATCCTCCCTGAATTTGAAACAAATTCGCCGGTAGGGAGCGCTGTAATAGCTATTTTTGTGCGATTTTGAATATTGTACCATCCAAAAGTATATGAAGTTACGCATAGAATTGAACAAAATTTTTATTTTATATTTTTGGATATGACAGGTAGGTCCTCCCTGAATTTGGAAAAAAATCGCCGGTAGGGGGTGCTGTAACAGCGTTTTTTGTGCGATTTTGAATATCGTACCATCCAAAAGTGTATGAAGTTACGCATAGAATTGAACCAAATTTGTATTTTAAGTTTTTGGCTCTGGCAAGCGGATCCTCCCTGAATTTGGGAAACATTCGCTGGTAGGGGGCGCTGTAACAGCGATTTTTGTGCGATTTTGAATATTGTACCATCCAAAAGTGTATGAAGTTATGCATAGAATTGAACCAAATTTTTATTTTAAGTTTATGGCTATGACAAGCAGGTCCTCCCTGAATTTGGAAAAAGTTCGCCGCTAGGGGGCGCTGTAAGAGCGATTTTGCATATTGTACCATCGAAAAGTGTATGAAGTTATGCATAGAATTGAACCAAATTTTTATTTTAAGTTCTTGGATATGGCAAGCAGGTCCTTCCTTAATTTGAATAAAAAATTCGCCGGTAGGGGGCGCTTTAATAGCGATTTTTGTGCCATTTTGAATATTGTACCATCGAAAAGTATATGAAGCTATGCATAGAATTGAGCCAAATTTTTTGTGTTTCTTTTTGGTCATGGCATGAAGGCCCTCCCTGAATTTGGAAAAATTTCGCTGGAAGGGGGCGCTATAATTACGATGTCTGTACCATTTTCTTTATTGTACAATCGAAAAGTGTATAAAATTATGCATAAAATTGAGCCAAATTTGTTGTGCATGCTTTTGCCTTTGGCCAACAGGTCCTCCTTGAATTTGGAAATATCTCGCGGTAAAGGGTCTCTGTGATAGCTATTTTTGTATATTTTTCTTGATTTTTCGTAGTTCTATTGTCCATCGGCGGCTCGGGCAAAGATGGGAACTCCCTTCCTGCTAAGCCGGCTATTCGCAAACATCTGATAACAACAGAATAAGGAAAAACTATTAATTTTAACAAATATCATGATATAGATTAACTCGTTTTTAGTTCATTTAATTGACTGAAGCAGGAATTTAAGATGAAAATCAAAGTTGGTATAGTAATGAACTAATACTATTGAAGTATTAACATGTGTAACTAGTTTCTGAAATATTAAGATGTATAAGATAGAAGAAAGTTACGGGATGGGCACATCCAACTAGTTTGTCTTTCAAACAGAAATTTTTAAATACGGAAATATGAAAAAAAAAAACGGAAATATTTTGTGAAAGAACGGAAAATTTTCTGGAATTTACGAAAAAATGTCCTTTAAAATACCGAAATAGTACCGGAGTCTCGATTGCCAGTACAATTTCCGTATTTTAACGGACATTTTTTTACAGTGAACATATGATAGTGAGAAGTGCCAGATTGGGTATCGTTCCAAGTGGTTCAGTTGTTAGAACGTCGGTGCGCTATGCCGATGACCCGGGTTCCAGTCCCGGCTTGTATACTTTTTCACTCTGTTGGTTATATGCCTTTCAACTAATTAAAATTTGAGATATTAGTAAAAATAGTTTTCAAATTACACCCTTTTATAGGTATTCAATGGTTCTTTTGAAAATACCGCCTAATTTTTTGACTGCAATTCATATTTTTTCCCCAAAATTCCCGCTACAAAACATTAATTTGGCATGGGTAACAAACTCGATAATGAAAAAGTCACTGCATTTTTTAAGCTTGGTAGAAAGATCAAGCCCAGAGTGTCTCAATTTTAATATTTAGTGAGAAAAAAAAAATCAATTTTCGACTCTCTGTTTTCTACTTAATATTTGGGAGTTTTTTTCATTAAAGAAGCGTTAAAAAATCACAACATGTGCACTTTTCTAAAAAAAAACTAGTTGGATGTGCCAATCCCAAAACTTTCTTCTATCTTATACATCTTAATATTTCAAAACCTAGTTACACATGTTAATACTTCAATATTATTAGTTCAATACTATACCAACTTTGATTTT
Source organism: Maratus speciosus (assembly GCA_963932465.1). NCBI lineage: Eukaryota > Metazoa > Arthropoda > Arachnida > Araneae > Salticidae > Maratus > Maratus speciosus. The sequence goes on from OZ010791.1 coordinate 292,640,576, forward strand.
CATCTTAAATTTCTGCTCAAGTCAATTAAACGGACTAAAAACGAGTTAATCTATATCATGATATTTGTTAAAATTATTAATTTTTCCTTATTTTGTCGTTATCAGCTGTTTGCGAATAGCCGGCATAGCAGGAAGCGAGTTCCCGCCGCTGCATGAGCCGCCGATGCACAATAGAACTACGAAAAATCAAGAAAAGTATACAAAAATCGCTAGCATGGAGCCCCTTTACCGCGCAATATTTTCAAATTCAAGGAGAACCTGTTGGCCAAAGCCAAAAACAAGCACAAACATTTTGGTTCAATTGTATGCATAATTTTATACGCTGTTCGATGGTACAATAATGAAAATGGCACAGAGATCGGAATTATAGCGCCCCATTCTTTCGGAATTTTTTCAAGTTCAGGGAGGACTTGTTTGCCATAGCCAGAAACATGCACAAAAAATTTGGTTCAATTATATGGATAACTTCATACATTTTTCGATGGTACAATAATGAAAATGGTACAGACATCGCAATTATAGTGCCCCCTTCCGGCAGAATTTTTCCAAATTCAGGGAGGACCTTCGTGACATGACCACAAATAAACACATAAAATTTGGTTCAATTCTATGCATAACTTCATACACTTTTCGGCGGTACAATATTTAAAATGGCACAAAAATTGTACAAAAATCGCTATTACAGCGCCCTCTACGAGCGATTTTTTTACAAATTAAGGGAGGACAACCTTGCCATAGCCAAGAACTTAAAATTTTTTTTTGGTTCAATTCTATGCATAACTTCATACACTTTTCGATGGTGCAATATTCAAAATCGCACAAAAATCGCTATTACAGCGCCCCCTAACGGCGAATTTTTTGCAAATTCATGGAGGACCTGCTTGCTATATCCAAAAACTTAAAATAAAAATTTGTTTTAATTCTATGCATAACTTCATACACTTTTGGACGGTACAATATTCAAAATCGCACAAAAATCGCTATTACAGAGCCCCCTAGCGGCGAATTTTTTCCAAATTCCGGGAGGACCTGCTTGCCATAGCCAAAAACTTAAAATAAAAATTTGGTTTAATTCTATGCATAATTTCATACACTTTTGGACGGTACAATATTCAAAATCGCACAAAAATCGCTATTACAGCGCACCCTACTGGCAAATTTTTTCCAAATTCAGGGAGGACCTGATTGCCATAGCCAAAAACTTAAAATAAAAATTTGGTCCAATTCTATGCATAACTTCATACACTTTTCGATGGTACAATATTCAAAATCGCACATAAAACACATTTACAGCGCACCCTACCGGCGAATTTTTTCCAAATTCAGGGAGGACCTGCTTGTCATATCCAAAAACTTAAACTAAAAATTTGGTTCAATTCTATGCATAACTCCATACACTTTTGGATGGTACAATATTCAAAATTGCACAAAAATTGTTATATCAGCGCCCCCTAACGGCGAATTTTTTCCAAATTCCGGGAGGACCTGCTTGCTATAGCCAAAAACTTATAATAAAATTTTGGTTTAATTCTATACATAACTTCATACACTTTTTGATGGTACAATGGCGACAGACAGACGGACAGACGGACAGACGGACGGACGGACAGACGGACACACAGACAGACAGACATTTTCTATAAACATGTTTTTTGGAATCTCTGATCCCTAAAACATGCAAATCCGTCGGAAACCGGAAGTCGAAAAAAATTTCGATTACAATACCTTCTTCTATTGAAGATAGAAGAAAGTAAAAAAATAATGAATGCAAGCAAACTGTGCTCAATACAGTCGAACCTCGTTAACGCGAGCACACTTAACGTGAATTACTTTTAACATGAACAGTTCCCACTGTAACTGTCAAAATGAATACAGATTCAAGTGTTTTTTCTCCTTTTAAGATGAACACGTTTAACGTGAAATTTTGCTTAATATGAACAATTCTCGATGTCCCCATGAGAGATTTTGACGCTTAACGTGAACAAAAATTCCTAGAAAAGTGTGAAAGCTTCCTTTTTCCTAAAGAATAGCACTTTTTTTTTACACAATTACTTCTAACAGTTTTCTATTAATGGATAAAAAATATATATAACTAATAGTTTATTATAATATGTAAATGTTTTAAATTATTAAAATGGAAATATGTCTGAAACAAAGTTTTCTCCCATCAGACCCTATGTGACATGCACAATTGCCCCTGAATCCTTTACCACTGCATTTAAGCTTATTGTAAATTAACTGTTTGTCTCTGGTACGAAATAATAATTAAAAATAAATGATTAAAACTAAAACATTGTATAAAAGTTTTATAATAAATGTATTATTACTAAAAACTGATTTAATAGTTGACCAAAATAAATATTTATTAAATATAAAAAACTCATCTTGATGCTTAAATATATCTCGCATCTTGCTTTGTAAATAGCTAATGAAAAAAAGTGGTTCAATATATGTTCTTGTGTAACACTGGAAATGACATTTACTGTTAAATTTTGACTGTTATATTTTACGAGAAAACTCTATTGTTCCGTTATCTCCCATGCCCCATTAGCCCCCAGTCTCCCCTATATGTATTTTTCTCAATATTTGTTATCTGGATTTTTTGTTATGCTGATAGCATGAACTACGGATAACATTAACAAAAGTTTAATTCCCCTTGAGATTCATGTTAACGAGTTTGACTGTAGTATCAGACGTTATCATTCCATCAGTAATTTACGGTTGTTCATTGCACTGATTTTTCCGCATAATATTAATATATATATATATATATATATATATATAATATTTTGATCTCGTGAATTTTTTATTAAAATGAATAAAAAAATTATTTTTATCATTAATTTGTAAAGTATTTTTTTTATATATATGACTTTAATAAAATTAAGTAAATGTAGACAGACTTGAATACACTTAAACATAAATTTTAAAATATACATAAAAAATTAAAAAAATTAAAAAGAGAGAATTAACGTTAAAAATCTTAAAAAAGGCAATTAAGAAACATTAAAAACTTAAAAAGAGACAAAAAAATTTAAAAGAGACAATTAAAAACATTAAAAAACTTTAAAAGAGACAATTAAAAACATTAAAAAGCTTAAAAAGGACAATTAAAATATTTGTAAACATTTCGCGAAGCAATTACGAGGAATCATTAGTACAAAATATTCAGTGAAAATAAACAAATTGTTAAAATTAAAGTTTCTTATCCAAAAACAGAATAGATATATTCACTTGTGACAGAGCAAGCTTCATTCATTGTCGGTGATCGAAGGCGTGTTAGCCAATCTTCAGGAAAGAGTCTACCGTGATAGTTTTTATAGTTGGATTTCAAAATCGGAGCATTCTCAAACAATGGATGTGATCAGTGTCAAGAGAATGTTAACCAATTTTTGAGTTCAGTTTAATCCTTTTAACCCTTTAATGCATGATTTTTTATTTTGTTCGGAGAACATTATATTTGAGTCTATTTTTGTTAATTATCCACTAGGAAAATAGTGAAAACATTTATTTATGTTTCCGTTGGACATAATGTCATAATGTCACTCCTGAGTTACATAACGACTAGTCGGTTGTGCCAATCCCAAAACTTCCTTATATCTCATACATGTTAATACTTCAAAATTCGCAAATATCACAGTGCCAAAATTGACCCTTTGCACTCGAGGTCTCCGGAGCGGAGCCATTTAAAATTTGTCTTCAAACTCGAGGGCTCCGCTACGGAGACAATGCAAATAATTTTGTGATACCTGTCTAGAAAAGCCAAGATTATATATTGGCAATTGCTTCGAGAGGTGTCACACTTTGGACGATTACAAAATGTAATAATTTTATAATTTTTTTTTTATGTATCATAACATTTGTATTCATAAAGAATTAAAAAAACAATAAGATATAACTAAAATCGCTTCGAGTTGCTGGCAATACGAATGAAAAAAAACTTCGAGTGCAAAGGGTTAAATGAAAATCTATCAACATCATGAGATTCTAAAGATATGAAATTCCGAGTATTATTTCTTGAGATATGACTATCGCTAAAAACGTGTAAATCCAGGAAAATGCAGCATAGAAGCGCCACCTGTTGGAGGATTTACACAAAAACCTAATCAGCAACAACTTATGTCAAAGTCTAACTGAATCTGAAGTTTGATGAAATTCCGTGCATTAGTTTTTGAGATAGATTTATTGCAGAAACCTTGAAAAATGCAGCTTAGTAGCTCCGTCTGTCACGTGATTTACAACAAAACATAATTAGCACCAATATTTATCATGGTATACCTGAATCTGAAGTTTGATGAAAATCTGTGCATTAGTTTTTGGAATATAGCTATTGCGGAAATAATGAATATTGCAGCATAGCAACGCTACCTGTTGGGCGATTTACACCAAATCATAATAAGCACCAATTACTATCAGGGATTAACTGAATCTAAAGTTTTATTAAATTCCATGCATTAGTTCTTGAGATACAGCACCCACAAAATTTGTGTCATATACAGAGAGACTCACAGAACCACAGACTCATAGGCAGACATTTTCTAAAAACAGTTAAATCATGTTCAGAACCTTCTCAATTTGTACCAAGTATTCTAAACTTACCCCAATATTGGGGTAAGATGCCGAAAAGCAAGTGTTTACAAAAACAAAATTTTCAATGCTTTATACAATATTTGTAAAATGAAAATCATTCATATAAGTACAAACTTTAAGAAGAAATCAATGAATAACAACTAAAAACAACAGGCGATTTTTAAAACAATTAAGCCAAAAACTACGGAATCTTCACCCAATATACCCTATTACCCTGACCACTGTGGGTCCTTCAAAAATAATAGTGTAAATGGTAAACCGGTTTACACTGAGTTTCTAACAAATACAACCAATGGACTCGAGAAGATTTTTAATGTATTGGAAAATAAATCATAAAAGAATCCCTTAAAAAAAGCAACAACAACAACAACAACAACAAAAAAAACACCCGATAAAATATATCAAATGTAAAACTGTTTTTGAGTTAAGCATCTTTTACAATAAAAGACTATAAGAAACTGAAGCGTAAGTTAGACTTCTGGTGTAATGCCATAATGTTACGCCGCATCTTGTATTAAATATATGCGATAAACATGGAAATTGATAGTTTTATTTTCCATTCAAATATACAGTAATACTTGCACGAAAACATAAACATATACATGCAGTTACACACCACACTCGTGAGCGCGCCAAATCGTCTCCAGATTTGGTGAATACTTCATGGAATATTGCCAAATTTAGCAACATAAATAAATCGTCAGAAGTAGCCGACAAAAATTTGTTGGGCAGATGTAATATTATAGTATAGAAAAATAAATTATAACCGAAAAATAAGATAAAATATAATAAATGTCCGAAAATCAGCTATTGAAAATATGTGTCCCAAACTCGTTATTACACCTGCATCACCGAAATTTACGAATACAAGAGGTAATTTTACAGCTGCAAAATATTCGAAATTGAAATAATTTCATATCATCTTTACAATTGAAAGATATGAATTTGAAACATATTTCGATTTCAAAATACTAAATGGAATGACTATTTTACTAGGTTTATGCAAAATGTATTTGTATCATTAGAATAAAATTATACGTGAAAAGTGAAAATAGAGAATTTATTCATGACTTTCAATCTAATAATGCATTTTCCGTTTGCAGGAACCACTTTCGTATTAATATACAGATGTCCAGTTAGAAGCAGAGTTCTAAATTGCATTAAATGAAACGGTAAGTCCAAATTAAAAAAAAACTTCGGTACATTCTTTATACGCATAACCAGGAATGAACCTATAAAATAAATAAATACATAGCTGCCAACCTCAAACTAATCTTCCGTAATACTTGCGTTAATTCGACCCTGGTTTAATACGTTTCAAACCAGAAAAATTTTTAAGAAATGAAAATAAGTATGTTCCACGTAAAAACCTGGAATTAAATAAATAAGCATGCATGAAATAAATTTTCTGGTTCGAAATGTGGTTAACCTGGGTTAAATTAATCCAGACATTACGGAAGATTAGTGGAAGGTTGGCAGCTATGTAAATATATACTGAAATTACTCACTAGTTGTCATAAATATTGAATTCAAACATTAATTTTGGCTTAAATGAATAGTTTATAAATATTGTTACAAATCTAATTTATTTTTCGTATTGGTGGGTAAGCAAAGCAAAAGTAGTGTTACGTATCCCTGGAAATTGTACGACTAAAAATGCCTCAGTTTTGTGGTGTAGCATTGGATAAATGGGTGTGTCCAAGTATAACCGATCACGTCTAAGTGGGCGGAGCATATGTTACATGTGGTCGGTTTGCCGAAAATTTCTAGACGCAGAATTTACCAGGAAGTTCTGGACGAGTCACGATGAATGCTATCAGAATATACTATAAGTATATACAAATACAAACTATACGAATACATATATATATACAGTAGTATATGCACCCATCCACGGCACGGAATATTGAGTTGAGTTTGAGAACTTGATTTTGACTATAGCGGCGAAATTGTTCGGTCTTTGGCATTTTAACTTAGGGGTTTAGACAGTGTTGACAGATTGGGGGCTTTTTTGTCCCCAGATTGTTGATTGTCACCGCTTTTTTAAAATAGAAATATTCGGCCAATTTAAAAATAGATTAAAAATTCTGAAAAATAAGGCGAATTATACAATTTTAAAAAAGTGGTGACAGTCAAATAATCTGAATAAAAAATGTCCCCAATCTGGCAACCCTGGGTTTAGAATACTTGGTACTGAAATTTCCGCAGGGATTGATTGCTTAATAATGCTCCTGTAAATTCCTGCCCCCTTCTTGAAATATCTCGAAATAAATATATTTTTTCGTCCAAAGCACCGTATTTAATCGACTTTCAAATACATGAAATCCATTTTATGTATACATACTAAATTTCAACCTGAATATTATATTCGTTGTAGGTAGAGGCCAAAGTTTATTAACTTTTCTTCAATAGAGTGAAAATTATCTAAGCCAGGATTCGAATATGGGGACCTTGGATATATGCCCATTGCTCCAACTATTGAGCTACCCAGACGACACCCAGCCTGACACAATTCATTCACATGTTGGTATAATTGGATCTGCCACTTAGGCTGTTCAGTGGTTAGAATATTGGTGCGTATAGCCAAGGTCCCATGTTCGAATTCTGGTCTAGTTACTTTTCCCTCTGTTGGATTAATCAACTTTAAAACTCCAACTACAATGAATTCAGGTTTAAATTTCGTCAGTATATATAATATAATTACTATCCATGGTTTGATTGAGCTTCATGTGTACTTAATTTCGCATCAATAAAAAGCTATCGAAATGGCAGATGCGATGATACCAACATGCGAGTGAATTGTGTCAGGCTGGAAGTCATCTGGGAAGCTCAGTAGTTAAAGCATTGACGCATATAGCCACGGTATCAGGTTTGAATCCTAGCCTAGATACTTTTCATACTGTTGGATAAAAATTAAATATATGTTGGATAAAACTCTAAGTTCCATTGTTGGGTTAATTTCGCCTTTGTAATAACACCTACATCATCTAAATTTACGAATCTAAATAGTACTTTTAAAGGCAGAAACATTTGCAATAATTTCATTTATTTAAATATATTTTAATGAATTTTATATGATCTTTATAACTGCAAGATATCTAAACTTTGAAACAGTTTTCACTTCAAAATTCTACATACAACGAATGTTTTATTACGTTTTTGCAAAATATTAGTTTCATTAGAAAAAAGTTATATTTGAAAAGGGAAAATCGAGAATTTATTCATGATTTTCCATCTAAATAATGTATTCTCGTTTTTCATCGAGATTTCCAGTCAGAAACAGAGATTTAAATTTCTATTAAACAGTAAGTCGAAAATAAAACACAACTTCGGCATATTCCTTATAAGTATAAGCAGGAATGCTGTACTTGTAAGGAAAAAAAAATATTCCTGTTATTCAATTGTTGCCAAAAATGTTGGATTCAAACGTTAAATGATTTTGGTTCAGACAAATGGCTGTTAAATATATATGAGAGAAAATAAAATTTAAAATTTAGGGCTGTAAAAATGGCGAAAGAAAATGCTACAACCGGGCTAGTTTTTACTTTTTCGATTTTGGTTATAGTTTCTTTATATTAGGCCAGTTTAAATTTCAGAACCGGTTCGAACCGGTCCCGAAAGTGAAAGTAATTTTTTTAAATTAATCTGAAACTAAAATCGAAAAAGTAAAAACTAGCCCGGGTGTAGATTGTTCTCAGCTATCGTATGCAAAAAACTTATTCAAAAATATTAAAATCCAAGCGAGAAAATTGAAAATAACGGCCTCATAGGATTAACATTAGCGTTCTCGTTTCTTCGCGTGACTAGTGTAGGTTCTTAAATCGTCTTTTATGTTACGCCTTTGCTCGAGGATATCTATCAAAGTGGTTTCATAAACAGTGCTTTGATACACTTAAGCGGTAAATGTGCTGCAATATAGTTAAACCAGTTATTACTTTTAAAAATAGAAAACAGATTTTAAACACACAGTTCTCTTTTTAACACTTTCTAAAATAGTTGAAAAGTGTTTTGACTTTGGTTTGTGTGTCTAGGGTATGCCTGTGCTCTAACTCTCGTAAATATACGCTGATTGCCATGCACTTGATATATTTATTGCGGCTTAGTATAGCATGTTCGTTATTGAAAAAGTAGTTCGTTTACAGGCACACTAAAAATAATCTTGATATATTAAGAAGGATGGGATTATTCTATGAAGGATGGTGACTGTTTGCGGTGTACTTTAATGATGTTCGGTTACATAATTTCAAACATAATGAAATTGAAGTGCATTTCTGAGGTGCACTGAAGCATGCTTTCTGTAGAAAATAGAGTTCAAAGCATTTATCATTCATTTACAGGGTTACTCAAAATAATTCGGTAACACTGAACGTCTCCGGGAAAATTGTTTGCAGCCCCTAGAAAAGTGGTTGTCTTAATTATGTTTCATTATTTCAACCATAATAAAATTTATAGACATTATTATGGTGAACTAAAAGATGCTTACTGTAGAATATGACATCCATAACAACTATCGTTCATTTACAGGGACACAAAAATAACTCGGTTACATATGTCTATGAGAAATAATAACTGGAAGTTCGTTTTAATTTATTTGCAGTATGCGTTTTTAAACTTAGCCAAATTTAGTATATTACGTGGTATGTATAAATTATATAGATCGCATACAGTGCTACACAAAATAATTCGCAAGCTGTGTATAAACGTGAAATGCTTAAGGATATTTTTTTTTTTTTTTTTTTTTTTTTTAACTGAATTATGCATTTTTTATCTGTACTATATTTAGTATAACTAAATGATGTTTATAGAATATAAATAAATTCAGAACAGGACTACGCGAAAAAATGGATATATCGTCGTCTGTGAATGGTAAGTCATGTAAGTATATTTTTATCTGTGTTATTTCATTTTTCTTGAATTAAATTTTAGTTTTGCGTGAGGCATGTATAGGGGTCGCATTATATAGGGAAAATTTTACTGTTCCTACCAGAACCCTCAATGAGTTACCATCATGATTATTTTATTTAACATAATCTAAAGAAAGGTGCGATGAAGATATTATTTTCAAAATACTGGTAGGAACAATAAAAGTTTCCCTATAGAATGCGACCCCTGCATGTATATAAAACTGTAAATAATATATACAGCTGAACAAAGTTATTCGAGGATATTTCCTTTTACTGGCGAAAGTTTTTGAAGATCAATTTACGATTGTGTTATGTTTTTTGTTAACTAAACTAAATTTTAACTCTTTATGAAGTGTAAATCTATTAACAGGAAAGCACAAAAACTTTCGAGTGCGCTCACGGCTATAGACGTGGACGGTTTAATGCTGGTCTGGTTTTTAAATGCCCCCCCCCCCCCTTTTGCGTTTCCAAAGGTGTTTACGTTGATAGTTTCTTTCGCTTTTTTAAACTGTGAAGCCCCGTTTCAGTATTCTCGAAGTGTTGGAAAGTGTTTCATAATCTATGTATAATGCATGATATTTTTTTCGCGATTAAATTATGCTTTAGTAAAGTTTTGGACTCAGAATCCTATCTTTTGATAACCTAAGAGGCGTTACAGACATTAGGGTTTATCTCTTAGGGTCATCTTTTGTAATATTGACATTTTAAAGTAAAAATTTTCAAAAATCAAATATTTCATTCTTTTATTTCCAATATTTAAATCAATATTTAATCAATACTGGCATTACGTTGGAAGTATTCACGCAATATTGGCGTAATATTGGACCAACATTTGTTCACACATGGCTTATTACTCGTAAGAAATTGAAAATCTTGTTTTGATGAAAGATTATTTATAGAAGTTAGTAAAATGATCTTCAAATTAAGGATATTAGATCAACCCTACAAGTGTTCTAGTGGGAAAAACAAGAATTACTTCCTTCCTATACTCTGCGTAAAAGGTATGCTGCTTCTTGTCTGAAAGGGTAATGGAAGACGTAGAAAAGTTACTTGACAAAATGATGATATAATGCTACGAACTCATCCCCGGTCGGAAATTAAAGGAACTGTGACAAAGTTTTTGCTATGAATTTAGAAAACTGATTAGCGTAGAAAAAAGTTTCCATAAATATATTTATCTTTTAAATACTAAGTGACTTTTAAAACTTAGGTTAGCTTATGTAATCTCTTTTAATATTCAAGATATTTTGTAATACTAACTCGATTTTTATGTTTAATATGTAAATAATGCTAATACTGTAAGTCACTGTCTCTGTCGCCGACTGATGATGAATATCTCATAGTTATTCTTACTTTCAAAACCTGTTTTTCAAAACATTCAGATATAAAGACGTAAAGTATAATATCGGTTTCCTATAAAATTAGTTAAAGATAAGACAAAAGAGCATAAATTTAAGTTCGAGGGCTGTTGAATAACAAATTGTCATAATTTTAGGTAGATTTCATAAGAAATACAACCTATTGCAATTGCAGTCGTTACCATGGTGCGACTTTTGAAAAATTCCTTCATAACTTTTCATTATATGATCTCAGGGACCACCATCCCCACCTAAAAGGTTTATATATAATTATATGTAAGTGTGTGTGTATGTATGTACTAAATTTTGTCCGCACGATAAAAGTCGCAGTTATGCACGGATCGTCTTCAAACTCGCCAAACACATTGAGATGGCTAATATCTCGGCGGGGATTTCAAATGAGAAAAATCTGCCCAAGGGTGTAGAAATGGGGGAGGGTTAAAAATTTTAAATACCGCCTTAACGTGATTCTGATAAAACCAGCTCTTACAGAAAAAGGACAGGGAAATTTAAACATTTTTTGTTACAGCAGTTGCCAACAATTAAAAAACGCAATAAAATTCTTACCACAACAATTACTTTTCTATTGCAGGATTTCCACGTGAAAAATAAAAATGAAATAAATAGTTCGGCGAATTTTTAAAAAAAGTGAATGTTACGTTATAACTTTTCTATAACAAGATTTACACGTGTAAAACGAAAATGAAATAAATATTTTGACGAATTAAAAGAAAGTGAATATTACGTCATATTGAATATATAATGGGCGTCAGCAGGTGAATATGTAGCGTCATGTGAATTCGAAAAAACGTATTGAAACATGATAAAACCCGATTATGAAAATATCGGCATATTTTAACATTTTGAGGTCCTCTGAAATTATTTCCGCTATTTTCAAATATATCCCATATATATACGCGTGTGTATGCGTATAAATTAGAATAATGAAATGAAAAACTCGTCGAAAACGGCCAGATAAAGACTGTGTTTATCTCTACTCTTGATTTAGTTTTTGTTGATGAAATTAGTACTTTACTTCGAAATCTACCTCCGCCTGTAGGCCGAGTCGGAAGGGATTTTTTCATGAGAAAAATCATTTGAATGTACAGTCGTGGAAAAAAAAGTAAACACCCCTTACTAATTCCTCAACAAATTATCGTAGACGAAAGTTACTGGTACCGAACGATTGGAAATAATGTCTACTTTTAAATGATATATATAAAATTTTCTTAGAGGGCCATCTACATATTAAAACGAATCCAAACTTCATTTTTTTCAATGGCAATACCCAATTTAACGAGATATTTCAAATCTTCGGTTCAAACTATGCATAGACACGAAATTTCAAGTCATTTGAATGATAAGTTTTTGAATTATAAACATTCAAAATTTAGTTCTTCTAATGTTAAGTTACATTTTCATATTTTTATTTATATCTCCTGAAATTATGCTTCTAATGTGCCAATTTTTTGTATAGCAATAATACTAATATACCCAAACATAAATACGTTGAATTTGCAATTTTTATAATTTTATGATATGAATTATGAATTTTGAAATTAATATTCGAAAAAATTATGAATTGCAACCTATAGTTTTTTTGATGAATTTAGATTTATTAAGTTCTGCTTTATGGAAATCCAAAATATGACATTTTCCTTACAAGTAGTTTTCCAATTATGCTTAAAAAACGGCAAAATGATGGTTTAAGGGCCCGTCTATGATAGAAGTGACTAAGTATTTTGAAATTTCTTCTGCTGTCCTGTAATCTAGCAGGCTTCATTGACTGCTTAAGGTGCCTTGATCAAGAAGGGGGCTCTCTCGGTTAACAATCCAGTACCGAACTTCAATTTGGATACAGCCCTTAAAATACGCTGGTTATAAAATAATTAATTTCTGGGAAACTTATCATACGAATTGCATAAAAATTTGTTTTTAGGCTAATTGAAGGGTGTAGAATTCATTTATGCTGTCAGAATTGTGTACTGCTGTTGAAAAAAACAAAGTTATGGCTCGTTTTAATATGTATATGGTCTCCTAAGCAAATTTTAAACACATCATTTAAAAATAGACTTTATTTCCAATCGTTCGGTACCAGTAACTTTCTTCTACGATAATTTGTTTAGGAGTTAGTAGGGGGTGTTTACTTTTTTTCCCCACGACTGTACCTGTCTTATCTATTAAACCCGCCTGGTAGGCGGACGGTTAAAAAACACTCGTAGATACATTAGAATTTTGAAAAAGCAAAATTATTGGTAATTTCAAACATTAATTCAATAATGAGGCAACATGGGGTTCATGGGCATCAGGGCGGGGGGCTCTATGTCCGCCTGTAAAGACGGTAATATTCTAAATATTAAATAAGCGTCTGTAATATTCTAAAATATTAAAACAATAAGCAGTTCAAGAGCATAATTTCTAGAATCGTGATTAATGTAACAATTCTTAAAAGTTAGATTTTCGGAATCTTTGGGAAATTTTATATGCTTAAACATAATACAAATATAATCTAACGTTATTTAATTGCAGATTTCAGGGTATTGGGAGTTAAATTTGTTTACTATTAGAATACTGATATTTTAAAAGTTAAATTTCTTATCACATTCAATTTTTCTGTAGATACAGATACTGTTCAATTAACATTAATTTGAAGCAAAATGGCGTAAACAATTTTATCTGTAATTGCAAACTATTATGAAAATATCTTACAACTTTTATCTTCCGCTTTTCTGACAAAAGAAATCTAATTATCCACATATGAATAAAATGTTTTCACATAAAGAAAAGTAATTTTAAAGGTTATGTTCTGTTTTGGTAAAAGATCGTTTGAATTGTTCTTTGTCAATGAAAAGAAATTGGGATTGTTTTCAAAGAATTTTAAATCATTAAATTTGTTTTATCAGAAACTAAACTGTACCCCCCTCCCCTCCCTCTAGAATATCGACTTACATAATAATACAGTCTATTTTTTATTCATTAATTTTCTAAACAGCGTAATGGAAAATTTATCTTACAACTAACCAGTGTTTATAATGTGATTCAGTTGACAAAGGCGCAATTTATTCATAGCAATTATTAACTCTCTTGTTAGAGAAGCGCAACTTAATTGAGAATTTCACAACAATGAGAAGTTTTGAATAACGTCTCATCTCGTAGCTATTTCAAATAAACTTGAAATCCATTGTGAAACTTTGTATGTTTATAAGGCACAAATAACGTCTCATACAGATGTTATGTAAATGTTATGTCATTTTCTACATTTCCTTAGGAATTACGCTTTTTTTATTTTTATTTATTTATTTATTTATTTTTATTCTAGCTTAAAAATAACATAATACATTGAGATACAAAATATTTATTGTCGTATCTAGCTTATGAAATGGACTTTTAAATGGCTAAAAGTTTAGTTTTAAGAAAAAAAGCATAAATATAATTCTTTTTAATTTGGAAACAACACCAAGAAAAAAATACCTCTTTTGTACTTATTTTAATAAATAAGTTATACTTAAACTTATCTATAAATTTGATAAAATAGAATGCTCGTGTGTATCTGTCTGTTTCTCATTCTGTAGACAAACGGCTGCACTTAAACGGTTAGTTGTATAGGGTTTTATGGCACAGGATTCCTTAGCAGACATGCTGCGCCAGCTGCGTTTAAACGGAACCTCGAGGTACCAAATTTAGTCACGAAAGTACCCTACTCCTGAATTTATCCGGAAAAAATAACAGGAACTCTACTTAGTAGGGGGTTAACAGAAAATTGCTGAAATTTTGGAGAGGTATGTGGTCCAGCATTATTGAGATAAAACACCAATTCTTTTTTCCATATACGAAAGCAATGTTGCCTGCGTCTTTCTTTTAAGTATCTCTACACATAATGCTCAGGTTATTAGTATCATCCTGTGTCACACATTCAAAGAAGATTATTTTTCTTAAATTGAAGACAGAAACTTACGACTTGATGCAGATGGTACATATGCGCATTATGGCAATTTAATTACGCCCCATGTTCCCCACAATTTCAATCGTTACCGGAAGAGAGGTTGTGAAACCTCTGCCTCTGGCTTCTCTACCATCTAGAAACTTCCAGCGAAAGGACTCTTTATTCCGATAATTTTATATACAGGTATATAGCATCCACATGGAAGCTAACAACAGCGGAGTGTTGCCATGTGGTCACCCGCCCAACTACTGACCACGCTTCATGCTAGTTCACTTCTGTGTTCCGATGGAAACACATGCTTTACAGCATGACAGGCCGTTGACAAATTTTCAGTTTAAAGAATGCATAGAAATAACATTTGCAGATTGTAAGTCTATAAAGCGTCTGTGGCATAGAAAAATTTTTAATCTACATCTTTGAGTCATTGTACAGAATTTCGAAAAAACATTTTTTTTTTTGTGTCCACACCACTTTTGTTTTTTCTCATACATGGAAATTTACATAGAATGGAAGGTGAAATACATTGACAAAAAATACTATATCAAAACTTTTTTGGTAAGAGGGAACTGAAAAGTGCGATTTTGCACAATATTGCAAAATTTTTGAACTGATAGAGACAAACAAAAAATTCTAAAAGTTATGAAATTTACACAATTGATTGTATTAAATGATGTAATTATTGAATATTTATCTCCATTTTGTACAAAAAAAAGTTTAGTTTAAAACTACTGAAATGTTGGTCAAAATGCCAGTTAAAATAATATATCATATGAAGAGAAAGATATAACAGTGTGGATTTTTATGTGTTAATACTACATCCAAACACATTCGGATAAAAGCCGGCTGTTATCTCTTTTTCCTTCTGTAATTATAAACATTTTTTTAAATTCAGCATTTTTTGAGAGCTGGTAATTCAAAAGGGAAAAGTGGTGTTTATAAACGATTTGGCAAGGAAAGACATCTCCATATAATGCCTATATTCTCTAAATCTTATTCTTGCCTTTAAACTGATCTGTGAGATATGGTGTCCTAAAATTGGGGAAATAAGTCATAAAAAAGAGAAACCAGACAAATGTTCTTTATTTATTTAAAGAAATATTTCTGGAATCCACCTACAGAATTATTGTGTTTCAATTAAAAGTTCAGGAGACAGACAGCAGTTTGATACCTTCATTAGAATACTGAATACACGAAGTGACTACAATTGTATGCCTATGTTTATACCACATGAGTCCGTGAAATCTAACCTTTTTAGCACTTTATTAACATTAAAATCAAGAAAGAAAAAATATAAGAAAATATTTGAATTCTCAGATTCTTAAGGTGTGAATGTAGGACATATACAGGGGACATTGGGTGCTATTATAGGAATGAATGAAAATGCATTCACTTATCAGTTAAAACTTTTACAGGGCGGCTCGGACAGTATCTGTCCTAGAATACATGCTAAGGCCGGCTAGATGCTGTCAGATCCCCTCTGAAAAGGTTAAATTTACACACTAACAGTAAAAGCATCTATCAAATCATTTGGTTCTCATAGAGATTACCAAATGTTTGATTTTTGGAAAACAAATTGGTAAAAATTACCATTCTGTTTCATTTTATCATTGTCTGTATATTTACTTTTGTGATATAATTAAAATGTCATTTTAAGTTATTCTCTTTTTTCATTTCAAATATTTGTATTGTTTTAAAATAAAGTCAAAACTTCTTATTGTTGAAATAAACTATTATTTAAAATGTAATAAGATCGTAAACCTTTTTTTCTTGTAGAAGCATAATTAAAATCACTAGGCTTACTACTTTTCTGATTAAGTGAATAAAACAATACCGCGTTTCAAAAAAATCATTTGATAGTTCAAGAGCTATTTCAGAGCATTAGGAAATTGTCTTTACGCATGTATGCTTAGAACTAACTTCATAACGACATTTGCCTTTAGCGTTGTTGAGTAAAAAACACTTTTCATTTTTTTCTTGGATGTCATTCCGATCTTCATTAGAGCTTACAGAAAAGGAAGTAACACTGAAATACAGCTGAAATGAACTGATGTACCCTAAAATAAAAAGAATTAATAAGAAGGAACTTTATTCGAAGTTTTAAATGTTTCGAGAAACGTTTCTGAAAGAAAGAATAACAATGAAATAAGAGAACCTGTTTCATTGATTTTACTTTCTACTATATATATAAGAAGAAAGTGGAATCGTTAAAAGTTTCAATTTCAATTTCAGTTTTTTTTGTGGATGTACTAGGGGAGCTCCGCCCCCCTGCTCGCTACGCTCACCAACCCCCCGCGTAATTGTTTCGTGTTTCGATTCTAGATCGGCTCGCGATCCCTGATTTTCTATGTATTCAATAAATTTGTATTTACAGTAAATCTATATATATAAAAGAAAGTCTGGATTTTGTATTAATCAACGCGCAGCCCAAACTACTGAACCAAATATTTTGAAAATTGGGGTAAAAATAGTTCTTATGACATAGACTGCCGCTAAGAAAGGATTTCCTAAAATTCCAACCCTCAGGTGGGTAAAATAGAGAACGAATTTTAAAAAAATTCCTTAAAAATCAGATTTTATAGTTATTTTTCAACTGATAACATATTTTTGTGTAATTTTGCATGCTGAATGGAATGGTACTAACCAAATCTTTTAAGCCTAATAGTTCGTGAGATATTTCGTATTTTTCTAATTTGCAATGTCTTTGGCGCCAAAACCGAACATTGTCTAACATTACAAGTGATAATTCATCCATATTCATTCATATTCTAAATCCGTTATACTGTAGCAACAGTAGGAATTCAAATTAAATCTTTTTGTTAATTCTTTTGGTTAAAGAATTAAAACGGCTATATGAGTTTGAAAAAAAAATAAATACAAAACCCTTGAAAAATATATTTAAGTATTGCGCGGCAGCGCAATACTTATTTATTTCCAGTGTCACTTCTCAATGTTAGTTTAACATAGAAAAGCCTATGGAGCTCATAACTTTTTCATTTTTTCTTCCCACCTTTTTGTCCCTGATGCCACTCATTTTTTATTCTTTACTAATTCTAATATATTATAAATTTAAAGTGTAAAAACGTTTGCGTCAGGGTCAAAACAAATGATGGTAAAATGCCTTTGCATATGGGTGAATTATAACCCAGAGAATAAGTAACATAGGCCAATTTGTTTTTACATTATTCAAATATTTTTCTTAATAATTCCAAATTTCGCTTTTTTCATTAAGAATCAACGGACATTTTTCATAGAAAATGTAGCATTTTTTCTTCATTGTTGCAAATAATTCAAAAGCCGTAATAATAATTTATTTATTTTTAGGTGAAAGATTTCCACGTGAAAAGTAGTTTTTTTCTTCTTCTTAAGAATTAAACAGATGAATATGGCGTCGTAGTGGAAATAAAAAGGACATTTTCAACAATTTGTAAATACGTAATACAAAGAGTATTAATATTAGTAAATGCAGAAAGCAGGTAAAAATGACGTCAGATTTTAACCTAAAAATTTATATGTATTTTACCCACATTGATTTTAAAACACGAATATCATTTACATACAGATAAGCGTAGAGTTCGATTAAATAGCTGTTAACTTTGTGATTTATTTATGTTTTTATTTTATTTATTGATGAAGTTTTTATTCGTAATCGATTACGTTTGCTCTTATGTTTGCCATTACGGGATGAAAAATCAGTAAAAAAGATTTCGCTTTGTCACATCATAAAATCCGCCCCATAAAATCTAAACCTTACGTCATTTTCACATTCTCAAAGTTTACATAGGCACCACTCAAATCCATATTCACAATTTAAAAGTATTTTAACGCGCAATAGGTTATTAATGAATATATACTTCCAAACTTAAGGTAACGTTTGTCCTAAAAAACTTTTCATGTGAACATTCGCACAAACTAGATTTTCTAATCTCAGTTACCCGCGCAATAGGTTATTAGTGAATATATTTCCAAACTTAAAGTCACGTTAGTCCGATACACATTTTCATCATGTGAACATTCGCACATACTTGATTTTCTAATCTCAGTACCCGCGAATACAAAATTCAGAAATTTGTCTTTTAGACGCATTCGTGGTCAAATATTTAGTTTTATCAAAGAACATGGCCGTCTTGTTTTAAATATGACATCAATTTCACTCTCTGAATCATTTAGCTTACCGTCTCAAACTCAAGTTGATCGATAACGCGCAATGAAAAAATATTGAAATGTAAAAGAGTTATGAGGGATTGTTCTTTTTTAAGCGCTGACGTCATTTTCTGTTCAAAAATTATAAAACAGTTACTTTTATATTTGTAGTGTTAAAATCTATATATATTGCACTACCGTACGTGGCACAGAAATCGCGATTATTTGTTAATTGTTTAATGGTTGGTTGTATTGGGCTTTATGGCGCAAAATCCCAATAGGGACATGTTGCGCCAATAATTGTTTAATGGCAACGCCCGAATGAAACGCATCTCATTGGTTATTGAACAGCATTTAATGCATCTTCATACCTATAAGGGAGTTAACATAGGGGGGACCCTGTTCTGTCGCCAAATACCGCCAAGTTTGTTGCCAACTTGACGATATATTGCCAAATTTGGCGACCAAAATTAGTCACCAAAAGTTACGCCAACTTGGGTTTACTTGCTTACAGAAAATCCAAATTGAAATATTTTAGCATGCTTTCCCAAACATTAATTTTAAGGGAGACAAACTGATCGCCAATGGCGGTTAGTAAGGATACGATCAATAAAAACAAATTCCATTTATTTATTTATTGAACAACAAACATACGACTTGTGTGCTTGACATGAGAACCCGCTTATAAGTCGGAGACAAGATAGATCAAGGAAAAATTAGAACACAAGAGAAATACATCCTGGGAGTTCCACACAAAGAGTGTGTGCAATGGAACCAGCGGAAATCGAACCCACAATCTCTTACGCTCGCAAGCTATTAGCAGCGTGGTGCTTTGATCACTCGGCCGCAAATCCCATTATTTCTCATTTCTCTGCAACAATGGAAGTAACACAAATGCCATCCTTTTGAATAAATTTCATAAAAAACATTGAACATTAAATTTAAAATATAAAAATGGAAATATTTTTTTAAAATAACGACTGCGGGCACATCTATAAATGAACAGCTTTCATTAAAAAAAAATAAATAATTATCAAAATTGGTTCAGTAAAAAGCTCTGAGTTCATGACTAAAAAAACGGCATTGTCTTTTAAATAAATATATATATATGTATAAGTATTGCGCTGCCGCGCAATACTTATCTATTTCCAGTGTCACTTCTCAATGTTAATTTAACATAGAAAAGCCTATGAAGCTCATAATGTTTTAATTTTTTTCTTCCCACTTTTTTGCCCCTATGCCACAATTTTTTTATTCTTTACTAATTCTAATGATGATATAAATTTAAAGTGTAAAAATTTTTGCCGGGCGTCAGGGTCAAAACGGATGATAAAATGCCTTTCCATATCGGTGAATTATAACACAGAGAGTAACATGGCCTAATGTTTATTTACATTATTCAAATCGTTTTCTTTATAATTCCAAATTTCGCTTTGTCATTGAAAATTAACGGACATTTTTTCTACAAAATTTAACATTTTTTCTTCATTGTTGTTAATAATTCAAAAACCGTAATAATGATTTATCTCTTTTTAGTTGAAAGATTTCCACGTGAAAAATTAAACTGAAATAGAATTTTTTTTAAGGATTAAAAAGATGAGTATGGCGTCATAGGGGAAGTAAAAAGGATATTTTCAGAATAAGTTTTTGCTTTGGCGAAGTTTATGTTTTAGTAAAAGGATAGCTGTTTTTACGCACGTTGCAAACTTACTGAGGAATTATATAATTCAAATTTTAAAATGTATTTTTTTTTCAAGATGGAACTATTTATATTCCAAGTTAAACTTGGGTAATAATTTTCTCTTGTTTTTACATCACACCTTGGGAGCGAATAAGATAACAAAATTTAAGTAAAACTTTTTTTTAAATTTTTACTGTATCACAGCTATAATATTGGGAAATATTAGCAGTAAGGATTCAACACAATTTATTTTTGCATTCATAGCGTTCCTGAGTGGGAAATAGGGTATCTAAATTTAAGTGAAATTAATTTTTTATGTTTTGATTATAGATTTTTTACCTTCAGATTGGACTTTTTGTCCAAACTACAGGACTGAATTACGGCAGTGGTGAAACATTTTGAATTATACATTGGTATACTGCATCACACATTGTGATGCAATGCTGCATACATCAAAGCCTGATGATGATACCCTCCATTAATTTTGAAATGAGTTCGTCTGAATGCAGCAATTATTAAAAAACTTGACATATTAAACAAAAACATAATTTGAAGAACAAATTAAAAAAACAAAATTTATTTCCTGCATTGTTTAAGCCCGAGAAGGGACAGATATTAAGATATTTCAATTCAATTAGTCTACATTTAATGTTAAATGTTTGTAACAAATAAGCTAAGCCAATTGAAGATTAAAAAATAAAAATAAAATTCATACAATATGATACTTAAAACACCCTAAAAAATTAGATTCCCTTCAAATGAAATCGAAATAAATCTTAGACTTTTTTTTAAGTTTTGTATTTTGCATGCATTTTATCAATTTATGTACAATCGTCATGAACATAATATAAAATCTACAATACAAATCTGCAAGTCTAAGATTTATTTCGATTTCATTTGAAGGGAATCTAATTTTTTAGGGTGTTTTAAGTATCATATTGTATGAATTTTATTTTTATTTTTTAATCTTCAATTGGCTTAGCTTATTTGTTACAAGCATTTAACATTAAATGTAGACTAGTTGAATTGAAATATCTTAATATCTGTCCAAGGGCGGATCTGGAGGGTCCTCAGGGGGGGGGGGGCGATTTTAGAAATTTGGAGACTCCAATCTGATGCGCGGGTCGGGACTAATTTTTTTCACTGAGGGTCGGGTTTGGGTCCGGTTGACTTCCACTTTTTGCTGCGGGTCGAGTAAACTTCTACTTTTTTGCTGCGGGTCGGGTTTGGGCCCGGTTGGCTTCTAATTTTCTGCTGCAAGTCAGGTTGACTTCTACTTTTTGCTGCGGGTCGGGTAAACTTCTACTTTTTTGCTGCGGGTCGGGTTTGGGCCCGGTTGACTTCTAGTTTTCTGCTGCAGGTCGGGTTGACTTCTACTTTTTTCTGTGGGTCGCGTTTGGGTCCGGTTGACTTCTACTTTTTGCTGCGGGTCGGGTTAACTTCTACTTTTTTGCTGCGGGTTGGGTTTGGGCCCAGTTGACTTCTATTTTTCTGCTGCGGGTCGGTTGACTTCTACATTTTAGCTGCGCCTAGCGCGCTGGGTTTGGATTAGATTGACATACATTATTTCGGGCTTGAGTCAGTTTCGGATTGGGTTTTCACTATTGCGAGAAGGGTTCGGGTTGACCCGATTTTTGAAAAGTAAGTCTAAATATTTTTGAAGATAAAAACAATATACAGTAAAAGCTCCATAACGGACACGTCCAAATAATTATTTAGGGATACTTTTTAATCTTCGGGATTATGTAAAAAGTACTAATTTAGTATAAAACTGCTTGTCTCTTTATATCTAAGATCAGTTGTAATTCAGTAAAGAATGCTTTGAAACTTATCAAAAAACATACCGGGTGTCCCAAAATGGACTGACTGATTTTAAAATTCAATAACTTGCAAATGATGACAGCCATTTAAAAAAAGTCTTGCAGGTTATGTAAGATGTCAGGAGATTTTTTGCTGCAATTCTTGATTTTACTTTACAATAGCAGCGATAGATGGCGCTGCAATCAATAGTCGTTAAATCGGGGCCCAATTTCTGGCCTTCTTCCTCCGGGCACAGATTTAGCGTCTATTGCTTGCAGCGCCTTCTATCGTTGCTATTTTAAACTAAAATATAGAATCGCAGTAAAAAAACTCCTGATTAGGGGTGATTCCCAATAAATAAATAAAAAAAAATCTGAAATTCAAAGCAAATTTTCTGAAAGGTTACAGTAGAGGGAGAGGGGGGGGGGGATTCAATCCTGGCACTAATTATTTTTGTTGCAGGTCGGGTTAACTGTTTTTGATTCGGATCGATTTCAGGCTGAGTCGCTGAGTGCAGATTCTTGAGCAAGCTGTGTTTGTGTTAACCCGTTTCTTCAAAAGTTAGTTCAGTATATTATTTCAGATTAAAAACGATATCTATAATAATAAACATATAGATATATATATGTGTGCTGTTTTCTAAAGAGACCGCTGTATTTTTTCGACGACTCTTTGGTGAAATTTGCATTTCTTCCAGTACTTTTTGACAAAACTCGCGTTTTTCAGCAATCCTTTGACGAAATTTGAGTTTTATCCGCGATCCTTTCACAAAATTTGAGTTTTTTCGAGACTCTTTGACCAAATTCGCGTTTCTTTCGCGACCCTTTGATGAAATTCGCGTTTCTTTCGCGACCATTTGATGAAATTCGCGTTTCTTTCGCGATTCTTTGATAAAAATTGCATTTTTTCGCAAACCTTTGACGAAATTCGTGGTTTTTCGTGGCCATTTGCCAAAATTCCCGTTTTCTTTCGCGATCCTTTGACGAAATTTAAGTTTTTTCTGCTGCCCTTTGACGAAACTCACTTTTTTCTCCATCATTTGAAGAATTTCGCGTTTTTTCAGCGGCCCTTTGACCAAATTCGCGCTTTTTCGGCGTCTCTTTGAACAAATTCACTCTTTTTCGTCGTCCTTTTGACAAAATTTGCGCTTTTTCCGTGATCCTTTGGAGGAATTGAAGTTATTTTTAGATTGACGAAATAGATTTTTTATGACGACCATTTGTCAAAATTCGTGACTATTTTTATGTCCGAATTTAAGCATTGATGATTTTTTTTTTCTGAACCGAACACCTTAACCCTCTCGCCGCGTATTTTTAAGCAAAATAGCTTCAAAAATTGCGCATTTATTTTATTACATATTTCAAATCTTCATATATTTTAGAGTTAAAATATGCCCGAAACCTTTGTGAAAGAGTTTTTTTTAATAGAATTAGATCATAAAAAAAAAGATTTGCTGCGGAAATCGCGGGTTTTTCAAATTTTGCTACTTTTACGTTGGCCGTGGAAATCGCGGGATGCGCAGCGAGAGGGTAAAAATTTTGGAAAATTCGGAACATAATCACCCCTGCTCCTTGACTTCTTACATAACTCTCCTGCAAGTATTTGTTTTAATAGCTGCCACCATTTGCAAGTTATTGAATTTTAAAATCAGCCAGTGCATTTTGGGACACCCTGTATGTTCATTAGCTATGGGATGATGGATGAAAGAAGCATTTAAAAAAAAATAAAGCGGCCTTCGATATGTCAGTTAGAGGTTTCCCCGGGCTGAAATTTTCTGGCCCAAGTCCAGGTCCAATCCGCACAAAAAAATTATCGCCCGGCCCGGTATAAAAGCTAAAAAGTCCTTCCGGCCAGTGCCGGGAGGAAGAGGTAGCTTTCATATTCCTTATTTTAAAAAAGCCAACTTATATCATGCAAACACACGAAGCTCAATTTAGTGGAAATCGAATATAGGAGATTCAATACTAATTTTTATCAATATAATGAATGAGAATTTCGCGAAATTAGTCAGCTTTATCCAAGCTGCTTTTCTTTAAAGTAACTTATATTTGGCTGCCAAATTCGGCAATTTCTTAAAGTGCCTGCCATTTTAAGACAACATGGTGGATGAGGCTAACCAGTGAACTTGGTCGAGACCTTAGTAATTGCTGTGCACATGCTCACTCACATCGGAATCGGTTGATATATACGAGTGCTGTCGCAGGCAAAAAATCAGATTTTTCAAAATGTCACCCACGTTAGAAATTGAAACTGCTATATCTGAGCCATTTTTTAAGATAAAGACAAACAAAAAATGCTCCTGGATCCTTATATCAAGGTCAAATACTTAAGAAAGAAACCTTTTTCAATTTCTAATTTTTTTGCACCTCACTTTAAATATATATATTTTTTAATTTAATGGCGGCCACTTTGAAACAAGATGGCTGATGAAGCTGGCCAGCGAACTTGGTCGAGATATTGATGTATACTATCCACATGCCTTCTTCCATCGAAATAGGTGAATACGTGTGGTATCGCGAGACAAATACAAGATCGTTTCAAAGTGTTAGCCATGATAGAAATTTAAAGTGCTATAATTCAACTACTTTTTAAAATATAAACAAAAGAACAAATTTTCAGAAACAAAAACTGCTCCAGAATCTTTGTATCAAGGCCAAACACATAAAAAAGATCTT
Source organism: Maratus speciosus (assembly GCA_963932465.1). Taxonomy (NCBI): domain Eukaryota; kingdom Metazoa; phylum Arthropoda; class Arachnida; order Araneae; family Salticidae; genus Maratus; species Maratus speciosus. The sequence continues at coordinate 292,665,667 of OZ010791.1, forward strand.
TTTCATTTTCCACTTTTTTAATACCTCATTTTAAATTTTAAATTACATTTTTTTTTAAATGGCAACCCTTTTGAAACAAGATGGCGAATGAAGCTGGCCAACGAACTCGGTCGAGACATTGGTATGTACTATGTACAGACCAAGTTACATTCAAATCGGTTCATAAATACGCCTGTTATCGCGTGACAAAAATCAGGTCGTTTTAAAATGTCAGCCACAATAGAAATTCAAAATGTTATAACTCAGCTATTTTTTTAGATATAGACGAAACAAAACCTGTTCCGGAATCTTTGTATTAAGGTCAAACGCATACGAAAAAACTCTTTTTCATTTTCCAATTTTTTGGTATCTCATTTTAAATTTAATTTTTAAAAATTTTTTTTAAATGGCCGCCATTTTGAAACAAGATGGCGGATGAAGCTGGCCAACGAACTCAGTTCAGTTATTTGTATGTACTATGTGCACACCAAGGTACATCCAAATCGGTTCATAAATACGTGTGTTATCACGTGGCAAAAATCAGGGCGTTTCAAAATGTCAGCCACACTAGAAATTCAAAATGCTATAACTCAGCCATTTTTTAAGGTATAGACGAAACAAAAACTGCTCCCGAATCTTTTTATCGAGGTCAAACACATAAGAAAAAAATAATTTTTCAATTTTCAATTTTTTGGTACCACATTTCAAATTTAAATTTTTCTTAAAATTTTAAATGGCCGCCATTTTGAAACAAAATGGTGGATGAAGCTGGCCAACGAACTTGGTCGAGAAATTGGTACGTACTATGTACACACCGAAGTACATCCAAATCGGTTCATAAATACGCCTTTTATCGCGTGACAAAATTCAGGACGTTTCAAAATGTCAGCTTCGCTAGAAATTCAAAATGCTATAACTCAGCCATTTTTTAAGATATAGATGAAACAAAAACTGCTACGGAGTCTTTGTATAAAGGTCAAATACATAAGAAAAAAATATTTTTCCATTTCATAATATAGTGTAGCATATTCCAGTTCATAAATACGAGAGTTACAGTGTGACATAGGTCAGATATAATTATATATATATATATATATATATATACATATATATATTGATATATATATATATATATATATCAATTTTGAACGGAGGGTGGTTTTGGGGTCTGGGCGTCATGATCGATGAAAATATACCAAAATTTTTTGAAATCTCTTTCCTCCGAACGGCTGCAATAGGTAGCTTTTTGTAAAGAAAGCTACCTAAAATTTAGAAATTGAAAAAGGTTTCTTTCTTAAGTATCTGACTTTGATATAAGGATTCCGGAGCATTTTTTGTTGTGTCTTTATCTAAAAAAATGGCTCAGATACAGCAGTTTGAATTTCATTATGTGGGTGACATTTTGAAAAATCTGATTTTTGCCTGCGACAGCACTCATATATATCAACCGATTCCGATGTGAGAGAGCGTGTGCACAGGAATTACTAAGGTCTCGACCAAGTTCGCTGGTTAGCCTCATCCACCATGTTGTCTTAAAGGGGCAGGCTCTTCACATATCGCCGAATTTGGAAACCAAATATAACTTAACTTTAAATAAAATCACCTTGGATAAAGCTGACTAATTTCGCGAAATTCTCATTCATAAGGATTTAGTATTGATAAAAATTAGTATTGAATCTTCTATAATCGGTTTCCACTAAACTGAGCTTCGTGTGTTTGAATAACATAAGCTAGCTTTTCAAAAATAAGGAATTTGAAAGCTACCTCTTCCTCCCGGCTCTGGCCGGAAGGACTTTTTTAATACCAAATTTTAAATTTTAAATTTAATTTTTTTTATTGGCAACCCTTTTGAAACAAGATGGCGAATGAAGTTGGCCAACGAACTCGGTCGAAACATTTGTATGTACTATGTACAGACCAAGTTACAACCAAATCGGTTCATAAATACGCCTGTTATCGCGTGACAAAAATCAGGTCGTTTTAAAATGTCAGCCACAATAGAAATTCGAAATGCTATAACTCAGCCATTTTTTTAGATATAGACGAAACAAAAACGATTCCGGAATCTTTGTATTAAGGTCAAACACATACAAAATAAATATTTTTCCTTTTTCAATTTTTTGGTATCTCATTTTAAATTTAAAATTTTTTTAAATGGCCGCCATTTTGAAACAAGATAGCGGATGAAGCTGGCCAACGAACTCGGTCGAGATATTTGTATGTACTATGTACACACCAAGGTACATCCAAATCGGTTCATAAATACGCCTGTTATCAAGTGACAAAATTCCGGACGTTTCAAAATGTCAGCCACGCTAGAAATTCAAAATGCTATAACTCAGCCACTTTTTAAGATATAGACAAAACAAAAACTGTTCCCGAATCTTTTTATCAAGGTCAAAGACATAAGAAAAAAATATTTTTTCAATTTTCATTTTTTTGGTACCACATTTCAAATTTAAATTTTTCTTAAAAATTTAAATGGCTGCCATTTTTAAACAAGATGGCGGATGAAGCTGGCCAACGAACTCGGTCGTGACATTGGTATGTACTATGTATAAACGAAGTTGCATCCAAATTGGTTCATAAATACGCCTTTTATCGCGTGACAAAATTCAGGACGTTTTAAAATGTCAGCCACGCTAGAAATTCAAAATGCTATAACTGAGCCATTTTTTAAGATATAGACGAAACAAAAACTGCTCCGAAATCTTTGTTTAAAGGTCAAATACATAAGAAAAAAATATTTTTCCATTTTCAAATTTTTGGTACCACTTTTCAAATTTTAAATTTTTAAAAAATTTCTAAATGGCCGCCATTTTGAAACAAAATGGCGGATGAAGCTGGCCAACGAACTCGGTCGAGACATTGGTATTTACTATGTACATACCGAATTACATCCAAATCGGTTCATAAATACGAGAGTTACAGTGTGACATAGGTCAGATATATATATATATATATATATATATATATATATATATATATCAATTTTGAACGGAGGGTGGTTTCGGGGTCTGGGGGTCATGATCGATGAAAATATACCAAAATTTTTTGAAATCGCTTTCCTCCGAACGGCTGCAATAGGTAGCTTTTTGTAATGAAAGCTACCTAAAAATCGACTCCAGCACAGCTTTGCCTTTAAAACTATTCATAAAGCACACCACACTTACTTATGCTCATATTTTATTTTCAGATTATGTTCCAAATTCATGAATACATAAAAACGATATTATTAAGGACTATTTAGGCAATTATGTACATAAACACTACTTAAAAATATGAGACAATTACATTCAAATGAAAATCCAGTTAAAAAATCAGTTTAGAATGAAAGAAACGGATGATAAAAGAAAATCACAATTTTAAAGCTCTACATGGAACTAGTATGTTCTGGCCATCACAAAACTTTCTTCTATCTCATACATGTCAATACTTCAAAATTCACTATCTCAGTGCCAATCTGTGTTCATCATGAGAATTCTAAAAATATGAAATTCCGTGCATTAGTTCTCGAGGTATGACTGTCACTGAAATCGTGTAAATCCAGCAAAATGCAGCATAGCAGCGCCACCTATTGGGTTATTTACACCAGAACCTAATTATCACCAACTTATGTCAACGTCTAACTGAATATGAAGTGTGAGGAAAATTCGTGCATTAGTTCTTGAGATAGAGGTATTGCGCAAATCATGACAAATGCAGCATAGAAGCGCCACCTGTTGAGCGATTTGCAACAACACATAATCAGCGGCAATATTAATCAAGTTATATTTAAATGTGAAGTTTGAGGAAAATTCGTGCATTAGTTCTTGAGATAGAGCTATTGAGGAAATAGCTCAAAATGCAGCACAGCAGCACCACCTATTGGGCGATTTACACAAACACGTAGTCAGCATCATTCCATATAAAGGACTAACTAAATCCGAAGTTCGATGAAAATGTGTGCATTGGTTCTTGAGATAGAGCTACTGCAAAAATAGTGTAAATCCTGCAAAATGCAGCATAGCAGCGCCACCTGTTGGGCGATTTACATCAAAACGTAAACAGCATCCATTCATGTCAAGGACTAACGGAATCTGAAGTTTTATAAAATTCCGTGCATTAGTTCTTGAGATAGAGCTTTTGCGGAAATCCTGCAAAATGCTACATAGCAGCGCCACCTGCTGCGCGATTTACACCAAAAACTAATCAGAACCAATCTATATCAGGGACTACTTGAATATAAATTTTTATTAAATTCTGCGTATTAGTTCTTGAGATAGAGCGCCCACAAAATTTGTGTCACATACAGACAGACAGACAGACGGACAGACAGTCGGAATTTAGAGGAGTGCACAGGTCGCGGTCGGGCCAGTAACGCTTATCATAAGGACTGACACGGAGTGAACGTTTAGCTTTTATTCCGGGCAGAGGCCCGACTTGGAAATTTCGGCCAGTGCAGACCAAGGAAGAATGAAGTCCAGGCCAGGCTCGACCTGGAAGAAAAAGAAGTCTGGCCAGACCCGAATCTGCAGAAAAATTTAAGATCAGGACACGGCCCGGCTCTAAAAGAGGGAAGACCTGACCCAGCACGAGTTTTGTGGATTAAAACTGGCGCGACCCGGGACGGGTCGCGCCGCGCTCGAGCTTCGCCCCAAGTCATTTCTCGTGAGGATGCATAATGCCGTTTTTCAAACCCTTTATTTGCCCAAGGGGGGGGCGATCGCCCCCTCCCCCCCCCTTAGATCCGCCATTGTATCTGTCCCTTCTCGGGCTTAAACAATGCAGGAAATAAATTTTGTTTTTTTAATTTGTTCTTCAAATTATGTTTTCGTTTAATATATATTGGTTTTATTTAAAATACAAGGAAGCAGTCCACTGAGAAAAGAACATTATAAAACAGAAATATTAAAACATGAAAGCAATGTTTGTACGACTTGAAAAATTTTTTGGTACTTACATCCGGGCTATGTCAGATACAAGACAATTACACTAATTACAGCAACCCTTATTTTTTGTCGATTTGATAGTTTATTTATTATAGTTTTAAATTAATTTTATTATTATAGCTTTTTTTAAATTATTGTTTATAGTTTATAGTATGTAGTTTTATGTTATATATTTATTTATTTACTTTAAACAATTTGCCATTTTTAACAAGGTTATTTATTTAAGAAAGTTAAATTACTGTTTTGAACGTAATTGGCAAAGATTGGCAATTGTCAACCATTTTTGGCGATCTATCTCATGGTCCAGATCAGTGGCGTGGCGTCCGGTCATCGCTGGATGCGGCGATGACCAAGCAATATTTTAAAACTCTTAATAAGCTTTTAAAACTCTACGATCCAGTTTTAGCAGAACATTTGGAGTTCATGTATAAGTGAAGGTAAGATTGAAAGTTTCTTTTTTGAACATTCAACCATTGAATTTTAGAGTTAATAATTTTTCACCACAAACTTAAATAATTGCGATGACCACCGAAAATTTTCACGCCACGCCACTGGTCCAGATAATATGTAAGTGCCACTTTTTTCAATGGAAGAAATTGGAATTGAAATAATACATCGCGATTTATCGTTTGCTCCTGGATAAGAAGAAAAAATGGGTACTTTTATGTCAGCCGTGTATAAATCTAGCCATTAGCATTTTTAAAATAGCCAATAGCAGTAGTTTACATTTCGCGTATTTAAATAAAAAACAATTCTTTGTTTTAAGTTATGGCATTACTTCCTATTATTATTTTACTTTTCGGTTTTTCAATGAAATTAGCGTAGGTTATGTATTTTAAATGAAATGAGTGAAAAGTTTATATTTTGAATGAAAATAATAAAATAAGAATAAGATATGGAAACAATCTTTGTTGACTTATTACTTTCGCCCGGCTAACAGAAAAGTATCACAAAAGCCATATATTCAACTTTTTTGGGGTAGTTGTTCATGTGATTCCTGGTTAATCTTCCGTAATCGGAGACCTCGCCAATCGGTGTATTAGCTACAATGTTGAAAGCATCATTTACGTATGAAGCGAAAACTTCACGGTGAATTCTATTGCAGAAAATCGTATCACCTTCATTTACTACCTATTTAAAACGGAAATTTGCATTTCATTCCGATTGTTTATAATATTTTGATAGGATATGCCACTATTAGTTAGGTAGTGTCTTTTGAACGGGTTTTGTGTATACACAGTGTTCTACGTTGCTTTTTTATAGAGATAGAAAAAGTTAAAAAATTAAGTGAACCTGATTTATTAAAGGTTAGCCTTAAAAAAAAATTCTTTTGATCAGATTTTGATCCATGTGGTACTGTTACATAACTTCTCCGGAATGGTTTTAGTATGTAACATTTCATTATATGTTGCTTAGTTATAGAGCCGTTAGTTTATTTGTAAAAGCTATAGAGGAAGGTGAACGCAATTATGAAAGATACATCTACTGTAATAATCTTTCCTTCCACCCGTTTATAATTTGAGTTTTTCTGGACGTATTTTTATGGAACTTACATTGTTAGTTAGACAATTTTATGTGGATGGTTGGTATTTCTTGCATAGATGGTATTTCGCTGTAGCGAAGTTTTCTTCTGGGTTATTGTTTTTTCTGAAGCACAAAATTGACAAAAAATACGATTGCAGAAAATCACATTGCAGGAGAAAGTTCCAAAGGTACTTTTCGGTTAGCCGGGCGCCAGTGTTATATATACATATTTATATGCATGCATATATGTAAATATACATATATATACATATACACACACACATATATATGTAAATATATATGTATATTTACATATATGCATGCATATAAATATGTATATATAACACTGGCGCCCGGCTAACCAAAAAGTACCGTTCCAAATTACGTGAACCGGATTGCGAAAGTTTACCTTTTGCGTAAAAAACGTAGGATAAAATCTATAGGCATGGGTATAGTCTAGAGAGTATATATGTTACAGCTATGGAGGGTGTGCAGAGTTTCTAAAAAATCCAGAAGGTCTACGGCGAATAACCTACGCTACATTCCTGAAAGTTCTACAATCACTTTAACTTGATTCTGAATGATATATTTAACTATCTACTTCACATATAGAATGTAAAGAGCAGTTTTGATCCGGCCGCTTATAACTTGAGTTTTTTTTAATGGATTTTGAGAAGACTTGCATTTTTAGATAGATAAGTTTTCAAAAAAGGGTTTCGTATATAACACATATCATTCTACATTCCTTAGTTATAGCATTATGTGCGAAAGTTCTTTAATCAGTGAACCCTATTTTGAAAGATTAGTCTTTTTAAAAAGTTCTACTGAGTTGAGTTTTTTGAAATTAGCACTGGTTGTTAGATAATTTTTCAGGAAAGATTTTAGTGTATAACACATATTGTTCTACATTGCTTGCTATCTGGTGAACCCGATTACGCAAAATTAGTCTTATTAGAAGGTTCTGCTGAACGGATTTTGATGAGATTTGCATTTTTAAATATTCAGGGATGATTTTAATATGCTACATTTTGTTCTTCCGTTCTTTACCATACTCAATTGTAAATAATCAACTAAAAGATTTGCTTCTTAACAGTCCACATTTTGTCTGAGAAATTAGAAGACTTAAAAACCGTAATGCGTTCATGTTGTTTTCAGCAATGCGGAAGATCATGGGATATAAATGTATTCGTTGCTATAAAAACAAGATCAAATACACCTATATATTTCGTCAGATTAAAGTTTCGTTTGGAGAAATCGCCCAGCGTTAGCGGGCGAATGCTGCTAGTAATCTTATATAAATCTCCTCTCCTCTGAAACTTTCACTTTGCCACCTTTTATCCGCCAACATACATGTGTAAAATTACATATATAGTGTTACGTATATTGTAAATAGTTAGCGTTTGTGCTTAAAAATAATGTAAATAGTTCAATTAAGTTCTATTCCTAAGCTAATATTAGTTTTTGTTCCATTAAAATATCTCAATTTGTTGTTTTTCTGGAAGCAAGTAAAACCTATTGGATTTCAATGGAAGTCTATGGAAAATTGGCGAAATACTGGAAATAGCGCCAAGTTGGCGTCACTTTTGACGACTAATTTTGGTCTCCAAATCTGGCGATATATCGCCAAGTTGGAGACAAACTTGGCAACGTTTGGCGACAGAGGCAGGTTACCCCCCCCCCCCCCTTGGTAACTCACCTTATAGCATCAGAAGACTCTGACCAATTAGATGCTTTTCGCGGTATCTACGCAGATTTTCATTAGTCCATTTCCAAAGCGTTACTTTTTTTTATGCATAGGATATGTTTTGGGATGTCCTCAACACGATTTGACTATTTTTGTCTCTTTAATCAATATCAAAAATTCTCATATGCTAACATGCAGAAAAAAAGAAGAAATTAGAATGAAAAGTTTTACAGTTAATAAATCTTAATATCAACGAGAGCAGATTTCAAATGTTTTTCCAGAAAATAGCATTTTTAAGAAGTAACTTTCTTCAAGCTCTCTTCGAATATATTATTCTAAGATCGCTATCAAAGATTATTTGATGAGAATTACAAAGATTGGAAACACACCTATTTCAAACCATTTGAGAAAATAGCAGAGGCTATTGGAAAATGTAAAAATATCTTTAAAGGAGCTGTTAGTTGAAAATTTTAAAATATTTTGCAAAATTTTGCTTTGAAAATATTTTTATTTATACCGGTCTTATATCATAAATAAAAAATTCCTAGGAAATTCTTAGTTATTTTGCTGAAATTACATTTCTAAAATTAAAATGCGCCAAAATTTAAATAACGTTTTTGCTTAATAAAGATGCAAGAATAATACTAGAAAACAGGAATTCTGCTTTTTCAGAATTTAGTGTCGCCCCCGATGAAAAAAGTATATATATGTATATAAATATAGACAGTTCAGTTTCAAGACTCCAAACATGCGCTTTTATTTTATATAAAGTGACGTCATCCGTATCCGCTAAAGAATTCCTCATTTACGATCCAGTCTTAAACAACATCTACTGTAAAATATGCACAGGACGTGACTATCGCTGAATAATACACAAATCCAAAAAAGAGACTTCGTCATTCAAGGAACTGAATTAAAAAAAATCGGCTATCTCATGATTCATATGCCTTCATTTGTTTGTAATATTAATATACTTAAAATTAAATTTAGTTTACAATAGCTCCATCTTTTATTAGAAATCATTCATTTATATTTTTTCATAATATCATGTATTTTAATTACATTTGTTTTTCAGTTTTTATTAGAAAATGGCAACAAAAAGATATAATTGCTATTTTTCAACTATTTTACCCTACTTTCTACAGAAATGGAGTATTTGAGTTGCCAAAATTAAACAAATGGTGTTAAAAACTACAAAAAAAAAAAAAAAAATAATAATATCTCAAAAATAAATGGAGATGCAGTTTTCAAACAAATTGCATTTAAAAGTACTTTTTTTCCCAATACGACGGTATAAAAATTGAAAATGTGCTATGCTTAGAAGTTAAAAAAATTGCAGTAGAGATTATTCCGTACAATGATATATCTGCTTTGTTTTATGGGTGGGTTATACAACGTAATATTATTTTTTAGAGACGACATATTAATAGGGGGAAGAAAGAAATAGCATACCGGGGACTAATAAAAAAATATTGTTACTTTCAAATATTTATCCTATTAAATAATGCTTCGCGAATCCAAACAAAGCATGGCTTCTGCTAGTTTAAATGAATTCTTTTTCCTATTATTTTCATAACTTAAGTGGTATTAATACTTTGGTTAATGATTTAAAATATAAAAAAAATAAATCCTTTTGGTTGCTTTTTGGTAATATTAAATCATCTAAGTCATTCCCCCTCCCCCTCCCCCACACACGCATCTTCACTTCCTCCAAAATACACATTAGGAAGGGGGGGGGGGAGCATAGAACAAACTCAACTTATTTTTTTCCTCGTTTTTTTCTTTGTTTGACATCACTAGCATAACCTGTTTTGCGTCCAGGAACAAAGCACTTATACTTCATCTGAATTTATGTTTTGTAATCTCAATAATGAAAAATATTCTTACTCCGTGGCATAAGGCACAGTCTAGTTTAGCCTTATCTGTACCTAATTCACACAGATTAGTTACTGAGGTAGTTGTGCGATTAATAGTAAGCAAACTGTGACTGTGGTCTTGTCTGGTCGTATTTTAAAGATTTTAAATAACATTTTTTAACCTCGGAACCGAATGAAGATTATTATCTGAAATTTTTTTCATTGTAAAGAAACATCTTGTGGCAACAACAATTTTTTATTTATTTTTTTTGGAATATGTTGTGTTGACAAGTTGGCATTTTTGTATTTGTTATTCGCGTTGTCAACGCTGAAAATGGTCTTTCAATATAGTGGCGATTTTAAGTTACATAATTGTTTATTTATATTTTTATGCTTAATTTTTGTTGATCATGTTACAGCACAGGACAAGAATGAAAGCTCGGAACCATATGGTCGTGAGTCTCCGACATTTAAAAACGAATCCGAATGGATATTTGCACCAGTGGGCGAAAGTGCGATTCAATTTTTACAGCTTTTTTACGCATATGTAAATTCTGGGCCTGTCAGATTTGTGATATATGAAAAAATTAGCGATTTTAAAACAATTGTAGAAACTGTTATTGTCTACATCTTTAGAGATCAACATACTATGGCTAATATTGCTATTATTGGTATTCTGGGTATATTGATTCTTTTATTTATGCCTTATTGGATTGTGCTGTACAGGCAAGATCAACTCAAGAAAATGGAAGAAACACTTTTACACAGAAGCTTAGTATCTCCACGGCAAGGTGTGCTTATTGCGGATTTTCTGTATCCATTTTTGATAATTTCCGTTTTCGGAGGAATCTTAATGTGTTTTTCAGTGGTAGAAGTCAGGAAAAATCTTCCCAAAGGTTTTGAATTTGCTGTTTCTACCGTGAATACGTCTTACATGTACAAAGAAAGTATTCTAGACAGATATTATTACAATCTCTTCGACATATCTCAAAGCGTATTTGGAACTATCCATGTGATGGAAGAAATAAATGACGAAGTTCATCAGAAATTTATGAATGAAGTAAATCTTCATCTAGAGCCGATTATTGATTTAGTTGGTTATGTCCTCTTGGATGTTGAAGATTTAACAAAATCACTTACTAGAATGAAAAAAGATCTCGAATTCTTCACGAAAAATAGCAGTCAAAATATTAAGAATCTCACTGATGAATATCTCGTCTCCCTGACTAATTTAAAGAAAGTATTCGACAAGGAAAATGCTAGCGAGATCTTTGGATTAACTATAGACCCATTGTTTGAGATTACCAATTATTCATCTAATATAACTTATGAAAATTTTGATGACGCCATAAAAATATTGCAAACAGTCTTGCAGTTAAAACTCGAAGACCAACTTTTAAACATCACTCGTTATTTTCGTGATGCTATTGAAAATATTACTTATAATGCAACTGAAATAATAGAAGATTTGAAACGAATAGCTTTTTCTACAGAAGAGAAAACTCGCGATATTGTTGGCTTTTATATACCTTACATTAAAAAATATTTCTCAAAAACATTGAAAAACAGAATCGTGGATGGCATTATGTCAACCAGAATTAGTGTTTTAAACACTTATGAAAGAATTTATATAGTAATTTTTATATTTAGTGCATTAAGTGTATTTTTCGGTGCAATTTTCGCAATATTCTTCTCTCTAGGAATTGCAGGTACTAAAGGATTTCGTATTGTGTTCCCCGGTTTGAGAGGATACAAGTCTGTCCTTTCCGATAAAAGTGGTAAGATCATTGTTTTCTTTTTGTATATCTCAGCGTTTTTCTTGGCTTCTTTTTGGGCACTTAGTATTATTTTATTCGTATCGTCAACAATTCCGCTTGAGACATGCTTTTCAGCAAAAGATAAATCCCTATTTAATTTTGAATTTGATTTTCTAACATCCAATAAAACCACTGATTATAGTGGATATCGAATGGGAGTATTTCCTATTGTTTTACAAAAACATATTAGAGAATGTGAAAAGAATTCTTCATATTCTAGATTTTTACCCGAGCTTCCGTTTAATCAGTCGGAGTTTTATGATGTAAAAGAAAAGGTGAGCACAGAAAATGTGAGTAACGAAGTTCAAATTGCTTTTAAATATATCCCTAGCATCAACATATCTGAAATTTCTGACTTAGATTTCCAAGAAATAAAAAATCTCCATACTGATTTAGACTTACAAAATATTCAAAGTTTCACAGAAGGATTAAATCACACAAATGCCTCTTTAATATTAAAAAGCATCCATGATCATAATAGTAGCTCCTACGTTTTAAGAAGTGCAACTGAGATTGCCCTAAAAGCCTTCGAATCATTAATTACTGAGTTATCCAAATCTGCAAATGCAGAAAACTATTCAAATACTTCATTAGGATCTTTAAACGTTACCACGACAATGATCGTAATAGAAATTGATCACTTAAAATTAACCATTGAAGTACTAAATAACATTTTAAAGCAAAATATGTCTGATCTATATATCTCTGTATTCAATGAAACAGTTAATGATATCATTGACATTTTTACATTTAATTTGGAGTCATCTGTGTATTCCTTTCGTAAATCGATATCTTTTTGTTCTAGTTTGTTTCTTTTCTATAGAAATTGCGTATTCATTACATGTAAATTAATATTAAATCCTATAGCAGCTGCTTGGTTGGGATCATTCTTCGTAGCCATATTTTTGTTGTTCTCAGTGGTACTTTGCTTGTATGCTGCACCTTTGTTTCTGAAACCAGCAAGGACAGATTATTTTCCACCTCCTCCGGTGATAAATATGCGTAATTTTCCATCTACACCTCGCAATAGGATGGGACCTTGGGCTCAGGCACTTCATTCGGAAGAAAGTGAAAGTACATTATTACATTCTGATGAAATACCTGAGAGCGAAGATGTTGATCTTTCTTTTCGCAAATTCGAGTGCAAAGTTACAGATAATTCTACGGAAGAAAATGAAACAAGATCACTACCGGATATTTTAGAAATCTATTCTGTCAAATCTAGTTCAGACATTGGAGAATCGGTTTTGGAGGATAGTCAAGATAACACAACGAATTCTGTAGATATAGAACATGCTGCTAATATTAAAGAAATAAAACCACAGCGCGAAATCTTGACTGGGGAAAGGCGAAACGAAAATACTTCTCTAGATTCTGAATCTTATATGAATGAGAATTCTAGCTCTACAACTTCAACTAGTACAGAATTGGTTCCTGAAGATAGTGAACATAAAACAACGTGTTCTGTAGATAAAGAAAATACTGCCGATATCAAAGAAATAAAATCACGTCGCGAAATCTTGACTGGGGAAAGGCGAAACGAAAACACTACTCCAGATTCTGAATCTTCTATGAATGAGTATTCTAGCTCTACAACTTCAACTAGTACAGAATTGGTTCCTGAAGATAGTGAAAATGAAACAACGAGTTCTCTAGGTAACGAAAATACTGCCGATATCAAAGAAATAAAATCACGTCGCAAAAAGTTGACTGTGGAGAAGCGAAATGAAAACATTTCACCAAATTCTGAGTCATTTAATAAGGAATGTTCTAGTACCACAACTTCAGCTGATACAGAATCAATTGCTGAAGATCCCCAAGACAAAACATACAATACTTTTAAAAATAAAGACAGGAAATAGATTCGAGAAACATTAAGGCTCTATTTTACTTAAATCAAGAATGAACAAAATTAGAAATATGTTTTAATATTTGAATTATGATGAAAGTAGGTAATTATGTAAATTTATATAACACAAAAACAATTGTTCTGAATGACGCTAACAATTCGGAAGAAATAGAAAATATTGTGGAAATAGACAGAAAAATATCGCACTTGAATAGCTTGAGAGATTCCATAGAATATTTGAAAATAAAACTAGAGTGATGATATTTTGTTTAAATATCTTCGATTTCCTAAAATTTGGAAAACGAGATGATTATCTTATTATAGTAACATTTCGATCGTACTCTTTTCATTACTCAAAGTTGTAACCATTTCAGAAAAAAATGCGAAACAAAGCCTCAACAGAGGATTTATGTGATTTTAAAATGACGAAAATTTAATTAATAAAAGAATTTACATAAAAAAGCTGTATCACTCTTTATTTTGTATCTTATGTTGTTTAGTGCTTAAAAAATTTTATTGTTGCATTTTCCCAGACAGTTGGCATATTTTACTGATCATAATTTAACGTATAAAAAACTCCATTATTGCTATAACACGTATACAGTTGTAGTAACAATAAAGGGTATTTCGCTATGTATCATCTGCGCCTGGCTCACGGAAAAATGCCTGTCCCTAAAGATTTCATAGGAATCGTAAGTTAGACGGTTTAAGAACTTTTTGACTCATTTCAAACTTTTAAATTTTTTTAGAAGCGATTCTTAGTGAGCATCTGTACTTTAAAAGTAACCGCCATGCCAAATTTCAAGTTTCTAGTATTTTCAGTATAACAAAAATCGTAAGCCTAGAAGGATTCCCCTCCCCCCACAGCCTTTTAAATTTCGCATATTTTAAAAAATGGTTCTGCGCATGCATTTGCGCCTTAAAAGTAGCAACCACCTCAGATTTCAAGTTTCTATCTCTATCAGTTTCATAGAAATCGTAATTTAGAATGTTTCTAGAACGCTTTTCGCTCATTTCACCTAGTGATTGGACGATAACGCAATATTTTTATCGATTGTCTCGATTGTATGGACATCTCGAAGATTTCTTTTCGCAAGTTTGCAGAAGCTGATACTAGATAATAAAGGAAAATACGGATAATCTTTCGTAATCGAGTCCCTGGCTAAGACTGGCGTCAATCATGTGCGAGATTGGCAACAATGTATTTTGGAATGTGAGTTACCACAAAGTAATTAAGTATGCGCCAAACCACGCTAAGATAAGGCAAATGGAAAGAAATTTTTATTATCTGATCGTGTGGTTTTCTTTTGTGATTTACATCTTTTGTGATTTACACAACAGCTATCCAGTTTTGTTTATCAGTGAAATAAGTTCATGTTATTAAAAATATTACCTAGAACATATGAAAATTTTAAAGTAACATTTCTCATTTGTAAAGTCCAAGTAAATGTACAGCATATCGTAAAGAAAATGAGAAAACGCATATGGAAAATAAATTTTAAAATATCCCTATAGGTAACGTTAGATGGCGCTAGTAGCAGGACAATCATGTGATTTCTGACTATGTGTATATCAGTCAAAGGAAACTTAGCGATTATCAGGTCTGTTATGATTTAAGCTATCTTTGTAGGATTTATGAATTGATTTCTCAACGCATAACTTTAAATTGATTAACACATTCATGACGGGAAACGAGAATTCTCGTTTTCATTCAAAAAACATCATTGAGTAAGGGCGTGGCTTCTACCTTACAGAAAATGCATGTATATCATGTTGTCCATATTTTTTTAGATTGTAAGACATTTTATATTAAATTTGTACATTGAAAGATATTTACCGATGTATAAACTTGGGAAATCTATCTAGAACACCAATTTATAAAAGACTTTCAGAACTTGGAGGAGCTTCTACTGTTTTGAAATTCAGATTTGATAAAGATTGCCCGTCTACAATGTGCTAATATTAGGCTATTAATTGATAAAAGAATATTTAAAAAATATTACATTCTTTATCTCTTATTTATAATTTATTTTTTACTTTTTAGCCTTTAAAATATTTCATTGTTCGAGTTTCGCAGCCATTTAGCCGAGTTTGGCGCTTAATTAAATGCATTGTTGTTTAAACTCTTATAGAATTGAACGTGCTACAGAGAATATTTTACGATTTATCACCTGAGGTGGACTAACGGAAAAATGCCTTAAAATTAAAGTATTAATTTGTAATTAAGTTGTAAAAATATTAAAATGTTGTATTGACATCGGAAACACACCTGTGAAAGTGATTTTAGGTAGCTTCAATTACAAAAAGTAAAAAAAAAAAAATTGTTGTCATAGTTCGGTGGAAAGCAATTCTAGAAAATTTCGGTATATTTATACGGATCATGTCCGATACCCGAAAAACCACCCTCCGTCCAATTGCTGATTTATCTATATCTATCTATATCTGATTTTTGTCATACGATAAAACTCGTATTTATGAACCGATTTGGATGTGACTAAGCATGTGTGCTTCTCGATTTACCAAGTTGTATATTCGGTTCGTTGGCCAGCTTCATCCGCCATCTTGTTTGAAAATGGCGGTCAGTTAAAAAAAAAAAAAAAAATTAGAAATCCAAATTTTTTTTTCTTAAGTGTTAGGAGTAGATACAAGGATTTCTGGAGCATATTTTGTTTTGACTATATCTTAAAAAATGGCTGAGATATAACAGTTTGAGATTCTAGGGTGGATAACATTTTGAAACAAGAGCACCAATGTTTCAAGATAAAAATTCCCAAGGATTAATTTATGAGTTTTAGTGAATGTGATTTTTCGCGAATTATCTTTCATTATTGTAACCATTTTCCCAATCCTACGCATAAAATTACATTATTTTTATCCATTAGTTCAAATTCTTGCCAAGTTTGGCAAGTCATTGTCAAATTTGGCGACGAAAAATAAATCGTCATTAATGAAGCCAGCTTGACTGTAAATGACAAAGTTGGCGAAATTCACATTCAAATTCAGTATTGATGAATATTTTTTTATATTCGCATTTTAACGGAGCGTTTTCGAGTAACATTAATTAAAATCTTAAAACCAAGAAATAAAGAAGCGATCTTTCTCTCCTGGAAGGATTTTTCATAGTTCTAGCATATCAAGAATTTAGTTAAAAATCGATTACGAAATTTTTACATGAAAAAACCAGGTTGAATGTAATATAAGAGTGTAAAAAATTTTTATAAGGATTCCAAAGAAATTTTTGTTTCGGTTCTATTTTAAACAAGAACGAAAAATAATGCATTAGGTATAGATTATGAAATACTTTTCATTACTATCAGAATTCAGTAATTTTATTTTTTCAAACAATAAAATAAGATTTCCGAATAAAGAATTAAAAAAGCATTTAACGCAGTAGAATTTCTGCCAATAGCCAGTAATGTATGCGAACTTTTTCGTAGGATCTATTGAACTTGTACACACCACTTGTACCAACAGAAATAAGTTTTAAAATATACGCCACACCTGAAAACAGCCATTGTACAACACAACATGCAATGGTATACCTCAGTCACATATATTAATTAAGAAGCATTCCGAGTATATTTACACGTGCTTGAGCACGGCCAGACAAACCGAATTCATAGTTACTAGCCGCCCTTGGCGACCAGTTTGGTCTCCCTTAAAATTTATGTTTGGGAAAGAATGCTAAGCATTGTATCATGTTACTTTTATTCATAATTTAATTTACTTGGACTCCCTTAAATGTAATTAATATAATCCCTTAAGCTAATATTACTTTTTGTTGCATTAAAATATCTCAATTTGTTGATTTTCTGTAAGCAAGTAAACCCTATTGGTTTACAATGGAAGTCTATGGGAATTTGGCGAAATATTAGAGATATCGCCAAGCTGGCGTCACTTTTGGCGACTCATTTTGGTCGCCAATTTTGGCGATATATCGCCAAGTTGGCAACAAACGTGGCGGCATTTGGCGACAGAACAGGGTCCACCTGCGGTAACCCCCCTTATAGGTATGGTGATCCATTAAATGCTATTCAATAACCAATGAGTTGCGTTTCATCAAGGCATTCGGCCGCTGCCATTAAATAATTAACAAATAATCGGGATTTCTTTGCCACGTACGATAGCTTAATATATATATAGATTTTCAACTATGTTAAAAAATTAAAAAAAGTAAAATAGCGCTGTGTGGCCATAACACCTTATTGGTCATTTTTTTTAACGAAAGTTAAAGCATATAAAGTAAAAAAAAAAAAAGACAGAAAACAGACAAACAAACAAACATGTCATTTTTAATTTCTAATGATATTGAAACGAGACCAACATATTTAATAAAAATCCAGCAATAGTCTTCCATAATCGGGTTCATAGCCGATGTTGGCAACGAAATCGCTAAAATAGCTCTAAAATCGTGAAATACATGTTTAACTATTTTTTAAAAGATTAGTTTAGCTATATTTCATGCTCCCAACTAAGACTGCAGCTGAGATGCGACGAAATTACTTAAAACATTCGACCTCCCTTTGACCTCGTTGGCGGTTGAATTTTTAAAATCTCTGAAATACGTGTTTAGCTATCTTTTTAGTAGAATTGTTGTGCTGAAATTCATGCTCCTACCTAAAACTGCCACTGCCCTAAAACTTTCGGTCCACTATTTAACCCCCTTAAAGGTTGAATTTCTAAAATCGAGAAAATAAATGTTTAACTATCTTTTTAGTAAGTTTATTATGCTGAACTTTAAGTTCCTGCCTAAAACTGCTGTTGAGATATGGCGAAATGACCTAAAACTTTCGACCCCCAATTAACCCGCCAGAGGCTGAATTTTCAAAAATCCTTTCTTAATGCTTGCCTAGGTAATAACAACAATCTACTATCCAAAATTTTGTGATCTTTAATTGTTTCAACTCTGCGCTGATGAGTCAAACATAAGTAAATTGTATATAAAAAACAATAATGTATATATAGTATAAAAGAAAGTCTGGACCAGGGCTTAATTTCTAACAAAAAAGTACCGAAGGCCTAATATTCTGCGGTAACGGTGCTAAAAACTTTACCTCCCCCCCCCCCCCCCCCCCGTCACTCCAATCTGCATATTTATATTTCGAACACTATTTGCAAGTTATAAAGCATTTTTTTTCTTTAGCAAAATAAAAATTTTAAATATATCTATCAGCATCTGTCAACTATTCCACTTTCTAGTTATCACTCCTCCCGACTAATAATCTTTGCCTAATTTTAATGTTAATTAATTGCAGAATTCTGCGATTAAATAGGGTAAGTATTATGATTTGGAAATAGTGTTAACACAAAAAAGAGATAGTTCACAGCTATGCATTTTTATGAAAAATGAATGAAATTTACAGAAATTAATATTTATATGCGGAAGAATGGAACAATGTTTTTAATTTTCTATAAAAGGTGCATATCTTAAACTATAATCGATTCCTTCCGCATTAACAATCTTTTGTGGCTAGTCCCTGAAAAACGGATGAAATTAAAAATTTCACACCGTTATCCGAAAGGTTCGATGCTTTTATAGAACAAGTTGGAAATTGCTCGTCAAACGTGGCAAATGAGGTGCGTTCGTACTATAACTAGTTTTATAATTTTTTTTGCACTCCATATTGTACTGAATGTATATTTTTTTGCACTTCATAAGTGCATAGTCTGTAACATCATTAAAATGCACTTGCAATAATTTTTTCCCATTCCCCGTAATGTAACACAGAACATTTGACTGTCTCTGTGCTTAAACTATACATCCGATTTTCATAAAATTTGAAATGGCCCGACAAAATTTTACAGCAATTATGTATTTAAAATTTTAGACCATTCGGAAGGTTGCAACATCATTAAAATGCACTTGCAATAATTTTTCCCATTGGCCGTAATGTAAAGAAAAACTTTTGACTGTCCCTGTAATTAAACTATACATCCGATTTTCATAAAATTTGAAATGGCTCGACAAAATTATGCAACAATCATATATTTAAAATTTCAGACCATTCGGTTGGGTAGTGTTTGCTCTGTTATATGCGGACAGACAGACGGACTGACAGACGGGCAGACAGACAGACGGACTGAACGACGACTATAGGTGCTACGTATTTATATAATTACGAACGCACCTAAAAAGGGGAAAGACTGACCGATTGCTTTCTATCAGAATAGCAATACATGGCAATTATATCTACTTACAAATGAAAGTGACATCATAAATGTGCAGAGCAGAGCCTTAGCAAGGTCAGCGTTTATGATATAAAATAAATAGAAAAATTCCTAACCTGATTTTTATACTCGTACGCAATAGAAAACAAGAAAAAAAAAAACCCTCAAGCTGATGCTCGTTGGTTAAAAACAGAAAATATTCTTTCAGATTAGCTAAAAAAAAAAAAAAAAAAAAAAAAAATCCAATTGAAAATTATCCTACTGTCACAAAAGAATTTTCTCTAAGAAATTAAGCACTGGTCTGGAGGGGGGGGGGGGGGGGTGCTAATCAAATCACAGCCAAAACTACTGAATCTAGATACCGGGTGGCCTAAAAAGGACTGACTGATTTTAAAATTCAATAACTTGCAAACGGTGACAGATATTTAAAAATTTCTTGCAGGAGGTTTATGCATAAGGTCAAAAGTTTTATTACAGTGATTTTCGATTTTAGTTCGGATTACAAACAATAGATGGCGCTGTAAGCAATAGTCGCTAAATACAGGCTCGATTTTTGGTCCTTTCTCTTGTTTCATGCGGAAAAAGGAGATGGAAATGTATTATCCGGGCTACGAAGTACCAAAAATCGAGCCTGAATTTAGCGTCTATTGATCGCAGCACCATCTATTGTTTGTAATTCGAACTAAAATTGAAAATCACTGTAAAAAAACTTTTGACCTTATGCATAACCCTCCTGCAAGAATTTTTTAAATATCTGTCACCGTTTACATGTTATTGAATTTTAAAATCAGTCAGTCCTTTTTAGGACACCCGGTATATGAAAACTGAAGGAAAAAACAATTTTTATGACGTAGGTACCTGCTAAGAAAGGATTTTCTAAAATTCTATCCCTAAGGGGGTAAGAAAAAAAACGAACTTAAAAAAAAAATCCTTAAAAATCTGATTTTATAATTATTTTTCAATTGATAGCGTATTTTAGTGTATTTTTGTATGCTAAATCGAATGGTACTAACTAAATTCCTTAAGTCCAATAGTTCGTGAGATATTTCATATTTTTCTAATTTGGCGATTTCTTTGGCATCAAAACCACAAAATTTCTAACAAGGAAAGTTATAATTTCCTAAAATACATCCATTACAGTAGCAGCGGAAGAAATTCGAATTAAATATTTTTATTTAGGAATTAAAACTTCTATATTAGTTCTAAAGAAAAATACAAACGCATCGAAAAAATATATATAAAACCTAATAAGTCTTTATATAACTAATTAATTAATAATCAGCACAATTAGAAATGAAGAGGTAGCACAAATATATGTAAGCATTTAATTAACACTTAAGAAAACAACTCACGTTACTTTACATGCGACATCACAGAACAGAACGGAATATAATATTTACTTTTTACAAAGTAACTTTCATTAATTCGGGAGCGAAATTCCATGGTGCTGCTATCTGATATTTCAAATTTAAACTAGAAACACGACATTGCTCCCCCGCTTAATATCTAAGTCGACCAGGAGCTCTTCTATACCTACTGGATCTTCTCAGTACCTGTGAAGAAGAATAATAATCAGTTTTTAAGAATTCTGCAGCATCAACAATAGACCTAGTTGGAATAGGAGGTTTTGAAAGTATTGGATCAGAGTTAGTTGAATTAGGACTTGAGGAATAAAGATCATGAAAGTCAGTTGGTGTAGGACCTGGAGTATTTGGATCATGAGAGTCAAATGGTTGCAGATCTGTGATACTAGGCTGTATTGATGGAGAATCACCTTGTGTTACCATTGCATTTTCACTTCTGAAATTTGCTGTATCACTTTCTTCAAAATTTTGATCATTAACTAAAGAAATCTATGAACCTACACTAGTTATTTGATCAGCATGCCTTTTCCAAATACGCGAACCAACTTGAATTCTATAATGTAATTTTGCTTCTCTTGCTATAATTCGACAAATTTTCCACTTGACTTTTGAAGTATAATTTCTTACAGCTACTTTCTGGTTAATATCAAATTCTTTTATTTTAACTTTGGACTTTTTCGCATCTTGTTTATCATGAACAAAATTTGTAACAATTGGAACTATCAAATTTATTTTTCTTCTTATAAGACGTTTTAGAAATAAAGATGCAGGACTCTCCCTCGTTGTAACATATGAGACATCTTTTTATATTGCAAATGAAGCTATTTAATTTCATTTGCAAAGTACCAGATTCTGAATCTTTCTAAGGCTTTTAATCCACGTTTTAGAATTTGCACATATCTCTCAGCCTGTCCATTTGTAGTTGGATGGTGAACTTATGTTTTATACCGTGATTTTTCAAAATTGTCTCAAATTCTGCAGATGTCAAATGTTTAGCATTATCTAATACTAAAGAAATAGGAAAACAGTGTCGTGCAAAAAGTGAAGAAAGAAGAGAAAGTGTATTTTCTGTAGTTATACTAGGAACAATAAAAACTTCTGTCCATTTGCTACGGGCATCAACCACTAAGAGAAGCATTTTCCCCATAACAGGACCAAAATAATCTACATTAATTCTTTACCATGGAGCTGTAGGCTATTCCCAATGATATGTATCTACTTTGGGAGGATTAATTTCCAAATTTACACTAATAGTGAAATTTCGTGTCAGATGTTCAATATCTTGGTCTATTCCTGGCCACCATACAAAACTAAAGACCTCATTTTTACTATACCAAAATGACCAAAGTATAATTCTTTTAATATTTGCTTTCTATGAATTTCTGGGGTAACTACTCTACATCCTTTTAAAATACAACTATACTGAAGAGTAAATTCTTCTTGTTTGCCACCAAAAAGTAAATTTTTAGAAATTTCAGAACCACAAATGAGGTGATGAAAAATTTGAAGTAAAAGGGGATCAAATTTTGTAGCTGAAACAACAGATTTAGAAGTTAAAGGCAAAATAGAGGGTTGATTGATTTGAAGAATTTCAGATTCAACAATTATACGTTATTTGAATTTAATTGTTGAGGTAAATCTTCGCTACGCAAAGGAAGACGTAAAAAACATCAACATTTCCGTGTTCAGTCGTTTTCTTATAACGGATATCATATTGAAAAGTTTGTAAATAAATTGCATACCGTTGAATTCTAGCAGCTGATAAAACAGGAACACTTTTAGAAGGTGAAAAAATAGAAACTAAAGGTTTACTGTGAGTAAATAATGTAAATCTGTTACCATACAAATATTGAAAAAATTTCTTCACACCAAATATAATAGCTAGTGCTCCTTTATCAACTTGACTATACCGTTTTTCTGCATAAGTCAAGGTTCTGGACACAAACCCATTATCTTTTCAGGGTTATCCGGCATCGTATGCGGAAAAACTGCAGATATACCATAAGGAGAAGCATCAGTAGCTAAAACTAAATGTAATTTAGGATTAAAGTGAGTAAGAACGCTGTTACAAATAATTTATTTTTAAAAATTTTTAAATGCTTGTTCACACTTATAAGACCAATTAAACTTCACATTACTCTTAAGCAAATTATTTAAAGAATGTGCGATGGTAGATAAGTTTGGTACAAACTTAGCATAATAGTTAACTGAGCCTAGAAAAGCTTTAACCTGAGATACATTTATTGGCCTTGGAGATTTTAAAATTGCCTCAATTTTATCTTGTGTTTTATGAATGCCATGTTTATCAACTTTATACACACAATAAGTAATCTCATCTGCCAAAAAGAATGATTTTTCTTTATTTATCCTAATATTATATTTCCTTAATCTTTATAATGCTTGTAATCTTTGTAAATGAATTTCCTCTCTTTCACCAGTAACCGCAATATCATCTATAAAAATTGTAACTCCCTCAATTCCACTTAAAATTAGCTCAAATTTTCTTTTCCGTATAGCAGGAGAACTAGTAAGATCCATTGGTAACTTAGGGAATTGGAATAATCCTTTTAGTGTATTAATGGTCAGTAATTCTTGGGATTTTTCATCTACAGGTAACTGAAGATATGTTTGATTTAAATCAATTTTTGTAAAACGTACACCGTATAACGTTTAAAAAGTTCGAAATCAAAAAGGATGAAATGAGCGGAAAAGTTCTAAAAACGCTCTAAATTACGATTTCACGGAATTGTTAATAATAATTTTTTTTTAATTTAATGTGGCAACTAATTTTAAGACACAAATGCACGGACAAAGCAGTTTTTGAAAGAAAGTTCAAAATGGTGAAATGCACGAAAAGCGTTCTATAAACATTTTTAATTAAGATTTCTACGGAATTGTTAAGGTTAGAAAATTGAAATTTATCATGGCTGCTATTTTTAAGACGTAAATGAATGCACAGAACAGTTTTTTTTTAATTCGAAATTTAAAAGGGTGCTAAACTTACAATTTTTTTAATACTGAAGGGACTAAAAACTTGAACTTTTTCATGGCAGTTAATTTTCTGAGTCAAATGCTCACTAAGAAGGTTTTCTGAAAAAAAAAAGACATTTAAAAGGGTGAAATGAGCCGAAAACGTTCTAAAAATGTTCAAAATTTTGAATTCTTTGAAATTGTTTGGGATAGGAGAAATTAGAAACGGCGACTCTCGAGAATTTGCCATCGTAAAAAACACAATCGATACAGTAATCGATTACTTCCCGGAATCTAGAATCGAGATGTTATACAATCGATTATTAAAATCATTTCTTTTACATGCTTGTACAGTAGTTTTTAGCAAATACGTGGCAACTCGATGACTTTGTAAGATCCTCATCAACAATCTCGATTTGTAGCTAAACGAAAGGTTGTGAAAAGGCAGTAGCTGTAATGTAGTTTGCTGCTTTCGTTTTATCTCTATTATTTAACTTTCATTGGCGGAGGAGCACTTAATATGAAGCCTTCAAAAATTTGTATTCTAAAATTTGTTAATAATCATAATACAACTTGTTATGTGTACATCTTATCAGCTTTTAAGCCTCCTGTAAGAAATGTTAATCGCTAAACCTACCCCCTTTCCGTACTAATGGTTTATGACAATTAACATATTGTTGGAAACGCGTTACTTCAAGAAATCAACTTTAATATTACAACATCTCCGCTATAGTATTAATCGTTCGAATATTATCTGCATTTTAAATTTTAATACAAGCCAATAAACTCTTAAGTGATTAATATCTTAAAATTATGTTCCGTATAAATTTATGTAATGAAATGTGCATTCTTTCTATAAAACACTGTAAAATTCACATTGTATGAGCATATTAATAATGAGTATCATGGATTTTCATAACTTATCAAATCTTATTTTATGTATGCATAAGTCCAGTAAATTGTACTACAGACGAACCAGATGCCAGCAAAATGAGTTGACACCGGTAACCCTGCTCCCCACCCGACCACTCAGAAATTTTCAAAACGCTCTTTTCAAACAAGTTTTTTCAAATATAAGATCCAATATGCTATCAAGAAATATGTTCAAAGTAATGATAAGAACAATGCTATTTTGGAACGCTAAATACATTAAGAAAATACTTTCAATTCATTTATATATCTTTAGAAACATTACATAAGTATTTTCAAGGATTGTAATATCTTTTTGCTAATTTTTGTTTTGGAATAAGTTCCCTTTACTTTTTTATGAAAATGCGATGTTTAAATCACGTAACTATGACGCATTCGATAGAATCGAACAACTTGTTCACCTTTTTCGATAAAGGCGAATATTTGATACAAGTTACAGTTCCCCTAAAAGTCTAACGCGGAATTTACCCATTGATAGAAAACAAAACAGGTTTATCGAAAACCAGAAGAAAAACCAGACAAATGTACTTCCTAAGAGAAAATCTGCCTAAAACGGAAACTGGTTACCACTCCCTTGCGATTCCAACATGATTCTTTAAGTTTGTAATTCAATACAAAATAGCTACTTTCTGACACATTTACGAATTCATTTTTATTCTCAAGCGTATTAGCTAGAATCGAATAGAATTTTTCCTTTTCTCTAAAGGCAAATATTTGATAATGGTTTAAATTTTTATAAATGAGTGTCTAATATTGAGAAATTTTCCCATTGATCGAAATCAAAAGACCTTTATCGAAAACCAGAAGGATAACCGGACACATATACCATCAAAGTGGTAACCTATTTGAAACGGAAATCGGTCTGCACTCCTTCCCTAGTGATTCCAACATGATTCTTTATGTTTGTACTCAAATCCAAAGTAGCTACTTTTTGACACGTTTAAGAATTCAATTTTATTTTCAGGTGCAATTAGTTAGAACCAACTAGCTTTTTCATCTTTTCGATAAAGGCAAAAGGTTTTGATGCATGTTAAAGTTCCTAAATGTTGAATACGCGCCTGATTCAATGGAATGTCATCGTTGATCAGAAACAAAAGTGTTTTATCCAAAAATGGAAGGATAACCGCACAAATATACCAGCTAAGAGAGAAACTACACTGTTAAAAATTTGCAGCATTCTGGCAGGTCATTTGACCGTTTTTTTTCCGAAAACAGTTAAAATAACCGTAATTTAACATTATTCTGACCATATTATGGGCCACTTTATGGTCAGAATATAGTTAAATTATGGTTATGAAACCGTTTTTTCAAAAAACGGTCGAATGACCTGCCAGAATGCTGCAAAATTTTTAACAGTGTATCTAAAACGGAATTGGTCTCTGGTCTTTAGCGATTCAAACATGACTCTTCGTTGTCTGTACCCAAATCCAAAGTTTCTAACTCATGAACAAACTCATTTTTATTCTTAGGTACATTAGCTAGAATCGATTAGCATTTTCGCCTTTTCGATACATTGTTAAAAATTTGCAGCATTCTGTCCAGCCATTTGACCGTTTTTATCGAAAACTGTTACACAACCGTAATTGAACACTGTTCTGACCATATTATTGGCCATTTTATGGTCATAATATCGTTAAATTACGGTTATGAAACCGTTTTTTCGAAAAACGGTCGAACGACTGGACAGTTTGCTGCAAATTTTTAACAGTGTAAAAGTAAAAGGTTTGGTAGAGGAAAAGTTCCTAAATGTTGAATGCGTGTCTAATTCTGTGGAATTTCCTCGTTGATCAAAAGCAAAAGAACTTTATCAAAAAAAAAAAAAAAAAAAAAAAAGGGAGGATAACTGGACAAACATACCAGCTAAAAGGGAATCTGTCTAAAACGGAATTGATTTCCGGTCCCTAAATGGGTCCCCAAACATGACTGTTGCCTATCTGTACCTGAATCCAAAGTAGCTACTTTGTGACACATTCACGAACTCGCTAGAATCGAACAGAATTTTGCCTTTCTTCGGTACGGCAAACGATTTAATACAGATTAAAGTTCACCAAAATGTCTAATAACCTAGAATTTTAACGCTGATCGAAAACAAAAGAGCTTTATCGAGAAGCGGAACCAAACAAATATATTTGCCAAAAGTGAACTTGCCTAACACGGAATTGATTCCAATCTCTAGCAATAGCCTATGACGTTTGATTAAATTCCGTGCATTAGTTTTTGAGATATAGCAGCGTTAACTGTTGGACTATTTGCACCACAAACAAATCAACACCAATTTATACCTAGGTTTAACGAACTCTAAAGTTTTATTAAATTTCGTGCATTAGCTCTTGCGATAGAGCGTTCTCAAAAATTTTGTCCCATAAAAGACAGACAGATATTTACTAAAAACTGACCAATTTTTCATGAATCCAATACTTTCTTCTTGTAAACATAGAAGAAAGTAAAAATGGAAATTTGCCCCTTACAAATTGAGTTAAACCCTTTTCAACTTAAAAAAAAATATATATAACAAAACCACATACTCATATAGAATTTTTGAATAACATAAACCACTATGCCTCCTAATCTATTTCAGTTAAAAACAAAAGAGATTGGAAAAACTCATATACTTCTTTGAGAAATTATTACTTAAACTAAAAATGCCGTAAGTGTCGATCTGACTCTGGAAGCTGAGTAAACACCCAAAAAACTTGTAACTGTTAAGAGGGGATGCTATTGCTGTTTTACTTCCATAAACTGTTTCACTGGTTGACGGAGATTTACATTACATTTGTAACAGTGTCTTTCCTTCTTTACTCTAGAATTTCTTAGCCTTGATCACGTAATCATGACGTAGATGGAATATCTTCCATTTCAGCTCATTCCTATTTTCCTCGATAGGATCCGAGAGGCGAGATGCGAGAAGCCTGAGGCGCTCGATCAAAAGCCTCTCGATTAAAAACACACCGAGAAGCGATAATCTCCACTTCTCGGTGTAGAGGTGTGAACGGGCTAAAACTTCTAAACCCGAGCTCGGCACGACCCATAGAAAAAATAATGGGCTGACCCAGTATAAAAATTAAAAGGTCGTCCTACCCCGTAAAAAAATAATAAATAAATAAAATAATGGGCTGGTCCGGTATAGAAATTAAAAGGTCGTCCTACGCCGTAAAAAAATAACAAATAAATAAAATAATGGACCGGCTCGGTCCAGTTCAAAGTTAGGCCTGAGCCCGACGCAAACAAAAAAAAAATTATTGGCCTATTCCCGGCCCTATATAAAAGCTAAAAGATCGACCCCGCCGGGAAAACGTTAAAATTCAACTCGAACCCGGCTCTCGCGACTGAATTTTTACAAATATGAATTTTTGCGTTAATATGGTTTAAAAATTGTATCGTACCAGGAGTTCTGACTAAAAATAATTATTTCAGCTTTTTTTTTTGTATGTTTATAATCTTCATTTTTAAACAAGTGCCTTAGGCTGTGATATTTATTTTTTTTTCAATCTGATTTTTTTTTAACGGAGGCCTCTTATAAATATTATTTATAAAATATAACAATTACAAAGAGGTGGGGGGCGGGTGTATTTCGAGGATTCGATAATAGCGCACACCAGGGGGCCAACATTCTAATTTTTTCCGAACTCTACATGTGTCACATATCATTGGAAAGCCCTTCAATTACTCTTTGATATTTTGCACATCCTTCCCAACTCCCCCCCCCCCACCTTGCCCCCCAGGGGAAAGGGGCAAAACTGGCGCTTTACTACTGCAAATGTACAGAGCTGCCTTATTTTGTTAACCATATTATTGCATTTTCATTTATTTTACCTGTAAGGTCCTTGTGGGTAACATGGGTAAAGTCAGGTGGTTCTGCTACTGGAAGATAAAGAAAGTAAAATACTTATGTTCTAATTTATGTATTACATAAATTCATTGTGCAAGTTTATTTTATAAAAATGCAAGAGTACAAAAATTTTCTCACGGTTGTTGTATTTTGAAGTTCTTTGAAAGAAAATATTGTTTGAGTGTATACATATCTACACTGTGTATACATATGATACTGCACATAATATATATTTACAAGGATACATATGATACATATCTACACTGTGTATAGATTGAGTGTATACATATCTACATCCGTTACAAATCTGCAACGTTTTACCGGTTTGTACGAAACTCGATATGCAAGTGCTTTAGAACAAGAGTAAAATTACTAATTATAGGAAAAATTTCTCAGACCATTCTTAACCCCTTTTTGCAACCACCTGCAATAGTTCATCATTATACAAATCCAATTTTTCTTTAATTGTCTAATGAATTTTTTTGTTTCCTGTTGCCACAAAGCAAAACTGCGTATGGACATTAATTTTATAATCCAATAAAAAAATGAGATTCACTCGCTATATTTTAGAATATGAAATTCAGAGATCACTCTCGTGTATCCGTCGGTTGGTGGCTTCAGATTAATTGACTTCGAGTTACAGTCTCTAACCAAGGTAACATTGTCATTTGGAGAGGCATTCAACAGCTTGTCTCACTGTTCGAGCACTAGCTCAAATGTTTTTGACAAATAAAATATATATAAAGTTATAACAAAACTGAGAAAAAAAGCTTAATACTTTACTAGGGAAAACTTCTTCAATTTCAGGACATGAAATCTGGGTGTAAATTTAAAATCCTTCTTTGGTTTCAATGTTAAACTATGTTTTACTTTCATTTTAAAAAGAAAATTAAATGAATGTTTTGTTGCGGATATTAAAAGATTTGATGTATTTTAGGAAGTATTATTTATAAATAGAGTACTCGGAAATTTGTAAAAAACAAAACGAATTTTTTCTTGTGAAAATTCTTTCTCATATTTTCCAGTAAATGAATTGACTTTTTTCCTTTTTAACACTTTGCAACAAAATTAAAAAGTGTTTATGAATTCGATTTGTCTGGTCGTGCTTTAAATCGTGTAAATATAATTGGATCGACATGTAATGGATACATGTTACTGAGGTTTACCATAGTATTGTTATATTTTTAAACTTCTTTTTAAAACCTTTTTAAAAAAAATCTTCTCAAGTCTACTTTTAATTGATGTATATAAAATTTACTTCGGGTGGTCGCCTACATATCAAAACGAGTCCAAACTTTGTTTTTTTTCAATAGCCATAACCAAGTTTGACACCATAAATAAATTCTGCCCCCTTCAAGTAGCCTAAATCCAAATTTGGATGAAATTCGTGCAATTAGTTTTGGAGAAATTAATTATTTTAAACTGAGCATATTTTAGGGGTTGTATCCAAATTGAAGTTCGGTACTCGATTGTTGAAAGCCTATAGAATGACCATGCCACTTCTATCAATGTATTATTTCTCGCCAATAGGAAATTTCACGCGCTTAATGCGTTTCGACTATTGCCAGCCCAAATATTTCAATAAAATGAGTAAAATACATTTTTTCAAATTATGATTTTCTACACATCATACGATGCTTAAATCATCATTTTGCCGTTTTTTAATGATAATTCGAAAACTACTTGAATGAAAAGTTTGAAATTGCGAACTCGCATTAAGCAGGACATAATAAATATAAATCTATCAAAAAAATTGTAGATTGCAATTCATACTTTTTTCGGATATTAATTTCGTAATTCATAATTCATATTATAAAAATTTTAAAATTACAAAATTCAATGCATTTATGTTTGGGTATTTTAATATTATAACCACACACAAAATTGGCGCAGTAGTATTGTAATTTCAGAAGATATTAATAAAAATATTAAAATGTAATTTAACATTAGAAGCGCTAAATTATGAATGTTTATAATTCAAAAACTTATCATTCAAATGAGTAAGAATTTCGTTTCTAGGTATAGTTTGAACCGAATATTATAGACGGACCCCTAAGCAAACAGCAACCCCTAAGCAATATACATCATTTAAAAGTAGACTTTATTTCCAGTCGATTTGTACAACTTTTTTCTGCTATAATTAGCTGCAGAGTTAGTAGGGGGTGTTTACTTTTTTTTCCACAACCGTACATAGAAAATCCTTTTAGTACTAAAAGCAATTTGGCTTTAACCTCTTTAAGGACGATTTTTTAATGGTGAGAAAAAAATTACTTTATTTTTTTTATGATTTATTCATTTTATATTAATAGGAATTCAAAAAGTAAACAAAAAGGAAAAACAATAAAAAATCACACACACACACAAAAAAAGGTCCAGATTTGTAGCCGCTGAGCGTTAATGGTAATTTATGAGTGAAATAATTTCATACATTCCGGATGTACTGGTTCTTCACATTTCTCACAAATGTAACAAATTCGTCTGACACAATTTTTGTCGTTACATTCTAAAGGGATTTTTCTGTTCTTTTTTTAGGATAAATTATACTTACGATTGTAATTAAGTAAAAACACCCCCTCGAACAATAATTGTACACATATGTGTGCGTTTGTTAATTTCTTATAAAAAAAAACAAAAACAAAAAAACAGCAAATTTCTTTCTGATATTTCTAAAAAGTATTAAAACTTAATATATTTAATATGTCTGATATTATTTTTATCAAATATTAACGATTTGTTTAAATAATCCAACAACATTGACTGCCGAAAAATTACTTCACGATATTTTTATATCTCTAACTGTACATCGGCTATAACATTCAGTGCAGCCAAACCTTAAATTTTTTACTTCTCTTACTGGGGGATTCTGTAGTGAATAAGTTATAATCAAATTTTTGTTCTTTTTATTATTGACAGCAATTATAATTATAACTAGTATGTTGTGGTCACCACAAAACTTTCTTCGATATAAATCACATAAACAGCACTAATTGATATCAAGGTATACCTGAATCTGAAGTTTGATGAAAATTCGTGCATTAGTTCTTGAGATAGAGCTATAATGGAAATTTAAAAAAATGCAGTATAGCAGCGCCACCTGTTGAGCGATTTGCATCAAAACATAAACAGCACAAATTCATATCAAGGTATACTCGAATCTGAAATTTGTTGAAAATCCAAGTATTAGTTCTGGAGATAGAGCTATTGCGAAAATAGCAAAAATGCAGCATAGCAGCGCCACCTCTTGGGCGATTTACATCAAAATATATAAAACCTCAATTCATGTCAAGCACTAACTGAATCTGAAAATGAATCTGAAACTGAATCTGATTCTGTGATGAAAATTCGTGCATTAGTTCTGGAGATTGAGCTATTGTAGAAATCCTGAAAAATGCTGCATAGCAGCGCCACCTGTTCAGCGGTTTACACCAAAAACGAAACAGCACTAATTCATATCCAGGTGTATCTGAATCTGAAGTTTGTTGAAAATACAAGCATTAGTTCTTGAGATAGAACTATTACAGAAATCACAAAAAATGCAGCACAGCAACGCTACCTGTTGAGCGATTCACATAAAAATCTATAAAACGACAATTCATGTCAAGGACTAACTGAATCTGAAGTTTGATTAAAGTCCGTGCATTGGTTCTGGAGATTGAGCTATTGTGGAAATCGTGAAAAATGCTGCATAGCAGCGCCACCTGTTGAGCGATTTACACCAAAAACTAATCAGCATCAATTTATATCAAGGACTAACTGGATATGAATTTTTATTAAATTTCGTGCATTAGTTCTTGAGATAGAGCGCCCACAAAATTTGTGTCACATACATACAAACAGACTGACAGACAGACAGAGTCAAAGACTCACAGACTCAAAGACAGATATTTTGTAAAAATATGTTTTTTGGAATATCTGACCCCTAAAACGTGTAAATCCGTCGAAAATTTTAATGAATCCAATACTTTCTTCTTGAAAAGATAGAAGAAAGTAAAAATTATAAATTACAGTAAACTTCACCAAATCTATCGTTAACATTCGTTTAGCATTTAAATTGCAATGTAAATGTCATTACAATAATTAGAATGCTCATAAATAATTAGAACAAAATCATAAATAATTTCTAACAGAAATGAAAAGAACTGACATAATATTTTCTCAATTACATGTTATTAATTAAACGTTAAAAACATTCGCGTTTTATTGAAAATACCCCATTCAATAGCATATCATTTTTCTATTTATTCCTCTGACTAAATAATAAAGTAAGGAAAATAGTTAATATCTTATTTAAATTAATATTTGCTACTATCAGTATGATTACTGAAATAATGAGGTCGAGAGAGAACTTTTGAAATATCTCTAACGATTTTCTCTTCGATTTAGATACGAAAAAATGCAACACTTATTTGATATTTTGGGATCGAAGACTGTTTTAAACTGTCTTAGTATTGTGCTGCATTTATATCCCATTCGTGTCTCTTTGATATTTAGGTGTATAATATTACTTTAAAAACTGTAGAACTAAAAACGCCCATTCAGACTTAATACTTGAAAAGATCAAAGAATTGCATAAATATTTTTAAATCCTCTTGCTTTTAAATTAGTTCAAAAACAAATTACATTTTAATTAATGACTGTTAGAGTACAAAAGTTAAAAATCATCAGAACTGAATAGATTCTATTGCTTACATCTAAAAATATTTTGACATTTTAAATAAGCTTCATACATTTTAGAGGTTAGATTTTTTTACATTAAAAATATTAGGAAATATTTATAAAGTAAGAGTTAAGGCTTTTTAAACATTAAAAGGGGAAATCATTAACAGGCAATACGCTTTAAATTTTCAAAATATTGCTGTTATAACAACGTGTTCTCAATGAAGAAAAAATGCCTTTGTTTATTAGCATGTTTTGGTGTTTTAAAAATATCAATGTAACATAATAAGGATGGCACTAATTACTCCAACTTTCTTAATACAGTAACGAAACAGTGCAAAATGAAGAAAAATTTAGGAACAAGATTCATTCTCAAATTCTAATGATTTCTATGATGCTGTTGTAAATAAATAATTAGAATGAATAAAATAAAGAGAACAGGCAACGAATATTTCAATGAACCTTAATTAAAATGCAAGAAGTAAAGAATAAAAGTGAGAAAAAATACGTATTGTTAATTTCTGACGGTACATCTTTGAGAACAAGTGGCAATACAATTAATACACTATATGCCAAAGGTGACCAGCCACGTGCGATTTTAGACGTTTTTTTAAATATCTAGAAAAGTACATGAGGAATTAACCTGAAATTCCAGGTATGTAAACGGTATAGTATAGGTCACATATTTCCGCGACGATTTCTTCCCGAAACCCCATAGGGGACCGTCAACAAATTAAAAAAAAAACGAATATCTTTTGGATAACCCTGTAAAAACTCATATAGCAAAAGCGTTCAAACTGGAGATTATGATTAAGTAGCTTATTATAATAAACTGTGTTTATTTTTATGAGGATAGCATGTATACTCGTAGAGAAATTAAGGTTTTTATAAAAACAGTCTCAAATTTCAAAAACAAGTTTCTTGCTTATAATTTGCAGAGTTCTTAATAAAAAAAAAAATTATTTTCAGAAATTATGGCAAACAACGTTGTACATAATACTCTGCAATCAGAATTAAAAAATAGCAAAAAATGGATGAAAAATGAGCAGATTTACTAAAAAATGTTTCACTGTGCATGCGCGAATGCAATCAAAATATAATGTGCATAATGTATTAGCTAAGTATATAGAGAAACTTTTTTGATAGTCTCAAAATCATAGCTTGAAAATTCTGAAAATTATTGTGGATAGAATAAGCTCGAAATCCGTTGTTTTCAAAAGGAAGCAAAAAGATGAAGGATTGTATCAAATATCTGTTGATTAGTGCCAAAATAGCGTACACAATATGGTCGCTCACCTTTGGCCATATAGTGTAGCAGCCTTTCTGCAACGGTATTGGCTACATGGGCTCTTCTGATAATAGAAATTTACGTTTTAGGACCTCCATATTTGAACTAAAATGAAAGAAAAACTTTGTTGACTTCTATTCCCCTCCCCACTTCTTTTCGTGTGGGTCTAAGGGTTCCAATCTACATAAGAGTCTCCAGCAATTGAGTTATTCTAAATACAGGAAGTTTATCAAAGAACTTCGTGACATTTTTTTAAAATTCAAAATTTCATCAAGTATAATAAATATAAAGATTAAATAAATGACGTCTTTATCAGATAACTCATAAATTTCGTTTACAGTAATTTTGAATTATACAGGGTGATTATAATTAAAGTTGCATTTTCAAAAGGCTGTAAAAACAGAAACACTGTTGAGAATGACCTGATATATCATGTGAGTATACGTGAAGCAATGGGAATTTGTTTTGCGAAAGAAAAAAGTTCTAAAGTTGACCGATGGATGGCGCTGTACTCTTCATAAGATGCTCATTAAAAGTCGTGACATGCGCATCGCACATTGCACTTGTGATAAAAAGGCGGGGAACATGCAGTTCATGCTATTCTGCGCCTGAGAAGGTAGTAATGACTTATCACTGAAGGGCCTGGCAAAACGAGAAGCTTTCGCCCTGCAATTTCTTACTCGTATGGAAGTGCACAATGTATGGCAATAGAATATTTTGGGGACAGACAAAACCCATTTCCATCTCCAAGGTCAATACTCAAAATTGCAGAATATGGGCAAGTGAGAATCTGTTGCAAATACAACCACTGATTCTACATTCTGCAAAGGTTTTTCCCTTTCCGCTGTGGCACCACCTAGTTGTGGTGGATAAGATTTGAACAAAGAGTGACACAACAGCATGTCACGACCTTTAATTAACATCAGCGGCATCTATCGGTCAACTTTTGAAGCTTTTTTTTTTACTTTCGTAAAACAAATTCCCATTGCTTCACGTATACTCACTTGAAATATCAAATCATTCTGACAAGTAGTTCTTTTTTACAGCCTTTTGAAAGAGCAACTTCATTTATAATCACCCTGTAGTTAAATGTTCCGTCAATGCGATGTCTGAAACTTTTAGAATGCGCTATATCAGACGTCTCTCAGCTGTCGCCTTTTTTAAAAATTCTAGTTATTGAAATGTGAGAAAAAAGTTCATATTTTAGAATTTTAAAGTAAGCTTGAGAATTCTTATAATTTTAAATAGTGCAGTGCCGTTTATTGACGAAGATTTGAATGTATATTTTAAAAATTATTGCATAAAGTATTTATGTTACCGATAAGCATGCCACTTTTGTCATCTTTACATTTATTATAAATGTATTACTAAATTTTAAAATTAGGAAATTCATTATGACGCACTTTGTAAATGATAATGCCATCTTTTAAACTGTTGAATAAAATATTTATGAGCTACCCGATGCTTGTTAAACGTATTTAAACTTGTTATTTTTTTATTTATTATAAATAATGTATTACTAAATTTTAAAGTCAGGAAGTTCTTCATAAGGCACTCTGTAAGTAAAATAGAAAATTGCAACATACCTAAGACGTAATGTCTGAATTGTCTCTTGTTATTTATTATCTTATATAAAATTTTATCACTACTTAAAAATAATATTCAAATATTAATCACACTTTTCTATAATTTAATTTATTTATTAAAAGTTTTGTTAGTATAAAATATATAATAAATATTATGTAATAAAAATAAATTTAATGTATTTTAATTATCATAAAACGCCCCTAATTAATGCACAGTTAGTGCTTTACAATTTATTTTGCATAAAATCTTTATTTTTGTATGTAAGTAAGAGTAATTCTGTCTTATTTCTGAGATTTAAGAATAAAAATTAATTTTGTAGATTCTAAGAGCACAGCCACAACGACTTTCTGAGTTCTGTCATGACCAATATTCCAGTTATATATCTATCTATCTATTCACCCATGCACTCACCCACACCCACCAACACACAATCTATATACACTGGCCTCCAAAAGTTAAGGTACAGGGACTGGATGCTTTCGATTGCACACGTTTTGTCGAATATCTACAAAAATTATTGGTGAATTGTTCTTGAACTTCTGGGATGAAAAGAACATGTTTGATTTCATATTTCTTGGTGAAGATTTAGTCGGGAGGACAATTAGGGGGCTAATAATAAATTTAATAATAAAATAATATTTGCGATCACCTATGTAACAGAAATGCTGGAAATGGTTTGTCACTGTGTTAAATGACTATTTGGGTCTTGTTCAACGTTTGTGTGCATTGTGTAAGCATAGCATTCATATTCGTGAAGATGTTACTGTGTCTGTGAAAAATTCAAAAGTTTTTTGCTTATAGCATACAGAGTTTTCAACCAAATTT
Source organism: Maratus speciosus (assembly GCA_963932465.1). Taxonomy (NCBI): domain Eukaryota; kingdom Metazoa; phylum Arthropoda; class Arachnida; order Araneae; family Salticidae; genus Maratus; species Maratus speciosus. The sequence continues at coordinate 292,702,924 of OZ010791.1, forward strand.
AACTCAACTTTCGGAAAACTTGCCAAAGAATAGTAGCAACATTATACTGCAATTAAAACATGAATATATTGAATATTTGATGAGATATGGGCATTTTTATGAGATAATTTTTAACTGTGCATGCGCGGAAGATAACAACATAGAAATGTATACATAACAACATAGAAATCTAGTAATTCATGCTTTATTTAATTCCGGATAAGTTTTATTTCTGTAAAATTTTAAGTTAATTGATTACTCCGCGACTTTTCAAAACAACCGATAGTTTCACTCGGCAATGTATCACAATTAAGTTTAGAAATCTGGAACAGATGAAATTAATGATTAATGAGTATTTAACGTTTGAGCTTCACATTTGAATGAATCTGAATAAAATACTCGATAAATATTTAGAATGCATAAATTATTTTTGTTTGCAGCAACGTCTGTAAATAAATGTTTTGAGTTAGATATTCTCATACCGATAACATATTTATGCATTTAAATAAATGTTTAAGCCTTTTTTTAAAGGATTAATTTATAAATTTCATTAGGTGTGGTGTAACCCCCTGTAACTGGTACCTTATGGATTCTTTCTTGTTCAGATCAGTATTACAAAATTTCAAATCCACTTTCAACTTGATTTTGTTTTTGAAAGTATAGTAGAGATACATTAAATAAACGGTCAAGTGCGAGTTTTACTCGCGCTTAGAAGGTTCCGTGCAATAAATATATGAATTATTACTTGTATTATTAAAAGGAAGTCGTTGCTAACAGAATAATAAGACTTTGTAAAAAACTATACAACGTACGGTTGGGTATAGCTGCATATACTAGGAAAGTATGAATGGATATACCATAAAAGTTAGAAGAGATATGAAGCCTTAATAATATCAAATATTGCTATTCTGCATAACTTTTTTTTTAATTTATCTCAATCTGTTTATGATGAACTTAATTCGGTACTGACAATAAAAGTAGTGCATATTTAAACTTCATTTGGCATTTCCTAAAATAAATTCAGCGTAGTAATAATCTTTCCTTTATACAGTATTGCTAAATCAAAATCCTTGTTCAAAGTTTAAACTTTGCATTGTGTCAAGGGAAGTTGTCGTTTCGAAAGGAGGTCGCAAAGTTGCAATGCCGCCTTGGTCCGTGCCGCGTTTTTCGAGATAGGTTTTTAATTAACTTTTAAAGACACGGGATGTGTATTGAGAGATCCACTCAATGCAAACTAGTTGCGAATCACATTGGTTTTTATGTGATTAATTCTAATTAAATTAGTCTGTTTTTACCAAGTTAACGTTTATTGCTTTTATGCTGTTATTGGGAATTGCATTACCCAAATATATTATTAAAAGTTGTTATCTAGACTTTAAAAGCCGATGGTACATAGCGTACGCTGCCCCTGTCATTATGTACGTCCAAACAGTCCTTGTTTTTAAACGTTAATATCTGGATCAATTACTGACGATTTCTTTCGAAAATCATTATCAACAATGTTATTATATTTCTGCTACGATAGGTACCTCGAGCGCTCCTCAACACATTTGCTGAATGCCCGCAAATCCAAATTTGTGTGTAACGGAAAAATGCGTTTTTCTCAAAAACTACACCACACTATATACAAAGAAAAGATTTTTTTTCAAGCAATTTAATTAGCCTCCCTACATTTTCCCGAAAAATATTTATGAATGTTTAATAATCTGTAAATATGTGTATCAATAGTCTTTATTACTTCCCCCAATTTGAAGTTTCCACGTCCCATAGTTTACAAGTAAAATGGCTGTGAGTGACAGACAGACACAGGAGTGATCTTATATTGATTCCGTTTTTACTTTTTAAGTACGGAACACTAAAAAGAATTGGTGACAAAATCTTGAAAAATTATACATTTTATTATAAAAAATTATATTTTTTCATAAATATCGTCAATAAATTCTGTAACTGACACCAACCCTATTTTGAAAAACCAATAACTGACACAAACTGAACCAGTAACTCTTTAATTGCAAAGAAAAAAAAAAGTAATCTTATAGTTCACGGGATTTATGAATTAAAAATAGGTTAATTTTTGCTATAAAAACAAGATGTGGGATTTAAATTTTGAAAAATACAAACACTTATAATTTTTAAGTACTTTATTTTGAATAAAAAAAGGGAAATAAACATTTCATAATTTAATAGTTTTTATATTAACAACTGTAGCTTTGAATATACATTATTTGTATACTAGGGTAGGCCGGGGCACGTTTACGCATGAGGTACGTTTACGCCGTGCATTTTTTCCGAAACGAGTTATAACTGGCGCGAAACCAGTCATGACAGATTGATGCTGCTCCCTAGTGGGTATTCTCACACGTTTTTGAGCGTCAGTCGAGCTTCGGTCTAGCATGAGAAAAGGATAATCTGTTTTCTGTCAAGGTGAGCAATTTTGTGTTGAACTTATTGTAACTAATAATACTTAGTTAAGGATAAACAAATATATGGACATTAGCAGAATTTTATCCTTTTTTGAGACCTGTATTTGTATGAACAGAAATGTTATTAATTTTCGTTGCACGTTAAAAATAAATCCAAACATGGCGAAGGGGCATGTTTACGCATTGACATAGGGACACCTTTACGCACGTTCAAAAAAAAAATTCGCAAACATTTACTAGTTTCTATGGAAGCAGAACACGAAGACAGCAAAGGAAAAAGTATGAAACCAAAAACTGCAAAAGGGGAAAAGTTTGTACACTCTGGAATAAAGAAAATAGTGAATGAATCTGATGACGAAGATTAAAATTAAGGTTAAAATTACGAAGGTTAAAATTATAATTGATATACAATATTAAATAATTTAATTGACAATGAGATTATTAAGTTATACTTACAAGTATATTTACAAAACAAAAATGAGAAAAACAAATGTAGTGCATTCAGGTATCGAACCCGGGCCCGCGGATCAGCCGGCAAACGCCATACCAACTGAGCTACGACTAACCCATCATTTTGATTGCAAAGTAAGTATTTAAGTTGTGTACTAATATTAGACCCACCGGTTTCTCAAGAACTAAGGAGCGTTGGATAAAATCCGTTGAACCTGACACTAAGGGGTCTCTATCCTACAACATATGTTAAATTAATCAAAATCTGTGATTAACAAGGTTGGCCCTCTCCTTGTTAGATGCAAAAGGTGGTCCCATGACAAGTTTTCAAAAGGAAATACTTTATTTTTTGTTTATAAAAACCGTAACAGTGATGATGAAGATGACTAATTAGTTTCTGTTTTTAATTAGCCCTTTGTTTTCAGATTAGCCTATAAAATGTTCTTTAATTAATTCTCCTTAATTTTTTTTAAACAGTGTTTTAAGTTATAAATAAAACATTTCAATTTGATTAAATATTTATTTCACTTACTCCTTGGTATCACTTATAATATGCGTAAACGTGCCCCACTTGATGCGTAAACTTGCCCCGGCTGAAAGTCTATATCTAACAAAGTACGATTACCTTTAGCATTGGGTAAAACACGTAATTCTATTAAAAAAAATTTTTTTTTTTACTTGGATAGTTACTTCAGTATATAAAACGTCACCCTTAACTTTACCTCCATTAGCTAAAGTCATGGTAATTACTTTGGGCTTAAAATCAATCCCTTGATTTTTTTTTATAAGTTACACTCATTGCCATAAAAATTTGCGCACCAAGAAATAATTGTGGGATCGTACCGAAACTTGGCATGAAGGTACATATCAGGCAGATATGCAAATGATTAGAAATGCAGCTTGATTGCGCATTGCGTAATGCCACTATAGGGCGTTAAACTTCGTCCTCCTTGGAGTATAAAACTGGAAAGCAGAACTTGTCTGAGTGTACCTTTTCTTTTGCAAAGGAAACGCTGAGGTAGACATGTCGTTACGCAGCCATCGAAGACAATATGAGCAGCTGTCAGAGTTCGAGAGGGGAAGAATCATCGGGATGATGGAAGGTGGGTGGTCAGCTTGGCGAGTAACTCGCCAAGTAGGCCGTTCTGATTTTACTGTGAGGAGGTTTTGAGACCAGTGGACTGAAGAGACGTCATTTACACGGCGACCAGGCCGGGGACGTCCTCGACAGACCAGTCACCCGGAAAACCGTCACATCATACGGAACGCACGCGTAGATCCAACTGCCTCATTGGCCGCTATCCAGACACAGGCAGAACCTTCACTACGGATCCTTGTGTCTTCCCGAACCATCGCAAGGCGCCTGGCTGAAGTACATCTGTTATCGCGGCGCCCATTACGTGTGCTGCCAATGACACCCACCCACCGACGCCTCCGTTTGGAGTGGTGTCGCGCACGACGGGATTCCAACGCAACGGAATGGAACCACGTCACCTTCAGCGATGAGTCTAGATTCAATTTGAGCAGCGATGACAATTGTGTTCGTGTGTAGGCCCCGTGGTGAACGCCTCAATCCTGCCTTCGCTTTACAGCAACACACCGCTCCCACAGCTGGTGTGATGGTAAGGGGTGCCATTGCTTAAGATACACGTCCACCCCTAATATTGATCCGTGGCACAATGACAGCCCAGCGGTACGTCCAGGACATCCTTCAGCCACATGTGTTGCCACTCGTGGCAGGGCTCCCAAGAGCCATTTTTCAGCAAGACAATGCTCGGCCACACACAGAAAGGATGTCACAAGCCTGCCTCCGCCATATTACTACCCATCCCTGGCCTGCTCGATCCCTAGATATGTCAAAAATCGATCATATCTGGGATCATTTGGAACGGCAAGTTGGACACCCTGCGAGTTTGGTTGAACTCGAGGAGAGTTTGGTTGAATTGTGCAACGAGATGTCTCAGAACATCATACGGAACTTGTATGCATCAATGCCCGCTCGAATCGCATCGTGCATTCGCGCTAGAGGGGGTCCAACAGAGTACTAAAATTTCCGTTCATTTTTACTTTTTTTCTGCAATAAATGATCCTTTTTCTTTGGTTTTCTATTTACTTACTTATATAACAGTAGTACTTACACGTGTAAAGTTTCCTTTCATTTGGACGTCTTTTTCTTGGTGCGAAAATTTTTATGGCAATGAGTGTATATAAGGCCTTTCCCGCAATGGAATTACTTGCTCCTGTATCAGTACATGCTGTACCATAAAATCCGTTTATGTAGACATCTAGAATGGCAAGGGGGGCAGAATCTGATACACACGTATACAAGACTACGCTATGAAATTCTGTAATCCTGTTTTGAGAGAAGGATTACATTTGGGACATTTTGAACGAATGAACCCAGGGTTGCCACACCCATAACACGTTAAGGGGCGGGGGTCTATGGTCTTCCGAACGCATTCTATTTTTATTTCAAAAATTTTCCTTTTTCGTGTTAAAAGTATTACCTTTAAACCTTTCATGTTGTTCGTAAATCTTATCTTTAACTAGGTATTTCTTTTTAGGGATCTTGCTATATGTTTCTTTTCCAGAATCATTCCAAATGCTATCGTAACTATCTAACTTCTCAACTAGCTCTTCTGGAGATATTATATCACCCCATTAGTCCAAAAATTGTTCCTTAGAGTCTGGTGGAGCTCTCCTTTTGATCTGATAAGCTATCATGAGGTCCTTTAACTGATCAAAAGTACTAATATTGAGTTCTGAAATCCACCCGTTGAAATAACTTTTCAACTCAAAATAAAAATCTTTTCATGTACTATCTAGGGATTTCCTATGTTTGCTAAATAACTGCCTAAACTTTTCCGAACTCAATTTAAATCTTCTTAAGAGCGTTGATTTTACATGCGGGTGATTTTGAGATAATTCCTCAGGCTCTCTAGCTATTAAATTAGCAATCTCACTTGGCACAGAACCAATTAAATGTGTAACTCAGATACTTTCTGAAAATTTTAGAAATTTTAACTGTCGTTCAAACAACGTTAGAAAAATACTTATGTCGTCATTAATCGGGTCAAATTTAGGAGCTAACTTTGTAATTCGAATTTAAGATTTTGCTCATCCGAAGCATTTAAACCTGAATCGCTAGTATCAATTTTATTTTCGATTCTTAATTTCGCAAGTTTGAAAGCCCTTTCCTTTCCTAACTGACGCTATTTTCCCGCCTGTTCTTAGTGTTTACAATGGTGTTTAACATTTCCTTTACAAAATCCTGTTTGTAGTTTTAAGGTCCGAAAATCGGCGGTTTTATGAGACGCATCTACGGTTTCTCCATTTCTTCAGTCAAAATTTTTAAATCTTCTTTTTACCCCTTCCCAAGAAAAGCCATCATCCTGAGTTTTAATTTTTAAACTCAGTAAATTACAAAACAAACAACCAAAAGAAATTTTGGTTCCTCACCTACGGAAAATCCTTTACCAAAAAGTTAAATACAATTATACAAAAAATACAAAATAATAAATAATATAAATACAAAAATAAATACAAAATAAATACAAAATAATAATAATTAAATACAAAATAATTAAAGTAAACATATAAAGAATATGGTAATAAAATTCAAACAGTAAATTTTCTTACTAAAACAATAAACCTGTTCTGCTTATTTACGTTTACCAAAGTAACTAAATACTAACCTAAATACCAACCTAAATACTTTACCTGATTACTTAATCATTTCACTGATTCAATTAATATACTCATAATTTACACTTAAATAAACATATCAATAAAAATATACATGAAAAAATGATAAAACAATTTCCTAATTCAAGTTAATTGCCTGCACTGGTACCAGTTTTAAGATGAAAAAGAAATGAAAAACAGAAATATAAAAAAATCACATGTAGAATTTTAAAAATAGTTCTTCACACAACCAAACATAAATAAAAATAAAAATGATCTAATATTTTAGAGCCACATAAAAAGAAAAGAAATAAATCTCAACAACATAAAAAATAAAAATAATTAATCAATGTACAGTATATTAGAAATAAAATGTTTCAAAATAAACAAAATAGTCATAAAACAGCAAAGCACTGCTTCCTTTTTTTTTTTTTTTTTTAACGTACTTCACAAAAATAAACTTAAATTGTACTAATATTTTTAGAATATTTTCAATTATTTTGCTCTTAAACGAACATTATTTCTTTTCACCTTTCACAGAACTTTCTTCGATATTTGTCGGCAATCGAAAATAATTTTTTAAACATGGAACACAATTCCTATTAAGTGCATTCACGTGACATGGAACTCTAATTTCAGCTCATTCCACCATCTCACAATAAATAACTTTCAAATAATTTACTATTCTGATAATCGACCTCTCAGTAACAGAAATAAATAAATGACATAAATTAAGATTGATTATTTTTATACACACAAAGAACATAGTATAACTATTTCTTCTTCTAATTACTGTTGTGAGAATTGACGGCTCACTAAAAGACAGAATAAAATCATAAAGATTGATTATTTTTTATACACACGAAATCACCATTTCTTCACATACATTCGAATGTTCGGAGGCCGCGAGTTGGGCGCCACTAATATTGGACGCACTTTCAAAGAATTGAAGAGATTTCTTGTAAGCACAAAAATAGCTTTTATTTTATGACTTCACGAACATATATTTTCACATAAACAGCACGACACCAATTTACAACCAGAAGTTTCACATATTTAAATATAACTAACGCCAATGTTTGGTGTATTCAATTTTATTGGTTAATGGATGTGGCCTTTTTGCACCTCGACTAACTCATAACTGCGTGTTAAAGTTATAAAAAGTTATTCCGCGCGCAAGAAACGCGCCCTCGCTTAGCGCCCTCTGGACATGCGGAGAGAAGCTGCCAAAAAGATACGTTACACTACTATATTTATACATTATACATACATTTTAAAGAAATTTCATTAAAAACATTTAAAATTAAAATTAAAATATAACAATGGAAATATTTTTTTAAATAGAACTCTTCTGCAAATGAACCGTATATATAACAGTATATACTAATGTAATAAAAAAAATATTATTTAAAATTGGTTCAACGAAAAGCCCAAGGCAGGTTGCGAAAAAAACAAACAAACCCTGCTTACATTTTAAATAATTATTATCAGAAATAGAGAATATGAGAAATATTTATTAATAATGTAAATGGCGGAAATCAATGCTTATTCCGCCACGTACTTTCTATATCTTGTATTATGAATGTAATGGTTAAAAGAAACCGCATGGAATGAATTAATTGTTAGGAAAAACACATGATCTTCTCAAATGAGATTGTTTCAACATGCGTAATGGAAGAATAGAGAGACCTTGAACTTTTTAATTACATCAAAGTGAGTGGAAATATTCGATCGTAAATATAAGAATTTCACCCTCAAAGTGAAGTAACTTAAATGCATAATTACGTTTTCACCCCATTAACAAGGAACTACCATTAACTCATGAACCTTCTGTTTAATCTAATATCTTTTTAATCCAGTGAATGTATTAGTACCGAATGGAGCAAAAAATGTATGCTCCACTAAATGTAATCTTTATTGGTAAAAATAAGCTAAAATAGAATTAAGTTTCAACAATTATTGTAAAATGTTTATATAACACAAGTTAACAGATAACATCGACTACGAAGAGACCTTCGCGCCAGTAGTTTCATACACTACAATTAGAACCTTACTAGCCGCTGCCGCATATCACAAATTGAATATTAATCACGTAGATATCGAAACAGCCTTCCTGCACGGTAATTTAGAAGAAGAAATTTATATAATACAGCCAGAAGGCTACATTATTCCACCTCAGGAAAACAAAGTGTGTAAATTAAATAAAGCCGTTTAAGGTTTAAAAACAAGCAGCCATAGCCTGGCACACCAGAATAGCAGAATCTTTAAAAAACTTAAACTTTACAGAATCTACCTCAGACGCATGCTTATTCATTAGAAATTCAGGAGAAAGTAAATCGTATATAATCATTTATGTATACAACATTTTAATTGCAGGAAAAATAGCGAAATAAAAGAAATAATCCAAAACTTTTTTAGGAATAACAATAGAAAAGGCAGCAAATAGATACAAATTAAACCAAAAAAAAAAAAAAAAAAAAAAAAAAACGAAAATACAAGAACTAGTAAAAAAAAATCCAACTAGAGGAAGCCAAACTTTTTAACACACTCATGGAGACCGGCTATTTACGTCTAGATGACGAAGAAAATCAATTAACAAACAACACGAGTTACAGATAGGCAATCGGAGCCTTACTCTATATGGCAACAGTCACTAGACCAGGTATTTCCGCAGCAGTTAAAATCCTAAGTAGAATAAATGAGGAACAACCACAGATAGACTGGGAAGCAGTTAAATGATTGATCAGTTATTTAAATTAACCAAAGAACGTGATTTTTATCATAGATACTACGCATGCATCAATTTTAGAGTTATACACAGACTCAGACTGGGTTGGGGATACTCAAAGTCGAATATCAACAAGCGGAAACTTGTTTTTATTAGTTAAAAATCCCATGCAATGAATGACCAAGAATCAATCTTGCATCGCATTATCAAGTGCAGAAGCCGAATACGTATCAACTGCTAACGCGATGCAAGAACTGTTACGGATCTCAAACTGTTAGAAGAATCAAATTTACAGTAACAACTACCACTAGCTATGTATGAGAACAACCAATCGTGCATAAAAATTCTCGAATCCGAGAAATATACAAGAAAAAGCAAGCAAGTTGACGTCAAATATAAATCAATAAAACATTTCAAGGAACTGGAATAACCAATGTAAAATACTGTCCTACTAAATAAAATGGCAGCCGACATATTGATGAAACCCGGAGACCGAGTTCCAAAAACACCGAAGCAACCTGAATTTAAGAAATGATCTAACTTCAGAGATTAAGGAAAAGTGTTAGAGAAAATACATAATCTCACTAATGAGATCATTTTAACACACGTAATGAAAGAGTAGAGATCTTGAACTTTTAAATTACATCAAAGTGAGTGGAAATATACGATCGTAAATATAAGAATTTCACTCTCAAAGGGAAATAACGTTAATATGTAATCATGTTTTTCCCCCATTAATCAGGAATAATTATTGACTCGTGAACCTTTTGTTTAATGTAACATCTTTTTAATCTAAAAAATGTATTAGTATCGAAAGGAGCAAAAATGTATGCCCCAATAAATGTAATCTTTCTTTTATATAAAAACTAGTTTAAACATAATTAAGTTTTAACAATTATTTAAAAACGTTTAAATAACACAAGCTAACAGATAAAATAATTTTCAGCAAACAACGGAATTAAATTCTAATTATTTTTTTCACGACTTCATTGCTGTATGGATTAAATAAAAAAATGTCTGCAGTGCCACCCGGACACGCTATCCTAAACAACTATGGATTAAAGCCTCAAGGACGTGGACTGGCTGAAAAAGAAAGTAAGTGAAATTTCCTTACCTATAATTTGTTGTATTGCGATACCGAGAGGTAATATTTACAATATATTAATTATAGAAATAGTGCCGATATAAAATAAAGGAATCATTAAAAAGACTACTCTTTATGCTTCGCCATCATTAGGGAAAATTTGCATTCTTTTTAGAATGCTACGAGCCCACATTCTAAAACCAAGTACAAAAGCCTCTCCAAGAAGATTTCAAGAAGGATTTAAAAAAATAAATACAATTCGTTCAGATAAAAATTTTCCATTCGTGCGAAAACTTTTGAATGTGGTGTTCATACGAAAAGACACATTCTAAAAAAAAGTTCTAATGATATGTCAAAAAGATCTTTTTTCTTTACTTCCTAAACTATCTACACGCATTATAGAATGTTAATTTATCCAGCATTTTATTCAACTTTTTAAGAAAAAGCTAGTTATGAAAATTCATAGAAAATTCACTTGAAGAAATTTTAAAAATGTGAAATAAATCAGAAAAATCTGAAAAAAAGAATTTCATATGAGAGCAAAATTTCTCTAGTTTTGATTAGAGTAGGAAATTACAAAGAGGCACTAATTAATCATAAAATTACCGGAGTTAATACAGTATCAATTAATTGGTTATTTATTGTAATGAAAATTAAAATTATTATACTTAAAATTTAATTTAATTAACAATTTAAAAAATTACTAATTTTTGAATCTGCAGAAGTTAAACATTTAAAGGGCTCATAAGTAAACATTTATAGAATTTCCTATTTATATCTAATTGTCAGACATATTGTAGTTTAAGAAAAACATCCAAAATAGCCTTCACGAGATGAATTATTGGATGCAAATTTTTGGGCTAGTTCATTTAAATTTCACTCGTCACTCAGAATTGTATGGGAATTAATAAACTAATATAGGATTTAATCTCTTGTGGAGCATGACAGTAAATTCTTGTACAGACATTGTCTCTAGTCGTGGAAAGGGTAGATGCCCTACCCCTACTGCCCCCGTGGCTTAGCCGACTAGGGGTCCGAGTTAAACGGATAGAAAAATTACTTCAAAAATTCAATAAAATTCAATTAAAAATATTACATAATAAAATCTATTTTTTTTACAAAGCTCTGAATTACTTCAGTCGCAGTTACATTAACCTCTCTGTGTATATATAACAAAGCCAGCCCATTTAATCTTGATTCTGTCATTGTGGATCTTAAGTAAGTTTAAAAAATGTGTAATGTCAAAAATAACCTTTCGCTGAAACAAGTTGTAACGGGAAGCGTTGCAAATATCTTTAGTTATTTGTAGATGTTGGGGTACAACATTTTGTCCCATTTCGAAACTGCTTCAATGGCATTGTTGCATCGAGTTATTGAAAGCTATTTCTCAAATTTTCTGTAGCTGAACTCAATTTCGGCATTCAAAATTTCTGAATTTGTAGAAAGCAAATCATGCGCATAAAATTCACACAATTGACGAAAATCTTTCATTTTACTTGCTGTTGGAGCATTTTTTCCATTATGTAGAAAAAAAAACATTCAAAATGTTCCGCTTCCGAGTGAAACGTTCAAGTTGAGTGAACGTTTGATCAACGAATGGAATAAAAATATTTTTCCTGAAATGCTCTTCAATAGAATCGCCTGGAACACTGGATCTTTGTGTTTGTTTTGATGCAGTTTTTGGCATTTTAATGTCAATATGAAAGTTATTAGCTTTCATACAAGTTTCATCATAAATATCCTTGATATCTGGGGCTTTACAAATAATATTTAAGTGAGCCACAAAACCGTCAACGAAATTTCAGGCAATTAAAAGGTCACTGGCAGATTTTTGCAATAATTTAGACATCGGTAAAGTGTATGCAAATATATTATATAAGCTAAATAAAGAAATTAGGAAACCAAATTCACATAACGAATTTTTCAAAAGTTTTGCCTTAGAAGAGGAGTCTCTGTCTTCCCAAGTTGCGATTGTTTCAAAGCTATCAATCATATAATTCTACCATGGTCATAATCGCTTTATGGCGTCCCACTCACCTAGTTGGACAAACTTTTGTAGTTTTTGGTTATTAATTTCCGGTGTATGTTTGTCAATATTGTTGAGGAGGACGTCTAGTCTATTAGGAGTATTAAAAAACTGTGTTCCATTTCAATTATGCCAATGCAGTTTCTTATTTCTGTCACAGATACAACATTTCAAGTGCTAAATTTAAACTATCTGAGGCATAATGAACATATAAAGCTTGCAGATATATATTTATATGTGAGACTTAAATCTGTTAAACTTTCTCCCCATTGATGGGACATCATCATAACCTTGCCCGTACGTAAATAGGACAAATCGATATCATATCTCTTTAATCCTTCTAATATTTTGCCGGGCAAGTTTTTTCCTGCTGTGCTTGCTACAGGAATAAATTGTAAGAATTCTTCACAAATTTTGTTGTCCTTCTCTTCATCTATATACCAGACACACAAGAAAAGATGTTCAGTAGTAGAAATGTCACAAGTTTCATCATCAAGAAATGAGAAATATTTTTCCGAATTAAATTTTTTCTACCAAACGGTTCAAGATGACATTATTAAACGCGTTTATACTTTGGTTTTGTATGTTCCAGATAATAAAGGTAGTGTTTTTGGCAGAATGTTTAAAATGTTCAGTGAGGTTTTCGTCCCCCACATAGACTCTTGTTCTTAGTAAAGTTCGAAAGTTGCCTTCATTGGCGATTGCCTTCTGCTGAATCGCATAAAATTGCAGTTTTTATAATCGGTTTTAATCGTTTCCGATTTACTGCAGCTTGTGATGCCTGACTCACATCAATTTGCTAACCGACTGAAATATATTTTCTATCTCGAATATTCTGTAGCTTTTCGTAAGCTGCAATATCCCTGCAATGATTTATATATTTTATTATTATTATTATTATTAAATTTCTCAATGGCTTTCTTCCAATTATCATAATCTTGCGTGACCAACTACCCAACTAGTTCTGATTTAGATTTTCCAATGTTAGGAGGTGCAAAAAATACGCAATACTTACAACGTGCACAATTTTCAACTTCAGAATACATAAGCCAAGTACATTTAAACCATGTGTATTGAAAACTTTGTTGGCGATTTGCAGCTGTAACACAGGTTGCGGGAAAATTAAAATTTGTTTCTGGTTCCCACAACTTTTTCGTAATATCTTTTATCGTCAGTATTGAATGTTTGTTCTTTCAACAATAGGATGTCTTGATAATTGCTATCAGCTAAGAAAATATTCTTCTTCTAGGTTATTCAAAGTCTGTGACTGATTTGCGACTAGGGAAACCCAGTCCAAATCGGTATTTATAGTGTTAATAACGTCCTTACTACTAGCATTTAAATTATCCTTTTATTATATTTTGAAATAATTCAATTTCAAGAAACTACTCTGTTAGGTAGCTTTCATTACAAAAAGCTACCTATTGCAGCCGTTCGGAGGAAAGCGATTTCAAAAAATTTTGGTATATTTTCATCGATCATGACCCCCAGACCCCGAAACCACCCTCCGTTCAAAATTGATATATATATATATATAACCATTAATTGAACATAACCTACCACCGTCAAATATTATGAATTAAAGCTGTAAGTATTAAAAAAAAAAAAAAAAAAAAAAAAATATTATAAGAATTATTATGGAAGAAAAAGAAAAAAGTGGACACCGACCAAAAAATGGAAAAGCTTATATATTGAATTACGTTGTCAAAGGCACAGAATTCAATGATATAAGCAAAATGGTTATATATATATATATCTGACCTATGTCACACTCTAACTCTCGTAATTATGAACCGATTTCGATGTAATTCGGTGTGTACATAGTACATACCAATGTCTCGACCGAGATCTTTGGCCCGCTTCATCCGCCGTTTTGTTTCAAATGGCGGCCATTTAAAATTTAAAAAAAAATTAAAAATTTGAAATGTGGTACCAAAAAATTAAAAATGGAAAAATATTTTTTCTTATGTATTTGACCTTTATACAAAGATTCTAGAGCAGTTTTTGTTTCGTCTATATCTTAAAAAATGGCTGAGTTATAGCATTTTGAATTTCTAGTGTGGCTGGCATTTTGAAATGTCCTGAATTTTGTCACGCGATAAAAGGCGTATTTATGAACCGATTTCGATGTAATTCGGTGCGTACATAGTACATACCAATGTCTCGACTGAGTTCGTTGGCCAGCTTCATCCGCCATTTTGTTTTAAAATGGCGGCCATTTAAAATTTAAAAAAAAAATTGAAATTTGAAATGAGGTACCAAAAAATTGAAAATGGAAAAATATTTTTTTCTTATGTATTTGACCTTTATAGAAAAATTTCGGAGTAGTTTTTGTTTCGTCTATATCTTAAAAAATGGCTGAGTTGCAGCATTTTGAATTTCTAGCGTGGCTGACATTTTGAAACGTGCTGGATTTTGTCACTCGATAAAAGGCGTATTTATGAACGGATTTGGATGTAACTTCGTTTATACATAGTACATACCAATCTCTCGACCGGGTTCGTTGGCCAGCTTCATCCGCCATCTTGTTTAAAAATGGCGGCCATTTAAATTTTTAAGAAAAATTTAAATTTGAAATGTGGTACCAAAAAATTGAAAATTGAAAAAAATATTTTCTTCTTATGTGTTTGACCTTGATAAAAAGATTCGGGAGCAGTTTTTGTTTCATCTATATCTTAAGAAATGGCTGAGTTATAGCATTTTGAATTTCTAGTGTGGCTGACATTTTGAAACGTCCTGATTTTTGTCACGTAATAACAGGCGTATTTATGAACCGATTTGGATGTACCTTGGTGTGTACATAGTACATACAAATATCTCGACCGAGTTCGTTGGCCAGCTTCATCCGCCATCTTGTTTCAAAATGGCAGCCATTTAAAAAAAATTTAAAAAATAAAAAAATTAAAATGAGATACCAAAAAATTGAAAAATGAAAAAGATTTTTTTTGTATGTGTTTGACCTTAATACAAAGATTCCGGAACAGTTTTTGTTTCGTCTGTATCTAAAAAAATGGCTGAGTAATAGCATTTTGAATTTCTATTGTGGCTGACATTTTAAAACGACCTGATTTTTGTCACGTGATAACAGGCGTATTTATGAACCGATTTGGATGTAACTTGGTTTGTACATAGTACATACCAATGTCTCGACCGAGTTCGTTGGCCAGCTTCATTCTCCATCTTGTTTCAAAAGTGTTGCCATTTAAAAATAAATTAAATTTAAAATTTAAAATGATGTATTAAAAAATTAGAAAATGAAAAAGATTTTTTTTATGTGTTTGGCCTTGATACAAAGATTCCGGAGCAGTTTTTGTTTCTGAAAATTTGTTCTTTTCTTTATATCTTAAAAAATGTTTGATAATTCAAACACTTTGAATTTCTAGCATGGCTAACATTTTGAAACGATCTTTTATTTGTCACGCGATAACACACGTATTCTTCTATTTCGATGTAAGAAGGCATGTGGATAGTATACATCAATACCTCGACCAAGTTCGCTGGCCAGATTCATCAGCCATCTTGTTTCAAAATGGCGGCCATTAAATAAAAAAAAAATATATATATTTAAAGTGAGGTGCAAAATATTAGAAATTGAAAAAGGTCTCTTTCTTAAGTATTTGACCTTGATATAAGGATTCAGGAGCATTTTTTGTTTGTCTTTACCTTAAAAAATGGCTCAGATATAGCAGTTTCAATTTCTATTGTGGGTGACATTTTGAAAAATCTGATTTTTTGCATACGACAGCACTCGTATATATCAATAGATTTCGATGTGAGTGAGGATGTGCACAGCAATTACTAAGGTCTTGACCAAGTTCACTGGTTAGCCTCATCCACCATGTTGTCTTAAAATGGCAGGCACTTTAAGAAATCGCCGAATTTGGCAGCCAAATATAAGTTACTTTAAATAAAAGCAGCTTGGATAAAGCTGACTAATTTCGCGAAATTCTCATTCATTATATTGATAAAAATTAGTATTGAATCTCCTATATTCGGTTTCCACTAAATTGAGCTTCGTGTGTTTGAATGATATAAGTTGGCTTTTTTAAAATAAGAAATATGAAAGCTACCTCTTTCTCCCGGCACTGGCCGGAAGGACTTTTTACGTTTTTCAGCTATGATGTGAAGAAAAAATCTACAAAATAAATAAACAAAAATAAAATAAATATTTCACAAATTTAATTTGCAAATGTCACTGAAGAGTTTCCATGCAGATTACTTATAACAGCTGAAAAACTACTTTGAAGATTAATATATGATTGTCAATAAAGTCACTACAAAATAGTCATGTAAAATACGAAATAAATTTTTGTGTAACGTTTATGTACTCGCATATAACTCTGTATAGTATTCCAAGTACAAGCAACAGGAAAAGGAATGGATAAGGATGCAACCGAAACAAGTGAGGGTTTTGCTCTATAATGATCCAAACCGAAGTTCACTATATTACATCTGGACCATTCTGAATCTAGACGCTGGATCTCAATTGTTCGACCGGAAGAAACCTGAAACAACCATGATTCAGCTTTAATAACCAAAAGGATGTCATTTTTTGGCGGTGATAGCTTTCTTGGTAACTTTCTGTTTTCATTCTCGCAATAAAAAATAGTTTTCTAAAACTGCATGCAATAATAGGAAAAACTGCATGGCAACATTGCATTTTTTTTACAATACGTATAAGAGTAGCCAGCCGTGTTATGTGAGTCAACAATGATGTATAGAAATGTGGTCACAAGCAAACACGTTTCTCTGGTTGTGCACCTTTGAAACTGGCTGGGGAGACCCGCGTATTTATAGGGCGCCAAGTCATTTTTTGCACAAACGCACACACATAAAAAACGAACTTTGGTCTCGTAAATATTTTAGACATTTTTCTAGTGTTTTCTCCCTTTTCTTTTTGGGGGGACCAGGGCCCCCTAGCCCCCTCCCTGGGTGCGCCACTGCAAGGTAGTTCTCCTGCCAAGTAAAGAAAGAAGAGCCGTAGCACCCCTTTTCAGGAAGCAACCCAGGCCACATTTCCCCATACACCCCTCCATATCTTTGTGCTGGAGTTATCGAGAAACCTGAAATTTCGGTTTATCGCAAATTGTACCAAATGTTCAAATTTCACGTTTTTAGTACCTTTTCTATTCCAGACCAGAAGATATATAAACTCAAAGTTTCGATTTTTAGACACCAACTCACTCTCCGATCATCAAAAATTTGAGGTACATCTCCAAGCCCTAGAAACTAGAAATTTTGGCATAAAGTTAGTGTTTAGATACAAAGAAAGTAAAAAAAAAACCCAAGAAAATTCGAAAAAGAAACGAAAAACTAAAAATAATTTGATTAGAATATCCAGATGTTTTAATTTTGTCTTTCTTTGTATCCTAAACACTACCTTTATGCGAAATATTAAGTACCGAAAGTTGCGAGTAGCAGTACCTCAGATCAAAATTCGAGCACGCACAGCCATAGTCATGCACACCTTAGCGACTTTACAAACGGAACTAAATCTCCAAAATTCTCGTTTCTATCTTGATATATGTAAGAGTCCACCATAACTGAGTGTATTCGACTCAGATGCACATACCACCAAGATTTGTTCAATATCATTCATTCAAAGCCGCCGAGAAGGATAAATTTGAACCCGGGAGTGGGCTTGACAAAAACCTGCGGATGATGTACAAAATGAGCCCGAAGTCAAGAAAAGGAGGGTTACTTATAAAAAGAAGTAAAATCCCATCAAAAACATCTATGTACAAAAATGTAGCGAAGTCTCGTGACTCTTTAACAGTAAATTGTTCTGAGATCTTGTAGACTCTCTTGTTAACTCTGACATTTTCATTCACAAATCGCTTTGAGCCTCGACATCTTAAGTTAAAGAATATTTTGTGACTTGCCAATTACGTAGTACAGGGCTCACCTTATTATGTTATGGGATAGGTTGGGACTATTTGATGAAGGCCGATTATTAAGGATATAAGGCTGAAGGAGGGATGACTTGGATGGAGGTCTTTCTAAAAGAGGGGGAAGAGGTTGGTTCCTATTCACGATACATCTGAAGAAAACCACTCAATACTCCTGTTATCCAGCTCTATCATGAGAGAGTGTTCACACCCGGACTTACAATGTTATGTAAAATCAAGTTCATTCTGTAAAAACATATAGGCTCTGTGATCATATAAATACTTTTTAAGCAATATTTTACTAACAAGCATGGTTATTCAAATGTAAGCAACAGCCGCCACATTCTTGTGCTGTGTAATTGCCAAACAACAAAATATTCTTTAACAAAAGATGTAGGGACTAGGAGTCATTTGGGAATGAAAATATAATTAATAAGAGAGCTAAACTTGGCTCTACATGATCTCAGAACTTTTTACGATTAAGAGGGATTTGCCTCTAGAAGGCCGAAAAAAGCGTGTTTTTTTAGTATTTAATAGGAATAAAGATTTCAGCTTCCAGTTTTTTGCATGTTGTTTATTGTCATTTGAAGAACATTTCAAAAATTGTTTAATAAAAAATTGATGATGTGGCTCGTGTTGCGTGAGTGGGTGTCCTAGCTCGCGCGCCACGCACTTCCAAGCGGGATGAATACGATAGATCGTCAGAAACATTTACAATCAATTTTCCTTAAGGATTTTGAAAGTCGATAATATTGTCTGGAAAAAGTTGAAAATAAACAAAGTGGCAACAATTTGAAATAAAGCTCTATTTCTGACCCCTTTTTTCGCACTTTGTCGTCTCTCTCTCTCTCTCTCTCTCTCTCTCTCTCTATATATATATATATATATATACTATATTTTAATGGCTGAAAGTGGTCCAAGTTCCAATAAATTATATTACCTTTAATTAAAAAAAAATAGGAAGATCGGCTTAATAGTTTTCGTGTTCTGATCCCATCAGTTTGAAAAGTCATTTTGCATGAAATGCGTTTATAGTGCTCCAAAACAGTATAAGTCTACGGACGTGTTACGCTAAAGCACGAAATAACTACGAAAGAACTTCGAATTCGACCAAATCGTTTTACAGGAATAATCTCAAGACTATAGGGAATAGAAAAAATGTAATATATATACATATTTTCTCAACCGAAAAAAGCGAATCTTTCTTTAAAGAGTCATAAGACTTGGCTACATATTTTACACGAGATGTTTTTGATGGGATGCAATATTCTGCAGCAGTTGTTTTGGCAGTTGTTAAGGTAGTTTCGGGATAATTTTAACTTATATTCGAGAAAGTGTTAATTCAAAAGTGTTGTAGCAATAAAGAAATCTTAATAATAATCTATATATATATTACGTTATCGTACGTGGCACAGCAATCGCAATTATTTGTTAATTGGTTAATGGCAACACCGGAATGAAACGCCAAAATTAGTTGCCAAAAGTGCCGCCAACATGGCGATAGCTCTAATATTTCGCCAAATTCCCACAGACTTCCACTGTAAACCAAATAGATTTACTTGCTTACAGAAAATCAACAAATCGAGATATATTAATACAACAAAAAATAATATTAGCTTTAGGGATTATATTAATTATATTTAAGGGAGTTCAAGTAAATTAAATTATGAATAAAAGTAACATGATACAATGCTTAGCATGCTTTCCCAAACATAAATTTTAAGGGAGACCAAACTGATCGCCATGGGCGGCTAATAATAATAAATACGCCCAATTGGCAGCTCAGATGATATCATATATATACTAGTATTAAAAAATGCTCTTACGAGCACCAAAAAAGTCTAATATGTTTCTAAGTATGAAAAAGGGTTTGACAAGTGCTTCTAACTGAGCAGGAAAAAGGACAAGGGGTACCTTCTTGGCTGCAGCTCACTGTCAATGCCAACTTTGAAAAAATCATATTTGCGCTTTTTCCATACAAAATATATTCGCAGTACTTTAGTAAAACTTTCCGTCGTGCTTTACATGTTAACTGCGCTGTTTCACTACTGTACTGCACATGCGTCTGCAATGCAACTTTGTACAGTGCATTGTGTACCATTATTTCTCTACAAAATATGCTACATTCTATAATATACAACACACACAATATGTACATTCCTATTATGCTTTTGAACCTCAGCGCACACTCACGCTGTGCTTTTGTACTTCCGTATTAAAGGTGTATGCGTCTAATGTTCGTTTATAATTTACATATGCATTGATGTACTGCATAGTACATTGTACAGCCACAGCCACTTGCATATAATTTCAACAATCAATGAATGCATTACACTGTTATGCGTGCACATGTGGAAATGTTCCTGTGCAGATTGCTGCAACAGTCTGCACTGCACTACAAATCAGTTTTCTGTACAGTTCTACACTACGGGCGTGCTTGGTGGCACTGCATGAGTGTGATATGCTGCAGGAACTAAGATTTTTGGTACTATGTCGCCTTACATTCATGTTTAATCAGTCTGCGTCTTTACTGGCTGTGTCTTTACACTACACATTTTTATCATAACTGTGGCTGATATTTTTATATGGAAAAAGCGCAAATATGATTTTTTCAAAGTTGGCATTGACAGTGAGCTGCAGCCAAGAAGGGACCCCTTTTCCTGCTCAGTTAGAAGCACTTGTCAAACCCTTTTTCATACTTAGAAACATATTAGACTTTTTTGGTGCTCGTAAGAGCATTTTTTAATACTAGTCATTTAAATTTTTTGATAATTATATGTTGAATATAAATAAACCTGAGTTGCTTTTAAATATTCCCAATACTTTTTTCTTATTTCGCACAATAATGCTCTATTTAACCAAGCAATGCACACTGTTTTAAGAGGTTCAGGGTTTTTTAATCAAATTCATATTATTTTTATTCATAATTTAATTAACTTGGGCTCCCTTAAATATAATTAATATAATTACTTAAACTTATATTAGTTTTTGTTGCATTAAAATATCTCTATTTGTTGATTCTCTCTAAACAAGTAAACCCTATTGGTTTACAATGGAATATCGCCAAGTCGGCGACAAACTTGGCGGTATTTGGCGACAGAACAGGGTCCCGCCTTTGGTAACCCCCCTTATAGGTAGGGTGATGCATTAAATGCTGTTCTATAACCAATGAGATGCGTTTCATTCGAGCGTTGCCATTAAACAATTAAGGCTGTTCTCAACTGCTCTGCTCAACAAGCGCAAAACGTTTTGGCACATTTACAAATTCATTTTTTAACAGAAATATATAAAATTGGAAAGCCTGTCCATGGAAGCGATTTGGAATCGAACTATTTTTTCCATTTTTTGATCAATCAATTACCTATTGAGTTAAAAGCGATTTTGATCACGTGACACTGCATTTTTCTCCCCTTACTAACTGGATTTTCTTCTTTTGTTCGGAAGTTCAGTTCAAAATGCCAACTTTGACAGTATTTTCTGAAAGATCTATTGCGCTTACAGGAAAACGGAAATAACAGTTCGATGACATAGTTTCTGAATAACAACACTTTCTAGTTTCATGCATTTCCGAAAAAAAAATGAATTAAAACTTATGTCAGAAAGTTGACCCTTTGGATTTGAGAACAGCCTTAACAAATAATCGCGATTTCTGTGACACATATGATAGCTTAATATATATATATATAGATAGATTATCGTGGAAATAGAAGGTTTAGGCCACATCGTATTGTTTAGCTAGACCTGTTATACTAACATCTTTCTCATGAATTGCTACAATTTCTTTTATTGAACAGTAATTCGCTTAAGTTTCTTATTACTGCTATCACTGAGCACTTTTTCATTCTTAGAAGCCATAATGAGAGCTAAAATTAGCGCAAACCTGAGTAAAAGTAAAACAAAAAGTTAATTTTTTTACAGTAATAAAGGTATTCAAAGCACTCTGCACATCTTACTCCGAAATTGACTAATAACAAGAGTTTTGTGAGGGTTGCCAACTGAATTATTCGGCAGCCTTGGTCGTGAACCGAGATATTGCACGCCAACCGAGTCAAATTTTGTCACCGAAGTTGGACATAAACCAAACTGATCATAAACAGAGGCGGTCGTGAACCAAGGTTCCACTTATATTTTGACCTATAAGTTTGAAGATATGGCATTATTTATATATTTAATGGCGATGATCATTCAGCATCTTGGCGATTTTGACGATGAAACTCACCGATTTCAAAGTAACGTTCCGAAGTGTACTTGAATCGCCACAGATGTCATATACGCATCACGTTGACGCGATTTTTTTCTGACGCCAATGTCATATACGCACCGGGCTACTTAACTGGCGCCAAAGTTTTGTTATTTTGCTTGATATGGTAACCCCGATGTTGTTGTTTATTTATTAATAAATTGTTTATTTACTTTTACTTTATTTTAAAATTATAAATTGTTTTGTTCTATTGTTATTAATTAAACTTTTTAAATTTATTGTTAATCCCTTTTTAAAAATATATATGTAACTGGTATTCGAAAACAAGGTTTTCGCCAAATTGGCGTCAGAAAAAATATCGCGCCAACGTGATGCGTATATGACATCTGTACCATACTTAGTACAACTTGATTATCCTGTCAACCAAAAAATTATCGCCAAATTATAAGATTAAATGACAATAATGGATGATAGTAAATGTTACATTCACTTGACATTAAACACGATACACGTGTTTGTTACGTCATCAAGTGATTTCTAATTCAAGTTTTGGCATAAATGTCATATACGCGTCAAACGTACGATTTGTTTTGACGACGCCAATGTCATATACGCACCGGGTACTGAACTGGCGCTAAAGTGTCGTTATTTAGCTTGATATGGTAACTCGGATATAGATGATATATTAACGAGGTTTTCGCCAAATTGGTGTCGGAAAAGATCGCCCAATATCGTATATGACATCTGTGCCCAAGTTTTTAATAGTATTTTTATTAAAGTTTTACTAATTTATTTATTCTTCCGTTATTCAAAATAAAAATTATGTCAGTTTGTATGATTTGGCGAATAGTTTAGCAAAATTGGTCGACGGAATAATCAAGTAGTACCGTATATTTTTGCTGTACATTTTCGACAATATCTCAAGCAAAAGTACCTAAAGTTAAACGAAACCCTAATCATTTAAGGCACAGATGTCATATACACAACGGGTTTGACGCGGTTTTTTTTTTCTGATGCCAATTTGACGAAAACCTTGTTTTCGACTAGCAGTTACATATATATTTTTAAATTACTTTCTATTATTTTAAAAAGGAAATAACAATAAATAATGAAAAGTTTAATTAATAACTTTAGAACAAAACAATCTATATAATTAAAAAATATAAAATAAAAGTAAATAAAAAAATAATGGTACTTCTTAGTTATCCCGTCGACCAATTTCGCCAAATTATATAAATAGCCAGATCACTCGCGAAATTATACAAATTGACATAATTTTTATTTTAAACAAAGAAAAAACGAATAAATTAGTATAACATTAATAAAAATACAAATAAAACGTCGAAATAAAAATCATTTGATGACGTAAACAGGTTTTGTCAAGTGAATGTGACATTTACGATCAACCATTATTGGCATTTAATCTTACAATTTGGCGACAATAATTTGGTCGACGGGATAACTAAGAAGTACCAAAATAATAAATAAACAACAATAGCTCAGTTATCGTATCAGGCAAAATAACGCCATTATCGCGCAAACTATGTACTCTGGTGAGTATATGACATCTCTTCCTTATTTAAAATAGATGGAATGCTATTTTTTAAGGTATGCTTAGTATGTGAAGTATTTATATTACTGCATACCTATCACTTGTTAGGATGTTATGATGATAATTAAAAAAAACTTATATTTAGCTCCTAAACAGAAGCTTGGGATTTACCCTGTTTTTTTTTCCTATCAACTTGTTTTTGCTCCATTGTCTATTACTCCAGTTCAAAATATTAATCAAGAAAGTTTATATATATATTTATGAAAATTATGCATTATCTGCTTAGTTTGACGGCGGTTTCGAAAATACAAAAATCTATCAGTTGAATTTCAATTTTTATTGACTTATTAAAACAAAAGTACACGTGTTATCCTTTTTTTAAATTATTGTACTGCTTTTTAGGGAGTGGCAACGCGAAAGAAATTATTGAATTAAAAAATTAGAAAATGAAAAGGTGAGATTTCTATAATTTTATGGAGATATTATAAAAGACAAATTCGATTTTCTCAGAGACCGTCAAACATACAAAGATGAAAAAATAATCTATTTTAAGTTTTAACAAGAGGATCAAAATAAAGTAAAAACGAAGTTAATCCACCCACTGGAACGCTAGCTACACTTTGTTGAATTTTGTGTCTTCATTTTTTCGTTTAAAGTTA
The DNA here is from genome assembly GCA_963932465.1 of Maratus speciosus. Lineage (NCBI taxonomy): Eukaryota > Metazoa > Arthropoda > Arachnida > Araneae > Salticidae > Maratus > Maratus speciosus. The sequence goes on from OZ010791.1 coordinate 292,727,598, forward strand.
AATAAAAAACTACTGAAAGCTACAGTAATTTTTTTTATGCTATCAGTTTATTCGTCTCGTCGAGTTCTATCTTTCAAAAGAAAAATCATTGTCGTATGTCAACTGGTTCGCCAGAAATTTAAGAAAGTTGTTTGCATTTTCTATTTCTTGATCATATTATAGCTTAACGCTACCGCGTTTGCTATGATATACTCTCATGGGCATTAGAGGGTTAATAAGAAATTTTTGATTATAAATAGACTAAATCATAATCAGTAAAATATAATACATATTAAGGATGCTCATTTCAGAAAAGGAATTACTATTCGCGTATTTTTATTCAATTACCCAGATATCTCGAAATTCTTTGAAACAAAAAGGAAAGGTATTCTCAGAAAGCAAGATTCACACAGTCTAATTCAATCTCTACAATGCTATGTAAATAATCCATAAGAAATACGATTTCTTATTCTATTAAAGAAAGAAAAGCCGGAAGATTTAGACTTTTTTTTCTCTTTGTCACATCATGAGCCTGTAGCTAATGGATTGGATAAATTAATCCCTCTTTTTATGCTCCCATTTCTTCTTTATAGAAAGTATTTACAGAAGAAAGCCTACATCTGCGGTAACACAATTGAACTCTGATTTTTCCAATGGAATCTGTGGTTAAGGAAAACAGAAAAGAATAACAAAATTTATGCGGTACCAAGTTATGCTAAAAATCACCATTTTAAGAGATAGGCATTTGTTTTTTCATTGTGATGTTGTCCATGAGTAAATGATAGTGGATCAAAAGAAAAATGTAATGTTTTTCTTGTAATCTAACAGAATATATGTAAGCCTATGTTATTTCAAGTAAAATTTCAGTCTATTTTTAGCCCTTCATGAATGTATATAAAATTTTAAAAGAAATACAAAAATACCATATAATTATTATTAAAATTTTCTACGTAATATTAAATACATAAGGTAAAGCGAGGAGAGTCTGCGCACATTTCAAAAGAATAGAAATAAAAAATCTAAATATTAATATTTTGCTAAACTATGCATGAATAATTTTGACTTTATTTGTTTTTTATGCATTTCCATTGTTATTTTGTTGTTATACTGTAATTTAATAGAACAGCAGTAATAAAATCAAGAAAACTATTTTGCGTAATCTCTCCTTACAGGGTAGGAGAGAACGCGCACATGGATAGGAGAGATTGCGCACATAGGTAGAAGATATTGTTATTAATAGTAACTACAATTAAATTTTTAACAATAATAGTTACACTTAATCGACATTGTTGAAAGGTTTTTGTGAGTAAATATTATTGTATCAGGAGTGAATATTTCAACCAAATGTTTAAATAATAAATAAAAGAAAGAATTTTAACAACAGTTAAAATTTTTAATTTAAGAAGATTAAAATACCAGAAAATGAAAGCCCTACGAAGATTACAAAATAACATTAATCTAGTTGATAACATGACTTGAAAATTACTTCAATTTCCACAGTTTCATTGTATTTTGTTTGCTAACCGAAGTTGTCGTCGTCCACAATCGATGCACTTATTGTTGTAAATCGTGCACCTTTCGTGCAATCACCTGCAACAAGCAATACATTGAATCCAGCCATTTGTCGAAATTGTCTCCTGGTACAGTTACAGACGTTCAGTGCACTCATCCTCATTGACTTTCGTTTTTTTTTTTCACTTTTTGTGGAAGCACCTTATCTTCAGCTGTTTTTTTTTTTTTTCATCTTTCTTAAGTCTTTTTTCATGTATATTTTGTGGATTAGTAACATTAGTTGCACTCTGTTTCCTTTTGATTTCGATGGCATTACACTACTTGGAATGGGTGAAAGCTTTTCCAAAACATTGTATTAGAAAATTTATTTTAGTTAACAAAATTAATTTATTAGCGAATTAATTGCTCATAAATTAAAATATAAATATAAATATTTAATTAAATTATTAAAAAATATATTATTAATTTATTAACAAAAATAATTACATAAAATTTATTTAATAACAACTGTATTATTAATTTATTAATAAAATTTTTATCTGCAAAAGTATTTTTTTGCAAATTAATTTGTTGCCAAATTTAGTTTTGATAATTATGTGTTTTTCCGAAGTTATTTCAAAATTGATCCATTCATATGTTTTACACATAATTTGCAATTCATGCAAATTTATCAATAAGCTGTGTAATCTCTCCTAGCACTTAAACTTATGGGGAAATGCGCCATCTCTCCTAAGTAGCAGATGCGCAAACTCTCCTATTTTGGTAGGAGAGATTGCGCGGCCTTTTATTTAAATACGGCCATTTCTAAAATGAATTTCTGGTGTTCGCATACTTAGTCCAGATTAGTAGTTTATAAGAAATTGTTTATGTTCAAAATATTTTGTATTATTGACGCTCTATAAAAATTCTGACGAACAGTTATGAAAATTCAAGCACATACTTTGGAAAAAAAAAACAAAATAGCACTGCTTTATCCAAGACGCTTGGAACAATGAATATGCACATTCATGTAGACACTGCACTTATGCTGCTGTACAACTACCTGGAGTCGCTGGGCGTGCACTCTACTCCTTCCCGTCGAATCTCTTTGTGCGCAATCTCTCCTACCGCGCGAACTCTCCTCGCTTTACTATATGTATTAAAAATTTCTACTGAAATTTTCAAAATTATCTGTATAGATTTATTCATTTTCATCGGTGCTGGATTTCCCTTTCGTTTTGTGTTTGCCCCAGGGTGGTTACAGCCTTGCCAACAAATAAGAGTGAGAAGTGCTACGCTTGGCATCGTCCAGGTAGCTTAGTGGCAAAAGCATTGGAGCGTAGTAGTCAATGACTCTAGTTCGATTCAGGGCTTGGACACTTTTTCACTCTGTTGGTTCTATGACTTTTAAGCAAATAAAATTTGAAAAATTGCTAAATTCAAGGTGTGAGAAATTTTCTACGAAAATTTTCAAAATAATATGTATAGATTTACTCTATAGTGTTATTTTTGACAATCGACTGGATATGATATACAGTATATCTTCATTATATTGCGCATGCTGGTAGATAGGAAAACGTAGGATAGATCCCAAAATAGCGATATAACGGAGGGTATTAATCCTCTTACTGCCGGACGCACTCAACTCAGTAGTTTTCCTTGAAAACTTAAAGTATTTAAATTCATGTAATTTTACGGAATTAATACAATATTAGAACATTGGTTGATAATCAATAACCTTAAGATTTATCTTCATGCACATATTTTTTTTCCTAGTTGGAGTGATAAACTCTTTTCCACTTAAAAACAAAATAACAAGAAAACAGCGTTACAATTTTGCTCTTTTGCTAGATAAGCATAGGGTTAAAAAATAAAAGAAAGTGATAATTTACAAGTAAATGTTTTTTTATTTGTCTCCAGTACTTTAGTTTATATAAATGTTACGATTTTCTTTAAAAAATTGACGATAAATAATTATACTTATAGTAAATGGCACATTTAAAGCTACTTTAAAAATGTGATTGAAATGGAACTAAATTTTTTCAGGAGACATGAATGATGCGTGGTATAAACCGAATGATAAGTATAACGGGGAGCGTTTTATTGTATTAGAAAACATTATGCGCATTTAATTAAAATTATTTATGTTGAATGATTTATTTTTAAAATACACATCATTTCCACAACTCCTTCATAGTGAGATGTTTTGATGCATTTTGATAATGCGACTGTTATACTACATATCTCTTTTGGCGACTGTTCAAAAAATCTATTGACTTACTGAGATAATATTCATAACGTCAGCTAAGTATCTACACTGGTGGACAAAACTTAAGGACCACTGTTATTGTTAACGATTACAGTTAGAAATAGATCCGCAGCAGCACGTGTAAATTTGCATGAATGCGGGATGTACTCTGTTTTGTGAAACTTATGCAAATTTTGTACTTCCGCGTTTGTCGATCACGGGACAGCAGCGATCAGAGATTTTAGGCAATCGGCGGATGCTGTGAGTTGTTATTAGATGCAAAAATTGAAGGAGATGGAGTGAAGCTTGAACATTGAAATTTTGAACATGTCTTTGATGCATCATTTTGATGATATTACTCGTGGTAGAGTAATCGGAAAGTTGAAAGAAGGACGCAAAATGAGAGATGTTGCACGTGAATTTAGCATCGCTCACAGTATTATTTCTAGGCTACGGGCGGCATTCCAAAAGAGTGGAATATGTACTAGGCACACGAGAGGAGGTCGTTCTAGCAGTACGACATTACAAAAATATCGCTATATTGTTATTTCGGCAAAAACGAACCGATGCAGTACAGCTGGTCAATTAGCAAATCAACTTTGTACTGCCACAGGAACTAAAATATCCCGGAAAACTGTTGCAAGACGTTTGAAAAAGGGTGGATTATGTCCGAAGACCTGTTGTGTGTGCCCCACTGTCGAGACGCTTACATAGCACCCGTTCACAGTGGTGCCGTATAATCGCAATTTGGACTGATGACGACTGATTGACCATCCTCTTCTCAGATGAGAGTAGATTCAGCCTATCGTCTGATTATAGACGTAAACTGATATGGCGCGAGGTTGGTAGTGATTACAGTCGCGAAAATATTCTAGAAAGAGATCGATATGCGACTTCAAGTATCATGATGTGGGCAGGCATCATGTTCCACTCAGATCTCTATGTACTTGACCAAGGGACCATGACTGGTAGACGGTACACTGAAGACGTCCTGCTTCCACATGTTCAACTTTTTTGAGATGTTGTGGGTGAAAAGTTTCGTTTTATGGATTATAACGCACCTTGTCATTGCACACAGTCTGTACAAGATTGTCTTGAAGTCGAAGATATCAATCGCATACACTGGCCAGCACGTTTCCCTGGCCTGAATCCCATTGAAAATGTATGGGATGCTTTGGGGAGACGTATTGCTGCTCGAAAATTTCCTCCCACAAACAAGGAAACTCTAATCCGTGCAGTGAGGGAGGCATGGGACAACTTCCCTCAGCAGTTACTGAATTATGTTGTTCTGAGTATGCCACGCCGTGTTGAAAGTTGTCCCGCATTACACGGTGGCCACATCCCTTATTGATATGGTACTGACGATTGTTAATTGTGAGTATTTTTCTTTCTTTTGTACAGTCATGTTTTCGTACAATATTCACGTTTCAGAAAAAGAACCTTTTGTAATACCCTGTATACATCCTTTCAACAAAATTTTTATATTAAATCCTGTGTAACATTCTGTTAATACTGTTGTTTGCTTCCTGACCAACAATTTCACGCAGATTTTCGTTTACGTGTACATTTCTGCTTGGTCCTTAAGTTTTGTCTACCAGTGTATTGTACCAAACAGAAGATCTGAAGACCCCTAATCAGAAGTGAACATTAGATGTGAAAAGTGACCCATTTTTTGATTTCTAAAATGAAACGTTAACAACCCCAAAAATTGAAATTAATGAAAAATATTACTTCACGCAGGATATATAAAATAATATGTAGTATATATATTATAACCTGTCGGACTATTATTAAATCCTTGGTCAGGCATCGGTTAGGTTGCACAAAAATTCGTACCACCTAGTGAAACATTGCTGCTGGAGGCATCAATATGGTAAAATATTGGCAGCTGTGGACAGGCTGAGTACTTTGCTGTTGACCAATTTAATCAACAATATCGATTTGTTTGTAGTATTGAGATTAGCTAATTTCAATCGAAGCACCAGCGATTCATGAAGCAGTCAAATTCTATTTCGATGGTCAGGCCATATGAGTGGTAATCAACATATTAAGAAATCCGGTTGTTTTCCCATTAAAACAGAGGCCAAAATCACTTTAAAATGTTTACTCAACCACACAGAAAAACGTGAGCAATTCCCACATGGAAAGAGTTTTCGCAGAGCCTTCCGGCTAGAGCACGAATTACCATTCCATATTAAATGATCTTAATACACAAATTTAGATGTTCTACTTGACGATAAGACACCTGGTAACAGAGTTTTTAAAACAATCGAACAGCACAGAATTCTCATTCTGACCTAATGCAAGATGGATTTGTCAGGACTCGCGTAGGAATACAGATTGAAATATAAATTTCATGACGAAAGAAACAGATTCAGGAACGTGACACAGAATGAAATGCGATCCGTCACCCAACCAATGGAGAGCGAGAGAGGAGTGTAATGGAGCATGAGTTCCTTATCTGCTCACGGTGGGATTTCTATGTTATACGTTCGACGCTAGACAGGTAGGCGGGACATTGATTCATGGAATAAAATAAGAAATAGTAAAATGGCTTTTATAAACATTCGAAAAATAAAAAGTAGCTTCTCTCAGAATATTACAGTTTTGGTAGTTGATAAAAATTAATGAAGGGATTAAAAGTTTTAGCTTAAGGTTTCGAATAAGATAATTATTAAGATAGGCGTTTTAAGTTTATAGGAATTGAACTAGAAATAAATAATAGACATTATTAAGAAATAGGGAAATAATGAATATGCCGGAAATTTAGAATAATTTTAATGAATGTTGCAAGTAAAATTTTTATTTAACATATATAGACAGGGTGTTGCCGAATATAACATAATAATTCAGAGGTGTGATAGTAGGCAGCAACGGGGTGAAAAATTACCCTAGAAGATGGGGTCGCAAACTTGGTTTGGCCGGTGAAAATCGTAAAAGTAGACGTCGAGAGAACAATGAGCCTAGCGAAGAGAGTGGCCGAACAAATGCGATGATTAGGAGCACTGCAGTCGAGAATAAGAAACCTTCTTGTATGTGAATTTTCCATGCGTACGGGGGAAATAAAAGCAGCAGTCAAGAAGAAGAAACCTCTTGGTATGTAAATTTCACATGCGTAGGGGGAAAATAAAAGCAGCGAGCAAGTATGTTTTAATGGACACTGCAGAATTCGCGGGCGTTAAACTTTATTCGGAAACATCTCAGATTAATTTTACAAGAAATATGCGGGTATGCATCCGATTTATGGCCGAGCAGGTGGCAATGGATGCCTGGCACAGAGGATATACGAAGAGCTATATCCGAGGAGGCGTTGTCCGTACCACACCAATTAACCACTTCGGGTAGAGTTCGTACGGTGGATGCTTGATGCCACACTGAATGATCCACAGTTTCCCACCACTGTTTTATTCTCAGACGAAACCTGCTTTACGAGAGAAGGCGTGGTCAACCCGCATAATGCGCATATGTGAGCGTCCGAAAATTCCCACAGTAGTTTCTCGTCGAAAGTGTAATACAAGTTCGGTATTAACATCTGGGCAGGGATTCTCGGAGATTATCTGTTGGGACCGAACCTTCTGCCTAAACGTCATTACCTTGTTTTCCTACTGCACGTCCTCCCGAATTTGATGCAGGGAATACCCGTCACTGTACGCCAGAACATGTGGTTCATGCATGATGGTGCACCAGTTTTGCGATTGCAGTTCGTAACCATCTCGATGCCACATATCCTAGTAGGTAGATTGAACGCGGCGTACCTTTTGTTCGGGTTCCACGCTCCCCGGACCTCAATTACTTGGATTTCTTTTTCTGGGGCCACCTGAAATCGGTTGTTTATCAGACTACTGTGGACGCAACTGGAGGATATGACAACATGGATCGTCGTTGCTTCAGCAAACATTGCCAGCACACTGGGTATGTTGGAAGGCGTCTGGCAATCCTTCGCCCGTCGGTGTCGACTGTGCAATGACCTTCGTGGCTTCAACTTTGAACAGCCCTATAAAAATGTCGTCTCCTTTCTGACGTTGAACTGTAATGCATTGTAACCCTGCTTTACGTCAAATAAATGTTTTTCTACTTATGATTGTACCTTTATGTTCCACTCGACGTCACACACTTCATAAATATTTATGTGATTTTCACCCACTAAACGTAGTTTGTGATCCCGCAATAGATATAGTCCTTTAAAATTAGTTTAAATGGCATTTTAAACGAAGAATACAATTATTAAAATTATTGAAAGAAGCTACAGCGGAAATCAATTCTGAAATGCTGAATTTTTAAAGGTAAAAAAATCCTTAATATTTAGCATAATATATTCATCTAAAGTAAAAAAAATAAATCTAATATGCATAAACTTTTAATATTGTTATTATCTTCTACTTTATTAAAAAAAATGTAACAATTGTAAGAAAAACATATTATTTTAAATCAATTTTTCCAGATACATAAAACTGGGGGAAAAATAAATTTTTCTTTCGAAAATGGAACATCTCTTATTATAAAATACAAAAATTAGATCACAACAGATGTTTGATCATAAAAAAAAACTTCATTTTTTAATCAACTATTGAGTGAGATACTACATGTCTTTCAGAGCGAACAAACAATTAAAATCAATGGATTATAGAATATTGTTTTAACTGCAAGAGAAAATGTTATCAGGAATTCAACATCTGCAATGTAACGGATTAGCACGCTAAACTCGCTAATACACGAAAGCTTTTTCTAAATTTTTTTTCCACCAGATTAAAAAATAAATTGCATGTCATGCATTATTTTATGTAGTACATTAAACAATTTGTCGACAATACTATCACACTTACTTGAAAAGCTGTCACAATCAGTTATAGACCAGGAGATGGCTGCACAAACCACCAACTTACCAAGTTGACAGCTGATATTCCAGGATTAGTTAAAAATCGATTCGCATATTAAGATGCAACTGGTCTGACAAGTCATATCTTTGTGAAAAATACCTGCAAACCCGATTTTAATGCTTGACTGGTAGGTTTACCATTGTGATTTCTTGCTGCCAGTCCACCAAGTTTTCATACTTTAGGGTGCAGGAAACACAATAATAAACCTACCGATCAACTGCTAAAATCAGGTATGCTGTTGGTTTCCACCAAGATATGACAAGGCAGACCAGTTGCATTTTAATATGCTAATCAAGTTCTATCTAATCTAGTAATTTCAGACGTCAACTTGATGCGCTGATTGTCTGTGCAGCCATCTCCCTGTATATTAGAGGGAAAAGTTTTCTTCGATTATACCCGAAAGAATTGATATTAAGAGATTGGAAAATTTTCGCAGTAGATAAGCGGTTTGAAGTCTTGCATCGTTTTAAAAAGGAAATTCCTTGTTACATCCTGCTAGTTATGGTAGGAGAATGTTTTTCATCCTCGAAGCATAATCCGAGGGATAAAGTTCTATGTAGCAATCTTTGACGAGATCAAATTAATAGGAATTAACACTAAGGTGATGCGAATTAAAATCACAAAGCTTTCAATTCTGTAAAAATTAATCAAGTCAAAATAAATTATTAATTAAAATCTACGCAGAGAACTTATAAAGGAAAAAAATCATTCAGTTTGAATTATAACGAGTGTATGAAGTTCAAATTAAACACGTTTAAAATGCATGCGCAACATAAGATGGCGCCCTCTGTAAGCTGCACCGGAAACATCAATATGTCTTAATTTAAGACTTTTCATCTTTATTCAGACATTTTTCTCAGTTCGTTTATAGCATGATTATAGTATGTATGTGTCTTAAATTAAGACATCTATTATGACTGAATTTTAAGATTCACACACTTAAGTGTCTGAAATTCTTTTTCAGTTACATATGTGTCTAAACTTAAGATGCCTGTATTTTCAATGTATATGAAAGTACTATATTTTGTACGCATTTAATGCGTTTAATTAAATTAAATTATATTGTATCTGTGAAGAGATATCAACCAGTTTATTTTAGAAATTCTTACTTTAGACTTTCACTGTATACTTTAACCTTTTACCCCTTAGTGTTGAGAATCAATATGCTTTTTCAAAAAATTTCATGGCGATCTGTAACTCCAAGTACTTTTTACTTGGCACAGTTAACTGTCAAACTTTTGAAAAATATATAATGCATTAGTTTGTATAATTTCGCTTTTAAGAATGTGCCCCAATAATCCACTGAAATATTTGGACATGGTCGTATGCATCGCTTTAAAATTAGTTGGAAAATAAATGCTTGTAAACAAGCTAATAATCTTTAAAATGCGAGTGGCATATAAATAATTTAAATTAGATTTACTGTCCTCAGCATTGGACTTTGTGAAGTCTTCTTTTCGGTTTAAAAATTTTTAAGGAGTGACATTGCTGGGAGCTTTATTCAAAATCATACAGAATCAGAACAACAAGAATTGACATGTACGATTTGACTAAGTAACTTGCCTTGTGAGTTATACACCTTTATAATAATGTATTCATTGATGCATCTAGAACTAGTGGCTAGAATCTAAGGGACAGAACTACAATTTAGAAAGATGAATGGAAACTGGAACTAGAAACCCAAATTAGAACCTAAACTTTCATGAAATAAGGCTTTCGTTTTAACACTTATGTCATTTTAGCTATTTAACTTATCGTGGTCTAAATAAAATGCTTCTGAAAAAAAAGAGAAGCCAATAAAGGTTCACGTATAAGTTTTTAAAATGAAAATGGACAGATATCTCTCCAAAGACAAGAAAGTTTATTATGGTAACTCAGTCACGTTGTTTAAATATTACCAAATATAATGTTATATGGGAGTTTTAACTAAAGATTTCACATATTCGTAAAAAATGTGGTGGATGGATTTCTACAAATATGGTGGATATGTACTCCAACAATTTAGATTAGCATGTTATGATTTCAAACTAAGTGATTTAATAATCAGATCAGAAGATACGGAATTTCAGTATTGAAATAACAAGCACTGCAGAATGAATATTCCAAATGATACTTTAGATTAAATTTTACAGGTGATATTTTAGATAAAAATACTTTAACATTAAAATTTTATTTTTTATCCAAAACAGTTAACCCTTTGCATACCAAGCTTTTTTTCAACGGCGAAACTAGCAACTCCGCGACATTTTTAAATAAAATAAAATGTGGTCTTATGTAGTCAAATTGAAAATAATTTTTTTATTTGAATGCTTTATATATTTTTACATGTTAGAAATATAATCTTTAAATCTTATGCTCCATAGTTCTGTTGGGTGTGGTATTTTATAAACCACTCACCAAGGTGCATTGCAGGCTTTTCGGGACAAGTGTCACGAAAGTATCTCGTTTGATGTCTCTTACCTTTTCCTGTTTTGTGAGAGCAGACTTGACAATCTTTGACTCTACCTTTTAGAATTACATGGAGACCTCTATTTAATCGAACAGTTGTGTGGGTATCAGCGTATGTTGAAGCCCCACGGCTTTCTTGAAAATCTCCTTTCAAATGATTAATCAATAGTTTCACGTATTTTAAATGGCTGAGTGGACGCTCATTTCTCTGCTGTTTTACAAGTTTATACTCAACAAAGATAATTATTATCTATTCAAAAAATATGTCTCCACGTGTTTTTTCTTTAAAAAAAAATTATTAATCAATAAGTATGTTCTAATGTCACGACAATATTGCACTGAGTGAGTACCAGATTTGTTTTTCTTATATTGTTATAACATTACTTTATCAAAAGAGAGCACATAGAATAACAGTGCCGTTTTTTATAATGCTAAATTTTGTTTATTATGCATATCAGTCAGTTTCATCTTCACAAAAAATTGTTATAAAATACATTTTGGATACTTCCTTTTATCACATCTGTACAGATTCCAATTAGATCACTACAGTAATGTAAATAATAGAACAGTAAGTAAGAACCAAGGTTGGAATTAATGTAAATTGTTCATGTAAATTAAGATGGTGAGTGAGACTCACCGTTGGAGTTGATGTAAAGAATAGCGTGGTGAGTACGACTCACCGTTGGAGTGCAAAGGGTTAAAACAAAATTAGCATCCGACAGTAGAAAAATATCAAAATTAAACAAATATCACACACTATAAAAAATATTGGTGTACAACACCAAAATGGTGGCAAGAAAAAACATCAGTAAATTGGTCTAATGAAACACCATAAAAATATTTTTTTTTCATGACATTTTAAATATCTAGCTCTCTATTTAATCGAATTGAACTTCTTCATGATGTTCTAGCTTAATTGCGCATAAAATAAAAGACATACATCGATTTATTTCTTTCACTTTGCATATAAAAAATAAATCTAAGATAAAAAAAATCCCTGCCGGCCCGGCCTACAGGCAGAGGTAGATTTCGAAGTTAAGTATACTAATTTCACCAACAAAAACTAAATCATTATTAGATATAAATCCACTTTAACTGTTTTATCTGTCTGCTTTTGACGAGTTTTATTTCCTTTTTATAAAATAGCTGGTTTTATCAGAAACATGTTAAGGCGATATTAAAAAAAAATATTTTTCCATACTCAACAACTCGAAATTTTCTGGCACATTTTCAGATTCATTTTTAATAAAAAATGCTGATGTGATTTTTAAAAAGATTTATAAGCGACCTGTGTTTTTATTTTTCTTTCAATTAATTAAAACTTGATTAATAAACAATTATTTTCTCAGTAGGGCAATATTTTTCGTTTCTAACACAATCGCTTCGAGAAATTCTGCTCAAAATGCCCACTTTGACATCATTTTTTGAAATATATTCTGCCTCTATCAAAAAATCGATCATTACTGTACATTATATAGTTTCCGAATAAGAGAATCTAGCAATTGGATGCGTTTGAAAGCAAAAATGAATTTAAAAATGAGTAAGAAAATAGACAGTTTGGATTTGAATGCACCCTTAATAAGATGATTTTTTTCTTCAACCGCTATGTATTTTTAATTTGTTTTTGCTGTAAGAATTGGCCCTATCAAAAACTTGTCTATATAAATGTTGAAGACAATATTAAGAAGATATATGATAAATTCATGGCGATTTTATATCTTGTGAATTGACGAAGTTATGAAAATTTTTCTTCTTCAACCCCCTTTTTTTGTTTTCGTTTTTAATTTTTTTTTTGCGGTACGAATTGGTCCTATCAAAAACTTGTGAATATAAAAGTTGTAGATCATATTAAGGAGATGTATAATAAAATTATTGGATTTGATATCATGAGAATTGACGAAGTAAGGAATTTTTTTCTCCCCAAAACCCTATTTTTTGCGCCCCTTGAGCCTATTTTAAATTTTATCAAAAATCTGTGATGCATGAATTTTTGGCGCTATTTTTAGAAGTAATAAAAACTTTAAACTGATTTGATATGTACAAAAATTAAGAAGTTATGGGGTTTTTTCGGTTTTCATAAAACCCCTCCCTATTTCCATCCCCTTTGTCCGCCTTTGGCCATTAACGAACTAGACCGAGATTTTATGTCCCTTGATTTTATGTATGAGTTTGGAAGAGATTTGTGCAGAATTGCGGAAGTTATCGTGTCCAGAAGAAAGTGAAAGCACAATTGCTTCGGGAAATTCCGTTCAAAATGCCCACTTTGACATCATGTTTTGAAATATATTCTGTCTCTATCAAAAAATCGATCATTGCGGTACATTATATAGTTTCTGAATAAGCGAATCTACCAATTAAATGCGTTTGAGAGCAAAAATGAATTTAAAAATGAGTCAGAAAATAAGCAGTTTGGATTTGAGTGCATCCTTAATGCATTGATTTTTCCAACACAACCCGCTTCGGGAAATTCGGTTCAAAATGCCCACTTTAACAGCATTTTAAAAAATATATTCTGCCTCTATCAAAAAATCGACCATTACGGTACATTATATAGTTTTTGAGTAAGAAAACGTACCAATTGGAAGCCTTTGAGAGCAAAAATGAATTGTAAAATGAGTCAGAAAATACGCAGTTTGGATTTGAATACGATGCTTCGATGATTTTTTTCGTCAACCACTATGTATTTTTAATTTGTTTTTGCTGTAAGAATTGGTCCTATTAAAAACTTGTCTATATAGATGTTGTAGACAATATTAAAAAGATATATGATAAATTCATGGGGATTTTACATCTTTTGAATTGACGGAGTTATGAATTTTTTACCTCTTCAACCCCCCTTTTTGTTTTCGTTTTTAATTATTTTTGCGGTACAAATTGGTCCTATCAAAAACTTGTGAATATAAAAGTTGTAGATAATATTAAGGAGATTTATAATAAAATTAATTGGAATTGATATCTTGAGAATTGACGAAGTTATGAATTTTTTTCTCCCAAAAACCCTATTTTTTGCGCTCCTAGAGCCCATTTTTAACTTTATCAAAAATCTGTGATACATAAAATTTTGGCCCTACTTTTAGAAGTAATAAATACTTTAAACTGATTTGATATGTACACAAATTAAGAAGTTATGGGGGGTTTTCTGTTTTCACAAAACCCCTCCCTATTTCCATCCCCTTGGTCCGATTTTGCCCATTAACGAACTTGACCGAGATTTTATGCCCTTTGATTTTATGTATCAGTTTGGAAGAGATTGATGCAGAATTACGAAAGTTATCGTGTCCAGAAGAAAGTGATATACATATATATATATATATAGATAGATAAATATATAAAGTTTTTTACTGAGGGTGATTTTGGGTTCTAGGGGTCATGATCGGTGTAGATCTACAAAAAGTTTTCAGAAATTCCAACATAGGAACGATCCTAATAAGTAGTATTTCATACGAAATCTACCTAAAAGCAGAAATGAGGATGAATGGATCCATGTATTAGGAAATTGTTGCTTGAAGTCGCTTTCATTTTTTGTTTAAATGGTACGTGTTTAGAATGTAATACTTTTAATTTTTAAACAAAGCGAAAGAAATCAATCTATGTAGGATATATTTTTAAGCGCAATGAAGCAAGTGGATGATGAAGGATTTCAGTTAGATTATTAAATCGACAGCTAGACATTGATTTCATGAAGGAAATTATTTTTGTGGTTTTTCACTACACCAATTTAGAGGTGATTTTTTCCCTTACTTCTTTGGTGGCAACTTAGTTGTCATTATATTTGGTGTTGTACACTAATATTTTTTACAATTTACTTACTCCCCAAAAGTGACATTAGAGTTACACCCAGTTGACAAGTAATCTCAAAAATGACATTCAAGTATTGCAAAAATAAAGCTATTATATATATTTTACGTTCTAGTTAATGTATTTTCTGAATTATTTAAGCATAGACATAATAGTAAATTACCACAAAAAAGTGAGATGAAAGCAAAACAGTAATATATTTTCCATAATTTATAATATTCATTTTTGAATTTGGCTCCAATATTTGTGTTTTTGTGACTTTTTTCGATGCTAATTTACAGAGAACAACGAAATATCGGTACTAATTTTCCCCTATTAAAAAGTCCGAATAAAAACTAAAGTAAAAAGATCTTAATATGAAACTTGCGATCTAATGGATTCTTAACAATATAACAAGAACTACTCCTCAGAAACCCAATTGTTCGCTTCAGTAATGAAAGTAATTGGCTTGTTTAGGCATATTTTTGTTTCTTTCATAACATTATAAGTTCGTAACTAATGGGTTACGTAAATACTTTTGTGTTTTTATCTTTCTTGTCCTTATATACAATGGAACTAGTGTTAAGAACAATATCTTCCATGAAAATAACATTTATTCTATAAAAAGAGGAAAGAATCAGAAAATTATTCATAGTTCAGTTTAACTAAACTTACTAAATATTTTTTTTTAAAAAAAGAGTAGTAATTTACACAAACATTAGGCAAAGCTTTTCAGCAAAACGCATTACATTATTTTACATTAGTTAGACTTGTTTTTTGGTAAGAACTTAACTCAAAAAAGTCTTAAAATTTCTTGAAAATGATCGCATGTGATGGTTATTAAAAACAATTAAAAAAATATCAGCTTGTAAACAAATTACTAGTCTTTCAATGCAGGCCCTGTATAAATCAATAAGGCTTCTTACTAATTTGTGACTCATATATAAAACCTCCTAAATTAAATAATAAAAAACAATGTTTTACAATTGGTTTTTTGACTAAATTTTATCTTGAATGATACACCTCCATGCAACATGTATGGCACATATTT
Source organism: Maratus speciosus (assembly GCA_963932465.1). Lineage (NCBI taxonomy): Eukaryota > Metazoa > Arthropoda > Arachnida > Araneae > Salticidae > Maratus > Maratus speciosus. The sequence goes on from OZ010791.1 coordinate 292,743,469, forward strand.
GTTTTTATTTTTATTTTTATTTTTTACACAATCTTGAATAAAATTTTAATTATGCATATTCAAATATCGATGTGCCAAAAAATTTCATGAGCGAAACGTTAAGTTAGATTTATTTTTATCGACTGTAAAATCTGCTTAACAAGACTCAGTTTTGTTTTAGCGACATAGTTTAGCGCGTACTTTTAGCCTAAAGATTCATGTGCAATGGTAATTTTCATATTTTTTTTTTTTTAGTCCTGTACTTCCACAATTTCCAATAAATACAGATCCAACGCAAATTATTAAACAATTTTTTTATTTTCATCATGAAACTTTTGTGATTTTTGCTAAACAGACAATGTGCAAGAAACAGCACAAGACGAGACAGAGAAAAACTGAGTATAAGATTTAACATGCCTCGTAGTGGTAACTGTGGTGGTAATGAACTCGGATAGTACAGTACATTTAGCTATTCTGAACTGAAAATTTACAATAACACAACCTTTTGTTCTTTTAGGTCAAAAATTGGAAAATAAATAGAAACTTATTAGTAAAGGCTTGGAATAATGTTAATAAAACTCTAAAATGAAGATTGCTTTGAATATAAAATTATATCTAGATGACCGAAGTCCGGATAGTAAACAAATAAACATCCATGTATATATATATATATATATATATATATATATATATATATATATACATATATATATATGTATATATATTATATAATCAATGAAAAATTATTGCATAACTGGCGCCAAAAGCAGCTCATATCAAATGCAACAAAATGTATTTCATCAATAATTAAAAATGCAAAAACACCATAAATCTGGAAAGAAGGTGTATATCAGCAATAATTAACTATAAAAATCCCAAAAACTTTCAAAAATACAGGTAAAAAACAAAACACAGACAAGAAACTGTCTGCTCTTCATTAGTGGCAGGACAGACAGACCTAACTCCACCCCCACTGTTATTTTTGGTCGATTGATAATAGTATCGAAATTTTGGACAAACTGCTGTTGACTCCTCTGCAAATGCAGGTTTTCGACTTTGAGAATCTGTTCACCAATATACCTATTGATTGTCTTTATAATGTTTTAATGAATATTTTTTATTTATTTTGTTTAAATGAAGAATTAAATATTAATAGAGATTTAATTTTAAGTTTATGTCATTTATGTTTTTATAATATTTATGTAACTTTCAACAATAATACTTTTAATCAGATCTGTGTAATTGGGATGGGTACAAATTATTCTAGTACAGCAGCTAATTTATTTTTGTTTTGTTATGAATTTAAGTATACAATGAAATATAATAAATCTTTAAAAGTCTTTAGATATATTGATGATATTTTGATTTTCAATTTTGATTTTACTAATGAATATGACATCATATATCCAAATTGTTTAAAGTTGAATAGGCGAAACTGTGATGATTATAATGCAGAATTTTTGGATATTTCTTTTAATATATTTGATAATAATTTAACTTTGGATTTGTATGATAAAAGAAACAGTTTTCAATTTTTTACAAGAAGTATGCCACATTGGTTTTCTAATTTACATAAAAAAAATTTACATAAATATTATAATTAATCAATTATTTCGTTTTATCAAAATTTGTGGCAGTGATTGTAATTTTTATAATCAGATTTTTAAGTTTTTGGCTAATCTTTTTTACAATAATAATTATCGTGTAATTTTTTTGAAATATTATTTAAAGATTGTTTTAAAATGTGAGTGGCAACATTATGGATTGGCGAAATGAGCAACATATGGTAGCATCCTTCCTGTATATTCCATATGAAGTGTGAATTCTAAAGTCTTGTATAAAGAACTAGTTGACATGGATGATTAATATGAAAGTATCGCTTTTAATAAATTTCAAAGCTTTCTTTGAAAACATTATTGATATTTTTGATATAAAAATGCTTTTTGATGTTATTAATTTGCAATCTAAAAAAAAAAAAGAAAAAAATAGTATATATGAAAAATCCATTAGAGTTAGAAAAAAAAAATGGTTTGAATCTATGTTCTGTAATCTGGGAAGTCCGATTTGGACCTTTAGTCTGTATTATAAAGGACAAACATCTCTGTGAGTAACACTGACTTCATTTTGCGAATGGCAACAGCAGATGATCAGATTTCGCTTTTACTGCATTTTTAAAAAATTTCTTAAACTGCTAAGCATTGCACATTTTCATTTTTTACACCGTCGAATAGAGAAAAAATGTACTTTCAAATCCAATTTGTTTGAAAATTATATCTGAATTTGTTTGAAAACTGTGTGGCCATTTACTGAATTTTTATTGTTTTAAAAATAATTTCCAAGCATGATTTTTTTATTAATCTATATCGCGTGCAGACGATTGCGAAAATTTAATCCGTTTGCACTTAAATTAATATAAATAGCGCATAATTTGTTTCCAGCTTATATTATATAACGAAATTAAAACACCCATTAATCTAAAATATAAATAAAACATAAATTTAAGTCATTATTGAATTTCGCACTTAAACCACTGAAATGAAACGAATCGAAAAGGCTGAATGTAAATAGCAGTCTTTGGCAGTTTCTTCGGCTATTAAATCCTAATGTGAGACCAAAATGAAAACATCGCGTTTAATACATTTCAAAACTTTATTTGAAAGCATTATTGCTTATTTTTATATAAATATGATTTTTGGTATTGTTAATGGACATTCTAAAAAATATATGAAATTTAAATAATATAGTTATCAATATAAAAATAGAAACCAGTAGTTTTGTGATACATAAATATACTGCATCAAAAGCCGCTTGCACATCGCTGTGTCTTTAGTATGTGCAGAGAAAAAAGGATGTTAACATCAGAAATAATACAGTATATGATGGTTTTCACCTATATTCTGTAACCCTGGAAGCCAGGCCTTCTACCCTAGTTATTATACACTAGTGTGCAAAACTTAAGCAACGAACACAAAATGTTAATTTCTAAACACGTGAGTACCCAAAAGAAAATTCTATAAACAGCAAGTGTAAACAAGTGGGTAAGTGTGATCACAGATTGTACAGAGGGTTTCGTTTAATATTCCTTTCAAAACACTTTATTGTTGTGCAAAACCTGTTTGTTCCGCATTTCGCAACCAGGGGGCGCACTGTTTTCTAAACAAGTCTCTATCCGAACGAAACTCCGCTTTACAATCTGTACTATTTATCTGTATATTTACTATCCGTAAATATATTAGTCGAGGGAGTCGGGCCCATAGCATCCGAGATATGTAGGCTTCCTCTGGCCGTAAAAAGTGGAACTAAAATATGTAAGTCTATGGTGCATAATATGAAAGAGCACTCAAAGGGGTGTCGGCAGAAGTTAGAAAAGTGCCTTCTGGGTGAAAAGGGGGGAAGGATATAAAATTGCTTAAAATACACAAGTTAGAGCCCGGAGGGTAATTAATATAAGTCTTTTTGAAAATTTTATGTTTTGTCGTTTGGTCGCAAGTGTTTAGCTATAATTTTGCAAAATTTCAAATCTTCAACTTAATTAAGGGCTGAGTTAGAAAAAAAGCTTAAAATACACAAGTTAGAGCCCAGAGGGTTAAATATAAGATTATTTCGAATTTTTATGATTTGTCGTTTGATCGCAAGTGTTTAGCTATAATTTTGCAAAATTTCAAGTCTTCAAATTAAATAGGGGCTCAGTTTGAAAAAAAAAAAAAAAAAGCTTAAAATACACAAGTTAGAGCCCAGAAGGGTAAATATAAGACTTTTTGAAATTTTTTTTCATTTGTCGTTTGATGCGAGGTGTTCAGCTATAAGTATGCAAAATTTCAAGTTTTCAACTTAATTAGGGGCTCAGTTAGAACAAAAAGATTAAAATACACAAGTTAGAGCCCAGAGGGTTAAATATAAGACTTTTTCGAAATTTTAGGATTTGTCGTATGATGTGAGGTGTTCAGCTATAAGTACGCAAAATTTCAAGTCTCCATAGTTTCTGAGAACGGGCACTGTGACGGACAGACAGACATACAGACATATAGAGGAGCGAGACGAATAGAGTTTCGTCAGATGAACGAAACCCTAAAAATTAGTGTTATTCTAACAGCATACCCAGCCTATAGGAAGTCTCCATGACCTTACAAAGGGTCACAAGTGTCACAGTCACTACAATGAACTGAAATGTGATATTTTCATTCGTCTCTTTCTTACTCCCATTTCATCACTCCACTGAGAAGTCACCATGACTGCTGCTTTGTGACGAGTCACCAGATGACTTTACAATGAAGTCACGTTGTGACCTCATGTGAACGTCATTTTGAGACTCCATCAAAAATCATCACGATAGCTGTTTTGTGACGAGTTCCCAAGTGATGGAAAATAAAATCATCTGGTGACTTTTCACAAAGGAGTGCAATGATGACTTCACAGTACACTCTCGGTTACCTGAAAGTCACCATGTGATTTCATTGTGATATTATTTGGAGACTCAGCACAATGAAATGCTAACGATGACTTCAAAACTGAGTCTTCAAATGACAGTCACATGAGAATCACAAGGTGACCTAGTTGTAATGTCCTAGTTGTAGTGACTGTGACACTTGTGGCCATGTGTGACATGAAGGAGATGTCACATCAACTATAGGTGTGTTGTAGATATAATACCTATTTGCTACACCTGATATTTATATCATTTACTTTTGAGTACTCACATGTTTAAAAATAGCATTTTATGCTTGTTGCTTAAGTTTTGCACGCCAGTGTAAAATAAAATTACAGCATAACTTCAAAAATCCAGCATCACCGGGACCGAGACTAAACCGGATTTCTTAAAATTCCGGGTTTTTGAAGGAATGTCAAAAGTAATTAGGAATATAAAAAATAGTACTATATTTTTAAATTGCGTATTTAGCCATAATTTAATTTACTATTAAGTGATAATTATGTAAGAAAAAAAGAAAATTAAATATTTAGTTAACTTATATTAATTGATATTTTCTATGTTACAGAAAAAAAAATCTAATAAATAGTGAAATTATTTCTTCTTGTGTAATTTCGGAAGCATCGATGTCAATTTTGTTTGCTTCAATTTTTTTTGGCCGTTCTTTAACAAGTTTTTCTTGTATTTTATACAAATGGAGAATCTCTATTCCGGAAATACAGTCCTGTTCTCTAAAGCAGATATTAATTTTCCAGTCAAATTTATGCATTTTTCCAGTGATACCTTTTCTTATGCCTGTTGTTCACACTCGTCGTTGGAGCTGTTACTAGCGTTATCGCCGGTTCTATTTTGCACAGTGCCAGAAGAGAGACTCCAAAGAACTTGTGTACTAGTGTCCAAGCCGCTGCTGTGCAACAGTGCAGCTCCTAGAAAATTTGTTCAGAAAATAACTGCCTCTGACAAAAAAACAAAAAATGTCAAATATTATTTTTTTGCATTTTTACTTTCGATCTTGAAGTTTTTAATTCATAAACAATTCCTATTTTTCTTATACCATAACTTGAAAGTGTAAAAAAAAAAAAAAAAGGAAAAAAGATGATTTTGTTGCCGTATTTTTATTTTTGAAGTCACACTGATTTTGGTGAAGTTTTTTTTTTACGAAAATGGTTGACATAAATGTAAACAAGTACGGATTTCTTACATTGCTTTAAACACTAGTATCTCTAACAATCAAACAAGCAAAATAATAATTCATTATCAATGTTCTTATTGATGTTTCTAAAAGATGAAAAATTACATTTATATCGAGCAAACGCAATTTCCCAATATTGAATCCTTTTACGCAGAATTAACGGACTCCTCTTTCTACTGTATTGCTTTTGTAATTAGCTTTTCATCATCAATAAATATGTCACTTTTCCTTAACATACTATTAAGGGCTTTTATATTTGAAGAAATAATTGTATATTAAGTACATTTTCAATATTTCAATATGGGAATTATGTTATAAATTGGTAAATTGCTATATTGATGGCAGATTTGTTATAATTAAACTTGTCAGACTTAAATATTTCCTTCTTCACAAAAATGAAAAAGGTTAAAAAAACAAAACAAAAAACAAGGCTGGTGTTGAAGGCATGAAAATTTATGTCAGAACATTCCGTTTAATGATCAATGTTTAATAATATGAACAAATAAAAATTAATAAATGAAGATAAAATGCGATACTTATCTGTTAAATTTAAAACAATTTTTCTATTGTTTATTTGGTATTGGAAAATTCTACATTAAGCATTTTGGAAAACCTCGGTTTTTACTGTTCGGACAAATGACTGATTTTATAAACATTAAAACATACATATAGTTTCTTAAGAGCTGTTAAAAACATATAAAGATCTTAGTTAATATAACCTTGAGCTCTTTCTAACGCACACGCGTTCATCTTCAAAGGGAAAACATGACTGACTGAAAATAGAAAACATACATAAAACAAAACAAAATACTACGCATGCGCAAGCGAAGTTCAGTCCACTGATCTAAAGAGGGATGAAAATATCAAGCCATATTTTCAGGAGCTCTTGAAATACGCAGAATATTAAACCAAATCGGGGAATATTACAAGAAAGGCTGAACTTCGCTTGCGAATGCGTAGTATTTCGTTTTGTTTTACGTATGTTTTATATTTAGAGTCAGTCATCTTTTCCGTTTGAAAATGAACGCGTTTGTGTTCGAAAAATCTCAGGGTTATATTAACGAATATCTTTATACGTTTTTAACATCTTTTAAGAAATTACATGTATGGTTTATCTTTTATTGAATAACAAGGTGAAAATTCGTTCACGACACTAGTTTTAGTACAGTGTTTTGACTCTATTGATTGATTTTATTTGTTTAAAAATTGCTGTTGTTATTGAAAACTAAAGACGAAACACTGAAGGAAAATTACTTTTAAAATGTAAATTAAGAATAAATGTTATCACGGATTCTTATCCACCATTCTACATTTCATATTTTATTACAATTTGAAGTTTTTTATAAAACCCTGAAAAAAATTCACAAAAGTGATCCTTGTATTGATGAAACATTACAATTTTTCCCAACTCTCTATTTTTATTATATAATTTCTTGCATTTACTATTAAATTGATGCTGAATTGCTTAAAGATATTTTATGAATGAAAATTTTGCCACCAATATTAGAAAATAATCTTTTACCTCTATTTTTTCAAGGACTGGTGGGTTTTGAAATGAGAAAAAAAAACTACCGAAAATACCAAATTTCACTTTTGTGTTAAAACTTGTTAAAGTTAAAAAAATTTCAATATATTGCCATATACTAAGCAGAAAGTGTGTTTTCATAGCTTTTAAAATAAGTATTGAAAGTGACATATTACAACGTGCTTCAAGCGCATCTATATATATCTTTACATGTTTGTATGTCTGATATCATCACACCTTTAAATGTTCTATACATTTAAATTTTTGTTAAACATTCTTATTACCACTAAGGGGCAATCTTGAAGCATACTACAACAATTCTACATATCCGTTTTGGAATTTTCATTTATTAAGGTTCCCAAATTAATAATGAATCTATTAACATCTCAATGTTTAACAGAAACTCAATTTCATACTATTTTATATATGCTATCTGATAGATGGACGGTGACGTTCCCCAACTTGGTTTATTAGTGAGAAATTGCCAGGCTAGGACATCGGCCAGGGTAGCTTAACGGTAGAGCAACAGCACGTTATGCTGTCGACCCAGGTTCGATTCCTGGCCCCGGCTAATTTTTCACTCCAGTTGGGTTTATTGTATTTAATTGTATTTAAAGTCTGTCTTAATATATGTGTACCTTTAATAATTAAAAATGGAATTCAGACGTTAATTTATGTGCTTTAATAGTTTATATATTATTTTTATTTTTTAATTATTTTCTGTCAGATTGCAAAAAGAGGGATGCAATTTTTATGTAATAAAATTAAAACTAGTTTGATGTGCCAATCGCAAAACTTTCTTTTACCTCATGCATCTTAATATTTCAAAAAGTAGTTACACATGTTAATACTTATAAATTATTAGTTCAATACAATACCAACTTTGATTTTAAACTTAAATTTCTGCTTCAGTCAATTAATCGGAGTAAAAACGAGTTGATCTAGATCATGATATTTATTAAAATGAATAGTTTTTCCTTATTCTGTTGTTATCAGCTGGTTTGCGAAAAGCCGGCTTAGCAGGACGTGAGTTCCCATCTCTCCACGAGTCGCCGATGGCCAAGGAATTACGAAAAATCAAGAAAATTACACAAAAATCGCTATCACAGCGCCCCTTTCCCACGGTATATTTTCAAATTCAAGGAGCACCTTCAGGCCATAGCCAAAAACATACACAAAAATTTTGGTTCAATTCTATACATAACTTCATATATTTTTCGATGGTACAATAATGAAAATGGCACAGACATCGCTATTACAGCACCCCTTCCGGCGGATTATTTCCAAATCGAAGGAGGACCTGCTGAACACATCCAAAAAACAACACAAAATATTTGGTTCAATTCTCTGCATAACTTCATACACTTTTCGATGGTACAATAATGAAAATGGCACAAAAATCGCTATTGCGTCTACCCGTTCCGGTGGAATATGTTCAAATTCAAGGAAAAACTGCTGGCCATAGCCAAAAATATACAAAAAAAAATTATTTTAGTTCTATGCATAACTTTATACAGTTTTCGATGGTACAATAATGAAAATGACACAGACATCGCTATTAAAGTACCTCCTTGCGGCAGAATATTTTCAAATTCAGGGAAGACCTGCTTGTCATAGCCAAAAACATACACAAAAAATTGGTTCAATTCTATGCATAACTTAATACACTTTTCGATGGTACAATAATGAAAATGGCACAGACATGACTGTAACAGCACCCCCTGCCGCAAACATCGCAATTATAGCCTCCTTTTCCGGAGGAATTATTTCAAATTCAGGCAGCTTCTGCTTGCTATAATGAAAAACATACACAACAAAAATTGTTCAATTCTATGCGTAACTTCACACACTTTTAGAGGTACAATAATGAAAATGGCACAAATATCCCAATTATAGCGTCCCCTTCGGGCGAAATTTTTTCAAATTCAGGGAGGACTTGCTGGCCATAGCCAAAAACAGACGCAAAAAATTTGGTTCGATTCTATGCATAACTTCCTACACTTTTCGATGGTACAATATTGAAGATGGCCCAAAAATTGGTATTACAGCGCCCACTTATGGCTCAATATTTCTAAATTGAACCTGCTTTCTACAGCCAAAAACATATACAAAATTTGGTTTAATTCTATGCGTAACTTCATACACTTTTCGATAGTACAATGGCGACATACGGACACACGGACAGACGGATAGACAGACAGAGATTTTGTAAAAACATGTTTATGGGATCTCCGACCTCTAAAATGTCTAAATCCGTCGAAAACCAGAAGTAAAAAAAATTTCTATTACAATACTTTCTTTTATTGAAGATAGAAGAAAGTAAAAATTTGGTTCAATTCTATGCTTAACTTCACACACTTTCGAAGATACAATGGCGACACACGGACAGAGGGACGGATAGACAGACATTTTGTATAACATGCTTTTTGGGATCTCTGACTCTTAAAACGTGTAAATCCGTCGCAAGCCTAAAGTCGAAAAAAATTTCGATTACAATACTTTCTTCTATTGAAGACAGAAGAAAGTAAAAATGGAGAAAGTATTCTGAAAATGGGAGTGTATAGAGCAATTTTACTTTTTTAAAACTTATTAATAGCTTCTTTCCCAAATATTTATTGAAGTGCACACTTTATTGAAGAATTTATTATTGGAATAACATTAAGGGTGTCTTGTACTTTTATACGCGACAAAAATCAACAAAAACATTCAAAGTTTGAATTAATGTATCTCCAAAATCTTTTTATGTATAAACATGAAAATTTGACCATTAATTAAAAATATTGTGTTTTTTAATATGCTACCATTAGAAACTGACTAGGCTTTTACAAAATCTGCTTATTGTTGAAATTAAAAGCTCATTTTTTTACTCCTTCACTCACTGCGCGCATGATACCTTGACTATACATGATTGTTATGAAATTTGATATATATAATAAGCACATATGTATTTTTAAAAATGATCTACACTTAGGTCAAAATTGTTTCATTTTCCATCCAAAACAATATTTTTCTGAAATAAAAATAAAATTTTATATTTTTCAATGAATAAAAATAGTCATAACTAAAACTCTTATCACTTTAAATAATTAAATGTAGGTAATTTTAAAAATACTTACGTGTTTAACTATTACATGCTTTCTTTTAACTTACAATTATGTTTGTGTGTGGCAGTCAAACCTTGTGAGTCATTTTTAACCGACTTCCTATTGACATAGAGCTTTGAAATTTGGAATAAATATGTATTCCTGAGGGGAATACAGGAATTGGGATTGATTTTTTAAAATTCGATTCCTAAGGGGGACAACAACGGGGGGGCAGTGTTTATTCAATGGTTACTCAATTATACTTTGATTTCCTATGGATAAATCAGTATCGGCTTCAGAAATGAGTATTTGTTGAAAAGTACTAATGGCAGGGTTACCACAATAGTGTCAAAGTTTGGCCAAATTGGCGATCGCTGGCTAATTTGGCGAAATTTCCATTAGAATCCATAATCAAGATCGCTGCAATTTATCCGGACATTTAAGTTTTTTTCAAGACTTTCCTACTTTTTACTGCATTTATTATACATAGTATATTTTCTACATTTTTTTTTATTTTAATGAAAGCAGTTTTTTTAAATAAAATTTTTACATCTAAAAAAATTAAAATTTCTTAAATTTTGAAGCTTTAAGTATCCTGCGACCACTTAATCCTTTCCGGCATGGAGTAATTCTATTTATAAACTTTAATAAATAATGAACTGGCACCAGAATTTATAAACGAATTTATTAGAAAATGCGAACTTGCTTATTTTCACGTACATGATAAAAAAAAATAATAATTAAATATTCTTGGTGACGTTTGTCTGTTTTGGAATTAAAATTGGGTGTCCGTTTTTTAAGGGCACCGCCCTCGAAAGATTTAATTAGAATGAATCGCATAAATACTGAGGGATTCGCGATAGTTTGCATTGATTGTATCTCTCAATACGCCTCGAGTGACTTTAAAAGTTAATTAAACACCTATCTGGAAAAACGCGGCACTGACCAAGGCGGCGCGGCGTTGCAACTTTGAAACCTCAATTCGAAGCGCGCTTAGCACAATGCCAAATTTAAACTTTGAACAAAGGTTTTGTTTTAGCTACATTGTAGAAATAAAGGTTATTACTACGCTGAATTTAGTTTCATGAAATGCCAAATGAAGTTTAACTATGCACTGCTTTTATTGTCAGTACCGAATTAAGTTCATCATAAACAGATTAGGATAATATTAAAAAAAGAGTTATACGAATAGCTATATTTGATATCATTTAGGTTCCATATCTTTTTGAATAGTCATGTGTAAATAATTTTTTAATTTGAAGTAAACATTATAGTTTACGCTGTTTATACAATTGGCAACAGTTTAAATTAATAAGATTTTCTAAAATATATAAAAAATATCTCTCGAAATGCTGAAAATTTGAATTTAAAATATAAATAAAACCTCAAAAAATGAGTCAAATAAAGAAAATAAATGCAATCTGCACACCGGGAACTTATAACGTATAAAATAATCTAAAAATGATTAAATTCTCGTGTACAGTTTTTGCTCCAATAAAACTTTTTTATGGAACGATTTTGTCCAACTTTAGCATTAAATATCTCTTAAAATAATTCTTCAATTTGAAAACTGTCTGCATCAGCGTGTTTATCAAACATTTCTCTATAATACCACTGATTTTCATATTTTTGTATGCAACAGTTTTTTTTAATATTAACGAAGAAAGGCCATGCTTAAGCATTCAAATTGGATGCCGATCTACCGGGAATATCTACTCAGATTTTCATTGGTCCATTTCCAAATCAAAACTTTTTTTTATATATAGAAAGACAATTACAAATTCATATATTTATACGGAACCCTCTGTGCGCGAGCAATGCTCGCACTTGACCGTTTATTTCTTTATTTTCGTCACATTTAAAAGGTACAGTCATGGAAAAAAAATAAACACACCTACTAATTCCTCAACAAATTATCATAGAAGAAAGTTACTGGTACCGAACGATTGGAAATAAAGTCCACTTTTAAATGATATATATAAAATTTGCTTAGGAAGGCATCTACATAATAAAACGAACCCAAACTTAATTTTTTTCAGTGGCAATACCGAATTTTAACAAAATATTTCAAACTTTTGGTTCAAACTATGCCCAGACACCAAATTTCACGTCATTTGAATAATACGTGTTTGAATTATAATCATTCAAAATTTAGTGCTTCTAATGTTAAATTACATTTTCTTATTTTTATTAATATCTCCTGAAATTATACTCCTAATGTGCTAATTTTTTGTTAACCAATAATACTGAAATACCCAACCATAAATACGCTTAATTTGCAATTTTTATAATTTTATGATAAGAATTATGAAATTAAAATTCGAAAAAATTATGAATTGCAATCTACAATTTTTTTGATGGATTTAGATTTATTAAGTGCTGCTTTATGGAAATCCAAAATTTCACATTTTTCATCCAAGTAGTTTTCAAATTATGCTTTAAAAACTGCAAAATGATGGTTTAAGGTGCTGTCTATGATAGAAGTGACTAGATATTTTGAAATTTCTTATGCTATAATGTAATCTAGCGGTTTTCAATGACTGCTTGAGTGGTGCTTAAGATGCCTTGATCAAGAAGGGGGATCTCTCGGTCAACAATCGAGTACCGAACTTCAATTTGGATACATCCCTAATTCCCGTTTTATTACCGAAAATTTATCGTACGAATTGCATGAAAATTTTGTTTTTAGGCTAATTGAAGGGTGTAGATGTAAAGTTCATTTATGCTGTCAGAATTGTGTACTGCTATTGAAAAAAAACAAAGTTGTTGTTCATTTTAATATGTAAATGGTTCCCTAAGCAAATTTTATATACATTATTTAAAAGTAAATGTTATTACCAATCATGTGCTACTAGTAACTTTCTTCTACGGTAATTTTTTGCAGAGTTAGTAAAAGGTATTTAGTTTTTTTTTTTCCCAAGACTACACAAGACCCAATGAAAAAAGAAATGAAATAATAAATTAAAAAATATTTTCGTATCTTTGAAAGCAAAAACACTTCCACACATTCTCCTACATTTACAGTTTAACATTTACTAAGCAGAAAGACCAGTGTTGTGTTTCAAACTGCACTGCGAAATTAGTTATTTCACAAGTAGAGAGTAGATAAAACTTTGAAAGCACTTTAATTTCTAACACAAAAGACTGGACTGCCAGCAAATATTACTTACTCAGTTTGGAATAATTGCCAACATCATACTAATAATGTATAGTTATAATTTACAGCAGCAGAATATATTCATAGGAAATTTCATCTCTTCTTGATCAATTTACTAAAATAATGTGCAATTCGTAATAAATCCTTCTCAGAAATTATTCTGAGATATATTTCCCATAAATGTTCAAGCGTATGTGTTAATCAAGACATCTCGCCAAGCTTTTGTCTGTTGCTATGGTAATAAACAAGTAACTATTTATATGATATTTTGAACTGCAAGCAGTTAAAGTTTTGAAACAAGATACAATTTGCCCTATGTAAAACAATTGTAATATCATTATGAAGTAATTTTTAATTTTAAAATTTTTTAACTGGTATAATAAATTATACTGAATAATGTGGAACTGGATAGGAAAATCATTCTAGTTGTTTCTACAAATTGCACAATTATTATTGCAAATCAGATGATAATCCCCAGTTTTCTCAAAAAATAGAAAGCAGACTTATTTGTTTTGTATTATTTTAATTCAAACGTTCACATCTGCAATTTCTTACAAAAATAATCTATAGAAACTACCACTAAAAATGTTTTATTTAAAATTATATACTAGCTTTTACGCACAGAATCGATATAAATACTTATGTATGTTGGTTTGTTCTTCACCTAAATGTTTCATTCTCACTTTTCTAAAAATATTCCAAAATTATAAAAAATTACAAAAATGAAAAAAAAAAATTATTTCTCCATTTTGTACAGTAACAGAACATAAAATTTTTCTGGTATCATACATTCATTTAGGTATGAAGCAGATATACCGGGTGTCTTAAAATGGAATAACTTTTATTAAAATTCAACAACTTGCGAGTGGTGACAGTTGTTAAAAAATTCTTGCAGTAGGGTTATGTAAGATAAAAGAGATTTTTTAAACTGCCATTACCCGTTTGAGTTCTGAATCGCAGCGATAGATGGCGCTGCTAGTAACAGACGCTCAATGGAGGCCAAAACGGAAATAACCCAACACTGATGTGAAGCAAGGTTGTTAAACATACGGAGTGGGCTCCTAAGTACAAGATTACATTGTGGAATGAGATCCACTGCATATATTTAAACTCCTTCCTTTGTGTCAACGGTGGGTGATTTCGGTTTTAGCGTCGATTGCTTGCAGCGCCATTTATTGCTGGTATTTGTAACTAAATCCGGGAATCGCAGTAAAAAACTCCTGACATTTTAGATAACCATCGTATACGAATTTTTTTTTTTTTAATTTCAGTCGCCATTTGCAAGTTATTGAATTTTAAAATCAGTCAGTCCATTTTATGAGACTCGGTATATATATAGTATAATTGAATACAAATTATAAGTACATAATGAAAATTTTTAGAAATGAAGTGTTTTCTTTTTACACGCTTTTATTTAACTTAACTTGGCTAAAGATAAAATTTTGTAATGGATTTCTCGACCTACATCCCGATGTGCTCGAGTTCTAAAAATTCTGTGCAGTTGTTCTTTTTAGATGACAATACATTATTTTAACCAGCTGGGAAAACCGAACTATGCTCGGTTAAAATTAAAAACGTTCCGACTCTGGTTGGCTGAATCATGTATCTCGGCTCCTATAGGAAAGTTTTAGAAAATTCCTTCTGACTGTAAAATACATTTTTTTTCACCAAATATCGCCAAAATTTGACGACATTCTTTCATTTGGCACCAGGCTGTCAGGCTTGTGTTTTGGGATTGGTAATCTTGAAAGTTATTTTCCCTCCAAATCTCGCCAATGTCGCCAACAAACGTTGTCGACACAAACTCTCGTCGCGATGAAAAAAGAAGCCACTAATTGAATTTTCTAGAACATGTGACCTATCCCAATGGTCTTCTCGTAACCCAAAATGGTAGGATACAAAATTTAGTCAAAATCGTTAGAGCCGTTTTCTAAAAATTTACATACACGCACATACACATAGACACACAGAAGATTTGCTCGTTTTATAATATATGATATCTCCAGAAGATAAAAATCAATTAATAGGTTAATTTTAACTACATTTTGATTATGCGTTAAGAAAACAATTTGGAAATCCTAGTTAATTTAAATAATTTTCAGTCAGAATTTTTAAAACCTATTCACACATGACTCTACAGTAAATGCTTGTTTTTTATGATAATGTAAAATAAGATATGTCGCAAATTTAAAAATGGTCTTTTTCTCAGGTTACCATATCATAGAAAGAAACTGGGCAAAAATTTAAATTTTTTCATAACAATTCCGAATTTTTCAATCTATACTGTAAACGTGTTATATGTGAATCCAACATCCGATAAAGAACGTAAATTTTTATTTATAAAACATGAATTTAAAATTTGGCGTACTTCTACATTTAAGTACACTACTAAAAGCCTTTTTTGAATCTATTTTTAGTTTTATGTAAATAATATATGCAAAAGAAAACAAATTTTCAAGAAAAATATTATAGTTTTTATATATTTTTTGAAAATAACTTAACCTCCCCCCCCCCCCCTCAAATTACTACATAACACATCGATACGGTAGAAAAGAATTAAGCTAACCTAAGTAGGTTTTGGAAATTGAGAATTTATGCAGTTTAAAATGTCGAAACTGTGAAATAAATTTGATTACATCTCAAGATAATCCATTCGCACACAAGGATTTTGAATTATAATTATTTTAAAGTTTTAATTAATCCCGTTCTTTCAGCGAAATTACATCTATTATGAATGTTGTAACGAGAAAATCACTTACGTGATAGCTACATGACGCTAGCGGAATTTTATTGATCTCAACTTGAATGTAATCTGTAATTAAATACATCTTTAAATAATGGATATTAGAAATTATTCTGAAATATCAATAAGTTACTAAATAAAACTTTAACAGGAATTTAGAATATGAAGTACGACTATATTTGCATTATGTATGCGAAAAGAAGGTCCTCGCGCTATAAATTGCAAGTTTTTTGCAATCTTAAAAGTTCATCTTTAGTTTCACATGTATTTATTTTATTACTTTACTTTGCATTAATGTAACTTTCAAATGTTTATTATTACGCCATATGTTAACAGATAAAATATTACAAGCCTAAAGAAAATCATTATAAGTAAAGTTACAGATTTCATGCAAACTTTATATAAAAGTTCTTTGTTTGAAACTTATGCTCGATTTGATAGAGTTAGAAGAAGTTGGAATTATGCGATATTTAAAAGCGAAGATTTATGCCACTAAAACGAAAGTTATTGTGCATGTCATAATGTCTAGTGTTATTTTCATGCTTGACTTTAATTGTAAACATTATATTTTATAATATAGAACGAATACATAAAGAGGTATTCATGATAAATTATGTATCATAAATTACTTTTCTGTTTCTCCAACTTTTTCATTTTCAAGCATACAGTGCTAAATTTCTGTCTGCATGTCAGTAGAAGTCTTAATAATGAGAACTGTAACAAAAATTACATATTACAATAGCTTTACAAGACAACAATTAAATCATAGCAGTATTTTATTTATTCAAAAGAAAACAAGTTGGAAATTGTACGTCAAACGTGACAAATGAGGTGCGTTCGTACTATAACTGGTTTTGTAAATATTCAGAACTTGGTGCGAAAGCTGCTGCACTATTATGGAAAATTGCATGAATACAAAATTTATTACGATTATATATAAGAAATTCAGTAATATGGAAATAATACGACCTCCATCTTAAATGTGACGTAATCAGCATGGCAGTTTAAATGATTCCTTATCATGGGATATCATTGAATTAGTTATATATGATAGGATTTAATAGAATGAAGAAAACTTTTGTTAATGTCTTTTTAAGTTTTTATTCGATTTTCATAAAATTTGAAATCACTAACCAAAATTCTGCTACGCTTATATATACATTAAATTTCAAACCATTCTGTTGGGTAGTTTTTGCGCTGTAATATGCGGACAGACAAAAGGACGAACCAGATGACG
This sequence comes from Maratus speciosus, assembly GCA_963932465.1. Lineage (NCBI taxonomy): Eukaryota > Metazoa > Arthropoda > Arachnida > Araneae > Salticidae > Maratus > Maratus speciosus. The sequence goes on from OZ010791.1 coordinate 292,760,811, forward strand.
ATTATAGGTGCTACGTATTTATATAATTACGAGATTCCCTCAATAGACCACAATGTAATGGAATGCTTTTGAGTGTCTCTGTTAAAGAACTACGAACGTTACATACTTTATTTTCAATACCGGACACGGCATAATAAACCTCAATAACAGATATAAATTACAGAACAATTAAACGATATTAACGCAAGTTAGAGTTTGAACAGACAGACAGACGGACGGACAAACGGAATTAATAAACACTTTTCAACTATGTTGGAAAGTGTTAAAAACGCATAATACTTTGAAATTTTACTTTGAACAATTTATACCAATAGACGGAGGCATACTTGAAAACTTTTGTACATCCCTGTATACCTATTATCTTTTAATACAAGCCGTTATTTAGCTAAAATTTATTTAAGACTGAAACACGCTAACTACTGAAATCACACTTTCAGAGATAGGACCATCCAAAGCCGGTCATGTATCCAATTCTTTGCGTGGCGCTGTATATCATTTTATCTCTATTCTACAAACATGTAGTAGTATACTTAATGTTGTTCACCGTAAAAATGCATGACTCATTTACAAACCACCTTTAAGCTATTTTCGTTCAGTTTCAGTAACGTTTACGAATTCTTTTGTGTATCCCTGTATATGAGTTACAGCATTTATGCACACAACGTAATATGCAAAAGTTTAGTTAAACTTAAAAACTCATATCACAACTAAATATGCACTTCCAGCAATTACCGCTAATATACAGTATTTCGGATTCAGTATAGTATTCGAAATCTTTTGTGTGTCCCTGTAAATACTTTGCATTTTCTATTACACAGGAATTAACTTGAAGTAAAACTCATCAATTTATATAAATTTCATTATATGTGAAATAGTTTAACATAATTAAAATACGCCGCAAATAATGTCCCCCCCCTCCCCCCCACTATATCATTATTTAAGTAACGGAATACTTTTGCGTGGCCCTGTACAAGAATTATAACTATTCTTTGTGCCACATATTCTGCAGAATGTATATTTTAGTGGCCTTCATAAATTCATATCTATATCATTATGTTCGAAGGAGTGTAATATCATTAAAATGCACTTGAAACTATTTTTTCCCATTGACCGTAATGCAACAGAATACTTTTGATGGTTCCCGTAATTCAACTATACATCCGATTTTCATAAAATTTGAAATGGCAAAGTTCTGCAGCAAATATATATTTAAAATTTCAAACGATTAGGTTATGTAGTTTTTGCGCTGTTATATGCGGACGGACAAACACACAGACGGTCCAGACGACGACTATAGATGCTACGTATTTATATAATTACGAGCGCACCTAAAAAGGTAGAAAAATAAAAGAAGCATTATTTCTTTTCAATTTAAAATTTCTAGGTTGACAGTTTCAGAAAAATCATAGTGAAAATAAAACTGTAGAATATTCCCTTTTCCCCTTTTCCACCAATTGGAAATTCGAATTTTTTAGAAACTTTTCTTAGAGGGGAATCACACCTTTATAAGAGGCTGCATTTCGACCTAAAAATTTCCAATACCGACAGTTTTCGAGTAATCAAGGTTACAGGATGTTTCTAATCATTTTATCCTTTCAAATCTTGAATATTTTAAGAAACGTTCTTACAAAACATTTACATGTTAAAAGTAACCACCATATAAAATGTCATGTTTATAGCTCAACAAAATCAAAGAAATCTAAATTTTAGAACGTTTTTCAATCTACTATCCTTTTGAGGGTAGTTTGTAAAGAGATAAAATATAGCCAATTTTTAAGCAGAAACTGTTATTTTTATAAGTCCCGAGAGACGTTTTAAAATAGGTTCAGTATTTCCAAAATAATAATTATTTTAGAACGTTTTCTGCTCAAATCACTCTTTTAGATTTCAAAATTTTAGAAAATGTTCCAAGCGAGCTTGCATCTCTCACAAATAATTGCCATGCCAAATTTTACGTTTCTAGCCCAAAATGTTTCCCAAAACTGCAATTTAAGAAAAATTGCTGCGCTTTAAGAAAATTTTCAGTTCATTTTATACTTTTAAAGTTAAATGTTTTTTGAACGGTTTTTAGCAAGCATTTACATCCTACAGGTAACCACCATGTCAAATTCCATGTTTGTAGTCTCAACATATCCAAAGAAATCGTAATTTTAAAATGTTTATTACTTTTGAACAGCTTGCTCTTTGCAAGAGCTGTTGGATAGAAGCAAATGTAGCCGAGTTTAGAGTAGAGACTGTAATCAAAATTAATCCTAGAGAAATTTTGAAATCGGTTCAACACAATCTATATATATATTACGCTATCGTACGTGGCAAAGAAATCGCGATCATTTGTTAATTGTTTAATGATAACGTTCCGATGAAACGCATCTCATTGGTTATTGAACAGCATTTAATGCAAAATCCATACCTATAAGGATGGTTATCATAGTGGGACCCTGTTTTTTCGCCAAATATCGCCAACTTGATGATATATAGCCAAATTTGGCAACCAAAATCAGTCGCCAAAAGTTACGCCAACTTGGCGAAATCTCTAATATTTCGCCAAATTCCCATAGACTTCCATTCTAAACCAATAGGGTTTACATGCTTGGAGAAAATCAACAAATTGAGATATTTTAATGCAACAAAAACTAATATTAACTTAAGGGGTTATATTAATTATATTTAAGGCAGTCCAAGTAAATTAAATTATGAATAAAAGTAACATGATACAATGCTTAGCATACTTTCCCAAACATAAATTTTAGGGGAGACCAAACTGGCCGCCAAGGGCGGCTAGTTCCAATATAATCGTTGTTTTTTAATGGTTTCCGCTAATTTCACTCTTTTAAAATTTGAAATTTTAGAAGCAGCTGTGCGAGAATTTACTTCTTAGAAGTAACAGATATGTCAAATTTCAAGTTTCTAGCCTTAACAATTTCAAGTAAATGCTAATTAAAAAATTTTTTAGAATATTTTCCGTTCATTTCATCGTTTGAAATTTAGATTTTTTTTTAAAGCCACTCTAAGCGAGCATTTCTATCTTAAAAGTAACCGCCATGTCAAATTCCGTGTTTCAAGATCTAACAAGTATAACAGAAATCTCAATTATACAATGTTTTCCCCCCTTGTTTTTTCAGCCTAAAACTTTTCTATGCGAGGATTTATGTCGTAAATGAACCATGTCAAGTCCATTTTAAGTTTCCCGTTTCTATCCCTAGGAATTCTAAATAAATAGTAATTTAGAGCGTTTTTAGAATGTCTCCCGCTCATTTCACTCTTTTAAATTTCGAACTTCTTAGAAACTAATGTTATCGAATATTTACGTCTTAAAAGTAAACACCATGTCAAACTCCAAGCTTCTGTACAAACTGTCTCACACAAAACACAATTTTAGGATTAGGCGTAACGTAAAATTCATAAATGAATTCTCAATTAAAATTTAAGAAGTTGTTTTAAAAAGGCTTACTCCTCCTTCTATCCTTGCGATAAAAAAAAAAAAAAACTTATTGATTCTGAAAAGCAAAAATTCAGACTTGCTCTTGACTTAAGAATGTTAAATACGATGATTCAAAGTTCCTCGTGGCACCTAGAGAAAAAAAATATTGAAAATCCTCTTGTCATGCAAAGCAAGCATATCATTAAATTGATTCCCTTAAACATTATCAAGATAAGATTACCTTTAGTAGTATTTTTAGACATTACAAATTTAAAATATTATACTTTGGATTAAAGAATGCCAGTTTTTATTTTCATGCTTTAATGGACATGCTTGTTGATGAAACACGTATAGAACGTATCCGTGCGTATTAGGTCGACCTTATTTTTGAATCAAATTAGTTTGAAGAAATCCGCGAAAAGTAAGAAACAAATCTCCAAATCCTAGCAAAATATAATCTCATATTGTTTCCAAATACCCAAGTGTCATTGTTTCCAAATAGTCATAAATATGCTGTAGATTATCCTCATTTTTACACTGAAAACTATACCATTTCAGCAATTGAGACAAACATTATTAAAATCAATTCATTTCTTAACCTGAAAACTAAAAAATCAGGTCAAAAGGTTCGTAATATTAACGACTTTCTATAAAAAATTTATGTCATCCTTTTCTAAACTTATACAACCACTGATTGATTTTATTAAATCGAAAGCTAATTTTAAATGGTCTCACTATCATTAAAATGTATTAAATTATATACAATTTTTTTTCTTTCAACCTCCCATGGTTAAATTATCCCACTGGAACAAGACATTTTATGCCAGACGATTCTGGTACTGTAATTTGTGGTGCACGCCTACAAAAATACGGCAGTTAATTATTACCTGCGGCCTATATCTTTAAATCACTCAATCCATCAAAAAAGAAGTATTTGCCCTTAAGCTATAGTTCATGGCAATTTATTAGCCAGTTAGCGCTTTTATTATTATTAATGTGTATAATCGAAATTACATTAGAAAGATAAACAAGAACGAAAAGTCACGCATCTGAAGATCATTAGATTATGAAACTCTTTCCAGCACTAACAGAATAGTATTAAGAAATTTATTTTTTTTTTAGAATTAAATGAGATATCTGAAAAAAAAATTTAAATAAAATGTACCGCAGTTGATTTTCCCCCATAAACCAAAATATAAGAGAAGACTTTAGTGTGTCGCTGTAAACGAACTTTAAATGCTACACACTTCATTTTCAATTTCGAATATTCTGTAGTGAACCTCATTAACATATAAAAATCATATGTCAGTCCGAGTATATTTACACGAATTACAGCATGGACAGACAGACAGACGGACAGCTATACAAATCGAATTCATAAACATTTTATTTTGGAAAGTGATAAAAAAAGATAAAATTCGCGTTTCATAGATGTACATTAAGGTCTATTTACGTGCCCATCTGCTTATTTTGGAATTTATTATTCTCATAGTCTTCCCAAGCTTTTCTAGATCATGATAGACCAAATCTGCTTACTATTTGACATGTCTGTTTTTTAAAATTGTCTATGTAATAAAGCGTAACCGTCTGTTATTTCTGGTTGCCAGTGGCGTTATGGCTAGGCACGAGACATGCATTTTAGCTATCATTATAGATCACTCTTATCCTGTCTTCGAAAGTGAAATGATATTGCTCGTCATGGGGACAACTTGTTATATCCTTAAACATCTTTACTAATAAAATTTTTTTATGAACAACGCATGATTCCTTTAATTTACTAGGACTTCCCTCAGAGGGATTAGTCTGAGCGATATTGCTGAGAACATTGATTTAATAATAACATGTGGAAGCAAAGAAAGTGAGATGTTATCTTTAATTGTCCATATACTGTGATAAATTGAAATGATGAAAATAAACGAATCGTAGAATTACAAAATCTTATATATAAATTCTTATACACTGTTTAAAAAAATGGGAAATGACACCACGCAAGACAGACATGCATGGATATAAAATTGAAAGTACGCAATATATTAAAAGTAAAATAGAAAATGAAACACTAAAGTATCTTACATCGGATTTTTAACTGTATAAAATGATGTCAAGAGCATAATCAGACGCTCCGCACCAATTTGAGTAACTTTAAATGACAAATATATGATGTTTGAAAAGAATGGACTATACTTTATATGGTGTGTGCTCCCCCGGAATAGTTAATAATGTACAATATCTGTTTTCCACGGATGCAATGAGGTTGTCGATAACAGTTAAGGAATTCTCTCCTCAAAATCTGATATAGTATCAAAGTACCGAATACATCAACAGTCGCATGCAATGCTTCTTTAGAGTGTGTTTTAGATATGCTCGATCGGATTTAAATTATGAGGTATGCTGGCCACTACATACGCTGTATTGTTTTGTTTTCAAACATATTCTGCACAAGTTGAGCTGTATTTAGCATGTATTAAATAAAAGAAATCGGCAATGATTGCAACATAAAGTATGACACAAGATATGAATATATCGTCTGCATAACTTTTGAGTTGTCAAAGTGTCATTTGAAGTAATTTACAAATCCAAACATATTTATTCAGCAAATCATGCAAGCTAACATACGCCAATATGAACCCGATTATGAAATTTCACCAGAATAAGTTAATATATAAAAAATCTACTAATGATAATTGAGAATATGACCTCATGATAAAATGTCTAGAAAAATGAATCAGATAAAAAATATATATCACATTTAAAACGGCACTTCCCTCTGTTAGTGGCCTTAGCGCGAGAGAGAAAAGCCTAGAGAAGGAACACTTTAACAAGTACTTTTGGGCAACCTACTCACTGTTTCATACAGGTCTTTATTCAATATTTACACAATTTATTTAATGCTAGTTGGGTATCTATCCGTTTTGTTGCATTTAAACCGTCGAGGGTTTTCTTTTATTTTTATAAAAATGCTTGTAAATTCCAGGATAAATACATTTATTAATCGCAGTTTGATGCTATAATATCTGTAATATTACTTCTTTCTATATATGGTTCAAATTGAAATTCTGTTTAAAATATTTTTGTCTACAGCCATTTTAACATGATTTCTAGAAACAGAAAAATCCGGGCCAGCAGGTTAAAGGGTTAAATTGCCTGTTTTTCGGAGGAAATGCAGCATTAATGAAATATTTAAAGTTGCAATACCTAATAATTCCAAATTAATGGTAATTGAGATCGCTTTCCGTACATTTCATCTTTTTAAATTTTAAATTTTTTAGAAACCATTCATAGAGACATTGTATATTTTAAAACTTCTATAATAAACAAAATTTCAAGATTTTGGCTTAGCAGTAACACAGAAATAGAAAGTTTTCGAAAGTTTTTCGTTTCTGCACTGTTTTATATAGCGACATTTTTAGAAATTGTTCTATTGCGAGAATTTACTTCATGATAAATACAGCCATGTCAATTTTCATGTTTATATTCCTAACAATTCCATGTACTTCGTTACTTAGATCATCTTTAGATCTTTTTCCGCTTTGTTTAGTCTTTCGATTTTTTAGAATTCGTTCTACAACGAGCATTTACATCGTATAAATTACTAACACATGCCAAAGTTCTAGTTTCTAACCCCAACAGTATCCCCAAAATTTCAGTATTCCAAATAAATCATAGTTTAGAACCTTTCTAGAAATTTTTACTTTTATCCGTCAAATTGAACATTTTAGAGAGCGTTCATTACGAGTATTTACATCTTAAAAGTAACTACCACACCAAATTTAAAGTTTCTAATCCAATCAATATCGCAGAAATCGCAATTTTAGAACTTTTTTGCTCCTGCAGCGATATAGGTTCTTGCACTGACATAAAATACAGTCTTTTTTTCGGAGCAGAGATGGCCACCAACATTTTTTTAAGTTTGCTATGTAGTTTCAGAGATAACACCTCACAAATGTACAAGCATTAATAATATTATACAATTTATAATATTATAACGCTTTATAATATTAGCATTAGATGTACAGATACAAAAGCCATTTATCTGTTACAAACTAAAGTGCCCGGCGTTGCCCAGAATTTGAAGGATGTTTGTTCTGAAAAATCAATTTCAAAATTTAACATACAACACAAAACAAACATTGAAAAAATCAGTCGAAATGTTGTATGAATGAATCATATGAAAACGCTATATAAAAATGCATAAATGTATATAACAGACGCAAAAGAATACAGCTATAAATGACCTTATTTCAATTTATAATTGGAGCAATAATGTTAAAATACGCCAATATTTCCCTAATCGGGTTTTTATCATGCTTCAATACATTTTTCACACTCATATGACGTTATACTATAGCCACCACGTCCTTTATATTTCCAATATGACTTAATATTTTCCTCTTTCACGTGGAAACTTTGAAATAGAAAAGTTATGAAGTTATATTCACTTTCATTTAAATTCGTCAAACAATTTATTTCATTTTCATTTTTCACGTGAATATCTTGCAATAGAAAAGTTATGATGTAATATTCACCCTTTTTTTTTTAAATTCGACAAACTATTTATTTCATTTTCATTTTTCACGTGGAAATCTTGCAGTAGAAAATTAATTGTTGTAGTAAGAATTTTATTGTGTATTTTAATTGTTGGCAACTGCTATAACGAAAAATATTTAAATTTGATAAGAAATTGCAGTTAAATTGGTGGTTTTTTATTAATTAAATATTAATTATAAATTATTTCGATTCCGGATTACTTTAGTTGCCTCGGCCATGTTTTAATACACATGTGCGTATCTTTTCACAATTTTGGCTTCCAAATTGTGGATTTTTATAGAATTACAAACAGACAGATAGGCAAGTTTTCATTTTTATATATCTCTCTATTCTAAAAAATGTAACTAACGCTGTCACCGCCGCCGCCGATTTTGAATTTTTTGTGACCGGAGGTCTTTCTCCGTTAATATTAAGAAAACTATTGCATACAAAAATATGAAAATCGGTGGTATTATAGAGAAATGTTTGATCAACAAGCTGATGCATACAGTTTTCAAATCGAAGAAATATTTTAAGAGATATTTAATGCTAAAGTTGGACAAAATCGTTCCATTAAAAAAGTTTTATAGGAGCAAAAACTATACATGGGAATTTAATCATTTTTAGATCACTTTATTCAATTGAAGATCCCGGTGTGCAGATTCCATTAATTTTGTTTAATTTGACTCATTTTTTGAGGTTTTATTTCTATTTTAAATTCAAATATTCAGCATTTCGACAGATATTTTTTACATCTTTTAGAAAATGGTATTAATTAAACTGTTGCCAACTGTATAAACAGCGCAAACAATAATGTTTGCTTCAAATAAAAAAATTATTTCCACGTTACTATTATAAACAGAAAAAAACCTTCAAATTAGAATTGAATAATTAGGTATAAAAAGGAGGCACTTATTGGAAATCACGCCATAAAAACTATATTTACATGTGAATTTTAAAAAAGAAAGGATATTGTAAAATAAATTCATTAACATGCGTTAGAAGTCTTAAACAGAAGAAATTACGTCACATTACACTTATTATGCAAAATGAACAAAAAATAATATTGCAAAACAGTTTAAATTTAAAAATTGCGTGAGACAAAATATTAGAGGTTAAATATTAGACTTTTTCAAAATTTTATTATTTGTCGTTTGATGTGAGGTGTTCAGCTATAAGTATGCAAAATTTCATGTCTCCAACTTAATTAGGGGCTGAGTTAGAAAAATTACTTAAAATACACAAGTTAGAACCCAGAGGGTTAAATAATAGACTTTTTCAAAACTTTATTATTTGTCGTTTGATTTGAGGTGTTCAGCTATAAGTATGCAAAATTTCATGTCTCCAACTTAATTAAGGTCTGAGTTAGAAAAATTGTTTAAGATACACAAGTTAGAGCCCAGAGGGTTAAATATTAGACCTTTTTCAAAATTTTATTATTTGTCGTTTGATGTGAGGTATTCAGCTATAAGTATGCAAAAACTCATGTCTGCAACTTAATTAGGGGCTGAGTTAGAAAAATTGCTTAAAATACACAAGTTAGAGCCCAGAGGGTTAAATATTAGACTTTTTCAAAATTTTATTATTTGTCGTTTGATGTAAGGAGTTCAGCTATAAGTATGCAAAATTTTATGTCTCCAACTTAATTAGGGTCTGAGTTAGAAAAATTGTTTAAAATATATCAGTTAGAGCCTAGAGGGTTAAATATTGGACTTTTTCAAAATTTTATTATTTGTCGTTTGATGTGAGGTGTTCAGCTATAAGTATGCAAAATTTCATGTCTCCAACTTAATTAGGGGCTGAGTTAGAAAAATTGTTTAAAATACAGAAGCTAGAGACTGGGGGGTTAAATATGACTTTTTCAAAATTTTATGATTTATCGTGTTATCGCAAGTGTTCAGCTATAAGTATGCAAACTTTCAAGTCTCCAACTTAATTAGGGGATGAGTTAGAAAAATTGCTTAAAATACATAAGTTAGAGCCCAGAGGGTTAAATATTAGATCTTTTTCAAAATTTTATTATTTGTCGTTTGATGTGAGGTGTTCAGCTATAAGTATGCAAAATTTCATGTCTCCAACTTAATTAGGGGCTGAGTTAGAAAAATTGTTTAAAATACACAAGTTAGAGCCCAGAGGGTTAAATATTAGACTTTTTCAAAATTTTATTATTTGCCGTTTGATGTGTGGTGTTTAGCTATAAGTATGCAAATTTTCAAGTCTCCGACATATATAGATTTTGAGAACGGGCTCTGACAGACGGACAGACAGACAGACAAAGGAGTGAGACAGGTAGGATTTCGTTAGATGAACGAAACTCTAAAAAGATGCTGCGGATGACTGTAACAACATCCTAAAATTACATTACCGTCAGCGATCTACCAATCCCGAATTTAGTTTATATTCGTTTCATATAATCTTATTCTTTTGTGCGGCCCTGTAAAATAACTATCAACAAGATATACAGTAAAACCTCTGAATAGGGGGCACCTCGAGAATGCAGAATTTGTCCTCTATTTGGAGGTGTCCGCTACTGAGAGTAAAACATGTACAGTTATTTAAGTGTTGGTAATCGAAAAAAATGTCCGCTAAATAGAGGTATCCGTTAATCGGGTGTGCCCGTTATGGAGGTTTTACCAGTAAAACCTCTAAATAGCGAACACCTCGGGAGGGCAGAATTTGTCCTCTATTTGGAGGTGTCCGCTACTGAGAGTAAAAAATGTACAGTTATTTAAGGGCTGGTAATCGAAAAAATGCCCGCTTAGAGGTGTCCACTAATCGGGTGTGTCCGTTATGGAGGTTTTACTGCATAATAATATCATCCTTTACAAGAAAATTGCATGCTGTATGATAGACAGAGAATTATCCAGAGAAAGATAACCTCCTGGAGCATTAAATACAGTGGCGTAGCTACATATTCAGCGCCCTGGAGCAAGTAAAGTTTGTGTGCCCTCTTATCACTCCGAAAAGTTATGCGCAATTTTGTTTTGAAATTTAAAAATTTATGTACTATTCTTAATTCGATTTAAAACTCTACTTTTATTTGAAATTAAAAGTATTTTAACAACGTATTAAACACAAATAATTAAAAATAAGTAAAGAATAATGAAATGAATTATAATTATTTAACTACAAAGTACCTACAAATATTTTCTGAGAATTGGGCGTGATTTTCGTTTTAAATGCGCCAACAGGGCCAGTACAATGTTTCAAGGGTTTCGTAACATTTTAGAATACTAATAAAAAACACACTATTGTCAAAATTTTTTTAAATTTATTTATTTTATTTCTTTTTTTTTTTTTTTCTACTTTTCGCAGATGGATGAAACACGTTTTTCTGTTTTTAGTGCCAGAAAATACAAAGATTCCATAATATTCAAAGTATCATAACTCGGTAAGTTTGATCGTACAAAAAATAAATATTTACTATTTGACCTGTTAAAGTATACGGAGAAGATTTTTCTAAATGTAAGGTATAGAATCCAGGAGCCGACTAAAAATGTAAACCTCGTAACTTTTAAAAAATAACTATTTTGACATAAATTACTTTTAAGAAGGATGAAGAACAACGTTGAAACTTTTTACTATTAGAATTATATTTCTACAGCTAATGGTTTAGTAAAGTAGCCAATAGACAACGTTAAAAGTTGGCAAAGGGGGTCTCCCTGGCTTTTGATTAATATGAGTAATTTGGTTAATAGACAAAAAAAAAACTAGCCAAATGCAAATATTGGTAGTAATAGATTTGTCGTGAAACACTAAGACTATCAAAACAGAAATATTAAGTTACACATAATTAATACATGGAAACATTCGCCTTGCATACAAATGAAAATCAATGAAAATCAAACAATGAATTTTCATTAAGTTAACAGGTAAGGTTTAATCACACAGTAACATCATTGAGAGTGTGGCCGAAAAAAAAACATCACTTGCAAGTTGACGATTTCAATCTTCTGTTTTCTCGCCAAATGAAACATTTTGGCGCATTTCGGCAGTGAGAACCCTGATTTACATCCTCATATATTATATTACGCAAGATTGCAGTCTTTTCTTTCCTGACACATACAATATAAGGAAGGAAATAGGAAAGCATTGTAATCACAATAAAAATAAATGAAAATAATGATATATTTTTACATTTTCAAATACTCTGAATCCGTTCTCACAATTTTTATAACTGTTCAATATGTATGCGTGCATGTCTACATGTATCTTAAAATTTCATTACGTTTTCAGATTCCCAGAGCACGATCAGGTGTGTTTTTGATAGTGTAGGAAGCTATGTTATAAATCTGTTGCAAGAATTGTTTTAAGTTTCGAAGAAAACGGCCGATGGGTTTGGTACCTAAAATATTTATCAACCATTCTGCGACAATAACTGGTGAACATTTTACGTTAATCTTTCAATTAAATTATTTTTATTGCTTATGTTCATTTTATATCTATACAACAACGTTTCAGCATGCAAGCAGTGGCGGCTTGACGAGGGGATCTAAATCACTGTACTACCAGTAATTTCATAAGAAAATTTTCTCACTGTTTAATCATAGGAAATTATAGGGTCAAAATAGATTAAATTTTTTATACCAACTAGCAATACCAATGGCTTTGATCACTTAATAGTTGAAATATGCCAAATGATGTTTGTATATCCAATTTTTATTAGAAGAGATTATATTTTTATTCAAAAAATATTAATTAAGTTACAGTTTAACTAAACTTCATTATTGCACTGCATTCGGAAATGAGACTTAAATTAATAAAAAGAACTAAAACTAATTCTAAATAAATGATAATTTAGAAAATAAGTTGAATCTTTTATGCTCATTCCATACGCTCATTTCAGTATTCATTTGAAGTTTTGAAATTTTAAGAAACCCTTCTTAGTACGCTTTTACATCTTAAAATTAACCACCATTTCATAGTCCAAGCTTCTTGTCTAACGATCTACCACCTCTCTGGTGATAGTAGTAGTAACATAAAATGCCTATGTTGAAACAGAGACTCATCATTAATTTGCCAACATTTATTTTGAAATCGGTTTGGTATTTCCTAATATTCCATAGAAAACGTAATTTAGAAAGTTTTTAAAGGCTCTTTTAGAACATTTGTTGTTTCTGACAACCCCAGGTGGTAGTGGCACAGGCATAAAATATAGATTGTGTAGGAGACTTCCACCATTGATTCGCATCACAACCATTACTTTTAAAATCGGTTTGACACTGCCCAAGTTTGTGTAGAAATCGCCATTTAGAACGTTTTTTAGAACGCTTTTTGCGCATTATCACCCCTTTTAAATTTCAAATTTTTTAAGAAGTTTTCTTAGAGATAATTTATTTCTTATAAGTAACTACCATGCCAAATTTCATGTTTCTGGGTCCTTTATTAACACAAAAATCGCGTTAAGCCGGTACTACATGCAGGATCGAACTCGGTCATTGTAAAATACGCAGATCTTGGATTTTTAAAGGGCGCAGCATTTTAGAAACTCATTATTTTACCACCTTACTAGTAGATATAATCATCAAATATAAATTATCCGTCATATATATCCGTCAAAAATATTCATTATCATTCCAGTTTTTCTTTTTGGGGTTGCTTTCAATTTCGGAATTGGATCCGAAATTTAAAGTGTCCTTTGGAAGAAAAAGAATCGAAACAGTTATAAAAATAACCGTTTGGACATCAACCTCATATATTCTATGAAAAAAAAAATCATTTAAAAAATATTGAAATGTAAATGAAAAATTTTAAAGAACGCTGCCATTGGTTTAACATTAGCTTGCGAGTGACTAGTGTAAATTTCTAAGTATATAGATTTTAATATTAAATAAAAATGTTATAATTAATTATATGTATATTAAAATTCTTTTGCTGCTGCGGGAAAGGGATTAAAAATCTATGTATATGTATATATTTTTTAAAAGAGGGTGCCAGACAACAGAAAATAAATTTTTAGGGAAGATCGTGTTGCCATTGGTAACAGACAGAATTACAGAATATATATTAGATTTTAAAAGATTTAAATGGTCCTCTGAAAATCAAAGAAACTTTCAAGAAAAAAAATCAATTCTTCTACTTTGCAGAAAGGGAAAAAAAATCATTAATAACAAAAATCCTTCAAAAATTGGAATTTTTTTAATTACTTAATGATTTAAGACTGTAACTATTAGCTTCACCTGAGGAAGAGCGCAGCTTTACCCGGTCTCAGGGCGCGCCGCCTCGCAACGTACAACGCTCGCTTACCCAGTGGGCCAGTCTGATCCTGCCAGAATGTGACTTAATTTAGTAAAATCCTATTTTTTCTTAATTTTTTATTTATTTATAGGCCTAGTTTCAGCAAGGGTGGAATGAAAATTTATTGAAAATTATGTCATTGGAAAAATGTTTAAGCTTTATGAATGAAAGTGCTCGTTTTCTTTAAAACACTACGTCTTTATCACCAGTGGAAATATTTTATTTTTGCATAAAATTAAAATCTAAATTTCTATTAATCTTATACTGTTTTAAAAGCACAGTGCTTCTGTAAACAGTTAGGAAAGTTGTGTGGAGTAACTCCAGATTTTTTTTTTTTTCATTTTATAATTCGAAAATTCAAGAGGGCTGCAGAGCCTGACTACCGGCTAAGCAAATTCACATTGCTATTTTCAAAAAATATGTTTTGCCTTATTTAAACCTAAAATTCTGTGATTAAATAAAGTTAAATGCAGAAAAATACTTTTCGAAAAAAGTTGTGTAAATTTGCATAGGCGATAATTAAGTCCTTAAGGAACACTGAAATTAATACTTAACTTTTACTCTTTTTTTTGAAGGAAAATGCTTATCGATTTTGCATTTGAGATTTGCCATATTTTCAAACTTTCAATTTTCGTTTCCTCCTCATCTCTCCTCTAAATTTTGTCACTGTGGACTAATATGGAATATGCTTAAACTCGGCTTTTATTATTGTTTTATAAACTGTATTGGTGCATGTTTATTTTCCACAAAAACAAACAAACAAATAAACTTAAAAATTTTCGTTTTTTTATTTTTGTTTTTCATTTGTAAAATGGTCAATAATTTTCTTCAACTTGTCAAACTTTTTTTTTTTTTTTTTTTTTTTTTAATCGTAAAATAACTAAATAGCTAAGACTGTTACATCATAAATTTAGGTTTCTCAGGGGTGTTTTCCTTGGCTACCATTGTTTCCGTGCAGTAATCATCATGATAAATTTCTAAAACATTTTCAGTAGAAATGTATCAGGTAGATTATTGTTTGGAAATAGTGGTAGCCTACAAAATGACCTATGAAATCCCAGTAAATAAGTTTTGATTACTTTAAATTTAATAAATCTGCAACTGCCGTTTACGGAAAAGATGCAGGAAAAAAAACAGGCATGCTGAAACTGTGTTGGAGAAGTTACTTGAGGTTGCAATATGGTATGAATTAAAATTAAAACTTCACGAATAAAAGTAATTTCTTTTAACTGTGTTTAAAAACATGTTTTAAATCAAAATATTTGAGATTAAACACAAGGGAAAATATCATAGGAATGTGCTGATTTTAATAAGATTCATCTATAATATCTGATTAATAATGAAAAAAATATATACAAATATTTTTACAAATCTTTATTTCGCCCTTTCTAATTTTGCGCCCTTAGTATTCGTGCGCCTGGAGCAGTTTGCTCCAACTGCTCCACGGTAGCTACGCCCCTGATTAAATACTCATGTCTTTTGTTTTAATCATCCACAATCGTTTCTAAATTTCGTTATACGAGTATTAAAAAAATCTGTTAATTTCCAGTCGATGGACTGGCAACTATCTTTCAGCCTGAGTTTTTAGCCGGATTTAGCCTGTTGTATGTCATATAACAGGCTACATTTTATACAACAGGCTAAAAACGGTCACCGTGGTACGGAGTACTGTATTATTATTTGTTTTTCCACCAAAACTGGTTGCCACGGGTTGTTGCAAGGTTTGTAATCACGTGGTTGAAACTGATCTATTCAATATTACTGCGTGCGTATTTTTTTTTATTTGCTCTATGTGTTCAAACCAGTTGTCTACGAAAACATGCACCGTAGAAAGTGACGCACAGTAAATTTCTGTGACGTATGCAGATAAATTGTGCTTTTTCATCAGTTTTTTTAATATAATTTTTAAACGGTTTGGAACTTATTTTTCATAGTAGGTGCATTCAGTAAATGGCCCTCATAGGTACCTTCTCGTGCAATCAGACACGAAATCCGACAAATATTTTTTGAGTTATGCTTGACGAAAGGTTTTTATTAGGCTTTTTTTTTAGTAGGACATGGCGTTAATATCCATCGTAGCTGTAATGTGTCCGGACAGTAATATTTTGCTGAGTATTAGCCTTCGCTTCGCTCAGACAATTAATACAAGCTTCAGATATAGGATCTTGTTTAAAATTACAATATACTGTACGATCTTTCAGTCGATTGAAGAAAGATATAAAACGCTAACCAATCAAGTATACCACAAGGTAGTATTCTATCTGGTGATCTAATGTGTACTTAAAACCTTAATCTCAGGATGCATAGCTGCCAACTTTTACGCTTTTTTGCTACCACTAAAATTTAGTAGAGATTTTCCCCTTGTTTAATCGTGAGATTTCGACGATTAAATAAGGCAATATTTACTATAAAATTTTAGTGGTAGGAAGAAAGCGTAAAAGTTGGCAGCTATGAGGATGTATTTTTTCAAGATTTGTTATGTTTAAATTTACCATTAAAATATCTATAGAAGATAAATTTATGCACTTCGTCCGGTTATTTTCTACTATAAATTGATTAAATTATCTTCAGGGTTTTTTGTTTTGATAGAAAATTAATTAATTTGTTATTCGTGATATATTATTTGTGAAAATTAATTAATATAATTTGATAATTATATTTCACATGGTAAATAGTATTTCTAAAAATGCACTTTCTTCCTTTAAAAAAGATTTTTTTTAATAAATTGCTTTATAAATCTGAAAACAAATTATTTTATTATTTTTTTGTTAAAAATGAGAAACATATGAAAAATACTTTGTTGTTTAGACGACATAGTTATTTGTATGGCTATAACATTTAAGCGATAGTTAAATGACAGTTAAAAAAAATTTAACTTCTATAATTTTAAGACCAACGTTGTTAAAAGAATTTTTTTAATGTAGACATTTATCTATTTATTTATATAGATGACATATTCTTTCATAAGGTAATATAGAATTTATCCTTTTACGCAAGAAAGAAGTATTACGCCATAAAGTATAAAAAATAAACTTCTTAGGATTACATAACTACTTAGGATTGCATAATGAACGAGAGAAAAAAATATATAATTCAAGACTTTTCTATTTAATTTACGAAAAAAATGTTTTTTAAGCACTTTTTAATATCGTTATTTCGCTACGTTGAAGACTTGATTTTTGTCTTTATACTTATGCTTAACACAGATAAATTTTATTAAATATTTAAACCATTATTTTCTTTGACAGAGGGATATAAAAAATTAAATTAGCAAACATGTGTAAAAGTAATTAATTGTCCCTAAAAAGAAACAGAACTTCAGAATTCCTTTTGAAAATACGTCTGGTTATTTATGGTAGAGGAAACTATAAGTTAAACATTATTTCACCCATATTTAATTCCATTTAAATTTAACTAAATATCTTAAAAGTTTTAAAAGGCTTTTGATCGATTTCTTCCATTTATTTTGTTTTTTCTGCAGCAAAACTGTTTTATTTAATATAACGATTTTTTTCAGTAAAACATTTTCAATTCATAATAATTACGATTTGAACTTATTGAAAACACTATGCATTTTTCTTTCGTTAATTAACATAGCTACCGCACACAAATTAATTAACTTGATCCTGTATGATTATTCTTGGGCGAATTAATTATTTAATTAATTACTGTATTCAATTTAATTAACTGGTACATTCGTTAGATATATAAAACTTTAAATGTTATTAAAATAATTAAAATAAAAAAAATAAAATTATTTTAATTCAAACATATTCTACATAGTTCAGCCCGTCTATTTAGAAATAATGAATAGTTAATTTAAATAAGTTAAATTAGTTTAAATAAATTAATACTGAATTTAAAATAAGACTCTCTTAACCATATTATAGACAAAAAAGTTAAATAATAATTTATATTCAAATGTGTGAATACATTATATAAAATAATGCAATTTTGTTTGGAAGTTAAAATGAAAGTGCAAAAGACGAGAGAATGAATGTGCAATTTTAGGTAGCTTTCATTACAAAAAGTAAAAAGCTACCTATTGCAGCCGTCCGGAGGAAAGCACTTCCGGAAAATTTTGGTATATTTTCACCGATCACGACTTCGACCCCAAAACCACCCTCCGTTCAAATGTCACTTGTATATATATATATATACAGGGTGATTATAATTAAAGTTTAAGTTTCAAAACGCTCTAAAAAACGAACCACTGATTAGAATGACGTCAAAATTGAACGGCGTATTATTGAAGAAGGGGGAAAGAACATGAACAAAAAAAAAATAGTTCCAAATTTTAGCGGAAGATGGCGCTGTAAGCATCAGAATTTCGACTACAAATGTCGTATGCTTCAATGCTTCATCTGTCCACAGAATTTTCCACGCCAATCATTTTCCACTTCCTTGCGAGCAAGGAATTCCAAAGCAAAACCCTCTCTTGCTGGCAGGTCAGAAGGAAACAACTCCTGCACATGGCAAATTTTGTACGGATAGCATTGCAGGATGTTTCGTAGAATGTTATGCACCGTGCTCACAGGCCTGTCTAATGTTCGGGCAATTCTCCGTGCACTGCATGGTTGCACACCACCGCTCGACTCCTCCTGAACTGCTGTGGCCACTTCTTCAACTACCGCCGAATCACATCTTTTCCTTCCTCTACCAGACTGCACATCAAACGAACCTGTATTTTCGAATTTTTTCATCATTTTCACCAGACTCATGACAGTCATCGGTCCAACGCCTTTTTTCATACCCTTGAGGGTCCTGAACTTCTGCAGAGCTACTGGTGCAGAATCACCGTTCTTGTAATAAAGATTTACAAGCAGAGCGCGGTCCTTCATTGAGACACTCATGATGAACGTCTGAGACGCGAAATGAGGAAACACCGTTTACCAAACGCTTTTATAACACCTGAAATAGGCGTGCGTATGCCATGTATTTTAATTTGCATCTTCTAACGCGTACAGCGCCATCTGTCTCTAAAATTTGGAACTATTCTTTTTTTTGGTTCATGTTCTTTCTCCCTTCTTCAATAATACGTCGTTCAATTTTGACGTCATTCTAATCAGTGGTTCGTTTTTTAGAGCGTTTTGAAACATAAACTTTAATTATAATCACCCTGTATATATATCATTTTTGTCATGCAATAACTCTCGTATTTATAAACCGATTTGAATAAAATTTATTGTATGCATAGTAAATACCAATGTCGCGACCGAGTTTGTTGGCCAGCATCATTCGCCATTTTGTTTCAAAATGGCGGTCATTTAAAAAATTTAATTTTTTCTTTAAATTAAAAAACTAAAAAGCGGTGCAAATAAATTAAAAACTGAAAATATTTTTTTCTTAAGAGTTTGACCTTAATACAAGGATTTCAAAGCATGTTTTGTTTCGTCTTTATCTTAAACAAGTAATATAAAAATTTTGTTTTTAAAGTCAATTCCTACTTAGGCCATCAAAGAAAAATTTAATATAATCAAGCTAATATGAGTTTTTGCTGCATTAAAATATCTCAATTTGTTGATTTTCTATAAGCAAGTAGGTTTACAATGGAACTCTATGGGAATTTAGCGAAATATTACAGATATCGCCAAGTTGGCGTCACTTTTGGTGACTCATTTTGGCCGCCAAATTTGGCGATATATCGTCAAGTTGGCGACAAACTTGGCGGTATTTGGCGACAGAACAGGGTCCCCCCCTCCTATGGTAACCCTTATTGAAAATACTTTCATTGAAATTCAATAACCAATGGCGGCCATTTTGTTTCCCATGCAAAACTAACATTAATTAATTAAAATTTAATTAATTAATAAATATTTGAAAAAACTTTATTAACATCAATTGTCATCCAGTACAAGTTTAAAAAAATTTATTTCAACCTGATAGGATGAATAATGAGTATTTTATTAACGATTGAAAATTTGTACAAGATAAATATATAAATACTAGAAAGGTAGCCCGTCAAAAATGACGGAAATTTAGATATAAAGATATATACAACTCATGTGCAAGAATATGAGTTTTCTCGTTTGTTCCGCAGTGATAGATGAAAATAACACATTTTAAGAACGAAACACATTTATGAAAAACTGTGTACAGTAGAAGACCACTAATCTGCACAGTTTGGTTCCAAGTGTTCTGCAGATTTGAGGATTTTTGCGGTCATGTCTATTCAGTCTTTGTTTACATTTTTTTTTAAATTCATATATTGGACAATTTAGATTGTTAAGCTTTAAAAATAAATAAATTCCACACTTGAAGTAAGGTAAAAACTATTAAATTATCGTATACGATTTCATGAAATGGTATTATATGGTATTATATGTGTGTGCTTCACGATCTTGGTTACGACTTTGGCAAAATTGGCTACAACTTGTCATAATTCTAATAGTGTGGGCCTCTATAACAAAAAAGCAACCAGTTTTTAGTAAAATTTCTGATATAATGTAGTTTTCAAAAACTTGTGTAAAATTGCAGGCCGTTCTCATGTTATGCCAGTCCTGGGAATAATATTTCTAACACTGAAGAGTTTCCATGTGTATGTGGAATTTAGAAAAGCTTCTCTAAAAGAAAGGTCCTGTCAAAGTTTAATTGGACCCTGATGTTGTTTACTGAAATCTAATAAATACAGTTATTTTGAATATTACAACAGAATTAAACAACTAAACTTATTTAACTTAAACTCGCTGTTACTTCCCGATGTTATTTTTTAGTATTAAGAAAGAAAATTATTAAATTTTTCAAATCATGCACATTTATTATTTTTTCCGTCTTTAATAACTAAATAATGAAAAAATATGCTTTTGTTCTGATCTCATAAATATGACAATAAAATAATGTAACTGAGAGACATTGCGAAATTAAATCTTTGTGATTTCAAACCATAAACAAATGATACCGCCACCATTTTACCTACTATGACGTCATTAGAATATTGTCCATTGATTGTTGGAGAACTTACTTTGTGAATGATTACCTCAATGATTTAATATTTTCTACGGTTCACGATGAATGAATCACTTGTGTTTGTTTAGGTTTATGGAATGAGATATTAAGCCGTGAACCTAATTTCAACTAAAGTTATCCAAGGATATATGTATTTTTAATCGAAATTAAAAACAAAGCTTTGATCTCGAAATAAAAAGCTTTAGTTTGTATAATTGGTTATTTCTGTTAATTATTTATTTAGGTACTTTTCCATTATAGCGCATTTTTAAAAAAAGCTTGGCGTAATTCTGGCATCAGAAAGTGAGATATGTTGCCAAAATATACAGCTTTGAAAACAAATCTAATGAACTTTTACTTTTGTTTATATATGCACTTATATACATAAAAAAATCGTTTCTAAATATGTATAATATTTTTTATATACAAATTACGGCACAGATTTCAGATATAAACCGGGATACCTATGGCGCTAAAATGGTGTTATTTTGCCGGCTATTGTTTTTTATTTATTAATAAATTGTTTATTTACTTTTATTTTCTGTTTTTAAATTATATAAATTGTTTTGTTCTATAGTTATTATTCAAACTTTTATTTATTTATAGTTATTTCCTTTTCAAAATGATAGCAAATAATTTAAAAATATATAAGTAACTGGTATTCGAAAGCGAGATTTCTGCCGAATTGGCGTCAGAGAAAAATCACGCCAACTCCGATGCGTATATGACATCTGTGCAAAAATTACTTCTGTTTCTTTATAAAAATGGGTAAATAGCTTTTTTATTTACATTAAATAAATTGTATACATGTGCAAAAAATTTCTTGTGAGTATGAAGCAGTAAATAGGTTGCCAGAAAATACGTTGGCAAACTTCTTTCTCGCCAAGAAACTTTTCTCGGCACAGATGTCATATTCGCCCCATATTGGCGCGATTTTTTTTCTGACGCCAATATCATATAGGCAACGGGTACTTAACTTGCGCCAAAGTGTAGTTATTTTGCTTGATGTGGTAACCCGGAATATGTTGTTTATACTGTTGATGTTTTCACCAAATTGGCAACCGATAAAAATCGCGCCAATATGGGGCGAATATGACATCTGTGCCCTTTTCTCCACAGTATTGTACGTACATAAGCAATGATCGCTAGAAATGCATTTTTAATTATGATATGTGCTTTTATGTTTCACTACATTTATGAATACTATACCGTGTGTATAAATGCTACAGTTCATATGCAGGGCTACACAAAAGAATTCGTAAGGGTTACTGAGTATGAGAATAAATTGCTTAAAGGTGGTTTTTAAAGGAGTTATGCAGTTTTACGCTGAACTGCATTTAGATTACTAAGAAATGTTTGTAGAATATAGATAAAATGATATACAGGGTCACGCAAAGAATTGGATACATAACCGTCTATGGAAGGTAATATTTGGAAATATGATTTCAGTAGCTTTAAAAGTAGTTTAAATAAAATGTTAGTTAAATAGTGGCATGTAATAACGGTACTATGGGCTATGGACGGTAACTGCTGAAATCAATTTTTAAAAATAATCATGCGTTTTCTAAAATGTTTACTTATTTACCTTATTTCCCTAAGGCACAGATGTCATATTCGCCCCATATTGGGGCGATTTTTTTCTGGCGTCAATGTCATATATACACCGGGTACTTAACTCTCGCCAAAGTGACGTTATTTTCCTTGATATGGTAACCCGGATGTTGTTGTTTATGCTGTTGATGTTTTCGCCAAATTGGCGTCGGAAAAAATCGCGCCAATATGGGGCGAATATGACATCTGTGCCTTCCCTAAATAACGAAGTTTTGTTAAAGCATTCAGGATGTGTTGGAAAGTGTTTCATATTCTATGCTTAACGCATGACTTTTCTTTCTTCTTTAGTCTTATTTTGCATTTATTTTATTCTTAATTTTTAGTCTTATACTGCTTTATAGAAACTTTGGCACAGTTTGGCACAGTTTATACCCCATATTGGAGCGATTGGCACAAATGTCATATTCGCCCCATATTTGCGCGATTTTTTTTCGGTTGCCAATTTGGCGAAAACATCAACAGCATAAACAACATAATCCGGGTTACCACATCAAGCAAAATAACGACACTTTGGCGCCAGTTAAGTACCCATTGCGTATATGACATTGGCGTCAGAAAAAAATCGCGCCAATATGGGGCGAATATGACATCGGTGCCGAGCGCTTTTTTCCGACGCCAATTTGGAGAAAACATCAACAGCCTAAACAACAACATCCGGGTTACCTTATCAAGCAAAATAACGACACTTTGGTGACAGTTAAGTACCCGTCGTGTATATGACATCTGTGCCGAAACTTTAATATTTAATGTTTAAACTCTTCGCTCCACTCACCTTGCATATAGTATAAACTATAATAGCGCAAAATAATAGACAGTTTGATACTTTTCCACTGTAGGGGCTTTGGCGTTTTTTAAAAAAAGTTTGGTGTAATTTGGGCATCAGAAAGTGAGATTTGGGTACTTTTCCGTTATGCGGATACCATTGTCGCCAAGCGTAATAGTTTGCGCAAAATGAAAATCACGTGAATTGAGGAGGCATTTGAAAAATAAAGGAAAAAATATTGTCGTACTAAAGTGAGCATTTAAAAAATATAACATTTGAAAATTCCAGACTTTTACGAACTATTTCATTAAATCACAAATATATACTTAAAATAATTGAACAAATAACTGTTATAAAATAAAGCAATAAAATAAAACTCATATTAAACTGCTGGCATAAAATTACAAATATCTTTTAGCATTTTGAAATAATTGGCGCATTAGCATACGTTTTCCGTTATACGGACAACATGCCAAAATGTATGCTAATGCGCCAATTATTTCAACCCTGATCGTAGATTTTTATTGTAAACCATGCGAAACATTGTGATTTGTTATTTATGAAACGTGAATCACGTGAATGATTATTGTTTAACTTTAACCTTGGAAAGCTTTTTAATCTGCTATTAATCGAATTAAAAATGCTTTTTTTTTTTATAAAGTTGTAGTTTACTTTTACTGCTGATGCTGAGATAGATTTTATCATTTGGCAATTACCAGATGATGAGAAAGTTGTAATAAAACTGTTTCAGGAATTTGAAATTCTGCATAATAAAAGATTGTGTTCAAAAAATCATGAAATGAAATTATGGATGAGTTCTGGAAATCCGAAATTGAGTTGTAGCTTACGATCATGCGAAGAAACCGTAGGAATACGACAAAAAACTTGGTTTAAAGGATCGCGGGTGACTTTTCTTAATGCTTTGAGGTTTATATATTTATCATGCAAAGAGTTGACATCGATTGAGTTTGGTGAGCTGCAACTTGATATGAACCACAACACAACAGTGGAATGGAATAGTTATTCGAGAGAAGTTTGTGCAAATCTTTATGCTCACGACCAAATAGAAAAATCGGTGGACCTAATAAAAATATTGAAGTAGATGAAAGTCTTGTATTATTTATACAGATTGCCGGAAAGGATATAAAACAGATGAACTGCTAAGTGCTGGTTATGATCATTTCACAGTAAATCACAAATACAATTTTGTCGACCCTAATACTGGATGTCATACTCCAAATGTTCAGAGAATATGGGGCATCGTAAAATGGCGCAATAAAAGACATCGGGGAGCTGTTCGTCATCATTTAGAGTCGTATCTCATAGATTTTATGTGGCGACGCCTTCGTTCAAAAAATGAAATGTTTACTGCAATGCTGAAAGATATTTATAATTTTATGGCAGCAGTTTAATATGATTTTTTATTTTATTACTTTATTGTATAACAGTTATTTGTTCACTTATTTTAAGTATATATTTGTGATTTAATAAAACAGTTCGTAAAAGTTTGTAAGGTACAGATGTCATATTCGCCCCATATTGGCGCGATTTTTTTTTGTCGCCAATATCATATAGGCAACAGGTACTAAACTTGTGCCAAAGTGTCATTATTTTGCTTGATGTGGTAACCCGGATTATGTTGTTTATGCTGTTGAGGTTTTCGCCAAATTGGCCACCGAAAAAAATCACGCCAATGCGGGGCGAATATGACATCTGTTCCGTTTCAATTCACGTGATTTTCATTTTGCGCCAACTATTGCACTTGGCGACAATGCTGTCCGTATAACGAAAAAGTACCGCATACATTTTGGCATGGTGTCCGTATAACTGAAAAATATTGAGATTTGTTGTCAGATCATATAAACAGCTATGAAAACAAACTTAATGAGCGTTTTTTTTATATGTTTATTTTATATATATATTATTCATGTTTTTGTGTACAAATTACATCTCTTTCTGTATAAAATTAGAGAAACGGCTTTTTTAATCGTATAAATAAATCGTATAAATGTCGAAAAAAAAATGCGTATGTATATAAAATCAAGCAGTGGATAGGTTCCCGGAAAATGTTGCCAAATTTCCTTTTTCGCCAACGCACCTATACTGGAAAAGTACCTAAAGCACATTAAAATCGCGCAGTTAGGAGCTCATACAGTACAGCGTCGTCTATTGGCGGTTATTTTATTAGTAGCATCGGGTGGAAGATGTAAAGATGTACTTTAAATTCTCACCCATAGATTTTGAAAAAATATCTTAAAAGAGCGGAGTTTAAATTAAAATTTGGTGACCTCCTTTATGAAAGATGAATAGTTTTAAATGGGAATTTCACCAAATCAGCCAGCTATTGCCAAGTTGACCAACATTTGGCGCTACTATGGTAACCCTGCATTAGTATTTTTCAACAATTACTCATTTCAATGAGGTGGTCCTACCGGAATCGTGAGGGACACACAGAGACTTGGATTTTATATAAATAGATATAAATAAATATAGGGAGAGTGTGAGCTAATAGTAGGAATAGAAAAATGGCTGCGATATATATCAGTTTGAATTGCTAGGATGGCTGGCATTTTCAAACAATCTGATTTTTGCCATGCTGTAACTCTTGTATTTATAAACTTATTTGGATAAGATTAAGTATGTGCATAGTACACATGA
This sequence comes from Maratus speciosus, assembly GCA_963932465.1. Taxonomy (NCBI): domain Eukaryota; kingdom Metazoa; phylum Arthropoda; class Arachnida; order Araneae; family Salticidae; genus Maratus; species Maratus speciosus. The sequence goes on from OZ010791.1 coordinate 292,786,973, forward strand.
ATGCCTCGACCGAGTTCGTTGGCCAACTTCATCCGCCATCTTGTTTCAAAATGGCGGTCATTAATTTTTTTTTTGCCGCGCAATGCTTAAATATTATTAATCTCCGTGAGCTTCAAATTCTCGCCAAGTTTGGCGACAGTTGGCGGATTATCGCCAAATTTGTCGACCAAAAATAAGTCACCATAAATGATGCCAACTTTGCTATAGCTTACTAACCTGGCGCAATTGTCATTGAAATTCAGTATTGACGAATATTCTCTTATCGGGTTTGTCGCGTTTTAGCTTCTTAAAATTTAAGTAAAATTAGCTTCGAGTAAATTTTTCAAAATTTTCAAACCAAAAAATATGAAAGATACCTTTTCCTACCGGCACATGCCGAAAGGAACATTTATATTTCAAATGTTAAAATAGTTTTATCTTTTCTTATAATTTTGTTCATTTTCCTCTTTACAAGATCATTATTTTCTAATTCTGCAAATGAAATACTTTGAAACTATAGCACATAAGAAGTCACTTTTATTAAAACTTTTGAAATTGCGTAGAAAGTGATATCGTAATTATTTATTACACAAAATAAAATTTTACTTAGATTACAGCATAAAAAAATAGCTAACAAACATTCTATTACATTAAAATCTGACACTGCGTTTGTATTTCACAAGTACTTCTCATAGAACATGAAGCGTTGCGCGAAGTTGTTAACACCAGTTATTTACATTAAAACAAAGATGTCAAAATAACTTTTAATTTTTGAATTTTAGTTAGTTTCCAAGAATGGATTTTTTTTGTAATATTTTATGACAATTTTGTAATGATGGCAGCAATAGTACTCGATTGCTGTGAGGGAAAAAAGAGAGAGAGAAAGGGAAATAATGGAATATCGTCTGTGATCCGAACTGATAGAACAATTATCTTTGTTTTTGTTTTGTTTGTACAAATATATTTAATGATTTTTCGTTTGCATTCACATTTGAAAAATGTATTTAAAAAATATTTTTGCGACTTACAACCACACTTACAATTATTTTTACTACAAAAAATTGAAGATTTTAATAATATTGATTCGTATAAAATACTGTTTTCGAATCTATGTAAAGTGTAGATTAATAGAACATGGAGTCTGAACGTAAGCACAGGGGGTGTGCCCAAGTTGAATGTTTTTGTCCAAATCATTGCAACCTACATTATGCATGTTGGCGCAGCGATATTTACATGAATTAAATCATTTGGCGAGTTAAACAAGTAAACAAATATTAGCATGACGATAATGGCAATCTTGCATCGACCAATCAAATTTTATTGTCCGTATGGCGTCAGTTTCTTATCAAAGCATTCTACTATAATTGCATCAAATTCAGGAAATTATAAAAATGTAATTTTTACAATTGTAAGTTAACTTAAATTCGAAATATGATTTCTAAGAAATATAATTAAATTTATATTATACTGTTTTAGGTAGCTTTCATTACAAAAAGCTACCTATTGCAGCCGTTCGGAGGAAAGCGATTTCAAAAAATTTTGGTATATTTTCATCGATCATGACCCCTAGACCCCGAAACCACCCTCCGTTCAAAATTGATATATATATATATATACACTGCTCAAAACAATTAAAGGATATTGCTGTTTTAGGTGGATTTTGTATCTGGTAAACTGTTTAGCTGATTGATACAAGGTCGACAGACATAGTAGGTTATATGAGAATAAATTACACATGTTTGGCAGAAAAAAATGCATTTTACTGCGCATTTGTGTACTAAAGGAAAAAAACACAATTTGTGCATATGAGAAAAAAAGAATAAGAAAAGGTGTTTTCTTCAAAGAAAATCATTTTCAGTAGGGGGGGGTGGTGGTTTCCACGGGCGGCCAGCAACGTTGAACACCTTTGAGGCATGGACTCAATGAGGCTATTAATAACGAGTTGGGGTATTCTGCCCCACTCTTCCAGAAGAGCTCTTTCCAGTTCTTGGAGAGTTTGTGGGGGTTGTTGGCGGCCAGAAACTCGTCTTCCTAGAGCGTCCCAAACGTGCTCGATTGGATTCATGTCTGGAGAACACGCTGGCCATTCCATTCGAACGATTCCTTCCTCGAAAAGGAAATCCTCCACCAGGTTTGCACGATGTAGCCTGCAGTTATCGTCCATTAAAATGAAGTTATCTCCGATTGCTGCAGCGTAAGGGACTACAATAGGTCTGAGGATCTCATCCATATATCGGCGACCAGTCAGAGCTCCATCTCGAATGATGTAGAGGTCAGTGCGCCCGTCAATGGAGATGCCACCATACACCAACACACCTCCACCGCCAAATCTGACACTTTCGTGCACGAACGCAGGATTATTCCTACTGCCACGGTCCCTCCAGATGAAAATACGCCTATTATCCGGATGCACAGAAAAACGGGACTCGTCAGAAAACAGAATATTGCTCCATTCATTTCTCCTCCAGTTGACATGCTCGGTTGCCCACCCCCTGCGGTCGCGACGATGCCTTGATGTTAATCTAACACATACCATCGGTCGGCGAGCATACAGACCTACAGCATGGAGCCGGTTTCGGACAGTCTGAGTTGAAATTGTGGTGCCTGTAGCCGAGCGAAGGTGTTGTTGGAGAAGAGTAGCGTTCATGGTTCGGTGTCTCCGAGCTGTTAACGCTAAATACCGATCTTCATTGGGCGTTGTTGCCCGTCTACGACCTTGCCCTGGTCTTCGGCCTGCACATCCACTCTCCAAAAAACGGTTCCAGATCCTGGAAATGACACTTTGTGACACTCCAATGGCTTGCGCTACTTCGGCTTGAGTTTGGCCCCCTTCTAACCTACCAACAATTCTCAAAGCTTATGAATCTGTCAAATGACTTCGCTGAGACATCGTACTCATCGAAACAAAGCAATCACTGAATGCCGATCATCCTTGTCTTAATTCTCTTTTATCCAGTTGAAAGTCAAATTTCATTCGCTGCCGCTGAAGCGACGTTTTTGACGTCGAACTCAAAATTTGCATACTCCACAGTTTGAAAACCAGAAAAATTTGCATTTGTGATTCTCTTCTTCTATTTTCGGCAAAAAAAAATTTCGTTTATATCTTTATTTTATATAAAACTTCAAATATCCTTTAATTGTTTTGAGCAGTGTATATATATATATATATATATATATCAGACCTATGTCACACTGTAACTCTCGTAATTATGAACCGATTTCGATGTAATTCGGTGTGTACATAGTACATACCAATGTCTCGACCGAGTTCGTTGGCCAGCTTCATCCGCCGTTTTGTTTCAAAATGGCGGCCATTTAAAAATTTAAAAAAAAAATTAAAATTTGAAATGTGGTACCAAAAAATTAAAAATGGAAAAATATTTTTTTCTTATGTATTTGACCTTTATACAAAGATTCCGGAGCAGTTTTTGTTTCGTCTATATCTTGAAAAATGGCTGAGTTATAGCATTTTGAATTTCTAAAGTGGCTGACATTTTGAAACGTCCTGAATTTTGTCACGCGATAAAAGGCGTATTTATGAACCGATTTCGACGTAATTCCGTGTGTACATAGTATGTACCAATGTCTCGACCGAGTTCGTTGGCCAGCTTCATCCGCCATCTTCTTTAAAAATGGCGGCCATTTAAATTTTTAAGAAAAATTTAAATTTGAAAGGTGGTACCGAAAAATTGAAAATTGGAAAAATATTTTTTTCTTATGTGTTTGACCTTGATAAAAAGATTCGGGAGCAGTTTTTGTTTCGTTTATATCTTAAGAAATGGCTGAGTTATAGCATTTTGAATTTCTAGCGTGGCTGACATTTTGAAACGTCCTGATTTCTGTCACGTAATAACAGGCGTATTTATGAACCGATTTGGATGTACCTTGGTGTGTACATAGTACATACAAATATCTCGACCGAGTTCGTTGGCCAGCTTCATCCGCCATCTTGTTTCAAAATGGCGGCCATTTAAAAAAAATTTTAAAATAAAAAAATTAAAATGAGATACCAAAAAATTGGAAAATGAAAAAGATTTTTTTCGTATGTGTTTGACTTTAATACAAAGATTCCGGAACAGTTTTTGTTTCGTCTATATCTATAAAAATGGCTGAGTAATTGCATTTTGAATTTCTATTGTGGCTGACATTATAAAACGACCTGATTTTTGTCACGCGATAACAGGCGTATTTATGAACCGATTTGGATGTAACTTGGTCTATACATTGTACATACCAATGTCTCGATCGAGATCGTTGGCCAGCTTCATTCGCCATCTTGTTTCAAAAGGTTTGCCATAAAAAAAAAAATAATTTAAAATTTAAAATGAGGTATTAAAAAATTGGAAAATGAAAAAGATTTTTTTTATGTGTTTGACCTTGATACAAAGATTCCGGAGCAGTTTTTGTTTCTGAAAATTTGTTCTTTTGTTTATATCTTTAAAAAATGGTTGAATTATAGCACTTTGAATTTCTAGCGTGGCTGACATTTTGAAACGTCCTGAATTTTTTCACGCGATAAAAGGCGTATTTATGAACCGATTTGGATGTAACTTCGTTTATACATAGTACATACCAATGTCTCGACCGAGTTCGTTGGCCAGCTTCATCCGCCATCTTCTTTAAAAATGGCGGCCATTTAAATTTTTAAGAAAAATTTAAATTTGAAAGGTGGTACCAAAAAATTGAAAATTGGAAAAATATTTTTTTCTTATGTGTTTGACCTTGATAAAAAGTTTCGGGAGCAGTTTTTGTTTCGTTTATATCTTAAGAAATGGCTGAGTTATAGCATTTTGAATTTCTAGCGTGGCTGACATTTTGAAACGTCCTGATTTCTGTCACGTAATAACAGGCGTATTTATGAACCGATTTGGATGTACCTTGGTGTGTACATAGTACATACAAATATCTCGACCGAGTTCGTAGGCCAGCTTCATCCGCCATCTTGTTTCAAAATGGCGGCCATTTAAAAAAAATTTTAAAATAAAAAAATTAAAATGAGATACCAAAAATTTGGAAAATGAAAAAGATTTTTTTCGTATGTGTTTGACTTTAATACAAAGATTCCGGAACAGTTTTTGTTTCGTCTATATCTATAACAATGGCTGAGCAATTGCATTTTGAATTTCTATTGTGGCTGACATTATAAAACGACCTGATTTTTGTCACGCGATAACAGGCGTATTTATGAACCGATTTGGATGTAACTTGGTCTATACATTGTACATACCAATGTCTCGATCGAGATCGTAGGCCAGCTTCATTCGCCATCTTGTTTCAAAAGGTTTGCCATTAAAAAAAAAAAAAATTAATTTAAAATTTAAAATGAGGTATTAAAAAATTGGAAAATGAAAAAGATTTTTTTTATGTGTTTGACCTTGATACAAAGATTCCGGAGCAGTTTTTGTTTCTGAAAATTTGTTCTTTTGTTTATATCTTAAAAAAATGGTTGAATTATAGCACTTTGAATTTCTAGCATGGCTAACATTTTGAAACGATCTTGTATTTGTCACGCGATAACCCACGTATTCGCCTATTTCGATGTAAGAAGGCATGTGGATAGTATACATCAATACCTCGACCAAGTTCGCTGGCCAGCTTCATCAGCCATCTTGTTTCAAAATCGCGGCCATTAAATTAAAAAATATATATATATTTAAAGTGAGGTGCAAAAAAAATTAGAAATTGAAAAAGGTTTCTTTCTTAAGTATTTGACCCTGATATAAGGATTCAGGAGCATTTTTGGTTTGTCTTTACCTTAAAAAATGGCTCGAATATAGCAGTTTCAATTTTTATTGTGGGTGACATTTTGAAAAATCTGATTTTTTGCATGCGACAGTACTCGTATATATCAACCGATTCCGATGTGAGTGAGCTTGTCAAGCTTGTGTCAGCTTGGATAAAGCTGACTAATTTCGCGAAATTCTCATTCATTATATTGATAAAAATTAGTATTGAATCTCCTATATTCGGTTTCCACTAAATTGAGCTTCGTGTGTTTGAATGATATAAGTTGGCTTTTTTAAAATAAGGAATATGAAAGCTACCTCTTCCTCCCGGCACTGGCCGGAAGGACTTTTTTTAAAATGTGGCATAAAAAACGATTTGTTTTACCTAAAAACTTTAACGATCTTAAACAATGCAAAGCAACAAATTAGTTTGATAAGGGTAGCTAATAAAGATATTAAATTCGATTAAGCGAAAAGAAAAATAAACGGTCAAGTGTGAGTATTACTCGCGCACAGAGGGTTCCGTACAATAAATATGTTAATTAATAACTGCATTATTACGAAAATAATAATTAATACGAAATTAATAACTGCATTATTCCGGCATATACAAAGAAAAGATTTTTCTATGACCCCTAAGTTTTTTATAATTTTAGTTTTAGTAGATTCGGAAACAGAGGGGGGTACATGCTTTTGCGTTACATTTTCGACGATATCTTTGAAAATATAATACCTAAAATTAAAATAAATTTATTTTTGAGTTCGGCGTTACGAGAGCTTTCACATAATATACCAAAAAAAAAGATTTTTTTTTCATGTAACTTAATTAATCCTCTCTACATTTTCCTAAATATATGTGTGAATGGTTAATAATATATAAATATGTGGGTCAATAGTTTTTATTACTTCAGCCAATTTGAACTTTCCACGTTCCATAGTTTACGAAAAAAATGGCTGTGATAGACGGATAGACAGGCACAGGAGTGATCTTATAATGGTTTCGTTTTAACTTTTTAAGTACGGAATCTTAAAAATAACTGTAATCTGCAATTCAACAAATCAAAGTCTACCATAATGAATGTGCTGGCGAAATTTGTCTGATTCACTAAAGCGCACAGTATAATATGTAAAGCAATAATATTTAAATGTTAAAAAACTGCACAAAAAATTCATAAGTGGAAAAAATATAAACCATTGGAATGGAAATTTTCAAGTTTAAAAACTGGACAATAATTAATGGTTAACTACGTTATCTGTCCTTATTGTATATTTTAAATTTGCGATTTAAAAAAGTTATGCATCAAAGACAAAACTTTTGAAATAAAAAAAATGTTCGAATTTCATAAAGTGAAAAAAAAACCCCTGTACCAATAGACTTTTAATTTTTAAATATACGTTTTCGAAAACTAATGCTAGAAAAAACAGTATTTGAAATCAGTCATCCATCAGATATAATAATTAAATTATTTCAGCAATTAATAGCATAATTTATATAATTATTTTAAAATAAGGATTATAATGCAATATTTCAGTTGAAACTGAATGTCTATTAGGTAATAATTGGTGTAACGTATAAACTCAAACAAAAATGTTTTATAATTCGCCATAAAATAATCAGAACACAGCTGTATTAAATTTTAAATATCTATATTTTACGCATAACATATATATACATATATCAACCACAGCTTGTGTTAAAGATATTGCGTTAATTTCTTCAACGCGTTCTTTTACGCTACTACATCCAACCATTTGTTGTGGTTTAAAAATTCTAGCTTTAAAAATGATACTTCCACTTCCCTGGTTATGAAAATGTTCATTAATTTTTTAAATTGTTAATGTCAGACATTAACATATTGAGAATAATCAAAATGAATAAAATAAATATTTGGCGTACAAAATTTTTTATTTATCTATACTAATAAAAGATCAAATAGCTCTGTGTGCGTGTGTGTCTGTCTGTCTGCGATGGCTAGCAAAATCTACGGGACGTACGAGGTTGAAATTTTTTGTGAAGACAGTCGAAGGTCTCTCCTAATGTACCTCGTTCTCAGAATTTTAAAATTCTAATTGATAGCTGAGTTATTAATTAACAACCGTAACTCACTCTCATTAAAAACAATCTCGGTCATCAACCATCTCGGTCGTTCAGAGACGGGAAATCTCTGACACATGCACTGAAGGACAAATAAAGAAAAATAAAGAACAATAAAGAAAGGGCATAAACGCAAATAAAGAACGGAAAAAATATTTTGAAAGTATTTTGTCATTATTTATTAACTAACTTCGTCCAAACCGCTTAGTAAAGTTAAAACCGGAAGACATGATCTGAAAGATTGTACTCTTACGTCTCAAATGTCATAATCAATTAAAAAATATACCGGAATCAACCCCTTAAAAAAAAAAAAAGTTAAAAAAGGATAGTTTTTCCGAAAAACGTTTTTCTCCCTTATTGCAACACCTCCCCCCCATCCCCAGGATGCAATTTTAAAGGTACTGACAAACCAAAAATATGCTTTTAAAGATGAAACCTTCAAATCGATGGTGTAATTGGTTTTTAAAAATATGAATTTTAACTCTTTCAAATACACCGCCAAACGCAGGTAAGTTTACGCCTCATAAAGAGGATTTACATTTCGGTGCGAATTCCCTCCATTTCGGTTAAACGTTTACTCTGTAAAATAAGCATATTTTTTAAGAAATTTTAAAAAAGGCTTGGTTTTAGTTATATTACCGACGCGAAAAAAAAGCAGAAACCATAGGGAACCTTAATTTACAAGATTTTGCAATTGTGGCGTAATCGCTTAACGCCTTAGTTTTCTGTACGAACGTACCCTGGTTCGGAACCCGATAGATCTAAGTTGAAAGGGTCTAGCCGGATAAGCATAGCGAAATGGCCCCATGGTCGATGTTTTAAATAACATGTGTGGTAATAAGGCTGACCATGAGAATACAATATAGAGGATTTTAACCCGGATCTTGAACTGCCCTTTAGATAATCGTCGAAGTATGCGCCGGCGCTACTATATTTCAAATACGTTTTTCTCAAAAAGTACAAAAGTTAAAAAAATGAAATCAATGCCAATTATTGAAGAATATATTAGTTTACATTATACATTTTTTGCACATTTTTACAGAAATTGTAACATAAAAAAATAAGCAAAAATATTTTTCAAAAAAATTATTAATGGAGTAATTTTGTATTTACACCAACCAAAAAATTACATAATAATCCTCAATGTATGTACTTTTCAGAAAAAAATTTCGTTAAAATCGAAGATGTGCTTTTTGAGTTATAACAAAAATAATGCTAGCAACTTGTTAAAATATTCCTAACTTTCCATGTTTGTATTTGCAGAAATACGCTACTATCAATGCATTGGTCGATTCGTGACATTTCCACTCGGCCAGGATGCGCAGTGCCCCAAAATAAGAGAATGTTTCCATATATACCACTTCCCTATAGGTTTGTTTCGTATTGGTAAACATTCTGTTATTTTGGCGTACCATGTATCCTTCTCGCGTAATAATATCAAGCCGATAGCCTAGTCGATTGTGCAGGTGAAGCTGAATAGGGGCTGTAAATATATAAGGCTATCAACTTTTTGGCAATTTCGGACCCCTCCTAACCTTCCGATATCATACGTTATCATCTCGCCGAATCTCCCTTCGCCTAACAATATTGTTATCAGTGTCTAAAAATTCTTTTTATTTTTACATTTTTTTTTTTACTTTCTCTTTTTTTATATACGCTTACAATGGTATACAGATATGGTTGTGCATTTTTATTCGCATATTTTACTGACTTAAATAATGAGAATAAATTCATAAAATATCACTGTTATGTAAGAAATAACTTTATATAAAATAACATTTTAAAGAAATACTTATTATTTAAAAGTTTTTAATGATAGTTCTTTGTTACATAATGCATTGAACAGTCATACTGTCTTCTTGCATTTCGTCCTTGCACAGGGCTAAACAGAACTTCTTTCAAACAAAACAGGTGGACAACATTCTTCCCCCATCTTTTACTAGATAAAATAACAAGTATGATTTCTAATAGCATATAGTATATAGTAGGAGAACATAAATGGTGAATGTTGGGTTATTCCATATTTTGGAATAAAATGTTTTATAATCATTCAATGGTTTTAATAATAACTTTATATTCTCATAAAAAGAAGAAAACAGACAAAAAAATTAAGATAAACAGATTTAAAGAAAAAGATACCAAAAAAGTAAATTTTGATTTCATCATAAATGATAACGATATCAAATGACAATCCCCCTCCCCGTACAGGTACCTTTCGATGTCAGGTGCCCCCCCCCCCCCCACACACACACTCCCCTAAAATGATACGTTACATATGTACATGGTACAACCCCATAGCCTTCTTCTATATGAAAATCATGGTAGGCAAATGTACCATTTTGTTTGTCAATTCTTGATATTATTACGCGAGAAGGATGAGCAGTACGCCAAAATAACAGAATATTTACAAACATGAAACAAACCTATAGAGAAGTAGTATGCTTGGAAATATTCTCGTATTTTGACGCATTGCGCATCCTGCCCGGGTGGAAATGCTACGAATCGACCAATGCATTGATAGCAGCGTATTTCGGCAAATACAAACACGGAAAGTTAGGAATATTTTAGCAAGTTGCTCGCATTATTTTTGTTATAACTCAAAAAGCGCATCTTCGATTTTGACGAATTTTTTTTTCTGAAAAGTACATACTTTGAGCATTATTCTGTAATTTTTTGGTTGGTGTAAATATAAATTACTCCATTAATAATTTTTTTTGAAAAATAGTTTTGTTTATTTTTTATGTTAAAATTTGTGTAAAAATGTGAAAAAAATATATAATGTAAACTAATATATTCTTCAATAATTGGCATTGGTTTCATTTTTTTAACTTTTGTACTTTTTGAGAAAAACGTATTTGAAAAATTGTAGCGCCGGTGCATGCTTCGCCGATTATCTCAAGGGCAGTTCAAGGTCGGGGGCTAAAAATCCTCTATATTGTATTCTCATGGTCAGTCTTATTACCACACATGTTATTTCAAATATTGGCCATGGGGGCCATTTCGCTATGCTTATCCGGCTGGAACCTTCGGATTAGTACATTTTTGCTATTTTAAGAATTCCATTCTTCTTTTAAAGGTATCTAAAGGAAAAAAAGCCCGGCATTTGTAAATCAGTATGGCGATAAGTAAACAAATACATACAGTAAATATTGATGTTAAAACAGTTGAATTATTAAAAGAAAACATAACAAAAACTACACATAAGTGAATCGAATTATGTAAAAAAAATTACTACATTTTATAAATATCATTGTTCAACGTATTTAATTAAAAGAAATATTGTATTTTTTTTTTTTTTTTTTTTTTTTTTTTTTTTTTTTTAAACAATTTTAAGGGTTTTCAAATAGCTTAATTTTAAATCAATTGAATTGTTTGAAAAAAAAATTATACGTAAAGGAATCGAATAATAATAATAAAAAAAACTACATTTTACATTGTCCAATCGATTTTCTTTTCAATTTTAAGGGTTTTTTTTTTATCTATACAAATAAAAACATATATTTCACTTATAAAAACTCTCGCTAGATGACGCCAAGAAAACTTTCTAAAGATATAAAATGATACAAACTTGGCCGTGCAAAGATTCTGTCCGTTCCTGTAATAATTCCAATACAGGTCCCCTACCAGAAGTAAGACACAATAAAACCTGCTTAAACGGAAACGACCAGTGATAAATTCCGTTCTATGAAGGATCTTTAAATTGATCAAAGCATAATTGTATTTTTTTGGGGCGGGGGGAGTTAAAACCTGTTTTTTTTTTTTTGTCAGTTTATGGCACGATTCCGTTATAAAGAGGATTTACTCTATTAGAAAATAAATTTGCTGGATATCTTTTTATAAATCTATATAGTAGTAATTTCTTGCAATTTTATTATTCCTTTTCCTGTACTACAGTTTATGATGTATTTGTAATTACTTTTTCAGCTAAAGATTTTAAATAAAAATTTTAAATTGCGCTACAAATTTCAGGTTCATTTAACACGGTAGTAGTCGCGTGTCGGTCTTTTCGCCGCCCGTATGAATTATCTTCTCCTAACACGTATCACATTTTTTGTATGTGGGGATTCTGGTGGCAAAAAGACCGAGCGGGACTAATTACATTCTGAAAAAAGACGAGACTACAATCGGGTAAAAAATATTATTACGTGCCCGGGCGGGGCAGCTAGTTGTTTTAAAAAAAGTTAAATATATGATATGTAAAAACACTTTTCATTAGATAAAATTTCTGGTGAAGATGTACTTTTTTGATTTAATGGGTCAAGCCTCCCTGAAGTGGGGTCTTTGACCCCCCCCCCCCCTCCCCCGTTAGTCATAGACATATAATTCCAATTACAAAAATTTTAAAGTGACATAAAAAATTATTATAAAAGCGATTTGGGTCAATAAAAACATTTCTTAAAAAGTTGCAAAATTTAAATTTTTATACGATTCCCCTGTCTTATAAACGATATTTAGTAATAATTTTCTATTACACTAACGAATAAGACCAAAAAAAGTATCATTCATCTAGCACTAAAATTAACCGAGTTATGAAACTTTGAATTGCATGACTTAGCCAATTTTCAGCATTTGAACACATATGAGTTGGGTCATGCTTCGAGGGATCGTACAAAAATAGCTTAAAGTATTAGACCGATTTATTTTGCGCGTACATTTTTGCATTGCAGCCGAAGGGAGTCACTTTGAACAAGTTTTAAGAAAACTTTAATTTTTATGAATTAAGTTTTAGATTAGGTAATCTAACAGCATTTAAAAATATGTATCATTTTATAAAGAATTGCGACTGTTGCTTTTCATCATTCCATTAAAAAAAATTCTGTTATTCTTTAACTTATATTTTTAGTACAAGTTGTATATTTTTCTTTAACCCTTCACTGCACAATTTTTTTCTATTTTTATGAAAAAAATTATTTGAAATCTATAAATCGGTCTAATAATAGGAAAAATAGTAAAAAAAATTAATTTTCAATTTTTCAGCTAAAATTTCATATTTTATGGCGTGTACCCCATACACACAATTAGGGTTTTAAAATATTGTATTGCTATATTTTACAACTAAATGAGCTTAAATTAATTAATTTTATCTGCTTAACACTCTGCAACTTTTTTATATTAATATTTTTAAGTATTCAGTAAAAATAATGAAAGTAAATTTTACTTTAATAGCTTGATCGAAATTTTTTTTTCCGAAGAACAAATTCTAATTTTTTGCCAAATGCAGCCATCCGACATGGGCAAAATAAGTGTTATTCCATTCTTTGGCCTGTTCTTGATCAGGGATAGAGATCGTATTGGCCGAATTCGAGCGATTTTTGTTCTATTTTCATTATTGTACCATCGAAAAGTGTATAAAGTTATGCATACAATTAAACAATATTTTTGTGTATGTTTTTGGCTATGGCAAGCACGTCCTCCTTGAATTCTGAAATATTCCGCCGGAAGAGGGCGCTGTAATAGTGATCTTTGCATAATATTTCTCTATTTTTCGTAGTGCTACTATCTCGGTTCGTGCAGTGACAGAAACTTCGCATCCTGATAAGCCGGCTATTTGCAAACAGCTGATGTACAACAGAATAATAGAAAACTATTGATTTTAATAAATATCACGATCGAGATTAACTGGTTTTTACTTCGATTAATTGACTTATGCAGAAATTTAAGGTGAAAACGAAAATTGGTATAGTATTGAACTAATATTGTATAAGTATAAACATGTGTCAACTAGTTTTTGAAATATTAAGATGTATGAGATAGAAGAAAGTTTTGGGATTGGCACATCCAACAAGTTGTATCCCATCACAATACAATTTGCATTTTTTTTTTCTTTTTTACAGATTTCTCTTGAAAATATCCTAGTATAAAGGGTTGGCTGATAATATTTTTCATAAAGTGGAACTAATAGAATAAAAAATAGTTATTTGCTTAAACATTCTTTGTAACTATCCCTCCAATTTCCAATAAATTTCTTTAATTCTTGATGCTTAAATAGGGGAGAGTAGCCTAATTTGGAACGCCGCTTTAATTGGACCGTTGCCATTCTGCCGTTAATTACAGGAAGAGACGCCATCTACCGCTGAAATCCTACTTATCAGAATGACGTCACTCACGATTAGAAGAAGCAACCGCCTACCATGTGTTGTTTTCAGGCAATTTTAAAAAACGTAAAGTTAGCTGTTTTGATCTACTTTTTTCCTACTAAACGTAAGTGAATACTTTAAAACTAAGGTAAGTTGTAATGTTTTCATATACATATATAAATTCATCTGTTAATTGCGCATATTTCTCACGCGGCTTTTTTTGATTTCGTTTTTGTTCTTAGTCTTGAAATTATCTGTTTTAAAAAATGGCGCAGTTGCCATAATTGGACCATTTTAAGTTGCTTAAATTGGACCAGCTATGCGATCATAAATTTTGAAAATTAAGTAATGAATTTCGAGGACGGTACACTTTGTACACTATTTTTTAATTTTTAAAATATTTTATAATGGATTTCTATCTCTATGCAAGTTTTTTTTTTTTTTTGGGGGGGGGGTATATCTGGATTAATTTTTTTATACAGTTTAGGCCTATATAAACAAAAAAATAAATAAATTTTGTTTGCAATTTCTTTTATCTTGTATGTATTGGTATTTATTTTCTTTGAATATTTTATTCCTAAGGCGTATTTGGTTTACAGAGTTGAATTCAAACATTTTCTTCCTGGAGGATATTTGCGATTCCCCTAGGAAGAGCAGACTTTTTACAGTTCTAGAGGGTGGAATTACACTTTTTTGCCATTAAAACTCATAAAACCTCAAACCTTCCGGGAGGAGGGGGGTGAATTCAATACTGTTGAACATATAATGTTTGCGTATAACTAATCGTAGCGTATTTTTCAATAGAGCATATTTTTTTAAACACTTTTATAATATAATGTTAAAAATGTTGAAAAAGACACGGACAAGCTGTCTGGAAAAAAAAACAAACAAGTGACAGCAAAAGCTGTTAAAGATATAGGAAATAAAAAGGAGAGAGTAAGTTGTGAAGAAATTGACTTGCAATAAGGCTGTAGCTACAAATCCTCCCCAAAAGCCAAAAAATCATTAGAAATATTATATCCTTTGCTAAATTTAGTTTTAAAAAAGTACAGAGGGAGCCAAAAAAACAAACAGTTGTGTTAACATCTTCGCCATATAAAGTAAAACTTGAAATGAAAAAAAAAAACACAAAAAATCGACTAAAAGGATGCTATCACAGCATGAAAGCAAATGGAACATCAAGTTTTAAAAAATAGGCGTAATGCAATTATCAAGGAAATGATGAAAGGGAGAACTACAATCATAATGTAAAGAAAACTTCTGTTGCAAAAAAAAGTCTAATAATTCAGAATCTAAAAAGAAAAATCAAAATAGTGATGATTGGTTTTGCCTGATTTGTAAGAAAATAAAACAGCAGAAATGATTCAGTATTCATATTGCCAAATACGGTTCCAAGTTGTGTGCGCTGGAAAAAAAATCAATAAACGAAATTCATGTGTAAGCTTTGCATCACTCCTTAAATGATATTCAAGTAACTGGCAATTAGTTTCATAATTTCTATTCTTAATTACTGATAACTTTGATTTATATTTTGAATACATTTCGATTTAAAACAATTACACTTATTTTCAGATATTTGATTTCATTATATTTCATTGCTATTATTTTGTTTGATTGTTTCAGTAACCGCAAACTTTGCTTTTAATAAAATTAGTTATATTTCCTAGTCATTAAAACAACCTGATTTTATTTGGTCCAATTTAGGAGACTGGTGGTCCAACTTAGGCGACCAGTTGCTGAATTTGGACCACTTTTGACAAAATTTTCAAATTAAAATAAAATTTAAGATTTCCAAAAAGAAAATGATCTAAAGTTTTATTTAGTTAGTGGATGAATTGATTCACCCCGTGTAGTGATATTTTTCAGATATTCCAAAAATTAATTGAGTTACACCTGAAAATAAGCGAAGTGGTCCAAATTAGTCTACTCTTCCCTATATTTAATATTTAATCTAGTGTCCTTTCTAATATCTAATCTAAAGCCTTCTTCTCCGTCACTTATTGAAAAAATTCTAATAGAACTTATTGAAACTTATTGAAATTATTCTTCCTTAACAGTATCGAAGAAATTTTCTTGAAAATACTCTCAGAGTTTTCTTCTTATTTGCATCACCTTCTCTTATAAAAACATTATTTTTCATTGTAAAACAAACGAAGCATAGAATTTTCTTTTTCTTACGCACATGTTACTTTTTTTTGCTTGATTTAATTCGATAAGTATCTATTTTTTAAACATTTATTAATACTTTTTTAAACTTTGGATTAACAGATGGCCAGTTCCTTATCATTATTTTAAAAAATTTAGTCATTTACTTTACATCTTACACGTAACAACAACAAAAACAAAAAAATCTTACTTAATTTTTTTTTAAATTCTACATTTTAGTTTTAGTATTGAATAGGAGTATTAAAATGACGACCCTGAAATCATTTAATAACTTGTTACAGTAAAACTAAGCTATATTTTAAATGAACATATAAAGTTTAAAAATCTGTTATATAACCGCTAGCAAGTCGAACTATCAAATGTGAAAGGAAAAATTTCTTTTGTAATTTTCGCTATCATAGTAATTTTTTTCGTTATTTGTATTGTTATTATTTATTTATTTATTTATTTTTTTGAGCAATATATTTTTTGAACGGGACGTAAAATAGGAAACAAACAAAAGTACTAGTACCAAAATTTTACCGTCTTTTATTAGGCCATAAACCCATTTTTGATGCAATGGTGATTGACTAATGAACGATATTTACCGTAAAGTTGTGAAATTTCATCGAAAATTGTGTAATCCTGAGTAGGACATATTGATGTGCTCAACTTACGACTTTTCGTGATAAATTTATGATTTCCCGAGAAATTTCTGTAAACGAGCTGGGAAAATAATAATTGCCAACGAATGAAGCGGTACAAAGGACAAAGCAATTTGATAGAATTAAGTTCCCTTGAAATAAATTTCAGCAACAGCACAAAACATAACGAAGTACTTATACTGGATGAGTTTAGAGGACTGCGATTGCAGACCGAATATATTCGGATTAGCAGAAGCTATTCTTTATAGCAAATGCTGAAGAAAAAGCAATGGCCTTTAATAGGCAACCAATGAATCGTGAACGATCAGTGATCGCAAACGCACTTCAACAGATTAATTTTCATCCAGAACTTATCAGAATGTCTCATCGGTATTCCCCATATCGCTGATCGGCAGGATGAAATTAGGTGTGTCACTTGAGAGGTTGCTATAGAGGAGGCAATTGCCCCCATCAAGGGATTTAATATTTCAGAGGTTATCAATCATAACAGGCTAGACTAAAAACAATATATTTTTTTTCAGATATCGTTCAAAGGCTAAAGTAACTTGCCAGGTTTCATTACAATAGAAATATTAGCACTAAAGAAACACTATAAGCACATAAATGAATGACTATCAATTATGTGTGCAAAATCTTGTTATTGAAACTTTCTCAAAATGAGGAACATTTATCATTAATGCATACTTTGATGAATTAAAAAATATGTATGTGAGCATAAAACGGTACCTATCAATTGCTTCTAAGCTTCTCAGCTATGCACAATAAAAGAGATAACGCAATAAAAATAGCACAATAAAAATAGATTTTTGCCCCCATTCAAGACATTTTTTTAAATGGTGCCCCTGGATGTAATTTAGATATAAAAACAAACAGTAGTCGACAATGATATTTTTGTGTAGTGATAAATATCTCCGCACTTTCATCGGGGAATATGCTAATTTTGGTCTGATTTTATTGTGAAAGTTTTTTCATCAGACAGCGCGCCTTACCAGTAGCTGTGAAGTTCTGCTCTCAAAGCTGGTAGATAGGAGATGCTGGGGTCGAACCCAATCGCTCCCGCTGGCTCAGTCGTTCGGAGTTTTTCGCGGTTTTCTTTGAACCCTGCGCAAATTTAGGTCAACACATGCTACCAATACTTGTTGGATATGTTGGTTAAGTATCCACTGAAAGACCTCCTACCGAGGGCATCCCCCAGGGCCTGTATCCCTCGTGCAGATGAAAATTGACCGTCATAAACGACATCAACACCATCATCAGAGAGAGCAATTAGAAACTGTTCTAAATGATAGTAGTATATCGCAATATTAAAGTATTAAAGTATTTATTTGCTTAAAAGACGTTATAAAAACACATTAAAAGTAAATTAAAAATCTATATTGACATGTTTCAACTCTTTCACTGAGTCGTCATCAGAATGTATAACAGGAAATTACAAATACAATGCATATTCTCTTAGACCTTGACATAAATAGGTGCCGATTCAATTCTGACTATGATCACTCACCAGAGGACACTGCTATTTTATGCTTTGTGAAAGATTCCTAATCGGGTCCACTGTGAATTGGTGCAATTTAGAGAGTGTAATTTGCAATATTAAGATGCCGCTGCACTGAAACTAACCGATCGCGAAATCCCATGTTAGCCTATGGGAAAACTTGAACGCGCGATGAATCTAATATAATTATTAAAATACTGTTTTCACCATCAGAAAGTAGACGTCAGATGCCGATGATGTGCGTTTATAAAATTGTCTACGTAAATTTTAAGTATTTTTAAGAAGATGATAAATTTTAATCAAGTGGAAATTTCAAAGTTTATAGGGATTTTTTATGTACAGTCGTGGAAAAAAAAGTAAACACCCCCTACTAACTCCTCAACAAATTATCGTAGAAGAAAGTTACTGCTACAGAACGATTGGAAATAAAGTCTACTTTTAAATGATGTATATAAAATTTGCTTAGGGGGCCATCTACATATTAAAACGAACCACAACTTTGTTTTTTTTCAACAGCAGTACCCAATTCTGACAGCATAAATGAACTCTACACCCTTCCATTAGCCTAATAACGAATTTTTATGCAATTCGTACCATAAGTTTCCGAGAAATTAATTATTTTAAAACGAGCGTATTTTAAGGGCTGTATCCAAATTGAAGTTCCGTACTGGATTGTTAACCGAGAGAGCCCCTTCCTTGATCAAGGCACCTTAAGCGCCACTCAAGGAGTCAATGAAGCGTGTTAGATTACAGTACAGCAGAATAAATTTCAAAATGTCTACTCACTTTCAACATAGACGGCCCCTTAAACCATCATTTTGCCGTTTTTTAAGCATAATTTGAAAACTACTTGGAAGAAAAATGTGAAATTTTTGAATTTCCATAAAGCAGGACTTAATAAATCTAAATCCATCAAAAAAATTGTAGGTTGCAATTCAAAATTTTTTCGAATATTAATTTCATAATTCATAAATTCATATCATAAAATTATAAAAATTGCAAATTCAGCTTATTTATGTTTGGGTATATTAGTATTATTATTACAAAATAAATTAGCACATTAGGAGCATAATTTTGGGAGATATAAATAAAAATATGAAAATGTAATTTAACATTTGAAGCACTAAATTTTGAATGTTTATAATTCAAAAACTTATCATTCAAATGACTTGAAATTTGGTGTCTAGGCATAGTTTGAACCGAAGATTTGAAATATCTCGTTAAAATTGGGTATTGCTATTGAAAAAAATGAAGTTTGGATTCGTTTTAATATGTAGATGACCCCCCTAAGAAAATTTTATATACATCATTTAAAAGTAGACTTTATTTCCAATCGTTCGGTACCAATAACTTTCTTCTACGATGATTTGTTGAGGAGTTAGTAGGGGGTGTTTACTTTTTTTATTCCACGACTGTACTTAAAATTTACGATAATTTTTAAAAACGCACATCATCGGCATCTGACGTCTACTTTCTGATGGTGAAACCGTTATTTTAATAATTATATTAGGTAATGAGTAATCGCGCTTCAAAGTTTTCCCATAGGCTAACATGGGATTTCGCTATCGGGGAGTTTCAGTGCAGCGCAGCCTTAACTGTATTCTTATAACCCTCATACACTTTTAACTACATTGATGACAGAATTGCTCAATTTTGAAGCAAATTCTTGGTTTTGGAATAATAGCCCTATGCCTTTTGTGAAAGACATTAAAACTGTATCTAATTTTCTATTGTGTAGAAATGCACCAATTCTATATTTGAGCTTAACCCTTTCCGACTCAGTGTGCCCAGTCTGGGCACACTAAGTAGGACACACAAAATATTCCCTCTTCAGACCCTGAAAAAACTAGTCTAATGGATAGTATAAACCTTTTTATGAATACTATACGGCAGCATTTATCCTGATATATTCAATAAGCTCATGTAATCATATTTTCTCCTTCTTTTTTGGAGGTGGGAGGAGGGTTTAGAATAGCAAGTCTCGCCGTGGTGTAGCTTGGGTAATAGTAAATCTGCTACGGAGATCAGATTCTACTGTTTTTAAATCACAGTCAAAATAGTTTATTACGCGCTTCACAACAATGCTCGCTTCACCTCGCTTATAAACATCGAAGCTCGTCTGATTCAGTGAGCCAGCTTCGGGCACACCCACAAAATTAAAACGGTTTGTGCATTCTTTAAAAAATTTGCATGTTTACTCCTATAGACATAAATAGACTGCCTACAATTTCCTTTTGTTAAAATTCCAACTTTAAATATAGTTGCGTGGCAATCATTAAAAATGTATATGTGGGTGTAATTATAAATTTCAATACCAAACAGGGGACACTGTTGCTTTGTTCTTCTTTTAATTCACTGATCATTGTAACACCATGTTAAATTCGAAGAAAATCTCTTTGATTGTTATTCATAACCTTTGATGCTATTTTAAATTAATATATTACAGTGGTATAGGGGAAAGTTTTGTTATGGCCACAGCATGCTAGTTTATTTGGTTGCTATAGTACCGCCCACTGCAGTGTTCAATGGACACAGTTCTTAATGGTTTTTAAACATAAGGCTTTTAAATCTATTATACTAATGATAAATAGTGATCACCCGTGATCACTAATAATCACTCGTGATCACTATTAATCACTTATTACAAGTCCTATTAACTTATGCAACACTGAAACGTCAGATTTCTTCCTCAAGCGGAGTGTTTTCAAGTTGATCTTTCCCCCTTTTTTTTACAGATTTTACTTCAGCCAAGCTGTCTTTCTTTCTGGCTTTCTGGTTTGTTTTGTTTTTTATTTCCTTCTTTTTTTTTATAAACTCTGTGCTTATAATATTGCAGCCTCTTGCTTTCTCTTACTTGGCTGTATAGGTCTTTTGACCATTGAAATAGGAAATATTTTGTTTAACAGCTTAGATGGTGACAATTGTAGAAGGCCTACGTTTTCCTTATTCACACATGGTGAACCAACATTGTTGCTAAGAATATTTTGATAAGTAGCAGAAGTTCCTTTTAATGTGTCTTCTTCATTTTGTGGCATAGCCAAATTATTTGACTGGGTTTGAATTGCTTCATTTTGTTGTGGTTCATTCATATCGTTATCAGTTATGAAGCATGGTCTGGAATTGCTGTCTTATCTAACCTAAAAATAAAACTATATTTTCTGGCATCTGTCCCTCAACCTCGGTGCGGCTTCTGTCCCAAAGTGGCAGGTAAGAGGCTGCACCGCCATTTTGTGTTATGTGAATCACACAGGAGGAAGGCAAGCACATGTCTGTACTCTACGAGGATCTAGTCTACAGTTACAATAGGTTTTTGGATGAAATATTTGCTTATTTGTTTTAAAATATGTGATTAAACTTTAATAGAATAATTTTAGCAACTCACCACGCTGGTTTGAAGCATACAAACTGGAATAAATATTTAAATAGTAACAATTAAGTGGTGAAAAAGTATACAACACAGCACACAGCACAAATGCACACAACAAACTTCTTAGTTTAGTCTAGGGAGTGTTAGTGTCGCTCACGCGATCTGTGTGGCATCTGTCTCACCGCAGCGTCTGTCCCCACTTTATCCTATACAAATAACATTGTTTGATAGTTACTGAATTGGTAAGTCACAGTGTGAGAAAGTAAAATATTTAGTATATGTTTTATTCATTCTAAAGTCACTGATGGCTAATTGTTTGATAATTTAGATATTTAATAAGCTTTGAGTTTGCAATGTTCATTGCTTTGCATATAGATTATGTTTTACATTTTGTGTTACGAGTTACTATCATTGTTCCATGACTGTCCAATATTCGCCAAATTGAACGCATTGTGTGGGAACTAACTTGTGTATAGCGTACCGAAAATTGAAGATTTCGTAAGAGTATTCTAGTAATGTTAAAAAATGTGTTATAATCGATGCGTAACGAGTTCTCAGACATTGACGCGTGACTTTGAAATTATTTCTCTACTGTTTTCTTCATGTTCATTATATGGCGAATTCATTATATATGGGTAGTTCTGAAATTAAGTGGAAATTTGAGCCCCAATCAAATTTTTTGAACTTTTATGCAAATAATTGTTCACCGAAATAGATAATCTATGAAGGCACATCTAAAACGTGTATTAAAAATATTTTAGAATAAATTTGAAATTTAAAACTATTTTAATAAAGTTAAAATCATACTAAATGTCACCTCCATGGTATGTCCCTCCAGGCCTGTTTTTACTTTACAACATGAATCTATCCCATAAGATAAACGAAAAAAAACGTATAAAATATATTAAGTTAAAAAATGGATATACTTTACTTACCTTTTAAAAGAAAATTTGAAAATTTATATTTAAAAAAAAAAAATACAGACCAAGATACTTCGGTTCCCAGAATCATAGCTCCTTCCATGACATATCAGTTATAGTTATATAAAAATCTACTAGATGGCAGTATAATTTAGAACTTGGAATACAAATTAACTACAGATAGCTACTTAGTGGATGGAATATTTCTGAAGCATGGTAAGTTGTTACTTTATCTAGTTTTAATTAAAAACTTTTAATTACCATAGTGTACTTCAGTTGGTGTCAACTCCACGGCCTCATTAATTTTGTACGTTTTAAAAACAGAAGAAATCTGTTGATAAGTATTTTTAAATTGCTTTATTTAATTTTGTATCCAAGTAGCATTATGTTAATGTTGTTCATAAATTAGAAAATATTAGGCCTAACCTCAGAAATGTCACCTCCATGCCATTGTTGTATCATGGAGGTGACATTGACCCATGTATGTGACATTTATTGATGTAAACAATATTTTAAGGGTGCTTATGGTATATTTTGAATTATTGAACTTATATTTTTATTTTAGGGATATATTTATATTAATAAAAATATTTTTTGAAACTGAAATTTTTTAACTGTAAAGTATTTAATATTGTATAAGTTTGATTTATTAATGTCTTTCAGTATTTCTTTCAATACAAGTTAAATTTTAGATTTAATTAAACTTTATTTTAAAGCCTAATTTTTTAAAATTTCCTGATCTCCTAAACTTAAAAAAAAAAAATAAAAATAGAACTAAATTTAAATTTTCAGTTTTTTCTGCTAGCCAATTTGATTAATTAAAATAAAACACAAAATATTTGTTTAATATTTAATATATTTAAATAGTATGGCCACACTAGAGTAGTCTACAGTCGTATATTTAAAGCGCTATATTTTCTATTTATCTAATAATCTACTTATTTTTATCTAATTGCACGTTAATATTTTTAAATATTTTTTAGTCATTATGGCTCGAGCTAAAAGCAAAAAGATTTCTGTAGAGAAGAAAAGAAAACTCAAACGAGAAGCAGAGCAGAAAAGACGGGATAAACTTAAAGAAAATCCAAAATTGTATGAAGAATGTAAGAAAAAAGAACGCAAAAGGTATTAAAAGAAGAAAAAAGAAGGAAAAATAAAAGCTATTTCTTAATTGAGTGAACGAAAGAAGCGTGCACAAAAAAAGAATTGGGTACAAAAAACAAGGAAAAGTCGAGAGAAGGAAGCAAATAAAGAAAAATTACTGCAAGTTCTTTTAAATTCTACAGCACCAGAAACAGATGATGATTCAGAAATTATAAACAATCCTATTGTAAATGTTAAATATGTGTTAGGAAGAGCAGGTGCAGTCGGGTAATAAGTGGTCGAAAAATTGTTAACAGAAACAAAACAAAGGCATACTACAGAATAAAATTGCTTGAAAAAGAGCTTAAAAATGTTACGAAAAGTTGAAATATAAAAGAGAAAAAGATTATTATAAGAAATGTTATCAACGCATCATAAGTAAAAAACAAAAATTAAATAGTCCAAAAGAGAAGGTACAGAAAATATTGAAAGGTGAAAATGTTTCTCCTAAAGTCAGAAAATGCCTAGAATTCAGTTCAGCATTGACCTCTCAAATCGAGAAAAATTTTGAAAAAAAAATGATAAGTCTCAAAAGTAAAAGAAAGCCTTTGGACTCGTCCTTTCTGAAAAAATAATAAAGAAGTACGGCAGTATGCACAAGATTTCAGTTGGGTCCTGTTAATTTGTATTTAGTAAATGTGACCTCAGTCGAAGATTACGTAGAAGTTAAATTTATGCAAAGATGTTCGGGAACCAAGAGTAAATTTGTTTTCAGTAAAAAGCAAGAAGCAATCATAAGACATGAAAAATAAATTTGTGTGGTTGAAACAGCCGAAAGTGAACAATCTGTTACAATATATCTTTGATTTAATCCCTCAAAACTGCAATATTATTTAATAAAAAATTAATTTGACCATTGTTTTTTTTAACATGTTATTCAAGAGTAGTGTTCGTTGCCTGTATTGTAATGCAGTTTTTGTTTTTATGTGTTATTTGACTTTCTGTATTTCATTGAAATAAAATATTGTACCTCTTAAACAATAACACAACCCAATATCGCAAACATAAATGTTTTCCAATCTAGTAAATGTACAATAAAACTTATATTCATCATTAATATTAAAGGTTGTCACCTCCATGTTTATATGAAAAATGAAATTTAATTTTAAATTAAAAAGAATGAGCCTTGACCTCTGATCATGATTTATTTATCTCTAAAACCTTAAGAAAATGTTGGAAACACAACTTAAACGCGACAATTTGAATTTTTATTTTTTACAAATTACCAAAGTGAAATTTCAACATAATTTCAGAACTAGATATACACATATAATGTATATATTCATATACATTAACTAATGACGTACGTTTTATTGCACACAAACAAACATTAAAAAAATATTTTGAGCAAGACGACTGACTTTATTTCACAAAAGAGATAATCTTTCCATTATAATTTAAACTTTCTGTAAATTTCTGTTTTCGAAACAGGTTTATATTGAATACGACACGTTAATGAATAAAATTAGAGGAACTTCATGTAAAGGGATTAAATCGCCTCATTTAAAAATTATGAATAGTCAATTCATTAAAGTATAAATAATTGTTGCTACGTAATAGCTACGCAAGTTTCGCAGAAATAATCTGCTTTAACGATGACTCAAATTAAATTCTCCAAATCTTTACTTAATACTTTAAAATGTGGTAAGTAAGCATGATAATGGGAAATATTTTGTTTTAAATTAAATTAGTTTATTTTAAATTTTAAGATTAATTCTCATCGGTTCAGCTAATTTAATACAAGAAAGTTCTATAATAAATCTAATGTACACTAATGAGCTGCTTGTTATTTGAGTGAATAATAAACTTAATATAAAGATGATTTAAATAGAACTAAATGTAACATATAAAATACATGTATAAAACTGCAAATAAACCTAAAAAAATCCCGGTAACGTATAGAAATGTACTCTACGTGTTTTGTATAGACATTATAATATTATCTACAGGTTTCTAAAAACATAACATATTAAGGAAAAATTTAATTCTGGTAAAAACGCATTTCCAGCATTTAATATCAATGATCCGCAATGTATCCCAATCTTTGCTTAGTCCTGTATAATAATTTATTTATGTTCTACAAACATATATTCGTACACTAAGTGTGTGAATATCACAAAATGTGAGATTTCGAAAACAAAAATTTTGAAAATTTAAATCATTTCAAAGCTTCTGATTTTTTTAAAATGTTGGTTGAACAGGAAAATAAAGGAATTTATATGTAAAATTGTTAAAGTTTGAAGAGCTTAAGTTCATTTTTATGTAATTATAATTATGTATTCTTGGCATATGTATGCTAGGATAATGACAATTTCATTCTAAAACATTTTTCACATTCTTGTTGTTTTTATTTTTAGATCTAACATTTTAATTTTGTTTAAAGGAACATGTTTCCTCTATAGTATCTCAAATTCAGCGTGATGTTGAGTTTTATTTGTAATTTATAGAAGTCAGGAAAATGACATAATAAAAGTCTACTCAAATTTTACAAAGCCTTTAAACACATTATTTTCAAAGAAATATTTAAAAGATCTTGCTGTTAGCAATGACTTTACTACTTCTGACTTGAACTATGTCAAGAACAAGAATTACACTGCAGTGCCATCTTTATACCCCATAAAGAACTAAAATGAGCAGGTCATTCATTTTCAGTGACAATCATATTTTAATTATGGAAAATTATTTGTAAAATACAGAACTTGTTACCTTCCACATATATGTGTTATATAAGGTATAATTATTAATTAGAAATTAAAAAAAAAAAACTAGAAAAAGATATTTGTACATGATAGCAGAAAGCTTTTTACTTTGCACACACCACAGTGTGACATACCAGGAAAATGGCAATCTGAAATTTTAAGTCTTTTAATTGCTTTATTTTTGCGTTATTATAAATATAACATCTCTTTAAAATACTTCTAAGATTATTTTTTATTAGAATGTAAAATAGAAAATTGCATTAAATAACATTAAATGGAAATTTTATTATGCGGACTGCAATTTCCGTATTTTGAGATATTGACTCAAATACTGTTCAGCATGAAAATTCATAACACAGTTTTAAAAAAACCTTAAACAATGCTCACCCATACACAGTAATGCTTACGAGTGCTTTTGTGTAATCCTATATATCATCTATAGAATTTATACACACCACTTTACATGAAAAAATTTAGTTAAACTAAAAAAAAAAGCTTTTCACAGTTAAAAAGTTAATTCCAGAAATTATCGTTAACAAGTAAAAATTAAATTTAAAAAATCAAAAAAACCCGACTGCGTAAAAAGCGAACTAATTAATTACTTCTCATCAATGTGAAACTATTTTTTATATTACTTACCTATTTTTTTATTTACTTGTATTGATGACTTTTAAGTTGTGTTTAATTGTTAGTTCCTATCTATAAACACTGATTTGATGAGGCTAATAGATGTCTATGAAGGTTAGAGTTGCAGTGAAGCTAGAGATCCTACTTACACAACTTCCAGGTTGTGTAATATTTAAACAGCGTTTCTGACTGAAAAATAGTCAATGAAACACCGACTTCATTTTGAAAGACCTATCCAATGACATGCCACTCAATAGGGTGCGTAAAAATGTTTTTCGTGTCTACCGCCATTTTGAATTTATGAAAACAAAACCTAGCCTATAACCATCGGGCCGTTAAGACGAATTGATAGAGACCCCCTTCATTAAAATCCATCCAGACGTTGGGATGTTTCGAGGGTATAAAGAAATTCACATACCCAGATACGCGTGAAACACATAACCCTTCTTGGCAGTTGGGTAATAAGTAGTTCTCTAACCCAATTCATTTGCGTGTACATTAGACCGGAGGCGGCAGCACAGGCCATCGCCCCATCAAGTTGTAGGCAGAAATTCCATGATTAGACATAACTCGATTAGCATATTCAGTGATAGAACAGTGGCACAACAGTTGGGCGTTTGTCACCACTAAATTTTAATAGTATCCTTCGCCTTGGAAAGTCTCAGAAATTCTATCCGAAAATAAGACGAAGAATATTAATAAAATTTAGCGGTGTCAATGAAATCTCTGCTGCTACGCACTTCCATCACTGCATATTAAAATGCAATTGGTGTCTGCCAAATCATACGTTGGTGGAAACCACCTGCAGAGTCGATTTTATTGGTTAATCTGTAGGTTTATCATTGTGTTTTCCTGAATCCAAAGGTATGAAAACATGGAAGACTGGAATCAGGTGAACGCAATGGTAAACCTATCAGTCAACTACCAAAACCGCGTTTGCAGGTGTCTTCCACCAAGATATGACTTGGCAGACCAATTGCATTCGAATATGCGAATCGAGTTTTAACTAATCCTGGAATTTCAGCCGTCAAATCTATGAGGTAATGGTTTGTGCAGCCGCCCCCCCCCCTCCTCCGGTCTGCTTGTAAATAGACGATAAACGCTACGTACCCCATATTTTACACTAAACATTTGATGGTGCTCCTCAGTGATGTATATCAATTTCAGTATGTTTGAAATAGTTCAAAATCATTAAAATACATTGCAAACGATTTTTCTCCTTCGACCATAATGGAACGAAATTCTTTTGAGTGCCCCTGTAAACGAACTATAAGGGCTATAAACTTCATTTTCAATAGCGCTCGCATTTCACATGCTATTATTGTAAACCTCGATTACGTACATAAATCCCATTATAATCCGAGTACATTCACGAGAGAAAGAGGGCGGCTAGATGGCCAGTCTAACAAAGGCGAGACAAACCGAAGTCATGAACTCTTTTCAACTATGTTGTAAAGTCTTAAAAATCATTCTCTATTTAGTAAATTTAAGATAGTTTAGCTTATAACTTAGCTGAAATAATTCAGCTATTTATATTTTACATCTATTAAATATTATAATTTTTTTAAAAGTAATTTTAGAGGGAAGCTAAATAAATTTTATTTTATTAAATAAAAGGATATCTTGAACAAAAATAATAAAAATATAGGCAATTAAAATTTGAAAGAAAATATGTTTAAGCATGGTACGCATTTCCTTTTAAGAGTTATTATTTTAAGCGAAATGAGTACTAATAATTCTAATATTTCAGAGCGTATCTTAATAAGATGATTAAGAGAACATTTCATAAAGTTAAGTTACTATTATTGCATACAATCAGGAAGGCATATATATATATATATATATATATATATATATATATATATATATATATATATATATATATATATATATAAATTCTAAGCAAAATAATTCTTGCAATGTGCACTTCATTTTGAATGGAATAACTACGCAGGTCACTGTGCCACAAAATGTATTCACTCTTCCATAAAATGACTGAAAAGTCCTTCCTATAGTCTGCAAGAAAAGAAAGTTATTTTCTATGAAGGCGCGAAGACGCATGATCAGTAGGAAGAAAACGAGAAAGGATACCAATGTTCAGACTTTTTACCCGACTGCCAAGAAGGGTTATGTGTTTTACACGTATCTGGGTAAATGGATTTCTTTATACCCTCGAAACATCCCAACGGCTGGATGGATTTTAATGAATGAGGTCTCTATCGATTCGTTTTAATCTTCCGATAGTTATAGGCTAAGTTTTGTTTTAATAAATTCAAAATGGCGGCCGTAAATACAAAATGGCGTCAGAGACGAAAAAAAAAATTACGCATCCTATTGAGTGGCATATCATGGGATAGGTCTTTCAAAATGAAGACGATGTTTCATTGACTATTTTACAGTCAGAAGCTCCGTTTAAATATTACACAACCTGGAAGTTGTGTAGGTAGGATCTCTAGCTTTACTGCAACTCTAACCTTCATAGACATCTATAAGCCTCATCAAAATAGCGTTTATAGATAGGAACTAACAATTAAACACAACTTAAAAGTCATCAATACAAGTAAATACAAACAAGTGGGTAAGTATGATCACAGATCGCACAGAGGGTTTCGTTTAATATTTCTTTCAATACACTTTATCCTTTTAAAATATCTGTTAGTTCCACATTTCGAAACCAGGGGTGCACTCTATTCTAAACAAACCTCTATCCGAACGAAACTCCGTTTTGCATATTATCCGTAGATATATTAGTCGAGGGGATTGGGCCCATAGCACCCGAGATAAGTAGGTGCCCCTGGCGGTAAAAAGTGGAACTAAAATATGTAAGGTTATGGTGCATAATATGAAAGAAATGTCAAAGGGGTGTCGGCAAAAGTTGGAAAAGTGCTCCGCATGTGAAAAGGGTGGAGGTTAGAAAAATTGCTTAAAATACACAAGTTAGAGCCCGGAGGAGTAAATAATATAAGCCTTTTTGAAAATTTTATGATTTGTCGTGCGGTCTGGGGTATTCAGCTATACGTATGCAAAATTTCATGTCTCCAACTTAATTAGGGGCTCTCTTAGAAAGAATTGCTTAAAATACATACGTGGTAGCTCAAAGGGTTAAACGTAAGACTTTTTCAAGATTTTATGATTTGTCGCCTGGCTTCAGGTGTTCTGCTATAAGTATGCAAAATTTCAAATCTCCAATTTAATAAAGGGATCAGTTAGAAAGAATTGCTTAAAATACGCATGTGGGAGCCCAAAGGGTTAAATGTACGACTTTTTCAAAATTTTATGATTTGTCGCATGATGGTGTTCAGCTATAAGTATGCAAAATTTCACGCCTCCAACCTAATTAGGGGCTCACTTAGAAATAATTGTTTAAAATACACATGTGGGAGCCCAAAGCGTTAAATGTACGACTTTTTTAAAATTGTATGGCTTGTAATTTGATGTGAGGTGTTCAACTATAAGTATGCAAAATTAGAATATGTATTTTTATAATAAGTAATTTTAATAAGTATGCAAAAACGGGCTCTGTGGCAGACGGACAGATGGAAGGACAGACAGAGGAGCGAGACAAATAGGGTTTCGTCAGATGAACGAAACCCTAAAAATAGGTAAGTAATATAAAAATAGTTTCACATTGATGAGAACTTATTAATTAGTTCGCTTTTTACGCAGACGGGTTTTTTGATTTTTTAAATTTATTCCATTAGTGAAAAGGTCAGAATGGCATGTGCACAACTGCCAATCATTAAAGATATTTTCTACCACTATTTTTCAAAATTAAGATTGTGTATGTCACTGTAAAGACTGTCCAGATGACCAAAAGATGGAGTATGATATTCGCCAAAGGCAAAGTATGGATTTTTCATAAAGTTCAACTGCACTGCTAAACGAAAAGAAAATAAGTATTTTCGTAATGATGCGGATGTCCAGGCTACAGTATGGAGATCGACGCAGAGCCTGAAACAGAGCTTTTTCACGCAGGACATCAATACATTGATAAATCGTTAGAAAAAATGACTGGATGTGTGAGGAAATCATGTTAAAAAATGGTACTAGATGTACACATCTAGAAATGTAGAGTTTAAGTGTATATTTTATTAACAATCTTTAGAACCTAGGATGTTATTTTATAAAATGGACCGCAAAATAACTTTAAAATAAAACTAGTACCCTCTTTATTTCTAGCAGGTACTGTACGTCGCTAGAGGCGTTGCAATGAGGGGTTATGGTGGGAGGGAACCTCTCCCTCCAATATATGCGAACTTGGGAAATTTGAGCTTAGAGTTGGGAAATTCTAGATTTTTTTAAACACTTTTTCTTTTTTTAAAATAATAGTAAAAAAAAAAACAACTTATTATTTTGCCAACTACCGTTCTAAGTTTAACAGTAAACTAGTTAAATTATCAAAAGAAATGCAAAAAGCAGCCAGACTCAATTTGTCTCATTGTGTTTCTTTGTGCTATGAAAATATCATGCATCCTGAATTTCCCTACTGTTGTCCATCAACAATGTCTGTAATCTATTTCCTCCAAAACTTTGTTCCGTACTGAAAAATCTCAAAATATCATGAGGCTATTTTCATATGAAGTACGATTATGACTCTCACACAATACAAAACAAAAACTTTCATTAAATGAGCCAATAATTATAATTTTTACATTTTTAGTTTCAGTATTTTTCTTTGGAAAGAAATATGGTACTTTTCGGTTAGCCGGGCGCCAGTGTTATATATACATATATATGTATATATAAATGTATGTATATATACATATATATTTACATATATCTATATGTGTATATATACAATATGTGTATATGTATATATATATGTATATTTACATATTTGTATGTATATAAATATGTATATATAACACTGGCGCCCGGCTAACCGAAGAGTACCAGAAATTGTTTTAAGTATGAGTATGATCATCATTAAACACACATAGCACATATCATTTCAGTTGGAAAATAGAGCAATTTGTTTCAAGTTGGGAAATTTTTTAATTACAAGTTGGGAAATTTTTGAATTCCCCCCCCCCCCCCACACACACACACGAAAAAATATCTGTAGCTATGCCCCTATGTCGCTTATTTTAAAGGCATTATAGCAGTTTTAACACTTTTCAACATATTCGAAAAGTGTTTATAAATTCGGAACTTCTGCCGTCAGTGCTCAACTCACGTAAATATACTGGAACCTCCATGTAACTGAAATATGTTATTGAGATGTACCATGGCATATTCGATATTGAAAATAAAACATGTAGCATTTATAGTCCATGGAATAACTTGTGCATACAGAAATTGACAAACGTATTCTTCAATAACCAAGCTTTCACTAGATAAGGTTCCCCAAAATTTTGTTTTAGATTCTGGTGCAAGTATTTTATTAATATATGGTAATTATCTTTTCAACAAATCAATCATTTCGACCATTAAAACCGTGTTTCTTCCTATGTCAAAATGAATACAGTTAATTCAGCTGTTGTGTATTCTGGATGAAATAAATTAATTTCCAGAAGTGGTAAAGCGTTCTAAACATATTGCATTGCAGTCTTTCTGAGTTACAAAAGACAATGATAAGAAAACTAATTTATTGCCATACTATATTATTGTAACAATTTTCATTTTGTCTACATTATGAACAAGCTGACCACCCGGCATTTTCAAGCTCGTCAAAAAATAGCACGAAACGCAATTAAAAAAAAATGGCAATAAAAAATTGCGAATACTGTAAAAATCATTGGACGAATTCCGAATAGAATTTATTGAAAAGAGAATAAAATTTACTATGTTGAGCAAGAAGATTGAAACCGGATTCCTTTTACTAATGTGGAAAAATTGTAGTAAATCTTGAAAAATTTCAAAAATTGCAGAAGATATCATTTTTTATATTGGGATGAAAGATTAAAACAGGCTACAAGTATTAAGAAATCGTCAAAAAACGTGAAAAAAATTCTAAAAAAGGCGTAAAATATTTGCGAAAAATTCTAAAATGCTGTACGAATTCTAAATAAACTTTATTGAAGAGAGGACAGAATTTACTATATTGGGCTGTAAATTTAAAACCGAATTTCTTTTATTATGTGCAAAATCGCCGCGAATTGCAAGAAAACTCCAGCTTAAAATCGCATACAAATAAAAATTAAAAAATCACAGAGAACAAAATTTACTACAATGAGCTAAAACACTGTAATTCGAATTCTTTCACAAATGCCAAAAAATCGGCGCGAAACGCTAAAAATGACATTCAAAATTGCGGAAGATAAAATGTATTATATTATAGGCTAAAATTTTGAAACCGAATTCGTTTATAAACTTCAAAACATCGCAGAGGGTCGCGGAAAAACTCTAACAATAGCGTTAAAAATCTCTAAAAAATTAAAAACCGCATAGTACAATTTTTACTGTATTAGGCTAAAAGTTTGAAGCAGATTTTCTTTTATAGATGCCAAAACGCGAAAAAAGTCTAAGAATCGCATTAAAAATTGCTAAAGTTCAGAGATCGCGGAGGAAAAATTTGACAGGCAGGTATGCGAGTTTTTCGCAAATTAAGTGTGTTTAACTGATTTTTAATCCTCCTGCCAATACCTTGTCCCGAGCTACGAGCAAAAATCGTTTGCATCCACACATTGCCTGTTTTCCAGCTCTTTTAGTCAGTCAGTTCGCATTCTACGAAGCCTTCGTATACGGCTGCATGCGGGGAGTTTTTCTTCTGTTACTGTTTATTTCCAGCATCTTGCTTTATGCAATTTTTTCGGCAAATGTGTGGTATGACGTAATGGTTTAACTGAATGTATATATTGTGTGGTCGTGGTATAAGAGACGGCTCTGTTTTTCTAAAAAGGGATTATGTAAGTTTAAGCCGTTTAAGAGCATGTCTATCTCAGTTACTTTGTTTTTAAATATTTAATGTTTTAAGTTTTTTCGACATCGAAGTAATGATGTCTGTTTTTGTGATTTTAAATAAAACTATAAAAAGTTCAACGTGTCTTCAGTATATAATCAGCTGGTAATGACTGTCTACACTGCGTTTACTCTGCTCTGGCTTGAATTTAAGTTATTTAAGCTCGATGAATTCTCACTGGTTATGGGTCAGAGCAGTTATTATACCAGCTGTAATATGGAATAAGTTTTATATTCCCGCTGAGTGCTGTGGTTCCTGTTCCTGTTTTATATGAGTGGTTCCTGCTGCTGACGACGTCATTATAGTTAACGTCTTTACGGACTATTTCTGGATAACAACTTAACAGAAAGGAAGTTTTCTCCTCCTTATGATCTGGATTAGAATAAGAGTTTCACTTCTACAGATTGTATGTAGGACTTTTAAGGACTGGATTTTTGAACTTTAAGTGCATAAGACTTGCCATATCAGAGTGAACGTAATAAGTAAGAATTTTTCTTACTTTTTACTTTCTTGAATGTTTTCTTAATATATTGTATATATATATATATATTTCTCTCAGTAATTAATCTTGTTTATATATATATATATATTATAATGGATGAGATTGAATTTTTGACTCCAGACAACTACGCAACATGATCCGCGGACATGAAAGTCCTCCTTATAGACCGTGGTTGCTAGGGGTTTATTAATGGTAGAGAAAAACCACCTGATGATAGTGTAAAACATAAGGAAAAGCGTGACTATAATTTACGCCGTGATAGGGCATTTAGTTCTATATATTTAAATGTATCTCCTGATCTTAGACCACTACTTGCAGAAACGACTGGTGCTAAGAAAGCATGGGATATCCTCCAGGATAACTATCGCCCTAAAACTAAAGCTGCAGTAATCTCCCTCCTGGATAAATTTTTCGCTGCCAGGTATGAAGAGGGGGAAGGGATTGGTTTGTTTGCAGCTAGATTACGTACAATTATTAAACAATTGCAGGAACAAGGTCATCCATTAGAGGATCTTTATCAGGCTTTCCAGCTTATTCGCTTTTTACCTGACCAATTTTCTAGTAGAGTTCTTAATATTTATCGTTATACTGATACTGATTTTAAATTTGATCCCATATTGAAAGAACTACTTTTAGAGGAAAGCCGCTTGCAACAATGCAATCTAGATAAATCAAATGTTGCATTTAAATCTAAATTAGAAAAACCTAAAGGCAAAAATATAAAACAGTATAGTAGAAGTAGCAGTAAGGATAGAACTACTCTCTTGAAACGCGATGTTGTATGTAGCAAGTGCAAAATGAGGGGTCACATTGCACCAAATTGTACTTTAAAACCCAGTAAAGAGATAAAGAGAAGGGGGGGCATTTGCCCAAACAGTAGTTTTGCTACAGATATGCTTGAAGCTAATCAAAGCTCTGTCAAAGGACAGGAGTGGCTTTTTGATACTGCTGCATCCACACATTTTTGTAAAGATCGAGGGCTTTTCTCCACATGCAAAACAATTAGGGGGACTGACATGTCTGTTGCTATAGGGGACATTAAATGTCCAGTTTTAGGCATCGGAACAGTAGAGATGTGATTTTATGAGAAGGGGAACCGCCAAAATTTGGAACTTAAAAATGTCATGTACACGCCTAAACTTAGACGTAATTTAATGTCAGGTTCAGCCCTTGACAGCATGGGAATGTCTTTTTCATGTAAAAATGGTCGTTTGACTTTATTATCGAAAAACGGAAGAAAAATCTTTACGGCTATTAAAACAAACGATTTTTTCATTTGCAAACCAACATATCCCAACGTAAAAGACAAGAGGGCTTATTCAGCACAGACTCAAAAGTGCGGTGGGGATCTAAACAAATGGCATCGAATATACTGTCATATTAATACAAAGTATATTTTAAATACAAGTAAGAATGATGCAGTTCATGGTTTGCCAAATTTCAAGAAAAAAGACATGCCAACTTGTGAAGATTGTAAGATCGCTAAGTCCCGAAGGGTCTCGTTCAAGCCAATAGGCAAAACACGTTCTAGAGCTCCCCTCGAATTGATTCATTCTGATGTATGTGGGCCCCTTCCTGTCAAATCAAACGGAGGAGCTAGATATTTTGTGAGCTTTATCGATGACTATTCTAAAAAAAGTAGTTGTTTACCCACTTAAACAAAAGGGTGAAATTTTTGAATGCTTCAAACGGTTCCAAAAAAGGGCGGAAAAGATTTCTAAATCGCAAGATCATAAATCTTAGGTCTGACCATGGCGGTGAATATGAAAATACGGCTTTCAGTAAATACCTTGAAGATCAAGGAATACATCATGAATTCAGTAACGAGTACACTCCCGAGCAAAATGGAACTGCGGAAAATTTCAATTGTGTGGCCTTAAATGCTATAAAAGCCCTCTTACATGAGAGCAAATTAAGAGAAAGTTTTTGGGCAGAAGCATTACTAACTTTCGTTTATACGTGGAACCGGGTCTGCCACGGTAATTAGACAAAAACTCCATTCGAATTGTATGGAGGGAGAAAACCATCGGTAAAACACCTGAAACCCTTCGGCAGTACTGTTTACGTGGGAAAACCTAAGCAGTTGAGAAATAAATTTTCAATGAGAGCCCAGAGAGGTATAATGGTCGGATACGCACTTTTCACTAAAGGTTACCGCGTATGGTTACCCCAGGAGCGTAAAACGATAGAAACTATAAACGTTACTTTTCCGAAAGAAGAGCGCAGAGGAATCATACTGGGTCCAAAGCGAAATACCTACAGCTCATCTGATGAATCTGAATCGGACTCTGATGAAGAAACGAATGACGAGGGTAAACCCGAAAAAGATCCAAAGGAAGAAACGGAGCCAGAAGATATGAGCAGCGTTCCAGCTCAAAGCTCGTTTCCTAATCAAGAAAATGTCCAAAACGGTTCTATACCTGATACGTCTAAAAAAGTTCTTTTTACGCCTGGATCTTCTAAACCCCAATGGGAACGACTAGCTGTAAAACGAAAAAAAGAACCAAGACATGACATTTACTATCGTATAGTTGGAACTAAAACTAGGATAAAATGATGGGCAGAAGCCAAAGCTTATTGTGAGAAACACAATATACCTTTTAAAAGAACAGATTTTGATTTTCGTATTTCTAATACTTATTCAGGTCGAGTTAAAATACCTAGTGACGAAGAGTCTGACAATGAAACAATCGAAGCTAATTTTGCAGATATTAAAATACCTTCAAATTATAATGAAGCTTATAATTCCCCCCAGAAAAGAGAGTGGTTTAAAGCTATGGACGACGAGATACAAACAATGAAAGAAAGAAAAGTCTGGACTTTAGTCCCTAAACCTGACAAAACTACAATTGTTAATAACCGATGGGTTTATACTGTAAAACGTAACGAGGATGATAAAATCATCAGATACAAGGCACAATTAGTTGCTCAAGGTTTTCGTCAGAAAAAAGGGATAAATTACGATGAAGTGTTTAGCCCAGTTATAAAGTTTTCAATCATTAGACTTTTCTTTACCGTTTTAGTTTGTTTATGCGGCTGGTCACATTGTCAGCTTGACGTTAAAGTAGCATATTTATATGCTAAACTAAATAATAAAATTTACATGTATCAACCTCAAGGATTTATTGATAAAGACTATCCTAATCATGTATGCAAATTAAGTAAAGCTATCTATGGTTTAAAGCAATCTGGAAGGTAATGGTTCTTTGAAATAAATTCAGTTTTGATAGAATTAAGATTTAAACGCTTAACCTGGTGTAACTGTGTATATGTCTTTAATGAAAATTTGGTTCTTCTACTTTATGTAGATGATATTGTTCTGTTTGGAAAAACCCCTCAAGATATAAAACACGCAATAGACAAGCTACGAAATAAATTTGACCTAAAAATCCTTGGGAAAACTAAAAGACTTTTAGGAGTGACATTTGAGGGGGAAAATAAAACTTTATGTACACATCAATCTGACTATATTTCAGAAGTATATGAAAGGTTTAGCAAGTTTAATATTCCAGTAACATCACTACCAATCGCAAAAGGAATTGTTTTATCTAAAACGGATTCGCCAACTACCGAAACCGAAATTCAAGAAATGAGTAAAATCCCGTACCGTAGTTTAATCGGATGTCTTGCGTACATAGCAAGTCGCACACGTCCTGATATTAACTTTGCAATTAATATATTTTCTCAGTTTCAGGAAAACCCTGGCATGGTTCACTGCAATTACTTATTAAAGTTATTGGGTTATGTTAAATCTACGCAACACTATAAACTTAACCTTTCAAGTATAAAAAGTTTAAAACTTTCCTGTTACAGTGATGCAGATTTCGCATCAAATCAAGGTGACCGTGTTTCGATGGGAGGGATTATTCTATTTTTAGATGAGGCTCCTATTATCTGGCGCACGTTTAAACAAAACTGCGTAGCACTTTCTACAATGGAGTCGGAATACATAACTTTAACGGAAGCTGCTAAAGATTTACAGTGGGTAATACGTATTATTCAGGAATGTATAAATTTAAACATATTTCCAAACGAAGTCAATTTTTCAGCTCAACTCTTGTGCGATAACCAAGCTGCTATAGATTTTTCACATTCACCCATCGAAAATAAGAGGACAAAACACATTAGTGTTAGATATCATTTTCTAAGAAATTTTATTTATGAGAATATATTCACCCTCAAATATGTAAGATCAAAGGAAAACTTTGCTGATATCCTAACTAAACCTCTCCCCAAGGAAGGGTTAAAGACCTTTGTAACGAAATGTTTTTCAGTTTAAATAAGTACAAAAACATTATGAATTCTTATATTCATATATAAAAAGTTTAGAATATATGGTATATATGTATTTGCTAATGTGAACTGTTTTTTTAATGCACATCTTGTATAGCAAATTTAATCTAATATTTTTAAACTTGGTTATTGTATAAATGTAGTTAGTGTGTTGTATAAAGGTATTTTCGTTGTGATCACAATTTTTTTATGTTTTTTTTTTTTTTTATTTTTCCGATAAGTGCACTTATCACCCCCCCTCCCTTTATTTTTTATTTTTTTGGTTAACAAATATTTTACATGTTGTATTGTAATGCATCCAAAGGATGATATTAGGTTTAAATGGTTAATTGATCATTTTTTTAAAATATTTGAAATGTATTAAAGTTATGTGTACATATATTAATGTTCGGAATTGTGTTTATATTTGAATGTTTTTGAAAAGTACAGGTAACGCAATGTTTTAAAGCCTTTTCCTTCTATTAGTGTACATGAAAATGTTTATATGCGGAAATATATTTTTGTTTTAAACAGCTTTTTTTGTTTTTTATTTTCAGCTTTGTCAAATATGTATTAAGTGAAGGGTTACCTTGTTGACGACAGTGTATGTAGAAGTTAGATATTTTTTATTGTTGCAATTGTAATTATGTATAATGCATCTGATTCTTTAAACTCTTTTGTATGTATGAAAGTTAAATTTTATACAGGAGTATGAAGTTACATCTCCTTTGAAAATCTAAAGATTTGGAGTTTAAAGGTTAGTTTAATATGATTCTAAACTACGTATGCTCGTAACTACGGGAAGGGGGACAATGACAGGCAGGTATGCGAGTTTTTCGCAAGTTAAGTTTGTTTAACTGATTTTTAATCCTCCTGCCAATACCTTGTCCCGAGCTACGAGCAAAAATCGTTTGCATCCACACATTGCCGGTTTTCCAGCTCTTTTAGTCAGTCACTTCGCATTCTACGAAGTCTTCGTGTACGGCTGCATGCGGGGAGTTTTTCTTCTGTTACTGTTTATTTTCAGCATCTTGCTTTATGCAAATTTTTCGGCAAATGTGTGGTATGACGTAACGGTTTAACTGAATGTATATATTGTGTGGTCGTGGTATAAGAGCTCTGTTTTTCTAAAAAGGGATTATGTAAGTTTAAGCCGTTTAAGAGCATGTCTATCTCACTTACTTTGTTTTTAAATATTTAATGTTTTAAGTTTTTTCAACTTCGAAGTAATGACGTCTGTTTTTGTGATATTAAATTAAATAAAACTATAAAAAGTTCGACGTGTCTTCAGTATATAATCAGCTGGTAATGACTGTCTACACTGCGTTTACTCTGCTCTGGCTTGAATTTAAGTTATTTAAGCTCGATGAATCCTCAAAATTTACTGCATTAGACTGGAAGTTTGAAACGATTTCTTTTCAAAATTGTCAAAAAATCGCCGCGGAATGCGAAAGAAACGCTAAAAATCACATCCAAAATTACATTAAAAGACACTTTAAAACTAAACAAGTTGGAAATTGCTCGTCAAACGTGGCAAATGAGGTGCGTTCGTACTATAACTAGTTTTATAATTATTTTTTGCACTCCATATTGTACTGAATGTATAATTTTTTGCACTTCATAAAGCGCATAGTCTGATACATCATTAAAATGCACTTCCAATATTTTTTTCCCATTCCCCGTAATGTAACGGAACACTTTTGACTGTCCCTGTAATTAAACTATACATCCGATTTTCCTAAAATTTGAAATAGCTCGACAAAATTTTGCAACAATTATATCTTTAAAATTTCAGACCATTCGGAAGGCTGTAATATCATTTAAATGCACTTGCAATAATTTTTCCCATTGGCCGTAATGTAAAGAAAAACTTTTGACTGTCCCTGTAATTAAACTATGCATCCGATTTTCCTAAAATTTGAAAGGGCTCGACAAAATTTTGCAACAGTTATATCTTTAAAATTTCAAATCATTCGGAAGGCTCTAATATCATTAAAATCCACTTGCAATAATTTTAAAAACTTTTGACTGTCCCTGTAATTAAACTATACATGCGATTTTTCTAAAATTTGAAAGGGCTCGACAAAATTTTGCAACAGTTGTATCTTTAAAATTTCAGATCATTCGGAAGGCTCTCATATCATTAAAATGCACTTGCAATAATTTTTCCCATTGGCCGTAATGTAAAGAAAAACTTTTGACTGTCCCTGTAATTAAACTATACATCCGATTTTCCTAAAATTTGAAAGGGCTCGACAAAATTTTGCAACAGTTATATCTTTAAAATTTCAGATCATTCGGAAGGCTGTAATATCATTAAAATGCACTTGCAATAATTTTTCCCATTGGCCGTAATGTAAAGAAAAACTTTTGACTGTCCCTGTAATTAAACTATACATCCGATTTTCATAAAATTTGAAATGGCTCGACAAAATTTTGCAACAATCATATATTTGAAATTTCAGACCATTCGGTTGGGTAGTTTTTGCTCTGTTACATGCGGACAGACGGACGGACAGACGGACGGACGGACTGAACGACGACTATAGGTGCTACGTATTTATATAATTACGAACGCACCTACACTGCAAATAAAGGCGTCTTAAATTCAGACACATATGTGACTGAAAAAGTAATTCAGACACTTAAGTGTCTGAATATGTAATTTCAGACATCATAGGTATCTGAAATTAAGACACTTAAGTGTCTTACTATGATCATGGTATAAACACTGTAAACTGAAATGTCTGAAATTCAGACACTTAAGTGTCTGAAAATGGAGTGTTCAATTTTCAGACGTTTTAAAGTGTCTTAATTTTTAAGACACGTGTATCCGTCTGAATTTAAGACAGTTCAAACGTCTGAATCGCATCCATCTTTGATCAACCTGCCTGTTCAGCAATAGGCAGTCGTTTTCTTCACTTTTTTGTAAGCTTTATACACTGTAAAAAGTATCCGTTAAAATATGGAAATTGTACTGTCTATTCAGACAACCATTTACGTTATTTATTTTAATGTAATTTTTTTTACCGTACATTCCAGAAAATTTTCCATTTTTTTTGCATATTTCTGTATTTAAAAAGTTCCATTTAAAAGATAAAATATAACCTTTCTAGGACAAACCCATATAATTCAATCCCCTTTTCAAAAATCACCTATATTAGGCAGGATTTATTTATTTATATTCATACCAGTGTGTTATTTCCAAGAAATCATGAAATTTTTCATTTCAGCGAAATTTCCGTTATACAGAGGTTTACTTCAGTTTTATTTACTGTTAATTGAGTTACAGTTAGCAAATAATTTTTAGTAGTACGTTTAAAAATATACGATATAACCATGCTGAAAGCGAAATTTTGCTCACTCTCATTCGATTCCTTCTTAAAAAGTTTGATTACGTAATACTTGGGTTACCTACTGTTATAGAAACCTGTTTAAAGAGGATCGCTTATAATTCGATAGGTAATTTATTCATCAAAAAATAGAAAACTTATTTCGATCACATATTTTCTGAATAACATCATCTGCCAATTACATGATTTAAGAACAAAAATGAATTAAAATTTATACATTTCCAATTTGGAGTGGAAATTAAACCTTTAATTTTTGAAAGTGAATAGTGGCGCCATCTCGTGTAGTCAAAGTAATCTATCTGGAAATAAAACTACAGCGAAATTCGATACATGACGTTAATGATTTTAGCGTATACCAGTGGTTCCCAACCTTTTTTTGGCCGTGCCCCACCTAGGCATCTCTAAAATCATGATGCCCTCCCCCCCCCCCTCCCTTCTATATTATATAAATATTGTCACATAAAAAATAAACTTCCATTTTCCCAGATGGATCCGAAAATAGCATTGAATCCATCATAAGTGATTTCACATTCTTTAATTTATCAAAATCATATTTTTTTAAATTACAAATATGCTTTTAACCTAACTCCATGAATGCAGTGATGCCATGGATCTTCGCATTTACATCGTTTTATTGTTTTTTGGCAACTTACCTCAAATTTTATAACTGATAAACAGTCTACATTTTTATTTTCGCAAAATTTCTTGAAAACATTTTCATATTTTGTATAATATCTGATAGAATTAATACATTTTATAATGGATTTTAGTACTTCATTAAGAATAAGTGATATTTGTTTATCGCCAAGACTGTATGGATAACATAATTCACAAGTAGCATTTCCGGGTTCACACTTTTATCCAGTTTAAGTTACTACTTACCTTTCCTCCCATAACATACTTCTTTGATAGCGGATTTTTTTCCCATTATTATTATTTGGGCGCCATGTTTTCTCCAATTTAAAATTTTAAAATGCATATGTCATGAATTTCATATTCTGTATGTGGTCTGCAGAAGACCCATAAGAAGTTTACTTTCATCACTTTCCTTCCGTGATGCACACGGGGTTTTATTAATTTCATAAATGTAGCACCTCATTTTTATCATTAAAACATTTTTTAGATTAAACATGCCCAAATAGTCAATTTTAGATATACTCTACAAAATTTCCTATGTAAAATTTCCCTCGTGGGGCATATTACACTATGAATAGATGTACAAGTTTTTTTTTTTAAATAAATAGTAAAAAAAAGAGGTGCAGTGTTTCAGTTATTTTTAAATTTTTTCATCTATTATTTCTATTTTTAGACTAAGACACTACTTTCATTAGAAAAAAATGACAGAAAATTTGTTAATAAGAAGTCTGAAATTGTAATGAATTGAATGGCGGAGATAGGGCTTTCCCGGTCTCCTTAAAAACATTGCTTGTGCTTGATGAATAACATTATTTTGAAAAGTCTGCCGACGAGGTCGTAGCCGAGTGGTTAGCGCGCCCTTCTCCCACGCAGAGGACCCTGGATCGAATCCCACCTGTGGTAAGTGTTAAAGTTTACTCTAGTTTGGAATGAATACTATATAAATCAGATGGCCTTTGGTTAGTGGTTGTATATAAGATATGGAGATTAGTTCTTGAAAAATTATGTTTTATCTTTTAAATGGAAATTTTTAAATACAGAAATATGCAAAATAAAGGGATTTTTTTCTGGAATTTACATCAGAAAATTTCAATTAAAATATGTAAATTATACTGGAGTCTCGAGGGGCTACAGTTTCCATATTTTTAGGGATATATATATATATTTTACACCCTATAATGCTTACGAAAGAAAAAAAAAAGGTGAAAAAATGTTTGTTGAAGTGGTCAAACATGGATGCAATTCAGACATTTGAAGTGTTTGAAATTCAGACGCATACAAGTGTCTTAAAAATTAAGACACTTTAAAACGTCTGAAAATTGAACACTCCGTTTCAGACACTTAAATGTCTGAATTTAAGACATTTCAGTTTACAGTGTAAAAAAACGCACAGGACAAAATGTGCTACTTTAGGCTAAAAAATTAATACCGGATTCTTTTTGTGTAAAAATCGTCGTATAACGCGAGTAAACGAGCAGTAGTAGCATTGAATATTGCATTAAAAAACGCTAAAGTTTAAAAATCGCGGAGGACGGCATTTAATATAGTCGACTGAAAATTTAATGTAGTGGATAAATTTGCTGTATTGGGCCAAACGTTTCCTACAGAATCCCTTTTACCCATATCGTAACATTGTTACTCGTATTTTTTCTCGAATTCAAAAACTCGACCCGAAATGCAAAAAACCGTTAAAAATTTCAGTAAAAATAGCTAAAATTGAAAAATCGCGGTTTAAAAATTTATTATAGTGGGTTAAAAGAAAGCTGAAACTGAATTCTTTTTACGAATGTTAAAAAATAGGCAAACGTGAAAAAACGCTAAAAATCGGTGAAAATTCAAGTCGCAGAGGACAAAATTTTCTGTTGCGAGCTAAATTTCAACTTATACACTGCTCAAAACAATTAAAGGATATTGCAGTTTTAGGTGGATTTTGTATCTGGTAAACTGTTTAGCTGATTGATACATGGTCGACA
This sequence comes from Maratus speciosus, assembly GCA_963932465.1. Classification (NCBI taxonomy): domain Eukaryota; kingdom Metazoa; phylum Arthropoda; class Arachnida; order Araneae; family Salticidae; genus Maratus; species Maratus speciosus. The sequence continues at coordinate 292,831,548 of OZ010791.1, forward strand.
GACATAGTAGGTTATGTGAGAATAAATTACACATGTTTGGCAGAAAAAATGCATTTTATTGCGCATTTGTGTACTAAAGGAAAAAAAACACAATTTGTGCATATGAGAAAAAAAGAATAAGAAAAGGTGTTTTCTTCAAAGAAAATCATTTTCAGTAGGGGGTATGGTTTCCACGGGCGGCCAGCAACGTTGAACACCTTTGAGGCATGGACTCAATGAGGCTATTAATGACGAGTTGGGGTATTCTGCCCCACTCTTCCAGAAGAGCTCTTTCCAGTTCTTGGAGAGTTTGTGGGGGTTGTTGGCGGCCAGAAACTCGTCTTCCTAGAGCGTCCGAAACGTGCTCGATTGGATTCATGTCTGGAGAACACGCTGGCCATTCCATTCGAACGATTCCTTCCTCGAAAAGGAAATCCTCCACCAGGTTTGCACGATGTGGCCTGCAGTTATCGTCCATTAAAATGAAGTTATCTCCGATTGCAGCGTAAGGGACTACAATAGGTCTGAGGATCTCATACCTATATCGGCGACCAGCCACAGCTCCATCTCGAATGATGTAGAGGTCAGTGCGCCCGTCAAGGGAGATGCCACCATACACCAACACTCCTCCACCGCCAAATCTGACACTTTCGTGCACGAACGCAGGATTATTCCTACAGCCACGGTCCCTCCAGATGAAAATACGCCTATTATCCGGATGCACAGAAAAACGGGACTCGTCAGAAAACAGAATATTGCTACATTCATTTCTCCTCCAGTTGACATGCTCGGTTGCCCACTCCCTGCGGTCGCGACGATGCCTTGATGTTAATCTAACACATACCATCGGTCGGCGAGCATACAGACCTACAGCATGGAGCCGGTTTCGAACAGTCTGAGTTGAAATCGTGGTGCCTGTAGCCGAGCGAAGGTGTTGTTGGAGAAGAGTAGCGTTCATGGTTCGGTGTCTCTGAGCTGTTAACGCTAAATACCAATCTTCATTGGGCGTTGTTGCCCATCTACAACGTTGCCCTGGTCTTCGGCCTGCACATCCACTCTCCAAAAAAGGTTCCAGATCCTGGAAATGACACTTTGTGACACTCCAATGGCTTGCGCTACTTCGGCTTGAGTTTGGCCCCCTTCTAACCTACCAACAATTCTCAAAGCTTCTGAATCTGTCAAATGACTTCGCTGAGACATCGTACTCATCGAAACAAAGCAATCACTGGATGCCGATCATCATTGTCTTCATTCTCTTTTATCCAGTTTAAAGTCATATTTCATTCGCTGCCGCTGAAGCGACGTTTTTGACGTCGAACTCAAAATTTGCATACTCCACAGTTTAAAAACCAGAAAAATTTGCATTTGTGATTCTCTTCTTCTATTTTCGGCAAAAAAAATTTCGTTTATACCTTTATTTTATATAAAACTTCAAATATCCTTTAATTGTTTTGAGCAGTGTATTATAACCGGAAATCTTTCATGAATGTCAAAAAACTGGCATGAAACGTAAAAAAACGCGCGAAAAAACTCATTAAATATCGCTAAAATACAAAAATCGTGAAGGAAAAATTTTACTATGTTAGGCTAAAAGTTTGAACTCCTTTTACCATTGTGGAAAATATCGCTGTAAAAGTGAAAAATTATAGTAAAATGCGAAAAAACTCTAAAAATTGCAAAATAAATTATCAAAAAGTTCGAAAATCGCTGTACGAATTTCTAATAAATTTATGGAAATGAGAACAAACTTTACTATATTGGACTATAAGGTTGAAATCGGATTATTTTTACAAATGTAGAAAAATCGTCAGGAAACGCGAAAAAAAAATCCAAAAATCGCAGAAAAAATTGAATAAAAAAAGTCTAATCACTTAATCCCAAATCGGGCTTCGAGGTGCATTGCTACAGATATAGAAATACTTTCCTACCATATCTTGTAGTTCTACTTGAGAATACAGCAAACACACACACTGAGATAGAGACACACATGCACTATTCTTTTATCAATATGGATTACCTATTCCTCTGAAAAGCTTTTCTATTTTCAGTTTTCAGAAATTTCAAAGAACTGATTTGCATATCTTTTCACAAGCGACCTTTATTTACGGTTCTCAGTGATTATATGCCTCCCTTGGCTAGATAAGAAATGTATTCTGGTGATACATAGTAGTTGTCAAAGAAAAATCTGTAATTGTGGTTCCTTAGCAAGCAACTTGCAAGATGAATAACGCTATGTGCACTTAACATCCAAGATAGGCACTTTGGAATATCTCAAATCTGTGTTATTCCCCACTCAGCGTCTTACGCAAGTTTTCATCTTTTTAATTTTGATAGATATTATATTTTTAATTTTGGTTTCTGGTTGTTATAGCTATAGTTGTGGGTAAAGCCCTCGTTAGCGTTATATTCGTCGTCCTGTAACTTAAAAAAATTATATAAAATTAAAATTGTATGTATGGGTATAATCAGGTCAATGAACGATATGGCATATCTGGAACATTAAAGCAAAGTAACTTATCAATACCTAATATAAACAAGAGAGTAAAAATGTAATTACATCAATTCAGCATACAGTTTTGCCAATATATAACCATTTTTTATAAATTCTTTTTTCATTCATGACTTTTTCAAAATTTTTTAAATTGAAATTTGAATTTACATTAAGAAACAGTTCACAGAGACGAAACTTTTTTTAAACAAACTGTCCGTTAGGTACAGCAAGACTGATTAAAGAACAAGTAATATAAAAATTTTGTTTTTAAAGTCAATTCCTACTTAGGTCATCAAAGAAAAATTTAATATAATCCCTTAAGCTAATATTAGTTTTTGTTGCATTAAAATATCTCAATTTGTTGATTTTCTATAAGCAAGTACACTGTAAAAAATATTTCCCTTACTTTACACCAAAAAGGGTGGCAACTAAATTGCCATCCCAAGTGGTGTAATGAAATTCCATTTGTAAACTGGTGTAATGAGCCACCAGCTATCAAATGGTGTAAACAAACACCACTTTTAGTGGCAACTTAGTTGCCACCCTTTTTGGTGTAAAGTCACGCTAATGCTTATCTGGTGTAAAGTCACACTACTGCTTATTTGGTTTGCACTTTAACAGTAAAATAAAAAACAATTTAAAGATTACATTTTAAATCTAATGCAACCATAATTTACAATAAATATTTTCACTCAAAGAGGCACTATACATTAATTTAACTGCGATAATTTATTATCTCAATTAAATATTTATTTGAAGCATTTTAGTTTTCGTAAACAACGAAATTTCCTCACAAATCATTCGTTCGTTACATCTGGTCTTACGTCACGTGTACTTGACTCTTTTTTAAAAAAAAATCTCAGCGTAGGCCTGGCTGGTTTTCGAATAAATAGTCTAAGCCAATTTAAATAAACGTACCATAAATGCAACTAAACATTGCAAATTGTACAAAAGTCAGATATAGAGAGCTAAAAACCATACCAACCTCTCAAGCGCCTAAGAACAATTTTTATCACTTTTAAAATGCAAATTAAAAATACTTAACGGCATAATTAATTAATAAACACTATACCTTTAGAAAGCTTGAAGTTTAAGCTTTAAAAAGATACTAATAGTTAAGCAAAATGATAAGGTTTAAATAGTTAAAAAAGGCGCAAAACAAAGTAAACAAAATGCGTAACGCTATGGGAAGGTGGTCAGAGACAAAATTTTTATACCAAATTTCATAAATTTTTTAAACATATCTAAACTCAACCCAGGAATACACGGTAGATGGCGGAGCAAAGACCGTACTTTATAGAACATAAAACAAGTATTAGTTTTTTAAAATAATTAATAAAAAGTTGAAAACAAGCTATGTTAAAATATGTCAACAACAGTAAAAAATCCCGCATGTATTTCTATGGGCGAGTTCTAACTGGAAAATCGAAAAATGTCGACGTTTGAAACGCTCAGTAAATACACAAAGTGTTCAAAACTTTTAAAACTAGATAGAATCTTGAAGTTTAAGCTTTAAATGAGCTGAATATCACATTAGTTTTCAGAAAAAGTTGGGTTTTTGTAGTTAAAAAAGCTTAAGAATATCGTTGTTTACGTAATGTATTTCCTATGGGAAAACGAAAGTCGTAATCCTAAAAACGATACTTTTTAAAATGGTTCGCAAATAGTTAAAACTTATTGAAAACTTAAAATTCTTGGTTAAAAAATAATCTACGATCTTTAATTTAGTTGAATCAAACATTATTTTAAAGTTAACAAGCGGAATTCATTGTATACTGAGCGTCTCAAAAGTGACAAAAATGCCAGAATTTGAAAATGGCACCAATACAAAGTAAAGTTGACTTCATATACTCATTAAATTATAAATATAGCAGCTAGAGATACATAGGGGGTATAAAAATGTTGGAAAATGATTGGGAATTTTTCAAAAATATGAAGTTAAATATAAGTTTTAAGTTCTTAACCTATTCCGAAGAAATTTGCCAAAGAAGACATTAAAAATGAGGACTCAGTCATCTGTCGTTTGAAAACTTTACACCCGAACTGGTGTTCGGTTTCCACAATTTCTTTAAAAGATTAAAATTAAACCGTTTTGAGTGTATCATGACACTTTATTCGGTGTTTACACCAAACTTAGAGTATATTTAAAACGTTTTGAGTGTATCATGAATAATAATATTATTAAAACTGTTTTTTAACTCCAATTTTTGTTTATAACGTAAATTTTCTGATAAAGTCTTGCCCGGGAGGCCGTTAAAAAACATTAACCCAAAAATGATAGCTAATAAAAAAATGTTTTTTGAAAAGTTGTTTTTCGTTTGAAAGAAGACATTTTAATTTTCGTGATAAGTTAAAAAAAAATTCATATCGTATTCTTAATCATTAAGTCAAGTTTTAGTTTTCTATGTTTCTCATATTTGACAACATCTAATAACATCATTAACTTTAGTGAAATATTATGTTAAAAAAAAATCATTACAGAATTGCGAATAATTTTTGTTATGGAGTTTTATTATAATTTTGTAACTGTCAGAATATACGACAATAAAATACGCTCTCTGAACAAAAATATGGTATGCATTAAAAAGTTTAACGGATGATGTAAATAATTTGTAGTAAAGTTATCCTGTTTATATTTGACATTAATATTTTAAAGGGAGGGGTCATATTAAGAAAACATTTATTTTGAATTAAATGAGGAATTTGTAGTAAAAAGAAAAATATGTTAGCACTAAGAAAAATATGTCTTATCTTTCGAACAGAGAATTTTAAATAATACTCGCTGCCGTTATGAAATGGGAAAAAATGGTAACGGTGCTTTTGTACTGCGTACCAAATTCTTATAGACGAAGTTCGAAATCTAAACAATTAACTTGTATTAAACTTAATGGTGTGTTGCAAAAGTTGCCACAACTAATGAAAACTCACGTGAATAAGCAATAGTCGTGAGTGACAATACCAGTGAATTTTGTGTGTTCGCAATACGCTGTAGTTTAGGCGCGGCCGATTTCATTACCGCGAGAGAAAGTTCTTGCTTGTTTTTCCCGCATTACGACGGCTTTCTCGACCAACTGGGACAGCGGAGATCATGTGCTCTGACTTCAAGAATTCCGCACTAGGTCACTGTCCTAACAAGAGCTTCCTTGGTATATACTAAGGTTAGACGTGGCTTAGGTCTCATTTTAATGGAAATTACACAAATTCTCAGTTAAGTCAATATAACTAAACTTACCCTAACTAAAATTGATATCACCTGTAAGAAAATTTAACTTGCCTGTATTACTTTTGGGAGAACGCGACTAGCAAGGAGAGGTCCCGATTTTGGGGACACAGAATGCGGCGATCCTTTGTGCATTGATAGAGTATAGTCAATAGATAAACACATGACAAGGATAAAGTGCAATATGCAGGGGGGGGTATTTTAAAAAACAAGTCCCAAAGTCACCCAATTTTGACGCTTTAGAACATAATAGGATAAGTTATACGCGATTCTGAGCGGCAGGATGGTACAGTTGACAGAGTGCTAGATTGTCAGCTTTTCTGTCTCGGAATTTTGTGGGTTCGAGCAAATTTTTTTAAAACATATCTGCATAAAAAGCAATGCACAAATGTAACAAATAACATATATTAAAAATCTAACAAATCTTTTTACAGGCTTTATTAAATTTTTAGTAGAAAAGAATTGATTAACCTTAATAAAATGTATATATTCCAAAAAACATCAAAATATATACTAAAAATAATTTAACTGCTTAAAGGACGTCAGGTATAAATAAAAAACATTAAAATTACATGTTTCGATTGTTTCATTCAATCTTCATAAGAATACAATATACAACAAACAGTTGGACATATGACAAACAGCTAGACAGAAAGACTGAAAAACTGAAATAAGTAATTGACAAACACTTTTCATGCTGGTAGTAAAAATTGTTAAGCTTATCAAAATGTGCTACTCCTTTTAAAACACCTCAAACAACTTAATTCTCACACGATAATAAGTTAATTTTTTTTCCTAATTTAAAACGAGCATGTTTTATAATGTAGTTTATTATAATACTATCTTTAATGTTTACTGCTATTTCAGACTTTTTACTAAATTTGCAGCATAGTCGGATTTCTAAACAGGAGTTACAAACATTTTTAGGTTGCATTACACAGCGTTTAAAATGTTAATTTTAGAAAATGAGATTTTATAATATATATCGGTATTATAGTAATAGAGATATTTGGGAATGATAGTTTTAGAAAAATAATTTAACTCTGATATAATTACCGCTGACATTGACTTCTGCATATTTGATGCAATAAAACTCAAATTTCAAGGAAATTTGTTCTGTTTTTTATAATATCGCCATTCGGAAATAACAAATTTAGTCCTATAATAGTTCAATCGAAAAATTAATAGTATATTAATGTTTCAAAATATTAAAAAAGAAAAAGAAAACTACAACATTGTATTTATTATGAAGTTCAGAAATCCAATGCGTCATAAATCCTTTCAATGTCAGCTGAATGTTTCGGAACATAAAGTATAAATAGGAAAATAGGAAAGCGATATAAAGATCAAACAAACGCAGAGATTTCTTTAAATAATTCGAGAACTTCTATGTATATTCTTATCATAATATAAAAACCAGTTTATATCTTCTTTTATAATACATGTATTTGCATCTGTATCTGAAGTTAAGGTGAAGAAGGCGGAAAAAACAATGATTTATTCTCGAACTATTTTACTTTTGAATAATATGTATTAAATGAGTATAAATACAGCAATCATTACAAAAAGAAAGTTATGAATGAGATATCAGAACAAACTTATTAAAATATTATTTTTTTTCAAGATGTAGGTTTTTGAAAGCTAAATCTTACAGTAAAACGTATCTATCTTTATGATTTGAAACATGAAAATTATTATTTTTATCACACAATTCGTAAGAATTATGTTTCTTAAGAATTTCTAAAACAGATGCGAAAATGTTCTTAAAGTTTCTAACTATACATTTAAAAATTCATTTGGCGTCTTAAGGTTTCTAACTTTTCGAGCCAATAATGTTAGATCTGTTGCATCAATATATTTCTTTTCTTCATCATTTAATGTTTTTTCTAGGATCACATCTCTATTTCAGTTTGTTCATCTCCAACCTTTTAACTTTCTTTAATATCGTACAACACGAAATATCTTTGCTCAATACCGAACTCTTCAAATCTTCTCATACATTGAAGGAATGATATAGAAAATAAAAGCTCTGCTTTTAAAAAAAATTTGCTTCAAAGGCGCATATAATTATCTGGTGAAAAAGTTATCCGTTATTTTGTACATTATTCTCTATCTGAGACATCAAAGGCATTCACCAAATACTTTCTGTAGTATTTTAAAATCCAGTTATTGATTTTTTTATATGCTATATTCACTTACCTTCTTAAAGTCTGTAAAAGGTGTCGAATATTTACAGATGATTGTAATACGCATACGTGAGATGTTTAAAGACAAAATGATTTAAGTCACAAATTTTGAAAAATTGAGAAGTGCATTGAGGGTATCTAGACAACGTATCTTACAGGGTATGAAAAAATCGTTATACGATTTATTTCAATAAGTATAACAGATAGATAAATGAAATAAATTAGAAAAATGTTCATTGGAAAGTAGAGAATCCCAATAACATACTTTCATCTCCGTGGAAAGTCTTTCCTACGAAATTCAAAATTTATTTTATACGGCCCCTATATAAAAAAAATACTCAATTACAAAAAATGGCATTGACCTCAGTTATGAAACAGACAGACACACAAGAAAAAAAAAGAAGAAAAAAACAGAACTTTTATCTTTATTATTAGCGATGATATCATTGTTTGTATAATAAACGTTGTTTTAGGGGACCGTATAAGAGATGACTTTTTAATTTGTAATGAAATACATTCATAAGTAATAATCTCGACACGATGTTGACGTTAAGTGCCAAACGATTATCTAAATATTTGAAGAAGTTTTACATGATACAGTAGAATCCCGATTTGGCGTGATCTGATATATTGCAGATTCTGATATAACGAGAGGGAAAACATAATGCGTAATAAAAAATGCTTTTTTCAGAGCATTTTTTACTTAAAAAAAATTATTCTTTAATATTTTACTGAACTCTTGCTGTTTACACACATAGGTCAACATTCCACAGTCCCAATAGCAGTTTTTCCTCCCTTTAAAAAAATTAATACCATTTAAATACCAAGAAAGTAAGAAACCAAAAATACTCTTGAATTTCTATATTTTGTCTTTCTGTGTCGCATTTACCGCTTTTTTTTTTCTTGTATCCAAGTACATTATGTTAAATGATCATGGATACTCTAATTTTGAAGAAAAAAATATAAAGTGTAACGAATTTAGTAATAAAATGTTATTTTGGAATTTTTAATAACGTTTAAAAATTCTCCTTGCTACCAAAATGTATAGCAACGTTAACAAAAAAAGCTAGTTGAAATAAATTACTTACAAGCTTCTGGGAAAGTTTAAAAAACGTCTGCGATGAGAGCGACTTAACGATTTTTAATTTGTTCCCGAAGCTGCACTGTAAAAAACAAAACAAAAAAAAAAACGACATTTTTACAGTACAAAGTACTGTTTATTTCGCGCACAAACTAGATCACAGTGAATCTGCTGTATCTTTCTTTGGTTTCCTGAATATATTAACATGGAAAATACAGTAGTTGCGTAAAATTAACAGCACAATGTGCTGGCAATTTGGACGCCAGCAGTTTGTGCTGTAAAAAAATGCGCCCAAATTGCCAGCACATTGTGCTGTTAATTTTACGCAACTACTGTATTTTCCATGTTAACCCATTAACCGCCAAAACTATAAGGGGTTAAAATTTTTTTATACAAATGATAATGGTTATTCATTTGAACATATATAACATTAATTTATAGTGGAAATAACAAAATTTGTGTTAGCTTACGAAAAATGGAGTGTTGCGTTCACGCAACGTCAGCGGAATAAGAGTATTGATGTTTATTGAGCTCAATTGAGCATCAGTAGGATTTTCTTGCATATATGGGCACTGTAAGATTTTTTTTTACCTTTGTTACAATTTAGACAGCAAGCAATCACTTTAATGTAATTAATTTATTATTAAAATTAATTTTTTATATATTTTTTAAATTACTGATCTTATCCAGAAAACAGTTTCAAATATCAGAATATTCGCTACACTCATGATGTAAATCAACATCACAAATGTACTGAAGCGATAAATATTCTGGCTATGGCATTGTTTACAATGCAGTCTTCCGCTGTCATCGGACTTGACAATGAACCCTTTCATGGGCAGTAGTATGTTTATGAAGCCAATTAATTTTATTTCCCAAATGCCACAATGGCACCAGAATTGTGATAAAGTAATTGTCCTTTATTATGTAATTGTTCGTAAATACCGGTATCATTCATCCATTTCAACATTTTAGAAATTTTAATTGTATTGCCCCGGAAAGGGTTAAATTTCCGCGTTCTGTCTGTAATGACTTTTGCATGGAGAATTTACTATGCCTTCTTTTGGCTGATTTGTTTATGGCTAACTCTTTACTTTCAAAGGGTGTTTACAAAAGGTACAATGCAACTTTATGTCTGAAATCTGAGTGACAGTATTTATTTTCGAACATAATCTTTATACATTCTCGCATTGGTCAAGGTTTTATTTTTTCTTCATTTTTTTGGTGAGTCATAATCAATTTTTTTACCTTTATCCTCTCCAAATCTCCAGTTTTTTTTTTTAATTTGTATGTGTGGTTTGCACTACTTTTAGAGGGTACAAACTTCTTTTTCACGCACGTTTCAATTTCGCCAGCAGTATCGAAAGGTAAAATATCATTATCACTTTTTGATATATTATTATTTCCTTCTTCATCAATAATTTCTGCTATTTCTGATGAAATAACGATAATATTTGTTTCGTTCCCGTCATAATTATATGAATCTTTATTAAAAATTCTTTGAAGACCTTCGAAGAACGTAAGATATGTATTTGAAGCATTTCTGTGAGCACAGAATAAGAAAAAAAATCCACATAGTCGAACGATACGAGTGAGTACTGGAACTACCTCTTTTCCGCTGACGTTGCGTAAACGCAACACCTATTGTCTCTTCCTCCCCCATTAAAACGAAAGCAACTGATTCGTTGAATGTTCTGATGTACTTTGACCTTGTCTAAAAATAGATTTACTCTAAAGCTTACGTTTGTCTAACTATATTTCTTCTGCGAAAAAGACAACGTAAAAGTTTTCGTTTAAAAATGCTTTAAGTTTCGAACTTGTTATTAAATAGAAAAAAAGTGTTGAAAGAAAATATTTTTCTATTGAATTAGTAACCATAATATACTCTACTCAAAAATTACTATTAATATAAAATTCATTTGATAGCTAATTTTTTATACGCATTTATTTTGACTGTTGCGTGAACGTAACACCAGCGGTTAATGGGTTAATATAGTCAGGAAACCAAAGAAAGATACAGCACATTCACTGTGATCGAGTTTTTTCTGGCAAATCTACAGCGATTTTTTTACAGTGTGGGTATCACTAAACATTTTAATTGCTGAATTTATCTTCCCCTGATTACTGTCTGCAATAAATGTATCTTATGAAAAACAACTCGTTGTAAATGTTCCCAAGAAGCAACAGATTTAAAACGACAGTCATAAAAAGAAGTGATATCACATATAAAGAAGCGATATAGAAATGCATACTCCGGTGCAGTGTAAAAAATCTATCACAACTCATAATATTTCCAAAGGACTCGGAGTGAGGTACAGTATGTGAAAACTGCTTGGCGACCTGCAGTCTTTTATAATGTTTATTTCTCAGGCACTTACATATAACAACAATTTTCTTCTTGTATTACTGCTCTCATTAAACTGTAAAAAGTTGAATCTTCTGGTGTTTGCATGCCCATTCTTATTTATAATCATGTGGGATCAATTTGTTGATTTTATTTACCGTTTTTTAAATTTGAAACACCGCTTTTGCGAGGAAGATCTTCTAAGTAAACATGTAAACATATTCAGTTTGTAAAATGATAATAAAAAATGATTATATGCATATTAATAACAATGCACCCAATAATAGACGCTAAACTAAACTAAGATACAGTGTAGTAAAAGCCTGCGTAAACGGAATTGTATATGACTGGGGAAAAATCTGTTATATTTGGACTTCGGTTTCAACTTTATTATATAATATTCCTTATGCTGGAAACACGGCATTTTTCATTTAAACCTTTGGGGATGAGAGACCGGTATTCGTGCCGCGTAAGGTGCTCAGAATAAGTAATTATTCTCACCAGTGAAATTTTATTGGAAAATTTGCTTTATTTAATCCGTCATTTTTCAGATCCAATTAGGAAAAATTTCTGTTTTCAAAAACCGGTGATGAATGATTAAAAATTATGTAAAAGATGCTCGTCCCGAAGGGTTTAAGAAATAAATTCGTCATAAATAGGATCCATTTTACCAGTTTTTCCTTAATTTTGAAACAGTGTGTTATTAAACGTATTTATGTAATTAAAGATTATGTTAAAAAATATTGAAAAGTATAATTGCAATAATAGATGATAACCTCAATTACATACTGTTTACTGCTTTGTCTTACAACTTTTTCTGATTTATTACATATCTTCCTTCGATAAATATTTATAAAAGGGATATAACGAGAATTTAAAATTAAAATTAAATTTTTCGATTTTCATTAATTTTCCAAAGTTATATACTGCATATATTATAGACACGATTACAGGTCGCCAAGTAGTTTTCACATATTATACCTCACTCTGAGTCCTTTGGAAATATTATGAATTGTGATAGGTTTTTACACGACACTCGGAGTATGCACTTCGATATCCCTTCTTTTTATGTGATATCACTTCTTTTTTACGACTGTCGTTTTAGATTTGTTGTTTGGCGGGATCATTTACAGTGAGTTGTTCTTCGTGAGATACCACTTTTTTTTGCAAGGTATTTCATTTGCATTATACATATTTCATTTTAATTCAGAAAAGAAAAGAAAAACGAAAAATGATAGAGGTAAAAAAAAAAAAAAAATTGATAGTGAGGCTAATAAAACTTTTCAAATGTGTAACATGTCTAATTAGATATAATATTGGACTATTTTAAAATAATTCAAAACCATTTTATCGATTCTTACAAATCTCAGAAGGAATCATTTAATTTTTAGAAATGATAAAATGTGATGAACAAAACAGCTAGATTTTTTGCTAATGTTCTACAAGCTATAGAGTGATTCATTAATTAATTCAGCAATGATTTTATCCAAATAACTTTTGAAAAAATGCCTTTACATTTTCAAAATTCAAGTCAATTTACACAAAATATGCAAGATTTAAAAACAGTCTGAATAATGAACATTTGTTTTATTAGCGGGCGTGCTTGAAGTAATTTTAAAATTAAATTAGATTTTTTTTTTTTAATTTCAGGAAATCCAACGCCTCTCCAATAAGCGCGGCAGAAACGCTGATTATCTGATTATGCTTTTTTTATGTTTTCATAAACTCTAACACTTGTTCGGTTTTCTGAATTTTCAATATATGTACTTTCTGAATTCCTAATTTTTTTAACGTGACTGACAGGAAATAGTAAGTCGTATACCTTCCAGATATTTTCTCATATATTTCGGATAATTCATCCGATAAATTATAAATTCAATTCTATAAAAGTCCGGAATTAGACAGTTCATCGTTTTGAAATGATTTTCCCTAATTTCGGTCATATTTCTAAATTTTTAAGTAGCACTATACTCTGATTGAAAATGAGCTAAAAGCTATTTATCTTTAATTAACAGGAATAAAATAACACAGTAGATTAGTTTTATAAATCTCCTTATAAAACTTTTTAAATGAAAAATTAACAAAGAATTCCAATAAAACTGCGAAAAATTTATTTGATGAAAAAGGATTGTAAGTAATGAATGAAAAGTTATTTAATAAAAAACTTTGCTGACTATATTACCATTGTAGAATGGCTTAAATTGAATGAATTGCAAAGTTCGGAATGTTGAAAAAAATATTTGAGTATATGTGCATGTGCAGTGTACATATAGAAAGAGATAGACAGAATAACATACATGTAATGCCTGTATGAATGTTTAAAAAATTTAATTGATTTAAGAGTAAAAGAAATACACAAATAATAATTTATCCAACATCAGTAATTCGAAAACGATTATTCCAGTTATTGCAGTATGACAAACTCTAACCAAAGCACATACATTTGTTTATATGCATTTCTAATAAACGGAATGCCGAATCTTTACTGTAACTTTCATGCATTTTACTATAAAAGCCTTACGGAAGAGAAACTTTCCCAACTTATTTCAGTATGATAAATGCAGTAATCCTAAAGTTCTATCGAATTATTTTCCTGATTATAAATAGTCTGTGATTCACTAAAGTGCTTACATTTTATCTTTCTGGGCATGTTCTGTGGTTTCTCGTTAATCGGTGTTTACCTAGAATCTTTCCATAATAGCAGTCCATTTTGGTACGTTTCTATAATATACTTTCGCCTCGAATATCAGCAGGACATTCTGTGATGATTGTTGTGCCTCCATCAAATTTTTTTGCGATTTCGTGAAAAATAAAATTTTATTTAATTGTTACCTAAATTTTGTGTCCAAAACCCCCCATAGTATCGGAATTTTAAAAGAGTGCGTGCTGAAAGCTAGAAGCATCTTTAATAAAGTAGATAATAGAAACAACTTTCATAAAGCGGAAACCTGCATAGTTGAGCTATCAGATGAACAAACTGAATCCATATTCATTTTTCAAGTAATATAATAAAACTTTATAGAGATTTAAATAGCATAAATTCATTAAAATACATGTGAACCTGAAAATATCTATCAGTTGTAGTGCAATCAAGATCTTTTAAGTTACCCTGTAAACGAACCTTAAATGCTTCATTGCCGCCTTACAATAGAGAGCTTAATTGGGTCGTATGCAATAACATATCTGAATATCGTGTGTATATAACCACTTTGACAAAAGTTAGGCTATTTAGTATTGTTTTTCCTCTATGTCAAGTATAAGAATCCAGTACTTTAGACTGATGTAAATCAAAAACTAATCGACATTTTTATATGAAATTTTAAAGGTTTGAACTGCTCATAAAAACAAACAAAATACAGCAGACGGCGCAAAAATCCGATAATTACAGATCTCTGTAACCCTATTAAAAATCTTTTGAGTGACCCTGTAAATCAAACGTAAACGCTACAATGCTGTTTTATAATAGGAAGCTTACGTAGGTCGACTGTATTAACTTATTTTAATGTGTATGCGACGATTTTGCCAAAAGTTATGCCATTTAATATATTTTTGCACTATGTTAAGTATAGGAATCAATTACTTCAAACTCATATGAATCAAAAACTAATTAATAATTTTACTCGAAATTTTAAAGATTTGAGCTACTCATAAAAACAATTTAAATGCAGCAAATTGATTAAAAATCGGATAATTGAACAACTTCCTTATAAAAAAATAATATACAGCAAACCGCGTAAAAATCCGATAATTACACATCTCTGTAGCCCTATCAAAAATCTTTTGAGTGAACCTGTAAAAACATAAATATTACAATTCTGTTTCACAATAGAAAGCTTATTTCGGTCGATTGTAGTAACATATCTTAATATCATGTGTATAAGACCATTTTGAGAAGAGTTATGCCATTTAATACATTTTTGCTTTATGTTAAGTAAGGAATCAATTACTTCAAACTCATATAAATCAAAAACTAATAATAACTTTTACACGAAATTTTCAAGATTTGAACGACTTATAAAATCCTTTAAACCATCAAAATTTTCGAGTTCTTTTTAATACATATTTTGATTCTGTAATCATTTCTGAACAATATGAAAAAAAAACAGCCTTAAAAAATTCCCATTAGTTTACTAATTATGGCAGTTTTATTAAGACTAAATATTCAGACGACATAGGATAATTAAACTTTGCGTTGCGTTTATTCAAAATGATGAATTTTGATACTGCGCGCAGTGTTACTAAAAAACTATGCATGGAAATCAAAAGAAATTTTTACCACATATTCATTTATGTATTATCTACAACTTAGAATCAGAAAAAGGAAAAATTTTATTTTTTTCTGTCTTTGTACTTTGAAAATATTTTTTAAAAAGTGAAATTTTTTATATATATTTTTTAATTTTTTAATTTATTCAATATTTTTTACAAATATTCTGGTTTTAGTATAAAGGTAATACTATTATGTATTTATTTTCACCAAAATTTCTCTTTATACGCATATTTTCAGATTTTATCATGCGCGCAAGATTTTTTTTTCTCTTATTATCATATATTTTTAAACTTTTCATTTCAATATTTATTTATGAACTTACAAGTATATATATATATTTTAAATATAAATTTAAATATGAGCTTTATTTTTAAATGAAGTTTGATTTTTATTTTTGACTTATTACACAAGTTTTTAAGTTTGAAACATAGTGATATTTTTTACTTTTTTGACGTGTTCAAAGGTCTCCTACCCCTTAAAATGCAGCAAATCAATTAAAAATTGGATAATTACACAACTCTTTAGCCCTATCTAAAAGTTTTTTAATATCATGTGTATAAGATAATTTCGACAGGATTGGGGTCATTTAATATTTTTTTTGCTGTATGTTAAGTATAGGAATCAATTATTTCAAACTCAAATAAATCAAAAACTGATCGATATTTTTGCACGAAACTTTGAAAAGTTTGAAATACTCATAAAAACAATTCAAATGCAGCAAACCGCATAAAAATCCACTATTTATACATCACTGGATCCCTGACAACAGCTTTATGTCCGAACAAGAATTTAAAAAGCGCAAAAACAACACTTTTAAAATCTCATTTACCACACACATATCCACCAGATACCACTTTACTTGTATTTCCTGAGTCATGTGGCACGCCCCATTCCATAGAAACAAGAATTTTCTTTCTGTGATAAATATAACTCGAGATATAGAAGTGTCAAAATCCCGTTTTGATCAGTCCGCAAAA
This sequence comes from Maratus speciosus, assembly GCA_963932465.1. Taxonomy (NCBI): domain Eukaryota; kingdom Metazoa; phylum Arthropoda; class Arachnida; order Araneae; family Salticidae; genus Maratus; species Maratus speciosus. The sequence continues at coordinate 292,848,096 of OZ010791.1, forward strand.
TATAAACTAGACAGAGTACTAAAACTTTTTTGTAAAATCGTTTCGCATCAATCGGCGGAAATTCCTTTCATTTACGGTTCGTTGCATCGTTGTTTCTTTGGCTTTTCTATGATAATGTTGCACTGTACTTCTGTTTTATAAAATTTTTAAGTTGTTATCAGTTTCCGTTGAAATAATGACTACATTCAGAAATGAAGAATTTTTTTCAAATGGTTATGATATACGCTATGTGCAACAGAAACAATTTTGAAAAATACAGTACAATTAAAGGTTTGCAATTGTGATTGAGTTCAACACATAACACTCAAGTAGCGAATAATTTCATTATTACAGAGTTCGGAAATAGCTGGATTAGTCTGTTATTAGTCTGGATCTGTCTGCTGGATTAGTCACTGGATCTAACTGCACTAGCTTTTTACTTGTGAACCGAATTCTTGTTTTGGTGTATGTTTAACATTCACCAAAAATGCAAGATTTGAGTGCCAGAATAACTGATGCGTTCGAAAGCATCATGACACATGAACTAGAAACAGCTTTACGCAATATTTTGCTAGGAGTATTGGTGCTGACGGCAGACAGTCTGAAACTGGATTTAAATAAACTTGCATATACAGTGAGGCGCAAAAGTTTAAGCACAACGCAAATATTTTAATAAAAATAAAATTGTACAACGGAATGCTTTCAAATATCCACTGTAGGTGAATTCTATGATCATAAATATATATCTCAAATTCATCTTTACGAAAATCAGAAATTACAAAAAAAATGTAATTTAATAGATTACAACGACCATTTGGAATTTATTTCGTCCACCAAATTCTGCCGCATCCTCTGCAATAACAGATCGCAAAGATCAAACTTCAGACGACCAAAACTTTCATCTAAACTCTCCAAGCCCCGTTTCGAGAAGAAACACAGTTTACAAATCGAAAGCAGTTCCACCGAATCATCCACAGATTGCGACAAATTACGTACGCTGAGCTCAATTTTTCCCGGTTAGAATAGACCGATTGTAAAACGCCGTGGCTAGTGAATTGGAGCCCCCTCGAGACATGGCCTTTTACTATCAATCGATTAAACATTAGATTGTTTCCTTTTTCGCTTTCGTCTTTTATTCTGTAATCGATTTTCATGGGCTACATAATCAGTTGAAGACCTCGATTTTCACGGGCTATATAATCAGTTGAAGACCTCGATTTTCATGGCCTACATAATGAGTTGAAGACTTCGATTTTTTGCTTTGCAAGACGATTTTCATTTCGGCGTCGCTCTTTGGCTTTGGATTTTTCCATATCTGATAATTTGCGCCTACCCATTTTGTAACTTTTTCAATTTTTAACGATTTTATGCCTTTTGATTACCTATTCAAACAATTTTTAACGATTTTATGCCTTTCTATTACCTATTCAAATAAAAATTCTTCTAAAAGTAAAGAACATCGTTGAATTTCGTTAAAAAAAGTAAAATGCGAGCATCATTTGGCCCCATCCTCGACCAAAAACAACAACCATTTCCAAATGGTTAAAAAAAAATTGTGACGTCGCAAAGGTTTATGCACAAATGAGATTTTATGCAAATGTCTCATTAAACATGATAGGTGGAGGATCGGCGAGACTTTCTTCCTAGAGCCATAAAGCGTAGCGATCGCTGTACGAGTTATCAAAACGCCGAAATCTGTGCAGTTCTTGCCTAAAGAAGTTGTGGGAGTCTGGAAGCTGAAAGCTGAAGGTAAATCCGTTTTGCAAATTTCATTTATTTTAAATCGGTCTAAATGTGGTATTTATGGTGCTTTGCAACGTTGAAAAGAATTAAAAAATGCGAATCACACCGAGAAATACTACATTTCGTGAGGATAGAAAAATTAAAACAATGGCCGTAACTGGCAGTTTGTCTCTTAATCCGATGAAAAATAAACTTGGATCAAAAATATCACGTTGCGCCATACGCAAACGAATAACCGAATCAGGATTTATCAAAAAACAAAATTTAGCTCTTAAGCGTTTTCTGAAACAGTGTCACAAATAAGATAGATTTCAGTGGGCAAAACAGCACATGTATGATCGTGACGAATAGATTAGAGTAATTTTTATGAAAAAAAAATGAATTTGGATAGTCCAGATGGGAACTTATTCTATTGGCATGATTTGAGGAAAGATTCAAAAAGCACATTCAGCAGGCAAGAAGGTGGTGTGGGGCGCTTTTTGCTACAATGAACAAACGTCTATTTGCTTTCTAAATGACAGACAAAATTCACAAAAGTATCAGAAAACTCTGAGTGAGCATTTGTTACCGTTTGGTCCAAACTGGACCTTTCAGCAGGATAAAGCATCTATATTTACTTCCCATTGCAGAAAAGAATGGATCAGATCTCAGAATATCAGTGTGATAAACTGGCCAGCACTCAACCCAGATCTAAATCCGATAGAGAAAATCTGGTTAATCCTCTCACGGGATGTCTACAAGCAGTGTGTTACTCATAGTCCAGGCAATAGAGACCGTATATGGACTGTACCTAGCAAAATTAATGGTAGTACTGGAAATCGGCTTTCTAGATGTTTTTTGGGTTGCTGAATCCGAATTTGTAACTTCCCACCAAAATTTCCCCCGGCAACCTCCCCAAATTTTGGTAAACAGCCACCCAAAAAAGGTTTTTATTAAAAAAATCAATTTTTTTATTACTTTAGAGAAAAGGTATCTAGAAATTCAGAAAGTAGACAAAATTTCAAACAAATTAGATGTATGACATAATGACTTAGGATGAAGGGGAAGGAGGGATCTGCCTCGGAACATGCGCCGCAGTGCTGCGTGGACTAAGTTGCGCAATTCCACTTAACCACTCACACGTTTACATTAGCCCTCCCATCTTCCCTCCGAACTTTCTCTATAAGGTTTACTTCAAGTTTTTTGGGTGGTTGAATCCGAATTTTTAACTTACCCCCAAAATTTACCCCCCCCCACCCAAATAGTTGTTTTTAACTTAAATGTCTTATTGTTTTAGGGGAAAAGCATTACAAAATTCAGAAACTACACAAAATTTGCAACAAATAGGATATATGACATTATGACGTAAGATAAACAGGGAGAGAGGGGGCTGCCTCGGAACATTCCCCGCGCGCCTTTCTCAAAAACCAAATTTTTTCAAAAAATCAATTTTTGGGGGAGTTGCCGGGTGAAATTTTGGTGGGAAGTTACAAATTCGGATTCAGCAACCCAAAAAACATAAAGTGAGTCGAAATCCAGAACTAGTATTAATTTTGCTAGATAAAATCCCTATTGCCTGGACTTCATAATTTAGTGCACGTAGCGCCGCAGTGCATGTTCAGAGGCAGCCCTCACCCTCCCCGTTCATCCTAATTCATAATGTCATGTATCCTATTTGTTGCAAATTTTGTTTAGTTTCTGAATTTCGTAATGCTTTTCCTCTAAAACAATAAGAAATTTAGGTTAAAAACAACTATTTGGAGGGGGGGGGTTCGAGGGGGAAATTTTTGGGGGAAAGTTTAAAATTCAGATTCAGCGACCCAAAAATCTTAAAGTAAACGTTATAGAGAAAGTTCGCAGGGGAGATGGGAGGACGAATGTAAACGTGTGAGTGGTTAAGTGGAATTGCGCAACTTAGTCCACGTGGCATCGAGCGCATGTTCCGAGGCAGATCCCCCCTTCCCCTTCATCTTAAGTCATAATGTCATATATCTAATTTGTTGGAAATTTTGTCTACTTTCTGAATTTCTAGATACTTTTTCTCTAAAATAATAAAAAAAGTGATTTTTTAAATAAAAATCTTATTTGGGGGCTTTTTACCAAAATTTGGGGGGGGGGGGGGTGTTGCCGGGGGAAATTTTGGTGGGAAGTTACAAATTCGGATTCAGCGACCCCAAAAACATCTAGAAAGCCGATTTCCAGTACTACCATTAATTTTGCTAGGTAAAATTCCCTATTGCCTGGACTATCAGTGCAAGAGCTCAAATCAGCGATCTAGGAATCCTGGTATAGACTTTCTCCCGAAACCTTCCTTACTCTCGTGTTATGAATGTAAAATCACGTATTCGATCTCATCAGGTGAAATGGAAACACCACAGACTACTAAAAGACTTTTGTGCTTTGTGAAAAGTAAATATTTTCTTTTCGTGCATAAACTTTTGCGACATCACAATTTTGATTTTTTTTTAATTTATTATTTTTCTTTCAATGAATTGTTTCCGAATTTGAAATATGAATTTGTAATCCAATTATTTAGATACTGTAAAAATTTCAAAGTAATCTGGTATATATTTTTAGTTTATAAAAATATTTACCTTGTGCATAAACTTTTGCGCTGCACGGTATTTTTGTTTCACAAAATCAAATCTCTAAACAAATTGGTGCACTCTGGTATGGTGAATAGATCTGTTCAGTCGATAATTTTATTGTGAATGACTCACATAATTTTCCCCATAAATTTTCTCATGTTTTGTATTATTAAATTGTTGCAACTTGTTTTATAATTTCACGTATCCGTACAAACGTGTTAATGCGGGCTTCTACTGTAGTAAATATTTTGTTGAAAATTTTCTGCACCCCAGTCTGAAAGCCTATTCTATAGACGATTCTATTAAAATCGAAATGTGCTTCTTTGAATCCTTATAATAATTTTTCTACATTTCAATATTTACAAATTCTTTTTTGAATCCATGTATAAATGGTTAAAAACTGTATTAAAGTTTTCAAAAATATTTCATTTACATTTTAGAAAGATAAGAAGAAAAATAAACATGATCGACCTACGCGCTACAATCATAGATCCCTAATTTCGCTAAGATTTTGTGGTTTCAGTTTTCTGAAAAAGTGAGCTAAGTCACGATTTTTGGCTTTCTATAACTGCGTGACTCTTGCAGATATTCAAACCAAATTTTTTTATATGAATAAGAATGCAAGAGATTTCATTTTTTGCATTTGGGTATTTTTTTCTATCAGGGGCCGTATAAAAGATAAATTTTGCACTTCGTAGGAAAGACACCCCCCCCCCTCCCCATGGAGATGAACGTATACTATTTGCATTCTGTACCTCCCTATGAACATTTTTGTAATTTCCATTATTTACCTCTTTTTTATACTTACACAAATAAACCGGGTAACAACCTTTTTTGGACACCCTGTATAGGCCTATTGGTATAAGTACTAATTTAAGTCTACTTTAAGTAATTGCTTAAAATGGTCATATAGCATTATGTCGAATATCTAGCTTTTATTTTATTGGCTTTTGTTCTGGAGTTCAATCCTCAAATCAAACCAATCTAAAATAGTTAAATCCGCACTCCCCCCCCCCCCCACCACCACCAAAAAAGATAAATATATTTTAACCCATTTGTTTCCGTATCCCGCATTTCAGAACTTTCTTTTTATTAAAAAAAATTTGAATTTATATCAGAAATTCTGAGTTGTAATTTTTGCTTTATTTAATGAGAGACGTTTCGTGATCACATAATTTTTTTTTTTTAAAACAAAAAAGAAATTTCTAAAATGGACGCATAGTTGCGCTAATCATGCAATTGGATTAAAAATATTGTTGAATAAAAAAATATTCTAAATTAATTTGTGGTATCTAAAGAAGACGTTAGTGTTAGAAATTCTAAGGTTTATGCGTAATGAGAAATGGAAGCTTCTCACTTCTCAAATTTTATATAAATCGAATTTAGGAGAAATTACATTTAAAGGATTGCATAATTTAGTTTTACAGGTGATTCCACTTATCCGGCAAAATTTGTCTATAGGATATCTAGATATATCAATCTACACTTAGGAATATTGGTATAAAATAATGGTGATAATGATAAATCTGCGAAATTTGCTCTAAACAGCACGCTAAGATATGTTATCCCACAGGAAATAATTACAGCGCATCCAGAAAACGCTTGTTTTTGATAATTTGACAAAATATGATTTCATTATTTTGTCTCTGAATGCCTCATATCTTCTAAAGGTATTGTAATGTACTGTACAGAGTTCAATAAACAAACGTTACTTCTGTATAATATTAGTAGAGATTTATTGCTTATTAAAAGCAATTTATATATCTATTGCTGCATTGAATAATTTCTTTAATTATCTGTATGTACAGTCGTGGGGAAAAAAAAGCAAACACCCCTACTAACTCTGCAACAAATTATTATATAAGAAAGTTACTGGTACCAAAACATTGGAAATAAAGTCTACTTTTAAATGATATATAGCTTAAGGGCCATCTACATATCAAAACGAACCCAAACTTTGTTTTTTTTTTTCAATAGCAATACATAACTTTGACACCATAAATAAATTCGAAACCCTTCAATTAGCTTAAAAACAAATTTTCATGAAATTCGTATGATTAGTTTCAGAGAAATTAATTATTTTAAAATGAGCCTATTTTAGGGGCTGTATCCAAATTGAAGTTCGGTACTCGATTGTTGAAATGCTTCTGAATGACTATGTCACTTCTATTAATGTATTATTTCTTGCCGATATGACCATTTTACTCGCTTAATATGTTTCAACTATTGCCAGCCCAAATGTTTGAATAAAATAAGTAAAATATTTTTTTTTCCAAATTATGCTTTTCTGCACATCCTAGACCATCATTTTGACGTTTTTCAATCATTATTCGAAAGCTACTTGGAAGAAAAATTTTAAATTCAGAATTCGCATAAAGCAGTTTATAATAAATATAAACAATCGAAAAAATTGTAGGTTGCAATTTATATGTTTTTCGAATATTAATTTCATAATTCATATTATAAAATTTTTAAAATTATAAATTCAGTGGATTTATGTTTGGGTTTTCAGTATTATAACTACACAAAAAAATATCACATTAGGATTATGATTTCATGAGATATTAATAAAAATATGAAAATGTCATTAGACATTACATTTGAAGTTCTAAATTTTGAATGTTTATGATTAAAAAACGTATAATCCAAATTACTTGAAATTTTGTTTCTCGGCATAGTTTGAACCTAAGATTTAAAATATATTGTCAAAATTGGTTGCTGCCATCGAAAAAAACAAAGTTTGGTCTGGTTTTGATTTCTAGATGACCCTCTAAGCAAATTTTAGATGCATCATTTAAAAGTAGACTTTATTTCCCATCGTTTGGTACCAGTAACTTTCTTCTATTATAATTAGTTGCACAGTTAGTAGGGATGTTTGCTTTTTTTTCGCGACTGTACATCAGAAGGCAATAGACGTTTGTGTGTCTGCAGTTGCTAGAAGATACCTCTGCAAGTAGAGGTCTGTCAACTTAGTTCCGGATAGATTAAAATACATTACAATGCACTTGAGATTCTTATTAAGTTTTTGATTGAATTATTTTATTTATTTTCAAGCCAATTTTAACGTTTTTTTCGTATTTTTTGGTTATTTTTTCAATTCTTACTATTAGTTCACATTCTCCGTATATTTATTTATTTATTTATTTATATATCTTGTTCAAATTTTCAATATTTAGTAAAATACTTATTATTCATCCTATCAAGTGAAAATAATTTTTTAAAATTTGTACTGGATGACAATTGATGTTAATGCAGTTTTTTTCAAATATTAATTCATTAATTAAATTTTAATTAATTAATTTAAGTTTTACATGGGAGACAAAAGGGCGGCCATTGGTTATTGAAGCATTTAATGCATCTTCATATCTATAAAGGGGGTTACCATAGGGGGTGCCCTGTTCTGTCGCCAAATACCGCCAAGTTTGTCGCCAACTTGGCGATATATCGCCAAATTTGGCGACTAAAATGAGTCGCCAAAAGTGACGCCAACTTGGCGATATCTCTAATATTTCGCCAAATTCCCATAGACTTCCATTGTAAACCTACTTGCTTATAGAAAATCAACAAATTGAGATATTTTAATGCATCAAAAACTAATATTAGCTTAAGGGATTATATTAAATTTTTCTTTGATGGCCTAAGTAGGAATTGACTTTAAAAACAAAATTTTTATATTATTTGTTGGACATTATTAAGATACTGATTTCAATATTTCAGCCCAACATAGTAAATTTTCCTCTCTTTACAATAAATTTCTTTTGGATTTTGTACAGTGATTTTTGGTTTTTATACATTTTTTTTAAATCTGAATTTACCGCAAATTTTTTCAGAAAACGATGTTTGTAGAATCTAATATTCGTCCTACAAAGTTAATTTTTATAACCATGTATGGAGGAAACATTCCCTAATTATTAAAGGCTTTTAAAATCATTAAATGCTTTTAAAAATATGAAGTTTTTAGTGAAAATTAATAGAAACTAATCACGATGTGGAATTCTCTTGGTGTAAAAGAAAACCAGGAACATTTTGCACCGGATGCGATGAACGGGTTTGTATAGAACGTAACACGTGTCCTTGAACCAAGCCATGATCATACATCATGGATTTTATTTTCGAAAAAAATCTTCAGTTAAATTTTCAGAATTTGAAAAAAATTTCAGTTTTTTTCGAAGCTATTTTAAGCGTTCATTTTGTATTACATATTACCAGCAACCCGAATCTTCATATGAATAGAATGAAGAAAAATACTCTTCAACTCTAAACATAAAAATGCGCAACACTTCCATCGATGAATATGCTATATGTGAAAATATATCGGTGCAAAGTTACTTGTTTTATTTTTTACGATAAACCAGCGAAACAACTAATATGGCTAGATGGCAAAAATCAATCATTGAAACTGAGTGAAACGCTCATTTTTATACATGAATTTAAACTGATTGATTGGTCAAAAATGAGTCGTTTTATTTTAAGTCTCAGAATTCTCACTATAAGGTGTAAATTAAACAGATTTTTTTAAATCACTCCTCTAAGATTTGGCAAAACCATTTCGCTATATTTTATAAAAATCTAAAGCTATAATAGAAATTACAAATTTTTAACTTTACGCAATTTAACATGTTAAAATGTTTCACATTGAATCAATAGTTTTACATAATAAGATTACAATAATGTTTAATTAAAGATTAAAATTTATTTAGAATTTGAGTACTTTTATTAGTAAAAGGAATGTAGTAGGGAAACATACATTCAGAGAAACAGTCAGGCTATAATGAGTAATAATTAAAAACCTATATGAACTAAGATGAAAAAAAAAATCAAGATGCTTGTTATGTCAAAATGCTTCCAGTAATAATCTTAAACCTGTTCACCTAGCTAAAACTTATTTATTATTACAGTGAGTTTGTAAAATTACGGGAAAAAAGGAACAGAAACAAACCTGTAGAAAATACAATAATATATATTACTTCTATTGTCAACATAACTTTTTCTCAAGTAATATTATTGATCTTACGAAAGCATATGATAATGTTCATTTCGCAAAATTATGGACTGTATTAAATGAAATGGACATAAATCCATGTATTATTAGAGTAATTCAAGAACTTTACAGACAATCAAAAGCAAAGATTAAAATAGGCCAAAGATTATCAAAAGGCTTTATAACAGATAAAGGACTCAGACAGGAATGTTGTATCTCCCCAACACTTTTGAAAATTTATATTGAAGGAGCATTGAAAATTTGGAAGGCGAAATGCAGAGGAATGGGACATCAATTTTTACTCTACAATTCGCAAATGGCCAAGTTGTAATTGCAAAAAGTAAGAATGATTTAGAGAAAATGACGGTAAAAATTAAGGGAGAATATTTGAGATGGGGACTTCACATGAACGTCAGCAAGACCAAATACCTATATATATAGGAGGAAATGAGACAGACCTAAATCTAAGTAATAACATAAAATAGAAAGTTATAAGCTTTATAGATATCTAGGTGCAGACATTAGAGACTCACAGGAAATTAAATACAGAATTTGTTTGGGGAGAAAGGCCGTAAAACTATTAAATTCTATTTGGTGGAGTAAGGAGATCTCAATGAAGAGAAAGTATAATATATACAACTCTATTGTAAAGATCATATTGTTATATGGAGCAGAAGGATGGAGAATTATGCAGACAGAAAGAAAGGAATTAGCGGCAGTAGAAATGGATGCCGTAAGAAGATCATGCAGGTTATCAAGAATAGAAAGAATAAGAACTGAAAGAATAATGGAAATGATGAAAATAAAGAGAACCATATTAGATGACATTAAAAAAAAAAGCAATTAATCTGTTATGGTCATGTAAAAAGAATGAATGATGAAAGATTATCCAAAATCACATTCACTTATAAATCAAATAAAAAAAGGAAACGGCGAAGACCACGGAAGAACTGGGTGGATGATATTGTAAAGGCGATGAGGGATAGCGGTCTGAAGGAGGAATGGACCCTTGACCGAAAAAAATGGAAAAAAGGACTGTTGTAGATTCTTCGAATGGCGGCATCTGATGCCACAAACCGAGTTTATATATATATATATATATATATATTTATATATATATGCATCGTACAACGATGAATGAGGTATCATTGAACAGCATATTTTGCTCACATTTGACATCGCATAGTGAATTTAATTAACATGTAGCGTACAACGATGAATAAGGTATTACTGAATAAGATTTTTTGAACACTTATGTCATTGCATGCTGAATTTTCGCTATACTTTTAGGTTAAGTATCATCATACATATTATTTCTGATGTCAACATCCCTTTTTCTATGCACATACAAAACACACAACGGTTAATGAGGTATTATTAGAAAGGATTTTGAGTAGGCCTTTTGCATAGTACGCTGAAATTTCCTTAAAACAAGTTGTTTTGGTACTTTGGTTACTGGTTCTACTGGTTCACTGGTAATGTCGCTGGTAGCATAATACGCTTTACCAGAGTTGCCTAAATTCAGGTTACTTGATTCCTACCACATTTTAAAAACAGTAATATACTTCTTAATTAATGATAGATGAAGTAAGGGGGATATTAATATTTAAAAAAGTGGTGGCAATTAAAAAAGAAAAAAAAACCTGCCTAAAAGGGAATTTTTGTAGCAACACAAGGGATGGAGGAAGGATATTCTCCTTCCCCGAGAATAAGAAAATGGAATAGAAAAATATTTCACATTGATCAAGTTTAAAATTTTAATTGATTTTTTTGTAAGAAATTTTACTTGTTTAGAAACTTGTTATTTTATTTACAGCAACATTTTGGTAAATATTTGTCGAATATTTGAAAACTAATTACTTTAATTAATCCTTTAAAAACGACCTTAGAAAATTTTGAATAGAGTTGCTTATCCTTTATTTTTATTTTAATTATGTGTAATTTAAACTAAAACTAATTAAGGAAAATAAAAGTAGAATAATATCATTTGACTTTGAACACCACAGAAACTTCTTGAAAATTAATTGGAGGTAATTCAAAATTAATAAAAATTCCCGATATTTTTATGGAATAAATTGCAATTTATAAAAGATTAGATAATTTTACCTCTTGAAATTTTCTTCCCATTTTGAATGCATATTTTAACGAGAGGTGGTGCTTATATATATATATATATATATATTTATCAGTTTCCAAATAATTATCACTCCTTTAATTAAAATTAAATGCAGATCTAAAAATAAAATAACATAGTAATTTTTTAAAGAAAAAATAAAACATTTAAAGCTTGTCAATAAAGATTACAACGATATCCTTAACAAGGAAAACTGATCCGTGAACTTAGAAAATATATAACAACAAAAAAATCGATAAAAAAAAAAAGAAAGAATAAACCAGTCTAACAGTTAACCAAGCGATTTTATAAAATAATTTAATGGATGGAAGTTAGTGTACCCCTTTTAAAAACTTTATTTTGTCAGAAAAGATTTCATCCAAATATTCGAGTGTAAACTTTGCTATATTTGTCTGTATATCCTTTAACGATTTAATTATTCCCGAATTTACCGTAATTTTAAAAGAATTCTTCAAAATTCTAATATATATATATATTCAATTTCTTGCTCAGAGAAGGGGTGTGGTTATCGATACTAATATTTTTTAATGTAAATTTCCTCCATATTTAATCGCAGAATTCTGTGATTAAATATTTAATTAACACGATCTTCTACCTTGTTTCGAACACTTACACAATTTACATTGCTTATTTATTTCTAACATTAAAAAAATGAATCCAGTTTCAATCTTTTTCTGATACTCTGTATATATCTGTATAGGATGATTCAGAATAGGCAGTTTTGTATTTATGTACAATTTTAGATATGTTCTGTATCACTGCATATATAATTATATATATATATATATATTAGGAAACAATTTAATGGGTTAAGTCGAACAATCACGTCGTGCTTTTTAAGACATATTACTAGATTGGTACAACCTTTTAATTAGCCGTTGGTGAAGTTGTATAGCAGGCGTACCACTTAGCACAAGCATCGCTAGTGGAGGTGTCAACTCTGTGGAAATTTAGCAGCTGTGGAGCGATGATAAGATTGGTAGAGTCCAATCAAAACTCATTTATTCATGATGAATACAAGGCAGATTAGGCAGCATGAGTGGTGAAAGAAGTAAAGGCTTATGAAGAAATCTGGGGTTTTCCCAATAAGACATAGAAATACAGTCATAGGAAACTGTTTATTCCATCAGAATATACCAACATTAAACAATTACCACAGGATGAGAAATCAGAGCCATCCTGCTTGAGCATGAACTAGTTATTCATGCGAAATAGATGTTAAATAATGAAATGAATATTCTACATGACTTAGGACACCAGGTAACAGATTATGTAAACAATCAAACAGCACAAAAAATCTACTCCTGAGCTCATGCTCTAGCTATTTATTAGAATGCGCGGAGGAAATTCGATTGAAATGAAAACTTCGGGCTAACCAAACAAAATCACGAACGAGACTCGAAGTGAAACTGCGATCCGTCACTCAGCCAATGGAGAGCGATCGAGAAACGTCACAGAAAAGAATCCCGGCGCTGCTAATGCAAGGATTTCGATGAAAAAAGTCTGTCTTCCAGCTGGCGGGAAAATGAGATGAAATAGAATAAAAATATAAAAATGGCTTTTATAAACATTCGAAAATAAGTAACTGCGTTCAGAACTTTACAGTTTGGTAGACGATAAAAATTAATGAAGGGATTAAAAGTTTAGATTACGTTTTGGAATAAAACTATTATTAAGATACGAGTTTTAAATTTATAGGAATTTAACTAGAAATAAATAATAGACCGTATTAAAAAAAAAGGAAATAATGAATATGCCGGCAGTTTAGAATAATTTAAATGAATAGTAAAAGTAAAATTTTTATATAACATATATATACATTTTTTAATAGTACTTCCGTTTCATTCTTTATGCGATTTTCTAGAAAGGTTATATAATTTCTTTTTTATACATTTTAATGTATGCCCACGTTATGTATAACTCTTGAAAAAATGGCCCGATTTTCATATTTTTTTTCGTTGGAACGATATCGATCTAAAGATGATCCTGTTATAAAATCATTGGAATCTAAAAATGACATACAGTATATACTCACGTATGTCGACTCGCGTATAAGTCGACCCCCTAACTTTCGAATACAAATTCTGCAAAAAATCAAAAACCCGCGTATAAGTCGACCCCCTAACTTTTTACTTCAATTTTCCGCAAAATCAAACCAAAGATCACTTGCCAGTGCGAAAAGGTAGAAAGTAAACAAAAACAAATCTTTGAAATTTTTTCAAATGATAAATTATTGTTATTTGTATGTTATATATATACTATTTTATTCATACACATAAAAAACCATAATTTTGCAGTATTCGTAGTTTTGTGTTTGCTTTTTTAACTGACTCGCTTATAAGTCGACCCCCCAAATTTGCTTACCGAAAAGTGTCAGAAATTCCTCGACTTACACGCGAGTATATACAGTATTTGCCTATCTGTCTGTTTTCGTGTCTTTTTTCTTTCTTTAGAGGAGACTTTTTTTACTTTAGAAGCCACCAATCGTCACGAAATTTTAATAGACCATTCAAGTATACGACACTACTTTACGCTTTTAAAATTTTTGTCTTATCATCAATATATATATATATATTTTTAACAGAGAGAACTAACAAAATCGTCCTCTATTGCGCGTTAAAATAATCAATATTGACAACAATTAGAATTATAAAATGAATGTGAATTAAAGCTCTGCATCAGGTTGGATAACGTGAATTTACCCAAACCCGACGTGACCTACGGCTTGTGACAAATTCGTGTTCGCAATAGTTTTTGTTGTTGTTGGTCAGTTTTGCCAGCAATAATGTCCGCAAAAAACGTCCTCAATAATGACCAGATGAAAAACGATATATTTGAATATAAGTATATATATGTTTGTTCTTGTAAATAAAAAATAAAATTGATAATACAAGTATAATTACAGACTATTTTTATTTTCTTCTATCTTAAATAGGAGAAAGTAGTGTAATCGAAATTTTTTTCGACTTCCGGTTTTCGACGGATTTACACGTTTCAGGGGTCAAAGATCTCGAAAAACATTTTATGCAAAATGTCTGTCTGTCCGTGTGTCGCCATTGAACCATTGAGAAGTGTATGAATTTACGCACAGATTTGAACCAATTTTTTTGTGTATGTTTTTAGTTGTGGCAAGCAGTTTCTCCTTGAATTTGAAACTATTCAAGGGGGCGCTGTAATAGCGATTTTTGTGCCATTCTCATTATTGCACCATTGAAAAGTGTATGAAGTTATGCATAGAATTGAACCAAATTTTGTATGTATGTTTTTGTCTATGGCAAACAGGTTCTTCTTGAATTTGAAAAAATTCTGCCGCAAGGGGTCCTGTAATAGCGATGTGTATGCCATTTTCATTATTATACCATCGAAAAGTGCATGAAGTTATGCATAGAATTGAACCAAATTTTTTGTGAATGTTTTTGGCTACGGCAAGTAGGTTTTTCCGGAATTTGAAAAAAATCTGAATCCGGAAGAAGGCGTTGTAATAGAGATTTTTGTGCCATTTTCGTTATTGTACCATCGAAAAGTGTATAAAGTTATGCATAAGAATTGAATAATTTTTGTGTATGTTTTTGACTATGATCAGTAGTTTCTACTTGAATTTTAAAATATTCCACCAGAAAGAGGCGCTGTGATAGCGATTTTTGCATAATTTTCTCGATTTTTCGTAGTTCTATTGCCCATTGGCAGCTCGTGTAGCGACGGGAACTCACGACCTGCTAAGCCGGCTATTTGCAATCAGCTGATGTACAACAGAATAACGAAAAACTATTGATTTTAATAAATAGTATGATCGATATTAACTCGTTTTTCCTCGGATTAATTGACCGAATCAGCAATTTAAGATGAAAATCAAAGTTGGTATAGCATTGAACTAATAATATCGAAGTATTAACATCTGTAAGTACTTTTTGAAATATTAAGATATATGAGATAGAAGAAAGTTTTGAGATTGGCACATTCAACTAATTTCATAAATGGTTTAAAATATGGAATAATGCATTGCTGTTATGATATAGGATTGAATTGCATTGGATTCCAGCGTCAGGTCAGAAAACCCAATTTTACCCAAACACGAATCGGCCCTTCGTTTGATACGGGTCGCGTTGACGCCATCTTTTTTTCGCTGCTGGATACAGGCCAGGGTCAGGTATTTTAATTGCTTCGAGTTCGAATCGGTTCTGGGCTGAGATTGTATTCCTGCAGTTCGGGTTTGGGTTGATCAAATTTTTCAAAAATAAGTGAAGAAAATTTTTTTCTGATGAAAAAAAATATTTTTACATTATTTGAGAGAATTTGCACGGTGGTAAATTATAAACCTTTAAATTCCTACCAGGCAATGCAGGTCGAATCTGCCAATACCCAATAAAATAATTTCACTCAGTGCTCAGTCACCCAGTGAGATGCAATAAATGAAGACAACCTATTTTCTAAAAATAACATAAATATTAAATAAGTGTTTTTACCGCAGTCAGAAATATAAGTTAATGAAACATATTAAAAAAAAAATAACTTCATTCAAATCCCAGGCACGTTAAAAATAAACTGTATATAGTTTAAACTTGAAATAACTTGCGCTGTACTCTGTATTGTGTTTTTTCTTTATGTAATTAAAGAGACTTGGTAGACTTCATTCTTGCACTACAACTACCAAAATTAGCTGTCTACATTCTTGCTGCACTTGATAATATGAATTAATTTGAGATTTTTGTAGCACGCAAAGAACTAAATATTTCTGCTGGATTATTCCTTTCTTCGGAATTTTATAAAGAAATTTAGAAATTACCTAACTTACAAAATGTCAGTTGACTTTTACTGTGGAGACACAAAGATAAGTTTGGGCTCTGTTAGTCTGTCTGTTCCGCGATATCTGTCGAAAAAAGCGTCCGATTTAGCTTGAAATTGGGTATTATATTGATGAGGTGCTCAAACTTAGCTGTGTGCAGTTTTTGATTTAATTTGCTTCATTCGTTCGAATAATTTAGGACATTTGTCATAATGGTTTTCTATTGGAATTCAGATGATTTTAAAATTTTATTACTCACTGAAAAGAAAACGGCATATTTGAATAAATTATTTAAACGTTAAATTATGGATACTAATTTTTCGATGTGGATGTCTCAAATTAATGCTATCAGTTTAAATTTTTTTCAATAAATATGTCAGACATTTTACATTATCTATATAAATTTTTTTATGGAAATTTGTGCATCTACTCGAAATACATAAAACATTTAACTTTCACAATTTTTATAATTTTGCTATCATACGTAATTATTTTTTCATTTGTACTCAGTTTCCTAGTAACTCTATTTCATAGAATATCAAAAATAGAAAACTTAGTAAAATAATTCATTCATTGTGATTTTCAAGTGACCGAAGATAAATTCTAATTTCCCATTTTCGAATAATATATATATTGTTATCAATATATTATACGAGGAATATAGGCCCAAAGGGTGGAAGTGCCCTCCGTGGGGGTCTTTTTAAGGGAAGCTAATCCGTATTTACACTTGGAAAACCAAGGTTCGAAGAAAACCCCGAACGATTAGGCCGATGGGCGCGATTGGGATCGAACCCAGCACCTCCCGTCTACCAGCTTCCAGAGCAGAACCTCTCGGCCACTGGTAGGGCCATAAAAATGCGGAGTTCTTGATTTCTCTATGAGAATCTTCCGATTCGGCTAAAGATTGTTCAAGTAAATTGAATTATGAATAAAAGTAACATGATACATTCCTTAGCATACATTTAAGGTAGGCCAAACTGGTCGCCAAATTAGTTTAAAATAATAACCTATTCTAAAATGTAAAAAAAAATGTCGGCAGATTCCCATAACAGCCGAGACACCCCATTTGGCGACTTTTCTGACAAGCGCCAAATACCCCACATATGGCAATCTAAAATGCGGCAACCTGAAAACTAACGTGATTGGTCCACTTTCCTGAATGCTTCCAGACTGTTTTTTACTACGTCATCTCCCTGGAATCATGGGAAATAAACATTTATAAATAACGACGTATTAGAAAACACAGGAAAGCTGATTTTTATGAGATTCAAAATAAAACAAACGATTTCAACATAAGTTTATTGAAAATGTGAAATTTTTAAAGTGCCTTTCCAAATCAGAGTAACGATATAATGATTAAAATTTTCATTTCTCAACAACTTTCAGAAAAAATCATGGGGTCATTTAATATTGTAAGTACGTGCCTATATTATAGTAAACATTGAAAAATTCCTTTCTAATTTAAAGAAGTATGAACGCTTTGCGTTCATAAAAAAAAATATATATATCACTGAATACAGCAACCTAGTTCTGCAGCAATCTGAAAAACGCAGGAAACTCGTTAAAGTGGCAATCACTAAACATGTATGAATGCTTCGCGTTCATTAACCGAAAAAAAAACATCACTGTCACCAGCAGTTCTCGGTGTGTAGCAATCTCAAAATTCAGCAGTTCTCACTACGTGTAGCAATCTCAAAATTCAGCAGTTCTTGCTGCATAGCAATATCAAAATTCACCAGTTCTCACTGCGTAGCAATATCAAAATTCAGCAGTTCACGCTGCGTAGCAATATCAAAATGTACAAAACTCGTAAAGTCAGCATACATGAGAAATATACAATAAATGGCTAATATAAATCACTATAATAAAAAATACATAAAATTATTAACATACCTTAACAAACATCTCCTTTCTTGAAAACCAACTCTATAAAATGTTAAATTGCCATAATTTCGCAAATTTCTAGTCGTCGATAAACTTCAATTAACTTTCCAACAAAAAAAAAAAAAAAAAAAAAAAAAAAAAAAAAAAAAAAAAAAAAAAATGAACAAATACTCACAATTTCTAACTAAATTACACAGGTAGTTTAACTTTCAAATTTTACAACCAAAAACAGCAAAAAATATTAACAATAACAAACTCTTGCCTTACCGTCATTTAATTTTACAATTATAAAACGTCTTTCTTCTACACCTCGTTGTACACAAATTACAAAACATGCGGAGTTGAGTTGTCAAAGGTAGGCGTAGCCATCCAATACACAAGAAATCAACCAATCCTATTCAACCAATCCAAATTCAAGATCACACAGCTGTAGGCGTGGAAAGAATTTACGAAACGAACCGGTAACAACAAAGATCCATTTATCGCGTCGCCAAATTGAACGATGCCAAGTGTCTCGGCTGTTTTGGGATTCAGCCAAAATGTCTATTATGATTAAAATTTGAGTTGCCATTAGAGAAAATTGTTTAAAATTAGAAAAAAATTAATATTTCGAAAACTAATTTGAATTTAAAAATTCTAATACCAGTTTTGAGATCTGCGGATCAATACGGATTTTTGATGTTAATTTCATCGCATAATAATCCATATCTTAGGAGAAATTTCCATGAAACATAATCAGTCGTTTCATAAAATCGTTTCGTAAACTCGTTTCATAAATTCGTTTCATTAGGATTTTATATATATAGGGTAAATATGTTATTTCCTTCATGTAATGTGATGTAATTTCTTACTGTGTATAAATCAACAGTGGAGATGTTCAAGATAAGTGCGGAAAAATAAATTACAGCTATTTTCCCCTAGAAAAGATAAAAGTGGAGAGACTGCGATATAATAATATATGTATTCGAAATTGAAAAATGCTGCCTTTTCTGTTTTGTGAATTATTTCCCTAATATTGAATGAAGTGAATTGTATTTAAGGTTTTCAGCAAACGGACTTAGATGAATATCCCATGTCCAAGTTTTGAAGAATTATGTAAGTGTATTTTGAATGGATTTATTATATTTTTCATATTTTATAAAATATTTATTTCATTAATATTTCTTTTTTCTTTTTCTTTTTATTTCTTTTTATTAAAATACATCATAGGAAATTAATCTATTTCCATTTTAGCATGATTGATAATGTTCTATAGAGGTATGCATTTTTTTCTTGGTTAGAATATTTGGTAAAATACTCTTGCAATTTTTATGATGGGAATGGTGATGAAAAACTTCTTAATAAGTTTTAGCTTGCAATTTCAGTAAAAGGATAATTCATCTGACACACCCTACTCTGTCTTTTTTAAACTGTATAGATCAAAAAAGAAAAAAAAAAGAATAATTATCTATTGTTAGAATACATTATGAAAATATGCATCAAAACACGAGTTATAACTTCAGTTTTAATTGATGCTAGACAAGATAGTATTTTTTTAAATGTCAAAAAGTTCTATATAAATTGCAGATTATTTTGTCAAATAAAATCAATCTGCATACATTTATATAGATTAAGTCATATGGGTACATATACATACAGAATCTGAACAAATAAAAATTTTTAAATTAAATAAATAAACATAGCAAGCAAGAAAATGTGGAAAAATAAAGCATCATTAATTTTAAATATCCACATTAATAAAAGGAATTTTTTTTTATCTCTGTATATATATGTTGTGGCTATTCTTATATGGGGGTACTCTATTTCAGATTTTGCGTGCAATCGTGGTGGCCTGGATTCTAACATTTTTGCATGAATGATGCCTATCTTGTCATTTCTTTAAATTATGCAATGCACGTATGGATCGCTCGGAATCTGGTTGCCGCTGTTACTCTTGCAATGATATGTTAATTAGGTAACTGTTGTTGTGTAGTAGCTATATAGTGCGATAGGACTTCACATCAGCGGATATGGAATGAATCTCGCTCTCGGTTATAGGAGTTCTCTCATGAAACTGAGTCACGTGTCAATTTCAAGTGGAGTTTAGACAAGCACTATTGATAAAGTCGTCGACTGTGAGCTTTCGTTAATTTGGGAAGAAGTTGAGATTCCCATTTTGCACAAAGAATCGACGGAATCCACGACATTTCATTTATAGTATTATTTACTAAAATATATTTCTTGGGTTCTTGCAGAACGAACAGTGAGGTAATTTGAATCTTAGTTAAGTGAGTCAACTTTAACAAGTTTTGGGAAAGTATCCCCCCACCCTTCTCTCAGTCTTTCATAAAATCGAGCTTATTTTTTGATCGGCTGCGTTTAAATCTACCCACTTCACTGGCAATTTCCTGCTTATTGTTAGAAATTAATTGCTGTGTTTTTAGTTAAATATGTCTCATGGCCTTCTTTTCCAGTGAACAGCACGGAAGGGTATTTCAGAATGTGGTGTATGTCTGTGTGCGCGTGTGTCTGTGTCTCTGTCTATTTGCCTGTTTGATTATTGGCAATGGCTTGGAAAATCTATGGTACATAAAAGTTTGTAAATTTGCTTTCGGATAAAGAAAGGCAGGTCCGAATGCAACTAAGGCTCAGATTTTGGAATTTTTAATTAGATCTTTTGTTGTTTTATGTGAACGAAACGATTCAAATATTTCACCGATCTTCCAAGTTCACCGGCGATTTTGAGCCACACATATAAGGAATCCAAATTAAATCTTTTTGTCCAATATGGTAAATTTTGTCTTCTTCTTAATAAAGTTTATTTGGAATTGGTATTTATTTGGAATCAGTGATTTTGAATTTTTCACGATTTTTTTTTAAAAATTCCATTACTTCAAAAATGATAATTTTTTTCCCAACCAGTGTTGATATGTTATCCATCCAATCTTATATCGCTGTATGGAACACACTTTCGGGAATCGTTTAAAAAAATTAATTATGGAATAGTTCTTTTTAAATTAATTATTAAAGAAAGTAAGAGCATCGATTTTTCTCTGAGACGCAGCGAAGAAAAGTCCATCGCTGATTTCCTAAGTAACCCAATCTACAGACAAAAAAGGTCATTATTAGGAGTCATTTTATTATAGAAGATTTAGGTATTATGATGCCGTACGCAATCCGGTATTACATTTAAATCCCGGGAAATGGTAAGTTTATTTTAGCCGGGCTGAGCCACGCCAGATGTGTCTACTATTTTATTCTGCGTGTGGGAAGAGCTCAGATGCAATTTTATGCTTATTAATGGTTTAGAAGTGCAATTCCCTTCCCCCCTGAAGAATCAGGAATTCCTCTCGGAGAAAAAGTCTGGTTTAAACTCCGATTTTAGATATATTTAACGTTATTATCAAGGGCCCGCTTAACGCCGGGTGGGTCAACTAGTTATTTAACAAAAAGGAATAACTCAATATTAAACAAAATTTTGCTCGTATGGCTAGAGGCAGTAGAATAATTTACGTTTTATATTTTATTGTATATATATATTAAATTAAATATTTTAAATATATATTATATTTTTAAATTTTACTATATTGTTTAAAATTATATTTTATGCTTTATTTTTGATTGCTTTTGAAATAATTAAAAATACAATTATTAGAAAATCGTAAATAGAAACATATATTTCACCGGTTGTACGAAGTATTATAAAACCACATCCGAATACATTTTCTTCCTCTGTATGTTTTGTTTTTCACAGTATAGGCGTATATGTAAAAATGACAACTTTAAGGATAACTATACTATTTTCAATTGAAAATTCATTTATTGCCTTTTCAGATATACTAAGCATTATTTAAAAATGTGTTTATAAGCATAATTTATCCTTCTTTTTTCTTTTCTTTTTAAGGACTGCACAAAAGGTATAAAATATGTTTACTGCTTTTGTTTATTGTCAAAAAGAGCAACACACACAGGCGACAGTTTTTTAAAATTTCTA
The DNA here is from genome assembly GCA_963932465.1 of Maratus speciosus. Classification (NCBI taxonomy): domain Eukaryota; kingdom Metazoa; phylum Arthropoda; class Arachnida; order Araneae; family Salticidae; genus Maratus; species Maratus speciosus. Next base: position 292,870,140 of record OZ010791.1, read on the forward strand.
TTCGTACCCCTATTTCCACACTTTCAAAAGAAATCTACAGCAAAAATTATGTTATTTTAGTTGTGGTGTGAATAGAATACAGAAATAGTCACTTGTGTCAACATTGACGGAGCATCTGCGCAAATGTTCTTACAGAAAATAAAATTATTATATCATTATTAAATTCGATTTGGCCCGTAATAATAATAAAAAAAATAAGTGCAGTTTAAACTATACGTATTTAAGTATAAACCTCAGTTTATTTCAAGCCTCGTCTATTGCTTCTTAAAGGAGAGTTCAATCAATTCAAGTAGTAAAGTTTTGATAAAAATAAAAATAAATCTGTAATTTAAAATGTTTAAATTATGGTATAATTGGAAAATGTGCTCTAATAAATGCACGACATGTATCTTTTCGATTTTATTTTCTTTGAATATTATGAATTATTAATGTCTGCAAGATTATTAACATATTTTCCTTCCTATATTTTTGGTTGAAAATTATAAAAATTTTTTGGGAGGAAAATATAGAAAATGTCAAATATCACGAATGATATATTAAACCCAGGTATTTGAAATATTAGATTAAAATTTTTAATCAGCGAAAAGTATGGCACTATTTTAATAATCTAAACACGAAATTCAGAAATTAAGATAAAGAACTATGCAAAACTGTGAAAAATAAATTTCCTATACTTACACCCATCTGTTATCGTTTTTCGTAAACAAGTTTCCTAATAACATCTATTTTATCTTTCCAAGAGAAAATTTTCTGATGAAAACCTCCTTTTTTTTTACCTCATTCAAAATATCTTTGGGTTATCAGCTCATGAATATATTTCAAGTAATCTTCTCCACTGGAATGCCTCCCATCTTAAAATGAACTAAGTAACAGCCTACATATTATAATAAAACATGTTAAAAGATAAATGAAGCCAATTTTTTCGTGTTAGAGAAAATCTATCATAAGATTATATTTTCATACACATTTTCTAAATATTTCCCGCTTAATTGATATATGGCACCCTTAGAATATATGAAGGTTCTAAAATTTAATTTATTTTTGTGGTTTTGATCTGAAGTTTATTTAAAAAATATTTCAATGTCTTGTTTTATAATTCATTTTATAAACAATTTAGAGTGTTACGATTAACCTATGTATAGCACGTTTACTACTATTTTTAATATTAGGCATAGTCAAGAAATAAACGAGGCAGAGGCCATTAAACCAAAAGTTATTTAGGAAAATTGAGATGGTTCTAAAATGTAGTAGCAGGTGTGACGAAAAGGATTCGCACGCTTTTCACTCGCTTGGTAGCGGTACGTGCCATATAAACAATTATAAAAGGATTGTGGCAAAGCGACAGACAATATTTATTTTTATTTATCTGATCGTTTTAATCGGTAGACGATTTCTGAGACAAACCAAAACAACTCTTCTCTGAGGTTTTGGAGATTGAGAGAGAGAGTTGGTGTACTTTTAAGTGTTGTCGACGCCAAGATGCTTTTTCCTTGCTTTGTAAATAATTGATTTTTAAAAGTTTTAATTAAAGTATATTTTTGAATCATAATGTCCAGCGCATACCTTCTTTTGCTATGCTTCACTACAAAAACTGGGGACCCGTTTTACACGTCTGAATGCTGGATTTGGAATAATATTTTCATAAAGTATTTCTCTGCAAAGCTGTAAAGTTATCGTTTTCATAAACAGGTATGAGATTTTCGAATGTTTATCTCCCGTTTGCGTTTATCCTCTGAGGTGGTGGTTGTTCATTATTTTAAATTGTTTCATATTTTCAGTGAATATTTGGTTTTGTTCTGAATTTTGACATTTCTGTTCTATTTTATTTATATTGTGTTACTGTAAAGAATGCCTGACGATATTCCAACTGTGTCTAATGCGGGTGGAAATGTAAATACAGGATGTGGTAGAGTGTCGGTAAAAGTTCCAAATTTCTGGCCTAATAATGCTAAGTTATTTTTTGTGCAGTTAGAACCTAGTTTTAGATTAGCAGAAATATCCGTCAAACAAGCTAAATTTGATCATTTGGTAGCTTCATTGGATGCGGAAACATTATCGTTTGCAACAGATATTCTTTGTACAACGCTTGAAGACATTGCTTGAAGATTTAGATCTAGGTGATAGGTCCCCCTCAATGTTGTTGCGTAAAATTAGAGAATTAAGTGAGAGTCATGCTGACGATGATTTTTTGAAAAATATATGGCTTCGCAGGTTACCAATGTCGGTGCAAACAATTTTGTTGGTCAGTTCTGAGGGTTTAAATAAATTGGCGGAAATGGCAGATAAGATTTGCGAATGCACGCAGGTTAGTGTTAATTCTTTGGATTCGCGCGGGTCTGAACAGGCGCAGCTTAATCAGCTAAAATTGCAGGTTGAGGAACCTTCAAAGCTGATTAGTTCAGGTTCTTGTCCCCTTTCACGTAGAAAACGATACGGGCGGAACTCATTTAATTCAAAGCATAGAGTACGTAAAGACGAATGGCTATGTTGTTATCATTTTAGATCACTGAGCTCCATATATAACAGGAGATCTATCTTTCTATTTCCCAACATGATTTCCAGCGGTTAGCGCGGAAGGATACATTGACAATAATTTTAGTTCGCATTCATGGCAAAAAATGTTGTTTACCGCATTACCTTGTATGATTAAATAATCATTCATTAATTTGATAAGTTTATCTTAATTAGAGAAGCATAAATTAAGGTAATAATAAATGGGAAGACTAATATCTAACATTCACATCGCTGACTATTTTTTACCTTTGCCTGCGCATGCTCCAGTTTCGAAAATATTTTTTCGAAACTGGAACTAGTCCGGGCATACCATCAAATTCCGGTTCATTTTCCCGATGTCCCGAAAACTGATATTATAATTCCTTTTGGTTTATTTTAATTTCTAGTTTTAAACTTTGGCTTATCCTCTGCGGCGCAGACGTTTCAGCACTTCATAAATGGGTTCCTTCGTGGTTTAGATTTTTACTGTCCTTATCTCGAATGACATCTTAATTGCGAGTGAAACTCACGATGAGCACATGCAACATTTGGAGGAAGTTTTTTGGCGATTTCGAGATTACGGGGTTATAATTAACGAATAAAAACATGAGTTTGGTAAAGAATATATAGATTTTCTAGGCGACACTATAAATAGCCAGGGCAACAATCCACACAGAGATAAAGTAAAAGCAATTGTTGATTTTCCAAAACCCAAAAACTGTTAGCAATCTGAGAAGATTTTTAGGTATGGTAGATTACTATCATCATTTTGTACCCCATATAGCAGCAATTTTGGGACCGCTCAATAGGTTCTTAAATGGGGCGGAAAAAAGAGATAAAAGAGACATACAGTGGGATGCGGATGCAGAAGGTAGTTTTGAACAAGTTAAAGAGGCTATGGCTACCACGACTTTACTATATCACCCTTCTCAAGATGTGGATCTTGCACTTATAACTGATTGCAATAATTTTGCTATGGGTGGGGTGAGCATATGTTGGAGGCTAGCGTATTTGCGTTGTACGTGGATCATAAACCATTAATTTTTGCATTCCACCAGAAACAAGAAAAATGTTCTCCTAGAAAACTTCGGCAATTCCATTTTATATCGCAGTTTACTACGGATATACGTTATTTGCCAGGTGAAAGAACTTTTGTTGCTGATAATTTATCTAGAATTTGTGAGATTCAGTTTTCGACACTTGCTGATTCAAAGTTGTGGGCAAAGTTGCAAATTTAAGATGAGGAGTTAAAGGCTATTTTGGACTGAAAGGTTGGGTTTAGCGGGAAATTGGCTAAAGTACAAATGCCGGATGCTAAGACATTATTGTATTGTGAAACTTCTGGTGAGGGAAATAGGTTTTATGTCCCTCAGTTTTTGAGGAAAAAGATATTTGAGTCAATGCATGGGTTGTTGCATCCAGGAATATGGGCAACTAGGCAGCTAACATGTTCAAAGTACATTTGGCTAGGACTAAACAAGGATGTTGCTGTGTGGTGTAGAGCAGGGGTGTCCAACTGTGGCCCGCCGGATACCACTAAAATTTTAAAGAAATAGTCGACAAGTTGAATCGCTGCAATTGAACGATTAGATAAGGCAATGATATCTGTAAAATTTTGCGGTATCCGGCGGGCCACAGTTGGACACCCGTGGTGTAGAGCATGCAAACCCTGTCAAAAAACAAAGGTACACTTGCATACTAAATCTCCTTTGATGCGATTAACGGTCCCAGATGAGAGATTTGCGCATATACACCTGGATATAATCGGTTCTTTGCCTTTAGTACGTGAATTCAGATATTATCTAATGATGATTGATAGGTTTTCTTGACGGCCAGAGGTTGTACCTATAGAGATATAAGTGCTGAAACTGTTGCTTAGAATTTTGTGCAGACATAGATTTCTCGTTTTGGTATATCTCAGAGGATTACATGCGATAGGGGTAAACAGTTCGAGTCCATACTCTTCAAGACTTTGACAAGGTTACTCTTCACTAGTCTAGCTATGACTGCTTCATATACACCGCAATCTGATGTTTTGGTGGAGCGACTTCATCGACCTTTAAAACAGGCCTTAATGTGCTATAAAGTTGATTGGCTCGAAGCTCTTTGTCTAGTTTTGCTTGGTCTCCGAACTACAGTACGTGAAGATCCCTGTGCTTCTACACCTGAGTTAACATATGGAACCACCTTATGGTTTACAAGACAGTTGTATGAAGATTCATCCTTGTTAGGCCCACCAAATTATATAGCCAAGTTACAGAATATAATATGTGCTTTGAGACCAGTTCAACCTTTCAGGTATGGACAACAAAAGATCTACGTTCCAAAAAAGCTAAATAACTGCAGCCACGTTTTTCTCCGGAAAGGTCATTTCAAGAGGGTTTTACAACCTACTTATGAGGGACAGGTTGTAAAAAGACTGGAAAAGGACTTTGTACTTCTCATTCATGGTCAAGAAAAACTTATAAATATTGATTGGTTAAAACCTGCTTTTCTTTTGTCAGAAAAAGGACTTGCATCTTTGACCTACACTACGAGAGCTGGACGAAAAGTTCATTTTCGTCTCCCACTGGTTGTGTGAGACTAGCAGGGGAGTTGTGTGGCAAAGCGGCAAACAATATTTATTTTTATTTATCTGATCGTTTTAATCGGCAGACGATTTCTGAGACGAACCAAAACAACTCTTCTCCGAGGTTTTGGAGATCGACAGAGAGAGTTGGTGTACATTCGAATTTTGTCGACGGCAAGATGTTCTTTCCTTGCTTTGTAAATAATTGATTTTTAAAAGTTTTAATTAAAGTACATTTTTGTATCAAAATGTCCAGCGCATACCTTCTTCTTCTATGCTTCACTACAGGATAATAACCGAGCTGCTGACCAGTCCATTCATTCCGTTTATAAAAGCAATGCGAAATGAGGCATCCAAAGTCAGGAAGTGGGGTGTTGTGAGTTTGTTGTCAACGGAAGGAGTAGGAGGTCGTGAAATCCACCGACTAATGGAACAGATTTATGGGGAGCGCTGTATGTCCCTATCAAGGATTAAGGTGTCGCAAACGCTTTCGCGAAGGACGATATTACTTGGAGATGGCGCGTGGATGGAGCACCGAAGCATGTATGTAGCAGGCCAGCAGGTTGCGAAAGTGGATAAGCTCTCATAGAAAACGGTTTCAAACGGACGATGAAGTCAAGGAGTGCGTGCGCAACTGCTTCAAACAGTAGACAAAGGTTTTTTACGAGCATGTAATTGTGTGACTAGTGTCATAATGGGATAAGGCCTAAACAATTGTAGACAATGATTTTAAGTTTCATTAAATAAATTGTATGAAACAGCCTCTGACTCGTTATTTATTGACTGCACCTAGTAGTTATTTTTACGGTTTTTATCTGAAGTTTAATTTAAAAAATATTTCAATGTCTTGTTTTATTGTTTATTTAATAAACAATATTTAAAGTGCTATGCTTAACCTATGTATAGTACGTTTACTGCTACTTTTAATAGTAGCGCAGAAATAATTACGTGTTCTACAGAACTTTGTTTATACAGAACTTAAGTTTTTGTAATATAATATGTTCCTAATCACTCGCTATAGGAATGTTGTGAGTCCGCTATTGTTTTTGAATTCAGATTGCTTGATTACTACTAAGTTTCTGAATGATTCAATTTATTTAATAACATATTAAATAAGGCAAATATTACTATTTCAAACAAGAAACAAAAAATCATGTGTCAAGCGTAGAATATGAAACACTTTCCAACATATTCAGAATAATGTATCAAAACTTCACCGTTTAATAAATTGAAATATGATGTCTAATTGAACCATTTGGAAACGCATAACACATTTGAAAACACGACTTCAGCAATCAATCAACAACAGTCGAAATCCTAATTATTAGACGGAAAATTATCCGAATTCTTTGAGAAGCCCTGTATACGATATGTAGATTTGTATCTATAAAGTACATGCATCCAAAAATTTAGTTCAGTTAGGAAATACCTACCACAGTTGAAAATACACCTTCAGCTATTTCCGGTAATAAGGAGAATGGTACGTGAATTCTGTTGTGCAGGCCAGTATACGAGATATAGAATTTACACCCAACGAGTAACATGCAAAAAATTAGTTAAATTTAAAAGCGCATACCGAAATTGAAAACGCACTTCCAGCAATTATTACTCAAAAGAGTACTCTAACCAATTTCTTTTGTGTGTCCCTATAAATGAACGATAAATTCTATGAATGCCTTACTCTATAGTAATAATCTTGTAGTGAAATTGAGTGATTTATATCAATTTAAATACATTTGAAATAGCGGAAGGTCATTAAAATACACTGCAAACGATTTTTCCCTTATAGGCCATAATGTATCGGAATTCTTTTGAGTGCTCCTGTAAATGAATTCTTAAGCCACATTCTTCATATTCAATACTTAACATGCCATAGCAAACATTATTAACATTACACTGGTGTCCAAAATTAAGGACCAATCACAAAATGCTAATTTTCATGTACGCGAATTCTCAAAAGGAAATAATATAATTCGAATAAATACTATCTCTACAGCTCAGCTAGTCCATATAACATCTCATTCATGTCACACATGGTCACAAGTGTCACAGTCACTACGGTGAAGCAAAACAATAGGAAATTCCATAAATCTCATTATGAGTCTCAAATGATCACTATATGTGACTCCACTGAGTCGTCACTGTGACTGCTGCTTTGTGACGAGTCATCATGTTACACTGTATACATTACACTGTAATTATATTGTTACTCTCATGTGACTGTCACCTGTAGACTCAATTTCAAAGTCATCGTGAACGCTGCATTGTGATAAGTTATCAAATAATGTCACATTAAAGTCACGTGATGACTTTCAGATGACAGAGAGACTACTGGGAAGTCACTATTGTGCCCTTTTGTGAAAAGTCACCATGTGATTATAATGTGATATTATCTGGTGACTTATCCTAATGCAACGTTCATGATGACTTTGAAATTGAGTCTAAAAATGACAGTCAGATGAGAGTCACAATGTAACTACATTGTAAAGTCACCTGGTGACTCGTGATAAAGCAGCAGTCACAATGACGTCTCAGTGAAGTCACATATAGTGATCATTTGAGACTCATAATGAGACGTGTGAAATTTCCTATTTTTTTGTTTCACCATAGTGACTGTGACACTTGTGACCATGTGTGACATGAATGAGATGCTATATGGACTAGCTGTGCTGTAGGGATGGTAATTATCTGAATTATATTATTTCCTTTTGAGTATTCTCTTACTTAAAAATTAGTATTTTGTGACTGGTCCTTAATTTTGGACATCAGTGTATATCGATTGCATGAAAATCCGAATATATTTACGCGAGTTAGAGCATAGACGGACAGACAAACCGAATTCATAATCCCTTTTCAACTATGTTGGAAATTGTTAAAAAAGTGGTATTAATCAAGCACTCTAAATAAAAAAGAGTATCGTACTGACAACGCATTTTTTTTTTTTTTTTTTTGAAAATTGATATCTTCTTTTTTGTGTTTTTAAACAAAAATTTTAAAAATTCAGTTACTTTCTCTCCTTACTTACTTATCCTTATACCCGTTCTCTATGAGGTAAACAACTGAAAATCGCATATTTAAAATGCAATAACTGATATTTCAATTAATAAGCAAAAATGCACTTTTAACTTGCTCAGTTCTGGCGTCCGTGGCCTAGGAGACACTTTAACTTAATTTAAATTCTTCGAGATTTGTCAAAATTAATTTTAGATCTTTTCAGTAGAGGGAAGTATATTAGAAGTGTAGATTTATCTACGGAAATATTTTTTGGGTTGTTTTAGAGTAATTTGGAAATAGCTTTCATAGTTTCAGGTAAATGTTGGTTTCCAGACAGAGGATCATAAAATACCCCCACCCCCCGACACACACACGCGCTTCCTCAATTCCGTAGTTTTATAGAAGATCCAAAGTTTGAAAAATATCAATTTTCTAAAACTTTGTGCCTTAGCCTTATTCTCCACAAGGAAAACATTTAAAAATAGCATATTTAAAACGCAATTATTGATATTTCAATTAATAAGCAAAAGTGCTTTTCAAATCTCTTCAGTTATTTCGTCAGTCTGGCAGAGACACTAAACAAGACTCTTTAACTTAATTTAAATTCTTCAAGATTTGTCAAAGTTAATTTTAGACCTTTTCAGTACATGGAAGTATATTAGAAGTGTAGATTTATCTACGGAAATATTTTTTGGGTTGTTTTAGAGTCATTTGGAAATAGCTTTCATAGTTTCAGGTAAATGTTGGTTTCCAGGCCGAGGATCATAAAATACCCCCCCCCCCGATACACACATGCGCTTCCTCAATTCCGTAGTTTTATAGAAGAGCCAAAGTTTGAAAAATATCAATTTTCTAAAACTTTGTGCCTTAGCCTTATTCTCCACAAGGAAAACATTTAAAAATAGCATATTTAAAACGCAATTATTGATATTTCAATTAATAAGCAAAAGTGCTTTCCAAATATCCTCAGTTATTTCGTCAGTCTGGCAGAGACACTAAACAAGACCTTTAACTTAATTTAAATTCTTCAAGATTTGTCAAAGTTAATTTTAGACCTTTTCAGTAGATGGAAGTATACTAGAAGTGTAGATTTATCTACGGAAATATTTTTGCGGTTGTTTTAGAGTCATTTGGAAATAGCTATCATAGTTTCAGGTAAATGTTGGTTTCCAGACATAGGATAATAAAATACGTCCCAACCCCCGACACACACACGCACTTCCTCAATTCCGTAGTTTTATAAAAGAGCCAAAGTTTGAAAAATATCAATTTTCTAAAACTTTGTGCCTTAGCCTTATTCTCCACAAGGGAAACATTTAAAAATAGCATATTTAAAACGCAATTATTGATATTTTAATTAATAAGCAAAAGTGCTTTTCAAATCTCCTCAGTTATTTCGTCAGTCTGGCAGAGACACTAAACAAGACTCTTTAACTTAATTTAAATTCTTCAAGATTTCTCAAAGTTAATTTTAGACCTTTTCAGTAGATGGAAGTATATTAGAAGCATAGATTTTTCTACTGAAATGTTTTTAAGGTGTTATACAGTCATTTGAAAATGATTTTCGTGGTTTCAGGTAATGTTGGTTTCCGGAATGAAGATTATAAAATAACCCCACCCCCACCTTTCTCAGTTCCGTAGTTTTCGTGGAAGAGCCAAAGTTTGAAAAACATCCATTTTCTAAAAAATTTGTCTATTTTTTTTCTGAGCCACTTTCAAATGGAAGCTGTTAAAGCAAGGGTAAAAAGGTAAAAGTAAAACAAAATAGTGTATTAGATATTTTGTCGAGATTAAAACTGAGAATTAGAATTCTTCTAGATTTTAAATATGCTTTCTAAACAAGGGTGTCCGTATTGGAGTGCGGTTTGCACCAAAAGCCGGGAAAGTGTCAAATGTTTTAAAAGCAAAATAAAATAAAATAAAGTAATAAAAAAGTATAAAAAGATGCACAAGATAATTTTATATTTCAACTATTAATAAAAACAATTAAAAAAATTGCTGTACCGGAGAGTGATTAGCACCATAAAACTTGTCAATAAGTGAGAATTTTCATCGTCAAACAAACAAACAAAAAAAAAAAACACGAGACCAAGAAATCCTTTCACATTTCTAGCAAGAACTAAAATCTTGCATCGGGCATAGATTAGGAAGCACTTTTTTTACACTATCAGAATATTTTGTAAAATTGTCATTATTACATATAATGGAATGAGATTTCTAAATAACGAACTTAAGACATAGAACCAGGGCTTAAATTGCGCCGGAGCCCACCGGAGCCCGGCTCCGGCACTTCTCTGTTTTTAGTAAATACTTAAATATTGGTCGGAATTCAACGGAGCCCATAGATACAGGGATCCGGAGCCTAGTGCAATAGCGCTTCCGAAAAACCGAAGCGCTCGAACTCAATCTGTCTGTAAATTAAAAATTTTATTTACTCAGGTATAGAAAAAATAAAATGACTCTTCCCCCTTTTTAAGGCCATTTTGATCAGAATAGGAGAAACAGAAATCGTGTTTTATTTATCCTACTGACATTTGCAGATTTATGTCTGGCATTGTTTTCGGCGACATGTATATTGGCGCCATTCAAGAGCGCGAACAATGAATTTGCTTTCTGTTTGATTTTCTTTTCTGACACTAGGATATTTTTTAGTTGGATCATTTTTTTAAAATTTAGATATCTAAACAGAAAAGAATATTTTCCTTTTCTAGTCAACGAGCATCAGCTTGAGATATTGTTTGCTTGAGGTTTTTAGTTTTCCATTGCGTACGAGTACGAAAATAACGTTAGTGATTTTTCTATTTATTTTTCATCACAAATGCGGCTCTGCTCTGCAGATTTACAAAGTTGTAAGTAGGTATAATTGTAATATATTGTTATTTTTATAGTAAGCAATAGAGCAGCGTTTCCCCTTTTTCTATAAAAGCATTGAGTCTTTCTGATCACGGTGTCAGATGTTTAATTTAATCTGATTTTCAGGGACTCATCACGAAAGATTGTTCTACGGAAGGAAATGATTATAGTTTGATATGCTACTTTTATGGGAAATTAAAACACATTGTTTGATTCTTTAGCATATCAGTATTAATTTCTGTAAATTTCATTCATTTTTCATAAAAATGTATAGCTGCGAACTGTCCCTTTTTTTGTTTTAACACTGTTTTCGAATCAGAATCCTTAATTTATTTACTCGCAGAATCCTGTGATTAGGGCGATTCCGTGGAGAGTGTCACACACGTAACACAGGCTTTAATTTGAATTTATTCAATTATTTATTAAATTTTAATGTTAATTCTGATTTTAAGTAGTATGGTAAATAAGTTATTACCATATTTTTAAATTTAAATGTGTGGCAATAAAACTCACAGAAGTATATCATTTAATAAAAATAGCAAATAAAGCCTTTGTGCAACAATATTAAAAAGCAGAAAAACCAACGTTTAAAATGCACAAATAATATATGAAAAGCAGCAAACAGCTGTTTCGAATCTACTAGCGAGATTCTTCTTCAGTGCAAAAGGAACAGCGTGCTAGAAAAAGCAAGGCTGAGCCATGCTCGCTCAGCCTTGCTTTTTCTAGCACGCTGTTCCTTTTGCACTGAAGAAGAATCTCGCTAGTAGATTCGAAACAGCTGTTTGCTGCTTTTCATATATTATTTGTGCATTTTAAACGTTGGTTTTTCTGCTTTTTAATATATCATTTAATTTCATTACTCAAAATGTGCTTTTTTCTACTTCAGAAAAAAAGCACATTTTGAGTATGAAATTAAATGATATATTTCTGTGAGTTTTACTTACATCAATTTTCAGCAATTGCGGTGCATAGCTGGTAATGTCTGATAATGATTCCTTCGTGCTGCCCTGGATGCGATCGACAGAATTCACACACACCGTATAATACACTAAAAATAATTGAATTTAAAATTGCATACCACAGCTGAAAACGCATTTACAGCAATTATCGCGCATAGACCCTATAAACTAATTTTTTGTGTGTCTCTATAACCGTACATAAAAGGCAACGCACTCAATATGTAGAAAGAATGGTGTAATGCATCTCAATGATGCATCTCGATTTCAATATGCTTGTGGTAGTGTAAAATCATTGAAACACTGTGCGAACATTTTTCTCAAACCTTTGATAATGCAATAGAATTCTTTTGTGCGTGCCTGTAAATGATCTACAGCAGTGTTTAAAAAAAAAATTAAGGGTAGTTGGAAGACCCTACTATGTTAAATTATCTAACTTTTCTCAGAAACAACCAAAGATATTAATTTGAATTTTTTATATAGATAATATAATTAAATTCTAATAAAGTGAAGTCAAATTTATAAACAGGTATTATTTATACGAATTGAATATTAACAACTGGGCGAAAAAATGCCCAGATCGGGAACCGAACCCAGATCTTTGGCTTACAAGGCCAATGATCTACCGTTTAAGCTAACTGGGCCGACAACAGGTGAGTATATTTCGCTCAGATAACCTTATTGGTAATACCATCTGGTCTGTCATGTAGACAGCTCAACAGAATAAATCGTAGGTAAAGGAACTCCATATAAACGATGGGTACGTAGATAAACTATTGTCTAGATACACACCGTTTATATGGAGTTCCTTTACCTGCGGTTTATTCTGTTGTCAACATAACAAACCAGATGTTATAACCTATATGTTTATCAGAGCGAAATGTGTTCAACAGTTGTCGGTCCAGTTAGCTTAAACGGTAGTGCATTTGCCCTGTAAGCCAAGGATCTGGGTTCAATTCCCGGCCTGGACCTTTTTTTCACTTAATTGGAAACATTCAATTCGTATGATAACTTTACCAATTAGTTTGATTGTGTTAAAATAAAAGTTTAGGTATTCTTTAGTGGGTTTTTTTTTTAATCTGGAAGAAAAACTTTAAATAACAAAGAAGTTGCATTTCCCCAAATAAAAACTTTTTTATAAAAATATTGTACACATTTTAGTAACAAAAGTTCACTTCAGATTGATTAGAGATATGTGTAAAATATTCAGGCAAGATTACAGACATTAATATGCAGTTTCGATAATAAAGTATGTCGCAGTTCAAAAAGCAACATTTTGAGAAAATTGAGTTTAAAGTTTATCTATGTAATGTTTATATATAATGTAAATAAACTTAATTACTTTTAAAATTTTAACTTCTCGTTGTCGTAGAAACAAAAGCAATAAACCTTTATAAAGAGGAAATATAAAGGATTCACAATATTAAAAAAACTTAAAGGGGTATTTTGTTCATGAATTTGCCTTCCAACTGCCCTTACATCTTTCAGCACACTTGATCCCACAATTTTACTTCCGCGTCACACTGTTATAAAACATAATCAAATGTAAATGAAACCGATATACAGGGTGTCCCAGCTAAGATGTTACAAACTTCGTGGGGAGATAGGTTGCACCTAGACGACTCGGAATGACATAGGAATGCCGGGTCCAAAACGCCTTCCTGACGTGGTAGAGGAGATTGAATCAATGTTGCTAATGGGTCTACTATTTTTAATTCCGATTTCTTGATTGCACCACCTTTTTGGAATGATAAAATTCCCTTTGTTTTCAACTTATTTAGTATGTCATTAAATAAGCGGAATTTTATCATTTCAAAATATTGGTGCCAATCAAGAAATCTCAATTGAAAAAAGGTAGCCCGCTGGCAGTTCTGACAGCGTCAAAGATCAGCTTTGTGTGATCCAGCCTTTTCAATGCCCAGTGTTGCCAGTGGGCTACTTTTTAAAAATTCAGATTTCTTGATTGGCACCTTCAATCACATATTAATTAAGGCGAAAAGAAGGGGAATTTTACTACTGCAGAAAAGCGGTGCCAATAAAGAAATCTGAATTTAATAAAAGTAGCCCACTGTCAATGTCCTTACTAGGTCTGGAAAGCGTTTCCGACCCAGCATTCCTATCCGGTTCCGAGTCGTCTATGTGGACCTTACCTCCCTCTCGAAGTTTCTAGCATCTTAGGTGGGACACCCTGTATATGTATATACTTGTCTGTTTAAATTTATAAGAAGATTGTAAATTTTCACACTTTTGTAAATGAAAAAGAAGTGTAAAAGACTTTTGTAAATAAAAGAATAGTTGGCTTTTAAAATTAAATTAATAACACAAACAAATGATTTTCAATTGAGAGAAAAAAAAATATTCTGATATCTCTTTTTTTAAATTTTTTTCATTACAGTTATCTGATACTTCTTATTTCTGGTAACGTAACGCGTCGTAATGACGCATAAATATTTGCTAACACGCATAAGCACATTGCACATTAAACACGCATTTTTTTTCTAGTCCGTAGGAATCATGTCAAGAACTCATTGTTTGATATATTCTTGAAAGTTTTATAACTATAAAGTTAGTAATTGTTTTCAATAAAATTTTTATCTGGTTTACATTTTATAACTATTTCGTATATTTTCATTAAATTTTGTAATCTAACCTTTAATTTTTTTTTCTGTGAAGACATTATCTGTATCTGAATATGTGAGCCCATTCCCATATTGTCTTAAAAGTATTAAATCTCATTACACACTAAACTGCAGAATTTGGAATATTTAATTGGTTAGTAATGATACTTTTGTTAATTTGTAACATATTGTTAGAGATTTACAGAAAAATTTCGCGGCATACTTGGTGTCTCCTCACGGCGTACCAATGTTCCATCGAACGCTGATTGAGAACAACCACTCTATAGAAAGCACATTGTACTCCACCTCGGTGAGGCATAGCAATTTCATTATGTTTGAAGTATAGTAACATCATTAAAATGCACAGCAAATTATTTTCGCCATACACCATAGTGTAGCGGATTTCTTTTGCGTGTACTTTTAAACCAACAATAAACGCTGCCCAATTCATTTCCAATAGGAGATGTTTCATTGTAACTTTCGATGACATTTACTAATTACGTAAACATCCAAGAATATTTACGAGATTAGAGTGCAGACAAGCGGCAGAGAAAAGTCATAAAACTTTTCATCGTATTGCGGTTTGCACTAGAAAAATCCTCAAATGGCAAGAATATTTGAGGTACAAATTATATTGCATTTATTAACATAAATTAGTGACAAAGGTTATAATTTCACACAGTTTCTCAAATAGTTTGATGTATAATTTAATATCTAACTCTGATTACTGCCTAAAGGGAATAAGTTTATAAATTTAAATTTCTTATTTAATTTTTTAAACTAGTGTGCATTTTTTAAAAATTCACATAATTTTTTTTTATTCACTTAATACACAATACCTAAAAATATTGTATAGTGTATGCATATTTAATGCATATTTAATTAATGCATTGTATATTCGTTAATGTATGTACGGCATGTTTACAAGTGTTTTCATAATAACGTTCCGTTTATCGTGGGAATAGTTTTTTAGAATGATTTTCCCATAATAATTGACTACAGGTATAAAATTTCTAAACTTTGAATTTAAAAATATAAAAGAATCAGAAGAAAGAATCATATAGAGAAACAAATTTCAACTTTTAAAATTGATCTATTTTAATGTTATTTTACATTTTTATTTTGATGATATTTTACATTTTTATTTTGATGTTATTTTACTTCAAGTATTTTATTTCACTTTTTACTTAGCATTATACCCGTTATCCGCACGCGAGATATTACAACTGGCATATTTTAAAAGGTAATCAGTTGTATTTCACTTGGTAAGCAAAGTGGAAATATAAAATTAACGCCCCAAATAGAAATAAAATACATAAAAAATACATACAAAAATACTTTTATATTTGCTCCTGTTTAAAGACCAAAAAATTGCCCTCCTCTCACATTTGACCAAAATTCCCTGCATAAATCTTGGAAATTTTTCTGTAGAGAATTTCTCACGCCTTGCATTCAATAATACTTCAAAGTTTAGTTACTTAAAAGGCGTATAGCCAACAGAGTGAAAAGGTATCCAAGCCGGGAATAGAACCCGGGTCCTCGGTATAGCGCACCGACGTTCTACCAACTGAACCACTTAGAGCGACACCCAAGCTCGTACTTCACACTCTCATATCTCTCACCCGCAAGGAAAGTAAATTTCACAGGAGAGGCTAAAGAAAATTTGCATTTTTTACTATAAGGTGGAATTGCAGCACTTAGTTCTGCATGCAAGAATAAAAACTTGCATAAAAGCATAAAACCCTTAAGAATGAAGATATGTGATGGAGTCTGGAGGATTGGGTACTTTAACCTCCCCACGCAATCCAACTCTCTCCTGTGGTCACAAATCGACATATAGCGTAATAAATGGATTGTCCGTATAACTACTCTTATGAAACTGTTTGTGTAGCAAGACATACCCGACAGACCTATTAGTGGAATTAAAAAAAAAATGAATTTTTGCGAGATATGTCACTTTTCTTGCGGGTGAGCGATATGTTGGCAAGGCTACAACCGCAACACAAGATGGAAAATCTTTCCGTGAGCCACCGACCTGGCGAAAACACGAAACTATAGTGAATCCAGCATAGATGAAATTGAATAAGTCTATGTAGGGTAAAATCGCCTATCATGGCCCATATACCAGTAATGGCCCTTTAAATATTCCTACGAGGCTAGATGCCAAACGCCTAACATCTGAACTTAGCGCCAATCAGAAGTGATAAAAGGGTCTTTCGACTGTTACATTATGCCTTTGTGTTGACAAATCAACGCACGTCGCGTGAGCAGTGGCTGCTCCTACCGAAGCTACTTTTATTTCCTGTTTCAGCTGTGGTTTCTTAGCAAGATTTTTAGCAAGCAAAGTTGGATTTCGTGCGGTGTACGAAATTTTCAAGAAGGATAAACGAAAAATAGTAAGTTTTAATAACTTATATAAAGTTTAAGGAATCTGTAAAGATATTGGTATTATCAAAATAAGCTTATTAAGCCAGCTACAGGGGTGGGCTACTACTGATGCTGTTTTTTCATGATCGCAGTAGTGATGGCCCACACTTACTTTTTATATTTTATAGCTACTAGGGGGCTCTGCTCCCTACGAGCTACGCTCGCCAACCCCCCGTTCAGGCACACCAAAATCCAAAAAGCACGCTAATTTGATCGACTTTAAAAATATTGAATTAAAATTTAAATAAACAGTAGCGATCTCTCTGTACACGGGTTTCCATTCGTTTTTCTTGGATTGGGGATTTTTAAGACCAAATCTGCTGCTGTTAAGAGATACAATGGTGGTTTTCATATTTAATTAAAAAAATTGTTAAACATTTGAAAATAAGCTAATGTAAAATGAATTAAGTAAACAGCGTCATTGTCCCGTTACAGCGCTATAAGATAGTTCTTTTAAACAATTCATTTTAAATGTATCGTTTTAAATCTGACGTAATTTACACCAAAGTTTTATTTCTCTTATTAATATTCACGTGAAAATACTTTTGTTGTTAGAAGGAAATATTATTTGCGCTGTCTTCGAATTCACGATAATAGTTGAAAAGATTATCTCAAAATATGTCGCACAAATATATTTTTCAATTTAAATTGTTTTGCTATATTTTTTTGCCATTTTAAATATGACGTAATTTCCTCAAATTACAAGTTTTAACGCATAATAATGATTTTTTTTTATTTTAAGACTTTGTTTCTCTTTTAAAATTCAAGTGCAAATATGGTTCGTCGCAGATGTCATATACGCCGGCGCAAATTTTTTCTGACGCTAATTTCATATACGCAACGGGTACTTAACTGGTGCTAAAGTGTTGTTATTTTGCTTGATATCGTAACCCGGATGGGTACAGATGTCATATTCGCCCCATATTGGCGCGATTTTTTTCGGTTTCCAATTTGGCGAAAACATCAACAGCATAAACAACATAATCCGGGTTACCACATCAAGCAAAAATAACGACACTTTGGCGCGGAAAAAAATTGCGCCAAAATGCTCGTATATGACATCTGTGCCTATGGTTCTTATGACGTAATTTTCCTGCTTTTAACATGTAATCATTTAATTCTAATTTTAAAGTTTTTTTTTCTGTTTGTAATAGTCACGTGTAAATAAATTTTTAATTTGAAGTAAACATTATTGTTTGCTCTGTTTATGCAACTGGCAACAGTTTAAATTAATAACATTTTCTAAAATTTGTAAAAAATATCTCTCGAAATGCTGAAAATTTGAATTTAAAATTGAAATAAAACATCAAAAAATGAGTCAAATAAGAAAACTAAATGCAATCTGCACATCGGGAACTTATAATGTATAAAATGATCTAAAAATGATTAAATTCTCATGTATAGTTTTTGCTCCAATAAAACTTTTTTAATAGAACGATTTTGTCCAACTTTAGCATTAAATATCTCTTAAAATAATTCTTCTATTTGAAAATTGTCTGCATCAGCGTATTTATCAAACATTTCTCTATAATACCACCGATTTTCATATTTTTGTATGCAACAGTTTTTTTTTAATATTAAGGATGAAAGGCCATGCTTAAGCATTCAAATTGGATGTGGTCTACCCGGAATATCTACGCAGATGTTCATTGGTCCATTTCGAAATCAAAACTTTTTTTTATATATAGAAGGATGTGTTGTCATTAATTAAAGTTTTTTAATACATCTACCGTATATACTCGCGTATAAGTCGACCCCAAATTTGAGAGGAGTAACAGACTGTATACCAGTAATTAAAAAAAGTTATCTTCATCTTATCTCAATACAGATTTTACTGATATTAAGTAAAGCAAAGAGAGCTACAAGAAAATACTGGTATGGAACATATTTCTTTCTTGAATTTAGGGGTCGACTTATACGCGAGTATATACGGTATTTCATTCCAATATTTAAAGCAAAGTGTTTGATAACAAATTTATATTGGCATATTCCGCTTATTTATGTCCACTTTATTCGATTCTTTTGTACTCGCGACATTCCTTTGTAAATGGCATAATTGACTGCTCTTTTAGGCTAGAATCTACACCCTAACTGCCTAATTTTGGTATCACAACTAGCGTCTATAGCCAACGATCGATATTTAAAATTTAGCTTTAAGCTTTCTGGAGTGCTAGGTAGTGTGGTTAGCGTAGAGGGATTCATATCTAGACTGGGCTTCGTATCCAGTGAGCAAAAATCTTGAAAGAAAGAAAATTTTTATTTTTCCGTATTTTTAATCTATACTCGTCGTATTATAAAGAGGTAAAAATTGTTTATTTGTAGGAAGTAAGCTCTGAAACTACTGAACCGATTCCGAAAGTAATGGTATCAAAATGATGGTGTTAGTTCAACTTAGAACTTAGGCCTTATGTCCGTGACACTGGCCAAAAGGGGGTGCAGAAGCAAAAAACGTTCTAAAAATGCGATTTTTGTGTTACTTAAGGGCCTAGAAACATGAAATTTGGAATGGCAGTTACTTATAAGATACTAATGATCTCTAAGGACATTTCTTAAAAAAATTGAAATTCAAAAGTGAGAAAATGCCCGAAAAACGTTTTATAAAACGTTCTAAATGGCGATTTTTGCGCAATTTCAGGAAGTACCAAACCGATTTAAAAAATAATGGTGTCAAAATGGTGACAACCCTTGCTCTAACATAGGCTACATTTAATGTCCGTGCCACTACTCCTAAAGGGGGTGCAGGGGCAAAAAACGTTCGAAATTGCGATTTTTTTGTTACTGAAGGGTCCAGATACATGGAATTTGGCATGGTAGTTACTTATTAGATATAAATGATCTCTAAGAACATTTCTTAAAAAATTCGAAATTTAAAAGGGGTGAAAATGCGCAAAAAGCGTTCTAAAAAACGTTCTAAATGGCGATTTTTACGCAATCTCAAGAAGTACCAAACCTATTTAAAAAATAATGGTATCAAAATGATGGTGACAACCCTTGCTCTAACATAGGCTACATTTTATGTCGGTGCCACTACCCCCAAAGGGGGTGCAAGAGCAAAAGAAGTTCGAAATTACAATTTTTGTGTTACTGAAGGAGTGACTATGTATCACTCCTTCAGTATTCCATGTATTCCAGTATTCCATGTATCACAGTTAGTCACTGTGATACATGGAATTTGGAATGGTAGTTACTTTTAAGATATCAATGATCTCTAAGAACATTTCTTGAAAAATTAGAAATTTAAAAGGGGTGAAAAGGCGCGAAAAGAGTTCTAAAAAACGTTCTAAATATCGATTTTTACGCAATCTCAGAAAGTACCCAACCTATTTCAAAAGTAATGGTTGGAAATTGATGATGACAACCCTTGCTCCAACATAGGCTCTATTTCATGTCGGTGTCATTACCCCCTAGGGGTTTCAGAAGCAAAAAACGTTCTAAATTGCGATTTTTGTGTTATTGAAGGGCCTATAATCCTGAAATTAGGCAGGGCAGTTATTCATAAAATACAAATGATCTCTAAGAACGTTTCCTACAAAATCGAAATTTAAATGGGGTGAAAATGAGCGAAAAACGTCCTAAAAAACTTTCTAAATTGCGATTTATACGCATTCTCAGGAAGGACAGAAACGATTTAAAAAATAATGGTGTGAAAACGATGGTGACAGCCCTCGCTTTAACATAGGCTGTATTTCATGTCGGTGCCGCTACCCCAAAGTGGGTGAAGGAGCAGAAAACGTTCTAAATTGCGTTTTTGTAATACTGCAATGCCTAGCATCTTGAAACTAGGCATGGTAGTTACTTATAAGGTATACATGATCCGTAAGAACATATCCTAAATAATTCGAAATTTAAAAAATCCCTGCCGGCCCGGCCTACAGGCGGAGGTAGATTTCGAAATTAAGTATATGAATTGCTCCAACAAAAACTAAATCATGATTAGATATAAATCTACTTTAACTGTTTTATCTGGCCGCTTTTGACGAGTTTTTATTTCATTTTTATGTAATAGCTGGTTTTATCAGAATCATGTTAAGGCGGTATTAAAAAAAAATACTTTTCCATGCTCAACAACTCGAATTTTCTGGCACATTTTCAGATTCATTTTTAATAGAAAAAATACGAAACTTGCTGACGTGATTTTTGAAAAGATTTATAAGCGGCATCTGTTCTTGTTTTTCTTTCAATTAATTGAAACTTGATTGATAAACAATTATTTTCTATGTAGGGCAATATTTTTCGTTTCTAACACAATCGCTTCGGGAATTTCTGTTCAAAATGCCCACTTTGACATCATTTTTTGAAATATATTCTGCTTCTATAAAAAATCGATCATTACGGTACATTATATAGTTTCTGAAGAAGAGAATCTATCAATTGGATACGTTTGAGAGCAAAAATGAATTTAAAAATGAGTCAGAAAATAAGCAGTTTCGATTTGAATACACCCTTAATAAGATGATTTTTTTTCTTCAACCGCTGTGTATTTTTAACTTGTTTTTGCTGTAAGAATTGGTGCTATCAAAAACTTATCTATATAAATGTTGAAGATAATATTAAGAAGATATATGATAAATTCATGGAGATTTAATATCTTGTGAATTGACGGTGTTATGGAAATTTTTCTTCTTCACCCCCCTTTTTTTGTTTTCGTTTTTAATTTTTTTTTGCGGTACGAATTGGTCCTATCAAAAACTTGTGAATATAAAAGTTGTAGATAATATTAAGGAGATGTATAATAAAATTAATTGAATTTGATATCTTGATAATTGACGAAGTTACGATTTTTTTTCTCCCAAAAACCCTATTTTTGCGCCCCTTGAGCACATTTTTAATTTTATCAAAAATCTGTGATGCATAAATTTTTGGCCCTATTTTTAGGAGTAATAAAAACTTTAAACTGATTTGATATGTACAAAATTTAAGAAGTTATGGGGTTTTATCTATTTTCACAAAATCCCTCCCTATTTCCAGCACCTTGGCCCGATTTTGTCCATTAACGAACTTGACCGAGATTTTATGCCCCTTAATTTTATGTATCAGTTTGGTAGAGATTTGCGCAGAATTGTGGAAGTTATCGTGTCCAGAAGAAAGTGATATATATAGGTAGATACATACATACATAGATAGATAGATAGATATAAAGTTTTTTACTGAGGGTGGTTTTGGGTTGTAGGGGTCATGATCGGTGTAGATCTGCAAAACTTTTTCAGAAATTCCAACATAGGAACGACGCCAATAGGTAGTATTTCATACGAAATCTACCTAAAAGGGTGAAAATCGACGAAAAACTTTCTAAAAAACGTTCTAAATTGTGATTTCTACGCAATTTCAGAAAGTACCCAACCGATTTCAAAAGTAATGGTTGGAAATTGATGATGACAGCCCTTGCTCCAATGTAGGATCTATTTCATGTCTAAGTCACTACCACCTTGCGGTTGCATTTAAAAAAACTTTCTAAATTGTGATTTTTGTGATACTGAAGGGGCTAGCAACTTGGAATTTGGCATGGTAATTAATTATGAGATAAAAATACTCTCTGAGAAGAGTTCCTTAAAAATTTAAAATTTAAAAGGGGTAAAATGAACGAAAAGCCTTCTAAAAACGTTCTAAATAGCGATTTCTACGCAATCTCAGAAAATATAAACCAATTTCAGAAGTAATATTTTCAAATTGAGGGTAACAGTCCCCCCTCCAATATAGCTTATATTTTACGTAGTTGTCACTACCACCTGGGGGTTACAGGAGCAAAAAAAGTTCTAAATTGCGTTTTTTGTGTTACTAAGGGGCCTAACATTTTGAATGTGGAATGGTAATTACTTCAAAGATGCAAATGCTTTCTAAGAATTCTCGAAAAAAAAATTCCAAATTTAAAAGGATGAAGTGAGCGAAAAGCGTTCTATAAACGTTCTAAATTACGATTTTTATGAAATCGTATGAAATGCGAAACCGATTTCAAACATAATGGTTGCAAATTGATGGTGATAGAACCTGCTCAGACATAAGCTATATTTTATGTCGAGGGTTGGAGGAGCAAAAAACGTTCTTAATTGCGATTTCTGCGGTACTGAAGAGGCTAGAAGCTTTAAATATAGCACGGTAGTTACTTATAAAATATAAATGTCCTCTAAGAACAGTCGAAAATAAATAAGAAATTAAAAAGGGGTGAAGCGAAGGGAAGAAGCGAAAAGCATTCTAAAAAAGTCCTAAATTACGATTTCTGTGGAATCTCAGGAAATAATAAACCGATTACACAAGTTATTGGTTGCGAATCAAGAGCGATAGTCCCTGATCCTATACGGGCTATATTTTATGCCGGTGTCACTACCACCTGGTTGGCAGGAACAACAAGAAAACCCTTAAAAACATCTAAATTCAGCTTTCTATAGAATATTAGGAAATACCAACCAATTCCAAGGTTAATATTAGCAAATTAATGGTGACAGTCTCTGTTTCAACATTTTTCGAGACTTTCTATTTCAACTCTCTTTCGGCATTTTATGTTGGCGCCACTAACACCAGAGAGGTGGTAAACTGTTAGACAAGAAGCTTGGAATTTAACATGATGGTTAATTTAAAGATGTAAATGTGTTAAGATGGTTTCTAAAAAATTCAAATCTTCAAATGAATACTGAAATGAGCGCATGAAATAAGCATAAATGTCCCAAAATACATTCTAAATTATCATTTAACTGGAATTAGTTTTAGTTCTTCTTATTAATTAAAATCTCATTTCTGTCTATTGCACTAATATTGAATTTTAGTCAAACTGTGGCTTAATTTGTAATTTTTAAATTATTTCAAAAAGTGTTCTTCTAATAAAAAATAGTTATTCACTTGGCATATTTCAACTATTACGCGAGCAAAGCCGCGGGGTTAGCTAGTTAAGTTATAAAAATTATACAAAACAATTTTAACTTTAAATGTTTTTAAATATTTTTATATTAATATTATAATGAAGAAACGTTTATTTGTAAGGGTTAAACTACGGAACTAATAACCCATATCAAAAGTAACGTTGCCAAATGATGGGGACTGGGGACAGTCTGTACTTCACCATAGGCTATATTTTATGTTGGTATCAAAATCCCAACGGAGTGCAGAAGCTAAATCTTTCTAAAAATCATATTTTTGTGATTTTGAAGGGTACAAAAATTAGAAATTTGACTTAATGGTAACTTGAAAGATATAAATACTCTTTAAAAACAGTTTCTAAACCATTCAAAATTCTAAAAGGATTTAAATGCGCAGAAAACGTTTTCTATAGAATTACGATTTCTATACAGTTGTTAAGGATATAAAATTTGAACTTGCATGGCTGTCATTTTTTAATCGCAAATGTACGCACAAGACATTTTTTAAAAGGGAAATGTGTGCTGAAATAGTTCTAAAATTCCGATTATCGTGATACTGAAGGAGCTAGAAACTTGACATGTGTTATGGTTGTTAAGATGCAAATGCTCGTCAAGAATATTTTATACAAAAATTTTAATTTAAAAGGGTCAAATGAGTAGCAAATGCTCTAAATTACGATTTCTACTGTCTTTTTTGGAATATAAACTTGAAATTTGACGTGGCTGTTACATTTAAGACATAAATTCACGCACAAAACAGTTTTTAAAAAATCGTAATTTAAAAGGGTGCAGGAGCAAAAAAATGTTCTAAAGTTTTAACTTCTTTGATATTGTTGGGGCTAGAAACAAAAAACGCACATGGTGTTTATTTATAAGGTATAAATGCTCAATAAGGCTCGGTTTCTAAAATATATCAAAATTTAAAAAAATTAAATAAAACTTAAAACACTCAAAATTACGAATTACTTGGCATTTTTTAGAGAAACTGAAATTTTGATTTGCATGTTACTTTTACTATGTACACGCTAGTGTGTAGGTATCTAATAATTCGTTGCATGGGATGATACATTTCAATTATTTTTCCTTTTGGCATCAAGCTAAGCAAACAATAAATCTTTAATTCTGCGATTCTGCTGCGTTAATACAGCTATCTCTTTTTTATTAAAATAAAGACAATACTACTTCCAGAACTGAATACCGCTCTCAACGGTTAAAAGAAATCCTTGAATGGCCGCACAGTCCAGAAAGGAAAGGGAAGAGGAGATCGGAGAGAATGTCTTTCATCTTAACATCGCAAAGATGGAACGAGTTGCAAAAAGACAAGGTACGGAAGAAACGAGAAGAATTGCAACAAAAAGAAGTAAAACAGATTGAAAGAGCTGTGAAACGAAAAAAAAAAAGAAGCTGAGATGGCCAACAAAAGAGTTAAGATGACCAAAAAAGAAGTTACCAAAATATCAGGGCCAAATCCTTCAAAAATAATCAGAAAAAGAAGAATCGACTTCGGTGGACCATCACTAATGCAGTGATGGGCCATTACGAATGCAAAGCGGCCCATTACTGATGTTTTTGTACTTTTTAGTAAAACAAATCTTGTAAAGGAATAAATTTGTATTTTGTTGATTTTATTGACTCGAAAGTTTTCTTCCATCCTTACTTGTTATATTTTTGTCATCGGCATGAAAAAAATTCGCACGGCATAGCAATTATTAGCTAAAATCCGAAATATTCGTCCTTAACCTGGCCATCACTGGTGGTTTTACCCTATAAATCTTGGAAATTTTTCTGTAGAAAATTTCACACGCCTTGCATTGAAATTTTCTGCAGAAAAATTTTCAAGATATATACATAGATTTAATTCAATTTCATCGATGCTGGACTCTCTATAATTTCGTGTTTGCCCTAGGTCGGTGGCTCCCGGAAAAAAAAAATTCCATCTTGTGCTGCGGTTGTAGCCTTGCCAACATATGATAGTGTGAAGTACCAGGCTGGGAATTGTTCCAAGTTGTTCAGTTGGTAGAATGTTTGTTCGTTGTACCGAGTACCCGGGATCGATTCCCAGTTTGGATACTTTTTCACTCTGTTGGCTATACGACTTTTAAGCAACTAAAATTTGAAATGTTAACTATCTGTATGTTTATCCTGATTTGCCTGCAATGTTTCTCGTATAGATTCATATATCTTTACTGATTGTCATTTTCAAAGACGATTCCCGGTGAAAAACGAATTTATTAGAGATATAAAGTGCCACTGTAAAAGCAAGTACAAAAAACAAATATAATAATTAAGTAAAACCGTGATTTAAATTTTCTTGTTAAGATATACAACTAAAACTGAAATTTTACCATTTTATAACTACGCTGAAGTAAATTCCAAATACGTATAAGTACATGTAAGTTTGTTTCGTTAACAGGGTTCTTAATACCTTCTACGTTACCCTTCCTAAGGATTTTTTGATGATTTTTTTTTCATCATTCAGAGTATCTTTGGTTTATCAGCTCATGAATTGATTGCATGTAATTTTTTCCTGTGGGGAACTTTCCATCTTAAATGGACTAAGCAAAAGTTTACAGGTTATGAAACATAGTCAAAGGTAAATTAAGACATTTTCTTTTTTTTAAAGGACTGTTTAAATATTTCAGAAGTTCTTTTCTGAAAAGTCCCGCCTTTTTATGTAAGGCATAGATTGTTTCGTGTTTCTAAAAAGATATTTTAAAAACATACATTCAAGTATTGGTTTTTAACTCTTTCAAAGATAATTGAAACGTGTTTATGAATTTGGTTGATTTGGGCGCCTGTCTTTCTATGATCTACACTCTAGCACTTTCACTCTTTTTGGAGTGAATTTTATAAAAATACACTCCTTAAATAGTGGAATTTTCCACTGCCTAGAAAGGAGGGAAATATTTCATTCCATTGTCGAGAGGGAAAGCCTGGCATTATACACTTCAAAAAAAAAAAAAAATTCCGTTCAACTTTCAACCAATATAGGGAGTAAAATAATGAAAAGCACCAAAATATGTCACTTCTTAATTTTCAAAAACTCCATTTCATATTGTAACCTTGGAAATTAAGTACTAAAACTCACTACTTTTCAAGAGTGAATAGTCACTCCTCTGAAAGAGTGATTATTCACTCTAAGCAGGAGTGAGTATTGTATGGGTATTAATAATCAGCCAATCAAAACAGCCTTGTCTACGACGCTTTTTTAAGATAAGAGAAAGACGTCCACCATTTTAGAATTAAAATATGCGGATATTATTAAAGTGATTAATTATGGAACTTTTTATTTTCATATAAAATTAAATGTAATTAATTCATAAACGATACAGAATGATGGAACATTCTCAAAGAGCATTCGAAACAGTTTTGCGATTTCCTACTTCTATTACTGTTATCTTCAGTTTTTCCCGAGCGCGCGAAAAGTATCTTCAAATTTGAGTCATATAGGCATAACTTGCATTATTATTTTTACCACTGTCTCCAGTCTGTATTGACTGATAATTATACACAGTGAAGTTTAAAGTATTAAGTAAAGAGTGTCTCATTTGCGCCGATACAGCTCAAATCAAAGGGTAATATTGAAAATTTTCAAAGGACGAAATGAGATTTTTGGAATATAGATAGTTTGGTCGAGTTTCGGTCCGGCCGAATTTTCGGCAGCATTTTTGCCAAAAACGAATTTTTTGCGCCACTCAGATTTTGGGACGAAAAGGAAACCAAATTTTCTGTCGATTTCTAATTATATGTATTTGTATTGCTCAACAGCTAATCTGAACAGCAAGTCTACGACTTTTTTAAGATAAGGATAAAGCGTCAGTCATTTTAGGATTAAAACTTATGGATATTATTAAAGCGATTATTTATGGAACGTAAAGTAAGTCTTATTTAATTTTATTCTTTTATTCCTGGTAGAATTTGTATGTTATAATTATGAGTTAAATAGCTATGGTAACGTAATTATTCGCATTCAAAAACAAAATATGTTATTTAAGCATTGAAATAAAGTGTTTCTATGCATGCTATGAAGTTTATAGATAAAACTGCTTTAGTATATATTTTTTAATGTTCATAGTATCACTTATATAATATAAGATTGAATATATTTTAAAGATATAAATAACTGTTTTTTACATTAAAAATGTTTTTCAAACAATAAGAACAGCACATACGCAATAATTTATTTTCTTTTTATATTCCTTCTTTTTTCTATTTCCTATTTCAATTTTTCCCTATAAAACATACGAAATCTATTTAGCTCATGTTTCCAAAACACAATATAGGCGGGAATAAAAATTTTAAATTAAATATGGTGTTCCATAAATCAGCTTTGTATTAATATCAATTTTTCAGCAATAGCGTAAGGTGGTAGGATACCTTTGAACACGTCGAAAAAGTAAAAAATATCACTATGTTCCAAGCTTCAAAACTTGTGTAATAAGTCAAAAATAAAAATCAAACTTCATTTAAATATAAAGCTCATATTAAATTTATATTTAAAAATATATATATACTTGTAAATTCATAAATAAATACTGAAATAATTAGTTTAAAAATATACGATAATAAGAGCGCGCATGATAAAATCTGAAAATATGCATATAAAGAGGAAATTTGGGTGAAAATAAATACGTAATAGTGTTACCTTTATACTAAAACCAGAATATTTGAAAAAATATTGACTAAATTAAAAAATTAACAAAATATTAAAAATTTTCACTTTTTAAAGATATATTTTTGAGGTAAAAAAACAGAGAAAAAATAAAATATTACATTTTTCTGGTTTTAAGTTTTAGATAATACAGAAATGAGTATGTTTTGAAAAATTTTTTTGATTGCCATGCGTAGTTTTTTAGTAACACTGCGCGCAGTATCAAAATTCATCATTTTGAATAAACGCAACGCGAAGTCTAATTATCCTATGTAGTCTTAATATACAGTCTTAATAAAACTGCCATAATTAGTAAACTAATGGGAATTTTTTAATGCGGTTTTTTGCATGTTGTTCAGAAATGATTACGGAATCAAAATATGTATTAAAAGTTTTTCGAAAATTTTGTAGCCAAGAAAATTCGAAATCATGATTAAGTTAAGTAATACGTTTAAAATAAAAATATAAATATATTCCACAGATCATAAAAACCTAGTTTCTATGTTCATATTTAATAAAACAATGACAGATCACAACACATAAAAAAAAATCTTACACATTCTTAATATTTAGATCGAGCTTAGAACTTAAATGCGAGTTGATAAGCATTGTGTTTTTAGTGGAAAAATAAAAAATATTTTAGAACGAAAGGGTTCTGCAAAATAGCGCTAAAAAGATAAGGTTTTATATTTAAAACAAAAATTAAAATGAAATCACACGTTGCTAATCATATAACATCCACCTATTTTACAGTTACTAATAAAATTTTAAAAGTAACTAATACAGTAAACAATAACGTTTGATTAGCTTTAAATTCGTTAGCAATGAATTCTGAGATCTAAATATTTCAAATTTGAATTACAAATGAAAAAAAAAAAGAACATAATTAACGTACATCATGGGAATTATTAAAATACTAAATGGGTATCTGAAAAGAAAAAAAATAACATTAACTGATTAAGATTTCGGTTAATTACTTATTGACCTTATGGGCATTTTAAAATTATCATACACTGACGGAAAAAAATCCCAACACCAAGAAAGACTTGTGTTAGATGAACGAAATTTGGTAGGCGTATTTATACATCTGAAAGATGACATCGATTGAAATTTCGAACTTCACGCATAAGTGTGGCGCTAGTAGCGCCACTCAGAACTTGCAGATCAGGTTTACTTTAAATGCGTGCTGTAAAGTTCGTAGGCGTTATTTAGCTTCGAAATGTGACGCATTGAGTTGATGTTAGCCAAGAATGCCTTTAACAAGACGAAGAAGCCACTGTCAACAGCTCACCGAGTTGGAACGAGGTCGCATATTCGGGCTATGAGAAGGTGGATTTTCTTTCCGCGATATTGCAGAAAGACTTGGATGGAATTTATCCACTGTGCATGATTGTTGTGAGCAGTGGTCAAGGGATGGTACTACCTCAAGAAGACCAGGTTCCAGGCGGCCACGTGGCACTCCTGAGAGGGAAGATCGAAGTATTCGGCGTACGACTGTGGCGCATAGTACTGCGTCTGCGGCAGAAATTCGAGCTGCAGTTGATACCATAGTGAAACAACGAACTGTTAGAAATAGATTACTTCAAGGACAGCTCCGAGCCAGGCGCCCTGTAGCTTGCATTCTACTGACTCCAAGCCATTGTTGTTTGCGACGCCATTCGTGTCAAGCCAGAGCTCATTGGTGGGCGGAGTGGAGATGTGTTGTGTTTCTTTTTCATCAGAAAAAACAACAGATCTCCACCCCGTCCTCCAATGAGCTCTGACCTGACACCAATGGCGTCGCAAACGGCAATGGCTTGAAGTCAGTAGAATGCACGCTACATGGAGCCTGGCTCGGAGCTGTCCTTGAAGTAACCTATTTCTAACAGTTCGTTGAGTCACTGTGGTACCAACTGCAGCTCGAATTTCTGCCGCAGACGCAGTACTATGCGCTACAGTCGTACGCCGAATACGGCGATCTTCCCTCTCAGGAGTGCCACGTGGCCACCTGGAATCTGGTCTTCTTGAGGCAGTACCATCCCTTGACCACTGCTTCCAAGAATCATGCACAGTGGATACATTCCAGCCAACACTTTCTGCAATATCACGGAAAGAAAATCCACCTTCTCGTAGCCCGAATATACGACCTCGTTCCAACTCGGTGAGCTGTTGACAGTGGCTTCTTTTTCTTGTTAAAGACATTCTTGGCTAACATCAACTCAATACGTCACATTTCGAAGCTAAATAACGCCTACAAACTTTACATTTAAAGTAAACCAGATCTGCAAGTTCTTAGTGGCTCTACTAGTGCCACCCTTATGCGCAAGCGCGAAATTTCAATCGACGTCATCTTTCAGATGTATAAACACGCCTACCAAATTTCGTTTATCTAACACAAGTCTTTCTTGGTGTTGGGATTTTTTTTTTCCGTCAGTGTATATTTATAGGGCATTAAATGAATACAAACACAAGGGATAAGATTGTAATAAAATATTTTAGTTTTTTTTGTGAGTAATATAATTTAATTCATATGAAACTTTAACTGATTTTCTCCTTAAAAGCTCAATTAGTGCTACAAATTGTGAATTAAATAAATGTTGCTAATAAAGTATTTTATTCTAATCTTTACCACGCGTGTATCTATTTTCATTGTATGCTGTAAAATATATGATTCTTTTAAAATGCCCATAAACGCAAAATAAAAAAAAGAATTGACTCCATAAAAAATGAACATTCACTCCTATGAAAGAGTGACTATTCACTCCTACCAGGGGTGAAGAAACGCAGTCCTTTAGCAAAACTGAATAGTCACTCCTCCGAAAGAGTGATTATCCACCTCTGTTTAGAGTGACTATTCACTCTTTGAGAGAGTCAAAAATTTTACTTTTTCTCAGAGTGAATTGCCATTCTAATGAGGTTGGGTATATTTTGACTCTGCGATAAAGTGACTTTCACTCCTTTTTATTTAGAGTGTAACTCGTGTAAATATACTGAGATTCCCCTGTCATTGATATATGTTATTTCTGTTTACTATGGAATATTCTTTATTGAAAATGAAGTGTGTAGCATTTATAGTTAGTTTACATGGGCATTCAAAAGGATTTCGTTATGATGCTATGGTCGATGGAGAAAAATCGTTTGCAATGCATTTGAATCATGGACAGTATTCTCGTGACGTTACAGTAGTTAAAATGGCGGCGTGATTATTTGTTTATGCTTTTCATTTACAATTTTTTTTTATATATTTTCTTTAGCTACATTATTTTATTATAATAATTATCATTTCAGAATACGTATTAATCAAAACAAAAGAATATTCTTTCATTATTTAATTATTAAATAATCAAAACTTTGACTTGGCAAATTTAAATAAAAGAAATTTTAAATACTAAAAATTAGCATCATAAGCGTGAAATAAAAGCATATTTAAGTAAAATAATTTTAATTTACGTAATTTATAAACACACCTCAATTTAAACACTTGAAATTTGGCTGATTTTTATAGTCATTGGCTATAATTTAATTTATTTTAACGCTATATTTCTAATAAATTCAATAATTAAGAGATAATTACTCTGAAATTGAATGAACATCCCTTACATTATTTAGACCTTTTGCATCTATTTCTACTGTTTCACTAGAATAACTAGTCGGATATGGCAATCCCAAAACTTTCTTCTATTTAATACATGTTATTACTTTAAAATTCGCTATCACAGTGCCAAAATTAAATGAGAATCTATGCCCGTTCTGACGATTCTAAAGATATGAAATTCCTTGCATTAGTTCTTGCAAAAATGGAGCATGGCAGCGCTACCTGTTGGGCAATTTACATCAAAACCAATTTATATCTGGGAATAACTAAATCTAAAGTTTTATTAAATTCCGTACACTAGTTCTTGAGATAGAGCGCCCGCAAAATTTGTGTTACACACAGACAGACATTTTGTAAAAACATGTTTTTCGGGATCTCTGACCCGTAAAACGTGTAAATCTGTCGAAAACTGGAATCCTAAAATTTTCATGCGTCCAATACTTTCTTCTTGTAAAGTTAGTAGAAAGTAACAACAAAATGAATCAATTCTTCACGAGCACGATGCCTTCAAAAGGAGCCATTTTTCAATGTTTTCCCAAACTGATGGCTATTTTATAGCCTCGAACCGGGAGGAAGAATTCTGCCCATCGTGCGCTATTTCAAGCATATTGAAATTAATATGCACTAATGAGGTATAACAAAAGATATTTACTGTAGAATAGGGTGTGCATGGCATGTATAGTTCATTTGCAGGGTCACACAGAAGAATTCGTTTACAGTACTGAATATGAACGATAATTGCTGGTAATGAATTTTAAATTTCACGCATTTTTTTTTTATTATTCTTGTTGTGTATAAATTGTATCGATTATGTACAGGACTGCATGAGAAAGTTAAATTACATTTTCGGTTGGTAAGAGACTGATGAAAGGGAATCTTCAACTGTGTTATGCATTTCCTAACTTAACTGAATTTTAGCATACTATGTAGTATACGTACAAATCGATTGATAATCTACAGTGCTTCACAAAAGAATTTGAATACTTTTTTAAGTAGATGGTAATTCACTAAATTAAGTTTTCAAATGTGTTAAATGTTTCCCAGATTGTTTTTTTAACACTTTCCAACAAAGTTGAAAAGTGTTTATGCATTCGGCTTGTCTGTCCGTCTGTCCACGCTCTAACTCCAGTATATATACTCGGATTTTCATGAAATTGATAAAGGTTATTAAGGGTCACCAAACCATGTTTGGCATTGTATATGAAGTATGTAGGATTAATTGTTCATTTATAGGAGCTCTCAAAAGTATTCCATTACATTATGGTATATGGGGAAAAATCGTTTGCAGGGTATTTTAATGACATTACGCTATTTTGAATGTATTGAAACTGATATAAATAACTGAATTTCACTACGATCCCGTTAGAACGGGGCATTCATAGCATTGTTTATTCATTTACAGGGACAAACAAAAGAAATCGGTTACAGTACAGTAATGTCTTTGAGTAATAATTGCTGGAGTGTAAGGTTTAAAATTCGGTATGCACTTTTAAATTTAATTAATTTTTGTATCTTACTCGTTATATATAAATTCTATACCTCAAATACAGGGCTGCACAAAAGTATTCACGTACCGTTAGAGGAAATTGCTAAAGGTAAATTTTCAACTGAAGTACATGTATCTCTTAAGTGAACTAAATTTTGGCATGCATGTAGTTAAAAGACTCAAATCTAAATATCCTATACAGAGCTGCTGAAAATGTTTGGATGATTTTCCGATTGTAAATGGGAACAGCTGAAATTGTTAATTCATTTACAGAGACACACAAAAGAAATCGGTTACAGTACAGTAATGTCTTTGAGTAATATTTGCCGGAGTGTACGATTTTGATTTTGACTGTCTAAAAGGAACTGCTGAGACGTGGAAACCGCGTCTGTAGAGCATAGATGTTCCACCCGGACATCTTTATTTAGGTCTTAAAAAAAGTTACATCAATGAGTCCATAGACTCAAGCCGCCGGATAATAAAACGCGAACATTGACCGACTTTTAGAAGGAATAAAAAAAAAGTTAAATACATAGAAATGTTACAGATTATGGTTGTAGACCAGATTGCCAAAAACGCGACAAGGGGTGCTAGTATGTCCAACCCGACACCTGTTTAAGATAAGAGGTATAGAACTAATTGTTTCATAGGTCCATTAAAAAGCTAAAAATTTGTTTTAATTTTAAACGAAGTGCTGGACGGGATAAAATACTACTTAGCCAATTTTTAGGGATTTATAAGGGGCGCCGAATATGCCAGCGTGAGGTAAGTGGGCAAGCGTAGTAGTAATGTGAGGCACTTGCTAAATCGCCACATTCGCATACAGGGGAGTTTGAACAATGGAATTTATGGAGGTACTCCCTAAATGGGCCATGTCCTTTAAGTAATGCGGTAACGGCAGCAGAGTGGGGAGAAAGCTCTAAGGCGACTTTTGGAACCAGTTCATGTATGAATCTTCCATTTTCCGAATAGTCCCAGTGATCCTGCCACTGTTCCAATAGTTTTGTGTGCAAAATTCTCTTAATATATGAGTGCGGAGCTGGCAGAGTGTAGTCTACTACGGGGAAGTTGGTTGCGTTTCTAGCAAGTGTATCTGCATACTCGTTATCAAAGACCCCCTAGTGTGCTGAGACATGACCAAGTGAGGACTGGTCTGGAGTGTTTCAGCTGGATTTTAATTTCCAAAATTTGTGGGTTTGTTGATTTAGACGCGCTGATGGTTTGTAAACTTGAAAGGCTATCACTATAAATTTTAATCAGTTTTTTGGAAGAAACATTAGAAGTCCAATCCAAACCTTTGTGAATGGTAAGTAGTTCTTCTTGAAAAACGGAGTTGTTGTCATCCAGTCTACAGTACCACTCATGAGTCACGAATCCAACTTCCGTTGCGCAGAAAGCTGCACCAACACCACTTTCAGTACGTGAACCATCAGTGAACACCGTAAGTAAATTTGAAGGTTTCAAAGAATTGAGGGAAGGATTTACTCGTATATGGGTAGTGTCTTCAGATGGATAGGGCTGCCAGCTTGGAGTCTTTTGTTGAATGATTGCACATGGAAGATATAAAGCAGTTATTTCATTGTTATTAAGGTGTTAACTTTGACTAATGTAATATTCATATTCTAAAGTGAGAGTGATGGGAGGAATACCAGTAATGAGTGCAGGGCGTCACTGGAAATGGTCCTATACCCCCTTGAAAATTGCAATAAAAACATTCTTTGGATAGAGATTACTTTTTCTTTTGCGACTTTTGTTAAATTACCCCCCAAATGCCCGCACCATAAGTGAAAATCTTTTCTGCGATAGTTAGGTACAAAAGTTTTAACATTTTATTGTTAACGCTCCATGATTTAGTAGTTCACTTAGTAGAGTTACGATAATATTTGATAAGCTTTAATTTTAAAAAGTTGATATGCGAAAAACAATTGAGGTGCTTATGTATAACAATTCCAAGGAGCTGCAGACTGGGATATGATGAACACTGGTTCCATTTATTCTTATTGTTGGTTTTCTTTTCAAATTATGGGGTTTAGCGAATGTTAGAGCATTTGATTTTGAAGATGACAACTGTAGGTGAAAAGGCTCCAAGATCTGTGTAAAGATCGCAAAGGCTGAAGCTGCTTCCCGTTCCAGATCTAGACGCCAACGGCCAGAGAAAATAAAGTTGAAGTCATCCGCGAACGCATATAGTAATTAACCCAAATTTTCTAGTTCCTTCAGAATAAAATTTGCAATAAAGAGCCATAAAATAGGTCCCAGAAAGGACCCCCTGTGGGCATCCTTTTTTTATTGATGGCTAGAGAGACCAGCTCCCCAGTTAACTAAAGTGGTTCTATTCAAAAGATAGGTGCAGATGATTCCAGTAATGTTACCAGCGCAATTAATAGATATGAGTTGTAGAAGGATATCCCGCCATCCGACATTATCAAAGGCTCCTTTAATGTCGAGTGAGACCAGGGACGTGTGTAGACATTCAGAAATTTTAAGCGCGCTGGAAGACAAAATATCAGACAAAGCTTTGACACATGATCTTCCCTTTCTTGACCCAAATTGCCAATGATGTAGAAGATTGTTAGATTCAAGGAAAACTGTTAGACGATTAGCAATTAATTTCTCTAATAATTTACCTAATGTTGGAAGCAGGCAGATCGGGCAATATGAACTGGGTTCAGAGGAAGAAATATGCTACTTCCCCTTGCCTCAGGACGAGAGGAAAATAATGGAAGTGAAGACAGAGGTTAGCCCATTGGGTAAAAATCTCCAGTAATATATTAAAAGCTCGTTTAAGAATTTAAAAATCTATACAGTCCGGGCCAGGGACTTTGTTATCTTTAAATTTGGCAAGAGTGGCCCGAAGTTCTGATTTAGAGTAGGGTTTATCATTATGTGTTGAAAAGGTAAGATCTAAGTTATCATGATGATAAACAGACTCACCGAAGAGTTGCTGTGTTAGAAATTCAAGATTTCTTTGTCTAGATGATTGACCGGAAGGTAGTTCAAGTAGAATTCCGTCGGGAGTAAAGAATTTTCCAGTAGAAAATTTTTGAGCAACACCAAAGGGATCTTTCTGGTTTGAGCAAAAAGAGGTCCATGCGGAACGCTTGGCCTCAAGAATCCCACGCTTGTAAAGGGCTGCTGTTTTGTTGTAGATAATTTGTTTCTGACTAATAATTACAGGAGGGTCGTTATTGTGTTTAAGAAAACGTAATTTACGCCTCAGGGCTGTGAGAGGATTTCTATTGGTCCTAAGTTCTGGGGTCCAAAAAGAAAGCGTTGGGGATTTTCTCAAGGTTTTGAGACGGAAGGAGACACCAGCTGCCGAGCGAACATACTCTATTAAAAATCAATGAAGCTATTAAGATCATTCGTATTAGTAATCTCGTTTAGTAAATTTTGAAGAATTGGTTTTTTGATTTTAATGGTATTAGAAAATTTCGTAAAATTTCCGTATTTAGTATTAAGGCGACGATGGGTATAAAATAGAGCAGAAATTAAGAAATTGTAAACAATGTATTTGTGATCTGAAAAGTTGTGATGATCAAGAACCCGCCAATCGCGAATGAAGGGAATGGCTAACGAATTTACTAGAGTGTGATCTGGGAAGCCTTTCGCGATAGTGCTACCAAGGCAATCCTTTTTAATAAATGTGTGTTTATTATTGTCTGCATTAAATATTGATAATTGATTGCTGATTAGGAATTCAATGAGATCCCACCCTCTGGGTTCCTCGCGCAGATTTCCCCATAGCGGAGAGGTTGCATTGAAGTCACCACCACAAACAAATGATCTTTTATTAGTTATGAGATGTTGCTATTCTTCAAGGATAGAGTCAAAATCTTTAACTGATGGGGCTATATAATTAGAGCCAAAAATAAACTATCTTCTGCCGTGGTAATTGTAATAAAAATACAGCGATCCCCTGTGAAGAGGTGGTTAACAATAAGATTGGCATTACCGACAATCAGGTGAGCCAAACGAAGCTTAGATTAGAAGATCCTACAGCCGGAGAAGCCTATTGGTTTTCCTTCACTGCTGCAATGCGCATCCTGGAGCAGTGCTAAGTCTATGTAGTTTTCATCCATAAAGCGTTTCGCTTCAGGACTAGCCGCCTTGCATCGGTTAAGATTGCTCTGCAGGATTTTCAAAGTCCCTATAGGAGGAGGCTTCACAGAAACCTGAGATGATTCTGAGGAATTACTTGCAGCTTTGGCACCATGAAGATTAATTTGAATGGCTGTCAAATTTTCCTTATTTTGTTGTAAATTGATACTTGGTGATTTTTTGCTTACTGGAGAGTCTATAATGGTTGTCATCTCAGTAGAGAGAGAAGAAGAGGTGTGATTAGAGAGATTATTAGAGTTTGAAGATTTTCTGTTTAAGTCTGGGAAAACTGCGGTGTTGACTTATTTGAGTTATTTCTTTGTTTTCGTTGATAATAGAAGTCTTAATATACATAACAGTTTGATGAATGAGCTGAATGTCCGTTCTGATATGGCCTACCGTATTGATCATTAGTGTTGGTGCAGTTAATATATATAATTTTTGTTATCGTCTTTGGCTGGTCATTCATTCGAGCTATGGTGTTTCGAGCAATAAGCACATGTGAGTGGTCTTGTATGCGCTTTTAAATTTAATTAATTTTTTGCATATTATTCGCTATACATAAATTCTATACTTCAAATACAGTGCTGCACAAAAGTACTCACGTACCATTCTCCTTATTAGAGGAAATTGCCGAAGGTAAATTTTCAACTGAAGTATATATATCTCTTAAGTGAACTAAATTTTGGCATGCATGTAGTTAATAGATTCATATCTAAATATCATATACAGGGCTGCTGAAAAAATTTGGATAATTTTTCGATTGTGGATGGGAACAGCTGAAATTAGGTTTTAAAATGTGTTATGCGTTTCCATATGGTTAAATTAGATGCAATATTTAAAACTTTTAAACGGTGCAGTTTTGTTACATTATTCTGAATGTGTTGGAAAGTATTTCAAAATCTATGCTTGACGCATGATTTTTTCTTTCTTGTTTCATATAATTTTTAAAACTTTCCAACCTAGTTAAAAAATGTACGCCAGTTTCCAAAAATTAAGGAAAAATCACAAAAAGAGCGATAACTCGTTGAAAAAAAAGCTATCCGTATAAAATTTGAATATGTTGTTAACTAAAAGATGCTGAATAAAATTACAAATCGCAAATTAGTGGCGCTGCAATCGGATTTTGTCATCTGTGAACGGCATAAAAATGCATGCTATAGAGTACGGCTGCAGTTGTCGCCGTGATTATGAGATAAGAAAACTGAGATAGCCAATTCATTAGTATGACCTCGAGGTATCATTTGTCCTCAGAATTGCGATATGGAGCTATTGGACGATTGGAGGCAAGTCAAAGTCAGTCAGAAGTATCCAAAGGGCTAAATGTGAGTCCTTCTGTTGTTCTTAGGCTTTGGCAACAATTTCAAACCTCTGGTTTGGCCTCCTGAATGTTCAGCCAAGGATGGGCAAGAGTTACGACAAGCACCGATGACCGACATTGCGGTTATGTGAACGAAGGAATAGAACAGCAACTCCCTTTCCTCTTACAGCCTCCCTTGCTGCAGCCACTGGAAGGTTGGTATCAACGTCTATTGCGCGTAGGAAGTGTTCATGAAGGTGGTCTTTACACGAGGCGGCCAGTCGTTTGTGTGCCGTTCTCCTCCCGTCAGCGGAGGGAACGTTTAAGTTAGGCATGTCAACATGTCCACTGGATGGCTGATCAATGGAAGCTTTTTCTCTTCACGGATGTGTCCGGTTTAGCCTCCAAAGCGATAGTAGGCTTTTTTTGATTTAGACAGAACAAGGAACACGCTATCATCCATCAAAAATTCGTGAAAAGAGGTTCATATGGAGGAGGCAGTGTTTCTGTTTGGGGTGGTATCTCTTTGGGTGGACGCACAGCCTCCATGTCTTTCCACGTGGAACTGTGAATTCTCATGTCTATAGAGATGACATTCTTGATGCTTATGTGAACCCTTATGCCGGCGCAATAGGTAATGATTTCCTGTTACAGGATGACAACGCTAGATCGCACAGGGCTCGCGGAAGATTATCTTTAGCATCAAACAATTCAGCGCACGTAATTGCCAGCTCGATCACTGGATTTGAATCCCATCGAGCATGTTTGGATGCTTTACGAATATGTTTTGCTGCTCTCAGTCCCCTTCCTCAGACCCTTACCACGCTTACAACTGCTTTACAAAAGCAATGGCTCGCGCTTCCCAGCGAACTTATCAATCGCATAATTAACAGTATCACACATCGCTGTATGTGCTGTATTGCTTCTAGGGGTGATCATACTCCATATTAAAGGTACTTCTCGTATACCAAACTGGCACATTTATTTTGTGTATTTTATAATTGTGTTAATTTCGGAAACACCACAATCGTCTGGTAATTTCTTTTAACGTTGTTTTATACCTTACTATGTGTTGTATATTGTGATTCAGTTTTATTAAAATCTACATATAACATTTGGAGTAATCGCTATTTTTTGTTGTTTTTCCTTAATTTTTGGAAACCAGTGTATATGAATTTGGTTCGTCTGTCCGTGCTCCAATTTAGTAAATATACTCGGATTGCCATGCCATTGTAATATGTTATTGATGTTTACCATGGCAGGTTCGATATTGAAAACGAAGTGCATATCATTTACAGTTCGTTTATAGTGTCATTCAAAAAAAAAAAAAAAAATCCCGTTACATTATAGTCTATCGAAAATCATTTGCAGTGTACTTTAATGATGTTACACTAAATCAAACATATTAAAATAGATATGCATCGCCGAAATGTACTACAAGATGCATACTATAGAGTGTGTGTATAGCATTTGTCGTTCATTTATAGGGACACACAAAATAATTCGGTTTCAGCACCAGTTTCAGTAAGCAATAATTGTTGGAAGTGTATTTCCACTTTATTTTAAATTTAAATAATTTTTTGTCATTTCTTGCTGTTTATAAATTCTATAGATCATATACAGGGTTGCATAAAAGAATTCAAGTACATTTACGATTACTGAAAGAAAATTGCTCAAAGGGAATTTTCAACTGTATTCTGCGTTTTATAATTGAACTAAATTTTTGAATACTGTGTAGTATATATAGAAGTCTATAGATCAATTACAGGGCTGCACAAAAGAATTCAAATATTTCCCGGCAATGGATGGTAATTGCCGAAATTGCATTTTCAAATGTGTTATGCCTTCTCCAAAGTGGTAGATGTGTGATGTGCGTTTATGGGTGAGGCTAGTACAGTTTTAGCCCTTTAATAGGCCTCTCGAATTACTTGAACATGTTTACTTAGGTATCATCTTTCACCTTATTTAAACGATGAAGTTTTATTACAGTATTCTGAATGGTATTGGAAAGTGGTTTATAATCTATACTTGATGCATGATTTCACTTTTTAGGTGCGTTCGTAATTATATAAATACGTAGAGCCTATAGTCGTCGTTCAGTCCGTCCGCATATATCAGAGCAAAAACTACTCAACCGAATGGTCTGAAATTTTAAATATATAATTCTTGCAAAATTTTGTCGTGTCATTTCACATTTTATGAAAATCGGATATATAATTTAATTGCAGGGACATTCAAAAGTTTTTCGTTACATTAGGGTCAATGGGCAACAAATGATTTCGAGAGCATTTTAATGATGTTACAGCCTTTCGTAAAGAATGAAATTTATATGCACTTATGAAGTGCACTAAAATATACATTCAGTACAATATGCGGTGTAAAAAATATTTATAAAACTAGTTATAGTAAGAACGTATCTCATTTGCTACGTTTGATGTGCAGTTTCCAACCATTTTGTTTTATTTACGGATCACTTTGATGTTTTATGATTTTGGATATTACTTCTGGGATTACTTTGATGATTTATGAAGTTTGGTAATAAATTTTTTCTTAAGTGTGAGTTATAGATTTCAATTTATATATGCTTATAATATTAGAAGGTATGTCATAATTAATACATGGCCTATGATTTTCCATTTTTTAAAAATTTTGTTGAATTATTAAAATAGGCAAACTTAGAAATATACTTTCCATCGCACTTTTTTGGAACTAATTATATTTTATTTGTGAAAATAAGAAAGATTAGAAAATGTCAAATGTCACAAGATGAAACACTAGTTCCAGATGTTCGAGCTATTAGATTAAATATTTTTATCCTCGACGAATATGTCACTAGTTCAATATAATCTAAACACGAAACTCAGATAGTAACAAAAAACTTGAGGGAAGAAAATGGACTGTGAAAAATAAATTCCTATATTTACAACTTTCTGGTTTCATTCTTCGTAAACTTCGGCTTCCTAATATATAGCTATTATGTCTTCTGAATTTTGAACTTCACTTTTTCCCAATAGATATTTTGGGAAGATCATGACATAAATTTACGATTAAATAAGTTGATGATTACTATTCACAAAGAGTGATATTCAAAATTTGGGAGACTTGACAACTATATTAAAAAGTTCTACTTTATCTTTTCCAATAAAATTTTCTTGATGAAAACTTCTTTCCATACAAAATTCAAAACATATTTGGGTTATCAGCTCATGAATAAATATCAAGTAATTTTCCAAGCTGGAGTGCCTTCCATTTTAAAATGAACTAAGGAATAGTGTATAAATTATGAAACATGGTAGAT
Organism: Maratus speciosus; assembly: GCA_963932465.1. NCBI lineage: Eukaryota > Metazoa > Arthropoda > Arachnida > Araneae > Salticidae > Maratus > Maratus speciosus. Next base: position 292,912,308 of record OZ010791.1, read on the forward strand.
GATAAATGAAACCAGTGTTTTGAAAACTTATTGGAAGATTATATTTTCATAAACATTGAAATAATTCCAGTTTATTTGATGTATAACACTGATCACTGCGTACAACTAGTAAGTTTCTAAAGTTTAGATTCACTGGAGCGTTGTTGGTTTTTTTTTTATGCAAAAAGATATTTTAGTTTCTGTTATATTCACAAGCAGAAAAGTATTTTATTAGTAAAATTTCAGTGAATTTAATCAAATTTCAGATTCAGTTAAGCCTCGATTGGTGCCGATTAGGTGTAAGTGTAATATATCGTCTAACAGGTGGCTTTGCTCTGCTGCATTTTTCACAATTTACATGCTAGCTTATTTTAAGAACTAATGAACGGAATATCATCAATCTTCACATTCTTTTATATACTAATATAAATAAATGCCGATTAGGTTTGCGTGTATACCTATCAGCAGGTGGTGCTGTGAGGGTTGAAATGTTGACTGTGGATCTGATTACATAATAATAACTGTATGCTTTTTACGATTAATATTATCATATTTTCTATTGTGTAAAAATCACCAAATTTTATATTTTTGTTTAATGATCAACTAGTCGGGTGTGCCAATCCCTAAACTTTCTTCTTTCTCATATATGTCAATATTTAAAAAAGTTGTTACACATGTTAATACTTCAGTGCTATTACTTTAGTATTACATCAACTATAATTTTCATTTTAAGTTTCTGCTTCATTTTACTAAGAATAAAAACGTATTAATCTCAATCGAATTATATATATAATGGCGCAAAGTGTATAACGCTTCCGATGTGAATTCATCCGGATCTTAATAATCTTTCATTAAAATCAGCCATTTTATTTCGGCCATGTTAGGCTTAAGCATTCCGATGCCGTATTATAAGTCTAACAACTGCCTTATTTAATCTACGTTGTATAACATCTATCCTTCTTCAGTTTTTTAAAACCTTCAAAAACTATAAAATCATCGTATATATTCAAACGCAAAGGTGCAATTTTAAATAGACCCATTTCGGGACATGCATCAACCCTGTTCAATTTAAAGGGATTGCGAATGATTTCTCGGTTGCTCAGCGGTCTAAAGCAGCAGTTTGAAGCGTCGGTATTTTGTAGTGGATAGCAGGTTCGAAACCAACGCCTGGCAAAATGAATTTTTGCAATATTTTTCGCGATAAATTATTTCTATAATGACATATTTTATTAGGAGGAGAAGTTATATTATTTTTATTATTATTATTATTTGAATGCTTTATAATTAAATAAAATTTAACGCTGAACAATATTTAAAATAATAATAATAATAATTTTATATTTAAAAAAATTAAGCTAAAATATTTTTAATGTAATTATCAATTAAATAAATTGAGCTGATCCACAATTTTTGCTATATCTTCTGGCTATTATCAAGAATATGTATGTGTGTGTGTCAGAAAGAAACGTTTGCCTTTCTTTTACTTAAAAAAAGAAAACGGAAAGAAAGAAAGATATTCATATAAGAACTATTAAAAAATTACCTTGATACCCATTTTTTAATATTTAAAAAATGTATAAAAATGTAAAATAAAATTCAAGTAATAAAAATTATATGCTGCACCAAGTTTCAAATTTGGCGTTTTAGAAAATGAGACTGATAAAAATAAAATTCATCGCAGCTTTTAATGGTCATGTAGTTAAAAAATCATAATAAATAAATAAAAATAAATACTGTTATTTTTTCGAAAAGAATGAGACCATAGTAAACAAAAATAAATGCTCTACCCACTATTTTTAGTTAAATTTCAGGTGAAAAGAAGCATAATTGGTTGTAAATTATAAAGTTAAAATTCTGTTACTTCATTGAATAGGTTTGGCTGACTGTATCCTCTATCGCTTTAAAGAAATAGGAATCACTTATGCAATATAGAAATTTGTCACAATTTCAATAATTAATATAAAAGCAATTCAATAAAAATTCAAGAATTTTTCTAAGGAAACGTTCAAGTTATTTACCGTCAAATCTTGACGGGTACCATCTAGTTATTTAATAAAATCAAAAATTTTCGTTATTCTGTTCTACATCTGCTGCTCGAGAATCGCCGGGTTTGCCAGATGCGAATTCTCCGTCGCTGCACGAACAGACGATGTAAAATAGAACTATGAAAAAGAGAGAAAAATCGTTATCACAGCGTCTCCTTCCTATGGATTGTCACCAAATTAAACGTGGGATCTACTGGCTTTAGCCAGAAACATAAAAAAAAATTGGTTCAATTCTATACATAACTTCACACACTTTTCGATGGTACGTTAATGAAAGTGGCAGAAAAATTACTATTACAGCACACCTTTCCGGCAGAATATTTTCAAATTCAAGGAGGCTATAGTCAAAAACATACTCAAAAAATTGGTTCAATTCTGTGCATAACTTCATAAATTTTTCGATGATCAAAGATGACACACGAACGGTCAGACAGACATTTTTTATGGTTTTAGCGATCTCTGACCCTTAAAACATGTAAATCCATCGAAAATCGGAAGTTGAAAAAAAATTTCGATTACAATACTTTCTTCTTTAGAAAGAAGAAAGTAAAAATGTACATACTGAACTAATTGAATTGAAGAAAATGGGGATAAAATAAAAGTTGCTGACTTTTGAGCCAAACCGGCTAACTTAGTGTTACGAGAAGAATACTCTAAACACTCGTCTACAGTTTTACAGAATCAAAACAGTTTGAAGTAAATATATTTGCTTCAGATGTGTATGGCTTGATTAATTTCTTTAAAAAGCTTTTAATTTTAATGTGTTCATTTTAAACATATTTTAATAACTAATATTTTTTTATAACTTAAAAAAATAAATCCTGAATACTTTTAAATAAATGAAAAAATTAATTGTTATTTATTTTTAAATTCGAAAACATTTCTTTTCTTTGTTGTTGGGTCAATTCTTTTTATTTATATTCTTTTTATTAAATTAGAATTCGTAATTTATGGAATTTTTGGTTTTTTATTTTTAAAATAAATTCGAATTTTAGTATTAATAGAGCCAATACGCAGCGTGCTAAGAATGAACGGAATTTCTCTGTCTTTTTCAGACTTCCGGAAAGAATTCACGAATAAAGCATGTTTTTTATGGGTACGGAAATTATTTTTAAAAAATAAGGAATAAATTTGTGTATATAGACGAGTTTTTATGACAGTGTAGATATAAGTAGATATAAGTTAGTAGATATAAGTTTTAAGGGACATTCAAATGAAACCCGGTCACTACTGTAAAGTACCGATTTTATTAACACGAGCAAATGTAGTTATACACAGAACACGAACTCAAAAATAGTCGTATTCCTCCTCATGATAACGTTGCAGATGACTCAAAGACTTTCGGCGGTCAGCTGGTGGGGAACCCACTGAGTACAAATTTTTCGAAAGTTCAAGTGTTGATGCAATGTGGTATGAGTGGTGCCCACGCTAATAGCCAGTAACCGGTGGATCTCGTCCACAGTTATTCTGTGGTTTGCCAAGACTAAATCATTCACTTCCGCAATCATTTCCGGTGTGATGACACGATGAGCCTGTCCAGGATGAGCATCATCTTCCAGTAACTCGCGCCCTTCAAGGAATCTTTTGCGCCATTACACAACAGTTCAACTACTCAGACTGTACTCATTTTTTGACATTTGACATTTGAAGTCCACCGAAGTGGAGAATTCTTTGGGGCCTATAGCTACAATGGCTGTCGCCTCGAATGATCCTTATTATACACAGAAACAACAACAAGTCACAACAATTTTTATTTTCCATTACACATATTATATAACTACAAATGGGACATTCACAATTACATCCATGTCTTACCCAGGGATTCGAACCCGGGCCCTCGGGGTGACAGCAGCCTCCGCTTACTGACCACGCCACCGGGCGACAAGACTGTACTCACCGTACACATCTTTCATCCGTCAATACATTTCACGGCCCCCAACTCCCTCCGCCGCTAAAAATCGAATCACTCCTCGTTGTTCCTTCTTACTCACCTGCATGTTCAGTAATGGACGATAACTTGTGTGACCATGACTACCTTCTCTTCGGCGTGCAACCACACTGTCTCTATGCAATGTGAAACGTTGCGCATGCGTCAGTCTCTCTACCAATAGATGGTGCCGCATTACACGCAGCTACGTGCGCCCCCTTACGTCTAATGCAAAATTACACGCACTGACCTGGTTTCAGTTGAATGACCCTCTTAGATTAGGTTTGAGTATAAAACGTCTAACAGGTGGTGCTGCTATGCTACATTATTCACGATTTCCATGATAGCTATATTTCAAAAAGTAATACACATAACTTTAACAAAATTCATACTCTGTTAGGCTTTGATATAAATTGATGGTGATTAAATTTTGGTGTGTGTCTCTCAACAGGTGACGCTATTATGTTATGTTTTTCACGATTACCGGGACATTGCTGCCAACTTTCCGTTTCACTTTCTTCTATATATATATATATATATATAAAGAAAACATGGGAATCATAAAACTTTTTGCTTCCATTTTTTGATGGATTTACATGTTTTGGATGTCCTAAATACAATTTAACTACTTTTAGAAAATGCCGTTGTGTCTGTTAGACACAAATTTTTTGACTTCTCTATCACAAGAACAAATTCACAGAATTTAGTCAAACGTCATGTCCAGTTATACTTTGACATAAATTGATGCTGGTTAGATTTGAGGGTATATCACCCAAAAGATAGCACTTCTGAATTACATTATTCACGATTTTTTTGTGATAGCTATATCTAAAAAAAAAAAAAAAAAATGCACGAAACTTCATCAAACTGTATATTCTGTTCGACTGAATCACGAATAGAGTGAGTGCAGATTGGATTCTAGTGTATATAACTCAACAGGTGGCGCTTTTTTGCTGTGTTTTTGATGATTTCCACAATAGGTCAAAATGTGCTCTCAGAAACTAATGTACATAATTTTATCAAACTTCATATTTTGTTATACTTGCACATTGACATATTAATGCTAATTAAGTTTAGATATGTATCGCTCAAAAGATGGCGCTGATATGCTGTGTTTTTGACGCTTACCATGACAAATCAGCGAAAGTTCCTTTTTTATTTCAAATCAAAGAATCACATTTGAACCAGATTTTTTTAAATATAAGCGGAAAAAAATTGAAGTCAAGTAAGTCCCATATAGATAGAAGATTAAATACATTTTCTGTTTCAAAGTATGTTTATGTAATTTTAAGTTACCTGATTATTGGCCCGTATGCCGTGAGTGCCATATCTCAAGAACTAATGCACAGAATTTCATAGAACTTCGTGTTGTGTTACACCTTAACATATATTAGCACGGGTGACATTTGGATGTATATCGCGTTACAGATGACGCTTCTCTGTAGTGTTTTCCAGAATTTCGGGATATCTGTATTTATATAACGGCATCTATTGGAGGAAACTGAACCAAATTTTATATATGTAGTAGTATGCTTTTCCTTATTTGATAATTATTGAATTTTAGTATTGATCACTCAACATCGGGTGCTGCTATTCTAAGTCTTGTGAAATATCTCTAATTGAATTCACAATTTAGCAAGCCTAGTTTGTCGTAGTATTAACTCTATTTTTCTTAACTTACATGCAGTTTTAACCACACTGTTGTCAGAATTGCTAATTTTTGACGTAAACTTTGACTGCGTATCCGCTTACGGTATATTAGCTCTACAGTTTTTGCGGTGAGCATTATCTCAAATATAATCTGTACCTAGTTTTCTGTTGTTTAGAAATGTACCAAATTTTTATATTTGGGATTACTGACTAAAAAAGTACATGTTTATCTAATTTAAATTTTTAATACTTAACAGCGGAGACCATTGTTTTTCATACTCTGTTGTATTATGCTTTATATTTATATTTGTTGATGCTATTACAAATTCATATATGAGACTGATATAGAAAAAAGTTTTGTGATGGCCTCACAGGACACTAGTTTTGTGATGGTCATTTTGTTTCGCCATTACCAATAAAACTAAAGAAGCTATATGAAGTAACTTGTTGCGAAATGAAGAGATGTGCTTGGAACCTAAATCAAAAAATAAATTATCCCTATTAACGGATGTAAATGAAATAAATATTTGTAAAAAAATTTTGAATGATTTTTAAGTGCTTGACGTCTACACATATGGCTCAAAGTCACAGTGACATTTTCAGTAGGTAATAATGTATCCCGCAAGCAGAATTTAAAATTCTTTAAATTATCTGACTTTGACAAAATAATAATTCCAGAGTAAAGTCTCGAATTCATTTAAGAATTTGTACAGAAAATTCATTCACATTGCTTTAACAACTGATTAAAAAAGGAAACATTAGGTAATTTTCTCAATGTATAGTTTTATTATGTTTTTGATTGCCGAAAACTGTAAAATCGTAGAAGCAGAATGTATTACAAAAGAAAAAAAGAAGAGAGACGACTCTGGCCTTTTTTCAACTTAGTCCATTATCTTTTAAAATCCAATATCTGAAACACTAAATGATAAAACTTTGCCAGTTAACCAGAGTAAATTCTGATAAGATAAAATTTATCTTTTCTCTTTTATTAAGGATAAAAATGTATAATGTTACTTAAGAAGAAAAAATTCGATTGTAATATGAATATAAAGGTTTTATTAGCAAATTAAAAAGGGTGTGTCGTATTGATTTCGAATTGTTCTACTGTGATACTGTGGAAAAAATGCATCATATGCAGTCGTGTTTTTTTTTTTTTTTTTTTTTTTTTTTTTTTTTTTAAGCAATTTAACAAATTACAACGATCATTTGGAAAATGATTTTTTCAAAGGCTAAAATTTGAGACATATAAATCGCACGGAGTTGATCATACATTACGTACGCCATGAATTAAATATTAATAGTGTTATTACACTAAAAATTGCAAGCGACAAAAATCGCCTGCGATTCGTCAGATTTCCTGAACTTACGTATTATCCACCTGAAACTTACGTATTATCCAAGCACTTCATTGGCTGTTCGGGAAAAGACTTTTCCATCGTAGAAATCTGACGACCACTTTTAAATGAAATTTCATCTTTAAACTTCTAAACGTCCCACAATATTACTTTTTACACCGTCGTATAGAGAAAAAAATGTACTTTTAAATGCAATTTGTTTGAAAGCTGTATCTCAATTTGTTTCTGAGTTATTAATTTTTTTTGCAGTTTTTATTACTTTTTTGTCATAGTGACAACAGAAGTATCCATCTCTGTTGAAAGTAAAGGGAAATAAAGATTACTGTATAGACCAATCAAAAAACGAATAAAATGCGGATTCAACCAATAAAACACATCTGATATGATTTTGATTTCCTACCCTGACAGAGAACAATAACCATTTTTCCAAATGGTTTAAAAAAGAAAAAAACCCCGCAGAATTCCATGCTATGTTTAGAACGGCTTCCCGTAGAAGAAAAAGGAAAGGTGAAAGTCGATTGTGAATACCGGGTACTCTTATTTGGTATTTGTTTCTTTTTTAAAGGGCCATATACATGTTTAAATGAACACAAACTTAAATTTTTTCAACAATATCTACAAAATTCGACAGAAGAAACCAAATTTACACCTTTCCATTAATCTAAATACAAAGTTTTAGGGTATTTATACGATTAGTTTCAAAGTTATTAATTTTTTCACGTGCTTTCACAGCTGATTTCAAGAGTTCTTACAAAAACAAAATCGAGTTCATCGTTCACACTATTCCGCAAGCCTGTATTAAACATTTTGATAAAGATAATAATAAAAAAAAACATTCGAAAGAAAAATCTAAAATTTTGTATACGGGGTATAAAAAGCATTTATTAAACGAATGCAATAAAAAGTTTTAAAGGTTTCATAATTTTTTGAAATATTAATTTAATAATCTATATTCCATGTAACAAAATTATAATAAAAGGAATCACATCTATGAGAATTGCAAAAAGGTATACTTGTTTGAGATTTTAATCCGTACTTTCGCCCAAAAAGAATTAACGTGATAAGATTATTATTTTAAGAAATATAAAGGAAAAAATATATTCAAGTAGTTTAATATTAGATGGTCAAACAATTGAAAATTTATAATTCTAAAATTATTGGTTCCAAGTGACTTGAAATTTGGGTACTTTCCATATTTTAAATGTAGATTGGAAAAAAATTCTCAAATTTGAGTATCGCTTTCGAAAAGTTTAAAGTTAGTTAAAAGTTTAATATATAAACATCCCCAAAGTTTATGCTGATCATTTAATAGTAGATATTATATTTCTATCGATAGGTATCTTTATCCCTAAACCATAAATAGTTCTCAAAATAGCATAGGGTGGTATTTTGTGTACGTGATTGTACGTTATAATTGAATCTTGAAATTCTTAGCTTTGAATTGGCTGAGAAGTTTTTGATTCACAAATTATTTAATACAGTCGACACCGATTATAACGTACCTGGGATATAACGTACTTTCGCTTATAACGTACTCAGATGCTTGGTCACAATTGAAATACTATCTAATATAATGATTACAAGTTCTGCTATAACGGACTATGAAACAGCCTTAATAGTGTTACAACATACTTTTTAGACTCGAATTAAAAGCTAAATTTGTATGTCGACGATGCATTTCTGTTTGGAAATCGGTAAACTTTCTTGTAAATTTATCTCAGTGTGTTCTAAATCTCTTTTCATGGAAGAGATATGTATTCTAACTTGAGATTCGAGTAGTAAATGTCATCGATTATTGTCCGATATCTCCAGTAGCTATAGGAAGAATAAGGGGGTGGGGGGGGGGAGTGTTTAAACGTAAAAGTATCCGAAATACCAAAAAGCATCAGAAGCATTGATGCTATATAATCTTTATCAGGGTTCGTTGAATTCCATACTGACTATTCTGCAATGTCCCATTATAAATATTGAAAATACAATTTTTACTGTGTCATCTAATCAAAGAAAACAACGAAAAATTAGATTAAATGATGATTAGATTTAATAATAAAAAAGATCAGATTATTTTTCTAAATAAACATGTAAGTAATAAAAAGTTTTTTCTTTTTTCTATTTTAATTTGAAAAACTCATAAAATATCTATTTAAAATCTCTATTATTGTATGTTCTATTATGCGCCTTTTTCTTTCATGTTATGCACTGCATTTTATTGGTTATTACTTATAACGTACATCGGTTATAACGTACGATATTTTCTGGTCCCCTGAAAGAACATTACAACCGGTGTCGACTGTATTATGTCATAGGTGGAAGAAAAGCACCGCACAAGTTCCTTTTCATGCTTTATATACATCTTTAGATGTGCAAAATTTCTTATAGATATCATAATATGTATGTATTTCCATATCTTCATAAAATATATAATACGAGTGTGTTTAGAAGAACATTGTTGAGGCATTTAAATAGGGTTGTAGATTGTTTGAATAATTTATATGCTTTTTTAATTGTGCGTTTTTGTATGTAAAATGAAATAAATTTTAAGCTTATTATGAGACTTAAGATTTTATCTCTTATGTAAAAGGTTTTTTTTTTTTTTTTTTTTTTTTTTTTTACAAGATTTATTAATAAACATATCAGCAGTGGTGTGAAATAGTCTAATGTTCAGATCAAACATTATATTCAAAATTCTAACAACATCCGTAATACAACTACTAAAACTTCTTTTGCCTCTGAAAAATGATATTCAGAATGCGAATTTGGGTTTTGTTCGTAAATCTTTACTAGAAAAAGAGTTGTTAAACTGGCACATAAAAATCTTTATAAAAACTTTAGGAGTTTGAAGGATAATAAAGAAAATTTAGATACTGTTAATGGAATGAATTCGTGAATTGTGAATTCGATCTGAAACAGTATAAAAATCCCTTTCTCAATGTGTTATTGCAGTTAGTTTCTGGACGGATTACGTTCGATGTAGCTATTATTAAAATTTCGTGCATGATGTCCCATTTATCACTGGAATTGTGCAGCCATCGGAGATTCTTGTGATTCTTATGATGCTGCAGGAAATCTACTGCATGTAAGTGTTACAAAATCTGTGTTTAAGTATTTTTGTTGATATTTTTGTTTTGTAGAAGGTGAAATGCTGATACATGAAAAGAAAAGTATAAGTATATTGTCAAAATGTGAATTACATCTTTAAAAAATATTCGTGTATTTCTTTTAAATGAACAGGCATATCTGGCTGTGTAAGACAAACAATCTTTTTAGATGCTTTTAATGTTTTCCAGCAGCAAAAACAAGAGATGATTTTCGGCGACAAATTTTAATAAAAACATAACACTCTTTATTTAAAACATCTTAATGGTGGAAATGCTTCAATAATATTAAACAAAAAGCAAATTTTTCAAACATAAGCAGCAAAGCGGTGATACACAAAAGAAATACATAACAGTTGCGCACAGAATGTCTTTACATACACAAACATATGTCCATAATAAATAAACGGTTGAAAGCAAGAAGCAGACGATAGTATTTGATCATAAATATTTTATAATGTGAAGTTCCTCAGTTGGAGGTGGCATCGGCGGGTGCATCTGCATGCCACAAAGGATCAGCTCTGCGTCCAAATCGAAGTCTCAGAGAGGGTGTTCGGCCTCCTTTTCGTTCCATCTGGTGGTAGTATGCAGACATTGGAGCAGAGCTTCCTTCGGCTTCTTTGCGGAGAAGTAGCTCATACAGGTCTCGGAGGTCTGGAAAAAAAACAGAACCAATATGGGGATGAATGTCATAATATGTCTGTCATAAAACGAAAGTTGAATTTGCTTTGATACCAAGCTACCCATCCAAAAGTAATTAATAATGTATTGGGTGAAGTGTAAACAAAAAAATTAAATTATTAAGTGAAACTTCAAAAAATAAATAAATAAAAAGAAAGAAAATATTCATTAAGCTATTTAATTTTTAATGTTGAACGTATGCCATAAAAAAGTATAAAGTAGAAAAATATAGGTTTTGTATTTGAAATATTGGCAATGAAATGACAATGCTACAGAAATATAGGTTTTACATTGAAAATATTTGCCACGAAAAGCTACTATTACAGAAATAGTGACTCTATATTAGAAATATTGATAATGAAATGGCGAATTATTTCACACCGGTATTGCACAAATACCATCAAATTATAAACATACAATATTGGGTAAATATTTCATGCAAAAATATTACCAAATATTGCAAGTAGTATGCATAGGCCAATATTATACCAATATTGATAATATTGGCTAAGATATCACTATTGCAAAAAATACTGCTCAGAATTGTTTTCCTGTTAGTGATATAAAGTCATTAATGTTTTGGAATGGTCTTAATTTGATCAATTGTTCACTACATATTAATTTGTTTTAATAATCTGGATATTTTTCAAAAATTGATTGAATTACTTTCTACATACGCATGGCGATCATGGAATGTATTATAATAGACCGGGAGCCGGGTATAAAATGAGCACTATAAAAATTTAAAGTAATATTTATGTTACTTCCAGGTACTTTAATACTGTTCTTTCTGTTTTTTTCAAAATTTTATGACTGAAAATTAAGCAATATAATTTTCCTTTTTTACAAAATTGATAAAATCAAATTTTCTCATTTCTCAGCCTTTGGGATTATTCCAGATGAACTAAAATTTAATCGTAAATAAACGAAAAGAAAAAAAAAACACGTTGAAATTTCCACATAAAAAAACATTGATGTTCTCTAACATTTAATATTTTACTATAACTTTTCTTTTACGATTCTTCTTTTACTATATCCTTTTATGCTTGATTCAAACTTGCATTAAGCTTACAGGCTTGATCTGTCAAGTTTAATGGCAGCTTGGGGACTTGACATATTTAGCTTGCAGATAGCTTGATGCAAGCTTTTTGTCTGTCTGGGTTTTACTTTCTACCAATTTTATTAATAGGCCGGACAAGAAATGCTAACAAAGATTATAAACCGGGAGCAAGCAGCATAGACAATCACCTCATCGAGTTCACGGCTGAAATTCCAGAATTAGTTAAAACTCGATTCGCATATTAAAACGCAATCGGTCTTCCAAGTCATATCTCGGTGGAAAACACCTGAAACCCCGATTTTAACGGCTGACTCATAGGTTTACAATTGTGTTTTCCTGCACCCAAAGACATGAAAACATGGAGGACTGGGAACAGGAAAACACAATGGTAAACCTACGAGACAACACCTAAAATTGGGTTTTCAGGTGTTTTCCACCAAGATATGACTTGGCAGACCGATTACATTTTAATATGCGAATAGAGTTTTAACTAATTCTGGAATTTCAGCCGTGAACTCGAGGAGGTAATTGTCTGTGCTGCCGGTTTCCGGTCTATAATCTTTGTAAATATTTCTTGTCCGACATATTAATAAAATTGGTAGAAAGTAAAACTCAGACAGCACAAAAAGCTTGCATCAAGCTATCTGCAAGCTAAATATGTCAAGTCCACAAGCTGCCATTAAACTTGACAGATCAAGCCTGCAAGCTTAATGCAAGTTTGAATCAAGCATAAAAGGATATAGTAAAATAATAATCGTAAAAGAAAGTTATAGTAAAATATTAAATGTTAGAGAACATCAATATTTTTTTATGTGTAAATTTCAACTTTTTTTTTTCATTTCGTTTATTTACGATTAAATTTTAGTTCATTTGGAATAATCCCCAAAGCTGAGGAATGAGAAAATTTCATTTTATCAATTTTGTAAAAAAGGAAAATTATATTGCTTAATTTTCAGTCATAAAATTTTGAAAAAACAGAAAGAACAGTATTAAAGTACCTGCAATTAACATAAATATTACTTTAAATTTTTATAGTGCTCAGCAAAATTATTATTAGAATCGATAATTGACAGCTATGCATCACAAATTCATAATAGACATAATGTATTACAATAAAAAGATGAACATGTAAAAAAAATTACTTTGCTTATAAATACAGAATGTACAATTAAAACAGAAGAAAACAATTACTAAAGAAAAGAAGAAATTCCCTACACAACAAAATCGTTTCTGTTTTAAATTTTAAATAAGTTTTAACTTAAATTTAAAACTATTCTTTTTATAATGACTTAAATGATTATTTTGGACAAGGAAAGGGTAATTCTTATTTCGATATTTAGTTTTTAGATCTTAATATTTATCTATAGATAGATATTACGCTATAGGCAATTATTACAAACATAATATCCGTAGTTTTTTTCCTATGTCATACTTATGTCATCATTTACGTTTTTAATGAATGGTATTTAACATATCTTATATTCGTGAAACATCATCAGAGTTTTAGTAGAAATAAATGCAAAAAAAAAAAATCGAAAAAATGCGAGAAATATTAAAAAAAGTGAGAACTAAGAATTAAAAAGAAAATGTGAGGAATGAGAGCAATGTTGCTTTTTACTGCGGATTCTCAAAGTTTTTGATAGTCTATAAACTCTGGTTGTCAAGGTGTTGATTCTCATGTTTATACTACTGTCCCGAAATAGTAAGTGAAACGTTACGTCAATAGTTCAAATGTTATTCAAATGTTGGACCATATTGGTTTGTAAATCAAATAAACAGTAATACGTTAGAACAATCTTACTTTGCAAAAGATAAAGAGGAACTCACAAAATATACTCTGTAAAAAAATTCCGTTAAAGTACCGAAATTGTATTGGCAATCAAGACGCCAGTACTATTTCTATATTTTCTGGAATTTGTTCCGTAAATTTTGTGAAAAAACGGATTTTTTTCTGGAATTTACGGAAAAAAATTCCGTTAAAATACGGAAATAGTACAGGCGTCTAGATTGCCAATATAATTTCCGTAGTAACAGATTTTTTTTTTATTGCAGTGTAGTACTACCTGTTAATGTAATAATACTCTTCTTAATTAAAATTTATTCCGATGAAAGTAACTTCCCGTAATTAGAGTGCCCGAACCTGTTTTATTGGATTCCACATTTGAAAACCACTGTCAATGTGATTGATATATGTTGCAAGGCCGATTATTGAATTATTTAAATTTTTGCGTTTGCCGAATTTGTTTTCATATCTAATTTTCGAGTTCAAATTGTTTTGAATTCGTGTTTTCAGCTACCATATCAGAGTTGCACTGCTGCTGAAACACCGCTCTGGTACTGCTTTTTTTGGAAAAAATAATAAATTGTCTTTTGAGATGAAATTTGTTTTAATTTATTGTCTGGACTACTTTTCTCTTACACTAACGGGAGTGCGATGAACGGCTATTAAAACAAATATTTGGTTTGTTTCTAATCCTCACTTCACTTTTATTTTTACGTTATTAGTAAATTAAGAGTCGATAAAAAATTTAATTTAAATTATAAAAATCAGGCCAAATGAAAATGTTCTTTGCTTTTGGATATATGTAGACAAATTGGTAACAAAACAAGTCGCTAAAAGTTGAACTCACGAAGAAAATTCATTTATAATAGTTTCCAGTAATTTCGGAAATCGTTTTTTGGTGCAATTGTTTAATTGAAACAATATATCAAGAGCAAAATCCAAAAATATTGTTAACTTTTCTTCTGTTAAATGGATCATAGCTTTATCGGGACAAATTGCGCTACAACCTATGTGCCCCAATCAACTCGAATCTATTGTATGTCACATAGAAAAGATACATTTTCCATATTATCAACGTAAACATAACAATGAATGTGCTTTTTTCTAACATAGTTATGTAGCCAGCCGTATATGGAGATGGACCATATCCTAAAATACAAAAGCAAACGTCCCAGTACTTATTTTTGTGTGTATCCCTGATTATTATATTAGAGATTAGTAAGTGGCGTAATATTATTACATCGGTCCAAAAATAATACCACAGAAATACACTAATATTTGCTAGCCGTGTTCCTTTGTTTAGTCTTGTTCAAAGGCAAATAAGCAATGCATGAATCATCTCCAGATCCGTTGGTAAAATGCTCGGTACGAGTGAGTTATAAGTGAGAAAGAAGGGAGGACAAGGCTGGTACCTTCAGATAGATATATGTATTTTAAAGAAAGTAGTAAATCTAAGTCAAAAAACCTATCTTAATATATATATGTATACATTTATTAAGAAAGTTAATAAATGTATGTTCTAATATATATATTTGGAAAGGATAATGGGATAAAAACAATAAATGGACAAATAACACTAATACTTGGGCTGAGCATAAGTTGCTTCCCAAACGATTCGTTTTACCTACCGCATAGGTACATTGCGCCCCAGCAATGTTGGCTAATTTCTTTGGTAAATTTCTTTTAATAAAAAATTCTCCCGCAAATTCGTTAAATACAACTTTGCACTTCGTTGTGAAAATGACCTGTGATTTTATTCAGTAATACCATAGATAGCTAAAATTATTTCGGAGGGGGGAGGTTCAATCTTCATTTTAATTCAGTACGTTACTCAATATAGTGAACATAGTGTTAATTATCATTCGTTGTATTCAATACGCTATAATATATTTAGTATAGTGCATTTAATATAGTGGAAAATTCTCAAAAATGAAGTATTTCAAGAATTTTCGGTAAATTAACATACATCTGTAAATTTTAGGATATGATAAGTTTAGGTTGGACCACATAACCTACGCCAGCCCAGACATTAATGTTTAATTTTATTATTATTACAAAGCTACTTTTGAAAAAATTAAATTTTTTTTGTGGGTATGCTGTTCGGGTTGAAATCTTGATTGAACACTTAACAAACTTGCCATCGTTCAATCATTTTAAAACCTTTTATGTTTACACAGTTCAAAAATCAATCAATCTCAATCAGGGATTAAAAATCATATTAAAGAATTAATAACATTTATATTTTTCTTTTCTAAGAGAAAAATAACATTTTATTGACAATGGAAATATAAATAACATATAACAAAAAATGTGACAATTAATAATATGTAACATTTTATCGCTTTACAAGGGCATGTGCTGCAGTTAAGAATTATTTCATTTAATTTTTCATGACAGGCTATGTTGTAAGTCGCACAAAGTTTAGAAATGATTCGTTGTAATTTCGTATTATCCTATTTAAGACAGTGTTAAGGCAGTTAAGAAACCCAAAATGACTACTTTTAGCCGCATTCACGAAATTGTTTCCGCAAACTCATAAAATTGGAATGTATTCTTATTCAGTTCTAGGGTTGGTCTGATTTTACCCAACCCAAAAAACTTCAAATCTTAATTTTTTTTTTTTTTTTCAAAAAGCCCAAGTGGCAAGCCAAGCCCAATGTTCTGCAAAAATACATTTTTTTTAAAAAGTTAAGTTTACAATTACATTTAAATAACATGTTTATTAGTGATGTTAATATTTAAAAAAATTAACTTTTAATTAATGATTTTATTTTGAATTCAACGAGAACGCTATTCCAAAAACTAGAGATGTCTAAATGCATTACAAAAATTTACTTACTTACCTTAGAATATTGAGGTAAGTCAAAGCGACTGAAATATAGATTTGGTGACATTTATTATATATACATGCATTATAAAATAAAAATAAAAATAAAAATAAAAATAAAAATAGAAAATAAAAGAAATGAGAATAAAAAAATAATAATTTGGGACTATTTCAAAGTTTGAAAACTTCATTGCACGGCTTGAATTAACACTTTTTTCCTCAAAAATATTTATAGAATAAAGTTGTGAAAAAAAAAAAGTAATCACTTGATACTACATAATCCTGTAGCTAAAAATCGTATTAAAAAGATATATGTATCAATAAACAGAGAATAATGCCTACTAATAGCTGCTATTAATAAATTTTGTTTTTGGGGTCGACTTCATAATAAAAATTTAGCCAATAGATCAAATCAGCTCGTAAAAGAACAAAGTTTCTGCATTTTTCATAAATTATCATACCGTTATAAAAGAAAATGGGTTGTTATAAAAGAAAATGTGTTGCAGATTTATCCATAAAATAAAACAAGTCGGAAATTGTTCGTCAAACGTGACAAATGAGGAGCGTTCGTACTCTTACTAGTTTTATAAATATTCTGATCTTGGTGCAATAGTTATTGCACTCTTATGCAAAAATGCATGAATACAAACTTTATTACGATTATATGTATTAAATTCTATAATACGGAAATAACATAACTCCATCTAAAATAGGACGTAATCGCCATGACAACCTAGAATCATTATCTATCATGGGATATCATTAAATTAATTATGTATGATAGGATTTAATAGAATGAAGAAAACTTTCATTAATATCTTTTTAAGTTTTGATTCGATTTTCATAAAATTTGAAATGACTCGACAAAATTCTACAACGATCGTATATCTATAAAATTTCAAACCATTCAGTTGGGTGGTTTTTGCCCTGTTATATGCGGAAAGACGGACAGACAGGTGGACCAGACGACGACTATAGGAGCCACGTATTTATATAATTGCGAACGCACCTAAAAAATATAATTCATTTTACAGGAAAAGCTCTAGGGCTATTCATTTAATACCCGGAAAAACTGAATAAAACATTTTTGTGTAAAACAAGTTTATTTTATCTACAACAAAATCTCATACATTTTGTCCGGTTACTACTTGTCATTTTCCCCCTGCGTATGCAAATGGTTGCAAGAGACGTTAGGTCGCTGAAAAAAAAGTTTCTCAATATCTCAAAAATTAATGACAGGAATGATCTATAAAAACACATATTTTCGAAGACGCTGATTTTTTAAAGTAAAAATTAATATCGGCCATAATTCATACTAGCAGGAATGACCAAGCTAAGCTCTGTCAAAGTTAGCTTTATGTTTATCACGATATATTATTCGCACTGAATCATTCTTGCTGTTTTAGTTACACTTAGCTTGAACCTGAGCCATACAGAAGCAAAATGACCCACTAATCGAATTTTTTTGAAAATGCGACCTAACCTAATGCTCTTCTCGAGCCTGAAAACGATGGAATACAAAATTTAGTGAAAATCGTTAGTCATTTTCTAGATAAAATTAGCTTGACCCACATTGATCCAAAAATGACTAACTACTCAAAATTTATCGAACATGTGACGTGTTCTAACGGCCTCACTGGGAAACAGTATAATATAAAAACAGTATATCGCTTGAACCTTTTTGAAATACAGTTGGCTTGACCCTGACCCATTATGACCCAAAATAACCCATTAATATAATTTTCTTGAGCATACGACCTAGCCCAATGGTTTCCTAGTGCTCAGAAACTATATAATACAAGTTTTGTCAAATCGTTAAAGTCGTTTTCTAGATAAACTTAGCTTGACCCACGTGACCCAAAAATGACCCGCTAATCGAATTTTCTCGAACATGTGACTTAGCCCAATGGTCTTCTCGTAATCCACAACTGTAGAATATAGAGTACAGAAAAAATCGTTAGAGCCGTTTTTTGGATAAAATTAGCATGACCATTAGTAACCCAAAAATTACCCATTAATTGAAATTTTTGGAGCATGTCATCTAGCCCAATAGTCTTCTCGTACCCGAAAACGATTGGATACAAAATTTAGTCAAAATGGATTGAATCGTTTTCTAGATAAAATTAGCTTGACCCACAGTGACCCAAAAATTATCCACTAATCGAATTTTCTCGAACATGTGACTTAGCCCAATGGTCTTATTATGCCTAGAAACAGTATAATACAAAATTTGGCAAAATCGTTTGATTCGTTTTTAGATACAGTTAGTTTGACCCACAGTGACACAAAAGTGGCCCACTAATCGAATTTTCCCGAACATGGGACTTAGCCCAATGGTCATCTCATGTCCAGAAACAGCATATTACAAAATTTGGTTAAAATGTTTTGAGCGTCTTTTTAGATTCAATTAGCTTGACCTTGACATATTGTGACCCAAAATGACCAACTAATCAAATTTTCTCGAACATGTGACTTAACCCAATGGTCATCGCATGCCCAGAAACGGTATATTACAAAATTTTGTGAAAATGTTTTGAGCCTTTTTTTAGATTCAATCAGCTTGACCCTGACCCATTGTGACCCAAAATGACCCACTAATCGAATTTTCTTGAACATGCGACCTAGTCGAATGGTATTCTCGTGCCCGAAAACGACAGATTACAAAATTTAGTCAAAATCGTTAGAGCTGTTTTCTAGATAAATTTAGCTTGACCACAGTGACCCAAAAACGACGCACTAATCGAATTTTCTCTAACATGTGATTTAGTCCAATGGTCCTCTCGTAATCCAAAGCTATAGAATATAGAGTTCAGTGAAAATCGTTAGAGCCGTTTTTCAGATAAAAAAGGCTTGACCCGCAGTGACCCAAAAATGACCCACTAATCGAAATTTCTCGAACATGTGAATTAGTCCAATAGCCTTCTCGTACCCGAAAACGGTTGGATATACAATTTAGTCAGCATCGATTGAGCCGTTTTTTAGATACATTTAGCTTGACCCTCACCCATAATGATCCAAAAAAGACCCACTAATCGAATTTTCTCGAACATGTGATCTAGCCCAATGGTCTTCTCGCGCCCGAAAATGGTAAAATACAAAATTTTGTCAAAATCGCTAGAGCCGTTTTTAAGATAGAATTTACATACACACACACACATACATACACACACAATTTTTGCTCCCTTTATAATATAAGGTATATTTTATTATCAATTTATTAATAATTTTTATAATTAATAAATATTTATTTGAGTAAAAACATGTCTAGATTATGTTGGGGTTCATTCAATATATTTCATTAAAGAATATATCTTTTCATTAAGACTATACGCTTTTAAGTTATCTATAACTCAATATTAGAAAAAAAATGCTTTAGATTGTCTAAAAATACTTCATGCGAATGTACCAACTAGATTTCCCTATTTGGTGATTATGCGCATTTGGTAACCCTCTCTGTCTGAACGCGATTTACATAGTTGAAGGAAAATACACGACGCAACAGGTGGGAAGGAAAGGAGGAACGCCCCGGACGCAACTTATAAACACCGAATACTTTATTCGATTTAAGGGGGGCACAGGACCTTTCAGTTTGTCGAAATGATCAAAAACATCGTCTTTTTTAAAGTACCAAAACAGAAATAATACAGAATTAAGATCTTTTTTCCCCATTCTGCCTAAATGATATTTTCTCAACTAATTATGCATATAAAAAACAATATTCGAACAAAATAGAGTCATAATACTCCTACTTCTAAATTGAAACCAAAATATACAGAATAAGGTTTGTTTAAAATTTAATTTTAGCACAAAATACAAAAAAATTCTAAAAAATAAAAAACATTTCAAGCTTTTCAACTGCAAAAAATGAATAACCAAAATATGTATTTTTTGTTGTTGTTGTTTAGCATGTAGTCTATAGAGAAACTCATATTTGGCTAATTTTTAAAAGCTGTAGCTTACATAGATTGAAAGTAACAGTGCGCGCAAATTTTAAATATACTGGGGCATTCTCAAAATCTTTTGACTTTTGAAAAAAAATTCTGGCGAAATTAAACTTGCTAAAATAACATTTTAATCTGATAGACGAATGCCTTAATGATTCAAAATAAAGCAAAAATGGTCAGCAGCGAAATTTTTTTTATTTAACTGAGGTTTAAGTTAAACTTGCGAGTTTAATTTTCGTTACCGTATTACCCCTATAACTTTTCATTATCTTCTAAATTTTTACTTATAATGAATTTGCATAGTACCCACAGGACATTCAAATAAGAAATATTAACAATGTAGTACTTTTAATACAGAATGTTTGTATAATATTGTCTTAAAGGGGTGTTAAAGAAGGGACGGTAAGGTAAAAAAGGGACTAAGTGGCAAAAAAGTGACGGTAAGGATGGAACGGTAAGGAAAATTACCACCTATTTTTAGGAAAATCATGTTAAGACTAAGTGATAGCCACAATGTTCATTGAATTTTAGAAACAGTTGTTAACATTGGGTTAAATTAATTTTTTTTTAAATTTACCTTGAAAAGTGCAAGAATAAACCTTGGGGACGGCGAGACTACCAAAAAAGCCACGATGCTTGAAATTGATATTTAAATGCTCATTTAAATTCTACAGTAAATTTCCTGGCAAAGAATTTTGGACATTATTTCTCTAGCATATTTCTGCATGAGAAAAAAACTGAAAAAAATTCTGTGGCTTCATCTGAAATGATTTTCTGTATAAATTTAGAAGAGGGATGGTAAGGAATCTAAAACCCAGGGACAGAGTTTAAAAAATAATAACAACCCTAAAAATGTGTGCAGGTTAATTTTTAGCTACATATTTATATAAAACAATAGTTCCAGTTTCAGAAAAAAATTACATCGAATTATTTTTATTGAAACAATTTTATACAGACAGCTCCAAACTTAAAAATCAGCATCAGGGACACGGGACGGTAGATGAGTTTTCCTGGTATTTGGACCCCCAACATCGTCCAAAACTTATTCATCTCGTTAATATTGTTATGCAATCATGCAATGGGATGTTCCCCAGTATATGAAATAAAAAAAAAAAACACCAAACAGTGTGTTAAATAAAAAATTATTATTCAGGGATATGAAAGTCAAAAGATTGTGAGAATGCCCCACTAATCTGAGAAAACGCGTTTTAAAGTTTCGATATCTAAGGACCTTCAATTATACTCACCGTCTATAAATGATTATATCTCAAGAAATAATGCAGATTTTTGAATGGGGTTTTCTGCATATTGGGGAAAATTTTTACAAATTCAGAATAAAACAAAAACCGAAAACTGATTTTTGAAAGTTTACAGCACCTGTGCCCCCTTAATTTTCTCAGGCGAGCCAAATATCGTGAATTAAGATGTTTTCTAAATATTTTATAAATATGCGTTAAATGGAATAACTATTTTATATAATAGTTTTTATATAAAATTACTGATGAAGTATTTGATGTAATAGTTGGTTTTAATGTTACTGGTTATTGCTATAAATGTCTAACATTAGGTTCCAGATAACCTGACATCTCATTCAGCAGAGTAATTTCTCTCAGAAAAATTTATATTTTAACACAGAGGATCGATTGTACACATTTAAACATTCAAAACCAGTGAAAATATTATTTAACGCTTATGAGAAGCAACATATCCTTAACATTCTTTTACAGACAATATATTTTTAAAAAGGTAAAATAAAAAAAAGACATTTCTAAATTGCATTGCATTTTTTTTTGTAAATCTAAATGGAAGATAGAAAACTTTTATTCTGTTGTATTTTTTCCCCTTTCTTTATTTTGTTTAAACTGCAAAGTAGAAATACTGTTACAAAAAATTTCGAAAATAAAAATGTATCTTAAATGTCAGAAAAGGTAAAACTTATGTTTTAATAAATACTTGGATTTTACTCATCATCATCTAGGAGAAAATATCAGTTTGAAAGAATATATAGGTCAGGAAACGAGTTTTCAATATTTAAATTGAAACGTCATTCCCAAAAATATATCTATATTCGATTGCTGACGAAAAAAATATATTCTAGCATATTGTATGTGAAGGAAAAAAAAAATTCATTTTGACGTTATACTTGACGCAGAATCTTTTTCGCTATTTTAAAAAATAGACTAACCCAGTGCAGAATATTTCTCACCAAGTTCTCAGAGAGAAAAGAAATAAATAAAAAGTAGAGAAAATTCGTTTTGTAATCTTACATGCTTAAAGAGTAAAAACTCTTAGAAATATCGTTTTTATGGGATATGACAAATGCCAAAAGCAACGAAACGTCATATTTGTTATTGATTTGATATTTTGGATTTTTATAAACTTTACTTCTGTAATGTTTTTTTTTAAATGCGGAGAACACGTATCCAAGACCTGTCAAAAAGTTATTCTGGGGATTGCAGCTAAAACAAAATGGCAGAAAAGTATGGAATTTAATGCGAGTCACATCAAATTAAAAGATATTTTTCACGTAAATACATCACTTGTGTTTTGTGATGCATTTACGTGAAAATGTTAATCTTAATAATATTTTGACATTTATAAGAACGAACTTTCCGAAAGTAAATAATTATATTGAGAACTATTTATTACTTTTCAAAGCGTATAAAAATATATAAAAAAGGGTGATTAAATAAATTTTCTACTACTTGTATTTTAGTAGATTTCAAAATAGTTAGTTAAATCTATTGATTATTTAAAACTTTTTAATGTAATATTCAATTTAATGACACAAATCAATGCTAGAAAAGTATAACATTTTAATCATAGCCGTTTATTGGAATAATTTCTTTTATCTAAATTTCTATTCCAATGGGTCTGTGCATATTCTAGCATTAAAAAATATTCAAAATTTTATTTAATGCTCATGGCATGTACCACTCATTCATCATTTTCCCAACGATAATCATTTTTTTAAAGAGGCAATAGATCGACATCTATAAATTACATAGTACTTTGCATATTTAAGCATGATGAGTTTTTTATTCTTTTGTATTATTTATTTAGTTTCGCAGGTCTGTTTTTCCCAACCGAACATAGGCCACACTGCTTTCGGCAGAGTAAACCCGTATGGGCTACGCCAGCTCCGGTCTTGAATCAAGTGAACATTGTATTGTTGCCCTTTTTTATTTCGACACAAATTGAAATCATATTTTCAGCATCATCGTTCAGGTTCTTATAGGAACCGATTTGACTATTTTTTCAATTTGAAATTAATCACGACAGTAGTAAGATTTTCAAAGGATTCCCCCCCCCCCCCCTAAAAGGCAATAGAAAATTGCACCGAAACGCGAAAGCTCCCTTCAAATTGCATATGAAAAATTCGGGAAGAATTTAAAAATCGCCGGGAACAAACTTTTCTATACTGGGAAAAAAGATTGAGACAGAATTTGTTCTACGAATGACATTAAATTGCTACAGAACGCAAAAAAAAAAAACCCCGCAAAAAACCCCCCGCATAAATAAATAGTAAAAAAATATAAAAAACTCTGTGCGAGTTCCAAATAAACTTTATTGAAAATAGGGCAAAATTTTCTAAAATATTCTAAAACACTGAAACCATATAGATCCCTTTTACTGATGTAGATAAATCGGCGCAAAACCTGAAAAGGCTAAAAATCGCATAAAAAATCCTAATAAAAAATTACAAAAACTGCCTTCGATGTGCATAATTACAGATAAATCGTGTACCTCTGCGAGCAGCGGTCTCTTTAGAAAACTCTGGACAGACACACAAACCAAAAAATGTCAGTCTTTATTATTAGATTTATTTTGTGGCTCTAAATATAAAACTACAAAGGAAAAATACTGTTACAAAAAAATTTCGAAAATAAAAATGTATCATGTGTGTCAGAAAATGTAAATTTTATGCTTCAATAAATGGTTGGATTTTCCTTTTCATTACTTATTAGAAAATTTTGATTTGAATATATATATATATATATATATATATGTCAGGAAACGGTTTTTCAATATTTAAATTGAAACGTCATTCTCAAAAATACTTTTATATTTGATTGTTGACGGGAAAAAAAGGTACATTCTTGCAAATTCAATTAAAAAAAATTGAAATAAAATATGGATTTTATTTTGACTTTCTACTTGACAGGGAATTTCTTTCGCTATTTTAAAAAGCAGTCCAGTCAAGTCTAGATTACTTTTCACCTAGCACTGAGAAAGTGAGGAAAAAAATAGAGTAGCGGAAATTCGTTTTGTAATCTTACATGCTTAAAGATTAAAAACCCCTAAAAATATTGTTTTGTGGGATATGACAAATGCCATGAGCAACGAAACGTCATAGTTGTTATTTATTTCATATTTCGAGTTTTTTTTACTTTATTTCTGTAATGTTTTTTTTTTTTTTTTTTTTTTTTTTTTTTTTTTTTTTTTTTTTTTTGAAATGCCGAGAAGATGTGTTCGAATCCTAGCTGTCAGGAAGTTGCTTTGGGAATTGCAGCTGAAACCAGATGGTGGACGAGAATGGAATTTAATACGGGTCACATCAAATTAAAAGATATCGACGATGGCGTATATGTTTTGTGATATATATAGGTAAAGACGTAGATCTTAATAATATTTTGACATTTATAATAAGGAACTATCTGACGATAAATTTATTGAAAACAGTTTATTACTTTTCGAAGTGTATAAAAAATATCGAATTGAAGGATCGAATCCATTTGCAAGCAAATCGATTAGAGTATCTTATAAACCTGTATATAAAAATCACTTGAAAACATCAAACTAAATTAATATGTACTTAAAGTGGTAAAAAATACATTTAAAAGGCAAAAAGTACCTTTATTTATTCAGATTCGACATGTTTCATTGCTCTGACGGCAACATTTTTAAGAAATGAAATGATAAAAATATTTTCGCAAAAAATTTTAAATTTTAAAACTGATAAACAAAAAACACACGAACTAGAGCATAATGAAATTAACTGCAATATTAACAAGTAAGAAAAAATCATGCGTCAAGCATAGATTATGAAACACTTTCCAACACATTCAGAATAATGTAACAAAACTGCACCGTTAAAAAAATTAATGTATTACGTCTAATTCAACCATATGGAAAAGCATAATACATTTCAAAACCCATTTAAGCTGGTCCCATCCAAAATCGGAGAATTATGCGAATTTTTTCAGCAGCCTTGTATATGATATATAGATTAACTACATGCATGCCAAAATTTAGTTCACTTAAGAGATACATATACTTCAGTCGAAAATTTACCTTCACAAATTCCTGTAATAAGGAGAACGGTATGTGAATACTTTTGTGCAGCCCTGTATTTGAGGCATAGAATTTATAAATAACGAGTAAGATACCAAAAATTAATTAAATTTAAAAGCGCATACCGAATTTTAAACCGTACACTCCAGTAATTATTACTCAAAGACAGTACTGTACTGTAACTGAATTCTTTTGTGTGTCCCTGTAAATGAATAAAAAATGCTATGAATACCCTGTTCTAACGTGATCGTAGTGAAATTCGGTGATTTATATTAGTTTCAATACATTCAAAATAGCGTATTGTCATTAAAATACCCTGCAAACGATTTTTCCCCATATACCATAATGTAATGGAATACTTTTGAGAGCTCCTGTAAATGAACGATTAATCCTACATACTTCATATACAATACCAAACATGCTTTGGGGACCCTAAATAACTTTTATCAATTTCATGAAAATCTGAGTATATTTACGGGAGTTAGAGCGTGGACAGACGGACAGACAAACCGAATGTATACTTTTCAACTTTGTTGGAAAGTGTTAAAAATGGATATTTATGAAGTGAATTATTTTATATTATTGCTTCATTATTCCGTAGAGCATCTATTTAAAATTTTTTGGAAGCTCCATGGAGGCTTGATCAATGCATATATTCTCACCGCGTAAGAAAATCTCTATTGATTCCAGGATAATGGATGGCAAATAAAATCTTGATGAATAAATTATTCTACTATTTTTAAAATTAGTCTGTAAAGTTTCTTTGTTATATAGTCTGGCTAAAGTATGTTGTTATATAGCTAAAGTAAGTTGTTATATAGTCTGGCTTTTCTTGTTGTATTTTTCGTTTACCAGTTTTCAATTTAAACTTTTTTGCGAAAATATTTATATCATTTTAATTCCTGAGAATGTTGTCGTCAGAGCAATGGAACATGTCGAATCTGAATAAGTGAAGGTATTTTTTTCCTTTTAAATGTATTTTTATAACTTTAAGCAGATATTAAATTAGTTAGAGTATCTTATTTAAAATTAATAATTACATTGAACTATTATGCAATACTTTTTTTTGTAACATAAATTATTCTAGCTAAAAAAATTAACATTTTGATTAGGGAAATAAATGGCTTTTTCTTTGAGCAAGTTATCTTATGGATATTCGACTGCAGTACGTTGACATCGCAAGACATTGAAATTTTCAAAATAGTTTAAAATATTAGTTTAATTTTTATGACCTGTACCAGTTCTTTAACACTTTTTCAAAAATAAATCTACTTATAATAAAATCCGACTGCAGGAAAGTGTAGGTAACCATGCCGCTGCGAACCACTGTGGTCTGCGAATCGACTGCAGCTAAACGCCATGTTAGGCTTAATCAAAAACGTATGCTAACATATGGCAGCTAAATTATAATTTCTTGTACTTGGAATCATTTTTGTTCAGCATATTCTCACATAAAACATGTGTATCATATCCATTTATAATGCATTAAGTTCTAAATTAAAATTAAGCTATTATAAACATAGAAATCAGATCTAAAGAAACGATACTGTTGCCATTCAGATTCAAATTCCAGAAAATGTACAAACAAATGAATGACTTTTTGACGCTTCATTAAAAAAAAAAATACAAGTTAATGTCGATGCTGATATTAAATATATTAAAGCCTTTAAATATTTTATCTTTTTTTAAAATCTTCAAAAATTATCCAATTAAATTCTAAATTTAAGGGCCAAATCAACAACAACAAGTTCTAAATAAAAAATAGCGGATAACTATCGCCATCTGGTGGAGAAAAGATATAACTTTCGCTTCAAGAAAGTGACGTGCAAGCACATTGCATTACATGTATTTTTAATTTGTTCAGAATGATTACTCTTTTGCATAATTTCAGATTTCCTGTGACATTTGTGTTCTGTCTTATATGACACAGTAAATTTCTTTGTTAATTAAATTTCTTTGTTTCCATATTGTAGTTTACTGAACTTTTAATATTTTGCAGCGAAATAAATAATAATTTTGTGATGAGAAGTCCAGTATGAAGTGTTGAAGGGTATGAAAAGTATGCAAGAGCATGAAGAAGATGATGAAGTGTCCAGTAAATACGTTGCGAACCTACGATTTGTTATATTTGAAAAGCAACCTAATAAGGATAAAACTCCCTTCTGATTAACCTAAATAATTCTAGTCGACTTATCAAAATCATTCCAAAAATTTAAAAGTTTATACCAATAAACAATTGGAATATAAAACATGTTTAAAGTAACTGAAAACAAAATTCTCACTCGGACGTAATTTGCGAAATCATCCGCATACCTTAGGATTCCAAATGTAAATTATCTATCTGAAAATATCATAAATACGTTAAACATAAATACGTTTTCACTTATTACACAGTATTCGCGAACTGATTTATTTAAAAGTTATTCAATCTAATGGAAATTTCTTTCAAAACCTTTGACTAGATCTTAATCCTTTGTCTTTTTTAAGTTACATTCCATGGAATCTGCATTAATTTAAACATTCGTTATTCTGTTTACTACAGTTTAATTCGAACTGACTTTTACGCTGCATTCATTAAAACAAAATATCCTTCAATTAATGTTCAAGAATTAATTTATTTTTGGTTCACTAACTTCCTTAAACATTAATTCAGAAAATTGTGTTTGTTGAAATATAAAAGGGCAGTGAATAAATGGGAGTTGTTGCATTGTGCTGATGCGTTTTGCTACACTCCAAGTGGCAAAATAGATA
Source organism: Maratus speciosus (assembly GCA_963932465.1). Lineage (NCBI taxonomy): Eukaryota > Metazoa > Arthropoda > Arachnida > Araneae > Salticidae > Maratus > Maratus speciosus. Next base: position 292,940,700 of record OZ010791.1, read on the forward strand.
CTGATTGCGCAAATTCTGAATCTGATTCTATCTTCGCCTGGAAAATGACTTTTCCATTCTGGCGCCTCCGTTGTTTTCCCCGCCTAGTAATGGCATTTGAAAGTTCATCGTTTTCGAGAGAAGAGAAGATGACATTAAATTTGCTTTCGAGAGAGAATTTGATGGGAAATGTATAGTTACTTCCTCCTTCTACTTAAATGATGACACAAACTGTAACAAGCATATCATGTTGATTTAGAAAAATGATTTCAAGATAATATAAGTAATCTCTAAATAAAATGTTTATTTTAATAAAACAATTACGTGATACATTGTAAAAAAAATCTGTAATTCTACAGATGTAAAGTTACAGAAATATATATTCTTACTCAAATTTTATCTGTACACTGTACAAAAAATATATAAATCTACAAAGCTAGATTATGTAATGCTACCGAAATCCGTAGCTTTACAAATGAATCTACTAACATTAGAGTAATCTAACTAAAATTTCATCTGTAACCCGGGTTGCAGGTACATAAAAAGTAAAACAAACTTAACAACTTAAAACAAACTTGACTTAAAACAAATTCATCCCTAGGGTTACTTGCATAACAGAAAATACCTTAAGAATGCCCTTAACTTTGAGTTTTTCTTTCATTCACTCATTTAAAAAAAAAAAAAAAAAAAAAAAAAAAAAAAAAAAAAAATCAGATTTACTAGCCATATGACATTTTTCAGTCCGTGCAAGTACACGTCATATCAACTCCTTTAAAATGAAAATTAAACGTAGATCTATTGTTCATTGCATCCATTTCCCCATGTCTGGAATAGTATGTGCACAAAATCTGAAGCCTTTACACTGAGTAGTTGGACATATATGGAGGTCAGAGAAGTGGATAGTGGCACTTTAATTCTGGCTACCCGGTATATAAACTTTTTTACTGTTTTTATGGTTTTTAATTAAAGAATTTTTCAATTAATGAAGAGCCAATTAATGTTAAAGGGAAACGCCTCTTATTTAGATATAACTGACAGAATATTTCAAATATGTTATTATTTTTTGTTTTTCACGATACTTCGTAAAAGATTAATTTAAGCAAGCGCTACTCTGTAAAAAAAATCTGTAATTCTACAGATGTAAAGTTACAGAAATCTGTATGTTTACTAAATTTTAATTTGTACACTGTACAAAACAGATGTAAATCTACAAAACTAGTTTTTGTAAAGCTACAAAAATCTGTAGCTTTACAAAAGAATCTATTAAAATTACAGTAATTTTACTAAAATTCTATTTGTAACCCGGGATGCAGTTACATAAAAGTTTTAGGTATCCCAGTTTCCTAAAAAATTCTTAGTAACCTTATAGATATTTTGATTTGCGGTGCAAAATTGTATCTGTTACATGAATTTTTATTGTTGACGTTACATAAAAAAGTTCTAGGAAACCTAGTTTCTTAGAAAAATTTTAGTAACTTTAGAGATTTTTTTTTTTACAGTGTACATATTTTGGACGAAACTTTTCTGAAATATTAATTATTAATTATTAATTAATATTGAATTAATATGAATTTATAATAATCGCATTCTTAATTATAAATAAAGAAAGCAGTTATTATAAATTCATAAATAAAAACATGTACGCTTTATAGGCTTTGTAAGAATCGGTATGATAGAAACGTTACAAAATAAGATTTCTTTCCAATAATATTATTGGTTAATATAATATGAGCAAATGTCCAAAAATTCTAAAGGTAAGAGCCAGTATCTTAGATTAAAAGTGAAAATCGGTTCGCTACTAATTGAGGTATGCAAAATATTAGCAAAGAACTATATAGTTATCGATTTATAAGTAGGAAGTTTTACTCTCGCTATGAAAAACGTTTATATCCCTATTTTAATAGTTACTAGCAGGAATGACCGAGCTAAGCTCGATCAAAGTTAGCTTTGTGTTTATCGTGATATATTATTCGCACTGAACAATTCTTGCTGTTTTAGTTACAGTTAGCATGACCCTGAGAGATAGAGACGAAAAATGACCCACAAATCGAATTTTTTTGAAAATGTGACCTAACCTCTCTCGACTTTTCTCGAGCCTGAAAACGACGGAATACAAAATTTAGTGAAAATCGTTAGTCCTTTTCTTGATAAAATTAGCTTGACCCACGTTGATCCAAAAATGATCTACTGCTCAAAATTTATCGAACATGCGACGTATTCTAACGGTCTCACTGGGAAACAGTATAATATAAAAAAATGTCAAAACATTTGAACCTTTTTGAAATACAGTTAGCTTGACCCTGATCCATTATAACCCAAAATGACCCATCAATAGAATTTTCTTGAGCGTACGACCTAGCCCAATGGTTTTCTCGTGCCCAGAAACGATATAATACAACGTTTTGTCAAATCGTTAAAGCCGTTTTCTAGATAAACTTAGCTTGACCCACAGTGACCCAAAAATGGCCCACTAATCGAATTTTCCCGAACATGGGATCTAGCCCAATGGTCATCGCATGCCCAGAAACGGTATATTACAAAATTTTGTGAAAATGTTTTGAGCCTTTTTTTAAATTCAATCAGCTTGACACTGACCCATTGTGACCTAAATGACCCACTAATCGATTTTTTAGCCCAATGGTCTTCTCGTAATCCAAAACTATAGAACATAGAGTTCAGTGAAAATCGTTAGTGCCGTTTTTTAGATAAAAATGGCTTGACCCGCAGTGACCCAAAATGACCCACTTATCGAAATTTCTCGAACATGTGACCTAGCCCAATAGTCTTCTCGTACCCGAAAACGGTTGGATATAAAATTTAGTCTACATCGATTGAGCCGTTTTTTAGATATATTTAGCTTGACCCTGACCCATAATGATCCAAAATGACCCACTAATCGAATTTTCTTGAACATGTGACCTAGCCTAGTGGTCTTCTCGTGCCCGAAAATGGTAAAATACAAAATTTTGTCAAAATCGTTAGAGCCGTTTTTAAGATAGAATTTACACACACACACACACACACAATTTTTACTCCCTTTATAATATAAGATAAGCGCATTTTCATTCAGCTTCCAAAATTTCATTTCTTACTATAGCACAACTTTCAAACATTTTTAATGTATTTTTCGAAATAGAGAAACATATTTTTTTATTTGAGATAAATAGAGCATGGGAACTCGAATGATAGCATAAAAATATGGGCATAATTTTAAATATAAAATTTTAAAAAATGTAGACAGCTCCTCAGAATGGCCTGTTAGATTTTTAGAAAATCATAAAATCATAAGAAAGCAACACTAATGTAAACTCCTGGGAGTTTTTCAAATGATGTTATGATTTGGGTCATTCCATGTCAACTGCCCTAGGGGCTCCTGCTAGACCCCCTTCAACTTCGATATAATTGCTACAGGACATAGAAATATAAGTCTGAAATTGACATCAGCAAACTGCCAGAGTCTGAAGAAGTACAGTTGGGGCAGCAGGATTGTTCTGTAAAGATCACTATTTCGCTGTCGTAAGAAAAACGATCCAATCACCAAGTTTGTCAACTTACTGTTCATGATACAAGAAACCGTACTTATTGTAAATATGGGACCTAGTGCAACTTTTTTGAGGACATAAATGTGAGACATAATTGTCACTGAAAGACATAATTGTAGTATTAAGTATCAGGAATCAACGCATTCATCAGTATGTAGCCTCTAACAAGGTCATATAGTCTGCCGCAATGAATTTGACCCTTACTAACAAGCTGTAAATACAGAGCAAATTACTTTAAAAAATTGTCACTGTACCATTTAATTACCTTTGAAAATGTCATAGAGCTACTGAAGTAGTTTCTCTCTTGGCTAAATATTTATTAATTTCTTCGTCTATGAACTCCCCCTAAAAAATAAATCCATAAATTCAATCCCATTTTCAGAAGTCCACATATCAAAGAAGGCCATTTTTGATTTAATTACCGTTAGAACCACTGGAAAGAACACATCATAATGGACAAAAAAGTTACATTTCATTTTCCGCCTCTTACGCAATTGGGAGAAACGCAAAGATCAAAGCACTTTGTGTGTTATTTGCAACTATATCCGGGTACAAAATTAAGTTCTGACATACTCAAATATCTGTTGAAAGTACGGGGTGTCCGGGCTAAAAGTATCCAAAAGTTATGGCTTATTTTTACGGAAATACCCATTAAAATTAAAAAATATATATTTAAATAAAAATAGCATTCCACAAAGTTTTAATATCAATAGACTACGATGTATACACCTTTGGTAGCATGACAAACGTCTAAACGGTAATCCAGTTTTCCCCAAATGTTTCGTAGCATATCAGGAGTTATTACACAAATTGCTTCTATGATCCGCTTTTTCCACTCATCCACAGTTTCTGTTTTGGGTAGATTTCGTATGAAATACTACCTATTGGCGTCGTTCCTATGTTGGAATTTCTGAAAAATTTTTGCAGATCTACACCGTTCATGACCTCTAGAACCCAAAACCACCATCAGTAAAAAACTTTATATATATACAGACGTGTGAAAATTATTAGAATAATTGTGAAATTTACATTAAAATCTTGTTATATTAAAGAAGTAATACATTTAAAAATATTGACCCATTTAATATTTAGTGTACATCCCCTTGTTTTCTTTTAAAGATTCGATACGTCTTGGCATATTTTGTATGAGTTTTTGGCATTTAATTTGTATTTCGTTGTCATGATACCAAATTTGGATGAGTTTTTCTGTCACAACATTCTTGTTTGTGATGTTGCATTTCTTTAATTTAATCAAAGAAAACATTACTATGGCCTGGAAACAGTCCATATATGAACCCCATAGAGAACCTTTGGGCCATTGTAAAGAAAAAATTAAAGAAATACAACATCACAAACAAGACTAGTCTGATAGAAACACTCATCCAAATTTGACATCATGACAACGAAATACAAATTAATTGCCAAAAACTCATACAAAGTATGCCAAGACAGGTATGCTATCATTTCTTTAATAAAAAACAAGGGGATGCACACTAAATATTAAATGTATCAATATTTTTAAAATATTTCATTAATATAACAAGTTTTTATTGTAAATTTCACAATTATTCTAATAGTTTTCACGCGTCTGTATATGTATCTATCTATCTATCTATCTATATATCACTTTCTTCTGGACACGATAACTTCCACAGTTCTTCACAAATCTCTTCCAAACTGATACATAAAATCAAGGGGCATAAAATCTCGGTCAAGTTCGTGAATGGGCAAAATCGGACCAAGGGGTTGGAAATAGGAGGGGGGGGGGAGGGTGTTGTGAAAACAGAAAAAACCCCATAACTTCTTAATTTTTGTACATATCAAATCAGTTTAAAGTTTTTATTATTTCTAAAAATAGGACCAAAAATTTATGTATCACAGATTTTGGATAAAATTAAAAATGGGCTCAAGGGGCGCAAAAATAGGGTTTTTGGGAGAAAAAAATTTACAACTTCGTCAATTCTCAAGATATCAAATCCAATTAATTTTATTATACATCTCCTTAATATTATCTACAACTTTTGTTTTCACAAGTTTTTGATAGGACCAATTCGTACCGCAAAAAAAAGTTAAAAATGAAAACAAAAAAAGGGGGGTGAAGAAGAAAAATTTCTATAACTCCGTCATTTCACAAGATATAAAATCCCCATGAATTTATCATATATCTTCTTAATATTGTCTTCAACATTTATATAGGCAAGTTTCTGATAGGACCAGTTCTTACAGCAAAAACAAATTAAAAATACATCGCGTTTGAAGAAATAAATCATCTTATTAAGAATGTATTCAAATCCAAACTGCTTATTTTTTGACTCATTTTTAAATTAATTTTTGCTCTCAAACGCGCCCATTTGATAGATTCTCTTCTTCAGAAACTATATAATGTACCGTAATGATCGATTTTTTGTTAGAGGCAGAATACATTTCAAAAAATGATGTCAAAGTGGGCATTTTGAGCAGAATTTCCCGAAGCGATTGTGTTAGAAACGAAAAATATTGCCCTACTGAGAAAATAATTGTTTATTAATCAAGTTTCAATTAATGGAAAGAAAAATAAAAACACACGTCGCTTATAAATCTTTTCAAAAATCACGTCAGCAAGTTTGGTATTTTTTCTATTAAAAATTAATATGAAAATGTGCCAGAAAATTTCGAGTTGTTGAGCATGGAAAAGTATTTTTTTTCTTCTTAATACCGCCTTAACATGATTCTGATAAAACCAGCTATTATATAAAAATTCGTCAAAAGCGGCCAGATAAAACTGTTAAAGTGGATTTATATGTAATCATGATTTAGTTTTTGTTGGTGCAATTAATATACTTAACTTCGAAATCTACCTCCGCCTGTAGGCCGGGCCGGCAGGGATTTTTTTTGTTTTGTCCAATGTTTTAAAATCTTGGAGGGGTTTCGAGTCCACGGAGGTGAAGTCTATTATATTCTAATGTGTAGCTCCGTAATAATAAGCCATAACCTTTGGATACTTATATCCCGAACACCCTGTATAAAGCTGGAATTTTGGCATAAATGTCTACCTGTAGTAAAATGACTAAGCGCTATCGTATCAGAAAGGCTGCAGCGTCCACTTGTGGCAAAGTTTGGTAGTTATGAACACGATCTCGAAAAATATGATAGATAGCGAATAGCTGTGAATTACAAAAATGTAGACCATCCCCGAATTACCATATGAAAAGACGTCTTACATGTGAAAATAAACTTATTAGTTTCGAAAACCTATCAGTGGTTTAAATGCCTGACTAATCACTTCTAGAAGTGTGGAATTATAAGGCAGGTGAAAATTTCAAGCAAAACTAACTCATGTAAGCAAGGTACAATATATTTTATAAAGAAATCAAAGTTAAGTATTCTCAGTGTATCCATCATGGGCAGCCCTACGCATGCGCTAGTATGCATTTACATACACAACTGTGGATGGTGGACACACTAAGAATACTTAATTAGAATTTATTTTTAAAATAAACTGTATCTTGCTTACACGTGCGTATATATAATTTTCAAAACTATTTAAAATATAGTTTCTAAACCTAAATTTTAGGAGAAAAAATTAAACGTACGATGAAAAATTTAATTTGGTGATTAGTTACTTTCCTTTTTATATCAGAATTATCTGGATAGTTATGACTAATGGATATCATTTGAATTGTTCACATTGGATAGATAAGCTTTCATGAGAAGATTGATTCGAATGTAACGCCATGCAAATCCAGTCGAGCCCTATGTCGTGTTTTTCTACATTTTCAGATTGACTTTTAAATAGTTATATATAGATCAATAGCCAGGCTGTGTAAAAATGAATTATTTTCTGGAGCATCATTTCCAAAGCGTTATTATAAAATTACGATTATCCGAATTTAGTGAAAGATAAATGAATGATTTAAACCTCCACTGCACGATTTTTTTTATCTTGATGAAAAAATTCATTTGACATCTATATATCGGCCTAATAATGGGAAAAATAGTAAACATATTTAAATTTGAAATTTTCAGCTAAAATATGATATTTTATGGTGTATGCCATAGATACAAAATTACAGTTTTAAAATATTATATTGCAATATTTTGCATATAAATGGGCTTAAATTAATCAATTTTATTTGTCTAACACTCTGCATCATCTTTTATATTAATATTTTTAAATATTCAGTAAAAAATAATGAAAGCAAATTTTACCGTTAATAGCTTGATCGAAATTTCTTTTGTTTCCGAAGAACAAATTCTAATTTCCTGTCTAGTGTACACGTCTAACATGGACAAAATAAGTATTATTCAATATTTTGGATTGTTCCTGATCAGAGACAGCGATCATGCTTGCTAAATTCATTTAGGTACGTGCCAGATATGGCACGCGGTGCAGTGAAGGGTTAAAAAACGCATATTCTGAAATTTACTGTCGCGAAAAGAATATCGGTAGTTTAACAATTCCAGAAATGAGGCTTACTATAAAATGTGTATTAAAATGAGTGCAGTTTTTGAAAATGAAAGTCAAATAGATGGTTCTAAGACATTGGAAATGCATTAATTTCATTGGTGCGCTATTACTTAAGCAAATATTATTCCATTAAGCGTAATTGAGCCTAATTTATTGATTATCCTCCGAGAATTCTGAGAGAAACCATAATCTATCACTCTGGACTTTGAATGACAGAATGAAATGTTTCCACGCGAAATATATTTAATTCATTTTATAAATTCATTCATGAGTTGTTACATCATGGAAAATGTTATTCATCAGTAGGATCACACTAGTACCAAAAACAAACATTTCCATAAGACAAAATATGGGTCGCTCTATTATCTACTGCTGCATATATTTTCTCCGAGATAATATTCTGGAAATAAAAGTCCTTTATTTTTCCTTTTAGCATGAGGATGGCGATTTTAGCGATACTGATGTCCGCAATCTCATTAAAGACAGTAGCTTTTTATAGCTGAATGCTAGCATCCATTCATCCTTTTAGTAAATTCAAGGCATTATAAAAGAATTTATTGAGACTCTGTCAGCACCATTCAACTTAATAGCTTCTTCTATGATAAAATAAATTGATGTTGGTTAAGTGTCACTGAAAAGATAAACTTTAATAATAGAAGTAAATACAGTACTACATAATTTTTTTTTATAAATGAAGACTACAAGGAAATTAACTACGCGCAACCAGTTTTCAACACGATTTTTTTAAATCATAATTTTAATATCTTAAGTTGTATTTTATGAAAGAAAATATATATTTAAATAAAGAATATCGATAGGAAAAAACTCTTTTTAATCATATGGTATTTTACATCAGCAATATTTAATATACAGACATATGTAATTATTTTTAAATTCCTAAACAAAACTAAATGTCAAATTCTGTCAAACACTTTTGAATAGTTCTTTTGAGAATTTTATGATTTTTTAGTTGATAATACCATCTTTTATTGATAATCATATTTTTGTTTCATTCGCTAAATGAAACCATACTTTTTTGACAATTTTAAAATTGTAAATTACATCTCAGCGTACTTCATTCGCTATTTCTTCTGCTATATATGCTTATGAATTCAATAACTTTTTCATTGTTAATTCATATAAAGAATGTCAGCTTACTTCATGTTAATGCATATATGACGCACTGTAAGGCATTTTTTTTCCTTGTTTCGAAAAAGAAAATTGTCATAAAAAAAATAAAAACAATCAAAAGATTAAAATTTTTAAAACTTCAAAATTTATAAAATTCATTTTGGTTTTATTTTATGGAAAATAATTTAAGGAATAAATTCATTGCATTGATTCATATTTATTGTAGAGAAACGTCTATATTTCTTATGACGACGTTTTTACTAACTTAGAAAGATTTAAAGCTTTATATGTATTTTGTCAACGCATTCAAACTTTTATTATACTTTTTTTATTCTTTAAAGAAAAAAAACCTTTTACTTAATTGAAATTTCGTTTACTCCGTCATTCTCTTACAAATTTTAGAAACGTTTGTCTGAAAGCTAACAATAATCGTGATTTTCTGTATGAATTATAAAGATTTAAATATTTACATTATCTATACATCACAAATGCCCTTTTACTTTCACAGTTGTACACTGTAAAAAAAAATTTGTAAAGTTACTAAAATTTTTCTAGGAAACTGGGATTCCAGGAACTTTTTATGTAACGGCAACAAGAAAAATTCCTGTAACAGATGATGTTACAGAAATTTTTGCTGTTGCCGTTACATAAAAAGTTCCTGGAATCCCAGTTTCCTAGAAATATTTTAGTAACTTTACAGATTTTTTTTTACAGTGTAGGCCCACTCAGCCCAGTGATTAGTATGCTGGTTAAAAAATGAATAGTGTGAGTTGATGTTTAGAGGGTCGATACATGGATGGTATGGGCCGCCTGGCAGAGTTTTCATGATTATCGTTGCATGAGAACGATAATTCGGGTCACGTTCCGTTTAAAAATTTCCCTGAATCCATTTTAGTTATAGCTTTACCGACAAAATTTAACATAAATTTGCCGATGATAAAAAATATCTCACTCTTTTCAAAGAGTAGCACCTACCAATTTTATATGGTGAAGAACTTTAGATCAGATATGAGAATAATGAACAACCGAACCCATTTATTTTTACATATTAGTTGTTAGAAGCTCTAAATTAATTCTCGATAATTTATTACTTTTGTTTCTAATGCCCTTATATTAGACACTCTATATATATAATACCCTTATATCCTTAGTACTATTCAAAAATAGGCTAAATTCATAGTAACATTGTAGCAGAGTAAGAGTGTATGTTTTACTCAATTAAATAACTTCGTATGATAAAGGAAAAAATAACCTTTGAATAATTGTCCCCTCACAATTTAAGGAGTGAAAAACTATTTGTTTTCTATCCATCTCTTGCCAACCAAGTACCCACCGAGAGGGAATTTGGTTTTCACTGGAATAACTTTATTTACCAGAGTAGGAACATACGTACAGAGCAATGCGTAGATTGGGAATTTTTGTCCAAACCATGTAATCCACATTGTAGAACAGCGAACCTCATTGATATTCACTATTACGAGTAAAAGTACTGTAGGTGTCGAGGATTTGTAAAGCTTCTTGATATTGAAAATTCAGCCATGCTCAACGACCAAGTTTCAAAATCATAGATCACTAGTCAGGATACCGAAACGCTAATCTGGATTATTAGCGTTTCGTTATCCAGCGTATCATACTGTGGATATAAAAGAAGACCTTAATATGAAAAAGGGCACTGGTTGTGACAAAGAAAAAGGACATTGAATGTGACAGCACATAAGAGTGAAAAAAAGATGGATGAGGTAAAGCTCTTTAACTCATCTAATGTTTAAAAGATTCGACTGAAAATATGAAAGTTGTTTGTTGACAGAAAGAATGTTTATGTTGAAAGAATGTTTTTGTTACAAATTTTTGAAACAAAATGCTGTGAAAACGAGAAATAAAATTTTATTCTTACAGCATAAATATTCTTAGAAAATTCCAAAATCTTTGTAAAGTTATGCACTCCGAGGATGCCAGAGTCGGTCTTATTCATACTGTCCTTACGTTAGTTTGATGTTTGATCTAATTTGAAGCAGAACAATTCATTTCTTTTAAACGCGTATTTTTCCCAGCTTTAATGGAGTTTTAAAGTGGTGTTTTACTGTAATAATGCTATAGATGTTTTCAGATATTAATGTTAAGATGAGTTTTAAACTATCGAACGAAATCTATTTCCCATATTTGAATGATGCCAGAAAAATAATTAAAGATAATTTATTTTGTTTATCAGTATTTTTATACTATACCCTTTCAATAATTTTTAAAGATACAGTATTTCAATGAAATATAACTGAAAATTTGAGAATAAGTCTTATGTGTATTGCTCATCTTACTATCCTTGTATGAGCTTTGTTGGATTACGGTAAGTTAATATTTTGAGAATCTGTCACTGGTATGTAATAGAGCAAAATGTAAGGATATATATAATTTTACTTACAAGGATAAAGTATGACCCAGGAAGAAAATAAAATTCGTCCGAACGATTTATTTTGTTTCGAAATTTTTCCTAAATATTATTTCATTATATGTATGAAAGCAACCTTCAAATAAATATTGTCACAATATTTCTTTAATGTCCCAAAGCTATATCTCAAAGAGCTCTTTCTTTATGCGCTGCTTTTATCTTTTTCGTAATATACATCATATTTATTTTCTAAGTGAATGTTTATTATGCCTTGATCGCGGGTTACTTCCTCCGCATTTTCATATAGTATACAGCCAGCTTCTCATATAGACTATCATCATTTCTCTCTTATGGAGCATTATATTCTTGTTGACATTTTCATTCAGAGTATTATGTCGATGCAAAATTGTCTTGTTTCTTTTCAGTTATTTATGGCTACAGCCAAGCACACGGATTCAGGTGATGCTTTCATTGTCGTTTTTATTAGACATTCATATCAGCGAAGAGCCTTTTGTTGGATATTATTTTTCAGAAACCAAATATACCTGCATAGATATACATATAACGTGCAAAATATAAGTTTAAAAGTTTCCAATGTATTTTTTTTATTGTGAATATTGCTATAATTTTTAGTTAAAATTGTGGCGACATATCTTTTTGAATACTTTGAAAACGATGCGAACAGAATTGGAGTTTAACTAGAAATTAAAATCCGTCCACATATTGGTGAAAATTTTAATAATTTTCTTCTTGGTAAATGCATTTCAGTAGTTGTTTCTATATTCTTTCTGTGTTGCTGGAACTTTAAACTGTTGCTTTTAACACATTCTCTCATCACATTATAAAACTATAATTGTAATTGTAATTAAAAAAGTGCTCTATGCTAATAAACAACAACATAAAAATAATCAAGAAATGGCATACGAGATCTGTATTGATAGCTCTAAATAAATGAAAGGAAACCATTGAATTTATTTTTGTTTCTTCAGCCATACCCACTTCAGTAACCTGAAGCTGAAATAATATTACAAATACTCAATCATTTGTTTTTCATAAACAAAATGGCATCATAGATGACAGAAGAAAGAACTTTTCTGAAATCGATCCTTTAGGGACACTTTGACCTAAAATTACAAACGTCCTTAAAATATCAATTTAATTATCACTAACCTAAATTCACACAATTACAAATTGAAGGGCTTTATAAAAGTGAATGATCTACAAATCCTCAAAAACTTTTAATGTAAAGGATTTAAATTAAATTCTTACGAAAATTTCTCACTTTCTTAGCCACACTGTCTTGAATTCATTTTGCAAACTTAGATGAGAATAACATTTATTTTATGAGGAAATAAGAAACAGTGCTGCCATTTATTGGTTTGCTTTTAAAGCACAAAACATTTAGCTATTAAAAAGTGAAGTCAAAATGTAACAAAACCAAACAGCTTAGTTTTTATGAGGAAAAAAATAGAGGCCCTCATATGTGGGCACAGGGAGCGAAGAGGATAAAGATAAGCAAATCGTAAAATCAAATGTTTTATGAAATACAAATTTTCAACTGATATTGTTAATGAGAATGAGGAATAATTTTGAATTGTTTCCAGAAAATATGGCCAAAGGAACATTTCTCAAATTTGTTAATTTTGAGAATGGTTGAAAGCTATGTTGCAAATTTTGAAACTGTGATTTTAAGAAAAAAGAGAACTGTAAGAAGATAATAAGTTCGATGAATTATGCACTGTAAATGAACTGCACTGGATATCTGTTGGAGCTAATAACGCTTGTAAATAGTAAAACATTTTATTTTAAATATAAATAACAAATGTTAATTTTTGTTAATTTTATAAATTATAAAAGCAAGTAAAAATGTTTAAAATTAGGGACAAGAAATTGGTTAGACTTGTTTTAGAGGACAAAGAACTTTGAATACATTAATGTTTTTTTTTTTTTTTTTTTTTTTTTTTTTTTTTTATCCAGAACTTAAAGAAAACTCATTTTAAATTAATTTTAACTTAATTTGAATAAGTTAGTTTAAGAAAAAATATAACATAAGGTAAAATAATATTTATATTGAAGTTTGAAGGAAAATATGTTACATGAATATTTCCTTTTTATTGTGGTACGCTGTTTTAAAATTAACTATTTTTTTAACATTACTTAGTGTGTAGTTAATAGATCATATACATGATTGCACATAAGAATTAAAGTACATTTCTGCTTATTGATGGAGACTGGTGATAGGGAATTTTCAATTGTGTTATGCGTTTCTTAACTGAATTAAATTTTAGCATTCTATGTGAATATATATATACATACTTATAGCTATATTAGTTCATAGCTGTATTAGTTATAGATATATTAGTTCAGCGCTATACAGCGCTGAACTAAATAATTCGGATATTTTTCTGACTATAGATGATAATTTCGTAAAATGGGTTTTGAAATGTGTTATGCATTTTAGATATCAACTTTCATTTTATTAAACGATAAAGTTTTGTTGCTGTATTCCGAATGTGTGTTTAGTTGTCTGGGATTTATGTATGATTTTTCCTTCTTGTAATTTTAAAACGGATAAATTTTTGTAATGATCGCACTGTTACTTTTCTTAAATTTTTAACCACTTGCAGTGTTGTATCTTTTTTGCATCTTTTGTTTAAAGAAAAAATTCTCATAAAGTCTCATAAGTCTCATAAGTCAAAATAGGAACGCAGTGATTTGTTAAAATGTTTTATTATCAACACGTTGTCCTAATTACAACATGAGAATAAATCTTGCGAAAATATTAAAACTTTATGCGAAACTCAACAAACTGATTTTTAAAGCATATAATCTCATCAAAATCGCAGTTGAAAAAGAATAAACAATTTTATTAGTGTTTTAAACAGTTTTTTTAAGTTTACATAAATAATTAAAATTTCAATTACCATTGATTTTTTTAAAAATATTTTCCAGAATATTACACTATTTTTTTTCTGTTTTTTTAATCTGAATGAAATGAAAGAATAATCATCTAAATTTTTAATTGATAAAATAATTTCTTTTATAAGTTTACTAGTTCATTTTTAAGAGTTTTTTTAGGTAACTTTCATTACAAAAAGCTACCTATTGCAGCCGTTCGGAGGAAAGTGATTTCAAAAAATTTTCGTATATTTTCATCGATCATGACCCCTAGGCCCCGAAACCACCCTCCGTTCAAAAGTTGATATATATATATATATATATATATATATACAGTGCTCAGCAAAAGTTTAGACACTGGTGATATTTGACCTTTAAATAAAAAATACTAACACTTGGGCTATACAAATGGCTGTAATAATTTTTAAACATATTTTAAACATTTTAGGACGGAAATAACGGTTTTAATGACGGATTTTATTTAATTTAACTGAAAAATCTGAAATTTGCTTATTGCAAAAGTTTAGACACTTTCGTGATTTTTTGGCAACTGTTCACAGAAAAACGCAAATTTCAAACTTTTGACGTTACATGCATGAAGTATTTAAGTGCACCTCGCAATAGCATTGGTTAGTGAAGATGCCACGAGCTAGAAATTTTCAGTCAGATGAAGTAATTGTAGCATGGAAGCTGAAATCGAAAGGGAAGACAGTTGCAGAAATTTCAGCTGTTTTGAATCGTCCAAAGAAGTCTGTCTATCAAGTACTGTTTAAGGGTGACTCTTTCAAAGAGAAACATAGATCTGTAAGACCTCGCGTTGCCAGAAAACGAGATGGTAGAAGGACCCATAAACTGTCATCTAGACAAATGATGATTGCTAATCGCATTAAAAGTGAGTCAGAGATTTCTGTGTCAACGGATACGATTCGTAGAGGTATAAAAGAATGATGTAAATTAGTTTTCATGAAAATGATAAAACAACTAGCCTTGAAATCTCACAACAAATTGACAAGAATGCAATGGGCTTGCAAAGATATGTCATATGGACCAAAGTGGTGTACTGCGACACTCAGCGACGAATAAAAAGCGGAATTTGGATGACCCAGATAGGGTTGAATACTATTGGCATGACTTGCGTAAACAACCTCGGGCTTTCTTTAGTCGTCAACAAGGAGGTGACTCTTTAATGATTTGGGCCGCACTTTGTTTTAATGCTCAAGTATCTCTGTAGATCCTCAATGGTTGCCATGCAGCGTAACACTACATAAATACATTGGAAACAATTTACAGCCATTTGGTGAACTTTTAGTTGTTCCAAAGTATGTATTTGTGCAAGATAATGCGTCCATTCATGTTGCATGCAAGACAAAAGTTGAATTAACTCTCAAAATATTACTGTTCTCAACTGGCCCGCGTGTAGCCCTGATCTGAACCCAATCGAAAATGTTTGTGGCATCATATCTCATAAGTTTTACGCAATTTTTTGACAATACTCCTCTGTTAATGAACGTCAAACAGCTGTTGAACGTGTTTGGTACGAAATAGACTCCCAAGTGATGCAGGATTTAGTTTCCTCACACAGTTTAGTTTCCTAGTCACATATTTTCACTAATTGCACACAATGTAGGTGTTGTTCGATTTTAATTTATGCTTATTTTTCTGTAAATAGACAGATTGTCTATACTTTTGCCACCATGTTAATTTTGTTTTTTTGTCATTATTTATTATGTAAAAGGTATAATTTAAAATTTATTGTTTGTGAATAAAGGATAAGTCCCCAGTAATATGTGACAGTTGACTTACAACAATTCGTTAAATACTTCGTAGTACAGAAGCATAATAGATCATTGTCCAAACTTTTGCTGAGCACTGTATATATATATATATATATATATATATATATATATATATATATATATATATATATCCATATATATATATATATATATATATATCTGATCTTTGTCATACTCTAACTCTCGTATTTATGAACCGATTTGGATGAAACTCGGTGTGTACATAGTACATACCAATGTCTCAACCGAGTTCGTTGGCCAGCTTCATCTGCCATCTTATTTCAAAATGGAGGCCATTTAAAAAAATTTTAAAAATTTAAAATTTGAAATGTGGTACCAAAAAATTAAAAAATGAAAAATATTTTTTTCTTATGTGTTTGACCTTGATACAAAGATTCCGGAGCAGTTTTTGTTTCGTCTATATCTTAAAAAATGGCTGAGTTATAGCACTTTGAATTTTTAGCGTGGCTGACATTTCGAAACGTCCTGATATTTGTCACGCGATAACAGGCGTATTCATGAACCGATTTGGATAAAACTCGGTGTGTACATATTACATGCCAATGTCTTGACCGAGTTCGTTGGCCAGTTTCATCCGCCATCTTGTTTCAAAATGGCGGCCATTTAAAATTTTTAAAAAAATTTAAAATTTGAAATGTGGTAATAAAAAATTGAAAATTGAAAAATATTTTTTTCTTATGTGTTTGACCTTGATACAAAGATTCCGGAGCAGTTTTTGTTTCGTCTATATCTTAGAAAATGGCTGAGTTATAGCACTTTGATTTTCTAGCGTGACTGACATTTTGAAACGTCCTAATTTTTGTCACGCGATAACAGGCGTATTCATGAACCGATATGGATGTACCTTAGTGTGTACAAAGTACATACCAATGTCTCGACCGAGTTCGTTGGACATCTTCATTCGCCATCTTGTTTCAAAATGGCGGCCATTAAAAAAAATTTTAAAAAATTAAAATTTAAAATGAGGTATCAAAAAATTGGAAAATGAAAAACATTTTTTTTCTTATGTGTTTGACCTTCATACAAAGATTCCGGAACAGTTTTTGTTTCGTATATATCTAAAAAAATGGTTGAGTTATAGAATTTTGAATTTCTATTGTGGCTGACATTTTGAAACGACCAGATTTTTGCCACGCGATAACAGGCGTATTTATGAACCGATTTGGATGTAACTTCGTGTGAAAGTAGTACATACCAATGTCTCGACCGAGTTCGTAGACAAGCTTCATTCGCCATCTTGTTTCAAGAGGGAACATTTAAAAAGATTTTTAATTTAAAATTTAAAGTGAGGTATCAAAAAATTGGAAAATGAAAAAGTTTTTTTTTATGTGTTTGACCTTGAGACAAAGATTTTGGGGCAGTTTTTGTTTCATCTATATCTTAAAAAATGGTTGAGTTATTTAAGCACTTTGAATTTCTAGCATGGCTGACATTTTGAAACGATCTGATATTTGTCACACGATAACACACGTATTTATTAACCTATTTGGTTGTAAGAAGGCATGTGGATAATACAGGGTGTCCAGCGAATAAGACCCTGATTTCAAAATTAAATATCTCAAAAACAAAGATGAATAGAATTATGCGGTAAACGGTTTGTTTACTAGCTAAGCTGTAAAAATGTTGTACAGAAGTTTCAAAAATTAGTTGCAAAAACCGCTAACAGATGGCGCTGTAATCGCAATACTTGTAAACTGCTTCGAAGTCAAGAGCCCTAGCGTCTCATTCCTAGATGGCTTCCTACGTAAAAACGAATATTTTGAAAGTCCATTTTTTCATTGGGGTGATGTGCAGAAATGGAGACATCTAGTCACAGAATCATTGCATCAGCTTTAATTTTAGAAAATTTCAATTAATAGAATTTTCAATAAAAAGTTTAGAAATCATTATAAGAATTTTTTAAATATTTTATTAAATTCAATCTTTAATGCCATATAATTATTTAAAACAAAATGCATTTATTTAGAAAAATAATTTTGTACTTTTTATTTATTTTTTATATTTTTAAATCACGGCATAATATTTTGGTATTATTGTTTATACCTGAATTATTATAAATAAAAAAGTAATTTTTCGCTTTTGATTTATTTTTAAATCACGGCATAATACTTTGGTTTTAGCACAACACATATATTTCTTTTCTTTGTAAACAAAGTTTTAGAGACAGAAATTATGCGTTAAATTATTTCTTTTTTAAAAGGAATTGATGATAAGTCATATCATCAACGCCAAAGCAAACGTATTTTGGATGCTGCATGCCTTTCGAACACTTCGGATCCTATCGCTAGAAGCTGCACAATATTTCTGTGCTCAATGAAAAAAAAATGAAAACCAGTTTTTTAAATTAAAATTACTTTTTTAACTTAATTAAGTTTTTAAAAATAGAAACTTTATATTTTTTCATTCAAACTATTCTCTACAATTAAAAAAATGATTTATGAATTGTGATTTGAAATATGATTTATTATATTATTGTAATGCTCAATGATTTGTAAAAAAGGGTTTTTTTAGCTTAATTAAATTTTAAAACCAGAGACTTTGGATTTTTTTATTCAAACTTTTTTCACAGTTTAAAAAACATACCACAGAGATATTGGTATTCGGACCGAAGTAGCTTATAACAAATTTTGAAACAAATCTCAATTCTGTCAACACATGGCTCCGCTTCTGCACATTACCCAAATAAAATATTTTTTAAGTTCTTATATAATGATTGCTGAACTTTTTATTGACAATTCTATTAATTGAAATTCTCTTAAATTGAAGCTGATGCAATAATTCTGTGACGAGATGCCTCCACTTTTGCACACCACCCCGAAGAAAAAGCGGTCTTTCCCAATTTTCGTTCTTCCATAGGAAGCCATATAGGAATCAGACGTTAGGGCTCTCGACTTCAAAACACAATTTATAGGCATTGCGATTACAGCGCCATCTGTTAGCGGTTTTTGCAACTAATTTTTGAAACTTCTGTACAAAATTTTTACAGCTTAGCTAATAAATCTACCGTTTACCGCCTAATTCTATTGACCTTTGTTTTTGAGATATTTAATTTTGAAATCAGGGTCTTATTCGCTGGACACCCTGTATATAGCAATGTCTTGACTAAGTTCACTGGCTAGTTTCATCCGCCATCTTGTTTCAAAATGGCGGCCATTAAATTAAAAAAAATTATATTTAAAGTGAGGTGCAAAAAAATTAGAAATTGAAAAAAGTTTCTTTCTTAAGTATTTAACCTTGATATAAGGATTCCGGACCATTTTTTGTTTTGTCTTTATCTTAAAAAATGGCTCAGATATAGCAGTTTGAATTTGTTTATGTGGGTAACATTTTGAAAAATCCGATTTTTTGCCTGCGACAGCACTCGTATATATCAATCGATTCCGGTGTGAGTGAGCATGTGCACAGCAATTACTAAGGTCTGGACCAAGTTCACTGGTTAGCCCCATCCACCACGTTGTCTTAAAAGTGCAGGCACTTCAAGATATCGCCAAATTTGGAAACCAAATATAAGTTACTTGAAATAAAATCAGCTTGGATAAAGCTGACTAATTTCGCGAAATTCTCATTCATAATGATTTAGTATTGATAAAAATTAGTATTGAATCTTCTGTAATCGGTTTCCACTAAATTGAGCTTCGTGTGTTTGAATAATATAAACTAGCTTTTTAAAAATAAGGAATATGAAAGCTACCTCTTCCTCCCGGCACTGGCCGGAAGGACTTTTCTTATTTAGAATACATTTTTTTCAATTTATTCAAATTTTATAATGCAAAAAGTTTTATTCTTTTTCTACAATTACTTAGCGAAAATATTTTGTATTTCAGTTGGAAAAAAAACTTCTATTATGGGTAATTTTTATTCAGGGAGGTAAATAAGTAGTAAATTTTAGCTATAACTATTAAAAATAAAATTAATATATATATATATATATATATATATATATATATATATAGGGGAGAGTAGCCATATTTGGACCGCCGCTTTAATTGGACCGTTGCCATTCTGCCGTTAATTACAGGAAGATACTCCATCTACCGCTGAAATCCTACTTATCAGAATGACATCACTCATGATTAGAAGAAGCAGCCGCCTACCACGTGCTGTTTTCAGACAATTTAAAAAAACCTAAAGTTAGCTGTTTTGATCTATTTTTTTCCTACTAAACGTAAGTGAATATCTTAAAACTAAGGTAAGTTCTTATGTTTTCATATACATATATGAATTCATCTGTTTATTGCGTATATTTTTCATGTGGATTTGTTTGATTTCGTTTTTGTTCTTAGTCTTCAAATTAACTGTTTTAAAAAATAGCTCAGTTGCCATAATTGAGCCAATTTTAGTTGCTTAAATTAGACCAGATATGCTATCATAAATTTGAAAAGTCAGTAATGAATTTCGAGGACGGTACGCTTTGTACACTATTTTTTTTAATGTTTTATAATGGATTACTATCTCCATGCAAGTTTTTTTTTTTTTTGTATATCTGGATTAATTTTTTTTATGCAGTTTAGGCCTGTATAAACATAAAAATGTTTTTACATGTCTCTGCAATAAATTTTGTTTGCAATGTCTTTTATCTTGTATGTAATTGTATTTATTTTCTTTGAATTCTTTATTCCTACGGCATATTTGATTTACAGAGTTGAATTCAAACATTTTCCTCCTGCATGATATTTGTGATGGTAGACATTTTACAGTTCTGGAGGGTGGAACTACACCTTTTTGCCATTAAAACGCATAAAATCTCAAACGTCGATAAAAATGTTGAAAACGACATAGACAAACTGTCTGGAAGAAAAACGCCCGTGACAGCAAAAGCTGTTAAGGATATATGAAACAAAAAGCAGACAGTAAGTTGTGAAGAAATTGAAAAGCAACAAGGCTGCAGCTACAAATCCTCCCCAAAAAAAAAAAAAAAAAAAAAAAAAAAAAAAAAAAAAAAAAAAATCATTAGAAATGCTATTTTCCTTGCTAAATTCAGTTAAATCAAAGTACAGAGGGAGCCAAAAAACAGTTGTGTTAACATCATCGCCATATAAACTAAACTAAATAAATGAAAAAAAAAGACAAAGAGGAAGCTTTCACAGCACAAAAGCAATTGGAACATCAAGTTTTAAAAAATAGGCGTAATGAAATTAGCAAGAAAATGATGGAAGAGAAGAACTACAAACATAATCTAAAGAAAACTTCTGTTGCAAAAAAAAAAAAAAAAAAGTCTAATAATTCAAAATCTAAAAAGAAAATCTAGACAGTGATTATTGGTTTTTACCTAATTTGTAATAAAAATGAAATAGCAGAAATGATTCAGTGTTCAGTTTGCCATATATGGTTCCATGTTGTGTGCGCTGGAAAACAAAAACAATAAACAAAATTCATGTATAAGCTTTGCATCACTCCTTACATGATATTCAAGTAACTGACAATTTGTTCCATAATTTCTATTCTTAATTACTGATAACTTTGATTTATATTTTGAATACATTTTGATTTAAAACAATTACTATTATTTTCAGATATTTGATTTCATTATATTTCATTGCTGTTATTTTGTTTGATTGTTTCATTAATCGCAAACTTTGCTTTTAATAAAATTAGTTATATTCCCTAGTCATTAAAACAACCTGATATTATTTGGTCTAATTTAGGAGACTGTGGGTCCAACTTATGCGACTAGTTGCTGAATTTGGACCACTTTTGACAAAATTTTCAAATTAAAATGAAATTTAGGATTGTCAAAAAGAAATTGATCTAAATATTTATTTAGTTAGCAGACGGATAGATTGACCCTTTGTAATGATCTTTTGCAGATATTCCAAAAATTAAGTGAGTTAAACCTGAAAATAAGTGAAGTGGTCCAAATTCGCCTACTCTCCCCTGTTTAATATCACTTCTTTCATTTTTTTCTGAATTTTTAAATGTATAATTACTATTATCATAAAGCATTAATATACAAATTGAGTTTCGAACATATTTATTTCCGCACATTACTATCATTTTATCAGTATTTATCAGTATTTTAAAATATAATCTCACTCTAAATGTTTTTGCGAAAAATTTATAAAATTGTTAATAATACATGAAATATAAATGCAAGAAAATATACTTGTAATTTGGTAAACTCAAAATTTAATTTTATAAAGATATAAAAATAATATTTCCACTAGTTTGTCTATTGTAGTTAAAAATCAAAAGAATAAATTAATATAAAAGGCCAAAGAAACTTTATAGAGCAATTTCTTAAATATCCTATTCTAAAGAAAGTGTTCAAGGATTTCGACTGATTTTTCATCAAGAAACTGAAAAAAAGTAGCAAAAGGTCTTTCCCCGCTGTGCTTTCAAGCCTAACAAATGATTGATTCTCTGGGGAGAAAACTGAAAATTAAAAAGGAGTGAGATACTAGCTTTTCCAATAGCACCCAATAAATTGTCTACTGGTTTTTAAAAACTACAAACAATTTTATTTTTCTAAAAAAAGAGAATAACAAATCCTTTGATATAATAGAGTTTCTTTTGCACATTTAAAAAATAATGCATTTTATTAACTATTGTTAAACTTCGACTCAAACTGTGCTAGCACAATCAATTTTTCTTTAAATAGCTTTGTAAACATGTCTGATTATTAGATTAGATGAGCCATAATGTCGTAATAGCAAAACCAATGCCATTAATTTAAAGTTTTTATTTGTGAAACTATTTCCTTTCAAAAGACTATTGTATGTGCGAAACAGTTTTTTTAATGTTTTTGAATAATTTTCTTTCTTTTCCCTTTTTCAATTATCTCTCACTTTTTGTATTTTTATTTTTTGTAAAAGCTATCAACTGATATTTTTCTCAATCATTCTTTTTCCTCTTTATTTTTTCAATCTAAAATCTTGATTAATAAATGTATGATTAAATGGATGTTTTCCTACATTAACCAGTAATAGTGTAACATAATAATGCACTTAAAAATAAACAAAAAATCTTTTAAAAACTTATTTGAAATTATTTTGGAGATAAATACTAAGGAGAAATGAGAAGATAGAATAGGAAATTAGAAATAAATATGCTTTTAAAGTTTACCTAGATTGCAAATAATAAAGTAATAAATAGCTTCAAACGAAACATAAATTGGAAACGATATTATTGCATAACATGCAAAGACAGAATGTCTCAGAAAGAATCCCCAAAGTTTTACATTCAATAATGCTTTAACTGCAATAAAGATGAGATAAGGGATATGTTTATAAGAAGCACATACATTTTGTATGTAGTAATTAAAAAAATTATTGAAAACATGCAATTCCTTTTTACATTCCATCAGCTAATCAGAACGAAGTGTAAAACTAAGTTACATTTAATGCGCAGATTTACCGTTAATTTGAGCATTCAGATTGAGAAGCCATCTATTGAGGAACTATTTTCTAAAAGTATTTTATACAAAATTTATGACCTATACAAACTTGCCATTTTTGCTTTTGCTTATCTTACTTTTGGTCTGCGAATTTTCAGACTGTAATTCATAGAAATGAGCTTTCATACCATTTGATATAAGAACTTTTATATCGCAGTCATATTATTGCCAGGGCCCGATTTACACTATCGAGGTACCCGAGGCAAGTATCCTTCTGGGTCGGCACTCTTCTACCTATCCATAGAAATTGTTTGTGAATTATTCTGAAGTGACTAGTACTAATCTTTATACATATTGTATGTATATAAATTTGGTACCAGGTACTATTCACACCTGTAGGCAGGGTGTCAGAAGACAGATGGTCATAACTTTAAGAAAATATACCAGTAGAAAAACTGGTAGAAAAAAATGATGTACTGATTGATGGCAGTATTTGTTTGCAAACTTTCCCTTTCTTACCTGCATATGTTATAAGATGTCTAAAAGAAAAATCCCCCAAATGTTCATTAAGAGTTTTACCTCCCCTCGTTGTGAGGAAAACGTCACTAATAAATTTCGTTTGAAAACAATGGATTACTAACTTGTTGAATGAAATTTCTATCATTAGTTTTCTAATGACAGAGTTTGTTCTTTTTTTAAGGGAGTAGATATAAAATACGGGAAACAGAGAGGAGAATGAGAAGACTGAACTCTCTTCCTAAGTCTTCGAAAATGTAAGCGTTTTGGTCACTTTTGACCAATTTTAGCCATTTGGCGCCTTCTTAAGGAAAATCCTGATTACTTTCAGGATGCCTCCTTCAAATGGGGGGCTGTAGGCGACTACCCCGAGTGTTCCCGAAATTTCCCCTGCATTAATTAGGCCCTTATTATTACATTAGATGGAAGTTTCACAGGTATCGTTTACTAATAAATGTGGATATGTGAGCAGAACATAAGCGCGAAAAAACTTAGTATTATTATGGTGATTTGACAACTAAATTTGGCATCAATGTCGTATCTGTTTTTCTCAAGATATTGAGGTTCTTATATTCACCCTTTTTACTCCGGTGTCTCTTACACAAATTTTATTCGGTCGGGCACCACTTTTTAAAAAGCAGTTTCCTTCATGTACACAATCTCAAAAATGCTCTGTTAAATAAGGCAAATTTTCTTTTTCTTCATTACTGGTGCCAGAAACCAATTTTGCAAAGAAAGATGATGTCGCGTCAGACGCGTCAAAGGTGTGCAAAAGGTTAATATTATGCAAAATACCCAGAATATTTAAAAAACTTCCGATTGCATCATGAGATTTTCTTGCCAAGATAACCTATGAAAAGTAGAAATATCTGACACAACTAGTGTCAAAAAGTAAAAGAGAAATCCAATATTTTGCGACTTCAGCAAATTCCGGCTGTTTGAAAATACGTAGAGACAGTAAAGCCTACAAATGTTATCAATGTATTTAAAGATTGCACTTTCAGTGCCTTTATTACTTTTTCTCTGCTATTTGTATAGCGTTATTTTGAACGTTGTTCTCCCTAATTGTGACGAATATGTTGGGATCATAGAATATTTATCTGCGTATTAATTTAAACACTTTTCCTATCACACAGAAACTTTATTTAGTAACAGTACTGTAACCAGTGTATTTTGAAAAAGTATTTTATAAAATTTTGCTACACAATGAATAATTTCAGTCCATGAAAAGTCACAATGAACAAATTAATTATTAATCAGTGGTTTCCTTTTTTGCTTTAATATGACGGTAGACGTTTAAGAGTAAAAACAAAAATCGTTTTAATGTTTTAGATAGTTTTTCAACAGAATAATCTGATTTTTGTAATGCCGGTATTGTAAGCAATGTTAATTGATATACCATGTTATCAGGCATTAATTATTCTTGAGGGGAGCAAGATCAGTATGCACTCTACGTTAAATGTCATTTTTCTCATTAAAAAATACACTATTTTTCTTAAAAAATGCTTCTCTTATTGTCTTTAAGAATTTACATATCAACAATTATTAAAAAAATGTTTAGTTACTTTTTTAAAAAGCATATACTCTGATACTTAAAAAGGTATATTACATACCAATACTATACAATTTATTTAGTTGTTCGCATCTTGATACGCGTAATCTGCATTTCATGTCATTTTGAGTCTATTTTCCTTGAAAGAACATATATTTTCCATCCCAAGTATATTGATGCATCTGTACCGCTTGCTTCTGTCTTTGAATAACGTTTCTGCCACTATCTGAGGCTTCTTCAGTTCAAATGATGGTAACGCCGCTTTCTGCATTCTTGGCACGAGATCATTCAGCTTTTCCCAACTTCTCCCCATGTTTTTTTCAATCTGCTCATCTCTTCCAGCCTTTTTCGCCAGCAGCTGTCTATTGTTGAATGAGTGATATCGTTGCATATATTTCCTTTTCCTAAATTAATTTCGATTGATTCTCTCATTAGTGTATTGTGGAGGCTGTCATAGTTAGCTATTTTTTTATTGCAATCGAATTTGCTTTTAAGGGCGTTCTTATATTAAATTATGCAAGAGCTGCTGTTTGGCCGTTGTATTTGAAATTACGGATATGCTTTTTGAACATTTCATTAATCTTTCTTTTCGTCATAGCTATAGAAAGAGCTGCACATATATAACTTTATCAACTTTTTGTAAGTTTTACACCACCTCCCCACTTACGATATCACACCCCGAACACCCCCCCCCCCCTTATGATATCATTATCAATGTCTAAAAACTCTTTTCATTTTTACAATTATTTTCTTTTTCTTTTATACGTTTGCAATGATATATACAGACATGTTTATACATTTATTATTCGCATACTTTACTGATTTAAATGAAGGGAATAAGTTAATAAAATATCATTATAATATAGGAAATAACTTTATATGAAATAACACTTTAAAGAAATACTATTTAAACGTATTTAATAATAGCTTTTTGTTGCATAATACATTCAACAGTAATATTGTCCTCTTACACTTGCCCCTGCACGGGGGTAAGCAGAAAATTTTATAAACAAAATAGGTGGACCACATTCTTACCCATTTGTTTACTTGTAAAAATAATAAGTATCATTTCGAACCTGGTTTCTCTAATATAGAATTATATGTGCATATGGCAGAAGAATAGGAATGGTGAAAGTTGGAATGTTCCATATTTTGGAAAGAAATGATTTTATAATCATTCAAAAGTTTTAATAATAACCTTGTATTTCCATACAAAGAGATTTCAGCCTAAAGACAAAATAATAACAGATGTAAAAAAGAAAAATTTTGTTGGATTAAAAATAATAACGATATCAAAAGACAAACCCTGCCCCCCTTAGAGATATCTTACGACATCAAATACCAGACACACCCCCCCCTCGCCCTGAAGTGATAACGTTATATATGTACAGCTCCTAAGTTAGTTCTTTAAAAACCCCTCACATTTTTAGATGGGTTATCACAAAAATAAAAAGGAGAAATAAATGAACTAGGAAAGTAAGTTCTGATTACCCTCAACCCGTCCCTATTTAAATTGATAATAAATTATATAGAAAAATACGAGGAATTACAGACGGCGGGAGTTTATGGAATTAAAGGTTTAAATATCGAAAACGAAGAAATAACTTATGATGAAAAGAAAGATTAATGAAAGATTCAAAGAACATATCCGTGATTTGAAATACAAAGGCCAAATAACAGCTCTTGCTAGATCTAATAATAAGGACCCCGTTAAAAATAGATTCGATTACAATAGAAAAAAATAGCTAATTATGACATTAATTAGGTAATTATGACATATGATTACGGTTGTCAAGATGTGAACTACTAAAGAAACTGAATAGTATTGGTATGTAATATACCTTTTTAAGTGTCAGTCTATATGTTTTTTAAGAAAAGTAACTAAAAATTTTTTAATGATTGTTGATAATATAAAGTTTTAAAGACAATATAAAAGGCTTTTTAAAAGAAAAATAGTCGTTTTTTTAAATAACCAGAATTTCATTTAACGAATGGTCTATACTAATCTTGCTCTCTGCAATAATAATTAATGTCTGATAGTACGGTATATCAAATACCATATAATCGTTTTGGAGTTACAGTTTATTGTAGAATTTATAAAATATCAATACAGTGGAATATACTTGGAAGAAAGTCTATCTTCAATTGTACTACTTAAAAGATTTTCAAAAGTAATTCTTATAAAGTTGAGTAATAATAAAGATAACATCTCGCACACCTCGCAGATTCATTTTTCGCAAAACAAATTTTCCACAGTCTATACCTCTTTAAAATGTTCTCTGCTATTTAAATTTTTGTTCAGAACTGTCAATATCGCTAAAGAAGAATTTTGATACACATTGGAAGATAATTTATTTAAAAAATGACAAAAAACTTGCACAAAATTTAATTTTCATTGAAATTTAAAATGTTTATAGAGTTTATTATTGCTAGTTTGAGAACCTTAACAAACCACATTCCAAAATTAATAAATAGATTTTGTGTAGAATGTATCAAGAATATTCCATATTAATATTGAAAATTCTCAACAGATATTTGGACGTATGGAACATTTTAAAGATGACTAAAGAAAATTTGCTTTGAAAAAAAAGGTTTGAAATACATTGTATATTATTTTCAATACTTACGTTTATAAGAAGTATGGAAATACACTTTCTAAGTATATGGCAATGTATATATATATATATATATATTATTTTAGCAATATTAAAACAAAAATAAAAATTTGTAATTTTTCTCTTTTGAAAGTCCTCCGTCTCCTTTAAACGTAGTTTTTAAAAATAGTGTTTCTTTTATTAATTATTTTGTTTTGATACAGTATATTTTGGTTCTTTGCAGTTCGTTTATAGAATTCTTCATCTAAACACTGAATGCATCCATCTTACCAATGAATTTGTATTTGCAGCTTTTTGCTGAAATAGCTTTTCGTATGAAATCATTCAAACGCAGCCAATACATTTTCTATCCAGAACATAAAAGTAAAAAGATTTTTCTTTTACTTTTTACTTGAACAAAATGATTGATTTCCAAAAAGTATGCTGAATTAGCTAAAGTAAAAGTGAGAGGGGAAAGTTATATGAGATATACGTTTCTTGAATTACAATTATTTTCAAAATTTTGAGAGAGTTAAAAAAAGCCTTTAGCGAAAGAGTTGTTTTAGATAATGTTTCTTCTGTATATATATATATATTTAAAAAGCTATTTTTAAATTTAACTGTCAATATTTTAAACAAAAGGCAAACTGGTGTTTTATCAAAAGTGACTTATGTACAAAAAAACTAATAAGAAATCAATAGTAGCTAAATTTTGTTCCAATAATGACCTGTTTATATTTTGATAATAAAAAGCTATTAGTATCTTAAAGTGTCATCTATGATTCACGGGTGTATTCGTGAAACGTTTTATTATAAAATGCATTTGTTATGGAACATCATGAGCTATTCGGATTAAACAGGAAATATTTTGAACGAAATAAATTTTTTTCTGAACTATTTTTCTGAACGAGTTTTTCTGAACTATTAGCACTACATTGGAATAAATACTGGAAATATTGATATTTAAAACACTGAAAATATTTATTTCACTAAGGCTCAATCCTTAATCAGTATTATTCAAAAAATAATTCTAGAAAAATATTTGCAACATAATGATCTTTCAGCAGCAATAATAACACGTCCAAAATTTTTCATGGTAAAGCCAATTAACAGAGTAATGGGGAATCTTTCTCACACTATTGACAAAATACAAGATGGTCCCTTTGATCATATATATGAGCCTAAAGCCCACACCGTCGAAGTAAACGGGATGCCAGAATGGGGTAAAGGACGACAGTCAAGCTATTCCACTTACGGTTTCAGTGATAAACTTTCTAAAATGCAAATAGCAAGATCTAATTTCTAATATCCAATCCCAAAACATAAATGGCGTTATAGAACTAAGTTTAAGGTGGTAATGGCGACATAAAAGAAATATAAAGAAGAGCAGTGAGAAAAAGAAATGTGCCCGCACAGGCGATAAAAAACAATTAAATTTACATGAATTACAAAATTTTAAAGTTTTTGCGTTCGCAAACGATGAAACATCGGATTCGGAAGACTATAGGATGTTTGATGACTTTTTTCATGCTAGATTCAATTAGAGGTTTTCACATGTATGCCGAGAATTTTAAATATTTCATCAGACAAAAGCGGACTAAGATGTACTTGGGAAAACCTGTGAACCACGGAAATACGAAATGGTGGTAGATGGCAATGTTACCAATTTGTTCTTACTGCACAGGTGGAATACGAAGTGATTTTCTTTGCGATTGTCTTGTGTTTCCATTTGTACAGTAAAAAGTAATTTTTTTAACACTATATATGTTTTTAAACCTGAAGATAATTTTGAGAGGACAAAAATGTGTGCTGTCACATAAAAGTTTTGACATTGTGCACTGTACCCGCAAATGTGTTGATTGTTGTTCCTTAGATAATTCTCTGGACCACATCACAAATACAATCTCGTTTCATTGAATAATAAGGTCGCTGGGAACTCATATATCGGCAAAGTTTTTATCTAATGATAACCCAGTATATAGAGTATGTTACCTAGTTGTTAAGGAAGATTTTTTTTAAAATTAGTAAATCTCATTTATCAGATGTGTTGAAATTCATTGTGTAAGTTGC
This sequence comes from Maratus speciosus, assembly GCA_963932465.1. Classification (NCBI taxonomy): domain Eukaryota; kingdom Metazoa; phylum Arthropoda; class Arachnida; order Araneae; family Salticidae; genus Maratus; species Maratus speciosus. The sequence continues at coordinate 292,970,962 of OZ010791.1, forward strand.
GCTGCCTACATTAAAAAAAGTATTAAGCATGAAAAACTAGAAATATAATTGAAATTTAAACATATTACATACATTTTTACAAACATTTAAACATAAATAGTTACATCTTGGAAAAGAACGCAAACAAAGACAAATATTCTCGCTATTTGAAATATTATTAATCGAAATGGCATTTTTGTTTTCTCGAATAATGTTTATTTAATTATTTTCGTGGTAGTTTAGTAACTTTAACTTTATGGTGATAATGCTTGATACTCCAGAATAACTTTTTAAAGGTTTTAACTACTTTTTTTTTTAAAGATTAATATATATTTTCTTTTACATCAATCTTTCCCTTGTGAGATTTAGAAATAAAATTCAGATCTCATTCATCACAAACTGACAGGTTTTTGGTGATTTTCTGATAAATTTTTTCTCGCTTAAAATATTTTATGTACAACTAACTAATAGACTTTCTACTAGATAAAGAAAAAAGTGAGATCAGGGAAGTTTATTTTAGATGAGTTTTTTTTTAAAGATGTGAGCAAATAATTGATTTCCGAAAAATGTACTGCAAAGAAAAAATAAACAAACATTTAAGCAGCTAATTCTTCTTGAATTGCAATTATTACTAATGGAGAGTGTAAAAAATCCAATAAACTCATTATTGACTTGGTATTGGGCCAATATGTTTTAGTACTTAAGAAAAGCAGTAAAGCTACTATGAAAAAATTCCATAGAAAAGTTTTGTTAATCATGTATTTTGAAATTAATTTTGAAATATTACGTTACCAATGTCATTATTGAAAAAAAAAAAAAATTAATAGCTAGATTTAAAAAACATCGGATTTTTTTTTTTTTTTTTTTTTTTTTTTTTTTTAAGAAAATCACAAAAGCATATTAACAATGTTCAATGTATCTTCTGGTAAATAGTGTTTCTGTCTAATTTCAACAAGTTAAAAAACTTTGTACGTTTTCAGCGGGATGTTTAATTGGCGTATATACAGTTATAGTTTACAGTCCAAACTGTTAAAAAAATTTGAGAAATGAGGCACTAGGGAATTTCAAAGAACATCGTGAGAGACTAAGAGTGTATGACATTATAGTCCAAGAGCTGTTAAACATTTTAGGGAAGGTATTTGAGGCACCCTGAAAATTTGTGCAACACTTCTTTTGTAATGGCTGAATACAAAATCGAATGTCTGGCTGAAGGATCGCGGCCCAAAAACTGTGCCAGACACGTGTCAAGTGCCATTTTTTGACTACCCCCCAAAAAAGGTATTTGAGGCACGCTGAGATTCAGACAGAATAATATTTATACTTAGAAAAAAATATTTTGAAAACGACAGATACTTTAGTCGGCCCAAAAACTGTGCCAGACACGTGTCAAGTGCCATTTTTTGACTACCCAAAAAAGGTATTTGAGGCACGCTGAGATTGAGGCAGAATAATATTTTTTGACTACCCAAAAAAGGTATTTGAGGCACGCTGAGATTGAGGCAGAATAATATTTATGCTTAGAAAAAAATATTTTGAAAATGACAGACACTTTAGTCGGCACAAAAGCTGTGCTAGACACGTGTCTGGCACAGTTTTTGGGCCACGATCCTTCAGCCAGACATTCGACTTGTATTCAGGCATTACAAAAGAAGTGTTGCACAAATTTTCAGGGTGCCTCAAATACCTACTCAAAAATGTTCAACAGCTCTCCTACTATTAGGAAAACACCAGTATAATGGTGTTTTAGATATGCAAACATTGAAAGTAAAAAATCGTTGTATCCTATCAAGGTGTACGTAAAATTTAAGATCATGTTCAGAAGATTATTTAAATATGTGTTTTACATACAGGCATCCCCCGACTTACGTAAATAATGTGTTCCATAAAGTTTTACGTAACTTGAATTTTACGTAAGTCGAATTTGTAAGTTGCTTAGGTAAAATTTAGTAAGAAACTGCAATATTTATTATGTATATATATGCATATTATTTACACAGTATTATTTTATAAATAAAGCATCATGCGACAGCATTTACTCGTATACAAACTATAAACGTATGAAAAAATATAAAAATAACACTTTTCAAATATATTGTGGAATACGGGATTTATAAATCTAACTCTGATGAATTCATTTATATCAATTTTGAATCTACATCAAACGGCTATAAAAAATAAGAAATAATTAAAGAAGACCAATTTAACCTATTCTCCATGAATTTCTGATGGCAAGACAAATGAATAGCACTCAAAAAGTAAAATAATCCTTGATAAGCATAAACTGCATTTATTAGGAATTAGATGACTACCATGAATAACTAACAATAAAGATTAAGTTGTTTTGTTATAGATTTGATTCGATATACCAATAAAAATATATAACTCTAACTAATATATAAACTATATTACGGTTGTGGTTTATATCTATATATTTTATTTATAAAATAAATATCAAAAGTATGAAACTGCGTATCAAACGCGCTAATATATTCACAAATGTAATTTTTGAATTTTAAAAAACGTATTACGTAATTTTACGTAAACTGTGAATTTACGTAAGTCGTGTAATATGTAAGTCGGGGGGATGCCTGTATACTGGGAAATAAACAAACATTAAAAGAAGAAAAAAAAAAGACAGATATTTCACAAATCCACGTTATCGCGTTTATTAAAAGCCTATATTAAATCGAGCTGCTAATAAATAGCAATATGTAGCAATTAATAATAAACTATATACTAAATTAATAAAAAAAAAACACTCAATAAGGAATCTTCTTTCTTTTACTTTTAATTTTAATCTGCTACCTATAAGTCGTAGGACATGGGTTATTTTGGTCGTAGCCGTGCTTTGTTAGCAATCTCATATTTCCTGTTATGTTTGTGAAACTTTTATTAAACACCAAAATATTATTCTGTAATTTTATATTTTAATAAATCATAGGGCAAAATATTATTTTGCATATTTTTGTATTTTCCAAGTTTGTTATTCTATCTTTACACCACTTTTCCATTTGTAAAATTTAGAAGCAAAATTCCGAGTTCATTCATCACAAAGTGACAGGTTTTCAGCGGATTTTCCGATAAACTCCTTTTCGCTTGAAATCTTTTATGTGCAACTAACTAACTGACTTTCTATCAGGGAAATAGAAAATAAGAATGGAAGAATCTTTTTACTTTCCAGGCGAATAAATGATTGATTCACAAAAAATATGCTGCAACAGCTAAAATACAAAAAAATAATGAAAAAAATGTCCAGAGCGCTATTCTTGATTATAATTATTCTTGTGGAGTCAGTAAAACAGTGACATGTATTAGCTAAGAGTGAAGGAAAGCCTTTTTTAAGCTTTTTTTTTCTTTGGTTTTGGAGAATAATATATTTTTAAGTTTTCTGAATATCCATTAAATTGGATCATCATTTTTTTTTCAGTCTCTATACCAGATGGAGTACCTATAAACTTATTTATATACTAACCGAGCTTCACCCGCTTCGATGGTTGGATTTTACCAAACGAACCTAAAATGAAACGAAAACGAAGTTTTGGGCGACACTGCGTTCGAAGGCGTATATACACGTGTGTGTTACGCCCAGTCCGGTATTAAATCAAAATAACCTTGTATTAGAGATCTGCACAGGCCGAAATTTCCAGGTCCGAGCCCGGTTCGACTCATAGAAAAAAAATTCGGCCCGGCCCGTGCAAAAAAGTATTGGCCCGGCAACAAAGCTTCACCCACTTCGATGGTTGGATTTTCCCAAACGAACTTAAAATAAAACGAAAACGAGGTTAGCGGCGGCACGGCGTTCGGAGGCGTACATACACGTGTGCGTTACGCCCGGTTCAGTATTAAATCAAAAGAACCTTGTATTAGAGGTCTGAACGGGCCGAAATTTTTAGGGCCCGGTAAAAAAGTTAAAAGTTTGACCCGAACCCGACCCGTAAAAAAATTATTGGCCCAGCCCGCTCCGGTATAACAATAAAAAGTTCGACCCGAGCCCGGAAAAATGTTAAAATCTTGCCCCGAGCCCGGCCGGACCCGAGTGAATTTCTACAAAACATTGATTTTTACGTCGATTTGGTTAAAAAATTGTCTCGTAAGAGGAGTTCTGAACAAAAATATTAAAATTTTTTGTTCATGTTTATAATCTCCATTTTTATAGAAGTGCCGCTGGCTGCGATATTTACTTTTTAATGAATCACTATTTCTTGTATGTAAATTTTTCAGTTATCAATAACATTGTTTATCCATATTCAATGTATTGAATGAAGTGTTAAAAATCTGAAAAATGCTGTACAGTAAAATCTTCTAAGACTCAATTACATTGAAAAGAAAAAAAAATGCGTTATAGAAAAGTTCCCTTCTTACCAGGTGTAAATGTATTATATATTTTTTTCGTACGTATTAGTACATTCATTTTGCATAGATCAACCCGTTTTTCAGTTTAAAACAGGATTCCGTCACAGGCAGGTTTGCTATATTTTAATTTAGCCATATTTTAGTAAGCGTAGAAATTTACTATTCTGTAAAAATAATAAATGTTAATGTTTAATTGTAGAAAAATGTCAATTAAAAAAAGTATGCATTTTTTGGAAAAATCTTTGGGGCAGGCTTAATTTTATTGACCTTTGAACTTACAAGCCACGCCGAGACAATCATTTTCATACGAACTGGCTCAAAATTAGGACTAAAACTTTTGAGCCGTGAAGACTAGGAAAGAAACCAGTCCCGTCCCTGTACAGAAAAAATAAGTAAGGCCCGAAATCGGCCCGGCCCATAAAGAGTAGTCACTAGTCCCGGCCCGAGCCTTCAGAAAAAATATCTGCCGGGCTCGGTTCGAGTGCCCTGAATGACAATAGGGCCGAGCCCGGGCTGCTGATCGGGCCGGCCTCGGGCTTCGGGCCAGGGGCTGGCCCTTGCAGATCTCTACTTTGTATTATTTTTAATTTCCTATTTCGATCCATATTAAATTATAGTGTTTAGCATCTTTTTTAACGTTTCTGTAAGGACCGTTTTGACATTCCTCCATCTTGAATTTAATCATTGCCGCAGTAAAATGTAATTATTTCAGGTAATTATTCCGGTAATTATTTCAGTTTAAAAAAAAGTCCAAAAATAACCCTGAAATGCCAATAAACGCCACAAATTGCATTAAAAATATCAAAAATCGCAAACAACAAAAATTACTAGTTTGAACTAAAGGATTGAAATCGGATTCTTTTCACAAATGTCAAAACATCTCGTCGAAACGCAAGCAAACGCCAAAATTTGCATAAAAACCCCCAATGAAAATTCAAAAGTCACAGTGAACAAAATTTATTATATTGAGCTGAACGACTGTAGTCTGATTCCTTTTACGAATGTCAAAAAAATCAATTCGGAATGCGAAAAATCGCAGACAAAATCACTAAAAATAAAAAAAATGCAGTATATGTATTCCGAATAAACTTTATTGAAAAGAAAACAAAATTTATTAAAAGGGGCTAATAGAGTAAAGCCAGATATGTTTTATTGATTTGGACAAATCGAAAAAAAAAACCTCTAAAAATTTCAAAAATAAATAAATGAAAAAAATAAAAATCCAAAAGCTGGCTTTGAGGAGCGTAACTTCAAACATACGGGCATCTTCCTGCCAAATATTCTAGCTATGTGACTTGTAGTTCTTCAGAACACACCACACACAATATTAAAAACTTTTGTAATTAAAAAGTATTATCTGTACGGATCAAAAGGACATATCAAGTTCTACTTTGAAAGTGGTTTCGAAACTATGAAAATTTTTAATTCTAAAAGCAGCATGAATAATGCTGTATGCTGTATTCTGAACATACTACATAAGTGAGGAATGGGACAGTGATAAAGAGTGAGGTCTGGGACATGCTCCATTACTTTCTTCTGTGTTAGAATTTTAACTTAATTATTACAGAAAAAAAAACAAAAAAAAAACACGTGAAACATTGGATGACATTTACCTGAAACTCTGCAAAGTTGTTAGTCAAAGTATTGGGCTATCTTAAAAATATACCTTTGGCTACAGTGTTGAATTCAGACACTTTTCTCCGAGAGGGATTTCTGTTGCTCCGGGGGCGGGGGGGGGCATTATAGAGTTTCGAGGGGAGGATTGCACTTTTTGACCAATGAAAACATAAAATATCAAATCTTCCGGGGGGGGTGGGATATTTCATTGTTCCGGGGGGGTGGGTTCCCCTGGGCCACCACTGAATTCAACACTGTTTGGCTATCAAAGAAATGAACTTTCAAGTTGGAACAAGCGGTAGAACACTGTAATAAATCAAAATCGATTGGTGTGGATGAGGATTAGAAAATATCAAAAATGACAAAATTATTTGTATGGGACTGGCATAAAATATTTCTTATTATTCAAGAAATATGACAGATGTTCCGAATTTATAGATGAATATGGTTATAGTTGCAACATTACAGAGAAGTTAAATTGTGCTATACTAATCACTCTTAAAACATTTATAGAAAATGAGGAAGTAGATGTACAGAGATTGTAAATGAAAATGCATATGATCGCAATATCCTTAATTTAGAGTCTACTGGAATACGTGTTAAATTCCTCCAGAAAAGCACGTAAGGATATCCATTGCAAAATAGATTTCTCTAATCAATATCAATCAAATGTTATCAAACAAATAATGCCCATTAATCAACTAATCTCGTCAAATCTAATCTAGGCTTTCCTCTTGCGTAAGTGCCCCAGTGTATATTTATAATAGCAATTTACCCAAAGCTAGTGAATAAATGCATTAAAAGCAATTATGATACTTTAGACAAATCACTTAATACTCTAAATTGGATGCTGTCTAACCTGTCAAAACTGCAGAATGAATTACTTTAGCTGAAACAATTAAATAGTCTTTATAATAATATTTTGACAACTTCGATATAAAATGTATTATAGATTTTCCTGAAATTTTAAAAGGGAATAACGCGGCGTTTACTAAAGTAGCGGCCGAAATATAAATAAATTTTAAAACCGCGATGATATGGAATATTAATTCCCTCGATCAATTAAAACAAGGATAATCATGTCAAAACGACGATAATACTTATCACTAAACTTACTCAGATTGTCAGATTTAAGATAAAAAAAATCTATCATTATGGTTTCAAGTTTTAAGATTAAATATTACGTTTAACGATCGACGGTTTAAATAAAGAGACGATTTTTAAGAATAATAAGAGGGTGAATGAAGTATAAACGAGAATTTCTTAAAATGATCATTTTTGAAATATTATTTACCAAATTGTATCAATTTTATTTTTATGTATAACTTTATTTAACATGTATGCACTTTTCCTATCACAGGACTGCCACCGATGACTATTTTGTAATTCAATCTCGCACCACCTTCTGAAAACAAAAATCTTTCACATACACTTTGACAGTACTAAACAGCGTAATGAGCTTGATGGTTTTCCCAGTTGCCATCAACTTTGCACCAGTTGAAAGATAGAGTGTCTTACCAATGTATGAATCTGGATTAAGAGAAATAGTCTATATGCAGGAAAAATTCTGCGTTTGAAAAGAAAAGTCAAATAGAGAAAGGCAAGTAAATTCCGATGGGTCAAGACCATATTGGTCACTCCATCTCAGATTTGCTGTAGAATAACATGAGCATAGGAGAGATAGTCATTTAAATTTAATAACAAATAAGAAAAATCATGCGTACAGCATAGATTATGAAACACTTTCCAACACTCCCTGAAAGGTTTAACGAAACTTCGTTACTTAGGAAGATAAGGTAAATAAGATAACTAAGTAAACATTTAAAAATCTGATTTCAGTAGCTACCGCCCATAGCCAAATATGTATTCCAATTATTTTGAATAGCCCTGTATTCGATCTGTATGTTGATATATATACTATATAATGGGAAAATTTAGTTAGCAAGAAAATGCATAACAGGTTGAAATTCATCTTTCAGCAATTTATACTAATAGATGGAAACATACTTGAATACTTTTGTATAGCCCTGTAGTTTACATAGTACCTTTATTACACGCCACTATTTAGCTAAAATTTAATTCAAACTAAAACACGCTTAAAACTACTGAAATTACATTTCCAGAAATTATCACCCATAGACGGCCATGGTATGCCTCTTTGCGCGGCCCTCTATATCATTTTATCTATATTCTACAAATATTTCTTAGTACATTAATTCAGTTCAGCGTAAAAATGCATAACTCCTTAAAACCCACCTTTAAGCAATTTATGCTCATACTCAGTAAACTTTACGAATTCAATCCTGTAACTCTGTATATGAACTATAGCATTTAAATGCACTTTATAGTATGCATAAATATAGTGAACAAGTAGGTAAGTGTGATCACAGATCGAACAGAGGGTTTCGTTTAATATTCCTTTCAAAACAGTTTATCCTTTTGAAAAATCTTTTAGCTCCACATTTCGCAACCAGGAATGCACTCTATTCTAAATAAACCTCTATCCGAACGAAACTCCGTTTTATATATTATCCGTAGATATATTAGTCGAGGGGATTGGGCTGATAGCACCCGAGATAAGTAGGCGTCCCTGGCGGTAAAAAGTGGAACTAAAATATGTAAGGCTATGGTGCATAATATGATGGTCAAAGGGGTGTCGGCAAAAGTTGGAAAAGTGCTCCCCGGGTGAAAAGGGTGGAGGTTAGAAAATTGCTTAAAATACACAAGTTAGAGCCCGGAGGAGTAAATAATATAAGACTTTTTGAAATTTTTATGATTTGCCGTGTGGTCTGAGGTATTCAGCTATATGTATACAAAAATTCATGTCTCCAAATTAATTAGGGGCTCTCTTAGAAAGAATTGCTTAAAATACATATGTGGTAGCTCAAAGGGTTAAACGTAAGACTTTTTCAAGATTTTATGATTTGTCGCCTGGCCTCAGGTGTTCTGCTATAAGTATGCAAAATTTCACATCTCCAATTTAATAAGGTCTCAGTTAGAAAGAATAGCTTAAAATACGCATGTGGGAGCCCAAACGGTTAAATGTACGATTTTTTCAAAATTTTATGATTTGTCGTATGATATGTGGTGTTCAGCTATAAGTATGCAAAATTTCACGCCTCCAACCCAAATATGGCTCACTTAGAAAGAATTGTTTAACGTACACATGTGAGAGCCCAAAGGGTTAAATGTACGATTTAAAAAAAAATTATGATTTGCCGTTTGATGTGAGGTGTTCAGCTATAACTACGCCAAATTTCACGCCTCCAACCTAATTAGGGACTCACTTAAAAAGAGTTGTTTAAAATACACATGTGAGAGCCCAAAGGGTTAAATGTACGACTTTTCCAAGCTTTCATGGTTTGTCATTTGATGTGAGGTGCTCAGCTACAAGTATGCAAAATTTCACGCCTCCAACCTAATTAGGGCTCACTCAGAAAGAATTGTTTAAAATACACATGTGGGAGCCCAAAGGTTTAAATGAACGACTTTTTCAAAATTTTATGATTTGTCGTATGATGTGTTGTGTTTAGCTATAAGTATGCAAAATTTCAAGTCTCCAACATGTATAGTTTCTGAGAACGGGCTCTGTGACAGACGGACAAACAGACAGACAGACAGAGGAGCGAGACGAATAGGGTTTCGTCAGATGAACGAAACCCTAAAAAAGCGCATATCATAATTAAAAATGCATTTCGAGCAATCATTACTAATATACAATAATTCGCAGACAATATAGTATCTGAAATCTTTTCAAATACACCGCAAGCAATTTCCCCTATACCATTATGAACGGAATTCTTTTGTGTGGCCCTGTAAATGAACGATAACTATTCTTTGCACCGGATATTCAACAGAATGCATATTTTAGTGGGCTTCATAAATGAATATCAATTTTACTATGTTTAAAGAGTGTAACACCATTAAAAATCATTTGAAACGATTTTTTCCCATTGGCGGTAATGTAACGGAAAACTTTTGACTGTCCCTGTAAATGAACTAAGCATGCTACAAACTTCATTTGCAATAGGGATCGTGCTATGGTAGAGGTCACTAACCTCCAAAATTTTCAGAAGGATCCGAGTATATTTACGAGAGTTAGAGCGCGGACAGACGGACAGACAAACCGAAGTCATAAACACTTTTCAACTTTGTTGGAAAGTGTTAAAAAGAGTCAAAGAAGATGATTTTTGGAACAAAAAGGTAAATGATAAAAGGGAGCAATAGAACTAATTTAACTCGTGATAGTAGAGGAAAGGTACCAAAAAAAACCTAAACCAGAAGTTTTATGATCCATGAAGGTTCTGGATCTACAATGCACAAGCCTGTTTACTTGACACTGAGCCCTGAGGTGCTATACATGTAACATATCTCCCGATCAGGTGATCGGCCTAACGCGACAACCTCAGTGTTTAGTTCCCAAGCATTCTTGGTGCTCATTTTATCGGCCCCGAAGGGATGAAAGGTTGTGTGAACCTTGCCTAGCCGAGAGTCGAACTCCCGACCTGTAGCGCGGCAGACAGCCGTGCTGACCACTATACTACTGGGCTTCTAAAAATACTGGAAACAAAAAAAGGATTTTCCACTCCATTTCAGTAAGAAATAAGTTTAAAAGTTAGAATTTTTTAATTGCTTTATAAATAGACAGAAACAATAATGTTTTAGAGAATAATAGCCCAGTGGTAGGGAAGCAAAAAAAGGCCGAATTCGGAATTAATTAGGGGAAAGCTGGAAATTGTTTTAATCCCTTCAGTTTATCTCTAGAATGAATATGCTACGTTTCCCCCCTCGTACTAGGTGAGCGTTAGGAAATATGTATAGAATTATAGTCAAAAAACACGTTTTTTCGCATACCATAACAATATCTCAAAATAGCTAACTCTGTCAAAAACATTGTCAATGCAAATGTTGTAGAGCTTAAAATTTTGAGTAAAATGAGTACCTACGCTCAATACTTATGTTGAATATTAAGGTCACAATTCTACTTCAAAGTTTTAGATCCATCATCAGGGGGATGACCTCAGAATTAATTAGGAGAAAACTGGAAATCATTTTATTCTCTTCAGTTTAGGTCTAAAATGAACGTACTATGTTTTCTTCCTCGTACTTGGGTGAATGTTAGAAATTATGTACATATTTATTTTCGAAAAACACGTTTTTTTAGTTTCCTTAACAATATCTCAAAACAGCTAACTCTATGAAAAACATTGTCAATACAAATGTTGTAGAGCTTAAAATTTTGAATAAAATGAGTACCATCATTAATATTTTTGTTGAACATTAAGGTCGCAATTCTATTTCAAAATTTTGCCTTAATCGCTAATCAATAGCTTGAAACCAGGAGAGACCAAGTTAACTTAACAATATCTCAAAATAACTAACTCTATCAAAAACATTGTTAGTACAAAAGTTATAGAGCCTAAAATTCTGAGTAAAATGAGTACCTACACTTATTATTTTTGTTGAATATTAAGGCCGCAATTTGAGATATTGTTAAGTTAACTTGGTCTCTCCTGGCTTCAAGCTCTTGATTTGAAAAATTTTGAAATAGAATTGCGACCTTAATATTGAACAAAAATATTAATGATGGTTCTTATTTTATTCAGAATTTTAAGCTCTACAACATTTGTATTGACAATGTTTTTTATAGAGTTAGCGTTTTGAGATATTGTTAAGGAAACTAAAAAAAACGTGTTTTTCGAAAATAAATATGTACATAATTTCTAACATTCACCAAAGTACGAGGAAGAAAACATAGTACGTTCATTTTAGACCTAAACTGAAGGGAATAAAATGATTTCCAGTTTTATCCTAATTAATTCTGAGGTCATCCCCCTGATGATGGGTCTAAAACTTTGAAGTAGAATTGTGACCTTAATATCCAACATAAGTATTGAGTGCAGGTACTCATTTTACTCAGAATGTTAAGCTCTACAACCTTTGTATTGACACTGTTTCTGACAGAGTTAGTTGTTTGGAGATACTGTTATGGTATGTAAAAAAACGTGTTTTTTGACTATAAATCTATACATATTTCCTAACGCTCACCTAGTACGAGGGGGAAAACATAGCATATTCATTCTAGACCTAAACAGAAGGGATTAAAACAATTTCGAGCTTTTCCCTAATTAATTCCGAATTCAACCCCCTAACCACTAGGCTATAAGATATATTAAGAAGAAGATTTTTAGATACGGTAAGAGCTATTGCCGTTATTAGTAGGATTTGAAATCATATCGCTGAATGCGAGAATTTTAGAAGATACAATTTTTTTTTTTGAGCATATATTTTTCCGAGGACACTGTTGAGTTTTTCGGTAATTTCTGAAAAACTGTTTATTTGCAATTCATCTTTGATTTTTTGAACGATTTTGACTATCTGTGATTTCTTTCGAGAAATTATGCATGTAATAGAGATGTTGAATAAAGGGCGGGGGAGGAGGTGTTCATTTTGTTTAAGAATTAAAGGCAGAATGGTCTTAGTTTTTGAATTTAGGGATTTTTTGGTTTAGCAGTAAAGTCAGCAAAGGATTTTTTGAATTCGGGCTTAGTAAGAAATTTCTAGCAACCTTTATGGTTGGAGGTGCGGTATACCGCAGTTTACAATTTTGTAGGAGGTTTGAGTTAGAGGTTGGGTAGAGGTTGAGGTACAATCTTTTGAAAAGGGATCTCCACTGCATGCTACACAGTGGGGCATGTAACAGTTAACAGCTACATGAAATAATTTCTTTCAGCGGTAAGATTGCGAGGCTTTTTTGACTATTTTGAATTTTTCGATTTAAATACGGATTTTAAAGAGGGATCTGAGATTAAATATTTTGAAAGACTTTTCATTTTTTAGGAGTTCTACGATTAAGAGTGGAGGTAATATTCCATTTCTTCGGCTTTTCATTTATGAAACTTTAAGAACATTGAATCCTCTACTGTTACAGGTTTCTTTTATAATCAGTATCTGTGGATGTAGGAAGTCCGTGTATGACAATTTTAAGTGGAATTTATCTGTTTGGTACAATGTCATTTTATCACGAAGGTTAGTATGGAAGATTTTAATTTAATTACTGGCAAGTTTTGCCTAGTAGCCAATTTTAACACCCTGCGATAGTTTGGTAGTAAAATCAATAATATTTTCAACACCAGTGACCATAATTAGTTCGGATTTTTAATTCGCAATGTTTTTTGGCAATTTCTCTTCATATTCTGATTCCATATCAGAATCTTCTGGGGAGTTAGGTATTTCATCAGATTACGGGTTTTTTATTTAAATAACAGTCTGAGTTTGTCTCATACGTTTACGTAGTAAGTAATGTTCTTGACATAACCACAGAAAAAGAAGTAGAAAGGCGTTAAATTGGGAATTCTCGTAGGCCATAGCACAGGACCGGCTCGACCAATCTATGTACCTCGATTTTTGAGAGCCTGTCGGATATTGAGACTGTAATGAGTAGAGGCGTCATCCTGTTGAAAAATGACGCGGATATCATCCTCGCATTCAATTTGCTTAACTTGGGGGAGGGGGGGGGGACGTTATGCTCCGACATATCCAAATAAACATCTACTATGATTTACGCTTCACAAAAATAAAAGGTCTTACAAGTCGGTTATGCATCAATCCGCACAAAGCGCTCACTTTTGGTGAATCGCGAACGTATTCGGGAGATTCCCAAAAGGTGGGATCATTAAACGTTAACTAAATGTAATTTTTAAAATTTTCAAATTTAATGCCAAATTTTTTTAATAGTATCGTATTTTGTCTATAAATATAATATACTAGCAAACCCCGCGGCTTTGCTCGCGTAATAGTTGAAATATGCCAAGTGATATTTATATGTCTAATTTTTATTAAAATGTAATATTTTATTTTATTAAAAGGTTTTTTTTTATTAAAAAGTCCTTATTACTTTTAGGAATAATTCAAAAATTACTATTTAAAACACAGTTTGATTAAACATCATTATTACACTGCATTAGGCAGAAATGAGACTTAAATTAATAAAACGAAATGAAACTAAATAAATGATAATTTAGAAAATATTTTGAAACTTTTATGCTCAATTAATACACTTATTTCAAAATTCATTTGAAGTTTTGAATTTTTTAGAAACCATCTTCTTACATCTTAAAATTAACCATCATGTCAAATTCCAAGTCTCTGTTGAAATAGGAACTGCCAACATTAATTTTGAAATTGGTTTGTTATTTCCTAATATTCTACAGAAACGTAATTTAGAAAGCTTTTAAAGGACTTTTATAGAACGTTTGTTGTTCCTATGAACCCCAGGTGGTAGAATCATCGGCATAAAATATAGCCTGTGTAGGATCAGAGACTGTTACCATTGATTCGCAACTATTACTTTTATAATCGGTTTATATTCCCTGAAATTGCATAGAAATCGTAATTTAGGACTTTTTTAGAATGCTTTTCGCACCTCCCCTTAGCTTCACCCCTTTTTAATTCGAATTTATTTTCGAAAGTCCTTCGAAGGCATTTATATTTTATAGGTAACTACCATGCCATATTTAAAGTTTCTAGCCTTTTCAGTATCACAGAAATCGCAATTTAGAACGTTTTTAGCTCCTGCAACCCTCTGGTGGTAGTGGCACAGAAATAAAATATAGCTTATGTTTGAGCAGGTTCTATCACCAACAATTTGTCATCATTATTTTTTTAATCGGTTTGGTGTTTGATAAGATTGCATAAAAATTGTAATTTATAACGCTTTTCTCTCACTTCATCTTTTTAAATTTGGAATTTTCTTTCGACTGTTCTTAGAAAGCAGTTACATCTTGTAAGTAAATACCATGCCATACTTCAAAGTGCCCCTCAGTTCAAAGTACCCCTCAGTTGTGCAAAAAACGCAAATTAGAACACGTTTTGCTTTTGCAACCCCCAGATGGTAGTGACAGCAACATAAAATATAACCTATGTTATAGCAGGGACTGTCACCATTGATTTGCAACCATTACTTTTGAAATAGCTTTGGCATTTCCTGAGATTGAGTAGAAATCGCAATTTTGAACGTTTTTAGAACGCTTTTCGCGCATTTTCACCCCTTTTTAAATTTCTAATTTTTTCGAAACTGTTCTTAAAGATGATTTATATCTAATAAATATGTACCTTGCCTAATTTTAAGTTGCTAGCCCCTACCGATCACAAAAATCGAAATTTAGAACGCTTTTTTGCTCCTGCAACGTCTAGGTGATAGTGATACCGACATAAAATAGCGTCTATATTAGACAGAGGCTGTCAGCATCAATTTCCTACCATTACTTTTGAAATCAGTTTGATTCTTCTTGAGATGTTGCTGACAAATCGGCATTTAGAATGTTTTTAGCACGGTTTTCGCGAATTTTGCTCCTGCATCTCCTCTGGGGTAGTGGAAACAGATATAAAATATAGCCTATCTTGGAGCAAGATCTGTCACCATCATTTTTACTCCATTATATTTGAAATCGGTTCAGTACTTCCTGAGATTGCATAGGAATAGCAATTTAGAACGTTTTTTACAACGCTTTTTCCGCATTTTGACCCCCTTTTAAATTTCGATTTTTTTAGGAAATGTCCTTAGAGATCATTGATATCTTATAACTAACCACCATTCCAAATTTCACGATTCTAGTGAAAGTAGCCCTTCTGTAATGCAAAAACCGCAATTTATAAAGTTTTTCTCCTGCACCCCTTTGGGATAGTGGCACCGACATAAAACATAGCCTATGTTGGAGCAAGGGTTGTCACCATCATTTTGACGCCTTTATTTTATAAATCGGTTTGGTATTTCCTGAGATTGTGTGGAAACTACTATGTAGAATGTTTTTTAGAACGCTTTTCGCGCATTTTCACCCCTTTTAAATTTCGAATTGTTTAAGAACTGTTCTTAGAAATCCTTTATATCTAATAAGTAGCTAATATTTCAAATTTCATATTTCTAGGCCCTTCAGTAACGCAAAAATCGCATTTTTAGAACAATTTTAGCTCCTGCACCCCCTTTCGGGTAGTGGCACCGACATAAAACATAGCCTATGTTGGAGTAAGGGTTTTCACCGTCATTTTGACACCATTATTTTTTAAATCGGTTTGGTATTTCATGAGATTGTGTAGAAACCACCATGTAGAATGTTTTTTAAAACGCTTTTCGCTCATTTTCACCCCTTTTAAATTTCGAATTGTTTAAGAACTGTTCTTAGAAATCCTTTATATTTAATAAGTAGCTAATATTTCAAATTTCATATTTCTAGGCCCTTCAGTAACACATAAATCGCATTTTTAGAACGTTTTTTGCTCCTGCACCCCGTTTGGGGTAGTGGCACCGACATAAAATTTAGCCTGTCTTGGAGCAAGCGTCGTCACCATCATTTTGACACCGATATTTTTTAAATCGGTTTGGTATTTCCTGAGATTATGTAGAAACTACCATTTAGAATGTTTTTTAGAACGCTTTTTATGCATTTTCACCCCTTTTAAATTTCGAATTGTTTAAGAAGTGTTCTTAGACATCATTTATATCTTATAAGTAACTAATATTCCATATTTCATATTTCTAGGCCCTTCAGTAATACAAAAATTGCATTTTTAGAACGTTTCTTGCTCTTGCACCCCCTTTGGGGTAGTGGCACGGACATAAAATATAGCCTATGTTCTAAGTTGGACTAACACCATCATTTTAATACCATTACTTTTGAAATCGGTTCGGTATCTCCAGAAATTACCTCTAACAAACAAACAAACTTTACTTCTTTATAATATTAGTATAGATAAATATTTTAATAGTATGTCTACAAAATTATACACAAACATTAAAAGACAGCAACTATTCTGGAAAATTAATGATTAAAGCATTTAATTAGCAGTTGTGCACGTTACAAATTTTGGACATTTGCAGATTTTGAACTTAAAGAATTTGGACGTTGCTCTTAGTATTTAAAAAATTCTTAAGACTAAGAATGTAGTAAATGTGTCTGTATACATATATATAAGTATAATTAACTTTTTGTTATCAAGTAATAGTAATAATAATAAAATCAAATGCTTTGTTAGGTACGTTACTTTCGGACATAACAAAATACAGAAAAATGCTTCATAGAAAAGTCCTTCTATCTTCAAAAAAGCAATAATTAAGCCTGCCATCTATTAACGAAATTATCAAAAAATCATCCGTTTCCTTTATGCATTCGTTGTTTACCATTAGAACCACCTGGAAGAAAGTTAAAACTCTTTTTCTTGGTGGTACATTGGAGCAGTTAACGTTATGAATGTCCGAAATTGGCCTTTTTAGCATAAAATAATAAAATTTTAAGATATGTATACAAAGCTTTTACAATAAATTATGTCATTTTCTATCTCTGAATAGAATTAAAAACTCAGTGTAAAAAAAAAAAAATAAAGTCAATGATAATTAAAGTTATGTTTGAAAGGCTTAAAGTTATGACTTTTGTCCAGTGCCCACCTTTTGAGAATCGCCCATTCAACCATTTCATTTAGTTTCTCAAATCGCCATATTCGACAATTATGCCTGTTGACACAACCATTAACGTAGAATGCTGCTTTGTCTGTAAACAAAATTCGCTTCAAATGACTGTTATCGTTATTAATTTTACTGAGCATATCGATTGCGAATTCAGCACGTCTTGGATCATCCACTGATTTAATTTCATGCCGCAAATGCACTTTATATGCGTGCAGCCTTAAACGCTTGTGTAACACGCTTTGGATTGTAGTTTTAGGAATTCCTATTTGCAAATTACGCCTCGCCATCGAGTTCTTTGGGCTACGTACAGAACTCTGACTAATGAGCTCGACAGTTGCATAGCTTGTTTTTAGCCCTCCCGGTGATTTTTGTACATCCACGTTTCCCATTCCTTGAAATTGTTGGAACCACCTATTTATGCTATCCACACCCGGTGAATGTTTGCGATAAAATCGAAGGTAATATCACTGAACTGTTTTAACAGATTTGTAGTCCTCTAACCACAACACACATTTAGCTTTCTCCAGAACTGTCGCCATTGCACTGACGGAAAACCGAGCGAAGTCCTCTTCCTCCTCGCATCGCTGCTGCTCAACGTTCACCTTCACGGTTACGTACAAGTTACATTTCAAAATTTTGGATGTTTGCTAAGTTGTTTGAAAAGAATATTATTGCGTTTGCTCAATGTCTTTTAGAATTAGGAATTTTCGAAATGTGCCCAACGTTTTTCGATGACCCTGTATTGTACTACAGTTAGACTTATTTTCATGGCTCCTCTTAGATGTGTTTCATAAATACACATATACTGCGCGTGGAATTATCTTCCATTTGGGATAACCTGAATTGTACTGTACTTAATATTAGTGTATGGCAGATATTATTTTTCAAAAAGCGGTACGAATAGAATAAAAAATTGTCTACTTGGATGTATATGTCCCAATCCGTAATCAAAGGGTTAATTCAGAATTTAATAGCATACGTTGAATTTCTCCAGAAAGTCTTGCATCTAATGGGACCCATTTAGAAAATAGGTCAACCAAATAAAATCGATGAACAGCTGTAAAACAAAAAAATGTCCATTTTTAATTAATCTTATCAAATCTAAGCTACGCGTTCTTCTTACCTAAGTGCCTCATTGCATATTTATTACATAGAATTTTTCTGAAAGTTAGCGAATAAATACACAAAAATCAATCATAATACTTAAGACGAATCACTTAATATCCTAAATTCAATGCTGTCTAACCTGTCAAAATTACAGAATGAATTACTTTTAGCCAAGCAATTAAATAGTCTTTATAAAAGTGTTTTAACAATTTCAATATAAATATGGTATAGATTTTTCTAAATTAAATTTTTTTTTTTTTTTTTACAGTTATTTAAAATAGCGATAGAAATTTAATGCATACTTTAACCATAATGATGATATTAATCCCATGATAATTTATAAAAAAGATAATCACATCAGAGAACATATAGTACTTATATCTCTATAAGTACTCAGATTGAAAACTTAAAAAAAAGACAGCCGGTAACGGGTTGTCAAATTTTAAGATTAATTATACACAATGAATGAGCTTTAAAAAAAAAAAGAAAAAGAAAGAAAACAGGAAGGAAATGACAATATTTTGTAAGAATAAACAGAGATTGATTTTGGAAAATTATCAGGCGTAGTTCTTTTATTAACAGCAGGGAACCGTTTTTGTTCATAATATTTTAAAAGCTGTACAGATTAAAAATTTGGTAAAATACAGATTTGCCTTTTAGCCGTGATTTTAAATTTAGAAAAACTAGGCGAAAAATGCGCTGCTCAATCCCCAGTTGTTAAATATGGTTTTTCAGATTAAATCCAGTGTTAACGTAGTTGGGATATAATTCAGCTGTAAATTAGTTTTATTTGATATGCGAAAACTTGCCAATTACGTTGAGTTCATGGTACAAATTATTTTAGCACCAGATATCCGGTCCATATACTTTTTAGTGTAAGGGGCAGAAATAGTCCAATAAATAAATATAGACGAAATACTGTTCACATTAAGCCCAAGTTATAAACCGTGCTATTTTAGAATTAAACATGTCTTTCTTTAGATAATGGGGACGAGTCTTCATTGGCAATTCTTCCTGCTACGCTGGTATTACAAATGAGTTGTATCTCTATTTCTACCTTCTACAAAAGATAAAGAAATACATAAAAAGAAAATGGAAGAGAAATTAATTAGGTCCATCAGATTCGTCCGGGATGACTCAGTTGGCAGAGCATTAGCGGCTTCAACCAATATATCCCTGGTTCGAATCCTGCCCCCGACAGTACTCAGTCATTTGGAAATTTACCACTCATATGAATTATTTTTACCAATCGAATAATTGTGTTAAAAATTAATCTAATATAATTACGCGTTTACTGGAGTTCCATAACCTGTGATTTATTCTGATGAGCTGATTCAGATATCAGACCAGGTTTTGTGATCATAAACGGGGTAGGATACCTTTAAACCTTCAAAATTTTCGATTTTTTTTTTTAATACAAATATTCTGATTTCGTAATCATTTCTGAACAATATGCAAAAAACCGCATTAAAAAATTCCCATTAGTTTACTATATATATTTTTTTTCTACTTTGAAAATATTTTTTTTAAAGTGAAAATTTTTAATTTTTTGTTAATTTTTTAATTTAGTCAATATTTTGTACAAATATTCTAGTTTTAGTATAAAGGTAAGCACTATTATGTATTTATTTTCACCAAAATTTCCTCTTTATATGCATATTTTCATATTTTATCATGCGCGTAAGATTTTTTTCTCTTATTATCATATATTTTTAAACTTATCATTTCAATATTTATTTATGAATTTACAAGAATACATGTTTTTTTTAATATAAATTTAAATATGAGCTTTATATTTAAATGAAGTTTGATTTTTATTTTTGACATATTACACAAGTTTTGAAGCTTGGAACATAGTGATATTTTTTACTGTTTCGACATGTTCAAAAGTATCCTACCCCCTTAAGGTCAGATGGGTGAATAAAATCCTCTAGAAACGTCTGGGAGGGATCAGTTGGCAGAACATTGGCGGCTGCAACCGAGAGATTCCTGGTTGAAATCCAGGCCCGGACATTTTTCACCCACTTGGAAATTTACGACTCATATGAATTAATTACTCATTTTACATGAAAGTGTGGATGTTTGGAACGTCTTGACTTACATAAGATTTAACAAGGTACCCGTTTCCAAAAGAACAAAATCTGCTAGACAAGAAACTCTCGAAATATTTATTATTATATAGAAATAAAGACATAAATAGAAGAATTATTCTATAAATGAGGACATATTATCCTTAAATCAGTGTTTACATGAACACATTTTGAATTTCTCAAAGAGTTTTGCACGTAAATTGGTACATTTAAAAAATAGATGTTTCTAAAATCAATCAATTTAAAGCACAGTCAATCAACTTTTATTAAGCAAATAATGTCTCAACTCGAGTAATGTGCAAATAATAATCTACTATTCTCATCAAATTTAATCTATGCCTTCCTCTTACGTAAATATCCCACTGTAAATTTATTTTAGTAATTTACCGAACGCTATTGAATAAATGCATTAAAAGCAATCATAATACTCGAGACGAATCACTTAATATCCTAAATTAGATGTATCTAACCTGTCAAAATTGCAGAACGAGTTGGCTTTAACGAGACACATAGTTTTTAAAATAATATTTTGTCAACTTCAACCTTAACTGTTCTATATATTTCTGTAAAAAATTAAAAGAAAATCTCGTGGAAATTAATTAAAATATCTGTTTAATTTAAATGAATTTAGAAACGTGATGATTTGGAATATGAATTAAGCTTACCAATTTAAACAAGAATAATCACCTCAGAAGATGATAATACTCATATCTAAATGTACATAAGACTAAAAGATTACTAAAAAAAAAAAAGGCAGTAACAGATTTTCAAGTTTATATTAAGTATTACATTAACAACCGAAGGTTAGAAAAAAGTAACCTACACTTAAAAGAAGAAAAATAAAAGTTTAAAAAAAAAATAAAACGAAGCCTCGCTTAGAAAAATTATCAAGCATCATTATTTTTTATTAGCAGGCAAACGAAAATGTATGTAAGTGATAAAATTTTTAAATTGGTTAATACATTGGATTTTACCGTTTAGTTGTGATTTTAAATTTACTAATTATATACAAAAAATCCTCAGTTTTAGAATATTCATATCCTTACAAAAGCCTATTTCAATTTAGCCTGGTCATAGTTAAGCACTATAACAGGGTTCGTACGGACACCGTTATTTTCAAGGCCCAATATCAGAATTTTTTTATAGAAAAATAAATCTAATTTAAACGGACGAAATTTCGCCTTATTTCAGGAGAGATTTTCTATAAGAAAATACCGGTACCGAAGAATTTCTTATTCATGAAATTCAAGCACCCGTACGAACCCTGTATAATTAGTTTTATTTGATTATCCTGCTAATGATGTCAAGGTCATGATATAAAGTGTTTCAGCAGTAGATATTCAATGCTGCAATTGCTTTTCCCCTTCTCGAGTATCATACAAAATAGACAAGAAAGATATTACCATATATACATAGTCGTTTCAATATAAAGCAAGAAAAGAAAAGCTTGCATCGCTCATAGATTATGAAACAGTAACACTCCCAGAAAATTGAACCTAATTTTTATATGTTGATAAGGTGAAAGGTGATATCTAAATAAACAAGGAGAAATCAAGGCATAAAAAACTGAAGCACAAGCAACTGACTAGCTTATAGCGCAGAAACATGCTCATTGTTTTTTATATTAACATTCCCAAAGCAGCTAATACGGGTAACGATCGGCCTTGCATGCATCTGCTGCTTAACTATTAGCCATGCACATACATTAAAAATAATATCAAATCTTTCTAAATGAAACTTTACAAAGTTCAGCAGTTAAATGACATTTATGATTCTGAAAAATATAATATTTTATTTAAAAAAGATAAAATAAAAAACACGTAGCATGTAAAAAAAAAAAAAAAAAAAAAAAAAAAAAAAAAAAAAAAAAAAACTGGAGATTAATGCGAAAAAGTCTCACCGATACGTGGGGATATAGGAGATGAATTGTCATATAGCTTTTCAAAAAACATTCTTATTACATTATAAAACCTTTATAAAACTAACAATTTTGTTGAAAAGAAAAAAAATTACGTATTCTGTATTATAATTACAATATGCTGTTTCTACTTTACTGTTTCAACTTTAGTATTAAATTTAGTTGAAAATCCTGCATGCTATAAGAAAAAACATGCAAACATTTCTTGAATTTTTTAAAGAAACTTTTGTATCTCCATGACTATACATGCAATTTTTACGCAAATGAACATAAATGGTGTACAGAACTCGCATAGTCATGTGTTACAGTGACAGAACCTTTCGAGCATCTAACTTTACAGGGTGATCTCAAAAATTATTTTCTTATTCAATTTGTTGTTGGTTCCTCGTTAGTTCCCGTGGCCAAACCTTCGTTGAAAAATACGATGTCCTACATGTTCTTAAAATTCCTGAAGTTTCTGAAGAATTCATCAAATATTTCTCTTCTTGATATTCGCAAAACTTCTAATAAACAGAGTGTGTTCGGAGTCTTTTGATCATATAGTGTACCTGATATATTTGGTGATTTACGGATATGGAAATGAGATATAAGGAGACGACTTAATACAATGAGTGGAAGCCGCTAAAGTTCCCACAGACACAGAGAGAGGAAGCTGATTTATTTATTTTGAATATATACACAAAAAATCCCTGCTGGCTCGGCCTACAGGCACAGGTAGATTTCGAAGTTAAGTACTAATTTCACCAACAAAAACTAAATCAATATTAGAAATAAATCCAGTTTAATAATTTTATTTAGCCGCTTTTGACGAGTTTTTAATTTCATTTTTCTGTAAGAGTTGCTTTTATCAGAATCATGTTAATGTGATTTTTTTTTCTTCTACAACTCCCTCCCTCTTTTTTTTTTTTTTTTTTTTTTTTTTTTTACCTGTAATACTTGGTACTATCAAAAAATTGTCAATATAAAAGTGGCAATATTAAGAAGATTTATAATAAATTTAAGTGGATTTGATATCTTGAGAATTGTCGAAGTTATGAATTTGTTTCTTCTTAAAACCCTATTTTTTTTTTTTTTGAAAATTTTGCTGTATCTAAACATAAATTTCGCCGCTTAAACATGACAAATTTTACAATTAAATTTTAGTATTACGAAAAAAGCATAAAAGATGGCCGCTTTGGATAGGCTTCACTAATTGACCAAAAGAGTTAATTCATTTGCATCATTAGTGCATACAGGGTATCCAGCGAATAACACCCTGATTTCAAAATTAAATATCTCAAAAACAAAGATCAATAGAATTATGCGGTAAACGGTTTGTTTATTAGCTAAGCTGTAAAAATGTTATACAGAAGTTTCAAAATTACACCGTTGACAGATGGCGCTGTAATCGCAATGCCTATAAATTGTGCTTCAAAGTCCAGAACACTACTGTCTCATTCCTGGATGGTTCCCTATGGAAGGACGAGAAGTATGAAATCCGCTTCTTACTTGGAATGATGTGCTGGCATCGGATCCATGTGTTGGCAGAATTGAGATTTGTTTTAAATTTTGCTATAAGCTATTGCGGTCTGGATACCAGTATCTTTGTGGTAGGTCTTTTCTCTCCTAATTGGTAGACCGTGGAATCGAATCCAAGCACAGGAGGATTTGAAAATATTGGAAATCTTTACTTTTTAATATTTATTTAAATTGTGAAAAAAAGTTTGAATAAAAAAAATAAAGTTTCTAGTTTTAAAATTTCATTAAGCTAAAAGAAACCTTTAAAAAAAAAATCATTGAGCATTTATAATAATGATTCACAAATCACTTTTTTAAATTGTAGAAAATAGTTTGAATGAAAAACTACAAGGCTTCTGTTTTTAAAACTTAATTAAGTTAAAAAAATCATTTTAATTATAAAAACTCATTTTATTTATTTATTTTTATTTATTTATTTTATTATTATTTTTTTTATCATTGAGGCACAGAAGTATGGTGCAGCTTCTAGCGATATGATCTGAAGTTTTGGAAAGGAGTGCAGTCTCCAAAATACTTTTGCTTTGACGTTGATGATATGACCTATCACCAGTTCCTTTTAAAAATGAAATAATTTAATGCATAATTTCTGTCGTAAAACATTTTTTACAAGGAAAAGAAATATATGTGTTGTACTAAAACCAAAATATTATGCATTGAGTTAAAAATGTAAATGAAAAGTGTAAAATTACTTTTTTATTTATAATAAATCAGGTATAAACAATAATACCAAAATATTATGTTGTGATTTAAAAATATAAAAAAATAAATAAAAAGTACAAAATTATTTTTCTAAATATATGCATTTTGTATTAAATAATTATATGGCATTAAAAATTGAATTTAATAAAATATTTTAATAAGTTCTTATATAATGATTTCTAAACTTTTTATTGAAAATTCTAGTAATTGAAATTCTCTAAAATTGTCACCACTTCTGCACATCCCCCCAACGAAAAAGTGGACTTTCCCAATTTTCGTTTTTCCATAGGGAACCATCTACGAATGAGTCGGTAGTGCTCTGGACTTCGAAGCACAATTTATAGGCATTGCGATTACAGTGCTATCTGTTAGTGGTTTTTGTAATTAAATTTTGAAACTTCTGTGTAACATTTTTACGGCTTAGCTAATAAACAAACCGTTTACCGCATAATTCTATTGATCTTTGTTTTTGAGATATTTAATTTTGAAACCAGGGCCTTATTCGCTGGACACCCTGTACATGAGTCCTTTTCAGGATTATTTTAAATTTAGAAATTCCGAAAGAATTTTCTTTATTTTACTTAATCTCGAAACGTGTTTCATCGAATTAAGCAAATATTACTATTTAGTATTTCCGGCATAAATACAGATTTCCTAAATAAAAGAGAGATTCCTGAAATGCACACATCTGATGCTTATGGGGTTTTGAATAAAATGCGTTGATTTAGTCCTGTGTTAATCATCTTACAATTTAAATCGTTAATTATTTTTAATTCTATAAGGGTATTTTATTATATTTATTTTTTACAGATAGAACTTTAAAGTAACTCATAATATATATGTATATATATTTGTACATATAAATTTTAACGAAACTTCACTTATACAAAATAGGCAAAATAACATAATTATTTTTCTAATCGACAGAAATAGCATTAGTCTAAAGGGAGTAATTTATAACGAGCTTTGCATTATCTAAAACATCATGTTTATTCATAAATGGAAACGACATTAGCATTTCCACGCGTTTAAATTGCATAAGGATAACTATGCGGTGCATACTAAAAGTTCATTAATATTTTATTTATAAAATGCTTTCATATGTAATTTTTGATTCAACTTAATTAATTTTATTAACCTGAAAACTGAATTTTATTGTCTTAAAACAATGAAATAAGAAAACGATGTACTATTTAGAAGTATATGAATAATGCGAAACCGTTAGTCTCATTAAGTATTTTAATTTAACCTCTTCGCTACCGAAGCTAAAATAATGCTATCAATACTCATTCATTGTTTTTTTCTTCAAACAAAAGAACATCGTGGATGCCGGAAAAAAAGAAAACTTCTGAAATTGATCCTTTAGGGCAGTGTTGTCCAACATTTCAGTAAGCTCGGGCGCACCTCATCTAGTGGAAAACTTTAAAGGGCGCCATTCACATGTCTGTGTACAGTCGTGAAAAAAAAGTAGACACTCCTTACTAACTCTGCTAAAATTATCGTAGAAGAAAGTTACTGGTACCACACGATTGGTAATAAAATCTGCTTTTAAATGATGTATACAAAATTTGCTTAGGGGGCCATCTACATATTAAAACGAACTATAATATTTTTTTTCAATAGCAGTACACAATTCTGACAGCATAAATGAAGTCTACACCCTTCAGTTAGCCTAAAAACAAATTTTTATGCAATTCGTACGGTAAGTTTCCCAGAAATTAATTATTTTAAAACGAGCATATTTTAGGGGCTGTATCCAAATTGAAGTTTGGTACTGGATTTTTGACCGAAAGAGCCCTTTTCTTGATCAAGGCATCTTAAGCTTCACTCAAGCAGTCATTGAAGCCTGCTAGATTACAGGATAGCATAAGAAAATTCAAAATATCTAGTCACTTCTTAAACCATGATTTTGCTGTTTTTAAGGATAATTTGAAAACCACTTGGAAGAAAAATGTGAAATTTTGGATTTCCATAAAGCAGGACCTAACAAATCTAAATCCATCCAAAAAATTGTAGGTTGCAATTCATAATTTTTTCGAACATTAATTTTATAATTCATAATTCATATCATAAAATTATAAAAATTGCAAATTCAACGTATTTATGTTTGAGTATTTTAGTATTATTGCCACACAGAATATTAGCACATTAGGAGTATAATTTGAGGAGATATTAATGAAAATATGAAAACGTAATTTAACTTTAG
The DNA here is from genome assembly GCA_963932465.1 of Maratus speciosus. Lineage (NCBI taxonomy): Eukaryota > Metazoa > Arthropoda > Arachnida > Araneae > Salticidae > Maratus > Maratus speciosus. The sequence continues at coordinate 292,997,910 of OZ010791.1, forward strand.
AAACACTAAATTTTGAATGCTTATAATTCAAAAACTTATCCTACAAATGACTTGGAATTTGGCGACTAGGCATAGTTTGAACCGATGATTTGAAATATCTTGTTAAAATTGGGTATTGCTATTGAAAAAAATGAAGTTTGGGTTCGTTTTAATATGTAGATGGTCTCTTAAGCAAATTTTATATACATCATTTAAAAGTAGATGCAATAGTTCGGTACCAGTAACTTTTTTCTACGATAATTTGTTGAGGAGTTAGTAGGGGGTGTTTACTTTTTTTTTCCACGGCTGTACCATAAAACGATATTACGTCACTATACTAGGTGGGGGGGGGGGGGAGGCAGGGTTGTTAATTTGGCCTCTTTCTTTTATTCGGGAATTCCAAATTCGTACCGCAAATTCTCAAAGAAATTTTTTTACTTTAAGTAACCCTAAAATCCTTGCCATTAAATAAAATAAAAATTACTGTTCAAAATTTCTGGTATGAATTCGAATTTTCTGAATAAAAAATTAATCATATTAGCAACCCTGGAAAGGAATAACGTTAGACAGGGTTCTTATAAAATGCAAAGACACCTCACAATGTGAACCATAAAACCCCTACTATTTAGAGCTCGATGTGAAAAATAATTGCGGAAAAAACCGACATAAATTTAGAATTACATTTTACTGGGAAAGAGGTCTATCAAAATAATTTGTAGAGAAAGAAGTCCTAAATTCAACGTCGCCTAAAATAAAATATCATGTGGACCATTAATGATTTTCAAGAGAATCTTTTAAAATGCATTTTTATTTTTAAAATAATCTATGTAGTAACAGGAATCATTCGAAAGGGCGCCATAAAAACCTTCAAATAGCGCCATGGCACCCGCGGGCGCCGCGTTGGGCAGCCTTGCTTTAGGGCAGTGGTTCCCAACCATCTATCGGCCACGCCCCACCAAAGCATCCGTAAAGTCACTATGCCCCTTCCCCCCCCCATAATCTGTAAATTATGCCTCTCACTTTAATGAACTCTATTCACACGGTGGAAGTGTAATAGAGCTGTAACATATTATTCAGAATCCGGGGTGGAAACTATTCTTATGTTACGAAATAAAACTGGATAACTTATCATAGATTAATAAGTTTAATAATTACAACATATTTACATGTTACTATTTACAAAATAACTCAGTTAATTTAAAATACGGCATAGCACAAATACCTTGTCGGCAACCACTTTTTAAACATTCTTCTCTCTCGTAAAGTCTAATTTACTCAGCTTGTCAGTTCTTTTGAAGGAAAAGAAAAAAAAGAAAAGGAGAACAAATATGATGGAGTGCGTATTGTTCGAGCGTTACAGAGCCTTAATAAAATCTATTCATTTCATATTTTTTAACTTATTAAAGAGGTGAATCTTCTACCACAAATGTGTTTTTAACATAATTTTATAAATGCAATGAGATTATACATCTTTGCCTACATGCCAAAACGAGTTATGTTGTACTTTTCCAATTACCTCAATGTTAAAGAAAAGTGTTATACAGTCTGCATTTTATCTTCCCAAGTAACTTAAATAAACACTACGTTAAAACTGATAAATTCATACATTTTATAATGCATTCTTGTAACTTATTAAGAGTTGGCAGAAATGCTTTGGACACTGGCTTTTCTTTATATGAATAACACAATAAACAAGAAGTATTTTAATATTCGCATCTTTATCAAATTAAGTAGCCTTTATTTCGCATACCACATTCTCTCTGTTTTCGATTTCCCAATATCGATAATTCTATTAGCGAATAGAAGTAGAAATCTCATTTAATAAATAATGGAAAACGTTACGAACAATTTTAAAATTTTTCACCAGAAAAATTATAGTGAGTTTTAATACTTTAAAGGATATCAAAATATTTTTAGGAATTATTCACATAATTATTCTGGTGTTAAATCTATTTTAAAATTTCGATACAGAACATTTTAAAAATTCAATAAAAAACTGATTTATTAAATTTTGTTTGTATTCCATTTATTTTTAGCCTACAACACAACTTATCCCAAAAAAGACAAAATAAACTTATAGTGAATGAGTAAGTAATAAATTTGGAATTGTCCCCCCTAGAAAGTCAAACGTCCCCCCGGTGGGGCGAACACCACACGTTGGGAACCACTGCTTTTGGGGATTAGTAGTTTAGGTTAAAAAATATGGAGTTAAAATTACAAATCCTCTTAAAATATCAATTTAACTATCACTAATCTAAATTCACGCAATCACAATGTTACGGGCTTTAAAGAAGTGAATAATATACAAATCCTCAAACATTTTTATTGTAAAGGATTTAAGTTAAATAATTATGAAAATTTCTCAATTTCTTGACCACATTGTCTTGAAGGCATTTTGCAAACTCAGACGAAAATGAAATTTATTTTATGAGAAAATCTGAAAATATGTTGTCCTTTATTGATTTGCTTTTAAAGCAAAATCCCTTCAGCTATTTAGAAGTGAAGTCAAAATGGAAAAAAAATCAAACAATTTAGTTTTTACAATAAAAAGATCAGAGGTCCACATATGTGAACACAGGTAGCGAAGAGTTTAAGGCGCTTTTAATTAAGCTAATTATCGTTGCAAAATTAATATCGTTTTACTTCCTTAAAGATCTTTTAATGAAAATTTGCTCTAATTCAATATAAATATATATGCCATAAAAATATTTGATCTGACTGATTGTATTTATCCATAAAATCTCGAATAATCTCTTCTCTCTCTGTTACACAATAAATAAAAACATAAATATAAATAAATGAATAAATAAACAAGAAGGACGTAATAAATAAGTAATAAATAAATAACTATAAAATAAAAAATAACTAAATAATAATAATAATAAATAGTAAATCAATAATAAATAAATAATAATAAAATATTAAATATGTAATGAATAAATAATAATAAAATAGAAATAAATAAATAATTTATAAAAAAGTAATAAATATGAGATAATTAAAAATATTAAAATAAAAAAATGAACAAAGTAAATCTAATAAAAATGCTGCTCTTTGCAGTCTGTTAGACTAATAGTTAATTTAATAAATATTTCATACTGCAAAGGGTAAAAATTGAAATACATATTTGATGAGGTGAGGGAGAAATATTTAAGGCAGTTGATCATCTTTACTGTATCTTTAATCGCAAGATTTATTTTTTTTACCTTTATTTCATGTATCATAGTTTTCTTAAGGTTTATTCGATTTAAACGTATTCTTCAGAAATTATTATTTACAGTCCGTTATTACGTATATTCTATGTTCCATTTTCCATATCAATGAATAAAAAAGTTATTTATGACTCGAAAAATATTCACTATTTACGAAAGATTTTTTTTTTTTTTTATAATTGTTGTACATAAACAAGCACCGAAACAAAATTGTAGTTTCTAGTTTTTATTAATATACAAGTAAATATATTACATATAAATCTAGATTTTTTTTTTCTTTGTGAAACATGTTATGCAATTTTTATTTGCTGTGTTTAGAAGATATTCCAATTTGCATTTTTAAAATGTAGAAGATTTTATTTACTTTTTCTTTTTGCAATTTTTGAAAAAAAAAAAATTTCTCATATTCACCATTTACGAAATATATATGTATTTTTTTACAATTGTTGCAGACAATTATTCTGGCACAAAAACAATATTGTAGTTTCTAGTTTTTATTAATATATATACATTATATATAAATCTAGAGATCTTCCTTTTTTCTTATAAAATATGTTATGCAAACTTTATTTGTTGTGATTAGAAGATATTTTGTAATGTTATATTTTGCATAATTCAATAATATATTCTTTTCCCTTAACACTAGAACCGCCGGAAATTTTACTCAAGTATTATAAAAATATTTTACACCAGAATTTTTATTAAAAACTATCTAACTTATTTATTTAATTTATTTTTCCGTGGTACATATTTAACTTATTTTAGAAAGAATTTCTGGTTCGAATCGAAGTATTTTTATTTGGTACCTGTTAAAATGACCGCTACCGCGGTTCTAGTGTTAAACCCATTACCAACTGGTGTTGCGTTGACGCAACGGTCAAAATAAATGCACATTTTTAAATTATTTACATTCCCACCACAATTTTTCAATTAAGAAATTGTCCTTACTTAAAGACACAGAATTTTAAGACCAAATAAAGCAAAAATTATCCTTCAGAGTTTGTGGTGGAAAACTCAACGTTATAATTTTGGCGGTTAATGGGTTAATATATTTTCCATATAATCTGAAACATATAAGCCTAGGTTTATATCTAATGTATTATTTATAGATATATCTAATGCATAGATATATCTGCATTATATGCTTTATGCATACATAGCTAAAACATATAAGCATGTGATGTACTTTAATTTATATCTAATATATGTAGGTATAATATAGGTTTATATCTAATGTACACTAAACGCTTGTTTGTGCTTTTCTATTAGATCAATATTAAATATAAACTTAATAAATAAAAACTGAGAACTGAAACTAATAGTAATTACTTTTTGGAGCTTTCAGGTTGCGTGCTACACTTGTAATAAAATTAATTAAAAAGAAAAACAAACAAATTGTGAACATTTTCTATGTCATAAATAAAATATTTATTCAAAGTTACGATAAGAGTTTTTGGAATTTAATATGACTGTAAATAATATCTTCTGAAGAGTAGGACGAAATCGAACGAATCTGAAGAAAATTATGAAACATGAAATAAAGGTAAACAAATCCTGCAATTAAAAATATCGCAAAACTGATGACTCCTCCCCCCCCACCCCTTTTCGTACGAAAACAAGTCTGACAAGTATACGCTTATTTGTGCTATTAAATTAGATCAATATTTTATTTTAAATTAATATCTTCTGAAGAGTAGGATGAAATCGAACGAATCTGTAGAAAATTATGATACATGAAATAAAGGCAAAAAAATCCTCCAATTAAAGATATCGTAAAACTAATGACCCCGCCCCGTTTCTTGCGAAGCAATGACAAGCGTACGCTTATTTGTGCTTTTATTTTAGATCAATATTTAATTTTAAATAATATTTTCTGAAGAGTAGGATGAAATCGTACGTATCTGAAGAAAATTATGATACATGAAATTAATGTTACAGTCGTAAAAAACCAGAGGGTATACGTTAAAGTAATGAACGTCCTGCCTTGAGTATATCCTATAGCTTTATTTGAGAAAAAGAGGGTATACGAAGCTTTTCAAAAAAATCCAGAAGGTATACGGCGTATACCCTCCACTACAACCCTGCATGAAATAAAGGTAAACAAATCCTGCAATTAAACATATCGTCAAACTGATTACCCCGCCCACCACCTTTTTCGTACGAAAACAAGTCTGTCGAGTATACGCTTATGAACGCCGAATGAATGAAATATATCTTATTAGTTATTTTATTAATTAATAAAAGAAACATTTGATAACTTTATTTTTTATATGATTTTTTGTTCTAAAATATAAATATCTAATTACTTCTTGTAAGAAAATTTTCGAATCTATATCTGCAATAATTCAAAATTTTTTACTTTTCCTTCAAAATAACATGCTTCAAAGAATTCATAGCATGTCTTTAAAAGTTTCCAATTAAAATGGGGATTTAATTGCTACATTCGGTTAGGTTGGTTGATTTTAAGCATGGAATCTTTAAACGCAATTTTTCTCATGGTCATATTTTATAAATTTTCATGAAGAAAAAAGTATATATATATTTTTATAAGCAATAGAAGGGTTTATCTTTTTTACTTAATTTTTAAAGTATAGTTTTTAAAGTTGGGTATTATTGTAACTGTTTAATTAAAAATCACCTAGAATTAAAAAAACAGAAAACTTTTAATATCTGTATTTCTTATCCATGAACTTTTAATATTTTTTCCGTTTTTCATGATTTTAAGACAATGAAAATCTTGTATTCATTTTAAGATAATTAATATGTAATTATGTTAGCATATAATTGTGTAATAAATTTCAATGAACATATACATGGAAGTTTGAGTGAAAATACGAATTTTTAAAAATAAAGAGCAAATTAAACGACAGACTTTATCTTTTCAGATTTTGTGTAACAAATAATATAAAATTATAATGTATTTAAAAAAGTTATCAAATTACGTTAAATTTTAAATTATACTAAACGATATGCATGATACTAATTTTTGAAGCTTTTTAAAAATGTGTAAAGGAATTTTATCTTAGTGGTCTTTATTGTCTTCAAAGTAATGATGTTCTATTGGAGTTAATTTAAAAATTACCAATAACCACAAAAACAAAATTTTGACATGTTTAGTAATTGTTCATTAGAATTTTAGTCCAAGAAGAATTTGGAAAAAAATAAAAAATTAAATATGTTCTTAACTGCGTAACAAATACTCTAAACAAATTTAAATCCGAAAAAAAAAAGTTTTAAAAAAGTTATTTTTAAATACATTTAAATTATCCGAATGAATAACTCCGGGCTAAAACAACATTGTTGAATTCAATGAAAAACATGAATAGATAATGAATTATTCAGTAAGTTTATGCTTTTAGTTGCTTTGAAAAATAAAAAAAAACAAAGATTCGAACTGTTTATAAAAGTTTTGAAAGTGCTAATGAATTTAAAAAGAAAAATAATCTATTTTAAATTGCATTTCAGCACTTCAGTCATAGGTTTTTTTTTTTATTTAGTTCGTTAAATTGGAATGCAGATTTTTTACAAAATAAAAATATCTGAAATGTGAAATGTGTAAAAAAAACATTTAACCAAAGTAAACAATGCATCATTTAGCAATGTAGATTTTTTTCCTTTTCTAAACAAGGAAAATCAAAAATATCTAATTATATGGCAAATGTGGGTTTAAAATAATAATAATAATAATAATATGTAAGTGTCTTTTTTCTTGAATTCATAGAGTGTCACAAGAACATTTTTCAGCATTTTTTCGATACGCAGAGTGCTTACAGCATAATGCAGAAAAATACCGATCCACAATCGCTAGAGAAATCGTGAGTTGTAATTGCACTTAAATAATTTTTAACAAAAATCTGTAAAAGAGATCATGTAGTGTTCATTAGATATTTCACATTTTTACTAAATACAGTCGGACCTCTATTTAACGAAGTCGCTAAATCCCCCCAAAAGTTCGTTATATGGAAAATTCGTTAAATAGAGAGTCAGCTTTTAGAACACAATAAACTACATAAAACATGTCCATAAACACTAAATATAATTTCAAAAAGTAATTAACCACACTTATTTTATAAATTATATCTATTTGTTTTATTTATTTTACCCATCAAAAAGAAATCTGCAAGAGAAATAAGAATGAAACAAAACATTGTCTGGAAATGCATTGTATTTTCAGTTGAAAAATTATCTAACATTAAAATCACGATTTTTTATTATAGTTGATAAGCTGTTTGGAGGAATACCAAATTTTAAAGCAGTATTCTTTTTCTTCACGCCTTTATCCACCTCATCAAGAGTATTTTTTTTTCTTTGATGCAGAAGCACCTTTGCTTTGATATTTTCGAGCTACAAGAACTGAAATTATTAAAAGGGGATATTGAAAGTTTGCACTTCTTGGATGAAAAGCAAAGAATCACCGCGATTTTACTGCTCTCGGTGAGTTAGGTGCCTGGTAAGACCTGATCTTGGTCATTGTTCATCATAGAATGTGTTAAAAGAAAGAATAAGTTTGAAATGTCCAGTAATATTTTGCAAAATGGGGGAGAAAAAAAATTTAGATCCCAAGAAAAAGTTCGTTATATAGAGAACTTCTTTATTTGGAGGTTGTTTTACGAAGAAATTGAAAAATGTTCTTCGTTCCAAGTAAAAGTTCGCAAAATACAGAAATCCACAAAATAGAGGTTCGTTAGATAGAGGTCCGACTGTAACTAATCCTTTTTCTTAAAGTTTTCTAGAAAAAACCATACCGTTTTTATCACGCAGTTTTGATAAGCACAAGGAAAGCATAAATTGTTTTACCAATATTTTTTCAAAATTTTTGTGTTTTACATTGTTCTGACACCGACTTAAATTATAAATAATTGCCCCTAATTCATCATTTCCAATATTACTAATACTGATATAGTATAACTTTTTTTCTTTCAATAGTCAGTCACTAGAAGTAGTAGGCATAGTCGTGGAAAATAAAGTAAACACCCTCTACTAACTTTGCAACAAATTTATGTTGAAGAAAGTTACTGGCGCCAAATGAGTGGAAATAAAGTCTACTTTTAAATGACGTATATAAAATTTGCTTAGGGAGCCATCTACATATCAAAACGAACCTAAACTTTTTTTTTTAATAGCAATACCCAATTTTGACACCATAAATAAATTCTACACCCTTAATTTAGCCTAAAAACAAATTTTCATGAAATTCGTACGATTAGTTTCTGAGAAATTAATTATTTTAAAATGAGCCTATTTTGGGGCTGTATCCAATGTGGCGTTCGGTGCTCGATTGTTGAAATGCTACAGAATGACTATGTCACCTCTGTTAATGTATTATTTCTTGCCAATATGTCCATTTCACTCACTTAATATGTATCGACTATTAGTCAGCCCAAATGTTTCAAGAAAATGAGTAAAACATATATTGTTACAAATTATGCTTTTCTGCACATCATAGACGGATGGATTTTTTTAACCCAGTTCTAGATATGCTAGAATTATACAAATTATTTACAAAGGTGTATGTCTAATGACACTATAACATTTTAATATTTTTATAACTTAATTATAAATTTATATATTAATATTAAAGCATAAATTCGCCAAATTCAGCCATCGCCAAATATTCTCTGTCACTCGTACAATTGTATGGGAGATGAAACAATAATGAATTTAATTAATGACCATACCAGATTAACTGCTTTTTTTGAATATCATCTAATATGGTTTCCTTTATTGTCATCATTTTCTTGATTCTTTCATTTCTTATTCTTGATATTCTGCATAATCTTCTTAGGGTATCCATTTCTACTGTCACTAATTTCTTTCTTTCTGTCTTCATCATTCTCTATCCTCTCCTTACTGCACCAAATAGAATTTAATAGTTTCACGGCCTTTCTCCCCTGACAAATTCTGTATTCAATTTCCTGTGACTCTCTTCCTTCTCTATTAATGTCTACACATAGATATCTATAATACTTACAGTTTTCTATTTTTATGTTATTATTTAGATTTAGATCGGTGTCAATTCCTCCTATACATAGGTATTTGGTTTTGTTGACGTTCATGTGAAGTCCCCATCTCTCATGTTCTTCCTTAATTTTTACCACCGTCATTTTCTCTAAATCATTTTTCCTTTTTACAAATATAACTTGGTCATTAGCGAATTGTAGAGTAAAAATTGACGTTCCATTCCTATTAAGCCCATTCCTCTGCATTTCACCTTCCAAATTTTCAATGCATCTTCAACAATAATTTAAAAAAGTGTTGAGGAGATACAACATTTCTCACTGAGTCCTTTACCTGTTATAAATCCTTTTGATAATCTTTGGCCTATTTTAATCTTTGTTTTTCATTGCCTCTAAAGTTCTTGAATTACTCTGCTAATACTTGGATTTATGTCCATTTCATGTAATATATTCCATAATATTGGGATTGGAACATTATCATATGCTTTCGTAAAATCAATAAATAGAAGATGAATTTGATTTCCCGTTGCCATTTCCTTTTCAACAATTTGTTTAAGACAAAATATATTATCCATATATGATCTTCCTGCTCTAAATCCACTTTCCTTCCTTTTAATTTCTTCTTCAATGAAATCTTTTAAAAATTGTCCATATAATCTACTGAACGTTGCTGTTATAGTAATTCCACGGAAATTCTTGCATTTTTGTCGGTCTTCTTTCTTATATATTAATGTTAAACATCCAATTCTCCATTCTTCTGGTGTTTCCCTCTGTTTAAGCATTTTTCGAATAATTGTGTGATTAATCTAAACAATTTATCAGTTCCATTTTTGATCACCTCTGCCGATATCCCACCGGTACGACTTGCTCTTTGATTTTTTAATTGCTCTTTTAACTTTCTTAAGGTCCGATAGCATAGGTTGTCCCACAAAATCAATGCCTGTATTATTTTACTTGAAATTCACCTCTCGTTTTCGTAAGCAAAGTCTTATAATATTCTTCCCATTTCTTAACAGATATTCTTTGCTATGAATTATTACTTGCTTTTCTAATCTTTAAAAACTTCCATGCCTCTGTGCATCGCGTCTTCCTCCTATATATGTCTCCATTTCTCTGCATTCCCCCCCCCCCATGATATTATTAATATTAATTAATTATTTAATAATCGAGTGCGGTACTCATTCCAAATTAATGTATTATAACGGAATTTTTGGGGAAAAAACAATAAAAAAATTAGATGTGGTTTTCAAGATGAACATTGAATGCTTATAAAAGAGAGCTTTTCAAAAGAACTATTTTTACTTTTAGACTTATCGAAATGGTAATTCTAGTACAATCATGATGTACTGTACTGTTTTATAAATGTGTTTTCAATTGTTTATTTTGATTGTATTAAATCACCATGAAAACAAAATTTATTGAATATTTATAATGTTCTGCATATTGTTTTTTATTTATATTTTAAATGTAAATACAGTCGAACCTCGTTATGCCGACACTCTAAGGACCAGAACAAAGTGTCGTCATAAGCGGGGTGTCGCAGTAATCGGAGTTGGAGAAAAATGTTTATAAAAAGCTGTATTTTTAAGTAATTTAAGACCATTTGAAATTCATAACTAGTCTTGCAGTTTTAAGCAATAAAACATTATTAAACAAAATAAACACAAAAAAATTGAAAAGAACAAAAATCATATTTATGGTGACTTGTTTTTTATTGTTACATGGAATATTAATGAATTAAGGTTTGCTTATCCCTAGATGTGCGTCCTACAATTCTTTTTTCAATATTATACAATGAATTGTAATCAATATTCGTTGTTTCAGAAATGGATGTCAGATAATTTCTGATCGTTTCAATGCAATGCAATGCTTCGGTTTTAGTCGGATGAAGAATGCCTTGTAACCAAAGAAAGCGCCACCTGAATAGAACAAAAAGACCGCGAGTAGGCTGAAACGTCTATCTGGAGCTTAAGTGGGCCATTAATAGAGTTTGGGTTCATTTATTCAGATACAGGATTGAAGTAAAATTTCTGATTTGTCTCAATGGGTATTTTAGACACTTTTGTGAAAAGTTTGGTTAAGGTATTTCTTACCGCTTAATTTCCGTGCTTATAAGATGAATTATGAAAAATGGACAATTTTTCTAAACCGTCGGGATATCCAGAGTTGAACAATATGCAACGACGTAAAATCCGGGGTTTATTTACATTAAAATCATATACGGAAAATCGGGACTTTGAAAAACTGACGTGATAAGCGGAGTGACGTGAAAACCGAGTGTCGGGATAACGAGGTCCGACTGTATATTATCTACTGTATGTAATATACAGTCGGTGTAAGAAATCGGTACACCACACACATTTTGCATGAAATATTATTTCCTACAGTACGAATATTGTAATTAGAAAAATCTATACTAATATATCGAATCACATAACTTTAAAAAAATCTATATTTTAGAATGGTATATATGTAAATATACTTAGTTTAGTTTATTTAGTTTAGTTATTTTAGTTTAAAAATATACCTTTTTTCTTTGTAACTTTTCTTTGTTTAGATTTCCAAAGAGACTATACACTTATGGTTGCATGGTTAGTCAAAATCAAAATACCTAATATTTCTTAAAATTTCTGTAATTTTTTTTCTGAATCGACACAAACAAGATGACGTTAGGAAAACTCAACAATGTTAATTTATTGTGGAGTTAGGCAGCCTAAGAGAGACTGCTCAGGGCCGGCTAGGACTGCCCCTTACAGCTTAACGTCCCTCCCGGTATGTTCCCCGACACGTTAGGGCTCGTTAGTGAGTCGAGCTCTGTCCGGCCGTATGCAGATGGACAAACACAAAAGGCTCAAGGGGCGACGCTCACCCGCCAAGGGCGTCTATGCACCACCGACCACAGAACCCAGAATTTATTTGAAAAAAAACAAAGTGGGTTTACAAAAATTAGGCGAATGCCTTCCCGCCAGGAAAACGCCTACTCGCGAAGAGGGCGGGAGTATAAGAACATTTAAAGTAAAATAATAATAATAATAATAATTTACGTAAAATACTTTCTCCTTCAATATATACTAATATTTTAAATATGACTAAATCTACTATTATACTGAATTACAGTAGAGCGCCGATTATCCAAACTCCAGTTAACCGAGCTTCCAATTATCCGAATAGCCAATTTCTCTCAAAAAATTTTTCAACCAAACTTTCAATTATCCGAACAGCCTATTTCTCTCAAAAATTTTTTTTAAACGAACTTCCAATTATCCAAACACCCTATTAGACCTGGATATCTGATTTTAAATGATGATGAGATTGCGGATGAGATTCAAGACGAAAAAGAAATTGAAGAAAATGAAAACGAATGCTCTTAAAATGATCCAGGTCCATCACATAACGAAGCCTTTGAATGTTTGGAAACAGCTATGAAATGGCTCGAACGGCAGAAGAATGCTGATCCTATTCAACTAACGTATTTAAGAAGAATTCAAGATATGGCAGCAATGAAAAGAATGTCTTCTTTGAAGCATGCAACTATCGAAAGCTTTTTCCTTAAATTATAATCTCTAGAGTTCAGAAAAGGATATAAAAAAATAAGCAAAAAAAATGAAAAAGACAAAAATCAATTTTTAAACATGCCAGCATTAACTAGTGCTGTCAGTCCGAAACGTGGATAAAGTGTGAAGATTTTAGTACAGTCAAGAACATCCGTTAAATTATCTGTCCATTTATCCGAACTTTTGCTTATCCGAACTGTGGTCGATCCCGACTTGTTCGGATAGTCAGCGCTTTACTGTACATAATTTTATAACATTCTATGCTTTAGAAAGACAACTAAAATTGCCTGTTTAAACAAAATTAATATATTTAACATATCCTAAATTTTCTGTAAAATAATTTATTTTGGGCCACACAAAAAACATGATTTATGTAACCTAAGCAACTTTAATTTTTGTGTGCAATTCATATGTTTTTCACAAAACATACGAATACTGTGAATACGAATAACTAATACTTAGGCTGAATAATATACCTTTGTATCACTCTCCACTTTATGATGAACTGAAAAACAAGAAAACTTCAAAAGCATAATTTCTTTGTTTATAACACAGTTTGCTTATCGGTGGATAGATAATGTTGTCTGTTTAATCAAAGGCAAGATGTGTAATATCACTAATAATTTCGTAAAATATTTATTTTAAATCAGCAAAAACAACAATGTTACAAAATCTGAGCAATTTCAATTTTTTTCGGAGTTATTTTGCGTTAAATATTTCTGTCTATAAGAAATACGAATACTGTAAATACTAAGTAATATACTTTGAATTACTGTGAATAGAGTAGTATTATATTGAACTTACACAATTTTCTAACATTCTGCATTTTAAAATAGCATTTAAGTAAATATACTTTGAAAACGTATTTTTAATAACACAATTTAAATTTCCAAAGAGAGTATAAAGTTAAATCGCATGTGTAACAAAAATAAAAACATCTAATATCTTCTAAAATTACCGTAAAATAGTTATTTTTAGATCAACTCAAATAACACGATGTTAAGAAACCTCAGCAGCATTAATTTTTGCGGAATTATTTTGCATAAAATATTTTCTCTCACAAAATATATGTACACTGTAAAAGGAAACAATTTTCTCTCGCAAATCTTCGCTATGTCAACACTCTTATATTCCTTTTCTGCTTTTCTGCGATAAGATATCAAGTAAAATAGAAGAGAGAGACCTCTCGTAATCTGTAGACCCTAATATCCGGTCACTATACCTAGCCATTGCACATCCTGCTTCCAGACCCCCCTCTGTAAATAAGAGCCATCTTGAATGCGGGAGTCGCTTGTTTTTAATACATCATGTTTAATAAACGCCCTATTTAAGGCTTCTCCGTATTGTGACTCTCATTGGTTTACTCGGCAGGAGTTTTTTTTATGAAGGCATAAATGACTTAATTAAGTCGTGTTGCGCTTAATAGCGTAGAAGTGACTATGAAGCTGAAATACGTATAGTTAAGGTAAATTGAAGAGTTGGAGTTCACATGGAAAGGTCTTGGATTTGTGAGGTAATGAGTTCTGTGACTGACTGACTTATTTTTATTTTTATTTTTTAATTTAGCACTTTAAAGCACCCGAGTGCTTTGTAATTTAAATATTCACGGCTTATTTAATAACTGTGTTGTGATGAGTTTTTGTGACCGACTAGTATTTTTTTTACGTGTATTTTTTTTTTAAGCTACTTTAAACCATTTGAGTTTTCCGTAATTAAAATAGCTTCAGAATTATTTCTTTCGTAGCTTTTTACTTAATGGGGACACTTATTTGAAAGATAGCAAATGAAAATAAAAATTATTAGTTTCTTTTGCTTAAAATTTTACATTTTCTGAAGAAAGTGACAGTTATGTTTTATCATTTTGTCAGCTTAGAAAGTTTATAACGTAGAATTTGGTTCATTTTAGTAAACTATTTACGTAAGACTAAGATTAAATAGTTAATTTTAATATTTTCAGATTCTAAGTGCTTTTTGAATAATTTTGTGGAATCTCATTTGAATTTAATGATCTAGATTGAATGACTTCAAACAGAAATGCCTAAATATACTCTTGCAATTCTTCAACAAAAATTTATTTCATATATATTACAAAATTAAAATTTTTTTCGCCAAAGTTAAAGGTATTATACATAAATTTCTCTTTTTAGTAATTATTCCGTATATTATACCGGCTTATTAAGTTAAAAACCTAGTCTATTAATCTTCATAAGATCCTAACCCATCTAATAATATTTCTTCCAAATTGCGTAAATCTAAAAATGGCTCTAACTATTTATAGTTCTTTAATAAAACATTTTATTATTTAAATTCCTATTAAAATCCGCTATTAAATCCCGGTATATCATATCCCTTAAATTCGTTATTTAATTTCTAAAATATTGTAACTCATAAATTATCCGGTCTAAAAAACCTATTTCTTTTAAAATTCATTCTGTTATTTAAAAAATATCCAGATTAAAACTAGAATATTTCAATGATTTAAAACTTACGCAGAAATAAATTCATTTTCTTTTATCGTCTGGCGAAGGGAAAAAGCTATTTTTAGAAGCAGAGACTAAAGTTTGTTTAACCTTGCGCGTCTGAATGCAAGGCTATGGAAAATTCTGGAACAATCTTTGGCGCCAGGAAACTGATTCACCACAAAAGTAATCCGATTGGAAGTAAACAAACCGACCAGAAAGTAAATGTGATTGGAGGAGAAAGATCAGCTGACCGCGAGCCAAGATAGTTAAATAATCACATAGCCGGATACAGAGAGTTTTTAGGAAAGATTCTTCTGAGTTGTTGTTTTTCTTAAAGATTTTTCAGAGATTTTGCTGAGAGTTTTCTGAGATGTTGGAGAGTTTTTTAGATAGACTTTAGAGATGATCACAGAGAGATACCGAGATAGATTACGGAGATGTTGATGAAAGTAACAGGGTTTTGAGAGGTGAGATGACAGATTAGATATAAGATGTAGCTGTTCGATGAAGGTTGAAATAGGATGGATGAATGCTAGTTTATGGGTGTGTAGAATGAGGAAAAAAAGGTATCGAACTGTGTACGGAGATGTTTACGGAATTATGTGTAGAACACAGCGGAGAGATGGAACATTTTTTAAGCTAATTGTGTGATGAGAGCGAACTTTATTCTTTTTTACCATCGACGGAATGGAGCATTTTCCCTAGATCCAATCGAGAGTATGGAAATAAAACTAAATAGTGTTTCAACCGACTGCCTTGTGTGTATTCTTCATTTCTTTTACTCTGTCTTAAACCAATCGACTAAAACGGCTGCGCTTATTATCTGGGAACCCAAGTTAAAACTGAGAAATGCCCACTGCTCTAGTCAAATCGTCACATATATGTTCAATATGGAAAGTATAAATTAAAGTACACTGTAAAAAAAATTCCGCAACGTTCCTGGGAAAAAATGGGCAGCTGAGTTGCCCATTATTTCCAAGAAACATTTCTTGAAAATGACTGGTACTTTACTGTATATGTTAAAAACTTTCTACAGAAATGCCAGCAAGTTTCCTGCGAAATACCAGGAATATTTCTGTTGACAGCAAAACATTACTGACATATTCAAGGCTGGAGTAGCACAAGAGCGAAAAATGTCCAGACCAGGGATCGAACCTGGATACTTGGCGTGCCGTGCCAATGCCTTACCTGTTAGGCTATCCGGACCGATACCTGGCTGACATAATTCACTCTGGATGTTCGTTCCCTTCATTATGACATTACTGACATTTCACAGCATGCGGGATCCACAGACGATTTTTACATTTCCAGTTGACAATTTTCGCTTTATTATCATTATTTGTTAGAATGAAAAAATATTTTGAAATTGACATCAAAATTATTATTTATAATTTACACGAAAAAATAAATTTTCAGTTAAAATTCAATAAAGTAAATATATATGTGATATATTGTTTCTGAACTTTGCTTAAAATATAAAAATATATAAATGTAAATAATAATTAGAAAAAAAAATCTAGACATAAAATATTTTGGATTTTCGTCAGTGATTATGTTAGTTTACAAGTTAGATAAAATACATATAAATTTTCATGAAAAAAAACCCTAAACGTAATTGTATATTTTTTCCGAAAAAAAAAATTCAAATTTGCAGCAATTCAAAGTGTTCAAATATATGTCAAATTTAAATCAAATTGTAATAAAGTGTTAAAATATAAAATTAATTAAAAAAGAAAAAAAAAGTCAAGAGGTAGCATCGAACCCGGGCCGTACGGGTGGCGTGCAAGCTTTCTGCGTCCACACCACGAAAGACACGTTGAGAGTTGCAAACTAATGGGTATTTGAAACGTATGCTAAAACTCGGCATCTAATTTCTGAAAATCTAAGGCCCATTTGAAGAAATCCTTTCACAAGAATAATTAGAGATAAGAACTCTAAAACATACTTTAAATTAATCAAAATAGGTGAGAATCATATTTGATTGTCCCCTGGTTAATGCAGATCCAAATAATAGGTGTATTTTTTTTTACACAGTCTGCTCGTTAAAGATTTCACAGACAAGTACGAGAGATAATCTCTTAGTGATGTCACAGAGGTATTGCATTTTCATCTGAATTATCTTGACAATAGAGACGTAAAGGATTATGTCGTCTATTGATTTATTTGCATTACATGTTGATTTTTTTACATTCATTTAAGGAATTCGTTTTCGACACTCGCGCGCGAGCAACGGATTATAGGAAAAAAAAATAATAAATGGCGGCCGCAGCGTTTTGCTGTTTCCAACTTTTGTTCAGGAACGTTTCAGATAAGAAAACCAGAATTTCACAGGAAAGAGCTAAATTATTCTGAAAACCTGATAAAAGGCGAAACGTTCCTGGATTTTACATGGAAATTTACCATTTTTTTTTACGGTGTATTCCTTCTAAAATATCATTTTATAGCCTTTTAAAATTTCATAAGGCATTTTAAGTAATATTTTCATGTTATTCACATTTTAATTAGGAATGTACCCTTATAGAAAGCATGGTGGCAGCGGCGTCACTACAAGTCACAGTGTTCACATCGCATCTGCGACCAAAATGCTATCATTCAGTGACGTCACTGTAGTTCACTGTGGTCACATCAAACTTGTGACTAAAATGCCACCTTTCTGTGACGTCACATTGTGACTAAAACTTCTAAAAGATCAACAAGAACATTTCAAAACATTTTGTACATTATGAAAAATGTTTTTCTGGCAGATTTTTGAATTATTGTGACGTTGCAGTGACGTCACTGTAAGTTATGTCACAAATATGACCACAAAACCACCAAGATGTGAACTCACATTGTAACAATAATGTTATTTTAAGATATCTTTGAAAATGAGACAAAATATTTCGGACAGAGCCGTCTTAATGCATTTGAACACTTTGACCCAATTAATTTTGTGGGCTCTTTGCAAATTAACCTATATTTACTTATTTATCAAACTAAACGAAAATGGTCACTAAATAGATCAGTTTTAGTTACTATGCATTTGGAAATTATGATGCAAATTCTTTAGCTGATTTAGAATATAAATGCAATAATAATAATAATAATAATAGTAATAATAACATTATTGATAATAATAATAATAATAACAGTAATAGTAATAATAACATTAATGATAATAATAATAATAATAATAATAATAATAATAATAATAATAATAATGAAGATAATAATAATAAAAATAATAAAACCTCATTCAAATACATAATTAAAACATAAATGCTACACAGAATGTTCAAAAATTTTTGCAACGATTTAAACTTTCTACATGATTTAAATTTCAATAAAAAAATAGAACATAGCATCAATTACAAATACGGTTTAATTATTGTCTGCATCATTAAAAAAAAATCATTGCTTTAAAATGGCTGGGAAAATAAACACTGGATCGAGGGCTATGGACTTGCGCTTTACGAAGGGAAATACCCTTATTCGATTATTAAAAAAGGTGTTAAAAGCATGGTGTTCATATTTCTACACGTAAAATAAGTGACACGAGAAAACATGTTTCTCTGCTCTTTATAAGTCTTATGGTCTCATTGCGTGCCCTTATATACAGGACAGGTTTGGTCCCGGGTGTGATACATTTTCTAACCATATATATATATATATATTATATATATATATAAACAAGAAAAATAAAATAAAATAAAAGATCATTGAAAATCGCTGGTGGCTGCTATAAGTTGCATCTCTCCTCTTTATGGATGACCGAAAGCCCTTATATTGGACAATAAATACAAAATCTTTTCAGGGTAATATAAAGTTTTTCTTTCTACCTACAGAAGAAAAGCAGTCGGCACAATAAGGTCCGTACGGATAAAATCTGGCCACCCGACCCGATGCAGAACCGTCACAAAAATTTTTACAAATTAGTCACTTGAGAGAACACTGTAAATAAACGGACTAAAATACGGAAATACTACTGGCAATCGAGACGCCAGTACTTTATCCGTATTTTAACAAAAGTTTTCCCCCGTAAATGTAAAAAAAAAAAAAAAAAAAAAAAACCGTAAAATTTTCTGTAATTTACCGGGAAAAAGTTTCGTTAAAATACGAAAATAGTACTGGCGTCTCGATTGTCAGTAGTATTTCTGTATTTTAGTCCGTTTTTTTTTTTTTTTTTAACAGTGAAGGGCTTAAAAGCGGCCATAAAGATTTCACATTCACGTCACTGGGACTTCACATCGACGGTCACCATTTCACAGTGTGACGTCACTGAGACATCCCAATGCCATACGGGTAATGTCATCACATATAGGATTTACTTCTCACAAATGTCACATTCAAGATGCTCAACAACTTGACAAAGTGCCCCAATTGTCACTGGATGATGGTAAATAAAGGTGACTTATCATTAAGGTTTATGACATATTGCATTTCAGAGATGAATCCATACGACTTTAAGTATGCGTAGAAATTTTAATAAGAATGAGAAAAAACCTGGTAACAAAATAAATGCGCACTAATAACACAAAAAATTATCTGGCTTAATAATCATCTGGTGATATTTAAAAAAGTTCTGAATGTATTTAGCTTTTAATCTAAATATTACATTTGATTGATAGAGAGAGATTTTTGAGTCACCCTATTGCCTTCCTATTAGCCTCCGCTTCCACTTAAAAATGACATTTCCAAGCATATATTGTATATCAACGTTCCGAATTTGTCAATCTACATATTTTGCCGAAATTATGAAAAAAAAAAATGCGCAAAAACGATGTAATCAGTTTTCTGCATCACCTAAATATTTTTAAAAATATTTTCTTGTCAAAAACTTATTATTTTAGGCCCCTATAAAAATCTTTAAAATTTTGTTACAGGTTTCGAAAGCACACCAATGTAGTTGAAGGGGAAACGCAGTTAGTAACTTTTATAAAGGGGGGGGGGGGTTGGGGAGGACTGACAGAGTATTTCGGTTACTTTTAATAGACTTACACTTTCCTAATATTTTAGATAAAGATACTATCAGTAGATTATAAAAACTGGTTAAAAAATGCTCATCTGATAATTTTGTATTTTAACAGCACAACGTTGTTTACACTTGTCTGTTACAATTTCAGGAAAAATATATTATGTAATAATTTAATATAGGCAACCCACATTTCCTTTGATAATACCAATTCATAAATAAAGCGAAACCGCAAGCTTTGATGCAATGGTATATTATGATGCATTACTTTTCTCCTCCTTCCCCCTCATTTTTAAATACCAAAGAATGTTATAAATACCACTTAATAAATAATTTTCGAAAGGTGAAGAAAAACCTAATCTTATTACGGTAACTGGTAAATCAATGAGTTCAGTAAAATTTCGCTTTGCAGAGACAAAAAAAAAAAAAAAAAAAAAAAAAAAAAAAAAAAAAAAAAAAACTCTCATCCCTTCCACAGTATTTACTCTCGAAAAATTAATTCCATTAGGGAGACGATTCCGTTCCATATGAATGACTGCTTAGCGAATTAATCATCTTAAGTGTGTCATTAACAAGTAAGGTTTTTTCTTAAGCAGCGTCGTTTTGTCAGATTGTCTTTTAGCCTTATTGCTTCTGTGACAGATAATTTGATCAACAATTGAATAGATATAGTGGGAAAAAATCAGAACAAGCTGAAAATTTGGAAATTAAATATGTAATATTAAAAAATCTAAATATATCTAAAATCGATTTAAAAAAAAAGTAACAGAGGCTGATAAAAGTTAGTTTTGAAGTGTGATAAGTTAGTTTTGAAGTTTCATATTTAATCTATTATTTCTAAATGAAACTGCTACATTATATTCTGTTTATATTGTCTGATTTTATTTTAGATAAAAAATATTTAAAAAATAGATTAAACCATTGCAGGAGAAAAAGAAGCAAAAGGAAATGTAAAATGTCAGAATAGAATTTAAAAGCTGACATAATAATAGAAACAATGAAAACATATATGTAATTTCGTTTTTGCTATGGATAAAAATATAGTAATAAAGGTTGATAAATTGAAAATGAATGAATGGCGATAAGAAATTATTTTTCTACTTTTGATAATTGAAAAGTTTAAAGATAAAAAGTCATTCTTTGAATACGACTTCAACTAAGTAGACTATTGAAGATATGTTAGAAGGGAATGTTTCTTGCAAATAAAACTGCTTAGTTAGTGTTTGATTTTCAATTATTAAAAACTAACTTATAGAATTATATAAGGTGGCAAATCCATATAGGACCAAAAAGTACGAAACAAGTCTATCCGTTATATGAGTAACATTGAATAATGTATCATGTTTGTATCTGAAAAAATGTCATACGTTTTATTTTTCAATTTTAAACTTAGATGAAGATTCTATGATTGTAGTCATTTTTAACATCAACTCTACGTGAAATAGCAGAATATTTTAAGATGATTTGTGAGCATGATGTTTGGTTTAATCTAAAGTTTGGAAAGAAATATTTTAGTGCAAAATATGCCTATATTAAAATCGAAAGAGTAACGATACATAAAAAAGTGGTATAATACGTATGTTATTTTCGATAAATACAAAGTATATAACTATATGGAAGCGTTTGACTTTCAAAATTCATTGGTACTAATTCTTTTTAGATTTTGTGAAGTTATATACAAGTATATGATGTCGGGTACACGTCCTCTTCTAAATTGTAGAAGGCTGTCTTTCTTTTTAATCAAAAATGCAAAATTTAATCACTGACATACTTAACACCGTAATTATCACTCCCGTGATATTCACGGGCTGTGTCTTTTATTCAGATTTATTTGGCCTCCACCAGTTTTATAAAATAGTGTAATTGGCTACATTATGGTATCATTTTACCTGTCATTAAATAAGGTGACTATTTCTTTTTCAAAAAAGTGGTGCCAATAAGCAATCTGAATTTTTAAACCGTAATTAAATGCGATCGATAAGAGGTTAAGGTTGGGGACTTAAGACTATATGAGGAGCTCACAACCATAGTAGACCAAGTCCATTTTGAAAAAAAGTGAGATAGTCTATTTAGAAGGTGCATAAAGTCGGTTTTGTCCACTACCACAGTGAACCAAGTCTGCTTCACATACTTTATCATATATGTCATCTGTTTACAGACTGGGTTCACTGTGGCAGTGGATAAAACAGGTTTTATGTACCTTCTAAATGGACTATTTCATTTTTTTTTTCAAAATGGAATTGGTCTACTATGGTTGTGAGCTCCTCATATATAAAATGTATAGGGGAAGGAAGGGTAAAGTGGCCATTTGAGTTTTTCACTGTATAGTGCCTCCGCCACGCTGGAACTGGGCGAAACTATCATCACAGATTCTGGTTATACGAGTATTGTCTACGATTTTGAAGCGGAAGGCTACATTTTTCTGGTTTTTTATTCATTTTACTTTTTTGTTTGCATTTTTGATTTTAGGCAGGTGGTAGAATTTCTTTATTATAGATAAATAATATGTAATGTTATATTTATTTGCTCTTATGCTGTTTGATCAGTATGAAATTAACCTTTTAAATGGCGTGCGTTTGAAAACGTTAGAAATATTAATTTCTTCAGAAATAGATAAAACTTATCATATATCAAGTTAATTGCTTTTCAAAATACTTAATGTCCGCAATAAGTAAATTGTTTACATCATACATCGACCCTGTTATGAAAAAAGAACAGTACTTCTTGTTTCATCTTTTGAACTGTCAATCAAATTTTATAAACACTTGTATAATAGAGCTGCAGTATTGACATTATAAAGAACTATATCTGCAATTTATTGACTTTAAATGAATATATGTGTTTTATTAATTAACATAAACTTGAATTTATTTATGTATGTAATCAAGTCCAAATAATGTTTTGTATTATTACTTTCTGTCTCTGTAGATGTTTTAACCTAGATAGGAGCAAAAAATGAATGCCCCATTGTCGCTTTAGATATATGAAAATTAATTTAAAACGAAAGGTGGTTCAAAATTCTTGTGATACAAATAATGAGAAGAATACGCATTTTTAATAAACATCTTTACAAGTTCTTTACAGGTTAAATCATAATGGATAATTCACATAATTAATGGATAAAGCACTAAGTTTTCGTGGATATGCAGAAAATTACCGTGGACGATCCTGAAGAAGAAGTCAAGCTAATTTCCCTTACCTTTATTAAATGATTTAAATGTGATTATTTTTATATTACATTAGTTAGTCTCCGTTCAAATAATATAACAGAAAACGCTAAGTCATGTAGATTAGATGCTAGGCCACAGTTTTTGTAATGCCGTTATTCCGGGCAAAGTGGCCACAAAGAGATCGGGCAAAAAGACCAGGTGGCTCCTTTGCCCAGAAATGATTTTTTATTCACTGTTAATAACAAAATACTATTCAAAATTATTTTCTTTGAAAGAAAGAAGAAAGGTCTGGGTAATAACTTTTTCAGAGAGAGGGGCTTACTTTCGACATTTGCAGCCTGGATGTTTGCTGGGGTAATCTTGTATTCTTCCACTCGTTATATTAATACTCATTACTGTTTGCTTTATTTTGTAACGATTTAATTCTTAAAATATTACGAAACACAATACTTAGGGTAACTTTAGGATAGACGGCTATAGTTTTTAAAGATTGGAATAAAAATACTTAGAATGCAAATACAAGAAATATTTATGTATATTTGAAATTCTTATACATATTCTCATCATATTTCGTACAATAAATAAATAAATACCGAGAATAAAAAGTGGGAAACAAAGAAGAAATTAAAAAGGAAGATGGCCATCTCTCCTTCAAGCCGAGGAGAGATGGCCATCCAATACAAGAAGGAAAAAATGAAGTTAAAATAGCAAAAAATAACACATTGCATGTTGTTAATCATGAAAAACACATATGCAATTATATTACGGAAAGTCAGTGAATAAAATTTGAACAAACAAAATTTGAAGTATAATTTCAATCCTTCACTTTTCGTAAAATTTTACCACATTTTCGGCAAAGATCTTGATAGTTTGTACATGATTTATGGAGCCACTTCTGGCACCTTAGGCTTTATGCATTGTATCCAGTCATCCTTTTTGGTTCTGGTATTATATTCTTCTCCACAACAGACACAGTGATCCTCGTCCAATTCTATTCCCTCGGACTCTGTAGAATCTAATGATTTCAAATGTATTTTATCTTCTTCGCTGCTGGAAAGGTCGTGTTTTTGTTTTTTTCTCGAGTTTATTTTAGGCTTTTTGACTGTTTTAAGCTTATTTATCAACTTTATCTGTTTCTGGGATGAACGTTTCAGAAGTTTTTTTTAATATTTTATGAAACAAAAATACATTGTTAGGCTCTATTATATTATTTTTATTGAAATATTTATATTAGTTAAAATTTTAATAGTTATGTCAATTAATAGAATTATAAAAATAAAAATTTTATAATTATTTTAAAAATAATTATATTTAGTTAAATCCTCACTCTGTATAATTTTGAAATATTAATTATAAGTGGCCGTCTCTCCTCAATTTAATGTGGCCATCTATCCTAAAATTGATGGACAGATTGCCATCCAATTTAAAGTGACACTCCGCCATTGTACGTCTTTGTTTTAGACTTAAAAGCAAAGACTGGATTATATATGTGCCTTCAAAGACCTTATAGTAAAACGAAATGTAACATACATACTGTAAAAAATTCAGATACCTAACTCCACAAAAATATCCAACTACTAAATTAAATAAACATTAAAATTGCACTTTCTTTTTATAACTGAATAACACAGTTGCACGTCGCATTGAATGAACACGTTGAACTATTTCTTACGAACAAAGTTTACGCTGCAATTTGTGATTCAGTTTTTGAAATATTTAGACTGGCCATCTCTCTTCTATGGCCATCCATCCTAGAATTACCCTATCTTTAATGTGTGTTAACTGTAGCTTGTGTTCATTAAATATACATCCTGAATCGATGCGATTTGTTCATTTACCTATGCTGGCTACTTTGCTCAGCCTAGTCCAGCAAAGTGGCCATTTTGTAATTTTTTTAAAATAACGTGTACATCTTAAAATAAATTTTAAAAAATGTAAAATAGCAATTGAAACTACGGTTATTATAGTTGCTATTGGTATTTGTTTCTAGAACTTTACGAAAAAAAAAAGTATAAAAATTCATCAAACCAAAGAGTGATCACTTTATGCTTCCTTCCCCTATCAAATACTCTAAAATGTGTACGAATGTCAAAATCATGGTCTGTACCTTGATATTATAAAGAAATCGTAAATGATTTCGAGGTTTTTTTTATATTTTTTTTTTTTCAAATTTCTTTAACGATTTTGTCTTTCTTTATTCTTTCTCTTTTATTCAGAATTTTAAAACATGTTGAGAATAATTTTCTTTCGATCAAAGTGACACAAAAGTTCAGTTTGAAATGCATTTTGATTTTATTAGCGCTGAAACAGACATGTTCAAAGAGTGGCCACTTTATGCTTCCTTCCCCTATCAAATACTCGAAAATGTGTACGAATGTCAAAATCGTGGTCTGTACCTTGATTTTATAAAGAAATCGTAAATGATTTCGAGTTTTTTTTTTATAATTTTTTTTTCAAAATTCTTTAACGATTTTGTAGTTTTTATTCTTCTTGTTTTATTCAGAATTTAAAAACATGTTGAGAATAAATTTCTTGGATCAAAGTGACAAAATAGCTCAGTTGGAAAAAATGCATTTTGATTTTATTAGCGCTGAAACAGACATGTTCTAAACTACATCTGCAATAGCCGATTTTTTTTTTTTTAATCGGAATAAAACAGACGTTTGAATGCGTCATTCCTGTTCAATGAATAGATCAACAGAACTGATATCTCATTCTTTTAAAAGTTACTTTCTTTACTCTTACGCATATCAGATGAAAGATTTCCTTTCGGCATAAGGCGCTTTCCGGTCCATAAAGTTGAAAAGACTTCAGCGCCAGGAACAATAACGATATTGCGAAGTTTGGTGGGGAGGAGAAGAAAAGCAATGTTTCTGCCGATATTTTCTTTTACATTCTTGTCAATATAAAAGCGCAAACCAAAATTTAAAACGTATCAACGAAATTAAATAAATAAAAATTTTGACAGGGAAAAGTTTCTACATATTATTTCTCAAAGATTTGGAAGTTAGGTTCTTTTTTCTTTTAGCCTGAAAAGGTGTTTTGAACCTATTTTGATAATTAAATTGATAAGATCATGTTGAAAAGTTTTAGAGCACTGACAGAATCTGCGGAATTAGAATCTCCGAATAATAAATACCATGAGCTTGTAAATATTTATTGTACTAAAAAAAACTGTAATAATTTTAATAGAATAAGTATAGCTTATAAATTACAATACACTTTTCATTGCTGTGGTGACGTTATTTCTATTTAAATAAATACAGCTGAAATGGCACATATTATATCATATATCCTTTCATAAAATGTGAAGTAATTCAAGTCTGACATTCCAGTTGTTTAGTAACTGTATTGCCCTATATTAATTTAGAAGTGAATCTAATTTCTGTAATATATTTAATAAGTAAATAGTAATAATTTTATTTTGATATTTTATTAGCTGGAACTAATTTCAAAATTTAAAGACGTTTATCATACTCTCAAATAATCAAATAATCATAAATATTGCAATTATCAGTTTTTTAAACGTTGAAGTTCGTTATTAGACAATATATATTTTTTTCAATACAAAACCTTTCCAAATGGAAAATAAAATATATTCTTAGCGATTTTTTTTTATCAAACTTATTTAATTTTTTAATTAGAATATTAAATATTGTTGAATAACATAAGAATTTAAAAATATCAAATCTTTTCTTTTTTAATTAGCTCAATTAATTTATAAATATTTTTCAAAATTATAGTTATCATCTTAAAATTATAATATATATATATATATATATATATATATATATATATATATATAGATATATATATATATATATATATATATATCTAATTATCTATGAGGAATTGTGATAGAGGGACATTTCATTTAACGCCAAAACTTTAACTTAATGAAAAATAAACATTATTTATAAAATCTGTTTCAAAAACATTTTACTCGAAAAAAAAAAAAATATATATATATACAGAAAGCAAATTCAGTTTTCAAAAAGAAATTTAATAGTGTTAGATTTTACCAAGAATAAAACTGCAAGCTCAGCAGTTTTTGAAAACTTAAAAAAAATATCTAAAAGTTCAGGAATTGTATAAATATTCTTAAACTTATGGTTGTTTTTAAATGTTTTTATTAATGGAAACTTTTTAAAATAAATTGTAAAATAGTTTTAAAAAGAACATTAAAAAATGATAAGAAAAAAATTCCCATCTATCAAGACCATATGCTAAGAAATTTTTTATGTCAATGTAAAATTTAGGATTGTGATGTCAGTTTCAGATCTTTTTTTATTTTTTAAATACAGAATATAAATAAGTATACGGGATTTTATTTAGACCACAAACCTTTGTTATCGAGATTTACTTTCATACTTGCATTTCATATATTTTTCTTTTGAAATATTCAGAAAATTAATGATTTTGTAGCATAAGAAATATACCAGTTTTTATCTTGCGAAGTTTTCATGATTTTTCTTTTTCTTAACTTTCAGATTATCTGTGCTTTTAAAAAAATCACTAGAAATAAGTTTGGAGTAATATCATTTTTTCATCTATGATGCCAATTTGATACATTTTTGACATTATGTGCTTTTTCTTTTACAACTTTTTTTCATCATTACAAATAAAAAGGGATAGTTTGTGAAAATTGCATGTTAAAATTGATTTTTCAACTTATTTTTGCAAATTTTATTAGGTTAAAAATAGACATATTGTTTTCTAAACTGTAGATTTTAAGATATTTTGATCCTATACTTTCTGTAACATTGAAACATCTACATAAACTGGTGTAAATAAAAAGAAAAATTTGATAGGGCTGTATTAAACATTATAAAGCAGAAAATAAGTATACTGTTTTATAAGTGAAATTACTATTTCAATACAATAAATTTTTATATAATAAAATATACTACTATTACTTTGTAATTCTATATGATATTAAAAATATATTAAAACCACCGAAGTAACATAGATTGTTGGTCCATCGTTGGCAATATGCGCCTTTTGGAAATAATAGTGTTGGGAGTGGTAGCGTTGGGAAATCGTTGTGAAATGGTATGGTTGGGAAATTGTTGAGAAATGGTATGGTTGGGAATGGTAGCTTTGAGAAATTGTCGAGAAATGATAGGGTAAGAGGGTCCTGTGGTTGATACAGTGAGCTAATTTTTAGTTGCTCTCTAAGAGCAGCTGAATGATAAATTTTATTCCACAAATTATCATTTTTTATTAACTGACTTTCAGAATATATCTAGTATTTAATGAATATCAATGACTAGATTTGGAACAAATGCTTCGATTTTGATACTTCTTTTTATCATGGAATAGGCTCGTTCTGGTGGTTATCTAAGAAGAACTAAAGCCTCATAAAAAACGAAAAAAAAAATATTAAAATTGACAATTTGTGGATTTCTGATCTTTCTGAATTTTCACGATATTTGACTGGATTTTTTTAATGAGTTGCTCCATATAGTTGAGTATTAAATTATATAGAAATATCTTTGTTATCGTTCGCGCATGAGCAGATAGGAATTATTTCATACAACTGCTCATATTTCTTAAAATATTTAATACATTTATATTCCAATTGCACTATATTGTTTCTACTGCAATTTGCCAATTTTTCCT
Organism: Maratus speciosus; assembly: GCA_963932465.1. NCBI lineage: Eukaryota > Metazoa > Arthropoda > Arachnida > Araneae > Salticidae > Maratus > Maratus speciosus. The sequence goes on from OZ010791.1 coordinate 293,026,817, forward strand.
AAACTGACGTTTAGTTTGGTTGAAAACCCTGCATGATATAAGCTAAAAACATGCATGAATTTGTTGAACTTAAAACAAAATCGCTATATCTCCAAGAATATACGTGTCTTTCTTACAAAAATTAGTAAACATGTTGTAAAGTATCCACAAATTTGTATTCTGCGGTGATAGGTCATTTCATGCATTTTAATTTACAGGGTGATCCCAAGTATTATTTTTTTCTTTAATATTTTGTCCCCCTTATCAAATTGACATTGATAAATATGAGGTCAAACCTGTTCTTTCTAATCCTGAAATTCCAGAAGAATCTGACAATTATATTTCTAAATATTCGACAAAATGTCTAAAATTGTAAGTGGCCGGTCAATAGTGGCCATATAATGTATATGAACAGTGTACAGATTTGTGAATAAAGACGAAATCTACGAAATCGTTCTTTGATTCGAATATATTCATGAACTATTAATCTAAAACACTAAATTCTGTGGCGCTATAATCCATTAAGTCTGTTTGTCAGTCAATTTGCGAATTCTCCCCGCTAATGCTAGGTCTATGGACATAGAATGCCATCCTCATATTTAAAACATCTCCTCAGGAAATTAATGTTTTTAATTGCTGTTTTCTTTCTACTCTTATTAAGAAATGTTTATTTTTTTCTTAGTTCTCAAAATGTTTCTAAAATTTACGCTTAATTTAATATTTTATGTGTTAAAGCCTGGTGAACTCTCAGTAAGATTTTAACTCATATAAAATTTTTCATGAAAAACAATAAAAAAGTACATATTTTAGAACTATTTTAAGAACTAAGGAAAAAAGAGACGTCCTTTAAGAAGAGTACACGGAAAAAATAAATTAAAAATATTAATTTCCCAAGGAGATATTTCAGATATGGGGCATTCTCACAATCTTTTGACTTTCGGCAATAAAAATCTGGTGAAATTAAACTTGTTAAAATAACATTTTAATCTGACCGACGAATGCCTTAATGATTCAAAATAAGGAAAAAATGGTCAGCAGCGAAATTTTTTAAATTTAACTGAGGTTTATGTTAAACTTGCGAGTTTAATTTTCTTTATCTTTTACCACTACAACTTTCAATTTTCTTTTAAATTTTTACTTATAATGAATTTGCATAGTACCCACAGGGCATTCAAATAAGAAACAATAACAATAATGTAGTATTTTTAGTACAAAATTTTGGTATGACATTGGCTTAAAGGGGTGTTAAATAAGGGACGGTAAGGTAAAATGGAGACGGTATAGGAAAAAGGGACGAAATGGGAAAAAAAGGGACGGTAAAGATGGAACGGTAAGGAAAATTACCACCTATTTTAGGCAAATCATGTTAATTCTAAGTGTTTATTGATTCCACAATGTTTATTGATTTTTAGAAATAGTTATTTACATTGAATTAAATTTAAAAGAAAAATTAATTTACCTCGAAAAGTGCAGGAATAAAACTTGGGGGCGGTAAGACTACCAATAAAGCCACGATGCTTGAAATTGATATTTAAACGCTGGTTTAAATTTTGCAGTAAATTTCCTGTCAAAGAATTTTAGACATTCTTTCTTTAGCATACGTCTGCATAAGAAAAAACTTGAAAAAAATTCTGTGGCTGGATCTGAAGTGATTTTCTGCATAATTTTAGAAAAGGGACGTCAAGGAATCTAAAACCCAGGGACAGAGTTTAAAAAATAATAACAACCCTAAAAATGTGTGCAGGTTAATTTTTTGCTACATATTTATATAAAACAATAGCTCCAGTTTCGGAAAAAAATGACATCGAATTATTTTTATTGAAAATTTTTTATACACACAGCTCCAAACTTAAAAATCAGCATCAGGGACACGGGACGGTATAGGAGTTTTCCTGGTATTTGGATCCTCAACATCGTCCAGAACTTATTTATCTAGTTAATATTGTTATGCAATGATGCAATGGGATGTTCTCCAATATATGAAATAAAAATAACACAAGGACATGTACTAAAATAAAAATTATTATTCAGGTACATAAAAGTCAAAAGATTGTGAGAACGCCCCATATATGAATGCATCCAAAGCCCGTAGACTTACGTCAGTGAGGGGAATTCGGAAGCTGACTGACTTGTAGTCTTAAGGATTATGGCTGGCAGTGCCGAACTCTGCTTTATGGACCATGTGTCCTGCGGTACTGAACATTATGTAGTTCATCTGCAAGAAAAGTTACACAGCTCGAAAAAAGTAAATTTTACAGGAGAGGCAAAAGAAAATTTGCATGATTTTACAGTAACATGAAATTATAGCACTTAGGTAAGAATGCAGAAGTAAAAACGTGCATAAAAGTGCATTAAGAATGAAAACGTAGATTTTGGAGGGTTGAACAATTTTTCGTCCCCACACAATCCACCACCTCCCTTCTGTGAGAACGAATGACATATAGCGTAATAAATCAATTTTTTTTAAAGCTACACTGATGAAGCTTCTTCTTAGCAAGACGCACACATATGACAGACCTTTTAGTGGAATAAAACACAAAATGAATTTTTGCGAGATGTGTTACTTTTCTTGAGGATGAGAGGTATGTTCTGATCCTAATGCGCAATCTCCTTTCCCCTGTAATACGTGTCCAAAGAAGTATATAATATTATATAATATTTTGTAATATTATACTATTATAGTATTCATTTTCTTGATCCTGAAGAAATGAAAGGTAGCGTGAACTTTCACCGAATTCAGAGGAGAACCCTGGTCCCTGGCACATAAGCGCGACGTGGTGACCACTGATCTACTTGGCTTCATAAAGTGCACAGTATCCTAAGACAAACTTATGTTCTTTAAAATGCAATAGCAAGCAAACGGTTACAGCTATTATAGCTAATTGTTAGCTAATATCCTGACGAATATTGTGTTAAGTGAGGAATTCTTCTTAGAATTTTTACTTATTTTAGTACTAAATGTCACCTAAAAATATCGATGATTCTGAGCTGTCTCAAATTGTAAGAAAGTTTTAAATATTCCTGTAATTTTAAAATGCAAACCTTTCAAAACTGAATCAGCTTTGGCTCATATTTATGTGTTATTTTGAGCATTTTTACAGTTTGAGACAGAGTGCCTCTGTCCCTGACATTTGGTACTAAAGCAAGAAAGCAGGCTAAGCAAATTCTCCTGTTTTCGCTCATTCATCTTTTGCAAGAATAACTTTAATAGCTGCAACTATTTGCCTGTTATTCTAGTCTAACATCAGTTACCCCGTTTTAAGACACATTTCACTTAGATTTATATTATAAATATATCAATAGAATTGTTGCTCTTTTACAATGCTATTGTTATTGAAACGTTTGTTCTGAATAAGAGCAACCCTCAACTATTTGTTATTCAGAGTAAATCATTATATTCCCCTATAAGTAGCTTTTCTTGCATTATTCTACTTTGTATGCATGTAGTGAAAAGTCAATCACAGATCTGTGATTTCGAATTCCATTTGAATAATAAAAGGCTGAATTTCCATAAAACGATGTCTCAATAGAACTATTGTAGATATTGCAAAAGGAATGTTCTTTTCTTTTTTTTTCTTCACGCGTCATTTAATTGTAAAAATGTCAAAGAAAAAAATGTGATTTGCATAAAAATTACATTAAAGTTCGTATATTTTATACAAATAATTCGAAACTTTGAGAGTATGTTTTATAATATGTTAGGAGATTTGCCTTTGGAACTTTAAATTTCATTCGATAATGTTATTGTTGTAACAATAATTACTTTTTCCACATTATTTTCGTTCATCATCGCAGACTGCTATGAAATATACAATTAAAACGTAGGATGTACGGGAGAAATTTTTATTTTGTTGATTATTTTCAGTCATTTAGCCTTTAAATGAGGCAAACGTTAGCAATTATTCTGTTCTTATATTGTTGTTATAGTACCTCACACTGACGTGGGTATTAGGCTTTGGAGCAAATAATTCATTGACAATTTTCATATATAATACTTATAAAACTATTATACTAATTATAAATCATCAAAAGAAACGTCAGTACTCCCCTTTGAAAAGTCACGGTAAACACTAAACATAAGCAACGTCGAAATGTTGAGACTCAAAGAAATATGGGAAAGCATGGATAGTAATAAAAATTGTCTGGTTATAACGGAAAGTGTTGATTAGCTATCTGCACCTTCATTACTTCTCCAAGAGGCCAATAGATAGGTCTAACTGGTGCTTCCGGGTTCGCAGTCACAAAAAACGGGACAAGGACTCAGAAAAAGCGGGACAGAGGCTTCTAATGCGGGATATAAAAACACAGTAATTCCTATTAAAACGGAACTCGTCTATAGAGAATCCTGTCTTAAACGCAAAAAACGCCACGATCCCGACGGAAAAAGTACCATACAAATCTATCTGCTTTTAAGGCAGAAAACTGTCTAAAAACGGAATCTTTCTCTGGTCATTTGACGTATCTTAGAGAGAAAAATCGGCCAAAGCGGTATTTCTATTGACCAAAACAAAATTCTGTATTGGCGAGATTTCGATTGAGCAGTTATAATTGTATGGTATGAACCATGAAAGATCAACGTATAAGACGGGTTTTTTTATAGACATAATCCATTTTTACAGGATTTAGTGAACTGAGTGCAGCAAAATTTGTAAAAACTGAATCACCAGGAGCCGGAAAAATATACAGTTTTAGACTGGTTTCCGTCTGAGCAGTTAGTCTACTTTCGGCGATGCCGTAAACTTTTTTCTGTAACAGACAAATTGTGCTTTAACAGATTTACTGCATAAAGTTCCAGTTGATGCACATAGGAAAAAATGTGTTCTCAAAATTGAGTAAAAAGTAGTCAATTTTAAATACGCCAGATACTTAAAATACCTCCGATTCGAATATACTTAAAATTGAGGATAGTGTCTTTTTTAATTTAAGATTTAAATATACAAACATTAGGGCCTGTTCGAAATGTATTATGGCATATGAATAATTATTTTTTATTGGTAAGCTCAATGATATTATGATTCAGTTGTTTGAAAATGCTATATATTTAATTTGAAATGCTAAATAAATATAAAAATATTAAATTCCGAACAGGTTCTTCAAAATGAATTCTTCAATGGAATCTTCGAATAGGTTCCTCTCTAAACTAGCTTAAAAATGAGTTTTGAACTTTAAATATTTTAAAAATTTTAAATATTACATAAGATTTAATTCATATGAACATGACTTTTAAAATAATACTCTAGCAAGTAACAGTCTTTAGATAACAATTTTTAAATGGGATATGAACAAAGCGTGATATCAAGAAATTCTTCCCGCTTCAAATGGATATTTTTAAGTAGAAATATTTTAGAAAATGCACAAATAATCTGCTTAAATATTGCAGCAATTAATGGAAATTTTTAGCGAACGTAAAAGCAGACTAAAGTTTTTAACTGCCTGCTGCCATGTAGCAAATTACTAAATGTAGTTTGTCCAAAAATATTATCTCAGATATTAGTTTTTTTTTTGTCCCGTAAAATAAATGCAATATTTTCATGCTTAGTTCTAACAAAAGTTTTAGCATACATTTTCGTTTAAATTGCAGTAAACATTTAACATGTTCTGCACAGTGGTACTTTTTATAATCCGATTATGATATAAGGAATTAACAGAGATGTGTGTCTATGGTAATGTTTGTAGCAATTTTAAAATGGTTGTACTTTTCTTCATTGCTTTTAATGCAAATTAAGTTTCTCTGTAAAAAAATGAAGCTATATGTATTCAATTTGAAAGGTTCCTGCACAAGCATTTTAAGTCCTAAAAAGTCTTTAAAATAGGGCTAAAAGCTTAGTTTAGTTTGAAAAGAAAATTAACTTCTAATTCTTATAGGAAAGAGATATGTGGGTATCTTTAAGCATGAAGGTATTTTGTCGTTACTTAAAGTCATGGTGAGTATTTTGTTGAACTTCCATTACTTAAAACAAGTTGGAAATTGCACATCAAACGTGGCAAATGTATAGTTCGTTCTAGTACTAGATATGTGCTAAAATGTTATAGTACTACTTTGTACTATAACTAGTTTTATAAATATTTTGTGCACGATATATTTTAGTACACTTCATAAGTGCCTATCGATTTCAGTCTTTTCGAAATGCTGTAACATCATTAAAATGCATTTGAAAATTTTTTTCCATTGGCCGTAATGTAACGGAAAACTTTTGACTGTCCCTGTAATTAAACTATACATACGATTTTTATAAAATCGGAAATGACTCGACAAAATTATGCAAAAATTATATATTTTAAATTTCAAACGATTCGGTTGGGTAGTTTTTGTGCTGTTATATGCGGACAGACGGACTGAACGACGACTATAGGTGTTACGTATTTATGTAATTACGAACGCACCTAAAAATAACTAAAGATGAATCCGTGGATCTACAAAGTGACTCACTTTCAGACATCTGCGCTTATAATTTACCTCAGAAACGTCCTTAAAAAAAGAAAAAAAAGCTTAATTTAGATTTTTTTTAAAAGTAAATTTGAATCGCTGTACAAAAGTGAGATATGTATATTTTTTAAATGCGAAAAAAAAATACTTAAGGGGAAATGTTGGTGCAAAACTTTCAAAATACCTTAGTTTTATCCTACAAATTTCTATTTTACTTTCAGTTTCCAACACTAGCTTGCTCAACGTTTGGTAAAAAAGAAAAAAAAATAACACAAGGAATAAAGAAAAATTAATAAAGTGTGTACTCTCCTTTTTCTTTCCTTTCTTCTTTTTTTAAATGTTAGGTGTTGTGACAATCTATCATATATGGGGCATTTTCACAATTTTGACTTTTCTATACTTTTCTGTCCCTGAATAACAATTTTTATTTTAGTACATATTCTTTTTTATTATTATTATCATTCCTTATATTGGGAAACATCCCATTTCATGATTGCATAACAATATGAACGAGATAAATAAGTTTGGAGATGTTGGGGGTCCAAATATACCACGAAATTCCTATATCGTTCCATGTCCCTGATGCTGATTTTAAAGTTTGGAGCTGTCGGTATAAAATTGTTTTAATAAAAGTAATTCGGTGTAATATTTTTCCGAAACTGGGACTATTATTTTATGCAAATATATAGCAAAAAATTAACCTGCACATATTTTTAAGGTTGTTATTATTTTTTGAACTCTGTCCCTGGGTTTTAATTTCCTTACCGTTCCTTTTGCTAAACTTATACAGAAAATCACTTCAGATGCAGCCATAGAATTTTTTCAATTTTTTTCTCGTGCTAGTTTTTTTGCTCGTTTCGTATGCTAAAGAAAGAATGGCTAAAATTTTTTGACAGGAAATTTGCTGCAGAATTTAAATCAGCATTTAAATATCAGTTTCAAGCATCGTGGCTTTTTTGGTATTCTTTACCGTCCCCAAGGTTTATTCGTGCACTTTTCGAGGTAAATTAATTTTTTTTTTAATTTAATCCACTTTAACTAACTGTTTCTAAAAATCAATGAACATTGTGGCTATTACTTAGTCTTAATATGATTTGCCTAAAAATAGGTGGTAATTTTCCTTACCATCCATTTTCCCCCCTTACCATTCCTTTTTTCCTGTACTGTCTCCTTTTCCCCCCCTTTCCGTCTCTTCTTTAACACCCCTTTAAGACAATTTTATACAAAATTTTTTTACTAAAAATACTACATTGTGATTATTTGTTATTTGAATATTCTGTGGGTACTATGCAAATTCATTATAAGTAAAAATTTAAAAGAAAATAAAAAAATATAGCGGTAAAATGGTAAGTAAAATTAAACTCGCAAATTTAACTTAAGCCTCAGTTAAGTAAAATAATTTTCGTTGCTGACCATTTTTTCTTTTCTTTTTCTTTTTTCTTTTTTTTTTTTTTTTGAATCATTAAGGCATTCTTCTGTAAGTTTAAAATGTTTTTTTAGTAAGTTTAGTTTCATCAGATTTTTATTTCTGAAAAGTTAAAAGATTGTGAGAATGTCCCATATCTAAAGACATATCTATCTCTCTTTTTATATATTACATACATGGGTTCTAGGAAAACCTTTTGCTTTATTTTTCTAAAATGTTACTTTAAAATTAAAATAAAATAATATCAATTTTTGTGACAATAAATGGTTTGCCAGATTTGTACGTAAAAAAAAAAAAAAAAAAAAAAAAAAAAAAAAAAAAAAAAAAAAAAAATAAGTAAACACTTGTTTCTTCGTTTCAGAACATCTGTTGTTACTAACCAGCAGCATACGCCAGTTAGGGGAGTCCTGTGGTGGAGACTACAAATCCTTTTCTTGTTCTGAGTTTCCTTGATTTTTTTTTGTTTAAGTTTGTTTATTCTAATGGTAGTTTTTGTTTAAAAATGAGTTGTCAATTTTATTTCCAAAAATCTACAAAAAATATCTGAATTCCACGGGCGTTGCACCGAATCCTTCGTTCTAATTAATTGAAAATTCACACCTTAAAAATAAAATTCCCTGAGTATAGAATGCGATTCACTTTTGGACATTTACGCAGTTAATATAGCAAATAAAAATGTAAAGAGCTTTAAAAGCGTTCAACTTAAAATAATAATAGCAGTATTAACAAAAAACTGACGGGTATTTATATAATTAAAGCGCAAATAAAATATTCATTTAATAAACCTAAATTAATCATTTTTAGTTGATAATGAATTTGAATATTGGCTGTAGACCCAAATGAAATCATTCTAAGTTTTAACTTTTATTTTTAGAAGAAGACATTTTAGAAATAATCTAAATATAGAACTATTTATGAAAAGTTAAATTCAACGTCTACCTCAGACTTTGGAAGACTGGGGTGGCTATAATGTGGCAATACAGATCTGGTCATATTTTAAAATGAAGAATGCATGAACAGCAGCTTCACGAGCAAAATATATTGTTAAAACTCAGCTAATGAAATATACAAGTTGCAATACTTCCAGCCCCTGTTGGCTGTCACGTGATCGAGATAGGTTAGTTTATATCAATTGTCGAAATGCTATGTCATAAAGGTAGCCTAAAATATAGCCGATCAAAGAAGTGCCACCTCCTATCTCTGGAGAAACGATACTTCACTTGTAAAGCATACAATAGTATCGTCGAACATTAACTACAAATTTCTCATGTTATTGAAAGTACTGGGATAATAGTATGTTTCTCATAACACAAACAAAAACAGCAAGAACAACAACAACAACAACAACAACAAAAATACAAAATATTGAAAATATTGAAAATATTTTTTTTTAATTGTGACAAAGTAATATTTAATTTAATTTCGAAGAAATCTCTTAACATTACGATGAACTTTCTCAAAGTTAGCCTGTCAAAATAGAATAGGCACAACAGAAAATTTCATTTATTAATAACAGTACAAAATTAAAAAAAGGCTTATTAAATTCTTATATTACTTAAATATTAGGTTCTGTAAAATAATTTAAATATATCATATCAAAATTAATAAATAGGTACATTGCTATAACTTTCATAAAAACTCATAAACATCTGAAACTATACTGAAGCCTCAAATGTTCAGGCAAGATGGAAAAAATACATCATTTAATACATTTTAATGATGCTATTTGTTAATAGTATTTCCTTAATGTCTGATAAATTCAAATAATTGTATTTGCATTAAATGAATTGCTTTTTGAAATCTTATTAGAGGCAGACATTACCATGGTTTTTCAATGGCCTGTTTAATTCTTTAGTAGAGTCCTATTGCTTTCCCACCTTCAACACTTCATGGGTTAGGACACCCAAAATATTCTCAGTTGGGATTAAGTCTGGACTTAAGCTGGACAATCTTAAACGTTAACATTTCGCGCGGAAAGTCAGGGTTTTGTACTATGTGAGTTGAGATTTAAAGCATTTTCGTGCTTAAATCTCCATTCAGGACCACCTAAGATGTCACCAAATAAAAGTAAATGTTCGTGTAATGGCTGTTATTATTATGTTGAATTTTGTTTCTGATGGAGAAATGCGAGGGAAGCTTGGGCATTTTAGACGATTCGCGCCTTCCCTTGCAAACCTTCAGAGACTTACCGCCTTATAGTCTACTGAAGAAAGTACGTGACTGTTTCATGGTGTCCTGACAGTAGCAATTTTTGTCATCAGGACCATCCAGCTGCCACTTCTTTTCGCTATTGATTAATATGGAGTATTGCACCTTTACCCATTCGACAAGTACTTTCGAATCCAATCCATTCTGCCATTATTATTTGTGGGATTTTTGGCACAGTTTGAAAAACAAAAAACTTCTCTCAGTCCCTTATGCATCTATTATGTCCTTGAGACACTGACACCGAGATCATTTCTAATTTCCCTGATGGACAACTTTTGTTTTGACACCAATCTTCCAATTTTTTATTCAATGTGAACCTGTGTTACAAGTAGCCGCCGCATCTTGGTTTTAGGTCAAAATTGTTATTTATAGCAAGTACTCGGTACATCGCACGCTTTAAACAATTTAAAAATCTAGAAATTTTAACCCTTTGGACTCCGGTGTCTCTTACACAAATTTTATTCGGTCGGCACCACTTTTTTTAAAGAAGTTTCCTTCAAGTACACAATTTTAAAAAAATGTTCGAATTAAATAAGGCAAATTTAATTTTCCTTTATTACTGGTGCCAAAAACAAATTGTGCAAAGAAAGATGATGTCGCCGCAGCGGCGACAATGGAGAGCAAAGGGTTAATAACAGTCTTATCTTTAAAATTTCCCCTTTTGTGAATTCAGTAGCTTTTAGCATCTTAAATAACAAACGTAAATTGAATATTCGCTGTTATGCTACTCAGGAGAAATGATTGGTTGATGGTTAAAATCAAACCAGCTTTCATTAACATTTTCATAATGTGCCTAAACTTTTGAGACCGTAGTGTCTTTTAAGCAAAAAATCAGGAAAGGAGTATTTTTTAAATAAATAGTACTGATTTAATGACCCCGATATCTAATCTATTTTCATTTTAATTTCATTTTGATATTTATTATGAAATTATTCCACATATTTTACCTTACAATATTATTATCACATTTTAGTGTATGTTTAACTTTTGAGACAGACTGTACAACTATATTTCAATGATGGAAATTAAAAAACCAATAATCTAAAAAGTTTCACAGGCGTCCTGATTAAATGCAAACCAAGAAAATGTTATACTTCAGAAATTATTTCTTTTTTTTTTTATTTTAACCGACCTCCTGGTAATAAAATAATATGTACCTCATTTTTCCTGTTGAAGTTATTGTCTAAAATTTATTTTTGATTTATGTTGTTGTTTTTCTCTGACAGATATATTTTTCAGGATTTAGAACAAAGTAATTTTTTCACATTAAAAACTTTTTTTTCTTCTATCATCTGTATTTCTGCATCATATACCAACATTGGTATGTAATAGTTGTTGGGTACGCCTGTTTATTCAAGTGTAAATTCTGTGAGATAAGGTTTTAGATTAAATTGAAAAGATTTTCTGCAAGTTTCTTTTTGAGAAAAAAAGTATTGTTTCGTTTATTTGAGTTAGGTTTAGTTAGGATTACTCTTGTTTATTAATTTTAGTACAGTTAAATGTAGCAACGACATTTTTCGTTATTTACACATTTTACATTTCTTTCAGTGTGTTGTGTATATTATGCTTTAAAATAATGACAGAATTTTTAACTCGATGTAGGAGGAAATAAAATCTGGATTTGTATGTTCATGTTTTACTTTGGTTAGATTGACCGATTTTGATATATTTTGTAAATCTCTAAACGGCAGCCTCGTAAAATTTAACCCCTCGACAATCTGATTTTTGAACTAAAGAAGCTATTTTTCATACCAAAAGTTTATTTAACTATTTAATTTTATTTTTATTTTTACAGAACCTACAGGTGTAATATGTTTAATAATATCTTATAGTTTAGGAGATATAACAATTTTGATAAAAACCTGCGTCTGAATAAGAAAAACAACGGGTGAAAGCGATTTCGAAAAGAAAAAAAAAACATCGGGTGCATGCCTAACTGCGAAAACTGGTAAATGGTTAAACTGACTGTAAAAGAGTACTTTTATTAAATTTTTACTTTTGAAATTCTCTAATATAAATATGAGGAATTTAAAAAATATTTCAGCTTTACACGAAAATCAAAATATCTTGGCTGAAGGTGAGTAAGGATGAGGAAGTATAGAAATGATGGAGAGCAAGACCCTCCACACACAAATATAAAGAAAAGAGAAAAATCATGCATTCAGTATAGATTATGAAGCACTTTCCAACACATTCAGAATACTGTTACAAAACGTCACAGTTTATTAAGGCGAAATATGGAAAACGTATAACGTGTTTGCAAACTCAATTGCTGAAATTACCATCAATAGTCGGAAAAATATCAGAATTTCTTTTGTGCAGCCCTGTACAGGAACTATAGATTTCATCTATAGACTGCATAGTATACTAAACCTTGATGCTGTTAATAAACGCGTAGTAAAGGTAAAAATTCCCTTTCAGCCATTTCCGTAAATAAACGGAAATAGTCTCGAGATATTTTCTGTAGCCCTGTATATTATCTATAGAATTTATACATACTAAGTAATATGAAAAAAAAAAGCTAAATTTAAAAATGCGTACCACAACTGAAAACACACTTCTAACAATTATTTTTAATAGGCTGTACTATAGTCAAATTATTTTGTCTGCCCCAGTAAATAAACCATAAATTCTATGCACACCATATTCTACAGTTAGCGCCTTGTAGTAGATCTCTGTGATATATATATATAGTTCAATATGGTTAAAATAAGTGCGATAACAGTAAAATACGTCGTAAAAATTATTCCTCACAGACCGTTATAGATCGGAATTCTTTTGAGTGTCCCTGTACGCGAACCTTAAATGTTAGACATATTGATTTCAATTCCAAACACGCCAGAGTAAACCCCAATAACATATATCGATTTCATACTAAACTGACTAAATTTCCGTGAGTTAAAGCACGGACAGGCAACACATAGATGGACAAACCGAATTTATAAACACTTTTCAACTATGTTGTAAATTGTTAAAAAAGAAGAGAGAACGAGTATAAGAGCTGAAGAGATCCGTCGTTCGCTTCTGGGATGAAGTAAATTAGTTGCAAATATAACAAGAAAGAAAAATCGCGCGTACGGCATAGATTATGAAACACTTTCCAACATTCCCTGAAAATTTTAACAAAGCTTTGTTATTTAGGGAAATAAGATAAATAAGATAACTATGTACACATTTTAGAAAACTCATAAAACATTTAAAAAAAATGATTTCAGTTGCCGTCCATAGCCAAATATGTATTCCAATTCTTTTGAACAGCCCTGTATTTGATCTGTATGTTGATATATATACTATACGGTGGAAAAATTAAGTTTAGCAAGAAAACGCATAACAGATTGAAATTTCTCTTTCAGCAATTTATACTAACAGTGGAAACACACTTCAATACATTTGTACAGCACTGTACTTTATCTAGTACCTTTATTACACGTCACTATTTAGCTGTTTAATTCAAACTAATACACTCTTAAAACTTCTGAAATCATACTTCCAGAAATTATTATTCATAGACGGGATGTATCCAATTCTATGCGTGACCCTGTATATCATTTATCTATATTCTACAAATATTTCTTAATAAAATAAACGCAGTTCAGCGTAAAACTGCTTAACTCATTTAAAAACCACCTTTAAGCAATTTGCGCTCATACACAGTAACCCTTATGAATTCTTTTGTGTATCCCAGCATCAGTGGCGTGGCGTCCGGTCATCGCTGGATGCGGCGATGACCAAGCAATATTTTAAAACTCTTAATAAGCTTTTAAAACTCTACGATCCAGTTTTAGCAGAACATTTGGAGTTCATGTATAAGTGAAGGTAAGATTTAAAGTTTCTTTTTTGAACATTCAACCATTGAATTTTAGAGTTAATAATTTTTCACCACAAACTTAAATAATTGCGATGACCACCGAAAATTTTCACGCCACGCCACTGCCCTGCATATAAATTATAGCATTTGTACACACCATACAGTAAGCATAAATATAGTGAAACATAAAAACGCATATCATAATTGAAAATGCATTCCTAGCAATCACCGCTAATGTATAGTACTTCTGATAAAATATAGTATCTGAAGCCTTTTGTGTGTCCCTGTAAATGGTATGCACTTCGTATTATACATGAAATAACTTATGGTAAACCTCAGCGACGTATATCAATTTCATTATATATAAAATAGTTTAACATAATTAAAACACGCCGCAAACAATTCCACCTCCCTATATCATTATGTAACGGAATTCTTTTGTGCGGCCATGTAAATGAATAATAACTATTCTTTGCACCACATATTCTACAGAAAGCATGTTTTAGTGCACTTCTTAAATGCATATAAATTTTGTTATGTTTGGATGCGAGTAACATAATTAAAAATCATTTTAAACGATTTTTTCCCATTAGCCGTAATGTAACGAAATTCTTTTGACTGTCCCTGTAGATGAACTAAACATGCTACAAACTTCATTTGAAATAGGGATCGTGCTATGGTAAACGTTAATAATATCCAAAAATTTCAGGGCAATCTGAGAGTATTTACGAGAGTTAGAGCGCGTACAGACGGCCAGACAAACCGAAGTCATAAACACTTTTCAACTTTGTTGGAAAGTGTTAAAAACCCTCTAAAAGAACAATGTTCTAATTAATTTTATATTTGTTTTTATTTAAGCAAAAGTAACAGAATGTATTATATGCGACGATCTATGGTTACTGCTGGCAGGCAAGTGGCCATGTGTTAGACATTGGTTCAGGTTTTACTGTTAAGCTATATTATATTTTAAGCATTTTAAAAAAATAGAGCTTTTTATTTTCATTATTCTTTCATCTAATAGTTTTATAGTGAATAATGGAAGAAGTACCGCATTATTTTTCACTTTTAAAATCATTGTCTAAAATTTGTTTCTAAGTTATATTTGCTGCTCTTCTTGTGACGGACATATATTTCAGAGTTTAGAAGACAGTAATTTTTTCCATTAGAAACCTTACTTTCATTTATCATTCGCATTTTTGTATCCGATTTTGGAGATTTTATCAGAGTCTATTCGGTTTTGTTTACGCCTATTTACTCAAATGTGAATTTTGTAGGAAAATAAATAAGTGTTAGATAGAATTACTGAAGATTTTCTCTAAGCTTATTTTAGAATGAAAACGGGATTACTGTTTTGTTTTGTTGTACGTTTAGATAGGGTTACTTTTATTTACTGTATTAATAAAATTAAATGTATTAATTTAATTTTTCTTTTATTAACATTCTCTATTCTACTTTAAGTGTTTGTCTTTAATTAACGTTGTGGTATTTAATCTGGTATTAAAGAAAATGAATTTTCAATCTGTATCCCCCTTTTTCTTCTTGTATCTTATGTACAATTTTGACATATTACAGGTTCATTAAAAGTTTGTTGCAACTTTAAAAATTAATTAAACAAGAACGAAAATTTATGCGTCCAGTACACTTTATGTAACACTTTCCAATACATTCAGAATACTGTAATAAAACTTCACAGTTCATTAAAGCGAAAGATGATGTCTAAATGAACAGTTTGAAAAAATAATTGCGCATTTGAAAACCTAGTTTCTGCTAAAGCCTCAATAGTTGTGAAAATATCCGATTTGTTTTATACATAGTATGCTAAAAGTTAGTTCAATTAAACGAATCGCACAGTTGAAAATTTTCATTCAGCAATTTCCGTAAATAAACGGAAATGTTCTTCAGAAATTTTGTGCAGCCATGTATAAGATCTATATAATTTATACATACCAAGTAATTTTTTAGAAAAAATAGTTGAATTTAAAAACGCCTACCACAACTGAAAACGCACTTCCTGCAATTTATGTTCATAGGTTTCAACAGTTCAATTATTGTTCTGTGACTAAATTCTTTTGTGTGTCCCTGAAACTGAGCGATAAATTCTATGCGCACCATATTCTACAGCAAGCGCCGTATAGTACACTCCAGTAACCTATGTAGTATAATGTCATTAAAACACACCGCAAACTATTTTCCCCCGACGGAATTATTTTGAGTGTCTCTGCAAATGAACCGTAAATGCTACACTCTTCTTTTACAGTACCGAACATTCCATAGTGATATCCAATAACACCTATGAATTTTATGGTAAATGGACTATATATACGCGAGTCTAGCACGGACAAACAGACAGACAGACAGAAAAACACAATTCATGAACACTTTTCAAATTTACAATAAGAAATTACTTGGCGCAGTACAATATAAATAAATAAATAAATAACAACGTTTAAAGCACCTAAATACTTTATTTCTTGTTTCAAACTAGTTTCTGTAGCTTTCCTAAAATTTCTTGTAATTTTATTACCTAATAAACTTTACCTTTGAATCCGCATCTTCTACATATATTTCAGCACTTTTCTTTTTTGAGTAATCATATTTTGCACTGATGACGATATGCTATGGCTACCGAAACTAGTTTGCAATGAGAAATAAAGTGTTTTGGCGCTTTGAACGTTGTTATTTATTTATTTATTTGTTGGAAAATGTTGAAAATAACAAATGATAATAAAAATTGCATTTTGTACAGTCGTGGGAAAAAAAAGTAAACCCCCTTACTAACTCTGCAAAAAATTATCGTAGAAGAAAGTTACTGGTACCACACGATTGATAATAAAGTCTACTTTTAAATGATGTATATAAAATTTGCTTAGGGGGCCATCTACATATTAAAACGAATCCAAACTTCATTTTTTTCAGTAGCAGTACACAATTCTGACAGCATAAATGAACTCTAGACCCTTCAATTAGCCTAAATGCAAATTTTTATGCAATTCGTACGATAAGTTTCCGAGAAATTAATTATTTTAAAACGAGCGTATTTTAGGGGCTGCATCCAAATTGAAGTTCGGTACTCGATTGCTGACCGAGAGAGCCCCCTTCTTGATCAAGGCATCTTAAGCGCCACTCAAGCACTCATTGAAGATTGCTAGATTACAGAATAGCATAAGAAATTTCAAAATATCTAGTCACTTCTATCATAGACGGCCTCTTAACCCATATTGGACCGCTGTCCTATAAATAGGACAACTAATAAAACATTAAAAAAAATAAAATTGGTAAGGATTTTCTGGATGCATTTTGTTATGACGTCTTTAAAATACATAAAAGTATAACATATAAACAAAACAAAAAAAAGCAAGTAACCAATTAAAATTTAATTGAAAAAAATCTATTTAAAAAATCCTTTAAAAATTGTGAATTTAGAATTTTACCGTTATTATTATCTTTTTATTGGAGAAATCATAGAGTATTTTTGTACAACATAAACAGTATTTTTAAAGTAAAATAAAATATTTGCTCATAAAATTAGTTTATGTATGCATTTTGTATGTCCTCACTATGTGTACTACTAATATGTCCTGTTTATAGGACAGCTAGTTACTTAAAAAATAAAAACTTTTTTTCAAAATTTTGCTAGTATCTACTTAATTACACGATATTAATGATATAATCGAGGTTTTAAAATTTTTCAAAAATATTTAATCGGTGTGGTCCAATATGGGTTAAATCATCTTTTTGCCGATTTTAAGCATAATTTGAAAACTACTTGGAAGAAAAATGTAAAATTTTGGATTTCCGTAAAGCAGGACTTAATAAATCTAAATACATAAAAAAAGTTGTAGGTTGCAGTTCATAATTTTTTCGAATATTACTTTCATAATTCATATCATAAAATTATAAAAAATGCAAATTCAGCGTATTTATGTTTGGGTATTTTAGTATTATTGCTACACAAAAAATTAGGAGTATAATTTCAGGAGATATTAATAAAAATATGAAAATGTAATTTAACATTAGAAGCACTAAATTTTGAATGTTTATAATTCAAAACTTATTATTAAAATGACTTGAAATTTGGTATCTAGGCGTAGTGTGAACCGAAGATTTGAAATATCTTGTTAAAATTGGGCATTGCCACTGAAAAAAAATGAAGTTTGGGTTCTTTTAATATGTAGATGGTCCCCTAATTAAATTTTATATGCATCATTTAAGAGTAGACTTTATTTCCAACCTTTCGGTACCAGTAACATTCTTCTACGATAATTGGTTAAGGAGTTAGAAGGGGGTGTTTAATTTTTTTTCCCACGACTATACGAATGGAGTCAGGAAAAGTTGGGATTTATTTAAATAACCACAAAACAAAACTCCATCTTGTTCTGTAAAACGCCCTAATAGAAGGTGTTGACATACTATGAAAAAGATTTATTCCAATCAAGTCTTTAACAAAATTCTTGGATGCACATGAATTCTTCACTCATTTTCTACAACATGCCATCATAATCATAATCGTTAAAGACCTTTCCGTGAATACAAAATTATTGAAATGCACAATAATTGCTCTTCTAAGACTATAAGATAATTTACTCTTCAAGACTAAGAAAGTATATTATTAAACGTTATTTGTTTTTGAGTGTCTATGTGCATATAAAAGTACTCTTCTAAAATATGAAAACTTACAGTTGATGTACGGAAATTCATTGAAGCTTACAAACACTTTTACAGATTTCATTGTAAGAAGAAAAAGAAAGCTGATTTCATGTAATTAACAAAAATTTATTTTCAGGATATTAGTGTACTTCACTTCTTTCATTAAGGAAAAATGTTTATCTTATACTTGAAGCGTTATTGCTTTTTGTTTTTCATTTAGTTCGTTTTAACTTACCTATCTCACGATGAAAAGAAAGTGCAGTTCATTTTTACTCTCGAAATCACTGTCCAAAGTTTAGTTGTGATTTATGTCGCCGTTCTTCTCCTGACAGATTTTTTGTTCAAGGTTCCAGAAGAAAGAAGATTTTTAGAGCAAAGACAGTTTTTTCCTATCATTCCTACTCCTAAATTAGATTTTGCCTTTCGAATCTAAGTGGGTTTTGTTTACGGCTGTTAATTCAAGTATGAAATTCTCTATAAAATCTATAAACTAAATAAATAAACAAAATGTTTATTATTTTTCATGCGCTTATTATGA
Source organism: Maratus speciosus (assembly GCA_963932465.1). NCBI lineage: Eukaryota > Metazoa > Arthropoda > Arachnida > Araneae > Salticidae > Maratus > Maratus speciosus. Next base: position 293,045,850 of record OZ010791.1, read on the forward strand.
GTTGTGATGTACACTTCTAAATAACCAAAATATTTCTGAAACGTTTCTTAAAACTTACGTTTAAAAAATATGTCTTTCGCTGACAGATATTAGTTTATGGTCAAAAGTGCGGTCGTATTTTATGGCTAATTCTCTGTAATCGGGTCATAGCCAAATGGCGTATTTGAGCAAACTACCGTATGCGAAAAACTTAACATTATTAATAAGCGGATTGACGCTTCTCATTCTCATTCATTTGTACGAAGAGTGGGTACATAACATAATTAATAAAATAGCAACCGATTTTCTTTTACAGCCGTCCAAAAGTGGCCTACACATTTCAGACAACGACGAAGAAGTCCGAAAGGAATAAACATAACTTCGTTTCTAAAATAAAAGTTTTCGAGTATTTTGCATTTAAATTCAAATTTTGTATCTATTCCTTTGAATTATCTTGAAGACCTTATCAAGTATGCTTAAAACTAGCATTTGGAGAATGTGTGGCTGTAAAGAGAACCAATTCTGCTCTACTTGTTGTTTTAATTCCTGAACAGTAGAAAATTGAACGACCGTGAGCATACACATCTCGTGCAAGTTATCCCCAAAAGTTTTTAATTGTATTTAGGTCTGGTCTGATGGCTGGTCAGTCTATAACAGTCACTTGATTCTGCGTAAAGCAAGCTGTTGTTGAGTGGCAGGTGTGAATCGACGCATTGTCCTCTTTGTATATTCAGTTTTCCATTCCTAAAATGTTTCCAAATGGAAGTAGATTGTTTTTAAGGACATTTTAATAATCCCCAGAGCATTGTTGACCATTAAGAAAAGCAATATCTCTTGTTCCATTGAAACAAATAGCGCCCCACACCATGAGAGAATCCCCTCCTTGTTGTCGACCAAAGAACGCGCGAGATTCTCGTCGCAGGTAATAATAAGCTTGGACCTTAAATATAAAAAGTCAATACGTATAACAAAAAAAAAATGCTTTCTAAAGAATCAGAAAAAAGCAATATATAATAGTTGATATTTTTCACAAACATCATTTAATGCTTCTTGTTAATAAAATAATCATAAATTGTTAACTTTTAAAACAGCGGCAAATACCTTCGTCAAAAATATCTAAAATAATTATTGCTTGCGCAAATTAATCTGCATATTCTATGATTCACTAATGATTAAACCTAGGCTTCTGATGAAATATGAGTTATAATAAATCCTATGAGTAATAATAAAATATTCAAATAAATTATATTCAAATAAATATTCAAAAATATATTCAAAATATTCAAATAAATATAATAATAAATATAAATTTATTGTAATTTGGAATAATATCGGCTTAGCGTTTGATGTTTATTTTTAATAGCAACATATTACTGCTTCGTCATTTTATTGTCACCATGTTGTCAATGAATAAATCTTTATGAGATAATATTGTTTTGAAGTTTATATATTTTTTAATTCATTGGCTCTTTTCTGAGATTCCTATGCCCCTTCTCCTACAATATTTGCCACGTCTCGCATGCCACTATATCTCAAACTCTAAGATTTAGCATGTAGCAATTAATTTTGTATTATTATTTTGCACCAGATCTCGAACATTTTTAGCCTCGTTTGGGCTTTACATTCATTGAAAGATATTTTTAAAATGTTTATGCCGCTTGGGAATTAGAATGAAAATCTCTTGTACAAACAAAAATATGTTTTAACTAGTTGCTTTTCTGAGACTGGAAGTAATTCGTTCATCTGTGAATATTCTACACTGTAAAAAAAATCCGACCAGTTTTCCTGTAAAAATCGAAAAAATAGTTGCCCTTATCGTACCGGAAAATTTTCCGACCCAGCTTGGAATAAAATCCGTAAAAAAAAGAAATATTCAATAAAACGGTATTTTACGGATTTTATTCCGAGTTAGGTCGTAAAATTTTTCCGGTACGATAAGGGCAACTATTTTTCAGATTCCTACAGGAAAACTGGTCGTATTTTTGTTACAGTGTACACTTTCTACTGCATTTTAGAAGCGACATTTTAATTTTTTTTGTCCAATTTTATCCCTTTCTTCTTTATGTTATCTAAATAATTAGTGTTGTTTTACAAAAAAAAATATTCGAGTACTAATTTTGCTTTTTAGATTTTATAACTGGTTCTTTATTTCAAAGTACGCAACATAGTTCATACCACTTTCCAAATCTAAACAACATAAAAAGAAACTGAGAAATACTGGCAGCTAAACAATCAATATATTCTATTGGCTAATTCCATGAAAACTTGTCATGTCTGTCACATACTACGATTATGGCTACCAGTATTTTAGAACGGAAAAATGTGACTTAGTTTATCGGAGATGTCTCATCAATCGAATAACTCGAAGCAAACTTTTCGAAAATAACGGTGGCCAACAAGCATAGCAATTTTCAGCTGTGTGACAGACAAGTTTTCATGGAATTAGCCTAAAACGTATATTTTAGACTTTCAAACATGACAGATGGCGAAACTAAGTGAAACTCATAAATTTCTGATCCAAAACACATTTTCAAATTCTAAAGATCATTCCAAGTATTGAAGCAATACTTTAACCTTAATTTATTAATTTAACTAATGTACTTTTTGAAAATTAGTTGCCACATACTTTTCAAATAAAATAAGTAGGACTCTTCCGAAATAATTTTATCGCACTTATTTGTATAAATTTAAGTAACGTTAAAGTAACATTGAAAATTAAAATTTTACTTTAAATTGAATCCATTTAACTAAAAATGCATATTTGTATAAAGAGACTACGTATTTTCGTAGCTTAAAAAAAAAAAAAAAATTGTTTTGCCATTCTAGATTTTGTCGCGACGAGTTATGGTGTCCATCTCCCGACTCTCAAAGTCAAGACCAAAGTCTGACCACAGTAAAACCTCCATATTTTATTATACCAGCTAAAAACAAAGTGCAGTTTTCTATTTTACTATATGTATAATCTTAGAGAGAAACCTATGTGTATAATACAGGGTGAGACAAATAAAAGTGGCCCAGACGAGTGGATACAATTGGAGGTGAATGATTGACGCGCACACCACGTGATCGAAATTGGTTACGGTCTTAGTGCGGGCAGTGTCAGTGTAAGTGTGATCAGTGCAAAGGTGAAGAATCAGGGTGGCTAGTGGTCAGGGAAAAATACAGTCAAAAGCAGAGATAAACACCAGTATATTCTTATGGAAAAATTCATGTAGATTATTTGATCGATTAAAAAGTCAAAAAATTTTTTAAGTCAAATTTGTTTTTCCCTGACCACTTGCCACCCTGAAGATAGCAACCCTCATAGTCTTCAAGAACTGCAGCAGAACATTTCTCATGAGATTGCAGCAATTCCACAAGTCCAGCATCGATATGCCTTCCTCAACTTGCTGACCAGGGCCCAAAAGTACCAAGAGATGAATGGAGCTCATTTTCAACATCTGCTATAGGCAGGTTAGCGAACTAGTATTTCCTTTCCTTTGCTGTGTTTCTTTATAACCTGGAACTCTGTTTTCCGGGTCACTTTTATTTGCCCCACCCTGTGTGTTAATGTAATGTAGGTGGATTTTTATAAAATTTAGCATTTCTAAAAAAAATATTCCCGAAAAAACTTTAATTTCCAGGGCGTCAAAGTCCTGTTATTCATTAATATTAATTAAAATGGCACCTTAAAACAATTCCCTAATTATATTAAGTAGCGAAACCTATATATAGGTGATACGATTAAAATGCATTATTACACGCGAAGAGTTTTTCTTGAAATAATTTTTGAGATTTTACATTTTTTAATCATAGGAAATATCATGATTCTTACCACTAAGAATATTCTTCTTAAAAAAATGGGTACATGAAACGTAGTCAGTTAATTACGTGCGTAATCCTTAATTATAAAAAGTTCAAAATGAAGCTAAAAAATTAACAATCAATAATATGTGTTAAAATCAGTGCATCTGATATAACTTGCTTCACTGTTTCATCATATAAAGTTTTTTTATAACTTGCAAAAACTCACATGAACATATACGTTTAATTAATTTATCCATTGTGGTGTATTCAAACCTTAAAGTAACATGTACCATGTAAAGTAGCATGCCATTAAAAAGGTATGCTAGTAGCTGCATAATTTAGAACTCTCTGTTATTGTGTTTTTGCAGTATGTACTTTATGAAAGATAAATATGAATTTTTTCTAAGGTAAACGGTAAAAGGAAATTGTTCAATATATGGAATAAAATTGACAGTTATGAATTTGTTTACACCAAAACCCATAGAATATTTAAATATGTGCCGTGAAACAAATTATTCTCATTTCAATTATTGTTTGCATTCCAATTATTAGGTGTACAAAAAAGTTCTATACGTTTTTATCATTTTTCGTTTATCAATAAAAGTTAAATAAATTACAATTCTCAATCATTATGGTCTTCATTACCTACCCTTTGCCATCGCTCACGAAGCTGATGGATTACATGGTGAACAAACTTGGGTCTTACAATGCTATGAATTCATCCATTATTATTATTATTATTATTATTATTATTATTATTATTATTTTGCAACCAGTCTCCAGTCTGGAATTGCTGCTTTACTAAATTGATTTTTACGAGCGAAAAGACGTGGTAATTGCATGGTATAATGCATAGTGAGTGCATCGGATGTGGTGAAATTTCACATTGAAGATAGTTTATGGTTTGACAAGCCACAGAACTTCTATATGTTCTAGAGTTGTCTTGCTGCAATATTACAGACACTAGTGAAATCTACACCCATGTCCAGTTTTATGTATTATTCCTTGATTTTTTTCCCCAAATAATTTTACCGAAGAGCTAATGATTTGCCATTAAAAGTGTCTCCAGGTTTGCAGAGTGAAAATTTTAATACCTCTTGCCTCCTTTATCTCCCTATATATATATAGAACACTATTAAAATAAATTAATACCTTGCGAATGTAATTTGTTTGTAGAATGTTATATGCTGTGTTTAGTTGTACAAGGGTTGGTAATCTTCATGATACTCTCTTTTAGAGAATGCCATCTAAGGAAAACGGGTAGAACTTGTTTGTACACCTAATAAAATAATCACAATTTGTTAATTTACTACTTTTAAGGATTTATCTTTAATAAAAAAGTGTTTTAATAAAGCTCTATTAAATATTCAATCAATGCAATCAATGCTTCCAAAATTAATTGAACTATTTTATTGGAAATTTAATTATTTATTTTAAATTGAAATGCTGTAGAGAAAAAGCCTCTCTGCTTCTAATTTCAGTAGATCTAATTGATAATTATAGCGATATGATATATGTTCGACATTTTATGCTACCTAACATTGTTTTTTTTTTTTAGATAAAACATGTATTTGTTTTTACAAATAATAGTTAACCTTGAAAAATATTTTTCTATTATTCCTTACACTTGATTTGAGCACGGCCTCTATAGTAATATTCCAAAATAGTGAAATAACATTATATCCATATAAAGTGTGAATTTTAAATACTAAATGCATAATTCTAATTTTAATTTCCGTGTATAATATTATACTGGTGTTTTATAAAATTACTTGTGATGCTGCTGCTGCAATATGCATAATAAGATTATTATTTTATAAGTAAAAAATATTCTAGTCTATTGAATAATATTGTAAAAAAATATTGAAATACTATTGTATTGTAAAGTTAACTGTTATTTGTAAAAATAAATACATGTTTTATCTGAAACAAAAGAATTCTAGGGAGCATGAAATGTTAAATACATATGCTATTGCTGTAATTATCAATTAAATCTAATCAAATTTGAAGCAGGCAGGCATTTTAACTACAACATTTCAATTTAAAATAAATAATCAAATTTCCAATAAAATAGTTGAATTAATTTTGAACAGAATATTTGCATGAATAAATTTGCCAATATTGAGTACAACACGCGATATATTAAGACTGTTGTCAGCCATGAATCCACCCTCTGATGATTGTTTATCTAATTCTAAAGTATCTAAAGTTATTAAATAAAAACTGTCTCTGTAATTTTAAATAATAATTCCTGGTGTTTTGTCATAAAACCATTTTAGGGCGTATAAAACTGGGAAACATACAATGTGTATTACAGTTATAAATTAAATTCAGACATATTCTAAGTTGATAGGTTCTCTTTCTTGAAAAGTTCAGTTTATGAACATTAATAGATAATTAAATCTCCCAGGAAGTGTATTATTTTTTAATTGAATAAGCTGTGTACAGATACTTTTTAAAATTTTGTCTGAGATTGATGTCTGGCTTATATTTTTATTAACGTTTGTTTGCATCTAAACATCTTCCCACATTGTCAAGAAAAAAAAAAAAAAATCCAATAAAAGTTTGTTTCTCAAGTTTCATAAATGAAATAAACGAAATAAACTTTTTTTCTCTCGCCACATCCTCAACTCAAATAGATATATCAAGGGAACAGAATTTAATCTGTTACACTATTACTAAAATGAATTGCTAGGAAAATAAGAAGCAGATAATCTATATTAACACCCATCACCGGCAAATATTTACTCGGTGACACGGACGATAAGGCTGTCAGCTAAAATCAATGTCTCATCAACTAATGGCTCTCATATTTCTTTCTCTAGCAACCTGCGACCGTGAACCGCAAATACAGTTCGCCCGAATTGATTTTGTTTGAATTATGAAAAATGAAAGTTGAAGTTTTTGTTCCAATAAGGATATTTATTTCGTAATCCAAATATTGACTTAGCGGAGTTTATTAGTTTACGTACAAAATTTAATTTTTGAGTGTAATGCTTTCCTTTCAAGATAAGCAAAAAAAAAAAAATATATATATATATACACATATATATATGTTAAACATTTATGATTATTGCTGGACTATCCGCTTATTTCGTGGACTAATGATTTTAAATTGAGAGATTATCGTATTGAATGGCTTTATTTACTTAAAAGGAGAAAAAAGCCTGCTTCAATATTGTTCGAAAACATTAAAGAAGATATTTTTGTTTGCTATCAATAACACTTTCTAATAATACACAAATCAATAAAAGTTTTTAGCGGATTTTGAAAATACTTTTAATTTAGCTTATCGGATGTATTATTCTTTCATTATACATTTTTAAAAACTGGATTGTTTAGGAAGTTCCAAAATTAAAAGAAAAGAATCTTTAAAACTTTTAATGAAATTTTCAGCATTTGTACTCTCGGTTGGAAGTGCTTTTTTTTTTTTCAATAAAATGCATGTAAATATTTTTGAAAAACATTTTGAAACTATTTACCAACGTATGTTATGATATAACGTGACTTTTAAGTCTGAAAAACTAACTTTCATAATAGATATCGGGACTCAAAATTTTTTTATGCATTGTGATAAAAGGTTAAGTACATTTTTTCTTAATATTTCTAACATAAAATTTGTTTATTACCTTTATCATTCATGTATAGTATTGCTTTTATTAGGCTTTCTTTTATTAAATACTAGCTGACCCGCCTGGCGTTGCCCTGTCCGTGATGAATGACTTTTAAATGAACCTCAAATTTGTATGATTTTATATCTCTAACTCCATTGTATCTGATTTATATTTTTAAATGAAAAAAATCTCAAAAAATATTGAACTGAAAGTATGTGCTTTTTGGTATTTTATTTTGTGCGTAATTCGATTTTGAGTCTATGGGTTGCGAAAGCGAGCAAAACCGCGATGAAACACTCTGTGTTTTACTGATTTCTTCGAAATTTTCACACATTTTATTTTGAAAAAATATTTCTTCCTTTCCGAACGTTTTAAAATTTTTGTTGGTAATGTAAAACTGGTCTATTGAGATGCTCTAAAAAGATTGTGTTAAAATACCGATGCTTAGTTACTTTTAGCATAGAAAAATATTGTCTCCGCGAGGCGTGAAGTGACCTGCGTTTTCCGATGTATTTGAAAGGGTTAAAGTTCATATTTTTTATAACCAATTACACCATCGATAAGAAAAACGATACCGCTCTAAGAACATATTTTTGGATTGTTGCCATCTCTAAAATTGTGCCCTGGAGGGGCATTGCAATAAAGGAGAAAAATGTTTTTTGGAAAACCGACCCTTTTTTATATTTTTTTAATTAACTGTGATTTAAAAAAAAAAAAAAAACTGATTACCGCATTTGAGATACTATATAAAGTGTACTATATTTTAGAATATGTCTTTCGTTTTTAACTTTACTAAGCGGTTAGGGCGTTGAAAGTTAATAAATGATGACAAAATACCCCCAAAATTCCCTCTTTTCAATCTTTATTTTCTCCCGATACGTAAATAGAGCATCTGCTCATGGGCGAGAGCTTTTTCAAACAGATGAAACAAAGTTATTGCAAATGTAGTAACGCAATAGGGATTTGAAGATTAATATTACTTTAAGAAATTGACCCAGTAACCTAAATGTGCATTAAAATCGCTTTTAATTTAATAATATATCATTGTGTACTGTCCTTCCCCCAAAATCTGCTGAAAAAAGAACTATGAACGGAAAGGTTTGCGGAAAGTGCGCCATTTTGTGCCAGCGTAATAAAATATTTAAATTTTCTAAATAAAATTATACTTCTTATTTTAAATATGACATTTTCAACAACGGCAGCGTTTAAATTTCACGATTTCTAAATACAAATGCGTGTGATCTGCTAAATATTGCGCTACTTTCACATATAAAAACCATTCATTAAATGCTAAGGCATTGGTATCTTGCTCAGTTTTTTTTTTAAATACGGCAACAACAAAAGTAAAATAATCATGTTAAACAAACTGTTATGCCAGTTATTTTCCTTTATGTAAAGTTATCCATGCATTATTAAAAAAATACTTCCACGATTGAAAATGCACAAGTTTCTTTAAGTAGGACGTAATTTTCACCAGTAAATTCTTTTGACATGTACTAATTTATATATTTAAAAGTTTCCTCCCATTTTGAATATTTAAATATTTACGTGTAATTATATATAATTGAAAATACATTATTTTCAAATATTCAAACCATTTTTAAATTTTGACAGTGGGAAAAAAAGAAAAAAAAAGCTATTTGAAAAATATGAATTAGTTCTCTATTTGGGCAGTGGAGTTTTGTATAAAAAAGTTCGATCTCCCCCCCCCCCCCCCCCACAAAAAACAGTTTATAAATAGAATTACTCTGTGTCGGAAAGGATTAAGTGGTCGCAGGACTCTTAAAACTTGAAAATTTAAGAAATTTTAATTTTTTTAGATGTTAAACTCTTATCTTTTCTGAATATTTTGATATAATTGTTTCCTTGAAATTCCCATTAGAACAGAAGTTTTGGCTTTTAGAATTATACCCGCTCAATAGCTGAAGCGGCGTTTCCGAAACTTTAAAGTAATTATTTTCCAAATGGTGTTTTTTGGGTATAACGCGCAGGCTACCTTAAAAACTTCAGAATATTTTTTCATGAAATTTTCAAAGCATATATATCATGTTAGTGTGTATAAACTGAACCTAAAATTTCCTTTTTACTGTTCAAAAAAAACATTTTTTTTAGGTGATTTTACTGTTGAAAATTTCAAAATTTTGTATTAGCTAAATGCAACATTGCATTAAAAATATAAAAATGCTTTAAATACAAATTTATTGAAGTTCAGGGAAATTATTACAATCTGAAGTATAAGTAAGCACCAAAATTTTCATTCTAGTTGCAATATTTATTTTGTAATCCTACGCGTAAACTGTTATGCCAATTTTTTGTTCGACAAATGTCTAACAGTTTCGAGCCCCCTATAAGTACTAATTCTGTATCTTGCAATTTTTTATCCCAATTAAAATTGTGTTTTAAAATCATATACATTTTAAGACATTAAATGTTGAAAATGGTCTTTTTTTCATTTTTTCCACTTTTTAGAGTTCCGAGACCCCTTAAATTAGTATGTTTTTAACAATTTGACGTTTATTGCTTTTATACAAGGGTTAATATCTCGGCTAATTACTGATGATTTTTTTCGAAAATCATTATCAACAATGCTTTTATTCTTCTGCAACGATAGGTATATTCAGCGATGCTCAACAATTTTTCTGAATGCCCGTAAATCGAAATTTGTGTATAACAGAATAATGCTAATTACTCAAAAACTATGTGACCTAGGGTAATCGCTATAATTTTCCGGCAAGGTTTACATTAACGTCTACTACCTCTAATTTTTTCATAATTTTAGTTTCGGTAGATTCGGAATTAGATGGGGGGGACATATTTTTGCGCTACATTTTCAATAATATCTTTTAAAATATAATACCTAAAATTAAAAGGAATGTATTTTTGAGTTCAGCGTTACAAAAGCTTTCACAGGATACCCCACATGATATGCAAAGAAAAGATTTTTTTTTCAAGTAGCATAATTAGCCCCTCTATTTTTTTACTAAATATATTTATGAATGAACTATTATTTTAACACAATCAAACTGATTGGTAAAGTTATCATACGAATTTGAATATTTCCAACTGAGCGAAAAAATGCCCAGGCCGGGAATCGAACCCAGATCGTTGGCTTACAAGGCCAATGCTTTTCCGTTTAAGCTAACTGGGCCGACAACCAACCAGCATATTTCGCTCAGAAAACCTTATTCGTAGAACATCTGGTCTGTCATGTAGACAGCTCAACAGAATAAACCGCAGGTAAAGGAACTCCATATAAACGATGGATACGTAGATGAACTATTATTTTAACACAATCAAACTGATTGGTAAAGTTATCATACGAATTTGAATATTTCCAACTGAGCGAAAAATGCCCAGGCCGGGAATCGAACCCAGATCGTTGGCTTACAAGGCCAATGCTTTTCCGTTTAAGCTAACTGGGCCGACAGCCAACCAGCATATTTCGCTCAGAAAACCTTATTGGTAGAACATCTGGTCTGTCATGTAGACAGCTCAACAGAATAAACCGCAGGTAAAGGAACTCCATATAAACGATGGATACGTAGATGAACTATTATTAGCTCAGTTAGCTTAAACGGAAAAACATTGGCCTTGTAAGCCAACGATCTGGGTTCGATTCCCGGCCTGGGCATTTTTTCGCTCAGTTGGAAATATTCAAATTCGTATGATATTTATGAATGTTTATTAATCTGAAAATATGTGGGTCAATGGTCCTTATTATTTCCCCGAATTTGAACTTTCCACGTTCCATAGTTTACGAGTAAAATGGCTGTGACAGACAGACACAGGAGTGATCTTATAATGGTTCCGTTTTTACTTTTTAAGTAAGGAACCCTAAAAATGCACAAATAATACATAAAAAGAAGCAAATAGCTGTTTCGCATCTACTAGCGAGATTCTTCTTCAGTGCAAGATAGAGCAAGGTATAGCGTGCTAGAAAAAGCAAGGTTGGACCTTGCTTTTTCTAGCACGCTATACCTTGCTGTACCTTGCACTGAAGAAGAATCTCGCTAGAAGATTCGAAACAGCTATTTGCTGCTTTTTATGTATTATTTGTGCATTTTTAAACGTTGGTATTCTGCTTTTTAATATTCTTGCACAAAGGCTTTATTTGCTATTTTTATAACTTCTAATACTTTGATTTTTTTTAAATGTTTGATTTTTAGAGATAATTTAACAGTAACATCTGTGATATTATTTAATTCTCATAAAATAATAAATAAATAAATGAATAATGAGCCATATTAATCTTAGTAAAAAAAATCATAATTTATGTGCATCAGAATTTAGGGGATATGCTTGTTTTTCTAAGTTAGTAAGACGCAGGGGAATTGTCAGTAAAACATTAAATGTATATAAATGATTCGTAAATTTATCATTCATTCCATACGCATTGCTTATGTTAATTAAAGTTTTTGCATCTTAATTTATAATCATTGGCTAAATGTTAAAGAACAAACATTTTGGCATTAGTAACGTTTGACAAAGTTTATTTCAGAATAAAAGAGAGTGGGAATTTTTTCCCCTTCATTTCAAATTCATGAGACAAATATATTTAAATGTAAACTAGTATCAGAGGGATAATTAATTGAGCTACAGTGTGGAAAACAAATAAATAAATTTCATGCTTTTAAGGCTCTTGCACAGTCCTTATAACTAATAATAATAATTTTAAACTAGTTGGATGTGCCAATCCCAAAACTTTCTTCTATCTTATACATCTTAATATTTCAAAACTTAGTTACACATGTTAATACTTCAATATTATTAGTTGAATACTATACCAACTTTGATTTTCATCTTAAATTTCTGCTCAAGTCAATTAAACGGACTAAAAACGAGTTAATCTACATCATGATATTTGTTAAAATTATTAATTTTTCCTTATTCTGTCGTTATCAGCTGTTTGCGAATAGCCGGCATAGCAGGAAGCGAGTTCCCGCCGCTGCATGAGCCGCCGATGCACAATAGAACTACGAAAAATCAAGAAAAGTATACAAAAATCGCTAGCACGGAGCCCTTTTACCGCGCAATATTTCCAAATTCAATGAGAACTTGTTGGCCAAAGCCAAAAACAAGCACAAACATTTTGGTTCAATTGTATGCATAATTTTATACGCTGTTCGATGGTACAATAATGAAAATGGCACAGAGATCGGAATTATAGCGCCCCCTTCTTTCGGAATTTTTTCAAGTTCAGGGAGGACTTGTTTGCCATAGCCAGAAACATGCACAAAAAATTTGGTTCAATTATATGGATAACATCATACACTTTTCGATGGTACAATAATGAAAATGGTACAGACATCGCAATTACAGTGCCCCCTTCGGCAGAATTTTTCCAAATTCAGGGAGGACCTTCGTGACATGACCAAAAATAAACACATAAAATTTGGTTCAATTCTATGCATAACTTCATACACTTTTCGGCGGTACAATATTCAAAATGACACAAAAATTGTACAAAAATCGCTATTACAGCGCCCTCTACGAGCGAGTTTTTTACAAATTAAGGGAGGACCTCCTTGCCATAGCCAAACACTTAAAATTTTTTTTGGTTCAATTCTATGCATAACTTCATACACTTTTCGATGGTGCAATATTCAAAATCGCACAAAAATCGCTATTACAGCGCACCCTAACGGCGAATTTTTTGCAAATTCATGGAGGACCTGCTTGCCATATCCAAAAACTTAAAATAAAAATTTGGTTTAATTCTATGCATAACTTCATACACTTTTGGACGGTACAATATTCAAAATCGCACAAAAATCGCTATTACAGCGCCCCCTACCGGCGAATTTTTTCCAAATTCAGGGAGGACCTGCTTGTCATAGCCAAAAACTTAAACTAAAAATTTGGTTTAATTCTATGCATAACTTCATACACTTTTGGACGGTACAATATTCAAAATCGCACAAAAATCGCTATTACAGCGCTCCCTACCGGCGAATGTTTTCCAAATTCAGGGAGGACCTGCTTGCCATAGCCAAAAACTTAAAATAAAAATTTGGTTCAATTCTATGCATAACTTCATACACTTTTCGATGGTACAATATTCAAAATCGCACAAAAAACGCATTTACAGCGCCCCCTACCGGCGAATTTTTTCCAAATTCAGGGAGGACCTGCTTGTCATATCCAAAAACTTAAATTAAAAATTTGGTTCAATTCTATGCATAACTCCATACACTTTTGGATGGTACAATATTCAAAATCGCACAAAAACTGTTATATCAGCGCCCCCTACCGGCGAATTTTTTCCAAATTCCGGAAGGACCTGCTTGCCATAGCCAAAAACTTATAATAAAATTTTGGTTTAATTCTATACATAACTTCATACACTTTTTGATGGTACAATGGCGACAGACAGACGGACAGACGGACAGACGGACGGACGGACAGACGGACGGACGGACAGACGGACAGACGGACACACAGACAGACAGACATTTTCTATAAACAGGTTTTTTGGAATCTCTGACCCCTAAAACATGCAAATCCGTCGAAAACCGGAAGTCGAAAAAAATTTCGATTACAATACTTTCTTCTATTGAAGATAGAAGAAAGTAAAAATCTATAGCATTAGAACCGACTATATCTTTAATCATATAATTTTTACTTTCTTCTATCTTTACAAGAAGTAAGTATTGGATTCATGAAAATTTTCGAATTCCGGTTTTCGACGGATTTACACGTTTTAGGGGTCAGAGATTCCAAAAAACATGTTTTTACAAAATGTCTGTCTGTGACTCTGTGAGTCTGTCTGTCTGTGTGTATGTGACACAAATTTTGTGGGCGCTCTATCTCAAGAACTAATGCACGGAATTTAATAAAAATTCATATTTAGTGAGTCCCTAATACAAATGGATGCTGATTAGTTTTTGGTGTAAATCGCTCAACAGGTGGCGCTGCTATGCTGCATTTTTCACGATTTTCGCAATACCTCTATCTCAAGAACTAATGCACGGATTTTGATCAAACTTCAGATTTAGTTAGTCCTTGATATGAATTGATGCTGATTACGTTTTGGTGTAAATCGCCCAACAGGTGGCGCTGTTATGATGAATTTTGTAGGATTTACACGATTTCCCCAATAGCTCTATCTTAAGAACTAACGCACGGATTTTCATCAAACTTCCGATTCACTTAGTCCTTGATATGACTTGCTACTGATTATGTGTTGGTGTAAATCGCCCAGCAGGTGGCGCTTCTGTGCTGCCTTTTTCACGATTGCCTCAATAGCTCTATCTATAGAACTAATGGACGAATTTTCATCTAACTTCAGATTTAGTTGTATGTTGACACAAGTTGTTGTTAATTAGGTTTTGGTGTTAATCACCCAATAGGTGGCGCTGCTATGCAGGAATTTTCACGATTTTCGCTATAGCTCTATCTCAAAAACTAATGCACGGATTTTCTCCAAACTTCAGATTCAGTCAGACGCTGACATAAATTGTTGCTGATTAGGATTTGGTATAAATCATCTAATAGATGGCGCTGCTAGGCAGCATTTTGCTGGATTTAGACGATTTCAGCGATAGTCATATCTCAAGAACTAATGCACGGAATTTCATATCTTTAGAATCCTCATGAGATGCATAGATTGCCATTTAATTTTGGCAGTGTGATAGCGAATTTTGAAGCATTAACATGTATGAGATAGAAGAAAGTTTTGGGATTGGTACATCCGACTAGTTTTTAGAATGACTAAAACATCAACCGGCAATTTAGGTAGATGTTGAATGTTGACAGAGTTTAAATGTCTGATAATATTTATGCAAACATTAGCAAAACTCACATTATAATTAAACGAAAAATCAAGACTTTCAACATTATTTTTCCTTTTCTTTTAACACAGTCAACACGGGAAACGAGAATTCTCGTTTTCATTAAAAAATAAATAAAAAAAATAAACATCATTGACTAAGGGCGTGGCTTCTACCTTACAGAAAATGCATTTATATGATGCTGTCCATGTTTTTTAGATTGTAAGACATTTTATATTAAATTCGTACATCGAAAGATATTTACCGATGCATAAATTTGGGAAACCTATCGAGAACACCAATTTACAAAAGACTTTTAAAACAGGGAGAAGTTTCTACTGTTTTAAAATTGAGATTTTATAAAAATTGCCCGTCGGCAACGTCTTAATGATTATGGTATAAGCAGAAATATATTTTTCAGAAAGCTGGAGGAAGCCTATTAAAAAAAAAAACTAAATGACCGAAACACTAATAATTATAAAAAGTATTAGTTTATGATAATTAGACGGGAGCCGGCGGTACAGACACATGGTTCGTACGGATACCGTAATTTCCCTAGGAGAACTACCAATATCTTTTTACAGAAAAAGAAATTTAGGTTAAATGCACAAAATTTCGCCTTCTTTAAAGAAGAGATTTTCTATAAGATAATACTGGTGCCAAAACATTTTCTGGTCTGCAAAATTCAAGGAGGCGTACGAACCATGAGACAACCACCTCATCGAGTAATAGGCTGAAATTCCAGAATTAGCTAAAATTCAATTCCCATATTAAAACGCATTCGGTCTGCCAAGTCATACCTTGGTGGAAAATACCTAAAAACCCGATTTTACCGGTTGACTCGTAGGTCTAGCATTGTGTTTTCCTGCGCCTAGTCCGCCATGTTTTCATACCTTTGGGTGCAGGAAAATACAATGGTAAACCTACGAGTCGACCACTAAATTCGGATTTTTAGGTGTTTTCCACCAAGATACGACTTGGCAGACCGATTGCGTTTTAATATGGGAATCGAGTTTTAGCTAATTCTGGAATTTCAGACTCCAACTCTATGAGACACTAACTCGATTGTCTGTGCTGCCGGGTCCCGGTCTAAATTATTGAAAACGAAAACACGTAAAACTAAAAAAATAATTGGTTAAATTATGAGTATATCTAATAACAGGTTATTTATGTATCTCCATCATCATTTTCCGTGTAATATTATATGAATAACAGTATGATTACAAGTTTATTAAAGTGTGAGAGTGACTTTCATGCATTGGTAAAGTGTATAATTGTACAAGTGTATAATTTTATTTTGCAAGAAAATTTTACATACATAACAGTACTAACCACTTTAAAGATTTACTTCCACTTTACACATAGGAAGTAAATAATATATTATAAGCTCCTGACAATATTTCTCTACTTCCTCTCTACACTGAACGTTATTAACATATATAAGTTATGATATTCACAATTTCAGTAGTATAATGAAACAACACCCTCAATGAATATTTTACAAATATTGTAGCCTTTAATCAGCTGCATGATGATTCGAAACTCAACATCCTCTTTGTGAATAAATCCCTAGAAATTGGTCTATACGATCATTTGTTCCGGATGAATTTGATGTAGTTTTCGCATATCTATGCGTTTTGTTTCTGTATTTCTCTACTATGTTTCTTTAACACAATCAGAATATCAAGCATTTCCTTCTGCCAACTTAAAATCTTTCTTATTCATTCTGATTATTTCTGATCTAAGCATTTCTCGGTATTTTTTGCTTACATCAATATCTGATACAGTGTCTTTGATTTTGGGCTCTAGACGAAAATTTTAGTCATTGAATAGTATTATAGAAATTAGTGGCTATTGTTTAATTGCTCTGACAGTTAGGTAGATTTCGTAAGAAATACTACCTATTGCAGTCGTTACCATGGTGCGACTTTTGAAAAATTCCTTCATAACTTTTCATTACATGACCCCAGAAACCCAAAACCACCCCCACCCAAAAAGTTTATATATATATATATATATATGTATGTATGTACTAAATTTTGTCCGCACGATAAAAGTCGCAATTATGCACGGAACGTCTTCAAACTCGCCAACAACTTTAAGATGGCTAATTTCTCGGCGGGGATTGAAAATGAGCAAAATCGGTCCAAGGGAATGGGAATGGGGAAGGTTTAAAATTTTGAATACAGTCTTAACATGATTCTGATAAAACCATCTTTTACACAACAATGGCAGGAAAAAATAAATATTTTTCGTTATAGCTGTTGCCAACAATTAAAGAAAAAGCAATAAAATTCTCACCACAACAATTGCTTTTCTAATGCAACGTTTTCACGTGAAAAATTAAATTAGATAAACAGTTTGACGAATTGAAAACAAATTGAATATTACGTCATAAGTTTTATAGAGCAAGATTTCTGCATGAAAATTCAAAATGAAATAAATAGTTTGACGAATTGAAAACAAATTGAATATTACGTCATAAGTTTTATAGAGCAAGATTTCTGCATGAAAATTCAAAATGAAATAAATAGTTTGACGAATTAAAAAAAAAAAAAAAAATATTGCGTCATATTGAAAATATAATGGGCCACAGCAGGTGAATATGTAACGTCATTGAGTTTGAAGAAACGTATTAAAACATGATAAAAACCCGAGTATGGAAATATTAACATATTTTAACACTTTGAGGTTCTCTGAATTTGATTTAGCCAATGTTAAACCTATTCCATATACATGCGTGTGTGTATATTAGAATTTTCACAAAATGTTTAGCTCCCTAGAGCTCATTCTTAGCGAAGGAACTGGGTTTATCTTTAATCTTGATTTAAAAGTTTTGTTGGTGAATTTAGTACTTAACTTCGAAATTTACCTCCGCCTGTAGGCCCGAGCCGGCAGGGATTTTTTATATTTTTTATATGACATATAAAACATTTTATAAAAGATCAATTAAAATCATGGAAAAAATCTGTATTTTATTATGTCTAGAATAATTCAAAATAATACACAGTGATGGCCAAAATTGTGGATATTTTTTGAAATTTTCATGTTTTATAACTTTATGCGCTTGAAGAATGTAATAAATTCCACTTAAATACAAATGTTTATGTATATCAAATTCAAGGAAATTTAATGTAGAATTTAATTAAAAAACATAATTAAAATATCTGCATTTCAAAAAAAGTTACGCTTACAAAAAATAAGATCTATCTAAGATTTCATTGTATTTTAAAGTTACGCTTGGGGCATTCTCACAATCTTTTGACTTTTATGTCCCTGAATGATAATGTTTATTTTAGTACATATTTTTGTATTTTTTTTATCTCATATAGGGAGACCGGGGCTAGTAGGCGCAGTTTTCAGTTATTGATTTTTATTAATTTTTTGTTTAAGTTTTTTTATGAAACTTTAACTGTACTTTCAAAGAACAGGCATTGGGCTATAAATACCTGGAGTTTTGAATTTGTAGCTTTTGTAGTTTATGTTTAGCGGAAGCCTAAAGTAAAACGAAAATTGTGCGCCAACCTACCCCGTCACTGGGCAAGTTGCTTATACCTATGGGGTAAGTTGGCACACGCTTTGTAAAAATTTAAATAAGACACGCAGTTAAGAGAAATCAATTTCATTAATACCAGTAAGTTTAAACAAAAGCGTTATCGCCGTTCAATGTAAATTCTAATTTATACAGACATAAAAATAATGAATAAAACATTAACAATGAGTAACTTCTATCCTACTCGATATCATCATCAGAGTTACAGTTGTCACAAATAAAAAAACGAGTTTCTCCGTTTGGGCAAGCCTCGTGTACCCAAAATTTTCCATTGCAATCACTTTTCTCGGTGTTTTCTGTTTTTCAAGCTACCAGCACACACCAGACATCGAGTCAACTTACCCCGTGTTCAATGCGCCCACTAGCCCCATAATGAATTTCTTCACAAAAGGGACACGTAACCATCTAAGCATAAATAATACTAGTAAATCACATATGTGTTAGGTACAGTTAATCATACACTAAGAAACACTGCGCAAGTTAAATCGCAATTATTAAGATAAGTATTAGAAATTAGAAAAAGAATGAAGCAACAAAACATTACTTATGAGTGCAAAAAACAGAAAAATCGTAATAAATGTCCACTGAACGTAGGTAACGATGCAAAACTACAATGAGGATTGTAAAAAGCAAGAAGAAAGGTACTCTGTGACTGGGTGCGTAATCTATCCACAAACAGCCGATTTATAAGGACTGCGCCTACTTACCCCTGTAGCCAACTAGAACCGGTCTCCCCTATTGGGGAACATCCCATTGCATGATTGGATAACAATATTAACGAGATAAATAAGTTTGTGACGATGGTGGGGTTCCAAATACCAGGAAAACTCCTATAGAGTCCCGTGTCCCTGATGCTGATTTTTAAGTTTGGAGCTGTCTGTATAAAATTCTTTCAATAAAAATAATTCGATTTATTTTTTTCCGAAATTGGAACTATTGTTTCATATAAATATGTCGCAAAAAATTATCCTGCACACATTTTTAGGGTTGTTATTATTTTTTTAATTCTGTCCCTGGGTTTTAGATTCCTTACTGTCCCTCTTCTAAAATTATACACGAATCACTTCAGATGCAGCCACATAATTTCTTTCAACTTTTTTCTCATGCAGAAGTATGCTAGAGAAAGAATGTCTAAAATTCTCTGTCAGGAAATTTACTGCAGAATTTAAATCAACATTTAAATATCAATTCAAGCATCGTGGCTTTATTGATAGTCTTGCCGTCCCCAAGGTTTATTCCTGCACTTTTCGAGGTAAATTATTATTATTTTTTTTAATTTAATCCAATGTAAATAACTGTTTCTAAAAATCAATGTACATTGTGGCTACCACTTAGTCTTAACAAGATTTGCCTAAAACAGGTGGTAATTTTCCTTACCATTCCATCCTTACCCTCCCTTTTATTTCCCATTTGTCCCTTTTTTCTGTACCGTCCCCCTTTTTTTACCTTACCGCTCCATCTTTAACACCCCTTTAAGACAATGTTATACCAAAATTTTGTACTAAAAATACTACATTGTTATTATTTCTTATTTGAATGTCCTGGGTGTACTATGCAAATTCATTATAAGTAAAAATTTAGAAGAAAATAGAAAGTTATAGTGGTAAAATGGTAAGGAAAATTAAACTCGCAAGTTTACCTTAAACCTCAGTTAAATAAAAAAAATTTCGCTGCTGACCATTTTGTCTTTATTTTGAATTATTAAGGCAGTAAGTAAGCATTAAGTCTGTCTGATTAAAATGTTCTTTTAGCAAGTTTAATTTCACCAGATTTTTTTCCCGAAAGTCAAAAGATTGTGAGAATGCCCCACTTACACATTAAACATTTAGTAGGATAACCCTTGTTTTTTATTACAGCTTCACAGCGTCTTTTCATTGAGAGAATTAATGTTTGGAGTTTACCCTTTTTAATCACATGATGCCAAGAATAAATCATAGCTTCAATAAGTTGCGTTTCATTAGCTGGACGCTTTTTTACTACAAGAATTTTCAAACGTCACCACAAATTTTCTATATGATTCAGATCAGGGCTGTTGCCTGGCCAGGATAACAATTGTCCACTTTTATTTTTAAACCATTCTTTGCATATTTTTGCCGTGTGGCATGGAGCTGATTCCTGCTGAAAGATGAATGGTGGTTTATTGGGGAAGAGATCCCTGATGGGAGGTATCAATTTTTGCTCCAGGACAGTTTCGATGTATTTTTTGCATTCAGGATGCTATCAATCACTTGAATGCGGCCCACACCATCTGCAGACATACAGGCTCAAATGGTAACATTTGTTGGGTTCCTTGTAGTTGCTTCAATGCAATCAGGATGCAGCTCTTCCCCTATTCTATGTCTCACATATTTTCGCCCATCACTATCAAAGAGCGATATTTTATTCTTATCGCTCCAGATTATTTGCTTCCACTGATTTTCTGATCAATTAACGTGTTATTTTGCCCACTGAACTCGTTTCTGCCGTTGCTGGAGATTTAAAAATGTTTTTTCCTCGGAATTCTACCTTTCAGTCCAAAACCTGCTAATCTTCGCTTTATTGTACTTGAAGTAACTGAAATAGCCATTGCATTCATTTCACATCTAACAGCATCAGATGAAATTCTTCTATCTTTCAGGTATATCTTTTTTATCTTTCTATCGTCAGAAGCTCTTGTGCATTTTTTAGGCCTGATCTTGCCTTATTTATCACTGATTTAGTTTCTTCATAACGTAAGTACAACTTTCGTGCGCCAGATAAAATGACTGATCCACCAACCTGTTTTGCAATTTCAGCATAAGAGAGACCATTTTCTCTCATTTTGACAATTCTGCTTCTTTTTGGAGGTGTCCAATCAGTTCTTGTTGTTGATGACATACTTTTAAATTATTTGCATCAAGAAAAAATAGAAATATAAAAAAAAAAAACATTATTCTATTTAGTTACACTAGTATTCACTCTTCTGCAAAAGCCATTCTAACAAAATACCGCTTTTACAAATCAAAACATACTGCGGTTTAGTTACTGACATTTGATTGGTTCTCAGAACAGTTATTGCGATTGGCTAAGACAGGTAACTAGGTACTAGCTTTTATTACAATACACTTCAGCATTCATGACTAATTGTGTTTATATTTTAGACTAAAGTAAGTGTAACTTTTTTTGTAACACAGATATTTTAATTCTGTTTTATTTTATTATTATTAAATTCTACATTAACTTTCCTTGAATTTGATGTATAAACATTTGTATTTAAGTGAAAATTAATGTATTCTATAAGCACACAAAGTTATAAAACATGAAAATTTCAAAAAAATGTCCACAATTTTGGCCACCACTGTATGTTAGACATGATATCCAATCTTGCGCTAGTTATTGCTCGTTAGGAAGTGGACCAACAAGTGTGTCAAGTACTACAAAAATAAATACAGTAATAAAAGCGCATTTATTTAAAACAATATTAAACTCTTCAGTTTTAATTTATATTTTATTTGCAACATTAAGTAATTTAAATATTTCATTGTTGTAGTTTCACAGCCAGTTGGTATATTTTAGAGAGCATAGTTTTGCTCACAATTAACTCCATTGATGGTATAACTCCTACACTACACAATTGTAACAATGAAGAATATTAAGTGATTAACTACCTATGTCCTTCTAACAGAAAAAAATGCCTTAAAATTAATTTATTGAATTAGTATTAAGTTCTAAAAATATTAAAATATTGTATTGTTATCGGAAGCACGTGTACATGCTTTTTAAAGTTCTAGACTAGGGATGCACAACCTGTGGCCCGCGAATTTCGAAAATTTATAACTGGGAAAAATCGCAATCTTTGTCCATATGTTGCTGGAAAAAATCGGTAATTTCTCGCCAATTTCTAGCTGGAAAGCATTGCAAATTTGTTTATTGGATCCGGAAAAATCACGAGTTTCGTCAGTTTATCGCAAATTTCGTCAAATTGCCGCGGGAAAAAATATACAAATGTCGTCAGAATCAGATAAGAATTGCGAATTTAATTGAACGGGTGTAGAAAAATCACGAATTTCGTTAACCGAGTGTGGGAAAATCGCGAATTTCGATGAGCTGCACAAAAATTCCAAATTTCGTTGATCGGATTCGGAAAAATAGCTAGTTTCGTCATTTTATCATGAGAAAAAATCGCGAATTTCGTCAATTTTCCGCGGGGAAAAGATTACAAATTTCATCGTTAAGAATCACGAATTTCGTTGCTCGGGTTCGGAAAAATCGCGAATTTTCTCAATCATGTGTGAAAAAAATCTCAAATTTCGTTGATCGGCTGCGGAAAAATCGCGTGTTCGTCAGTTTATCGCGTAAAAAATTACAGCTTTCGTCATAGTCAGTTAAGAATCGCGAATTTCGTTGATCGGGCGCGCAAAAATCTCGAATTTCGTTGATCGAGTGTGGGAAAATCCCAAATTTTGCCTATTTGGTGCGAAAAAATCTCAAATTTCGTTAATCGGGCACAGAAAAATCGCGAATTTTGTCTATAAGGCGCGGAAAAATTGAAAATTTTGTTGATCGCCCGCGAAAAAATCGCGAGTTTCGTCAGTTTATTGCAAGAAAAAAATCGTTAATTTCGTCAATTTTCCGCGTGAAAAAATTACAAATTTCGTCAGTCAATTAAGAATCACGAATTTCGTTGATCGGGGAGAAAAAATCGCGAAATTCGCCAGTCATGCACGGAAGAATCTCAAATTTCGGGATCGGCTGCGGAAAAATCTCGAGTTTCGTCAATTTATCGCGAGAAAAAATCGCGAATTTTGTCACTCTGTTGCGGTAAAAAAAATCACGAATTTCGACAACTGATAGAAACTTTTGTCAATTGATCACAAAAATATCGCGAAATTCTTCAATCACTCGTGGAAAAAAAATTGTGAATTTTGTCAAAATTTTCCATTTATCAAGAAAGAACAGTTAGTCTTCATAAAGTGTTGTATGGTTACAGATATGGTTACAGATGGATATGAAGACAGATGTGAAGAAGCCCTGCATACAATTACTTATTTCTATTTGTTTATTTTTTATATTCAAAAATTTATTATTCTTCAAGAATAAAGAGTTATTACCTTCTCCCCCCCCCCCCCAACCTCCCGATATAGAATCCTGTCTGTGTTACTGATGTGGCCCTCAACAACCCAAACATTTTTGTAAGTGACCCTTCTCTCAAAAAGGTTGTGCACCCCTATTCTAGACTATCAGAAAGTAAATGGAAAATCAATTAAGACATTCCATCTTTTTCATACATGAACCTAGTTAAGTTAAACAAGTTGGAAATTGCACGTCAAACGTGGCAAATGATATGCGTTCGTACTATAACTAATTTTATAAATATTCAGATATTAGTGCAATAGCTGTTGCACTCTTGTGAAAAGTGAATGAATACAAAATTTATTAAGGTTATATATATCAAATTCAGTAACACGGAAATAATATGACTCCATCTTATGTATGACGTAATCACCATAGCAACCTAGAATCATTACCTATTATGGTATATTATTGATAATAGGATTTAATAGAATGAAGAAAACTTTATTAATATCTTTTTAAGTTTTGATTCGATTTTCATAAAATTTAAAATGACTCTTCAAATTTCTGCAACGATTACCTACATTAAATTTCAAACCATTCTGTTGGATAGTTTTTGATCTGTTATATGCGGACAAACATACGGACGGACAAGGGGATGACTATAGGTGCTACGTATAATTACGAACGCACCTAATAACAAAATATAAAAACTTTACGGATCAGCTGAAACATTTTGGCCGGTTCGTATGCTAATTAACGTTCCGCGTAAAGCACTATATGTGTTTCATTGCAAACATCAGTGCATTCAAGGACACAATCGAATACACATAGAATATTTACAAGAGAAGTTAATTACATTTTCTATGGTACTTTTCTTTAAAAAAGAGCAGGTACACATAAATCTACTTCGGTATATTGTAATTACTATTGTAGATGTTCTGTAAAAAGCCTTACTGCACATAAAAAGTTAGAATGTTTAGGCGCTGCATATAATGCAGAAATCAGGAACGTTTTTACATTATACTAAAGTGAGGACAGACGCCGCGGCAGGACAGATGCCGCAGAGATTGTGTAGGCAACACTAGCGTTCCCTAGACCAATTTTAGAAGTTCGTATTGTTCTTCTGTGCTGTGTGATGTATGCGTTTCCACCGCTTAATTGTTAGTATTTACCTATTTATGCCAGTTTTTATGGCTCGAGCCTTCATGGTTAGTTGCTAAAATTATTCTAATGAAGTTTTATTACATATTTTAAGAAAAATAAATAGAGATTTCATCCCAACATCAATTGTAACTATAGACTAGATCCTCGTAGAATACAGACATGTGTTTGCCTTTCTCTCGCGTCGCTCACATGACACAAAATGGCAGCGCGGCATCTAACCCGCCACTAAGGGACAGATGCCGCACCGATGTTGAGGGACAGATGCCGCAAAATATATTTTCGTTCTCCGGTTCAATAAATTCATCACTGCGATTTAAGTAGAACTTACATTTAAATGAATGTATATTAGCGCATTCTGCTACTTATCAAAATATTCTCAGCAACAATGTTGGTTCACCATGAGTGAATAAGGAAAACGTAGGCCGTTTACAATTCTCAACATCTAAACTGTTAAACAAAATCTCTCCTACCCCAATGGACAAAAGACCTATACAGCCAAGTAAGAGAAAGTAAATGGATACAAATATTAGAAGCACAGAGTTTATAAACAATAAAAAAGAAGAAGAAAATGAAAAACAAAAGAAACTAGAGAGCGTCAAACAACGACAACTTGGCGGAAGTAAAATTTGTAAAAAAAGGAAGGGAAAGATCAACTTGAAAACGCCTTACTTGAGGAAAAAACTAAAATATGAGTCATCTTCCGACAATGGGTAAATTGTTCCTCTTATGGATTCTGATGGCAGAACTGGATTGGAATTTGATGACTCTGCATATGTTGATGGCTGGAGTCTTATAAAGGAGCACAGTCTAAAGCGGACAGGATTCAGTGCATCAAATTCAATCGATAGCTGCATGAAAAACGCTTACTTTAGTTTTGCAACGGGGAGTGTGGTGTGAATGTGGGTGAATGGAAATACAAAATCAAAGAATGAGAAGAAAGGCAAAAAATAAACAGACTAGAGCCTAAATAGAATAGAACTAATACTTGCATTAAGAGCAAACTGCAATGTTCGCCTTATGTAAACCAGTGATTTATATCTTTTTTTGGAATTATGCTGTCCATTGTTTCCAGTAATTATGTTATCCATTCATGTAAATTCAAATGATTTTCTTTTCATCTTCACATTTTGTCTTAAGTTTTGTTTATGAAAGTTTCTATATGAAAGTATTTCGAATATTTGATGATTTTTTAATACCATTTTAAAATTCTTACAGTTATTAAAGACAGTTATTCTATATATAATCATAAGAATCCAAGGTTTAAAAAAATCAAAAGTTAAAAAACTAGTTGGTAAGAAACGATACATTTATTTCACTGTGAAAAATAGTAGCTTATTTATGTAAATAACAGTAAGTAAATTTTAAAATTAGCTTAATTTTATAGTCTATAAAAGTTCAAATTGACTTTTTTTAGTTTGTTATTATTGTTATTTATTTATTTTATCTTTCCTTTTCATTAAATATATAAACATGCAAAGATTCGCACTTAAAATTGTATTTATATAATTAAACTGAATTATATAAAAATATTAAACAAGAAAAAAAATTGATTTGCGAAAGAAATTACTACGTAAACACTTATTCTAAATAAAAATGAAGAATACCAGACTTTAAAAAATCATATTAAAAATATAAAAGAATATTTTTAATAAACCATAAATTGTTTGAAGTATTTGAATGAGGAAGCAAAATGAAAATAATATATTTATCCATTTATTTTAATTTATTTCTGTGTTAAAATTGTTGATATTCATTGAAATAACAACTGTAAATAATTTTAAATAACAACAAAAAAAATTCTGGTCTGTAGACATATAAATATGCGGGTTTTTTTCTTTTTTTTTTTACTCTTCATTATATATTTAAACATGCAAAATTTCGCAGTTAAAAAAAGAACTTATAAGCATTTCAATTATTATACATATTTTTTCAATTGTGGTTCGAAAATGATTGATACAAATTTTCGTTCCGAAAAACAAGTCCGAGCCGGATTTGAACCCGGGCCGAAAAATCGCAAATCCAGCGTGCTGCCGATCGCGCGACTAAACCGGTTGCAAAAAAAAAGGAAATTTATCCGATTATGAACTGTAGCTTAACCTTTTCGAGTTATTTTCCCAAGACCCCCTGGGGGTTGCGCTTTATGGCGCTAATATATTTATATACTAACTATACTCTATCGATACACAAATGTTCATCGCATTCGATGAGACCAACTTCCAACTGTCTCCTTGTGAGAGCGTTGCCTGGGATGCCGCCCAGACAGCTTAATTAAAAGAGCAGATGCAATTATAGACAAATGTTCTGGGTTCATGTACCTGCCTGTTCACATTTTCACTCAATTGTAAAAATTACTACTCATATGAAATAATAATGCAATAAAACAGCAGTTTTACTCAAAATAGCAAAAAGGATCGCTTGTTAGTCGGTTAAGGAAATCAAATCCATATTAGTTGTATAAATAAGATGCGTTTGTGTGATTGTTTGTATGGATAATATCTAGAACTACTAAACGGATTTAAAAGATAACAGTAGCAAAAGGATGGTGACTATCCTTGCTCCAACATAGGCTATATTTTAAGTCGGTACCACTTGAAAATTTACATGGCTGTTACTTTGGAGAGGTACGCACAGCACAGTTAAAAAAAATAGAAATTTACAAGGTTGTAGAAGGTAAAACTTTCTAAAATGCGATTTTTGTGATGCAGTTGATATAAAACTCGCAATTTTGCATAGTGGTTACTTTTAAGATGTAAATTCTTGCTAAAAACGGTTTATAAAAAAATCAAAAGAATTTCAAATGAAAAAGGAAATGAGCGAGAAAACATTAAAAACAATCTAAATAATGGTTTAATTGGAATTAATTTTAGATTTTTTCAATAATATGTTTCATGTTCGCCAAATGCGGTATAAGAATGAAGTTTACTCAAAATGTGACTTCGTTAGTAACATCTAAGTTATCCGTAGCAGTGTAATTTCCACTAATGCAAGTACACACACAAATGCCATTTGAGATATTTCAACAGGTACGCATGAAAACCCGAGAGTTTTGCTAGTGAATAAATAAAAATTTTAAAAATGTGAATACGTTTTGAAAAAAAAAAATCAAAATACAAATATTAAGTTACGCCAGAAAAGCTTTTAATCGTTTAATATTATTTAGAGTGTCGCTGAAAGGAAAAATAAATTAACTCTTGCAATTTGGCGATTTCAATCTTTCATTTTGTCGTCAAGTGAAACATTTTGGAGTGATTTTGCGCAATGGTGATCGACAGCGAGAACCGTGAATAGTCCATCATAAAACACTAAACATAATCACAATAAAAATTAATTTTCAGTGTATCGTATTGAATAATGAAGATTTCACAAAAGAAGTGAAGTAATCCTATTTTAAGGACATTGATATACAAGTAGGCAAAGCTGATAGCAGAAAGAGTAAGCTTTAATTCCCGGTTTTGGCCAGCATTTTAGAAAATTTCACTTCTATTCATAGTCCCAGACCAATTGTTGTCCGTTTGCCGATCTACCGGATTCGCAGTATACCCGGTATTTCCCATTGTTCTTTAAACAAGAGCTAAATTGAAAAAAATACTATACGATGACCAAGCGTTATGTAACCTATTTCAAAGTATTGTTTCTTTAAAACCGAATCTTATTTTCACCTCATACTTGGTTTAAATTCGACAAAAATTCCACCAGTCATACAAAAATACAGATATGGATACGATCTGTTCAAATAAAAATAATAAAACTACATTAAATGCTATTTCAATATCAGTATATTTTTTTGCTCCTGCTTCTGTAGAATCTACCATTTACTCTTTCATTGTATGTGTGTTTTCTTATTGGGTATATTGAGATTATTGGGAACTTAAATTTCTAAACATAGGTGAATATCATGTTTTTACGCTCAAAAACTTAACACATGATGGATACATCCGTTTTAGAAATTACATATAGTCACAACAACTAAATTATAGCAAAAGCACTGTAATTTCATTAATCTTACCAAAATGAAAGCATTATTTCAAAGAATTAGTAATTTAATATCATTAAATACTTCACCACTGAGTATGTTTTTCCACTTTAAACAAAAATTCGCACTAACATCATGGCGTCACCAATTAAACACCTTTCTTTGGCTAAAGTATTTTAGACTATAGGACACATTTAATTTAAAATTGCAAAAAAATCTGAAAGAAAGATGTAAATATATTCTGTAGTCTTTTAAAGAACCAAATGTATTCTAGAAAAAATCGCATCCTCCTTGTTTAGAACTAAAAAAAAAATAACTTTTTTTTCGATACATGCATTTAAAAAAATATCCGTGTGTACCACGCTGAAAAGTTTTACACCAATTTCAAATAAAGTGGTTGTTCAAAAACACCTAGATGAGTTTCTTCAAATAAGTACTGAAAAAAGAAATTGAAATCTATTTTATCGCTTTACTAGAATCAAGTTCTTTTTCCCTTTAGAATACATGATAAATATTCGATGAGAAAAATGTTTAAACGCTTCAGTTGGTAGATAAAAAATAAGTATTATTTATTTAAAGTTTTCTTTATAAATAATGAATAAACTTTAACCTTTCAGATGGATTTATTTTTTAAATACCAAAACGATAGTTTTGAATAATGAATAAATTCTTAAATCAAAAATCTTACTTTTACTTAACATTTATTGCTGTTTAAAAAGATAAAGAAGCTGAAATATATTATTAGACATGTGTTTTATTTATTAAAGTGTTTTCAATAGCAAGTCAAACATAACATGAGTAAGAATTTATTTATTTATTTACTTACTTTTTTGTCAAATATTGGTAAATACAAGAAAACAGGAAAGTTAAATACTTAACGTTCAAAGTTTTGTGAACAATATTTAAATGAATGGAAACTAATTGCTATTTGAAATATATTATCCATAGAAAATATTATTTCACAAAAATTGCTTTTGTTATTCACACAGCTTCTTATTTCTTATTTGCTTTGATACTTAATATTTTTGCAATAAACTCAGTTGTGTAATTAGCAGCAGATAAGCTAATGACTTATTTTATCCTCGAACTTTTTCAAAACCGAGGGAAAATTCTGTAAATGTATAACAATTAATTTACGTGCAAAAATACAAACAAAATTACACACAAATATAAGCGAAGAATTGCAGAATTGTACAATTTAACTGCTCAATTACAGCTGATCTTGATTACCTGATCAAAAATCATTAAAAAAAAAAAAGAAAAAAATGCTGGAATTGAGTCTTTATCGGGATTTGACACCCAAGATAAGATGATATAATATAAACTTGCATGCAAGCAATAGTGTCTCCAACGATTATTGTAAGATAAAATACCCCAATATTTGCACCAAAGTCGTTCTGGGTCCGATTCTTGGCTTAAGCACTTTTTCACTCAATTCGGAATTTCATGGCATATGATTTCTTCTAAGAGATAAAAAGATATAGTATAAAAGACTGCGCTTTTCTCACCTCAAACTCACACCAAAAACTCACCTTATCTAAAATTTAAAAAATCGTGTTTTCTCTGTCAATCTATTCTCTTGGTAAACCTGCACCGAAAAAACACAACAATCTGCAAAAAAAAATTAGTTTTATCCCGAATTTCTGCCATTGTAAAATCTTGGTTTGCAATGAAAACCAATGGACGCAGTTAGGGTTTTTGCAACTCAGGTCCTCCGCAGTTAGGGTTTTTGCAACTGAGGTCCTTACATATTTGGTCGGGTTTGCGGTTCTTTTTTTCCCGGTAATGTTTGTATCGTGATTAAGTTACAAACTTTTACGGTATCTGTTTATTATTGCCTGTGGCATTTTATCCTTGAAAAATGTATTTTATACCTTTCAAGATTTATCTCGATCATGATTATTTATCATGATTTTTTTTGCAGTAAAAATCACTATAATTTGGCATTTGCTGATACTATCACAAAGAAATTCATCATGATGGTTGGTGAGCGCGTAAAGGGAAAACACACGTGTTACTGTATGGTTCTGCATATGAATCATGCTACATATTATGAAATTTTAACATGCACTATATTATGTACTCTGGGTTCTGGCTAACTTTTCACCAACCTTAGCAATTTATCTAATCAACAAAAAGAGACTCCAGCCGAAGGGAAAACAGATCAGCAAAACAGATTCGCTGTGAAACATGTATTCTAAAACCTTTCTTTTAGCTTCCTGTTACCTTCCCCCCCCCCCTCTCTTATGCTTGGCACATGATGACTGGACACTATCTGCACAACACTTATTTCGACCACATCGCTTATTTCGCTAAAAGGAAGTGATGTTCAGATATGTATCTATAAAAAGGGGTGTGAATACTCAAACTGCAAAAAAAGGGTCTTTTTTCTGCTCCCATACATAGAAACTTAAAAAAAAGGTCTTTTTTTTTCTTTCTCCCATACATAGAAACTGGAAAGTCTCCCTCTTGTTGCTAAAATGTAACAAATAGGACAGAAAATTACAAAAAAAAAAGGCGTTTTAAAGATTTTAAGCTTTTTGTGCTTACGAAAGGCCAAAAAGAAGGAAGTAAGAAATTTTGAAAGCAGACGTAGGAAATTCAGATTATAAGATATTAAAATCTGAGACGTAGGAGAGTAAAGCGATAGAAGTGGAAATTTTGAAGGAAGACGATTATTTAGAAAACTGATTAATTTTTTGTTACTACAGTCTAACAGCACAAACGACATTTGAAAATTAGACTTTTAAAGATTTTAAACTTACTGTGCTCGGTAAAAGGGATGGGAGTGAGAAAAGTGGAAGTGATGATTTCAGACAGGTATTTTGGTGACTCGTTATTTATTGCTGGAATAAAAAAAAAAAAAATATGTATATACGGCAATTTATTTTCATTGAAGATTTTGTACTTCGTATGCAGCGGGTGGGCGAAGGGAGATTGCGTTGTTTTATTAAGCGGAAATCCACAGAAATGCGGAAGATTCCAACAAGAAATAGGGTGATGTAAATAGCTTGATATTAATGAACGCGATACTCAACGTTAATTGTTCAGTAGTGACAGGAAGTTCCTCCGACACAGGAGAAAATGAATTCAGCTGTCAGAATTTTGCCATCCCGATCCTTCCTTTCCTCCACAAATGTAACATTTTGTCGCAATTTGATGCGATGGTGATAGGCAGCGAGAACCCTGTATGTACTTATTTTATAAAAGAAGATAGTAAATAATTTAAAATTATTCATGCATTTGGAACCTTCTTAACAAGTATAACAAAGGTGGAGTTTCGAGTTTCTCAATTTGACTAATTTATATATATAGGAATTATGTTTGACTTATAATAAATTAAAACATACATTTGGCGTGGATTGTGCCATTTTATTTCATGCGAAAGCGTTTTTCAAGTTATAAGAGGTAAGTGTTCTTTAAAGATGTTATAAATATCTGTATAGTTTTAAGATTATATATGAATTAATTTGTATTAAATAAAATTTTTACGAATTGGAGGGATATATGTATTCATTTTTTTATAGTGTGATGAATTTTACTTATTAATTAATTTATTTATTTTAAAGGACACATCTTTTTTACCTTTGGGATCCGTTCAGTTAGTTTGTTTTTATTTCTATTCATTCACGGTAGGGAAGATGGGGGAATGAAAGGAACATTTTGTCTTTATAAACTTATAAAATAATGACATTAAAACATATCATTCCCATGTTTGCGCCTAGTTCTCGTCTAAAAGCTTTGCTTTAATGCTACATAAACCTTTTATCCTCAAGTACAGTAATTTAAAGACTGTACGCATTTTTATAAATTTGGAGAAATGTCCTTTTTAACCACATTGTAGGGGATGAAGGGGACACTGTGCGGGGTTGAAAGGGACAGACATAAATAAAACAATTTTATGAAAATTTTTTTCTTTTTATTTGTGATTACATTATTCAAAGATAAAAGATAATAGTACACCAATAAAAGTGAAATATATTGGAACATATGATAAAACAAAAACAAGAAAAATAACTTGTTTAGGCCTATTTGACATAAAATAACTTTAAATCAAAAACCTTAAGAAAAATTTAGCTCTGCCTGTCTCACCAATAGTTACGGATTTATGTAACTTCATCACAATATTATTAATATTCACCTCATTCATGTCAATAGCATCAGTTAATATTTTTTTTCTGAAAAAATATACTTCGAATTCATTCCAAGTGCTTTTCTGGAGTTTGTGGATAAAGTGCGACAGGAATGTCACTATAATTATTCCATCATCTTTCGCAAATTTTATTGCCTTAATATTTATATTGCTTTCATGATTATCAAATAAGAGAAGCCTAGGATCAGTTTTGAAACAACTAGAATATTAAGCTAATGCTCAATTGCTTAAAAAAAATTTCTCCGATCATCTACCAACTTTGATGAGCAAATCCAAGCCTTTGGGGTGGGGCAGCTCTGAGCATGAACTCTTTGTAATTATTCCTTGGGAAAACGGATATTGTTGAACATAGTTACCTGATGCAAAACAAAAGTGAGACAATTTTACCACGTTCAGCTGGTGTTACGTGAGAAAATTGCTTTCACCACGTTTTGCTACTATATTAGGTCTAGGTGGCTTGTGCTCTGTCATTAAACCTTTTTCATCACAGTTATATATTATATTCCGTGTGAATTTATAGCGATTCATAACTGACTAAAGGTTTTTAAAAAATATCAATATTAGCTTTGTTAAAACTTGTTCTTCTTGTTAAAATAATAGCTATAGGTTTTCTTAAGATAAAGTAATGAATTTCGTTGGTGAAAATCTTGAGACCAGTCAATTCCAACTTGCATGTTTGTTTTCCGAGACAGGGACACATTTGAAGAATTCAAAGAAATTGAATACTCATAGGCACAGTTGTCAAACCATAGTTTATATTAGATGGTTGGAGCAAATATGAATCTAACTCTTTTTATTGAGTTTCACTAAAAACTTTTCATTATCAAATGGGCGTATTGAAATTCATCTGCTTGTGCATTCTTAAATTTTAGAACAATTCTTTCTAAATAGGACTTTTAAATGCCATAGGCTTTAGCTGTAAACACTCCTTTTTTCTCTACTTCAGATACAGCACCCATCATTTCTTCCTTAGTATAATCGATTTTAGTTCAATTTTCCTTTTATATTTTCGAAGCATATTGACTTTTCGATGATTTTTGGAAAAGAAAAACATAATTAAATTGCAGATTATATGTTATTGTAATATTTGCATATTTTTGTTCTATATAACAATGCATTCATTTTTTCTACATAAAAAACTAAAACCATAACTTGAATAATACAAAACTTAAATAATATTTTGTTGAAATAATTACAAACAACAAGGGTTGAAAGGGACCCCATACCCACCTTGCGAAATTAAAAATGTATTCATGCATGACAGTAGTTTAGCTAATAAAATATACTGGTATCCACATAAAGTGCATACTTTACAGTGCTAAATAACATAAATATTATAATGCTAAACAGAATATTTACATTTTAGAGAAAAAAAGAAAAGCAAGATCAACATTTACTTTTTTATATCAAAAACATGTTTTGCTTTCAGCACTTGCAACGATACAATTGCTGACGATAGTTATAAGGATCATTAAAACAGAACAAGTATCGCCATTGATTGAGCCAAAGTTGAAAATTTTACATTTATTTTCTTCCTGAAATTTTGAGTGTCCCTTTCATCCTTTGACCCTTTTATCCCCAATCTTTCCTATATTTTTGCCAAAAATGTTCAAATCTTATTGAAGTGTATTTGCTGAGAAACAACAACAACAACAAAAAATACCTAATAAAAATGTGTGAAATAAATGAATGCCATGTACACACAGCCAAACTAAAGAGTTGGGAATTATATCTTCTTTTAACTTATTTTTTAAATGACATAAGGGGTGGGGTATATTCGTAGAGAAATGCAACAAACGTTGAAATTTTTAATACGAACACTCAAGTTTGACATCATATTTGGATTGTTTGGAAATTTTTACTTAAGGATAGACGTAGTTAAAAATTATGCCGATTTTCAATTTTGAACTCTTAATGTTAAATTCCCTTTATTAGTTATAGAACAATAATTAAAAATTGTAGAACACTGCTGTGCATGTAGTTTTTTAAGCTTAATTATAATACTGTTGGGCACAATGAGATGCAATTTCGCATCCACATATTTGAAGCTTCTAGAAATCAGTTTCTGTTAAAAAAAACTTTATGAGTTACAATATATATTTTTTCGAATATTAATATTAAAAAAATGCATAAAATATAAAATAATTATTCGAAAAATGTAATATATGAAAAATTTAATATCAATCTGTTTCTGAAAGCTTCAAATATACTACTCTAAAATTACACCTTATTCCGCGAAGTAATATTTGAGTTACAGTTAAAAACCTACACGTATTGAATTTTGCTTTAAAACTATTAAATTAAATTTGACATTTGGTCTTCCGAACTTTAAACTTGCATAACTCCTAAATTACTTGACCGGATGACTTCGTGTTGATATCCTTCGGAAAAAATGTTTAACGAAATCCAAATACGATGTCAAATTTAAGTGTTCGTACTGTACATTTTTAGTTTTGTTGCAATAATTTGTATGGTTAAAATTTATAGGGTGTTTCTCCCTCTTCCTCTCTTTCTGTTTATTTATTTATTTATTTTCATGGTGCTCTGACTATGTGCTCTGTTTTCTTTGTTTTTGAAAACTTAATGAAAATACTACAAGAAAAATACAACAAACAATGTTATATTAAAAAATAAAATGTATTGATTGACATTCGAATTTTTTTCTCGTTAAACTTTGGTCTAAGACGTCTAACTACGCTTTTGAGTCGGTTAGATACGTGGAAAAAAAAAAAAAAAAAAAAAAAGCAATCTCCATTAAAGACACGGTTATTAAAACATATAACTTGAATAATAATTTATGTATTTTATTGTTATTTCTTTAATATGATGCTTTGTAAAAGCCCAAGCATAACGCGTATGTGTACAGAATTACGCTGTTTTAAAATGTTAATTATTAATAATGATATTCATAAAATTGCATAAATAAAATATAGTTTTTATAGCAAAATACTAAAAGACATTAAAAAAGTTCTCTCTGTTCGTTGACGGATTTCGGTTTAGTGCCAAAGTGTAGCAAAGTATCTTATTGTTTAACACTAGAACCGCCGGCAAAAACGTACACCTATAAAAACGTATATCTATAAAGCGGTCATTTTGACCGATGTGGATTACCATGCTCAACTATTGTTTACTTGCCATTCTTTACTCTGAGTATCGTTTATTACTATTATTACCATCATTGTCCATATAATAATATATATTTCATAATTTTTATTATATTTATTTATATTTTATTATGTTATAATTATATTATATTATATATATATATATATATTATTTGTATTTATTATTTTAAGAATATTTTTATAGTAAAAAATATTTTTCATGAGAAATCGAAATTGCTAAAAACAAAAATAAACTCGGTGAAAACAAACTTTTATATTTATCCCTCGAGCAATACAATATTCAGTGTGGCGAGTGGTCAGGGAAAAACACAGTAAAAAAAAAATAGGGAGCTACCAGTTTTTTTCTTTTCGAAAATACTAGGAATAATATAAAGGGATTAAGGAAAGCGGATTTCTCTTTAACAAAATACTGGTATTTAATACATTTTTTGAATGTGTTTTTCAGAATTGATGCCCGCTAGATCAAAAATATTATAAATCACTTGTAGAGGTCACCGTCTAGAGCTAGCTTTTGTAGAATACTTCTGTGCCATTTGGTCGAGCACGTCGACGCCAAATTTTGTAGAATTATAGAACTTTACAGTTTCTGGTAAGTGCTTATCACCAGTTTCAAATGTAGCTGATGTTAGTCGGGAACTTAGAATTAAAACATATTTATTTTATTTCCCTTGATAAACTCAATGAAATATTATCTTTGGCAAGAATTTGGCTACTGTATAAAGACGTTTTTTCAGATTTTATGGTCTGCGAAATTTTGTTTTTCGTCCGCGATTGACTGTGCCAACAATGCCTGTTTTTAGCGACTTCAGCTTTTATGCAAGGGGCAGTGAAGTAAAGAATTTATCTATGGTAATGTTGTAACCTTTGTTGAAGTATGATTGTATGAAGTACGGACTGTTGCGACATTTACTAGATAAAATGTGCGTTAAAATTGACGGCGGTTATTTTGACCGTTTCCGCGGTTCTAGGTATACTACTGCAATACTTCATAAATTTATGCTGACTGAAAAATTTATCACTGGCATATCATATCTTTTCGACTTATAGGAAAAGTCACGGAAACTGAAAGTTAAACTCTAAATAGAAACAAATTGGTACAGAATGAAAGTTTCGAAACGGTCAAAATGACCGCCTTGGCGGTTCTAGTGTTAAATGATCTTATGGTAAGGGCAGTTTTAAAAAAAAATATATTTTTCCGCGCTCAGCATCATGAACATTTCTGTTACATTCACAGATGCACTTTTGAACGAAAAACTCTGAAATTATCAGGTATGACTGTTGAAGTCATTTGAAATTGAACAGAGTTTTAAATTTTTAATAAATGCATTGTATTTTGAGTGATAAGCGATTTTGTCATATGAAGACTTTCCTTGAGCTATCGGGTTCGGAAATTCGACTCAAAACGCATGCTTTGACAACATGTTCTGGAAAATCATTTGTCTTTTTCTAAAAAGTAGAAATGTTATTCGGTTTCATAGCTTCTGAATAAATCAGTTTGGAAATTTTATGCATTTAGGAATAAATTAAATTCGGAAATTATATTCAGAATTAAATTCAAAGTTTCAGTTTCTTTATTTTAAGCGATGATATCCATTGCCAAATGACGTGTTTGAGTAAATGCGATTTGGCGAAAGAGTATGTTTAAAAACTTTTAATGGTATTCATATTCACTTTAAAGAACATTTTAGCCATGATGACAGAGCTTGGAAGTGAACTAAATTATGAATGATTAATGGAATGTAATAAAATGGCACAAAACATAGGCAATCAATTATCAACTGTAGTAACTTTCTCCTTAGTTATTTTGAACTTACCATTTTCTCTTTTGTTACTTTACATTATTGTAGCAAAGAAATAAACATTTTTGTGATATTTTAAAAATGATTCTTAAAAATTAGTTAAAAAAACAAAGTACATTTTTTCAGTATTTGATCATGTCAAAATTTAAATTATGCTATATTTAGAGGTAAACTTATGAGCGATAAAAGTGAAAGCAATAGCGCAGGTCCTTGTTACCATCATTATGACATAATCGTATCATACTTTTTTTTAATGCATTTCTAATATTAAGTGAAGGAAAGTGTAAGGAAAGTGTAAGGAAAGTATAAGGAAAGTGTAGGGTAGGCCGGGGCACGTTTACGCATGAGGCACGTTTACGCAGTGATCTTTTTCGGAAAAGAATTGTAACTGGCGCGCCACCAGCCATGACAGACTGATGCTGCTCTCTAGTGTCTATTCTCACACGTTTTTGAATGTCAGTCGAGCTCCGGTCTAGCATGCGGAAAGGATAAATTGTTTTCTGTCAAGGTGAGTAAATTTTGTGTTGAACCTATTAAACTTATTGTGAACTAATAATACTTAGTTAATGATAAACAAATATATGAACATTAGCAGAATTTTATCTTTTTTTGAGAACTGTATTTGTATAAACAGAAATGTTATTCATTTTCGTTGCACGTTAAAAATAAATCCAAACATGGCGACGTGGCACGTTTACGCATTGACATCGGGCACATTTACGCACGTTCAAAAAGAAGAAATTACGTAAAAATTTACTAGTTTCTATGAAAACAGAACAAGAAGACAGCAAAGGAAAAAGTATGAAACCAAAAGCTGCATAAGGGAAAAAGTTGGTACGCTTTGGAAAAAAGAAAATAGTGAATGAATCTGATGACGAAGACGAAAACAGTGTGTGTATTTATTGTTTGAAATCATACAATCAATCCAAAAAAGGACAAGACTGAGTTCAATGTCTTAGATGCAAAAGGTGGTACCATGACAAGTGTGTAAAAGGAAATACTTTATTTTTTGTTTGTAAAAACTGTAACAGTGATGATGAAGATGACTAAATAGTTTCTGTTTTTAATTATCAATAAGCCCCATGTTTTCAGTTTAGCCTATAACATATTCTTTAATTTTTTTATTTTTAAGCAGTGTTTTAAGTTATAAATAAAACATTTTAATTTGATTAAATATTTATTTCACTTACTACTTGGTATCACTTATAATATGCATAAATGTGTCCCACTTTATGCGTAAACTTAAAAGTTACGTACTACCTTACGTGCTAACTTACGTGCCCTGTTCTCGGGGCAAGTTTACGCAAAAGACTTGGACC
This sequence comes from Maratus speciosus, assembly GCA_963932465.1. Lineage (NCBI taxonomy): Eukaryota > Metazoa > Arthropoda > Arachnida > Araneae > Salticidae > Maratus > Maratus speciosus. The sequence continues at coordinate 293,085,118 of OZ010791.1, forward strand.
TAAAAAAAATTTTTTTTTTTACGGTTAGAAATACAAATAGGGCAATAACTGAATACACAAATTTTAATTTTATTAACTGCTTTATAAAGCTACAATGTCTAAAATTTCTCAAGTTAAAACGTAAAAATTTGAAAATTCATAGAAAAAACCCCGCGTAAATGTGCCCTGGTCTAACCTACAGTGAAAAAAACAGAAGATTGTGGCTACTAATGCGTTACATTTTCACAAGGAATTTTTTTGCACGAAATATTATTTAAAAGCTGCATAGATCCTGTAACTGCATATTATTTTGGAACATTTATTTTTAACTATCGCAAGGACTTTAAAATGAACATGATTTACAGTTCTATTAATTATACTTATTAAAATAACATTAACCATTTAAGATCCTGTTTTATTTTATCTTTATAGATTTACAAATATTCAGTCTTAAAATTTGTTACTGAAAAAATCTGTTTTTTCTAAAACCCAGATTTTTAGTTTTGAAAAATAAAACTTCTTAATGGTTATTTCTCGTCTATTTTTATAACACTAAACTATATATATTTACAAAAATATTTTTTTTTTGTTTTTTTACCCATGTAAGTAATTTTTTAATATATTTTTAATATGTTTTTAATATTACTTTTTTGAATTATTTTGAATGGAACAAGCAACTTGTTTTAAAAATTTATCTTCTAAATTTTAAATTATAAATATTTTAAAAGTAAGACCGGTATTTAAAGTATTAAAAAATTTATAAAAATAATAAAGCATTAAAAGAATAAACATTAAAACAAACATATATAAACTTGAAGGTCATCTGAAAGGTTATCTCTGTTTTAAATAAATAGAGAAATATCAGTAATAACCTGTTTTGTCTAAGTCTAGACACATTTATTTCCCGAAAGACAGGTTCAGTTATATTAAAAATCCATGCTTAAAATGTTAAATGACTTAGTGTATATAGTTATGATATGATAATATTCTGATCATTTGCTGTTCACATTCTTGTCATTTTGACCTTTTTTTTGTTTTAGTCATGCCGAATTAATACCGCGAATTTCGAAAGAAGAATTTTTACGCCGTCAAAAAATCTCTGTCTTAAAATAGAGAAAAAAAATACTGTTCGGAATTTCTGATATGAGATTCGGAGTTTTTAAATTTGGCTTTCCTTTTTTAAGGCTAAACAGGCAAACTTGATTCAACATACACTGTAAAAAGAATTGTGCTAGTTTGAACCAACTTTTTGCGCAGCAGTAGCTGCAACAATAAGATGGTGAAATCTCGTTCCAATATTTGGAGCTCTTCTTGAAGAATAGCTCCAAATGTTGGAACATGGTTCATACGCTTCTAGGACCTGTTACCAGAATTTTCGTAAGTAATATTTGCCTTACTAAATGAAAAAAGATTCTATCTTCAGATATAGTCACCAGTATTTTACTAAATTTCTGTTATTAAAATATCTAAAATTCCCTGAATCCCCTGACGCGTACGAACCCTGTGGAATGACATTTTTCTGTCATTAAATAAAGTAAAAATTATTGTTCGTAATTTCTGATATGACTTAAGAATTTCTAAAGTTGGTCTCCTTTTTTGAAAGCTAAACTGACAACCTTGATTCAACATAAAATGTAAAATGTTTTTTGATGGTTTGAACCAATTTTTAGTATTGCATTAGTTGCAACCACAAGATGGTGAAATCTTGTTCCAGTATTTCAAGCTACTGTTGCACCATAGCTCCAAATGTTGGAACGAGATTTCTCCATCTTATGGTTGCAGCTGTTGCAGCACCAAAAGTTGATTCAAATCAGACAGAATTTATAAGAATGTAGCAGTATCGTCAATTTTTTAAAATTATAAATTCGATTCACCAACGAATCTCAGTATTGCGGCTTGCGAATTTTGAACTGCTGGGTAAATATTTGATACTGCCCTTGATACAGTGGTTAAAAATAAAAAGATGGAGATTGTTTTAGTATTGCTATAAATATTATTTGTAGCCTGTAGTATAGCAAGAATCATGCTTTTTTTCTTCTCTTATGGTTACTTTTATAGTGCTATGATCATATATGTTTATTATTGATTAAAATCGAACGCTTGCTCTTACAATGCATTGAATTTTCTTTTATGTAGATCAAAAATAGTATGAAAAAAAGTAAAATATAATTTAAAAAATAATATTCAACATTTAAAAAAAATAGTGCAATATTATTCCATAAAATTGGTGGCAGCAATACTGCCTTCAATTTATGTAGTAATTTACTCGATATAACTGGTATTGCGTTACACAATAACAATGTGAATTCTGATAGTTTCATATTATTATGATGTAATATTACACTAGTTATATCAGTTTAAAATGCACCAGTTATATCAGTTAAATAACTGCATAAAATTGGTAGCAGCATGCTGCCACCAAGCTTATGGCGTAATGCTGCACCTATTTTTTACAGTGTATAATTGATTCAGAAAATTTCATTCCGGATAAACATACGGAAAATTTTAATAAAACTTACCAAAATTATACACTGTTAAAAAATTTTCTGTGAAATTATAGAGAATCTACTGGTAATCCATTATCTTAAGTCTTGGGTAAAATTACAGAGATTAGAAAAACAGAGATTCTGTTAAATAACAGAGAAGTTATTCGGTAAATTAACATCGTAAAAAATACACAAGACTCCGTAAATTAGCATCATTAAAAATACACAAGACTCTGTAAAACAATTTATTTTTACTGAAAATAATTTTACATAGTTTTTTTTAATTAGTGAACTACAGAACTTCGAAATATCAGAATTTTTCGAGTGAATTTGAACTGCTGTACCACTTAATTTTTTTACACAATTTGATTCTAGTCGGCCTGGGGTTTGAACCCGAGATCTGTGGGCAGGAGAAAAACACCTTACGGAGTGCGCCATAGTAGCTGTTGCTGTTGTGTACAAAGGATGTCTTTTATAATGAAACTGAGAAAAATCTATTGTATTTGTGCTTTTCAAAGATTTCGCTTCAAATATATTCGTTAGAAAATTTCTTAAAAGGTTTATTTTAATTAAGTTTAGACCGATACATATTACCTAATATTTTTTTAAATCAAATTTAATTTTTTAATCCTTTATTTTCGGAATTATTTATCAAGAAATTGCTTCGTCTCAATAATTATCTTCTTTAATATCTGAAGATATACTGGAAATTTTAAATAATAATAATGTGAAATCTAAGTATATTTTTTCATTAAAACTGGTTAAATATATCGGTAGTTATAAATTTTTTTGTAAAATATTTACAAAAATAATCAGATTAATTAAACAAAAATACTTTTATGGTTATATCACAATTATATAAAAGCAATGCATTTAAATGTATTATGATCTTCTCTATAAATGGAAAGCCTTTTGCAGTTGAAAATGTTTCATGTAACTTTTTTTTTTTTTTTTTAAGAAAAACTATAACTATGAAAATGATTAAGAAAATTACCACTTTTTGAAAATATTTAGCTTCGACTATTTCTCTACTCTATCTAAATTTGATTGAAAGACATGGAAATCCCTACAGGGAATTAGATACAAGATAAGGGAAATGTCTGTAAAACGAAGACCGAGAAACTCAATCGAATGCATTTAACAGAGAACTCGTGCAAGTCTACAGAGAGTCTTGATCGAGAAACTCAATCGAATACATTTAACCGAGAACTAGTGTAAATTTACATAGAGTCTTCACCGAGAATCTCAATCGAATGCATTTAACCGAGAGCTAGTGTAAATTTACAGATAGTCTCGGGTTTTTTTCTGTGTTTTTACAGAAATTTTTAACAGTGTATTATTTACGTTTATTTTGAAGTTAAATATAGTATTGCTTCGATACAAATATAAAAGTGCATTACGTTGAAGTTTTAATTAAACAGAATTCTTTTTAATACAAAATTAAAATAAGAGCTGCGCTTAGAACTGTATTTCAAATGTGTAAGGGAATCCCGAAAAAAAAAAAAAACTATTGGATGCTTGAAAGATAATTAACGAATCCACTTATACGAAATATCATATTCACGTTCCTTTGAATGAGAGAGAAATGTAATATAATTAAATTTGATTTAAGCAAAAATGATTCGTAATTATTCAAGTATTTTTTAATTTTGGCTGAGGCGTTACAGTAGAAATAATTTCTGTAAAGCCCAAATATGGCATTAAAAAATAAATAAATTGGTCTTAGATTACAACTTTTAATGAGGTTAAAAGGTTAATGCGGTGTAAAGGTTGCATCTCATTATTTGTTGCTGTTGAGTATTTATGATATTTATTATTTAACATCCTTTAACAAGGTATCCTTTGCCACTAACGACGATAATGCAATTAATCCTAAAAAATAGAATTAAATGACTAATATATTCAGAATGTTATTACACACTGAAATAAAAATCTGTCACTGGCATCTAGGAAATAAATTGCGTGTCTATAAAAAATAGTTCCATGTCATCCTTATAAATTTTAGCTCCCTTTCCTAGAGAGTTATAGCTATCCCTATTAAAATTCAAGGGCGTTTTCCTCTATTGTAGTGGTCAAACTTATCTAAAAGACTCTGCAAATAAATGCGAACACAAGAACTGAGTTTTAGTAGATACAATTTTAGTTTATGAATTAATTCTAAAAATCAAGTGTTAATTTTTCGCAATTCAAACGATTCATAACATCGTTTCATCACCTAGAAATCTATAGACTACACTGTAAAAAAAAATCTGTAGTTCTACAGATGTAAAGTTACATGCTTACTAAACTTTCATCTGTAACTGTACAAAAAAAATCTGCAAATCTACAAAACTAGTTTTTGTAAAGCTACAGAAATCTGTAACTGTACAAGTGAATCTGCTAAAATTACAGTAATCTTACTAAAATTTTATCTGTAACCTGGGTTGCAGTTACATGAAAAGTTCTAGGCATCCCAGTTTCCTAAAAAATTTCTAGTAACCTTACAGATTTTTTGATTTTCGGCGCAAAAGTGCGTCTGTTACAGGAATTTTTGTTGTTGCCGTTACATAAAAAGTTTTAGGAATCCCAGTTTCCTTGAAAAACTTTAGTAACTTTACAGATTTTTTTTTACAGTGTAGAAATTCCCGATCATTTTGTCTGTTCAGTTTATTTGTTTACCTTATTCGCATAATTCGGAAATCTATACTTCTAGTTTAGGGATTTAGAAAATGATAACTATTCAATCTAGAAGAAGGTGGTGTTTCTATACATACAATGGGTGTTTCTTCATCTTGATATCTCATTATTCAGTTTCTAGTTTCAAAAAACGGATTCCATAGAGCAAATATCAGCTAGTCTAGAGTAGGGGCATTCTACTGTTCAGGCAAAATCGCCACATCAATAAATTCTTATAGTTTAGGTAGTAAAAAGTAATTTAAGTAGCGCATGCAAGAATTGTATACATCCTAGAATGACAAGACCAGCAGCGGGCCATATGTAGGTGCTGAGGCATTTCACAATTTCTACTCGAACTAAATCACAATTTCTACTCCTTTTCTGTTTGATTCATAATAGACATTTTATTTATTTATATATTTACACGCAATACAGTTAACTCTTTTATTTTAATTTTTAGTAGTTCATGAAAATAAAAGTTTCGCCTGCCTTTTATGAATATAATGGAATTCTTTTATCTTTCTTTTTTTTTATTCTCTTCTTTTATATATTGTTATACTTAAAAATATTGAAAATATTTGATTTACTCACACTTCTACTGTAGTCATTAAAGTATTTTTTTTTCTTTTTTAATATGGATTAACCACACTTAAACATTTTTCTCTCACAGCTCCCTATGCCACCTAGCCGAACCACCTTTAAATTGGATGTTAAGTTGCTCCGCTATTAGGCAATCCAGAAAGCCATCTACATTGTTAAATTGTTGCATAAAAATAAAATTAATATACCGTGTATAGCCTTGAAAAGATTGTAGAACGCTAGTAGTACTCTGGAACACAATACAGTGCGACTTCAAAAATCCGGCATCAAAGTCATCTTTTCTTTTAACATTTCTAACTTACGAAAGAAAGAAATATAGCAGAATGAACACGTGCATTTTTCTTCTCTAAAGTTTTGGAAGTTTTTATTTATTTATTTATTAGAGCTAGTACGTAGTCTTTTTTTAAATCAGAGAATGTTGATTCTAAAATAAAGCATTTAAATTTCTCTAGCGCAAAAAAAGTGGAATTGATACGAAAATTAAAAAGGCTTTGTGAAAAAGTTATGTGCTGTGTATGGAATTAACATTATTTAACTTTATTGATTTATAACATTAAAAAAAAGAAGCTAAAAATCCTGCAAATTTATGCAAAAAGTGACGTCCGAAGGGTTAAAGAGAAAAAGCACTCATGAAGGAAAAATTTTCCTTCTTTATTAGATTTTTTTTTTTTTTTTTTTTTTTTTTTTTGTAACATAGAAAATTTCAATTAAAGTAGGTTTTTTTAAAAAAATATTTAGATTTTTTTACCACATAATTATCACTTCGTTATGAATTAAATTTAGCCTAAATGCACTTTTAAAAATATCGTTAGTACTTTTAATATTTTTTCAGAAATCCGGAATTTTCAAAAATCCGGCTTAGTATCGGTCCCGATGATGCCGGATTTTTGAGGTTACACTGTAGTAACCGTAACATATGGATACAAGGTTACCAATGAAGTTCTTCCAATTTTTGATGTCGCATGGAAAGAAGTGATTTCTGATATGGTTCCCTGTAAATTTCAATATGTTGTCAGAAAACTGGGTATAACGAAGTCTACAATATAATGAATCAATTTCGATCTCTATTCAATATCTCTTTCAACCTCCCTGCTTCTTTATAAGCGGTTTTTACTGTAGGTTTGTTGATTAAAAATGTTTTGGTTCGCTTTTTTTAAAAGTTTTTTTTACATGATTCTTGCGAGTTTTAGCCCCCAGTGTGCTATTTCTTTCTCTCAGCTATTCAAGTGTCGTCTCCAAAAGTAACGTTCCGTTGTATGAGCCAGCCGTATAGCAAAGCAGATATATCATTCTACTGTTAAATACTCTACTGCATTTTTTAAAACTTCTAAGCATTTCACATTTTCAATTTTTATACCGTCATATTGGGGAAAAAAGTACTTTTTGATGCAATTTGTTTGAAAACTGCATCTCAGTTTATTATTGAGATATTAATTTTTTTTGTAGTTTTTAGTATTTGTTTAATTTTGGCAACTCAAGTACTCCATTTCTGTAGAAAGTAAAGACAAAATAGTTGAAAAATGGTAATTATATCTTTTTGTTGCCATTTTCCCATAACTATTCAAAGAAATGGAATTAAAATACGTGATATTTTGAGAAAATATATAAGTGAATGATTTCTGATAAAACATGGAGCTATTGGCGAAACAGCACCGAAAACTGGCGATTTGAAACAATTAAAATAATAAAACTTTGTAAAAAATCACCATAAAATAAAACAATACACAGGACGTGTTTCGAGCTAAAAACATAACAGCTCGTCATCAGTTACAGCAAACACGTGTCCGCAAGCGAACAAGCAAAAACTACAGCAAACACTTGTTCGCTTGCGGACACGGGTTTCCTGTAGCTGATGACGAGCTGTTATGTTTTTAGCTCGAAACGCGTCCTGTGTATTGTTTTATTTTATGGTGATTTTTTACAAAGTTTTATTATTCTAATGGAGCTATTATTAACTATATTTAATTTAATTATCTATCTTACAAACATGTGAAGGCATATGAATCATTAGGTAGCCGATTTTTTGTCAAAGTTTTTCAGTGACGACATCTGTTTTTTTGTTATTGTTGTTTTTTTTTTTTTTTATTTGTGTATTATTCAGAGATAATGATGTCCTATGAATACTTTACTGTATATGCTGTTTAAGACTGGATCGTAAATGAGGAATTCTTCAGAGGATGCGAATGACGTCATTTATATAAAATAAAAGCGCGTGTTTTAAGTCTTAAAACTGAAATATGTTTTGTATTATCTATATCTATATATTTATTTTTTCCATCTGGAGCGACACTAAATTCTGAAAAAACAGAATTCCTGTTTTCTAGTTTAAAATTTTTTTTTAGTCCAACAACTTATGAGTCTTCTTACGAAATCTCACAGTGAAGTGAACTCCCAATACAAAAATAAAATTAGAAAAAAATAAATAAATAAAAAGCTTAAAAAATAGAAATGTCATGAACTTATAAGAAAAGAACCTCGTCTAATCAATAAAAATATAGCTATTTAGATTATATAAGTTTAATAACAAAATTACATATTGAGTGTTTCGGAAGACATTTAAAATAAATTATTTTAAAAAGGCTGAGAATACTTACTGTCATAATCAGTGTATGGCGCTGCCGACGTCATTTCCGCTGCCAATAGAACAACAACCAAGAGCAAAGAACAGATTCTGAAAACATTGCTTGAACTCATTTTTGATGTAAATTGAATCTACAAAAGAAAATATTTTTATCAGGAACAAAGTATAATGTTAATTTAACTCTAAATTTCTAGGCAGTATTTGAACTGAATATTTATGAAGTAATAAATTATTTAAAATTTATACTTACGTGATCTTAATAATTTGTATTTCTCACGACATAAAATTCAAAATAAATCAAAAAATTTTGGCACAGTTCTTAATTAGCATAAATTTGACTATGATACCTAGATTTTTCCAAATTAAAAATGATTTTCAAGAGAGTTATGATTTCCTGCAGTGTGACATAAACAGAATAAAAATGCATTATTAGTTGTAGATTGTTTCGGGGCGGAGATATTTCAGAACATTAAAAAGTAGACTTTTAAACGTTCTCCATCAAAAATGGATAATGTAATAACTACACAAGTTTTTGAGCAGAAGAATAATCGATATTTTAAAGCAAAAACATGTCCATGAGTGGCGCCCACGACAATAAATTTCGATTTTACTGCAATTTTATCAAATTACTTAGAGCTGTTTCTATTTTATTAGATATCACAAGAGTACATTGTCATTTCATGTAACTAGACACATGTGACTATTATGAATAAACATTTGAAAAATAGTCATTTATAAGTAACATCCAGTGCTGTTCAAACCCACCAAAAAGAAGAGAACTTATTCAAACCAAATTCACATTCTAAAAAGTGAGTAAAGTGACTCACTAATTCATAATTAAGTAAATTCAAAATGTATGAAACTAATTCACTCAATTCAAACACATTTACTCACTCTCCGGTGCATTAATGGAAATTGGGCGATGTTTAGAAGTTGAGGGGACGGTGCATGTTTAAAAAAATTCTTTTTATTTTCATAATAGAGATTTGAAATTTTATGCAAATATACATTTCACTATAAGTATATAGAACACCTTAAAAGAAACTTCCAATCTTATTATAATTTTAAGATCTTTTTAAAAAATTAAAATTTTAAAACAAAATTATAAAATGCTCCTTGTGTCTTAATTTTTTAGATATTTCCTTGATTTAGGCTTTTAATCACGTAAAACGCTATTAGGAATAAATTTGTGTATCGATTTTTTAATCCTTTAAATGGATAATTTTTTAGAGATAATTTTTCTGAATTCCCTATCGATATTCATCAAAACTCTGCCTTAAGTTAAAAATCAAATTTAATTGTCTTAATGAAGTCGAATTTTAAAATGCATTCACAGTTTCTTTTTAAACAATATCAGGATTTTTCTTTATCAGTTTCATGAATTTTGATCAAAAATTAAGGAGCAAGGAGCATTTCAAAATTTAAAAAAAGCTGAAACATCAGTATTGAGATAAAAAGAAATAAAGTATATTAAAAGGCTAAAAAATGCTTTGTGAACAAAATTAAAACACTTGTAACTTTGCGTAAAATAATTGCATCTGCATGCGGTTTTCCACGAATGACGTAGTACAAATTGGAGAATAATAATGCACACAAAAAGAAATGTCGAATTTGGGGTCGATTTTTGATCAAATAAATGCCCACGGTCCCCTTAAATAAAAATGCAGTAAAGGCGAAATTTATTGGAGTTATCGTTACTCACGGGCTTGTTTTTGTTTTATAATATAGATTATTATTTTGCACAAAAACTGATGTAGTTACATTATCCATTTTTGATGGAGAACTTTTAAAAATCTACCTTTCAATCTTCTGAAATATCTCCGTCCCCAACACAATAATAATCTACTATTGATAATATTTTTTTTAACCATTTGGAAAAGATGGTTATTGTTCTCGTCAGGGTAGGAAATCAAAAGCATATCTGAAGGTTTTTATTGGTTTAATCCGCATTTTATTCGTTTCATGATTGGTCTATACAGTAATATGTATTTCCCTTTACTTTCAACAGCGATGGACAACAGAGTGTTGCCACTATGACAAAAAAGTAATAAAAACTACAAAAAAAAAAAAATTAATAACTCAGAAACAAATTGAAATACAGCTTTCAAACAAATTGCATTTAAAAGTAATATTTTTTCTCTATCCGACGGTGTAAAAAGTAATAGTGTGGGTTGTTTGAAGTTTAAGAAATAAATTCCATTTAAAATGGGTCGTCAGATTTCTTGGACGATGGAAAAGCCTTTTCCCGAACAGCCAGTGAAATGCTTGAATAATATGTAAGTTTCAGGTGGATAATAACTAAAGAAAATGAATAACAATTTCTGCCAAAGAGTTAATTTTAATTTGTAAGATTTTCACGTGCAAAAGGAAAATGGAATAAGCCAATTAAAAAAAAAAAAAAAAAAAAAAAGATAAATAGGACAGAAATGAATACATATAAATATTTCACACCAAATACGAGTCGCAGGCGATTTTTGTCGTTTGGAATTTTTACGTGTAATAACACTATTAATGTTTAATTCATGGCGTACGTAATGTATGATCAACTCCGTGCGATTTTTTATGTCTTAAATTTTAGTCTTTGAAAAAATCGTTTTCCAAATGGTCGTTGTAATTTGTTAAATTGCATTTTTTTTTTCTTTCGGTTTTTTTTTTTTATGTCACACTGCAGGAAAGTATAACTGCTTTGAAAATCATTTTTAATAGAGAAAATTATTATATTCAAATATTTGAATGATTCGATAATTTATATTAAAATGAAAGTTAAGGCTAGCAGACAGCTAAGACAACGAACAGAATCATAATTATTTAAACATTTATGTACTGAATTATGAATTCATCAACACTTTATCTTATAAAGTATTTTTCTTGAATTGTTTAAACTACACTAGAAGATTTACATAATAATTTAATAAATTTTACAGGGATTTTAGAAGGATTGTAGGATTTAGAAGGATTAAATAAATTTGAATTTTTTAGGATTTTGTGCAATATTTATAACCGCACTTAAATCTTTTATTTTAAATATTTTTTTTTAGTATTTTGTAGAATTCGGAAATGTACAACTATAAGGTTATCACAAATAGAAATATTTCCGAATTGAAAATTCCCCCTCCGCCAACGCCAAGAAAGCTGAAAAGATGCAAAGTCAAAAGAAATCATTCTTTTAAAAATATTTCTGTTTTGTGTAACCAGTAATGCTTTTGGAACAAGATAAAGTAATGTATCTATAACTGATTCGAAACTGCATTAAAACTGATCAATGTATTAAATGAATTTTATAACAAGCTATTTTAATGGTACTTATAAGTACCGTCAGTAGATAAAGTGTTAATTTGTATCGGAATAGGTAAAAAGGGGGACTCTTTAAATTAATAAACATATTAAATCTATGATAACCTTTAAGCTAGTGCTTAGTTGTATTAAAATATATAATTAATTACACTAAACATAGGAAAGATTTTCATTATTTAACGAAGGACCACTTGACATCATTGTAGCGCATTAATTGTTAATTATTGCTTCAAATTCTGATACGTTGAAATGAATAGTTATAAATAACTCGAGGAGTTTTATTTTTATTCTGTTCAAATTTAATGTAATGAGGATAAAGGTCATTTTAATTTTAGAGATAAATTTTGAATGTAGTGCAAAGCAAAATAAGACTCAAAATTTATTATCTATTAACCTTTAAATCTAATATTTGTACCACGAAAATTTCTATTGACACTATTCTATAATGTTTTAATTATCGAAAAATAAATATATTAATATAAATGTATAAAATCATAAAATTACGTAAAACATATACGTACTTGTATTTAATTTGTATCATACAAATTAATAAACGTTTTATCTTTTATTTGTATTTTGAATATATTACATATGAATAAAAATGTCAAACACTCGTGACATTTAACGGCGTTTCAGTGTTTTGTTTTATTGTTCCTTTCAATTTAAAATTACAAATTTAATTTCCATTCAGTATAAAAATCGTCAGAGGCTGTCTTAATATTTTACAGAATTAATTGAAATTTACATGCTCTTTTCTATTCTTTCAAAAACTTTTATTAAGAGCTTATTGAAAATATTATTAATGTACTATATTGTTATAATTAAGTTTTATTGTAATGAATTGAATACCGTCAAACGGGGCTACTTTGGTCCTTGTGGGATTACTTTGGTGCATCTCATAAAAAAAAGGTTTTATTCTTTGCATTGAACAAACAATACAAGATAATTTGAAGTTTTTGCCCTTTAAAAATATTTTATACCCTAATATAGGGTATTTAAATAATTTGGGGGTAATATAATTTTTCTTAGTGGCAACACTGGATGTCTTTGTAAACAACCATTTTCGCGTGTAAATTTTAATTTTCCAAACTTTCTACAGTGAAACAATCTGGATAAGAGCTATAAATAAAGTAAGTGTTAAAATATTACCTTTAGTAACTTGTAACCCATGTGTGATCATAGTTTTTCCTTTAACTTTTTATTTTGGCGGAAAATGTCTTAAGTCTTCATAAAGCTCGCATGAAAACTAGTATTTCGGGGCTACTTTGTGACAGGCCTGTTTTGGTCCGAATATTGACCCAATTACTTAGAAATCCCTTTTATAGCACCAAATCTCTTAAAACATGTTGTAAGTAACATTTTTTTTAAATGTTACTGTAGCAAAATGTTACATTAATTGTTTTTGTTCCAGTTGTTGAGGCTAACATGACGAAAACTGTTTCTCGTTTCTTTAATATTAACAATTGATTTATTGTGGTTAAATGTTAAAAAGAAAGATTTGTTTATCGAGTTTGAAGTATTAATTTATTAGCAAATGCTATTGCAAGGGGGTTTCAATAAAAATTTATTCATTTACATATGAAATGTATTCATTTTATATGAAACTAAGTGTGAACCAAAGAAGCCCCCAGCAGGGGCGGCTTTGTTCCAAAACTTTAGTTAAAAATAGTTAAAAAATAAAAAAAAATAAAAAAATTTCTTTTTAAAACACAACAGTTTGCTTTACTGTTTCATGTTAATTGCTTAAAACTCCATTTCGACGTTAAAAAATCACGTATAATATTTTTTAATAATGGAAATGTTAGTGGAACCAGCAAAAAGTGGCCCAAAGTACTTGATTGTACAAAGTCTCTTTTGACGGTACCAAAAGAGAAAGTAGAAAAACAGTTAATTATTTAAAGAAAATGTGAAAAACATGTATATATATATATATATATATATATATATATATATAATTCAATAATTGCCTGAGAACTTCAAAATTCTACAGCACAAATCAAATGGCTTTATTCCACTTTTTAAGGTAATTCAGTTAAAATAACACTTTTTATAAACTGACAAGTACAATGCCATCGGTGATGATTATGTAATTATGCTAGGGTTCCAGTATTTTCTACATGCATTGTATAGGGAATCATGTGCGCTATTTGATAGAAAATATATTCATTAAAGCTTGGGTATACCTTACTCGATTACCATATTACCAAATGGTCAGAGTAGTCCTTGCAACATTTAAAGGTCCTCTAAGGCTAAGAAATTCACACATAACTGATTTCTCGCTCAGGTTTTACTTTACAAGAAAATATCTTACATATAAAAAAATATGAGACAATAGAAATGTGATTTATTTTGAGGACATTTTTTCTAAAATGATATTTTCTTAAAGTAGTTGCCGATATTAGACTTATGGATATTCAAATACTATTAACGCATTTGTATGACTTCGAGTAAAATTTATGTACATTTTAAAAAATTTTACTTCACAGTTTGATATGTCAACAATAAATTGAAGTCATTGAACTGAGTCCTCTAACTGGCTTAATCCAGCACTGTAGGCTTATTGGGTTTTCCAATGATCTTGTGAATAAAATTAACAGTTTATGCAATTTCCAAAGCACAGGTTTATGAATATTCAAGTACTATTAAGGCATTTTTATGACTCTCAGTAAAATGTATGTAATTAAAAAAATAGATATTTGACAATTTGACATGTCAACAATAAACTGAAGTCATTGAACTGAGTCCTCTAAACGACTTAATACAGCACTGCTGTTTTGTTGGCTTTTCCAACTCTTTTATAAATAAAATTAACAGTTTATGCAATTTCCAAAGCACAGGTTTATGAATATTCAAGTACTATTAAGGCATTTTTATGACTCTCAGTAAAATGTATGTAATTAAAAAAATAGATATTTGACAATTTGACATGTCAACAATAAACTGAAGTCATTGAACTGAGTCCTCTAAACGACTTAATACAGCACTGCTGTTTTGTTGGCTTTTCCAACTCTTTTATAAATAAAATTAACAGTTTATGCAATTTCCAAAGCACAGGTTTATGAATATTCAAGTACTATTAAGGCATTTTTATGACTCTCAGTAAAATGTATGTAATTAAAAAAATAGATATTTGACAATTTGACATGTCAACAATAAACTGAAGTCATTGAACTGAGTCCTCTAAACGACTTAATACAGCACTGCTGTTTTGTTGGCTTTTCCAACTCTTTCATAAATAAAATTAACAGTTTATGCAATTTCCAAAGCACAGACTTATGAATATTAAAGTACTATTAAGGCATTTTTATGACTTTCAGTAAAATGTATGTAATTGAAAAAATAGATATTTGACAATTTGACATGTCAACAATAAACTGAAGTCATTGAACTGAGTCCTCTAAACGGTTTAATACAGCACTGTTGTTTTGTTGGCTTTTCCAACGCTTTTATAAATAAAATTAACAGTTTATGCAATTTCCAAAGCACAGACATTCCAATACCATTAAAGAATTTTTATGACTCGCAGTAACATGTATGCAATTAAAAAAAAAAAAATTCAACTTGACAATTTGATATGTCAACAACAAATTGAAGTCATTGAAACGAGCTCTCTAAATGTCTTAATCCATCATTTTCGTTTTGTTGGCTTTTCCAATGCTTTTGTGAATAAAATTAACAGTTTATGCAATTTCCAAAGCACAGACTTGACATGAACATTCAAATACCATTAACGCATTTTTATGACTCGCAGTAAAATGCATGCATTTTTTTTTTAATATTCAACTTCGCTATTTGATATATCAACAATAAATTGAAGTCATTGAACTGAACTCCCTAAATGGCTTAATCCAGCACTGTTAGTTTGTTGGTTTTTCCAACGATCTTGTAAATAAAATTAAAAGTTTATGCAATTTCTGAAGCTCAGACATATGGACATTCAAATTCTATAAACGAATTTTTATGACTTTTAGTAAAATTTATGTACTTAAAAAAAATTCTACTTGACAAGTTGATATGTCGACAATAAATGGAAGTCACTGAACTGAGCCCTCTAAATGGCTTTATCTAGCATTGTTTTTTTGTTGGCTTTTCCAACGATCTAGTAAATAAAATTAACAGTTTATGCAATTTTCAAAGCATAGCGAAATTGTAATCTGTTATGATACGGAAACACTTTCTATATAGTTTTGCTAACAGATTTCTTCCTTGCAATATTTGGAAAATCTGAGACAACCTTTTGGCGATGTCCTACAGAGATCCAAACTCAATTGTTAAATGAAATGATTTTTTTTTTTCGAAATTACCTCTGATGTATAGATACAGATGGATGACAAAATAATACGAACACCCATGTAAAAGGCAGGGTCCATTTCAAAGAAGCAGAACGCGCATATCACTTTGCATTAAATTCTGCCACCTAGTGGTTATGAAAGGCAAGGTATCAGTAGCTCAACATCAGTCATAGATGTTGCATGCGCTTTCCATACGCTCTGGAAACCTCAATAATGACTGACGTGTCAGAGTTCGAAAATGGAATGATTGCTGGAATGTGGTGCGCTGGTTGCTCCGTGACGGAAATAGCAAATTATTTGGGGCGTGCAAGGAGTACTGTGACAGCCGTCATGACAACGTACAGGAATTGCGGTAAACTGTCGCCTATGAAGTACAACAACGGACGGAAAAGAAAGCTTTCTGAAAGGGATAAAAGAGAGTTGACCGGCATAGCGGTTCGAAAGCGCGGGCAATCTTTATCCAGATAACGTCAGAGATAAAAAGTCATCTTCAGAATCCCATTTCATCAAGAACTTTCCAAAGGGAACTTCATGCATCGAATATTTATGGAATAATTGCGATTCGTAAGCCATTAGTGTCATAGGTGTTCGTATTACTTTGTCACCCATCTATATTTTTGACTATGCAATGTGTAATAATGTAAAAATATAAATATATTTGGAAATATGCTTGTATAACTAATTTGGCAAAATTTTATCATGTACATTCATGTACATGTAATAATGCACTTTTTTTCCCTGATTGTGTAAAACTCCCGAAACGTTAGCAATTCAGCAGTTTTGGTTAAGACAAGAATAAAAAAACAGATCCGTCTTAATTCGTATAAAGTTCTTTAAAAACTTGGTTTATTTCATCAGAAGTCGTCGTCCACACACTAAAAAAAAAAAAAAAAAAAAAAAAAAGGCGCAACCAACATTTAGTTTTCAAATGATAACTAAAACCCACATTTGTCAATTTATTTAAGTTCCTTGCATCTTCTGTTTAATTTTTATAGAGTTAGAAAGGGTCAAAGTTTGAAGAAGTTAATGTTAAATCCCCTCCCCAACCAAAAAAATCCCAACAACAACGTCCGATTGAAACGTATATATATATATATATATATATATATATATATATATATATATATATTTAATAAGACACAATGAATGACCCAAACATAATCTAGTAACTTTTTTTTACATATTTTTTTTATTATATAAACATATTTTAAATTATTAAAATGTATTAAAAATTCATATTAAAAAATTAAGAACTATAAAATAAATTAATTTTTACATAAAAAGAATGAGCATAATCAAAAACACGCTTTTGTACTTTTACAGTTCATTCTTATTACATTTTGAGATGCATTGTACTTTTCGATGATGTAATGCAGTGTACCCAAGCTAGCATCTTGAAGAATCGCATATGAAGACTGTCTGTTTCGCGTAGAATTTATTCCCGTAGTTCATATTCATCCAATATGCACACTTTATATTAGTACTTAAACTTATTCAATGTTCGTTACTAGACATACATATAAGGTATAAATATTAGCGTGTATGTGTGTGTGGGTACGAAGAAGGGGTATGCCAACGAAGTTGCTTTTCAAATGTAATCGCAAGAGTGGAAAGATGGGTAACTCTTAGTCTAAGGACAAATTTTCCCGTTATATTTCGGTTTCACAGAAAATATTATCTTAGGATTATTCTCCTATAATTTTTTTTTCATACAGAAAAACATTTTTTTCACACACTTTACATTTTTTTTTCATTTATTAAATAAAAGTTCCCGATACTTTTTTGTGAAATATCTTAATTTTATTTTCTAAAAGTACGGATAAGTCTCTTCACATTATCTTTGAGATTAAAGAAAAGTGCATAAACTCCATGTCATGCTGCTTTTATCAACGGAACTGAAATAAAGTATGGGTGTTATCATAAAATAATAATGTTGATGGATTTTATAATCTATGCATGTCCCCTTAAGATTAAAAAATGCCGCATAGTGTTAAGTTTTATAAGATTATTTTTTCTTTTTTACTTGATACATAGCGATTTTAAATTTAGGATGTGTGAAAATACATAATATGCTGTTCTAAAACTAATTGAATCACTTAACAATTAAAAAGGCATTTAACAAAAATTAAATTTTATAATAGAAGCGAAACTTCCTACAGTCTAGTACAGGCCAATCAGTCAGTAAATTTCATTATCACTGAACGGTATGTGGGGGAAAATTCTACCCTCACTATTTCCTTCCCCCTGTTCTTTTTTCATTTTCCTTTGAACTATGTCATTGCAGAACGGGGAAAAAGGAAAGATGGTAGATTGATTAAAAGTTGAAAAGCCCTTAAACGCTTTCTGTCAGACAAACAAAATATCTAATATCTCAAAAATAAAGTAAGTTATATATCGCTCATAAGAAAAAAAAATAAAGTTTCGCTGATAAAAAGATTACAGATAATTATAAAGTACAAAGTAGTGTGAAGAAAATTAGTCCGACGTTATTCAGAAAATAAGTTTCCATATACGTAATTTGTCATTCACATGTAAATAAATTGAAATGCATGTTATAAATATTTATGTGAATATTACAATAGAGTTTGCAATGATTGAAATTTCGAGAATAACCTGGCTGCTTATGAATTACTAGAACCAGATTTGTAATATTTTACTTATTATTGCTAAACAAAGCGTTTGGCATCATAGATGTAAATTTTATTTGACAATTTTCTCTTTCCTAAAAACATTGAAGCGATATATACCTTCAATCAGTAAAATCTATAACTTTGATTTTTATTAGAAAATCTTTAGATTGGACTAAAATGTTTTGAAGAAAGAATTTTATTTTAATTAAAAATAATTTATTAGCATCATTATTGCCAAAGATAGCCGTAATATTATTATTTAATAATTTTAAAAAATTGTAAGATTTTAAAAACCATGCAATAAAACTTCGCTATTTCGATGTTTAGACTTTACGTAATATATTTGCAGCGTAAATTCATTAAAAAGTTTGATAAAAACTTTGTGTTAGATATAAAATACTGTCCAAATAAACCAAATTTGGCCCGACTTGGGAAGTAGGATTACATTAATCAGTGAACCGACAAGTTCTTGATCCTCAGGCATGCATAAAACATCTGAGACAAAAAACTATTTAATTGGTAGGGACCTTCAGGAAATCTTCACGCATTCTCCGATAACAAAATATTTGTGATACGGTATATTCACTTAGCCATAAATATAATACAGCTTTAATAAAACTAAAACCAACACGCTGATTAAGAACTATTAAATCTTTTAAAAATTTGAGCACTTAGAAACGATATTTATAAATTTTATAACCACATATATCAATCAGTTTAATTTTTAAATATTGGAATAATTTGAATTAAGGTATCATATTTACATAAGTAAAACTTTAAAATAATATAAAGTTCTTTTAGCCAGTGTGCCATTGTTTTCAACTGTAAGAAATATTGTTGCAATCAAATAAACAGTAACTTACTATGGGGAGATGGACATGTTATTAAGCAGTACAAACTGCCACTTACTTAAATTTGTATAAAAGAATAGAAAATGGCGCAACTGTTCAGAACAATTGCAGTTTAATTACAGGCTTCTCTAATCTGTCTATGAATAACTTGAAGACAAAAGTCAGGTATATTTGTATATTCGCGTACTCAAGCGAATATTTATTAAAGAACGTGAAACTAATCGGATATGCCTATTCCAAAACTTTCTTCTGTCTCATACATGTTAATACTTCAAAATTCGCTATCACAATGCCAAAAATAAATGGCAATCTATGCATATCATGAGGATTCTAAAGATACTAAATTCCGCGCTTTTGTTCTTGAGATATCACTATCGCTAAAATCATGTAAAATCGTGCAAAATGCAGCAAAACAGCGCCCCCGATTGGGCGATTAACACGAAAACCTTATCAGTAACAGCTTGTGTCAAAGTCTAACTGAATCTGAAAGATGAAAATTCGTGCATTAGTTCTTAATATACAGCTTTTGCGGAAATCGTGAAAAAGACAGCATAGCAAAGTCACCTGTCGAGAAAATTTACACCAAAATATAATCAGCAGGAATTCATATCAAGGACTAACTGAATTTCAAGTTTAATGAAAATCCGTGTATTAGTTTCTGAAATAGAGCTATTGCGGAAATAGTGAAAAATACCGCATAGCAGCGCCACCTGTTGGTCTATTTACATAAAAAACTAATCAGCATCCATTTATATCAGGGAGTAACTGAATATAAATAACTGAATATGAATAGCTGAATAAATAACTGAATATAAATAACTGAATAAATAACTGAATAAATAGCTGAATATAACAGAAATTCCGTGCATTATTTCTTGAGACACAGAGCCCATTTAATTTTTGTCACAAACAGAAAGACATAGCCACAGACTCACAGACAGACATTTTGTAACAACACGTTTTTCGGGATCTCTGACCCCTAAAACGTGTAAATATGTTCAAAACCGGAAATCGAAAATTTTCACGAATCTAATACTTTCTTCTTGTAAATACTTTATTGAGGGGGGCTTAAAATTGCCAAAGCATTGTCATTACCGAAGAAACATGCAAGAAAAATGCGTAGGATTGTTCTAAATATATAGTTTTTTTTTCTTCTTTTTTTATAATTTTAGAAAACAAAAATCTTGTATTTTTACTAAGATTTGGATTTTAGTATTCTTATTCAAAAGAAAATGTCGAAAGATAAAGTTGGCTCGTTATACAAGAATCTTTTCTTTCTGGATTTTCAACATCGCTTACATCAGAAAAGTGAAGAAATTTTTAAGAAGGGGGGTTAAATTAAAAAAAAAGAAAATTATAAACAATATCCCAACATAGTCTTAAAACATTTATCTACCCTATATATATAAAATCCTAATGAAACGAATTTATGAAACGACTTTATGAAACGACTGATTAAAAAACTCGTTATGTTTCACGGCGATTTCTCCAGAAATATCGAATATTATGCGATGAAATTAACACCAAAAATCCGTATTGATCCGCAGATTTCAAAACTGGTATTAGAATTTTTTAATTCGAATTAGTTTTATTAGTAGATATTAATTTTTATCTAAATTTAAACACTTTTCTCTAATGATGGTATCTCATATTTTATTCATAACAGAATTTTTTTTCATACTTTAGAAAATATTATTTTTTTAAACTAATTTGGCGACCAGTTTGGCCTCCCTTAAATGTATGCTAAAAATGTATCAT
Source organism: Maratus speciosus (assembly GCA_963932465.1). Lineage (NCBI taxonomy): Eukaryota > Metazoa > Arthropoda > Arachnida > Araneae > Salticidae > Maratus > Maratus speciosus. Next base: position 293,106,244 of record OZ010791.1, read on the forward strand.
GTTTTTTTCATTTATAATTCAATTTACTTCGACAATCCTTCATCAAATCGGAAGATTCTGTTAGAGAAATCAAGAAATCGGTAATTTTATGTTAGCGCGACGCAGGTGATAAATCGCCAAACATTTCTCCCGTAGCTTTTTTTTTTTTTTTTCATTTCATTATCATTTTATTTAGAATACAAAACTTTCATTTAAAACTGAAACATTTAAAATTAATGGCTTTCACTTCTTTTTTTTTTTTAAAAACGAAACGAAAAGAAAAATATCAGGCACAGTTGTCATATACACACGGGTTACCTAATTGGCGCCAAAATGGAGTTATTTTGCCTGGCATGGTAACCCGGCTATTGTTGCTTATTTATCAATATATGCTTATTTACATTTATTTTCTTTTTATTAAAAAAAAAAAAGTTATAAATTGTTTTGTTCTATAGCTATTAATTAAACTTTTTTTTATTTACTGTTATTTCATTTTAAAATAATAGAAAATAATTTAAAACTACATATGCAACTGGTATTCGAAAACAAGGTTTTCGCCATATTGTCGTAAAAAAAATCACCTCAAACCCGGTGCGTATATGACATCTGTGCCAAATATTAAATAATGCAACAAACCATGACATTTAATTTCAACTTCAAACCAATGTTTTAATGATAATTCTTAGTTATCCCGTTGACCAATTTCGCCAAATTATATATATTGCCAAACCACTTGCGAAATTATACAAATTGACATAATTTTTATCTTAAATAACGAAAGAACAAATAAATCAGTATAACATTAATAAAAATAGAAATAAAACGTCGAAATAAAAATCACTTGATGGCGTAAACACCTGTAACTTCCTTAAAATCAAGTGAATGTGACATTTACGAGGAACCATTACAGGTATTTAATATTATAGTTTGGCAATAAATTTTGGTCGACGGGATTACCAAGTAGTACAGTTTTAATTTACCACTCGAAAAAAAAATTCTATCTGGCGAGTTAAAAAAAAGCTATTGGCAATATTTGCACCCGGCTAACATAAAAGTACCAAGAATTATTTGCGATCATGGCAGCTTTTATGTAGTTTTATTCGAAAAAATAATTTTGATTCTTTAATCAAAATGGAAACGTTTCATATGAAAAGCAAAGGGATCAGCCCGTAATTGTTTATGGCAGTTACATGACTTGGACTATTATAATGTATGTGAAATGATGTTGATAAAATAATATTTGGCGACTTATCACCTGTGGCTGGCTAACATTAAAGTACCAAAATGGACGTCTGGAATATAAAAAGCGAAGGGATCAGCCCGGAACTGTTGATGATAGTCAGACTTAGGCTATTATTATAGATATAGTTTTCAATTCTAAAAACAACACAAAGAATAATATTTCATTACGATTAAAAATTTATCTACACATGACTGTTAAAAACAGAAAAAATTTTAAAATTACTATTAAATGAGTACGTGTTAAAAGCGGGAAAATATTGAAAAATATGTCTTGAAAATTGTACTTACACGTGAATATTAAAAGAGAAAGGAAACTTTAAAATTATAAATACATTAATATACGTTTAACCCTTTCAAGGGCAAGGTACTTCTATTCGTAAAATGTTGAAATCAGTGAATGGCACCAGAATTTACAAACAAATTTATTTTGAAATACGAAAATGCTTTTGTTCACTTACTTCATAAAAGGAAAATTTTCATTCCAATATTCTGGTGCCAATGTGGCATTCAAGAATTAAAATTAAGTGTTCCAAAAATGAACCACCACCCTTGAAGGGGTTAAAGCAGTAAATTGTATTATGTCAATCATTTTATAACACTGTTAAAAAATACCGGGGGGCAAAGACTCTGATTACTTAATTCATTTTATTTTAGCTTCATTTCAAATGTTTAACTGATCTTCTTTAATCAGGCACGAAAACAACCATTGGATGTCTTAACAGCAATTGATTCGGCCTTAAATTTTCGCAATCAAAGGGAATTGAATGGAAACCCGTTTATAGGGAGATCGTTACAGGTTTTTTCATTATAATTCAATCTTCTCTACTCTTTTTAAAACCGTATTAGCGTGCTTCTAGATTCTGCGGTGTCTGAACGGGGGTTGGTTAGCGTAGCTTGCAAGGGGCAGTTAGTTAGGGGCAGCCCCCTAGTTATGCTATAAAATAATCAATTGTGCACATTTATTTGTAAAGTTAAGGGCATATTCTACACATATCGATGCAATTACAGGAAGCTGAACCATATAAAAAATTATAGACAATAGTAAATGTCAGATTTTCATTATTCGTTGATTATAAATCGTGTATTATAGCCTTGGGAAACGTATGTTTATAATGCTTTTGTGATCCTAACGATTTTACGGAATAAAGAAGGCGGAAATTCATGTAAACTGCATTAACTTTTACATAAATAAAATGGCGTGAAAGAAGCACTGATTCGTAAAATAAATAATCCTATCATTTAAAGTTTTGCCAGCTATAATGAATTACTATAAAATCGTATATTTCTCGTTTAAACATCAGTATTTTGATTGCTTAGTAATGGAAAAATATCTAAATTTCACGTTAGTGGAATAAGTTTTCCCTAGATAGTTATTACAGCAAAAGTTTAATATACTTAACTGGGAATATATGAATATTTAAAAAAACACATATTCATGACATGTTTTATAAATCCAAATGTAAATGAAAAAGTATATTTTCTATGCCATTCTATTTTGTCACCAGACTGTAAATTGGTAGCGTGATTTTACAAAATTTAAATATTTAATGCTCTAAACATAATTCAATTTCACTAAAATGCGATAAAAACCTAAATGTAGTTTAGCATTAATGCACTAATTGATTTAATAACAACTGCGTAAGTAAGGGAATTGCAAAATCAGTTCTCTTTGATCTGATAAATAAACGAAATTTTGTTGATAAAACTAGATTACTTTGACTGCAAATTGCATAAATTCTTTCGCTTTATTGATTCATTAAATATTTGATTTTATTTTTGTGTATCAACATTAAGATGATTTAGAAATGCTTTAAGAATTAGTGTACTATTAGTTTCAGCCATCGAAAATGCATTGCTATTAAGTGGCTACACTAGTCACGCGGAAAAACTCGAACGTTAATGCTATCTATGGGAGCGTTATTTTCAAATATCTCGCTTGAATTTTAATATTTTTAAATGTTTTTTTGCACAGGATAGCTAAGGACGATCTACAACTGGGCTAGTTTTTACTTTTCTGATTTCGGCTTGAGATTTAAATATATATATACTTTCACTTTCGGAACCGGTTTGAACCGGTTCTGAAATTGAATCTATCCTAATATATAAAAACTATAACCAAAATCGCAAAAGTAAAAACTAGCCCGGTTGTAGATCATCTTCAGCTATCCTATGCAAAAAAAAAATCATTCAAAAATATTAAAATGCAAGCGAGATACTTGAAAATAACACCCCCATAGATCAACTTTTAAATGCCGAGTGTTGCCTTTTGGCAACATACATACCCAATTTAGGCTACTAAAATACTATAAGAATAATATTTAAGCTATGATGCCTAATGTTGCTGATAAAATACATTCTAAAAATATTATTAAATCGATTTTCAGCATGTAGATAGCAACACTTGTGTTGTTTAAAAATAAAGATAAATTCAATTTTTTAATTGTTGCCACGTGTTCTTTTGTTTTGTTTGGAAGCTTGCGAAATACCCTATTTGGTTCAGCAGTGAGCAATTAAAATTTATTTCTTATCACAGTTCTTAAATGTCTTGTGTGTTTAATGTTATAGAATTTTATCAAATAAAAGTATTTTTTTAATTAAAGACCAGTATTGTCGACAAACAGTTTTTTAGCCGTAAACCGCACTTAAAATAAAATATGATTTTTTTAAGTATTTTTCCCACGATTTATTTAAATAATGGAAGCCGAAAATTTTTTTTTAAATGATTTTTGAAAAATCAGGCATCTTAGGGCTAATATTAGAGCTTTGATTTCTCCCGTGACTGAAGCGGGCTCTTAATTACAAACATACTCACACTCAAACAAGGTCAGCGAGTGTCTTACTACTCACTATCTTACTACCGCTACTATTATTGGACAAATTTGCATTAGCCTAGACCTCAAATTATATTGTTGCATTCGTCAATGTAAAGTTCCGAAAAATAAAAAGAATTCTCCAGTAACTTGAAATGTAGGTACAGTATTGAACCCGGTGTCCAGATTAACGGACAATTTTTCAGTTAGTTTTATATTACCATTTTAATAAGGAGAGATATGTAAAGAAAATAATACTTAATCCTCATTTTCTCCACTATTGTTTGGCTTGAATTAACCGCTTACTTCAAAAAGAAAATAAATATATCTTGAATAAATGCTTTAAAACATTTTCTTTTCTTTTTTATACATTTTTAGCCATTTTGGAATAACAACGCATCCACTGAATGTAGAGTGTCAGAAACTCAAAATAACAACTCAAAACAATGACACAGAAATGTGCCACTAAACTGCGATGAAGCGCTCGCAGGGCGGCTATACTTACTCGTAAATAAACACAAAACTAATCTTCAAATTTAAAACAAAACAAATTAATAAATCTTAATTTTAATGAAATATTTACAGGGTGTTCCAAAAAGGACCACCTATTTTTAAAAATGAATAATTAACAAACGAATAGAGTTATTAAAAAAATTCTTGCGGGAAACGAATATGTGAAGTCTGGAATTTTGTTTAGAATTCTTTATTATAATAGTTCAAAATCTGACCTACAGATGGCGCTACAGCACATTTTGATGGCTATATGAACAAAAGGAGCATGCGTGAAGACCAGACAGAAGTAGACATGGTCAATGTAAGTTCAGTAGTAACCATTTCAAGGGAAACAGTAGTTGTTGTTGCGTAAGTTCTTCAAAATGGTGTATTCGTTGGCGATATAGCTACCAAAATGTGCTTTAGCGTCATCTGTCTGTCATATTTTGAACTATTATAAAAAAAAGTTCTACAAAATTCCAGACTTCACACATCCGTTTGCTGCAAGAATTTTTTAAATAACTCTATTCGTTTGTTAATTATACATTTTTAAAAATAGGTGGTCCTTTTTGGGACACCTTGTATATGCAACACTTAGACATAAAGACATAACACACTGCTTAAATTTTTACTATACACAAGATGCTTAAATTTAGAATATTTAAACAATTAAATTTAGAGCACATACCCAATACACTATATACAGTTATATAACAATATTTACAGATAAATAATCATACTAAAAATCGCTAAGAGCTCACTTAACTATAAACGCAAAAAAGGAACTCACTTTCTACAGTTATGACGCAATTATTAATACTTTCCTTAATTTTAATTTAGGTTTTATCCCAGGGGCAGACGGTATCTCACCTACACTGAGAACGAAAGATTTTCACCGAAGCACTCAATTTTTAGCATTTAATTTTTACATAAGCAGGGCATATAACTTATGCACAACGTACATTTCTACACTCTTACTCGTAGCAAAAATTTTAGGGGTCATCAACCAGAAATTTTAAAATCCGAACCCCTTTTTCCTTTCATCAAACTTCGCATTTTTCACAGCTAAAAGTCGCCTCTTCTCTAACTCTGAAACTACATGTCTGTGAGAGCATAAAAACCTCTACACTTTTACGTCACATTATTACATCAACCCTAAAAGGCGGGAAGAACAAAAATGTTCTACGTTATCAAAAAACGGGCAGAAGGAAAAAATTACGTTCGCTAAAAGCAAGATTTATGGCAATTAACACAAGGCAATCGCCACCATAGAGCTTCATACATATTGGTAACCATACTTAAACTACAATTCAAGTTACTGGAAAATTATTTCCATTATTCGTAACTTTACATTGACGAATGAAATAATACAATTCGACGGTTAAGCTATTAATTTGCGGCCCAGGAAAATTTACCCAATAATAGTAGTTCAGTTTGAGTATTAAGATGCTGGCTGAACTTGTGGAAGTTATGTAAAAAGTGTTAGTATTTTTTTAATTAATATGGAGCTCTACAATCAGGGGAAGGGAATCATTCATCTAAATGTGTTTGAGGTCTCTTCATCTGATAATCGAACACGATGCATCGTTTTGGTATCATATAATCATAGATTAATTTTAATTCACTTCTATCAACTAAAATTGTTTGGCCAGATTACGTGACTACGATGACACAATCAAAACTTAGAAGATTGACCTACTGCAAACACTGCGCTACTATTAATTCAGTGTGGATGACACATACTTTCACATACAATCAGTGGTGTTCTTCGCTGAGAGAATATGTGGATGGGAGAGAAATACCGATAAGGGAAAACCTCGCCGCCACTTCTTTACCGAAAGATAACAAATGTGAGGTCATATTTGAGCAGTCCAAAATATCTAGAGACTCTAAAACCTCTCTCAAGAAAGAGCCAAAGCATTTTCGAGGACAAGACTACAATAACGACAACGCAATTATGATTAGCAAAAAACTTGCAATAAGCCAATATCCAGAATATATATTCCAATGCATAAAACTCAAATAGGTATGTGAATCGTGTGTTTCATCTAATGAAGCAAAGTTCGAAAAATATGCTAGATGCAAGAGATGTTCACTATTCCTCTGCATATTACCAGGGTTGTCTCGGTTTTAACCATGGTGGTTTTAACCAGTGGTTTAAACCGGTTTTAACCGTCCTGGTCAAAATCAATTTTGACAATTTTGACCACTGAAACTGACTATTCAATTTATTTACTACTAATCAAATATGTTTTACTAGCATATGTTAAAAACTAAGTTAACATTTGTTAAAAATGTCATAATATAAGTAACATAACACCAGCAAATACCAAATTAAAAAAGTCATAACACAAATAACATAACACCAAGATATAAATGTTTTAATTATTTTTTATACACAAGCTCTTTTATTTTTTTATGTAAGTTGTGTTGAATTTAAAAAATGATTACAAGTAACAAGTTTTGCAGTTGTCTCTAAACTTAGATGGTTTCGTAATTTATTTTGGATTATTCCAAATTTAGAAAACAATCTTTCAATTGATGATAAGCTGGCACAACAGTTCATTAGATGTAATGTGAATTCAACAAATTTTATATCAATGCCTTTAACCTTCTTCATTGCTGCCCACCAGGCATCAGATCCAATTGTATCTTTTACACTTTCAGAAAAATAGGATTTTGGATATGGTGAGGATTCTGCTTGAAATACAATCACAAGAGGCAAAAAGGTAGGATCAATATTATCGTGTAACCACTGCCTTGCTATTTTTTGCTTCTCTTCATCAATACTTTTACTCATGTAGACAGGATTCAGCATATGAGCCAGAAAATGAATTGGGGTAACATTTTCATTAAATCGAGACTGTATCATTTTAGAATAAGCTTCAAGATCTTTTTCTTTTAGCAATCTTAACGCTTAACCATTCGTTGCATGCATCAGATATAGTAGCATCTTTTTTAAGTTTATCTAAAGCAAGGGAAATAGGCTTAAGTTGATTTTATAAATGTTTTACTTCTTTGTATACATTGTTAATGATTTTAACAATGTTATCATCAATATTATCTTCATGCTCATCTGTAATTTCATTTCAATAACATGCCTCATTATTGAATTAACTTTGTTTGTGTTTGTAATATCTTGTCCTACAAGATTCAAGTAATGTGTAGCACATCCATAAGAAATAAACAGTTCGTCTCTATATGCATTTTGAAAATCTTCTCTCATGCGTTTCATCTTGTTTTCATTGTCACTTACAAAACTTCTTACTTTACCAGCAAACTTGTTTTCTACCTCTTCTTTAGCCTCAGCTGCTAGTTTTAAACAATACTGGGCAGTTTTTTTAGATGCCCCTGTATCAACAGCTGAAAGGAAGAATGATTTTTTCCTGTTGATACACAATTAACAATGATAGGGCAATTATGGATCTAGCTTTCTTATTGTATTGCATAAGCATATTTTACTAATGAGCTTCCTTAACTTATCAGTGTATTATTTTTTTAACTGCCTGTGACTTTTATTACTTATTAAGTTACTTTTAATTGCAAAAAAGAAAAAAAATATTAAAATTAAGACCATTTTTAACAGTTTTGACCATTTCTGACCACTTTTGACCAATTTTAGACGGTTAAAACCACTTTTATCCAGTGTCCTGGTCAAAATCAATTTTGACCGGTTAAAATTACAACCCTGCATATTACTCACAAAAATAGTCTAGCATTATCTGAAACTGATTCAATTTGACAACAGGTATATTGAACTTTTCAAACGTTTCAAGAATGAGTTGCATTAGTCAAAACATTTAAGAGTTAAAAGGTAAAGAACTTCAATTATGAAAGATGTTTACATTTTAGCCGCTTGTTTGTAGTTAACAAAGGCTAAAATTACCATCCTATGCATTATAGATCGGAGTTTCTTTTAGCAATCGTTGAAAGATTGCAAAAAACAATGCGAATGAGACAAAATAAACGGTCAAGTGCGAGTGTTACTCGCGCTCAGAGGGTTCAGTACAATAAATATATGAATTATCAACCGTATTATTAAAAAAAATCATTGCTAAAAGAATAATAAGACTTTGTAAAAAACTATACAACGTAGGTTTGGGTATAGCTGTATATACTAGAAAAGTATGAATGGCTATAACACATAGAAGAATATCAAAGAGATATGAAGCCTAAATAATATCAAATGTATCTATTAAGTATAACTCTTTTTTTAATCTTATCCTAATCTGCTAATGATGAACTTAATTCGGTAGGCAATAAAAATAGTGATATTAAATTTCTTTTGGCCTTTCGTAAAACTAAGTTTAGCGTAGTAATAATCTTTTCTTTTTACAGAGTAGCTAAAACAAAACTCTTGTTCAAAGTTTAAACTTGGCATTGTGCTAAGCGCGCTTTGAAGGGAGGTCGCAAAATTGCAACGCCGGCTCGGTCCGTGCCGCGTTTTTCCAGATAGGTTTTTAATTAACGTTTAAAAACACGGGAGTCGTATTCAGAGATCCATTTAATGCAACTGGGCGCGAATCCTATAGTATTTACGCGATTGATTCTAATTAAATTAGTCTGTTTTTAACAATTTGACGTTTATTGCTTTTATACTGCTACTGGGCATTGCATTACACAAATATATCATTAAAAGTTGTTATCTAGGCTTTAAAAGCCGATGGTACATAGAGTACGCTGCGCCTGTCATTATGTATGTCCAAACCGTCCGTGTTTTTAAGGGTTAATATCTCGGATAATTATCGACGATTTTTTTTTCAAAAATCATTATCAACGATGCTTTTATACTTATGCTACGATAGGTACCTCCAGCGCTCCTCAACACCTTTGCTGAACGCCCGCAAATCGAAATTTGTGCGTAACGGAAAAAAGCGCTTTTCTCAAAAACTATGTGACCTTGGGTAATTGCTATAATTTTCCTGTAAGGTTTACATTAACATCTACTACCTCTGATTTTTCATAATTTTAGTTTCAGTAGATTCGGGAATAAATGGGGTTGAACATATTTTTGCACTACATTTTCAACGATATCTCTGAAAATGTAATACCTACAATTAAAAGAAATGTATTTCTGAGTTCAGCGTTACGACAGCTTTCATACGATATCGCACACGCTATACAAAGAAATGATTTTTTCCCAAGTAACTTAATTAACCCCTCTACCTTTCTGCTTAATATATTTGTGAATGTTTAATAATCTGTAAATATGTGGGTCAATAGTCTTTATTACTTCCCCCAATTTGAATTTTCCACGTTCCGTACTTTCCCTCATAGCATGCATGGTCACAGTGACGTCATTGTGACGTCACTGTAAGTCACTGTGGTCACGTCACATCTGTGACCAAAATGCCACCACTCAGTGATGTCACATTGTGACTGAGATGTGAACTTCTTAGAAAACTTTAAAAAATTACAAAAATTATTAAAAACATGTTATTTACTGTAAAATATATTTTTCTGCCGGATTAACAAATTTTTTAAACCGTGGTCCAAGTTGCATCTGTGCCTCTAACAAAAACTTTTTATTTTCATATAACATAAAATGTAATTAATTCATCAGCAACACAAAACGATTTCCTAATTATGAGAATTTCATATTATTAAAAAAATGTTTTAGGTAAGCAGACCTCGACTTATCTTTTATAAAGATTTTTGTAAATGATCATCTGTTATACTAGAAGTTTCTCAAAGAGTAGTCGAAACATTTCTGTCGTTTCAAACTAAAAACTTTCTATTACAGTTAAGGCTGCAGCTTTTAATGAGCACGCAGAAAGCGTCTTCAAAGTTCAGTCATATATGCATTTCTTGCTTTATAATTTGCATTCAAGTCATTTTTTTCCCTCTTAGTGTTTCACTATTTTAAGTATTTTTTTTTTTTTTATTCTACTTCTTTCAAACGTTTAAAATAGAATTGACATTTTCCGAATATAAAATTAATGTACAAAATTTAGGCAAAGCCCACGACATAATTAATTATTCATGTTTTATTTTTTGTTTTCAAAATATATCTTTAAAAATTATTTTACAAGTTTTATTCTACAGAAAATTAATATTAAGAGAATGACAGATTGACAAAGAAAAACTCATCTCTTCTCGATAATCTTGTTGTATTTTTTAAGAAGATATTTTGTATATATATACAAAATATCTTCTTAAAAAATACAACAAGATTATCGAGAAGAGATGAGTGTGATACAAACTGATACCTGTGATACAAATTTTACGTTAAAAAAAAAAAGGAGGGAGTCATCATTATTACCAATAAATTAATTTGTATACATTTTGAAAATTTAAGCAATGTTTTATCTAGTAAACTCTAATTATGGATAATATTATTATTATAATTTACGTAAATGAAACTTTACAATTCAATAAAACTGATAAAAATAAAAGATGAAATACAATAAAACATTTTCAAACAGGAAATTGAATTAGAGACAAATTGACAAAATTATTACGCATTTAATTTCCTTCCGAAACTGTGGTATAGAAAAACAAATAAAACCAAAAAGCATCTGCTTCGAACTTCGAAACTTAAAAATCGTCTGCATCTGCACTATTTCAGTTGTTACCACTCGACCGCAGAATAACGGATAAAAGTAACAGTGAAACTTTTTAGAATAAACGCGGGACACTGGACAGTTCTGTGGACACTGTGGACACTGAAGTTCTGTGGACACTGGACAGCATAGATGTGTTGACACGGATTTAAAAACTGAAACAAGAACGTTCTCAGGATCCAAGTTAGTTCAGCTAACAAAATATAAAACCGAGAAAATTACGGTAGCTTTGACTTGTTGAAGATGATTCAAGTCATTGCTATCGTACTTATAATCGGATTTAATTGGTTCCCCAAAATCAAAGTATCACGTACAACGTCAATGAAATTAGGTATGTAAAAATATTATTTTCCCTGTTTGCTTTTTTTTTTTATTTTATTGCAACAATTTTAGTTAGTTTCTCATTAACATGCTGTAGAATATAAATATTTCATTACATTTATTTTTTATTTTGCTGAAATATCTAAAATATTATTTTCCTTGTTTGCTTTTTTTTTTTTTTTTTTTTTTTTTTTAATTACAATGATTTCAGTTATCTTCTAATAAACATGTTATAGAACACAAATATTTCATTACATTTATTTTTTATTTTGTTAAAATATCTAACTTCCTTTTCAACAGCTTTGATCAGATTATTAAAATTAGTGATTTAAATTGCATTTTAATCTGGTTTATTTTCTTATTTAAATATTGGGTTAAAACCACATGGTGGCATAAATATAAAGTATATGGACAAGTATTATCATCAATCATTAACATAATTAATAGACATTTAAAGATAATTAAATTATTTAAATTTTTTGGATGTTATTAACGTTTACCATAGCAAGACCCCCTATTTGTAATGAAGTTTGTAGCATGTTATTTCATTTACAGGGACAGTCAATTGTATTCCATTACATTACGGCTTGTGGGAAAAAAATCGTTTCAAATGATTTTTAATGATTTTACACGCTTGCAAACAGAATAAAATTGATATGCATTTATGAAGCGCACTAAAATGTGCATTCCATAGAATATGCGATGCAAAGAATAGTTATTGTTCATTTACAGGGCTAAAAAAGGAATTCCAATACATAATGATATAGGGGTGGAGGGAATTGTTTGCGGCGTACTTTATTTATGTTAATCTATTTGATATGTAATGAAATTGATATACGTCGTTGAGGTTTACATACTATGAATTATTTCATGTATAATACGAAGTGTATATAGCATTTACAGGGACACACAAAATATTTCAGATACTATATTGTATCCGAAGTACTGTCCATTAGCGATGATTGCTGGAAATACATTTTTAATTATGATATACACTTTTATGTTTCAATACATTTATGCATAGTATATGGTGTATATATATATGCTATAATTCATATACAGGAATATACAAAAGTATTCGAAAGGGTTACTGGGTATTGCTTAAAGGAGGTTTTTAAATAAGTTATGCATTTTAACGCTGCACTGTATTTAATTTACTAAGAAATGTTTGTAGTATATAGATAAAATGATATAAAGGGTCACGCAAAGAATTGGATACGTTGCCATATATGAATTATAATTTCTGGAAATGTAATTTCAGCGGTTTTAAGAGTGTTTTAGCTTGAATAAAATTTTAACTAAATAGTGGCGTGTAATAAAGGTTCTAGGTAAACTACAGGGTTGTACAAAATTATTTAAGTATGCTTCCATATATTAGTATAAATTGCTAAAAGAGAATTTCAACCTGTTATGCGTTTCCTTGATAAACTAAATTTTTCCATTATATAGTATATATATATCAATCTACAGATCAAATACAGGACTGTTTAAAAGAATTAGAAAACCTATTTGGCTGTGGATGGTAGGGTGTCAACGATTTTAATCGGTTGATTTAAATCAGCGATTAAATCATGATTTTAATCAACCGATTTTTTAAAAAAAATCATTGATTAAAATCAAAAATTTTCTAAATGTTTAAAATGTCAAAAAAGTATTAAAATCTAACATGAACATAATTTGAAAGTTTCTACAGGTATTTTGACTTATTAATAAACAAAAAAAGAGCTTTAAATAATTGTTTCTAAGCTTAATTCATTAGTATTGTAAAAAAATTAAAAGCATTGTTTTTAAGTTTTTATCCAAATTAAAACAGTTTCATTTAAAAATGATATTTAAATCTAACATAATTTGCAATGTCATAATTTCCTTTAGGTAATCAATTTATGCATTATTTTATATAAAATACACATAGCAAGTATAATTACATTTCTACAAGTAAAATAATAAATAGTAATTAATAGCAATCTCAAGTTAAAGAAGAATGAAAGAATGACATCTGCTCAGCAGCTAAATTGTAAATGAATGCATAAGAGAAAAAGAAATAATTGGTATAAAAATGCTAAGCACAGCAAGAGCTTCTTTGGTATAGGTTGAATAAATGTTTATTATTATTATTATTATTATTTTATTTATTTATTTTTTTTTTGTAACTCATATATATTAAAAAATTGAACCATTGAAAGCTAATAGAGGTAATAATGCTGTTACTTAAATATTTTGAGGATTTCAGATATTAGTGGCTAACTTATATTTATTCTATATGAATGGGTTTAACTCATTTTCATTTTTTTCTTTTTGGTTAGCATACACGTACATGTGTGTAAGTATAGATTTTGGTGGTTTACAGAAATTTTCCTAAATACAAATGCAAAATGAGCTGCAAATAATATTTGTTAGTTTTGTTATTTGTGCTACTAACTAATGAATTTTACTTATTTGCAGTTTTTATTAATTCTGTAATTACTTATACTGCTTCTTCTAGGCCATTTTGTTTAATGGTGCCACACCATGCCCCTTTTGAAATTGGCAAAATGCACCCTGCCTTAAAAAAAGAAAAAAAAAAGTTGAAATTTACCTGTAGTTGTAGCCAGAGATTTCTTGTAAAAAACTTCCCCATTCAACAGTATTCTAAATTCATGTGGAAAAAATCTTGCAAAAATATAGAACTTTATTTCTTTAGAAAAAACAGGATATTATTAAAACATGTTATTTAATTGTATTTTTCAATTTGTTATTCATAAAATTATTAAAAATTAAGGACACTTTACTTTTAATGCTAAAAAATATTCTTTTTTTTTTCTTACATCATTACTAAACACATTACTAATATATTTCCTCATGAAATAGTGCCCGTTTTTTGAACTAGCATCCTGTCCCTTTTTCTTTCTAAAATGAATTATTATCATTTTAATAATTAAGGCTTAAAAATGTATAATATGTTCCTAATTAGAGAGTTGATTGTTTAATAATTAATTTGAAGTAATGTTAGCTATTTAGTATAAAATGCAGTTAATAATTTTCATAAATGTTAAGTATCTCTAGTATTTATAAAGTTTTACATAATTATTACAATATTAATGTATATAACATTATTGTATAATACTACCTAATGAAACTACTAATTTGCAGTTTTTATTTCTGTAATTACAAACTAACAATTATAATTTTATCAATTAAAGTGTAAAAACATAGATTATGTTAGCAATTAGTGGTGTAATTGTTTTGGAAACCTAAAACTCATGATAGCTATTCAGTATTTGAACGCTGGGGAAAAAATCATACAAATCTGATTTAAATAAAAAAAATCTGATTTAAATAAAAAAAAAACGATTTTTTTTATTTATTTTTTTAAATTATGATTTTCTTACACCTTAGTGGATGGTAACTGCGTAAATCAGTTTTTAAATGTTTTACGCGTTTTCATGTTTACTTAGTTATCTTATTTACGTTATTTCCCCCGATGTCTTGATAAAACATTTAGGAAGAGTTGGAAAGTGTTTTATAATCTATGCCTAACGCATGATATATCTTACTTGTTGTTTCTATTTCCCAGATCAGTCTTTTCATATAAAACATACCAAATCTAATTAGCTCATATTCACAAAATACAATATATACGGGAATAAAAAATTTAAATAAATAGGGCTTATCATGTAGTTCTATAAGTAACAGTTGTCTTAATGTCCGTTAGACTCCATGTTCGTATTTAAAAAAGCAATGACAAATCATAACACATTAAAAAGCTTACACATTCTTAATATTAAGCCTGAATTCAAGATCAAGCTAACTTAATAAAAAAAGATGTCAGTTAATAAGCATTGTTTTTTAAATGGAAAATTAAAAATATTTTAGAAGAATAGGACTCCAAAATAGCGATATCTTGCTAAAAAGTACGGTAAAAAGATAAAATTTTATATTTCAAACAAAACTTTACTTTAAAATTATCGTAGTTTTTATGACAAGAATCATCACAGTATTAATACTTGGACATTTTTCCAGAGAGAAACATTCGCCTTGCATGCAATATTTCAAATGAAAATCAAATTTCAAATAAATTGCTTAAAAGGCGCAAAGGCCAACATAGTGAAAAATATCCACGCCGGGTCTCGATCCCGGGTCATCAGTATAGCGCACTGACATTCTACCGACTAAACCACATGGAACGATACCCAGCCTGGAAATTTTCTCCTTATTACATGTTGGCAAGGCTACAAACGCCGCACAAGATGGAATATTTATCGTGAGCCACCGTCATGGGGCAAACACGAAACTTAATTAAACCAGCATCGATTAAATATATATTAATACTTGAAAATTTTTCCAGAGAGAAACATTCGCCTTGCATACAGTATTTCAAATGAAAATCAAATTTCAAATTAAAATTGCCTTTTAAGCTATTAATTTGAAATTTGATTTTCATTTGAAATATTGTATGCAAGGCGAATGGTTCTCTCTGAAAACATTTCCAAGTATTAATATAGTTTCAATCGATGCTGGATTTAAGTTTCGTGCTTGCGCCATGTCGGTGGCTGACGATAAATATTGCATCTTGTGCTGCGTTTGTAGCCTTGCCAACATGTAATAGTGAGAAATTTTCCAGGCTGGGTATCGTTCCATGTGGTTTAGTCGGTAGAACGTAAGTGCGCTATACTGATGGCCCGGGTTCGAGTTCCAGCATGGAATCTTTTTCACTAGTTCGCCTTTGCGCCTTTTAAGCAATTAATTTGAAATTTGATTTTCATTTGAAATCATCACAGAGTTTATGACAAGTTCGTCACAAATGACACATATTTCACAAATTGGTCACAGTGTGACTTCAAAACATTGTCACTTTCGTCACAGGTTCGTCACAAAGTTAATGCCAAAATAGTCCCAAATGACACACTTTTCACAAATTAGTCACACCGTGACTTCACAGAGTGGTCACAATGTGACGTCACAAACGACCTCTAAAACGGCCATAACGACCTCACATTCTAGTCACTGTGACGTCACATCCACGTCACGTGACGTCACATCGACGGTCACAAAATCACAGTGTGACTTCACAACGGCGTCGCCGTGACGTCACCATGCCTTACGGGTTGCGAGTAAAATGGCTGTGACAAACAGACACAGGAGTGATCTTATAATGGTTCCGTTTTTACTTTTTAAGTAAGGAACCTTAAAAATGACCAAGATTTTCGGAAAAAGATTTCGAATTAATCATTATTCAGAACGTTAAGAGTGCTAAGCAAGTTACGAACATAGCTAAAGAAGTGAAGGTAAAATTAATACCAATCAATTACACCATTTATTCCTTAGGCTATCAAAGTATATACCTATAAGAAGTTTTGTTCTGACTGATTCTTCAACGTATAGGCGAAACTATTGAAGCTAGAAACCTGAATTATTGAGTATATGCTAGTGGTGTAGTCCTAAAAAAAGAGATCATACGTTTTAGGCAGAGGGTATACGATAGAGCGGATACGTAATGACTTACTTCAGAAACAGGAAAAAATCTAGAAGGTATACGGCGTATACAACTGTATACTCTCCACTACATCTCTGGTATTATGAACGTAACACATAATAGGGATCCACAAATGGTATTCTTTATCATACTAAAAACACGCCTTTCAGTTTTTAGTTTCGGAAACAATGAAAAGTCATGAAGCTGAAATTATCATAAAACGACAATTTGTTTGTCATAAAATAATATTTTTTCATGTTAAAGCATTTAGGAAATCTTTCTTATTGAGTCCCTATTGACCTTATAAAAATTCAAATTTTGTAACTTTTAAAAAGATTATTATTTTGACGTACAAGGCTTTTAATATCAGCAAATAAATAAACAGAAATCTTAATTCATCTTTAACCCCTTCGCGAGAGAGCCCTTTGCTTAATTTTTAATCTTTTACCACAGGTTTTTCAAAACAGAAAATTTTCTGTCATTGAATCTTGAAAATGCTCTGATTAAATAAGGTAAACTTTCCAGTCAAAAATAACTGGTGGAAATAATGAAGGTATCTGAACACCTTAAGTGCACGTATACCTGTCGCTCGGCCCCAAAGAGTTAAAATGTTAAACTTAAAATTACACTATGCGCAAATTACTTAAAAGATGACAAAATATTTAAAAAGGTGTTAAATTACTTTAATACTTCTGAGGACTTTCAACTATATACATAGCCTTCGTCAGAGAATACAAAAATACTGTTATTAGTGTTATATTTTCAAATTTCACGTAGTTGGTGTCGAAAGGAGTGAAAGTGAAAGTCAATTTTTAGATCCGGAAACTTTTATTAAACTTTTATTTTATTTATTTATTATAACTTTTAATTTTCCCAATGTTTACCGGATCGAGAAATTGACTTTCACTTTCACTCTTTTCGACACCAACTACGTGAAATTTAAAAATAAGACACTAATAACAGTATTTTTGTATTCTCTGATGAAGACTATGTATAGTGTTGAAAGTACTAAGAAGTATTAAAGTCATTTAACACCTTTTAAATATTTTGTCACCTTTTAAGTGATTTGCACATAGTTTAATTTTAAGTTTAAGGCTTTTAATATGTTCCAGAACATAGATATATTTTTTCAACTACTAAAGTACCTTCATAATTAGTGGTTTGGAAAGTAAGTATTGGTCAGAATTAAAAAGGAATACCCTGTATATCTTTGTGCGTATATATATATATGCGTTCTAGATGAACAACATATTACAATATTCACTACGGTATAATGTGAGGAGCAAAAGAACTTCGAAATGACTAAAAAGTAATACTTAAAAAGTAGAAACATTTCATCGACAACAGTTCTAATCATCATTAACTAAGAATTTTTACCATGGTACATTTGAATATACCGAAATTTTGCTGTTAATATACAATTTAATCTACATACGTGTTGAAATAAAAAAGCAAAATAAGTAAATTTTGCGTCTGAGATATGTGTCTTAATCATTCACGTACAGCCAATGAACACGATAATTCTTGCCTAATACTAAAAATAGAATTAGATAAAAAGACGCATGTAATTCTATTTAAAGAAAGTATTTTGTTCCTAAAATCGAATGTTTCTTCTATAAGTATACATTTTAAAACACTCAAAACTATCACTGCTAAAAGAAAATTAAACTTTATTTTATCACATAAATATTTGTATGAGTTTCTTATTTGGATGTTTAAGACAATGTTTAAAATAATTAGAAATTGTAATATCCCATCTATTTCTTAAATAGGATTTATCCTGGATGTGCGCAATAAATTGAAAAAGTTAGTGATGCACTTTTGGGAATTTTCTCCTTTTTTTTTTTAAATTTAACGAAGAAAAAAAAATCAAACTCAAAACTAATTTTCGCTTTACAAATTTATTTTGTGTGAAACACGGAATCGTTGAGGTGAAAAGAAAAGAAAAATATTTATTTACTGTGCATTTTTTCCCCTTTTTTCGTACAAAGTGTCTTTCTTTTAGAATTTAATAAATTTTAATTTTCGCAATGATAGTTCACCTGTAATAATTAAATTCCGTAAGAGATAAAATATACATAAATAAAAATAGACTTGTTTATAGTACTTACAGTTTTTCTTATAACATACATGTATTACAATTCAAACGAATCTATTTGAGAAATTTTAAGAGTGCATCGGAAATTAATATTTCTACATCATTTTTATTTAAAAAGGCATTTCATTATTTTTTTTATGTTTAAAGACTTATGATCAAGCTATTACACAACAATTCTATGACTGCGGTTTTCATTCTTTCTTTCTTTCTTTCTTCTTCTTCTTCTTTTTTTTTTAACACTTTTCCTTTCATATCCCATTATCCCATATCCATTCTTTAATTGGATGAATTCTTACAAATACTATATCTTTAACGAGATATAATAATAGATTATTTACATTTAAAATATTAATTTAATTTATATTTATAGATATATTTTACAAATTTCTTGAGGTCAGGACTTACTTCTTTAGCCTAAAAGACCTGTAAATTTTGCGATTTTTCCTCGGTTTCGAATAAAACATATATCACTTTCGGATTTTCTGGTATTTTGCATTATATTTATTGACATTTCACTTTTATATTTAAATTTTGGGGAGTAAAAAAAATGATGAATAATACACCTTGCGTGACGAGGAGTGGCTGCAGTTGTGCGTCGCACCGTGAATTTCAAAACGGGCGACTGTTTTTCTCCGATTAGAGGCATTTGAAACAAATTGGGCCGTCAAAATCTGAAAAGACATGCCAAATTTTAGTTTAAAATATCGATTTTTGGCAAAATGGCGATCAGTTTAAAAAAAACCATAGGATAGACCCTGGGAGTTATCATAGGAGTTACCATAGGAGAGACCCTGTTCTGTCGCCAAATGCCGCCAAGTTTGTCTCCAACTTCGTGATATATCGCCAAATTTGGCGACCAAAATGAGTCGTCAAAAGTGATGCCAAATTGGTGGTATCTCTAATATTTAGCCAAATTCCCATAGACTTCCATTGTAAACCAATAGTGTTTATTTGCTTACAGAAAACCAACAAATTGAGATATTTTAATGCAACAAAAAGTAATATTAGCTTAAGGGATTATATTAATTATATTTAAGGGAATCCAAGTAAATTAAATTGTGAATAAAAGTAACATGATACAATGCTTAGCATGTATCACGTGTTTTATTTTCATATTTTATATTATGTATATCCATGATGGGTATAAGTATTACGGTGGCCCCAACGACTAGCTTTACTACTCTGTAAAAAAAAAGACAAGTGTTTCTTAATCTACAAAAATGTACAATAATCACGAACGCAAATATATAATAACCTCTTCCGAGTTACCCAAGATTCAGAAAAGCGTTCCTTTATCTTTAGAAATCCCAGAAAACAATTTATTTTCGACATTTAAAGAAGAATTCATAAAAATAAATTTTTAATAGCTACCCGTAATTTTCGGAAACGTCTCCTAGCAGCTTTTACAATGCATTAATCAGTTCTCTGTACCCGGAAAATCGGTTTTTCGAATTCTATCTATTCTCAAGTAAACATTTTCAGCTGCATAACTCAATTTGTGCATGCAATTGTAACAAAATAATGTTAAATTTCCTATTAATATTAATGCTGTTGATTTTGTATGTTTGTCTGATGTATGTTTGTAACATGTTTGCTGAATATCAAAATATTTACCTGAGAATTAGTAGCATCCGAAAAAGTGATTATTCCGATATGAGAAAACTGATTATTGCACTATAAAAGCTACTCAGAATCGTTTCGGAAAACGACGGGCAGCGAATAAAAATTTATTTTTATAAATTCTTCTTTAAATTTCGAAAACAAACAGTTTTCCGAGATTTTTAAAGGTAAAAGAAAGCTTTTCGGAATCTTCGGTGACTCGGAAGAGGTTATTGTATATTTTCGTTCTTGATTACACTACATTTTTGTAGATTAAGAAACATCTGTCAATTTTACTGTGTACATGAAAAGTAACAGTTCTTGTACTTTGCAATAATCTTTATTTATTTTATTCTGTGCTTCTGATGAAGGTTCCTTTGAAAGGAAGAAGGTGTATGTTACATGGAAAAAATACCCTCTTTTTACAGTATAGAACTTTAAAAAATTCGGGATTTTTTTCTATGAAAATTTAATCTACTTGAAGAAAAATAATTTGGAGTGATGATTTAGGAAATCGGTATAACCTTTAAAAATAATTATATTCCTCATGTGCTAACAAAACTATTTTGTTTTTAATACAAATTGTACTACAAACTAATAACAGCACCTATCTACAATATTTTACTAACTCAGCGTAATTAAATGGGATCTCAAAGGAAAAAAAATAGTGTAGTGCATTTAACTTTTGAAGTTACATTTCGATGAAAGAAAAATAAAACATAACCACGAACAAAAATACACCAAAACCTTTTCCAAGTTTCCACGATTCCGAGAAGCACTCTTTATATCACATATAAAATAAAAAGATTTACTAAAAGAACAAGTTTGAGAAAAGAACAAGATAAACTGACAAGTTTCAGCCACCCTGTGGCCTTCATCGGGATCTAACCTCAGTTCAAGAGAGACAATCACTTATTAGTTCGTAAAAGTCAACATACTGTATTGAACACATCACAATAACAACTCCATCTGTACATCCGCAGTCGCAGTCCAACCATCCAACTTCAAAAAACATCAAAAAAGAAAAAACTTGATGAAACCAGATTATTGTCAATAACTGCGACAAACAAGTTCAACAAGTTTAAGTTCAATTATCTCTCTTTAAGTTAAAAAATTTAACCACAACCTATAAAAACCACAACCACAACCCGTAAGAAACTCCTTCATTACAAACGTCTCCAATTCTCAATTCAATTTCTAGGGATTCTGTAATTTACTTTTTTGAGGATAAGTGCACGGCCAAATAATTTTTGCATCTTCAAAATCTGTTGCTTTAACTTGATTTTTAGAACAAAATCTTGCAAGTACTGTGGATTGTCTATTATATTTTATATTTGCTTTATGTTCTTTTAACCCTGTTTAAATTTTTCTTTTTGTCCTACCTATATTACATTTTCTCACTGTAACCTAAAATAATTGGAATTTCATAAACACCAGCTAAACTCAGAGGGGGGGGGGGGGAGGGTCAACTTTACTTGAAAGTGAATTAATAATGTTAGTTCTGGGAATTGCTATAAGGTGAATATTAAACGGTCTGAAGTACCGTTTAATCTGGTTTCATCAAGGTTTTTCTTTTTGGATGTTGGTTGGACTGCGTATGTACAGATGGGCTGTTATTGTGGCGTGTTCAGCACAGTATGTTGACTTTTACGAACTAAAAAGTAGTTGTCCTCTTGCACTGAAGAAAGATCCTGATGAAGGCCACAGGGTGGCTGAAACTTGTCGGTTTTAGACTTTTAAAATTGTATTTAATGTTTTGAAAATTTTTATACTTTTTTTGTGTGTAGTATACGTCTTTTTGTAAATATTTTTACTTTATATGTGACATTAATTTCAAGACGTAACAGTCCTTTAATTTATTCACTCTTTATATTTTAGATATCTCAGAAACCTGAATCAGTTCTCAAGTAAACATTTTCCTTTTCAACAAAAAGGTTTTACACACAAACATGATAAATTAACTGCAATACTATATCATTAAAATAAATTTCTTTTAAAATTTTTGGATGCATACATTGATTTACGCAGTTCAAAATATTTAATTGAAAATTGGTAGTACAGTAGAACCTCTTTTATCCGAAACTCTTTTAACCGAAACTCTTGGTTAACCGAAATCCAGTTTTAAAGCTTTTTTTTTAACTATCTCATTCTTTGTGTGAAAAATCCATTTGGAAAGCTTTTTTATTTTTTTTAACTGTCATATTACTTGTGTACAAGCGGTCCTTTCCGAACTACGAGTACATATAAATATTTTAGATCCCCTTTCTTAGAGTTCTTTTAAGTTTAACTTGAATTCCCGTTAACTGCGGAGTGGAACGAAGAAAACCAACAAATTATCAATTCTAAATCTTTTGAATGCTTTGCAAAAGGTTTGGCATGGCTGGAGCAGCATAAAGACTGTGATATTGGTGAACTAATACTATTAACAAACTCCGTGATAAAGCTTCAGAGCAAAGGCAATGGAAACTGCGACAAACAAAACATTTTTTTTCAAACACTTGGGATATATGTAAAAGGTACTTAATTTCAAAATTAAAATTCAGGTAATTTATTCTTGTTCCTATTTTGCTATTGCTTTTGTTACCATAATAAGAAATATTGCATAGATTTATCTTTCATCTTAAAATTGAAGCATTCTCGATTATCCGAAAGTTTCGATTTTCCGAAAGAGGGTCGGTCCTAATTACTTCGGATAATCGAGGTTCTACTGTATCTTAAAAACCAAAATTAATATACAAAAAAGACTACTCTGGAACGTTTCCGAAAATATGGAGCAGCGAAAATATTTTTATTTTTTATTTTTTATAAATTCCCCTGTAAATCTGGAAAATACATTGGTCTCCGTGGTTTCTAATGAAATAGAATGCCTTTCGGAATCATGGTGAACTCGGAGGTTTATATTGTATATTTTTGTTCGTGGTTATATTATTTTTTTTTAATTAAAAACTATTTGCTTTTCTTTACAGTGCCTTTCTTTACAGTGTAAACACATAAAAAAAATTATAAAATTACTATATAAAATGCTATATAATAAACTTTGTTTATCTTGTAAACGAAAAAGGTTATTTTGCAAAGTGTGAGAGAATTGATGTGCCACTCTCATTTTAATGCTGTATCGAGCATCAAACCCTTAAAATAAACATGTGTGCAAATCAAAATAGTATCTTCTTTCTCTGTGTGTAAAAATAATAGTTAAAACGAGGAGAAAACAATCGAAAAAATTTAATAGGAAACACGTTTCATTGTCAAAAATGAATTGTTAAATGTATGTTTAAATATTGTAATGAGCTTAAATATTATATAATATTGAAAATATATGTAATAAACAATAAAAATATTATAACACATTTTTTAAAAGACAGTTCTGTGTCCACTATTGAGATACTTTCATTATGTTATCGACCCTAATTCTTTATATTCCTCAAAAAATAGTACAGCATCTCAAAAGAGTCACACAGGAAAAATTATAATGAAACAAAAATAATTATTACTTTATTCACCTCATGGGTTACAAGAAATTCCTTTCTAAGTCAAGTTACTTACTTCCTTCTATCTCATTAAGCTCTGATAGCTACAAATTTTGTGGAAAGGAATTTTATAAATAGCCGCGTAAGTCTTCTGATTTTTTATTTTGAAGAATGTTTTCGCTTCATTGTTATAGTATTAGAGACATTTTGTTATATTCATCTGAAAAACGAAAACACTCTTAAAAAATGAGAAATATTAAAAATCCATGCTTATTTCATGGATGAAATGTGGTAGAAATTTCACGAAAAAAATATATCAAATACGAGATTGCTTGTAATATCTAGTGAGATGGCATATTAGTTATGTAATAGTAGATCACTTTAGAAAGTACCAATATTTAATTGTTGTATCACAATAATGCATCATTATACATTATACTTGCTGATAATTATGAAGCTATTTACAAAAGTATGATGACGCATTTTATGAATCTAAACCAGCAGCGGTTCGTAATCGCTTTGCTTCGACGGTTCCCTTTCTATATATCCTCTGCCTGTGCGGACTTAAGACTTAAAATACTGATGTTCTTTAAAATACTGAATACATGATGTTTAAACTAATGTTGCTGTATTTTTTTTTTTTTTTTATCTGTATTCGTTTTTTTTTCTACAAACAATATTGCTATCAGATTCTAGATAAGTAAAAAAATCTACACTGAAGAAGGTTCTCCGCAGACACCCTGTACAAATTGCAGAACGCATGAAGTTTGAGATCAGTTAGGGCCCTGTTTTTACGGTGCCGGAGACCGAGGATTTAAAATCCGATCCCTCCAGAGCCAGAAAAGTTTTGCGTCATCAGAGCACGAGCCTGAGACCGAAAGTACGCAGTAGTTTGTCATCAACGTACAATTCTTCCAAGATTAATTTTCTCATTTAAAAATCTGTTCTTACATAGAAATAAGTATTAATACGAAATACTCATTCATGACATTATTTCGTGTTTTCCCTGTCCCTCAAATTATGTTTAAAATTGAAAATTTGTTACTGGCTATTTGTTACTACCTGTTACCCTGCTACTGGCTGAAATTAAAAAAGAGTCACAATTCTTACTCTTTTAAAATACCATTTTACAACTATGGCAGAAAGACACGACCAGTGTTGATTTCAGGGGGTGGCCGGGGGGGGGGGACATTCCTCCCCGGAACAACAACGAGATTTCCCTCCCGGAAGATTTAAGATTTTGTGTTTTCAATGGTCAAAAAGTGCAACCCCCCTCCCCTCCACGGAATTCTATAATATCCCCTCCCGGAGTCCCAGGAATCCCTCTTGGAGAAAAGTGTCTGAATTCAACACTGGGCACGACTGCTGTTTTCCAGTAATTCTGTAAAACGGTTTCAAACGTAAAGCGAAGTAAAATCGAAGGATTCCCCGCAGTTTTTTTATGCTACTAACGCTAACCGTAGAATAACTTCAGAATCAGGTAGAATATTATCTTTTTTATCCCATCGATAGCAATTCAATTCTCTTTTAAACTGATTTTTAGATGATTGTAAAAAACTTGAGAAAACTCAATCTACATTCTTGTTTTATTTTATTCCCCCCCCCCCCAATAGCAAGTATTATTTTCTCTTTTTCAATTTATGATTAAATAAAATTTTCATTTTGAGCCCCAGGCTTCCCGAGGCCGAAGACTGTTATAAAAATTCCGGTTACTGGACCGAAGAGGGACTGGGATCGGGTTGAGCCCGTCTCATCGTTACTTTAAGCTCGTGAATTATTAACAAAAATTGAAAAATCCGAGCCTCAGGCACATTCGGACATGTCTTCGCATATCATTATACAAATTTGCCGATTTCTACGTACGATAGAATGCGCTAGTCATTGCCAAAAAAAACCAGACAGACAAACAGAGAAATGCCTTTCTTTTACGAATATAGATTCATTTATTGATGGAATTTAAATTTCTTTACAGAATATTAGTCAGAAACAAATACCGAACTATTTATATTGTAATAAAGATAATAAAAGAGCTTGACATTTCACCATATAATAAAGTTAAATATTAGCGTGAAAATAAAAAAATTAGAAGTTTACTAAATGGTGTATACAAAATGTTGTAAAGTTAAAAACTAAACAAACATTAAAATAAAATTATAACAATCGACGTATCGGTCATCATATATGACCATCTCCAGGAAAGAATTGTTATATGGATTTTAAAGAACAAAGACAAGCTATCTTGAATTTGAAAAATTCGTTGATAATCGCTTCAGTCAATCATAAGAACAAAATATGCAGTGGCATCATCTATCGGCTGAAAACAGAATAGAAATTTAAACGAATTAATGAGTGAGTATGCAATGGCGACATATATGAGATAAAAACAGAGTATTATATTGTATTATATTGTATTATATGTATTATATTGCTATATTATATTGTATAAGTATAAATGTGTTAATTTTCCATTTTCTTTTTCTTTTTGCAAATTTGCCGTTTTGTTTTCTTTTTGCTATAGAAATAAGTATTTTGAAATACAGTTTTTAGACCAATTGCATTTGAAGTAGTTTTGTTTGCGCTGTTTGGCGGTGTACATATTGAAATTTGCATGATGATTAGAAGTTAATAAATTTGCTAAATAATCAAAATATATTGCTCAGGTTGTTGCTAGAATCCATAGTACTTGCACGTACATGTTTTGCTTTATAATATAGGCATATACATAAAAGCATAAATATTCATTATTTAGCATACACCACATTCAATCAACTACATTTTTTTTCTACGGATAATTTTCTAGGAAGCGTTCTAATATCCAGTATTACTACAACATTTTTTTTTTTTTTTTAACACTGAAAACAGCTCATTTTGCTATCATTTATTTGAGCTCTTTTTAATATGTATACTTCGCGCGCAACTTTATTTAATTATGACACGAAAAAACTCCCGATTCTTTCATAAATCAATATAACTAAACCATTAAGGTAAGCCTTAATTGTATTTCAAACACATATTTTTTCATTAAAGTGCATAAATGAACGCACCTGAACATGAGGGTAAAACATTAAAGGATATTATAGCACCTCATTTATATCAGTCGACACATGAAAGATTCAGAAACACATTTCAGAAACTTTATGAAGCATATTTTATAATTAAGCATCGATTTTAATTTTCGGATTTGAAATGAAAATGAATATTAAAGACTTATTTTAAAAAATACTGACTATTAATAATGTAAAATGTTGTTTGACTTTTATTTAGAATGGTCATTCTTTTATTTTCAAACTTTTCAGTTTAAGTTTTGAATCAATATTTTAAAATTCTAATATTTCAAAAAGTATTCCGTTACATTTTGGTCTAGGAGAAAAAATCGTTTGCGGTGCAATTTATTGTTATTATGATATTTCAAACACAATGAGATTGATATTCATCACTGAGATATGGACTACAACATGCTTTCTCAGGAGCATAGAATAAATAGCATTTATAGTTCATTTACAGGGGACACAAAATAATTCTATTACGTTATGATCCATGGGGAGAAATCATTTTCAGTGTATTTTAACCCGTCAGACCCCCACGAAGGGCACTCCCCCACTTAGGGTCTATATCCCTCGTGTTGATAATTGGCCGTCATAAACACAACCTTAACCCGTCAGTACACGCGTTGGGATAAAATCTACCCCAATCACATTTTTTCTTTTTTAAAAAGGGTACTTTTTAATTAATTTTTCAAACTACTTTTCAGCAGTGAAATTACGCTTGAAATTATTAAATATTAAAGACGTGAATTATCACTTTGCTAACTAAGCGTAAACCAAGAGAGGGGAAAATGTCCAAGCCGGGAGTCGAACCCGGTCCCCTGGAATAGCGCTCTAGCGCTCTACCACTAAGTCACGAGGACGATGCTCAGCTTGGCATCTCTCACTCACGTAAGTCGATAGGACTGTTACCGCAGCAATTAGATGGACACGTGTTTAATATTCAAAAAGGTACTTTTTTGAGGACGCTTCTGACCTGCCTTGTACCTTTCAAAGTCAAGGTCGAGAAGATGTGGGTGAAGCAATGTCTTTTCTTTGTTCGCTAGGAGGAAAGAAATGAACTTCTTGGGAATAAAAAGTCCTGCTCGTGTAGAAACGTTTCATTACGATACGTTTATTTCTTATGGGATAACACACATTAAAATAATTTTAATGAAAGACTAACATAAAAGCTACTTGTATATATTAGGGTATTATGTAATCAATAGGAATTTTGTGAAATAATTCATCTTTTAATGTGTTAAACAAATCGTTTGTATATTTAAAAAAAATAAATAAATAAATAAAACGTGATTTTCACAGAGACGCTTACATAAACTGAAAATAAATATGAAAAACATGATGTTTTCCCTAAAAGAAGTAGCACTGATGCATTTTACAATATGGAGCAGTAAATTTGTTTTTAAAACGCATTTAGCCAAAAATATAATGGGAGAAAAATGGGTTGAGATCTATCCCACGCGTGTAGTAACGTTATAGAAACGGGCGCGTGTGACACTCCAAAGATAAGTCACTGAAGTGTACTATAACATGTTTTCTATGGATGATATAGTGCGTAGTATTTATTCTTCATTTACAAAGACACACGAAAGAATTCGTTTATAGGATTGACTAAGATCAGTAATTCCCAGGAGTCGTTCTCCGTTGTGGTTATGTATTTTAAAACTTATCTAATTTTGAGTGTATTAGGTGGTGTGTATAATTTTATAGATCAGATGCAGGGCTACACAAAATAATTCACACATATTACTAGATATGGACAGCAAATGCTGAAAATGGATTTTTATTCAGTTATGTGTTTTTAATTGCTTATTTAGGTGTATTATTTCAATGTATGAAAAAAATGAATTTTTCTTAATAATATTCTGTTAATCTTAGAAAGTTCTTAATAACATTCGATTAATGTTAGAAACTTCTTAATAATATTCTGTTAATGTTAGGAAGTGTTTCATAATCTAAACTTGATGCATGATTTTTCGTTCTTGTTTTTCCTCTCAGTGCATTAATAGGGAGAATAGTATGAGTCAATGATTTACAAAATTCTTTCCAGATAGCAACATATATTTTACCCTATTAGCATACATTATAACGTTGGTAGTTTGTTTTGTTTTGAATATTTACCACTTTATGTCCTAAGGTATAATTTAATAAAAATTTCAACTTCCATAAACATTCTATCTAAATTTTCAAAATTACGTTAAGAAATTTGTTCAATTATTAAATAAATACTAGACTATTTCGCCTATTAAAATTAGTAAACTAAATCGTTATTTATATGGATTTTATGTAATGTTTACAACTATACTCAAAATATTTCGTGAAAATATTGTTTATACCGTTTTATAGAATTAGAAAATATACAAATATAATGGAGTTGCATATAAATATAGAAATTTTACAAAATTGAAACTTTCCACTCCATAGCTTTCAACAGCAAGAAAACTGAAAACTTATAAAAATTATCCTTTAAAAAATATGTATATATATAAATATTTTATGTAACGAATAATGTTTTTGAAACTTGATAACTTAAAGTATCTAAAACTCATTCTAAATGTTACTACTGAAAACCTATGTGTTTAATTTAAAGAAGAAGAAAAAATAAAAATGGTATATTAAAGTTCCAACAGAGTATAAAGGATTGATAAAATTGATTTATCTATATACCCGTTAAGACCACGTACATTTTGTAGCACTGATTATTGAAATATGTTAATAATTCCTTTACAATGACTGGAGGAAATAGTATTCTTTAAAACATAATTCAGAATTCTCACGTTTCATAGAAAGAGTGCTATTGTTTTCATTACTGCACTTACATAAATTAGAGCTTTAGGATCAGAAGACTATTAGTATTTAAAATGTATACAGAAAGAGAAATAAAAGCATAAATAAATAAATAGATAGGTGTTGAATACTAAAAAATAAATTTAACTCTTTGAAATTCTAAACTATGTTTGAAGTTGAAAAGCAATTCAGCAGTAAAATTCTAATTCTTAAGCCCCTGCAAAAAATAAATAAATAAATAAATAAAATAAAATAAAATAAAAAAGCTCCTGTTTTTGGCCGTTATATATATTTATATGAGTATGTATGCATTCAGATTTACCAATAACAACTAATCGTTTTTTAATGTAATTATTTACACAGCAATTTTAGTACGCCAGGAAAGATTTTAAGCTAAATATCGTAACGCGTGTAAGTATAGTACACGGACGCGTCAAAGATTTTAGTGTGATCCTCTACTGCTTGTCAAACGTTAGTTGTTCCAGCGGCTAGAATATCTCTATTAATAAGAAAAGGACGACATATATTTAATAGGGAAATTTGATTGGATGAAAAAGAATTGGATAAAAACTTGGACAGCCTGGCAGTGTACTTCATCAGGAGAGTCTGCCATTATCCCGAAGCTAATGTTTGTGGTTTTGTCTCACTCATTTAATCAAATTTGCGAGTGTTACCAAGGTATGAAAGGTTGTTGTCATAGTTCGGGCAGAAACCTGCAATGTGATGCTTCTGCCAGTGCGTATGTTGCCACTATCTTACTTATGAAGACATTCTACTGGAAACAACGAGTAAATTGGATGTAGATAAAAAGAAAGAGTTATCACAAAAACACTTTGTTGTGCTAAGCCACTCTCAATACAATATACGTCAGCTGACGGACAACAAGTAAACAAGTCGGAAATTATACGTCAAATGTGGAAAATGAAGTGCGTTCGTACTATAACTAGTTTTATAAATATTCAAAGTTTGGTGCAATAACTGTTGCACTGTAATTCAAAAACGTATGAATACGAAATTTATTACAATTATATATATTAAATTCAGTGATACGGAAATAATAGGACTCCATCTTAAATAGGACGTAATCACCATGGCAACCTAGAATCATTACCTGTCGTGGGATATCATTGAATTAATTAACTATGATAGGATTTAATAGCATGAAGAAAACTTTTATTAATATACTCCTAAGTTTTGATTCGATGTTCATAAAATTTGAAATGACTCGACAAAATTCTGCAATGATTAGATATATTAAATTTCACACTATTCGCTTGAGTAGTTTTTACGCTGTTATATGCGGACAGACGGACGGACCAGACGAAGACTGTAGTTACTACGTATTTCTATAATTACGAACGCCCCTTATAAAAATAGAGGCAATGTTAATAATATAAGTGTTTTTGCACAATCGTAAGTCGTGGATTAAGTAGTAGCCACTTGAAGTCGCTTTCGTTCTTTGTTTAGAAGTTCTTTGTTAATTATTTGAAGTCATGAAAATGCAATATGAAAATGCTACATGATTAAACAATAAATTCCTACAATCCAATCTGTATGAAAAAATATATTATATTTGAATACATACACAACTTTACTACGTGTTTTCAGCTTTTGGTTTTCATGAATTCTAAATTTGTGTTTAAAAAAAAACAAAGCAAATATAAGAGATTCTGAATGATATAATACTATTCGCAAAAAAAAAAAAAAAAAAAAAAAAAAAAAAAAAAAAAACCATACAATTAATTAAAATAATTCATCGAAAATGTTCTAAAATAACGAAAAAAATTATTTCACTGCATCTATTGTAAAATAAATCAAATTTGATTAATTAAATTAAATAGGAAACGTTGAAACAGTATTATAAGTATTAATATGAACTCCATGAATGTAATTATACTCCCATAAAATGAGTAATTTAATTACACAAGTAAACTGTTTGCAGGAAATACATAACGTTTTGAAAATTTAAAATTTAAAGAATTAAAGACTTTAAATATTCTTAAAGTATAAAATGTTAAGCAGTTATGTAAACGTAATTTTTGCAGATACGTTTTCAAATAAATTAGACTTTTTTATTTTAATCTAAAGTGGAATTTTAATCTATGCTGACTAAGAATAAAGTATTTCAATCATTTAATATTAATCATTTATAAGCGAAAAGGATGTTTTTCAGAAGCCAAGTATTTCGTAGAAGAAAAATAAGTTGCATTTCGCCCGGAAAAACATAAGAACATTTTATTTGGAGAAAAATCATTTTGGTATTACTGTTTATTTTTTGTTAGTAAATAACAATTTTTTATTTATCTCGAATAAAGGCAAGCAGGTAGACCGGTGCTTGCCGACCCATGTTTTATACAACTTTATATATATATATATATATAATTTTGTGCAATCAGCGGATTTTAAAGCTTAACCACGTATGAGCTAATTAATAAATATATTAATTAATAGCTTCTATATGAAGCTCAGAAGGACATCAGACCATTGGGCCAACCTGCCCCATCGAACGGGGTAGATTTGTTCTCTAAATTGATTTGATTTTCGGATTAATAACGGAAATTAAAAAAACACATAAAATATCAAATGCAATTTAAATTTTGTATATAAAAGATACATAGGGTAAGAAAAGATATTTTTTCAACTTAACAATTGCCTTCATCGAAATCTTTCTCCTCATCACAATGAATGCGAATGTAAAATATCCTGTCCCCAGTGACACGTGATTCGTGTGCCCAATGTTTGCACCTGGTACATTTAATCCACTCCTGTCTTATTTGCCTTTTAGTTAAGGGTTCTCAAGACTCTTAAATCAGAGAAAACGAGGAAAAAAAAGATCATTATCAACATTTAATATCTTATAATGTATTTGATTTTAAGACGCAATTTTTGTTGGGATGAAAGATATAAGTATGTTCTTTCATTTCATGTATTGAAAAAATTTCAACATGCAGAATTAGCATGTACAGGGGGCTCCGAACTGTCAGACATTTGACTAGTAAAAAATTGGCATAACCGATTACGCGCAGGATGACAAAATAAATTTTGATACTAGAATGAAAATTTTAGTGCCTACTTACACTTCTGTTTATAACAATTACCCTGAACTTAAATAACTTTCTATTTAAAGCATTATTATATTTTTAATACAAAGTTGTGTTTAGCTAATGCAAAATTTAGAAAATTTCAACAGTATAATCACCTAAAAAATATTTTTTTGAACGATAAACAGAAATTTTAGGTCCAGTTTTATACAGACTAACATGAAACACATGTTTTGAAAATTTCATGAAAAAATATTCAGAAGTTTTTGAGATATCTTGCGCGTTATGCCCAAAAACGTCATTTGGTGAAAAATGACTTCAAAGTTTCGGAAACGCCGCTTCGGCTATATAACGGGTATAATTCTAAAAGCCATAACTTCTGCTTTAATGTGAATTTCAAGGAAACAATTATATCAAAATGTTCAGAAAAGATATGAGTTTAACATCTAAAAAAATTTAAAATTTCGAAAATTTTAAAGCTTTAAGAGTACTGAGATCCCTTAATATCGCCTTGACTAGTAACACACATAAATCTGCAATTTTATTGACTTTTATAGGCTTGTGCTTATAGAAGACAAACTCTTGGACTGCGGGTCAACGGGTTCGTATTAAATGGGACAAGTCCCATACCGCCATTTTGTTTTTTGATCGTCGTATTAAAATATTCTGTTAATATTTTTTTTTTCGAAAAACTTACCTGAGTGAAAATTTGAAATGGCTTTCGTTTGATTGCTTTTTCGCTGCTGAAATTGTTACTGGTGAAAGAAGACGTGATAAAACACACGTCTCTCAGCTAGTAACGCCAAATACCGGGTAGTTTGAAAAATATAGCGCATGGGCGTGCCACTATGGTCAACATGCTCCGGTCTACCCTTATTATTATAAAAGATATACCGAAAGGAAATTTTCTCTCCTTATTTTATCGATATTTACTTAATGCATCGCAGTTAAGGTATTTTTTTTTAGTAGTTTAACTCAAGTGTAGCACCCCATTATTACTATTCACATTCATTTTAAATTCCATTATTTCCAATATCGCTCATTTTGAAGCACAATAAAGGATCGTATAATAAAATATCTTGCGTTTTGTTGTACAAACAACAACAACAACAACAAAATAACTACGCATGATACGACAACTACTTTAAAAATATAAAGCAGTATTGTGTACCTTAAAACATATTCAAATTTCGTGACGATTGGCGGAAATTTACCAATGTTAGAGACTCTAAAACGAGTAATCAGGCAGAAAGACAAGCATACCATTTTTCGACTTTGGTAAAATTTATAATGCACTGAGAAATATAAAATACCGCCTTCACTTAGAATGAAGAGATAGTCGTTTTCTGAATACCTAAATTAGAAACATAGATTTCCGAGCTATGCGAATAAGGTAAACAACTAAGCTGAACAATCGAAATGATCTAGAATTTCTAGTCACTTGTTTTCTAGGTGACGAAACGATAATGAATCGTTTCAGTAGCGAGAAATTATTCTTTGATTTCTGGAGTAGTTTCATAAACTAGAATTATAGTTATTAAAACTAACCTCTTGTGTTCGCATCTATTTGCAGAGATTTTTAAATAGGATTGACCATGTGAATATAGGAAAACACTCTTGAATTCTAGTAGGAGACTCTAGAACTCTATAGCAAAGGGAACTAGAATTTATAGGGATGACATGGAACTATTTTTTGTAGAGCTACAATTTAGATTCTAGATGCCAGAACCATATTTTTATCTCAGTATGGGACTACCACCAGAATGAATTCTTTTGAACAACAATAACAACAAAGAAGAATTATAGGTACTTACGAATTATTCGTGTCATGAAGATAGGTCGCCAAAAATAGTTGTTAATCGCCAATATGTTTATCATTGTTAATGGTCAATCGCGTTCAAAACAGTAATTTAATATACAAATATTAAATAACGTTAAAAAATGAAAAATGATGTAAAAGCAAACTAAAATTATACAAAATAATAATTTAGGTTACTTTTAAAATATGCGAGAAAATTCTGATATCATTTACTTAAAAAGTGCTACAATATACATAAAAAGGTCTTTATAGTATAAAAAAAACCGTCAAAAGGTGTTAAAAACACCGAGCTCTTTCAACTGCACCACAATAGCCGTCATCAGGGGGAAAGATAAGAAGAGTGAAAGTTCTTTGCTTAAGTAGCTGTACACGAATCTATTTCGAAGGAAGGGAGGAGGAGGGGAGGGGGTGGAAATATGATAATTATGTTTCAAAATCGCTAGAAATATTTAGTATTCCATACCAGATCTTGGATATGTTGTAGGGCAGTACATCATTGCAAGTATTCTTTATTTGAGTTAAAATTTCCAAGGATTCTCTGATTATTGATGCGTAGTAATTTGAAGTAAGGGCTATGATTCTCGCTTTTCAGAATTTTAACCTCATATATTTTATTTGTTAATCAAGGTGAACATGACGTTCTATAATTATAGTTTAAACTATATTTTATAATAGGTTACATTTATTTTAACACATAGAATCTGACTGACGGATTTTAACTACAAAAGATATTTACGATAGCAGTTTTATTTTTGATTATGCCATCAGCCGGAAATTAATATGATATACATAACCTAATCAGATATTATATTTATGAATAGAATGTACATATTTATATCGATATCGATAATTTATTATACCACAGAGTTATTATATAAATGCTTTTCCTATTGCCTTTAACATTTCTACTACATAATATTAACGATAGATTTAAAATGTAGAAAGAAAAAAGTTTTACTCGAGTATGAATATGTAATAAATGAAAAACTGCAGTACATTTGATTTTTAAAGAAATCAAACTGCATTTGATATGAATAACTGACTTCGTCTTGCTTTTCATGTTGGATATTATCTTTGGATGTCTAATATCAGTGTAAGTGCAGAAGCAGCTATGATGGGGTATAAAGAAGCAATGATGTCGTTTTACATGTTTTCAAATATATATTTTTAGAATGTTTCAGCATGATTATGAACTGGGAATTTTAAAGATGCTCTGAATATTATGCCATAAAATATTTCATATCACTTTGAATATAATTTAAGAAAAAAATTATGAAGTTCAGATAAGAAAATGTATCATTTATTTGATATTGATAAATATGCTTTTTCGAATATTTCTTGTATATAAGCAATATGGACTGAAGAAGTTATTATTTAAGAGTAAAATAGCTGCAGATGAATATGCATGTTAGGTAAGAAATATATACGTATTAATGCTCAAAATGCAATTTTTAATATATGAATAAGATGTAATAAACAAATTATTATTTTATTTTACAGTTCATAAAAAATAAATTTATTATTATTAATGATTTATAACAGCGTTTCTCAAACTTTTTTCAAGTGGGGTCAATTTTATAAGTCAGAATGTTCTGCGATCACCGTACCATTGTTCCCTTTAAAAGTAAATTTATCATTTTTTTATTATTATTTTAAAATATGCTAATACCAGTATACTATTTTGGAGAAAAATAGAATTCCTATTTGAAATTTTTACTGGTATTAAAAAGCAGTTGGAAGTCAAATTAGAGGAAAAGTCGTTTTTTATTTTAATATTTGGAATATTTTATTTTTACCTGTTTCAAATTGTATATTACTTTTGTTTCTACACACTTCCTTGTGAAAAGTAAAAGTTAAAACATTTTAAGTAATTCAGTTTGTTTACGTCATAAAGTAACATTACTCACGTAAACTTTAAACTCAGTTTACTTAAAATGTTGCTTTTTGAACTCCGATGTACATTTTTATAGAAACTATAACATACCGGGTGTCCTAAAAAGAACTGACTGATTTTAAAATTCAATAACTTGCAAACGGTGGCAGATATTTAAAAAATTCTTGCAGGAGGGTTATGCATGAGGTCAAAAGTTTTTTTACATTGATTTTCAATTTTAGTTCGAATTGTAAACAATAGATGGCACTGCGATCAATAGACGCTAAATTCAAGTGCGATTTTTGGTACTTCGGACCCACTCAATACATTTTAATCTCCTTTTTCCGCGTGGAAGAAGAGAAAGGCCAAAAAGTCGAGCCCGTATTTAGCGCCTATTGCTTACAGCGCGATCTATTGTTTGTAATTCGAACTAAAATCGAAAATCACTGTTTAAAAACTTTTGACCTTATGCATAACCTTCCTGCAAGAATTTTTTAAATATCTGTCACCGTTTGCAAGTTATTGAATTTTAAAATCAGTCAGTCCTTTTTAGGACATCCGGTACTTTGGTTTGCAATTTTGCGAGAATATTTCACACATATCCCTGATCAATCTAAAGGGAAATTTTGTTACAAGCATTTGTATAATTCTTTATAAAAAAGTTTTTCTTTGGGAAAATGCATGTATTTTGTTATTTAAGTGGTTTTTATTCCAGATTAAAAAAAAAATAATAACTAAACAATTTCTGTTTATAAAGTTGACTTCACTTTATTAGGAATTATTCATATTATGCATATAAAAATTTCACGTGGATATTTTTGGTAGTTTCTAAGAAAAGGTACATTAATTTAACATGGTAGGTAGTGGGTCTTTATTGCCCTTAAGAAATTAAGTTAATATAAAAGAAATTCATAGTTGATTTTAATAATTCAACGCTATTAGAGTTTACATAATCATTAATTTATTGAATAAAAAGTTAAATAAGTGTTAGTTCTCTTATTAATGAGATGGATGAGCAGAGCATCCTAATTCTTGCACATTTGTTTGGATGCCTGCTGTTAAACATACGTCCTGAGATCGGCAAGCAAATTTAAGTACTTTGTTTTTATTTGAGTTAAGAATGAGAAGAATTTCTTACACATTTACATAGAAGCAAATTGAATTATAATTTTCAAATCACCGCTGTACAGTTTTTAGTTACACCATGAACTTGGGATATCATCATGTCTTAAATGAGGTGTCATGCAAGAGTTCAATTAGTAGTTCTCTTTCATTCAACAGTTTGCTATTTTCACTATCTTAAGGGGATTCGGCACCAAAAAAGATTATTTTGTAACTATAATCTATATTATATTTTTAGATTCATGTTCGAATAAAGCATACTCATAATAGATCATAAAAAGTGTTAAATTCTCAATGTAGCAATAACTAAAAAAAAAAAAGAAAAAAAGAAAAAAAAAATAACAATTTTAAAATTCTTTCTTCTTTTTCATTTTTCATATTTGGAAATATATTTTCTTTAATCCCATATTTAGAGTACTTTTTTCTGTAAATCCAAGTATTGGATTATATATATATATATATATATATATATAACCATAAATTAAACATTACCGACCACCCACAAAAATTGTGATAGTAGGAATGAATTGACAATAATACAGTTTCCCCCAAACACACTGAATGGATACCAAAAACATAAAAAAACAAGCTGCTATGTATAAAATAAAGTCCCTTGTACTGCATTACAAGAATTAATATGGAAGAAAAAAAGAAGAATATGGATACCGATAAAAATAATTGAAAGCTTATATATTGAATTATGTTATCAAAAGTACAGAATTCAATTATATAAGCAAATTAGTCGTTTTCTGTGAGAAAAAAAGCTAAAAGCTGAAATTTTTTTTTCTCCTGTACTCAAACGACTAAAATAACCAAGAGGATAGTTTCAAGATGAAAACAGAATAATATTAAATGCTATGAAATAGAAAAAACAATACAACCTTTTAAATATTTAATTTATAGCAAGGAAAAATAGTAATATTACACAACATACCTAATAAAATCCCAGTTTTTTTAATCCAAATATACTCCTGCACATGGTATCCAAAAGCTCGATAAGTTTAAGGTTATTTTTACAGTTAAGTTAACACAGATTTTAAAACCTAATCGACACAGTTAATCTATTTTGAAATACCGTGATAAATAAAATTAAAATAATATAAATAGAATATAATTACATAATTAGTTCTTAAAATACCACTTAACACTTTTAAATTTTTATATTGATTAACTAAAGTAAAAAATACCAAAACTATTAGTTTACAATATCGCAAATAACCAGCATTAAGCACCACCATGTGTTAAAAATTGAAATTATTACTCTAATCGAAGCATCAGACTATATATATATTACGAAACAATTTAATGGGTTAA
This sequence comes from Maratus speciosus, assembly GCA_963932465.1. Lineage (NCBI taxonomy): Eukaryota > Metazoa > Arthropoda > Arachnida > Araneae > Salticidae > Maratus > Maratus speciosus. The sequence goes on from OZ010791.1 coordinate 293,145,267, forward strand.
GTCGAACAATGTTTTTTATTACATATTACTGGATTAGTACCACATATTATTCAGCCGTTGGTGATATTGTATAGCAATCATACCACTTAGCACAAGCATCGTTAGTGGAGGTGTCAACTCTGTGAAAATTTAGCAGCTGTAGAGCGATGATAATATTGGTAGAGTCCAATCAAACTCTTATTATTTCATGATGAAGACAAGGCAGGTTAGGCTGCGTGAATGGTGGAAAAAGGCGTATGAAGAAATCTGGGGTTTTCCCAATTAAAAACATGGAAACGTAGTCATAGGAAACTGTTTATTCCATCAGAACATACCAACATTAAACAATTCCCACAGGATGAGAAATCAGAGCATTCCACTCGAGCATGAACTAGTTACTCATGCGAAATAGATGTTAATTCACGAAATGAATATTCTACATGACTTAGGACACCAGGTAACAGGTTATGTAAACAATCAAACAGCACAAAAAATCTCCTCCTGAGCTCATGCTCTAGCTATTTATTAGAATGCGCGGAGGAATTCCGATTGAAATGTAAACTTTAGGCTAGCTAAACCAAATCACGAACGAGATTCGAAGTGAAACTGCGATCCGTCACTCAGCCAATGGAGAGGGACCGAGAAACGTCACAGAAAAGAATCCCGGCGCTGGTAAAGGAAGGATTTCGATGTGAAAAGGCTGTCGCCTAGCGGGCGGGAAAATGAGATGAAATATAATAAAAATGTAAAAATGGCTTTGATAAACATTCAAAAAATAAGTAACTGCGTTCAGAACTTTACAGTTTGTAGACGATAAAAATTAATGAAGGGATTAAAAGTTTAGATACACTTTTTGGAATAAATCTATTATTAAGATACGCGTTTTAAAATTATAGGAAATTAACTAGAAATAAATAATAGAGCGTATTAAAAAAAAGGGAAATAATGAATATGCCGGCAATTTAGAATAATTTAAATGAATAGTAAAAGTAAAATTTTTTATATAACATATATATATATATATATATATATATATATATATATATAATCATTAATTAAACATTACCGACCATCATCAAAAACTGCAATATTGTGAATGATTGACTACACGCCATAAACCAACAATATAGAACTGTATGTGTAAAATAAAGTACCGTATACCTAATTACAAGAATTAACAGGGAAGAAAAAAGAAGAATATGGAATCCGAAAAAATTGAAAAACTTATATATTGAATTACGTTTTCAAGAGTACAGAATTCAATGATATAAGCAAATCGGTTGTTTTCTGTGGGAAAAAAGCTATAAGCTGAAATTTTTTTTCCCCTGTACTCAAACAACCAATATAATCAAAAAAATAGTTTCAAGATGAATACAGAACATTATCAAAAGGCATGAAATGGAAAAAAAACTACAACCCATTAAATATTTAATTTATAGCAATAGAAATCTTACAAAAACATACCGTAATTAATTCCCAGTAGATTTTCAAAATATATTCCACATTCCATCAAAATATATTATACATGGAATCCAAAAAGCATAAGATTAAGGTGAATAAAACAGTTAAGTTAACACAGAAATTAAAAGCTATGGAGTCAGTTAATTCATTTTGAAATATTGTGATAAATATAATTAATATAATATAAATAAAAAATAATTACATTATTTATAATACCTAAAAACAATTTTAAATTGTATAATAACAATTTTACAACATTGACAATATTCAGCGTTAATTACCACCTCGTGTAAAAAATTAAAATTATGACTTTAATAGAGGCTATTTAAAAATACAAAATTTATGGTGCTGCCATCTATTATTTTATTTTAAAAACTATTATGATTATACAAATGTCACAGTATATATACAGTGTGTTTACGTATAACCTGACCTACCTTTATTTTCGCAACCGTTGGTCCTAGATGCATACTTCCAATTACAAAAATGGTTTAAATAAGGTAAAGTTTTATTTTTAAACCAATTTGGGTCAAGAAAAACATTTCTTAAAAAATTATGAAATTTAATTTTTTATACGGTCCCCCGGTCCTATAAATTATATTTAGTAAAATATTCCTGTTACACTGACAAGTAAAACAAAAAAGTTCCGTTCATATAACACTAAACTCGACCGAGTTATGAAACTTTTAAAATGCATGACTTATACCACTTTACTGCACCTGAACACAGACGAGTTCCGCCATGTTTTGAGGGGTCATATTCCAAGTGGTTAAAGTATTCAAAGAGCTTATTTCACATGTATCTGCACTCTGAAAAAAATCAAACAAGCATTACGATTGAGTTAAATTTTATTAAGTTTCAGATAATCTAAAATAATTGTATTTTATTTTGTAAGAATATAAGGCTGTTTCTTTTCATGATTTCTTTTATCAAAAAATAAGTTATTTTTAAAAGTTTTTATTTAACTTCAACGATCGTATGTATGTTGTTCCAGTTCAAAATTTGTATTCGAACTTTAACTCACTTTCAAATATCCGATCGAGATTAAATTTTACATACTTACATAAATCTGATGACAATCAATATTATGATTTTCTGTGCTCACCATTTATACTTACTTTACAGGATAACACAAAAAATTTCAAATAGATTTCCGCCAAGAAGTTTAACAAAAAGTTTTAGATTAGATAAGACAAGACTGCGATGGTTGTGTTTTTTTAACTTTTATGGATATTTTAGCACTGAATCCGAAAATTACCTTAATTTAAAACCATTATGTAACGATTTTTCGCAAATCATAAATTGTCAAAGTTAAAAAATAACAAAAATCGGATACTATAAAATAGAGGAGATGACTGTATTTTTTAACTTTTAATAATTGATTTTTTATGCACTTTTTAGCACTGAATCTGAAAATGACCTTCATTTTTAACCATGGAGGAGGAGAAGGTTCAATTTTAACTTTGAATTTTTAATTTTAAAATTTACAATTTGAGAAAAATCCTGACGTGATGGTTTAAAAAGAAGGTCATTTACGGATTTAACGTTAAAAAATACACAAAAATAAATTATCAAAAGTTAAAAACATAAGAATGACATCCATTTTATAATATCAAATTTTCGCTATTTTTTCTTTTTTTAACATTAAAATTTACGATTTGCAAAAACTCTTTATGTGATGCTAAAAAATGAAGGTAAACTTCGGATTCAGTGGTACAGAATACATAAGAATCAATTATGAAAATCTAAAACTGTTAATTTTCATCATTTTATGTAACAAAAATTCTGTTTTTTATTTCTTCTTATATGCTTATTACAAATTATACATTTTGCATTAATATGTCAGAATGATTAAAGACTTCAAATTTATATTGAAATGTTAATTTTACTCTCACCAATTTTTTTAATATATCTGACGAAATAATATATCTACTAAATTTATGAATGACTCCTAAATTGCAGCGAAAAATATGCTACAACTTTAAACAGTTATTACTCGGTTAATTTTAATCGTAGAATAACGGGACTTTTTTTGTCTTACTTCTTTGTGTAACAGGGAAATTTTACTAAATATAACTTATAGGACCGGGGGACTGTATAAAAATTTAAATTTCGTAATTTTTTTAATAAATGTTTTTCTTGACCCAAATCGATTTAAAATAATTATTTACCTTATTTAAACCGTTTTTGTAAGTGGAAGTATGCATCTAGGACCAACGGTTGCAAAAATAAAGGTCGGTCAGGTTATATGTGGATACACTGTATATATATATTTAAATTACAAACATATCAAAAAGCTGATACTTAGTTATCACACACAGGGTGTAAAGATACTTTTAAAAAAATTCAGACAATTTGCTTAATTATTGTAGAAGCGTTCGCATTTCGATTAAAATGAAAATTAAAAAAATTGCGAACTGAGAAAAATGAGTTTAAACATTGGCACTTAAGGGGAGGGGGAAAGCAAAATTCAAATAAAAAAATCTATTTTTACTTTTTTATATCATTAAATAGTTTAAACTTTTATCTTTCCAACGATGTGTCACACATGTTTATATATATATATATATATATATATATATATATGTATGTATAAAGTGTTGAAATTAATCATTCTTTCTAAGTGTACTTCGCAGCTTAATGGCCATTTAACTCTTTAATTGACTTTTTCTGAAAACTTTGATTTTTCATGTTTATGTTCATTTTTTTCAATACCTATTAAACTCAAAAAGTCAGATTTTTTTAATACTTATATTAAGTTATACTGTATACTTTAACACAGGGATTTAATGATTTGTTGAGAATTATTTATTTTAAGCAGTGAAATCTTACCAAAAATGCTAATTTAAAAATGACTTTCAATAAATAATTAATAATTAATTTTGAATTTCACTTTGAAAGAAAATCGTCTGTTAAAATACGTAAATCGTGTAATTCTAACTACTCTAAAAAATGTAGACTTCTATCTTTCACCATTTCTCAGAAAAAGGTACATAAAGTTGCTGAATTTAACATGGCGGAGATAGGGCTTTCCCGATCCCCTGAAAGGGACGTTGAACAGGAAGGCTAAGGAAAATTGAGTATATCTCCTTTATTATTTATTGAATCGTTCCGAAATTTGGAGAGAATGTTATAATAATACTAAGGCACATTTTAAAATAAAAATGTGAAATTCGACATTTTTGTTATTCTTTATCAAAATGACAGGTACTGAGTCCACTTAATGAAAAGGATTCTGAACTCCCGCCATTTCGTCATATTTTTGTACCTGCATAATTCTTTTTAAATACGGGGATAATTTTCTGTTCAAAAGACTCCAGGGTTGGAAATGGTTAGACAGTTCTCTGTTTTACGCAACCGATCCACAAACCAAGTATTATTTATTATCTCTTGGTAATTGAACTCAGTCAGAGAATTAAAATGAAGTGAGATATTTAGATAATTTAATTTTGAAAATACATAATTTTGAAAGATTTGCCAATGTACAATCCACATATCATCAGTACTATGAAATGAAGTAAAATTTGGTTAGCTTCGTAAATTTCATAAAATGTCAGTCCTAGAAGGAAAGGCGTAATTCAATTCCCATATGTAATTTCCAATTTCTGCTATTTTCAGCTATAGTGAGGGATTCACAGTTTACTTTAATTTTATTTTAGCTACTATTTTTGAAAATTTAACATGACTGACCGTAAACTGATGTTTGAGAAACGTTGATTTATACCATTCGATTCCTCTCTCGCTCAAAAACAAATTGGCTGTCTTTTAGTAATAAAGTTTATCATATTCAATGAGCTTATTACTTTTATTTTTGAATAGTGCCATTCAGTGGCTATATTGATATACGAATTACAAAGAGCGTACACGCAGCTGTAATAATAGTAGTATTTTATGTATTTTCAATTGTACAGGGTATCCCAAAAAGATCCGTAGAGCTTCAGAATTTTATATAAAATAAGAATAGCTGTACAGCAAAATTAATTATAACAATAGATAGACTAACTTAAAAAGTTTTTTTTTTTCAACGGCATGTTTCTGGTCATAGATGGCGCTGCACAACACGTAAACGATTATTAAGGAATTCAGTTATTCAAAATTAATTCAAATGTATAGATCTCATGAAGAATGCTAAATGTGTTGAGTGGTTTATCAAAACAAAATCCTATACTCAAACGCAAAGGAATTATCAAAAGATTGAAGTTGATCAAAATCGAATGGTTGATGTTAGCGTGCTAAAAAGTTCATGGATTGAATTGGAATATCGTATTGATATTCTTCGTGCTACGAAAAGATCTCATGTGCCTTTTGAGTTATTCTAGCTATTGTTGTAAATAGTTTTGCTGTAGGCCTATTCGTTTAAAAAAAATGAAGATGTACGGATGTTTTGAGGACATTTCCGTAATTGTGGAATTTAAAGATGTTCTGAAAAGTAGTTAAATATGTTCTGAAAAGTCAGACGGGATAAATCTAGGGCATTTTCTGCAATGCTATACAAGAAAATGCGAATTTTATTAGATTCATAAAAGTATAAAATTCAAAAATTCTAATCTTTCCCTAGATACTATTTTAGAATTGTTTAGATTTACATATGATGGAATATTAATTTCTGTTAGCTAAAATAGATTTTCATACATTTTTTTTTTATTTTTTATGAGAGAAAGAGAATGTTTTTATTACAGCAAATTTTCTCTGAAGAAAAGTATTTTTCCTTTCGTCCCAATAGATTTTTTTTCGGGATTTTAAAATTATCGCTTTTTTACTGTAGCAAATAAAGACATTTTATTCATTTTAAAAATCGTAATAAAATATAAAAATTTTCTGCTGTTCAATAATAAAATTATGGTGAAAGATCAGAAAAAAGAAATGAAAAGGAATAAATATGCAATTTTCTACGTTGGAAATTTTATCCAGTGTTTTGTAATGAATAAATTATAAATATACAGACAGAATAGTGTATTTGATTTTAAAAATCAGACTTTGGATCTAGCTGGGCTTTCAATTTTCTTTTCAAAGATTTTCAGATATTTGCTTGGAAAAAGTAATAAATGATGCTTGTTTAGTAAGCAATCCCATACGAATACCTTATATATTATATATGCTATTTCTAAACCAATAAGAGGTAAAAGAAGTATCTAACATATAACCCCATAGTAAAATAATTTTAGAATAAAAAAAAAAGAATATTCGAAAATTTAGAAAAATTTATGCAGTTTTTGAACCGTCCTAAGAATTTATAAATTTTGATTGTATATAAAGAAACTCTTTTAAGCACAAAAAGAAAGATCACTTAACCGTTTTTTCGCAGTAAAGAAAATTGAAGGGACATATAATATACTGCCTATTACTTTCCATTTTGGATACTATTATTTGATGCTTATATGGCGATAAATATCATATACATATGCATATCAGTAAAAATGAGATTTCATATATTTCCAACCATATTTTCGGAATGATACACATAATTAAAAATCCCTGCCGGCCCGGCCTACAGGCAGAGGTAGATTTCGAAGTCAAATATACTAATTTCACAAACAAAAACTAAATCATGATTAGAGATAAATCAACTTTAACAATTTTATCTGGCCGCTCTTGACGAGTTTTTATTTAATTTTCATATAATAGCTGGTTTTATCAGAATCATGTTAGGGCGGCATTAAATACTTTTCCATGCTCAACAACTCGAAATTTTCTGTCAAAATTCCAGATTCATTTTTAATTAAAAAAAATATGAAACATGCTGACGTGATTTTTGAAGAGATTTATAAGCGGCCGGTGTTTTTATTTTTTGTTCAATTAATTAAAACTTGATATATAAACAATTATTTTCTCAGAAGGACAATATTTTTCGTTTCTAACACAATCGCTTCGGGAAATTCCGTTCAAAATGCCCACTTTGACATCATTTTTTGAAATATATTCTGCCTCTATCTAAAAATCGATTATTACGGTACATTATATAGTTTCTGAATAAGCGAATCTACCAATTAAATGCGTTTGAGAGCAAAAATGAATTTAAAAACCAGCCCGAAAATAAGCAGTTTGGATTTGTTTGGTTAAGCGCATACTTAATACAATGATTTTTCCAACACAATCCGCTTCGGTAAATTCGGTTCAAAATGCCCTTTTTAACAGCATTTTAAAAAATATATTCTGCCCCTATCATAAAATCGACCATTACGGTACATTATACAGTTTCTGAGTAAGAAAACGTACCAATTGGAAGCCTTTGAGAGCAAAAATGAATTGTAAAATGAGTCAGAAAATAAGCAGTTTGGATTTGAATACACCCTTACTAAGATCATTTTTTTTCTTCAACCGGTATGTATTTTTAATTTGTTTTTGCTCTAAGAATTGGTCCTATCCAAAACTTGTCTATATAGATGTTGTAGACAATATTAAGAAGATATATGATAAATTCATGGGGATTTTATATCTTTTGAATTGACGGAGTTATGGATTTTTTTCTTCTTCAAACCCCCTTTTTGTTTTCGTTTTTATTTTATTTTTTTTTTTGCAGTACGAATTGGTCCTATCAAAAACTTGTGAATATAAAAAAATTTTAGATAATGTTAAGGAGATTTATAATAAAATTAATTGAATTTGATATCTTGAGAATTGACGAAGTTATGAATTTTTTTCTCCCAAAAACCCTATTTTTGCGCCCCTTGAGCCCATTTTTAAATTTCTCAAAAATCTGTGATACATAAATTTTTGGCCCTATTTTTAGAAGTAATAAAAACTTTAAACTGACTTGATATGTACAAAAATTAAGAAGTTATGGGGGGTTTTCTGTTTTCACAAAACCCCTCCCTATTTCCCTCCCCTTGGTCCGATTTTACCTATTAACGAACTTGACCGAGATTTTATGCCCATTGATTTTATGTATCAGTTTGGAAGAGATTGGTGCAGAATTACGAAAGTTATCGTGTCCAGAAGAAAGTGATATATATATATATATATATATATATAGATAGATAGATAGATATATAAAGTTTTTTACTGAGGGTGGTTTTGGGTTCTATGGGTCATGATCGGTGTAGATCTGCAAAAATTTTTTAGAAATTCCAACATAGGAACGATCCCAATAGGTAGTATTTCATACGAAATCTACCTAAAAACTGAGGATTTGAAAGTTAAGCATGATTGCAAAATTAGAATTTAAAACGGCTTTTGAACATTATGCTATAAAATAAATTCTATTGGCTGAATACACTTTCAGACATGATTACAAAGTTCATCCAAGTAAATGTAAAGTTTATCTGATTTAGATACGTTCGTCGTTTTGAAATTTTAGTTCATTGAAAGAATAAACAATTAAATTTAAAAAATCAAAAAACCCGACTGCGTAAAAACTCGAACTAATTAATTATTCCTCATCAATGTGAAACAATTTTTTTTTCTATTCCTACTATTAGCTCACACTCTTACTATATATATCTTGCTCAAATTTTCAATCGTTAAAATACTTATTATTCATCCAATCAAGCTCGAATAATTTTTTTTAAACTTGTAGTGGATGACACTTGATGTTAATCCATTTTTTTCAAATACTAATTTATTAATTAAATTAAATTAATTAATTTTCAATAATCGAGAGAAAACCCTTCTTGATCAAGGTTTTTTAAGACCGAGAGAGCCCTCTTCTTGATCAAGGCATTTTAAGCGCAACTCAAAAGGAAGGAAGAATCTGAGAAAAAAAATTCTCTTATTGACCTAAGCAGGAATTGACTTAAAATATTTTTTTTTAATATTACTTGTTTATATTACTTACCTATATTTTTTATTTACTTGTATTGATGACTTTTAAGTTGTGTTTAACTGTTAGTTCCTATTTATAAACACTGTTTTGATGAGGTCTATAGATGTCTATGATGGTTAGAGTTGCAGTAAAGCTAGAGATCCAGAATACATACACAACTTCCAGGTTGTATAATATTTTAACGGAGCTTCTGACTGTAAAATAGTCAATGAAACACCGTCTTCATTTTGAAAGACCTATCCAATGATATGCCACTCAATAGGATGCGTAAATTTTTTTTTTGTCTACACCGCCATTTTGTATTTTACGGCCGCCATTTTGAATTTATAAAAACAAAACCTAGCCTATATCCATCGGACCGTTAAGTCGAATCGATAGACACCTCATTCATTAAAATCCATCCAGCCGTTTCGAGAGTATAAAGAAATCCACATACATAGATACGCGTGAAACACATAACCCTTCTTTTCAATCGGGTAAAAATAGAACTGTAACAAACCGTAATAAAAATAGATGCCTCACCCACCGTTTTTTTTAGTATCACTATATACGAATAGAACACGAAAGAATGTTGGCAGCTATGGTATTACGTAAGATTAAAACATTTGCTGATCCATACAGAATTTAATATGTATTTTAGACAAAAAGCATATAAGAATTAAAACTCAAAATGGCTGTTTTAATTATTCCACATAATAAAGAAATAACTTACTGTTTTGCCCTTAAGTAAAAAGTAAATATTAAAAATGGTTGATAATTGATAATCAAAATGAATTATTTTTAACGCGAAGGAGAAAAAGAAACATTTAGTGGCTTTCCAAACTAACATTATAAATTTTATAAGTAGAACTCCGGTTATCACTCTGAAACCCGGATCTGTCGATTAACTCGACATAAAACATTAAATATAATTCTAGGCTTTATTAATTCATTTCCAACATTTAAAAAAAAATCTTGAATACCCGGCAAGGCAACACAAGAAACTCGGGTACTTTTCGGTTAGCCAAACCCCGGTGTTCTACATACATATATATGTATGCATATATGCATAAATATATACATAGATGTATATATATACTATATTTGTATACATACACACATATATATATATATGTATATATACATACATGTATGGATATATATAGTATATGTATATCTAACACTAGTACCCGGCTAAACAAATGTACCGAAACTCATTTATACTTTACCACATGTAGACTTTTGATTCCGACGTAGTGCGTTTTAAAAATGTTCTCTTAAATTAATCTTCCTAATTCATCGTAAAAGTATTAAGGGAAACCGTATAAACTTTGAAATGTATACTTGTAAATTTAAAAATTCTATAATTTTCTTTAAAATGCTTGAAGTTCGAGACATATTTGTATAAATACGTTACATCAGCATCTGTCAACTGCTTTCTGATGAAGAAAACCGTATTTTGATAATTATATTAGATAATGAATAATCACCTAAATAAATATTTCTACAGGTTAACATGGGGTATTGAACGGGGGTGGGGGTATACTGAAAAGCCCCGTTAAAATTACTGCGAGAAAAATGTTTTGACACTGTGAAAGGATATTATAGCAGGTACTGAATTTGATACTCCAACACTTTGACATTTTGGTGCTCTAATAAGAATAAAAACATTAAAGCATTCGCGCTGCAAATGCAATGTTAAAAATGCAAGATGTTTCTTAATCCTCCAGCGCGAATAAGCAAACTTATATACACATTTTGAAATTCATAGATTGTGTTGCTTTTCCCGCAAAAAGGATAATAAAAAACAAACAGGGGCTGTACTTATATAACGTTATTAACTTTTTGGTAATTTTGGAGCCCCCCCCCCCCCTTACGATATCATATGTTATCCTTAATGATATCGCTATCAATGTCTATTTTTTTTTGTTGTTGTTTGTTTGGAGTAATATTCAACATGGTTACATTTATTTTTCGCATACCATATCAAAAAGTATATGTAATTTGGACTCTCGCCTGTGCGTGGTACACAAATTCATGATCATATCACAACAACAAAATCCTACAAATACAAATACAAATTCAAAATTTAATTAACTTTAACATTTAGGCGCCCATTCCCTCCCCCTCCCCCCCCCCAAAAAAAAAAAGTCTTCACTGCTTGTTTTTGACATTTTTATCCAAAACCGAGAGATGTGGACTTTTTACTATGATTAGGCAAACTCATCCAGATCCCAATAAACACACTTATTCACTTAAAATCTTCACTTATTCACTTCATATATTCACTTAAAATCTAAGCCTAGAGGTACTTTTAAGGACTTGTCTCCTGGATGTGACATTGTTTGTTGGTGAGTTAAGAACACTTTCTCAGATACTGGTGTGTCTACAGGTAATTTACGACATTAAAGTGTCTGTTTAAAATAATGTGGAAGAATTCTTTGTTTTTATTTTATAAATGCCAATGAAATAAAGGAGGATGTATTTTTTTAAAAATAAATTAAAAGGTATGCACTTTTATGTTTTCAAACTTCAATTAGTTCAATAATAGCTTAGAAAAAAATTAATACCATATGTTGCAACTTAAAAAAAAATTGAGCCATTTTTAAGCGCAATTTCTTATCTCGATGTATCTGTTAACCCGACATGCATTTGACATCACGTGAAAGGTCCAATGCACGAATTATATTTTGTATTATATTTTATGAGGTGGCAGGTTTCTGTGTAATCAAGTTACGTTAGCAATACATTAAACTTATTTATCAATAATACCACAAAAATTTAGGTGTTATATAACAAAATTAGTTTCTATACCTAATCAATATGTTTTATTTATATACTCTAAGATAGGGATGCACAATCTGTGGCCCACGATGTGCTAAAGTGTGGCCCACGAATTTCATCCATTTATAACTGGAAAAAATTACAATTTTTGTCCATAAGCTGCAGGAAAAAATCGTGAATTTTGTCAATTTCCCGCGGGAAAATACCGAATTTTGTCGTTCAGGCGCGGAAAAATCGCAAATTTTGTTGATTAAGCACGAAAAATAACGAATTTTGTCGATGAGCCGCGGAAAAAATTGCAAATTTCGCCATCAGGCACGGAAAAAATCGTGAGTTTTGTCGATCGAGCTCTGAAAAATCGCGAATTTCGTTGGTCGGGCACGGAAAAATCGAGCATTTCGTCGATCAGACGCGGAAAAAACACGAATTTTGTCGATCAGGCGCAGAAAAATCACAAATTTCATTGATCGGGCAAGAAAAAATCTTGAATTTTGTGGATGATGCGAAGAAAAATCGTGAGTTTCGTCAGTCGCGAGAAAAAAATGACGAATTTCGTCAATTTGCCACGGAAAAAATTGTAAATTTCGTCAGTGAGTTAGAATCACGTATTTCGTTGATCGATTGCGAAAAAATCACGTGTTACGTCTGTTTATCGCGAATTTCGTCAATGTTCCGTGAGGAAAATTGCTAATTTCGTCAATGTGCCGCGGGAAAAACTGTAAATTTCGTCAGAGTCAGTTAAGAATCGCAAATTGCGTTGATCTGTCGGAAAAAAATCGCAAATTTCGAATATCAGGCTCGGAAAACTCACAAATTTCGTCGATCGGGCACTGCAAAATCTCGAGTGTTGTAGATCAGGTTCTGAAAAATCATGAACTTCGTTAGTCGGGCACGAAAAATTCGCGAATTTTTTCGATCAAGCGCGAAAAATCGCAAATTTCGTTGATCAGGCACGGAAAAATCGAGAATTTTCTCGATGATTCACGGAAAAATCGAAAATTTTGGTGATCAGCTGCGAAAAAATCACGAGTTTCGTCAGTTTATCGCGAGATGAAATCGCAAATTTCGTCAATTTGCCGCTGGGAAACAAAAACAAATTTGGTCAGTCAGTTAAGAATCACGGATTTCGTTGATCGGACGCCGAAAGATCGCGAATTTCTTCTATCGGACTCCGAAAAATCGCGAATTTCGTGGGGCGTTCACGAACAAATCGCAAATTTCGTCGATCGGGGGCAGAAAAATAGTTAATTTCGTCAATCAGGCGCGGAAAGATAGCGAATTTCGTCGATCCGGCGTGGACCAATTGCAAATTTTGTCGGTCAGGCGCGTAAAAATCGTGAATTTCGTTGACCAGGCTCGGAAAATTTTCAAATTTCGTTGATCGGTTCCTCCTCCCCCCCCCCTTCATTCATAAAGCTTTGTTTTTAGCACTTTCAATAAAACAAAATTTACTCCTCCGAATGAAGTCAAGGAATATTATCACTCTTTCTAAATAATCCTTGCTATATCTCTGTTATATATACAAACGTAAATTGTTTATATATCCTTGCGAACTGAATTGGATACGTTGACTGGGTAGGGGAACCTAGAGGGGTACCACCGCCCCCCCTCTCTGAAACCATATTTTTTATCTGATTAAAGGCCACAGATTACCGCCCCGAAATAGAATTCGCTCCGTGTTACTGATGTGGTCTTCGACAACCCAGAAATTTTTGTAAGTGGCCCTTCTCTTAAAAAGGTTATGTACGCCTACTCTAAGACATAGTGAGACTTTTTAGATTCTTTTACAGACCAAATACAGCCAAACCCCGATTTAGTGCCGTCTCGAAATAGCGCCAATTCCGTTTAACCGCCAATTGTGAATATGAACAAATCAGCCAAATCGGAATTTCAATGTAATGCATCCGTTAAAGCGCCAACTCGATATACCGCCAAAAAAATCCAGAAATTAATGTATTTTCTTTGCATATCTTTCTTTTTAAAATTTTTTCTTAGAATTTCCAAGGGCACCTCCTTTTCCTGCGTCTAGATGTTTTCAAGCTCAATTCAAACTTTATTAAATAGCAGAAAATTCGTATTGTTCTCAACACCTGCCAAAATGCACCTGCCACCCGTTCTGCCTGTCAATGGGATAAGAAAAGTACCGCATACTGAGCTGCGGAGCAAGTTCTGATTCCGACTGGCGAGTCACGTGACCCGATGCGCTTCTGGAGCAAGGGGTGGGGGGGGGAACAAAGCGTGGCACGCCATTGGTCAAAGGGTCCAACCTCTCTCAGGTGAGAACAATGCAGAAAAGAACTTCGCCGTCCAGTGGTCGGGAGTCCTAACAAAAGGAATAGATGAAAGACTGCGTGCAGTTTATACCAATTTCTAGAAGAAAAACGGCGTGCAATGCAAAATCTCTCATTCGAAGTTTCTGTTGGACGTTGCAACATCGTAAAATTCACCAGCTAAATCTGTAAAATATCCTGTCTCTTTATTTTAATTCATTATGGCGAAAAGAGCAGTTTTATCAGTTTCGGAAAAGCGGGAAATTTGTGAATAAAAGAAATGTGAATGCATCGCAGCAACACATCTCCAATCATTTTCTACACTCTGAAGAAAGCCTGTTAGCAGGCGCTGCATCAGAGACATTTTGATGAGTACAGAAAAACGGATTAACACCAACGATCTGCAGTCAAATGTAAAAAGATTGAAAACAGCGAAAGATGAAGACTTAGATGATGCCCTTTGCACATGGATACAACAAATGAGTGCTGAAAATGCTACCATAAATGGAGACATCCTCAGAGAGCAGGCAAAAGTCCTTAGCCAGCAAATAAATATCACAGATTTCGAATACAGTAGTGGCTGGTTGAACAGATTTAAAAAGCGACGAGGATTCTCTCAATACATAGGAAGTGGTGAGACTGCAGGTGTTGATAAAGATATTGTGTTAAATAGTCGTAAAAAAGTGAGTGCACTGATTTTAGATTATAAACCAGAGGACGTTTACAGTATGGGTGAAAGTGGCCTTTTTTACCGCTCACAGCCAGATAAAACAATTTCGAGTGGGCCTGCTAAAGAATGCAAAAAAAAAAAAAAAAAAAAGATCGGGTGTCTCTTGTGTTCTGTACGAATAGTGTTGGATCGGATAAAAGAACTATGGCAGTGATTGGAAAATCAGTTAAGCCAAGATGTTTTTAAATTCTTAATCCTGCTCTTTATGTAGATTACGAGAATAACAAGAAAGTTTGGATGACTGCAGCATTATTTCAAAAATGGTTAGTAAATTTCAACTTAGAAATGAAAAGAAGCAAACGCCATATTTCAATGATTTTGGATAATGCCCCTTATCACATAGCATATCCAATGAGCAATATCCGCATTGAATTTATACCTCCTGACTGTACTGGATTTTTACAACCTTTGGATGCAGGTATAATGAATTCATTGAAAGCTCATTATTGAAAATATCACGTCCGCCATATCATTGAAAAAATCAGTAAAGAGGATTTTTCTCCAATCCTTTTACATGATGCTATTCGCATGATAAAAAAAGCATGGGATGGAATTTCATCAGAAACTATTGCTAACTGCTGAAAACGAAAACATACTGGATTGATTAAATCTGAAGGATCTACTAAAAAACAAAACAGTACAGCACTTCAAGAACTACAAGACGAAATACACAAATTAACAGATATTGAGAATCCTCTATCGGCAGTTGAGTACATTAATACAGACAAAAGTGTTTCAACATATGAAGATTTGATAATCGAAGAAATTGTTGCCAATCAAAATCAAAATTCAAATCTGAAAAAGCTGAAAGGCCGCATATTACATCTGATGAAGTTAAAAACTGCATTTGGAAAATAAGAATTTTTTTTGAAAAAACATACAACTGATAAAAAAAATGATGAACAATCTTTTAGTTGTAGAAAAAGATATTGAAAAAATTTATATTTAAAAGAAAACTCAAACTAGCATTTTAAAATATTTCCCCGTAAAAGATAATTAAAGTAAAATCAGTGTGAGATTTAATGTATGTATGTGTCTGTTATGTGCATAATTATCTACTTTATCTAAAATTGATTATATAAAGAGGTAAGTGCATGTTAATTTCATACATTAATTGGATAATTTTGAACCATGCAGTATTAATTACATTATGTATATTAATTAAATATACTATATACTATTGGATAATTTAATAAAAAGGCATTATGATATTTATTTTTATAATAACAATAATATTAGTATAATACAGTATCAAAATTAATTTTTCTTGTATTCTAATTCGATATACCACCAAGCTCGTAATACCTCCGAAAATTTCTCAAACGGGTAATGGCGGTATAATGGAGTTTGACTATATTATGTCTTAATATTTGACAACATGACAGAAAACTACAATTAATAAAACATTTTTCATCATCTGGAAAAATTACATTTAGTAAAAGTTAATTTTCGTAGAATCGTTTTTTTTAGGCACCTTTCATATTATGAATTGTGATTTCCTTTTATTTCGCTGATTTTCTGAAATTTTTGGATTCGAGTAAGCGGTTGCGTATTGTTCAATTTTGTTTTTAAAGTCTTTACAAACATTACATCTCTTTTACTCTTCGTTAAAAAGAAATTTTCTAGAAATTTTTGTATTTTGCATTGTAGTTTGGACTTGATGCTCAAAAACTTGTAAACATCATTACGAAAGTTATTTTTATACGAAGAGTTCTGAAAAGTATAATAAAAATTTAAGAAACTATACGTATTATTAATTTTCTTCGCTTTCCGAAAATATTAACGTTTTTATACATATTTTCTACAAAAGAATTTTCCAAATTTCTTATTAAATATTAACGAAAATATGAAAACTTCAAAATGTTTTCCCTATGCATGTGTATAATTTGATAAATAACGTTTTCAAGAAGCTTAATTTCAAAATAAAATAAATGAAGTTTTTATGAATTTATTATACAAAGTTATAAGTTTCTATAATTAATTTAAAATCTTCCTGCACTTTAAAATATAGAAATATTTTTCTATTTTTTAACTTCCTTGAATTAAAAAAATAAAACTGTTTATTTTAAATCTGTTTAAAAATTATTTTAACTCAAACACCCTAACTCTAAATCTTAAAGCAGATTCTTAACAAAAAGAAAATAAATAAAAAATAACTACGATTTAAGTTGGCTTAGAGCTTTAAGTAGCATATGAGTCAAGAACAGATGTCTTTTTCCAAATAAAATGTTTTCTAAATAAGATTAGTTTAAAAAAGATAACATATTTTCACGAGAAAAATACCTCTAGAGAATTTATTCTTATAAATTTGTGGATTAAAATTTTAAAATAACTGTTTATTGCAGATTTGTATATTGTTACGTTACCGTTAAAAAAGAAAAAAACCTCATAGGATTAAATTTTATTTTACTTTTTCTTAAAACCTTCATGTAAGCTTTTTTTTTTGTATAAAGTATTATTCTATAAAATTTATTTTATGACGTGAAACAGAATGTTTAAATAATGTATCAAAATGAGAATTTGAATGCAGATTTGTTTGTTCAAGTGAAATTTCAATTTAAGGTTCCTTCTTTCAGAGTTTAATAAGACACAATTTTCATAACTAGAAATATTTTCTTTAGATTCGCAAAAATAGCTGGGACTATTCATTGTACAGTGGTGGTCAGAATTATAAGAACAATTGAAAATTGCACAGAAAAAATTTATTTCTGAACTAAATAAAGTGAAATTTATACATAAAATGCTTTTTTATGCTAGAAATCATTATAGAATGCAAAACATTGGAAAATGCAAAATCTGAATGCTTTGCCATAATTAACAAAATATGCCATTGTAAAAATTGGACAAAATTATAAGGACAATGAATGTTTTTGCCTGAAAAACACTAATAATTAACAATCGCTCCCTTCTTCTCAATCACTTTGATCAGTCTTGACGTCATGGAATTTGACAGTTCCTTAAGAACTTTCTTTGAAATTTTTGACCAGGCTTTTTCGATGGAGGACATGAGTTCTTGCTTGTTTTCATATTGTATACCATTTTTGTATACTTCGTGTGCCAGAATACCCCACAGATTTTCCAGTGGATTCAGATCAAGGATTCTGGCCGGCCAATGAAGTAGTTTCACGAAATTAGCATCAAACCACGATTTTGAAGTTTGGGAAACATGTACTGAGGCATTGTCCTGTTGGAAAAAATAGTCTCCACTCGTTATTAACGGTGCTTCCGGTAAAAGATTATGGCCCAATACATCAACATAATTCTCAGAATTCATTCTACCCTGCACAAAACCAATTGGAGTAGTTCCACTAGTTGCGAAACCTCCCCAGACTATTATTGAGCCACCTGCAAATGCATACTTGGAGAAAATTTCTTTTTCTCTACGGAGATCATACCAGAAGTAGCGAAAACCATCTGGCCCATCCAAATTAAACTTTTTCTCGTCTGAAAGGACAACATCATCCCACTTTTTGCCCACAGTAATGCATTTTGTGGCAAACCCCATTCTCAGTCTCTTATGAACTTTTGTAAGAGGCGGTCGCGACATATGTTTACCATAGCGAACCTTTTTTTCTTTTTGTAAAACACGTCGAACAGTTCGAGCACTGCATTCTAAGTTCAATTCACGTTTTATTTCTGTTGACGTTTGTTTTTTGGAGCAAGCTCGCCTTATTATCATTCTTTTCTCCCGTACAGAAACAGAAGATAGTCTACTTGTATGTCTTTGCCGTCCATATTTACCAGGATTTTTAAGATAATTGCAAATAACCGTTCTTGATCTATTACGTTTTGTCGCAATTTGGCATACAGAAAGTCCTGAACTTTTAAATGCATCCACTTTCCCTTTTTCAAACTCCGAAAGCTTTGTACCTAGCGGCATGACTGAAAAACAGAATATGACGATCCCAAACGCTTACTACGCATTTATATCGTCGCTGAGTTCCGTGTGCAGAGCAAAAAACATGCAAATTTTACTTTTTAGAACATACAAATACAATTGTTCTTATAATTTTGTCCATATCAGATGGCTGTATAAATCCATAATACATTTTATGAATATGCATTTTCCACATATTTCCATAAAAACTTATAAAAATATTCTTCATTTTTCTTTTAGTTTCCATCCATTAAATTTGCATAAGTTTCCGGCCAAATGTAGCCAAGATTTGGCGATTTTTCCCCTGTCCTTATAATTTTGACCACCACTGTATTTCCTCATAAAAGAAATATTTGGATGGGATGATATTTCGGGACGATATAGGTCAAAGTTTGTCGAGTGTATTTCACTTTAGCATACTCCAACTTTTACCCTTTATAACTCTATAAAAAAAAAGTATATAAACTATACTTTTTCTAGGTATTTATCAACCCTAGGAGTCAAAAGTAGGTGTTACCATCTACAAAATGGAAGTTTGCGTAATATTTAAAATGCACACGAATTCTTTTGGAAAAATTGACCACACGTGATTATAAAGAACATGATAAGAATTACATTACTTTTCGTTTATTTTTCAGTTAATTAGAACTGAGGTTATTTGCATCTGTCGTTGAAATATTTTTTGAAGAAGAGGGACAGTACATAAATCACAATACAAGCATCTACTTTTACACTTTTTATCAAATGTGTATTATGTCCAAGATTTTATTACTTACGTTTAATATGTATTCAAAGCCTTAAAGTTTCTACAAAAGTTATCTAAATATAGTCAAATAAATAATTTAATAAAAGTGAATGCGCATAAGTAATAACTATAAATATATATACATATATTTTAAATATTATGACTACAATAACAAAAAAGATTTTAACAAAATGCCACATGATTTTTTCATGACTAGGGGGCTCTGCTTCCTACGAGCTACGTTCGCCAACCACGATTCAGACACCGTAGACTCTAAAAACTCGCTAATTTCATCGGCTTTAAAAAGCTTAGGAAAGATTGAGTTATACTTAAAAAAAAAAAAACCAGTGGCGATCTCCCTGTAAACGGGTTTCCATTAATTTTTCTTTGATTGGGGAATTTTAGAGCCAAATCAGCTGATGTTAAGAGGTCCAATGGATGTTTTCGCCTTTTATTAAATAAGATCAGTTCAGCTTTTGAAAATAAGCTAATATAAAATGAATTAAGTTAACATAATCTTTGTCTCCCGGTATCTTTCAACAAGGGGATAAGAAAGTCGTTTTAAATAAGACATTTTAATTGTACCGTTTTAAATCTGAGTTAATTTTCACCAAAGTTTTATTTCTCTTTTTAATATTCTCGTAAAAATACTTTTGTTGTTAGAAAGGAAATATTATTGGAACTGTGATAGAACTCACAACAATAGTTAAAAAGATCATCTCAAAATATGAAATAAATGTCTCGCTATTTTTAATTTTAATCTGTTTTGCAATACTATTATTTGGTCATTTTAAATATGACGTAATTTCTGTTATTTTCTGCTTTTAAATCATATTAAATTTATTATTTTAAATTTTTCTTTGTCTTTTTAATATTCACGTGAAAATACTTTCGTTGCTAGAAAGGAAATATTTTTATTTGCGCTGCTTTACAATTGGGAACAATAGTAGTTTAAAAGACCATCTAGAAATGTGAAATAAATGTGTCGTGCAAATATATTTTTAAATTTAAACTGTTTGGCAAGATTATTATTTGAGCATTTTAAGTATGACGTAATTCCATCCATTTACATGTATATTAATGTATTTATTATTTTAATTTTCTCTTTTCAAATTCAGATATAAATATAGTTTTTATGGCGTAATTTCCACTCTATTTTCCAGCTTTTAATTCGTAATCATTTAATTCTAATTTGAAAGTTTTTTTTTCTGTTTATAATAGGCACATGTAAATAAATTTTCAATTTGTAGGTAATATTATTCTTTGCGGTTTTTTTACAGTTGGCAACAATTTTAAATAATAACTTTTTCTAAAATATGTAAAAAATATCTCTCGAAATGCTGAAAATTTGAAATTAAAATGGAAATAAACCCTCAAAAAGTTAGTGAAATTCAAAAAATAAATGCAGACTGCACACTGAGAGCTTCTAATGTATTATCCTTAAAAAAATGATTAAATTACTACTTATAGTTTTTGCTCCTTTAAAACTTTTTTAATGGAACGATTTTGACCAACTTTAACATTAAATATCTCTTAAATAATAATTCGATTTTAAAACGATTTGCATCAGCGTGTTTATCAAACATTTCTCTATAATACTACTCATTTTCATGTTTTTGTATGCAGTAGTTTTTTTATATATTAACGAAGAAAGAGCCCCGGTCACAAAAAAATCATTTACAGCGGCGGTGACAGCGTTAGTTACTTTTTTTTTTAGAATAGAGAGATACTAATAGTATATCATTGATATATAATTTAAGTTTCAATAGAAAAGAAAAAAAGAAACGAATAAAATTTTTATATAAATCGTATTTGTATAGAAAATAAATGTTTCTAAGAAAAATTTCATAAATATAACACATAAAACACCTTTTGCCTAGACATTCTTTTAATATTAAAAAGAAGTTTTCCGTATTTTCTTAACCTCCATGAATTCAAACATCAAACTGCAAAAGTCATAAGTCATTTTCCTGGTAAATGTCACTATTAAATTAAAATATATTACGTAATGGAGAAGGCGTTTTTCCGATAATGCTATTTAGAGAATTATCTAAGCATCACAGCGATTCTTATGACTACGTATACGTTTTATTGATTAATTAATGGAAAACATGTAAGTGCTTTTAAATTCTTCTTAAATTACAATAATCATTAGAAAATAGCGTGTGTGGGTGAAAATATTATTAAATTTTGCTGATGTAAACAAACTTGGGAGCAACGAAGCCATAGATACAATTTATCAGAAAAAAATAATGAAAAAAAATAATGAAAAAAAAAAAGAAATATTTAATAGTTGAAAGGTCAATATTTTTTTTTTTTTATATATATATATATATATATATAGAAGGGAAACTTTTAGATTATGTACAATGTTTTGAAATATAACTTTAAAAATAAAAAAATATTTGAAAAAAGAGAAAAAATAAAATTCAGATTAATTTTGCTTTAAAAATTTGCAAAATCCGTGTTCTGATATATACATATATATATATATATATATATATATATATGACATGCTTTCAAAAGTAGGACAGAAACATGTTGGTATTAATCAGCAATCGTGCACTCGTGATATATCCCCACTGAGAAAGTTTTGCAGTTATGGAATCATGGTCGGAGTGGAAGATCAGGCCTACATCCCTTGGTAGTTTTACCGGAAATAGCAACTGAAGCCGTTAGATCCATCAATTATTTACTAGATGATCATAAGATGCACTAATTCCACTAGCAATTGTACTACCCATATTCGGGTCGTTGTTACGTCGTAAATATAAACAGCTAGATGTTAAATATTAGAACAGCTTGACGAAAATAGAGGGAAAAAAGCTGTCCAGGTGACAACGGATTTTTTCAGCAATACATTAATCGTAAAAATCTACTCTCCAAGTGAATGTAAAAGGTTAAATACTTGCAAAAAACACAGGCATAAGCATACAGACGCCAAAACAAGGCCAATCCAGTTAAGTGGAAGGGGGAGGAGAGGGGAGGCTATGTCAGCGAATGGATAACACCCAGGGGGTGGAGAAAACGTGACGTGGTGATAGGGGTTTAATAACTGACGCGGTAGCTTTATGGAGAAAACAGGATGCTTGCAAGGCCTCATGGGATATGGAACAAAAAGAACAAATGATATTAAATACATTCGAAAAAAAAAGAATTTAGTCTTAGAATCAAATGAAAGAAAGTAATTTTGTAAGTTTTATAAGAAGTAGCTACGAACGGATTAAGGTTTTTAGAATAATAAATGATAAAATAATACGCTGGATTTCAAGCATGGAAAAAAAGATAAATGATATTTAAGATATTATTAAAGCTAGGCAAAAAAGGTAGATAGTTTATAATAGTTTGGAATAGTTGAACTAAGATAAAAGGGCGAAATTTTTTTATTATTACATATATTAATAAAGAATAATTAAAATTTGATTTTATTTCAACCACAGCATTTATTTATTTCACAAGATGAGCATCATAGTGCAATAGATGACAGAAATAATCAGACTTAATTTTATTTTTGTGTTTTAATAAGACTTTGAATAAATCACCGATAGAAATGCAAAATTTTCATTACAATATCAATAATTAGTTTTTTTTTTTTAAATCTTTTATTCAAAAGTGGTGACTATCTTTTAGTTTTGAATGTTTAAAATCAGAACAGGAACATACGAAATGTATAAAAAAGCCCTTAACAAAATATAGAATGCAGAATATTGATTAACCTGAGAATGACAGCAATTTTTATGAATGCATACATATTGTTTAATTAATGGAAAACGTATAAGCTCTATTAAATTTTCTTAAAGCACAATAATCATGAGAAAATAGCGAGTGAGATAAAAAAAAAAAAAGAGTGAATATTTAATTCTGCTGGTGAAAAAAGTAAAAGGTGTGATTAACGAAACCATAATGAGAATTTATGTAAGAAATTGTGATAAAAAAAATCTCTATACATATTTAATTGAAGTAACTGTAATTATTTTTTTGCATAAAAAGTAATCTTTTAGGTCAATGATACAATGTTTTAAAATGTGATTTTAAAAGAAATCTTGCTTAAAAACGGGAAAAAGTAAAATCAAGTGTTATTTTGAATTAAAAATTTATAATATCTAATGTTTGGTAACTAAATTAAAAAAGTAGTTTTTTTTTTCTTTCAAAGAATAACTAGAAACAGAACTTCTAAAGTATAACTCCTTTTAAAGAATAACTAGAACAGAAATCCAACTTTATTTCAAAAGTGAATATTTTATTGTGATGACGGCAAAGATAATTAGTCTTAAATTTATATTTATACGTATTTATATAAAGCTTTGACTTTAAATACAAAACCTTCTTGCCAATTACATGGTAATTTTATCTATTTATTTTGTAACCTTTTATTCAAAATTGATGATATTTATTCAGTCTTTAGCTCTCGCACGCATGAATTATTTTTAAGTGTATAAAAACATATCTTGCAATTAAAATAGATTTAAAATGACTTTTTTAAGAAAAAAAGTTTTTTTTTCGTGAGACTCCCATTTATTATAAAACGAATCCTTATCAGATAACAAAACGAACGTCATATGAGGTTTACAACCAATAAAAAAGTTATTGTATTGCGGTATTAAATAGTTTTTGCAATAATTTAAATTTTAGTCATCTTACCACAAAGTAAAAACTAAAATAAAATGGTCATTTTCCATTTTAGACCCAAGAGTAGAAATTCTTTGAGAAAATCTTTTTTGTGTAGAACTAGAAAACAAAATATCAAAAGCTGATTTTCCAAATGAATATTGGAAAAGGAAACGTCTCTGCTATCTATTTATGTAGTTCTGAAGCATTATAGAAAGGTATAAGAAGTTTTAGATCTGATACATAAAAAAGAATAACTTATAGACAGTTCGCCTAGGGTCGTTTTTCAATACAAGGGTTGCGTGTATGAAAGAGCCAATACTCAAAATGGAAAGCAGAAAGATTTAAATTGTACAAAAAAATTCTGAATCTTTCAGATTTACATCTACTTGTCTATTTTGTAATTTAATAACCTATCTACATCTATATACGTATATATTTACATTTTTTTCAAGAAGTACAGAGGGAATCAGCATCAGGGTTACGAATTTTAGATATAGCAAATTACCATAACCAATTTTGCAAAGCCAAATCAGGTTAAATTAATCGCAAAAAGCGGAACAGAAGGGGAAAAAAAGCAGGACAAGCACTTCAAAATCGGGACGACGCGACATACGCACTACATTAAAACCTGTTCAAATGGAACCTGTGTAATGGAATTAAGCTTTAAACGAAAAAAATCCGTAATCTCCTTTAAAACAACATACAATACACTTATAAGAAACAATGCACTAAGATTAAAACTTCGCTGGTATTTTTTAGGACGGCCGATTATCTACAAGAGGGATATAGGCCCGAGGGTGGGATGACGTCCGTGGGTGTTTTTCTAAGGGAAGCTAACCCGTATTTACGCAAGGTTACTCAAAGTTCAAAGAAAACCACGGAAAACTCCGAACGGTTAGGCTGGCGGTCGCGATTGGGTTCGAACCCACCTCCCGTCTACCAGCTTTGAGAGCAGTACCTCTGAGCCAATGGTTTTAAAACCTGTACAAAACGTAATTTTTTTGGACTCCTTGTCGTTCCGTCTTGAGAGGCTGCTGTATTAAGTAGTTCCCTTTCTTCGTATTGAATTTACGTGACATAGCTTGTCCATAAAGGGGTGGTGTGAAATTTGTTAGTCGAACTAGAGTTTTTGGAATAATTAACAGAATTTTTTGACAATAATGCTCACTTTATAAATATGCTTTTTATTTTTTCATTATGTCGTATTTCAGTCATTTTTGAGATAGGACACTTATTACATTCATCCTCAAAAAACATTTCGACAAATGTAAAAAAAAACATAGTCACCAAGTTGCACAGCTTTAATAGGAAGACATTTTTCTCTTATTTGAAGAAAATTCTGTTCCGACTGGAAAATTTCAGGAAATTTTGATCTTCGGTTCGCATACTTTTCGTGTTTTCAGCGGCAAGAAATAAAAAATCAGTTTCTTATAATAAGATATAGTAGGACACAGTACATTTAACAAAACACTCCTGTAATACGCCGAAAATGCAGCCTTAGATTGGAGGATTTCTGATAATTTTTACGCTAGATTGATGAATTTTACGTATTTAGAGGTAAAATGGATAAATCAAAGCAGAAATTTCAGCGTTTTAATAATAATAATAAAAAGACATGAAAAAAGTTCCTTTAATTCACTATTTTTAGAGAGTGTATATTTATTGAACGCAAACAGCGTGGTCCTCCAACTTCAAGACATAAAATTTGCATCTGAAACTGAAAGTTAAATACAAAATTCTCAAGAAAATTAAAACTTGTAAAATAACTTAGAATCTTAAAAGTGCATTATAAAATCTTGATGATGTTAAAATAAAAATGTCTAAATTCATGCTTATTTTGAACCAGTAAAAAGTCAAATTATTTTATTAAATTAAAGTGTTCAATCTAATTATACAATCAAATTTAATTTTTCAAGAAAGTCGGCATTCCGATTTACAAGAATTTTTAAACTCTTAATTCTTGCACGTATCGATTTATGCCCAACCCCATTTCGGCAAAGTACTTTTTGTCGACCCTAAAAACCTACCCTAAACATGAAGTGAAAAGATCAGTCAAACCATAATTTTAAGTAATTATACGAAAATAGTCTATAATATTATCTCTAAAGTCAATTTTATATTTCTCGAAGAAAATTAAATGTATATATATATATATACTCCTTCACACACAAATAATTTGTTAACATTTGAAACGATATTCTGGACTTTTTTTGGACAAATTGAGTGTATCCGAGCCCAACTCGCAAGTAACATCTCTAATCTTAGACAAGCCGAAAATAGGAAACACTAATCAACTTGAGTCAATCCGATCCGCAGCAACAAATTTAGACACAATGGCGAACAAGTTTGTGTATAACCAGGTTATCTGAGCCAATGCAGGACTCTAGTTGTCGCTATATAATACAATGCTCCAAAATATACATCTTCTCGCAGTTTACAATAAAGTATAGATATACATAATTATTTTCTCATTTATATTTTTTATTTTTCATCTATGCATTAAATATAATATTATAAAATGAGACTGTAGGATACGAAGGAACGTATAAGAGATCTAGACAAAATATGAGACATTCGGTAACATCCAGTCGTTATGGCAACTGAATGTGACCGACAAGAGATTGAATTCTCTCATCTCAGACAAAGGAACTAAATTTTAATTGAGGTTTGATAAAAAGCGGTACATTTAGCTTCCTCGGCGTGGGTCTCAGGACTCTTGAAAATCGAGAAGCGCCGTATAAATCGGGACATCTGGAAACACTAGTCACACTAGACAATATTAGCCGCAATCCATTTTTTTCCAGTCAAAACATACAGGGTGTCCAATTCCCGTATGCGATTTGCTGTTGGTAACTTAATAGTAATTTTATAATACTGGGGATATTTTAACGAAATTTTCGGACGACTTACAAATTATCTCCTTGAAACACTATCACATCAAGAAAAATACTGGAAGCGCTCATAAACTCGGTCAGTGACGCCTTCTGCTCTAACCAACTACATTAAGAAATGAGGAGTGTCTAGTTCAGTGCGATTTAAAGGATGGCGGAGATAAATTCAACATCTATTGTGATATCATTGCATTTCACACAGAGAGAAATAAGTCTGTTACAAATATTGTTTAAATATCTTCAATATTTATGAAACTGTAGAAAAAAATCGTTTTCAGATCGGAATTAAACATCCTGTATTTATAATGAAAAATTGGATTCTGTCCCTGTTTTTATATAGAAAAATTGCTTGTTGTAGTGTGCTCTACAAATCATTCGAGGGGCTCTATACTCTTTGAAATTTTGTTTTATTTGAATGTTTTATAATATCTTTTGAACATACTATTAAAAGGTTTTTTTGAACAAAATTCGTCTTGAGGTTGAAATTAAGTACCCTGTATTATGAACGAAAAAATAGATTATGTTCCTGTACGATCTGAAATTTCATAAAAAAAATCATATTAATTCGTGCAGTTTTAGCATTTTGGCCTTATTGATATATTGAAAATACAGAACTAAGAAAAAACATGAATGAATGTGGTCCTTTTGGGCATATTTTAGCTACCGGATCTTAACGAAACTTCGTTAGAATACACTACGGATGCCTAAATTAATTTCACGGAGAAAAAATATATATATTTCTTGTAACTTTTCACAAAATGAAGCTTACCGAGTTCTTTTAATGTTTATGACCTTTTTACTGAGATATTCTGCATACACGCTTACATATTAAATGTGTTTTTATATGTGCATACATAATACGTGTCGTTTATTTATATGCAAATGCACACAGTTCTCTTAAAACGAGATCGTTGTTCTCAAGTAACGTCAAAAAACCGGAATGAAAATTTAAATATTTCTTATAAAAAAAGTTGTAGATAAAATCCCACGCGTTGAAATCAGTATCTTAAAATTTTAGTCGTTAATTGGAATTCCTTATCACATTACTAATTTTGATCTAAAATAATTCAACATCATAATGACTGTAAAATATTGAATTTTTATTATATTGTTCTGAATGTGTTGGAAAATGCTTCATAATCTATGCTTGACGCATGACTTTACGTTCTTGTTTTTAAAAAAGATCTTTTCAAGCATGTTTCGAGAAAAGTAATCTAGACGTCTTTCAGTCTGTATTTTTCTAGGGAAGTATAATTACGAATTTGTGTTTTCAAATTTTACCTCATGCAATATTTACGTTTATTACGTATTAATAAATTCTTGTATTTTATGTATGAAGTATTTTACGATAATGAACGCTAAGATTTTGTACAGAACCGTAAGTCAGAGCGGAATTTAATTAATTATGCGAAACAAGGAGTATTGTGTCACCATATAACATTCCTGCAAACCAGAAGAATTTGGGTAATTCTAAATAAACATTAATGGATGTGGAAAGAATGTAAGAATGTGGTGAACTCGTCTTGACATTCTGAAATTGTATAACAGAAATAAAAATTAAACAAATAAACAATGCAGCTAAGGAAAATGCGATACACTTCTAGTCTTTATTAAGCAACCTTAAATTTAAATGTCAAATAATTTACATTTAATAGAATTTAATCTCGAAATATTTACAACTTCCTTAAACAAATTTACTATTTATACAGAAAAATACTTTGAATTAAAGCTGTCGGCGCAAATATTTAATCTGTGAATTGATATTTCCTAGTTTGTCAGAAAAATATGCTTAAGTTGATTTATTTTAACTTTGTCTTTAAGCCATATATTGTTTTAATACATTAGCTGTCGCCCCTTAGGAGACGTGACCACTTATTTATTTTCGAGTGCTCAAGTATTCATTTTCGTGATAAATAAATCTGTCATATTCATAATTTAATTCGATAATTTTACTTAAAAATGACATAAAATGTGTTTTCTGCGTTAAAAAGGCACTTTGTACATAATTTACGAATTGGGGAAAAAAAACTCGAATATTGTATTTTTGTTTTACGCAGCAATGCGTTTTAAGGGGGTAGAATACCTTTAAATCTTCAAAATTTTCGAAAGATTTTTTTTATGCATATTTTGATTTCGTAATCATTTCTGAACAATATGCAAAAACCCGCATTAAAAAATTCCCATTAGTTTACTAATTATGGCAGTTTTATTAAGACTACATATTAAGACTACATAGGATAATTAAACTTTGCGTTGTGTTTATTCAAAACGATGAATTTTGGTACTGCGCGCAATGTTACTAAAAAACTATGCATGGCAATCAAAAGAAAATTTGAAAGATATTCATTTATGCATTATCTATAACTAAAAACCAAAAAAAGATGAGATTTTATTTTGTTTTTGTTTTTATACTTTAAAAATATTTTTAAGAAAGAGAAAGTTTTTAATTCTTTTCAATTTTTTTATTTAATCAATATTTTTTACAAATATTCTGGTTTTAGTATAAAGGTAACACTATTAGGTATTTATTTTCACCAAAATTTCCTCTTTATATGCATATTTTCAGATTTTATCATGCGCGCAAGATTTTTTTTCTCTTATAATCATATATTTTTAAACATCATTTCAATATTTATTTATGAATTTACAAGTATATCTAAATATATATATTTAAATATAAATTTAAATATGAGCTTTATATTTAAATGAAGTTTGATTTTTATTTTTGACTTATTACAGAAGTTTTGAAGCTTGGAACATTGTGATATTTTTACTTTTTCGGCGTGATTAAAAGTATCCTACTCCCTTAAGTGACGATGTGTGTATACAAAACACTAACAAGAGTAGAACATCGATGAAACATTTAAAAATACTTACTGTTTGTGTAGTTAAATGTGTTAAAATTTTGTAAACCATAAGTTAATTACAAATTAAGCTAAATAAATAATTTATGTATTAAGTGCAGGCAATATACTGCTTAATAATTATTTCAATAATTCCAATAATCTTCAATGTTTTCCCATAATTCCTAGGTCATTTCATTATATAACGGCTACACAGACGACCTAATTTAGGTACTGTAAGATGGTTCTCAAATATTATTGTAGCAAAATCAAGATTGCTTGCTTTTGTCACTCGTCACTGGAATATTTATCTCTCAAACAAAAAGAAAGAAAAAACTTATTTTTCCACAAATTTAATACTACATGCCTTTCGCGTATTTAACAGAAAGATTAGCAGAAAAAATATCCTCTTACCAAATAATTTCCCATTGGACCATAATTAAACAGAATATTTTGCTGAGCTAACAAATTTTTGTTAGATGAACAAAGCGAAACAAAATATTCCCACGAAAATACGACAATTGCAATGTAATCAAAAAATAATTTTGTTGGAAAATATTGTTTTTTTTTTTTTTTTTTTTTTTTTTTTTTTGTCTTTCTTTGTTGTTTTCAAATAGTCTTATTTAATATAACTTAACACAAAAGAGTATAAGTTGTATTTTCTGTTTATTGAAGAAAATTTAGCCCTGACTCGTAAATTTGAGCGAACTTATAACGACTTGTAAAAAAACTCCAAACTAATCCATTAAATCTATCAGTTAAAGCACTATCATATAATAATGAAACCGAAAATTCAATAAAATAGCTACATAGTAATATTTTTAATGTTTTATATTTAAATTTAAAAAGCAGTTAAAATTTTATGGAAGGATTTAATAAAAATTAAGGGGAAATTGACAGATATTATTTTATCCCATCACACTGTCACAATCACAAATAAAATTATAACATTTATTAAACCTCAATAAAAAAAAAAAAGAAAAAAAAGAGTTTCTAATTCGGGACTTAAAAGCCACATTTTTAATATATTTTAAAGAAGAAAAGTAGCACTTTTGAGGAATGAAAACTAATTCGTAAGTTTTATTTATTAAAAGTATACTATCTTGCAGAGAAAATAATTTTTTTATCAATATCTTGAAAGAATATTAAACAACAAAAAAAGAATTTTGTAATTTTCCAACTGCAAAATTCAATTTAATGAAGGAAATTCAGCAAGTTTTAATTTGTTTTCTTTTAGAATAAGAATAAAAATATCGAAAAGCCGTTTTTTTTCTTTTAATTTTAAGGTGCGCAATAATTTACACAGCAACGAAAATACCAAGGTCAATAAAACTATGAAAGTAGCTTTTTTTAATGGTGAATATAAAAGTTTCTTCTAAAAATGTTTTATTATATTTTATTTTGCTTTTTATATTTATTCCATATTACACAATATTTAAGTATTATATTTCGATAAAGATAATAAATAAGTACAACTTCTGCAATGCCAAAAATAGATTACCTTACTATAGTATCAATTTATGAAAATCATATTTAATATTCCTTATATATTATATAATTAGCATTTTTTAAATAATTTTCATTGCACATAGTTAGTTAATAAATATTCTACAATATACTCTCAAATTTATATGAATGTCGCAGGAGCCAATTTTAGTCTTATCGACTGTAGTTCTTTAATGTAAACTTTATTTTCAGCGTACATCTTTGTAGACATTTTAAGAAATTGTTCTGTGTGGTTTGTAATTGCTAGCATTCTCAGAAAACGTAACCAAAAATAGTTGTCTCTTTCATTAATTACTACTATGTCTTTTTCACTCGAAAGGAGAGAAGTGCAAACAGTTGAGAAGTAGTCATATTATTTGTTAGAAAATAACTGCATGTTCCTATCAAGCGTAAGTCACAGATTTTAAACTTACTTGCCACGGCACTCTAATATGCCATAAAGGAACTTCAGATGTGCCACGATAAATTTCAAAGGTTAGTTTATTAATTTTTGTTATCTCTCAAAAATGAACTTCCAAATATTAAAAATAAATAAATTATATAAAATTAACCGAAAGTGGTTATCCGCTGTGGGGTGATAGGGCCTACTCAGCTCTGGGATTATCATAATGAGCTGAAAATGAGGAGCTTGAGTCGATGTTTCCTGGTTCGAAACCACTGCGGTCTGAGCGGGGTAACTCCGCAAGATTTTCAGGGTGTTCCGTGTGTGAGAACAAAAATTCATGTTTCATACTTTCCCTACAGCATGAAGAAGGCATACTTGAAGTAATTTCCTGAAGGGTACACTTCTCTAGCGATCTTGCCTAAACTGGCCGATGAATAACAAAATCTCCCATTTTGTGTTTGTGGCATATTCTGCAATAAACTGTCAAAAATAAAAATCAATTAGGGCTAGAATCCTTGACATAAGGTTGAAAAGCATGTCGTTCGGGAATTTTAGCTTTACAAAATAGGTTTCAAAAGTTAAGCTCAAGTTAAAAATATCAGACTCATTTATTTCTTTAAATACTAAATTGTTAAAAGAAGAAAAAATAAATAAATGTATACAAGTTTTTACAAATTACATTGGTATCTTCTTTATAACAAAGTACCATATTTTTATATATAGTTTTTTTACCGTGATGTCCATTTTGTTAATAAATACTAAACCATAAAAGTATTTTTTTACTCCTTTTTTAAAAAATCTTAATGTAAGTGTGCTGCGAAAGTTTAGCCTTACGACCAAGTGTGTCGTGAAATGTAAAAGGCCAAAAAGTGAATATATTAGCTTTTGTAGATATGGAAAAGCAAGGATATAAAGCTTTAGGTTCGTTTCTGGGCGATCCATTCGTTTCTCGCAACCAAAAATGTTTCATTGGATAAAGAATAACGTTGTTAATGTGATAAAGTAACATAACTTGCATTTTTTACTGATCGAAGGAATTTTGTACTCGTATTCATAAGTTTTTACAAATACAGTAGTACCCCGACTTACGTCACCCCGCATTTACGTCATCTGGCCTGGGAAAAAAATCCTTAATCTAGATGCACTTTGAACTTTTTTGAAGACTTTTGGGGAAAAAAAAATTAACATCTCAGATGCAATCACAGTCATAGGGTATTCATGGGGTGAAAATCAGCAAGAAACAATAGGAGATGCTTAAAAAAGATTGTGTCCCTTTTCCTTCGCAGAGACTAAGAAAATATCTGAAAATTGAGATTTTGTATCTACTTTAATTGACGAAATCGTCGAAAATGGAAAAGAACTGAACTTAGAGAGGGATGCTGAAGATGTTATTGAATTCATAAATTCCCCTGATCCGGAATTAACCATCGATAAACTTAAAGGATTAAAGAAACAAAGTACTGCCGAAGAAATAGATCAAGATTTTGAGCCTAAGAGGAAGGGGGGAGATAATGACGGTTTCAAAATCAACCGAAAGACTAAACATTATTGAAGCTGGAATGGCGGTTCTTGAAAATATTGATTCATTCGAGCAAAGTGTAGCAATGACTAGAAAAAGCTTAGAAAAGTCACTTAGTTACAAAGAGCTTCTAAGAGAAAAAAAAGAAAAAAAAATGTCGGTTTAAACTTCATTGCAAGATTTTCTTCACATGCTTAAAGACTCGAACGGGTCAGCTAGAAGAACAATAAATTGTAAGTTAACAACTTATTGATTTATTCCAAATTCTTGTATTGTAAACGCATTTTTTTTGCTAATGTTTAATGTATGTAATATAATCCTTAAATACAATAGAATATGTTCATTAGATTTTAATGAGTTTTTATTACTTATCCTTTTTTGCTCATCTAAATGTACCTCGGCTTACGATTCCTTTCGACTTGCGTCGCTAGTCTTGTAACGAATTGCTGACATAAGTCGAGGTATTACTGTAATTAGCATTTTATCACTACAACCATAAGATGATAAAACCTCGTTTCAACCAGTAAACTGCATAATACAACGGAATGTTAACTCAACGGTCCACTTTTAGCCGCGAAAGAAATTTCTTTTGAACTCGCTCACGTAGTGAAGTTCGACCTTTTCTTAATAATAACGGCTTTTTTTCACAGTTTTTGTAATTTTTGGTTATTTTAACTTTTTTTTCGTATTTTTATGAGCAATACTCAATAAATGTTTCGTGTTCCTTGTTGGACATATATATATATTTATTTTTCAATAGGATGAAATTAAATATTTGTGATTAAATGAAATCTCTAGTTTTTTAACCAAAAAATATAGATCAGTGAAAGTTGAAGCAACATCGTACTATTTTATAAAAGAAAGCCGAGTATCTATTTTATACTATCATATGACAGGACATCGGTGTTTTGCCATAATTTTTTACACAAAATTTATGGCATTTTATATTCATGGACAGACCACTAAATTCAGTGTAATAGAATAGGCATTTAACATCTGTTCTATTGATGAGCTCAATGGTTTATTTTTGTATTTAATAATTTGGTAACATTTGGACGTATGATGCAAACAGATCTCCAAAAGCATAAATGAGATTTCCCCATCGTAAGGTTACAGATACTGCAACGCCAACAGTTGATTCAACTCACCAGAAAGTTTTTGTAGCAATATCATATAATAATAGTACCACTAAGTACATGCATTATTAATACCTTAAATGTTTAATAGTTAATTAACGAAAACAGTTCAAATTTCGTGTAATATTTTAATGAAATAAAATTTTAAAAATGACATATTATTTTATCTCATCCCGCTGCCATAATCACAAGTAAAAATTTGACATTTATTACAATGCGATAGAAAAGCGTTTCTAATTCGAGAAAGTTGCATTTTTAATATGTCTGAAAAGAGGAAAAAGTCGCAATTTCAGAAAATGAAGAGTTATTTGAAAATGTCTTTGAAGTACTTTCAAGCAGATAAAATATTTTTTTAAATAATATCTAGAGAGAATATTAAGAAAATTAATTTCGTATCTTTTAGCGGGAATACGAATGCTAGTAGGTGGAGAGAGTGCAATAAATTTTAATTTAATTCTTTTTAGAAGGAGAATAAAAATATTGAAAATTCGTGATTTAATTTTGAGATGGGAATAATGTAATGAGCACTTATTTTCCAATATATTTATTTTTACGCAAATATTTTTGCACATTTTTAAAGAAAACTTTTCGAATTTTGTTTCTAAGTTATTTTTACTCTATTAGTTTCAGTGAAAAGTAAAATATATATGATTCTTTTTCCGAATTTTTCTCATTTGAAAAAGAAAAAAAAGATAGATCTACTCATATTATATTTTAGTAAATGATAAAATTTTTCAGAGACTATATTAGTTTTCTGCGAACAAGGAAAGCCACAGGTTTGACGCCCCTGCTCGGTTCTGCACATGCCATATTAACTTTTCTACACATAACTATACTTGCAGGTAACTAAAATTAAAGGACATGGCTCTCTGGTTGTGTGTAACTCACTGATTGTTCTATCTCTTTAAGGCCTAAAGCAAGGTTGTCTAACCTTTCAGTAAACATGGGCGCGATGATGCCTAAAACCTCAGCTACTGGCAGAAAAATGAAGAGCGCGATCATTCACATTATTTAAAACATACAAAATAACCTCTCTTAGGTAGTGTTGGCAATATACTCACTTCTATTACGATGCACATACATCTCATGTTAATAGCCGTGTCCGTGTAAAAATAAACTGCAAAGAAAATCTGCATCATAGTAAATTTAAAATTACATTTATCTGAGACAGTTTAATCTCAAAAACATTTGTAGGCTAAGAAACCAAACGTCATAATACTGCCTACAATAGAAAATCATGCGATGTTAATGATTGAAAAATGAAACATTTTTTTAGAATGGATTAAAACAAAAAATCTAGTAACAGGAAACATTTGAAAGTCATACACTCGTCTTACACGATGCACATATATCTCATACTTTTTAGCCATGTCCATCTAAAAATAATCTGTAGAAGAATATATGTATATATATATATATATATATATATATATATATATATATATATATATATAAAGTAAATTTAGTATTACATTTATCGTACAGGAGCTATCTCAAAAACCATTGTATTATAAGGAGCTATAAACATTGATGTGGCCTAAAGTAAAACACAAAAAGCATGCACACATTACTCATTTAAAATTTAAATATTTTAAAAATAGATTTTCTATTTTTTAAAAATGCTAGTAAGAGGAAAAATTCGAAAGGGCGCAAGGAAATCCTTAAAAGCACGCCGGCTCGGACAGTCCTGGCCTAAAGAAGGGGTAGTAAAACTTTTTACTGCGCACGTTAAAAATTCACAAATAAAATTTATTAACATTGTAATCTGACAAACTTCTGTAAAATATGAAATGCGATATATGCTGTTTATCCGAATCTGTAGTTTAAAGAAGAGATCACGGGCCGGCACCAGTCGCAATTCAACTGTATATAGGGTGTCTCGCTCGAGGAAGAATACTGATTTTCACCCATAACTTTAAAACAACAAAGATAATTTGCCGAAATGTTCCGCAGAATAACTTTACTTTTTGTGAAAGGTGTTCATATCAAGAAACGTTCGCTCTCTCTACACCGCCCTCTGAGTACTAGGCCTGAGCGCTGATACAAAAATGGCGGCTGCCGAAGGCGGATTTTTTTTAACGAGGTACGGTCCCTCAAATGTAGACACCAGCATTTAATAAAAGATTTCTCTGACTCATTTAATCTCAGAAAAATAAAGCGGAAAAGACTTAAAAAAAAATATTGGTACGAATATTTAAGGGACTGTACACACGCTGAAAAAAAATACGCCTTCGGCAGCCACCATTTTTGTGTCAGTGCTCAGGCCTAGTATTCAGGGGGCGGTGCTCTTTAGTTCAGTGACATCATATCGCTCATCCGCAAGAAAAGTGACACATCTCGACAAAAGTAAATTTCACAGGAAAGCCAAAAGAAAATTTGCATGATTTTACCGTAACATGAAATTATAGCAGTTAGCTCTGCATGCAGGAAAAAAAAAGTGCATAAAATCGTAAAACCCTTAAGAATGAAGACGTAGGATGAGGTTTGGAGGGCTGGATAATTTTACCTCCCCACACAATCCACCTCTCTTCTTTGGTCAAAAATAGACATATAGCACAATAAAGGGATTTTCCGTATAACTACGCTTATGAAACTTATTGTGTAGCAATATACACCTATGACAGAACTTTATGTGGAATAAAACGCAAAATGAATTTTTGCGAGATGTGTCACTTTTCTTGCGGGTGAGCGATATGTACGATGAGCTACTTTCTCAATTACTAAATTAAGGTCTAAATGGTTGTCGCTTGACGTAGATTGTGACTATTTCTAGCAAGTCTTGGTAAATTATCACATTTAGTAGAAAACAATGGAAGTCTGTTGAAAATATCTTTACAGTATCTTTGTTAAAGTTATATAAACGAAAATCCAGATTCAGCTTGCAATTGAGACACCTTATATTCATGGCTAAATAAGTAGATTGTGATCCTAGTTACCTGTATAAAAACTTGTTGCAACGAACTGTATAATGTTTTAAAGTTTGTATTTGTCCATTCGGTACACTCTCCATTTGTTTTTAATTAAAGACGTTATAATAAATTTATAATTACGAATAATCGACTTTTTATTCAGTCAGTAAAACAAAATTTTTAATCAAAAGAATAAGAAAAAATCGAGATCAGTATTCTTAAAATACCTACTTCTTAGACCAAAACAAAATGCGCACCTTTTTTTCATTTATTTTAATTTTTTTTAATAATGTCTGGATTCATAATAGCTCTTCGTACAAAAGAATGTAACTTGTGCTTGCTGCTTTGTATATCGAAGCAACGTTTGGTTCTGGATCACAAATCTTAGCAAATAAATAACGG
The DNA here is from genome assembly GCA_963932465.1 of Maratus speciosus. Taxonomy (NCBI): domain Eukaryota; kingdom Metazoa; phylum Arthropoda; class Arachnida; order Araneae; family Salticidae; genus Maratus; species Maratus speciosus. The sequence goes on from OZ010791.1 coordinate 293,183,056, forward strand.
TTGAAAAGTATTCGCAACAAATCCATTAAACCTATCTGTTGTACACTGATGAAATCTGCAGAAAACTGTTCATTTAAGTCGTTGCATAGAAAACGGTTACATAAACGTTATTTATCTGTATTCTGATCAATAAGAACGCTTCATAATATGGTAAAGTAACCGTTAGATATACCGTTAAAAAAGTTTTAAAGACAAGACATACTTTTAACTGCTACTAGGCATACTTTATGCTGCATACTTTTAACAGTGAAGCAATATTGCCTGTATAATACCGGGCGTGCCAAAAATGACTGATGATTTTAAAATTCAACAACTTGCAAACGGTGACAGGTATTAAAAAAATTCTTGCAGGAGTTTTATGTAAGATGTCAGGAGTTTGTATGATGCGATTCTGAGTTTTAGTTACATATAGCATCGATAGATGGTGCTACAAGCAATAACCGCTACATCCAGGCTCAATTTTTCGGTCTCTCACTTCTTCCATGCGAAAAAGGAGGTTAAAATGTTTTGAATTGATCCCGAAGTACCAAAGATTGCGTCTGGAATGAGCACCTATTGCTCTCGGCGCCATCTATTGTTTGAAATTCGAACTAAAATAAGGAATCTCAGTAAAAAAAAAAAAAAAAAAAACTTCTGATATTATTCATAGCCCTTCTGCAAGAATCTTTTTAATATCTGTCACCATTTGCAAGTTATTGAATTTTAAAATCATCGGTCATTTGTGGGACACCCGGTAGATACCGCAAAATAATTTCATCATTAATATTTTTAATGCTCAAAGATATAACTTTAAAAAAACTGTGAAACTGCAACGGAAATTTTAATGAAAATTTAAGACAAAAAGTGGGAGATATTTTTCTCATCACGCTGTCCTAACCATACATTACATTCCTACATTTATGACAATAAAACATATTTCTAATTCAAGAATTGAAAACTAGAGAGTCTTTAACAAGCCCTTAAAGAGAAAAAAGCCGCTCTTTTGAGAAATGAAGTATAATTTGAAAGATGGTTTGAAGTACTTTTTTTTTTTTGCAGGGAAAGTATTTTCTTTGATTAATGTCTTTATAAAGAACATTAAAGAAATAATGCTGCAGATTTTTTTGGGGGAATGCGAATTGCAGTTGGTAAAGAAAATGCAATACATTTTAATTATTTTTATTTTAGAAAAAGGAAATAAAATATTGAAAATTCGTGATTTAGTTTTTAACTGTGCATGAATCTTGATAGTGATGAAATTTGGGAGAAATGAATTTTCGTTGAACATTTTTGTATTGAAAATGCGTACACAAAAAAGCAAAATATTGTTTATAAGTCTCGTCTCCTGATTTCAGGAATTATTATGTCTATTACTGGTTTATCTCCTCAGAATATTCTAAAAATTACTGCAATTAAGCCATAAAACAAACCATGTATTGAAATTGAAGTCTGATCAAACCCGTATATAACGGCAGTGGTCGGAGAAAATATTTTTACTTTATAGCGAGCTATAAATAAAACTACGTTATGGAAAATGTAATTAACGATTTGTTTCAAAATAAGTAACTACAAAGTACATTTCAAAAGTTGTAAGTACTTCCACACCACTACTTTCAGATTCTGTCAAAGAATTCAGTTTACACTCGAAATTGAGGGCATGATTGAGGACAATTAAGAACTCTGAGGATTGGCACTTGTTACATGGCGTCTGATGGTACACAATCAAATAAATACGAAATAACCGAGGGCCACAAAAACTTCAGAAAGGTAACATACAAGAAAGTGTTTTGTATTAAAACTCCAAAATGTTAGTTTATACGCATATTACAATATTCTTGGGGAAATTAAGAGAGAAACGCAATAAAATAATCATTTATATATAGATTCATGAAAATGCAGTTACACGGCAATTTATTTTTTAGGGATTGAGTTATGCTTGCCAACCTCCGTCCAGAATCCCAGGCTCTAAAAACACGCTAATTTGCTCTGTTTTAATAAGACTAGCCGATTACGAAGATTGAATATATTATAACGACCAGTGGCGATCTTCTGTAATCGGATTGACATTTATTTCCCTTTGACTGGGAGATCTCTCAGTTCCCAAGGCTGCATACGCGGCTGTCGGTACTACTGACACCTTATTTCGTAAGTGATTAAGTAAGATCTATCACACCTTTGAAAATCCGCTTGAATAAAATGTTTAAGTAAAAAATGTTGCTCCTACTCAGACTGTTATAATAACGTATAGAAGAAAAGTTTTCTTTTTAGACACTATGAGAAAATTGTTTCAAATATGGCGTTATATGTAACAAATATGTAACATAATTTTTACACCCATTTAATGAATTTCGCAGGTCATAATTTTATTATTTTAAAGCTTTTTTTCTCTATCAATATTCACATTTAAATAATTTTTCAATTGAAAGATATTTGGAAATATTATTTGCGCCTTTTTTCTTAAATCTGAAAACAGTAGGTAAAAATATGAGTTCCTGGAAATATGAAATAAATCTGTAGTCAGATAATGAAATTTTGAATAAATAATTGGAATAAAAAAGTTAAAAATTTATACATTTAAGAAAAAGATTGGACACTGCATTGTATAATCTCGTAAAGTGTGTGCCTGCGCAAGATGGTTAAATTACTGTACACCGATTTTGATCTTATAAATATTTTGTAACTGAACTATTTTGACTGATTTCAACATTAAATATCGCTTAAAATAATTCTCCGATTTGAAAACTGCCTGCTTCAACTTGTTTATCACACACTTTTCATATTTTTGTAATAGTCTCTTTAATATAAGCTGGGGAAGAGCACTGCTCACATTAAATTGAAGTACACTGTAAAAAAAGACAAATTTTTCTTATTCTACGGGAATGTATTATAATCACGAACGAAAATATACAATAACCTTTTCCTAGTCACCCACGAATCCGAAAAGTGTTCATTTGCCTTTAAAACCTCAGAAAACAATTTTTTTTCGAAATTTAAAGAATAAATTATAAAAATAATTTTGTATTAGTTGACCGTAATTTTCGGAAACGTTTCCGAATAGCTTTTAGAATGCATTAATCAGTTTTCTGTACTCGGAAAATCGGTTTTTCGGATGCTATCAATTTTCAAGTAAACATTATCAGCTGCATACCCGAATTTGTGAATGAAATTGTAATGCTAATTTTGATGCCAATGTTAATGCTGTTGGTTTCGTATGTTTGTCTGTGAAACTTGTTTGCTAAACATGAAAATATATACTTTAGCATCCGACAAACTGATTTTGCGGGTAGAGGGAACTGATTAATCCATTATAAAAGCTACTCGGAAACGTTCCCGAAATTGGTAACTGTTAGATTAAAAATTTCCCAGAACTTTTTGCTCAACCTAATAACAAGCATGGTTTAGAATATAACGTAATTTAAGTTTAAAAAAAGAGTTAATTAAAAGTTTTCTAATAACACTTATGAAAAAAATATGTATATATAATAAAAGCTTAACTAACCGCTATGTTTGGAACAGGCTTATTTCTAGATGCTTCAGGTGGTGGGGAAAAATATTTCTTTAAAAATGTAAAAAAGAAGAATCTTGAAATGCTTCTTGTGCAGTGTGTTATCCACAGAAAGAAAATTTAATGTTCAAAGCTTTTACTCCAACTATTAACCCTTAAATGCGCGCTTTTTTATTTTGTTTCGAAAAAAATATATATGAGTCTCTGAAAGGTTTATTACACAAGAAAAATCAGAGATATATTTTTCATACAAGACGTCAATCTTTTCTTCTGTTGCACATCTGCAAAACAAGTAAAAAACTACCGCCGTGTGACTGGTTTACGCTAAAATAATGCAAATTAGTAATTACTTTAATAGGTATGTCTCCAAATACATTATTTTATATAATTATTTATTTTATAAAACTTAACCTTTAACCCGCATAATAGAAAACGTTCTAGAAATTACGTAGTTCGGAAAATCTGACTTTACACCAGAAAGTTCCAAAGGTTAATTTCCCTTTATTTAAATACTAGCGTCTAAATCGCGCCCCTCACAACGGCTCATATCACAAATGCACCCGAGAAGTTCCCTATCACGGCGCGCTGGCTCATATGATGCTTTGTTTACTTTCAGCTTAAAGGCGGAGCATTGCGTATCGTCTTCGTTGTTAAAAAAAAAATAATAAATCAGAAAACAGCTAACAAATATCAGTCATGTATAAGTTAAATGAGCTTTATTTAAAACCGGATTTAAATTGCTTGATATTACCGTTTATTTATTTATTTATATATTTATTTATTTTTATTTTTTAAAATCTGAATAAAATCAGTTTATTTTTTCTTTTGGATTGATTTTTACTGGAGACGGGATTTTTTATTTATTACTATTCAATAACGAGAAATTAAAACAATATTACAGACAACTTAAACATAATGAAAGAGGTAACATTTTATAAAAATTCTGTCTTTTAGAAAAGAAAAAAAATTCGCTATTATTTTATGAAAGTAAATACTAGAATACAATTTTTAAAAAATCTGCCTTTTAAGTATTGATGCGAGATACAATATCCTAAAAATAAAAAGCATGGATAAATATTCTTTTTTAAAAATTACTTCATTTCCTAGTTAGATGATCACTTTATTTTTGTAATTATATAACAAGACTGATGTGCCAATTCCAAAACTTTATTCTATCTTATACACGTTAATAATTCAAAATTCGCTATCACAGTGCTAAAATTAAATGACAATCCATGTCCGTCATGAGGAATGTAAAGGTATATAGATTCTTTGTATTAGATATATTTAATAAGAAGATATAAGTATCGCATTGGTTCAAACAAATAATTGAATTTCGGAACTCGACCTCTTAGATGTCCGCAACCAAAATTCCAACCCAAAATATATAAAATTAACACCTGTTGTTCAATATACACCCAAATCTAATAAGGATCTATTTAAGTGAAAATGTAACAGAATACTAATTTTGATTAAATTGCGTGCATTAAGTTTTTGAGCTATAGCTTTTGCGAAAATCATGAAAAATTCAGCATAGCAGCGCCACCTGTTATGCGATTTGCACCCAAAACTAATCAGTAACAGCTTACATCAACGTCTAACTGAATATGAAGTTTGGTGAAAATCCGTGCATTAGTTCTTGAGGTAGAGCTATTAATTACTAAAATCGTACAGGAAGCAGCACAGCAACGCCGCTTGTTGGGCGATATACACCAAAAACTAATCAAGCTAGTTTATTTTAAGGTCTTACTGAACCTAAAGTTTTATTAAATTCCGTACATCAATTCTTCATAGAGTTATTGCTGAAATCGTGAAAAAATCAGCATAGCGGCGCTACATATTGGGCGATATACACCAAACACTAATTAGCACCAGCTTATACCAAGGACTAAATGAATCTATAGGTTTGTGAAATTTCGTGTATTAGTTATTGAGACAAAGCTCCCACAAAATTTTTGTCACATACAGACAGACTCACAGACAGAGTGACAGACAGACATTTTCTAAAACCCATTAAACTGTGTTCAGGATTTTTCTAAAACATATAAATCCACCGAAAACCGGAAGTCGAAAAATTTCCCGAATACAACTAATTTCTTCTTGTAAAGATAGAAGAACGCAAAAATGGGAAACAGGGATTTTTCATTTACAATTTTTATTAGTAATTAAAATCAGTACAAAAACCCTCAACTGGTTAAACGTTTGTGACACAGCACTTTACCTTACGGCTCTAAAAATTTTAAATATAGGTCTTAAAAATAATGATATCAAAATTTAGGTAACACTATGCTATCAATTAAAAGAAAAACATATCATCATTTTCTTATTTCTAGTTATATTCGCAAGTGCAAACAGTATTTTCAAGAACAATTCATATATAAACAATTTAATCACTCGTACCTTTTCATTCAGGTCTCTCATAAATTCAAAATATGGGTTTTAAATGAGATGACATGAAAATTTGAGGGCGAATTTATAAAACTTTAAAAGGTTTGTTTTAAAATTCGATAAAAAATTTTTTTGTCTTGTCCTTTTAAATATATTTTCACATCCAAACGCTATTTTTTATTTTCTAGTACACTGTTAAATATATCACATTTTCACTGAGCCTATATCATACATTGAAATGTATTATTTCAATCGATTGAGTTATCTTTTGTGTCAAGGTATCCAATAAAAAAGGAAAGTGGCCAGCTAAACTGATGGCATTGATCTCACAGGCTATTCACACTAATCGTATATTATACTCTTATTTTAAAGAATAATGCCCCCAAAAAAATAAGTGAAGGGAGATTAGCCACCGTTTCCCCCCTTTATACTTAACAATTGAACCTCCAAATCTAATCAGGGAAGCTCCTTAACATAATAAACCGTTATACCAAATTCGGAGCAAATCGAATAATTCTGCATGAAAACCCATTTATCTGAATTAAGGAGGGTGGACTAACCCCCCTTTTCCCCCTTTACCCTTAACCAATGAACCCCCAAAACTAATCAGAAAAGCGCCTTATCAGAATGAAACTAGAAAAAAATTTTGAAGCAAATTGGATGTTTCTATCAAGAGTTATCGCGTTACGTACGTACGTGCATTACGTACATTTTTGTACGTACATACAGAACCGGCGGGCACATAAGCTCTCAGGCTTTGATAGCCTGTGAGCTAAAAATCATAAGTAAAATTTATGTAAATGTTTTGTTTGCGTCATTGCAGCCAAATTAAATTAATCATATGCAAATCGATAACATGACAGAAAGAAAACCCGACAGTTTTTTTAAATTCTTTATTTAAAGAAAATAACCTGTAACATTTACTGTTCAGAAAAAATAATAAATAAATAATTACTGTTAAGTTTGCAGCTTTTAATGAGCACGTGGAAAGCATGTTCAAAGTTTTGTCATATATGCATTTCTTGCTTTATACTTTGCAGTCACATCTGGAGTCACTGATGACTGATAATTATAATAAAAACGAAAAGTGCCCAGCTAAACTGATGGCATTGAACTCACAGGCTATTCACACTAATTGTATATTATACTCTTATTTTAAAGAATAATGCCCCTCAAAAAAAATAAGTGAAAGGGAATTAGCCCCCGTTTCCCCCTTTATACTTAACCAGTGAACCTCCAAAATTAATGAGTGAAGCTGCTTAACATAATAAAACGGTACACCAAATTCGGAGCAAATCGAATAATTCTGCATGAAAAACCCATTTATCTGAATTAAGAGGGGTGGGATAACCCCCTTTTTCCCCTTTATCCTTATCCAATGAACCCCCAAAACTAATCAGGGAAGTTCCTTAACATAATAAACCGGTATACCAAATTCGGAGCAAATCGAATAATTCTGCATGAAAAACCCATTTGTCTGAATTAAGAGGGGTGGACTAACCCCCCTTTTCGCCTTTTATCCTTAACCCATGAACCCCCAAAACTAATCAGGGAAGTTCCTTAACATAATAAACCGGTATACCAAATTCGGAGCAAATCGAATAATTCTGCATGAAAAACCCATTTATCTGAATTAAGGGGGTGGACTAACACCCCTTTTCCCCCTTTATCCTTAACCAATGAACTTCCAAAACTAATCAGGGAAGCGCCTTATCACAATGAACCCAGAAAAAAAAATTGAAGCAAATCGGATGTTTTTATCAAGAGTTATCGCGTTACGTACGTACATACATACATACATACATACATACAGAACGGGCGGGCACATTAGCTCTCAGGCTTTGATAGCCTGTGAGCTAAAAACTGAAGTTCTTAGCAATAAATGAAGAGTGTCTCATTTAAACCGATACAGTTCAAATCAACGAGTAATGTAGAAAATTTCCAAAGAAACAAACGAAATTTTTGAAATACAAATAGTTTCGGCCGAATTTTCAGCAGCATTTTCTCCGAAAACGATTGTTTGGCGAAACTCAGATTTTGGGCCGAAAACGTAACGAATATTTCGGTCGATCTGCACTTAAAGTTACTAAAACTTTTAAATATATTATACACAACTCGTTAGTCGCTTAATCTCTGATCTCTAATACCAGATATTTAAGATCTGATTGCTTACCTTTACCTGAGAAAGTCATTGTAAAAACTAATATTCATATACTATTTATACTTTCCTTTAAATACTGAAGCAACCAGAGATTTGATAAGTAAAAAAAAAAAAATAACAAAATTAACAAAAATCGTATTCATAACATCTAAAGGACAACATTTTTATCCGGAAATATTCCTCTACATTCATCTATTTATTTTATTCAGAATCAATAAATAAATATTTAATCCCACTGCTATCAAATCTATTTAAAATCATAAAAAAAAGAGCATGTAAATTTATTTCCGCAGATAAAAAAGAAAAACCATATTTTCCCTTTAAATAGGGACTTTCTGAGTAGCATAGGGAATTTCGCCCGTGCATTTGTGATATGAGCCATTGTGAGGGGCGCGTTTTAGACGCTAGTTATTTAAATACGGAATGTCTGTTTTTTAATTTAAGCAAATATTGTTATTTTAATTTTCTAGTGTGAATTAGGTATATGCGAATAAAAAAAAAATCTATTAAATTCAAAACAATGTTGTTTGCATATATGCAAAGCTGCGCACTAAAGGGGCTGTTCAAATATTACGTAAGCATTTTTTTGACTATTTTTGACCCCCCCCCTCCCCCCTTGTCAGCAAAAATAAGCAAATCGCGAACCCCCCTTAATAATTACGTAAGAAAATTGGAAACCCCCCCCTCCCCCTACTTAAAAAAAAATTAGGACACAATACAAATTAAAAAACTCTACTCGACTAATATAACTACTAAATAATAATAAACGCTTCTTTTATTTCTTTACAATTCTATTTAAGAAAATTTCTTAGATCACAATTTTAGAAGAACTTAGCCATTTGAAAAATTTAAATTTGAACATGCCAATATTCTATTCCGATGCTGACCACGGCTGCTCAAGCCATTTTTCCATATCTGTTATGATATTGGTTTCCAGTTTTACTTGATTATTTTCATCGCTTACTTTTCACATGCAATCTTGATCAACTTCATCTTCATTGATCCACTCAACATCTTCCATATCCTCCACGAATCTTACGAAGCGCATAAGTTCATTTGCTCGACGAGCAGCGATTCTCAATTGTCGTATAAGGCAGTCCTTCTCGCTTTTTTCACTCTGTTGAATTTTTTTGTGTCTGTTTGCTGACTTCTGAGATGCATGATATTGACCACAACTTCCACAAGTTCTTGCGGATAATTGCGTGAACTTTATGGAAGAGCAAAAATAATCATACAGCATCTTTAAAAATCCCTTTTCTGTACTATTCAGATTTAAGGCCAGACGGAGACTTAAATCTATAAATTCCCCCTCTTCACTTGTAATGATGTCATTTGACGATTGTATCATTTTAATTGGAGGAGGAATGAATCGTCCTTTTAATATACGAAATAATCCACTACGTGCAGGAGAGCAACAATTCTTTTTTTTACCCTTTTACAATTTGCAGCAAGTATTGACTTTCTTGTACGAGCTTCGAATACCAATCCAAGTCATAACTAAGAGACTCTAGTTCGCCTGAATCAACATATGTGGCAGTAACGGGATAACTGTCAATGTTTAATGAGTTCCAGATATCTGCCATCTGTGAGAGTTTTACCAGCATATGCTAAGTTATTTTGCTCCATTTCTTCATCAGTAGTGCGACCGTTCTCATCGAGATGGGAACCATAATGGTTATGAGGGTGTATAAGACAAGACAGTTCTCGACTGAGTGGTGTCATTCGCCTTTCTACTCAATTATATGCACTTCTTCTAGGAGCATTGCACGCTATGAAAATTCCATCCAAATCATGCTTTTTGAAATGGTTAATAGCAAACGATATAACTTTCTGGTAGCGGGGATTCTCGTCTGGATCTCCATCAACCGTAACTATGATTACAGGTTTGATGAAACCCTCTTCTGTTTTCACTAATTTTTCAAAATCTTTGAGTATTAATAGAATTTCAAAACCCTGAGCATGAGTAATTGGTGTGGAAGAACTGTGTTTCCCACTTCTTATAGCTATTAACGTTGGACCAGAATAACCTATGTATGGCTTTACTTTGACTTGCCATGCCAGGAGCAATCACAATACCAGCGTAAACACATGGGATAAGTTTGCGGCATTCAACGATGACCCAGTCGTGATCGCTTAAGGATACACGATACTCCATATGCATCAGTATCAGAGCCTGTTTATTGGCTGCTGTAATTCCCAAAGGTACGCGCGCTTTGTCATCATGTGAAAGAAGAAACACTTGCATGGGTCCAAAAATTGAAGCTAAAGTTTCTAAATAATGGATGGATATTGCTGCAAATTGGGTATCAATGTGAGATCGGTGATAATCAGCCAGAATCCAAGAAAGTTTTATCGGCACTGTGGTGACATGTCTTCGACACTCGATGGTTGAGGAATTTTTTGGAAGCAAACGAAGATATGTTCTACTCCTGCTTATTGCAAAACCAACCTTTTTCAGTTTTGCAGTCAAGTCATCGAGAGTTTTGACACTTCGGATTTGTTTCTTCTTTTTGCATCTGCAGCGCTTCCAATAATAGCTATGTCTGCTATTGCTTTAAGTAATAATGGTTGTTTAAACTTGGTCTTCCTACTGATTCCCTCAAAGCTATTTTTTTAATGTCTGGATTATCATAGCAGATTTCTCCAAGCTTTGTTCGTTTGGTGGTTCGATGTTTTCTTTGGTATTCAGCATTTTGTCGTTTCCTTTTTAAGGATTGTTTTTCCTTTTTTGAGATCACTGGAAACCTTATTTATCTGTTTTTGAATTTGAGATACATTGGTTTCAATTCAATTGGGTTACATTTCATTTTTAGTAAGGTTCAAAATTTAAAAACAGTTAGAAGATTATCTGCTACAAAACTAACATATTTTTAAATTTTTTCCCCCATGGATGCATTAATTTTTGAGTTATTTGAAAAGAAAAAATAAGGCTTAGCTTGGCTACGCCATATTTAAAAAGTAATAACTCGTTTTTTGACGTTATTTTGGTCTTTATTTATTCCCATACTGACCATGTTTTGCCAAGGCTACACGGTCATTTTATCTTATCTATCTTTTTTCCAATTTTTACAAGTAATTATGTAAACTTAAAGTTATGATAAAATATATTTAAAATTTTAAGAATAAATTGATTATAATTACCTTTATAAAATAATCAAGAAAGGCTGATTTCTTTTTGGTTGCCTTACACAGTTCGTCCTCAATTCTTTTTAGCACCAATACCTCTAACTCTTTGTCAGTTTTAGAAGACTTTTTGTACTGCCGCCACACATCATTAGTTTTAGATTGGATATCCTTCAAAGGTTTATCTGATGCAGACTTTTTGAAACTTTCAAAAAGTTTTTTATTCAAGATTTCTCGAAATGAAGACATATTTCTGATTTTATTTATTTTAAACACCACTACACTGCAGTACTGAGAGGTAGAGGTCTGCACAGGCCGAAATTTCCAGGCCCGGGCCCGCCCCGACTCATAGAGAAAAAAATTCGGCCCGGCCCGTACAAAAATATTATTGGCCCGGCCCGATAAAAAAGTTAAAAGTTCGGCCCGAGCCCGGCCCGACCTGGAAAAAAAGTTAAAATCTCGGCCCTGCCCGATTGAATTTCTACAAAACATTGATTTTTATGTCGATTTGGTTAAAGATTTGTCTCGTACGAGGAGTTCTGGCCAAAAATATGTCTTAACTATTTTTTTATGTTTATAATCTTCATTTTTATAGAAGTGGCGCATGCTGCGACATTTATTTTTTTAATCAATCTCTATTTCTTGTATGTAAATGAATCTGCTATCATTAATATCGTTAATCCATATTCCATGTATTGAAGTGCTAAAAATCTGAAAAATGCTATGCAGTAAAATCTTCTAAAACGGAATTGCATAAAAAAGAAAAAAAATCCGTTATAGACAAGTGCCCTTCTTAGCAAGTTGTAAATGTATTAGATATCCTATTCTTACGTATTAGTATATTAATTTTCTATGGATCAACACGTTTTTCAGTTTATAACAGAATTTCGTCGTAGACAGGTTCCTTCTCACATGTTTTCTTATATTTTCATTTAGCTATATTTTAATAAGCGTAGAAATCTACTATTCTTTAAAAAGAATAAATTTGAATGTTTAATTGTAGAATAATAGCGATTTAAAAATGTGTATATTTTTTTCAAAATTTTTTGAGCCTGACCTAATTTTACTGACCTTTGAACGGATCAGGCCACGCCGAGACAATGATTTTCATACGGGCTGCGTCAGAACTAGGACTTAAAATTTTGGGCCTTGAAGACTTTTAATGAAACCAGTCCCGGCTCTGTACAGAAAAAAAAAATGGGCCCGGCCCGTGCAGGCCTGAGAGGTTTTCAAAACTCACGAGACACCAGACAGTAGAGCAGTCAGTCACTATGGTTATGGGGTTCAACCACTTGACAGAGGAGGGGTGGAAACAAAAAAAGATGGAATTTTACTTACGTTTTGGAAGCTTTCCCGGAAAACTCATATTGTCACAATACATCATATCGCATCGGTCCATTCTATTCTATTCTCACAATTAGAAATAGTAGTAAGTTCTCAGATATAATAAGCCCTCATGCATCAAACATGAACAGTCACCTCTAGATAAAAGAGATCGTTTATGTTTTCCTTGTGCGGTCAAAATAGCTGACATCAGAACTTCAAGTTTATATTCTTTTGCTGTTTCTTTCTTTCAATTTGAAATTTTATAATTTTTTTTTTTTTTTACAAGTTAGAGATTCAGAAAATGTCTTACGTAAGCATCATTCAAATCCCCCTCCCCCCTTGTCAGCAAAAATAAGCAAATCGCTAACCCCCTCCCCCCCCCCTTAGGTGCTTACGTAATATTTGAACGGCCCCAAAGGGTTAATAAGTTACAAAAAAGAATTATAAAATGCGTCAATGTTATACATTTTAATGTTAAATGTGAGAGTCTCTTCAAGACATTTTGTGAAGATAAATATGCATGCCGTATAACAATTTTCTTTAACATTAAGTTGCTTAATTACTACGCAACTTTGCGAAGTTGGAAAATAACAAAACTCTTTAGCCTCATTGCATTTATGGAATTATGTTAAAAACATATTTGTGGCAGAAGATTAACCACTTTGATAAGTTAAAAAAAATGTGAAATGGACAGTTTTAAGGCTATGTTACGCTTCCGCCGTGTGAATTGAATTTTGCTATTAAATAATAACAAACACATGTTAAAGGGTCTTGGAGGGGGGGGGGGGGGCATCGTGATTTTATAGATGCTTTGGTGGGGCATGGCCAATAAAAGGTTGAGAACCACTGGTATAAAGGCTCTTATAACAAAAGAAGTACTAATTTTACGTTGTATTTTTGCAAATGATTTGTTGCTTTTGTAAATGAAATCAGTGAAACCTCCCTGTGCAACGATCTCTATTAAGCGACCACCTCCCTGAACGACCATTTTTTCATGGAACGAAATTTATTCCCATAGGCTCAATACTAATTTACCTCTATCCAGAGACCACCCCAGTTGAACTCCCTCCATGAGCGACTCATTTCTTTGAAGAAAATGAAACAAATTCCGTTTTTTCTTGGTCGCTTGAAGAAGGTTTTATTAGAAAAATAATTCCGGATAGCGCGTTATTCATCAAACTTCTAAACTAAGTTTAGAATTTTTATTTATTCCGGTAACTTTTAAGTGTTTAAACACCTGCCTTTTTAGGCAATGAATTTAATTCTGATGACAAATTAAGGATGACGGTCGATAAACTCCCTTGCGCTATTCTGTCAGGAAACTCTGAAAGAAATAGATAAATTAATGAAATCGTCATAATTTGTTCCCGACCAAAAGAAAATTGCATTTATTTACTGAACTTCGAAAGGACTTGGAAATAAAGTTATAAAAGATAAAACCGTAAAATCAAAGCAAACATAAATGTATTCATTTTTTAAACTTTTCAGTAATTAACTTATGTAATTAACTTTTGTTATGATACTTAAATTTTCATATTTTTTCCTAATGTGAAAAAGAAATTTTAGGAGCATTAATTGTTACCTTTTTTCAACAAGTAAAATCTAGATTTAAACATGACCTCCATTAAGAAACCACTTCTCGGAGCGACCATTTTTTTTATTGAAACGGAACGTGGTCGCTTTAGGGAGGTTTTACTGTATGTTTTTGCATTTCTTGAATAAAAACATTTACTTCTGTTTAAAATTAGAAGATATTTTAATTTATTCCGTTGTTTCGCACATTTGTTACGCAATTTATTTCAAAAAACCATTTTATCACACATGAAATTTACAGTAATTTCCTGTTGCACAATTTATTTGAGAAGAAAAAATTGAGATTAAAAGGTATTTGCATTATTTTTATCACTTTTTCATTTTTTTCATTACAAGAAATACATAAAATGTTTCTTCTTTTGACAGTTTCAATTTTCCATTCTTCCATTTCTTAGAAATATGAATTTTGAATACGCGCACGTTCTTATTTTATTTACATCGAATAGAAATGCAATTTAAATTTAATCTATATGGTTTATCTTTTTTTAAGCATGAAATCCGTATTAGGTAAAAGTTGAAAAACTACAAGTAAAACTAAGGTTATTAATTTAGCCAAGGAAATTAATAAAACATTTTAATAAAATAATATTAATAAAAATAATGTAAAGTTTTAAATAATATTTTGTACGAAAGAAACACTTTTACATTTTTTTTATTCTTGCAAGAAAAGTATGAATTAAACTTCTTTATTTAAAGGAAAAAGAGGGTTTTTATTATGAAACCAGTAATTGGAAATCTGACAAGTTATTTCTCAATAAATAATATTTGGCTTATAATAACCTCGTTTAGATAAGTAATGTTTTGTACTTCCAAAATAAAAATAAGATATGTATTAAAAACACAATATTTACTCTGAAAGAAAAATTTAAAAAATTGACTAATTGTATGATTTAAAATGTTCATATTTTTGTCAAAATACAAAAAAAAATATATATATTATTATTATTATCATAAAATAAAAGCGCGAATATTCATCTTGAAAGGTTTTCTTACGTTTCATATTAAATTATTATTTACAATTTAACATTTAGAAATATGGGTTACGTTTATATAGATTTGAATTAAATTTTGTTTAACAAATGGAAAAAGTATCAAGACAGAAAAAAATTTAGTGCATTTATTTTGCATTTTCCTCAAAATATATGTATGTATTTTATGAGTATCAGCCATAACATTAGAATGACAGTTTAGTAAGAACCGAAGAAACTTGTATAAAATATAGCAGTTCCAAAAATATTTTTATTGTCCATTTAAAACGTTTTCCTTTGAAAATAGATATTAAAAAAAGAAACTTAAATTTAGCCTTTTTAATTGTAATTCATCGTTGTTTACCCGAATATTTCAGCAACGTGATTGGGAAAATTAATCGCTGCAACGGTCCTATACGTATGGGAGGGTAGTACACAGTGAGACGAAAATTATTATTACCTAACAAATGGCAACGATTTTTATTCTTTTGAAAAAAAAATTGCTATATCTTTAAGCTACACAAATACATAAGCTTAATAAAATAAGCTACATATTAATGTATAAATGATTTTAAAAAAGTTATTTATAAAAACATAGAAGCAGAATAAAGGAGTATCGAAAATTGTCTCACTGTGTACCACAAGTGGTACACAGTGAGACAATGTATATATTTTCATAAATCATACATTTTTACACTCTATCAATAATTTTCTGCAGTTTATGACTTCTAATTAATATTTCTAAATTAAAAAAAAAATTTTAAAATATGAGTCTCGGGTGAACAACGGTAGACATTGGGCTACCTTCATGCAAATTTTCAGCCTCTTACGTTTAGTAGATTTCACTAGTCATCACACGCTCCCCCCCCCCCCCCCCCCTCCACACACACACAGACAGAGAGAGAGAAAAAAAAACCTTCTTTTATTAATAAATAACTTTTTTTTTTATATCAGAACAGCATAGTAGATACACAATGGAGCATGTCTCACTGTGTACCACAACTGTGTGTCTCACTGTGTACTTTCGTTACGTTGTAACAAAATGGATGCCATATCTGTTTCATCATCAATTTCAGAGATTTGAATGCTTGTGTCGTATTATCGACATAGTCTATCATTAGATATAACTAGGTTTGGTTAAGTAAATATATGCTATAATGAAAGAAATAAACTCTAAAATGGACGTTTATGTAACTTTAACCCCTGTAAAATAAATAATTACTTACTATGTTGTTAGACGAGTAACCGAAGTGCCGAAAATACATCCACGTGTTGCATAAGATGAGGTGGTTCAGTGTGTGTTCCAGATAAGAGATAAAGTTATAACTATATGTCAAAATGGCTGCTGTCTCACTGTGTACTCCCCTACCCTATACATTTTATTATACTATATATAAATTATTAAACATAACTAAAAGTATACAAAACAGGCGAAATAAAATTAAAGAAAAACTTGCTTAAAAGGTGCATTTAATATAAGAGATGTCACAAATATATAAGAGATGCTATTACATAATATATTTTTTAAAAACTTAAAAACTTTCAAAATTTTCGCACCGAGCGCTTTCGATCAGACTTTGATCGTCATCATGGCAGCTTTGCGTACTGACAGATCCTAAACGTACTTCATCATGTGTCAGTACGCAAAGCTGTCCTGATGACGATCAAGGTCTGATCGAAAGCGCTCGTCGCGAAAATTTTGAAAATTTGGAAAGTTTTTAAGTTTTTAAAAACTATATTATATAATAACATCTTTTATATATTTGTGACATTTTTTATATTAAATGCACCTTGTAAGCAAGTTTTTCTTGAATTTTATTTCGATATGGTTCAAGGTGAATGTGACATTTCCAACGATATATGTTTATTCATATATATATTTTTGTTTTGTACAAAGAAGGCTTTCACTTTTCTAAGTGCGTACGATCTTTCACACTGTTTCTCTGTAAGTATAAAAACAAGAAAGAAAATAATTCGTCAAGATCATAGATTATGAAGACATTCCAAAACATTCAGACTAATGTAACAAAATGTCATCGTTTAATAAGGTGAAATACGATGTTTATTCAAACAAATTTGGAAAACGCATAAAACATTTGAAAACCAATTTCAGTAATTCCCATCTGTTGTTGGAAAATCATCCGAATTCTTTTTGCACAGATCTGTAGTATATGATACATAGATTTGTAACTATAAACTACATGTATGAAAAACTTTAGTTCAGTCAGGAAATGCACACCACAGTCAAAATCTGTCCTTCATCAATTTTCGTTAATGGGAAGAAATGTACATGAATTCTTTTCTGCAGTCCTCTATACGATCAATAGAATTTATATACAACGAGTGGTACGGAAAAAGTTAGTTAAATTTAAAACGCATACCGAAATTGAAAACGCACTTTCAGAAATTATTGCTCAAAGACAGTACCGTGACCGAATTCTTTTGTGTGTCCCTGTAAATGAACGATAAATGCTATGAACACCCTATTCTATAGAAAACATTTTGTAGTGAAAGTCAGCGATTTATATCAATTTCAATACAATCGAAATAGCGTAACGTTGTAAAATACACTGCAAAACAATTTTTCCCCATTGACTATGATAGGTGCCTTTGTAAATGAACTACTAATACTACGCACTTCATTTTCAATACCGAACATGTCATGGTAGACATCATTAACCTATATCCATTACATGGATATCCGAGTATATTTACTCGAGTTAGAGCGTGGACAGACAGACGGACAGGCAAACCGAATTCATAAACACGTTTCAACTATGGTGGAAAAAATTAATAAATCCAACTTAGAAACACCACATATTTTATGAAATTTAGTTAAGGTTGCATAACGTAACTAAAACCTATTACCAATTTAACTGGTCCATTTATCTATTTATATAAAATCCAAGTCTCTGTGTGTCCCTCACGATTCCGGTAGGACCGCCTCATTGAGATGAGCAATTGTGAAAATATACTAATGCAGGGTTACCACAGTAGCGCCAAATGTTAGCCAACTTTGTGACAGCTGGCTAATTTGGCGAAATTCCCATTTAAAACCATTAATCTTTCATAAAGGAGGTCTCCGAAATTTAATTTAAACTCCGCTCTTTTAAGATATTTTTTCAAAATCTATGAGTGAGAATTTAAAGTACATCTTTACATCTTCCTCCCGATGCTACTAATAAAATAACCGCCAATAGCCGACGCTGTACTGTGTGAGCTCCTAACTGTGCTGATTTTAATGTGCTTTAGGTACTTTTCCAGTATAGGTGCCTTGGCGAAAAAGGAAATTCGGCAAATTATTTTCCGGGAACCTATCCACTGTTTCATTTTATATACACACGCATTTTTTTCGATATTTATGCGATTTATTTAACACAAAAAAGCAGTTTCTCTAATTTTATACAGAAACAGATGTAATTTGTACATAAAAACATGAATAATATACACATAAAATAAACATATAAAACAAACAAAAACGCTCATCAAGTTTGTTTTCGTAGCTGTTTATATGATTTGACAACAAATCTCGATATTTTCCCGTTATACGACCATGCCAAAATGTATGCTAAAGTGCCAATTATTTCAAAATGCTAAAAGATATTTGTAATTTTATGCTAGCAGTTTAATATGAGTTTTATTTTATTGCTTTATTTTATAACACTTATTTGTTCACTTATTTTAAGTATATATTTGTGATTTAATGAAATAGTTCGTAAAAGTCTGGAATTTTCAAATGTTATATTTTTTAAATGCTCACTTTAGTATCGACATGTTTTTTCTTTCATTTTTCAAATGCTTCAATTCACGCGATTTTCATTTTGCGCCCACTATTATGCTTGGCGACAGTGGTATTCGTATAACGGAAAAGTACCCAAATCTCACTTTCTGTTGCCCAAATTACACCAAGCTTTAAAAAAAAAACACCAAAGCCCCTACAGTGGAAAAGTACCAAGCTGTCTATTATTTTGCGCTAGCTGTGTTATAGTTTGTACTATATGCAAGTGGGTTGGAGCGAAGAGTTTAAACATTAAATATTAAAGTTTCGGCACAGATGTCATATACGCCTCATATTGGCGCGATGTTTTTCTGACGCCAATGCCATATACACAACGGGTACTTAACTGGCGCCAAAGTGTCGTTATTTTGCTTGATATGGTAACCCGGATGTTGTTGTTTATGCTGTTGATGTTTTCGCCAAATTGGTGCCAAAGTTTCTATAAAGCAGTATAAGACTAAAAAAATTTAAGAATAAAATAAATTCAAAATAAGACTAAAGAAGAAAGATAAATCATGCGTTAAGCATAGAATATGAAACACTTTCCAACACATCCTGAATGCTTTAACAAAACTTCGTTATTTGAGGAAATCAGGTAAATAAGATAACTAAGTAAACATTTTAGAAGACGCATAAAATATTTTAAAAATTGATTTCAGCAGTTACCGTCCATATCCAATAGTATCGTTATTACATGCCACTATTTAGCCAAAATTTAATTTAAACTACTCTTAAAACTACTGAAATCACATTTCCAGATATTATCATCCATAGACGGTTATGTATCCAGTTCTTTGCGTGACCCTGTATATCATTTTATCTATATTCTACAAACATTTCTTAGTAAACTAAATGCAGTTCAGCGTAAAAATGCATAACTCCTTTAAAAACCACCTTTAAGCAATTTAATCTCATACTCAGTAACCCTTACAAATTCTGGTACAGATGTCATATTCGCCCCATATTGGCGCGATTTTTTTTCTGTCGCCAATATCATATAGGCAACGGGTACTTAACTTGCGCCAAGGGGCTTGATGTGGTAACCCGGATTGTGTTATTTATGCTGTTGACGTTTTCGCCAAATTGGCAACCGAAAAAAAGCGCGCCAATATGGGGCGAATATGACATCTGTTCCCAAATTCTTTTGTGTAGCCCTGCATATGAACTGTAGCATTTATACATACAGTATAGTATGCATAAATTTAGTGAAACATAAAAGCGCATATAATAATTAAAAATGCATTTCTAGCAATCATTGCTTATGTACAATACTTCGGAGAAAAGTTTCTTGGCGAGAAAGAAGTTTGCCAACGTATTTTCTGACAACCTATTTACTGCTTCATACTCACAAGCAATTTTTCCATATGTATGCAATTTATTTAATATAAAAAAAGCTATTTACCCATTTTTATAAAGAAACATTAGTAATTTTTGCAGATGTCATATACGCATCGGGGTTGGCATGTTTTTTCTCTGACGCCAATTTGGCAGAAATCTCGCTTTCGAATACCAGTTACTTATATATTTTTAAATTATTTGCTATCATTTTGAAAAGGAAATAACTATAAATAAATAAAAGTTTGATTAATAATTATAGAACAAAACAGTTTATATAATTAAAAACAGAAAATAAAAGTAAATAAACAATTTATTAATAAATAAAAAACAATAGCCGGTTACCATAGCAGGCAAAATAACACCATATTGGCGCCAGTTAGGTATCCCGGTTCATATCTGAAATCTGTGTGTAATTTGTATATAAAAAAAATATTATATATATTTAGAAACTATTTTTTCTATGTATATAAGTGCATATATAAACAAAAATAAAAGTTCATTAGATTTGTTTTCATAGCTGTTTATATATTTTGGCAACATATCTCACTTTCTGATGCCCGAATTGCGTCAAGCTTTTTTTAAAAATGCTCTATAATGGGAAAGTACCTAAATAAATAATTAACAGAAATAACCAATTATACAAACTAAAACTTTTTATTTCGAGATCAAAGTATGGTTTTTAATTTCAATTAAAAATACATATATCCTTGGATAATTTCAGTTTAAATTAGGTTCACAGCTTAATATCTCTTCCATAAACCTATACAAACACAAGTGATTCATTCATCGTGAAACGTAAAAAATATTAAATCATTCAGGTAATTATACACAAAGTAAGTTCTCCAACAATCAATGGACAATATTCTAATGACGTCATAGTAGGTAAAATGGTGACGGTATCGTTTGTTTATGGTTTGAAATCAGAAAGATTTAATTTTGCAATGTCTCTTAGTTACATTATTTTATTGTCATATTTATGAGCTCAGAACAAAAGCATATTTTTTCCTTTTTTAGTTATTAATGACGGAAAAAAATTATAAATGCATGATTTGAAAAATTTAAATAATTTTCGGTACTTCTTAGTTATCCCGTCGACAAAATTACTGTCGCCAAATTGCAAGATTAATTGCCAATAATGGTGTTGCCATTAATTAATTAATTGTAAGATTAAATGCCAATAATGGCCAATAAAACCATTAATTCGACGTTTTATTTGTATTTTTATTAATGTTTTGCTAATTTATTTGTTCTTTCGTTATTAAAAAAAAAAAAAAAAAAAAAAAAAAAAAAAAAATTTGTCAATGTGTATCATTTGGGGAGTGGTTTGGCGATTTATATAATTTGGCGAAATTGGTCGACGGGATAACTAAGAAGTACCTGATTTTCTTTCTTAAGAGTAAAAAATAACATCGGGAAGTAACAGCGGGTTTAAGTTAAATAAGTTTACCTGTTTAATTCTGTTGTAATATTCAAAATAACTGTATTTATTAGATTTCAATAAACATCATCAGGGTCCGATTAAACTTTGAAATTAGAGAAATTACAATGTCATTTCAGGACCTTTCTTTTGGAGAAGCTTTTCGAAATTCCACATATACATGGAAACTCTTCAGTGTTAGAAATATTATTCTTAGGACTGACATAACATGAGAACGGCCTGCAATTTTACACAAGTTTTTGAAAACTACTTTATATCAGAAATTTTACTAAAAACTGGTTACTTTTTTGTTATAGCGGCCCACACTATTAGGATTATGACAAGTTGCAGCCAATTTCGCCAACGTCGTAACCAAGATCGTGAAGCACACACATATAATATCATTTCATGAAATCGTATATGATAATTTAATATTTTTTACCTTACTTTAAGTGTGTAATTTATTTATTTTTAAGGCTTAACAATCTAAATTGTCCAATATATAAATTAAAAAAAAATGTAAACAAAGATTGAATTGACATGACCGCAAAAAGCCTCAAATCTGCATAACACTTGGAACCAAACTGTGCAGATTAGTGGTCTTATACTGTACACAATTTTTCATAAATGTGTTTCCTTCTTAAAATGTGTTATTTTCATCTATCACTGCGGAAGAATCGAGAAAACTCATATTCTTGCACATGAGTTGTATATATCTTTATATCTAAATTTCCGTCATTTTTGACGGGCTACCTTTCTAGTTCTATTTATAATAACTAAGA
Source organism: Maratus speciosus (assembly GCA_963932465.1). NCBI lineage: Eukaryota > Metazoa > Arthropoda > Arachnida > Araneae > Salticidae > Maratus > Maratus speciosus. The sequence continues at coordinate 293,205,414 of OZ010791.1, forward strand.
ATGCTTCTTCTGAAATTATTGCTCACAGATAGTAATATATCAGAATTATTTTGAGCGGGCCTACAGGAGAACATTAAAGTTACGTTCATTACTTTATTTACGGAATATGTTAGCGAACACCTCAAAAAAAATCTCAATTTCATAAAATACATTTCAAACAATTACTAGCTAGTAAGAGTAATGCAATCCAATTATTTTGAGCGCTCCTGTAAATGAACAATAAATGTTACATGCACCATTTTCTATTGCAGACATTTAGTAGTGCTCCTCAGAGACCACTGACCAGACCCAACAATGTACAAGGAGGCCATAATTAAACTGACGGTACTCAGAGTGTCTGTAGCGACATCTAATTGAGAGAATGACGCCAAATTTTGTAAGAAGATTAAACAAGACGGGTGACAAAGAAAAAAATAGTTCCAAAAGTAACCAATAGGTGAATATGTGGCGCTGTGTAACGGAAAAGAGAGTATTATTGCCGTACTGAACTTGAATTAAATCGTTAAATGTGCTAAATCAGAAGTAATTTTATCTCAGTATTGATTTTGCATTTTTTAAACTCTCTTTTTGTTACACAGCGCCACATATTCCCCTATCGGTGACTTTTGGAACTATTTTTCTCGCGGAATCTTTCGTCTCCCGTCTTGTTTAATCTTCTTACAAAGTTTGGCGTCATTCTCTCAATTAGATCGCGCTACAGAACACTCTGAGTACCGTCAGTTTAATTATGTCCACCTTGTATATTAATTTCATATAGTTCGAAGTAATGTAACTTCATTAAAATGTACTTAAATTAATTATTGTCCATATACCATAATGCATCTGAATTCTTTTGAGGGTCACTGTAAACGAACCACACACTTCATTTAGAAAAGAAAACATTCTTTTGTAAATTTTAATAACATATAAATTTCGTGGCTATCTAAGAATATTTCCGGACAATCAGGAAACACTTTTCAACTATGTTGGAAAGAATGATTGAAATTTGATATGAAATTTTCTTTAATACTTTCAAGAAATTCTAAATTTAGCTCCTGTATTAGTATTAATGGAAAAAAGAAATTAATAAAGAGATCAAAAGATAAAATTACACATGGTAAATTTTATGCACTTTGTGCAATTAATATTAAGAGTGTTTTATAATTCATTGGATAGAGTATAAATTTATCTATGCTAACATATTTTTCTCATCGCATTAAATTTTTCGTATAACTAACTGCATATTGCATAAACATCTTCTATATTTCAGCGAAACATTTGCGCATAATAAATACAGCCAAATGATGACTTTCTTTTATAAAAAGTTTTAAAACACAAACTTAAAAAGATATTCCAAATACATTTGAAGAAGAAGAAAAAAAAGAGCCTACTAAACTTTTTATAAATATCTCCAGGTCGTTCGTTTCTTTTCTTGGTCATTGTACAAAGTTGTACATGGTTTGTTTTCTTTTTTAAATTAGATCGAGTTTCAAATTAAATCGAAAACACGAGAACAGTTTAATTTTAAAACAACCCTAAAAAACTCCATCTTTACAACGTTTACGTCTCGTTTCGGTTTTCATCGCTTCTCTTTAATCAATACAAGTTATCTTCTTAATTCTTTTAACAATGATGGGACGAAAAATAGCTGTTGTCGTTCGTATTCGAAAAAAAAATATTTATATATATATATTAATTAGTTTGGATGTTTTCGTTAAAAGAATCTTTGTTATAGATTGTTTTTGTATTAATGCGGAGAAAATTTTGCAAAAAGTATTTTTTTAAAAATTGTAATGCAAATAGATTTATACTGTATTATGATACATATTAAAAGTAAAAAGAAAATCTAAATTTATTCTCAGTCTTTGCTTATACAGACGTATATTCTTTTATTATTATTGGTAGGTACTTAACTTACTGCTTTCTGAGGATTATATAGCAGCTGAAAATAAATGTATTAAATAAAATTAAAAACTTTTACCGAATGACCTGTGCATTGAATTTACTTTTAATTCCTGTTATCGAAATATTTCAAACTTTATTTATTGTTTAATCATAAAATTTAAATAAAATATCAACAGCAAAAGGGAAAATATTAGTTAATTTTTCCTATCAGTATTTTTTTTTAAGAATCAACATTTTAAATATAACTTACGTCAGACTCACTTTTTATGCATCAAACTTATCAAGCCTTAAATAGCAATCGAAGTACAGAAAGTTAAAATATAAAGAAAATTCCATGCAAAGTACAGTCGAACCTCAATTTAACGATTGTAAAAGGACCTTTAAAAACCGTCATTAGATCGGGCTTAACGTATAGTTAAATCGAAGAACACATTAGATAAATTAAAATTGCATAAATGCTGGTTATTAAAATTTCAAAAATTTATTAGTCATAGCTACAGAGTTGGTCTGTTAGGAAACGCGTGACTTGTCAACAGGAAATGCCTGTACGACTACATGATTCTGTCGTCTGCTAACCCATTCAGACGTCAACAAATATTTTCTGTATACAGATATTCTCTGGCAGATTTTTGCTACCAGACATTTTCTGTTGTTTTACAGAAGGATTTTTTACAGTGTAGTATTTTCTTATATTTCCCTTTTGATACATTAAATATACACTTTTTTACATTAAAAAGTATATTGATGATTTCTTTTCTTTTCTTTTTATAGTAGCCAGTATTGTCGTTTTTTCAGTTGTTTCTAAGGCATTATCAGTGTTCATCCTTGTCAAATCTTACAACGTATTTTTCGCTACATCTAATTCAGATTTTACTACAATAGAAGTAGATTTCGAGATTTTATGTTCTATGTTACAATCAGAATCGGAACAAGACGTATATCGCCTATTTTCGTCAAAAAATTCTTAGTTAACGAATGGGGATGCGATAATCAATTTTAGATAGTTTATAATAAATAAAGGATTCCTAGCTATAAATGTCATACCAAATTGATGTTCCAGATTTCAATAAATCAAAACTTTTACCATATATCTATCAATATATAATTAGTAGAGAAAAATAGAAAGAACTCGCAATTCTTGTACTATATATAAAATATATATACGACTCTTTAAAATATTTAAATCCAACAAATTATCGTGAAATAGAGGGAACTTAAAACGCGTATAATTTAACATAGAAATAAATAACGCGAATCTGGACCCTTATAATTTGTCATTAGGAAATCGTTAAATCGGCATTCTACTGTACATTTTAACGAATTCAACTTTACTTGATTTAAAAAAGAAAATCTGTCTTTTTGTTTAGAGATTTCATTTTGGTATCAAAGTGTGGTGTCTTACAGTCAGGGATGAGAGCGCACCAACCCAAATGACTGATTGCTACCACTAAGTTTTAATATTATTTCTCGTCCTAGTTAATGACAAAATTTCAGAGATTTCATAAAGCAAAGAATAATGTTAAAATTTAGTGGTGATAATCAACCATTTGGGTCGGAGTGCTCTCATCCCTGTATAATTAATCTGATCGTATGGGTTAATCTTCCGTAATCAGCTCCATAGCAAATAGGTTTTTGAGAATAGGTTTTTTAAAACTTTTATAGGCATCCAAATGCACTTTAAACGACACAGCTATTAGGATAGCACTTGGAAGCGGACCCAATTACGGATGACTAATCGAATGTAAAAAACATAAAAGAAAATTGTTTTTTTTTTTTAATTTTCTTTAACCAAGCATGGGCAGTTAATTAAAAATTGTGGCAACTCTGCCACTTATTCCGAACTTTTTTTTTTTTTCATAATTGTTGCAAACAAATGCTCACTTTTGGCATAGATTAAAACAAACCATACTTCAAAATTATTTTTAAAAATCAGTAAAACTTTTTGAAACTAATTTCATTTAAAAGTACATTATTTTACCCATTCTATGATATAAAAATTGAAATTATTCGATATTATTTAGAAGTGAACTCATGAACGATAAAAGCAAAAGCAATAGCGGAAGTCCTTACTATCATCGGTGCATACCGGCGGTACATTTCTAATATAAAATGAACCACGCTTTTCTGACGCCGACAAAAAAGTACATAAGGAAAGCAATAGACATTTCCGCTAATTAGAAGAATTATTAATTCAAAAATTTTTGTTTCGTTCAAGTGTAACCATATCGGAAAAGATTACCCCTTACATTATAAATATAATGAATAACACTAAAATCCATTCTTTAATAATAATACATACGACGCGTTATCGTGCGTAAGACATGATTTACATTTCAGAACAAAAATACGTTATTTAAGAGAAATCATCAGCTTTAAACCTGAAAAAAAAAAAAAAAAAAAAAAAAAAAAAAAAAAACATTTTTAAACAATTTATGAAATTCTTAATCGAATAAAATGAGCCGCATAAAAATATTCAAATTAGAACAGAGTTAATTTAAAATTGATTTGTGTACTTTGTGTGCATCGTAACATAAAATATTTGATTAGTATTTAATTTAAAATAGAATTTTAATTAAATTAGAACAATAAACATTTAGCTATTCACAATTATAAAACGACAATACAGTCGTTATTACACTTTATCACGATTATTTTATAATTAAATTTTGTTCCCCTCTTTTTTCTAAAATAGCTATGTAAACACTACCGTTACTTAAAACTTACGGCATATTTCAATCTAAACCTCAAATAAGGATTCAACTGAATTTAATTTGCATCCAGGAAACTGCATTTATCCTAAAAGTGTTTACAACTCATTTAATTTTGAATAACTTCCTTGTAATCAATACAAGTCATTTTCCTAGTGCTTTTAGCGATAGGATCTGTTACCATTTCAACTTCAGAAAAAAAAGAGATAACTGATATTTTAGAAAGCTTTAGTGGGAAGGATATTTTGTATTTCGCAAAATAAAACTTGTAATAAACGAGGATTTTATTGATGTCGAAATTTATGATCTGGAAGCTGATATCAATGGTAGGAGACATTTTTCGCCGAATGCGCTTTGTTCTGGAGATGCTCTTTTAAGAGTATGGAAATAAAGTCTTTTGAAATAAGAAGAGTCTTGAATAATCTGAGTTAATATGCATCTTAAGGAGAGGAAAAAGGACATTCTGTATAAATTTGCTCTGAATTTCGGGTTTGATTGGGTATTAACTTGAAATATGAACTGTAAAAACGATCTTAACCGCGTGTAATGGTTGTTGAGTTTTACAATTGATTTAATAAAATTGACTTTATAGTTTGCAGTTTCGGAAGATTTTATCAGATCAGTATCATAAAGTTAAGCTAAGTGTTTCAATTTAATTATTTCTTAAAATAAAAAAGTGTATTTTTATCAAAGAAGAGAAGATGCAGAATAGTGAAAGAAAGTATATACTCTATAAAGAAAAGTAGTAGGCTAATTTTATAAAATCTGCCTAAATCAGAAAATCAAGCTGCTAATAACGAGAAAGTTTTTATAAGAAAAATCCATAAACTGCCTAAAAAGCAGTCCTTGCGGAAGTGAAAATGTTATACCAGTCAATGTGACTGGTAAGTCTGATTTTCTAATTGGCAGTTGCTAAGATCTATCAGTTACAAAAGATAATTTTTATTCAATTTGTTGTTGGTCTCCTAATTTCTTACGCAGGTTCAAAAATGGTTCATCAAACATTTCTCAAGATAACTGACAGCACGCCGAAAATAGAAAGTGTGTACAGACATTTGGCAATTTAGTGCATAAATTCTAAACACGATCGTAGTTATAATGATTGTTTGTATTTGAAGTTCATTTTATAAAACTTTCAAAATCTTACATTTTATTTAAATATTAAAAGTTAGTTTCAATATCAGAAAATTAAACAATTCGATTTTATGACCCATTATAAAATATCTGACCATTTAATCTGGAAATTTTTTTATTCAAGACTTTGCTACCATATTCTTTCTCGGTACTACATTTTATAGCATCTTTTTCAAGTTAAAAAATACTATAATCGTGTAAGAATCCGACTTTAGAAAATAACTTAAATAGCTTATTTTGTATTTCCTTAAGATCTCTTCGTTGTAGATGTATAGGTTTTCAGACAGCTATCGCAGTAACAAAGGTAAGAATCACAATTTATTTATTCAACATCATACTCGTGTATTTGTAGCTATTATTATTTAAATTTAACAGAAAATTCCTTGTTCCAGACGTTGCAAAAATAAAGAAAAGAATTTGAAACTCTTGAAAATTGAGATGAATAGATAATATAGGTAATTATATTTTCAAATTAATTACTTACAATTAAGGAATGATATTTAGATAATCTTTAGATTTAATTATTTTTGACATTTTCTTTTAGCCTACAACGTAAATTTTACTTCTGATTATAATTTTCAGCATATCTCATCTTGAAATCCACAAATGCGAGCTGAGGTGAATTTGATACTCCACAGTGTTTACAACGCGTTTAGTTTACGTGTCTACTTTCTAATCAATACAAGTCATTATTCCATAGCTTTTAAAAATGGGATCAAAACACACTGTTCCCATTTTAACTTAAAGAAAAAAGGGAAACCTAATACACTGGGAAGCTTTTTGGAAAGAAGCTTTTATATTTCGAGAAGTAAAGCTTGTAATAAATGAGGATTTTATTGATCTTCAAATTTATGGTCTGGATGCCTATATCAGCGTTCGAGACATTTTCCCTTAAACTGCTTTTGGAGGATCTTTTCAAGAATATGAAAACAGAGTCTTCCTTTTAAAGTATCAAGAGCTTTGTATGTACCAGATTAATATACATTTTGAAAGAAAGAAAATTGCATCTAGTGAGCGTTTTCCTTCGATCAAGTATTAACTTGAAATCACTTGCGTTATGCATGCGATCGTGTTTCTTTATAATGATTGTAGGGTTTTGAAGTTGAATTTACAAATGTTTGAAAATATTTCACCTTTAGCATTTATTAAATACACAACAAATCTAAACACCACAATTTATTTATATATTAATGAATTTGTATTTTTTTTTTAATAATTCCTTTAATGTAATTAGAATTGTTTCAGGCGTAAAAGAAAATAATTATTTTATTTTAAAGCATGCCATATAGGTTGTTTTTTTTTTACATCACGTTATTCTCTACTTTTTCTTTGGAGTTCCCTTTTTTTAGCCTACCTAGTAAATTTTACTTGTAATTAAAATTTGCAGCACATTTTAGTCACAGCCCAAATGTGAGGTGAGATGAATTTCAATTAACTCCAAGAAACTGAAAATTTAGATGATCATTAGCGGTATCTAATAGTATATGTAAATACAATGTTTTCAGCACCAAAAGTTTACCAAATATTGCAAACTAATTTCGACCGCATTCAGCACGTTAAATGTTACCGATACTAGCCTATACCAATTAGTAAATCTTTGATGCTTAAAACAGTGAATTATTTACGCCTTATATTAAAAGAACTGCATTCATGCACAGTGTTTACAAATCGTGTATACAACTTCTGTCTTATCAATATATGTCATTATTCCATGTTTTTTAGAATTCGCATCAAAACTCACTGCTGAAATTACAACTTGAGAAAAAAGGATACCTAATATTTTCGAAAGCTTAGTGAAAAGAAGCTTTTACATTTCACGAAGTAAAATATATAATAAATGAGGATTTTATTGATCTCGAAATGTATAGACCGGATGCTAACATCAAGGTTGGAGACATTTTTCCCAGAAGAAGCTATTGTTCTGGATATGGTCTTTACATGAGTAATAAAAATAGAGTCTTTTGAATTAACAAGAGTCTTGGATGTTTTAGATTAATGTACATTTTAAGAAGGAGAAAAATGGCATCCAGAGAGCATTTCCATTAAATTCTGGGGACTATTAGGCAACTATGAATCACAAGTACGATCGCGGTTTTTTATAAAAATTATTGGATTTTGGAGACAGTTTTATAAGTATTGCATTTCCGTTACTTTTATATGTATGAAGTAAGTTAAGCTATTTTTTTTATTTAAAAAAATAATATGAAATATACTTTTATTGGAAAAAAAAATGCTTGAAGAAATGACTGTAAGCATAAAAATTACACGGCGTATTTTCTGAAATCTAATATACGCAATCTATATCAATAAACGAATAGTTTATGAGTCTGTGTATTGCAAACTCTCACCATGTCCTAGAAAAATCCAGTGCTACGACGTTGGGCACCCTACAAAGTGTACCCAAATTTTTTGAAAACACATTTTAGATTGTTTTTAAAATTAACTTTTCTGGTATTTACGCTGTATGTTCGCAATAAGTATTTTCTTTAATCATCTTCATATTTGTTTATAAATATAGCATAAATCCATACGTTGCCTTTCAGAATAGAACAAAACATGCCCCTTCAGATAAAGTTTATCTTAAAATTGTAACTTAATTTACGAAGTTTTAATGATTTATTTAAGAAAAGCTTTGACTAAAAAATGTAAAACATACATTGTTTCACCTTTAATTTCCATAAATGCCAAACTGAATTCAATTAATTTGTTTTATTGACGTTAAGACACCAATAGTATATATATATTTTAAATCACAATTTTAAATTGAAAATTAAAAATGCCACACCATATATTCGCCATTTTTTAAATTTTAGTATAAATCCAAGTGGTTACTAAAAATTAATGTTAGAAATTACTTTATTTAAAAAAACAACTGGAGTTAAGCATAAATAAAATGTGATTCAAAATAAAAAATTGGAAATGTACTAAATCAACCCCGATATGAAGTGTTTTAGTGGATGTGGTGTTGTAACGCCGTTTAGAGAAGAACATTTTAAAACAAAATTCGATTAAAATAGTTGAGAAAGAAACAATGGTCCGAAATTTCCGTTCCACATTGGTTAGAGTATAAAACTATGGTCGTATCGCCAAATGCAAATATAATGGCGATACTTTTGCAGCACCCTCTATTATAGAATCCAAATACGAACGGGTAGTGCTTCATAACTTAAGAATTTGATGATACGCTTGAAGGTTACTTCAAAGAAATATATGTTAATGAAGCACGGATTTTACAAAAATCAAACTTTAAAGGTGTAAAACAAATCGAACTGTTATGGAAAAAAATAATAAAATTTATCACGATTTCACTAAACTTTCACAGGCTTGAAAAAAAAGTGGTATATACGTGACTTCTAATATTAAAGGCATTAAGATGAACAAAACATGCCTGCAAAAATTTAGAAAAGTCTGATTTGATATAGAATAAAATCTTAGTTTGCAGAGCCTCACACAGAACTTTTTCCCCCGTGAAATTTCAAAATCTTAAAGATTGAAAAAAGAAGAAAAATCAATTATTTTTGCTCCAGTGTGACTCTCAATCTTACCAAGGTATACACCAACTTTTCTAAGTAATGAAAACAGTTAAAGTATTAATAATTATTGCAACAAAAACAAGGAAAAATATTGGTTGTTAGGTAAGAAAATTGCCTCATATTTTGTAGTTTTCGGAAAAAAAAAAAAACAATAACACACAAATATGCTGTGTTTTCGAAAATTTAATTTTTTAACATTCATTTTTAGAGATTTATTTTTGAGAACTTTCACGTTCTTTCTGAGATTTTTTGCTCATGCCATCCCATCCTATCATAGTAAAAATGCAATAGTTAAACTTTCATGCTAGTATACATCGCGAAAATATATATTTAATATTGGCAGAGGTACCTTAGCCATTCTTGGGACATTCCGCATATGTTTTTTAAATGTATTGCGATTAAGATGTTGGCAAAAAGTATAACTTCTTTTCGGATGACCTTCATGCAAAATTTGGCACATGTATGTGTATATGCGTGCGCAAATGCATGCGTAATGTGTTTTCATACAGGAAAGGAGAGGATACAGATAAGCAGGCGTTTTGTTACGGTTTCTCACATTATTTTTATTTACTTTGCACATACAAAGTTTTTTTAACCCTTTAAGCGTCCGGTTTATTTCTTACTTTATGTTTAATGATTCATAAAATAATACATATGAAAACTATTTGTATGGAGATTTGTTTACTATTACCTTACATATTTAATTATCTTATGCACTGCAAAAAAAAAAAAATAACATTAATATCAGTTTTGTATTAAATCAGCCCTTGATTTCAAAGATTACGTGACGGAAAAACCCGGTTAGGACGCTTAAAGGGTTTGCAGCATTGAAATAGATGTAAGCTGTATTCATCTGTAGGTGTTTTTTTTTTTTTTTTTTTTTTTTTTTTGGTGAGTTTTTAATGTTACTTTTTGTATTTATAATTCAACCAACAACAGAATGTGCCGACACTATCGCAAACTTTTAAAAATAACTTTGGAAAACAACAACAAAGCAAGTTATAGTGACTAAAATGGAAAATGCAAAGGATACACTTTACCTCAAAATGTATTGAAATTTCAGTTCGATATAAATATTTTGGTAGGAAATGTGAGCGTAATGGGGGTCGGTTCGGACGTGATCGCTGAAATATGTTTAAAAAATTTTCGATACTCCAAAACTAAAAGTAAGCAAAAGACAATTGGTAAGAAGAGTAGATCACCAGTAGCTGAGAAATACTTTAACTTTCCAGGTTCACTTAATAATACAGAAGAAGGGAAATAATATTATTTCGATGGCTGCCGGTGGCACTGGCGCCGAGACAGTTAAATATTAAATACTACATCTTGATAAGGATAGCGACTGGAGAGGGAATGATGAAAATCATACGACACAAATTGTTCATTTTATTTGTTGGCACATTTAATTTGGCGAGTACTTAGGAATCATAAGATGCCCGTTAGATTTTAACATATGGAGACCTTTGAATTTAAAAGAATAAACTTTATAATGAATAATCTTCATGTTTTCCACGAGTTTCACGTCATTCTGAATTAAATCACAGTTGGGAGAACAAAGTTCAAGATTTCGAATTTATGTCATTTTAAAGTCAGCATATTTCACGACTGAAGTCTTACGCTGGTGTTGTTCAATATAAATAAGCACAGGATGATTAAAAACTTTGATAATTCTATTTTTACACTTTTAAATATTTACAGACTCTTTACTGCGAAACATTTGGTTAATACGTGTTAAATATATATATATTCCTCACTGGGAATCCAAGATAATATCTTATTAAAATTTCAGCAATTATTTTCTTCTATAAAGAAGCCAAGAAACAACAGCATGATTTCATATTCAATTTCATGCTCCAGATAAATTTCCTTTTTTAAAAAAACAAGAAAAGAAATGCAGTTTACTTACTGCGTTCAATTTTTTACATTGCTACTAAAAAAACTAAAGAACATAAAAAAAAAACGTTTTTTAATATCAATTCTCTACACAGAACATATGATCTCTGGCGCCTTTTCATTCTGGCTGAGAGAGGCCCACTCAAGGGAGTCGCGAAATATTCCACACTTTATAAGTTAGCAAGACTAACACACTACCAACAGTACGTTACCAGGGTTCTTACGCGTCCTTGAATTTCCAAACCAAGAAATTCTACTGTACCAGTATTTTCTTATGGAAAATATCTCCTGAAATAAGGCGAAATTTCGTTCGTTTAAAATAGATTTATTTTCCTATAAAAAAAATACTGATATTTGGCCTTGAAAATAATGGTACCCGTACGAATCCTGGTTACACAATCATTTTTGGAAACCCGGCGATAAGGCCATAGATAGACAAAAGGAATAAGGATAAGTTACAGCTCAGTCATGATTCGGAAATAAACAAATGCATAATTGACATATTGCAAAGAACTAAGGAAGACGAGCAGATGTATTTTCGCAACAGAAATATTTCTTTTACTATTTTTAGATGAAAATGTGGTTGATCTCGCTTTATTATTAAAGATTAGAACTTACGTGGGGGCATTTAACTATACAAATAGCTTAATTATTTCTTTCTCTTATTTAGAATGGGATAACATAGGATTTAAAAAAATAATCAATGACTTAAATCAAATTTCCTTTTTAATAATAGAAAAAGAGATAATTTAAAATACATGTGATTTCACATCATAAGGAGCCCTGTCAAGCAGATAGACAGGTTATTCATGGTTCAAAATAAAATGAATGCATTACAATTTAAAATATGTTAATTTTAATAGGAAGGAATAATTATCTGAATCTATGCATTTGCGGCACATTTATGAATATATGTACATTGATGAAAAAATCTCTGATGGTTGAATTGCAAAACTCTTTTTTTAATTCTTTTAAGGAAATTACATTTAGCCCTATTATTTCACAGTCTTAATGCATTAACTTCTAAATAAAATTATTATGATTAAAATAAATATTTTATTCCCCCAAAGTAAGTATTTCAGAAGTAAGTGTGATACCTATTTTTTTTTTTTTTTTTTTTTTTTTTTTTTTTTTTAGAAATCCAAAAGCGTATAAGTAGAATTTCCAAGAATTTGTATTTATTTCCGTATTTAAATTATCTTTTGATGTTTAAGGAGCTTAACTTTATTCAACATCTTCCCCAAAGAATTGCTTAAATTACAAGTTATTATAAAAAATGCAAATAGAGATGCAAATTTTAAGTCTTTTGTTCAGCATCGATGATATTTGAGGCTTCATTTAAAAAATAAAATAGATAAACGATTAATATGCACAAAGGTGATTCACTTCAAAAACTTGATCGAACACTTTCGTAATAACTTCTAAAGCATACGCATATTTTCCACTTGAGAAAAAATTGTAATAAATTGTTGTTAATTTGATTTCGATTTGAAAAGAAATGAAATTATCAGCAGATACTTTTTGGAAAAGTATTTTATTAGTCATTTGCATTAAAGAGAAATTTTACTTGTCTTTATATTTATTATTTTTCTATGTAATGTATTCAAATAACTTTGATGAATCTGCATTTTATGTTATTTGTAGATGGTTAGTTAAAATTTAGAAGAGCGTTAAATATGTTTTGTAAATAATAGTTGTGCGTTTCGCAAGATATTAAACTAAAGTTTAAAATTTCTATTTCTATATTATATACCTTTGTCTTCATGAAATGTTCATCTGAAGAACTGTTTCATTAATTTAGCAAGTTTATTTACCAAAATTTAATTTAGTATTTTAAAAATATTTCTTGCAAATTTTTCCGGTTTCAGTATTTTTTTTTTTAATATATCGCTTATGTTTTTATAAATAGTTAAAAAATTATTTCATATTAAAAAGCAAATATTTTTTTGACTACACTGTGTTTGTTTAAGGCTTTATTGTTATGATATGTTTATTAATTAGGTAAAAAAATGTTTCTTGACTTGAATGTATTTAAGAATTTTTTTTTTCTTTTTATTTAGATCTTCGTTTTATGGAAAGATTTTCTTTTAAATTATCATTTTCGAATTAGAAATAACTGAACTTTATTTCAACGTACTATGCAAAATGTGAATCGATTGGGTTATTTTTATGAAGTCAAAGTAAAAACGGATAGACAAACAGACAAAGTGTGAATCTTTGGATCTTAATATAATACAGGCATTGAAGATTTTATATAAGCATCGAAATCAATCCTTTCAATGGAAACAAAAATACTAAAATTCAAATATTATGCATAACATTCATTTAAAAATGTGCCTTCCAAGTTACCTTCCCTCATTTTTGCAATGTTATTTTAAATTATATTTGTTTGGAAACTAACAATGAAACATCCTCACACTATTTTATAAGTGATATTACCTTTTTTTTTTCATTCAATAACCTTCCTTCTCATAAGTTCCTCTGTTATGAAAAGTATTATCATTCTTCAAATTCGATTGCTGAATAGAATATTGAAGAGAATTCTCATTAAAATTATAGAAATAAAAATTTGTTTTAAGATTCACGGATATAAAATGTGTGATGTTTCTTCACTTCTGATCGACAATGAAATCTCGAATACAATGGTTATGAAATGATCATAATATTACTTTTAATTTTCGCAGCTTTAAAATTTGCATATTATTTACTAAATTCCCTTCCACAACAGAAATTATTAATACCATGATATTATAGATTTCATAAAAATCACCCACAAGTTTCCCCTTTATATAATGTATGATTATTCTTTAAATTCTAATCCGCAATAAAACCTTAAATTCCATGAATAAAAGTTGAAAAAACTACCTTTAAGTTTAATGTTATAAAGAGTGTGATTATTCTTAACGTTCTTTTGCACGAAAAAATCTTAAATACATTGATCACACTGAGGACATTACAAAGACAATAAACAAATTTTAAATTTTTCCGTAATAAAAAGTTGCGATTATTCTTCAATTTTTTTCTACAATAGTATTATTTCTTGAAAAATATTTAATGCGTATATGCCCTTCCATCTCAGTCAGGGTACAACATTCTTTCTTTTAGGTTCAAATTTTAACCCATTTTCTTAATATTATGACAATTCTTTAAATTCTAATCCACAATAGAATCTCCAATGCAATGAATATATTTTGAAAATTACATAACTACCTTTAAGTGTTAATGTTATAAAAAGAGTGATTATTTCTCCTTTTCCACAAAAAAAAAAAAAAAAAAAGAATACATTGATCCCCTTGTAAAAAAGTTTTTCTGTAATAAAACATACGATTATTCTTCAAATATTTTCCACAATAGTGTTATTTCTTGAAAAATATTTAATGCGTATGGTATATTCTCTTCCATCACAATAAGCGTATTCTTTCTTTTAGCCTATTTTCTTAACTTCAAACATTCAAACAAAAAAAAGCGTCGATCGAATATCATTTTTTTTAATTTAAGCTTTCCAAAATAACTTTTCATCCCAAGCTGTGATAAGTAAAGGAATCCCCGTTCAGTCCAAAGACAGAAAACTGATAAATGTGACATAATGAAGATAAATGTGGCCTAGTTTTCTAAATAATCCTATCCTTTTTAAGGCGCCATGGAAATTCCTTTAATTTCTTAAATACAATTTTATTCATGTTTTATCTCTTATGCATGAATAGTCATTTCTAAAAGTCACGGTAGCAGTAATTCTTTTCCAATATAAAAAGAAAGTAAGTAAGCTGCATGTGAAACTTCGTATCACACTGCAATACTATTCCGACTAATACTATACCAATATGCTATTTCTTTCGGGCAGCAATTAAAGAGTCGTCACTAAAAAGAACGTTCCGTTAACTTCTAAGTATCGCACATTTCCTTTTGTACACCTTCGTATGGAGAAGAAACGTACTTTTAACTGCGCAATTTGTTTGAAAACTGCGTTTCAATTTATTTTTGAGATATTGATTTTTTTGTAGTTTTAATCCTATTTCTTTAATGGTGGCAACTGAACTACTCCACTTCTGTAGAAAATAAAAGGAAAATGGTAGATAACTATACCTGTTTATTGTCATCATCTCATAAGAACTGAAAAAAATAATTAAAATGCATGCTATTCCGAAAAAAAAATATAAGCAAATGTTTTCTGATAAGATGTGGAGCTATTATGAACTATATAGGGTCATCGAAAAATAATACCTAGATTTAAAAAAAAAATCATAGCATCGAAACCTTTTATGTTAAATGAGTAATTCTTTCACTACACGATAATTGATGAAATCAAGTTTGGTTTTAGTTCTCCAGAATTCGTTTGCGTGTCTGTGTTATGCGCGGATTAGTTGCGCAGTCGTCAAGGTCAGCCGACGCGCCAGAATGCAGCTGCTCAGTACGATGTTGACCGTGCAACAAAAAGCACAGTGCGTGATTTGGTATGCGGGTTATTTCATGACAAAGTTATTGGACCTTTCTTTTTCGAAGAAAAAACCATGTACTAAGCAGCTGCAGTCTGGCGCGTTGGCATACCTTGACGACTGCGCAACTAATCCGCGCATAACACAAACACGCAAACGAATTCTGGTGAACTAAAACCAGTTATCGTGTAGTGAAAGAATTACTCATTTAACATAAAAGGTTTCGATGTTATGATTTCTTTTAAATCTAGGCATTATTTTTTGATGACCCTGTATTTAATTTTAAGTATTCATATTAATGTTAAACAAATGAGCGCACGTGATAAATTAAATAGCCGATTTGTTTTGTCGAACTTACGACACCCCGTTTTGCTGGGTTGTTTGTGTTTGTTCCGTGATTGTGACGTCATATGCATACTTTTCTATAGATGTTATTTAACACTAGATCGTAAATGTGGTATTCTTCAGCGGATGTTGTTTCAAAATTCTATGTCAGAAATGTAAGGATAGGTAGAGGGGACCTTAGTAAGCAGATTTCGTATGGGAATGTGGGTGTGGAAATACAGGCCATGGAGGGCGCTGAGGCCATGGAGGGCGCTGTTAAATTCAGTGAATAAAAGCATTTCGCTAGCTTGAATCGTCATTCTCCGCGCGGATTTCGAACAACATGCATCGTTACACCAATGTAAAGCTTGCTTTCATGTATGAGGCTGCGCAAGTAAATGGAGCGGCAATTCAAAGGATGTGCATGGAACGATTTCCAAGTAGGAATCTACCGGTTCGACGAACATTTGGGTGTCACCATCGGGAGTTGTGCGCGAGTGGATCTTTTTATACCTCGAGGGGTCATACGGGCACTGGAAGATATCGCAGAATTCCTGCAGTGAAAAAAGCCATATTCTGCACAGTAGAGGAATGTCCTTCGAAAAGCTCGAGAACTGTTGGAGGTGCGTTGGTTGTGAGTCAGTTACTTGCGCAGCCACATACATGAAATGCATGTCGGCAAGCTCCGCATTGGTGTAAGATGCAATTTGCCCGAAATCAAGGAATGACGATTCAAGTCAGCGAAGCGCTTTCATTCCTCGAACTCAATAGCGCCCTCTATTTTCCAACACTGCATTTCCGCACCCACATTCCTAGACGAAATCTGCTTACAAAGGTCGGCTCTACCTGCCTCTACATTTCTGACATATAATTTTGAAACATTTTGTATAAATATGACATTTTCTGGTCATAAAAAGCAACAAGAAACTTTGTCGCTTAAGGGAATGGTGGGCTTTGAAATTTGAAAAAACCTTCAGAATAATGATTTCTTTTTCTTTTTCTTTTTAGCATAGTAATATTTATGACCACAGCTTCCAAACTACAGGAGATAAAAAAGCGATCATTTTAAGCGAGTTATGCGTTTTGTTGCGCATCCGCAAGTGTGTTATTAGTCAAGAAAATTATTATTGTGTCAAGAAAAATAATTTCAGATTATGACTACTAATAGAAAATAAAGTTATAGAAATTTTAAAATTTCTTAATTTCTTCTTTCTAAAACACATCTTCTTATTTTTTTAAATTCAATTCTATCATAATTTACAAGATATACATAATATTAGATTACTGGAAGCATAATTGATGAGTTTGCATATATTAAAAATACTTTTTGAGTAATATTGGTGAGTATATGATACAAGCGGATGTCATCATCATACAAAGTACATGTGGGGTTCATATTAATAGTAAAAAACATGCTTGTTTGAACAGGTCTACTTTCAAAGAGCTATTTCCTTATTAGTTTTTTTTTTTTAAGAAAAAAGAGAAAGTTTTCCAAGAGTTTGTTTCAATTGTTTACGCAAACCTCAATCATACTCATGGCGAAATTAGTCATGATTTACAATATGTATAGGATAAAAAAATAAATGTAAATAAGATTTATAATATTTCATTTGTTTATTGCTTAACATTGCATTTTGCATTTGTATGTAATAAATTTTTCAAGAACTTAACCTGTTGTCAGTTTTATGTTTTCCCATTTCTTTTATTACTATGTAAAGTACCAAATAAAAGTAACATATAAACAGCACTTCCTTTATGAGTTTACTTTTAAAAACCTTCCAGAATATTCAAGTTTCTAAAGATGAACTTGTGTTTTTCTGAATTTTTAAGCATATGAGTCTTGTCATTGAAAAGAGTATGAAAACGGAAAGAACTGCGGCAGTTATAACATTCGAATTGACTTTGTGAAAAATGACGATATATAAGGCTGTTTCAGTTATTAAAGAAAGGGCTCTCAAAAATTCTTATTTCGAAGTGTAGCTTTTAGAAATGCATATAAAATATTGGCATTTGTAAATTGATTATGTCATCTGCCATGATATAATAAAAACGATAACATAACACAAAGTCTGAAGCACTAAATGCTCGTCTTTGGAAAATGGCATTTATCCATTGAAATACCATATAAAGTTTTATGGAATAAGTATGTTTAAATATATTTTCCGATGTTTCATAATTTAAATACTACTAATATCGATGCAACTATTTGCTTTAGTAACACGACATTTAAGAAACTTTTCATTTGGTTTGATCTGGGCTTAGAATGTTATGCTGCATAGATTACCCTTTTCAGGAAAAGAGAGGTGTATTGGTAGATGCCGTTTCACTTATCGTAAAATTTATTAATTGAATAATTAATACATTCAAATAAAATCAGACATTTTTTTAGTAGAGAAAAGTTTAATACCATTGAATAGAAAATCATATATTACACGGTAATTATAACTTAGGTTTGTAATTTTTCAAGAAACAATGTCAATGTAAATTCAATCGATGAAAATCTTTAAGAAAATAACGTTAAAATGTATTGTGGCATAAACATAACGTACTTTTTAAAAATTTTACAACATGATCCATTACCTGCTACATTAGACGTTAGATACGAGTTCAGAAATAAAGCGGAACGAACATAGTAAATTATTTTAATTGCACAAAATAATACCAGAATTGTGCTAATATATAAACGAAACAAAATGTTCATTACGGGTGGTATCACTGATGCTTGTGTTAACGGTGCTACTGTTAAATGATTCACCTTCATTAGTAAAATTTTATAATTAAAAGAGTAATAATGTCCTGCTTCATTGTCAAGTTTAATGAAGTACGGAAGTTAAAGTATTTATTAAAAACTGCAACAAATTTGTAAAAAGTGATTTCGAATTTCAGTGACATAGGATTCTGAATGTAGTGCTAGAACAAGATAACAATAATGTAGAGAGCTCGATAAAGCGAGACTGAAAGAATGTTGTAATTACTGTATTCGACCACCCAACATCACCAACGAGTCCTGTTAAATTATTATTCAACCTAAATATACCGTAGTACCCGTTTTTATCTTTGTAGTTTTCGGTTGTTTTTCTTAGATATGATATATCGAAAAGTACAAAGGAAGAAAAAGACAAATCGAAAAGTACAAATTATCTACTACATAACACCTATTCCTCCTTTTATAGTTTTAACTCTGTTTCTCTGGCAGGCGATATCGAAAATTATAAACGAAGAAGGAATTATCTGTTAAATAAAACTTCTTCCTCTTTTTCTGGTTTTCAGTTCTCCTGCCCGGGAAAGTGATATCGAATAAATGTGAAGGAAGAGTATACAATCTACTCTATAACACTTCCCCTTTCGCATAATCTATTATACATAACACTTCCTCTCCTTCTATTCTTTTTAGTTTTCTTTGTTAAGAAGAAGATATGGTGAATCATATAGAAAGGAAATTACTATTAGGTATCACTTACTTCTGTTTCAGTGATTTCAGTTGTCTCCTTAAGAAAAGTGAAAATATTATGCAAAGATTTAAAAGGATGTCAAGTTGTCTACTACTTTTCCTATTCCTCCTTTTGCAGTTTTTAACCCTTTTAGGACTCGCCGCGTTCCTAAAAGTTTTACACTTTGCTACCAGTAATTTAAATAAAAAATCTTCAGGGCAGATTCCTTTAACATCTACAATAGAATTCTAAAATAAATGTTATAGTTTCAAAATTTTGGTAGGAAAGTGTGAAAATTTTAGCATTAAAATAACTTGTTATAAAATTCATTTAATACACCGATTAGTAGCAATACAGTTTAGAATTTTAGCTTTCTTGGCGTTGAGGGGGGGTGAAGGGATTTTTCCATTCGGAAATATTTCTATATTTCTATTGTAAGAACATTATACTTTTACATTTACTAATTATACAAAATACTAAGAAAAAGATTTAAAATAAAAGATTTGAGTGGGGTTATAAATATTGCACAAAATTCTTATAAATTAAAATTTAATTAATCCTTCTAAATCCTTCAATCTTTCTAAAACCCTTCTAAAATTTATTAAATGATAATGTAAATCTCCTAATGTAGCTTCAAAACGTCACAAAAAATGCTTTAAAAGATAAAATTTTCATGAATTCACAATTGAGACTCTAAAGAGTTAACCATATTTCTCAAGAAGGGGATATAAAAAAAGACAAATTTCATTCAAAGAATACGATAGCTATTAAATAAATTTGTTCCTCCTTTTCTGAATTTCAAGTCTCCTCCTCAAGAAGGCAACTCAAAAATATATGTACGAAGTGCACATAATCAACTGTATAACACTTCCCTTTTCATAGGATAACTCTAGGATAGATGGCCATAGTTTTTAAAGATTGAAATAAAAATTCTTAGAAGATAACAAATACAAGAAATAGTTATGCATAATGGAAATTCTTATTCATATACTCATCATATTTTCGACAAAAAATAATTAAATATCCAGAACAAAAAGTGGGAAACAAAATTGAAATTAAATTGGCAGATGGCCATCTCTCCCTCAAACCGAGGAGAGATAGCGATCCAATACAAGAAAGACAAAATGAAGTTAAAATAGAAAAAAAAAACACATTTCTTGTAGTTAATCATGAAAAACACATAGAAATTTGTAAAGATGCAATTATATCACGGAAAACCAGTGAATAAAATTTGAATAAACAAAATGTGCAGTATAATTTCAATCCTTCTTTTTTCGTAAAATTTTACCACATTTTCGGCAAAGAACTTTATGGTTCGTACACGTTTCATGGAACCACTTCTGGCACCTTATGCATTATATGCAATAATCCCTTTTGGTTGTGGTATTATATTCTTCTCCGCAACAAACACAGTGATCCTCATCCAATTTTATTCCCTCGGAATCGGTAGAATTTAATAATTTCAAATGTATATCATCTTCTTCGCTACTGCAAGTGTCAAATTTTTGTTTTTTTTCGCGTTTCTTTTAGATTTTAAGTTTATTTATCAACTTTATCTGTCTCGAATGAACGTTTCCGAAGTTTTTCAATATTTTCTGAAACGAAAATACATCGTTACTCCCTATTATATTATTGCTGTTGAAATATTTATATTAGTTACAATTTAAATAATTATGTCAATTAATAGAATTATAAACATAATAATTATATAATTCTTTAAAAAATAATTTATTTAGTTAAAATACTCACTCCGTATAATTTTGATATATTGATTACAGGTGGTTATCTCTCCTCGATTTGATATGGCCATCTCTCCTAAAATTGATGGACAGATTGCTACCCATTTTAAAGCGTCACTTTGACATTGTACGTCTTTGTTTTAGACTTAAAGCAAAGATTGGATTATATACATGTCTTAAAAGTCCTTATAGTAAAAAAAAAAAATTAACATAGGTACTGCAAAACATTCATATACCTAACTCAACAAAAATATCCAATCACTAAGTTAAATAAACATTAAAATTACACTTTCTTTTTATAATTGAAAATCACAGCTGCACGTCGCAATGAATGAACACGTTGAACTATTTCTTACGAACAAAGTTTATGCTGCAATCTATGGTATAGTTTTTGAAATATTTAGGCTGGTCATCTCTCCTCTATGACCCTCTATCCTAGAATTACCCTATAATCTGCTATATACCAGATGGAATAATTTTTATTATTATATAATATACTGGTAGACAGTATTGAGATTTCATTGTGAGTACCACAATAGAAACAATCAAGAAGTATTTCTGGAATTAATCTTTGTCATTTTTAAGTAGCCATATTTCTTTCTCAACATACCGCCCATGTATAATCTTATTTTAAAATTAAATGTATGAGTCGCGATACATATTTATTTAGTGTGTATGAGGCAAATCTCTAGAACAATAATAAATATACTATTTATCCATTTCCTTTTGTGATGGTATTTATAAATTTTAAAAAGTTTGTTGCACCTCGTTCAGCTATTTCAAACATTTTTCAGGTTAAATGTGTTCGAGATAGTGAATTTTAGATATACTCTTAAAAAGTTTCTCCATGTGACATACGAATAAAACTGATCACGTTCAATAAATAGTCAAAAATAAATAGTTTGATAAATTGCAAAACTCAAAACCAGAAAAGTTGTAAAAGTTTAATTAAAGCAAATTTGGTGTTTAAGAATTTTTAAACAGTTTTCATGTAATTATTTTGGTATTAAGTTCTATTTTAAACTTTTGTATTGAAACATTTTGAAACTTTTATAATAATTCTTTTTATTTTACTTTTTGAAATTTGCACTATTTCTGTTTCTATTTTTACTCTATAACATTTCCCCCCCCAAAAAAGATAAAAAAAAAATTACAGGCAAGTAACAAGTGGAATTTCGCCCCTGTCGGGCGTACCCACATTAGGATCCACTGGATTACACTCATTGTTATTTTCTATACAAAATTTTCGGAACAAACGTTAATTTCTACTGCATGCATTATGTGAAAAATAGAATAACAAAACATAGATTTGAAATCAAAAAGCGAGAAATGGTATTCTGAACGGAAATTTGCATCTCATCTAGCATAAACCTTTCTCTGTGATTTGCGGTCCATGTTTCCTATTAATCGGCGACCTCATTTCGAGGGAAACCAACTCGACTTGCACGCTAAACAAGCAGATTTTTTTTTCCGTAACAAATAACGAAAAGCATAGGGAGCATCCAACATAAAATACCAAACAGCTGGTATTGATGAAGGCATACCATTACAGAGTCAATTATTAAACCTCGTACAATCAATAGTGCCAGAGGTTTGATTGATGAAAAAAAGATGTTAATTTTATATGAAACATTCCTTGCCAAACACCATTGTCCGAAGAATCAGCGATATGGTTAGTAATGAAAAAAAAAAAAAAAAAAAAGACAAAAAAAAAAAAAAAAAAAAACTTCAGTCGCCTCATATGTACAAAATTCACACTGCAAATGGAATAATCGATTGGCGGCAGGAGATTGGAGGTTTTAATAGTATTTGTTTGTTTACTTAGAAAAGTCTCACGAAGATGTTCTTCCCTGCAGAATATGATAAACCAATTCTTTACACTACGAAATATTATATTTAATCTTTAAGATGAATGTTTTTATCAAATGAAATCTGCGCACCGATTATGCGAATGAGATGATGGGTCAATAATTATAAAGCCTTTTTAAGAATTTAAGTTAAGTTAAAGAATTGCAGAAGCAGCCATTGAATTCGTCAGGATGCGCGCTCTGATCACGAGAAAATGTCGTCTCTATTTATAAATGGCGTTGAATAGTTCCACCTAAATAGTAAACTATATAATACCAAGACCTCTTAAAAGTCTTTCGACGTCTCATACTAATGATATGATGATAGGCGTGAAGATATAGAAAACCACTTTCAATTCCCCTGCTTCATACTGAAATAAGGTGGTGATCTCGAGAAAAAACGTTTTCACGTTTTAGAAAATTGTCTACAAAATAAGCAGCATATGATGGATAATAACTCTCATTAGAAAATTCTTTTTAAATGATGAAGAAATGAATATCAGACGCGCACGTTGTCTAGCAGTCAACACCTAGCAAATGAAAAAAAAAAAACACATGAAGGAATATTATGGATTGATCATTAATTTTTTTCGCTTTTTCCGAAGTAATTAATATTTGCTAAACCAGGCTATTATTGTGAACGAGCAAATGCGGAGTGTGAATAAAGCTAATATAAAAAAACAATTAATAGTCAACCAATCAAATAATAATTCTGCTTGGGAAATATTAGGGAAGTTTTTTATTTTCCTTCTTTTATGTTTTTAGGGGTGTTGAACAAGAATTTTAACTTTTGTGACCTCGTAACTTGCGTACTTAAAAATTTATCATCGAAAAGTGGAAAAAAAATATTTCTAGGTTTTTTTCTTGTATTTTGTTAATGGTTCATTTTTTATGAAAATTGTTAGATAAAATAATACAAGAGATATCTTCCTGCACTTTTTTTTGCATATTGAAATTCCGCATCGAAGTACAAGAAAGCGATCCGATCGACTATGCATTCATTTCAATCACCAATTTGAAGCTCTTGAAATTATTTTAAAATTATACGCAGTTGCACTTCGACTACGTTACCATTTGCGTTACCAATTTTTCTACTTTTCTAGCAGTAAAAGGCATTGAAATAATGTGATTAGAGGGAAATATAAAAACAAAAACTCCAAAGTAGATCAGGATACAAATTTTTATTTTCCTACTAATTAATATTAAATAATGAAATATATTAATGATTAATTGCAAAAAATAAGCAGAAAGTCACTTGTAGCATGAATTAATTGTACTTTGGTCGTTTTGATAATCTTGGATTATGAAAATCCTTTTTTCAGCTCATCGTCAGCGAATTGTTCTTCAACGCTGGAAGGCTCTGTTTGAAGCTGTACCTGAGTAAATAAGGAACCATCATCCTGTATGTCGGTTCTCAAGAACCCTTTCATGCACGCTCCGCTCAGGAGCATGGTTTCCTAGAGAAATATAGTGAAACGCGCAAGGCAGAGCACCCCCCTGCACCCAAAACCTACGGGTTTGGAGTCACTCCCCTTATCCCCCAAGAACCCCAGAGAAACCGGACACTCACATAAGAGCCGGGACCTAGGACTTTTAGGCTGGATATAGACGCATGTTTTGCCTCCTTCTCCAGTTTTCGTGGAAAATCTTTTATTCTAGACGGTTCTGCGGTTTATTCACAAAAGAATTAGGGGAATCAACAATGGGTCAGGAGATAAGAAACTCGATTCTACTTGAAGGAAGGCTCCTCTTTTGCAGGACATCAGTCTCTTTCCTTTAAAAGTCATTAAAAATAAAAAATACCACGTGGCCACAGCAAACGATGCCGAGACTGATAACAGTTAGAAGGATGGTGCGTTCTCAGCCTAAGTCTTGAACGATAGGGTCATCGACCTCCCCTTTTTCGATAATTAAGACGTCGATGTTCTCGCAAGAGCTATTATCGTTTAGGCAGAGAAGCGAACAATATTTATTATTCTGTTTACAGCCAAAACTTTTACCATAAATATTACTGCATTTGCAAGAAATATGTACTAGTTCATGTTCTGATGCTAGTTTCTGTAAAGTGCCAGTTGGCCTGATGTCATTCTAAGTTTTCTTCGACTCCATTGTTCTGCTGTTTTCCAATGTTTCAGCCATTTTTGTACTTGGTGGTATAGACTGAACAGTGCAATCGATCTGCGTCTTCTGTGACAGGAAATGATATGATATTCGCAGATGTCTTGCAAGCCGATTTGATGTTGCACCTGTACCTATGGTTGTTGTAAGAAGTTGAGTTTCCTTACAAAACACAAACAAGGATACGAAAAAAAAAGTCCATTAGTGACAGCTTCTGCATTAGCGTCGGAATATTTGAATAACTGTGCCACATTTTCAAAGAGGCATTCTTTTCGGTAATTTAAAGAATTCAATTTTTACTTTGTTGCATTGGGCCGAAGTGGTATAACCTCCTCACATGATGTGTAGAAAAAAAGTCTTTGGCTACTGTTATGTCGGCTTCACTTATTGGTGAATTGATCTTCTGGGGACTCAAGCTTTTTCCAGTTTAAAGAAATAAGCATTGGAAAATTGCAAAGACCCCTTAGAATGACCATAATGCCAACATCTTCACTAATGACTATTCCGTTGTCATGGTTAGTTGTTATAATATAGGTGTAGTGTTGATAATGTTTATTTCAGCATCTTATTTTTTCTGCTTGCGAATCAAATTTGCAAAGCTAAAACTGCTCATCAGCACGGTTTTTGTTCTTGCCGCTTTTAAGAGATTGTCTCTTAGAAAATTTTGGAACCATAGTATCGTTGAAAACAACCTCATTAGATGGCGTTTAGTGAGATAATCTTTTATTAAGTTTTCAATTCTGCTATATTATCTTGATATTCACTGAAACTTGAAAAAGCGTTATCTGTGTATTTAGTCTTAATAAAGGCCACATAAATAACCCAAATTTATCAAAATACGATTACTGATTTTTTTTTAAATTGAAGATTTGCAATATATAATAGAGGTTTTCAAAAATCCTGACACTGATACAAATACTGTTTCTAATGCTAGGCTGTTGTTTTGTATATTCTTTTTTGGATTCAGTGAGAAAACAGCCCTTCCATGGCAAACCTTAAATACAGGTGTACATGAAATTTTGCTTTCAAGGTAATCTTTTAACGAACCAATTCTTACCACATAAATCGAACATTGATAGGATTCCCTCAGGGTATAGCCACCAAAAATTACAATGGCTGGTTTATATAATTTCTTGAGAAACTGATTCAGGTTGTTATCATTATTTTCTAATTGCGTATGTGCTTATATTTCTATTGAAAAAATTAATAAACTAGATGACTTTTGTATCATTTACTAAGTTATAAAAATCATTGAAAACTATTTCAAACAGTTTCTTGAAAAAAATGGTTCTAAAATTGAAAACATGAATTTTCCAGAAATTGATACGGACAATTCTTTCTCTATGATCGAAAACTTCAACATACTAAATTTCTTTTCAGATTTTTCTGATGTTTGGGTAAAGCAAATTCTCCAACTAGTATTTGGTTAATTTTTGATGAACGAAAAACAGACAAGGAAAGATATTTTTATTAAAATTCAGATTAATTCATTTATTCTAAATTCTTTTGTTAAGTTTCTGAGTATATTCTCGCCCGCCGGTAAAAATATTTGATTAAAAATTGTTTTTTTCCTTGTATGTGAAATTCTTAACACATTTTATATCGGTTATGTTTTCTCTATTGTATTAAATTTATATCAACAAATTTAAAATTTATTAAATTTCGTAAGTAAAATGGCATCATATAGGAATATTTATTACATTGTTATATATATTTTAATTGAAATACTTACCCACCGTCTTGAAAAACAGAATATTAAATCCAACTGGAATCATACTTATTAAATAAGTTTGTATTGATTTACAGCTTCTGCTTGAAAAAAATATTATTGTCATAAAACACGTACGCAAAACAATGAATTTTACTTATTCAAACAATACTTTCTTTTTATATTCTTCCATAATGTCTAGTTTTTGAATTTTTTATTATTTTCTGTTGAATTAAAGAATGTAGTCTGTAGAAAAAAATAATCTCTCAAAGGCGGGTTTACGTACTTAAGTACTGCTTTAGATGAAAATTCTCATAAAATAAAAATAAATCAGAATAATGCGCTTGAAATAAAAATTTTACTGGTTTATGTTCTTTTTTACGATGTTTTCTTTTTTAAATACGTTAATATTTAAGGAAAAAAATTAAATAAAGAATGCATATTTATTGATTTATTTTAGGTATAATGTAAATACTGAACATTGTATCCCAACTATTCAGTAAACCGGTGTATTCAAAAGGTACCAAAATAAATAAATAAAATCAATAACTCGAAAGGTATGGATTGTAACAAGATGCAAGTTTTATCAAAAGATACAGAAAGATGTGGGATTTTTGCTTAGTAAATAATTTTTATTTACAGGTTACTTACATTTACTGGCAAGAATTAAGTCTCATTTCTATCAGCAGTTTGTACAGCGGCAAAACATGTTTTCTAATTCAACAAGCAGGATTTATAAACAGAGCCAAACTAATGCAGGGGCATGTGGGATAGTTGCTCCTGCTTCTCATTTGAGAGGGGCCCCATGGATGTAATCAGGATTTTTTTAAAGGGTGCCAAATCGTTAAAATTGACCAAAGTGATCAAATTTCTTTTTTAACAAAAACATTTTGAAAGATTTAGAGAGTTCGATCCTGTCCATCCATTCTTTGCTTTCCATATCCCATACCCCATTCCCCTTAACACCACCAAAAAAGAGCAAACTACATCAGCATAAAACTAATGATTAAATTTTTATTACAACAACTAAACAGTCCTTCCATTGTTTTCAAGAGAAATCCATTACTGAAATTTTAGTCTTAATGAGGCAAGTTTAAACCATTTATAATGGCCAATTGAGGGCATTCTTTTTCTTCTAGAATTATTTTGACGTACTAGATAAGCCAAGGGAAAGCTCCAAATAAATAATCCCGTCAACAAATCTATCACTTTTTCTACAAGTTTCCTACTAGTTTTCCTATTAGTATATTTCTTGAAGTTGCGACCATCTTTTTTTGTGATAGCCTGTATACAAATGTGAATAGTACCTGATACAAAATTTATGTATATATACAGAGTGATTCATTTATTTTGCGACCCGCGTAAACGCGAAGCAAATGAACAACACGAGTTACACGCGCACACCGCGTGGAGGGGCGTGCGAGCAACACTACCAACACGCTAGAAAACCGCACGAGAAACTTCAGTGCTAAGGAGAACGAAGTGAAAGGAAGTTTTACGTCATGGTGCTACGTGCAGAAAAACGCGTTTATTATTGAACATTTTTTTCGAGCGTCTTCATACAAAACAGTCAAGAAACGACATGAAAACAAGTTTCCAGACTCAGTGGTGCCGAATAAAAGCACAATTAAGCGAATCGTGGACCATTTTCAAACAGAATGGACTATGGAACCGAAAAGAAAGAACTGCCCGTCGTTTATCCTAACTGACCACAAAATGAAGGAAATCGAGACGAAAATCAAGGAGAAACCGGGATCTTGAGTAAGAAAATTAGCTTTACAAACCAACGTTCACCAAGCCACTGCATACCGCGCCTTGAAACGATTGAAAGTGCAAGCTTATCGCGCCACATTGATGCAGGAATTGAAAGCACCTGATCCAGAGCATCGTCTCAACTTTTGTCGCTGGTTGAAACTTTTGTTCGAAAACATGGCATTGGTGTTTTAAATAGGGTGTTTTTTAGTGACGAAGCCTGGTTTCATAGAACATGCTACATTAATGCACGCAATTATCGATTTTGGTCAACCACAAACCCACAAATTTACGAAGAAAGCAGTCTTCAACCCGAGAAAATTGGCGTATGGTGCGCCATGTCACGCAAACACATTGTGGGACCGATCTTTTTCACATCAACTGTTACAAGAGTGGCGTATCGGGAGATCATAACAGATTTTATTGCATTGTTAGAAGTAAATGAATGTTTCGTTTGGTTTCAACAAGATGGTGCTCTTGCGCATATTGCCAACGGCACTCTGTCATTTCTCCAAGATTTTTTTCGTGATTGGCTAATTACAAAAAGACTATGGCCTCCACGCAGCCCAGACCTGTCACCGCCCTATTTCTTCTTGTGGGGCTATTTGAAAAATCGTGTGTTCCGTGAACCGGTAGCCTCGATTACTGAACTGAAAACTCGCATTACAGAAGAGATAAACGCTATCACACCAAACACATTACAGAATGTGTCTCGAAACCTCCTTAAACGGGCCTGGATATGTAAAGATAAAGACGGCGGTCACTTCCAACACCTTTTATAATCGTTTAAGCACAAAAGTAAAATAAAAATTAATATTTGTACATTGTTTTGGTTTTTTTTTTTTTTGGGGGGGGGGGGAGGTGCAAAATGGATGAGACACTCTACAATAAATATGAATTTTAGTCTAGTCACATTAGCATAATTCACGGACAATTTTTATGGATAGATACAAGGAGCCCCTCTCCCCCCCTCCCAGAAGGATGCTTGCCGCGGGGCCCTTGATAGCCTAAGTAGGACCCTGATTAATAATACTCATTTTAACGGATTAGTAAGAATCAGAGATGAGACAGGCTCATCCCAAGCCCATTAGCCTCGATTTTTATAGCAGTCTTTTGGCTAGGGACCAAAGTAAAAATTTAATTTATTCACAAATTTAAAAAAAGCAAAAAACACTTGATATTTGGGAACCAATAATATAGTCTCAGTTTCTTAAAGTGTTTTAGAATTATTTAAACATCAGTTTAAAAGGGAATTGAATTGTTATTAAATAAATTCCCTTTGATTCCCTTTGAATACCTTATATCCCTTATGGGATATAATGAGATATATCCTTTGTGATTCTGAAACTTTTGGACGGTTAGTATTCGAAACATAAAAGAAAAACACGCAGGGTATCCCTTATCCGTCCTCTCTTTTTGTTTGAAACCTTTTTCAGAGGAACTGTAAAACAGAATTACTGTGTTTTTGCGATAATTGTAAAATGATATTTAAAAAGTATAAGAATTGTGACTTTTGCAGATTTCTGCAATTAATTGGGTATAAATAACAAATTGGCTATTTTAAAGATATTTTCAAGGATAGGAAAATCACGAAAGGTCAACACGCGAGAGTATTTATGATTAATACATTTTTTGTGAGAAGAGATTTTTAAATGAGAAAATTAATCACAATTTTAAAATGCTATATTAACATTTTTCTAATGCGCGCTTTCGGTAACAGGGTCGGGCGGCATCGGGCTGCAGAAAAAAAGAGTCCAAACTCATCTTTAGTGAGAATAGCTTTTGGACATGACTAAATATTCTGCAGAGCACCGTAAAAGATTTCTGCAGCGATGATACCATATACTGATGACTGTCGATGATGAATGTATCTCTTTTGGTAACATTTTTTTTAAAAATCATAATTGATTCTGTCTTGCTACGTGTTTATGTGAACGCCTCATCATGTTATTGTCTATATTTTTCGAATTATTGAATTATTATTTTTCTTGAGCTTTTATTTCAACCGGAAGATTTTGTAGAGACACTTAACCATATACTTCAAGGTTGTTACTCGATCCACTTCGCAAGAGTTAAGTGGCACGATGCCATAGTGAAATATGTTAAGAAAGTAGCCAGGATAGAGGCATTACGGTACACCAAGAACTGTGTACCGTATTATTTTTTTTTGACTCGGATTTAGGGTAGAGATTGTAAAGTTTGCATTATTTTAAAACTTGCACGAATTCTACATTAGACGGCGCGGCGTGTGGTTATTTAATACTTGCAAGGCGTGTAGGTTTTCTCGTAAGCTGTATTTTTCTTAAAGCTGAAACGCCTCTGTCTCTGTCCACAAGCTAATGCAGAACCTTTTGTTCTAGTGAGAAGTGCTCTGATTCCTCAGCTTAGGAAGGAATGAATTCAATTATTTTCTGATGAATTTTTTGAGTCCTGAGATGTATTTTTTTCCTTTTTTAAGAGTAATTTTAGCGCGTCGTCAATAGTTTGTCCGAGTCTGATACTTACCATTCTAGAGATTTTGACATTCTGGCTGTGCAGGTTTTGCCACGCCTGCGAATCAAATTTGGATATCTAGCTATCAAGAACAGTGTTCTGACCATTGAGCTACTAGTAAATTAAGACATAGAGTTGATTTTCTAATAAATTTTGCCCAGTCCTTACAGAGTAAATCTAAGAAGTTTTAGTGCTCTTAGAGAACCCTTGACGTATTATTTTGGCTGACTGTAACCCGAAGAAGTTGTTTATTTAGGAGTGTGTTCTATGTAAATACCGATAATTTTTCTAGAGAAATTGAATAGAATTCATAAATACACAAAGGGAATAAGTCGCTAGATTACTCTTAGATCCACATTTGTGAATATTGACATTGATTGATGTAATTAGAAACATAGATTTCAAAAGAATATGATGTACATATTAAAGGAGATAGAATAAAATAGGTATTAAATCTTAAAATTTTATAAGATATGTATTAGGTCCGAACTTCAAACTAAAATATTTCATTTCAGAATTCGCCTCCACAAGTACATCGATTTTAAATATTCATAAATTCCGGAACAGTTTGAAGGTATTTCGGCAAAAGATTTTATTTAGGCCCATTTGAGGGCCTCAAGGACCTATGAGAATTTTGATTTTTTGTGTTATTTTAATATGTAGTCCACCCCTTAATGGTATTTATTTATATAGATTTAACGAATACTTAATGCATATTGTTATGCCTTTTTTCCTTTTTCTCTGTGATAGCTTACTGATGAAAAAGGCATTTTTTTTCAACGACATTATTTTATTTTGCTAGCTAGAACCATAGATTATAAAAAATATATATTATTTTTATTATTATTGAAATAGACTGAAAAATGTTACATTCACAAATGTATGCATTCGAAATTGAAAGAAAACCTGGAAGCAGTTTTAAGTTAATTATGAGCATCTGCAATTCCCCTTTTCAGTATTTTTAAAACATATGTTTTCGTATACAAATATGATTGTGGAAAAAATAGAAATCAATAAATCGTATTTCCAAAGCATGGTCTAAGAAAAGGGCATGCTCATATTTAAGAATCGGTGAATTTTATATATTAGATCTATGTTATTATATTTTAGGTTCTTCGTACATCTTAGGTAAATTTAGATGCAAGGATTTCAAAAATTAAAGTTAAACATTTTTTACTTTTAATAAATTGTTTCACAAAACCTTGAGGGATGCCCCTGAGCTTATGTTTCCACTGAATGTGGTTTGAAGAATAAGTTTAGAAACAATGATTAAAGAACATATTTCCAAATTTTTTTTAAATATAACCGTTGAGAACCAAAGGAAATGAATTCCATTTTTTCCAGTGCAGTGCTTGTCATGAATTCTTACTTTCCATACAATAATTTGTTCCGTGCCGTAACAAACCAAGCGATAAAATATATCTATTTCATAGTTTTTACTATCATTTTAATAAACTTTTAGCAAAACAGACGTGTCTAAAATGTAGTTGAAGATACAGAACAAAAGAATGCACAAAATGTTGGAAACTGTGTTTTACAGTATAAATTTCATTAAAAAAATAAATACTAAACTTTGGACCGCAAATAATTAATAGTTCCCTTTTGCAGACAAATAAGGTGGTGACAGACCTTTAATATGGAAAAATATAAGAAAGCTGCCTTATTAGCAAATTTTGTTTATATGATAGGAGTTACTAACACATTTTTTAATTTTGTTTCGCTGGGCATCAATAAAAACTGCAGATTATGCAGATTTTAATACTTTCAATTACCATTAGCTTTCTGGTTTTTCTAATTTTTCTACCCTTTTTTCTTTTTTTTCCAAATCTTTCTTTATAATAAGATTTTCTATTCACATTTCATGATTGGTGTTCCTTTCCGCTGCATGCATTTTCATAACAAATGAACTTTTTAAAACAAAAATAAGGAGAAAAAAATTATGTCGTATATAGAAATGTAGTATACCATATATTAAATAGAAAACATATTTAATTAAAAATTTTCTATTATTGTTCATGGATTTGCTTTTATTTAAGAAAAAATCCATATTCAGCTAAAATTTAAAAACTGTGCACTATAAATTGAAAAGAATTTGTATAATCGGAATGTTCTTATAATTTTCAGTAACAATGCTTTTGAAAACGAAAATAATATTTGTTTTTAGAAATAAATTGAGAATATGGCATCAGAAATTAAAATAGAAAAGTTTGTTCAAGAAGACCCTAAAAATATTAAATTTAAGTGTTTGCCTTTAAACTATGTGCGGCTTTCCACCTGAAGAAGGATTTGTTTTATGTGATTCAAAACCATATCACATTGTTCCTTTTCAGAGTATTCTTGAACAAAATTTTCTAAATTTGTTAGGACTTGCCTTGACAGTGATAGAATGCACGAAGGAGGTGTGCTCGAATCAAAGTCAAGGCAAGCCGTATCACACAATAAAAATAAATGTCATTAAACACAAGCTTATATCAAGTTGAAAACAGAAGAACTGACACCATTGTCAATGGCTAACAATAGAGGAGAATTAGTGGACAATATCACTTGAAGGAATAACATAATTATATTATCCTTGATAATAATAACTTACGAATTATTATATATAACAATGATGACCCTATGGTTATTTTAGCTAACAAAATTAACTAAATAATTGCGGATTATTCCATAAAGAATTTTTCCTGGGATCACAACAACAATGAGAGCAAGACTAACTGTTTCCAAACGGCAAAACCAAAAGTCTGATAGAATGCACCAAGGGGGTGTGCTCGACTCAATGTCAAGGCAGCCGCAACAAATTCAGTAGCTTCAAACTCAGTAATAAAGCATGTCTGCATAAAAAACAGAAACGTTTTCGAAATTAAAAGCAAATTTTTGTGCAGTGGTGTGTTTGTGGATGTGTGTGTAAGTGTTAGGGTTTCCAGCTTGTAAGTTTTCTCCGTAAGTTGTACTCCTCCGTAAGTTTTTCGGTCTTAATAAATGTTATATACTTAAACCTCTCCCGTACTTCGATTCCTTTCGTTTTTTAAAAACGTATCTGATTTTTAATTTTCAAGAATTTTTATGAATTTACATTTTTAGTTTGCATTGAAAATTTCAATTAGGATGGACTTTTTACCAGAAAAATATAACTACAAAATTAAACAGTATTATTTGAATAATTAATACAAATATAGTTAAGTCACTGCAAAAAATCTTTCTTAATCCAGTAAAATATAATATAACTCTGAACGGAAACACAGAGCAGACTCTTCCTAGTTATCATAATCCATTAAAGCGGACTTTATCTTTAAAAATTTAAACCAAAATATTTTCGAGATTTAGAGAAACGTTTATAAAAACAAAAGGTTTGTGCCACTGATTTTCGGAATCGTTTCCGAAGAAGAGTTTTTATAGTGGATTAGTCAGTTTTCTTAAGACGGATTATGGGGGTTTTCTAATGCTATTAATTATCAAGTAAACATTTTCGTATTAAAAGAAAAAACATATTTTACAGAAAAACATGATTAATCGACAAAATTAACATTAACATAAACATTAATATTATTTTGCTACTCTTCTATGTATAAATTCAGTTATGAAACTTGAAATTTTTAATTGAGAATTGTTAGCATCCTAAACACCGATATTCCGGTTTTATAAAACTGATTAATGCAATAGAAAAAAAAATACTAGTAAACGTTTTCGAAAATCAGTGACAGCTATACAAACTTTGGTTTTGTAAAGGCTTAACTAAATTGTATAATATATTCATTTCTAATGTTTCTGAAGGTTAAAAACGCTTTTTGAAAACTTTGGTAACTCGGAAGATGTTATTACATATTTTCGTTGATGGTGGTTATAATATATTTTTCTAGATTAAAAACAATTTGTCTTTTCATACAGTGTCGCCTTTTTTAAACCGTAAGCACACGCGCTGGGGTAAATCTCACCCCAATCAAATTTTTCTTTGAAAAAATAATACATTATTTGAGGACTCTTCTGACCTGCCTTGTACCTTTCAAGGTCAAGGTCGAGAAGGGTGGATAAAGGATTGTATTTTCTTTGTTCTCTAGTATGGGAGAAATGTATACCTAATAGAATTAAATAATCCCTTACGTGTACAAACGTTCCATTTCGATACGTTCATTTATTAAAACACTAAAGTAATTTTAATGAAAGCGCAACATAAAATCTACTTGTATATATTGATTAAAGAGTAATAAACTTAATTAATATCAATTTCGTGAAATAATTCATATTTTAAGGTATAAACCAATCTTTGCATATTTTCTAAAAAAAAAAAAAAAAAAAAAAAGAGAGAGAGAGAGAGAACGTTAGTTTTACAAAAACTGCTACAAAATCTGAAAATAAATGTGAAAAACACGATTTATTCCTTAAAGTGAAGTAGTACTGATGGATTTTACAATATAAGAACAGTAAACTCGTATTTAAAACGTATTTAGTCAAAAACATAATGGAAGATAACATATGGGTGATATTTATCCGACGCGTGTGCTAACGTTACAAAAATAGACGCGTGCGCATCGAGTTAAGAAATAAATATGTGGGTGAGTGGGTGCTTTGAGAATCTTTTACTAAAACTAACACCCGAAGATTAAAAAAAGTGAAAAAGTTGAAAATAATTAATTTAAATCCATCCTTTTTTTTCTAAAAGAATACAATTACATAATTAGTTGCTAATAAAAAAAAAAGTTTAACAAACTGTATGCCAATTTTAAAAGGAAAAAAATTAAAGACTGGATAAATTTAATTAAGCTAGTTTAAAAGTTTGTGAGTCTTATAAACTGAAACATTTAATAAATTAAGCTCGTATGGAGGAATAAAAAAATGTCTTTTATTGTAACAAAATGAAAATTATTTTCCCCCTTAAATTTTCTTTCAATTCGTGGTATAAAATAAATCAGTAAAAAGTTTTCCCGCTTTTGTTTATCGAAAAAGTATCTCGAATGAACACTAAAATCTTTTTTTAGGGACATTTTCGAAAATCTATTTGTATTTAAAAAGGTAAAAACATATAAAGCGCATTTGAGACGGATTATTTTATGTTGGAACTGTTTATACCGACAAATTAAATTTATTTTAAACACTTAAGTAAGGTAAAAAATCATATAAAATATTATTTAGTTTGAATCCGAAAAATCAGCCTCATTTTTTAATACGTTTTGTGTACTGCGACCCCGCCTCCCACCACCCTCCATCCTCCTCATCGTTAATTGTAATGAAGTAAATTGAGTTGAAATTAAAAAGTCTTTTTACTGATAAGATGAACGATGCTCAGTTTTCGTGTCTGTGTTAAACCCTTGGAATAAATCTGCATAATGTTAACACCTTTCATGTACAATGACTTTCATGTACTAATCCGTGCCTCCGCAACTCAACAAATCTGAAAAAATCTGTAGCCAGCAAAAGATTCTAATGGTCAGCAAAATATATTTACCCTCCTCCTCCAACTCACACTTTGTTGTTAGTTCCAGTATTTTAAAAATAATCATTTATTTAGAAAACAAAAAACATTTTAAGAATTATTTAAAACAGAATAACAACAAGCATGGTTTAGAATATAACGTAATTTAAGTTTGAAACAAGTGGGTAAGTGTGATCATAGATCGCACAAAGGGTTTCGTTTAATATTCCTTTCAAACGTGGTTAAAAAAGCACGTGCCTTCATTTTAATCTATGCATTATATAGAAATGGAACAGATTAATTAAATAATAATTAATATCTCAGCTTCTAATTAAGCTAGCTCTTTGAACTGGGTATGTGTGAAATCTGCGAGACATTTCCCGTATTCATATCAAAAATTTTTATCAAAAAATTTAATATTTTAAAAGTTTAAATTTCGTATTAAATAAAAACCGCAAGTGCGTCGTCATGTCTGAGATAAAAAAACCCGTTGAAAGGAAAGTTTTAAAGCAATGATCCAATTAATGAAATAATAATTAATATCTCAGTTTGTATCTCAGTTAAGCTAGGAGTTTGAACTGGGCATGTGTGAAATCAGCGAAAATTTTTACGTCGGGATGTAAAAAAAAAAAATAATAATCTAAAAATTTAATATTTTAAAAGTTTAAATTTCGTATTAAAATATCCACTGCCTAAATTTCTCCAGCGCCGATATGTCTGAAAGACGACAACACCTGCTTTCCGCTGAAATGAAATCTCTTTTCATTGGCTTTTCAAAATCAGAAATTAAATTTTTATCTATCGATTTTTAGTGGATTTTTTGCGTTATACCCAACGCAGAAATTTGAACTTTATACCAAAATAAAGTAGAATTTTTTCCGCGTCTTTCTATACCTTTTACGAATTTGTAGGACCAATACTTTGGGAGATGCGATTTCACTTTTTAAATGTCTACTTCATTTATTGCTTAATTTCCTCCGTGGTAACCATGCATCTGCCGATTTTACTGGCAACCCTTAGGAAAAACTTCGCTTATTTGGAGAAGGTGCGTTCAAAAGATTGATTGGTTAATTTTAGAAGTTAATTAGCCCGTAAATCTGTTAATTACCGACTTTTTCAAAATTTTATTATTTGTTTTTTGATGTGAGGTATTCAGCTATAAGCACCCAAAATTTCAAGTCTCTAACATGTATAGTTTCTGAGAACGGGCTTTTTGGCGGACAGACAGACAGACAAAGGAGTGAGACGAATAGGGTTTCGTCAGATGAACGAAACCCTAAAAAGGTTAATTAAAAGTTTTCTAATAACACTTATGAAAAAAAAATATAGATATGTAGGACAAGCTTAACCGCTATGTTTGGGACAGGCTGATTTCTAAATGCTTCAGATGTCGGTATAGTTGGGCGCTGCAAAATCATGAACGGGGAGGGGGGAGAAGGGGAGATGTAGTAATAGTGAAACAGAGAACAAGTTTATCGCCTATTTTTTGTTGAAGTTAACCAAATAATTCTACCTTTATTATTTTAAATTTCCATTTAACAGATTTATTTTTACCGAATTAAAAAAGGAAATTAACTTTAAGTTAATATCCAATATGACCACGCGAGCGGGGATAAGGGATATTATAAGAGAAGTAATTGTCGCAAAAATATTGATTGTGAAAATTGGTCGTATTTAAATATTTAAGCTGGAGATCGCTTAATAAAATTCTTTACAAAGTTATAAAATATTGTTTAGAAAAGAAAGAAAAAAATTGAGGAATAGGACTATACTACCACCATACTCGCGAGATAAAATATTTTGTTTGCCACAGGTGACATCGCTATCGCATTTGTTGAACCTTGACTACAAATATCGTCCTCTATTATCTTATACTATAATGAGAGCAAAAATTGTGTGTGTGTGTATGTAAATTTTATCTTGAAAACGGCTCTAACAATTTTGATTAAATTTTGCACCCTACCGTTTCTGGGCACTAAAAGACCATTGGGATGGGTCACGTGTTCGAGAAAATTCGATTAGTGGGTCATTTTGGGTCATAATGGTCAGGGTAAAGCTAATTATATCTAAAGAACGGTTCAATCGATTCTGACTAAATTTTGTATCCAACCATTTTCGGGTACGAGAAGACTATTGGGCTAGGTCACATGTTCGAGAAATTTCGATTTGTGGGTCATTTTTAGGTCACTGTGGGTCAAGCTATTTTTATCTAAAAAACAACTCTAACGATTTTCACTAAACTCTATATTCTACAGTTTTGGATTACGGAAAGATCATTGGGCTAAGTCACATGCTCGAGAAAATTCGATTAGTCGGTCGTTTTTGGGTCGCCGTGGGTCACCTAATTTTATCTAGATAACGGCTCTAACCATTTTGACGGAATTTTGTAATCTATTGTTTTCGGGCACGAAAAGACCATTGGGATGGGTCAGGTGTTCGAGAAAATTTGATTAGTGGTCACCGGCGGCGGTGACAGCGTTAGTTACTTTTTTTTAGAATAGAGAGATTCTCAAAAATTAACTTTCAATTTACTTGCAGAATTTCTTTCAGATTATACATAAGTGAAATATTTTGCACTGAACGTGAGACATTGTAGATATTTTGAAAATGCGTTGTTGTTCTGTTTGAGATTCATGAGGCAAAATTTACAAAACCACTGACATAAATGAAAATTAATCTGCATTCAAGTATCAATATTGTAAATTCAAATTAATTAAAGATTTTCTTTTCCATTTTACAAGTGTTATTGAATGTAAACATCTTAAATAAATTGATCTGCGATCGTATATTTATATCTTAAAAAAAAAAAAAAAAAAAAAAAAAAAAAAAAAAAAAAAAAAGCGGACAAGCTACCAGACGAACAAACTAAAGATATTAAAGATGAGAATTTAAGTATGGAAACCACCAGTAACTATGGTATAAAGACATTTTCTATAGGATTTGACTATCACTGTAACTGATAAAAATAAACAAGGTCTTAAAATAATAAAAATAAAAGCGCCCCGAAAGTGCTATTATTCTGAATGAAAAATCTCGCAATTGACGTATTGACACATTTCAATTTCCGGAAGCACATAAGAATGTTAAAGTTGCGTTATCAGCTATCGGGGAGTCGATTCTTTTTTTGTTACCTTGAAAACTTCGAATAAAACCTAAAGAGGCGAAGTGGAAAAAAATTCAATTTTCCCCTGCCTCCATTCCGTCGAATCCTTGACTTTTGGATTCCTTGAAAAATGGCATTCTATTTAGCTTGAATTATTTTCATAGGTTTCTAATTTAGATTACTGTGGAAGTACTTGATAAAATTGAGAAAAGTTTTATGTAATCTTCTGCAAAGCGATTGCTAAAAAGCCTAGAAAAAAAGTATTTTTCATTTTTTCATTTTTGTCTCTAAAGAATAGAGAAATTTGATGCTACTTTAGATCATAGCAGATCTAAAGTAGCATTTGTCTAATCGAACAACCATAGGTAAAGATCTAACAGACTCAATTTCAATACTTAAAATTTGCTGATGTATGATTACATATGATACATATGATTTGTATATATTTACGGGCTACGTATTATTAATACCTCTACAAACGTATTTCACACATTAGCATTAAAAAACAAAGACTTAAATGTTTAAGTATGCGGTATTTCGTGATTTTTGTTTCTTTAATAAGATTTAGCATATTTTATAGCTTAAACGTTGTTTGAATTTCTTCATAAAGGAAAACATTAGGTGATTCATCCATCTTATAAAAGGTTATAAAGTGAGAGATATTTTGTGCACGTAATGAGGTTTTAAAATTATATTATAAAAATTACATTGGAAGTAATAACTTTATTAAAATTGGTTATTTTTTGTTACGTAATTGCACTTGATTTGCCCATTTTCTGTTCGAACATATTAAAAAAATGCAATTTATAATAGTACGCGCTTCTTCCTCTTCCCCTTTATGCGGGAATGTACTATTTTTTACTTTCTGGAAGAAAGTTTTAGGATCGTATAAATTTTCTAATTCAGTTTTTTGACGGATTTACACGTTTTGAGATTTCCTAAAGATGATTTGACTATTTTTGTAAAATGTCTGTCTGTATGTATGCATCAGACATTTATACGACCTCTATCTCTACACAATTTTCTCAAACTTCCTATTCTGTTAGATATTAGTATAAATTGTTGCTTATTAGATTTCGGTGTATATTGCCAAAAGGTTTGTTTTTAACGACTACCATGGAAGCTATACCTCAACATTTATTAAATGTTAGTTTTATCAAATATTCAGTTACACCTTGGCATATATAATTGTCGATTAGGTTTTGGTGTATATAGCTAAGGAAATGGCTATATTTATGTATATAAATATTTATATTATATAGTATTTATATAATTTATATATATATATATATTTATTTAAACATATGCTGTGTTTTTCACGATTTTTGGGAAAGTTATTTCTCGGCATCTATGGGATAGTATTCACCAAATTTAATATGTAAGATATTTAAAACTTTCGTAGATTCAATTTTGGTTTTGCTAACTCAACAGGGGGCGCTTCTGTGCTGCGTTTTTTACGATTTTCGAGATAACCACACATTGGCATCTATGGTTTGGGATTTCAACAAATTTTACATGTAAAATATTTATTATAAATTATGTTGATTAACTTTTTCATTGCTCGCTGAACAGAAAGTACTGATACGTTATTTTTGTACATTATAGCTGTACCTCAGTTTCTATTGGGTAGAAATGCATCAGATTTTACATTTAATTAAAATATTATTAAAATACTGTTAATTAAAATATATATTGGTTTGTACAATTTTCTATTTCAATACTCAGCTAGTGGCATTGATGAACTGTACTTTTCTTAATCACTGATCACTATAACCCCGAGTGAAATTCAAAGAAATACATTTTACATCATGTTTGCTTGTGTATAACAGTGCTATTTAAAATAATATATTAGAATATTATGGAATAAAGATATGTGATTGCTATAGCATATTTGATTTGGCATTGGCTCTTACATTCCCGTCTTTGTTTTTATACTTTTCATAACGCTAAATTCTCGCATGCAAAATAAATCAAGGATTGTTTCATTTTAAAAAAACTCCTAGTAGTATCTCTGTTTACATGTTGAAAAACTTAGTAGGCATTTTAATATGTAACATACTTTTAGTAGAACCATGTTTCAATTACTAATCGATAGTTACCATTCACATTTTTATACGATAATTTATGAAAGATTCTTGTTATTTAATTTTCCATTCGAGTCCATGTATCGAGTACCACACACAAAAAAAAATCGCATCTCGAAAATTTACAAGAGCAAGTACGTTACTTCTTGTTTTCAAATAGTACATAAAAATTACATTACAAAAGAAGTTTCTCAAAAATTAGAGAGTAGGCCAGCGAACAAACACACAGGCAGTTCAGGGACATTACTTTATTTTTTGAAAAACTAGAAAACACTAATAACTACTTTGTCATTAAAGACTAGATTATTAATATATTAAATATTGTATGAAATATGAGCATTTGTATGAAGTAATTTTTAACTGTGCATAAGAAAGAAATTCCAAAGAATTTTTTTCATGATCTGGTAGTCAACTTCATAGAGTTATAGTCCCATATAAAAAGACCAGTGAAAATTCAGAAAGATATCGACGATGGAATGAACTGAATTTCCGTTGCTTTCTAAAGGTCGCTGGATGATAAGGGATTTTGCACTAATTCTTATTTTCAATTTTTTCCCTTTTTTATTGATGCCATAGTTCTTCTTGGAAAACCACTAGAACGAGCCTGTTCCAACAAAAAAGAATAACCAAAATCAAAGCATCCGTTACAAATCTATTCTTTGACATGCATTAAGTACTAACACCTTTACTGGAAATCAATTAATAAAGATTGGAATTTCTGTAAAATCCCTTATCATCCTGATATATTTCGAGGACATTGACTGTCTTTATATATTAGTTGATCTACAGAGTTGACATCGAAATCATGAAAAAAAATCTTTTGTATAGTTCGGGCATGCGCAATTAAATATTCTTTCATACAGTTGCTCATATTTGATTACATTCTTAATATGAGGACGTGAGTTTCAAAAAACGCCTTATTCAAAATTTAAAAAATTGAGTTTTCTTTATCAGTCTATTATATTGATGAACCTGCGTCGAATAAACATTGCAATCTGAAAAAAAAACTAGTTTTATCGTGTATTTCTGGCATTATAAAATCTTGGTTTACAATGAAAACCAATGGACGCAGTCAGAGGTTTTTCGCAATTTCCCAAAATTTGATTTTCTGGATAAGGCGAGTTTTGAAACTCAGGTTCTCATATGTATATATTCTAACTGTACTATGTTGTTCCTTCTGTACTTCGTTAAGTTTTCTGAAAGTGGGTTAAATTTGGCTGAAAACCCTACAACATAAAACCTGCTTAAATGTCTTGAAATTTTTTAGGAAACCTTTATATCTTTATAAATATAATGGTATTCTTAAACAAATGAACACAAATGTTGTAAATATCTACAAACACGTGTGCTGAAGCCACAGATCCATTCGAGCATTTTTTTTTTTTTTTTTTTTTTACAGAGTGATCCCAATTATTACGTTTTTCTTCAATTTGTGTTTGCCGTAATAGACCGTAATATAGCTGTTAGGATACTTCGCACTTAATAATCCGTAGTTTATTTAATAATCGAGTTCATACATAAATTGACAATCCTTTTAATAGATGTTCCAGACGGATAGAATAAGTCACCATATACAGAATGAAGATCGGGAAGGAGTGCAATTAGGTAAAGTTCTAGTGGGAAATTTCAGGAATCGAATCCTCTGCTACTATGATGGCAGACAAAGCTCCTTTACGCTAGCGGCTAAGGATATGTGTCTGTGTGTATGTGTGTGCAAATTATGTCCCTTTACATTTTTGGGATCTACCAACAATAGGTATAACAAACGTTTTTTCAATAAATAAAAGTATCGGTGACTTCTGAGGAATATCTCTAACCCAAAACACAACAATCGCTATATTAGAATAGTTTCTTATCATGATCGAGATATTTTTCTTACTAAGTTGAGCAAAAAGTTCTGGGAAATTTGTGAAAGTTGCGCTGTTATGTGCAAATTAACAACAAAAGCAACAAGGACTATACTTTGAAGTAGAGACCATCATAGTCCACGACTTTCTGACACCGTTCTGCCAGATTCCGGATTTTCTGGATAAGTTTGTCGCCGTTACCAGCACCTTCATCCTCATTAATCTCATCGACGGCTTTCAGAATTGTTAGGCGTTTTCTCCAATAATGCCGGGCCAACACACGCAAATTATACTGTTCAATAGGCATGTTGGAGCCAAAGTTCCTGAACTCCTATGAATATACCACTAGTACTCATATATACGACACAAATTCTGGTAACTATTAGATTAAAAATTTCCCAGAACTTTTAGCTCAATCTAATATTCTTTACACAATATCGTTTGACTATAAAAAGCATTAAGCAATTCTGTCCGTTAAAAACTTCAATAACTATTTTATGTAATTTCATTTTTTGAAACGTTTAACAATCACTAGAATCGATGTTTAGAAAAGGTTCTTAAAGAATAAAAAATGAGGGTCCCAAAAACTCTTCTAATCTAAAGGGAAAATCTCGCAATTGACACACTTCAATTTCCTGAAGATCATAAGATTGTTAAAGCTGGGTTTTCATCTTTCAACGAAGTCGATTCGCTTTTTTTTTATTTTATTTTTTTTTTTTTTACTGCGCCTGAAAACTTCGAATAAACCTCAAAAATTGAAGTGAAAGGAATTCGATTTTTCTTTCACTCAATTCCGTCAAATCCTTGACTTTTTGATTCCTTGAAGAATGATATTTTATTTAGTTTGAAGATGTATTTCAGAATTTTTATTATTTATGTTACACTGTAAATACTTAATAAAAATGTGTTTCATGTAATTCTTCGAAAAGGGAAAAACAAATAATCGGGGAACATTTTCAACTTCAGCTGAGGATTTTTTTTTTTTAAATACATAGAGCCAATATATAATTTGCATTATCGAACAGACGTTTCATTTAACAATGGGAGTTTTTGTATATTGAGCATTAAATTTTCTGTTCTGAACTAATGCTTTTTTTTATTTAAATTTTTTTTATTATATATGCATTGGTTATAATAGAATCCTTAAGAAAAAATTCTTGTAATACAAAAACTGGTAAATATATTTACAAAAGAATAATACAAATACATATAAGGAAAATAACTTTATAATAATAACTTTAAAATAATATTTAGATATGATTTGTATATGCTTCTTGAACAAAGATATTATCTACTTCGTTTCCAAGAAAATAATAAATCGTAATTAAATTATTTGTTATTTAGTCAATGAAATATGAATAATAACATGATAAGTGATAACGCTATATGAACGGTAACATATATTTATATATGGGAAATGTTCGTAAAAATGTTTTTAGGTA
Source organism: Maratus speciosus (assembly GCA_963932465.1). NCBI lineage: Eukaryota > Metazoa > Arthropoda > Arachnida > Araneae > Salticidae > Maratus > Maratus speciosus. The sequence goes on from OZ010791.1 coordinate 293,250,294, forward strand.
GCTTTCATTATAAAAAGCTACCTATTGCAGCCGTTCGGAGGAAAGCGATTTCAAAAAAAAATGGTATATTTTCATCGATTATGAGATATATATATATATCCATATATATATATATATTTGATTCGGTCTACACATCAGCAGTAGTAGAATCTCTGGAGGACATTGGTATAGACAAACCTTACATCAATATTATAAAGAAGATTTACAAGAAAGCAACAGCAACCATCCGCTTGGACAAAGGAAAAGCAAAGATCAAGCTTGGAAGAGGAGTAAGACAAGGAGACACCATTTCGCCTAAGCTTTTTACTGCTGTCTTAGAAAATATTTTCAAGAAGCTGGATTGGGAAAACAAAGAGATTAGAATAAATGGGGAATATTTAAGTCATCTCCGATTCGCTGACGACATTTTAATTTTCAGTAACAGTCCTGAAGAATTGGAAAATATGCTAAAAGATTTGGCAGAAGCTAGCATTAATGTGGGATTAAAAATAAACTTGGAAAAGACTAAGGTGATGTTCAATTCATTTGCATCAAAAAAGAAAATCGTCTACAACAACACTGAAATTAAAGAAGTGCAAAGTTATGTGTACCTTGGGCAAGAAATATCATCTGATAATAGTATCATGAATGAAATCAATAGAAGAATAAGAAATGGATGGAGTGCTTTTGGGAAGAACAATATTATTCTGAAGAGTAGCATGCCCCTGTTAGACGTATAATTCCAACTGGGCGAAAAATGTCCGGACCAGGATGCCCCTGTGTTTGAAAAGAAAAGTATTTAACCAATGTGTTTTGCCTGTCCTAACTTATGGAGCAGAAACATGGACGCTAACAAAACGGATGGTACAAAGATTACAAACAACACAGAGAAGTATGGAAAGATGTATGTTAGGTATAACTAGAAGAGACAGAAAAAGAATAACCTGGATAAGAAGTCAGACGAAAGTTTTTGACATCATTGAAAGAATTAAACGGCTAAAATGGAAATGGGCAGGGCACATCGCAAGGAGACAAGACAATAGATGGAGCACAAACACCCTACAGTGGTATCCCTGAGATGTAAAACGGCCAAGAAGACGACCTCAAGTAAGATGGAGTGATGAAATCAGAAAAGTAGCCGGTGTAAATTGGATGACTAAAGCACTAGACAGGAAACATTGGAAAAATCTGGGGGAGACCTACATCTAGCAGTGGATTGAAAACGGTTGATGATGATGATGATATATATATATATATATATCCATATATATATATCCATATATATATATATATATATATATCCATATATATATATCCATATATATATATATATATATATATATATCTGATTTTTGTCACACTGTAACTCTCTTATTTATGAACCAATTTGGATGAAACTTCGTGTATACATAGTACATACCAATGTCTCGACCGAGTTCGTTGGCCAGCTTCATCCGCCATTTTGTTTATAAATGGTGGCCATTAAAATTTTTTTTTAATTTAAAATTTGAAATGTGGTACCAAAAAAATTGAAAATTAGAAAAGATTTTTTTCTTATGTGTTTGACCTTGATACAAAGATTCCGGGGCAGTTTTTGTGTCGTTTATGTCTTATAAAGTGGCTGAGTTATAGCACTTTGAATTTCTAGCGTGGCTGACATTTTGAAACGACCTGATTTTTGTCACGCGATAACAGGCGTATTTATGAACCGATTTGGATGTACCTTGGTGTATACATATTATGTTCCAATGTCTCCACCGGGTTCGTTGGCCAGTTTCATCCACCATCTTGTTCAAAATGGCGGCCAGTAAAATTAAAAAAAAAATTAAATTTGAAATGTGCTACCAAAAAATTGAAAAATAAAAAAATATTTTTTTCTTATATGTTTCATCTTGATATAAAGATTTCGGAGCAGTTTTTGTTTCGTTTATATCTTAAAAAATGGCTGAGTTATAGCACTTTGAATTTCTAACGTGGCTGACATTTTGAAATGAACTGATTTTTGTCACGCGATAACAGGCATATTTATGAACCGATTTGGATGTACCTTGGTGTATACATAGTACATACCAATGTCTCGACCGAGTTCGTTCGCCAGCTTCATCCGCCATTTTGTTTAAAAAATGGCGGCCATTTAAAAAAAATTTAAAAATTTGAAATTTAAAATGAGGTACCAAGAAATTGGAAAATGAAAAACATTTTTTTTGTATGTGTTTGACCTTAATACAAAGATTCCGGAACAGTTTTTGTTTCGTCTATATCTAAACAAATGGCTGAGTTATAGCATTTTGAATTTCTATTGTGGCTGACATTTTGAAACGACCTGATTTTTCTCACGCAAAAACAGGCGCATTTATGAACCGATTGGATGTAACTTGGTGTGTACATAGTACATACCAATGTCTAGACCGAGTTCGTTGGCCAGCTTCATTCGCCATCTTGTTTCAAAAGGGCTGTCATTTAAAAAAAATTAAATTTAAAATTTAAAATAAGGTATAAAAAAATTAGAAAATGAAAAAGATTTTTTTTTTTATGTGTTTGACTTTGATACAAAGATTCCGGAACAGTTTTTGTTTCGTCTATATCTTAAAAAATGGTTGAATTATAGCACTTTGAATTTCTAGCATGGCTGACATTTTGAAACGATCTGATATTTGTCACGCGATAACACGTGTATTTATTAACCTATTTCGATGTTAGAAGGCATGTGGATAGTATATAGCAACGTCTTGCCCAACTTCGCTGACCAGCTTTATCAGCCATCTTGTTTCAATATGGCTGCCAGTAATAAAAAAAAATATATATATTTTAAGTAAGGTGCAAAATAATTAGAAATTGAAAAGGTTTCTTTTTTGCATGACATTTTGAAAAATCTGATTTTTTGCCTGCGACAGCACTGGTATATATCAACCGAATCCGATGTGAGTGAGCATGTGCACTGGAATTACTAAGGTCTCGACCAAGTTCACTGGTTAGCCTCATCCAACATGTTGTCTTAAAATGGCAGGCACTTTAAGATATCGCCGAATTTGGCAACCAAATATAAGTTACTTTAAATAAAAACAGCTTAGATAAAGCTGAGTAATTTCACGAAATTCTCATTCATAATGATTTAGTATTAATAAAAATTAGTATTGAATCTCCTATAATCGCTTTCCACTAAATTGAGCTTTTTGAATAATATAAGCTGGCTTTTTAAAAATAAGGAATATGAAAGCTACCTCTTCCTCCCGGCACTGGCCGGAAGGACTTTTTGAACAACCATTTTATCTACTTAGTTTATAAAAAATTAATAAATCATATACATTTTTTGTTATATAGTAAATGAAATATGAATGTTAACATGATGAATTATCAAATAATAACTCTATATGAACGGTATCATTTATTTATTTATACAGGAGAAATATTCTCAAAGATGTTTTTTGAACAGAAATGTTATGAACTTCGTTTAATAAATCGTAATTAAATTATTTGTTATTTAGTAAAAGAAATAGGAATAATAACATGATGAATTATGATATGAATGATAACTTTATATCAACGACAACATATACTTACTTATACAGGGCTTGTTGAATATTTAACTAATTGCCCTTCAACTTTGAGGATATAAAGAACATGTTTGACTTCGTGTTTTTCACTGAAGATTTAATTGCAGGGACAATTAGGATCCAACAATAAATTCAATAATAAAATAATGTTTGCAATCACCCATGTAACAGAAAATGCTCAAAATGGTCTGTCACTGTAGCAAATGACTCTGTAGATCCCGTTTAACGTTTGTGTGCATTTGTGTAAACATATCAAGCATATTCATGAAGGTGTTAATGTTTCTGTGAAAAATTAATTTTTTTTTTTCTATAAGCATACAGAGTTTTCAATCAAGTTTAACAGCATTTTCAGAAAACTTGAAAAAGAACAGTAGAAATTATATAACGGTAATGATTGGTATTGCACAAAACGGTTTTTCCTGATACAAAATAAAATCACATGCAACTTTTTTCTTTTACCTTTTTATTTTGACGAATCCTCAACACTAAACCGAGAACGAAAATTTAATTTTAACTTTATAATAGACTGACAATCAGTAAGATATTATATTTTATATTTAATAATGTAATAAGCATGATTAACAGTTACTCTGACATGACAAATATTTTCATATTATAGAAAAATAATTTAAAGATAATGCATATGTATAATGCTTTCTGGCCCACCAACTGGTCATATAGATAGGATGTTACTCTCTGCTGGAAAGGTGACGGTTTTGATCTGCGGTTCTTGATTGTAAATTCATAGTACTTCTTTATTTCGTTGCTAGAAATCTGCTTTTAAGCAACATCTATTTAGTAGTTGTGTACATAAAATAAACTTAACTTTACAAAACCAAATGAATTGTAATATCACTTGCAGGCAAATGTGAACTATAACTTATATTTATTTATACATGAGAAGTATTTTCAAAGATTTTTCTTGAACAAAGATGTTATGTACTTCGTTGTAAAAAAAAATTAAATCGTAATTAAATTATTTGTTATTTAGTACAAACTCAAAATTTATTTGATTGACAGTTTTTTTTTTTGTTGTTCAAATTATTTTAATATAATTATAATAATGAGAATCTTAACAAATATTATTTAAGCCTATTCAACTCTTATTTAAATGCCACACCGCCATCTTTGGATTTTATCTTAAGGAACATTTTTATTTAACAAATGACACGCGCATGACTTGAGTTATCTTTAGCCACAATAAATACGAGAGTCTTTGACTTTATTTTGAAACACAAGTCCTTATTTTAATTCGAAATTACATTTTATTTATTCTTCTGAGTGTATTTTAGTTTCAGTTTTACTTTGGAAAAATTATATATACTTTGTAACATATCTATAACTGAAGACAACAGAGTATGCTGTAAAAGTAACATTTGTTGTATTTTTCCGTTTATAAAAAAAATATAATACTTTAAAAACTGCTGCATAAATCATAACTTAATCATAAAATTCTAAAATATTTTTCTAATGACATTGTTTATTGTCATAAACGTATGAAAAAACGTTTTTGCCTTCTTTAAAGTCTGTTAAAAAATAGTCTCTTTCCAAAACTTTTTTATGCATGTATAAAAATGCTACTTAGTTTCAGAGCTAAACGTTTAGTTAAGATAACTCTGAAAAAAGATTCTTCCTGCGTGCATAACTAATGTAATTTTCTGCTGAGCATAAAAAAAGTATTTTATAAGAGTAATAGTATCATATAACTTAAATTATGTAGTTAAATAATAAAAAGGACATTGTAAAAAAGGGTATTATCGATTAGAACGCATTTTTCTGAAATTTCCAAAATATAAAACAGTATATTAACTAGTAAACGTTTTTATATAATTTGAGTAATACTAATTTATTGATAGCACAAATTAAATGCCTCGAAAATAACGCACATTTAATATTATATAATTTTACTCTTTTTAATATTAGTGTGATAAACTTTTTTTTTTTTTTTTTTTTTTTGTGAACAGAAATAATAACTTCTAGTAGTCTTTTCTTAAATCTTATTGGTCATACATTAAAATATAATAATTTAGCAAATATTTTTTTAGTTCATAGTTTTTACCATTATTCCCCAAATCATAATCAATATTACTTATTTTATAGTTTTCCTTATTCAAATCAAAATTAATCTAACTGCAGCTGTAAAAAAAATTTGATTAGTCAAAAAACTTTTTGAAAAAACGCACAAATACGAATAACACCATGACATCAAAACTACATGCGGCCATTCCAAAGATTCTTGAATCCCCTTCCTCAGTAAAAAAAAAAAGGGGGGGCGGTCCTCCTCGCACTGAAGAAGGGGATCAAGGAATCCTTGAAACAGCCATATGTGGTTTCTATGTCATGGTGTTGTACGTATTTGTGCGTTTGAACGTTGTAAAATTTGTATCTTATATATTTAAATTCTCACAAAGTAATTGTTTTATCTATCTATGTTAATATTACAAAGAAGTAAAGTTTGTTTGTCTGTTTATTTATAGGAGTAATCTCTGAAACTACCCAACCGATTTCAAAAGTAATGCTATGAAGTTAGTCCCGGTTCCAACATAGGCTATATCGTCATAGGATATGGGTTCGATTTTATGTTAATGCTATGAAGTTAGTCCCGGTTCCAACATAGGCTATATCGTCATAGGATATGGGTTCGATTTTATGTCGGTGCCACTACCCCAAAGGGATTGCGAGAGTAAAAAAGTTATAAAAATTCGATTTTTGTGTTACTGTAGGGCCTAGAAACAAGAAATTTAGCATATTAGTTTCTTATTAAATATAAATGGTCTCTAAGAACATTTCTTAAAAAATTCGAAATTTAAAAGGGGTGATAATGCGCGAAAAGCTTTCTAAAAAGCTTTCTAAATGGCGATTTCTACCCAATCTCAGGAGGTATCAAACCTACTTCAAAAGTAATGGTTGGAAATTGATGGTGGCAGATCTTGCTCTAACATAGGCTCTATTTTATGTCGGCGTCACTGCCATTTGGGGATTGCAGGGGCAAAAAATGTTCTAAATTGCGTTTTTTGTGATACTGAGGGGGGTCTAACATTTTGAAATTTGGCATGGTAATTACTCAAAGGATGCAAATGTTTTCTAAGAACCGTCGAAAAAAGAATCTAAATTTGAAAGGATGAAGTGAGGGAAAAAGCGTTCTAAAAATGTTCTAAATTACGATTTTTAGGCAATCTTATGAAATACAAAACCAATTTTTAAAAAATGCTTTCATCTTGGTGATGATAGAACCTGTTCGAACATAAGCTATATTTTATGTCGGTGCCACTACTACCAGAGGGTTGCAGAAGCAAAAAACGTTCCTAATTGAGATTTCTGTGATACTGGAGAGACTAGAAACTAAATATGGCATGGTAGCTACCTATAAAATATAAATGCCGTCTAAGAACAGACGAAAATAAATTGGAAATTGAAAAAGCGTGAAGCGAAGGGAAGGAGCTAAAAGCGTTCTAAAAATGTCATAAATTTCGATTTCTATGCAATCTCAGGAAATAATAAACCGATTACAAAAGTAATAATTGCGAATCAATGGCGACACTCTCTGATCCTACACGGGCTATATTTTATGCCGATGCCACTAGCACCTGGGGTTGGTAGAACAACAAACGTTCTAAAAAAAGCCTTTAAAAACTTTCAAAATTACGTTTTCTATGGAATATTTGGAAATACGGAACCAATTTCAAAATTAATGTTGGCAAATCAGTGGTGGCAGTCTCTGTTTCAACATAGGCATTTTATGTTATTACCACTACCACCAGATAGGTGGTACACCATTAGACAATAATCTTGGAATTTGACAAGATTGTTAAATTTGAGATGTAAATGCGTACTAAGAACAGTTCATAAAATATTCAAAACTTGAAATGAATTCTGAAATGAGCATAAACGCTTCAAAATACTTTCTAAATTTTCATTTATTTAGAATTAGTTTTAGTTCTTCTTTTAAAGTCTCATTTTTGCCTAATACAGCGTAATAATGAAGTTTAGTCAAACTGTAGATTAATTAGTAATTTTTGAATTATTCATAAGAGTATAATTTCTTCTAATAAAAATTATACATACAAATATCACTATGCATACTTCAACTATTACGAAAGCAAAGTAGCGGATTTGGGTAGAACAAATAAATGTATTCAAACACTGAAGGCTGTCAGTAACTCCAATTGTGGAAGACGCATAAATGGGAAATAGGATTTCAAAATAGCTCCATTTGATGAATTTTAGAATTTTATGTAATTTATAGACTTCTATACAATGAGGTTGCTACATCCATTGATGATTTTTATTTTCTTCTATCTTATCAAGAAGAAAGTGTTGGATTCGAGAAATTCTTCGACGTCCGGTTTTCGACGGATTTACAAGTTTTAGGGGTCAGAGATCCGGAAAAACATGTTTTCACAAAATGTCTGTCTGTGAGTCTGTGACTCTATTTGTCCGTCCCTCTGTCCCTCTGTATGTGACTCAAATTTTGTGGGCGCTCTATCTCAAGAACTAATGCACGGAATTTAATAAAAAATTATATTCAGTTAGTCTCTGATGTAAATTGGCACTGATTAGTTTTTGGTTTAAATTTCCCTACAGGCGGCGCTGCTATGCTGCATTTAAATGATTTCCTCAATAGCTCTATCTCAATAACTAATTCGCGGATTTTCTTGAAACTTCAGATTCAATTATTCCTTGACATGAGTTGATGCTGTTTACATTTTGGTGTAAATTGCTCAACAGGTGGCGCTTCTATGCTGCCATTTTCACAATTTCCCCAATAGCTCTATCTCAAGAATTCTTGCACGAATTTTCATCAAACTTCAGATTCAGTTAGTCCTTTATATGAATTTGCGCTTTTTACATTTTTTTTGTAAATTTCTCAACAGGTGGCGCTGGTATTCTGCATTTTTCACGATTCTTGCAATAGCTCTATCTCAAAAACTAATGCATGAATTTTCGTCAAACTTCAGATTCAGGTATACATTGATAAATACTGGTGCTGATTATATTTTGTTATATATAGCCCAACAGGTGGTGCAGCTATGGTGCATTTTTCACGATTTCCGCAATAGATCTATATCAAGAACTAATGCACGAATTTTCATCTAACTTAGGTTTCAGTTAGATGTTGGCACAAGCTGTTGCTGATTATTTTTTGGTGTTAATCACCAAATAATCGCTGTTATGCTGCATTTTGCAGGTTTTACACGATTTTAGCAATAGTTATATCTCAAGAACTAATGCACGGAATTTCATATTTTTAGAATCCTCATGATAGGCATAAATTTCCATTTAACTATGGCACCATGATAGCGAATTTTGAAGTATTAACATGTATGAGATAGAAGAAAGTTTTGCGATTGACACATCCAACTAGTTTTCTCATAGGGACGATGCGCCTGTTAATGCGTTATAGTGATTGCCAAATTTCATGTGCTTTTGAAATTCCTATACAACGAGGTTGTCATATCGAGTGATGCTTTATGTTTTCATGTGTGTGAAGCTCACATATACGTGTTATAGTGATAAGTTCTAAGCCTTTTCCAAATTATTGCATTATGCAATACATTTCTAGATTTAATTAAGGATTATTTTTATTCATAAACTCCAACTTCTATTATGCCAAGTTCTATTATCTGTCGTAAACTATCTAATTAAAGTAACAGCAATTACTTTTTCTTTGTCTCTCCTTGCTCGATCTTTTAAAAATGATTATAGGAAATGTGCGTTTATGTTTCATTTGTATTATCCCATGCGTTTAAACTCATTTCTTTAATTTATTAATAAAAGGTCTATGTATATGCACGCACTATCTTTTGTAAAGTATTTCGTTTCTTTAATCTATTTAACCCCTTCGGGACGGGAGCCTATTACGAAAATTTTAATCTTTTGTCACCGTTTTTTAAAAACAGAAATTTGTGTTTTCTTGAATCGGGAAAATGCGCTGATTAAATAAGGCAAATTTTTCAGTAAAATTTTACTGGTGAGGAAAAACAAGGATTCTGAACGCTTCATGCGGCACGTATACGTGTCGCTCGTCCCCAAGGGGTTAAAGAAAATACGACTTTTTATCATTCCAATTAAAAGTGGCGTTTTGTAACATTTCACTTGATTATAAAATAAAAAGTTAGTTTATTTTACTGTCGAAAGTTTGTTATAATGAAAAATAGCGATTTGGCGTTTTAACTTCTATGAAATTAGTTCGAAATATGCTAGGAATACGTTTTCTGAGGGTGGAGATATTTTTCCATTCAGTAATAATTGCATAGTTTTAAAAATGTTACTAATTCAGAATTATCATATTTATGACCAAAAGTAATGAGAGATTTTTAATATATTTTGACATAAAAACAATGAAAAATAAAATGCTATGTTAAATAGCCTGAAAGATGTTCAAGCTCATTAATTCGCATTGAAAGTCTTAACTGGAAATATTTTTTTATGACTTTCAGTACAAATTTATAAACTTTTAAAAAAAAGAGAAAAGAAAGAAAGAAAGTCACTATCAAATGGTTCCTAAACAAAGATTTGAAATAAAGTGTACATCTCTCTCCATTTTCTTGGCTGTTTCAGAAAAGTACATAAAAATTTTAATAATTATTCAATTTTTAAACTATCGATGTGTTAGTACAAATAATTTTTCTCATTGAAATACCTCTATATTTCCAAATATCACAGGACACTTTCAATGTTAGATGTTTTATCGAACATCTAGAAAAATACTTGACAAATCTTTTTCAATTTTAAGAATATGAAAAGCATGTTTGTCCTCATGTTTTTCAGCGAAGTTTGATTCCGAGGGCAATTTGGGGACGAATAACAAATGGAATAAACAAAAATAATATTTGCGATGCCACTATAAAATAAAATTCTGTAAATGAGTAGGTGTAGCACATGAAAATTCGGATATTGTACATAATTTATGTTCATTTGCGTAAAGAATCACATATATTAATAGAAATATAAATGTTTCTTTAAAAAATTCAAGAAATTTCCGCATGTTCTTTTGTATATGATATGTATGTAAGGATCTCAATATAGTATAACACCACTTTCATTAAACTTGACAAAATACAGTAGAAATACTCCTCTAAAATTAGAACTAGTATCACTAGTAAACATACTAAATATTTGATGAAATATGTGTTTTTTTGAGAAATAATTTTTAACTGTGTGTGCGCTAACGACAGCAATTTTTTGTTTAATTTAGTAGTCAGCTATACAGGGCAATTTATATAAAAACACCAGTCAAAAATCATGAAAATTCAGAAATATATCAGCGCTATATTGAGCTGAATTTCAGTTACATTCTAAGAGTAGATAAACAATAAAGGATTTTCCAAAAATTGTGATTTTACATTTTTTAATTATTTTCTTTTTTTTTTAAATAATTTAGTTCTAGTTGGAAGAATTCTCAAAACACGCCCCTTACATCAAGAAAAGAATTATCAAAATCGACGCATTCTTTCGAAAGCTATGCATGGATATACGTTTAAATACTAATTCCTTTGTAGGAAGTCAGTTAATAAAAATTGAAAATTGGTGGAAAATCTCTCATCATGCAGCTACTTTTTAAAAGTAGCTGAAATTCATCTCACTATACCACCAATATCGTTCCAAATTTGTACGTTATGTCACTGAAATTCTGTTGCTTACTAAATTATACAAAAAAATAAAAAAGTAGCGCACGCGCAGTTTAAAATTATTTCATACAAATTCTCATATTTCATTAAATATTTAATATACTTATATTTTAGTTGTAGTACGTTGTTTCTACTGCACTTTGTCAATTTTAAACGTTAAATTTGATTGAAAATCCTGCATGATATAAACAAAAAACATGCAGCAGTTTTTTGAGTTTTTCAAAGAAATATTTATATCTCCATGAATTAATGTGCTATTTTTACACAAATGAGTTCAAATGTTGTACAAGGTCTACCTAGTTATGTACTACAGTTTTAGGTCATTTCGTGTATTTTATTTTGCAGGCTGATCGAATATATATCTGTTTTTATTCAATTTGTTGACGATCTCCTAATTGTCTTCATTATTATAACTTCACTGAAAACTATGATGTTCAAGGTGTTTTTTATAGTTCTGAAGTTCCAGGATAATTTGTCAAGTATTTGTTTAAATATTCAAGAAAACCTCTGAAATTGAAAGTGTCTTGTAATTTATGGCGATACAGTACATACATTGAGAGGCGGCAATTTGTAGAAAATAATAACTAGTTGGATGTGCCAATCCCAAAACCTTCTTCTATCTCATATATTTTAATATTTCAAAATGTTGTTACAAATGTCAATATTTCATTTTTAGTAGTTCAATACTATGTCAACTTTCACATTCATCTTAGATTTCAGCGTCTGTCAATTAATCGGAGTAAAAAGAGTTAATCTCTATCATGATATTTCTTAAAAGTAATAGCTTTTCGCTATTCTGTTGTATATCAGCTGTTCGCGAATAGTCGGCTTATCAGGATGGGAAGTTCCCGTCGATTCACGAGACATTGATGCATGATAAGATTGCAAAAAATCAAGAAAATTAGACAAAAATCGCTATTATAGAATTGCCTTTTTGGTAGAATATTTCCAAATTCAGGGAGGACCTTCTTGCCATGGCCAAAAACATACACAAAAAATTTGGTTCAATTCTTTGCGTAACTTCATACACTTTTCGATGTACAGTACTACAGTATTCAAAATGCACAAAAATCGCTATTACAGCGCCCCCTACAGGCGGATTTCTTCCAAATTAAGGGAGGACCTGCTTGCCAAAGCCAAAAACATAAAAAAAAGTGGTTCAATTCTATGCATAATTTCATTCACTTATCGATGGTGCAATATTCAAAATCGCTCAAAATATTGGTTGAATTCTAAACATAATTTCATGCACTTTTTGGTGGGACGATGGTGACACACAGACATACGGGCAAACAGACAATTTGTATAAGCATGTTTTGGGGGATATCTGACCCCTAAAACGTGTAAATCCGTCGAAAACTGGAAGTCGAAAAAAATTTCGATTACAGTACTTTCTTCTATTGAAGATAGAAGAAAGTAAAAATCAGAATAGGCTTATAATTCATAAAAAAGAAAAATAAAGAACGAAACGTATTAAAAACTAGCAAAATTACTTGAAAATGCTGAATAATGATTATAAATATTATGTGTTTATAATTCCATTGTCTCATTTTTATTAATGCAAAATGGTATTCGATAGGTTTCATTTTTTAAATTTTTAACTAATGAAAATTCTACACGCCTGTTAATAACACATCATTAAAAAACGACAATTGAATATACTAAAATAATCTTTAGACGACGAGCGTTTCTTTACGCACTGCCTTCTGTAATCGGATACATTTCATTAATCTATTTGAACAAGACACTCTTTTTATCTCATCGATAAAAAGTTATAAAAAGTTGACTTAATTATGGAATAAAATGCCATTTTATTTTACTCTATTGTCGTTTTATTTTGTTTCTTTCAAACAAAGCAAAAAATATAACTGTTACCTTTAGTAAAATTAATTCGAAATATATTAATAATGCATTTTGTGGAAATGAAGATATTTTCCCCTTCAGTAATAATTCCATAATCTTTCAAATTTTATTATCCTGAATTACCCGATTTTAAACTGAAAATTTTTCTAATGAAGATCGATGCTAATGAGACTTTCTCATAATAATGATTAGAGTTTTGATATCTTTTGACACAAAAAGAATTAAAATTGAAATCCTGCGTTAAATAACCTGAATGAGTGTCGTAATTCTTCTAAACGTGACTTTTAATAGTAATTAATGATTCTGAGTAAAAAAAGAAGCAAGAAAAAATAAAAGACGAAAGAAAACGAAAATACTGACAAAATGGCCCTTAAATGATGGTTGAAATAAATTATTTATGATTTCTGTCTTCTCTCTCTTGTTATGCAAAGTAATTGAAATTGATACACCCGCTGTTATACGGTTTTCGAAACCACGATAACGTACAAATACGAAAAGAAATAGAATAATAAAAAAATCGTTTTGCCTGTAAATATTTAATAATTTTATGCTCTTTTTCCTGTTAGTGGAAGAAGGGCGTTTTTTTATTTATTTAGCTTCCGTAAAATAAAAAATAAAATAAAAAAGAGGGTTATCAAATTGTCGATATTCTTTGAAGCTGTTAAGTAAAGAGTTCTATAGACATGCAATAACTAGCTGTTATTTCGATTTTAGTGTTAGAGGAAATTTTAAAACTTGATCAAAATTAAGAAAAACGGCTTCTTCACGATTTGCAATCGAATACCGAATCTTTACTAAAACGAATTATAATTTGTGCAATTAATTACCAACCGAACCAGCGGCGCTAACTTTTGAAAAATATTGGATGGACTCAAAACCATTTTAGGATAAAATGACATTGCCATTTTGCTTTCTTGGAAAGTTTGTGAAAAAATTATATTTCAAGTTAAAATAAGTTAGGAATTTTTAGAGTAGAATATAATGTTGCAATTTTGTGTAATTATATTCTCATAGGGTCTTCATTTTTTGGACACTAATATTTGCTATTGTGCCATGATTTTGACTACAAATTAAAATGCAAAGGACTAAAAAATATTAAAATGGTTATTTAATGCAAATACCCTGAAATGCTTGCATTAATAGTACTATTTACTTAAACTATACCGGGTGATTCGTGAAAGATACAATTTCGTACAATTTCAAGAACCGCTGATAATAGATACTTCCAGCGTAGATTTCAGGGGGTGGCCCGGGGGGGACATCCCCCCCGGAAGATTTGAGATTTTGTGTTTTCAATGGTCAAAAAGTGCAATTTCCCCCCCGGAACTCAATAATGTCCCCCCCGGAGCCACAGAAATCCCTCCCGGAGAAAAGTGTCTGAATTCAACACTGGATACTTCCAATTAGAAAAAGTATACAAATAAAGTATATCTTTCAGATATGGCATTTATATTAAAAGGGCCTCATACACATAAAAATACGAAATTTAATTTTAATACGGTCTCCTTTTCGTATAATGCATATTTAGAAAAAATAATGACATTAGAAACAAGTCCTAAGAAGGACAATTAAAAAAAATCTTTTACGGACAAAACATACTGAGTTTTTAAATTTTATGAATTTTCAGTGTTTTCTGGTGTTAAAAAGGCGACTGAGCTAACGCATGTTGAAAATTTCTTAAAACGCTTTTGCAGCATTTCCGGAAGATCGTTCAACACAAAAAATGGAAAGTGCTGAATAATAACAACTGCAAATTTAGTGCATTTAGTAAGAAGAATTAATTCCCGAATATGCAGGATTTTTTTGGGGTAGTGGGGTGGGGAGGGGGAAAGGAGAGAACATTGATTGTATGTCTTTTAGGATGAAGGGGGGAGGTGCCAGGTTGCGTTTTAGGTTCCGATGTGTCCGTTATTGCTATCTTTATCATATTTTCAAACAAAATTATTTTGTGAACGTCAACGAAATAATTTCTTTTCCGCGATTGAACAATAAATAAGCACGAAAATAAAAAAGTAAAAATTGGGTGGGCTGGAAGACCAAATTATTGGGTGGGCTCCGGCCCCACAGGTCCATATAAGTTGGCGCCACAGAACCGAACTGTTTATTAAACCACCTTGTATCAAATTACTCGGGCAAAGTAGATAGTTTAAGCATTTTTATTGTATATGCATTTTTATCTTCATAAAGTCAGTGGGATCATTACTTATAGGACGCTATTGTTAAACGCACGAGATTAATTTATATCTTCCCTCAAAATGATTTACTCAAAAGTTTCTTTTTTAATGAGATAATATACCCAAACGTATACCAGGCATTCTTTTGATTCAAAAACATATTTTTAAGTATAAAAAAATATTAATAAGTTCATATAGAAATATGAATTATGACCTACATTAATCTTTTTAAAAAATAATAAGCATCGTCTGAAACAGCGGATCCCTATTTTTTTCACGTACCCCTTGCTTGCACTTTCTCTGTAATTGCTTAACCCTATTGTGTAAAAAATGTTTGCTTTTGTTCGATGCTATCGTTATTATGGTCTTAAAGTTTTCAGCTTTCGACTTGTTATATATTTTTAAATACAAAATTACACCAACAAAAGTCACTCTAAACAATAAATATTATTTATTGACTTAAAATTAAGCACAGATAATAAGAAACGAATTTATACACATTAATAGACGTTAATCGTTATTGATACTTGTCCAGCTGAACACTAAAATGATGAAATGCTTCCAAGCAGGTTTTTAATGAAATTTTCGAAAGCATTAGCGCAGAGAGGATTCGTCTGGATATTTTAAAAATTACTGTACAATAAATATAAGCTAATTACTACTTAATTGTATTAGTTAAATGTATGGATAGTCCCAAACATTTTTCTTCCATAGCTCTATGAAGATTCAAGAAAAAAGTGCATGAACTACATACTTTTCCAGGCTGGAGAAATGAACGCTAGAAATGAAAAGTATATAAAGCGGGCGTTACCATTTGAAAAATTAAAATTGGTACAATTTTTCATTTGTAGATGTCCACGAATCACAATTTATGAAGAGCATTTAATAGTAGACATTATTCACAGTCGATTCTTGCCTATGTTATTTTTATACAATTATTTTCAATAAAACCAATTGGGGGCGATCAGAATTTTGTAAATATAAAAGCATTGGTTCAAAACCCCACCAATGGCTGAGAGGTTCTGTTCTCAAAGCTGATAAACCGCAAGTACTGGATTCAAATTGATGTCGCGCTAGTATACCTAACCGTTTGGAGTTTTCTATGGTTTGCATTTGAACTTGTGTAAATAGGTGTTAGGGTCCCTTAGAAAGATCCCCGCGGGTGAGAATATCATACTCTGGTTTATATCCCTCCCGAAGGTAATCGGCCACAAGAAACACCACCACCATCACAGTTATTGGTTCAAAAACTACAAAGAAAAATCTTTGCTGAGTTAAATGTGCATCATTTTGTGCAATAATCTTCGACTTAAAGTTATGTTACAAATAACCATCTTCATTAATGTCCAGATGCACAAAATCAGGATACAATGTAATGCTTTGCGAAATTCTAAATTCTGATATGCCAATCCCATACTTATATCATTTATTGAGGAAGAAACAGATCCATCGTAAATATTTAGTTTTACGCTGATAAAAAAACTTGCAAATTTGACTGAAAAAACTGTCACCTGGAAACACAGCCACCATTTATTTCTCCGAAAAAAAAAACAATATTTTTAACAATTATTTCATTCTTAACCCATTTGTGCCTCAATTTTGGTTTTCTCAAATGTTTTGGTAAAATCACTTTCAAATATCACAAAGTGAACTGGAAAAATACTAAAAAAAATTACGCTTAAATTGTTTTGTATTTATTTGAGAAAATGTAAAAGAACTAAATATGGATATTTCTAGTAGAATAGTATGCATAATTATATGTTTTGTCTATATTTATATTTAAAACATTTCTAAATTGTATATTATGTACAATAATTAGTACTTTTATGAACTACTAAAAAAATATATTTATTGCTTTACAGAAACTAATAACTTTATAACTATTATTAATAATAAAATAAGAATAATCGTATAGCACAGGGATGGCGAACCTTTTTGACTATGAGTGCGAAAAATTTCAAAATTTTTATGTACCAAAATTCTAACGTGCCATAGAAATATTTTAACTCGGATAAAATCCAATAATTAATTTTTATAGAATTTTTACTTAAATATTTTTACACTTATACTAAATTCATTTTTTTTTCTAATTGCATTTTTTACTCAATAATGTCTGATCAAATTCAGCATAAATAATCTATAAATAAGTTTGTCTTTTATTGCATACTTCCAAATCAGATCATTTTTAGTCCTTCAGGTAGAAGCAGATACATAATTATTTACACTAACAGTTAAAATTCATTTTGAAAAATTAAAACCTAAAATAACTTAAAACCCTAAACCTAAATAAAATAAAATCTAATCTGAAGCAGTCAATTAAGTGTATTACAATGCAAACTATCTTTTAAAATTCAATTTTCAAAAATAAAACCTTCGAAATGTGATAGAGAAGCAAAATTATATGGAAAACCCTATATGTTGAATGGTTTGGCGAGAAAATGACACTACAGGGCGCTTTCATTGAAATTTATAACATCTTAATTCATTCAAAAGTAACGGATTATTTTAAAGTAAATTATTACGCAGAAAACTATACGTTTTGGGAAAAAAACAAACAAACATAAAATGGATTATTCTCCATAAACAGAATATAATCTGTAAGTTTTTTCGCGTGCCATAGAAGTTTTCTTACGTGCCAAGTTCGGCACGCGTGCCATAGGGTCGCCGTCCCTGGTATAGCAGGCTTAAAAATATTTTATTTCATAAATCTTCAAAAGGAGTTTGCATAAATAACTGTCTCCTAAATATCAAACAAAAGTATGCGCCCATTCGTGCCTAGAGCCCTATTTTTTGGACGTTACAAAAATGCATGAAAAATAGACTTGATCGTATAATTTCGCAATTAAAAAAAAAATATGTATTTCAGAAATGTCTACAAGCTAAGATTATGACTTGTGTTTTCGGATACGTGATAGAAAAAATACAAATAAACTTACTTTTTACATTTCGCCATCTTGAAAAATTAAAAATTTGTGAACACCGAAAAAAGCATTCATTTAAACGAATAAATATCCCCCTTATGCTGTCATCTCTCGGTTATAGATAAAGACATTTATAAATAACACCAGTCTGCATTTTTAAACTTTTTGTCAGATGATTTCTTATGATCAAGTTTACTTGAATCAATTTTTGATGCTGATTCCGGATATGACTTCCATTTTTGTCTATCACGTCAGGATTTTACAAAAAAATAAGAAGTTGTGTTTTCAATATTTTAATTAATGCGATCAAAAATTTGTCACAATTTCATATAAACTATTTCATTATATACGTTAAAACTAGTGTAAAAAATCTCTTCATAAGTTCATGATATTTCTTTAATAAATGAAAAATAAAACAGTGTTCAATTAAACAAACTTTCTTCTTTTTCATTTTCTTGCAGATCCTCTTTCATCATTTATGTCCTTCTTCAACATCCAACAGTAGTCTACCCTCATACTTACATTCCATCTTCCGCGGTACCTATTCTCCATCTCGTTGATATCTTGGTGAAAGTACTCACCGTACTCTTCTCTGTAATGTCCCAGATTTTCTTGATAGTAGTTGATATGGGAATGCAGAAAGTGAATTTTTATACTAATATTACAGCCCAACTTCTTGAAAATTACTAGCATTGTTTCAACAATATTCTTGTAATTTGGATTTCCTTATTCCTTAGAAAGTTTTCGGTAACATATTTGAAGGCGGTCTGTGCGGTTTTTTTTTTCCAATATCATTGATCGTTTTTTCAAAATCTTTGTTCTTCATTATTTTTTTGATTCGAGGACTAACGAAAATTCCAGCTTTTAATTTTTTTTGTGTGTGGAATGAAGAGAAATTTCATAGTAAGGTAATTGAAGCAATACCCATTTTGTGGTAGAGCCTTTGCAAATTGCTTCATTAATCCTAATTTGATGAGTAATGGTGGAAGCAAAATTTTTTGAGGTTTACGAGTGGTTCATGCCAATTAGTCCAGGGGAAATGTACCAAAAAAGGGGGTTACCTTGTAAAAGGTCGGGTAGAAGATTTTTTTTTTCTAAATTGTTTATAATGATGCCAACATGGAAAAACCAAGTTTTCTAACAAAATTTCTTAAGGCTAAATTTTCTGTGGCCAAAAAACAAGAAAATTTTGGGACCTTTTTTGGTTTTTTAAAAATATCTCGAGACCCGTTGCCGCAGCATATTATTTGTCAGTTACAATATTAAAGAGGATAAAATTCTCTACAACTTTCATATTTACAACTTTTTTATACACTCGATAGAAAGTGCAGTACGCCATTTTAAAAATAGGACAATTTTTTCAATTTTCTTAAAAACCGTGAAAAACGCAGTTCTGCCCCGATTATTCAAATGTTTCCCACGGATTAAATCGTGTATGTCAACTTCTATATATTAGTAGCAGTAAATTATGTGTTTCAGGCCTAAAACTAGCCTTTTTTGCACCCGTGGCAAATGCGGATTTTGCCCCCACCCCACCCCACCTCTTTTAAAAAGAAATTTTACCACGTGGATTTTAATAAATCTCTAATAGCCGGATTTTGAAAATTTTAAGTGTGTAAGCATTACATACGTAATGCTGAACTACGTAATCAGCTTTGCCAAATATTGATTCATTAAAACCTTGAAAACCGTATCGAAAGGAACCGAAATATATTCCGCTTTAAACAGGTTTCCATCTTAGCAGGTATAATTGTTCATATTCTTTCTCTTGAAAAAATATATACTTTTTCTTTAAAGACCGAATTCCGTATACAAATTTCATTTTCAAAGATTTTACGGTAGTTGTCGTATTGAGGTGTTTAAAGTCACAGTTATATGAACTATGGGACTAAATTAGTCACACGAAGACATTCGCAAGGTAATATTAAACCTATGGGAGCGTTCTTGACAAATATCTCACTCGCATTTTGTTACTTTTAAATAATTTTTTTTTCATGGGATACCTGAGACCAATATCTAATGTTGTGCTTTTGTACTTTTTCGGGTTCGGTTGCTTTATATTTATATATATATATATATATATACGGACACTTTCATTTTTGGAAAAATGTTTGGAAATCGTTCTGAATTTTAAAGTATTCTGTTTGAGCTTTAAAGTAATTAATAGATAATCTTAAAGTTTTACATATTTTTGCATGCTAAAATGATATAATCTCTTGTTATATTTATTGATATATGTGGAAAAAATTGACAATATGTTTTAACTAATCTTTTAAATATTTTTTATAAAACTAGTGATCTCAAATATTTTATTAACAGAATTTATAAATTTTACAAGATATAAATGCATAACATTAGTTAGTGAAACAATCTGGTGTCATTTTTATTGTAGCTATTTTATAAGGTTTTATGTATTTCTTACGTAAAAGATATATTTATCTTTTGAGTCCCCCCTTTTACATGGAGCTAGAATTAAATGTTTGCTATCTTTAAAACAGTAAAACATTAAAACATATGTTTTCAATAATTGGTAAATAAAATATACCATTGTAGTTAGGAATAAAATATGTTTTTCGCAAATTTTCATACCTGGCTGATTTTCAAAAGATGTGTCATGTTTTACTGTCCTTTCACATTTGCACAGAAAAATAGTTAAGTATCATAATTTTAATTATTGCATTTTAACTATCATGTTTTTTAATGATAATTTACATATATATTATTATTTATAAAAAAAAATATTTAAAAATAAGAAATATATTCTTTTGTAGTCAAAATGTCATTACCGCAGGTAGTCCCAACAAGCTATTTATTAGGTAAAGATTTGACAAAGTTCTATTTGAAACAGATTGTTATAATTTTTTATACATTTTTATTTATTAAGAAGCTACTAATTAAAAATATATTTATTTTCATTAATTAAACTTATCTATAATTCTTAATAATTTTTTTAAAACCGTGTCCCAAGAAAGAGTGTCATTGCCATGCTTCTGACAAAAAGTTCCTCTGGATTTTTTTAGAGGACAACACATGCCTTTTTATCAAGGTAAAAGTACTCCTTAACCCTTTCAGGGGCAAGGCATTTTTGATCAAAAAATGTTCAAATAATTAATTCGCACCGCAATTAACAAACAAATTTATTTGAAAATAATCAACAGCTTATTTTCACATATATTATGAAATCGAAATTGTACTAAAAATTTATTGGTGCCATTTGGCAATTTAGGCATTAAAATCAACCGTTTGCAGACTGCAAACAGCGCCCCTCAAAGGGTTAAGGCTCCGCTGCAATGGAACTCCCCGAACGCGAAATCCCCTGTTAGACTATGGGAAAACTTTCAAGCGCGATGACACATTACCTAATGTAATTATTAAAATACCGTTTTTACCATCAGAAAGTAGACGTCAGATGCCGATGATGTGCGTTTTTAAAAATTATCTCCCTAAATTTTAAGTACATGAAAAATTCCTATAAACTTTGAAATTTCCGTTTGATTAAATTCAATCATCTTCTTAAAAATACTTAAACGTAGACAATTTTTAAAAACGCACATCATCGGCATCTGACGTCTACTTTCTGATGGTGAAAACGGTATTTTAATAATTATATTATGTAATGAGTCATCGCGCTTGAAAGTTTTCCCATAGGCTAACATGGGATTTCGCGATCGGGGAGTTTCAGCGCAGCGGAGCCTTAAAAGTCAACTTGCTATCAGGTTTAGGAATAGAGTAAATAGTTTTATAGTTACAATAAAACAAGCGAAGACTTTGAATGTTTTGGTGAGTATTCTTTTGTAAGTCATTACCGTACCCAATTCTAATTGATAATTAAATGAAATTTTATTTCTTAATCTGCTTCTATTATATGAAAAATAGAAAATCATTGCATAGGCCAGAAGATATAATGGCTGCCATTTGTGCCTGGGGAAAAATAAAAATATTTTGCTTAATTTGTTATTACCGTGCTCACTTATGTCATTATACCAAGTGCATTAAAATTTAAAAATTAGTTTTCAAATGTTAAATTAGTAATTTGGTCTCTGCTGATGCTTGTATATTAATGTTTATGAGGTAAGGTAATTATTTACAAACAATTAAAACTTTCTGATTATTTCTAAAAACTTGATTTTGTTATTCCAAAACATGGACAGATTTTGAAAATGACCCACCTATTCCATTGATACCTGGAAAAATATGTATGCATTATAAAAATTATAAAATTTATTAAAATTAAGCAAGAAATCTTTTTTAATTGAAACTATGGTGCCAATAAGTTATTATATATTGAAAAATTCTTTTAAACAATGCTTTGAAGTTAACATTGTATACATTTAAAGTTACTGTCTAAATATGAAAATTGTCTCATTCATCTAAACTCTGCCCTACTTTTAAAATTATATAAATTTATTGAATATAAAATGTCTGTTGAGAGGAAAATAAAGACGTGGGTGTACAAATAATAGATAATTTACTGCTACAAATTTTTAGAAGTCGACATACACAATTAAATCTGCGCGGAACATTTGAATAATCGCGGCAAAACTAAGTTTTTCACGGTTTTTAAAAAAATTGAAAACATTGTCCCATTTTTGAAATAGCGTACTGCGCTTGCTATTGGGTGTATAAAAAAGTTTTAAATATAAGAGTTGTAGATAATTTTATCTTCTTTAATATTGTAATTGACAAATAATATCCTACGGCAACGAGTCTCGAGATATTTCCAAACAATCAAAAAATGTCCCAAAATTTTGTTGTTTTTCGGCCACAGAAAATTTAGCCTAAAGAAATTTTGTTAGAAAACTTGGTTTTTCCATGTTGGCATCATTATAAACAATTTAGAAAAAAAAATCTTCTACCCGACCTTTTGCAAGGAAAAATGTACATTTCCCCTGGACTAAATCTTACTGTATTCTAAAAGTAGTTAGGTAAGTTGGCAAGTATCCAGAAGTATAATTACATTATGTGTGGCTATCCCTTGTTTTCAGGGATGAATCTTCGAAATCAACTTGTTTCTATTGCAAACAAACTATACGTGATAGAAGAAAATTAAGAACAGTTCTGTAATCAGCATAAAAAAATGCATTAAGGGCAGTCATTGGTTTTTAATCATCTGATATCATGCAGACTAGTGTAATTATTTCATACAATTTTCATGTTATAAAAGAGAAGAAAATTATATAAATTTATTAAAATTTAAAACGTCCCAAAAACGGGACACTAGGCAAAACTGGGTTAGTAGTTAACACTATTTTTATAGTTAAAAAAAAACGCTAACACTGCAGATCACAGATTTTTATTCACAAAATACCATTTTATTTTCTTACAATGCAGTATATAAAAAGTTAAAAGTCCTATAGGGGAAAATAACTGATTAAATAACTGAACAAAATAACTTAAAACAAAAAGTCTATTCATTGATGACTTGCGCAGGGATCAATGGCAATTTTTTTCTTTTTAAAAAGAGAGGGGGGGGGGAGAGGAGAGATTAATCTAAATTTAGACATCTCGAATTATAAAACTAATTAGAGATGCTCGATATCAATATTTTATTTACATACAGGTTACTCATCCATATCGATATCGAAACACTACTTTTTTAAATACATAAAATAAAAAAAAAATACTTCAACCATGGCATATATTTATTTTGGATGCCGCCCATTTGAAATAATTTTAATTTTTAAACTCACATTATTTATTAAGTTGTCGGAAAAATCATATTTCCCATTGCTGTCATCTATTACGCGTTTTTGTTACAACTATTTCCGTACAGTAAACTTTAACTTTAGACGCATATTTTATAAAGGGAAAATTACTGTACTGAAATAGTGATAGCAAAAAAACATAAAGCTGGCAGTTATGCGTCATACCTTTTCTGACAACTCAATATCTCGTTTCACAAATTTACTGTTTACTTTTTTGTAAAGCTTACACTAGTATTTGTTTTAATAATTGCATTGAAAAAATTTTCTTTCTTTCCTTTTATTTCTAAAGTAAACTTTAGATACTAAATGATCGTTTATATTTAAAGTCAACCAAATGCCATTCCTTGTTATTTTCGTTTATAATAAAGTTAGCTGTAACATAAAATTAATGTTTCAGCTGGCTGGAAAATTTGTGTGACAAAGATGTGATATTTATTTTACTAGCACGACAAAGCCGTAACTTTGTGTCGCTGCTGTCTGCATGTGACGGAGTATTAATTATATGCCTCGATTCATAATGAGAACGGGCAAAATCTGAAGCCTGAAATATTTAGGCCACTCTTAAATTTTCATGCAGCTTGTGACTTTATTCCTGTAACTTTCTAAAAACAAATTTATTTAATAATGAATTTACTTTTACAAAGTTATTATTAATTAAATATAACACATTATTGTTTACTTTATTTTTGCGTTGTGTATATTTGACTTACTTTATGAAGAAATTTCTGGGTGGAAAAGAAATATATTAATTCGGTCCCGGTCAAATTGTTCGCTATGGCCGTTCTAGTTTTAAATCCGACACGGAGTAATTAAGAAAAAAAATTGGCACGAAACTGACTTTTAATTAAAATAGATTTTATAACTAATTTGATGACTTTAATAAAAAAACTTTTCTCAAATGGGGCATTTTAAATATGTATAGAGGGTAAAAAATTTGTTTTGAGAAAAATACATTTTAAATGCATTATGATATGTTATATTCATATTTTATCTTTAGGAATTCCGAAAACTTACTTTCTGATAAGCATAGAACAATAAATTTTTAATTTAAACAACATGATAAAAAATTCATATTTTTGATCAATTTTTGTTAATTTTGAAGTGTTTGGTCCCCTTATATAAGAATAAATTAAGCGTTTGTTACTAATACCTTTTGTTAACAGTGGTTTAGCTATCATATTTTACGAAAGTTCCTCATAAAAGTAGATAGCTTTCTTTTATTTTCCACTCAGTTTATAAATCGATCAATTTGATCAAGGAACTTGAGAATTTCCATGCTGAACACAAGCCTAACAGCTATTTTAAATTAACAAGTGTCCTCTCTCCTCTCTTTTTTGTCTTTGGCAATACATTCTAGCAGTTAATTTAAACTGAAGAGCAATTTATAACACACACAGTCCAGCTATGTTTAATAGTATATTGTCTTTTAATCTTATTAATATAGCTTTTTTTTTAATTACATACATTTCTTACAGTATGTAAACCTGTTTGCAATAAATGCTTTATACTTTTAATTGTACGAGTGGAAGTGACATTATATCCATGAGACATTTGGGCAATATTGTTTAATTATCCTCGTTCACATAACTCTGTGTGGCAAATTAAAGTATTTTCTTAATGCCGTAGAATCATTAAAAATCGTAAAAATCTCAAATCGTATAGGTGAGCTGGGGAATGAATGGGACATTCTCAATATTTCAGGCAATAAACATTTTTTTTAGTTGCTTTCTATTCTCATATATGGCAGTACCATAGTGTGCCACAAAAGCAAAACCACATGGCTGTTTTTAATTTTCTTCAAAGTAGCATTTCCTGAAAATCTGCTCAAAAATATTTTTATTTTTTATTTTTATTTTATTTTATTTTTGTTTCACATTTGAAGTTGTCAAATATCTTGTACAATATAAACAATTAAGATATGTTATAGTTATTTATTTGAAGGTTTAATATTGACAATTAAAATGAATGAATACGGTCACTCTGAAATTTTTGAGATACAGCAAGGTTTCTAAAGTTATACTTACAAAATTTTAGGTGTGTTCAAAGTAGTCTCCTCCAGCATCAATGCACTTTTGTAGACGAATTTTCCACAGATTAAATGCCTCAAGCCATTCATTTCTTGGAATAAACGAAAAAATGGATTTATAGCCACATCAAACTCTTCTGAATGAATGAAAACGACGTCCACGTAAGTTCTTTTTTAGATTAAAGAATAACCAAAAGTCACACATAGCTAGATCAGGTGAATACGGCGGATGTTCTATTACTTTCATTCGTTTTTGTTTAAGAAATTCAACTGTTAATCCGGCTGTATGTGAAGATGCATTGTCATGGTGAAGCATTTGTCCCCTAACATTCACTTCTTGTAGAATTTCTGTAATACATTTAGTGATATACCAGTTTGCTGTTACTGTCTTCTGTTCTTCCAACTTGATGGCTTTGACCAATCGTATGCAAATCTTCATGAATAATTTTGTGTATGGCTGCGGATCCAATGTTAAGTTCCCTCTGTATCATTTGATAGGTACAGCGATTATCATCCATTAGCATTTTTCGTATGGCAGACACATTATACGGGATTACCGCCGACGGCGGCCTTACTGTGTGTTCTTCATCCTGAAGAAAATTGCGGCCTCTGCTAAATTCTTTAAACCATTTCAATACAGTAGCACGAGCTGGAGATTCATCACCAAATGCTAATTTCAACCGTTAAACGCATTCTTCTTGATTTAATCCTGCTTTAAAATCGTAGAAAATCATAGCGCGAAAATGTTCTCGCGTCCACTCCATTTTCTCTTCTGTTTAAAATTTATTCTACGCTAAACAAGTTGAAGTAAGTCAGTAAAAAATCGTCTGCTGTGTTAAAATACTTTGTATTTTAAAATTAAACCGTTATTTTTATTTTGGAAATTCTCGTCTGCGCGTATCTCAATAATTTCAGAGTAACCCTTGTATAAACCATTATGAGAAAATAATTTCGGAGGCAAAATGGCTGACAATTGAATATATGCATCATGGGGATGATTGGGACAGTCTCATTTATCCAGAGAGATGTTGAAAAATTTATTTTGTTAACTAAATAATATTATATAGGTTGATAAATTAATAATTTATGTTAATTATTAGTGTTAAACAGTTCTCGTATTATATAGGTTCTTTATTATTAAAAAATATATTGAAACAAGTTAAAACTGCAGTGAAAGAAGTGATTGTCAATGGTGAGATATAACAGTCATATTATAAGATCATATATTACGAATATAATTACATATAAGTTTATAATTATTAGATATAATTAAGAGAGAAACTTTTTTTATTTTAGAATATTTTACAGTATAATAATAATTTAAAATAAATAATTTGCATAGATGTATTCAAATACCAAATGTACGGAATGTGCTATATAATATTGATAATAACTTTAAAAAAGTATTTAAAATAAATATTTTTGCGAAAATGTCGCATCTCCCCTACTCTCTATTAAACATTAAAAGTATCAATATCTTAACAATGTCTCATTCTATTCTTTTTTTTTGTTTAAAATAAAACAAAACAAAATAAGGTAAAAAATTAATTTTTTAATTCTATTTGTCCCCAAGATATTTATTTTTTTTTCAAAAAGAATTCGTTCGTAATAACTGACTTTGGATTAGCTAGACTTTATTGCAATCAACTGATCAAAATACCCAAAATCGATACAGATGAAAAATATCGATAGAACATATTCAATTTAAAAAAGGAAGAAATTATTTATTAAATTAAAAAGAAAACTTTTGTGATAGAAAAATATTACAGAGAACAAGATAATTGATTTTCCTATGATATTCACATGGAATTTCTCATCAGAAAATTTTGAAACGGTTTATAGAAAATCGACATTTCACAAAAAGAACAAAAAAGCAGACATTTTTACGGTAGTATTAAATCTTTATCGAGAAACGATCAAATCTTAATTCTAATCTCAATTATGTTTAGAATTCGATTAAAATCTTTATGTATCGGTTCTTACATTAATCTGTTAACTGAGCTATGCAAATTTAAATTGATAAAGAATTAGTAGAATGGAGGGAAAATATTAAAAAGTTAAAAATTTCTTTGTTAAAATTAAAATAATCGTTTGAGGATAAAAAAGATCTAAATTAGAAAAAGGAGTGTAAAAAATTTATAATGTCTTTTAAATTGAAATGAATAATAATAATAAAATAATCGGTCAAGTGCGAGTTTTACTCGCCCACAAACGGTTTCGTACAATATATATATTTTTAATTGCTAACTGTCTGTTTTATTACAAAAACCCGTTGCTAAAAGCATAATAAGACTTTGTAAAAAATTGGAATTATTCCATGAATTATTTTTCAACTATTGCATTCAATAATTGAAGTCAATTGGAAGGAAAAATGTTGATTATTTATAATTACGATTTGACTTACATAAATGAAAGACCTTGTACAAAATTTAAACTTGGCATTGTGCCAAGCACGCTTCCAAAGAAGGTCACAAACTTTCAACGCCGTCCTGACCCGTGTCGTATTTTTCTAGGTAGGTTTTTAATTAATAACTCGGCTAATTGACGACAATGTTTTTCGAAAATTATTATCAATAATTCTTGGATGATTCCGCGTCGATAGGTACTTCAATCATCTTCTCAACTCACCTGCTGAACGCCAGCAAAATAAAGTTTGTGTGTAACGGAAAAATACGAGTTTCTCAAAAACTATGTCATCTAAAATAATCGCTATAGTTTTCCTGCAAGGTTTAAGTAAACTCCTACTATCCCTATTTTTTTCTCGTTTTTATTTTATTTTATTTTTTATTTTTTTTGCTTTTCTTTTAAATATCAAAAACATTCTCATTTCAAAAACAAATTAAGAAAATTTAATTTTTTTTAGGTGACAGGAAATATATATATATAGAGAGAGATACTATTTTTTAAGTTATTAAATTTATGCTCCAGATATACCATTAAAGTGGCATAGAGTGTTGGTATCCAGGTAGGCTATTGGAGGGCACCCATTGCTCCGTTTTTTGAAAACCAGTTTTTTTTTTTTCGAAAAAAATTCGTTGTAGTTTTCGCAACAATTGCAACAGAAACGCCATTCCAGGCAAGTTTCGTCAAAAATTATAAAGAATATTATTCTTTTAAAAAAAGTGGTGTTTAAAAAACGGACTGAGAGGGAACCCTGAAATTGGCAAGATCAATAATAACTTTTAGGAGTGTCAAAACATAGTTGCGTAAAAAACAACAACATAAAAACTACACTAGCCACTGAGGTATTGGTTTTCAGTACTGCCCGGCAAGTTAGGCATATAATTAGTAAAGCTATCTATCTGCATATACAGTATAAGCTCGAAATAACGCCGTCCGATATACCGCGAATTCGGATTTAATGCGAGGAAAAGTATGTCACCCGAAAAAAAGATCAATTTTAGGATAAATTTGGCGTTAAAAATGTCAGTAAAACATAATATTCTTCATAAAATTCTTCATTCATATCCTTCATTCTTCTTCATCGTTTTTTCGTATATTTTCAGTCAGATACCCCACGGTCCCTGGTGTTGACTCGAGAACGCGATAACGACCAGGCTGTTTCCTCTGTCCCTGCTGTTACCGATCACGTGGTTTCGCCCTGAATGGAATGGTCCTACTCCTCCCTCTTTTGTGTCACTTCGTGGAATTCTGGAATCGTGTAGACAGAGACAAGAGTGTTTATGATACATCCTGAGTTAAGCGAGTTTTTAAACAGGTCGAGATACGATGTGAAAATATGTCGCAGAAAAGGAAAGGTTATTCAGTGAGCGACAAACTCAAAATTATTGAGTGTGTTAAGAATGGAGCAACAACAGGAAGCATATCGCGAGAATGTGGTATTCCAGAAACAACAATAAAAGGTTGGATAAAAGAAGAACATAAACGAAGAAGTTTTGTAGACACCATTCAAAGTGAAGTGGGGTTACAAAGAAAAAAGACTAAATTAAGTGCAGATAGTGAACTAGATGAAGTTTATACAGGTGGTTTTTAACAAAACGGAGTGAAGGAGTGCCACTATCAGGACCAATTGTAAGATCTCAAGCTGCGAAATTTCATCATGATTTATATGGTAACAATAACTTCTTTGCATCTGGTGACTGGTTTTCACGGTGGAAATCTCGTCATGGAATAAGTCAGTGCAGAATTGATGGGGAAGCTCGGTCGTGTGATAGTGAATCGTCGGCACTATTTCCTGACGAATTAAAGAAAATTATGATAGAAAACGATTTAAACAACCATCAAGTTTATGACTGTGGTGAAACTGCACTCTATTATCGATTACTGCCTCCAAGAACTCTGGATCTGAGGAACTCTGGTAATAAATCTGGAACAAAAATGAGCAAGGATAGAATTACTCTCCTGTTTGCAGTAAATAAATCTGGCAGCCATAAACTTAAACCTCCCTGCATAGGAAAAAGTCGAAGTCCTAGATGCTTTAAACATGCTAACATGGCTTCACTACCTATCTAATACGAGAGCACTAAAAATGCGTGGATGACAAGTTATATTTTTACTGGGTGGTTCTGTGAAGATTTTGTCCCATCAGTGAAGAAGAATCTGTGGCCACTTAAACACGAAGAGAAGGCATTGCTTACCCTTGATCGCTGTCCGGCACATCCATCTGCTAATCTACTAAAATCAAGAGATGGAAAGATCAGAGTCAATTTTTTGCGAAAAAACACTACGGAGTTAATCTAGCCATTAGATCAAGGCATTATTAGAGCATTTAAAGCCCATTACCGCCGTGAACTGCCCAGCGGTATAGTAAACTCTGAAGAAAAAATGGAAGATTTCCTAAAGGCAATAAACCTCAAGACTGTTGCATATTCTGTAGGCCTTGCACGTGGTAGCATTACACCGGCTACAATTCAGCACTGCTGGCAAAAAGTGCTGGTGAGGATTTCTCCGTTGGAAATTGCTCTAATCCCGGATTCACAATGAGTGTCTTGCAGTCTATACATCTCGATATCTCTGTTGACATTTTAAAAGACTGGATAGAAATTGACAAAAGCAATCCAATTTCAGAGGTCATAACAGAACAAGATATCAGTGATGCTGTAACACATAAAAATTTCAGCGAGCACATTGGCGCACCCACGGGGGGAGCTAAGGGGGCTGAAGCCCCTCCGGGACACCAGGATTAGACTAGATATTTAAATTTAAAAAAAAATTATTTTCAATAGGTCCTTAAAAAATCAGACTTTTTGAAAAAAATATTGATTTTGTCACGCTATTTTTTCTTTTTTATGAATTTTATTATGAAATTCAAAATATTAGCATGTTTAAAATTTACTAATTTAAAATTTAAGACCCAGTGCAACCCCTTGTATAGTAATAAAATTTTAAATCGTTTTATTGCAAACACACTTTAAAATTATCTAAATACTGAAACACACCGATAAATCGCAAAAACTAAGATATATTTTAGTACAGTATTTCATTATTTAACATGTTAAAAGCATTCAGAGTTAACCCCACCAAAAGTTTCTAGAGCTTCCTCTGCCTGGTTACGACTTTGCTCAAATCAGCAGAAAAATGTAAGTTAGGATCCGATTCGGCACGTGTCATCGAATCAAATGAAAGAAAATTTGACAGAGCTTGGAAGCGAGGCCGGGCCAGATGTCGGTACATGTAGACCTCTAAAATATGCTAGCCCCCTCCAAAGCGTAATCCTGGATGCGCCATTGAGTGAGCAAGATGATGATGATGAAATTGAAAATGATGTGGTAATGAAAGACTAGATTCCACATGTTAGTGAAGTCATTTCACACTTAACGAATGTAAATCCGTAAATGGGGCGGCAAGACGATTCAGATAGTGTTCATCTACTCCATCTTGCTAGTGTGAAACAATATGCCGAAAAAAAAACGAAACGCCTCAGTTCACCAAACAATGGTGGGCTATAATATATTCCACCTAATTTTAATTCCGAAACACCACAATGGCACCGGAATTTTGGAATGAAATACTGCTTTTATAATTATACGTGAAGGAAATCTTTTACTTATTTTCGAACAAATTTATTTTTAAATCCCGGTGTGAATGAATGATTTCAACATTTACTTAATCTTAGTACTGTGTCCCTGAAAGGGTTAAGCTATAACGCGGGTGTGAAACATGTCTTCCAACAAGCGCGTTACATCGGGCTTCTACTGTATTGTAAAATGTACTATTTAGAGACTTAGAGATGATTTTTGCAATTTGAACAAGGAAAGTAAAAATAAAGTTTTTATAAATCTGTTTCCAATTAATAACTCCAATATCGGCGTTGAATATTGTAAGTCTTGGTCTATAAAGTTTTATCACATCGTCAATATATCTCCCACTACCACCCACTCCCACCACCACTACCACTACTTTTAGTGAGTACCACTGCATTACGGGACGCAATATTTCAAATGAAACCGAGCGGAAAAATTTAGTTTAACAATTTTTTTTCCTAAATATGGGAAAATATTCCCAAAGATGCACCACAGAACATCCGAAATCAAAATAATGCAAAATAATAATAATAAAAAGAATGATAAAAATATAATGCAAATTAAAATATGATGCGTTACATTCACATTATCATGCGCAACTATGCTGCAAACCAAAAAAGTTATTTTTAAAGCAAAAAGAAAAGCATAATATATCCTAGTGAATTAAATCTTATATAATTAAAATCTTAAATAAAAAAAATTGTTCGATGCCAGATAATTTATTATTTTATTAAAATTGTTTGGTGCTCAGCGTTATAATTCCGCCCTCCCTTCTCGAAATTCTATTGTACATCACTAAAATAAAGAACAATAGTAAAAAGGCGTAGAAAGTTAGTCTAAAATTTCTTTACAAATATATTCAGAAGAAGAAATTTGTTTATGCATATATTTCGCAAAAATGCAATATACATGTACTCTTCTATGCATAGATGTTGTGAATCTGCATACTCCAGCAAAAAAAGCGTGAATTCTGACATTTGAACGACATTGGAAGGAGGATATTTTGGTCATAAAGACGCCGATCTACTGTCATTGTCTCCCTTTTCGGTGGTTCATTTTTCAATCCCGAAAAATATTGAATTATCCAAGATCCTTCAGGAAATTGATATTTAAGGGAATTCTTATTTAAGGATTATTCATTTTGCATACTGTTTTAGAGTTTCTTATATAAGAACTTTTTACATAATTTTCTGTACTCTATGATATAGTTTTAACAATAAAAGCAAACATTAGTAAGCACATTTGATTTTTTTTAAATGTTTACCAACTACTTTTCAACAGCATTCCGATAACTATTCCAACAAACATAGAAAGATAGATATTTAGAGATATATAAATATAGATATTTAGAGATACATATTTAGAGATATATAAAGATACATATTTAAAGATATATGAAGATAAATATTTCATCTAACAAATGTATCATAAACTAACACATTTTAGTTAGTATCCACGCATCAGCATAACAGATAAGAAATGTGTTTCTTGTTAAATCTGCAATGCTAATGCTTTGTCCACTTATTCCTCTGATATGACTTTTTTAGACTAATTTGGTTAAAGATGATGTAAACAAAATTCCTATCCTAAAGTTTGGCGCCGCATGTCCGTTTAGGTCGCCGCGTCATAAAACGTCATACAACCAACCCGCCAATCCTAAAGTTATATAAAATTCGAAAGCTTATTACCGCTGTTATTGCATGTATATAATATCTTCTACGTTAGAGAACACTTGATGGTAATTTTAATACTGTGATGCTGTAAAGGCTTACTACGAGATCTTGCGGAATTGTTGCAATTACAATTTATAGCGAATTTTTCCGATAAATTTTGTTTAAAAAGACACATATAAATATTGTATGCATAACAGTATTGTTATACGTATATTGCTATATATATAACAATACAAATATCATGCACGTTAGGGCATGTTATACAAAAATGCCAACAGTATGGTAATAACAAATGTAACTAAACTTAATAAAGAACAGAAAAAGTTGTGTAAAGGAGTTATGTATGGTCTATATTTGAGAAGATAAACGATTTTAGAATATAACGTAAAGCACGACAATGCACTGCATTATTTAACCCAATAAATAATATATCAAGTTAAAAATTATAGATAAAGATGAGAAAGAAGATTTTGAGTGCGCACTATTTTAAGGGGCTATGGAAATAGAAGAGAAGTTTTTATTTTCTATGAAACTAGCAGATTTCTTTTTCAGTTTAAAAGGACAGTTTGGTTCAACGGAATTTTTTTTCAATAATTATATGATATAGATAGTTGCGTGTTTCTTTGTGACGAATTACCTCCAAGTAAAACATGTTATTCTCATTACTAGAGGAAAAAGAATTAATGTAATTTATAAAGAAATGATATAGAAAGTAGAGCTTTATTTACAGTTTCAAAATACCAGATTTAACCATCTACTTATAATAAAATCTGAGTGCAGGAAAGTGTAGGCAACCATGCCGGTGCGAACCACTCTGATCTGCACATCGACCGTAGCTAAACGCCATGTTAGGCTTAATGAAACACATGTGCTAACATATGACAGCTAAATGATAATTTCTTCTACTTAAAATCATGTCTGTTCAGCATATTTTCACATAAAACATGTGTATCTTATCCATTTATATTGTATTAAACTCTAAATTAAAATTAAGCTATTATAAACATAGAAATCAGATCTAAACAATCGGTACTGTTGCCAATCAGATTAAAATTTCAACAAATCTACAACCAAATGAATGACTCTTTGAACGCATCATTAAAAAAAATGCAGGTTAATGTGGACGCTGCTCTTAAAATATTTGCAAGAGTATATTAAAACCTTTAAATATTTTAACTTTGTTTAAAACATTCAAAAACTATCCAATTAAGTTTTAAATTTAAGGGTCAAATCAACAACAAGTTCTAAATTAAAATAACCGATAACTATCGCCATCTGGTGGAAAAAAGATATAACTTTCGCTCCAGGAATGTGCCGTGCAAGCATATTGCATTACATGCATTTTTAATTTGTTCAGAATGATTATTCTTTTGCACAATTTCAGATTTCTCGTGATATTTGTGTTCTGTCTTATATGAGAAAGTAAAAAATTATCCGAATTTGAATATCTAAGACTTTCAAATGCATTTACAATAAAGAATTATTTCAAAGGCACTTTAGCATTAGTTAAGGGGAAATTAAAGGGAAATATTTTATGTACCGAAGGCTGCGAGCAGCGCCTCTGTAGGCCGTTTTAATTCCAAATAAATCAGGAGCTGAGCTTATGTTTCTTGCTAATTCTTTTAGCGTCATTTATCAGCAATTAACCCCTTAACGGTCGCATTAAATTACGGTTTAAAAATTCAAATTGCTTATTGGCACCACTTTTTTGAAAGAGAAATGTTCACCTTATTTAATGACATATAAAATGATACCATAATAATACCAAGCATACTATTCTATAAAACTGGTGGGAAACAAACAAATTAGAATAATCTGAATAAAAGACACAGCCCGTGAATATCACGGTAGCGAGAATTAAGGGATTAAACTTTCAGCAATTAAACAAAGAAACTTTTGTTGCAATCGTGTTCTTTTTTAATGCATTTTATCAGATTTGAAAACATTGCAAATAAAATTAATATTTCTTATTGGTACAACATATTTTAATTATCTTGCTGATAAAATTATGAATTTTAACATAGTTTGTAGCGAAAAAAGAAAAGTCACGCTAAACAGCAAATTTTTAATGTAGAGGAAACCTAAACAAGCATTTTCGCCATAAAATGTGTAGCTGGAGTACGTTTAAGTGCTGGTGACTAAACTGTAGTTTACATAATTTCTTTGTTTTAATCATCAAAAAATCAAAATATAACATTTTTTGATTAACAAAATGTATGAGGCATCATTTTTTTTTTTTTTAAGTCAGAAAAATATTGTTTTAACTATTGTTTTGAAGATTTATCATTCATATTCTGTCATTTTTGACGGGTTATATACCAGTAAAATATAGTTGTTGTTTTAAAACGCACGTGCGGAGCCAGAACAGGTTGCTAGTTATAATTAAAGGAAACAACAGACTGACATTTACAAAGCTTTTTAGATAGCGCATCAAGATTATTAAAAAAAAAAAAAAAAAATTGGAATTTTTATACGATCCGACCGGTCAGTTACCAGAAACGTATTTTTGAATACCTTTATACCACATGCAAAAGTATGTTTCAGAGTTTAAGCATTTACTGTCAATATGCATTCAAAAATTTTAGTTTCCTCTTTTATTCTTCAGGAAACATTACACAACCGTGAAATTTATTTAAACTCTCACGTAAAAAATGCCTTTTATTGTCGCCTGAGAGCATCACTGTTACTACACTAAAATTTTACTTTTTCAAAGTCCAGTCTTATTAAATGTTGAAAGTCTTGGAGAGAAATCGATCCTCCAACTTCTCTTTTCGCTAAAAATGTTATTTTCCAAACGGTTCACATGAAAAGTTTTCATGCGGTCTGCATATTTATATTCAGAGTATCAAAGATCGTATTTATTTGCTCTGATATTGAAAAAAAGCTTTTCACTAAAGAAATAATACACAAAAAATAAATCAATATTTGAATTTATGTTTTAGCAACAATATATGTTTATAAAAATGGGTTTTAGAGTATTTTGAAAGAGACATATTTTATTTATATTATTTTTGAAAGATGATATTTTTAAAGGGGTTACTTTATTTTACGTTCTTGTAATTTTGCACTATATTAAAATAAATCCTATATTCAAGGGAAAATATACGTATTTGAAGCATTCATTTAAAGTGTGCTTAAATGAAGCCAGAGTTTTGTTAAAAAATTTAATACAAAAAAAAAAAAAAATCTTTACAATAGAAATTTTGCATTCTTTCATACATTTTCCATTATTTTTAAATACTTGCGTTTAACATTTGACGCAATGTAATGTACAATCTATAAAAAATCAATTGGCTAGTTGAATATTTCCTTACGTTTGTCCTGATACTTATAAATTATACATTTGAATAATGCTGTAATATGAAGATCAGACTGACATTTACAAGCCATACAAATTATGTCTAGACATTAATCTTTCACCAATTTATGTTTTGTTTCATTTAAATTTTACGCAATTGACATCAACAAAAAGGAGTTTAACACTTTAAGCGTCCTAACCGTGTTTTTCCGTCACGTAATCTTTGAATTCAAAGGCTGATTTAACACAAAATTGATATTGTTATTTTTTTGCAGTGCATAAGATAAATAAATATCTAATGTAATCATAAATAAATTCCCCATACAAATAATTTTCATAGCTATTATTTTATGAAACATTAACCATAAAGGAAAAAATATGACGTGTATGTCTATGCCTAAGCATTGTATATGGTGCGCCCAAATAAAAAGGAGGTTTTTATTGTAGTTTTTACTTATTTCTCAGTCTACGAAAATATAATATAACCAGAAACAAAAATATACAATAACCTCTTCCAAGAGGCCCACGATTTCAAAAAAATATTCCTCATTTTTAGAAACCTCAGAAAACAATATATTTTCCAGATTTAAAAAAGCATTTATAAAACAAAGTTTCTTTTGCTACCACTGATTTTAGGGAACCTTTCCGAATAGTTTTTATAGTATATGAATCAACTTTGTCAAACCGGAGTATCGGTTTTGACGACGCTATCAATTCGCAAGCAAATAGTTTCATGTTTATTAAACAGGTTTTATAGGCAAACATGATAAATTAAAAGCACATTAAACATTACAATACTATTTTGTTACTGTTGCATTTATAAATTCAATTACGAACCTGAAAATGTTTTATTGAGAATTGATAGCATCCTAACCAAATACCTCCACTCCAATTTGAGAAACCTGATTAATGCAATATAAAAAATACTAGGAAACATTTCTGAAAATAAGCGGCAGTAAATGAAACTTTGTTTTTGTAAACGCTATTTTCAATCTTGAAAATATATCGGTTTCTGAAGTTTTTAAAGGTAAAGAATGGTTTTCAGATTCGTGTGGAACTCGGAAGAGGTTATTGTCTATTTTCGCTCGTGTTTTTTTTTTTTTTTTTTTTCTTTACATTTTTCTGGATTAAGATACATTTATCTTTTTTTTTTTTACAATCATTTGCTTAAATTAAGGAAAATTAGTAGACCAGGAGGCAACTGCACACACCTTCACCTCATATAGTTGACGGCTGAAATTGCAGGATTAGACATAACTCGATTAGTATATTAAAATGCAACTGGTCTGTCAAGTCATATCTTGGTGGAAACCACCAGGAGAACTAATTTTAGTGATTGATCGGTAAGTTTATCATTGTGCTTTCCTGCACCAAAAGGCATGAAAATATGTAGGACTGGGAACAGAAAAACACATTGGTAAACCTACCAGTCAGCCACTAATATCGGGTTTGCAGGTGTTTTCCACCAAAGTATGACTTGGCAGATATATTTACATTTCAATACGCGAATCGAGTTTTAACTAATACTGGATGTTCAGCCGTCAACCTCGATGAGGTGATGGTTTATGCAACCGTCTGCCGGTCTATAGATCTTTGGTACAGCTTGCGGCGCTAAGGAAATTACTTCTGTTTATTTCTTTTTTCTCACTTATGTTTGCAATCGGAATATTATTTAAATTTTATCAACGTTCGAAAGTCATGTACATGTTGCATTTGTTCAACTTGGACTTTACAATACCAATGCATAGTTTAGTTAGTCTCGATTTGCAACTGCACGAAAGAGATACGCTTAGAATAAAAGGAAGAATAACTGGATAGATAATTTTATTCATTTTTTCAACACTTTCCAACATAGTTGATAAGTGTTAATGAATTCGATTTGTCTGACCGTCCGGCCGTCTGTCAGTCAGTCCGAGATCTAACTCGAGTAAATATAGTCGGATTTCCATGTAGTCGATATATATGCTATTGAAATTTACTATGGCATATTCGGTATTGAAAATGGGGTGTATAGCATTTACAGTTCATTTATAGGGTCTCTCAAAAGAATGACGTCACATTATGTTCGATGGGAAAAAATCATTAGTAATGTATTTTAATGTTCTTACAAAATTTCAAACATAATGAAATTGATGTACACAAATAATGTGCACTACAAGATGCCTACTTTATAATAGAGTGTGCATAGCATTTATAGTTCATTGACAGAAACGCACAAAAAAATTCGGTACAATACTGCCTATGAGCAATAATTGCGATAAGTGAGTTTTCAGTAATAGTATGCCTTTTTAAATTTAACTAATTTCTTGCATATTACTTGATGTGTATAAATCATATGCATAATATACCAGGGATGCACAAAAGATGTGGAGTACTTTCCCACTTATCGACGGAAACGGTTCAAGTGGAATTTTCTGTTATGTTATGCGTTTTCGAATCGGAATACATTTTCGCATACTATTTAGTATATATTCAAATCTATAGATCACATACAGGACTTGACATTTTCCTCACTATTGATCGCAATTGATAAAACTGGGTTTTCAAATTAGTTATGCGTTTTAGCAATTGTTTACTCAGATATCATCTTTCCCCTTATTAATCGGTGAAGCTTTGTTAGAGTATAATAAAACACTCATACTACAATATATATTAAAACACACATACACACATAAATTCTTTGTTAGAGTGTTCGTAATGTGTTAGAAAGTGTTTCCTAATCTATGCTTGACGTACGATTTTTCTTTATTATTTTATACTAGTTCATTTAGTAACTATCGACGCCTATAAGTCTCTAACATTATAAAGCTCTCCCCTTATTAATATTAAGAAAGATTCAAATGCTTTTTGAAGAAGTTTTGGAGAATTTTTTTTTATTTGTTATAATGCGTAATCATTTTTAAAGTTTCTTTCATTTGACTGGTCTAATCAATAATTCTAGGCATATTCTGCTTTAATTTGCTTAATAATGTCGTGGTAGAACAAAATTGAAATCTGAAATTATCTTGAAGAGGTTAAGAATCTAGTAATCTATAGCTTTTGGATAAAAATATATACATATCTTTACTGAATGTATAATACCGAATATTCCACAATTTATAATTAAATATTTTATACATCTCTTTAGTCCGCAGTTATAAACTGAGAATTTTAATCTTATTATTTGAAATATGTCTCTTATCTCTTTTTTTTTCTAATTAGAATGCATCGATGCGTACATGACTTTTAACATTTTTTTTAACAGTTATATGCACTAAACAGGAATGTTCATTTTTTTAATCTCACTAAAATTATCCCTACGTTAATTTACTTTTAAAAAATGGTAATCTTTAAAATCGGGGTCATCGTACTCTTCAGACTTTTTCTAAAACTTTACAATTTCACTTTCAAAATGATCTCCTTAAAACTATCCTTTAATACAGAGAAAGCTAGGATATTTTAAAAATTTTTGAACAAAGGATTAATAAAATCTCCATAAAAACTTTTGGGTGAGGAGCATATGATATGAAATGGAAACATCGTCTTCTACATTTAATTTAATCTTCTGTGAAAGTCGCATGTATCAAAACTGTAAGTGGAAGGGTATATTTTTGCACATTCTGGAGGTAAAAAATTTTATTCCATAATTCAGAAAGCCTGTAAAATGTATTAGAACTTCAAAGCAAAAAATAAGTAATGTTATTAATTAGAAATGGAAAAATATCTGTATCATTGATTTTAAATGGAAAGAAGATTCTAACGAACACTTGAAAAAGATGAGTATTATAAAAGTTTTCAATAAAAAATAGAGATTCACTTTGCAGTTTATGATTTTCGTAAGGTTTTTCATTTAAAATTTTCTCAGCAAAAAGAAAAAAAAACGTGCTAATATGAGAAACTTCTGAAAGTACGTACCAAAAAAAAAAAAAAAAGAAAGAAAAGAAAACAACTTTTAATTGTGTTTAAAGCAGAACATAAATTTGCATCTTATTACTCAAAACCTGATGTATCAGTTACATCTAAAAATTTAACTCAGTCTACACTATAAAATTTTGTTTCAAAAATTGTCTGAATTATGATTATGATTAATTCAAATAAAGGTATTTTTAAAAAACAAATATGTATAATTGTATATACACAGAGTGTTTATTTTAACTGACATTAATCAAAGTCACCTGTAGTAACCGGTATGGCAGTAAAATTAGTAATGGGACTAATGACGCCACGGCAAAAAAGATTATGAGAACTTGAGATTCTGACTTTTGGTGAATGTAATGGAGTTTCTAGAGCCGCATGGGGTTCTTCAGAGGTCAAAATTCGCAATTATGAGTGTTAAAAAACTGATTCAGAAGAAAATGGCTTTCATTTCCCCATTAAATCCTCCTCCACGGCAAAGCATAATCGATATCCTTGCTGTCAAGTAACATGATAGCAAATGTCAGCCATTTATCAAAATCATTAAGTTGTAGCTGAAAGCTGATATTGTATGGATAG
This sequence comes from Maratus speciosus, assembly GCA_963932465.1. Taxonomy (NCBI): domain Eukaryota; kingdom Metazoa; phylum Arthropoda; class Arachnida; order Araneae; family Salticidae; genus Maratus; species Maratus speciosus. The sequence continues at coordinate 293,291,575 of OZ010791.1, forward strand.
TAGCGAGGAAATCACCGCACAAGTCTTTCAATACCGTCGAAACCTTCAAATCCAGTTCTCGCGCAACATTCCTAGAGCTCTTACTACTACCAGCAATGGTTCTCTCGTGTCCCGTCGACGACTGCAATTGCAACATGTGTCATTACTTCTTCTGACACCGGTTTACGTCCCTGCATGACCGAACTGTTATCAAGCCAGTATCTTCGAACTACAGAATCATTGCTTTCAATGTATTAACTGATCAAAGTCCTTTGTGTAGCTTGTGGTCAGTGCTGTAGTCGTAAAAAACAGAAGGTATACGCGAGAGTTATGAACGCTCATGGCTAGAGTACACGCTCTAAGCTATATTTTAGAAACGGAACTTCTTAAAAGTATCCAGAAGGTATATGGCGTATACTTCCGTGTACCCTCCACTACGCCCCTGCTTGAGGCGTATTCTAAACTTACGAAGAGCGGTGGATGCATTGCACTGGTTAGAATAGTACAACTTCACAAGTAACGCGCGCTGCAGTAATATGAGACGAGACGTATATTCAATCTGACACGAAAATGTTTATCGGAGCTTTTCTCATGCACTTATAGACCAAACTATTGACACTGTTGTCGCATACGTCGATGTAAGTATTAATTTTCATTTGTTATCCCTGTTCTAATTCTCGGCTGCGTAGACAGCAAAATCTCCCCATTTCCCCCTATCAGTGGTGTTTTGATCTATTCTTTTTCTCGAATCCATGACGTTATTAGTCCCCTTAGCAAGTTTACTGCCATTCCGGTTATTAGAACGAGCTACAAATGACTCAGAATAGCATCTGTTTAAAAACAACATCCTGTATGTATTTAACATATTTTGATAATTTACCTATCTAAAGATTATCCTAAATTATTCTCAATTAATTTTACTATTTTCGTCTTAAAATACTGTTAGTCTTCCTTTCAAAAAACTGATTGAGTATACGTGTCTTTATTTCATTTTGGTTTAGCGTCAGTAATATTTTTTATTTTTCAAATTCCCTTTTTAGATTTTGCTTTTTCGAATTCGGCTGATCTTTTTCCAGACTATTCGAGAATTTTGCTTCTCGCCAAAATCTTTCCGTTTTACACCCTTTTGATGCATCCGCTATAATTCGCTTTTCTCATTGAATATTCGCTTTGTTATAATGCAGTTATTTGTTCTCCTACCCAATCGCTATAAAATATTTTTACACTAGCTCAGATATAACTTCTTTAATGTTTTGTTCTGAGTAATAAAGCCACATCACCCAAATTACCCGAGGAATAAGTTAAATATCTGATCTGAGTGTAATATCTGAGATATCCGATACTTGTCATTTTCTTACGTTTTTACTAAATAAATTTGCTTCAGCTAACTTGGAAAATTCACAATGCCTTCGTATCGTATTTTCGTCTACTTCAGTCAGACCAGTGTTCGAATGGTGACGTTTACATACTTACTATGTGAAGTAACATCCCGGCAATATTACATACATGTATATATATATGTGTGTGTGTGTATGTGTGTGTGAAATACCTTCTAATCAAAATTTATCTAATAACTTCATTTTATAAATGTAGTATTTTTAGATTTCGCAACAAAATCTTCTAACTTTTATTAAAGATTAGGTTGTTGTAAATTTGTGTGATAAAACTATCATAGGTACAATATCAAACAATGCGTTTTTTCTCATAATGAGATCGCAGAAAAGAACTAGAAAACATCGAGGCTAGCAAAAAGCAGAGAAGATATTATAATCCATGAATGTTTTCGCCAAACACAACAGATCATCCATCATTTAGCAAAAATCGCTTTTATTCTTCCAGTTCTTTATATTACTACAAAGGATTCAGATGTACTTGATATGATATCATATTATCAAATTAATGAAGAATCTTCAGAAAAATTTAGCAGGTCGCACGTCTTCACTAGCGTCTACATTCTATTACAAGTCTGGAACAAATAAGGAAAAGTTAAGGTGTGGACTGGAATAATTATACTAGAGATCTCTGGCGTATGAATACAAAGAAGCATCGCGGAAGTTCAAAATGTGTAAAATGGCAATATTTTGATCTGGAGAAAAATATCTAGAATAATCTAAAAAAGGATATTTAATCCAATGAGACGACTAGAACTTGAATTCGAAAACACTGAAAAACGGAAATATTTCTGTCACAATACGCAAAATAAAAAATAAAAGACTGATGCGCAGAAATCACTTAGGTTTTTAAAAAGAAAACGAAAAAGCAGTATTTTGAGAATCAATACAGTAATTGAATTTAACATAGGTTGGTGATTTAAAGAAAATTATAAACGAAACTACTGTGATTGCTTCCTTTAAAATAGCTGATTTCTTAAGATTAGACCTTGAGTTAACTTATATGCAGCATTTTTTTTGTCTGGTAGAATTTATTTCATTGTACTTAGTGCAAAGATTCTTTATTCTTAAATTTATCTTTTAATATTATGACAAATATTGAGTGAAAAAAAAAACCCTTGAGCATTTAAAAGATTGTCAAGATTCAGTTAATCTATTTTACATGAAAAAATTAGTAAAGTTCAAAAAGTGTCAGTTAACATGCAAACGAACACTTCACATAAACACACGTGTATATATATAGAGAGAGAGTTAAAAAATTCCTAAAGTAATCTCGAACATTACCACAATATGTAAAAAGTAGTAAACCAACGTTTAAAATGCACAAATAATGCGTGAAAAGCAGCAAACAACTGTTTCGAATCTACAGCGAGATTCTTCTTCAGTGCAAGATAGGGAAAAAAGAACAGCGTGCTGGAAAAAGCAAGGCTGAGCAAAATGCACGCTGTTCTTTTTCTGTGTGAAAAGCAGCAAACAGCTGTTTCGAATCTACAGCGAGATTCTTCTTCAGTGCAAGATAGGGAAAAAAGAACAGCGTGCTAGTAAAAGCAAGGCTGAGCAAAATGCACGCTGTTCTTTTTTCCCTATCTTGCACTGAAGAAGAATTTCGCTGTAGATTCGAAACAGCTGTTTGCTGCTTTTCACGCATTATTTGTGCATTTTAAACGTTGGTTTACTGCTTTTTAATATTCCTGCACAAAGGCTTTAATTACTATTTTAACATAATATGCAAACTTTAAATGAATTACAATATTAGCATATAATATTAATATATTCATATGTATATATATATAAATATACAAAAATCATGATAACATTTTTGTTACAGAGGTAATAATAAATTAATAAAAAAATAATTATAAATTTTTTAAGATTTTAAAATGTATATTAAGTTTTTTTTTCACATTTTATGCCTCACTTTCCTCTATATTAAATGTGCATTATATATATGCGTGTGTGTGTGTCTATTAATTTGTTTCTGAATTTTTTTAAATTATTTTCTAATATTTTAAGGATTAAAAAAACATTGAAATATTTATTTTAAATTTTAATTTATTACTATATTTTCAATATTTATTACTTTTGTTTAATGTCTTCATCTAACGACCAGACCTTTAATCATGATGCATACTCATTCGAAAACAATTCTTTCGACCTTCAGACTTTTCATCTTTAAGTATTTTCAAGTTCAAAAACATTTTTTCTGTTTAAAAAAACAAACAAACATATATTTCATGAATGTCCCGCTAATGTAATGATGATTAATGGAAATGGAAGACATACACATTCTGTTCTTAACTTAGGTAATACCGATTTGAATTCAGTGAGTAAAAAGTCATGATTCAAAGGGTCATGACATCGAAGTGTCCCTGTCCTTCGTTCTTTTTAGATTTCTGGAAATGTGTGTCACTTGGATGTGTTCCAAAATGTAAACAACAGTCAACGAGGCGCCGCCAAACAGTTCATTACCGATTCATATCATTTTTTGGAGACTCCAGTCTCAGGGAAGAATCCGTATATAAAGGAGAAAATGCGATCTATTAAAGTTTATAACTTTTGATTGTTTAAACCTTTAAAGGATTCTTATTATTAAGCAGCATAAAATTTTGTTTTCGTAACAATCAGAAATGTATTTCTATTTAAGTTTCGAGGATTAGCTGATTTTCTGCGGTTATATTTACCTCTTTTCTCCCTTAGTATTTGATTATTTATATGGATGGAAACGTACATTTAATTTTATAATTGTGCATAAATTAAAAAATATTACAGTATATTTTTATCCAAATTGCTGCAGAATAATTTGCAATAAATGATTTTATTTTAAAAAATGCGTGTATATATGTATAATAAATAAAAATATTAAAAGATTTATTGGTTTGCTTGGGCGATAAAATTTTTCTGATAATTAATATCAATAAATGTTCTACATTACATTGCATTTTACACACTTCTTATAAAATCTGTAGTTCAGAAGAAAAAGAAACCTTCGTCAAAAATAAGCTCAAAAAAGATATCAGTACTAATCGAATGAAAATAACTTTTATTGCTATTAGATGCTCCTTTTAAATTTTACTTAAAACAGGGAAGGTTTCCGTTTGAAATGTAGTCAACTCCAGGATCAGCTGTGAAGCAAAGTCGGATACCGCCCGGGGTGCTAAAAGTATGAAGCAGAAATTCAAGACGATTTTTCCATTTTCAGTTTCCTTTTCTATTACAAACAGGTAGATTTACATTTATGAAATAATCCTAATAGAATCTCAAATTAAAATTTTAATACCTAAATAATTTAATACCTAATGCACTAGGAGTTAGAAAATAAAGTCTGATAGTTAGACTTCGAACGACTGCACAGTTGAAATAATATCATATACTCTATAACGCTCGTATGATTCATAAAATTTGATGAAACCTTTTGTTTAAGTGTCCCTAATCCACTTAGGATCAAGGATGTATTGGTATACATGCATACGTACATTATAAACACACAAACCTATTCGGCGTGCTATAGTCGTGTAAAAAAAGTAAAAATAATAAATTTCACCAATTGGAAATCTCTCTGTCTTTTTTCTTCGTTTCCTTTCTATAATTGGGATTTCTCGTAGAAGTCATATGCAAAATATACCTTTTAAAATTATAATGAAAATTACGTAGATATTAACATAAATCTTATGTTTAACATAATATCAAATGGGAATCAATTTCAGCTTAATATGTAGTATATATGCAAATCGGTGGGTCATATAAATGTATCACAAAAGAATTTGAATTTCTTTCTGATCATAGATGGTAACTATTGAAATTGAGTTTTGAAATGTGTTATGCGTTTTCCAAATTGTTTACTTATATATCATCTTTTTCCTGATTAAACGGTGGAAGTTTGTAAAAGTATTCTGAATGCTTTGGAAAGGGCTTCATAATCTATGCTTGACGCATGATTTTTCTTTCTCGTTTTAAAGTGAGCAAGCAATGCATAAACTAAACACCTCGTTACCAACAGATATCATGAAATAATAAGATAAAAAGAAAGAAATATGCTGAAACTGATTCACTGAAAATATTTCTTCATCAATAAAAGAAACTTCTGATTTGTATTTTTAAAGGGAAAAGAAAATGCCACATTTTTAAAAGCAAAATGTCATCTTTCAGGTCATAATTATGTGAAAGCGCATAGAAAATCTATATTTTTTACTTCTATATTACAAGTCAACGTAAAGATTAAATATCAATAGTGCTTTAGAAAATACATGTGCGCTACATTTTACTCCATGAAACATAGTTTATTTTTAAATACTTCAATTCGTGTAAAATATACTTATTACCAGTTTGTGGAAATAGCTACTGACAAGAAATAATATTTTTTTAAACAATCAATCAGCAAAACAACTACTGACATTTATCGCGATGGTAAAAAGTTAAAGCATATTGAAATTGATGAGAATTACCATCCACGCAAGCATCATTAATATGTATATATATGGCTTGAACGGTCAATCACAACGCATTAAACCATTTCTCTATTTCCAAGAAAAACTAATGCATTTTAGTGGTTCTTAAAACAAATTATAATACTACTAATAACCCTTTAAAAAAATACTTTTTTCTTTTTGTAAATGTTTGAGAGTAAAGGTGAGTTCTGAAAGCAGTAAATTCCTGAAAACAGTAAGTAAGTAATAATTGCTTTCATTTGTAAAATAATTACGAAGTTTAAAAAAGGAAACTACTATCACTTGATCTAAAAGAAAAAAGAGCAGAAAAAAGAAAGAAAATGAACAATTTATATACATATAAGTTCTAATAAGGCCCTATGGGAGATTGAAATGACAAACATTTTTTGTTTATATTAGTCTACTTCAGTTGAAATTTAAATATAGAGAAAAAGTATTTTTGATCCAACAACATATCGTTGAATCAACACAATATTTATTGGACTTATTTGAATTAATTGGAATTATAAAATTGTTTCATATAAAACTGCTTAAATTTTATCCATATAAAACTGCACTCCTAGTTTGTGAAAAGACCATTTCATAAAAAAAGGGGTAACCAATCAACAAAATAACTTCTTACTAACAGGTATCGTGACAAAAAGATGTTAAAATGTTGAAACTAAAGAAAATTACCAGCCACGCAGCATCATAAATATACAGGAATTTGAAAGGTGAATCAAATTGCATTAAGCCCTTTACCTATCGCAAATAAGAGCTAATGGATTTGAGTCGTACAGTTGTTTCTATTTAGAAACCCTGTAATAATCTATTTTAAGAAACTGGTGTTTTAAAAGTATTCTTGATCCAACAAAAATATCACTGAATCAACAAAAGTATTCATTGAACCAAATGTAAAAAGAAACAAAATTGTTGGACCAAGCAAATTTTTATTGAATAACGATGATCAAGCAAAAATATTATTGATCTAACAAACTTTTTTGGATCAATAAAATTTTCCATTTAATTATGGTCCAATAAGAAATTAAAAAAGGGAAAAGTAATAATTATTAAGATGAACAAGTGAGCCTTTACACTGCAAATAAAAATAAATAAATAAATAAATAAAAATAAATAAATAAATAAAAATAAATAAATAAATAAATAAATAAATAAAATAAAAATAATGTAGATTTTAATACTGGCAGCTGGGGTGCCAGTTTATAACCGTAAAATGAGAAGTAACATTGCGTCTTATAACTGAATAAAACCGTATATTGCTGCTTAACCATACATTACATGCTTATTTCACGGTTTATTATTGTTAATTTTACGATTTTAAACTAACTCTCCAGCTGTCAGTATTATAGCGAATATATATAGTGTAGTTAATATCATACGGCAACAAAATACGAAACTTAAAAATTTATCTTTAGGTTAAGATTTTATTAAAGAAAATTTTATCGTTAATTTAAGAGGAAAAATCTTGCATTTATATATGTCGTAGGCTAATTGAGAAATCCGGCTCTTTGCAAACAGCCTAGGCTCTTTGCAAAGAGCCGGGCTAATTGGAGAATCCATCTCCCTTTTTCCAATTAGCCTGATATTTTTCAGGCTTATTGCAAAGAGCCCAGAAAGCGTTAGGCTATTTGAAAAATGACCACTTATTATCCGATCAGGGTGATATTTTTAGCTCACAGGCTATCAGAGCCTGAGAGCTTATGTGCCCGCCGATTCTGTATGTACGTGTGTACGTAAGTACTTACATATGTACGTAACGCGATAACTCTTGATAGAAATATCCGATTTGCTTCAAATTTATTTTTCTAGGTTCATTCTGATAAGTTGCTTCCCTGATTATTTTTTGGGGTTCTTTGGTTAAGGATAAAGGGGGAAAAGGGGGCTAGCCCTCCCCCCCTTACTTTATATAAATGCGTTTTTCATGCAGAAATATTCGATTTGCTCCAAATTTGGTATACCGGTTTATTGCGTTAAGGAGCTTCCCTGATTAGATTTATAAGCTCATTATTTAAGTATAAAGGGGGGAAAGGGGGCTACCCCCCTTAATTTAGATAAATCGGTTTTTCATGATGAATTATTCGATTTGCTCCAAATTTGGTATACCGGTTTATAAAGTTAAGGAGCTGCCTTGATTAGATTTGGAGGTTCATTAGTTACATATAAAGGGAGGAAAGGGCGGCCATCCCTCCCCCGTAGTTTAGATAAATGGGTTTTTCATGCAGAAATATGCGATTTGCTATAAATTTGGTATAGTGGTTAATTATGTTAAGCAGCTTCCCTGATTACATTTGGAAGATCATTATTATGTATAAAGGGGGTAAAGGGGGGCAATTTCCTCTCCCCTTAATTTAGATAAATGCGTTTCTCATGTAGAATTATTCGATTAGCTCAAATTTGGTATACTGGTTTATTATGTTAAGGAGATGGCTTGATTAGATTTGGAGGTTCATTAGTTAAGTATAAAGGGAGGAAAGAGGGGGGCTAGCCCCCCTTAATTTAGGTAAATGGGTTTTAAATGCAAAATTATTCGATTTGCTCCAAATTTGGTATACCGGTTTATTATGTTAAGGAGCTTCCCTGATTAGATTTGGACGTTCATTAGTTAAGTATAAAGGGAGGAAAGGGGGGCTAGACCCACCCCCCTTAATTTAGACAAATGGGTTTTTCATGCAGAGTTATTCGATTTGCTCCAAATTTCGTATACCGGTTTATTATGTTAAGGAGCTGCCTTGATTAGATTTGGAGATTTATTTGTTAAATGTAAAGGAGAGACAAGGGCTAGTGTCCCCTGAATTTAGATAAATGGGTTTTTCATACAGAATTATTCGATTTGCTTCAAATTTGATATACCAGTTTATTACGATATGGCGTCTTTCATTTGATTTGGAGGTTCATTGATTAAGTATAAAAGGGGTAAAGGGGTGCAATTGCCCCTCCCCTTAATTTAGATAAATGTGTTTTCATGCAGAATTATCTAATTTAGTTAAATTTTTTTCTAGGTTCATTCTAATAAGGAGCTTTTCTGATTAGATTTGAAAGTTCATTGGTTCAGCAGAAAGGGAGAAATGGGGGAGCTAATACCCCCCCCCCCTTAATTTAGTGAAATGGTTTTTCCGTGCAGAATTATCTGATTTGCTTCAAATTTGGTATACCAGTTTATTATGTTAAGTAGCTTCCCTGATTAGATTTGGAGGTTTTTTGGTTAAGTAGAAAGGGGGGCAACGGGGACTAATACCTTCATTTATTTTTGGAGGGGCATTATTCTTTGAAATAAGAGTATAATATGCAATTAGTGTGAATAACCTGTGAGCTCAATGCCATTAGTTTAACTGGGCAATTTTCTTTTTATTAGGTTTATTAACGCATAACCCTACCCAAACCCGAAAAATAAATTATAACAGACCGTACCCCGATCCGAGCAAGACAAAATAATTTCAGTCTACATGCAACCGGACCCGAACCTGAGAGTTCCATTTGAAAAAACCCGAAATCCCGAACCAAATCTGATAACCGACAGAAATATTCCAAAGATCCATAACCGGATCCGAACAAGACAAATTAGTTTCCGTGGACACGCAACTCTACCAGAACCTAAAAATTCCATTCGAAGTCAACCTGAAACCCGTCCCGAACCAAATCTTAACCGACAAAAATATTCCAAAGAACTATAACCCGATGCAAGCCAGACAAAATAATCTTCGTCCACCGGCAACCCGATCCGAACATGAAAGTTCTAATTGAACTCAATCCGAAACCTGGTTGTGGTCGGTTTTCGGGTTGACTTCAAATGGAACCTTCATGTTCGGATCGTGCTGAAAAAAAATTAAACTAAATCAGATAATTCTGCATGAAAACACATTTATCTAAATTAAGGGGCGGAGCAATTGCCCCCCTTTCCCCCCTTTTATACTTAACCAATGAACCTCCAAATCAAATGAAGGAAACCATATCGTTAATAAATTGGTATATCAAATTTGAAGCAAATCGAATAATTCTGTATGGAAAACCCATTTATCTAAATTAAGGGGATACTAGACCCTGTCCCTCCTTTATACTTAACAAATAAATCTCAAAATCTAATCAAGGCAGCTTCTTAACATAATAAACCGGTATATGAAATTTGGAGCAGATCGAATAACTCTGCATGAAAAACCCATTTATCTAAATTAAGGGGGGGAGGTCTAGCCCCCCTCTCCTCCCTTTATACTTAACTAATGAACTTCCAAATCTAATCAGGGAAGCTCCTTAACATAATAAACCGGTATACCAAATTTGGAGCAAATCGAATAATTTTGCATTAAAACACATTTACCTAAATTAAGGGGAGAGGCAATTGCCCCCCTTTCCCCCCTTTATACATAATAATGATCTTCCAAATGTAATCAGGGAAGCTGCTTAACATAAATAAGCGGTATACCAAATTTATTGCAAATCGCATATTTCTGCATGAAAAACCCATTTATCTAAATTACGGGGGGTATAGCACCCCTTTCCTCCCTTTATATGTAACTAATGAACCTCCAAATCTAATCAAGGGAGCTCCTTAACTTAATAAACCGGTATACCAAATTTGGAGCAAATCGAATAATTCATCCTGAAAAACCTAAATTAAGGGGAGTAGCCCCCTTTACCCCCTTTATACTTAAATAATGAGCTTCCAAATCTAATCAGGGAAGCTCCTTAACACAATAAACCGGTATACCAAATTTGGAGCAAATCGAATATTTCTGCATGATAAACCCATTTATATAAATTAAGGGGGGGGGGGACTAGCTCCCCTTTTCCTCCTTTATCCTTAACCAATAAACCCCAAAAAATAATCAGGGAAGCACCTTATCAGAATGAACATAGAAAAAAAATTTGAAGCAAATCGGATATTTCTATCAAGAGTTATCGTGTTACGTACATACGTACGTACGATGAGATTTACCCCCGGAAGATTTGAGATTTTGTGTTTTCAATGGTCAAAAAGTGCAATCCCCCCCCTCCCCGGTACTCTATAATGCCCCGTCCCCGGAGCCACCGAAATCCATCCCGGATGAAAGTGTCTGAATTCACCACTACGCAGTTTATCTTCTGAATAACTGCGTTTATCCTCTGTAGCTTAGCATGTACTCTCTGCTGTATATTATCCGTCTATAGCGTATACCCTCTGAGATTTTTTTACGGCTACACCACTGCTTATGGGACAACCAACTTATTGTTGCATACCAATACCCTATAATTAATAAATAAGTGTTATCTATAATATTCATAGGCTAAATGCTTTTTTTTTTCATCATTTATAAGTAAGTATTATATATAATGCGCATAGGCTAAACATTCTTTTTTCATTTAGTAGAAATTATTACAAATTATTGCAATATGAAGATTACGTTAGACGGTACCAAAATGACCGTTTGTGAATTAAACATTTTGCACTCTCACAGGTACGCTGTTGAAAAAGAAAATAAAAATATTTACCAGTACAATTTCTGTATTTTTATGGGAGGGTTCAGATAAATATCATTTCCCGAAAGCAAGGTGACAAATAACTATGTTTATTTCGCATAGTTTCTTCGCTTTGTCTTTGGGAATATACATTTTATTTCCAAGAAAGAGCTCACACACACAGAAAAAAAAAATTATCATAGCATAACAAAAGATTAAAGTGAAAACAGACTATTGATAATTATTTATTTATTTTAACTATTTAAAATTTTGTGTTTTGTAAGTTTTCATATTATGGTTAAAGATTAATTGTAAGATTAGTAAGTACCGTATATTCCAGTGTATAACGTGTACTTTTGATATAAGAAAAATTATCAAATTTATAACTGCGCGTTATACGCTGGTTATGATCTACAAGAAAAATATAAATGCCTTGCATAACTTCGTAAAAATTTTAAAAGTACGATAGACACTAAGTTTTTAGAGTTTGGTGCAATACCTAGGAAAACGTTTTCCGCGTAGACTAGCGTAGACCGCGTAGATTACTTACTGCCAGTAGATACCAAGAAAGAGTCCATAGGCACAAAAGAAGACCCAAACGCTTTTATTATTCATGATAACATCTCAAATAAGTAAAACACAGTGAAGGATGGCCTTCATGAATCTTCGTTTTCGTTACAACTTCCTAGCAGAATCGTGAGAATCCAGAAGTTGTTTAAAACTTTCATTTTAGACCGAGAGCCAGCAGCATAGACAATCACCTCATCGAGTTCATGGATGAAATTCTAGGATTAGTTAAATTCTGATTCGCATATTAAAACGGAATCGGTTTGCTAAGTCATAACTTGGTGGAAAACACCTGAAAACACGATTTTAGCGGCTGACTCGTAGGTTTATCATTGTGTTTCCTGCACCAAAATGTATGAAAACATGGAGGACTGGGAGAAGGAAAACGCAATGGTAAACCTACGAGTCAGCCGCTAAAATCGGTTTTTAGGTGTTTTCACTCAAGATATGACTTGGCAGACCAACTGCGTTTTAATACGTGAATCAAGGTTTAACTAATCCTAGAATTTCATCCGTGTACTCGATGACGTGATTGTCTGTGCTGCAGGCTCCCGGTCTATTTTTAATGCTAAGGTTTTATCTAATCAAGAAATTATGAGTTTAAAATTCGACAAAAACAAAATGTGTTGCATTCAAGCTAATGGGGTAGTTTGAATTTGCAGGCATACCTTTTGCACTTTTAATAGCTATAGCAACGTATCAACAAATTACTAAATAACTGGCGTCAGATAAGAAATAATTAATAATTTTTTGTTTTATATCCAATGACCGAAAAGGATTTCATTTGAGTGAGTTGTGAGTTTTTTTTTTTTCTTGTACCTAAATCTATGAGAGCCTGTAATATGTATTTATTGAAAGTTGGTACTTGCGTTGTATGTGGAAGAGAAAAAGATCGTTATATATATTTAGATGGAATTGAAATTAATATCAAAGTTATTTAGAATGAGTTATAGAGACGTGAATGCTTATTTTAAAAAGAATATTACCATAATAACAGATACCGTTAGCGATTATAAATTGAATAATTTCCTTTATTTATTACTATTATCGTTATGAAATAAATTGAAGAGAAAATCGGTAGTAATTTATAGTGATATTTTAATTCAGACAACAAGTAAATTTTAGTCTTTTAGAAAAGAAACGGAATCATAAATTAGGAATAAAAGACTAGATAATTTAGAATAAATTTAATTTAAAATATATGATTATGTTACCATAATAATACAAGATTAAAAATAAATAAAACAAACATATGTAACCACAAGAACTGAGATTTATAACTTAGTGAACGTGCTATTTATTTACAAAAGATAAATTTTGCTCGTAGACCATACTGTAGAAAAAAGACAAACGTTTCTTAATCTATTAAACTGTACAATAATCATGAACGCAAATATATAATAACCTCTTCCGAGTCACCCAAGATTTTGAAAAGTGTTCCTTTATCTTTAGAAACCTCAGAAAACAATTTATTTTCAAAATTTAAAGAAAAATCTATAAAAATAATTTTTTATTAGCTGCCCGTAATTTTTGGAAACATTTCCTAGTAGCTTTTACAACGCATTAATCAGTTCTCTATACCCGGATAATCGATTTTTCGGATTCTATCAATTCTCAAGTAAACATTTTCAGCCGCAAAACTCAATTTGTCCATGCAATTGTAACAAAATAATCTTAATTTTCATATTAATGTTAATGCTGTTAATTTTGCATGTTTGTCTGTTAACACTAGAACGGCGGGAAATTTTGCTCAAGTTTTATAAAAATATTTCACCCCAGAATTTTTATTTAGAACTATTTAACTTATTTATTTAAGTTATTTTTGTGCAGCATATATTAATCTTATATTATAAAAAAATTCTGGTTCGAATCGAAATGTATTCATTCGGCAAGGGTCAAAATGGCCCCTCGCCGCCGTTCTAGTGTTAAACATGTTTGCTGAATATCAGAGTATTTACCTGAGAATTAATAGTATCCGAAAAAGTGATTTTCCGATTTGAGAAAACTGATTATTGCACTGTAAAAGCTAATCAGATGCCTTTCTGAAAAAGTTTATTTTTATAAATTCTTCTTTAAATTTTGAAAATAAATATTTTTCTGAGTTTTTTAAAGGTAAAGGAACGCTTTTCGGAATCTTCGGTGACTCGGTGGAGGTTATTGTATATTTTCGTTCTTGATTATACTATATTTTTATAGTTAAGTAACATCTGTCTTTTTTACCGTGTACGTGAAAAGAAGCAGTTCTTATACTTTGCAATAATCTTTGTTCATTTTATTCTGTGCATCTGATGAAGATTCCTTTGAAATGAGGAAGGTGTGTGTTATATGGCGAAAATACCTAAAAATAGGAAAATGAAGTTTGAAAGTTTAGGTGAGAGTTCAGGCATCTTCCGACTTACGTAAGTAATGAGTTCCGCAAACTTTTACGTAACTTGAATTTTATGTAAGTTGAATTTGTAAATTGAGTAGGTAAAATTTCGTATGGAACTGTAAAATTTATTATAGGCTAGTTCCATGGGTTTTTGTAGTGTGAGTCGTATAGCTGATAACTGTTGACAGATATTGTGAAATATAATCTCCAAACAAGGACATTAAAACAATCAAGCTAAGTAAATTGTTTTTTCATGTGTCAAATGTGATTTATAAAAGCAATCATCAAAAGTGATTATGATCTAAAGGAAGGAAGTGAAAAGTGAAAAGTGATTGCACAATCATAAACAAACATTTTATTATAAACATTTCACGATACTTAAGAACTATGGACATTGATAAACTCTTATTTTAAATTACTATTAATATAAATATTGATACAAATAATTTGTTATTAAGAATTACGCACTAATTTCCTGTTCTTTATTGCTGATAATATTTATACATGTTTTTCTCTATTTTCACTTGTAATCTTGACTCTCCAAAGGATAGATGTAACTTCTAAAACTTTATTAAATATTAATTTTTCTTTCTATTTATAAGTTTCCGCACAAATTTAAGTTTTACAAGTCACATAAAAAACATGTGTCTTTTAAATGACCTGGATGATCACACGTTCATTAAATGTGGATTAAATCAGAGATATGAGAAGATGAAGACATAATTACCCTTCCGACGCAGATTACCAGATGATAAACGGATATACATAAATACAAGGTAAGCCCAAATTATCTTACCTATGTTTTGTTTTATATTGAGAAATAAATAGTTCATTTTGGAGGATAAAACCGAACATCACGCAAGTACTGATAGCAAAGTTTAAATATTGCTATCAATAACTGCTATGCTTGTTGGCCACCGTTAAGAGGTCATACTAGTCACGCAGAAAAACTCGATCGCTAATGCCAAGCCTATCGGCTCGTTATTTTCAAATATCTCGCTTAAATTTTAATATTTTTAAATGATATTTTTTGCACCGGATAGCTGAGGACGATCTACAACCGGGCTAGTTTGTACTTTTTCGTTTTTTTGTCTCATATTTAAAAAAAATTACTTTTACTTTCGGAACCGGTGTGAACCGGTTCTGAAATTGAAACTATCTTCATAAAAAAAAAACTATAACCAAAATAGAAAAATTAAAAACTAGCCCGGTTGTAGATCGTCTTCAGCTGTCCTATGCAAAAAAATAAAAATAAAAATAAAATAAATGCAAGCGAGTTATTTGAAAATAACGCCTCCCCATAGACTTAACATTAGCGCTTTCCTTTCTTCCCGTGACTGACGTGGGCTCATAATTTCGAAAAGTTTGCTTTGCCGTATTCAATGAATGAGATATCTCCCATAAAATAAGTCACATTTTTCCGTTCTAAAATACTGGTAGTCAAAAATCATAGCATGTGACTTACACTACAAGTACTCATACCAATAAAAACGATTATTTTTAACGACATAGAATTTAGTACAGTACCTTATTTATGAATATAACATACATATGTTATTTACACAGTATTATTTTATAAACAAGACATCATGCAGCAGTATTTACGCGGATATAAACTATAAAAGTATGAAAATATATAAAAACTACATGAAACAACATTTTCAAATAAAAAACCTCTTACGGAATGCGAGATTTATAAATTAAACATTGATGAATTAATTTAGACATTTTTTAATCTACATCAAACGAACAGGTGAAGTTAGAAGAAAAAATACGTTTGTTCCTCCTCATCGAATTTTATAATTATCTTTCGTTCTGGTTTGAGTTCAGCTAACATAATTGTTACAGTTGAACACCAGATTTTGTGTCTCATTTTTATTAGATTTGAGTTTGTTTTATTAAATATTTGATTGTATATCCTAATAAAAATATAACTCTCACTAATAGGGGAGACAAGGGAGGGTTGACCCACTTTTTACAAAATGATTTTTTATTTTTTAAATATTGAACATAGAATAACGTTTTATATATCATTTTATTCGTTATACAATCAGCTATCAAAATAAAATTGCTTCATAAGTGTAATATATAAGAAATTTGAAAAATCACTGATTTTAATCACGAGAAAATAATCGGTCAGGGCTCCCCACATATAGGAGGGTTGACCCAATATATAGGAGGCTTGACTCACTTTGTTTTATATTGAAATACAGTAGAACCTCGTTATCCCGACACTCTAATGACTAGGAAAAAGTGTCGTCATAAGCGGAGTGTCGCGATAACCGGAGTTGGAAAAAATATGTTTATAAAATGCTGTATTTTTTATTAATTTAAGACAATTTTTAATTCATAACTGTTCTTGCCGTTTTAAGCAATAAAACATTATTATTAAACAAAATAAACACAAAAACAAAATTGAAAAGAATAAAAATCAGATTTATTATGACTTTTTTTTTATTATTGTTTAATGAAATATTGGTGAATTAAGGTTTACTTATCCCTAGATGTGCTTCCTACAATTCTTTTTCAATATTATCCAATGAATTCTAATCAATTTTATACAATGAATTGTAATCAATGTTCGCTGTTTTAGAAATGGATGTTAGATAATTTCTGATCGTTTCAATGCAATGTAATGCTTCGGTTTTAGTCAGTTGAAAAACGCCATGTAACCACAAGAAAGCGCCTCCTGACCATAACAAAAAGACCGCGAGTAGACTCACATAGTGTGTGTGTTTATTTATTCAGATAAAGGATTTAAGTAAAATTTCTCATTTATCTCAATGGAATCTTAGAAACTTTTGTGAAAAGTTTGGCTAAGACATTGCTTACCGCTTAATTTCCGTTCTTATAAGATGGATGATGAAAAATTTTCCTAAACCGTCGGGATATCCGGGGTTGAAAATTATTCAACGACGTAAAATCCGGAGTTTATTTACATTAAAATCATATACAAAATATCTGGACTTTGAAAAACTGACGTGAAAA
This sequence comes from Maratus speciosus, assembly GCA_963932465.1. Classification (NCBI taxonomy): domain Eukaryota; kingdom Metazoa; phylum Arthropoda; class Arachnida; order Araneae; family Salticidae; genus Maratus; species Maratus speciosus. The sequence goes on from OZ010791.1 coordinate 293,308,746, forward strand.
GCGGAGTGACGTGAAAACCGGGTGTCGGGATAACGAGGTCCGACTGTATTTGTGAAGAGGAATAAAATCAGTTTAAAAAAAAAGCAAAATAACTTTATGCAACATGCTTTAATTATTATAAAAATATATTTTTGAAAATATGATGCTTAAACAAACCTGTTTAGACGCAATTGCAAGTCAGAGGTGAAAAATTTTGTTTTAAACATGATTTTGTCTGAGCAGGTATAATTGTACAGCAGAGAAAATGAAATTTTGACATTTAAGACAGTATTCCGTTAGCGGCAGGTTCCGTTTTCATAGGGTTTCATGTATTATTATGATCGAATTTAAGAGCCACTGTCCCCTTTTTTTGGTTCCTTGCCCTATTTTTTGTGACACTCGATCTGTCAACTCTAGTTGCGCATAGTTTGGCTTCATCTCACTGTATTCACCCTGGTGAGATTTGTCTACAGACCTTCCTAAGTTTTTCGATCGAAGCTATGTTTTTTTGCAGCCTCATGAGCACTTAACTTATCATTAACATCTTTTAACGCTTTCAGTGGCAAAGTACTTTCAGTACTAAAATGTTGAAATAAATGACTGTCACCGGAATTTGCGAACAAATTGATTTGTAAATAAGAAAAATGCTATATTTCACAAACATATTAAATGGCAAAGATTTTAGTAAAATTCTGGTGCCACTATGGCGTTTTGGAATTAAAATTAAGTGGTTTCATAAACATACCACTGCCGCTGAAAGGGTTAAAACTGTTGGATTCATACTTTCTAATTTCCACTGTTTCTATTTACCTATTGCAAGTAATATTTAAATGGAAAAAAGTTCCTGTCAACATTCCCATTTATATTTCATTATTTTTTTTTCTTGCAGTGGATACAATTTTTCACATATTTCATCTTTCTTTAATCAATTTTAAACATTATCTTTTCCATCGCCCCATTTTACTGTAGTTTTACAGAATAAATGTACATTTTTTTATATAACGATTAACCTTTCATTTTGCATAGTGCATAATAAAAAGATTTCTAAAACCACTTAATTAAGAGAGGCTTGAGCATCTGGTCAACCCTCCCTCACATTGACTGGGTCAAGCCTCCGCACATATCCTTTTTCTAAAGAACAGTACATTGTTAATTTAAGCCTAACTTACTGTACAATCTTTATGCCTGGAATGCAAGCTCGATATTTCTGAATTACTTAAAACCTACTTACTTAAATTTCTATGACATATTTTATCTGAAAAAAGCTTACAAAATATTTCTAAAAAACACAACTTTTAGGGTAAAAACCTTTCACAATGGATTTTTTCCATACATATTTCGACTGTTTGTATGAAATAAAGACTGTTGTTTGAGCATTCTAGTAGCTTTGCTTGACACCTGTTGATAAAACTTTGAAATTCTTTTCAATATGAAAACTGATGGGTGGGTCGAGCCTCCCGTATGGACAACCCTCCCTAGTATTCCCTGTATAAGACTATATTTCTATATTATGCTTGTGGTTTATATCTGCATATTTTATTTATAAAATAATTATCAAAAGTATGTAAATGCATATCAAACGCGCTAGTGCATTCATAAATGTAATTTTCGAAATTTATTACATAATTGCGAATTTAGGTAAGTCGCATAATACGTAAGTGGAAGGATGCCTGTACACCAAAGCACGTTATCCAACGGAATATGTAGTAATATGCATTTTAAACAACATATTTTTTTTTCATTATTGGGTCGCTTGCATAGTTGGCAGAAAGTCATTAGCAAACACAAGTAAAGCATTAGATTTCAGTTACAATAAATGCAAAAATATTGGTAAAAACGTTCATATACGGTAAAAGTAGATCGCAATCAATAGTGTCCCACTTGTCGAAGAATCCGATTGTTAAAATCTACCAAATTTCTCCATTTCACATTTCTGTGACAAAATAATAGTGACAAAAATAATATATATATATATATATATATTTCTTCCAAAATTAAAGAAAAATCCAATTTATAATTCTAAACAATGTTGCCATTTCAGGACACACTGATATTATTTCTATTATTTACATTTACTTATAACTGGACAACCATCAAACCATTAGAGGTAAATAATACTACTTCAGATAATGAATGTATATAACATTTTAATTCATGAAGTAGTTGTTTGTTTTTAGATATCATATTTTCTCCGAGTCTTTATTACTAGTTTGGGGAAAGAGCTATTAACAAGTTACATTGTTTTTATGAGTAACCAATCAGTGAAACATCTTACCAAAAACCATTGTGACATACAAAAATGATATGTATTGGAAATAGGAAAATTTATTGACCACGCAAGCATCATAAATGTAACGAATTTGAATCACATTTCATTTTAGCCACTTGCCTACTTCTGAAAAAAGAAAGGATTTTGAGTCATGCAATTAAAACCGTTAGAAAATGATAAATATTATTAATTATCCTTTTACTCAAATTGTTACTTCATATTTTTAGAACTATATTAAGAAAAATATATTTGAGTTGTGACTAATTTAGAGGCTGTATCTGAAGTATTTCGTCTTATGAGTTTTGTAAGTTCATTAAACAGATTCTAAAAAATATATTTAAAAATATTTCGGATCATTTATACTTTTTTCTATCTTTACAAAAAGAAAGTATTGGATTCATGAAAATTTTCGACTTCCGGTTTTCGACGGATTTACACGTTTCAGAGGTCAAAGATTCTGAAAAACAAGTTTTTACAAAATGTCTGTCTGTGAGTCTGTGGTTCTGTGGTTCTGTCTGTTTGCCTGTATGTGACACAAATTTTGTTGGCACTCTATCTCAAGAACTAATGCACGGAATTTAATGAAAATTTATATTCTAGATATCCCTAATATAAATTGGTGCTGATTAGTTTTTGGTGTGAATCGCCCAACAGGTGGCGCTGCTATGCTGCATTTTTCGCGATTTCTGCAGTAGCTCTATCTCAAAAACTAATGAACAGATTTTAATCAAACTTCAGATTCAGTTATTCCTTGATATGAGTTGGTGTTGGTAATGTTGTGGTGTAAATCGCCCAATAGATGACGCTGCTATGATGCATCTTGCTGGATTTACACGATTTTCGCAACACCTCTAACTCAAGAAATAATGCACAGATTTTCATCAAACTTCAGGTTCAGTTAGTCCTTGACATGAACTGACGTTTTGCACATTTTGGTGTAAATCGCTCAACAGGTGGCGCTGCTATGCTACATTTTTCAGAATTTCCGTAATAGCTCTATCTCAAGAACTAATGCACGAATTTTCATCAAACTTCAAATTCAAATATACTTTGACATGAATTGATGCTAAATTGATGTAATTTCTTGTACTATTTAAATGATTTAATTGGTGTGATTTTTATAGAAGAAAGTTTTGTGATGGCCACACTATACTAGTTTAAACTTTGATCAGTTTCTGTTAAACACAAAGTTTCAACCAGGAATGGGGTAGAGCCGATACAAATTCCAAGCTGAGGCTCTTTTAAGAAGCCCGGTTTCGGTTGGTTAAGAAAAAAAAAACAAAAAAAAAACAGAAAAAGTAGGGTCTTACTTTTTTACGTCAAAATTTTAAATTAAAATAACTAACAAATAATAAAATTTGTAAGTTAGAATTTGTTAGAACGTTTTTTTCGGACCGTACTCCTTATGTATCACGTATTTGAAAGTACATTTGATTTCAAGAAAGTTTTGAAATGGCGCCCCTGTTTTAATGGCGTGGGTGATTTCAGGCTGATTCGTGGCTGCGAACAGTAACCAGATGGATAGTTGCAGGGCTTAAATTCTAACAAAAAAAGTGCCGGAGCCCTAATATTCTGCGGTACTGGTACAGCAACTGTACCGTTCCACACTCCCCCTCCTCCCCTGCCACTGTAATCTGCATATTTATATTTCATACATTAATTGCAAAATTTAAAGCATTTTTTTTTCTTTAGCAAAATAAAAATTTTAAATATATCTATTAGCATATACTTAGCTGTCAACTATTCCACTTTTTAGTTATCACTTCTTCTGAATAGTAAAAATCTTTGCCTAATTTTAATGTTAATTAATTGCAGAATTCTGCGATTAAATAGGGTAACGATTATGATTAGGAAATGGTGTTAACACAAAAAAGGATAGTTCGCAGCTATGCATTTTTAAGAAAAAATGAATGAAATTTACAGAAATTAATATTTATATACTGAAGAATGGAACAATGTTTTACAATTTCCTATAAAAGATGCATATCTTAAACTATAATCGTTTCCTTCCGCATAACAATCTTTTGTGGTAAGTCCCAGAAAACAGGATAAAATTAAAAATTTGACAATGTTATCGGAAATAATCTATGCTTTTTTTTGAAAAAGGGGAAACACTGCTCGACTGCTTTCTATCAGAATAACAATACATGGTAATTATATTTACTTTCAAAGGAAAGTGACTTCGTAAAGGTTCAGAGCAGAGCCTTAGCATGGGTACCGTTCATGATAAAAAATAAACAGAAAAATCCCTAACGTGATTTTTATACTCGTACGCAATATAAGACAAAAAACCTCGAACAAACAAAACCTCAAGCTGATGCTTGTTGGATAAAACAGAAAATATTTTTTTCAGGTTAGATATCGAACTAATAAAAGGAAAACCCAGCCAATAAAAAATTATTCTACTGTCACAAAAGAAAATCCGAATGAAAGCTAATTTATTGTTCAGTCTCTTGAGTGGCGCCGTATCAACACGTCGCCGAAATAAATTTGAAATAGAAAAACACGATTTCTGTTTCCACTTCATTCTGATCAAAATAGCATTAAAATGATTTGAAATGGAATATAATACGTAATTTTAAAAGAGGAATTTTTTTTTATACATGAATAAATAAAATTTTAAATGTAATACAGATAGAGCTCGAGTCAGTCGAAGCCTAAATACTTATGTAAAAATTGAGTCCGTTTTATCTCCATCTCCTACGTGTCTGACACATTACGTCACATATAAGTGTTTTGGTAAAAAGAATGCAAAAGCTTGGAGATGGGAAGGAAAGGAAAAGGTAATTTAAGCTTCGGTTTTTCGGAAGCGCTATTGCACTGGGCTGCGGAGCCCTGTATTTATGAGCTCCGGTGAATTCCGAACAATATTTAAATATTTACTAAAAACAGAGAAGTACCGGAGCTGGACTCCGGTCGGCTCCGGCGCAAATTAAGCGCTGGATAGTTGGGTAAAGTCACGGGATAAGATTTTCATTTTCTTTCTTTATTATCTTAAACTTTTCCATTAAAAATTATTTGATGAATTCAATTAAAATTTAATTGTATTTTCGCTATTTTAAATTTTTATTTGAACGATTTACCTGAAAAATTGTTGCGAATGCATCATAAACTATAATACTGTAAAATAACAATAATAAAATTGTATGCAAATACTATATAGATTCTCTAAAAAGGTCCTATCAATTAAATGTATTTTCTAATAGAGTAAAGCCTGTTTATAATGGAATCCTGCTGTAAACGGTATACAATCATGGTCCAGCCTTACCCCCCCCCCCTTCCTTTCACACACACACACCAAAATAGTATGCAATTACACAATTTAAAATGAAAACAACTTTATTTTTTTTTAAATGCAATTTAACAAATTTCAACGACCATTTTGAATGAAATTTATTTCTTAAACTTCTAAACATCCCACAATATTACTTTTTATATCGTCGTATAGAGAAAAAAAATGTACTTTTAAATGCAATTTGTTTGAAAGCTGTATCTCAATTTGTTTCTGAGTTATTAGTTTTTTTTTTTTTTTTTTTTTTTGTAGTTTTTTTTTTTTTGTAGTTTTTATTACTTTTTTTGTCATAGTGGCAACACTCTGTTGTCCATCTCTGTTGAAAGTAAAGGTAAATACAGATTACTGTATAGACCAATCAGAAAACGAATAAAATGATGATTAAACCAATAAAAACCTTTAGATATGCTTTTGATTTCCTACCCTAACGAGGACAATAACCATTTTTCCAAATGGTTAAAAACAGAATTTTTCACTGGTCGTTTGCGTTTTCGTCTAAGCAGGGCTGGCAGTACTGGAATTATGACCGGGACCCGCGTTCTTTTTGTGCGACCTGGGATTCAGCATACGGTGAATAGAGTTCGTGTATCTTATGAATGCCGGGCAATCATGTTTCTATTAAAAAGACATCCGATAAAGTTTTCAAATTTACAAAAATTCGTTGTTTAACGTTTGTAAATTAATAAAACGAAGTAATTTCGAAATAAAAGTAAAATCAAAATCAATAAGAAAAGCAAAATTTTGTCATTTTAAGTTACATTGCTATCAACATTAATAGCATTTCATTATTTCCATTTCTTTATTACTGGTCAGTCTAACGGTTAAAGATAAGCATTGTCCCTGAAAATACACGTCTGCAACATTTTAATCATCAAAGAATAGTTTATTTTTAGATATCATATTTTCCTTTCATATCGGGGCCTTTATTGCTAGTCTGTGGAAAGAGTTATTGACACGATCCACAGTTTTTACGAACAACCAATCAACGAAACAACATCTTATCAACAAGTAGCGTGGCATAAAAAAAATCGAAATATGTTGAAACTAAAGAAATTTATTGATCACGCAAATATCATAAATGTATATGAATTTGAAAGGTGAATCACACTGCATTTAAGCCACTTTCCTTTTTCTGAGAAAAACTAATGGATTTTTAGCTGTACAATTGTTGTCATCAAGAAACCGAAAATATTTTAAATTATTTACCTTTTTGATAAGATCGTTTTCTATATTTTAGGACTATATTCAAAAATCTATATGTGAGCTTTATTAGTGAGCTTATAACAGTTTATTTATTCGTACTGTTGAGTATTTCATGTTCTAATAAACAACTTCCAAAATACATATTTAAAAGTAATTTTGGATTATTATATTTTTTCAATTTTAAGCATTTACTATACAACATAAAAATATCAAAAAGCAACTTGTTTTAAAATAACTATTATATTTTTAAACATTTTTGTGCATTGCAATTAAAACTTAAGTCATCGATTATTTTAATTACTTAAATGATTACTTTAAATAATTGCAAATAGTTTTAATCAAACGAGAAATGAAACTTTAAAAAATATTTTGATGTCAGTAGACCAGTGATAATGCAATAAAAATTAAGACATGCGTGTAGTTTGGTTTGATTCTGCTTGCGCTCGTGCATAGTCTCATTATTTCATTTCAGCACTTACTAATTAGAATAGAAAACGCAATATGTTTCACGAAAATTACTCATTCCTCGTTCTTTAAAATCCTGTATCATGGTTATTTTCCAGTTAAATTTTTTTTTCGTCACTGCAGGCACGAAAATTGCGCTGCATGATAGATAAACCAGGAAAATCTCCATCATAACCACACAGTATAAAAATATTTTATGATTTTCTTATACACCTTTGTAATTTTGAATAAATTGAAGTAGTTTGTGTCTTTTGTGTTTTATCCTTATACTCTAAATAAAGATTGAAAACAAAATATTTTTTAAAACTCTTATCCACACTATACATATAAAATCATAATAAAACCAGTTTATGAAACGAATTTATGAAAAGATTTTATGAAACAACCAAATCGGATATATTAATGGATATATGAAATAATAACTGTCCAACTTTTGAATGCAAAGAAGTTCAAATTTCCTCCTTAGTTTTCTTTTCAATTTCAATGAGAAACTGACATCAAATGGGTTAAATCTCACAAACAAAAATGGGTTAAATCTGACCTTGATAAAGCTTTGACATTAGATTAGCAAACTCGTGCTTTCAAATAAAACAGCATAGTCACGACATGCTATAAAACTTAGAGGAAGCTAGTGCAACTTTTGAAACTTCCTCAAACCATTTGCGCAAATGGCTACTTTACGGTCGCAATTAATCGACACCTCTAATTTTTTACGCCAAAACTAGTACGGATCTCGAAAATACAGACAATCAGCTACCAGTACACGCGGTTTTGTCAAATTCCGAGATAATCGGAAAAATGGATTTTGTGCACTTAGATCATCAAAACGTCCCACTGTGCGCCGTCTGAAATGCATTGTCCGTTTTTGGATGGCTAGCAAAAACCTGTTGCCAATATTTCCGCTATAGAAAGATTCTGCTTTCGCAAGTTTTACTGTATTAAATTCCCTTAGATGTATACTACCGAATAGCATGTTACAAAACGAAATTTAAGATAATTTGTGTATCATGAAAAATCTGTACTTTTGTCGTCCAGCGCAGTAGTTTCGAAGGGTCTAAGAATTGCTGAAAATGCGTACGCTCCGCGTAAGTCGGAGCACCTGGAAATCCTAGTCCACGATAAGCAAAAATTTACTTGAAAGATAAATGTCTCTTCTGATCTATATCTGAAACAAATACATAGAAGAAAAGTTTCTACACACTTTTTCAACAAGAATTATATGCATGCATTTTAATAATAGGTTTGTTCATAATTCAAATCGAGAGACTATATTTAATTATCGCCACTTTTCAAATATTTAACTTCACAAAGAAACTGAAAATCCAATGGCACGTAAAAGGAAAGAAACGCATGGCCATTTCAGCATCGCAAATAAAATTATCATAGCAATTTCAATATTTGAAATAAACAAAGCATTTTTCAAAAGATAATTTAGAATTTATATTGAATAGTGTCTTCAAAAATGCTGGATTGTGTAATAAAGAATTTGTTTTCGGTAACCAGATGTCGGTTTTAGTGGTACGTGAGCAGTTTAGAATGGAAAAGCAGGAAATTTTTCTGTTACGACTTATATTTAATTTCTCCAATATGTATTTTTTGCTTCGCAAAGTAATTAAATGACTATTCTGTTAAATTAGCGAAACTGTAATAATGTCAATGAAAATAATAATTTAAATTGAACCAAAAGGTACAATTGAAATTACAATTATATTTTGCGTTCATTAAAATGCAGGATTTTTTTCTTTTTTTAAATTTTTGCAAGATTTTTGTTAGAAAACACAAGGAAAGTTCCGGTTTCGGATTTTCTTTTTTCGGAAATGTTTTGCACAATGATGAAATAGCTTAAACAAATTATATGTAAAAGTAAAATCATACATTATACATAGGTGGGTACACGCTTTTTTGAATTAAATTAAATTTAGATTTTAATAAAGTATTTAAACACATTTTCTTTTACATTCAAAACCATAAATAGGTCACAATTTGTTTATTAATGACGCATCTATTAAAAAATTTTTATAAAAGTGACGAAAACTATAAACTGGGACAACAGCAATAAAATGTTCACTTGACGAAAAGAAAATGTTTCTTTTAAGAACTTTCCCTGTTTCAACATTTATATACTGTTGTGGCTAAAAAACAAGAATTTTTACGTAAAAAACAGTTTTTGTACACTAAAATTTTAGATGACAGCATTTTTCTATGAATAGGATTTTCATCAGTGTGCGGATGAATTATGTAGAAAATTTGAAAAAAAAAAAAAAAACTAATGGAAGCAACAGTACATTTTAAATAATTAGAGCTAAATTATGTGATACTACCTATATAAAAATTTTACATATTTTATTGGATTCTGTGGAGATCCCTTTGAAAGTCAGTTCATGTAGGTCGAAAGAAATTTATACGCTTGGCCATAGACATGTGCGAAATTCCCCCAAATAGCTTTATTGCGTTGGAAAGAAAGTTTTAAGTGTATTTTACGCATGGAAATTTAAATTGCTTACTGGCTATCATTTTAACTAATCCTAATCGGAGGACCTATTGAAATATATAAAAAGAATCATCGCAAAATAGAAATTATAATAGCTATCAGAAATTATGCAAACACTTAAATGCACTGTTCCAGAACATTTGCGAAACCGGAATTTATTCCTTGCTGTGATGGTTGATTTGATTTGATTAGATTTGATTGCCTAAGAGGGACTGCTTAGACAAGGAAACCAAGTCTCGAGAGCATGGTGTCCCTCCCGGTTCCCTTTATGGTGTGATGGTTCAATTTTATGCACAAAAGGACTCCATAGGGGAGAGGGAGCCACTTGTGACTCTCACATGGCAATCATGAATAGGAACGGATTACCGCGTAGCGAAACCTATACCACTTTTATCGTAAGGAAAATTTTCCCTGAATTAATCGCATAAGTCTACACTTAAAAAAAGCTTTTTTTTTTTTTTTTTTTTTTTTTTTTTTTTTTTTTTTTTTTTTTAAAGCAGTGGAAGTTTGTCTAGGCCGTAATAACACAACACCCTATTTGCATGTTGCCCCCTTCCTATCCTGTATATCGATATCCAAATTATGAAAAACCTCTGAAACAAAATAAAATGTTGATAAAGAATAACTTAACCGTTAGTAATTTTTTTTCAGACAGTCAATATATATTAAAAAAGGAAAAAAAATATTTCAATTAACATCGTTTTTTAATTATGTTTTTAAATTAATATATGTATACATATTTATATATTAATTTAAGAAGCACAGTACATATATATCTATATATAAGTACTGTGCTTCTGCATAATATCGCAAAATAGACATCTAGTTAAGGAAAATACTCTTGCTTGCTAGATAATTGCTACTAAACAAGGAAAAGTTACAAATCCAGGTTGAAATTCACTCTAAATTACTTCCAGTACGTAAATAGTACCTAAATATTTTATCGTATTAAGAATAAATGTCGTGTAAAATAAAAAGAAATATGTCTCTTTGTTAAACTTTAAATATTTTATTTACTTTTTTGATATGCTAAAACTCCCAAACATAACTCTGACGACTGCAGGAGACAGAAGTAACAACTAAATCATGCTTTATTCGAATACGAATGTGTAAAGAATCCTTTAGTATACAAACAGAAATGTGATTAAAATAACTAATATAGACAGTTTTAAAATTAATTTCACAAATATTTATTTTCAAAATAATTAAAATAATAATAAAACTTATATACTTTAAAATTTAAAAAAAAAGATTTATTCTTTGAGATGGGAAAAACAAATGAAAAACAGAGGTGTAATTATAAGAATATAAACTACAGCTTTAAAAAAAAATAAATGCAATTTAACAAATTACAACGACCATTTGGAAAATGATTTTTTTCAAAGGCTAAAATTTAAGATATAAAAAATCGTACAAGTTGATCATACATTACGTACGCCATGGATTACATTTTTCGGTACTGTAAATTTTTAAACTTCTACGGAGCTGGTCATTCATTACGTACGCCATGGATTAAACATTAATATTCCTTGACCAATTTTAAATTAAATTTCATTCTTAAACTTTTAAACATCCCACAATATTATTTTTTACACCGTCGTATAGAGAAAAAAATTTACTTTTAAATGCAATTTGTTTGAAAGCTGTATCTCAATTTGTTTCTGAGTTATTAATTTTTTTTGTACTTTTTATTACTTTTTTATCATAGTGGCAACAGAAGTATCCATCTTTGTAGAAAGTAAAGGGAAAATACAGATTACTGCATAGACCAATCAGAAAACGAATAAAATGTGGAATCAACCAATAAAACGCTTCAGATATGTTTTTGATTTCCTACCCTGATTTCCTAAAAATTATAGTTATGGCAATGAAATAATAAATATTACATTAAATAACTTTAAATAAATAATTCTAAATGTTTAATAAATAAAGAGCACAATATTTGTATTTATAAACAAAACACACACATAGCGAATTTCGAATACTTTAAAAACATTATTTTACATATTTACCTTTGCAAAAGTAAATACATAAATCAATAAACCTTTGTATTTTGAAAATGAAACTATGAACATGAACTTTCGAAAACAAATGACGGAAATCTATGAGAATAAAGGATGATAACTTGTTCAGTTTACAAATCAAATAATAATAAGATATTAGAGAAAGACGATAAATGTACAAAAATATTAAAAACATAATAAAAAGCTTCTATCGTTATGAAAATAATAGTTCATTATAATCTGACTCTTTTCAAAGAACAATCAAAATAATAATTTTTTTTTTCAATAAAATAAAAATGTTTTTTCTTCATTGTAAACTAAATAGTAACAAAAACAAATTTCGTTTAAGCATTTTTTAAGCGATTTTTTAGAACATCTCTTTCTTTTTTTTGTATAAAATAAATAAAAATTGATACCGTAAGAAAGAAAATGCTATTGTTCATTTTAACAAGGAAAAATATTAATTAAGGATAAATTACTCACATAGAAAAAAAGGCATAATAAAAATGCTCTTGCACAAAGGAGATTAAAGAACAACATTGTACAAACATGTTAGGCAAAATTATTTCATCCCAGTGATTACAAACTTTTAACATATTTTGAAGTAAAGAATTTTTTAAATAGATTAGCTGGTAACACATCTTTGATTTATTTATTTTAGTTTTTTTTTAAAGGAATATTTTAAGAATTTTAAAATCTATTTGGTATGTAGGTATATATGTGATTTATTTTGTTGAAATGACATAATTAAATCTAAACTAATTAACAAAACGGTGAACGGTTTCTTATTCTAATAACGGCTCAGTTATTTGAGTTGATAAATTTGATTTTTTGAAACAAATTTGTTAATGTAAATTATCTCTCTAAAAAGGATTTCATTAAATCATTTTATTACAAATGCTAATCCAATTAAATTTTCTCAGAAATATTTTCATTCTGCTTAAAACCATAAATAAAAGAAGAACCGAATGATTAAAATTAAATAGAGTAAGAGATAATTATGGTGATTTGGAACTAATAGGTAACAAATCCGCCCATTCAAGCAGCAGCGGAAATTTAATTTTAGAACATTAATTAAAATCATGTGAAATTAATATTTTGATAAATTATTCAATGTTTGTGAATTTTCTAAACTTTACTAAATATTCTACATATATACAATAAATATGAAAAGAATATTTAAAATATACCGTATGTCCTAAATGTTCCCGTACTCCAACTTAAAGAATTCATTGTCTGTGATTTTTTTTTAATATTAAATTTTATCGCCTGCTTATCCTTGCATCAATTCTTGAGTTTTTATCGCTTGGTTCTTTTCTCTGTCAGCTGGTTCAAGAATAAAATTCTATGTTATTTTATTCTTCATAATGAAATGAGTTTATCACGCATTCAGAAATTTGCGCTGCTGGAAACTTTGAATGTAAATCGTATGAAAGGTGCAAAGATGTTTGACGAAGTAAATATCGAAATGATGCAATTCTGTGCATATACTCTATATCGGCTCGTTCAACCTTTTCGTAATTCAAGTTCGGTAGAAGACAAGCACAGGAGTGGAAGGCCGAAATTTGTTACACCAGCCTTTATGAAAACTTTTAGATTATCAAGAATAAAAATGGCGTATGGTGTTCCTCATCAAGCAAAAGGATTGTTGAACCTCTGTTTTTCGAATCAACTGTTGATGGTTTTATGTACAGGGAACTTATCGAGCAATTTGTTGCATTGTTAGAAGTAAATGAACACGATTCTTGGTTCCAACAAGATGGTGCAACATGCCATGCAGGTGCTGAAACCATAAACATACTTGAAAAAATTTTTGGTGATCAACTCATCTCAAACAATGTTTGGCCACGTCGATCCCCCTGATCTAAGCATCCTGGACTTTTTTCTGTGACGATATTTAATAAACAATGTTTATGAAAATAATCCTTAAACAATAGATGATCTGAAAAATGCCATTACCCAAAGGATACAAGAAGTCACTCGCAGGATGTTAAAAACCATTTCTACAAACATGCGCAAACGAGTTCAGCTTTGCCTCTTGGCAAGGGGTGGGCATTTTGAACATTTATTATAAATGTAATTTCAAATTTTTTTCCTACGTGATGTTAAAGTGCTTTTTCTCATGAGCATAAAAGTAATCGCTTTAAGGTTTTTGTTTTGTGAATAATAAATACATATGTCGTCAGTACGGAAACTTTTAGGACACTCTGTATAATAAAAAGCCGAAATGTTTATTAAGATAGTGGATAATCATTATTTGACTCTTAAAAACTATCAAACATGATAATGTTTTTATATTTTAGAATAAAAATGTTATCGAAATAATTAATTTAATCTAAACTAAATAGTAACACAAACAACGTTCCTTTTAAACATTTTTAAATGATCTTGAACGTAAATCTTTTTTTTTTGCGTGTATGCATAAAATAAAATTTGATGATCTAGGAAAGAAAATACTGTTGTTTATTTTACAGAGAAAAAAAATATTAATTAAAGATAAATTGTTCACGTGGAAATTAAAGATAACAGTAAAAATGCTGACGTACAAAAAATATTAAAAAAATATCATCATACAAACATGTTAGACGTAGTAATTTCATTCTAGTGCTATAAAGAAATTTAAATTAGAGAATTTTTAAAATAGATTAATGGGTAACATATGTTTGATTATTTATTTTTTAACTCAGTAACAGGAATTTTTTAAGAGTTCTGAAAATCTATTTACTGTGTACTCTTTTTTATGTAAAATTTTGTTGAACCGATATAATTAAATGTAAACACTAATTAATAAACCAGTGAAGGGTTTCTCGTTTTAATAATGGCAAAATAATTTGAGATGATAAATTTGATTTTTTTTACCAACGTGGTTCATTTAAATTATCTTTATACAAAGGATTTTATTGAAACACGTAATTGACTATATTAGTTCATTTAAATTTTCTAGTAGGAACTTGAATTTTAATGAAAAAGTAAATTAAAGGAAAACTGAATGATTAAAATTAAATAGTGTAGGGAAAATTATACTGGGTTTGAACTAACAAATTCGTTCATAGACAACACATAAAAGTTCATAATGGAATATTTAATGAAAAAAAATTCTTATTGAACGAACATTTTCATATAATAATAAATGCTGAAGCTGCTTCTGAATCTGCACAAACAGGATAAATATACAAAACATATTAAAGCCAATTTAATAAAAAGTCTTAGTGTTTTTTAAATTAATAGAGGATCAGAATCCTCTTCAGATCAGAATTCACTTCAAAAAAAGAAATTAAACTCAATGCTATTTTTATGTTGAAGAGATGCTTATTTTATGGTAAATCAAACAGTATGATGAACAAGTGTCGGTTTAGGCTGTTCTCAAATCCAAAAGGGCAACTTTGAGACATAAGTTTTAATTTATTTTTGTTCGGAAATGCGTAAAACTAGAAGGTTTTGTTGTTCAGAAACTATGTCACTGAGCTGTTTTTTTTCCGTTTTCTTTTGTAAAAGCAATAGATATTTCAGAAAATAGTGTCAAAGCGGGCATTTTGAACCGAATTACGTCGCGAAAGTAGAAGACCCCCCCCCCCCCCCCCAAAAAAAAAAAAAAAAAAAGGCGAAAAACGTCTTTGTTATAGCTTAATCGATAAAATCGCTTATAACTCATTAGGTAATTTATTTATCAAAAAATGGAAAATACAGATCGATTCCAAATCGCTTCCATAGTCAGGCCTTTCAATTTTATATCTTTCCGTTAAAAAATGAATTTGTAAATGTGTCAAAACGCTTGCGCTGGTTGAGCAGAGCAGTTGAGAACACCCTTAAACAATTTAGGTAGATTTCGTAAGAAGTAGTTTTGGAATTTCTGAAACATTTTTACAGATCTACGCCGATCATGACCCCTAGAACCGAAAACCACCCCTAGTTCAAAACTTTGTCTATCTATCTATCTATCTATCTATCTATCTATCTATATTTATATATATACATAACCATTAAATAAACATTACCGACCACCATCAAAAATTGTATTATATATATATCACCTTTTTATGGTCACGATAACTTTCATCATTCTGCACAAATATCTTCGAAACTTACAAATAAAATCAAGGGGCAAAAAATCTCGGTCAGGTTCGTTAATGCGCAAAATCGGACCAAGGAGGTGGAAATAGGGAGGGATTTTGTGAAAACAGAAAAAACCAATACTTCTTAATTAGAATACATATTAAATCAGCTTAAAGTTATTATTACTTCTAGGAAAAGAGTCAAAAATTTATGTGTAACAGATTTTTGATAAAATTAAAAATGGGCTAAAGGGGCGAAAAAAATTGGGTTTTGGGAAGAAAAAAATTCATAACTTCATCAGTTCTCAAGATATAAAATTCCCTTAAACTTATTATAAATCGGTTTAATACTATCTACAATTTTTATGTGAACAAGTTTTTGATAGGAAACTTGCTCTTAAAAAAAAAAAAATCGAAAAGGGGGGGGGGGGAGGCGAAAGAAGAAAAAAATTCATAGCTTCGTCAATTTATAAGATATCAAATCCGCTTAAATTTATTATAAATCCTCTTAATATTGTCTACAACTTTTGTATTGACAAGTTTTTGATAGGACCTACAACTTTTATACTGACAAATTTTTGATACGACCAACTCTTACAGCAAAAACAAGTTAAAAAATATAGGAGTTGAAAAACAATTATCGTATTAACATGATTCTGATAGAACCAGCTCTTACAGAAAAATGAAATTAAAAACTTGTCAAAAGCGGCAGGATAAAATTGTTAAACTGGGTTTATCTGTAATCTTGAATTAGTTTTTGTTGTTGATTTTGTAACTTAACTTCGAAATCTACCTCCGCCTGTAGGCCGAGACTCAAGAATTTTTTTAAACGATCTTTAGCATAACATCATAGAGTTTTGTGTGTGTGTGTGCATAATACAAATAAAATTGGATACTGTATTAAATAAAATATTCGGGTTCATGCCAGACAAAAAATATATATACATATTAATTAAAGATAAATTGCTCTCGTGGAAATAAAATACAATAATAAAAATGTTGTTATACGAAAGAAAATAAATAAGGAACATTCCAAAAACATGTTACACAAATTAATTTCTTCCAGTGACTTTTAGGCTAATGCTAGACGAACGTCTTTTTGCACACTTTTTCCCCCTACATATCATCCCTACACAATGCCGCTAGCATTGTGTAGGGATGATATCGCTCATCCGCAAGAAAAGGAACACACCTCGCAAAAATTCATTTTGCGTTTTATAGCTGCGTCTTGCTATACAAACAGTTTCATAAGTATAGTTATGCGGAAAATCACTTTATTGCACTATGTATATCCATTTGTGAAAATCACTTTATTGCACTATATATCCATTTGTGAGGTAAAATTCCCAACCCTTCAAACCTCATCATACGTCTTCATCCTTATGGGTTTTATGTTTTTATGCAATTTTTTATTCCTGCATGCAGAGATAAGTGCTATGATTTCATGTTACAGTAAAATGATGCACATCCCCCCCCCCCCCCTCTTTGGCCTCTCTCGTGAAATTTACTTTTGTCGAGATGTGTCGCTTTTCTTGCAGGCGAGCGATATGTAGGGAAACAAGTGGGTAAGTGTGATCATACATCGCACAAAGGGTTTCGTTTAATATTCCTTTCAAAACACTTTCTTTCAAAACGTCCAGTACATTTATCGCCATGGAATACCTTCTAAATTTTGGCAAACACATCCTAAACTATGTTAAAGTTTCAAACATATTCGCCTTGTTATATTTCCTAATTTTGTTCGCCCCCCCCCCCCAAAATGCTACGATATATCACATGACGGGTATCTGCCAAATTTAGAAAAGTGCCCCCCTTGGGGGGGATTGGGCAGATGGTCACCATGATTTTTGACGCGGCCTGGTTTTAAAAATTTATGTTATGTTTTATAAGCCATATTAAAGTTTCAAACAGATCGTCCAGTTATATTTCCTAATTTTGTTCGCGCACCTCCCTCAACCCCCCCCCCCCCCTCCACGAAATGCGACGCGCCCTTCTTCTTTATAATTTATTATCGTGTGTTATAATGTATCTTAAAGTTTAAAACAGATTGAATTGTTAGATTTCCTACTTTAAATGAAATCGCGGTCTGTTAATTCAACATTCCACCACCAGGGAGCGCACTGTATTCTTAACAAAAGCGTATCTGAACGAAACTCCTTTACACAACCCATTAGTAGATATGTTACTCGAGGGGGTGGCGGTCTTCAGCAAGAATTTAAGATAATTGTTGAAATTACTATTCGGAAATAGTGGTAATTTAACTTTTGACATATTTATTTTTAATAAGTATAAGTAGCATGTATCTGAGGACTCCATCAAAAAACGCACCTGAAACGGTATGAAACAAAAAAGAAATATTTTGCCCCTCCCCCTCTCCCCACCTTCCCGAAATTTCACGCGCCATTTTTTATAAACTTTTTCTAATGTGTTATAAACTATCGTAAAATTTCAAACAGATCGCCTTATTATATTTCCTAATTTTAACAAAAATGTTAGTTCCACATTCCACCACCACGGAGCGCACTCTATTCTTAACAAAACTGTATCGGAAGGAAACTCCGTTAAAAAACCTATAAGTAGATATGTTACTCGAGGTGGTGGCGGTCTTAATAAGAAATTAAGATATTTGCTGAAATTACTATTAGGAAATAGTGGTAACTAAACTTTAGACAATTTTATATTAAATAAGTAGCATATATCTCAGGACTCCCTCAAAAAGTCACCTAAAGCGGTCAGAAACGCTAATTTTTTAAATAGAAATCTAGCGCTCCCCCCCTCCCCCTCCCCGGAATTTCGCGTGTCATTCTTTCTTACACTTTATCTTATGTGTTATAAAATATCTTAAAGTTTCAAACAGATCGACTTGTTAGACTTCCTAATTTCAACAAAATCGCGTTATGTTAGTTCCACATTCCACCACCAGGGAATGCACTCTATTCTTAACAAAAGCATATCTGAGCGAAACTCCTTTACTCAATCTTTCCGTAGATAGATGGGTCGGGATGGTGGCGGTCTCAAACAAGAATTTAAAATATTTGCTGCGGTAACAAACGCTAAGATTTTAAAAATAATTCTAGTTTAACAAAAATGTTAGTTCCACATTCCACCACCAGGGAGCGCACTCTATTCTTAACAAAACTGTTTCGGAAGGAAACTCCGTTAAACAACCTATAAGTAGATATGTTACTCGAGGTTGTGGCGGTCTGAATAAGAAATTAAGATATTTGCTGAAATTGCTATTAGGAAATAGTGGTAACTAAACTTTAGACAATTTTATATTAAATAAGTAGCATATATCTCAGGACTCCCTCAAAAAGTCACCTAAAGCGGTCAGAAACGCTAATTTTTTAAATAGAAATCTAGCGCCCGCCCCCCCACCCCCTACCCCGGAATTTCGTGTGTCATTCTTTCTTACACTTTATCTTATGTGTTATAAAATATCTTAAAGTTTCAAACAGATCGACTTGTTAGACTTCCTAATTTTAACAAAATCGCGTTATGTTAGTTCCACATTCCACCACCAGGGAATGCACTCTATTCTTAACAAAAGCATATCTGAACGAAACTCCTTTACGCAATCTTTCCGTAGATAGATGGGTCGGGATGATGGCGGTCTTAAACAAGAATTTAAAATATTTGCTGCGGTAACAAACGCTAAGATTTTAAAAATAATTCTAGTTTAACAAAAATGTTAGTTCCACATTCCACCACCACGGAGCGCACTCTATTCTTAACAAAACTGTATCGGAAAGAAACTCCGTTAAACAACCTATAAGTAGATATGTTACTCGAGGTGGTGGCGGTCTTAATAAGAAATTAAGATATTTGCTGAAATTACTATTAGGAAATAGTGGTAACTAAACTTTAGACAATTTTATATTAAATAAGTAGCATATATCTCAGGACTCTCTCAAAAAGTCACCTAAAGCGGTCAGAAACGCTAATTTTTTAAATAGAAATGTAGCGCTCCCCCCCCCTCCCCGGAATTTCGCGTGTCATTCTTTCTTACACTTTATCTTATGTGTTATAAAATATCTTAAAGTTTCAAACAGATCGACTTGTTAGATTTCCTAATTTTAACAAAATCGCGTTATGTTAGTTCCACATTCCACCACCAGGGAATGCACTCTATTCTTAACAAAAGCATATCTGAACGAAACTCCTTTACGCAATCTTTCCGTAGATAGATGGGTCGGGATGGTGGCGGTCTTAAACAAGAATTTAAAATATTTGCTGCGGTAACAACGCTAAGATTTTAAAGATAATTCTAGCTCCCCCCCCCCCCCTCCTCGAAATATCACACTCCATTCTTTTTTACACTTTTTTCTATGTGTTATAAACTATCTTAAAGTTTCAAACAGACTGAGTGGCGGTCTTAACCAATAATTCAAAATATTTCCTGAAATTACTATTAGAAAATAGTGGTATGAAGTAAACTTTCTGATGATGAATGAGTTATACTTATCTCATATCGCTGTTCAAAAAGCCCAGGCAAATTATTAGATTTCCTAATTTAAGTTAATTCGTGGTTAAATAAGCGCGTCTCTTCATTTTAATCGACGCATTTGATAGGAATAAACCGATTAATTAAATAATAATTAATATTTCAGCTTGTAATTAAGATAGGACTTAGATATGGGTATCGATGAAATCAGCGAGAAATTTGACATCGGGATGCCAAAAAATTTAATCAAAAAATTTAATATTTAAAAAGTTAAAATTTCGTATTAAAATATGCTATTATGGAAAACCGCAGCGTCGTCATGTCTACCTGCTTTCCCGCGGAATTGAAATCTTTTTATTTCCTTGTCTTTCCAATTAAAGAAATTAAATTTTTATCGATCGATTTTTAGTGGATATTTTAACTTATACAGATCGCAGAAATGTGAACTTTATACCAAATGAAAGTAGATTTTTTTCTGCGTCTGTCTATTCCATTTACAAATTTCTCGGACCAATATTTTCTGATATACGATTTCGCTTTAAAATCTCCACTTCATTTTTCGGCTTAATTTCCTCCGTGGTAACCGTGCATTCGGCTGATTTTACTGACAACCCTTAGGAGAAACACCGATGATTTCGAGAAAGTCCGTTTGAATTTGCGTTAAAAAGGTGGATTGGTTAATTTTAGAAGTTAATTAGTCCGTAATTCGGTTAATTACCAACTTTTTCAAAATTTTATGATTTGTTGTTTGATGTGAGGTGTTCAGCTATAAGTACCCAAAATTTCAAGTCTCTAACATGTATAGTTTCTGAGAACGGGCTCTGTGACGGACAGACGGACAGACAGACAGACAGAGGAGCGAGACGAATAGGGTTTCGTGAGATGAACGAAACCCTAAAAAGAGTGCAAAAAGACGTTCGTTTGACATTAGCCTTAGCGTATTTTGAGTAAAAGAATTTTTAAAATGAACTGCTATATAACACATGTTTGGTTATTTTTCTGTTATACTAGCAATATTATAAAATCTATTTGCTGTGTAAATATCTATTTTTCTTTATCTTGTCGAAACGATATAATTAAATAGGAACTAATTAACAAAACTCTGAACGCTTTCTCATTGTAATAACGGTCCAGTAATTTGGGGTGATAAATTTGATTTTTTTTAAAACAAAGTGGTTAATGTAATTGTCTTTTTAAAAGAGATTTTATCGAATCCCGCTATTGCAGATACTAATTCGTTTAAAATTTCTAGAAGGAATTTTAATTAAAATGTAAATAAAAAAAAGAATTAAAATTGAATAGTGTAGAGAAAATTAAGATGACCAGGAACTAAAACAATAAATCTGCACAATCAAACAATAGCAAAAATTTCATAATGAAATATTTAACGAAGAATAACTTCTTTTAAAAGGAACTTTCGTTAAATTATTTGACGTTTGTAAAATTACCTAATTTTAGAATTGCTCAGAAATTTCATTTTATTGTAAAGTATTTCCAAAAGCGTATTAGAATATCAATTTTTTTTTGGAAAGTATTAAAAATATGACTGTATACTATACTTTTCATTCCATAATGCCGGTGTAATTTCCAATTACGTCATGTACATTAAAAAAAAAATCAAATAAGCGAAATGGAAATTTCTTATGTCAGTGTAAATTTGTTAAAAGTTGGGTATACGGTTGTCGAAATCATAAAAGGAAAGAAAATCCGAGGATAAGTCAGAACTCCAATTCCAGAAGTCTCAGAATAAAATTCATTGCACGAAACACCTTTTTATTATTTTTTATAATAGATTAGCTGTTGCCCTGAGCAGTAGCGTAGCAATTTCAAAACATTATAGGGGATTTGGGTTGGGTTGGGTTGGGTTGATTTTTGACGGCCAATTATCTACACGAGGGATATAGGCCCGGGGGGAGTGCCCTCCGTGGGGGGTCTCTCTAAGGGAACCTAATCCGTATTAACGCATGGAAGATCCACGGCTCGAAGAAAACCACGAAAACTCCGAACGATTAGGCCGACGGGCGCGATTGGGATCGAACCCAGCACCTCCCGTCTACCAGCTTCGAGAGCAGAACCTCTCGGCCACTGGTGGGGCTATAGGGGATTTGTATCTCAAATAGTTTCTAACTCAGTGTATTCAAAATAACTCCGAAACTGCGAAAATAAGTTAAAGCGTCTCATTAACAATTAATTGTATATTAACATGTAGTAACAGATAAATTGATTAATAATTAATTTTATTAATAATTAAAAATGTGTATGCGCATTATTTCAAAGTAAACTTTAAGGAATAAATTAAATTTTACAATTTTGTGAATATGACAGCAGAGTACGAAAGAAATATTTCATTAGTAGTACTTAAAAAAAGAAAAAAAATGCACTTACAAATTTTGGCATCGTAACAGAAGGTAAGTGCGTTTCGCTGACATTGTATTCAAAATGGATTCGGCCTCTACTTGTATTTCTCTATGGATGTTAATCAGAAGAAAGAAGAAAAATTGTAGAAAAGTATATTTTAAAAATAACAAATGATATTCAATGGCTGGAGTACCACAGTTGAGAGTTTTCCAAGAGAGCTAAAAATGTCCAGACCTGGAATCGAACCTGGATACTTGGCTTGCCGTTCCAATGCTTTAATCCTGTTAATAACCTGTTAAGCTATCTGGACAATACCTGGATGACATAATTCACGCTTATTTGCTGGACATGGCTGCGAACTGCAGTGCTAGTTTCATTCATCAGAGTTATATTATATGATATACAGGAGTTTCCATGTTGTAAATGTCTAGACCTGGAATAGAATCTGGATACTTGGCTTACCGTTGCCGTGCCAATGCTTTAGCTGTTAAGCTATCCGGACGATACATGGATGACATAATTCACTCTTATTTGTTGGACATGGCTGCGAACTGCAGCGGTAGTTTCATTCATCAGAGCTATATTATGTGGTATACAGGAGTTTCCATGTTGTAACATACTTTCATCGTGTAAATGCTATAGTTATAGCTCTGATGAATGAAACTAGCTCTGCAGTTCGCAGGCATGTCCAACAAATAAGAGTGAATTATGTCATCCAGGTATCTTCAGGATAGCTTAAAGTTAAAGCATTGTCACGGCAAGCCAAGTATCCAGGTTCGATTCCAGGTCTGGACATTTTTCGCTCTCTGGGAAAAATCTCAACTGTGTTAATCCAGCCATTGAATATGATTTATCCAGTTGAAAAAAAAGATCCTTCTCTTCATTATGACAAATGATTTCTACAAATAAAAATGATGAGGATATTTTTTTAAATCAATATTCAGTTTCTGAAATAATCCAACGATCAATAAAGGTTCCGATTCTAATCTTTAGAATTAAGGAATGAAAAATCAGTGAAAATCACGTCATGTTGATACAATCATAATAATTTTTCTCCTTAGTTTTATTAACGTTGTTAGAATATTGTAATCATTGCATTACATTAAATTGTCATTAATTCAGTTTTCATTTTTATAGAATATTGTTTGTTTTACAGTGTTCGGTTATTTAACCCTAAGTGGTGACGGGATTTTTTTCTAATATAAGTGGTAAGGTAAAATTTAATTTCTTGTGCCCTCCTTAAAATTTAGCGAATTAAAATAAGAGAATTTGCTGTGAATTTTGTATTATTTACTTGTATCAAAACAACTGAAAAACTACTGTAAGTGTACATACATATACAGGATGTCCTGCGAATAAGACCCTGATTTCAAAATTAAATATCTCAAAAACAAAGATCAATAGAATTATGCGATAAACGGTTTGTTTATTAGCTAAGCTATAAAAATGTTATACAGAAGTTTCAAAATTTAGTTGAAAAAACCGTTAATAGATGGCGCTGTAATCGCAATGCCTATAAATTGTGCTTCGAAGTCCAGAGCACTAGCGTCTCATTCTTAGCTGGTTCCCCATGGAAGGACGCAAAGGGTGAAAGTCCACTTTTTCGTTGGGGTGGTGTGCAGAAGTGGAGTACAAAATTACTGGATTACATTATGATTTATGGAAAAAAAATCGTTTGCAGTGTAATTTATAGGGAAAAATCCTTGCGGTTTTTTTCTGGCATTTTATGCATTTCCTATCTCTTTGCAATTATTTTAAAAGGGTGACTATTTTAAGTTTATTTTCTATGTTTTTTGTATTTCTTGATTGCTTAAATACAAGCATAAATTTATTTAAATATATTTCGCTTTTTATTATCTTAAATGCTTACTTTTTCTTTATTTTTTAAGTTTATACTTTCTTTATGAAGTTCTGAACTACAGTTAAACATTTTTCTCTCATTATCAGTTTTAGAAATACAGATCAGAACCGACCTCAGCGGATGCGATGCCGGTTGCGAGAACTTTGCGACGTCCTTCCCTTCCGAACTCCTTAAGACTCGCCCATTTCCACTAATGTTGCCAATTAACTGATATTTTTTATTCATCTACCAGAAATTTCGAATAATAATTTTCGCTTCATTTAATGACAGGCATTTCGTGATTAAATAAAGTGAAGGTAACCGTTCGAAAATTTTAGCTCATATTGTGCATAAAAAAAATTCCGTTAAATTGGCAACACTGCACAATCACCTTTTCAAAATGCTCGTATGTTATACACCTTGGCTCACTCAAGACTACGCTGAAATATTATAATTATAAATAAACATGTTTACACATACAAATTTTATTAGGAAAAGCATAATTTAAAACAAAATTAATAATAAATATTTCTCTATTTTGTATTAAATATTTTTTTCGCGGACGCGAGGCCCTGCGCAGCCGCACCTGTTGCACACTCCTAAGGACTGCTATAAAACAGATACTTCTCAACAGGTCGCAAAATTGACTTCAACTCGGGAGCCTATCATATGTCTTAACACTATTTCTACCAAGAGGAGTCAAAAGACACCTTTCAGATTTGAACTTAAAACTATTTTCTAAGTTTATTCATTTCTCCATAATTATTTTTTTATTTTGTTCATACAATAGTTTTTAAATTAATTCAGGGATATAATTTTCCTGCAGCTCGTCCTAGATATAAAAATATGCATATGGTATATACCTGTTTCTACCATGAGGTGTTTTTTGACACCTTAAAGATTTCAAAAATTCTGACTTTGAAGGATTTTATAATTTCTAATTTTAAACCATTTTACATATAAATATCAACATCACTTTACAGCATCATATTAATTATAATCAGATTAGAGAATTCTAAATTCAGTTGTAACGGAAAAAACAGGAGTTGCTGCATAACTTTTATATTCACTCGTTTTCCACCATTGTGCATTTTAGTGTAGATCGTTGCAGTGACTAATTCTAAACTAGTATGTTGTGGCCATCACAAAACTTTCTTCTATATGAATCATGTCAATTAAATCCTTTAAATAGTACAAGAAATTACATCAATTTAGCACCAATTCATATCAAAGTGTATCTGAATTTGAAGTTTGATAAAAATTCCTGCCTTAGTTCTTAAGATAGAGCTATAGCGGAAATTCTGAAAAATGTAGAATAGCAGCACCACCTGTTGAGTGATTTACACCAATACATAAACAGCAATAATTGATATCCAGGTATACATGGATCTGAAGTTCGTTGAAAATCCAAGCATTAGTTCTTGAGATAGAGATATTGAGGAAATTAGAAAAAAAACAGCATAGCAGCGCCACCTGTTGAGCGATGTACACCAAACTGTATAAAGTGTCAATTCATGTCAAGGACTAACTGAATGTCAATTCATGTCAAGGATTAACTGATTCTGAAGTTTGGTGAAATTTATTGCATTAGTTCTTGAGATACAGCTATAATGGAAATTCTGAAAAGTGCAGCATAGCAGCGCCACCTGTTGAGCGATTTGCACCAAAACACAAACAGCACTAATTCATATCAAAGTATACTTGAATCTGAAGTTTGGTTGAAAATCCAAGCATTAGTTGTTGAGATATAGCTCTTGCGGAAATCGTAAAAAAGTGCAGTATAGCAGCGCCACCTGTCGAGCGATTTGCACCAAAATGTACAAAACTTCAATTCATGTCAAGGACTAACTGAATCTGAAGTTTGGTGAAAATCCGTGCATTAGTTCTGGAGATTGAGCTATTGCGGAAATCGTGAAAAAGGCTGCATGGCAGCGCCACCTGTTAAGCGATTTACACCAAAAACTAATCAGCACCAATTTATATCATGGACTAACTGAATATAAATTTTTATTAAATTCCGTGCATTAGTCCTTGAGATAGAGCGCCCACAAAATTTTTGTCACAGACAGGCAGACAGACTCACAGATGCACAGACTCACAGACAGACATTTTGTATACATGTTTTTCGAAATTTCTGACCCCTAAAACGTGTAAATCCGTCGAAAATTTTCACGAATCCAATACTTTCTTCTTGTAAAGATAGAAGAAAGTAAAAAGAATTGAGTAACGCGTGTTGTTCTCCTCTGATAGTGGGTTCAATACTCGGAAATTTTGTTTCAATTCGTTTAAAAGCTGTGGTATTGAATAAGGAAATAATTTTACTACACTACTGGGCTTTTTTCTTTTGTTGTTGTTGTTTACAAAGATTGAATTTTTATACATGAGACTGAAAGTTTGTTAAGTTCATAATAGTAAAATGTTTGATTATCTTTCTAATAAAAATAATAAAAATGAAGAACATAATATTTTTTCAATTATTGTTCCTGTTGGCGTAAAACATGTTTGATTATATTTATGTCGTTTTATATTTTGTAGATTGACGAATTAAGCTAGAATTTATACAGCTCTAATAAATAATTAATCTTTAAATCTAAAAAGGTATCTCTAAAAAGAGATAATCTCTAATAAATACGCATCAATGCAATAATAAATACATTGCTCAAATTATCTATATTTAACTGATATTTGAAATCCCAACAGTTTTGGCAATTATTTGCCTTCAAACGCAAAGGTGTCAAAAGATACCTTTTGGAAGAAATAGGTATACACAAAACCGTCGTAGAAATAGAGTTAAACTATTTACTGTTCAACATTTCACATTAACTTTGATAGTTTGCGTTTAAAACATACTTATTACGAATAATCCCTAATATTTGATACCGTTTTCATTAAAATAAAGAAATAAATTAAATTTGTAGTATTAAACTGCAGGATATTTTTACCTTGTGCCACTATGTAAAAAGAAATGCAACTAAATCATCGTAAATATTTAAATTCAGTTTTAAAATCATACTGGGAAATAGACAGTTTTCACATAAATATATTCAAATGTTCAAACGAATTTCCAAGCATAAACGCATCTAAATTAACTCGGTGTTATGGATTTGTCACATGTTGAAGTTTATTGTGATGTAACTAGTTAATTAAACGGGACTGATTTATATTCAAAAGTCTAAGCTTTCCAGGACTTGAATTTTCCATAATGAATGATTTTAATGAAAGGGGAAACTGTGCCCACAGATTCTCAAGTCTTACAAAATAAAATAAACTTGACAAAGTTTCTAAATGAAGGTAATTATTGATAAACCGTGTATTAAAACAATTAACGCCAAACAATTAAGGATGTAGTATATGTTTATTAAGAACTTGCCAAATTTAAATCCTTAACATCCTCTTTTCATTACCGTATTTTTAAAAATATATGTATTATTAAATCTATATCCCAAATGCGGCTTACACTGTTAGATAAACTCGTCCTTATTACGCTAAATTATTCCTCATTTTTGAGCAATTAATTTGCGTACTCCTAGAAAACATGCTTTTTCCGCGAATTCTTCCCGAAAGTCAGAAAAAGAGGAAAAAATCGGCTTATTTCTTGCACGCATACGTATTGGCTCTATCTACATTATAAAGGACAAACATGTTTGTGCGTCACGCTGACGTCATTTTGATGGTGCCAACAGCAGACGTTCAAAAGATTATTTGCTGATACGTTTTGTTCATTATTTTTTTTTATTAACAACGATTCTTTTTATCAAACAACAGATTTTAACGATACTATATAATTATACTATATCAAAAGCCGCTTGCAGAACCTTTCGAAAAGTACCCCATTCAGTGCTGTACTTTTAGTATGTGAAGAGAAAAAAGATGTTAACATCGGAAATAATATATATGATCGTTTCACTTATATTATGTAACACGGGAAGACCGGGTTTACCTCCTTGTTAATGCTAAAGTTCGAATTAATTTTAAAAGTGAAAAACCTAAAATTTCATAAATTAACATTTCTAATTTATTTAAAAACACGCGAACAAAAATAATGCTTTCGAATTTAAAAAAAAAAAACAATTAATTTCCTCATTCATTTGAAATCATTGGCATTTTTTTTTTTTAAGTTACAAAAAATATTCGCACTTAAAATACATTCTAAACAAAGAAGGAAAAATCATGAGCCAATCATAGATTATGTAACACTTTCCAACACATTCGAAATAATGTAACAAAACTGCACCGTTTAATAAGTTAAAATAGTATGGGTAATTCAACCCTATGGAAACGCATAACACATTTGGAAAACCAATTTCAGCTGTTCCCATCTACAATCTGAAAATTATCCGAATTCTTTGAGAAGAAGTGTATATGATATACAGATTTGTATCCATTAAGTACATGCTTGCCAAAATTTAGTTCAGCTAAGAAATACACACTGTAAAAAAAATTCCGCAACGTTCCTGGGAAAAAATGGGCAGCTGAGTTGCCCATTATTTCCAAGAAACATTTCTTGAAAATGACTGGAACTTTACTGTATATGTTAAAAACTTTCTACAGAAATGCCAGTAAGTTTCCTGCGAAATACCAGGAATATTTCTGTTGACAGCAAAACATTACTGACATTTCGCAGCATGCGGGATCCGCAGACGATTTTTACATTTCCAGTTGACAATTTTCGCTTTATTATCATTATTTGTTAGAATGAAAAAGTATTTTGAAACTGACATCAAAATTATTATTTATAATTTACACGAAAAAATAAATTTTCAGTTAAAATTCAATAAAGTAAATATACCGGGTGTCCCAAAAAGGACTGACTGATTTTAAAATTCAATAACTTGCAAACGGTGACAGATATTTAAAAAATTCTTGCAGGAGGGTTATGCATAAGGTCAAAAGTTTTATTACAGTGATTTTCAATTTTAGTTCGATTTACAAACAATAGATGGCGCTGTAAGCAATAGTCGCTAAATACAGGCTCGATTTCTGGTCCTTTCTCTTGTTCCATGCTGAAAAAGGAGATGGAAATGTATTATCCGGGCCACGAAGTACCAAAAATCGAGCCTGAATTGAGCGTCTGTTGATCGCAGCGCCATCTATTGTTTGTAATTCGAACTAAAATTGAAAATCACTGGAATAAAACTTTTGACCTTATGCATAACCCTCCTGCAAGAATTTTTTAAATATCTGTCACCGTTTGCAAGTTATTGAATTTTAAAATCAGTCAGTCCTTTTTGGGACACCCGGTATATATGATATATTGTTTCTGAACTTTGCTTAAAATATAAAAATATATAAATGTAAATAATAATTAGAAAAAAAATCTAGACATAAAATATTTTGGATTTTCGTCAGTAATTATGTTAGTTTACAAGTTAGATAAAATACATATAAATTTTCATGAAAAAAAAAAAAAAACCTAAATGTAATTGTATATTTTTTCGAAAATGAAAAAAAATTCAAATTTGCAGCAATTCAAAGTGTCAAATATATATCAAATTTAAATCAAATTGTAATAAAGTGTTAAAATATAAAATTAATTAAAAAAAAAGTCAAGAGGTAGCATCGAACTCGGGCCGTACGGGTGGCGTGCGAGCTTTCTGCGTCCACACCACGAAAGACACGTTGAGAGCTGGAAACTAATGGGTATTTGAAACGTATGCTAAACCTCGGCATCTAATTTCTGAAAATCTAAGGCCCATTTGAAGAAATTCTTTCACAAGAATAATTAGAGATACGAACTCTAAAACATACTTTAAATTAATCAAAATCGGTGAGAATCGTGTTTGATGGTCCCCTGGTTAATGGACATCCAAATAATAGGTGTATTTTTTTTTTACACGGTCTGCTCGTTAAACATTCCACAGACAAGTACGAGAGATAATCTCTTAGCGATGTCACAGAGGTATTATATTTTCATCTGAATTCTCTTGACAGTAGAAACGTAAAGGATTATGTCGTCTATTGATTTATTTGCATTCCATATTGATTTTTTTACATTCATTTAAGGAATTCGTTTTCTACACTCGCGCGCGAGCAACGGATTATAGCAAAAAAAATAATAAATGGCGGCCGCAGCGTTTTGCTGTTTCCAACTTTTGTTCAGGAACGTTTCAGATAAGAAAACCAGAATTTCACAGGAAAGAGCTAAATTATTCTGAAAACCTGAGAAAAGGCAAAACGTTCCTGGATTTTACATGGAACGTTACCATTTTTTTTACAGTGCATGTATAATTTAGTTGAAAATTCCCCTTCAGCAATTTCGGCTAATAAAGAGTTATACTACGTGAATTCTTTTGTGCATAGATATGAGGTATAGAATTTATATACAACGAGTAAAATGCAAAAAAAAAAAAAAAAAAAAAAAAAAAAAAAAAAAAAAAAGTTAAATTTAAAAGCACATGCCAAAATTGAAAACGCACTTCCAGCAATTATTACTGAAAGACAGTCCTGTATTCGATTTCTTTTGTGTGTCCTTGTAAATGAACGACATATGCTATGAATGCCATGTTCTAACGTGATTGTAGTGAAATTCAGTGATTTATATCAGTTTCAATAGATTTGAAATATCGTAATGTCGTTAAAATACTCTGCAAACGATTTTTCCACATATACCATAATGTAATGGATTTTTTGGGGTGTACCTGGAAATGGACTATAAATCCCACAAAAACCTAGGTGACCCTAAATAAGGTTTATTAATTGCATGAACATCCAAATATATTTATGGGAGTGAGTGCGTGAACAGACGGACAGACAAACCGAATGCATAAACACTTTTAAACTTTGTTGGAAAGTGTTAAAAACACATTTAGAAATTATATAATAGTTTAATAAAAAAAACAAACATTTCTTTTCAAATTTACAATTCAGTTTCAATTTAAAGATACAATATTAATATTTTACATCTAACAGCCAAATTAAAAATATGTCTAATTCACATTTTCCCCTCTATTATCCTTTAAGTGTTAAAACCATTATCTCATATCGACGAAATAACTCCACAGTTAATTGCCAGCTAACACAACAAATTTATCAAGACTGACCTACGCCCATCTTTTGAAGAAAACACCTTTTAAACTCAACGTGAGCATGTGCTCGTTGGCTTAGTGGTTGAGATACTCGACTGGAAGCAATGAGGTCCCCGGTTCATCTCCAAGGTTAGTCAGAAATTGCTCTTGAAATATGTATGTCGGATAATAAATATTTCCTTAAGAATTCATAGATGGCTGCACAGAAAATAAGAGAGATTTTTTTAAAACCGATGTTTATTCAAATAACGGGAATTGTTTTCTCCTACATCGGAAAAAAAGAGACGAAAATTTCATCAATTGGTTGATGTTTTCTCTCTTGTAACAGAGAAAAAACAAACGGACATTCCACAAATAACAGAAATATTCCGACACCACTGCTGCCTGAAAAGTTTTTGTGATTTGTAGAAAATATTTATGAGAGTGTATAGAATATGTAATTATTTTTCAAATTAAGAATTTAAATATGATTGTTCAATAAATAATCGAATTGGACATTATCCGGTGAAAAGTATATAATACCCTTCATATATAATGAAAAAAAAATATTTAAAAAAATTACATTCTCAAGATAAATTAGTTTAAAAATATTTTAATCGTTAAAAAAAATCTCCTTTAAAAGTCATTAAATGCATAGAAATGCTACAGATTTCCCACAAATATCAATAAGAGTGAGGCAGCGTACATTTCACTTTCAAATTTATAACTGTAAGCTTAAATTAATTTGTAAAGCATCATATTAACGCATTTTGTTGTCTGGGGACTGTTAAAATGCATTTTAAGTACGCTGTGAAAAAGACAATTGTTTCTTCATGTACGAAAATATTGTATAATCAAGAACGAAAGTACACAATAAACTCTCTCTAGTTACTCGTGATTCCGATAAGCGTTCTTTAACCCTTTATCTACTGACAGTACTTATAAGTACCATTAAAATAACTTGTTATAAAATTCATTGAATACATCGATTAGTTGTAATACAGTTTAGAATGAGTTATAGATACATTACTTTATATTTTTCCAAAAGCATTATTGGTTACACAAAACAAAAAATATTTCTAAAAGCATGATTTCTTTTACCTTTCCATCTTTTCAGCTTTCTTAGCATTGGGAGGAGGGGGGGGGGAGTTTTTCAATTCGGAAATATTTCTATATTTCTATTGTAAGAACATTATATTTGTACATTTACTTAATATACAAAATATTAAGAAAAATATTTAAATTAAAAGATTTGAGTGGGGTTATACATATTCCACAAAATCCCTATAAATTCAAATTTAATGAATCCTTCTAAAATCCATCTAAAATTTATTAAATGATTATGTAAATCTTCTAACGTAGCTTAAACAATTCACGAAAAATGCTTTAGAAGATAAAATTTTCATGAATTCATAATTCAGTACATAAAGGGTTAACATTAGGAGCCTCAGAAATCAATATATTTTAATAACCAATATATTATTTAAAGAATCATTTTAAAAAACAAAGTTTCTTTTATGCCACTGATTTTCGGAAACGTGTCCGAGAAGCTTTTGCCTTTTACTTTCTACTGTCTATACAAAAATAAATTATTAGATTCGTGAAAAAATTCGACTTTCGATTTTCGACGGATTTATACTATTTAAAAGGTCCTGAAAATGATTTGACTGATATTGAAAATGTCTGCCCGTGAGTCTATGTGGCTGTCTGTATGTAACACAAATTTTGCGGGCGCTCTATCTCAAGAACTAATGTATGGGATTCCATGAAACTTCATAATCTGTTATACTTTAACATGAATAGATACTTATCAGGCTTGGATGAATACCTGTTTTTTTTTTTTTTTTTTTGCGATTTTTGTGATAGTTATATCTCTTAAGGCATAATGAATGAAATTTTATCAAACCTCATATTCTGGTAGGCTTTGACATAGATAGATGCTAATTCAATTTTGAATTTCATCACTCAACAGGGGTGCTACTGTCCTGTGCTTCGGAAAAAATTCCTAATCGGGTTCCCAATCAACTGATGCGATTTAGCGAGCATGGTTAGCAGTATTATTAACTCAATTGTTGTATCTCTGATATATTTTTATACACATTGTTGACAGAATCGGTCATTTTTAGGTGCGTTCCTAATTATATAAATATGTAGCACTTATAGTCGTCGTTCGTCAGTCCGTCCGTCTGTCCGTCTGTCCGCTTGTAACAGACCAAAAACTACCCAACCGAATGCTCTGAAATTTTAAATATATAACTGTTGTAACATTTTGTCGAGTCATTTCAAATTTTATGAAATTCGGATGTATAGTTTAATTGTACGGACAGTCAAAAGTTTTCCATAAACATTACGGCAAATGTGAAAAAATTATTTCGAGTGCATTTTAATGATGTTACAGTCTTTCAAACAGAATGAAATTGATATGAAGTGCACTAAAATATAAATTCGGTACAATATGCGGTGCAAAAAATATTTATAAAACTATTTACAGTACGAACGCATATCGTTTGCCACGTTTGATAAGCAATTTCTAACTTGTTTAAACTATATGAGGTGAAACTTTGGAGCAGACGATTTTTCAATAATATACATAATTTTGAGTCATCTAGAAGATATTCTAGTTATTTATTTTAAACTATGTAGTATGAAATGGTAGAACAGACGATTTATGAGCGAAGCAGTTTCATTTATTATTTTAATCATTTAAATAATCTGATTTATATTAAAGAAAGTTTTATAAAGGCCACAACATACTAGATTTTTACATTTTCAACAAAAACTTTTCATTGGAAAACGAAGCATTCTTGCTCGAATTCACTCCCTTATGCTAATCGCATTGTTTAATGATAAAATTAAACACTACAAGTTCCACTCTAAAATCTAAAACTATTTTTTTTAAATATTTCTAAAGTAGAAACGCTTAGTGACATTTACGTGCAAAATTTAATTTAAAATGAACTTTGCATGCATTTGTTCTAAGGTCGATTGCAATTTTAATTTGTCGTTGTTGTAAAATGTTGAATAAAAAAAGGTCGACCTGATTTATTTTGATATATTATGTTCGTGATATTAAGATGGGTTTCAAAACTCTTGTGTTATATAATCTTGTTTGTACGTATAACTGAGATTGTTTCTAAGGTTTCTCGAACAAAAATGTAGAGTAAAAGAGTTTTTTATTTTACATTTTTAGCTTAAATTTAGCACGAACGTTTAGCTGGAAACTACTCAAACTGATTATTTCAATAACATTTTTAATAGTAGATGTGAAGTGTCGTATTCTATGATATGCTATGTTTATAGATAAACATACGAGGTAGAACAATAAAGTTATGTGAAAATGTTCATAAACAACAAAAATGTTACTTAAATCAGGTGAAATGTTTTATATTATTTCGAAATTATATCGGTCGTTTTAAATGCACTTTTGACAAAGACTGTAGAATTTCTAAAAAATGCAAAGAAAGCACTTTTCGATATCAAATGGAGAATCCTCGTCACTTGACTTTGAATGTTTGAATTCGAAAATTGATTTATATTAGAACTTGCTTCAAGTACGAGAACTAAAATAAATCTACCGAGCAATATTAGAGAGTTACAACCCCCTATGGGTAATACACTTTTTTTATAACAAAGTCGAATATGGCTAGGTAAATTCAAAACCACATGAAAGTTCCTCTATGCGATACCGAAAAAGCACTTTAGCCGTAATTTTCACGAATTATACAGTTGTTGTCAAAAGAACAATGGAAGAGAGAAATTACTTTTAAGGAATATAAAGATTTCTTGCTGATTTAGGCAAGAATTATTATTTAGAATGAACATTTTCACAGTATTTACTGTTATACCTTGTATATGACATGCTAAGTTCTCTCGTTCGTTTTAGATTTTTTTTCGATTTATCTAAGATTGAAAGATGGATACTCGCAGATGCAAGCATCTGTTATGAAGGAGTGACGATAATGTAAAACTAACAAGACAATGAACTTTTTTCATTGGTCTCGCCCCTTTAATTATAATTCCGGTATTTGATTTTCAACAAGCAAGTTTTTTTTCCTTCAAATAAATCGGACTATGTTTGTCTTAAATTTTAGAATAAATATATTTGTTTGAAAAAACATAGTTATACAAAATATGTTTAGAATAAAAATCTTTCGAATCGATTCTTTTTTCGAAATGCCTAAAGTGGAACAGATAGAAATGTATCTGTAATTGAAATTAAATATAAATAAGAAAGCTATCAGCTTGCACTATTTTCTGCAGTAATGGTGATTTTCTTGTTATTTTAACTAAGCAAACTTATAAATCGAAAACAAAAATCTTGATCTCATGAAAACCAAATTACTTTGGACATTTATTTTAATACACTTTCTTGAAACCGACTGATTTGAATTTATTTTAATTACATCCTTATCTTTACCTTTAATTATTATCATAAATCAAATTCTAATTATAAAATACGTAAATTCAATGCAATTAAAATAGAGTCAAATATCTTTTGACTATAAAAAGTGAACAGTTTCTATTAAGAAAATTATTTATATAAATGGCATTTTCTACCAGAAAATTAAAAAAATTCTATCATTCAGTTTTACCGTTTTGTTACCAGAAATTGTTACCTGTAAAGAAAAGTAACGAAAGAAATTATATAGCTATTACTAAACATAAATTAGCTATCAGCGTTCTATATTATACATAATAATGGTGATTTCCTCATTATTGTAATTAAACATATTTATTTATTAAAAAAAAAAAAACACGAATCTCATTAAAACTTAATTACTTTTGCTATTTACTTTAATCACTTTGACTTTGATTTGAAATTATTTTTCTCACATTCTTATCGATACTTTCAATTACAGCTGTAAATTAAACTCTAATTCCGAAAAACTTAAATTCACTACAATTGAAATAGATTCGAGAATCTTTAGGATGGTAAGTGATTAACTTCATCAAGAAAGCTACATAAATGATTACTTCGACCAGCAAATTAAAAAAGAAAAGATTTTTCATAGTTTCAGCGTTTTCAGTGGCGTTGTTATCAGAGTCTTGGAAACTGAAGTCCATTAAACTGCAGCACGAAATCCATCAAGAGAAAAACGAAAACAGAACAGGTTTAAAGACATTACATGAAGTGGAAATTTCTCTAAGCAGGAATACATCAGTTATTTTTCATCTAGGTGTACATTTCAAAATAAAATGAAAAATAAAAAAATAAATATAGAAAGAGAGCGAAAGTAATGCGTGGTTTGGTATTATTACAATTATTGTCATTATTCTACGTCTTTCAATCTTCAAAACACTAGTGCATTTAATTAAAGTGATATACAGTAGACCCTCGATTAACCGGGTGCGGATTATCCGGTTGCGAATTAACCAGGACGGTAAACATCTCATAGTTTTGGATGCAGTTTATTATGTTGATGCTGCATGGAAATTAGTAAAGAGCACCACGGTTAAGAAATCATGGAGGGCAATTTTATCGGCAATTTTATCGAAAGTAAATGAAATTTCTACAGAAGACGACGATAGTAGTAATTTGTAGAGAAAAATATTAGAAGATTTGTAAAAGTTAAACTATTCCGAAAATGTGGTCGAAGAAGCAGCGCAACAATGGATTAACAAGATTTGAAATTGGAATGTTAAGAAGTTTTAAGTGACGCTGATATTGTGTCGCGTGTTGTTCAGAAGAAACACGGAATTTTGAAGAATTGTCCTGAAAGTTATGAAGAAAATCTTGTAACTCATCAAAAATTAAGTCACGGTCACGCATTAGTACACACCGAGGCGTTACGTAATTACTTGGAGAAAGAACATAGAAGCACACCAGCTGAAAAAATGATGTTGAGAAATTTGCGTAGCAAAATTCGTTCGAAGAGTAAATGAAAAATGAGCGCATCACTTCCTTCTTCACAAAAAAGTGAGGTAAGCTACATTTCAATTTTTTTCATATTGTACTAATTCTAAATCCACATAACATTTATGGTTATTCTCTTTCTTTTTTATTAATTAAATTATTAATGCCCTATTGTATAATAATTTGACATTTTCTATCCTTTTACCAAATTTCTTCATCAAAATTTGCATAAATTTTACTATCCCGGATATTCGCTTACTCGGAACGAGACATTTTTCGACCATCCCGGTTAATCGAGAGTCTACCGTATGTTGTATTCATACTAGGAAAATAGTTGAAGCATTAGGAGGAAAAACGACGATAATCACAGGTAGGTAGATGATAGAGTCGACTTTCCCCGTTCTTCGCCTGTGTTTTTCCTCGTTACTAAGCTTCAGTTGTGTTTTTCAAAGGCCTTTCAGCATTCTTTCCGCTTTATATATATTTTCAATTGTACTTTTTCAAAGTATTTCCTTCATTTTTGCCTCTACCCAAGAATGCCAAACGATAGAACGCTTCTCAAGATAACAGATGGGACTGTCATCTCGAGTTTCGCTAAAACAGAATTATCATCATTTTTCTCCCTCACCTTTCCGTGGCGCAGCATGACCCTGTGCTATTAAACCCTATACAACAAACCTTGACTCTTCCATTGATAATTGTGACAATTTTGATGGGAATTTTATGAATGCCCTTTATACGTTTTATACTTATCCATTTTGTATAACATAAGAGCATTATGTATGGTAAAATATATCGTCTCCTTTATTCATTTATTTTGTATAATAAAAATCAGTTTGAAAGAATAATCGAATTTTAGTAACCCATTTTTTAAATAAATTTTCGGAATATATTTTCTTTTATATCTCTGAGAAATGTCTATTAGAAAACATTTATTTTTAAACTAATAAATATATTTTTGAATTAAAGCTCCTTATATGATTTTATTTAGGATAAGTAGAAAAGGTCATCTATAATTGTTTAATCATATAAAGGTAGTTTTCTTATTAATGAAGGCAAACATATGCCATTGTTTAAAACAGTACAATTTTCTTTAAAATCTTATTATAAATGTAATTTAATTTAATAATTTTTCTAATTCACTCCCAGCTTTAAATTATTTTAATTACATTCCTACCGATATTTTTAATTAGAATTATACATCAAAATTTAGTTCAAAAATACATAAATTGAGTGACTAGCGTCTAAACCGCGCCCCTCACAACGGCGCATATGACAAATGCACCGCGAAATTATTGAGAAAGCCCCTATTTAAAGGGAAAATATGGTTTTTCTTTTTTATCTGCGGAAACAAGTTAAATTCAGATGCTTTTTTTCCTTTTTTTTTTAATTTTTTTTGTGTGTGTGTGTGGGTTGTTATTGGCGTGGGATGTAAAATGATTTTAAATAGCATAAATTTTTATTTATTGATTCTGAATAAAATAAATAGATGAATGTAGAGGAATATTTATGGATAAAAGTATTGTCCTTTAGATGTTATGAATACGATTTTTGTTAATTATGTTATTGTTTTATTTATCAAATCTCTGGTTGTTTCAGTATTTAATGGAAAGAATAAATAGTATATGAATATTAGTTTTTAAAATGGCTTTCTTAGATAAAGCTTAGCAGTCAGATCGTAAATAGCTGGCATTAGAGATCAGAGAATAAGCGACTAACGAGTTGATTATAATAGATTTAAAAGTTTTAGTAGCTTTAAGTGTAGATCGACCGAAATATTTGTTATGTTTTCGGCCCAAAATCGGAGTTTCGCCAAACATTCGGTTTCAGGGAAAACGCTGCTGAAAATTCGGCCGAAACTATCTGTATTTCAAAAAGCTTGTTTGTTTCTTCGGAAATTTTCTAAATTACTCATTGATTTGAGCTGTATCGGCTTAAATGAGACTCTCTTCATTTATTGCTAAAAACTTCACTGTTTATAATTATCAGTCATCAGGAACTCCAGATGTGAGTGCAAAGTATAACGCAAGAAATGCATATATGACTAAACTTTGAACATGCTTTCCACGTGCTCATTAAAAGCTACAAACTTAACAGTAATTAATTATTTATTCTTTTTATTGAACAGAAAATGTTACAGATTATTCTCTTTAATTAAAGAATTTAAAAAAATCTATCGGGTTTTCTTTCTGTCATGTTATCGATTTGCATATATTTCATTTAATTTGGTTACTATGACGGAAACAAAACAGTTACATAAATTGTATTATGATTTTTGGATAGCTTGACACAAAATATAACTCAATTGATTGAAATAAAACATTTCAATATATGATATAGAATCAGTGAAAATTTGATATACTTAACAGTGTACCGGAAAATTTAAAAATATCGTTAGGATGTGAAAATATATTTAAAAAGACAAACCAAAAATAATTTTTATCGAATTTTAAAACAAACCATTTTAAAGTCCTATAAATTCGCCACTCAAATTTTCATATCATCTCATTTAAAACTCACATTTCGAATTTATCAGAGACCTGAATGAAAAAGCATTAGTGAATAAATTGTATAGATGTCAATTGATGTTGAAAATACTGTTTGCACTTGTGAATATAAATAGAAAAAAGAAAATGATGATATATATTTCTTTTAATTAATAGCATAGCGTTACCCAAATTTTTATATCATTATTTTTAATACCTATATTTAAATTTTTTAGAGCCATAAGGTAAAGTACTCTTTCACAAACGTTTAACCCGTTGAGGGTTTTTGCACTGATTTTAATTACTAATAAAAATTGTAAATGAAAAATCCATTTTTCCCATTTTTAGGTTATTTTATCTTTACAAGAGGAAATTAGTTGTATTTGGGAAAATTTTCGACTTTCGATGGTTTTCGATGGATTTATACGTTATAGAAAATCCTGAACACGATTTAATTGTTTTTAGAAAATATTCTGTCTGTCACTCTGACTGTGAATCTGTCTGTATGTGACAAAAATTTTGTGGGCGCTCTATCTCAATAACTAATACAAGAAATTTCACAAACCTATAGATTCAGTTAGACCTTGATATAAACTGGTGTTAATTAGTGTTTGGTGTATACCGCCCAACAGGTAGCGTTGCTATGCTGATTTTTTCACGATTTCAGCAATAACTCTATCACGAATTGATGTACGGAATTTAATAAAACTTTAGATTCAGTTAGACTTTGATAAAAACTAGCTTGATTAGTTTTTGGTGTATATCGCCCAACAGGTGGCGCTGCTGTG
Source organism: Maratus speciosus (assembly GCA_963932465.1). NCBI lineage: Eukaryota > Metazoa > Arthropoda > Arachnida > Araneae > Salticidae > Maratus > Maratus speciosus. The sequence continues at coordinate 293,349,274 of OZ010791.1, forward strand.
CTGCTTTCTGAGTAATTAATAGCTATATCTCAAGAACTAATGCACGGATTTTCATCAAATTTCATATTCAATTAGATTTTTATGTAAGTTGTTACTGATTAGCTTTTGGTGTAAATCGCACAACAGGTGGCGCGCGATGCTGAATTTTTCACAATTTTCGCAAATGCTATATCTCAAAAACTAATGCACGTAATTTTATCAAACTTAGTATTCTGTTACATTTTCACGCAAATAGATCCTTATTAGACTTGGGTGTATATTGAACAACAGATGTTAATTTTGATACTTTGGGTTAGAATTTTGGTTGCAGACATCTAAGAGGTCGTGTTCCGAAATTCGATGATTTGTTTGAAACAATGCGATACTTATATCTTCTTATTAAATATATTCAATTCAACGAACCTATATACCATTACATTCCTCATGATGGACATAGATTGCCACTTATTTTGAATTAATAACATGTATGACATAGAACAAAGTTTTGGAATTGGCACATCAGTCTAGTTATATTCTTACAAAAATAAAGTGATCATCTAACTAGGAAATGAAGCAGTTTTTGAAAAAGAATATTTATCCATACTTTTATTTTTAGGATATTGTATCTTGCATCAATAATTAAAAGACAGATTTTTAGAATGCATTTTAGTATTTACTTCCATAAAATAATTGGGAGTTTTTTTTTAAATTTAAAAATAATAATAATACAAATAAATGATGATATCAAGCAATTTAAATCCCGTTTTAAATAAAGCTTATTTAACTTGTACGTGAATGATATTTGTTTGTTGTTTTAATATTATTTTTTACTTCTAAAAACTATGAAGACTGGATATGCAACGCTCCGCTTTTAAGCAGACAGCAAACAAAGCATCCTATGAGCCAGCGCGCCGTGCTGGGGATGTTCGCGGGTGCATTTGTGATATGATCCGTTGTGAGGGGCGCGATTTAGACGGTAGTAATTGAGTGTAACTAAATCGGAATCAAATATCTTTTAGCCGTGACAAACGATCAACTTTTACTAATAAAGATACAGGGTGATCTAGTCAGAAGTTGATCAAATAAGGTCGGTGCTACGGGATTTGTATTATATTTCCTCCCTGTTAAGTTTTAGAAGTAAACTAACATGATTTTTACAACCCTTAATGAATGTCCTATAATGGGCAAAATTTAAATCTGCTGAAATTAAATAAGTAAATAGTTTCGTTAATTGCCATTTTAGTTGATAGTTAGTTGATAAATCGATGAGTAGTTGATAAATCGAAGAAATCAGTCGAAAATACAAAAATTAATCTTTAAAATATCGTGTTTAAGCTGTGATTAACAATAATTCATATAAAGCTATTATTTGAAATAAACAAGATGGAAGTGGATTATTTTAAATTACGGTAATTGTCTCCAACTAATCAAAAACAAATTTTTTACATTTTCTAATAAAAAAAAATTCATAAAATGGCTTCTCTTACAGCTTGCATCTGACAAAAATGACTGACAAAAAAGCTGACAAAACAAGTGCTCCAACATTCAAACAAAAATATTATGTCTAGTGCCACGTGCAAAGCTCATTTCCGCCTGAAATGGCGCAATATTTCAAAAATTTCACCAACTATTGGAAGAGTATCAACTACTGGTGGGGTCACCCTATAAATGATTACTTTGGCTGAGAAATTGAAAAAGCAAAGATTTTTGTATTTTCAGATTTTTCAATGGTATTCTTATCAGAATATTAATAACGAAGAACTATTAAAAGCAGCAAGAAATCCATCCAAATGAAAATAAAAAATCACTTGAAAAATATTATAGACATAAATATTATAAAATATATTTCCGAAGCATTGATATCAGTTATTCTTCATCTAGGTGGATATTACAAAGTAACAAAGTTCAAAACAAATATTTTTTAGCTATCACCCCCCCCCCCCCGTCATGTTTTTAGGCGATTATTTCTTTCCTTCATGTCTTGTGACAACTATTTATTGTTATTCACAGAATCCTAGAAAAGTCGGTTATAACCGAATCTGAACCTGAAAATTCTAATTGAAGTCAACCAAAAACCCTAACTGACCCATACGCACTTCAACTCGAAACTGCCCGAAACAAATGCACACGCACGAAAAAGAAAAGTCATGTGTAAATGCTAATAAAACAAAGATATCGTGGATCAATATTATTTACATCAACTGTGCTTTTTCTTATTAATTAACATAAAAACTTTGTATTCAACCCATACATAACTTGCTGAATGGTACAAAAAACATTTAAATGATCTTACAAAAAACATTCAAATGACATTAAAATCTGCGTTTCGAATCGCATCCGCGATCGTCTTCGGGATGATGTTAAACAAGCTTAAATGTTCAAAAACAAACACATGCGTCTGAGAGTTGGGAAAAACGAGGATGCGATTCGAAACGTAGATTTTAACGTCATTTTAATGTTTTTTTTTTGTAATATATTTTTCTGTTTAATTATAAGTTCATTTAAATTTCTTTTGTACCATTCAGCAAGTTATGTATAGTTTAAATAAAAAAATTTTATGTCAATTTTATGGTACAATTAATTGTCCAATTCGTATTTATTTACTTATTAATTTGAACGTACTTCATTATTTCTGAAATACAATTTTCTTAAAAATCAAATTACGACCCTAATCGTTTTCATTATATTTTAATTCTCTTCCAGAATTAAATTGCTTTAGTTACATTCTTATAGATAACTTTTATTATAATTATGCATCAAAATTCTAGTTCAGAAGTACTTAAGTTGGGTTCAATTAAATCAGAGTCGAATATCTTTTTGGCTGTGATAAATGATCAATTTCTATTAAGAAAGATGATTACTTTGACTAGTAAATGTAAAAACAGTAGGTTTTTTGTAGTTTCAGCATTTTCTACGGTACTATTAGCAAAAAAAAAAAAAAAAAAAAAAAAAAAAAAAAAAAAACAGAAGAAAATATAGACAAAGGATAAGGTAGTACAAGTGTACACTGAACGATTATCTAATCCCAAACAGAATTTTACATTCAGCTACAGTTGTAAACGATATAATGAAATGATAAGATTATGGTGAAAACATTTTGCGTATTTTGGTGAAATGTTTAAAGATTTAGAAGAGAAAAGAGTATTTGGGGTTTCTAGCTAAAATATTTTTGATTTTTGAAAACATGATCACAATGAAGGTTACAAAGCTAATTTATTTATTTATTATTTTTTTTTTGGGGGGGGGGGGAGGAGAGAGTTCAGGGTTCGTACGGGTACCGTTATTTTCAAGGCCAAATATCAGTAATTTTTTTATATAAAAAAAACCTAGTTTAATTGCGCGAAATTTCGCCTTATTTAAGGAGAGATTTTCTAAAAGAAAATGTATTGGTACCGAACAATTTTTTAGTTTAGAAATTCAAGGACGCGTACGAACAATGGGTTTTATGGATTAGGTTATTATTGGACTACCTGTAACCTAAGTGATTTGGATTTGTTCATCAATAGATGGCATTACTGATGTTTCAAAGATATTTAGTGACGGTAGTCCAAGAGTGCGCAGTGCCAAAATGTGCAAGAGTGCGCACCTGCTTTTGGAAAAACTTTTACCCGTGCTAAAGCAAGATTTAAAATAACGGTTTTATAATCTTTCAAAAATTACCCTTTTTATATACTGACTTTTCAGCAAGCAGCGTCACTCGAAGATCATTAAAATTTAAACTTATTCAGTCACATATGTGATCTGAACCACAAAACACTGAACATGAGGTAGGAAGAGAATTCCTTTCAATAGAAAATGATATTTAAGAAAAAGCAGATTATCCAAGTAAAGAAATGACGCTCAATGTGAAATAAACCCAACTTCAGTTCAGTAAGGTCTAGTTTCGACTTCAACAACTTCATTTTATGTCAAATTATCACAGTTGTCACCATTTCCAGAATCATCTGTGCTGTTTAAGCAGTTTACCACACAAAGGCAGCTTGAAGATGCGCAACGGAAAAAATCCAAAGCCTTCATAAAAGAGAGAGTAAAAGTAAACTCATGAAGCCAAAAACTACACCAAAGATAAACTGTGGATGCAGCCAGGCTGCTCAGAAATCTATAGAGAACCAATTGTAGAGGATTGGATCGAGTGCATTTCTTGCAGAGACTGGTGATACGAAGACTGGACCGACTAGGTATGTCATGGTCACTACAAATGTGAGGTTTCTAGGTGAAATGTTATTTTTTACCCGACTGCCAAGAAAGGTTATGTGTTTCACGCGTATCTGGGTATGTGAATTCCTTTATACCCTCGAAACATCCCAACGGCTGCAGGATGGATTTTAATGAATGAGATCTCTATCGATTCATCTAAACCCTCCGATGGTTACAGGCTAGGTTTTGTTTTTATAAATTCAAAATGGCGGCCGTAAAATACAAAATTCGTGTGGACACGAAAAAGAAAATTTACGCACCATATTGAGCGGCATATCATTGGATAGGTCTTTCAAAATGAAGGCGATGTTTCTTTGACTGTTTTACAGTCAGAAGCTCCATTTAAATATTACACAACCTGAAAGTTGTGTAAGTAGGATCTCTAGCTTTACTGCAACCCTAACCATCATAGACATGTATACGCCTCATCAAAGCAGTGTTTATAGACAGAAAGTAACGATTAAATGCAACTTAAAAGTGACCAATACAAGAAAATAAAAAAATTAGGTAAGTAACATAAAAAATAGTTTAACATTGATGAGAAATAACTAATTAGTTCGCTTTTCACGCAGTCGGTTTTTTTGAATTTTTAAATTTAATTTTTACTTGTTTAATGTTGCGAACTCTTGCACACTTGACTACAACTCTTGCCCTTAAGAGTACAAGAGTGTGCATTTGGAAGGATAATTTTTTTACAAATAATACCGAAAGTTTATCTTATAAGTTGATTGATGCAATTGAAGAGCTAAGTGGAAGAACATGTTAAGTAACAAAAATTACATTTCAAGAAATTTGAGGTGAAAGTTTTTGCTGTCAATTTTAATGATTTATTTTCTGTTTGATACTATGTGTTTAAAATATTAACAGGCGTGGTACTAAACTCTCTCAGAAAAACTTATTCATATTTAATTTTCAAATATTAAAAATTATTAATATATTTGACATTATTAAATATTGAAATATTAAATATTAATGAATAATGTCTCAAATCTTCAAGACTAAGTAGAATCTTAGTATTTTAGCTTCATTATGTGATAGGATACCTCATAAAGCTTTCATCCAAAAGATTTAAAAAAAAAAAATCAGAAAATGTAGCATAACATGTTCATCCACTCAGCTCTTCAATTATTTTTGTTAACTTAATAAACTAATATTATAAAGAAAGTATAACATCATCCCTTAAAGCTCTTCATTTATTGTTATTTAATGAAATAGCTTAAGTGCTTACTCCTGCACCATCTTACCATAACTGTGTTTGAGTGCAAATAAGGAAATTTTCAGCGTGTAGCATTACTTGCACTACACGTAACTTTTTCATTATTGTAATTAAACAAATAATTTTTTCTAAGAAACGCTTTTTTGATGATATTCTAATTTTATTCGCCATTTAATTTAATTGCTTTTTTTCAAATCGACTTTGATTCGAAATTATTTTAATAACTTTCTTATTGATACCTTTAATTACAATTATACATCAAATTCTAGTTCCGAAAAACTCAAATTGAGTGCAATTAAATCAGAATCGAGTACCTTTTAAGTGTGATAAATGATCAACTTTTATTAAGAATGGTGTATAAATTATTACTTCGAATAGGAAACTGAAAGGAAAAGATTTTTTTTTTTTTCAGTTTCAGCGTTTTCTGCGGTACTCGAAGAGAATCAATTAGCAAGAAATCGGTGAGTAGAAAGAAATATGGAATCATTAAAATACATATAGAGATAATATTTCTCAAATTCGAAATAGTCATCAGTTATTCTTCAGATGCATAAATGATAAATTTTTATTAAGAAAGATATATAAATGATTACTTGGACTAGTAAATAAAAAAAAGTTTTTTGTAGTTTCAGCATTTTCTACGGCGCTATCAGCAAAAAGACAGAACAAAATATAGACACGGCTGTGATTGTGCATAAATAAGGACATTTTCAGCGTGTAGCATTATTTTCAGTTGTAACTTCTTCATTATTGTAATTAAATAAATTATTTTTTCTAAAAAACGCTTTTTACATTTTTTTTCTAATTATATTCGCCGTTTAGTTTAATTGCTTTTTATCAAATCGACTTTGATTCGAAATTATTTTAATAACTTTCTTATTGATACCTTTAATTACAACTATACATCAAATGCTAGTTCCGAAATGCTTAAATTGAGTGCAAGTAAATTAGAGTCCAGTACCTTTTAAGTGTGATAAATGATCAACTTCTTTTGAGAATGGTATATAAATGATTACTTAGACTAAGAAATTGATAAAGAAAAGACTTTTTTGCAGTTTCAGCGTTTTCTGTGTACCAAGAGTGCGGATAACGATGATAATCAATGAGCAAGAAATCCACGAGTAAAAATGAAATATGGAATCATTCAAATACATATAGAGATAATATTTCTTGATTTCGGAATATTTATCACTTATTCTCCCGTTGAGCATAAATATAAAAAAAAAAAGATTTAAAAAAGAGAGAACAATGCATGGGCGGATAATGAAATAATTATTGTCACTATTTTACACTAAAAAAAAAGAGAAAATGTTTCTGTATACATACAGCAAAACTTTACAAAAATAAAACATAACCTCTTCCAAGCAATCCACGATTCCGAAAACATTCTTGACCCACCAGTGGCTGAGAGGTTCTGCTTTCAAAGCTGGTAGACGGAAGTGCTAGGTTCGAACCCAATCTCTCCCGTCGGCCTAACCCTTTGGAGTCTTTAGCGATTTTCTTTGAACCTTGCGTAATATTGCGTAAATACGGGTTAGGTCCCCTTAGAAAGACTCTCACGGAGAAAATCCCCCCTCGGTCCTATATCTCTCGTTTAGATAATCGGCCATTACAAACAACACCAACACCACCAAAAACATACTTTTAACTTCATAAATCTCAGAAATCAATAGATTCTAAGATTTAAATAGAATTTCTGAACGAAATGCTTATTTTATTGCCCATTAGAAAAAAAAAACGAATCGGTTCCAAATCTACATATATATTACGCTAACGTACGTGGCACAGAAATCGCGATTATTTGTTATTGTCTAATGGCAACGCCCGAGAAACGCATCTCATTGGTTATTGTGAAATGTCGTTTGGCCCGATTTAGAGCGATCTGATTTATTTACATTTCGCCGTAAGGAAAGAGCTCCATGATGTTTCCGTCTTTCGCTCCAATGGACCCTATTCAGGTGACGTCAGACGCCAGAGCTGGCGGTATGTTGATCTGTTATTCTAGTCACTGCAGATGCCAGATTACCAATATGCGCTGGCGCAAATACCGCTAGCAGACGACTTTAGCCTTGACCCAGGCTACATCCATACATTTTAACTGAAAATTTGCAAACTTAGGAAATTTTCTCGCAAACAGAACAACATTTTGAATTTGTATTACAATATATTAAGAATATGCTGCTACAACAAAGAATTGTTTTGCAGTATTTTTAACAAACAAGCATTAATAAATCACACTCCATAGACTGCTGTGCTAAACACCGCCAGTAAATACCGTCTGCAGACGAATTTTAGCCTCGACCTCAGGTTGCGTGCATAGGGTCCATTTATTGAGCTTCAAAATATCATTTTAAATGCCCATAAAAAATCTCGGCGAATGCTTGAAAGTGAAGAAGAAGACGAATTAAGAACAGAAAATCGAAATATATTGAATCGGGAATAAAGTTAAACACACAGCATAAGCGATCGCTAAAATAGGCTTAATAACCGCAGAGTGCACACGTTGCTTCTGAAATCCAAATTATTGATTTAAACGTTCCGGGGGGCATAACTGTGGAACTTTGAGTAAAACGTGCAATTTCTGCAAACACTATATTGGAAATGAGAATTAATCACCAGCAAGAAATTTTAAAATGTTGTCATGACGTTAAGCAATTTTGTTTACCCCCTTCTGTACGGATCTGCGATACGAATTTCAGGTTAAGAATAATATTACTGGCCCACCAGAAGTAAGATACAGTAAAACCTGCTTAGACGGAAACGACCAGTGATAAATTCCGTTTTATGCAGGTTATTTAAATTGAACAAAGCATAATAACATTTTTGGGGAGAGAGGGAAGCTGGAACATTTTTTTTTGTTTATTGCAGGATTCCATTAGAAACAGGCTTTACTCTATTAGTAAATAACTTTGCTGGATGGTACTTTTTAAAACATTCTATGTAGGAATACTTGCTTACAATTTTATTATTTCTATTTCAATTATTACAGTTTATGTTGTATTTGTAATTGTTTTCTCATCTAAAGATTTTAAATAAAAAATAAATTATTGAAAATATAATTAAATTTTAATTGAATTCATCAATTAATTTGGAATAAAAAGAGCATGAGACATATAAAAATGAAAAAACTTAACCTGCGAATTTACACAACTTTGGAACCGAACAAGAGTCGGGCCCTGGTAATTTGCACTGTATCCATCCTTACTCCCCTCTGTACGCATCTGCGATAAAAATTTCAGATTCATTTAAGAATATTATTAAGGCCCGGGAAACGCCGGGCGGGTCAGCTAGTACCTTTTATAGTGTTTTATCAGTTTTCTGAACACGCGGTTTTTCGGATCCTACCATTTCTCAAGTAAATATTTTCAGCTGTATAACAGAATTTATACATGCAATAATGAGAAAAAAGGGTTAATTTTAAAATTAATGTTAATGCTTCAAATTTATCAGGTATGCCTGGTGAAAATCAAAATGCTTACTTCAGAACTGATAGCATCCGAAAAAACTATATTACATGTTGAGAAAACTGACTAATACGCTGTAAAAACTACTCGGAAACCCTTCGGGTTTTGTTATTTTTTGGAAACAGGCAGCGAAAGAAGTTTTTGTGTCATAAATGCTTCTTTAAACATCTAATGCTTATAAAGATAAAGGAATGCTTTTTGAAATTATGGATAGCTCGGAAGTGGTTATATTACATTTTCGTAAAGTTTTACTAAACCCAGGTATATTTATCTTTTTGACAATGTACCTCTTTGAATCTTCTAATCATTGTTGCTATATTTAAACGTAAATATTTTCAAACGAACCTAATGTTAGGGACCCACTGCCTTCAGCCGCGTATACGGCATGGTCCAGTGTGTTTTGAATTTATATTTTTAAACGAAAACTTTTCCAAATGACCCAATGTTGGGTCCTCACTGCCTTTGGCAGCACACACAGTCGAATTTCTATGATTTCATATATTTCAGAGAAAATTTATCCAAACGAACCTAGAGTTGGGGGGTGCCACTGCCTTCAACCGCGTATATCGTTCTTGCTAGGCATTTTCCGATCTGTTTGAGATGTATATTTTGAAACGAAAATCTTACGAAACGAACTTTAGTTTTCGGGCACCGCTGCTTTAAATTTTTAAACGAAATTCTTTTCGAACGAACTATGAGGGTTCTCGTTAAAATAATTGCCTGTTTATTTTCTGATATTTATACTTATTAAACTTTCAACGCTAAACTTAAGTTTCTGAGGAAAATCAGTTTCAACTGTACAAACAATTAAGACTGCATATGAGGCTTAATACGATCTAATATGGAACCAAATCACTTAAGTTGTTCATAATTACCGATACCTCAAAAAGTGTACGGAAATTACAAACATGGTTTTGTAGATCTTTGAAAATGACTTCTGGAAAAAACTGCGATATTCTGTTAAAGTGATTGCAACTTAACAATTACTGATTAAGAACAAAGACTTACCTTGGTTTCATCTGATAGAAACGAAGAATATTTACAGATACTAAAAATCTGTTTGTCATTTTTTCACTCATGAGGAATTTAATATACGCAAGCAAGTTTGCTAACCGTGAGACAGAAACGCCAGAAATGCTCTCATTCTATTAACAAGGAAGTAAAGTTTTGATTTTTACTTCGTTTTAGTATCAGGTACTCTCACATGAGTTTTAGTGGAGCTTGTTCTGAATTAACTCATGCTTATAAATAACCAAAATTAACCATAATCTCCTTCTTCTATAATACTTGCAATGAAAATGACAAATTTATCCGCTGGTGCCTTGTCAGCAGTAGCTGCTTATCTCTGACTCCTTTTATTAAAGCTGTGATGTAGAGTCAAAAAACAAAGAATATGTTCTGTAAGATTAAAATTAAAGTTAAAACGTTTAAGTTTAAGGTTAAAATTAAAGTTAAAATTCATTAAAAGATTTTGTTCGTGTATCCATTCGTCCACTCGGTACCAGTGCATTTATACGAGTAATATATTATGAAAGTATACACACACTGCCATTTTTTATAAAAAAAGTAATATACTGTTTATTCCCATTAATTTTACATTAAAAAAATAATATAAAAGAATAATCGATTTTTCAAAGAAACCCCCCACCCCCCACCCCCTTTCTCGAATTCTTTCAAATTCTTCGAACGTTTTTACTGTTACTTTTAGAACAAAAATCTATAGAAAAATCATAGTCAGTGACAACTTATTTTCCAGATAAAAAAGTCTTAATGATACATTGAATGCATATATGAAATATTCTTATGTAACTATTATTTAAAAAGTTATTATACAGAACAGCATCATTTGTAAAAGTTGTATTTTTCTAGAAAGACAAAATTTCTTAAAAATCTAATTATCAGAGTTATTTATTTTAATATATTTTAAATTACCTCTTGAATTTAAATTTAATTACTTTTAGTACATTTTACGGTATCTCTAATTACAATTCTAAAAAACTTAAATACAATAAAATCAAAATGGGATCTAGTATCTTTTAAAAATTATCATCTGTTTTTAGGGAACACGTAAAAATGATTACTTTGAAAGTGAAGAAGTTAGTGCAAAATGTTTTTTCACTATGTAAAAACATCGATGTTACATTAAAAATCTTGGCAGTTTTGTAGTCAGTTTTGTAAAATTGACTAGAAGTGTATTTAATAATTGTAAGATGATGATGAGATATATATAAGATTAAAATATATTTTTTAATTTTGCTTATAAAATAGCAATCTATTATAATGTAAATAAAGCATTGTGTTTAAATGTAGGAGTTTGTGCCCTATTAAAAGACATTAAAGAAATATTTAACATAAAAGAAATAACACTAAAGAAAACACTCAACAAATAAATGAATAAATACTATCCAACTTGTGAAGAAGCCTATAAAAGGACTATTTTTAGGACTAAATTTAAAATTTAGCACATTTTAAAGGAAATTTTGAAAAGAATAAAGATTGCAAATGTATATATGTAAGAATTCAAGAATAAAAAAATAAAAAAATAAATTAAAAGATTTAAAAAACGAAGAACATGAAAATTTATTGCAACCACATTTTCAGATATTATCGAAAGTTGTTCTATCAATCTATCTATGTGCACTGATATGAATAGGAAAATATAAAAGAAAAAAATAAAAGAAATTTCTAAAGAATTAAAGATTTACGCTGGGCATTATTGGTACATTCTTTCCATTGACTTATCTTTGATTTAATTTTATAGAACTTTAATACACTGGTTATCAAAAATTAAGGAAAAGTCACAAAATGCTAATTTTCAAATACGTGAACAGTCAAAAGGAAATAATATAATTCGAGTAATTACAATCTCTACAACACAGCTAGTCCATATAACATCTCATTCATGTCACACATGGTCACAAGTGTCACAGTCACTACAGTGAAGCAAAAAAATAGGAAATTCCATACATCTCATTATGAGTCTCAAATGATCCCTATATGTGACTCCACTGAGAAGTCACTGTGACTGTTGCTTTATGACGAGTCACCATGTGACTTTACAATGTAAGTACATTGTGACTCTCATGTGGCTGTCATTTGTAGATTCAATTTCAAAGTCATCGTAACGCTGCATTGTGATAAGTTACCAAATAATGTCACATTAAAGTCCCATGATAACTTTCAGGTGACAGAGAGACTACTGTGAAGTCACCATTGTGCTCTTTTGGGAAAAGTCTCCGTGTGACTATAATATGATATTATTTGGTGACTTATCATAATGCAACGTTCATGAAGACTATGAAATTGAGCCTAAAAATGATAGTCACACGAGAGTCACAATTTAACTACATTGTAAAATCACCTGGTGACTCGTCACAAAGCAGTAGTCACATTGTCTTCTCAGTGGAGTCACATATAGTGATCATTTGAGACTCATAATGAGATGTATGGAATTTCCTATTTTTTTGCTTCACCGTAGTGACTGTGACACTTGTGACCATGTGTGACATGAATGAGATGTTATATGGGCTAGCTGTGTTGTAGAGATAGTAATTATTCGAATTATATTATTTCCCTTTGAGTGTTCGCGTATTTGAAAATTAGCATTTTGTGACTTTTCCTTAATTTATGATAACCAGTGTATTATACTGATATTTTTTGTAATAAATAGTTGGTTTCAGTACTGTAGATTTATTTTGCCTTTATTAACTAAGTTTTAAACCACTAAGAAATTTACTTTTTAAAATCTCAGTGTTATACATGATATTTAACTTTTAATTGATATTTTGTGTTATTAATATACGTTTTAACGGATATTTTGCATTAATAATCTGTAAATAACTGGCTGGCTTATTTGCTGTACCATTTTATTTTCATTATTCATGAATATCCAAATTGACTCATGTCATGCGTGACCTTTGACATGTCTTCGCAGCCATATTCTGACTTTTTTACTAATGATATAATTTCATCCTGTTTAAAAATGTGTATAACACTTCTAGGAGACATTTCGAGCAATAAACCTCCCCAGTGAATAATGTGATCAAAATAGTAGTTTTGAGGTTCGGTGCGGGAGATATAGTAGATAATCATATTTCATAACGTACTATAATTTCGTTCATGGAAAAAATTATGATATCATTGAAAACGTGCTGTATTATTAACAGTTTATATACGGTAATGTAATTGAATTCTTTTGTTTGGCTCAGTACAAAGACTATATTTTACATACATAACAAAACATATATAATTTTTATTTGGTTGTAAAATGTGTACCACAATTAACAAAGTATTTCCCATAATTACCTATCGTAGACAAATATACGCGAATTATTTTATGTCGTTTTATAGAAAAAATATAAATACTACTTTTTTAAAAGTAATATAACATATAATAGCATTCGTTACAGTTAAAGTAGCGCAACGTTGATAAAACATACTTTAATTATCGATCGTAGACAAGACTTCATGTAAATTTTTTTGTTATCCCTGTAAAATTTTTAATAGAAAACATGTTGCGTGAAACTTCAATAACATATATAAATTTCGTAGTTCTCCAAGTAAATGCAAGACGAACAGACAGACGAAATGAAGTCATAAACACTTTACAAGCAAGTTGGACAATGATAAAAAACACTTGTATTACTTGAAATCTCACTTAAAATAAATTAAAAATGTAATTTAAAATTTAAATATTAATAAACTGAAAATTATTGATAAATACAGTCAAAATAAATTATAGAAACAGTGGGAAATTTTCATTACTTGAGGCATTTGCATTGTGTAATGTTCTGAGTTAAACAATTCAAATTATATAATTTAGAACACTATGTCATTCAAATATCTGTCCGGTTGTTGTAATCTAATAGCACACATATAATCTCAATTAGAGAATTATCTGTAATAAAGTGCATAGAAAACAGTGGAAATTATGAGCGTTACTAAAATATTACTTCACAATCTGACAGTTAGAGAAAGACATCTAGAGATCTCAGTGTTTGACATTTTATGCCAGATGAATGACTGGAGAGAAGAAAGGAATCTTGATACATTTCGCCTTTCTGTTTTGCATGACAAATCGATCTGGATTTTGACTTTTGCATGGGTGATTTCGAAAGTGTCTCCAAGGGCGGATCTGGCGAGTCCTCAAGGGGGGGGGGCGATTTTGGAAATTTGGAGACTCCAATCTGATGCTCGGGTCGGGGCTAATTTTTTTTACTCCGGGTCGTGTTACTTCTACTTTATGCTGCGGGTCGGGTTTGGGTCCGGTTGAATTCTGTTTTTTGCTGCTGGTCGGGTTAACTTATACTTTTATGTTGTGGGTTGCGTTTGAGTCCGGTTGACTTCTACTTTTTGCTGCGGGTGAGGTTAAAATCTATTTTTTTGCTGCGGGTCGGATTTAGGTCCGGTTCACTTCTACTTTTCTGCTGCGGGTTGGGTTGACTTCTATTTTTTAGCTGCGCCTTACGCGTTGGGTTTGGAGCAGATTGACATACATTATTTCGGGTTTGGATCAGTTTAGGATTGGATTTTCACTTTTGCGAGAAGGATTCAGGTCAACCCTAATTTTGAAAAGAAAGTCAAAATACTTTTTAAGATAAAAACTACATATAGTAAAAGCTCCAAAACGGGCACGCCCAAACAATTATCTAATAATACTTTTTAATCTTCAAGATTATGTAAAAAATGCTAATTTGGTATGAGATTGCTGGTCTCTATATCTAAGATCGGTTGTAATTCACTAAAGAATTCTTTGAAACTTATTAAAAAAACATATCGGGTGTTTTAAAATGGACTGACTGATTTTAAAATTCAGTAACTTGCAAATGGTGACAACAATTTAAAAAAATCTTGCAGGAGGATTATGTAAGATGCCAGGAGAATTTTCATTGCGTTTCTTGATTTTACTTTACAATATCAGTGATATATGGCGCTGCAAACATTAATCGTTAAATTTGGCACCTATTTAGCGCCTATTGGTTGCAGCGCCATCTGCCGTTGCTATTTTAAACTAAAATTAAGAATCTCAGTAAAAACATTCCTGATCAGGGGTGATTCTCAGTTTAAAAGAAAAAAAAATCTGACATGTCACAGCAGAGAAGGGGTGTGTGTGTGGGGGGGAATTCCTTCCTGGCACTAATTACGTTTGTTGCAGGTCGGGTTAGCTGTTTTCGATTCGGGTCGATTTCAGGCTGAGTGTAGATTCCTGCAAATTGGGTTTGGGTGAACCCGTTTCTCTTTTAAATAGAATTAGATCATTAAAAACAAAGAAAAGTTGCGGAAATTGCGGGTTGCGCAAATTTTGCCGCTTTTACGTTGGCCGTGAAAATCGCGGGATGCGCAGCGAGAGGTTTAAATTTTCGGAAAATTCGGAACAAAATCACCCCTGCTCCTGACATCTTACATAAACCTCCTTCAAGTATTTTTTTAATAGCTGCCGCCATTTTCAAGTTATTGAATTGTATTTAAAATCGGTCAATCCATTTTAGGACACCTGGTTTATTTAGTAGTTAAGGGATGACGGCTGAAAGAAGCATTTATAAAAAAAAGTAGAGCTGTCTTCGACATGTCAGTTAGAGATTTTCCCGGGCTGAAATTTCCAGATCCAACCCACATAAAAAAAATATTGGCCCGGCCCGGTATAAAAACTAAAAAATCAACTCCAGCCCAGCCTGCATTTTTCAGTTAAAATTATTCATAAAGCACATTTACTTATGGCCATATTTTATTTTAGATTACGTTCGAAATTCATGAATACAGAAAAACATTAATATTAATGTCTATTTAAGCAATTATGTGCATAAACGCTATATAAAAATCATTACTTAGACAAATACATTCAAATGAAAATCCTGTAAGAAAATCAGTTTAGAATGAAAAAAAAAAAAAAAAAAAAAAAACGGATGATAAAAGAAAATAAGAAAATCACAATTTTAAATCTCTACAAAGAAAAAAACGGTCAAGTGCGAGCATTACTCGCGTACAGGGGGTTCCGTAGAATAAATATATGAATTTGTAATTGTATTTAAAAAAAAAAAAAAAAAAAAAAAAAAAAAAAAAAAAGTTGCTAAAAGAATACTAAGACTTTTTAAAAAACTATATAACGTAGGGTTGGGTATAACTGTATATATTAGAAAAGTGTAATCAGGTATACCATGAAAGTTCAAAGAGATATATGGAACAATATCAAATATAGCTATTCATATAACTCCTTTTTTAATATTATCCTAATCTGTTTATGATGAACTTAATTCGGTACTGACAATAAAGGCAGTGCATAGTTAAACTCCATTTGGCATTTCATGAAATTAAATTCAGCGTAGTAATAACCTTTATTTCTACAGTGTATCTAAATCAAAACCTTTGTTCAAAGTTTAAATTTGGCATTGTGCTAAGCGCGCTTCGAATTGAGGTCTCAAAGTTGCAACGCCGCCTTGGTCAGTGCCACGTTTTTCCAGATAGGTGTTTAATTAAGGGGACAAGGGACCTTAAAATCCTTAAAAATATTTTTTTTTTATTTTTTGTAAATTTCACCTAATTATTATTCAAGGGTACTTTATATGCATTATAGCATGCATTTATAACAAAAAAAAAATTTTTTTTTAATTTATTTTTATGAAAAAAATGTACTTTAACGCTTCGTCTTAGAAATCTTCGAAATGTCGCTTGCGCATTCCATATCAATGAAAATCCCCAATATTTTTTATAAAAGTCTGTTTTATATATATAAATAAAATAGAGCATCGAATTTTATATATTTGAATTTAAAGGTAAAAAAAAAAAAAATTAAAAATTTTGAAATTTTTTCGAAAAATTTCAAAATTTTTCATTTTTTTTCTTTTTTTTAACCTTTAAATTCAAATATATAAAATTCGATGCTCTATTTTATTTATATATATAAACCAAACTTTTATTAAAAATATTGGGGATTTTCATTGATATGGAACACGCAGGGGGCATTTCGAAGATTTCTAAGACGACGCGTAAAATTCCATTTTTTTTCATAAAAATAAATTTTTTTACAAATTTTTTTTGTGATAAATGCATGCCATAATGCATATAATGTACCTTTGAGTAATATTTAAGATAAAATTTACAAAAAATAAAAAAAAATTTCAAAATTTGTCATTTTTTTTTTTAACCATTAAATTCAAATATATAAAATACGATGCTCTATTTTATTTATATATATAAATCAAATTTAAAAAAAAATATTGGGGATTTTCATTGATATGGAATGCATAGGGGGCATTTCGAAGATTTCTAAGACGACACGTAAAATTCCATTTTTTTCACAAAAATAAATTTTTTTTTTCATTTTTTTTGTGATAAATGCATGCCATAATACATATAATGTCCCCTTGAATAATATTTAAGATGAAATTTACAAAAAATAAAAAAAAAATTGAAAAATTTGGAAATTTGGAAATTTTTTCGAAAAATTTTTAAAAATTTTCATTTTTTTTTTTTTTTTACCTTTAAATTCAAATATATAAAATTCGATGCTCTATTTTATTTATATATATAAAACAGACTTTTATAAAAAATATTGGGGATTTTCATTGATATGGAATGCGCAAGCGACATTTCGAAGATTTCTAAGACGACACGTAAAATTCCATTTTTTTTTCCTCAAAAATAAATTTTTTTTAAATTTTTTTTGTGATTAATGCATGCTATAATGCATATAATGTACCCTTGAATAATATTTAAGGTGAAATTTACAAAAAATAAAAAAAAATATTTTAAGGTCCCTTGTCTCCTTAACTTTTAAAGTCACTCGAGGCGTATTGAGAGATACAATCAATGCAAACTATCGCGAATCTCACAGTATTTATGCGATTCATTCTAATTAAATATTTCGAGGGCGATGCCCTTACAAAACGGACACCTAATTTTAATTCCAAAACAGACAAATGGCACCAAAAATATTTAATTAAAATTTTCCTTTTATCATGTACGTGAAATTAAGCAAGTTCGCATTTTCTAATAAATTCGTTTATAAATTCTGATGTCAGTTCATTATTTCATAAGTTTATAAATAGAATTACTCCGTGCCGGAAAGGATTAAGTGGTCGCAGGACTCTTAAAGCTTCAAAATTTAAGAAATTTTAATTTTTTTAGATGTTAAACTCCTATCTTTTCTGAATATTTTGATATAATTGTTTCCTTGAAATTCCCATTAGAACAGAAGTTTTGGCTTTTAGAATTATACCCGCTCAATAGCTAAAGCGGCGTTTCCGAAACTTTAAAGTCATTATTTTCCAAATGGCGTTTATATGTATAACGCGCAGGATACTTCAAAAACTTCTGAATATTTTTTCATGAAATTTTCAAAACATATATTCCATGTTGTTCTGTATAAACTGAACCTAAAATTTCCTTTTTATTGTTCAAAAAAATATTTTTTTAGGTGATTTTACTGTTGAAATTTTCAAAATTTTGTACTAGCTAAATACAGCATTGCATTAAAAATATAAAAATGCTTTAAATACAAATTTATTTAAGTTCAGGGAAATTATTACAATCTGAAGTATAAGTAAGCACCAAAATTTTCATTCTAGTTGCAATATTTATTTTGTAATCCTGCGCGTAAAGTGTTATGCCAATTTTTTGTTCGACAAATGTCTAACAGTTTCGAGACCCCTATAAATATTAATTCTGTATCTTGCAATTTTTTAAATACATGAAACGAAAGAACATACTTATATCTTTCATTCCAATTAAAATTGTGTTTTAAAATCATATACATTTTAAGACATTAAATGTTGAAAATGGTCTTGTTTTCATTTTTTCCACTTTTTAGTGTCCCGAGACCCCTTAAATTAGTATGTTTTTAACAATTTGACGTTTATTGCTTTTATACAGTTACTGGACATTACATTACACATATATATCCTTAAAAGTCGTTAATTAGGCATAGAGTACGCCGCCCTGTCCTTGTGTACGTCCAAACTGACCGTGCCTTTAAGGGTTAATATCTCAGCTAATTACCGATGATTTTTTTCGAAAATCATTATCAACAATGCTTTTATTCTTCTGCAACGATAGGTATATTCAGCGATGCTCAACAATTTTTCTGAATGCCCGTAAATCGAAATTTGTGTATAACAGAAAAATGCTAATTACACAAAAAACGATGTGACCTAGGGTAATCACTATAATTTTCCGGCAAGGTTTATATTAACGTCTACTACCTCTAATTTTTCATAATTTTAGTTTCAGTAGATTCGGAATTAGATGGGGGGAACATATTTTTGCGCTACATTTTCAACAATATCTTTGAAAATATAATACCTAAAATTAAAAGTAATGTATTTTTGAGTTCAGCGTTACAAGAGCTTTCACAGGATACCCCACATGATATACAAAGAAATTTTTTTTCAAGTAGCATAATTAGCCCCTCTACTTTTTTACTAAATATATTTATGAATGTATATTAATCTGAAAATATGTGGGTCAATGGTCTTTATTACTTCCCCGGATTTGAACTTTCCACGTTCCATAGTTTACGATTAAAATGGCTGTGACAGACAGACAGACAGACGGACAGACACAGGAGTGATCTTATAATGGTTCCGTTTATACTTTTTAAGTACGGAACCCTTAAAAAGTAGATTTTTAAATATGCATCTCTGTAACTTATCAAATCTCATTAAATTTTTAAAGATTTCGCTAAACAAATGTACAACATAAATATAATTTTTACGAATAACAAAGTAAAATGCTATACCAACTTGCGCTCGGAGAGTAGAATTTAGAGAAGTGCACGGGTCGCGGTCGGACAAATATTGCTTATTATACGGGCTGAAACGGACTGATCGTTTAGCTTTGATTTCAAGCCGAGTCCCGACCTGGAAATTTTTGCAGTGCAGACCTCTAGGAAGAATGAAGTCCAGGCGAGGGCTGCGGAGTCGGAGTCAGGCTCATTTTTGAGCGAAAGAGTCGGTTCTGTTAATTCACGGAATCGGAGTTGGAGTTAGAGATCTGCACAGGCCGACCCGCGGCCCGAGCCCGGTCCGGCCTGCGGGCCTGACTCGGACTTATTTTCATTCACGCACTCGGGCCGGGCTGGGACTGGACCATACTTTTTTCTGAAGGCTCGGGCCGCGCCTAGTGACTACTCTCTACGAGCTGGGCCAGGTTCGAGCCTTACTTTTTCCCTGGGGGATCGAGCCGGACCGGCCCTAATTTTTTTCCGTACAGAGCCGGGACTTGTTTCATTCCTAGTCTTCATAGTCTTCATGTCCCAGAATTTTCAGTCTCAGTTTTGACGCAGCCCGTATGAAAATCATTGTCTCGGCGTGTCCTGGTCGATTCAAAAGTGAGTAAAATTAGGCCAGGGCAAAAATTTTTCAAAAATTGTACACATTTTTAAATCGCCATTATTCTACAAATAAACATTCAAATTTATTCTTTTTAAAGAATAGTAGATTTCTACGCTTGTTAAAATATAGCTAAATGAAAATATAATAAAATATATGAAAAAGAACCTGCCTATGACGAAATCCTCTTATAAACTGAAAAACGTGTTGATCCATACAAAAATAATATACTAATACGTAAGAATATGATATATAATACATTTAAAACTTGCTAAGAAGGGAACTTGTCTATAACGCATTTTTTTTTTCTTTTCTATGCAATTCCGTTTTAGAACATTTTACCGTATAGCATTTTTCATATTTTTAGCACTTCAATACATGGAATATGGATAAACGATATTAATGATAACGGATTCATTTACATACAAGAAAAAGAGATTGATTAAAAAAATAAATGTCGCAGCCTGCGACACTTCTATAAAAATGAAGATTATAAACATGAAAAAAAAGTTAAGATATATGTTTTTGGAACTCCTCGTAAGAGACAAATCTTTAACCAAATCGACCTAAAAAATCAATGTTTTGTAGAAATTCACTCGGGCCCGGCCGAGATTTTAACTTTTTTCCGTGTCGGGCCGGGCTCGGGCCGAACTTTTAGCTGTTATACCGGGTCCGGCCGGGCCAATAATTTTTTTCTACGGGCCGGTTTTGGGCCGAACTTTTAACTTTTTTATCGGGCCGGGCCAATTATTTTCTTATACGGGCCGAGCTGGGGTCTGGAAATTTCGGCGCATGTAGACCTCTAGTTGGAGTCGTCCATTTTACAAGCAGGGCTGCGTTGTCGGAATCGGAGTCAGGCCCATTTTTGGGATCTGTCGGATCTGTTAAAATTCCTGGAGTCGGAGTAGGAGTCGTTCATTTTCCCCACAGCCCTGATCCAGGCCATGCTCGACCTGGAAGAAAAATAAGTCTGGCCCGACTCGAAATTGTAGAAAAATTTAAAATCAGGGCACGGCCCAGCTCTAAAAGAGAGAAGACCTTATCCAGGCCGAGTCTCATGGTTTTAAAATGGACTCGAGCTTCGCCCCAATTCATTTCCCGTGAGGATGTATAATTCCGTTTTGCAAACCCTTTATTTGCTCAGATCCGCAATTGAGTGTCTCTTGATTTCGAGAATTAACATGATCTTTATTCGTATAATTTAAAGAAATCATAAGCATAGAACATATTTAGCTACTGATACAAGCTTGAAACAATATTTTATCACAATATAAAAGAAGTTTATATTCGATATCAATAAATGATGAAATTATCTGTACTGTCTGTTTAAATCACAACAACGAACTATAAAACAATACAATACAATGAACTAAAATACAAAAAAATTATATAGGGGAGAGTAGCCATATTTGGACCGCCGCTTTAATTGGACCGTTGCCATTCTGCCGTTAATTACAGGAAGAGACTTCATCTACCGCTGAAATCCTGCTCATCAGAATGACATCACTCATGATTAGAAGAAGCAGCCGTGTACCACGTGCTGTTTTCCGACAATTTAAAAAAAACCTAAGGTTAGCTGTTTTGATCTAATTTTTTCCTACTAAACGTAAGTGAATATTTTAAAACTAAGGTAAGTTGTTATGTTTTCATATACATATATGAATTCATTTGTTTATTTCGCATATGTTTCACACGGATTTGTTTGATTTCGTTTTTGTTCTTAGTCTTGAAATTAACTGTTTTGAAAAAGGGCGCAGTTGCCGTAATTGGGGTAATTTAAGTTACTTAAATTAGACCAGATATGCGATCATAAATTTGAAAAGTAAGTAATGAATTTCGAGGACGGTACGCTTTGTACACTTTTTTTATATTTTATAATGGATTACTATCTCCATGCAAGTTTATTTTGTATATCTGGAATAATTTTTTTTACACAGTTTAAGCCTATATGAACATAAAAATATTTTTACATGTTCATGCATTAAATTTTGTTTGAAATGTCTTTTATCTTGTATGTAATTGTTTTTATTTTCTTTGAAATTTTTATTCCTACGGCATATTTGATTTACAGGGTTGAATTCAAACATCTTACTCCTGCAGGATATTTGTGATGGAAGACTTTTTACAGTTCTAGAGGGTGAAATTATACTTTGTCGCCATTAAAACGCATAAAATCTAAAACCTTGATAAAAATATTGAAAAAGACATAGACAAACTGTCTGGAAGAAGAACACACGTGACAGAAAAAGCTGTTAAAGATATAGGAAAGAAAAAGGAAACAGTAAGTTGTGAAGAAATTGACCTGCAGCAAGGCTGCAGCTGCAAATCCTCCCCAAAAGCAAAAAAAATCATTAGAAATATTATTTCCCTTGCTAAATTCAGTTAAATCAAAGTACAGAGGGGGCCAAAAAACAGTTGTTTTAACATCATCGCCGTATAAACTAAACCTTGAAAAAAAAAGGACAAAAAGGAAGCTTTCACAGCACAACAGCAATTGGAACATCGAGTTTTAAAAAATAGGCGTAATGCAATTAGGAAGAAAATGCTGGAAGAGAAGAACTAGAAACATAATGTAAAGAAAATTTCTGTTGCCAAAAAAAAAAAAAAAAAAATCTGATAATTCAAAATCTAAAAAGAAAAATCTAGACAGTGATGAATGTTTGCCTAATTTGTAAGAAAAATAAAATAGCAGAAATGATTCAGTGGTCAGATTGCCATATACGGTTCTGGAAAACAAAACGGGCGCTGGAAAACAAAAACGAAAGACACAATTCATGTATAAGCTTTGCATCACTCCTTACATGATATTCAAGTAACTGACAATTAATTAGTTCCATAATTTCTATTGTTAATTACTGATAACTTTGATTTATATTTTAAATACATTTTGATTTAAAGCAATTACTCTTATTTTCAGATATTTGATTTCATTATATTTCATTGCTGTTATTTTGTTTGATTGTTTCATTAATCGCAAACTTTGCCTTTATTAAAAGTTAGTTATATTCCCTAATCATTAAAACAACCTGATAATATTTGGTCCAATTTAGGAGACTCGGGGTCCAACTTAAGCGACCAGTTGCTGAATTTGGACCACTTTTGACAAATTTTTCAAAGTAAAATAAAATTTAAGATTTTCAAAAAGAAATTGATCTAAATATTTATTTAGTTAGTAGATGAATAGATATACTCTGTGTAATGATCTTTTGCAGATATTCCAAAAATTAAGTGCGTTACACCTGAAAATAAGTGAAGTGGTCCAAATTCGGCTACTCTCCCCTAATTCTTTTCTATTACTGATTTAATGATTTCAATCTTTATAAATTGAAATTGGTATTTTTAATTTCTATTCATATAAATGTTTAATGTAAAATGAATCGTTGTTAATGATAGTCAAATATTATTAACATTAATGTAAAAATGTGTATTAATAATTTGAAATTTGAAATTTATATTGGTGAATTTTGGTCAACTTGGAGAAGAGGCGTAAACCATCAGCGTGAAAAAGTGCTCAAGCCTGGATTAGAACCAGGGTCAATGACATTACGCGCCAATGCTCTACCTATTGATCATATATGTATAATCAATATAGGTATTGCTAATACCGATGTGATTTAGAACTTTCCAATACTAAACGACGAATAACTTTTTTAATTAACGGCGTTTTTAACATAGTATGTATAGTAGTACTATCAAATGTACATAACAAAAATTAAAGCTTTTACTTTTTTATTTTTTCTTTCTAGTTGCTATTGCCATAACAGAATATAATGTAAGAGACATATGATCTATATTAAAAGTATATATAATATTATCCTTTCACGTTAACATAGTTGAGCGGCGATTAAAGGATTTTCGTTGTTTTCTCTACCGTTGTGTGTATGAATTTGTGTATTTCTGGTTATCCAACGACAAGTGAATGGAAAATGATACAAAACTCAGCATGAAATAAATTAGAATGCCCTTTACAGGGCTGTTGAATGCATTATTTACTTAACGAAACTACTAAACTTAACGAATGTCTAGTGATGAAATCTGTTTTGTATTGGAATAAGTGTATTATATTTGTAAAATTCATGTAGAGTAGAGGCATAAATACTTATAGTATAGACAAAAGTGCTTATGTAATTTTCTTGTAACTATTTTTTTAATGAATACTATAGCTTTAGTAACATAACGTTTCACAGTTCCAGGTTGAGCACATAGCAATTACCTGAAAGAAACTGAAGCACATTTTTTCTTTTTACTGATTTTATGAAATATAAAGAAGTTCACCTTCTGTAAGTTTTCTATCTCCATTGGATTTGACATTAATTAATTTCTTACTTCTAGATGGATTCTACGTCTCGATGTCATTCTTCTGATTTATTGAATTGAAATGTTCGGTAAGTAGTATTTTCAGAATTTCTAAAGATATTTGTAGTTCTAATGTTATTATTTGAAAAACTGGTTTGACGATTTATATCAACAGTAACTTCATTCTCGTCATTCTTTCATTCCTAATAAGTTGCAGTTCGACATTATTTCAATTCACAAAAATCTCTGTTGCTTAAAAAGAATCTCTTAATCATATTCTTGGTAGTACACCGTATCGATATTCACTGTTTAGAAAAATCTTAGTAACAAAAGAATTTTTATCGCGCGCAAAGCCGCGCTTTAGTGATTTAAAATCCAATAATGATACTGTCATAGATAAAACTGATTAAGTCCATCAAAAGACTGTTTTGTTGCATAGGAGATTCTATGTCAAAAAATTTATCTTTTTATAAATTAGAACTTGCGATAAAATTCTTCACTTGCGATATTATGACCCCTTCATTTTCTTACGCACAGAACACTCACGACGAACACTCACACTATAAAAATTTTCTTATAAATTGTCAAAAAAATAAAAATATGTTTTATTCTGAAAACTGTTATATCTATATGCTGTCTCTGTAGATCATTTTCTTATTTACCAACATTCCTGTTGAAGGAACTCCACATTCTTTCGGTGATATAATACGATAATTTCATCACCCTGATTTCAAAATTAAGGATTTCTTCTTTCATACTGAGCTGTATTTGAAAAACCACTCACTACTTGAAGTTTTAGTTTTGAAATTCGATTAAAATGTTCAATCTACTGCCTTTGGGAAAGCTTAGCTACGTTAAGACCATATTACGCCTTCTCATACCACCCAGTTAAATAACAAATAGCGTACTTTTACATATCTTGCTCCGAATGCTAACATTTTGTTCCAATGTCACTTTATTTTCTAATAAATTTAATTGTTTAAAATCTGCTGCAATTATTAGATGTTTCATTCGTTCTATTGTTGTCAAAAGTGTGAAAAAGTTTAGCAAACCTTCAATTATTTCAAATTAAAAAGCAACGTGAAAATTTATTAAGAAGATTTTCTTCAAATGTTCTTAAACTAACGGATCTCTTCCTCATCTATTGAATGTATTCACTTATTAGTTGCTCCTGAAACTAAAGTCGTAGATTTTAAAGATTGTATGGAGTTAAAACAGTCCTACATACCTTTTTTTAATCTCTTACATACCTTTACATATTCCTCCATACGTTTTTGTTCTCTCCAGTTTATTTACTATATCACAAATAATTGTTCGGTGTTCTGAAATATTGTTAAAATGTATGTTTAAGTCAATCTGTAGTCGAAAATATACAAGAATTTTTTTATTATTATATATTGCTCAAACTCTTTGTTATCATGATGTAGTAACCAATCATAATAGTAACGTTGAAACGATTTGCGCTTAATTTGTTATCGAAGTACCTGAATAAGTTTTAACGCACAAAACATTATACTAAACATTTTTTATATGAATAATTGCATCTTTTTTATTAATAATAAAATTGAATTAAAATTTTAGTTTCACCTTTTTTATAAAATGTTTGTTACTACTATCCTAGAATCGGCTTACGCGGCAATATGATTAATTGTATCCATTTTGTTAATAATAAATTTGAATTTTAAGTTTTATTGCTTCATTAAAATTACTTGACGTACTTGAAAGATACATATTAACAATAACTGTTGTAATTTATAATCTTTTAGCATTACATAACAATTGGAAATTTGAATTCACGATTCATTTATTTGGAAATTACCAACTATTCTGTAGATAATCGGCCTGATCTAATTTCATTTATCTTTCGCATACATTTTATAATCATCGTAATATAGAACGTACTTAAGAGAAAGAGTAAAATATATTAAGATAGTCATTTAATATTATCCTTTTAAATACACTTATTTAAGCGGAGAGTAAATAACATTCATTGCTTGCTTAGCAACGTAGGAATCGACTACGTTTTGTGTGCAGTTTGATTATCCAAAAGAGAAGTCGATGGAAATTGACACATAAGTTAACATCAATCAAATTAGTTTGCCAGTTACAGGAAAAGCGGAATTGATTATTTATTCCAGGAAACGATTTCTATCGATGAAATATCTGTTTTGTCTTGGAATAAGCTCTGATGATAGTGATTGTTCATTGCTTTACAATATTGTTATAATGTCTATTTACAATCAAATGATTTTGTGAATGATTTTTAAGTTAAGCATAGAGTATTACATTATAGTTTAAATCGTTTGCAATGTATTTTAATTTTGTTACACTATTTCAAACATAATGAAATTGAGAAATATTATTAAAATGCACTGTAAAATATGTTAGATCATTTCGTACTGTAAAATTTGGTATAGAACTTGTCATTAATTTACAGAGACGCGTAGATATCTTCGTTTTGAGTACTGCCTATGAGATATTATTGATGAAAGTGCGTTATCAGTTCAGTCATGTTTTTTTAGTTTAAATAAATTCTTGCATATTACGTGATGTATATGAATTGGGGTTACAGAAAAGAATTAATAAATATTACTGCCCATAGTTGTGAATAGTTTATAGGTGGTTTTCAAATGTGTTACGCATTTTCCTGCTGAAATATATTTAGAATGCTTAGAGAAGCTCGTGGAATATAAATAGTTTCATATACAGGCCAACGCAAAAGCGTAAATGGTTTGCGGTTTATGTTGGTAATTTCTAGAAGTGTGTGTGTGTTTTTAGCTATGTTATGTATTTTTTGCCTGAGTTAATATGTATTTTAATACATAGTGTGTATAAAAGGCTATTGATAATATATAGATCTATACAAAAGATTTCGAGTACATTTCTATCTATTGGCGGCAATTGCAAAAAGAAAATTTTCTACCATTTTATGTGTTTGCTAACTGAATTGAATTTTAGCATGCTACGTAGAATATATGAAAATCTATTCATCATATAAAGTGTTGCGCAAAAAAATTCGTCTGCTTAGCTGATTGTGAACAATAATTGCTGAAACTGGCTTTTTAAATGTTTTATGTGTTTTCTAAACTGTTCCATATCTTCTTTCACCTTACTTATTTAAAGGTAAAATTTCCTATCAGTTTTTTGAATGTGTTAGAAAGTGTTTGATAATCTATGTTTTTCATGGGAGTGTTCATTCTTGTTAAAATTTATGTAAAGTGCATGGGAGGTGTCTAGATATAACAAACTATGCTGTAAAAAGACCTTTTTTTTAATATTTTGTTTATTAAAATTTTATTTAAAAGTTATTTTAAATTCTACATTTTGTAAGCGATTACATACACGAAATGTTCAATAAAAGCCCGCTAAAAGAGAATACTCAAAAAGAATAGAATACTTTAAATATGAGAAATGTTTTTTGGGAAAAAAAGCTATTTAAGTTGTAAAAATAACATGTAGTATAGAATTTCAACGACTTCATGGAAATTACATATTGAAATCTAATCAAATTTAAAATAGCACAGTGTCATTGAATAAGATTTAAATAAAATTCGTAACATGTGATATCACATGAATGTATTTCCATTTATTATAGTACTTATATGTCATTATAATTATACACATTTTTTGAAACAGATATTACTTTATTATTGACTATTAAGTTCACTACCTGTCAAACTTGAATATGAGAACCTATTTACTTTTCTTTTTATTTCTATTAAATATTGGGCACTGAGTTCTAAACAAGTGAAAAATTGATTGTTATTGTAGTTTAAGATATTTTTTTTTTAGAATATCGTTCAAAGGGAATTTATCCTTTTTTTCGACAGGAATTTCATTGAAATGCGTTAAAATGTTAAACGTCCTTTTTGTGCAGTAAAATTTTGTATGCACATACGCTTTAAAAGGTGAACCCTAAATATAAACACTGGTAGACCACTGTAATTTTCGATTACAGTTAGAAATAGATCCGCAGCAGCACGTATAAATTTGCATGAATGAGGGATGTACTCTGTTTTGAGAAACTTATACAAATTTTGTACTTCCGCTTTTTTCGATCACGTGACAGTAGAGATGAGAGATTTTAGGCAATCGGCGGGTGCTATGAGTTATCATTAGATGTAAAAATTGACAGAGATGGAATGAAGCTTGAACACTGCAATTTTGAACATGTCTTCGAGGCATCATTTAGATGATATTACTCGTGGTAGAATAATCGAAAAGTTGGATGAAGGACGCAAAATGAGAGATGTGCCCATGAATTTAATATCGCGCACAGTACTGTTTCTAGGCTATGGGCGGCATTCCAAAAGAGTGGAATATGTACTAGGCAGGGGTGTAGTGGAGGGTATACGCGGGTATACGCCGTATACCTTCTGGATTTTTTTAAGAAGCTCCGTATACCCTCTGTTTCTCAAATAAAGCTATAGTGTATACCCTAGGCGTGACGTTCTTGACTTTAGCGTATACTCTGTGCCAATAGCGTATACTGTCTAGATTTTTTACGACTACATCACTGGTACTAGGTGCATGGAAGGAGGTCGTCCTAGCAGGATGACGTCCTAAGAAGACCGCTATATTGTTATTTTGGCAAATAGGAACTGACGCAGCACAGCTGGGCAATTAGCAAATCAACTTTGTGCTGCCACAGGAACTAAAATATCGCAGAAAACTGTTGCAAGACGTTTGAAAAATGGTGTACTATACGCCCGAACCCTGTTGTGTGTGTCCCACTCTCTAGACGCCAACGTAGCGCCCGTTTACAGTGGTGCGTATGCATCGCATTTCGACTGATAACGAGTGGTCTACCGTGCTCTTATCCGACGAGAATAGATTCAGTCTATCGTCTGAGTATAGATATAAGGTGATATGGCGCGAAGTTGGTAGTACTTACTGCTGCGAAAATATTCTAGAAAGAGATAGATATGCGACTTCAAGTATCATGGTGTGGGCAGGCATCGTGTTCAATGACCGCACGGATCTCTATGTGCTTGACCAAGGGTTCATGACCGGCAGACGGTACATTGAAGACGTCCTGCTTCCACACGTTTGACTTTTTCGAGGTGTTGTCGGAGAAAAGTTTCGTTTTAAGGACGATAACGCATCTTGTCATCGCACACAGCCTGTACAAGACTGTCTTGAGGCTTAAGATATCCATCGCATAGACTGGCCAGCACGTTCCCCTGATCTGAAACCCACTGAAAAATGTATGGTATGCCTTGGGAAAACGTATTGCTGCTCAACAATTTCCTCCCACAAGCAAGGAAATCCTCATCCGGGCGGTGAAGAAGGAATGGGGCAACTTGCCTCAACAGCTACTGAATCATGTTGTCCTGAGTATGCCACGCCGTGTTGAAAGTTGTCTCGCATTGCACGGTGGTCACTTCCGTTATTGATATGGCACTGACGATTGTTAATTGTGAGTATTTTGCTTTCTTTGTATAGTCATATTTTCGGACAATATTCACGTTTCAAAAAAAGAACTTCTGGTAATACCCTGTATACACCCTTTCAACAATTTTTTTATATTAAATCTTGTGTAATATTCTGTTAATACTATTGTTTGCATCTTGGCTCAGAATCTCGCATGGATTCTCATTTATGTGTACATTACTTCTTGGTCCTTAAGTTTTGTCCACCAGTGTATATATATATATTTATTTTTCACAAATTTCTAATTATACAAGAAATATAAAATGACCCAAAAATTATACTTTATTTTAGAAGATAAGAACTTTTGATTTGATTATTTTTCTTTTTTCTTTTAGATTTCTAATATGTGCCTTGGTGCGTTATCTTTTAGAAATTCGTAGTTGAACGAAAAGCAATAGTAGTAGAACTTTATTTTCAAAATCAACGCTCAAATATTGTACAATCAATATCTTATGATTTACATTGTTTCAACATTTCACCAAAACGTTGTTGGAAAAAAGTTGCCACCATCTAAAAGTTTTAGCATCTTATGATCGTAATATCTTTTTTCAAATATTTGGTAGTGCTCCCGTGGAACCACAAACAGGTAAAACTTTGATTCAAAAGATAATAATAGAAATAGAGAGATCCGTAGCATAATAGAGTAAGACATTTATTTAAAATGAAATTCGGCACACTATGGGCATCCAAACCTAAATCGTGATTCGAATATGACACTTCTTGACTTGAAGAAAACTTTGCTACGGACAGACAACCAGGTGTCATCGTACTCTAAAGCAACATATTGAGGGCATATATAGAACTATTTTTTTCAGATTTGCTGTTACATATTGCCATAGGATGATGCAAGGTTGAACCATTGTTAGAGTTTCATCATAATCAGGAGTATCGGAATTGAAACTTGTTGTTGCTTTTTCTGATGATTTGAATGCTTCAACGTTCGATTGAAATTTTTTACAGTGTATAAAGGCAGAACGCGATTTACCTGTGCCTGGTAAGTCATCTAAAGAATCTTGTTAAAAATGTATAATTAAATTTCAGAGTTTATTCTTGTAGGAGGGTGCCTCTCATATGAAAATGTCTGTAATATGCTCTTTGAACAACAATAATAGAGTGGTGGCTCAATTGCACAGTTAGAGTGGTTAGAGTAAAATTGGAGTGGTTAATTTAAAAAAATGATGTTCTACTTTTATTGCACACCGCTTTCTATGCATCGTAAAACTTTCTAAATGTAAGAAAAGAAACTGAATGTTTTCAAATAGCCTAGTAAATTTTCCTTCTAGATTAAAATATGCAATGAAGGTCTGTTAATTTTTGTTTTCGATTTTATATGTAATAAACAATTTGTTCCATCAAAATTCAGATTAACTAAGATTTCTGCTTTGATATTTTAAACTTATGAATATTTTTAATGAGTCTATAAACATACACCAGAGGGTTGGTGAAAATTAAACGAATGAACTATATTTGAGAAATAATTAGATAATGAATAAATGATTGCCTTCGTAAAATCTTGAACGTAAATTAATTTTAACTACAGCGAATCTCCTCAAATGAGATAAATAGGAGATTTTGCACAATTGACAACTGAAATTCTATTGTCATTTATTTGAATTTATGTATTTTCTATTCTATTGAATAACGCAGTTTTACAGTATTTATTGTAAGATATCAAAACGAAATTAATAATTTATCATAAGAATGGAGGTTGTGGAAAAAGGAGTTTTCAATTAGAATCTTGTGAATGCTTAGTATGAATAATTTATATGCTTAAACTTGAGTAAATCAATTCATAATAAGACGCAAGCATAAAATCCTGAAAAAGATCTATTTAATTATATTAAACTATTTGAAAATTTTACTGTAATTTTCATATTAATTGAATTCATAATAGAATCTGCAGAACAGGATTATCAATATGAATAGACACTAAGTATTTCGCAATTAATGCATTCATATAATTTTAGACTTTCTTTTGAAAGTCTAATTTATACGAATGTTGTTAAGATTCATAACACTATTTTCAAAAATGACCAAGTTCGAGGTTCCTGTCGCCAAAGTAATAAATCTCTGAAACGTAATATGTAGGATCGGAACAGAATCAGCAATTACAAAGCTAGTAGGAATGGCAGAAATTAAGGATAAGTGCGTTGAACACTGGAAACTGAACTCATAGAAAAAAGAAACACACACACACAAAAAAAAAAAAATAGAAAGATTAAGAACAGCAATTTGTTTAAACAATTTAGGTATAGCAAAATACAGTTTAGTATTTTATAAATTTTTTAGAATTTCATAAATAAATAAGTACAGTAAAAAAATAATAGTATTAGCAAAAAGCTGGTAGAAAAGGGTAGAGGAAGAATATGGGTGTTATACTTCTAACTGGCTCAACGGAAGGGAATTCTGTTGAATTGATTGCGATATCTACTTCCCTGCAAGATACCTCTTTCAACCACGGGGTGGCTGTAGCTTTTAAATCAAATTTATACCGAAGGTATGATTAAGGAATGCTAATGTGAAACGTAAATCGCCACACGAAACCTTCTTCGAAAATGAAGTAATACATAAAAGATGAAATTTTGTACCAAAATAAGCGGTCAAAAAAAATATAATTTTGACAATCCTGATGGAGAACCCTGAATAGCAAGAGTGAGGAGCATCAGACGCTAATTATAACGTCGGAAAATAAGCGCCTAGACCTAGAGCATCTTTCATTTTGGGGGTACTCTACACTTCGTCGTCAACTTTTGGCTGTTGATGACCATACCTGACAACTATAAGTAAGGATGGGACGTAAGTAGGAAGTATATAAAAAGCAATTTATATTTAATGAATAAATCACTATTTCGAGCTAATAAGCGAGATAGTTTATTTCTAGTAGCTCTAAACTTAATAAGATTTGAAAGTGTGTCTTTGATCCCTAAATAGCGCTAAAATATTTACAACTGGTGGACCATGGTAGAGCGGTGGAGTTCAATTTACTTTTATATTTTTCAGTGCTTTCTTGCCTCATAATTGCAATAAATGAATAAATAAATAAAATAGAATAGGTGTTGTCATCATTGACTGAAATTCCACACTTCTGGAACTATGTCGAAAGAATTCTCAAGTGTGGATAATTGACAAGATTGCTTATCTTCCATTATTCTTAACAAACAAAACACATTTGTCTGCGAATTTATCCAAATAGATGGATACTATCTTGAACAGTTGAAAAGTTCAGTCGTTTCTTAAGATTCTTGGTTGTCGTCAATTTTACGCCCTGTCTACGAGTAACTGTATTTCTAATCCTTAGGGAGCCAGAAGAATGAAGTAGTCTAACTGTAGTCTAAGCTACATAAGAGTGAGTATAATCATAATTAAAGATAGAAAAGCGTTTAGGATAGAATTGAACATGAAAAAAAATAATTAAATTAAAAAAAACCATAGTAATAATTAAAAAAAGTGAAAAAAGTAACATGACAAAATGTTAAATTGTTCAAAACAGTCCAGATCAAACAGGAAAAGTCCAGTAGGGCACTTTATAATGATAGCCATACACTTTGCGTTTGTTAATAATGACAGTATAGATATAAAGCTGAAAAAAATTGAGAAAATTTTTAAAAAATATTTATATATTTTATAATATACGTATGTGTAAGAAGTTTAAATCAGAACAATAAAAAAAATATTTTAAATTTATCTTGTGATTTTTAATAAAAAATACTGAAAAGTTGCATTTTACAATACTCAAAGCCTAAAAATTTTACATGAATTTAGATTGACGGTTAAATTTCATATAGGACAACCCCAATTTTCATATGACGCATAGAAAAGAAAACTTTCGTATTATACTTAGACTTAATGAAATTCCTGATTTATTAAACTAGTTAAATTGATCAAATACATGACTGTCTGAATGAAAATAGTTTGTTATGTTTATTATAATTACTGTTATTCCCATCATCATTATTAATAAGCCGAAAGACATTGTTATTATTATTAAATCTAAGCAAATATTAAAATTAAATAATATTATAAAGTAAAATTTTATAAAGTTTAGATTAAATTAAAATTTAAGATACATAATTCATTTAATTGTTTTATTTTTTATCTTTATACATATATACAAATTTTTAGGATTAAGATGAATTTAAATAAATGAATGTATGTGATAAATTGATAGTCATAAAACGATATAAATCATACAAATTTTTTAATGGTAAATAACCCAAATGAAACTGAAATTTTAAATTCTTTCATCATTTATTTAAAAGAAAAATATACTTCTGTCACCAGAGCTTCTTTAAACCTAAATATCTCTGAATCAATATACTTGGGATCAAGCCAAACTCAAAAGGGAATAATAAAGGCTATTAGAAATGACTTGCAGAACATCACATTTGGGTGTATTTATTCTTACTTAAAACATCTATATATTCCCGTAATGGATAATGCAATAAAATCATATCTGACTAAAGATATAGCGAAAGCAATTGTGGCATAATATATACATATAGATAGAAGATATAGATAAATTCATAAAATACTATAAAATTCAGATTTATTTGTACTCTTTCTAAAAGTATCTGTAAGAAATTCAACATTGTACTTCAAAATATGTTAAAGATATATGGTTTTAAATATAAATTCTTAAATGTAAATTTGTACAAAATGTATGTTCTTAATGTAAGTAAACTGTAAGTTCTTAATTGTAAATTTAAAAACAGTAACCATTTTTGGCCTATTGATAATAGTTTTGAGATAGGGGAGACCGGGGTTAGTTGTGTCAGAGGCAAGTTGTGCCATCGAGCTTCCTGACTGAACCAATAGGTTCCAGCACCTCTCGCGTCATGTGAGTGAAGACGTTGATTGTCTCAGTGTGCTGCGTATGTTTTGAAGTATAGCGTTGCGTTGCTTTGGAGATAAAAATATTTATCTTCTTTTCTATCGTAAAAGTAAATTTTGCGACCTACGTTGGAATCGTCATTGCCACTAGCGATACTGAGGTATGTAAACTTCCCTAACATTATTTAAATGCTTATATTTTGAGCTGTTATTCTATGTATTTAATTTGTTAATCATGTCAAAATTTCGGAAATTAATGAATAAAGTTCAAAATGAATAAAGTTCAAAATAAGTTCGTAACGCGGGGCTAGTTGTGACGAAGCCTAAGAGGCACGTTGTGACAGTGTCACTACTTAGCCCAGCATAATTTTTAATGGAGGTTTTTATATTTCAGGGAAAATGGTGCGAAATTACAAGAAGCGTACTGAAAGAGCTAAAGCTACTTTAGTAGATTATGATAGGGCTGCAATAGAAGGAATATCCGGAAGGTTCAGTTTAAGGAAAGCCCAAGAACTGTTCAACGATGGCGAGATTGCAAGACCGTCTTCAGAAGCAAGAAATCTCATTGAATTAGATGATTCTATGACAATTGATAATAGCAATGTGTCAGTGGTAAGTCTTACAGAAATAAGACCATTCCCTAAAGCAGGACATCGAGAAGGCAAGCGATCTATTCGTAAATGTTTGAAATCTGCCATTCTAACAAGCACACCTGTAAAAGAGAAAATTCGAGCAGAAGAAAAAGCAAAAGAACGCAGAAAAAAATTGAAGAAGAAAAAGCAAAAAAGAAACTGTATGGAAAGGCCAAGCAGTGCATAAAAAATTACACCTAGGTTATTGAATAAAAGGGTGAAGCAAGTACTGGATAGCTCTGAAGATGACGAAAATTGTTTATGTCTAGTTTGCTTGGAACAATACAAAATTTCTAGACCCGGAGAAGACTGAGTGCAATGCATGACATGTAAAAAATGGGCGCATGACAAATGTACCAAAAATGAACATTATTACATTTGTATTAACTGCAAATCAGACGCTGAAACAAGTGATGACAATGCGTGATTAAAAATATAGGATATAGGCCTACACGTTGTACTAGGATATCGAGTCAAAGATCAATATCGCAAAAGATTAGTGTTGGCTTACATTTTATTTCTTTGCTGATTAAGACAGTTTTTTTTTCTTTTTATTGCTAAGTGTCTCTAAAAGTATCTTTATAAAGGACTAAGAGTTTACAAGTGTTAACAATTTAACTATTTTATTTTCATTTGATTTACAATATTATTAAAACATGAAAGTGTTTTATTGTGTTAAGAACGTGATAAATGAATAAATTTCTCATTCTTGATTGAATATATCCCATTTAATCGCCTTTCTTATATAATTTGTATATGTTACAATGTACTTGTATGTGTCATTTATGTATCACAATGTGCCCCAAGCTTGTCACAATGTGCCCCAAGCTTGTCACAACTTGCCCCGTAGCGGGGGGTTAGTACTGACAAATTTCGAGGTTACGCAGAATTCATTTTGTGTTATGAAAAACGTTAATAATGTTAGTAGTAGTTTTATAAATATGTTACGTAAGATACTCTAATGATATGATACACTAAATATTTCGCTTCAGTTCAAATTTTACGGCTAATATCAAAAATGTCGAAAATGTCACTACTAGACCCGGCCCCCCCTACTGGTGAAAATGTGCTTCACTGCTGATAGTATACAAGTGTTTGATATTGAAAATATTTTTAACAACATCCCTATAGATTGACTATACATATACAGCGTCATAAAATCATAGTCAAAATGTAACGGGAGGTAAAGTATACAAAGAAGAAATTTTGGTATAGCACTGTGGGGTGGGAAATGAAAAGTGGTGGCGAAAAACAAGATATGCGGAGAAATTAAAGCAAGCTTTTTATTGACGCGTTGCTTCACGAAGGGATACAGCAACGGCTGAAATTCTTGCAGTGCGGTCCTCATCAGAGTAAACTGATGTCTCGTAGATGATACACCTGTAATCTTCGAAAGGCTGCGCCAATCACTTGCTAGACGCTGACAGGCCAGTATCGATGTTGGTGGAGGTGCATTTGAGCATTTACTCTAATTGTTATGCACTCTCAGAAAAAACTGTAAATTTACGAGCATTTGCCCTTCAAATTTCACGCGCAACAGCCTTATTTGATGAAAAACGGTCTGATCCGTTAAATAAGCGGCCTTATCCCTAGAAAATTAAGGGTAATCCACATATTCTTATAGTTCTAGCCCATCTGCTAGCAAAAATATGGTATGACCTCATACATTTTCCTCCGCTAGAGTGTAACCCTTCATTTTAGTCGTGTTTCGAAAAATAATGTCACTTAACCGCGACCGTAACCTATTTTTTAACCCGCCAAAAAAAGCAATTCTGTGATGATTATTTAACGTGCTGTGTGCTACGGAACAGTAAGTAATGTGTTATTGTGTTTTAAGACGCGTTATATCCCTAAAACTACGGGCTGCACAAAATGATGGGCATGGATTTTTTTTTCACGGTGTATGACTGGAATCTCTGCTGCCGGCCTCTGCCTGTAATTTTACAGGGATATTTTTAATAGTGTGTCAGTAAAAAACCCTTGCTTTCATTTCCTCCGCATTTCTTGTTTTTCGCAAACGCTTTCCGATTCCAATCCCACATTGCTATACCAAAATTGCTTTTTTATGTGTACTTGCAATGGCACCATGTATAATGTTTTGAAAAATATTTTTTATTTATTTTATATTAAAGAAGAATTAAATATCGACATAGATTTTTTTCTTAAGTTTTTCACTTTTGTTTTTTTAATAACGATGTCACATTTAATAATTCCATTTTTAACCAGTTATGTGGCATCGGTATGGGCACTAATTATTCCTGCAGCAAATTTGTTTCTTTTTTACTTTGAATATAATTATACAGTTAAATACAGTAAAAATTTGCACATTGATATATTGATAGTATTTTGATTTTTGATTTTGATTTTCATACTGAATCTAATAAAATTTATCCAGAATTTTTAATATTAAACAAGAATAATATTAATGATGATAAGGCAGATTTTCTAGATCTTTCTTTTTACATTTCAAATAATGCATTAATATAGATCTTCACGATAAAAATTTAGTTTTCATTTTTTACAATAAGTCTACCTCATTGTTTTTCTAATCTACACAAAAAAATCTTAATAAATAGAGTAATTAATCAAATTATTAGATTCAGTAACATTTATAATACCAATTTCAATTTTTTGTTCAAACATAAAACTTTTGTGAATATTATTTTATAATAATAGTTATCCATGTAAAATTTTAAAACATTACATTAAGTTTCTTTTCACAAATTGGCAACAATAACGACTAGAGGCGTAACGTGCGAAGGCCGCAGTCTCTAGAACTTGCTATATGAAGCGACTGTCTTAAAGTGTAATTATTATAACGGGAAATTTGAATGATACAGCAAACGGAAAGAAATTCATAATTTGGATATAATTTCGACTATCCTTGGAACAATGAAAGGTAAATTAATAAGTTT
The DNA here is from genome assembly GCA_963932465.1 of Maratus speciosus. Taxonomy (NCBI): domain Eukaryota; kingdom Metazoa; phylum Arthropoda; class Arachnida; order Araneae; family Salticidae; genus Maratus; species Maratus speciosus. The sequence goes on from OZ010791.1 coordinate 293,387,560, forward strand.
TTCCAAGTTAGAAGTGAATGATCTGATGCCAGACATCAGTCAGTAAAAATAAATAATTTTATCTTTGAAAGAAAATGAATGCTCTACTTATAATTATTAATTATATATTTAAGTTTTTACAAATTTATTTGGATTTTTATATTTTGGTTGAAATTGTTTAATTTGCAAAAGTTATGTTTTGTAATAGTTTCTGGTTTAAACTTACAGATAACGACTTATTTCATTTGTTGATGCACTTTTAAAAATTTGCAGCATTCTGGCAGGTCATTTGACCGTATTTTCCGAAAACGGTTACACAACCGTAATTTTAACACTATTCTGACCATATTATTGGCCATTTTACGGTCAGAATATAGTTAAATTATGGTTATGAAACCGTTTTTTCGAAAAAACGGTCGAATGACCTGCCAGAATGCTGCAAAATTTTTAACAGTGTGATAGTACTTTCTTGAAAAAAAAAAGCAGATCATTTAACTTGTGATATTGATTTGCTGTTTCTGTGGGATTTTGTAATTATATATATATATATATTTATTTATAATTTTCATAACAGTTTTATACATGTGCTCTTAAGTCTTAGTAATTTCAAATTCATGTCTTGATTGATAATTATATATATATACGTGTGAGTGTGCAATAAAAAAAAAAAAAAAAAAAAAAAAAAAAAAAAAAAAAACACTTTAAGGGACAGTAAAATCTGAGGATGTATTAACTATAAAAATTATTTAAAATTCTTATCAACTGAATATGCTATTAGGGTAGTTTAAATATATTTTAAAGAAAAAAAGGTTATTTGTTTGTAGGTGTTTTTTAATTGTATGTCATAGTATAATCTTTTGAAATGAGGATTTTGAGCAGATTCAGATTATTATTTTATTGTTGGAAAGAACTTGTTATGAATCGCTTTAACTTTCGTAAAGACTCACCAATCGCCACAAACTTTAAATATGTTGTTAAGTATTACGTTACTTTTTTTTTAAATAGTGGTCGTCTCGTGTATGTATATAATTTTTTTCCGTGGGCACCGCTAAATATTTTAATATGTGATCATCTACTGAGTGTCCGATTTAAGGTATTGGCAACAGTGGCGATTAAACTGAATGTGAAAAGGGTATAGAGTTATAGAGGATATAGGATAGTCGCAAAAACTCTATTTTGCAAAACCTCCGTCGCTAAAACGTGTCAACTTGCGTGCATTAAAGAAGTATTGTTAATCTGACTATGCATCTTAAAATGTGTGTAATTTTCGTTTTAGAAACTTTCTTATTTATACACTTCATCTTACCAAATTGTAGTACAATTAACTTCCTGCGTTTTTAAGTTCCAAATCAAATGTTTGACTAAAAAGAAAGAAATAGAACATAAACAATGATAATTTTTTCAAAGTTATACTTTTAAATTATCAATGCTCTTAATTTATAATACTGCTACAATCCTTTGTTCTGAAGGCTGACTTAAAAATTAGAATTAAAAAGCTTCGCAATGATTCTTATTTGGCTATAAAAAATACATTTTCCTCATTCAGTGGACTATTTTCTGAAAATTTGTCTTGAAATCATGATCATACTAATATTTTCTTAAAAATATATGATTGATTTCGCGTTGGAATTTATCATTTTGAATTTATTTGCTATACGCAGTAAATCATAAGTTATTTCGCCATAAAAAAAATTATACAATTCGCTGAATTTTAAATTTTATACCATATTTGTAGCCATAAAGGGGTGATGAATCTCTTTCGCAAGAGCGATTTTGTTAATTATCATATAAATTAAAATGCATAATATACGTTCTTTGTTAGAGTGACCGAATTTCAGAATTATTTATAAATTTAAATTCAAAGAAAGTTTAGGTTTATAATGCTACAATAGTTTTCTGGGTTGGCGTTCAACGCTATAAATTTCTGAAATATTCATGAATCTTAAAGAAGTTTAAGTCTTTCAAGTTAAAAAGGCAATTCATACATTCTCAAATCGAGTACTGTCTCAAATTCTGCCTTAGTACAAGTTACGATTCTAAAACTAAAAATAATAAAAAATAAGTCTTCCACCTAAGTACTAACCTAAGAAATTTTAGTTGATTTTGTTTTTAACATTAGAAATGTAGTAGTATTAATTGCTGAATACTTTATTAGTTTTTATAACCTTTACATGAGATTTTAATGTATTAGGAAAGAAATAAATTGTACGATAGTAATTATCAATATTTAATTTAGCAAGTGTACTGTGTTTAACAACGTGACTTAATTTAAGAACAGCGCTTGACTTTTTACCTGATTGTTAGTGTTTATTCGATATTTATTGATAATTTACTTAAAACCATTCGACAAAAAGATCTGCTCAAGGTATAAAAAATAAACGTACAAATATTTGAAGGAAAAAACTTACAAGTACACTGTAAAAAATAAACTGGAGTTCTATGCATGTAAAGTTACATGCTTACTAAATTTTCATCTGTAATTGTACAAAAAAGGCTGCAAATCTACTAAACTAGTTATTGTAAAGCTACATAAATTTGTAACTTTACAAATGAATCTGTTAAAATTACAGTAATCTTACTAAAATTTTATCTGTAACCCTGGTTCCAGTTGCATTAAAAGTTGTATGCATTCCAGTTTCCTAAAAAATTCTTAGTAACCTTACAGATTTTTTGATTTTGGGCGCAAAAATGTGTCTGTTACTGTGTTTTGTTGTTACCGTTACATAAAAAGTTCTAAGAATCTCAGTTTCCTAGAAAAACTTTAATAACTTCACAGATTTTTTTTACAGTATACCGAATCACGGAAAAAAAGGTCATGAAAATTTTAAAATGATACAGGGATTGATAAAATGCTAACAGAAGGATAAAAAATGAAACGCGAGTGTGAAAGATGGACTATGATTCTGATGAAGGGCGGAAATACTCTATCCTTGTAAGCTAATGTTGCTAAGATTGAATGTCAAATTAAATAAAAATGCGATTTGCATTAAATATCTTTTAAATTTTTAAGGTATTTAATAGACACTTCACATCTCGATTTATAGGGATGAAACTTTTGATTTGCCAGGATTCCCACTGACGTATCATTTCTCCAATTCTACGGAGGGAGAAGTAAACAGAGCCTGAAAAAGTGTCCTTGCCTTGCAGAATATCTGACAGTTCTTATTTTTTAATATGTTGTATAGATTCATTTTCTAGTCTTAAAACCCCCAAGTTTTCATTATATTTTCCTGTCTTCGATTGTTCATTCTATCATGCACAGGACGGTGTTTAACTGCGTCAAAGATGGTCAAACCTACAACATTTAATTCAACATTTAAGTAACTTTCCTGATAGATTTCCGTCTATCTAGATGCCAATAAAGAACTATATTTTGAAACGTCCAAAATAGTATCGTTTCTAAAATCATCCATATCAACAAAGTATGAAATATTCTATATATTTTTTTAAAATTTAACTCATATCTGTATTCTAACCAAAATGACTTTAAACAATTGTCAAATAATTTGCCACTTACGTTTAACACCAATTAATATGAAACATTTCATTTTTGTATTACAAAAAGGTGGGATTGTTTAAAGTGTCACAAGTGTGTACTGACTTTTATGACATTATTTTCTACAATTTTTATAAACTTAGTGTTTTAATTCATCAAATACCATTTTGATCCCGTAAAATATTTAAAATATAAATATGATGTTACCAATTTGTTAACTCAACAGAAATCCTTTTAACTTATTATAATTGTTTGAAAATTCAAGGTTTTCTAAACATTCAATCACTTTTGTGAGCCACTGTAGACAGAAATCAACTAAACCTTGAAGTAAAATTGAAAAGTTCCTTTCTTCCGATGGGTAATTTTAGATAAGATTAAAAACAAAATACTACATAGACGCTATTCTGATATACAGCAAGTCGAAACACAGTACGCAGCTTTAATTCAATATTATAACACATATCTATTGAATTATCTTCTTACTAATTAATGAAATTCTACCCTCTAAAGCTGACGTTTGGTCATTAATTAGGAAGACGTAAAATGATAAGTGCTACTTGTAGAACATTGAAAAGTGCATCTTTATCAGCAAAGTCTTTCAATTCTTTCGTTTTGAGTGTTATCCAGTGACGTAAAAATGTAATCTTCTTTCGAATCAATGATGAATATGTTAAAGCGTATTGTATTTCCGTTTACATCAAAAATGCAAATTCCCCATACGAGAAAGCCGAAAGACTTTAGAAAATTGTAATTAACCACTACTTATTTCTTTACATTACCAATACCTATACGAAATAATAATTTCGACAGCATAAAAATTAAATACGTGCTAATTCTTTATGCGATCATTAAAACTAATTATTTTAAAATAACGTTACTTTCCTTTCATTCAAAAATCTGCTTAGATATTGACTCGAGATATTTAAAGCTAATTTTAACCATAAGTATAAAAGTGATCAATTTAAGAGTTCTCATACTTACTTTTAGACAAAAATAAATATTTTCTCGTTTAAAATGCCGAAGTTTTAAAACACTCTTACAGTGAAACTTTATTCGCCATGCCTGGAGATTCAACGATAGTGATATTTTAAACTCAGTGGCAGTACAAGCGATTTAAGGTATTCATAATTCTGAATTTGACTATATCCTTTTTTACATAAGCATAAAAATAAAAATGTAATTTCTTCGAATCAGTGATTAATATTTTAATACATATTGCACTATCATTTATGTACAGTCGTAAATAATAATAATAATAATAATAATAATAATAATAATAATAATAATAATAATAATAATAATAATAATAATAATAATAATAAAGTGTACCAACTTACTAACTCTGCCGCAAATTATCGCATAAAGATGTGTCTGGAACCAATCGATTAGTAATAACGACTACTAATTAATGCTACTCTTAAATTATGCTTTGCGGGTAGTCTAGCTATTGAAATCGTATTAAAGTCCCGATTTTTATGTACTACTTAATTTTGACTTCATATTTCGATTTTTCACATGATTTAAAAAAAAAATACAATATTTGTATTTAATGTTCGAAATAAATATGAATTGTTACCAAAGATAAAATAAATTCAATTCCTAGAACTTTCAAATATGTGAATCCAAGATTGCAGCTCATTTTGCTTGGTATTTTTGAGCTACGCTTAAAAATCTGCATGCATTGCACTCTGTTTTCTAACAGCTAAATAAGAGCTGAAGTTTATTATTCCTAAATTATATGCTATTTCTAAGAATTTTGACACATTTAAGTAGACAATTAGCATTTTATTATAATCCTAAACAAATTAGTTTTGAATAAATTGAATTATTATGTGTAATGTAGGTAAAGATATAAGATTGCCACATTTTAACACATTTACAGTACTTAAAGTTAAAATGAGATATCCAAAGTTTTTAAATGTGACAATGCGTTTTGTGCATGTCATTTCATTTTATTATTATTATCAATTCACAATTTGTCTGACACCTATCCACATAGCATTTTTCCATTTATACTTTACTGGTTTAATAATTTACAATATTGTTTTTTACACTCCTATGACATCATTTGGAAGGGATATCTCATCCAGATAGCATTTCTCATAGCTTTTTCTATTTTCTACTTAATTATATTTTAATGTCAATGTCTTAATTTCACCTTTTATGTATGTTTAGTATTCTTTATTTTCACAGCATGTCCCTAAAGGGATTTTGTCCCATAAAAATCCATACAACCAACTATTATTACTAATTTAAATTTTCATCTGTTTTTGAAATAATGCTGTATTGTAATTAAATAATAAACCATTTCATATTCGTACTTTAAGCATTTAGACCACTTAATAAACAAAAAGTGACTAATTACTGACGAAAACAACATTAATTTTTCGACAGCAATGTTCATTACTGTATTTCTTAAACAAATTTGGAACACTGAATTTATTTCTGGAATTTAACAGTGTGATGATTTCTTTCATTTTATGCCGTTTATAAAATATTTTATCATGCCGTTTCCGCTATTTATAACTTTTGGTATATCTGATTACCATTGTGTATAGGTCCACTTCTTTATTAACATAATATAATTCAATTTAAATAACAATATAAAGTTAAAAATTAAAAAAGTTCTTGTAAAATTAAGATGTATGATATGTAATTCATTTCTGTATAGCTATTTTTCACCCTTTATATATATATATATATATATATATTCAGTTTTCTTTTATGAGTAAAATTAAGTAGATTAAAAAGATGTGTGTGATAAATTGATTGTCATAAAACGATATAACACATACACATTTATTACCCAAATGAAATATAAATGAATAATAACCCAAATAAAATTGAAATTTAAAATTTATTCGACATTTGAAAAAAGAAATATAGTTCTATCTAACTATGTCATCAAGGCTTCTTTAAAACCATATATGTCTGATTCGATGCACTTGGGTTGATGCCAGACTTGCAAAAGGGAAAATAAATACTATTAGAAATGACATGCAGAAGATCACGTTTGGGCTTATTTATTCTTACTTAAAACATCTATAAATTTCCGTGACGTATAATGCAATAAAAACATATTTGATTTAAGATACAGCAGAAGCAATTATGGCATAATATATATGCCTATATCGACTTCCATCTATGTATGTGTGCTGTACATGTGTATAATAAAAAAATTTTACATTTAAGGGGAAGCTAAACCTAAGGATGCATTAACTATAAAAAATACTTAGACTTCATATCGGCAGAATATGTTATTAAGGTATTTTTTAACATATTTTAAATGAAAGCGGTTATTTGTTTATACGTTTCTTAATTGTATACCAAACCATAATTTTTGTTTGCACAATTGTGAGCAAATTTGATTGTTTCTCTATCTCTCTCTATTTCTGTTTTATTTTACTTTTTATTTTTTTTTTTTTTGAAAGAGCTTGGGCGAAAAGCTCTTTTTAGAAAGAGCTCGCTTTAAAAGTGATCTCGTATCAATCAGAATGTAAAATTAATACGTTTTTCTGGATACCTTCTTGCTATTTAAAAAAAATTAATAGGCTCTAACTTTCGCAAGTACTTGTAAGACGACACAAACTTTGAATATGTTGTTACGGTACACAATATTATTTTTTTTGTTGTGGTCTTCAGTATATGTTTTATTTCAGAGGCACTGCAAAAATACATTATCGTCTACATTGATCAGAGCTAAACAATGCCAGTAACAAAGTGTTTTAAACTGGATGTGGATAACTATACAGGACTGTCACAAAATCACAATTGTGTCAAACCACCATCACTAAAACATGTCTTCTGGCGTGCAATAAATATATTTTTTTAATCTGTGTCCACGCATATTAAAGCTGGTTTTATTTTTTATTATTTTAAATTTTACTCATACACTTCTATTAGCCAATTTTTACTACATTTAATTTTATGTGTTTTTCAAGTTCTAATTTAAATGTTTGACTGATTACAGAGAAATTGAAAACAAGCAGAGCAAAACTGAGCAAAAAGAATATTATGTTTTGAATTCATATTTTAGTGCTGCAATCCTTTATTCAGAAGGTTGTCTTAAAACTTCGAATAAAAATGGTTTGCAATTATTATTATATCACAATAAGAATAAATTTTTCTCATTTATCGGACTATTTAAGAGTTTTCAAACATACTTTTAGACAGAATTAGATAATTCCTGATTGTTAAAATACCAAAGTCATGGAACATACATACAGTAAAACCTTGTTAAATTGTTAAACTGTCAAACTCTCTCTACTTGCAGAGATCTCACTGGACTCTCTTTTGAACGTTACCTTTCTCAAACCATAACCTTTTCTCATATATTTATAATAAAAGTGTTACATAAAACTACCACGGAGAAAAAAGTATTTAAAAAATGCCACACTGGAAGCCTTTACTTGAGATAGATTATTTTCTGTCTAGTTATATTACTTATATTCCTTTTTCAATAAGCATAATATTACAATTTAGTTTAAAAGAAGCTTGGACATTTGTTTAATTTATAAGAGATATAATTTTATTTTACAAACAATTTATGCACATGAATATAAACATATATTAAATATATGTTAACATATAATATGAGAAAAGAAATATGAAAAAGAAAAAAAATATCCATTACAAAATGCTTATTTTACAATTGCTACTAAATTTCAATTTATATAGTTCTTAAGACGAGTTCTTATGTATATTATATATATATATATATATTACTGTAAGACAAATTCTTTTGAAGAAAATGCCATTTACTTAAGTTCGTATCTACGTTAGTAATTAGTTTGTGCCTAAACTAAATGATATACACTTGATGGTGTTGCAGTCATAACTATATTAAAATTAGAATCATTCACTAAAGTAACAATTACAAGTAATGAGCTATGAGAGAGCTGGAAGCCGTCGCAGTCGTCTGATGGATTGAACGGGTATTAAACATGTACAGTTATAATTCTTATTTTAAAAAATTATTAACAAAACAAGCAACCATAAAAACAGCATGTCAAAAAAAGATATGATACTCTTTTGTTTCATTAACTCAAATTTTTTTATATAATATCATTAACATTATGTAATCCCCTTATTAAGTTACTATTAGAACAAATTGAATTAAACTACGAAATGTACATAATGTCGATATAGGTGCCTTTGAATATAATTCGAAATCTTTTTTGTGGTCAATGATAAATATTTTAAAGAATATTGTATTTCCGTTTACATATGTTAAAAATGCAAATTTCATATACGGTAGTATGATAAAAGCTACCAAATAATTTCTGTACTGATCGTATTTAATCACTACTTATTTTATACATAACCCATATTACTACGAAATAATTAGTTGCAGTGCATAAACATGAAATAAGCGCTTATGATTGTGATCATTAAAATTACCCATTTTAAAGTAGTATTACTTTATTTTCATTAAAAAATTTACTTACATTTTAAACTGCAACTTCTCTATGAATTAAGAATATAATTTTATATATAGGTTTACGGATGTTTAATTAAAGAGATCTCAACCCTATTTTTAAATGGAAATAAATATTCTCCAGTTGTTTAAAATTCGAAACTCATAAACACATGTGGCATTTTAAAAACATTCGTGTGACTGTTTAAAAATTTTTATACCATCATATTATAAAAGTAAAAATTATGATTTAAAATGGCTGGGATAAACCTAATCTATAGAGAACAGGCCGCTAAGAAATTTCCTTTAAAGTATTTTTGAATGAACGGATAGAATTTCCAATTAATGGATGATACTTATCGCTATTTTCACATCTGTTACTGATTTATCTGAGCAATCCAGATATTGAAAAGTGCCGTCTGTTACATCTAAAAATAAAGCACTCAGTAAAATTTTAAAGATGATTCGACAACAAGGAAAATTAATCCTCATTCTTATTTTCTGTGCCAATATGTAGAGCGTTTTCTAAATTTTAAACAAAGATTAGGGAAACAAGTCGGAAATTGTACGTCAAACGTATCAAATGAGGTGCGTTCGTACTATAACTAGTTTTATAAATATTCAGATCTTGGTGCAATAGCTGTTTCACTCTGCTTCAAGTAGCTGAATACAAAATTTATTACGATTATGTATATTAAACTCAGTAATACATAAATAATAAGACTACATCTTAAATAGGACGTAATCACAATAGCAACCTAGAATCATGACCTATCACAGCATACCATTGAATTAATTAAGTATGATAGGATTTAATGAATGAAGAAAACTTTTATTAATATTTTTTAAAGTTTTGATTCGATTTTCATAAAATTTGAAACGACTCGACCTACTGCAAAGATTATATATATTAAATTTCAAACCATTCGGTTGAGTAGTTTTTGCGCTCTTATTTGAGGACAGACGGGCAGACAGACGGACGGACCAGACGACAACTATAAGTGTTAAGTATTTACATAATTACGAACGCACCTAAAAACTGAAAAGGAAAATTAGTTTAGATTTGAAGATACAACATATAAAACCTGTTCAAAGCAACACTTTTAAAATATTTCCTAAATATAATATTACTTGTATATTTTAACCCCTTGTCCTCCAGGCTTTATTTCGCCGCTGAGGGACTATATACCAGGCTATGCGGTGTAAAATGTTTGTGTCATAAGACTCACTTCGACCAGTGCCCTGTTATATCTGTTGCATATCACAGACCAATCCGGTTCAAATATGCAACCATTACTGTGAAGAGTACAGTCGTGGGAAAAAAAAGTAAACACCCCTTACTAACTCTGTAAAAATTTATTGTAGAAGAAAATTATTGGTACCATACGATTAGCAATAAAGTCTACTTTTAAATTATGTATATAAAATTTGCTTAGGGGGGACATCTACTTATTAAAATGAACCATAATTCACCCTTCAATTAGCCCCAAAACAAACTTTTATCCAATTCGCACGATAAATTTCCGATAAATTAATTATTTTAAAACGAGCATATATTAATGTCTATATCCAAATTGAAGTTCGGTACTCGATTGTTGACCCAGAGAGCCCCCTTCTTGATCAAGGCACTTTAAGCGCCACTCGAGCAGTCAAGACTGCTAGATTACAGATCAGCATAAGAAATTTCAAAATATCTAGTCACTTCAATCATAGACGGCCCCTTAAACCACCATTTTGCGTCTTTTAAGCATGATTTGAAAACTACTTGGAAGAAAAATGTGAAAATTTGGATTTTCATAAAGCAGGACTTAATAAATCTAAATTCATCAAAAAAATTGTACGTTGCAATTCATAATTTTTTCGAATTATAATTTCATAATTCATAATGCATATCGTAAAATTATAAAAATTGCAAACTCAACGCATTTATATTTGGGTATTTTAGTATTATTGCTACACAAAAAAATAGCACATTACGAGTATAATTTCAAGAGATATTAATGAAAATATGAAAATGTAATTTTACATTAGAAGCACTAAATTTTGTATGCTTATAATTTAAAAACTTATCATTTAAATGACTTGAAATTTGGTGTCTAGGCATAGTTTGAACCGAAGATTTGAAATATCTTCTTAAAATTGGGTATTGCTCTTGAAAAAAATTAAAATTTGGGTTCGTTTTAATATGTAGATGCCCCCCTAAGCAAATTTTATATACATCATTTAAAAGTACACTTTATTTCTAATCGTTCGGTACCAGTAACTTTCTTCTACAATAATTTGTCGAGGAGTTAGTAGGACGTGTTTACATTTTTTTTCCACGACTGTACAGTACAACATATGTGGTATACGTCATGGTCGTTGATTACTGAAATGAGGGGACGTACGCACAATGTACGACCTCGATGCGATCAAGGTCAAGGATGTTTTCTTCTTCTTTTATGATATTTATATCATTGTCTTTTTTATCATGTAATATATTAAGAATTACTTTCAAAAATTTCAAAATAAGTTTTTCTATAACACTAGAAGAGTATATCGCCACTGAAAAAGTAAATAGTATAAACTGTTACTTTGCTTACAGCGAAAATTTCGCAAAATTGTCTAGTTAGTAAGAAGTTTGGCTAGATTTTGATGGATTATTTTTGCGCCAATTTTGGTGATGTTTATCTATATATCGCCAAACTTAACGAAACTATTGCTCATGAGCATGTCTATGTCTGTGTGTAAGTGCCTATAATATATATGCAAATATTACTGTATGGAAGAATATGTACCGCAGTGGTTTGTTTCAGTTCTTTGTTTTACCTAATTTTAATACCGTAATGTCATCATGTAAAGGCACGGCATCTTGATGTAAGAGTTATTGTCAGAAGAACATGTTTGTTTTTTATATAATAGGAAAAAAAAATAACTAATCTTACTATTTATTTTATAAAGTATACAGAACGTTTGTAAAATTTTAAATCTTTAACGAATAAATAAATAAAAAAATAAAAAATGAGCAGTACATTTAGATTTGTAGATACTGCCGTATAAACCTCTGTTCTAAATAACATATGCCTTAGAACTTTACATTTGTTCAATACCATATTCATTTCTTACATTACCTTGAAATAACTTCAATAACTTAAGTTAAATACACTTCTTTTTGTGGTTTTTTATCATCATATTTTTTATAATGTAATACTTTTAGAAATATTTTCGAGAAACAGTTGTTTTGAATATTTTATTTAATAACACCAGAAAATGTGTTCTCGGAAAACTTGGACGATAAATCACGAAAATGTTAATTTGGATATGTTAAATAGGACATTTTTCAATATTGGCTTTATTTCTGACGGCTTATTTTTGTGCCACATGTGTACGTGCATGTGTGCTTAATTGGAAGTATGAATGTACGGAACACTGTAAAAAATGTGAAAAGTTACTAAAGTTTTCCTGGGAAACTGGTATTCCTAGAACATTTTATGTAACGGCAACAACAAAAATTCCTGTAACAGACACATTTTTGCACCGAAAATCAAAAAAATCTGTAAGGTTACTAGGAATTTTTTAGGAAACTGGGATGCCTAGAACTTTTCATGTAATTGCGACCAGGATTACAGATAAAATTTTAGTAAGATTATTGTAATTTTAGCAGATTCATTTGTAAAACTACAGATTTCTGTAGCTTTACAAAAACTAGTTTTGCAGATTTACAGCTTTTTTGTGCAGTTACAGATGAAAATTTAGTAAGCATGTAACTTTACATCTGTATAGCTACAGATTTTTTTTTTACAGGGAATCACACCACAATGGATTGTTAGATTTCTTTATTTTATCACTATGAACATCCGGATGTCGTAGCGTAATGACATAACATCCTGACTCCAGCATTAAAGACAGAAGGATGTGTTTGTACTGTATATAACAGATATGATAGTTGATTTGCGCTGCATCAAATTATGATTTGTTCTTTTCAAATTTAATCACTTTTTTCTCCATAACTTTTTTTCACGACAAATTGTGAAAATACTAAATAAAATCTAACTAATTGAAAATGTAATAATAAAGATTTCTTCACTAATGTATCCAGTCAACGCCCCCTAGATATTTGAGAAAGCCTTGACACTCGACACGAAAACGTCACACAAAGCAGGCAAAACAAAGAAAAAAGATCCTTCATTGGCTCTTAGATATCAACGAGTCAATGAATGAGCTTTTTCTTTGTTTTGCCTGTTTTGTATGACGTTTTCTAGACGCGTGTCAAGCTTTTTCAAAAATCTAGGGGGCGTTGATCCAACACGAATAGAAATGTTATAGTATAAGAGCCGGCAGCACAAAAACCTCTGTTATAAAGCATAAGAAAAAAACCTTTATTTTATGGAAGAGTAGAAGTAGGGGAACCTAATGATCCATGTCTGCCGGAAGTGAAGTGGTGCACAAGCCAAAAATTAATACCACCTGTGGTTGACTCGTAGGTTTATCATTGTGTTTTAATGCTCCCAGTCCTCCATGTTTTCATATCTTTGTTTGTAGGACAAACACAATGATAAACCTTCGAGTCAACCACTAGTGTTATTCATGTTTGGCTCATGCACTACTTCACTTCTGGCAGATATGGATCATTAGATTCCCCTACTTCTACTCTTTCATAAAATAAAGTTTTTTTTCTTGTGCTTGATAACATAGGTTTTTGTGCTATCGGCTCTTGGACTATAACTGTCATGGATATTAGGGACTCTTATTTTAAAGAAGTAAGCTGTGAGAAAACCTAAAAACGTATTCAAGGGATTGTTTACATGCTCATGGGGTATCTATAGTATTTGTTGCCAGTGCGGTCTTTCTTATATTATACAGACCAAAAGGGGTTTAAAATTTCGTATTAAAGAACACCAACAATATATCCAAAAACAGGAAACCAATAAGTCTTCAATTGTTAAACATTGCTGGGAGATGAACCGCTCGTTTGATTTTAATTCAGCCAAAATCATTTCTAAAGCACTTCTATATACGAACATAACTTTCTTGAAGCATTTCATATCTAAAAATATTAACACTATTATTAATAGTGAATTTTCTATTCCCCCCTTTATCAGATTTCTGGAAATATTTCATAAAATCCTCTTTTGCTTGATTACTACAATTTTTTTCACATTTCTGGTGGTATTACCTATACTATTCTCCCATCGACTGGTACCCGCATTTTCCTGTTTCCCCATTGGTTAATGAACTTCTCAGTTGAATCCGCTTCCCCTCTATATAAATGAGCAAGTTTCCGTTATTCTTTGCACTGAGGACGGTACGCTAAACGCTACCGAAACTAGTCTGTTGAATGTTTGCTTATTCTGGCGTTTTTAAGGTTGCTTTTAAATTTATATATTATAAATTTGTCTCCGTTAAGTTTGTTATTTATCTTATTTAAGCTAAGTGTTTATAATTATTTGTATACATGATATTTTACTTTCTTTGGCGCTCTTTTTAATTCTGTATAAAGGAATTTCAACATTTTCGAACATTTTTATAAAATTGGATTTTATTGGTAATATGGGAAGGTGAAAAAAGCTGTGGATATGAAATTATATGTTATTCGTCGAAATTATGTGCATGCGGAATGTGTTGAGCTTATCTGTAAAAATTTTTTAAAAATGGATTTGCCCTACATGTGCACTTTTAAAAAAAAATACAGCGAAATTTTAAAAATTGCTTTCAATTCTTTTCCTAATTTTTTTTCATGATTACCTTTTCATTATTTTTATAAATTTTCCAAAAATTAATTTGGTTTTGTAATAATTGTTCTTTTTTATGCTTGAAATATAAACCTTTTCATTTTATTTCACCTACGGGCATATTACCTCCATATGACCTGACCATATTACCTACATCAAATCTCATATTTTTAAATAGACAACTACAGATATAAATTTTGACTAAATTAATTTCTTTAAAAAATGCACGGTTAAAAGAACTCTACTTAGTTATTCAATTTTTTATTTTTTGAAAATCAATTACTACTACTACCATTTAAAAATTTCTAACCTTAGGTTCACCATATTACCTGTTATACAAACCTCATGTATATACGCGTATATAAAATGCGCAATGTATAAACGCGTTCTATAACCCCTTTTTTGGAAATCGGTTACAAAATGCCTAAAGTGACTTGATAATATGCATTCATTAATAAATGCATATATTTCTTCGTAAATAATAAAATATTGGTTTTTTATAGTTATTTGTTCTTAAACTATAATTTTTTATTGTGCTTTGTTTTAGGAGAACGATATAATTAGATATAATATTTGTTCATTCTTTCGATTTGTATATTTTTCATTTATCACTAATATTGATCTTGTTCTTTCATTTCGTACCGAATTCAATCTACAAACAACAATGAACGTTTGAAAATGCAATTAAATCCAGAACTATTTTCTTACAAATTAAAAATGTAAAACCATTAAAACATACCATGGAAAATTTCGATATTTTTGAGGCCTCAAAGGTATTTTACTCCAAGATAATTATTATTCTCTATTTATTTCGTTTAGATAGGTAGTGTTTATTAGTAATAGATATTAACTTTTTATTTTATAACAATAATTACTAACATTTATTTTCCCAAACAAATGTCACAAACATCCAAACAAACATTGTTTGTGAGGTTTGCGATTATTAGCTAAATATATGATTAAAGTAATTGATTATTTTATTTTATCTTCGATAGCTAAGTGGATATCCATATTTTTTCGAATAATTAATCAACTGAAAAATATTTTTAAATCTATATAGTGAGTTAAGAAAATAAGGCCACTAACGAATTGGTGCACATCTGAAGAAGACGGCACAACATGCAAATTTTTAGTGTGTGTATTTAAAATTGATCGTAAAACGTTTTCTGCTATATTTTCTACATTAAAATTTAAGTTACATTTTATTAAAATCTTCTATTTTTTTAAACGTAAATAAGGTGACTCTTAAGAAATTATAAGACCAGCCTTGGAATTTATCATGTTACACGTCACATCAGAATCATTATAAAACGTACGCGTTTGTATATCGTAAAAGTATTCTCGAGAAGCAAAGGTGCAGGTTTAGATAGTGTTATTAATGATATATTTGAAGATGCCGCGGGGTAAAGAGTTGCCTGCGATCGAAGTAAGAAAAATTTGGTTTTATAAGGGTGCTGGTAAATCTGAACGAGAAATAGCTAGGTTAAGGAAGCGTTCTAAAACTGACATTCACAATCAAATAATTAGAAAAAAGATTCAAATTAAACTATCTGGAAGAAAAAGGATTTTGACAGCCTTGGACGAGCAACAAATAGTTCGATTATCAACTCATAAAGGTCTTTCAAGTCGGGAAATTTTGTACCGTTTCAGCAAAAGAACCTCATACATAACAGTTTGGAAGGGTCTGAAATCAAATAGTAATGCCAAATGTATGAAACTGTTGAAAAAAACCGAGGTTAATGAATCATCATAAAGAAGAAAGACTGAAATGGGTTAAAAATGTGATACTATGGGACAAGAAACGGAAACAAGTGATATTTTCAGATTTTTTTTTAAATCTTGACGGTCCGGATGGTTATAAACACTATTGGTATGATATGAGTAAGGAACCGAAACAATACTTCAGTTGACAAATGGAAGGAGGATCAGTAATGGTTTGGGGAGCTTTTAGTCATGATGGATTATGCAATTTAACCTGAATTTTGGGGCGTATGAACTTTGCGCAATATCAGGCTATGTTATATGATCATTTGATACCATTTGGACCTTTTTTAGGTGGTGCTAACTGGATGTTTCAGCTGAACAGTGGTCTTTGCCATGTGTCTAAATCCACCCAGTAATTGTTTAAAAAAGAAACAAATCATGCCTTGTCATGGCCAAGTCGAAGTCCAGACCCTATGGAAAATCTATGGGGCGCATTAAGTCGCAAAGTTTATGCTAATAATAAACAGTTTTTATCTGCTAAGGAACTAGAAGTAGTAGTAGTGTAAAAGAATGGCATAATATTTCTGAATCTGTACTTAATCAATCACCTAGTCTCTTCAATGAAAAACAGAGTTTTTGAGGTTATAAGGAAAAACGCAGGACCAATATCGTATTAATTTACATGCTATTTTTGTCTTTAGACAAGTGGTCTTATAATGTGTTAACAGTGTAGTTTTCAATCATTGCTTATATTTTTATTAACATACCTATTTACTGAAATAGATGCTATTTTTCTCTTCGAAACATTCTAAAATCATCTCTAATATCTCGTACATCCAAACTTAAAATTTATAAAACTGTTATAAAACCAATAGTAATTTATGGTAGTGAGACCTGGACCACTACACAAAAAGATGAAAAGCTACTTATCACTTGGGAAAGGAAGATCCTAAGACAAATTTTTGGACCTATTAAAGAAGACAATACATGGCGTATAAGGACAAATATGGAGTTTGAACAGTTATATAATGAAAAAGATATAATAAATACTATAAAAATAAGAAGAATGCAATGGTTAGGCCATCTAATCAGAATGAGGGATGAGCGAAGCACAAAGAAGATTTATAGTGGTAATTTAATTGGAAAAAGAAGTATTGGTAGACCCAGGAAGAGTTGGATAAAAGAGATAGAAAAAGATCTTGCAGAAAACCAAATTATAAATTATAAAGTAAAGGCCAGAGATCGGAAGGTCTGGAGAAGTATATTGAGGGAGGTCAAAATCCTACATGGATTGTAGCACCATTGTGTAAGTAAGTAAGTATTTACTGCATTATTCAAAATTATTGCAAACTAATTTTAATAAATATGTTGTATTTTGATATCTCATGTGTTTAAACTATAACCTTTATTTACTTCATAGTTTTCAAAATCAAAGTGGTCATACAATTTCTTAAAGCACTGTAAAAATCAATTTTTAACCGTGCAGAGACTTTTAAAAAATAATATGTTTAAATCGTTGATAAAGTAAAAACATCCACAATGTAGTTACATACACATTACTTTAAAAGATATTTAAAAATTGCAATTAAAATTATATTTTCAAGGTTCCTCAATAAAAAATTAAATACATTATCGGAATTTAATTTTTCTAGCACAAATTTAGTATAAAGTTAAACCCAAATCCTTTATCAGAGATCAGATAATTAGATATAGATAGGAGAGTTTGTCAGAGGTCAATGGCCCGATATGTTCACGAAAATTCCGTGTCTTCCTCAGAAAACAAATAAATAAAGAAATAAAAACAGGCGGTGTAATGTTTAGGTTAATTGCTTGTCATTAATCTTCGTTATAGGTAAAAGTCATACGAAAGTTCACTTGCATAGTATGTACTAGAATAGCGGAAACATACATGACATTATAAAGATCTTCTTTCAAATACTCTGCAGAAAGATATATAAATACAGATATTATGAAACATTCCATTTTCTTCGTAACATTTCACCAGTCAAAAGCATTCTTGTACCAGTAAAAATGACGTTATTTTAAAAAGAAATAGTGTATTAATGTTAATAATATTCAAGCATTTTAATGTAATTGCGGTGAATGGTGGGTTAATATTAGAAGCATGAAATTGTTCTTGTCGTGAAAATGTCATCATTTTAGAAAGAACGGATAGATTATCATCCGTGAAAATAAATTGTTTTACTATGTGTGTGTCAATATGACGCCCTATATACTGGCTTTTATTCCTGCAAGTAAAAAGATTAAACCGTCTGCCATTACTTAAAACATCTTTGTTGTGCATAGTTAGCAAATAAATAAAAAAAAATGAAAATTGATTATGAGGTCTGCAGCGAAATTCCTAAATTAGTAGAAACAGATATAATCAAGTTTTTCTTGATGTGTACCATTAAACTAGATTTTAAAAGGGTACTTAAAAAATGTTTCCGGGTGTTGCCGAGCATCAGCGAGCAGGGAACAGACTCACCTTGTATATGTGTATGATTTCGAACAATTATGATTTCTTTTTTAAGAAAATTACACAATAGCGCAGTTTCGACTTCAGTTTAACAATAATTTACAAGGTATTTTTCAAAATATTTTTAAACCTATTTCAAAAAATTTCAAAAAATTTCGGAAACGCGATGACTTTTAACCCTTAAATACCTGATTTTCCAAAAATCATTGTGATAATGTTTTTCGGCTTTCATTTTTTAAATAAATCATGGAAAAAATACTTTAAAAAATCATATTTTATTTTAAGTATGGTTTACGGCTAAAAAACAGTTTGTTACTAATCGGCAATACTGGTCTTTAATCGAAAAAATAATTTTCCTTGATAAAATTCTGTAATATTAAACAAACAAGAAATTTAGGAACCATAATAAGAAATAAATTTTACTTGCTCACTGCTGAACAAAATGGGGTATTTCGCAAGCTTCCAAGCAAAACAAAAAGAAGAAGTAGCAATAATTGACAAAATAAGCCTATCTTTATTCTTAAACAACACAAGTGTTGCCATCTACAGGTTGAAAATCGATTTAATAATATTTTCAGAATGCATTTCATTGGCAACATTAGGCATTATAGCTTCAATATTATTCTAATAGTATTTTTAGAGCCTAAATTGGGTATGTTGCCGAAAAGCAACACCCGACATTTAAAGGTTAATTCAATAAATTTGTCTTACTTTCAGCAGTTCTGATTAGTTCTCTCTAGGTATTTTGTGAATGCGGATAAGAAATCCTTTAAAAGTGTGCAAAAAATGCGGAAAACTGGGTAATTCTTGAGTAATTAAATTGATTCACCCGCTAAGGCCGATTGTTACCCTAAGGAAATAAATCTTTGAAAGGAGCTCTAGGCTTAGCTTTTAATATGTACTGTGGCGCCTTTATTTTGATCTATAAGATTTACCTAATCTTATTGGGGGATCGCAAAAGTTCGTGCCTTATTTCATAGATGGCAGACACTTGCAATTTGACAGCAGCGATGTTTCTTTTATAACCATACTATTAACTGGCAGTTATCTAAATGTTTCGTGAGTGAACATAAAGTTAAGAAAATGTTTTACAAATTAATTTGTACGGAAGGTTATTCAAAATTGAAAATGAAGAGTTACATTTTCGTTATGTTATGTTATATGAGTTTTAAAAAAGAGTGAGTGTTAGACGTGCTACAAAAATGTTGAAGACATTTATTTGGATCGAGCTCCCGCCCTTGAGACAGCTGAAAAAAGTTTTGTCGATTTCGAAATGGTAATTTCAATCTAAACGGTAACATTCGCCCTTTGCGACCTTCTGGCATTAATAACCACTTAATCTGTGATTTAGTAAATAATAGTCCACGATTACTACTGTAAAGATTACTGAGAGACTACATGTTGACAATTCGACTGCATTTCGCCATTTAAAACAACTTGGGTAACAGTGATGTAGTCGTAAAAAACCCAGAGGGTATACGCTAAAGTCATGAACGTCATGCCTAGGGTATACGCTATAGCTTTATTTGAGAAACAGAGGGTATACGGTGCTTCTTAAAAAAGTCCAGAAGGCATACGGCGTATACCCACGTATACCCTCCACTATACCCCTGTTGGGTAAGCTTTGAATCTCGATGCATCAGAAATCGGGCACGAACTTTTGCAATCACGCAATCGGAAAATGTCTTAAATCTGTCGGACTTCCTGATATGATACTATAACCTTCCAAAGTTTTATACATCCTCCAAACAAGTAAGGACTTGAGTTGGTCTTCTTGTTTGAGATAAAAAGATAAAATTACTTCATTTCCATTTCCACAGTTTCATTGTATTTTGTTTGCTAACCGAAGTTGTCGTCGTCCACAATTGATGCATTTATTGTTGTAAATCGTGCATCTTTCGCACAATCACCTGCAACAAGCAATACATTGAATCCAGTCAGTTGTCGAAGTTGTCTCCTGGTACAGTTACAGACATTCAGTGCACTCATCCTCATTGACCTTCGGTTTTTTTCCTTGAGTTTTTTATCTCACTTTTTGTGGAAACACCTTATCTTCAGCTGTTTTTTTTTGTTTTTTTTTTTTTTTTTGTAGCGGCATCCTTCTTAAGTCTTTTTTCATGTATATTTTGTGGATTAGTAACATTAGTTGCGCTCTGTTTCATTTTGATTTCGATGGCATTACACTACTTGGAATGGGTGAAATCTTTTCCAAAACATTGTATTAGAAAATTTATTTTAGTTAACAAAATTAATTTATTAGCAAATTAATTGCTCATAAATTAAAAAAAATATATAAATATTTAATTAAATTATTAACAAATATATTATTCATTTATTAACAAAAATAATTACATAAAATTTATTTAATAACAACTGTATTATTAGTTTATTAATAAAATTTTTATCTGCAAAAGTATTTTTTTGCAAATTAATTTATTGCTAAATTTAGTTTTGATAATTATGTGTTTTTCCGAAATTATTTCAACATTGATTCATTAATATGTTTTACACGTAATTTGCAATTCATGCAAATTTAAGAATAAGCTGTGTAATCTCTCCTAGCACTTAAACTTATGGGAAAATGCGCCATCTCTCCTAAGTAGCAGATGCGCAAAATTTCCTCTTTTGGTAGGAGAGATTGCGCGGCCTTTTTTTAAATACGGCCACTTCTAAAATGAATTTCTGGTGTTCCCATACTTAGTCCAAGTTAGTAGTTTATAAGAAATTGTTTAAGTTCAAAATATTTTGTATTATTTGACGCTCTATAAAAATTCTGATGAACAGTTATGAAAATTCAAGCACTTACTTTGGAAAAAAAGCAAAATAGCACTGCTTTATCCAAGACGCTTGGAACAATCAATATGCACATTCATGTAGACACTGCACTAATGCTGCTGTACAACTACCTGGAGTCGCTGGTCGCGCACTCTACCCCTTCCCGTCGAATCTCTTTGTGCGCAATCTCTCCTACCGCGCGAACTCTCCTCGCTTTACTATATATATAAGTATATTTATAAACGTTGGAAGCTTAAAAAGTTTTGATTGCTTTTCTTTTGTTATTTCCTGACTGTGGGTCAGACTTTTTACAAAATTCTTTTCTCACGATATTTTTCTTATACTAAATGTCTCATAATAGGAATTTGTCCCAGCCACAGATAACGAATTCTTAATATTTGAAAAAATATATATATGAAGTTGAATTCTTAACATTTGAATTCAAAAGTATTAAAATATACAATTATTTTTACCTATGAAACATTTAAAATATGGACGCGTTGTAAGAATTATCCGAGAAAGTTGTTAGCCGGTAAAGGTAAGGTATGCTGAAAAAATCTTTAAAACTGAATTTCATTTTGTTTACCATGACGTAAGTTAAATATTGTCATAAAAATGTGGTTAAATAATATCCGCTTATTTCATAATTACAATATAATATGTTTTGTATGGAAATAGTTATTTTGTGCTAGCAAATAAAGAGTTTCTACTATGAAATATTAACTGAAGACTTGTGCGCTTCATAAAATAAATTTTGATTAAGTTCTTAACTTAATTTATTTTTGTACTTGATTTTTTGCTTACCTATTTTAATAGTAAATATTTTTTACGTGCAAGGCGCAGTTTATCTATAGTTTCTTTCTTCCAATTTTAGAGTTTCCTTTAATTTTTACGCGAGCTAATTTCTATACTTTCTTTAAGTATTTTGGCATTTAGAATCAATTTACGAAAAATAATTTTTATTTTCATGTTATTTTTCTTAGCAAAATTTGAAAATACTACTTGTTTAAGACTGTAACGCATTTACCCATGTAAAGTTCTCACGCGTGTAAAATGCGCATTGTATTTTTGTTTGTTAAAACGAACAAAAATATCTTGTGATTATTTTAATGGCTAAAAATGTGGAAATCCTGACGAAATGTTAACTTACATTTCCCCTCCTCAAATCTAAATAATTCCCATACTGGCGTAAGTATCATTCCCTTATGAAAATACCCTATAATTAAAATTTCTGCACAATGTATTTCTCACCCATTGGAAACTTTGTTTTAAAACATTTATTGTTATGTATATTACTCATAATACACCGCATACTCTACATAAATGTGTAATTCTATTTATAATAAAGCCGTATAATTCTTTCCAATACCTTTTTAAATTAAATTATATATAATTAGGAAATCGAACCCGAGATTTTCTGGTTATAGAACAAAAATGCAAACCATTTATTTATTTATTCATTTTACTGAACTAGGGGTTCTGCCCTCTACGACTTACGCTTGTAAACATCCATTCAGACACGGTAGACTCAAAAACACGCTAATTTCTCTTGATTTGTTATTCAACGACCAGTGGTGATCTTCTGTCATCGGGTTACCATTAACTTTCCTTTCACCGAGCGATTTTTGAGTTCTTATGGCTGAATCGACCGCTGTCGCGACAGCTCACGGCTATTTCGTGATTGAATAAATAAGATCAATTAAGCTTTTTAAAATCAGCTCGTATAAAATGGCTAAATAAACAATAACTTTCTGAAATTTTCTACCGACGCTATAAGAAAATTGTTTTAAATAAGGCTAAAAACGTATCGTTTTAAATATGACGTAATTTCATAAAAGTTTTCTTTCTCCTTTTAATATTCATATATAAATACTTTTTTTAATTGAAAGGAAATAAAACTGTAACGCATTTGCCTTATTATTATTATATGTGCTGTTTTAAAATTTGGTGATAATATGTTAAAAAATGATATTTTCGAAGTATGAAATAAATCTACATTCAAATAATAAAATTTTAAATATAAAATAAAATAAAAAACCTCAAAAAATTATTCTAATTTGCAAAAATGATTGCGCACTGCTCACAGCAAGCACGTCAAATATGTACCCGTGAAACATTCTTAAATTTCTCCGCATAGTTTTTGATCCGAAAAAACATTTTTAACAGAACTGTTTAGGCCGACTTAAACGTTAAATACCACTTAAAATAATTTTTCAATTGAAAAACTGCCTACTTCAGCGTATTTATCGAACATCTCTATATAAAACTGCCCTTTTTCTTTTTTTTACATGGAAATTTTCTCAATATAAGCTGAAAAAGATCTCCGGCCATAAAAAATTAATTTACGACAGCAACAGCAGTGATTACATTTTTTTTTTTAAATAGAGAGACACTCTAATGGATTTTAGGTAGATTTCGTAAGACATACTAGCTATTACATTCTTTTATATGTTGGAATTTCTGAAATTTTTTTGTAGGTACGAAGGGGGTGCAAATGGGGGGGGGGTGAAAACAGAAAAACACCCATGGCTTCTTAATTATCATACAGGGATGACAGGGATGACCGCCCCGGGAACCCAGCTTTCGCTTTAGAGTATAAGTGCAATCCCGAGGGGAGACTCAAATCCACTGCATATGGTATATCGAATCAGTTTAAAGTTATTATTACTTCTAGGAAAAGGACCAAAAATTTGTGTATGACAGATTTTTGATATAATTAAAAATGGCCTGAAGGTACGAAAAAATAGGGTTTTAAGAAGAAAAAAATTCATAACTTCGTCAATTCACAAGATATCAAATCCAATTATATTTATTATAAATCTTCTTAACAGTATCTACAACTCCTATGTTGACAAGTTTTTGATAGGATAAGTTAAGCAAATAAATAAATAATTAATTAATTAAAATAAAAAAAATAATTAAAATTTAAAAAAAAATGAAAAAAGGAGGCGGGGATTGTAGAAGAAAAAATCTCATCTCCATTAATCTGCCATCAAGGAGATAAAAAAGTATCATTGTCGTTGTAAAAAAATTTGACAACCCTCAGAGATGCCGTATATACCGTTGCAACGCGCGCGTGTCACAATAAAAAAAAGTTAGAATTTAAAATATAGTGTGTTGTTCATTTAATAAAACAATCACCACAGCTTAAATATATTATATAACTTCTTAATATTATCTATAACTTTTGTAGTAGCAAGTTTTTGATAAGATGAACTCTACTAAGAGATGATATTTCTAAAAGTATTCTCAAGGGATGAAAAAAATAGGGGTTGAAGAGAAAAATATAGTATCAACAGAATTCTGATAAAACCAACCGTTACAGAAAAATGAAATTAAAAACTCATCAAATCGGCCATATAAAATTGTTAAATTTGGTTTAACTCTAATCTTGATTTAGTTTTTGTTGGTGAAATTAGTACTTAACTTCGAAATCTACCTGTGCCTGTCGACCGAGTCGGCAAGATTTTTTTTTACATTTAATATGTATTTTAAGATTGATCACTGTCAACACCAAAAAGGATTTTTACATGAAAAATATCAAATATGTAATAAAATAAATTTTGAAATTTATTAAAAATATACTTCCGTATTAGACACATGTCAAGAGTTGTTAGCCGAAAAAATCAACAAAGATTTCGTTACTTACAGCAGTCCTTTAGATTCTGACAACTGCAATGATCTCAGCGCGCAGTTCGATTACACTATTTTGTTTATCTCTTGATGAAGCGTTATTTTTATTATGGAATATTAGCAGGAAACAAATGCTGAGCTATTAGGTAGCTTTCATTACAAAAAGCTACCTATTGCAGCCGTTCGGAGGAAAGCGATTTCAAAAAATTTTGGTATATTTTCATCGATCATGACCCCCAGACCCCGAAACCACCCTCCGTTCAAAATTGATATATATATATATATGACTTATGTCACACTCTAACTCTCGTAATTATTAATCGATTTCGATGTAATTCGGTGTGTACATAGTACATACCAATGTCTCGACCGAGTTCGTTGGCCAGCTTCATCCGCCATTTTGTTTCAAAATGGCGGCCATTTAAAATTTTTAAAAAAATTTGAAATTTGAAATGTGGTACCAAAAAATTGAAAGTGGAAAAATATTTTTTTCTTATGTATTTGACCTTTATATAAAGATTTCGGAGCAGTTTTTGTTTTGTCTATATCTTAAAAAATGGCATAGTTGCAGCATTTTGAATTTCTAGCGTGGCTGACATTTTGAAACGTCCTGATTTTGTCACGCGATAAAAGGCGTATTTATGAACCGATTTGGATGTAACTTCGTTTATACATAGTACATACGAATGTCTAGACCGGGTTCGTTGGCCAGCTTCATCCGCCATCTTGTTTTTAAAAATGGCGGCCATTTAAATTTTTAAGAAAAATTTAAATTTGAAATGTGGTACCAAAAAATTGAAAATTGAAAAAATATTTTCTTCTTATGTGTTTGACCTTGATAAAAAGATTCGGGAGCAGTTTTTGTTTCGTCTATATCTTAAGAAATGGCTGAGTTATAGCATTTTGAATTTCTAGCGTGGCTGACATTTTGACACGTCCTGATTTTTGTCACGTAATAACAGGCGTATTTATGAACCGATTTGGATGTACCTTGGTGTGTACATAGTTCATACAAATATCTCGACCGAGTTCGTTGGCCAGATTCATCCGCCATCTTGTTTCAAAATGGCGGCCATTTAAAAAAATTAAAAAATTAAAAAATTAAAATGAGATACCAAAAAATTGAAAAATGAAAAAGAATTTTTTTCGTATGTGTTTGACCTTAATACAAAGATTCCGGAACAGTTTTTGTTTCGTCTATATCTAAAAAAATGGCTGAGTAATAGCATTTTGAATTTCTATTGTGGCTGACATTTTAAAACGACCTGATTTTTGTCACGCGATAACAGGCGTATTTATGAACCGATTTGGATGTAACTTGGTCTGTACATAATACATACCAATGTCTCGACCGAGTTCGTTGGCCAGCTGCATTCACCATCTTGTTTCAAAAGGGTTGCCATTAAAAAAATTAAATTTAAAATTTAAAATGAGGTATTAAAATATTGGAAAATGAAAAAGATTTTTTTTATGTGTTTGGCCTTGATACAAAGATTCCGGAGCAGTTTTTGTTTCTAAAAATTTGTTCTTTTGTTTATATCTTAAAAAATGGTTGAATTATAGCACTTTGAATTTCAAGCATGGCTAACATTTTGAAACGATCTTGTATTTGTCACGCGATAAAACACGTATTCGCCTATTTCGATGTAAGAAGGCATGTGGATAGTATACATCAATACCTCGACCAAGTTCGCTGGCCAGATTCATCAGCCATCTTGTTTCAAAATGGCGGCCATTAAATTAAAATATATATATATATATTTAAAGTGAGGTGCAAAAAAATTAAAAATTGAAAAAGGTGTCTTTCTTAAGTATTTGACCTTGATATAAGGATTCAGAAGCATTTTTTGTTTGTCTTTACCTTAAAAAGTGGCTCAGATACAGCAGTTTCAATTTCTATTGTGGGTGACATTTTGAAAAATCTGATTTTTTGCATGCGACAGCACTCGTATATATCAACCGATTCCGATGTGAGTGAGCATGTGCACAGCAATTACTAAGGTCTCGACCAAGTTCACTGGTTAGCCTCATCCACCATGTTGTCTTAAAATGGCACGCACTTTAAGACATCGCCGAATTTGGCAGCCAAATATAAGTTACTCTAAAGAAAAGCAGCTTGGATAAAGCTGACTAATTTCGCGAAATTCTCATTCATTATATTGATAAAAATTAGTATTGAATCTTCCATATTCGGTTTCCACTAAATTGAGCTTCGTGTGTTTGAATGATATAAGTTGGGTTTTTTAAAATAAGGAATATGAAAGCTACCTCTTCCTCCCGGCACTGGCCGGAAGGACTTTTTATATTGTTTTTTCGTAATCGGGCTGCATAGATATAGTTTTTAAAAAATCCTGCTTGAAAATCTTGTTTATAAACATAAAAATATAATTAAACTGAGGTACAACTTTCAAACAAATTGTATTAGAAAGAACATTTTTTTCTGTTCGATGGTGTAAAAACTGAAGTTGTGCGATGAATAGAAGTTAAAATTTTTTTAATAAAACAAAATAGATCGTTCAGGTCATTACCAGCGTTGATATAACTTCATCATTACGCCCGTAGTTGTTTTTGCTTCATTATATAGTTATGCAGTGAATAAACGTGTTTTAAAATATTTGTTGAAAATATTCCTTGTATAACGCGCACCCCACTCATTAGACACAAAAATTGGAAAGAGTGCGCATTATACACGAACAAATGTGGTGTACTACATTGACAAAAACTCGTCTACATACACTAAATTATTCCTCATTTTTTAACAGATAATTTCCGTACTCCTAGAAAACATGTTTTATCAGTGAATTCTTCCCGAAAATCTGAAAAAGAGGGAGAAATTTTCCTTTTATTCCTAGCACCCATGCGTAATGGCTCTATTAGTATATACATTTTTTAAACGATAAACTAAAAATTCTATAAATTACGATTTCTAATTTAATTATTAAAAAAATAAACTAAACCAAAAACAAAGAAAAGAAACTTTTTTCTAATTTAAAAATAAATAACAATTAATTTTCTCATTCATTTAAATGTATTCACAATTTATTTTTTAAAGTTATAAAAAATATTCGCATTTAAAATACATTTTAAACGAATAGATGTTTCTATTAAAATATTAAATGGAAAAAATCGATTTTACTCAAAAAAAAAAAAAAAAAAAAAAAAATTCTCGCATAAAAATATAATATTCATATTTTACATATATCAATCTACATAAAATATCTATAATTCATACTTTTATCCTATTTTAACACTAAAGTATTAAAACCCCACCCACAATCTCTTTAAAGACGAAATATTCCGGAAATTAACTTCAAAATTCAAAACTTTTAAAGAAATTAATCAAACCATACCCATCTGAGGAAACATATTTACTTCAAACTGTTTCGCTACTGTGCAATTGTAGCCGCGTGTTTTGAGCACAGGTCTCGCAACACTAAGGTAGCTGGTTCGATCGTAATGTCTGCACCTTTTATTTTATCCTCATTTTCTTCAATTGACATATATTTTACCTCCTGTAACGGAGAAAAAAAGAAACGGCTATTCGTCTATTAACGGAGAAATACTGGGAGCACTGCTGCCAGCATAATTTCCGTGGATTTAAGAAAGTATTTCTGAGAGTATAATTAATTGTTTTTAGTATGAATATGTTGAAATGTAAATTTGAAAACAGCAAAAACTTGTTTTATTTTATTTTCATTAAAAATTTTCGTGCTTGCATTACCAAATTATTTAATTTTCGTACACTGATATTATTTTTTCCAGTCTAATTATTCTAATCACATTTTTTAGTAAGTGAAAACTGCAGTATGAAATATTCTTTCAAATGCAAAAGAAGTACTCATCACCTTAAACTCTTTTTCCCTATTAGTGACATTCATATAGCACCAAACTGCTGACACAAAACAAACAAATATCCATAAAGAGAAAAGATATATTTTTTATAGTACATGTTTACTGAATGATAATGCAATATAAAATTTTATTTTATTTAACGCACAAGACATTTACCTGGTGTAACATGCATAAAATATCTGCTTTCAATTGCTGTCTCTTTTCTGCTATTGTTTTAAGAGACACAAAAACTGTTGTTGCAATTTAGAAATGCGCAGCTTCAAAGCTCATAAAACAGAAGTTTACATACCATAATTTTATTGTGTTTGCTGTTATATAGTACATTGTTAACTGTTTTTACCATTTTACTATGCAGTAAACTGAATAATATAAAGTTTTTTAAATTGTGCTACTATTCTTGCATAATACTTTAATTATGAGAAGTTTTTACTGCCAAAAATATAATGAATAGAACTTAATATTTAATGTAAAGAATACTTGTTAATATTTAAATAAAGATTTCTTAAAATGCTGAGCAGTTTCATAAGGTATTAAAATCACGTGCGTTGAATAAGTATTGTGCATTTTACTGCTGCATTTCTGTGAGCTACATTTAAAAAAAACCTTAAATCTAATTTAATTTTTGTATATTTAAAGTTTTGATTAAAATAAGTTGAATCGTACCAAAGCCTTGTGTGAGATATGTTTTACATATATAAACAGCAATCCTATAAAATATATTAATTATAGGAGATTCCCTTCTACTTTTGTCGAGAAAAGCTTTTGCAATGTTAGCAAAATTTCTGTAAGAACGTTAAAAATTGCGGACCGCGTAGTAACTACCACTCATTTAAGATTATCAAAAGTAAAATTTCCTTGTTGTTAGTTTAGAATTTCAGAAAATAATTGAAAGTGTTGAGCACCTTCATAAATTTTTTTAGACGTCGATATCGTAAGTCGTCAGGACGTGAATTGCTCATTCTCGAGGTACCTAACAAGACGAGGAGAGGGTCGCATAGTCTGGTTCAGAATTAAAAACTACGAGGTTGTGTAAGAAGTTTAAATGCTCTAGAGCTCTGGGCTTTTACAAAACTCTCTTATACTGAAAGTGCCACGGGATTTTGCAACATCAACAAAAACTAACCATTAAATTTCACATGGGAATTTCATCGGTGACAAAGGTTCTGAACCGTTATCACCGGAAAGACTTTGGTCATTTTAAGACTGACAGTCGGTCTTGACATTCTTGAAATAATTGTAATTTAGGAAGAAATATAATCCGATAAAAAAACATATAATGACTGCAATACACGCATATCTATCTGGAGGCTGCTTGCATGTCACGCGAAAGGAAAATGACTTGTTAAGTTACTCTCTGTTTGAATTCGTGAAATGGGGGGTGGGGGGTGGGGGGGGGAGTCGTGATTTCTTTCTTTACGTATTTTTCTGTTTCTTTTTTATAATTATTTCACTTTTTAATTTTTTGATTAATAATGCTTAATTATAATAATTAGAAAATGCTAAAACGTGACATTTACTTATTAAAAAAAAAAAAATGCTACTTAAGGTAACTGCATTAATATTTATAGGAGAATCTCAAAGTTATTTGTATGCATTTTTTTGTTTTTCTTGTTCTTTTTAAATTGAATTCTTACGTTCGTTTACAAAACTGCAAATAATTTTTCCTCACGTAGACACGTAATTTTATAGAGCAGATTAAAAAAGCAATGAAAAATTTATATAATGAGGTGGCCACATAGAAGTTAACGTTGGTGACTTTTTTGGTGACGCAATTTGGTATAAATAGTTATTTGTAAAATTCGAAGAATCAAACATCTTGGATGCATAGAAACAACACTTAATATGTTCCACATAAACTGAGGTGACATCATCACATGTCCTCGACAAGTGAAGATATAAATAGAAGACTGCACTACACTGGAGTTTGTACTGTGGCAAATGATAAATATTTTCCAGACACTGCGAAATTACTTTTTCGAAAGCCTCTGGAACCGAAAAAGTTTCATATACAATGGGTGGCCAAAATTGTGGACACTTTTAGGTAGCTTTCATTACAAAAAGTAAAAAGCTACCTATTACAGCCGTCGAAAGTAAACTACCTCGGGAAAGTTTGCTATATTTTCGCAGATCATGAGCCCCAGATACTAAAACCACCCTTCGTTGAAATTCTGACATATATATATATATATATATATGTATATATCATCTGAATTTTGTCATGCTGTAACTCTCGAATTTTTTAACCGATTTGGATGAATTTTTCATATGCATAGTATATACAAATGTCTCGACCGAGTTCGTTGGCCAGCTTCATCCGCCATTTTGTTTCAAAATGGCGGTCATTTGAATTTTGTGGACACTTTTGGAAATTTTTAGATTTCCTAACTTTCTCTGTAAAATGGCCTATGTTGCTAACTTACACTGTGTAACTTTTTAAAATATCTTTTAATGTTTCTAACGTTCTGTTTAAAATGATACATAAGAGTTTGAATTTTGTGAAACGTAACATTTTCTATGAGTATACAATGTTAAAAAACATAAAAAGAATTCAAAAATTCAAATGGCCGCCATTTTGAAACAAGATGGAGAATGAAGCTGATCAACGAACTCGGTCGAGACATTAGTATGTACTATGCGTATGGAAAATTTCAACCAAATTGGCTCAAAATTTGAGAGTTACAGCATGGCAAAATTCACACATATATATATATAAGTCAACATTTCAACGGAGAGTGATTTTGGGATCTGGAGGTCATGATCGTCGAAAATATGGTAAAACTTCCCGAAGTGTTTTATTTCGGACGGCTGTAATAGATAGCTTTTTACCTTTTGTACTGAAAGCTACCTAAAAGTGTCCACAATTTTGGCTACCACTGTACAGTTCGTTAAATCGTTAGGTTACCTTTTGTTTCTTTAACTGAAAAAAATTATAAAAAATTTTCGTGTAATGTTTAAGAAAATATAAAATTTTGGAAATGATTTTATTTTTAACTTAGAGTATATTGTCTGATCTATATTTATTGCAAATTATTTTTCCTTCCTTTTCTTTTTTTAATACAAACTATTTTATTTCAATGTATGGCCTATCCTATTTCTAAAATTTTCGATTTTTCTTTTATAAAATTTTCAGTTTTGTTCTATATAAAAAGGTCTAAAAAGTTCATTTTTTGCTCCATTTTAACAAAAATGCCTTCTATTCGTACTATTTCGATGACGAAGAAAGCTATATATTTTTAATTAACACTTATCAGTTCTTCTTACGGAGAAAAAGGGAAAGTTGAATATTTAAAAAAAATGGTAAAGCGTTCAAATGATAAGGTAAATCTTATCATAAAAAACATGCTAATTTAAACATCTTTCTTCAACACTTCTTCCATCCTTCCTCTTATACCCCCAGACTCTCAGTTTTCGTCATTTTAAATAAATTCAATCATTTGATGTCAAAGACTTCTGCAAATGATTGTTTACTTCTGATTTAAAAAAAGAATAAAAGTTGTACAGATTGGCAAGAAATGTCCCGCACAAAGCTCCGAATAAATAAAACTACATTGCTAGCCCAGGGTGCGTACAGTTTTACCATAATTTTTTTTAATTAACTGACAAAATATTACAAATTCAGCGATTACATAAAGCGATTATAAATTCTGTGATTTAAATATTAAATAGATAATTTTTACTTTTTATTATTCATAATTCAATCATACTGACTGGTAAAGGTATAATATCAATTGACTTTTTTGTTCCCGAGTTAAAAGTGTCCAGGCAGGAAGTCGAGCTTTTTTAAGTCAAAGATTTTCCGTCCTAGACGTTGTTTTCCTCAGTTGAAAGAAATCAATTCTTATGATATCATTACCAATCCGTATGATAGGGTTAAAAATAGAAAAACTCTATCTACTTTTCAATCGTTTAATGGAGTTCCATTACCTCCGGTGTAAAGATATAATACCAATTGATTGTGTCCAGGCAGAAAGTCGAATCTTCAGCATGTAGTATTTTCAGCCAAAGATTTTCCGTCCTAGACGTTGTTTTCAGTAGTTGGAAAAATCAATTCGTATAATATCATTGCCAATCCTTATGACTTAATTAAAAATAATAAAAACTGTATCTACTTATCAGTGATGGAACAGTGTAGCACCAGAGAATCAATTAACACCGCTAAATTTTAGTAGTATTCTTCGTATTATTTCAGGATAGAATTTCTGAGACTTTTCAAGGCGAAGAATACTAATAAAGTTTATTGGTGACAATCGACAAACTGCTGCGCCACTGTTCCATCACTGACTTATCCACCAATTCATAGAGTTCCATTACCTGCGTTATAAACATATAATACCAATTGACTTTTTGCACCTGAGTGAAAAGTGCCCAGGCAGGAAGTCGAGTCAGCATGTTGCTTCTTTAAGAGACGACTTCTGTCACAGGAAGAAAGGGAAACGCTAATGTTAGGTCTATGGGGGCGTTATTTTCAAATTTCTCGTTTTGATTTTAATTTTTTTGAATGATATTTTTTTGCATAAGGTAGTTGAGGATGATCTACAACCGGACTAGTTTTTACTTTTTCGATTTTGGTCATAGTTCTTTATATTAGGAAAGTTCTAATTTTAGAACCAGTTCCAACTGATTCCGAAAGTGAAAGTAATTAGAAAAAAAATCTGAAACCAAAATTGAAAAAGTAAAAACTAACCCGGTTGTAGATCGTCTTCAACTATCCTATGCAAAAAAAAAGCATTCAAAAACATTAAAATCAAAACGAGAAATTTTAAAATAACGTACTCATAGGATTAACATTGGCGTTCTCGTTTCGTCGCGTGACTGAAGTAGCCTCTTAATCAAAGAATTTCCCATCCTATACGTTATTTTACTCAGTTGGAACAAATTAATTCGTATGATATCATTTCCAATCCATATGATATAGTTAAAAGTTATCAAAACTTTATCTACTTATCCATCGTTTAATGGACTTCCATTACCTGCTTATTCTGTTGAGCTGTTTAAGATATCAGACGAAATGCTATTGCTGAAAGGTTGTCTGTGCAAAATATTTCGGCCGGTTGCCGACCCAGTTAGCGGAGTAGGAAAGAGTTGAAAATTTGAGTCAGAAGTTTTGAGTTCGACTCCCTGACTGGACACTTTTTCGCTTACTTGGAAAAGGTATATTCCTAGAGAATTTGCAATCTGAAAATTCGGCCTTATGTATTCCTTAGAAATTCTAAAGAGCACACTTTAACTAAAACTCGCTACTAAACTTTTATCATCCTTGCGTGAGATATAAATCTCGGACCTCACTGAAATAGGTTGTTTCAGCTTTGTAACAATGATCTCTAAGCGAAATGAAGGCAAAAATTCAGAAAATGCAATTTGAAATTTTTAATAATTGATTTTTGAAGCACTGTATGCAGTGTTAAGAAAGCATTTTTTGCGAGTAATTTATGGAAGTAGTAAGTTTAACAGTTACAATTCAATCGTTTTCAGTCGTAAAAAACACACCACAACAGTCTTCCATCGTAATTTTCACATGGTCTCTTGAGAAGCGTACTGTAAGTAGAAAGTACATTAAAAAAAGAACAATGTTTCCGAAAATATTACGAAATTTATTACGGTTTACGAAAGCATAATGTTATCTTCTCCGAGTTACCTACAAATAGGAAAAGTGTTCCTTTATCTTCCAAAACCTCAGAAACTAAATAATTTCCGTGATTTAAAAAATAATTCTGAAAGAAAAGTTTCTTTTACTGTCCTTAATTTTAGAAACGTATCCGAGCAATTTTTGCAGTTTCTTAATAATTTTTCTCAACAAGAAATATCGTTTTTCTAACATAATTAATTATGAAGTAGACATGTTCAATTACGTAACAAAATTTTAACATGGAACCGTAACAAGAAAGAAAAAAATCATTTTAATTTGGCACATTTGTGCATTGAACATATTTATTGAATATGAAAATGATTATTTGAGAACTGATACATCCGATAAATTATAAATATATTATGATAAAACCGATAATTCGTATTGAGGAAACTGATTAATATACTGTAAATTCTACGCAGAAACGTTTTCGAAAATTTCAGACTACAAAAAGTATGTTTTGTTTCAAAAATGTTTCTTTAAATCCCGGAAAACTATATGCTTCTGTGGTTTTGGGAAATAAAAGAACGCTTTTCGGAATCATAAGTAACTGGAAAAGGGTTATTTCGTAAACCGTATTAAATTTTTATAATAGTTTCTGAAAAATATTTGACTTTTTTCACAGTGATAGTTATTATTCATGTGGTAAAAAGTAATGTAATTTCCTGAGCGCATTTTTATTCAAATTTAAAAACAAATATTCATATTTATGAAATGAATAAGAAAGAAATAAGCTTTTCAAGATGGCTCTGCTACTTGGTTAACCATCGGAAGACTAAAATTTTAATTTCTTTTACATGGAAAAAATAAATAAATTTGTGTCTATCTTGTCTTCAATTTGTTAAACTTTTGAATGGGAAATTTGAATATCTCAAACAAACGCGTTTGAGATTTAATATCAGGATTTGTACGGGTCCTGGAATTTTTAGACCAAGGAACTCTTTGGTACCAGTATTTCCTTACAGAAAATCTCTCCTTTAATAAGGCGAAATTTCGCGTGTTTGAACTAGATTGTTTATTTTTTTATTAAAAAAATACTGATATTTTACCTAGAAAATAATGGTACCGATACGAACCCTGTAATATAAATCTCGCAATTTTCATGAGGAATTCCTATATTTATGTCGTAGAAATCCAACAAACATTCAAAAATACGAACCCGAATGATGCGCATACAGAAAGAATATGTTTAATGAAAACTTAACAACTTAAAAAAATAAATCCCCATAAGTATACATTCAAATTACTTCATCATTTCGTTTTTAGTAAAATTAATTTAAAAACCCTAGATTTTTAGATCGCGTAGTTACTGCATTATTATTTTTCTTGCTGAATAATCAATTTATAGTTTAGCTACGGCTACACACGGAAAAAGCTGTTTTGTTGAAATACTAAATTTTGGTTCATATAGGTCCATGCAAATATTTTGGTTAGAATGACCAAATTCGGGGTGAACTAACCAAATGATTTGTTGAATTAACAAAATAATTTGGTTAATCTAACGGAAATTTAATCATTCTAACCAAAATATTTGGATGGAGCCATATGAACCAAAATTTAGTAATTTCAACAAAACAGTTTTTTTCCGTGCAACTATTTTAAAATTATTGAAATCGTTTCGGTATTTCTCAGGAAATAGATGCTTCAATATCAGTTGTCTTCCAGAACATGTTTTGTTTCGCTCTTAGAATATTTTAAAATATTGTGCAGTGTGGATAACTATCGTAAAACGATTTAAAGAAAGATAGAAACATCTTTTAAGTACTTCTTTAAAGTTAGAAATCCAAGCAATAAAATTATTTCATCTCTG
Organism: Maratus speciosus; assembly: GCA_963932465.1. NCBI lineage: Eukaryota > Metazoa > Arthropoda > Arachnida > Araneae > Salticidae > Maratus > Maratus speciosus. The sequence continues at coordinate 293,424,041 of OZ010791.1, forward strand.
CAATTTATTTTAATTAATTAATAAAAATAAAATAAAAAACCATTTAAAAATTAATAGTTCTTCCTAAAAGACACATAAATAAAAAAAAAAAACCGCTATTATTATCCAACTACCAAGAAGGGTTATGTGTTTCACGCGCATCTGGATATGTGGATTTCTTTATACCCTCGAAACGTCCCAAAGGCTGGGTGGATTTTAATGAATGGGGTCTCTATCGATTCGTCTTAACCGTCCGATGGTTATAACCTAAGTTTTGTTTTTATAAATTCAAAATGGCTGCCGTAAAATACAAAATAGCGATAGCCACGAAAAAAACATTTTTACGTACTATATTGAGTAGTATATCATTGGATAGGTGTTTCAAAATGAAGACGATGTTTCATTGACTATTTTACAGTTAGAAACTCCGTTTAAATATCAAACAACCTGGAAGTTGCGTAGGTAGGATCTCTAGCTTTACTGCAACTCTAACCATCATAGGTCTCATCAAATCCGTGTTTATAGATAGGAACTGACAATTAAACACAACTTAAAAGTCATCAATACAAGTAAATAAAAAAATAGGTAAGTAATATAAAAAATAATTTAACATTGATGAGAAATAATTAATTAGTTCGCTTTTTACGCAGTCGGGTTTTTTTTTTTTTTTTTTTTTTTTTTTTTTTTTTGTTTTTACTTTTTATCACCGTGGTCAGAATGATCGAATGAATCGTGAACGAATGATCAGAAGTTGCAGCGTTTTAAAAAATGTATACATTTGCCACCACTTTTATAAAAAGTAAATTTTGTCGTACACCATTGCACACATGTTAAAGAATTTTACCACGAACATTTTTTTTATAAATATGACGATTACAAAATATAGCAAAATAGAATAAAAAAGTAGAATGTAAACGCTTTTTTTTCCTCTTAAATTATTTTAAATTATTTTGCAATGTGTATAACCGCCGTAAATAGATTTAAAGAAAGAAAGAAAATCTATTAAGTATTTTTTAAGGTAGAAATTCAAGCAAGAAAAAAATAATCATCTCTGCAAATTTTTTGGAATTAATTCTCAAATAATTAATTTAATTTAAAAATAATTAATTAATTTAAATTAATTTAAAATAATTAATTTTCAAAAAAATTCACAATCCTTTAAAATTAATAGTTGCTTCTAAAAGACACATAAAAAAAAAAGAAAACGCTATTTTTATTAACGTAGTATTAAATTAAGTTTTAAAAACGTAGTTTTTGCATAGTTTTAGAAATTGTGTACTCTTGCCATCATTTTTATAAAAAGTAAATTTTGTCATATATTTTCATTGGATATGTTACAGAATCTTACCACGAAGATTTTTTATTTATAAAATATGATGATTACAAAATACAACAAAGTAAATAAAAAGATAGAATATAAACGAATATAACATTTTTATTTAATGATGTTCTTTAATATAATATTTGTTACAAGTTATTCTAAATCATTGTATATCAATATATAGACACGGAAAGGTATACTTTTGTAAAAAGTATTTCTCAGCGAAAGACTTTTTTTTACATAGTTGTTCAGCATTAGTAAGTTACAATTCGTTATCAGTTATAAACTAAAGTATAATGTATTTTCTTTTAATCTAAATATTCATTATAGTCTTAAACTTTTAAATATAGAACACACCTGTGAGTAACATGTACACACATGTATACATATGTGAGTAAGTGTGTGTGTCTCGGGATAATTCGAACAGTTATTATTGTAAATGCTATATGATATAGAAATCGAAATTCAAAATTAAGTCATAAAAATATTTTTTTATTTACTTTATACTAATTTGACTAAAATTTAAATTTCACGCAGGTTAGGTAAATTTAATGTTAGTTTTATACTAATGCTGAAATTCAAAATGTAGTAATGTGTTATTACAGTAAAGTGGTGTAACAGGGCAGTAAGAATGGCGTTTTTTTTGCTTTTGTCTTTTAAAGACAGTGCAGTCTGACAATTCGACAGTAAAATTTTACTTATTTTATTTATTTCACAAAATTGTTCCAGAGTAAATTTATTTCTAAATGCATGTTATAAATGCACACATTCATGGTATAACCATTTTAAGATACCAGTTATTGCGAATAAATATAAATAATAATAATAAAAAGAAGAAGAAGAAGAAGAATAACTTTCTTGTGAGTTAAAAACTCACCAATAGTTTTTCTTTTTTAAATCGGTCAGCAGTTAATTAATTAACTTAATAATTAGTTCATAATGATACCCGAAAAGCATAAAAGAAAGGGAAAGAAAGGGAGAAATAGACTTTTAATTAAAAGAAAAAAGTTTTTTTAAATTGTAAAATGTCTTTTTTATAAAATATGATGATTGCAAAATATAGCAAAGCATGATATGAAAAAGCGTTGTAAAAAAATATATTTTTTAATCAAAATCTTTTTAATATTGTCTTTTAAATATAGTTTAATAATTGTTATGCTACAAAAAAAGAAATTTATCTTTTGATTGTTTTTAATTAAATAATTGGGTAATCAGTGATAAAACCTTACCTTCTTATCAGAAGAATCAGAGAAAGGGGCTGCAGATACGTGCCGGAAAAACTTCGACCGTCGCCTGTTGATATGAGGACCTATGCAGAGAGCTCCTCCAATTTAATCTGGATGTTATATACCTCCTTTTCCCGATCATCCAATCGCACCGGGAGCGCATCGTGACGTCATCGCGCATGACTATGGCTTTTCGAAAATTTTTATGTTTTTGTTTCAGTTTTCGCAAAGTTTCGCGATTGGTCAGCTTGGGGTTTTGTAGGTGGAAGGAAGTGTCTTCGTCGCCCCCTCCAGTTTCCTTTCCGGAGAACGGGAATCGTTTCGGGAAGTTATTGTCGAAAGCGGGAGAAAATTCACGTGGGAGTACAAAAATTGATAATACGGATGGGAGGCATTTTATTTCTTATGTAATATATGGAGATTATTGCTGAAGCCTCTTGGTATGCTTTTGCAGCTAAATAGAGATTTATTTAGGACACGTGCGATACTTAAATTAATCAAGAGCTAACATTAACGTTCAGGTAAAACTGTGCATTAAGCATTATAAATAGATTAAATTGTAAAATTTCCCTATACAAAAATAGTTTAATGTATTACAGAATGAAAAAGAAATGTGAAATTCGTGTAATTCTTTAGCAATTACAGTTTTGTGGAAAAAAAAAATAAACATGAATAATTCGACATTCCTTCGAGGAGGAGAATTGTTAAATTGCAAAATCAATTTGTTAAATTGTTTTGCACCGAATTAATTTTAATATTATGTAGATGTTTTTTCTAGCATACTCATACAGAGTATCTCTTCTTATCGCTAATTTCTAAACCTTTAGTTTACAGATATAGTTCCAATATTACAAAAATGGTTCAAATATTACTCTTCATCATACGAAAATCGATTTACGGGAAAATTATTATTATTATTATTATTATTATTATTATTATTATTATTATTACTATTATTGAGATACGAAATTAAAATTCCCATGCTGTCCCTGGGTGCTTTATGTTATATTTAGAAATCGTCCTCCTTCCTATAATAAGCAAAGCAGTACAAATTCCATTTTTTTACGAGATAACATAACGAATTATGATACATGGAATTTTATAAATTTTAGGCATTTTCTGTGACTAAAAACGAAAAAGGAAAGCGTTTTCAGCATTTTAACACATTTTGTATAGAGAATTCAGTAATAAAAATGTATCTTTCTGGGAGAATAATTAATAATTCATAGCAAAATAGGGCAAGTGGAAAACGGTTTACATTTAAAATATAGAGCAGTGATTCCAAAAGTATTTGGTTTTACCACCCAAGTGGGTGATTGGAGAAGCTTAGGTGCAATCAAGTATAAAAAATGCTTGATATTATATAATTTTGTGCGATAAGCATACTTTCTTTTCATAGTTTTTTCAAAAAGGACAGCAACACTATGGAAATATGAAAAAGAATCATGCGTGGTTTTTAAGCTATCCTTCAGTTAAAAACTAGAATATTTATACAAAATTTTGAATACAAAATGAACTGAATCAACATCTTTTTAAGCTGTTGTAGTTTGCGAACATGCAGAGGTCCGTAACGCTTCTTCAGGAACCCTCCAAAGTCTCACATTCAAAATAAAAATTTTCACTTTTTTAGAATACGAGAAAAAATTACTGCAAATAAAAGGAGGGGAAATTTTAAATAGATTGTTAAAGAATGTAGCATAAGTTACGAAACCGTAGACATTTCTGTATGGCGAAAGTAGATTTATAATTGAAGAGCTGAGTGGATGAACATGTTATGCTACATTTTCTAAAAAAAAAAAAAATTATCTTTTGGATGAAAGCGTTATGAGGTATCCTATCACATGGTGAAGTTAAAATACTAAGATTCCATTTAGTCTTGAAGATTTAAGACATTATTCATTAATATTTAATATTTTAATATTTAATAGTGTCAATAATATTAATAATTTTTAATATTTGAAAATTAAATATGAATAAGTTTTTCTGGGAGAGTTTAGTACCATACCTGTTAATATTTTAAACACATGGTATCAAATAGAAAATAAATCATTAAAATTTACAGCAAAAACTTTCACTTCAAATTTCTTGAAATGTAATTTTCGCTACTTAACATGTTCTTCCACTTAGCTCTTCAATTAAAAAACAGATAAGGTTTGAAGTCGATAAATTTGATTTATTTGACGGTATTTTAGAAATACGACATATGTACTACAATTTGTATAAGAAAAGATAAGAAAACAGAGTTATATAGAACAAACGACAAATAAACAGCCCAAAAAATCACTGGTCGCCTTTTACCAATTTCAAATTTTCGCGCCACAGTCAGTGTTATCTATACAGATTCCATGGATGATAATTCTTATTTCTTCCGAGCATTTCTTGATAAATCCGTTAATTTCCAGAATAAAGCTTCCGTTTCTCGAAATATCTATATAAGTGTTTGGCGATAAATATGGTCGCCAAAGTTGCCTAAAAAATTTTGTTTAATTCATCGCTAAGTTTTACCAGTCAATAGCACAGTTCATTGGCTTTCCCATTAATGAGCAGCTGCTTCTTTTCATTGTTGGATGTAATTTTCCATATAATATGGTTTGAGGAATTTTGTAACGCTATAGTTAGTTTATACATTTCTATTAGTTCGTGTATTCTATATTCAACATTCTAAAAGGTATAAGTAATTTGAGACTAAAATACTGGGGGTTTCTGAAAACAAAGTAAATGCGGAAAGAGTCCATTAATAGTCGAATGGATGACAATCGAACAACGTAAGAGCTTTTGATGGACTTCCTAGTTGCAGAGCAACTTTAAATCCAAGCGACTTGTAAGCAACTTGCAGAGATATAAGCAGGGTTCTCGCTGTCGCTCGCCATTGCGCCAAATCGCGACAAAATGCTTCATTTGGCGAGTAAACGAACAATAAGATTCGCCAAATTGAGAATGCTCAATATTTGCTCTCTCTTTTTGTGTGTGTGTATCAAAAACTCAGGAAGGTATTTCTCTATTGTCAGTTAATTTCCCCCAGCGTCGCGCCAGTAAAAACACAAACAAAATTATTCGCATAAGGTGCCAAATTTTGCGACATTAAGGCGAGAAGTTTTGCTATAATGCAGCGTTAAAATTGGGCATTTACTATCTGGGAGCACGGCAGTGTGCCCGCCAAGTTCGCACAATACTATTTTTTTAGTTGTATGCAAAGCATCATTGGCTGGTAATTTTTTTCTATCGACTAGAGACGAAATCTTATAATAGCTTTTAGTGTATATTTCACAACGGATCAAAGATCAAGGTTTTAAATTGTTATTTAGACTGTTAAAGGAATGGCTGAAACAATCACACATTTAAGAGATATTTAGAATTTACTTATTTTTAATCGTTTCTGTAGCGGATAGCCGAATTTCTATTGTATAAACAATTGCAAAAATTATGTTATTTTAGAACTATTGAAAAAAGGGATACAATAAGGGGTTAAAGATAGATTTTTCAATCGAATCTATTTTGCTAGTCGAATCTATTTTGCTAACATTTTTTTTTTATTTGGCTACTGTTTTTTATTTCTCACTCGCCAAACCGCTAATATTGGTCAAAAGCCAGCGAGAATCTTCGAGATAAGGTAGCCATTGACACTTTCATGGCAGAAAAATTCTATTCATAAAATGGTGAAATGATTGATTGACAGCAGAATATACAAACTAATTTCTTAGAAAATAAAAAATTGCTTTTCTAATCTTTCATTATAAAAGCAAAATTTTATTAAAATCTTTTTGTGCTATTTTCAATTCGGAATTAAAATTAGGTGTACGCCGTTTGACCGCCGCCCTTGAAATGGTTAAAGATGATTAAGTTTAACTGTTACTTAAATGGAAGAATAAATAAATTTAAAATAAAAGAAATTTAAATTTATAAAATATAAAATAAATGAATAGAATACGAATAAGTAAAAAAAAAAAAGAAAAACTGTCAAAAGTGAAAAATAATTCCCGTAGTTCCTGAGCTGAACTATTAACAATGATTAGGCCTAACCTTTCACCAATAAAGGTACACTTTTCAGTGACCATACATTTGAATTTAAGATATGTAAAATAATTACAAAAGTAACAGATTAACAGAGAATTTCATATAATGCTTAAACATAGACAAGACAAAGAGGAAGTGAAACTAGAAATAGGGAGAAACAACTCAGGGTTTCATCCTCAACAACCAATGCATATCTAAGGTGGTCTGTTGACAAGGCTGGAGGCCTCCTAGTCTGGTAACTCGGCAATAATTTCGCTATCGATATTACTGATATTTTTATTGAATTTGATGGCCAGTTGATTCATTCTTTTTTTTTAAGTGGTGCAAAAATCTCTGCGGATGGTATAATTTCTAAGCTATTGCCATTTCTAATGATTCTTAGATTTTTATTATGAGTTTTGATAATTATGATTAATGTTATTTAAATTGAGATAATTAAGATTAGTATTGCTAACAAGATCACAAATCAACAAGGTTATATAAGGATGGAGCGAATGCAACCATTATAGAGCAAAGTTTATTCTTGCTAGAAAGAGACTTGCTATTAAGGAAGGAATGAAGTGATTTAAAAACGCCAGTGACTTTAACCTTGACATTAATAATGTGCATATTTCAGCTGAGTATTCTGATTAGGATGACCGCCAGATATTTACTGTAGCCAATCCATGGGATGGTGACATTATTAATAGTTATACGATTAGGGTAGGTAATTTTTTTTTTAAAGTAAACTGCAGCAGTTTCACTCTCGTTGTCAATGTGATTTTGAAGGGTTTTGTATAAATGGAATAGGTAGTGTGCAAAGAAGTAGATTGCTGTATCGTCTTCATACAGAGCACTAAAAGTCCTCACCATGCGTAGAATATCATTAAATAAAATATTAAGCAGGGTAGGTCCCAAAACAAAACCCTGAAGAATACCCGACAAAATTAAGTATAGTGTGGAGAGAATGTTATTAATGCAGGCACAAAAGATCCAGTTGTTAAAGTAAGAATATATACATATTGGGTGTAAAATCCCCGAAGTCGTTCTGACAGGCATGTGCAGAAAATCTCCAGCCTCATTGATGAATCTCGGTGGTCCTGTAAGCGAAGATGACCTGATGCCTCCCCATTTCTTTCTTCAAGGTGCCAGATTCAACGCTGTTTCTTACAACGAGGTGTTAAAGCACTAAAATACTTCTGTAACACGTGGGAGACTACGATTTTTAACAAAATTCTGCACTGTTTCATACAGCCCATACAAACCAAAAATAGATGGTCAAAAAATTCATGACGATGTCATCCTCAACTTGTTGACCCCTCTTCCTCCCCAGCTACCCAGATATTAACTAAATCGCCTACTACATATGCTGCGTAGTTGAGAGGGCCTCCAATAGTCATCCACACAACAATGTTGTGGCTCTCAAGACAGCCATTGTGTATGCAGTGCCAAATGTTCCCAACACTCATCTGATCATTACCTGCAGTCAATTTTCATAACCTGTAGAGGCGGTTATTGCGACTCGCAGTGATTTCAATGAAGTGTGTAAATGGATACCTGTACAGAACGTTAAAAAAAATGCTGTATCTCTTGTGTATATTCCTGTTTGAAAGCAGGCCTTGATTTGTTCTCAAATACCTGACTCAAACTGTAATACCGAGCTGAATTAATCTGTATATAAGGCTCATATCCCAGACTTTATCAAATGCCTTAACAAAATCCAAGAAAAATCTTTAGAAAAAACAAGCTAAGTTTAATACAAAGTTGTTACATGCTTTTAAAGTATTAAACTACTTTCCAGGATGTTTCATAAAGGGCTCTTTAAATTTAAAAATCAATAATTCGTTAACTATAATAAATATAAAGATTAAATTAATGAAGTATTTGTCAGCTTATATATTTCGTAAAACGTAACCTTACAAATTTCTATCAAGCAATGTCGCTGTGAATCTCGTAAAGTGTAAGAATGCTCAAACCAATATGTAATACTGGATCAAAATTATCTCAGTGTTCACTTTGTATTCTATTTAACTCTTGAAACGGGGGGGATACTTTCATTTTGAAATTGATTTCGGCATCTTTATAGTTGGAGACAGTGCAATACAATCTATAAACATGTATAAATTATCTTGTTAATTAATTTACACAAGCATTATAAGATATACCTGATAATCGTGTCAGATATTTCGTATTTGTGATAGTTAGTGAATTTTAAAGGTATGAAGTCTTTTATATAGCACCCTGTATACAGGGTGATTAAAACGTTTACAGAATGACATGGCAAATCAGGCATACAGCAAGGAAAAAAATTCATATAGGAACATAGGGTCGCAAATTCAGGATGTTTCTACCTAAGTGAGCCCGGGTTGAAGGTAATAATTTCGAGAAAAATGTAAAAAATTGTAATGAAAATACAACAACGTGTTCCTTGTTTTGTGTGAAACGTGATAACATCGTGAAAAGTTCTGGAAAAACATGTTGCTCAAGTAATCGATGATATCATATGAATTGATAATCACAGTCCAAAATGTCGGGCGTCAAGTGCATACTGCAGGTGCGCATCATACAAACTTCTACCACTTTTGTTTGGTGTTATGACATTTACAACAAAGGTGAGAATGTCTGCTAAATGTTTTATAATAATATTCTTCAGTTTTCTGAAAGTTATTACGGTCAATCCAAATTGAGTTAGCATGAAACACCCTGTATTTGTGACTAAATAAGTGGTTTGCGACCCTATGTTCCTATGTGGTTTTTCATCCTTGTTGTATGCCTGATTTACCATGTCATTTTGTAAACGTTTTTTGAATCACCCTGTATAGCAGCAGGAAATGTTGAAAATAATTTCTGGTATTTCAATCCCCATCTGCCTTTATCAAATACTAGCTGTTTAACCAGTCCTATGCACGGGAGTTCATGAATTTAATTCTAAAACCAAAATTTAAAATAACTATTCGATTTAGTAAAGTATTTTTCTACTATTGTGCCTTTTTTTAAATGAAATTTAATTTATCATGTTACTATGGCAACAGAGGATAAAATGGATATATCTTTGGAATAAGGGAATAAATAGAATAAAAAGTTTTGTTGATGTTTGTAATAACACGTGTTTCTTTATTTTTAAACATTTGTAATAATTAAGCGCAATTAAACAATCTCTAATTATTTGCATGTGAGGTAAAAGATCGTAATACCCGCTAAAGCTTCTTATTGCAGCATGGCATCCGTAATATGTATATCTCTAATTACTTGCATGTGAGGTAAAAGAATTATCGTAATACCCGCTACTGCTTTTTAGTATTACAGCGTGGTGTACGTAATATGCAGTGACTCCTGCAATAGAAAGGTAAGTGTTGTGGTAAGAATTTTATTGTGAATATTTAATTGTTGGAAGCTGCTATAACGAAAAATGTTTAAATTTGATAGGAAATTGCTTAAAAATTGGTGTTTTTTATTAATTAAAAGTTAAATATAAATTATTTCGATTCCGAATTGCTTTAGTTGCCTCTGTCGTGTTTTAATACGCATGTATGTACATAACATTTCACAAATCTGGCTTATTAACTGTGGACTTGTATAGCATTACAGACATACAGACAGACAAATTTTCATTTTTATATATTATATTGCCACTTTCTTTAACGACTTATTATTGAAATGGATCGTTTATGCGTTAAATAATTTCAGAACATATACATTGAAAAGAAAATTCACAATAACATTCATTTTCACTTGAAAAAGGAGTTTTACATTAAAATTTTAACTTAAGAGTTTAGTATTTGCATACATATTCTACTTTACTCCTCATTTACGCGATATGTTTACTCAATCAAAAAAAATATATACATATAATAGGAAGTAATTATCTTTCTAGTACTTTTTGCTTCAGTGCAGAGAATGAATACATAACAAGCTATTTAAAATAGTTTCCTTTTCTGAAACAGAAAAAGAAAGTGTCTCAACGTATTTTTTAAAGTTTAAACATTTTATTTTTTTTTGCAAAGATATACTACGAACATTTTTAGAATAATTCATAAAAACTGTAAAATTATACATGTAAAAAAATGTTTATCAATAGAAGTAAAACTAAAAAACACATAGTAAAAAAGGAAATTTTCCATTGATTTTCACATTTTCGCATTTCATCATTTCACATTTTCTATTGCAGTATTGATCAATAAAAAAAAAAAAAAGAAAAAAAAACTTTCGAAATTATTACACTAGACTTAGAAAGCGACAGTGCTGTTTCTCTCTTCCAATCGTCAGAAAATGACATGTCATTTTTGTTAACACTACTCTGATCATGGAATGTACTACTGTAGTCGCAATTATTGTTTTGGGAATTGGGATTATGAAAGTTTCTTTATTGAATACTAAAATTTTTATTTGTTACAAGTGTTATAATATTAAAAACACTAGATACTAAACAACGTACATATATATATATATATAAACAATATTAAAACTTAAAGCACATATTTAAAATACACCCAACGTTTCGAACTTTATCTTTAACGTCATCTTCATGAGTATGACCTTTTTTGGAACTTAATGTGGACACATCAACAAGTCAGTTGCTTGAAAAAGGATTTTTGTTATATTTAGTGTATGTATTGAACAGCGACCATGGAATTTTTTACTGATTAGTTTTAAAGGTTACAATATCTTTCAGGAAATTCTGTATGTTGCATATGCTTATATTGTGATAGTTGTAGAACTGTGACGATATTTGTGAAGCAAGTCATAAAAAAGTGGTACACTAGAAAAAAAGACAAATGTTTTTTTTTTAATTTAGGAAAATATACCATAAACACAAAGGGAATTTTATAATAATCTATTCTACACGATTTCGAAAAGCGTACTTTATACATTATTTTGTTATACTTACATGTATAAATTCAATGACGTAGGTGAAAATGTTTAACTGAGAATTGGTCTAATTCTAAAAATCGATATTTCGATTAAAGAAAGCGGATTAAAATATACACACAAAAAAAACTTCTTGGAAACGTTTACGAAAATCAGTGACATCAAAATAAGCTTTTTTTTTTATATATGTTTATTTAAATCTCGAAAATATATTGGTGTCAGGTTTCAAAAGGTAAACAAGCGTTTCCAGAGCCTTTTAATTTAGCTACCACTATTTCTCACCTTACCTTTCTACGATTAAATCAAGTAAAGATTGGGGTTCAATTCGGAAAACATAAAATAAAAAAAAACAGTTTTGTTCCCCTTTAAAGCGAAAACTTTTCTGCCTTCAAGACTGATAAAAAATACTGCCTCGTCGGCACTAAACACTCTATTTGAATTTTCATGCATTGAGTGAGGGTCTTTTTCTGTTAATTAGATGCTTCCTACAACCATTCCACCAACTTTTCTTCTTTGATACAACTCGTGTTTCTGTTCAATTCTAAGCTATTTGAGACGAATTTGTCGCATTCCTTCGGAAAATGCAATAAATGATTTGTGTCCGGTCGTGTTATCCATAAAATAGGTTATCGCGATCCAGTTACGTCCTCAGTTTTATCATAGTGTCCCCATTTTTGTCCCTTGTCTGCAGCTTCTAACGATGCTGTCCATTTGATGTTACAATGTTAAAATTGTGTACTTGGTTGAACCAATTTTTGTGCTAAAATTGCACCATCTTATGATTGCAACTAATTCAGTACCAAAAGTTAGTTCGATCCATCGCAAAATTTTTAACAGTGCGCAATATTAACAAGTTGGAAATTGCTCGTCAAACGTGGCAAATGAGGTGCGTTCGTACTATAACTAGTTTTATAATTATTTTTTGCACCCCATATTGTACTGAATGTATACTTTTTTGGACTTCATAAAGCGCATAGTCTTATACATCATTAAAATGCACTTCCAATAATTTTTTCCCATTCTCCGTAATGTAACGGAACACTTTTGACTGTCCCTGTAATTAAACTATACATCCGATTTTCCTAAAATTTGAAATAGCTCAACAAAACTTTGCAACAATTATATCTTTAAAATTTCAGACCATTCGGAAGGCTGTAATATCATTAAAATGCAATTGCAATAATATTTCCCATTGGCCGTAATGTAAAGAAAAACTTTTGACTGTCCCTGTAATTAAACTATGCCTCCGATTTTCCTAAAATTTGACATGGCTCGACAAAATTTTGCGACAGTTATATCTTTAAAATTTCAGATCATTCGGAAGGCTCTAATATCATTAAAATGCACTTGCAATAATTTTTCCCATTGGCCGTAATGTAACGGAACACTTTTGACTGTCCCTGTAATTAAACTATACATCCGATTTTCCTAAAATTTGAAATGGCTCGACAAAATTTTGCAACAGTTATATCTTTAAAATTTCCGATCATTCGGAAGGCTGTAATATCATTAAAATGCACTTGCAATAATTTTTCCCATTGGCCGTAATGTAAAGAAAAACTTTTGACTGTCCCTGTAATTAAACTATACATCCGATTTTCCTAAAATTTGAAAGGGCTCGACAAAATTTTGCAACAGTTATATCTTTAAAATTTCAGATCATTCGGAAGGCTCTAATATCATTAAAATGCACTTTCAATAATTTTTCCCATTGGCCGTAATGTAAAGAAAAACTTTTGACTGTCCCTGTAATTAAACTATACATCCGATTTTCATAAAATTTGAAATGGCTCGACAAAATTTTGCAACAATCATATATTTGAAATTTCAGACCATTCGGTTGGGTAGTTTTTGCTCTGTTACATGCGGACAGACGGACGGACGGACAGACGGACGGACGGACGGACGGACTGAACGACGACTATAGGTGCTACGTATTTATATAATTACGAACGCACCTAAAAAGCAGAAAACCAACGTTCAAAAATGCACAAATAATACATGAAAAACAGCAAACAGCTGTTTCGAATCTACTAGCGAAATTCTTCTTTAGTGCGAGATAGAGCAAGACACAGCCTGCTAGAAAAAGCAAAGTGGCTCAGCTTTGCTTTTTCTAGCACGCTATGTCTTGCTCTATCTTGCACTGAAGAAGAATCTCGCTAGTAGATTCGAAATAGCTGTTTGCTGCTTTTCACGTATTATTTGTGCATTTTTAAACGTTGGTTTTCTGCTTTTTAATATTCCTGCACAAAGGCTTTAATTTCTATTTTAGTTCGCAATATGTTGTTGTTTCAGTTGTCGACAATCGTCAGAAATGCATCACGTTGATGCAAAATTTACACATGAATACAATAAAGGAATTCCGCATTCCTTTTTCTGTTATATTAAAGCAAAATGTACTGAAAATAAATCTACCCCTTTTTTAAACGAAATCGATTTTAGGGAATTTTTTATTTCCCAACATAATCACTTTTTATAATTGTTCCAATTATTTGGATATCTAGATATCCGGACTGTGTCTAGAACACAATAGTAAGGATGGTTTGAGTTTCACTGTATTATGTCAGTTGAATTGAAAATTTGTTTAAATTCACTTCCATATTCATAACTAAATACAGTCTTTCTAAAAAGTACTATGAAAATTATGCGATCTGATATGTATATATCATATATTTTACTTGCTTTGCGAGCAAGTAAAAGGTATGGATTGTATCCACGTGCATAAATGTGAACAAATTTCACCTCTTAAAAAACACCATGTTAAAATTTAAACAGTCAATAAGGATATCATTTAAAAAATAAAATGAAATTGATTAATGTGTATGAGGAAATTACCATTCAAAAACACTGTTTTATGTGCGCATTCATATTCTGTATTGATTATTCTATTTTTTATGCTTTTGACATCTAACATTTTATGTTTTCATAAATAAACATATTTTGTTATAATTATGTATTTATTGTACTCTGTTTAGTACATACATTTTATGTATCTTACAACTGTGGTGTATTTTTATGCATTTATAAATGAACATATTTTACTCTAATTATGTCTCCCCATTACTTTTTTAAAATAAAAATTAAATAAACTTGCATTTGAAAGTAACACTAATTTTGTTCGTTTTGGAAGCATTTTTATCCACGTGTAAATACATAGTTCAAAAGTATTTCCTCCGTTTCAGTTTCTAACATGTTTCATGTATATTGACAAATTAATTTGTATATAATGCATTTTCAGTTTATGTTTGTAATGCGTTTATTTTTTTTTCTGTTTATACTGCCATTTTCATATTTGTTCAAATTGAAAATCGGATGAATTACTCAATACAAAATGCTCATTTATTATAATATATCAAGTGTTGCACAAATAATCTTTAAAACTATTTTTAAAGATCTGCCAAGCAGAAAACATTCATAATTTGCGTTCAAAAAATATTCAAACTATTTAAATAAAAATTTCGAAAAAAATTGTTAAATATTATATTTAAAAAATAAATAAATACATAAATAAACTGGAGTTGAATAAAATATCAAAAATGATTTTTTTCTATTTTTACATTATAAATTAAAATACAATAGTATAATTTGAATTTCGGACGAAATTTATCATAGGCTCTATTCATCAAGGGATTTTGAGGGGGGGGGGGTGGCGTGGAGATTTCCTTTATAGAAGATAAAGATGTCAGTATTTACTTCTTCATTTTATGCATTTCTGTTACAGAAATTGTAGAAAGTAGAGATTTAAAAATTTCACTAACATGTACTTTTTACGTCTAATTATTTAATCTGCTAGTTATTTTTACGTTAAGATCGAATTTTTTAATCAATTTTTTACTTTTTCCTGATATGTTAAATGCACAAAAATTACGTACGCAGGAGTGTTTCCTATGATAATCCAATTAATATTTTAATATTTTTAGGATTTAAGTATGAATTAACAAATTAAATCTAAGACCTTTTACTATTTACAGATCGTAGGTGTTAAATCGCCAAACAACCTTTATGGTTACAACTGGTTACGAGTTACAAAAACAATTTATTTAATTACTAGTGTAAATACCCGTCCTAGGACGGTGGGTAAAAATTTTGTTTTTCTTTTAAAATTTGAAAAACTGATAAAAAAAATAATTGACAATATGGAAGCGTTTAGATGAGCAAAGTTCGGCTAGTTTATGTTCTAATAAACACACAAATAGCATTTACAATATTTCTGGGTAAAATAGGTTTTCCAGCTAATATACTATAACAAAATTAAGATTTCTTAATAAAACAAAAATTTAATAAATATGCAATAAAAGTGCGTAATTAAAACAGTCTGCTGCAACTATTGAAATAATACTATTTTTTTTAAATAACACTTTGAAATTGTATTTTATCGTTTACCCCCCCCCCCCCCCTTCCTCCAATTTTTTTTTAATATCCTCCAAATATTTTTTAATAATCCTGATTAATAAATAAGTATCTCGGGTTGAATCCCAACCGTCTAATCCCCTAAGCTTCTGTCCTCCTGATGCAAAGCTATAAATCAAAAATTATTAATTTTACTTTTCGTATAAATATTAATTTTTACTTTTAAAATATTGAATGTTTTTTTTTTTAAGTTTAAATTTACGTACACCTGTATATAGAAAAGGAAAATATAAGTAATGTGTAATTTAAAAATAAGTTACAAAATAATAAGCCTAAAATATTTAAATTGATTACTTTTTTAAAAGAAACTCAGTTTTATCAATTTTTTGCAGGGAAAAAAAAGGATATTTTTAAAAATACCATATCATTGTTTTCCGTGAATCACTTTATATGAGAAATAAATTAAAATTCCTTACATGTCGCAAAGAAAATTTAATATGATTGCAACTTAATACTTGAAATAATCTCAAGTGACACTTGGCGATTTATTTTGGTGGTGTAATGCGATGTGCCTTGCACTGATTTGTTAGGAAGAAGTGCTTACCACTGCTCAATTATCAGGACTTGTAACCTTGAGAAGTAACCGCGCGATTCTTGTTTCTTGTCAACCAATGGGAGAATGGATCCTTTTCCCCTTGAGTCTCTTCCTGGAAGACTGCGGTAAGATTGATGGATTCGCCCCGCCCAGCGTTACACTGGCTTTTATTATATAGAGATGTGTCAAACCACCCTAAATAGGATAACTGGCTGTGAAGCTGCAATAATGGCTTTTTAAAAACCCAAAAAGTAGAAAATATAAATGAAAATTAAAGAGTAATATTTTAAATATATATACACTAAATATCATTAGTTTAATATTGTTTACACTATGATTATATGTTGAGAATTTTTTTTTAAAATCCTGAATAGATATTTTTAATTATTTCAATAATTTTTTTTCCTTTTGCCATAACTAAAAAAAGAAACAGAAAAAAAGATAATTTTTCTAATAAATGTACGTTTTCTATCAATCGTTTTCTAATTCATTTTTAACATAAAACAAAGCGGTAATTTTCAATAATCGAGGCCCACATCAAATTAACGTATTATAACGAAACTGCTTTGAACTACATGAATTAAAGACGTGAAATTACGTATGATTTTAAAGGTAAACATTTAATTCTTATAAAAGTGAGGGTCTAAGAAATTATTATTACTTTTATACTTATGTAACTTTTAAGTATTTGTGCACCAAGTCATAGAAATGAATGCAATGATTAAAAAAATTCTTCTTTATATTTATCAATGGCTTTCAAAGATGTTTTCCATAATGGTGGTCACATATAAATTTTATAAGGACCGATGATTACCTGTTTTGTAACCTATACATTAGGGAGGGTCGAAAAAGACTTTTTTTCGATTTTCGATTATGGGTAGGGCGGAAAAGTTGTCACTGGAGGCAGTAAGTTCACACAAACAAATTGAGACTTTTCGGACAATTTCTTCATTAGCAGCTAATGGCTTGAAATTTTGCTCAAATGCTGATTTTTAAACTTTTTTAGCAAAAAATTTAAAAATATTAAATTTCAGTTATCTTAGCTGAATTTACTTGAAATGTCATGTTTAGTGTACGAAATGTTTAAATAAGCTCTGATTATGTATTATTTAATAGTTATGTGCATTTTGAATTAGGTGGCTTTTATAGTTAGTTTTTTTCGCATATAAGTGAGCAAAAATGAATTGGGATAACAGGGAATAAGAATTTCGTCATCGATAAAGACTTGGTCAGAAGGCAGAAAAAGAAACTTAGAAAGAAGATACAGGAGGAGAAAGGTCTTAGAGGAAAAAAATTACAAGTATCTTTTTTGATAAAAGATGCAGGTAAGTTAGGTAGATATTAGGTAAAACGATCTTCATAGTAAAAATGGGGACTAGCAGCACCGCCGACAGAAAGACGAAACAAATATCACCATGTTGTCTGAACGTGGTTTGGAATATTTGGGTCGCTTGACACCTCCTTCAGGCCGCTGCGGAGAAATAGCAAAATCATTATATAATTTTCTGAACCAGAATAAAATATGCTGTGTAAAAAATCAAGAAGAGAGCTGCAACAAATGATATGTATTCTTCATACGCACGAGCTTCCACCTTGACAGCGACATCAACTGTCTATACTAGATGGTAGAACCACTTGATCTAAGACCTTTACCAACTGAAGCTAGATTAACAGAGTACTCAAATCTCCAACCTTTTGCATTTCTGATGTCCATGAAACAGGAATAGGCTAATAGAAATGGATACATACATTTTCGCACGCCGCCAGTGATATGTGCTTCGTATTTCTTTCGATGGTGCCGCTTTTTCCCTTTTTTCTATGAAGATCGTGTTATTATTTCTACCATCAAAAAATATGTTTGTAATTTTTCATCCTCCAAGATATTCCTCCTCCTGTATCTTCTTTTCAAGTTTCTTTTTCTGTCTCCTGACCAAGTCTTTATCGATGACGCGATCCTTATTCCTGATTGTCACAATTCCTGCATTCTTGTGCACAGATGAAGCTGTTAACGCAGTTTACCTATATGATATACCATTTCTAAATCTGGCGAAAAGGGATATGCGTTTGGGAGTGTCTGCTTTTGAAGGCCCAGGTTCAAATTCTGATTCAGACAAACTGCCTGCTTCAACGCTCCCGCTTTTTGAATCTTCTGACAATAGCTGTATTTTAGAGCGGAACAATAATTAACATCCCATTTTGCAATTACTCCCATCTACTATTTTCTCCCTCATCCTCATGATGACTGATTGCGTTTTCGTTAGTTTCTACTCCACATTCTCCTCTGCTTCCTGAATTGCTGTTAAGACATGGTGTGGTCCGGAATTCAAACATGTGACTCTGAACGTAGGGAAAAACCAAAGGAAGAGCTAAGAACATAAAAAAGACAAAAGAGAGAAATCGACGAACGAACCAAACAATACTTAAGAAGAAGATTCATTACACAGGGTGTCCGAAAATTTCCTGACACATTTTAAAATTCAATATAAAATCAAGTAACTGTCGTAGAGGAGTTTGGACTAAAATGCTTCTCAGGCTAAAAGTTTAGGAGTCGTCATTTCTGTGTCACAGCGTCAAGATTAATCTGAAAATAAGAAAAAAAACACATGTTTAAAAGAAGACATACGCACAAGTGGCACCATCTATGATCGAAATTTGGAACTAATTATTTCCGTGCGCTTGAAGAAAACGTTTCTCATGAGAATCATTTTAGTCCAGGCCGCAGTCCTGTACAATAAATACTTGATTTTATATTGAATTTTAAAATCTGTCAGGGAATTTTCGGGCACCCTGTATTATCAAAAACTGTACTTATATCCTTAACGTATATAATTAACAGACTTTTTTTAAATCACGTGGTTCAGATGCCAACTAATCGGAGTCTAATAGCAAGTTAGAATGTTTTCTTTTTTTAATAACCACTGAAATGTATATTTGTTTCAACGTAAAATAAATATACAAAAAAGTTGCCTCTCGAGTTCCGACCGTTACAAATTTAGAATATGATTTTGAAGTAACATATTGCTATTTTCTTTTCGAAAATGTCCCTCATACTTTAACTAGAATTCCCACATTACCACATTAGACTTCAAATATGTTATCACGTACGATTAACATAAAAATTGTCATGCTGGTGTGAAATCAGAGTACGTCATATAAGTGTAGTATAGTACTTTTTCCTTTCAAAGTACTCGTCGCGGTTTCCATACGCACGCGAAATAATATAATTGTCACGAACACACACGTTACAGCAGGACTGTCCAACCTTTCAATACGGCGGGCGTATCTTATTTAGTTGTAAACTTTCAAGGGCGCCATTTTTACATGTATGGAAACATAAAACAGTATTACTTCACTCTAGTATGGGGGAGGAATGCCAGTTTGACTCCTTTTTATTCCAGTAATTCTGAAATCATACGGGAAATTACGAAAGAAGAATTTTTACTTTAAGTAAGTTTAAAATTTTTGCCATTAAATAAAGCAAAATTACTATTTGGAATTTCTAGTATCGATTCGGGTCTTCTGAAGAGAAAAAGGAGGCCACACTGGCAGCCATGGTATGGTTCAATCACATGGAGGCGTCTTATAAGATGCACATACACCCACAATGTGGAACATAAACCTACTATGCAGAGCACCTACCTTGCAGAGCACGACATGAAAAATAGCTGCAGGAAAACCATAAATCGTAGTAAATTTAACATTATATTTTCCTGAGAGAGGCCTATCAAAATATCAGATTGTAACAAAAGTTTTCCGAAACAGCTAATACGGTCTGTGCAAACAGTTTGCATTGACTTGTTTGCTCATATTTTGTCAAATGATTTGTGGCATTTGAAAGAAAGAGACTTGCTTTATAACACTGTGTTGTGAAATTTGTAAAAATATATCGTTATCACCAAGAACATGGTGTCTGAAAAAGAACTATCACGTTACCAGATTAGAACCATCATTTACTTCCAGTTCTGTTGCAAAAAGTCTGCTACAGAATGTCACCGAATAAAGTGTACAGCTTTAGATACTTGTTTCTAACTATTATATCTCTTGATGTTGTACCATATGACACTATGAAGGTTTGGCGGAATGGCGGTTATATATAAAATTACAGTTTATTATACATATTATAATTAGTATTATGTAATAGGGATTTGGCGGAAAACTTTCGTCACAACCTAATATTTTGTAGAGGAAGGAGTAAAAAATTTAACGCCTAAAATAGGAAATTGTGTGGAACGCTAATGATTTTAAAGAAAAATCTTCTAAAATGTATTTGTATTTAAAAAATTCCAGATAATAGATATCGTTCGAAAGGGCGCCACTTTGGACAGCCCTTCGTTACAGTAAAATCCATTAAAGCTGAATCGCTACGAACCGGGAAAACAATTCTCTTTTAGGCAGGTTTTAATCTTAGCAGTTCTAATTATATGGCAATCCCTCTAACGGGACCGTGAAGCTTTTCCATTTTAAAAAGATATTTCGATATAGATCGATTCCGTTTTCACAGGTTTTATTATATATATTTATAATTCTGTACTTACATCAGAAATTCGAATTCTTATCACATCTAAGTTTTCAAAAATGCTCTGATCTGTATAAAATTCAATGTGTTTTCCGCTGTAGTAGAGACCTTTTCTTCTGATTGAAAATATCACTATATAATGAGTACATCTTACTTTTTAATTGGCTCTCATCAAATTTCAAAAATATTATAATATACTGTAAGATGGCATAACATGAAAGCATATTATACAATATTCCGACACTTAAGATGGTTGATGAATAATAAATTATAAGTTTTAGAATATCGATTTCTACATGTCATCAAAATTTAATTTCTCGAGCTTTATTTAGTAAAAAATACGTCATCAAAATTCTGTGTTCTAATTAAGTAGCACGTTTCATATTTGGTAAAGTAAACTTGAAACAAACTTACTTAACTCTGAGAATTTTAATTACGGTTTGAAGAAATATCCAGGGTGCATAGTTATTTTAATATATTAATACATTTCTTCCAAGTTGTGAAATATTCATTAAAGAATTTTTAATTAAGATTCTTTTACTTCTGTTCGCCAACATAGATGTCTAAAATTACTTTTTAAAATAAATTTCTAAATTTGGAATATTAGAATGAAATTAATAAGATAGACAAATGTTTTATCTAAGAAACCAATTGTATCCATCTCAAAACATAAAGGAAACTATTCTACATTATTTTCATGTGGAACCTACTTATGTTACAACAAATTACAACCAAATTTAAAGGTTTTTTGAAAATTGTGTTGAAAAAATGTATTATTCAAGTTAAATAATGAGAAGCACTGTTTATAATCACTGTCCCAAATCTTGTAAAATAAAAGTTTAAAAGTTTAAAGTTTAAAAAAATAATTAAGATTAAGATTAATCATTTTTAATTTATTATTTACCGAAAGAGACTTTTAAAATAAATTGCTTATTTTAAATATTTTGCCAATGATACAAAATATTAACCAAAATTTTTCCTTTCAAAGAAGTGAATGTTCATTTTCAGGCACACACAGGTCAAGTTGGCATTATCACACCAGAAACGAAATTAGAATTATTGCCTCTATGTTCATACCGGCATATTATCATGTAATTCTTGATAAAGAAACAATTCATTTCTTCATATTTTACTTTTACACTTTTCCATGGTTCTCATGATGGAAGTTTTTGTATTACAGTAAATATTAATCACAGTTAGTTAAATAATTCAATAAAAATCCGAAGAGGAAATTATTTTTGATAAGAACAATAATTTTTGCCTTGTTTATGTTTACAATTTTCAAATCCAAAATGTATGAATTGAGATATTTTGTAGCGTAAAATTTGAAATGGTCTTTGGTGTCGTACCTTAACATTCAGCGGAATGTGAGTCAGAGAGAAAGAATTTTAGAAGGAATCATGCAAATACGCATAACAAAAGAGGTACAAAAGAGGCTTTTTATTTAGGTAGGGACGGCGAACTTATCGCACGCGGTAGATTATTTTCGGTATAGCATAGATTCAAGTTCTAAATCAAAATTAATGAAATAACATAAAACGCATTAGACACTTGAATTTGACTGAATTCGATTATTGCGATTGGTTGTCATGTCATACAGATTGAAGAAAATGAAAAAATGAATGAATTTCATTCTAGCTCAATAAATTTCCTATTAAGAGAGGATTAGGAGATTATCGGGAAAGAAAGATTGTAAGGCATTATAAGCAAAAATGCCGATGGTAAAAATATGACAGCTTTAAATTCAGTTCCGGACAGGAAGAATTGTTTAACGAAACTGGCGTTTGTCGTTTAAACATTTTTTTCGAGTCATTAGTTTCAGAAATGAATAATATGGAAAACTCAGATAGAAACCTATCGTCAGATAAGTTCAATTCAGCTGGCATTATCTTAAAAATAACTAATTACAAAGCTCATATCTCTTATATAGCATCTAAGATCCAATGACAGACATAATATATTTTATAAATAGCTTCTAAAGTATAAAACAGTAAACATTGCCCAGATTTTTTTTATCCTAAAAGTTAAACTTTAAGTAATTTTGATTCATTATAATCGATCCAATAATATTTTTGGTTGTTGGCACATCAAGATCTCATAAAATATGCATTTGGAAAAATTTAATATACGGATGTGAAAATGTTCGCATATGAAATTGAACTCATCATGCATGAAATATTTCTAAATGGATGAAAATGGTATTTTGCTTAAAACGAAATCACTATGACTGACTGTCTTGGAATTGATTATACGCATAAAGTATAATTTGGCTGTTTCTAAGCAACAAACTACTCAGTGGTCTGTGTCTGATTGGTTAATTTGTTGTTTTCAAACAGATTTAAAGAGGAATATTAAGAAACATATAGTGTTGAAATTTTAAAATCTTAAATTAATTCCAAAATTACTAAATGGCCCTAATATAGAGTTTACATGCAATAACAATATTATTAAGAGTTATCAAATGGTTTTTGTGATAATTTAACCTTTGAACGCTTTAACAGAAAATAAAAAGTAAAGTAAAAATAAATAAATTATGATATTTTGTCATTAGATCCGAAACGAGAAACTCTTTGGAAGCAGATACATTATCTCCGGCATCGTCGCCATGGAAAAATTAGTGAAATTTCAGCAATAAACATTTAATTGCAATCCGGCTTCGAAGATATGTAGAGGCTGATAACCCATCAAAAGGAGATGCAATCAAAGCGATAGATTTTTATACTAATACTAAGGGGCTCTGAAACTTACGGGGTACACTCGCTAAACCCCGTTCAGACACCCCAAACTCTAAAAACACGCTAATTTGATCGGATTTAAAAGTATTACTGAAAAATGAATTATAATTAAAAAATCAGTGTCCATCACCCTATAAACGGTTTTCCATTTATTTCCCTTTGATTGAGGAATCTTAAGGCCGAATCAGCTGCTGTTAAGACAACCAATGGCTGTTTTCGTGTTTGATTCAATAAGATCAGCTAAACATTTGACAATAAGCTAATGTAAAATGAATGAAATAAACAGAGTCTTTGCCTCTCGATGTTTTTTAACAAGGCTATAAAAAAGTTGCTTTAAATAAGACATTTTAAAGGTATCGTTTTAAATCTGACATAATTTACACCAAAGTTTTCTTTCTCTTTTTAATATTCACATGAAAATACTTTTGTTGTTAGAAAGGAAATAATATTATTTGCGCTTTCAAAGAATTGGCAACAATAGCTAAAAAAACTATCTCGAAATATGAAATAAATCTCTTGTGTAAATATATTTTTTAATTTAAACTATTTGACAGTATGTATTATTTGGCCATTTTAAATATGACAGATTTCTCCCATTTACTACTTTTAACGCATATTAATTAATTTAGTATTTTAATGTTTTCTTTCACGTGTAAATACAATTTTCATGACGTAGTTTTCAATATTTTCCTGCTTGTAAGACGTAATCATTTAATTTTAAGTTGAAAGTTTTTTTTCTGTTTTTAACAGTCACGCAGAAATATATTTTTTATTTGAGAGGAAATATAGGAAATATAATTCTTTGCATTATTTTACAAGTTGTCATCAACACAAAAAATGACTTTTTCTAAATATGAAAATAATATCTCTTGAAAAGATGAAAATTATAATAAAAATTGAAAAAAACGCTAAAAAATTTGTCAAATTAAAAAAATAAATACAGTCTGCTCACCGCAAGTTCGAAATGTATATCCTTAGAAAAAATCATTAAATTCCCATGTATAGTTTTTGCTCCTGTATAAAACTTTTTTAACAGAACTTCTTTGACCAACTTTAACATTAAATATCTCTTAAAATAAATCTTCGATTTAAAAATTGTCTACTTCAGCGTGTTCATCAAATATTTCTCTCTAATACTACCCATTTTCATATTTTTGAATGCAGTCTTTTTTTTTTAATATTTGCGAAGGAAGACCTTAAGTCACAAAAAATTCACTAATGCTTTCACTTCTACATATTTACACTCTAAAAAGAATTTTCGTATTTGTCCAGTACAATTTCCGGATATTTCCAGATTTTTTTTTCTTTTACGATTTAGTAATAAAAATAAGTCCCGCAGATTTAGAGAAAATGAAAATTTAGCATTATTTGACAACGATACTCTCAATACTTTTCGACACATTCACGAAATCCCTTTAATAGGAAAAAAATTAAAATTTGTAAAAATCCGGAAATTTTAATAGCAATAAACGTTTTTTTTTTCTTTTTTCTGTGTAATAATCAATTATTTCATTAAGTTAATGCGTGATTAGAAATTTAACTTTTAAGAATGTTGTTACATTTGTACATTGTTACAACCGTTTATACCAGGTTTATGTTAGGCGCTTTACTGAAACTTACATAAACAGAAATTTAACTTTAAAAACACTTAAAAATTACGATTTTTTTTATAAATAGAATGCGGCTAAAAATTTATTTTCATTTTCTAAACCATATTAATTACAGAAATCTATACAAGCTACATTTACATACATTTATTTGTATTTATTTTTTCGTGAACTCTATTGTTCCACTGAACACATAGGACACATTCCAAAATTACCTTGTCTTTTTAAATACAATTGTACACGAGTTACACCAACAATGGATTTAATTATGCTTCAAAACTCAGTTCCAATATAGGCAGACTGTGAAACTGCAACAATGCAATTTTAAACAGTAAGAAAGAAAAAATAAAAAATAAATGAAAAGTGAGTGCGTAATCATTAAAAAATACGCTTTTATCAATGGAGTTCTTTTATCAAGTAATAGTTTCATATTAATTAAATTCTGAATGTACGTTGAAAAATCAGTTTAGAAATCTTAATAAGATAGTTTAAATAATGTTTGCTTTTCTGTTAGCCCTCTTAACTACATTTTGAAAAAGAAACGACAAAAATCATAATTTTTTAAACACTGTGAACGTCTGGAAATTTTTCTGTATTTTCATAAGAACACTTGTAATTCCCTAGATATTCAATTTATTTTAATTGAGGTTTGATGCTATAATATCTTTCATATCCCTTCATACTTTTGAAAACATAATTCTGTTAAAAATATTTTTGTCTACAGTCACTTTAATATGATTTATTTAAACCCAAAAACGCGGGTTAGGTACATATTTGGTTTATAATAAATTCACGAGCTCACGCGTTCTACAACTCATATTAAAAATATTAGAATAATTACTTTTTTTTTACAAATTGAAAATATCGTTTGGTAATTTAATGTCTTTTTATGCAAATATACAAACGATATTTTTATTAAGAACTTATTGTTGATTAAACTTATTTATTATCTTAAAATTAATATAATTTTTGAAAATATTAATTGAAAAAAAATATATTTTGAAAAATCAAAATATTAGAATATTTATTCCAGTGGTTCAAAATATTAGAATATTTCACATAAATTCTCCTGTAACTATCACCAATTCGGGTCATTCCATGTCAAATCATCCAGCAATTTTACAAAATGTCACCCACCATCTCAGATTTTGACGAAACTTGGAACATGAAAACATACATGTATAAGATGCTACCACATGAAATTTCAATTGAATCCAATTAAAATATTTCAAATTATAAGCATCTGAACATGTGACACTTTTCTTTTTCTATGGACATTTTTTAAGTGTTGATTTTCTGTATGGTTCTACAAAAAACTTCATAACTCTTTACCAAATAATTAAAATGGTTAAATTTTTTGGCGGAACTTTCTTTATATTATTTAATTTATAAAGTAATACCAATTTTTATTTTATTTTTACAACAAATATATTTTTTAAATTTTTGAACTTTTGAATACCCATATAAAATTGACATTTCATATATGAATTTCACAAAAATATTTTTAGATGTGCTACCCATTTTATTTTGCTAAATATTTTTTATGAGCTCTTTATTAGTCAATCTTTTCTCAATAACAAAATTAAAGAGGTGTTTTTTGAAAAACTTGAGAAAAACATTTTTCTTTGAGATTTTTTGAATATTCATATAAAATTGACACTTCATGTATGAATTTCAAAAGAAAAAATATTTTTAGATGTACCACCCATTTTATTTTGTTAAATATTTTTTATGAGCTATTTATTAGTCAATCTTTTCTCAAAAAAAAAAATAATAAATAAATAAATAAAGAGGTATTTTTTGAAAAACTTGAGAAAAAAAATTTTCTTAGATTTTTTTTTATATGCATGTATTTTGAAGACATATAAAAATATAAAGAAATAATCTAGCATAAAGATGATCTGGAGACTGATGAACTTTATTAATATTCAATCAACTCGTAAATTCTGGACGCCCTTCCCCTTACATTCCAAAAATTCATGAGATACATATTTAGATAGATTCTTCAATATCCTGTCAAAATAAACATAAGTGCCATATTTTTCTAACTAATGCTAGATTTAAATATTTATTTATTTTTTTGGGGGGGGGAGGGGGGGGGGGCATCTTGTCAGTTTTTGTCAAAATAGTTTTCAATTATTAATATATGATATTATAAGAGGATTGACTTTTAAAACTAACATCAAGTCTTTTAACTTCATAAACTGAAATAAAATTATTATAAATAAATTAAGTAGAATTAGTAGCAATTCAAGGTAAAATTAATGAGGTTATTAAAAAAGCAAATGAATAAAGATTTATTTTGATAAATTTTGTGTATAATTTAACAATATGTCACATAAAATTCTAAGTTCTATATCCTGTAATAAAATCATACTTTTTTTTCTTTGTTACTGATATAATATATACATACAAAATTTACTTACATATATAAGACACAAGTTTTTCAAGTTTTAACCAATTTCAAATATTAGATTTATTTCTGTGCCAGATTTGCACTTTTTTTATAATTGAATGGTTAAAGGTGTTTATGATAAATTTAAATGAAAATAGGAAATAGAAAATCAACATATTATTTCGCTAGATATTGCTTTTTATAAATGCTTCACTTACGATTGATTGTTTCAGTAGATTCTTTTGAAAGAGCATATGGCCGTCCTGTTGCAGTAGTCAATTCAATGCTACATAATATATGGTTGAAGGGCACGTTGCAATAATCATTATTTGGCCAGCAAAATGAAGTGGAAGGTCCGTTGGGATGCATAAACTTTATATTTGCATCTTTTTCATCATAATCTACGCTCTGAATAATCTCAATATACCAGTGATTATTTATGTTTTTATTACTTTATTTTTATTTCATTTTGAAGACTATAGATGAAACAAAACTTAAACTATAAATTTATACTTTCCACATTTTTTAAAGAAGATGCAAAGCTTAGATTGTTTGAATGAATATAGCTTTATAAATCAGTTTATACTTACTGGTTGTTTTTGAGTTAGCATAATGGAAATTTTATTTGACTACATAGCGGAAGTTAATTTGGCACAGATGTCATATACGCCCCATATTGGCGCGATTTGTTTCCTATGCCAATTTGGCGAAAACATCAACAGCATAAACAACAACATCCGGGTTACCATATCAAGCAAAATAACGACACTTTGGCACCAGTTAAGTACCCGTTGCGTATATGACTTTGGCGTCAGAAAAAAATCGCGCCAATATAGGGCGTATAGGACATCTGTGCCGTTAATTTTCTGTAACAGAAATATGAATTTTATACTTTAATTTATTTAAATAACATTAAAAAAGGTTTTTAGAAACAAAATTATAATTTAATTATAATATTTGTTTATTATTATTACACGTATTTTTGAAGAATTTTGAACTTTAACAATACTTTAGATATATTCTGTAAAATTAACAAAAATTTTTTTTTCTCAAGAATTTCAAAAAACACCTTTCTAATTTTTTTTATTATTAAATGTTTTCCTTTTAAACTATATATATAAAAAAAATCATCCAAATCAAATGGGTAGCACATGTAAAAAAAAAAAAAATGAATTACATATTTTCATATTTTTCTTAACTCCTTAGATAAAATATTTTTTTAAAACAATATTCGAGTTCTAAAAAGTTTTATAAACCATTCTTTTCATAAAATATATTATTAAGAATTTCTAAAAAAATATATAGCTAATTTTATTAATAATATTTAGAAAAATGAGCATTTTTATCCAACATTACATGTTTAACGGAAGATCATTTTCTGCAAAAAATTGAGTAAGAGGGGTATTTTTAAATGCTTGTAACTCATGAAAAATTATTATTTTAAACTGAAATTTCGTGTAACAGCATATCTTTAGACATTGTTTTTGTGTTTAAAATTTCATAGAAATCTGTGACGGTGGGTGACATGGTCTGGATGAAGTGACATGGAATGACCCATTCATAATTGGTGGCATCATTCATTAAATTCAGACGATTTTATTTAAAATCAGTATTCTTTTTGCAGTTTGTTTGCTTTTCATCTTAAAATGAGTCGTGTGAGTGATATTCCTGAATCCATTAAACTTCGTATGGTTGATTTGTATCGGTACGGTAAAAATCAATGTCATATAGCGAATTATTTACATTATTCGCAATCAAGCGTTAGTAAAATACTAACCCAATGTTCAAAAAATGAAAAATTTAAAAATAACCGCCGAAATGCGATCGAAAACCAAAAACATCTGCTAGAGATGACAGAAAACTGAAGCGTATAGTTAAGAAAAACCGTTTTAAAAGTGTGCGATTCTTGCGCCGAAAATGGAAAGAAGAAGGATTTGAAGTTTCTACATCGACAACATTAAGACGCCTCCATAAGTTTAAGTTTGAATCTTGTGTATCGAAAACAAAACCTCTCATGACTGCAAAACAAAAGCGTATAACATTGAATTGCTATAAATCAAGACATTTATGGAGCGAAGCAGATTGGAAAAATATATTATTTAGCAATGAAAGTATGTTTTGTGTTTCATATGATAATCAAGGTATTCGAGAATGAAGCAAGAAGCATTTGATAAAGAATGCCTTAAACGTTCCGTAAAATTTGCCGCTAATGTCATAGTTTGGGGTTGCATGACTGCAAAAGGACCTGGAATGTTATGCATCGTCTATGAAAATATTAACTCTCCGATATATCCAAAAATTTTAGAATATTACATGATTCCATCATCAGAAGATTTATTTGAAGATGATTTCATCTTTCAACAAGATTTAGCGTCACCGCACACCTCGGTCTCAACTTGGAAGAAAGAACTCAACTTGGGAGTCTCAACTTGGAAGAATTGGTTCCGACAACGCAACATTAAGGTACTTCCTTAGCCACCAAACTCACCAGACCTTAATCCCATCGAAAATTTATAGTGTATAATGAAGAAAAAACTCCAAGAAAATCCTCCTTCAAGTAAAACTGAGTTAGTAGCACGTATAAAGTCTATTTGAGCTAATATTGAAAGAAATGTTTGTAAACACCTTGTACATAATATGCAAGATCGATTGTACGCTGTTATGAAAGCTAAAGGGGAGGCTACAAAATATTAACTACCATTTACTTCATATTCATAAGGTAATATTGTTACGTAAAATAAAATATTCTAATATATTTTGAATCAATCTAAATTTTATTCTAATATTGTTATGGGTTTCAGAAAATTAATTGTACTGTATTTTATATTTTGTAAATGTTAAAATCTTATCTAAACATTTCAGATTTAATTTATTTTTCGGACCAGAAGAAATTTAATTGCATTTACTTAGTATCAAAAATAAATAAATTAAAAATAATTTTCCCTTATGACTTTTTCTCAATTATTCTAATATTTTGAATATGAGCGGTAACAAGCGAAAAAGAAACCGGTGAATTGTAGGGTGCTAAAGCACAAATAAAATTTGAAATGATATTGTAGCTGAGCTACTAGATTACAAGATCTCTCTCTCTTGAACCAAAAACGACCTAGATGTGCTTTGACTATTGATGAAGAAATCCGAGTTGCTTCACTCTGTTAAGTATAAACTCTAGCTTTCTTACGTCTTTTATTTCTCTTATTTATTTTTTAATTTTAAACATAATGTTAAAAAATAACCATATGTGTATATATGTATTTATGGCGATTTTTCGTATTTTTCCCTTTAACCGTCGCAGGTGATAAATCGCCAAATATTCTTGAAATTTGCAATTGTATACGAGTGACAACATCAATGGATTTAATAAGGTGCTAAAACACGCCTAACAAATCAGGACAAATGGCTGTGAAACTACAACGATACAATTTCAAACACCAAAGAAGATTAAATTAAAAAATTAGTGTGTAATTATTAAAAAATACGCTGTTTTCAATAAATATTTTCATATTACTTAACTTGTGATTATAGAAAGAGAAATTAATTTAGGAGTCCTAAAAAGATGTTCAAAATAATGTTTGATTTTCTTTCATGATAGTCCTGTTAACTGTATCTTAAAACAAACAATAGCAAAAATCGCAATTGCTTAAAATAAATTCACGAGATCTCGCTTTCTATCAAGAGAAAATGAAAGCGGTGAATTTTCGGATTCAATGACCACGTCCTATTCACGTATTTTATTGGAAATTATTTGCATAAAAGAGTGATTGATAAAAAATTATATATATACCGGGTGAGCAAAAAGTCCGTATAAACTTTAAAAATTCATAAAAATCGAAAAAATAACCGAAATAAAAAACTGTTTGGAGGATTAGCATCTATAGATCACGGGAATTTTTTTAAGAAAGAAATAAAAAATAACTCAAAAAACAAGTGACAGATGGCGCTGATTCGTACGGTTTTGGTGCAAATGAGATGATTATAAGAACTTGCGCTCCTAATCCAGAACTAGTTCACCATTGTGAGCCGTGTACGTGATCAAGGTTGCTGAGTGCGAAGAATAAAGCTTTGTTGGTGAAGTTATTTTACGTGAATTAGGAATCGGCGACCAATGCTTTGCATAAATTCCGAGTTCAGAAGAATGTGAGGACTGGAAAAGGGTCTTTAACAGCAACAGGCCTCATAAAGCTCGTTTGGAGGTTTGAGGAAACCGGAACGCTGGAGGTTCGTGTAAGATCCGGAAGACCATGTTTAATGAAGGCACGTTCGCCGCGTGTTGCTGCCGAAATGGAAGTTTTAGGCAGATCATACACTGAGCAGACAAGCAGGCAAAAACGTAAGACAAGCGACAAGTTGTAACGCTAAAACCGGTTTCTTCTTTGTTATCAGGGTGAAATGTCTCTTGTCTTACGCTTTTCTGTCGCTTGTCTGTTCAGTGTGTGATATGCCTTAGCGTCTGATTCAGCTACGGGAACCAGCAATGCTCGTGAAGCTGCCAGACGCTTGGGCTTACCACGATCTTCGGTACGCAATATTCTTCACGAAATACTTGATCTGTACCCATACAGATTACAGTCGTGCCATGAACTTTTACGAGCGAATACCGTACACTGGGAAGCATTTGCGATGTGGGTTTTTTCCAAAATCGAACAGAATCCCACCTGGGTTTTTATCATTTTCTGGACAGATGAAGCTCATTTCTCGCTGCACGGCGACGTTAATATCTATAACTGTTGCATCTGGGTAACGTCTAATTCGCATGAGTATACCCTGAAACTGTTGCATTTTCCGGAAGTAATTGTGTGGTACGGATTCACAAGTTCGTTTAACATAGGACTTTTCTTCCTTTCTTCCATCCTAGGACCTTTGAAACGCAGTGCCCAGTAAAAGGGTGGAAAACGACTACAGTGAATGCTCAGCGTAATTTAATACTTCTGCCTGAGAAAGTCATGCCATGTTTACTTGAAAGAAGATGCGATTTCTACCTTTACGTTTATGCAAGATGGAGCCCCTAGTCACACAGCTGCTCCTGTCAAGGAATTCCTTCTACAGACGTTCCGGGAAGTCAAAACCATTAGCAGGGGTTTCAGGTTCCCGTGGCCTCCTCGGTCTCCAGATTTGACACCGGCAGATTCCCGATTATGCGAGTATTTAAAATCCCGAGTGTATCGATCCGGTCCGTCTAATCTGGCGGAACTGAAAGATGCGATCCACCGAGAGTTGTCATGTGTGCATCCAGAGTTGCTCACTCTGCCGTTGCTGGATTTGTGACTCGCCTGCAATGTGTTATCTCCTGAGGTGATGGTCATGTGGAACACATAGAGCTGTAATAAACGATTTGGAGTCATTCTGTTCGTTATTTGCGTATCCTTCCTTTGACTCAGGTGCGTTAGCGTCATCTATTGGCTGTTTTGTTAAGTTATTTTTTTTTCCTGTCTTAAAAAAATTCCCGTGCCCTATAGATGCTAACCCTGCAAACTGTTTTTCATTTCGGTTATTTTTTCGGTTTTTTATGAAATTTAAAGTTTATACGGATTTTCTGCTCACCCGGTATATATATTAATACTAGCAGGCTATGCCCGCTGCGCTGGTCAATATTTCCAAATGAACCTTGGATTAAACTAAATGGTGAATTTGAACTTGTATTTTAAACAATATGGATCTTCAGCTTGACCTTGCACATTACTGAAAACGATGCGAACGCCATTGCGATATAATGTTATCTTAAGCGTTGGACAAAATTTAGCAATTAAGAAGTAATTGTTTTAGTTGATTATAAACAGCGCACTTATGGTCGGGTAATGAGACCGTTATGACAACAGGAATTAATACCTCTGTAACTAATCAACATATAATGAAATCGTATATACTGACACCATTCCTAAAAGTCATGCAACAGGGCCACTTGTAACAAAATATGTTCTGTAGATTTTTTTAAAAAGGGTAAACTTTCATAATCAGGTTCACTTAATTTTTGAGCTTTTACTGTTGCTCTATAACTAAGTACCCTTGAACAATATGTATATGTCGTAGGCTAATTGAGAAATCCGGCTCTTTGCAAACAGCCTAGACTCTTTGCAAAGAGCCGGGCTAATTGGAGAATCCATCTCCCTTTTTCCAATTAGCCTGATATTTTTCAGGCTTATTGCAAAGAGCCTAGAAAGCGTTAGGCTAATTGAAAAATGACCACTTATTATCCGATCAGGGTGATATTTTTAGCTCACAGGCTATCAAAGCCTGTGAGCTTATGTGCCCGCCGATTCTGTATGTACGTGTGAACGTATGTACGTAACGCGATAACTCTTGATAAAAATATCCGATTTGCTTCAAATTTTTTTTTCAAGGTTCATTCTGATAAGGTGCTTCTCTGATTAGTTTTTGGGGTTCATTGGTTAAGGATAAATGCGGAAAAGGGGGGCTTATCCCCCTCCCTTAATTTCTATAAATGGGTTTTTCATGCAGAAATATTCGATTTGCTCCAAATTTGGTATACCGGTTTATTGTGTTAAGGAGCTTCCTTGATTAGATTTGGAAGCTCATTATTTAAGTATAAAGGGGGAAAGGGGAGCTACGCCCCTTAATTTAGATAAATCGTTTTTTCATGATGAAATATTCGATTTGCTCCAAATTTGGTATACCGGTTTATTAAGTTAAGGAGCTGCCTTGATTAGATTTGGAGGTTCATTAGTTACATATAAAGGGAGGAAAGGGGGTGCTATCCCCCCCCCGTAATTTAGATAAATGGGTTTTTTATGCAGAAATATGCGATTTGCTATAAATTTGGTATACCCGTTAATTATGTTAAGCAGCTTCCCTGATTACATATGGAAGATTATTATGTATAAAGGGGGGAGAGGGGGTAATTGCCTATCCCCTTAATTTAGATAAATGCGTTTTCCATGTAGAATTATTCGATTAGCTCAAAATTGGTATACTGGTTTATTATGTTAAGGAGATGGCTTGATTAGATTTGGAGGATCGTTATTTAAGTATAAGGGGAGGAAAGGGGGGGGGGGATCCCCCCCCCTTAATTTAGGTAAGTGGGTGTTTAATGCAAAATTATTCGATTTGCTCCAAATTTGGTATACCGGTTTATTATGTTAAGGAGCTTCCCTGATTAGATTTGGAGGTTCATTAGTTAAGTATAAAGGGAGGAAAGGGGGGCTAGACTATCCTTTAATTTAGATGAATGGGTTTTTCATGCAGAGTTATTCGATTTGCTCTAAATTTCGTACACAGGTTTAATATGTTAAGGAGCTTCCCCGATTAGATTTGGAGGTTCATTAGTTAAGTATAAAGGGAGGAAAGGGGGGCTAGACCCCCCCCCCCTTAATTTAGATAAATGGGTTTTTCATGCAGAGTTATTCGATTTGGTCCAAATTTCGTATACCGGTTTATTATGTGAAGGTGCTGCCTTGATTAGATTTGGAGATTTATTGGTTAAGTATAAAGGAGGGACAGGGGCTAGTGTCCCCTTAATTTAGATAAATGGGTTTTTCATACAGAATTATTCGATTTGCTTCAAATTTGATATACCAGTTTATTACGATATGGCTTCCTTTATTTGATTTGGAGGTTTATTGGTTAAATATAAAAGGGGGGAAAGGGGGGCAATTGCCCTTCCCTTAATTTAGATAAATGTGTTTTCATGCAGAATTATCTAATTTAGTTTAATTTTTTTTCTAGGTTCATTCTAATAAGGAGCTTTTCTGATTAGATTTGAAAGTTCATTGGTTCAGCATAAAGGGAGAAATGGGGGAGCTAATACACCCCCGCCCCCTTAATTTAGTGAAATGGTTTTTCATGCAGAATTATCTAATTTGCTTCAAATTTGGTATACTAGTTTATTATGTTAAGTAGCTTCCCTGATTAGATTTGGAGGTTCTTTGGTTAAGTAGAAAGGGGGGCAACGGGGATTAATACCTTCATTTATTTTTCGAGGGGCATTATTCTTTGTAATAAGAGTATAATATGCAATTAGTGTGAATAGCTTGTGAGCGCAATGCCATCAGTTTAACTGGGCAATTTTCTTTTTATTAGGTTTATTAACGCATAACCCTACCCAAACCCGAAAAATAAATTACAACATACCGTAACCCGATCCGAGCAAGACAAAATAATTTCAGTCTACATGCAACTCGACCCGAACCTGAGAGTTCCATTTGAAAAAACAAGACATCCCAAACCAAATCTGATAACCGACAAAAATATTCCAAAGATCCGTAACCGGATCCTAACAAGACAAATTAGTTTCCGTGGACACGCAACGCTACCAGAACCTAAAAATTTCATTCGAAGTCAAACCTGAAACCCGCCCCGAACCAAATCTTAACCGACAAAAATATTCCAAAGAACTATAACCCGATGCAAGCCAGACAAAATAATCTTCGTCCACTGGCAACCCGATCCGAACCTGAAAGTTCTAATTGAACTCAATCCGAAACCTGGTTGTGGTCGGTTTTCGGGTTGACTTCAAATGGAACCTTCAAGTTCGGATCCGGTTGAAAAAAAATTAAACTAAATCAGATAATTCTGCATGAAAACCCATTTATCTAAATTAAGGGGTGGGGCAATTTCCCCCCTTTCCCCCTTTTATACTTAACCAATGAACCTCCAAATCAAATAAAGGAAGCCATATCGTAATAAACTAGTATATCAAATTTGAAGCAAATCGAATAATTCTGCATGAAAAACCCATTTACCTAAATTAAGGGGACACTAGCCCCTGTCCCTCCTTTATACTTAACCAATAAATCTCCAAATCTAATCAAGGTAGCTCCTTAACATAAAAAACCGGTATACGAAATTTAGAGCAAATCGAATAACTCTGCATGAAAAATCCATTTATTTAAATTAAGGGGGGTGTCTTCCCCCCCCTTTCCTCCCTTTATACTTAACTAATGAACTTCCAAATCTAATCAGGGAAGCTCCTTAACATAATAAACCGGTATACCAAATTTGGAACATATCGAATAATTTTGCATTAAAAACCCATTTACCTAAATTTAGGGAACTAATCAGGGAAGCACCTTATCAGAATGAACATAGAAAAAAAAATTTGAAGCAAATCGGATATTTCTATCAAGAGTTATCGTGTTACG
This sequence comes from Maratus speciosus, assembly GCA_963932465.1. Classification (NCBI taxonomy): domain Eukaryota; kingdom Metazoa; phylum Arthropoda; class Arachnida; order Araneae; family Salticidae; genus Maratus; species Maratus speciosus. Next base: position 293,460,722 of record OZ010791.1, read on the forward strand.
TACATACGTACGTACGTACGTACGCACGTACATACAGAATCGGCGGACACATAAGCTCTCAGGCTTTGATAGCCTGTGAGCTAAAAATATCACCCTGATCGGATAATAAGTGGTCATTTTTCAATTAGCCTAATGCTTTCTAGGCTCTTTGCAATAAGCCTGAAAAATATCAGGCTAATTGGAAAAAAGGAGATGGATTCTCCAATTAGCCCGGTTCTTTGCAAAGAGTCTAGGCTGTTTGTAAAGAGCCGGATTTCTCGATTAGCCTACGACATATACACTAAAACCTTTCCAAAATTATTACCTAACTAATTGTGGTATATCCTACGAAAGTATTATAAACAATCGGAATGAAATACAAATTTACGTTGTAAATATATAGTAGATGATGATGATGCGATTTTGTGTAATAGAACTCATAGTAAAGTTTTCGCTTCAAACAAAAACGATGCTTTCAACATTAAAGCTAATACACCAGTATGTGAAGTATCCGATTACGGAAGGTTAACTTGAATTCTCAGGAGCAACTACTCAAAGAAAAGTGAATATGTGGCTTTTGTGATACTTTTATGTCAGCCGGGCGCAGGTAATAAATCAATAAAGATTGTTTTCATAGCATATTCTTATTTTATTATTTTCATTTAAAACACAAACCTTTCACTCATTTAATTTAAAATGCATGCCTTATACTAATTTCATTTAAAAAACTGAAAAGATAAACAATAACAGGAAATAATACCATAATTAAAAGCAAAAAAATATTTTTAATTTACATACGCAAAATGTAACTACTGCTACTGGGAATTTTAAAAATTCTATCAGCGACATGTGCGCACGGTTGTTATAAATGTACCCATTTTTTCTTCTTATCGAGGAGCAATTTATAAATCGCACAATATTATTCTAACTAGAAAGGTAGCCCGTCAAAAATGACGGAAATTTAGATATTAAGATATATACAACTCATGTGCAAGAATATGAGTTTTCTCGCTTGTTCCGCAGTGATAGATGAAAATAACACATTTTAAGAACGAAACACATTTATGAAAAACTGTGTACAGTAGAAGACCACTAATCTGCACAGTTTGGTTCCAAGTGTTATGCAGATTTGAGGCTTTTTACGGTCATGTCTATTCAATCTTTGTTTACATATTTTTAAATTCATATATTGGACAATTTAGATTGTTGAGCCTTAAAAATAAATAAATAACACACTTGAAGTAAGGTTAAAAACTATTAAATTATCGTATACGATTTCATGAAATGGTATTATATGTGTGTGCTTCACGATCTTGGTTACGACGTTGGCGAAATTGGCTGCAACTTGTCATAATCCTAATAGTGTAGGGCGCTATAACAAAAAAGTAACCAGTTTTTAGTAAAATTTCTGATATAAAGTAGCTTTCAAAAACTTGTGTAAAATTGCAGGCTGTTCTCGTGTTATGTCAGTCCTAGGAATAATATTTCTAACACTGAAGATTTTCCATGTATAAATGGAATTTAGAAAAGCTTCTCCAAAAGAGAGGTCCTGAAATGACATTGTAATTCCTCTAACTTCAAAGTTTAATCGGGCCCTGATGTTGAGTACTGAAATCTAATAAATACAGTTATTTTGAATATTACAACAGAATTAAACAGTTAAACTTATTTAACTTAAACCCGCTGTTACTTCCCGATGTTATTTTTTAGTATTAAGAAAGAAAATTATTTAAAATGTTCAAATCATGCATTTATGGTTTTTTCCGTCTTTAACAACTAAATAAGGAAAAAATAGGTTTTTGTTCTGAGCTCATAAATATGACAATAAAATAATGTAACTAAGAGACATTGCAAAATTAAATCTTTGTGATTACAAAACCATAAACAAACGTTTTACCTACTATGACGTCATTAGAATATTGCCCATTGATTGTTGGAGAACTTGCTTTGTGAATGATTACCTCAATGATTTAATATTTTTGACGTTTCACTATGAATGAATCACTTGTGTTTGTTTAGGTTTATGGAATGAGATATTAAGCTGTGAACGTAATTTCAATTGAAGTTATCCAAGGATATATGTATTTTTTATCGAAATTAAAAACAATGCTTTGATCTCGAAATAAAAAGTTTTAGTTTGTATAATTTGTTATTTCTGTTAATTATTTTTTTAAGTACTTTTCCATTATAGCGCATTTTTTAAAAAAGCTTGGCGCGATTCGGGCATCGGAAAGTGAGATATGTTGCGAAAATATATAAGCAGTTATGAAAACAAATCTAATGAACTTTTATCTTTGTTTATATATGCACTTATATACATAAAAATATCGTTTCTAAATATATATAATTTTTTTTATATACAAATTACGGCACAGATTTCAGATATGAACCGGGATACCTAATTGGCGCCAAAATGGTGTTATTTTGCTTGCTATGGTAACCCGGCTATTGTTTTTTATTTATTAATAAATTGTTTATTTACTTTTATTTTCTGTTTTTTAATTATATAAACTGCTTTGTTCTATAGTTATTATTCAAACTTTTATTTATTTATAGTTATTTCCTTTTCAAAATGATAGCAAATAATTGAAAAATATATAAGTAACTGGTATTCGAAAGCGAGATTTCTGCAAAATTGGCGTCATAGAAAAATCACGCCAACTCCCATGCGTATATGACATCTGTGCAAAAATTACTTCTGTTTCGTTATAAAAATGGGGAAATAGCTTTTTTTATATTAAATTGTCGGCACAGATGTCATATACGCGCATATTGGCTCGATATTTTTTTGACGCCGATGTCATATACGCACCGGGTACTTAACTGGCGCCAAAGTGTCGTTATTTTGCTTGTAATGGTAACCCGAATGTTGTTTATGCTGTTGATGTTTTCGCCAAATTGGCGTCGGAAAAAAATCGCGCCATCTGTGCCAAATTGTATACATATGGAAAAAATTGCTTGTGAGTATGAAGCAGTAAATAGGGTGCCAGAAAATACGTTGGCAAACTTCTTTCTCGCCAAGAAACTTTTCTCCGAAGTTTTGTACATAAGCAATGATTGCTAGAAATGCATTTTTAATTATGATATGCGCTTTTATGTTTCACTACATTTATGTATACTATACTGTGTGTATAAATGCTACAGTTCATATTCAGGGCTACACAAAAGAATTCGTAAGGGTTACTGAGTATGAGAGTAAATTGCTTAAAGGTGGTTTTTAAAGGAGTTATGCATTTTTACGCCGAACTGCATTTAGTTTCCTAAGAAATGTTTGTAGAATATAGATAAAATGATATACATGGTCACGCAAAGAATTGGATACATAACCGTCTATGGATGATAATATCTGGAAATGTGATTTCAGTAGTTTTAAGAGTAGTTGAAATTAAATTTTAGCTAAATAGTGGCATGTAATAACGGTACTATTGGCTATGGACGGTAACTGCTGAAATCAATTTTTAAATTTTTTTTATGCGTTTTCTAAAATGTTTACTTAGTTATCTTGGTACTTCTTAGTTATCCCGTCGACCAAATTACTGTCGCCAAATTGTAAGATTAATTGCCAATAATGGTTGCCATTAATTAATTAATTGTAAGATTAAATGCCAATAATGGCCAATAAAACCTTTAATTCGACGTTTTATTTGTATTTTTGTTAATGTTTTACTATTGATTTGGCGATTTATATAATTTGGCGAAATGGGTCGACGGGATATCTAAGAAGTAACGTTATCTTATTTATTTTATTTCCCTAAATAACGAAGTTTTGTTAAAGCATTCAGGATGCGTTGGAAAGTGTTTCATATTCTATGCTTAACGCATGATTTTTCTTTCTTCTTTAGTCTTATTTTGCATTTATTTTATTCTTAATTTTGTAGTCTTATACTGTTTTATAGAAACTTTGGCACAGTTGTCATATACGTTATCATATATTGGCGCGATTTTTTTCCGACGCCAATTTGGCGAAAACATCAACAGCATAAACAACAACATCCGGATTACCATATCAAGCAAAATTACGACACTTTGGCGCCAGTTAAGCACCCGTTGTGTATATGACATTGGCGTCAGAAAAAAATCGCGCCAAAATGGGGCGTATATGACAACTGTGCCGAATCTTTAATATTTAATGTTTAAACTCTTCGCTCCACTCCCCTTGCATATAGTACAAACTCTAACACGGATAGCTCAAAATAATAGACAGTTTGGTACTTTTCCACTGTAGAGGCTGTGGCATTTTTTTAAAAAAGCTTGGTGTAATTTGGGCATCAGAAAGTGAGATTTGGGTACTTTTCCGTTATGCGGACACCATTGTCGCCAAGCGTAATAGTTGGCGCAAAATCGTGAATTGAATCATTTGAAAAATAAAAGAAAAACCATTGTCGATACTAAAGTGAGCATTTAAAAAATATAACATTTGAAAATTCCAGACTTTTACGAACTATTTCATCAAATCACAAATATATACTTAAAATAAGTGAACAAATAACTGCTATAAAATAAAGCAATAAAATAAAACTCATATTAAACTGCTGGCATAAAATTACAAATATCTTTTAGCATTTTGAAATAATTGGCGCATTAGCATACATTTTGGCATGGTGTCCGTATAACGGAAAAATATTGAGCTTTGTTGTCAAATCATATAAACAACTATGAAAACAAATTTGATGAGCGTTTTTGTTTGTTTTATATGTATATTATTGATGTTTTTATGTACAAATTACATCTGTTTCTGTATAAAATTAGAGAAACGGCTTTTTTATGTTAAATAAATCGTATAAATATCGAAAAAAATGCGTGTGTATATAAAATGAAACAGTGAATAGGTTCCCGGAAAATATGTTACCAAATTTCCTTTTTCGCCAAGGCACCTATACTGGAAAAGTGCCTAAAGACGATTAAAATCGCGCAGTTAGGATCTCACACAGTACACCGTTGTCTATTGGTGGTTATTTTATTAGTAGCATTGGGAGGAAGATGTAAAGATGTACTTTAAATTCTCACCCATAGATTTCGAAAAAATATCTTAAAAGAGTGGAGTTTAAATTAAATTTCGGTGACTTCCATTATGAAAGATTAATGGTTTTAAATTGGAATTTCACCAATTTAGCCAGATATCGCCAAGTTGGCTAACATTTGGCGCTACTGTGGTAACCCTGCATTAATATTTTTCAACAATAACTCATTTCAATGAGGCGGTCCTACCGGAATAGTGAGGGACACACAGAGACTTGGATTTTATATAAATAGATTCCAATTTCTTTCATTGAGGAACCTATGACCGGAAAAAATGGAAAAAGACTCTTGTAGATTCTTCGGATGACGGCATCTGACGCCATAAACCGAGTTTATATATATGAAAATAATTTTTAAGTCGTTACAAACATTGCTTTCATACTTAAATATTTTCATTGGTACTACTTGTTATCCCGTCGACCAATTTCGCCAAATTATATAAATCGCCAAACCATTCGCCAAATTATATAAATTGACATAATCTTTATTTTAAATAACGAAATAACAAATAAATTAGTATAACATTAATAAAAATACAAATAAAACGTCGAAATTAAAATCACTTGATGACGTAAACACGTGTAGTTTGTTTAAATTCAAGTGAATTTGATATTTACGATCAACCATTATTGGCATTTAATCTTATAGTTTGACGATAGATTTTTGGTCGACGGAATATCTAAGTAGTACCCTTTCCATTTTTGTTTTATAATGCTAAATTGTCAGTATTTTTTTCCTTTTATTTTACATAAAATCACAATTTTTTAAAAAAAAATTAAGATGCTTGCATTTTTATTTCAAACTCATAGAGCCGTTTTTATTTTTTAGCCAAAAGGGTTGATTTGAATTTTTTCCGTTGCTAGAGTAACGGATGTAATGATAGATATTTTGAGGTTTAGATGCCAAAGACACCGCCAAATTAGAAAAATATTAAATGTGTCATGAACTGTTGGACTTATAAAAATTTATTTGGTAGCATTCGATTCAGCATACAAAACTACATTAAAATATGCTATCATTTGACGCATAGTTTTGATATTCGATTTTTTTTCCCTCCCCGTGCAAAAACCATTAGTGGTGACACTTTAGAAAATCCTTTCTTAGCAGAAGTTTATGTCATAAGAAGTATTTTTACCACGATTTTCAAGATTTTAGGTTCAGTAGTTTGCGCTGTGCGTTAATTAGTCCCCTAATCCAGACTTTATTTTATATACTATATTAGATATGCGATTTTGCGGTGAATCGATGATCGAAAATTAGTTCAATATCATTTGAAATATTACATAACAGAGGAGAAAGTACGAAGAAAGACGAAGAAGAAATGACGAATTACAAAAGACTTGTAATTTTTTTTTTTTTCAAAATGTTGAATTTTTCCATAGTAATAACGTATTAAAACATAAATTTCCTTAAAAATTATCTTTATTTCCTAGATTTCGAATCTGTGAATTTTCCTATAAATGAAATTGGCGATATGACTTAAGAAAATAGATAATATTTGCTTAAATAAAATGGGTAATATTCGTTGATCTGAGTTCGAGTTTATAAATATCACATGCTTTCGGAATTACGGCGAAAAACATTTTAAAAAGTATGAAATTATTTTACAATATGTATGTGTAGCAGAAATTCACACTGAAATTTAAGTATTCGATTCCATTTTTTAAATATTAACTGATATCTATATAATTGAATATGAAAATGTACTCAAAAAATGATCTCTTTCACCTAAAAAAACACCATTTGTGAAAACATCCTCAAGCTAATGTCACGCTTATGCGTTTTTGGCTTAAAATCACATTGTTTGGCGACAAAAGAAAAATAAAAAATTGTAAAGAAACAAATAGTAATTACACATGTGACTCACAATTACATCTGCTTGTTTCTTCTATAAGTCACGTGATGGGACAATTAGATATAAAAAAAAAAAGAAAAGAACAGAACAGTGAGGAAATTTCGTTAAAATTTCATCTAATCAAATTTTCAGATTCGTTTCCATATCTAACGCAAGCGATAAAGAGCCAAATATTGCGTATCAAGTGTAATATTTCTTATTAAATTAATTTTTAAGCATTACAAATATATCTTTCGGGTTTCGATTAAATGTTTCCGTTTTTTAATATTATCACTCATTAAAACGGATTTTCTTCTTCTTTTTTTCTTTTTTTTTTTTTCATTTAAATAAAATTAGTAACAGTTTTTCTTTTATTTTTCGAGGTTTAATAGCCGTTTCAATTTTTTTTTATCAACGATGAATTTCGCCAAGAAATAAAATGGTAACCTTATCGCCCAAAATAACAGAATTTTCCGTCATAATTCTAAAACTAATATAGGTAGAATAATGTGTTATAGCTTAAAACCATCCCTGAAACAATACCTATCTAACGGTATAGGTTCCGTAAAAATCCCTGCAGTAGAACTCGAAATCTAGGCGTTCGGAACGAAATTTCCGTTTGGATTTTATATATATAATAGATAATAGAATACATAATAGATTTTATATATATATATAATAGAATAGATAATAGATTATGTGTTATGAACTATCTCAAAGTTTAAAACAGATCGCATTGTTAGATTTCCTAATTTTAACAATATCGCGTTATGTTAGTTCCACATTCCACCACCAGGGAGCGCACTCTCTTCTTAACGAAAGCGTATCTGAACGAAACTCCTTCATGCAACCTTTCCGTAGACACATGAATCGGGAGGATGGCGGTCTTAACCAATAATTTAAGATAATTGCTGAAATTACTACGAAAAATATTTTAAAGGGGCCCTACGCGGGCCCCTAATAGAGTTAGAGGAAATCGGAAGACGGCAAAATAATCGCGGGGAAAAGTTTGCTTGGGTGCTTCGGAGCTACTTTTGGCGCGAGATCTAAGCTCTACGACCAATAGGAGCCCAGATATTTAAGGAAATATGAAGTGACAAAGTCCAAAATAACAGAATTTTCCGTAATCATTCTATAACTAATCTAGGTAGAATGATGTGTTATAGCTTAAAACCTTTCCTGGAACGATACCTATCTAACGGTATAAGTTCCGTAAAAATCCATGCGGTAGAACACGAAATCTCGGCGTTCGGAACGAAATTTCCGTTTGGATTATATATATATAATAGACTAGAAAGGTAGCCCGTCAAAAATGACGGAAATTTAGATATAAAGATATATACAACTCATGTGCAAGAATATGAGTTTTCTCGTTTGTTCCGCAGTGATAGATGAAAATAACACATTTTAAGAACGAAACACATTTATGAAAACTGTGTACAGTAGAAGACCACTAATCTGCACAGTTTGGTTCCAAGTGTTCTGCAGATTTGAGGATTTTTGCGGTCATGTCTATTCAGTATTTGTTTACATTTTTTTTAAATTCATATATTGGACAATTTAGATTGTTAAGCCTTAAAAATAAATAAATTACACACTTGAAGTAAGGTAAAAACTATTAAATTATCGTATACGATTTCATGAAATGGTATTATATGGTATTATATGTGTGTGCTTCACGATCTTGGTTACGACTTTGGCAAAATTGGCTACAACTTGTCATAATTCTAATAGTGTGGGCCTCTCTCTATAACAAAAAAGTAATCAGTTTTTAGTAAAATTTCTGATATAAAGTAGTTTTCAAAAACTTGTGTAAAATTGCAGGCCGTTCTCATGTTATGCTAGTCCTGGGAATAATATTTCTAACACTGAAGAGTTTCCATGTATATGTGGAATTTAGGAAAGCTTCTCTAAAAGAAAGGTCCTGAAATGACATTGTAATTCCTCTAACTTCAAAGTTTAATTGGGCCCTGATGTTATTTACTGAAATCTAATAAATACAGTTATTTTGAATATTACAACAGAATTAAACAACTAAATTTATTTAACTTAAACTCGCTGTTACTTCCCGATGTTATTTTTTAGTATTAAGAAAGAAAATTATTAAATTTTTCAAATCATGCACATTTATAATTTTTTTCCGTCTTTAATAACTAAATAATGAAAAAATATGCTTTTGTTCTGATCTCATAAATATGACAATAAAATAATGTAACTAAGAGACATTGCGAAATTAAATCTTTGTGATTTAAACCATAAACAAATGATACCGCCACCATTTTACCTACTATGACGTCATTAGAATATTGTCCATTGATTGTTGGAGAACTTACTTTGTGAAGGATTACCTCAATGGTTTAATATTTTTTACGGTTCACGATGAATGAATCACTTGTGTTTGTTTAGGTTTATGGAATGAGATATTAAGCCGTGAACCTAATTTCAACTAAAGTTATCCAAGGATATATGTATTTTTAATCGAAATTAAAAACAAAGCTTTGATCTCGAAATAAAAAGTTTTAGTTTGTATAATTGGTTATTTCTGTTAATTATTTATTTAGGCACTTTTCCATTATAGCGCATTTTTTAAAAAAGCTTGGCGTAATTCGGGCATCAGAAAGTGAGACATGTTGCCAAAATATACAGCTATGAAAACAAATCTAATGAACTTTTATTTTTGTTTATATATGCACTTATACACATAAAAAAAATCGTTTCTAAATATATATAATATTTTTTTATATACAAATTACGGCACAGATTTCAGATATGAACCGGGATACCTATGGCGCTAAAATGGTGTTATTTTGCCGGTTATTGTTTTTTATTTATTAATAAATTGTTTATTTACTTTTATTTTCTGTTTTTAAATTATATAAACTGTTTTGTTCTATAGTTATTATTCAAACTTTTATTTATTTATAGTTATTTCCTTTTCAAAATGATAGCAAATAATTAAAAAATATATAAGTAACTGGTATTCGAAAGCGAGATTTCTGCCGAATTGGCGTCAGAGAAAAATCACGCCAACTCCGATGCGTATATGACATCTGTGCAAAAATTACTTCTGTTTCTTTATAAAAATGGGTAAATAGCTTTTTTTTTACATTAAATAAATTGTATACATGTGCAAAAAATTGCTTGTGAGTATGAAGCAGTAAATAGGTTGTCAGAAAATACGTTGGCAAACTTCTTTCTCGCCAAGAAACTTTTCTCCTAAGTATTGTACGTACATAAGCAATGATTGCTAGAAATGCATTTTTAATTATGATATGCGCTTTTATGTTTCACTACATTTATGCATACTATACCGTGTGTATAAATGCTACAGTTCATATGCAGGGCTACACAAAAGAATTCGTAAGGGTTACTGAGTATGAGAATAAATTGCTTAAAGGTGGTTTTTAAAGGAGTTATGCAGTTTTAAGCTGAACTGTATTTAGATTACTAAGAAATGTTTGTAGAATATAGATAAAATGATATACAGGGTCACGCAAAGAATTGGATACATAACCGTCTATGGATGATAATATCTGGAAATATGATTTCAGCAGCTCTAAAAGTAGTTTAAATTAAATTTTAGCTAAATTGTGGCATGTAATAATGGTACTATGGGCTATCGACGGTAACTGCTGAAATCAATTTTTTAAAAAAATTATGCGTTTTCTAAAATGTTTACTTATTTACCTTATTTCCCTAAATAATGGAGTTTTGTTAAAGCATTCAGGATGTGTTGGAAAGTGTTTCATATTCTATGCTTAACGCATGATTTTTCTTTCTTCTTTAGTCTTATTTTGCATTTATTTTATTCTTAATTTTTAGTCTTATACTGCTTTATAGAAACTTTGGCACAGTTGTCATATATACCCCATATTGGAGCGATTGGCACAAATGTCATATTCGCCCCATATTGGCGCGATTTTTTTTCGGTTGCCAATTTGGTGAAAACATCAACAGCATAAACAACATAATCCGGGTTACCACATCAAGCAAAATAACGACACTTTGGCGCCAGCTAAGTACCCATTGCGTATATGACATTGGCGTCAGAAAAAAATCGCGCCAATATGGGGCGAATATGACATCTGTGCCGAGCGATTTTTTCCGACGCCAATTTGGCGAAAACATCAACAGCATAAATAACAACATCCGGGTTACCATATAAAGCAAAATAACGACATATTGTCGACAGTTAAGTACCCGTCGTGTATATGACATCTGTGCCGAAACTTTAATATTTAATGTTTAAACTCTTCGCTCCACTCACCTTGCATATAGTATAAACTATAACACAGATAGCGCAAAATAATAGACAGTTTGATACTTTTCCACTGTAGGGGCTTTGGCGTTTTTTAAAAAAAAGTTTGGTGTAATTTGGGCATCAGAAAGTGAGATTTGGGTACTTTTCCGTTATGCGGATACCATTGTCGCCAAGCGTAATAGTTTGCGCAAAATGAAAATCACGTGAATTGAGGAGGCATTTGAAAAATAAAAGAAAAATATTGTACTAAAGTGAGCATTTAAAAAATATAACATTTGAAAATTCCAGACTTTTACGAACTATTTCATTAAATCACAAATATATACTTAAAATAATTGAACAAATAACTGTTATAAAATAAAGCAATAAAATAAAACTCATATTAAACTGCTGGCATAAAATTACAAATATCTTTTAGCATTTTGAAATAATTGGCGCATTAGCATACATTTTGGCATGGTGTCCGTATAACGGAAAAATATTGAGCTTTGTTGTCAAATCATATAAACAACTATGAAAACAAATTTGATGAGCGTTTTTGTTTGTTTTATATGTATATTATTGATGTTTTTATGTACAAATTACATCTGTTTCTGTATAAAACTAGAGAAACGGCTTTTTTATGTTAAATAAATCGTATAAATATCGAAAAAAATGCGTGTGTATATAAAATGAAACAGTGAATAGGTTCCCGGAAAATATGTTACCAAATTTCCTTTTTCGCCAAGGCACCTATACTGGAAAAGTGCCTAAAGACGATTAAAATCGCGCAGTTAGGATCTCACACAGTACACCGTTGTCTATTGGTGGTTATTTTATTAGTAGCATTGGGAGGAAGATGTAAAGATGTACTTTAAATTCTCACCCATAGATTTCGAAAAAATATCTTAAAAGAGTGGAGTTTAAATTAAATTTCGGTGACTTCCATTATGAAAGATTAATGGTTTTAAATTGGAATTTCACCAATTTAGCCAGATATCGCCAAGTTGGCTAACATTTGGCGCTACTGTGGTAACCCTGCATTAATATTTTTCAACAATAACTCATTTCAATGAGGCGGTCCTACCGGAATAGTGAGGGACACACAGAGACTTGGATTTTATATAAATAGATTCCAATTTCTTTCATTGAGGAACCTATGACCGGAAAAAATGGAAAAAGACTCTTGTAGATTCTTCGGATGACGGCATCTGACGCCATAAACCGAGTTTATATATATGAAAATAATTTTTAAGTCGTTACAAACATTGCTTTCATACTTAAATATTTTCATTGGTACTACTTGTTATCCCGTCGACCAATTTCGCCAAATTATATAAATCGCCAAACCATTCGCCAAATTATATAAATTGACATAATCTTTATTTTAAATAACGAAATAACAAATAAATTAGTATAACATTAATAAAAATACAAATAAAACGTCGAAATTAAAATCACTTGATGACGTAAACACGTGTAGTTTGTTTAAATTCAAGTGAATTTGATATTTACGATCAACCATTATTGGCATTTAATCTTATAGTTTGACGATAGATTTTTGGTCGACGGAATATCTAAGTAGTACCCTTTCCATTTTTGTTTTATAATGCTAAATTGTCAGTATTTTTTTCCTTTTATTTTACATAAAATCACAATTTTTTTAAAAAAAATTAAGATGCTTGCATTTTTATTTCAAACTCATAGAGCCGTTTTTATTTTTTAGCCAAAAGGGTTGATTTGAATTTTTTCCGTTGCTAGAGTAACGGATGTAATGATAGATATTTTGAGGTTTAGATGCCAAAGACACCGCCAAATTAGAAAAATATTAAATGTGTCATGAACTGTTGGACTTATAAAAATTTATTTGGTAGCATTCGATTCAGCATACAAAACTACATTAAAATATGCTATCATTTGACGCATAGTTTTGATATTCGATTTTTTTTCCCTCCCCGTGCAAAAACCATTAGTGGTGACACTTTAGAAAATCCTTTCTTAGCAGAAGTTTATGTCATAAGAAGTATTTTTACCACGATTTTCAAGATTTTAGGTTCAGTAGTTTGCGCTGTGCGTTAATTAGTCCCCTAATCCAGACTTTATTTTATATACTATATTAGATATGCGATTTTGCGGTGAATCGATGATCGAAAATTAGTTCAATATCATTTGAAATATTACATAACAGAGGAGAAAGTACGAAGAAAGACGAAGAAGAAATGACGAATTACAAAAGACTTGTAATTTTTTTTTTTTCAAAATGTTGAATTTTTCCATAGTAATAACGTATTAAAACATAAATTTCCTTAAAAATTATCTTTATTTCCTAGATTTCGAATCTGTGAATTTTCCTATAAATGAAATTGGCGATATGACTTAAGAAAATAGATAATATTTGCTTAAATAAAATGGGTAATATTCGTTGATCTGAGTTCGAGTTTATAAATATCACATGCTTTCGGAATTACGGCGAAAAACATTTTAAAAAGTATGAAATTATTTTACAATATGTATGTGTAGCAGAAATTCACACTGAAATTTAAGTATTCGATTCCATTTTTTAAATATTAACTGATATCTATATAATTGAATATGAAAATGTACTCAAAAAATGATCTCTTTCACCTAAAAAAACACCATTTGTGAAAACATCCTCAAGCTAATGTCACGCTTATGCGTTTTTGGCTTAAAATCACATTGTTTGGCGACAAAAGAAAAATAAAAAATTGTAAAGAAACAAATAGTAATTACACATGTGACTCACAATTACATCTGCTTGTTTCTTCTATAAGTCACGTGATGGGACAATTAGATATAAAAAAAAAAAGAAAAGAACAGAACAGTGAGGAAATTTCGTTAAAATTTCATCTAATCAAATTTTCAGATTCGTTTCCATATCTAACGCAAGCGATAAAGAGCCAAATATTGCGTATCAAGTGTAATATTTCTTATTAAATTAATTTTTAAGCATTACAAATATATCTTTCAGGTTTCGATTAAATGTTTCCGTTTTTTAATATTATCACTCATTAAAACGGATTTTCTTCTTCTTTTTTTCTTTTTTTTTTTTTTCATTTAAATAAAATTAGTAACAGTTTTTCTTTTATTTTTCGAGGTTTAATAGCCGTTTCAATTTTTTTTTATCAACGATGAATTTCGCCAAGAAATAAAATGGTAACCTTATCGCCCAAAATAACAGAATTTTCCGTCATAATTCTAAAACTAATATAGGTAGAATAATGTGTTATAGCTTAAAACCATCCCTGAAACAATACCTATCTAACGGTATAGGTTCCGTAAAAATCCCTGCAGTAGAACTCGAAATCTAGGCGTTCGGAACGAAATTTCCGTTTGGATTTTATATATATAATAGATAATAGAATACATAATAGATTTTATATATATATATAATAGAATAGATAATAGATTATGTGTTATGAACTATCTCAAAGTTTAAAACAGATCGCATTGTTAGATTTCCTAATTTTAACAATATCGCGTTATGTTAGTTCCACATTCCACCACCAGGGAGCGTACTCTCTTCTTAACGAAAGCGTATCTGAACGAAACTCCTTCATGCAACCTTTCCGTAGACACATGAATCGGGAGGATGGCGGTCTTAACCAATAATTTAAGATAATTGCTGAAATTACTACGAAAAATATTTTAAAGGGGCCCTACGCGGGCCCCTAATAGAGTTAGAGGAAATCGGAAGACGGCAAAATAATCGCGGGGAAAAGTTTGCTTGGGTGCTTCGGAGCTACTTTTGGCGCGAGATCTAAGCTCTACGACCAATAGGAGCCCAGATATTTAAGGAAATATGAAGTGACAAAGTCCAAAATAACAGAATTTTCCGTAATCATTCTATAACTAATCTAGGTAGAATGATGTGTTATAGCTTAAAACCTTTCCTGGAACGATACCTATCTAACGGTATAAGTTCCGTAAAAATCCATGCGGTAGAACACGAAATCTCGGCGTTCGGAACGAAATTTCCGTTTGGATTATATATATATAATAGATTTAGCTTTGAAATAGCTTTGTAAAATGGAAAGAAGAGATATTTTTTAATTCAACCGCAATTAATGGGCTATGTTCAGTTTTCATTTTGCTTCTATTCTGAATATGCTATCTCAATATAATTAACCCGGGAATGCTCGCGCATATCCAGGATATGAGCGATTAACACTTTGCCACCAATAAATTCAAACAAAAATCGTCATTTTATTTAATCGTTGACATTGCTCACAAAAATAATTTGACGATTACTTTTCGAAAATTAGTGGTGAGAAATGTAATAACCGTGCCCAGCCTGGGTATGACATACCCTGCGCGAGCAATCTGGGGTTAAATGCAGTTTGACGATTCCGATGCGAACCCATCTATCTTACCAGTCAGTGATAAAATGGTTCCATGTTAAGCTTAATTTCGATTTGAAATGTGTATGAGAAAAATTATCTGACAAAATACAAATCTCTTCTACCTCAAATCACATCTCTTCAGAATATTTTTCTATAAAACATTTTATGCAGCATATTTTTCTATAAAACATTCGTTCAACTTACTTTTCTATCGTGCATTTTTCTATGAAAAATACGAAACTAACAAATTTTAAATGGTTTGCGCAATCGACAAACTGTTTCAGAAACCATGTTTCATTTTGCTAATGTTAACAAACAATGAGCTGTATAGGGAGTCATTCAGTTATGAGATTTATTTTCTAAAATTTAAAACGTTCATTGAGTATTTTATCCTCCTGTTTTATTATTATTTAAATTTTGTTTATTTTAATAGTTTTTATCAATTCATCGTATTTAATTTTGCAAACGCAATAAATCAAATATCATAAAAAAGCCTTTGACGTCAATCGCCTATGAAACAGCGAAATTATTTTTTGTTTTAGAAGTAAACTTTTAGACAACTCAACGGGATTTTCTAACTATTAATTTCTGGAAACGTAATAAATGTCGTCTTTTGTTGTTTGTCTCAGGTTTCTATGTATAATTTATTTTGGTAAAACAAATTGATTTGATAAATCCTCAATTCATTTCCTTTTCTTGCGAATTTAATTACTTCTCAACATCGCATAATTTAAAATTTTACACCTTTGAATAGGGGGGAAATGTACTTTCAAAGGTAATATGATTGAAAACTGTATTTCCATTTAATTACTGTTTGTGATTTTTAAACCAAACAGCTCGATTACGAAACATTAACACGTTTGCACTTAAAATAACATAATAAATAGCTCATCGTTGTTTGTTCCGGGTTACCATAACAAAATTAAGAATTCATAATAAAATGCAAATTAAAACTATATCTAAAACAGTTTCTTTTTACTAAATAAGAAAGATCTGTAATCTATAATCTGGTCTGTAATATTATTTACGTAAGATTAAAAATTTGTTCTTAAAACTCCAGAGACTCATGGATAATAGAGTCCTAAATATAATATTTTAGGTAGATTTTCCTTATTGTCTATGAATAGTATATAAACATTTTTATATATATTTCAGTAGAAGTCAGTAAAAGTTATTGGTACTTATATTGCATTCAATCCATATCTGTTTCCTTTTACTAGTTAAAGCATATTTGTAATTTCTTCTGTGTTTTGTTATCTAATTTACATAAGATTACAAATTTGTTGTTAAAACCCCAAACAACCATGCATAAATTCGGCCTCGAATTTAACGTTTCAGGCCAGTTTTCCCTATTGTCGATGAACAATTTATAAATATATTTATTAATTATTTCAAACTTTAAAAGTCAAATTTACGATTTCCACCAACTGATCAAGGACAGGGAAGCCCAGTGGTGTGGTGGTCAGAGCATCTGACTGCCGCACCGCAGGTCAAGAGTTTGACTCCCGACTGGGCAAGGTTCACTCAGCCTTTCATCCCTTTGGGGTCGATAAAATGAGTACCAAGCTTGCTTGGGAACTAAACATCGAGGGTCTCGCGTTAGGCTGAGCACCTGGCCGGGACGTATACTTCATAGCACCTCGGAGCCCAGGGTCAAGAAAACAGAGATGGGAACTGTCGGCCCTGATCCTTCTTGGATTGTATAGCCACAGAGTTTAGTTTAGTTTTTAGATCAAGGACAGGCATTTATACTAGTTCTATCAATATTCCTTTAAATGTAAATCATATGTATACTAGGACGCTCTGCCTCCTACGCACTTCGTGCGCCAACCCCCGGAGCAAGAAGTTCTTCGCGGCCATACGGCAATCTTACGTTTCACTCACTTTGATACCGTGATTGTATTTCATTTTTGATAATATACCACCATATATTGAAACCAACGCTCATCTATTAATGCTTAAAGTCTGAGTAACCCACTACAACCTCTCACCACACACATTAGTATTTCTCACGGCGCATGATCCCTTTCGAACTTTCGTCCACAAATTTAAATGTGCGGACGCATTCTTTGCGAGTATGGCGCAGTCGCGTCGCCCTCCCATTATTACTTCACCTGCCCGCTAACAGCACAGTGGCATATTAAGAAGCGTGCCATGGCTTCTTAATATCCTAAATAGACACACCCTTAACAGAAAGTTACTTAAATATATTATATCTTTTTCTGAGTGATCTTTCAAACCTTAGTAGCCGTCAGCTGCATTTCCCAATGCAGAACTTCTCAGTCTCAGTCTTGTCGCGTTGAGGGTTCTTCCTTGGCAGAGCCTTTGTAAGCGATCTGGTGTTTGATCATAGATTGTAATTATTATTTTTTTCTTAAACCTACTTATTTTCCCTTGTCGCGTTTAGTGTCGAATACAGCTCCGGCTGAACACTGTAATTTTTGTTCGTTGTAATTTTTTAAACTTTAATAAAGGGAAGACACTATGCTCTACAGACTAGATCCTGGTCTGAACAGTCCCTCTTACGTTATCAAATCAAATCAAAGCACTCATTTATTTTTAAAAAATGCATACACGACAATACATCTTTCCAAACAATATTTGTAAGTCACAGAGCATTGCATTTTTATGCCATTTTTTGATCGGCAACTAGATAAGGCAACTTATCACTGACGATAACTAAACAATTGTCTATCGACGTATATTCAACGGCGGCCAAAACTGTGCACTTGCGGTTTATTTATAGTAATTGCAAAAGTTAAAACTACAGGAAATTGTCTTCTGTACAGTATAAATGGTAATTTGCTTGCATTACTCTCCCCTGTATCAGATTAATAGGTGGCAGAAGTGTAACTTTCCAGGTTGATGTCATTGTTTTACCGCTTTAAATGCTTATGGAATTTTACTATTTGTAAACTCATTTTATTATATAGCCCATTCTTAATACTTAGATTTAAAAAAAAAACATGACGAGGGATCCTATTTTTATTTGTAATTTATTTGCAGAGAATACACAAAAATTTGATTATTTTAAATATTCAATTTGATATTCTAACTAACCATATTCAGCCAGTTGATCCATTCAGCGATGTTTAACGGTATGTATGTTTCGGTAGATATGAACCTTTTCCTTGACCAAACGTAATATTTTATTATTTAATACACGTACATCATCATTAAGACAATCCCTTATAATTTTATCACATAAATCTGCATTTGAGTAAATGGAAGTAATCATAAATATCTTGAATAATGACTGAAGAATTCCAACTATCTGAAATTTCTAAAGTTTGAATAGTACCATTGCCAACGTCTAATAACCAGTTTGTATGTCTAAAATCAGATCCATATTACCCATATATAGATCCATATTATCCATAGATCATTATCCATGCGTTGACTTTAAAGTGAAATTAATAATTTTTGGGAAGAAACATATTCCAAAACGGGTAAATATTGACGAAAGTTTCCACTGTAAATTACAATTTTACCTCCCGAAAGCCTACTGTTATTACAGAAATCTCGAAGTAATTTATCAACCATTTGCACAAATAATTCCATCTTTTACAGGTAAGTTAGTTTATCGTCACAATTTTTTTAATAACATTTGGAATATGAATGTATTTCTATTGGCATATTAAATGCACGATGTGATGTTGCTCCTCCTGACCACAATATTGAAGCGATATCCACGCAACAATAATAACATTTTTGTCATTTGCACGCAAAAATGGATGAGGCAGATATAAAGGTACAGTCGCGGGGAAAAAAAAGTAAACACCCCCACTAACTCCTCAACAAATAATAGTATAAAAAAGTTACTGGTACAGAACGATTGGAAATAAAGTCTAATTTTAAAAGATATAGATAAAATTTTCTTAGGGGGCCATCTGCATATTAAAAGGAATCATAACTTTGTTTTTTTTTTTTTTTTTTTTTTAAATTTTTATACAATTCGTAACACAAGTTTCTGAGAAATTAATTATTTTAAAACCAGCGTATTTTAAGGGCTGTATCCAAATGGAAGTTCGGAACTCGATTGTTAACCGAGAGAGCCCCCATCTTGATCAAGGCACCTTAAGACGTCAATGAAGCCTGCTAAATTACAGGACACCAGAAGAAATTTCAAAATATCTAGTCTAGTCCCTTCATTATAGACGGCCCCTTAAACCATCATTTTACCGTTTTTTAAGCATAATTTGAAAACTACTTGGAAGAAAAATGGGAAAATTTGGATTTCTATAAAGCAGGACTTAACAAATATAAATCCATCAAAAAAATTATAGGTTGCAATTCATAATTCAAATCATAAAATTATAAAAAGTGCAAATTCAGCGTATTTATGTTTGGGTATATTAGCATTATAGCTACACGAAACATTAGCATATTAGGAGCATAATTTCTGGAGATATAAATAAAAATATGAAAATGTAATTTAACATTAGATGCGGCCAAAGCTGTTGTTAATTTTGTTCTAAACCTTCCTCCTCATCACTTCATTTGTAAAATACATTATTTTGCAGATGCAAATGAACACGCAATCTATAAATTGAATGTGATCTACCATGTAATGGCATTTCTAATGTTATCCAAACTGCTTCAGTAGGTCCCACACATCGATAATCAACAGATGAATTAATTTCATCATGAATTTCCTCATTGATCATTTCAGTATTATTATATATATATTTTTTAAACATGACTCGAGCTCTGGGAACGCCCCCTAGATATCTGAGAAAGCCTTGACACGCGTCACGAAAACGTCATACAAAGCAGGGAAAACAAAGAAACAAAATCATTCATTGCCTGCTTTGTGTGACGTTTTCGTGACGCGTGTCAAGGCTTTCTAAAATATCTATGGAGTGACTTTTGTAAATATATTTAGTGTCTTCTTCTGAAATACAATACTTTCCGTTAATGTGACAATACTTCATTAAGACTAATTTTGAAAAATAACTTTTAGATAATCGTTCAATGAAATTAAAAGCTACATCAAACGTTAAGTTGCCAAACAATCACTTACAAATCCAGTTTCTTTTAGGTAAACAAGAAATTCAATCGAAAAACAAACAAAAAATTCAACCAACAAAAAATCTTGTTTTGACGCAACCTTAGTCTTTGATTTAAAAAAAAAAAAAAATGGTGTTGCGTATTACACAACTTGTGGTAAACTTTTTATTTATCAATATTCAATCTACATGTATTGCTTCTAAAATATTTTACTGTGAAATACACCAGATTCAGCGGATGTCACCTTTATATCTATGTTTACTGTGACGTTTACAATGATGTATTCAAAGCGATGATCTAAAGGTCTCATAATAACTTTTAAAATTTCTAAATTTAAATTATTAAAAAATATATTATTGAATATTAATTTGTTTTAAATTTTAATGGTATTTCTATAATAGAGGCAACAAAAATTTTTCATTTCTTTGGATAAGAGAAAAAATGAGTAAATAATGACATTTTCTTATTATTGGTGTCATTTTCTCATTAAAATTGAAATGAAAACCAAGGAGGAAATTTTAATTTCCTTGCAATCAAGTTGGACAAATTAGTTATAACGTCCATTAAATTAATTTTTTCAAATTTTAATTGATCAAAAATTAATTTTTTTGCCAGAAAATCTAGTTTATTCTACAATATGCAATACTGAATATTTTCAAATGAATGCATATGTACGTCGCCTCCGGGACTATTAAATGTAGGTTTTTTATTTTCTTCCATCTTCAATAGAAACTAGTTGGATGTGGCAATCCCAAACCTTCTTCAATCTCATAAATCCTAACATTTCAAAATGTTGTTACAAATGTCAATATTTCATTTTTACTAATTCAATACTATATAAGTTTTGACTTTCATCTTAAATTTCTTCTTCAGTCAATTAATTGGAGTAAAAACGAGTTAAATTCCATCATGATATTTATTAAAATCACGGATAGTCCAGAATAGTCGGCCTGATGGAAAGTTCCCGTCGATTCACGAGCCAAGGTGTACAATACAACGACAAAAAATTAAGAGGATTACACAAAAATCGCTATTCCAGCGCCCCCTTCCGGCGGCATTTTTCCAAATTCAGGGAGGACCTTCTTGCCATGACCAAAAACACACACAAAAAATTTGGTTCAATTCTATGCATAATTTCATACACCTTTCGATAGTACAGTATACAAAATGGCACAAAAATCGCTACTACAGTGCCCCCTACCGGCGGATTTTTTCCAAATTAAGGAAGGACCTGCTCGCCATAGCTAAGAACTTAAAAAAATTGGTTCAATTCTATGCATAAATTCATACACTTTTCAATGGTGCAATATTCAAAATCGCACAAAATTGCTACTACACCGCCCTCTACTGGCGGATTCTTTCCAAAATAAGGAAGAACCTGGTCACCATAGCCAAGAGCTTAAAAAATTTTTGGTTCAATTCTATGCATAATTTCATCCAGTTTTCGATAATACAATATTCAAAATCACTCAAAAATCCCTATTACAGCGCCCCCTTCCGGCGATTTTTTTCAAAATTAAGGGAGGACCTGCTTGCTACAGCAGAAAACTTAATAAAAAATTAGTTCAATTCTATGCCTAACTTTATACACTTTTCGATGATACAATATTCTAAATCGCACAAAAATCGCGGTTAGAGTGCCCAATTCTGGCAGATTTTTAGTCAAATGAAGGAAGGACTTGCTTGCCATAACCAAAAAATTTGGTTTAATTCTATGCATAATTTCATACACTTTTTGGATGGTACAATGGTGACAGACACACGGGCAGACAGACATTTTCTATAATTATGTTTTTGGGGATCTCTGACCCCTAAAGAGTATAAGTCCGTCGAAAACAGGAAGTGGAAAAAAGTTTCGATTACAATACTTTCTTCTATTGAAGATAGAAGAAAGTATTTTGAAAATACAGACAGTATTTTGAGATAGAGTGTATGTATACATAGATCACTGACCATGCGGTAGGGTATTTCAAATGTTCAGGTATAATTTTCATTTCTTCCAATTTCAAGTATTGTTTAAATTTTTATGTTAATAGAAATTTTCACACATAAAAACAAAAAAAAAAAAATTATTCAGTAAAAACGATATAATTTTCTTTTTTCATATAAATGAAATAAATTTATTTTCCGAAAGACTTCCAGGACAACTTCACTAGGAAAAGTTTGCAATTACCAGGGATAATAGAGAAATATTACAAAACATATCTTAAATATATATAAAACATTTTAGTAGCATAAATTTAAGCAAACAATTTTCAATTACCCTTCGCGAAAAGCAATTCCAAAATTTAACAACTGTCAGAAAAAATATATAGAAATTTTTAAAATACATTTAATGCGAATACTAGTGCTGGACAAGATAAATGATTTTACTATTCGAATGAATCATTCGGCCATGCGCAAAAGCACAGCTGCCAACTTTTTTCTAAATTCAATTTCTACCATACATTTTGTATAGAAAAATAAAAAATTCTTATTTCAATTAGAATTATTTTAATAAACCTATAAAAGAAGAAAGATTCTTTTTATTTTCACAATCTCTGAAGATAATTGATTAAGAACATTACGAAGTTTGGCTACTATGATTTTGTTTCCTTTTTTTTTACTAAATTTCTGCATTTGATTAAAAATATATACAAAGGTTAGGAATTTCACTGGTGGACAAAACTTAAGCAGCAAGAAGAAATGTACACGTAAATGAGAATCTACATGAGATTGTGGGTCAAGAAGTGAACAATAGTATAAACGAAATGTTACACAGGATTTAATATAAAAATTTTCTTAAAAGGATGTATACAAGGTATTACAAAAGGTTCTTTTTCTGAAACGTGAATATTGTCCGAAAACATGACTGTACAAAGAAAGCAAAATACTCACAATTAACAATCGTCACTGCCATATCAATATGGGATGTAGCCACCGTGTAATGCGAGACAGCTTTCAACATGGCGTGGCATACCCAGAACAACATGATTCAGTAGCTGTTGAGACAAGTTACCCCATTCCTCCTTCACTGCTAAGATGAGGATTTCCTTGTTTGTGGGAAGAAATTGTGGAGGAGCAATACGTCTCCCCAAGGCATCCCATAAATTTTCAGTGGCATTCAGATCAGGAGAACGTACTGGCCAGTCTCTACTGCGATGGATATCTTCGGCCTCAAGACAATCTTGTACAGACTGTGTGCGATGACAAGGTGTGTTATCGTCCATAAAAGGGAACTTTTCGCCGACAGCACCTCGAAAAAGTCGAATATGTGGAAGCAGAACGTCTTCAATGTACCGTCTACCGGTCATGGACCCTTGGTCAAGCACATAGAGATCCGTGCGGCCACTGAACATGATCCTGCCCACACCATGATACTTGAAGTAGCATATCGATCTCTTTCTAGAATATTTTCGCTACAGTAAGCACTACCAACCTCGCGCCATATCAGTTTACGTCTACAATCAGACGATAGACTGAATCTATTCTCATCGAGAAGAGCACAGTAGACCAGTCGTTATCAGTCCAATTGCGATGCATACGGGATACACTGTAAACGGGCACTACGTTGGCGTCTAGAGATTTGGACACACACAACAGGTCTTCGGGCGTATAGGCCAACCTTTTTCAAACATCTTACAACAGTTTTCCGCGTTATTTTAGTTCCTGTGGCAGCACAAAATTAATTTGGTAATTGACCAGCTATGCTGCGTCGGTTCCTTTTTGCCGAAATAACAATACAGCGAACTTCTTGGGACGTGGTACTGCTAGGATGACCTCCTCCCTTGCGCCTAGTACATATTCCACTCTTTTGTAATGCCGCCCGCAGCTTAGAAACCATACTGTGCGCGATGTTAAATTCACGGGCAACATATCTCATTTTGCGTCCTTCTAAAAATTTTTTCGATTATTCTACCACGAGTAATATCATCTAAATAACGCGTTGTTTAAAATTTGAATGTTCAAGCTTCACTCCATCTCCTTCCATTTTTACATCTAATGACAAATGACAGCATCCGCCGATTCCCTAAAATCTCTTATTTCTGCTGTCACGTGATCGACAAAAACGGAAGTACAAAATTTACATAAGTTTCACTAAACAAAGTAAATGCCGCATTCGTGCAAATTTACACGTGCTGTTGCGGATTTTTTTCTAACTGTAATTGTTGAAAATAACAGTGGTCCTTAAGTTTTATTCACCAGTGTATGTTTTCGCGCATGACCGAATGATTCATTCGATAGTAAAATCATTTATTCTGCCCATCACTAGCTAATACATAATACATATTTTCATACAATCTTATACTAAGTATTATTAAAGTTTAAAATGCATAGTATTTTAAGTACTTATGTATACTTATGTATACATAAGTATGTAATTAATACTTATGTATAAAAAAAAAATTTAACCTGAAATTTTGTAATTTTATTTTTAGTTTCTCAAGTTTAGAAAAATTATTAAATTTCAAATATCCAGGAACAATTTAATTTCTAGAGTATGCATTTAAGCATATTTGGAACAATGGAACAATGTTAGCAGGTGAATGGATTCCTTAGTCGCTGACATCTTATGCTGCATTTTTATTATATCTAATTTATTCTTCTAAAAATAATCTGGTAACATCTAAGAATATTTTGTTTTAAAACAACATATTATCGTTTAATATTTAATCTTCAGTTTTAATCCTTATTAAATAAAGAGTAATTATTGTTTATGTAAGCAAAAGGCTCATTACCCTAATATATAGATATTATTAAAATTATGAGCGAACGAGAAACTTAGTCATATACCGGTAACCTTGATGTTATTAAATATGCGGTCTTGATTAATTAAGCATGTAACAACTTATCAAGTACCTATTTTAATAAAATCGTGAATGGGATTGATACATATCGTATCCCAGGATTTCGGGTTAATGGATGATTTAATTGAAGAAGAACTGACGTGCAACGTCACAATAGCGAAACGCAGATTGTCAGATCAGAACAGTTTCAATTTTAAAGTAATACCCCAATATTATAATTTATTTCTATTTATTTCTGCTTTCTAGTGCAAATACCTAGCGAACTTAACATCTAATTCAAATAGATAATAATTTCTGATATAAAATCTTCTATATAATATTTATTTTATCTTTTAATTGGAATGAGCCCAATAAAATGACTTATTAGTAGATCAACAATGCTAGAGATTTTAAGTAAGTGTTCTTACATAAATTTTTATGCAAAATAATCCAAACATTTCTACACTAATTTTGTAAGCAGACAGGGAATATGAGGCTTACCCTATTGAAATTATAAAAAAAAATGAAAGGTTTTACTAAAACAGAATTTTCTGTTTTTAGTAACGGAAAACACTTTAAATTCATAATTCGAAAAAATTATAAATAAGAATTAGAATCCCAACTGATTCATCTTTTGGCAGTAAGGGAATGGATTCTTTACTGTTTTTAGAACCTACGAACAATATAAAAATTCAATTTTTTCGAATTAAAAAAGAAATTGACTCAAAAGAATTTTCATTTGGAACATTTTGCTACCTCTAAAATTAACGGTTTGTCGAATTAGATATTGGTCAAAGATTAGAAGGAAACCTTGTATAATTTATGTTGGATATTTATAAACTCCTTAAGTTGAATATTTTATAAAACTATATGTGGACTAGGTAAATGTAATTGAAGTTGGACGAATACTAGACATGTAAAAACTAAAAGTTAAGAAACCACAAATAATTAGAATGGAAAATT
Organism: Maratus speciosus; assembly: GCA_963932465.1. Lineage (NCBI taxonomy): Eukaryota > Metazoa > Arthropoda > Arachnida > Araneae > Salticidae > Maratus > Maratus speciosus. The sequence continues at coordinate 293,486,894 of OZ010791.1, forward strand.
TCATACAGATTTTGCATGCAAATTCAAAAATGAGTCTTTTTTTAAGAAGAATTCAAAAAGCGAATAAAAAAGTTTATAAAATCAAACACACATGTACTATACACTATAGACTGGATAAAGACTACAAGTTCTTTTCAGTAAGAGTAAGTGGGGTGCTATTCTGTTATGTAATCATTCTGGTTTCCATTATTTTGCAGTGGGTTCTACTCTGGGTTGCCAGGGAAATGCCTTAATCGTACAGGGTGATTATAAAAAAACTATTCCGATATATGAATCGTTCAACAGTTCTGCTGCTCCAACTGCTAACGCCTTCAGCAGTTGCCGATATCTACGCCCCGCAAGATTTTGCGCTCTGTTCCCCCCATGTTTCCGTATCGGTTCCAGCCTGTCCAGATGTTGTAAGCGGGTAATAAGCAATAACGACTAGATTTTGCGAATGAACTCCTCAACCGGTATGACGAGTATGACAGCTGGCCTTTACGCATTCTGTTGACGTACGAGGCACATTTCTTGTTAACTGGTAACTTTAACTCTACTAACTGCGTGCACTGAGCAGACAATAATCCTCATGATACGGTTGCACTTCCGTTATACGAAAAAAAGTGAGTGTGTGGTCCGGTATAACACGCACCTTCATTCCCCCGGCAATTGTTTTTTTTTTTTTTTTGAAGAGGTTACTGTCGCAGGTCTACAATCGTGTACGGTAACGAGTGCTCTCTATCTAGAACTATTGACTAATTACGTAATTCCCAATTTGTAACAGGGAAAGTTTCTATCTGGCGTCGTGTGGATGCAAGATGGCGCTCCCTCACATGTGGGGTCTTCTGTCAAACGTTTCTTAACACAACAGTTTGGTGACAGAGTTATCTTCCGTCATTTTGCGTTTCGGTGTCCGCCAAGGTCGTTCGATCTCACTCCAATGGATTTCTGCTGTGGGGACGCCTGAAGTCCAAAGTGTATGCCTTTAATCCTCAGACTGCATCTGATTTGAAAGGTGCCGTCAGACGTCTGGTTCAAACGATTTCTCTTGTCACGGTACGTGCTTCAGTGATATCCACCATCTGCCGTATGCAAAATGCCATCGTGAGTGAAGGAGGTCACGTGGAAAATTTGTGAAACATAATAAATTATTAATATTTGGAAATTTTTCCAGAGAGAAATATTCGCCTTGCATACAATATTTCAAATGAAAATCAAGTTTCAAATTAATTGCTTAAAAGGCGCGAAGGACAACCTAGTGAAAAAGACTCCATGCCGAGACTCGAACCCGGGTCATTAGTATAGCGCATTGGCGTTCTACAGACTAAACCACATGGAACGATACCGAGCCTGGAACGTCTCACTATTACAGGTTAGCAAAGCTACAAACGCACCACAAGATGGGATATTTTCCGTGAGCCACCGATATGGGGCAAACACAGACTCATACTTAAATACAGCATCGATATAATACATATTAATATTTGTAAATTTTTCCAGAGCGAAACATTCGCCTTGCATATAATATTTCATTCAATTATTGTATGCAAGGCGAATGTTTGAACAATGCACAAGGTTTTGATTCATGGTACCACTGTAATTAAGAAAGCAGTCGTACCCATTGGCCAATGTAACGATCAGAAGAAGCTGCCGATGCCAGAAACAAACACTTTAAACATTACCGCACAAAGTACTCAAGAAAGTGCAATAGTAAAGTTTGCAAGAGAGATGTTCCAAATTGGCTTCTTTTAAGAAGTGATCCTTTTATAAGCTGCTCTAGGCAAAGACTAAGGGAAAAGAGCAAGCCATACAGTAACGAGATCCTACAGCTTCTTCTTCCAGCTAGGTCTGATCGTAATCCTGATAAAGGCCAAGAAGAGAGTGGTGAAAAAGATAAAAAACCGAGTTCCGAAGAATCAGATTGAAGCTGGTAAGCTATTAAATACACTGTAAAACTATCATCTATATATTGTAGATATTCCACTTTACTAAATGCATTATTAAATGTAACTTTATCAAATGTGAATAAACTTTATTAAATGTAATACAAATATAATTATTATTATTAAAGTAAATTAAATGTAAATAATAAATTTTATACATAGTAAAATTAAATACATTTAATTAAACATTACTAGTAAATAAAACAATCTATCAACAATTACTTTTCTCTCATAAACAGTAAATATTTAAGGCTACTAGTCACTCAACTTCCAAATTCCCTTTGGTAATGTTAATTCTATGGGCATGTAATGTATTCGTATTTTAAAATATCTACTTAGTAAATATGTTTACTTCTTTTTAAATAAGTATATAAATATTTTAACTTTCTCTTTAAATTATACCTCTTTTTTTTCTTAGTTGTCAAAATATTTATAAAATGTATACTTATTGTTACGTGAAGTGTTAAAATCTTACTTACACTTCGTCATTTTTTAAAATATAAAATATTAAACTAAGTATGTATACTACATAGTTACTAAAAAGTTACTAAAAGTTAGTTCAGTGAAACGCACAGCACAGTTAAAAATTTCCATTCAGCCATTTCCGTGAATAAACGGAAATGTACTTGAGAACTTTTGTGCAGCCCTGTATATCATCTATAAAATTTATGATATGCGCTTTTGTGTTTCACTATATTTATGCAAACTATGTGTTGAGTATAAATGATATGGTTGATACACAAGGCTACACAAAAGAATTCGTAAAGAATACTGAATATGAGCGTAAATTGCTTAAAGATAGTTTTTAAATGAGTTATGCATCTTTACGCTGAACTGCATTTCGTTTACTAAGAAATGTTTGTAGAACATAGATAAATGATCTATGACCTAAAAAATTGATATACAGAGCCACGCAAAAAATTGGATACATGACCGTGACCGTCTATGGATGATAATTTCTGAAAATGCGATTTTAGTAGTTTAAAGAGTGTTTTAATTTGAATTTAATTTTAGCAAAAATAGTAGCGTGTATTAAAGGTACTAGGTAAATTACATAGCTGAACAAAAGAATCCAAGTATGTTTCCATCTATTAGTATTGCTGAGAGAGAAATTTCAACCTGTATTGCGCTTTCTTGCTAATCTAAATGTTCGCATCGTACAGTATATATATCAACCTACAGATCAGATACAGTGCTGTTCAAAAGAATTGGAATGCATATTTGTCTTTGAATGGTAACTGCTGAAATAAGTTTTTCAAATGTTTTATCTGTTTTCTAAAATGTTTACTTACTTATCTTGTTTAACTTATTTCTCTAAATAACGAAATTTTGTAAAAGCATTCAAGAAGTGTTGGAAAATGTTTCATAATATATGCTTAACGCGTGATTTTTCTTTCATGTTTTTCTTGAAGTAGCGATAAAAATAGTGTCAGTGGTGGCTATAAAATACTGATTTTTGTATCACACTACTCGCAATATGGTATTGTATAAATGTAGTACGCTACATTACAAACTTCTGAAAAATCTGACTACACTAGTTTCGTTACATCTGGCTGCAGGTTATTTGCGATTTTTCATTGATTTTATTGAAAGTTAAAAGAAACATTAAGGAATTTCATCTATACTTTATTGGTAAGTACAGAACAGTTTCGGATATTCCACCATATTATTTTGAACTGACAAAAAACAATTTGACAATGCATTGTTTGATTTATCTTGCTCACAGATCCTCATTTTTTATTTGTTGCCCATATTTGTACTCTTCTTAATAAAATAAGTTCTCTACCGCTTTTGATGCCCTATAACTTGATTTAGAGTTATGGAAATAAGTTACTCAAAACATGATTTATAATAGTAAATATAAAATTAAGAGAGCATTTATTGAATAGTATACAGGGTGTCCAATGGATTGTTTCTAAACCGCTAATCATAGACGTATAGTTCAAATTATAAAAATTTTTAAAATGAGGAAAAAAAATTATTTCAAAAGTCACTTTGATCAATAAAAACATTTCTTAAAATTTACGAAATTTTAATTTTTATACGTTCCCCCGGGACCTCTAAGTGATATTCAGTAAAAATTTCCTATTACACTAACAAGTAAGATCACCAAGTATCATTTTGTAAAGAATTGCGACTGTTGCTTTTCATCCTTTCATTTAACAAAAATTCTGTTATTTTTTAACTTATATATTTAGTACAAATAATGTATTAGTTATGTATTTCTTTTAATATTGCAAAAGGAAAATAGATCTCAAATTTATATTGAAATGTTAATTTTACTCTCAACTATTATTTTTTTTAATATCTGACGATTATTTGTACTTATAGTAAATTTGTTAAAAACCTCTATTTCGTAGCAAAAAAATATGTTTTAACTTTAAACAGCTATTACTCGGTCAGTTTTAATCATAGAAGAATGGCACTTTTCCTATTACTTCTTAGTTTAGTAGGATATTTTTACTAAATATAACTTATATTAACGGGGGACCGTATAAATCTTAAATTTCGTAATTTTAAAGAAATGTTTTTATTGATCCAAATCGTTTTTAAAATACTTCTTTACCTCATTTAAAGCATTTTTGTAATTGGAACTATACATCTGTGACTAACGGTTTAGGAATTAGCCATTGTACACAGCGGACAGAGGACACACTGTGAAAAAAAAATCCGTTAAATTTACGGCAAAAACTGCTTGCAGCAATTTTGTCAGCAGATTTTACGTAAAAATCGTAGTAAAATTCTATGCATATTTTATCGCATATTTTCCTTTATTTCAACGGCTGTTATTGTAGTAAATTTCACAGCCATATTTCCGTACAAATTACCACAATAAATGCTGTAATTTTAACAGCAAATTCTCCGTAAAAGATTTTCTAATAAATTCCTTTCTAAATTCTGGTGTCAGTCCATCATTTTACTAATGCAATTATGCAGCACCATAAAGGATACGGGGGTGTAAGGCTTGTCTCACTGGGGTCAACTCTAGGGTAGCCATAACGGGACACTTTGTTCAAGCACCCCTAATCCAGTGTGACAACACGAACTCCTCCTACTGCGCAAGAAGTTTATGCTCAAGGGAACTTTACTCTCGCTATATTAGAATGCGAGATTTAAGCAATCCCTTGCCTCTATTTAAGAATCACCGTCGAAGCAAGCTGGAATATATGTTTATGAAGCTTCCAACAGAAAATGGTGGGAGTTGATTTTTTTGTTTGTGAGTAAAAAAAAAAAAAATCCAACAAAATTATGATTTAAATCTCTCATATCTTTCCATCAAAATCGATTTATATTTTTAGTTTGTTAGAAATTTTGTAAGAAATTATTTTAAAGCTGGTAAAAAATTGAGAGCAAGTAAGAAATTTCAAAGCTTCCTGTCTTAAAAATCATGTATTCCATTTACATAAAACTGTAAAGAAAGGTTTTAAAAGTTCCATTATTTTGATTTTTTTAATATTAAAAATACACTGTGTGGTTTTTTATTAAATTTAAATCATAAATATGTGTACATTTCTTAAAATATTGACGCACTACAAACATGTTAACACGAACATAAATTAGGTATTTAAGTTTATATATACATACATGTGTGTCTAATTAAAAACGAATAGGGGAGACTAGGGAGGGTTGACCCACTTTTTACAAAATGATTTCTTATGTTTTAAATATTAACCGTAGAATAAAGTTTTATAAATAATTTTATTCGTTATACAATCAGTTATCAAAGTAAAATTGCTACATAAGTGTAACATATAAGAAATTTGAAAATTGATTTATTTTAATCATGAGAAAATAATAGGTCAAGGCTCCCCACATACGGGAGGGTGGTCAACTCTCAAACTATATGGGAGGCTTGACCCACTTTCTTTTATATTGAAATGTTTGTAAAGAGAAATAAAATCAGTTTAAAGAAAGCAAAATAACTTTATGCTGCATACTTTAATTATTATAAAAAATACATTTTTGAAAATATGATGCGTAACAAACCTGTTTAAACGCAATCGCAAGTCAGAGGACAAAATTTTTGTTTTAAACAGGATTTTGTCTGAGCAAGTATAATTGTACTTCAAGGAAAATGAAATTTTAACATTTAAGACAGCATTCCGTTAGAGACAGGATCCGTTTTCATAGAGTTTCATATATTATTATGTCAGGATTTAGGAGCCAGTGTTCCACTTTTTTCGTCTCCTCGTCCTAAACTTTGTGACACTCGACTGACAACTCTAGTTGTCGCATAGTTTGGCTTCATCTCACTGTAACCCTCCTGGTGAAATTTGTCTACATACCTTCCTAAAGTTTTTCGATCAATGCTATGATTTGTTTTCAGCCGCATGAGCACTTATCATTAACATATTTTCCCCCTTCACAGGGAAAGTACTTTCAGTTCTAAAATATTGATATAAGTAACTGGTGCCGGAATTTACGAACAAATTTATTTGGAAATAAGAAAAAGGTTATATTTCTCATACATATTAAATGGAAAATATTGTAGCGAAATTCTGGTCCCAGTGTAGCTTTTGGAAATTAAAACTAAGAGGTTTCATAAACATACCATTGCCCCTGAAGGATTAAGACTGCTGCTTTTATACTTTCTAGTTCTTTCTAGTCTTTTCGACTGTTTCTATTTACCTATTGTAAGTAACATTTAAATGGAAAAAAGTTCCTATCATCTTTCCAATTTATATTTCATTAATTTTTTTCTTGCAGTGGATACTATAGAAAACTTTCACATCTTTAATTACCCTTATTTACTGTAGCTTTACAGAATAAATTTACATTATTTTTTATATATAACCATTAACCTTAGATTAAAAAATATATAAAAAAAATATTTCCAAAACCACTTATTTAACCCCTTTATTCTCGCTTCCGTGATATTCACGGACTGTGTCTTTTTTATTCCCACTACTTTTATAAAAAAATCCCTGTCGGCTCGGGCCTACAGGCGGAGGTAGATTTCGAAGTTAAGTACTAAATTCTCCAACAAAACTTAAATCAAGATTAGAGATAAACCCAGTTTCTTCACAAAGGGGGAGCTGTAGGGAGCTAAACTTTTTGTGAAAATTATAATATACACGAATACACACACACATGTATATGGAATAGGTTTAAAAAATGGCTACAAAAAATTCAGAGAACCTTAAAGTGTTAAAATATGTTAATATTTCCATAGTCGGGTTTTTATCATGTTTTAATACGTTTCTTCAAACTCACATGGCGTTACATATTCACCTGCTGAGATCCATTATATTTCCAATATGACGCAATATGCATATTTTTTTTAATTCGTCAAACTATTTTTTTATTTTGAGTTTTCATGCTGAAATCTTGCTGTAGAAAACTTATGGCGTAATATTCAATTTGTTTTCAATTTGTCAAACTATTTAATTTTACACGTGAAAATTTTACATTATAAAAGTAATTGTTGTGGTGAGAATTTTATTGTTTTTTTTTTAATTGTTGGCAACTGCTATAACGAAAAACTTTTATTTTTTTTCCTGCCATTGTTGTGTAAGAGCTGGTTATATCAGAATCATGTTAAGACAGTATTCAAAATTTTGAACCCTCCCCATTTCCACCCGCTTGGGCCGATTTCGCCCATTTTCAATCCCCGCCGAGATATTAGCCATATCAAAGTTGTTGGCGAGTTTCAGGACAATCCGTGCATAATTGCGACTTCTATCGTGCGGACAAAATTTAGTACATACATACATACATACATATATATATATATATATATATATATATATATATATAAACTTTTTAGGTGGGGGTGGTTTTGGGTTCCTGGGGTCCTATAATGAAAAGTTATGAAGGAATTTTTCAAAAGTCGCACCATGGTAACGACTGCAATAGGTAGTATTTCTTACGAAATCTACCTAATAGCGTAATTGGCTTTATTATGGTATCATTTTACCTCTCATTAACTAAGGTGAATATTTCTTTTTTCAAAAAAGTGGTGGCAATAAGCAATTTGAATTTTTAAACCTAATTTAACGCGACCATTAAGGGGTTTAGAGAGTCTTGAGCATCTGGCCAACGCTTCCTCACATTGACTGGGTCAAGCATCCCCACATAGTCATTTTCTAAAGAATAGCACATTGTTATGTTAAGCCTAACTTACTGTACAATCTTTATGCCTGGAATAAAAGCTCGATATTTCTGCATTACTTAAAACCTACTTACTTAAATTTCTATGATATATTTTATCTGAAAAAAGCTTACACAGTATTTCTAAAAAACACAACTTTTAGGTTGAAAATGCTTCACAATTGATTTTTTCCACACCTACTTCGATTATCTGTGTGAAACAGAGACTATTGTATGAGCATTCCAATAGCTTTGTTTGACACGTATTGATAAAACTCTGAAATTCTTTTAAATATGAAAACTGATGGGTGGGTTAAACCTCCCGTATGGTCAACCCTCCGAAGTCTCCTCTACCCTACTTTTGAAACTATATTTGTATTATTTTTATAATAAAAAATAAAATACCTAAAAAAGCAGTATAAAAATAATATAAAAGGCATAGTAGGTGACAGCTATGTACTTTGAGGATTAAAAAAATAAACAAACATGTATTATAAGAAAAGAGATTGTATTAATATCTAGCAATAAATAAAAAGTGTTACAAAGAAGTTCTGGCAAGAAAGACGACACGTATTCAAGGCCGCCGAGAGCCGTGACGGCTCCAGGACAGCGTTGCCAGTGGGATACATTAATTCAGGTTTCTTGATTGGCACCACTTTTTTGAAATAGTAAAATTCGCCTTATTTAATTACATATTAATTAAGGCAAAAACAAAGGGAATTTTACCATTTCAGAAAAGTGGTGCCAGTCAAGAAATCTGAATTTTAAAAAAGTAGCCCACTGGCAACACTGGTCCAGGATCAACCACACAATCCCCCCCCCCCCCCCCCCCCACACACACACACTCGAGAACCATAAAAAGCATGCAAATTTTTGATAATACCTAGCCGACTTCGGTGACCACTTGGTTCATCTCTCAGAACATTTATAGACATTTTTTTTCTTTCTTTTAAATTATGGTATACATAGAAAATAAAAATAAATAATAATAATATACAGTGTGTATTGTAAGAGCTGTGCCCACTTGAGCTTCTTGGGCCCCGAAACAATGTACCTGCTGTATGTCTTTGCGCGCGCAGACAATGAACGATGTAATCTAATTGGTTGTTCGCATGAAAGGATGTTGAAATCGGAAACACTCGTTAAATCTACTGTTATATTTGCCGTATTTTTACATACGGAAATATTACGGAAATAATACTACTGCAATAAATTCAGTGAATTTCACTGCCATTTTTTACAGTGCATCCTGTATATACAATTCAAAATGAGTACAAAATTTTTATAAGTTTGAAGTTGAACTTGAAACAACAAATGTATGTTAATTGTTTTTATTTTAATCGCATACAAAACACATTAATGGGATGTTCGGAGCTGATGTAAAACTAAATGCTTAAAATCTTATATGGTTTATGTCATAAAAACAATCACATTTTTCTAGTGTATTATGCATTGTGGTTGTTTATAATATAATTAAATCACTAATACTTGATTCAATAAAGTATTAAGTACGAAAAAGTATCAATAGCTTGAAACAATAACTTTTTTTTTCGCAAATTTAGGTATATCGCTGGCATTTTATTATTTTGTTCAGTTTATGATATCCATCAGTATGAAACCAGTTTTGATGTCATCCTCATACATGAGTTCTAATAATTCATTTTGCAAAAACACCTCAACTTTCGTAAAATGAGGGATAACTTTTTCTTCTAACATGTATCTAATATTTACTGCTATCGATCGAAATTATTCGTGCTCTACTAGTCTGAGGCAACTGAAAGAACGATGGGACCACAAATTTCAGTGAAAAGGATATACTAGCGTTAAATGAGATTTCAGCTCTCAATTTCTTGTGGATCAGTTGAGACTGATAGAGAATTTTGGAGTTTAGACGATAATGAAACTAACTGAAAAAAATTAGATAACTGTTTTAGAACTTAATTATAAATGAATAGAGTAATTTTAAGGCATTTTGCTCTTAGCCAAACGCAGGTGATAAATCATCAAATGTCATTTATAGTTACTACTATGGTTACATCTATGATTAAAACTATGATTAAGAGTTATAACAACAATTTAGTTAATTATGCATCAAATTACGCTTGCCAAAATATACCAATTAACTGTAAAACTGGAATAATAAAATATTTTAACCCTTTATGACCGACGGTACTTTAAAGCATTAAAATAACTTGTTATAAAATTCATTTAACAGGTTGAGCGCTGACTGACACTGAACTTCCATCTTAGGCCGTGTCATTCATCGGTGACTGACACATATAGATTGTGTAAGGGGAATCTTATTTTGTGACCCAAACGGAAAGACAGACAAAACAGATATGTCATTTAACGTGTTAATACATCGATTAGTCTGAAACATTTTAGAATGAGTTACAGATACTTTACTTTATCTTGTTTCAAAAGGATTATTGGTTGCAAATAACAAAATAATTTTTTAAAGGATAGTATCTTTTGCCTTTGCATCTTTTCAGCTTTCTTCACGTTGAAAGATTGGGAGGAGGGGGGAGTTTTAGTTCGGGAGTATTTCTACATTTCTATTGTAAGGACATTACATTTGTATATTTCCTAATCCTACAAAATACTAAAAAAGAATATTTTAAATAAAGGATTTGATCGGGGTTATAAATATTGCACAAAATCTCTATAAATTCAAATTTAATTAATAAATTTTAATTAGCAAAATCCTTCTAAAATTTATTAAATGATTGTGTAAATCTTCTAATGTAGTTTCAAAAATTCACGAAAAAAGCTTTAGAAAATGAAATTTTCATGAATTCATAATTTGGAACATTAAGGGTTAAACATTAAAATTAGAAAATAAAATATACAAAAAAAAAAAAAAGCTTTTTTCCAATCAAATAAACATAATATGAATCAGAAAAATCTTTAATAAACAAAAATACGTTTGTCTATGCATGAGTATGTGTGTGTGTGTGTGTGTGTGTGCGCGCGCGATGACTGAAGAAGTCTATGGCACTAAGAGATTTGCCAATTTGACAGCTGGTACATGAAGACAGGTTCGAATGCGCCCAGCACTCAGATTTTCTATTTTTTTAGTCGATTTTTTGTAATTGTATATAGAACGAAATAATTCGCGTATTTCGCCGATTTGTTAAATTTGCCAGCAATTTTGAGCAACACATAAAAGCTATCTAAATTAAATACTTTAGTCCAATACAGTAACTTTGAATAAAATGGATTAGAAATTGGGGTCATGCACGTGTACGGGCTCGGACCGGGTTCGTTTTCTTTTTCTATGTGGTTACTGATGAACTTAATTTATTTAATAAAATTTCTGGATTTATCTTACCTGAAAAAAAATGAAATTTTGGCAGCTATGTTAAAGGTAATGTCGTTAAGTCACTTATTGAGCTAATTGAGTAAATTGATATAAAATCATTGAGAATATCTAGATAAATCAGTCTATGCATAGGAATATCGGTGTATGTAATACTACTACGAAATTTTCTTGTAATTAGCACCCAAAGATATTTTAGGAAAACAATTTCCCTTTCAGGAAATCATTGTAGCAACTAGAAAAAAACATTTTAAAACATTTAACTTAATGTGACTTACATTACTTTGCCTTTTGCACTTAACATATTTAACGTGAAAAGAGCTTAAATAAAATTTAAAAAGTTTAAATCAAATACCTATTCATAGAGACTTTATTAAAATTACTTATTATACATTATAAATGATGGGTACAGGGATAACCTCTCGTGAAAACAAAATATCTTTCATGATGAAAGATGATCAAAATTCATGGCGAAAGGTGATAAAAAGTTGTTCACCACATTGCGCGTTGCGATGATGAAGGTTACCTCATCTTTATCTCGTGATAAAGTGTGATAAGTATGCTTCCTAAATTATCCTTGTAGTCCTGTAAAGGATATTGCATGAGCTCTAATGCTTAAGTTTTGAAAGGTGAGATGAATTTTTAAAGTTATATACGAACGCGAAGTGCATTTATAGTGAATTGACAATTTAGAGGTTATTTAAGTTTTTTCAAAGAGAGGTAGACTGCACTTCATTATATTATTGATTTGTCCAAATACATTATAAACAGAGATATTCTGCATTGAAATTTTATTTATTATTTTTTTGCGCATGTATAGTTAAAGTATTTATTTGGATGGCCTAAATACATACCGGGTGTCCTAAAATTCACTAACAGATTTTAAAATTCAATAACTGGCAAATAGTGACAGCCATTAACGACATTCTTGCAAAAGGGTGTAAAATGCCATAAGTTATTTTTTCCTATGATTTCCGATTTTAGTTCAAAATAGCAGCGATAGAAAGCGCTGCAATCAATTGGCGCTAAATCCATGCCCGAATTTTTGTTTCTCTCTTTTCTCAGTATTGATTCGAAAGAAGGAGGTAACAACCTATATGGATTGGTGCTTAGCTGTCAATTCAATCTTGTAGTTCGGGCTCTAATCCATATATTTAAACTCCTTCTTGTACCTCAATCAAATTTTTTAATAGCTTTCACCCTTTGTAAGTTACTGAATTTTAAAATCAGTCAGTAGATTTTAGGACACTCGGTACATGTCCAACATAAATTACATTTTATAAAGTTTTTGGTTTAGGTTTTTTGTAATAATTAAATCCTTAATAAAAGAAAGGTTGTAGAAAATTGCTCACATGAAATATATATATAATGGCTACACATATATATGTATATATATATATATATATATATATATATATATATATATATTAATCATTTATATAGAATAAAATGTTTATGTTCTTCTCATCTAATTAATAATAATATTAAAAAACTAATTTATGATGCATTAAATCATGGTTTTCCAAAAAAATTCATATATTCATTAATATACAATTAGTACTTACATGATCTAAAAAAAAAAAAAAATTAACACATGCGTAAACAAAATTACAAAACAATTATAAAATAAAAATTATTTATAAAAAATTAAAAATTGTAAAATAAAAATAAACAATTACTATAGGATGGTTGGGTGGGTAGATGTTAGAGTACGGACGAGGGTGGTGTTGTCTGGATAATACGCAATGGTTAATTTATATATATATATATAATGGGGCTTTTGTATTATAACTACATTTCTAATACGTATTTTATATGGATGTTGATTTGATGTTTTATATGTAATTGGTGACTTTTCCTCTTTTTTTTTAAAATTTCATATTAAATTTAACTTATTTAATCAAATTCAATATTAACTTATTTTTAATTTAGTCTACTCAGGACAATGTTATATTAATTAATAATAGTATACCAACTTTTTAGTGATTATTATGCATATTGGTTTATTTGATTAACTAATGTTATACTGTATGTATTAAAATTGGGTAAATAGTTTTTATTATTATTATTCCTCTATACTATTTAATAGTGTTTTATTTTCAACATTGTATTCCATGATTAATTATCGGTTTATATGTTTGATTGGCACAATCATATATTTTTTAGCTTTTTTATGACTAATATAAGGATAATTCACACACTATATAAGTGATCTTTAGGCTATTTGGAATTTTAGTATCTGAAAATCTTATATAAACATCCATTTTTATTTATTTATTTTATAATTTATTTAATTATTTATTTATATATTTATTTTTTTTTTCTTTCCTGTTCATTTTTTATATGTAAAGCTAAATATTAAGACTATTATATTTTTATAATATATAATTTATTTTATTTTATAGCATATAGCCTATATTCTATATATTATCAAGTTAAAAAAGTTTTTTAATTTCTCAGTGTAGATTTAATGGTATGGTAATAGAATATATTGTATTAACATTTAATTTATTTTAAAAAAATTCTAAATAATGAAATACAGTATGGTATTGTTTATATTAGGATGTGTGTAGGAATGCAGTTGATACATTTTTATTCATTAGCATGTATTAGGTTCTACTTACTGTGACATTTGTATAATCATAATAGTTTTTAAAATAAAATAATAGATGGCAGCACCATAAATTTTCTATTTTTAAATAGCCTCTATTAAAGTCATAATTTAATTTTTTTACGCTAGGTGTTAATTAACGCTGAATATTGGCAATGTTGTAAAATTGTTATTATACAATTTAAAAGTGTTTTTAGGTATTATAAATAATGTAATTATTTTTTATTTATATTATATTAATTATATTCATCACAATATTTCAACATGAATTAACTGACTCCATAGCTTTTAATTTCTGTGTTAACTTAACTGTTTTATTCACCTTAATCTTATCATGCTTTTTGGATTCCATGTGCGGGAATATATTTTGAAAATCTACTGGGAATTAATACGGTATGTTTTGTAAGATTTCTATTGCTATAAATTAAATATTTAATGGGTTGTAGTTTTTTCCATTTCATGCCAATTGATAATGTTCTGTATTCATCTTGAAACTATTATTTTGATTATATTGGTTGTTTGAGTACAGGGGGAAAAAAATTTCAGCTTATAGCTTTTTTCCCACAGAAAACAACCGATTTGCTTATATCATTGAATTCTGTAGTCTTGAAAACGTAATTCAATATATAAGTTTTTCATTTTTTTCGGAATCCATATTCTTCTTTTTTTGTTCCATGTTAATTCTAGTAATTAGGTATACGGTACTTTATTCCACACATACAGTTCTAGATTGTTGGTATATGGCGTGTAGTCAATCATTCACAATATTGCAGTTTTTGATGATGGTCGGTATTGTTTAATTAATGGTTATATATATATATATATATATTTAATGACAGATTATTGCATTAAAAAATTAGCTGTTTGGCAGAGTAAATTTACAATTCATTAAAATGCGAATTATTATTCGTTATTTTTAATTGTTATCAGAAAACGAAAGCGAATCAATTCCATAATGCTTTCTGAAATTCGAATGAAGTCTTAACAATTCTATTCACTTACAACAAACCTTTTCTATTTCTAATTCAAATTCAGACAGTTTGATTGTGGATCTTAGTTTACTTTTCTTGGTTTTATTTGGCTCGATTTTTATGTTCCTGTCAGTTGTGTCCAAGACGACTAATTACTGTTCAACACAGCTTAATTGGTGTTTAGGCCAAGTGACTTTAGCAAGGTTATTTATTGAATAAGGTAACAAGTTACCTAAAAAGCTAAGTATTTTAATTATATGCTATGTTTATATACTATGTTTTATATTTTCTTTTTGCATTACGCACGTGTCTTAAATAGGCTGAAAATTGGAACTTCCAGATCGAATAATATTAACTTGGGAGAACTCGCTGCATGAGATTTTCTCTAATCGTAGAACAACGGGACTTTTTTTGTATTACTTGTCAGTGTAAAAGGAAAATTTTATTAAATATAACTTATAGGACCGGGGGACCGTATAAAAATTTAAATTTCGTAATTTGTTAAGAAATGTTTTTATTGACCCAAATCGCTTTTAAAATATTTCTTTACCTGATTTAAAGCATTTTTCTAATTGGAACTATATGCCTATGACTAACGGTTTAGAAATTGGCCATTGGACACCGTTGAGACCGGACACCCTGTATAATTATTATTAAGGATCGACCGAAACAGGTTTTTAATGCCGAAACCAAAACCGAAATCGAATTTCGGAGATCTTCCTATTTTCGGCCGAAAACGAAAACGAATATGTCCAAAACTTTTAAAAAGTAATTAAATTGTTTGCATTAAATTAATTAATACATACATAAATATATTATTAATTAATTATACATATTTATTAAAAGTACATAATAATTAATTAAATATGCATATTTATGAAATATACATAATTATTAAATAATTATACGTGTGGCCCAAATTGTCTCTCTGTGCGTTACATCCAAATTTTTTTTCCAAAATCTGTGTTTCGGCTAAGTTTTCGGCGAAACTTGAATTTTAGACCAAAAGTAAACCGAAACTATCGGTATTCCAAGAATCTCGTTTCTTCCTTCGGAAATTTTTAGCATTTCTCATCGATTTGAGCTTTATCGGCCGGCTCAGATGATACTTTTTATTGCTACGAACTCCTTTGTTTAACTCCTTTATCAGTCTGGATTGACTCAAGACGTGAATGCAAATTATAAAACAAGCAATGCATATATAATTAAACTTTTTCACGTGCTCATTAAACGCTGCAGACATAAAAGTAATAGAAATTCTTCAGTTTGAAACCGCAGAAGCGTTTCGAATACTCTTTGATAAAGTTCTGGTATAACAGGTCATCATTTACAGAAATCATTATAAAAGATAAATCGAGATGTGTATATATGAAACTAAACTACTTTTTATTAAAGGAAATTCATATAATTAGAAAATATTTATGTGTCGTTGATGAATTAATTACGTTTTATTTAAATGAAAAAATAGTTTTGGATGTACCTCACAGAGAGACAATTTGAGCCACACGTACAATTAATTAATATGCATATTTAATAAATACGCATAATTAATTAATTATTATGCATATTTAATAAATACGTATAATTAATAAATAATATATTTATGTATGTATTAATTACTTTAATACATACAATTTAATTACTTTAGAAAAGTTTTTGGACATATTCGTTTTCGTTTTCGGCCGAAAATAGGAAGATCTGCGAAATTCGATTTCAGTTTTGATTTCGGCATTAAAAACCTGTTTCGGTCGATCTTTAATAATAATTATATATAACATTTCTATAATAAAAATACTGGTGTCCTTAAAGTTTTTACAGTCAAAAATAGCGTTTTTTTTTTTTTTTTTTCATAATAATGATTTTTCCGCAATAAAAAGGTCACAGATATATTCTGTTGACTTTTATACTGGTATTTCTACTTTCGATCAACATTAAATTACCATTTCACTTGTCGCATTTTCAATTTATAAAAATTTTTACCATTTTTTGCTGTCCTTAAATTTTTTTACACGCACTATAAATTTTTGCATTTTGAAGTTCCCTCAATTCATTTTTGCTTATATCACAATGATTCCATGTATATGTGTATATATGTGCATATTTATTAGAATTTCCTTACGTTTTTGGCGCGGCGCCAGTTGCTATATGTGTATAAGAATGAATACGATAGCGCCCAAACTATGCTTTCGATTGGACTCTCTCTAGGTGACTTAATTACAAGTCACTGTCGCAAGTACAGTATACATTTTCAAAAAATCGGTCGACAGGTTTGGTATCTCAGCTTTTTTTTCAACCGTTTTTAGGGTTCCGTACTTAAAAAGTAAAAGTCCTTAAGGCCATTGCCGAGAGGAAGAGGTAGCTTTCATATTCCTTATTTTAAAAAAGCAAGCTTATATTATTCAAACACAAGAAGCTCAATTTAGTGGAAACAGATTATAGGAGATTCAATACTAATTTTTATCAATACTAAATCATTATGAATGAGAATTTCGCGAAATTAGTCAGCTTTATCCAAGCTGCTTTTATTTAAAGTAACTTATTTGGTTGCCAAGTTCGGCGATATCTTGAAGTTCCTACCATTTTAAGACAACATGGTGGATGAGGCTAACCAGTGAACTTGGTCGAGACCTTAGTAATTCCTGTGCACATGCTCACTCACATCGGAATCGGTTGATATATACAAGTGCTGTCGCAGGCAAAAAATCAGATTTTTCAAAATGTCACCCACATTAGAAATTGAAACTGCTATATCTGAGAGATTTTTTAAGATAAAGACAAAACAAAAAATGCTCTGGACTCCTTATATCATGGTCAAACACTTAAGAAAGAAACCCTTTTCAATTTCTAATTTTTTTGCACCTCACTTTAAATATAATTTTTTTTTTAAATTAATGGTCTCTATTTTGAAACAAGATGGCTGATGAAGCTGGCCAGCGAACTTGGTTGAGACATTACGATATACTATCCACATGCCTTCTTACATCAAAATAGGTTAATAAATACGCGTGTTATAACGTGACAAATATCAGATCGTTCCAAAATGTCAGTCATGCTAGAAATTCAAAGTGCTATAATTCAACCATTTTTTAAGATATATACGAAACAAAAACTGCTCCGGAATCTTTGTATCAAGGTCAAACACATAAAAAATTCTTTTTCATTTTTCAATTTTTTGATAACTCATTTAAAATTTAAAATTTAAAATATTTTTAAAATGGCAGCCCTTTTGAAACAAGATGGCGAATGAAGCTGGCCAACGAACTCGGTCGAGTCATTGGTATGTACTATGTACACACCAAGTTACATCCAAAATAAATCCATCATAAATACGTCTGTTATCGCATGATAAAAATCAGGTCGTTTCAAAATGTCAACCATAATAGAAATTCAAAATGCTATAACTCAGCCATTTTTTTAGATATAGACGAAACAAAAACTGTTCCGGAATCTTTGTATTAAGGTCAAACACATACAAAAAAAATCTTTTTCATTTTCCAATTTTTCTGGTACCCCATTTTAAATTTTTAATTTTTAAAAAAAAATTAAATGGCCGCCATTTTTAAACAAGATGGCGGATAAAGCTGGCCAACGAACTCGGTCGAGACATTGGTACGTATTATGTATACACCAAGGTACATCCAAATCGATTCATAAATACGCCTGTTATCGCGTGAAAAAAATCAGGTCGTTTCAAAATGTCAGCCACGCTTGAAATTCAAAGTGCTATAACTCATCCTTTTTTAAGGTATAGACGAAACAGACACTGCTCCGGAATCTTTGTATCAAGGTCAAACACATAAGAAAAAAAATATTTTTCAATTTTCAATTTTTTGGTACCACATTTCAAATTTTAAATTTATATAAAAAATTTAAATGGCCGCCATTTTGAAACAAGATGGCGTATGAAGCTGGCCAACGAACTCGGTCGAGGCATTAGTATGCACTATGTATACACGAAATTTCATCTAAATAGGTTCATAAATACGAGAGTTACAGTGTGACAAATATCATATATATATATATAGAGAGAGAGAGAGAGAGAGAGAGAGGAAAAGGTCCAAATACCAGCTACTAGGTGATCTGTGAACTGAGCGCAGCGCAGCCTAGCGTTGATAGGCAGAGTTTGTAACTTTAATTGAGAGAAGAAAGTTACGAAAAGTACGTCGTTGAAGTCTGTGTCGTTTACAAATAGTAAATGCAAAAGTGTCGAATCTACGTAATCTGGTACATCAAAAGTTTTCTGCTATATGTTTTTCATTTTTTTTAAATATACTGATCGTATATTGGCATGAATTGTTGATTAAGTTATTTTCTAGACATATTTAGCTCTCAATAGCCACGCGTACAGTATTGGTATTTTATTATATGAATGAGTGATACCGGTTTTAATTTAAACACAGCAGTGGTGCGAATACCAGCTACCTAGAATGGTCTAAATACCGGCTAGTCGGTATTTGGACCTCTCTCGGTTGCTCTGCTTGAAGGAGAGAAAAATAAATTAATTTAAATAGTTCCATAATTAATAAATTAATTTAAATGGTTCAGAAATAGTCACCCATTCCATTTCGCAATATGAAAAAAGCAACCATGACCGTAATTTTCAGGACCGACACTGGTTACCGGATCACTTTCCAAAAAAGAGCTGTTAGACACTACAAAATTGAAAAGAGAATGTGAAGAGAAAGAAAAAAAATGACGGAGTAAACCAGGCGAAAGAGGCAGAAATTTGATTTTAACCCTCTCGCTGCGCAACCCGAGATTTCCTTGGGCATCGTAAAAGTAGCAAAGTTTGCGCAACCCGAGATTTCCTCGGGGATGCATTTTTCCGTCTAATTAATCCTCCTTGATTATTCCCACCAGATATTTTTTTATTGTAAATTATGTCTTATTTAATCAGAGAATTTTCCCGGTTAAATTAGACAAAAACTTTTGTTTTGAAAAACCGGTGACAAAAGAATAAAAATTTTTAAAAGACGCTCGTCACGAAGGGGTTAAATACACAATTTTTGAAGCTATTTTGACAAAACAATTACGCAGCGAGAGGGTTAAAAAGGTGAAAAGGAAAATATCCAACAGAGGAAGATGATAAATTTGTGTCTTCTGCATGGGTTATTTCTCTGTGGACAAGAATGGGGGAGGGGATTCTGGATTCAATGTTAAGAATGCGATATGTAGGTTGATAGGGACTAATCCGACGCAGAGAGTGATATTATGCTTTTGATTTTTTCAGATAAAATAATTCTCATTTATATCAGCAAGCTTTTTTTTTTTTTTGTTTTACACGTTAACAAAACAAAATTAGAAACATAATTGGAAGAAGACTGTGAGAGATAGTCGTAAAGAATTTTAGAAATTTAACAAAAATACTTATTTTTAAAAATTGCGCATTTTTTCTGTGCATAAGAAATGTTATTAATCAATACAATTTATTAAAATAATATTCTTATAGCTTAATAATTGTCATTAGCTCTATTTGTGTGATCTTTTGGAAGAAAACTTAGGTAGCCGGTATTTAGACCCCATTTTTAAAACTCAAAATTTGAAGACTTTCGGAATTTTGCTTCTTATAAGCAGAAAATGCGTTTTAAACTGATTTTTTTTTCTCTAAACAGGTGTAAGACGTGTCAACGTACCCTGCTGTCACTTTTTATTTTATTAATTTTCAAAATTGTATGATCTAGATTGAAAACAAAAGTGGTAGCCGGTATTTGGACCTTTTCCTCTCTCTCTCTATATATATATCAACTTTTGAACGGAGGGTGGTTTCGGGGTCTGTGGGTCATGATCAATGAAAATATACCAAAATTTTTTGAAATCGCTTTCCTCCGAACAGCTGCAATAGGTAGCTTTTTGTAATGAAAGCTACCTAAAAACGGAACCATTATAAGATCACTCCTGTGTCTGTCTGTCACAGCCCTTTTACTCGCTAACTATGCAACGTGGAAAGTTCAAATTAGGGGAAGTAATAAAGATTGACCCACATATTTACAGATTAATAAATATTCATAAATATATTTAGGAAAAATGTAAAGTGGCTAACTAAGTTACTTGAAAAATCTTTTCTTTCTATATCGTATGGGGTATCGTGTGAAAGCTTTAGTAACACTGAAATCAAAAATATATTTCATTTTATTTTAGGTATTATATTTTCAAAATTATGGTGGAAAATGTAGTGCAAAAATATGTTCCCCCCACCTAATTCCGAATCTATTGAAACTAAAATTCTGAAAAAATTAGAGGTAGTAGACATTAATGTAAACCTTGCAGGAAAATTATAGCGATTACCCTAGGTAACACAGTTTTTAAGAAAATCGCATTTTTCTGTTACATTCAAATTTCGATTTACGGGCTTCAGCAAAAGTGTTGAGCAGAACTTGAGGTACCTATCGTAGCAGAAGTATAAAAGCATTGTTGATCATGAATTTTGTAAAAAATCGTCGGTAATTAGCCGAGATATTAACCCTTAAAGACATGGACGGTTTGAACATACATAATGACAGGGACGGCGTATTCTATGCTCTATCGACTTTTAAAGCCTAGATAACAAATTTTAAGTATATATTTATGTAATTTAACGCCTAGTAGCAGTATAAAAGCAATAAACGTCAAATTGTTAAAAACAGACTAATTTAATGAGAATGAATCACATAAATACTATGGGATTCGCGACTAGTTTCCATTGAGTGGCTCTCTCAATACACCTACTCATGTCATTAAAGGTTAACTAAAAACCTATATGGAATAACAAATATACAGAATAGCTATATTTGCTATTATTTAGGTTCCATATATCTTTATACTTTTCCAGTACACAGGGTGCAAAGGAAAGTCCCTTTAACCTGTAAATACTTGTGAACGGAGAGAGTTACAGCTATGCAAGTGAGGGAACGATATAGTAAAGCGACTACGCCAGATTTAATGAAAACTACAGCAGCGCCCTCTAGTGACGAAATTTGGAAGATAGACACTGCAAATCGAAAACGAAAAGAGATAGAACAAAATTTCCAGTTAGAAAGTTTTAGAGGATCACTTAATTGATAGAATACGATATTTGGTTTACATGGATAAGATAAATCTTCGCCTGTTTACCCAAAAATGTCCGAAATCGATTCACTCCATTGTCTGTAAACGTTTGAATGGAATAGTCAGAAGTATAAAGAAATACGCACAATTTATGCTATAAATACGCACTTATCTCAATACATTTTGATAACATCACACACACACAAATAAAAGACAAACTGTCTCACAGTGATAAAAATTTAATATTCAGTATGTTCGAAAAGTTCGCCATTGCTCACGATACACGTTTGTGTTCGTGAGAGTAATTCTGCATGCACATTTCAAAGCATGGAACGTCTATTGCAAGCCTCTTCAATACGACGACATAGATTTAACCCTTTCAAGGGCGGTGACTAAAGGATCTAGCCATCTAATTTTAATTCCAAAACTGACAAATGGCACAAAGAATATTTTAATAAAATTTTGCTTTTGTAATGAAAGTGCAAATTAGCGGGGTTTTATTTTCTGAGAAATTCGTTTGAATATTCTGGTGTCAGTCATTTATTTCATCAGTTTACGAACAGAATTCTTCTGGCACTGAAAGGGTTATTCTAAAATTTTAAGTGCATTGGAGATTAAATCTTTACAGACATTACAGCACAGTACAACGTCACCATTTGCAATTGTGCACTGCTACATTTCTGGAATGTGAATGGGCAAAGTAGAATCGTTGCTCATCGATTTCGAACATTTTTGGGTATGCAGGCGACGATTTATCTTATCCGTGTGAACCAAATGTCGTTTCGTACTAATTAATTGATGCTCTAAAACTTTTTAATTGGTTATTTGCTCTACCTCTTTCCGTTTTCGATTTGCAATGGCTATCTTCCAAATTTCGTCACGGGTGCTGCTGTCGTTTGTATTAGATCGGGCGTAGTCGCTTTACTGTACCGTTACCTCACTTGTATAGCTGTAGCTCTCTCCGTTCGCAAGTATTTTCAGGTTAAAGGGACTTTCCTTTGCATCCTGTATACTATACAGCTATACCCAACCCTACGTTGTATAGTTTTTACAAAGTCTTATTATTATTTTAGCAACGGTATTTTTTTAATAATACACTTAATTCATATATTATTGTACGGAACCCTCTGTGCGCGATTAATACTAGCACTTGACCGTTTATTCAACAATTCTCTGGTTATAACTGCTAAATATTTCCTATATATCTTAATTTATTTTTTATAGCCCACGTTCATCTTATGCCGATCCGGAAAAAATATTATGTTTCAATTTATTATATATATATATATATATTTTTTTTTTTACTCAAATATTTTTATTTTGTTTTGTAAAAAAAAAGATTTTTCTAAACAAAAGCGTGTGGAAATTTATGTATTAATTTTGTAGAAGAACTAATGAAAAATATCTACCTTTAAAAAAATCAAACGAAATTCTTTTGCAAAATACCAAAATTGTACTAAATAGTATCCTTTTCCTGAAACAAGAAAGAAAAATCATGCTTTAAGCGTAGATTATGAAACACTTTCTAACACTTCTTGAATGCTTTAACAAAACTTCGTTATTTAAGGAAATATGTTAAATAAGATAACGAAGTAAACATAAAAAAAAACGCATAAAACATTTGAAAAACTGATTTCAGCACTCACCGCCAAATATGTATTCTAATTCTTTTAAACAGAACTGTATTTGATCTGTAGGTTGATATATATACTATATAATGGGAAAATTTAGTTTAGCAAGGAAACGCATAACAGTTGGCATTTCTCTTCAGTAATTGATACTAATAGATGGAAACATACTTGAATATTTTTGTACAACCCTGTAGTTTACCTAGAATATTTATTACTCTCCACTATTTAGCAAAAATTTAATTCAAACTAAAACACTCTTAAAACTACTGATATCACATTTCCAGATATTATCATCATAGACGGTTATGTATTCAATTCTTTTCGTGACCCTATATAGCCTTTATCTATATTCTACAAACATTTCTTAGTAAACTAAATGCAGTTCAGCGCAAAAATGCATAACTCCTTTAAAAAACACCTTTAAGAAATTTACGCTCATACTCAGTAACCCTTACGAATTCTTTTGTGTAGCACTGTATATAAACTATAGCCTTTATACACACCATGTAGTGTGCATAAATATAGTGAAACATGAAAGCGCATATCATAATTAAAAATGCATTTCTAGCAATCATCGGTAATGTACACTACTTCGGATACAATATAGTATTTGAAATCGTTTGTGTGTCCCTGTAAATGATATCCACATGGTATTATACATGAAATAAGTTATAGTAAGCCTCGGCGGCGTATATCAATTTCATTATATATGAAATAGTTTAACATAATTAAAATACGCCGCCAACAATTCTGTCTACTCCTATATCATTATGTAACGGAATTCTTTTGTGTGGCCCAGTAAATGAATAATAACTATTCTTTGGATCGCATATTCTAAAGAATGCATATTTTAGTACTCTTCATAAATGCATATCAATTTTATTATGTTTGTAAATGTGTAGCATCATTAAAAATCATTTGAAATGATTTTTTTCCATTGGCAGTAATATAACGGAATATTTTTGCCTGCCCCTGTAAATGAACTAAACATACTACAAACTTCATTTGAAATAGGGAACGTGCTATGGTAAACATCAATAACATCCAAAAATTACAGGGCAATCCGAGTATATTTACGAGAGTTAGAGCGCGTACAGACGGCCAGACGGACAGGCAAACTGAAGTCATAAATACTTTTCAACTTTGTTGGGAAGTGATAAAAAGGGTTGTTTATGCACTTACTAATTGTTTCCAGGATTGCTCACGCTTGACGCCACCTTTGGTTAAAAATACGATTTTGGAAGATTAGCTCTATGATTGAGGTATTTTATTAGAATAAATTGCATATGTTACGTTCGATATTTTTTCAGTTACTTTTGAAGTATCTAGTATCTGAATAAAATAGTACAATGTTCGGAAAGTCAAGTGGTGTCACTCCAAGTTTTTTGTGTCAATTTTTGCAAGAATTTTTTAATGTATGATTCGAACGAGGAACGTACATACAGTTTCTCGTTGAGCTGACAGTGTCCCGGTCATTGGATAAGACTGCGAGCACTGCACTTTCAAATAGGATTAAGCATAGCAGCATTAAAGTAGTCAAGGCCTTTATATACTATCACTTGTATGGTAATATAATTTCACAAATCAACTTTGCTATAGCATGATAAATGAATGGTATTGAAGGTTTTTAATTAAATAATTTAAATTAATAGTTTTTAATTAATATCCTTTTAAATTCAAATTAACACTCAGTTAATAATTATGTACTATTTATTTGTGATCCATGCAAAATATTATTCAGATAATGACATGAACATGTATATTTGTAATATGAGCTATAGAATTTCTTTCAGTAACATAAAAAGGGGATATTACATATAGCGTATTACATTATTTTTAGAGGGAATGTTGTCATGAGAAGCCTATATCAACCATGAATCTTCAAAAAGACTAAATCCGAATGAACTCATGTATTTTTTTTTTCTTTGAGCTGTATGCATGCTCATTCCCATTCTACGTAGAAACAGAATTTACACATTGAAAAATTCCAACAGACCTTCTTTCCATACTATATACATAAATTATATATAAATTTATTCCCTTCTATATATATAAAAGTCAATGGATGGATGTACGTTCCTTATACAAATCAACGAATTTTAAAAGATTTGCTCGTAACTTGACATACATATGTTTAAGAACAAGAGTAAATTTACTGGCTACTTTAAAAATTTCTCAATTCATTCTTTAATCCTTTTTTCAACCCCCTGCCATTTCTTTATACAAACTTTTTATTTTTTATTTTTGAGTGCGATTTTTTTTTCTAGTACCACACCCCAAACCAAGTCGAAAATGTACGTCAAACGTTGCAAATGAGGAGCGTTCGTACTCTAACGAAATTTTTTACCTTAAGAATCCTTGCGAACTTGTTTGTGTAGCTCTATATATGATCTACAGCATTTATACACATAACGTAATATTCAAATATTTAGTTAAACTTAAAAACTGATATCACAACTAAAAATGCATTTTCAGCAATCATCGCTAATATAAAGTATTTCGGAGTGTCCGAAAACTTTTGTGTGTCCCTGTAAATACTATGCACTTTCTATTCTACAGGAAGTAACTTGTAGTGAACTTCAGCAACGTGTATCAATTTCATTGTATGTGAAATAGTTTAACATAATTAAAATACACCTCAAACAAATGTTTGCCTCTATACCATTATGTAACAGAATACTTTTGTGCTATCCTGTAAATGAATAATAAATATTCTTTGTATCGCATATTCTACAAAATGTATATTGTAGTGCACTTCATAAATGCATATCAATTTGATTATGTTCGAAAGCGTGTAACATCATTAAAATGCACTTGAGACTATTTTTTCCCATTGGCCGTAATGTAACGGAATATTTTTGACTGTCCCAGTAAGTGAACTATGCATCCGATTTTCATAAAATTTGAAATCACAATATTGTGCAACAATTACATATTTTAAATTTCAAACCATTCGGTTGGGTATTTTTTGCGCTGTTATATGCGGACGGACGGACGGACAGCAGACGGACGTACCAGACGACGACTATAGGTGCTACTTATTTATTTAATTACGAATGCACCTAAAAACGACGCAAAAAGTAAATAAACAGAATACCACATGTAGAGAAAGTACGAGTAAAGTGGCCAGTGAGAACAAAATGGCCATTTGATTTTTTTTTTTTTTTTTTTTTTTTTTTTTTTTTTTTTTTTTTTTTGCTGTATAGCTCCCAGCCATGCAGGAAATGGACGAAACAGTCATCACAGATACTCGTAGCAGTGTCTGCGATTTTGAAGCGGAAGCAACATTATTCTAGTTCTGAACTCATTTTATTTATTTTTTTTCATATTTTTGATTTTAGGCCAATGGTACAATTTCTTGATTATTGCTAAATAATGTGTAAGTTATAATTATTTGTTCTCCTGCTGTTTGATCAGTGTGAAAGTAACATTTTAAATTATGTATTTTTGAAAACGATAAGTCATGTAGATTAGTCTAGGCCACAGTTTATGTTATGTCATCACAGTTTATGTTATGATAAAGTGGCCACAAAGAAATCGGGCAAAATGATCAGATGGCTACTTTGCCCTAAAATGATTTTTTAGTCATTCTTCATAAGAAAATACCACTTAAAAGTGCTTTCTCTGAAAGTAAGAAGAAAGGTCAAGGCAATAACTTCTGCAAATGTCTATCTCTGCAGAAGTGGCACTTGTATTCCTCCGTTTGTCATATTGGTAATCATTACTGTTTACACTATCTTATAACGATTTAATACTTAAAAGATTACAAAGCATAATACTTATTTTTTAAGTGAGTTACTTTAGCTTATGTTGAATAAATATACATCCTGAATCAATGCCATTTGTAATTTTTATTTTAAAGTAACGTGTACATTTTAAAATTTATTTTTTTTAATTGAATATAGTTACAAGTGGTTACTAGTAGACTTATTATAGTTACTAGTAGTATTTGTTTCTCGACATTTACTGATTAAAATGTGTCATAAAAATTCATCAAACCTTAGAGTCTACCCTTCTTTTCCCTATATTGTTTTTAGAAGCCAATATAAATTCA
The DNA here is from genome assembly GCA_963932465.1 of Maratus speciosus. NCBI lineage: Eukaryota > Metazoa > Arthropoda > Arachnida > Araneae > Salticidae > Maratus > Maratus speciosus. The sequence continues at coordinate 293,514,515 of OZ010791.1, forward strand.
GAACCACTTGCTATATATTCTCATCCGATATTTATGTCTTTCTGAGTCGATAATGCCATTTTTCAAACATAAAATATACAAAAAGTGCATTGAAATGGCGTAGAGTTTTCATTTTAATATATTTGGAGTTAAAACATCTATTATAATACCAATACATACATTTACGTTTCAAAAATTAAATTCCGGAAAAAATAATAAAATAATAATTTAATACGTAGGACGTCAGTTGTCACTTTCTATGATACACTTTCTTTTCTACATCAAACTCACTTTAAACAAGCAGTACAAATGTTTTATTTCCCATTTCATTTGTACACTACAGCTAAAAAGATATCATCAGATTTTTTTATTTTTTTATTTTTTAGTTTATGCAAGGTAAAGTCTCTAAAAAAAGCTAGAGATTTACAGAATAACTTAAAGGTTTACAAATGCTGTTTTTGATTGCTGTTTTTGAAATGCTGTTTTGATATAATTGAGAGGGATCTAATACTATTTGTATTCGCAAAGCAACGAATGGAGAGGTTATATTCTATCTTAGTACTATCCACATCAGAGGACAATTGCTGACAGTGCGTGTACAAAAATCACGAAAAAAGTATTGATAATATTTTTATAGGCCAATAAAAATCCACACTCACTCAGTATAATTTTCCATCAAAACATGACGTAAGCAGGTAATGCGCATTTTCGTATATAAAGTTTTAAAAGTTGACTATAGCACGGGAAAGATGATGTAGAAGCTTTATTTAAATGTATAGGGAGTAGAAACATTTATTATAACACAGATATTTTAATTTCAAAAAAAATATTCAGGGGAAAAATAAATAATAAAAAGTAATCTCCTAAGTATGACGTCACTTTGTATGAGACGCTTTCAGTGTGACGGCCAACTGACTCTGGAAAAACGGTTGCTATGTTTATTTCTTATTTCTTTTGTATATTACAGTTATGTCTTATAGCTATACGTTATAGCTAAGTGTTTTAATACTTCAGATTCAGTGGTAACATTTTGTAAGACGTATAAGTATATTAAATAGGGAATGAAACTTAACAACCGTTTTTTCGTCAGTTCTTTCTGATTTCGAACAAAACTTTATGTTTGATGTCACGTGTGAATGCGTGCGGAAAAAAACGTCATTTTCGTGTAATCGTGTATATTTAATTTCTAGGGGATTTTTTGTATATTTTTTTAGTATTATGAGGGAAATCGTACATTTTACTGTTACTTGTAACGAAGAAAACCTGTATTCTCATTTATAAATCTGAGGAATTTTACTGAGATTACGTCAAATTAACTTCCTTTTTTCTGCTTGTCCTATTAAGGATTTATGGATATTCCTAATATCGCACAAGGCGATATTTGGAATACTTTTTTGTAGTAGGGGAGGTAGGGGAGGTTTGATACATAGTGAGGGTTGATACATTGACAATTTTTCTCAACAAATGTCATTAACAGCCATTGTAACAGATGTAAAGTCTTCTTTTATTAGCAGAGGCCATCATTAGCTGAACTTAGCAGTGAAGAACTGACAACGTTTTTTTTTTCTTTTAATTTTGAAGACTTTTGCAATGTCAATGTAATTTTTTTAAATACTGATTTTCTTTAATAACTCTTATTTTTGTGAAGATAATCTCTTGTAATTTTTTTTTATTTGTAAAGCACATTGTTAGGCTTAGTTTTACCAGAAAGCAGATTGGCATTTTGCAACTGCATTTATACAAAGTGATTGAAAATCCATTGAGGCATGATAGGGAGATATGATACATTAGTGCTGGGGAGAAATGATACACTTGGATATTTGAAATTTAATAGTTTTTTTAAGTTGTAAACTAATATAGGACTGTAATATTCATTATTGTTTTACAGCAAGAGCTACTGAAATTGGTAAGGAAGAACAAAGACACTATTCATAGTCATTATGTAGGTTACATAGAAAAGCAGTGCGGTGATAGATGGTTAGTTCGCTTTGCTCGTCATGTAGAAGGAAAAAAGTTTAAATGCCCTGAAAGGGAATATGCTTCTATAATTGACGAAGGGCAAATTAAAAAAACATTCAATGTACCCGATTTTACTTACCAAAATGATAGAGTTATTAGTTTTTCTTTTAACCATTTCAGGGGTTGTGGTATGCTTATGAAACCACTTAATTTTAATTCCCAAACGCCACATTGGCACCAGCATTTTGGTAAAATATTTTCCATTTAATATGAAAGTAAAATATAGGCCTTTTCTTATTTCCAATTAAATTTGTCGGCAAATTCCGGTGCCATTCATTTATTCAACACTTTAGCATTGAAAATGTTTTGCCCTGAAAGGGTTAAAGAAATCTTAAACGAGCTAAATTTATGTTAAATTGTTTGCAAATCAGCAATGTTCACTTCATTTTTCCTTGCAGCAAGATCTCTGCGGTTTTTTCTTTTTCATTATTTATTTTCTAAAAAGTCTGTTAATAGAATTGTTTAAATAGTAGCAATTGTTTAGTTTTTTTTAAAAAAAACATATCAGAAACAAAAATATGTCAATGTCATTTCTTTTTAAATTTGACTTAAATATTTCAAGATTTATCACAAAAAATTGTATGACACATAAATTGAATTGTCCGCATTTTTTTTTTCAATTTACATAACAATGTATCATATCTCCCTTGCTAGTGTATCAATCCTCCCCAGCAATGGGGAGATTTGATACAGTAGTAACCATTCACAATAATTGGGATATATTTTTTGAATGATTATTTTTTAAATTCACAATATTTTTAATAAATGAATGTCCCTTTATAAGAAAACACGAAAAATTTGTTTAAAAATAGGTTTCTAAGAGTTGTAAAAAATTAGTAAAGAAAAAAAAAGTGTATCATATCTCTCCTACCTCCCCTACTCATAAAAATGGAATATGGAAGGCAAATAAATTTAAAGGACATTTTATATTTTTATTAAATTTAATAAAGAACTCATTTTTGTTAGATTATGATATTTAACAAAGAAGTCAATCTATAAATTGTCATTTGTATATATGAATGAAAATTAGCTGTTTAAACAGAAATCACAAATGCAGGTTTTGTAATCAGTAGCTACAGACATTGTTCATGACACCAAGTGCGATATTTAATACAAATGATCTATTTTTCTCCACGTCTGTCAATTGAGTAAAGCTTGTTACAGAAAGGACATTCACAATCATTTTCGATTTTTTCACCGTCAGTAGACACTATCGATGGTCGATCAGGATCTTCGTCTGATTCTGAGGATGCCTCCAACAATGGCTGATGTTTCACCTTTTTCTTCTTCTTTACAATAGCTATTTTCTTAGGTATTATTTTGCTTTTGTATATTTTATTCTATTTTTGCATTTTTAGGGATAAAAATATTTTTTGCAACCTTAGCCTTTTTCTTTTCGCAAGATCTTCACAAAGTTTTACTTTATATGGAGATTTGACAGAACCGTTGTTGAGCAACTTGGACATTCTATTTTGTTTGTTTGAACGTTTTTTCTCATTCAGATGTGGCAAAAGGCTTATATCCATCGGATGAACTTTGCTACCATTTGGTGATGGCGAGGAGGGTATACAGCTGGACTGTTTTCGATTAAACTTGTCACTCTTGTTTACAGATGATTCGAGACCATTGGATGAAGACTAAGGCTCAGGTTGCTTCTGTCTAAATTTGACTTGTTTCAGCTGGACGACTTGTCAGTGACGAACAGATAGAGACTTCTGTATGTTGATGTTGGTAAGAACCTTCAGCAGAGTCAATCACTGCAAATTCATGGCCTTGTAATATGTTTTTATATAAAATGAAAGTACATTCATAAAATAAAGTCTTATAAATGCCTTCAGAAATAAAAAAGTTGACATTGAGATCCTTAAATAAAACAATTTGCGTAATATAGCACAATGCGATATTAGGACTACTGCAGGGGTGTGATATTAGGAAGAACGAATCATTGCAATACGGCCAACTCTACCGGTGAAACTAAGATTAGAAAGAGACTTACAGCTGTATCGAGCTAAACTACATGATTATGTGCTTGTATTTACGTTGCAGTAATTAAGAACAACACTAGCACTTACTTTTAAAAGCATTTTTCACTGTATGCTAAAGTTAACAAAAACTTTTAGTTTGCAAAAAACTTTAAAAAAATAACAGAGACTAAACACAGCTGCGTATTTAACGAAGGCGCACATAAGACTTACGCCTTGCCACTAAACACTAGTTAAGCCAGTTTTGATCAGGCGGCAGCACCTACTTGACGAGATCATGAGGGGTGCGGTATATGGCAATGGTGAGATATTAGGGACATTTCTCCTATTATAAGTCGTTTTAAATGTCGTAGTGCCATCTTTTAAATATATTCGGAATTAAATATGTGCCATATTACAGACATTTCAATTTTAGGAAAACAAATAAAAAACAGTAATTAATCCCACTTTCTAGAAAGCAAAAAACATAATGCATATTCAAATTAGGATTCGCAGTACCTAGAAGAATCAAAGAAATTAATGTCATGTTCATGTAAGGAAAAACAAGTAAAATTATAAAATAAAATAAAATAAATTGGATATTTGTGAACGTGAATTAATTTCTAGTATGGTTTTTTATTCTACAGAGCATCTCTTTCCAAATTTTAGGTAACTCAATGGAAGCTGAATCATTGCAAAGGCATTTAATGATTTTCATATATAATTTTATAAAGTAATTTTATTATTTTTTCATTGTATTTTTAACGCTTTATGGGTGCGGATGCAAAGAGTTCCTTTATTGTAATCGCCATATTTTCAGGATATTTCATTTTCGTTTATTTTACTCGGATGCCCCTTCCCCAGCCTGTGGTTAAAACGAGAACACGTGGGCCCGCACGACTCTGGTCTTAATTCTATAAAATTTATAGTAGACGTAAGAGCCTCTTTTCGGACATCCTTTTTCGGAACATGTTAGGGCCTAAGGAGAACTATTGTCTATTGATGGCAATAGCTGAAATTGGGTTTTCAAATGTGTTACGCATGTTTCAAATTGTTTATTTAGACATCATCTTTCACTTTATAAACCGCGAAATTTTATTACCGTATTTTAAATGTGCTGGAAGGTGTTACATAATCTCTACTGGATGCATGATTTTTCATTTTTGTTTCAAACTGCTACGTTTCTGTACAGTTATGCCTAATTCGTTTTCTTTCGTTGCTACTGCGATTCGGGATTAATCTCCGTAGCTTGTTAAGTTAAGTTAAATGCGGAGAAAATGACATCATGTTAAAAAGAACATGTGAAATTTGTAACGATAATGTTTCCTTTCGCATTAATGAAATCTGGCTTTCTAATTGGAAAGAATTATGAAATTTCCATGTTTGTTCTAGCCCTTCATCCTTCTTTTTTACTTTGAATACTAGATGGCGCCACTGAGTTGTTTTTATGGATTTTGAAATTTTCCGTTGAACTTTCCCAGTTTGAATTTAATTTTTAAGATTTAGCCTATAGATTGTTTCCTGCCGATTTATATTTTAGAAAATTTTACTCTTGATGATATTTTAAAGATTTAAACTGAAGCGTTGAGATTTATTTTATTCATGTGTTTATTTTAAATCATCTTTTAATTTGTGAATAAAGTGTACGTTGTATCGCAACACCTATTTTAATATTAAAACACACTTACTACAACATATATTAAAACACATATACACAGAGAGCAGCAGTCTTGTATACTATGGTCCCGGGTTCGATTCCTGGCTCTGGCTAATTTTTCACTCCAGTTGGGTTTATTGCATTTATTGTATGTATGTCTGTATAATATTTAATTATACCTTTAACACCTATTTTGTTTAGTTTTAGAACATGTGAAGTTTATAACAAATAAACGGTCAAGTGCGAGTATTACTCGCGCACAAAGGTTTCGTAGATTAAATATGTGAATTAGTAAATATATTATTAATAGAAAACCGTTTCTAAAAGAATACTATGATTTTGTAAAAATCTATACAACGTAGGCTTGGGTAAAACTGTATTATATTAAAAAAGTGTAAATGGATATACCATGAAAGTACAAAGAGATATGGAACCTAAATAATATCAAATATATCTATTCTGTATAACTCATTTTTTTAATGTTATCCTAATCTGTTTATGATGAACTTAATTGGGAACTGGCAATAAAAGTAGTGCATATTTAAACTTCATTTGGCATTTCATAAAAATAAATTCAGCGTAATAAAAATGTATCTTCTTACAGGGTAGCTAGAACAAAACCTTTGTTCAAAATTTGAATTTGGCATTGTGCTAAACGCGATTCGAAAGGAAGTCGCAAAGTTGCAACGCCACCTTGGTGAGTGCCACCGCGTTTTTCCAGATAGATTTTTAATTATCTTTTTAAGTCACTCGAGGCGTATTGAGAAACCCACTCAATGCAAACTAGTCGCGAATCCCATAGTATTTATGTGATTCATTAAAATTAAATTAGTCTGTTTTTAACAATTTGACGTTTATTGTTTTTATACTGCTACTGGGCATTGAATCACACATATATATCATTAAAAGTTGTGAACTAGACTTTACAAGCAAATGGTATATAAAGTACGCTGCCCCTATCCTTATGTATGTCCAAACCGTCCATATCTTTAAGGGTTAATATCTCGTCTAATTACTGATGATTTTTTTCGGAAATCATTATCAAGAATGCTGTTATACTTCTGCTACAATAGATACCTCCAGCGCTGATCAACACATTTGCTGAATGCCAGCAAATCGAAATTTTTGTGTAATGGAAAATTACGATTTTCTCAAAAACTATGTGACCTAGGATAATCGCTATAATTATCCTGCAAGGTTTAAATTAACGTCTACTACCTCTAATTTTTTCAAAATTTACTTTCAGTAGATTCGGAATTAGATTGTGTGGGGAGGGGACATATTTTTGCACTACATTTTCGTCAATATCTTTGAAATTATAATACCTAAAATTGAAACAAATGCATTTTTGAGTTCAGCGTTGTGAAAGCTTTCACACGATACCCCACATGATACACAAAGAAAAGATTTTTTTTCAAGTAACTTAATTAGCGCCTCTACATTTTTACTAAATATAGTTATGAAAGTTTAATAATCTGAAAATATGTGAGTCAATAGTAGAGGTCTGCACGGGCCGGAATTTCCAGGCCCGGGCCCGGCCCGGCCCGAAGGAAAGCTATTTTGGCCCGGCCCGGCCCGGTGTAAAAATTGAAAGTTCGGCCCGAGCCCGGCCCGGCCCGTTTACATTTTTACCGTTCTCGGCCCGGCCCGGCCCGTACAAAAATCAGTGAAAACAGGCCCGGCCCGGCCCGACTCAATTTCAACAAAAAATTCCGTTTTTTCTCGATATACAATTAAGATTCTTTTAATGAATAATGCATGCATATTTATGGAACATTTTACAGTATATTTTAAATTACTATCTGTTTGCGAAATAGAAAACACACAATAGTAAACATTAACGATTACTTACAGAGTATTAGTCAACGTCTCTACAGACGTTTCAAAATTTAAATAAGGGTTCATTAAAAGATTATTGTAGTTTAGAATAAAGTGTTAAAAAACATGATAACTTTTGAAGCTTATAATAAAAAGTAGATTTGTGAAAATATTTCTGCCATTTTTAAGCCTTTTCTCAAATCCAAAGGAGCTACATTTTGATACATTTATGAATTCATTTCTTTTCGGAAACGCACGGTATTCTTATTCAGAAACCATGTAAATGCCGTTTTTTTTTTAGATAAAAGTAATATATCTTTCAGAAAATACTGCCAAAGTTAGCGTTTTGAATCGAATTTCCGGAAGCGATATCACAGGAAAGGAGAAAAACGTACAGTCACGTGACAAGAGTCTCTGTTATCTCTGTACGTAATTTATGAAAAATGGAAACGCTATTCGATTCCAAATGCCTTCAATACTTAGACCTGTCAATTTTATGCCTTTATAGTTAAAAATGAGTCAGAAAATGTGTCTGAAAGTTTCGCATTGTTGAGCAGTAAGTATGAGAACCACCTTAAGGTACATTTCCAAAGATACTGTTAACAGAAGTTCATTATTGCTATTAATACTTTTACAAAACATAATGCCTGTCCTACACATCCCGAGAACGATTAAGACCAGTTCCGTCCCGGCACAAGTCTGCCGATAAAATTAAACCCGGGATCAGGCATCAGGTAACTGTACGATGCCGATCTCTACGATGGACATGTTACATTTCTGTATTGATGTTGTTAAACTCGCATCGGCTTGTAACGCACATTTATACTTCTCGAAAAAGTCATATTCATTGGAAATGGCCTCGTATTTTATCTGCTTCTCTCAAATTCTTATATCGGGCCGATAGGCCCGATTAATTTTTTTATCGGCCCGGCCCGGCCCTGCAGGCCCGTTCAATTTTTTTGCCGGTCCGGCCCGGCCCGTTGAAAAAATTGCCCTAATTCTGCCGGCCCGGCCCGGCCCGTTTGAAAATTCTCCTCCATTCCGCCGGCCCGCGGGCCGGGCCGGGTACGGGCCTCGGGCCAAGCCCGGGCCCGTGCAGACCTCTAGTCAATAGTCTTTATTACTTCCCTCAATTTGAACTTTGCACGTTTCATGGTTTTCGAGTAAAATGGCTGTGACAGACAGAGAGACACAGGAGTGATCTAATAATGGTTCCGTGTTTACTTTTTAGGTACGGAACCCTAAAAGAAGTAATTGTTAGAGCACAGGTATAAAATTTTTTGGGAATTTTATATCCGGCCCGTGAAGAACATGATGAATGTAAATAACTTAATAATTCAAAAATAAAATGAAAATCTTTAAAATTTATCATAATGCATGTGTTTAAATACTTTATTTTAAGCATTTAAATAGCTTAGAAGTCAGTGGTTTTCTTGCGCATATTTTCACATTAAAATTTGAAGCTATCACAATTCTGTAAATTTAAATTATTCGTAATATTTCTTAATTATATTCGATAGATTATATAAACTCTATTAAATTACACTTAGATTGTCTTAAAATGTGTCATATCTATAAGTTTTACTGGAAACATCTTTCATTTAAGAACTTGCTTTCAATTCCTTCTTCAGAAATTTAATTATACGTGCAATTTACAAAAGAAAAAGGCAAATGCATTTTATGCAGAAATCTTTGTCAAAGATGATTTTACCTCGTAATGGAATGAGTAACATTTTATTTTTAAAAGCGTAAGAAATGCATAATTTATTAAGTACAATGCCTATAAATATAGGACATTATTTTACCTTGAGGGTACTTTTTGAGATATTTTCCTGGAACTCGGTAGATGCTTAGTTGTATAACACAAGAAAAATTCCGATCGGTAAAAAGTCAGACAATTTTTGCGGAAGTGGTTTGAACGTATTCAAGAACTGACACTTTCAATTATCTAAAACGCAGTACCAGTTCCTAAGGCTAAATAGCGAGTTTCATAAAGATTCCCGTAAATGAAGAAAAATATAAAAAATATTTCTTCACCTAAATGCAGAATTTTCTGAAAATACTATAAGCTTTTATTTATTTATTTTGCATTGCTTGTAAAACATGAATCAATTTCTGTTTGAAAATAGAAGCTGTGGTTTTAAAGAAAACGTCTATATCTAAAAGTAATTGTTTAATAATTAAATAGTAAAGCTAATTCCATTTTTTTTTAAGTTTTCATTTAATTTTTAGTTAACAAGGTTACACAAACAAAAATTTCATGTACGGGCTTGCTCAAAAAAAGATAAAAAAAAAAAAAAAAAAAAGTGATTTCTCCTTAATAACTAAGAGAATCATCGTATAAAATTTTGTAGGAACAAATCAATTAGTTATAAAATCTACAAATTTATGCTATACCTAAATTTTGCTTAGAGGGTCTCCTACATACAGAAATTGTAACAAACTTTAATCCTAGGCGGTCGAATGTCATCAAGTAGCCGTCCAAGCTTTATATACATGATTTTATTTTTATATTCTGTTTGCACCCCTATATTTTAAAAGTACATTTTTTACTAAATTTCTCATTCACATGTTGTCAAAGTGCAAGTAAAAACGTTTCTTAAAAAACAGTGGTTCCAACCGGATAAATTCATGCAAGAGATGCCTGTGCCTGAGAGGAGTAATTCGACTGTTAAGGGTTAAAAATTCATAATCTAATTTTGACATCTTATTTCGAATTTTCGATAAATATTACTTTCGGAAACTAAATGTGAAATCATTCGGTCTAATAGCCTAAGCATTATGTAGCTTTGTACTTTGGAACTCTTAATGTAAATTAACTTTTAATCGTTTCAAAAGAGAGGTCAAAGTCAATAGTTTTTTTAAGCTAAAATAAAAATCGTTTCGCGGAATGAATAATGAAATTTTGATTGCGTATATTCAAATTTTCTCGAAATCAATTTCGGTTTAAATAATTATGTTTCAATTTTACTAGGTTCTTTTTTTTAAGTATATATGTATTTTTAATTAATTTTAAAAACTTGGTTTGACCCAATCACTGTAAGAGAGGGTTGACGAAATGGTCAAAGCTCTGTAATTAAGTTTTTTTATAAATATTTTTATTATACACAGTACATAATGAAAGGTTAATGGTTACATTTCTAAAATAATGTAAATATATTCTGTAAAGCTACAGTAAAATGGTGTGATAAAAAAGGAAATTGTATAAAATTGATTAAAGAAAGATGTGAAAAAATGCTATAGAAGCAAGAGAAAACTTAATGAAATATAAATTTGAAAGTTCATTTTATTATTGCCCATAATAGATAAATAGAAAGGATGAAAGCAGCAGCCTTAAGAAATGTTATGGGGACGTCCACTGTTACTCTTGTGACCACCGGAGCAAATTTCCATATATATTTCCAATTCTTTTATTACAAAATATATTTAAGATAAATTTGATGCAACTTCTTAAAAATACATGTACTCTACTTTCAAAAACCATATACATTTTGTAACAAAAAGCATTTTACTTAGCTAGATAATAGATGAAAATTTTGTTACTCTTGTCACCACAAAAAATTGCAATTTTCAAAAATTGAGTTTGACGCTGAAATTCTGTGAATTATATGAGACTATAGAAATAAAATTTACAGAATATAGCAGAGTAATTATATCTTTTTAAAAAGCATTAATCATTGAACTCATCTGATAACACATGAATTAGTTACATTTGATTTTGCAAAATGCTAAGTGTTACTCTTGTGACGTTGCTTTTCTTACATTTGTAATGTAATTTTAGCAAAAATTCAGTTTAAATACTAAACAAAATAATTGAAATAAGTTTTAAAAAATTATTTTCCATACAGAACAACTTTTAATGATGGTTTAATTTTAAAATAATATAAAATAACGTAAAAAATTCTAAAATTAACAAAAACTATAACCACATAGCAACCTTTCAGTTTCTGCTACTTAACAGAATAAATCATTGTCTTCATTATCAATAATATTACTTGCAACTTCTTCTGTATCATTATTTACTTAATGGAACACAAATTCTTTGTATGAATCATGTTAGTGTAAGGTTTGTAGTAGATAGTGTCATTTTTCATGGTTTTAACAAATTGTATTTGTTGAATGCCCTTCGCTGTTGGTATGGTCTGACAAAGTAATGAAACTTTATTGTTTTATTTATTTTGACAAAATAAGCAGTATATCTTAGAATTGCTTTTTTAGCACGCACTTCATTTCATATACGAGTATATCATTATACAACAATACAAAATAAATCTGCAGCATCTATACCAGTAGTATTTGAAAAGAAAAAAGATATGCCCAGTTAAGTTAATTGAGAAAGAAGTCTGATTCATTCCAGGCATATTTGCATAGTTATATTTTGGAAAGCACAACTATCATATAAAAAAGTAAAACAGGTACATTTTAGGAAAATACAAATTCCCTTAAAGATGCAATGTTGAAATTTTACATACGAAAGCATTTACAAAAAAATGTTTATGAGTTACATTGTCTAAAATAAGAGCATAAGATTTTACTTTATAGGGATCATACTAAAGAAAAAGCTCAAAATACAGTCACTTGTGGATTTGACCAGTAATGTAGTATTTCATACCAAAATTTCGTCTTGGCATGAAAATAAAACAATTTCCAGAAAATCCACTGGCATAACTATTCTTTGAGAAATGGTTATTTCTTTGGCATTACAAAAATAATTCCTTGTACAAGTTTCAATGAATTTGTGCCACAGAAATGGATTTAGTTGCTTTCGAAAATTTTTAAACAATCAGAAATGGTTTCTTTAACTGTTACTTTTTCAAAACGTTGATAAACGTTTTGAAAAAGTAAGAGTATTGAGAAGGTGTTGATAAATTTTTTGTCAATAGCAAAACGTCTATCAACGTTTTGCTATTTACAATAACTTATAAGAAGTTCTGTATTATGGACTTCCGTTTCAAATAATTCTTCGATGTTATCTCCTCAAATTAGACGTTCTGAATTCCTAAATTCTAATTATCATGTATTTCGGCAGACAAAGTCATTAAATCCCTCACAGGAATGTTTAATGCATGAAATACACTAGTTACTACATTATGAATTGCTTAAATGTTTTCGTGACAGCAACAAATGGAGATATTCTGATGAGTAATTTTCTATTATTTTATGAAACTAGGCTTTAAAGCTGCAAAGGAATCTCCAATTTTTCAATTTAGGAAAACTTCTTTAAACAAAAAACGTATTCTCTTATTAAATGTTCCCTAGAATGGATGAAATTATGTGACCTTTTTCACGCTTAACTAACGTAGATTTAGCTGAAGAATGACCTCTTCTTAAATCTTCATCGACGTAAAATTCTCCAAAGCTGTGGAGTTAGATTTTGTTCCGTTACAGTATCTGAGGTTAGCAAGTTCTCTACTTTTTCCTTTTCTTAATATTTCCATTTTCTTGCTGAAGCTTTTGCTGATTCTAAGACTTTTCTTCGCCTTATCGTAATATATTTTGTTTTGATTTTTTCTCACAACAACATATTCGATTTCATTCTTATTTTTTCTCTACAATTTTTGGCGCTTAGCAGAATTCTTCCTGCTCTTTAAAACAATGTCGTGTATGAGAAGCAATATTAAAATCTTTCCTTTAAAATATACAATCGGAATCCTTTCCATAAGAGTTACTATAAGAACCTCTGTAGGTAATACAGCAGAATTTTGTAAACGAAGCTTTACAAAGCCTATAAAGTACCTAATCAAAGACCATGTGCTTCAAACCAAAAGAAAGCACACAAAAATGACAAGAGTTGAGTTGTTTTATTATATCTGTAATTACTTGTCATGATAATTTTATAATCTTAAGTAATACCAAAAATGAATAAAAATAAATCCACCCATTAAAAAAACACTAATAAAGATAATTTATCTTCCTTAAAATTTACAAAATAATCTTAGTTATAGCTAAAACTATTTAAAAAACTGCTCTAATAACAGAGAAAAAACAACAAAACTTTAAGCATTCTGTTTGTTTTGGTTGTAACGCAGTTTTATATCAAACTATCGACAAAAGTATTATGTGTTACTCTTGTGAAACAGACGTTTGTTACTCTTGTGACAACTAGCCAGAGCCAATTCCATGCATAGCACAAACAAAGTATTTAATGTAAAATATGTCTTATACCTCGAAATCAGAGAATTAGAAGTTTTAAGTAAAAATTTTAGGTAGTTTTTTTTTTTTTTTTTTTTTTTTTTTTTTTTTTTTTTTTTATTAAAACTTTTGTATGTTTCCGTTACTCTTGTGACATTTAAGTATTAACGTTTAAATACAGCCAAAAATATATTAAAGACATTATCTAAAAGATTTTATCTATGTAGATCTTAAAGATATGATAATAGTTTGTTGATTTGAACGCATAATAATTTTATTGAATTCTAAAAAGTAAAAAAATCATACATTTCAATAAGTTGTATTTTAAGTTCAAATGTAAAAGTTGTTTTATACTGTTAGTATCCAGCCCATTTTCAGTAAACCTTTGCTCTTATGAAATTAAAACTTACAAATTTATATACTTCAACTCTTTAGCTTTAAATTGATGTATCACACTTATATTTCCGTTTTAAAAAAAATTTCAGCAAAAATTGTTTTCTGTCGTGGACATTCCCTTATAGGGAAGAGTAGCCTAATCTGGACCATTTCGCTTATTTTCAGGTGTAACGCACTTAATTTTTGAAATATTTGCAAAACAACATTACATGTGGTCAATCTATTCATCTACTAACTAAATAAATCTTTAGATCAATTTCTTTTTGGAAATCTTGAGTTTTATTTTAATTTGAAAAAATTGTTAAAAGTGGTCCAAATTCAGCAACTGGTCGCCTAAGTTGGACCCCCAATCTCCTAAATTGGACCAAACAATATCAGGTTGTTTAATGACTATGAGATATAACTTATTTTATTAAAAGCAAAGTTTGCGATTAATGAAAAAATTATCCATGAAATATAATTAAATCAAATATCTGAAAATAAGAGTAATTGTTTTATATCCAAATGTATTCAAAATATAAATCAAAGTTATCAGTAATTAGAACAGAAATTATGGATCTTATTGCCAGTTACTTAAATATCATGTAAGAAGTGATTGAAAGCTTACACATGAATTCCGTTTATTCATTTTTTATTTCAGCGCGCTCAACATGGAACAATATTTGGCAATCTAAACACTGAATCATTTCTGCTATTTTATTTTTCTTACACATTTGGCAAAACCAATCATCACTGTCTAGATTTTTCTTTTTAAATTCTGTATCATTAGATTTTTTTATGCAACAGAATTTTTCTTTACATTATATTTGTAGTACTTCCCTTCCATCATTTTCTTTTCAATTGTATTGCGCCTGTTTTTTTAAACTTTATTTTCCAATTGATTTTGTGTTGTGAGAGCTTCCTTTTTGTCATTTTTCTTGCATTTCAAGGTTTACTTTATATGGCAAAAATGTTAACACAGCTATTGTTTGGCTCCCTCTGTACTTTGATTTAACTGAATTTAGCATGAGGGATAACATTTCTAATGATACTTTGGTTTTTTGGAGGAGATTTGTAGTTGCAGCCTTCTTGCATGTCAATTTCTTCACAACGTATTATCTCCTTTTCGTTTCCTGTATCTTAAACAGATTTTTCTGTCACGGGAGGATTTTGTTTTCAGACAGTTTGTCTGTGTCGTTTTCAACATTTTTTTCAATTCTATTAAAAAAGTGTTAAAAAATGTGCCATATTGGAAAAATATACGCCACGATTAATCAAACTGAAAACATTAGGTATTCAAACAGTGTTGAATTCAGGGGATCTCCCGGAGAATTGAAATACACTTTCCCCCGGAAGGTTTGACATTTTATGCGTTTTAATGTCAAAAAAGTGTAATTCCACCCTTCAGAATTGTAAAAAGTTTGCTCTTCCCTCATGGAACTGCAAATATCCACCTGGAGGGAAATGTTTGACTTCAAATCTGTAAATCAAATACGATGTAGGAATAAATAATTCATAGAAAATAAATACAAATACATACAAGATAAAAGAATTTGCAAACAAAATTTATTGCATAAACACGTAAAAATATTTTTATGTTTATGCAAGCATAATAAAAAAATTAATTCAGATGTACAAAAATAAATAAATAAATAAATAAAATAAAATAAAATATTCAAAAACTTGCATAGAGATAAAAATCCAGCATAAAAAAAGAAGAAAAAATAGTGAACAAAACGTACAGCCCTCGAAATTCATTACTTACTTTTCAAATTTATTATCGTATATCTGGTCCAAATTAAGCAACTTAAATTGGCCCAATTAAAGCAACTGCGCCATTTTTTAAAACAAATAATCTTAAGACTAAGAACAAAAACAAAATCAAACAAATCGGCGTGAAAAATATGCGCAATAAACAGATGAATTTAGATATGTATATGAAAACATAACAACTTACCATAGTTTTAAAGTATTCACTTACGTTTAGTAGGAAAAAATTAGATCAAAACAGCTAATTTTAAGTTTTTTAAAATTGTTTGAAAACAGCACGTAGTAGGTGGCTTCTTCTTCTAGTCATAAATACCGCCGTTCTGATGAGTAGGATTTCAGTGGTAGATGGCATCTCTTTCTGTAATTAACGGCAGAATGGCAACGGTTCATTTAAAGCGGCGGTCCAAATATGGCTACTCTCCCTATGTTCATGCCTCTGCAAAAAAACATATTAATGAAAACACTTTAGGAAGGTATATAGACAAATTTCACCAAGATTAACACAATGAGATGAAGCCAAACTATGTGGTAACTAGTGTTGGCACAAAAGTGTCGTAAAAAACGGGTGTTTAAAACGGTACTGTTCTTCTGTGCCTTGAATTCCGTCTAAGCAGGTTTGTTTAATCATCATATTTTCCCAAATAATTTTTAATGATAATTAAACCATGTAGCATAAAATTATTTTGTGCCTTAATTTAAACTGATTTATTTCCCTTAACAAATATTTAAATATAAAATAACGTGGGTCAAGCTTCCCATACGTGGGGAGCTTTGTCTCATTATTTTCTCATAATTAAAAATCAATCATTTTTCAAGTTTCTTATATATTATATGTATCTGGCAATTTTATTTTGATAACCGATTGTATAACAAATAAAATGATATATAAAACTTTATTCTAGGTTCAATATTTAAAAAATAAAAAATCATTTTCTAAAAAATGGGTCATCCAATGTCTGGATCCCCTATCTAGTTGCACTCATGTAACCGTTAACCTAGCAAGAACCTCGATGACTTATTCTTGTAGAAAAATAAACCTCTAATTTGAATTTAAAAAATTCTTTCTAATCTTCCGTAATCGGGTCCACAACCAATTTTGACGCCAAAAATTATTGTCCCAAATATACGAGAGTTAGATACAAAATGAAATTAATTACGCGCCAATGAAAAATTCTATTAACTAAATTATTATTGACTCAATTATAGATCTTTAACCTACGAAACTCCAGTGAATAGAATCACTGTCATTTTTGCCTTCTCAATTGTTAACTCCTATTTCCTCGTTTTTACATATTTTTTAATTTTATAATTAATTAATTACTGCTGTCATTTAGAATTTTTTACATCAGAAATATATACTCTTTAACTTCATATTAGATGCCTCCGTGTTAAAATTTAGTAAATTATTTTTTCTTATTTCTAGCTTTTAATGCTTATTAAAATATTTTAAATGTCACATAGAACGCACGTTAAACACATAAACTGTTTCTCTCATAAAGTTCAAAGCATTGATCGATACTAAAAATAGTTTTAAAATTGAAAATAAAACAGCTATTATGCTATACGAGTAGTCGTTCATCTCTTATCACATTTAATAGAATTAAGTGAAGACTTGAAGAGTTTAATTTGATTCATCGTTAAAACAGATTATCTCTGAGAAACTTGAATTTTTCCGTAACTGAAGGTATTTCTGCTTTAATGGCGAGGCGATTCATTATTTTTGAACAAGTCTTTATTAAAGCCGCTGGAGAAATATGTCTAATCCATTCATGCATGTGTCATATTTGTTGTAAAACTATTAAAATCTAATGCCTATAAGAGGTAGAGATTTAAAAGCATTTTATAAAATAAAAGGTGGTTTCTTCTGTAATGCATAATAAGCTGTTTAAAATTAAGTGGTTCGTTGTTATAGCTCATAATGTAAGTATGCTGTTTACATGAAAAATAAAATTATAAATAACAGATATTTAAAAGACAAGGCTGTTTTTTTGGTCATCAGCACTGAGCTTTCTACAGAACTAATTTTGATAATTTTTTTTTTTAATGAAAACTGTTCATTTGTAGATGTGCCCGTTCTTGCTATTTTTTAATTTATTTTCATTTTTATATTTTATTTTTAATTTTAAAAGCTTTTTATGATATATCTTCAAAATAGTGGCAATTGGATTACTTCCATTGTTGCAGAGAAATGAGAATTAGTGAGGTTTATTTATTTTTATTATTTATATCCTTCTTGATGTCATTTTCTCATTACAAATAAAAGTAACTTAAAAAAAAATTAAACAGAAAATGACATCAGCCTTTAAAAAAACACGCATTCGCACTCATAAATCTTTTACATTTCAAAATTTTTTCTTTATGCTGATACTGAGTTTGAGACGCTAAGATAAATGATTCAGTGTGTGAAAATGATGTCATATTTAAAACAAAACTATCATTTTCTTTGATAAAACTAAATATTTGACCATAAATTCGTCTAAAACAAATTTCTGATTTTTTTAATTCGCTGGTAATGAGATTAGAACCTCATGTTAAGAGTGCGAATGTCCACATGAAAAGTTGTACTAATGTTGTACAAATGTGACTTTAAGTTTAAAATTTATTCATTAATAATCAATGGCGCGTTAAACTACTTTTAAATGGTGAATATAGATTTGTTGCGTATATAAATTTTGAGAATGTGAAAATGACGTAAGACTTAAATGTTATGGGGGGGGGGGGGGAATTCTATGATGTGACAAAGCGAAATTCTTTTTGCCGATTTTTCATCCCATAATACTTAATATGAGATCCTCAATGGACAAACATAATCCTTCACCATATTTACTCATCTTGATTACGTATGTACTTGATTACGTAACACACTTTAATTTTTCAATAATTTAAACAGTTGAAATTTGTGGAAACAGTATTTTTTAACTTTAGATTAAAATATTATTAGTTTTAAGAGTTAGGCATTCAATGTAAGATGAATTTTTCATTGTAATTATTTTTGTAAGTTTGTTATAAATTCGATCAAACAATTCTTTTCTAAAGATTTTAGTCCGTCGAATTTCGACGGGTTCCAACTCGTAAATTATAAATTATAAATATGATAAATTATTACCTATTGTAACTTACAACACTTCGAAGATAAAAACAGAGACAAAAGCTAGTTTGAAAACCTATTGGATAATATTATATTCTAAATCCACTCATAATACTAAAACTCCTCGTTACATTGCCGTTGATAAGAGACAATAAAAAAATACGATGAATCCGAAGGACTATGTGCCGAAGTGTCATTGAATTACAGACAGACAGTGTTGAGAAAAAATTATGATGCTGCTGTCCCATTACTGGGTATATTCGGGTGCTGTCATTTATTATGTATAGCTAGATGTATAGGCCTCAATAAACAACTGCTAAAAGTTACGTGACAGAAAAAGTTTCTCGAATTAACAATAACATTTTTCTATAATTGACGGACAATAAAGTGAACCTTATATTTTATAAACAAGTCTGCAGATCTAGAAAATCCACTTCTTCTGTAATTGGTTTTATCCGAAATGATTCTTGAAGATAACGGAAAGGTTTCCTGAATTCTGGGTAGCCATGAAGTTACATTAAATTATCGTAAACGCTTCTGACACATTAGTATAATTTTGTGAAATTTTTACCATGTTGAAACACATATAAGCTTTTCTTCTATCTCCATTTCGATGTAATAGATTTCTTAGCAGTTTGACAGTAATAATTTGCTGATACATTTTGTTAAAAGCATAAAAACTCGTTTTTAGTTTAAGAAAATGCTTAAAATTAATATCATAACTCAGTAGGTTTGGGTCGTAGAAGAATGGATTCTTTATTGTTTTACTTGTTATAGTATGGATAAAGTTTCTCTAAATATGCCTTATAAGAACCTTGGACCGTATAAAAATTTTAAATTCCTAATTTTTAATGAATAACTATTATCACTTAAAAGGATTTTTATATGCAGAAAAATTTTTAAACATTTTTTTTTTAATTAAAAGTACACCTCTAAGAACTAATAGATTAGGTATTAACTGTTGGTCAACAACAAGAAGAAACACTCTGTAAAATTATCTTTTAAATATAAAATACTAAATAACAAAAACAAATACGACGTGTTTATTGATAATTATGGTGATACATACCTGCTTCTACAATAATGACAAAACATATACAATGCTGAAGTTATGTTATTACAAAAGCTACAATCACTCACGTTCTGTCTATATAAATATGCTTCTCATGTCTAACAACATCTGCCAAATTATTGGAAAGCATCATACTACAGCGCATCAATTTCTGTTGATATTCTAAAATGTCTCTTTTATAGCAAGGCCAACGTCAATGTAGTTTTGTAAAGGATTTTTTTTTGAGTAGTTTATTGCTTTTGGAAAAATATTCTTAATCATATAGACATTTATCCAGTAAGTAAGTCAAATTACCGTTTTTTCATGCTACTGCCACTGCCTTACGAAATCTTTGATAGCCAAGATTTGAAATCATCCTCAAAAGTACGAGTATTTAACAAAACTTAATTGGTTTGCAAGCTCAATTTTATTAAATGCGGAAATTTGTATGATTGTTTAAAATTTATATGCAGAGTATTCAGTTAATATGGTAACTAAGGTGGAGGAAGGATGGTACACGTCAAGACAAAGAAATTTTACTATGGAAACTGGAGTCGTAAACTACAGTAAAACTTCCCTAAAGCAAGCAACCACATTCAGTTCCAATAAAAATTGGTCGCTCCTAGAGGTGGTCTCTTAATGGAGGTCATGTTTAAATCTAGATTTTAATTGTTGAAAAAAAGTAACAATTAATGTTACTAAAATTTATTTTTCACATTAAGAAAAAATATGAAAATTTAAGTATCAAAACAAAAGTTAATTACATAAGTTAATTTTTGCAAAGTTAAAAAAATGAATTTGACATTTGTTGTGAAATTATGGTTTTATCTTTCATAACTCTTATTTCCAAGTTCTTTCGCAGTTCAGTAGATAAATGCATTTTTTTTTTTTTTTTTTTTTGGACGGGAACAAATAATGACGATTTCATTAATTTATCCATTTATTTGAGAGTTTCCTGATAGAATAGGGCAAGGGAGTTTATTGACCGTCATTCTTAATTTGTCATCAGAGTTGAATTCGTTGCCTAAAAAAAGGCACAAACGGGTTTAAACACTTAAAAGTTACCAGAATAAAATATAAAAAAAAAGAAATCTAAACTTAGTTTAGAAGTTTGATGAATAATACGCTCGGCGGAATTATTTTTCTAATAAAACCTTCTTCAAGCGACCTGAAAAAAAAGCGGAATTTGTTTCATTTTCTTCGAAGAATGGGTCGCTCATGGAGGGAGTTCAACTGGGATGGTCTCTTAATGGAGGTAAAATTAATATTGAGCCTATGGGGATGAATTTCGTTCTATGAAAAAATGGTCATTCAGGGAGGTGGTCTCACAGGGAGGTTTTACTGTATTTATTCAGTAAAACGTACAAGAGGTTCTATTCTAAACAACTTCTGGTTTCAATTAGTAACTTTGAGTAACGTCAGGATATTCAATGGAAATTTGAAGAAACTTGTCTATCCTTGTTTAAAATAGGATAGCATCACATAAAGTCCAGCAAAAGCACAGTAACTCAAGTAAAGATACCATCATATGCATTGGCAACTACAGTACAAATTTTGATGCGTCAAACTTGAGTTTTGAGGCGCGAATACTGAAACTTTCCTAGCCCTGATCAGGGTTTTATCAATGTCATACAAAGCAAGGGGAAATACAGTCGGACCCGCTTAAGGCGCTCACAGTTAATACGCGATTCCGCTTAATACGCGGATTTTTTCCTATCCCTTGAATGTCGCTTAAGGCTAATGCAAAAATATCACGTTTCATACGCGAACGGTTATTCGCTTAATACGCTATAGGATTTTGATCCTTTTAAGCAAAAAATCATGTTTAAGGGGATCGGGAAAGCAAAATTCAACTAAAAAATAGATTTTTACTTTTTTATATCATTAAATAGTTTAAACTTTTATCCTTCCAACGATGTGTCACACATGTTTATATATAAAAAAATAAGTGTTGAAATTAATCATTCTTTCTAAGAGTACTTCACAGCTTAATGGCCATTTAAATCTTTATTTTACTTTTTTTTTAAACTTGGATTTTTCATGTTTATGTTCCTTTTTTTCAATATATCTATTAAACTTAAGAACTCAGATTTTTAGTTGTATAATGATATATTGTATACTTTAACACAGGGATTTATGATTTGTTGAGAGTCATTTATTTTAGGCAGTGAAGCCTTTCCAAAAATGTTAATTTAAAAATAACTTTCAATAAATAATTAATAATTAATTTTGAGTTTCACTTAGAAAGAAAATGGTCTGTTAAAATACGTAAATCATGTTATTTTAACTACTCTAAAAAATCTAGACCTCAATCTTTCACCATTTCTGAGAAAAAGGTACATAAAGTTGGTGATTTTAACATGGCGGAGATAGGGCTTTCCCTGTCACCTTAAGACGCGAATTCATAGATCAAGATGCGAATTCCTTCTCCCTTCTCCAGTGTTGCTAGTTTAGCGGGGCGGGGGGTTATACCGATAAAAAATAATGTTTCTTATAGTAATATTTACTTTATTTAACAACAGATTAATTAAGGCGAACATTACTAATCGTAAAAAGTGGTAGATATTTGAATTTAAAAAACCCGCTAAATTAACAAAACTTAAATTCTTTTTTGATCCCGCGTCGTAGCATTCTTTGTCTCTCGCTTCTTGTATGTTTTAACGTAGTAGAGAAAGAGAGACGAATTCAGGATCTTCCGTTAAAAATTATCAGGATTAGAGATGATTATACCTGTTGTTAGTGTTGTTTTAAATATACAGTCGTGGACCAAAAAAAAAAAAAAAAAAAAAAAAAGGAAATACTCCCTACTAACTCTTTAACAAATTATCGTAGAAGAAAGTTACTGGTACGAATGATTTGAAATAAAATCTACTTTTAAATGATGTATATAAAATTTGCTTAGGGAACCATCTACATATTAAAACGAACCATAACTTTATTTTTTTCAATAGCAGTACACAATTCTGACAGCATAAATGAACTCTACATCCTTCAATTAGCTTAAAAACGAATTTTTTTATGCAATTCGTACTATAAGTTTCCGAGAAATTAATTATTTTAAAGCGAGCATAATTTAAGGGCTGTATCCAAACTGAAGTTCCGTACTCGATTGTTAACAGAAAGAAAGACCCCTTCTTGATCAAGTCACCTTAAGTGCCACTCAAGGATTCAATGAAGCCTATTAGATTAAAGGACAGCAGAATAAATTTCAAAATATCTACTCATTTCTAAGATAGACAGCCCCTTAAACCATCATTTTGCCGTTTTTTAAGCATAATTTGAAAACTACTTGGAAAAAAAATGTGAAATTTCGGATTTCCATAAAGTAGGACTTAATAAATATAAATCCATCAAAACATTTGTAGGTTGCAATTCATATTTTTTTCAAATATTAATTTCATAATTCATAATTCATATCATAAAATTATAAAAATTGCAAATGCAGCGTATTGATGTTTGGGTATATTAGTATTATTGCTGCAAAAAAAAAAAAAAGAAAACTGGCACATTAGGGTCATAATTTCGGGAGATATAAAAAGAAATATGAAAATGTAATTTAACATTAGAAGCACTAAATTTTGAATGTTTATAATTCAAAAACGTATCTTTCAAATGACTTGAAACTTGGTGCCTAGGCATAGTTTGAACCGAAGATTTGAAATATCTCGTTAAAATTGGGTACTGCCATTGAAAAATATGAAGTTTGGATTCGTTTCAATATGTAGATGGCCCCTAAGAAAATTTTATATACATCATTTAAAAGTAGACTTTATTTCCGATCGTTCGGTACTTTTCGGTATAATTCTTTCGTCTACGATAATTTGTTGAGGAGTTAGTAGGGGGTGTTTACTTTTTTTTTTTTCCACGACTGTACGTTATGTTCTACTATAATGCATATTATAGACAAATAAAAAAAAAAAAAAAAAAAAAAAAGGGGAAAAAAACCTGTAAAGTTTAAAACAAATACGACTGCGGTTGCATAATTCTTTTAAATTTTCTATGTTTTCTTTGCTTTTTGCTATGCTAACACTATTTTTTACAGGAAGACTAAAAGGATAGATTTATATATATATATATTAAAAATGAAGGGCAGATTATAATGGCACTCATAATCACAAGTTCTAATAGACCGGGAGCTGGCAGCACAGACAATCACCTAATCGAGTTCACGGCTGAAATTCCAGAATTAGTTAAAACGCATAATAAATCGCAATCAGACTGACAAGTCATATCTTGGTAGAAAACACCTAAAAACCTTATTTTAGCTGTCGACTCGTAGATTTACCATTGTGTTTTCCTGTACCCAAAATTATGAAAACATAGAGGACTGGGAGCAGGAAAACGCAATAGTAAACGTGCGAGTCAGCCGCTAAAATCGAGTTTTCAGATGTTTTCCACCAAGATATAACTTGGCAGACCGACTGCGTTTTAGCACGTTCACGCCGGCGCCTATATTCATGTTTTTCGCTGTGAGACGGCACTCGAATTCATGTTTTGCTTCATCTGGCGGCGCGGTACTTTCGCTTATTCAGACACTGTATGTAATGACACGCCCCTCTGATATTTATTAAATTGTACTCGAATATAATAAGCAGAGTTGATTGTGAATGTCTGAAAGTTCGTAAGGAGTAAGGAAATTACTTAGAGACATGATTTTATTGACTGCATATGTACGAATTTAATATAAAATGTCTTAAAATCTAAAGAAATATGGACAACATGATATAAATGCATTTTCTATAAGGTAGAAGCCACGCCCTTAGTCAATGATATCTGTTGAATGAAAACGAGAATTCTCGTTTCCCGTCGTGAATGTATAAGGTTTATAATTTTGAATCGTTTTTACTACTGAATTTTCGAATATTCAAGTGTGACCCACCTGTAGTGTTCGCCGTCTATGGCATTGTCGAGTGTGACTCGCCTGTAGTACACGCCTTCTATTTAACAGTGGAGTGGGACTCACCGGTGATGCATGCCGCCCGATGCGACAGTCAAGCGTGACCCACCGGTGATGCACACCGCCCGATGGGGCAGTCAAGCGTGACCCACCGGTGATGCACGCCGGCGTGAACGTGTTAATATGCGAATTGAGTTTTAACTAATTTGGGAATTTCAACCGCAAACTCGATAAGGTGATTGCCTGTGCTTCCGGCTCCCGGTCTATAAATAAAGACTCAATAATTTTTCTTTGTGTTAAAAAAATTAGTCTAACCAGAGAATTATTTGTGTAATTTTCATTTTGTTTGTAACGGATTAACCGACAATAAAGTCATGTTTGAATCCATATTTATTTTCAATTGTTATTCCAGTCGTTCCTATAAAAAAAACAATGCATTAAAGTTAAATACAATTAAATTTTAAACTAAATATACGTAAAAGACACAATTTTCGACCAGAAACATATAAATGAAATCTCAAAAGTTCATTCAGACGATTTGATGCGTAAATAAGTCCACTCCCTTCAACGATATACAAATCACGTTTTATACGTGATCTCGCTTAATACGCGACTTTTGTCCATTTCCTTCAGACGCATCTTAACCGGGTTCGGCTGTATTTAAAAAAATTTCATTATAATATCTTCACTTCTCTTAAAGTTATTGATGGAAACTCTAGTTTGGGTAGAATGGTACACAGTGTATTTTGTACTGTAAGTGAATTCCGTCCCCATTTGCAATTTCAATTTGTCTTGTCGTATATTACTATCACACTGTAAAAAAAACACTGTAGATTTGCCAGAACAAACTCGATCACAGTCAATGTATGTACTTTTCTTTGGTTTCCTGACTATATTAACATGGAAAATACAGTAGTTGCGTAAAATTAACAGCACAATGTGCTGGCAATTTGGACGCATTTTTTTTTACAGCACAAACTGCTGGCGTCCAAATTGCCAGCACATTGTGCTGTTAATTTTACGCAACTACTGTAATATAGTCAGGAAACCAAAGAAAGATACAGCACGTTCACTGTGATCGAGTTTGTGCGCGAGATGAACAGTACTTTGTACTGTAAAAATGTCGTTTTTTTGTACAGTGCACTCGTCTGTTTTTTCGCCATATTAGCTAATACACAATGTATATACATAAAATAAACATCTTTGTTAAAGAGAAAGTGACGCATTAATTTGATTCATAGAAAAAAAAAATCCGTGAAATTTAGAAATCATTACACAATCACTCTAAGATAAACCAGAACTGCATAAAAATGTCCTGTTTAGATAAACAGTTCAAAGAAATTATATATATATATATATATATATATTTATTTTTTTTAAGGGCTAATTAACTAATAATCAAAAAAGAAATTCAGAGATATTTTTTAAGCATTGATTTGTGATGCTGCTCATGAAGGATACAGATATGACTGGAATTAGTAATTAAAAACAAAAAAAAATTGAGACGTAAGATTAACTTGCATGTCTGGAATAAAATATATTGATTGGAAAAGACGGCAGAAGTCAAAATAGAAGATGTTTAAACTTATTATGAGATAAACTGCGTAAATTATTTCTCAAACAGCTTACTAAATTTAAAATTTTTTCTGACCGAATATGTTCGGTCAGTGAAATAAATTTGGAGGCGACAGAATTAACGAAACGACAGTAAGAATGTTGAACTTAATAAAGAATAATGCATCTTTCTGTAATCTTACAATTTTTTATTCTTACTTTATTATAGAAGTCAGGGTTTTCACTTTCCTCTGTATTCGCCCCACCAGTGGCTAAGAGCTTCTGCTCTCAAAGCTGTTAGACAGGAGGTGACTGAGTTCGAACCCAATCGCGCCGTCGGCCTAATCATTCGGAGCTTTCCGTGATTTACTTTGAAACTTGCGTAAGTACGGGTTAGTATCCCTTAGAAACACCACCCACGGACGGCATCCCCCTCATGCTTATATCCCTTGTGCAGACAATCGGTCGTCATAAACAGCACCAAACACATCAAACACCTTTCTTCTATATTCATAAACAGAAAGTAATGGATGCCTGAAAATCTTCGTCTATTGCTTTAATAAGAATTTGTTCGTTTTGGTATATACTGAATATGATTTGTCTGTTTTTGGACCGATGACTATGAGTGTGGATGTGTTACTAAAGCTTTGTGGGCAGTATAACGTTATAATACACTGATTCATAAAACTCAACATTTAATTAGATCTTCAATGAAATTAGCATTGATTAGATTTCAGTGTATATCAATTAACAGATGAAGAGACTTCTATGTCATGTTTTTCAGAATTTGAGTGAGAGCTATATTTCAGTACCGACGAATTGTAATTGCACCCAACTTACGAATGATATATATTGAGAAAAACTATGCTGATACAGTTTTAGTGTTGATCAATGAACAGGGCGCACTGCGATGCAATTTTATGCTTTTTGATATGAACATTCTAGCTTTATGTCAGATTTTTTGAAGGATAAATATACTAAATTTTATATCTGGAGTTATTGAATAAAAATATATATGTTAGTTTAATTTTGTTTGTGAATACAAGGGCACAGGTCACTAGAACTCTATGCTAAATTAGAATATATATACTGAGAATTCAATAAACTTTGCATTCCTAACATTCGGCTTATAACTATGGTATTTAAGCTATTATATTAGAAAGATATAGTGAAAAAAAGTTTTGTGGTACCACACAGAATTCTCGTTATGGTTGGTGTCAGTAATGTAAAAATCAAAATTAACTTTCTAGAAGAATAATCTCAAGAATAAATTAAAGAAACATGAAATTTACAGATAATACGGATAATATGACAAAACTATTGGTTATATGTCAAATCATTTATTTTAATATTGAAGTAAATGATTATACAGGGTAGAACAAAAGCCCTTAACAGATTTTAAAATTCAATAAAAATTTAAGTAACTGCGGTATGAAAGTAAGATTTTTGTGAAAATGCTTCTCGTGTTCAAACGTATTGCTTAAGCAAAAAAAAAAAAAAAATGTTCCTAAAGCTTCAAAAAGATGGCGCTACATCTGCAAAATTAACTAAAAAAACACAAAAAAATAACGCTGAATTCCATACTAGAATGCAGTGCTGATTCACATGTACAATTTCTGCCGCGACCGCATTATCTTTTTAATGCGCTCAAATAATGGGATCTGCACTTTTAAAAAATATTAATACCAATATTTTTTCAAGCTTTCCACATACCTTTAATCATTTTAGTTTATTACTACGCCGTTGTCATATTTATAAGCAATACGCGTACATTTACAATATGTAATGACCCAACAAACACAGAACTTCTGGAAAGCTCACGGCTAAGTTAGCCTTGGCCCCAAAAATTTGAATGGGGCCCGCTATCATTGGCCGTTACGGCTCCGTCAAAAAAGTGTCACGCTGGAAATAATATGGCCACAAGAGAATTGGCCGTAAATACAAGAAGATGCCCACAATCACGCCACAACTTTTTATCAAAAGTGCTATATAGCCTCAAACTGGCCACATTCACTCTTTTAAAGGCCATAAAAAGTCGAAGCTAGCCAAAAGCTCGCCGTCTCCCTGCCATTCGTGTTTGTCAAGAATTAAATTTAACCCAAAGCTGTCCATAAAAATGCCTTTTAAGGTTATTAAATGATGTAAACTAGCCTAAAGCCAGCCACTGACATGCCACAAAGATTATTTAGGTATAAACCAAAATTTATTCTATAAAAGAAAATACTTTTTCGAAGGTTAATTAAATGGTAAAATGTTTTTGCATGGAAAAAAAAACTAATGTTCACTTAAAGTACACTTAAAAAAAAAATTATAAATCAACTCACGATGAACTTTTTAAAAATGTCCAAAACATAATATTTGGCATAATGAACTAATTATTCTTTTTTCACTTATACATTTTTAAAATTCATATGCAATGTCCTTTTAAATATTTGCATGTCAAGCAAATTTTAAAAGTATATTATTGAAAAAATAAACTAATTTATTAATTCACTATATCATGTATTGTGTTTTTGAAAAATTTTAAAAAGTTTAAGGTAAATGAACGTAAAAATTTTCTTGAAAAGTGTATGTAAGTGAACATTTTTTTTTCATACAAAAACACTTTATCATTTTAATAACCTTCCAACAAGTACCTTTATTTATAGAATAAATTTTGAATTTTTGTCCAAATAATGAAAACATGATCTAATATATAAAATATTTTATAAATGTGTTTGTGATAGATTTTTATTCACTTTTTTATACATTTATTTGCAAGTCTTTTACCAATATTTTATGCTTAATCATTAAAGAATTATTCAGTTATTTTATTATAATTCATTTTTTATATATTTTGATTTTATTTTGTAAGAAATGCTAAAACGCTTTCATTTCGGCAAATGTAAGATAATGTTTACTTTGCATTACGTGATTCACCGATATTCTTATAGATTAAAATTTTCTTTAACTTACAAAGTAGTTAAAGCTTTTTTTAAATAAAGTTTTATGCCACAGCTTATCAGTCGAAGATACTCTCTCTCTCTATATATATATATATTATTTTAACTTTTCCTAAATCCCGGAGAGTTTTTTTTAATAATCTGAAAGGCCACCAATATTTTAATGATTCTACAAAATTTTATTAAATTCAATTTTACTCTGATTTTCTAAATTTTATTAATCTTTATTCAATTATTTTACTATAAAAACTATACTATTAAATTTCTTCACTCAAAAAAAGAAAAAAGTTTTTTCTCAAAGTCGCATTTTCTTATAATTCCACTAAAACTAACTATTTTAAAGAATCTCAAATGATACCAATAAATATAACTTTTAAACATAATGCAGTCAGTCCCCAACAAAAAGAAAACAAATCATAAAACAATTATCTATTGAATTAAACTTTACAATATTTTACACTACATGAAATTTCACACTATTTAAAGAAATAGAGAGGGAACGCAAAGTACTTTTCACCAATAAGAATAAACTTTATTTAAATTAAACTATCTAAGCTTTCCCGATGTAATCAAAACTTTGAGAGTTGATAAAGTTCCAAACTTTGAGAGAAAACTTATATAAAAAAGGCCTCATTATTTCCTAATTTAAACCAAATTTTAATGTAACAGAAGATCGGTAAATCCGTAATCTAAAGTAAACATTACCTAACATTTGCCGAAATGAAAATGTTAAAAAAATTCTTAAATCTAATATATAAATATCGTATATTACACAAATAAAATCAAAATGTACCAAAAAAAAAAAACAAAAAAAAAACAGATTAATTTAAATTAATAATTCTTTAATGATTAAATGAAAATTAATAAGACTTACTGAGATTTTTTATGTGCACATACATGTCAATATATACGTGTTAGTAATACAATACTTATAATCTATAAGCAACCATCCCTTCGCTTCGTACGATGTGAAATGAATGAAGGTGGGAGATGATCACTACGCAAGTTAGAAGGGGGCAAAATCGACACAAAGCCGAATTCTTAGAACTTTTCCTGAACCCATCTGACCTTGACGAGGATCGCGGGATGTTTTTATCAACGAACTGATAACAGATGTACAAAGAACTATACTTATAATTCTTTGGATTTCTGAAGAAATGCATAATTCTAATAAAAAAAAGCTCTATTTCCGCAATCATATATTTTTTCTTTTAATGTTTATTTATTTATAACATTTTGTTTTTTGTTTTCTGCAAGAGGAAAAAAAATCGATAAAATTTCAACAAGGGGAAAGGGGCAGAAAGATTTTCGAGTACATTTTCTCAGGAAATTTGTTGATATCGGATCTGTCTTTTGTTTTAGTTTTTCTTTATTTGTAAACTATGATTCATCATATTTATAACTTATAACCAATGTTTCAAATAAATTATGTTTGCCCTTTTCTTTCTATTTGCTAAATTAATATTCTGGCGATTAGAAATTATATAAAAGTAACCATTAAATATACTCATTTTTATCCCGATGTGCTCACAAAAATATATTTATTTAAAATATTAATGCATATTTTAAAAGCAAGAACTTTTTTTTTTGGTTTTTTCCATATAAAATCTTTCATTTAAAATACGGAATTTATATATATATATATATATTACTACATAAAATATAAATCGTGCAACATACTAATGTTTTCAAACAAATCCAGGTTTTTGCTTTGCTAACGCCAGCTATATGACTTTGTCGGTATTTTTTATGAATAAAATAATAATAATAAAACAAATAAATGTACACAATTGCTAGGAATTTAATAAAAGCATGTTTATTTATTTTTTCCTTTACACTGAATTCAGAACTCTAAATTTTAGAGTATTTTATTTTTCATGAAAATATATTTCAAATAGTATTAAAAAATTATGCTTTAGAAACAGCTTAATCCCCCCCCCCTTTTTTTTTCTCTTTTCTTTTACTCTGTCATGTTCAACAATAAGTGACTTTTTCTAATGAAAAATATTTTTTCATGGAACTTTAAAAAAAATTCACATTTATTATGAAACCTCTAGTAGATGTTTTCTTTAATATGCATTCCCAACCCCCATTACATTTTTGCCGCAACCGCCCATATACATTTTGGGGACAATTTTTTATTTTTATAAAATATTTTCAAACTAAATAAAAATATGTAATCTATTTTACTGCTTTAAATATAAATCTCACGCCATATTTACATTTTTACTAAAACCCAGATTTAAAATAATTAAACTTACTTTGAAATAAATGAAGAGAAAAATACATTTCCTCTCTTTAATTAAATATTCGGGTTAGGCGATATTAGCCCTCTACTTTCTAGACGATGACGGACCATTACATTTTTGCCGGAAACCGCCCATGTACATTTTGGGGACAATTTTTGATTTTTATAATATATTTTCAAACTAAATAAAAATATGTAATCTATTTTACTGCTTTAAATATAAATCTCAAGACATATTTATATTTTTACTAAAACCGAGATTTAAAATAATTAAACTCACTTTGAAAGAAATGAAGAGAAAAATACATTTCCTCTCTTTAATTAAATATTCGGGTTGCGTGATATTAGCCCTCTACTTTCTAGACAATGACGTACCATTACAATTTTACCGGAAACCGCCCCTTAAGAGTTGCCGGTCAAAGTAAATGCAACAGTTCTCTCAACGCCGAAACATTAGCGGTTCGGCAATAGTTGCCGCAACTAGCGGCGGGTCATTTACGGTACGGCATTGTTTGGTTACAAATGGCCTTAACTCCTTTTGGCCGCGACATATACGTCATTCGGCCATAAGTCGTGCGTTTGTTGGGCGAATAATGACAATATGTATAATAGTACCTCATATATGCAATATATAAGGTTTGTTGTATAATAAACAATGATAAGATGAGAAACTTGTGGGATTTGGTCGTTTTTCTGCAACAGTGAAACGGTGAATTTCACAGAAGCACCGAATTATACTACTTCTCGTACTGATAATTTACAGATGGTCATTTAAGAATTACTTATATGTATGTCCTGTATCTATTACATCAAAATTGATGAAGCTCAAGCAGGGACCATATCTTAATTTAGACGCCATGGAAAGACTCCTAGTAATTGTAAGCATGTAAGCATGTAAGCATGTAAGTAAATGTCGCTATTTGGATATTAGGATAATATGAAATGCTTGTCGAAACTATTGCTTATCTGAAATCACTAATGTAAATTTAATGAAACTATGAGGGTTCAATGGGGCAGAGCCCGCTAAAGAAATATACTTCTTTGCCTATAAAAATTACCAGAATAAGTAATTTACCAGAATTTCGAAGTATCATTGCATAACACCGTGTTTAATTTAAAGCTTCTAATTTCCGAAACCTTCAAAGAATTTTATATGCTGATAAATATTTATGTATTTAAAATTTTTAAATTGCGGATTGTAGGATGTTGTATATTATACAAAGGGAGATTGAAAAACAATGACATACAAAGCTGATGTTGAGGCCTCTGATCTACAGATTTATATATATTTTTATTTTTTTATCTATAATATAGTTTATTTTGTCTGTTTATCTAGTTATCTATTTTTCTCACCTTCAGTGTTTTCTCTTTCTTTCTCTTTCTTTTACTTTCTAAGGCATTTGGCGAAAAAGAAGTTCGTTTTTTGACAATTGAACATGTATCTTCTCTTTCTGCTTGTAATTTGTTTACTCATGTATTGTTATTAATATTTATTTTTTCTAGTCGTAAAAAAATTAATGCGACTAATGAGTAATCGAAAAGCTTTCACATTTCGAAAGATTTTCTTTTGATATATAAAATAGGCTTCAGTGCCTTGCTAAACTTTCCTGTTTTCAAATATAATTTATGTTATTGACATTCAGATTAATTTTAATCTTATTAAAAGCAATCATAAGGTGATTATAATTGACGATTGTTTTTTTTCACATAAATATAAAAATGTCCTTGCATGCAAATTATCTGAAAACAACAAAATGAGATTTTTTATGAATTAAAGTGTTTTTATGGATTAAAGAAGCTTATGTTTTAAATATTATTCTGAATCGCATAAAGAAATCCGTGCTGAATAAAAAAACTCCGTTTCATTTAAGAAGAATTTAAATTTTTTAAACATTTACTAAACTATTTATTTACTAAGCGATAATAATATAATTCAAAAATAAAGAATATCAACAATAATCTATTGAAATAAAATACTTCACAAATTTTAAGTAAATTTTTTATTTGTTTTATTTTTCTTCAATATTTTAATGAAACCCTTGATGGTATATAATGCAAATTCAGAAACATATACATCAGTGATTTTAAATTCAGTAGACAGATTACTTTTAACATTACATTTATATATATATATTACTCATTTCTTTGGGACTAACTACAGCAACAATGGGTGATTTGACGAGTACCAAATGAAAATAATTCGCACCAGAAATTTTTTCATAAAATAAATAAAATAAAACTCGGAATTAAGAACGGAAAATTAACAGAATGTTAAAACGAAATGAAACAGAATTAAGATAGTTTTGTATAAAAATTCTGGTGAAAATATTTTTTATAAAACTTGAATAATACTTGATTACTTTTATAAAACTTGAATTTATAGTGTTAATAATGCTGTAGGTAACTAAAATATAAATTTTATTTATATTATTTTTTAATGATTATGTAGAGTTGAATTTCGCCAGATTTTTATACCCGTAAGTCAAAAGATTATGAGAATGCCCCATCAAGAAATACATAATATTTTTTTTAAAAATCTGTATGAAAAATTTACGATTTTAAAAGAATGATAGAAATAATCTTATTCATTACTAAATTATTGATTAAAACAGAATCATAGATTGACACATAGAATTCGAATTGAAAAGCTGTTTTTTTTCGAAGTCAGATACTAGTGAGCACTATTTAAATTGCGTTAAAATTAACGCATTGTTGACCAGTAACGAGTACAGTCGGGTATGTATAGCTGCCAGCATTTCCATGTGGTTACCAGTATTTTTCAATATTAACCTTTGCCCTTTTTTAATGGCGAAATTCTGCTATTAAATAAGGCGATTAAAGATTGTTATTTAATAATAGTGCTAACAAAAAGGTAATATAAAGGCAATTTTATATTAAATTGTCAATCATCGATAAAGTATTAAGGACCGTCGCGCGTCGTAACTTAAGAATCTTCAACAAATGCGAATTGAGTTTATAAAACTTTAATTTTCTAATTAATTATTTTCCTAAAAGTACCGTTATGTACAAATATAGTGATTAGAAGAATTCAAATTCTATTTTAAATTTAATCGTGATCCTTGTATCCTGTTAAAGGGACAGAAATATATACTATTTGAGTAACAAATGTTAATCAGAAGGTATGCGACAAGCTTTTAAGTATTTGCCAAATGCACAACTACTGAAAAATTGTCCGCACGTGCTATAATAAGCATCCAAACGGAAGTGTAAATAATACGATTTAGTTTCTTGTCCTGCAAAAAGATGCTTTTTCATTTGATTCACGTGATATTATTATTACATTTAATTGAAAGAATGTAACAAAATTTGAAATTTTGAAGTAATTTAATATTGAATCAGTAGCAAAAATGACGATTTCAACTAAATGCTTGGATTGAGATAAAAGTAATAATTCAAAGTATGCATATACAGAAAAGAAAAAAAGATTATGACTAATAAATGACTTAAAAGAGAAAAAAAAGAGGATGATGAGACTGAACTTTGTTTGAATATTTAAACTCTAATTGAGGTTTGAAAACGTTTGACTGCAACTGACATTAATTAAAATGTTTTTTGATAAACCGCACGAAAGTGATTTGTAGTTACACAGTTCTTGAAATAACAATATAAGGAAAATCAGACAATGAAAATCTAAATTCAGCAAAGAATGGGAAAGCCTTACAATTTTCAGCATACAATAGTTGTTCTTGGCGACCTTCTTGCTGATTATTTTGGTCCACCAAATACTTATTGGCAAAACAAAAAACGGAAGATGTACGATGGAGAATTTCTACAACTTCCTGCAGTTTTATGCTTGCAGGAAATACATTTTTGCTGTTGACATCACGATGAAGCGAAGCTATATAAACTGATGCGAACAGATGGTCAGTTTTAGTCTCAAGCAGTATAGTTTACGAACGAGGTATGTCTCACCGATATTTCTACTTTATTGACTTTATTATGCTGTTTTCTTGATTATTTGTGATACTGATTGAAGTTTTATGTTGTGTTTTTGAAATATTCGTCGAAATAAAAAGTATTCATCAGCTATGAATTTGTCTTTTATAATTACAAATTTACTTTCAAAGGCACAAAGTAGAAGATTTCGTTACATTATTTTGATCAAGTAATAGTGTCTTTCAAGAAAGTTTCTGATCTTGATTATTTGCGATACTGATTCGAATCTTTACGCTGTGTTTCTGAAACATGTCGAGAGGAAAAGTATTCATCAGCTCTGAATCTGTCTATAATCTTTACAAATCTACTTTCACAGACACAAAGTGGTAGATTTCATAACATTTTTCTGATCAAGTAATAGTTTCTTTTAAGAAAGTTTCTCATCTTTGTGAAAGTCGCCTATACTCCGTGGTCGAAAGACTTTAGAAAACTCGGAATGGCAACAGCCAGAGAGAGAGAGAGACGAGGTACTTTTCTTGAATGGTTGTGTTCGAAATCTCTTGTGAAATATGTAATTTGAATATTATTATTATGTTATATTATGTGTGCGTGTGTTGTAACTGTGTAGTCTTGTGTAAATAGTAAACTTAATTAATCATATCCCAGCTTAGACCTCTCTGCTTTGATTATATCTTGTGTTCTTTCTTCATCAATATCGTGGAATACCGAACCGGGCCATCATAATGTCGCAGACGACTAGGATGGTGATTCTACTTCTACTGGTGATCCTACAGCTTTTAAAAATCAACAGCAGTGTTACTGCAGCATAAAAGGTTATCGTGTAATAAATATTGTGGTTAAAGCAAGAAAGATGTGCCCCTAATCTAAGTGAATAATATTGCGTCGATAGTATTTGATTGACAGCAACGAGAGTTTGATGGCTGGCCTAGCTATCATACAGGTATTTTTTTTTCTTTCCTATCGAGAGCATATTTTAAATATATGTTAGTAAAATATAGTTATTTAATGTGTATATGTTTTATATTATGTTTCGAAACAACGGGTTAATATTTATTCAATTAATGGAATAAACATGGTATTTTATCAGTAATTAAGTTTGAAAAGTATACTTAAGAATTATATTTTTATGGTATATTTCATAATATGAATGCAGAATTATGTATCATGACTGTTAAATTGATCGAATGTTCAGATAGAATGGTGTTTAAAAATAACTATGTTTAGCATGAAAGTTTAAATTCTGTTATTTAAATAAATACTTTCTAGTTATTGTGTTAAAAAAAAAAGAAAAGAAAAGAGAAAGAAACATAAAAATGAGTTAAAATTGTCATTTTAAAAGTTCATAACACGTCTGTCTATGAAGCTATTTATTCTCTAAGAATAAACTTTGCACTAGAATAACTAAAAGTGTTACCTAAGTAAATTATCGTTTGGAGAAAAAAAAAAAAAGAAACAGATGTATTTCAAATGTTTTTTATTTATTCTTTTATCTTTGTGATTAAGATAAAAAGGTGCTATTTCAAAGTATGTAGAGGAAGTGGTTTTTTTTTGTTTGTTTGTTTGTTTGTTTTGTTACGTATTATTCTGGAATTCTTTGAAAAGACTCATTCAGATTAAATTTGAAATAAAAGTAATCTTTGTTCAGTTCAGTGAAACTGATAATGTATAAATTTGATTATTACGGATTGGGTTGTTTATTTATTTTTAATTGTGGCAGAATATTAAGCATTTGTTTGTTTTGTTTTTGTTGTTGCTTATTTTCGATTTACCAATTGAAAGGAAATATAGAGATTTAATTTGAGTTTTAAATCAAGATAAAGAAAAAGATTTTCATATCTTGGATGGAATTTAATTTAATTAAAAGGTGTTAATTTAATATTGAGATTTATAAATATTTGGTTCGTTTTGAAATATAATTTAGTAAGAGATTGAAGTGTTAAAAAGAAAATTGTTAATGTATTATGTATTTTTGAAGGATGTATTTAAAAATTAATACGCAAAGCATTGACAAATTCTTATTTTGTGAGAACGCAAATATTTTATTTTTTTTAACTTGACATATTGGTAAAAGTATATTTTAACTAGGACTTCCCTCAGAGGGATTAGTCTGAGCGATATTGCTGAGAACATAAATTTAATAATAACATGTGGGCGCAAAAAAAATGAGATGTTATTTTTAATTGTCCATATACTGCGATAAATTGTAATTATGAAAATAAACGAATCGTAGAATTACAAAATCTTATATTTAAATTCGTATACACTGTTTTAAAAAAATGGGAAATCAAACCATTCAAGACAGCCATGCATGGATATAAAATTGAAAGTACGCAATATATTAAAAGTAAAATAGAGAATGAAACACTAAATAACTTATATTGGAATTTTAACTGAATAAAATGATGTCAAGAGCATAATCAGACGCTCCGCACCAATTTGAGTAACTTTAAATGACAAATATATGATGTTTAAAAAGAATGGACTGTACTTTATATGGTGTGTGCTCCCCTGGAATAGTTAATATTATACAATATCTGTTTTCCACGGATGCAATGAGGTTGTCGATAACATTTAAGGAATTCTCTTCTCAAAATCTAATATAGTATCCAAGTACCGAATACATCAAAAGTGGCATGCAATGCTTCGTTAGAGTGTGTTTTAGATATGCTCGATCGGATTTAAATGATGAGTGTATGCTGGCCACTACATACGCTGTATTGTTTTGTTTTCAAACATATTCTGCACAAGTTGAGCTGTATTTAGCATGTATTAAATAAAAGAAATCGGCAAAGATTACAACATAAAGTATGACACAAGATCTGAATATATCGTCTGCATAACTTTTGAGATGTCAAAGTGTCATTTGAAGTAATTTACAAATCCATACATATTTATTCAGCAAATCATGCAAGCTAACATACGCCAATATGAACCCGATTACAAAATTTCACCAGAATAAGTTAATATATAAAAAATCTACTAATGATAATTGAGAATATGAACTTATGATAAAATGTCTAGAAAAATGAATCAGATAAAAAATTCATATCACATTTAAAACGGCACTTCCCTCTGTTAGTGGCCTTGGCGAGAGAGAGAAAAGACTAGAGAAGGAACACTTTAACAAGTACTTTCGGGCAACCTACTCACTGTTTCATACAGGTCTTTATTCAATATTTACACAATTTATTTAATGCAAGGTGGGTATCTATCAGTTTTGTTGCATTTAAATCACATGTTTTGCGGAGGAAATGCAGCATTATGAAACATTTAAAGTTGCTGTACCTAATAATTCCAAATTAATGGTAATTGAGATAGCTTTCCATTAATTTCAACTTTTTAAATTTTAAATTTTTTAGAAACTATTCATAGAGACAATTGTATATTTTAAAAATAACCCGAAGCAAAATTTCAAGATTTTGGGCTCAACAGTAACAGAGAAATAGAAAATTTTTGAAAGTTTTTTGTTTCTGCACTGTTTATATAGCGACATTTTTAGAAATTGTTCTATTGCGAGAATTTACGTCATGATAAATACAGCCATGTCGATTTTCATGTTTATATTCCTAACAGTTCCATGTTCTTCGTTACTTAGATCATTTTTAGATCTTTTTCCGCTTTGTTTAGTCTTTCTATTTTTTAGAATTCGTTCTAAAAGGAGCATTTACATCTTATTAATTACTACCATGCCAAAGTTCTAGTTTCTAACCCCAACAGTATCCCAAAAATTTCAGTATTTCAAATAAATCATAGTTTAGAACCTTTCTAGAAATTTTTACGTTTATCCATCAAATTGAACCTTTTAGAGAGCGTTCATTACGAGTATTTACATCTTAAAAGTAACTACCGCACCAAATTTAAAGTTTCTAACCCAATCAATATCGCAGAAATCACAATTTTAGAACTTTTTTGCTCCTGCAGCGATGTAGGTTCTTGCACTGACATAAAAAAGTCTTTTTTTCGGAGCACAGATGGCCACCAACATTTTTTTAAGTTGGCTATGTAGTTTCAGAGATAACACCTCACAAACGTACAAGCATTAATAATATTATATACTTTATAATATTATAACGCTTTATAATATTAGCATTAGATGTACAGATACAAAAGCTATTTATCTGTTACAAACTAAACTGCCGGCGTTGCCCAGAATTTGAAGGATGTTAGTTCTGAAAAATCAATTTCAAAATTTAACATACAACACAAAACAAACATTAAAAAAAGCAGTCAAAATGTTGTTGAATGAATCATATGAAAACGCTATATAAAAATGTATAAATGCATATAACAAACGCAAAAGAATACAGCTATAAATGAACTTATTTCAATTTATAATTGAAGCAATAATGTTAAAATACGTCAATATTTCCCTAATCGGGTTTTTATCATGCTTCAATACATTTTTCACACTCATATGACTCATACTATATCCACCATGCCCTTTATATTTCCAATATGACGTAATATTTTCCTCTTTCACGTGGAAACCTTGAAATAGAAAAGTTATGAAGTTATATTCACTTTCATTTAAATTCGTCAAACCATTTATTTCATTTTCATATTTCACATGAACATCTTGCAATATTAAAGTTATGACGTAATATTCACCTTTTTTTTTTAAATTTGGCAAACTATTTATTTCATTTTCATTTTTCACGTGGAAATCTTGCAGTAGAAAATTAATTGTTGTAGTAATAATTGTATTGCGTTTTTTAATTGTTGGCAACTGCTATAACGAAAAATGTTTAAATTTGATAAGAAATTGCTGGTAAATTGGTGGTTTTTTATTAATTAAAAATTAACTATAAGTTATTTCGATTCCGGATTACTTTAGTTGTCTCGGCCATGTTTTAATACACATGTACGTATCTCTTCACAATTTTGGCTTCCAAATTGTGGATTTTTTATAGAATTACAAACAGACAGATAGACAAGTTTTCATTTTTATATATCTGTTTATTCTATAATAAGTAACTAACGCCGCCGGTTTTGAATTTTTTGTTACCGGAGGTCTTTCTTCGTTAATATTAAGAAAACTATTGCACACAAATATATGAAAATTGGTGGTATTATAGCGAAATGTTTGATCAACACACTAATGTATACAGTTTTCAAATCAAAGAATTATTTTAAGAGATATTTAATGCTAAAGTTGGACAAAATCGTTCTATTAAAACAAATTTATAAGAGCAAAAGGTATACATGGGAATTTAATCATTTTTAGATCATTTTATTCAATAGAAGATCCCGGTCTGCAGATTTCATTAATATTTTTAATTTGACTCATTTTGTGAGGTTTTATTTCTATTTTATATTCAAATATTCAGCATTTTGACAGATATTTTTTACATATTTTAGAAAATGGTATTAATTTAAACTGTTGCCAACTGTATAAACAGCGCAAACAATAATGTTTGCTTCAAATAAAAAAAAATATTTACACGTTACTATTATAAACAGAAAAAAACCTTCAAATTAGAATTAAATAATTAGGTATAAAAAGCAGGCACTTATTGAAAATTACGCCATAAAAACTATATTTACATGTGAATTTTAAAAGAGAAAGGATATTGTAAAATAAATTCATTAACATGCGTTAGAGATCTGAAATAGAACAAATTACGTCATATTACACTTATTATGCAAAATGAACAAAAAATAGTATTGCAAAGCAGTTTAAATTTAAAAATTGCGCGAGACAAAATATTAGAGGTTAAATATTAGATTTTTTCAAAATTTTATTATTTGTCGTTTGATGTGAGGTGTTCAGCTATAAGTATGCAAATTTTTGTGCTTCCATCATAATTAGGGGCTGAGTTAGAAAAATTACTTTAAATACACAAGTTAGAGCCCAGTGGGTTAAATATTAGACTTTTTCAAAATTTTATTATTTGCTGTTTGATGTGAGGTGTTCAGCTATAACTATGCAAAATTTCATGTCTCCAACTTAATTAGGGGCTGAGTTAGAAAAATTGCTTAAAATACAGAAGTTAGTGTCCGGAGGGTTAAATAATATACTTTTTCAAAATTTTATTATTTGTCGTTTGATGCGAGCTATAAATATGCAAAATGTCATGTCTCCAACTTAATTAGGGGCTGAGTTAGAAAAATTGCTTAAAATACACAAGTTAGAGCCCAGAGGGTTAAATAATAGACTTTTTCAAAATTTTATTACTTGTCGTTTGATGCGAGCTATAAATATGCAAAATGTCATGTCTCCAACTTAATTAGGGGCTGAGTTAGAAAAATTGCTTAAAATACAGAAGTTAGAGTCCGGAGGGTTAAATATGACTTTTTCAAAATTTTATTATTTGTCGTTTGATGTGAGGTGTTCAGCTATAAGTATGCAAAATGTCATGTCTCCAACTTAATTAGGGGCTGAGTTAGAAAGATTGCTTAAAATACACAAGTTAGAGCCCAGAGGGTTAAATATTAGACTTTTTAAAAAATTTATTATTTTTCGTTTGATGTGAGGTGTTCAACTATAAGTATGCAAAATGTCATGTCTCCAACTTAATTAGGGGCTGAGTTAGAAAAATTGCTTAAAATACAGAAGTTAGAGACCGGAGGGTTAAATATGACTTTTTCAAAATTTTATTATTTATCGTGTTATCGCAAATGTTCAGCTATAAGTATGCAAACTTTCAAGTCTCCAATTTAGTTAGGGGATGAGTTAGAAAAATTGCTTAAAATACATAAGTTAGAGCCCAGAGGGTTAAATATCAGACTTTTTCAAAATTTTATTATTTGTCGTTTGATGTGAGTATTTCAGCTATAAGTATGCGAAATTTCATGTCTCCAACTTAATTAGGGGCCGAATTAGAAAAATTGTTTAAAATACATAAGTTAGAGCCCAGAGGGTTAAATATTAGACTTTTTAAAAATTTTATTATTTGTCGTTTGATGTGAGGTGTTCAACTATAAGTATGCAAAATGTCATGTCTCCAACTTAATTAGGGGATGAGTTAGAAAAATTGCTTAAAATACATAAGTTAGAGCCCAGAGGGTTAAATATTAGACTTTTTAAAAATTTTATTATTTGTCGTTTGATGTGAGGTGTTCAACTATAAGTATGCAAAATGTCATATCTCCAACTTAATTAGGGGATGAGTTAGAAAAATTGCTTAAAATACAGAAGTTAGAGACCGGAGGGTTAAATATGACTTTTTCAAAATTTTATGATTTATCGTGTTATCGCAAGTGTTCAGCTATAAGTATGCAAACTTTCATGTCTCCAACTTAATTAGAGGCTGAGATAGAAGAAATTGCTATAAATACACAAGTTAGAGCCCTCCCCAAAGGGTTAATTATTAAGCCTTTTTCTAAATTTTATTATTTGTCGTTTGATGTGAGATGTTCAGCTATAAGTATGCAAAATTTCATGTCTCCAACTTAATTAAATTAGGGGCTGAGTTAGAAAAATTGCTTAAAATACACAAGTTAGAGCCCAGGGGGTTAAATATTAGACTTTTTCAAAATTTTATTATTTGCCGTTCGATGTGTGGTGTTCAGCTATAAGTATGCAAATTTTCAAGTCTCCGACATATATAGTTTCTGAGAACGGGCTCTGTGACAGACGGACAAACAGACAGACAAAGGAGTGAGACAGGTAGGGTTTCGTTAGATGAACGAAATTCTAAAAACATGCTGCGGATGATTGTAACAACATCCTAAAATTACATTACCATCAGCGATCTACCAATCGCGAATTTAGTTTATATTCGTTTCATATATTCTTA
Source organism: Maratus speciosus (assembly GCA_963932465.1). Taxonomy (NCBI): domain Eukaryota; kingdom Metazoa; phylum Arthropoda; class Arachnida; order Araneae; family Salticidae; genus Maratus; species Maratus speciosus. The sequence goes on from OZ010791.1 coordinate 293,557,663, forward strand.
TTCTTTTGTGTGGCCCTGTAAAATAATTATAACTATTATATACAGTAAAACCTCTGAATAGCGGACACCCCGAGAATGCAGAATTTGTCCTCTATTTAGAGGTGACCGCTACTGAGAGTAAAACATGTACAGTTATTTAAGAGTTGGTCATCGAAAAAATGTCCGCTAAATAGAGGTATCTGCTAATCGGGTGTGTCCGCTATGGAGGTTTTACCAGTAAAACTTCTGAATAGCGAACACCTCGGGAGGGCAGAATTTGTCCTCTATTTGGAGGTGTCCGCTACTGAGAGTAAAAAATGTACAGTTATTTAAGGGTTGGTAATCGAAAAAATGCCCGCTAAATATAAGTGTCCACTAATCGGCTGTGTCCGTTATGGAGGTTTTACTGCATAATAATATCATCCTTTACAAGAAAATTGCATGCTGTATGATAGACAGACAGACATGCAGAGAAAGATAACCTCCCGGATCAGTAAACACTCATGTCTTTTGTTTTAATCATCCACAATTGTATGTCATACAACATGCCAGATTTTATACAACAGGCTAAAAACGGTCACCGTGGAACGGAATACTGTATTATTATTTGTTTGCCCACCAAAACTGGTTGCCACGGGTTGTTGCAAGGTTTGTGATCACGTGGTTGAAACTGATCTATTCAATATTACTGCGTGCGTATTTTTTTTTTTATTTGCTCCATGTGTTCAAACCAGTTGTCTACGAAAACATCAACCGGTGAAAGTGACGCACACCAAATTTCTGTGACGTATGCAGATAAATTGTGCTTTTTTAAGAGTTTTTTCTATATAATTTTTAAACGGTTTGGAACTTATTTTTCATAGTAGGTGCATTCAGTAGGCGACCGTCATAGGTACCTTCTGGTGCAATCAGAAACGAAATCCGATAAATATTTTTTGAGTTATGCTTGACGAAAGGTTTTTATTAGGCTTTTTTTTTTAGTAGGACATGGCGTTAATATCCATCGTAGTAGTAAAGTGTCCGGACAGTAATATTTCGCTGAGTATTAGCCTTCGCTTCGCTCAGACAATTATTGCAAAAATTGTTTTCTATATATATATTTTTTTGTTATTATTGCGCAAATGTGTTTTAATTTAGTCGGTAATACTAATATAAGTATTTAAATAAAATAAATTTCATTCAATTTGAGGGGTTATTTACAAAAGAATGTTCAGGTTTAAATTAAATTTGGTTTAAGGCGTTCTTAGGGAAAGTTCCAATTAGGGTAGAAACACTGTTTGAATATTGCTGATTGCTTCCAATTTATTTTTCAAATATGGCGTTTTTAAGCAAAGGTAGTAGAAAAGAAGATTTACAAAAAGTAGCGATTGAACTTGGAGTTCAGGATGTCGAAAATTTAAAAATTATAGATCTAAAAAAAAGCTATACTAGAAGTCGAAGACTACGAAGAAGAATTTGTTAAGGGATTTTTGAGTTCTGTAATTGAAGAAAGGAAAAAGAAAGAAGAAATGGAGAGGGAAGAAAGAATACGTCAAGAAGCGAGACGTCAAGAAGAAAGGGAAGAAAAAAACGACAAGAAGAGAGGGCGGAGCGAATTGCCAGGGAAGCAAAAGAACATGAATTGGAAATGAAAAAACTGGAACAATTGCAGAAATTTCCGGAACAAAGAAATGAATCGAAAATTGAGATAGCGCCAAAAATTCAATTAGCACAGATTGTCCCGAAGTTTGATGAAAAACGTGATGAGATGGGATTATTTTTGATAAATTTTGAAAGAAGAGCGGAAATGGCACAAGTACCGAAGAAAGACTGGGTAGCTTACTTATTGGCAGTTTTACCGGTGGAAATTGCAAATATGCTAGCTAGAGAACCCCCGGAAGATGCAATTAATTACGATTTTGTAAAAACTCTTATCTTAAAGCGATACAAGTTAAACAGTGAAAAATTAAAACAATGTTTTTACAAACATCACAAAACACATGAAAAATCATGGAGAAATTATACACAAGAGCTTTTGAGTTATTTTACCGAATGGATCACAGAATTAAATATTGACACTTTCCAGCAATTAAAAGACTTAATAGTAACCGAACAATTAAAATTTCGTGTGCCTGTAGAAATAAGAGAACATTTCTTAGAAAATTGGCTCACATTTACCACGCCGTTAGAATTGGCAGAAAAACTTGATGATTACGAGAGCATTACCGACAGTTTTAAAAGAAAAGAATTTCCAAAGAAAAATTTATCTAACTCTCGAAATCAAAGTTGGAATAATTACAGTTCGGAATCAAAAAAAGATATGAGAGATGGTAAACCGAAATTTGAACCCAAGACTGAAGCATCTTTCGGAGTGCAACGAGAAAAGAGAGAATTTCGCACAAAATATACCTGTTTCGCATGTGGTAAGGAAGGGCATGTAAAGAAGTATTGTTCCAAATTGAATACAATAAGACAAGATGGAGGAAAAACTTCCAAAAGCGATCTTGAGAAAAAGGGTCTAAATGCAATTTGTTTGAATGTGAATATTCCGGTGGAAGAAACAGATGGGAGACTCCTTAAGGTAGATCTAGGAATCGGTAACCAGAAGTTTCAGGGAATCATCGATAGTGGTGCGGAGATTACAGTGCTGCGGAAGTCGGTGGTGCCGGAAGAGTATTTACAGTCATGTGGAAAAGTATTCTTGAGACCCGCAATAGGGAGTCCTGTAGAAGCAAAGCTTGTTTCCGTTCCGCTCACTCTTCGGACAGAAGATGAGGTTATTCCGTATGTACGAGTACAGGTTGCGGTAGTGGAAGGATTACACGAAGAAGCTTTGATCACTCCCAAGGTTTTCGCTCTGTTAAAAGAACAGCAGAAGTTGTATTTAGGGGATGAGGTAGATATCACCCCGGTTGAAGAAAATAAAGAAAAATCTGTATTCAATGTGGAGGGAAGGTGTCCAGAAGGAAACCTGGAAACAAATCTAAATAATGAAGATGAAGACAAAGAAGCTTCAGATTTGGAACTGATTCCTACTCCGGTCGAGGCAACTGTTTTGCCCGAAAATGTTGGTAACGAGGACCAAAAGGAAAGTTGTTCCGTTTCACAAGCGCAATTGTTGAAAAAGGAGCAATTGGCTTGTTCTACATTAGAAAAATGCTTTGAAGATGCAAAACGGCAGAAAAATAATTATTGGGTAGAATCCGATTTGTTGTATCATACAGGCAAAGTTGGAGGACAAAATTATGTTCAACTTGTTGTACCTGCCTGTAGAAGACAAGAAATTTTGAAATTAGCACATGAAACACCAACTGGTGCGCATTTAGATGCTAAGGAAACAAGAGATAGAATTGCTATGTCGTTTTGGTGGGAAGGAATGCCAAAAGAAGTAAAACAGCTATGCGCAGCTTGCCATGATTGTCAAATGCGCAGAAAAACAAAAGTAACAGACAGAACACCTATTGAAGCGGTCGGAAGACCAGAACTCCCATTTCAAGTAGTAAATGCACATATTTTAGGACCAATTGAGCCGAAGTCTTCTCGAGGCCATCGGTATGTTCTGGCTATTATGGATCAACATAGTCGTTGGCCTGAAGCAGTCCCTATTAAATCGTTGACAGCAAAAGCAGCTTGTGAAGCGATTATTGAAGTTTTTGTTAGGACTGGAATTCCTAGAATGATTTCAGCCTTTAACATGGAAAAAATTAAACTTGTGGATGAAATAAAAATGCAAAATGTAGAAGAAAATGTAAAATCAAGAACAATTGAAATACTTGGAAGTTTACTGAAAGAGAAATGTTCTGACAAAAATGTTATTAGTGAAAAATTTCCAAAAATAACATGTAAAGTGTTTATTAAGTATTATGAAATTAAAAGAGAAGAAAATTGGAAATTTAAAAGAAGATCTATGATTGAGCAAGAAGTTATGGATGAATCTGTAACAATTGAAAAAATGTTTGACTTTAATGAAGATTTTAATATTGTCAAATATTCGGAAGAGAATATTGAGAATGAAGATGAGATAGAAACTAAATCAAAGACTCTGGAGCGTGTTAATCGTGATTATGAAGTCAAAATGGAAGAAGTTGAGGAAGATCTTACTTACAAAAATAAAAAGATAATTGGTACGATAAATATGAGAAAAAAAAATGATGAAAAGCATTGTTTGGAAGAAGAAAAAAGATCTAGAAACAAAAATTTCCATGAAAGAAAGAGAATTGAAAGATACTGTTGAATCAGTTAAAAGAATGAAAGAAAAAGGTATTCAATTTTATCTTAAGTTGTATTGTAGTATTCTGGAGACTCTAAAAATTGAGAAAGAAGCTATAAAGTATGATATTCATTCTCTTCAGAAGGTTAAACAAGAAAGCAAATACAAAATTGACACTGAGGGTAAAGAAGTTATAGTTTCCTTTAAGGACTTGTACTTTGCAAAGACTTTGACAGATCTGACCAGAAAAACTGTTCCAAATGATACTCCATGGTCGGAGGATGCTGAAAAGTCGTTCAATAAGTTAAAGGAAAGCTTATGTGAAGTTACAAACCTTTATACCCCAGACATGTCCAAACCGTTCGAAATAAACACCGATGCTTCCATATCGGATATTGGTGCCTGTTTAATGCAAAGGGACAAAGACGGCATGTTAAAGCCCATAACCTTTGCCAGTCAAAAGCTTACTCCAACTCAATCAAAGTGGAGCACAATTGAAAGAGAAGCATATGCTGTAATCTGGGCACTTGGGAGATTCGAAATGTGGACTTATGGAACCACCATAATATTGCATACGGATCATAATCCTCTAAAATACTTAACAGAGGGAACTCCTAAGAACGCTCGATTACAGAGATGGTCGTTGGCACTATCTCGCTATCAGGTTTCTATTGCTCATAAACCAGGAAGTTCTAATGTCGTGGCAGATGCTTTATCTCGCATTTATGAGTAGAAAAAAAATCTGTATATATATATTTTGTATTATTTCATTATTATATATTGGATAATGTGTATTTGTAATATGTGTATTTTTAGTATATAGTGTATAAGAATTTATATATCTTAAGTAGTTTAAGTAAATGCTCTCGATGGGACAGGTGAAGGACTTTTTAAATATAACTTTTTTTTTAAAAGGACTTTTGATAGGACTTTCTAAGTAAGATTTGTGTTAAGACTTTAAAGAGTAGTTTCACAGTGTGGTACACCGTCCAACATGTAGAAACTGGAGGGAAGGTGTGAAAGTCGCCTATACTCCGTGGTCGAAAGACTTTAGAAAACTCGGAATGGCAACAGCCAGAGAGAGAGAGAGAGACGAAGTACTTTTCTTGAATGGTTGTGTTCGAAATCTCTTGTGAAATATGTAATTTGAATATTATTATTATGTTATATTATGTGTGCGTGTGTTGTAACTGTGTAGTCTTGTGTAAATAGTAAACTTAATTAATCATATCCCAGCTTAGACCTCTCTGCTTTGATTATATCTTGTGTTCTTTCTTCATCAATATCGTGGAATACCGAACCGGGCCATCATAATCTTGATTATTTCTGAAACTGATTGGAATATTTACGCTGTATTTCTGAAACATTCGTCGAAATAAAAGTATTCATCAGCTCTGAATCTGTCTTTTTTAATTACAAATCAACTTTCACAGACACAAAGTCGTAGATTTCATAACATTTTTCTGGTACAGTAATAGTTTCTTTCAGGAAAGTTTCTCATCTTGATTATTTGTGAAACTGATTGGAATATTTACGCTGTATGTCTGAAACATTCGCCGAAAAAAAAGTGTTCATCAGCTCTGAATCTGTCTTTTTCAATTACAAATCTACTTTCACAGACACAAAGTCGTAGATTTCGTAACTGATTGAAATATTTACGCTGTGTTCCTGAAATATTCGTCTAAAAGAAAAGTATTCTTTGTCTCTGAATCTGTCTTTTATAATTATTAATCTACTTTCACATACGCAAAGTGGTAAAATTCATAACATATTTCTGATCAAGTAATAGTTTAATTCAAGAAAGTTTCCCATCTTGATTATTTATGATACTGATTGGAAAATTTACGCTGTATTTTTGAAACATTCGTCAAAAAAAGTACTCATTAGCTCTGAATCTGTCTTTTTTAACTACAAATCTACTTTCACAGAAACTAAGTTGTAGATTTCGTAACTGACTGACGAATTTACGCTGTATTTCTGAAATATTTGTCAGAAAAAAAGTATTCATCCGCTCTGAATCTGTCTTTTATTCTTTTATTTTATACAAATCTACTTTCACAGACACAAAGTTGTGGATTTCGTAATGCTATTATAAACAAGTAATAGTTTCTTTCAAAAAGTTTCTGATTTTTAATAATAGCATTCACAAAAATGGCTTGTAATCAAGTCGAATAGTCATATTCAAAATGTTTGTGAAAAAACTCTTTAAATCATTTATTTCTATTAATATAATTCAATATAATTTAGCAATTCAGATATAATTAAAACATAATGAATAAAAAGTTACTTCGGAATATTATTATATACGTGATATGACATGAAATGCATTTATTTTCAAAACGCTATATTTCTCTCTGTCGAAAATGTCATATAAATAATTATCTGTTTACTACCATTACTAAAAACGAAAATTTTATGTGATACCTGATTTAAATCGTAGTTTAATCTTTTAAAGGTTGGTGGAGCACATATATCAGAGTAATTTATAGAAAGGATTTATCTGAAATTGTAAATAATATTTAATAAATTCATTCTGAAATGTTGAAACTCTCAAAAGTTATATTTATGATTTATTAAATTACAGTTTCGGACTGATGGCATAAATTAGAGAATTATAAGCATCGAATGTAACACTTTTTGGTGATCATTTTGTTGATTTGAAATTATAATTATTTATAAGTTACGTATTTTTTTATGTATAAAGTAATAAACTCAAGATCATCATAAATTGATATGACGTTTTGCATTATTTTTTTTCATATCATAAATTTTTCAAGGTGAATGAAATCAAGAAAAGAATATAAAATGCATTTACATTTTTTGAAGGAAAATGTACAGAAATCATAGATTTATGTTCAAATTGAGAAAGAATGGGGGTAAACATCATATTTGAAGAACGTCATATTAATATTAAAAAAGTTTCTGCAATTATTTTTTGTCGCAATTCTCTCAGATCGCTAACACTTTGGAAATACTCCATATCAGTGGTTCCCAATCTTTTATTGACTACGCCGCACCGAAGCATCTGTAAATTCATGACGCCCCCCCCCCTTACACACACACACACACACACATCTGTAACATATATTTTTATTACTTAAAAAGTGAACTTTATCCGCATGGAGGAAGCCTTTATTTATCAAATAAGTGAATTTTATGCACAAAAATGCGTTTTTAATATAATTCTATAAATGCAGTGAGACTATACATCTTCGCCTTAATGTGACAGAGAGTTTTGATGTTCCTTTCTAACTTACATCAATGTTAAACAAAAGTGTTATATGGTCTGCATTTTCCTCTACACATACTCTCACATTTATTATGAAAATTGATAACGTTGACACATCTTATTAATCACTTAAGTTACATGTTAAGAATTGATAGAAATGCTTTACACACTCAATTTTCTTTCTATATACAGTGTGTCCACGTATAACCTGACCGACCTTTATTTTCGCAACCGTTGGTCCTGGATGCATACTTCCAATTATAAAAATGGTTTAAATAAGGTAAAGAATTATTTTTAAAGCTATTTGGGTCAATAAAAACATTTCTTAAAAAATTACGAAATTTAAATTTTTATACGGTCCCCCGGTCCTATAAGTTATATTTAGAAAAATTTTCCTGTTACACTGACAAGTAAGACAAAAAAAAAATCCCGCTATTATACGATTAAAATTGACCGAGTAATAACTGCTTAAAGCTGGAGCATATTTTTTGCAGCAAATTAGGGGCCATTCACAAATTTAGTAGAAATATAACTTCCTTAGATATATTAAAAAAAAATGGTTAAGATTAAAATTAATACTGCAATATAAAATTGAAATCTTTAATCATTCTGACATATTAATGCAAAATATAGAATTTTTAATAAAATACCAGAAGAAGAAAAAAACAGAGCTTTTGTTAAATAAAATAATGAAAATTAACAGTTTTAGCTTTCGATAATGGATTCTTATGTATTCTGTACCGCTGAATCCGAAATTTACCTTCATTTTTTACCATCACGTAAAGATATTTTGCAAATCGTGAATTTTAAAGTTAAAAAAAGAAAAAATAGCGAAAATTTGATAGTATAAAATAGATGAAATTGTTGTGTTTTTAACTTTTGATAATTTATTTTTATGTATTTTTTACCACTGAATCCGTAAATGGCCTTCATTTTAAACAATCTCATCAGGACTTTTCGCACAATTCCAAAGTTAAAAAATACAAAGTTAAAACTGAACCTAATCCCCCAACTCATCGGACACCTCAGCTGAAAAGCTCTAAGAATCCCAGTATAAGCCGAAAAACTAAATAAATTATTCCAATTAAATAAAAATAAATTTAAAAAATATATATCTGTTTATGCATCAGATATTCTCTATATTTTTACTTTGACATTTACGATTTGCAAAAAATTTCTAACGTTTTGGTTTAAAATAAAGGTCATTTTCAGATTTATTGCTAAAAAGTGCATAAAAAATATAGTCATCTCCTCTATAGTATAGATTTTTGTTATTTTTTAACTTTGACAATTTATGATTTGCGAAAAATCCTGACATGATGATTAAAAATTAAGGAAATTTTCGGATTCAGTGCTAAAATATACAGAAAAGTTTAAAAACGCAGCCATCGCAGTCTTGTGTTATCTAATCTAAAACTTTTTTCTTAAACTTTTTGGCGGTAACGTATTAAAAAATTTGTGTGTTATCCTGTAAAATAAGTTTAAATAGTAACCACCGAAAATCATAGTATTAGATTGTCATTGGATTTATGCCAGTATGTAAAATTTAATCTGGATCGGATATTTTAAAGTGAGTTAAAGTTCGAGTACAAATTTTGAACTGGAAAAATATACATACGATCGTTGGAATTAAATAAAAACTTATAAAAATAGCATAATTTTTGTTAAAAGAAATCACGAAATGAAACAGTGTCATATCCTTTCAAAATAAAACATATGTTAAAATACAATTATTTTAGTCAATCTGAATCTTAATAAAAGGTAATTCAATCGTAATGCTTGTACGATTTCTTTCAAAGCGCATGTACACGTAAAATAAGTTCTTCGAATACTGTTAGGACTTGGTATATGACCCCTCAAAGCATGGCGGAACTCATCTGTGTTCAGATGCAGTAAAGCGGTGTAAGTCATGCAATTTTAAATTTTGATAACTCGGTCGATTTTAGTGTTATATGAACGGGACTTGTTTTGTCTTACTTGTCAGTTCAATACGAATATTTTACTAAATATAACTTATAGGACCGGGGACCGTATAAAAATTTAAATTCCGTAATTTTGTAAGAAATGTTTTCCTTGACCCAAATTGTTTTTAAAATAACTCTTTACCTTATTTAAACCAATTTTGTAATTGGAAGTATGCATCTAGGACCAACGCTTGCGAAAATAAAGGTCGATCAGGTTATACGTGGACACACTGTATAACATAATACACAAGAAGTGTTTTAAGATTCTCATCTTTATCAATTTTAAGTACCGTCAACTTTGGTGCTTGCGGGCTGTTACTTTGGTCCATCCCATAGAAAAAGGTTTTATTCTTTGTATTGAACAAACAATACAAGATAATTTGGAGTTTTTGCCCTTAAAAAATACTTTACACTCTACTATATAGAGTATTTGAATAGTTTGGGGGTAATTTAATTTTTTTAGTGGCAACACTGGATGTGTTTGCAAGCAACTGTTTTTGTGTGTAAATTTTAACTCTCCAAACTTTCTATAGTGAAACAATCTGGATGAGAGGTACAAATTAGATAAGTGTCAAGATATTACCTTTAGTAACCTGTAACCCACGTGTGGTCATAGTTTTTCCTTTAACTTTTTATTTTGACAGGAAATATTTACGTTTTCTTAAAGCTAACATAAAAACCAGTATTTCGGGGCTACTTTGTGCCAAGCCTTTTTTGGTCCCAAAATAGTTCCAATTACTTAGAAATGCTTATTATACAACCAAATCTCTTAAAACATGTTTTAAGTAACATTTTTTTTTCAAATGTTACTGCTGTAAAATGTTGCATTATTTGTGTTTTGTTCCAGTTTCTGAGGATAACTTCACGAAAACTGTTTCTCATTTCTTTAATATTAACAATTGGTTTATTGCGTTTAAACGTTAAACAAACAAAAAAAAACATTTGTTTATCGGGTTTGCAGTGTTAATTTATTATCAAATGCTATTGCAAGGGGGTTTCAATAAAAATGTATTCATTTACATATGAAATGTATTAATTTTATATGAAACTAAGTGAATGGACCAAAGAAGCCAAAGCAGGGGCTAGATTGTTCCAAAACTAAAAAAAAATAAATAAAAAATTTTCTCTTTAAAACCATACAGTTTGTTTCATTGTTTCATGTTAATTGTTTACAACTCCATATCGAGGTTGAAAAATCACATATAATATTTTTTAATAATGGAAATGTGAGCGGAACCAGGAAAAAGTGGCCCAAAGTAGCCTCAACTGACAGTAGCCATTATTCTTCATCAAAACACATTTCTCTGTTTTCAATTGTCGTTAATTATCTAACATATACCATTTGATTTTAAAATTTAAAATATATATCTCATATTTATTTATTATGTAAGATACTTGCACAAAAGCAATACGTATTTGCAATCCACCAATTTTCTTTTTTAATGCTATTCAAGAATTATAAACTTAATAAAGTTGGTAGTACCTCGTTTAGATATTACAAATATTTTTTAGGTCAGATATACTCAAGACTGTCAGATTTAGATATACGGGATGTTTCTAAATGAATATCTCGGTTTTAACGCTTGGTAGTATTTATTACATAAAATTTAAAATTATAATTGATACATAAAATGAAAGAGTAACTCAAACAGTTTTACCTACAAACTTACAAGTGTTCAATCTGAGCACCTTTCGTCACACGACACACATCAAGTCGATAGCTCAGTTCTTACCAAACGTTGATTAGCGTTTGTGGGGTCATTGCTGCAACAGTTGCAATGGTCAGCTGGTAGTGGAGGCACATACACACGATCCTTTATGAACCCCCACTGGTAGAAATCACATGGCGTTAAATCGGGTAAGCGTCTAAACAGAATTTCTTTGCTAATCAACGTTTGGGAAGAACTGAGCTATCGACTTGATGTGTGCCGTGTGACGAAAGGTGCTCACATTGAACACTTGTAAGCTTGTAGGTAAAACTGTTTGAGTTGCTCTTTTACTTTATGTATTAATTATAATTTTAAATTTTATGTAATAAATACTACCAAGCGTTAAAACCCCGATATTCGTTTAGAAACACCCGTATTATTAAATAATTTCACATGTAAAAGTTTCTACATGTGACACGCAGCAGAGCGATTAGAAAAACAAGGCTCTCTCAATAATTAATCGAAAACGTTGCGAAAGATTGTAAAATACATTAATACCCAGAAAAATTATAGAGATTTTTAAATATTAAAAATAATAATAATAAATACTTAAAGCAAAATAGTTCAAATGCTTATGGTGTCTCCTAGTAGCAGACCTACTTCATACCCAGTCATATGTTGGAGTTATGAGTTCGTTCTGAGGAAAAAGACTTACTGCAGAGAAAAATCTGACTTTGAGAGAAAATGTAAAGTTGCAAAAAGCAGGAGAAATTTGACTGGGACGAGACCCGGAAGCCCCGCACGCTCAAGATCTTAGAGAAAAATGAAAATGAATGAGAGACACACGGTAAAAAACAGGCAATAGACATTTTCAAAATGTTCCAGAAAAACTCTTTAAATCATTTATTTCGATTAATATAACTCAACATCATTTAGCGATTCAGGTATAATTAAAACATAATGAATAAAAAGGTACTTCAGGACATTATTAGATACGTCATATGACATGAAATGCATTAATTTTCAAAACGCTACATTTCTCGCTGTCGAAAATGTCATATAAACAATTATCTGTTTACTACCATTACTAAAAACGAAAATTTATGTGATACCTGATTTAAATCGTAGTTTAATCTTTTAAAGGTTGGTGGAGCGCATATATCAGAGTAATTTATGAAAAGGATTTATCTGAAATTGTAAATAATATTTAATAAATTCCTTCTGAAATGCTGAAACTCTCGACAGTGATATTTATGATTTATTAAATTACGGTTTCGGACTGGTAGCGTAATTCAGAGAATTATGAGCATCAAATGTAATACTTTTTGGTAAACATTTTATTGATTTGAAATTACAATTATTTTCAAGTTACGTAATTTTTTATTTATAAAGTAATAAACTTAAGATCATTATAAATTAATATGAAGTTTCGCATTATTTTTCTTTTCTTATCATAATTTTTTTAAGGGAAATGAAATCGAGAAAAGAATATAAAAGATATTTTCATTTTTTGAAGAGAAATGTACCGAAATCATAGGTTTATGTTCAAATTGAGAAAAAGTGGGGATAAACGTCATATTTGAATAATGTCATATTCATGTTTAAAAAGTTTTTGCAATTATTTTTGTGTACAATTGTCTCAGATCGTTAACACATTGTGAAATACTCTATATTCATCATAGTAAACAAGGATTGTAAAGAAAATATGCCTGTCTTTATTTTATTTAAATGTTACGTCAAACTAAATTCTTCCGTTATGAGAACTTTATATAGATTCCATGAAAAAATAAACCATTTTAGAGGATGTGAACTCTTCTACATTGGCAATTAAAAAAACATTCCTGTTAATATCATGAAGTTATTTAGTTGTTAAATGAGTTTAGTTGAAATATTGTTAATCTAGATGAATAAAAGAAAGATGTTTGTAAGTGTGTGTGAGTGTGTGTGTGTGTCGGTTAATGATGGCTAGCGAAAGGCATTTCAGGTAAGGGTCTGGATGTTTTGGATGAGTATAGATGAAGACAAGTCATAATGCATCTGAAACTCAGATTTTTCATTTTTTAATAATTATACGAAGTATTAATTAAAAAACTTAATGACAAGCTTCCATTTTCAGCAGTTCGCCACTCTATCGCGTTAAGTTCGTGTTCACACGCGTCCGAGGATTCCTCCATTTTTCATGCAGACAAAAATAAAATGTTTCCTTTTTTTCTGTATTTTGAAAACGCAATCGCCTGGTCCCCTATAGAGTGACATAAAAAAGGAAATATTCAAGTTTTTTTCGGTAAACTTCTGGTTGTAATGCTATCTGTTATTATACTATTTACATTTTTCAAAAAATGTTTTTCCTAAAGATTGAATTCATATTCGCAATCATGTTTTCCGTTTTTTCTTCAGTTTTGAACTGTCATCCTCGTGTTTAGGAATTAAAATTTAAAAAAAAAGAGTGAAAACGGGAACGTAAACTATCAACTTATTCTAATTCCATGCCGGTTGTAACGGTATCTTTTGTTTTAAAAATATAGTAATATGATACTTATTACTTCAACAACAACATTATCTTTATCATATTTTTAGGAATGCCTCGGAAGTTTACTAGACCTTGATATCGAGTACCGATTAACTAAAGTTCACAAAATATAGATTTTCCTGATTTGTAAATCGTAAATGAGATCCAGAAAATATAATGTATCTATGGGAATTTACTTGTGATCATTCATTAATTTGTAAAATAACGAGTTTTGCAAAAAAGAGGCTCGTAAAAAAGAGCATATACTGTATATAATAACAACTTTGAAAAACAAAATACAATAGGCAATTTCTTACCACAAAATCTGACCAAATCTCTTATTAAAAATGGCAAGTATATACATACAGAATTCGTACGATCGTAAGCAGGGAAGCCTCCGTAGTACTTATTATTATGCATTCAAAATACTATTTGTACAATTTTAAAAATCTATTATACGATTATATTGCATAACTGGCACCATGGCAATATGTATTTATGTATGAGGCATTCTCACATAATTTTGACTTTTAAGTTCCTGAATAATAATTTTCATTTTAGTACATAATCTGGGTTTTTTTTATTTCTTATATTGATAAACTTTCCATTGCATGACCGTATAACAATATTAACGAGATAAATAAGTTTTGGACGATGTTGGAGGTCCAAATATACCAGGAAATTCCTTACCGTCCCATGTCCTTGATGCTGATTTTTAAGTTTTTCAACTGTCTGTATAAAATTGTTTCAAAAAAATAATTCGATGTAATTTTTTTTCCGAAACTGGTATTATTGGTTTATATAAATACGTAGCAAAAAATTAACCTGCACACATTTTTAAAGTTGTTATTCTTTTTTGTACTCTGCCCTGGATTTTAAATTCCCTACCCGTCCCTCTTGCTAAAATTATACAGAAAATCACATCATGAGGCATTCTCACATAATTTTGACTTTCAAGTTCTTGAATAACAATTTCCATTTTAGTACATAATCTGGGTTTTTTTATTTCTTATATTGATAAACTTTCCATTGCATGACCGTATAACAATATTAACGAGATAAATAAGTTTTGGACAATGTTGGAGGTCCAAATATACCAGGAAATTCCTTACCGTCCCATGTCCTTGATGCTGATTTTTAAGTTTTTCAACTGTATGTATAAAATTGTTTCAAAAAAATAATTCGATGTAAATTTTTTTCCGAAACTGGGATTATTGGTTTATATAAATACGTAGCAAAAAATTAACCTGCACATATTTTTAAAGTTGTTATTATTTTTTGTACTCTGCCCTGGATTTTAAATTCCCTACCCGTCCCTCTTGCTAAAATTATACAGAAAATCACATCATGAGGCATTCTCACATATTTTTGACTTTCAAGTTCCTGAATAATAATTTTCATTTTAGTACATAATCTGGGTTTTTTTATTTCTTATATTGATAAACTTTCCATTGCATGACCGTATAACAATATTAACGAGATAAATAAGTTTTGGACGATGTTGGAGGTCCAAATATACCAGGAAATTCCTTACCGTCCCATGTCCTTGATGCTGATTTTTAAGTTTTTCAACTGTCTGTATAAAATTGTTTCAAAAAAATAATTCGATGTAAATTTTTTTCCGAAACTGGGATTATTGGTTTATATAAATACGTAGCAAAAAAATTAACCTGCACACATTTTTAAAGTTGTTATTATTTTTTGTACTCTGCCCTGGATTTTAAATTCCCTACCAGTCCCTCTTGCTAAAATTATACAGAAAATCACATCATGAGGCATTCTCACATAATTTTGACTTTCAAGTTCCTGAATAATAATTTTCATTTTAGTACATAATCTGGGTTTTTTTATATCTTATATTGATAAACTTTCCATTGCATGACCGTATAACAATATTAACGAGATAAATAAGTTTTGGACGATGTTGGAGGTCCAAATATATAAGAAAATTCCTTACCGTCTCATGTTCTTGATGCTGATTTTGAAGTTTGCAACTGTCTGTATAAAATTGTTTCAAAAAAAGTAATTCTATGTAATTTTTTTTCTTCAACTTTTTTCTCATGCAGAGGTACGCTAGAGAAAGAATAATTCCTTGACAGGAAATTTTCTGCAGTATTTAAATCAGCATTTAAATACCAATTTCAAGCAACGTGGCTTTATTGGAAGTCTTATCATCCCCAAGATTTATTCCTCACTTTTCGAGGTAAATGATTTTTTTTTAATCCAATGTAAATAACTGTTGCTAAAAATCAATGAACATAGTGACTATCACTTAGTCTTAACATGATTTTCCTAAAAATAGGTGGTAATTTTCCTTATCGTCCCATCCTTACCGCCCCTTTTTTGCCTTACCGTCCTTTTTTTACCTCCCGTGTCTTCCTGAACATCCCTTTAAGACAATGTTATACCAAAATTTCGTACTAAAAATATTACATTGTTATTATTTCTTATTTGAAGATCTCGTGGGTACTATGCAAATTCATTATAAGTAAAAATTTAGAAGAAAATAAAAAGTTAGAAAGATAAAATGGTAAGGAAAATTAAACTCGCAAGTTTAACTTAAACCTCAGTTAAATAAAAAAATCTTCGTTGCTGACCATTTTTTCTTTATTTTGAATCATTAAGGCATCCGTCTATAAGTATAAAATGCTATTATTAAGTTTAATTTCACCAGATTTTTATTCCTGAAGGTTAAAATTTTGAGAGAGTGCCTCATGTATATATATGTGTGTGCGTGTGGTAAGAAACGGTATCAGTTATACAATATACTCGTATAACAGATTTTAAAAATTGTACAAATAGTACTTTGAATGCATAATAATAAGTACTACGAGGCTTTCCTGCTTACGATCGTACGAATTACAACCTTTCGTCGTCATGGAGCAATTAATATTAACTTCATTAATTCGTGCAGTCCCCGAAAAAACAAGTTATCACCCATTAATAACTGTGTCACAAATCATTGTATAAAAATGTGACTTGTGTCAATCGATCAGTAATAGTGTCTGCTTAAAATTTCCATAGGTTCAAAATTATTTTGCTTAAGGAATAAATCTATATATACAGAAATTGTAACAGAGTTTAAAATTTTCAATGGTAAATCCTAATTTTGAAATCATATTTGGATTCTTCGGTAAATTTTCCCTTCGGATATCAGTCAGGAAATCATATGATCAATAGTTTGGAAATTATACAATTTGCATTTGAAGTTTGAAACTCCTAACAATAAATTCATTTATCAATCTTGCAAAGTAGACAGTTGCGGATAGTTCTCTAAGAATAACATAAAAACCACACGGCGGAATGTGCTGTAATTTTAGAATTGACTGTCAGGAGGATTCCTGGTATACACTCTAAAAAGTAAGTCTCTAAATTAGTCACTTTTACATAAATATATATGCAAAAATTTGTAAAATTATACATTTGTTATAAAATTTACTCTCTTCTCGTAAAACTTTATCTGTATTTGTGTGTGTTTATCGGCTTAATGAAAGTTCGTAAATTGTTATCCCTTTAAAAAACGCAAACAAGTGTGTAAATGTAGAAAATTGTACGGATTTACCCGAATTGGTGTGTTAGTGTAAATTTACAAATTTTGCATATTACACAAATATCTGCGTATTTTGCAAATTACACCGAAATATGTGTAAGAATAGTATGAAAATATAAAGGAGAGAATATTACACAGAAATATGCGTACGAATTTTATGCAGCTATATGTGTAAGAACAGAATAATATACAGAATTATGTGTAAGAATATTAAATAGAAATATGTGTAAGAACAGAATATTACACAGAAATATATATACTTATGTGAACACAATAAATATCGATACTTGAAAACTTGGCATGTGCAATAGTAGCTGAATGGTTAAGATTGGTGCTTTGGAAAGTTGCAGTTCCGCAGTTCATATCCTGTTCCGGTGAGTATTGCTTGTTTACTGTAGATTTAATTAAATAGAGAATTTCTCCTTTTCTTGTGAATGTATCTTCGAAAACTTGTGACTGAAATTGATAGAAGACAGAATACGGACATTGTACTGGCGTCACAATTTCTTTATTTTAAAGAAATTTTATTTTGCAGTGTATTTATTTAGATTATACATGTTCTGCGCATAAATTGTGCATACGATTATAGGCCTTCAAAACAACTCTAACAGAGAGATGGCATGCAATAAATATAATTTCAGACGATCGTGTTTCTTGTAAAATAAGGTTGCACTACTTTGTGGACTTAACACACCAAGCAAATGAGTTTTCCTTCATTTAAATTTCTTTTTCGACCATAAAAATATTTAATTCAAAATTTACATCCCAAACTATAATGTTGCGTACTATGTACATAAAATCTATCATTTTTGTATATTACACATATATATGTGTACTCATGTGCAATTTACACGTTAAACTGTGTATTTCAGAATTATCTGATAACTTATTACACACTTAAGCAGCTTAATGTAATATCATCAAAATATACAGAACAATGTATTATTTTGAAATTGACACATCCGGCATGTATTTGACAATTTACACGCTACTTTACAAGTAGATACAAATCGTTTTGTATCATCAGTTTACCTGTTTTAATGTATAAATTTACGCATTCAGTTTCAGAACCCTTTGTTGCATACTCTAAAACTGGCAAATCTCCAATGTGAAATTTAGTATTTTTCTACTAAAAGGATCATGCAGAATGAGAAAAAAATTATTTTATGTGTAATAATTTTTTATTATTTGAGTTATAGCTTGTCCACTGTAGTGGACACTATGAACACAGAACTGAAATGTTGTGCTTTTAGGAAAATAAGATTTATGATAGTTTTCTTCTAGAATATTATCATATTTTAAAAATAATTGTAGTTAAAATTGAGAAAACATTCATTGATGGTGAAATTTTTAATATCAATCAGATTTTGCATCGATGTAAATAGTGGGGTGAGATAGCTAAAAAAAAACTTCACATCTGGCAACCAATGCACCACTTTGGATTCAGTTAGTATATGGATAGATGAGTCTAAAAAGGTCGAGACACAAACTTTCCTGGACCTCTAGCGGTGTTGATGACGTAATCAATATGGCCGCCAAAGTTTTGTGACGCGTTTCTACATTTCTCTACATAACTCGGGTTAATATTTCGATATTAACCTATATTGTTAGTGATTACTAATCTGGAGAAAACGCGCTTTCCAAAGGTATATTTGACATCATTTTTTAGGTTCATAATACCACAAATATTTATAACTTTATTAAAAAAAAAATTCAAAACATTTTGCTAAATAACTTGGAATCTGTTGCATGTAGTTGGAAACGTGTTTCATACCTTTTGTTCGTCAGAAAATTACCTTTCGAACAGTATATATGACTTCTATTTTATAAAAAACAGTTGCTGATAATTTGCCAAAGTAATATAGCGTTGCACAGAGAGTCGTTATGGCAACAATGTAATTTATATGGGATTCGAAAATTAATACAAGCAGCGTTTAGAATGTCACTTCGTATCAAACCGGATTTACAGATTCCGCTATCATTCCTGCTTTCCTTTTGCACCCATTTACAATCGCAAGCTTAAAACCCCTCCCTTGCAAAAAACCGGAAGCTGCGTAATTTTTTCTTCTGAATCATGATTGGCTGATTAGGGTACTGCGGCACAAACTTCTAGTGTAAACATACACAAAAACCGTTTACGGTCATTTTCGCGTGTGATAATCTTCGTTCTTTTGCTTTATTGAGGATTAAAATGTTTGACCGCTTAATGTTAATGCAAACTTTGATTGACATCTTTGTAACACCAGAGCCAAGACCGCCTCTAGCCAATCTTCTGCTTGAGGCGAACATTATTTTGCCGCCTTTATGACGCAATCGTTTTTTCACCATTACACAAACTTTTTTTTTTAATCTATATATATATTACGCTAACGCACATGGCACAGAAATCGCGATTATTTGTTATTGTCTAATGGCAACGCCCGAGAAACGTATCTCATTAATTATTGTGAAAAGTCCTTTGGCAGGATTTAGGGCGATCGGGTTTATTTACATTTCGCCGTAGAGGAAAGAGCTCCCTCTTTCGCTGCAATTATAGAGCTTCAAAATATCATTTGAAATGCCCGTAAAAGATTTCGGCGAACGCTTGAAAGTGAAGAAGAAGCCGAATTAAGAACAGAAAATCGAAATAGATTGAATCGGAAATAAAGTTAAACACAGAGCATAAGCCATCGCTAAAATAGGCTTAATAACCGCAGAGTGCACGCGTTGCTTCTGAAATCCAAATTATTGATTTAAACGTTCCGGGCGAGGGGGGGGGGGGGCATAGGGCATAACTGTGGAACTTTGAGTAAAACGTGCAATTTCTGCAAAGCACTATATTGGAAATGCGAATTAATCAGCTGCAAGAAATTTAAAAATGCTGTCATGACGTTAAGTAATTTTGTTTACCCCCTCTGTACGGATCTGCGATACGAATTTCAGGTTCATTTAAGAATATTATTACGGGCCCACCAGAAGTAAGATACAATAAAATCCGCTTAGACGGAAACGACCAGTGATAAATTCCGTTTTATGCAGGTTATTTAAATTGAACAAAGCATAATAACATTTTTGGGCAGAGAGGGAAGCTGGAACTTTTTTTTTTGTTTATTGCAGGATTCCATTAGAAATAGGCTTTACTCTATTAGAAAATAAATTTTCTGGGTGGTACTTTTTAAACGATTCTATATAGTAATATTTGCTTACAATTTTATTATTTTTTTTTCAATTATTACAGTTTATGTTGTATTTGTAATTGCTTTTTCATCCAAAGATTTTAAATAAAAAAATTATTGAAAATATAATTAAATTTTAATTGAATTCATCAATTAATTTGGAATAAAAAGAGCATGAGACATATAAAAATGAAAAAACTTAACCTGTGAATTTTCACAATTTCGGAACTGGACAAGAGTCGGGCTTTGGTAATCACCCCCCCCCCCCCACTCCCCTCTGTACGCACCTCCGATAAAAATTTCAGATTCATTTAAGAATATTATTAAGGCCCGGGCAACGCCGGGCGGGTCAGCTAGTAAGTAAATAATATAATAACTATATTTTTTTTAAAGAAAACAAATATTTATAAAATTTGTTTACATTTAAGAAATTTAAAATAATCAAACTACGTAAGATATTTTGCATTTAAAAAAAAAACTACTAATACCGCTAACTTAGCATTAAATGAATAAATCATATTCTACTAGTATTTACAAGAAAGACTCATACAAAGAGTAAAACTTACACTTGAAAATCCCTTTTATAGGGGGTCCCAGAAAAGACTAAAATTCCATTTCATTTTTTTAACTAGAATTTTAATTATTACAAATAAAATATTTTCATCTTAATTAAAAAACATTATTTATCTAAATGAAGACAGATAATATTAACCGAAGACAGTTAATGGCAAGCTATTGTTAAAACTGTGGGAGCATTTTTGACTAATTTCATTTTCACTATCTATGAAAATAAAATTCTGGCGCCTGGGGCACAAGCCCCAACTGACCCTCTCTTGTTTCGGCCCTGACTCTGCCCGACTCTCCCCCATGGGATCGCTACGGCTCTTTCAGGGCCATCGCTACGAGATTTTAATGGAGGGGGGAGGGGGCCTTAAATTACCAAGTGAAATTTCAGTATCTGTCTACCCATTGGCAAACAAAAATAGATAGTTCTTGAGGTTTGCCAATTAGTTTTATAATTTTGCCAAGTTACCACAATTAGAAAATATAAACAGTTTTTATTTGTAAAAAGCTTAATAATGTTCACAATTATATTTTTAATTTTTGGCCAAGTCTATCAGAAATAGAAAGTGTATTATAGTTTTTATTAATGTTTAAACAAATTTGCCAACCAAGTTTGAAAATTTGCCAAGTGTAACAGCATTCGCGAAAGTTTTTTTTTGTGGGGGGAAGACTACCCCACCCCCCCCCCCCGCCCTTAGCAAGGGCTGTGGCTAAGTTTAATAAACAGTATTGAGCCAAAACATGTCAAACATTTAATCAATCAAATTATGTATAAAATTTGTGTATGAATTTCAAATAGCAAAATAATGATATCAGTAACAAGTTAAATATCTTTTTCAAATCGTATACACAAAATAAAATCCCATTATATGTTAACTGATATAATATGTTATAAAGGTCTGCACGGGCCAACCCGACCCATAGAAAGAAAAATTCGCCCCAGTATAAAAATTAAAAGTTCGGCCCGAGCCCGATTAGCCCCAGTGTAAAAGTTAAAAGTTTGTCCCGAGACCGGCCCGGACTAGAAAAAAGTTAAAATTTCATCGGCCCGGCCCGAACTAATTTCTACAAAATGTTGATTTTTCGTTGACTTGGTTAAAAATTTGTCTCGTACGGGGAGTTCTGACCAAAAACACTTATTAGTTTTTTTTTTGTTTTTTTTTTCATGTTTATAATTTTCATTTTTATAGAAATGTCGTAGCCTGCGATATTTATTTTTTTTTAATGAATTTCTATTTGTTGTATGTAAATGTTTCCGTTATCAATATTATTGTTAATCCATATTCCATGTACTAGAGATTTAAAAATCCGAAAAATGCTGTACAGTAAAATCTTCTAAGACGGAATTGCACAGGAAAGAAAAAAAATGCGTTATAGACAAGTTCCCTTCTTCGCAGGTGTAAATATATTAAATACTAGCTGACACGCCCATAATAATATTCTTAAATGAATCTGAAATTTTTTATCGCAGATCCGTACAGAGGGGACAGTGCAAATTACCAGGGCCCGACTCTTGTTCAGTTCAAAAGTTGTGTAAAGTCAAAGGTTAAGATTTTTAATTTTTATGTCTCATACTTTAAACTTTTTTATTCTAAATTAACTGATGAATTTAATTAAAATGTAATTATATTTTCAAAAATTTAATTTTTTATTTAAAATCTTTATATAAAAAAGCAATTACAAATACAGCATAAAGTGTAATGCTGAAAGAGAAATAATAAAATTGTAAGCAAATATATTACTATATAGATTTTTAAGAAAAGTACCATCCAGCAAATTTATTTTCTAATACAATAAAGACTGTTTATAACGGAATCCTGCAATAAACGAAAAAAAAAGTTCCAGCTCTCTCCCCCCCCCCCCCAAAAAAAAATGCTATTATGCGTTGTTCAATTTAATAACCTGCATAAAACGGAATTTATCACTGGTCGTTTTCGTTTACGTCTAAGCAGGTTTTATTATATCTTACTTTTGAGGGGGCCCGTATCGCAGGTCCGTACAAAATTACTTTTTACGTCATGACAACATTTTGTAAACTTCTTGCTGCTGTTTAATTCGCATTTCCAATACAGAGCTTTGCATAAATTGCACGTTTCACCCACAGTTATGCATGCCCTAGAACGTTTAAATTAGTAATTTGGATTTCAGTAGCAACTCGTGCATGCTACAGTTATTAAGCCTATTTTGCCGATCGCTTAACGGCGTTCTCGACAATTCTACTTGGATTTCGAATCTATTTCGATTCGACTCGAATTCGGCTTCTTCTTCACTTTCAAGCATTCACCGAGATTTTTTACGGGCATTTCAAATGATATTTTGAAGCTACATAATTGCAGCGAAAGATATTGCACAGAAAACGCAAAACGTAAACAACAACAAACCCGATCGCCCTAAATCCTGCCAAGGACTCTTACACAATAACCAATCAGATGCGTTTCTCGGGTGTTGCCATTAAACAATAACAAATAATCGCGATTTCTGTGCCACGTACGTTAGCGTAATATATATATAGATTCTTTTCTTACGTATTAGTATAATTCATTTTGTATGGATCAACACATTTTTCTGTTTAAGACAGGATTTCATTATAAGCAGATTCTTTTTTCACACGTTTTACTATATTTTAATTTAGTTATATTTTAATAAGCCTAAAAATACGCTATTCTTTAAAAAGAATAAATTTTAACGTTTAATTATAGAATAATGGCGATTTAGAAATGTATGCCTTTTTTTTTTGTTCCAGGCCAAATTTTACTGATCTTTGAACGGACGCCGAGCCAAGACAATGATTTTCATAGTCAAAACCGGGACTTAAAATTTTGGACCGTGAAGAGTAGGAAGAATGAAACCAGTGCCGGCTCGGTACGGTTGGTTGGTTGGTTGTGTTTATGATGGCCAATTATCAACACGAGGGATATAGGCCTTAAGGGAAGGGGGAGTGCCCTCCATGGGGATCTTTATAAGGGAACCTAACCCGTATTTATGCCTGGAAAATCCAAGGTTCGAAGAAAACCACGTCAACTCCGAACGATTAGGCCGACGTGCGCGATTGGGTTCGAACCCAGCACCTCCCGTCTACCAGCTTCGAGGGCAGAATCTCTCGGCCACTGGTGGGGCGGCTCGGTACGGAAAAAATAAGTTAGACCGGCCCGGCCCAATCCTTCAGGAAAACAGTAAGGCCCGATCCCGGCCCAGCCCGAGTGTCGTGAATAAAAATAGGCTCGAGCTCGGCCCGTGCAGATCTCTGCCATGCTACCAGGCTTTATTATTATTGTGGAGAGCAACATCAGTACAAACCTTTCGTTATATATTACATTTTTTGGTTATTACAAAGACACACCATTTCTTTCAAAAGAATCTTCTGTATAGTCTGTAATAATTTACATTTTTGACTCTCATTAAAAAAATATTTAGTTACTTAAAAAAAGACGAAGTGCCTGTACTAATGTTGCTCTCCATAATAACAATAATGCCTGATAGCATGGTATATCAATTACCATATAATTATAATACGTGCATTACAAAAAGCAGATTTTTCTGTTAATGAACTATCAAAAATCGCATATTGGTAATATTTAAAAGAAAATAGCTATTAAAATAAGGCAAATCTTTAAGGCCTAATTTCCCTTTATTTTGCTTTGGGGAAGTCATTTATTGCGATATCGGAATCAATATTATAAAGCCATCAGATTATCAAGCTAAAAATAAATAAATAAATAAATAAACATACTGGAGCAAACTTCACAATATATTATTGAAATTAAATAGAAAAATTATGATATGCAGAGAAAATTACGTTATCATTTCAAATTATCTGTATGAAGATTTAATTTTACAATGGTAATACTATTTTCAAAAACACAACTATCAACAATGAAGTATTTAACTCTATAATAAATTCACCTTGAATTTTCTTTGTCAAAGGAGTTTTTTATATCGCAATAATCAATATAGAAAATAATCTTGAAACCAAATTATTCTTACGAACATAAAATAAATAAATGAAAATATAATCGCCGCAAAACGCGGGAAAAAATTCCAAAAATCCCTGTACGTAATTGCGAATAAACTGTATTGAAAAGAGAACATTTTTTTTTTAAATTAAACTTAAAGATTAAAACCGGATTCCTTATTATTAATGTTGAAAAATCGTCGAGAAAACGAAAAAAAAATAACCCTTTAATTTTACTACAGTGAAATTTACTACAGTTAATTTGAAATTTACTACAGTGAGAGCTAAAACATTCTAACAGGAATTCATTTTTGAATATAAAAAAATTGGCGCAAAAGAGCAACAACGCAAAAAATCGTATTGAAAATCGCGGGAGACAAAATTTAATTTATTATGCTAAATGTTTAAAACAGAATTCCTTTTGTGGTCATCAAAAAATCATCGCGGAAAGAAAAAAAAAGGGGGGGGGGCTAAAACTTGCATTGAAAATTACAAAAACTTCCAAAATCGTGGTGGACAAAATTTACTATATTAGGCTAAAAGTTTAAAACTGATTTTTATTTTCTTAGCGATTGTAAAAAATCGCAGCAGAACGAAAAAAACCCCGCCAAGAATCGTATTGAAAATCTTATTAAAAATCGGTAAAAAATCAAAAAACTTGATAAAGTTGTAAAAAAACAGTAAATAGCGAAAAAAAAATGCATTGACGAAACTCTCAAACGATGGAAACAACAACACGCTAAAACGAGTGAACTGGCAATGTTTGTTTACCCGAAAGGAATCATGCGTAAATGCTGGATTACTGCCCTAGGAGCTAGTAGAAGTGAAAATGACCTAGGCTAGTTTCATCTTCAAACTGGCTTTTTCATTGGAAACGGGGTCGGAAATACAATGGTGGTATAGGCGTGGATTGAATCATGATTAGCGGTGGCATTGTAAACTGTGCTAAAGTGGCTTTATAACTGCTTAAGTAGCAAATGTTATTATTGTAAATTTTTAGATGTATTAAAATTGCTCACCCCCATTTCTCAGACCAAACTCCATCTACAACACAATTCACAAGATCATCATTATTTTGTTCAGATGTGAAAAAGGTGTGTCTGTTTTGTGATGAAGGAGAAGATAAAGACAAACTTGTGACTGCATCCACTTTGGGTATTGTTCCTACAATTCATGATAATGCTATACAATTACAAGATGAAAAACTGTTGAAGAAGTTATCGTCAACAGATTTAGTAACGTTAGATGCCAAATATCACAAACTATGCTATACTCGTTTTCTAACACGTGCAAGAGCTGCTAAACGTTCTCAAAGTGAAGATTACCATAATCCTTAAAAAGCTGTTTTTGGTGCAGTTATAGCGGAATTGGTTAAATACCTGCAAGATATGTACTCATCTAGCAATACTTCACCAGTGTTTAAACTTTGTTATTTTACAAAATTAGTATACCAGCGCATGATGGAAATGGGAATACAAACTGACGAAAAGAATATGAATAGAACACGTCTTAAGGAACAACTATTAGCATTTAAAGCTGGTCTGAGAGCGGATAAGTCAGGACGCGAAATTATTTTCAGTTTCGAAAAGGATGTTGACAATGCCATTCGCGATGCATGTGCATTTAATGACTTTAGAGATGGTTTGTGTCTGGGACGGGCAGTAGGTATATTACGAAAGACAACTCTTTCAAGATTTTCCTAAATTTGAAGGATCTTTAAGAATGCATTTATTGCTTCCAAATCTGTACCTGCTGTTCTTTTACATTTTTTACGTATGTTATTAAAGGGTCCAAATATTGACTTGGGCGTCTCATCAGAAATACCTGAACGTAATGCAGGATTGTCAATTGCCGAACTTATTAGATATAACAGCATTAAGCATAAGAGAAAAAAATGTTCAGAGTGAACGTCACGTCTCTGGAGAAAGAAACACCACTCCCACTATATGTGGGTCTCATGATTCACGCTGTCAGTATAAAGAAAAAAATTATAGATAAAATGTATTGTCTGGGTCTGAGTGTTCCATATAAACAAGTGCAAGAAGTATCAGCAACTGTTACAAATGTGTTGTGTAAACAATATATGGATAATGGTGTTTATCCACCAAAGTTGTGTCCCACTGTGTTTGTAATATCAGCAATAGGCAACATTGATCACAATCAATCTTCTTCTACTGCCGTTACTTCTTTCCATGGTTCAAGAGTTACGATTATTCAGCATCCTCACAGTGAAACGATTATGGAGATTGACGATGACAGCGTTCGTATCCAGCAGTGGAACAAACAAATTGTCCATGGCTTCCCTGAATATTACACTACTCTTCCTGCAACTGGCAAAGCCACAAGTGACCCACCGTTGCCAACTGTCAATCCACAGTACACTCACCATGATCCTGCCTTCACTCCTAGAAAAAATTTAAATCCTTAGCTTAATTTTGTCCTGGAGAGATTACATATTGATGACATACAAGGAATAGAGCATGTGCCTAGACTATCGTTTGCTGCTTTTCATGCACAAAATGAACGTGGTGTTAGAAAAATAAAGTGTAATGCGTCACTGCTTCCACTTCTAAATGATAAAATTGCGACGCCGGCAATGGTACGTCATATGATTGATATCACGGTAATGGCTACAGCAAAATTAAAGGGAAATCAAATACCCGTCATTACATGTGACCAACCAGTATGTGCTATTGGGAAGCAACTGCAATGGAAATTTACTAACAAGTATGGCGAGGATCGCATCATACTCATGATGGGTGGTCTTCACAGAGAAATGATGGTTATTAACTTACTTGGAGTGGTTAACTGGCAGTGGATGGACTGAATTAGTGACAATCGCTGGTATTTTAAGTTCTGGTATTGCAGAATTCTGCCTAACATCGTTGCATGTAAAAAAAAATCTCGGTATGCACACGAAGATACCTTAATTCTTTGCACTGTCTACAGGTAAAAGCATTCAACAAAGCATGTGAAACAAATTCAAGCATCAGTAGCAAAGGCATTGAGCTGTGGATTTTATCGAAAACATCTGAATGTCCTCAGTTCCAATACTGGAACACAGTCATCAAACTGGAGTCCTTTCTAGTACAACTTGTATTGAGTATTCGTACATGTAACTTTTCAATGCTGATTTTTTCGTGGCAACTTTACTAGCAGCAAAACTGCTACACCGTTTTCAGCAATATCTGACGATCAACTTCATGAACACAATAACAAAGTTATAAAGGGTGAAGTTGTTGCTATTGGAATCCTTGATATTGAAAATGTCCTGCTTAAGTGGATGGTAGCAGGCCCTAGAATCAATTCTTTAATTGAGGAATTTGAAGAAAAAACAAATTTAAAAGATGACAAAAACGTGGGCGCAAAGCCCCATGAAGATAGCAATGCTCATGATAAAAGGTTCTTGGCTCATGCCAAAGAAATGATTAACGTCTTATCCGAACAAGGAAATCCATTTGAAGAAACTGACTTAATGTCAATAGGGAGCTCCAAAATAATTCCAAGTTTCGAAACTGTCAAGTGTGTTACGGAAGCATTTACTGTAGGTCTAAAACAGTATGATGATTATGTCGTGTCCCGTCTCGATCAAGTTCAAAATTCAATTCATGAAATTCTTCCTCGAACCAATATTCACATCTTCAAGACTATAACAAGAAAATAAGGCTAAATCCAAAATTTCTTACTTGCGTAAAGACTCCAACTTATTCTGCAGATTGTATGTTGCATCTGAAGCACGGGATTACAACATAGATGATTTATTTTCGCATAAAAACCAAAAGTACCCACCCTATATTTCAGATGATAGAAAACTCCGAAAACCAATAAACAAGTCGGATATTATTGACTGCATTCAAATAAAATAGGACATTAGCTTTAATCACATCAAACCAAATGTAACAGCTAAAATAGTTGATGCAACAGCCGTAATACACATGCTTAATCCTAGTATTGCGACAATATTTTCCGGATACTATGAACATGTTTTCAAACCATATTTCATTAATCAACTGAAGAACTGTTCACGACTAGATATTGTATTCGACAGATATATTAGTAACAACCGAGAAACAAGAGGAAGTGGCGTAAGTATTAAAGTCTCAGACTCAACTGCAATTCTAAAAATATTCAGCAATTCCTATGTATCAACGAAAACAAGACCCAATTGTTCCAGTTGCTAGCTATGAAAATGGTGGGGGACGAGTATCCAGGATAACATGTTGTCTCTACTTATGATGACCGATTCCTCGCGTCAACATCTATGGATGTATCAAGCATTCTCACGTCTCATACGAAAAAGCAGATGGACGTCGACTTCTCCATATTAAGCATGCAGTAGAAAGTGGGCATACTCGCAGCTTAATACGAACTGTGAACACAGATGTAGTGGTTATTTCAATATCATTGTTCCCACAAATACAAGATATTGACGAACTATGGATTGAGTACGGTTGTGGAAAATACAGGAAATTCATTCCAATTCATGAGATCTGTGCTAAACTTTCACCAGGAATTTGCAGAAATTTTTTGGCTTTTCATTCTGTAACTGGTTGCGACATAGTTTCCACATTTTGTGGCATTAGCAAGAAGACAGATTGTAAGGTCTGGATGTCATTTCGTGAAATTGATTGTGTAAGGCATCAGCTCTGTACAGGCACCTCTGATATTGACAATGAATGTCATGATCTGTTACAGCGATTTGTTATACTACTTTATGATCAATCATCAGATCTTCAGAGCATCAATGACTGCAGACGAGTGTTATTTACAAGACAGAATCGACCCATCGAAAACATACCTCCAACAGCAGATGATTTGACATAATACATCGGACGAGCTACTCTCCTAAAAAGAATTCGTAACAACAGCCTCGTTGCACATTACACGATACCTTCGCTAATTAAGTGGGGATCGCTAATTAAGTGTCAAAACACTGTGAACAACTTACATCATGTATTTGCCACAAGCGATGCACATCTTGTAAATGTGTTAAAATGGGAATACGAAGTACGAAACTTTGTGTATGTGAAGGGCAGTGTTCCGACAGTGATCAGTAGTCACAAGTGCATTTACATGAATCATTTGGATATTATTGCATATGATAGCATGATTATTACGTTATTTAGATATTAAGGCTGCCATTAGTGTATTTGACAATCTATATGATATGATTAAATTTGGATATTAAATTGGAACATTATTGTATTGTACATTCTTTTGTTTCTCATTCTTGTACTTATAAATATTTGAAACTTATCTTAAAGTTATGCGTAAGCCTTAACTGTACCTCATATCATTGATTTTAAAACGGAAATGAAAGATTCATAGCCCTAAAAAAAACTAGAATTTATTTACATACACATAAAAAATTACAATATTTACATTTGCTACTTAAACAGTTATAAAGCCACTGTATTAATTTTCGGAATCCATATAAATTATATTGTTGCCATAACGACTCTCTGTGCAACGCTACATTGTTTTGGCAAATTT
Source organism: Maratus speciosus (assembly GCA_963932465.1). NCBI lineage: Eukaryota > Metazoa > Arthropoda > Arachnida > Araneae > Salticidae > Maratus > Maratus speciosus. The sequence goes on from OZ010791.1 coordinate 293,587,896, forward strand.
TCAGCAACTATTTGTGATAAAATAGAAGTCTACATACCGTTCGATAGGTAATTTTCTGACAAACAAAAAGTATACTACACGTTTTCAGCTACATGCAACGGATTCCAAGTTATTTAGCAAACTATTTTGAAAAAATATTTTTTTAAAATAAATTTATAAATATTTTTGGTATCATGAACCTAAACAATGATGTCAAATATACCGTTGGAAAGCGCGTTTTTTCTGAGTTAATAATTACTAACAATATAGGTTAATATCGAAATATTAATCCGAGTTATATACAGAAATGTAGAAACGCGTTGCAAAACATTGGAGGTCGTATTGATTACGTCATCAGCGCCGCTAGAGGGCCAAGAAAATTTGTGTCCCGGGCTTTTTAGACTCATCTGTCTATGCACTACCTGAATCCAAAGTGGCGCATTGCTTGCCAGATGTGAAATATTTTGGTATAATTTTGAACTATCCCACCCCACTAAAAGGTAAAGGTTACATTTTACACATGACTATGTTGACTTCCTTTTACATAGTTCCATCTTGCATCGCTGTGCACTTTGGGATGTTTAAGGGGAAAGTGTTCCACTTTATCATATCTGGTGTCCTTGTGTACAGAATTTACTCTTACTGTCAATTGTCTTAGTTGTTTGTCTTCCCGCACGTCACATTTTTCAGAGTCTGTAATCAAATGCGGTTCACCAACTGTATACAATGAAATTTCTTTAATTCAAATAAGTTTTCATTTAAAAATTTTAAAAATATTTTTAAAAAATGTTCCATAGATATTAATTTTAAAATTGTTTATTGTTATTTTATTGTTTTTCAATATTGTCATACAGATCTATTTCAAACAGAACACATATGCGATTTTTTAAAAACTAATAAATTGCATAAATAAATGAAATCATTCAATTATAACTTTAAAAAATGTGAAAGAGATGAAAATTTATGTAACATATGCCTGTAAATATTAAAATCACATAAACACATCAAAATTATATTTTAAAATTTTCATTGCCCACACTCATGACGTTCACTTCAGTTGACAGAGTAAAATGTCATAATGTTGATGCTGTGCATGGCGTCCACTATAGTGGACATTATGTAAAACCTTCCATAAAATAAACAAAAAAGTATTTTTATACTTATTTTTCAATTGTCTATTAGGCCAAGACATCTAAAAACAATAATTAATGAACAAAGTATCATTTATATAATATTATTATAGCTTTAGAAACATTTTAGTTCATGGTGAACAAGTTACAAGCATTCTGATGGGACATCCACAGTAATTCTATCTCAAGAAATAAGTTAACCGTCTTGTTTCGCAATCTCGATTTTTTCTCTACAAGCACGAATGTCAGAAAAGTAGCATAAGCTTTAAATAGGAACTGTGAATGAAATAGGTTGGATAAGAAAAAAAATTGGCAATTTTGTCCACTGTTGTGGACAGTATGCAACAAAGGGTTAAAGGCATTATCTCTAAACGGATAATTTTCATTTAGTTGCACATGCCTGCCAACATTTTTTTTCCATCAAATAAAACAAAAAAATTATTAAGTAAAAAAGTTAGTTTATAACCACATAGGAACTAGAAGCATTTTATTAAAGAATTTTTCGATTTCAAATTACGTTTATTTGATTTGAAAAAGACTGGAAGTTTAGCAACTGAGCCTTTAGTACGGTGTTCTTCGTTCTGGATCTGCTCTCTATTCTCTTGTTATCATAGCCAATTATTGGATCTTATAGCTGAAATGAGTTCAATATTACTTACTGTTGTAAGTGATAAAAAAAATGAATTTTGAAATGGATGAATGGTTTATAGTTCTTTTATAAAGAGAAACCGTTCGAATAATGCAAAAGAGACATCTAAAACTCCAAAATATTTCTCTGAATTTTTTCAATTAAATATGTGAAATACATGTTAAATACAACTGTCAAAGTGTAATATTATTTCGTTTTATAATGTTTTAAAGTGCGTAGTCATCAAAATGTTATAGTACTAAGTGTAAATAATATGAGAACTGTCCTGATGTATCCTATTAATCCCAGTATTAAAAAGACTTATAGCTCACAAAAAGAAAATATCTTTGAACAAAAACGTTTATTATTAGTATAATATCACGCTTTCCGTTTCAGTATCATTCGAGTTCTCTGAAGTTCTGTCACTCTCGTTGTAAGAAATATAAATACTACTACTATATATTTTTACTATAAACAGCCATATAGTTTTTAAAAAATAATGTATTACCTCTAAAAGCACGTTTGGTATCTCTGATTGGAAATATATTCTGAAAATAGGTGGTATGTCCTCGAAACTGGCCACTTGACAAAAAAAAGGGAATTCATTAGAGTAAATTTAGCTTTTTTTTTGTCTTTAATAATCCAATTTATCTACATTGAATGTTTTTTAAATTGAATTATTGATTTCTTGCCTTTTCATGGGTGTTCTTAAATAGTGTTTTACCTACATAAAAGAATAAATATGCATCAATTCTTTTTTTTTTTTTTTTTTTTTTTTTTTAAGTTTAAATTAAAAATAGTCTTAAAGCTAATGTCGAATGGAATATTTTTAAAGAAATGTATTGCATTGTTTCTGCTTTTTTCCAAGTTACTTTTTCTACCATAAATTAAAATAATTTTGCTGACAGCTATATTTTTTAAGAAGCCAAACAATGCGAGAAATTAGTTATTCTTTTCTATGCTTTTCTTAGCGGGAGATTTGTCTAGAGGTAATAAGTTCGACTCTGTTATTATAGGCGAAGTTTTAACCAAATAAACTATTTCTATGAGGAGGAATAAAGAAAAAAAAGTAATTTATCTACAAACTATATGTTACAGACACATGGTGTGGCATAAAAAGGAAAAAATACATGAAAGTATTTTTACTTTTTACCTAATTAATGAAAACAAAGAGTGCTTTGTTCAAAAATAATATCCAAATGTATGTGACAGAACGAATTGCACTAATGTGCACCTCTTCTTATTAAGGATATATTTTATTTAAGTTTATGTAGTTTTCTGCATGTATTTTAAAGTAAAAAAGTAGGCTTATTGAGCGAAAAAATAGTCTTAATTAAGCTGCATGTGACGATTTATATTTCTCATTTTCCATGAGAGAGATCTGGCACATTATTTACACCAGCTAATCTAACCCGGGCTACACAGGTTAAATATTCTCAACAGAGTCACAACTCAGTCCTGTTTACAGAACGCAGATTAAGACACTACTTTGCGATTTTGAAATAAATCTAATTTTTTTATGATAATCTGTTTATGCCTTTAAGAATATTTTAAGCGTTTAACCATTGTAAAATTCAAATTATTTCTGGGGTTATACATTGTAAAAAAATCTGTAAAGTTACGAAACTTTTTCTAGGAAACTGAGATTCCTAGAACTTTTTATGTAACGGCAACAACAAAAATTCATGTACAGATAGACTTTCGCACCGTAAATCAAAAAATCTGTAAGATTACTAAGAATTCTTTTAGGAAACTGGGATGCCTAGAACTTTTTATGTCACTGCAAGCCGGTTACAGATAAAATTTTAGTAATATTACTGTAATTTAAGTAGATTCTTTTGTAAAGCTACAGATTTATGTAGCTTTACAAAAACTTGTTTTGTAGATTTACATCTTTTTTTGTACAATGTACAGATAAAATTTCAGTAAGCGTACAGATTTCTGTAACTTTATATCTGTAGAATTACATTTTTTTTTTTTTTTTTTTTTTTTTTTTTTTTTACAGTGTAGCGCTGCGATTATCCGAGAACTTGGATTTTCCGCGTGTTTCTACAGCTAGCATAAGACCTCAACAAGAGACTAAAGAGGCCAGTAAATTAAAAGAAAAAAGCTGATCAAAGGGAGTCGGAGGATATTACTGAAAGACGGCATCTACGGTCCAGTAATCCCAGATTGAATGTAATTAAAAAATATCTAGTTTCAAGATTATGAGGCGGTATTTTTTTTTCTTTTGCGTTTTTCTGAAAACTAGTTTTTTCAAACTAGTGTACAAGATATATCAAGATCTGCTTAACCGATTTTGATGAAATTTAAGCAACATATTCTTTATAATATTACCTAAAATGTGGCATGGGTTTTTTTCCATTGAATACTCAGTTCATTTTTTATAAATTTTTGAAACTCGAATGTTTGATAAAATTCAAAGTTTTTTTTTTTCAAACATCTGTCATTTCTATAAAAAAAATTATGTGTTTTCCCTGTGGTACATTATAACTATTACTTTTCTAAATTAAAAAAAAATGTTTTATTTTTATTTATCAGACGAAGCCTTGCAGAGAAAAAAAATACACCATAGCAAGGGATTTTCAAAAGAGGATCCTACTTAATGGTTCATATCTCCAAAATTTTTATTTTTTTTTAATTGTTCATAAAACATGTACATGTATAAAATAAAATTTATTATATATATATTTAATAACTGAATAATAAAAAAGTATTACTTTTATACCCATATTTATATTCGCCAAGGCAGTGTAAACCCCTAAAATCATTATTAATTCAAAAATGCAATAGATATTTTATAATTAGTATATTTTCTTAGACTACCCAGCAACTACACAGAAAAGCATTATTTGTACTTTCTATTTGCCAGATAAAAGGGGTCAAACATTTCATTATTTATAGAAACTTTCATGATTCTGAGTTTAAGCGTGTAGTTTGATTACATATCGGTTACTTTCGTGCTTTATTTAGTTAGGAAGTTTTAATTTCGCTTGATAATTCAACTATGGAATATTACACGGAAATGAACTAGTTTTGATATATGTTGTAAACCGGTGTTGGAAACTGAATAACAATATTTATGGGTAAATTTAAATGATAAATTTAAGTCCAGCTGAATACAACTTCATTTGGAAAAAAACTGAGCTCTTTAGTGCACTTTTTTTAAGTTAAACTAAAGTTTTAGAATAATCTAAAACTATTTGGTGCAAATTTTTACAGAAAGTGTTTGCCGTGATTTTAAATATAAATATATGCACTCAGAATTCGATAAAAATATGTTTTTCTGCTTTATAATATTATATGTTTATTTGTTGGAACGTTATAATGCTTTTTTGTGTCTAACTGAGACGTGTCATTTACAAGACAATATGCCCTTTTATTCTTATAGATGAAATTTTATTCTAAAAAGATTCTTCCCAAATCCGTAAGTAAAAGAAGCATTGTGTAAACTTCCGGTTGAGCTATATAAATCAAATATAACTTATAAATTTAAATAATTAAGTTTGTGATTTACTTTTATTCGTTTAGAGTAGTTATAGTTTTATCACATTCATAATTCATAATTCATTGAAGGATATTTCAGGGATTTTCGAAGGTTTTTGGTATGATTTTAATTTTATAAATATCAATGCCATGGTAAAATAATCTGTGGGGAATGATATTGACTTTATAACGACTTAGTGCCATATAAGGTTTTTAAAGAAACATAATCTAATCCGTTTTTCCGATCCATTAGCTATAACCTATTAATGCAATGAAGAGAAAAGTCTATTCGTTATTTCCAGGGCATAAAATAGCCAAAATATGTACTTCTCAAAAAAGAAATATTATGATTTTTAAAATAGAGCGTCTAGAAACATAGAATAAGTCAATATAAGCCAAAAACTCATTATTTCTTTATTACTTAATTCGATTCCTTCGAAGTCACTGCTTGTGTCACGTTTCTTTGAATTCGAATACATAATTGCGTAAGGTGTTTCGGGAAACAGAATTTTATTTTATTTATTTTTTTTTTTTTTGTTTATGAATATATTTTACTCATTTTTTTTTAAATGTATACATATTTATATATATGTAAATTATTTTTATTTATTAACCTAACAAAAGAATATTAAAAAAAAAATTCCCTTTAATTTTACTATTTCCCGTTAAAATATTATTTTTTCTTCTTTTTTTTTTCTCCTTTCAAAAAATCTAACTGAAGTTACGCGTCTTTATTTTATTTTGGCTGTGCGTCAATAAAAATTTTACCCTCTTCAAAATTCCTTTTTAAAATCTCCCCTATAAATTATCCTTTCCAAATATTTCTCGATTTTTTCCGGAACAATGCTTTCGTGCCAAAATAAAGATATATTAAAACGATTTGATCAATTGTCGATTTTCGTTTACCGCATTGGATATTCACTTGTTCCTAATGCAGATATTTATATCCCTACATTCTCACTTTTAAACATTCTGCTATAACTTGACATCGAAGAATGCCTTCCTGATTTTATGGAATTTCATCACTGAGATCTTTTATAAATATCTCTACCATGTCATTTGAAAATGCTCCACTATTTTGAGACAGGGCCTGATTAATGCACGGGCCTCCGGGGCCTCGGCCCTGGGCCCACCAATTTCAGGGGCCCACAAATTTGTGTGTATTTTCTCACAATTTAAGTTTTTCCACTGTTTGCATTTTATATTTTGGTCCCTGACATAAAAACAAAGTTTTACTATAATAAAAAACCTCCATATTTAATTTTTCTGTAAAAGTCCTTTTCAATTTGAGAGTACCTATAATTTTCAAAACTTGCCGTATCCAGAAAATCAAATTTGGGGAAAATGCCAAAAACTGCATACTGTGTCTATTGTTTTCAATATAAACGAGGATTTTACAATGTCAGAATTATAGTTTAAAATGATTACTAGACTGTTAGGGAAAACACAATTTTTATGATTTTGGATAAGGCGAGTTTTGAAAAAGGCGTCCTCATTTATTCTGAAACATAAACTGTGGATCATAGATGTTTGTGAATTATACAAATGCTTATTTGAGAAAGTGGACGATTATTCATTTTCTTGATTATTCTTGTAAGTTAAATTTTTTTTGTAAACTTGAAACTTTCACCCAAACAACTTTGTCAACTCATCAAATAAACCTACTTTTTTTTCTAAAAGTGTCGCCGGGAATGGGGAGGTAGGGGGAGGCAACTTTTTAACAGGCCCTGGGCCCAACTTCAGCTTGATCGGGCTCTTTTGAGGAATGAGTATGTAAGAAAAGAAGTTAATCTCCTACTAGTATGTGATTCTTTTCTCGGCGAAAACACCCAGGATTTTCGATACTTGCTATTATTAATTTCATTTCCTCGGCACTAAGCATGTAATGACTGCACTATTGTTGATTGACCGCTCATTTTAATGACAGTATGTTACTGCTTTTAAATATGCAATCTGAGTGCATAAATTGTCCTCCAGCGCCACTGAATATCTGATCGATGGAACGTACCAGTCTTAATTTATTAGTTGCATCAGATTTGCAATGGCTATTCACCCACATAAACAACTTTGAAATTTAAGTAATAATTGCACCTTGCTTAAAATGCACTCTCTAGATTTACATCTCTCTTTAGACGACAACTGCAATAATCTCATATACATATACACATACACACACTCACGCACACAGATATGTATGTATATACATGGTGGTTATAATTAAACTTCCCCTATAAACAGCATCTTACAGCGCAAACGGGAGAACGGAATGCAATGAAATTTTCTATATAGACTTATACACGAGATGCCCTCACGGAATTTCGAAAAAAAAAAATAGTTCCAAAATGTCCACCAGATGGCGCTTTTCCCAGTAAAAACATTCAATTTAACACAATAAACGGCCAAAACAGCCGGTTTTACATTTTATTACTCATAATTCTTGTTCTGGTTTGTTAATATTGTTTTTGTATTCCGTTTTGGTCGTTTATTGTGTTAAATTTAACGTTTTTTCCGGAAAAAGCGCCATCTGGTGGACATTTTGGAACTAATTTTTTTTTCGAAACTCGTGTATAGTCTATATACCAAATTTCATTGCATTCCGCTCACCCGTTTGCGCTGTAGGATGCTGTTTATAGGGGAAGTTTAATTATAACCACCCTGTATATATATATATATATATATATATGTACAAAGTCAAAAATAAAAATATTTTGAATTAAAAATCATTCATTTTAGATATATTTAAAATTTTATATATCTTTTTAAATAATAACGCTTTTAGCATGCTTTCTGTTTCTTTTCCAGAAGCAAAAAAAAAAAAAAAAGAAAAGTAAGTTGTCTTCAGGATTTTCAAAAATATATTAAAAATAATTTAATATTTTTTAATGTTTTTTTTTTCATTACTTTTTAGTACAAGAACCATTTTTGCAAAATTTTCTTTCTAAGCAAATTCCGATGGCAATTTTATTTCAATATATAACTAAAGTTAGTTGTACGAAATCAACTAACTTCATCTTTCATAGAATGTGAGATATATCAATTAAAATACGATAAATCTTTTAAAAAAATACATTCTGAGATAAATCGATTTAAGTTTTTAAGGACTCTTTAGAGAAGAGCAGGCTGTACAACACAATAATGATTATGTAATTTAATATAAATATTGTGATTACTTACATATGGCTGCGCCATCTACGTAATAGTTTTCTTTTCTTTTTTTTCATTAGTCTTAATTCTCTCTTGAGTAATCTTCAAACCCAAAAATTTAATTTATATATTTTTTAATTTTTTAAATTTTCCAACTTAACAATCAACCTTGCATTCCTTAACAGCGTAAATACCTCCTTTAGTAATCTCATATGTTCCTCAAAAGTAGCTGCCATTTCAATAATATGATCTATATGGACCAACACACCCTTTCCTAATAATGGTTTAAGGTTAGAATTCATGGTCCTTTGGAACGTGGAATTAGCACCCAATAAACCGAAACACATTCTCTTAAAAGCAAAACTCCAATCACTGGTTACAAACACAATCTTTGTAATATTTTCTGGCTCCATTTCTATCTGAAATTAACCTGAGATCAATTCCAGAGTTGACATAAAATGAGTACTGGTGATAATCGCCAAAATTTCATCTATAACCGGAATGAGATACTGGGGATACTGCGTGATAACATTCAACTTTCTGTAAGCAATTGCGAACCTAAACGCCTTCAGATCATCTTTACCCTTGACATTATTCTTCCTACACAACACCACTGGTGACGTAAAAGATAACTCGATAGACATCATTATGTTATCTAAAAGCATTTTATTAATATGATAATCAATAATTCACTACGCTTAACTTTGTCATATTTATACGATTTGCTAACGGTGAGCGCAGCAAAATCCTTATCAGTGTCATGTCAAACTCCGTGAGTTAATCCTGGCTTATCAAAAAACACTTAACTAAATTCAACTAAAAATTCCTTAAATTTAAACTTCTGACTATCATTAAGACTAGATCCTTTTAATCAACCAAAACAGGTCATGACTTGAAATTGCGAGTATTCTCATCTCGATTCAACCACTAGAGTTTTCTCAAATAAATTCAATCGAATCCGTCTATCCCGCATATTATCCACACCAATTATACAATGCCCAATTAAACCTTCGAAAGCATGACCAATGTTCCAAACTGTTTTCACCGACCTATTGTCAACTCCCAAATCAACCAATCCTTTATTAACACAAACTAATCGTGGAGCTCAATTCACAACAGGACTTAAAAATCTTAACACTTTATAACTAAAATACTTCTTATAAATAGCATATGAAATGAAATACTGCTTGGCTCCTGCATTAAATAGACTTTTCACCACAATCCCATCTAACGCAATCAGTAACTCAAGAAGTTCAACTGGATTAACTGTCACAATATTTCAATATATAGAAGGATTTTGTTATTTAGCTCACGACTGCACGTCTTCCGCCTTATACCACTTCTATCAGATCGGCTTGCTAAATTTACACTATCCTCAACACTTTCAAGTACCAGTAAATGCCTTAACTGTGTAGGGGGGGGGGAGGAATTAGTATCATGACCTCTAATTTTTTATCACTACCAAAGCTTTCTCTGTTACTACCATTATCTCTGAAATTTCCACTATTATCTGTAACCGCTATCGTTAGCAGAATTACTATAATTTCCAACTTTTGTTCTAGAGTTTTTATTATTACTATAATCTGTGGTCGCCCCTCCGGGTGGTCTGAAACTGGCCCCTTGGGTGGGGGAGGAGACTTGGAGACTGGCAGAGTTCGTGGTACACAAATGCGAGGGGACCGGATGGGGACGATTCACAGCCTCTGAGAGTGGCTCGCAGTCGACAGGCCTCGAGTCCGACTACTAAGTCCGACTAAGTCCGACGAGTCCGAGGCTCCAAGACTAACACGGCGGCGCTTCTAATCTCGGGTGAACTCTCGGTCCGACCTACGTCCTGCGTGTCTAGACGCAACTGGAGCTTTTCGAGCCCAGTGGTGAGGACCTAGCGATGTCGCAAACTAGCTTTCGAACACAACTAGCAGGTAGCGATCGGTCACTGCACGGAGTCAGGAGCACTTGTGCTTGGGTAACCTTGACGGCCGTGAGGTAAGGTAGCGAGAGCCGGGTTTTTGCCGGCCTCGCGCGGCTTACTTCGGGTAGGGTCGAGTTGTGGGGGCCCGGCGGGAATCCGGACTATCCAACCCCCTAGCGAGGCGGGGTCCATCCCGTCTAGGAGGAACTTTCCGTGCCCTCCTGGGATCACTAACGTCACCTAGCCTGGTCTCTTGAGTCTCCTGCGTCGAGCCGCGAAGTGTTCGCATGTTGCAGCCGAGAGACTGGGCGAAAACCCCTAGCGAGTCAATGTCTGTGTCATCAGAGGAGGAGTTTCCTTGTCGCCTCGGGGTCCGTTAAAGGCGCCTTCAGGATCCCCTGAGCGAGGCGTTGTCTGTGGCGTCAGGAGGGGTTTTTCCTGTCCCTCCGGGGCTTCTAGTTAGGGACGTCTCCCTCTCCTATCGGTTGTCTCGCATATATGTCTTTGCCGGAAAGTGGTATTTGATCTTGAGAGTCCTCCGTAAAGTAACTTCGGCTCAGGAAGCCTCGTGTAGTTTCGTGGGCCCGACTCCTTTATAGATGTTCGGTTCCTGCGGGCTGTTGGGCCGTACTGGGTTTGGAACCAAGAGAAGGGACCATTTGGCTCTTCTAGCTGGGTGGTGAAGATTGCCCTATGCGACCAATTCATCTCTTTTTTGTGAATAACCGGCGTGACGTGCGAGGGCAGTGCGTCTGTCTGGCTGGAGTTTTTGTGAGGGGCGGCTGGCGGTCACTCCTGGTGACGACCTTTGGGACGCGTCGCGGGGTTTGGCCTCCGGGTCGTCTCCGAGCAGGGACGCACGGGCTTGTGTGAGCCCAGGATCGGGAGATGGGACGTCTTATTACTATAATCTCTACTCCTATTTCTATAATCATCACCGTATCTCAACTCTTTATTTCCCCTCTAAAGTCATTTTTAAACTGATGACTCTGGGACCCTCTCTGTCTTGTATTACTCAATTCTTCACCACGATCCAAGTCCCACAATTCTACCCTCATATTGAAATAACAACTCGCACAATTCAGCTGAACTCTTGGGCGATCTCATTTGAACATAATATTGAATAGCGACATAAAAAAGGCAAAATTATGTCAATGAGATCCTCAAAAGTTAAATCCAGTAGTATTTTGTTTTTCAATTCAAACTTATTTGAGAAATCTTCCACGCTTTTTCAAAAATACTCTGTTTATTGAAATAAAATTCTCTACATAGTACATTTTTATACCTATTAGCCGGAAACGCCTTCTTAATTTCTGTAATAGTTTGTTCGTAACGCTGCACCTCGACTCACTTTAAACATTTTCTTACATTTAACCATATAAGCTCCTTTCACTTCAATCAGCATTTTAAAACTAAATATGTATCTGTTTTTCTCAGGGATATTATTATATGAGATATAATGATCCAAGTATAATACGAATTCATTACCGTCTTGAACATCGCTGAAATATACCCTTGGTACAATATATAAAGGCCTAGATTCTAAAACATTTCGGGAGCCGGTTATAACGGCCGTATCCACCACGTCACATAATAAGGTAGTTATGACACATATTTACGTTAAAAAACAATCTTTATTAAAACAAGAAGTAGTCTGTGCTGGTATTGGAACAAGTAACTTTCGAATTCAATTTAATTCAAATAACTCTCGATATAATTTATGTGCAACATTACTAATATAATCTTAACTTACACAATTGAAAATTGCTTCTCAAGATTGTATCCCATTCGGCTTCATTGTCAAGTAATCTATATCTCTGAAAATACTTTGCTAGAAAACAATTCAAATGCCCTAAATGTCGCTACTAACTACAAACCCGTGGTTTCCGAAAAATCACTTTATTCAACTACGATGAAGCAACTTCATACCAGATGTCGAACTCTTCAACTGAAACAAGATAGCTCCGACCACGTGGTCCCAAAGCAAGATTGCGATCCAAAGCAAGAACACTACTTCTAAAGTCGCATCTGAGGCAGGATTCGAATCAAATCTGCTCATTTAAGATTATACGCCATATTTATACTTTGCCAGCTTACCACCGTGACTTAATTAACCTAAGATTACGTGAAATAACCTCGAAAAACAGATTCAGAGAGGCCCGATCGCACTTGTCATATTTCGAGAAATGATGGATAGATGTTGATTTTACGCACATATGTTAGATGTCTGAGAAAACTCTCGCAATTAAAAACTAGACTTCAACTTGCTTCAAAACTTGTTTAACTTTTTTTGTTCCATTTTGCAAATAATAATTTTGATTTGCTGTTCGATCTTTTAGTGCTAATACTTAATAGATGATTGCAAATGTTTTGAATTAACTGCTACATTCAAAATAATCTATTTGTTTCAAATATCATATCTAAAGGGACATAATAATTCAAATATACAATGTCGTTGACCAATAGATCTTTCCTAATCCTAGTAGTTCTAATTGTTAAAATGTTTTAAATATTATTCTACACCATTGAAAAATGTAATAGTTTTGTTGTTGTTGTTGTTGTTGTTGTTACGAAATTTTCATTTTTAAGCTGTTCTGAGTCCTGTGAACATTTAGAAAAACTTTCTCCATGCTCTAACAAGAAAAACAGTAATACAAATCTAGTTTATAGCGCCAGAAAATGGTGACAACTCATAAAATTGAAAGCACCATTACTCGGTATATTTTTGTCGGACAAAACTGTTCCTGTTAAGGGTGTATTCGAAAAATTATTTTTCCACCCTCAACAGCTCGAAATTTTCTCAGACATTTTCAGACTCATTTTTAAAAATAAAAACAGGAAACTTGCTGAGGTGATTTTTGAAGATATGTATAAGAGGCCGTGTGATTTCATTTGTCGCTCAATTAATTAAAATTTGAGTTTTAAACAGTTATTTTCTCGGTATGACTCTTTTTTTCATTCCCAGATCTCCCGCTTCGGAAAAATCGATTCAAACTTTGACAGCATTTATTCAGAATATTTTCTATCTTTATCAAAAAATCGAGAAGCGCAGCATATTATATAGTTTCTCAATAAGAGAATTTCCCAATTTGATGCGTTTGAGAGCAAAAATGAATAAAAAAAATGAGTCAGAAAATAAGCAGTTTGGATTGGAATACACCCTTAAAGTATGGAGAAAGTATTTTTATAAATTTAACTTACAGGATACAGGGACCTTATAAAAATTTAAATTTCATAACTTTAAAAAAATAATAACTATTTTGACGTAAATGCAAAAAAAAATAATTACATGATGAGGAACAAAATTTTATATTTTTTTATAATTGGAAGTATATCCCAAAAACTAACGGTTTAGGAATTAGTTATCGGTCATGAATAAGAAGGGTTGTCCACAGAGTCTCTATACAATTTCAAACTTTCATTAAATACAAACACAAATATAGTACAATAAAAAAAGTAGTACAATACTTGGAGTATATATATATATATATATATATATATATATATATATATATATATATATATATATATTGAAGTTTTTTAAATCAATTAATAAACCTTTATATGTACACCACTAGCTGCACAACGCGCGTCAAGGCGACAATTGTGGACGTTTTCTTCCGATACTCTTTTTCTTCTACTCCTAGCTTTATTTAATAATTTAGCCTATCTCCCTGAAATTCTTCTGCCCACGTGAATCAATTCGTGAACGGCACAAGAATTCATGGTAACAGGGTAAATTACTAATAGACCGGGAGCCGGCAGCACAGACAATCCCCTCATCGAGTTCACGGATGAAATTCTAGGATTAGTTAAATCTTGATTTGCATATTAAAACGCAATCGGTCTGCCAAGTCATATCTTGGTGGAAAACCCGATTTTAGCGACTAACTCGTAGGTTTATCATTGTGTTTTCCTACACCCAAAGGTATGAAAACATGGAGGACTGGGAGCCGGAAAACACAATGGTAAACCTACGAGTCAGCCGCTAAAATCGGGTTTTCAGGTGTTATCCACTAAGATATGATTTGGCAGAGCGATTGCGTTTTAATATGCAAATCAAGATTTAACTAATCCTAGAATTTCATTCGTGAACTCGATGAGGTGATTTTCTGTGCTGCCGGCTCCGAGTCTATAATTTATTAAATTTAATTCCAACCAATTGAAATTACAACTTCAATGAAAATATCTCGTATGTTGTAGTTGTTTATGTGGATGCAAAACAATTTACATATTTTTAATTTTTACCAATGGATTTCGTGCTGAGCTGCCCCTCTAATATCACCAAGACCCAAAAGCAATTTTTACAATCCGTATTTTCCTATGTAACATGAAAAATGAATCGTTTATACGTCGAAGGCGATATATCCATTTTGTGATGAAGTGCAAATCACTCAAAAATCGGTCAAAATGTCTTGGCAGTGAAGTCACGCAGTGACGGTCAACTGGGAATCATAAGCTGGCGAGTATAATGCTGCCATCTTTTGATAAAAGTTGTGATCCTGTTTATTTGTGACTTATTGTAACTAAAATCCTGAGAACCCAAAGTATCTCCTTGAGTTTAACCCGAACACAACAAAACAAAAAATTGCCGGCCCAAAACCCGATTCAAACACGAAATATTTAACCCGAAAGGAAAGTAATCCATATTTTATCATAATTATGGAAAAATAGTCTACAATTATATCTCTAACATCAATAGTGCCTTTTTTCATTAAAAATTGCTTATATACCATCATTAATGTGAAAATGCATAATTATTTCCATTTGAAAAATATTCAGGATTTTCTTTTGAAAAATCGTAAGCTGACCCGAAAGAGTCAAAACTAACCCGATACCGATGCGAACCCGAAACATTTAAAGTCAACTCAACCTGACCCCACACGATTTTTGTTTTTGAAAATTTCTTTTTTATTACTTATGATTGCAGTAATTATTTTGATACATTGTAAAAAAAAGAAAAAAAAACGCTTGTCTACAGCTGTCAAACATCAGAAATGGGTTAATAAATGTGAAATTCTGATAGGAAAAATCGATAAATATTAACTATAAATATAATGAAAGTCGATACATGTAAGTCTCAATATCATTCTTTTACTTCATTTTACTTTATTGAGTAAAATTATCTTTATTGAGCACTTTTTTAAACATTTGCAACTAATTTTTGGAAATCCGGTAAAACGATTTATCATTAAATTTTCCAGGAACTAAGTTTTATTTAAACTATGCTATCGAATTTGTTGACGTAAAACAATAAACAGTAAATATAATATTAAAAGTTTAAGTGACGACAAAGTGAAGGGTGGAACCTATAATTTTGAAAGTAATTGATTAATCGCATTTATAATCCGCGCGGTATTTTGACAACATACTTTTCTCTAGAATTACTTACAATATTAAACTTTTTAATAAATGTGAGTTTTAAAACATTTTATAAAAGGAAATTCGATTTAGTTTCAGTTTTGTAACAAAACTGCTGATATATTTGAGGTATTTTTGCCTTATTTTTTCTGTGAGATTACCGCAATCTTCTTCTTTCTCATTTTATTTATTTATTGTTTTAAGTTTAGTCTGCAGGTGTAAGTTTACCTTTTCAATAATTTATACAATTTAGGATAAATGGAGAGGAATTAGGAACTGGGCGTAATTAGGTAGCAGTGTTTTATTTCTTTTTTTTTTTTTTTTTTGGAATGTGACCCTCTTATTTCAGGATAAATGCAAAACATCGGAGCGATAGATAATGAATGCTGTAGCTACACTTACAGGTGTTTCTGATTGTCTTAAAGTAATATTCACTGTAAAAAGAAAAAAAAATTGTGTAGAAAACGAAAAATTTATTAGCAGAAAAGTCTATTCTTCGTTTTTTCACGAAACTTCCCTTTTGGTCTTTCTTCCATTTTTCACCATTCAAGACGAAAATTTCTGTTTTTGAGAATAAATATGAGCAATAGCGAAATATTTAAAAAAAATCTATATAATAGTTATATACATACTGATGCACATTTATACGAAATGGGTTTGTACTGCATATTATCTTAGTCGTTCGTAATCGCCTTGCCTTCCCCAGGATTAGAATCTCGGTATACTGCCACGAGGGAATAAATGCGTGATCCCCTTCCCCACCAGCGCACATCCAACGACTTGGTTATAGGTAAGGGTTACAATCCCGGAATCCCGTATCCCAAGATCCCGAGATCCCGCTACACTTTTAATCCCGAAAATCCCGGGATTTTCGTGATTCTCTTTTTTTATAGATTTTTTTAAAAAACTTGTTGATAGCTAAAGGCTATTATGATTTGCCAACATCTGCAGTATCAATTCGAAATCGTGTAGCGAGCTATAGTTCCATAATAAAGGAGGTAATTACAAGTGAAATACAAACTTTTAAAAAATCAGAAAAAAAATCAATTTGACTTTTGTCGAATGGACATCTACTGCAAACATAAATGTATTTGTGAACATAAATGTTCATTCAAGAAATTTAAATTTGAACAAATTCTGGAATTTAGGTCTTATGTGCATATATGGATCTTTTACAGCAAAAATGTGTATTGAAATGCTAACAGAGTGTCTAAACTAGTATGACATTTCACTAAAAAAAGACAATGTTGCTATCATTGGAACTTGGAGATAAAACATTAGATCCCGTCATATTTCTTTGATTATATTTTCAAAGAAATTTACTGATTAGTTAAGAAATAGTGAAATACTCAAAGTAATAATTTTTTTCTCGTGGTATATAATAGTTTTTTATATTACGCAACGTTTTCGAATTTTAAAAAACTATCTCTATTTAGAAATTTAAACTATACATCTATGTAATTTTTTATTGTATTTGTGTGAGTGTGTTATGTTCTTTTATTTGAGAAAAAAAAAAGCTTCATCTTAAGGAAAATATTGCTTTTGCGATATCCTAGAATTGTAAACTTTAATTACGTGGTTATGAGAATAATTCAAAATTTAATTAGTTACATTAATTATTTTTAATATTGTAAATATTAAGCCATTCAAAAACTTAATTAATTAAAATAACTTTGTAAAAAATCACCATAAAATAAAACAATACGCAGGACGCGTTTCGAGCTAAAAACATAACAGCTCGTCATCAGCTACAACAAACACGTGTTATTTTAATTGCTTGAAATCGCCAGTTTTTCGGTGCTGTTTCGCTGCATTCAAAAACTTGTTTAACAGGCAATAAAAGAAATTATTTAAAAGATGGAACGTAGACATTTCATGTTTTTTGTTACTTTTCAAACTTCAATAGCATATTTCTTTTAATTTTCAATTGCTGTAATTTATCCTATACTTTTTTATAATTAATTAAAGTTAAAATTTTTTTAACTTGGTATATTTTCATATGTAAGTTAGACTGTACTTTTGCTTTAATTGTCTTTTTTATAATATTATGATAGTTAGCTATTCTAAAAATTGTTGATATTAAAGAAATTTTAGTTTTTGTAATCCCGGGATTGAATCTAAGCAATCCCGAAATCCTGGGATTGGAAATTATTCTCGGGATTGTAATCCCTAGTTATATGTCGAAACATCAATTGCAAAAATTTAATTCGATATTTTCTTTTTTCTCGCAAATGAAAAGGACATTTCTATTTGTGTTCTTGGAAGGAACGTTTTCGTTTTTAACATTCAACAAATAAGTATAAAAAAGAAATTTTCCGTTTATTCCCGGAAAATGTACTGTTTTCGCTCAAAATGAAAAGTTTTGGTTAAAAGAAAGAAGTTTCACATAAAATCACTCGTATGTATACGAAATTTTTTTAGAGTATGGTGGAATTAAAATATAAATAAAACATTAGTACAGAATTCTTCCCATTTGCCCTATATTAAAAAAAAACCCATTCATTAAAACTAGCCGGATGTGGCAATCCCAAAACTTTCATCTATCTCATACATGTTAATACTTCCTGAAAAATGCAGCCGGTTAGATGATTTACACCAAAGTCTAATCAGCAACAACATGTGTCGTTAACTTCTAACTGAATCTGAAGTTTCGTGAAAATCCGTGCATTAATTTTTGAGTAGAGCTATGGCAGAAACCGTAAAATATTCTGCATAGCAGCGCCACCTGTTGGACGATATATACCAAAACCTAATAAGTAACAACTTGAGTCAACTTGATAACTGAATCTGAAGTTTGATTAAAATCCGTGCATCCCTTCTTGAGATAAAACTATTGCGGGAATCAGGAAAAATGCAGCATAACAGCGTTACCTGTTGGGCGATTTACACCAAAACGTAGTCAGCGACAACTCATATGAAGGACTAACTGAATCTGAAGTTTCATGAAAATCCATGCATTAGTTCTTGAGATAGAGCCATTGAGGAAATCGGGAAAATGATGTATAGTAGCGCCACCTGCTGAGAGATTTACACCAAAACATCGTAAACATCAACTCATATCAAGGACTAACTGAATCTGAAGTTTCGTGAAAATCCGTGCGTTAGTTCTTGAAATAGAGCCATTGTGGTAATCGTAAAAATGCAGCATAGCAGCGCCACCTGTTGAGCGATTTGCACCAAAATCTAATCAGCACCAATTTATATCAGGGACTAACTGAATATAAATTTTTATTAAATTCCGTGAATTAGTTCTTGAGATAGAGCGGCCACAAAATTTGTGTCACACACAGATACACAGACTCTCAAACAGACTCGCAGATATACTCACAGACATACATTTTGTAAAAACATGTTTTTCGGTATCTCTGACCCCTAAAACGTGTAAATCCGTCGAAAACAGGAATTTGAAATTTTTCACGAATCCAGTACTTTCTTCTTGTAAAGACAGAGGAAAGTAAAAAATCAGTTTAAAGAGACTTTCTTGTTTTTTCATGTCTTATCTCTCCTGTAGCCAAGCTTTAACCGATAATTTATTTATAATAATTAGTTCGTTAAAATAAAAACTCGTTTACATATTTGCATTTTTTATAAAATACCCACAAATATTCTACCCACTTAATTAAAAATTTGGAAACTAATTAATCATTCAAGAATAGAAAACAATTCACTTTGCATGCAACTTAAAAAGGAATCAGATGATTAATAATAAACAATAAAATAACCCACGTAGTTTTCAAATGTATTCTATTTTAAAAAGGAATTCTTAAACTGACAATGTATTTTATATCAATTATTCAATAAATACAACATTTTTTTAACATTATTTTATTATAAATTTATATTTTAAAAAAACTAATGGTTTTAATATCTGTATTAGTAAATAGCAATTCGTTTAATTTTAGCAATTAATTTCTGGAAGCTTTTAACTATGTTAAACAACTATGAGCGAAATTAATTAAACTTAAATTTTGTCTGAATAAACACCTACGCAATCATTAAAAACTTAAAGACCTTTGTTCCTAAAATGCTCAAATTCTATTTAATTGGGAACAAGTTTTATTCGCAATACTTTTTAAGAACTAATTTCTGGATTTCATTTATATGCTTTCTCAGAGCCTTTTTTGAAAAAAAAAAACTTTTCATTTCACCATTATGTTATTCAGCATTGAAAAATTAATTTTATAGTTCAATAAATTCAAGTTTGTTACTTTGTTCGGGATGATGATAATAGGATTTATTTCATTTAATTTTCACTCGTGGTATCTCCTTTTCAAAAGCCACTTATCAAAACGCTGACAAAATTTCAACGTTTGAAGCTCACGACACCCAGGTATTGTTGATCTCATTTATTGATAACTAGATGGAGATAATAAGGTACTTATCTTATTTAACTCTTTTTAAGAACAGGCTCTGATTTTTTTAATTAAATTGTCTCTTTTTTATTTTATTTCAAAACATCATACTGTCTTTATTTTACAATATCCATATTTTTAATCTAACAATTTTTAAACATTTTATTTAAAACTAGCAAACCCCGCGGTTTTGCACGCGTAATAGTTGAAATATGCCAAGTGATATTTGCATGACTACTTTTTATTAGCAGAACAATTTTTGGAATAATTCAAAAATTACAAATTAAACCACAGTTTGACTAAACTTCAGTATAAAAGTGCAATAGACAGAAATGAGATTTTAATTAATAATAAGAACTATAACTAATTCCAAATAAATGATGATTTCGAAAGTATTTTGAGAATTCTATGTTCATTTCATACGCTCATTTCAATATTCATTTGAAGTTTTGAATTTTTTAGAAACCATCTTAACACATTTGCACCTTAAAATTAACCATCATGTCAAATTCCAAGCTTCTTGTCTAACAGTCTACTCTCTGGTGTTAGTGGCACCGACATAAAATGCCGAAACAGAGTTGAAATAGAATGTCTCGAAAAATGTTCAAACAGAGGCTGTCACCATTAATTTGCCAACATTAACCTTGAAATCGGTTGGCATTTCCTAATATTCTATAGAAAACGGAATTTAGATGTTTTTAAAGGCTTTCTTGTTGTTACTGCCAACCAGGTGGTAGTGACACCGGCATAAAATACAGCCCGTATAGGATCAGGACTATCACTCTTGATTCGCAGCGAATAACTTCTGTAATCGGTTTATTACTTCCTGGGTTTCCACAGAAATCGTAATTTACGACTCTTTTAGAATGCTTTTCGCTCCTTCCCTTCGCTTCACCCCTTTTTAACTTCGAATTTATTTTCGACTGTCCTTAGAGGACATTTATATTTTATAAGTAACTACCGTGCTATATTTAAAGTTTCTAGCCTCCTCAGTACCGCAGAAATCGCAATTTAGAAAGTTTTTTGCTACTGCAACACTCTAGGGTTTGTGGCACCGACATAAAATATAGCTTATGTTTGAGCAGTTTCTATCACCATCAATTTGCAACCGTTATGTTTGAAATCGGTTTCGTATTTCATACGATTGCATAAAAAACGTAATTTAGAACGCTTATAGAAAGAACGCTTTTCGCTCACTTCATCCTTTTAAATTTGGAATTTTCTTTCGACAATTCTTAGAAAACATTTGCATCTTTGAAGTGATCCATTCCAAATTTAAAATGTTAGAACCCCTCTTTAACACAAAAAACGCAATTTAGAACATTTTTTGCTCCTGTTACCCCCAGGTGGTAGTGACAACAATGTAAAATATAGGCTATGTTGGAGCGGGGACTATCACCATCAATTTGAAACCATTACTTCTAAAATCGGTTATATTTTCTGAGATTGCGTAGAAATCGCTATTTAGAACGTTTTTAGAACGCTTTTCGTTTATTTTCACCCAATTTAAATTTCATATTTTTAAGGAACTCTTCTCAAAGACCGTTTACATCTCATAAGTAATTACCATGTCGAATTTCAGGTTGCTAGCCCCTTCAGTATTACAAAAATCACAATTTCGAACGTTTTTTAAAATGCAACTGCAAGGTGGTAGTGACGCCGACATGATGTAGATCCTATATTGGAGCAAGAGCTGTCATCATCAATTTCCAACCATTACTTTTGAAATCGGTTGGGTACTTTCTGAGATTGCGTAGAAATCGCCATTTAGAACGTTTTTTAGAACTCTTTTCGCGCATTTTGACCCCTTTTAAATTTCGCATTTTTTTTAAGAAATGTCCTTAGAGATCTTCATTATCTTATAAGTAATTACCATTCCAAATTTCATGTTTCTAGGCCGTTCAGTAACACAAAAATCGCATTTTCGAACGTTTTTTTGCTCCTAGACCCGCCTTTGGGGGTAATGGCACGACAAAAAATGTAGCCTATGGTGGAGCAAGGATTGTCATCATCATTTTGACACCATTATTTTTTAAATCGGTTTGGTAAGTAAAAATCGCCATTTAGAACGTTTTTTAGAACGATTTTTGCGCATTTTCACCTCTTTTAAATTTCGAATTTTTTAAGAAATATTCTTATAGATCATTTATATCTAATAAACAACTATCATGCCAAATTCCATGTATCTGGGAACTTTAGTAACACAACAATCGCAATTTCGAACTTTTTTTTTTTTTTTTTTTTTTTGCTCCTGCATCCCCCTTTAAGGGTAGTGGCACCGACATAAAAATGTAGCCCATGATGGAGCAAGGGTTGTCACCATCATTTTGACGCCATTATTTTTTAAATCAGTTTGGTACTTCTTGAAATTGCGTAAAAATCGCCATTTAGAGCGTTTTTTAGAATGCTTTTCGCGCATTTTCACCCATTTTTAATTTCGATTTTTTAAGAAATGTGTTTAGAGATCATTATTATCTAATAAGTAACTACCATACCAAATTTAATGTATCTGGGCCCTTTAGTAACACCAAAAATCACAATTTCGAACGTTTTTTTTTTTTTTTTTTTTTTGCTCCTGCACCCCCTTTAGGAGTAGTGGCACCGATATAAAATGTAGCCTATGTTGGAGCAAAGGCTATCACCATCATTTTGAAACCATTATTTTAAAATTCAGTTTGGTACTGCTTGAAATTGCGTAAAAATCTCCATTTCGAACGTTTCTTAGAACGCTTTTCGCGCATTTTCACCCCTTTTTAATTTTGATTTTTTAAAGAAATATCCTTAGAGATCTTTAGTATCTTATAAGTAACTAGCATTCGAAATTTCATGTTTCTAGGCCCTTCAGTAACACAAAAATCGCATTTTTAGAACGTTTTTTGCTCCTGCATCCCCTTTTGGCCAGTGGCACAGGCATAAGATGTAGCCTATGTTCTAAGTTGGACTAACACCCTCATTTTGATACAATTACTTTTGGAATAGGTTCGGTAGTTCCAGAGCTTACCTCCTTCAAATAAACAATTTTTACCTCTTTATAATATTAGTATAGTTTAGTATAGATAGATTTTTCATAACTATTTTTATTTTTTATTTATTTATTTGACCCAGAGATAATCATCAAATAAAATATGAACCTCTATAAATAAAATTTATACATTCCATTTCGAGTAACATAAATAGAAATTTGCAATGAAAGGTATTATATTAATTGCTTTTTCTAATTTTAATGAAATAAAATCTGGTTACTGTTTTCTTCTGAACTAAACGTTTGATTTTGCTTCTTATTATTTTTCATAATACTAGGGAACTCGGGCCCCAACGAGCTACGCTCGCCAACCCCCGTTCAGACACCGCAGTCTCTAAAAGCACGCTAATTTGATCGGCGTTAAACAGATTTTGAAAGATTGAATTATAATTTAAAAAACAGTGGCGATCTCCCTATAAACGGGTTTCTATTCATTTATCTTCGATTGGGGAGTTTTAAGGACAAAGCAGCTGCTTTTAAAAGATACAATGGCTGTTTTCGCCTTTGATTAAATAAAATCAGTTAAACATTTCAAAATAAGCTAATATAATAAGCAAATCTGCATCAAAATGCAAATATATTTCACAAATACCAATGCCTTCTTTTGACGGAAACGACACAGAAGGTTAACGAATCTAACTGACTAACTAAACTAAACCATTTAAGCAATTTATTTTCTACTTCACAGATTTTTCTCTTTCAAATCATATTTTTTGTCGATGACACTTCATTTTTAGCTTGTAATCTTTTTTATTTTTATTAAATTACTAAATAGTCGCTCGAAAGCAGTCTAAACGCGTTCAATAAAATTAATATTAATTTTATTAATATAATCTATAAATATCAAAATAATATCTCGCGCAATTTTTAAATTTAAACTGTTTTGCAATATTACTTTTTGTTCATTTTACGTAATAAGTGTAATGTGACGTAAATGTGATGTAATTTCTCCTATTTAAGACTTCTAATACATGTTAATGAATTTATTATTTTACAATATCCTTTTTCTTTTAAAATTCACGTGTAAGTGTAGTTTTTATGAAGTATTTTTAATAAATATCCTGCTTTTCATACGTTATTATTTAATCCTAATTTTAAAGTTTTTTTTTTCTGTTAATAATAGTCACGTGTAAACAAAAATGCAGAGTTATTACAAATGAATCATCGGGTTTTGATACGTACCTACGTGCAAACTAGGAAACGTATATGTTTCCATGACAACTCAAATGAGATGGCGTTAGCTACAGTTTCGCGCAGCGTATGTGTCATGCGCGTGTGGTTGCCTTGGTTGCTGCGCGTACGCCATAGTCAAAATGGCGACTGGGCAGCAGAAAGCGTTTTGTGTACTAGAATTTTCAAAGTGTGAGTCGCTTATAACCGTTCAGAGAGCATTCCGGAAAGCATACAAATGCAAACCATCAACCCAACAAGGCATTCTGTGCTGGTATCGACAGTTCAAAGGAACCGGTTGTTTATGTAAAGGCAAAAGTTCCGCCCGACCAAGCGTTACTGAAGAAACAGTGAACCGAGTTAGAGAGAGTTTCATCCGTAGTCCCAAGAAATCAACAAATCACGCTAACCATGAACTTTGTATTCCACAGCCAACTGTGTGGAAAATTTCTGCTGTCCAGTCGCTATTTTGAATATGATGTTCGCGCAGGAACCATGTCAACCACACGCGCATGACACATACGCAACGCGAAACTGTAGTTAATGCCGTCTCGTTTGAGATGTCATGGAAACATATACGTTCCCTAATTCGCACTTAGTAACGTATCAAAACCCGATGATTCATTTGCAATAACCCTGTACAAAATAGTTTCTTTCGAGTTACCCAAGATTCCGAAAAGCGTTCGTTACCTTTGGAAATCATTGTGTTTTCGAGATTTAAAGAATTATTTATAAAAACAAAGTTTCTTTTTGCTGCTGTTGGTTTTTGGAAACGTTTCCGAGTTTTGTTTATAGATTAATAATCATAAAATATATAATATGAACTTTAAAAAGTTCACTATTTTACTTTAAAGGCGACTAAAATAATAAAAGAGATGTTACAAGTTAAAAATATACATTTTATTTAAAAACTTCTTAGTACTCATAGGCTTTACCAAGCCTTTCATCAGAGAAAATTATAATAACTAATTATTGTTTCTTTATAACAATACATCACTTTGTTTTGAAATTGAGAGAGCTGATAATATTATAATCTTCTCGGATGAAGGGCGTGGTAAAGCCTGAAAGTACTAAGAAGTTTTTAAATAAAATGTATATTTTTATCTTGTAACATTTGTATTATGATTTTATCGCCTTTTAAGTAAAACAGCGAATTTTTAAAGTTCATATTACATATTTTATGTTCGAATGAAGGTGAAATATCGCGTTTCGTCTTATGGTGTAATAATTAGTTTCCTAAAACGGAACGTATGTTGTTAGGATGTTATCGATCTCTATTAAACATTTTCAATTGCAGAGTTAAATGCATACATGCAAGAGTCGCAAATTAATATTAATTTTAATGTTAATTCTATTAATTTATCATTTTTATCAGTAAAACGTATTTGTTGACCATGAAAATATTTACCTTGAGAATTGATAGCATTCGAAAAACTTATATTCTGAAAACTGATTAAAAAAATACCCGAATACATTCCAAAAATCGGTGGCAGTAGAAGAAACGTTGTTTTTATAAATGCTTCTTGAAATTTCTAAAATTTCCTAGATTTTCTTAGATAAAGAATACTTTTCGGTTTCGTAGGTAACTCGGAGGTAGTTATTGTCTAATTTCGTTCGTAGCGAGAATATATTTTCCTAGATTAAGAAAGATTTGTTTGTTTTTACAGTATGTACAAACTGCATACTTTTTAAACAACATAGGAAGTATTACTAATACCAATTTGCGATTAAACTCTATTTTTAGGTAGATTTCGTAGCTACTACCAATTACATTCTCTCCTACGTTGGAATTTCTGAAAACATTTTGCAGATCTACGCCGCTCATGACCCCTAGAACCCAAAACCATCACCCAGCTCAAATCTTTATCTATCTATCTATCTATATATATATATATATATCACTTTTTATGGACACGATAACTCCCATAATCCTGCACAAATCTCTTCCAAACTGATACATAAAATCAAGGGGCAGAAAATCTCAGTCAAGTTCGTCAATGGAAAAAGTCGGACCAAGGGGGGGGGGGGTGCATATCGAATCAGTTTAAAGTTATTATTACTTCCAGGAAAAGGGCAAAAAAATTATATGTGACAGATATTTGATATCATTAAAAATGGCCTGAAGGGGCGAAAAAATAGGGGTTTAAGAAGAAAAAAATTCATAACTTCGTCAGGTCACAAAATATCAAATCCGCTTAAATTTATTATAAATCTTCTTTATATTATCTACAACTTTTATGCTGACAAGTTTTTGATAGGACCAACTCTTACAGCAATAAATAAATAAATAAGTAAATAAAAAATATATAAAAAAAAAATTCAATTTAACAAATTACAACGACCATTTGGAAAATGATTTTTTCAAAGACTAAAATTTAAGACATAAAAAATAGCACGGAGTTGATCATACATTACGTACCCCATGAATTAAACATTAATAGTGTTATTACACGTAAAAGTTGCAAGCGAGAAAAATCGCCTGCGACTCGTACATATTATCCAACTGAAACTTAAGTATTATCCAAGAATTTCATTTGCTGTTCGGGAGAAGGCTTTTCCATCGTCAGATTTCCAAGAAATATGACGGCCCATTTTAAATGAAATTTATTTCTTAAACTTCTGAACATCCCACAATATTACTTTTTATATCGTCAGATAGAGAAAAAAATGTACTTTTAAATGCAATTTGTTTGAAAGCTGTATCTCAATTTGCTTCTGAGTTATTAATTTTTTTTGTAGTTTTTATTACTTTTTTGTCATAGTGGCAACATTCTGCTGTCATCTCTGTTGAAAGTAAAGGGAAATACATATTACTGTATAGACCAAACAGAAAAAGAATAAATTGCGGATTAAACCAATAAAAACTTTCAGATATGCTTTTGATTTCCTACCCTGACGAGGACAATAACCATTTTTCCAAATGGTTAATAAATAATAAAGGGTTGTAGAAGAAAAGAAATTGCATCTCCGTTAATCCGCAGCTAAAGCGATAAAACAGTATCATTGGCGTGATGAAACTTTTGACCATCATCAGACATGCTGTTTAAATTGTTGCATGATTAAACGAGCGCAAGTCTCAATAAAAAGAACGTTAGAACTACAACTTATAGAATAGCGTGTGGTTCATTTAATGAAACAGCTCTTAAAGAAGGCTCATATTAATCTCGGCTTGGTGGAATTGATACTTAGAAGCTACCCCACCAAAGAACTTAACCGTAGATTAAAGATATATTTAGTTTATGGTCCAATTTTTAAAATTTCGTTTCTTTGCCAATTAACAAGACTAAATAATTGAATAAAAACGGGAGAATTTTTTATAATTATTTACAAAATAATTGGATTATAATGGGGGAAAAATACTCCTCAAAAGCGGCTAGATTAAATTGTTAAACTGGGTTTATCATTAATCTTGATTTAGCTTTTATTGGTGAAATTAGTACTTAACTTCGAAATCTACCTGTGCCTGTAAGCCAAGCCGGCTGTGATTTGTTTTGCATAAGCATCGTTTTTGGCATAAAATGTAGTATTGTGTTTCTAAGAAGCAATAGTTAAAAATTTAATGAAAGATTCATTGAATAAATTATTTCAGCAAACAAAAGTGTTCGTTATTCTGTCATACACACTTTCTATTATTTTAAATGAAAGTATTTTTAACCCGAAATTCTAAAGATTTATACCGTTGAATTATTTATAAAAATACATAGTTAGAAACTCTTGATTCAAACGAATAGGTTACAAATGAGTAGCGTTTTAATTTGCATTTAATTAAAAGAAATAAATTTTCAAAATACTTGAAAGGTTAATTCAAAAATGTAAGCGCGGCCTCTTTGATCTTTCAAGCGTCATTACTGAATAGCGGTTTCAAATCTTTTAAAGGGAACAATGCCATCTACTAAAGAAAAATAAAGGCCTGTTCAAAGAATTATAATAAGTCAGGTTCAGTCACAAACTCATTTGAATAGGAATGTAATATTTTTTGAAAAATCAAATAAAAGGCCCATTCATCAAGAATGTTTTGAAAACTTTCTCCACATTGTGTAATGATTGTGTAACTTATTGAAAATTAATAACTGATAACAATAAAAAAATAATATTTGAATGTGAGGCATGTTTTTCTATAACATTTATTTATATTCACAAATTAAGCATTCACAAATTAAATTAAAAGACATTACTCTTCAATATATTTAACGATGATATATTTCAATAAGAAAACGGTAATTTGTTCACATTTTCTTTGTAAGTGGAAGTTACTTATAGCGTTGATTTTTAAGTCATTTTATTATAGTTACGGTGTAGTTTCGTTATAAAAAGTAGACGAAAATAAAAGGAATGAGTTTGCATTTTGATTTGGATATCTTAGAAACACATGAATTTATTTTTGCATTTCTGTGATTATTTAATCACTTATCAACAATTTTATATCTCATGAACTTCGACAATTTTTTTATATGACATTGAAAGCTCTAAATTAAATATAAACACTTTATCTAAAAAATTCGAAGTCAGAATTACATCATTAAATGCAGATTATTATATTAAACAAAAAAATCCCTGCCGGCCCGGCCTACAGGCAGAGGTAGATTTCGAAGTTAAGTATACTAATTTCACCAACAAAAACTAAATCAGGATTAGAGATAAATTCACTTTACCAGTTTTATCTATCTGCTTTTGACGAGTTTTTATTTCCTTTTTATAAAATAGCTGGTTTTATCAGAATCATGTTAAGGCGATATTAAAAAAAATATTTTTCCATACTCAACAACTCGAAATTTTCTGGCAAATTTCCAGATTCATTTTTAATAAAAAAATATATATATGAAACATGCTGACGTGATTTTTGAAAAGATTTATAAGCGACCTGTGTTTTTATTTTTCTTTCAATTAATTAAAACTTGATTAATAAACAATTATTTTCTCAGTAGGGCAATATTTTTCGTTTCTAACACAATCGCTTCGGGAAATTCTGTTCAAAATGCCCACTTTGACATCATTTTTTGAAATATATTCTGCCTCTATCAAAACATAGATCATTACTGTACATTATATAGTTTCTGAATAAGAGAATCTAGCAATTGGATGAGTTTGAGAGCAAAAATGAATTTAAAAATGAGTAAGAAAATAGACAGTTTGGATTTGAATGCACCCTTAATAAGATGATTTTATTCTTAAACCGCTATGTATTTTTAATTTGTTTTTGCTGTAAGAATTGGCCCTATTAAAAACTTGTCTATATAAATTTTGAAGACAATATTAAGAAGATATATGATAAATTCATGGAGATTTTATATCTTGTGAATTGACGGAGTTATGAAAATTTTTCTTCTTCAACCCTCCTTTTCTGTTTTCGTTTTTATTTTTTTTTTCGGTACCAATTGGTCCTATCAAAAACTTGTGAACATAAAAGTTGTAGATAATATTAAGGAGATGTATAAATAAATTATTGGATTTGATATCTTGGGAATTGACGAAGTAAGGAATTTTTTTCTCCCAAAAACCCTATTTTTTGCGCCCCTTGAACCTATTTTAAATTTTATCAAAAATATGTGATGCATGAATTTTTGGCACTATTTTTTGAAGTAATAAAAACTTTAAACTGATTTGATATGTACAAAAATTAAGAAGTTATTGGGTTTTTTCGGTTTTCACAAAACCCCTCCCTATTTCCATCCCCTTTGTCCGCTTTTGCCCATTAACGAACTTGACCAAGATTTTATGTCCCTTGATTTTATGTATCAGTTTGGAAGAGATTTGTGCAGAATTGCGGACGTTATCGTGTCCAGAAGAAGGTGATAACACAACTGCTCCGGGAAATTCCGGTCAAAATGCCCACTTTGACATCATTTTTTGAAATATATTCTGCCTCTATCAAAAAATAGATCATTGCGGTACATTATATAGTTTCTGAATAAGCGAATCTATCAATTAAATGCGTTTGAGAGCAAAAATGAATTTAAAAATGAGTCAGAAAATAAGTAGTTTGGATTTGAGTGCATCCTTAATGCAATGATTTTTCCAACACAATTCGCTTCGGAAAATTCGGTTCAAAATGCCCGCTTTAACAGCATTTTTTTTAAAATATATTCTACCTCTATCAAAAAAATGACCATTACGGTACATTATATAGTTTCTGAGTAAGAAAACGTACCAATTGGAAGCCTTTGAGAGCAAAAATGAATTCTAAAATGAGTCAGAAAATACGCAGTTTGGATTTGAATATACCCTTACTTAGATGATTTTTTTCTTCAACCGCTATGCATTTTTAATTTGTTTTTGCTGTAAGAATTGGTCTTATTCAAAACTTGTCTATATAGATGTTGTAGACAATATTAAGCCGATATATGATTAATTCATGGGGATTTTATATCTTTTGAATTGACGGAGTTATGGATTTTTTACTTCTTCAAACCCCCTTTTTGTTTTCGTTTTTAATTTTTTTCTGCGGTACAAATTGGTCCTATCAAAAACTTGTGAGCATAAAAATTGTAGATAATTTTAAGGAGATTTATAATAAAATTAATTTGAATTGATAGCTTGAGGATTGACGAAGTTATGAATTTTTTTCTCCCAAAAACCCTATTTTTTGTGCCCCTTGAGCCCATTTTTAACTTTATCAAAAATCTGTGATACATATAATTTTGGCCCTATTTTTAGAAGTAATAAAAACTTTAAACTGATTTGATATGTACAAAAATTAAGAAGTTATGGGCGGTTTTCGTTTTTCACAAAACCCCTCCCTATTCCCATCCCCTTGGTCCGATTTTGCCCATTAACGAACTTGACCGAGATTTTATGCCCTTTGATTTTATGTATCAGTTTGGAAGAGATTGGAGCAGAATTACGAAAGTTATCGTGTCCAGAAGAAAGTGATATATATATAGATAGATAGATAGATAGATAGATAGATAGATAGATAGATAAAGTTTTTTACTGAGGGTGGTTTTGGGTTCTAGGGGTCATGATCAGTGTATATCTGCAAAAAGTTTTCAGAAATTCCAACATAGGAACGATCCCAATAGGTAGAATTTCATACGAAATCTACCTAAAATGCAAAGGCAATTTTGATGATATTAATAGGATATAACATTAGCTGCATTTGATCAAAACGAAACTTTTGCTATAGTTTTCTTTTTATATTTTCTTCCTATGTCAGTTGTTTAAGTAGTAAAATGGAGGTGGAACAATGTTTATTTACAATTTTATATGCTGTATAAACCCCATATTTTAGTATCCAACGGAGCAACGCAAGATCTTCCTTAGAATGACATCTCCGTTATTATGGTACATACCATGTAGACATTTAGAAAACGTCACAATCTTATCTTATACACACAAGGAGTCTCGAACATACTGCACAAATTCTACAGGTAAAGAATAATCACTGCAGTACATAAACAACTACAAAAAAACTATAGCTCTACGTTCCTTAGATTTTGAGGAAAACACACACACACACACACACAAAAATACCCTCAAATCTGGTGCTCAGAAAATTAGCCTAAAACAAATATGAATATGAGTTAAACGATATTAGATCACCTGATGTTCAAATCAGAATATCTTAAAAATTAGCAGTACACACATCGAAATATGCTTAGACGTGGGATGACCGACTGAACACCATCCCATCGTGACGTCCTCAAAAGTGAAAGAAGCGGAAAGGGGCGATGCTCCTACGCCTGTTTTTTTTTTTGTTTGTTTGTTTGTTTAATCTGGAGTTGGATACACCAGTTTCTCCATACAGAAACTTATGACATTAGTACATATTAGTACTACAGTACATTTTCTCATATGAGTGGATTGCTGTATATCATATGCTTTGAATCATATTAGGTAGCTTTCTTTACAAAAAAGCTACCTATTGCAGCCGTTCGGAGGAAAGCGATTTCAAAAAATTTTGGTATATTTTCATCGATCATGACCCCCAGACCCCGAAACCACCCTCCGTTCAAAATTTATATATATATATATATATCTGACCTATGTCACACTGTAACTCTCGTAATTATGAACCGATTTCGATGAAATTTGGTGTGTACATAGTACATACCAATGTCTCGACCGAGTTCGTTGGCCAGCTTCATCCGCCATTTTGTTTCAAAATGGCGGCCATTTAAAATTTTTTAAAAATTTTAAAACTTGAAATGTGGTACCAAAAAATTAAAAATGGAAAAATATTTTTTTCTTATGTATTTCACCTTTATACAAAGATTCCGGAGCAGTTTTTGTTTCGTGTATATCTTAAAAAATGGCTGAGTTATAGCATTTTGAATTTCTAGCATGGCTGACATTTTGAAACGTCCTGAATTTTGTCACGCGATAAAAGGCGTATTTATGAACCGATTTGGAT
Source organism: Maratus speciosus (assembly GCA_963932465.1). Lineage (NCBI taxonomy): Eukaryota > Metazoa > Arthropoda > Arachnida > Araneae > Salticidae > Maratus > Maratus speciosus. Next base: position 293,620,430 of record OZ010791.1, read on the forward strand.
GTAATTCAGTGTGTACATAGTATATACCAATCTCTCGACCGAGTTCGTTAGCCAGCTTCATCCGCCATTTTGTTTCAAAATGGCGGCCATTTAAAATTTTTTAAAAAATTTAAAAATTGAAATGTGGTACCAAAAAATTGAAAATGGAAAAATATTTTTTCTTATGTATTTGACCTTTATACAAAGATTTCGGAGCAGTTTTTGTTTCGTCTATATCTTAAAAAATGGCTGAGTTATAGCATTTTGAATTTCTAGCGTGGCTGACATTTTGAAACGTCCTGAATTTTGTCACGCGATAAAAGGCGTATTTATGAACCGATTTGGATGTAATTCAGTGTGTACATAGTACATACCAATGTCTCGACCGGGTTCGTTGGTCAGCTTCATCCGCCATCTTGTTTAAAAATGGTGGCCATTTAAATTTTTAAGAAAAATTTAAATTTGAAATGTGGTACCAAAAAATTAAAAATTGAAAAAATATTTTCTTCTTATGTGTTTGACCTTGATAAAAAGATTCGGGAGCAGTTTTTGTTTCGTCTATATCTTAAGAAATGGCTGAGTTATAGCATTTTGAATTTCTAGCGTGGCTGACATTTTGAAACGTCCTGATTTTTCTCACGTAATAACAGGCGTATTTATGAACCGACTTGGATGTACCTTGGTGTGTACATAGTACATACAAATATCTTGACCGAGTTCGTCGGCCGGCTTCATCCGCCATCTTGTTTCAAAATGGCGGCCATAAAAAAATTAAAAAATAAAAAAATTTAAATGAGATACCAAAAAAATTGGAAAGTGAAAAAGATTTTTTTTGTATGTGTTTGACCTTAATACAAAGATTCCGGAACAGTTTTTCTTTCGTCTATATCTAAAAAAAATGGCTGAGTAATAGCATTTTGAATTTCTCTTGTGGCTGACATTTTAAAACGACCTGATTTTTGTCACGCGACAACAGGCGTAATTATGAACCTATTTGGATGTAACTTGGTCTGTACATAGTACATACCAATGTCTCGACCGAGTTCTTTGGCCAGCTTCATTCGCCATCTTGTTTCAAAAGGGTTGCCATTAAAAAAAATTAAATTTAAAATTCAAAATGAGGTATTAAACAATTGGAAAATGAAAAAGATTTTTTTATGTGTTTGACCTTGATACAAAGATTCCGGAGCAGTTTTTGTTTCTGAAAATTTGTTCTTTTGTTTATATCTTAAAAAATGGTTGATTTATAGCACTTTGAATTTCTAATATGGCTAACATTTTGAAACGATCTTGTATTTGTCACGCGATAACACACGTATTCACCTATTTCGATGTAAGAAGGCATGTGGATAGTATACATCAACACCTCGACCAAGTTCGCTGGCCAGATTCATCAGCCATCTTGTTTCAAAATGGCGACCATTAAATTAAAAAATATACATATATATTTAAAGTGAGGTGCAAAAAAATTAGAAATTGAAAAAGGTTTCTTTCTTAAGTATTTGACCTTGATATAAGGATTCAGGAGCATTTTTTGTTTGTCTTTACCTTAAAAAATGGCTCAGATATAGCAGTTTCAATTTCTATTGTGGGTGACATTTTGAAAAATCTGATTTTTTGCATGCGACAGCACTCCTATATATTAACTGATTCCGATGTGTGTGAGCATGTGCACAGCAATTACTAAGGTCTCGACCGAGTTCACTGCTTAGCCTCATCCACCATGTTGTCTTGAAATGACAGGCACTTTAAGAAATTGCCGAATTTGGCAGCCAAATATATGTTACTTCAAAGAAAAGCAGCTTGGATAAAGCTGACTAATTTCCCGAAATTCTCATTCATTATATTGATAAAAATTCGTATTGAATCTCCTATATTCGGTTTCCACTAAATTGAGCTTCGTGTGTTTGAATGATATAATTTGGCTTTTTTTAAATAAGGATTATGAAAGCTACCTCTTCCTCCCGGCACTGGCCGGAAGGACTTTTCATTTTTTCTTATAAACTATCGAACATTAACTCTTTAAAGCATGATTTTCTATTTTATTCAGAAAACATTATATTTGAGTCTATTTTTGTTAATTATCCAGTAGAAAAGTACGGAAGAAATGTATTTATGTTTCTGTTGGACATAGTCTTATAATGTCACTCCTGAATTACATAACAAAAATTGCTCAAAGAAAATAGTAATTTTAAATAATATTCTTATTTTAAAGTGTTTATACTGCACAATACCAGCTATTCAACGATATAATAATATTTATAATGCTTTTAATAGATTGCAAAATTAATAATTTACTAACTTATCAAAATAGAGAAAAAAACGCCAGCCGAGCACATTGCAAGCAGTATCAACAAAATATGTTATAATCTCCCCGTGATAAGAAATCAGAACAAAAAATATTTTGGGACCTTAAATGCATGTTATCATACGTAAGCAACACATAATAGTTCACCAAACGACAAAATAAAAAGCTCCAAATGGCAAATAAAGGTCATGTAACTCCTGAGTTGAACTATGCATTTAAGGTTAAGGATCGTCGTGTTAGAGTACTTTGATTATTTTCTATGTTGCTCCGAACGATGATTCTCGCTTTGTGGAGGTTACGCAGCATTGAGGAAATATTGTATACATACACCTACATATGTGTATAATAGAGATTAAGCCCAAGCAAGTATAATGATACTTAAAAGTGTAACTTTAAAAAAAAATACATCACATAACAATATGAACATTTTTCTAGATTTGGATCACTGTAACAATAAGTTTTTTATGATTACATTACTTGTGTTATGCAACTTTCGTATTTTTCTATTGCATAAATTGATATGTTAAGTTTTATGATTTATAATGTTTATTTTAAAGTGTTATGAAAATTATAGTAAAATACTAAGGTCTGAAACTCTACTAAAGACTAAGAATATTCAAACATTAAAAGACCTGCGATAAAAACTTGTTTTCAAAATCCTAAATCCATTCATTTTTTGAAATGGTCATAAAACAATTATGGGTTAAAATGTATTGGATATTCTTGAGATTCTTATCTTTTGAAACAAGTTGGAAATTGCACGTTAAGAGTGGCAAATAAGGTGCGTTCGTACTATAACTAGTTTTATAAATATTGTTTGCATCGCATATTGTACTGAATGTATACTTTTGTGCACTTCATAAGAACGTTTCAATTTCATTCTGTTCGAAAGGCTGTATCTTCATTAAAATGCACTTGAAATAATTTTTTCCCATTGGCCGTAATGTAACGGAAAAATTTGAATGTCCCTGTAATTAAAGTATACATCCGATTTTCAAAAAATTTGAATGTACAAAATTTTGAAACAATTATATATTTAAAATTTCAGACCATTCGGTTGTGTAGTTTTTGCTCTGTTATATACGGACGGACGGACTGATAGACGGACTGATAGACGGACTGAACGACGACTATAAGTGCTACGTATTTATATAATTATGAACCCACCTAAAAATATTAATATAAAGTTTTCATAAATATTTAAATTGTATTCACACCATTGTATCAGAGCAGGTTGATTTTTTAAGTGCTATACGACAAACCACCTACGAACCTCCGTGGCTTTGTCAAGTATGCATCAACAGAGGATTTGTTTTACAAAATCAGATTCAAATGCCTCATTTTTTTATGGATGCGCAAGCTTTTAGTGAAAAATAATATCTCCTAAACTATACAAAAAATTGCGAACAAATTACACATCCACTTGGAGAAAGAACTATTAAAATCAAAATTTCTAATTCAAAGTTCACTTTTTCAGATATTAACTTATTGAAGATTGGCATTGTGTTGCGACATTACGTTTTTGATTTTGTTTATTATTGTGAACACTTTTTTCAACAAATTTATTATCACATATTGTATGTCAGACTTTTATTTTTAAGGAGAAAAATTAATTGATTTGAGGTGTAAAAAATTGGGAATATAAATGGAATAGCACGGAATTTTTTTAAAAAAAATTATTGATTAATTTTGGATTATGTTCATAGATGTATTATAAAGACTGAAGCAAAATTCAGCAATTTAAGATGCAGATATTGCAGCAGTTAAACTATAACTATGTCTAATAGATGTAATGTACCGCTACATAGTAAATGAGTCAAAGATTTTCATATGGCAAAAATATAGTTGATTTGTGCTTACGTTACGTTTTCCAGCATATCTTGCCTTAGATTTAAAAAAAATTGTAATATCGTTTATTATCTTTTAATTAGTCATCAATATGCATAAAATAAATTTTTATTTAATTTGTTTCAAGAAGGTGTGGTCCTTAGTGGGTTAAAATAGCACTAAAATGAGACTGTTAAGTGGTAAATAACATATAATTGATTTATACAAATATTTTATACGTTTTATGTGCATCATCTTAAATAGTATGTGCATATTTTCTAATTTATGTATAATATTATTTAAATACGCATTTAATTTTCTGTGAAGTCATACATTTATTTCGCATCTTTTTAAAAAGTGCGTTTAAAATCTTACGTCAAACAAAATAAAATAAAGCGATATTCTTCCAATATTTCATCAATGAATATCATTATTGTTTGAGTTTCATTTTTGTTTACGAGAGTATTTTAAATATTTTTTTTATTTACTTTGCTAATGACAATATCTCTAGCAATTATTCTAGCGTAAATGTTCTTTTTATCAGGAGATAATTAGATTTTCTTTCTCTCACTCGGGAAAAGGTAGAATAGATATTTTCATAATACAATAAACAATCACAAAAAAAGCAATTCGATTTATTTTGAGTAAATTAGATACATTCATTGAAATACAATTTGTTTTGTCATTTTTTGCATATAACAAAAAAAATTATAAGTTATATACAATATAGTAAGTTATATACAGTAAATCATACGTTTTTCGAAATACACCAATAGACTGTTTATTATTATTATTATGTCATTAAAGAACTTTAAAAGTCGTAAGTGTTTCAGAAAAAATGTGCATATTTTATTCTTAACATTAAATCTACTACGAACCGGTTCTTTGACAAGTACCAAATGAAAATAATTTTATTAAAACCAGAAATTTCTTAATAAAATAAATATAATAAAAGTTTCACAGAAATAAGGTAAATTAAAAAGTTTAAATATTTTAAATGATAATTCTGGTGTGACATATTATTTTATGAAACTTGAGTAACATTCTCAGTATATTCAGTGTTAATATAAAATTGTCAAGTGTGGGAAAAAACAGGAAGAAAAATTCTTATTTTGCCACTTTCACATTTTAAAGAAAGTTTTGAAATCGAAATTTTTTTCGACTTTCGGTTTTCGACGGATTTCCACATTTAAGAGATCCCAAGAAACATGTTTATACAAAATTTCTGTCTTTCCTTGTGTGTGTCTGTGTGTCGCCTTTGTGCTATCGAAAAATGAAAGAAGTTAGGCATAGATTTAAACCAAATGTTTTGTGTATGTTCTTGGCAATAGCCTGCAGGCCCTCCTTGAATTTGGAAATTCCGTCGGAAGAGAGAGAGGGCTGTAATAGCAATTTTTGTGCCTTTTCATTACTGTACCATCAAAAGGTGTATGATGTTATGCATAGAATTGAACCAATTTTCATATTTATGTTTTTGGCTATGGAAAGCAGGCCCTCCTTGAATTTGAAAATATTCCGCCAGAAGGAGGCACTGTAATAGCGATTTTTGTGTAATTTTCTCAATTTTTTGTATTCCTATCGCATATCGTCGGATCGTGCAGCAACGGAAACTTCTAATTCTGCTATGCGGGCTCTTCAAAAACAGCTGATGTACAACAGAATAACAAAAAATTATTGATTTTAATAAATATCATAATCGAGATTAACTCGTTTTTAATTCAATTAATTGACTGAAGAGGAATTTTAAGATGAAATTCAAAGTTGGTATAGTATTAAACTAATAATAAACTAATAAGTCTAATTAAACTAATAAGTCTTAATATTTGTAACTACTTTTTGAATTATTAAGATGTATGAGATAGAAGAAAGTTTTGGGATTGGCAGATCTAACTAGATTGAAAGTGGAAACTTGGAGATTCTCAAAAACATGAATGTCTCATGTTGAATTCAAAAGAAGTTTTTTAAATATTTCAGCGACAAATTTGTAGTTTTACATCAATTTCGAAGCGCACATCATATTCTTTAAGATCTATATCTCTTCCTAATAAAGTACTATTGCCGCATTCGGTTGAAATTTTGTTGAAAAAAAAAATTTTTTTTTAACGTCTGTCTTTCGGAACTGAAAAATTTAAATAGAAAAATTAACTGGAGACAAAAATGAGAAGAAAAACGATTTTTTTTTAATAATAGATCAGAATAAATCCTAATTTGAACAAATTTTCCGTGCACGTATAATTTGTTCAAATTCTGATTTATTTAATAGTGAAATTAACTATATTAAAGCAGTTGCCATCGATCGTAGATTTAGTTTGAATATCATTAACCGTATTTTATCTAAACCTCAGATAATCACCGATTCTGGTCCAGCAAATAAAGAATTTAAAAATGTTACTTTCTTACCTTCTTTTCCTAAAATCAGTACACAAATTTCTTGTATTCTCAATAGGTTTAGTTTTAAAGTTGTTTTCTCTCCAACCAATAAAATTTCTTTCTCCAATCTTAAAGATCCTCTTGACGAAAATAATACCTGGGCATTTACAGAATTTTTTGTGAGTTGCGGCCTCTCTTATATTGGGTATGGGCAGATGAAGCATGCCCTTAGAATTAGGCTGAAAGAACACCAGAATTACGTTAGAAAGCAGGAATTTGAGAAATCTGCAATAACGAAACATTGTTGGAATTCAAACTACCAGTTTAATTATCCAGAGGCTAAAATTAATCAAAAATGTAACTCAGTTTTTGAACTAGACTTTTACGAAGCTCACTATATACATAAACATACTTCCTGTTTGGTAAATGATATGACCAGCACCCCTTTTCTTTCACCAGTGTGGAGGGATCCTGCGCAGTCTTTTACAGTTAGTTCTGGTCAATTACGTCATTTTTGAAAGATATATAAACTCTTGTTTCCGTCTTTTCAATCAGTCCATAAGTCAGTACTCGGGGCTATAACAGGAATTAAAATGGGTTCTTCGAACCCATTTTAATTCTTTTTTTTTTTTTCACTGAGGAAGGGGTTCCAGGAATCCTCGAAACCATCGTATGGGATTTTTTGTCGTTCTGTACGTTATTTGTGCGTAAAACCGTTGTTAAAGGTTTTAGCTTTTTTATTATAAATATTAATATAATTTCTTAAATTGTTATTGTAAAGGTATAAAGTGCGCAAAAAATCATTTATAAATTTTGCAGTTACTTAAACATCTACTTTTTTTCAGAGAAATTCAAGCATTGGGATAATGATCAGGAATAATTTATTTCCTATTTTCTCGTATATAAGGAGAGCTATTAGCAACCACATTTGTATGTTGTACACCTGCGCTTATAGCTTTCAAAAGAAATGGCGCTATTTCTATGACTTCCATTTAAAATGCATCAATATAATTATTTGCGTGGTGTAAAAAACCATAAGGTACAATATAGAAGGCACAGTTATAAAGTTTTAAAAATTATATTTTTCAGTTTATTCAATAGCAGTTAGTTTACTTTTATTATTTTTCATAAATCTGATAAAAAGTTCAGCGATTTCCCGACGGCTATTTGGCACATGTATGAACTATCTATATAATTTCAAACATTTAAATTACGTTTCGACGCTTATTGAATCCAGTACGTAATCTTATAACATTAAATAAGCATATTATTAAAATATTTTGGTCTTTTTAACTGGCTTAAAAGCACAGCCAGGCAGATCAAGCGCATAATGAAAAGAAGTTAAAGTTATGCTTTCAAAGCTTGTACATTTTAAAATTATTTATGATACATTTTTTCAATACATATTTTTAATAATATTTTTTTTCAAAACAAAAAAGATGAAAGTGATCAAAGACAACTAAAGATTTTCGGACATTTTTCATCTTCTTGTGTAAGAAAATGTCCAGTGTTTCGGATAAAAACTTTCAGCCGTCTATCTTGAGCGGTTGCGTCTTGTCACATTCTTTTCTATCTGCAGAATAATCCATTTTTTTAGCTGTCAATGTTTGTGATATTGAAAACGACTCAGACTTTGAAAAGCCATTTTTAACAGTTTTTTCTAATATACTAGTTACCCACGTTCGATATTTTTTTAGGAAAAGCATATTCTGTTCACATATGGAAGACATATTCGTAATGGTGTTTCTTAATTCATATTTCAGTTGAACATTTTTAGCCGGGCTTTGTATTAGTTATTATAAAAATAACACAGAAAATTATATTAAACAAAAATTTGCTTTTTTCTCTGTACATTTCTTATGAGTACTAAAAAGAAAATTTAAATATTTTTTAAAGAAATATAATAGAATAATATTAAAATAAACATATAATAGAATAAAAGAGTAATATGCATTTTTAAGGAATTTTCTAAATCTGTAAGCATTTATATGCATTTATAGATAATGAAGCCAAAATATGCAAATGAATACGCACATATACAACTGTATACAATCCAGAATATATATATATATATATATATTCTATGTTCAATGTATTAAATATCGTTTATATTTAAAAGTAATTTCTTGTTATTAAAAAAATGTAGTTACAGCTAACCAACGTATTATATGGCACACACGTTTTCTTTAGTAATTTTCATTGATTTTCTTTTTCTATCTATGTAAATATTCGCACTATTTCACAGTCAATATCATTCAAACAAAAATTCCATAATTCGATTATATAAATATAGTAATTATTAATTGTTTAACGAAATTTATGATAAAACTTTGTGTTTACTTGTATGTTTTTAGAAATTCTCTTATTTTGAAAGCTCTGGATCTATTCGTTGGAATAACACACACACACACATATATATATATACTTTCGTAAATCATTCATCAAGATGAATCTATTTATCTGCTCCTGTAACTAAAGCGTGAAACATATTCAATTCATTATATCTCCTTATATAAAAATTGATCTGCACCTGAGACTTTTATGGTTCATGTCCCTTTAGAAAATAAGCTCTATTTTTATACTTTGAAATAACAATTTCTATGAAGTTATAATAGCATAAGAAAAAAAATTTTAGATATTTATCCAACCAGCAAAATCTTTCAAAAGTTTCTTACAGATTATAAACTTTATTTTAGAAAATAGGGTTGTAAAGATCTCAGAAAAAAAGTTGCACAAATTTTGTTTTTAGTAATAAGAGTTTTTTAAGAATCGAAATATTATTTTTAGAATGTATATATTTGCATTAATTAACTTTTTTTAAAAAGCATATGCTCAATATAACAAATAATTGTCTTTAAATATCTTTATATATGAAATGATTCCGCTTGTACTTCCTATTATTTGAGTGTAGTAGTCATGGCCTTACAAGAAGATGAGACAGTTCGTACTGAACCTGACTTTTATTTTTTTGTAATAATACATGATATCATCTGAAGTCAGGTCCAGTGACTTGGAAGATGTTAGGAGCCAAAGCTCTCCCTAAATCATTCTTGATATTCTACAGAGGACAGCATCATAATCTGACTTCTCCTTCCCTCTGCACCGCGCTTTTAATCAGTTAGTTCTTACTTTTTCCAGCAGAGGGCAGAAGTAACAAAGTGGGAGGCTTAATCTTTCATGATTGGTGCATTATCTTTTTTATAACTGTTTTTTATCTGGAGACAAAGAGTCTGAACTTATGATTGCACAACAAGAGCTAATTCTAACTCAAATGTTAAATATTATTTATGAGGCAATCATAATATGAAATGTCAACCAGACAAAAGCTAATTATGATTTATTGCTTATCAATTTTCTACTTTCACACTAATTAAACTAACATATTTACTTTGATTTATTGATTTGAAATTAATCCTTTGTTGTTTATAATTTGATTCTTAAACTATCTAGCATAGCCTGAAAACTCATTTTGTTTATGCTATAAATATAATGATGCTTCCCAGATAATTTAATATGTTTTATGATGACTGTCTTATGTCAACAAAGGGTAATTTCTTTTCCAAATCTGTTTCATAAATATCAATCAGTGTCAAAGATTTTTATTATGAAGAAAATATTTTTATTTATTCGCTTTAAGAGTCTATGAAAAATAAGTTGGGTTTCCTGATTTAAAAATTTAAATTTTGAATTTAAAAAAGATTTTACCTTTTAATAAGAGGTTTATTTTTATTTACTTATTTTTATCCTTTCATATATATATATATATATATATATATATATATATACAGTGAAACACCGATTTAACGTAACCTGTGCTTAACGATTTCCCACATATAACGTCATTTTCCATTGGTCCCAATTAATTTCCTATACTTATAATGTTAATAAATCACCGATTTAACGTTATAATTTTGAAATAATTCCCGCATTTAAAGTTTTTTCGCCCGCAAAAACTCAATGAACTTCTCCTAAAATAATCAGAAATTGCGATGGAAATGAAAAAAAAAATCTTATTTTTATAAATACGTATATAATTCGGAAACTCTCATTTCTTTGTCTTTTCTTACCAACTGAAGGTGCCCCCCCCCCCCTCTCTTCTATCCGCATTAATAAGCTTTTGTTTTATTCGATTATGATTTCACAAGAATGGATCATTCGTTAAATATTTTCCCCTAGCTTTAGAAGATAAATGTGGTGTCAAAAAGAAAGCGATTTCCCTTTGGTTGAAAAAAAGGAATCATCAGGAAAACCAAAAATTAAAATGGCAATTAAGCTTATTTTGCTAGTTTAGTTAGAATTTCCTATTCAACTTTGCAAATACTGTCAAAGTAAGTAGATTTACTGAAGCAAAATATGAATAAAAAATGGGAAGACAAGCTAACAAAAAATAAATAAATAAAAAGGGAAATCGTCACCGTTTGTAGAGTTGGAAAATTTGCTTTTCCAATGGTTTAACGAAGTTCGTACAACAAACATTCCTATGAATGGACCCGTTTTGAAAGAAAAGCAACAGAAATTGCTTTTAAAGTGGGACTAAAAAGCCATGTTGCCACAACAAAATATAAAACATAAAACAAACTGAACAAGGCAGAATCCAACATCCAAAACACCAATCCAAATTCATTCCAGCAGGCATTCATTGGCAACAGACCTGGAATGAATTTGGATTGATGTTTTGGATGTTGGATTCTGCCTTGTTTAGTTTGTTTTATGTTTTATATTATGGTTGTGCCAACGCGGCTGAGTTGATTGAGTGTGGTTTTTTTCAACGAACATAATTTTTGCACCGTTTACTACATTCCAGGTGAGACGTTCATTTAATAATGTGGCGTAGGGTCCGTTGGAGGAACATGTGATATGTAGCCAACGAGTGTTTAACATTTGATTTTGCTACTCAATGTTCTGGTCTAAATCCACTGCCACTAATACATATTTTAAATACATTTTTTGAATGCTCGACTTCTTTTGAAATATAACCCACTGCCGAGGAGGCCATACATATTTTAAATACATTTTTTGAATGCTCGGCTTCTTTTGAAATATAACCCACTGCCGAGGAGGCCTCAGCCAGTTTTTCTGTATTTTCTTGTTGAAATTTTAACCTTTTTAAAACAGTTATTTTTCTTTTTTCTTGTTCGGTGAGGGGGTGTGCAAGTTCAGGCTAAATGTATTCCTTTGCAGGCTTATATTTAATTTATGTGTTTTACTGCAGCATTTTGGCTCTTTTAATATAAATGTTATTTGTTCTTTGTTGGTGACTGTTATACTTATTGCTAAATCACAGATTAAATCCTTATCAATGCCACAAATGTCACCCAGAGCGAATTTTAACAGTTAGATTGAAATCATCATTTCGAAATCGACAAAACCACTTTTTAACTATCCTAAGAGCGGGAGTATGATCCAAGTAAACATCTTGAATATTTTTCTTCCTCTCTTTTAAAGTCATATAACATAATGTGACGAAAATGTATCTTTTCCTTTTCCATTTTGCACACAAATTAATTTTAAAAACTTTTTTTAAACGTTATGTTCACTCCTAACATATGTAGATAACTGTCAGTTAATAATATAGTTATAAAAGAGACATCAGCACAGCCAAAATTGCAGTTACTGCCATATATGCAATAGAGCACGAACTTTTGTAATCACCAGTATATAAGTACTTCTCTGCATATTTTATTTCTCCTGAATAACCCATATTTATGTTTTTAAAGTTGTTATTAACTCCCTTTTTTACTACAAATATTAAATAGAAAAAAAATTGTTTCTTTTGGCATAAAGTTGCTAACCTATTTAAATTTCTGCCAAAACAGAATCCTATTAATTCAAAGAAAGAGATTATTTTTACAACACGTTATATTTTCCTACGATTATTTATGATAGAATAAGTAAGAGGCGTTTCCTTTTTTTCTCAATGCGGTACATAATGCCTTTTATACATTTCAAGAGTATGGTTCAAAAAATTTTTTTTGGAACAACGTTAAATAAATTATTATATAGTTCTGGAAAAATACCAGGTCATTTCACTCTTTCTTCAAAGACTTTCTTTAATAGCGTATTGAACTAAAACTGAGAATTACTTTATATAAATGATATAAAAAACGATTGAAAACAGTGCACTGTTTTCCATAATCGGATTATCGAATTTAAAATGAAACTTTAACTGTTATTTTTAAAGGTAAAATATGGAAAGTTCTTATTCTGCATATTTTTTTTTGTGTGTGTGTGTGTGTTTAATTTTTAAGATCTTTCAATCGCAGTATAATACTGAAAATATTGTTTTCCAAACCTATCCAAGTAATGCATAATCTCAAAGTATTCTAAAAAAAAAAAAAAAAAAAAAAAAAAAAATAGTTGTAATATTTTGAAAAATACCTACAAAATTTTTTTTTTTTTTTCTAGTTTTCAAAAAAAGTTATTTGTCTTATTGCAAGAAAGATTAATAATTTTTTTGTTGTTAGAAATGCCGAATTAGATGGAGGAAATTTATAAATAAACGAGAATAAAAATTCTGTATCAATAAAATTTCAGCTATTCAGTGTAATATGAGTTAAAGATGTTTTTTATATTAACTAATTACATCAGTACTATTCATGTAACATTAATGATAGAATGAGGGAGAAATAAGGAGGCAGAGTCCCCAGAAAAGACTTTCTGTTTTTTAATCTTTAAAAAATTACAAATAGCACTTCTATAATAGCACAGCGTAAAATCATGTTTCCTGTCAGGGGCAAAGCACTTCTATTGCTCAAATGTCGAAATGCATGAATGACACCTGAATTTACGAGCAAATTTATTTGAAAATAAGGCCATATTTCAGACAAACAATGAGCGGACAATTTCTGTACCAAAATTCTGGTGTCAATGCGGCATTTGGGAATTAAAATTAACTGGTTTCATAAACATACCATCATCCTTGAAAGGGTTAATATTAAGATCTGTAAATAATAGTTTTTCTAAAACTTTGTAAACTCTTATATGCAGTAAAATTAAAATAAAAGAAATGAAATTGATAAATCAATTGAAATGAAAAGGATTTTAGATATCAAGTAAAATTACTACAAGTTAGAAAGGTGACTTGCGCAATAGACGTTGATGCCCTTGATCTGCAAATTTATATATAATAAGCACATATTTTTATTTTTAACTCCACCTGTATAATTGCTAGAGAAATTATACAATTTTAGGTCATTTTTTGTTCATTGCAAATGTCAGATTACTAACGTGAATACGAAAATCCTTTAAATTTATTATAACAGGAAAATTAATTTTATTATACATGGTATCCCAAAACAAAAAGTTCCAGATTCAATGGTATATTATAACAGTTTAATATAGACTATTTACAACAAACCATACATCAAATTGAAAGTAAACAAACCTAGTTTTTCTTACAAATGTTCAATATGTGCACTTAAGTTATACGGCACGCATCCAACCTAAAGTCCAATTCTTCCTGCACTTCGATTAATAAGTCCGGAGTAATGGAAGCAATAGCCTCTTCAATTCTGTGTTGACTCTGGCAAATCATTAGGTAGCGGCGGAACGTAGACACGATATTTTATAAAGCCCCAAAGAAAAAGATCGTATGGCTCTAAAGGCTTTTAAATCTTCAGCCCAGCAATAACTCTTTACACTCAGAAGCCGACATTTTGCGTATGTGGCAGTGCAAGCGAGTCAATAACAAAGCAATACTTGTGCATGCACTTATTAACCATTTGGAAAAATGGTTATTGTCCTCGTCAGGGTAGGAAATCAAAAGCATATCTGAAGCTTTTTATTGGTTGAATCGGCATTTTATTCGTTTTCTGATTGGTCTATACAGTAATCTGTATTTCCCTTTGCTTTCAACATAGATGGATACTTCTGTTGCCACTATGACAAAAAAAGTAATAAAAACTACACAAAAAATTAATAACTCAGAAACAAATTGAGATACAGCTTTCAAATAAATTGCATTTAAAAGTACATTTTTTTTCTCTATACGACGATTGTAAAAAGTAATATTGTGGGATGTTTAGAAGTTTAAGAATGAAATTTCATTTAAAATGGGTCGTCAGATTTCTTGGAAATCTGACGATGGAAAAGCCTTTTCCCGAACAGCCAATGAAATGCTTGGATAATGCGTAAGTTTCAGGTGGAAAATACGTAAGTTTTGAGAAATCTGACGGGTCGCTGGCGATTTTTATTGCTTGCAATTTTTACGTGTAACAACACTATAAATGTTTAATTCATGGCGTATGTAATGTATGATCAACTCCGTGCGATTTTTTATGTCATAAATTTTAGTCTTCGAAAAAATCGTTTTCGAAATGGTCGTTGTAATTTGTTAAATTGCTTTTTTTATTATTTATCTAAAACTGTTTGAGTTACTCTTTATTTGTGACCTTGAACCAACAGTCTACAACGCTTATAGTTAATACTATTAAAATTTATTACTGGGACATGTAAAATTTATTACTGGGGCTATGTGTTGCTGACTTTTTCGCTAATCGTTGCCAAAGATTAATCTCGGAAAAATGAAACATTTGAAGTTACTGAAAAAATTAATAGCTGGAAAAGTATACGTCAAAAAATTGTGAGACAAACTGCGTTAGAAAGGTAAAAAACTGTGTTTTTTCTTCATATAAATTTCAAATCTAATGATTATGCCGGTTTGTAAATATTAAATTTTAAAAATTACCAAATTTCACAATGGAGTAACCATAGCGAAATCTTCACGTAGAAATAAAACGACAACGGAAATGTATCTTGAATTGAATGCACTAACTATAGCACGAGTCACATGTTACAGTAGCTTTATTATTCAGTTAAAATATAAAAGTGAATTATGATGTCACGAGTGCATGATTTTTATTTAATTCTCGACAAATACTAGATGCGCCATTTCTATTTAACTGTGAAGAACACAGGTGAAGTCACGTATGACCTCATATTTAAAACGGATTTATGGTGAAAGCATGGCTTTTACAAGAGAAAGTGATATCACGAAGGGCTTTTCATGAATTTAAATTTCTTTTTCAATTTTTTTTTTCAAGAATCAACACTATATTTATTTAGGCTTAGGAAACAGTTTTTTTTTTTTAATACTGGTATAAAAGCAAAATTTCTCAAGGTTTTCAATATATTAAAAAAGAGAGCATATTTGCGCGAGATTCATAGACCGTACTGTGTTTAATTTTGAAACTGATTTTTGTAATCAAACATACTTAAAACCTCCGGCAATGCCAGGTCTTTCAGTTAGTATTAATATAAAAAAAGCAAAAAGCAAAATTTTAAAAATGTAAAAAATTATATTTTTGTATCTTGTATTTTACTGGATTTTTTTTCAAAGGGATGAACCAAATTTACCAAAATGTGTATTCTAATATCCAATTTATTTTATGAAATAACAAATTTCCATGCAATAATGCAACATATATCACGAAAATTAAAAGCTATATTCTATATTTTTCGAACGAATCAATCAAATTAAAACAGAAACTATATAACCAATTCCGTATGTCTCACAGAAATATCCATCCAATTCATAGATAATCAGTGGATTTTGAAACAGCTGTGGGGATTACAAACGTAGACACATGGAAATATTATCAATTCTCTACGTAAAGATTGAACTGATTTTTTGACTAACGTATAATCTTAGCTTAACTTTTGTCTTAACAAATAAATGAAAATTCATTTCTTTTAAATTTATTGTTTTTATTTAAAGAGTAAAATCCCCCTTTCATTTCTAAACATTCCTTTCTAGATTTAAAAAATAATTCGGACTACTGCAGTAGGCAAAATTTTGCTTCAAACAAAAACACTTCAACTTTTCCACAGCTTTTAGTAATACAAGTAGTAGTTTTCAACAGCTTTTAAAAATTTTATAAATTATCTTCCTGCACTAAAATAAAACTTCTGATTTTTTAATGTCCAAAAAGTGCTTCAATTTTGCGTTTATTTTAAGTTTTTCTTTATACTATGGGATACAACTCGGCCTTCCCGGGTTGCAGTATATAGGGGAAATATTCTGATAAATTTACTTGTTAAAGGGCGTAGTTGAATTAAATGTCTTAAATTTGTGTTTTATTTATTTTTCATTATTTTATTAATTTATCGATGAAGCCTTAATTTCGTTATGGAATATAGGCTGGAAACAAATGCCGAACAATTTATATTATTTTAAGAGTAAACGATTATGTTTCGTAGTCATATGAGCGCTATAGAAATAAATTAAAAAAACAATCATGCTTGAAAATTACTTTAAAAACCATGAAAAATGAATAGATTACGATACAGTTTCAAACAAATTGCAATACAGTTTTCAAACGAATTGCTTTTGAAAATACATTTTTTTTTCCAATTCGAAGCTGTAAAAATTAAAAAGGTGCAATGTTTATGTTATGTAATAACATCCTTTCCAATTAAAATTAATTTAAAAAACTATTTTAAAATATTTAAATTAAATCAAAAAACTTTTGCACTTTCAAATTTTAAATTCTACCTTTAAATATTCATTAATTTTCATAAAGTTCGTTTTTCAGTTAAATTTCACTTAAAAACAATTTTAATTTAATCGCCATAAAAGATCGTCAAAAATTATCAATAATAAAATAATAAATCTTAAAATTAATACTTTCTACCGTAATAAAAT
The DNA here is from genome assembly GCA_963932465.1 of Maratus speciosus. Taxonomy (NCBI): domain Eukaryota; kingdom Metazoa; phylum Arthropoda; class Arachnida; order Araneae; family Salticidae; genus Maratus; species Maratus speciosus. Next base: position 293,637,556 of record OZ010791.1, read on the forward strand.
ATTTTTATAATAATTTTTAAATCTAAAATTCATCATTTAACGTTATTTTATTCAAACACTTCTATTGCTCTGTGTGGCATCGTTTTTTAAATCAACCAATCGGCATCGTTCGCGCCTAACGGCGGTTCTTTGGGAGCGTCCTTAGAGATAGCGTGGCTTCTCTTCCCGAAACGACTCCAAGATGTAAACACGTACTTTTCGGTCCCTCTTGGGACCTTCGTCTGTTGACGAAAATTAATTTCAACGGAATTGGTTTCCGTTTATTTAGAAAGAATTCTGTAAAGAATTTGTACTGTTGCTTAACAATCCTGTATTAAAAAGGAAATATGAAAATATACAACTTTAATGAAAGCAACAACTCGATGATGGAAACCAACAGATTGATTTTCCTTAGTACTCCGAGTACGTCTTTTCTTCAGGTGGAAAGCATCAAGCATATAGCATTTTTATAAGTGGTATCACCCGAGAATTCATCAAACATCGATAGGTTTATACTGCTTTATGAGTAGTGCTCCACTGATGAGAATTTCTGTTATTTTTAGCAGAGTTTAGATAGAAGTAAATAACACACATGCGACGATGCGTTCCCTCTATTGATCTACATTGTATATTCCGTTATTAAACTTCAGAAGTGTATGAAAGATGACATCCTACAATCCAAAAACATGGATTTTATATAGAAACTTTCTCTGAACATTAATTTTGAGTATCTGGACGATGTAGCGTCAATTCAGGGAGTTACGGTGAAACTAATACTATGATATTGTGTAGTGTAAAAAGAGATTAACTTACATTACTGAAGAATGTCTCTGTGTGAAGATATGTGCTATACAATCATAATGTTTGATTATTTTAATAATAATGAATGTGGCAATGTTTTTACATATAGTATGGGTAAGTACACTTTCTCCCTCCCTTTCCCCTCCTTTAATGTGTTTTGAAATATAATAAAGTTGTTTGTTCGTACTTATTTCTCGTTTTGTTTTATGTCTATCTTATAATTTGATTATTATTGTGTCAAATTTATTATTAGTAATAAATCCTTTAAATACATACTTATCTTCAATATTATAGATTTTAAATAATATATAATTAAATGAAATAATTTATATTCACAATATGGGAATAATCTTGATGATTTATTTGAAATACATAGAAGAATAAAAATATAAAGTATTTAACAAAATATAAAAATTAATAATTGGCACGAAGTTAAATTTATTTTGTATATCTATACACTATCACGATTTCAGGCAAGATGAAATATTTTCTTAGTTTAGGTGAGTCTAAAGTTTATTATTCATATTTTACCATGAAGTTACCAAGTTATATTTGTTTACCTCTCTCACATGCAATGTTTATCGTTAACCACTAACGATCTTTTGGCCCAAAATTAATAGTAAACTTTCTCCTTTCCGATTCATATTAAAAATCACATATATTATTTATAACTCCTAATTTTAATAAATTTAAATTCATTTTCTCCTTTCATCTTATTTTAATTATTTCTCTTTTTTCTACATAACATTTATGGTGCCTTTGCCAAACTTTCAAACTTCTATTTTTTTTTTATTTATTTTTTTTTTTTAATGGGACTCTTTCTGACTTATTTCTTTCAGTATTGTTTATTTATTAAAATTTAATAGAAAATTTCAGCAATATGATTTAAATATATAAATTTTCCATGCATTCTCCGGGACTTCTTCAGGAAAAATACTTAATTGTTGCTATATATACATTTGTTATTGTTTAATATATATATTTTTTATTTTGAAATAATTATATACATATTGAGTTAAAACATGTCTGAAGTTACATTTTAAAAATAAATATCAGACTATAAAAGGTTTATTTTGCAAATATTTTTTTCTGTTATTACATGTTTTTAAATATATAAGGATAATTTTGAAATAATGATTTACAATGATATTATTTGATTACAAGGTCAATATTCCATAAAATAAATTTTTTTTTCTGTGATCACTCTGATCAGTGTATGGTTGTAGAGACCTGATCAATCTTTACTTCCATTTTGTTATTATGTCCCTGATCCAGACATTTTAACAATTGCATTGATTTGAATGAATCACAATTCATTTGGTGTAATTTTTTTTTTACTCCCAAGTTTGTGCAATATAAGAATTTTAAATATAAAATTTTCAGGTATGATTTTCAATTACATAGGTTTAGGAGTATTATGGCTCTCTATTAGGATAAAATAAAATTTTAAATAAACATTTTTTATACAAATAATATTCAATTTTATTCTGAGAATAAATTTTTCAATTATATAGAAACTTTTTAAATCTGATTTTTCTATCCTAATGCAATAACTTATATTTATTTTCTAGATAGTTTTCCATATCAGGAAAATTACTTACATACCAGAAAATTTATTAATTTTTGTTTGATTGCAAAATTTTAGCACATGTTATGAATTTTTTACATTGTTTAAAAAATTACTTAATATTTATAAAAAGTCAAAATTGCATTTTACTTTCATTTTACATTTTATTGATAAATTGTGATCAATTGGGATTGAATTTATAAATGAGTAGTCTATGTTTTGCGGGCCAAAACAGGTAGTGTGCTAGTACGTAATAGCATGCTGGGATCTATTTGTTTTTACGATTCAGCATTCTTGATATATCATAATTTTTTCATTTAAAATTTACCATAGCCACAAACTACATCAACTTAATTTTTTAATATATTTTTATTTTGTATATCAATATCACGTTGCCATATTTATATATATATATATATATACTCAACTATTAATTTTCTTTTTACATTAAATTTATAAATTATGGTCATTTCACATTTATGGCTTTTTTACTTATATGTCCTTTTTATCATTTAACTCTCTAAATTATACTCATACATCTCTTGCCATACAACCTTACATTTGTTTAAAAATTAAATATTTTATAAAAAATATAGATATAAATATATGAAAATTATACTATTTTCCAGACTTTATTAATATTTATCAAACAACATATCTGCAATTCTCTCATGTCATTTTAATATTACCCCTTAAAATTCATTTATTTTTTTTTTTTTTTGAAGCTATAGCATGCTCCGTTTTACACACCGGTTTTTAGTTTATAATTTTTTTGTAGTTCTGGTTGTACACAACGGTTTTGTGTATTAGACTGTGCATATTAAACCGAAAAATCCAGTGTTTTGTAGCAACAGACTACTCTTCATTTGGAAATTCGAGACTCTTTTTACTGTTAAGAAGCCAAGTTAACCCTGTCCTTGTACTTTTGAGCGCCACCAGATTTCTGGGTCTCAGACAGTTTAGAGAGTCCAGTCGCAATTTCTGGACGCAATAAATTAAATTATTTAATTCCTATTTTATCGATTTTTTTCTTGCCATGATTGTTTCGTATGCGTTACAATCCAGAGCAGTAGAATCTCGTAATTCTCGCTGGCATTTAGTTAAGGGTCGTGACACAAAGGAATATGGCATTCCTCCGCCTTCCAGTCTTGTTCTGCGGTTTAGGAAACTTCGGATAAAATCCATTTATTTTATAATATTTATTTGATGCTATAGCTAAAGTTCAAATTTATTTATTTATTATTCACTTACAGTAGCAATTTTTTTGGACTTTGAGAGACTATAGTGTTGTTATTTTGCTGAGGAATTTATTTTTAATGATAAAGTTAGTTAAATTTAAAGGGCACCCTATAGCTTATAAAATTGAGATAGAAATATGTAAAAATGAAAAATAAGAAAATGAAAATATGATAAAATATTGAAATAAAAATAATGAAATGATAAATAAAAATATAAGAATGAAATATAAGAATGAAGAATAAAAAATGAAATGAAATGAAAAAGTATAATAAAATGAAATGTATATAAAAATATATATTAGACTGATCTAGGCGAATGTTAGTACTTTGCTTATGTGTTGTGTAGAGTGTTTGTTTTTTCCCTCAGGCTGACCTGGTCTAATTCAGTTATGATGAGCACACACAGAGGGTAAACTTGGCTTAGCTTGGGTAATTTAACCTTCCAATAAGTCCCTCACGATGCAGTTATGTCTATTTTGGATATCATGGGCAGTATACTTGTCAAAATAGTTTGTTTGAGTTTGTATTTTTTTTTTTTTTTTTTTTTTTTTTTTTTGTATAACGCTAGGAGACTTAGATCAGTCATTCCATTGTTGTCGAAGGTCATACTATGGGGCAACTGCCTTACGTTTTTGACCTGTGTACACAATGAAGAGATTGTATATTGCAATCTATTTTTTGCTGCTATTTTACTTTATTTCCTCAGCATTTAACATTTCAGTACCAAGATTTTTTTAAGAGAAAATATTTATGAAATAATAATAAAAATTATTAGCCAAATTAAATAATACTATGAAATTTAATTATTATTCTTTTAAAAATTTCAAGTAATATTGGACATGTATAACCTTTTTAACAACTCAGATTTCTGAGCCAAAATTACTGTATATATTCAATTGTTAGAATTTTTTTATGTGGATATACAGAATTGCTATAAATTATAAAAGTTCTATATAAACTGTAACGTACATACACTATTTTATTTTGACCTGTTAAAATTAATTATTCTGTCCTGAGAGCCATATTTACATAGGTAACTTACCTTATCCTTTCTTTGGTGCAATACATTGAAGTCTTGGAGAATGTCTTGGGCTTCTTCATGGTAAAATTTCTTTACTTACCTGAACATCTATTTCCTGTAAAAATTCATTGTTTTGGTTCTATGTGTTTTCATCTTTGGTTCTATGAGTTTGCATTACGAATTGATGTTTATTTGTTATTGTTATTTCAATATTTACGTATGCCAAAGATTTTAGAAAAATTTGTTTACTTATTTTTTTGGTTAACATGTTTGATGTTTTGGCGCTTGCGTATTTATTTTTATATATATTTTTTATACATTGTTATGTTGTGTTCTTTGGATATGTGTCAATTCTCCAAGAAACTGGGGCAGAAAATTCCTTTTGATTTTGGCTTTGTTTTTAAGTTTTGGAAAGTTCCAATTGCTCGATGCCACAAGCAATAACTTTTTTTAATGCTTTTTTTTCCTTAAGGATAAGGTAAATGTTATGTAATAACATCCTTTCCAATTAAAATTAATTAAAAAAAATATTTTAAAATATTTAAATTAAATCAAAAAACTTTTTCACTTTCAAATTTTAAATTCTACCTTTAAATATTCATTAATTTTTATAAAGTTCATTTTTCAGTTAAATTTCACTTAAAAACAATTTTAATTTAATCGCCATAAAAGATCGTCAAAAATTATCAATAATAAAATAATAAATCTTAAAATTAATACTTTCTACCGTAATAGAATATTTTTATAATAATTTTTAAATCTAAAATTCATCATTTAACGTTATTTTATTCAAACACCTCTATTGCTCTGCGTGGCATCGTTTTTTAAATCAACCAATCGGCATCGTTCGCGCCTAACGGCGGTTCTTTGGTAGCGTTATTAGAGATAGCGTGGCTTCTCTTCCCGAAACGACTCCAAGATGTAAACACGTACCTTTCGGTCTCTCTTGGGACCTTCGTCCGTTGACGAAAATTAATTTCAACGGAATTGGTTTCCGTTTATTTAGAAAGAATTCTGTAAAGAATTTGTACTGTTGCTTAACAATCCTGTATTAAAAAGGAAATATGAAAATATACAACTTTAATTAAAGCAACAACTCGATGATGGAAACCAACAGATTGATTTTCCTTAGTACTCCGAGTACGTATTTTCTTCAGGTGGAAAGCATCAAGCATATAGCATTTTTATAAGTGGTATCACCCGAGAATTCATCAAACATCGATAGGTTTATACTGCTTTATGAGTAGTGCTCCACTGATGAGAATTTCTGTTATTTTTAGCAGAGTTTGGATAGAAGTAAATAACACACATGCGACGATGTGTTCCCTCTATTGATCTACATTGTATATTCCGTTATTAAACTTCAAAAGTGTATGAAAGATGACATCCTACGATCCAAAAACATGGAAACTTTCTCTGAACATTAATTTTGAGTATCTGGACGATGTAGCGTCAATTGAGGGAGTTACGGTGAAACTAATACTATGATATTGTGTAGTGTAAAAAGAGATTAACTTACATTACTGAAGAATGTCTCTGTGTGAAGATATGTGCTATACAATCATAATGTTTGATTATTTTAATAATAATGAATGTGGTAATGTTTTTACATATAGTATGGGTAAGTGCACTTTCTCCCTCCCCTTCCCCTCCTTTAATGTGTTTTGAAATATAATAAAGTTGTTTGTTCGTACTTATTTCTCGCTTTGTTTTATGTCTATCTTATAATTTGATTATTATTGGGCCAAATTTATTATTAGTAATAAATCCTTTAAATACATACTTATCTTCAATATTATAGATTTTAAATAATATATAATTAAATGAAATAATTTATATTCACAATATGGGAATAATCTTGATGATTTATTTGAAATACATAGAAGAATAAAAATATAAAGTATTTAACAAAATATAAAAATTAATAATTGGCACGAAGTTAAATTTATTTTGTATATCTATACACTATCACGATTTCAGGCAAGATGGAATATTTTCTTAGTTTAGGTGAGTATAAAGTTTATTATTCATATTTTACCATGAAGTTACCAAGTTATATTTGTTTACCTCTCTCACATGCAATGTTTATCATTAACCACTAACGATCTTTTGGCCCAAGATTAATAGTAAACTTTCTCCTTTCTGATTCATATTAAAAATCACATATATTATTTATAACTCGTACTTTTAATAAATTTAAATTCCTTTTCTTTTTTCCCCTTATTTTAATATTCCTTTTTTCTACGTAACAGTTTAGAAATTTAAAATGCAGTAAAAGCGAAATTTAATCGTCTATTTTTGCCACCATCAAAATGACGTCAGCGTTACGCACGGACACGTTTGTCCTTTATAATATAGATGAACATCAAAATATTTATATTAATAAAACATTATTTTTAATATACTTTTAAAAGCATGTGCGAAAAGGGTCTAAAGCAAATTCAAATAAAATATAATACTATTTGTAATTTGTTTTTTTTAACTAGTTGCAAAAGGAAATTATTTCTCGCGAAAAGGAAAAAACAACAAATTTTTATTGCAATGATTAAATATATTTTATTTTGTTTATTTGTAAGAAGTTTTAAGAATATTATAAAAGTCTAAGAATGTTCTAAACATATTTTACTTTCGTCTAATTTTCATGCACATTTTTTTGAAATTAAAAGAAATACATAACCTTTAATTATACTTTTAAATTCATTTTCTTTTGCACCTGTACTGTAAGTTTTTATTGTATCTGTATATACTCAAATTAAAATAATAATAACAATAATAATAATAATAATAATAATAATAATAATAATAATAATAATAATAATAATAATTAGCAGTAATAACTGTAAGCCTCTAAGGAATCTCTAAATTAAACATAAATAAAAACCTTTTTATGAAAAATAAATTTTATATGTATACATATTATAATTCTCTCGGTCGTAATTTACAAAAATATAAAATTTTTAAAAAGGGCAAAAAATAGTAAAATAATGTAGGGTGTTTTTAAAGTGTGCAAATTTTTATAAAGCAAGTAACTTTAATAGATTACAAAGGATTATTGGCACCGCCATTTGTCGTTGAAAGTATAAAAAACATGAATTAATAAAAATTAAACAAATTTTCTCAAATATAATTAGATTTTAAATTAAAATAGGTATGTCAATTTATGTAGGCATGTTATCTGTAGCAAGAAAGAAACAGGGTTAATTAGAATTTTTTTTTCCGTGATATTTTAATAAATGTAGGAAAAAAATAAGAGAAATCGAATCTTTAAAAAAGCAACAGATACTACTATCAACTTCTTTGAAAGTTAACAAGGTTAATTGGAATTTTAATTAAACAAAAATGTAGTTGTCGTAAAAGTCCTTATGTTACTGAATTTATCCAAATGCTCTATAACTCGTTACAGTGTATTACACTGTAATTTTGTGTTCTATAATTTGTTAAGTAAAAAAAAAAAAAAGAAATATTTATTTATCTAGAATGGTGATTTATGAACATATCCTATAATATCTCCCGAGTTCCCCAGGATTCAAAAAAGTTTTCCTTTACCTTCAGAAACGTCAGAAACCGATTTCTAATACATAAAGAAGCATTTCTGAATCAAATTTTTTTTTGCGGCCCGTTATTTTCAGAAGCGTTTCTGGATGTCTCTACAGTGTTAATCAGTTCCTCAAAGCGATATTAATACGAAATTTCAGTTTTTCTGTTGCTATCTGTTCTCAACTAAACAATAATAAATTATGTTACGTAGCTGAAGATGCTTACTTGAAAATTGATAGCAGCGATAAGCAGCCGATACCGGGTTCAGAAAACTAATTAATACACTGTAAAACTACTTATAAACTTTTCTCAAAACTACGGACAGCAAAACTGAAAAACCTGAAACAAAAGTTTCAGGTTTCAGAAATGCTTCGTAAAGACTTAGAAATGTATTGGTTTCTAAGATTTCTGGAGATAAATAAAAGGTTTTCTGAATAGTGGGTAATTCGGAAAAGATTATATTATATTTTCGTAAACTTTCTTGCTACGCCAAGAAACATTTCCCTTTTTTACAGTGGAGCTGCGAGGCTGTCACAGGCGAATATTTTTCTATTCTGTCGCACCACTATTTAGAAATATATATATTTTATAATATTTTTTCCTTGAATACTTTGTCCAGCGTTGTCAGATTAAGGATTTTGTCCCCATTCTGGGGAATTTTGAACGTCCAGGGGAATTTTTTGCGGACAAATAGTTCTCGATGAAATGTTTGGGGACTATTAACATGTTTGGGAAAAAACTTGGCGATTTTTTTTCCCTATCTTACGTAAAGTTTACTTTCAGTCATCTGACAACACTGAATCTGTCGGGAATTCGACTTTGATTTGGAAAACGAAAATAAAATACAGAAATCAGAGATATCATTCATTATTCTCGTGGTCGTGCTCATCGTTTTCAACATTACACTTTACACGTATCACAGATGCATCATGACCTGCCTTTGACTATCTCCACCTGAATTTTCCGATTACTAAGTTAGGCAGATTTTCCTAGTCATCGCGGACAGACACACAAATAAATATACACATTTCTTTTATTAGTATAGATTTATACAACAAAAATAAAAACAACTTTATAACATTTTTTTCGTTGAAGACTAATTAATTTGTGCTTCATGGAATGGCAGTAGGCATAATCACATTGTAACATTTATAATTGATCAATAAATGCGGCAGCCTACCCCCTAGTTATCCTTGTAAGAAACTTGAATGAAAACTCTGCGGTCATAAAAGCGTCACTCGAAACGTTAATTTGCCGTGCTTTTTAAAAGATTTAATTAAAGATGTGGAAAGCAGCAATTTTTCTTTTATTATTGATGAAAGCACACTGATTGATATAACGAAGATGCTTTGCATTACGATTAGGTGTTTCAGTAGGGATGACCAAAAATTGAAAACAATGTTTTATAGCTTAAATGTATCGCTTGTTGTCATCGTTTAGGTGCGCATATGCATGCAAAATTCTGCCGAATTTAAATTTTTATTTTTTGTAAATGGGGAATTAAAAAAAAATACTTGATTTAGGGGGGCGGGGGGGGGGGGGAATGAGTTTAAATAGTTAAATATTTTTTATAGTGCAAAACTGAAAATTTACTTTTTTGAATAGAAATTTGCTTTGGGGACTTTCCCGAAAAAAGCACTGATTTGGGGAAAATTTTGGGAAATTGACTTTTGACTATCTGGCAACACTGACGTTGTCAAAGCGTATGGAAAAGATTTTTTGTGTTTCAACAGTGATGCGAAATCCTGCTATATATTAAAAAAAATAACGCTTTGGAGATGGACCAATGAAAATCTGCGTAGATACCGCGAAACGCATCTGATTGGCAGAGCTTTATGACGCTACAAAGGGGTTACCAAGGGGAGGGGACCCGTCTCTGCCACCAAACTTCGTCAAGTTTGTCGCCAACTTGGCTATATATCGCCAAATTTGGCGACCAAAATGAGTCACCAAAAGTGATGCTGACTTGGGGCTATTTCTAGTATTTCGCCAAACTTCCGTAGACTCACATTGAAATACAATAGGGTTTACTTGCTTGCACAAAATCAACAAATTGAGATATTTCAATGCAACAAAAGCTAATATTAGCTTATGAACGAGCTTAATTGAACTATTTACATTATTTTTAAGCACAAACAATAATCTGGGGTTGGCTAGAAAATAGGGATTGTTTCGCGATACCGAATGGAAACGCGAAGCGATTACACGATGGGGTTAGTGAGCGTAGCGAGCAGGGGGGCGGAGCCCCCGTAGTAGAATTAAAAAATAGTCGCCTGTGGCAGCCCTGAGCTGAAAAGATTGGACAATTTACCGATTAGATTTATTTTATTTTTATTACTCTCATCGGCAATCATCATAATTATTAAAACTTTTTTAAAAAGAAATTTGTCTCTTAAGGAGATGTCGATATATCTCCCTTTAAATTAAAAGCTTTTTTGCAGGTTTTTTGGAAAACAAAATGGCAACTTATTTTTTAACGGAAATCATCATTAGATTAGACAAACTATAAACAATACAGTGATGTAGTCGTAAAAAAAGCAGAGGGTAAACGCTATAAGCAGAGGATATACGCTAAAGTCATGAACGTCATGCCTAGGGTATACGTTATAGCTTTATTTGAGGAACAGAGGGTATACGGTGCTTCTTTAAAAAATCCAGAAGGTATACGGCGTATACCCGCGTATACCCTCCACTACACCCCTGACAATAAATTCGAAATAAAATTAATCTGGTTATCAAGAAACTCAAAGCATGAAAATGATTTGTAGTTCTCCCTCCTCACTGATGGATGTTTGACAATGATGTTTCCGAAAAAAAGGTATCTGTATTATAAAGGACAAACGTGTTCGTCTGTAATGCTGACGTCATTTTGATCTTGGTAACCGTAGACGATTAAATTTCGCTTTTACTGCAATTTTTCACACTTCTAAATATCTCGCATTTTTAATTTTTACACCATCGAATAGAAAAAAAATGTACTTACAAATGCAATGTGTTTCAACTGTATTGCAATTTATTTGAAAACTGTACCTCAATTTAGTCCTTTTTTATGGTTTTTAAAATAAGTTTTAAGATTTTTTTTACTTTCTCTATCGCGTGAAGATAGAGAACGTTTATGAAAGATAACGTCGAACCAACGAACTGTAAGGCTAATGTCAGACGGACGTCTTTTTGCACGCTTTTTTACTTACGTATTATCCCTACACAATGCCGCTAGCATTGTGTAGGGATAATACGTAAGTAAAAAAGCGTGCAAAAAGACGTTCGTCTGACATTAGCCTAACAGTGTGTTTCGTACAGTTCAGTCAATTTCTCAAAGCGATATTAACACGAAATTTCAGTATTATTTCACTATTATTCAGTATTATTATTCGGAGTAGTTTACTTTGAACCAGTACAAAAAATTTGACCGTCAATGTGCTCATGAAAGATAAATCCGTTTGCGTTTAAGTTAATAAAAGTAGTTCAACATTTGTTTCCGGTTGCTATTCCATAACAAACATAAAACTTAATCAATGAAATAAAATAATATAAATAAAGCAGAAGTTAAGCAGACATGTAATCGAACTACGCTCTTAAATCACTGAAATGATCAAAATTAAAAAAGACTGCTGTAAATAACTAAATTTTTGGTGATTTCTTCAGATGTTAAGTCATACGAAAGTATCGGTTTTAATGAATTTCAAAACTTTATTTGAATGTAAAGTTGATGCTTTTCAAATAAAAATGCTTTCTGGTGTTGTTAGTCGGCAATCTAAAAAATATATATTAATATAAAAAATGCTTTTCCTTTATTATCTATACTTGGAAGGTCCGGGTGGGATCCCCAAGTTTCATTAATTGCTAAAAGGTGTTAATATATATATATATATTTTTTTTTTCTAAGCATATATATTGCTTCTTAAAACTAATAAAGGTATCTTTTATAGTGGACGAATAGTAATGGATTTGCAACTGTAGAAAATTCTCATTTGTCTCTAAAAAGGCTTCAGTGAAGTCAAAATATGTAAACAGTTAATGTATAACATCTTTTTTTTTACTGGTTTTTATGGTTTTCCATCAATTGATTTTCATTGACTTGATGATTTTTTCTCTGAGTTCGATTATCTTTAATACTATTAATCATAAAAATATTTTAGAATTACTTTCTAAACATATTTATTGCTTATTAAAGGCTATATCTCTTAACGCATTGAATAAATTTAACTATTTGCATTTACATCATTTTGATTGAATTTCTGTTTTATTCCAAGAATACGACACATCAGTAGATGATTTTTGAATATCTCATGAACAAATATTTTGCTAAAATTGTGTAAAAAATCTTTTTTCTTTATTTTAGATTTAATCATGAGGAACATTGCAGTTTAATAAAACAATAAAAATACGTAATTGTTTGTTCCAAGAAATGTACGTATTATTCAAATAAACGGTCAAGTGCGAGTATTACTCGCGCACAGAGGGTTCCGTAGAATAAATATATGAATTTGTAATTGTATTATAAAAAAAAAAACCGTTGCCAAAAGAATACTAAGACTTTGCAAAAAAACTATACAACGTAGAGTTGGATATAACTGTATATATTAGAAAAGTGTAAATATTATACCATGAAAGTTCAAAGAGATATGTAACCTAAATAATATCAAATATAACTATATGTATAACACTTTTTTTAATATTATCCTAATCTGTTTATGATGAATTTAATTCGGTATTGACAATAAAAGCAGTGCACAGTTAAACTTCATTTGGCATTTCATAAAACTAAATTCAGCGTAGTAATAACCTTTATTTCTATAGTGTAGCTAAAACAAAACCTTTGTTCAAAGTTTAAATTTGGCATTCTGCTAAGCGCAATCGAAAGCGCGCTTTGAAAGGAGCTCTCAATGTTCCAACGCCGACCTGGGCGTCTATTCTGGTATAATCGAGTAAATACCGGGAATCGGGATCGGGATCGCCGCCTCATAGCGACCGCCGTGCGAAGAGCTATTCTGGTCTCACCTCGTTATACCACAGTGGAGGATGAAACGCAGAATATCCCCTGCGTGCGATCGGACACAGTTGTAGCCAATCAGATGAAAGCGCTCACGTGTTTTTATTTGTTTGGGAGAGGGAAACAGCTGTCTTGCTTTGTCCAGTGATATTGTTATTTACTTGAAAGGAAAAGAATGTTTTGGTTATCTATATATAAAAAAAAGAATTGAAGGAATGAATGCCATTGTTTTACATCAGCGTGTGCGTGCCTGTAACCTGTTTAAAATTTCCTGGCCTAAGAAAAAATGTCCATTTGTATTTTTAATTATGCATAAAATACTATTTGTTATTATTATTGAATCAATTTTTTGAAAGAAACTTTGTTCTATTTTAATATCAGAAAATGATTAGTAAATGTTATGGTGAAATAGACAGATTTTTTTTTCAGACTTCAAAATATTTTTGAAAAATAAAGGGGGGGGGGGGGGGTTGTATGTTCTACCAAGCTCTACATATATATTTGAAGCCGAATATATAATCGATTAAAAAAATAAATAAATAAACATTAAATAGCATTTTATTTATTTGTATCTTTAGACCACTTTTATTTTAAAATAATTATATTTATCACACCAGTACTGAAAGAAAAATATAAATTAGGCCGAATAATTAAATATACTTTACCTTTATTTAAAAAAAAATCTAGGTTTGCTTATAATTATTCTTAATCTCAAATCTACAATAAACTTAAAGAATATATGCATATATAATAAGTATATTAATTTAGCTTTATACTTAAATGTCTCCCACCTTCCTTTTTAAATTAATTTATAAATTCACCACGATTTAATTATTTTCGTGACAGTAAAAATATTCTAAGGAAAGTCTCTCAAATTTTATTTTCCCTTTATTTTATTTGTTAATATTTTAAATACTTACAGAGATCATCAATAAGTTTTATTACTTATTTAAAAAAAAAAAAAAAAAAACTAAATATGCTAATGAAAAATTATTGTTGTATCTTTATCAATTCACTGAAAATCTTGGTTCTTTGTGAAAAATATAATTAGAATCAATTAAATCATTAAATGTAAAAACAAATAATAAAATGTTTTTTTAAATTAATTATTATTATTGTGAAACGGATCTAAAATATATTGTTTTCTCCGCTCAACAACGCAAAATTTTCGAACACAAACACAGGGGCTGATTAAAAATCCCCATCCAACTGGGCCGTGGCACTGAACCTCTTTGATTTTAGGGGGGTGCCGAACTTGGTGAACAAATTTTACAGAGATAATATTTAAAATCTAATTCGATCTTGTACAAATTATACTGCATATTTTGTGCTATTGGAGTCGGGAAAGATCAAACACAAATAATATATTTATCTAAATATGTATTTATATATCCATATCTGTATTTTAAGACATAGAACACGTTTAATTTTTTGTGACAGCATAGGAAGGGGCATTGAATGAATACCAGGCCTTCGTCCTCTCCTCTTTTGTTTCACCAGGCCCTGTACATTCACAGACTCATTTTAAAACATAAAAGCATGAAATTAGCAGATATGACAATTGAAGTGATTAGGAATTAAAAAGCGCCTTCATTTATTTTTATTTTTGAAGTATATAAATGTATTATCTTGAGTTATAAGCAATTGTTGTCTTTTGACGACCTTTACCGGGAGTCACTTTTGTAATTTCGTTTCAAAATGCCTACTGTCCCCGCATTTTCTGAAGAATCGTTTGCCTTTATCGAAAAATGGTATATGCTATTCGAGTTCGCAGTTTCTGAATAACAACATCGAGCAATTTTCTGCGTTTTCGAATAAAAATTATTTCAGGAATGTGTCAGAAAATAGGGAGTTTTAATTTGAGAACAGCTTTAATATTATACAGAAAAAAATGTGAACTGTCTTGTCTTTTTGCCGAAACTTTTGGTTTGTTTAAAAGGCCGAAATAAAAGCTTTTATTTCAGAAATTTTTCCATCTTTAAACTTTAAACCTTTCCATGTAAAATGAAAGTATTTTTTTTCGGTCTGAATTAAATTTGTAAGTAAATTAGTTGACATTTTTTGCAAGAAAAAAAGAATACACAGATTTCCAAGTCAAAGAACTTTTAAAGAATCTGTAAAAGAGCTTTAAGTAAGAAAATAGTATTTTGTAATTAACAGGGCTCGGTGATATATATATATATATATATCAGTGAGTATATATATTTATATGGGTATATTTAGAAATCGAATAGCTTATCCTTGAGATATACCATGATATATATCCGATATTTCTTTCAAAATGTCAAGACGTTTGATACTTTCGATATTTTATATTTTATTTCAAAATTTGATATTTTCAGTGAAAACAAGTGTAAATGAATTTTTTGACTGTTATTAACGGTGTTGTTCTGTAGATATAGAACTTTTGCTCTGATAGTGACTTTTGCCCCCCACCCCCACCCTCTCTCTAAAAAGAAACTTTACGTTTGAAGCTGAATTTTTAGATGACAATAATTACGTCAGACAGTATTTCTTACGACACCCATTGAAAGATAAACTATCTAATTTAGATAAGTTATTTACATCTTCATTTAAAATGATCTTTTCTAATTTTGGTTTACCTCAATTTAAAATGCACAACACATTATGAGATTGAAAAAGCAACAAAATTACAATTATGTTCATTTTTTTTTAATTAAAAGAAATTATTTTGTATTTCAAATTGCGTTTTATACAACAAAATTTTCTTAATACTAAATCTTACAGCTTCCCCCCCCCCCCCTTTTAAGCAAATTGGGTCTGTTTTCATTTAGTTGATCTACTATTTTGTTACTTAAGAGAAGCAAAAAAGAAAAAACACACATTTAGAATAATATTTTATTAAGTTTTCATGCTAACTGCAATATATTTTAATTTCTTATTTATATTAAGTCTGAAAATATTTATAATTATCAATAAGTTGACTATTTTGAAAATATCTGATAAATATAAAAAAACATTGGATATTTTTTATATTTTTGAAGAAATCATGATATTTACGACCCCTGGTAATTGAAAAACTATGCCCTCTTTCTATTTTTTAATATTAAACAAACGCCCAAACCCTCCAAACGGAGCAAAAATTCTTTCCGATTCCTACCCACTACGATCTCGACCACCTGGAAGCAGTCGGGAAAAAAGCAACCCACTCCGACCGGCGAAATTTCGACACTACTACACCAGAATAGCAAATAATCGCCAAGGCGGTTCTTCCCGACCGGTTTCAGCGATCCTACCACACCAGAATAGATCCCCTGGTCTGTGCCGCGTTTTCCCAGATAGGTTTTTAATTAACTTTTAAAGTCACTCGAGGCGTATTGAGAGATACACTCAATGCAATCTATCGCGAATCCCACAGTATTTATGCGATTCATTGTAATTAACCCTTCCGAGGGCAGTGCCCTTAAAAAAAGGACACTTAATTTTCATTCCAAAACAGACAAATGGCACCAAGAATATTTAATTAAAGTTTTCCTTTTATCATGTACGTGAAAATAAGCAAGATCATATTTTCTAATAAATTCGCTCATAAATTCTGGTGCCAGTTCATTATTTCATAAGTTTATAAATAGAATTACTCCGCGCCAAAAAGGGATGAGTGATCGTAGGACTCTTAAAGCTTCAAAATTTAAGAAATTTTATTTTTTTTAGATGTTAAACTCCCATTTTTTATGAATATTTTGTTATAATTGTTTCCTTGAAACTCCCATTAGAACAAAAGTTATGGCTTTTAGAAATATACCCGCTCAATAACTGAAGGGGCGTTTCCGAAACATTGAAGTCATTTTTCTCCAAATGGCGTTTTTGGGGGGCATAACGCGCAGGATACCTCAAAAACTTCTGAATATTTTTTCATGAAATTTTCAAAACATATATTTCATGTTAGTCTGTATAAACTGAACCTAAAATTTCCTTTTTATTGTTCAAAAAATATTTTTTTAGATGATTTTACTGTTGGAATTTTCAAAATTTTGTATTAGCTAAATGCAACATTGCATTAAAAATATAAAAATACTTTAAATACAAATTTATTTAAGTTCAGGGAAATTGTTACAATCTGAAGTATAAGTAAGCACCAACATTTTCATTCTAGTTGCAATATTTATTTTGTAATCCTGCGCGTAAATTGTTATGTCAATTTTTTGTTCGACAAATTTCTAACAGTTTCGAGTCCTATAAATACTAATTCTGTATCTTGCAATTTTTTAAATACATGAAATGATAGAACATACTTATATCTTTCATCCCAATTAAAAAAGTCCTTCCGGCCAGTGCCGGGAGGAAGAGGTAGCTTTCATAATCCTTATTTTAAAAAAGCCAACTTATATCATGCAAACACACGAAGCTCAATTTAGTGGAAACCGAATATAGGAGATTCAATACTAACTTTTATCAATATAATGAATGAGAACTTCGCGAAATTAGTCAGCTTTATCCAAGCTGCTTTTCTTTAAAGTAACTTATATTTGGCTGCCAAATTCGGCAATTTCTTAAAGTGCCTGTCATTTTAAGACAACATGGTGGATGAGGCTAAGCAGTGAACTTGGTCGAGACCTTAGTAATTGCTGTGCACATGCTCACTCACATCGGAATCGGTTAATATATAGGAGTGCTGTCGCATGCAAAAAATCAGATTTTTCAAAATGTCACCCACAATAGAAATTGAAACTGCTATATCTGAGCCATTTTTTAAGGTAAAGACAAACAAAAAATGCTCCTGAATCCTTATATCAAGATCAAATACTTAAGAAAGAAACCCTTTTCAATTTCTAATTTTTTTGCACCTCACTTTAAATATATATATATATTTTAATTTAATGGCCGCCATTTTGAAACAAAATGGCTGATGAATCTGGCCAGCGAACTTGGTCGAGGTGTTGATGTATACTATCCACATGCCTTCTTACATCGAAATAGGCGAATACGTGTGTTATCGCATGACAAATACAAGATCGTTTCAAAATGTTAGCCATGCTAGAAATTCAAAGTGCTATAAATCAACCATTTTTTTAAGATATAAACAAAAGAACAAATTTTCAGAAACAAAAACTGCTCCGGAATCTTTGTATCAAGGCCAAACACATAAAAAAAAAATCTTTTTCATTTTCCAATTTTTTAATACCTCATTTTGAATTTTAAATTTAATTTTTTTAAATGGCAACCCTTTTGAAACAAGATGACGAATGAAGCTGGCCAACGAACTCGGTCGAGACATTGGTATGTACTATGTACAGACCAAGTTACATCCAAATAGGTTCATAAATACGCCTGTTATCCCGTGACAAAAATCAGGTCGTTTTAAAATGTCAGCCACAAGAGAAATTCAAAATGCTATTACTCAGCCATTTTTTTTTAGATATAGACGAAAGAAAAACTGTTCCGGAATCTTTGTATTAAGGTCAAACACATACAAAAAAAAATCTTTTTCATTTTCCAATTTTTTGGTATCTCATTTAAATTTTTTATTATTTAATTTTTTTAAATGGCCGCCATTTTGAAACAAGATGGCGGATGAAGCTGGCCAACGAACTCGGTCGAGATATTTGTATGTACTATGTACACACCAAGGTACATCCAAGTCGGTTCATAAATACGCCTGTTATTACGTGAGAAAAATCAGGACGTTTCAAAATGTCAGCCACGCTAGAAATTCAAAATGCTATAACTCAGCCATTTCTTAAGATATAGACGAAACAAAAACTGCTCCCGAATCTTTTTATCAAGGTCAAACACATAAGAAGAAAATATTTTTTCAATTTTTAATTTTTGGTACCACAATTC
Organism: Maratus speciosus; assembly: GCA_963932465.1. Taxonomy (NCBI): domain Eukaryota; kingdom Metazoa; phylum Arthropoda; class Arachnida; order Araneae; family Salticidae; genus Maratus; species Maratus speciosus. The sequence goes on from OZ010791.1 coordinate 293,656,494, forward strand.
AAATTTAAATTTTTCTTAAAAATTTAAATGGCCGCCATTTTTAAACAAGATGGCGGGTGAAGCTGGCCAACGAACCCGGTCGAGACATTGGTAGGTACTATGCATAAACGAAGTTACATCCAAATCGATTCATAAATACGCCTTTTATCGCGTGACAAAATTCAGGACGTTTCAAAATGTCAGCCACGCTAGAAATTCAAAATGCTATAACTCAGCCATTTTTTAAGATATAGACGAAACAAAAACTGCGCCGGAATCTTTGTATAAATGTCAAATACATAAAAAAAAAAATATTTTTCCATTTTTAATTTTTTGGTACCACATTTCAAGTTTTAATTTTTTTTAAAAATTTTAAATGGCCGCCATTTTGAAACAAAACGGCGGATGAAGCTGGCCAACGAACTCGGTCGAGACATTGGTATGTACTATGTACACACCGAATTACATCGAAATCGGTTCATAATTACGGGAGTTACAGTGTGACATACGTCAGATATATATATATATATATATATATCAATTTTGAACGGAGGGTGGTTTCGGGGTCTGGGGGTCATGATCGATGAAAATATACCAAAATTTTTTAAAATCGCTTTCCTCCGAACGGCTGCAATAGGTAGCTTTTTTGTAAAGAAAGCTACCTAATTGTGTTAGGTAGCTTTCATTACAAAAAGCTACCTATTGCAGCCGTTCGGAGGAAAGCGATTTCAAAAAATTTTGGTATATTTTCATCGATCATGATCCCCAGACCCCGAAACCAACTTCCCTTCAAAAATTGATATATGTGTATATATATATATATATATATATATATATATATATCCATATATATATATATATATATATATCTGAACTTTGTCATACTGTAACTCTCGAATTTATGAACGGATTTGGATGTAATTCGGTATGTACATAGTACATACCAATGTCTCGACCGAGTTCGTTGGCCAGCTTCATCCGCCATTTTGTTTCAAAATGGCGGCCATTTAAAATTTTCTTAAAAATTTTAAATTTGAAATGTGGTACCAAAGAATTGAAAATGGAAAAATATTTTTTTCTTATGTATTTGATTTTTATACAAAGATTCCGGAGCAGTTTTTGTTTCGTCTATATCTTAAAAAATGGCTGAGTTATAGCATTTTAAATTTCTAGCGTGGCTGACATTTTGAAACGTCCTGAATTTTGTCACGCGATAAAAGGCGTATTTATGAACCGATTTGGATGTAACTTCGTTTGTACATAGTACATACCAATGTCTCGACCGAGTTCGTTGGCCAGCTTCATCCGCCATCTTGTTTAAAAATGGCAGCCATTTAAATTTTTAAGAAAAATTTTAATTTGAAATGTGGTACCAAAAAATTGAAAATTGAAAAAATATTTTTTTTATGTATTTGACCTTGATACAAAGATTCGGGAGCAGTTTTTGTTTCGTCTATATCTCAAAAAATGGCTGAGTTATAGCATTTTGAATTTCTAGCGTGGCTGACATTTTTAAACGTCCTGATATTTGTCACGTGATAACAGGCGTATTTATGAACCGATTTGGATGTACTTTGGTGTGTACATAGTACATACAAATATCTCGACCGAGTTCGTTGGCCAGCTTCATCCGCCATCTTGTTTCAAAATGGCGGCCATTTAAAATAATTTTAAAATTTTTAAATTTAAAATGAGATACCAAAATATTAGAAAATGAAAAAGATTTTTTTTTATGTGTTTGACCTTAATACAAAGATCCCGGAACAGTTTTTGTTTCGTCTATATCTAAAAAAATGGCTGAGTTATAACGTTTTGAATTTCTATTGTGGCTGACATTTTAAAACGACCTGATTTTTGTCACGCGATAACAAGCGTATTTATGAACCGATTTGGATGTTACTTGGTCTGTACATAGTACATACCAATGTCCCGACCGAGTTCGTTGGCCAGCTTTATTCGCCATCTTGTTTCAAAAGGGTTGCCATTTAAAAAAAATTTAATTTAAAATTTAAAATGAGGTATTAAAAAATTGGAAAATGAAAAAGATTTTTTTATGTGTTTGGCCTTGATACAAAGATTCCGGAGCAGATTTTGTTTTTGAAAATTTGTTCTTTTGTTTATATCTTAAAAAATGGTTGAATTATAGCACTTTGAATTTCTAGTATGGCTAACATTTTGAAACTATCTTGTATTTGTCACGCGATAACATACGTATTCGCCTATTTCCATGTGAGAAAGCATGTGGATAGTATACATCAACATCTCAGCCAAATATAAGTTAATTTAAATAAAAGCAGCTTGGATAAAGCTGAATAATTTCGTGAAATTCTCATTCATAATGATTTAGTATTGATAAAAATTAGTATTGAATCTCCTATATTCGGTTTCCACTAAATTGAGCTTCGTGTGTTTGAATAACATAAGTTGGCTTTTTTAAAATAAGGTATTTGAAAGCTACCTCTTCCTCCCGGCATTGGCCGGAAGGACTTTTTTTAAATCATATACATTTTAAGACATTAAATGTTGAAAATGGTCTTTTTTTTTTCTTTTTTTTTCCATTTTTTAGGTTCCCGAGACCCCTTAAATTAGTATGTTTTTAGCAATTTTGCGTTTATTGCTTTTATACTGTTACTGGACATTACATTACACATATATATCATTAAAAGTTGTTAACTAGGCATAGGGTATGCCGCCCCTGGCCTTTTGTATGTCCAAACTGGCCGTATCTTTAAAGGTTAATATCTCGTATAATTACCTATGATTTTTTTCGAAAATCGTTTCTCAACAATGCTTTTATACCACTGCCACGATAGGTATATCCACCGACGCTCAACAAATTTTCTGAATGCCCGTAAATCGAAATTTGTGTATAACAGAAAAGTGCTAATTTCTCAAAAACTATGTGACCTATGTTAATCGCTATAATTTTCCGGCAAGGTTTATATTAACGTCCACTACCTCTAATTTTTTCATAATTTTAGTTTCAGTAGATTCGGAATTAGATGGAATTAGACATATTTTTGCGCTACATTTTCGACAATATCTTTGAAAATATAATACCTAAAATGAAAAGGAATGTATTTTTGTGTTCAGCGTTACGAAAGCTTTCACAGGATACCCCGCATGATATACAAAGAAAAGATTTTGTTTTTTCAAGTAGCATAATTAGTCCCTCTACATTTTTACTAAATATATTTATGAATGTTTATTAATCTGAAAACATGTGGGTCATTGGTCTTTATTACTTCCCCGAATTTGAACTTTCCACGTTCCATAGTTTACGAGTAAAATGGCTGTGACCGACAGGCAGACAGACAGACAGACGGACAGACACAGGAGTGATCTTATAATGGTTCCGTTTTTACTTTTTAAGTACGGAACCCTAAAAATTCATAGATTGATTTAGATTACGCAAAATATTATTTTCATGAAAGCTGCACATCAAGAAAGACATTCATTAAATATATATTTTTTAATGACATAACAGTATTTTGATATTTGAATAACTGATCAACCAACATTGTGCAAAATTGCTTCAAAAATCTTTTTTCTATTTAATACTTTCTAACATAGTTGAAAAGCGTTTATGGATTTGGTTTGTATGCCAGCCATCTGTTTGTCCGCATTCTAACTCTCGTAAATATATTCGTATTTCCATGAAATTTATGTATGTTATTGAAGTTTACTATAAAATATTTGATATTGAAAGTGAAGTGTGTAGAATTTACATTTCGTTTAGAGGGACACACAAAAGAATTCCCTTACATCATGCACTGAAAAAAAAATTATGCTACTGGCATCTAGAAAATAAATTGTGCCTCTAGAAAAAATATTCTATATCATCCTTATAGTGTTGAATTCAGAGATTGCCCCCCCCCCCCCCCCTGAGCAATGATATGTCCCCCCGAAAGATTTGAGATTTTATGTTTTCAATGGTCAGAAAGTGCAATCCCCCCCCCGCCCCCGCCCCCCCGGGACTCACGGAAATCCCTCCCGGCGAAAAATGTCTGAATTCAACACTGCATCCTTATAAATTCTATTTCCCTCCGATAGAGAGTTTTAGTTATTCCTATTAAAATTCAAGGTCGTTTTCCTATATTATCGGGATCAAACTTATGTAAAAATCTCTGCTAATAAATGCGAACAGAAGAACTGAGCTTTACTAACTATAATTCTAGAGTATGAATTAATTCCAGAAATCAAGTAACAATTTCTCGCAATTCAAAAGATTCATAATATAATGTATCGTTTCATCACCTAGAAAACTATAGACTAGAAATTGTTCAATCATTTCGCCTATTCAATTTATTTGTTTACCTTATTTGCATAACTCGAAAATCTATATTTCTAGTTGAGGGATTTCGAAAATGATAACTATTCGTTCTAGATGAAGGCGGTATGTATATATATATATTTTTTTTAGTGTAGTCTATGGGGAAAAATCGTTTGCTATGCATTTTATTCATTATACAATATTTCAAACATAATGAAATTTATTTTTATCCCTGAGATGTACTATAATATGCTTTCTCAGGAGTGTGGAATTTGTAGCATTTATATTTTGTATACAAGGACGCGCAAAAGAATTCCATCACATTATGATATATGTCTAAAAATTAAGGGGAAACCGCTTACGGCAGATTTTAATGATGTTCCGATACTTCACATATAGCTTAATCACTGAAGTGAATTACAACAGTTTTTTTTTTTATAAATTATGGAATGCATAACATATATCATTTATTTACAGTGATACACAAAAGAATTCTGTCATTGAACTGATTAAGATAGATAATTTCTGGAAGTGTTTTTTCCACTGTGGTATGCATTTTTAAAATTATTTAATTTTGAGTCTCTTTGGTGATGTGTGTTGAAAATATAACCACCATCAGATGATAAATAAATCACGCAATCAGTTAAGTGTCACATTAATTATTCTTTACTATAACATTTCTGAATTCTGATACAAACGAATGGACTATAAATCAATACAAACTCATAATCTTCAAACGTTGCAACATTAAAACGAAATTGTGTTTATCCAAATATGAACGGTAATTAACAATAATTCAAATATGACTGTTTTCCTCCAGATGTGGTTCAAGCGATATCACGTGATTGACTTAACAGAACTAAAAACTGTACTGACTCATTTTATTATGCTATCTGATTATTAAATAAAAAAGATGTAAAAATAAATCGCTGCCAAAAAGTGCAGCGTAACATGTTATGATAAATAAAACCTTAAACACTGTAAAATTTAACACTTAACATATAAATTCTTATGTTTTAATATAATTCAACATTTACAAATCAGCTTCATGAGTGAATTATTCATGTGTGATATTATTTAACACAATTTTTTATTCTCGCAGTTTAGCGCTGAAATAAATTAAATTGATTGCATGATGAAAACAATATGGATTTGAATCTGTCTTGGAAACAGGGAATTGCTGCGGACGAAATGAACAGGTAAGAGCTTTAACTTACCTATAATATTTATAGTTTGATATTTTAAGATATTGGCCAGAATACGTTAAGCTTTCTTCTTTTATCTAAATGTTAGTGCGCGAAACCTACTATGCAATAGAAGTAGCATTTTTTGCCAACAATGTGTATGAATTCTATAGTTATCATATACGACTATACGAAAAAACTCGCACACTTTACCGAATATGGACAGCAAATGCTAAAAACAAATTTTTACTAATTAATGTGTCCCGGTAAATTGCTTATTTAAATATTTCATTTCATTCTAGGAGAAAATGAAATTTCTTAACAACATTATTTTAAAGTTGGATTTTTCTTTCTGGTTAGATTTAATCATAATGAATCGTTTCAGTTTGAAAAACCGACGAAACAAAGAATAATATATAATTGTCTGTTTCTGTGTATGCATTGTTCAAAAAATTCAGATATTGATTTAGATTACACAAATTACTATTTTAATGAAAGTTTCAAATTATACAAGTTATTCATTAAATATCTATTTTTTAAATAATTCAACAGTATTTTTACCGGCGTTAAATGGCCATGGAGATTTTAATTTATTATTATTTAATTTGCATTTTTTAAGATAAAACAGTCATAAATCATTTTAAATTGGCTGATTATTGATTTTCGATGGTATTTAATTTAAAATCAGGACATATCCTTCATTTTTAAACAAAACTATCTACAGTTGTTGTAGCCAGATCTGATCACTTAAAATTGTACCAGAATTATACACAATGTAACTGAAAACACGTGTGTATAATTATTTGCTTTCATAACTTTGACGTTTTATAAACAGAAGTAAAAATTTGTTTCTTATATCTAATACATTCAAATTTAATATATACTTGCTTATATTTATAGTAAAGCAACTTTTGCACTTATTAGAAAAATCGAAAGATATGGCTTATGAATATTTTATTTTCAACAACTCATCGTAATTAAATATTTTTTTGTTTGTAAATTAATTGTTTTGAAAAAAACGTAGTTTTAATATTTAAAATCCTTTATACTGCATAAACAAAAAATTATTCAGCAAATTTATATACGACAAAATTTTATGCAATATACAAACGATTTTTTAATTCCGCATATGCATATTTCAAAATTTCTATAGTGCACTGTTTTCGATAAATTAAGAAACAGTTAGAAAAATTACGATGGACTGGCTAAATGTAGTTCAAAAGATATGAAATCTGCACATTTAAATACAAAATATTAGATTCAATTTATTGGATTTTTTTAAAATATGAATCCGCTTTACAAGAACTATCTCCATTATTTATTTTTTCTATGAAAAATACTTTTATAGTATCAGACGACCAGCGTCATATTCTGAAATGTAACTTCATACACAAAATTTTATGGGATCAAATACTGCACTTACTTAAATCACTTTTAAACCTATAGAACGAAGCACTTCTTACCTATCGAATTTCTTATATATCTGATAGCTATATTGCGAGACGGTAAACTATGCTGAATAGAAATCCTTCTCTGATGCTTATAACACTATATCAAATTGATTTTTTTTTCCACTTACTAATAAAGATTGTTGAATCAGTCATATTGTTTTTATTACCGAAGTGATTTGTTCAGATATACACAAAGAATTTAAGGAAATAAAGAAAAATATCAAATAACATTTTAAAATTGAAATTTATCAAAGGATTATGCATCTAATATTAAATAAGTCATAGTGCATTATTTAAATCCTCTTATTTCCTATCATATAGGATTGCAAATAAAAAATATTTTTAGTGTGACTAAAATTTCATTTTATGGATTTTAAAATTTACTCTATTTGATTTTACTGCGCAAATAATTTTAAAGCATTTAGAGTAGCACTAATTTTTCCTGTTCTCTTAATTAATACTCTGTTCTTCAGTATTTTCTAAAGATGTTGAACTGTTCTGAAAACAATCGTTATCTTGCATATTTAAAAATATATATATTAATGCCGCGTTTTGCTCATCTCCCCCCTTTTTTGGTGGCAAAAATGTAGTAGAAAAAATACGCTTTTTTTGATGTTGTTGTTAAGTATTTACATGTATTCTTAGCTGTTTCGATCAGTGTGATTTTCAGTTAGCGTGCTAATTTTTTTTTTACATGCTCCCTCGATTAATGCTGGAAAATTTTCGATTAGTGTGAAAAGCACGAAAAGAGTGACCCATTTTTTCCAGCAAGATATCGTTAAATTTTCAAAAAGGAATTTTTCAGAAAGATCCTAAAAAAGAAATATCATTAAAGAAGGCTAAGAAGCTTATGAAAACTTATAATTCATCAGACAGAATTTGATACAGATCAACCCAGACATCAACGGAATTATGCAAGTGCACTATAAATTTTTGTTTTATCACAAAAAAGAAGAAAAGGCTATAACTGACAACTGATAAGTTTTCGCTTAAATAAATTAAAATGCATATAAGTTTAATCAAATTGTATTACAATAAGTTTTAATTAAGTAACGTAATTATTTTAATTAACATAATGATCAGTAACCTAACACAAATAACCTAAAGAATTGTAGCAACGCAGAATTAAAATTGAAATTGACTTTTTAGTGTTTCTCGTTTGTTACTTTATTACTTACTTTTGTTTGTTACTTACTTTATTAAGTTTGTTCAGATGTTTACGTTAATAGAAATTCATGAAAATTAGAAAAACTTTTCTTAAAGTTTCAAATCAAGCTGTAATACGTACTTTTTAAACAATAATACATAAAAACAATATTATAGTACGTTATTATATTGTTTATTCATATATATGTTGGGTATTTGAGAGAGTTGGCTGAAGATTTATTGTAGTTTTTCCCCTTCAATATATATTTCGATTGGTCTGGTAATATCGCGGGATTAATTAACGACACTAATGGAGCAAAACTTTCTTGGGAAATCTTAGAACAATTAAAGAAACAATTCCCTTTAAGATAATTAATTAATAATTAACATTTCAATAGTAATTAATATTGAGAATATAAATTACAGTTGCAGTAATTATTTAAGTAGATTTTTTAAACAAGTAAACAAAATCCTATTTTAGTTTTCAGGAGTATTATAGGATATAACAATGATTTTAAAAAACGTTTTAGACAGAATACATAGACAAAATAATAATTTGTTAGTATTTTCAGCACCACTTTGCGTGATTGTAATGTAATACGTGCTCTTATTTAAAAATGCGAATAATCTAATGAAATTTCTTAACTTAGATTGATTAAATTTGAATGAAGTACTAATAATAATAGTACTTAAAAAAAATGTACTAATATATCAAACGCCTAATGATGCGGCATTATTGGTCATAAAATCACTTGCCCAAAGAAACCAATATGATCCTTTGTATGCACGAAAATTAAATTTAAAGTTCCTATTAAATCTTAATCTAAAATCAAAATTTCTATAATATGTGCAGTTACAGTAATATGAAATACTGCCTTAGTATTTCACACTATCCCATATACTTTCTCGGAAATGCTTTCTTCTATTCTCGGAAATATTCCTGGCAACGTTGTTATCGGAATACATCGGAGAATTGAAGAATGTTCGATTCATTTTTCTTTGTGACAAGAAGAAAATATCAGCCACTTGAAGAAATATCCGTTCTTTTTTCCTTTCTAGGACACGACTAAGTTATAAAATCACTTGCCCAAAAAACCCACTATAATCCTTTGTATGCACGAAAATTAAGTTTAAAATTCATATTAAACCTGAATCTAAAATCAAAATTTCTAGAATATTGTGCAAATAAAGTAATATGAAGCCCTGCCATAGTATTTCACAGTATTCCATATGCTTTCTCGGAAATATTTTCTTTAATTCTCGGAAATACTTTCTTCAATTCTCGGAAATATTCCTGGCAACACTGTTATCGGAATACATCCGAGAATTGAAGAATGTTCGATTCATTTTTCTCTGTGATAAGAAAGAAAATATCAGCCACTTTTGAAGAAATATCCGTTCTTTTTTCCGTTCTAGGACACGACTAAGTTATAAAATCACTTGCCCAAAGAACACAATAGAATCCTCTGTATGCACGAAAATTAAATTTAAAATTAATATTAAACCTGAATCTAAAATCAAAATTTCTAGAATATGTGCAGTTAAAGTAATATGAAATCCTGCCATAGTATTTCATCCTATTCCATATGCTTCCTCGGAAATACTTCCTTTAATTCTCGGAAATACTTTCTTCAATTCTCGGAAATATTCCTGGCAACACTGTTATCGGAATACATCCGCGAATTGAAGAATGTTCGATTCATTTTTCTCTGTGACAAGAAAGAAAATATCAGCCACTTTTGAAGAAATATCCGTTCTTTTTTCCGTTCTAGGACACGACTAAGTTATAAAATCACTTGCCCAAAGAACACAATAGAATCCTCTGTATGCACGAAAATTAAATTTAAAATTAATATTAAACCTGAATCTAAAATCAAAATTTCTAGAATATGTGCAGTTAAAGTAATATGAAATCCTGTCATAGTATTTCACACTATCCCATATGCTTTCTCGGAAATACTTTCTTTAATTCTCGGAAATACTTTCTTCAGTTCTTGGAAATGCTTTCTGCAGTTCTCGGAAATATTCCTGGCAACACTGTTATCGGAATACACCTGAGAATTCAAGAATGTCCATTTCATTTTTCTCTGCGACAAGAAAGAAAATATCAGACAATTGAAGAAATATACATTCTTTTTTTCCGTTCTAGGACAGAAAATTTCCGTAATCTGAAAAAAGAAGTTTAAAAAAAAAAATATATATACCTTTTTCTTTCCTCCGTGGATGAACTAGGCGTTGAACCTGGGACTGCGCATTTCGAATCAAACATCTTAACCACTAGGTCAGCGAGCGCTTGAAAGAAGGCTAGTTCAAAATGGAAATATTGGTTTGCTTCAAATCTGGGAATTGGATAACGCTTGTTAAATTTCTTGTTCAGAAAGCTCGGAAATTTAAATTTAATTTCAGGGACATTTGGTCATTGTGAAATAATGATTAGCCTTTTAAACACTTATAGAATAACATAGGATAAAAATTATTTACATGTTAGACATATTTTTAATAAGACATAATTTTATTATTAGATGTAAAATATGAATATTATATTTTTAATTAAATTCGAAAAGAAATATTTACTTTTTTGAATAAAATCGATTTTTTTAAGTTGATTGAACTACTATATATTTTTCAAATGTGTTCGTTTAGAATATATTTTACATGCGAATATTTTTTTAATGTTCTAAAAAATAAATTGGGAATAAGTTTAAATGATTGAGAAAATTGCTACTTTATAAAATTCGAAAGCATTATTTTTGTTTCTTTATTCTTAAATAAATAAGAAAATTTAAATATTGAATTTTCGGTTTTCCTTTTAAAAAATAAATTAGAACTTTTATTTATACAGCCAATACCCATGCGCAGAGGGAATAAACGGAAATTTCCCCTCTTTTATAGACTTTTGGGAAGAATTAACAGTAAAAGCATATTTTCTAGGAGTACGGAAGTTATTTATTTAAAAATGACGAATAATTTAGTGTGTACAGACAAATTTTCCTATCAGTGTTTACGTCACCAAAAATTTATGTGTTTTATTTTTATTTACTTTATTTTTATAAAACATTTATTTTTAAATTATGAAGTGCGACATGTGAATCTTTTTTTTAAAGTAAAAGGTGTATAAATTTTGCTGCTAAATGGGTATTTGTATTTGATGTATTTATAATATTCAATGATTTAATCTAAACGAATAGCCTGATTTTGCAAAAAAAAAAAAAAAAAAAAAATTAACTATGTTAAATATTTTCCTTAGAAAAGGTTATAATATCATACTCGGAAACTTAATCTACACAAATAAAGCAGTAAAAAGAAATTAACTATAAGTATCATGGCGAGTAGTGCCTATTGCGATAAGTAATTATAAATATTAGCCGCAACATTTGCCTGAGTAAACAGTGTATGAAATGTACATGTAATGCAAATGTAAGCACACTAGAAAAATCCGCGCTTTTGCATGCGTAGTTGTTGAAATATGCAAAGTGAAATTTGTGTGATTTTGAGATTGATATGGAATTAATTAATTAACAAATATTATATATCATTCCACAGAAATCGTAATTTAGAACGTTTTTCGAACGTTATCTTCTCATTCCACCATTTTAAATTTCGATTTTTTTGAGAAACAATTCTTAGCGAGCATTCGTACCTTAAAAGTAATCTGTACGATAAATTATCAATTTTCAGTCCGTTCTGCATCACAAAATCGTAAGTTTAGAATATTTCCCTACTGTTTAAATTTAGAATTTTCAATTTAAAAAAAAATACTGCTCTGTGTGCGCATATCAGTCTAAAAAGTAGCAGCCATGTCAAATTTTAAGTTTCTATTCTTAACAATTCCATAGAAGTCGTAATTTAGAACGTTTTTCGAACATTTTCTTCTCATTCCACCCTTTTAAATTTCGATTTTTTTTTTAGAAACAATTCTTAGTGAGCATTCGTACCGTGAAAGTAATCTGTACGATAAATTTCCAATTTCCAGTCCGTTCTGCATCACAAAATCGTAAGTTTAGAATTTTTCCCTACTGTATACTTTTAGTTTTCAATTTTTTTTTCAACTGCTCTGTGTGTGCATATCAGTCTAAAAAGTAGCAGCCATGTCAAATTTTAAGTTTCTATTCTTAACAATTCCATAGAAATCGTAATTTAGAATGTTTTTCGAAAGTTTTCTTCTCATTCCACCCTTTTAAATTTCGATTTTTTTTTAGAAACAATTCTTAGCGAACATTCGTACCTTAAAAGTAATCTGTACGAAAAATTTCCAATTTCCAGTCCGTTCTGCATCACAAAATCGTAAGTTTAGAATTTTTCCCTACTGTATACTTTTAAATTTAGAGTTTTCAATTTTAAAAAAAAAACTGCTCTGTGTGTGCATATCAGTCTAAAAAGTAGCATCCATGTAAAATTTTAAGTTTCTATTCTTAAAAATTCCATAGAAGTCGTAATTTAGAACGCTTTTGATGTATTTCCCACTTTTGAATTTCGATTTTTTTTATTATTATTATTCAGTGCGCGCATTAAGTAACTGCTATTTCAAATTTCGAATTTTATCCTAGCAGTTCCAGAGAAATCTTAATTTTAACGCTTTTAGAACGTTTTCTGCTCATTTCACTCTTTTAAACTTCGATTTTTTTTTTAGAAATTATACTTAGCGAGCATTTGTATCTTAGACAAATTTCTAGTTTCTAGTACTTTCAGTATTAAAAAAATCGTAATTTAGAACCCTTTTTTTTTCACCTGCATCCTTTTAAATTTCGATTTTTTTTAACCGTTCTGTGCGTGCAGTTGCGTCTTAAAAGTAGCGGCCATGATCAATTTCAAGTTTCCACCTTTAAGAAATTCCATACAAATTGTAATTTAGAACGATTTGAGAATTCTTTTGACGTATTTCATCCTTTTAGATTTTGAAGTTTTTAAAAGCCGAACTTCGAGAGCATTTATGTCTTATAAGGAACCACTATGCCAAACTTCAAGTTTATAATTCTTTAAGTATTACAAACATCACAATTTTAGAAATTTTTTTGCTTCGGCACCTGCTTGGGGTCAATGGCACCAACACAAACTATAGCTTATGTTGGGGGCCGATACTATCACAGTCAATTTGCCATAATTACTTTTGAAATCGTTTCGATAGTTCTATAATTCAACAAACAAACGTTACTTCTTTATAATATTCGCATAAATTTATTGCTCATTAAAAGCAATTTAAATATCTATTGTTGCATTGAACAATTTCTGTCACTATCAGTATGTACAATGCACTGCACATCTTTCTTTCTTTGTTTGTTTTTTTAAATAACTGTTTTATCCTGAGAAAGTGATACATGAGTAGATGATTCTTGACTAACTCATGAACAAATATTTTGCTAAAATTTTATCAAAAATCTTTTATCTTTATTTTAGATTTAATCTTGAAAAGCATTGCAGTTTGAAATTGATATAAAACAAATAAAAATATATAATTGCTTGTTTCGAGGATTGTTCAAAAAATTCATAGATTGGTTTAAATTACACAAAATATTATTTTCATGAAATCTGTATATTATAAAAGACATTAATTAAATATATTCTTTTATTGACAAATAGTATTTTAACCGACGTAAAATGACACCTTTTAAGATTCTAATTTATTATTAGTATATTTTCATTTTTTTTTAAATTAAAACAATCATAAATAATTTCCAATGGGCTAAATAATGTCTTGCGATGGTTTTAATTTAGAAATTAGAAATAAAACGACCATAAATCAAAACCTTTAAAGATGGCATTTGGTATCAGAAAAAATATGAGTTGGCATATTTTAGTATGTCTCACTAATCATGATTCTTTTAGAATTTTGCAAACGATTGCTTGATGACATAATCGAAATAAAATTCAACTCTATATGGGCGATGATGAGGCTCAGCATAATTATCCATGTCTTACCTTGGGCAGAACGCCAAGTCATTAAAAATATCTAAGGAAAATTCAAACTTAATACCATTAAAAATGATTTGAACCTATATTTATCCCAGATTGCCCCGAAAAAACCTATTTTTACAATATATATCATTTTTAGAGCAGCACTTGCAACATTTAGAATTTAAAATTCAATACTACATCTTTCTTCAAAATGAATATATATATTAATATATTTGTCCAAATGTATAAACACGCAGACACACATATATATACATACATATATATATATATGTGTGTGTGTCTGTATATAGAATGTATAAATATAACATATAAATTCAGGTATAGTCAAAATAAAAATACAAATGTGTGGAATTGATCTCATACACTGTCAAAAGAAATTCGCCAATCAACGTAAAATGCATAGGCAGCAAGTTGCCAGAACAAGCCTGTGATTGGAAGAGATTTTTCTATTATTTTCAAGATTTTTTTTTTATTTTGACTGGAGAATTTCAGGAAATTTATAACTTAGGTTTGCGAGTTTTCCTTGTTTAAAAGGAAAGAGGACATATGTAAAACTTCGTTTCTAATAGGAAAAAGTACTAAGCCTGTGATTTGACGAAAATGCAACTTTAGATATGAGGATTTCAGATATTTTCTACGATAAAATGGTGAATTTTCTGTATTTTGGCGGGAAAAACTGAAAGCCAAAGCAGAAATGTTCCTGTTGTAACAAATTATTAGCAACGGAAAAAACTTTTCAATTCGCTGATTTTTTTTAGGTTTATGACTTATTACTCACCGCTAAAATAAGATGATATCTGATTGGCTCTCTTAAAACTCATACCCATTGGCGGCTGCATTAAAATGAAAGGAAACTACTTCGTGTTAACAGAAGCAAGTTGTGTTGTTGTTGTTGTTGTTTTGTCTGAAATTTTTAAACAAATTCTAATTACTGATTTTTTTTTATTTCATTCATACTTGATTAAATTATTTATCCACTCATATTTAATTTTATTGTATTACTTAAAGAGAAAATGTTATGAGCTATCAAAACTCAAAAGTACACTTTTTCAAAAAGGTTTCTATAATTTTGGCCGTTACTGTTAACTTGCATATATAAATCAGTGCATGTATTTAAAAATTGTATGTGGACATATATTTAGAAAATACATAAGCGTCAATATCTGAAAACTGGGCAATTTCATTCCAAAACTTTTATTTATTTTTTTATTATTAAGTACCTACTACCACATACAATTATATACTATGATACATGTTTTGTCATTTAAATGCTGTAGTGTTTTGAAATCAAAGATGTATATTTTATGCGTAAGATAAACTTTTATGGAAGAAATGTCTGTTAACATCATAATCCGTTTCTAATAATTAGGATTGAGATGATGGGGACTGAGGTAATGTTTTCGTCTTAACAGCTGCACAGTCATTTTTTCTATATCAATTTGCACACATGTAAATTATTAAATATGCCATGTGACATTTGTATGTTTCATCAATGAAAATGCAATAAGCTTTTTTTAATAAATAAAAAGTTAAATATGGGGACATGAAAAATGCTATAAAAAATATTCATCTCTATTCAGAGCAAAAACTAAATATTTCTAAGTATGAAACAAAGAGAAGAACAACTTACCTTCATTCATGGTGGCTAATTGAACTTTAGTTGATGTTGCAATGGAAATAATTTTGCCAGAGCCACCTAGTATCTGTTAATCTAAATGTGTATTTAGAGGGACTGAGATGATGGTCAGTCTGAGGGACAAATATATTTACAACAATATTTTACAATATAATCTATACTAATAATGGAGGATTAATTTTCCCATACTGTATATATATAGGTATAAATATATAAATTAAAAAGTTAAAAATATTTACAGAAATTTTTACAGCATACATTTAATATTGAATATTTGTACCTGGGGACAGGGACTGAAATGATGATTTCGTTTGGTTAAAACTCAAAATTAATTATTTATACTTCATTATACGTCCATTTATCATTGGTAATAACAAAGGTTACAATATATTATATTTTTCAGTTTTTGGTTTTAGTTTAATTAATGAAATATTATTGGCAGTGGACGCAAATTGTCCAATTTTCAGATAATAACCCATAACTGTGCACAAGTAAATTGTATAACCTCATTTGTTTCATGTGAGTTAAAAGTAACATTTTCTTGTGAGAGTATCGAAAAAATAAATTCACGTATCTCACCATTCGTTGGCTTTTATCGAAGTTTAAACATAGGTGTAAAATTTCTCTCTCTAGGAAAATTAAATCGTCAGAGATATCAATTAACACAGATTAAAATTCTATCTTTAGCTATTCTGGCTTTGCCACGACACATTCTAATTAATAATACGCTTTTATTTTAGAAGTATAATATCAGCGTATTTCTTACATGAATTATTTGCTATGTTTGTGTTTTCGTTGAATATCTAAATGATTTATTTATTAAACTATTAGGTAGCTTTCTTTACAAAAAAGCTACCTATTGCAGCCGTTCGGAGGAAAGCGATTTCAAAAAATTTTGGTATATTTTCATCGATCATGACCCCCAGACCCCGAAACCACCCTCCGTTCAAAATTGATATATATATATATATATATATATATATATATATATATGACCTATGTCACACTGTAACTCCCGTAATTATGAACCGATTTCGATGTAATTCGGTGTGTACATAGTACATACCAATGTCTCGACCGAGTTCGTTGGCCAGCTTCATCCGCCGTTTTGTTTCAAAATGGCGGCCATTTAAAATTTTAAAAAAAATTTAAAACTTGAAATGTGGTACCAAAAAATTAAAAATGGAAAAATATTTTTTTCTTATGTATTTGACCTTTATACAAAGATTCCGGAGCAGTTTTTGTTTTGTCTATATCTTAAAAAATGGCTGAGTTATAGCATTTTGAATTTCTAGCGTGGCTGACATTTTGAAACGTCCTGAATTTTGTCACGCGATAAAAGGCGTATTTATGAACCGATTTGGATGTAATTCGGTGTGTACATAGTACATACCAATCTCTCGACCGAGTTCGTTGGCCAGATTCATCCGCCATTTTGTTTCAAAATGGCAGTCATTTAAAATTTTTTTTTTAATTTAAAATTTGAAATGTGGTACCAAAAAATTGAAAATGGAAAAATATTTTTTTCTTACGTATTTGACCTTTATACTAAGATTTCGGAGCAGTTTTTGTTTCGTCTATATCTTAAAAAATGGCTGAGTTATAGCATTTTGAATTTCTAGCGCGGCTGACATTTTGAAACGTCCTGAATTTTGTCACGCGATAAAAGGCGTATTTATGAACCGATTTGGATGTAACTTCGTTTATACATAGTACATACCAATGTCTCGACCGGGTTCGTTGGCCAGCTTCACCCGCCATTTTGTTTAAAAATGGCGGCCATTTAAATTTTTAAGAAAAATTTAAATTTGAAATGTGGTACCAAAAATTGAAAATTGAAAAAATATTTTCTTCTTATGTGTTTGACCTTGATAAAAAGATTCGGGAGCAGTTTTTGTTTTGTCTATATCTTAAGAAATGGCTGAGTTATAGCATTTTGAATTTCTAGCGTGGCTCACATTTTGAAACGTCCTGATTTTTCTCACGTAATAATAGGCGTATTTATGAACCGACTTGGATGTACCTTGGTGTCTACATAGTACATACAAATATCTCGACCGAGTTCGTTGGCCAGCTTCATCCGCCATCTTGTTTCAAAATGGCGGCCATTTAAAAAAAATTAAAAAATAAAAAAATTTAAATGAGGTACCAAAAAATTGGAAAATGAAAAAGATTTTTTTTGTATGTGTTTGACCTTAATACAAAGATTCCGGAATAGTTTTTCTTTCGTCTATATCTAAAAAAAAATGGCTGAGTAATAGCATTTTGAATTTCTCTTGTGGCTGACATTTTAAAACGACCTGATTTTTGTCACGCGATAACAGGCGTATTTATGAACCTATTTGGATGTAACTTGGTCTGTACATAGTACGTACCAATGTCTCGACCGAGTTCGTTGGCCAGCTTCATTCACCATCTTGTTTCAAAAGGGTTGCCATTTAAAAAAAATTAAATTTAAAATTCAAAATGAGGTATTAAAAAATTGGAAAATGAAAAAGATTTTTTTTATGTGTTTGGCCCTGATACAAAGATTCCGGAGCAGTTTTTGTTTCTGAAAATTTGTTCTTTTGTTGATATCTTAAAAAATGGTTGGCCCTTTGAATTTCTAGCATGGCTAACATTTTGAAACGATCTTGTATTTGTCACGCGATAACACACGTATTCGCCTATTTCGATGTAAGAAGGCATGTGGATAGTATACATCAACACCTCGACCAAGTTCGCTGGCCAGATTCATCAGCCATCTTGTTTCAAAATGGCGGCCATTAAATTAAAATATATATATATATTTAAAGTGAGGTGCAAAAAAATTAGAAATTGAAAAAAGTTTCTTTCTTAAGTATTTGATCTTGATATAAGGATTCAGGAGCATTTTTTGTTTGTCTTTACCTTAAAAAATGGCTCAGATATAGCAGTTTCAATTTCTATTGTGGGTGACATTTTGAAAAATCTGATTTTTTGCATGCGACAGCACTCCTATATATTAACTGATTCCGATGTGAGTGAGCATGTACACAGCAATTACTAAGGTCTTGACCAAGTTCACTGCTTAGCCTCATCCACCATGTTGTCTTAAAATGACAGGCACTTTAAGAAATTGCCGAATTTGGCAGCCAAATATAAGTTACTTTAAAAAAAGCAGCTTGGATAAAGCTGACTAATTTCGCGAAATTCTCATTCATTATATTGATAAAAATTAGTATTGAATCTCCTATATTCGGTTTCCACTAAATTGAGCTTCGTGTGTTTGCTTGATATAAGTTGGCTTTTTTTAAATAAGGATTATGAAAGCTACCTCTTCCTCCCGGCACTGGCCGGAAGGACTTTTTACATATTTTTTATTATTGTTATTCATAAATTTTTAGATTTAATACTATTTAAAATAAAATTCAGTTTTATAACAAATTTAATAACCGATTTAAAATATGTTTCCTAATATAACTCGATTAATTGAAATGTAGTATTATGCATGTAATCAATTTTACGTAATTAGATGGCTCATGTTGCATATTGAGAAAAACAAACAAAATTTGGTAGAATAACAGATATATCATGTTTAGAAAGCGAGTATGAAAACTTCTATATTTCGCATAGATTATGAAACACGTTCGAAAATTTAATTTTATTTTAAAAGTTTAATAAGATTTTTAATAACTTCATATTAAATGTAGCAACAAGATTAAGATATGTTTTCGAAAATAGGGCACTCACCAGAAATAAAGTATTTTAGATGTAAGCTGTATATTAGATGTAAATTTCCAACTGGGCGAAAAATGTCCGAACTAGGATTCGAACCAGGGATTTCCTGGCTGAAGCCGCCAGTGCTCTACCATCTGAGCTATCCCGGACGAATCTGGTGGAACTTTTTCCCCCAGCTAACCTTAATGATTATAGCATCTGGTCTGAAACCTGGTTCAGCTCAACAGAATAAATGCCAGATGCTATAATCATTAAGGTTAGCTGTGTGAAAAAGTTCCACCAGATTCGTCCGGGATAGCTCCGATGGTAGAGCGCTGGCGGCTTCAGCCAGGAGATCCCTGGTTTGAATCCTGGTCCGGACATTTTTCGCCCAGTTGGAAATTTACATCTAACATGATTTATTTACCAATTAGAATAATTGTGTTAAAATTAATCTTGTGTAATTTCGTATCCAGCGATTTCTGGAGTTCCATTACCTGTGATTTATTCTGTTTAGCTGAACCAGGTTTCAGACCAGATGCTATAATCATTAAGGTTAGCTGGGTGAAAAAGTTCCACCAGATTCGTCTGGGATGCTAATATCCGAACCCTCAAGCTTAGACGCACCTTGGCGAAAGACGGAGGGTGCCAAATGATTTTGGAAGAAGAGCGTTTTCCGCGCGTGGCCAGCTGCATTATTTTCAGTTCGGCGCATGCCCGTAGCTAGGTGGGGGCGAGGTCGGGCAATGCCCGACCTGGAAAAATATTTGCCCGACCTAGCACAATTGACTGGACGTCCTAATCCATGATCGGCACATTACATTTCCAAACTTTTTTTGCCTCATTTAAAAAAAAAACTTTTTTTTAGAATAGACCATAACCTAACAGACACCCATCCCTAAAACTTTTCAAGTCAAACAACACAATTTAAACAAAAAATTCAACTGTAAAGACATTTTTTTCTTTCATTCCAAGATCTGTAGAAAATTTTTCGTTTTGTTCCTTTGTAGAAATTTACATTATCGCCTCCCCAAAGAGTCAAACTGCAAGAATAATAGGGTTTAGAGATTATCCTCTTCTCAAACTGGTTCTGATGTCCGCAAAAATCGTTTTCTTTGTACAACTGTCATACGTGAAATTTATTGAAATCAGGTAAGGTTGAATTGAAACCAAATGCTTGGATTTTCAGTTCAACAAAACAAGCAACTATCATGTGTTTCTGTGATCAAGTGGTTTTGTCATTGTTAACTTCACTATATTACTTTTAGGGGTTTTGCAACAAAAGTGGGAAATGTTCTTTGAGACAGCTTTCTTGACATTGTTGCAACTCATAAAAGTTAGTAAAATCATTATCACACAGAACTGCAATATCTAGGAAGGGTTTTTTAGAGTAAAGGGGCTTTATAATCTTTGTAAATGTCATATATGACTATTTGAATATAACATTTTTATATTAATTAAATAATTTAAATGTAATTTAGCAATGTGAATATTACTGAATTAAATTATTCTTTTTATGAGTACAAAAAGTGTTTTTTTTTTTATGGTGCTTCCCCCAACCCTTTATTTTTTAACGAAGATATCACCTTATTTATTATACTTTTTTGTTGTTTTCTTCCTTTCTTCCTATATATGTGATATAAATATCCAAATATTACATAGTTTCTGTATGAAAAAAGGGAAATAAATGTAGGATTGCGAAGCGCAAAGTGTTTTTTTTTTATGGTGCTTCCCCAACCCTTTATTTTCAAAAAAGATACCACCTTATTTATTATACTTTTTTGTTGTTTTCTTCCTTTCTCCCTATATATGTGATATAAATATACAAATATTACATAGTTTCTGTATGAAAAAGAAGAAATAAATGAAAGATTGCGAAGTGGTAAGATAAATTGAAAAAATAAAAAAAATACTAGACGAGCATTAATATTTTTAAGCTATGAAATACTCATTTTTATTTTGGTATTTCCCTAATTTATAGCTGCTGTTTGCAAACAATAATCACATACGGCTGTTTGTAAAAAATATTTTTGTTCACTCGACTTTGCGAAACTTTATAATGCACTCGCGGATTTATTTTTAAATGTAAAGGCATGACATTCGCGGGCACGATTATTGAGGTAGTTTAGAATAGAATAGCATTTTTCATTTTTTGACAAATGCATTGAATCTTGAGCTTTAAGCGATAGTGTCTCAATGACCTTTCCTAGCCTCAAAAATTGGTTTATAACACCATTTTGCATTTTTTTTTTTTTTTTTTCTGAAATATACTTTGTCTTTATAGAAAACAGAAAATGCTATTTGCTATCGTGGGGTCAGAATCAGTAACTTTATGGAATTTAAGCATAAAAATGTTTTCGTGCTTGTGTTAGAGAATAGAGAGTTCGAATGGAAACCATAATAGTGAATTATATTGACATACATTATCATGATAGTTTTTATTTGTGTGATACTTGCTGACCAGCCCGTTGTCGCCCGTGATGTGATAATATTGACCTTAAATTTGTATTAGTTTATATCTCCGATTTTTTAAAAAAATTATCCTGAAAAAAAAATCAAAACGAACCTCATATCGGTGTTTCTGCAATATTTATACCGAATGCGACATTTTAAAGTAAAATGTGCTCTCTTTAAAGGATGTTATATATTTTTCCGTATTTCAACAAAAAATAGCGGATTCGGAATTTTAAACTGCTCAGATTTTTTTTTTTTTTTTTCTCATCAGACATTTAATATTAAAAAAAAAAAAAAAAGTTCCTTTTGTCTTAACTCTTTGAAATTGTTATGAGTCATAAACATAATGGTTTCAAAGATTATACACAAGATTCGTGGGAAACTATTGATATTTAGTGGAAAGACGCTTGTAAGAAGACTTTCAAGTTAGGGATGCGCAGCCTGTGACTTGCGGTCCAAAAGTGGCCTTCGATGGATTAATTTGTGACTCGTGAATTTCGTCAAACTGGAAAAAATAGTAATCTTTGTCCATAGGTAGCAGGGAAAAAAAAACGTGAATTTCATGAATTCATCGCGGGAAAGAATTGCAAAATTCATCAGTCAAATAAAAATTACGAATTTCGTTAAGCGGCCGGCCGATACCATAAATATCAGCATAGGAAATTCCCAAGTTGCGTATTCCATCAGCCGCTAAACGAAAAATAACTCGAATTTCACCAGTCGGGAATGAAAAAAGGTGTATTTCGTGGATCAGGCATGGAAAAATCGAGTTTCGTTGATCAGGCACGGAAAAATTGCGAGTTTCGTTGATCGAGACCGGAAAATCGCGGTTTTCGTCGATTGGGAACGGAAAAATCGCGAGTGTTGCTGATCGGGAATTGTAAAGTCGCGAGTCTCGTCTATAGGGAGCGGAAAAATCGCGAATTTTGTCGATCGGGAGCGGAAAATCGCGAATTTCGTTGATCGTGCACGGAAAAATCATGAATTTTGTCGATGAGGCGCAGAAAAATTCCAAATTTCTTTGATCGGCTGCGGAAAAATCCGAAGTTTCGTCAGTTTACCGCGATAAAAAATTGCAAATTTCGTCAATTTGCCGCGGGAAAAAAATTGCAAATTTCGCCAATTTGCTGCTGGTAAATACAGCAAATTTCGGCAGACTGTTAAGAATCGCAAATTTCGTTGATAGGGAGCGGAAAAATCTCAACCTTCGGCGATTGGCTGCGTAGAAATTGCGAATTTTGTCAGTTTATCAAAAGAAAAAAAAATCAGGAATTGTGTCAACTTACCGCTCAAAAAATTCTACATTTCATCAGATTCAGTTAAGAATCTCGAATTTCGTTAATTGGGGGGGGGGGGGGTGACAAACTCACAATTTTTGGTAATCAGGTGTGAAAAAATCGCGAACTTCATTGATCGGGCGCGGAAAAATTGCCAACTTTATTGGGTATGTTGATTGGGTAGGGGAACCTAGAGGGTAATACTCCTACTCCCTCTGAAATCCTCATTTTTATCTGATTATAGGCCACAGATTCCCTCCCACCTCATTAAAATAAAATTATCTCTGTGTTACTCATGTGGCCCTCGAAAACCCAGACATTTTTGTTCCTTCTCTAAAAAAGGTTGTGCACCCCTATTTTAGATAGATTTTGCAAGAAACACTACCTATTACATTCTCCCCCATGTCGGAATTTCTGAAAACTTTTTTGCAGATCTATGCCGATCATGACCCCTTAAACCCAAAACCACCACCAAGTTGAAACCTTTATCTATCCATCTATCTAGTATCTACCTATCTATCTATATATATATATATCACTTTTTTATAGACACGATAACTTCCATAATTCTGCACAAATCTCTTCTAAACTGATACATGAAATCAAGGGGCAGAAAATGGAAAGGATTTTTGTGAAAGCAGAAAAAAACCATAATTTCTTAATTATGATACATATCGAATCCGTTTAAACTTATAATTACTTCTAGGAAAAGGACCAAAAATTTTTGGTATCATTAAAAATGGCCTGAAGGAGCGAAAAAAATAGGGTTTTAAGAAGAAAAAAATCCTAACTTCGTCAATTCACAAGATACGAAATCCACTTAAATTTTTTATAAATCTTCTTAATATTGTCTACAACTTTTATATTTTAGTTTTTGATAAGTCCAACTCTTACAGCAAAAAAAAAAAAAAAAAAAAAAAAAAAAAAAAAAGTATGGGGGGGGGGGGGGATGAAGAAGAAAAAAATTCATAACTTCGTCAATTCACAAGATATCAAATTTCAAATCCACTTAAATTTATTATTATCTACAACTTTAGTATTGACAAGTGTATGATAGGACCAACTCTTACACACACACACAAAAAAAATAATAATAGAAAAAAAATAATAAAATAAATTAAAATAAACAAGTTGGAAATTGCTCGTCAAACGTGGCAAATGAGGTGAGTTCGTACTATAACTAGTTTTATAAATATTTTTTGCACCGCATATTGTACTGAATGTATATTTTAGTGCACTTCATAAGTGCCTATCCATTTCATTCTGTTCGAAAGACTATAACATCATTAATTTGCACTTGAAATAATTTTTTCCCATTGACCGTAATATAACGGAAAACTTTTGACTGTCCCTGTAATTAAACTATACATCCGATTTTCATAAAATTTGAAATGACTCGACAAAATCTTGCAACAATTATATATTTAAAATTTCAGACCATTCAGAAGGCTGTAACATCATTAAAATGCACTTGCAATAATTTTTTCCCATTGGCCGTAATGTATCGGAAAACTTTTGACAGTCCCTATAATTAAACTATACATCCGATTTTCATAAAATTTGAAATGACTCAACAAAATCTTGCAACAATTATATATTTAAAATTTCAGACCATTCGGAAGGCTGTAACATCATTAAAATGCACATGCAATAATTTTTTCCCATTGGCCGTAATGTAACGGAAAAATTTGACTGTCCCTGTAATTAAACTATACATCCGATTTTCATAAAATTTGAAATGACTCGACAAAATTATGCAACAATTATATATTTTAAATTTCAAACAATTCGGTTGGGTAGTTTTTCCTCTGTTATATGCGGACAGACGGACTGAACGACAACTATAGGTGCTACGTATTTACATAATTACGAACGCACCTAAAAAGGGAGGTGTTGTAGAAGAAAAAAATTCACATCTCCGCTAATCTACCACTAAGGCAACAACAAAAAAAAAGTATCATTGGCGTGATAAAAATTTTCGACAACCCTCAGAGGTGCTGTATATAGGGTTGTATTATTAAACGTGCGCGTGCATCAATAAAAAAAAACGTCAGAATTTAAAATCCAGTGTATGGTTCATTTAATGAAACAATCACCACACGGTTTAAATTTATTATATAAATCTTCTTAATATTATCTATAACTTTTGTAGAAACAAGTTTCTGATAAGATGAAATCTACTAATGAGTGATAGGGTGAAAAAAATCGGGGTTGAAGAAAAAATTATCGTTTTTTTTTTTTCTATTGTCCAAACTGTTTGAAAATGTTATCATTTATAAACACATATTATGATTTTAAAGCATGTGTAAAAAATCCGCGAAAATATATTAATGTTTAGTTGTGAGAGGATTATCTGCTTTGTAAATAAGTGACGAATCTATCAACGTAATTACCAAGGCGTTCTTTATATTAAATTTTAAATCACATAAAATTTCATAAATACTGTAAAACCTGTGTAAATAGAACCTGTCTATAACAAAATGCTGTCTTACAGGAGAGCATTTCATGGTCCCGTTGAAAGGAATACCATACAATAAATAAGCAATTCAGGGACCCGGGAGGAGGGTTCTCCCCTGAGCACCGAAATGTTACTCCCGGAATCTTTCTAATTTTGTGCTTATTAAAGTTGTAAAAGTGCAATTCCCACCCCAAAAGCTCCATTCTGTCTACCACTCCGGGAGCATCAGTAATCTCTCCCGGAGAAAAGTGCCTAAATTCAACACTGCAGTTATACCTCATAAGATTGAAACTTTCTAAAACGAATATTTTTTCGATGCTTTGCGAATCAATTTTTACAGATTTTACTGTAAATGGATTTCTTGGAATATTTTATTATTAGTTTATTATTAATAAAGCATAAAAATTCAAGTATCCAGATTTTCCTACGGACAACGGTGAGGGAGGGGAGTGTCCACAGACAACTGACTGGTGACGTTGTTGTAGCAATCCTCAACAACATTCAACATTTTTGTGGAAATTTATGTTATGTTAACCATATTTACAAAAATTAGTTTATGAATTGACAGCAAGATGAAAGAATATCACTTTTCAACTGCATTGGGAAGAGCTATAAACTTATACTGAATCTGAATGTGTAATGTATATTTTCAAAGGATCGTAAAAGTCTAAAAAAAAATGAAGAAGTAATTTTGCCCCTCTTGGAAAAACATTTGCCCGACCTGGAAGCATCGTCTAGCTACGGGCCTGGTTCGGCGAGTTATACTTTTTAAATATGCATAATGAAGTTTTAAGATAAGACATCATTAGAATCTTCATATTGACAATTAAGACTTTAATTACGAATAGGTCTCTGACATTCCGAGTATTTTTGAGTACTTTAATTGTTCAACTATTATCAATATTTAATTTTATTCAAAAAACTATTCTATACCCAGTTACTTCATATAAGCATTTAAAGGTTTTTTTTTTTTTTTTTTTTTTTTTTTTTACTCTGAAAACAAAAAGCTGAAGTTTAAGTGTTGTTTTTTATTTTTGTAGTAACATATTTTTTTCCTCCTTATTTTTCAGTTCAAGTCAATACATTTAAAATATAAGCTTAGGTTTAGAAATTCTCTACCATAAATTACAGTTCTTTATCTCTAAGAAGCACCTAATAGCAGTTTGATTTGATGCTGAATGGTTTACCATCCTAATATGGAAGTAGTGCAAGTGCAATTTTAGACGTTAGATTTTAAGAGCAATTTATTTATTTTTAATTTAATTTTTGGGAGAGGGTTAGGGGGTGATTTTAATTAAAGTTAAATATTTATTTAATGTTTTCAATTTTTCAGTTTAACAGTCAGACTGATTTAAGGTGAATCCAGATAATCTATTAAAGAAATAATTAAATCAAACGGATTTTTGTTGACCCCATTTTCTATTTTAAAAAGAAATGCTTACGTATTTTCAAAGTTCGCCATTCATTAAAAATATTTTGATAAATGTATTGTTTATTAACACAGTACATTGTTAGTACCGAAGATAGATAGATAGATTCTTTTTTTCCATGAGTAGCAGTATTCATCGATCACTAATATTTTTAAATAAATAGATTAAGATTTACCAATCTGTACTTGTTTTTAAAATATCCATTTCCATTTTACATGTGTGTCAATGGTATAAATCATTTTAAAACATTTATTAGAGGCGAACAAATTATAAATTTCCATAAATCTGAATGGTTGTCATCATTCTTATAAGAGTAATAAATTTTTAAACTGTAAATCCCTATTTATAAGTGATGTAAAAGAGTTCTTGAAAACAGAATAACCTTTGAATTAACAAGAATTGAAATGCATTGTCAGTAATGTCGATGTCAACGAGCGCACGCGCGCAAAGTGTTTTTCTCCCAAAATCATTTGGCACACTCCGTCTTTTGTCAAAGTGCGTCTAAGCTTGAGGGTTCGGATATTAGCGTCCGGGATAGTTCAGATGGTAGAGCACTGGCGGCTTCAGCCAGGCGATCCCTGGTTCGAATCCTGGTCCGGACATTTTTCGCCCAGTTGGAAATTTACATCTAATATGATTTATTTACCAATTAGAATAATTGTGTTAAAATTAATCTAGTGTAAGCTGTATATATAAATATATCGCTCGTGTAACACACTGAAAAAAATTAATCAAAATTTTGTAGAATAACAACTATTTCATGTGTAAAAAGCAATTAAGAAAACTGAGGTGTTTTGCATAGATTATTAAACACTTTCCAACATTTACTTTTAATTTGTAAGTTTAATAATATTCTAAATAATTTTATAATAAATGAAGTAACACAATTAAGATATAAGTTTCTGAAAGTAGGGTATTCATTTGAAATAAAGTATTTGACATGCAGGCAATTTTATATAATTATATCTCTCATGTTGCACACTGAAAAAAATTAATGAAAATTTTGAAGAACAACATCTATCTCACGTTTAAAATACAAAACAGCAAATCAGGTGTGTTGCATATGATATAAAACATTTTCTAACATAAATTATTACTATAAAGTCTTCGTTATTTGGTATACTGAATTTGAAACTGTAAATAAACAAATTAGTTCACATTCACTTAACCGCATTCTTTGAGCATATTCTCTTCGCTATCTGGGTCCACATATGAGGGTGTATCAATATGTTTTTTTTTTCCACACATAGATATAATTGAGTGAAATTTATGTAATGGCTACATTGTATTAGTCCTTTTCTATATAATCACCATGCACAGTAACACATTTATGCTAACGGTATTTCAAAGAGAGGGGGAGGATGTATTCCAAGAGGCGCGATAGTAGACCCAAAGGAGGTCATTTTTCTAACTTTTGTCGACCCCCACATGTGATATATTGTTGGAAAGGCCTGTGACCACTTATTCATGCTATGCACCTCCCGAGCTCCTCACCCCGAAATTTGCCCCCAGGGGGGGGCATGAATTATGTCAGCAAAATTTAGAAAATTGCCCACCGGAGGTCAAATTTAGGGAGAAGGGCTCGGGAAGTGCATGATGTCAGTTTGTTTATGGAAAACCAATGAATGAGTATTTGTAGTATTATTTTAGCTTCAGGCCTGAAGAGGTTATTAGACGTGAGCCAGAGATATTGGAGCGTGACAATTTGGATATTCATAACAAATTTATTGCAATTCGTATAACAAAATTCACGAAAACAGCATATTACAATAAGCACTACAATAAGCATTTAATAGTAATTTTCATCTTATCTGGTTGCCAAAATCATGCGAAAAATTAAGGCAAAAATTACTATTCAAAATTAGTCGTAAGAAAAAAGAAGGCAGGTGGGCATAATTAAATAGTAAGCCATGCATATGCTTGTAAATCTCCCTTTCCCCACTGTATGCATCTATCTCTTCAATATTTCCATAGACATTTTGTAAAATTTAATAAAACAAGATAGTTTGAATGTTCCATACTTGTCCATACTTGTATAGATATTTTTTTAACTATCTAAAATTATGATTATACCTGTAATATTACAAAGCATAAGGTACTGAATCAAATAAGGTCACGTTAAGCTTTAAGACCACAATAAACTGTGCTAAATCAGAATTAACATTTTAAATGTTATTGGGTGTAATTTTTATACATATTGTTACAACAAATAGTCATGGATATCCTTGTTTAATTTTGGCCAGGAAAGTGAAAAACAGAAACACTTTAAAGTGGCTTTATTACGGGCATATGTTTCAAATAAGGCCAAAATTTTCTAAATGCATCATTTAAATTTCAGATATTTTCTAAATATTACACCAAAATAAAACAAAATAAAGAGTTCTCCTTGCAATACACTATTCTGCATTTGCTCTGTTTATGGGAGTGCCGTTCCGAACAGCCAAAACTGATTATACCAATTACCCTTCACTCAATTGAACCCTCTTTACCACTGCTTTGATAGATTCCATAATTTCCTAGAAATGTTGACGCAAAAAAGAATTTGTTTAGTTTTCGTAATGATAATATACGATAAAAATGAAGTGTCTCTTTAAAGAAGAACCTTATACTGCCTGGAAAAAATACACATTTTTCTCATATTCGGTTTGTAACAACGGTATGGCGAAAGAGAATTTTCGTATAAAAGGAAATTCTTTATTTTTGAGAGAGAACAAAATAGTCTATTTCACATCGTAGGGAAGAATCTGAGGAACGTCCGGAGCGGAGACAAGTTTGGCTCAAACCTCGCTAGGGTGAAATGTGGAGAAGATAGTGAGTGTTAGGAACATCTAGGAGGAAGTTGTTCTGGTAAGGACTCCGGACTTGATGGAGTTAGTTGAATTGAGCTGTTTATCACATAACGAATGGGAAATTATGTTAAAGCAGGAATTTTGGCTTGTTGTTTTCTTGTATGGAAAACTCATGTAATTAATTTAGTTGTACATAATCTACTTCTTGTTTCTTAGCTAAATTTGTTTTGTTTTTAATTTGAATCTGAGTTTTAATTCAATTGTTTTACGAACTGTAGTGATCTTATCGATAACCTTTACTGCCTAGTCAAGAGCCAATACAAACTATAAAAATACTTTTACAAAAGCAGTAATGCGTTTACGTGGAAACTGTTTTTAATATTTTTGCATCGGAAATAATATTTCTTTAATCTTAAAAACGTGTAACATTACTAGACGATAATTTATAGGGAAAAAATGTTATAGGTGTTAATGTATTAGAGTTATTTAAGGAGGCTCAGGCTGAGAACTTAGGAATTAAATGAGGTATTTATACCACATATATACTGAATTTCAGCTGAATTGAAAAATGCCGTTCAAATAATAATTAACCATTGATGATAAAGGAACTTTTCTTCTGCGTTTTACAAAAATATAGATCTTACACATACACATAGTGAATTGGCATTTAGCTTAGTAAAAAAGCGGATTTCATAGCTGAAGAACATAAATGGAATTAGAAATTACAACGCATTAGAACAATTACAACACATAGACCGTAATGTATCTGAATTTGTTTGTGCTATCCTACATAAGAATGATTAAAGTTTTCATGCATCCAGATAATATACTGTATTAAATTTAGAACACACACATATATATATATTTCATTCTGTTTGAAATTGTATGACATCATTAAATTACTCTTTGAAAAATATTCGCCAATAGACCGTTATGTATAGGAAATATTTTGTGTACTTCAGTAAATAAACTAGAAATTAGCTCCTTGGCAAACACAACGTATCCGTTTTAATTTTTTTCGGGAAAAGTAATCTAATTTTATTGTGCATTTAAAAAAGGTTTATTATATTAATTGCATCAAATACTAAATTTCAAGTAAGAAATTATATTCACAATGCATATTTAAATTTTTTTTCAATTAAAGTGCACCTTTTCAATGGTATGATTTGTAAAAAAAAAATCGTACTTTTAAGATTTGGCTATTGGCTTCTAATTTTGAAGCTGATGGATTAAAAATGACAACATTTTAGTACTTTTAAACAAAAATGACCCCATCTTGACGAATTTAAGCAAAAATATTTCAGATTTATGAGTTAAAACAAATACTTAAAAAAATGCCATTATTCTCGCTCAATCAATCCACTTTTTTTTAACCTTTAAAACAAATTTTAATGCAAACTTTTAGAAATAATTAGTTAGAAAGCTATGGGTCTTCCTTAAACTTTTTCTTCTAAATTGATATTATAATTGTCCAGTTAATTTCACGGAGTTTAAATTTGTTTATTTTTATCCTCCTTAGTTGAATGTAAATATAAAAAAGTTAAGATGGAATTATTTCCAAATGTCGATTGGTCGACAGAGGATAACTTGCTTTGTAAAAAAACTAATTAAGGAACTTCAATGTGGGTTTTTATTTCTTAGAATTTTCTTGAAAAATGTAATTTAAGAAAATCTTTATTTTTATTATCCAATCATTTTTCTCTTTACATTTTAATGAGAAAGTGTATTACTGAAAAAGTAAATTCCTATTATTCCCCTTTCTCCCTTTTATTCACAAAAATGGAGTGTAGTTGCCACCATTACAGAAATGTTATTAAAACTTACAAAATGATAATAACAATAACAAGAACAATAACTCGGAAACAAATTCAAATTTTAAAAAAATTGAGAATTTATATGACATTCTCGTATTTATTCAAATAGCTAATGTAAATTTCATCAATATTCCATATTCTAAAAGTAGTAGTCATGGAATGTAAACAGAGAATCAGATTTTAATGAAATAGATGTTACACTTATCATTTTTAGGGAACATGGTGTAGTGGGTATCGCATATCGATTTCGTTGTATTTGAAGTAGTATAACGTCACTAAAATGTACTGCAAATGTCTACCGATCATACACTATCTCTGAATTATTGTGCGTGCGCTTGTGAACGAATTATAAAACGCTACACACACCATTTTCAATAGGGAACACATCATTGTGAACCTCGGCAACATAAAATGAGTTTTACGGCAGTCCAAGTAATGCGTCATACAGAATCCAGTTAAGGAACAAATAAATAATAATTCGAAAGTATAGACACCAAATAACACCGTTTAATTTTTTTAATTAATTTGCATTCTCCTTTAGTTGGGGAGGATAAACAAACTACACCTTTCACAGATCATCTATTTATTAGATACACCAGCAGCATAATAATAAAGTCGTGGATTGTGCAGGGGTATTGGGAGAAGGCAATCCACTAAAGTTTCGCTTTAGTTAGATGGCCGAAATAAGAAAATTATTATGCGTCGGCGGCCCATCTGGAATCAGGAACAATATTTTAGCTATGCAAGCAAGGGAAGTACAACAGAGAGTGTGATGACCCTAAATTTGACTTTTATACATAGCCCTCATGGAAAGGTTTATGCATACTTTTGATAGTATGCGTTTCAAGAGGTCCGAGATTTCGAACACATGTCTGTACTTAAGACTATCAGATTGGACTTGGACATATAGAAAGCAGACTATACTTGGTAATGTACACTTATGTTCTCATTACTGTGACTGATATCTCTTATACGTTTCTAACTATTTGAATTGTTCACATAGTGCACATATAGAAATTGATTTAGGGACTACGGGAAAAAATATTAATTGAATTGTTTCAAGAACATATAGAACAAAGTAATAAATCACCCTATCAATTTTATAACATACTAGCAAACCCCGCGGCTTTGCTCGAGTAACAGTGGAAATATACTTTTATTTAAGAAAACGTTCACTTTTATGAATAATTCAAAAATTACTATTTAAAACACAGTTTAACTAAACCTCATTATTACACTGCATTAGGCAGAAATGAAACTTAAATTAATAAAAAGAACTAAAACTAAATAAATGATAAGTTAGAAAATATTTTGAAGCTTTTATGCTCATTTCAGTATTCATTTGAAGTTTTGAATAAGCCGTTCTTAATACTTTACATCTAAAAAATAACCGTCATATCAAATTCCAAGCTTCTTCCCTATCGGTCTACCACCTCTTTTGTGGCAGTGGCACTAACATAAAATGCCTATGTTGAAACACAAACTGTCACCATTAATTTGGCAACATTAATTTTGATATCGGTTTGGTATTTCCTAATATTCCATAGAAATGGTAATTCAGAAAGTTTTTAAAAGCTTTATTTAGAACATTTATTGTTCCTCCTGCCAACCCGAGGTGGTAGTGGCACCGGCGTAAAATATAACCTCTGTAGAATCAGAAATTGTCAGCATTGATTCGCAACCATTACTTTAGTAATCAGTTTATTATTTACTAAGATTGCATAGAAATCGTAATTTAGGACTTTTTTAGTACGCTTTTCGCTCCCTCCCATCGCTTCACCTCTTTTACATTTCAAATTTATTTTCGACAGGTCTTAGAGGGCATTTATATGTTATAAGTAACAACCATGTCAGTTTCTAGCCTCTTCAGTATCACATAAATCGCAATTTAGAACGTTTTTTGCTCCTGCAAATTCCAGGTGGTAGTGACACCAACATGCAATAGAGCCTATGTTGAAGCAAAGGAAGATCATGATCAATTTCCAACCACTACTTTTGAAATCGGTTTGCTACTTTCTTAGTTTGCGTAGAAACCGCCATGTAGAACGTTTTTAGAAGTTTTTCGCGCATTATCACCCTTCGTAAATTTCTATTTTTTTTAAGAAATGCTCTTAACCCTCTAGTGCATACTGTTGCCAATTGGCAAACTTTCTCTCCTTATCGTTTATTTACCATTTCCTCTTGATAACTTTATGCTTTATGTATTCATTTTGACCCTATACTTAGAGTTAGTACATTAAAAATACCATAGGTGATAATGGTTGTTTATCAGTTACAAATAAAAAGGAACTTTTAAAGCCTTCCATTTCTCTAGCCACAGATGGATTTCTAACACAAATAAAAAATATTTAAAATGCAAAATTTCATTTGAAAAAAATATTTTTCAAAAGAATATGCTTTTAAAAGTGATTTTAAATAATTTTCAGTAAGATTTTTTGCAACAAATATTGTTTGCATGCGAATATACGTTTGTTGCCATTTGGCAACACCATGAATTGCCTGCTATTCATTCAATTGCGCTGCTATTTACATTTTTAATATTCTGTGCAATGAATTTGCTGATTGTTTCATCTTGCTTTTTGTCTATTTTTTCGTAAAAAAATTTATTCTGATAGAGCCTCATCATGTTCACCATATATTTTAAAGCAAATATACTAAAACATATATTAACAGAAGAAATTGGAATTGGATGGTCTAGTGAAAGTGGCATTTCTTACAATGACAAGGATGACAATCCACCTTTTGATCCAAGCGTTCTGTTCAAAAACGTTTCAAACACTTATGATGAGACTGACTCTGATTTACAAGCAGATAAATCAGCTAATGAAATTGACTAGAATTTTGATGCAAACGTTGGGATAGTGAATATTCCATATACATCAAAACAAAAGCAGCCAGGGAAACGTAAACAGAAAAAAGTGGAAGCTTCAAACTCTTTGGCAGATCCTTCTTGGATAAAGATTATTGGAGATGTTTCTCTGCCTGAAAGTCTTTTATCATTAAAAACACCATATAAATATTTCTTGTATTTTTCCACCCAGTACGTTTCGAGCAAAGCTTTCAAAAAACAAGCCTGTATAGTGTTTTAAAACATATTCAAAAGCCACTTAATATATGCTCGAAAGATATAAAAAAGTATCTAAGGATTTGTATGTTGAGTAGCGTGGCAAACTTTAAAATCATAAGATTGTTTGTGAACCCTGTCATTGGTGTATCACCAGGTAGTCGCACTATGATCTTGAATACATTTGAAAGTATATAGTATATGACAATTTTTCCGATTATACTAACGATTTTAAACGATTATACATTGTCTAATGGGAAAGATAAATTATTCAAATTGAGACCAATAGTCGGTACCCTAAATGGAAATTCTTATCCATTCCCATCAAAACATCTCTCTGTGTTTATGAGCAAATAAGTCCGCCAAAGGCTCGTCACTATATGAAGCAGTGTATCCCCCCCTCCCTCAAAAAAAACTCGCATAAATGTGGTTTTAAATTATTATTTTTCGCAGGGGTGTGAGATCTGCGTACAATTTTGACATTTATTGCAAAAAAATTACAACCAGTCTGCCAGGTGGACATGAGTTGGAGGTTAGCGTTTGAGGTTAGCGTTAGACTAACTCATCTAGTTGTTGAACCTGCAAATCATGAACTGTATTTTCATAACTATTAAACATTAGTGAACACAATGACTCTCTTAAAATCAAACTAATTTCGTGCCTCTGAATAATAAGAAAAACAGAATCCCGTGCTGCAAAATACCACCCTATAATTAATAGAAAAAAGACCAGAGAAATATCGTAGAATATGCTTAGAATACGCTTAATGCATGGTGTTGCCATTTGGCAACCATTTAAAAAAATACAAAATACGGAAAAATATAAGAGTGATATATTTTTTAGTATTTTTCCTTTAATGTATGTCCATTAAGGAATCAAATGTATTTTTTTAAAGGAAAAATAGAAAATCATGCACTAGAGGGTAAAAGAGCATTCGTGTCCTATAGCTACCATTCCAAATTTCATTTTTCTAGACCCTTCAGTAGCACAAAAATCGCATTATTAGACCTTTTTGGCTCTTGTACTCCCTTTGGGCTAGTAGAACCGACATGAAATATAGCCTTTTGTGGAGCAAGGTCTTTCACCATCATTTTGACACCATTATTTTTTAAATCGGTTCGTTATTTCCTGAGATTGCGCAGAAATCATCATTTAGAGCGTTTTTTAGAACTCTTTTTGCGCATTTTCCCCCCCCTTTAAATTTCGAAGGTTTTAAGAAATGTTCTTAGAGATCATTTATATCTTATAAGTAACTACCATTCCAAATTTCATGTTTCTAGTCCTTCAATAACACAAAAGTTGCATTTTTAGAAAGTTTTTTGCTCCTGCACCCTCTTTGGGCTAGTGGCACGGACATAAGATATAGCCTATGTTCTAAGTGGGACTAACACAATCATTTTGATACCAATGCTTTTAAAATCGGTTTGGTAACTCCAGAGATTACCTCGAACAAATACACAAACAAACAATTTTTACTTCTTTATAATATTAGTATAGATATACATCGGCAGAATAGCTACAATCGTCTTTGACAGTGACGTGTAGTGGTACCAAAGCCTGCCGCTATTTATTAAAAGAAGTATTACAGAATAAATTTTTCGGATAACCTACAGATTAGCTTGTCTCGTTTGACAGCTATTTGTTGGATCTCATCTAATTGCATTAATTAAACTGAACGTTTGTCTAGTTGCGTTGCGAAATGTGTTGAGTCGCTGTACAAATAGAATACGTTATTGAAATGTTACTCGTTCGTGGTAAATGGAATCATTCTAATAATAATGTTTTTGTCATTAAAAATTCCATGTCTTTCGGAAGATTCTTGTGCAAACTACATCGTTGTACTGTGTATACTTTTTGAATTGTTGAAATATTACTTCTTCTAAGGCTTCCGATATATTTACGTGTTGTAGGGCGAGGACGTACAAGCTGATAGACGAACCGACTGTCATTGACATAAACTGTATTCAACTGTAGTGGAATAGTGTTAAATATTGACCATCAGTCGAAGTTTTCTGTATTGAAGCATATGGTTATGTTATCAGTACTAAATTCATAAAAAATAGAATATGTTTCTAAGTATATATGGTAAATGTAATTTGTTGTCTACAAAGAACTGAAAGGAATTTCTTGACTCTTTTAATAAATTTGACAGACCAGTTATTATTCCTGTCATTTTCGGTTGATATAATGCTGCAGGTTCTTTGTTTTTACCTTTTTAATCTTATCACTTTACTAACTCATCACGAAATAAACTTTTCTTTAAAAATCACTAAATAATTAAATTAAACTAGTTTTTTACAAAACACATTTTTTATTGTGTGTTACTTTACATTTTCACAGCTAAAATTTTGAATATGATATAATCATTGTACAATTTAGTTCCATTTCATTTTATAGGTCTATAATTTCGATAATCAAATGAAAGAATAAGAGATTGACAATAATTATTCGTACAAAAGTTTAATTTTTGGAAGCATTTTGAGTAGCATTTGTCAGCAATTCTGCTAGATTAACAGCCAAATAACTCATGTATTGTTTATGAAAATTATCGCTTAAAAAGGGTATTTTATACCAAAATCTTTAAAAAGTAGTTTGAGGAGATTATCAAAATGTGGGAACATTTAATTAA
Organism: Maratus speciosus; assembly: GCA_963932465.1. NCBI lineage: Eukaryota > Metazoa > Arthropoda > Arachnida > Araneae > Salticidae > Maratus > Maratus speciosus. Next base: position 293,693,669 of record OZ010791.1, read on the forward strand.
TTGTAAGAGTTTAATTATAATAATTTCTAAAGTTTTCATATTATAACACCATTTTTTTACTATATAGTATATAAGCTTAGAATACCATATAGAAATATTAAAAGATAGCGATTGTTCTGGGAAATTACTATTTAAAGCATGTAATTAGTAGATCTGCAGTATACAGATTTTGAACATAACGTCTCTGTAGATTACACAATTTTGAACATTGCTGATATTTAGGTTATACAATTTTGATATTGTTGTCCTTTAAGTTACGCAAATTTAACTTCTTCACAACAGCTTTCCTCTTTTAGGAAAAGAGAAGAGATGGGGGTTGCAGCATCTGTAGTAGAGATCCGCACTTTAAGATATTTGGAGATCGTAAATTATTACCAGGTTCAGTTTCTTTGCATTCGCTGGAGTCTATAAATAGCTGTAGGCTGTGATCAGTGTAGAAATAATGCTTTTAAATTGTTTTTTACGAAATTTGTTTATTTGGAGTAACTATATAAAATTAAAGCATTTTCATACAGAAATGGATAGGGATGGTGCCTGATAGAATTTCTAAAGACGATTTTTTTACATGACTGAGTTCATGAAGTGCAAGGGAGCAATTCCCAATTATTCTGTAATATACACATTGGCATCAAACAATTGGCGAAAAGAGCACATGAAAAATGAATGATGTCATATGAGAAAAATTATCTGTTACCTTTGGACAATGAGGAGAATTTTGAATTGTGTGGCAGGGCCACCAGCATAGCAGTCCTAAAAAATAAGCCAAAAAGAATTCGAACGCCAATTCGTACGTTAAGAGCAAAGGTGTGAGAACATAGCGTTAAAGACAATACAGACCGCATTTACTGGAAATGTTTATGATTTAACAAGGAAGTCATACTCAAAAATTAAGCGGAGATCAAAGAGTTATTTCTACTGGCCGAAAGCAAAGTCGATCTTTATTCTTTTTTTTATCTAGTCAGCGGGAATAATCATCTAAATGAATTTTATCAATGCGAGAGCCGATTTAGTGATAAAGGCATCTGTTAAATATCTTTTCTTTCTTTTCTTTTGGAGGAAAGTTACAATGGGAACTGAAATAAAGGTTAGGATAAAATGAATAAGTAATTAAAGATTAGTTTTAACTGAAATTTAGAGAAAGGAATAATTTAAGAAAAATATATGTGATTCCACATCACATATATCTCCCCTTCAATCAACGAAAAGAATGTACATAAAGGGCGTGAAATCAATTTTCATATGCTCTTAGAAGTACATTATGTATAGGGCAGTCATGCAAACGAAATCAGATATGTTCAAATTAAAGCAACAGCAATTGAACTTCTCTCTAAGTAGGCAACCATCCTAAAATAAAAGTATATCATGATATAAATATATTGGTACCATAAATTTTGTCAAATACAGATGACATTATATATTGTTTCTATTTAGAAACAGCTGCAGCAACATCAATAAAATTTGTGATCACTTTTCCATTCGTCATATTCAGACGATGACCTGTATCAAAAATGTGCACATACAAATAAAACAAACATTGGGCCTAAGTCCACAGGTCAGTTGCCAACTGGCAATAAATTCAAAAATGTTTCTCATAATAAACATTAAATATGTGTATTGACCAATACTATAATTATAATAAAATACTCGAGTAATATAATGCAACTAAAAACATAATATTAAACACAGATAAACAAAAACATAATACAAATAACGAAGGATTCTGAAATAATGTCCATAATAATGAGTAAAAGCATATATATTTTTTAATTTATATCTTCCTGTTTTTTTTTTTTTTTGTCTCACAACATTGATTTTAAACAAACGTGTACATAAGGTGACAGTCCAAGAAATGCTATATAATCAGGATATGAAAAAAAATTAGCTGAAACACTGCCATAAGCCATTTAATTCACGTGACAACTGTGTTGTTAGGTGTATATTTATTAAAATGTATTTTTTTAAGACCTGAAACATTAAAATTTTGAATATGAAATTTACAATTTAGAGAAGACATTGAATTATATTGACTATCAAAACAGTATTGTTATGTAAACTAAGAAAAAAAATCCTCATAAAATATTATTCGGTATCACCCATAAAATATCTTTACTGAAAACAGTTACTGATAAATGGAAGACGCTGAACATTTAGGTAGAAAGTGTAAAAGATGCTAGACATATGTGAAAAAGAAAAAGTAATATGTAAACCGATACATAATCTCAATAGAATGCACGGTTGGTATAAACACCAATAAAAGACTTGCAATGACCATTAAGCAGGAGTATAACAGTGTCTTTGCTTATAAAAATTGACAATATACCTTCACTGAAAAGTAGTGTGAAAACATTGATAGGTATGCAATTTTTTTCTTTATCGTCTTGACTGGCGTGTACCGTTTACCGATGTGTATAAAATTGACTGAAGTGTAAGCTTTTTTGAAAGTGCCATGAGCAAACGTGTAAATACCTTGTACAAATTATAAGAGAACGAATATTGCGTTAAAGGTGAAAAAAAATGTGTGAATTTTGGCAGATGTAATAAAAAAAATGCACTTTGATAGAATTTTAAATAAAGAAGCAGTAAGCTCCTTAGATATAATGACAATACAGATAGTATGTGTATAAGTATACATTGACTGAAAAAGAAACTATTAATGGTCGCGTATGCGGCGTGAAGTACTACTGTATATCATGCGTACCCAATTGAAAGTAAAGAAATTTGAAGAAGCAAATGTAAATCATACATAAACATCAACATATGTTATGCAGAAAAGTGTCTATATTTGTCTGAATTATTCCAAAAATGTAATGAAATTTGCATGTGTAAACAGTAAAACACGGAATAATTGGCAACACTAGTGCAAGTGGGAAGGAAGCAACTTGAGCTGTATTGAATCATTCATAACTAATAAAAATTTAAAAGAAACGACCAATGTATTCTAAACAAATGACATAAAATATTCCAAAAAACTGCACTGAGGACCACTAACAAAACAACTGCACATGTAATCTTCATATGAATAGCATGCTTCAAAAATATACCTTTGTAAGAAAAACCGCTGTAAAACGATGTAGAAACCATTGTAAAAACCTTTTGTAAAAAAATTTTGTACTTGCTGCATGCCAAGCGAAGTTTTTGTGAGTGAGGGTCATTTGCGAAAATCCAGAAGTACACCAAAAGAGAAAAACCTTTGTAAGAAAACTCAACGTTGTAATATTGGCAAACCAATGAACATTCGCATAAACACTGCGTGTAAAAAAAAAAGTGCAATTGATGATCAGAAAGACCTACAAAGAAACAGAATATCTACACCAAGTTATGACCAAAAAGACGTAATATTTTTTTGAAATCATGGTGACCGCAATGCAAAGTAAGTATGAAAATGTAATCTAAAATAATAAAAAAGTAACTAAGTATACCTATATGTGATTTTTTAAAAATATGTACATCAGAAAGCAAACCAAGAAAAGTAGACAGAAAATAAAGGAAAAACATTTGAGATCCACCGCTGAAGTCTTACTGGCAATTAGGGCTTAACAACCAGAGGAAAACTAACAGTAAATCAAAAATGCGAAATTTGGAATCATTCATCTATTCCTGTCGACCTGAAACAGTTGAATGAAAGAAAATCCGAGACAAGTGTATTGCACGAAGAACACAGACCATGAAATAATTGACATTAATCAATCTTTAAATAGCAATGTTTCAAAATTTGTATATCCTAAGAAAACAAATATATTTGTGTAAGAAAAATGTATGAGAAAAAAAAACCCCTATTAATCGTTTACGTTTATTTTATGAATAAACGCATGCGAACAATGTAAACATTCACGGTCGAAGGGAGCGAAGAAAGCCATGTATCGCATAAAGTTAAGTAACAAAATGTGTAAATGAATGAATAAGAATTAACCTTGCACTAGCATGCCTGAAAGGAGGATGTATGTATAAGTTATGTTGTACGTTGAAAAAAAAAAAACTGTTTTTGCTTAAAATAAAATCTAAATGTATCACAAAAAGGAGAAAAAGCAGGGGGATTTATGTCTAAAGACTTCTTGTAAGTACGGTTATGTGCGATGCAGTTAATACATCTTGAAATATTTTTACAATTAACTGAAGTGTGAGATTCACCGCAATTACCACATGCCAAATCATATACACAAACTTTTGCCAGATGGCCTAGCCGTTGGCAATGGAAGCAACGTTTTATATTAATAAATGGCCTGACAGTGTAATCAATAGAATTAATATTTAATTTACCATGTTGAATTAAGGAATTAGCAATCCATGATGTAACACTAATAGTCCAATTGTATTTTAAACCTTGTCTTAATTTATGTTTTCTTCCAAAGTGAATAGAAGGAATGGTGTTGCCAATCATTTCATTTATAGACATCATGATATCTGGCACACCTATATTATCATCAATACCCAATAAAATTATTTTTGTGCAGTCAGAAAAATCCCTATCTGGAGTTTTGTTCTCACAAAACTTTAAAATGTAATCAGGTACTGAAATAAAATTAACATTTTTATTTTTTGAGAAGTCAGAAATAGTTGTACCAGAATCTGTGTCTGTTTGAGTTTTAGCATTATCTAAAATTTTGGATGACGAGTCTTTAACATTAGAATTAAATTTCTTATCTTTAACTTTAATTATATTAAGTGGTTCATCCAAGTTAGGTCCATCAATGTCGCATTGAACAGCTATGTCATTATGCGTAGACTGTTTGGACGAGGTAAGTGTCCTTACCTTTTCAAATAAAGGCTTATTTACTCTTTGTAAGTCGTCATTACCTTTTTGTAAAACATTCCACTCTGATTGAACACTACCCATCAAATCATTTAAAATATTAAATTTAAATTCAATTTCTTTTTGATAAGAATTAAACTTCTGAACGAGTTCAGGCTTAGCCTCATTTAAAATAGGGTCAATTAATGCCTGAACATCTGTAACAATAGTTTTAGAATATCTGTTAATAGTTTCACTTAAACTACTTAAACATGAAATCTTAAAAGGATTAGAATCCAAACCAGTTGTTTCAGAATCAATGTTAGTTTTTGAAAACATTACCTGTTGTGCATTAGGTTTTAACTGAAAATTAAATACAGCAGAGGGCTCTTGTGTCAATTTGTGTGGCTTTTTCTTACCCATCATATATCATGAATTATAAAATACAAAAACAAATACACAAGTACTCTATCTGATAATTCCAAAAATATGAAGGACATATCTAAATGCAATATAATAAATAGTAGTCAAATGTGAGATTTTTTTTGAAGTGAATATTAAAAATTTTAAATGTTAAAGATATAGCCATAAACTAATAAGTATTATACTCCACAGTTAAAAACATGACAATGCATGTACAAAAAACTTCTAAATAGTTATTTAAATATCGGAAAACTGCACTCTCTGTAACGGAATAATTTTTAGTGACTGCATATAGGAACAACAAACATTGCAATTATATGCATAAAAAGGGTTTTAAAATTAAATTAAAAGGGGAAAAATAGTCAATTCAATTGACCCAATTTTTTTCTCAAATCATATTGTTTATCTTCTGTATCAAATGCATAAGAAATACTATAATGCATCAAGAAAATTATCAAAAGATTTTCGTTTACCTAAATAACCTAAAATGAAAGTTCTTATAAGGCTATAGTTACTGGCGGAAAATAATCATGCATGCAAAACTTTTAAATATTAAAATTATTTCATATTCTCGCTATAGAATAATGCACTGTGAAAAATAGTTTCACTTGAATAGATATAATCAATGTGCACACTACTTTAAACATATTGATTATCTAGATAGATTTAATTATTCAAGTAAAGTCATGGCTACTTTTAAGCAGAGATAAAAATACTTCCTTAATAGTTCTGTACAAACACATTAAAACATAACTTACCTTTAAACTGAGAATTTATATAAATAGAGATTCGATTCAACTGGTAAAATTTTATATCCCTCAAAATGAAAATAATGTCAATAATAAATGAAATCTTTATTCGTTACCAGTATTCATCTTTATCTCTCTATCTATTGTTTTTTTTTTTTAAATAAGACTTCCGGTCCAAAAAAAAAATAGTTTGAAACTGGCAGCATCCTGTTTTATTATTTACTTGGAAACAAAAATATTTTAGATGGACCATTAACTTACATAAAATTTTTTAAATGAAAGTCATAATATAAAATATAAGATAAATAAATATATATCTATATATAACTGTCAATTTATAATACTTCAAAAGGAACTGCACTAAAAAAAATAAACAAAATATATAATCATTAAATAAAATGAGAGAAATGATAAAAACTTTTTTTTTAAGAAGAAGAAAAAAAAAACATAAAAAAATCCAAAAGAATGCGATCCATAAAACACTTATTCTAAATTAGTACTTATTCTAAAATACTTATTCTAAATTTTTAAAAATAGATTGTCTTGATCTTTGTGATACTTATTCGAGCCAAAAGTGAACAGTAAATAAGTATTTTGGATATCTGAAAAATGTAATTTTATCATGCTATCGTTTGGCATCTTAGTTCTTAAATAGCATTTGTAAAACTGTGATAAATTTCAAAGAAATCTAAAAGTATTTACAGCTGTTATTATTCATGCAAACAAAATATGAGCATGAGAAAATAAAAATGCATACTCAACGACAATTGTTAAAAATTAATGTATTATTATAAATACTACATTTTATAAAAATGTCATGTAGTCAAAATAGAAATCGAGCATTAATAATTATAAAAATATAAAATGCATATAATATTTTTCTCATACTCACATGATAAGCTGTAATTGTTTATATATATGCATATTTTCTTTTATGCTCTTCCATTTTTATAATCGATGTAACTGTATCAATATTTGATATTCATTATTATATTGTACCTTTTTTTATGACACTTTTAACTGCTTTCATTCAATAGTTAACAGTATTATAATGAAAATGAACGTTGAATATCGAATTTGAATTCAAAACACAAAATAGGTTAATGCACTTTTTTTTGCAGAAAGGCAATATCAGCACCCACAAGTGGAAGTAAAAAAAAAATAAAATCAGTGTGAAAACAATACGACGTCAAATATGGAAATCTGCAGCACTTTAGAATCATAAGTAGTGAATTGACTCAGTATATTTCTGCATAAATTTACGAAGCATCCAAATAAGTCGAAATAAAAAGCACTGATTCATCCAAAGTCGGTGAACAGAGTAACCCGGAGGCGAACTATAGGAGTCACAAATAGGCTACCGCAGCTTCCTAAGCCTACATTGGAAGGAGAGTCTGTAACAAGCGGGAGAGATTACGGCGAACATCGTGAAAAAAAAATCTTGATCCGAAGAATCAGCTGAAACAGTCATAAATGACACTCACCACTGGGATCTAACTCCATAATTATTAAAATAATGAAATCCATTAGAAAAAGTCCGGCAGCATAAATTCACAGGAAACACGGGCACTTCATACAGCAGTCAGGTAAATGGGAAGTTACTTAACAGACCACGATCCCCATAAATAATAGGTAGTCATCTATCGAGGCAATAGACATTCCAAAAATACCGGTAGAAAAGACGTCTAGAAATTCACATCCGTAATAGGCAAACTAATAAACATCAGGTAGGCTAATAAAAACAGACAGGCAGGCTAATAAACAGGCAGGCAGGCAGTCTAATAAACAGGCAGGCAGTCTAATAAACAGGCAGGCAGTCTAATAAACAGCCAGGCAGTCTAATAAACAGCCAGGCAGTCTAATAAACAGCCAGGCAGTCTAATAAACAGGCAGGCAGTCTAGTAAACAGGCAGGCACCATCCCATAAAGTTCCGGAAAAATTTTGCGAATGCCCTGTATAGGCACCAATATTTTGTAGTAGAGATCCGCACTTTAAGATATTTGGAGATCGTAAATTATTACCAGGTTCAGTTTCTTTGCATTCGCTGGAGTCTATAAATAGCTGTAGGCTGTGATCAGTGTAGAAATAATGCTTTTAAATTGTTTTTTACGAAATTTGTTTATTTGGAGTAACTATATAAAATTAAAGCATTTTCATACAGAAATGGATAGGGATGGTGCCTGATAGAATTTCTAAAGACGATTTTTTTACATGACTGAGTTCGTGAAGTGCAAGGGAGCAATTCCCAATTATTCTGTAATATACACATTGGCATCAAACAATTGGCGAAAAGAGCACATGAAAAATGAATGATGTCATATGAGAAAAATTATCTGTTACCTTTGGACAATGAGGAGAATTTTGAATTGTGTGGCAGGGCCACCAGCATAGCAGTCCTAAAAAATAAGCCAAAAAGAATTCGAACGCCAATTCGTACGTTAAGAGCAAAGGTGTGAGAACATAGCGTTAAAGACAATACAGACCGCATTTACTGGAAATGTTTATGATTTAACAAGGAAGTCATACTCAAAAATTAAGCGGAGATCAAAGAGTTATTTCTACTGGCCGAAAGCAAAGTCGATCTTTATTCTTTTTTTTATCTAGTCAGCGGGAATAATCATCTAAATGAATTTTATCAATGCGAGAGCCGATTTAGTGATAAAGGCATCTGTTAAATATCTTTTCTTTCTTTTCTTTTGGAGGAAAGTTACAATGGGAACTGAAATAAAGGTTAGGATAAAATGAATAAGTAATTAAAGATTAGTTTTAACTGAAATTTAGAGAAAGGAATAATTTAAGAAAAATATATGTGATTCCACATCACAGCATCCTCAATCCCTACACTGGTTATGCCCCTCAATTAAATGAACTTTATTCTACAGAAATTGGGGATAATAATAGCCAAATCGCCAAAATGAAGAATATTTTTGTTCCCCCTACCTCACCAATTTTGAAGGTGGAGAAGAGGTAACTTAAATAAATGGTTATTTGTTGTTTTAGAGAGTAACAAATGGATCAGATATTTTTTTAATACTTAAATATTAAAATTTTGCATGTTGGAATTCAGAAGGGGGGGGGGGAGCAACAAATTACTACTTCGTAATAGCTTAAAGAAAACAGTATGCTTATAAAGTTTTACAAATTATTATTACGTATGCATAATTTCAAAAGTGTAGTCGAATAAATTTAAGGAGATTTTGAACTAAGTATGAATTTTATAGGTTCTCATTTTCATTAACCTCCTGACTGCCCAGCAAAAGGGCAAAATTCGAATGTTGTTTTTTCTGTAATTTTTTAAAAGTGGTAAAAAAAGATGATTTTTCTAACATTATATTACGTGTATGGATATAATACTTGGGATATTTGATAATTAGTGAATGGTTTAAAACTGCATTATATCAGTAGAATTATAACAATTTAAATAATGCTTTTATTGCAGTGAAACTAACAGCTTAGTGAACGGAAATTTATTGAACACGGCGCTGGGAAGGTTAAGAAACTGCTTTTCAATAAAATGTACATCATTAGATTAACCGGACAGTACATGTTTAAAATTGGCTGAATATCAGTTTTCAGCATTTCATACCAATAGATATAGCGTTTATTTTGAATAAATTCTGCTAATCTTATGAAGTTGAATAAATTATTCCTCTGTAAATAAAGCTGAATATTTGTCTGAATGCTCCAACTTATTATTTTTTTATAATAGATTATATTACCGTTTACGATTTCACCTTACATCTTAATTTGTTAACAAGTTGAAAACATTCAGAAAAATAAAATCTGGAAATACATAGCATGCCACAATCTTTTTTGCCAAATATTTAAATATTAATCAGAAAAATCTACTAACTCGAATTTATTTTTAGTTTAAAAAGACAGAATTACCTCCTTTGCAGCAAGTAAATTTTATAAATTGATTATACATATTTAAAGGTTAAAGCATTTCTGGAAAGTTTTTCTATGCTAATCAACTTTCTAAAAATTCGTCACAGAAAATCTTTTTGCAGTTCCTTTAATTTCCGCCCAGTGATGAGTTTGCTGTATCCCATCTTCATTTTGACAAAATAACTTTTCTATGTCTTCCATCTTTTTTTTTTTTTTTTTTTTTTTCTTAAGCATTATTTTACGACACCGTGGCGGAAGAAAAGAAGTTTTTATTTTCTGAAAACTAAATCTGTCGTATTTACTAGAGACAACACGGGCTCGGGTTCAAAGTGAAAATTTTACACGCTTTTACGTGGCTTTTACGTGACTTTGCGCACGTATTTGTTGAAATATACAAAGCGGTATCTGTGTCTATTTATATTAAGGAAACTTATACTGCTACGGATAATTTAGATATTATTATTTAATTCTTAATTTGAGGGAACCTCATTATTGTGAATTAGGAGAATATGAGATTTGAATTAAGGAGAAAATATTTATTCCAACCCAGCAGTCATCCCTTTCCCAAAAAATCCCTGCCGGCTCGGCCTACAGGCGGAGGTAGATTTCGAAGTTAAATACTAATTTCACCAACAAAAACTAAATCAGGATTAGAGATAAACCTAGTTTACCAATGTTATCTGGCTGCATTTGACGAATTTTTAATTTCATTTTCCTGTAAGAGCTTGTTCTATCAGAATGATATTAAGTCGGTATTAAAAAAAAATATATTTTCAGACTCATTTTTAAAAGCAAAAACATGAAACTTGCTAATGTGATTTTTTGAAGAGATTTATAAGCGTCTCGTGTTTTTATTTTTCGTTCAATTAATTAGAACTTTGATTTACAATTATTTTCACAGTAGGACATCTTTTTTTCGTTTCCAGCACTATCGCTTCGGGAAATTCGGTTCAAAATGCCCACTTTGACAGCATTTATTGAAATATATTCTGCTTTTATAAAAAAAATGGACCAATAGAGCACATTATATAGTTCCTGAATAAGAGAACCTACCAATGGGATGCGTTTGAGAGCGAAAATGAATTTAAATATGAGTCATAAAATAAGCCGTTTGGATTTGAGTACACCCTTAATACGATAACTTTTTAGTCAACCCGTTTTTTTTTTTATCTGTAAGAGTTGATTCTATCAAAAACTTGTCAATATGATGCTGTACATAATATTAAGGAGATATAATAAATTTAAGCCGATTGGATAGCTTGTAAATTGATAAAGTTATGAATTTTTTTTTCTTCTCTAAACCCCCTCCCCATCGCTCTCCATTTTTTTCGATTTTTATTTTTTTTTTTTTTATTTATTTGTTTATTTATTTGCAGTAAGAGTTGATCCTATGAAAAGCTCGTCAATATAAAAGTTGTAGATAATATTAAGAAAATTTATAATAAATTTAAGTGAATTTGATATTTAATTGACGATGTTATGAATTTTTTCTCCCGAAAACCCTATATTTTGCTCCCCTTGGGCCCATTTTTAATTTTATCAAAAATCTGTGATGCATAAATTTTTGGCCCTTTTCCTAGAAGTAATAATAACTTTAAACTGATTTGATACGTATAAAAATTAAGAAGTTGTGGGTTTTTTTTCAGTTTTCACAAAACCCCTCCCTAATTCCAATCCTTGGTACGATTTTGCCCACTAACGAATTTGACCGAGATTTTCTATCCCTTGATTTTATGCATCCGTTTCAAAGAGATTTGTGCAGAATTACGAAAGTTATCGTGTCCATAAAAAAGTGATATATATATACATATATATATATATATATATATATATAGATAGATAGATAGATAGATAGATAGATAGATAGATAGATAGATAGATAAAGATAGATATATAGATAGATAAAGTTTTGAATTAGGGGTGGTTTCGGGCTCTAGGGGTCATGATTGGCGTAGATCTTCAAAGTTTTTCAGAAATTCCAACATAGGGAAGATTGCAATAGGTAGTATTTCTTACGAAATCTACCTAAAACAGATACATTGCAATTTACTTGGGAACTCTATTTATCGTACAATGAAATAATTTTCAAAATTAGCTAGTAGTCTGAGAGTCTATTTCCTTCAAACAAACAATTCTTTCTTTTTATCTCGCAGGCTAGCAAATCCTGAGAGCTAATGTGCCTGCAGGTCTGTATGTACGTATGTACGTAACGCGATAACTCTTGATAGAAATATCCGATTTGCTTCATATTTTGTATATAGGTTCACTCTGATAAGGCACTTCCCTTACTAGTTTTGGGGATTAATCGGATAAGTATACAGAGAGGGACGGGCTCTAATCCCCTTTTAATTTAGATAAATCGGTTCTGCAGAATTATCCGATTTGCTTCAAATTTGGTATACATGTTTATTATGATAAGGCGTTTCCCTGATTAGATTTGAAGGATCATTGATTAAGTATAAAGGGGGTGAAACGGGGACTAATCCCCTTAATTTAGCTAAATGAGTATTTCATGCAGAACTATCCAATTTGCTTCAAATTTGGTATACAAGCTTATTCAGATAAGGCGCCTGCCTGATTAGTTTTGGAGGTTCTTTTATCTCAATTGAGCTATATTGGTTTGTGTTATATTTAAGAAACGCTGCCTTTTTATGGTTTTTCTTTTTTACCGTTTTGCTCATAAAGAATGAGTTCTATTTTATGAATAATAAACAGAAATAAGAGTACAATATGCAATTACTGTAAATAGCCTGTGATCTCAATGCCATAAGTTTAAGTGGGCTTTTTATTTACAGTAGTAGTATAACTTGACTTTTTTCATCATAAAAATTAAAATGCCGTTAAGTAATAATTTGAAAACCCTTGGCTTAGTGTATTTAACCATCATTTTTGGGCTGAGACAGACTAAATATCCAGTACTCCCTGACCTAGTTGGCAATCATATTTCTTTATTACTCTCATTTAATTCCTTTTAGTAGTTAGTGATACTTGTGTTTGCCCTTATTGCTCAGAAAAGTTTTATCTAACATTGCCATGGCAAATAACTGATACTTCTCTTTTCAATATTTTAAAATATAAATTCAAAAAATCGGTCAAGTGCGAGTTTTACTCGCACTCAAAGGGATTCGAACGTTTACAATTTATCACTATAATTCACTTTATTTTTAACAAAGACCTTTTATAAAGTTTAAACTTTGCTTTGTGCCACACTGTGAAACAAAAAAAAAAAAAAAAAAAAAGAACGGACTAAAAAACGGAAATACTACTGTGCAAGCGCGCGTCGAAAAGAGGTTGCAACTCCGCGCTTTTTTAGATAGGTTTTGAATTAAAATATTGGTTAATAACCGACAATTTTTTTTCGAAAAGTATTAGCAACAATCCTTATATGATCCCGTGTCTATTGGAACTTTAAGCGCCCCTCAACTCCTCGATGAGTGACCGCAAAGTAAAGTTTGTGGGTAACTTAAAAATGCGATCTTCTCAAAAAGTATGCGTTATAGGATAATCGCTATAGTTTTCCTGAAAGGTTTAAATAAACTTTTGCGACCTGTAGTTTTCTTCAAAATTTAAGTTTCCCAACATTCGGAAATAGGTAGTGGGGAACATATTTTTGCAGTATATTTTCGACGATATCTCTGAAAATATAATATCTAAAATTAAAACAAATATATTTTTGAGTTCGGTGTTACGAGATCTTTTGAACGATATCTCAAACAATACACACACAAAAAAAAAAATATTTCGAGTAATTTGATTAGCAGCCTAAATTTTTCCTAAAAATATTTGTGAATGGCTAATAATCTATAAATATGTGGTCAATAGATTTTATAACTCTACCAAGTCTGAACCGTCGAAGTTCCATACTTTTCGAGAAAAAAGGCTGTGACAGACAGACATGTACGAGTGATCTTATAATGGTTTCGTTTTTACTTTTTAAGTACAGAATCCTAAAAATGCATTGTTCGTGCACATCTACATCTTAATTATCTCTATGCCAAATTTAAAGTTTGGCACTCTCGCACACTTTTGAGGGCTGTTTCTCGGGGTTAAATGTAGCTCAGGATTAAGCAGAGAATATCATCAATATTACCCTCAAAGAATTTTTTTAATCGGCTCAGTATTTTTTTAAAAATCGTTATATTAGAAAGTTTTTCCATTTTTTTAGAACTACTTCTTAGCGAGCAGTTACATCATAAAAGTAACTTCCATGCCAAATTTCATGTTTCTAGCCTCAATAGTAATCGTAATTTTAAAACTTTAGAACGCTTTTCACTTCTGAGTGCCCTTTTTACTTTCGTATTTTTTAAAAATTTTCCCGTGCGAGCAGTTAAATCATAAAAATAACAGACACGTGAAGTTTCCAATTTCTATCCGTAACCATTCTTTATAAATCGTAACTTAGAACGTTTTTCGCTCATTTCACCCTTTCAAATTAAAATTGTTTTTTAAAACCGTTCTTAGCGATCATTTACATCTTATAAGCAATTCGTCATGCTAAATTTCAAGTTTCTAGCCCCAACAGTACTATCACAAGCATCAGAATATTGGAATTTTTTTTTTCTGCGCCCCTTTCAATTTCGATTTTTTTTAATATAGTTGTTCTTTGCGAACATTTACGTCATTAAAATAACAGCCATATTTTAGAAGAATAACACTAATAAATTTTTTTGTGCTTTATTCAATGAATTCATATTTTGACCAATGGCGGATCTAAGGGGGGGGGGGGGGGGGCGAAGGGGCGATCGCCCCCCCCCTTGGGCAAATAAAGGGTTTGTAAAACGACATTATGCATCTCACGGGAAATGACTTGGGGCGGAACTCGAGCCCGGCGCGACCCGACCCGGGTCGCGCCACTTTAAATCCACGAGACTCAGCTGGGTCAGGTCTTTTCTCTTTTAGAGTCGGGTCGTGCCATGATCTTAATTTTTTCTTCAGATTCGGGTCGGGCCAGACTTCTTTTTCCTCCAGATCGAGCCTGGCCTGGATTTCACTTTTCCTAGAGGTCTGCACTGGCCAAAATTTCCAGGTCGGGGCTCGGTACGGAATAAAAGCTAAACATTCGGTAAGCGTCAACCCGTATGATAAGCATTATTGGCCCGACCACGACCCGTGCACTCCTCTAAATTCTTCCTCCCGAGCCCAAGTTGGTTCGACCCGACCCAGGTCGCGCCAGTTTAAATCAACGAGACTCGGGCTGGGTCAGGTCTTTTCTCTTTTAGAACCGGGTCGTGCCCTGATCTTAATTTTTTCTGCAGATTCGGGTCGGGCCAGCCTTCTTTTTCCTCCAGATCGAGCCTGGCCTGGATTTCATTTTTCCTAGAGGTCTGCACTGGCCAAAATTTCCAGGTCGGGGCTCGGCCCGGAATAAAAGCTAAACATTCGGTCCGTGTCAGCCCGTATGATAAGCATTATTGGCCCGACCACGACCCGTGCACTCCTCTAAATTCTTCCTCCCGAGCCCAAGTTGGTCTGCAATCTTACTTATTTGTTATTCGTAAAAATTATATTTGTTTTGTACATTTGTTTAACGAAATCTTTAGAAATTTAACTTGATTTATAAGTTACAGAGATGCATTTTTTAAAATTTACTTTTTTATTTTGTAGATCTTTAAAATTATGATTTTCTTTTATCAACCGTTTCTTTCATTCTAAACTGATTATCTTACTGGATTTTTATTTGAATGTAATTGTCTAAGTCATATATTTAAGTAGTGTTTACGTACATACTTGCCTAAATAGTCATCGTTACAGTCATTAATATTGTTGTTTATCTGTATTCATGAATTTCGAACATAATCTGAAAATAAAATATGAGCATAAGCAAATGTACTTTATGAATAATTTTAATTGCAAAATGCAGGCATCACTGTAAAAAAAAAAAAAAAAAAAAAAAAAAAAAAAAAAAAAAACGGAAATACTACTGGCAATCTAGACGCCAGTACTATTTTCGATATTTTACGGGAATTTTTACCAATAAATTACAGAAAAATTTCCGTTTTTAATCAGTATAAACGGTCAAGTGCGAGCATTACTCGCGCACAGAGTTCCGTAGAATAAATATAGGAATTTGTAATTGTATTATATATATATATATATATATATATATATATAAAAGTTGCTAAAAGAATACTAAGATTTTTTAAAAAACTATATAACGTAGGTTTGGGTATAACTGAAAAGTGTAATCGGGTATACCATGAAAGTTCAAAGAGATATGGAACCTAAATAATATCAAATATAGCCATTCGTATAACTCTTTTTTTAATATTATCCTAATCTGTTTATGATGAACTTAATTCAGTACTGACAATAAAGGCAGTGAGTAGTTAAACTTTATTTGGCATTTCATGAAACTAAATTCAGCGAAGTAATAACCTTTATTTCTACAGTGTATCTAAAACAAAACCTTTGTTCAAAGTTTAAATTTGGCAGTGTGCTAAGCGCGCTTCGAATTGAGGTCTCAAAGTTGCAACGCCGCCTTGGTCAGTGCCGCGTTTTTCCTGATAGGTGTTTAATTAACTTTTAAAGTCACTCGAGGCGTATTGAGAGATACAATCAATGCAAACTATCGCGAATCTCACCGTATTTATGAGATTCATTCTAATTAAATATTTCGAGGGCGATGCCCTTAAAAAACGGACACCTAATTTTAATTCCAAAACAGACAAATGGCACCAAGAATATTTAATTAAAATTTTCCTTTTATCATGTATGTGAAAATAAGCAAGTTCGCATTTTCTAATAAATTCGTTTGTAAATTATGGTGTCAGTTCATTATTTCATAAGTTTATAAATAGAATTACTCCGTGCCGGAAAGGATTAGGTGGTCGCAGGACTCTTAAAGTTTCAAAATTTAAGAAATTTTAATTTTGTTTTTAGATATTTAGATTTTAGATTTTTTTGTTTTTTAGATGTTAAACTCCTATCTTTTCTGAATATTTTGATATAATAGTTTCCTTCAAATTCCCATTAGAACAGAAGTTTTGGCTTTTAGAATTATACCCTCTCAATAGCTGAAGCGGCGTTTCCGAAACTTTAAAGTCATTATTTTCTAAATGGCGTTTTTGTGTATAACGCGCAGGATACCTCAAAAACTTCTGAATATTTTTTCATGAAATTTTCAAAACATATATTCCATGTTATTCTGTTTAAACTGAACCTAAAATTTCCTTTTTATTGTTCAAAAAAATATTTTTTTAGGTGATTTTACTGTTGAAATTTTCAAAATTTTGTACTAGCTAAATGCAGCATTGCATTAAAAATATAAAAATGCTTTAAATACAAATTTATTTAAGTTCAGGGAAATTATTACAATCTGAAGTATAAGTAAGCACCAAAATTTTCATTCTAGTTGCAATATTTATTTTGTAATCCTGCGCGTAAACTGTTATGCCAATTTTTTGTTTGACAAATGTCTAACAGTTTCGAGCCCCCTATAAATACTAATTCTGTATCTTGCAATTTTTTAAATACATGAAACGAAAGAACATACTTATATCTTTCATCCCAATTAAAATTGTGTTTTAAAACCATATACATTTTAAGACATTAAATGTTGAAAATGGTCTTTTTTTTCATTTTTTCCACTTTTTAGAGTCCCGAGACCCCTTAAATTAGTATGTTTTTAACAATTTGACGTTTATTGCTTTTATACTGTTACTGGACATTACATTACACATATATATCATTAAAAGTCGTTAACTATGCATAGGGTACGCCGCCCTGTCCTTGTGTATGTCCAAACTGACTGTATTTTTAAGGGTTAATATCTCAGCTAATTACCGATGATTTTTTTCGAAAATCCTTATCAACAATGCTTTTATTCTTCTGCAACGATATGTATATTCAGCGATGCTCGACAATTTTTCTGAATGCCCGTAAATCGAAATTTGTGTATAACAGAAAAATGCTAATTACTTAAAAACTATGTGACCTAGGGTAATCGCTATACTTTTCCGGCAAGGTTTATATTAACGTCTACTACCTCTAATTTTTTCATAATTTTAGTTTCAGTAGATTCGGAATTAGATGGGGGGGGGGGGACATATTTTTGCGCTACATTTTCAACAATATCTTTGAAAATATAATACCTAAAATTAAAAGGAATGTATTTTTGAGTTCAGCGTTACAAAACCTTTCACAAGATACCCCACATGATATACAAAGAAAAGATTTTTTTTTCAAGTAGCATAATTAGCCCCCCTACTTTTTTACTAAATATATTTATGAATGTTTATTAATCTGAAAATATGTGGGTCAATGGTCTTTATTACTTCCCCGAATTTGAACTTTCCACGTTCCATAGTTTACGATTAAAATGGCTGTGACAGACAGACAGACAGACGGACAGACACAGGAGTGATCTTATAATGGTTCCGTTTTTACTTTTTAAGTACGGAACTCTAAAAACGGAAAATTTTCTGTAATTTATGGGTAAAAATTCCCGTAAAAAAACCGAAATAGTACTGGCGTCTAGATTGCCAGTAGTATTTTCGTTTTTTAGTCCGTTTTTTTAAGGGCTGGAGTGGATTTTTTAGCTTTTATACCGGGCGGGCCAATAGTTTTATTTTTTTATGTGGGTTGGAGCTAGGCTTGGGCCTGATAACTTCAGCCCAGGTAAACCTCTAACTGACTATCGAAGCCAGCTTAACTTTTTTTTTTTTAAATGCTTAATTTCAGCCATCATCCCATAACTATACTAAATATAGCGGGTGTCCTAAAATGGACTGACTGATTTTAAAATTCAATAAATTGCAGATGGTGACAGATATTAAAAAAACTTGCAGGAGGGTTATAGATGTCGGGAATAGGGGTGATTATGTTCCAAATTTTCCGAAAATTTAACCCTCTCGCTGCGCATCCCGCGATTTTCACGGCCAACGTAAAAGTGCCAAATTTGCGCAACCCGCAATTTCCGCAGCAAATCTTTTTTTTATGATCTAATCCTATTAGAAAAAACCTGTTTCACAAAGATTTTGGGACATATTTTACTCTAAAATGTATGCAGATTTGAAATGTGTTATAAAAAATATGCGAGTTTTTTTAACCTATTTTAATAATTAAAATAATAATAATAATAATAATAATATGCAGCTCCAGGGTTAAGGCATTCGGTTCCAAAAATTTAGAAAATTCACCTATCCGAAAATTCGGACATACAAATAATTGCAAATTTTGATAAATGGTCTCCATAAAAAATCTATTTCGTCAATCGTTCGCAGAAAATAACTTCAATTTCGCCGAATGATCACAGAAGAAACGCGAATTTGCTCAGGGAACCACGGAAAACATGCGAAATTCTTCAAATGATCACAGAAAACGCGTATTTCTTCAAAAGGCAGCGGATAAGAACTAGAATTTCGTTAAAGGATCGCGGAGAAAACGCAAATTTTGTCAAATAGCCGCGAAAAGAACCCCCGCGAATTTCGTCAAAGGATCGTGGAGAAAACACGAATTCCTTCCTAGAATCGTGGGAAAAAAACTAATTTAGTCAAAGAATCGCTTTAAAAACGCGAATTTAGTCAAAGGATCGCTGAAAAAACGCGAATTTTGTAGAAGGTTCATGGAAAAAAACGCGAATTTTACCAAAGGTCTGCAAAATTACACTAATTTCGTCAAAGGGTTGCAGAAGAAACGCAAATTTCATCAAAGGACCGAAGACGAGCGAATTTCATCAAAGAGTCGTGGGAAAAATGCAGTGGTCTCTTTAGAAAACAGCACACTTACATACGTTTATTATTATAGGTATAATTTTTAACTTGAAATAATATACTGAACGAATAAAAAAAAAAAAAAAACAAGTTAACCCAAACCCAGCTTGCAGGAATCTACACTCAGCCTGAAATCGATCCGAATCCAAAACAGCTAACCCGACCTGCAACAAAAATAATTAGTGTCAGAAGGGAATCCTCCCATCTGCTGTAACCTTTCAGAAAATTTCCTTTGAATTTCAGAATTTTTTTTTTCTTTTTTACTCTACCCCTGATAATTTTTTTAACTGCGATTCTTGATTTTAGTTTAAAATAGCAACGAAGATGGTGCTGGAAGCAAGAGGCGCTAAATCGGTTCTCGGAGGAGGTAGGTTTAACGACCATTGTTTACAGCGCCATATATCGCTGCTATTATACAGTAAAATCAAGAATCACAGTAAAAAATCTCCTGACATCTTACATAACCCTCCTGCAATTAAATAGCTGTCACCATTCGAAAAGTACTAAATTTGAAATCCATTTAAGGACACCCGGCATGTTTTTTAATAAGTTTCAAAGCATTCTTTAATAATTACAACTCACCTTAGATACAAAGAGGCAAGCAGTCTTATACCAAATTAGTATTTTTTACATAATTCTGGAGATTAAAAAGTATTCCTAAATAATTATTTGGACGTGTCTGTTATGAAGATTTTACTGCATATAGTTTTTATCTTCAAAAATACTTAGACTTTCTTTTAAAAAAAACGGGTCAACCCGAACCCTTCTCGCAAGTCGCAGTAGTGAAAACCCAATCCAAAACTGACCCAAACCGGATATAATGTCTGCCGGATATAATGTACCAATCTGCCCCAAACCCAAAGCGCTAGGCGCATCTAAAAAGTAAAAGTCAACCCGACCTGTAGCAGAAAAGTAGAAGTCAACCGGGCCCAAACCCGACCCACAGCAAAAAATAGAAATCAACCAGACCCAAACGCGACCCACAGCAAAAAAGTATAAGTTAATCCAACCAGCAGCAAAAAATAGAAGTCAACCAGACCCAAACCCGACCCACAGCAAAAAGTAGAAGTAACACGATCCGCAGTGAAAAAATTAGCCCCGACCCGCGCGTCAGATTGGAGTTTCCAGATTTCTAAAATCGCCCCCCCCCCCTTGAGGACTCTCCAGATCAGCCCTTGATTTTGACTTTAATTATATTTTCATAGCAATGCTTGTGCCAGCATGAAGTTATAATAAAATTAAAAATACCTACGTTTACATGTTTCTTTCGTGGTAATAGGGATATCTTTCCACATATAAAACAATATTAATATTTACTATTTAATAAAATAATTTTCTGGAAGTAGTTTTCATATTTTCCATTTTTTGTGCATTTTAAAATCGCAATCGCCTGTGCTTGGATAGAGTTATAAAAAAACAAAAACTAGATCCCTACCTGTTGTCTGTAATTTTGTGGCACTGATGGTACATTTCATTCTTAAAAATATGGATATTTACTATTTCAAAAAAAGTATTTTCTGGAGGTCGTTTTCATATTTTCTGTTTTCTGCAATTTTAAAATTCCATCCACAGAATTGAAAAAAAAAATCATATTTTCTGTTTCAAAAAAATTATTTTCTAAAAGTCATTTTCATAGTTTCCGATTTCTCTGTAGTTGAAATTTACCAGACACATGATCTGGTTTTGTGTGCGACATGCGATATGACATATCGCTCACCCACAAAAAAAGGTGACACATCTCGACAAAAGTAAATTTCACAGGAGAGGCAAAAGGGGAAAAATTGCGTGATTTTACTGTAACATGAAATTATAGCACTTAGGTCTGTACGCAGGAATAAAAATGTGCATAAAAGCGCAAAACCATTAAGAATTAAGACATTGGACGAGGTTTGTAGAGTTGGGTAGTTTTACCTCCTCACATAATCCGCCTCTCTTCTGTGGTCACAAATGGACATATAGCGTAATAAAGCGATTTTTCGTATAACTACAGTTATGAAACTTTTTGTGTAGCAAGACGCACCTATGACAAACCTCTTAGTGGAATAAAACGCAAAATGAATTTTTGCGAGATGTATCACTTTTCTTTCGGATGAGCGACATGTAGGCGCTTTGATAGGAAAGAACGCAAAGAATACGGGATGGGAAGAACAGTATAAAATAATTTATTCTTTGGTATTTCGGAAGCGCTGTTCCACAGGACTCCCAGAACGCTGTATTTATGAGCTCTGGTGGATTCCGGAGAATATTTAAAATATCACTAAAAGTAAAGAAATACCGGAACTAACCTCCGGTGCAAATTAAGCAGTGGATACGGTGATAGAATTGGTGTCTACGTATAGTGAAGTAATTATGCGCTGTTCGATGAGACTACTTTTTATAGAAAGACTAAAAGTTAGTGGGTCAGTCTAAAAACTATGCGAGACACAGATAGTCAACGAAAAAATCCTAGAGAACCATCGATTTAGTACTGGAAAACAAATTATACCCATAAATACTAAGAATAGAACTCATAAAAGGTCATGTGTTAGGAATAAAAAATAACAGCTAGTTGCCACTGGATGGATATATTTATTGTTCGTGTTCAATTTGGCTCTTCGTCAGTTACAATCCCAGCAGCAGAATTTTTTTTCGCAGCCTGCAACACAAGTAGAAACTTTAAAAACAGTCTGCAGAACTTAAGGACAAACGCCCTCTTTCCAATCCCTCTTGCACTCACCCCCCACCTCCCTCAGTATTTGTGATTAACATAAAAGGAAGTATTTTTTTTTAAAAAAATTACCTTTGTCCTCAAAATTCTTAACACCAATATCTGAAAAATCTTTCATAAAATTTGTCAAAATTTCTGTGAAGTTAGAAAACAGAATAACAGTAACATATGAACACCAATTTCTAAAATTTTTGAAAAGATTTATACAATATGATAATATCAAAAATTATATATAGATGTGATAATACAGGGATGAAAGTGGACTAAAGCCACTTTGAAGCAGCAAAAAACTAATTTTGTAGTAGTAAAATCCATTTTTGTAACGGCAACAATCTAATTTTTTAGCAATAAAAGCTGTTATTGGAGAGATTGAAATTCTTAGAAAATCAAATTTGAGTAATTCATGCAAATACTGTAAGTAATCCTAACGCAATGTTTTATTTAGCAATCTTAGCTAGTTGTGCAATTCAAAATTTAACATACTTTCACTCAAAACATGGCTAACTAATATTTAACCTGCCACTCAGCTGTAAAAAAATCTCGTGAAAGCATCAATGTTGCAGCAAATTTTCCGCGATTTTTTGACGATGTTCGCGACCTTTCGACGATGTCCGCCTTTTTTTATCGCGATTTTTCGACGATGTTCGCGATTTTTTCGCGAACTTTCGACGATGTCCGCCTTTTTTATCGCGATTTTTCGACGATGTTCGCGATTTTTTCGCGACCTTTCGACGATGTCCGCCTTTTTTCGCAATCTTTCGACGATATT
The DNA here is from genome assembly GCA_963932465.1 of Maratus speciosus. Classification (NCBI taxonomy): domain Eukaryota; kingdom Metazoa; phylum Arthropoda; class Arachnida; order Araneae; family Salticidae; genus Maratus; species Maratus speciosus. The sequence continues at coordinate 293,716,645 of OZ010791.1, forward strand.
CGCGTTTTTTCGCGATCTTTCGATGATGTTCGCGTTTTTTCGATCTTTCGATGATGTTCGCTTTTATTCGCGATATTTCGACGATGTTCGCGTTTTTTATATCTTTCGATGATGTTCGCTTTTATTCGCGATCTTTCGACGATGTTCGCGGTTTTTTTTTATCTTTCGATGATGTTCGCTTTTATTTTTATCTTTTGACGATATGCGTGTTTTTTCGCGCTCTTTCAGCGAAATCCGCGTTTTTTAACGATCTTTGCGAGAAATTGGCTTTTTCCCACGATTTTTCGACGAAATTCGCCTTTCTTCCGCGATCTTTTGACGAAATTCGCATTTTTTCCGCAATCCTTTGACAGAAGTCGTGCTTTTTCCACGATCATTTGTCAAAATTAACTTTTTTCCGATCATTTGACGAAACTCGCGTTTTCCCGCCATCTTTTGCTTAAAGTTACTATTTTTCCGCAGCCCTTTGACGAAATGGGCTTTTTTTCGATTTTGTGATAAAATTTTCGCCATCTTTTGACGAAATTCACCTATTTTCCACGATCTTTTGACGAAAATCTCATTTTTTAGCGATCCTTTGATAAAATCCGCGTTGTCCGCGATTCTTTGACGAAATTAGTGTTTTTTCCGTGATCCATTGATGAATTGCGTTTTTCTGCAATCCTCTGAAAGTTGCTATTTTTCCGTAGCCCTTTGACGAAGTTCGTGTATTTTCCGGGATCATTTGACAGAAGCCGCATTTTTCCGCCAGCCTTTGACGAAAGTTGCTATTTTTCCGCAGCCTTTTGACGAAACGTTTTCTTCTTGATCTTATGAAAAAATTTCATTTTTTCTTCGCGATCTTTTGACGAAATTCACGTTTTTTTGCGATACTTTGACGAAATTGGCTATTTTAACTGCAAACGATTGAGGAAATTGTTTTTTCGGCGAATATTTGTCGAAATTCGTGATATTTACGTCCGAATTTTCGGACTATTGACCGATTTTTTGTAATTTCTGAAGAAATCACCCCTACGAGGATTGACTCATTTAATAATGGGCATTTCACGATCGCGTGTCTAATTTTCTCCGTGAATTATTTATATTTTAAAGGAAATCGGAGCTTTGTCAATCGCATGTGGCGTGGATCGTATTATTATGGCACATGGCAAATAATTTCCAACAAACTTTTTTTTTCTAAATTTTAACACTTGAAAAATAGTCTGCAGACTTTCTCAAGAGTCTGCGACGTGCGTCGCAGCTTTGCGCCGATTCTGCGCCCGGGGTTACAATGCACACCTGGACTCTTAATTTTAATTTCTTGCTGTATATTTTGATCACGTTCTTTTCTGATCATTTCTTTGCTCAAGGTGTCTTTCATACTAAATTGATGCTATTCTAGAACTTTGTATCAACTAGTGTCACGTATCTTGTATAGTATAAGGAATCTCATCAAAGAGCGCAGTCACCTAGACACCATTTTAATCATAGTAACTGTCATTATTTAAAAAATAAAGGCAGGTGTAATATAAGGATTATCTTATCTATAATGTGTAATTTCACAATATGTTTTATTTTGTCTATATTATTGTTAGGAAAGATTGGATTTTCAATCAAACCTGAATTATTAAAAACTTTTCAGGACTCATTCTTTGGTAGATATTAGATAAAGAATTCTTAACCCTTAAATGCCTTAGTTTTCAAAAATCATTTAAAAAATGTTTTTCGGCTTTCTTTTTTTAAATAAATCATAGGAAAAATACTTTAAAAAATAGTGCTTTGTTTTAAGTACGGTTTACGGCTAAAAAACTGTTTGTTACTAATCGGCAATGCTGGTGTTTAATTGAAAAAATAATTTTCCTTCATAAAATTCTATAATATTAAACACACAAAAATTTTGAGAACTATGATAAGAAATAAATTTTACTTGCTCACTGCAGAACAAAATAGGGTAATTCGCAAGCTTCCAAACAAAACAAAAAGAACATTTATCAACAATTGAAAAAATAAATCCATCTTTATTCTTAAACAGCACAAGTGTTGCCCTCTAAATGTTTAAAATCGATTTAATAATATTTTCAGAATGTATTTTATTGGCAGCATTAGGCACTATAGCTTCAATATCAATCTAATAGTATTTATAAGCCTAAATTGGGTATGTTGCCGAAAGACAACACCCGACATTTAAGGGTTAATATCAGTAGTCTGCGATATAACGAAAAGCTTACCCCTTTATATAAAAATTTAATTAAAAACACATGAGCTCCTGCTTCAATTTATTTTTTATAAACTTAATTTTAATTCAGATAAATCAAAATCTCTTCACATTCAAATTTAATAATTGCGATAGCTGACAGCTAATAATTATTAAACTTTGAATTAAAAGCAAATACATATTAAAACAATAAATAAAAGACAGATTTCAGAGAAATATAAAAATATATATGTGTATATATAATTTACTTAATGCAATAAAATGTGACTCAGCAATTGCTTTCCCTCCTAATAACACCTATTTTGACTTGAAAATATGAAAGTATGAAGATATAAAATAAGCTATTCAATAAAGAACATAAGTAAATTCTCAGTTTTATCATTTTTCCATCTAATTTTGCTTGTAATGAAAAGTTTATACACTAAAGTTTCATAACAAAATATCAGATTTCTTTCGAATTTCGCAAAGGGAATTTATTTCCCAATTTACATGCATTTCATAAATCAGCATAAAATAAAATTTCGCTATTCAGCTGGAATTTCTCTCGTATAGCTTCAGATTGCTTTAATAAATTTAATTAGGACAAACGACGATATGATAAATGTTATTTGAATTTTCAGTAATTCATGATTTGATAAATTTATTTTTTCTTAGTAATTTCATGTAATATTTCATATATGTGCCAGTACTGTAAAAGTAAAGACTTCCAACAGGAGATATATGTATAATTGCAAGCATGTTGCGTAATGAAAAATATATATCAGTGTTTCTCATAGGATTTCCCGATTTATCTCTTTAAAAAGAAAGATTTTTATTGCCTCTAGTTTGTGTTTGTTTTATCGTTTTCTAAATTATTTACTTAAGATACCCCCCTTCATTTTATTAAACAGTGAAGTTCCGTTAAAATAGTCTGAAAATATTGGAAAGTGTTCCATTATCTATACTTAAGCATGATTTTTCTTTCTTTTTATTTATAATTTGTTTAAGATTTTAGATGGAAGTCTTTGAAATCTAATGAATGAAAATATATTGAACAATAAATACGAACATTTTATTGATATTATCCAACCCGTAAATTTATGCGCGCGTATGTAAATGTGAATGAGTAGTATACAGGGTGTGAGGAATTTCAAAGAACAGACGATAGCAAAATACAGTAGAACCTCGATTATCCGAAGTAATTGGGACCGACCATCTATCGGAAAACCGAAATTTTCGGATAAACGAGAATGCTTCAATTTTAAGATTAAGGACAAATAACAAATATATGCGCTATTTCTTATCATAGTCACAAGGGCTTAATAAAAATAAAGCAATGGCAAAATAAAAACAAGAATAAATTACCTGAATTTAAATTTTGAAACTAAGTACCTTTTGCATATTTCACAAGAGTTTGAAATAAGTTTTGTTTGTCGCAGTTTCGATTGCCTTTGCTTTGCATCTCAATCACGAATCTTTTTTTATACAGTTAGTTCACTACTATCACAGTCTTTCTGCTGCTCCAGTCATGCCAAACCTTTTTCAAAATATTCAAAAGCTTCAGAATTGCTAATTTGCTCGTTTTCTTCGCCCACATCATTGTCCTCTTCTTCGATTTGATCAGCACATGTTCCTCGGACATCATCGATGATTTCTTCAACGCTCAATATATGAAATCCGGAATCATTTGAGTCACAATTTAGCCAAACGTTTATTTCTGCAATATCACAGTCATCACAACCAGGTATTTTATTAAATACTGATACCAAATCGGCAACCTCATTCCCTTTTTCATCTATAAAGCTTTCGTTTATTTCAGTAGCTAAACATGGAGCAAGTTTTTTTCAACTTCGAATGAACATATGCTTTTGTAACAATTTCCAAGCTTCAATTATCTGTTATAATGCAATCTTTTATAGGAAAAAATAGCTTTAAATATGTATTTTGCACACAAGGAATGCGACAGTAAAAAAAACTTACTAATGAATTTTGCTTAACCGAGAGTTTCGGATAAAAGAGGTTCCACTGTATATTCTTCGAATCACAAATTAATGACATAATTCAATAAAATATGCAGAACGATTTTTATACATTCAAAATAAATCAGAACTCGGATAATTAAATACTCGGAAAATTGAATATGAATAAGTTTTATTATGACCAAGAAAAGCCTTGGTTCAGATCAGATATAGCGCTGAGCACTCGCTTCCAGAATTTAATTACGTCTACCTTAAAACAAAATGAAAAATAATAAAGTAAAAAAAGTTTGCAATAATTCTTGTCGATGACTCATTTTCGCCAAGTCAAACAGAAAAAAGGGGGTTTTAACGCACTGCCCACTGATGAACAATTATTATTATTCATCATTCAAATTCCGATTTGGTGAAGGATTGAGCAAGTAAATTAAGTTATGAATAAAAGTAACATGATACAATGCCTTGCATACATTTAAGGGAGACCAAACTGGTCGCAGCGGGCGACTAGTTATTTTAAAAACCATAATAACTCAGCCAATTAAGATACAATTTTCAAACAAATTGCATTTGAGGTTAGATTTTTTCTCTCTATTTGACCGTTTAAAAACTGAAAATGTGTGATATTTAGAAATTTAAAAAATTGCTGGCATAGCACGTACTTTAATTTCAATTTTTTTTTTTCAGTTTTTATGAGAAAATGGCAACAAAAAGGTACAGAAATATAATATTTTCATTCTTCGTGATTAATTTCCCTTTACTTTCAACCCTCCACGACTTTCAACAGAAATGGAGTTCTTCAGTTGCCACAATTATAAAAAATGTGTTAAAAACTACAAAAAAATTAATATCTCAAAATGAAATTGAGATACAGCTTTCAAACAAATTGCATTTAAAAGAGCTTTTTTTTCCTTATACGACGGTGTAAAAATTTAAAATGTGCGATGTTTAGAAGTTTAAAAATTTGCAGTGGAGAAAATCGCAAAACCAAAATTTTATTTCAAATTTCAAAGTGTTGCCATTCGCAGAATGACGTATGCGTTACGCACAGACATGTTTGTCCTTTATAATATCGATAAGTAGAAGTAGATATCCATTCTAATTTGAGCTATCGTGCGGATTGTAACATACCATGCGAAAAAAATTTGCAATGCTAACTGAACTGTACTTTTTTATTATATTATAGGGGAGAGTAGCCTAATTTGGACCGCCGCTTTAATTGGACCGTTGCCATTCTGTCGTTAATTACCGGAGGAGACGCCATCTACAGCTGAAATCCTACTCAACAGAATGACGTCACTCACGATTAGAAGATGCAACCGCCTACCACGTGTTGTTTTCAGACAATTAAAAAAAACCTAAAGTTAGCTGTTTTGATCTACTTTTTTCCTACTAAACGTAAGTGAATACTTTAAAACTAAGGTAAGTTGTTATGTTTTTATATACATATATAAATTCATCTGTTAATTGCGCATATTTCTCACGTGGCTTTGTTTGATTTCGTTTTTGTTCTTAGTCTTGAAATTATCTGTTTTAAAAAATGGCGCAGTTGCCATAATTGGACCAGATATGCGATCATAAATTTTGAAAATTAAGTAATGAATTTCGAGGACGGTACACTTTGTACACTATTTTTTTAATTTTTTTATATTTTATAATGGATTACTAACTCCATGCAAGTTTTTTTTTTTTTTTTTTTTGGGGGGGGGGGGGGGGGGTTATATCTGGATTAATTTTTTTATACAGTTTAGGCCTATATAAACAAAAAAATATTTTTACATGTTTATGCAATAAATTTTGTTTGCAATTTCTTTTATCTTGTATGTATTTGTATTTATTTTATTTGAATACATTATTCCTACGGCGTATTTGGTTTACAGAGTTGAATTCAAGCATTTTCTTCCTGGAGGGTATTTGCGATTCCCTGAGGAAGGTCAGACTTTTTACAGTTCTGGAGGGTGGAATTACACTTTTTTGCCATTAAAACTCATAAAACCTCAAACCTTCCGGGAGGAGGGAGGTGAATTCAATACTGTTGAATATATAATGTTTGCGTATAATTAATCGTAGCGTATTTTTCAATAGAGCATATTTTTTAAACACTTTTATAATATAATGTTAAAAATTTTGAAAAAGACACGGACAAGCTGTCTGGAAAAAAAAAACAGGTGACAGCAAAAGCTGTTAAAGATATAGGAAATAAAAAGGAGAGAGTAAGTTGTGAAGGAATTGACCTGCAATAAGGCTGTAGCTACAAATCCTCCCCAAAAGCCAAAAAATCATTAGAAATATTATATCCTTTGCTAAATTTAGTTTTAAAAAAGTACAGAGGAAGCCAAAAAAAAAAAAACAGTTGTGTTAACATCTTCGCCATATAAAGTAAACCTTGAAATGAAAAAACACAAAAAATCGACTAAAAGGAAGCTATCACAGCATAAAAGCAAATGGAACATCAAGTTTTAAAAAATAGGAGTAATGCAATTATCAAGGAAATGATGAAAGGGGAGAACTACAATCATAATGTAAAGAAAACTTCAGTTTAAAAAAAAAGTCTAATAATTCAGAATCTAAAAAGAAAAATCTAAATAGTGATGATTGGGTTTGCCTGATTTGTAAGAAAATAAAACAGCAGAAATGATTCAGTGTTCATATTGCCAAATACGGTTCCAAGTTGTGTGCGCTGGAAAAAAAAAATCAATAAACGAAATTCATGTGTAAGCTTTGCATTACTCCTTCAATGATATTCAAGTAACTGGAAAATTAGTTTCATAAGTTCTATTCTTAATTACTGATAACTTTGATTTATATTTTGAATACATTTTGATTTAAAACAATTACACTTATTTTCAAATATTTGATTTCATTATATTCCATTGCTGTTATTTTGTTTGATTGTTTGAATAAACTTTGCTTTTAATAAAATTAGTTATATTCCCTAGTCATTAAAACAACCTTATTTTATTTGGTCCAATTTAGGAGACTGTTGGTCCAACTTAGGCGACCAGTTGCTGAATTTGGACCAGTTTTGACAATTTTTTCAAATTAAAATAAAATTTAAGATTTTCAAAAAGAAAATGATCTAAAGTTTTATTTAGTTAGTGGATGAATTGATTGACCCTGTGTAGTGATATTTTTCAGATATTCCAAAAATTAAGTGAGTTACACCTGAAAATAAGCGAAGTGGTCCAAATTAGGTTACTCTCCCCTATTAAAAGTGTTTATTTTTACATTTCATAAAGCCTTAAATATGATCTAAATATATTACAGAAATTTATGTAATTTCACTAAGTATTTAGAATGTTATGAGAACTTGAAAATACACCACTTTTCACTGTTGGCGGAAAGATTTCAAAAGCTATAAGACCCTTAATAATTTAAAAAGTAAACTTGAAAAACAATTTTTTTAAATTAATTACGATTCAACAAAGAAACATTTTATGCATATTCCCTTTAATTGAAAATTAATTATCACATAAAAACTGAACTTAACATACATTAATATTAAACACAGTAACAGTAATTTTTTTGTTACAGCTCATATTCAAAATATTAGAATAATTACTTTTTTTTTACAAATTGAAAATATCGTTTGGTAATTTAATATCTTTTAATGCAAATATGCAAACGATATTTTTATTAAGAACTTATTGTTGATTAAACTTATTTATTATCTTAAAATTAATATCATTTTTGAAAAGATTAATTGAAAAAAAAATTATTTTGAAAAGTCAAAATATTAGAATATTTATTCAAGTGATTCAAAATATTAGAATATTTATTCAAGTGATTCAAAATATTAGAATATTCACATTAATTCTCATTTAATTATCACCAGTTACTAACTGGTGGTATCATTGATTAAATTCAGACGATTTTATTTGAAATCAGTATTCTTTTTGCAATTTGTTTGCTTTTTCGTCTTAAAATGTGTCGTGTGAGTGATATTCCTGAATCTATTAAACTTCTCATGGCTGATTTGTATTGACACGGTAAAAATCAATGTTATATGGCGAATTATTTACATTGTTCGCAGTCAAGCGTTAGTAAAATACTAACATAATATTCAAAAAATGAAAATTTTCAAAATAATCGCCAAAATGGCGGCCGAAAGCCAAAAACATCTGCTAGGGATGACAGGAAACTGAAGCGTATAGTCAAGAAAAACCTTTTTAAAAGTATGCGATTCTTGCACCGAAAATGGAAAGAAGAAGGACTTGAAGTTTCTGCATCGACAACATTAAGACGTCTCCATAAATTTAAATTTGAATCTCGTGTACCGAAAACAAAACCTCTCATGACTGCAAAACAAAAGCGTATAAGATTGAATTGGCGTAAATCAAGACGCTTATGGAGTGAAGAAGATTGGGAAAATATATTATTTAGTGATGAAAGTATGTTTTGTGTTTCAAATGTTAATCAAAGTATTCGAGTTTGGAGAATGAAGCAAGAAGCATTTGATAAAGAATGCCTTAAACTTTCCGTAAAATTTGCTGCTAGTGTCATAGTTTGTGGTTGCATGAGTGCAAAAGGACCTGGAAAGTTATGCATCGTCTACGAAAAGGTTAAATCTCAGACATATCAAGAAATTTTGGAACATTACATGATTCCATCATCAGAAGATTTATTTGAAGATGATTTCATCTTTCAACAAGATTTAACGCCACCGCTTACCTCGGTTTCAACTAAGAATTGGTTCCGTCAATGCAACATTAAGGTACTTCCTTGGCCACCAAACTCACCAGACCTTAATCCCATCGAAAATTTACGATGTATAATGAAGAAAAAACTTAAGAAAATACTTCTTCAAGTAAAACTGAGTTAGTGGCACATATAAAGGCTATTTGGGCAAATATTGATAGAAATGTTTGTAAACACCTTGTATATAGTATGCAAGATTGATTGTACGCTGTTATGAAAGCTAAAGTAGAGTCTACAAAATATTAACTACCATTTACTTCATATTCATAAGGTAATATTGTTGCGTAAAATAAAATATTCTAATATTTTGAACCAATCTAAATTTTATTCTAATATTTTGATGTGTTTCAGAAAGCTGTATACCTAATTTATTGTACTGTATTTTATATTTTGTAAATATTAAAATCTTATCTAAACATTACAGATTTAATTTATAAGAAATTTAATTGCATTTACTTAGTATCAAAAGTAAATAAATGAAAAATATTTTTTCTTATTACGTTTTCTCAGTTATTCTAATATTTTGAATATGAGCTGTATTTATCAGCGACATTAATTCTGTTTCACATATCTACATGGAACTAAAAAAAAAATACTTCTTTTATCTTTTTTATGTAATTAATGAGTTTTATTCTCGAAAGAATATTTTATCGAAATAGAAGAAAATATTATTCAATTTTTATGTAGTTTTTATGGGAGGAATTTCATAGATATTTCAAACTGCGTCGGTAATAGAAATTCTGATTATATTCATGGTTTTCCTTCAATATATTATGTGTTTCAACAAGAACAGAAAGTTTCTGAGATAAAATACTTATTGAACCATACATGACTGCACTTTTATGAAGAAGAATGAAAGAAAAATCACTTCTGATGTATGCATTTTCAACAAAACTTCGTCCTTTGTAATTTTCATACAAATTAATTGTTATCTGTAATGCAACTCTCTCCCTAATGCATATGAGCATCATGAATATTTATTAAAGGAATATTTGTTCCGTCTTGTGCCATACTTTGTCCTTTTTCAAAATTTATTATAAGGATAATGTAAAGAAAGCCAGGTTTCAGAGGTCTTAAAGGTCTTTCTTTATTCTTCTCTAAAAGGAAGAAAAAGTAAATATCTGAAGTTTTTTTGTGCAATTTGTTAAATAAATAAAAGTCTACAAATGTTTAGCATTTTAAAGAAACTTAACCAAATTGGTTAAATTATTTGAAGTTACATGAACGTATGTTGGACAGTACGTCCAAAAAAATCCGAATGGCCACTTTAATTTCAGTTCTAATTAATGCAAGATTAAAAGAAAAGTACCGTTTCAATTTAGTATAAATCCTTTTATAATTGCGGCTCAGTTTATTATAAGGCAGGTATGTTAAACTATGGCTCGCCGGATACCACTAATTTTTTAAAGAAATATTCTACTTCTTGAATCACAGAGATTCGATGATTACAAACGGCAATGGTTACTATAAAATTTCAGTGGTATCCGGTGGGCTACAGATTGACACCCCTGCATGTTATAAGTGGTTGTCTACATTAAAATGTGAGCCAACTTCCTTTTTGCACATAGTAACCAGAGTTGGGTTTTTGACATGACAAGCGTCAAAAACTGGTTTAAACTGTCATAAACTGGTTTAAACCGTCGAAAACTGTCAAAAATATGTAACAGGCTTAAAACATATTTTAACAACAATAGATAAACATTAAATAAGTCAATGATTTATTTTTTATTTAAAATTATTGTAATTTAATAATTAAAATTTTTTTTTAATTATTAATTGCAATAAAACATTTTTATTTTTTGAAATTTTCAATGAGAAGAAAATCATTTTGTACAATTAAATAATCCGGATCAATTTTACCCTGCAGCATGCTGCAGCCTGTTTAGCAACCTGTTTAGCACATTTATTTACACCCAAATGACCTATGAGTTTAGAGTATATCATGAAGCGTTGGAAAATAGTCTGTCTTTTAATTGATGCTGAGCTAGTAGGACTTGATAGCAAAAGCATTGCTAGATAGGCAAGTTTTGAAGCAAGCTCAACCTAAAAGCTATAGCATTTAATAATACCTATAGCACTGAAATAAGAAAACGATAAAGGGAATTCTTTAGCTTCATACATAATGAGTATGGGTAAGCAACCATAAATTCTATCTGCAGCCCAAACGCGAGCTGAATCAACTGATACATCAGCCAACCCTTGCCCACTGATGATTGGGATGCAAAATGTTAGCCAAATAATAGCATGGTTTCATAATTTGATCCTTTCTATTATGTACTTTTTCAATATGGTCTTAAGTGAATTTTCTTTTAGAAAACCAAGCCAATTTTGTTCAGTTTTAAAATCGAATTTTTTTACATATATTTAAAGAAAGCATGTTTTAAAAAGATTTTAACTTTAAGTTTTTTTTAATTACTTCTCTTATTTTGTAAATGTTTAAGATTAATAATCCAATTTCAATTTTGAATGGAAAGGAAAGCCTAGACTAGAATAAAATTGATGCACATTATCTTGTTATATATACAAAATAAACGGTCAAATGCGAGTATTGCTCGTGCTCAGAAGGTTCCGTACAATAAATATATGGATTATTAACTGTATTGTTAAAAAAAATCGTTACTAAAAGAAAAATAAGACTTTGTAAAAAAACTATACAACGTAGGGTTTGGTATAGCTGTATATGTACTAGAAAAGTATGAATGGGTATACCGCAAAAGTTCAAAGAGGTATGAAGCCTAAATAATATTATATACTGCTATTCTGTAAAACTCTTATTTAAATCTTTCCTAATCCGTTTATGAGGAACTTAATTCGGCATTGGCAATAAAAGTAGTGCATATTTAAACTTCATTTGACATTTCATAAAACTAAATTCAACGTCGTATTAATCTTTTCTTTTTACATTGTATCTAAAATAAAACCCTTGTTCAAAATTTAAACTTGACCTTTTACTAAGCGCGCTTCGAAAGGAGGTCACAAAGTAGCAACGCCGCCTTGGTCCGTGACGTGTTTTTCCAGATAGGTTTTTAATTAACTTTTAAAGACACGGGAGGCGTACTGGAAGATCTTTTCAATGCAAACTAGTCGCGAATTCCACAGTATTTATGTGATTAATTCTAATTAAATTAGTCTGTTTTTAAACATTTGACGTTTATTGCTTTTATATTGCTACTGTATATTGTATTACACAAATGTATCATTAAAAGTTGTTATTTAGGCTTTAAAAGCCACTGGAATATACAGTACGCCGCCCCTGTCATTATATATGTCCAAACCGTCCGTGTTTTAAGGGTTAATATCTCGGCTAATTACCGACGATTTTTTTCAAAAATCATCATCAACAATGCTTTTATTCTTTTGCTACGATACGTACCTCCGGCGCTCCTCAACACCTTTGGTAAATGCCCGCAAATCAAAATTTGTGTGTAACGGAAAAATGCGCTTTTCTCAAAAACCATGTGACCTTAGAGTAATCGCTATAATTTTCCTGCAAGGTTTAAATTAAGCTCTACTACCTCTAGTTTTTTCATAATTTTAGTTTCAATAGATTCGGAATTAGATGGGGGGGGGGGACATATTTTTGCATTACATTTTCGACGATACCTCTGAAAATATAATACTTAAAATTAAATGAAATGTATCTTTGAGTTCAGCATTAATGAAAGCTTTCACACGATACCCCTCACAATATACAAATAAAATATTTCTTTTTTCAAGTAACTTAATTAACCCCCTACGTTTTTCCTAAAAATATTTGTAAATGCTTAATATTCTGTAAATATGTGGGTCAACAGACTTAATTACTTCCCCCAATTTGAACTTTCCACATTCCATAGTTTACGAGTAAAATGGCTGTGACAGACTGACAGACAGACACAGGAATGATCTTATAATGGTTCCGTTTTTACTTTTTAAGTACGTAACCCTAAAAATCTGCACTTTCTAAGTTTGTTTTCCTTAAAAAAAAAAAAAAAAAAAAAAAAAAAAAAAAAAAACTTGGTAATGCTACTCTCAAACGTAATAGAGAAATTAAAACAATTTTAAGTAAGAGAAAAAAATTATAGTTCAGTGGAGCGTAATGTCTGCTTTTTAGAAATGCACAATTTTACAAAAAAAAATTAAATAAATATTTTACCCTGTTAAAAAGTTGCATTTAATAATAATACTTTACTAACTATGTACTAATTATTGATATACGGTAATAGTGAATTTTAAATGTTATATGTGACATTTAATGTGAAATTTTACAGATCAATGTAGTATTTGAGGTTTTTGACGAAGGTTTTTGACAAGAGGTTTTTGACATGACGGTTTAAACCATGTTTTAAACCCGACATAAACTGACACATGACAAAAACCTGCCAACTCTGATAGTGACACCCACTTTTGATCTCCTTTTCTTTCTGGTATCAAAGTAGCTCCAAAACTTACATAGGATCTATAGGACAGATCAGATATCCTGAAACAACTCTTCAACTGATAAAGCTAGAATTGTGGAACAAGCGTCTACACATAGTAAAATGACTATCCGCTATCATGTAAGAGTAAATGTAGCGTCCCTTATTGGCTAAATTTGAAGGTTATTGGTCCTATCTTGAAAACTATAAATTGTAGCCAAAAAAGTGAATCAGTGCAAAACGCTCGCGATTTTGTATGAAATGACGCATCATACGTAAAAACTTTGAAAGGTTAATTTTCGATTAACAATCGCCGGCTTATATACTTCACTAATCGCTTCTAGAAGTGTGACATTATAAGGCATATGCATATCTATCCTATATATATAAAATCCTAATGAAACGAATTTATGAAAAGATTTTATGAAACGGCTGAATGAAACGATTTTATGAAAGGACTGATTATGTTTCACGGCGATTTCACCTAAAATATGGAATACCATGCGGTAAAATTAACACCAAAAATCCGTATTGATCCGCACCGCAGATCTCAAAGCTGGTATAAGAATTTAAAAATTTGAATTAGTTTTCGAAATATTAATTTTATTTTCTAATTTTAATTATATTTCTGTAGTGAAAGTCTTTAATGGCAACAAAATTACTCCTTTTTTTTTTTTTTTTTTTTTTTTGAAAAAAGGGGACAGCAAGAAACACTATAGGTATTATTAGATTGCTTCTTTTTCGTCAATTTCAAATTGATAATTGAAATTATATTTTATTTCAACCGATAGTGAAACAATATTATCATTAAAATATGTTTTTCAGGTAAATTTGAAAAATAAAAATCAGATTTGTTTTTTGTCGTGAAAAGGGAAATTATTAAAATGAAAAAGAAAATTTAAAAATAAAAATTAAATGATCACCAGTCAAAAACAACAAAAAAAGGAAATTTACGTCAAAGTATTTACACGTAAGTATTTAAAAATGTACGAAAATTATTTCACGCGAACGCATTCAAAGGAGATAATTACGTCAAAATTCCCAAATATTAAATATCGTCATAATTAAAGTTAATGGGCCGTATTCTTCGGTTCGCGGCTATAAAAATTGCCATTTTACCAATTGTGACGTCGAAGGAATACTGTCCATTATTACGCGTGTAAAACTTTTAATGTTGAATATTAGATTATATTTGAAAAGCTCAAGTAATCATATTCTCAAACACCTTTAAATTAGATAATATATGTGCCCGTAAATCTTAAAAGCGAAAAAAACTTTAAAAGAAATAAATTATTACATGAGCAATGCATTTAATAGTGAAAATTGCGTCATATATTAAAACGATTTTCATTCCGAAGAATTTTAATGTGAAGTCAGATGGTATAAATGGAGTACGACTAGCAAATTTGTTTATATATTACATGATTTGATGCGGAGTAAATACAGGCAAAGGTATGCTCAAAATATTTTCGTTTTATTTTGTACGAATTACTATTCGATAAATACATTTTCGAAAATCCGGATATTCATATTAAATAATATAAAAAATATACATTATAAAATATATGATGGTGTATTAAAATAAAGAAAGAATATATGAATAAGCTATATCTATTCCTGAAAATATCTAAAACTCGATCAAACCATAAAATATAAGGTTAAAAATTTTAAAAAACAATGTTTTTCAATACCGTGGTTCTGAAAGATACTCCCAAGCAGAAAATTTTTTTAACTTCGAAACTAAAAGGAAGATATTGTCCACAGTGACGTTATAAAAGGCAAAAATATAACGACATTTTTAACCTAACCATTTTATACAAGCTGATTTTCAAATGTGTAATGCATCTTACTTATGAATCCTGAAAACCGCCATCAGTTGTTACGACAGCGATGGATGAGGCATTTGTAATAGAAAACTACCCCATTCAGAAGGTAAAGAATGGCAACTCGATTACAGAAGATAGCCACCGCTATATTAATATCATTCAATCGTCCGTAATATGGTAATATTTTTTAAATAACGCACATTACCGTGTTTTTGGAGTCTCTGAAGCCTGAACAGATATAGGCGGGCGTAGCTCATAGGGGGCAGTGCCCCCTAGTTTAGTAATAAAACTAACACATGTGAACAGAGTATAATTTATTTAGAAAGAAATAGCGATGATAATTGCTAAAGAAGCAAAATTGTATTCCCCGCCCAAGAAAATTTTGAAATAGCGGAACAGATGGATGTTTGCCAGTAAACGACCACTGAGATACAAAACTGTATAAAACAAAATTTAATGATAATTTTGGTTCGTATATCAAATACAAGTAACATAACCATAAATGCCAACCAAATTTAACATAGCGGTGAATTAAATTTTGTTTTTTACAGTTATGTGTCTCACTGATCATTTACTAGTGTACTCACCCTAATAATACCCAATGATGCTAAGTAGGTAAGAGATTTATCTAAACAGATACATAGTTGAATGTCATGCCGAAACCTTTAAAAGATCATAATATGTCGAATAATGATTTAAATGGAAATTAAATTAGACATTCATCGGCACACACCGTTTAGATCACAATAAAATCTGTTATTCACATATCGTGTATTATCCGTGGTCTTCTGTTAATTTCATGACCATTCATGGGGGAGTTCAATACAAAAGAACTCCAGTTTGAAATGCAGTTTGATTCTCTCGTGGTAACTATGAGGCATATAGGACTCTGTCCATTTTTAAGCCCGCATTTTGAAGCTTGTTTTGCCATCATTCAGCACTTTTCCATGAAAAGTATTATTCCTCACCCTTTTGCAATTTATTCAAAAAAAGATGTGGAGATTCAACAATGGGTCGGAAGATGAAAAGATTGCATGGACTTGAAGGAAAGGTTTCCCTATTACCTTATGTTCGTCAGTTTCCTTTTAAAGCCATTTAAGATGAAAAACACCTCGTGACCACAATAAAAACGCCGATATGCTATTTGACAAAAATGATACGTCTATTTGGACCTTAAGCCATGTTAATTTTTGAACTATTATAAATTATGTTATGTCCTAGAAATGCCTTTTTCCTTAACAATGTCACATGCATGGTCAATTTGTATTTTTCTTTACTACCTTACTTAATGTTTCCAGAAGTAAGGGTAATATTGACCCTATAGTACCTTTGTGTAATAAAACATTTTTCTGTCTTTTCCAGGTTTTGTGAGGTGTAGAGGTCTTTTATCACATAGAAAGACCAAAGACCGAAATAAGAAAGGATAAAATTTAAGTGGAGATAAAACATGTTGACTCAGTGTATACGATGTAATATTTCAATAGAAATTCAATATTTTTTTATGAACTTTAATACTATAAAAGCTTATGAAGCATTTGAAACTTTTTTATTGAATTTGCATTCATATATTTTTAATTTCTGTCATAAAAATATTATGTCTATAATTTGATGTATTATTTTAAATGTTTCACAAAATATTATTTATATTATTTTCCATTACATATTATTTAAAATATTTTTTATTATCATAAATGTTTATAAAGCAGAAATTTTTAAAAATAGATTGGATCAACTAGAATATGAAAACACATTTATAATAGACTTTCATTCTGATTCTTAATATTTAGAAAAATTCATGCATATCATAAAAAGCAAGCTATAAAATCCGTGACTATTTTCAAAGACTTAAAGCCATATTCCGTAAAATTATTTTTAAAAAAGCTTCAATGTATGGAATATCAATATCGGACTGTTTTCCTTTGACTAGAATTAATTAAAATTGATATATTAACTTAAAATTTGAATGAAAATAAAATATATTATTTATCAAAATATATACAATCGCATACATATTTACATCACGCCCTATTGCATTCATTTCATATACAGTAGAACATCTTTTATCCGAAACTCTCGATTAACCGAAAACCATTTTTAAAGCTTTTTTTTTTTTTTTACTATCGCATTCCTTGTGTGCAAAATCCATTTTGAAAGTTTTTTTTTGTTGTTGTTTTTTTATTAATCATATTTCTTGTGTGGAAGCGGTCCTTTCCGAACTACGAGTACGTATAAATATTTCCGATCCCCTTTCTTAGAGCTCCTTTGAATTTAACTTGAGCTTCCGTAAGCTGCGGAGTGGAACGAAGAAAACGAACCAATTAGCAATTCTGAAGCTTTTAAATGTTTTCTGCAAAAGGTTTGGCATGGCTGGAGCAGTAGTAAGACTGTGATACGGGTAAACTAACAATATTAAAAAACTCCGTGATAGAGTTTCAAAGCAAAGGCAATCGAAACTGCGACAAACAAAACATTTTTTCAAACCCTTGTGATATACGTAAAATGAACTTAATTTCAAAATTAAAAATCAGATAATTTATTCTTGTTTCTATTTTGCTGTTGCTTTATTTCTATTAAGCACTTGTTACCATAATAAGAAATGTTGAATCTAATTGAAGCAATCTCGATTATCCGAAAATTTCGATTTTCCGAAGGAGGGTCGGTCCCAATTACTTTGGATAATCGAGGTTCTACTGTATTATTAAAATTTATGTTATATATCCATAGCCATTAATCGTATTAAGTTACGTTAAAATACTATTATTCAATAAGCTGGGATAACACTAAGCGGTTAAAATATTTTACAAGTTTTTAACACTTTTAAAAATAAAATATTCTCTGTGCAAACTGAAGCATTTCCTTTGATATAGTCTGTACTCATAGTAATACATTTGAAAATGAAATCCTAGCCATAGGACATATACTAACGTCACTTTCTATTGAATTTCAACCGAGGCTTTTAGAATGTCACTCTGATATCATTTTAATGCATATTTAACCGAATCTACCTACAGTGCGCATCAACTTAGTGGAACTGTTGATCTAACTAGTTTCAATGTGAATTAAATGCATCTTTACAGAAGGTTCTACTTACATTATGATTTTAAACAAAAAGGTAATCATAATAACACAATATGATTATGGTAGTATTATTATAAGGGGCGTTTGTAATAAGTGATGATTAGCTGAAAGGATTGAATTGTAGGGGGTATCTAACAGCAAAATTTTATAACTATTAGAAATGAATCCATCGCGTAGAAATTAAACTAATACTTTATTAACGTTCGTACGTTATGTCAATTTCATGACGTATTTGAAAAATATTAGTAGATCGTACATTACTATTATTCAATACATTCAGTACATTACCGCTCACGTTAAAACTTATCTCCATCAAGTGATCGTCGAAGATAATTCCACTGTTACATCTTCAGAGATTATTGAGTTTTTAGTGTTGGATTCAGTGAATGAGGCGCACAGTTTAAATTTGAGTAGGGAGAAACTGCCTTCGTAAATAATTTTCAAATAAAATTTAAAATTGATACTGGTTCAGAAATAAAAATTATTCCTGTTAGTATACTTTGGAAAATCTGCATCCAACTAAAGTAAAAAAGAAAAAAAAAATGACATTTAATGTGATATACAGAGCATAATCTTAAAGTTTTAAGAACTCGTAAATTACAATATAGTTTTAGGGGTAAATTGTATGTGTTTGATTTTCATGTTATAAATCAAGAATCAAATGCCTTATTAGGATTATAAGCATGCGAAGAAATAGGTTTCATAAACAGGGATTTTGCTAAAAAGGTATAGACGCTATATACAATCCAGATGAAAGTTTTAAACAGTATGGTGATACTTTAATTGACAAACTGCTATAGAATGAGCGCAGCAATTGTCAAGATCGAACAAAGGATTAGATATGAGAATGGGCTTAACCAGAGCTTGTGAGTACGTACCCAGTCCTTAAACGGACTTAGGCTCAATATTTATACCAGTTTTCGGGCTCGGAACAAACATTGGAGAAAGAAATAAAACTTGCCATTTAATAAACAAGAATGTAATCGGAGTTTCTTAAAGAGTTTTACAATTATTTAAGAATCAGTTTGAGGAGAAATTGAATTGTTCGTAATGGGAATAAGGAGGAATATTCTATCTGATTATCAATTAGAGAATAAGATTAGAGATGAGAACGGGTTCAGCCTCAGCTCGTGAGTCCATGCCAAGTCCCGAAACGGGCTCAAGCTCAATATTTATACAAGTCTTCGGACTTGTATAACCGACTAAAAGTGAAAATTTTATTTATTCACAAATTGGAAAAAGAAACAAAACTTGCTATTTGATAAACAAGAATGTAATCTGAGTTTCTTAAAGTGTTTTACAATCCTTTAAGTATCAATTTGAAAAGAAACTGAATTGGTCGTTATGAGATATAAGGAGAAATATTATAACTGATTATAAAGCCTTTAAAACAGTCAGTGATAGTAACGCAAAGAAACGTTGAGATTTCTTTTGTCTATACTCGATTTCTGGCATTATAATATCGGATAAAGTCCAGTTCAGCTGCTCCCTGCTAGAAACTAGTTACATACTCTAGCGAGATGGCGCCGCTACATTTCCATATATATCTATGCTAAAGTTAAAAAAACAGAATGATTTCTTGATCGTTTGTTTATAGAGGTAATCTCTGAAACAACAGAGCCGATTTCAAAAGTAATGGTGAAACTAGTCGTTGGGGGCCACCGTAATACTTACCCATCATGGATATACATAATATAAAATATGAAAATAAAACATGTGATACATGCTAAGCATTGTATCATGTTACTTTATTCATAATTCAATTTACTTGGACTCCCTTAAATATAATTAATATAATACCTTAAGCTAATATTACTTTTTGTTGCATTAAAATATCTCAATTTGTTGATTTTTCGTAAGCAAGTAAACACTGGTTTACAATGGAAGTCTATGGGAATTTGGCGAAATATTAGCGATACCGCCAATTTGGCTTCACTTTTGGCGACTAATTTTGGTCGCCAAATTTGGCGCTATATCGCCGAATTGGCTACAAACTTGGCGGCATTTGGCGACAGAACAGGGTCCGCCCTATGGTAACCTCCTTATAGGTATGGAGATGCATTAAATGCTTGACATTTACGATAAGCCATTATTGGCATTTAATCTTATAGTTTGGCGATAGTTTTTGTGTCTTTGGGATAATCGAGTAGTACCGAATTGCGTAAAAAAAGCGTCCTTATAACTCGAAAAATTATAATCATATTAACTAACAGTTTACCGCGTTGGATTAAGTGTCTCATTTCCAATTAAAATATATCTTTGAATTGAAATTTGAATGAAATACAGGGTCATGGAAAATCGAAAAGTGTGAAAAATACTATTACAAATATCTCGGCAACTAAATATCCGATTGACTTCATTCTTAATGCAAAATTTATGTTTTTTTATTGTCTTTTATATTCACTCCTTGAAATAAACAATTTCGAAAATTTTTGTATATCTTTTATCAGAACGAATATTTCGAGAGTCCGAAAAAAATAGTTCCGTATAACCGATGTTACTGATATTCAATAGGCTTCTTACCATTTTTACTTCCTAAGTACACACCGAATTTCAAATCTCTATCTCAATTTGTTCGGGAGATAGAGCGTTTACAGACACACACACACCCAGACGGACGGCAATTTTTTTTTTTCTAAAAATATGTTTTTCGGAATCTCCAGTGTCTGAAACGTGTAAATCCGTCAAAAAAATTTTTCGATTTTTAAAACGATTACAAGACTTACCCTATACTACGTATGATGGGTAAGTAAAAGTGAGGGTGATAGTCTCTATTCCAACGTAGTTTAAGTTTTATGTCGGTACCGCTATCTCCACCGGGGATATTGGGGAAATAAAACGTTCTAAAATTGCAATTTCTGTAATACTGTTGGACAATAGCTGCTCGTCATGAGGGTCCACGTTACTACCAGTATTTTTAAGAACTAAATTTCTCATTTTTTCATCATTCAACATTCTACAATCAGATAAAGTCAAATTTAATGTACTTAAATTCTGATAGTTAAGTCCTTCTGAATCACAACTGTTGGAGCTAGAAACTTAAAATTTGTCGTGGAAGTAAATTTTAATATATAAATGCTTGCTGCTGAGAAACATTCCTGAAAAATTCGAAACTTAAAAGGATGCATGAGCCAAAGATGTTCTAAAGTTGCAATTTCTGTAATACTGTTGAATTACTTGAAATCTGGCAAGACATTTTTAAGATATAAATGTTCGCTAAAAACGGTTTCTAAAAAAATCGAAAATTTAAAAAACGAAAGGAGTGGAAAATATTAAAAAGGTTTTAAGCAACGATTTATTTGGAATTGTTAGAGTTATAAACTTAAAATTGGTGATGAATATTACTTTTAAGACGTAAGTACCCGCACAAAACAGTTTTTTAAATACTCAATTAAAAAGGGTAGACGAACAAAAAACATTCTAAGAATGCTATTTCCATGACATTTTTGGAGCTAACAACTTGAAATTTGGCATGGTGGTTACTTTAAAGATGTAATTTTCGTTAAGAATGTGGTTTCTAAAATATTTTTTTATTTAAGAAAGTAAAATAGGCAGAAAATTACGATTTAGTTTAAATTTCAGATCTAGGAACTTAAAAATCGACATGGCTGATAATTTAAGACATAAATGATCGTACAGAACAATTTCTAACAAGTCAAAATTTAAAAGGGTGAAATGTTCTAAAATCCCGTTTGCTATCCTTGAACAGATATCAAAAATTCTTTTATGGAAACTCTGGGGATAGCATCTCCTTAAAACTTTTGTCGGTGTGCAATTGCCCTCAAAAGAGGTGCTCGATCTACTAACATACTAAAATTACGACTTCATTGAATACGATGAGGCTAGAAGCATGAAACCTGACATTATAACCCTTAAGATGTAAATGTCTAAGATCGGTTCTATCGAAAAATATCTAAATTAAGCGTTATAAATGAACAAAAAGGCTTTAAAAACGGTCAAAATTACACTTTTTTGAAAATGTTAAGGACTAGAAACATTAAATTTGACATGTTCGTTACTTTAAAACGTAGATACTCGCTGAGAACAGTTTCCAAAATTTCAAATTTTAAAAGAGTGAAATGACGTTCGAACAAACGATTATTTTGTAACTACTGTACCAATTACAAATCTTCTTTCAGGATAATAATGATGATAGACTTTACTTAAAAATAGACTATATACATTTTTTAAATTTTATTATATTATTAATTATATATTACATATCTCCTATATCCATATATTGTTTCGTTTCACATTACATAATATATTGGTTGTATTTAATTAAAATTATTCAATAAACTGATAAAAGTAAGCAGCTTAGTTTTTATTCCATATCTTCATGCTTTAAAAGTGTTAAAATGTTTTCTGTACGATTTAGGAATTGAAGCATTTCCTTTAATATGGGCTCGGAGTAATGCATTTGAAAATTAAATTGTAGCCGTAGGACATTTACTAGCATCACTTTCGATTGAATTTCAACTGAGGCTTTTAGAATGTCACTCTGCTATCATTTTAATGGAATTTTAACTGAATTTATCAACAGTGAACGTCAACTTAGTAGGGTTGTTGGTTTGACTCGTTTCAATATAAGTTAAAGGCATATTTGCAGAAAGTTCTGCCTGCATCATAATTCTGTACAAATAGGTCAACATTTTTTGACATAATCATATCGCTTCCTATTTCTCGCCAATTATACGTCATTTATATTAAGAGAAAAGTGTTAGTTTTTTATACCTAAAATATCTTTGCATTACATGCATAAACAATGAAATATTACAATATACTATTACAGTATTAATATTACAATATTACAATATAATACTACAGTATAATATTACAATAATTACGTTTTAAAATAAAATGATTTCATCAATTTGTAGTAAGTAAATATGTCACAGTATTTCTTTTAGTGTGTGTGTGTGGTGAAGATTACCTACTGATTAACAGTCAAATACTATTTCAGTTATAATGCAGTTTTTATGCAGATTATTTGGTATCTATCTGAAAAAAAATGTTAATTTGTTATATTTCAAACAATATGGTATTTTTGAAAAGCAATATAAGATAATAAAAGCTTTTTCAATAAAATATTATCTGTAAAGCATACTATTCCTAATACGTTATAACTTTTCCGGGTCAGGGAAGTAGTCTGTAGATATTACTTCACTTTTTAAACAACTTCAAAAAAAGAAAACTATACATTTTTTTCTTATAATGTACGTGCACGCAAAATTTTGAACAGATTCACCTATTTTAATGATTTTTTTTTTCTAAGTACTCACATTTATGATTGTCCTGTATAATTTTTTTTTCAGGATACAAAAACAACAAGTTACGCTATCTCTCTGTCCCGTTCCCTCCTCTCCCTCTGTCTCTCTTCTTCTTTAGATCTATTCGTAATTATATAAATACGTAGCACCTGTAGCCGTCGTCTGGTTCGACCGTCTGTCTCTATGTCTGTCCACATATAACAGCACAAAAACTACCCAACCGAATGGTTTGAAATTTAATGTATCCATGGCTCTATTGGCATCGTAATGGAATGATGGCAATAATCCTGTAATATACATCCTTGCAAAATTTTGTCATTTCAAATTTTATGAAAATCGAATCGAAACTTAAAAAGATATTAATGAAAGTTTTCTTCATTCTATTAAATACTAATCATACTTAATTAATTCAATGATAGCCCATGATAGGTAATGATTCTAAGTTGCCATGGTGGTTGCGTCCTATTTAAGACGGAGTCGTATTATATCCGTATTATTGAATTTAATATATATAATCGTACTAAATTGTGTGTTCATGCATTTTTGCATAAAAGTGCAACAGCTATTGCACCAAGATCAGAATATTTATAATACTAGTTATAGTACGAGCTCACCTCATTTGCCACGTTTGACGTACAATTTCCAACTTATTTCTACTTTTTTAGGTTTTAACTTTTTAAAAAACTGGCCAGTAGCCCGAAATTTGGCTCTGTTGTTAAGGTATATTGTACTATTTTGAATTTTAAAATAGTCGTTGCATCGTGCGCATTTTGTTTCACAGAGACTCGTTAAATTTTTAATAAATGATCGTCTACTGTACTTAAACTAGTTCGATGTGCCAATCCCAAAACTTTCTTCTATCTTATACATCTTAATATTTCAAAAAGTAGTTACACATGTTAATACTTCAATATTATTAGTTCAATACTGTACCAACTTTGATTTTCATCTCAAATTTCTGCTTCAGTCAATTAAACGGATTAAAAACGAGTTAATCTATATCATGATATTTGTTAAAATTAATAGTTTTTCCTTATTCTGTTGTTATCAGCTGTTTGCGAATAGCCGGCTTAGCAGGAAGCGAGTTCCCGCCGCTGCACGAGCCGCCGGTGGACAATAGAAGTACGAAAAATCAAAAAAAGTACACAAAAATCACTATCACAGAGCCCTTTACCGCGCAATATTTCCAAATTCTAGGAGGGCCTGTTGGCCAAAGCCAAAAACATGCTGAAATAATTTGGTTCAATTGTATGCATAATTTTATACACTTTTCGATGGTACAATAAAGAAAATGGCACAAATATCGCTATTACAGCGCCCCCCTTACGGCAGATTTTTTTTTTCAAATTCAGGGAGGACTTGCTTGCCATAGCCAGAAACATACACAAAAATGTGGTTCAATTCTATGCATAACTTCATACACTTTTCGATGGTACAATAATGAAAATGGCACAGACATCGCAATTATAGCGCCCACTTCTGGCGGAATTTTTTCAAGTTCAGAGAGGATCTACTAACCATAGCCTTACGCATACACCAAAAATTGGTTCAATTGTATGCATAATTTTATACAGTTTCGAATGTAACAATAATGAAAATGGCACAGACATCGCTATTACAGCGCCCCCTTCCGGCAGATTTTTTTCACATTCAGGGAGGACTTGCCTGCCATAGCCAGATACATACACAAAAAATTTGGTTTTATTATAGGCATAACTTCATACACTTTTCGATGGTACAATAATGAAAATCGTACAGACATAGCATTTATAGCGCCCCCTACCAGCGGAATTTATCCAAATTCAATGAGGACTTTCGTGCCATGACCAAAAACAAACACAAAAAAATTTCGTTCAATCCTATGCATAAGTTCATACACTTTTCGATGGTACAATATTCAAAATGGCCCAAAAATCGCTATTACAGCGCTCCCTACTGGCGAATTTTTGTCAAATTAAGGAAGGACCTGCTTACCATAGCCAAGAACTTTAGCCAAAAACTTAAAATAAAAATTTGGTTCAATTCTATGCATAACTTCATACACTTTTCGATGGTACAATATGCAAAATCGCACAAAAATTGCTATTACAGAGCCCCCTACCGGCGAATTTTTTCCAAATTCAGAGAGAACCTGCTTGCCATAGCCAAAAACTTAAAATAAAAATTTGGTTCAATTCTATGTGTAACTTCATACACTTTTTGATGGTACAATATTCAAAATCGCACAAAAATCGCTATTACAGCGCCCCCTACCGGCGATTTTTTTCCAAATTCAGGGAGGACCTGCTTGCCATAGCCAAAAACTTAAAATAAAAATTTGGTTCAATTCTATGCATAACTTCATACACTTTTTGACGGTACAATGGCGACAGACACACGGACAGACGGATGGACGGACATACGGACACACGGACTGACATTTTCTATAAATATGTTTTTTGGGATCTCTGACCCCTAAAACGTGTAAATCCGTCAAAAACCGGAAGTCGAAAAAATTTTTGATTACATGACTTTCTTCTATTTAACCCTTAAATGCTGGGTGTTGCTTTTCGGCAACATACCCAATTTAGGTTCTAAAATACTATTATAATAACATTGAAGCTATAATGCCTAATGTTGCCAATAAAATACATTCTGAAAATATTATTAAATCAACTTTCCACATGTAGATGGCAACACTTGTGCTGTTTAAGAATAAAGATGGATTTATTTTTTCTATTGTTGCTACATGTTCTTTTTGTTTTGTTTGAAAGCTTGCGAAATACCCTATTTTGTTCTGCAGTGAGCAAGTAAAATTTATTTCTCATTATAGTTCCTAAAATTCTTGTGTGTTTAATATTATAGAATTTTATCTAGGAAAATTATATTTTCAATTAAAGACCAAAATTGCCGATTAATAACTAACTGTTTTTTAGCCGTAAATCATACTTAAAACAAAATAAGATTTTTTAAAGTATTTTTCCCATGATTAAATTTAAAAAATGAAAGCCGAAAAACATTATTACAAGGATTTTTGAAATATCAGACATTTAAGGGTTAAGATAGAAGAAAGTAAAAATGAGCGATGCTTGTAACAATGTGTTTAGTTAATGTACATAACAATAAAGTTTTGCTACAAGAAATTCTACTTTTCCAAACCACTCTTGCTAAAATTAGCCAAATTTCGTACAAAAGTAAATAATACATTAACAATATGTAATCACTTGAAACCGGTTATATTATTATTATTAATTTAAGGTACTTGTTATTATAACCTTTTTCTCATGTAGAAGTTTTTCCTTCTGTTTAAAGATGTGAAAATAAATTTTATTGAAAGAAGTTGCTAAACTGACTGAGTTTAGATTAAATTATAATTTATATTTTTGAATTTTTCAGTAAAAATTGTATTTGCTTTTAGGGAACATATCTCCATAAAAAAGTATCACCATACATAAGGGGCGCATGCTTATACACTGGCGGAAAAAAAATCCCAACACCAAGAAAGACTTGTGTTAGATAAACGAAATTTGGTAGGCGTGTTTATACATCTGAAAGATGGCATCGATTGAAATTTCGCGCTTCGCGCATAAGTGTGGCGCTGGTGGCGCCACTCAGAACTTGCAGATCAAGTTTACTTTAAATGCGTGCTGTAAAGTTCGTGGGCGTTATTTAGCTACAAAACGTGACGTATTGAGTTGATGTTAGCCAAGAATGCCTTTAACAAGACGAAGAAGCCACTGTCAACAGTTTCCCGAGTTGGAACGTGGTCGCATATTCGAGCTACGAGAAGGTGGATTTTCTTTCCGCGATATTGCAGATACACTTGGCTGGAATGTATCCACTGTGCATGATTGTTAGAAACAGTGGTCAAGGGATGGTGCTGCCTCAAGAAGACCGGGTTCCAGGCGGCCACGTGCACTCCTGAGAGGGAAGATCACCATATTTGGCGTACGACTGTGGCGCATCGTACTGCGTCTGCAGCAGAAATTCGAGCTGTAGTTGGTACCACAGTGACACAACGAACTGTTAGAAATCGGTTACTTCAAGGACAGCTCCGAACCAGGCACCCTATAGCGTGCATTCTACTGACTCCAAACCATTGCCGTTTGCGACGTCATTGGTGTCAATCCAGAGCTCATTGGAGGACAGAGTAGAGATCTGTTGTGTTTTCTGATGAAAAAGAAACACAACAGATCTCCACTCCGCCCACCAATGAGCTCTGCCTTGACACGAATGGAGTCGCAAACGGCAATGGCTTGGAGTCAGTAGAATGCACGCTGCAGGGCGCCTGGTACGGAACTGTCCTTGAAGTAACCGATTTCTAACAGTTCGTTGTGTAACTGTGGTACCAACTACAGCTCGAATTTCTGCCGCAGACGCAGTACGATGCGCCACAGTCGTACGCCGAATACGGCGATCTTCCCTCTCAGGAGTGCACGTGGCCACCTGGAACCCGGTCTTCTTGATGCAGCACCATCCCTTGACCACTGTTTCCAACAATCATGCACAGTGGATACATTCCAGCCAAGTGTTTCTGCAATATCGCGGAAAGAAAATCCACCTTCTCGTAGCCCGATATGCGACCTCGTTCCAACTCGGGGAGCTGTTGATAGTGGCTTCTTCGTCTTGTTAAAGGCATTCTTGGCTAACATCAACTCAATACGTCACGTTTCGTAGCTAAATAACGCCCAGGAACTTTACAGCACGCATTTAAAGTAAACCTGATCTGCAAGTTCTGAGTGGCGCCACTAGCGCCACACTTATGCGCGAAGCGCGAAATTTCAATCGATGTCATCTTTCAGATGTATAAACACGCCTACCAAATTTCGTTTATCTAACACAAGTCTTTCTTGGTGTTGGGATTTTTTTTTTCCGTCAGTGTATTTTTAATATTTTGTGCAAACTATGGCAATCAATATACGAGAATTTCGCAATGATTTCTGAAGTGAATCAGCTGCATAATACGTTTTGTTTTGTGCTAAGTTTCAAAAGTTATGTTCAAAACAATGCAAACTATTTAGCGTTAATGACACAGATCTTGCAGATTGCTAAACTAAGTGGTAAAAACATAATACGTTGAAAGAAATGCTTTGCTACTTAAAATAATTCGTGAAGAAATGATGTAAACAAGCACTAACTAGGCAGTAATGGCAAGACTTACGTTATCGCCAGTCTGTGGTTTTGACTAAAACCTGTATTCCATAACTACCAACTTTTCATAAAACGTTATTCCATAGCTACCAACATATTTCTTGAGCATTGTACAGACATACAGTGCGTCTCATAAATATAAAGACGCTGATATTTTTGAAATAATATTTTAATAATTCAGTATTCAAAATTATATTTATGCATATAACGAAAAGTATGTGCCAAGAAAACATTTTACAGCAAATTAAATTAGAATTAAATAATTTCAACTCGAAAATTGATAAATGTAAATAAATTTGCTGTCTCATAAATATAAAGACATTTTACATACTTTTGAATTATCGTCCAATAAATAATCCTTTCTTATTAATGACAGAAAATATTCTAGCTTCCATGCTTTTTATTAAGTTGTATAAATATTTTGTCTTTATATCAAACCAACTTCGTTCGATTTCTTTTTTCAACTCAAGGACGTTTGAAAATTGCCTTCCAGATGCATATACACTGCGAACGAGAGTGCACAAAGATTCTTAACTGGCTTTAAATCAGGGTTACGTGCGGGACACACCATGACATGAACATTGCTATCGGAAAACCATTTTTTTTTGTGAGTCTTGATGTGTGAATCGATGCATTATCCTGATGGTACAAATAATTCCGACCACCAAGAGTTTCAGCAATTGGCAACAACTGACTATCTAGCAGTTCGACATACTCTTTAGACGTCTGTTTACCTTCCAGAAAAGCAATATCCGTAGTTCCATTAAAAGAGAAGGCACCCCACACCATAACAGAACCTTCCCCTTTCTGCCTACTGAAGAAGGTTTGAGATTAACGTCTTCAATCGTGTGAGTAGGAATTCCAACCATCTGGGCCATCCAAGTTAAATCTCTTTTCATCTGAAAAAATGTCTTGCATCCATTCGTCCTTCCAGTGCATATGATCTTTAACTCCGATTAACCTCCGTTCTTTGTGTTCTTTTTTCAGTAAAGAAAATCTGCACGTATGTTGGCATACAATGCTTTTTCTTTCTTTTATACGACGATGTACTGTATCCTTTGGGACCATATCATAAACTCGTTGAGAAACTTATCGGAATGACATTTTTTGCGACGAAACAAGTCGCATGATCTTGCAATCGAGTATTTCACTAGTTTTTCTCTGCCGGCCAGATCGTTTTCTCGAATATAAATTGTAAGTTTTTGATAAAATTTTATAAAGTGCAGCTCTGATTCTCCCAGTTTTCTTACATATTTGACAAACTGTTACGCCATTAGCTTTAAATTCACGTATTTTACAAATTTCATCTTTAGAAATTTCAATGTTCCACGGCATCTTTGTAATTGAAACAAGTCAAACAACTTTGTTCGTTTGGGTAAGTTAAAGTGTATTTCTGCGCGTGCGTATTAATTCTGTACGCACGCATTCGAAAAAAAATTGCATATGAAGCAGTTTCAAGTTTGTCTTTATATTTATGAGACAGCGTATTTTTTTTATTATTATTATTCGAGACGAAATTATTTTATTTAAATTAAAACCCCTATAAGAGATTCATTTCAGTGCTCTTAATATGAGGTATAAAATTTAATTTCTTTTAACAGAATTAATAAAATGTAATTTCAAAAACATATGTGTCTTTATATTTATGAGACGGACTGTATTATATGGCGAATAAACAGGTTTTAAACGAGAAAAAAAATTAAAATTATGTGTTGATATTTCGTAGTTTTTGTTTAATACTGACTATTTATGGTATTCTCTGATTTCGTAGAAAAGTACTCTGCCATTCAGATGTTATGTCGAGAACATTCGACTGAAAAATAAAAATCAAAAGTATCTTCTTATACATTGTATGCATACATTTTTTAAAAAAGAAGAAAATTCAACAATCATTGTAATCAACTAGGTTAGAAAAATCTTATGTTATCAATGATTTTTCAACCTTTTCTAAACAAGTAAATTGTTTAACAAATAAACAACTGTGGTAGGCTGATATTTTGTATATTTATTCTATCTAGGTATTTTGTTTTCATGTTTTAAAATGTTTTCTTTCCAGTTTTTACTACAGATTTGTTTTAGTTACTTAAAATTCAAAAATAAAAAATTAAAGTTTTTGAAACTTTCAAATGTAATTTTTTTTTTTTTTGTAAGAGTCGAACATGTTTTCTTGAAGTACAGTTTTTCGAATTTTTTTGTTCAATCCAAACTAATAAAATACTCGCATTCTTTTTGTAAAAGTAGTAAAAATATGATAATTCATTTTTCATGTTATTGACGTTACATATATGGGTTTTTAAAGCATACAAGCAAATAATTATAAATAAAAAAATAATATTACTCACACTAATTTTTGCTTTTATTTGACCTAAAAAGTACCTGAATTTATTGTGTAATTATATTTCAGTTTCACGTAAACAATCAGATTATATAGTTACAACAATGATTATTTTAATACTAGGAATTTAATGATTGTTCTGTGGTGTTTCATAAAAGATATACCATTATATTATACTGCTTTAGCCGTGTTAAGAAAACTGCCAACAGTTAATTTTGTCACGTTTCAAATTTTCCACTTACGACAATCAGTATGTGATCAATCAATGTGGTGAAATATTGTATATAAATGAAGCTCTTGAATACTTATATGTGGAAGAATTTAAAAGGCCCATTTCTAATTATGTAAATTAAGTCATATAAATGCCTTTCAGAGAGTTTAAATTTGAAATTATAGATGTTCAATTTCACCATTGAGTTTGATCATTTTAATTACAAACGGGAAAATGATAAAACTTTCATTTCTCTCAGTTCAGAGTCTATAAATTGCAATGCAAATAATTTTCCCCATATCGGACATTCTTCACTAACATACAAATTTAGATCACAGCGCAATTTTAACTCGTAGACACGGTTCCTTTTCATAATTTTTGTAAAATAGTGTAAAACACAGGCATTACTATTTCTCAAGCTAAAAATGAGAAATTCTACTTAATTTCGAGTGATAAATACTCTAAATCTCCTTCCTGTGGCTGTCCCAACGTCTCACAGTGGTCCCAAATCGCGATCAAGTGGCCAAAAATCATTTCTGGCTTTCCTAGTGGTTGTGTATGATTCATTTTTATTTTATAACATTCCAAATGATATTACATTGTGCTTTTAAATTAATGTAATTGGGGTCCCGGGGGGAGATTGGGAAGCGCAATAGAGGGTTTTAAATTTGTAATAAGTTTGTTATAAGTTGTTTTAAGTTTGTATTAAATTTTAATTTTTTTTTTTTTTTTTTTTTTTTTTTTTTTACAGAAATGAGAATTCATTTTCTTTTCATTATAGTGAATATTTTCACTTTTTAAGACAAATCATCTAATTCAGTCTCCCCTGAAATTTTAACCCACTCCCCTCTTTTTCCCTCCCTGAAAATATGCAGGTTAAAATCTTATTTTTTCCCTTTTTAATGGTATTGCAAAGTAACAATAAAGAGAATAAGCAATCAAGAAAACTCATAAATAATCATTCAACTAAATTTTCCCCCTCCCCCCCCCACACACACATACACGTGAAACCTCCCCTTTTTCCATTTCCCCCAATAGCAAGGAAAATCTAAAGATATTATTACTATTTTTTAAGTCTTCGACATCTATTTACTATAAATTAATAATAAAATCATTCAATTCATTAATTAGATTGCTTTCGAAAATCTCGCCCTCCCCTTCTTTTGCCTCTCTCTATTACACAGAGAATATTACCTTCGAAATTTCAATAAAAAAGGAAGAATCTGTCTTTGTTACTTTATTTTGGTAATATTAAATAAATAATTACCTATCTATTTTACTATATTTGAAGTTTCCGCTTGTTAAGGTTTCTTAATGTTTTCTCAAAGGAATTATACAGGGATACAGAAATTCTTTGGTTTTCTTCAGAGAATGTGTAGGAAGCTCTCCCCTTCTACAGGGTCTGTGAAATGAGGATAGCCCGTTGACTACTCAATGTGGACTTATACTTCTACACCCATATCGAATTTCAGGTCAACCCATTTCTGTAGAATAGTAAAAACGTAAAGGGTGGAATGTACATATAATTCCATATGGAAATCCATATAAATAAGAATTTACATTAACTTATTCATTAAAATTTAAATGTGCATATAAATTAATATAATTAAATTAACATACATATAATAAACTGAAAAAAAAATACCGTTAATAAAAAAAATTACAATAGATTTATATGACGATACGTGAAAATTAAAGAATATATTTAATAAAACTTATTTGTAAGTATGTAAAATATACTTTTCAAATAATCAGGAAATTTAGAACATTGAATGATGTTTTGAAAACAATATGTCTAAATTTGCACAAATTTATGTGCTATTGTAATTTCCACATAATTATATATGCACAGATAAGTGTGTAAATTTCTAAAATCACACACTTGTCATAAAAATTACAAATTTTGTACAACAAATTACCTGTTTTGATGTGTATTTAGTTTATGATATTAAGTCTGTCTGTTGTTATCGGTTGATAAACTCACATAAGTGTGTAAATGTCGAAAAATCGTCTGCTCTGGCCGCAACTAAACTGGCGGAACAATGAAAAAAAACATCTGCTTGTCACAAAAGCAGGCCGCCATGTTTAGGAAATAAAGGAAGACAAGTGCTAGATCTGCTTTATCAGCCGAAATTCTAAAAAAAATTATATATTAAGGTCATAATAATAAAAGTTAGCTGCATAATCATGGTGAAGTATTTTTATAGTAGTGTAGCGCTAATCGTCATTGTCTCATTATGTTCTTAATTGGATTATTACATTCTTTGCCGTTTATCGGCGGGAAAAAGGTGAATAATCATTACAAAGGTGTGTAAATATTTGGATTTAACGAAAAAAAATGGTGTTAAGTATTAATATTGTTATTATTATTTAAAATTAATAAGATATGATTCATTGTTTTATAAAACTGGATGCTTTTTCTCTGTGAATATATAGGGTAGATGTGCCAGTAATGGACGTCCTACAAAGTTTTTTGCTTATAAAAAATAAACAATAAAAATTTAGCAGGGGTCGTACTTGTCCTGAGATTTCAAGACCAGGAAATTCTTCGGTACAAATATTTTCTTATGGAAAATATCTTTTTCGCGATTATTTTGAAATTTTCCATTTTTCGAATATTGTGTTAGTATTTTCCTAACGCTTGATTGCGAACAATGTAAATAATTCGCTATATAACATTGATTTTTACTGTGCCGATACAAATCAACCATACGAAGTTTAATAGATTCAGGAATATCACTCACATGACCCATTTTAAGACGAAAAAGCAAACAAACTGCAAAAAGAATACTGATTTTAAATAAAATCGTCTGAATTTAATCTATGATGCCACCAGTTATGAATTGGTGATAATTATAGGAGAATTAATGTGAAATATTCTAATATTTTGAACCACTTGAATAAATATTCTAATATTTTGACTTTTCAAAATAATTTTTTTTCAATTAATCTTTTCAAAAATGATATTAATTTTAAGATAATAAATAAGTTTAATCAACAATAAGATCTTAATAAAAATATCGTTTGCTTATTTGCATTAAAAGATATTAAATTACCAAACGATATTTTCAATTTGTAAAAAAAAAATAATTATTCTAATATTTTGAATATGAGCTGTATTCTTTTAAAGTTGACAAATCTTGAAAAAATTCATTCTGAGATAAAATGGAGCTAAAGTTCTCGTAAGCGGGCAGTTGATGCATCGCTTCTCAAACCAAAAGGTGTTATTTCTCCGGATCTAATGGAGATAAAAGCATGCGGTTTGCGGTATAAACGCTAAAAACTCAGTATTTTTTTTAAGCCAATAAAAAATGATGGGACCAATTGCCAATGATGGGACTCTGTAAAAGAGCGAACCGCGCAATAGAATAGAGTTATTTTCCGGTTTCTTTTGTCAGCTTTAAAGTTGAATGTCGCCAAATAATTTCGTTTGTTATTTAATGCAACCCTTTTTCATGAAGAGTGAAATAGGCGGAAGCTGAAGAGCTGGTTAAAGCGAACGGAGAGCTGCGATCTTCTTGTCTTCTGCTGACTGCTGCTGAGTGAGAAGGTGATTTAATTTCGTTTTGGTGACGGCATGATTCTTTTCTGAAACCGAAAGTTCTGTTAATTGCAGGTAAGTAATCTTAATTAAAAGTATTCTTTAATAGCCCTAGTTTTTTAATAATAAATAATATACAGGGTGTCCGGTCTCAACGGTGTCCAATGGCTAATTCCTAAACCGTTAGTCATAGACATATAGTTCCAATTGCAAAAATGTTTTAAATGAGGTAAAGAAGTATTTTTAAAGCGATTTGGGTCACGAAAAGCATGTATTAAAAAGTTACGAAATTTAAATTTTTATACGGTCCCCAGGTCCTATAAGTGATATTTAGGAAAAATATCCTATTGTACTGACAAGTAATACAAAAAAAGTCCCATTCCTCTGCGATTAAAACTGACCGAGTAATAGATGTTTAAAGTTGGAGTATCTTTTTTGCTGCAAAAAAGGGGTCAGTCACAAATTTACTAGAAATAAAAATAATCGTCAGATATAAAATTTAACATTAAACATTGAGAGTAAAATAACATTACAATTATATTTTGAGATTTTTGTTCATTCTGACATATTAAAACAAAATATACAGCTTGTACTAAAAATATAAGTAAAAAAAAAAAAAAAAAAAAAAAAAAAAAAAAAAAAAAACAGAAATTTGTTAAATGATTATAAAAGCAACAGTCACAACTCTTTAGAAAATGATACATAGTTAGATTACCTAATCTAAAACTTTTTTTTTTATGCGTATATTTTTATACATAACTTTTGAATGGCTGCTCTGAATATGCTAAGGAAATTAAAATGTCCCTTTTTGAAAATGATCCTCATATCACTTTTATTTTCTTTTAGATTAAACATCAATTATTTGAATTATATGATTCTACCTGTGCGATTACTTCGATGATTTAAATAAACATAACAAAATTGTTACAATATTTTAATATTTTGTTCTAATAGAGCACAGATTTATCCATTAAAGGTCGGACATCATATAACCGCCCACATTCTCTCTTTTTAATTAACTTTTCTTTTTTTAAGATCTTGTTCCATTTGTCATTTTATTGTAATGATAAAAAAATAATAATAATTATTATTTTTACATTACCCCTTCTGAAAATTCCACTGTCTCTCCCCTCAGCAAATATTCATTAGAGCAGTTATTTTTTTTAATTAAAAATTAGGGGGAAAATACTGTTAAATCAAAACATATGTTAAATTATTAAATTTTAACATTTAACATTTAACAATTTATATATATATATATATATATATTTTTTTTTTTTTTTTGCCGTACTTCTCATCTAAGCAAGTTTCAAAAGCATATAAATCACTTTTGCCATCAAACACTTGCCTCTGCACTTGCCAAGCACGAATACCGCCAAGATGAGTAACTTTAACGCCGAAACCTCTGTCCAATCAGATTACAAATTGGTAAAACATGGTTGGGAAAAAATATGCATTTTAAACCTTAGAAAGTATTTGTATGTGCATGATTTGAGGCCGCAAGTGTTTTGGCACATCTATTGTACAAATAAAGTTGTTTACTTCATTTTACTTGTCCAATAGGAAAAATTTTCACTCCATTTAATATTTATTTTTTATTTAGCAAGTATAAATTGCATTTTGATTTTGGTCTCTAAAATATTTTTTTCAAACAAGTGTTTATAAAGAACTAAAAAGTTGAATTTGAAAAAAGCATAGCATCTTCAAAATGTATAATAAGCAATCCCTGCTCATACATCGCAATGTATCTGACATCTTTTGTGCGGCACTGTATAAAAGATATAAACGCAACGCACTTTCATTTGGAAAAATTACATTGTGAATCTTAGTGCCTTACATAAATGTTACTGATTTTAATTTTAAAATTTCTGTTTGTAGGTAATAATGTATACGAAATTTTTGGAGTGGTCCTGTAAAATAAATATAAATGGTACGTACCTAAAATCATATTAATATTAAATTTTCATTGGATTTACATAATTATGCAAAATTTAATCTTGATCGGATATTTGGAAGTGAGTTAAAATTGGAATACAAATTTTGAATTAGGAAGACATACATACGAACGTCGAAGTTAAAAGCTTATAAAAATAATACAACTTTTTAAAATAAAATCATCAAAAGAAGCACAACTCTCCTTATCCGAAATTTAAAAAATCGTGTTTCTCTATCAATCTATTCTATTGGTATAAATGTCAATATAAATGTCAATAAATCAAGCACTACAATCTCCAAATTTTCAATGAATACTAATGGACGCATTTAAAGGTTTTACGCGATTTCCCAAAATTTGATTTTCTCGATAAGGCGAGTTTTGAAACTCGCTTCTTCAATTATTTTAACCAATCTGAAAGTTAATTACTAAAAATTAACACGACCGTAATATTTATACGGGAGGCAGCACCTCCAGTTAAATCGCTTTAAAAATACTTCTTTACATTATTTAAAACCTTTTTGTAATTGGAACTATATGTCTTTGACTAACGGTTTAGGAATTAGCCATTGAACATCGTTTGGAGTGGACGCCTTTTATAATACTTTAAGCACTTCGTGTACGACCCCTGAAAGCTTGATCCAACTCATCTGTTTTCAGTTACAGAAAAGTGGTTTAAGTCATAAAATTGAAAATGTTATAACTCGGTCAATTTTAGGGCTAGATGGGTGGGACTTTTTTTGCCGTACTTGTTAGAGAAATGGGAAAAGTTTACTAAATATCACTTATAGGACCGGGGGACCGTATAAAAATTTAAATTTCGTAATTTTTAAATAAATGTTTTTCTTGACCTAAATCGCTTTAAAAATAATTCTTTACCTCATTTAAAACATTTTTGTAATTGGAACTATATGTCTATGACTAATGGTTTAGGAATTAGCCATTGGACACCGTTGAGACCGGACACCCTGTATAACAACTAAACGATTTTTTCAGAAACGAGATTGTTATTATTAAATATCTATTCTGAAGATATGTTTTTATCCCCTTTTATCACATTATTATATACAACTTTGCTAGTAAAAAAATAAAAAAGGTGAATCCTGGAAAAAATTAATTTGGTTGCACTATTCTAAAGCTAACGTAATGCAAATATTTCGCATGAACTCATCTATTATTCTTCACTCGTATGTGTGTCATTTTTCAAAAATTTAGATTTAAATATATTTTTAATATATAGTACAGGATATATTATCCGGAACGCTAAACGATCCGAAACCGAAACTTAGTGAAAGCTTTCCTTTAAGAAAAAGTTGCAGTTTTTTTTTTCCATATTTTATTGAAGAGTTAGCATGTTTTATAAATCCATATTTTGAATATTTTAAACTTTTTCTCATACATCTCAAGGTACCGTTATATCCGATTAATCCCCCCCCCCCCAAACACGGCAAAAAATCGTAAAGTAATCGGAGAGGACTTTTACAGGGATTAAAAGCGGCTATCGAAATCTACCGCCTGTAGAGATCCGAAAATGTGTATAAGAATAGACCAAAGCCTACCCTGATATTCATTTTTTTTTTTGTTAACCGAGATAATTAAATTCAGAACCTAAAAAGCACGAAATACGCCCTCTCCCTGCGACACTCTGAGCCTACTTATGACGCTCCTATGAAAGATAAGAATTGAATGTACGCGATCGTCGCACATACGTTTCTTTTGGATCATTTTTATGACTTCTCATTGGCGTAACTTTTAAAAATATGGGAAAACTAACTACATATTTTTAAATTTCGTATTTTTCTGTTTCAAACGCTAAAATCCATTGTAAAAAAATTTAATGTTTAACCTTTTGAAAAAAAAATTCGAAACATCACTTAGAATTTGAACACGTTTTCCGCGATCGAAAATCTGTCGGCAAGCCTCTGGTCTGAAAATTCCGAAAAATTAAGGTGATCATTTCCGAAAATTAAAAAAATCGGTCATAAATCTTAAAATTCAGGCATAAAATTTATCGCAAAATTTGACGAATGATCGCCGAAAAAAATCAATTTCGTCCATCGTTTGAAGAAAAATTGCTAATTTTGTCAAAGGAGCGCAGGAAAATGCGAATTTCATCAAAAAAACGTGAAAATTGGCAAATTTCGTAAAAGGATCGTGAAAAAACGGCAAATTTCGTCAAAGAATCGCGGAAAAACGGCAAAAATCGTCAACAGATCGCAAAACCCCCCTCTAATTTCTTCAAAGAGGCGCAGGAAAAAAAAACACTTAGTGCCGGGAGTTTACTCCTTTCAGAAAATTTCCTTTGTTTGTTTTTTTCCTTGTTTAACCAGAATAATTATTCTCTAATTAATATTAATTAGTTTTTAATTTTTTATGGTAATTATTTTAAACCACTGTTTTTAATTCATAACGTAAAAATAATATACGTAATTTTTTAAGATTAATTTGCAGAAAGTTTTTGACCAAATATTTATTTCTGCAGAAAGTTTTTGGTTTTATACAAGTCTGGGGTAGTGTTGCCAGTGGGTTACTTTTTTTTTATTCAAATTTCTTGATTGGCAACACTTTTTTGAAATGATAAAATTTCTTCTCTTAAATCTGTTGTTTAATATTTTCAGCATTCTAAAGAGCATTTTTAAGCAGGTTCATGTGCAGTTATTTATTTAATTAAAGAAATATGTAATTTAATATCTAGCATTAAAAAGAAATCTGGCAACATAGTATAAATAAAAAAAGTACTGTTATTATAATTTATTTTGCCCCACCTAACCCTAAATTAAGATTTTATAAATTAAAACTAGAATAGATTCAGATTTTTTTCCCTTTTGCATTAATTGTTTTGGAGCTACTTTTGATAGAATGTAATAAATATACAAAATCAGTTTTTTAAAAATGATTGCAGTATAATTGTCTATTTTCTTCTTTTAGGAAAAAGTATATATAATATGTCTAAGAAAAGAACATTATTTAATCCAGAGTGGACAGACAAGGAAATAAATTCAGAATGGTGCTCTTGGTTAAAAGAAGTAAAGAGTGATCCATTCTCTGCCCATTGTTCTATTTGTCGAAGATCATTTCAACTCAGTAATATGGGTAGAACAGCCATTACCAGCCATGAGGAAGGTTATAAACATCAGAGAAACGCAAATTCTGCTAAGGGTTCTTTGCCATTGGAAAAAGTATTTCAGACTGATAAATCTACGAAAGAAAATACAATTAATGAAAATAAAAAGTCCATATCTGAAGAAAAAAATCATAGCAGAAACGAATGATACTTCTACTGCAACATGTGTTAAACCTTATTGTAGTAATAAACTTTCTTTAGAGAATCATGTTTCAAAAAAAGCTGTTTTAAGAGCTGAAATTCTCTGGGCCATGAAACTTGTCATGTCCCATAGTTCGTATAATTCCTTTCATGATGCTTCCAGTTTGTTCAAAGCAATGTTTCCAGACAGTAAAATAGGACAAGCAGTTACTTGTAGTAGTTCAAAAATGTCTTACATGATTTGTTTTGGCTTATCACCATACTTTTCTGAACATTTAAGAAGGGACATAGGGAATTCAAAGTTTGTTATTTGCTTCGACGAAGCTTTAAATAAAGTAGTTCAAAAAGGTCAGATGGATATTGTAATTAGGTATTGGTCAAAATCATTTAAAAGAATAAAAACTCGATATCTGGATTCTGATTTCCTTTGCCATTCCACAGCACTAGATTTAATAGCTAAACTTCATGAAGGAACGGAAGGCCTTGACCTTAGCAAACTATTACAGTTGTCAATGGATGGCCCCAATGTAAATGTCAAAATGGCCAGACTATTGACAGATGAACTTGCCACTGAACATTTATGTGAAGTTCTGGATGTAAGGACTTGTGGGTTGCATGTAGTTCACGGTGCATTTCGTACGGGCCACAAAGCTGCAAATTGGTCTTTAAATACTGTGTTCAGAGCTATGTATCAATTATTTAAAAATTCACCTGCAAGACGAGCAGATTATATTGAAATTACAGGCAGCAACAAATTTCCTCAAAAGTTTTGTGAAGTACGGTGGGTAGAAAATGCAGCTGTTGCTGAAAGAGCTATTGAAGTTTTCAATTTTGTAAAAACGTATGTTCAGCAATCGACACTTCCTAAAACACAAACTGTTGAAGTATTACAGGAAGCGTGCAATAATAAATTGATCTTGCCACAGATGGCCTTTTATTCATCCATTGTTACACTTTTGCAACCATTTCTTAAAAAATACCAATCTAGTGATCCACTTTGCCCATTTATGCATCAAGACTTGCATTTTATAATTTACCAACTTATGAAAAGATTCATTAAATCTGATGTTATGAGATTAGCAGACACTGCCCAGAAGTGTATGAAAGTAGATATCAATGATAAAGACAATTTATGCAGTCTTCAGGCTCTTGATGTAGGAGTAGCTGCATCAGGTCTTCTTGCAAAATGTGGTGCCACAGAAAATGAAAAAAAAAAAAACGATTCCGGCTTGATTGCCAAAATTTTTTTAAAGCAATAACATCAAAAATATTTGAACGTTCTCCGCTGACATATTCTTTA
Organism: Maratus speciosus; assembly: GCA_963932465.1. NCBI lineage: Eukaryota > Metazoa > Arthropoda > Arachnida > Araneae > Salticidae > Maratus > Maratus speciosus. The sequence continues at coordinate 293,757,775 of OZ010791.1, forward strand.
CTTAGATATATCTCATGTTTAGATCCTAAGCTAATTCTATCCAATTCCAATACTTCAGAACTGAGAATTAGTAAATTATTAGAAGTTTTATACACAAAGCAGCATGTGACATCTGCTGAAGCAGACAGAGCTAAACAACAATTTAGTAAGCTTTGCTTTGACGCAAAAGCTGAGGGAAAAGAATATTTTGAAAAGTATTCTTATGAAAATGAAAGTTTAGATGCATTTTATTGCAACATTATTCCTGAAGATAGCTTTAAGGATTTATGGAAAGTTTTAAAAATTGTTTTAGTTCTTTCAAATGGGAATGCATCTGTGGAAAGCGGTTTTTCAATTAACAAAGATGTATTAATAGAGAACTTAGCAGAAAGATCTGTGTGTGCCCTTAGGACTGTTTATGATGCTGTTAAAACAGCTGGTGGAGTTGAAAAAGTAGATATTAGTAAAGAAATGTTGAGCCATGTTAAGGTGGCTAGAATGAGATACCATGACTATTTAAATGAAAAAAAAAAAAGAAAATCATGAAGCAAGCAAAAAAGAAACAGAAAAAAGAAAAGCTGTAGCAGAAATTAAACTGTTAAAAGAAAAAAAAATTAAACTGACACAACAAACTGCTTCTGAAACAGTACATATAAACAATATGATTGCAGAACTGTCCAAAAAAATTTGAATTTTTAATATGCATAATGTAAATTTTGTTATAGAAGTAAAAAGTTACTTTGAATCCTTCTGAGTTGTATTTTAATGTTTTTTTTTCTTTCTTTTTTTAATTATTATAAGTTATTTTCACTTTCAGAGGTAAGTTTACATTTTATTCTTATTAATGTACCTCTTATGCTGTACAAATTTAATCATTAAAATGTAAAATTGAAATTCATATTTCTAAAAAAATGTCGTGAATTGTGGTCAGGGAATTTTAAGAAATATGACCTGGAAAACCTGGAAAAGTCAGGGAATTTTGTAATTCAAAAAGAGTATGAACCCTGTAATGCTTTCATTAATTTCTTGTTCAAAATACAATCATAAAAACATTTATATCTATTCTTTTGTAAGGTGTCCATTTCTGGAATAGAGAGTGGTCATTACTGTTACAATGAGTGTCCGAGTTATTTCTATTATTTACAATTACATTTAGGTTCACATTAGGAAATGTGACTATGAGATGAATGATTAAATATTGTTGATAGATTAATATAATATTGAAAGAACTATAATATAATAATTATAACTATTAAAAAAATTAATTTTTAAAGAAATTCCTTAAGGGTGTTCTAAAATCCAAAAGGGCTACTTTCTGACATAAGTTTTAATTTATTTTTGTTCGAAAATGTTTGAAACTATCTGGTGTTGTTGTTCAGAAACTATGTAATCGAGCTGTTTTTTTTTTTTCATTTTTTTGCAAACGCAATAGATCTTTCAGAAAATACAGTCAAAGTGGGCGTTTCGAACCGAATTTCCGCGCGAAGGGAGAAGGAGCACTCAAGAGCGGGCGAAAAACCTGTTTGTCACCTGATCGAATTCGCTTATAACTCAATAGGTAATTGATTGATCAAAAAAATGGAAAAAACAGTTCAATTCCAAATCGCTAGCATGGTCAGGCTTTACAATTTTATATCTTTCCGTTAAAAAATGAATTTGTAAATATATCAAAATGTTTTGCGCTTGTTGATCAGAGCAGTTAAGAACAGCCTTAAGGGTGTCCATTACTGGCACATCTACTCTGTGTGGTGTATCAATAACCTTGGTCTTTATTGCTTTCTGAATTCTTTTTTATGATAGCAATTCTGCATTATTTTCGGTTTTGTCTTATTTTTAATCAGTACGTTATGTCCAATGGTAAAAAGTAGTATGCTATAAGTGACAAAACTTCTGTAGTTGCAATTTCTCTTAGTTCGTAGTGTAACATGCTGTTTTTTGAAAAACATGTAATGTAGCGAGTAGTGCGATATAAAAAAATAGTAATACTTTTGGGTCGATGCAGGGTTTCTTTTTCTTGGGACCTATTTTGTGAAAAGTAAAATTTATTTTTGTGAATTTTCTTTTTTTTTTTCTAAAAATTAACGAAAGATGAAATCCAGGAACTCAAATTCGAACCAAATATTAATTAATAATAACCTTTTCAAGTTTTTCTCCTAAAGTTTTGCTTTCTGATAAACTTATCTCTTTAATAAAATGTACATTTTAAAAATCTAACAAACAAAAAATAATTAATGAAGAGTATGCTTTTTATGAAATCGAATTTTGTCATGGGTACTATTTTATAAGGAGGAATTTTGGGAAGGGGGTTATTTTTATTAAGAGAAATTTTGTGAAGGGGCCTGTTTTATTAAAAGTAATTTTGTGAAGGAGCCTATTTTATTAAAATTAAATTTTTTAAGGGGCTTTAGAAATAAGTTAATTTTAAGCTATAATAACTAAGCAGAGCATCAGCAACACTATTTGGGTATAGGAGCGAAAACTTCGTTAACTTTTACATTGATGATTGACGCATCATTAAAGATAATTGAACACACCGATGAAGCCTGCCAGAGCCTATTTTAATTGGGGGGTGCCTGATGCAGGGGCACCGTCCGCACCATCCTTGTTGCGATTCTGTATCCAAATATAATAATTACCGTAAGATGGGATTAATTTGTGACAGGTGGGTAACTTTGTGACACCTGGTCTAGTTTGCGTTTTTCGTGTTAGAACTTCGGGAAACGGTAGTTAGGTGATGTAACACAGCGTACTAGGAGATTGCGATGCTATTTGCTTTCCTACCATACCGAACGGAAAGGGGATTCGCATAGCCGACAGTAACGCCAGCTATGGAGATTCGAAATAGGAAAAGTAGACCAGGTGTCGCAAAGTCACCCCATCTGTCACAAAATACTTCATATTACGATACTTCATATAAGCAGCTTGCATATTCTTTCCGTTCTCTGAAAAAGCTTAAATTAGGTATGCTGCAGACAAAAGATTTTTAATTGAATTGCCTTGCTAGAAATATTTCAAATTAAGTAATATTTATTTTAGCATCAAACATAAATAAATAAATTTAAATAATTTAGTCTGAGTTTCTGAAGCATTTCTATAAAATGCAGGAAAATTTCTGAATACATTTGAAAAAATTTCTATTCCTAATTAATATTTTGTGCCAGTTATAAATGCAGTTAAAGCTAGGTAATTTTCAGTGTGAGGGGGATGGGAGGGATGTATAAATAAATTGTATAAAATATGATTGATGTATAAATATATGATGTATAAATATAAATATATGTATTGATGTATAAATATATTTTTAAAAGAAAATGTATTTTAAAATGATTAAAACAACAAGAGAGGTTATAGTTGTAAAGCTGCATGAAGGGAATTGTCTTTTTTAGGGTTTCGTTCATCTGACGAAACCCTATTCGTCTCGCTCCTCTGTCTGTCTGTCTGTCTGTCTGTCTGTCTGTCCGTCTGTCCGTCACAGAGCCCGTTCTCAGAAACTACACATGTTAGAGATTTGAAATTTTACATACTTATAGATGATCACCACACATCATACGACAAATCATAAAATTTTGAAAAAATCGTACATTTAACCCTTTGCGCTCCCACATGTGTATTTTAAACAATTCTTTCTATGTGAGTCCCTAATTAGGTTGCAGGCATGAAATTTTGCGTACTTATAGATGGACACCTCAGATCAAACGACAAATCATAAAATTTTGAAAAAATCATTCATTTAAACCTTTGGGATCCCACATGTGTATTTTAAACAATTCTTTCTATGTGAACCTCTAATTACATTGGAAGCGTGAAATTTTGCATACTTATAACTGAATACCTCACGTCAAAAGACAAATCATAAAATTTTGAAAAAGTCGTACATTTAACACTTTGGGCTCCCCCATGTGTATTTCAAACAATTCTTTCTATGTGAGCCTCTAACTAGATTGGAGGAGTGAAATTTTACAAACTTATAGCTGAACACCTCACATCAAACGACAAACTATGAAATTTTGAAAAAGTCGTACATTTAACCCTTTGGGCATCCACATGTGTATTTTAAACAATTCTTTCTAAGTGCGTCCCTAATTAGGTTGCAGGCGTGAAATTTTGCGTACTTATAGATGGACACCTGAGATCAAACAACAAATCATAAAATTTTGAAAAAGTCATACATTTAACCCTTTGGGCTCCCACATGTGTATTTTAAACAATTCTTTCTATGTGAACCTCTAATTAGATTGGAGGTGTGAAATTTTGCATACTTATAGCTGAATACCTCACATCAAACGACAAATCATAAAATTTTGAAAAAGTCGTACATTTAACCCTTTGGGCTCCCACATGTGTATTTTAAACAATTCTTTCTATGTGAACCTCTAATTAGGTTGGAGGCATGAAATTTTATAAACTTATAGCTGAACACCTCACTTCAAACGCCAAGCTATAAAATTTTGAAAAAGTCGTACATTTAACCCTTTGGTCTCCCACATGTGTATTTTAAACAATTCTTTCTAAGTGAACCCTAATTAGGTTGGAGGAGTGAAATATTGCATACTTATAGCTGAATACCTCACATCAAACGACAAATCATAAAATTTTCAAAAAGTTGTATATTTAACCCTTTGGGCTCCCACATGTGTATTCTAAACAATTCTTTTTAAGTGAGCCCCTATTTTGGTTGGAGGTGTGAAATTTTGCATAATTATAGCTGAATACCCCACATCAAACGAGAAATCATAAAATTTTGAAAAAGTCGTACATTTAACCCTTTGGGCTCCCACATGTGTATTTTAAACAATTCTTTCTAAGTGAACCCTAATTAGGTTGGAGGAGTGAAATTTTGCATACTTATAGCTGAGTACCCCACATCAAACGACAAATCATAAAATTTTGAAAAAGTCGTACATTTAATCCTTTGAGCTCCCACATATGTATTTTAAACAATTCTTTCTAAGTGAACCCTAATTAGGTTGGAGGCGTGAAATTTTGCATACTTATAGTTGAATACCTCACATCAAACGACAAATCATAAATTTTCAAAAAGTCGTACATTTAACCCTTTGGGCTCCCACAAGTGTATTTTAAACAATTCTTTTTAAGTGAGCCCCTATTTAGGTTGGAGGTGTGAAATTTTGCATAATTATAGCTGAACACCTCACATCAAATGACAAACCATAAAATTTTGAAAAAGTCGTACATTTAACCTTTTTGGCTCCCACATGTGTACTTTAAACAATTCTTTCTAAGTGACACCCTATTTACGTTGGAGGTGTGAAATTTGGCATACTTATAGCTGAACACCTCACATCAAATGACAAACCGTAAAATTTTGAAAAGTCGTACATTTAACCCCTTGGGCTCCCACATGTGTATTTTAAACAATTCTTTCTAAGTGAGCTCCTAATTAGGTTGGAGGCGTGAAATTTTGCATACTTATAGCTGAGCACCTCGCATCAAACGACAAATCATAAAATTTTCAAAAAGTTGTACATTTAACCCTTTGATCTCCAACATGTGTATTTTAAACAATTCTTTCTAAGTGAGCCCCTAATTAGGTTGGAGGCGTGAAATTCTGCATACTTATAGCTGAGCATCACACATCAAACGGCAAATCATAAAATTTTGAAAAAGTCGTACATTTAACCCTTTGGGCTCCCACATGCGTGTTTTAAGCAATTCTTCCTAACTGAGACCCTTATTAAATTGGAGATTTGAAATTTTGCATGCTTATTATAGCAGAACACCTGAGGCCAGGCGACAAATTATTAAATCTTGAAAAAGTCTTACGTTTAACCCTTTGAGCTACCACATATGTATTTTAAGCAATTCTTTCTAAGAGAGCTCCTAATTAAGTTGGAGACATGAATTTTTGCATACGTATAGCTGAATACCTCAGACCACACGACAAATCATAAAATATTCAAAAAGTCTGATATTATTTACTCCTTCGTGCTCTAACGTATATTTTAAGCAATTTTTCTAACCTCCGGTCTTTTCACCCGGGGAGCACTTTTCCAACTTTTTCCGGCACCCCTTTGACCATTCTTTCATATTATGCACCATAGCCTTACATATTTGAGTTCCACTTTTTACCGCCAGGGACGCCTACTTATCTCGGCTGCTATGGGCCCAATCCCTTCAACTAATATATATACGGATAGTATGCAAAACGGAGTTTCGTTCGGATAGAGATTTGTTTAGAATAGAGTGCGCCCCTGGTTGCGAAATGTGGAACTAACAGATTTTTCAAAAGGATAAAGTGTTTTGAAATGAATATTAAACGAAACCCTCTGTGCGATCTGTGATCACACATACCCACTTGTTTAACTTTAATTTGAAGACAGTCTCCACACTATAAGTGGATATATATTCAGATTATACAGGTTCTATGCATAAATTATGACTATACGATTTTAGGACTAAACCAAATCACACAGAAATATGACTTGTAGTAATTATGATTTTAAATGATCCTGTTTCATGCAAAAATCGGGTATATCGACGATAGGAAAATCGTTTGTCTATATGCGGTTAGTAAATTACCTAAATACATTGCAGTACACTGTTTGTGGTCTTAAAACATACTATAAAGAGAAAAAACACACCAAGCGTAAGAGTTTGTTCTTCATATTTTTTTTCGATCGTAAAAAACATTTCGTTCACAATTCACACATACTAAAGTATAAACATAAAGCTATGAATCCAGAAACATGTCTATTTTGAATATTACGCAAAATTTTATATATTTTTAATATTATATAAATCTGTGTTTTGCATATTATGCAGAAATATGTGTAAGAACAGAATATTACACGAAAATCTCTATTTTGCATATTACTCAAAAATATGTGTGTTGCATATTATACGAAAAGATGTGTATTTTACACAATACACAAAAATATGTGTAATCACAGAATATTACACAGATATATGTGTTACACTATTACACAGAAATATGTGTACACTTTTGCAATATACACATTAAAGTTTGTATTTCAAGAGTGATAACTTTTACAAACTTCGTGTTATCATTAAATTACACATTTAAATGTGTATTTTGAAATTTACACATTAGGCGTGTATTTTGGTAATTTACACACCATTTTACACATATAGACAAATCGTTTTTGTATCATCGATATACCTGTTTTTATGTGTAAATTTACACATTTTTTTTAGAGCGTATAAACGAAAAAAGCAAGGGAAAAATTGTAAAAACAAATAAAAAAATATATATATATAAATTAAAAAAATATATATCCCCGACACTTAAGCCCCTCCCTCCAACAAATTAAAAAAATGAAATTGGCAGTGTTATGTTAATTAGAATGTTGCATTATGTAAACACTGACAATTTTGGGTCAATGCGAAAATTAGATTGACTAAACCCCGATTACTGATTTTGGACTAATACTGATAATATCCAATGTCCAACTTCAAACTACTGGTTCTCACAAAGTCGCAATAAATCTCTTGGGATAGGATTTTAGAAGGTTCATTCTACATTTTGTACTGTAAAAGACCGAGGAACTCGGAAGGACTTTTTTTTAATATCACCTATTATGTACAAAAATTCCTTAAAACTATGTATTTTTAAAAAAATTCCTGTTTTTTTTTTTTAATTTTTGAGATTTTTGCAATCAAAAAATCAAATTAAATATGTAATTTAATGGTGTTTCAGAGAAGTGCAAAAAAAAACAAAACAATAACAAACTATCTGAAAAAGTCTTGGTTATGGTGTGAATGCAGCGAATTTGACTGAAATTCACGCAACAGCAGAAAACGCTCAAAACTCCTAACTTCACATAAGCAATGCGAATTCACGGGAGTTTATAAAACCAAAATACTAAAGAATATAAATCTTCAGATATTTCTAAATACTGTGGAATTTAATTTCGAAATATGAAACTTCGATTTTCTGATTTTTGGCCGCATAATCGCGATTCGGGACCACTGTGCGTCCCAATAAACTACTTTGGCCTATCATTCTGTTTTACTTACTATTTTTAGTCACCGATTTTTCCATCATATGATTCATACAATTTTTTATCTAAATACAAGCATAATTTAATTTCAGAAAGAACAGCTAGTCTCAAAATAAATTTCAAAATATTTGTGTCTCAAACTTTTCTTTCAATCTATCAACTTCATTTGGCGTCAAGAAAGATGGGAGAATATTTAAGGACGTAGTTTTAAAACTCGACTTTTGCATAAAATCAAATTTTGAGAAATCTCGAAAAACGTTTAACCACGTCGATTGGTTTTCATTGTGAACTAACATTTTACAATGCAAAAATACAGGATAAAACTATTTTTTTTTTTTTTTTTTTTGCAGATTGTTACGTTTTTCGAAGCCCGTTTACCAATAGATTGATTGAGAAAAAACAATTTTTTAATTCTTGGATAAGGCGAGTTTTGAAACTCACGTCTTCATTTAAACACACCTAATGACGTATGCTAATACTGCTACTGCTTATTTCGGCATTTTGTCCCGACCACTATCTCAAATTTATTCGCTCCCGCTCTTCAAAATGGAGTATGTTTTTTTTTTATTATTCTCGCACATCTGCCATCTTTTTATGCATTTCCAATAAAAAAATATTTTACTGCCTTTATAGCGTCCGCAACGGGCACACTTTTTATGGAGAGGCCATGGCACCATATATAAACTAAAACATACTTTTATTAAAACAATAATAAGATTGGGTTTTCAGTGCATCTGATAAAAATATACTACGATAATCAAACTTAGATTCAACTAGTTCTCGAAATAACTAAATTCAAATGTACTAATCAAGGAAATTAGCTACTCACAACTGCATCCAAAGCCAGCCGCTATATCAAGGATCACTATCGCTGCTACGTAAAATACTGCAATTGATAGCACTGAATTGAAGAGCTAAGTGGGAGAACATGTTAAGTAACAAAAATTACATTTGAAGAAATTTGAAGTGCAAGTTTTTGCTGTAAATTTTAATGATTTATTTTCTGTTTGATACCATGTGTTTAAGATATTAACAGGTATGGTACTAAACTCTCTCAGAATAAGTTATTCATATTTAATTTTCAATTATTAAAAATTGTTAATATTATTGACATTATTAAATATTAAAATATTAAATATTAATGAATAATGTCCTAAATCTTCAAGACTAAATAAAATCTCAATATTTTAGCTTCACCATGTGATAGGATAACTCATAACGCTTTCAACCAAAAGATTAAAAAAAAATTAGAAAATGTAGCATAACATGGTCATCCACTCAGCTCTTCAATTGTCGCTGAGTATTTTAATGGCGTTACACTATTTCAAACATAATGAAATTCGTATATGTTATTGTGGTTCACTGTGAGATGCTTATGATAACAAATGATTACTCTAGAATATGACGTGCGTAACATTTATCGTTCGTTTACTTATACACGCAAAATCTTTCAGTTACACTACTGTCTATGAGCGTTAAATGTTAGAAATGTGTTTTCAATTGTAATATGCGTTTATAAGTTTAGCAAAAATTTTGCATACTACGTGCTGTGTATGTATTCTACAGATCAAATACACGGCTACACAACATAATTCGTAAGCATTACTGTGGTTCAACGTGAAGTGCTTAAGAGTGTTTTTTAAATAAGTTTTGCATTTTCCAGCTGGGCTATTATTTAGTATACTAAGATATGTTTGTAAAATATTGATAACTTCATATACAGACAGGCCTAAGCAAAGAATTGGAAACATTGCCATTTATTGATAGTAATTTCTGAAAGTACATTTTCGGTTGTATTATGTATATTTTTCTGAATTAAATTTTAGTTTAATATGAGGTATGTATAAAAATCTGTAGATAGTATACAGGGTACAAAATTGCTCTAGTGCATTTCCGTCTATTGGTGGAAATTGATGAAAGTTAATTTTCAATTGTGTTATGAGTTTTGTAACGAAGTTACATTTTTGCATACTGAAGTGTATATACAGATCAATATATCCAGTACAGAGATACACAAATGATTTCTAGTACCTTTCTTGTTATATACGGTGAGTGCTGAAATCTGGTTTTCAACTGTGTTACGCGTTTTCTACATTGTTGTTCAACCTTCTTTTACCCTTTTTAACGGCGAAGTCCCTTTACGGTTTTTTGGACTCGTTGGAAAGTGTTTCATAATCTAGGCATGACGCCTAATTTTTCTTTCTTGCTAAAATATTGACCATATTTTGAAATGTCTCGAAAATGACGAAAGGGCTGAATTAAAGCCGATTTTGGACCAACTTAATGGCACATTTGGATAAAACTCTGCATAAGCGGTCACTTCTGCATTATTTCTATGCAGACTATTAATACTTTACTACTTTTAGAGATCTGTATAAACTATACTAATGAAAAATGTAAAATATATAATGTGAACATTAAAAATTCCACAATCTTACTTAAAAGGCGACTAATGTACACGAGTCAAAATAATAAAGCCGCCTTTTAAGTAAGAATCTGGAATTTTTAATGTTCACATTATATATTTTATGTTGAATCAATGTGAAAAATTGCGTTTCGTCTTATGATATTATAATGAAAAATGTTTTACACTACCTAAGTTAGAGAAAAATTAAGTATTCAAAACCACGCATTTCAGCGGAAAACATTTTAAATTATCTAAAAATTTTATTCTAACAATAAAAAAGTGAAGTTTATAAGCTTAGAAATCATTTTGTATGTCAAAAAAGTGTATCAAGATCACTGAAATATTTAATCTTCGAATGTACCAGGTAATAATAAATATAGGAACTTGACGTCACTTCATATTCATTCGAAACCATGAAAAGTTGTGAAGTATCAAATACTGAGAAAGATATTCCTGGTGTAAAACAATGTGTTCATCATATGTAGGTCTTTATTTATTAATTATAAATCTAATCACCATGTTTCTTGAAACGAACATTAGCTACGAATTCTTGATTTTACAAACAAAAAGTACTCATTCATTATCTAATTATTATTTTTGTTTCCACTTTTGTGCCCTTATTAAAACAAAACAATTCCATATTTTATTTACGGAAATCAGAAGATCGAAAATTGATATTCTATCATGCAGTTTGTTTGTGTAAGGAGTTTTATAGGGACTAATATTGTCAGCATACGGTTGATAGAAATATTTTTTTTGGTAGAATTTAAATTTTCGTCTGGAAACACTGGAATAAAGATCTTGAGTTACAATCAACCTTGCCGTTTAATAACGATAGATCAGTGAAATACTCAGTATCGTGTTACAAACATAAAAAATGCTTTAAAACTTTTGAATTTTTTTAAACATGTCTTTTTTTCGCGTTTTTGTATTCCCTGTATGGCCCCACACATAGTTAAAACAAGAAAAAAATCATGCGTTAAGCATAGATTATGAAACACTTTCCAACACTTACAGAATACTTAAACCAAACTTCGCCGTTTAATAGTATAAAAAGTATACCTAAATAAACTTTATAGAAAACGTATTATACATTTGAAAAGCAGATTATAACAATTACTGCACATAGCCGGAAAGGTACTTCTTTCTTTTGTGCAGTTCTGTATATGATGTATTGTATAGGTTCGTATATAGTCAACATAGTATGCTAAATTTAGTTTAGATAGAAAAAACATAACATAGTTTAAAATTTACCTTTAGAAATTCCTATCAATAGACGGAAACGTACTTAAATTCTTTTGTATGGCCCTGTATGTTATCTACAGATTTTCAAGCACGCCACATATTAAGCTGAAATTTAATGCAGACAGAAACGCGATTAAAACTACAAAAATAACATTTCCAGGAATTACTTTTCATAGGCGACAATACACCTAGCTTTTTGCCTATAACTGTATATGATTTTATTTAAATGTTACAAACATCTTGTAGTATACTAAATGCAGCTGTGCTTGAAAATGCATAACTAAAATTTAAAAACACCTTTAAGCAATTCACGCTTATCCTCAGTAATACTTACGAATTCTTTTGTGCATCCCTGTATACGATCTGTAAAATTTATACACACCACGTGGCCTGCAAAAATTTAGTTAAACTTAAAACGCATATCATAAATGTAAACGCACTTTCAGCAGCAATCCCCTGTAGGCAATATTTCGGAAGGCTATTGTATCCGGAATCTTTTATGTGTCCCTGTAAATGCGATGCATATCATATTCTCCGGCAAGCATCTTATTGTAAACCTCAGTAATGTATATCGATTTTATCTTGTTTGAAATAGTGTAACATAATTAAAATGCGCTGAGAACAATTTTCCCAGTATACTATTATATAACCGTGCTCTTCTGTATAATCCTGCAAATAAATGTTAAATGCGTTACAACTCATGTTTTACAGAAAGCATGTTTTAGTGCACCACAGAAATTGTTATCAATTTCATTATATTTGTAACAGAGTAATATCAATAAAATACGCGGCAAACGATTTTTCTTCATAAACCATAATATAGCAGAATACTTTTGAGTTACATAACACATTTTACAGTAAACATCTCCTAATTCACTTCAATAATGTACATAAATTTCATTATGTTTAAAACTGTGTAACACCATTTTAAAGTACACCTCAAATGATTTTGAAGCCCAGTGGTGTGGTGGTCAGGGCATCTGACTGCCACACCGCAGGTCGAGAGTTCGACTCCCGACTGGGCACGGTTCACTCAGCCTTTCATCCCTTTGGGGTCGATAAAATGAGTACCAAGCTTGCTTGGAAACTAAACAGCGAGGGTCTTGCGTTAGGCTGACCACCTGGCCGAGACGCATGCTATATAGCACCTCGGGGCCCAGGGTCAAGAAAACAAAGATGGGCACTGTCGGCCCAGATCCTTCTTGGATGGTATAACCACAGAGTTTAGTTTATTCAAATGATTTTTCTACATAGATCATAATGTAACGGAATACTTTGGAGTGCCCCTGTAAATGAACTATGAATGCCACACACTTCATTTTCCAAATACACTGTGGCAAACTTCAGTAACAAAAAATCAATTATATTTAAATCCGAGTATATTTGCGCGAGTTAAAGCACGGAAAGACGAACGACGGCAGATAACTTACGGCAGACAGACAAAATGAATTCTTAAATACTTTTCAACTATATTGGAAATTGTTAAAAAGGAAAATGAATTTCAAATATTACAAAAAAGAAAAATTTCTGTCCAAGACCACCGTAACAAAGGCATGCGCATTTTAAGAAAGGGAACTTTTGAAAAACCAAACAGCTGTAAAACATTTTTTATGCCTTTTTTTATTCTGTAATTATAGAATTACATTTAAGATGTTTAAAAGCCCTTTTTTTAAAATACAAATCCTGAGCTTGTCTTTGATTTAGAAGTATGAATAGAAATGGAACATGAAACACGATAAGTTCTGGAATGAAATTATTGAGATTGATAAGCATGGAAAGGGAAATGCAACCAAATTTTGATGTCTGTAAGTAACATTTAAGGTTGGCGGCGTACTCTGTACACCAACTCTTTTTAATGTCTAAATGTAATCTTTAAATGAAATTATTCTTTAATGCAAGTCTGATAACAGTATAAAAGTAATACGCATCAATCTGAAAGTAAAACTCATTTAATTGGAATTACTGTAAATATGTAATTGACAATTAATTTGCAGCGTTACGAAATTGAAACAAATATAAATAAGTTATTTAAAATTACAAAAAAAAAAAAAAAAAAAAAAAATTCAATTACTTGGGCTTTGATTTGAGATTAGTTGAACAATTATGGCAGCTCCAACAAATACTATTGGTTATTTTTATATGTTTTTTGAACGTTTAAAATGGTATATGTCTATCATTCTCCGTATGCCAGTACTGACTCTCAAGTAAAAAAATAGAGAGCAGAAAAATTGCGAATTTCAACTTTAAACACTGTTTTGAAATGAAAGAATCCTTGGTAAGAGGCTAAATTAGATATATATGTTATTCACGTGATTCATTATGGAATTATCAGCTATTTTATCAATGAGTGGAGTGCACAATAAGTCTTTCTTGACTTAAAGTGTTTTGCGTTTTTAACCCCTTGAGGGGCGGTGGGATAAAATATATCCCACCTAATTTAAACTAGATTCTTACCAGAAACTTTTAATTAAATTTTATACTTTTATTTTTGGGGTAAAATTGTTGAAAAATTGCTCATCCTTATTTAACAATAAAATTTTTCGATTATTCCGGTGAGAATTCAATATTATAAAGACATTATTGCTTGCCCCTCAAGGAGTTAAAGTTTAAAGAAGAAAGTATCTCGAATTATAAAAATGTTGAGCAACAGGAAATAATAAAATATTTTTTTCTTTGCCCGAGTCAATTCGAGTTGTTAGAAATTAAAATTATCGACATTAGAGTCACAGAAGCTCAACGGATGGATTTTTAAAGCGAAATTATTGTACTTTAAAAATATAATAAAACGTTGTAATTCGAAAAGAAACATACTCTTTAAGCAATATGCACACGAGGAAAGTCATTTAGTTCGCTTAATTTTCTGGAATAATGTAAAATTTGCTTTACTAATTTTAGGATTTTACTGAGTAAAAACTGTCTGCTGCTAATCTGAGAGAGGGCATAAATTATGGATTCTCCATAAGGGTTCTTTTCCCATAAAATGTTTCCAAATAACTCCAAATATACCATCATCTTAAATTCTAACAAATTATTCAAAAGTCTGAGAATAAATATTGAAAATCACGGTTCTAGTTATTAACCCTTTATATCCGAAATTATGAATTTGAAAAACTATCTCCTCGAAACTTTTTTCCCTTGCATTGCTATAATACTAGGATGAACAAAAAGTTCTAGGAAATTTGTGAAAGTTGCGTTGTTATGCATAAATTAACAACAACAGCAACAAGGACTATTCTTCAAAGTAGAGACCATCATACTCCATGATTGTCTGCCATCGTTCTGCCAGATTTCGGATTTGCTGGAAGTACCATGGCTGCTCCTTGGAATCGAAAAACTCTTCACATGCTTCTTCAACTTCATTAAAGGATTCAAATCGACGGCCCTTGAAAAAGTGTTGCATTGATCGAAAGAGGCCATAATCGGACGGAGCCACATCTGGACTATAGGTGGGGTATGGAAGAATTTCGACGCCGTCCAACTGTGCTATATAAGATACAAATTCTGGTAACTATTAGATTAAAAATTTCCCAGAACTTTTTGCACAACCTAATACATTAGAAGATATATGCACTAAAAATAAAAGATTAATTATTTTTCTTAATTAAGGCACATTACTTGATCTGGTACTTCAAAGTACCGTAATGTCTTAACGCTTGGACAAAAATCGAGATTTAGAAAAAAAACTATCTCCAATTTTTTCTTATTATTTTAATGTCACTCATAGTGCATATATCTAGTATATATACAAGGTGTCCCTAAACTCATGGTACATACGTTAGGGGGTGATAGAACACAACTAGACAAGCACAAATCATCATACAATCCATGGTCGAAACGCAGGTCATAAAAAGCTAGAGCGTGAACATACTGAGGCACCAAATGAGGAGAAAGAAGATAGACAGCGATGGAATGAATGGAAACCTATAATATGAAAAAAACATTTTATTCAACAAAATGAAAGTAAACAACACGTACGTCCCCCATCACAGCAACTGCTCAAAACTGCGGCCGATAACAGTAACACAGGCTTCACACCGATGATGGAGTAACCACCGTACATTGGCAAATACACCTCGCATCTCTCGTATGGTGTCAGCAGTTACGGATTTACGAGCAACAACGTCTTCAACGGAATCTATGGAACCATCATCGTAGATAAGGGTCTTCATGTGACCCCAGAAGAAAAAGTCCAAACATGACAAATCGGGTGAGTGGGCCGGCCAGTTGATTGATACAACCTTTGGGCTTCCCCTGCATTGCCTCCTGCCGCACCGTACATGTAGTGCATCTCGGCCTTCTCCTGATTTAAGTACCATGCATCTCATCAATGATCCACAGAACGAATGAAGACAGCTGCAGTGAACAGCCTTTTTATTGCTGTCGCTGGGAGGCGCCCTCTAGTGTTTTACGGCTTGCGTTCCGACCATTGATTGTAGAGTGATTTGTGCTTGTTTAATTGTATTCTACCACTCCTTAACGCCCTAATGTATATACCATGATTTTAGAAACACCTTGTATGTCTATGATGTACACATATGTGACTAGATGATGATCATACTGTTGGCGCATCATCGGTGAGCATGTCGCCATCAGAAGAATATTCTACAGGTGTGACACTATCGTCTGATGGAAAGCATATCCGAAAGAAATTTCCAAACTTTTAGTTGAAGAAAACTTAAAACGATTCATAAAAATGTTAAAAGATATTTTTAGGGGTTTTTTCTCTAATTTGTAATTTGTTTAAATTTTGTTTTATACAAATATAGTTTTTTTTAAAGATAAAGATAACAAATTTTTTTCTTTATTATTCAGCAATGTCAGACATAAATGATGCAATATCTTCCCCTACATTGTATCCAAATATCCACCTGTCTAGTACCCATGATGTATCTTAGTAAATATATGCATTTTAAGCACCATATGTATTCAAACGATAAAAATCTAACTAAAAATCATGTTCATCGTAGTCCCGACGGTGGGTACTCAAAAGTGTCGCTTTGAAAAGTGTTTCGTAAAGTAAACAAACTTATTTTTTTAGCATAACATATTGTCAACTGATCTTTTTAAAACAAGAAAAAATATATGATAGTCTTAACTTTAAAATTTAAGATGTTTCCAAGCAAAAGTTGGGGATGCCATATCAGACAAGAAAATGGAAGGAAAATTGACATTCACACGCGCCAAAATAGTTTCGTGAACAATTTTCAGCTTGCTGGAAATGCTATTGAATTCTAGTAATGGTCAAGGGAACTGTTGTTTCTTAAAAGTATCATTACGAATGCATTCAATGTGTGTGTTTTAACCCCTTAATTCTCGCTCCCGTCATATTCTCGGGCTGTGTCTTTTACTCAAATTGTTTGATTCCCACCAGTGTTATAAAATAGTGAAATTGGGTATATTTTGGTATCGTTTTTACTGTCATTAAATAAGGTGAATATTTATTTTTCATAAAAGTGGTGCCAATAAGCAATTTGAATTATTCAACCGTAATTTAATTCGATCGTTAAGGGGTTAATAGGGATAGAAAACTATGGTACTTTAAAGCAGATTCGGGCAAATTTCTAATTCCAATTATCTGCAATGTAATTACAGTTTAATTGTATGTAATTAATTATAGCTAAAATTACATGCCGTAAAAAATTCTTGAAGCACTGTAACCGGAACCACTCCCATCCCATTATTTGACAAAATTTCTGTGTTTGAATGTGTGTAACTATAGTCAGTTACATGTAATTAACCTGTAATTACACTGCGGATAATTGAAGTTAGAAATTTGCCTAACTCTGCTTTAAAGTACCGTCGGGGCATAAAGGGTTAAAAGGATTTTCATTCTGTAATTACGGTAGTCTCTATTTAACATTCTTACTTATTTTTTAAATAATCAGAATTTTTTTTAAAAATCAAAGCCCATCGATGTAGCATTAGTCTTAATTAAGTCCTTATATTTTGAATAATAAGAATATGGAATAAAAAAGAATTTATCTAATCCATTAGTGAAAGCCTCGTAATGTGATAAAAGAAAAGAAAAGGTCATCTCTAATCTAAAGTAACCAATCTTTTCATTAATAAAGTAGAAAGACGAGTTTCTAGCGGGTAATTCTCTTGATACTCTTAAGGATCCATTAGACTGTTCATATATCGTGAGGTTCCTCTATTAGACTTTTAAATGGGTCTTCCAATAGAATAATTTCGCTGGAACAGAATAATTTGAATTTCATTGGACGTGTTTACACAAAATATTAAATATATATATATATATATATATATATCAAACGCAGTTGTATAGTTATAAATCTTGTATATAAATTTGCTAAACTTAGGAAATTATGCTTATATTTTGTAATTAATTAACCTTATTTCAATTTGATAGGCTTAAACAGACAAATTTTTAAGAAAAGATATGGCCAGAGATATGGTCATAAAAAACTCAATGTGAACTTTAAAAAGCTCACAGTTTTACTTAACAGTCGACAAATGTTATAATAATATAGATTTTACAAGTTCAAAATATACATTTTATCTAAATTTCCTAATACTTTTGGCCTGCAGTCCCTCGTCTATCGTCAGGAAATATTTGTTTATTAATTGCTGTTCCCATTGCTGTTCTTCCATTTCAAACGAAGTGACTGGGAATGGAGTCAGTGAATGGAACAGCAATTAATAAAAAAAAAAATATTCACAGTCGATGGTCGCAGGATTTCAGGCTGAAAGTACTAGGAAATTTAAATAAAATGCATATTTTTAACTTGTAACATCCATATTATCTTTATCGCCTTTTAAGTGAAACAGTGAGCTTTTTAAAGTTCATATTGTGTATTTTGTGATTGAATCAAGGTGGGATATTGCATTTCGTCTTATGACTTTATTTACAGAGATGTGTACTTTTCTTAATTCCCTTTTTTGGCCCGAAGTAATAGTTTGAAGAAAAGAATACTGAATAGAGAATTATTTATCTACTTCATTACTGAAGGACTGATAAGGTCGTAAAAGAATTTAAATAAGAAGAGAATAATGCTTAATACTTGATTTCTAATTATGCTAAGTTCAAATTAGCCTTCTTATTTGTTTTCTTCTTTATCAGAGAATTCTTTTAAAGAAAAAATCAAGGGTCTGATCTCATGCATATAGTAGTATTTTTCTTACTAAATTCCATATTTAGGCAGCATTAAGAATATGGAATAGGAAATTGTTTATCTAAACCATTAGGAAAGAACTCAAAATGTAAGAAAAAAAATATTTCTGAACGAGTCACACTCTATCCTTTATGGAGTGGAGGGAAAAGATTTTGTAGAGGGTAATAAACCTGATACTGTTTGAAGTCCTTAATGGATAAAATTAGACTTGCATATTGCAATGCAAAATTAATTTTTAAAATATAGAGTGTCAGTACATAATTTTAGGGGCATAAATTTATTAAATACAGTAAATTATGTTTAATACATAGTTACTAATTATGCTGAAATAATTATGTAATATAATCTTCTAATTTATAATCAGAGAATTATTCTAACACGGACCAAGGAGGACCAAAGCTCTGAGATAATCGATAAAATATTTTTTAACGATTTCAGTATGTTGCTAAGATTATTACTACGCATTAAGAAAGCATGTTTTCTTTTCTATTAGTGAAAAACTCATAATGTGATAAAAGAAAAGGAAAAGATTTATCTCTAAGCTAACCAATCATTCTTATTAATGAAGTAAGGAACAAAACATTGTGTTGGAGAAAATACCCGTGACACTATTTAAGGTACATTTACATTATGGCGTTATAGTCCTAGGCGTTTTCGTTCCTAGCACGAAACCATTGGGCTCAACCCAGGGGTCAATCCAGTCAAACTTTGGTGTCCTATTTTTGGCCCATTCACGAAAATCTATTTAATAAAACATCCCCCTTCAAAAAAAAATTCTTAATAAAACAGGCCCTTTCTCGAAATCCTTCTTAATAAAACAGGTCACTTCACAAAATTACTCTTAATAAAAAAAGCCCCTTTACAAAATTCCATTTCATGAAAACATACACTTCATCAACTATTTTTGTTTTATTAGACTTTAAAATGTGTAATTTTCATACAAAACGAGCTCACCAGAAAGGAAAACTTTAGAAGAAGGACTTAAACCATTACGTCGTTCATATATCCTTGAGCTTTCACACTTAGCATTTCAATGAGACTTGCAACGGGATGCTATCGGGGGAACGGAATTATGCAAAGTGTCCTCAAATTCCTGAGCCAAACTGTCAAAGAAGTTAAAGTACACATAAATAAGCAATTTTGGGATAACAATGTTGGGTCAGAAATGAAAGGTTTTGGCAAAAACAAGAAATGTGGAGCAAATGAAAACGAGCGTTTTATTGCCATAACAATTACAGTACACTGTAAAAAAGACTGTAAAGTTACTAAAATTTTTCTTGGAAACTGGGATTCCTAGAAGTTTTTATGTAACGGCAGATGCACTTTTGACCGTAAATCAAAAAATCCGTAAGGTTACTAAAATTTTTTTAGGATACAGGGATGCCTATAACCGTTTTTATGTAACTGCAATCCGGGTTACAGATGAAATTATTTTAGAAAAAAAAATCAAAACTCTGATATCATAGATGTAGTATTTCTTTTAATCCCTTCGAAACAGGTGGTCCTTATATTTATTTTAATTTTTAGTCAACACATTTTCGAATAGTACACTGTTAAAAAAAAAAAAAAAAATCTGTAGTTCTACAGATGTAAGGTTACATGCTTACTAAACATTCATCAGTAACTGTACAAAAAAAGTTGCAAATCTACAAAACTAGTTTTTGTAAAGCTACAGAAATCTCAAACTTTACAATTGAATCTGCTAAAATTACAATAATCTTACAAAAATTTTATTTGTAACTCTGGTTGCAGTTACATAAAAAGTTCTAGGCATCCCAGTTTCCTAAAAAAAATTCTTAGTAATCTTACATATCTTTTTTATTTTCGGCGTAAAAGTGTGTCTGTCACATGAATTTTTGTTATTGCCCTTACATAAAATGTTCTAGGAATCCCAGTTTCCAGTAAAAACTTTAGTAACATTACAGATTTTTTTTTACAGTGTTTTTTTACAGTTTCAACTCATTTAATCTTTCGAATTCTGTGATTAGATAAGGGAGAAATTACTGTTCGGAAATAGAGGCACTCAAATTGAAGGATGTTGTACACCGCATCGGTAAACATACGTGTCATTCGTGGTGAAGGATTAATAAAATCAATATATTAGCAACAAGAATACAGAATAAGAAATTATTTTAATTCATTAGTGAAGTATTCATAACGAGTTAAAGAGAAAAATGTCCTTCCGGCCAGTGCCGGGAGGAAGAGGTAGCTTTCATATTCCTTATTTTTTAAAAAGCCAGCTTATATTATTCAAACGCACAAAGCTCAATTTAGTGGAAACCGGTTATAGGAGATTCAATACTATTTTTTATTAATACTGAATCATTATGAATGAGAATTTAGCGAAATTAGTCATCTTTATCCAAGCTGCTTTTATTTAAAATAACTTATATTTGGTTGCCAAATTCGGCGATACATTGAAGTGCCTGCCATTTTAAGACTACAAGGTGGATGAGGCTAGCCAGTGAACTTGGTCGAGACCTTAGTAATTCCTGTGCACATGCTCACTCACATCGGAATCGGTTGATATATACGAGTGCTGTCGCAGGCAAAAAATCAGATTTTTAAAAATGCCACACGCATTAGAAATTCAAACTGCTATATCTGAGCCATTTTTTATATAAATTCAAAACAAAAAATGTGCCGGAATCCTTATATCAAGGTCAAATACTTAAAAAAGAAACCTTTTTCAATTTCTAATTTTTTTGCACCTTACTTTAAATATTTTTTTTTTATTTACTGGCCGCCATTTTGGAACAAGATGGCTGATAAAGCTGGCCAGCGAACCTGGCCAAGACATTGCTATATACTGTCCACATGCCTTCTTACATCGAAATAGGTTAATAAATACACGTGTTATCGCGTGACAAATATCAGATCGTTTCAAAATGTCAGCCATGCTAGAAATTCAAAGTGCTATAATTCAACCATTTTTTAAGATATAGACGAAACAAAAACTGCTGCGGAATCTTTGAATCAAGGTCACACACATAAAAAAAATCTTTTTCATTTTCCAATTTTTTGATACTTCATTTTAAATTTTAAATTTTAAATTTTTTTAATGGCAGCCATTTTCAAACAAGATGGCGAACGAAGCTGGCCAACAAACTCGATCTAGACATTGGTATGTACTCTGTACACACTAAGTTACATCCAAATCGGTTCCTAAATACGCCTGTTATTGCGTGACAAAAATCGGGTCGTTTCAAAATGTCAGCGACAATAGAAATTCAAAATGCTATAACTCAGTCATTTTTCTAGATATAGACGAAACAAAATCTGTTCCGAAATCTTTGTATTAAGGTCAACACATACAAAAAAAATCTTTTTCATTTTCCAATTTCTTGGTATCTCATTTAAAATTTAAATTTTTTAAAAAAATTTTAAATGGCCGCCATTTTGAAACACGATGGCGGATGAAGCTGGCGAACGAACTCGGTCGAGACATTGGTATGTACTATGTATACACCAAAGTACATCTAAATCGGTTTATAAATACGCCTGTTATCGCGTGACAAAATTCAGGTCGTTTCAAAATGTCAGAAACGCTAGAAATTCAAAGTGTTATAACTCAGCCATTTTTTAAAATATAAACGAAACAAAAACTGCTCCGGAATCTTTGTATCAAGGTCAAACACATAAGAAAAAAATATTTTTTAATTTTTAATTTTTTGGTACCACATTTCAAATTTAAAAAAAAAAATTTTAATTTAAATGGCCGCCATTTTGAAGCAAGATGGCGGATGGTGCTGGCCAACGAATTCGGTCGAGACATTGGTATGCACTATGTATACACCAAGTTACATCCAAATCGGTTCATAAATACGCCTGTTATCGCGTGACAAAAATCAGGTCGTTTCAAAATGTCAGCCATGCTAGAAATTCAAAGTGCTATAACTCAGCCATTTTTTAAGATATAAACGAAAAAAAAACTGATCCGGAATCTTTATATCAAGGTGAAACTCATAAGAAAAAAATATTTTTTAATTTTCAATTTTTTGGTACCACATTTCAAATTTTAAATTTTTTAAAACATTTTAAATGGCCGCCATTTTGAAACAAGATTGCGGATGAAGCTGGCCAACGAACTTCGTCGAGACATTGGTATGTACTATGTATACACGAAATTTCAACCAAATCGGTTCATAAATACGAGAGTTACAGTGTGACAAAGATCAGATATATATACCGGGTGTTCCAAAAGGACTGACTGATTTTAAAATTCAACAACTTCCAAACGGTGACAGATATTAAAAAAATTCTTGCAGGAGGGTTATGCATAAAGTCAAAAGTTTTATTACAGTGATTTTATATTTTAGTTCGAATTACAAACAATAGATAGCGCTGTAAGCAATAGTCGCTAAATACAGGCTCGATTTTTGGTCCTTTCTGTTGTTCCATGCAGAAAAAGGAGATGGAAATGTATTATCCGGGCCACGAAGTGCCAAAAATTGAGCCTGAATTTAGCCTCTATTGATCGCAGCGCCATCTATTGTTTGTAATTCGAACTAAATTCGAAAATCACTGTAAAAAAACTTTTGACTTTATGCATAACCCTCCTGCAAGAATTTTTTTAATATCTGTCACCGTTTGGAAGTTATTGAATTTTAAAATCAGTCAGATCTTTTTGGGGCACCCGGTATATATATATATATATATATCAGTGGCGTGGCGTGAAAATTTTCGGTGGTCATCGCAATTATTTAAGTTTGTGGTGAAAAATTATTAACTCTAAAATTCAATGGTTGAATGTTCAAAAAAGAAACTTTAAATCTTACCTTCACTTATACATGAACTCCAAATGTTCTGCTAAAACTGGATCATAGAGTTTTAAAAGCTTATTAAGAGTTTTAAAATATTGCTTGGTCATTGCCGCATCCAGCGATGACCGGACGCCACGCCACTGATATATATATATATATATATATATATAAACTTTTGAACGGAGGGTGGTTTCGGGGTCTGGGGGTCATGATCGATGAAAATATACCAAAATGTTTTGAAATCGCTTTCCTCCGAACGGCTGCAATAGATAGCTTTTTGTAATGAAAGCTACCTAAAAAAAGTTATATCTAAACTAGACAATCTCTTCTACAGTGTGTCCTAAAAGTCCCTGCACTCCAACTTAAAGAACTCACTGTCCACGATTTTTTTTAAACATTAAATTTTATCGTCTGCTTATCATTGCATCAATTCTTGAGTTTTTATCGTTTGGTTCTTTTCTCATTTAATTGGTGCGAGAATAAAGTTCTATGTTGTTTTGTTCTTCATAGTGAAATTAATTTATCATGCATTCTGCATGATAAATTAACTACTAATCATAATTGCGCTGCTCAAAATTTATTTTGAATGTAAATCGTTTGAATGTCGCAAAGATGTTTGGCGAAATAAATATCCAAATCATGCAATACGGAGTAAAGATACGTTATATCGACTCGTTCGACGATTTCGTAATACAGGTTCGATGGAAGACATTGACAGAAGGGGAACGTCGAAAGTTGTTACACCAATCTTTCACATTCTCAAAAAACTGACGTACGGTGTGGTGTATCACGCAAAAGGATAGTTCGACCTCTGTTTTTCAAATCAACTGTTGATAGTTTTGTATATAGGGAACTTATCCAGCAATTTGTTGTATTGTTAGAAGTGGATAAACGAAATTCTTTGTTCCAATAAGATGGTGCAGCAATCCATACAAGCGATGAAACCATAGACATGCTAGAAGCATTATTTGGCGATCAACTCATTTCAAAGTATTTTTTTCCAGCTCGATCCACTGATCGGAGTATCCCGGACTTTCTTCTGTGGGGATATTTAAAGAAAAAAAAATTATGCAAATAATCCTCAAACAATAGATGATCTGAATATTGCCATTACTCAAAGGATACAAGAAGTCACTCCCAGCACGTTAAAACGCGTTTCTACAAACATGCGCAAAAAAGTTCAGTTTTGCACCCTAGAAAGCATTGGATATTTTGAGCATTTATTATAAATGTATGTTCAATATTTTTCCAACATATTGCTAAAAGTGTTTTTTATCATTCGCATAAAAGTAATCGTTTTAATGTTTGTTCTTTTGTGAATAATAAATACATATGTCGTTAGTACAGGAACTTTAGGACACTCTGTATTAATGAAGTGGGGAAAAATAGATTTTCATGTGGGTACAATACCTATGGTGCTGCTTAGGAACCATTAAATCGCCCATATATCGTTCAGGGTCTTCTCTTAGAATTTCAATGAGACTCCCAATCGAATAATTTGAATTTCATTAGACTTATTTTCGCACAATATTAAATTGATTATAGACAATTAAACATGATTATAGAGTTGCAAATCCGGCACATAAATTTGTTAAAGTAAGTTAATTATGCTTATTACTTAGAGATTAATTGTGTCGATTTCAATTTATCACTCTTATTGATTTTTTTTTACTCAGATAATCCTATTAGAAAAAATCAAAAGCTCTGTGATCAGAGGTGTAGCATTTTTAGGTGCGTTCGTAATTATATAAATACGTAGCACCTATAGTCATCGTTCAGTCCGTCTGTCCGCATATAACAGAGCAAAAACTACCCAACCGAATGGTCTAAAATTTTAAATATATAATTGTTGCAAAATTTTGTCGAGTCATTTCACATTTTATGAAAATCTGATGTATAGTTTAATTACAGGGACAGTCAAAAGTTTTCCGTTACATAAACGGCCAATGTGAATAAATTACTGCAAGTGCATTTTAATGATGTTACAGCCTTCCGAATGGTCTGAAATTTTAAATATATAATATTTGCAAAAGTTTGCCGAGTCTTTTCAAATTTTATGAAAATCGATGTATAGTTTAATTACAGGGATAGTCAAAAGTTTTTCGTTACATTACGGCCAATGGAAAAAAATTATTGCAAGCACGTTTTAATGATGTTATAGCCTTTAGAACAGAATTAATTTGATATTCACTTATGAAGTGCACTAAAGTATACATTCAGTACAACATTCGATGCAAAAAATATTTATAAAACTGGTTATAGTACGAACGCACCTAATTTGCCACGTTTGACGAGCAATTTCCAACTTGTTCTTATTGAATTGTATATGTTGACATGAAATAATGTTATAAAGAGAAGAATACGGTAGGAAATTATTTATCTTCTCCATTAGTGAAAGTCCCATAATGTTACAAGCAAACGTGGAAAATAAGGTAACTTCTAAACTAGGTACCTTTCATTAATGGTGTGTGGGAGGGAGTGGAGATTTTCTTGCAATTAATACCCCTGATTCTGTTAAGGAACCATTAAATTGCTCATATATATCGTTAAAATTCTTCCTTGATAGCTTCAGTGAGTCTCAACAGAATAATTTTGAAGCAACAGAATGACTTGGATTAAATTAGACTTCCTTAGTTGCAATGCATAATTTTTAAAATATCGAATACGAATAATTCTGAACCTGGTACATAAATTTGTTAAACTTAGTGCGTTATACTTGATACTTAGTTACTAATTAAACTTTTATTCTAAATCTCTTATTTATTTTCTTCTTAATCAGAGAATCTTTAGAAACAAAACTCAAAGCTCAGATATATTTGGCATTTTTTTTAATGAATTCAATATATTGGCACCATTAAGAATACGGAATAAGAAAATATTTCCCTAACCCATTAATAAAGAATTCATAATTGGGTAAAAGAAAAAAAATCTCTTAGCTAGCCAGCGTCTTTCATTACTGAAGTAGAAAAGAAGTCAGATTTTTGACCCGGCAATATCTGAATACCGGTAATTTTTTATCTTGTTAATTAACCTTTTAATCATGTGTCGTTGAGGTTCCTCCTATTGAGTTTCGATTGGACTTTCGACAGAATATTTTTCAGGTACGAGAATAATTTGGATTAAATTAAACTCGATTTTCGCAAAGCATAACTTTTTTTTAACTATCGAATATAATTACATAATTCTAAATCAGGCATATAAATTTATTAAACCTAGTGCAAATTAGTGCTTAGTAAACAACAAAATTCCATTGCGTTCATCTTTATTCTTCTTCATCTTTTTTACTTTCTTACTATTTTTACAAGAAGAAAGTATGAGATTCATGAAAATTTTCGAATTCCGGTTTTCGACGGATTTACGCCTTTTTAGGGGTCAGAGATCCCGGAAAACACGTCTGTCTGAGAATCAGCCTGTATGCGACTCAAATTTTGTGAACACTCTAACTGAAGAACTAATGCACGGAATTTAATAAAACTTTAGATCCAGTTAGTCCCTGATATAAATTGGTGATGATTAGTTTTTGGTGTAAATTTCCCAACAGATGGCGCTGCTATGCTGCATTTTCACGATCAATAACTAATGTAGGGAATTTAATCAAACTTCATATTATGTTACACTTTCACATAAACAGATCCCTTAGAATCATCATGATGACATAGATTGTCATTTAATTTTGGAACTGTGATGGGGGATTTCGAAGTATTAACATACAACAGATATAAGAAAGTTTTGGGATTGGCACATCCGACTAGTTTTACTTCAATAATTACTTTTACATTAACTCGGTGTGACTCATGAGTCAGAACACAATTTTAAAGCACTGTATAACAGCAACAATTTAAGAAAATTTCTGTTAACTGTAACACAAGTATGGGTGAAAGTTTGAAGTTTCTTTAGAGACAATCACAGATGTTCTATGTGTGCTTAGTCATCTGTCACATATTGAAGTGGTAATCCACTTCTCTCCAAACGGGAGCTAAGGTATTTGAAGCAAGTGCAGTGATAGTAGATGTGACTAGCTGTTTCAACTCCGCTAGATCAACAGGAAGAGGAGGGTTAAACACGGTATCCTTTAGCTCCGAAGAAAAAAGTCACATGGTGTTAAGTCAGGGCTTCTGGGTAGCCATTGGGCCAGTGGCATGTTATAGTCGTCGCTGAGTCATATCCATCGGTGAGAAAGATGTTAATCGAGGTAATTTCGCAGATCTCTTGACCAGTGTAGTAGGATGTTCCCCTCCAATGGGAGAATAAAGTTTTCACTATCTTCCTGCAACTGTGGCATCAACAAAAAGCTGAACATATCCAAAAAAGAGCTTCCCTTGGCAGTTTTCTCGTGAAAAAAGGAGGATCCGTACACTTTATTTTGGGGCATAATACAGAACACGTTTACCTTTGGTGAATCTCGCAAGTGTTGAACTAGAAATCTGGGATTCTCGGTTCCCCAAAACGGAACATTTTGCTTCTTTACCTTACCATTCACGCAAAATGTAGCTTCATCGATAAAAGCTAATTGATCGGCGACATCACTATTTTCAAAAATCATTCAAATCAATCAAATTTCAATTTTCGACTCAAAATTCAAAGTACTTTGTCTTATGAAGGTTCGTGAGATTTTGCAATATCTGCAATTCGTATGGAATCATCTGCAGCTTCTTTTACTTAATTCTCTAGACAGTGGGCTGTAAAATCTGCACGTTATGATTCACCTTGATTTCTCCAGGCTTGACTGTACAACCTCCCGAATTTTATCAACGACATATGCTGATGCATTCGGTCGCCCTGGCTATGGAACTTTGAATAAACAATCCGTAGTGTAATTTTTAAGATAATCATAAATTGATTTTCTCGTCAGAGGTTCTTCTCCGAATCGTGTTCGAAAATGCCGTTGCACAACGGTGATAGATTCAGTTTTGCTCAAGTCAAGAACACAAAACTCCTTTTCCACTGCAGACGCAGCCAGTTCTACTAACTATTCACGTGAAATGCTAGCTATTGCAACGTTACTTCCCTCAGCAGCGGGAGAAAAAAATATGAGTACAGCTACCTCACGGCTTGTATTTCGGGAACATGCTATAAACTTTTCCTGTTTTACAACTTCTGAAAATTGTATATTTACTTATGAATCATCCTATATTAGAAACGAAATTTTGTGGAAGACTGTGAATTATGCAAAAATAAGAAAATTTTATAAATACATTGTCGAATATTGGAATTAGACTAATGTATATTTATCAGAATGAAATCTTTAGTGTTGGACATGGACATATTGCACATAGACATTTCTTCAATTTTTGTAAGAATTTATTTACTTGTTTCAATAACTATAATAATAAGGAAAGAAGTATATCTGCGCATCCGTCGACTCTGTTCTGAAAAAACCACTGCACATAGAGCTACAAAATTTCACACTAAGATACCTCTATAAATGTAGTTAGTTATGCACCTCGAAGCTCGATTTTGAATTTTTTTATTAAATTTTTTATGCAATTTTTATATTGTTTTTACATCTGGCGCAATTTTTTTTACATTATTATAATGAATCCGCTTTCGGTCTCTTAGCTCAATATAGAAAAATTTGTCCTCTTTGCAATAAAGTGAATCGAGATTTAATACAGTGATTTTTTCACGAATGTTTTTATGCGGTTTTTAGAATTTTTTCGCATTTACTGACAATTTTTGACGTTGATAAAAGGAATTTGGTTTCAAATCTTCAGCTTTAATATAGAAAATTTTGCCCTCTGCGATTTTTTAATTTTATCCATTTTTAATGCAATTTTCAAAGTTAACATTGAAAACATTTCAACGATTTGTAGAGATTTTCTCTGTTCCGCTGCGATTTTTTTACATTAATTCCAGATACAGTGTTTTAACACACTATCAAGATTTTGATTTGTGCTATTTTTGAATTTTTTGCGATTTTTCGCATTCCGCGGTGATTGTTAGACATTTATAAAACAGTTTTTGTTACCATGTTTTAGAGTACCATAGAAAATTTTGTCTTCCACAATTTTTAAATTTTTAGCGATTTTCACTGTGATCTTCGATGCAATTTTTAGCGGGTTTTTTGTGTTCCATGCCAATTTTTTGTCATTGATGTAAGGCATTAGATTTCAAACTTCTACCCTAATATAGCAAAATTTTCTAAGCGGGAGCTTTTCTTTAAAAATTGATAAAAAATTAACAAGTTACTATAGAGATATTTAATAACTATCATAAGAAAGGCCTTATTCTAAACTTTAAAATGATATGAAAATAAATTTTTTATAAGTTTTTGTTAAATAAATATTGGCATATATACCCAAAAATTTCAAGAAATTCTGCTTAAATATAAAATAAGCGGGAAAATACTCAAGCTTTGAAACTCATTTTAAACTCGAATAATAAATGTAATTTGAAAATATTGCATGCAGTTTTTGGTAGATCTAGAATGATGCAGTGTGCAGCCTGTTTGAAATGAAAATTCAACGCAAAATTAAAAAAAGTAAGTTCTAATATGAATTAAAAAATAATAATTACAGTACATATTAAAATATAGTTTAACAAAATATCATGTGTAATTTTATTAATTTCCTTTAAATAAACAGTATGTTATGCTAAGAAAAGTCTAATTATACAATAGCTATCGCATAAAAAAAAATTAGCAGAGAAAACATGCAGTGCTTACTAGAAAATAACTGATCAGATATTTTTGCTAAAACTTCTTTATAGTAAATATAACATTTCTGTAAATATCCAAGTCCATGTGTGCATTATCCTTGTTTACCCAAATAAACCAAATATTCAAAATTTCCAAATATTTATTTATATATAGATTATTAAATGTTGTATCAGTTCTAAGGTTTGTTATTTGCAGAAGCGGATTATTTATGTTGAGCAGGCTGAAGCCTAGGGGCCCGGCAATGAGAATTTTGTAGTTTTTTTTTTTTTTTTTTTTAAATACATATCGAGCTAATATATTGTACAAAAGAGGAATGGTGTGCAGTATTCCTTACTTTACTAACTTATTGAATCCTGCAATTAATTAAGATGTAGATTGCATCCCAAACACTACTCATTGTTTTTAATTTCTTCTATATTTGTATAAATAAAATATTGGATTCGTGAAATTTTCGGACTCCACTTTTTGGTGGATTTACACATGGGTTACATAAGGGAAAAGTAGTTTCGTAAGTAGAAATATGAGAGGGTTTTGTTTTTTAAACACAATAATTTACCACATTTAAATAAATTTTCATTTAATATGCAATGTGAAATTTACTGTGATAACATTTATTGTTAAAAAAAAAGTTTTGTAGAGTAAGAGATTCCACATAAATGTTTGTATAAAAATATATTTATTTGTCAATTTACTGCAAATTCATTTTAAAATGTATGCAAAAGATTCAAAAATATTCTCAGATTTGTATTATATATAGCTCACAAAAAAGTCGAGCCTAAGGGCCCTGGAGGTGATTAATCCGCCTGTGGTTATTTGTTGCATAAAGAAAGAAAAGAAAAAAAAAGTAAATATGTTTAGAAAGTATTGATTTTGAATACTTTTAGATACTATATTTTTTATACTGCATGATTCATTGGACATAAAATAAATTGTAAGCTTTCTAATTACATCAAAAAGCAACGTATTTCATAGTAATTTTACAGTAAATTTCGAAAAGATATACAATAGATCTGCCATTAAAAAAAAAAAAAAAAAAAAAAAAAAAAAATAGCAGAGTAAAAACTATAACTACTGCATACTAGAAAAACAGTTGACCAGATAATTTTTGCTAAAACTTATTTATACTAAATGTAACATTTGTTCAAATATTCAAGGCCATGTGGGCTATGTTATGTTATGTTATTATTTGTGACGGCCAATTATCAACACGAGGAATATGGGTCCAAATTGGGGAAGGTGGTGCCTTCTGTGGGGGTCTTTCTAAGGGAGCCTAACCCGTATTTACGCAAGGAAATCCAAGGTTCGAAGAAAACCACGAAAACTCCGAATGATTAGGCCGACGGGCGCGATTGGGTTCGAACCCAGCACCTCCCGCCATGAGGGCACTATCATTATTTACCCAAATAAACTAATTATTAAAAATTTCCGAAAGTTTAATATATGTATATATATATATATATATATAAAGTTTGACTATATATATATATATGTATATAATTAAATGTTGTATTAGTTTAGTTTTAAGGTTTATTACTTATTGCATAAGTAACAAAATACTTTAATAACATTCATGGAGAATTTTCTATTAGTAGAAGATAAAAATATTAAATTTAATATTTTTGCAAAAAAAAAAAAAGTACTAAATATCTTTGGAAAGTATTGCTGGCTTTTGAATGTACTTTAAGATACTATATTTTTTATACTGCATATTTCATTGGATATAAAATAAATTGTAAAGTTTCTAATGACATAAAAAAATAACGTATTTCATAGTAACTTTACAGTAAATTTCAAAAAGATAAAAAATATATTATTTGAAGATGATGTGAATCAGTCTTCTTAGTTTTTTATTCTTTTGTCTTATAGTTTTTTATTCTTTATCTTTAATTTCTATATAAAATTAATCTTTCAAAATATAAGTTAAATATTACTCAATCTACACTCACACACACACAAAAAAAGAGAGGACTCTCTGGCGATCCTAATATTAAGCTTTATTTAATATCGAAGCTTCCTTTTTTTTTTTTTTTTTTTTTTTTTTTTTTTTTTGTTTAATTTGAGCAATAATTATTTTATATTCCGAAAAATTAGTTTTATAATCAAAGGCAGAAAAAAAATGAAAAGCCAAGAAGACTGATTCACACTATCTTCAAACAATATATATGTGACGGTGAAAAGGAGACTCATACTCGAATAATAACACTTGTTAACTTTAAGAATTAAATATATTAAATGAACTATTTACACTATATACAATTACAATTAAGTAGAACATTAATGAAATTAAACACTCATTCGTCTTAATGAAACGTCGTTGAGAGCTCGGTATTTGCAACCACCTCTTTTACCTTCTTTTCCCGCGTCTGTCGAATGTTCTAAAAAGGTATTCTTCTACGCCGACTCGTGGCGCTGCCGTCGTCTCTTACAGACTGTTGCCACAGGTCACACTCGTCCATCCTGATACGCACGACCTCGTGCGCACCATGCACTTAAACACAAACTTTAAAAAAAAATACCATATCTTTAAAAAAAATTACACAGAATAAAACAGAAAAAAAAATAAAGAGAGAAAAAATGAAAATCGCCGTTAATGCCGGTTGGCATTTCGTCTTCCATCTCGTCTTAAATGGTACTCGTCTTAAATCGTACCCGTCTTAAATGGTACTCGTCTTAAATCGTACCCGTCTTTACTTCGTACTCGTCTTAAATAAAAAAAAATATATTTACCTATATACGTCTTAAAGTGGTACGTCTGAAAAACAGAAAGAAAAAAGAAAATACAAATCGGCATCTTCTAATCGTCTTCTTCCTTTTTTTAAAAAAAAAAAATTGAAACTTCATGCAGAAAAAAAAATTAGAGTCTGTAATCAAATAAAGTCACAGAATGTTCATATAACAAAAAAAAAAAAAAAAAAAAAAAAAAAAAAAAATGGAGCTGTCTACAGTTCTAAAGTTCTTTATGCAAAGCACAAAAAAGTAAAAAAAAAAATGTCTTTGTAGTTCACAGAAAAAAAACCCACAATACTTTACGGAACACACTTTTCAGCAGCAGCATTGAAGAAAACAAAAAAAATGACATCTCGGGGATAGTTGAATCACAATATTTCACAAACACATATTTCACAAACAAAATTTTAACTTTTTGTTAAAATTATTCTTGATGTAAACACAGGTGATGAAAAAAAGAAGAAACACACAAAAGAAAATATTTTGTAGAAAGACGAATTCTTGAATTTTTTTTTTCTCATATTCTTGAAGCACCACACAATATGTACAATAACGGAAAGGAAGAAAAGAAGAAGAAAAACACTTTGAATGTCAAATTTTACGTGGTTGACCACGGCTTCATCATATCGACTGCAGTGGATGTTCTGTTTGGACCCTCATGGTGTCCAACCTTTTCCACTTCATGAAATGCTGGCTTTTCAGCATCCGCATGTTTTGGTTTAAATTTAGGAACATTCTCGTGAACAAATTTGTCAAAGTTCTGTTCCGATTTCATATTTTGACAATGATTTATATTTTTACCAGAATCATTTTTTGAGTGGTGTGTAATCTCTTCGTAAATTTTCAACTTTTGTTTAAATTCATGCAAATCAGAACAATCGTAAAGTATGCACTTATTTTGAGGAGAATCAGGAATGCCATTGATTATGTAACGTATAAGTGACTGATCATCAATATTGGCCCGTCCAGCCATTTCTTTCATAATTAAGAAATATTCAAAAAAAGATTCCTTTTGTCTAATATGCCGATGACTAAGCATTTCGTGTATTTCAGCCGAATTAATCTGCGAACCAAATTCGGTAACTAAGGCATGTTTCAATTCAGGAAAAGAACGAATGTTGCTTTCACTCTTAGCGAATAAAGAAGCAATGCCTCCGAGCGCTCTTTGCGCAAAAATGAATTTTTGCATTTCGCCTAAATTAAAAGAGGAAGAAAAAGATTCGAATTTTTGCAACCATAAATGAACATTTTCATACTTCTCTCCATGAATGTAGGTACCAGCGATTCAACATCGCAAAAATTTACTGATGGCATAAACATAGAATCCTGAGCAATGTTTGAAGCATTAATAGCACATTTATTGGTAAACTCAGAAATTTTAATATTAGACTTATCGTTTGGCACTGGCGAATTGTTGAAAATTTCTTCCGATTCGCCATCTGTATCGACATTAGTTTCAATATGTTTTTGGAGGGATTCCAAATTAGTTAAAAATGAAATTATGCGTTTAGATAACTCAGTTTCTGTGCCATCTATTTCGATGCGTAAAATAGTGGCAATAGTTATAAGTTCAAGTAAAGAAAAATTTTTAGCGGTTTCCTCTACTTTACTCGTAAATTCATCATCGGTTTCACAGAATGGAAATCCCGTAAATGCTCTTATTCGCGATCGATTTAAACGATCGCCTTCAGATGAAAACAAAAGTTTATGCAATAATTTTATTCGATTCGTCTTTTCGTTTTTCAATGCAAAAGCGATGACTGGAATGTCATTTAAAATCATGATGAAAAGAAAAAAAACAGTAAACAGTACTCACCCACTAATTTCTGTCGTTGAAAAAAGAGAATCAATTTATTTCCAGTTTGGAATAATATATTGCTACAGTTATTTCAAAATAACTCAAGAGTTGGCCAGTCGCCAAGGCTGTAGAAAAAAAATTGTATTCTTCACACACGACATGATCTTTATAAATTTACAGCTCCGGCTTACTTTCTGAAAGAATTTTAGCGTCGTTATAAAAATGATACTTGTCTTGTCTAGGGTAGAGAATTGAAAACAAAAATAATCCAATCCCGGCTCAAGCCCTCATGTGACGGGGAAAAGGAGACTCATACTCGAATAATAACACTTGCTAACTTTAAGAATTAAATATATTAAATGAACTATTTACACTATATACAATTACAATTAAGTAGAACATTAATGAAATTAAACACTCATTCGTCTTAATGCGTCTTAATGAAACGTCGTTGAGAGCTCGGTATTTGCAACCACCTCTTTTACCTTCTTTTCCCGCGTCTGTCGAATGTTCTAAAAGGGTATTCTTCTACGCCGACTCGTGGCGCTGCCGTCGTCTCTTACAGACTGTTGCCACAGGTCACATATATATATTTTTTTATTTTGTTCGAAATTTATTGTAAAAAAGTTACGAGGAAATACGTTACTTTTTGATGTCCATAGAAACACTACAATTTATTTAAAATTCATAATAAAATATGCCGCTCAAAAACTTTCAATACTTTCCTAAGATTTTTTCTTTTCGAAAACTTTTTAATTGAATATTTTGATTTTGTACTAATCGGAAATTCTCATTGGATATTATTAAAAGATTTTTGATATTTATGTATAGATATATACATTATACAACAAGTCATTAAAATTGATACAGCATTTAATAATAATTAAAAAAAAAAAGAAAAAGAAATCTTCTGGAAATTTTGGATAATTATTTTGTTCGAGTAAACAACGATAGTGGCCACATCAGCTTAAATATTAGCACAAATGTTATATTTAATATACAGAAGGTTTAGTAAAAGTATATATGGTCAATTATTTTTGGGGTATATGCAGCGCTTGGTCACACTGCTAATTATTTATGCAAGAACTATGGTATAATTAACTTTCTTGGTATTGCGCATTGTTTATTTAAAGCAGATTAATAACATCGTGCGTGATGATTTGTTAGACTATGTTTTAATAAGAACTTCAATTACTTTTTTCAAATTAGTATTAGTTTTTTTTGTTTTGTTTTGTTTTGTTATTTTATGTTAAGATTTCATTTTAAAAAGACAGCGTACCCAGGGGTCGATGCAAGTTTTTATTCTTGGGACCCATTTTGGGAAAAGTAGAAGTTATTTTTGTGAATGATATTATATTTTTGTAAAAAATAACATTTTGCAACGAAAGTTGAAATCCAATTACTCAAATTCAAACCAAGAATTTATGAATAAAACCATTCTTTAAATCACCTTGCTAAAGTTTTTGTTTTCAGTGATCTGGTTATATTTACAAATTACACATTTTAAAACAGTTTTTATGAAAAAGAATGTTACGTAAGGGACCTATTTTATTCAAAGGAATTTTCTGAAGTGGCCTGTTTTGTTAAGTTCGTTTTTGTAAAGGGACCCATTTTATTAAATTTATTTTTGTGAAGGGGCCCATTTTATTATATTTATTTTTGTAAAGGGTCCTATTTGGTTAAATAGATTTTTGTGAAAGGGCCCTAAATAGGTCCCAAATTTTCCCTGGATTGACCCCTGATACCACAAAGAAAAATAGATCTAAATCTACAAACAATTGCTTGCAGTATTTACAAAAAAAAAAAAAAAAAAAAAAAAAAAAAAAAAAAAAAAAAACGCTTATTATTAGTGCTTAAAATTAGTTTCAAAGCTTATAATATTTCCCCAGTTATTTTATATTTAAGTAGAATTTCTTGAAATTTTGTAGTATTTATACTTACATTTATTTAAAAAGAACTTCAAACACTTTTCTTTTCATACCATTTAAAAATCTAGAATAAGGCCTTTCTTGTGATAGCTATTAAATATTTCTAGGTTAACGTGTTAATTTTTTATTAATTTTTAAAAGGCAGCCCTTGCTTGCTCAAAAAAAAAGCAAATTTCATTTTATTTTTTATTTTATAAAAACAATATCTGTCATATCATTATGAGCTTTTGGCAGCTGAAAATCTGAACATTTCACTCTTGTTTAAAAAAAAAGACTATCAAAATATCTTAATTAGATGCGTGCCGATGGCATTTTTAATGAAGAGCGTAAACTATATCAACAGCTTTATAAAAGGGAGCTTCCGACCACTGTTGATTTCAGGGGGTGGCTACAGATAGGTTCAGTTTTTACGACATATAACAGCTTTGTATAACTTATACAAATCGAAAAATCGTACAAATTAAAAAAAAAATTACGAAATTAATGTTTATTCTGTTTATTAATATTTAATCTTTCAGCTAACTTTTTGCACAATAGGTGCTTGTCATATTTTTGTGTACAATAGCAGTTATAAGATTTTAAAGAAGAAGAAGAAGAAACAAATTACATAATTATTAATTAGCATACCGCTAATACTTGCATAATATTTATTTAAAGCATACCGGTAGTAAAACTTAAATTTTAATTTTGGTGCCATATACGAGATTAAACTGTAAGAAATTGTTGTTAAATACTAATTCCATTTTTTTTTTTTTTTTTTTTTTTTTTTTTTTTTTTTGTAAAATTATAAAATAACTGGTATAAATTTATTTCATTAACATTTTCGAAAAAATTAAATGCGGTAAAGTCTGGGAAACAGAACCTGTCTATAGCGGAATGCGGAATCCTCTCTTAAACAATAAAAAAAAAAAATACGGTTCCAGCAAAAATAGTGCACTGCGTGATACTTTCTAAGACGGAAATGTGTCTGTAACGGAATTTTTCTTCCACCCCTTTCAATTTTATATTTGCGGTTTAATATACTACAATTGCTTTCATTGGGGCCGTAAAAGTTTTCTGGTTAGGAGACGATTCCATTATTGACAGGTGTGATGTCAAATCACATATTTTTGGCTTACTTACTCTAATTGCATCAATTATTAAATTATTTAGATATTTTTAATTAGACTCTCAATTTCTCTAAAATGTATTTAAATTATACCATAAAATGTATTTTTTCGCTTAATATCCATTATTCAATCTTAACAATAAACATAATAATTCATTGAATGTATCATATCACGCTAATAATTTATCTAAATAAGCTTTTCCTATCCAGTGAAATATTTATTCATTATATTTTTGAGGTTATAATATTAATTTCATGTATCATAAATAAAACTTTTTCTGTTACAAAGTACTAGCCCATAAAATAAATATTATTACTTCTTTATTATGAAATTCTAAATTTGTGCGTTTCTTAATTAAAATATGATATATTGTTATTATTCCGTTCACTCATAAAATATCTTGAAAGTTAATCCTTTCAGTAATAATCCATTTGTTTATCCCGTATTACACAAATAACTGCTTTATCTAATTGTAATTTTCTCTTGGAAAAACCAAATTCATTTATCGAATGATAAATTGATTATGCTGTCAAAAACATTATTATAATAGATTTTGAGCGGGTATGGACAACTGAATTAAAGGCACAGAAATGTTTTCATACTTAGTAGTTTTAAAAAGATTTAGTTACTGAAAATGTCTAAATATTTCTATGCAAACTTTATAAATTACATCCGGTATTTACTTGTTCGCTAACATAAAATATTTTATTTTTCTTATTTTATTGTAGAATGCTAGGGAAATTTCATTTTCAAAGACTACCAATAAGCAATTAGGTGACGCTAGTTCTAGACGACACTGTGTCTGGTTAATCTATTGCGCTTTTCTGTCTTGATTGTTACAGATAAAAATTACAGCTTAAATTGAATATTAGATAGGAATTATTTTTGATATTGAATTATGTCAAAACAGTCGAAACTATTTTCTTATACCCAAATTAAAAAAAAGAAGACGTAGTGAAGAACCTTTAGTACAGTCATCTGTTGAAAATCAAAATAATAATTCTCAACTAACTTTGAATGAAAGTGAAACCTGCAATGCGATAGTTCCACCCTCGATACCTTCGTGTAGTACTCTTAGTGGACAACCTCAACCGGAAGATAAAAATGTTAGACACAAGTTCAAATATCAAAAACAGTGGGAAGATAAATATGAATGACTGTATTTTGATCGAACTCGTGGTGGTGCATTTTGCAAGCTGTGTGAAAAGCATTTAAAAAATGATGTAGAGGTATTCCTAAAAACAAGTGGAGTATTCATATCAGTGCCCTTCACAAATTTTAGGAAAGCAACTGGCAGTACAGGAAAACTTGAAAAACACTCAAAATCAGACAAACATTGCAAATCTGTTTTTATGGAAAATGAAAGATTACAGAATTTAAATGCTCCTATACACACACAAATAATCCAATACAGCGAAGACGAAAGGGATAAAAATAGACAAGTTTTATCTTCATTAATTAGGAGTGTGTATTTTTTAGCTAAAGAGGAGATACCCCATACTACAAAATATGAACCCTTAGTTCAAAGAATTTTAATGAGAGAAAATGAAACTCTTCGCGACTGGGTTAAGTCTCAAAGTGAAAGATCGACTTACATAAGTAAATCAACTGCTTCTGAAATATTAAGCTCAATAGGCACAATCTTAGACAAAGCAGATGACAAAATACTTAATGGTAAGTATTATTCTATAATGGGATATGAGTCGACGAACATAAACAATCAAAGTGAATTATCCCTAATGGTGCGGCACATCGTCCATGATCCAGTTTGCGAAGTAAGAGAAAGATTTTTGTGCATAATATACTTAGAAAGAATTGATGCTGAATCAAAATTTTTAGCTATACATGATGCTTTAAAAAAAAAAGAAATATGTCATATGATAAATTGGTTTCATGTTCTTTTGATGGTGCAGCGAACTTTAGTGGTAGTATAACTGGTGTTCATGCTCGTATTTCAGAAGCTAAACAATGCGAAGTGCCTTACATTCATTGCAGATCCCATATTCTATCATTAGCTGTCACTAATTCAAGAAACAAAACTATAATGATTAAACGATTTTTTCACACAGTTAAAGATATTTATAAACTTTTTCATAGTTCTCCTCAGAGAGGAAAAATTTTGCACGAAATACAGAAAGCTTTCGAAGAACCCGTTCAAATCATACCTGAGGCAACGGATATACGCTGGCTTAGCAATTACCGTACTGTTCATGCTGTATTTTTATCCTTTAAATCGATTATGATTGCATGCGAACACATACACAAGGATGGTGCTGATTTAGCAAGTTTAGCTGGTGGTATTCTCTTGGAAATGATTAATATTAATTTTATAATCAGTTTAGTCGTTGGATGAAACATTTAATGCTGTATCGAATTTAAGCAAAATTCTTCAAAAGAAAACTCTTAGCATTTCATTTCTTCCTCAACTTGTTTCTGGGACAGTTGATCACTTGCAAGAAATTGCCAACTTTTGTGATACTGACAATGATAATAACGAATTGCACATTAAAATTAAAGGTCTCGAGAGTGATGCATCAGAAATTAAGAGCATACATTTTAATGACACGAAAAAAAATTGCTTAAAAAGTGCAAAAACTTTTATAGAAAAAATGATTCATCAAGTTAAAGAAGATTTAATGATAAAGCACTGCGCTTAATAGAACTAACTATGTGCATTTTTTCGAAGCTTTGGAGAATTTGTAAAAATAAATGAAAAGCAGTGTAAGGAGCTGTGCCATCTTTTTGGAATTCAGGAAGAGGATGTAGCAGTGGCAGATCTCCGTTCTTTTAAGTACGTTGCACTCAGTAATTTAGATGATACCAGTACAGATGTCGCTTCTTTCATTTTAAAAGCTGATATTG
The DNA here is from genome assembly GCA_963932465.1 of Maratus speciosus. Classification (NCBI taxonomy): domain Eukaryota; kingdom Metazoa; phylum Arthropoda; class Arachnida; order Araneae; family Salticidae; genus Maratus; species Maratus speciosus. The sequence continues at coordinate 293,798,366 of OZ010791.1, forward strand.
GATACGAAGTTTTGAAAAAACTTGCCGAGTGTGTATTGTGTGTACCAATTTCAACAGCGAGTGTAGAAAGGTCATTTAGCACAATGAATAGAATTATGACAAAACTCAGAAATCGCATGGGGCAGGATACTTTACAATCGTGTATTAAAGTATCTATCGAAGGTGATGAGGAGCCAACAGATGAATTCATCGATGCAGTGATCACACATTATGCATCTTCGAAACCAAGACGCATTCGCTTAGTTTAAAGGTGAGCAATTACAAATTTAATACTGAACTTATGCGATTTATCAAAAACAGTGCTTTATAAGAAGTAAGGATTAGTTTTATACACAAGGTAGATTTGATGGTTTTACATATAGAATATTATAATTACTATTTAGTACATACACATTATATGGTATTATTTATTTAAATTGCTATTAATATTTTATAAAATTAAAGTATTTAAAAAAAGAGTGAAATCTCTATTTCTTTAGTGGACATGAATGTTACGGAAGATTTGTTTTCATTAATATTAAGAAGTTATACTTAAACATAGAGGCAGATAGAAGTATACAAATGGGGTTTCAATTTTAAATTTTGAAATGTTACATAACTTTTATCTTTCATAAGTTTGAAAATATTGCGGACGTTACAAAATAATTAAAAAATTAAGAGAAAAAAAATATAAATTTCATCTACAGTAAAAGGTTTTAACATAGTAGGGCGTTGCCCAACTATATTCTCCCCCCACGAAAAAAGGGAGAAAATCTCCCTAATCCATTTAATACTGTCCGCGTCTGTGTCTGAAAGCATTATTATTAAATAATAAGTAAATATCAAATAATAAAAATTTGTTATTGTATTATTTGTAAACTCTGTTTGTTATTCTTGTTACGAAGTTTATTATTTAATTGTGATTTATTGCCATTTTTCGGTGCTGTTTCATGAATAACTGTATATTAATAGAAATATTTCAGAGGTAAATTGTAGCAATGTTGATTCAAAACTTTTATGAAATGGGATATTCAAATCCTGTATGGCAAGTTAAACTGTAGGATATAATGAGATTAAATAAAAAACAAATGACCATAACTTATATAAGTTATATTTAGGAGTGACCCCGATAGCAGAAAGTTCGAGACGGGAGACGGGCGTCGCAGATTTTCTTTTCTCTTTTGCAGATTCTTTTTCATCGAACTTTTATTTTGCTTCGTATTATGTTTAGCTCTTTATTACTTAATACAAAAAGTTAAGACTATTATTAATAAAAAAATTATAAAATGTCTAAAAACGCTTCAGGTAAGTGATTGTTTGATTAATTAACGCTCCATTTATAAAAATATTTTACCTGCAGATTATTTTTTGCCCCTGAATTATCTGTCGCAGACACTTGGAGAAATTTCTGCTACGAGAGGAGTGACAGTAACCTAAGAATGCCACACTTATTTTTTATCTTTTCAATAATGGTTTGGGCACAATAAAGTACAAGAGTATCTTAAATTAAATAGAATTTTTAAAAGTTTTTTAAATTTTCAATTTGAAATTAAAAAATAGAAACTTATATAAAGCATAATCTATGGAAACAGAAGATTTTCAAAATCCCGACTGGAGGGATACTTGTTAAGACAGAAACTTTTTCTAATCCTCGGATATTCCGCTTTAGCAGGTTTTGGTATATTAATGAAATCAGAGAAAATTTCATGTTGGAATACTAGTGTCCCCCCCCCCAGGGATCAAAATTTCCCCCCCGGAGGTAAAGGTCTGGATTCAACACTGCTTCCGACAACCAGTTTCTCTTCTCATTGTCTTCTGAGGTGTCGGAAAATTTTTAAGAGATTACGATTGCATTATCCGAAGGGGGAAATTCTCGATGACTTCGTAGTAGCAATAACACAAGGTCATCGGAATGCGAAGTCACATCGGGAGTACTTCCAATAAAAGGGGGAATAAGATGTCTTCATGGTAGACCTCCTGTATATATTGCAGACAGTACAGTTGTTTTTCAAATATAAAATAATGTCTGATAATTGGTGTACAAACGGGAAAATTATGAAAACAGACATTGCAAACTAAAATATGTATATCAACGCTTTTATATCCTATTATTGTTCGAAGTAACCGTGAAAACCAGATTTACAGATATTCAGACACAATTTGCGAAAGTTAAAAGGACAATACGATATGTGGACCATTCACGCCCAAATGTTAGTATTAGGACAACACGTTTGCACTCAAAAATTCATTTGACGCTAAACTATCTTCATAAGAGAGTAGCTATGCAAAACATGTTAAAGAGAAGTTGTGGCGTAAATATAATACAAAATATTGATTAATTGAATTTTAGATCTTTTTATAAACTGAGTGCAGATTTTTAATTAGAACACGTTATTTATCTTGTATAAACATGCCAAAAATTTTTTTTTTACTTCATTATTTACATATTTATAAAAAAAATATCCCTTACTTGTCTTTGGTGCAAAAAATAGTTTATTGAACATTATACCACTTTGAGATTTTAGAGAAATTTAGTTGAAACGGTTCTTATGTAGCACAAGTAACATACAGTATTTCTAATGAGTTCCTATTCTAATTCTGAATTGCAAATAATCGTTCAGTTCGTTTCTAAAACATTTAAAAAAGGTTATAGGTTACCAGTGAATATGCTTGATTATTCAAACACCAATGTGAATGGTTTATCCGTATTATAAATTCATATTACACATATCCTTTGAAGACAGAACTCTTTAGGAATTTAGTAAAAAGTTCTCTATCACTTTTATCGCGTGCATTTAAGCGTTCAGCGGAAATATTACATCCTCATTAATTATTAGTTGCGGTTTATTGTTTTTCTAAGTTTTCAAGGATTTAACACGTTTACTTTGCCTACTGTCATATAAAGGTGTAGAGAACTATTTTAAACTACCAGGGTATGATAAATTAACTTTTTGATTTCCCAGAGACGCTATTTATATTAAACATTAAAAAAACGTCACAAACTGTATTTTTTCCGACTGTGTAATTCTATCTACAATAAAATTGTTTCTTCTGTGAATATTTATAAAAACATTTCAAATTCAAATGAAAAGGTTTACGGCTAAATTTCAGAGCTTTCTAACTTCATTCAAACTATTTTAGCAGATCTGGTCCTACCCAACAATAAATACTCAATTTGTATTATAATTTTAGATGGGGATGAAAGGAAACAGGAAACATACACTTTTGAAGTTGATTGATTAACTTTACTTTGTAAACAGTGCACTGTTTGCAGAATTTAAACTTTTCTTAAAAGTATATGCTTAATTAACTTTGTAGATACGTGTGGATTGTAATACTTTTTTAAATAGCTTCATTAAAGTGAATGTTGTTTTTAATAATGTCCGTTCAATTTTCAGAGAAAATGATAAATTGGATATATTTCAGTTTTCTTATTGTTCTATTCAAATACAGGATGTATTTTCTTAATAATTTAACAGAGTATTTTATGAAAAAAGCCTTAACTTAGCATTTAGCTGTAAATTGAAATCTGTCTACGAGAACACAGATTTCAATGGGCCATTCCATGGAAAATGGACAAAATGTCCTGCACCTGACGTTTTCTCAAATACCTATATCTATTGACTTATAAGTAGTTAAAATATAAACTATACATTAAAAATAACAAAAAAAGACTAGCTTTTCATATTATCATAGTTGTTTTAATTTGAGGATACAATAGCATCTCTCTATTCTAAAAAAAAGTAACTTACGCTGTCACCGCCGCCGCCGCCGGTTTTGAATTTTTTGTGACCGGAGGTCTTTCTCCGTTAATATTAAGAAAAATACTGCATACAAAAATATGAAAATCGGTGGAATTATAGAGAAATGTTTGATAAACACGCTGATGCAGACAGTTTTCAAATCGAATAATTATTTTAAGAGATATTTAATGCTAAAGTTGGACAAAATCGTTCCATTAAAAAAGTTTTATAGTAGCAAAAACTATATATGGGAATTAATTCATTTTTACATCATTTTATACGTTAGAATTTCCCGGGGTGCAGACTGCATTCACTTTTTTAATTTGACTCATTTTTTGAGGCTTTATTTCTATTTTAATTTCAAATTTTCAGCATTTAGAGAAATATTTTTTACTTATTTTAGGAAATGGTATTAATTTAAACTGTTGCCAACTGTATAATAGTCCAGTTAAATTGTCAAAAATAGATGCAAAAATTCTGCTAGATGATTTTATGTTTTTAAAGTGTTTATGGGAATGCTATTAACAGGAATTAATTGTTTTTCAACAAAATATCTCGAGGCTAAACTTTTTAGAGCCAAAAAACCGCGAAATTTTCGGACTTTTTTCAGTTTTTTGCCTATAACTTGAAAATTATAAATTTTTTGTGTACCATGCTTAATCACAAAAAGAAAGAGCATTAAATTCTCTACAAATTTCATAAGAAAAATGTTTTTCTAAACTCATTACTAAGTGCGCTACGGCTTTCTGAAAAATACACTTTTTTTCTAACTTTGTGGAAAATCTCAAAAACTAACATTTGACATCATTTTTTATTCATTTTATCCTCTTTAATGTAACTTGTTTATATGGCAGGTTTTTGCATGATAGCAGTAACGGTTAATTATAATGGCAACATTGTAAAAAAAATTTTACTACATTGTATTTTTTTTTCTTTTTTGTGTTTAGAACTTAAGTGGAGAACATTAATAGTAAGTATTTACATGAATGTAAGTAATAGTTACGGTAAGATTTTTAATGTTAGTAACTTCTGTATGTCGTGCTTGCGGGTTGATGGGTTTGGTCCGTCAACCTCAGTTTGAGGAGAAAACGAGCAGTTTGCTTGTTTCTCAACAGATTCAACAACAGTTTTTCAATAGAACTTTGATCTTCTTTGAGTTTGTTGCGACATCATCAACCTGGTTGTCAAAGTCATCTTCGTTGCTGGTTTGGTCGATGGTTTCCGAGGCATCAGCTTCATCATCCTCTTCTTCTGGGTTAACAATGCCATATTTTCGCAGTTGAACCCGTTGCAGTTTTTGGAAATTGCCGAATATTTGAGTCCTGAGTTTTGGCAAGATCATGCCTTGCTGCACCCTTTTATACAGGTACACGAGACAACATGCAGCAAGGATTCAGATGCTGGGTTTTGGCACATTTAAACTGGCTGAAAGAGATCGTCAGACCTGCGAACCCAACTCCATTTTTCAGGGGGATGTTGTTTCCTAGCCAAGCTTGTATCTGATAATAACGTCGGAAGAAATGATGCTGCTCAGAATCTTGAGTTGGTGGTAGCCTTGCAAGATGAAGTTTGCTTTTAGTGGCAGATTTAGCAAATAACGGGAACACCAAGGTGTTCAATGCCTGCGTGGTGTCTATGCGTCCTCTGTATAGTGTAGTATTGAATTTTTCTTCAGCCTTGATGATTTCTTGACGGGTTGACTCAAGGTTATTGAACACACAGGCTATTTTCTTAAGCTGATCATGTTTTTTCAAAGTGTTACGTAACTTTGACTTTCCTTGCCCAAAAAGAGCATATGTTGTATCGCATCCTCTCATTGCATCAGTGAAAATAACATTCTTGTAATTATATTTGTATGACAAGGTTGAAAACCACTTGGTTTCGATGTTACCTCTGCTGGGATTTTGGAAAAAGAAAATTTTTGTATTGATATCCCAAGCTCGTCATGATCACGAGAAAACCAATGTCTTCTCCGACAATACTACACTTTCAAAGGCTTCGGCTCTTGAAATGGCTGAGGTAATAATCATGACATCAGCGTCTTCTTCTGCCAGGTCAGCTTGAATTTTGTTATTTTGAAAGTCTGTTTTAAGAAGTGAAATGAGGCGATTCCTGTTTCTTTCTTTGGCTAGAAATTTGTCGTGACGGAAGATTTTGATTGACACTAGTTTCTGTTTTATTGTGCTATCGTCCTTTTTCGTACTATGCTAAACTATGTTGAATATGTCAATAATGTTTTCGTTTACGATTTTTTTTTAAATGTGGTTACTATTAATAAATCGATTTAATCAAACTATATTTGTATTACATTATTCTGTTAACATTTTTTAACTAATTTTGCAGTCATATCATATTACGAATGAAAAATTAATTGAATTGTAAGAAAAAAATAAATCAGACCATCCTACAATTCAATGGTGATCATGAAAATTTTAGCAATGGACACCCTACAAAAAAAATATTTTTATTTAACCCTGTGATCGTCGCACCCGATACATTCACAGAGAAATTGCCCTGGGCTCGACGATTAGGGTTTAAGCATAAAGGGTAATAATACATCAAACAAAATATCTAAACTTAAGATAAAGTTATATTAAATTAAAAATTTTATAATGTGTATATTTATAATCTATAATAAGGTCAAGTTCACATGATCTAATGCTACAACAAATGCGCTGTTAATATTACACAACTTTCCCATGATTTTTGTATTACCGATCTGAAACAAGCCGTTTTTACATTTCATACGCATGTGTATAACTTATTTTTGTAAAAGGTGAAATTTTAAAGCAAACTAGAAAAGATTTCTTTTTAAACTATCAAAAGTAAGATGTGGTATAAAAATGGAAGAAATAGTCACACGGATACACTTAAAAGTACACCTAATGACTAAAATCGCTATAGACCTAAAAAGCACTAAAAATCGTACAACTTACGAGAAAAATGTACAATCTGGAATTTAATGCTCTTTCTTTTTGTGATTAAGCATGGTACACAAAAAATTTATAATTTTCGAGTTATAGGCCAAAAACTGAAAAACATCCGAAAATTTCGTGTTTTTTTGGCTCTACAAAGTTTAGCCGCGAGATATTTTGTTGGAAAACAATTAATTCCTGTTATTAGCATTCCCATAAACACTTTAAAAACATAAAATCTTCTAGCAGAATTTTTGCATCTATCGACCGTATTTTCTGACAATTTGACTGGACTATAAAAAGCGCAAATAATAATGTTTGCTTAGATTAAAATTAAAAATTTATTTACACGTGACTATTATTAACAAAAAAAAACTTTCAAATTAGAATTAAATGATTACGTGTGAAAAGCAGGAACTTATTGAAAATTACTTCATAAAAACTATATTTACACGTGAATTTTATAAGGATATTGTAAAATAATAAATTCATTACCATGCGTTAGAAGTCTTAAATAGGAGAAATTACGTTACATTTACGTCACATTACACTTATTACGTAAAATAAACAAAAAGTAATATTGCAAAACAGTTTAAATTTAAAAATTGCGCGAGACATTAATTTGATATTTTGAGATTATATTAATAAGATTAATATTAATTTTATTGAACGCGTTTAGACTGCTTTCGAGCGATTATTTAGTAATCTCTCTATTCTAAAAAAAAGTAACTACCGCTGTCACCGACACCGCCGCCACCGGTTTTGAATTTTTTGTGACCGGAGGTCTTTCTTCGTTAATATTAAGCAAAATATTGCATACAAAAATATGAAAATCGGTGGAATTATAGAGAAATGTTTGATAAATACGCTGATGAAGACAGTTTTCAAATCGAAGAAATATTTAAAGAGATATTTAATGCTAAAGTTGGACAAAATCATTCCATTAAAAAAGTTTTATAGGAGCAAAAACTGTACATCGGAATTTAATCATTTTTAGATCATTTTATGCGTCAGAATTTCCCGGTGTGCAGACTGCACTCAGTTTATTAATTTGACTAATTTTTTGAGGTTTTATTTCTATTTTAAATTCAAATTTTCAGCATTTCGAGAGATATTTTTTTACACATTTTAGAAAATAGTATTAATTTAAACTGTTGCCAACTGTATAAACAGCGCAAATAATAATATTTGCTTCAAATTAAAAATTTATTTCGCACGTGACTATTATAAACAAGAAAATATAAAAAGCAGGAACTCATTGAAAATTATCATAAAAACCATATTACACGTGAATTTTAAAAGTGAAAGAATGTTGTAAAATAATAAATTCATTAACATGCGTTAGAAGTCTTAAATAGGAGAAATTGCGTCACATTTACGTCACATTACACATTACGTAAAATGAACAAAAAATAATATTGCAAAACAGTTTAAATTTAAATATTGCGCGAGACATTTATGTAATATTTTAAGATTATATTTTAAACTGTTTTTATTAGGATAGCGCAAATAATATTTCATTTCTAATAAAATTATTTTCACGTGAATAGTAAAAGGAGAAAGAAAAGTTTAGTGAAAATTACGTCAGATTAAAAACGATACATTTAAAGTGTCATTAAAAAAAACTTTCTTTTCGCTTTGCTAAAAAATACCGGGAGGCAAAGACTGTTTATTTAATTCATTTTATATTAGCTCATTTTGAAATGTCAATTGATTTTATTTAATCAAAGACGGAAACAGCCATTGTATCATTTAACAGCCGCTGATTTGGCTTTAAAATTCCCCAATCAAAGAGAAATGAATAGAAACCCGTTTATAGGGAGATCGCCACTGTTTTTAAACTTATAATTCAATCTTCCGAAATATTTTTTAAGCCGATCAAATTAGCGTGCTTTTAGAGTCTGCGGTGTCTGAACGGGGGTTGACGAGCGTAGCTCGTAGGGGGCAGCCCCCCCTAGTATAATAAAAATAAAAAAAGATTACAAGCTGATAATGAAGTGTCATCAACAAAAAATATGATTTGAAAGAGAAAAATCTGTGAAGCAGAAAATAAAGAAATTGCTTAAACAGCTTAGTTAAGATTCGTTAACCTTCTGTGTCGTTTCCGTCAAAAGAAGGCATTGGTATTTGTAAAATATATTTGCATTTTTATGCAGATTTGCTTATTATATTAGCTTATTCTGAAATGTTTAACTGATTTTATTTAATCAAAGACGAAAACAGTCATTCTATCTTTTAACAGCAGCTGATTTTTCCTTAAAATTCTCCAATCGAAGAAAAATGAATAGAAACCCATTTATAGGGAGATCGCCACTGTTTTTTAAATTATAATTCAATCTTTCAAAATCTTTTTAAAGCCAATCAAATTAGCATACTTTTAGAGACTGCGGTGTCTGAACGGGGGTTGGCGAGCGTAGCTCGTAGGGGGCCGAGCTTCCTAGTTGCTAAAACAGCAGTAATATATAGAGAAGTCCTCCCACACGTGATATGGAATGGCCCATTAATAGCGTTAAAAATCTCCACATTTTTACCCTAGACGTAATTAATCAGTCCGTTTTTAATAGTTTTAAAAATTACGCATTTTAAACCTCAGACCTAATCAATCTGCCCATTTTCAAGGCTATTCCAAGAAAAACGGAAAAAATGTCCGCGTGACACTTACATATGTACCTTTATCTATTAACTTATAAGTTGTTAAAATATAAATTACACATTAAAAAAAAAAAAAAAAAAAAAATCTTGATTTTCGAATTAACATTTTTTTAATTTGAGAAATATAACATCAGTAGTTTCAGTACATTGGTAAAAAACAACAAGAGAAACATCTCTTATATTTTAATTGTGAAATTGTCGAATGAAAACGAACAAAAATAGCCTTTCGATCGGAATTTCTGTCTTCTTTAAATTTATGTTTAAACAAAAGCTAAAAGGATCATGTATGTATTGAAACTGTAATAAACTTTGAAATTTCAATATGAATACATAATTATAATTTTAACATCATGTTTGGAATTTTTTTTCTTGTTTTGTAAATCATCATTACTTCAGTCGAGCGCCTATATGATCGCAGGATTTATAAGGGCCTGTTCGCTAGTCAAGAGTTTCTAGCTTTCAACACTTGATCAAGCTTGGCTGTTTTACATGCAATGGCAAATATCGGTGATATCAATCTTTCGAGCAAAATTGACTTGAATGGCCCAGAAAATAACCATCCGTTCTTATTTGGAATTCGTCTTCGAATATTGAGCGAATTTGTATTTTGCATTATGGGTATAATTTAATCTTAATGCCATTGCGACAGACGAGTTAGAATTCCTGAACCATATGCAATAATTAAAATCCACATATGAGCGATTCAATTCAGCTTGGAGTTCAGTTACGAAAAATGCCAGTACACGGTCATATTCACAATAGAAAATATCAGGTTTGCGACCTCTCGTATCATCTCGATAGATTGTCGTAAAGCCACCATTTTTTTTTAATTCAAATACTTCGAAGTGGAGATTTACTTCGACTATATATATCCATTTGGAATCATTAGTACACGTGAAACCATTTGTACATATGGAACTATTTACATATGGAACCATATATACTAATTAAAATCCACATATGAGCGATTCAATGCAGCTTGGAGTTCAGTTGCGAAAAATGCCCGTACATGGTCATATTCATCGTAGAAAACATCAGACGCGACTTCTCGTATCATCTCGATAGATTGTCAAAAAGCCACCATTTTTTCGGTTAAAATACTTCGAAGTGGGGATCTACTTGAACTCCTGATGCCTTATCTGGACGTCATTCAAAAAAAGTTTTCTAATTCCAATACAAACTGATTAGGTTAGCTGCAATCCTTTGGGAATAGACAAAAATATGTAAGACAGTTTACTCACAAACCTGTCTGTCTCTGCATTTCCTTGGTTGACTCCTTATTTCTTGTTATTAATTATTTTTTGTTCAAATTTTCTATGGATTATGTTCACATTTTCTATGAAATGTATTCAAAGTTTTTATGTATTGTGTTCAATTTATCATGTTGTTTAGTTTTCGTTCATATATTCAAAAGGGTTTGCTTTTTTTCAATAACACTATTTACAAAAATAAATCCTCGTGGCATATTTCTATTGCAAATTCTGTAGAAACGTACCACGAAGTTTTTAATTTAGGTACAGTACTATTCAAAATATGGATAAGTGGACACCTTATCAAAAGACAAAAATACGCAAGGCAGTTTACTCACAAACCATGCTGCCTGTATCTGTATTCCCTTGGTTGACTCCTTATTTCTTGTTATTAATTTTTTGTGTTCAAATTTTCTATAAATTGTGTTCAAAGTTTCTATTTATTGTGTTCAACTTATCATATTGTTTAGTTTTATATATTCAAAACAGTTTCTCAGCTATCTCTTTTCAATAACACTGTTTACAATCTTAAATCTTCGTGGCGTATTTCTGTTGCAAATTTTGAAGAAACGTACCACGAAGATTGTAATTTATACACAGTGCTATTCAAAATACGGGTAAATGAACACCCTGTATATTTTTTAAGAGATATTAAAAAACAAGTTTTTAAAATGCTCGAAAAACGTGATAGTGATTATTTAAGCAGTTTGTACTTAGGATTCGATTAACTTTATTCCATTCCAGTAAGTATTTACTAAGTTGAAGTCCTCCATAAATTTATGTACTATATATATACTATTAAAAAGTATTACAAATCTTCTTGTTTTATATCATTTCAACATAATTTGGATAAAAATTATAGAAAGGTACGTTTCTTGAAACAGTAAAATTTAAAAAAAGAACATTGTTGAAATATTCCGAAATGGCATTTCCTTTATTCAATAAGGTTAATTGAGGAAATATTGTTGATAGTTAAATAAATAACAAGAAATTAACAAACAAACGCTGAATCGCTCTGTAAATTATTCCTGCGAATTCAATACAAGCAAAAAAGTTAATATTAAAACAATATGTTAAATTCAAATAAAACCTGTATTATTTGTCTAGAGTTTTAGGTATATTCTTGTTAATTGTTCGAATTAACAATTGTTAAGCGCGGCGTGAATTCTGTGGCACCATATATCATTTCATAAGAGGCTATCAACAAGTAGACGAGATTTCAGTATTTCATGCTTCACAGAATACAGGTATTGTTGCATTTATTAACTTTAAATTAAAAGTTAGTTAAAAGTAAAAATATATTTCCTGTTGTTGTAGTTGAATAGTGAAATTATCCAAATACGGATTGAAATTTTTCAAGCAAAAGGGAATTCAAAATTTAAATGCAATTATTTATTTTTGGAGCATTCTGAAAAGCAATTGGTACTTCAAATTTATGGGAAACAATGACATCTTCAAAAGAGAAATAAAAGCTTTTTTTTTTAAGAAGCAGTATTTTATTCATATCATTAAATGTATAAAAACAAATATTTTTTTCATTTGTAGAAAAACAATCCTTATATTGAAAACACTTTTTTCCGGAAATCATTATATTTGTTTTGTTCCAATAATAATTATAATAGTAACTGCAAAAATAATAATTGATATTAAGTTACCATGCTTCATATCCGTTTAAAATGTTTTATAAAAATAATCAAACAAAACTTTTTAATCGAATTTTTCTATTTCAACTAAAACTTTTTATGATTATCAACAGATCTCCCTTAAAACAAGGATGACATGAAAAATAAAAGCTTTATTTAAAAAGTAATGATAATGACGAATGCACAGATGTTGTTCAAAATAAATTAAAAATTCCTTTTTGCGGGTAAAATGTAGCTGAAACTACACAAGCAGTTGTGAACAGCATTAGTGTCAGCATTGCACCACTCAAACTAAAACTATAAAACTACCTAGATAAAAGTAAATGGCATAAAAATACTGTAAATTTTATTTTAAATACTACACATTTCAAGCTTAACAATATTTAATTCTGGTGACAGGAATGGTAATGTTATATATTCCCTTTTACAATCATTGTTCCTACTTCTAAGACTAGGCATATACAACATTATTAAAAGAAATGTTATTAGCCATGAAAAGTGCTTTATCTTGCGACAAACGATGTTTTATTTATGGAATATTCTTCAGATGATATTTCTCAGCTTTGAATCTACCATCGAAACCAAATACAATTGTAAGATAATAAGGCTCACTTAGCCATTCTATAATAAAACCTCCAAATTTATTTACAATAGACTAATATACCAAGTGTTTTGAAGTAGAGGTTATGATGATATCTCTTAAAACTCTTATGGTATATACATACTTCCAATTACACAAAGTATACAAATCATATATAGCTTTTCGATTTGGTATTTGTTTTGCAAGAGGCTGCATATATACTGAAATATTAAATTTAATTTTTTATACGGAATTTTTTTTTTTGAAAAATGTTGTCCTGTGTCTAAAAAAGACAATAAAATCCCCTTTTATATGACCAAAACTTAATGAGTTATGCTGATTTGAATTTAACGAAATTCCAATGTTATCCGGCGCTAAAATCGCTCCATTCCGTTTTTGTTATCAGGAAGCACTGAAATTTCATAGTATAACTTATGGACTATGTGGGCTGTATAAAAAATTAAACCTCGTATGTAACCCTTATCGAACGCTAGCTTTTTATAAATGATTCTATTTTTATATTCTATATTGCACCACTATACTTTAAAAGTACATTTTGTAGTAATTTCTTTTGCACGTGTTGCAAAAGTGCAATTAAAAGTGTTTCTTAAAAAAAAGGGTTGCCAATAAAATAAAATTCGTGTAAGCGATGCTACCCCTGATATCACCAGATATCACGTGGGAAGCGACATAGAAATAGTGATGGGCAGGAATGAATTATTTTACTATTCGAATGAATCATTCGGACATGCGCAAAAGCACAGTTGCCAACCTTAGGGTTTTTTAATTCAATTCTACCAGATATTTTGTATCGAAAAAGAAGTTTCTTATTTTAATTAGAATTAATTTAAAAAACAAATAAAAATATAAAAATTCTTTTTATCTTCAAAATTTCTGAATATAGTTCATTAAGAAAATTACGAACGTTGGAAACTATAATTTTGTTTCCCCCACTTTTTTTTTTTTTTTTTTTACAAAATTTCTAGTAGTAATTGGTTAAACATATAGACAAAGGATGGAAACTATACTTTTATGCATGCCCGAAAGATTCATTCGAATAGTAAAGCCATTCATTCTGCTCATCACTACATAGAACCGATAAGGTTTAATATGTACACAGCCCTTTGTTAAAAAATTGCCATGACTAAAATTATGTTTTATTTGTACACATCTTACAACTAGTAACAAGATTCTATCATCATCGGCTTCAGAATCGCATAATCTCAATTTCGGATTCCCCTATATAGTCAACGACATAGGTTTTACTGTAACAATAAGATGAAATATAATTTTAAAATACTTCATGTGGTGATCTTCAGCCATTTCGACGAGCTGAAATTGAAAATACCTTAGAACTTGAATCATTCCCGTAAGGCATGGTGACGGTGACGTCACGGCGACGTCGTTGTGAAGTCACACTGTGATTTTGTGACCGTCGATGTGACGTCACTTGACGTGGATGTGACGTCATAGTGACTAAAATGCGAGGTCGTTATGGCCGTTTTAGAGGTCGTTTGTGACGTCACATTGTGACCACTCTGTGAAGTCACGGTGTGACAAATTTGTGAAAAGTGTGTCATTTGTGACTATTTTGGCATTAACTTTGTCACGAACCTGTGACTAAAGTGACAATGCTTTGAAGTCACACTGTGACCAATTTGTGAAATACGTGTCATTTGTGACGAACTTGTCATAAACTCTGTGATGATTTCAAATGAAAATCAAATTTCAAATTAATTGCTTAAAAGGCGCAAAAGCGAGCTAGTGAAAAAGATTCCATGCTGGAACTGGAACCCGGGCCATCAGTATAGCGCACTGACATTCTACCGACTAAACCAAATGGAACGATATCCAGCCTGGAAAATTTCTCACTATTACATGTTGGAAAGGCTACAAACGTAGCACAAGATGGAATATTTATCGTGAGCCACCGACATGGGGCAAACACGATACTTAATTAAATCCAGCATCGATTGAAACTATATTAATAATTGGAAATTTTTCCAGAGAGAAACATTCGCCTTGCATACAGTATTTCAAATGAAAATCAAATTTCAAATTAAAATTGCCTTTTAAGCTATTAATTTGAAATTTGATTTTCATTTGAAATACTGTATGCAAGGCGAATGTTTCTCTCTGGAAAAATTTCCAATTATTAAAATAGTTTCAATCGATGCTGGATTTAATTAAGTTTCGTGTTTACCCCATGTCGGTGGCTCACGATAAATATTCCATCTTGTGCTGCGTTTGTAGCCTTGTCAACATGTGATAGGGAGAAATTTTCCAGGCTGGGTATCGTTTCATGTGGTTTAGTCGGTAGAATGTCAGTGCGCTATACTAATGACCCGGGATCGAGTCCCGCCGTGGGTATTTTTCACTATGTTGGCCTTTGTGCCTTTTAAGCAATTTATTTGAAATTTGATTTTCATTTGAAATATTGTAGGCAAGGCAAATGTTTCTCTCTGGAAAAATTTCCAAGTATTAATACTGTGATGATTCTTGTCATAAACACTACGATAATTTTGAAGTAAAGTTTTGTTTGAAATATAAAATCTTATCTTTTTACCGTACTTTTTAGCAAGATATCGCTATTTTGGAGTCCTATTCTTCTAAAATATTTTTAATTTTCCATTTAAAAAACAATGCTTATCAACTGACATCTTTTTTTAATAAGTTCTAAGCTTGGTCTTGAATTCAAGCTTAATATTAAGAATGTGTAAGCTTTTTAATGTGATGTGATTTGTCATTGCTTTATTAAATACGAACATGGAGTCTTACGGACATTAATACAACTGTTATTTATAGAACGACAGGATAAGCCCTATTTATTTAAATTTTTTATTCCCGTATATATTGTATTTTGTGAATATGAGCTAATTAGATTTGGTATGTTTTATAGGAAAAGACTGTTCTGGGAAATAGAAACAACAAGTAAGATATATCATGCGTTAAGAATAGATTATAAAACACTTTCCAACTCTTCCTAAATGTTTTAACAAGACATCGGGGGAAATAACGTAAATAAGATAACTAAGTAAACATGAAAACGCGTAAAACATTTGAAAAACTGATTTACGCAGTTACCATCCACAGCCAAATATGTTTTCTAATTCTTTTAAACAGTCCTGTATTTGATCTGTAGATTGATATATATATACTATATAATGGAAAAATTTATTTTATCAAGGAAACGCATAACAGGTTGAAATTCTCTTTCAGCAATTTATACTAATATATGGAAACATACTTAAATAATTTTGTACAACCCCGTAGTTTACCTAGAACCTTTATTACACGCCACTATTTAGTTAAAATTTAATTCAAACGAAAACACTCTTAAAACTGCTGAAATCACATTTCCAGAAATTATAATTTATAGACGGCAACGTATCCAATTCTTTGCGTGACCCTGTATATCATTTTATCTATATACTACAAACATTTCTTAGTAAATTAAATAGAGTGCAGCATAAAAATGCATAACTTATTTAAAAACCACCTTTAAGCAATACCCAGTAACACTTACGAATACTTTTGTATAGTTCTGTATATGAATTATAGCATATATATATATACACCATATGCTATGCATAAATGTAGTGAATCATAATTAAAAATGCATTTCCAGCAATCATCGCTAATGAACAGTACTTCGGATACAATATAGTATCTGAAATATTTTGTGTGTCCCTGTAAATGCTATATACACTTCGTATTATACATGAAATAATTCATAGTATGTAAACCTCAACGACGTATATCAATTTCATTACATATCAAATAGATTAACATAAATAAAGTACGCCGCAAACAATTCCCTCCACCCCTATATCATTATGTATTAGAATTCCTTTTTTAGCCCTGTAAATGAAAAATAACTATTCTTTTGCATCGCATATTCTACGGAATGCACATTTTAGTGCGCTTCATAAATGCATATCAATTTTATTCTGTTTGAAAGCGTGTAAAATCATTAAAAATCATTTGAAACGATTTTTTTCCCACAGGCCGTAATGTAATGGAATACAATTGACTGTGACTGTAAATGAACTAAACATGCTACAAACTTCATTACAAATAGGGACCTTGCTATGGTAAACGTCAATAACATCCTAAAATTTCAGGTCAATCCGAGTATATTTACGCGAGTTACAGCGCAGACAGACGGCCAGACAAACCGAAGTCATAAACACTTTTCAACTTTATCGGGCATGAAAAACACTTTATTTCAATGCTTAAATATTATATTTTATTTTTTAATGCCAATAAAATAAATGTATCGAAAACGTAGAAAATGAGTTTACAATCAAAGAAAATTTAATAACTGATTCTGAATGTCTACAATTAAATGTTTGATTAAAATCACAAACAGCAAAAAAAATGCTTAAATACAATTAAAAAAATAATTATAACAATTTGAAAAACACTAAATAATTAGTATTTATAATTGTACTATTAAACAACAACAAACTATAATAGATGAATTAAAGGCATTTAACAATTTCTCAAAAATCTTTCCATCGCCATATTGCTTCTGGAAAGAATCCCAGTTCAGTCTCATTGTATATAACATACAACTATTTAACTTATGATAATAATCTATCAAACAAGAACAAAAAAATTAAATTAAATAAGACATACCTTTTAAGTTCCATAAATATTTTAATAATATCCGTATTTTATCCTAAATTGTCAGGCATATTTCTGTTAGCTTAAAAAAACTAACTTCCCGCATCAGTAGTTCTCTGATCCTTATTTTATTCTGCGGTTTAATCGAGCGCAGACGATATTGACCAAGCAGGTGCTCCTACTGTATTATTATTATTATATATATATATATATATATATATATATATTGTACACAACAGAGAGTTTAACTGCGCAATAATTTTATCTTATTTAAGAGTATCTGTAATGAAAGTTTTCTATTTGAATGAAACACCTGCCTTTTTTCTTTCTTTTTTTTAAAGTAAAGTTTGTTTTACACGTAATAAATAAATACGTATCTTCTTAATAAATGAAAAGAGAGTATACAAGGATAAAAAAATTTTCTTTGACAATCTGTCATTTTTTTCATATTCACTTTCTGTAGAATAAAACAATTTGTAAAATAACTTTTTTTAAAGTCATATCTCTAAAACACGAATTTGAAATACGAATAATTATATCATGGGTTTTGTATAAAATTTGTATACATATTTTTTCGGAAAATACTAATTTTATTTAAAAAGTCTGAAAGAAGTAGAATTTTTAAAAAAATAGTTATTTAAAATAGTTAAACACTAACAGGAAAAAATATGACTTGAATGCAAATTCTAAAGCAAGAAATGCATATATGACTAAACACTGAGTATTCTTTCTACGTGCTCATTAAAAGATACAGACTTAACTGTAATAGAAAATTTTAGTTTGAAACCACAGAAGGGTTTCGAATACCACTGGTCGACAAAAAAAAATAAATAAATAAATAAATAAAATAAAATAAAATAAAATAAAATAAAATAAAATAAAACAACTTCCTCCCTGCAAACTAAATATATAAAGTGTACAGATTTAATATTCCTAATTCTAAATATGTTATCCAAATTGCTCCAATACGTACCATTTTTCCGAGAAACACTTTTATAATAACGAGTTGGAACCCGTCGAAATTCAACGAACTAAAATGTTTAGAAAGAAACTAACTGTTCGATCAAATTCATGATAAACCTACAAACATAATTACAATAAAAAATTCATCTTACATCGGTTGTCTAACTTTTAAAACAATAGCTTAAAATTACCAAAATGTTATTTCCAGAACTTCAACTGCTTAAATTATTGAAAAAATAAACTGTATTAGAATACGTAATCAAGATGAATAATTATTTTGAAGTTATCGATTGAGGCTCTTACTTTTGTTTTTACGGGATGAAAAATCAGTAATAAGGAGTTTGCTTTGTCACATCTAATCATAAAATTTTCTCCCATAAAATCTAAACTGTACGTTATTTTCACATTCTCAAAATTTGCATACGCACCACTCAAGTTCACAATTTAAAAGTATTTTAACGCGCAGTAGGTTATTGATGAATGTATTTCCAAACTTAAAGTCCCGTTTGTCCGATACAACTTTGCATGTGAACCTTCTCACAAACTTTAAGTTCTAATCTCAGTACCCGCGAATAAAAAAATAAGAAATTTGCCTTTAGTTGTCATAATATTGGCCATTTAGTATTGATCAAATATTTAGTTTTATCAAAGAAAATGATCGTTTTGTTTTAAATATGACATCATTTTTACTCAATGAATCATTTTGCCTAGCGTCTCAAACTCAGTATCAGCGTAATGTAAAAGTATTGAAATGTAACTGGTTTATGAAGAAGAATGTGTGTTTTTTTAATGGCTGGCGTCATTTTCTGTTCAAAAATTATAAAAAAGTTACTTTTATTTGTAATGTGAAAATGGCATCAATAAAGATATAATCAATAAAAATAAATAAACCATGACTATTTTCCCTTTGCTTTTAATAGAAATGATGTACTTCAGTTGCCACAATTACAAAATTGGTACTAAAAACTATAAAAAAATTAATATCTCAAAAAAAATTGAGATAGAGCTTTCAAACAAATTGCATTTAAAAGTACATTTTCTCCCCTATATTACGGTGTAAAAATTGAAACTGTGCGACGTTCAGAAGTTTAAAAATTTGCAGTCGCGAAAATTGCAAAACCGAAATTTCATTTCAAATTTCAGAGTATTGCCATTCGCAGAATGACGTATGCGTTACGCACAGATATGTTTGTCCTTTATAATATAGATAGCAATCAGTGAAGGATTAAATTGCAATGGTAGATAAAATTGAAATCATAAAAAAGCATACTTTCACTGTCTTAAATAACAAATTGATAAAATATAGCATGAAAATCTAGTTTGTTGATACTTCTACTGTGCATTTTACTTTTTCTGCACCCCCCACCCCCCCTCTTTTCGTGTCCGAATTTACTATTTCCTATCCACTAATATATTTTCATTCCTTATGTCGCTGTAACTCGGGCATGTAATATTTCTGTTCATTTTCAAAGATTTTTTATGTTCATATTTTTGTCACACTGTGACTTACAATATGGTGATTTTTTTCGTAACATGTGTGACGTGACGTACGTTGCATGCAGTGTCATAACAGTGACGTCACAATTTTTTTAATTGCCAGAAAATATAATTTTACATAAATAACATGTTTTGAATATTTTTTGTAATTTTTTTAAGTTTTCTAAGAAGTTCACATCTCAGTCACAATGTGACATCACTGAGTGGTGGCATTTTGGTCACAGATGTGACGTGACCACAGTGACTCACAGTGACGTCACAACGACGTCACCGTGACCATGCATGCTATGAGGGTTAAAGGATGTTGCACTTGTTTATGCTTTCAATGATCATGCGCTTTGCAACTTTACATTTTGTATTTAATATCTTGTCAAGGCAAAAAATAACTGAATGCTTCGGCGTTCATTAAATATCAGTGAAATGTACCGTTAATTGTTCTTACTAAGATAGGCCAATTTGAAGTCACAGTATTAAAAAATCATACAGCATTAATTCATGATTTTTAACTGTTTTTATTTCCCTTTTCACATATTCTGATAGATAAGTGTTATTATATTCCTGGTATCTACCTATAGCGTTTTATTTTAACTGATTCTGCTTTAAAAGAGTGGTTTAAACAAGAACGAAAAATCATGCAACAAGCATAGATTATAAAACACTGTCCAAAGCATTCAGAATACTTTAATAAAACTTTGCCCCTTAATAAGGTGAAATATGATGTCGAAGTAAACATTTGGAAAACGCATAATACATTTGAAAATCCAATTTCAGCAATACCATCAATAGTCGTAGCGATATCCTAATTCATTTGTGAAACCTTGTATATGATCTATAGATTAGTATATGTACTACATAGTATGCTAAACTTGAGCGCAACTGAAAATTTCATTAGGCGTGTTTCAACTTATCCAACAAAGTGTTTGTGCGAAACTCGTTGTTCCTCACAGTTTATTATTTATTCATATCTCAATATTAAAAGCATAGGTTACAGAAAATTAGCTTAGCTTGTATTTAGGTTTTATATCCGTCTTTGTCTTTATCTGGAATCCGTCATCAGGGTAATGTAATCCGGAAAGTCAAGTCTGTTTAGATTCTCATTCTTTGCTAATGCTATAATATTCTATGTTTTTTTTTTTTTTTTTTTGAACACGCGTAGTTTTTTTTTTATGGCTTGTACAAAAACTGGATTTAAACTTTAAAGAAAGAAGCACAATTTTAATTAGTTACAATTGCAGCATAAAATCGCCGCATCGCTCCTTTTGAGAGTCTGGAATACAAGTAAGTGTAAAAAAAATATATATTATACATTATCGAAGACAAAAAACAGGATATTAGTATCATTAATCTTAATATTACATTATTTATATTTATAGCCATTTAAACAGTTTGGTTTATTGATTGTTCAAATGTCTCAATTTCTTGGATATGCGATGAAATGTTTATATAAAGTATTTATTTAGAATCGTCAGCTTCCTTGTTTTGAATAACAAGTTCTTTTCATAATTGCTTTTATGAATCATGTTGACAGATGAAAGTAATTTACTGAGTATGATTTATTTTATAGTCTTCATTTGGTGATTACACTTCGTAATATCTGTCAAAAAATTCCAGTTCAGCAATTTCCGTCAATAAATAGACACATACTTGAGATCTCTTGTGCAGCCCTGTATCTGATTTATAGAATTTATACACATCAAGTAATATGCGAAAAATTAGTTAAATTTAAAAACACGTACCACAACGTACAACGCACTATTAGTAGTTATTGCTCATAGACAGTACTGTAACCGAATTCTTTTGTGTGTCCCTGTAAATGAATGATGAATGCTATACACACTTTATTCTATAGTAAGTCTCTTGTACTGCACCGCATATATATTAAATTCAATATGTTAAAAGTTGTGTAATATTATTAAAATATACTGCAAAAGTTTTGACCCTTAGACCGTAATGTAAAGAATTTCTTTTGAGAGCCCCTGTAAACGAACTATTAACGCTATACACTTTATTTTTCAATAGCGAATATCCCATCCCATAGTTAACCTCAATAACAAATATCAATTACATGGTGATTCATGTATATTTCATGAGTCAGAGCACGGACTAACAAGCAGGCGGCAAACGACAGACAGACAGACAAACCGAATTCATAAATATTTTTCAACTTTGTTTGGAAGTGTTAAAAAGACATTACCAACACTGGAGTTGAGACCGGACACTCCTGTATGCGAGACCGCTTTTTAACTAGCTATACTGTATAAAAGATGGAAGCTGATACTAATTAAATGGCTGAAATTAAGTTGTGTAGGAGTAAAATTAAAAATTGAAAATATTTCTTTAAGTAACAATAAATAATTCAATTCATAAAAATAATTTTAAGCGTTCACTCTAAGAATTTTATTGAATTTTAAGATGTTTCAAAGTACTTTTAAGGTTCTTTGAAGGATCCACCACATATAAGGAATATGAATCCATTTAAATTTTAGAAACACATTTTCTTAAGGAAAATTTAACTTTGAGAAAATTACAGGAAATGTGTATGGGAACTTTCAGATATGACGAATTAAATTTTTTTAATTAATTGCAATTAAGTGCAACTATTCAAAAAATTGAAAATGCAACTTAAATTACGTGTCAACACACGAAAAAAAATGTAAAAAATATATTGTGGAAATAATTTTGTGAGCTTAAGGCAATAAGTAACAAATATCATTTGAAGCATTTTGTCGCTCACTTATTCATAAAGTGACACATCTCAAAAGATGATTTTTTTTCTTTCAGAAAAGGAAAAATTCTTCATAAACATGGACATAATTTATTCTTTATTTAAAATAGTTCAGAAAATTAATTCAAAACTTTTACATCCAGTGTCAAAAACAATTTATTTATTTCCATATGAACCGTATTCCAATTAATTTGCCTGAAGGTCTATATGTTCTAAAGTTATATAAATGTGAGATTGGGAAAAAAATAAACTTTTCTCATTTGATGAAATTAAAATAATATTTAAAAGTACTTTTAATAGTACTTAGAAAAGTGTTTTTGAAATTCAGTCATACTAATACTTCAAAAATTATATTTTTTGAGTTTTGTTCATTTACTAACGTGTGAGATATTTTAGAGCTTAAAAGTTTCAAGAAAGTACAAATGCTTTAATAGCATAAAATGTTTGATAAAGTAACTAAACACAGTGTTTTTGTTTTATTATTTATTTCCCTTTGTGAAATCGACAAAAGTTAAAATTTGCTGATTAAAAGGGTTTATTATATTTGAAGATTTTTTTTTTTTTAAGTGGAAATGAGTTGAAAATATGAGGTTGTTTTTTTTTTAAACCGAGTGAAATTATTTACATAAAAGTAGAGGAAATTATTATTTTTAGGGGTTTTCTTTATCTAGTAAAAAATATATTTAAACGAGCGTGTTAAAAAAGGCAAAGCACATTTTGGAGGGAAATAATTAAGATGTGCTTTAAAAGTTTGAGCACAAAAAAGCAAACGTTTTTAAATACGTTTCCATTACGTTCCATATACCATAACGTTTCCATAAAAGAATGTCCCAGTTTCAATGGTATATTATAATACTTTAATTCAGACTAGTTACAAAAAATCATACGTCAAATTGAAGGTAAACTAACCTAGTTTTTCTTACAATCATTCAATATGTGCACATTTAGTTATACGACACACATACAGCCTAAAGTCCAATGCTTCCCACACTTCGGTTAACAAGTCCGGAGTAATGGAAGTAACAGTCTCTTCAATTCTGTGTTTCAACTCTGGTAAATCACTAGGTAGCGTCGGAATGTAGACACGATCTCGCATAAATGCCCAAATGAAAAAATCGTATGGCTATAACCCCTTTCAGGTAGCTTTCATTACAAAAAGCTACCTATTGCAGCCGTTCGGAGGAAAGCGATTTCAAAAAATTTTGGTATATTTTCATCGATCATGACCCCCAGACCCCGAAACCACTCTCCGTTCAAAATTGACATATATATATATATATATATATATATATAAGGGAACTCATAGAAAAACATAAGGAATATAATTTACCTCTTTGCCTTGCCTTTATTGATTATGAAAAAGCATTTGATTCGGTCTACAGATCAGCAGTAGTAGAATCTCTGGAGGACATTGGTATAGGCAAAACTTACATCAATATTATAAAGAAGATTTACAAGAAAGCAACAGCAACCATCCGCTTGGACAAAGGAAAAGCAAAGATCAAGCTTGGAAGAGGGGTAAGACAAGGAGACACCATTTCGCCTAAACTTTTTACGGCTGTCTTAGAAAATATTTTCAAGAAGCTGGATTGGGAAAACAAAGGGATTAGAATAAATGGGGGATATTTAAGTCATCTCCGATTCGCTGATGACATTTTATTTTTCAGCAACAGTCCTGAAGAATTGGAAAATATGCTAAAAGATTTGGCAGAAGGTAGCATTAATGTGGGATTAAAAATAAACTTGGAAAAGACTAAGGTGATGTTCAATTCATTTGCATCAAAAAAGAAAATCGTCTACAACAACACTGAAATTAAAGAAGTGCAAAGTTATGTGTACCTTGGGCAAGAAATATCATCGGATAATAGTATCATGAATGAAATCAATAGAAGAATAAGAAATGGATGGAGTGCTTTTGGAAAGAACAATATTATTCTGAAGAGTAGCATGCCCCTTTGTTTGAAAAGAAAGGTATTTAACCAATGCGCTTTGCCTGTCCTAACTTATGGAGCAGAAACATGGACGCTAACAAAACGGATGGTACAAAGATTACAAACAACACAGAGAAGTATGGAAAGATGTATGCTAGGTATACTAGAAAAGACAGAAAAAGAATAACCTGGATAAGAAGTCAGACGAAAGTTTTTGACATCATTGAAAGAATTAAACGGCTAAAATGGAAATGGTCTGGGCACATTGCAAGAAGACAAGACAATAGATGGAGCACAAACACTCTACAGTGGTATCCCAGAGATGTAAAACGGCCAAGAAGACGACCTCAAGTAAGATGGAGTGGTGAAATCAGAAAAGTAGCAGGTGTAAATTGGATGACTAAATCACTAGACAGGAAACATTGGAAAAATTTGGGGGAGCTCTACATCCAGCAGTGGATTGAAAACGGTTGTTATTGATGATTATGATGAAATATCCATATATATATATATATATATATCTGACCTTTGTCACACTGTAACTCTCGTATTTATGAACCGATTTGGATGTAATTCGGTGTGTACATAGTACATACCAATGTTTCGACCAAGTTCGTTGGCCAGCTTCATCCGACATTTTGTTTCAAAATGGCGGCCATTTAAATATTTTTAAAAATTTAAAAATTTGAAATGTGGTACCAAAAAATTGAAAATGAAAAAATATTTTTTTCTTATGTATTTGACCTTTATACAAAGATTCTGGAGCAGTTTTTGTTTCGTCTATATCTAAAAAAATGGCTGAGTTATATAGCATTTTGAATTTCTATTGTAGCTGACATTTTAAAAGGACCTGATTTTTGTCACGCGATATCAGGCGTATTTATGAACCGATTTGGATGTAACTTGGTCAGTACATAGTACATACCAATGTCTCGACCGAGTTTGTTGGCCAGCTTCATTCGCCATCTTGTTTCAAAAGGGTTGCCATTTTAAAAAAATTAAATTCAAAATTTAAAATGAGGTATTAAAAAATTGGAAAATGAAAAAGATTTTTTTATGTGTTTGGCCTTGATACAAAGATTCCGGAGCAGTTTTTGTTTCTGAAAATTTGTTCTTTTGTTTATATCTTAAAAAATGGTTGAATTATAGCACTTTGAATTTCTAGCATGGCTAACATTTTGAAACGATCTTGTATTTGTCACGCGATAACACACGTATTCGCCTATTTCGATGTAAGAAGGCATGTGGATAGTATACATCAATATCTCGACCAAGTTCGCTGGCCAGCTTCATCAGCCATCTTGTTTCAAAATGGCGGCCATTAAATTAAAAAAAATTATATTTAAAGTGGGGTGCAAAAAAATTAGAAATTGAAAAAGGTTTCTTTCTTAAGTATTTGACCTTGATATAAGGATTCAGGAGCATTTTTTGTTTGTCTTTATCTTAAAAAATGGCTCAGATATAGCAATTTAAATATCTAATGTGGGTGACATTTTGAAAAATCTGATTTTTTGCCTGCGAAAGCACTCATATATATCAATCGATTCCGATGTGAGTGAGAGAGCACAGCAATTACTAAGGTCTCGACCAAGTTCACTGGTTAGCCTCATCCACCATGTTGTCTTAAAATGACAGGCACTTTAAGAAATCGCCGAATTTGGCAGCCAAATATAAGTTACTTTAAATAAAAGCAGCTTGGATAAAGCCGAGTAATTTCCCGAAATTCTCATTCATAATGATTTAGTATTGATAAGAATTAGTATTGAATCTCTTATATTCGGTTTCCACTAAATTGAGCTTCGTGTGTTTGAATAATATAAGTTGGCTTTTTTAAAATAAGGAATATGAAAGCTACCTCTTCCTCCCGGCACTGGCCGGAAGAACTTTTAAATCTTCAGCCCAGCAATAACGTTTTACACTCAGGAGTTGCGATTTTGCGTAAGTGGCGCTGCAAGTGAGTCAGTAATACTTTTATGACAAGATAAACGTTTAAAGATTACTTTGAGTAAATGTAAGAAATTTTTTAATATTAAATTATTCTAAATGAGTAGATGTTCAAATATAGTTTTGTATTATGAATATTTCTTCAAAATCCATTTTTTTTAGTTAAATCCCGCTTATAATTCAAAAATTTAAATCTAGACCCTTTTATTTAATAAATTTAAAGCCTTTTACATTCACCAATCCATCAATTTTATTTAATTTTATTTTTACACTGTTTTATTTATCCCAACCTGTGTTTTGTAAAGATGGAATTTCACAATCGATTTTTAACCCACTCCCTGATATGCTGGAATTATAACTAGTCGGATGTGAAAATCCCAAAACTTTCTTCTATCTCATGCATTTTAATAGTTGAAAATTCGCCATCACAGTACCAAAATTAAATGAGAATTTTTTCCCGTCATGAGGATCGTAAAGATAAAGGTTCAGAGAATTGTGTGCAATTTAAAAGAAGATACAAGCATCGAATATTTCAAAGAAATCATTGATATTCGGCATCCATCTTCTTACATTTCTGCAACCAAAATTTCTAACCCAAAGAGAATAAAAGCAACACCTTTCCCGTTGTATACACCCAAGCCTAGTAAAGATCTATTTATGTGAAAGTGTAACATAATATGAAGTTAGTTTGATTAAATTCCGTGCATAAGATTTTGAGAAACAGCTATCGCAAAAATCGTGAAAAGTATAGCATGTCAGCGCCACCTGTTCGGAGATTAACACCGAAACCTAATAAGCAACAACTTATGTCATCATCTAAGTGAATCTGAATTTCGATGAAAATACGTGCATTAGCTTTTGAGATAATTGCGGTAGTCATGGGAAACGCAGCATACTAGCGCCACCTAATGGGCGATTTACACCAAAACATAATCAGCACCTACTCATATCAAGGCATATCTGAATCTTAAGTTTGGTGAAATTCCGTGCGTTTGAGATGGAGCTATTGCTGTAATCATGGAAAACGTAGCATAAAAGCGCCACTTGTCGGGCGATTTACACCAAAACGTAATCTGCATCAATCCATATCTAGGACTAACTGAATCTGAAGTTTGATAAAAATTCGTGCGTTAGTTCTTGAGATATAGCTATTTTAGAAATCGTGAAAAATACTGCATAGCAGCGCCACCTGTTGAGCGATTTACACCAAAAACTAATAATGACAAACTTATATGAAGGACTAATTGAATCTGAAGTTTTACAGAAATTCACGCATTAGTTCTTGAGATATAGCTATTGCGAAATTGCAGCATAGCAGAGCCACCTATTGAGCGAATTGCACTAAAAACTAAGCAGCACCAATTTGTATCTGGGACTAACGGAATATAAATTTTTATTAAATTCCGTGCATTTATTCTTGAGGTAGAGCGCTCACAAAATCTGTGTCACATGCAGACAGACAAACTCACAGACAGACATTTTCTAAAAATATTCAAATCGCGTTCAGGATCTTCTAAAATCTATAAATCCGTCGAAAACCGAAAGTCGAAAATTTTCACTAATCCAACACTTTCTTCTTGTAAAGATAGGAAAAAGTAAAAGTTATATACAAAGGTGTATTTCCAATGATAATACAACATTTTAATATTTTTAACTCAAAAATTTAAACCTAGACCCTTTTATTTAATAAATTATAATAATAAAAAATTTTTAAAGACATCAAAGTATATAATAAATTACAAATAAAAAATGAAGAATGTAATATTTAAAAAAATACTCTTTTATCAATTAATGGTTAAACATTAATTAATATACGAGTATACGTTGAGAAACCAATTTAGAAATGAAATCCTAAATAGATAGCTTAAATAATGTTACATTTTTTTCTGTCCTGTGTTTTTTCTTTAAAAATAAACAAAGTAAAAATTATATATTTTTAAAAAAAATTCATTCGTAAGAGCTTTCTACACTGTTTAAAAAAAAAAAAAAAAAAAAAAAAAAAAAAAAAAAAAAAAAAAAATCTGTAGTTCTACAGATGTTGTGGGGTAGTGAAGAACCCCATACCTTTTTGGATTTAAAGATTGTTGACCGCTATGTATATGGCGTACATTAACTCACAAGAACCCATAGCTCCAATCCCGTGAACTGAGAAGCTGAAAATATTTTGGTTTGCTGGATCTAGGAAATTCAACTTAATTATTAACACACAGTCCATGTAGCACGAACAACTTTCGTTTATTTGACGATTCTTTACCTATTCCCAGCCGTAAGGCCAGGTAAAGTTAAAGGCAGGGAGGTGTCACTGTTACATTATAATTTTGTAGTCTCTTCTCCCACGAACAGACGTGTATCCGAGTTTTGTAGTCTTGGCATACATTAGCTGAAAAACACGCCAAACTTGCACCAAAAATATAAAAATAAGACACAATCTGGCGAAAACTGAACTAAGCATAATAAAATAAATCTGATGACATATATATTATTATTTCATCAAATAATCTTACAAACCATTCAATAAATCATTAAATGATTTAGATCAAGAGTAATAAAAACAGATTCTGTAACCAAATGATGAATTAAATTATATCTTTTGATTTATGAATAGGTTTTCATAAAAGGAAATTACAAGTTATCCTATGATTAATGCATAACGTAATTTTGAATTGCACAAAGAAATGATACCAGTTGATTTATCCAGCGTGAGATTAATATAAACAGATTACTTGAAATGCGTTACATCTGGAGCTACTAAATTAATACTATAGCATAAAGTAAATAAAAGCATAATATATCATCGGTAAATCAAATGCATCTATTTTTTACCAACCAAGTAACGGTTTGCTAAATAATTTACAATCATTTCTCTGCCTTCGCTAAAGAATTAAAAATAAAATACAAAAAAAGGAAGAATGTTTAATGTTAGAAAATGGATTCATTTTCAAAAGAAAATGAGTCACTGATAAAAAGCTATGAAGTTTAATAATTAATGTTTCGTACGGAATTTAAGACAAAAATATGTGATCGACATCACAGATGTAAAGTTACATGCTTACTAAACTTTCATCTGTAACTGTACGAAAAAAGCTGTAAATCTACAAAACTAGTTTTTGTAAAGCTACAGAAATCTGTAACTTTACAAATGAATCTGCTAAAATTACAGTAATCTTACTAAAATTTTATCTGTAACCCTGGTTGCAGTTACATGAAAAGTTCTATGCATCCCAGTTCCCTAAAAAATTCTTAGTAACTTATAGATTTTTTTATTTTCGGCGCAAAAGTGTGCCTGTTACATGAACTTTTTTGTTGGCGTTACATAAAAATTTCTAGGAATCCCAGTTTCCTAGAAAAACTTTAGTAACTTTACAGATTTTTTTACAGTGTACCAGGAGTTAAAAAAAACAGTGATTTTTTCATAATCGAGTTCGTTGCCCGCGCCAAATTAATGTATTGTAACGGGATTTTTTTTTATATAAAACATGAATTACTGTCAAAAAATAAGGCGGTATTTTCAAGACGTATTTTATTATATTTTATTATATATAAACGATAATAGCCTTTCTTGTGTTAATTAATGCAATTTTTAAGTGGCTGCCAAGCAAGCGTGGGAGATCTAAATATTCTTTAACGCAAGCAAACAGATCTGAAAGGACTACAAATTCGTATATATTACATTATCATCGCAATCGCAACTAAGTATGCTGAGTCAGTGTTGTCTAGATCATAAAATTTGATATTAGATTTGAACCCAAAATTCGATGTAATAAATTGACGTATAATTACAAATGAATGATTTTCGGATTTTTCCTTTACTTCTGTTATAAGACATTATTTGTACCAAATTACAAGATTCCAGATCAACGGGAATTATCCTATAGGTTTTATAATCAAAAGCTATAGGGTATACCGTTCAATTAGAACCTTCAAATTTGGCACGAAGGAAGGTCTTACAGCACATGTGAAGAAAAAGTCTCAAAATCATTAATTTATAATGTTATGTCGATTTATTGTGTAATTTTTTGCATTATCGGGATTCCCGAAAACGTTTTTCAAAGGCCGCAATTTTTTATTGCATTAAGTTGGAATCCTGAAATTTTTACACAACAATCGGACTATGAACATTCTTATTTGATAATAATACCAACTTTATACCTTCAGCCGTTCCCGAATAAATCGGTCTTCGCAAACAAACAAACAATAAAAAGAGACTACAAGGATCCTGTTTTTTACATAGAAATAGGACTATGAACTTATTTGATAATATTATCAAGTTCATATCTTCAGCCGTTCCCAAAGAAAACGGTCTTCACAGACAAACAGACAATAAATAGAGACTACAAGGGTTGTTTTTTTTAAACAACATTGGAACCTTGAACATTATTATTTGATAATATTATCAACTTAATACCTTCAGCCGTTCCCGAGGAAAACGGTCTTCACAGACAAAAAAAACAACAAAAAGCGACTACAAGGGTTCCGTTTTTTACACAACAATGGGACCATAGACATTATTATTTCATAATAATATCAACTTGTGATACCTTCAGCCGTTCCCGAGATAAACGGTCTTGACAGACAAACAAACAATAAAAAGAGACTACAAGGGTTCAATTTTTGCATCAGAATGGGACCATGAACATCATTATTATTTGATAATAATGTCAACTTGATACCTTCAGCCATTCCCGAGAAAAACGGTTTTCATATACAAAGAAAGACTGACTGACTTTCCTATTTTTTCCTTTTGAGGTACTGAACTCTAAAAAGGGTTCTTAACTGTAAAGTTGTTTTTGACACTTTCCAACATAGTTGAAAAGTGTTTATGAATTTGGTTTGTCTGTCCGTGCTCTAACTTGCTTAAACACGGACTATGAACCTTCTTATTTGATAATAACACCAACTTTATACCTTCAGCCGTTCCCGAGTAAAACGGTCTTCCCAGACAAACAAACAACAAAAAGAGACTTCAAGAATTCCGTTTTTTACACAACAATAGAACCATGAACATAATTATTTGATAATAAAATCAACTTAATACCTTCAGCCGTTCTCAAGTAAAACAGTCTTCACAGACAAACAAACAACAAAGAGAGACTACAAATGTTCCACTGTAGTCAAAACAATACAAATCCGGAGAATAACGGTCTTCACAGACAAAAAAAAAACAAAAACAAAGAGCGACTACAAGTATTCCGTTTTTTTTTTTTTTTTTAAACAATGGAACCATGAAAATTATTATTTGATAATATTACCAACTTGATACCTTCGCTTGATTAATTTTAACACAATTAATTGTGTTAAAATTAATCAAGTGTAATTTCGTATCCAGCGATTTCTGGAGTTCCATTACCTGTGATTTATTCTGTTGAACTGAACCAGGTTTCAGACCAGATGCTATAATCATTAAGGTTAGCTGGGTGAAAACGTTCGACCAGATTCGTCCGGGATAGCTCAGATGGTAGAGCACTGGCGGCTTCAGCCAGAAGATCCCTGGTTCGAATCCTGGTCCGGACACTTTTCGCCCAGTTGGAGATTTACATCTAATATGTTTTATTTACCAATTAGTTTAATTGTGTTAAAATTAATCAAGTGTAATTTCGTATCCAGCAATTTCTGGAGTTCCATTACCTGTGATTTATTCTGTTGAACTGAAGCAGGTTTCAGACCAGATGCTATAATCATTAAGGTTAGCTGGGTGAAAAAGTTCGACCAGATTTGTCCGGGATAGCTCAGATGGCACAACACTGGCGGCTTCAGCCAGAAGACCCCTGGTTCGAATCCTGGTCTGGACACTTTTCGCCCAGTTGGAGATTTACATCTAATATTGATACCTACAGCCATTCCCGATAAAAACGGTCTTCACATACAAACAAACAACAAAAATAGATTACAAGGATTCCGTTTTTTACGCAGCAATGGGACCATGAACATTATTATTTGATAATATTATCAACTTGATACATTCAGCTGTTCCCGAGTAAAACGGTCTTCCCAGACTAACAAACAACAAAGAGAGACTACAAGGATTCCGTTTTTTTACACAACAATGGAACCATGAACATTATTATATGATAACTTGATACCTTCAGCCGTTCCCGAGAAAAATGGTCTTCACAGACAAAAAAACAACAAAGAATGACTACAAGGGTTCCGTTTTTTACATAACAATGGGAACATAGACATTATTATTTGATAATAATATCAGCTTTGATACCTTCAGCCGTTCCCGAGATAAACGGTTTCACAGACAAACAAACAACAAAATAGACTACAAGGGTTCCTCTTTTTGCACAACATGGGACCATGAACACCATTATTATTTGATAATAATATCAACTTGATACTTTCAGCCGTTCCCGAGAAAAACGATTTTTATATACAAATAAACAGCAAAGAAAGACTGATTTTTTTTTTTCCTTTTGAGGTACTGAACGCTAAAAAGGTTTCATAACTGTGAAGTTGCTTTTGACACTTTCCAACATAGTTGAAAAACGTTTATGAATTTGGTTTGTCTGTCTGTCTGTCCTTGCTTTAACTTGCTTAAATATACTCGGATTGCCATGCATTTCATATATGTTATTGAAGCTTACTATGTCATATTCGACATTGAAAATTAAGTGTGTAGCCTTTCTAGTTCATTTACAGCCCAAACTTTTTAAGAGAATGGCCACTTACAAAAATATCTGGGTTGTTGAGGGCCACATCAGTAACGCGGAGAAAATTCTATTTCGGGAAGATGATCTGATGCCTATAATCAGATAAAAAATATGGTTTCAGAGGCGGGGGGGGGTTACCCCTCTAGGTTCCCTGACCCATAGTCAGCATATCGAATTCAGGTGACGAGGATATATTAACAGTTTATGTTTGTATATATAACAGAGATAAAGCAAAGATTATTTTGAAGGAGTGATAATATTCCTTGACTTTATTTGGGAGAGTAAATTTTGCTTTATTAAAAGTGCTAAAAAACAAACATAGGCATGAAAGTGGCTAGTGCCAAAAAAAAGTGAACTTTATGAACAAAGTGGGGTGGAGGAGCCTATCAACGAAATTCGCGATTTTGCCGCTACTGATCAACGTAAATTGCAATTTTTTCGCACCTGAACAACAAAATTTGAAATTTTTCAACGCCCGATCGACTAAATTTGTGATTTTTCCACGCCTGATCGTCGAAATTCGCAATTTTTCCAAAGCCGGTCGACAAAATTCGCCATCTGTCCGCACCGGATCGACGAAAATCACTATTTTTCTGCATCTGATCGACAAAATTTGCGATTTTTTCGTGTCCGACCAACGGAATTCGCGATTTTTCTGAGCCCGATCGTCAAAACTCGCGATTTTGCCGTTCCCTATCAACGAAATTTGCGATTTTTCCACCCGTGATCAACGAAATGCGCGATTTTCCGCGGCCGATCAACGAAATTTTCAATTTTTCCGCGCATCATCGCGAAAATTTGCGATTTTTCCATGCCTGCTAAACGAAATTATTTTTCCGAACCTGATCGACAAATTCGCGATATTTTCGAACCCGACCTACGAAATTCGCGTTTTTTCGGAGCCTAATCGACAACACTTGCGGTTATTCCGTGCCCAATTGACGAAATTTGCGATTTTTCCGCATCTGATCGACGAAATTTGCGATATTTCGGCGCCCAATCAAAGAAATTCACGACTCGTAACTGACTCTGACAAAACTTGCAAAGTTTCCAGCGGCAAATTTGCTATATTCGCGATAAACAGACAAATCAATCGATTTTTCTGCAGCCAATCAACAAAATTTTAAATTTTTTCGCTCCTAATCGACAAAATTCGCGATTTTTCCACTCCTAATCGACAAAATTTGCGATTTTTCCACACCCGATCGACGAAATTTGCGATTCTTAACTGACTCACGAAAATTGCAATGTTTTTCTGTGGAAAATTGACAAAATTCGCGATTTTTTCTCGCAACTGATGAAACTCAAGATTTTTCCGCAGTTGATCAACAAAATTTGCAATTTTTCTCTGCATCACCAACAAAATTGACGATATTTTCGGAAAATTAACGAAATCCATGATTTTTTCCCTCGAGCTATGAACAGAAATTGCAACTTTTTTCAAGTTACACATTGATGAAATTTCGCGGGCCACAGGTTGTGCATCCCTAATTTACAGGAACAGTTTCGCTACATAACTGTCTTGGAGGAAATTCGTTTGCGGTTTATTTAAGGGATTTATACTGATTCAAACATACTTAAATTGTTATATATCACTGAGGTGCAGTACAAGATTCTTATTGAAAAATAGAGGGTGCATGGCATTCTTCGTTCATTTACAGAGGCACACAACAAGAATCTACAGTATTGTCTATGAGCGATAATGGCTAAAAGTGCGTTTTCAGTCGTGGTACGAGTTTTTAAATGTAACTTTTTTTTTTTTTTTGTATATTACTTGTTTTGTATAAATTTCATAGTTCATATACAAGTATGTACAAAAGATGTTGAGTACATTTCTGTTTATTGACGGAAATTGTTGAAGAAAAATTTTCAACTGTGCTATGTGATTCCTAACTAAACTAAATTTTAGTATATTATGTAGAATATATACAAATTTATAGGAGATATACAATAGAGGTCTGAACAAAAAAAATCGGATATTTTTCCGGCTATTGATGGTAATTGTTGAAATTGGGTTTTCGAATGTATTATGCGTTTTCCAAGTTAGAAATTACCTTTCACTTAAAAAACTGTGAAGTTTTGTTACAGTATTCCGAATGTTTTGAAAAGTGTTCCTTAATCTGTGCTTGATTAATGCTTTTTAGTTCTTTTTTTAATTTATGTTTTTGGAACTTCCGTTCTAGGACAGAAAATTTCCGTAATCTGAAAAAAGGGAGTTTTAAAAAAAAATACGTATCTCGTACTTCTGTGGATACCCGTGGGTTTGAACCCGGGACCGCACATTTCGAATGGAGCATCATAACCATTCGGCCAGCGAGCAATTAGCAGACGGCCAGTTTAAGATGAAGATATGTGTTTTCTTCATATAGGGGATTGGGAAGTCATGTTAAATTTCTTCTTCAGAAAGCTCGGAAGTTTAAACTTAATTGAAGGAACATTTCGTTGTTATGAAATAATGGTTCGTGTTTTAACATAGAATATTAGAGGGTAAAAATTATTACATATTGGACATATTTTTAATAATACATAATTTAAGTGTTAGATGTAAAATATGAATATTATATTTTAAATTAAATTCGAGAAGAAATATTTGCTTTTTTGAATAAAATCGATTTTTTTATAGCTTGATTGAACTGCTATATATTTTTTATTAAACGTGTTCGTTTAGAATATATTTTACATCCGAATATTTTTGTTAATTCTCTAAAAAATAATTTGCGAATAAGTTTAAATGAATGAGAAAATTGCTACTGTATTAAATTAGGAAGCATTAGTTTCGTTTGTTTGTTTTTAAATAAATTAGAAATTTTAATTTATTGAATTTTCAGTTTTTCAATTTAAAAATAAATTTGAACTTTGGTATTAACGCAGCCAATGTGCATGCGTGCAAGGAATAAACGGAATTTTTCCCTCTTTATCAGACTTCCGAGAAGAATTAACGGAAAAAGCATGTTTCTAGGAGTACGGAAAGTATTTGTTTAAAAATGACGAATACTGCAGTGTATAAAGACGAATTTTTCTGACAGTGTAGATTTTTCGACTAAAGGAATTAATACGAATTAAAATAACTTTTTAAAACACCATCAAAACCTTAAATGCTCCCTTGCTGCTGCTTTCATAGTAGAAGGACGTCTTTTTGCGCCTGACGAAGAAAGACTCAGATCTTTCGAAAGGCCTAGCGCTTTGATGGTGTTTTAAGAAGTTACTTTAATTCGTATTAATTCACGCCATTTTCAAATTTTTTTCTTTTAAAGGAATTAAAATTAATATTTTTGGGAAATAAACCTATTTCCCTTAATTAATTGATATAGACATATTCCCACTAAAATGCATTTATGTAATAAAGTCAATTTTCGATTATTTATATTATTTTCTAGTTTAAATTGAATAAAGTTACGATTATCTATAGTAGTACGTAAAGTTAAATTTTTATTTTACTGTTAAAATATTGTTGTTTGGTTATTTAATGAGATAAAGATTAAAGATAAATACAGTATAAATGGTGATTAAATAAAATAAGTTAAAGTAAATTATAAAAATGAATAATTTCTATAATGTTCTCTATCTTTGAAAAGAAGTTGCAACTGAATATATAAATAGAAAAAATAATTAGGTTTTAAATATGATATTTCTCCAATGTTGCTTGAAAATTAGGAGGATTTGGTTATTATCTCAACGGAGGTGTTTTACACTCGTTATACTAGGTTCTTTCCATTACCTTCTTGTATTGTTTATAATTTTTACTTATACTTTTTCTGTGAGTCTTTTTGATTTCCATGCAAAATTTTAATGTGAAAATATTTGCAAGAGTTAAAATGTTCATGACTTTTGGTAAAAACATCAGCTCTCTATCTCTTTCACGATATTTTTTTTTTTTTAAGAAAAAGGAACAAAAAAAATCATATGTTTCCTTACTGTAATTTGTTGATTTATAATATGAATATATATTAACAATTTGATATTGTTTCATGTCTATTTTGATGTTTGTCTGCCAACTAATTTAAAGTGGGTTTTTACTAATACTTTTTCAATTCTTACTATTAGCTCATTTTCAGCTTAATTTGATAATATTGTAAAGTCCTGGTTTTATTCAATAGCACTCTGTCAATAAAGGCAGATCTGGCTCCTAAATATCCCTCTTTTGCTACAAGACCGATACATTTTGTGTATCATAAAATCTCTAACAACCCAATTAAACGTGTAATATATTCCACTTCAACTCTCTCCAACTGTCAGACTGGAAATCATATTTTAAGCCAAGAACTTAGCTTTAGACATTTTGGGTATAATAATTCTTACAATACTTGAAACACTCCTCAAGCATTCTCAAGTGCCGCCGGATATCAAAGAAATCTAACTTACATATACCTAAAGGCCTGAGGCCGTTTCGGGAACTCTCGGCTGAAAACTTCGAAAGTGTAGACTTACTTTTTCTACGCTCCCGGCGTAGGTCTGTCCAGGCTTAGGGCAAGTTGCGGAGCTAATATCTCCGGACAGAGTACAGAGTACTCTAAGCTGTAACCCACGCGCGGTACTGACAATACTGCGGACAGGGCTTACTTAAGCCCTAATTTGTGAAACCCAATATCTTCATCTTAACTTCTGAATATTTTTTGTAGCTGCGCCGTGCTGCTTTAATAAATTGCTTTTTGTCGCTGAACCATCCTGCATTCCTGTCTCACGACGGTACAGCAAGTAAACTGGTGTCATCGAATTGGGATTTATTTTTTTTTATTCAGAAGAAGTTAATGAAGGAATTCTAGAAGAAATTTTCTTTAGTGAATGAAGAGAAGTAGAAGCTCCTAGGTCTATTAGGAAGCAAGTCCGAAGTTGCTGTTTTTTTTTTCTGCAGACGGAAAAGAGAAGAAAGTTTCATCTTGCCGAAGACTGAATTTCATCTCTCGGACCCCTCTGTGTTGAACGAAGATTTCCCTTCTCTTAGTGTTGACAGAAGCAAGGAAATTCAAGATCGTAGCTCGTGTGCGATTGAAGAAGAGTGAGGGTGTTTTCCGACCCCTGACCCTTGTCAGCTGTGGTGAAAAAAGAGTTGTGTTTTGACCTATTTTTGTGAGAAAAGAAGAGCTCGTGTGTTCCCTAGTGCAGTGTGATTCTGTGAATTGCGCGCGATATTGTGCATTTGTGGAAGTGTTTACAGCCTATTTGGATTACCATTCGTTCGTGTCTAAAGGATTTTAGTGGGGTAAGTCAGTTCATTTCAAAAAGTTCTTGAGTGTGAAAAGAATTATTTTTATATTTAAATATATATATGTTGGGGGAAAATTTATAAATTTTTGAACTTAAATTTAATTACAGGTACACGCAATATCTTTTAAGGAAAGTTTCCATTATATATTATAGTGTATAAAATATCTGATATTTTTTCTGATTTTTGTATATGTCGAATTTTCTTGGAATATATGTTTTAGTAAAATTATTTTATTGATAGGAATTTTAATTTTGCTAAGTGTTAAATTAATTTTTATTGTAATATTCTGTAATATTTTTTATTCATATTTTATTGAGAATAATTAGTGAGGGAATATGTCTTTCCTTGGGAAAGGGAAAAGGGAAGACATTATTAAATTGGCGCATGAACTAGAAATACCTTTAAAGGGCGATGAAGCCCCATTACAGTTAAAAAATTTAATTACAAGCCTAGAAGATTACGATGAGGACTTCATAAGTTCCCTTTATGATACTATTCTCCAGGATACTCCTCTCACAAGTGTGTCAGATACACGCGGAGCCACTGCTCGCGATAGGGCATTCGAAAGACAGGTAAGCCGTAGGTGCTTCATTTGCAATTCGGAGAAACATTTAAAGAGTTTTTGTTCAGAGCTGTATAAAAATAAAAATTCAGGATCGGTAAATACTGTTGAAGAAGTTGAGACGATACCAAAAGGTAGAGCGAGCTATATGAAGGTAGAAGGGTTAACTTCTAGAGGTTTTCGGGATAAGAAAGGAAAACCCGTGCAAAATAGTCATTTACCAGTCATTGATCTGAAAGTTTTAGGACAAAAAGTTAATGGGATAAATGATTCCGGAACGGAATTAACCATTTTCAGAAGTGAGTTAATTCCAGACGAATATAAAACGGGAGAGCAGATAGATTTAGTCCCCACAATAGGAAAAATTCATAGGGCAGATTTGGTGAAAGTACCAGTTTCCTTATGGAACGAGAGAAAGGAAAACTCTCCCAGGATTTATATTACGGCAGCGATAGTGCCGGGTTTGAATTGTCAAGCGTTAGTAACGCCTCGCGTCTGTAAGCGATTATTTAATTTGAGGAAGGACGATCGCATGCATACGAGTTGGATAAATTCCAAGAAAAATGTGCGGCAAAAGCACAGGGTTGATAAAGATGTGCGAGAGAAGCACATGGTAGATAAAAATGTGCTGGGAAAACGTATGGTTGATGTCGCAGGGTCAAGTGAATTTAAAACTGGAGAAGGTTTTAAAGACGACCCAAAATATGAACCTGATTTAATAGATTATGTGGAAAGTAATCAAAGGGAGCTCATGCGAAATGCGGGCCATTCCGATTTAAAAGAATTGGAAGATTTAGATCAGTGTGATACCAAAAATCACATTGTTGAGGTAGATAATTTAAAGCCTAAACCAGAGTTGTTCTGTAAAGAACCACAAACTTTGGATTATCCTACAGTTAATAACCTGAGCGATAAATTACCCCAAAACACAATAAAACAACCAGAGTTAGTTAAAAAGGGAGATTTGTCTAATTGTGTTATGGTAAAATTATCGTCTCCCGGGGTTGAGTTAGAAGCTGCGGAACGGTTAGTGGAGTTAACGAATATAGGTCAAATTCTCCCCCGTTCAAAAGAAAAACAAAAAGAGAAACCCGGCATGGTTTGCCATTTTTTCGGGAGGAAGTTTTATCTGTCGGAAATGTAAGATGTATAAACAGTGTGAACATCTTTTGAGTAGAAAGTTTTATTTATTGAATTTCTACTATTTTATTTTATTGTTATTGTTTAGGAATATTATGCAACTATAAAATATGTGTTTGTGTTTTAATGTTTAAAATAACAAGTTTAGAAATGTTCTGAATTTGCATAAATTCTTTCCATAAGAAGGTTCAAGTTGTTTATGTTGAAATTTAATTTTAGAATGTGTGTCTATTTTATTCTATATTGTGAACTTTCCTTATGGGTACTTGTGATGTCCTCTGCTTAAGGGTTTTTCAAAATTTAAATTTTAAATTTAACTTAAATTGTGTTAAGGCTGTTTGCCAAAAAAATGCAGATTAACTCAAGTTCTTTTTGTGTGTTGACTAAACCCTGGTTATATGAATTTTTCCTTTAAGAAAAATTCTTGCTAAGAGGGGAGGACTGTAAAGTCCTGGTTTTATTCAATAGCACTCTGTCAATAAAGGCAGATGTGGCTCCTAAATATCCCTCTTTTGCTACAAGACCGATACATTTTGTGTATCATAAAATCTCTAACAACCCAATTAAACGTGCAATATATTCCACTTCAACTCTCTCCAACTGTCAGACTGGAAATCATATTTTAAGCCAAGAACTTAGCTTTAGACATTTTGGGTATAATAATTCTTACAATACTTGAAACACCCCTCGAGCATTCTCAAGTGCCGCCGGATATCAAAGAAATCTAACTTACATATACCTAAAGGCCTGAGGCCGTTTCGGGGACTCTCGGCTGAAAACTTCGAAAGTGAAGACTTACTTTTTCTACGCTCCCGGCGTAGGTCTGTCCAGGCTTAGGGCAGGTTGCGGAGCTAATATCTCCGGACAGAGTACAGAGTACTCTAAGCTGTAACCCACGCGCGGTACTGACAATACTGCGGACAGGGCTTACTTAAGCCCTAATTTGTGAAACCCAATATCTTCATCTTAACTTCTGAATATTTTTTTTAGCTGTGCCGTGCTGCTTTAATAAATTGCTTTTTGTCGCTGGACCATCCTGCATTCCTGTCTCACGACGGTACAATATAAACGCAACGTATATTTTAAAGAAAAATTAATACAATCCATGTATTTTCTCGGCATTCGCTATTTGGTATTTTATGAGCTTTCATACTAAATTATAATTTCCTTCCCTCCTTACCGCCTCTTTCTTTTTATAAGGTTAAACATCACTGTGGAATTACTTTCCAGCTGGTTTCATCCCTATTTGCTACTATCAGTGCTATTTTAAGGAAAGACATTACATCCTTCTCCCTTTACATCTTCGTAAGGAACCTTCAAATGAGTATTGGGGATGTTTTGAGAAATTGATATATTGAAGCTGTGTATGTATTCCCTATCTTTTTATCTTTCAAATCAAACCTTTTATTTAGTTGTATGCTAATTATGCTAATTAATGTCTTTATGCTAATTATCATTAATAATGAAGCACTTTTGCCCTTTCTTAAATTCTTAGAGCAAAACATATTGCAGTACAATATGTTAATTTAAACACCAAAAAACAAAAACAACACCATTATTTGTGGGAACTTATTAACAGAGAACATTGCCATCTGCAAAGGTAATTTTTTTAAAAGGTGAAAAGATAGAAGGCTAATTTGGATGAAGGTATTTTTACTATAAATGCTATTGTAAAAGATTTCATATAAATATTTTTTAAGATGAATGATATTATAGTCCTTGAGGCAGTGACATATTTTTAGTTAACCATTTCATGCAAGCTGGCTTTCAAATATGTAGTTAATCTTACTTAATCAATGGCAAAAAAAAGGGTCAACTGTTACAAAAGCGAAGGATGCGGGCACGCTATATTCCCCAATCACATCTAAATAGACGAAAACTCGGTGACTTATGTTTAAAGATCATATGCTACTTTACCGCTTTTTTTTTTTTTTTTTTTTTTTTTGATTAGGTAAATGTCAGTTTTATGTCAAATTCACTTACAGTGTTCAAATTATTTTATTTAAACTTTTTTCCCAAAGTGTGAGATGCTTTCGCTATCCAATGAAAAAAAAAGAGGTAATAATATAAACAAGAGAAAATTATAGTTATATTTTCTCATACGATTTACCAGCTGAACTTATCATATACGATTTTCTTTATGAGTATTTTTTCGGTCTTTAGATTATCTGATTAGTAAAGATTAAAAAATGTCCAGAAGAAAAACCTTGAAAGTATTTTTAAGTGTAAGAGTTTAAATCGAATTTATAAGTGGTTAGAACAGAATCTGATCCAGAGTTTTAAGCCATATTTAATATATGTTATGTATAACTGTTTGGATGGAAAAATATAATTTTTATGAAGAAACTATAAAATCTGTTTCTAAAACTATTATTATATTGTTTCTACTTTTATAAGTTATTTATTTTACTTGTATGTTTTGGTTTGTTTTTGTTAAAACACACACATACGTGTGTATATATATATATATAATGCGAAGAAATTTTTTACTGTATTTTGATATAGAGTGTCCCTAAACTCATGCTACATACGTAATGGGGTGATAGAACACAACTAGATAAGCACAAGTCACCAAAAAATCCATGGTCGTAAAGCAGGCTGTAAAGCGTTAGAAGGCGCCTCCCAGCGACCGCAATAAAAAGACTGTTCGCCGCAGCTGTTTTCATTCGTTCTATGGCTCATTGATGAGATGGATGCGTACTCAAATCAGAAGATGGCCGAGATGCATTACATGTTCGGAACGGCAGACGGCAATGCGAAGGGAGCCCAAAGTTTGTACCAATCAACTGGCCGGCCTGCTCACCCGATTTGTCATGTCTGGGCTTTTTCTTCTAGGGTCACATAAAGGGCCTCATCTAAGATGATGGTCCCATAGATTCTGTTGAAGACCTTGTTGCCCGGATATCCGTAACTGCTGTTACCATACGAGAGATGCCTGCTGTTTTCGCCAATGTACGGCGGTCACTCCATCCAGTGTTGGGTATGAACGCATTCATTGAACGAAAGTTCACGAACTTAGCTCACATTCTGTGAACGTTCAGTTGAACTTGATTCCCTTTTTGATAAACGAACGTGAACTGAACGAAAGCTCAAAAAACCTGTGAGTTTGAACGAAATTTACAACTCAAACTCAATTTTTTTCATAACGTATTTTTAAATTTTTCCAGCCGTTAAGAATACGTTTTTCCCATTCAAATGCCATTTAGAGTCCTAAACCGACTCGGGACGGGTCGAGTCTGATCATCAGTTTTCCTGGGTCGTGCCCGGGCCTTGCTTTCTCTGGAGGCTCGGGCCGGGCCGAATCGAACTTATTTCTGGATCTGTGCTTTATTCTTCCTAGAAGTCTGCACCGACAGAAATTTTCTGGCCCGGTCGCCCCTGCTTGTTTGAAAATTATTGCACCGCCCAGTCTGACTCGTGGAAAAATCTGTATAAGGAACAACCTACCTTGGGTAACATTTTCTTCCGAAAAGATATATATTTTTTTAATTACCATTATTCTACAATTAAAATTCTCTATAAAGAATAGTACTACACATACATTTCCAGGAGGCGGGAGATGTAGTACTTTAAAACCTGTTATAAGAATCTGTGTCTGACGAGATCCTGTTTTAAACGGAAAATTTTTTTGATAGGTGGATCAGGATGTTCAAAATAGGTATAATAAATAATAATCCGTTTGAAAATAAATACTGTATTTGAAAGAGACGACATACTTGGTAAAAAAGGAACATATCTATAACGATTTTTCCCCTCTCCTATGTGATTCCGTCTTAGAAGGTTTTTAGATATAGAATTTTTCAGATTTTTAGGTTTTCAAACCGTGTAAATAGAATAATGGTATTAATAATATGCAGATATTTACATACATATAGAGGTCGATTAAAAAATCAATATAGCTTACAATGGGATATATAGAAAGAAATGTAGTAGAAACAGTATTTTTGAGCGGAGGTCACAGTTCTATGCAATCTAAGATAGAGGTCTGCATGGGCCGAAATTTCAAGGGCCGGCCCGATCCATAAGAGAAAAATATTTGCCGGTATAAATATTAAAAGTTCGGCCCGGGACCGGCCAAATTATTAGAGAAAACATTATTGGTTCGACTCGGCCAGGTATAACAGCTAAACGTTCGGTCCGAGAC
The DNA here is from genome assembly GCA_963932465.1 of Maratus speciosus. Classification (NCBI taxonomy): domain Eukaryota; kingdom Metazoa; phylum Arthropoda; class Arachnida; order Araneae; family Salticidae; genus Maratus; species Maratus speciosus. Next base: position 293,842,522 of record OZ010791.1, read on the forward strand.
CGGTTCGAGACCGGCCCGGCCCGAATGAATTTCTACAAAACATTGATTTTTACGTCGATTTGGTTAAAAGTTTGTCTCGTACGAAGAGTTCTGAACAACAGTACCTATATTTGCTTTTTATTGTCATGTTTATAGATTTCATTTTTATAGAAGTTATTGCGATATTTATTATTTTAATGAATCGCTATTTGTGGTATGTAAATGTTTCAGTTATAATTAATGTAGTTAACCCATATTCAAAATATTGGAGATTTAAAAATCTGAAAGATGTAATACGTAATGTCTTACGTATTAGCACATTCATTTTGCATGGATCAACATATTTTTCACGTTAAGAGAGGATTCCGCCATAGGCAGGTTCTTTTCCACACGTTTTACTATATTTTAATTTTAACAATTACTACATTTTAATAAGCCTAGAAATGTACTTTTCTTTATAAAGAATAAAATTAAATGTTTATTTGTAGAACAATGACGATTTAAAAATGTATGCATTTTTTGCAAAAATTTTTCTGCCAGGCCAAATTTTACCGATCTTTGAATGGACCAGGCCACGCCGAAACAATAATTTTCGTACAAGGCTGGGTCAAAACCGGGACTGGAAATTTAGGCCCGTGAAGTCTAGGAAGAATGATATGGTTCGGTACGAAGAAAATAAAGAGAAAACAAAGAAAGGCCCTGCCCGGTCCTTCAGGAAAAAAGGCCCGAGCCCGGTCCGGAAAGAGTAATGACTAGGCCCCGCCCGGCCCCAACCTTCAGAAAAAAGTACGACCCGGGCCCGGCCCGATTGCTGTGAATGAAAATAGGCCAGTGCAGATCTCTGGTCTGTGGCACTTTTATTTAAACTGAACAGTGTAAACATGAAAAAGAGACTGTAATAATTATTTTTACTTTCTTCTATCTTTACGAGAAGAAAGTATTGGATTCGTGAAAATTTTCGAATTCCAGTTTTTCACGAATTTATACGTTTTAGGGGTCAGAGATCACGAAAAACATGTTTTTACAAAATGCCTGTCTGTGAGTCTGTCTGTCTGTGTGTGACACAAATTTTGTGAGCGCTCTATCTCAGGAACTAATGAACGGAATTTAATGAAACTTTAGATACAGTTAGTCCCTGATATAAATTGGTGCTGATTACTTTTTGGTATAAATCGCCCAACAAGTGGCGCTACTATGCTGCATTTTTCACGATTCCCGCAATTGCTGTATCTCCAGGAATAATGCATGAATTTTTATCAAACTTTAGATTCAGTTAGTTCCTGATATAAATTGAACTTGATAAGTTTTTCGTATAAATTGCCGAATGGGTGCCACTGATATGCAGAACTTTTCACTATTTCGACAATAGCTCTATCTCAAAAATTAATGCACGAATTTTCATCAAACTTCAAATTCAGTTAGAAGTTCACGTAAGTTTCTGCTGTTAATCATCTACCGGTGCGGTGCTGTGCTGCTTTTAGGGCTTAATATGCGCTGGAGCCCAGCTGCGGTACTTCTCCGGTTTTAGTATTTTTTTAAATATTGGTCGTCATTCACCGGAGCTCATAAATACAGGTCTCCGGAGCTTCCGAAAAACCGAAGCTTAAATTATCCTTTCCTTTCCTTTCCTTCCCATCTCCAAGCTTTTGCATTCTTTTTTTTTTTTTTTTTTTTTTTTTTTTTTTTTATCAAAACACTTATATTTGACGTAATGTGTCGCACACGCAGGAGATGGAGATAAAACGGACTTTATTTTTATATTAGTTTGGGGGCTTGGACTGACTCGAGCTTAATCTGTCTTGCATTCAAAATTTTAATTTTAATGCTATTTTGATCAGAATGAAGGGAAAACAGAAATCGTGTTTTTCTATTTCAAATTTATTATATTCAAATTTATGTTGGCGACGTGTTGATACAGCGCCACTCAAGAGACTGAACAATGAATTTGCTTTCAGTTCTATTTTCTTTTGTGACAGTAGGATAATTTTAATTGGTTGTTTTTTATTTTATTATTATTTAGATATCTAACCTGAAAATAATATTTTCTGTTTTTAACCAACGAGCATCAGCTTGAGGTTTTGTTTGTTTGAGGTTTATTCTCCTCTATTGCGCACGAGTTATTAAAATCACGTTACTGATTTTTCTATTTATTTTTTATCATGAACGCTGCCCATGTTAAGACTTTGCTTTGTACATTTATGAAGTCACTTTCATTTTAAGTAGATATAATTGCCATGCATTGTTATTCTGATAGAAATGCAATCCAGCGGTGTTCCCCCTTTTTCTATAAAAGCATAGAATCTTTCCGATAACGATGTCAAAATTTTTATTTAATCTGATTTTCAGGGACTCACCACAAAAGATTGCTATGAGGAAAGAATCGATTATAGTTTAAGATATGCACCTTTTAAACTAAATTAAAAATATTTGTTCTATTCTTCAGCATATAAATATTAATTTCTGTAAATTTCATTCATTTTTTCTTAAAAATGCATAGCTGCGAACTATCCCTTTTTTGTATTACCACTATTTCCGAATCATAATCCTTACCATATTTAATCGCAGAATTGTGACATTAATTAACATTAAAATTAGGAAAAGATTACTATTCAGAAGGAGTGATAACTAAAAAATGGAATAGTTGACAGATAAGTACGAGTATATGCTAGATTTAAAATTTTTATTTTGCTAAAGGAAAAAAAAAATGCTTTAAATTTTGCAAATAATGTACGAAATATAAATATGGAGATTGGAGTAACAAGAGGGGGGGGGGGGCAGTACAACTGTTAGTACCGTTATCACAGAATATTAGAGCTCCGGTACTTTTTTCTTAGAAATTAAGGCGTGACTGCATTTATCAGGATGTATTAACATGTATGAGACAGAAGAATGTTTTGGAATTGCCACATCCGACTAGTTTTTTTTTTTTTTTTTTTTGTCAGAACTTTTTCGCGCAAGACCAAATTTTAAACATATGGACGTAAAAATAGGATTCTAATCAGAGGTAAACGAAATTCAATTAATTGTAACTCTATCTTTTACGAATGAGAAAGTAAAACAATTAAATTAAATCTTAATTATTATTTTTCATGTTTAAAAAATTAAATCAAAACGTACTTTTCATTTCGTACTTAATAAAAAATCTTCCTTTTTTTTTCTTTTAAAAAATGCGTAAAAAGCATAAGACAATTTTGCATACGTTTTTTTTTTCTATAAATTAAATAAAAAAAGATATATATTTTGGAAATCTCGAAAATGTATATATTTTTTAAAATCGGCTTCATTGCAAATTGCAATAATATTTTCTTTCGTATGAAAATACGCTAATGTTAAACTTTGATAACTCGTGATCAAATTGTCACAGTACACTGAATTTTTGTGTGAATGAACAACATGACATAATTTTTCCGGGACATCCGCCCCCTCTTTTTTTACAGAGACTTCTTACGTTTTGCAAACACTTATAATTGGGATCAAAAATTTTCACAGCCCGGAAAAAATATCCCGTGGGAAAATAAAATAGTGTTATTTTTCGGTTATAAAGGTTTCTTTTAAAGGAAAAGGAAAATTTGTGGAACAGATAATATCTTTGTCCCAGGACCCAGACTACTATAAGAAAAGAACAGATAAGAGAAAGCATATAAAGAAAGGCAAACCTCACACTGTGCAAGGACAGAAGAAAGTTATGTTCGGTTGAATTATATAAGCAACACCGTGTTCGATACGTACGTTACTGTTACAGTACAAGGCGCCAATGAAGTTTGTTTTGGTTTGGTGCTTTGTGCTTTGTTGCGCAGACTATTATAAGTAATTGGTAAGTATTCTTATTAAACCCATTTTAAAAGGTTGGATAGAAAAAAAAAGCCTACCGCTGCTAAGTATCTTTTGAGATAAAACGCTGCTAATCTTGCGTCTGTTTAGTTATCTAATCGTCTATCGTTAATTGTTACGGGATGAATAAAAAATCTTTCTGTTGAATGCAAGGTTTCGGAAAATAAAGAAAGAAAATGAAGATATTTCCCGAAACTGCCGCAAAGCAGAAAACGCACCTCGCCAATCTTTCTGTTGAATGCAAGGTTTCGGAAAATAAAGAAAGAAAAGGAAGAAATTTCCCGAAACTGCCGCAAAGCAGAAAACGCACCTCGCCGGCTGATACTGGGAAATTCACCCAAATTTCTTTATACAATTTCTTTATACTCTTCAAACAATTTGCAAATTGTTGGAATGTCAGTTTCTCACGTTTCAACTTTTTTTCATCCAAATTTCGTCTAAATTACAGGGATTTTTTTATTCCGGTAGAAAAATTATATGAGCTTTAAATTTTAGGATGTATCACAAATCATTACATATACAATGATTTCTTAATTGTTTGATCTTTTTAAAATCGATGTATATATTTGTTAGAATAAGAAATCTGATTATACAAATATAGTCAATACATGTTTTTTTTTTATATATAAGGCGATGACAATTGATTAATGAAAGGTTTTACTTCATGGCCATTCTCTATACGTGCAAAGTGATTTTTCATTAAGAAAGTTTTTTCACATGAGAAATTGACACAGGCATTTAAACAAAACCACACATCACATATATAAAGATAATTTTTCAACAAATGGGATATTATACATTATGCTTTATTAAATTTTAAATTATTTTTAAAAGATATATAGACAGCATTCGATGAAGGTTTTTTTTTTGGGGGGGGGGGGAGAGGAACTATATTTTGTGAAAAATCAATGTTATTTTTGTGAAATGTATTACATTTTTACGAAAAATAGAATTTTGCAACGAAAGGTGAAATCCACTTACTCAAATATAAAATTCGAACAAAACAAACATTAATTTCTTTAGATTAATCTGATAAAGTGAGAGGTCACGAGAGTCATCAGCTTCCTCGCCCCCCCCCCCTCCCTGTTCTGAACAAAGAAAATTTCTAAGGAACATTTAAAAAATGAAATGTATATTAAATTCTTTAAAAATTTCCCCTTGTTTTAGGATGCGAATCTTTCTAAATTTTAAAGCTGTACTCAAATCCAAAGTAGATAAATTTCGACACATGTAATGAAGTAATTTTTAATCTTAGATGCAAGCAAGACATTTACAAGTGCACTTATTCAGAAGTTATGTGATTGAAATAGCGTTCTCCATGTTTCGATAAAGGTAAAGAATCTTTTGAGAAATCTTCGAAAAATTTGGGAGTTTAAACTGAATTTCAGAATGCGACAGCCAATGCTCTCTTAATATTATGATGGCATTTCTGTAACTTTTAGGGCTGTTCTTAACTGCTCTGCTCAACAAGCGCAAAACGTTTTGACACATTTACAAATTCATTTTTTAACAGAAAGGTATAAAATTGGAAAGCCGGGCCATGGAAGCAATTTGGAATTGAAGTGTTTTTTTCCATTTTTTGATCAATCAATTACCTATTGAGTTATAAGCCATTTTGATCACGTGACAAACACGTTTTTTGCCCGCTCTTAGGTGCTATTTCTTCCTTCGCGTGGAAATTCGATTCAAAACGCCCACTTTAACACTATTTTCTGAAAGATCTATTGCGTTTGCAAAAAAAAATGAGAAAAACAGCTCAATTACATAGTTTCTGAACAACACCACCAGCTAGTTTCATGCATTTTCGAACAAAAATAAGTTAAAACTTATGTCAGAAAGTTGCCCTTTTGGATTTGAGAACAACCTTAAGTCCTAAAACTTGGCTTAAAATGTTCATTTTCTACACGATTCTTTGCCTTTATAACACTCTTCTGGGGATTAAGGTTGGAGAAACAGAGGTATCCTGACAAAAGAATTTTTGTTATTCTTTCTCTGTGTGTTTAATTATTTTAAGTTACTTAGGATGCGTAAAGTTTACTCTTTTTTAATAAATTAGAAATGAAAAAAAATATTAACTTAATTTCAAGATACAGCTGGCAGATATACCTTCTGAGACGGTATCTATACTTATTTGTACATGTAAAATAATCTATGAAAAGTAATGATATAATACTAATTCCCAATCCCCTTTTTGTATCAATGAAAAAGTATAAAAAACAAAATAATAAAAATAAATTTTTATTACCATTGAACGATTGAAAATATATCTTCCATGTTAGATTTAAACTTTATTTTTCATTCGTTTTATATACAGTTATTTCAGAAAAATTTTAATTTTTAAAGAATAAACACGCCAAGTTATCACGCAGATGCGATGCAGAAAAAAATACTTTGAATTAGATGTGTGCACGGACGAAATTTTCAGGCCGAGCGCGACCGAAACAATCCGCAGGCTATTTTTCTTTTGGCCCGGTAAAAAAAAAAGTTCAAAGTTTGGCCAGAACTGCTCCGAGCACAACCACTGCCCATTAAAAAAAGTTATTGGCCAAGTCCGGTATAAAAATTAAAACTTCGGCTCCGTCTACACAAAACATTAATTGACTCCGCTAGGCCCGACCAAGCTGAACATAGATTTTTACGCCTATAGGGTCAAAAGTGTCTTGTACGAGAAGGCCTAACTAAAAATACTTATTTTACCTTTTTTAAATCATGGTTATATTCTTCATTTTTATAAAATTGTTCTGAGATCTGGTATTTATTTTTTAAATGCATCGGATTATATGTAAATATCACAATTACCATTAATATCGTTAATACACATTTTATGGCTTGGAGATTTAAATTTTTAAAAATTCTATACAATAAAATCTTCTATGCCGGAATTGCATAGGAAAGAAGAAAAATCCGCCATGGGTTGGTTCCCTTATGAGCAAGTTCATCGTCTGTTGTAAATGTGCGTTACATTCTTTTCACAAGTATTGAAACTCATTTTACATAGATCACCATTTTGTTTTGTTAAACACGGGTTTCCTTCATAGGCAGGATTTTTTGTCTCAGATTTTACCCTATTTTAATTTTATTGCCTAGAAATGCATCTACTCATCTTAAAAAAATAATACATATATAAATTTTACTTGTGGAATAATGACGATTTAAAAATACGTGCATTTTTTTAAACAAAAAATTTGGGCCGCGCCAAATTTTACTGATATGTTTACTGGACAGGCCAGAGCTGTGCGGGTCCAATGATTTTCATGTGTGCTGGGACTGAAAATTTTTGTCTGTTCAGACATCAATAAAAATGCAGTCCAGCCCCAACGTAGGTCAGAAAATAAATCTAGTGCCGGCTCATCTGGGTCCGAACCTCTAGAAAAAAAGTAATCCCTAAACCAAGCTCGGGCAGAGTGTCGGGAAGGAAGATTAGACCGGGCCCATGAAGATCCTTACATCAAATAACCAAAAGATTAGTTCACAAATTTCTGTAAATTTGGACAATAAAATTCTAATATATTTTTTTAAAAAAACGAGTTTTTAGTGAACTTCGTTCACTTTTATAGATGAGTTTGAGTTGAACGAGTTCGTTTGAAAATTTTCGAGCTTGAACGTGAACTTGACTCCTTTTTGAGGAATTGATTTCGAGTTTGAATTAGTTCATTATTTTTGTGAGCGTGCCCAACACTGACTCCATCGACGGTGTGAAGCCTGCGTTACAGTTGGCGGTCGCAATTTTGAGCAATTGCTGTGATGTGGAACGCACGTGTTGTTTACTTTCATTTCGTTGAATAAAATGTTTTTCTTCATATTACCGGTTTCCTTTCATTCCATCACTGTCTATCTTCTTTCTCCTCATTTTGTGCCACGGTATGTTTCGCGATCTAGCTTTTTACGCCTTGCGTTCCGACCATGGATTGTATGGTGATTTGTGCTTGTCTAGTTGTGTTCTATCAGCCCCTAACGTATGTACCATGAGTTTAGGGACACCCTGTATATATATATTATGTGTCTTAGATTGAGAAATAATCGAAACATATCCCAATCTTTGAAAAATAAAAGAAAAAACATATTATTTTGTTTTATTCAAAGTAGTGCTGTGAAAGGAAAAAAAATAATTCTTGTTTTCGCAAAACAGTTTTAATCAAAGTTAGTTTCGTTAAAAAGACATTACCTTGCATAATAATCTTTCATGTAAGAAAACCTTTCAAATGACTTTCTTTTGATTCCCAATAGATTAAATCATAAAGGAATGCCTTTCAATAGAGCGTAAATGCTTTATATATCGGTAGATAACTCAATTTTCTTTGGGTGAAGGAAAAAAAATTAACAAAAGCTATACTTTATTATAATACAGTTTCTATAAATAAATAAAAAATATCCATAACGTTTAACGTAAGCTAAAAAGATTAACTTATCGAAACATATTTATTTGACTACGTATCGATAGATATATCGAACTTTGGGAACTGAGGTTAGATAAGATTCCAAAATTAGCCGATAAAATATTCTAGCTGTTTTGTTTAGATGAACATTGTAAAATAGTAATAACAATAATAATAATAAAGTTCGGGCAATTCCGAGCGTATTCTGTTCCAATGTAACTTTTAACCAATTCAACTTGACTTGATAATAATTTAATGCTCAACCAAAAATGAAAATCTGCTTTTCGTTGATCGATTTCAGTTTAGCATCGGAGTTCGGTATCTTACGGTTAATCCTCCGTAATGAGGTCCATACCTAAAAACGCATTTGAGCAAAAATGATTTGGGGCAAATTTATTTTTTAACTTTTAAATGGTATTCAGATTCAATTTAAATGATATTTCAGAAACGATGGCAGCGCTTGGAAGTGGACTCAATTATAGTATAATAGAAGATCAATCGAGTGTGAAAAAAAGAAAGAAAATGACTTTTTTGTTCTTTTCAAATTGCTGTCATGAAGAGAAGGCTCTGCCCCTTTCTTCTTAGTTCCTTTACATTATTGTAGCAAACAATAGATCATTTTGAGATATATATTTTTACTTTCTTTTATCTTTACAAGAAGAAAGTATTGGATTCGTGAAAATTTTCGAATTCCGGTTTTCGACGGATTTACAAGTCTTAGGGGTCAGAGATTCCAAAAAACACGTTTTTACAAAATGTCTGTCTGTGCATCTGTGTATCTGTGAGTCTGTCTATCTGTATGTGACATAAATTTTGTGGGCGCTCTATCTCAAGAACTAATGCACGGAATTTAATAAAAATTTATATTCTGTTAGTCCCTGATACAAATTGGTGCTAATTAGTTTTTGGTGTAAATCGCTCAACAGGTGGCGCTGCTATGCAGCCTTTTTCACGATTTCCGCAATAGCTCAATCTCCAGAACTAATGCCCGGATTTTCATCAAACTTCAGATTCAGTTAGTCCTTGACATGAATTGACATTTTGTGCATTTTGGTGTAAATCACTCAACAGGTGGCGCTGCTATGCTGTATTTTTCAGAATTTCCACTATAGGTGCATCTCAAGAACTAATGCACGAATTTTCATCAAACTTTAGAATCAGTTAGTCCTTGACATGAATTGACATTTTATACAGTTTGGTGTAAATCACTCAATAAGTGACGCTGCTATGCTGTTTTTTGTGATTTCCGCAATAGCTCTATCTCAAGAACTAATACTTGGATTTCAACGAACTTCAGATCCGTGTATACCTGGATATCAATTATTGCTATTTATGTATTGATGTAAATAACTTAACAGGTGGCGCTGCTATGCTACATTTTTCAGAATTTCCGCTATAGCTCTATCTCAAGAACTAAGGCACGAATTTTTATCAAACTTCAAATTCAGATATAATTTGATATGAATTGGTGTTATATTGATGTAATTTCTTGTACTGTTTAAAGGATTAAATTGACGTGATTTATATAGAAGAAAATTTTGTGATGGCTACAACATACTAGTTTTAAATATTGTTGAAAATTACTTTAAAATATAAAAGTCAATAAATTGAGTTACAGTTTTTAAACAAATTTCATTTGAAATACACTTTTTTCCTGTTCGATGATGTTAAAATTGAAATTATGCGTGTTATGAATTTAGAAGTGAATGTATTAGGGACCAGCAGACGCCTGCGTGGCTTTCGCATTGCAATCCTGGAGTTTATTTTCTAATAAAATTTTGCATTATTTATAACTAACGGCAATTGTTTTAATCGAGCATCTTTTTTTTAACGAAATAGGAATAGTGCAGTAACTATGTCAAAAGCCTGTTCAAAAACAATTTGTATAATAACCCATTCATTCTTGCACGTTTTGTAGGTGCAGTGCATGCAAAAGGGATGTTGAATCAGAAATAATATGTATGAGGATAGTTAACCTAAAAGTATAGCGAAAATTCAGTATGCAACCACAGATGTGGGCAAAATATCCTATCAAATGATACATCATTCATCGTTGTACTCTACATATTATATAATTTAGTATACTATGTCAGATATGGGCAGAAAACCTATCCAATGAGACCTCATTCATAGTTGTACGCTATATATTAGTTGATAAAAAGTGATGTTGGCAACAGAAATAATATATATGATAACAGAAAAAGCGATAATGGAGATTGTTTGCATTATCGTTATACATTTGTAATAACTCATAAATCGTGAAATAAACATAGCAGCTGGCTTTATTTAATTTAATAGCAATTGACTTTATACAATATATTAGCATTAATACATCAATAAAATGTATTAGAAACTTTTAGTTTAATTCATATGTTACACGATCTTTGTCACTCTTTACAAAACTTGATAAAAAAAAATTTACAGATTAAAGGTTCTGGAATCGTGTTGGTTCAATAAAAGTTTTGAAGCTGTATAAGAAAGATTATACTGCACATGAAAAATACCAGGTATTCACGAACACTTGCAACAAAAAAGAGATACGCATTAAGACGAACAATATTTGTCATCAGTGTTCAATTCAAACACTTTTCTCCGGGATTGATTTTTAAAGCTTCGGTTTGGGGACAATAATATCCCCTCCGACGAAGTTTAGTTCCAAGGGTCAACAAGGGGCACTTTGAACTCTTAAACCCATTTGTTCTGAAAGATAATTTTTGAGAACAGTTATACTTTAAACACACAACTTTTTTCTTTGTCATCTATTGTTTATATCCGAAAACAAATTTGGCATTTATTGTTAAATTATTTGTTATATTTTGCCTCGAAAGAAAACTTGGGAGTGGGAAACAGCATGCTCAAAGTACATTAAAGTTCATGGAGCAACACCAAATCTAGTAATTTAGATTTAATGCAGAAAACAAAGACTAAGTGTAATACTGGAGTGTTACATATAAGTAGAACGAATAAAAATTAAATTTTAAAAATCAAAAAACCCGACTGCGTAAAAAGCGAATTAATTAATTATTTCTCATCAATGTGAAACTATTTTGTATATTACTTACCTATTTTTTTATTTACTTGTATTGATGACTTTTAAGTAGTGTTTTATTGTTAGTTCCCATCTATAAACACTGTTTTGGTGAGGCCAATAGATGTCTATGAATGTTAGAGTTGCAGCAAAGCTAGAGATCCTACCTACACAACTTACAGGTCGCGTAGTATTTAAACGGAGCTTCTGACTGTAAAATAGTCAATGAAACATCGTCTTCATTTTGAAACACCTATCCAATGATATACCACTCAATATAGTACGTAAAAATGTTTTTTCGTCTCTACCGCCATTTTGTATTTTACGGCTACCATTTCGAATTTATAAAAACAACACCTACCCTATAACCATCGGATGGTTGAGACGAATCGATAGAGACCTCATTAGTTAAAATCCATCCAGCCGCATAAAATAGTTTCTTTCGTAATTTTCTCAAAAATATAGTCCAACAATGTTCTTAAAATTTATCGCGTTTGTGATTTTAACGCTAATCCTTTGAACATTGAATTGTTAGAAACGATGTTTTATCTTTAAAAAACAAAATACTTTATATGTCAAAGCTCACTACTAGCTCCAACACTATTATAGGATTACAACTTAATATTCTCACTCATAGTGGGATAGGTGCTAGAATCATTGCTTTTTACATCAAGGGTTACCCAATACTCCTAAATATTTTGTGGATCTAACAGAAAGAGTTGAACATTTAAAATTTTTGGAAGGCAATACAGATTTCTAATTACATTTATACTTGTTATACATGTTGTTTGGTTTTAGAAACAGAAATATTTTTGCTCATACCTCTGAAATCTCTACATTATAAGTAATCATACAAACGTAGAAAATACGAGATCTGTGACTGGAAAGAAATCATCATATCGGCAACACGGCAATATCAAACTTGCAGGATTTTCAAGCTAAAACACTGAAAACGGAAATACACAAACTAATACGCAGCCATTGTGGTCGCAGACTGTGAAACTTTGAAAGCTGGACTGACTGACCTAAAATGGATGAGCCTGTTTTAAAAAAGGAATAGCAATAAAACAGTGGCAGGTATAAAAGATTTTCCTGCAGGAATTTAATAGGTGAAGTCAGAGCTTTCTTTAGTACCCTTCCTAGTTTCAATTCGAATATCCTCTACAGATGGAGCTGAATTATCGCAAACTCAAAAAATGCTCAAAATAACTTACAATTAACATACAACCATAGTTTACAATTTCAGAATGCAAACCTCTTTTTTTGCTTTTCAAGAGCTAAACTGAATTAAGAAAAAATCTGAGTGAGATTGTGACCCATCTATATATGTTAGTTTATGTATTCTTATACTTTCGGGAAGCTCAGCTACATTTGCGACATTTAGTTTTAAAACAAGAAAGAATACCAAAGAAATTCATTATTTCAACTTTAATCTCCTACAGAAACAGTTTCAATTGCTGTCACCGTTTTGCTTGTTATTCCATTTGAAAATCCTTCCACCCATTTTAGGATACTTATATACGGAATCAAGTGAAGTGAGTGTCCTTTTTTTTTTGCTGAGTCTCAGGCGTCCATGGGTGCTTAAACTGTGAAGTAGTATTCTGTTTCACTGATAAAAGTTCGGCCTATAATCACCTGTTTTGTAAACATAAATTTATTTATTTTTTACTTCAATCTAATAACCGGTAAATAAGTTTGAAGTGAATGATGATTCTACAAAATAAAAGGTGTGACAACACAACAGTGGTATATGATACCGCACTACTGTAGGGCACATGGAGAAATGTATCCAAAGCCTATTCTTCAGATGACTATGTAAAAAGAAGCATGCGATTCATTCTACTTCATGGGCCCACAATGGACAAAAGGACCAGTTTCCAAAACTTGGTCAGATAATCTTCCTCTAACTCTTAAATCTCTAAAAGCACCGACAATGTAAATAGAAAAACAGCCTCGCATGTCAGGGATCACTCGAAACAAACTTTTGTCTTCCATAAATGCCAACTTTTGCTCTATTTTGTTATACTATTTTTAATAGAAAATTTAGACGTATTTAATCGCAGTTTTTTTCTGTAATTAAATAAAAAGACTTTTTCTCGACGAAAATAGTGGTATTTAAGGTTGAGTTGTGGTAATTTCCTGGAAATCCTATATCTGTCATTTTTAGCAGAAAATATTACGAGTGTATTAGCAAGCTAAGTTAATTAAAAAGTCGGTGAAAAGGGCTAACCTTTTGGGGGAATACAAGTAACAAACGTTCTTCTCTTTTATGCACACAAAAGAAGTAGAAATTATAAACGAAGAATTGGATTTAATTATAAAAGGGAAGAAAGGGATACAGTTTAGATACGTCATAAGCAATATTACCAGAGGCGATTATGTTTTTGTCATTTTGTATAATATTATTTCCAAATAATATTATATCATATCTCTCTATAAAATAACATAATATAATCTAGATAATAATATCTCTCCAAATAATATAATATCTCTCTGTGGTACATTACAAGAAATTTACAACGCAGATTAATGTTTAGAAAAATTAGTAAGCAAAATAATTAAAATATAGACGCCCGTGCATAAAGTAAAGTATCTTGCATTTGCATATGTAATTTTTATTTCCTTTTCCGGAAAAGCCTATCATTTTTTTTATGTAGTCACGAAATATTTTATGCATATATAGGTACAACAAGTTTAGACATTGTAATTCAAATTCAAAATAACTGTTATTCTTTGTTTATTTATTTCATAAAGTGATAGAATAAGATTTAGAATTGATGTCTAAAATTACATTTTAAGCATTTTGATGATCTTTTAAATGATTTAAAAGTTCAATTTAGGCTCTGCTTTTTGAAAATTAGATTATTTTGATTAGTAAATAAAGAAGGCAGTTTAGTTATTACTATCTGAGTCGGAATATTTTTAAACGTTTACACGTAGCTTTAAAAATGTTCACTGCTGTAACTTGTTATTCAAATTACATGCTAATATTTTTATATAGTACTTCAACGCTGTGGTTATTGAAATTTGAAACATTGTTAGTATTTGGATAATTTTTTTCTACGATTACAATATAAAGTAAACTGCATTTTACGTTAAATCCAATTATTTTAACTTAGATTGACTAAATACAATCTATTTTAAGATCAAAAACTAATTTAAGATTAAAACTTTATCCTAATTTAAATAATTACTACTCAAATAACTCAAGCATAATATATTTTTTGTAATTATGATTAAAATTTGATACTATTTCTACTTTACCAGTGTATATTTTTCTTTCAACCTAACACGATTTTTTGAATATGATTATTATAATTTTGAAAATATATTTTTTAATAAGACTTCAATTTATTTTCGTTAAAATGTTTTCGTAGCTTATTCAGATCCCAAAAGTTCTTATCTTTCCCCTACGATAATTTGCATATCCCTAATAATATACCTCCAACGTTAATAATCAAATTAAATTAATTTATCTGGTGTAGAATTTGCCGCATGAATTGATTTCTAGTTTACAACATATCTTTGTTTAATATTTCACCGATATTCACTAGAGATTCACATGATTCTGCTTTTTTTTAAAAGAGCTGCTGTTGTTTACGAATATTCTAAATTTAAACACAAAGAAGTTTGAACTTGCTAAATTTTAAAGATAAAAATAGATATATATATAGCCAAGGGAGAATAATATACACATTAAAAAAACTATTTTTTTTATAAATGCGTATAAAATTTTAAAATAGTTGTTTTTTAAATAAAACTTTTAGCATATGTTTTAAAATAACTAATGTTTTCATCTATTTTTAGCTCTGAAATATCGTTGGATTTGGATACCTAAATTACAGCTCTACTTTGACAAGAAGTAAAAATCACATTCTAATCTTAAGACCTTAAAATGTAGCAGTAGATTTAGATGAATGTCAAGTAGACTTATCCTGATGAAACTTGACACAATGAAGATTATTTGGGTAAAGTGATAGAATGTGTTTTTTGAAAACAGATGTTAAAACATATTTCTGATACTAATCCAAGTTAATTTCGACATTTTTTCTACTTTCCTTATTTTAAGTTTTCCATTATAAGAGAATCCAGCAATAACCATAAAACTGTTAGTAAAACTTTCCTTATTTTCTCTGAACCAACATTTTGCTTTCTTTTTCACCTCTTTTTCGGTAGTAAGTCGATCTTTTTCTATTGCAATCCGATAAATATATCCAAGCTTCATCAATTATAACTACATATTTGCATTTTTCACCTGCCAAATATTTTTCCTGAAACAATCTACACACCGTCCTACGCTGAGGAACATATTTTCGCATTAGGTGGTGTACATTACGTTTACCATATAGGTTTTATATTTTTCCGTAAAATTTAAATCATAGTAAAAGTTAAAATTGTTACAAAAATGTGAGAACACTCTCTGTATTCTGATTTTTTCCAAAATTTTGTGAAATCGCAAACTATGAAAAAAAACACAGATTAAATGTTTTATGTTTCAATGGAAGAATCTTGTGTAAAACGATGGACAATTTTTTAAAGAAAAATAAGTTCTCAAATAATATCTGTATTTTGTAACTCGCATTGAAGTATTCGGATGAAAAGTATGGACATCTTGTATGTGTTTATAATAATATGTCGGAGCCTATGAAAAATGTAAATGAAATACAGTTTTTCTGCTCTAAGCCACGAAATTTGCGCAAAAAGAAATAAAGAGGAACAACAAAAAAAGATATTAGTTTCAGCATCTTTATCTGTACATTCAAACTATAATTTAAAATGTGTCACATGACATGAACACTTTGCGTAATAAGTCGATAACTGTGAGAACAGCAGCCAATATCCAGTTTTTTAATTCAAAGCAAAACGAGTTGTTAAAAATGCTTAAGAGCAACTTACAAAGTCATACAGAGTGGACATAAATTAGTTGGGCAAAAGAACGATTATACAGCCCAACATAAGAGTATCCAAGATTAAAAGATAGCGAAACTCACAAAGTTTACCTTTTTTGTCAAATATTTGATGGCTGCCTTTCGTTATGCTACAATTGTTCCTTTTGTAAATAGGTTAGTTTGTTAATATGTTCATATCGATCAAAGCAAGTCTGGTACTTATTCCTGATTTCAATTGAAGAATGGACTTCGGAAACAGGTGATTGTAAGTCTTACCTTTAAAAAAGTTAGGCCCCAATTAACCCATGCATTGAAATCTAGGCAAGATGATCAGATAATCGTGGTGATCATGGAAAACGATATTCGCGACCAATACAATCTAGGACTTTAGCATTGAGGTTATGCCCACAAATTTAGACTGTAATACAACTAATCTGCCATTGAACTAGCATCTTACAAATAATATTTCTCAAATTATTCAATTATGAAATTGCTCATCTAATTTGTGCCCGCTCTATACATCAGCATCTCTAAATATAGATTGAAATTTTCACTTAAAATCATATGAGTACTCTTCGTGATGAATCGGCATCTATAAAGAAAATAGCAACAAACAAGAGAACTTTTAAAAGCCAGTTTGCACGAAAATTTTTAAGCGGAAATACACGAAATAATAAATAAATGACCTAATTATACACCTAACAAGCTAAAAATAGAAGACAGAGGCGATATAAATATAGCTGGAATAATAATTTAAACACGAAACTATAAGCAATGTGTATTGGTTAGTTTGTATGTGTGGTATTCAGTAAAGTTTATAAATACTAAAGCACTTATTTAACTTTTAAAATATTCTAGAGTGTATTCTTCAATACAATTCATCGATCGAAAATTTTCTATTTTTAGTGCAGATGGGTAGAAGGCATACTTCATAATGTGAAAAATCTTTATGAAGCAATTTTTAAATATCAATATCATCATAGATCTATTAACGTATTATTTAAAAGATTATTTTCAACATTTATCGTAAAAAACAAAAAGATATGGCAAATAAATAAACAATAAAATTACAATAGTGCAAATATAAAAGTAAACTGAATTATTTGCAATTCTGAGCATATCCTGGTGCTACGTATCTTTTAACTATTTTTAACAACATTAACATTACGTTCAATATAAAATGAAAATCTGCCTTTTCGGTTCACAGATTTGAGTTTCATTATAAGTTACTTAGTTTACTTATAATTTTTTATTCGCATTGGTGCTTCTGAACTCAAGAAATGATTTTATTTACTGGTTTCCAATTTTCTTCGGCTACGTAATGAAGAACGTCAATCGAACATGTCACATAAATGAAATTGTGATAGAGTACTTTTAACGGTATTGCAGCTTTGACCATATATGGAGCAAATATTCTTTGCAAGCAATGAAATCCGGATGAGAAGGTTCGATGTTCATTGTTCCACAAATAAATTGTGCCATATAGTGACCACGTCTTTCAATTGTTTCGTCTGCGCTTATACATATAGCTTTATTTCCAATGTCACCTCTAATCTCGTTCGAAACTTCATTATAGCAATATATATGCATATAGTTACATAATTTTTTTAACTGTGATTTATCATTCATATGTTATAGACTGAATAATGTAGTATTTCTTCTGAATGTTTTTGAAATTGGTGTTATTCAATTTGTTTAATCATATATTACTCCCAAACATTGCTTGACACAAATACCAAACAATGTCATTTTTTTTTCTCTGGAAATTTCTTTTGCCTTATCTGTGAATTATCGATTTGTCTAAAGTGTTTACACAATTTAATGGTTACTATTCGTATTCGCTTTTGACGTATGACTAGTAGTTTTAAGTGTTGGTCAAACTGAAACTTCTTTTCCCAAGGTATATTTTTTTCATATTTGACATAATGAATGTCTTCACCATCAGATACAAGTTCTTAACATACTCTTTTATCCACGTTTGTATTAAACAACTGTTATCCGATTTTATTTCAGCCACTATTTACATCGCAAAATTTGTTATTTGTGAAAGTAGTTACATTAGCTAAATTGATACAGAATGTCTAGCGAATAAGACCCTGATTTCAAAATTAAATATCTCAAAAACAAAGATCAGTAGAATTATGCAGTAAACGGTTTGTTTATTAGCTAAGCTGTAAAAATGTTATACAGAAGTTTCAAAATTTAGTTGCAAAAACCGTTAATAGATGGCGATGTAATCGCAATGCCTATAAATTGTACTTTGAAGTCTAGCACACTAGCGTATCATTCCTAGATGGCTCCCTATGGAAGAGCGAAAATTGAGAATGTCCACTTTTTCGTTGGGATGATGTGCAGAAGTGAAGACATCTGGTCACAGAATTATTGCATCATTTTTAATTTTGGAGAATTTCAATTAATAGAATTTTCAATAAAAAGTTTAGGAATCATTGTATAAGAACTTATTAAAATATTTTATTTGGGTGATGTGCAGAAGCGGAGCCATGTATTGAAAGAATTGAGATTTGTTTCAAATTTTGTTATAAGCTATTTCGGTCTGGATACCAGTATCTTTGTACTGTGCCTTTTCTCTCCTAATTGGTAGATCGTGGAATCGAATCCAAGCAGAGGAGGATTTGAAAAAATCTTCACTTTTTAATATTTATTTAAATTGTAAAAAAAAAAAAAAGTTTGAATAAAAAAAAATACAATGTTTCTAGTTTTAAAATTTAATTAAGCTAAAAGAATCCATTTTTTATAAATCATTGAGCATTTATAATAATGATTTATAAATCATTTTTTTTAATTGTAGACAATAGTTTGAATGAAAAAATACAAAGTTTCTATTTTTAAAAATTTAATTAAGTTAAAAAAATCATTTTAATTTTAAAAACTCATTTTCATTTTTTTTATCATTAAGCGCAGAAATATGGTGCAGTTTCTAGCGATGTGATCCGAAGTATTGGAAAGGAGTGCAGCCTCCAAAATACTTTTGCTTCGACGTTGATGATATGACTTATCATCAATTCCTTTTAAAAATGAAATAATTTAATGCATAATTTCTGTCCCTAAAAGTTTCTTTACAAAGAAAAGAAATATATGTGTTGTGCTAAAAGCAAAATATTATGCCGTGATTTAAAAATAAATGAAAAGTGCAAAATTACTTTTTTATTTATAATAATTCAGGTATAAACAATAATACCCAATTATTATGCCGTGGTTTAAAAATATGAAAAATAAATAAAAAGTACAAAATTATTTTTCTAAATATATGTATTTGATTTAAATATTTATATGGCAGTAAAAATTGAATATAATAAAATATTTTAATAAGTTCTTAAATAATGATTTCTGAACTTTTTATTGAAAATTCTATTTATTCAAATTCTCTAAAATTAAAGCTGATGCAATAATTCTGTGACCAGATGTCTCCACTCCTGAACATCATCCCAATGAAAAAGTGGACTTTCCCAATTTTCGTTTTGCCATAGGGAGCCATCTAGGAATGAGGCGCTAAAGCTCTGGACTTCGAAGCACAATTTATAGGCATTGCGATTACAGCGCCATCTGTTAACGGTTTTTGCAACTAAAATTTGAATCTTCTGTAAAACATTTTAACGGTTAGTTTTTTAGCTAAGCTGTTAGCTTTTACAAAGAAAAGAAATATATGTGTTGTGCTAAAACACATATGTGTTGTGCAATATATGTGTTGTGTTACAATATATGTGTTGTGCTAAAGTTGTTAGTTTATTAGCTTAGCTAATAAACTAACCGTTTACCGCATAATTCTATTGATCTTTGTTTTTGATATATTTAATTTTGAAATCAGGGTCTTATTCGCTGGACACCCTGTATATTACTGGTCATTGTGAGAAAATCTGTGAACATCTTTCAAACATAAAACAAATCACCTATTCCATATTTCCTCTACTGTTTCAAATCAACGGCATTTAAACGTGTGGTAGAATGTCAGATATCTTACAATATAGTAATTATCTGTTAAGCACCAATTTCAAAACCACACATTAAAGGACTTCCTGCCTAGGAATTAATAAAGATTTGTGAAATCGTAAATTTAAAATTTGTATTTCTTTTACCGAAAGAAAATATATATAGAATATGCACTTTTGTTGGATTTTATAAACGTTCTTGAACTTATATGCACTTAAATGCGTTTATATGCATTTGTAGAAAATATAGCCAAAATATGAAATTTATATACACAACTTCAAATGTATATAATCCGGACATTAATTATTATTATATTTATTATTATCTGTGGACTACTAAAAACACTCTAAAACTAAATAAATTAACTTTCGAAATCGCGATGTTTAATGAAAATATTTCACACTGACAGCCTAAAAGTTTATTTAATTGGAGACATGAGAAATATCCTGTTTTACATACATACGCTGAATATCTAGCAATCTTTTCACTATCTATACGTTCTCTTGTTTTAAACGTCCCACGCTCTTCTCTCTAAGGTGTCACAAATCGCACGTTGTAACATTCATCGCCCGATAACGAAATCACTGCCAGATGGATATCTTCCTGTTCCGTTTCCTCCGAATAAATTCCGGAGATTCATTGAACGGGATTGATTAAGACCGGATATTAATTGAAATTACGAATATATGTAACTCAGACATCATTCCGGTATTTTAATGATTCTGAGAAAGTTTTAAACTGTCAATTAACAGTAATTTATGCATTTAGTATTTATGTTTCACGGCGGGCGTGAAGTCGAAAATAGATATCAAATTTTATTGTTCAAGTATTTTTCTATAAAAAGAAATGACAATAGTTATACTTTATTTATTTTTAACAAAGTTAAATGATTTGCACATAAATCATACGAGCAGTAATTTTTCCCACTGATTGAAAATATGTCCAAGCCGGAACTGAAACCCAAAACATTTGACTTTATTTGCCAATACTTTTCCGAATGAGTTACCTAAGCGACAGGGCCTATATCCCTCGTGCAGATAATTGGCCGTCATAAATACAACCAACCAACCAACCTAAGCGACAACCCAGCCAACGCAATATTCACTCAGATAACCATTTGGAAATGACATCGGGTCTGTTATTTGAAAAGGCTCGCCAGAATAAACTGCAGGTGAAGGTACTATGAATACGTAATTACACTTTTTAACACAATTGGTTGGTAAATAAATCATTCGAGTCGATCGCTCAATCGGAAAAGCATTGGCAAATAAAGCCAAATGTTCTGGGTTCAATCCCCAGCCTGAATACATTTTCACTCAGTGGAGGAAATTGCTACTCATATGATTTATTTACCAATTAATTGATTGTGTTAAAAATAATTAAAGTGTAATTACGCATTCATAATTTATTGTAGTTCCTTTACTTGCGGTTTATTCTGTAGAGCTGTTCCAAATAACAGACCGAATGCCATTGCCAAATGGTTCTCTGAGTCAATATTGCGTTGGCCGGGAAGTCGTCCAGATAGCTCAATCGGAAAAACAATGACAAATAAAGCCAAAGGGGCTGGGTTCAATTCCGGGTCTGAACACATTTTCTCTCAGTGAGGAAAATTGATACTCGTAAGATTTATTTACCAATCAGTTGATTGTGTTAAAAATAATTAAAGTGCCATTACGCATTAATAATTCATTGGAGTTCCTTTTACGATTTATTCTGCCAAGCTATTTCAAATAACAGACCGGATTTCATTGCCAAATGGTTCTCTGAGTGAATATTGCGTTGGCTGGGAAGTCGTCCAGATAGCTCAATTAGAAGAGCATTGGCAATTAAAGTCGAAGGTTCTGTTTTCAAGTCCCGGCCTGGACACATTTTCATTCAGCGGAAAAAATTGCTACTCGTAGGAGTTATTTACCAATTAATTGATTGTGTTTAAAATAATTAAAGTGTAATTACTTACACATGATTTATTGGAGTTCCTTTACCTGCGGTTTATTCTATCGAGCTGTTCCAAGTAACAGACCGTATGTCATTGCCAAATAGTTCTCTGAGAGAATATTGCGTTGGCTGGGAAGTCGTCCAGATAGCTCAATTAGAAGAGCATTGGCAATTAAAGCCAAGGGTTCTGGTTTCAAGTCTCGGACTTGACAGTATACACTCAGTGTATAAAAGTCCTATTCGTATGATTTATTTACCAATCAATTGATTGTGATAAAAATAATTAAAGTGCAATTACGCATTCATGATTTATTGACGTTCTTTTGACTGCGGTTTATTCTGTCGAGCTGCTTCAAATAGTAGACCGGATTTCATTGCCAAATGGTTCTCTGAGTGAATATTGCGTTGGCTGGAAAGTCGTCCAGATAGCTCAATTGGAAGAGCATTGGCAATTAAAGCCAAGGGTTCTGGTTTCGAATCCTCGCCTGGACACATCTGCACTCAGTGGAAAAATTTTCTACTCGTGCAATAGTTACGCAGTAATATTTAGAAAAGTTAAAATTATTAATGATAACTGCTGCCGTCTTAAGATCCAACCTTTTGCTATCATTAAAAGTTACCTCTATGCCATTTTGAATTGTACTATTAATAATTTTCACTAATCTGATGTTTTCCACAAATTTTTCAAAGATTAGCCGTTTTTCTTTTGGATTTTCGTCATTTTTTGTATTGAAACTGACGAAGTTATCTTTCAGCATGCGCTTTTCGTAAGTACAGCATTGATTCTTTTAGATTTAAGTCACATTTTGACATATTGCTTGATATATTGTCTTACATCTATTCAAGGAAAAACCATGTTTTTTAGCTTACGTCATTATCTGCTAAAACGGTAACATCCCCGTTTTGGACACCACGAAAATGTTAATGTATGCTTTAATTTTTGGAAAAATCAGTGGTATTATGTTTTTTATTAAGTTGTTTAATGACCTATAAACGTTTATTCGCGAATAATGCTTGATTGTAAATGTTAAAAAGAATTATGAGAAAAAGTATTAGGATGAAAATTAAAAATATGAAAAACTAGCAAAATAGTAGTCTATTGGGAAAAAAATAGAATGTATTTTTGCATATTAAAAGTTTTACAAAGAAAGAAAAGGAAAAAAAACTTTCATAAGAAACTCAAACAATATTAATGTAACTAGAAGCAGAATATTGCTCATTTTATCTTTTTAAATATTTAAATTTTAATGCAATTGTTTTTTTCCCTTAAATCAGTCTTTTATACATAAATTATTGTCCACTGACTTTTTAAAGGCGCATGTTGAAATATTTCTGAAAAAAGAAAAATGAATTGTCTAACAACGGTGAAAAATGAAAAAAAAAAAATAGAAAACTCAACACATTACAGTATAAATTTGAAACTCTTTTTTTATTAAAAATTCGTAATTATTAAATGATAGTAAGTAGCAATAAAGGAAAAATTAATTTAAGTTTAAAAAAAAAATCATTTTGAGATGCAAAGGACCATTCTTTGAAAAATATTTCCTAATTCTAGGACTTTCAATTTATAAATTACATGCCATACACGCACACACACATAAACTATTCACTTTATTGTTACAGATATGATGTCAAAAAATATTAAGCAACCTTTAATTGTTACTTATAAATAATTTTTTATTACAGATTTGTAATAATGAAGCGTTATCAAGGGACAACTGATAGCCAAATCTGGTCCAAGGAGAACATGGCTGGAACAATCCAAGAAGTGTTAGAAGAAAACATAGGCTGTAGGACAGCATCGAAAGCTTATAATGTTCCACAAACAACATATTAGAAAGGAAAGTGAAAGGGCTCGAAATAAAGAGTTATCTTCTGAAGCAGCTGCTAAAGAATGTTTTGGCAGATATAAGACTCTTTTTTCCGAAGTCCATAGGAACGAAATGGTGGATCACCTATTGTATTTGGAAGAAAGGTATTTTGGCGTCACACTGTCAGATTTAAGAAGTGTCGCATTCGAACTAATCGAAAAAAGCAACATTGCTCATGTCTTTAACACGGGTAAAAGAATGGTTACATGGGTTTTTAAAAGCCCATCCAAGATTAGCACTATGTGACCTGAAGAAAACATAATAGCGCGCACAAAAATCTTCAATCACGTCACAGACAACTCTTTCTTTGATTTATTAGAAACATTATGCTTGAAATATAACTTCTCACCCAATGATATCTACAGCGCTGACAAGGCGAATATCTTGACAACAAGGCGTCTAAAGTCCTTGCTTTCCGTGGAAAAAAGCAAATTGGAAGGTTGACATCAGCCGAAAGAGGGGTGCTTGTGACAGCAGTAATCTGTTTCAATACTGCGTGAAATTTCATGCCATCAATGTTTATATTTCTTCGAAAAAGAGAGAAAGAACCCTCTCTTGATGGATGATGCCCCTCTTGGATCATTTGCGGTGTTCCATGAACGTGGCTCGATGAACAAGAAAACATTCCTTTTTTGGTTCAAGAAGTTTACTGAACATTTTAATCCAGGGCCTAAAAAACCGGTGTTGTTAATCTTTGATGGCCATAGCCACCACACAAAAGAACTCCGAGCTTGTAAATATTGCTCGAGAGAATAATATCGCATTGTTGTGTTTTCCTCCACACACGACACATCGACTACAGTTTCTCGATGTATCTTTTATAGCACCTCTTAATGCATTTTATGAACAGAAGTACAAGAAATGGCTCATAAATCATCCGGACGCTGTATAGCGATTTTCCCAGTTGCAAGACTTCAGAGATGCTTCTTTAAAAGCAGCTACTCTGCAAACCACTGTGAAAGGGTTTGAAATATGGGGATCAATCCATTTAATAGTGATATATTCCGTGACCATCTTATTGTATCTTCTGAAACAACGGAAAGGCCTCCCGATAATTATTCAAAGAATCACGAAGTGTCAAACAATACAAATTTCAGATCCCAACCTTCGATATCATCATGTTGCGAAAATCATCGTGTGAAGCACCATGTAATTCATCTTTTAGTGTTTGACTTAAAATATTAATGCTTTTCCACACAAGAAGTTAAACGCATAAAAAAGTTAAAATGACAAGAGGAGAAGTAAAACTGCGAGTTAAACATCATCTCTTTACAAAGCAGAACTAGAAATTATAAAACAGAAGAAAAATGAAAAAAGGAATAAAAAAAGGGCATTATTCAAGAAACCCAATAATCCTGATCTCAGAACTCCTAACATTCAAAAACGCAAGAAAAGAATAAATTGACGAACCAGTGCTATCATCTGATGATGAAGAAAACGATAATAATGATGCTTGCATCTTCTGTAATACGTAAAACTCAAAGGACAAAGAAAGATTGATTCAGTGTTGCAGCTGTAGAGGTTGAACACATGAAGCCTATTCAAGTGCTGAAGAAGGGAATAATATCGCTCACCCACAAGAAAAATGACACATCTCGCAAAAATTTATTTTGCGTTTTATTCCACTAATACGTCTGTCATAGGTGTGTCTTGCTACACAAAAAGTTTCATGAGTGTAGTTACATGGAAAATCACTTTATTACGCTATATGTCCATTTGTGACCACAGAAAAGGGGTGGATTCTGTGGGGGATGTAAAATTACTCAACCCTCCAAACTTCATCCTACATCTTCATTCTTAAGTGTTTTATGTTTCTATGCGCGTTTTTATTCGTACATGCAGAGTTAAGTCCTATAATTTCATATTACAATAAAATCATGCAAATTTTCTTTTGCCTCTCCTGTGAAATTTCCTTTTGTCGAGATGTGTCAATTTTCTTGCGGGTGAGCGATATGTTCGTGTGCGACTTTTGTGACTGATGGATTTTTTTTTTTTTTTGGCTGTAGTATCTATAAAAAACAATAATACTTTGGTTTCTATTCTTTTTCTGAATTCATAACTTCATTTTTTCATTCGTATAAATAAACTTGACCAATAAAATTTCGCATTCGGCTTCAAATTTGTTATTTCATGTGAGAACCCCATTTTACCCAACACAAAGTCCAAAATGGAGACTTCGAACGTCTCCATAAAAATATTTTTCCTGTCTACCCTAATGATTTAGTCTAACAAACAAACTTGAGTTCTGATGGTCTAGGACTTACTTTAAAAGCAAAACAGCTTGCCCGATTTTTTCCAGTTATATATTTTTTCGGTAGGCCAAAATATATTTGCGTCCCATTTTGGACAACTTCCCCCTAATTGATTTAAATTTTCTGTTTTAAATTATTCTACAAACAAAAAATAATAAATTAACTAATATTTTTTTCTCTTTATTTATTCATGTATTACTTATACTGATTTTTAAATCTATATTATAAAGGAAAAACATGTGCGTGAATAACGCTGACGTCATATTGACAGGGTCAACGACCTACCATTAAAATTCTTTTTTACAGCTCTTTTTTATTTCTAAAAACATAATATCAATTTTTACGCCGTCGAATAAAACAAGTGTATTATAAAATATAATTTGTTCGAAAACTATATCTCAGTTTACTGGTTTTTTTTATGTTTTTTAAAAATAATTTTGAGGTATGAATATTTTTAAATCTGCGTGAAACCCAATTAAGATAGATTAACGCATTTGAAATTAAAATAATGTAAATAATTCAGTATTCATTTGTTTCCGTGTAATATTACATAACTAAATTGTCAAACGAAATTAAAACTTCGCAAATATATAAATAGATAAATGAAACACGAATTTATGTCATGTTTTATGGATGTGTCCTCGAACTACACTCTTAAACACTGAAATAATCAGAATCACATAGGTTTCTATAAATAGCGAAATGTTTTGCCATTGACCGTTTGCATGGGGCTTATAGGAATGTACTAAAAATGCATTTTGGTGTGGCTGGTGGGTAATCTCAGAAAATATGCTAAATGTGAAACACCTATTAGATTTTTTAATTAAAAACGATTTTCATCTATTTTCTGTGAAACGTGCAGTATATAGGGTATCTTTAATCAGTGTACTTCGGGTTGGATTACCTGGTGTTTATAATATATAAAAGTGCTCATTTTAATTTATACTCAGTTTGTATAGCTAAATAAATTAGCTAGAACCTTTGTAAAATAATTTAAAAAAGGAATCAAAAGATATTAAATTATTTTACTAATTTATCCGTCACTTGTGATAGATCTTTATTGCTACAGATCTCATTCTTATTCAATGAATAAGCACGAAACGAGGACGATAATGGAAGAACAAATGATTTTTACTTTGATTTCTTTAGAAATCGACTTATTGCAGTCATTTCGTTTATATATATATATAAATATGTCTCTCTATGTGTGTATGTGTGTGTATCTTTTATAAATAATGCAAATCTTGTATCTTTAATAAATTAGATAATCCTGTAATATAATTCTTTGCCAGCTTAATATTGCTATGGAGGGCAGGCGTTATTGATAATAAAATTTCTTTAAGAGAATGGTATCTGTATAAAATTTTCGTGCTACATATTATCACTCTCCTCATTTTAGCAAAATAGTTTACAGACACGTGTGTATCTTCGATAATAAATACACGACGATTACAAAATAGATCTTTTATATAAAAAAAAAGACGTTCCTCTTGGTTGGAACTATTACCGCTCTCTTTTTGTCAAAATAGTTCACAGACACATTGTATATCTCTGATAATAAACACACGATGACTGCGAACTAAGGGTGATCCACTCAGTAACGACCGTTTGAGTATAAAATCTTTTAAAACAAATATTTCTTCAAAACAGTTATTTCCCTAAGTAAGTGAAGCTTACTTTATTTCTCCACATAATCACCACCTACATTTAGGCATTTGTCATATCTGTTCAGGAGCTTTATAGTCTCTATGGTACGGCTGCCGTCAGTACCGTATTAAGCTAGTTGTTCACTGTAGTCTTCAACTCACTGTAGTCTTCCCATCGGCACAAATTTTGTTGGAGCCAAGATGTTCCGACACAGCTTCACCAAGAAAAGAACGTGAAATGCGTGGGAAAACGATTAGGAACTCGTCGAAGGCGCATGACCCTTGACGAGTTGCACAACGCTTTCTCCCTCATTCACAATCTTTGCTAGGTGAAATTGTGTCGGAATATCTTAACTCCAACAAAATTTGTGCCAATGGGAAGTGATGATGAGTTGAAGACTGCAGTGAAGGACTGACTTAATACGGGACTGGCAGCAGCTGAGTGTAACATGAAGATTATAAAGCTCCTGAACAGATATAACAAATGTGTAAATGTAGAGGGAGATTATGTGGAGAAGTAAAAGAAGCTTTATTTATATAGAGAAATAGTTTTTTTTTTTTTTTTGAAGAAATGTTCGTTTATAAGGTTTTTCCAGCCAAACGTTCGTTATTCTGTGGATCACCCTCGTAAATCACCTGTACAAAAATTGTTCCTCCTGATGGTTACTATTACTCCCTCATTTTTTCAAAATAGTTTATGGACACATCGTAAATCTTCGGCAATAAATACACGATGATTGCGAATCAGATCTCCTATATAAAAATTGTTCCTCTTGATAGGTAGTATCACTCCTCTCTTTTTGTCTAAATAGTTTAGAAATACATTGTATATTTCTGATAATAAACACACAATGATTACGAACTAGATATATTAATAAAAGTTGTTCCTCTTGATGGGTGCTACTATCACCCCTCTCTTTTTGTCTAAATAATTCAGATGCACTTTGTAGATCATTAGTTATAAGTACACCATAAACTCAGACCCATATCCTCTATTAATTTCAAAAATTAAAATTTAAAAAGAAAATGGGGTGTGTAGTATATCTCTTAAAAAAGAAAGTGAAAGCATGCCGCAAAAAATAGCGGAGAAACACTATTCTTGAAGTTGAACATATAGGATTATCAATAATTAATACAATATCTATGTAAATAATATCTTCGTTCAAATTAAATAATGTTTCCATCAATCAAAAAATAAGTATTATATTTTAGATGGAAGTTTCAATCTACTGAATTCTGCCTGCTTGTAATTGAAACGACATGGCAACTGAAATTCTTGATTTTTTTCTGATTTTCATGCAAAATTGCGCATTTGGAAAATGTTTATGAATTCGTGTTGTGATTCTGCCGTCTGTCTGTCTGCCAATGATCCAAATCTCGTAAATATATTCAAATTGCCATGAAATGTTTATATGTTATTGAGGTTACTATGAATGTTTAGTTTTGAATATGAAGTGTGTCGAATTTATAGTTCGTTTACAGAAACACATAAAAGGATTCCATTACATTATGGTCTATGAGTAAAAATCGTTTAGTGTATATTTTGTTAATGTTACGATATTTTAAACATAATGAAATTGATTTGAATCAGTGAGAGGGACTACAACATGCTTTCTCAGGAGTATGGAATAAGTATCATTTGGGGCATTCAGACGACAATTCGACTAACTCCATTTAATGTGGCGGTTTTTTTTTTAAACAAAGGGACATTGAAAATTTTCTATACATTTCTACAGTGATAAAAAGTTACCCTTGATTAAAAGAAAATTAACCCTTTGTAACCCAACAACCCCGATTTGAAAAATTTTTACACAGATATTAAAATGCATCATTTTAAGCATGGAAAAAATAATTAAAAAAATTCAGAACAGAAAAATAAAATTTTATTTGGAAAAATGGGTTTGTTGCATATTTGCAACATCTTGCCAAATGGCACAAAAACTGAAAATATTTAAAATTTTAATTTGCATTAATTAAATTAATTTATTATTAAATTAATTAATTTAATTTGCATTAAATTTTAATAAAAAATTTTTGAAACAATTGTTAGTCCCACACCACATTTCTTACAAACAGTTTGATTAAAGTTTTTACAATCGGGGTATTTACAACGTATTCTATTTTCTGCCCAATATGGCCAGTGCCCAATTTCGTCTAGGCGCACTTGTTTTGGTGGAATATGTTGAGTAGGGTTGCTTTTTAGGTCTATGCTTTTTCTGTTGAATTATTTTTTCTACGAGATCTTTCCCTTTTTTGCTAGCTTTGGACTTGGTGTTAATTTTACAGAGGTAGGGGAGATCCCTAACTTAACCTATAGCAATTAAATATAAAAACAGACTAATGTTTCCCCTTTTCAATAATTTTGCTCAACTGAAAGAAATGCAACTTAAATAACCATTAGAAGACATTTTCGATGCTCTTTTGATATTTTAAAAAATCCATTACAAGAGAAGATATGGCGCGTTGTTGCAGATCTGCAACAAACAGAAATTTACGTTTATCTTATGCATATTATAAATTTCCTAGCTCGAAAATGGTCTTTAAATAAAGAATTTAAACTCACCTTTGAAAACAATATACTTGTTGACGTCTGCAGACTTTTTTAACCCCTGTATTTCAAAGCTTAATTCAGCAAAAATCACGTGTAACTGATCAAGCGATAAATCAAACTTTGGCGCGAAAAAAAAATCAGTATAGACTTTTTTGCGGATTTAATGAAATAATTATACTAATTGTAGTGTAATAGTATAACAGCAATCAACAAAATCGTCTTTTGAAATTTACTGTTCAAATAACAATGACGTTTTGGGTATGTTGCAGATCTGCAACACGGTGATATAAAGGGTTAATGAGTTCAATCAAAATATCCCGCGAAAAAATATTATATAGATACAATATTTTCATAGTTACAATAACTTTATCTGCTTATACTGAACATTTTCATTTGATGGAGTTAATCGATTTGTGCACTGAAGGCTCATTTATAGATCATATACGCGAAAAATATTTCCATTACATTGTGATCCATGAGGGAAAATAGTTTGTGGTGCATTTTAATGATGTTATGATGCTTCAAATAAAATGAAATCACTCAAGTGCACTACTACAGGTTTTCTATACATTATGGAGTACATAGCGTTTATCGTTTATTTACAGAGACACAAAAAATAATTCGGGTATTTAACTGACTAAGATCGGTAATTGCTAGAAGTATATTTTCCACTGTTCTATGCATTTTTAAACTTATCTAATTTTGAGTGTATGAGGTGGCGTGTGTAAATTCTATAAATATCATACGCGTCTACACGAAAGAACACGCACACATTAACAGATATAGACAGTAATTTTTGAAAATGAATTTTTACTGATGTTATGTACTTATTATTATCATTATTACTCATCATTATTGCTTATTTCGATACCTCATTTCATTCTAGGAAAAAATGAAATTTCTTAATAATGTTGTAATGTATAATAGTGCTGGAAAGTGTTCATAATCTATGTTTGATGCATGATTTTTCGTTCTTGTTTCATGCACGGCTACACTTAAGAATACACACACATTAACGGATATGGACAGCAATTGCTGAAAATGGATTTTTACTAATGTTATGTGTTTATTTAAATTGCTTATTTCGACATCTCATTTCACTTCTGAGAAAAAAGAAATTTCTTAATTATATAATGTTATTGTTGGAATGTCTTTCATAATATGTGCCTGATGAATGATTTTCGTTCTTGTTTCTGTTACTTTTGAGCCTAAAAAGTAATAGCATTTGAGCTATTAAAAATACTATTTATGATGCAGATATCAATTTTGTCTTAAGATAAAAAAAATAATAACCAAAGAGTTGCTAGATACGAAATGTGAATGCTGTTGTTGTTGTTGTTTTTTTTTTTTTATCATGCTGGAGATAAGCTACCTTGTATATGAAAATGTAGATGATAGTAAATCATGATAAATGGACAGTTTTTTTTTGTGCGTAAAAAGGATTTTTCTGTTACGCACCAGCGACAAATGGAAAACATATCGTAAACGAGTCTAGAATATTTTATTAAGATGTTATTCTTTTTTTCGATTGTGAAATGACATCATTGATAAAGTATAGAAATAGCAAATACTGTGTAGAAATGTTAAATGTGCGTACAACTTATTTGTTTTGGTCATATTTATGTGTAGTATATTAATACGTTTTCTGCTATCCTAACACTATTTTGTGAAAGTTTCAAGTGACGCACACTTTTTATTCTTTTTGCTTTGTTTTATGGATTTTCTTGTTCATTTTTAACACTTTCCAACAAAGTTGAAAAGTATTTATGACTTCGATTTGTCTGTCCGTCTGTCCGCGCTCTAACTCTCATAAATATACTCGGATCGTTCTGAAATTTTTGGATGTTAGTGACCTCTACCATAGCACGATCTCTATTTCAAATTAAGTTTGTAGCATTTTTAGTTCATTTACAGGGACAGTCAAAATTTCTCCGTTACATTACGGCCTATGGGAAAAATCGTTTACAATGATTTTTAATGATACGCGCTTTCAAACGTGATAAAATTTATATGCATTTAAGAATTGCATTAAAAGATGCATTCCGTAGAATATGCGGTGAAAAGAATAGTTGTTAGTCATTTACAGGGCCATACAAAAGAATTCCGTTACATAATGGTATAGGGCTGTAGGGAATTGTTTGCTGCGTGATAAATCGTGTATTTTAATTATGTTAAATTATTTCATGTATAATGAAATTTATATACTTCGCTGAGGTTTGCTATAACTTATTTCATGTATAATACGAAGTACATAGCACTTGCATGGACACACAGAAGATTTCAGATATTATATTGTATCCGACGTACTGTACAGCAGCGATGATTGCTGGAAATGCATATTTTTAATTATATTATGTGATTTTATGTTTCACTATATTTATGCATAGTATATGGTATGTATGAATGCTATAAATCATATACAGGGCTATACAAAAGAGTTCGTCATGGTTACTGGGTATGAGTGCAAATTGCTTAAAGTTGGTTTTTAAACGAGTTATGCATTTTTACGTTGAACTGCATTTAGTTTACTAAGAAATGTTTGCAGAACATATATAAAATGATATACAGATTCACGCAAAGAATTGGATACATGGCCGTCTATAAATGATAATTTCTGGAAATGTGATTCCAGTACTTTTAAGAGTGTTTTACTTTGAATTAAACTTTAGCTAAATAGTGGTGTGTAATAAGTTACTAGATTAACTATAGGCATGTACAAAAATACTCAAGTATGTTTCCATGTATTAGTATAAATTGCTGAAAGAGAAATTTAAAACTGTTATGCGTTTTCTTCTAAACTAAATTTCCCCATTATATATCAACCTACAGATCAAATACAGGGCTGTTCAAAAGAATTGGAATACATATTTGGCTATGGACGGTAACTGTTGAAAC
This sequence comes from Maratus speciosus, assembly GCA_963932465.1. Taxonomy (NCBI): domain Eukaryota; kingdom Metazoa; phylum Arthropoda; class Arachnida; order Araneae; family Salticidae; genus Maratus; species Maratus speciosus. The sequence goes on from OZ010791.1 coordinate 293,875,723, forward strand.
TAGTTTTGCAAATGTTTTATGCGTTTTCAAAAAGTTTACGTAGTTATCTAATATACCTTATTTCCCTAAATAATGAAGTTTTGTTAAAGAATCCAGGAAGAGTTGAAAAGTGTTTCATAATCTAAGCTTAATGCATGATTTTTCTTTCTTGTTTCATTATTTTTTCCGTAGTTCTTCGAAACAAATAGGGTTTACTGAAATTTCAAAGACTGGTACTGGAGAGAAAGTTTTGTCAGTAAATATCAATTGTTATTACGGTTAATGCGGCCGTGAATATTGCACGATTTTTTTTTTCAGAAAATGTTACATTATTAAAACAACAGGCTTAAATGGATATCGTAACTTTTTCTATTCATGTATATTTTTTCACTCTTCTAGGTTAAATTTAGGTTTGAACAAGTAGTACCATTAAAAAGAATGCAACACACGTTTGAAATTTTATAAAAGGAAAAGTTTAGTTATATAAAACTTTCGGAGTATTGTTTATTTTTTTAACTTGTCAGTAACGCCTGTAATATAAATATAACGAAAATAATAAATCTAAAGACATGTATTTTTATTATTACGTGTAAATAATGATAATAATGTGGAAATTGAAGCTTGACAACATTTAATTTTTAGCTAAGTTATATTTAAAGTTAAGGCATTTACAAAATATTTACAAAAAAAAGAGTCGTCATATTAATTACATCACAATTCTGCGAAAACAATCACAGCACATTCTCATAACGCACGCATCATCGTTCTACTCCGTCGTTCAACTCTATTCCGTTCAGCTCGTCATTTTTCCCCCGCTCACAAAGAGCGTCTTCCGTTCCGAAGCCTGTCCCTCGAACGCATGCGCGCTGTAAGTTCATCGGGAAAGGAAACAGAGTGAAGTCGCTTTGATCGGCAGTTACGTAAAAAGTTGATGGCGCTGTAAGCAGTAGACACTTACTACACCAGGAGGCACGCAAGTGGCGCTCTGGAAGCTATTAAAGGCACTTGGGATGCTAAAAAGGCTTTCCCACAATAATAATAACTTGGAAGACTTATATTATAAACAGGAACAAATACTAAATGGTTAAGAAAACTAAGAAATTAAAATATTGTACATATTAACATGTAATAGTCCTACATCTATAGAATAAAAATTGTTTTTAGTAAGCTAAAAAGTTAATCATAAATAAATCCATATTTTTTTTAAAGAAACCTTTTGGTTCAGTATACTTTGAGGAATAATCTACAATTTTAGTGCATTAGCTTATATTCAAACTCGCATACATCACAGAAACATAGGACTAAAATAAGAAGTTTCTGAATACATACTATATTGAACTACTAAATTTAAATTAGGGGAAGGTGGCCTAAAATGATCCTAGCGGGCAAAGCGATCCACATACGTTTTCTTCCAGACAGGTCGCGCTATCTACCGGGTGACACATAAACTAGGTGTGCCAAGTGAAGAAGAAGAAATGGCGGTATTCAAGCGAGCACAGTATTAAGCTTCTGAATAGAATGCTTTGAAATTTTGGGTTTTATAAACATCTGTTTTAAGGTAGGCATTAACTTTCATATTTATTTAGATATTCAGTCTTTCATGTACGGAAATATGACTTGGCTTATTTAATAGAGTATGTGTTTAGATGTAAACTACACTTGCTAAGTTTGCTATGTTTCTCGGCGTCATCCAGTAATATGACATAAAATGGGCGGCCATGTTGACGGGTAAATTTTTTTCTATCATTGTGGCAACATTTTCCAATTCTGCATGTGCTCATCTGTAATTGGTGTTTACCTTAGAGCTAGCACCACCTGTCGCACTCTTTGTAAGCTGTCCTCTTTCCCATTTCTGTTCATTTGTGATCTTGTTCTTCTTACGGGAACGTGTTTACAGTAGCCGATGACGGGCTGTTATATTTTCCATCTCGAAACGCGTCCTCTGAATTGCTTTGATTTTATGGTGATTTATGTAAAGTTTTATTATTTTAATTGTGATTTGTCGCCAGTGTTTGGTGCTGTTTTAATTGAAGGATCATTTTGCCCTTTGGTGAGGGTAAAATGATACTTTGGACACTTTTCAAAAATCTATTTTTTTTTTCATTACTCAATTTGGGTTTAAAATATTATTAAAATATATTTATAATGCAAAATATAATGTAAAATATACTAGCAAAGAGCCAAAGTTTTATTTAAACAGTTATTTTATTTTACACAAGTTTTCTCCTTAAGGGGATCATTTTAGGCCGCATTCGCTTATTTTTCGCCGCATTATTTTTCGCTTTTCTAGCAATGAAATTCGAAAACATCTTTGTCTCTCGATCTGAATTAGACCTGATTCCGCATGTGAAAAAGTGTTTTCTTCCTTATAGTTTCTAGAATTCCTATTTCAATAATTTTTCTCTACTCCTAAGGGTATTTCTGCTAATGAGTACCGTCAATTCACTTACTTTTAATCTATTGTATAGTAAGATATACGTAAAATGTTAATAGGAATACTTTGTTTTCCTTCTATGAAGTGCTATTTTTATTTCTACTTAAAGAAATTAATCTTATATTGGCCATAAATATGGAATCAAACATTATCCTTTTCCCTTTAAAAACAAAAAAAAATTAAAACAATTATGAAAACCGGTCAGAATTAAAAATAATGTATTTTAATTTTCAGTACAAAGTTAACAGAATATAATTCAACGTAATAGGAAGAGACTTCTATAACAGCGGCGCAGCAACTTATTTTCTTAATAGGATTCTGGAAACAGATGGTTGATGATTTTAATCAGAAACATATTAATTATTCCTTTTATCAAAAGGAGATCATAGGAAAATCTAAGAAATATTTTGACAATTTAAAGCTATCGATTTACTTTATTTCAAAGAATTCTTTCATCCTTATCAATGTTAAAATAATGATCATTCCTTTAAGCGTTATGCCTTTAAAAAGTTTTAAGATCCAATTTTCTGTGTAAATGAATCCAATTAATGAACACTTGCGTTAAAAAATGTGATGGCCGTTTCATAATTACTGTCTACATTATCAACGTCATTTTTCTCTCTTGTTTTGTTCCTATTTTTATTGTTATACGTTACATGAATTATTTTAATTGCTTATTCGGAGTAAAACTTTCCGAAAGCAAAAAATTAAGCACTATCACTAGAATCGAAAGGTAATCCAAACATGTTACCATTTTTTAAAATTAAAACTGTATTAACCTTATTAACTTTTTGTTGTTTATAAATGCAATAAGGCTGCAAAAGATGAATACATACATACAAAATGAAGTTCAAAATAACGTAACCTTAAGGGCAACATTAACTGCAAAATGAGATGAAAAAATAATAACATTGATTTATCTTTTCTCAGAAACTACTGAAGTGATTTCAATATATTTTGGCATTATAATTAACTATATTTTGATCGTTTCATTTTTCTGGAAAATCCATTCTTCTTTAGAAATGTTAATTAAAAAAACTTGCATATTTTTGTTTTCAAAATCACGTAAATATTGAATTTGATATTTTTATTTTTTGCCAAACAAACACTTTATAATTTAGCTATTGTCAAAACTGTAAAAAAAAATACATATCGAAATCGTTTCAGTAGTTGAATATAATCGCATATTTAAATATCAGCTGTTTTTCGTGTGATTTCGCAACTGTTGTTGGTCCTTTAATAAATGTAATAGGCAATCTATTTTATAAAACATCAAATTTTTAAATTCTTAATCGAAAACGTTATGAAATTGAAATTGAAAATAAGAAATGTATCATGAAAAAAAAACCAAATATTAGATCTTCAATACATTTTTTAAGGATAAATAATAGGAAAAGACAGTTCATTCCTATCAGCTTCTTATAATTAAACATTTAATTTACAAAATTCAGGAAACTTTTTCGGTTAAACAATCTTTTGTAAAGACAATTGTTTTCGAAAGAGTTCGAAGATTTTTTGAAAAACCAAATAACTACACAATTTCAGTCGGGAATACATGATTTTTGGTGTTATATTTCTATATAATAGAAGGCATTCAATTTCGGCAAGGGGATGAGAAAAAAAGCAAATGATTTAAAACTGTAAACAGTACATTTGTTTTGATCAATGTTAAAATTTGAAGTCAAATTTTATAAGAATTTTTATTAGCCATGTCTAATGATACCGCCAGTAGAGCCAACTTTTGCAAAATATTGGGTGAACTAAAAAATATTTGAGTAAAATAACATATACAATCTTCCCCCTTAATGCGTGTGTGTGTGTGGAGACAGGGGCGAGAATTGAGGGAATGACTAAATGTAATTCGATGTTAAATTATGTTTTTTTTTTCTGAGAAAAATATAAAATTATTATAATTTAATAAATAATTTTATTAAATTATATTCTAATAAGTTCTTCCTTATAAAAAATTAATATTTATTATAAATAATATAAAAATTGCTAACAATTGAAAATGCAAAAAACTGGATGCAAGAAAGACATTACAGTTTAGTCGTCTAATTGCTTTATCAATTCAAGACATTAAAGCAGATGGCAAAATATGCAGGAAATTTGTTTTTGAGAGAAATTTATTTATACATGCGCTGAAGGAGTTTTCTCTGCTCCAGTAAGTCTAATTGATGTCCTAATTATTTTTCAAACAAAATTATTTTGAGAACGTCTATAAAACCAAATTTCATTTCAGCGATTAAATAAATAAATAACGAATTAAATCAATTGATATTAGGTGGCCAAAGGGATCAAATTATTGAGTGGGCTTGCACCCTACGGGCCCATGTAAGTTGGAGCCACAGGATACCGCATAATTCGTATTTTTACTTTCTGCTGTATTCATAAGAAGAAAGTATTATATACGTAAAAATTTTCTACCTCCGTTTTCTGACAGATTTACACATTTTGGAATATCTTGAATATGATTGGCTCGTTTTGGACCGATGTCTGCCTGTCTGTCTATGTGTTGCACAAACTCGGTACCGTAAGTCAAGAGCTAATGGACAGAATTTCACGAAACTTTATATTTAGATAAACTTTGACATAAATTGATGTTGATTTAAATTTACTATATTTCACTTTACAATATGCACTGCTCCATGTCTTCCATGATTATGTTATATCTCGGAATTTATTAAACAGAATTGAACCAACTTTGTATGTAAGATGTTTTTTTATGAAATAATATGCTTGTTCAGTTTTGGTTACTGAGCTCTCAACAGGAACGCTACTATGTAGTGCTTCGACCTGTGAACATTATAGCTGTTCTACTAAGAACGTATCTAAACTAGTAAGCTCAGTTTATACAGAAAGAAGTACAAAGATGACCCCTCCCCCTCCGGGAACCCAGCTTTCGCTTTAGAGTTGTAGTGCAATACCGGGGCATACATTTCAGCCTCTGAAGTTTAACATGGTTTAAGAATTCCACCCAGTTTTGCATTTGATACAATCAATATAAATATACATGTTAGCTAAATTTTGGATGCGTACATCCAATAGGAGGATCTGTTGTACTGGTCTTTTTATACAGTAATCACCGTAATTCCATGTTAATTTCAAATACATTATATTTCATTATTGTTGATATATAGTAGCGCTATTTAAATTAATATATTAGAATAATAGAGAAGAAAAAACTTTGTGATCGGCACTGTATACTAGCTCTGTTATTTATGTAGTTAATTAAAATAAAAAGCATTGTTTTGACAGTACCAAATTAAAATCACACACACACACATTCATGGACCAGAAAAAATCATGTCTTTTAAGTCATGCATTGTAGATTTGCTAACAAATGTTTTTTTTTTTTTTTTGTAAAATGCATGGTTGGTGTTTTTTTTAATTTTTCGATGTCAAAAGATGTTATTTCTTTCATAACTGCAAGTTATCGTAATTTTTCATACCTGATATGAAATTAAGTATCGAACGATTCATATGTTTGAAAATCTAAATTAAGTGAAAATTCTACGCATTTTTTATTTTAAATCAAGAGTTACTCTAAATTTGAAAGAGAAATGTGTGATAAATAATTGCCTTAATACTTTTAAATGCTTCATACAAAAATTATTATTGTAAATTTATATCACTTATTGACATATCTATGACGAAACATAGAGTAATTTATTTATTTTGTTAATTGTTTAACAGCTTTCTTTAGAGCTATGCATCGTAACTTTTCTATTGCAAGATTCCCACGCGAAAATGAAAAGGAAATAAATAGTTTGACGAATTTTTTTTTTTAAGTTAATATTACGTCATTTTGGAAGTACACTATATGGCCAATGGTGACCGATCCCTTGCGATTTTAGACGTTTTGTTAAATACCTAGAAAAATACAGGAGGAATTATCCTCAAACTTCAAATGTGTAAACAGCAAAGTAGACGTCATATATTTCCGCGAAGATTTCTTCCCAAAACCCCACAGACGTCCGTCAACAAACTGAAGAAAAACGAATATCATTTGGATAACCCTGTAAAAACTAATGTCTCAAAAACGTTAAAACTTTAGAAAAAGTTTAGGAGGCTTCTTGTAGTAAACTGTTTTAATTTTTATGAGGATTGCACATATACTCGTAGAGAAATTAATTTTTTTATAAAAACAATCCCAAATTTAGCCAAGTGTTTTGCATATAATTGGCAGAGTTCTTAATATAAAACAATGTTCTTTTCACGAACTATGACAAACAACATTGTACACAATACCCTGCAATCAGAATTAAAAAATAATAAATATTGGCTGAAAAATTAGCAGGTTCACTAAATAATGTTTCACTCCACATGCGCGAATGCAATCAAAATATAATCTGCATAATGTATTAGCTAAATGTATAGAGCAACTGTTGTGAAAGTCTCAAAAACATATCTTGAAAATTCTGCAAGTGTTCGTCGATAGAATAGTCAAAATCCGCTGTTCCCAAAGGAAGCAAAAAGATGAGGGGCTATATCTAAATATAGTAGTGCGTGCAATATTGTGTACATGCAATAGTGTGTAACTTATACTATATTTGGATATCCCCTCATATTTTTGCTTCCGTTTGGGAACAATGGGTTTTGAGCTTATTCTATCGACGATCACTTTCAGAATTTCCAAGCTATGTTTTTGAAACTTGCACAAAAGTTGCTTTACACATTTAGCTAATACATTATGCACATTGTAATTTGATTGCATTCGCGCATGCGCTGTGAAACATTATTTAGTGCACCTGCTCATTTTTCATCCCTTATTTATTATTATTTAATTTTGATTGCTGGGTATTGTGTACAATGTTGTTTGTCATGATTCCTGAAAAGAGCATTCTTTTATATTAAGAACTCTGCAAATTATATGCAAAATACTTGGTGAAAATCGGGATTGTTTTTATAAAAAACTTAATTTATCCACTATTATATGTGCTATCTTCCAGAAAATCAACACAGTTTACTACAAGAAGTCTTCTAATCAATTTCTAAAAAGACATTCGTTTTTCTTCAATTTGTTCACGGTCCCTTATAGGGTTTCGGGAAAAAAATCTTCACTGAAATATATAACGTCTACTATGCTGTTTACACGTCTGAAGTTTCAGGATAATTCCTCTTGTATCTTTCTAGATATTTAACAAAACGTCAAAAATCGCAAATGACCGGTCATCATTGGCCATACAGTATATAATGGACGTCAGCAGGTGAATATATAACGTCATATGAGTTTGAAAAAATGTATTGAAGCATGATAAAAACCCGATTATGGAAAGATTCACATGTTTTAACATTTTGCGGTTCTCTGAATTTGCTTTCGCTATTTTGAAATCTATATTTTAGAGCTCATTCTTAGTGAAGAACTGAAATAACGATTTCAGATTTTTTTAAAATAAAATTCATAGAATTTTTCTACTTGCCATTTTTCTTTAATCATGAAAAAATTATTTAAATAACAAAATACTCGGATTCTTAGTGAAGGTCTGAAATAGATATTTCAGATTTTTTTTTAAATAAAATTCATAGAATTTTTCTACTTGCCATTGTTCATTAATCAAGAAAAGATTATTTAAATAACAAAATACTCGGAAAAACTATACAAAGTACTCGAGATTAAAACCTTTTCATCAAAAGGTTTTAATCTCGGTGTCAATCCAGATCGCACATCGCAGATTATATTTACTAAGTAAGTAGGTAATCTGTCTTCCGGATTAAATAAAAAAAAGAGTGAAAATTACGTAAATTAACACACAATCGTTGATTTTTCAAAACAAACATTCTTAAAATTCCGGGCAACTCCGGGTACTTTAACTGGTAAATTATAATTATTTTACTATATTTGTTCAATACAAAGATATTCAGAATAATGGATTCATTTTATAAATCGCTACATAGATCTTAATACAATCTGGACTAGAGAAATTTTATTGTCAAATACAGAGGCACTGTCCATTTCTGTAAATACTTTGGTCGTATTTTAAGCTAATAGGTGAAAGAGTATAGAAATATCAACTTGACTTAATATAAGACCTCTGGGAGGCGCTGCGGCTAGTATATTGATTACATTTATTATACAACTTCAAATTTAGAGTACTATCTAATCCATTCAAAGTAGCTGAGGTATAAGTCGGAATTATTTTTATGTAATTCCTCCCCCAGTAATTATTTTAGAGCATATTAGAACATCAATATTAAATCTTTTAATTGGTATATATGTAGAGATCTGAAAAGGTGGTAAGGTAATTACGATGCTAGTATAGATTATTCAACGTTTAATATTAAATATTTTTTATTAAAGCTTTCTGTAATATTTAATCATGAAGAATTGTGCATGAAAAAAGTATATTTTTCATTAAATTCAACATATTTTATTTTTTAATTCATACATTTTAAAAGTATATCACTGTAACATTGTAATTTTCTTTATGGACTTATTAGTTGCGGCGCACCTAGGAGATATGTTAGTGGCTTACCGTTACATCTGATGTGATAATATTATCTATCCTCTTCTGCCTTATTCAACAGGAACCAAACACGTGGTAGAAATGTCTTTATTGTAATTATTTTTAAGATTTGCCAATTTTATCGAATACAAGGATAATATGCATATTTAAATTAAGCTTAAATAGCCTTATAATGGAAAATCGATGTTTTCCAATGTGCAAAACTTTAAACAGGAGGATTTACAAAGTGTGCGTTCATATCTTTTTGCATCGATTTCACCAAAGAAAACTATGTTATTTGAAAGTTTTGTTTCACTTTCTTAACGCTTCACTTTCTTAGGGACAATGTGGAATGTTTATAGAAATCTGATGCTGAATCAAACTCGCATTTACAGATCGAAGAAATATATTGGTTGATACGCGAACAATGTATTTTCGTGTCTAAATTTGGCTCGGTTCTATGCATACATTCCGACTGATGTACTTTATCGGCAGACCTGGATCGCTAGATTTCCTTATTTCAACTCTTAAATAAAATATATTTTTTGTTGCATCTGATAACGTAAGGTTTCATACGGTCGTCTCCTAGATTATTAGCGTCGCCGAATACATTCTTCAATGTACCCCTCTATGTTTGGCTGTCTCGCTTGCAGGCAACTGTCGAAAATATAAACTTCCTTCACTCACAAGAAGAAAAACTATAAGCGTCGTGAAACTTTCGACTTGAAGAGATAAATAGACACGACTTCACAACAACAAGTTCACCAGGTAAACCTATTTTCAAGTATATTACTGACTTGGGCAAAAATTTATTAAGTAAAAACCGTACAAATTTTGAGGCAGTAGAAAAAGGTTGTAACTTTAGTCGTAATGCACTAGAGCTGGATTATTTATCAATATATCGATCAAATATTGATATTTTTTCATCATCACAATAACGATATCTAAGCTCTGACACTGACGATATATCCCAACAACGATATCTAAGCTCTAACTCTTCCATTATATCCCAACAACATTTTTTTCATCACTGAGACTTCGAATGCCGAGAAGAAGCGCCGAATATTCCGATATCTTCAATTCTTTCTTTTGCCCGATACATACATTTATCCACTGCATCGCTTCATTCAAACCAGAATATCGCCTTCAATGATTATCTATCTTTCGTTAATATACCGGAAATCCGAGTAATTAATATCCCAATACATTATCTTAATACATCTATATTCGTTGGTACTCCAGCAAACTGCGAGCAAATTCCACACTGTCCATTCGTTACTCAATAATACTCTTATTTTCTGGATTATGTGTTTTTGTTCCGCCGCAGCTAATGGTCCTGATATATTGCAAGATATCTAGACATTGAAATATCATAGCTAATAAAAGGAGCTGAAATATGTTCTGGTTATTGTCGAATCGACAGTAGTACTACAGCTTAGCAGCTGGGAACCTCGGCTCGCTCGGAAAAATCAGAGACCGTTAATGGTAAAGATTTGCCTTTTGTTTCTCCTCACTTTGGTAAAGTTTCTTCGCTCGTTCACTGTGATGGTTGGTTGTTTTTGAGCTGAGCTTCTTAGCTACTAACGTCTAGTATCTATTTCCTACGCTGCACTCAATTTTCATTCTAATTGCAACTTCTTTGTCGTGTTATCGTTAGATCGAAGTTTGCCCGGGTAAATTTAATATATACTGTTTTGATATTTCAACTTAAAATGAATATCTATCAAAAATCTAAATTTAAATTAGCATAAAACTATTCCGTAATGTTATATGAATATTTATATTTTAAAAAAAAGTTTCAATATTGTATTCATGTAGTAAATAGATAGGAAGGTATAAATACAATGAAGTTCTTAAATGTTTTATTATTAAGAATGCATTGATACCTTATAGAAAGATTGAAAAACAGCATTTCTGCTGCATCTTTTATCCATTGAAACCTATTTAATTACATTAGCATGATATGTGGAATTAAATTATTTTTAGTTTTTCTTTTGCTCTTTACTTATTTTATCATATTAAAATCTTGAAAGTCATAAATTTAAGAACATTTTTTTTTAATTTCTTTTTGATAATATTCCCAGTTGTACGCGAAAAATTAAATAGTTAAAATGTTCTTAATACGTAATATATAAAGTGGGAAGAATAGAGAACATACTATTTTTAAAAGAAAAATACTATGCAAGCAATGCAAATAGATATCGAACATTGGTTCCATTTTCTAAAATATTTCAATTTTGTATAAATATATATAAAGGACGCTGTGAAAGCAAATAGGTATAAAACTTTCGTTGCTTTCTACATCTGTTTGAACTTTAATTTCTGCTACTATACCATTTATGTTATGAAATTAGCTATATTTCTATTCCAGCACACTTTAAGTTAGTTATCGCGATATATCCCCACTAGCAATAATAACTCTTTGATATATTGCGATATTAATTTTCTCATATCGTCCAGCCCTAATGACCACTTATAGTAAAACAACTGTGCGCTATTACATGAGAGTGAGAACAGAGCTCTTAGTGTCAATATTTAGACGTTATCCATCCTATCTCAAAAAAGTCCTTCCGGCCAGTGCCGGAAGGAAGAGGTAGCTTTCATATTCCTTATTTTAAAAAAGCCAACTTATATTATTCAAATACACGAAGCTCAATTTAGTGGAAACCGAATATAGGAGATTCAATACTAATTTTTATCAATACTAAATCATTATGAATGAGAATTTCGCGAAATTAGTCAGCTTTATCCAAGCTGCTTTTATTTAAAGGAACTTATATTTGGCTGCCAAATTCGGTTATTTCTTAAAGAGCCTGCCATTTTAAGACAACATGGTGGATGAGGCTAACCAGTGAACTTGGTCGAGACCTTAGTAATTGCTGTGCACATGCTCACTCACATCGGAATCAGTTGATATATACAAGTGTGTCGAGGCAAAAAATCAGATTTTTCAAAATGTCACTCACATTAGAAATTGAAACTGCTATATCTGAGCCAATTTTTAAGATAAAGACAAACAAAAAAATGCTCCTGTATCCTTATATCAAGGTCAAATACTTAAGAAAGAAACCTTTTTCAATTTCTAATTTTTTTGCACCTCACTTTAAATATAATTTTTTTAATTTAATGGCCACCATTTTTAAACAAGATGGCTGATGAAGCTGGCCAGCGAACTTGGTCGAGATATTGATGTATACTATCCACATGCCTTCTTACATCAAAATAAGCGAATACGTGTGTTATCGCGTGACAAATACAAGATCGTTTCAAAATGTTAGCCATGCTAGAAATTCAAAGTGCTATAATTCAACCATTTTTTAAGATATAAACAAAAGAACAAATTTTCAGAAACAAAAACTGCTCCGGAATCTTTGTATCAAGGCCAAACACATAAAAAAAATCTTTTTCATTTTCCAATTTTTTAATACCTCATTTTAAATTTTAAATTAAATTTGTTTTAATGGCACCCCCTTTGAAACAATATGGCGAATGAAGCAGGCCAACGAACTCGGTCGACCCATTGGTATGTACTATGTACAGACGAAGTTACAACTAAATCGGTTAATAAATACGCCTGTTATCGCGTGACAAAAATCAGGTCTTTTTAAAATGTCAGCCACAATAGAAATTAAAAATGCTATAACTCAGCCATTTTTTCAGATATAGACGAAACAAAAACTGTTCCTGAATCTTTGTATTAAGGTCAAACACATCCAAAAATATCTTTTTCATTTTCCAATTTTTTGGTATCTCATTTTAAATTTTTTAAAAATTTTTAAATGGCCGCCATTTTGAAACAATATGGCGGATGAAGCTGGCCAACGAACTCGGTCGAGATATTTGTATGTACTATGTACACACCAAGGTACATCTAAATCGGTTCATAAATACGCCTGTTATAACTGTTGTTGAAAAAAATCAGGACGTTTCAAAATGTCAGCCACGCTAGAAATTCAAAATGCTATAACTCAGCCACTTTTTAAGATATGGACGAAACAAAAACTGCTCCCGAATCTTCTTATCAAGGTCAAACACATAAGAAAAAATATTTTTTCAATTTTCAATTTTTTGGTGCCACATTTCAAATTTAAATTTTTCTTAAAAATTTAAATGGCCGCCATTTTTAAAAAAGATGGCGGATGAAACTGGCCAACGAACTCGATCGAGACATTGGTATGTACTATGTATAAACGAAGTTACATCCAAATCGGTTCATAAATACGCCTTTTATCGCGTGACAAAATTCAGGACGTTTCAAAATGTCAGCCACGCTAGAAATTCAAAATGCTATAACTCAGCCATTTTTTAAGATATAGACGAAACAAAAACTGCTCCGGAATCTTTGTATAAAGGTCAAATACATATGAAAAAAATATTTTTCCATTTTCAATTTTTTGGTACCACTTTTCGAATTTATTTTTTTAAGAATTTTTAAATGGCCGCCATTTTGAAACAAAACGGATGAAGCTGGCCAACGAACTCAGTCGAGACATTGGTATGTACTATGTACACACCGAATTACATCCAAATCGGTTCATAAATACGAGAGTTACAGTGTGATAAAGGTCATATATATATATATATATATATATATATGTCAATTTTGAACGGAGGGTGGTTTCGGGATCTGGGGGTCATGATCGATGGAAAATATACCAAATTTTTTTGAAATCGCTTTCCTCCGAACGGCTGCAATAGGTAGCTTTTTGTAATGAAAGCTACCTAACATATGACTGACAACGAAAAGGGTCAATAATTTTTCGATAACTAATCACTGGCTTAAAGACGTCATTAAAAGCGTGCAAAAGTGAAGATGCTCATTTACAGATAAAAGTAACATTTGTAAGAAATGTACAATTATTTTCATGAGAGAATTAGGTTAATCAGGGTGTAAAAAAATCCTGATTTTTTTTTAAAAATCAAAAAAATCAGATTTTTTTGATTTAAATTGGATTTTTTTGATTTAAATCAGATTTTTTTTTTTCCCTGTGTTAAAATATTAAACATCTACCAAGAATTAAGCATTTCAAAAATGAATAACCCTCCAATTACTAACATAATCTATGTTTTTTTGCTTTAATTAATAAAATTTTAATTATGTAATTATAGAAATTTTAAAAAAAACTGCAAATTAAAAATTTCTTTAGTAACATATAACATTATGTGCACTAATATTTTGTAATAATTATATAAATCAATATTAAATATTGCTTATATTTTAAAGTTATTAATAAATTGCATTTAATTTTAAATTGATGATACAGATTAAATTTTGTGATTATTAAACAATTAACTGTTTAATTAAGAACACAATCTACATTTTTGAAAAAGTGGTTGAAAAAAAGGTGATAAATAATCGTTTGATAAATTCATAAAGCGGCCAATAATTTTACACAGGTTCTAAAGCATATGTATATCAAATTGATCAAAAATTGTAGCAATGTATACAGCAAACTCGCACATAATTTATAAATAGATTACAAAAATTGTATTTTGAAATTTAAATCAGATTGTTTCCCCACAACATTAAAATATTTGAATAGCTACTAAATATTATAATGTTTTGAAGTTATTTAACATTTAGCTAGAGGGTTTTTTTAATGTATAATACTTCTTTTTACACAGTTTAATATTGTTATAATTAACAATAACAAATACTACATTTTTTACAAGTGATTTAGTGATAATTTTCATTACTGATTATAATGCTTTTTCACACTATTTTAAAAAATCAGAAAATATGTGATTTTATCATCTGATTTAAATCAGTTGATTAAAATCATTGACACTCTATTGCTACTTTTATTGTATATAAAAGAATGAATAACTTGATTATTAAAAGGAAATTATGACATTGTAAGTTATATTAAATTTAAATATCATTTTTAAATTAAATGCTTTTTATGTTTGTTAGATAAAAGCCATGCTTTTTACAAACTTACTGTACTTAAATTTTTCACAATACTCAGGAATTACGCTTAGAAACAATTATTTAAAGCTTTGTTTTGTGTATTCATAAGTCACAATACCTGTAGAAACTTTCCAAATTATGTTAATCTTAAATTTGAATACTTTTTTACGTCATTTTAATCATTTAGAAAATTTTTGATTTTAATCAATGATCTTTTTTAAAAAAATCACTTGATTAAAATCATGATTTAAATCGCTGATTTAAATCAACTGATTTAAATCGTTGACACCCTGGGGTTAATTATGTTCAGGGTTCTCTCTGCCGCTCGCCATTGCGCGAAATCGCGACAAAATGTTTAATTTAGCGAGTAAATTAACAATCAGACTCGCCAAATTACGAGTGCTCAATTTCTGCTCTGTTTGTGTGTATGCCAGTACACTCGCGACTTATACGCGTTTCTGAACGATAGTTGTAGCTTTACATGTTCAATCGCACCGTGCCATTTACATTGCTCTATTTATAGAGATACGGACTCAATATCAATTCAGTTTAGCAACAGCCAAAGACACAAAAAGGATTATGCGATAGGTTTTTGTCAGTTAATCACTGTCTATGCGCCGGCGTCGCTCTGGTAAAAACTTAAAACAAAATTACTCGCAACAAATGCCAAATATTGAAACGTTTTACTGGAATGTGATGTTGAAATTAAACAAACTATTTATTAGTTGTGCCTAAAGTATCATTGGCCGATCAATTTTTTCTATCGGTCGAAATCTCATAACAATTTTTAGTATATGTTTTCACAACGATAAATCAAAGATAGCTGTTTTTAACTTTTATTTACACATTTAGAACGTATTTATTTTTAATAGTTTCTGTAGCGGATAGCTGAATTTCTATTTTTTGAGTAATTGCAAAAAAATTAGGTTATTTTATAGGTTATTTTAGAACATATTTAAAAAATGGATACAATAAGGGGCTAAAGATAGATCTTTCAGTGTTTTACGCCGAATCTGTTTTGCTAACATTTATTTTCATTTGGCTACTGTTTTTTATTTCTTATTCGCCAAATCGCTAATGTTGGTCAAAAGCCAGCGAGAACACTGATTATGTTCAAAGTGCCCGTTATCGCCTACAATATATATGCATTCGTAGGCATACACATACATTGCCACAGATGGCGAAAAAATCAAGCATACTTAGCCTTATTTTTTTATTAAAATAAATTGTTCCTTGCTTACATGCGTAAGTTTTATTAGCAAACTAGCAGGCTGCGCTAGTCCATTTTTCAAATAAACCTTCAATCAAACGAAATGGAGAATTCGACCCTGTATTTTAAATTAATATGGACCTTCACCTGGAAAGTCTTTCCGCATTTTCTGAATACGCATCGGACGCCATTGCGCTATTATATTATCTGATGCGTTAGACGAAATTCGGGCAGTTCAGAAGCAACTCTTTAGTACATCCTGTATACTTTGGGAGGGAAATTCAGCCATTACGATCATCAGAAATTAAAATGTTCTCTAATCACCACACTACTAAAAAAGAGAGAATTACAATGATTGCAAAGATTGACTATTTAACTTAACCCCTTAATTCTCGCTCCCGTGATATTCACGGGCTGTGTCTTTTATTCATTTTATTCTTTTTTCTTTGATTCCCACCAGTTTTATAAAATAATGTAATCGGCTTTATTGTGGTATCATTTTACCCGTTATTAAATAAGGTGAATATTTGTTTTTTAAAAAAAAATGGTTCCAATAAGCAATTTGAATTTTTAAACCGTAATTTAATGCGACCGTAAAGGGGTTAAAGAATGTTCGGGTTATTCACTTTCGTTTATTAGTTCTTTTACTCCGGGCTTCGCAGCTTGGTGCTATGTGTGGATCTGATAAGATAAATGCAATCTCTCTCTACGTTACATTATATTTGGTAATATACGTCTTCCTTTGGCAGGTTTTCTATAGTTTCTTATCTTCGAATTCCAGTTGAGTAAATACAGTCAAAACAGTATTTAACTTTTATATTTAAAATAATGGGAATAATGTAAAAGTGGATATTTAAAGCTGAATTGAGTGGATAAATTTAAAACAATGTCATTTTAACTGCCGTTTCTTTTTATATACCAGTTTTAATCATGCAACCATTAACCTAGGAAAATAACCTCGATAACTGATTCAAATAGGAAACTACACCTCTAGTTTTCATTCAATAAAATCTTCCCAATCATCCGTAATCGGATTCAGAACCAAGTTTGATGTGAAACGTTAGAAAGGTCCGTAACGGTATGGCTAAACCAGATTAATGGTATGTACCAGAGTTAGCTACAAAACAGAGTTAATTATGCGCCAAACTACATTCCATTAAATAATGTAAAATTTTTGTTGATTTAATTTTAAATCTTGCACTATCAAAACTCTTTGCGAATGATAAATAAAGTTAGTTATGCAAAATTTTTAGTAATGATCTTTTTGGCAAATCGAAGATTTTTTTTTCGCTTTTCGCTAGCGTAATAAGACGGAGAAATAAACATGCTTGTTATTTTCAAGACGTCATTAGTTATCAGACTGTTGCCTAAATAAAACTAAAAACGTTAATTTGTGACTCCGATCAGCTGCTCAGACTGTGCATCAGAAATGTCTCTATAATGATTGAAATTTTATTTAAAACTGAGGTACTTTTTTTAAAAACCTAGGCTAAATGAACAGATATTGTTCCATTGGCCACATTTGACATTTGAAAGTTTTTTTTTGTACATTCAAAGTGATGCTTTTTTAGTGATAGTAAAATAACTGCAGATGAAAAATATATAATAGTAAATATTCTTTTGTCTGTTTGATTCATAACAAAAAAACATAAATTTACTAATCGCTTAGTATAAATTTCGCGTAATCTTTTGAAATCGGATTTACCGTCGACAGTTCCTTTCAACATTATATAGTAAATTCTCCAATTGTAGTGTAGTTGATTATAAAAGATTCATCCAATATCTTTTAATAACATCTCTAAAAGAAGGGAGGATATGGGGAAAAAATGACGAATTAAATGGAATATCGAAAAGTGATTTCAGAAAGCAATTTTTATTGCAAAATGTTTTCTTTCGTGATAGTAATAACGCATAATTGCTTACATTTTCTTAAGAATAATCTTTACCGCTCAACATTGCAAGCATTGAATGTTTCTGTAAGGTAAATTAAAGATATGTTTTTATTTTTTAAAAAATGACCAATATTAGCTAATCTGGCTTCGAGTTATAAAAGTCACAAATTTGGGGAAAACAAACCGACATATTTTGGCAGTAAAGTATGGTGAGAAATTTTTTAAATGTCTGAAATTAAATTATTTAACAATATGTATGTGTGTATGTGGGAGACATTTATACTAAAATTAAAATATTTGACTTCATTTTTAAAATATTAATTGCTATTTATATATTGTACATTTTAATCTTAAAAAATACTCTAAAAATGCTTTCGCACACTTGCAAAATCCCCTTTATTGTAAACATTGCTTGAACCTATGTCACGCTTCCGTCTTTTTGGCTTAAAATCAAATTGTTTGGCGACAAAAGTTGAACTCAAAATCATAAATAAACATATAATGTGTAAATCATAAGTACCATCATTTTTACAATTATATCTGCTAGTTTCGTCTGTAAGTCACATGATGGAGGAGTTAGAAATTAAAAAGAACAAATCAAAAACAAAATTGTTACTCACAAGGAAGGTCTCTTTAAAGAGTATACTCAAATTATTTTTTTTTAAAAATGCTTATAAAACTATTCATGTATGTAGTAAAACATCAGTCAAATTTGGCGGCGGAATCTCAATAAAAATCTGAAAAAAGAACAAAGAAATATCTAGTAATATATTCGAGTATTTGGCGCAAAAAAGACGAACGTTCCAAGCTATTTGGTTAGCCAACACATTTCCTTTCCAAATGCAACGTATTTAAATTCATTTCGAAATTGCTTTTAAATAAGCGTTTAACTGCCTAAAACTTAATGAATTTAAACCTAAACGAATGATTAGCGTATTATTTTTTATCTGTAAGTGTATATAATATATACAAATTGCGTGTGGCAGTAGTTATTTAACTTTACATGGCTTCACCGGCTGGAAAAGTTTTAAGGTTACTATATTTGATTATCCTGTCGACCAATTTCGCCAAATTATATAAATTGCCAAACTACTCGCCAAATTATACAAATTGACAAAATTTTTATTTTAAACAACGAAAAAATAAATAAATTTGTAAACATTAATAAAATTACAAATAGAAGTCAAATTAAAAAACACTTGTTAACGCAACAAACGTGTACCGTGTTTATTGTCAACTGAAAGTAAAATTTACGATCAGCCATTATTGCCATTTAATCTTATAGTTTGGTGATAGTTTTTTTTGCCGACGCACGACGGGATAATCAAATAGTACCGTTTTAAGTTTGTTTTAAAAGTAGCTGGCTAATTAAAAATGCTATCTTTAAACATTTTTATATTAAGTAGTTGTTTCCATGGCAACAATAACCTTCACTTTTTGTTTCTGAAACTAACAGTAACAATATCGAAGTCAAATTGCCAATGTTCAGAATCGGACATTAATTTTGAGTTTGGAACAAATTTAATAAACTTAAATTTTGTTTTAAACCGTATAATTACGATAGTAAAATTTTAATATATACACATATAAAGGTATATGACAAAACTCTAATAATAAAAATGCATTTATTTAAGTTAAACTTAATCTAACTAACTTCGTATGAAGAGTAGAAAAAGGTTTTACTTAAAAATTATTTATTATAAAAAAGTATCATTCAAAATTTTATTGTGTCGCCAAACAGCATTAAATTACCAAAAGAATTGAATTTTCATTATTTTTTTACGAACGTTAAATCGAGGTTCTGCCGATTTTTTTTATAGACATATTATATGTCATGAGAAGAATATTCTATATATTCCTCCTGAGAAGATTATTATATAATTTTTTCAGATATTTCTGAGCATGCGCTTATGGAAACTTCCTTGATATCATCCTATCAATTTTTCAGATGCATTTTTCTTAACCTGACGCAAAAGATAAATAGCCAAATCTTATTTCAATTGCAATATTTTTACTGAGTAATTTTTTAAGCATTACGAACATTCCCTTTCATGTTTAAATTAAATATTTTCTTTTTTTAATATTATCACTATTAAAACTGATTTTTTTCTGGTTTTTTTACTTTTTTTCTTAAATAAAATTAGTAACCGATTTTTCTTTTATTTTTCGGGGTACCGTTTCAATAGCTGTTTCAATTTTTTTTATCAACAATAAATTTCGCCATGAAATAAAATGGTAACCTTATCGTCCAAAATAACAGAACTTTCCGTCATAATTCTATAACTAATCTACGTAGAACGATGTGTTATAGTTTAAAACCTTTCCTGAAACGATACCTACCTAACAGTATAAATTTCGTCACAATCGATGCAGTAGAACTCGCAATATAGAGGTTCGGAACGAAATTTCCCTTTGGATTTTATATATACTAGCGGATCATACCCGGGTTCCCCGGGTTACAGAATATAGGTGAAAACATTTTTTACTGAAAATAATTTTTTACATGGAATAACTTTTTTAGATTGCCCGCTAACACTAAAAAGCAGTTTTCATATGAAAAATATGAATTATATTACAATCAAATAAAGTTTTGAAATTTATCAAAAGCGATATTTTCATATTAGATGAATGTTAAGTATTATTTGACCGACATTTTGCTATTTACGGCATCTTTTTATATTCTGATAATTTCAGAGCTTTAAGCGCGTAGTTCAATTACATGTCTGTTAAATTTGTGTTTTATTTATATTATTTTACTTATTTATTCATAGGAAAGTTTTTTTTATCGCTATTAGCTGTATGAAAATGATGAACTCTTTATGTTGTTTTAAGGGCAAACGGATTAATCTTTCGTAATCGAGCTCCGCGCGATATAGATAAATTAAAAAAATATTTCATGCTTTAAAATTGTTTTTGAAACCACAGTCAATCAGTAAACTGAGATGCACTTTGCAAACAAATTCCATTTGATTTTTTTTTTCCTATTTGTTGATCTAAAATTTTAAATTATACTGTTACAAATATGTTAGATTTGTGTTTTTTTAGTATTATTCTTTTATTTGGTTATAAAGGAAGTATTAATTTCGTTATACAAAAATAGCCAGAAACAAATGCTGAACAGTGCTTGTTGCTTTATGTGCAAAATGCTTATTATTATTATGGATTGAAACCGGCATGTGATAAGATAAACTTTATAATATCATGCTTAAAAATTATTTTTAAAAAAATCAGTCAATTAAGATACAGTTTTTAAACAAATTGCATTTGAAAGTAGATTTTTTCCCTATGCGACGAAAATTGAAAATGTACGATGGTCAGAAGTTAAAAAAATTGCAGTAGCAAAAATTTCAAAACCAAAATTTGATCGTGAAGTGTTGCTTTTCGCCGAGGCTAACGAAAAAGACAGGCTACCACGGTACATCCCAAGTGTCTTTTTTTACAGACCGCTAGAATGGCGTGAAGCTCTTTTTGTACATCTGCATTGGTGCATTCAAGTATCACGTGACTCCAGCGGTCTGTAAAAATAAGTACCTTGAATGCACAACGGTAGCCTGTCTTTTTCGTTAGCCTCGCTATTCGCAAAATGACGTCAGCGTTACGGACAGATACGTTTGTCCTTTATAATATAGACACGTAATCAGTAAAATATGATTAACAGGTTGAGTGTCACGGTGACTGACACTGAAGTTTAAGAAATTTACAGTGTTTTAAGTAATTTTTAAGAAAGTATAATCCTGTAATAAATAAAAGGTAAGTAACTTTTAAATAACTTTCTGCAATTACTTAAAACAATATATATATTTTTAGTTTTATATTATATTTTAGACCGTCAGTCATCGGTGAATGACTCGTTTTAAACGGAAAGTTCAGTGTCAGTCACCGGTGACTGACGTGGCGCTTAACGTGTAAATATCAGTTTTAGGATGAGGTTATCAAGTGAGGATCTTATGCTTGGTATTCCGGAATGAAAAACAGCAAAATTTATTCCACTCTGACACGATCATAGAATTTTTTACGGATGAAATCTAAACCCGACGTGCTTTTCACCTTCTCAAAATTTACATACACACTTCTCATATCCGTATACACTATTTTTAAAAAATTTGTATTTAGTTTGATCATTTTAAAATAATTTTAACTCAAAACTTGAAGTCACGATTGTCAGCAACATCTTTTATGTGAACAGACGCGCTCTTAATTTGAGATTCTAATCTCAGCACCGGAGAGTAAAAATTTCCGAAATTTATGTTTTTTAGGCGTATTTGTGTTAAGATGTTCAGTTTTATCTATGAAAGTGATCATTTTCTTTTAAATATGACTTCACTTTCACTTAAATAAACTTTTCGCCTAGTGTCTGAAAATTAGTATCAGTACTCATGCAGAAGAAAAACAAAATGGAAAATTTATCAAGAAAAATGTTTGTTTTTAAAATTCAGTATGCCATTTTCCGTTCAAAATATTATGCCCCTAATGGGATTTTGCGCCACTACAACAATTTTTATTAACAATTTTGAATTTTTATCAGAAAATGGCATAAATAAAGATAAATAAACCTCATTATTTCTCTCTTCTCTGCAATAATGAAAGCTATCTAATTTTCACCATTTTGAAGAAATTTCAGAAAATGCTTTTAAAATTAAAATATAAAAATGGGTATTTACAAAAAAAAGAAAAAAAAACAGCTAGTGCGATCACATCTATAAATGAACAGCTTTCAGTGTTAAAAAAAATTATTAGTAAAATTGGTTCAGCAGAAAGATCAGAGCATCTGATTAAAAAACACACTTGTGTTTTAAATATATAGATTATATAAAATTGTGAAAAATTAAATTAAGCAAATTATATTATTTTGATAAAATTATAGTAGAATGTCCTAAAGAATAGCATTAAAATTTTATTAGTTGAGAGAATTTTGGACAAAAACAAAAGAAGTAACAGGAGTGAAAATGACTCACTTCTACAAAACATATTTCAGTTTTAAGAATTAAATTACCCAATTTTTTATAAAATGACGTCATTTGCATCTGTTAAAGCAATCCACTTTTACAATCCAGTCTTAAACTTCATCTATAGAAAAATATTCATATGACGTCATTATCGCGGAATAACAGACGATATTGTTGACATAGCACGTATTTTAATTTCATCTTTTTTTCAGGTTTTAAAAGAAAATGGCAACAAAAAGATACAGTAATCTCCTATTTTTGACTATTTTCCGTTTACTTTCAATAGAAATGGAGTACTTTTGTTACCACGATTAGGAAAATGGTATTAAAAACTACAAAAAAAAATCTCAAAAATAAATTGAGATACAGCTTTCAAACAAATTGCATTTAAAAGTACATATTTCCCCCTATACGACGGTGTAAAAATTGAAAATGTGCGATGTTTAAAAGTTTAAAAATTTGCTGTTGCGAAAATTGCGAAACCCAAATTTCATTTCAAATTTCAAATGTTGCCATTCGCAGAATGACGTATGCGTTACGCACAGATATGTTTGTCCTTTATAATGTAGATAAATAAGTAGATGTGCTTTTGACTCGTAATACCACACGTATTTAAGTCGGTAACTGCATATCGAAAAACTTACATTTTAGGACTTCTACATATTTTCTTTGTTTTTTTTTCTTTTTTCGATATCTCTCGTAATTTTTGAGATTGGGTCAATAACTTCTAAAATTTACTATTAGGGGGCGCTTCAATCAAACCAATATGATAGAGCATAATCGTTGTACAATAGGTAGAAACTTGTTCCACAGTTCTAGATTTAGCATTTCAGACGTTATTGGGTGCTTCTTGACTTTAGTTTTCACCCTATACATTATATAAGTACTTATTGAAACTAAAAGTATGAATACTTGGAAGAGTTATATTTTGACTCAAAGTATCAGTTTAAAATAACAATTACAAATGTTTCTAAAGCAGTTAAAATCTCTAGTTCTTCAAACTGCGCGTTGAAGATTTATTCATAAAACGTATTTGGTATGTCATTCTAAGTTAATCTTAATGGTGTCAGAACAATGTTCTTTAAAGTTTAAAAATTATCTTTTTTTTTCGAACCTAATCTTATTTTTTAATTACGATACACACATTTCCCTGTATCTCAAGTATGTAATATCTGTGCTTTTATCTCTCATGTTTCTTTTATTTTCACAAATAAGGCTAAAAAAGAAAACTATGATAAAAAGAAAGATAAAAATAATAATTAATTGTTATAAAAGACGAACTTAAATATTTTAATACCATTTACGTATATTTCCAACCGAAGCATAGACATTAAAATACATTGCTGTAATTTATAACCTGCTTTACAGCTTTCTATGTGGTTAACTAACATTGTTATTTAGTAACAATGTTAGTTAACAGTTGTAAATTTGTATTATCTTATTACATATATATTAATGACCACAGTACAGATATTTGAAATAATTGCTTAATTTTATAAGTCATTGCACAGGTCATGAAATAAATGTCTCTGTAGAAGGTTTATTTTCATACGTAGAGACATTGTACACTCCTTTAAATACTTTGCAAGAATCCTAAATCTTTATAAGTGCATTTTGAGAAATATCAACCTTGAAAAGTTTAAGACCTCTGGGAAATACTGTAACCGGTATATTGATGACATTTATTATGCAATCTCAAATTTAAGGCGCTTTATAAAGGGTGATAAAATAATGTCTGGACTTATTTTTATCAAGTCCCTCTGTGAGTAGTTAAGAGTATCATGAAGTGTTTAATAAGGTAGTAGAGAGTATAAGTTTTTTTCTTTAGAGGCTATAATATTTAGAATTTGAAATAAGTTACAAGATAATTACAATAATATTATAAAAATGTCCATTTTTAAACAATCTATATAATTTTATTTGATGACTGGGTTTAAAGTACTTTATTGGAGATTCTCTTTGAGACTCAGATTTTCAGAAATCTACGTAAACACTTTAATTTCATTCAGAGTGCATAATAAACATTTAGAAGAAAATTTCTAATTTCTTTTCTTTTTTTAACTTTCTTTTTTATTTAAATCAACTTGAAATATATTGATGGCACATAATTTGTAAGAGAAGAAGCAAGGCTTAAGACAGCAATTTATTCTCAGTGCGGTAATTTTAGCCTCAACCATCCTAGCAAAATCATACAGTAGAATATCGTTATAACGAATGTCAGTTTAACGAATTTTTCAATTTAACGAATATAATTTGGATTGTAAAAAAAATCCTGTTATCCTAATTCATTGATAAAAATATTCCC
Organism: Maratus speciosus; assembly: GCA_963932465.1. NCBI lineage: Eukaryota > Metazoa > Arthropoda > Arachnida > Araneae > Salticidae > Maratus > Maratus speciosus. Next base: position 293,900,846 of record OZ010791.1, read on the forward strand.
TTTACCAAATTTTTCAGTATAGTGAATTTAATGAGTGCTCTTTGGAGATTCATTGTAACTAAGTTTTACTGTATTAGGTTCATATTGTTTGTATTGGTTAGATCCTGACAAATATCAGCAACACTAGATGATATTGAATGCAAAAGGTTTCATATTTTCTAACTGTACCTTATTTACCTTTGATTAAAACACTTGTATTGACTTTAAGGTTTCTTTTACTTTTTTCATACGTACAACATACAATGGCGTTATGTTAGCAGTGCTTACACGAAATATATTTTTTCTGAGGCAGTATAAATTAACAACAATAAAAGAAATGCCCCGAATTTGAAATATTACCGTACTTTGGGGTGTTTACATTTTACCAATATTGGTGTAATATTTGCACGAAATATTTAGCAATTTAATGGCCAAAATTTTCAGTGTAAGACCAATATGTCTGATATATTGAGTTTCATTGCATATATTTCCATTTCAAATCCTATATTCTCCCTATATTGTTAGTAAATTAGTACAGGATTGGACAATTAAAGTTGGCTAATTCAGATGGCTCTACACCTGGTTCTAAGACTCAAACAAAGCATAATTTGAGTATTCAAGTGTTACGCTCTATGAAAATCGAAAACAAAAAGTGCTTGAAATCTTGTTATTGCGCGATGCTGCATCAGTAACTAGGTCATGCGCATACTTTTCCCCTGCAGTTTTATTCCTGAAGAAGATTTTAATAATTCATTTAAATTTTATTTAATTATCCCGCTATTGTAACTCACAAATAAAAAAAAAAAACGACAAAATATCGCGATATTGTCTCAGTGGTATATAACATGTAAAAGGTCCAGTGGTTGTTGATTCCACATAATTTATTGATCTATGATAAAAGCTGCAACCAAACCGCACCACGCAGTAACTTTATCTGCACGACACGAAACACCTTAAACAACATAAAGATTCTCTTTCACACAAATTGGACAGCTATGTATGTTCACTTCTCCGTTTAAAAAAAAAAAAAAAAGAATATTTCAAAGAATATTCTAAAAGCAAGAGTGATGTAGAGTCATTTGTGCAAGAAAATGTTGAGCAAAACTTGAGTTCCTGTATCACTTCTTAAATTCTTTAAAACTAATTTTATCAGCCATAAATCGGATATTGTACAGAAGTAAGCAAGTGGTGGTAATCCAATATAGGCTTTATTTCCTATGTGAAGCACACTTTTATTAAAAATGTTCTAAATTGCGTTTTCTTTGATCTGAAACCACTTATCGCAGTGTCTAGCTTACTTTAAAACATTAACTGTCACCGTACACTAATATGTGTACCAGAAATATTTCTTGGGGCGCCATATCACACGAATACGTGAGCCATCAATATTTTCATTGAAGATAATTTATTGCTATGAGATACGACTATTGATAATTTATTAGCATGTATTTAAAAAAAAAACCCTTATTGTCCAGGTAATTTGTACTTTGTACTTTACCCTTGTACTTTAACACATTGACTGCCACAACACACAAATATGTATACCAGAAATATTTCCCCGGACGCCATAGGACACGAATACGTGAGTCATCAATATTTTCAATGAAGATAATTTATTGTTATGAGATGGAACTAGTGATAATTTATTAGCATGTATTTAAAAAAAGAAATCCTTGTCCCCCCCCCCCAGATACTTTTTACTTCGTACTTTACCCTTGTACTTTGACACATTGACTGCCACAGCACACAAATATGTGTACCAGAAATATTTCTCGGGGAGCCATAGCACAAGAATACGTGGGCCATGAATATTTTCATTGAAGATAATTTATTACTATGAGACGAGACTATTGATTATTTATTACCATGTATTTAAAAAAGAAACGCTTGTACCCCCCCCCCCCCCCCAGGCATGTTTATTGATTTCAGTTTGCAGTTCAACGTGCATAAATAACTAAAATTTTATATTTTTGAATTAAACATGTATAAAGTTAACACTTTGTATACAATTAGCAAACATTTTTGCAGTTTTGAACTGTGAGCCGTCTCGATAAACACTTAAAACCACATTTTAGATATCTTTCAAAAGAGCCACTTCGTCGAAATCTGTGGGGGACGCTTTTCTGAATCGTAAGTAACTCAGAAGGGATTTTCGTATATTTTTGTTCGTGCATATATTATATTTTCATAGATTAAGAAACATCTGTCTTTTTAACACTTTCCAACATATTAAAATAGCAAATAAAGCCTTTGTGCAGGAATATTAAAAAAACAGGACACCAACGTTTAAATGGCTCAGCCTTGCTTTTTCTAGAACGCTGTGTCTTGCTCTATCTTGCACTGAAGAAGAATCTCGCCAGTAGATTCGAAACAGCTGTTTGCTGCTTTTCACGTATTATTTGTGCTTTTTTAAACGTTGTTTTCCTGGGGTTTTTTTGTTTTTCTTTAACTTTCCAACAAAGTTGAAAAGTGCTTAAGAATTCGGTTTGTCTGACTGTCTGTCAGTCCGTCCACGCTCTAACTCGCATGAATATACTCAAAAATTTCATGTAATTTATATATGTTTATGATGTTTACCACAGCATTTTTGACATTGAACATGAAGTGTGTACCATTACTGGTTCATTTACAGGGGCATTCAAAAGAATTCCGTTACACTATGGTCAATGGGGGGAAATCGTTTGCAATGTATTTTAATAACATTACGCTATTTCAAATGTTTTGAAATTGATATAAACCACTGAATTTCACGACAAGATGATTACGATAGAGTCTGTGTGGGATTCATAGTATTTATCGGCATTTACAGGGACGCACAAAAGAAATCGGTTATAATACTGTCTTTGAGCAATAATTGCTGGAAGTGCGTTTTCAATTTCGGAATGCGCTTTTAAATGTAACTAATTTTTTGCATGTTACTCGTTGTGTATAAATTCTATACTTCGTAGACAGGGCTGCACAAGAGAATTCAGGTACCATTCTCCTTATTAGCGGGAAATTGCTGATGGGGAATTTTCAACTGTGGTATGTATTTCCTAACTGATCTAAATGTTTGCATGCATGTAATTTATAGATACAAATCTATATATCATATACACGGGTACTCAAAGAATTTGGATAATTTCCCGCCTGTAGATTGGAATTGCTGAAATTGGGTTTTCAAATGTGTTTATGCGTTTCGAGATGGTTCAATTAGATATCCTATTTCAACTTATTAAACGCATGAAGTTTTGTTACATTATTCTCAACGTGTTGGTAATAGTGTTTCAAAATCTATACTTGAGGCATGATTTTTCTTTCTTGTTTACGATATGAATTATTATGATTTATGTATTTTTTTCTACCTATTCAAAATATATTTCTCAAACTTTATTTTTTTCATCATAAAAAGCTCATTCTGATCTTTTGTTAAATAATTATTGTTATTATTTACTTAAATAACCACGTATGAGTCATATTTTCTGGTGGGCTCTAAATCTTTTTTTCCTTGAAGCAAATGGATTCAATTATAAGTTTTTCTTGGACTAATATGTATATTATGTTGTCGAATTCTATTTAATTCAATAGCGTGTAGAAAGGGTGCGCTGGTAAATAATTCATATACCGTATTATCTTTTATTGTGCTGACGACGAGCGGATATTAAAAATGGTAACGCTTCGTTTTCTTTTGATTTTTATGCGTCCGGTTGGATCATCGGTCAGCTTCATCATCTAAATAACATGAGGTCTCCTGAATTCCTGACAATATATTTATTATTAGAACACTAGATGAAAGCCCGTCAAACATAACGACTGAAAATAATGTTCATAAATAAGTTTATTAAAAGCTTTTTACATTATAGTTACTGCTAAAGATATTAAAAATAGGAAATATAGTGAAAATATTTTTAATTCGTAAGGTTTATTTAAAATTTATGTGGTATTTGTTTCAAATGCGTATAATACTATGCTTCGATAACTTTTATATAATTCATACATCTATTAGAATTTGGCGACAACATTTTATATTGGTATCAAATGGTGAACTATTAATTGAAAAATAATAAATTTTATATTGTGATTAAACTTTAAGTATAATCTTACTGAACATTATTTTTCAATGAAATAAATTTAGGGGAGACTAGGGACGGTTGACCATACGGGAGGCTTGACCCACCCATCAATTTTCATATTTAAAAGAATTTCAGAGTTTAATCAATAGGTGTCAACCAAAGCTACTAGAATGCTCAAACAACAGTCTTCGTTTCATAGAGATAATCGAAATAGGTGTGGAAAAAATCAATTGTGAGGGTTTTCAACCTAAAAGTTGTGTTTTTTAGAAATATTTTGTAAGCTTTCTTCAAATAAATTATATCATAGAAATTTAAGTAAGTAGGTTTAAAGTAATGCAGAAATATCGAGCTTTCTTTCCAGGCATAAAGACTATACAGTAAGTTAGGCTTAACATAACAATGTGATATTCTTTAGAAAGGTCTATGTAGGGAGGTTTGACGCAGTCAATGTGAGGGAGGGTTGACCAGATGCTCAAGGCTCCCTTAATTAAGTAGTTTTGGAAATATTTTTATTATACACTGTGCATAATGAAAAGTTAATGGTATATACATAAAACAATGTAAATTTATTCTATAAATCTTCAGTAAAATGGTGTGATGGAAAGGAAAATGTTTAAAACTGATTATAGAAAAATGTGAAAATTTGCTAGAAAATGGGAAAGTTGATAGGAACATTTTCCATTTAAATATTGTTTACAAAAGGTAAATAGAAACAGTGGGAAAGACTAGAAAGGACTCGAAAGGATGAAAGCAGAAGTATTAACCCTTTGAGGCCGGGGCAGTGGTATGTTTATGAAACCACTTAATTTTAATTCCGAAACATCACAATGACATCAGAATTTTGCTAAAATCTTTTCATTTAACATATATGTGAAATATAGCCTTTTTCTTATTTGAAAATAAATTTGTTCACAAATTCCGGTGCCAGTCATTTATTTCAACATTTTAGTACTGAAAGTACTTTGCCACTTAAAGGTTTAAATCATGTTAATGATAAGTTAAGTGCTCATGCGGTTGCAAAGGGACATAGCATCGATCGAAAAACTTTAGGAAGGTGTGTAGAAAAATTTCACCAGGGTGAATACAGTGAGATGAAGCCAAACTATGTGCCAACTAGGTTTGTCAGATCGACTGTTACAAAAATTAGAACAAGGAGATAAAAAAAAGTGGGACAGTGGCTCCTAAATACGGACATAATAACATCAAACACTATGAAAACGGAACCTGTCTCTAACAGAATACTGCCTTAAATCTTAAAATTTCATTTTCCCTGCTGTACAATTATACCAGCTCAGACAAAATCCTGTTTAAAACAAAATTTTTCTCCTCTAACTTGCGATTGCGTTTTAACAGGTTTGTTTAAGTCTCATATTTTAAAAAATGTTTTTTTTTATAATAATTAAAGGATGTAGAATAAGGTTATTTTGCTTTTTTTAAACTGATTTTATTTCCCTTTACAAATAGTGCAATATAAAACAAAGTGGGTCAAGCCTCCCATACAGTGGGTCAACCCTCCCATATGTGGGGAGCCTTGACCCATTATTTTTCCATGATTAAAATCAATCATTTTTCAAATTTATTACATGTTATACTTATTTAGCAATTTTATTTTGATAACTGATTGTATAACGAATAAAATGATATATAAAACTTTATTCTACAATCAATATTTAAAAAATAAAAAATCATTTTGTAAAAACTGGGTCAACCCTCCCTAGTCTCCCCTAATTATTAATTGAATGTTTTGTTTTCCTTAAAATGTATTTTCTTACATTTCTTTATGAAAATTGAGACAGAACAATATTCTATTTAAAAATATTAATAACCATCAGATTTTCAAATTTAACCTGCAAATAAAACGATAAAACGCTCTATGTTGTTATACATGGTGTAATATAGATAAAAATAATTCCCACACAGATTGGAGACTTTATTATAACAAGGGAATAAACCCGGTCTTCACGGGTTAAAAAATATAGGTAAAATTAGATTATATGTCTTAAATTTGTGTTTCATTTATATTTATTGCGTTTTTTATTGGTTTATGAATATTTAACTTTCATTGTGGAATATAAGATGGAAACAAATGATGAGCTATTTATATTAATTTAAGTGCGAACAAATATTTCGTAACCATCAGCAAACGACAGAGATAGAATTGAGGAAAAAATCAAGCTTGAAAATTATTTTAAAAATAATAAAAATTGAGAACTTTGCAAAACAGTTTTCAAACAAATTGCGATATAGTTTTCAAACAAATTGCATTTGAAAGTACATTTTTTTCAACTATTCGACGGTGTCAAAATTGAAAATGTGCGGTATTTAAAAGTTTAAAAATTTGAATAAAAGTTAATAAACGTCAAATTTAATCGTCTGCTGTTGCCACTGACAAAGTGACGTCAGCGTTACGCACGGACACGTTTGTCCTTTATAATAAAGATAAATAGATAAAAATTCATAAGTGGATCTCATCTTTGGTGTCAAGCTGACAGCGATAAACTCAGACTTTGAAGGGTCAGCACATGTACAAAATATCCTGGACTTGACATATTGCACCTCTTAACCCCTCCGGGGTGAGCATGGTTTACAGAATTTTTAATCTTTTATCACCGGTTTTTCAAAACAGAAATTTTTGCCTAATTGAATCGGGAAAATGCTCGGATTAAATAAGGCAAAATTTACAATAAAAATTTACTGGTGAGAATAATCACGGATTCTAAGCAACTTACGCGGCACGTATACCTGTCGCTCGTCCCCAAGGGGTTAAAAACAAGAAACAAAATATATTTATAAAAACCACAAAGAAGTGCAAGATAAAATAAGTTGCTAATCAGATGCGCCATTTCAGAAATTTCTTGAGGGGGGGCAAAAATTTTTTCGATTTTGTTGAGTATATCTGAGGAGCACTATACACTGCATTATTGAAGCGGAGCATTATTGATACCATTGGATTATCACACATCTTTTAAAAATTAACCAAAATACTCATTAATAAAAAGTGCATCTCACTTTGAGAATCTTTCAATAACAATATTTTAGAAAATATTATTCATAATTGTCAATATCTGTGCTTAAAGTACTTTTTTAACCCTTTAAGACCCATGTATTTGTAAACAAAGCTAGTCATGCCTGTAAAAAGTAAAACATGGGCTGCAACCACTACCTGTCGATAAAAAATGATAGTTTACTCTATCTGCAAACCAGAACCATCGTTCGATTCGAGTTTTTATTACATACGACTCAGAAACAAAAATTTAAATGAATGTCTAACCCGCAAGATCGTGCGGGTTGGGTCTTAAAGGGTTATGGATAACTTTTTCTTTCGTAAAATCTGATGTTATTTTGAGTTTTGTGCAATTTCAGAAAAAAATATATATATCAACGCATGATAACTGATACATTTTGAAATATCAAATTCCTTGAGGGGGGCAATTGCCCCCCCTAGCCTCCCCCAAATGGCGCCCCTGTTGCTAATAGAGCACGCAACATTATCAAAGTCATAAAATGCAAATTTAAATTTTTAAAAACGCGTTTCTTAAAATTACAATGAAGTACAATATAAAATAGTTGTGGATTTAGTACACAATAAGCCTTGAAGTAATTAAGTGCAAATTTAACGGATTCCTTTATTTAAGCTGTTTTGACATGGTATTCGTGGCACATCATAGAATTTAAATACCAAGTTCATTATATTCATCTTAGTTCATCCATGTTTATTATATAAAATTTACAGATTGCTATTTTATTAGAAAATCGTTACATATTAATAAATTTATTATATGCAGTTATATACAGTATATACGGATTTTTTCTATACTAAAACATTCTAAACTCTTCTTGAAAAACGTTTTCACTGTTTCTTTAATATTTGCCAGCATAAGAATTCCTAGTATAATACATCGATTTCTTGAATAACTTTTGTACGTCTCCCTTTCATAAGAAGCAATATTTTTGTGCAACCGTAACATAAAAGAAAGTGCTATTGTTCGGACTAAACTGAAGAACTATACATGGAATTCCTGGAAAGCAATCGTGACTTCTATGCAAAAGTTTACGTTGAAATAAATGTATTTGTTTCATGTCCAATTACAACAATAAACTCAAAACTTTGAAATAAAATAGTTTTACTTGAATAAGAACGAAAAATCAGGCATCGAGCATAGATTCTGAAACACTTTTCAATACTATAAGTACTTTCAATACTCCAATATAACAGCATATTATTCAGAAATTTCAATTTCTGTTAGAATGAAATAAGGTATCTAAAGATGCAAAACATTTCAAAAAAATTTTAATAAAAAATTGATGATATGGCTCGAGTTGCGTGGGTGGATATCTTAGCGTGCGCGCCGTGCACTTCCAATCGGGTGGGATCCTGTAGATCGCCAGAGTCGTCTGCAATCAATTTCCGTTAATGATTATGAAAATAGATAATATTGCCCGGAGCTTCAATCACTTTGATGTCAAAAGTTGAAAATCAACAAAATGGCAGCCGGTCTATTTCTGACCCCTTTTATGCACTTTGGCGTGCTTCTAAAAATATTTATTTTTTATATAAAAAAAAGGGCTGTAAGTGGTCCAAGCTCCAATAAATTATATTACCTTTAATTTAAAAAAATAGCAAGATCGGTTTAATAGTTTTAGATCCCGCCCAGTTTCAAAAAAGTCATTTTGAGTAAAATGCGCTTGTAATGCTCCAAAACAGTGTAAGCCTACGGAGGCGCTGCGCTAAAGCACTAAATAACTACGAAAGAACTTCTAATTCAGCCAAATTGTTTCGGATCTATAGACATAAAAACAGAAATTTGTAAAAAAAAAAAAAAAAAAAAAAAAAAAAAAAAAAAAAAAAAATAATCAGCCCAAAAAAGCCAATTCCCCCTTAAAAAAAAAAAAAAAAAAAAAAAAAAACGTAACTTACAAGGAAGTCACTTTTGGTGCTGCTCGCACCTAGCATCGAGACCTGGTACATTTTGTAGCCCTATACGTAAAAGTTTGAGAACCGATAAAATTACTCTGTTAAAATCATATTTTTTTGTTTTACAGCAGCATAACTTTCTGAAAATGCAATTTTCGAAACCACTTATCGGACTATTAACACAGAATTTTTTTTTTAAGAAAAGCATTTAAAAATACAAATTAGTCAATAATAAGTATAAAATATTGAAAAAAGTTAAAAAGTCCCTTCATGAACCTAAGAATTTCATTTTGAAAAATTACAACATTACACTCACATTTTTGACGGTGAAAAAGTTGGCGTTTTTTTTTTTTTTTTTTTTTTTTTTTTTTAAGTAGAGCTTTCCTGCAACCCTAGCCGAATGTCATAGATGCTTTTGTGGGAGCAGTGGTTTGTACTTCACTAGAAATTGTAATGTCTGACCCAATTAGGTACAGTAAATTTTCTAAACTGCATAAAAATATTAATTTACTTTAGGATTACTTTTACCAAAAGACACAACATTTAATATAACAACATTTTACTTTAAGCATTCCAAACTTTATTCCATCCGACTTCAAAAGAAAATAATTAGCTTGCTTTCTATTTCACTAAAAAAGTAGTTATCAATGAGCTTGAAAGCCTTTAATGGAAATATATTTACTATTTATACATTTATCATTTGCATATAAAAAAAAGTCTAATTCTCGTGTATTATGCTATCAATTATATAAAAAAAAAAAAAAAAAAAAAAATTGCAATCTAATTTAATTCTAATACGTACAGTACATATACTCCAGGGATAAAGAGGGGTAAAAATTTGTAGCACCATATTTGGCGAATTAACTCACTTTTGGCGTGATATAAACAAATAAAAATCCTATAATAAAAAATGTAAAATATTAAAAAAAAAACCATAAAATATGATTTTAACAGCGAAATTCTATTGGTTCTCTAACTTTTAAGCATAGGGCTGCAAAATGCATCAGGTCTCGATGCTGGGTGCGAGCAGCACGAAAAGTGGTTCCCCTGTCAGTAAAAATCCATTTTCAGCAATTGCTCCCATATCCGGCAATGTGTGCGAAGTCTTTTGTGTTACCCTGTACGCGATCTATAGAATTTATACACATCACCTAATACACTCAAAATTAGATCAGTTTAAAAATATATACCACAGGGGACAGAGCACTTCTGGCAATTATCGATCTTAGTCAGTCTTTTAACCGAATTTTCATGTGCGTCTCTGTAAGAGAACGATAAATGTTACTCGCTATAGAAATAGTTATTCTATTGTATTTTTATTAAAAGAAAAAAAAACATGCAGTGCACTTCGGTGATTTCGTTATGTTTTAAGAATCATAATAGTAACACTATAAAAATGCATCGCAAATGCTTTTTCCCTATGATAAAGTAATGAAATCCTATCGTGCGTCCATGTAAACGAACTATAAATGCTACTTATTATATAGAAAGCATGTTGCAGTCCCTCTCAATGAGGTAAATCAATCTCATCATATTTAAAATATTGTAACATACTTTTCTACATCGACCGTAATATAACAAAATTCTTTTGTATGTCCTGTTAACGAACTATAAATGAAGCACACTTCCTTTTCAATACCGAACATTCTGTGGTAGACCTCAATAACATTAAATAAATTCATAGCAATCCAAGCATATTTACGAGAGTTAGAGCACGGAGAGACCGACAGCAGACTGACGGCAGGCAGACAAACCGAATTCGTAAACACTTTTCAACTACGTTGAACTATGTTTTCAACTATGTTGAAAAGTGTTAATAAAAGTGTTAAAAATATGTATATACATTTTTGATAAATATTAATACGAAATTTATATTGACACACTGACAATACAATAAAGTTTTAAGTATTCGACATTTGGCTATTTGGCATCTAACAATCTGACAACCTGCATTATCCGATATTTCTTACAGATTTGTAAAACTTTGCAACATAGTTGACAAATGTTTATGAATTCGGTTTGTCCGTCTATCTGTCATTCTACCGTGGTCTGACTCGCATAAATACACTTAGGTTGCCATGAAATTTATATACGTCGTTGAGGTTTACTATGGCATGTTCTGTATTGAAAATGAAGTGTGTGGCAGTGGCATTTATGTCTCGTTTACAGGAAAATTTAAAAGAATTCCGTTACATTACGGCTGCGGGGGAAAATCGTTTTCGGCAATTTTTAATAATGTTACATTATTTTAAACATGTTCAAATTGATATATGTCACTGAGGTACTCTACAAGGCGCTTACTGTAGAATATGGTGTACATAGAATTCATGCTTCATGTGCAGGGACACACAAAATAATTTAGTTACAGTACTGCTTATGAACAATAATTACACTGTAAAAAAAAAATGGTAACGTTCCATGTAAAATCCAGGAACGGGTCGCCTTTTCTCAGGTTTTCAGAATAATTTATCTCTTTCCTGTGAAATTCTGGTTTTCTTATCTGAGACGTTCCTGAACAAAAGTTCGAAACAGCAAAACGCTGCTGCCGCCATTTATTATTTTTTTGCTATAATCCGTTGCTCGCGCGCGAGTGTCGAAAACGAATTCCTTAAATGAATGTAAAAAAATCAATATGGAATGCAAATAAATCAATAGACGACATAATCCTTTACGTCTCTATTGTCAACCATTCAGATGAAAATACAATACCTCTGTGACATCGCTAAGAGATTATCTCTCGTACTTGTCTGTGGAACGTTTAACGAACAGACCGTGTAAAAAAAATACACCTATTATTTGGATCTCCATTAACCAGGGGACCATCAAACATGATTCTCACCGATTTGGATTAATTTAAAGTATGTTTTAGAGTTCTTATCTCTAATTATTCTTGTGAAAGGATTTCTTCAAATGGGCCTTAGATTTTCAGAAATTATATGCCGAGGTTTAGCATACGTTTCAAATACCCATTAGTTTGCAGCTCTCAATGTGTCTTTCGTGGTGTGGACGCAGAAGGCTCGCACGCTACCCGTACGGCCCGAGTTCGATGCTACCTCTTGACTTTTATTTTTCTTTTTTAATTAATTTTATATTTTAACACTTTACAATTTGATTTAAATTTGATATATATTTGACACTTTGAATTGCTGGAAATTTGAATTTTTTTTTATTTTCGGAAAAAATATACAATTACGTTTAGGATTTTTTTTTTCATGAAAATTTATATGTATTTTATCTAACTTGTAAACTAACATAATTACTGACGAAAATCCAAAATATTTTATGTCTAAATTTTTTTTCTAATTATTATTTATATTTATATATTTTTATATTTTAAGCAAAATTCAGAAACAATATATCATATATATATTTACTTTATTGAATTTTAACTGAAAATTTATTCTTTCGTGTAAATTATAAATAATAATTTTGATGTCAATTTCAAAATATTTTTTCATTCCAACAAATAATGATAATAAAGCAAAAATTGTCAACTGGAAATGTACAAATCGTCTGCGGATCCCGCATGCTGTGAAATGTCAGTAATGTTTTGCTGTCAACAGAAATATTCCTGGTATTTCGCAGGAAACTTACTGGCATTTCTGTAGAATGTTTTTAACATATACAGTAAAGTTCCAGTCATTTTCAAGAAATGTTTCTTGGAAATAATGGGCAACTCAGCTGTCCATTTTTTCCCAGGAACGTTGCGGAATTTTTTTTACAGTGTACTGGTAGTGCGTTTTCAGTTGTGGTATATTCGTTTTTAAGTGTAGCTAATATTTTACACATTAATTATATAATTACTATAGATCATATACAAGGCTGCTCAAAAGATCTCAAGTACATATTCATTTAGCGACGGAAATTTCTTAAGGGAAATTTTGAATTGTGCTATGCATTCCCTTACTTAAATACATTTTAGCAAAGTATGTAGTACACATGGAGACGTCAGTTTCAAAACTCACCTTATCCAGAAAATCAAATTTTGGGAAATCGCGAAAATTCTTTGACTGCGTCCATTGGTTTTCATTGTAAACCAATATTTTACAACGCCAGAAATATACATTAAAAATAGTTTGTTTGCAGATTATAGTGCTTTTTAGATGCAGGTTCACCAACAGAATGGTTTGATAGAGAACACTCGATTTTTTAAATTTTGGATAAGCGAATTTTGAGGATCAAGTCCTCACATATAAATCTATGAATCATATTGCATAAAAGGTTTCACAAAGTAACTCGGATGTTTTTTCAAGTATTGGTAGCGATTGCTGAAATTGGATTTTCAAATGCGTTAAGCGTTTTCCAAACGGTTTGCTTTGCAAATTGTGAAGTTTTGTTTCAGTATTCTAAAAACGTTGAAAAGTGTTTCATAATTTATGCTTGACGCATGATTTTTCGTTCTTGTTTAATTTAAGTTGGTTCATGTATGTAAAGATGGAATCTTGAATAATTTTTCACCCACTTCCTGATAATATGTTTTTCAATTTGAAAGAATTGAATGCTTATAAATACGTGTTTTTAGGTTCGTTCGTAATTATATAAATACGTAGCACCTATAATCTTCGTTCAGTCCGTCTGTCTGCCTGCCCGACTGTACGTCTGTTTGTCCGTCCGCATGTAACAGAGAAAATCAACCCATGGTCTTAAATTTTAAATATATAATTGTTTCAAAATTTAGTCGAGTCATTTCAGATTTTATTAAAATCTTATGTACAGTTTAATTACAGGGACAGTCAAAATTTTTCCGTTACATTACGGCCAATGGGAAAAAATTATTTCAAGTTCATTTTAATGATGTTACAGCCTTTCGAACAGATTGAAATTGATATGCAGTTATGAAGTGCACTAAAATATACATTCAGTACAATATGCGGTGCAAAAAATATTTATAAAACTAGTTATAGTACGAACGCACCTCATTTACCACGTTTGACGTGCAATTTCCAACTTGTTTAAACTATTTTAACTTTTATACTTACTTAACTTAATTTGGTTCATGTATGTAGAAATGGAATTTTTAAATACATTTGTCAACCAATTCCTGTTATGCTAGAGTTCAAGAAAATGGAAATAGAATAAATAGAGTAAGCATAAATGTGAATTTCAAAGTTTTTCGTAAGATCAGCATTTTGTTTAAGAATTGGTGTGTCCAAGACATATTTTTATTTTAATCAATGTTAACAACTAAAAGTACCCACCGGCACGATGCAACACTAAAAAAAGATAATTCGTAAAGCATGAATTCTTATAGTCACTGGTGCGATAACATAGGGAGAATTTACCTAAGCATTAACCAAAATATAATTGAGTACCCCAGAAGCTAAAGGGTATAAGTGACAAAATTGAAAAAACTGAGCTAAGTGAACAGGCTATCTGAAAATAAGGCTTTTGTTTGGAGGCAAAGAAATATAAGTGATTTTCTAATTATATGCTACGTTCAAGAGGTCAACTACTTAAGCTCTTTAAACCACTTAACTACTTAACCTCTTTAACCCCTATTTAAATTTAAACAAAAACATTGCACTAAACTTTTCTTTCACAGTTATTAAAATAAAAGTTCAAATACCGCTATGAAATAAGCAACAGTTTCATATTTTAATTTGGTCAATTGCTATTGATGTTCAACTTTGAACTCAATTTACTCCAAATTTAAATTTTGTCACTTGTTGGCTTCTGGGATCCTCAATTAGTGATATTTGTCTACTTTTTAAATCTATTTGTATTTAGTGCAAAACATTTTTGATGCAGTGAATTCGAACTTGGTTAATATGAACTAATCATATAGTCCCAAAAATCTTGCATTGCAGCTGCCATTAAAATTACAGTTTGTTAATTCAAACTTATTTTTCTCACATCGGTAAAATTGAACTAAATAACTAAATATCTCGAAAAAGAAAAATTTGAAAAAGAAAAAAAGAAAAACAGCGAAATTGTTAGAAACTCTTAGAATAGATAATGTTGTTCACTATGAACTGTGCTGCTATCTGCTATTAATGATTATGTGGTATTTTATGAACAGTAAAAATTTTTAAATTGTTTTCGCCAAGCGGCATTCATAGATGAGCAAGAAATTATGCAGAAAATTATGATAACAGCAGGCTACCAGAATTTCTAATTTCAAAGACAAACACGTGAGCGAAAATGTAACATTTTCTGAATGTATAACAGAAGATAATTATTTTGAAATATGTGGAAAATTAAATAATGAAGAAATCATTAAAACTAAAACTATTACAGGAAGTTAAATTGTTACAACCTACTTACTATCCCCGTACTACTACATTATGCTATATTCATATAACAGCAAGAAATTATAAAGAAAATTTTTATAATAATCGGATGCCAGAACATTCAATTAAAAAAAATCTCATGGGCGAAAATGTAACATTTGCTGAATATATAACAGAAGATAATATTTTCGAAATTTGTGAGAAATTAAATAATAAAGAAATCATTAAAACTAAAACTATTGTAGGAAACTAAACTATTACAAACTACTACATTATATGATATCCATAGATGAACAAGACATCATATCGAAAATTTTGATAACAACAGAATACCAGAACTTTCAACTCATAAAAAAAAACTCATGGGCGAAATTGTGATATTTGCAGAATACGTAGCGGGAGATAATGGTTTCGAAATTTGTAAGAAATTAAATTATGTAGAAATCATCAAAACAAAAACTGTTACAGGCAGCTATTGCAACAACATGCATAAGATTATAATAATAACGGGATGCCAGAATTTACAATTTCAAAGATGAGCGAAAATGTACCATTTGCTGAATATGTAGCAAGACACACTGATTTTCAAATTTGTGGAAAATTTAATGATGAAGAAGTCATTAAAACTAAAACTATTTCAGTAACTAAACTATTACAACTTACATGCTACTAGAAACTATTACAGTATGCAGTATTCGAAGATGAGAAAGAAATCATGCAGAAAATTACGATAATAACAGCATGCTAAATTTCCAATTTTAAAGACAAACACATGAGCGGGTGAAAATGTACCATTTGCTGAATATGTAGCGGAAGATAATGATTTCGAAATTTGTGGGAAATTAAATGATGAAGAAATCATTAAAACTAAAACTATTCAGTAACTAAACTATTACACCTTACTTACTACTCCATACTATTATAGTATGAGGTATTCATAGATGAGTAAGAAATCATGCAGAAAACTAGGATAGCAACAGAATGCCAAATTTTCAATTTCAAAGACAAACTCGTGTGCGAAATTGTAACATTCGCAGAATACGTAGCAGAATGGTTTCGAAATTTGTAAGAAATTAAATAAATAGAAATCATCAAAACTAAAACTATTACAGGCAGCTATTATAACTCACTATCCCAAATTATTACAATATGCGATATTCACAGATGAGCAAAAAATTACACATAAAATTATGATAACGACGAGATGGGATAATGATTTTGAAATTTGTGGAAAATTAAATGATGAAGAACTAAACATCCAGAAAAGTCATTGATTTGGAAGAAGATTTTTTCTTACACGATAAGACTCCCAACGTCTTAAGAGTCCTAATGAAAAATCAGTAATGGATTCAATTAATATTTTGATTTTTTTCCTTGATAAAGCCCTCAGCAGACAAGAACTGGGCCTATTTATTTGAAATAGAAAGGCTAGCTGGAAATTGTAGGAATAAAAAACTGCAACAAACATCATTAGACATTTTTTAATGTAATTTTTCTTCATAAAATTTGTAGTTCATTATACATTTCAATAAAGGAAATAGAAAGGTAATATATTTTTAGAATTTCAAGATTAATATCTTTTTCAAAATTTTATTTTTACACGTAATTTATGAAGTTTAAACCAGTTTAAAATATAGAAAATGTGTCTTTTTCTAGTATTCTATCAGTATTTTTTCGTTAACAATGACATAAAATGTCATTTTCTTTTTAAAATTAGATAATTCTAACGTTTTTTTCTGTCCCTAAGAGTTCAAAGTTGTAAGCTTCGCCTGTGCAATGTCGCGCGCAATTGAGGCCATGAACGCATCAAAGACCCCAGTAGAACTTATTTCAAGAAAGTGCTAATCTTTATTAAAAAGCAGAAAAACCAACGTTTAAAAATGCACAAATAATACATGAAAAGCAGCAAACAGCTGTTTCGAATCTACTAGCGAGATTCTTCTTCAGTGAAAGATAGGGAAAAGGGAACAGCGTGCTAGAAAAAGCAAGGCTGAGCAAAATGATAGACAGAGACGCGCTGGCTTATATACCCGATGCGGGTAGCGAAGGCACCAAAAACAACCAATGAGAGAGAAGCAATGGAAACGACTGGGTGGACAAGTTGCGACATCTACCGGCGAAGGAGAGAAAAGAAGCCAAACAAGTGGGAAATTAAATTAATGCTTTCCAAATACTTGGAAAATCAGGAGTACTAGATAAGTCATTGACTAAAGAGGGAGAATTTTTAATGATGTGGTAAGCTTCCCAAAAATCAAGATCAAGGTTAGAAGAACATTTTTGGATAATGATGGCTGAGGAAAAATCAAACCTATGTTGAGAAGACCAAGAATGTTGAGCAATAGAAGAACGTTTAAGCTCCTGATTTTTAACATAACCTTCATGCTCTTTTAAACGAAATCTAAGAGCACGTTTAGTCTGGCCAATATAAGAAAGTCCACACTAGCAAGAGATTTGGTAAATACCCCAGCTATCTAGGTGATCAACGTGGTGTTTGAGATTTGAAAAAGAGATTTTATTAACAGGTGAAAAAATAACATTAAAATCAAACCTTCTTAAGATTTTAGCAACTTGCTGACTGATTTGAGGGAAAAATGGTAACAGAACTAAAGTATTAGAGTTGAAATTAGCATGCTTTACAAAATAGACGGATTTCGTCAATTTCTTATAATTAGAATCAATTATGTTAGAGGAATAACCACGATCAACAGCAATAGCTTTGAGGTAATTAAGTTCAGCACTAAGTAACTGAGGAGTGGAACAAACATTGGTAGCCCGAAAAACAAAATTATTGAAAGCAGCGAATTTCTGGTTAAGGGGATGAGAAGAATACCTGTGAGGTGGGAGACTGACAGCAAATGGTTTTCGAAAGACGGTAGTCTGAAAGCCATTTTCACAACGAATATCAAGGACATCCAGGAAAGAAAGACAGTTATTGGTCTCAATTTCAGAGGTAAATTGAATGCAGGGATGAATGGAATTAGTAAAAGAGAGAATATGATTAATATCCGAATTCATTTCAACCAGGACATAAACATCATCAACATAACGAACATAGAACTGAAATTTTAAAATTTCAAAAAGTTTGACCTCAAAATAGTGCATATAAATATCACATAAAATTGGACTAAGAGGATTACCCATAGCCAAACCGTCAATCATACGGAAGAAATTACCATTGAAAACAAAAGTATTTTGCGACAAGCAAGCGCGAGTGGGAAAGATAAGCTCCCCGATTTCAAAATAAGAGAAATAGAATTCACAAAGTCTTTTCTTGAGGCAATCTGAAGCTCCCTCAACCGGAACGTTTGTAAATAACGTTTTAACATCAAAAGAAACCATCATTGACCCTGCGGCTTAAAATTATGAAGTTTTTTAACAAAATTAAAAGAATTCTTAACAGTGAAAAAGTCACTGCTCAAAAGTGGGGAAAAAACGGAAACTAAATATTTGGCAAGCTTATAAGAAGCTGTACCGATACTAGTGACAATAGGTCTAAAAGGAATGTCAGGTTTATGTACCTTAGGACTTTATGTCCTGGTTGAAATGAATTCGGATATTAATCACATTCTCTCTATTACGAATTCCATTCATCCCTGCATTCAATTTGCCTCTTAAATTGAGACCAATAACTGTCTTTCTTTCCTGGATGCCCTTGTTATTGGTTGTGAAAATGGCTTTCAGACTACCGTCTTTCGTAAACATTTTGCTGTCAGTCTCCCACCTCACAGGTATTCTTCTCATTCCCCTAATCAGAAATTCGCTGCTTTCAATAATTTTGTTTTTTGGGCTATAAATATTTGTTCCACTCCTCAGATACTTAGTGCTGAACTTAATTACAAGAAAGCTAATGCTGTTGATCGTGGTTATTCCTCTAACATAATTGATTATATTTATAAGAAATTGACGAAATCCGTCCATTCTGTAAAGCATGCTAATTTCAACTCTAATACTTTAGTTGCGTTACCATTTTTTTCCTAAAATCAGTCAGCAAGTTGCTAAAATCTTAAGAAGGTTTGATTTTAATGTTATTTTTTCTCCTGTTAATAAAATCACTTTTTCAAATCTCAAACACCCCATTGATCGCCTAGATAGCTGGGGTATTTACCAAATCTCTTGCCAGCGTGGCCTTTCTTATATTGGCCAGACTAAACGTGTTCTTAGATTTCGTTTAAAAGAACATGAAGGTTATGTTAAAAATCAGTAGCTTAAACGTTCTTCTATAGCTCAACATTCTTGGTCTTCTCAACATAGGTTTGATTTTTCCTCAGCCATCATTATCCAAAAATTGTTCTTCTAACCTTGATCTTGATTTTTGGGGAGCTCTCCACATCATTAAAAATTCTCACTCTTTAGTCTTTGACTTTTCTAGTACTCCTGATTTTCCAAGTATTTGGAAAGCATTAATTTAATTTCCCCTTTTTTGGTTTCTTTTTCTCTCCTTCACCGGTAGATGTCGCTACTTGTCCACCCAGTCATTTCCACTGCTTCTCTCTCATTGGTTGTTTTTGGCACCTTCGCTACCCGCATCGGGTATATAAGCCAGCGCGTCTCTGTCTATCATTTTGCTCAGCCTTGCTTTTTCTAGCACGCTGTTCCTTTTTCCCTATCTTGCATTGAAGAAGAATCTCGCTAGTAGATTCGAAACAGCTGTTTGCTGCTTTTCATGTATTATTTGTGCATTTTTAAACGCTGGTTTTTCTGCTTTTTAATATTGTTGCACAAAGGCTTTATTTGCTATTTTTATGCTAGTAAATGCAACATTGGAGGTATTTTTTAATTTCTAAATTAATTTGACTGCATGTATTTTTAACAATAATGCACTGGATAGCAGAAAATGCAAGACGGAAAAATTTGCCCCATACTTTTAATATTATCTACGGATTATCTACACATGTATATTATATTTATATTAATACGTATATAATGTATTATTAATATTTTATTTACAATATAAGATTTAATTATTTCCTTTAACCAAAAAAACACTGTTATAGTAATTAATCGAAGTTATCTATCATAATTAGTTTAATAATCATTTCGTACTAATTACAATGAAATATATTTAAGATTTTAATCTATGAAAGTACTAATGATAAGTTTTATTTTAAAATTATTGCGTGACCGTTTAATAAGTGCATTCTATTAATTATTTAAATTTTTCTAATTTAAATTATTATTAAAAGTCTTTTCACCTTTTTGAATTATTATGAATTATGTTCTATACTCATTAGAAACGGATTTATCAACTTTAATTAGGACAGTGCTATATAAGAATCGAAGGTACTACGAATAGACGAATAGAATTAATAAGTCTAACTACGAATAGAATTAAATATTTTCATTTAACTAAGCGCAAATTTAACGTGAATAATTTACCTTTATTTTTTCTTAAAACAATTTCTAAGGACATTTTGTGCAAAAATATGAATGAAAATAATAACTCAAAACGAAACAAACAACAGCGATACCTGAAAGAAATATTTGAAGACTTAAACATTTTGTATTTGTAATTTACGATGCAATATTTCAAATTAATATTACTTTCAAAGGATTTCTTTATATATTTAAAGTTATATGTTTCTCAAAACTAAATATACGACGCTGTTATATTAAACCAAAATCATTTTTCTAGAAAATGCGTTCGATTTTGTGCATTGAATTTCAGAAAAGAAAAAGTTTCACCATTTTTTCTCATCAAGAATGGAGAAGCCTGTAAACTCAAATTAAATAAATTATAAAAAATATTGTAATACATAAGTATTTATAAAAGTGCAATTTGAGCAATATGTTGAATATTATTAGTTTTCTAGTTGCTCGTACAATTGTCTTTAAATGAAACTTAGTAAAATGTTGTCTTTCGTAGAACACATTAATTCAGAAAGTGATAACAAATAGGGTTAAAAAATTATTTGTTTGTTCTAGGAATAATTATGGTTGTAATGAATACGTATTCTAAAATTTTTTAACAAAGAAATTTAATTTCCCTAGCACATATAATGTTTTTGATACATTTTTTCACTAATGGGCTCATATTTACGCTGGTAATTAATTTAAGTAAGAAATTAATTATTGTAATTTAAGGCTAGAAATTAACCCTTTATCTACTGACGGTACTTATAAGTACCATTAAAATAACTTGTTATAAAATTCATTTAATACGTTAATTAGTTCTAATACAGTTTAGAATGAGTTATAGATACATCACTTTATTTTATTCCAAACGCATTATTGGTTACACAAAACAAAAATATTTTTAAAAAGATGATTTCTTTTGCCTTTGCATCTTTTCAGCTTTCTTGGTGTTGGGAGGAAGGGGGGGGGGGTTCAATTAGGAAATATTTTTATATTTCTATTGTAAGAACATTATATTTCTACATTTCCTAATTCTACAAAATACTAAGAAAAATATTTAAAATAAAATATATGAGTAGGGTTATAAATATTGTACAAAATCCGTATAAATTGAAATTTAATTAATCCTTCTAAATCCTTCAGTCCTTTTAAAATCCTTCTAAAATTTATTAAATGACTAGCTGTACTCGGCCACGCGTTGCTGTGGCTCAAAAGAAAGAAAAGAGAAAGTGCACGTTTCTAATATGTTTCGTTTCACAATACTTGTGGGTATACAATATTTTTTGTTGTTACATTGTCTGTGCAGGTATAGAGATTGTCTGATTTGCCGATTCTAGAACACGAAACATGTAATTGCCCGTGTGAGAAGCAATTCATGTCTAGATCTAAACCGCAGAGTTTTAAAGCTTGGCCTTTAGCTTTGTTGATGGAGATTACAGACGCTAATCCAATAGGTAATTGCAATATCTTAAATTGAAATTGCGCATCCATTGTAATGAAAGGAATGCGAGGAATGAGGACATCTTCGCCTTTGAAAGGTCCTGTCAAGATTGTTGCTTCTATGAAGTTACTCATTATTTTTTTACTGCAAGCCTCATGCCGTTGCAAAGATTTGGCTTGTGAATATTTCGCAACACCATAATTGGTGGTCCGATTGTCAATTGCAGTACGTGCGGTGGCATCCCTGGCACATCGAGTGAATTAAAAAGATGTGTGCCGAGTTAAACTTGTGGCATTGAGCTCATAGGCTAATCACACTAATTGTATATTATACTCTTATTTCAAAGAATAATGTCCATTGAAAAATAAATTAAGGGGGATTACTCCCCGTTTCCCCCTTTATACTTAACCAATGAACCTCCAAATCTAATCAGGGAAATGCCTTATCAGATAGAACCTATTCACAAAATTTTAAACAAATCGAATAATTCTACGTGAAAAGCCAAGTTATCTAAATTAAGTATCTCCCCATTCCCCTTTGCACAACCAATAAAACACCAAAACTAATCAGGGAAGCACTTTATCAGAATGAACCAATTTTACAAAATTTGAAGCAAATTAGATAATTCTGTATGAAAAACCCATTTATCTAAATTAAGAAGCGATTAGCCCCATTACCATTTTATACTTAACCAATGAACTCCCAAAACTAATTAGGGAAGCGCCTTATCAGAATGAAACTATTTACAAGATTTCAAGCAAATAATATATTTCTATGAAGAGTTATTGCGTAACATACATATGTACGTACATACAGAACCTGCGGGCACATTAGCACTCAGGCTTTAAGCTGGCCTGTGAGCTAAAAAGAAAAAAAACACGAACCAAAAAACCAAAGAAAAAGCAAGTATCATAAAAAATACTGACGAAATATTTCAGAAATGTGTCCCTCTGAAGGGCATAGTGAGGGGAGATGCATAATATGAAACAGTGATCAAAGGGCTTTCTAATGATGTACCACATAATGGGTATCGAAAAATATTTAAAAAGTGCCCGGGGGGATGGAATTGGGGGAGAATGAGAGGTTCATAATAGTGATATAAAAACACGCACGCATTCAAATGCAACGCAATCGGTGAATTTCCAAGAAATCTGTGTAGAACTTTCGGAGGTTTAAGATTTATAATATTTATTGCGATTACGATATTAATACAATTTTGAACAAACGAACATTTACATGTAGATGCAGATATATTAAGGTATATAAAAACACGCACGTAAACCCCTTTTATACTTAACCAATGAACTCCCAAAACTAATTAGGGAAGCGCCTTATCAGAATGAAACTATTTACGAAATTTGAAGCAAATCGGATATTTCTATCAATATTTATCGCGTAACATACATATGTACGTACATACAGAACCTGCGGGCACTTTTCGCTCTCAGGCTTTAATAGCCTGTGAGCTAAAAAGAAAAAAACACGAACTAAAAAAACAAAGAAAAAAACAAATATCATAAAAAATACTAACGAAATATTTCCATAATGTGTCCCTCCGGAGGGCATAGTGAGGGAAGATGCATAATATGAAAGAGTGGTCAAAGGGCTTTCTAATGATATACTACATATTGGGTGTCGAAAAATATTAAAAAAGTGCCCCGGGGGATGAAATTGGGAGAGGGGGATGCGAGGTTCATAACCTATACTAATCTATCTATACTAATATTATAAAGAGGTAAAAATTGTTTATTTGTAGGAGGTAAGCTCTGGAACTACCGAACAGATTCCAAAAGTAATGGTATCAAAATGATGGTGTTAGCCCAACTTAGAACATAGGCTATATCTTATGTCCGTGACACTGGCCAAAAGGGGGTGCAGGAGCAAAAAACGTTCTAAAAATGCGATTTTTGTGTTACTAAACGGCCTAGAAACATGAAATTTGGAATGGTAGTTTTTTATAAGATAATAATGATCTCTAAGGACATTTCTTTAAAAAATCGAAATTAAAAATTGATGAAAATGCGCGAAAAGCGTTCTAAAAAACGTTCTAAATGGCGATTTTTACGCAATTTCAGGAACTACCAAACTGATTTAAAAAATAATGGTGTCAAAATGATGGTGACAACCCTTGCTCCAACGTAGGTTACATTTTATGTCGGTGTCACTGCCCCTAAACGGGATGCAGGAGCAAAAAAAGTTCGAAATTGTGATTTTTGGTGTTACTGAAGGGCCCAGATACATGGCATTTGGCATGGTAGTTACTTATTAGATATAAAGTATCTCTAAGAACATTTCTTTAAAAATTCGAAATTTAAAAGGGGTGAAAATGCGCAAAAAGCGTTCTAAAAACGTTCTAAATGGCTATTTTTACGCAATCTCAAGAAGTATCAAACCGATTTAAAAAATAATGGTGTCAAAATGATGGTGACAACCCTTGCTCCAACATAGGCTACATTTTATGTCAGTGCTATTACCCCCGAAGGGGGTGCAGGAGCAAAAAACGTTCTAAAAATGCGGTTTCTTGTGTTACTGAAGGGCCTAGACACATGAAATTTGGAATGGTAGTTACTTATAAGATATAAATGATCTCTAAGAACATTTCTTAAAAAATTCGAAATTTAAAAGGGGTGAAAATGCGGGAAAAGTTCTAAAAAACGTTCTAAATGGCGATTTCTACGCAATCTCAGGAAGTACCCAACTTATTTCAGAAGTAATGGTTGGAAATTGATGATGACAGACCTTGCTCCACCATAGGCTCTATTTAATGTCGGTGTCACTATCACCTAGGGGTTGCAGAAGCAAAAAACGTTCTAAATTGCGATTTTTGTGTTACTGAAGGGCTTAGAAACCTGAAATTAGGCAGGGCAATTATTTATAAGATAAAAATTATCTCTAAGAACATTTCCTAAAAATTCGAAATTTGAAAGGGATGAAAATGAGCGAAAAGCGTTCAAAAAACCTTTCTAAATTGCGATTTCTACTCAATCTCAGGAAGTACCGAACCGATTTAAAAACAATGGTGTGAAAACGATGGTGACAGCCCTCGCTCCAACGTAGGCTGTATTTCAAGTCGGTGCCACTACCCCAAATGGGGTGAAGGAGCAAAAACGATCTAAATTGTGTTTTTTTGTAATACTGCAGGGGCTATCAACTTGAAACTCTAGGCATGGCCATTACTTATCAGATATAAATTATCTTTAAGAACATTTCCTAAATAATTCAAAATTTAAAAGGGGAGAAAATGGACAACATACGTTATAAAAAACGTTCTAAACTGCGTTTTTTGCGCCATCTCAGAAAGTTCCCAGCCGCTTTCAAAAGTAATGGTTGAAAATTGATGATGACAGCCCTTGCTCCAATATAGGATCTATTTCATGGCGACGTCACTAACACCTTGTGGTTGAATTAAAAAAAAAACTTTCTAAATTGTGATTTTTGTGATACTAAAGGGTCTAGCAATTTGAAATTTGGCGTGGTAATTATGAGATGTATATCCTCTCTGAGAAGAGTTCCTTAAAATTTTGAAATTTAAAAGGGGTGAAAATGAACGAAAACCGTTCTAAAAACGTTCTAAATAGCGATTTTTACGCAATCTCATTAAATATAAACCGATTTCAGACGTAATGGTTTCAAATTGATGGTAACAGTCCCCGTTCCAACATGGCCTATATTTTACGCTGTTGTCACTACCACCTGGGGGTTACAGGAGCAAAAAATATTCTAAATTGCGTTTTTTGTGTTACTGAGTGGGTCTAATATTTTAAATTTGGAATGGTAATTACTTCAAAGATGCAAATGTTTTCTAAGAATTGTCGAAAGAAAATTTCAAATTTAAAAGGATGAAGTGAGCAAAAAGCGTTCTATAAGCGTTCTAAATTAAGAGTTTTATGCAATCGTATGAAATACGAAACCTATTTCAAACATAATGGTTGCAAATTGATGGTGATAGAATCTGCTCAAACACAAGCTATATTTTATGTCATTGCCACAACCCATAGAAGGTTGCAGGAGCAAAAAACTTTCTAAATTACGAATTTTGCGGTACTGAGGAGGCTAGAAAATTTAAATATAGCACGGTAGTTATTTATAAAATATAAATGTCCTCAAAGAACAGTCGAAAATAAATTCGAATTAAAAAAGGGTGAAGCGAAGGGAAGGAGGGAAAAGTATTCTAAAAGAGTCCTAAATTACGATTTCTATGGAATCTCAGGAAATAATAAACCGATTACAGAAGTTATTGATTGCGAATCAAGAGTGATAGTCCCTGATCCTTATATTTTATGCCGGTGTCACTACCACCTGGTTTGCACGAACAACAAGTAAGCCTATAAAAACATCTAAATTCCGTTTTCTATAGAATATTAGGAAATACCAACCGATTTCAAGGCTAATATTGGCGAATTAAAGGTGACAGTCTCTGTTTCAACATTTTTCGAGACGTTCTATTTCAACTCTGTTTCGGCAATTTATGTTGGTGCCACTAACACCAGAGAGGTGGTAGACTGCTAGACAAGAAGCTGGGAATTTGACATGATGGTTAATTTAAAAAAAATTCAAAACTGCAAATGAACACTGAAATGAGCGAATGAAAGGAGCATAAAAGTCTCAAAATACATTTTAAATTATCGTTTATTTGGAATTAGTTTTAGTTCTTCTTATTAATTAAAATCTGATTCCTATCTATTGCACTTTTATTATGAAGTTTAATCAAACTGTGGCTTAATTTGTAATTTTTGAATTTTTCCAAAAAGTGTTCTTCTAACAAAAAAATAGTCATGCAAATACCACTTGGCATATTTCAACTATTACGCGAGCAAAGCCGCGGGGTTTGCTAGTAGTAATATAAAAACACGCGTGAATTCAAATGAACGCAATCGGTGAATTTCAAAGAAATCGTGTGAAGAACTTTCGGAGGTTTAAGATTTTGTACAAAACGAACATTTATATTTTTATTTATATAGAAATGTTCCCCACGTGGGGAAAGTGAGGGGAGCGAGATGCGAGGTGCATAATATGAAACAGTAGTCCAAGGACTTTCTAATGTCACATGATGGGTTTTTGGGGAAAATTTTTAAAGCGCCCTCTGGTGGGGCGATATACAACACTTCCGTACTCGGATGCAACTCAACCCGTGAATTTCAAAGCAATCGGTGAAGAACTTTCGGAGATTAGCGATTTTGAACAAACGAACATTTACATTTTTATTTATACAGATTATGTAAATCTTCTAATGTAGTTTAAACAATTCACGAAAAATGCTTTAGAAGATAAAATTTTCATGAATTCATAATTCAGTACATAAAGGGTTAAAGACCACCGAAAATCTTATTTTGATATTTGTTTCAATACCCTTACTCCATAATTTTCAAAAATATGTATACTGTCTAGCTTTTTACGATAATAAGTTTTTGTGCTATTAATAAGTATGGTAATGTTATACGCATTTTCGGTTGATGTCTTTTTAAAAAATTAATTCCGAGCATTTGTGCTTTCCTTCAATTAAAATTTTTATGTGGCAATATTAGGCAGTTCGGGCGGTTCCCCGCATTTTTCCAATCTCTTTTTATTAATTTGAGGACATATTTTTGATTTCAGGTGTGGTGTGGTGCTATTTATGCCGGCCGATTACCTGTACGAGAGATATAGGCCCGAGAGTGAGTGCCCTCCATTGAGGTCTTTCTCAGGGAACCTAACCCGTATTTACTCATGGAAATCCAAGGTTCGAAGAAAACCACGGAAAATTCCGAACGATTAGACCGAATGGCTCGATTGGGTTCTAACCAAGCAAGTCTACCAGCTTCGAGAGCAGAAGCTCTCGGCCACTGGTAGGACTTTTTGATTTCAGAAGGCATTTTTTAAATTACTTTCAGCAATTTTTTCAGGAACTAGCCTTTCGTAACCACTATGCTCGGTCAGAAGTATACTATGCATCATAACATGCTACTTCGATTATACGTACGTTCTATTAGGTAGCTTTCATTACAAAAAGCTACCTATTGCAGCCGTTCGGAGGAAAGCGATTTCAAAAAATTTTGGTATATTTTCATCGATCATGACCCCCAGACCCCGAAACCACCCTCCGTTCAAAATTGACATATATATATATATATCACGGAAGACGGTAGTATTCCGAGTGACGCAGCCTTAAGCCTAAAATCGTATCGTATCGTATCGTAGAATTCGTAGATGGCGGAACTCATATATACAGCTAACTCGACATCAAAGAAAACGCGAAAAGCCGCCTTTTAATAACTCAGCAGATATAGGTCCTATTGTTCTGAATTTTCTAGAACAGTCTTATATCTGCAGTCTAATCGTATACTGAAATTTTTACATTTCTACGTGCAGTATATTTTGAGATCTAAATAGCCATTTTTAAAGTGAAAACTTTGGTATGGTATAAGAGGAAGTTCCTAATTTCAAAATCTCGAAAACGGTTCTAACGATTATCTTTAAATTGATATATCATATAAATCTGATTAAGACGAGGTGAATAACACTTTTCTTTTTTCTGGGAAAACTCGTTTTACTTTAAAAATCGTTATTTTAAAAAATCGCTTTTTTTTACTTTTCTCGTCTGTGATTGGTGAATAGGTTTGACGTCACTTCGTATGTAGGAGGAGTTTTAATCCATCTGCTATGGGCAAAATTTGCAAAGTCATTTTAGGTATTCTAAGTTGAGTTAACAATCTGAATGTAGGCAGTAAATCTTTTTTTTTTTTAATATTAAAATTTTAAATGTTAATTATTATGTGTTTTAAAATATTAAATATATTAAATGAAATTTCGATTGATATTATCTTTCTCTTTTGTTATGAAGAAATTATTATTCCATATTACTGCTTTTTGTCGAAAAAATATTTAGATTCATTTTTAAAAAAGGGGAATTTTTTTTTAATTATATGTATTCAATATAATTGTTATTTATCATTCTTTTTCAATTTTCAAAAAAAATTATTTTTAATTTTTTGTTTATGATCGTGGCTCGAGGTTTTCGACTTGTGACTCAACTCAACCATTGCTATAATTAATAATAATGCATAATTATGAACATGGTATTCTTTGGATTACACTTTATTAGGTATTTTGTTAATTTATTGTTTGTTTTTTTAATCTGATTTATGATTCCATTTTTAACTTTTCTTTTGATTTACTTAGATTTAATGTGTCCTTTTTTATTTTCCGCCGATTTAACCTAACCACGCTATCGTTTTGTAGATATTACGAACCTTTTATTTTCTCTTGAAATATCTATTAATGTTTTAATATCCAGCATCAATAATTATTTTTACAATACCTTATGGCTTCATAAATGAATACCTTCTTCTGAAAAGGGCAACAGAAATTTCTGAAAACTTTTGTTTACATATCGATTACGATAGGAATGTTTTAATATCCGGCAGTAACTTAAACTTTTGTTTTGATTACATATCGAGTAACAAAAAATATGTTCTTGACTCTTTAGAAAATGCAACTAAAATGATAATTTTAACAATTGAATCATTAATAAAAAATTATATGTTAAATTAAACCTGAAAATTTTAATACTTGGAAAGGCTGAGACAAATATAAATTTTTAAAGCAGATATCTTACAATGAATGTTTAATCACAATGTTTTAACTAAAATATCTTTAAATATTAACAAATTTAAACAAAATGAAGTTCTTAATTTTGCCAATTGATTTTTCGCGAAAAAAGGTACTAAAAAAACTTAAAACTATTTAGCTAGAAAAGTTTACATTGTTTCTGATGGGAACAAATAAATGGATTTTTCAATGCTTTCACTAAAGTAAATTTAAAATTCAATGTCAGAATTACAAATTAATTAAATTGTTTATTGTGGGATCCCCATAACTCAAAAAATATTTGAAACTAAGTTATCATTGTTTTTTCAATGTTTGTTGACAGACGGTTGCGATTTGTGTTAAAAACCACCAAAGTGACATTCTCTATGCCCTATCATATGATACATACCAATAGATTTCTAAACAGCTTCCACTTGAAAATCTGAAGACCATTAATATTACTAAATCAAAAGAAAAGTTCACGATTAATTCCCAAAAAGTCAGAATGAATAAATTTCAAAATACATAATATGTGTAATCCTATTTTAAAAAGCTTTTTTCCAAAGTAAGAATTCATTCACATACACTGACAATAAAATTATCAGTGTTTTGGTTGGTGGGAAAACATTTAATGTATTTTATCAGCGCTGTCCAACATGGCATGATTTCGGGGGGGGGGGGGGGGGGGATTATTTTTTTGCCAATGATTTTCCGAGAACATCACTTTTATTTTCAAGAGCAAGGGGGTGATTCTGTTCTGAAATTTCAGCCATTCAGTTCTGAAAAAGAAAAAAAAAATCATTCCTTCTTAACCTGAAAACCTCATAATGGATATTAATTATAAATGAATCGTATGTTTTCTCCTACCGATTGGCAATTTTTGTGTGTTTTTTATGTGACCAATTGACAAATTTTATGATTTTTCCCCTAACAACCGACTGTCGATTTTTCTTTTTCATCTGCGACTGACTGATGAATTTTGTGATTTTTTAAGCAGTAGATGGACAAATTAATCGATTTTTTTTTTTCTCTTCATGACTAACTGAAGAATTTCTTGTAACCAACTTGTGAATTTTTTGATTTTCTTTTCCTTCACAAGAGCGATTTAGAAATTTCTCTACATACATTTATAATCTACAGTGATTATAGACAAAATTCATGCATTAATAAGATTCCTGTGGTAAGATTCGTCAAATGGTCGCAGAAAAAGACTAATTTTCTCAAGGGATCGCAGAATAAATGAAAATGTCCTCAAAATGTTACGGAAAATTTCGAATTTCGTAAAAAGTCTGTGAGGCTGTGAAAGTTCAGCTTTTTTTTTTTTTTTTTTTTTTTGCTGAGCCTGTACCATGTCTGATTTTAAGTCAAGACGACCCGAACCTGCAAAAATAATTTTCAAAATATGAAAAATATTATCAATATTTTGTTTTTGATACACACAAAAACCACATGTATCATATTTTTGATAGTTTATGTACACATGTTACATGTGTTTAAATTGAGAGGTGCCTGTTATTCAAACTTATATAAAAGTTCAAATATATAAAGTTTAGGAATTAAAAAGTGTTTGCTAAATAGAAATGTCTGCCTTTTGAAATAAAAGCCATTATGGAGGTCTTATTGTACATAGACAGGGGTAGGGAAATGCATCATTTTACTCGCCATTGGCGTGTGAATTTTCTAACAGGGTGAGTGAATTTTTAGGTAGTTTTTGAAAACTGCAAACTATAGAGATATGCCGAAAACTTTTTTTTATTAGTTAGCTATATTTTTCAACTTTCCTAATTATTGCGATGTAAACATGGTACTAAGTTCTATTTTATATTAAATTTTCATCTCTTGTTTATTTTTTTTTAATTTATAGGGAAGAAAAATATGAAAATGCATTATAGTAATAGTAACCAACTATTTTTGAGTTGCGTAATTTTGTCATAAAAATTTTCAACTGTAGATTGCATTTTACTGGCTGGTGAAATAAATCCTTGGCTGGTAAGATTTTCTAGAAATTCCCCACCCCTGTACATAGATCTTCAACCTGAAAAAATACTTTGGATATCATTTGAAATTCAGGTCGACCGATTAGAGTCAAAACCCAAACCGAAACAATGAAAGTGAACCCGGCCTGCAACAAAAAATCTACTATTGATCCGATCCGAACCAAGAGTCGGTTCGGGTAAAAGCAAGTAACCCGACCTGATGCAGGACTCTAATGCAGATATCTTTCAGTTAGTGTAGTAAATTGTTTTACATGCTTCCTCAATTAGTGTGTGAAACACAAAGCTGGTTACACTATTTTTTTCCCAGCAAGATGGTGATCATTATTCAGCAATTGGTAAGTTTTCTATTAAATAAATTAACCAGTTTGTAGGTTTAAAGCAATTAAACTGTAATGCAAAATATTTTAATCAAGTCGTGTATTTAAAAATGTACTCTATGATAAGTAAGCTAACATAATTAAAGAATTGTTGTAATGCAGATTAAAAATTAAGAGACTTTGTACTGTTTCTTGACTGATTGTTTATATTTTTAAAATGTATACATTAATATGCGAGTGCACATATGTGTGCACCAGTGATTTTTTTTTAAATTATGTATTTGCAGAGTGCATGACATCTGGCTGAAAAAGTAGCAAAAGTAAACACTGTATGCACTGTATAAACAAGAAAATTAATCGGCACTGTTTGTTTTTAAGCATTTTGCATATTACAGGTCATTACGTCTTTAATCATTGTTTATATCAGTGTTTTATTCAGACACTTTTCTCCAGGAGGGATTGCACTTTTTGACCATTGAAAACACAAAATCTAAAATCTTCTGGGGGGGTGTCCCCCCCCCCCCGGGGTCACCCCCTGAAATCAACACTGATTTATATTTTAAAAATTTATACTTTAATATGCGAGTGCACTTATGTGTGCACAAGTTTTTCTTTTTCTTTTTTTTTTTTTTTTTTTTAATTTGGTATTTGCACAGTTCATGACACCTGGCCGAAACAGTACTCAGTACAATATTACTCAGAAATAAATTTTAACTCTCTGAGCGGTTTGAGCATATTTTTCAGTTTCCCAAAAACAACTTTAATCTGTTGTAGACAAAAATATTTTCAGCAGAATTGTATTTCAAGATGTCTATCAAATAAAGGAGCATGAAGTGTATTTTAGAAACAAACAGGAAAAGAAAATTTTAATTAAAATTATTTTTATAAGCATTTTTTTGAAAATGCCGGAACGCCTTCAAGATGCTCGGAGGGTTTAAAATATATATATATATATATTCCAATCACAATCAATAAATATAAAGACGTTTGATTTACGTTGTGTAATAAAAAAAATTAGTGTATTTATATATTTATGCGTGTAAGCATTCGCTGTTTTCTGTGGTAAAAATCTGTATGTACTTCAATGCAAATAACTTAAAAGTAGAGCTGGGCGATATATTGATAAAATTGATATAAAATGGTAATTGTGATAACGATATTAAAAAACCTTACAAAACGGTATATCATGAATATCATAATCGTGATGTAAACCGTGATTATCGTGGTTCTTCATTAAACCGCAACATTAAGCAGCGCTTCTTCAGCTTCGACCCAGTCTAAACTGTGGTATTAAATACTGAATCGTCTGTTCCGATTATTATGATACTAACGGAGTGTCTCCTCTCAAGTCTAAACCGTGGTATTAAAAATACCAATTCCTCGGTTTCAGTATTCTTGATATTAACGGTGCGACTTCTGCCAGCCTAAATTGTGATATTAAATACCGACTCCTCGGGTTCCGTGTTCATGATACTAATGGTATGTGATTTCGTTTTGGTGGGTGATAAATATCGTACATGCAGTTTTCTGTGTGATCACTGACATCAGATGATACACATATATATATATATATATTTATGGTATTGACGGTGTAAGCTGAATCTCTGAGCATATGCGTTTTATGCTTCAGACACCATGTCTTTCATTTCATTATGGTATTCAGATTTCAGCTATGTTGATGAATATTTGCTCTTTGTTATTGAACAATGTGTGAATCAGGACGATAAAGAAATGCAATATAACATTTTATTTGCAACAGTGGATTTAATTAGACAAATGAAATAATAATTATATAGCTGGGTCCTCAGGGCCACTTTTCTAACTTTGGCCGAGACCCCTCATGTGGCATATCGTTGGAAAGGCCTGTGACCACTTATTCATGTTATGCACCTCCGGTGACCACCTCCCACTTCCACGTCTGGGGGGCACTTTTCTAAATTTTACCGAGACCCCTCATGTGACATATCGTTGGAATGGCCTGTTGCCGCTTATTCATGTTATGCCCCTCCAGTGTCCCTCTCCCTATCCCCCCCCCGTGGGAGGGCCTTTTTCTAAATTTTGCCACCCCCTCTTATGTGACGTATCTTGCAAAGACCTGTGACCGCTTCATCATTTTATGCATATTTCCGGTGCTCCGCCCACCACTTTGCCCCCCAAGGTGGCACTTTCCTAAATTTTGCCGACACTCATCATGTGAACGTTTATTCATGTTATGCACCTTCAGCATTCCTCTCCCCACTTGTCCCCCCCCCTTTGTGGGAGGGCCTTTTTCTAAGTTTTACCGTCGCCCCTCATGTGACATATCGTTGCAAAGGCCAGCGACCGCTTAATCATTTTATGGCCTTCCGGTGCGCCGCCCACCACTTTGACACCCCCTGGGGGGGGCACTTTCTAAATTTTGCTGACACCCATCCTGTGACATATCATTGGAAAGGCCTGTGACCGCTTATTCATGTTATGCACCATCAGGGTCCCTCTCCCCACTTGCCCCTCTCCCCCCGATGGAGGGTCTTTTTGTATATTTTGCCATCACCCCTCATAAGACACATCGTTGCAAAGGCCTATGACCGCTTAATCATTTTATGGCCCTCCGGTGCACCGCTCCCCACTTTTCCCCCGTGGGGGGCACTTTCCTAAATTTTGCCGACACCCGTTATGTGACATATCGTTGGAAAGGCCTGTGACTGCTTAATCATTTTATGCACTTCCGGTGCTCCGCCCACCACTTTGCTCCCCCCTCCCCGGGGGCACTTTCCTAAATCGAGATATCGGAATATGATATAAAGATTCTGATTTATCATGATATTTAATTCTAGACATTGCCCATCCCTACTTAAAAGTGCTTTGCCATCGATCAGCATGATACCGATATATATTGTACAATACATTTTCGTCATTATCTAACATTAGTGCACACAAAATGCATTTGTATGCACTCCATAGTTTATTATCTACCGATTCTAATAAGGATTTTATGATCGTAGTAGATATGAATGTATTTTATATGAAATTAGTACCAAATAATGAGAGATTTATTGATGTTGTTATGTCAGTAAATAACATTTTAAAGAGTTAGACTTTTTTGTTTGGTGCCATCAAGTTTTGACGGGTTCCATCTAGTGAATCTTTAAGACTTTTTTACTGTTGCTATAGAAATATTTTAGATTATTAATAATTTGTCTCGAATGAGTCATAAAAGGCCAACCCTGCCGCATGGCAATTAAAGTTTTTAAAGTGGCAATTAAAAAATCTATCATCTATCGCCAAATAAAATACAGCTTTTTCATCTCTAGTTACGCTTAGCTTTTTTTTTTAAAATGGTGCAAGGACACTGTATCTAAAATGTCACTAATAATATGTGCATCCATTGTCTGCAATTTTCTATAATCTATGTGGCTTAGCAAAAGTAAATATCACAAATTTCACCTATCTGTTTCTGAAAATTATTGTGAACTTCAACCATTGATGGCCAATTTGTGTCGAAGTGGAAAAGACCATCACATCAAAAATACCTTTTGTCACAATTTTTGTTGCTGGCAAAAATTATACTAGTATTTTAAAACAGGGCTTTAAGGATTTTATTTTAACTACATGAGGCAAGAATGAAGAGATACTGGTAAACTTAAAGAATATGGTTGCTCTACTCATTAGTTAAATCTTCTAGGTGACAATATAACTCCACAAACAATTACAAAACATGTCATTGAAATACAAAAGTACTTTCACAATTACCATGCTGTATATGCTTGGTTAAAAGAATTCAATGATCATTTTACACTACTCTTACCTTTCAACTTTTACTAGAACAGTCAGATAACTTGTTTTGAAACTTTTATCAATAACCACAGCCATTATACTAAAATTATTAATGATAACACTATTAACATTTCTTTGAAATTATCAGAGACTGTAATCTTTATAATGTTAAAGATCTTCTTTTGCAATTAAAACCAGTTGAAAACACTTTAAATTGTCAGGAATAGGAAATACATCATTTTGCTTGCCACTGGCGAGTACCTTTCCTCGCAGGGCGAGTGGATTTTTAGGCAATCTTTGAAAATACTGCAGGCTATATAAGGTCTGCAAAAACATTTTTTTAATAGTTGGTTATATTTTTCAAATTTACTTCGATAGTGCTAAGTTCTATCTTATACTAAACTTTCCTCTGTTGTATATATTTTTTAATAACAATTACTTTCTTAGTAACAGTGACTACTATAGTAACAATTTCTTAGTAACAGTGTAAACTATTTTTGCTGTGTGTTTTCTCATTGTTTTTGAACTGTACGTTGTATCTTGCTGGCTCATAAAATAAATCTTTGTTTGGTAAGATTTTCTGAAAATTCCCCATCCATGTAAGTAGTAGTATCAATACAAAAACCCTTAATGGGTTAAAAGTTAGTGATGCAGCACTTTATCTTATGCTCTAAGAATTTTAAATATGGAACTTAAAAATAATGATATCAAATTTTGAGTGACGCTATGCTATTAATTATAATCTCTATATATATTTCATCATTTTATTTTTTTATAATCGCATGTGCAAAAATTATGTTCAATTTAAAAAGATGTATAAAAGTTTAATCATTGATGCTTTATCATTCATATCTCTCATAAATTCAAAGTATGAGTTTAAAAAGATATGGGAACTACTTGCGAATTCACCCGGAGTCCGCCATCTTGTTTCTTTGTTGGTCATTTATAATCACTTTATGCTTAATTTAATAACATAACAACAAACATAATATAAACAACAACAAACATAACATAAACAACAAATATAAATAACAAAATAAATAAATCCAAATAAATAAATTTAACATTGGCGATGATCAACAAAGAAACAAAGCGGACTCCGGGCAAATCCGCAAGTAGTACCAAGATATGAATTAAAAGTATTCTATTTTTCATGCACTTTTTCTAAAATTTTGGTATTTCATTAAGTTTATTTTGTTTCTAGGAAAATTTAATCCAATTTTATCTATGAAGGTGTCCTTTTTTAATCTTTTGATCCTAAACCTCAAAAAAGTAATTATATCAATACAAAAACCCTTAACGGGTTAAAAGTTTGACGCAGCACTTTACTTTATGGCTATATGAATCTGAAATATGGGTCTTAAAAATTCTGATATCAAATTTTAAATGACGCTGTGCTATTAAAATGAATTTATATATATTTAATTTTTCTTTTTTGTTGTATTTATTTTTAATCAGTGATATTTTTTCATTCAAAATATGAGTTTTAAAAGATATGATATCAAAATTAAAGTGACGCTGTGATCTGACTTAGATTAGTTAAAAAATTACTTTACACATACTTTTGTTTTGTCTTCTGAAATATATTTAGAAATTGGAACATTTTTTTTTCAATACACTATCAAATATGTCATACATTTTCTCAGCTGATGTTATGTATTAAATGTATTTAATTCAATAAATTCATTTATCTTTTGTGTCACGATGTCCAGAATCATCGGTAAAATTTGTGTAAATGTTTTCTTTGCATCACACTATCTATTTGCATACTATTTACTTAGTTTAGATACTATGACGCAAAATAAACGTTTACACAAGTTTTACGGATGGTTCTGGATATCGTGACGCAAAAGATAAATGAATTTATTGAATTAAATACATTTAATACATAACATCAGCTGAGAAAATGTATGATATATTTGATAGTGTATTGAAAAAAAAATGTTTCAATTTCTAAATATATTTCAGAAGACAAAACATAAGTATGTGTAAAGTAATTTTTTAACTAATCTAAGTCAGATCACAGCGTCACTTTAATTTTGATATCATATCTTTTAAAACTCATATTTTGAATGAAAAAATATCACTGATTAAAAATAAATACAACAAAAAAGAAAAATTAAATATATATAAATTCATTTTAATAGCACAGCGTCATTTAAAATTTGATATCAGAATTTTTAAGACCCATATTTCAGATTCATATAGCCATAAAGTAAAGTGCTGCGTCAAACTTTTAACCCGTTAAGGGTTTTTGTATTGATATATATATATATATATACATATATGACCTTTGTCACACTGTAACTCTCGTATTTATGAACCGATTTGGATGTAATTCGGTGTGTACATAGTACATACCAATGTCTCAACCGAGTTCGTTGGCCAGCTTCATCCGCCATTTTGTTTCAAAATGGCGGCCATTTAAAAATTTAAAAAAAATTTAAAATTTGAAATGTGGTACCAAAAAATTGAAAATGGAAAAATATTTTTTACTTATGTATTTAACCTTTATACAAAGATTCCGGAGCAGTTTTTGTTTCGTCTATATCTTAAAAAATGGCTGAGTTATAGCATTTTGAATTTCTAGCGTGGCTGACATTTTGAAACGTCCTGAAATTTGTCACGCGATAAAAGGCGTATTTATGAACCGATTTGGATGTAACTTCTTTTATACATAGTACATACTAATGTCTCGTCCGAGTTCGTTGGCCAGCTTCATCCGCAATCTTGTTTAAAAATGGCGGCCATTTAAATTTTTAAGAAAAATTTTAATTTGAAATGTGGTACCAAAAAATTGAAAATTGAAAAAATATTTTTTTCTTATGTGTTTGACCTTGATAAAAAGATTTGGGAACAGTTTTTGTTTCGTCTATATCTTAAAAAATGGCTGAGTTATAGCATTTTGAATTTCTAGCGTGGCTGACATTTTGAAACGTCCTGATTTTTGTCACGTGATAACGTTTGTATTTGTGAACCGATTTGGATGTATCTTGGTGTGTACAACATAGTACATACAAATATCTCGACCGAGTTCGTTGTCCAGCTTCATCCGCCATCTTGTTTCAAAATGGCGGTCATTTAAAAAATTTAAAAACATTTAAAATTTAAAATGAGATACCAAAAATTTGGAAAATGAAAAAGATTTTTTTGTATGTGTTTTACCTTAATACAAACATTCCGGAACAGTTTTTGTTTTGTCTATATCTAAAAAAATGGCTGAGTTATAGCATTTTAAATTTCTATTGTGGCTGACATTTTAAAACGACCTGATTTTTGTCACGCGATAACAGGAGTATTTATGAACCGATTTAGATGTGACTTGGTCTGTAGATAGTACATACGAATGTCTCGACCGAGTGCGCTGGCCAGCTTCATTCGCCATCTTGTTTCAAAAGGGTTGCCATTTAAAAAAATTAAATTTAAAATTTAAAATGAGGTATTAAAAAATTGGAAAATCAAAAAGACTTTTTTTATGTGTTTGTCCTTGATACGATTCTGGAGGAGTTTTTGTTTCTGAAAATTTGTTCTTTTGCTTATATCTTAAAAAATGGTTGAATTATAGCACTTTGAATTTCAAGCATGGCTAACACTTTGAAACGATCTTGTATTTGTCACGCGATAACACAAGTATTCACCTATTTCGATGTAAGAAGGCATGTGGATAGTATACATCAATATCTCGACCAAGTTCGCTGGCCAGCTTCATCAGCCATCTTGTTTCAAAATGGCGGCCATTAAATTTAAAAAAATTATACTTAAAGTGAGGTCCAAAAAAAATTGAAATTGAAAAAGGTTTCTTTCTTAAGTATTTGACCTTGATATAAGGATTCAGTTGTTTGTCTTTATCTTAAAAAATGGCTCAGATATCGCAATTTCAATATCTAATGTGGGTGACATTTTGAAAAATCTGATTTTTTGCCTGCGACAGCACTCATATATATCAATCGATTCCGATGTGAGTGAGCATGTGCACAGAAATTACTAAGGTCTCGACCAATTTCACTCGTTAGCCTCATCCACCATGTTGTCTTAAAATGGCAGGCACTTTAAGAAATCGCCGAATTTGGCAGCCAAATATAAGTTAC
Source organism: Maratus speciosus (assembly GCA_963932465.1). Taxonomy (NCBI): domain Eukaryota; kingdom Metazoa; phylum Arthropoda; class Arachnida; order Araneae; family Salticidae; genus Maratus; species Maratus speciosus. The sequence continues at coordinate 293,940,539 of OZ010791.1, forward strand.
TTTAAATAAAAGCAACTTGGATAAAGCTGACTAATTTCGCGAAATTCTCATTCATTATATTGATAAAAATTAGTATTGAATCTCCTATATTCGGTTTCCACTAAATTGAGCTTCGTGTGTTTGAATAATATAAGTTAGCTTTTTTAAAATAAGGAATGTGAAAGCTACCTCTTCCTCCCGGCACTGGCCGGAAGGACTTTTTATTTTCTTAATACTTCTCTGTATTGGCAGTTTTCGAGGAAGAATATGTCAGCAAGACCACTTTTCTATCATATCAGCACTCCGTATATTATTCGTTACTATATTAGAACCACGATAATTCAAACTAATTGGAAATGTCAGCTGTTCGGATATAAATATCAAAACAAAAGAGAGAAAGCATGGTGCATCTAGCGTCTAGAGGAACTTAACGACACTGTCAGAAAATTTGTCTTTATACACTAAATTATCCGTCATTTTTAAACAAATAATTTCCGTACTCATAGAAAACAGGATTTTTCTGTAAATTTTCCCTGCAAGTCTGAAAAATGGGGGAAATTTCGTTTATTCCTTGCAGGCATGAGTATTGGCTATACTAATACCAAAGTTCGAATTAATTTTTTTAATGAAAAACCAAAAATTCAATAAATTAAAATTTCTAATTTATTTTAAAACAAACAAAAACTAGTCGTTGGGGGCCACCGTAATACTTACCCATCATGGATATAGATAATATAAAATATGAAAATAAAACATTTGATTCTTGCTAAGCATTGTACCATGTTACTTTTATTCATAGTTTAATTTATTTGGACTTCCTTAAATATAATTAATATAACCCCTTAAGCTAATATTACTTTTTGTTGCATTAAAATATCTCAATTTGTTGATTTTCTGTAAGCAAGTAAACGCTATTTGTTTACAATGGAAGTCTATGCGAATTTGGCGAAATATTAGAGATACCGCCAATTTGGCGTCATTTTTGGCGATTCATTTTGGCCGCCAAATTTGGCGAGATACCGCCAATATACCAAAACTTGGCGGTGTTTGGCGACAGAACAGGGTCCCTCCTATGGTAACACCCCTTATAGGTATGAAGATTCATTAAATACTTGTCATTTACGATAAGTCATTATTGGCTTATCGTAATCTTATAGTTTGGTTATCGTAATCTTATAGTATTATATCTTATAGTTTGGCGACAGTTTTTTGGTCGGTGGGATAATCGAGTAGTACCGAATTGCGTAAAAGAAACATCCTTATAACTCGAAAAATTATAATCCTATTAACTAACAGTTTACTGCGTCGGATTAAGCGTCTCATTTCCAATTAAAATATATCTTTGAATTGAAATTTGAATGAAATACAGGGTCATGAAAAATCGAAGAGTGTGAAAAATAGAATTACAAATATCTCGGCAACTAATTATCCGATTGAGTTCATTCATGATGCAAAATTTATGTTTTTTTATTGTCTTTTATATTCACTCCTCCAAATAAACAATTTCGAAAATTTTTGTATACCTTTTATCAGAATGAATATTTTAAGAGTCCGAAAAAAATAGTTCCGGTAAATCGAGGTTACTGATATTCAATAGGCTTCTTTCTATTATTACTTCTTAAGTACACACCGAATTTCAAGTCTCTATCTCAATTTGTTCGGGAGGTAGAGCGATTACAGACACACAGACATACAGAAGGACGGACATTTTTTTTTCTAATTATAACTCGAAAAATTACAATCCTATTAACTAACAGTTTACTGCGTCGGATTAAGCATCTCATTTCTTATTAAATTATATTGAATTGGAATTTGAATGAAATTCAGGGTCATGAAAAATCGAAGAGTGTGAAAAATAGAATTACAAATATCTCGGCAACTAATTATCCGATCGAGTTCATTCAGGATGCAAAATTTATGGTTTTTTATTGTCTTTTAGATTCACTCCTTCAAATAAGCAATTTTGAAAATTTTTGTATACCTTTTATCAGAACGAATATTTCAAGAGTCCGAAAAAATTTGTTCCGGTTAATCGAGGTTACTGATATTCAATAGGCTTCTTTCCATTATTACTCCCTAAGTGCACACCGAATTTCAAGTCTCTATCTTAACTTGTTCGGGAGATAGAGCGATTACAGACACACAGACAAACAGACGGACGGACAATTTTTTTTTTCTAAAAATATGTTTTTCGGAATCTCCAGTGTCTGAAACGTGTAAATCCGTCAAAAATTTTTTTCGATTTTCAAAACGATTACAAGACTTGCCCTATACTACGTATGATGGGTTTACTTACGAATTTAATAAAGTAGCAATTATTCATTCAACTTATTCACAATTTATTTCTTAGAATATTAAAAAAATATTCGCATGTAAAATATATTCTAAACAAACACATTAAAAAAATATATAATACTTCAATCAAGTTAGAAAAAAAAATCAAAAAAAGGAAACATTTCTTCTCGAATTTAATTCAAAATATAATATTCATATTTTACATCTAACAATTAAATTATGTCTTATTAAAAATATGCCTAATATGCAATAATTTCTATCCTCTATTATTCTATAAGTGTTAAAACACCAAACATTATTTCATAACGACGGAATGTTCGTGCAATTAAGTTTAAATTTCCGATCTTTCTGAACAAGAAATTTAATAAGCCTTACCAAACCCCATTTTGAAGTAACCCATACATTCATTTTAAACTCGCCTTCTGACCAGAGTTGGGCAGTATCGAAAATACATGTATTTGAAATACATTTTCAAAATACATTTGTATCTTGTATTTTGTATTTTAAACCGATAAGATCAAAGTATTTTTGTAATGTATTTTCTGATGGTTTTACAATGTATTTTGTATTTTGAAAATATTCAAAATACATTTTTTCCAGATTTCAAACTGCCATGTTTAAATCGCACAGACAAAAGCTGCGATTCATTAAAAGGAAATACACGACTATCTGTTTTGGTTTGTTTTCAAATTCTATTCTGGAAATTAATATAAACAGAACACACTTTTCGACTATTGCTGAGACAAGGAGGTTGATGAATATGATGTTTTGATACAGCAAACGTTTCTTGCTGATTTAGTTACACAAATACTTATGTATCTTAATGTTGCTGTGAGAATTACCAGAAAAAAAAAACATGTAATTGTGATTAAACCGGAAGGATCTTTCAGAGTTGCGCAGGTGCAGCCTTCTATTACCGACAGTTGCCCATTGACCACACTTATAAGGAGCTCAATTTTTTTTTCTAGTCTAGTAGTGTTATTTAAAAATATCGACAAAGGATTTCTTAAAAATTCGCATGTTTCATTCATTAATATAAATTTTGTTAGACAGTAACCGCAAGAAAATTGCTACAATGAACTTTCAAAGGAACGATTTGACTACGAAAAAATGAAATTTATGACTTTGCAAATTTTGCATTCGAATTATTCCTACTTTTTATAAACATTTTATAAGTTCTTTCTACTTACGAATGTAAGAGCTTTCATATTTTTTCTGCTTTATATTAAAAGTTTCAAGACTTTCATAGTAAGTGCAAATGATTTCTTATTTCTTTGCGGTTATATCGTCGCTACCATGTCAAACTATCCAATGTGAAAAAATGCATTTTTCATATTTCGTGCCATTTTGTTGCATTGTGCATGACACTTACTAATCAAAATCGTCACGTCTCTAGCTTGCTTAGAAACTTAAATAATGACTGTTTCAAAGTATCCAATATGCACTTTTTTCTAAAATTTGCAATGTCAAACTGTCCAATACGGCATATTCGATCCTTTGCCGCAAATGTTTGGATATTTTTCATTTCCTAAGCATCCGTACCACGTCAAACTATCCAATATGAAAATAGTCCTTTTATCAGGAAGACAAAAACTGTTTTATTTATGGATTGAAATTTAGCTCTATTGATATATGTTTTTGACGTTTACTATAGCACTTTTTTCTATTGTTAATGGAATGTGAGAATTTTTAGTTCATTTACTGGGATACTCAAAAGAATCCCGTTACATTACACTCAATATGGAAAAAGAGCGGTGTCTTTTAATGTTGTTACGATATTTAAAACATAATAAAATTAATATGGATTTATAAAGCACATTAAAACATTTTTATGCAGAATACTGCGTGCAAGCCATTTATTATTATTTATAGGTTCATACAAAAAATTTCGTTATATAATGGTTTATAGTAATATAAAACAAAATATTTGAAGCATATTTTAATAATGTTAAAATATTCCAGACCAAGTGAAACTGACATCCGTATTTGATTTACATTACAAGTTGCTTACTGTAGAATATGACAAGTATTATAGTTATCGTTAATTTACAGGGACACACAAAAAAATTTGGTTACACTGCTGTCTATTAGCGATAGTTGTTTAGAGTGCGTTTTCAATGATAGTATGAGTTTTTAACTATTTGAATACTACGTGGTGCGTGTAAATTCTACAGATCATATACAGGGCTATACAAAAGAATGTGTAAGCATTACTTTGTATAGGCGTGAATTTCTTAAAGGAGGTTTTAAATTTAGTTATGCAATGTCGGTCTTTTATTTCTTTTTACTATACTAAAATATGTTAGTAGACATTCCTAATATGCAGGGCTATGCACAGAACTGAAAACATAGCCGGCTATGACTGGTAATTTCTGGAAGTGTGTTTATAACAATTTTTTGATTGAATTAAATTTTACAACATTACGTAACATGTATAAAAATCTGTAGATAATATGCAGGGCTATACAAGAAGTTCCAGTATATTTCCGTTTATTGGCGGAAATATGTTAAAGTTTGAAAATGTAAATTGCATTACGCGTTTTCTAATTAAACTAAATATTCGTATACTATCTAGATTATATACAAATCTATAGATCATTTACAGGGCTTTACAAACTGATTCGAGTACTTTTCTGGCTATGGACGGAAATTGTTTTTTAGGGAATTATTTTGTGCAGCCTTGTATACGAGGTATAGAATTTTTATACAACATGAAAAAAATAGTTAAATTTAAAAGCGTATACCGAAATTTAAAAGCGCATACCGAAATTAAAAAACGCACTTCCAGCAATTAATGCGCAAAGAGAGTACTGTAACCCATTTCTTTTGTGTGATCCTGTAAATGAACGACAAATGCTATGATTGCATGCCTTATTCTATCGTCATCTTCTCGTAATGAGTTAATCCAGTTTTAACATATTCGAAATAGCGTAATATTATTAAATTACTATCCAAATGATTTTTTCCCTATATACTATGATATAAAGGAAATCTTTTGAGTGCATCTGTAAATGTAAACCAAAAATCATAAAAACTTTTTAACGATCAAGAAAGACTTGAGAAAAGGGATTACCCCTTTATCATTCCCCACGTTCGGTAAAACATTTGCAATTATTGTATTAAAAGAGCGTATTATGAATTTCTTCCAAATTTTCTCCAAAGTCATTAGTTCCAACTTTTTTTAATGGGGGATTAAGTAAATCAAAGATTTCTATTCGAAAATAGTGGTATAAAGCGGCCCATGAGTTTCTTAGAAAAAACATTGCACGAAGATTACTAGTTATAATTACTGGTATGATGTGCATGTTGTTCCCCGCCCCATTATTTGAGATATATTTGTTTACTTATATTTTATAAAATTAACTGAATGTTTTAAAATAAGCTTTTTTCTTTATTAATTAACTGTATTTTCGTTATTAAAATTATTAAAGAAGTATCTTAAGAGTTTTATATTGAATATTTAAATACCAAATATTTTACAAATTAAACTAGTGAATGCGACACATTTGCTACTATGAAACGGTGAATCTGGGAAAAGCACAAAATTTTTACAAGTCAGACTATCCTATATGGCATATTCGCCACTATGGAACGGCGAACCTGGGAAAAGCACACAACTTTTACAAGTCAAACTATCCAATGTGGCATATTGGATAGTTTGAAGCTGAAAAAGTTCAACGAAGCTGAAAACGTACAAATAAGCATATCATATCAAACTATCCAATGTGATTTTTTGGCGAGTAAAATTATTCAAATGATTTATCTCAATAGCATGCTTAAATAGGATATAAAACAGCACCCAAAAAATATAATAATTGTTTACTGCTGCTTGTCGCTGATTTTGAATCCACAATTAAAGCAGTTTTTTTGCTCTTCTGAAAAGTGGCTATTTTCACATTGGATAGTTTGACATGGTACCTACGATATATGGTTTGATATTTTACCTGAGTGTTTTAATTTTAAAACTACTTTATACGAAGAATTTGTACTTTTGTTAATAATAATAATTCAACTTGTGTTAAAAATGATCTAATGTTTTCATTTATATTTTTGCATTCAGTAATACATATTTTAAATTTCGTATGCATTATTTCTGAAATGCATCATAATAGAAAAGTTGTGCCCCAAATATTTTATTAGTGGAAGGTCTAAAAAATCTTGCGTAGTTGGGAGCTCTTATTAAACACACGCGCATTATATAAAAAGAAAAAAATACATTTAAACACATTTAAACAATTTTATTCGGTGTCATTGTACATATAAGATTATTATAAAATATGCTCTTTTCTATATATATACTAAGAAAGACTGATTGAAAAGACTGATAGTAGACTAATTTGTTTTTTCATTCTTCTAATAAATAAGAAGAAATTATTGGAATCGAAAAAATTTTTGGCTTCCTTTTTTTGCTTGATTTACGCGTTTCGGGATATCTTGAACGTGATTTAACAATTTTTGGGAAATGTGTGTATGTCTGTTAGTCTGTGAGAGACATAATTTTTGTGGCCCTTCTATCTCAAGAACTAATGCATGGAGTTTAATAATAATCAAACTTCAGATTAAGATAGACTTAGGTATAACTTAGCTTTGGGTTTATATCGCCCAACAGGTGGCACTGCTATGCTTAATTATTTATTCCGTGATAGCTATATTGTAAGAATCAATATACAGAATTTCATTTAACTGCATATAGGCCTGAACAGAAATACTTGCCGATTAACTTTTAGTGTATACCGCTCAATAGGTGGTGCTGCTATGCTGGGTTTTTCATGATTTCCGTGATAACTATATCCAAAAACTAATGGACAAAATTTAATCCAATTTCATATTATTTTAGATCTTCAAATAAATTAATGCTGATAAAATTTGGGGTGCATCGCCCCAGAGGTGGTGTTGTTATGCTGTGTTTTTATGATTACCGTAACATGTACGTAAAATTCTCGTTTATTTTGTTTGTTTGTTTGTTTTCTTTCATGTCAAAAGGATCATATTTGTAAATCAAATTTAAATGAAATAAGTAGCACGTAGATTAAAGCTACTTTTTAAAATACATTTTCTGATTCGTAGTGCTGATTTTTAAAAAAATCTGAAGTTGGCAGGTGTACCGTGAGAGCTATATCTCAAGAACTAGAGCACGGAATTTCATCAAACTTCATCATATTCAGTTAGTATGGATGACATTTTGGTGTATATCGTCCTACAGATGATTTTTTTTTTCTGTGCTCTGTTTTTTAGGATTTTCGGGATTTTTATATCTCTGCACCTAAGAACTGCACCAAACTTTTTATGCTTTTTCTGAAAATCAATACTGTCTCAATTTTGGCTTAGAACACTCAGTAGCGGGAGGTGCTCTCCTATGCCTCGTGAAAGGGATTCCTTATCGGATCCACAATCTGGAGTTCTGCAAGGGTAGGAATTTCCAGGACCGGGTCCGGCCCGCACAAAAACAACCTTGGCCCGGTCCGTTTGTTCTCAAATCCAAAAGGGCAACTTTCTGACATAAGTTTTATTTTATTTTTGCTCGAAAATGCATGAAACTAGCTGGCGTTGTTGTTCAGAAACTATGTAATTGAGCTGTTTTTTCCATTTTTTTGCAAACGCAATAGATAATAATTCAGCAATAATTCAGAAAATAGCGTCAAAGTGGGCGTTTTGAACCGAATTTCCTCGCGAAGGAAGAAAGAGCACTCAAGAGCGGGCGAAAAACGTGTTTGTCACGTGACCAAAATCGCTTATAACTCAATAGGTAATTGATTGATCAAAAAATGGGAAACACAGTGCAATTCCAAATCGCTTCCCTGGCCAGGCTTTCCAATTTTATACCTTTCCGTAACAAAAAGCAGGTTTGTGAAACTATTTTTCTGTCATTTAATAAGGCTTTTCTCAAATCCAAAAGAGCTTTCTGATACATTTCTGAATTCATTTCTTTACGGAAACGCATAAGATTGGCAGGTGTTTTTATTCAGAAACTATGTAATCGAATAACGTTATCATTTTTGATAAAGGCAATATAATCTTTGTGAAAATACTGTCAAAGTTAAAGTTTTGAATAGAATCTCCGGAAGTGATAGTACGCGAAAGGAGAAAAACCTGCAGTCACGTGACAAGAATCTCTTATATCCCGATAAGTAATTTATTTATATAAAAAAAGGAAAAACGCTATTAGATTCCAAATCCCTTCAATAGTCAGCCCTGTCAATTTTAAGTCTTTACAGGAAAAAATCAGGCAGAAAATGTGTCGGGAAATTTCTTATTGTTGAGCAGTGAATTTGAGAACCACCTTGAGATATATTTCCAAAGATTCTGTTAAGAGAAGTTCATTATCGCTACTAATATTTTTGCAAAACATATTGGCTTCCCTACACAAAACATCCTGAGAGCAATAAAGTCCAATTCCGGATTCCGGCCCTGCTCAACTATGTAGAAAAAAAATGCAAGCCTGATCTCGGCCCGGTCCGAGTCTGCTGAAAAAAATTAAGCCATGGCTCAGACACCATGTAACTGTCAGATGCTGATCTCTACGCTGGACATGTTAAATTTCTCTATTGATGTTGTCAAGCTAGCATCAGCTCGTGACGGACATTTATACTTATTACTTATTCTTGCGAAAGTCACATTAATTGAAATTAGCTCATATTTTATCGGCTTCGATTAAAATTTTACAGCGGGCCCGTAGCCCCGCTTAATTTCTTACATCAGTCCGGCCCGTTTATTTTGTTTCTTGGCCTGGCCAGTTGAAAAAATTGTTCTAATTCTGCTGGCCCGGTCCAGCCTGTTTGAAAATTCGCCTTCATTTTGCCGGCCCGCGGTCCGGGCAGGGTACGGACCTCAGGCCAAGCCCGGGCCCGTGCAGACCTCTACCACAATCAATTGATGCAGTTATTTCTACTGAGTAACTACCTTTAAAGGGTAGTTTATTCATTATTAGTTATTCTTGTAACTTTCATACACTTTTAAGCACATTGTTGCTCCAATCTTTCAGTTTTGTTTTTGTTATCTTTCGTTGAGTTTTAATTAATTTTGCTTCTTTATTTGGAAATTTATAATTTCTAAAAATCTAATCAGTTTTACAAACCAGCTTTGCATTTGACTGGTGCAATTTAATGCACAATCATTTTTATTTATTTATTTTTAATGTATTTTGTATTTTAAATGTATTTTCAAAATACATGTATTTTGTATTTTGAATTTTTGAAATTTGGAAAGTATTTTGTATTTTGTATTTTAAGTTGAAAAAACAATGTATTTTGTATTTTGTATCGAAAATGATTTTTCGATGTATTTTGCCCAACTCTGCTTTTGACGAGTGCTCGCTGGCCGAGTTGTTAACATGATGACTTCAAGACGCGCGGACCCAGGTTCTAATCCAAGCAAATCCAGGGAAGAATGAGTGGCGTGTTTTTTGAAAACGCCTTTTTTCAGATTACAAAAATTTTCTGTACTAGAACGGAAAATGAAAAGAACGGAGATTTCTTTAGTTCTCGGATGTATACCGGCAGCAGTGCTGCCAGGAATATTTTCGTGAATTGAAGAAAGTATTTCTGAGAACGTACTGCGGATAGGTCAAATCCTTTTTTTTTTTTTTTTTTTTTTATGTTATTTTGGGATTAAAGTGAATGAGATTGTCTTTATATTATAAAAGTTAAAAACGTTATTCTATATTTAAAACTATACCTAGTAAAACAGAATTATTTGAACATGTGTATTAGATTGTATGTGTTGAATGTATGTATTCGATTTTATTAGATGTGTATTAAGTATTAGATTACTCGAGAAAAGGTAAAATAAAGGTAAAAATAATTTTTTTTAAATTACTCTTTTGTAAAAGTGTTATGCTTGTTATGTGCCAGAATCCTTGAAACAAAAAAAACTCTTATAATATCGCAGACTGTTAATGACTTTTATTTTAATTCATTTCTGTTACTTTCTTTTCAGGATCTCATAAGTACGTGTTTGTGCCCAACCCAGCATATCTGTGGTTGATGTTGGACTTTGCCAAATGTATATGTATCGGCTTTTCGCACGTTCTTTTTCTCTCTCTGTCATGTTTTCTTACAGAAGGGAAGAGGTGCTTTTTCCTCTCCCTCCATTCTGTGTTATTAATTACATTTAACATAGAAATATCATTAAATCTTTTAAAGGAAAGGAAATCAGTTTTTGTGGCTCAAGCGTCCACACAATCAATTCGAAAAGAAAATTATTATGCAACACATATTCTATTTATAAAACTATAGGTATTTTCATGTGACATGTGCATACATTTTCAATGGAGCAGTTCAACCAAGGATCGGGGCGGACCCTGCGACATTTTGAGGTAAGCCAAATTCCTTATCTCTTTTTTTCTAACTTTGAAAAATGATACATTAGAATATACAATGTTTAAGAGGTCACTCCTAATAACAATGCTTACCTTAAAAGTCTCGACTAATTTCATTCAAAATCTCCATTACAATACATTCATTTGGTACTAACCCTTATAGGGGAAATTCATCACTTTAATTTAAGCTTTGTACAAAGAGCAAATTAACCCTCTCATGCATACGGACCTCATATGAGGTCATATAATTATTGCATTATTAAGCAAAAGAAATTTGAGAATTCATTTATGGAGATTTGATTTGTGGGCAGATAATACCTAGCATGCAGTACACTACTAAAATTATTTTATAATGGTTTCTCATTTATCACAAAAAAGATTTTTTGTGAATAATGAAAAATAATGAAAAATAATTTATGCACGAGAGGGTTAATTGATTTCATTTTTAATGTATGGAAACAAGAAACAAATAAAGCATTATTCAGGATTTCTAAATTTTCAACGATCATATCATTTCTGTCATCAACGATCATCATTACTCAATAATCATAAATTAATTAATATTGATCTATTAAATGATAATAGCTTCTTTCTGGAAAAAAACTACCTTCCCTTTTTATTTATATTTTATTTTCTACTTTTTAAAGTTAAAAGTAACTCATTGCTGTAGCTTCACAACCAGTTGGCCTATTTTAGCGAGCGTAGTTTGGCGCATAAGAAACTTCATTGATGTAACCATAAAGACACAGTTGTAACCATAAAGAATATTTGGCGATTTTTCATCGAAGCCTGATTGATGAAAAAATGCCTTGAAATTAATTTATATGGAAATTCAAAAAATATAGAAAGGTTATATTGTCATTGGTGTTATTTATGACAGCCCATTATCTACACAAAGGATATAAGCCCGGGCGGCAGTGCCCTCCGTGGGGATCTTTATAAGGGAACCTAACCCGTATTTACACAGGATTATCCAGGGTTCGAAGAAAAGCCCGGAAAACTCGGAACGATTAGGCCGACGGGTGTGATTGGGTTCGAACCCAGCACCTCCCGTCTACCAGCTTTGAGAGCAGAACCTCTCGGCCACTGGTGCGAATATATTGTCATTGGAAACATGTGTACATTTTTTATAATTCTAGCATAACAGGAAATCAGTGAATAATGAATTACTAAACTTCATCTTTGCATACATGAACCAAGTTAAGTTAAATAAAAGGATATAAAAACAAAAACAGCAATAAAAAAACTTCATTTACGTTTGAAGAGTCAAGGGGAAAGATCCATATTTGTGAAAATCGGTGTGACGGTGCCATGTGGTAGCTTGAGAGGCGTACTCGTTTGTAAACCCACATCAAGGAAAAAAAGAAACTAGTCTTTTGTAAAACAGAGATGTAAATAGATCGCTACGCAATTGAATATAGGCTGTGTAAAAGGAAATTACTCAGAATAAGCAGTTGGAGATTATTATCATTTTTACTTTCATCAATTCAACATCAGGTATCCCTTTTTTTCACTATACATGGGATTTCCTTTGTAATTGGTGTCATTTCCGTATGCTGGGGAATTTCACATTTAAGACCATTCAGAAAAATCTTAAACACTAGTTATTTAATAAAATTATTAAAATACTTTCCTTTTAAATTTTAATAAAACTGGTACATGTCAGAAACACATGTCAGAAAATCGCTTTTCTGCCTTCTTTTTTAACACTTTCCTACATAGTTTAAAATTGTTTATGAATTGCATTTGTCTGACCGTCTGTCTGTCCACGCTCTAACTGCTCACGCAGCGTAAATATACTCGGATTTTCATGCAATTGATATATATTAATGATGTTGACCATGGAATGTTCGGTATTGAACATAAAGTGTGTAGCATTAATAGTTCATTTACAGAGCTACTCAAAAGAATCCCGTTACATTATGGTCAATGGGGAAAAATCGTTTGCAGTGTATTTTAATGACATTGCCTTATTTCAAATGTATTGAAATTGATATAGCTCGCTGAATCTTACTACAAGATGATTACTATGGAATAGGGTGTGCATAACATTTATCGTTCCTTTACAAGGGCGCACAAAATAAGTCGGTTACAGTCCTGTCTTTGAGCAGTAATTGCTGGAAATACGTTTTCAATTTAAGTATGCGGTTCTAAATTTAATTAATTTTTGCATGTTACTTTGCGTTGTGTATAAATTCTATATCTCGTATACAATGCTGCACAAAAGAATTCACGTACCATTCTCTTTATTACTGGAAATTGCTGAAGTTGAATTTTCAACTGTGGCATGTCTATCCTAATTGAACTAAACTTTTGCATGCATGTAGTTTACAGACACAAATCTATATGCCATATACAGGGTTTTTTTAAAAATTCGGATAATTTTCGGTCTGTAGATGGGAATTGCTAAAATTGGGTTTTTAAATGTGTTATGCGTTTCTAAATTGTTTAATTAGACATCCTATTTCAACTTACTGAACGTTGAAGTTATGTTGCATCATTCTGAATATGTTGGAAAGTGTTTCATAGTCTATGCTTGACGCATGATCTTTTTCTTTCTTGTTTTTTTATGAAAGTAGAATAGATGAATTGCCACCATTACAAAAATTGCCTTAAATTGGAAAAAAAATTATATTTCGGAAAAAGATACAGTGAAACTCGTTTAAGATACGAATCAAGGGACCGAGAGCATTTCGTATCTTAAGCGGGATCGTATCTTATCCGTATTTCATAGATTCTCGAGTAATAATAATGCATACAAAGCCAGTGCACATTGTTATGAACGTATTTTAGTCATTTATAACTCTCATTCTATCCGTTTCTAACAATTTTTAGATATTCTAGAAATTTTGAGTTTAAGATTTTGAAATAAAGAATAACTTTATTTTTCTCCAAAATTTTATTGAGTCACCGTTCGTTCAATAACAAAATTAAAATGCCTTTATGCAGCACTCTCTGCCAAATTAAGAAAAGACAATAAAACGAAATTTTTGTTAATCTTTATAAAACAGAAACTAAAATACACTACATATTTAAAGAGGAAAAATAAAAAAAATTCATAATTATTTTTAAAAAAGACAAATTAAATGTATGGCAAGGAACAATAATTATTTGATACATTATCAAAATTAAAGTGCGTGAAGTAATTTTAGTTTGTTAAAAAAAGTCGTTTACCTTGGTTTGGTGCAACGTAGGGCGAGATTTCTGCCTTGTTGATGTGGCAGAAAAAAAAACTTCGACGGGGAGACCTGCATCCATCGAAGAGGCCTACAGTTGAAGTATGCAGAACGAGCTCATTACAGATGCTTATGATGGTATGGCTGGTACATTGGTTTCTTCATCCACGTCATCCTCGTCTTCTGCTTCTTCTGAAGGCCTAGGTTCATCGAAAATTTTGACGTACGCCATTATATCCGCGATAGAACGGACTTCACTTGTTACAACCTGATCGTCAATTTTGACAAATGAGGCAGATCACACACTGAACAGACAAGCTACAAAATAGCTTAAGTCAAGACATTTCACCCTGTTAACAAAGAAGAAACCGGTTTGAACGCTGCAATTTGTCTCCTGTCTCACGCTTTTGTCTGCTTGTCTGTTCAGTGTGTGATCTGCCTTAGTCCTAATCTTTGCATTGTTATTGATGCTGCTCCTCTTCTGCGATGCCATCGTTTTCCAAAGTGCCGTCGACGTCAAAGGCTTTACAGAAGCAGTTCTCAATGGTGGTTGATCTTACATCTACCCAAGACGCACTCAGGAAATGCATGGCGTCCAAAAGGTCAATAGGCTTACAGGTTAGGCAGGACAGATCCTTTTCGCGATGATCTATTTGGTGTAGATGACGTCGCGAATTTTGTATTTCCTTTTGAAAACATGAATTATGCCCTTATCCATGGGTTGAACCACGCTAGTCGCATTTGTTGGTAAAAAGACTAGTTCGATGTTTTATGAGCCGGGGAAATCCTTAGGATGGGCGTGACAGTTGTCGGCAAGATACAATACTTTCCTGAACTCCTTTTTCAGTCGTTCATCGAACTTGAGGTTTCACTTAACGAATATATTACTTGACATCCATGGTTTGCCTTGACTTTCATAATCGCAGGGCAGATTTCTAGCATTTTTAAAGCAGTGAGGATTCCGCGGCTTGCCGATGACGAGAGGTTTTAATTTATCCGTACCGCTCATATTTGATCTAATGAGAACAGTGATACGTTCTTTGCTCAGTTTGCCTCCAGAACATTTCTCACCCTTAAACGCCATTGTTTTATCAGGCATTAATTTAAAAAAAAAGCCCATCTTGTCGACATTATAAATATCGCCTCTTGGGTTCTTTTTCAATAGCGGCGCGAGCACCTTATTTTCCTAACAATTGACATCATCTATATTCACAGCTGTGGACTCTCCCCATACCTTCCTGTAAACTATACCGCAACTTTGTCTGAAGATGTCTAGCCAACCGTTACTAGGCGTGAAATCCACTCCAAGACGTGTAGCAATTTCGCAGGTCTTTTCCATAATCAACGATCCGTTACTTGTGATGTTCGTCGATCGGGTTTGGGTGAACCACTCAAATAAAATCTTCTCCAATTCTTCAAATTTGGTCACCCTAATTTTCTTTCTGCCAGAGATTCAAGCTGATGCCCTGTTTTCCAGTTTCTGTCTATTTTTTAATAGAGCTAGAAGTGTTGACTCGTGTATTCCCACAGATTTGGCAAAGACGAATGCTTATCACATTCTCGGCCTCGTATTTCCTTAAGACATCCAATTTTTCAGTCAAAGAAAGTGCTTTTCTCTTTACTTTAAGTTGCTCATCTATTATTTGCTCCTATTACTATTCTGTGGATAAACAAAAGACTAGATTTACGTAATGTCCTTTCGATAGCGTTACTGGCACTGAGTTTCGAAGGTACGGTATGGAGTTGCGCGTGTCACACGATTGTAACGTAAAAGAGAACTTCCCCGAACCTTCCGTAGGGACTCCGAACTACCGCTACTGCGTTCATACGAATGAAAAACAGAAGGGGGGGGGGGGGGCGGGTTGGCGGCAAGAGAAACTCGAGCGCAATTCAATTGCACGTATTCTGTCCTAAAAACACGTGATAAACGGATTACATGAGCATCATTTCGTATATTAAGCGGGTTTTTTGACATCAAGGGACAGATTTTCTTCGTATATTAAGCGGGATCGTATCTTATGCGTACGTATATTAAGAGGGTAATTTTACACAGGTTTAATAGGCATTTTTCAAGGGACCGAAGATAATTCGTATCTTAAGCGGAATCGTATCTTAAGCGGGCGTATCTTAAACGAGTTTCACTGTATATGAATTTTGAAATCTTGAGAGTTATTATGACTTGTTTGTATTTTCATGAATAATCACCCTTTTCAACCAGTAATTCATCATATTCTGGATAAAGTAGACGTGAAATACACACACATTCAGATTTTAATATAATAGTTGAAACTTTTAATGAAGATCAGATATTTTGAGGTTATAACGGTTGTTTATTGAAAACATGATTAGTCTATTAATTCTAAATATTGACAGGATTAATAGTACACAACTTATCTTACTACACGTAAATTATTAGAAGTTTTTAACACACGTGCCGCCGCATATCATCACTTATTTTTGTGTAGAAGATAAATGTTTTGGTTTCGAATGCTACTGCCGCCAGTGTCCATTTCTCACTTGATGAGAAATTAGGAGTCATGTTGAAAAAAAATCATAAAGTGTCAACAGTTTTGCACAGAAATGTTGATTTTAATAGATTAGGGGTCTAGCTTTATAGTTATGGAAGAATATGTTCGATAGACGGCAATATAATAGGTTAAAAACTTAAATTAATTTATTAGTATTAATAAAGCATAACGTACCGCATTGCACACACAAATTTTGGAAACAACCACAGGTACCGATACATTCATGTAATTGTGGATTAAAATTGGTATTTAAAGGAACCCATGACGACGTACCACGGGCTTTCTTCTGCAAGGTACTTAACAAGTCAGCCACATCCAGTGCTTTCAGCTAATGTTACGCACGGTAACTGACAAAACTAGTCATGCAATAGGTTAGTTTGTAAAATTTACTATCCAAAATAATTATTTCGTATGGAAATTTTAACTTTGGAAAAATAAATTAAGTTATGTTATAGCCGGGAAATTTAGCACTGAGCGTCGCGCCGAGTAGAATAAAAAAGGGATTTTCAAATGCAATTTGTTTGAAACTACCTCAATTTACTTATTTTTCTGGCTTTAAAAATACTTTTCTGGCATATTTTATGTTAGGAATAAGCATTTGTTTGCTACAGTACCACAATTGACAATGTGGTACTGTCAATTGTGGTTGCCTAAGAATAGGCAAGCCAATGCGGGCGCTTTATAAACGAGATTAGAACATAGGCGGTTTTTTAAATAACACCAGCCTGCAAAATTTGGGTTCTGTCATGTTTTTTAGCTTTTGTAATTGATTCTTATTGATTCTTATTCCTTTTTAACCATCATGTCAGGATTTTTCACAAATCGTAGATTTAAAGTTAAAAAGTCCAAAAATAGCGAAAATCTGATACTATAAATTTGATGTGATGGTCGTGTTTTAGCTGTCGATAATTAATTCTTATGTCTTTTTAGCACTGAATCCAAAAGTGACCTTCACTTTTTACCATCTCATCTGGATTTTTCGAAAATCGCGAATTTTTAAAAAGTCCAAATATTTTGGAAAATCTGATACTATAAAATAGACGTAATTATTATTATTATTATTATTTTAATTTATTCATCTGTTGGCTTATACTATGCATTTTTACAGGTAAACATGTAAAATGTTGTGTATTTAAAATTCTTACAATTTTATTCCATGGGTGGAAGTTTCTTTGGACCTCCCATGCTCTGCCTCGCGCTTTTCCTTTTATGTTCTCTATGGGGTTAATATCGGTGTAACATTCAACAGTAGTCCGCCATCATCGTGGTGGTCTATTTTCCTTGATATCTCCTTTCCATCTGATGTCCTGATAAAATCTCTTGCCCATCTCTTCGCTAACAGCACCCAAATTTTCAGGAAAATAGTCCAAATGTGAGTTTAGGAAGGGAACATTCAAGCTCATGGAACAACCAAGATGTTTGCACTTCTGCAACGTGTTTTTAACGATTGATTTCAAGTTCGGATCTTTGCCATTGCACAGAAACTTCCTTGCTACGTCTGTAAAGGCTCCCCAGGCTTCTTTTTCCGCAACATCCATGTGTTTCTCAAAATTAACATTTTTGCGAAGTTTTCAAATGTCAAGACCAGTAAAGACACTCTCTTTTATATTGGCGGTTAATAAAAGTGGAAATTTGTCGTAGATTTAAAACATTTGCCTTTTTTTTTTGTAAGGCGTCGAAACAGATTTCCGCTATTTTTTGACTTTTTAACTTTGAAATCTATGATTTGCGAAAACTAATGACATGATGGTTTAAAATGAAGGTCGTTTTGGGATTCAGCGCTAAAAGATACATCAAAATCAAATATCAAAAGTTAAAAAACACAGCCATCGCAGACTTTTGTAATTTGTTTTTAATATACTCTCGTGTTAGTCACATGCCATTGTAGCTCTGTATTATAAAGACATACTTTTTCTTTCGTTCGGAAAATGTTTAACATTATTGAAGGTTTAATCTTCAGTATTAAATTAATGTTAAGATTATTTATTAATTATAACATTATTATGATGTTCCACTTATATTATTGAAATTATTATAAACTAATATACTTTACTCTTTCAGATGGACGCTAAAATATTTATTAATAAAACGATAAAATCCAGAAATCGCTGACAGATGGATTAAAAACAGTTTTAAACGCGTGTACGTCAAAGCAACTGTAAATTCTGATTATGCATTTGTTTAGCTCTAAGCACCAGTATTGCCAATTTAGACTTTTTTTTAAAAAAATCTACCAGAATTTCTGAATAGTAATCTTTAAGTTATTCAATCACTGCATGTCTGTCATTAAATAAAGCGAAAATTACTATTCCGAAATTCTGGTGGATATTTTGAAATAAAAAAAAAAAAATAATAATAAAATAAAATAAATAAATAAATAAACAAGAAAGAAAAATCATGCATACAGCATAGATTATGAAACACATTCCAACACTCCCTGAAAGCGTTAACAAAACTTCGTTATTAAGGGAAATGAGGTAAATAAGATAACTAAGTAAACGTTTAAAAAAATTTATTTTAGCAGTTGCCGCCCGCAGCCAAAGATGTATCCCAATTCTTTTGAACAGCCCCGTGTTTGATTTGTATGTTGATATATATATATACTATACTAGGGGGCTCGGCCCCCTACGAGCTACGCTCGCCAACCCCCGTCCAGACACCGTAGACTCTAAATGCACGCTAATTTGATCGGCTTTAAAAAGATTTCGAAAGATTGAATTATAATTTAAAAAACACAGTGGCGATCTCTCTATAAACGGATTTCTATTCATTTCTCTTTGATTGGAGAATTTTAACGCCAAATCCGTTGCGGTACTACTTGATTATCCCGTCGACTAATTTCGCCAAATTATATAAATCGCCAAACCACTCGCCAAATTATACAAATTGATGTAATTTTTATTTTAAATAACGAAAAAATAAATAAATTAGTACAACATTAATAAAGATACAAATAAAACGTCGAAATAAAAATAACTTGATGACGTAGACACGTGTAACAACATTTCAAAATAAGCTAATATAAAAGGAATTAAGTAAACAGAGTCTTTGTCTCCTGGTATTTTTTAACAAAGTGAAAAGAAAGTTCTTTTAAATGAGACATTTTAAATTAATCGCTTTTAATCTGATGTAATTTTGACCAAACTATTCTTTCTCTTTTTAATATTCACGTGAAAATACTTGTGTTAGAAATTAAATATTATTTGCGCTTTCCTAACAAAAATAGTGGAAAAGTATCCTCTTAAAATATCAAATAAATGTCTAGCGCAATTTCTAAATTTAAACCGTTTTGCAATATTATTTTGTGTTCATTTTATGTAATAACTGTAATGTGACGTAAATATGATGTAATTTCTCCTATTTAAGACTTCTAACGCATGTTAATAAATTTATTGCTTTACAAATTCCTTTCTCTCTTAAAATTCACGTGTAATTATAGTTTTTATGACATAATTTTCAATAAGTTCCTGCTTTTTGTACATAATTATTTAATTCTAATTACAAATGTTTTTTTCTGTTTATAATAGTCACGTGTAAATAATTTTTTAATTTATTTACACGTATAAATATTTTTTTTTTGAAGCAAACATTATTGCTTCCGCTGTTTATACAGTTGGCAACCGTTTAAATTAATATCACTTTCTAAAATCTGTTAAAAATATCTCTAGAAATGCTGAAAATTTGAATTTAAAATAGAAATAAAACCTCAAAAAAATAGTCAAAATAAAAAAATTAATGCAATCTGCACTCCGGCAAATTCTAACGCATAAAATGATCTAAAAATGATTAAATTCCTATGAACAGTTTTTGCTCCTATAAAACTTTTTTAGTGGAACGATTTTGTCCAACTTTAGCATTCAATATCTCTCAAAATAATTCTTCGATCTGAAAACTGTCTGCATCAGCGTGTTTATCAAACATTTCTGTATAATACTACCGATTTTCATATTTTTGCATGCATTATTTTTCTTAATATTAACGAAGAAAGACCTCCGGTCACAAAAAATTCAAAACCGGCGGCGGCGGCGGCGGCGGTGACAGCGGTAGTTACTTTTTTTTAGAATAGAGAGATAATGGCAAAATTTAGTTTAGCAAGAAAACGCATAACAGGTTGAATTTTCTCTTTCAGTAATTTTTACTAATAGATGGAAACACACTTGAATACTTTTGTATAGCCCTGTAGTTTACCTAGTACCTTTATTACACGCCACTATTTAGCTAAAATTTAATTCAAACTAAAATAGTCTTAAAACTACTGAAATCATACTTCCAAAAATTATCATCCATAGACGGCATGAATCCAATTATTTGCGTGACCCGGTATATCATTTTATCTATATTCTACAAACATTTCTTAATAAACTAAATGCAATTCAGCGTAAAAATGCATAACTCATTTAAAAACCACCTTTAAGCAATTTGCGCTCGTACCCAGTAGCCCTTACGAATTCTTTTGTGTAGCCCTGTATATAAATAACAACATTTATACAGACCATATAGAATTCATAAATATAGTGAAACATAAAAGCACATATCCTAATTGAAAATGCATTTCCAGCAATCACCGCTAATGTACTGATACGCTTCTGATACAATATAGTATCAGAAATCTTTTGTGTGTCCCTGTAAATACTCTGCACTTCCTATTATACATGAAATAACTTATAGTAAACTTCAGTGACGTATATCAATTTCATTGTATATGAAATAGCTTAACATAATTAAAATACGCCGCAAACAACCCCCCCCCTATATCATTATGTAACGGAATTCTTTTGTGTGGCCCTGTAAATGAATAATAACTATTCTTTGCAGCGCATATTTTACAGAATGCATATTTTAGTGCACTTCATAAATGCATATAAATTTTGTTATGTTTGGATGCGTGCAACATCATTAAAAATCATTTGAAACGATTTTTTCCTATTGGCCGTAATGTAATGGAATACTTTTGACTGTCCCTGTAAATTAGGATGCACAACCTGTGGCTCGCGGGCCAAAAGTGGCCCGCCATGGGTTAACTTGTGGCTCGCGATCACAATTTATATAATTTCTTCGTTTTTGACATAATTTCGTCAATTTATAACTGGAAAATTTGCAGTTTTTTGTCGATATGTCGCAGGAAAAAATCGCGAATTTCGTCAATTTGCCCCGGGAAGAAATTGCAAATTTCATCAGAGCCAATTAAGAATCGCAAATTTTGTTGATCGAGTTCGGAAAAATCGCGAAATTTATCGATGAGTCGCAGAAAAATCTCAAATTTCGTTGATCAACTGGGGAAAAATCTCGAGTTTTGTCAGTTTATCGCAAGAAAAAAATCACGAATTTCGACAATTTGCCGCTGAAAAAGTTGCAAA
The DNA here is from genome assembly GCA_963932465.1 of Maratus speciosus. Lineage (NCBI taxonomy): Eukaryota > Metazoa > Arthropoda > Arachnida > Araneae > Salticidae > Maratus > Maratus speciosus. Next base: position 293,962,191 of record OZ010791.1, read on the forward strand.
TTTCGTCAGAGTCAGTTAAAAATCGCGAATTTTGTCGATTATGTAATCCTTGATCAGTTGCTGAAAAATCGCGAATTTTGTTAGTTGATCGTGAGAAAAAATCGGAATTTTGTAAATCTGCCGCGAGAAAAATTACAAATTTCGTCAGAGTCAGTTAAGAATCGCAAATTTCGTTTATCAGGCGCGGAAAATTTTCGAATTTTGTTGATTGCGAGAGGAAAAATCGCGAATTTTGTCGACTCGGCACGGAAAAGTCCCAAATTTCTCTAATTGGGTACAGAAACGCGAATTTTCTCGATGAGGTACGAAAAAGTTGCAAATTTTGTTGACCGGCTGCGGAAAAATCATGAGTTTCGTCAGTTTATCGCGAGAAAAAATCTCGAATTTCATCAATTTCTCGCGTAAAAATTACAAATTTTTTCAGAGTCAGTTAAGAATCGCGAATGTCCTTGATCGGACGCGGAAAGACCGCGAATTTTGTCGAGGAGCTGCGGAAAAATTGCAAACTTTCTTGATCGGCTATGGAAAAATCGCGAGTTTCGCCAGCTTATTGCGGGAAAAAATCGCAAATTTTGTCAATTCGCCACGGGAAAAATTACAAATTTCATCAGAGTCAGTTAACAATCACGAATTTTGTTAATCGGGCACAGTAAAATCGCGAATTTTGTCGATGAGATACAAAAATTGCAAATTTCGTTGATCGACTGGAGAAAAATCGCGATTTGTCAATCTGTCGCGGAAAAAAATCCCGAATTTTGTCAATTGATAGAAAAAATTACAAATTTTGTCAATTGGTCACAAAAATACTGCGAAATTTGTCAATCGCTTGTGAAAAAAAATCGTGAATTTTCCCGAAAATTCGCGAATTTCGTGAATAGCTCATGGAAAAAATTACAAAAAAATATCATGAAATAGAAATCCATTGGTCGCAGGAAAAAAATCGCAAATTTCATCGATTGTGCGCGTAAAAGAAATCGCAATTTTCGCCAATTTATTGCGCGAAAAAAAATCGCAAATTACATCAATGTATATCAGGAAAAAATCACGTTTTGTCGATTGGTCATTGGAAAAAAATTGCAAATATTGTCAGGCAGTCACGTAAAATATCGCAAAATTCGCCAATCACTCATGAAAAAAAATCGCGAATTTTATCAATCGTTCATGGAAAAAGCTTACACATTTCGAAGAAAAAAAGTCACGAAATAATTCGATCGGGGGCGGAAAAAATCGCAATTTTCGTTGATCCGTTGTGGAAAAATTGTCGCGAAATTTGAAAATTTATCGCTGAAAAAAATCGCGAATTGCGTCAATTTATCGCAGGTATCGCAAATTGGTTGTTTGAAAATATTGCAAATTTTGCCAATCGGCAATGGTAAATTACCGCGAAATCTGTCAATCGGTCGTTGATAAAAAAAAAACGCGAATTTCGTCAATTAGCCACACTTGATTGACAAAAGTTTTGACAAGAGTTTTGTTAATATTCTGCAGAAAAATAGCATAATTAGTCCATCATGCCTTGTTATTTCAAAAATAAGTTTCCTTTTATTTTAAATGAAGTTATTCTTTAATAATTTTTTAAATAATTTTCAATAACGTTCAATTATTTAGAAATTTTTTGTAATTTTTTTTCTTCAAGTTACCATTTGTCTCAATTTACCATTGTTACCATTTTGAACCGTTAGTCTTCATAAAGTGTTGAATGGTTATTCATCCAGATACGAAGAAGCCCTGCATTCCTTCATACAATTATTTATTTCCGTTTGTTTGTTTTTATTATAGACAAAAAAATAATTATTCATCAAGAATAAAGACCCCACCCCCCTGTTTTCTCTGTGTTACCCTAATTTCCTCTGTGTTACTGATGTAGCCCTCGAGAACCCAAACATTTTTGTAAGTGGCCCTTCTCTTAAAAAGGTTGTGCACCACTACTGTAGATGAATTTAACATGCTACAAACTTCATTTGAAATAGGATTCGTGCTATGGTAAATGTCAATAACATCCAAAAATTTCAAAGCGAGTATATTTACGAGAGTTACAGCGCGTACAGACGGACAGACAAACCGAAGTTTAAACACTTTTCAACTTTGTTGGAAAGTGTTAAAAATAAATAAATAATTACTTAATTGATAAAGTTGATAAGTACACTATCGTTTCATTTTAAATTTTATAAAATGACTTCTCAATAGATGTTTTACGTACATACTCATCTGTGAGATGGTTATCGATTAATTTTAAACAGAATTTATCCGTATTCTTCGAGCTTTCCTTTAACTTTGCGGATAGAATTAGATGCATGAAATGTTTAAATTATTAAACTGCTTTTTCAAAATTATTACTTTTGCAGAAGTTTTTTGGGCGAAAATATTAAACATATTTTAAGTATATTGTTACGAAATTGTCATGTTTCTGTGTCATAAAAGAATATTCGTAAATTAACACGTATGTTCTACACAAAGAAAGCGTTTTATTCAACGAATTACTCCCTAATCAGAATTGCAAGATCAAAAAGACCGAAATACAATAATCGAAGACAAAAATTAGCAAGAGACTCTCAAAACTTGGTACTAAAACCTAGCTAGCAGCAACTCTATACCCACTGTAAAAAAATTATGTAAAGTTACTCCATAAAATTGGTGGCAGCCTTGCTGCCTTCATTTTATTGAGTTAATTAACCGATAAAACTGGTGTTACCTTACGTAATGAGTAACATTACAGCCGTTAAAATTACATAATTATGTATATCCACGTAGAATGCAGCATTTTGCCCAAGTTACTGTCTCACATTTCACAGGCAACTATTTTTTATTTGCCATTTAATTGACTGGCAGCCATCTATTTATACTTTTGGAATTCCATCTGATTGGGGTAATTTGATAACGTCATCCTAAATTTTCTTGAACATACCAATTGAAATATTCTCCGTTGTAGACGCTCGATCTTTCGAATTCCTAGATTTTCACCTAATTCCTAGAATTTTCTGGATAAGTGACTTGCGCCAGATTTTATTATTTTTGTCAGCAAGTACAAACAGGCGATATTGTATTGAAATGCATTGTCACAAACGCTTTTAACACGTTGAATGCCACGGTGACTGACACTGAAGCTGAAAAATTTACAATGTTTTAAGTAATTTTTAAGAAAGTATAATCCTGTAATAAATAAAAGGTAAGTAAATTTTAAATAAATTTTCAGTAATTACTTAAAACAATATATATATATATATTTAATTTTATATCTTATTTTAGATCGTCAGCCATCGGTGAATGACGCGTTCTAAACGGAATTTTGAGTGTCAGTCACCGGTGACCGACGTTGCGCTGAACGTGTTAAAATTACTTTTATGACAGCAACTGCGTCAGCAAGCTTTCTTTTTAATTTTATTACTATTTAGTATTTTCATTAGAAAAGCTGATATCTTTTTATTATTAGTATTCTTTGAAAGCATTTTTTACAGCATGCAATGCATTCTTTATTTTATTTAAAACATCCATGGACACGCAATTTCAGTTACAATTTGTGCTTTCTTTCAATGCTATTATATATTTTCTCGGGCAACTAAATTTTGCTTTCCTACATCACATTCAATTGACTCATATTCATATTTCCAGTAACTGTCTAATATTAGAATCAGAATATTGATTTAATAACTAATGCTTACTAGATGAATAAATAAAAGAGATAGTTCAATCAAACCTTTCTGAGATTTCATTATTTTCATATTTTTCATTTAATCTAATACAATTTTGAAAATGATTTTCGTATGAAGATATTTCTTTAATATGCAAAGAGAAATTAGGACAAATCAGACATATTATTGAATAAAAAGCAACAAGAAAATATAGATAGTCACTTTCCTCCCTTAATTTTGATCTAAGAAAAAAATTTACTAACGGGTAGTAAAACAGCTAATCTGTTACAGATTTTGCTATGAGAATTTATTCATAAATTTTATTATTTTTTAGACATGAATTTCAAATAATTTGCTTTCAAGTACTCACTTCCCGTAATATAAGCACGGTTAATTTAATTTTGTTTCAATTTTTTTTCGATCTATAATTCCATCCGGATTAAATTGTTTAAAGTTTAACAAGCTGCCTGACTTTAAAATTACTTAATTAAAAAATAGTTTAATAAAAAGTATAATTTTAAACTGAATACCCGTGTACAAATACACAAAATCAAAATACAGTATTTATTGATAAATTGAAACTTTATCAACAAACTAAACAACATGTCAGCTTAACATTTTTAAGACAAATTGGTAGAAATTTCATATTTGAATTTTTTCAAAGGCCTGCAATCAAACTCAACAGTGTTTTCGAGTTGAAAAATTAATTTTCAGGCACTATTTTTAAGACATTAAAACGTAGTTTAAAAAGGTTTATGACTTATGTTTGTCTGTCTGTCGTTTGTCTGCTATCTGCCATCTCTCAGTGATATAACTTTCGTAAATATACCCATATTGCAATGTATTTGATATATGCTATTGGATTTTACTATAGCATGTTCGCTATTGAAAATACGAATTTGTAGCATTTATAGTTCGTTTACAGTGACAATCAAAAGAATCTATTTACATTATGGTCAATAGGAAAAAATCGTTTCCGACGCATTTTGATAATTTCAAAAAATGAATGGATAAGCATCACTATGGTGGAGGAAAATGCTTTCTATAGGGTATGTAGTGAGTAGCATAAAATAATTGCATTATATTGTCATCTATAGGAAAAAATTGTTTGTAGTGTGTTTCAATTATGTTACACTATTTAAAATATAATGCAATTGATACCCGTTACTGAGGTGTACTATAACATGTTTTCTGTTCACTATTGAATGCATAGAATTTATCATTTATTTACAGAGACACTCGAGAGAATCCGATTACAGTAAGCTATAACTGGCAGTATGTATTCTTTTTGTCTGTGGTATGTAATTTTAAACTGAAGTAACTTTTCGTGTATTACGAGGTATGTGATCATAATACAGGACAGCAAGACAGAATTCGCACACAATACCGGATATTAGCTGCAATCGCTGAAAATAGATTTTTACTGTGTTATGCGTTTTTTAAATTGTTTATTTAGCTATCTCATTTTACTGTATGAAGAAATAAAATTTCTTAATAATATTCCGACATTGTTCAAAAGTGTTTCGTAACCTTATTCCCTTATGCAAAACTTTTCGTTGTTACTTATTTTGGGCGGGGATGCTTCTATGTGGCATCGTTAATTGTCAATATTTTAATAACTTATGATCTAGTATTATGATATCCTTTCTGTGATCCCTCAAGAAGAATTCTCATTAATTGATTCCAAAAAATATTAAAATGAGAAAGAGATTGCTATTTATACCCGTTACTGTGGTGAAGTACAACATTTTTTCTGTAGATTATTGAATGCGTAGAATTTATGATTTATTTACAGAGACACTCAAGAGAAACCAGTTACAGGAAGCTATAACTGACCGCATGTACTCTTTATGCTGTGGTATGGAATTTTAAACTTAATTTTTTTTTCGTATACTACCAGGTATGGGATCATAATCAAAGTCAACAAGGCAGAATTCGCATGCCATACCGGATGTGGGCTGCAATCGCTGAAAATGGATTTCTACCGTGCTGTGCATTTTTTTAAAATTCTTTATTTAAATATCTCATTTTAATGTATGAAAAAATAAAATTTCTTAACAATGTTCCGATATTGTTCAAAAGTGTTTCATAATCTGTGTCCTTATGCATAACTTTCCCCTCTTGTTTATTTTGGTCTAGCAATAGCCCCACATGCTTCCATGTTGCAACGTGAATTTTCATTACCATCAACCGGAGCTACTTTGGTCCATCCCATAAAAAAAGGTTTTATTCTTTGTAGTGAACAAACAATGCAAGATAATTCAGAGTTTTTGCCCTTGAAAAATATTTTAGACCCTACTATAGTGTATTTGAATAGTTTGGGGGTAATTAAATTTTTTTAGTGGCAACATTGGATATGTTTGTAAACAACTGTTTTCGTGTGTAGATTTTAACTCCCCAAACTTTCTATAGTGAGACAATCTGGATAAGAGATACAAATAAGGTAAGTGTCAAAATATTACCTTTAGTAACCTGTAACTCATGTGTGATCATAGTTTTTCCTTTAACTTTTTATTTTGACAGAAAATGTTTATGTTTTCATAAAGGTAACATGAAAACTAGTTTTTCGGGGCTACTTTGTGCCAGGCCTTTTTTGGTCCAGAAGTTACTCAGAAATGCCTTCTAGACAAGCAAATCTCTTAAAAAATGTATTAAATAACATTTTTTTTTAAATGTTACTTTAGCAAAATGTTACAGTAATTATTTTTGTTCCAGTTGCTGAGGATAACATGATGAAAACTGTTTCTCGTGCCTTTAATATTAACATTTGGTTTATTGTGTTTAAATGTTAAAAAAAGAAATTTGTTTATCAAGTTTGCAGTGTTAATTCATTAGCAGATTCTATTGCAATCAATTGCTAATTGGTTTCAATATTCCAACATATGAATTGTACGCATTTTATATGAAAAAAAGTGAATGGACCAAAGAAGTCCCCCAACAGGGGCTACTTTGTTCTAAAACTTTAAAAATAGTTAAAAAAATAAAAATAAATAAAAAATTGTCTATTTAAAACCATATAGTTTGCTTCATTGTTTCCTGTTAATTAGTTACAATTCAATTTCAACGTTGAAAAATCATATATAATATTTTTTAATAATGGAAATGTTAGTGAAACCAGGAAAAAGTGGCCCAAAGTACGGTACTTTTATAATTTGTGATCTATTAGTATATTGTTTATGTGATCCTTCGAGAATAATTTGCATGAATTCGTTCCAAAAAATATTAAAATGTGAAATGGATCGATTTTTGTTATTAAAATATTAATAGGGCTAGTTTTGGGTGTCTGCTGGAGGAAAATCATGAAAAATTATCGATTTTAGTCAATTGATCACGAAAATACCACGGATTTCAAGTAGTTCAAACGTCGTTCCATGTCTTAAAGAGTTCGATTCTTCTTTATACATAACACCAATGTCAATTTTCATGAAATCTAAACCTTAGAAAGAAATAAAACTGCACCCATTTACTTTCAAATCTGTTTTCATTTATATATGTTCTTTTCATCATGATAAATCATCACTCCACTGGTTCATCACTCGTAATACATTATACAGTAAAGCCCCGATTATCCGCGGTGCAATTTATCCGCGAAGCGTTTTTTTTTTTTTTTTTTTTTTTTTTTTTAATTTTAAGTCAACAGCAAGGAAAATACAACAAGCCCTAGAAATTAATATAAAAAGAAAAATTCATGTATTTGATATATCCATTTATTAATAGAAGAATATTTCTAGATTCGGTTGCCATGTTTGAAATATCAGATATAAGGTCTTGATTCCTTTTCTTGATTTCATTTCTTGATTTTATTAACCAAGCGTAAACACAGCAATTAAAAAATATTTAACAATTAAATCTACCCTATATATATAAAATCCTAATGAAACGAATTTATGAAACGGAAGTATGAATCGACTGATTATGTTTCACGGCGATTTCTCCTAAAATATGGAATACTTTGCGATGAAATTAACACCAAAAATCAATATTAATCCGCAGATTTCAAAACTGGTATTAGAATTTTTAAATTCGAATTAGTTTTCGAAATGTTAATTTTTTTTCTAATTTTATATACATTTTTCTAATGCTGGCAACTCAAATTTTAATCAAACAGGTATTTTTTTTTTATATTTCAGAAAAGGTTGACATGATAACCCGGCTATTGTTGTTTATTTGATAATAATGATAATTTATTTACTTTTATTTCTTTTTACAAATTATATAAATTTTTTTTATTCTATGATTATTAATTATTTTTTTTTTATTTCCTTTAGAAAATAATAGAAAATAATTAAGAAATACAGTACTACTTAGTTATTCCGTCGACCAATTTCGCCAAATTATATAAATCGCCAAATTATACAAATTGACATAATTTTTATTTTAAATAACGAAAGAACAAATAAATTAATATAACATTAATAAATATACGAATAATACTTCGAAATAAAAATCACTTGATGACGTAAACACGTGTAACTTGCTTAAAGTCAAGTGAATGTGAGATTTACGATCAACCATTATTGGCATTTAATCTTATAGTTTGGCGGTAGATATTTGGTCGTCGGGATATCTAAGGAATACCAAAAATGCATATGTAACTGGTATTTGAAAACGAGGTTTTCGCCAAATTTTCGTAAAAAAATAAAAATCACGCCAAACCTGTATATCTGTAACCGTGTATATCTGTAACCTGTATAACCGTATCTGGACAAATATTAAAAAAAAAAATGCTAACTGGCGAGTTGAAAAAAAGCTATTGGCGACATTTGCATCCTGCTAGCGTAACAGTACCTAGAATTCTTTGCGACCATGGAAACTTTTATGTAGTTTTATTCGAAAAAAAATTTTTGATTTTTTAATCAAAATGGAAAACTTACGGTCCCATATTGGCGCGATTTTTTTCTGACGCCAATGTCATTTACGGAACGGGCACATAAATGGCGCCAAAGTATCGTTATTTTGCTTCATATGGTAAGCCGGATGTTGCTGTTTATGCTGTTGATGCGTTCCCCAAATCGACGTCGTTAAAAAATCACGCCAGTGTGGGACGTATATGACATCTTTGCCAAACTTTCATATGAACGGCGAAGGGATCAGATCGTATTTGTTTATGGCAGCTGATGACTTGAACTATTATAATATAGATGAAATGATGGCGATAGAATAATATTTGGCGACTTATCACCAGGGATGTAGTGGAGGGTATACGGGGGTATACGCCGTATACCCTCTGGATTTTTTTAAGGAACATCGTATACCCTCTGTTTCTCGAGAAAGCTATAGTAAATACACTCTAGGGTATACGCTCTGTCTTGAGCGTATACCCCCTGTTTAGAGCGTATACCCTCTGTTTTTTTTTTTTTTACGACTACACCACTGCTTATCACCTGTGCCTGGCTAACATTAAAGTACCAAAATGGCACCTAGGGTATAAAAAGCGAAGTGGTCCGCCTGGAACTGTTGATGATAGTCACATGACTTAGGCTATTGTTATAGAGATTGTTTTAAAATACCGGGAGACAAAGACTCTTATACTTAATTTATTTCATTTTAGCTTCTTTTCAAATGTTTAACTGATCCTCTTTAATCAAAAACGAAAACAACCATTGGATGTCTTAACAGCAACTGATTCGCCCTTAAGTTTTTGCAATCAAAGGGAATTGAATGGAAACCCGTTTACAGGGAGATCTGCACAGCTTTTTTCAGTATAATTCAATCTTCTCTAATATTTTTAAAACCCATCAGATTAGCGTGTTTTTAGATTCTGCGGTGTCTGAACGGGGGTTGGCGAGCATAGCTTGCAGGCAGAGCTCCCTAGTAATGCTATATTATGATAAATTCCAGGAGCATATCATTCCAGCATATCAAGAATAGCTTCATTTTCCAGCTAAAAATTATTCCATACTAAAAGAAAAGAATTAGTTTACAATTTAGAATAAAGAAAAGGTGTTTCCAAAGCAAGAAGCAAAAACAGGTGACTGATTTTTTTTAAAGGTGTAACTCAACTCTTTTTGTACAGTATGTATGGCATTGTTCCTTGTTTACTGTCCTTTATTTTAGTGATTTAGACGTAAAGCAATGGTTTCTGGTGTACTGTGCATATGTATGTATTTTAAACGTTTTATTATGTTTTTTTCTACACTAAAACATAGTTTTTATGTTGAATTTTCTTTCTTTTTTTTTTTTTTTTTTTTTCGTGTTTGCACCCCATTTTCAGTCTTTTTCGGGTTATCCGCGGTGCCTTTGCTACCCAATTCCGTGGATAATCGGGGCTGTACTGTATTTTAACTAGAAAGATAGCCCGTCAAAAATGACGGAAAATGAGATTTAAAAATATATACAGTACATGTGCAAGAATATGAGTTTTTCTCGCTTGTTTCGCAGTGATTGTTGAAAATTACTCATTTTAGAAACGTAACACATTTATGAAAAACTATGTGTATAATGAATACATAAAAAATGCGATTTTAGTATCAGTTAAAATTTGGTTACAAAACTTCAGGATATACGATATTTTTTGTCAAAACTCTTTCATTATTTAAAAACTGACGTTGCTCTTCAGTATTTTCGACATAATTTTTTAACAGCAGTTAGGAGCTTAGATAGTACAGTGCCGTCTAGTGGCGATTATTTTATTAGTAGCATCGGGATGAAGATGAAAAGACGTACATTTTCGTATATTACACTTTAAATTCTGACCCATAGATTTTGAAAAATTCCTTAAGTGCATGAAAGATTAATGAGTTTCAATGGGAATTTCGGCAAATTAACCAGCTATCGCCAAGTTGCTTTCATATATGGAAACTTATTTTTGTCCATTATTATAACAAAACTGGACAAACAATGGTAAGAAGAAGAATTTCACAGCATTTGGCACTAGATGGATTTTCTTCCTATCAACGAAAGTAATTCTTTTCATTCTTGAAATTTCAGAAGAAAAAAATGAGAAAAGAATGTCCCATGTCAGTACTGCGAAATACTTTAAATTGAATTATAATACCAAACACAAGGAAATGATGAGCAAAGAAAAACTATAGAAACATCACCAATACTAAAGACTTCAAAGGACGGAAAATTTCATGTCATGAAATAGAAAACGGAAAAAGGTTGTTGTGCATGATGAGAAAAATTTATTAATGACGCCGATCCTGATTAGCAACACAGATTATGCCTACATGACTAAGGCACAAACCAGAAGATTACAGCCGCTAAATGAGCCGAAGTACTGTTACAGTGCGTAGATTTACCGAAGACGGAAAGTGTTATTTATGCAATTTACTAACTAAAATATCTCTGCATTTTATCAGAGGACGTTTTATTTTCATAATATATCACTTGAGATTTTTTAACGTATGCCTTGCTTGAAATGGTTAATGTTTTGTTTTTTTTTTTTCGATTATATAAATCATTCATATTTAGTGTCTAAAGGAAGTCCTAATTTGAACTACCTTTTGTATGTTTGTACTCGTCGAATTTATCCAATCAACAACATTTCTTCTACGAATGGACAGAATTTTACGAATTGAGCAATGTTTTAGGACAAAGAGCTTCAATACTTTGTTTAATTTATTCGTTCGTGATCGAGATTATTAGACGGACAGATTTCTCATTAATTTGCATAAAATTCTTTTTAAAACTAGGGGGCTCGGCCTTCTAGGAGCTACGCTCACCAAACCCCGTTCAGACACCGAGGACTCTAAAAACACGCTAATGTGATCGGCTTTAAAAAGATTACGGAAGATTGAATCATAATTAAAAAACCAGTAGCGATCTCCCTGTAAGCAGGTTTTCGTTCATTTCCCTTTTAATGGGGAATTTTAAGGCCGAATCATCTGCTGTTAAGAGATCCAATGGATGTTTCTGTCTTTGATTGAATAAGATCAGTTAAACATTTGAAAATAAGCTAATATAAAATAAATTAAGTAAACAAAGTCTTTGTCTCCCGGTATTTTTTAACAATGCTATAAGAAAGTTGTTTTAAATAATACATTTTAAATGTATCGTTTTGAATCTGACGTACGTTTCACTAAAATTTTCTTTCTCTTTTTAATATTCACGTAAAAATACTCTTGTTGTTAGAAAGGAAATATTATTTGCGCTGTCTTAGAACTCGCAACGATAGTTAAAAGATCATCTCAAAATATGGAATAAATGTCTGGTGTATTTTTTAATTTAATCTGTTTTTCCAATATTATTATTTGGTCATTTTAAATATGACAAAATTTCTCCTATTTACTGCTTTTAAAGCACTTTAAATTTATTATTTTAAAGTTTTCTTTCTCTTTTTAATGTTTGCGTGAAAATAATTTTGTTGCTAGAAAGGAAATATTTTCATTTGCGCTGCCTTAAAATTGGTAACAATAGTTTAAAATGTCATCTAGAAATATGAAATAAACGTGTCATGTAAATATATTTTTAAATTTAAACTGCTTGGCAATATTATTATTTGACCATTTTAAATATAACGTAATTTCCTCCATTTACGGCTTTTAACGCATATTAATGTATTTGTTATTTTAAAATTTTGTTTCTCTTTTAAAATTCACGTGTAAATATAGTTTTTATGACGTAATTTTCAACATTTTCCTGATTTTAATACGTAATCATTTAATTCTAATTTGTAAGTTTTTTCTGTTTATAATAGTCACTTGTAAATACATTTTATAATTCAAAGGTAATATTATTCTTTGCGCTGTTTTAACAATTGGTAACAATTTAAAATAATAACGTTTTCTAAAATACGTAAAAAATATCTCTCGAAATGCTGAAAATTTGAATTTAAATGGAAATAAACCTCAAAATATTTGTCAAAAATATTAATGTTGCCTGCACACCGGGAACTTCTAATGTATTATCCTTACAAAAAACGGTTAAATTCCTATGTGTAGTTTTTGCTCCTATAAAACTTTTTTAATGGAACGATTTTGGCCAGCTTTAACATTAAATATCTTTTTAAATAATTCTTCGATTTAAAAAATGTATGCATCAGCGGGTTTATCAAATATTTATCTAAAATAGCACCGATTTTCATATTTTGGTATGCGGTAGTTTTCTTAATATTAACGAAGGAAGACCGCCGGTCACAAAAAATTCATTGATACCGGCGGTGATAGCGTTAGTTACTTTTTTTAAAAAAATAGAGATAAACATGTTGTCGTATAATTTATTAACAGTATTTTTTGTATAAATTACTAAATACATTTATTTATCATCTTTAAATGAATTATTTAAATATAATTTACCATTAATATTAATTTTATGTTATATAATGTATTATACTATAATCGAAATCAAACTACGTTATTCTGTTTAGAAAGAAATTTACAAAATTAAAGCGATGTTATATTTTGTTATACTGCGTTGCCCTCTCAGATATAACATTTATTACATAATAATATACATTATCTAACATTTTAAGGAATTAACAACAACATTTGTTTCGTTTATTTTACATAATATAATCATGTTACTTGATGCCGTTTTAAACATGCAGCACAATCTGCTTACTAAGTTTAATACTGAAACATTATAAGCCATTCTAAAGTCTCAAACTAATTAAGTCTCATATTTTAAATAAGTAAATGAAACAAACTCGGTCTGCGATCTTGTAAAGATTTAACTCGGGATAAGAATGTCAAGCCAACCATTTGTTATGGCGGTGAAATAGAAGCTCGTACGCAAATATGCAAACAATCAGATTTTCTATTCTTAAATAGTGAATAATGATCTCGCCTCTACGTCATTTAAATAATCGCTAGAGAGCATAATGAAAACAGTATATAGTTCAAACCATTATACTGTCATTAGCATAAGATTAAAGTCGTTGTAGTGTAAAACAGAAATTCACATAACAAAACCTATACCAAATAATACATCTATGTATATATACATACGTATATATATGTGTGTGTGTGTGTTTCCTAGATATAATTCTAAAAAGCATTAGTGCGGAAAAAATAATAAGATGTATGTTTCAGTATAAGAAAACAATTTAATAGTAATATGAAAAATTATTTTTTTTTTATTTACAGGCTGTTAAGAAAATGGACAAACTTTAACAGGTGGCAAGGCACACTACCAGAAAGAAATGCTGTATAGGAAACTATGGTCACAGTTTACTTACTGAATAAAAAATGCAGGGTGTTCCACTGCAATCCAAACACGAATTTTCGTTTATAACTTTAACAGTAACAGAGGCAGCCTTACTTTGCTTTCTGTAAAAAGCGATGACATTTCGAGAAGTGCTAGAAATACAGTTAATTCAGTCATGTTACTTCACAAACTGTCAACTAAATTGTGAAGTATAACATGTTTAACTGAATGTTTTTAAAAAGTGTGTTCTATCAACTTCAAACATTTTTCATAGTGTTGTCCCATATCACACAAAGCAAGGTAAGTGTTTTAAAATTTTCGATAAAATATCTTTATTATAGCTAAAGTTATGCTCGAAAATCCTCATTCGGATAGAAATAAAATATCCTGCATTTTTTATTCAATCAGTAGATTGCTACCTTGGATTCCTATGCAAAAAATTTTTATTCTGGTATTCCTTATAACTTTTTAAAGTCTGTTCAATATTTTTCAATCACCCTGTATATGCAGTTTTTTTTAATTATTATTTTATTTTGCCGTGTTTAGCCTTGAAATCCAATTCTGAGCTTTGTCCCATTATATCATCAGGTCTGTCTTTAATCACTATCTCATTATTCTGATCGAATTAACAGTTTTGAATACTATAATATTATTCAAATAATAAGCAAACAAAATTTATTCGGCAATAAATATTATATAAGGAATAAGTACTATATTCCTTTGTGTGTGTGTGTGTGTGTGTGTGTATTCCTTTAAAACAAATATGTCAGAAACTATGATCGCTTAATCGAATGGAAACACTGTAAAATCTATGACTAATGAAAATCCCGGGAGCGCGAAGTTTGTCCACTATTTGATTTGCTATTCAAATGTAAAGTATGCAAATATATAGGTGTCGAAGATTGAAAAGGTATTCGCTAAATAGAAGTATTCGCTTTTCCGAAATCTGCGTTATGGAAACTTTTCTTCTTCTTTATTTAATTTCAACAACATATTTGAATAGAATATGATAGTAAATTTTCTAGCGAGATTATGAACGTCATGAAATATTTCAAAATATTCAGAAATCTTCAAAGCACGACGACTAATCACAAATCGTATAAAAATGCACCTTAACCACCAGGTAATTGAATAAACAAAACGCAAAGAATTGAAGATACTCATAGCTCAATGGCTAAATTTACAAGCAAAAAGCTAACGGCAGCACTTACTCTATAAAAAAATTCAAGTTATAGCTGCAGTTTCTAGTTTTGCAATCGCACTAGATCATTGCTTGTCGGACAATCGTCTTTATACACTGCTCTGGTGAGAAAACTTCATTATAGATAATCTGGAAACGATCTCCTTCACTTGTCACCTACAAACCGTAGAATCTTAATTTTTGGAATTTTCCAAATAAGAGTTTGTCACTAAAATTTGTCATTAAAGTTGACAAGCTGAAATCTCGGTCTCTGAAAAGGCTAATTTACTGTACTCGTAACTCACAAATGCCATTAAAACTTCTTTTACAGGAACAATTGAGCGTATTTATAGAAGACCTTTTTAGCATTTTGTATCAAAACTAAAATTTTGATTAACCAGAAAATTTACAGCATCAATGAAAATCTTTTCAATCTAACTACTGATAACGTATTATGATGATATGATAATGCAATGTAATAATGCATCATGATAATGTATTTAAAGTATTTTGCTGAACCCTGTATAAAAATTACGGATTACAAACATCCTACGGTATACTAAAATTTACTTCAGCTGAAAAACACACGCCAATTCAAAAAACGCTTCTAGCAACTAATGCCTATACAAGGCATTGTATCTGAATTCTTTAGTGTGGTCTTGTAAAAGAAATGTTTCACGTACCATTTTCTATAGGTAACACTCTGTAGTGAATCTCGATAACCTATATCAATGCTCTATAAAATGTTCATCAAATAATTGCCACATATAAACCGTAATAAACCCAAATATTAGGGTAACTCCGGGAGAGTCGCCGCATACGGGATAGATGCCGCACGCATATTCACAATACCTACTCGGTTCAGATTCGACAGAGGTATTTCTCTGTAGATTTTTCTGGTATAAAATTTTAAATATTCTAAAACACTTATGAAAGCAATTTCTATCTCATAGAAACATGGAATTATTATTTAACCACGTACTACTAAGCAAACATGTCTTTTCATTGAGTATTGTTTTTCTAAACCTAGTAAAATTATAAATGTGAACTGTGAAAATGTTGGGTTGAAGTCAGTGTCCACAAACCGGGTGGTTAAATGCTTTTCCATTTATTATCCATTATATTCAGCTTTTGTTTTTCCAATGTGCAAAATTTTCACTTACGTTAATAAAATTTACATATTTTATGTGTTTGTAATACATAAAATAAAAGTTATAAAAATAAAAATTATTTTCAATCAAATTTGACAATAATTTCTGTTGTGTTTGCAATGCAATGGCATTAAAAAAAAAGAAAAGAAAAGAAATTGGAAATGCTGATAGAGATGTTTAATTTTTTTATTTTGCTAAAGAAAAGAAAATTCTTTAAATTTTACAAATAATGTGTGATATATTAAATATG
This sequence comes from Maratus speciosus, assembly GCA_963932465.1. Lineage (NCBI taxonomy): Eukaryota > Metazoa > Arthropoda > Arachnida > Araneae > Salticidae > Maratus > Maratus speciosus. Next base: position 293,978,490 of record OZ010791.1, read on the forward strand.
CAGATTGGAGTGACGTTGGGGGGGGGGGGGTGTAATACTAAGGTTCCGGTACTTTTTGTTAGAAATTAAGCCCTGAAAATAGCAATAAGTTTTTGGCAATCATCCAAAAGAGAGTTAAGAATTTTTTTTTGGAGATGGTTTTCTGAAGTAAAACAAATAAATGGGATATGGGGGGGGGGGGGGGGGGAAGAAAGAAAATGAGAAAAAACAAGTTGGAAATTGCTTGTCAAACGTGCCAATGAGGTGCGTTCGTACTATAACTAGTTTTATAAATATTCTTTTGCAGCGCATACTGTACTGAATGTATATTTTCATGCACTTCATAAGTGCCTATCCACTTCATTCTGTTCGAAAAACTGTAACATCATTAAAATGCACTTTTAATAATTCTTTCCCATTGGCCGTAATCTAACGCAAAACTTTTGACTGTTCCCTGTTATTAAACTATACATCCGATTTTCATAAAATTTGAAATGACTCGACAAAATTTTTCAAATATTTTATATTTAAAGTTTCAGACCATTCGGTTGTGTAGTTTTTGCTCCGTTATATGTTGACGGACAGACTGTACGACGACTATAGGTGCTACGTATTTATATAATTACGAACGCACCTAAAAAGAAGAAGAAGAAAAGAATGAAAAAACTGATTTGGTTTTGCAGTAATACTAGATACAGCAATGTATTTATAACCTTTACTAAATATATACCTGGTGCGAAAATCTAGGAGTGATTGTGTTTTAGAATTTTTTATTGCTTATAGTAAAGTACTTCTTCTAGTAAAATAGTAATATACTTCACCGTATAATTTCTGAGATTAAAAAATATTACCATTTGGAAATAGCTATTATAGAAATCCAGTAACACAATTACAGAGAAAATCAGCATCAGCTATTTCGGTTATATTGCGCCAATATTTTTGTTCATCACTAATAGTGTTCCCAATTAAGCGGAATTCTGAATTCAAAATATCTACCAAACTTCTATAATCGTAATTTTTATTTCATTTAATCTACGAAAGTCTGCCATTAAAGAAGACGAAAAGTATTGTTAAAATATTGTGGTATATATTTTAAATAAAAAAATACGCTTAATTTTCAACAGTGATCGCTATCGCTGATACTTGAACAAAAAGACCAATATTGTAAAATATTGGGTTTACAATGGAGATATTTGTAATGAAACATCAATACTACAGAAATATTCCTACAAATTATAATTATCTCTAATAAAATGTCAATACTGCAAACGTATTTACTTTACGTTGGAAATATTAATTCTGAAATCGCAAAATATTTGTTGCCTATATTGCGCAAATATCTGCAAAATCAAAATTTCCCAATGTTGGGGTAATATATAGATAATACAAACAAGATAGACATACAGCAATAGTTTTTGCATCGAGGACTAAACTTTTTACCAGTTTTTTCACTAGGTATTTATACAGAGCTCGGTTAACATTGGTCTACCTATTAGTACTGGAATGTAAAATCAATTTCAATTTTTTTTCTTTGAAATGCCACAATATTACAAACGTAATAGAATACTCCATTGTTACATTTGATTAACCCCTTGAGGGGCACCGGCATATATTATATACCACCTACGATTAATGAAGTTTTACACCAGAAAATTTTTATTAAATTTTACTTTTCTAACTTTGGTGGAAAAAAGCCGTAAAATTGCTTTTACTTATTTTGAAATAGAATTTTTCAAAGATTCCGGCGTGAGTTCAACATTACAGAAACACAATCACTTGCCCCTCAAGGGGTTAAAAATAATTTTCTTTTTATAACTTTTATTTTATATATTAAAAACAAATAAAATATGATAAATTTTATTAACTTAAGTGAAATGTTTGCTCCTTCGGAAAATATATATATATAATATATAAGGAATACAAAAGCAATCATCCAAATATAACCATATGTTTTGACGCTGAATTCAGCCAAACATTTCACAATTTCACATTCATGGTATTATTAAGATTAAGATACTATCATTATTGCATGGATATAATAGCAAAACTAATTGTTGACAAAATAATACTCAAGGAAAAAACATGTTCCCATAATAGGACGTAAAATCACGAAAGGGGTTAAATGATAATTCCACGCTTCTATGAAATGGCAATTACCTTTATAAAGTTTCAGAATATTCAAAATTTTATACCAGAAAAATATAGTGAAAAATACCGTTCATGAATCTGAACCGAGTAGGTATTGTGAATATGCATGCCGCACCCCTACTATATCTTGTAATTATCGATAGATGGTCGGCAAACGCACAGTATAGGTGCGTAATGAGATTATTTTAACCAGTGTATAGCGTGAATCCCATTTCGATGTTTACTTGTAGAAGTACAATCCTTAATTTGGCGTAAGTGCATGATTTCAATGTCCAAACTTTTAAACACGTTATGTTTAAATACTTTTCATACACTAATTACTAAATGCATGCATGATTTCGAAGTCAAAACCAAGTGTAGCGTTTGTATAGAGTACTGTGTCTATGATTACGCCATCTTCCTTAGCAATGGCAGGTAACTGTGATAGCCGACATCTGCACCATACAAAATGGGATACATGCCGCACTGCTATTCCGGTATACATGCCTCAGACTCTTTTGTGCGGGATGATTAAGTGTTATTAACTTTTCTTTTTCTTTTTGCACAGACTAACCATGTTAGGCATGTTATCAAGTTTACTAAAACCAAAGGAGAAAAGGGGGAAACAAAAAAGTAAGAAGGGCAAGAAAGATGCAAGTCGGGATTATAGTAATGAAAATTTGGATTACACGTAACGCAGACGTTCTTGGCAAACTACTCCAAAAAAGAAGAAGTGTAATTGGCTTCGTTGCATTAAGTGTTTAAATGTAGTTATATAAAGACTATTTTTTCGACACTTTTTCTGTAGATTGAAGTCGATCTCTTAACCCATTCGGGACATAAGTGCATATAAGCACCTTCATAAAGAGCTTACAAAATTTGTTTCTGGCACCAGTAAAGAAGAAAAGTAATATTTGATTTGTTTAATTAGAGCATTTTTATGATTATTTAAGTAAAGGTAACTTCTTTTAAAAAAGTGGTACCAACCGAATAAAATTTGTGTAAAAGCCACCGGTCTCGAAAGGCTTAACATATAAATTATGTAAACACAATTTTACTTTTTCCTTTCTAATACATTGATGTTACGTTGTTGCTGAAATAACAATTAAAATTTAATGGGAAAATATAAGTTGATATTTTTTATAGTGAAAGTAGGCAACAATTATTAATTTGAATCTACTAATACGTTTCATTGTACTCATTTAGTTTCATTTTGTTATTACATCCATAATTATGAATATTTTTTTAAAATATTTTTATTTATAACTTCATTCTGTTCTTATTACAAGCGCGGCATAACTACCGCAGAAGTGCGGCGTCTCAGCCTGGATGTACGGGTGACGCGCCGCAGTGTAATGTTTTAGAAAAAACTTATTAAAAAATATTAATAATTTGTTTTTGAATCTTTTTGTCGCAGTACACGAGTTGTATATTTAACATTAAATAGCACAGCATGATTTTTTTTATTTTATATCCACCATGGAACTTTATACATAAATTCAAAAAAAATGTGCGGCATAAATCCCGGAATTACCCTATGTCTGTCCCTGAAAACAATCGATAAATGCTAGGCGCATTCTTGTTTATTGGAAACTATTGTGATATAATATTTTAATTTAATAACATATATCAATTTCGTTCTTCCAAAACGCGTTTTGCAGTGCCATTATTGATAAAACGGGTCAGTTCCTAGTAAAATTGTAATAACTTTTCTCAAAATAGCTTATAGATTATTTTTGGTTGAATCTTTAAGAACAGATTTTGACGTCAAGTTTAAATCTCAAAATCTTGAAATTTGTCATTAAGATTATGTGTGATGTATCAGCATTCAATGCCGCAATCAGCAATTCCTATGCCTATAATTATAGTTCTAAAGCAGTAAGGTTCAAAAGATTCAGAAATACGAGGAAAACAATTTTATAATAGCAATTTCTTAATAATTTTATAAAGTATAGCTTCTTCACTACATATATATTATATATCTTAACATCTTTAAATTACTTCAAGTCATATCTTTCATTTTACTTTTCTTACCTAAAAAAATAAAAGCGTACGTTATTAAACTATTAGAATAGTTAAGTTTTTAAATATTAAATTACATCTTTTATAGCAGAGGTTTTCAATCGGAGTCTTGCGCAAGATTTCGTCAAATTATATCTTTATTTTACGAATTAGCAGAAGAACCTTTTTTTAAATGCAATATCATAAATTACGTGATTTACCTTGTGATGAGGTTTAATGCAATAAGTGGGTGTAATATGTGATTAAATTCGAATGTAAAATAATAGAAAAAAATACGTTTTCAAGAAAGCAATAGTACATTATATTTTTGTTAAAAATTCTAATAATTTTTTTTTCTTTTTTTTATTGTTGTTTTTATTATTGTTGTTGTGATGAAGCATTTAGTTTTTGTTGGTAATTAAATTTAAAAGGTATATTTTTCCCCATGTTTTTAAATCACCTTAATTGAAGTGTTTAGTCCAAATTTAATAATATCAGAATTTAACTATGTGTGCGGTGAAATTTTAAAACAAAAGGTTGAAAATCTCTTCTTTATATAGAAAGTCACTTCTTATTATTCTTTATATCATCTATTATTTCTAAAATCGCATTTTTCCATCTGATATTTTCTGCATGAAACATTTACTTGTCTGAAATAAATTTACTTTATAACTTGATTTTTATTTATAGAAATAACTTATTGTTTTAAAAAAACATTCACTTCCAAGAATAAGAAATATTCTATTCCCTAAAATAATCCTGGGCAGGTTCTAATTCTTTTGTAAGATGCATTTAGAAATATCAGTCTTGACATACCCTGGACCCTTGGGAGAAACTGCTAGGGACACTGATGGCGTTTAATCTTCCAGCTTCAATTTAAGATGCAATATAATCTCTACAAACGCAGATAAAAAGATGACAGAATTTTTTGTATGTGTTTTATATGTACTCCAGTGCGAGTAAATCGATTTTGTAGCGTCTAGTACGCTTATTAGTGAGCCAACGTGAGTCATAAATGATACAATATTTAGAATCGTAGAATAAATGATTTGATATTTAACTGTTGAAGTCAATAAAAGAAAAAGTAGTTTTCTTTTTAACATATACGCTGAATTTAAAATTCATGTTTTTTAAATCAAAATTAGCGTTTATTATATGACATCGCAAGTTTGAAATTAATGGATTATTTTTTTTTTTTTTTCAGGTTTTTTATTACTAGGCTGCCAGGCTTTGTTGCGAGGTATAGCAACAGGAAAGAAAAAATGCTTTTATATTGCTGCGAATGTTACTTTAGATTGTTGCAGCAAACAAATGTTTATCTATGAGTCACGTGGTAATAGATTTTAAAACATTCATGCCTGTAAATTATTTAAATTATCTAGTGTTTGTAAATTGTTTTCTGAATTTATAATCAAAACAAATAAAATCAATCTATCAATTGATAATTACGTCCAGGAAATTTTAAAATATGGTATTGTCATCTGAAACATTCAACTGTACATAATTTTTAAACTCTAGCGTATTAGGGGGTGGGAGAGAAATCGATTAACACGTTCACGCCGGCGCGGTGGTTCACACTCGACTGTCTCAGAGCTGGCAAGTCTCCAGCCTTTTGGATACCAGTATTTTAATACAGAAAATTTTGTTTTATTTAATTAGAGAAATTGGGCGATTTAAAGGAACAACATTTTCTCTAAAATAACAGTGGTGTGCAAAAAGCCGAAGACTTTACAACTCTGAGACAGTTGAGTGTGACCCACCGCGCCGGTGTGAACGTGTTAAAGAATTAAATCTTTACACATATGAACCAAATTCAATTAAATAAAAGCGTGTAGTAAACGTTTTTGTTTATTGTTTAAAATAGATTTCAAAAAAGAAGTTACTAATTTTGTGTGGTATATTTTTTATATGTGTCCAGACGTAGTTTTGGAAGTTTTTATTATAATCATAAATTTTTTCTGCTTGTTTGTAGGGAATTTCTTTTGATATTTCCGTGTAAAATTTATTAGAATCTAGTGATGTTTTGTCAGTCTGTCTGTTTTTTTTGTCTGCTTATCTGCAATCTAACTAAATTAAAATTTCTCCGACTACTATAAAATTTGAATGGGTTGATGAAATCTCGTGCTTTATTTTTCCCTTTGAAATTTGTAATTGCTTCGTACGAACTATTTTACAGGGCCACGTAAAAAAGTCCAATATATTATCATACAAGAAATTTTCGCATTTAAAAATTATAAATTTTGAAAAAATAAAATGTCAAAAGTGAAAATAAAACTTTATTTTCACTAAAAGTTATAATTGCAGAATACTACTTTTACAATCTATTAATAATATGTATTATGTATAATTGTATAAAAAAATGCATAAAATACAGCATAGTGTAACATAATAATGTAAAATAGAGAAGTAGTACACAAAATTAATAACATAATGTGTATAGTACATTATATTTGAAAACTGTATTTATTTCGAGTCGATGTCGAAGAATACATGGAAGTAAACATCTTTTATTGCTACAGATGGGCAATTTGAGTTCACAAAGTGCCTTTTGAAGAGACCCAAGCCCTTGTCTCTCTCATATTGTACATAGCGTCCTCTGAAACCTCATGAACGAAGGTATTGTAATAATCGACATGGATGATTTAATCATTCCTCTAACAGATGTGAGGGAAGGTTTGGAGAAATTAAAAATTGTACTTCAGGTTGAATCGAAGCATGGACTTGAACTGAAGTTTATAAAGTGTCAGTTCCTAAATAGAGAGGTGGAATTTTTAGGTCACGTAGTGGAGAATAGCACCATCCGCTCTTCACCTGCAAAAACATTAGATGTAAAGAAGTTTAACATCTCAACAAATATGAAACATGTGCAAAGTTTTTTGAGCTTAACTGACTATTTTGGGAAATGTGTCTTCTATTATGGCAAAAGTGCTAAATCATTGAGTGACCTATAGAGGACAGTGGCTTCTTTGCTTTTATACACGAACAGTATGAAGCATTTAAAAAACTTAAGAGCTTACTATGTGAAAACAAATTGGTATAATGAAGATATACCAGCGATCAACTGGTGCAAAGAAACACCACTTTGATGGCAACTTAGTTGCATTACTAACTGATATGCAATATTAGTGTAATAAGTTAAGAAATACTCACTTAAAGTCGGGGTTTCGTTTCCTTAAAAATTACTTGTTTCCCTTTTTCATTTGTACTTTGGATGGTAGTTTTCATATTTAAGTAGTAATTCTTTTCTTGAGTTGAAATTACTACAAATTAAGTTTTAATGTTTATTTTAAGTAAATATAAGGAATAACTGTTGCCAAAATGTTTAGTTTTCGTATATAATGCTATTTTGTACAATGTATGTAATTAAATACATTAAATACAATAATTACGCATATTTAATATATTCATCAAATGAATCTAAAATACCATAAAAATAAGCTGAAAGATTCTCTTTTAAACGCTACATATATATTATACATTTTCTTCCTCATTTCCCGAAAAATATGAAGCAGTCTTTTCGAAAATCTGAATTCTCCTCCTTGTACGTGAACAGTTTTTCTTTTTTTAATTAAATATTTTTATTATTAAACTAACTATTAATTACTGCCAACTCAAAACGACGTTAAGATAATATAATAAAAATTACTCATTAAGAGTAATAAATTTCTTGATAAATACATAATTCCTCGGCAGTTCCGAAAAGAATGAAAATCACTAAGAATAAGCGACAACGACGAAAAAAAAAATTTATAATAGCAAACGTGTTATCTCATCAGTTTTGCACTTTATTTTTAATATCCATGATTTTAAAAAATAACCAAGAGGCACATGGTCAAATAATTGTTGTCTGTATCATTAAAATAAATAATGTAAACTGAGGTTTCCTCTCTTTTAAAAGTAATTAAATTTTTGATTAAAGTGTTTTTGTCATTTGTAAAGAATGGATTAATTAATTAGCATCAACTCGTCTTTCATTTAATTAAGTTACGTAAAACAAATTGAAATATTTTAATTTTAAATTGGGATCAATAATGTTGCCTTATTGTCAGGTTACACCTTCTGAATGAAATAATTAAAATTAATCAGTTAATTATTTAAACATGTTGACATAGGTGTGGATACAAACAAGAAAACATAGATATATGTAGTTAGCTATATGTAGATGTTGTAATATGTGTAAACAATATTTTTAGTAAAATACTTAAATCATTTTAGTTTTCTAAATAGGGTAACTCCGGGAGAGTCGCCGCATATGGGATGGATGCCGCATCCCTTGTATTTCTTGTAATTATCGAAAGATGGTCGTCAAACGCACAGTATAGGTGCGCAATGAGATTATTTTGACCAGTGTATAGGGTGAATCCCATTTCGATGTTTACTTGTAGAAGTACAATCCTTAATTTGACGTAAGTGCATGATTTCACTGTCCAAACTTTTAAACACGTTATGTTTAAATACTTTTCATACACTAATTACTAAATGCATGCATAATTTCGAAGTCAAATATAAGTATAGGGTTTGTATAGAGTACTGTGTGTATGGTTACACCATTCCCCTTAGCGATGGCATGTAACTGTGCTGGCCGAAGTCTGCATCATACAAAATGGGATACATGCCACACTGCTATTCCGGTATACATGCTGCAGTTTCTTTTGTACTGGATGATTAAGTGTTATTAACTTTTCCTTTTCTTTTTGCACAGACTAACCATGTTAGGCATGTTATTAAGTTTACTAAAACCAATGGAGAAAAAGGGGAAAATAAAAAGTAAGAAGGGCAAGAAAGATGCAAGTCAAGATGATAATAATGAAAAATTGGATTACGCGTAACGCAGACGTTCTTTGCAAGGAATGAAGGGAGGAAGTGTAATTGGCTTGGTTGCATCATGTGTTTAAACGTAGTTATATAAAAACTGTACTTTTTCGACACTTTTTCTGTAGATTGTAGCCGAAAAAACAGGTTTCTTAACCCATTCGGGACCATAGGTGCATATAAGCACCTTCATAATGAGCTTATAAAATTTGTTTCTGGCACCAGTAAAGAAGAAAGGTAATATTTGATTTGTTTAATTAGAGCATTTTTATGATTATTTAAGTAAAGGTAACTTCTTTTAAAAAAGTGGTGCCAACCGAATAAAATTTGTGTAAAAGCCCCCGGTCCCGAAAGGGTTAACAAATAAATTATGTCAACACAATTTTACTTTCTTCTTTTTCCTTTCTAATACATTGATGTTATGCTGTTGCTTAAATAGTAATTAAAATTTAATGTAAAAAAAATAAGTCGATAATTTTAATAGTGAAAGTAGACAACAATTATTAATTTGAATCTATTAATACGTTTCATTGTACTCATTTAGTTTCATTTTGTTATTGCACCGTTAATTATAGTCCAGATATAAATATTTTTTCTTATATTTTTATTTATAATTTCATTCTGTTCTTATTACAAGCGCGGCATAACTACCGCACAAGTGCGGTGTCTCAACCTGAATGTACGGGTGACGCGCCGCAGTGTAATGGTTTAGAAAAAAAATTGTTAAAAAATATTAATAATTTGTTTTGAGTTTTTTGTCGCAGTATACGCGTTGTATATTTAACATTAAATAGCACAGCATGATTTTTTTTTTTTTTTTTTTTAATGTCCACCGTGGGACTTTATACACAAATTCAAAAAAATGTGCGACATAAATCCCGGAATTACCCTATACTTAAACACTTAAACTGAATAGTATTTCATACATCATTTATTTATTTTTCTATGAAAACCCTTATCGCTCCCCTTTTTGATTTTGCATAGTTTTGTCACAATACATGAGTTAACATGAATTTAACTTAACTCTATCACATAAATTACATTATCCTACAAAACTAAATTAGCATCGTGAATTAATAATCCGATGAAAGTCGGCAAGGAAATAACTATTTCCCAAAACTACAAATGCTCAGATTTTCTTGATCTGTAAATTTTAATTTCGATCATTGGGCATTTTTCTACTCTCAACCTGCATCCTAAAAAACAGCTAACAATAGCCTCAGGGGAGAACTTCAGGGAAGCTAACGAGGGGCTCAAGAAAGTCGATAGTTCAGTCCTTACAGGTCACACTGTAAATTGAAATGTCTGAAATTCAGACACTTAAGTGTCTGAAACGGAGTGTTCAATTTTCAGACATTTTAAAATGTCTTAATTTTTTCAGACACTTCAAACGTCAGAATCGCAGCCGTTTCTTTTTGCAAGCATGATACGCAGCCATGTTTGACCACAATGAATCCTAGAAAAATATTTGACCATGGTCCTGCCCCTCCACCCCCATACAGCCTCATTTTAGGGGCTCTCAAAATTTGTATGCAATCTTCGTAAAGCTGATAATTTAAATCTTTTATTAACATTGTACTCATTATAATCAATATTTTGAACTTCTATAGTAGAATAAGATTAAAAACAAAAAAATGTTTATCTAAATACAATAAAACCTCTCAATAGGGGGCTACTGCGGAATTTGTCCGCCATTCGTTGCCGAGGTGCCCGTGATTGAGAGGTTTTACTGAATTTAGATTTTTTTAAAATTTATTTAATTTTTAATCTTATTCTACTTTAAAAGTTCAAAATATTGATTATAATCAATACAATGTCGAAACAAATTTAAAATAAAAGCTTTACAAAAATTGCATGCTTAATATGGGGCCCCTAAAGCGTAGTGAGGGGATACTGCACAGTTTTCCCATGATTTAATCAAGTGCTCCATCTACAAAAAAGTCCAACCCTGCATTATAGTTCGCTAAATAGAGGTGTCCGGTATTCGGGAGTGTCCGTTATGAAGGTTAATGGACATTGCCTAATATCGGACACCTTTATTGAGCGACAACCTTTTTTAATCCACAACCCAGACATTTGTTTATTTTTACTTCACGAAAGCAGATACCTTTGATTATCGAGCAAATTCCGCAGTCCCCAGGTGTCCGCTGTTGAGAACTTTTACAGTATTTCGATAAATATATATATATATTTTTTTTTTTTTTCTAATCATGTCCTACTCTAAAAGTTCAAAATATCATTATAATCAGTACAATGTCGAAAGATTTTTTAAAAAATTGCATACAATTGCGAAAAATTTGCTTTACGAAAATTGCATGACAAATATCCCCCCCTCCCCCAACACACACACACAAAAAAATTCATATTATAGGATGCACGACCTTTGAATATCTCGAAACGATCAAAAACAAAGCCTTTTTCAAAGTACCAAAACGCAAATAATATGCAATTAAGACCTTTTTTTATTCCCTTTCTGCCTCAAATATATATTCATAACTATAATATTATCCAGAAAAATAAATGTTGTATATACAATATCTAAATTTTAAATGTAAACCGTTATATCACTAATGCGTGAATTAAAATCTAAGTGCTGTGTGCATGATAAAATTCTAAATTATGCATATAGAAAACAATTTTTGAACAAAATAGAATCGCAACACACCTACTCTACATTAAATCCAAAATATACACAAAAAATGTTGTTTAAAATTCAATTTCAGCACAAAATAAATAAAAAAAGTAAAAAATTTAAGTTTTTCAAGTTCAAACAAATAAGTAAACAAAATATGTTTTTTTTTTTTTTTTTAGCATGTAGACTATAAAGTAACAACAAAAGCACAAACTTCAAATTTACTAATCTGGGAAAACGCTTTTTAAAGTTTCGATATCTATGGATCTGATCTTCAGCTCTCCGTCTATAAATGATTATAACTCAATTTTGAATGGGGTTTTTTCCATATTGTTGAGAAATTTTAAAACACTAGGGGGCTCGGCCCCCTACGAGCTACGCTCGCCAACCCCCGTCCAGACACCGCAGACTCTAAATGCACGCTAATTTGATCGGCTTTAAAAAGATTTCGAAAGATTGAATTATAATTTAAAAAACAGTGGCGATCTCCCTATAAACGAATTTCTATTCATTTCTCTTTGATTGGGGAATTTTAACGCCAAATCCGCTGCGGTACTACTTGATTATCCTGTCGACCCATTTCGCCAAATTATATAAATCGCCAAACCACTCGCCAAATTATACAAATTGATATAATTTTTATTTTAAATAACGAAAGAACAAATAAATTCGTACAACATTAATAAAAACACAAATAAAACGTCGAAATAAAAATAACTTGATGACGTATACACGTGTAACAACATTTCAAAATAAGCTAATATAAAAGGAATTAAGTAAAGAGAGTCTTTATCTCCTGGTATTTTTTAACAAAGCGAAAAGAAAGTTCTTTTAAATGAGACATTTTAAATTAATTCTCAAAATATCAAATAAATGTCTAGCGCATTTTCTAAATTTAACCTTTTTGCAATATTATTTTGTGTTCATTTTATGTAATAACTATAATGTGACGTAAATATGACGTAATTTCTCCTAAGACTTCTAACGCATGTTAATGAATTTATTATTTTACAATATCCTTTCTCTTTTAAAATTCACGTGTATACTTTTTATGACGTAATTTTTAATAAGTTCCTGCTTTTTATACGTAATTATTTAATTCTAATTTGAAAGTTTTTGTCCTGTTTATAATAGTCACGTGTAAATAAATTTTTAATTTGAAGCAAACATTATTGCTTGCGCTTTTTATACAGTTGGCAACAGTTTAAATTAGTACAATTTTCTGAAATCTGTAAAAAATATCTCTAGAAATGCTGAAAATTTGAATTTAAAATAGAAATAAAACCTGAAAAAATGAGTCAAAATAAAAAAATTAATGCAATCTGCACTCCGGCAAATTCTAACGCATAAAATGATCTAAAAATGATTACACTGCCATGTATAGTTTTTGCTGCTATAAAACTTTTTTAGTGGAACAATTTTGTCCAACTTTAGCATTAAATAACTCTTAAAATAATTCTTCGATTTGAAAACTGTCTGCATCAGCGTGTTTATCAAACATTTCTGTATAAAACCACCGATTTTCATATTTCTGTATGCATTATTTTTGTTAATATTAACGAAGAAAGGCCTCCGGTCACAAAAAAATCAAAACCGGCGGCGGCGGCGGCGGCGGTGACAGCGGTAGTTACTTTTTTTTAGAATAGAGAGATTCAGAATAAAACAGAAACTGATTTTTTGAAAGTTTAAAAGGTCCTGTGCCCTCTTAAAAATTAAGTTTTCTTTAAAATTTATATTTACACATGGGCAATTTTTTTAAAATATAGATCAGATGCTAATCACAAGAGCTATTTAACTATCAATAAATAAATATTATATTTTAATAAGATAAAGAAAAAATTATTTCTAGTTTCAAAACTTTGTCTTAAATCTACACATAATCAGTAAAGCCTAATAAAATAGCTAAAGATATCAAGTGTAATCATTCTCTAAATCATTAGAGTGTTATTGACATTATATATTTTTTTTCTCCTTCCAGTGTACTGATGTCAGATGAATCATCGGCGGTTTTGCTTACGACAGGAAAAATCGAATGATATGGTTGAATAACGGCGTTGAATGGATGTTCAAACTGTATTCTTTTAAATACTTTTAAACATACATAATATAATAATTAAAAACAGTTATTAAATGGGGATGGTTGCTATAAAGATATGGGTATTCCAGTACATATCATATAATAAACCTTTGAAAAATATAGAAACCGAATGAAACCGAAGTAAACATTAACAAATGATGCTGTTCGAGAAGAAGGCTTAGTATTGTGTAAGTCAATAAATTCAATAACTGCAAAAACATCTTGTAGACTCATTAAAACTGATTTTAAGGATAACATTGGTTAGAAAATAATATAGAAACATGATTGCAGATGTTTTTAAGAACAGAAACTTAATTATTAGCAAGATAAAATTTTAACATGGAAATTCAACAGACAAAATGCTTTAAACAAATTTTGGCATAACTCAGAAACTAATAAAGCTAGAGACTTGTGTGAGGGTTCCATTTAAAGAGAAAATATTTACGGAGAGTTTGTGACACATGGTCTAGGTCCCACTTACCTGGAAAAAGGTGTAAGGTATCCAAAATTATATCCGCACAGGGGACGTCAATTTCAATTGGTGGCTAGGTTAATGGTGCGTGAGGAAGAAATACTTGCATCTTTAAAAACGAAAATTCCTTTATACATCCGGCTAACTATATTAAAAGGGTGAAATTTTTTGACTCGCAAAACATAATCTGCCAGACAAAAGTTTCTATTTATCCAATTTGACGAAACGAAGACTAATAACACTGTATTATTGATAAAATTATTACGAATAAACTATAAGTCGATACGAATTAAACCACAGAACTTCACAATCCACAAAATATGAATCAAATGAAAATAAATTAATAACTTTCAGTTTGAAATTGAATTACAACGTACATTAGAACGAAAGACATCTAAAACTACGCATGCGCAACTGAGAGTGCCCCCTGTTGGTTATTACGTAGGAAGAACTGACGAAATATTTTCCCTCCCAGTATAATGAAATTGAATCAATTATGTTTTCTTTATGTCTGATAATTAAAAATAAATGATATTTCTTTTCTTACAAATGGCTATCGAATAATTTTACGTTAAGGGAAAATGTTACTAGAATTTTATTTCAGAGAAACCCACCCTCCTTTGAACACTTCGTAGAAGATAGTTTTAATTCTTTTCTTCTTTTGATGTTCATATATTTCAAATTTATCTCAAACGGTGTGTGTGCGTGTGTGGGAGGGGGGGAGCTCAGGGGGGAAAAGTGTCCATTGAGAAAAAAAAAGTTCTCTATTTTCAAAAATGTCGTTTGAAGCTTATTTTTGAACGATTACTATTTCTTAATTGTTAAATTTTTAGATGCGTTCGTAATTATATAAATACGTAGCACCTATAGTCGTCGTTCAGTACATCTGTCTGTCCGTCTGTCCGTCTATAACAGCGCAAATACCACCCAACCGAATTGTTTGAAATTTAAAATATATAATTATTGCATAATTTTGTCGAGTCATTTCAAATTTTATGGAAATCGGATGTATACTTTAATTAGTACAGTCAAAAGTTTACCGTTACATTGCGGTCAATGGGAAAAAATTATTTCAAGCGCATTTTAATGATGTTACAGCTTTTCGAAAAGAATGAAAGTGATATGCGCTTATGAAGTGCAGTAAAATATACATTCAGTACAATATGCAGTGCAAAAAATACTTATAAAACTAGTTATAGTACGAACGCACCCCATTTGCCACGTTTGACGTGCAATTTCCAACTTGTTATATTTATTTTTATGTTGATATCTTTAAAATTTTCTTGCACGAGTTCTGATAAAATATTCTTAGTTTGCCTATTTCATGTTTATGTTCTGCATTTTAGAAAAGCAGATTACGCTGTTGACCCCAGGCACACCTGTTCCAAAAACTTGTCCCTCCCTAAATTTCTTCCTACCGGTACATCTCTTGGTATTTACGGGGGGTGGGGGGGGGGTTGACCCTTCCTTAGAAATAAATATATTTTGTGAAAAGCAATTACTGATTTATTTATTGCGCCAAAAGTAACTTAGTCCCAAAACTTTAGTAAGCGAACTATTTCAATTTTCAAGACGTCCCATGATCTAATCAATTTACTTTTTTTTAAATAAAATAATACCAAATTTAATGGATAAAAATATTTTAAATATATGTTATCCATTCGAAAACAATTTCCTGGTGGTGCTGGCATACATATTGCAATACAGTTATACATACAGTCATCACACACATGATACAATTGTATCGCATTTAGACACTTAAGTGTCTAAAATTCTAAATGTCTTAATTTCAGACATATCACCATTATTCAGACATTTTAATCAGTTCATTTATGCCATGATCATAGTAAGACACTTATGTGTCTTAAATTTAGACATCTGTGATGTCTGAAATTTCAAATTTAGACACTTAAGTGTCTGAATAACTTTTTCAGTCACATATGTGTCTTAATTTAAGACGCCTCTATTTGCAGTGCAGACTCAAAAAAAAAGAAAAAAAAAAGAATAAATCACATATTGCACAAAAGCTAAAATTATTTGTCAGTTTTGATCAAAATAGAGACAATAGGATTAAGTAAACACTGTAAGCACAGAAAGTAATAATTATCAATAATGTTAACTAAAGTCTTTCTATTGCAACAAAGTGAGAGACGCTTATCATTAATGTGTTCTTTGGCTAATTTTAAATATATATGTGGGAATAATATTGAATCAATTTCTCCTGGATTTTGCACACCAAGATTAAAAGAAGTTTTTGTTCGCCTCTCCACTTTTCTCCCAAGAAAGTTTTGAAATTGTGTTCCGAATAGCATACTTTTTCCCCCTTAGAGTTTTACCAACATCGACAACGGCGCCTGGCATGCTGGTGTTGTGCCCGATCTTCATAGTCTTCGTAGACTCTTACAGCATTGTCTTTGGTAAAACCCATAGCCGACGTTACTATGGCCCGGAAGCGAAATCGAAACTAGAAGGTCACGTGACCCAGATAGACGAAAAAGTCGATGGTCGAAGCATTGCTTGCGTTGAAAATTAGCTCGGCGCCGCATGCGATATTTATTACAATATAAATACTTTCATAAACATAATTAAAGTAACTTCCGCCGGGGGGGGGGGGGGGGGCAGTCACTCCTTTTCGACGAAAACTTCTTAATTATATTTTCTGTTAGTGTTTAATAATTTTAAATCACTCAGAAATAATAAGATTTAATTTTTCTTTTTAAATCCCCAGAGAAAAAAAAAAAAGTTTATTATTATTTTTTTTAATTTAGGGAGAGGCAATTTACTTTTTTCCCCCCAACGGTTCCATTTGGGAGAAGTTACAGTTGGGGGGGGGGAGTTCTCCTCTAAGGAATCTGGTATTTCAAAATACATCTCATCACAAATCAGCCACAAAGGGGAAAAAAAAAACTTTTCAGAACTTGGTTGCACAAAAGCTAAAATGTCTATCCAGGGTTGTTTTATTTAAATCAATTGTATTAAATCAAATAGATTTTTCAGTGGAGAGTTATTTCTCCTAAAGAATTCAGAAGTTTGTTTTATGTTTTGTTGCTTAGACCTGCAAATTATAGTTCCCATATGTTTATTGACAGAGGTATTGATTCAATAATATGATCAATATTTGGAGTATTTTTAACAAAATAAATATTTAGACTATTTACCTAACATAGAATTGCAGTTTCTTCTAACACGAAGAAGATAAATGAGGAACATTGGAGTCATGACTCCAATGTTTTAACATCTTGATTGTTTTTAGAATTTTTTTAACATTTGTATTTTAGCACCTATTAAGTAAAAATATATATTATGAATTTGATATTCATGTTTCTCATTTATTTTATTAAGGTGAATCTGTCGTTCAACTTGAAATATAGTTTTTATATACGTATTTATTATGAAGCAGATATCATTGAAATCATGGAAGAAGTGTTTTCACTGTCTTAGATATGAAATTGATAAAATATATCATGGAAATTTAATTTGTTGATATTTGTATAGTGTATTTTTCTTTTTATGTCCCCCCCACCCCCTTTGTGTCTGAATTTACTATTTGCTATCCACTAATATATTTTCATTCCTTATGCCGCTGTAACTTGGGTAATCATATTTATACATTTATTTACAGGTAATTTACATATTATTATCTACATTTTAAGGTTTAAAATTTCCACTTACATTTTTGCAAGATATAAAATACCTTAATTTTAAAAGCAAACCCTCCTACCAAAAAAATTGTTTGTGATACAGTAGTTTCGTTACTATATTTTTATTTACCAGAGTGAAATCTAGTAAGAATCAACTATTATTTTTACAGAGAGGATTTTGTTGCCAACCAGTGTAATCAAGTATGATTTCCCATTCACAATTAACCTGTTTCTTCGCAAACAAACTAGGCTCTTTGCAAAAGTCGAATTTCTCAATCAGCCTATGACATGTATAATAAATATTATTTTGAAATATATCTTTCAGAAAATAGTAATACACCTTATACATTTTGAAATTACAATATGTTTTGAATATTTGAACAATAGCAAATTTTGAGTATTCATAAAACATTTAAATGATCTGAATTATTTAAATAATTAAAATCCTCTTAATTTCAATTTTATATGATATAATATAAAAAAAATGTTTAAACAGCCTTAGATAGGATTGGACATTTCATCTCATTTGCAGCATCCACTCTTGTCCCTACAAACTTGGGAAATGAAGGGAGGGGGGCGGTGACAAGGAAGAAAAATAAAAATAAGAATATTTTCTTGCAGTCAAAATTCAATGAAAATCCATAAATATTTTTTTTTCTTATAAATATATAAACAACTTGTAACTATCAATTAAGTTGTGAAAAGTAATTCATTATGAAAATACATTTCATTTCAAAACATGAAAAGCAATAAAGAATTACTTAAATATTTTTTAACATGAAAATTAGCAGATAAAAACAAACAAGGCATTTTTTTTAATTTAAAATTATTCAAAAGAATTCAGATTATTTTCAGCAATAGTTGTTTGAAGAAAAGGGTTAATAAAACGTGGACTCTTGATAATGATTGTAAAAATAAACTAAATATGTGCTAAACTGGGAGCTATTAATCTATGAATTGAAACAGTTTATAGGAAAAAATTAATTTCTTTTACATGAAAATATTAACTGAAAGTTGGTCTTTCAGCTAATATCTTTTTAAGTATATATTTAGAAGTAAAAAATTAAAACTTTATCAATATTTAAATGAAATTTCCATGCTTTATACGTTTACTTTGATTTTAAAAATATTTATAAAATTCAATAAATCATCTTCCAATTAAAAATAACAAACATGAAATATCATATGGAAAAATATTGAACATATTTCAATATATTGTTATATGCACATATAAAAAATGGATTAGAATTGTATTATCAATAAATATTGAAGTATTTAATTATTAACCGGTATTGTTAAAGTGGAAAATATTTAAAATAATTCAATCTAGATATTGTGTTATTGAGTAAAACTTGCCAAAGAAGCAATTCTTTTTCTAAAGCATACCTAGATTTAAAAAAGTAGGATACCTAATAATAAAAATACATAACTTAACCCTTTCAGGGGCAAGGTATTTGTATTCATAAAATGTTAAAATAGTTGAATGACACCAGTATTCACAAGAAAATTTATTTGTAAACAAGTATATTTTCGCATACTTCATTAAAGTGAAATTTTCATTGGGTTGATGCCATCACTGCTTTACCGCCCTTCAAGGGGTTAAAAACAGCAACAATACTAAAATTGATGTTTTCACTTGCTATAATAAAACATGAATTAGGATTTAAAAAAAGGGGGGGAGGCGAATCAATAAAACTGTTAATGTAGGGAGACAAACTTCATACAGAAAATTTGCTATTTAGCAATAGTTAGAAAAGATTTAAAAAAAAAAAAAAAACTTTCTTATGGTATTCACAACATGTGCTTTGTTTCTTTATTAAACATTGAAAATATTTAACTCATATGAATCACTTCATTTTAATTTAGTTGCTACAAATTTTAGAATTCTTATTGCATTTGTAATAAAAATACACTAAATAAAAATAAAGAACTTTTTAATAGAACTGTTATCCAAAAGTGCACAGGTAAAGTAACTTCCAAACCCCAAATGAACATAATATTAACAAACTGTAATTGAAACCAGATCATCAGCCAGCGTAGTGTGGTAAACAAGTATGACTTTGACAACAAGTTCGAAATATATTCTTGTGGGAACATCCAGTATAAACTGACTAGCAAGTTGCACTCACAGACAGAAAATTAAAAAAAATCCTGCCTCGCAAGTGCACCCAGCTGTCATAAAAATTCAAAATGATCCTTCTTGACTCAGTCCCTTGACCGCATAAAGATGACATCTTCAATAATTGCATTGGTTTATACATTAAGTTAATATTTGAAATTCATTTGGGATTTGGAAAGTTATTTTAATTGTACATTTTTGGATAATAACAATATTAAAATGTTCTGTTTTTCAATAAATATTTTCATTTATACCAGTATCTGAAAGTGTTTATACAAGAAATTATAAAATTAATCAGAGCAATCTATAATTGCTAAATTAAAATGAAGTTAATCAAATGTGTAGTACTACAATTAAATAACCAGTACTGAGTATTATTTTCATTGTTTAAAACAAATGTACATACATTAAACTGAATAATTTTGCTGTTTAAAAATAAATACTTTTGTTTATATAAAAATTGAGAGCTACTCTCACAGAAAGACCACTTCATAACCTAGAGCTGGAAAGAGAGAGTATTTTCAAAAAATGAGATACTTGAAAAAGAGTACTTAAATTTTTAAAGAGGGGGGGGGGAGAAGATATTGATCTTTGATTCACTGTTATTATATCTTACAAAATGAGTACTATTCTCCATAATACACAAAGAAGAGTTACACTTACTGATTATACACTGAGAACAATACTAAACTTTTTTTTGAGCACCTATTTCTAGATATCGCAGTACTGTATTAATGAAAAATATATATACATCACACTTCAATTATAAGTGCTTATAAAAACACATTTTAAACATACATATAAAATAAAAAGAGAAATATAATTATATATGAACTCACATTACTTCCTCGGATAATGCAACAACAGTTAGGCCTAAACTGATGAGCTCTTTTTGGCAGTAAAATAATTACTGCGCTAAAAATTTCACCATACACGATGTAATCCGTGATCAGCGGTTTAAGAGCACGTCTCAATAGCATTTAAAATAAAAATTTTCAAAATTTTATCACATCTACACACAGATGTATAAACAGAGACAGCCGGCTATAGCACACAACAGCATAGCGAGATACTAGCAACTACAGTCGGATTGCGCGCGTTCAACCGTCTATCTGGATCACGTGACTTTTTCGCTTCCAAGCCATTGTAAAGTCAGCTTTGGGTAAAACCTGCTTCAAATAGCTTCAATAAACATAAAAAATGTGTCGTGATTACTTTTCCAACTGTAAGTGTTATTGATGCAATAGGGATCAATATTTTATGCTCTTTAAAAAGAGCACTAAACATAAAGAAGTATAGAAATTCAATATTAAAAACGATAGGTGCAGTACTTAACAAAACGTTCATCACATGCTATTTTGAGCAATGTTTGTAGTAGAAGGAAATAAAAAGTACTAATCGACAGGGAATAATGTTTTCTTTTCGAATAAGAATCCATAAATGTTCACCTGCATATTAAAAATTTCAGCAATTGTTTTTAATAGTAACAGCAAGTATTGCAGTTTATTTTTGTCCCTTGAATTAAATTAGCTTGGGAAAATATATACTTTATATATTTTGTCTTACGTTTTCATAGAATACGTCAAAATTGGAGAACGTTAATCCTAAACACAGATGAGAAATTCTGATTTAAATCTTCTTAAAACCATGCAATTGAAATGTTTCTTTTCTAATGGGCTACACTGGATGTATCCAAATGTAATCTAGGCATGATTTGGATTTTGAAAAGTATTTTTAATTATGGTCTTTATTAATAAATTCATATTAAAAAAACTTGTGCATCATAATATGATTAATTTTAACATAAAAAGAATCAGCTTCGTCATAAACATCGCGATGTAAATTTACCACACATTCATAGAGTAGACTGGGGTAAAACACCCAGTGCTGGTAAAACGCCCACCCTTATTAATTATTAAATGAAGCAAGAGATTTGTTGAATACAGGTTTCATTGTTCACTATAGGCATTTGTAGAAGGATACATTCTATGATGCGCAGTCGTTTCACGAGCTCATGTGTTATTTATTACTGGGAAGATGCTTATGTTTATTTTCAGGCAGTTGAAAAAATTTTGACGTGAATTCACCCTATTACTGTGAACTCATAAGAAACTACATTTTTATGGGGGGGGGGGGTTACAAAAATGTATTGTATGGAAATATTTTCTTTAGAAGATAATATTAGTATCATGTTGAATGATTAATTGCAAAATAATGTCGTAAGAAAATGGTGGGAAAAGGGTAAAAGGACCTACCAAAGCATGGCTGTAAGCAGGCTTAAATGCACAAGTATATGGCCATTTGAATAGAACATTTTTTTCTGACAAGGATTTTATAGACACTACTCCGAGAAATCACAATGCATCATCAAACACCCTAGTTTCTGGTACAAAAGTTTCCATAAAGCTAGAAAGCCTTCGTCGGAAGTTCCTATTCATTCTGAAGATTACGCTGACAAAAATTCATGCACATCGACTAGTTTAATTAAAATCATACAACCCTTGCAAATACAAAGAATGTTATTAATCACTTTTCGCCAGTTCCAAAAATAAACT
Source organism: Maratus speciosus (assembly GCA_963932465.1). NCBI lineage: Eukaryota > Metazoa > Arthropoda > Arachnida > Araneae > Salticidae > Maratus > Maratus speciosus. The sequence goes on from OZ010791.1 coordinate 294,000,905, forward strand.
ACAATGAAGACAGGAGTTCCCGGAAGTAAAAAACTGACAACGCCACGGTAATAACGAGTTCTCCATTCAAAAAGAAATTTGAAGAATGTGAGCTAATGATGAGTCGATCTTATAAAAAAGAAGAAGCAATTTAATTCAAAGTGTGAGAAAGTAAAACAGTGAAGTAAATTGAAAAGGAGCAGGATCAAAAAAGGACGTAGCTGATAGCGACGAAGAAGACTGACCATACATATTTTGTGGCAAACATGTAGGATGTTAAAGAATGATTTCAATGCATTAAAATATCTCAATTTGTTGATTTTCTATAAGCAAGTAAACCCTACTGGTTTACAATGGAAGCCTATGGGAATTTGGCGAAATATTAGAGATATCGCCGAGTTGGCGTCACTTTTGGCGACTCATTTTGGTCGACAAATTTGGCGCTATATCACCAAGTTGGCGATAAACTTGGTGGTATTTGGCGACAAAACAGGGTCCCCCTATGGTAACTCCCCTTATAGGTATAAAGATGCATTAAATGCTGTTCAATAACCAATGGTCGCCATTTTTTCTCTCATATAAAACTAAAATTAATTAATTAAAATTTAACTAATGAATTAATATTTGAAAAAGCTGTATTAACATCAAGTGTCATCCACTACAAGTTTTAAAAAAAATATTTGAACTTGATAGGATGAATAATACGTATTACATATATTAATGATTGAAACTTTGAACAAGATATATATGGGAGAGTGTGAACTAATAGTAGGAATTGAAGTATAGAGAGAGTGTGAACTAATAGTAGGAATTGATAAACTAATTGTTATATCTTTTTCAAACTTTCAAATTTCATTTTCATACTTTTATTTATACTTTTCGCAATTGGATAATGTGCTTGAAATGTTGTTGTTGTTTTCTTTTTCTTATTAGAACTTGTTCGACCTCATTGGTATAACTATTGATGCCAATCGTAAAAGCAAACAATTACGTTTTATAATTCTGATAAATAATATAATGATTTAAGTTATTTCAGTATTTTTACAATGTGAGGGCAAAAGCACGTAGGAGGACCTTATACCCGTTTGTAGCGAACAAAACACCCAATTGCGTTACCTTTTAAATTAATACATTTCTAAAAAACTGCGAAAACTTGGCGCTGCTAAGACATACAGAATAGAAAACAAATATCACTTCTACATATAGGTAAATTTTTGCGTGTTTTCCATGAACTGCGATCAAGTTGTAACGGATTCCTTTTTGCACTGGGCATTTTACCTCCTTTCCTATTATTAGTTTTAGAGATATACAGAAATTTTACAATTTCATGGTCTAAGGGGGCCATCTCTTCTTATAGTTGGCATCCACATAAAATAATTCACAAAAAGTGATTAGAACAGTTGTATAAATTTTTATGCGTATATTTATTTTAATTTTAGATCATTTATATAATTTTCCAAATTACCGATTTGAAGGAATCTGCTACTTTTCTCTGTAAAATATTTACTATATTTTTCTAAATTTATGGATAAAGTTCTAAAACATTTTCTTTTGTAATCCTATGAAGATTTCAGAAAACATATACTACATACTTATTTCGAGCTAACTTGATCCAAGAAACTAAAAGACCGTATCGAAACTGGTGTTACCGTTCGAAAAATCAAAATTTATGCAATCTGTACTAATATTATAAAGAGGTAACATTTCTGTTTTATTTGTTTGTAGGAGTAATCTCTGGAACTACCGAATCGATTTCGGAAATAATGGTGGCAAAATACTACTGACTATCTCTGCTCCAACATGGGTTACATTTTATGTCAGTACAACAACTTCCAAGTGGTAGCAGGAGCAAAAATTGTTCTAAAATTGTTGTTAATTTCTGTGGTATTTTGCGGCTAAAAATTTTAAATTTGGTGTCGTGGTAACTTTTAAAATGTAAATACTTCTTGTGAACGATTTCTAAAAAAAAAAACAGTGGCACTCCGGGAGTGCCAATAGAAGTGAAAACTTCAACAATTACGTGTGTGTTTTTTTAATCGTCAGGAAATGTTTTATGCGTTGAATTGTGTAGCAGCACTAATGAAAGCAACTGGGGACACGGCAGTGCCCCTGCCAAGTCTTGAAAGCACAGCCGTAAGCATCTTCTTTTTCTGGAAGCAACTCAGGGTACTTTTGACCCCCCAACATCTTTGTGTTGGTGATTCCCAGAAACTTGAAACTTCGTAAATCTAAAGTAATGTGGAAATGGAACTAAATGCTGAAATTTCACGTTTCTATCTTTTTTATTTCAGAAGATATATGAACTTAAACTTTCGCCTTTTCGACACTGATTCACCGATCGTCAAAACTCAGAGGTACGTCCTGTACCCCTAGAATCTTGAAATTTGGTATGAAGGTAGTGTTTGGGATATAATGAAAGGGAAAATTTAAAAAATCCGGAAAATTTGGATAAACAGTCGAAAAATCAAAAGACCGAGAATTTGGCAGAGATGTGATATACGAACCAGGTTTGGCGCGATTTTTTAACGTCAATTTGGCGAAAGCCCGTTTTCCAATACCAGTTACAATATATATTTTTTAATTATTTTCTATTGTTTTAAAAAGTAAACAACAATAAATAAACGGTAATTTCATTAATAACTATAGAACAAAACAATTGTACAATTTAAAAAAATAAAATAAAAGTAAATGAACAATTTATTAATAAATAAGCAACAGTAGCCGGGTTACCTTGTAAAATAAAGTAATGCCACATTGCTGTCAATTAGGTATACCCAAGTGCGTATCTAACATCTGTGCCCCGTATTTTATCTTCCGTAATCGAAATTCCCGCCAATACTGTTGGTCATTGACCAGACCATCAACACGATAAAATACAGCATTATCGGTTTTTAGTTACCCGAAATAGGTAGGTCACGAATACGGTATAATTCATTTTAACTGACGAAAAACAAAATAATAATTTGTTTTAGCAATACGCCGGGAGAAAAAGTGAGTTTTAGCTTCCTTCTTCTTTTGCGGATTGAGCTGAAGAGGGAAAAGTTCCTGTCATTCACCGCTTGGCGCGCTAGTGTCTATGTGTCAAAATGCTAGCATGTCGGTTACGTTACAGTGTCTCGAAATCAGTGGTTTTTTCCCCATCTCAAAAAAAGCTCAACGCGCCTAAAGAAGTTTTCACTTCAAAAATCGAAATTTAAAAGGGTGAAATGGGCTGAAAACGTTCTAAATTAAGATTTATTTGAAATTGTTAGAGCTAGAAACTTAAAATTTGGCATGGACAATAAATTAGACAACTAAATGCTCGCCTAGATCACTTTTCTAAAAAGTCAGAATTCAAAACGTGCAGGAACAAAAAGCGTTCTAAAATTCAGATTTATGTGATACAGTTGGTACAGAAGCTTGGAATTTGGCATGATATTTACTTTTGAGATGTAAATGGTTTCTAATGCTAAGAATAGTTTCTAAAATAGTAACATTTTAACGGTGAAATGAGCGGAAAATATTCTAAAAACGTTCTAAATTACGATTTATTTAGAGCTGTTAAGGCTAGAAACTTGAAATTTGGCAATGCTGTTACTCGAAAGACGTAAATTCTCGCCCAGAACAGGTTTCTAAATATTCGAAATTTAAAAGAGTGTAGGAGAAAAAAAACATTCTAAAATATTCATTATGTGATAAAGTTGGTACAGAAGCTTGGAATTGGGTATGGTGGTTACTTTTAAGACATAAATACTTGTTAAGAACGATTTCTAAAAAATTCGAAATTTAAAAAGATGAAATGAGTGGAAAAAGTTCTGAATTAAAATTTGTTCATGTTAGAAACCTGAAATTTAGTATGTGTTACCTTTAAGATCAGATGTATAAGCTGTTGATTAAAAGTTCCATATTTAAAGGTGTGAAAGGAGCAAAAAACTTTCAATATTACTGTTTATTATGAATTGTTAGCGACAGAAACTTAAAATTTGAAGTTTCTGTTATTTTTATGACGTAAATACTCGCAAAGAACAGTTTTTACAAAATTCGAAATTTAAAGAGGTTCAGATGCAAAAAAAAGTTTTAAAATTGCAAGTTTTGTGATGCTGCTGGGCTAGCAACTTAAATTTTGGCATAAAGATTATTTTTAAATTTTATATGCTCGCTATGAGCGGTTTCTAAAAAAATCGAAATTTAAAAGGATGAAATGATCGTGAAACTTTCTAAAACATTATTTATCTAAACTATGATTTATCAGAACTTGTTTGGGATAGAAACTTGAAATTAGACATGGCTGTTACTTTAGAGACGTGAATACACTCACAGAACAGTTTTTAAAAATTTAGAAATTTAAAAGTGTGGGGGAACAAAAAATGTTCTAATATTGCGATTTCTGTAATATAGTTGTTACAGAAGTTTTCATAACTAAAAGCCTGAAATTTGACATGGTGGATACTTTTAAGATGTAAATGCTTGGTAAGAATGTTTTCTAAAAAATTCGAAACTTCAAATGAAAAATGAAATGATCGCAAAACCATCAAAATACATTCTAAATTACCATTTATTTGGAATTAATTTTAGTTATTTTCATTAATTTAAGTCTGATATTTGCCTACTGTAGTATAGGAAGGAAGTTTAATCAAATTGTAACTCAATTAGTAATTTTTGAATTATCCGTAGCAGCATAATTTACTCTTATAAAAATAGGCACACACATACCACCTGGCATATACGTATTTTAACAATTACGTAGGAAAAGCCGCGTTTTTTTTTCTAGTGTTTGATATCCAGATGCTCTTCAAACCCTAATTCATGGATAGCATTTTTAATGAAAGACATTATTACCAATTGGTTCGGACCAGTATGATTTTCATTTGTTGATTCATCTCAGAATTATTAGGGAAGTGGAATGCACATTTTTCGAATGACTATATCTTAAATTATAAATAACTATAATTTTTGTTTATAAAAATAATGTAGATCTCGATTTTTTTAATAAAGAACACAGGTACGGTCGTGAAAAAAAAAAGTAAACACACCTTACTAACTTCTCAACAAATTATCGTAGAAGAAAGTTACTGGGACCGAACGATTAGAAATATACTCTATTTTTAAATGACGTATATAAAATTTTCTTAGTGGGTCATCTACATATTAAAACGAGCCACAACTTTGGGTTTTTTTCAATAGTAGTACACAATTCTGACAGCATAAATTCTGCACCCTTCAATTAGCCTAAAAACAAATTTTTATGCAATTCTTGTGATAAGTTTCCGAGAAATTAATTATTTTATAACCAGCGTATTTTAAGAGCTGTATCCAAGTTGAAGTTCGGTACTCGATTGTTAAACGAGAGACCCCCCTTCATGATCAAGGCACCTTAAGCAGTCAGTGAAGCCTGCTAGATTACAGGACAGCAGAAGAAATTTCAAAATATCTAGTCACTTCTATCATAGACGGCCCTTAAACCATCATTTTGCCGTTTTTTAAGCATAATTTGAAAACTACTTGGAAGAAAAATGTGAAATTTTGGATTTCCATAAAGCAGGGCGTAATAAATCTAAATCCATCAAAAAAACTGTAGGGCAATTCATAATTTTTTCGAATATTAATTTCATAATTTATAATTCATATCATAAAATTATAAAAATTGCAAATTCAATGTATTTATGTTTGGTTATATTATTATTATTGCTACACAAAAAATCAGCACATTAGAAGCATAATTTCAGGAGATATAAATAAAAATATGAAAATGTAATTTAACATTAGAAGCACTAAATTTTGAACGTTTATAATTCAAAAACTTATCATTCAAATGACTTGAAATTTCGTGTCTAAGCATAGTTTGAACCGAAGATTTGAAATATCTCGTTAAAATTGGGTATTATCATTGAAAAAAATGAAGTTTGGATTCGTTTTAATATGTAGATGGCCCCCTAAGCAAATTTTATATACATCATTTAAAAGTAGACATTATTTCCAATCGTTCGGTATCCGTAACTTTTGTGTACGATAATTTGTTGAGGAGTCAATAAGGGGTGTTTACTTTTTTTTCCACGACTGTACATTAATTATAATAATTATTACTTAAAAGCTTTATGAATGATATCGAGTCCTGTCTGCCGAAATAACAAAGAACATTGTCTATTGCTAAACTTTAAACAAAATCTCATTAAATGTTGCACAGTGATACCTCGGCAAACGAGTACCTCTGCTAACGTATGTTTTTTCGAATTTTTCTCACTCGACTAACGAATTTTATTGGATGTGACTAAACGACTAACGAATTTTATTAATGTTTTATTGGATGCACGATAACTCTTTTGAACAATGCAGCCACGTTGTGCGCATTTTAATTGGACAAGAAATTAACGAAGGATTTATCTAATGAATGTGATTTTGGAATGAATTATTTTCGATAGTAAAGGTATGGATGTATTACCATATTGCATCGAATGGAGGACATTTCTTTTAAAAAGCGTGAAGCATCCGTAGGCTAGATTTTTTTTTTTTTTCAGTATGTCTTTGCACTTTTTTTTTCTTGTCAGTTTCACTAATAAAGCAGTAAATTTTTGTTAAAATTTTATAAAGTTGTCATTGTCTCGTATAACGTTCAGTATTATAATCCGTTTTTATGTTTTATTGTATTATATTATACAATATATTGTTTTAAACACGTGAATACGAGAGATTACTTGAAAGTTCGAAATCAATTAATCGTACTTTTTCTTTATTTCTTATGGTATAATTTGATTCGGTTCTACAACAATCCTTAGGAGGTAATTCTGTTCGAGAATCAAGGTACCACTGCATTATGTTTATGTCGTACTATATGCATCTAATTTTTCATTTGTAGTTCGGTGATGCTTATTTTTGTTTATTCATATTATTTAAATTTTAAAGTTTAGGCCATATTTTCTTTCATTTAGTTTAAATATTGTACTACTAACTACGAATAATACAAAAAAAAATACCACTACTTCTTTTAACTTGAATAAAAAATTCATTCATGAAATGGTCTATTGCTATTGCAAATTTTCATGAATTAAATAAAAAATTAAATTAGACTTTCTTAAAACTGAAATAAAAATTTCCCTCTTGAGTAAGAGATCTTGTTTTTAATCACAAAATTTAAACAGAAATTCCATTACAAAGCCTGTGAAGTTATATTTTAAATCTTTCCAAGGAACAAAATGTTACTTGTTTATTCTCATACATTAGGAAATATGCAATTAAACTGTTATTCCAACATTGCTTTTCAGGAGGCATTTTTATTTACAAATAACCCTAAATGACGGCGATAGAAATATTCGTTTTACAATTATTTTCTTTCACAGCATCGTTTTTGTTTTCTTTTAACTTGAAAACCTTAAAACTGGAAATTTCCTCTTGATTATACATATTTTCTCCTGACTATGCGTTATTCGGATTTTACCAATATGCTATTTATCTAAGTTAAAAACATAATCACCGAGCTTCACCCATACAAAAAAAAGGGTAGATGAAATATTTTATATCTTTCATTTCATGAAACATATTCTTTTTTCAACTAGCTACGATTTTTTTTTATTATTTCTTGAAAATCCACTACCGCTTTTCTGGATTTTCCGCAATTTTCCTCCTGTGCATAATATTTTGAAATATGATTTCGTTCTTAGATCGCATGAGATTCGATTCCGCGCTGTTTGGGTGAGTTTTTGCTGCAATAGAAAGACAGCCTTCATGTAAATGAAGTTGTTATTTTTCATTGATTTTTGCCATTTTTATGCTGAAATGTAATTTATATTTCGAAAATAAATTTATCTGAATTCAATTATTCCGGTATCATTCCTTATTAGGATTATTTATCGCTTTTAAAATATCTTGAATCCCCCCAAAAAACATTTAAAATAGTTGCAAAGCTTTCTTAAATACTATATTTTCTCATACTGTTATTTTTACTTTCTTCTATCTTCAATAGAAGGAAAGTATTGTAATCGAAATTTTTTTCGACTTCCGGTTTTCGACGGATTTACATGTTTTAGGGGTCAGAAATCCCAAAAAATATGTTTATAGAAAATGTCTGTCTGTCCGTGTGTCCGTCTGTCTGTCGCCATTGTACCATCAAAAAGTGTATGAAGTTATGTCTAGAATTGAACCAAATTTTTATTTTAAGTTTTTGGCCATGGCAAGCAGATCCTCCCTGAATTTGAAAAACATTCGCCGGTAGGGGGCGCTGTAATAGCTATTTTTGTGCGATTTTGAATATTGTACCATCCAAAAGTATATGAAGTTATGTATAGAATTGAACCATATTTTTATTTTAAGTTTTTGGATATGGCAGGTAGGTCCTCCCTGAATTTGGAAAAAATTCGCCGGTAGGGGGCGCTGTAATAGCGATTTTTGTGAGATTTTGAATATTGTACCATCCAAAAGTATATGAAGTTATGCATAGAATTGAACCAAATTTTTATTTTAAGCTTTTGGGTATGGCAGGTAGGTCCTCCCTGAATTTGGAAAAAAGTCGCCGGTAGGGGGCGCTGTAACAGCAATTTTTGTGCGATTTGGAATATTGTACCTTCCAAAAGTGTATGAAGTTACGCATAGAATTGAACCAAATTTTTATTTTAAGTTTATGGCTATGACAAGCAGGTCCTCCCTGAATTTGGAAAAAATTCGCCGCTAGGTGACGGTGTAATAGCGATTTTGCATATTGTAGCATCGAAAAGTGTATGAAGTTATCCATAGAATTGAACCAAATTTTTATTTTAAGTTTATGGCTATGACAAGCAGGTCCTCCCTGAATTTGGAAAAAATTCGCCGCTAGGGGGCGGTGTAATAGCGATTTTGCATATTGTAGCATCGAAAAGTGTATGAAGTTATCCACAGAATTGAACCAAATTTTTATTTTCAGTTTATGGCTATGACAAGCAGGTCCTCCCTGAATTTGGAAAAAATTCGCCGCTAGGTGGCGCTGTAATCGCGATTTTGCATATTGTACCATCGAAAAGTGTATGAAGTTATGCATAGAATTGAACCAAATTTTTATTTTAAGTTCTTGGCTATGACAAGCAGGTCCTTCCTTAATTTGGAAAAAAATTCGCTGGTAGGGGCGCTTTAATAGCGATTTTTGCGCCATTTTGAATATTGTATCATCGAAAAGTGTATGAAGTTATGCATAGAATTGAGCCAAATTTTTTGTGTTTCTTTTTGGTCATGGCATGAAGGTCCTCCCTGAATTTGGAAAAATTCCGTTGGAAGGGGGAGTTATAATTACGATGTCTGTACAATTTTCTTTATTGTATAATCGAAAAGTGTATAAAATTATGCATACAATTGAACCAAATTTTTGTGCATGTTTTTGGCTTTGGCCAACAGGTCCTCCTTGAATTTGGAAATATCGCGCAGTAAATGGGCTCTGTGATAGCGATTTTTGTATACTTTTCTTAATTTTTCGTAGTTCTATTGTCCATCGGCGGCTCGTGCAAAGGCGGGAACTCACTTCCTGCTAAACCGGCTATTCGCAAACATCTGATAACAACAGAATAAGGAAAAACTATTAATTTGAACAAATATCATGATATAGATTAGCTCGTTTTTAGTTCATTTAATTGACTGAAGCAGGAATTTAAGATGGAAATCAAAGTTGGTACAGTAATGAACTAATAATATTGAAGTATTAACATGTGTAACTAGTTTTTGAAATATTAAGATGTATAAGATAGAAGAAAGTTTTGGGATTGGCACATCCAACTAGTTACCTTATATTTACGGATCCGTTCCGGTCCTGCTTTTCTGGGGAAAATAGAAATATGCTCTTTATCATGAAACGTGTCTGGCTTTACGTTTTATTTTAACATTTTGTATTCATTGTTATGGATGTTAGGATTGTTTAGTTTTTTTTTTAAACCCTCATATCACTTTTATTAATAGACTATTAGCAAATCATGGCTTGATTAAAAAATATATATTCTACATTACAAAATTCAGACCGTTCGAAAATTATCCTTGCTTTTGAATTTCCATAGGCAAATTGGTAACAAAGTAACTCGTTAAAGTTGTAATCACGAAAAAAAAATATTAAATACAGTTAGATTCATGTTATTTGGGACACCATTTAATTAAGACTTTAATTGGGACAAACGTCACAAACAAAATCGAAAAACGTTATTAACCTTATTTCTAATAATTCAGGCAGCATCTTCTTCGGTGCAAATCATAATAGAATAGATGTGTCCCAACTAATAATGAATCCTCTGTCTTTGATATGGAAAAGACAGAATTTCCTTCTTATCAACGTAACCCTAGCAATGAAAAGTGCATTTTTATAACATTGTCAGTCATCTATGGGTCTATACCATAATCTCGCGGTTTCCTGTGATAAGAATTGAAACTTTCCGGTACTGGAAAATTTAAAAGAGTAAGTGTACTCCTAGTTAAACTATATATATGTGACGGTTTTGCTCTGCTTACATCAAATATTAGTATCATGACAGAATCGCCGGTTTTTAAATTAGCAAAAGGTTTGTTTTATAAAAGAATGGAATTTTTTTAACTTCTATATGTTATAATATGTTTTTTCAATTAAGTGTGTAACGTTTGAATTAAGGTTTCACTTTGCATACTTTTGTAATATTGCTTTGCTATTTTTAAGCCTTTCCCATGTAGTTGAAAAGGTTTGACTTTGTCTGGCTGACTATCTATCTGTCTGGCTGGCATTATATCTGTCCGTTTATCCGTGCGCAAACTTTTCTAAATATGCTCAGACTTACATAAAACTGATATATGTATTATTTGAGATTTGCTATATTACGTTCTCTTTCAAAATGAAGTGTGCAGCATTATTTCGTATATTACGTGGTATGTTTGAAACCAGTAGTTGATATACCAGATTGCAAAAAAGGAATTTTAAGTAGTGCCATCTATGCATATGAAATACCTGAATTGTGTTTTCTCTTGTGTTAAGTATTTTTCAATTGAATTATATTATCACCTATAAGCGTGAATTTCAAATGTTTATTTTAAACTTTATTGTGGTTTTGTCGTCTGAATATGTCAGTATGCTAAGATATTTTGTGAAATATAAATAAATTCATGTGCAAGTCTGCTCAAAAGAATTTTGATACATTGTCGTCTATAGACGACGGTAAATTCTGGTTTGTCGATTTTGTAATACGTTTTCTATTTGATTTAACTTTAATTTAATAACAAATATGTAAAAAAACATGTAAATCCTATACAGGACTGCACAAAAAAATTACAATGCATTACTGTCTATGTTTGTAATTGCTAAAAAGGAATTTTCAACTTTGTAGTGCTTTTATAGCTGAAATAAATTTTGTGCTGTACTTGAAAATATTTATATTGGGCGGTGTATATAAAACAGTGTGGATGTTATACATGATATTACAAAATATTTCAGTACTTTACCAACTATGAGAGCTGTTTGCTGAATAGTTCTGAACTGTGTGATGAGCTTTCTGAAGATGTTTGTTTAAATATCTTCTTCCACTGTAGCCAAAGATAAAGTTTCACATATTATTCTGGACTGGTAGTGTTGGAAAATGTTTTATAATCTATGCGTAATGTTTTATTTTCCTTTTTCGTTATTTATTTTATTCGTTATTTTCGTTAAGTACATTAGTATTCAACGACTGCACATATGGTTAGTTGTTAATATGCCTTAATGTGGTTGAAGTTTCAAAAATTCAACAACAAAAATTGTTCCAGAAGTGAGTTATAACATTTTCTTTTCGAAATATTGTGATGTTAATTAAGCAATTATGATGCTCTTTATTACAAAAACACAAAACTACTAATGTGTACGCCAACTATTATGTAAAAATTAATTACATTTTGGGAAATATTTTCTCAAGCTAATCCAACTTTCTAAAAGTCAGTGAAATAGTTTTTCAGTAATTTCTTTAATTTCCGCTTAGTGATGACTTCCCAATTTAGAACTTATCTCATCAAACAGTAGTTCCACATCTTTCTTCTTCCAAAATTTAAAAATACAAATATTTTTCCAGATCCTGCGAGAAAAAATTAGCTGTTTTTCTTTAGAAAACGATAAATTCTTAAATTGACTAATTCAATTTTGAAGATTCTTTAATAAGTTTCCAAAAATATGTTCATAAAAATAAAAATGTTCATCCAACGCAAATAACAAGCAATACATTTTAGAGCATAACCTTTTTATCACAAGCTTTTATTTAAATTGCAATGGGCAATTTAAATAAAAGCTTGCAGAAAGGAGTTGTTGATTTTACGGTATAATACTCGCACCCCAGCTGCCAGTATTATACCGTACAATTAACAATAATAAACTTTAAATAAGCAGTATTATACCGGCTTATAAATAAACTATCAGTAATAGACCGTATATTACTGCTTATTTTACGCTTTAATAATGTTTATTTTACGGTATTTACAGTAAAATCAACATTTTTTTTACAGTTTGTATATGGGGCATTCTCACAATCTTTTGACTTTCATGTCCCTGAATAATAATTCTTATTTTAATACACTTTTTTGTGCTTTTTTTTATTTCATATACTGGGGAACATCCCATTGCATGATTGCACAACAATATTAACGAGATAAATAAGTTTTGGACGATGTTGGGGGTCCAAACACCTGAAAAACTCCTATACTGTCCCGTCTCCCTGATGCTGATTTTTAAGTTTGGAGCTGTCTGTATAAAATTGTTTCAATAAAAGTAATTCGATGTAATTTTTTTCCGAAACTGGAATTATTGTTTTATATAAATATGTAGCAAAAAATTAACCTGCACACACTTTTACGTTTGTTATTATTTTTTGAACTCTGTCCCTGGGTTTTAGAATCCTTAGCGTCCCTCTTGCTAAATTATACAGAAAATCACTTCAGATGTAGCCACAGAATTTTCTTCAACTCTTTTCTCATGCAGAAGTATGCTATAGAAAGAATGGCTAAAATTCTTTGACAGGAAATTTACTGCAGAATTTAAATCAGCATTTAAATATCAATTTCAAGCATCGTGGCTTTATTGGTAGTCTTGCTGTCCCCAAGGTTTATTCCTACACTTTTCGAAGTAAATTAATTTTTTTTTAATTTAATCCAATGTAAATAACTGTTTCTAAAAATAAATGAACATTGTAGCTACAGCTTAGTCTTAGCATGATTTGCCTAAAAATAGGTGGTAATTTTCCTTACCGTCCCATCCTTACCATCCCCTTTTTTTCCTTATTGTCCCTTTTTTCCTATACCGTCCCTATTTTTTTCCTTATTGTCCCTTCTTTAACACCCTTTTAAGACAATGTTATACCAAAATTTTTTACTAAAAATACCACATTGTTATTATTTCTTATTTGAATAATGTTCTGTGGGTACTATACAAATTCATTATAAATAAAAATTTAGAAGAAAATTAAAAGTTATAATGGTAAAATGGCAAGGAAAATTAAACTCGCAAGTTTAACTTAAACATCGGTTAAATAAAAAAAAATTTCGCTGCTGACCATTTTTTCTTTATTTTGAATCATTAAGGCATTCGTCTATAAGTTTAAAATGTTATTTTAGTAAGCTTAATTTCAGCAGATTTTTATTCCTGAAAGTTAAAAAATTGTGAGAATGCCTCATATGTGTGTTTGTCTTTCTGGGTCAAAATTTGTACTTACTTCCTATTATCCGATCGATCTAAAATTTTGCACACATATGTAAATCCGATGACAGTACAATATTATTAAATATTATTATTATTATTATTATTACATAGCATTTATACTTATCTTATAGTTGCTCACGTAAGATTTCGGATGCATTGCCGCCTACAAGCAGAAATTTTAATTCAAATTCAACAAAATCTATAGATGTTATTGAAATACACAACAGCAGTTTTTTCAATGGAAAATAAAGTGCGTAGCATTTGTATTTCTTTTAAAAGGGCACAGAAAACAATTCGAATACATTTCCGCCTATGGATAGGAATTTTAATTCAAATTTAATCAAATTTATATAGGTTTTTGAGGTACACAACATCCATTTCCCAATTGAAAATAATGTACTTAGCTTTTTAATTTCTTCTATAAGGCGATGCCAAAGAAGTACGATGTTTAACGATGTATGCTTAAAGATTGCTTAAAATACGTTTTAATAAAATTAAAAGTTTTAAAAGAGATTTAAAGGCTTGTAAAAAAAACTAACATTAGCTGATTTTATTTTACTGAACTTATTGTAAATTGTGAAATCTTAACTAATTTATACTAATTTACGTTTTCTTATGTTATATTAACCCTTTCTATTCCAAATTAGGAAATAATGCAAATTTTATCGTTTAACGCATTTTTCCTAAAATTTTGAAAATACGTTAGAAGATATGTGCAATCATTAAATAAATTTTAGATAGATTTCGTCTATTAAAATTAATAAACTAAAAAGGTATTTAATAGAATTTCGTAGAATATGTACAACTCTACTGAAATAATTTCTTTAAAATATTGTTTTACTATTTTAAAGAAATAGAAAATGTACAAATTAAGGGCCTTAAATGCATATATGTAAACGTTTCAGAACTAAAACTTAGAAACTTTTTAAAACTTTGCCTTCTTTCGAAATCAAGAAAGCTAAACGCTTCTGAACGGAAGAGAAATTATCAATAAAAATTATTTTTGGTTTGTACAGTAAATAATGGTTTTGGAAAACAATAAATTAAATTACAATAGACTCCCTCAAATCTTCAACCCTAAAATCTGCAAACGCTTGAAATCCACACATAATCACAGATGTAAGCAATGAAACTTTCAGTTCAGATTTAGGGGCAAAATTACGGAGTTTTTTAGTTTTATATATTTCTATATGTGTTTCAATATGTAATTCTCGATAATATGACTGAACATATGGTTTTCGTGATTTTTTCTGAAAATAAATCAAGATATTGCTGATACTATTGATAATCACAATCTTTTTACCAAATATATTTATGTATCAATCAAGTTTTTTTGGTTATTAAGACTGGCTAACCCTGATATAAAACTTCCTTACTTTATAATTTGGATGTGAATTAATAGGGTAGCTTTATGAGGGAAATTTCATTGAGTAATTCTAGGAAAATGTATCTCATCTTTATTATGCATACACTGTAAAAAAAATACGACCAGTTTTCCTGTAGGAATCGGAAAAATAGTTGCCCTTATCGTACCGGAAAAATTTCTACCCAGCTCAGAATAAAATCCGTAAAATCGGAATAAAATCCGTAAAATACCGTTTTATTGACTATTTCTGGTACGATAAGGGCAATTATTTTTCCGACTCCTACAGGAAAACTGGTCGGATTTTTTTACAGTGTATTTAATTATACATTAATTATTTACTTGACTTTTACTTTTAATAATTTAATCATTTTTAAAATTATCCTACTTTTTATCATTTTAGTTTATTTCTTTATTTATTTTAATATTTTACTATATTGGAAGCACTTATTATAATTTTGATTGCATTATTACATTCAAATTACTGTTTAAAAAATGTAAATAAAACAATGGCCAGAAATCCGCAAAATTCTGAAATCCGCACAACCTCTGATCCCAAGCTGTGCGGATTTGAGGAAGTCTACTGTATTACCGATAATATTTCCTAAATAGCATTATTGTTAATCGGCATGTTTGCATTAAAGGGTTTTTTGTGGTAATTTAAAGTAGCCGAGGTATGAAAGTTTAATATATAATGGGTTTTCTTTTGAATTAAACAGCTTATTTTCGTTTTATTTAATTTCTGCGTGATTGATTGCATAACTTACTACATTAATTATAGAAGTTTTTATGAAAATTTCGTATTTTTTTTTAATTTTTGTAAGGTAAATTTTTTATCGGCTAACCTTTTCTGCACTGAAAAAAATTTGGAATGACTGACTTGACTTTCGAACACTGGTATCCACGTCCAGAAAAAAGAAAAAAAAAAGCTAGATTCGAACGCTGGAATTCCCGGTTTGAAACTGAAAATATTAACCCTGCGCGGCCTCCACTGGCGCCGTAACACCGCTTGGATATCTTTACTTTAGAGGAAATTAAAAAGTTTAGACTTTCTTTTAAAAAGGAAAGATATAGTTTATTTTATAAGTTTAACTAAGGAGCTAAACTAATTAGATATCAATTATTAGTTCAATGATTTAATATTTAAAGACAAAGGGATAATTATCTTCATTACAATTTGAGGAAGAGCAAAAAAGAAATTCATCTCTCTGTCAGCTTTTGAAAGTCATAATCACATTTTTCTATGCAGTTTTGACTGTTTTTTCTTCAAACATTGTTTACTGGCTCTTCAAGTATATAGTTTTCCAATGTCCTCTTTTAAAATCACGAAGAACATCCGGTTTTACCTCACCAGGCTGAAAGTCACCAAACCAGTCATAAAATTGCACCTATAAAAGCTAGCAGCAGTTTCATTGTCGAAAATAAATCCTTATTAAATATGCTACATTCAATAAAGAAGTTTCTATAATTTTAAATGTGTTAGACTTCATTAAGAATGTTGAACACTGGTTGACATTCAAACAAAAAATTATATAATAAATATTCCAACACATAAAATACACAAATGCAAGTATAAGGGTACTGTAATGTCTGCTTGTTCTTCTTGCCTAAAGCAATGTATTTAATATTAGCCGATACAGGGCTGCTCAAATTGAGTCAAACCAAGGCATCCGGTTTTCATCTGACTATACGGCTTTACCCTACTCCCCTTCCCATACAAATGGACGGATGCGCAAACAGGCAAATTAAAATAATTATTTGATAAACCCTTTTGACATCGCTTGCTAAAATTTCATTGATATACAAAATATATCTCCGATTCAAGACCTACAATAATAACTGCCCATTTTCAAATTATTTCATGAGACTCTGTAAATAAACGGTTAAATAAACACTGTTTTCATCTCTAAGATTGTATCATAGTTAAATTTCATGGCAACCTTTCCGCAAAGGTTAAAACGGGGAAGGACAGATAACAGCAAAATGAAGTCATAAGCATTAATTAATCGTTCGACTAGCAATTTCTTAACATTCATTAATACACATAATTAAATCACATAATTAAATCAATAGGCTTCTTATTGGATGTTATACTTTTAATTAAGTCTTTAAAATTATAAATTTTATAAGAGACATTTTCCATGTATCAAGCTAAAATATGTTTTTTATTTATATATTATATATATATTTATACATATACTACATATTCACACTGGAAAATATAAATAGTTTAAAGTACAAGCTGTCTAATGAATTCGCACTTAGAACTGCAAATATTTATTTTGCCTGGTAAACATTAAACGTAATTTTATCCTATTACACGAACTTATATTTAGAAAGCTAAATTAAATTTTCAAAGTTGTTTGAAATACAACTATTAAGATAATGATCCAAAGTTTTCCAGTAAAACCACAAAAATAAATGTTTAATACTAGTAGGAAATTTTACAAAATATTTTCTCAAAACAAGCATATGATACTTTTTTTTTTCTTTTTTTACAACTTTTGACTTTTAAAAGAATGTCGAGTTATTATTTTCCAGGACTGAAAATGATGAACTAGTATTGATTTTACAATTAATGGATGTTAACTTAATATACTTCGAAGAAAAAAATACTCAAACAAAATGCATTACATTTCATGGGTCATTATGAATACGTTATTCATCCAGGTGTAATTTATATTAAGAATTATGAAACATTTTTATGAAGTTAAAAAAATAAAATTACTGTTGAAACATTATTTTGTTCCTTTTTAGTCTAATTTACTGCAGTAGCTGAAATTTAATGGCAGAAACTTTGGAAAAATTCACACTTATAAAAAAATGTTAATTTTACAAAAAAAAAAAAAAAAAAAAAGAGAGAGAGAGAGAGAAATTGTACAGGACGCAAATATCAACTGTTTATTCCGGGAAAAGAAGCGAATTTTAACAGATTGGCTGTTAATATTACCAGGACCAGATTACGGACCAAGAACCGAAAGGCCAACCAATATTTTGGGAGGGGAGCAAAAAAACTTGAGAGTTTTTTATCGAAAACATTTTTCTATGTATGCAAGAAAAAAATAATCAAAAATGTTTTAAGGCTATTTCAAATAAAATAACTTGTTCAGACATTTCCTTAAAATCACTATGAAAAGGGGAACGAAAATTCATATGTTTGATGATTGCGAATTCATTTAAAACTCTATTGCAAGGAATCGTTTACTTTACACCATGGTTGTTTTATTTGCATAAGTATTTTGCTAAGCCTGCTAATCACTCAGTTTCCCAATTCCCCTCGCTAATTTTAAGTCTATGGGCATTGATACATTCATCTATTTAAAATATCTTCGTGGGAAATTAATATTTTTAACTCCTTTTTTCTGTGTACTCTTCTTAAAGGATGTCTTTTTTTTTTTAGTTCTCAATATATTTCTAAAATCTAAGCTTAATTTAATATTTTATGTGTTAAAAGCTGATGAACTGTGAGTAAGATTTTAATACTTCATATAAAATTAAGCATATATTTTAGAAATATTTTGAGAACTAAGAAAAAAAGAGACATCTTTTAAGAAGAGTACACAGAAAAAAGGAGTTAAAAATACGAATTTCCCTTGGAGATATTTTAAATATACGAATATATCAAACGCACAAAGACTTAACATTAGTGAGGGGAAGTCAGAAACCGATTGACTAGCAGCCTTAAGGTATCTGTATGCCTTTAAAACTCCAATTTCGGTCAAATTTTCAAGTTCCTTTTTTTTTAAATTAATATAAAGTTTCAATGTTTTTCTTTAGATTTTCGGACTTTTTAAGCATTTATATTTCTTCCAAACTTTAAAAATCTAAATTCAAAGTTGCTTTATGATTTTCCTCAAAAGTGATTTTTTTGTAAAATTGTGTTGGAAAATTGTCATAGCTGATTTTACCACAAAATACTCAATTATGTTTTAAATTTGTGTAATTTTTATCAATTATGTGTAATTTTTAAATTATGTTTTAAATACATATTCAAAGGAAGTAGACTATATTCGATACTATTAGATTATCCCGCCGATTAAAAAACTATCGCCAAACTATAAGATTAAATGCCAATAATGGATTATCGTAAATGTCACATTCACTTGACATTAAACACGGTAAACGTGTTTGTTCCGTCATCAAGTGATTTTTAATTTGACTTTTAATTTATCTTTTTATTAATATTTTACAAGTTTAATTGTTATTTCGTTATTTAAAATAAAAATTATATCAGTTTGTATAATTTGGCGAATAATCTGGCGATCTGTATAATTTGGCGAAAATGATCGACGGTATAACCGAGTAGTACCCTGTATTCTAAGGCTGACGTATTAAAAAAATTATGAGTTGCACAGTTTAGTTTAATTTTTTTTTCAGGAATTTTTCAGCGTTATTTGTCTTTTTATACCTGTATCTTTTAAAATATTCCTGTTATTGTCATAAAGAAGTCTAGTTCAAGTACAGTAAACTCCCGACTATCCGGCTCGCGACTATCCGGCCCTCCGTACTATCCGGCCTAATAAAAAAAATGCAGGTTGTTGTCCGTAGGAAAGAGCTAACACACGACAAGAAGGAGCAAGGAGGGATTACAGAATGCAATAGCAGAGACAGATAGGAAGAGAGGAGGGGAGTTAAGGCTTGATAACCTGATTCATCAGTTGTGCAACGGATGTTAACAAGTGCGGACATTATTTTCAGCTTATCCTGGTTACTTTCATATAGTCTTTTAGTGTGCTTCGTATTTATTTGTTGAAGATTAACGAAATGGGTAATAAATGAAATAAGGTTGTAGTGACTATGGAGAAGAAACTACGAGTCAGCAGAAGGAAGTGACGCCACCTGATATTATCTGCTTGCGTAGATGGAGGGGCTTTGCGTCGCGGAAGAGGGCTAACAGGATGATGCAGTCATCTATCAGCTATTTGTTCAAAAACTAAAAACTAAGTTTTGACTCTTTTACCTTATGCATAACTTTTCACATTTGTGCAATCATTTATTAATAAACAGTAAAATAAGATTTACTCTTTTTTTTTTTTACGATTTAGGCTTACGTTTTACGTTTTGTTTTGCTTATTTTGAAACTGTATGTACTGCATATATAAAATTTATCTTAAAATATGTAACATGTGTTTTTAATGTAATTGGGGGGGGGGGGGGGGGTGCAGGAAGTGAGTAAAGTATTTATAGAACTCCAGCCTATCCGGCTATTTTGTTATCCGGCCTACCCTTCCGCCACATTAGGCCGGATAGTCGGGAGTTTACTGTATAACATTATTATATTTATTATGGAGTTCCTAAAATGTAATAGTTTTAAGAAAATAGCATTTTCCGGTTAATTTTTTGACATTTTTTTAATAAAAAATTTAAAAAAAAAATTTAATTACTTATTTGTACGTTTATGTCACATTTTTATGACATTTTTAGTAATAATTAGCCATTTCGAACTTAAAATTTACAAATATTTAAAAAATGTGTCCAAAAGGCATACGGATATCTTAAACACGAGATTGAGTTTTACACAGTTCGATAAAATAAAAAAAAAAAAATCGTGAAAAATCTTGTTAACGAGACTTATACAACATCCTTTATTTTCTTAAAAATTTCCTTGTTGTTCTTCTGAATATATGCTGCCTAGGGTACAGTACACCTCGGTCATAAAACATGCGAAATTTGTCATAAGTTTAGCAATTTTTTATAAAAAAGATACCCACTTTAGAAGCACAAAATTTTTAGAGTATATTAATCGATTAATTAGATAAAGGGTAATTAACATTTAATTAGAAAAACTATGAATTTTTACATGCATTCAATCACATAATTTTTTTTCCTACTGAACACAGCTTTACAATTCTAGTTCATTTTAATGATAATATAAATATTTATGCAGGGCAAAAATTTTAAAGCTCTACTTCAAATAGTTTTGGAGATATCATGCGCGCAAGAGCAAAAAATGGCATTTTGAGAAAAAACCGTTCAAAGATTAAATTTTATTTTTTTAAATATAAAATATATAATAAAATAAACAAAACTACTAATTATATATTGTATTCTGTATTAAAAATAAAATTAGAAGCTAGTTTAAAATGGTAAATATAAAATTATTTGTAAAATGCTGCAGAATATAAGAACATGCTTAAAAAATAAATAGATGTAATTTGTAAAAATATAGCATTTACTATTGCAAAAAATTAATTTTAAACATATAACTTAAAATTTTGTTTAGCTTTAACTGTAAAGTGAATTAAATGGGCACGTTTTATAAAACTAAATTATTTAATGTAAAATATATACCATTTTATAGGGATTCTCGTATTTCGATATCTGATTCACATACTTTGCTGCACAAAAATCCGGATAGTTTACTAAAAAAATATATTGATGTCAATAAATCCGTATTATAAACTTTCAATTGAAACAAAAATCACTATCAAATTGACTACTTTTTAGTTTTCTGTAAGATGAATTAGCACCTTAGGAAATATTTCTATCATTGTATTTTGGTATAGCGATTACCATCAAACTGACTCCTTCTTCGATGCTGTTCTGAAGCACATTTTGCATATTTTTTCATTAAAAAGCTAATAAATAATAAGAAGTAGAATACTATTACAAAATCAGGAAAGTATTGCTCTAAAAAAAAAATTGTTCTGTTTCAAATTTAAGCACTTAATAGCAAATAAAACTGTGAAAAACCATAAAAGTAAACAAATTTGGCGAAAGTGGAAGTTGAATTAATATTTTAAAGCTTTCTTATTATTGTTTAAGGTATTTAACTAATAACAATTGCCGCATTTTAGCATATTTCCAAAGTTATGATAATGTGAAAGCGCGAAAACACGATGTAAACAAGCCGCCATGACTGTTGTCGCAGGGCTCTTAATTCGGAAATGAAGGGGTGATGTCTACATTTTCACTAATATCTCAGTAAATAATTATTACACAGTTAAAAGAAGGTAAAAAGAGTTTAAATCAACTTATTCAGAATACAATAATCTTTCTAACGATGTAAAAATAAAAAAATCGATTTTTGAAAATTTTAAAAGTGTATGTCCCGGAATAACGAATCTACCATAAATACTTTAAATAATGTTTTTTTTTTTTTCATCATGTGAAATTAATGTGTGTCTATATATTTTATTTAGAACTTAAGCAGTTCGTCTAGTGTATTTTAAAATTTGGACTTTTATTTAAATACCAGATATGACTGAAATTGCACAGATTTTTGTGAAAATCTGATATTTGTGAAAATTATCTTTAGTAGACGAAGTGTATATCGGGAGAAAAGGGGGGTAAGAAGAAGGATATTAAGCTGATTGAGATTCGAGCCTCAAAACAATGTTGCTCCTAGCTGAGATGAAACGGGCTCGGCCTAAGCCCGGGCTCGATTTTTATATCAGACTTGGGGCTCAGGGAGCTCGGGATCAGAGTGAAAATCTTTATTATTGACAGCTTTAAAAAGAAAAAAAAAACTTCCTATTTGAGAAACAATAACACAGTTTAACCCTTTCACTCGCCGTGAGTCCAAATGGAATCATGTCATTCCTTATTTTTTTCCTATATATCCGGATGCTCCTATATTATTTCAAATAACGGAAATAAAAGCTATGTATAATCCCCAATAGATAAAAAATTTTATTTCTCTTCAATAGATTGCAGCACTATGCAAAGAAATGATTTTAATATTTCTGATATGAGATTCAGTTCATTTCGCAAAAAGAGGACATGAATAACATTTTTTTATATTGACTTTATAATTAACAAATTTTGTTATTTTTTTATATTGTATTAAAATATGCTTCAATAATTTATTTTGTCGTGTTTATATAAATATTTTATTAATTTTATTTATTATTTAATTTTTAATTTATTATATATTATTTTTATTATTATTTAAATTTTAATTAAAAAAATAAAAAATAAATTTCTTTTATTATTTGTTATATTGAGCATAAAATCATAGTATAAACAGTTAATGTATGGGGCTGAAAGGGTTAAGTTTCTTATAGTACAATCCTTAAAAAATCTACTTGAAAGGGAAGTGACTGTTATCGATGGGATATAAGAAGTATTCTATCTTATTCTTTAAGATCATTGCACGGTTAGTGCTTGTAATATAAAGAATGGGATATTCCTTGTCTATCCTCGCTTTCTGTTTGAAGTCCGTTTCCACAATTACTGGAATACAGAACTCGTGTTTTTCTACTTTAGTTATACACTGATATTTAAAAATATAACATGAATTTTGAAGATTTCTTCCAGTTGTTGTGAATATAAATAAGAAATTTGTCACTTTAAATAGATATTTAGGAGCATGAAAATAACGAATGTTGTCATAAGGGGGTAATTAGGATTGATCTTTATTTCTATGTAAGAGGAGAATTTTAAATGAGGTAATAGTCTTGAATTTTTAGGGTTCCGTAAATAAAAGTAAAAACTGAATCATTATAAGATCACTCCTGTGTCTGTCTGTCACAGCCATTTTACTCGTAAACTATGGAACATGGAAAGTTCAAATTGGGGGAAGTAAAAAAGACTATTTACCCACATATTTTAAGATTATTAAACATTCATGAATATATTTTGTAAAAATGTAGAGGGGCTGATTAAGTTACTTCAAAAAAAAAAAAAAAAAAAAATACTATTTTCTTTGTATATCGTGTGAAATTTTTTGTAACGCTGAACTCAAAAATACTGTTCTTTTAATTTTAGGTATTATATTTTCAAAGATTTCGTCGAAAATGTAGCGCAAAAATATGCCCCCCCCCCCTCCATCTAATTCCGAATCTACTGAAATTAAAATTATGAAAAAATTAAAGGTACTAGACGTTAATTTAAACCTTGCAGGAATTATAGCGATTACCCTAGGTCACATAGTTTTCGAGAAAGTCGCATTTTTTCGTTACATACAAATTTCGATTTACGGCTATTCAACAAAAGGGTCGAGCAGCGCTGAACATACCTATCGTAGCAGAAGTATAAAAGCATTATGTATAAGGATTTTCGAAAAAAATCGTCAGTAATTAGCCGAGATATTAACCCTTAAGGGGCCGTTCAAATATTACGTAAGCACCTAAGGGGGGGGGGAGGGGGTTAGCGATTTGCTTATTTTTGCTGACAAGGGGGGAGGGGGGGGGTTGAATGATGCTTACGTAAGACATTTTCAAAATCTCTAACTTGTAAAAAAAAAAAAAAAAAAAAAAAAAAAAAAAAAATTATAAAATTTCAAATTGAAAGAAAAAAACAGCAAAATAATATAAACTTGAAGTTCTGATGTCAGCTATTTTGACCGCACAAGGAAAACATAAACGATCTCTTTTATCTAGAGGTGACTGTTCATGTTTGATGCATGAGGGCTTATTATCTCTGAGAACTTACTACTATTTCTAATTGTGAGAATAGAATAGAATAGAACTGAATGGACCGATGCGATATGATGTATTGTGACAATATGAGTTTTCCGGGAAAGCTTCCAAAACGTATGTAAAATTCCATCTTTTTTGTTTCCACCCCTCCTCTGTCAAGTGGTTGAACCCCATAACCATAGTGACCGACTGCTCTACTGTCTGGTGTCTCGTGAGTTTTGAAAACCTCTCAGTAGAGATCTGCACGGGCCGGTCTTAGTTACTACTCTTTACGGGCCTTGCCGGGTTCGGGCCTTACTTTTTTCCTGGGGGATCGGGCCGGGCTCATTTTTTTTTCTGTACAGAGCCGGGACTGGTTTCATTCCAAGTCTTCAAGGCCCAAAATTTTAAGTCCTAGTTTTGACGCAACCCGTATGAAAATCATTGTCTCGGCGTGGCCTGATCCGTTCAAAGGCCAGTAAAATTAGGTCAGGCTCAAAAAATTTTGAAAAAAATATACACATTTTTAAATCGCTATTATTCTACAATTAAACATTCAAATTTATTCTTTTTTAAAGAATAGTAGATTTCTACGCTTATTAAAATATAGCTAAATGAAAATATAAGAAAACAAGTGAGAAGGAACCTGTCTATGACGAAATCCTGTTATAAACTGAAAAACGTGTTGATCCATAGAAAATTAATATACTAATACGTAAGAATAGGATATATAATACATTTACAACTTGCTAAGAAGGGCACTTGTCTATAACGGATTTTTTTTCTTTTTTATGCAATTCCGTTTTAGAAGGTTTTACTGCATACCATTTTTCAGATTTTTAGCACTTCAATACATGGAATATGGATTAACGATATTAATGATAGCGGATTCCTTTACATACAAGAAATAGAGATTGATTAAAAAAATAAATGTCGCAGCCTGCGCCACTTCTATAAAAATGAAGATTATAAACATAAAAAAAATAGGTAAGACATATTTTTGGCCAGAACTCCTCGTACGAGGCAACTCTTTAACCAAATCGACATAAAAATCAATATTTTGTAGAAATTCAATCGGGCAGGGCCAAGATTTTAACTTTTTTTCCGAGTCGGGCCGGGCTCGGGCCGAACTTTTAACTTTTTTATCGGGCCGGGCCGAATTTTTTTCTCTATGAGTCGGGCCGGGCCCGGGCCTGGAAATTTCGGCCTGTGCAGACCTCTACCTCTCAGTACTGCAGTGTAGTGGTGTTTAAAATAAATAAAATCAGAAATATGTCTTCATTTTGAGAAATCTTGTATAAAAAACTTTTTGAAAGTTTCAAAAAGTCTGCATCAGATAAACCTTTGAAGGATATCCAATGTAAAACTAATGATGTGTGGCGGCAGTACAAAAAGTCTTCTAAAACTGACAAAGAGTTAGAGGTATTGGTGCTAAAAAGATTTGAGGACGAACTGCGTAAGGCAACCAAAAATAAATCAGTCTTTCTTGATTATTTTATAAAGGTAATTATAATCAATTTATTCTTAAAATTTTAAATATATTTTATCATGACTTTAAATTTACATAATTACTTGGAAAAATTGGAAAAAAGATAGATAAGATAAAATGACCGTGTAGCCTTGGCAAAACATGGTCAGTATGGGAATAAATAAAGACCAAAAGAACGTCAAAAAACGAGTTATTACTTTTTAAATATGGCGTAGCCAAGCTAAGCCTTATTTTTTCTTTTCAAATAACTCAAAAAGTAATGCATCCATGGGGGAAAAAATTAAAAAATATGTTAGTTTTGTAGCAGATAATCTTCTAACTGTTTTCAAATTTTGAACCTTACTAAAAATGAAATGTAACCCAATTGAATTGAAACCAATGTATCTCAAATTCAAAAACAGATAAATAAGGTTTCCAGTAATCTCAAAAAAGGAAAAACAATCCTTAAAAAGGAAAGGACAAAATGCTGAATACCAAAGAAAACATCGAACCACCAAACGAACAAAGCTTGGAGAAATCTGCCATGATAATCCAGACATTAAAAAAAAAAAAAGCTTTGAGGGAATCAGTAGGAAGACCAAGTTTAAACAAACATTATTACTTAAAGCAATAGCAGATATAGCTATTATTGGAAGCGCTGCAGATGCAAAAAGAAGAAACACGTCCGAAGTGTCAAAACTCTCGATGACTTGACTGCAAAACTGAAAAAGGTTGGTTTTGCAATAAGCAGGAGTAGAACATATCTTCGTTTGCTTCCAAAAAATTCCTCAACCATCGAGTGTCGAAGACATGTCACCACAGTGCCGATAAAACTTTCTTGGATTCTGGCTGATTATCACCGATCTCACATTGATACCCAATTTGCAGTAATATCCACCCATTATTTAGAAACTTTAGCTTCAATTTTTGGACCCATGTAAGTGTTTCTTCTTTCACATGATGACAAAGCGCGCCTACCTTTGGGAATTACAGCAGCCAATAAACAGGCTCTGATACTGATGCATATGGAGTATCGTGTATCCTTAAGCGATCACGACTGAGTCATCGCTGAACGCCGCAAACTTATCCCATGTGTTTACGCTGGTATTGTGATTGCTCCTGGTATGGCAGGTCAAAGTAAAGCCATACATAGGTTATTCTGGTCCAACGTTAATAGCTATAAGAAGTGGGAAACACAGTTCTTACACACCAAATACTCATGCTCAGGATTTTGAAATTCTATTAATACTCAAAGATTTTGAAAAATTAGTGAAAACAGAAGAGGGTTTCATCAAACCTGTAATCATAGTTACGGTTGATGGAGATCCAGACGAGAATCCCCGCTACCAGAAAGTTATATCGTTTGCTATTAACCATTTCAAAAAGCACGATTTGGATGGAATTTTCATAGCGTGCAATGCTCCTGGAAGAAGTGCATATAATTGAGTAGAAAGGCGAATGACACCACTCAGTCGAGAACTGTCTTGTCTTATACACCCTCATAACCATTATGGTTCCCATCTCGATGAGAACGGTCGCACTACTGATGAAGAAATGGAGCAAAATAACTTAGCATATGCTGGTAAAACTCTCACAGATGGCAGATATCTGGAACTCATTAAACATTGACAGTTATCCCGTTACTGCCACATATGTTGATTCAGGCAAACTAGAGTCTCTTGGTTATGACTTGGATTGGTATTCGAAGCTCGTACAAGAAAGTCAATACTTGCTGCAAATTGTAAAATGCGAAAAAAAGAATTGTTGCTCTCCTGCCCGTAGTGGATTATTTCGTATATTAAAAGGACGATTCATTCCTCCTCCAATTAAAATGATACAATTGTCAAATGACATCATTACAAGTGAAGAGGGGGAATTTATAGATTTAAGTCTCCGTCTGGCCTTAAATCTGAATAGTACAGAAAAGGTATTTTTAAAGATGCTGTATGATTATTTTTGCTCTTCCATAAAGTTCACGCAATTATCCGCAAGAACTTGTGGAAGTTGTGGTCAATATCATGCATCTCAGAAGTCAGCAAACAGACACAAAAAAAATTCAACAGAGTGAAAAAAGCGAGAAGGACTGCCTTATACGACCATTGAGAATTGCTGCTCGTCGAGCAAATGAACTTATACGCTTCGTAAGATTCGTGGAAGATATGGAAGATGTTGAGTGGATCAATGAAGATGAAGTTGGTAAAGATTGCATCCGAACAGTAAGCGATGAAGATAATCAAGTAAAACTGGAAACCAATATCCTAACAGATATGGAAAAATGGCTTGAGCAGGCGTGGTCAGCATCGGGATAGATATTGTCATGTTCAAATTTAAAATTTTCAAATGGCTAAGTTCTTCTAAAATTGTGATCTAAGAAATTTTCTTAAATAGAATTGTAAAGAAATAAAACAAGCGTTTATTACTATTTAGTAGTTATATTAGTCGAGTAGAGTTTTTTAATTTGTATTGTGTCCTAATTTTTTTTAAAGTAGGGGGGGGGGGTTCCAATTTTCTTACGTAATTATTAAGGGGGGGTTCGCGAATTGCTTATTTTTGCTGACAAGGGGGGAGGGGGGTCAAAAATAGTCAAAAACATGCTTACGTAATATTTGAACAGCCCCTAAAGGTACAGACGGTTTGGACATACATAATGACAGGGGCAGCGTACTCTATGTACCATCGGCTTTTAAAGCCTAGTTAACAATTTTTAATTACACATATGTGTAATGCAATGCCCAGTACCAGTATAAAAGCGATAAACGTCAAATTGTTAAAAACGGACTAATTTAATTAGAATGAATCACATAAATACTATGGGATTCGCATGGTTTATATTGAGTGGATCTCTCAGTACACCTCGAGTGACTTTAAAAGTTAATTAAAAACTTATGTGGAAAAACGCGGCACGGACCAAGGCAGCGTTGCATCTTTGCGACCTCCTTTCGAAGCGCGCTTACCACAATGCCAAATTTAAATTTTGAACAAAGGTTTTGTTTTGGCTACACTGTAGAAAGAAAGGTTATTACTAAGCTGAATTTAGTTTTATGAAATGCCAAATGAAATTTAAATATGCACTGCTTTTATTATCAGTACCAAATTAAGTTCATCATAAACAGATTAGGGTAATATTAAAAAATGAGTTATACAGAATAGCTATATTTGATATTATTTAGGTTTCATATCTCTTTGAACTTTCATAGTCTATCCATTTATACTTTTCTAGTATCTACAGTTATACCCAAGCCTACGTTTCATAGTTAGTATAGTTATATAAAGTCTTAGTATTATTTCAGCAACGGTTTTTTTTTTTTAATACAATTACTAATTCATATATTTGTTTTACGGAACCCTTTGTACGCGAGTAATACTTGCACTTGACCGTTTATTTTGTTTAAATGCTACTAAAAACTTTCTACTGCGTATTTTGGGAATCGGACTCGGGCTGGCTTAGGTTCTGAAAAAAGAACCCGAACTCGTCTCTAGTACTTAAGGCTTTAAAGTGCCTTAAACAGCATTGCAAAATAACAGACATATTTTTGCGTAAAATTAGTTAATCGGTTACTTCACTCAAGCGAAAACACACGCTCACTAATGTTAATAATCCTATAGAAGAAATTCTTTAAGGTGCCTCATTTGCATTTCAGTATTTTATTTTATTTTATTTTATTTTTCAATAACTGAAATCGATCTGTACAAAGGTCGTTTTTCACTTTATTTATTTTCTTTGCAGAGTTTTTTAATGAGGATATTTTTACTTTTGAAACCGGTTTCGAAAGTAAAGGTATCTTAAAAAAAAAAAAAAAAAAAAATCGAAAAATTAAAAAACGACCTTTGCAGAGATCGATCTCAACCAACCAATGCAAAAAGAATCAATAATATTGAAATGCAAACCAGATATCTTTAAAAAATTCTTCCATGGGATTAACATTAGAGAGCTAATGTTTTCGCGTGAGTGAAGTAGCCTCTTAAGGCATCAGGTCAAAAAATCATAATTGTTTAACTACTACATTTGAAAAGTGTTGAAGTTATCTATCAATAATATTTTGCTTTGATATGTAGAATTATTAAACAAAATTTTCAAACAGCAAACTTGAAGTACGAGTTTAAATATTCTGATGGCTAAAGTTTTGATAAATCAATAATAATCTACTATTTAAATGTAATCAATAAAACAGGTAAGTTTAAAATGACTTGAATATTAAATTTTTCATTTTGCGAAAACGCCATTTTAATAACGATTTTTTTTTTCGAAAAATGCTATTTTTCATTCATGTCTTTTAAATCAGAATAATTAGAAAGTTATCATACATAATTTACATAATATCTTAAATGTCATAAATTAAAAGATTGGCAATAAAAACATTTTTATTTATTTATTATTATTATTAATAATTTTTTTTTTTTTTGCAAAATTATAATTACATTTAAAAATTATAATAATTATAAACTATTAAACTATAATAATTCGAAAATAATGTCATAGTATGAATCGTTAAATTATCGTTAAAAAAATTACCCTTTGAATTCAATTGAATTCCTAAAATTTTTATCTCGCCATCATTAGTCAAGAATAATGACTCTGTACAATCCTTGCATTCTTCAGAAATATTCCTCAGTACTCTAGGTACATTTGAAAGTGATTTTCGTAAATTAAAGCCATCTCGTTTCATTAATAATGTCAATTGATTAATTAATTCCACAACTTCTTCCTCATTCTGCCGCCAGAGAGAAAATCATCTACATAAAAATCTTCCAACACGGCTACAGATGCCAAAGGAAAATTATTTTTCTCGTCTAAGACAAGGTGGTGAAGAGTTCTAGTAGAGAGAAACAGGGCAGATGCTGTACCATAAGTGACTGTTGTTAAACGTCCTCTATAGAATCCTGGGAACTCTCTCTCCAAAAAATCCTTAAAAAATCTCTATTTTCTGGTTTAATCAAGACTTGTCTAAACATTTTCTCTATATCTGCTCGTACAACAATAGGCAAATTTCTAAATCTTAAAAGAATCGGAAAAAGTTCCTGTTGTATACGGGTTCCGACCACATTAGAATATCATTCAAAGACACACCAGAGGTAGGTTTAGTAGAGGCATCAAAAACAACTCTTAATTTTGTCGTCGTACTTGATTCACGAATTACCGCATGATGAGGTAAATAAAAAACAAATGAAGGAACCCTTTTCGATTTGGATATAAGTTCTATATGACCCAAGTCCGAATAATCCTTCATGAACTCTCGATAGTTTTCGTAAATTGAATGTTGTTTTGAAAGCCTACTTTCTGAAGAACGAATTTGTTGATTGGCCAGTTCCTTAGTATCACTTAATTGCGATGGAGAATCTTTAAATGGAAGTTTCAGAACAAATCTTCCAGAACTATTTCGAAAATAATTGCGCTTAAAATGGTCTTCACATTCTTGTTCTTCCTTAGAAATTTGAACAAACTCAGGAATGAAATCCAAAGACCAAAACTTTTGAACCAAATCATCTAGTTGTAATTCAATGTTATTAACAGAAAATGTACGTTGACTTGTATCAAAAGCGATAGTTCCAGTAATTATCCAACCAAATTTAGAACATACAGCGAAGTGCAGAGTTTCCCCTCTTTTCATCACTTGCCGTTTAAGCAATGTAAAGAAAACATTAACTCCTAATAAGATATCTATTGGTCTTGATTCAAAGAATAATGGGTCAGCTATAACTAAATCATTAAAATGATTCACAATATTTGAAGGAATAGATCTATATGGCCCATTTGATGTCATTCTTTTTATCACAAATGCTCTAGTGACAAATTTCACTTCAGAATTAAAATGGGGAGTAAAAATTAAATCTAACTCTTCATTAGATTCAGCATTATAAGAACCTAAACATGTAATCTGTACTTTAGTAGAATGCCTCGGCAAACATAATTTGCGCATACAATTTTCACTTATGAAAGAGGCTTCACTGCCACTATCCAGCAAAGTGCTACAGTTTACAAGATTACCCATTGAGTCAAGAACCTTAATCATTGCTGTACAAAGTAGAGTTTGCTTATTTTGTATTGAATGTAATCCCGACATAGAATTGTTTTCAAATTCAAAGATGCTAGTACAAGAAGTATGATTTAATGATTCATTTGGTCTCAGCTGAAGTTCTGGTACGTTCGGAGAAAGAGGACCAATTGACGTTTGATTTACACTATCTGGATAAGATTTAGGATCTCTCGGAAAATCAAAAAATGGTATGGTGATGCTTATGGCACACTTTACATTTACTTAAATTCTTACAGATTTTTACATGGTGTTTATCTAAAAGACAATTGTAACACAAGTTGTTTCTTCTAATCAATTCTTCTGTGTTTCTTTTGTGTACACTTAACTGCAAGAACTTAGGACATTTGTATAACGGATGTGATTTCTAGCATACAGAACAAATATTACTAGCAGAGAACAATGTCGTTACTTTACCTTTCTTTATTCTGATAAAGTCTAATAAACTCTCATTGTTATCCACGCTAGCTTTAAATAAATCATAAAAGGATTAGCCATTCTTCTAAATTGCCACTAAAAGTAGGAATTTTCAGTTTTGGGAGCTTTACTTCTGGTATTTGGGATTTAGAAAGACTATTATTTGGATTCGATTCGTTTAAAGTAAATTGTGAATTTTACCGGTTAACACTTAACCAAAAATGATCTAGTTTATCCCGTAAGGATTTTTGCTCTTCAACAAAATCATCTACATCTTCTTCTTTACATTGAGAAAATTGCATTAAAATTTTCATATAATTCCTCATTTAATTTTTCGATTTTATTTTCAAGCTGACTACAATCAACATCATCTATCGACCTAATAATATTATCTTCTAGTTTAGTAACATTAGCTTTTAATACTCTTTTCCTAACTAAAATATCATTAAATTCCGTCATAATGAGTAAAATTATTAACAAAAAAGACTCACCAAATAGTATAGATGTTTAAATGATGCCGCTTCTCTATTTATTTATCACATCACAAAGTTCGTAACAATAACATGATCACACTTGAAAACAAAACTCATCTTAAAGTTCGTTCTATCACTCAATTCCACAAAAGAAATTATAAAAGCTCCGGCTCGACGGACTATAAATATGATAGCACACTGGTTGTAATTAAGTAAAACACAGACTTGTAAATAACTCACAACACATAATAAACAGAAAAGTGAACTGTATCACGCTTTTAATTATAAACCCTCTTGGTTTATAATTAAAATTACACACTTTTTGAACAGAATAATTACACTGGTCAATAAATTTGAACTTTTGCTCTGTCCTAAAACAGAAATTAGTTGTTTTTTATGCGGTTTTTTGTGCTGATTCCGAATCTAGTTTTAGATTTACTCCAGCAAGTCAAATTTGAGAGATATTTACATATTTCAATTTATGCAAATTTAGTAAATTTTATACAATTATTTGCAAATTTAAGGTATAAAGCGATATCAGACAGGGTGTTTTGTTTTACGTTATGATTACTACCTAATTTACTTCACAAAAACGTTGTTTCTGAGATTATACTGACATGTGACTGTGAAATATTGTACCTAATTTGCATATTGTTCATATTTTTCTAATAATGTGTCTTGACGTTCAAATATTTCTGCCACACGAGTACGCTAATACCAGTTTTTTGAGCTGATTTCAAATCTTGTATCTATTTTCTTCTATCACGTCTAGTTTTTGAAAAAAAAGTGAAATTTTAGTTTTTGGTCAAAAAAGCCAGAAATAGCTTTTTATGATACTTTGTATGATAAACTTCAACTAGTTAGGATAGATTCTACTACTTATTTTTTTTATTATATAAATTTTTATTTATGTCTCTGGTATGAATCTGACCCTGTTCACCTTCTTGTCAATGAATTACACACCCCTAAAAAGCATCTTATATCAAACCTGTGTTAATGCCGTGCAAAAGTAGAAATTCATCTTACTCAAAAACTAGACATGACATAAGAAAACAGACTACAGATTTGAAATCAGCATAAAAATCTAGTCTAGAAAAATATTACGTCAATTCTGTGGCAACTATTTTAAAGTTGATAGTGATGTAAACATTACACCATCGAAAAATATGCAAATTAGGCTTAATAATTGATAAATAAATGTTAAGAATATGCAAATCGTGACATTTATCTGAAGCAAATAGCCAAGTAATCATTTTCTAGAAAACGTAATTAGATGTGACATATGTATCTAAAATTTGCATAAAATAGCACAAAAAAGCTTAAATTTACATAAATTTAAATATGCAAATTTCTCAAAACCTGGACCACCTAGAGACAAACGGAAAGCATATTCGGAATCAGCGCCAAAAACTAACCTAGAATCAACTATTTTTAGTTCTAGGATAAAACCACTGTTGTCCAGTGCTACATGTCAACAAAAAAGAACGTTGTCCTTTTCAGAAAATAAACTTACACTAAAAAATGCTCGCACTGAGCTTTGGCAGACGATAAAATTAATTTCCACCAATAGTTAAATGTAATTTTGAGCGTGTATACTTTTGAAGTATATTATTGGTTCATTGTAATATCTGTACTTTGTTAATGCATGAATAAAAACAATAATTTGATATTCGTAAATATTTGAAAGAAACAATATTTCGGTAATATTATATGTTACTTGAATTTTCACTTCAATTAAAGTCTAATTTTCAATTACCGTAAAATCCGGGCTATAACGCGCACCGGTGTATAACGCAACCTACGAATTGAGATTGAATTTTTCTATTTTTATGTATATTCGCCGAAAAATGCGCGCCCTTTTCTTTACAAAGAAACCTGAAATGTACGCATACATGCGATGCTCTTATCTTTTGAAGTTATTCATTCCAATGATTTTCATGGGATTTCGAACAATGGTATACTGAAGTGGCAAGCAATACGTGGATGTTAGAAGGTGACAAAACATTTACAAAAGGAGGCCAAATGCGCCATGCCAGTCTAGAAATAGCGTGTGAGTGAATAATAAAAGAGTGGAATGAAATTAAACCTGATCTAATTCAAAATTCATTTTAAAAAAATGTATTATACCTAACAATCTAGATAGAACGGAAGCTGATTACTTATTTATGGATCAGACTGATAATGATGGTGAAGATGAAACAGAATTCGATGATATGCCTGAAGATATAAACAGAAGACGAATATGATGAACTTTCATTGTTACCAGATAATGAAAATTTTTAAGTTCATAAGGTAATGTCTTTTAATTTAAATAAAGAGTATTTACATTACATGTAAAAATTTATTTTTTATGCTCGTCTTTTCCTTATTTTTAAATCTATCATTTTTATATTCGTCGTATAACACGCATCTGTAAATTTCGATCTTATTTTTGGTATTAAAAGTGCACGTTATACCCCGGATTTTACAGTATATATGCTTAAATATACTAGGAACTCTTATTATATTTATTTTTGCTTGTTTTGAAAAAAAAAATGAGTACTGAACGCTAATCTGATACCTTAGTTTATTTGCACACGATGAGTATTTTTCTCAAACGAAAAATTCCCATTGTATTCACTTATTTATATATTTATTGTAAGGGTTTTTTTTCTATTCTGCATTGTTTCTTCATAATGTCTCTCTAGTGGAAAATATTTTGAAAGGCCGTTTCATCTTAGTTCATCTTGAAATCTGATGTCGCGCGCACTTGAAATTCTTTTATGTCAATAGGGAGGGGGGATGCTTCTTTCAAACCAAATAATCTTGTCATCATGAAACACGATTCCTTTTGCAAAGAAAAAACTCCGTCTAAATTTTAAAATATATATTACGTAATAATACTTTAAAGATAATCTCCGACAGTATAAATTTTCCTACATTAATGTAAAGAACTGTTTTTAAAGGAAGTTAAAATATTTCAAATAAAATTCGAATTTTTTTCCGAGTACACTGTTCATTTAAAAGTGCAGTGTATAAAAACTTATGGAGGCGGTGGAGTTTCATTAAAAAAGTGTTCCCTACGATGAATTCATTAGAAAAAAATGTTAATCAATTTAGTGAAAATTTAAACTTTTTAATTAGTTTTAAGATTTGCTATATACGTACCTTTAACGTCTGAATTTGAAACTTTTAAAAGACTAAATAAAATAAGACAGACTTGAATACAGTTCTACTAAAAACATTACAAATACATTCAGTAAACGTTTCGCCAAGCAACCGAAAGGCCTCATCAGTGCAATTTAACCATTGTAAAAACAAACAACAGAACAAATCAAGTACAGTTAAAGTTAAAGTTTTTTTTAAAACATACAATATTCACCAGGAATGGAACAGGATTCATTCAATGTTGGCAAACGTAATTAAGTAAACCAGCCTTCTAAAAGCAATCTACCATGATAACTGGTACAACCTGATTTCAAAATATAAGCGTTCGCAAATAGTGGGATGTGATCCGTTTTTCAAGAGAATGCTGCGATCTTTACACGATGGGCTAACCTCTGTCTCCAATTCTATTATTTTCCCATACTGTACATTAACATCGCATTATCATCTCAAAAAACACACACGTATGAATTTAGCAAGTTGGTGGCGGGATGTAAAAGAGAAACCACAACTACTCAACAAGATCATACAATGCATGAGGTTTATAGAAACAAACGAGTACATCTTTTCAAATCCAGAGCCATTCTAGTCCGACTCCATCACTAGGGTGTAGCATGGAGGGAGAAACGGGTTATTGGCGGATGCCAGAAACTTCTATCACTTTTGAATTTTTATCTTGTGCATCTCTCCAAACTCTTGTATGCGCAAATTGTAAATAGTAGGTGTGTTGTAATGTGTTTCTAATTGTGATGTTCAATATAGTGTGTTTAATGTACTTTGAAATCCCTGTAAATCCATGAAAAATGTAAATAATTATGCAATCACATTCAAATGATCCTCATGTAATCACTACACACAGTCATGTAAATAGTAGGTGTTTGATATTGTGTTGTAATGTGTTTCTAATTGTCATGTTAAATATTGTGTGTTAAATGTACTGTGACGTATATATATCCAAGAAAATTGTAAACAATTATGCAATCACATTAGGTGAAATGATCCTCATGTAATCACTACATACAGCCATATATCTCGATGTGAAATCTTCGGTTCGCCCAGAAAAATTGCGTAACCAATTGTGATTGTAATTGTAAATCTCACAGTAACCGAAATAAATCTCAGCAGCTTGATCAGGGACCCGACGCTCCCTCTCAGACTCTGGTTGAGAGTCGGGAGGAGTGGATGTGGTCTACCCCTCGGGATTGCACTAACACTCTAAAGCGAAAGCTGAGTTCCCGAGGTGGTCATCGCTGTCATCGCTGAGGCAAGGGGAAGTAGTGTATTTCCTGAAACAAGGGAAGACTCCCTCTGAACCCAGTTCATATCGCCCGATCTGCCTGCTTCCAACATTAGGTAAATTATTAGAGAAATTAATTGCTAATCGTCTAACTGTCTTCCTGGAATCTAACAATCTTCTAGATCATAGGCAATTTGGGTTCAGAGAGGGCAGATCATGCGTCAAAGCTTTGTCTGAAATTTTGTCTTCCTGCGCGCTTAAAATTTCTGAAGGTCTACACACTTCCCTGGTTTCACTCGACATTAAAGGAGCCTTTGATAATGTCGAATGGCGGGATATCCTTCTACAACTCATATCTATTAATTGCCCTGGTAACATTGCTGGAGTCATCCGCACCTATCTTTCGAATAGAACCATTTTAGTTAACTGGAGAGCTGGTCTCTCTAGCCACCACCAAAAAAAAAAGGATGCCCACAGGGATCATGTCTGGGACCTATTTTATGACTCCTTATTGCAAATTTTATACTGAAGGAACTAGAAAATTTAGGTTACATACTCTATGCCTTCGCGGATGACTTCAACTTTATCTTCTCTGTTCGTCGGCGTCTAGACCTGGAACGGGAGGCAGCTTCAGCCCTTGCAATCTTTACACAGATCTTGGAATCTTTTCACCTACAGTTGTCGTCTTCAAAATCAAATGCTCTAACATTCGCTAAACCCCATAATTTAAAAAGGAAACCAACAATAAGAATAAACGGAACCAGTGTGCATCATGTGCCCAGTCTGCAGCTTCTTGGAATTGTTATAGATAAGCACCTCAATTGGTTTTCGCATATTAACTTTTTAAAATTAAAACTTATCAAATATTATCATAACTCTACTAAGCTAACCACTAAATCATGGGGCATTAACAATAAAATGTTAAAAATTTGGTACCTAACTATCACAGAAGAAATTATCACTTATGGCTCTTGCATTTGGGTGGTTGGGGGGAGGGGGGAATTTAACAAAAGCCGCAAAAGAAAAATTAATCTCAATCCAAAGAATGTTTTTATTGCAATTGTCAAGGGGGTACAGGACCATTTCCAGTGACGCCCTGCATGTCATTACTGGTATTCCTCCCATTACTCTCACTTTAGAATATGAATATAACATTAGTCAAATTTTACACCTTAATAACAATGAAATAACTGCTTTACATTTCCCATGTGCAGTCATTCAACAAAAGACTCCAAGCTGGTAACGCCATCCTTCTGAAGACACTACACTACCCATATATAAGTAACTCCCTCCCTCAATTCTTTCAAACCTTCTAATTTACTTACGGTGTTCACTGATGGTTCACGTACTGAAATTGGTGTTGGTGCAGCTTTCTGCGCAACGGAAGTAGGAGTCGTGACCCATGAATGGTCTTGCAGACTGGATGACAACAACTCAGTTTTTCAAGCAGAACTATTTGCCATTCACAAAGCTTTGGAATGGACCTCTAATGTTTCTTCCAAAAATCTGATTAAAATTTATAGTGATAGCCTTTCCAGTTTACAGGTTATTAGCGCGTCTAAATCAACAAACCCGCAAGTTTTGGAAATTAAAATCCAGCTGAAACATCTTTTACATAAATCCTCACTTGGCCACGTCTCAGCACACAAGGAGATCTTTGGTAACGAATATGCTGATACACTTGCTAAAAACGCAACCAGCTTCCCCGTAGTAGACTACTCTCTGCCAGCTCCGCAGTTATATGTTAAGAGAATTCTGCACTCAAAACTGTTGGAGCAGTGGCAGGATCACTGGGACTATTCGGAGAAGGGTAGATTCACATATGACCTGGTTCCAAAGGTCTCCTTAGAGCTTCCTCCCCTCTCTCCTGCAGTTACCGCATTCCTTACAGGACATGGCCCATTTAGAGAGTACCTGTATAGATTCCATTGCTCAAGCTCCTCTGTATGCGAATGTGGCGATTTAGCAAGTGCCTCACACTACTACTACACATGTCCACTTACCTCACGCTGGCATATTCGGCGCCCCTTATGATACCTAAAAATTGGCTAAGTAATATTTTATCCCGTCCAGCACTACGTTTAAAATTAAAACAAATGTTTAGCTTTTTAATGGATCTATCAAACAATTAATTCTATTTTCTCTTACCTTAAACAGTTGTCGCGTTGGACATATTATCGCCCCTTGTCGCGTTTTTGGCGATCTGGTCCACCTCAATGTATCTTACTTTTTGTTATCCTTCTATAAGTCGCCATTGCTCGCGTTTTATTTTCGGGCGACTTGAGTCTACAGACTCATTGATGTAACCCTTTTTTTAAGACCTTAATAAAGGTGTCCGGGGGGAACATCTATGCTCTACAGACGTGGTCCCCACGTCCGAGCAGTTCCCCTTAGGCAGTCAAAAAAGAGAATGCTGGACTATTAGGTAGGTTTCGTATGAAATACTACCTAATTGCAATCTCCCCTATGCTGAAATTTCTGAAAATTTTTGCGATATACTCCGATCATGACCCCTAGAACCAAAAACCAATATATATATATATATATATATATATATATCACTGTCAAAAAATATATATACAAGGTGGGCATAATTAAACTGACGGTACTCAGAGTGTTCTGTAGCTCGATCTAATTGCGAGAATGGCGCCAAATTTTGTAGGAGGATTAAACAAGACGGGGGACGAAGGATTCCGTGAAAAAAAAATTAGTTCCAAAAATCACCGCCAGCGGAATATGTTGCGCTGTATATTCGAAAAAAGAGAGTTTCAAAAAATGAAGAATCAATACTGAAATAAAATTACCTTTTATTTAACGAATTTAGCAATTTAATCCAAGCTCAAAATGGTAACAGTTTATAAAAAGCTAAAAATTTACATAAACACTGTTAAAGTTTCTTTATCTGCAATTTCACTTACAGAGCCCCAAAAAAAGCAACAGCAGAAGAAGAAGTTCTTTATTCGAATTTCACGTTACATCTTTTGGCCCAATGCCAGCTTGTTCGACTTTAAAAGGTAATGTGCTACTGTTAGAAGAAATTTCATTGAAAGTAATCTTTCATAATGTCTCCTTCTTTAGTCGAACGAGCTCTACTAGTCAAATTCTTTTACCTCAACCAGTGCAATGCGCCAGTCGCTCTTTGTGTTTTTAGAAACCACAAAAAAAATATGCGTAAAGGTAACGGTCCTTTGTCAGTTAATGGTTTTAAAGCAATGGTTGAGAAGTTTGAGAAAACAGGTTCTCTAAATGTTCAGTCAGACAGAGGATGAAAACCCGTATCACAGGATACAATCGAAGAAATGGCAACGGCGATTGTCGACAGAGCACCAGACAATATTGCTACCACTTCCAGCGCTCGTGAGATAGTTCGGAATCTAGATATGTCTTATTGTACGGTATGGAAAATCCTACGAAAGATTATCCACTTCTATCCGTACAAGATCAGCCGTGTACAAGAGTTACATCACACCGACCAGACCATGATAAGCGATTGACTTTTGCTCTCACTTTTCTTGCTAAAATGGAGTTGGATGATCCTTGGCCCGGGTAAATCTTATGGGGAGACGAGGCCCACTTTTACCTGAATGGAACTGCAATTACCCAGAACAGCCGAATTTGGAATAACAAGTCACCAAGAGCATTCAAAGAAATCCCTTTGCATTCACCAAAGATGTTTGGTGTGGTTTCACAGCAGATATGGTCACAGGTCCATTCTTCTATGTGAACATTACTCCGACAGGACCTGTAATTTGTTCTGTTACCGGAGACAAATATCGCCAAATGCTAAACAACTTTGTTATTCCGGCACTTCAGCAAAGACAGTTCTTGGAGAAAATCATTTTCATGCTAGATGGAGCCCCTCTACATATTGCTTTGCAAGTACAGCAGCTGCTACGACAGAAATTCACAACAGAAAGAGTCATTAGCCGCTGTTTTCCAACTGCATGGCCATCTCGGTCCCCTGATCTTCCATCCTGCGACTTTTGGCTATGGGGTTACCTAAAGTCCAAGGTCTATTATGGAGGTGTCCAGGACCTGGCTACGTTGAAAGATAACATATCGCGAATTGTACGGGAGATTCCTGCAGACATGTTATTCTCTGCTGTTGTAAATGCTGTGCACAGAATGCAATATGTGGTCCACACAAACGGCAGCCACACCGAACCTGAGTTGGATGTGCTAAATAAACGGTAATTTTATTTCAGTATTGATTCTTCTTTTTTGAAGCTCTCTTTTTTCGAATACACAGCACCACATATTCCGCTGGCGGTGATTTTTGGAACTATTTTTTTCACGGAATCCTTCGTCCCCTGTCTTGTTTAATCTTCCTACAAAATTTGGCCCCATTCTCGCAATTAGATCGCGCTACAGAACACTCAGAGTACTGTCAGCTCAATTATGCCCACCTTGTATATCACTTTTTTATGAACACGATAACTTCCATAATTCTGCATAAATCTGTTCCAAACTGATACATAAAATCAAGGGTCATAAAATCTCGGTCAAGCTCGTTAATAGGCAAAATCGGACCCAGGGTGTGGAAATAGGGAGAGGTTTTGTAAAAACCAAAAAAAAAAAATTCTTATTTATAATACATATCGAATCAGTTTAAAGTTATTATTATTTCTTATGTACGACAGATTTTTGATAAAATAAAAAATGGGCTCAAATGGCGAAAAAAATTTATAACTTCGTCAATTCTCAAGATATCAAATCCAATTAAATTTATTATAAATCTTCTTAGTATTATCTACAACTTTTATATTGACAACTTTTTGAAAGAACCAACTCGTACCGCAAAAAAATTAAAAACGAAAACAAAAAGAGGGGTTGAAGAAGAAAAAAAAATCCATAACCTTTTCAGTTCATAAGATATAAAATCCGCATGAATCTATTATATATCCTCTTAATATTATCTACAACTTTTATACTGACGAGTTTCTGATAGGACCAATTCTTACAGCAAAAACAAATTAAAAATACATAGCGGTTGAAGAAAAAAATCATCGTACTAAGGGTAACTCAAATTCGTACGTAACTCAAATCCAAACTGCTTATTTTCCGACTCATTTTTAAATTCCTTTTTGCTCTCAAATGCATTCAGTTGGTAGGTTTTCTTATTCAGAAATTATATAATGTACCGTAATGGTCGATTTTTTGATAGAGGCAGAATATATTTCAAAAAATGGTGTCAAAGTGGGCATCTTGAACCAAATTTCCCGAAGCGATTCTGTTGGAAACGAAAAATATCGTCCAATTGAGAAAATAATGGTTTGTAAATCAAGTGCACTAATATGTTCCTTCAGGCG
This sequence comes from Maratus speciosus, assembly GCA_963932465.1. Classification (NCBI taxonomy): domain Eukaryota; kingdom Metazoa; phylum Arthropoda; class Arachnida; order Araneae; family Salticidae; genus Maratus; species Maratus speciosus. The sequence continues at coordinate 294,043,268 of OZ010791.1, forward strand.
AATTTCCATTAATCTACCCGTTTCACCAATGTAAACGCTATCACAATCTTTACAGGGAATGGTATTATTAGTGCTTTCAAAAGAGGGAATCTAAATTCAAAAATAGTCCAGCATTCCCTTGAAACGGATCACATCACGCTATTTGCGAACGCTTGTATCTTGAAATCAGGTTGTAACAGTTATTGTAGATTGTTTCCAGAGGGCTGGTTTACTCAATCGAGGATATTCCATCTACATTTTGATCACGTGGTCAAGGTAAAAACTTCTAGCGTAAAGAAGGGAAGGCTCCGTAGACGTAATGAAAAACCCTCGCCAGCCAGTGAAACAGTTCATGCAGAAAGCAGTAGTAGCCTCCCTTCTTATCAGTTAGAAGTTCTTTGGGTAAATTACCGGTATCACGTGACTTTTTTCAGCCTCGAACCCAGATTTGGAATAAAGTCCATTACGTTCGCCAACATTGAATGAAGCCTGTTCCATTCCTGGTGAATATTGTTTGTTTAAAAAAAAATAATAACTTTAACTGTACTTTGTTTGTTGTGTTGTTTGTTTTAACAGTGGTTAAACTGTACTTGATGAGGCCGTGCGGTTGCTTGTCGAAACGTTTAATGAATGTATTTTTAATGTATTTAGTAAAATTGTATTAAAGTCTCTCTTATTTTATTTAGTCTTTTAATAGTTTTTAAATGCTCCATGCGTTCCAATTTTTAAACGATTTCCGCCATTTTTATATTTTATTACTTTAAAACATAAGAAAATTGTGTTTTGTTTTTTAAGTTTGCGCAGCAATTTTTTATCCGACAGAAAGTTACTAAGAAAACTGACACGAAACTGAGTTTTCCTTAAAAATACTTTTGATAATTTTCCGTTATTTGCGCATCTCTTTCCGACATGGTTAGTCCATGGGCGTAACTAGATAATTTTTCTAGGGGGGCCGCGGCCCCATCTATTTGATAATTTCCAAATAATAATAGTAAACACTTTTGTTAAGCCACAGGCACTCAACAGAAAGCTCATCTATTGATACATTCCTAGAAAGGTATAGTCGATCAAAAAAACTAAATCAGATGAAACTTTCTTCTATCTCACACTTTCTTTTTTTTTTATTACACATTACATCTTTTGTCAATAATTGTTTCAAAACAATGGGCGAGGGCAGAAAAAATTTCGTAATGAAGTGTAATCAATGGGTAATATACCCAAAAACGTGAAAAGTTTGGCTTATTACAAATGGGAAAATTAAACACGGATAGGGCAATCGCTCACCTTGGGGACCGGCTTTTCGCTGATGACACGGATAGGACAATTAGGTGATTCAGTATGGTTTTTTTTTTTTTCAATAGCTACCGCGCCCCTCCAACAACAATTGAACAAAATTCGCTATCAAACGTCACCTTCTGGCCATTTTCTCTAAAATTTTATACAATACTTATTACATAACATCTAAATGTATGCCTATTACATTACATCTAGGCGTTAAATTTTGTCAAAGATATTCATAAATTCTTTAATTGCCATCTATAGTCAACCTCGCATACCGTACGGCAGAAGTTTTTTAAGCTTTCTGCGACATCCCCCGTTAAAAGCAAAATTTGTCTGCAACGTGATATTTTTTAACTGCAGAAATTAATGATAAATTTATGCATAACACAATTTTAAAAAATACACTGAAGAACTAATATATATTAAACCATGTATTATAATGTTTTAATATAATGGTCTTACATGGTTTTAAACTACTTGAAAAAATAATCCAATAACTCAAATTCATAAACAATTCATTCATTCAGAACGATTCTTTTACGAATGTTAAAAAACCTATGAGAATCGCGGAAAAATTCTAAAAATCACATAAAGTGACATGTCACTATAGTGAAAATTACTAAAAGATTTACACCGGATTCCTTAATAGATAAAAACACTGAAATAATGAAGAAAAATAGGATTTTAAATTCTGATGCTACATTTGTATTTCGGTAACTAAGCAAAAGAATGTAAACAAAAATTCGGTATGTCTTTCAAAGTTTCTATATGAAATACATTTTTAGGTAGCTTTCATTACAAAAAGCTACCTATTCCAGCCGTTCGGAGGAAAGCGGTTTCAAAAAATTTTGGTATATTTTCATCGATCATGACCCCCAGACCCCGAAACCACCCTCCGTTCAAAATTGACATATATATATATATTTATATTTAAGTATTGCGCGGCAGCGCAATACTTATTTATTTCCAGTGTCACTTCTCAATGTTAATTTAACATAGAAAAGCCTATGGAGATAACTTTTTCATTTTTTCTTCCCACCTTTTTGTCCCTGATGCCACTCATTTTTAATTCTTTGCTAATTCTAATAATATTATAAATTCAAAGTGAAAAGCATTTGCCAGACGTCAGGGTCGAAACGGATCATAAAATGTCTTTGCATATAGGTGGATTATAATGTAGAGAGTAACATGGGCTAATTTTTATTTGCATTAATCAAATATTTTTTTTAATAATTCCAAATTTCGCTTTTTTCATTGAGAATCAACGGACATTTTCTAATAAAATTTAACATTTTCCCTTCATTGTTGTAAATAATTCAAAAGCCGTAATAATAATTTGCCTATTTTTAGTTGAATGATTTTCACGTGAAACATGAAACTGAAGAAACTGAAGTAGTTTTTTTTTTTTTAAGAATTAAAAAGAAGATGAATATGACGTCATAGTGGAAACAGAAATGACATAAGTTCAGATTGTAATTTTTTGACCAAAATACAGCAACCTGCATTACTGCACTGGTGAAACATTTTGAATTATACATAGGTAAATTGCATCACAAATTGTGATGCGATATCGCACAAATCAAAGCCTGATGATGATACCCTCCATTAATTTTGAAATGTGTTCGTCTGAATGCAGTAGTTATTAAAAAACTTGACATATTAAACAAAAACCTAATTTGCAGAACAAATTAAAAAAAAACAAAATTTATTTCCCAAATTGTTGAAGCCCGAGAAGGGACAGATATTAAAATATTTCATTCAATTCGTTCTACATTTAATGTTAAATTTTTGTAACAAATAAGTTAAACCAATTGAACATTAAAAAATAAAAATGAAATTCATACAATATAATATTTAAAACACCTATATACTTAGATTCCGTTCAAATGAAATCAAAATAAATCTTAGACTTTTTCCATTTTTAAGTTGTAAATATTTGTACTTCAGATTTTGCATTATGTTTATGACGATTGTAAATAATATGATAAGATACATGCAAAACACAAAACTTTAAAAAAAGTCTAAGATTTATTTCGATTTCATTTGAACGGAATCTAAGTATATGGGTGTTTAAAGTATTATATTGTATGAATTTCATTTTTATTTTTTAATGTTCAATTGGTTTAACTTATTTGTTACAAAAATTTAACATTAAATGTAGAACGAATAGAATGAAATATCTTAATATCTGCCCCTTCTCGGGCTTAAACAATTTGGGAAATAAATTTTGTTTTTTTAATTTGTTCTGCAAATTAGGTTTTTGTTTAATATATATATATATATATATATATCCATATATATACATATAGTATATATATATATATATATATATATATATATATATATATCTGACCTTTGTCACACTGTAACTCTCGTATTTATGAACCGATTTGGATGTAATTCGGTGTGTACATAGTACATACCAATGTCTCGACCGAGTTCGTTGGCCAGCTTCATCCGCCATTTTGTTTCAAAATGGCGGCCATTTAAAATTTTTAAAAAATTTTAAAATTTGAAATGTGGTACCAAAAAATTGAAAATGGAAAAATATTTTTTTCTTATGTATTTGACCTTTATACAAAGATTCCGGAGCAGTTTTTGTTTCGTCTATATCTTAAAAAATGGCTGAGTTATAGCATTTTGAATTTCTAGCGTGGCTGACATTTTGAAACGTCCTGAATTTTGTCACGCGATAAAAGGCATATTTATGAACCGTTTTGGATGTAACTTCGTTTATACATAGTACATATAAATGTCTCGACCGAGTTCGTTAGACAGCTTCATCCGCCATCTTGTTTAAAAATGGCGGCCATTTAAATTTTTTAGAAAAATTTAAATTTGAAATGTGGTACCAAAAAATTGAAAATTGAAAAAATATTTTTTCTTATGTGTTTGACCTTGATAAAAAGATTCTGGAGCAGTTTTTGTTTCGTCTATATCTTAAAAAATGGCTGAGTTATAGCATTTTGAATTTCTAGCGTGGCTGACATTTTGAAACGTCCTGATTTTTGTCACGTGATAACCGGCGTATTTATGAACCGATTTGAATGTACTTTGTTGTGTACATAGTGCATACAAATATCTCGACCGAGTTTGTTGTCAAGCTTCGTTCGCCATCTTGTTTCAAAATGGCGGCCATTTAAAAAATTTAAAAAAATTTTTAATTTAAAATGAGATACCAAAAAATTGGAAAATGAAAAAGATTTTTTTTGTATGTGTTTGACTTTAATACAAAGATTCCGGAACAGTTTTTGTTTTATCTATATCTAAAAAATGGCTGAGTTATAGCATTTTGAATTTCTATTGTGGCTGACATTTTAAAACGACTTGATTTTTGTCACGCGATAACAGGCTTATTTATGAACCGAATTGGATGTAACTTGGTCTGTACATAGTACATACCAATGTCTCGACCGAGTTCGTTCGCCAGCTTCATTCGCCATCTTGTTTCAAAAGGGTTGCCATTTAAAACGAAAAAAAAATTTTAATTTAAAATAAGGTATTAAAAAATTGGAAAATGAAAAAGAATTTTTTTATGTGTTTGGCCATGATACAAAGATTCCGGAGCAGTTTTTGCTTCTGAAAATTTGTTCTTTTGTTTATATCTTAAAAAATGGTTGAATTATAGCACTTTGAATTTCTAGCATGGCTAACATTTTGAAACCATCTTGTATTTGTCACGCGATAACACAGGTATTCGCCTATTTCGATGTAAGAAGGCATGTGGATAGTATACATCAATATATCGACCAAGTTCGCTGGTCAGCTTCATCAGCCATCTTGTTTCAAAATGGCGGCCATTAAATTAAAAAAAAATTATATTTAAAGTGAGGTGCAAAAAAATTAAAAATTGAAAAAGGTTTCTTTCTTAAGTATTTGACCTTGATATAAGGATTCAGGAGCATTTTTTGTTTGTCGTTATCTTAAAAAATGGCTCAGATATAGCAATTTCAATATCTAATGTGAGTGACATTTTGAAAAATCTGATTTTTTGCCTGCGACAGCACTCGTATATATCAATCGATTCCGATGTGAGTGAGCATGTGCACAGCAATTACTAAGGTCTCGACCAAGTTCACTGGTTAGCCTCATCCACCATGTTGTCTTAAAATGGCAGACACTTTAAGAAATCGCCGAATTTGGCAGCCAAATATAAGTTACTTTAAATAAAAGCAGCTTGGATAAAGCTGACTAATTTTGCGAAATTCTCATTCATAATGATTTAGTATTGATAAAAATTAATATTGAATCTCCTATATTCGGTTTCCACAAGTGCTTCCCAGGTGAAAAGGGCGGAGGTTAGAAAAATTGCTTAAAATACACAAGTTAGAGCCCGGAGGAGTAAATAATATAAGACTTTTTAAAATTTTTATGATTTGTCGTGTGCTCTGAGGTATTCAGCTATAAGTATGCAAAAATTCATGTCTCCAACTTAATTAGGGGCTCTCTTAGAAAGAATTGCTTAAAATACATATGTGGCAGCTCAAAGGGTTAAACGTAAGACTTTTTCAACATTTTATCATTTCTTGCCTGGTCTCAGGTGTTCTGCTATAAATATGCAAAATTTCAAATCTCCAATTTAATAAGGGGCTCAGTTAGAAAGAATTGCTTAAAATACGCATGTGAGAGCCCAAAGGGTTAAATGTACGACTTTTTCAAAATTTTATGATTTGTAGTTTGATGAGAGGTGCTCAGCTATAAGTATGCAAATTTCACTCCTCCAACCTAATTAGGGTTCACTTAGAAAGAATTGTTTAAAATACACAAGTTAGAGCCCAAAGGATTAAATGTACGACTTTTTCAAAATTTTATGATTTGTCGTTTGATGTGAGGTATTCAGCTATAAGTATGCAAAATTTCACTCCTCCAACCTAATTAGGGGCTCACTTAGAAAGAATTGTTTAAAATACACATGTGGGAGCCCAAAGGGTTAAATGTACGACTTTTTAAAAATTTTATAGTTTGTCGTTTGATGTGAGGTGTTCAGCTATAAGTATGTAAAATTTCCCGCTCCAACTTAATTAGAGGCTCACATAGAAAGAATTGTTTAAAATACACATGTGGAAGCCCGAAGGGTTAAATGTACGACTTTTTCAAAATTTTATGATTTTTCGTTTGATCTGAAGTGTCCATCTATAAGTACGCAAAATTTCACGCCTTCAACCTAATTAGTGACTCACTTACAAAGAATTGTTTAAAATACACACGTTGGAGACCAAAGGGTTAAATGTACGATTTTTTCAAAATTTTATGATTTGTTGTATGATATGTGGTGTTCATCTACAAGTATGCTAAATTTCAAGTTTCCAACATGTATAGTTTCTGAGAACGGGCTCTGTGACGGACAGACAGACAGAGGAGCGAGACGAATAGGGTTTCGACAGATGAACGAAACCCTAAAAAGAAGAAAAACATCTATAAAGAAAAACTAGTATGTTGTGGCCATCACAAAACTTTCTTCTATTTCATACATGTCAATACTTCAAAATTCACTATCTCAGTGCCAAATTAAATGGCAATCTGTGTTCATCATGAGAATTCTAAAAATATGAAATTCCGTGTATTAGTTCTCGAGGTATGACTGTCACTGAAATCGTGTAAATCCAGCATAATGCAGCGTAGCAGCGCCACCTATTGGGTTATTTACACCAGAACCTAATTATCACCAACTTATGTCAACGTCTAACTGAATATGAAGTTTGAGGAAAATTCGTGCATTAGTTCTTGAGATAGAGGTATAGCGCAAATCATGACAAATGCAGCATAGAATCGCCACCTGTTGAGCGATTTGCAACAACACATAATCAGCAGCAATATTAATCAAGTTATACTTAAATCTGAAGTTTGATGAAAATTCGTGCATTGGTTCTTGTGATAGAGCTATTGAAGAAATAGTTCAAAATGCAGCACAGCAGCGCCACCTATTGAGCGATTTACACCAACACGTAGTCAGCATCATTTCATATAAAGGACCAACTAAATCCGAAGTTTGATGAAAATGTGTGCATTAGTTCTTGAGATAGAGCTACTGCGAAAATAGTGTAAATCCTGCAAAATGCAGTATAGCAGCGCCACCTGTTGGGCGATTTACACCAAGACGTAAACAGTATGCATTCATGTCAAGGACTAACGGAATCTGAAGTTTTATAAAAATCCGTGCATTAGTTCTTGAGATAGAGCTTTTGCGGAAATTCTGCAAAATTCTATATAGCAGCGCCACCTGCAGGGCGATTTACACCAAAAACTAATCAGCACTAATCTATATCAGGGACTACCTGAATATAAATTTTTATTAAATTCCGTGCATTAGTTCTTGAGATAGAGCGCTCACGAAATTTGTGTCACATACAGACAGACAGACGGACGGACAGACAGACAGACTCACCGACAGACATTTTGTAAAAACATGTTTTTTGGAATCTCTGACCCATAAAACGTGTAAATCCGTTGAAAACTGGAATTCGAAAATTTTCATGAAACCAATACTTTCTTCTTGTAAAGATAGAAGAAAGTAAAAAAGGAAGATTTTTTTAGTTTCAAACCTCTTAAATATACTTTTAAAGTATTAGCACAATGAACTTTACTATTAAATAATATTCAGAATTCCACGTGTTAAAAACTCAGTTCATATAAAAGGCAGGGGCGGATCCAGAGAATCGTTTTGGGGGGGGGGCGATCCCGAGTGACATATAATCAACGTAGTCATAATTGCTGTTGCTCAAATCATTCCTTGCAGTTAATTTTTAAATGAATATGAAATAATTAATGCGATTTGAAAATGTTACATACTTTCGATTATCCGACGTCCGATTAACCGAAACACTCGGTTATCCAACACTCTTATTATATAATCCCGCCCTCTCAAAATATGGTTTATTGTTACTTATTAGGTCGTAAAATTAAAAACGTTATAACAGAATTTATTTATTAAATGTCTTATTTTTTTTCTTTTTCTTTTTACTCTTGTACTATGGTAATTATTTATCTTATTTTTTTTTTTTTAGTTATAGTGAACAACATTAATAACACAAGCATGCGATGATTGTGTTTTTTAACATTTGGTAATTGATTTTGATGTATTTTTTTAGCACTGCATGCGAAAATGACCTTCATTTTTAACCATCACGTCACAATTTTCGCAAATCGTAAATTTCAAAGTTAAAAAGTAAAACTAGAAAACAGGAATTCTGCTTTTCAGAATTTAGTGTCGCCCCCGATGACAAAAAATATATGTATATAAATATAGATACAGTAGAGTCCCGATTATCCGAGTTAATCGAACTTATACCTTTGGAATGGATCATTTTCTTCTGATGGACTGATGGCTTCCATTAATATGAAACAGTCGTTATAAATGAAGTGTTAGGTGAAGATAAAAGAGCAGTCGTAAAAAGTTAGAACTCTGATTTTCTGGTCAGAATGGGGGTGAAAATGGCTATAATTTTATTTTGGAAAAGAAAAATGGAAGCCATCAGTTCATCAGAAGAAAATAACTCGGTGAATGCGGAAACTCCGATAATCGGGGCTCTACTGTAGTTCAGTTTTAAGACTTATAACATGCGATTTTATTTTACATAAAGTGACGCCATCCACATCCGCTGAAGAATTCATCATTTGTGATCCAGTTGTAACGGAGCCGATGTCGTAAGGTGGTGTGGTAGCGGGCAACTTCAACGGCCAAGGCTTATTTAAAGTCGAAGAAATATTTTATTGCATTACAAACAATTAAATAATGTTTTCTAGATTATATAAGTCCTATTTACAGCATTTTTCATAAAAGGGTTCGAGTATAGCTAACAATAAAGTATTTGTAGAATCAAGTCCAGTTCTCTACTGGCAGATTGTTTTCAGGGAGAATGTTTCTAATACATTCAATGTCCACACTTTTCGAAGGTAGAGATCGAGATGCTCGACAGTAATGTCGCACTTTTTGTAGATGTTTAACCGAGGTTTAGGAACCTCCGATATTCAACTCCGTGATGGAGATATCTTAACAGCCACACCTGGCTTTCGCTTTTCTGTGCTTCGGAATATGTCCCGAAGCTGTCGGCCCGTGAGAGATTTCCACTCTGCACGGCCAGAAACACCTTGAAGTCTCAACTTCAACAGAAGGGGGAAAAAAAGCTCCCGAGAATGCTCTTGCATCCTCTTTTATCAGTTTTGTTTTTCCATCTAGGACCAAAGCCACTCCCATTAGCCACTCACCATCCGTGGCCCATGATCTCATAGACCAACCCTTTCTCTATAGGCTGCAGTCAGGAACCTTAGCGTCCGGTTTAATCTCTGGTTTCACTTTCTACTTTCCCACGGGAACGGGACCCTCGTGAACATCAAAAGAATATTTCTCTCGCTAGATAAAAGAGTTCCTTTCACCCTAGTGTCCTCTGCAAAGATTGATTGAAATTGATATATTTGTTTCATCTTTATCGACATTTTCTGGGACTCTGAAGAAATTTGGAGGCTAGGTGAAAATACATTAGTTTCCCTATGCTGGCTTTTGCCTTGTAAATTGAGAGTTTCAATGTGAGATATCGTCGAATTCTCACACAGTGTTAAACAACATCTACAGTAAAGTACGCTTAAGACGTCACTATCGCTGAATAATACAAAAAGGAGATTTCATCATTCAAAAAACTCGACAAAAAATCGGCCATCTAAAGATTCACAAGCCTTCATTTGTTTGTATTATCATTATAGATATTTAAAATGAAATTTAGTTTCTAAAAGCTCCCTGTTTTATCAGAAATCCTTCATTTATATTTTTTGAAAATAGCACGTATTTTAACTTTTTTATTTTCAGTTTTTATGGGAAAATGGCAACAAAAAGATATAATTGCTATTTTTCTTTCACTTTCTACAGAAATGGAGTTCTTCCGTTGCCAATATTAAGCAAATGGCTCTAAAAACTACAAAAAAAAAAAAAAAAAAAAAAAAAAAAAAAAAAATGGAGATGCCGTTTTCAAACAAATTGCATTATAAAGTACTTTTTTTTTCGAATATGACGGTATAAACATTGAAAATGTGCGATGCTTAGAAGTTTAAAAAATCGCTATAGAGTATTTAATCGTACTGCTTTGTTTCACGGCTGGCTTCTGTAAGGTAACGTTATTTTTTGGAGATGTCACAAAATAAGCTGGGAGAAAGAAATAGCATACCGTACCGGGGGCTAAAAATAGCGAAAATCTCTCAAAGCAATTTGTAAGTACAGCAACAAAAGAAGGTAAATGTTTTAAATACATCTGCCACAAATTTCCCAGCTTTATCAACCGCCAAAATAAAAAACGATACCGAGATGAACCCCATAGAGAAGATTAAAAGAAAAGCGCGAAGCAGAGCATGAGCGGTTCAAAGAAACTTCCACGCATGGAATAAAATTATAAGGATTTTAAATACACAATATTTTACATGTTTAACTGTAAAAATCCATAGTATAAGCAAAAAAAAAATGAATAAGTTATTATGAAAATAAGTTACGTCTATTTTACAGCAGCAGATTTTCGCAATATTTCGACTATTTAAAAATTTGCGATTTGTGAAAAATCCTGACGTGATGGTATGGTAAAAAATGAAGGTCATTTTTGGATTCAGCACTAAAAAATACATAAGAACCAATTACCGTAGCTGAAAAACATAACAATCACATCTATTTTTTAATATCAGATTTCTGGAAGAGAGTAATCTCTGAGAAAGGATCGCCTTCAGAAATTTAAAGGGCCTTGACATCCTTGAAAATCAAAATGTGTCATCTAAGTGGTGTTTATACCTCTTCATAGGCGCGAATCGCCCCCCCACCCCCACCCCACCCCTTGGTTAAAAAAATATAAATCCATCAATTATCGTGAATTGCGGCAAATGGTAGCCGAAAAAAATCGATTTCATCAATCGTTCGCAGGTCAAAGGATCTTGCAAAAAAACGCGAATTTCGTCAAAGGATCGCGCAAAAAACGCGAATTTCGTCAAAGAAGCGCGGAAAAAACGCGAATTTCGTCAAAGTGTCGCAGAAAAAAACGCGAATATCGTTAAAGGATCGCAGAGAAAACGCGGATTTCGTCAAAGGATCGCTAAAAAAAACGCGAATTTTGTCAAAGAATCGCAGAAAAAAATGCTAATTTCGCCAGAGAATTGCAGAAAAAACGCGAATTTCGCCAAACAATTGCGGAAAAAACGCTAATTTCGCCAAACAATTGCGAGAAAACACTAATTTTCGCGAAAGAATCGTACAAAAACGCTAATTTCGCGAATTTCGTCAATAGATCTCAGAAAAATGCGAATTTTGTCAAAGAATCGCGAAAAAAATACGCGAATTTCGTCAAAGGGACGCAGCAAAGACGCACAATTAACACCAGGAGGAGCGCATGCACGGGGGGGGGTCGATCGGGAGGTCGCCCCCCCCCATGATATAAATCCAACGCTTTTAACGGCAGTTTTCGCGGAACACACAGACAAGCAAACGAAAACCAAACACTTTTCGGGTATCAATGGTAAACCTCTCTGACGTTTCGGCAATTAGTGAACGAAATAGGATTATGTCCAGTCAAAAGGCATATGGCGACATAATTTTTGACACTATGGGTTGAGGTGGGGGACGATGCCACTTCGTGTACCTTTTGTTGAATCTCTACAACATAAATTGACAACGTTATGCGGATCCCTTTAAAGTGTTGAAACTTTTTCGTTCATTCAAAGAAGCTACAATTCTAATTTATGTATAACAATATATTTGAGGAGTGCTTTATTGTTTGAGAAAAGAATGGGATTCATACAATTTCCAAAGAAAGAAAGAAACAAGAAAAAGAAAGGTCCTTTGAAAAATTCAAGCATGTTAATGTTTTCTGAAGACAGCCACTAATGTGTAAAAAATGTACTGTTATTGCCACCCACATTGGTAAATTTTAAGGGTATTTGATGAATGAACAAAAAAGAATTATATCATAATCCCAGTCAGTTAAAATGCGTATGGTGTGTTGATTTCTTATAAACCAACTTGGTAAATTTGTTCTTCTCTTCTTTGACCCGATCGAACCCCCCCCCCCCCCCTTCGTAGATGCGCACCTAGGGGAATCTCTTCCCTGTGCTAATTGTGCATTTTTTCCGCGGCCCTTTGACGAAATTCGCGTTTTTTCAGCGACTCTTTGGCGAAATTTGCGTATTTTTTTCGCGATTTTTTGAAGAAATTCGCCTTTTTTCAGAGATCTGTTGATGAAATTAGTGTTTTTTGCGCGATTCTTTCGCGAAAGTAGCGTTTTTCCGCAATTCCTTTTCGAAATTTGCGTTTTTTTTCGTGGTCCTTTGATGAAATGCGCGATTTTTTTGACGAAAATCGCATTTTTTCCGCGCTTCTTTGAAAAAATTCGCGTTTTTTCGCGATCCTTTGACGAAATTTGCGTTTTTTCTCGATCATTTGACGAAATTGGCGTTTTTTGCGTGATCTTTTGACGAAATTCGCGTTTTTTGCGACCCTTTCACCTGCGAACAATTCACGAAATTGTTTTTTTTTCGGAGACCATTTGTCGAAATTCGCGATAATCGTTGGATTTTGGGGGGGGGCGATCGCCCCGATCGCCCCCCCCCGTGGATCCGCGCCTGATAAAAGGTTATCTAAATATACTGTTTCATAAGGTACTGAAAATATTTAGCTTCTCAGTAATAAAAGACATGGGAGACAAACCAAATTTTAATATATTCTAAATTAAATTTTCGAAAACAACTAAATATTTTACATGGTTAGTCGAGATTCCCCATGTCACTCTCGTATGCTAAGTCAATATCACTGAGAACGGAACAGGAAGACAAAAAAGGCAAAATAGCGCTTTCTACGTCGGGACATAAAAATATAGTATAAAAGGAATAATTAAGGACGACAATCAGAACATAAAAAATGCAGGTTCCTAAGAAAACTGAACCTGTCTAAAATTAATACATTTTTTAAACGTAATTTTTTGTTATCTCGGAATACCGTATATTTGTACCTGTGTAAGACGTAAAACTGTGTAAAGAAAAATCTTTTCCGGTGGCTTGAGATTTCGTCTGAATTGGTTTTATTGTGTTATAATAAACACAATAATCTTACACAGTAAAATTTGCGAAAACGAAATCAATAGAGATCGAAATAAAATTCTGCTTTGGAGAGGTTTCCATTTGAACTCTTATGATTGTATGGGCGAAAGGGAATTCCTTTCGATAGGTAAAGCGAATTTTTTTTTTTTTTAATTTAAGACAGGATTCCGATATAGTCAAATTCCGTTCTTACAGATTTTACTAAACAAAGTACAATAAAATCTCTATTTACAAGATAGTAGAGAACCTGAAAAATATTCGTCTTAGCAGTTATATTTGTACAGTATTCCTTTGGGCGGATTAATATTTTTCCGTTATAGATAGGTTCTCTCTATACAAGTTTTACTGTATTAAATTCCGCTGGATGCAGACTAAGCAATAGCGTGGTACTTCGAGAAATTTAAAAGAACTTATGGAAGATCAGGACTTTTCACATCCCGTGCAGTGGTTTTGCGGGACGGGTGTTGGAAGCCCTGAAAATCGGGACACCTGGCAACACTCATCGCAATACATCGATTGAAAAATGGTGTTATCTATCTATTATATATATAAAATCCAAACGGAAATTTCGTTCCGAACGCCGAGATTTCGAGTTCTACCGCATGGATTTTTACGGAACTTATACCGTAAGATAGGTATCGTTCCAGGGAAGGTTTTAAGCTATAACACATCATTCTACCTAGATTAGTTATAGAATTATTACGGAAAATTCTATTATTTTGGACTTTGTTACTTCATATTTCCATAAATATCTGGGCTCCTATTGGTCGTAGAGCTTAGATCTCGCGCCAAAAGTAGCTCCAAAGCACCCAAGCAAACTTTTCCCCGCGATTATTTTGCCGTCTTCCGATTTCCTCTAACTCTATTAGGGGCCCGCGTAGAGCCCCTTTAACATATTTTTCGTAGTAATTTCAGCAATTATCTTAAATTATTGGTTAAGACCGCCACCCTCCCGATTCATGTATCTACGGAAAGGTTGCATGAAGGAGTTTCGTTCAGATACGCTTTCGTTAAGAATAGAGTGCGCTCCCTGGTGGTGGAATGTGGAACTAACATAACGCGATATTGTTAAAATTAAGAAATCTAACAATGCGATCTGTTTTAAACTTTGAGATAGTTCATAACACATAATCTATTATCTATTCTATTATATATATATAAAATCTATTATCTATTCTATTATCTATTTATATATATAAAATCCAAACGGAAATTTCGTTCCGAACGCCTAGATTTCGAGTTCTACTGCATGGATTTTTACGGAACCTATACCGTTAGATAGGTATTGTTTCAGGGAAGGTTTTAAGCTATAACACATTATTCTACCTATATTAGTTTTAGAATTATGACGGAAAATTCTGTTATTTTGGGCGATAAGGTTACCATTTTATTTCTTGGCGAAATTCATCGTTGATAAAAAAAAATTGAAACGGCTATTAAACCTCGAAAAATAAAAGAAAAACTGTTACTAATTTTATTTAAATGAAAAAAAAAAGAAAAAAAAGAAAAAGAAAATCCGTTTTAATGAGTGATAATATTAAAAAACGGAAACATTTAATCAAAACCTGAAAGAAATATTTGTAATGCTTAAAAATTAATTTAAAAAGAAATATTACACTTGATATGCAATATTTGGCTCTTTATCGCTTGCGTTAGATATGGAAACGAATCTGAAAATTTGATTAGATGAAATTTTAACGACATTTTCTCTCTGTTCTGTTCTTTTCTTTTTTTTTTATATCTAACTGTCCCATCACGTGACTTATAGAAGAAACAAGCAGATGTAATTGTGAGTCACATGTGTAATTACTATTTGTTTCTTTACAATTTTTTATTTTTCTTTTGCCGCCAAACAATGTGATTTTAAGCCAAAAATGCATAAGCGTGACATTAGCTTGAGGATGTTCTCACAAATGGTGTTTTTTTAGGTGAAAGAGATCATTTTTTGAGTACATTTTCATATTCAATTGTAACTTATATAGAATACTTAAATTTCAGTGTGAATTTCTGCCACACATACATATTGTAATATAATTTTATACTTTTTAAAATGTTTTTCGCCGGAATTCCGAAAGCATGTGATATTTATAAACTCGAACTCAGATAAACGAATATTACCCATTTTATTTGAGCAAATATTATCTGTTTTCTCAAGTCATATCGCCAATTTCATTTATAGGAAAATTCACAGATTCGAAATCTAGGAAATAAAGATAATTTTTAAGGAAATTTATGTTTTAGTACGTTATTACTATGGAAAAATTCAACATTTTGAAAAAAAGAAATTACAAGTCTTTTGTAATTCGTCATTTCTTCTTCGTCTTTCTTCGTACTTTCTCCTCTGTTATGTAATATTTCAAATGATATTGGACTAATTTTCGATCATCGATTCACCGCAAAATCGCCTATCTAATATAGTATATAAAATAAAGTCTGGATTAGGGGACTAATTAACGCACAGCGCAAACTACTGAACCTAAAATCTTGAAAATCGTGGTAAAAATACTTCTTATGACATAAACTTCTGCTAAGAAAGGATTTTCTAAAGTGTCACCCCTAATGGTTTTCGCACGGGGAGGGGAAAAAAATCGAATATCAAAATTATGCGTCAAATGATAACATATTTTAATGTAGTTTTGTATGCTGAATCGAATGCTACCAAATAAATTTTTATAAGTCCAACAGTACATGACACATTTAATATTTTTCTAATTTGGCGGTGTCTTTGGCATCTAAACCTCAAAATATCTATCATTACATCCGTTACTCTAACAACAGAAAAAATTCAAATCAACCCTTTTGGCTAAAAAATAAAAACGGCTCTATGAGTTTGAAATAAAAATGCAAGCATCTTAATTTTTTAAAAAAATAGTGATTTTATGTAAAATAAAAGGGAAAAAATTACTGAGAATTTAGCGTTATAAAACAAAAATGGAAAAGGTACTACTTAGATATTCCGTCGACCAAAAATCTATCGTGAAACTATAAGATTAAATGCCAATAATGGTTGATCGTAAATATCAAATTCACTTGAATTTAAACAAACTACACGTGTTTACGTCATCAAGTGATTTTAATTTCGACGTTTTATTTGTATTTTTATTAATGTTATACTAATTTATTTGTTATTTCGTTATTTGAAATAAAGATTATGTCAATTTATATAATTTGGCGAATGGTTTGGCGATTTATATAATTTGGCGAAATTGGTCGACGGGATAACAAGTAGTACCAAAGAAAATATTTAAGTATGAAAGCAATGTTTGTAACGACTTAAAAATTATTTTCATATATATAAACTCGGTTTATGGCGTCAGATGCCGTCATCCGAAGAATCTACAAGAGTCTTTTTCTATTTTTTCCGGTCATAGGTTCCTCAATGAACGAAATTGGAATTGGAATAATATTGTGCGATTTATAAATTGCTCCTCGATAAGAAGAAAAAATGGGTACATTTATAACGACCGTGCGCACATCTCGCTGATAGCATTTTTAAAATTCCCAGTAGCAGTAGTTACATTTTGCGTATGTAAATTAAAAATATTTTTTTGCTTTTAATTATGGCATTATTTCCTGTTATTGTTTATCTTTTCAGTTTTTTAAATGAAATTAGTATAAGGCATGCATTTTAAATTAAATGAGTGAAAGGTTTGTGTTTTAAATGAAAATAATAAAATAAGAATATGCTATGAAAACAATCTTTATTGATTTATTACCTGCGCCCGGCTGACATAAAAGTATCACAAAAGCCACATATTCACTTTTCTTTGAGTAGTTGCTCATGAGAATTCAAGTTAACCTTCCGTAATCGGATACTTCACATATTGGTGTATTAGCTTTAATGTTGAAAGCATCGTTTTTGTTTGAAGCAAAAACTTTACTGTGAATTCTATTACACAAAATCGCATCATCATCCTCTACTATATATTTATAACAGAAATTTGTATTTTATTCCGATTGTTTATAATACTTTCGTAGGATATACCACAATTAGTTAGGTAATAATTTTGGAAAGGTTTTAGTGTATACATATTATTCAAGGGTACTTAGTTATAGAGCAACAGTAAAAGTTCAAAAATTAAGTGAACCTGATTATGAAAGTTTAGCCTTTTTAAAAAAATCTACAGAACATATTTTGTTACAAGTGGCCCTGTTGCATGACTTTTAGGAATGGTGTTAGTATATACGATTTCATTATATGTTGATTAGTTACAGAGGTATTAATTCCTGTTGTCATAACGGTCTCATTACCCGACCATAAGTGCGCTGTTTATAATCAACTAAAACAATTACTTCTTAATTGCTAAATTTTGTCCAACGCTTAAGATAACATTATATCGCAATGGCGTTCGCATCGTTTTCAGTAATGTGCAAGGTCAAGCTGAAGATCCATATTGTTTAAAATACAAGTTCAAATTCACCATTTAGTTTAATCCAAGGTTCATTTGGAAATATTGACCAGCGCAGCGGGCATAGCCTGCTAGTCTATTATATATATAAAATCCAAACGGAAATTTCGTTCCGAACGCCGAGATTTCGAGTTCTACCGCATGGATTTTTACGGAACTTATACCGTTAGATAGGTATCGTTCCAGGGAAGGTTTTAAGCTATAACACATCATTCTACCTAGATTAGTTATAGAATGATTACGGAAAATTCTGTTATATTGGACTTTGTTACTTCATATTTCCTTAAATATCTGGGTTCCTATTGGTCGTAGAGCTTAGATCTCGCGCCAAAAGTAGCTCCGAAGCACCCAAGCAAACTTTTACCCGCGATTATTTTGCCGTCTTCCGATTTCTTCTAACTCTATTAGGGGCCCGCGTAGAGCCCCTTTAAAATATTTTTCGTAGTAATTTCAGCAATTATCTTAAATTATTGGTTAAGACTGCCACCCTCCCGATTCATGTATCTACGGAAAGGTTGCATGAAGGAGTTTCGTTCAGATACGCTTTCGTTAAGAATAGAGTGCGCTCCCTGGTGGTGGAATGTGGAACTAACATAACGCGATATTGTTAAAATTAGGAAATCTAACAATGCGATCTGTTTTAAATTTTGAGATAGTTCATAACACATAATCTATTATCTATTCTATTATCTATTATATATATACAATCCAAACTGAAATTTCGTTCTGAACGCCTAGATTTCGAGTTCTACTGCATGGATTTTTACGGAACCTATACCGTTAGATAGGTATTGTTTCAGGGAAGGTTTTAATCTATAACACATTATTCTACCTATATTAGTTTTAGAATTATGACGGAAAATTCTGTTATTTTGGGCGATAAGGTTACCATTTTATTTCTTGGCGAAATTCATCGTTGATAAAAAAAATTGAAACGGCTATTAAACCTCGAAAAGTAAAAGAAAAATTGTTACTAATTTTATTTAAATGAAAAAAAAAAGAAAAAAAGAAGAAGAAAATCCGTTTTAATGAGTGATAATATTAAAAAACGGAAACATTTAATCAAAACCTGAAAGAAGTATTTGTAATGCTTAAAAATTTATTTAATAAGAAATATTGCACTTGATACGCAATATTTGGCTCTTTATCGCTTGCGTTAGATATGGAAACGAATCTGAAAATTTGATTAGATGAAATTTTAACGACATTTTCTTTCTGTTCTGTTCTTTTCTTTTTTTTTTATATCTAATTGTCCCATCACGTGACTTATAGAAGAAACCAGCAGATGTAATTGTGAGTCACATGTGTAATTACTATTTGTTTCTTTACAATTTTTTATTTTTCTTTTGTCGCCAAACAATGTGATTTTAACCCAAAAATGCATAAGCGTGACATTAGCTTGAGGATGTTCTCACAAATGGTGTTTTTTTAGGTGAAAGAGATCATTTTTTTGAGTACATTTTCATATTCAATTGTAACTTATATAGATATCAGTTAATATTTTAAAAATGGATTCGAATACTTAAATTTCAGTGTGAATTTCTGCCACACATACATATTGTAAAATAATTTCATACTTTTTAAAATATTTTTTGCCGTAATTCCGAAAGCATGTGATATTTATAAACTCGAACTCAGATCAACGAATATTACCCATTTTCTTTAAGCAAATATTATCTATTTTCTCATTTCGCCAATTTCATTTACAGGAAAATTCACTAATTCGAAATCTAGGAAATAAAGATAATTTTTAAGGAAATTTATGTTTTAATACGTTATTACTATCGAAAAATTCAACATTTTGAAAAAAAAAAAAAAATTACAAGTCTTTTGTAATTCGTCATTTCTTCTTCGTCTTTCTTCGTACTTTCTCCTCTGTTATGTAATATTTCAAATGATATTGGACTAATTTTCGATCATCGATTCACCGCAAAATCGCATATCTGATATAGTATATAAAATAAAGTCTGGATTAGGGGACTAATTTACGCACAGCGCAAACTACTGAACCTAAAATCTTGAAAATCGTTGTAAAAATACTTCTTATGACATAAACTTCTGCTAAGAAAGGATTTTCTAAAGTGTCACCCCTAATGGTTTTTGCACGGGGAGGGGAAAAAAATCGAACATCAAAATTATGCGTCAAATGATAGCATATTTTAATGTAGTTTTGTATGCTGAATCGAATGCTACCAAATAAATTTTTATAAGTCCAACAGTTCATGACACATTTCATATTTTTCTAATTTGGCGGTGTCTTTTGCATCTAAACCTCAAAATATCTATCATTACATCCGTTGCTCTAGCAACGGAAAAAATTCAAATCAACCCTTTTGGCTAAAAAATAAAAACGGCTCTATGACTTTGAAATAAAAATGCAAGCATCTTAATTTTAAAAAAAATAGTGATTTTATGTAAAATAAAAGGGAAAAAATTACTGAGAATTTAGCGTTATAAAACAAAAATGAAAAAGATATTCCGTCGACGAAAAATCTATC
The DNA here is from genome assembly GCA_963932465.1 of Maratus speciosus. Classification (NCBI taxonomy): domain Eukaryota; kingdom Metazoa; phylum Arthropoda; class Arachnida; order Araneae; family Salticidae; genus Maratus; species Maratus speciosus. The sequence goes on from OZ010791.1 coordinate 294,063,492, forward strand.
GTGAAACTATAAGATTAAATGCCAATAATGGTTGATCGTAAATATCAAATTCACTTGAATTTAAACAAACTACACGTGTTTACGTCATCAAGTGATTTTAATTTCGACGTTTTATTTGTATTTTTATTAATGTTATACTAATTTATTTGTTATTTCGTTATTTAAAATAAAGATTATGTCAATTTATATAATTTGGCGAATGGTTTGGCGATTTATATAATTTGGCGAAATTGGTCGACGGGATAACAAGTAGTACCAATGAAAATATTTAAGTATGAAAGCAATGTTTGTAACGACTTAAAAATTATTTTCATATATATAAATTCGGTTTATGGCGTCAGATGCCGTCATCCGAAGAATCTGCAAGAGTCTTTTTCCATTTTTTCCGGTCATAGGTTCCTCAATGAAAGAAATTGGAATTGGAATAATATTGTGCGATTTATAAATTGCTCCTCGATAAGAAGAAAAAATGGGTACATTTATAACAACCGTGCGCACATCTCGCTGATAGCATTTTTAAAATTCCCATTAGCAGTAGTTACATTTTGCGTATGTAAATTAAAAATATTTTTTTGCTTTTAATTATGGCATTATTTCCTGTTATTGTTTATCTTTTCAGTTTTTTAAATGAAATTAGTATAAGGCATGCATTTTAAATTAAATGAGTGAAAGGTTTGTGTTTTAAATGAAAATAATAAAATAAGAATATGCTATGAAAACAATCTTTATTGATTTATTACCTGCGCCCGGCTGACATAAAAGTATCACAAAAGCCACATATTCACTTTTCTTTGAGTAGTTTCTCGTGAGATTTCAAGTTAACCTTCCGTAATCGGATACTTCACATATTGGTGTATTAGCTTTAATGTTGAAAGCATCGTTTTTGTTTGAAGCGAAAAATTTACTATGAATTCTATTACACAAAATCGCATCATCATCATCTACTATATATTTACAACGGAAATTTGTATTACATTCCGATTGTTTATAATACTTTCGTAGGATATACCACAATTAGTTAGGTCATAATTTTGGAAAGGTTTTGGTGTATACATATTGTTCAAGGGTACTTAGTTATAGAGCAACAGTAAAAGTTCAAAAATTAAGTGAACCTGATTATGAGAGTTTAGACTTTTTAAAAAAATCTACAGAACATATTTTGTTACAAGTGGCCCTGTTGCATGACTTTTAGGAATGGTGTTAGTATATACGATTTCATTATATGTTGATTAGTTACAGAGGTATTAATTCCTGTTGTCATAACGGTCTCATTACCCGATCATAAGTGCGCTGTTTATAATCAACTAAAACAATTACTTCTTAATTGCTAAATTTTGTCCAACGCTTAAGATAACATTATATCGCAATGGCGTTCGCATCGTTTTCAGTAATGCGCAAGGTCAAGCTGAAGATCCATATTGTTTAAAATACAAGTTCAAATTCACCATTTAGTTTAATCCAAGGTTTATTTGGAAATATTGACCAGCGCAGCGGGCATAGCCTGCTAGTTATATATATAAAATCCAAACGGAAATTTCGTTCCGAACGCCGAGATTTCGAGTTCTAAACGCATGGATTTTGACGGAACTTATACCGATAGATAGGTATCGTTTCAGGGAAGGTTTTAAGCTATAACACATCATTCTACCTAGATTAGTTATAGAATTATTACGGAAAAAATCTGTTATTTTGGACTTTGTTACTTCATATTTCCTTAAATATCTGGTCTCCTATTGGTCGTAGAGCTTAGATCTCGCGCCAAAAGTAGTTCCGAAGCACCCAAGCAAACTTTTCCCCGCGATTATTTTGCCGTCTTCCGATTTCCTCTAACTCTATTAGGGGCCCGCGTAGAGCCCCTTTAAAATATTTTTCGTAGTAATTTCAGCAATTATCTTAAATTATTGGTTAAGACCGCCACCCTCCCGATTCATGTATCTACGGAAAGGTTGCATGAAGGAGTTTCGTTCAGATACGCTTTCGTTAAAAATAGAGTGCGCTCCCTGGTGGTGGAATGTGCAACTAACATAACGCGATATTGTTAAAATTAGGAAATCTAACAATGCGATCTGTTTTAAACTTTGAGATAGTTCATAACACATAATCTATTATCTATTCTATTATCTATATATATAATCTATTATCTATTCTATTATCTATATATATAATCTATTATCTATTCTATTATCTATTATATATATAAAATCCAAACGGAAATTTCATTCCGAACGCCGAGATTTCGAGTTCTACTGCATGGATTTTGACGGAACTTTTACCGTTAGATAGGTATTGTTTCAGGGAAGATGTTAAGTTATAACACATCATTCTACCAGTGGCGTGGCGTGAAAATTTTCGGTGGTCATCGCAATTATTTAAGTTTGTGGTGAAAAATTATTAACTCTAAAATTCAATGGTTGAATGTTCAAAAAAGAAACTTTAAATCTTACCTTCACTTATACATGAACTCCAAATGTTCTGCTAAAACTGGATCGTAGAGTTTTAAAAGCTTATTAAGAGTTTTAAAATATTGCTTGGTCATCGACGCATCCAGCGATGACCGGACGCCACGCCACTGCATTCTACCTAGAATAGTTATAGAATTATGACGGAAAGTTGTGTTATTTTGGACGAAAGGGTTACTGTTATTTTATTGGCGATAAATTTCGTTGATATGGTATTCGTATTGAAATGGCTGTACATATCGGAAGAAAACTTTTATTAATTTTGTTTAAAAGAAAAAAAAAGAGAAAAGAAAAATAGTTTTGACGAGTGGTAATATTATAAAACGACAATATCGAATTTAAAAATGAAAGGTAATGTTTTAATGCTTAAAAATTTATTCAGTATGAAAGATTGCAGTTTTAAACTATATCTGGCAATTTATCGCTTGCGTCAGGTTAAAAAAAATGCATCAGCAAATCTGATAAGATAATATCTGAGTGACAATTTTGTTTTTGTTTTAGATTTTTTTTTATAATTTACTTTTTATTTTATTTAACTCATCCATCATGTGACTTTCAGAAGAAACTAGCAGATGTAATTATAAAAATGACGGTACTTGTGAGTTTCATATTGTCTGTTTATTTACGATTTCATTTTATCGCCAAACAATTTAATTTTAAGCCAAAAATGCACAAGCGTGGCTTCGGTTTGAGCGACATTTTCAATATTAGTTATTTTTCAAGCAGACGACTGCATTTTTTGAAAAATCTAATTCTACTTATATATATATATATACTAGCAAACCCCGCGGCTTTGCTCGCGTAATATTTGAAATATGCCAAGTGATATTTATATGTCTAATTTTTATTAAAAGGTACTAACTAAATTTTTATTTTATTAAAAGGTAATATTTTATTTTATTAAAAGGTACTTATTACTTTTAGGAATAATTAAGAAAATTACTCTTTAAAACACAGTTTGATTAAACATCATTGTTACACTGCATAAGGCAGAAATGAGACTTAAATTAATAACACGAAATAAAACTAAATAAATAATAATTTAGAAAATATTTTGAAACTTTTATGCTCAATTAATACGCTCATTTCAGTATTCATTTGAAGTTTTGAATTTTTTAGAAACCATCTTCTTACATCTTAAAATTAACCATCATGTCAAATTCCAAGTCCTACCACCTCTCTCAACATAAAGGGCTATGTTGAGATAGGAACTGTTACCATTAATTTGCCAACATTAATTTTGAAATTGGTTTGTTATTTCCTAATATTCCACAGAAACGTAATTTAGAAAGCTTTTAAAGACATTTTTTAGAGCGTTTGTTGTTCCTGTGAACCCCAGGTGGTAGAATCATCGGCATAAAATATAGCCTGTGTAGGGTTGGGTTGATTTTTGACGGCCAATTATCTACACAAGGGATATAGGTCCGGGTGGGAAGTGCCCTCCGTGGGGGTCTTTCTAAGGGAACCTAATCCGTATTTACACATGGAAAATCCACGGCTCGAAGAAAACCACGAAAACTCCGAACGATTAGGCCGACGGGCGCGATTGGTGTCGAACCCAGCACCTCCCGTCTACCAGCTTCGAGAGCAGAACCTCTCGGCCACTGGTGGGGCATAGCCTGTGTAGGATCAGAGACTGTTACCATTGAGTCGCAACTATTACTTTTATATTTGGTTTATATTCCCTGAAATTGCGTAGAAATCGTAATTTAGGACTTTTTTAGAATGCTTTTCGCACCTCCCTTTCACTTCAACCCTTTTTAATTCGGATTTATTTTCGACAGTCCTTCGAGGGCATTTATATTTTATAAGTAACTACCATGCCCTATTTAAAGTTTCTAGCCTTCTCAGTATAACAGATATCACAATTTAGAAAGTTGTTTGCTCCTGCAACCCTCTGGTGGTTGTGGCACAGACATAAAATATAGCTTATGTTTGAGCAGGTTCTATCACTAACAATTTGTAATGATTATTTTTTAATTGGTTTGATATTTGATATGATTACATAAAAATTGTATTTTATAACGCTTTTCGCTCACTTCATCTTTTTAAATTTGAAATTTTCTTTCGACAGTTCTTAGAAAGCAGTTGCATCTTGTAAGTAAATACCATGCCATACTTCAAAGTGTTAGACCCTTCAGTTATACCAAAAACGCAAATTAGATCATGTTTTGCTTTTGCAACCCTCAGATGGTAGTGACAGCAACATAAAATATAACCTATGTTATAGCAGGGACTGTCACCATTGATTTGCAACCATTACTTTTGAAATAGCTTTGGGATTTCCTGAGATTGAGTAGAAATCGCAATTTAGAACGTTTTTAGAACGCTTTTCGCGCCTTTTTACCCCTTTTTAAATTTCCAATTTTTTCGAAACTGTTCTTAAAGATCATTTATATGTAATAAATATGTACCTTGCCTAATTTTAAGTTGCTAGCCCCTACCGATCACAAAAATCGAAATTTGGAACGCTTTTTTGCTCCTGCAACTTCTAGGTGATAGTGATACCGACTTAAAATAGCGTCTATGTTAGAACAGAGGCTGTCAGCATAAATTTCTTACCATTACTTTTGAAATCAGTTTGATTCTTCCTGAGATATTGGTGACAAATCGGCATTTAGAAAGTTTTTAGAACGCTTTTCGCTCATTTTGCTCCTGCATCTCCTCTATGGTAGTGAAAACAGATATAAAATATAGCCTATCTTGGAGCAAGATCTGTCCCCATCATTTTTACACCATTATATTTGAAATCGGTTCAGTATTTCCTGAGATTGCTAGAAATCGCAATTTAGAACGTTTTTTACAACGCTTTTTGCGCATTTTGACCCCCCTTTTAAATTTCGACTTTTATAGGAAATGTCCTTAGAGATCATTGATATCTTATAACTAACTACCATTCTAAATTTCACGATTTAAGGCCCTTCCGTCACGCAAAATCCGCAATTTAGAACGTTTTTTCTCCTGCACCCCCTTTGGGGTAGTGGCAACGACATAAAACATAGCCTATGTTGGAGCAAGGGTTATCACCATCATTTTGACGCCATTATTTTTTAATCGGTTTGGTATTTCCTGAGATTGTGTAGAAATCACCATTTAGAACGTTTTTTAGAACGCTTTTCGCGCATTTTCACCCCTTTTTAATTTCGAATTGTTTAAGAACTGTTCTTAGAAATCCTTTATATCTAATAAGTAGCTGATACTTCAAATTTCATATTTCTAGGCCCTTCAGTAACACATAAATCGCATTATTAGAACGTTTTTTGCCCCTACACCCCCTTTGGGGTAGTGGCACCGACATAAAACATAGCCCATCTTGGAGCAAACGTTGTCACTATCATTTTTACACCAATATTTTTTAAATGGGTTTGGTATTCCCTGAGATTATGTAGAAACTACCATTTAGAACGTTTTTTAGTACGCCTTTTGTGCATTTTCACCCCTTTTAAATTTCGAATTGTTTCAGAACTCTCCTCAGACATCATTTATGTCTTATATGTAACTAATATTCCAAATTTTATATTTCTAAGCTCTTCAGTAACACAAAAATCGCATTTTTAGAACGTTTCTTGCTCCTACACCCCTTTGGGGTAGTGGCACCGACATAAAACATAGCCTATCTTAGAGCAAACGTTGTCACTATCATTTTGACACCAATATTTTTTAAATCGGTTTGGTATATCCTGAGATTATGTAGAAACTACCATTTAGAACGTTTTTTAGAATACTTTTTGTGCATTTTCACCCCTTTTAAATTTCGAATTGTTTAAGAACTGTTCTTAGACATCATTTATATCTTATAAGTAACTAATATTCCAAATTTCATATTTCTAGGCCCTTCAGTAACGCAAAAATCGCATTTTTAGAACGTTTTTTGCTCCTACACCCCCTTTGCGGTAGTGGCATCGACATAAAACATAGCCTATGTTGGAGCAAACGTTGTCACTATCATTTTGACACCAATATTTTTTAAATCGGTTTGGTATTTCCCGAGATTATGTAGAAACTACCATTTAGAACGTTTTTTAGAATGCTTTTTGTGCATTTTCACCCCTTTTAAATTTCGAATTCTTTAAGAATTGTTCTTAGACATCATTTATATCTTATAACTAATATTCCAAATTTCATATTTCTAGGCCCTTCAGTAACGCAAAAATCGCCTTTTTAGAACGTTTTTTGCTCCTGCACCCCCTTTGGGGTAGTGGCACCGACATAAGATATAGCCTATGTTCTAAGTTGGACTAACACCATCATTTTGATACCATTACTTTTGGAATCGGTTCGGTAGTTCCTGAGCTTACTTCCTACAAATAAACAATTTTTTCCTCTTTATAATAGGAGTATATATATATACTAGCAAACCCCGCGGCTTTGCTCGCGTAATATTTGAAATATGCCAAGTGATATTTATATGTCTAATTTTTATTAAAAGGTACTAACTAAATTTTTATTTTATTAAAAGGTAATATTTTAGTTTATTAAAAGGTACTTATTAATTTTAGGAATAATTAAAACAATTACTATTTAAAACACAATTTGATTAAGCATCATTGTTACACTGCATAAAGCAGACATGAGACTTAAATTAATAAAACGAAATAAAACTAAATAAATAATAATTTAGAAGATATTTTGAAACTTTTATGCTCAGTTAATACGCTCATTTCAGTATTCATTTGAAGTTTTGAATTTTTTAGAAACCATCTTCTTACATCTTAAAATTAACCATCATGTCAAATTCCAAGTTCTACCACCTCTCTCAACATAAAGGGCTGTGTTGAAATTGAAACTGTCACCATTAATTTGCCAACATTAATTTTGAAATTGGTTTGTTATTTCCTAATATTCCACAGAAACGTAATTTAGAAAGCTTTTAAAGGCCTTTTTTAGAGCGTTTGTTGTTCCTGTGAGCCCCAGGTGGTAGAATCATCGGCATAAAATATAGCCTGTGTAGGATCAGAGACTGCTACCATTGATTCGCAGCTATTACTTTTATATTTGATTTATTTTCCCTGAAATTGCGTAGAAATCGTAATTTAGGACTTTTTTAGAATGCTTTTCGCACCTCCCCTTCACTTCACCCCCTTTTAATTCAAATTTATTTTCGACAGTCCTTCGAGGGCATTTATATTTTATAAGTAACTACCATGCCATATTTAAAGTTTCTAGCCTTTTCAGTATCACAGAAATCGCAATTTAGAAAGTTTTTAGCTACTGCAACCCTCTGGTGGTAGTGGCACAGACATAAAATATAGCTTATGTTTGAGCAGGTTCTATCACCAACAATTTGTCATCATTATTTTTTTTATCGGTTTGGCATTTGATAAGATTACATAAAAATTGTTACTTACAACGCTTTTCGCTCACTTCGTATTTTAAATTTTAAATTTTCTTTTGACAGTTCTTAGAAAGCAGTTGCATCTTGTAAGTAAATACCATGCCATACTTCAAAGTGTTAGACCCTTCAGTTATGCAAAAAACGCAAATTAGAACATGTTTTGCTTTTGCAACCCTCAGATGGTAGTGACAGCAACATAAAATATAACCTATGTTATAGCAGGGACTGTCACCATTGATTTGCAACCATTACTTTTGAAACAGCTTTGGAATTTCCTGACATTGAGTAGAAATCGCAATTTAGAATGTTTTTAGAACGCTTTTCGCGCATTTTCACCCCTTTTTAAATTTCCAATTTTTTCGAAACCGTTCTTAAAGATCATTTATATGTAATACATATTTACCTTGCCTAATTTTAAGTTGTTAGCCCCTACCGATCACAAAAATCGAAATTTGGAACGCTTTTTTGCTCCTGCAACGTCTAGGTGATAGTGATACCGACTTAAAATAGCGTCTATGTTAGAACAGAGGCTGTCAGCATCAATTTCTTAACATTACTTTTGAAATCAGTTTGATTCTTCCTGAGATATTGGTGACAAATCGGAATTTAGAACGTTTTTAGAACGCTTTTAGCTCATTTTGCTCCTGCATCTCCTCTGGATTAGTGGAAACATATATAAAATATAGCCTATATTGGAGCAAGATCTGTCACCATCATTTTAACGCCATTATATTTGAAATCGGTTCATTATTTCCTGAGATTGCATAGAAATTGCAATTTAGAACGTTTTTTACAACCCCCTTTGTGGTAGTGGCACCGACATAAAACATAGCCTATCTTGGAGCAAACGTTGTCTCTATCATTTTGACACCAATATTTTTTAAATCGGTTATGTATTTCCTGAGATTATGTAGAAACTACCATTTAGAACGTTTTTTAGAACGTTTTTTAGAACGCTTTTTGTGCATTTTCACCCCTTTTAAATTTCGAATTGTTTAAGAACTGTTCTTAGAAATCCTTTATATCTAATAAGTAGCTAATATTTCAAATTTCATATTTCTAGGCCCATCAGTAACGCAAAAATCGCATTTTTAGAACGTTTTTTGCTCCTGCACCCCCTTTGGGGTAGTGGCACCGACATAAAATATAGCCTATGTTCTAAGTTGGACTAACACCATCATTTTGATACCATTAATTTTGAAATCGGTTTGGTATTTCCTGAGATTATGTAGAAACTACCATTTAGAACGTTTTTTAGAACGCTTTTTGTGCATTTTCACCCCTTTTAAATTTCGAATTGTTTAAGAACTGTTCTTAGACATTATTTATATCTTATAAGTAACCAATATTCCAAATTTCATATTTCTAGGCCCTTCAGTAACGCAAAATTCGCATTTTTAGAACGTTTTTTGCTCCTGCACCGCCGTTGGGGTAGTGGCACCGACATAAGATATAGCCTATGTTCTAAGTTGGGCGAACACCATCATTTTGATACCATTACTTTTGGAATCGGTTCGGTAGTTCCTGAGCTTATCTCCGACAAATAAACAATTTTTACCTCTTTATAATAGGAGTATGATATATATATATATATATATATATGTGTGTGTAATTCAAATGGAAATTTCATTTCGGCTGCTTAGAACTTGGGTTTTGCTGAACTTACACTGTTCGATAGGTAATTTTTCGGGGAAGGTTTTAATCGCATTATGGTTTAAAGTTCTTTTATGAGATGACCCTGATAATGAAAAATTGGCCTTTATAAAAGATTCTGCCGAATGTGTTTCGATGGAGCTTGGACTGTAATTAGATAATTTTCAAGGAAAGATTTCAGTATAAACCATGTCCTTCTACGTTGCTTAGCCATACAGTTTTGGGGGAAATTCTGTAATCTGGTGAACTCAATTATCACAATTTAGCCTTTAAAAAAAGTTATAATAAACGGTTTTTGATAGAATTTGCATTGTTAGTTTGACAATTTTTCAGACATAGTTTTAGTATATAATGTATTGTTCGACACTGTTTAGTCATAGTACAAGGGGGTAAATTCTGTAATTTTCAAATTTTTCCTTTGCGAAGTGGAAGAAATGGGTTTGGAGAGAAAAGGAAAGTTTTAATGCATATTTTCTGCTCAATAATTATAGAATTTATTTACTATAAAGAAGACACTTATCTCTTTTTATATAAAAACAGAAGTAAATTGTATATAAATAACAAAAATATTAATATTCATAAATAAAAGGTTTATATATAGGAATACATATTTTAAAAAGCATAAAAGTTCATTTTATTTGTTTTCACAGCTGTTCATATCATTTGGTCACAAATCTCACTTTCTGAAGCCCGAATTGCCCCAAGCTTTATAACATCTAACAATACCCATAGATCTAAAATCAGGAAAATTGGAAAGTAGATGTAGTTTATAAAGTATGCCTTAATTAAGGAGATAAATTACGTAATCGAGTCCAGAGACAATTGGCATATTAGGTACAGATAAGTTACATAATTGAGCCTACAGACAAATGACGTATGTTACCGGGCGTGGTTCGACGCACAATTAACTTAGGAAAAGGTTAAAATTGATTCTGTGTTTTTAAAGCGAACCAATTCTGTAACCGAATTTACAGAGAATTGGCGAAATTTGAGAAATAGTTTTTTGGAGACATTTTGCTACATTTACGATATACCAACACCATACCAAAATGTACGCTATTGCGCCATTTATTTCAACCCTAAACGTGCAAACATATTTTGGTACTTTTCCAGTATAGGGATCTTGGCGAAATAGAGAAAATAGCATTGGCGGGGAAGGAAATTTGGCAACATATTTTCTGTCAACCAATTCGCTGTTTCATTTCATATACACAAGCATTTCTTTCTATGTTTATATAATTTATTTAACATAAAGATGCTATTTATCTAATTTTATATAGAAACAGCAGTAATTTGGGTACTACTTAGTTATCCTGTTGAACAATTTCGCTAAATTATATAAATCGCCAAATTATACAAATTGACATAATTTTTATTTTAAATAACGAAAGAACAAATAAATTAGTATAAAATTAATAAAAATACAACTATAACGTCGAAATAAAAATCACTTCATGTCGTAAATACGTGTAACTTGCTTAAAGTCAAGTGTATGTGACATTTATGATCAACCATTATTGGCATTTAATCTTATAGTTTGGCGATAGATTTTTGATCGACGGGATAACTAAGTAGTAGTACCGTAATTTGTATGTAAAAAACATTAATAATATACACATATAAACAAACAAAAATTTCATCAAGTTGGTTTTCTTAACTGTTTATATCAATTAGCAACAAATCTCTCTTACTGATGTCCGAATTGCGCCAAGCTATTTAAAAAAAAACGCCAAGGCGCCTATAGTGGAAAAGTACCAAATTTAATTGCAAACTGTGCCAAACATTGTGGCTTGCTATTTATTGAATGCGAATTTCTTTTGGCTTTAATCATTATTCAATCGTAACACTGCAAAAAATTTAATTAACTGTTTTTTTTAAATTAAAAGTATTTTTTATTATTAAATAAAATTAAGTTATAACTTCATTTTTCACTGATTAAAAAGCGAAACGTTTACTGCAGTGCTAAGAGACACTTAGAATTTCATGTGCGTAGTTTAAATGGCGATTTTGAAAAAAAATATTTTATAATATCGGAACCCACACCAAATATGCTCATTTTACCGAGAATGTTTTGGCTCAAAATGAAATACAATTGTTGCAGACATAATTGTAAATCTCAATACGCGACGACTGAAAAGTCTTTAAAATTATTCAGCAGAGACAACGAGAAATAACTTAGTTTCATAAATTTTAAGATTCAATATTCTTATCGATCTATTTACTTCTGCTTTTACTATATATACGAAAGTAAAATGCAAATGGGAAATTCGTCCCGGCTGCATATAACTTGGGCTCACCTGACTTGATTTTGATGAGAATCGAAATGATAGTTATATACTTTTTCAGGGAAGATTTTGCATATAACATATCCTTGTATGTTGCTTATACCTATAATTATGTTTAAAAGTTAGATAATCATACGAACCTGATTATGAAAGATTAGTCTTTTTAAAAGATTCAGCAGAATGGATTTCGATTGAATTTGCACTGTTAGATAGATAATGTTTCAGGCAGGGTTTTAGTATATATTATACCCTTCTGCATTTCTTAACAATAGAGATGTGGTGGAAAGTCCTATAATCAGTTGAACCAGATTATGAAAGTTTAGCATTTTTAAAAAGTTCTACAGAACGGATTTTGATAGGAATTCCATTGTTAGTTCCATACCTATTCAGATATGGTTTTACTATTTTGCATATTGTGCTACGTTGCTTAGTCATAAAATAAAGGCGGAAAGTTCCATAATCATGTGAAACCGATTATGAAAGATTAGACTTTTCAAAAAGTTCTAAATGGCGGATATTGATAATACTTGCTTTGTTGATTAGACAATGTTTGGGAGGTTTCAGTTTATTGCGTATCATTCTACTTTCCTTAGTTATAGAATTATGGGGAGAATGTTCTATAAACAGGTGGACCCCAATATGAAAGGTGGGCCTTTAGAAAAAGTTTTACTGGATGGATTTTGTCAGTTTGTTTGTTTGCTTTATTAGTTAAATAATTTTTCAGGTTTTGTTTTATTACATTGCATATTGTAATATCATTCTTTACCAAATCCTACTGTGATTGATCAATTAAAAGTGTTGAGATCTTAATAGCGGAAAATTTGTCTGCACATTAGAAAATATAATACACAATGGCGTTCATGTCGTTTTCTGCAGTACAAAAGAACATTTCAATAAGGTTCCAGATTGCTTTAAATCGCAATATCAAACTCACTGATACATTTAGTTTGATTCAAGATTCGTTTGGATAAACAGACCAGCGTAGCGGGCATAGCCTGCTAGTATTTTATAATAAAGTAGCAGCTTACTTTGAATTACATGGAATATAATCTCAGAAATTTAAATTTATTCTTACCTATTTCAAGTTGATAAATTCTTCACCATCTGAAATAACTGAACAAAACTTAACTTTCAACTAAACTCTTTTAACTCTCTAAAGACCAGAGAGCAAACTTCCCTTATGCCTCAAAAGACCAGAGAAACGGCCCACAGCCTTCGAAAATTTCGCCCCCATCTCATCTGTCTAGCGTAAATCAGTGGGTGGGATTTCTGTTCAGAAGTTCACCGCCTGTGTTGAGAGGGAAAATGAGACAGGATTTTTTATCGGGATTGTGGGCAAAGGGAAAAAATATCCATCACGGTTATCAAAGGAAGTAATAGTTAATTGATGATGCTATAGTCTGACCCTTCTCAGCAGTGCTCAAGTAATTAAATGATAAATTTAAATAAATGATAAAAACATCTAAAATTGTATTGTCTGTGGCAGATTCCTTTCGATTATTTAAAAAAGAAGTGTTTTTGTTCATCAGAAATAATGACAACTTGCTACATGGCAATTAGATGTGTTAAATTTAGGCTGCATGAAACCAATGTAAAAAAGAAAAAAAAACTATGTAAAAAAAGAAAGAAAGAAATGAATGAAAATTGGAAATAAATTTTATTTCTTTCTACATTTAGAAAATATTTATAATATTAATTTTAAACATGGAATCGTATTGCACTGAATGTAATTTAGACAAAAATTGCGAAATTTACCTTGCAATCTTTACAATTGATACATTTACTTTGCAGTTTTCGCAATAAAAATGCGCATTTTTAATAATGCTATTTTCATTCGCGAAAGTTTTTGCCTTTTACAAATTCACTCACTAATTTTTGAGCCGATTTAATATATTTTGTATCTTTATTAATTGGTCGCATTTGTAAAATAATATTTCTCTATTACCAAGTACTCTTTGTTTTAAAAATCATGAAAATTTTATTCGAGTAAGTATGCGCTTTTACGACGATTAATTAGCATTATATTCATATTAAAAGTACGTTTCCCTTTTTTTCCCTCACAAAATGGCATGAATAAATATTTAATAATCATTATTATTTCCTCTCGCCCTTAAAAAATAAAATGAAACTGTTGCAACCATTTCAGTTTATTAAGAAAATATCATTAATAAAATTTTTGAACTCATATGTAATGTTGAAAATAACTTTTTAAATTTGTAGAGCTATTTTGAGATAGCTGTTCTCTTGCAAATAAATAATGTTTGTTTAGAATCACAATTCATGCTATTTTCCCAATCAAGGTATAAAGGAGTGCATCTATAGGAAATACATACCTAAACTCAGATTATACTATATGTATGCTTAATGATGCTATATTAAACATGATTATTTATGACTATTTAGCCCATTATTAGTGCTTTATTACGCATGATTATTTATGATTATTTAGCATATCATTTATGTTATATTAATTTATACATAAAATTATGTTTTCAGGGTTTAATTTTGTAAGGTGTAATTCACACAAAAACAATTTTATGTGAAAAAGTGCATGGTACCAATATTTTTTGGCTCTTCAATCCAAGAACATATACATTGCAAAGATGATTTTGAAATGTGTGAGATGGTGAGATCAAAATATTTTGATGTTTAAATTATTGAATCCGGATGATACACATGATTAAAAAATGACAAATTAAGGAAAATATTTCTTTAAAGGCATTTTTTAAATCAAGAATTTTAATAAATTTAAACACTTTATTATTGTTAAGACATTAAAAATATAACTTCATTGTATCTCTTATCTCATATAAAAGCTTTGCTTAATTTTGTTTTTGTTTTTTATCTTGTGATGCAGCGCGAACCGTCATCTGAAGGAACCTTTAACTTCATGTATCTCAGAATGAATTTTTTCATGATTTGCCAACTTTGAAACATATATCTAAAATGTCTTATAAAGTATTTGTATGAAATTTTCAATAGAGTTTCTGTATTATATTTCTAAAAAATTGTCTTCAGGATTTATTATTTTGAGTGAGAATTGCGAAAATATGCTAATTTATGCAAAAGTTACGCGTGAAAAAAACTTTATTTTTTTCACTTTAAAATTTATTATGAACTTTATAAGTATTATTTTTAAGACTTCTGACCACAAGTTAAAAGTACACATTATCTGTATACAATAGGGCAAAAATTATGCAAATCAGGCAAGTAGTTCAAGAGTTATATATAAAAAAAATTAAACATGTTTAAATTCTTAAATTTAAAATTTTTTAATGTTTTAAAGTTTTCAGTATTTTTTACATGCAATAAATTCCTTACATGAACACATATTTCACACACACACACACACAAAAAAAAAAAAAAAAAAAAAAGAAAAGGAAAAAAAAAAGATATTCAAAAATATCAGGTGCATTCTCACAATCTTTTGACTTTCATGTCCCTGAATAATAATTTTTATTTTAATACACTTTTTTTTTTTAAATTTAATATACTGGAGAACATCCCATTGCATGATTGCATAACAATATTAGCGAAATATATAAGTTTTGGACGATGTTGGAGGTCCAAATACCAGGAAAACTCCTATACCGTCCTATGTCCCTGATGCTGATTTTTAAGTTTGGAGCTGTCTGTATAAAATTGTTTCAATAAAAGTAATTCAATGTAACTTTTTTCCGAAACTGGGATAATTGTTTTATATGAATATGTAACAAAAAATTAACCTGCACACATTTTTACGGTTGATATTATTTTTTGAACTCTGTCCCTGGGTTTTTCATCCTTATCGTCCTTCTTGCTATACTTATATAGAAAATCACTTCAGATGCAGCCACATACTTTTTTTCCAGTTTTTCCGATGCAGAAGTACGATAGAGAAAGAATGTCTAAAATTATTTGATAGGAAATTTACTGCAGAATTTAAATCAACATTTAAATATCAATTTCAAGATCGTGGCTTTATTGGTAATCTTACCGTCCGCAAGGTTTATTCCTGCACTTTTCGAGGTAAATAAATAATAATAATAAAAAAAAAAATTTAATCCAATGTTAACAACTGTTTCTAAACATCAATGAACATTGTGGTTATCACTTAGTTTTAACATGATTTGTCTAAAAATAGGTGGCAATTTCCCTTACCGTTCTATCCTTATCGTTCCCTTTTTTCACATTTCGTCCCTTTTTTCCTATACCGTCCCCTTTTTTTACCTTACCGTCCCTTCTTTAACACCCCTTTAAGGCAATGTTATGCAAAAATTCTGCAATTAAAAGTACTATCACATTTTTATTATTTCTTATTTGAATGTCCTGTGGGTACTATGCAAATTCATTATAAGTAAAAATTTAGAAGAAAATAAAACGTTATAGTGGTAAAATGGTAAGGAAAATTAAACTCGCAAGTTTAATTTAAACCTCAGTTAAATAAAATATTTTTCACTGCTGACCATTTTTTCTTTATTTTGAATCATTAAGGCATTCGTCTATCTGATTAAAATGTTATTTAAGGAAGTTTAATTTCACCAGATTTTTTTCCCCGAAAGTCAAAAGATTGTGAGAATGCCCCATCTACACATAAAGAAACAGAATTTTGTGCCCCGCATTCCTTAGTCTTATTAGCATGCCAAGTAGACGTAAAATTCAACTGTTTTCAACTTTCAGGTATACTAAAATATCAAAGGAAGACAAAAGTCTTCCTTTTAAATGCCATTTTGTTATTAACCACAAACGGTTGCAGAAGAAAGGATGATAATTGTAGTTGCAGAAGGAGCACTTTTTCGCCTTAACTTAGCCTTATGATATCCAGTTGCTCCTTAAAAGCTCTTTTTTTTCAAGCAGTTTAAATCTTTAGAATGGATTATCTTTTGGTTCCGACATATTTTAAAGACAGATTTCTTAAACATCCTTGTATTATTTATTTATTTTATTTATTATTATGAAAAAAAAAGTATGTTATCAATATGTTATCACATAGTGGCTGGTTAATTCTGTTTTGTAATTCAATGTCGTCATAGGATTAAAAAGTCAAATAAATTTTATTGTGTCATTAGGCAAATAATTCCCTTATAAGATAAGCTCTGATAAGATGAGAAGAAATTTTTTTAACGATGAGATTTTTAGGGTTAAGTAATTTAAACTGCATTTAAAAAAATAAAAATATTCCAAATTTCTCAAAATTATTGTGAAATACACACCTTGCACTTATTAAAAGAAGTTTTGTATTTTCTTGGAGAGGAAACTCTTTTTTAAAAAATCATAATCCAGAAAACAATAGTAATATCTTTGTAATCATTAAATTGTCAAATGCAAGAGTTTAAAATTATTGTCTTTTATTTCAAAATGGTAGTGGTGAAACAATTAAAAGAAAATTAAAAATTCATCTAATAATAGTCTATGTTTTATCCATGGATATGCTTTCACGTCAAAGATACAGCTTAACAACAGCTTCATTTAAAGTAGGCATTTGTCTCAGACTTTTATTTCAGTATACAGTTTTTTTTTAATTTTGTTATTCGTATTAGTTAGAAGGATGCAAAAAGAAAAAAAAATAAAGCAAGCCTATTTTTATTTGAATGACTGATTTCTTCTAATAGAAGAAATAATGCTTCATTGGGGTTTTTGTGTGCGTAATATTACAAATATATATATATATATTCTCATTCCTTCCAAATTATCAAAATTTTTTTTTCTTTTGAAAAAGAATTGCAGTAACATTTATTAAAAATAACGTCTAACCTTTAGCTTCTGTAATGCATTTATTTAAACACATTGACAGTATTCACGTAGCAGCTCACACATATCTACTTTAGTTATCAATTTATAAATTCAAGAAAAAAAAAAAAAAAGAAAAAGAAAAAGAAAAAAAAAACATTTCTAATATATATTTTTTTTTTCAAATAAATTTATGAAAGACTTGAGATTTTTAACCGTATAACATGTTGACGCAGCATAAATGTTATATTATAATATTATACAAGTATTATAATGCGTTTAAATTTGTATTTGACTTTGGCAGAAAATTAACAGATTAAACGATAAACATTATTTCTGGTTTTGCGAGAAAATTTTTGTTAACCAGTCAAGCGCACTTCCATGGGTGTCATGGAGTATCATGACGCCCATCTAAACGAAGAAAGATACAAAAATACATTTAAAAAATTATGTGAAGTTAGTTTAAAGACAATCTCGCCCAACACCGCAAATTTTTCTGACGCACAGAATGTAATTAAAATGGAAATATATAAAACTCGTTCTTTAATCGTCAGCAATCGATCAGCGTTTTTCACTTTTTTTTATATATTTTATGCAGCTTCAATTATAACTAATTGCTCCCTTTTAATAATCTTTTCGTGACTGTAGAGTCGCAAAAATCAAACAAAACAGCTAGCTTTTTTGAAACTTATCTGAAAGATCTTACAATCTTGAAACTTTATTCGATTTCTTAGTATCTGAATATAACTTATGAATTTTATACATTTACGAATATATCTCCAAATGTTATTAATTTACGAATATACCTGAAAATTTTATGCATTTACGAATGAAAATATAACTTTGTTATGTGTCATGAAACAGAGAATTTAGAATTGTAGCAAACATAAGCTATAAGAATTTATATTATAGTTATGAGCCCCTCACTTTCCGACAAATAGACATGACCCTCACCCTTCGCTCTTTTTTAATAGAAAACTGGATTCGTCCTTGTAACGAGTACTGCAAGAACACCGTATTCGAGAAAAACTAAGGAATTCCATTCTGTGATGCGCACTGCATGGGGTCCAATCGGCCGTCTTCAAAAAGATTTTTGATAAAAGAGAAGAAAGTGAAAACAAATAGGTACTTCGCTTCGAGCCTTTCTCCTTACAAAGCGTGGGAAAAAATGTCACACGGCTTACATTTTGTTTGAATAGTGATTCACTAAAAAAAAGGAAAAAAAAAAACATTTTTTTCATTTTTCTTAAATTTTATGAATGAATAATTTCAAGATTGATAACTTTTAAGAGAATTCGAATTCATAAATTGTCGAACAATTTATATAATATTTTTGCATGAACATTTTATGAAAAATTAACAATATTACATTTTAAAAATAAATTGATGTTTCTTTATTGATATACTTTATCTGTAAACAAAATGTAGAATGTGATCGAACTAACTTTTATAAAATTTATTTGGATTTATTTATTTGTTATACAAGGGGAGTCTGCTCCATAAGATATCGCTTACTCACATCCAGATCCAGAACGATCGAAAAGAAGGTAATTTTTTATGTTTCAAAAACAGTACGTGATTACAGAAAATTGAATGATATTATCAAGAACGTTGGGGATCTTCTGTTATCTTTTTGCCATGTACATGGATATTTTTCAGTTCCCAAGGCCGCATCCACCACTATCATGACACATGACAGCTGTTTTCGTGATAAAGTAAGATAAGTTTCAAATTTCAAAGTCAGCTTGTAGAAAACAGTTAAGTAAAAACAATGTCGCTTCTTCTCAGACTTTTATAATAAAGATACAGACAATCCTATTCCTTTGGCTCAATGCTATAAGAAATGAATGTGTTGAGGGGAAAAAAAAACCTTCAGTACCACGCTATTGAAAAACACTGCAATTAGATGTTTATGCTTATATTATATTTTACCTCTAGTTTTAGATATTTTCAGGAAGTGGTATAGGATATACATGAATTCTTTTAATGCAACTTCATACATATTATTTATAAAATGAAAGTTGTTTATTTTAAATAATAAGCATATATAAATTTTGTAATATGTATTTATCGAATAATAATTTGTACAAACAAAATTTATTTTTCTATTATTACTAACTATTTTATTTAGTATTAGATGGAAAAATTTAGCAGATATTCTTATTCAGATGATAGTAATTTGAAAAACGTTTTCCTTTTTACTTATAAAAGCAAGACTTCTGAAAGAAATTTTTATCGAAATAAAAATTTCGAAACTATTTTAGAGATACAACAACTGCAGGAATATGGTCATCAGTGAGCAATTGAAGATTTGATAAATTTATTGCTAAATGAAAAACACTATTGATTAAAACGCATTTAAATAATAATTTTTACATAATTTTACATATAAACTGGACTTTGTAATTTGACAGAAAGATCAGCTTTGTTGAACGTAATTTTTTTCTTTTTCTTTTATTATCATTATAAGATGAAATTACACTTTTGTTATTTTTTAGAGTTATTTTCATGTATTCACATGCACAGATGCAATTTGAATATGGTAGACTCACTTATTTATTGTACATTTGTCTTACTTCTATTTATTCCTGTGTGTTTTTCGTTTATAAATACTTATTTACATGATTGCACTAATTTAGAGCTTACATAAATTATAGATTTTACACAATTGGTTTTTTTTTTTTTTTTTTTTTTTTTGCAATAACAGTTATTATAACATATTTATTTTCCTGGTAAATATTTCTGCAGTCTTGAACACCATAAAATTGTTTACGCATTGTAATAAATTTATCAGGCATTATAATAAAGTGTCGAAATTCTGATACAGTGCAAAATATTCATGATTTTACAAAGGAAAAAAAAAAAAAACCTTTTTACATGCTTACATTAAGATTAAATGGTATATAACCCCCCCCCCCCCTTTTATGGCGTTTACTTGCATCTAAAAAAGCTCTCAGTATAAAACGCTAATATATTTTAAGTATCTTAATGCAAGAGTATATTAAAGCCACATAATTTCAATGAATGGTCACATAATTTTATAAGAAACAGTAATAGTTTTTATAAGAAAGTTTGCGCGGCATTGTAAAATTTACTGAAAAGTTATTGCAGTCTATAAAAACAGTTATTTTAGCAGTTAAAGTAGTGTTGTTTAAGATAATATTTAAACGACAAATATTCTTAATCAAAATAAGAATCACTAATAATAATCATCTTCATCTTCCTGAAGTTAAAAACAAATGTTTTTAGAATTAATGCAAGCATGTTAAAGCTATGCATAAACACAGATAATAAAAATTATTATTCTCGAGGCAAAAAGCCTTTCTTTTTCTTAAAATGGCATAAATTATAATGAATAATTTTTGCCTTATTTAAAAATTAATTATTATTTATCTATATATATATCAGGTGTCGATTCAGGTAAATTTTGGGGTCTCTTTACAGACCCTTCACACGCATACAAAAAAAAAAAAAAAAAAAGAATAATAATAATAATAATAATAATAATAATAATAGTAATAAAGCCTATCACAAAATTACTTTTAATAAAATAGTTTCCCTCACAAAATTCCTTTTTTATAAACTAGCTCGATTCACAAAAATTCAGTTCTATAAAACCACACTCTTCATTAATTATTTTCATTTTATTAGGTTTTGCAAACAAAACAAGTTGTTCAAATTTGACATTTGGATGGCTTAATTTCATCTTTCATTACATTTTTTTTTTTTTTTTTTTTTTACAAAATTATATTACATTTTACAAAAACAACTTTTATTCTTCACAATATGGATAAAGAAACGAAAAAAAATGCATCGACTTATATATACATGTCTATTATTTTAAAAAAACTTAAGAAACATTAAATCGTAAGATATAATTTCTCATTTCATGAAAAAATATCTTTATATATATATATACATATATATAACGCGTAATTTTCGTTAAATGGCTGTAATAATTTTTAGTTTAAAAAAAGCTCTTTTAATGGAAAAATCTCTTTACACGTTTAGAGAATTTCCTAAAATAAAACTTTTTATCAATAAATTTATATCGTTTTATATATTTAAAAAACATGTATTAACTATATTAATCCATACAGACTTTTTAATATAATAAATACATATAGATTTTTTTTTAAATCTAATAAATACATATAGATTTTTTAATCTAATAAATACATACAGATTTTTTAATCTAATAAATACACACATTATATTAATTTTAGAAAGCTCAACTAATTAAGAAATCAGCGTATATTTAATAGTTTGTTATGCTTTACAATATTCAGCTAATGAAAGTTTTCCATTGAAAAAATCCCTGCAAAACTACCGCTTTTAGGGAAAGTCAGCATGAAAGAAAGACTGATTCTTATCGAAATAGAAAGTAGGAACCACCTGACAACCAAACAATTGGCAAATTGATTGGAGTAGCT
The DNA here is from genome assembly GCA_963932465.1 of Maratus speciosus. NCBI lineage: Eukaryota > Metazoa > Arthropoda > Arachnida > Araneae > Salticidae > Maratus > Maratus speciosus. The sequence continues at coordinate 294,085,366 of OZ010791.1, forward strand.
ACCACCCTTCTGGTAAGTGGGGGTAGGAATGACTTTCCATTTTCGGCCGGCGGCTTCGGTCGTCTGCTTGGCCGGCCGCTTAGGCCGTTCTGGTCGCCAAAAGGTTAACGTTTATTCAAGAAAAAGTCACAAAATAAGATTTTTCAAGCCCCCCCCCCCCCCAGTGTCAGTGATGTGTCTTATCAGAATTGTAAGATGAGTTTGCCAAAAAAAAAAAAAAAAGAAAAAGAAAGAAAGAAAGAAAAAGAAAAGGAACCGAAAAACAGCATAGTCCGTACCCGTGAAATTTTAGTTGACCTTGAAGGGGAAATCACCGACGCCAAGGTTCTGAACCTATTGTGCAATGTAACCACTAGGGTGGAACTAAAAAACGAAGTTTCGAATTTTATATTCTAATAGTGATTATTTTTTTCCTTTTTAACTCCATAAAAAGAAAATATTTTTCTTTTAATTTTAAAATGATATTTTCCGGTTCCTCAAAGCGCCTGATTTTCCATAAAAAACGAAAAAAAGCCAATAATTGCATGAAAAGTTTTTTAAGCTTATTGTTAAAGTTATATTTTGCAAAATTAAATTAATTAAGTGTTAATGTCCTGTAATAAAGAGAATAATTTAGTTTGAGTGCCTTAGAAAAGTTAACCCCACTTTATTTGACTTTTGTAGAAGCCAGCGTCGTGGGCATAGGCTTTCATTATCTCTGATTTATTTGGCTGCGTCAAATAACAAGTTAGTCCGATTTAACGAGTGTTAACAGTTTCTTTAATTATTTTTCAATAAACATTCGGTGTCAAAAGTGACAAAGTCTGTTAACGTATCTAAATCTAGATAATTGTTGAAGTGTCCTGTATTTCGTGAACCAAAACAATTAACATTAGACTGTCATCTTTGACGAACATATGAAGACATATGAAACATTATTTTTGGGTTCAATTTAACTTAAAATCTGACAGCTGAAATCTGGTACACACTATTTCTAAAATATCTAAAGCTCTTGATGATACAATTAAAAGTGTATTGTTGAGACCTTCAATTCCAACGGTTTCTGATACACAAATCATAAAAAATGATTAGAGACTAGTGCGAGAAATGTCAAAATTTGAAGAAAAATATTAAGATTAGAAAGAATAATCCCACATTCAATATAAAATTGCAAAATGTTAGGTAATCCCGTAAAAAACATTTCTTTGTGTAAAAGCACTAAATATTATCGTGTATCAGAACAAGAACGTCACTTTCTCAAAGACCAAAGAGAGATGGGTGATGACAATATGATCAATAGATATAAAAACTACAAAAAATGTGTAGCAAGACTGGAAATGGAAATATCAAGGAAAAAAGTTATTTTAAAACAAAAAAATGATGTTTTGATTGAATGATCGTCAAGTGTAAAAAACAGTTCGGAAGGAAATAGTTCAATCGGTTGTTTTTCTAAACCTGAATTTGATAATCAACACGGTGAAAGAACCGGAGTATTAGATAGAACTGCAAATATTATTGCAAATGGCACCTTAGAAGATATGGGTATTTCTGATGATAATAAAGAAAAGGTAACTGAAAGAAGGACTTGAAGATGACAAAGAGAAAAGAAAAGGAAGAATTTGAAAGAACAGGAAAGACGAAATGAGTTAATTTTAGAAGGTTAGTATTTTTATGGCAGAAAGGATAACGCTATGATAACTGAAGCAAAGGGAGAAAAGTATAAAGAATCATTAAAGACGAACATCTGGTCTCAGTTCAAAAACCAGGATAAAAATATATTGGTCATATTTCATTGACATCTTCTTCTTATATTAATATAGCCACTGCAATTTTGGTGTATTTTCAAAATAATAATACAGACATTTCAAGTTTGAGAGTTATTAGGTGAAACAGAAACTCCTTTAATGCAGGATGCAAATCTGGAGTTGTTAAAACCGGAAGCAATACCCTAAAAACTTTATAATGGATAATTTGATTATCACATGCAAATTAACTTTTTTCTTAGATGCTTATTTCAACATCTTGCTGGAAAACTACGGGTACAAAAGGATTTTCTGTACCAGTAGGAAAGCGACTTGAAAAAATGCGAACATATTGAAATTATAGACTATAAAAACATTGATCCTATCTTGATGGTCTGATCGGATGAAGAACTTTAAAAAAGTACAAACAGGGGATACACCTGAATTTTAGATTTTCCTTGTCATACTCAAACAGTGGAAACGTGTGTCAAAATTTTCCCGCGAGCTGCGTCAACCGTCTTTAAATATTAAGCAAAAGACGACTTAAACTTGGGAAAGTTGAATTCCCACAATGTAATGACAAAGTTTGCCTAAAAAGACAGTAGGTTGAATATCCAATTTAATTAATTCATAACAAAGGTAGGTAAGGAGGGTGGAAGTCGATATTTAACCCCCTCCTCGTGGTGACTTCTGGATAGTATTTGCTAAATAAAAGTAGATATGAGCTAACAGCTACGTTGTTTACTTTCAGTTACTTTATACTGAAATTTCAAAACTTTGACCTCCTTGAGGAACCGGAAAACAACTTAATTTAAAAAATCCTTTTCAGCCAAAAGTTTAGACATCCAAAAAGGAAAAAAGTTTTCACTATTACACATTAAAATAAAAAAGATTTTTTTTTACCCTATACTTAAGTTCCACCCTAGTAAGCACCCTCACTCGGACCCCCGCTTGACCATACCCTCAGGACAGGAATTTCTGAAGAATTATATGTAATTATATGTTAATATTATATGTAATTATATGTAATTATATGTTATATTAATATTTGTCTCTTATCTTACGCTTATTCCAAGGGGAATAGGATATTTTACATGTATGGAAGGGAAGTGGAAAGAAATGTAGTTTTTGATAATAGTTTCATCCTAAAACATTGGCACTAGTGCAATTTTAATGTCATTTTCTTCGTTTAATAGAATGATTTATTTTATTGAATCGCTTAAAAGTGCAAGTGCAAAAATATGAATAATAAAAGCGAAGATATTTGCATTGAAACTTATTTTATAGTATAGATTTTATCACATCTTTGATACACCTTGATAAAAATTTCGGGGGAGAGGGGGGCAGTCCCTTGTGATCCCTCCGGCTACGGCCTTGTTAAATGGTAACATAGTAAACTAAAAGTTGCGTTTTATCGGTTCTTGTTATTATTACTTATCATTTATAGGACAATTGCTCTTTTGAATAATCTTTAAAATAAAAATCATTTTTTCCCTATAAAATAGTTGTGGGGGTCCAGGAACCCCACATCCTCTTCCTACGTCCATGGGTTAGTCGCGTTGCACCTATGAGATGTTTCTGGTGTTTTGAAAGACAAGTGAAATTTATTCTAATTTAAATAGTTAATTGATACCTATTTAAGATTCTTTGGAGGTATAAAGTATTAATCAACTTATTTAATTAGTAAAAGTTATTCAATAGTAGCATCACAACTAATTTAAGAAAAATAATGAAAAGCAGTTGAAAGTAGGGATGCACCTGTGAGGTGCGCACGACTAACGGAAGGTTAATAGACTTTATTACTCATTACAGTAGATTAAAAACCAAATTTCCTAAAAGAGTGCATAGATTTGTTGTAGTATCTATCAAGAGTTTTCTTTAGAAATATTAACAAAGTACCGGCGGGTGAAGAGAAATCTCGTTTTCTTTCAAAAATGTCATTGACTAAGGACGTACACTGAAAGAAAAAATATACTGCCTTCATCTAGAACGAATAGATAGTCATTTTCTAAATCCCTAAACTAGAAATATAGATTTCCGAGTTATGCGAATAAGGTACAAAAATAAACTGAATAGTCGAAATGATCGACAATTTCTAGCCTGTTGTTTTCTAGGTGATGAAACGATACGTTATACAGAGTTATTACAAATGAATCGTCAGGGTTTTGATACGTTACTACGTGCGAACTAAGAAATGTATATGTTTCCATGACAACTCAAACGAGAGGGCGTTAACTACAGTTACGCGCTGCGTATGTGTCATGCGAGTGTGGTTGCCATGGTTGCTGCGCCAGCGTCATATTCAAAATGGCGACTGGACAGCAGAAAGCTTTTTGCGTACTAGAATTTTCAAAGTGTAAATCGCTTAGAACCGTTCAGAGAACATTCCGGAAGGCATACAAATACAAACCACTAACCTAACAAAGCATTCTGCGCTGGTATCGATAGTTCAAAGAAACCGTTTGTTCGTGTAAAGGCAAAAGTTCCGACTGACCAAGCGTTACTGAAGAAACACTGAACCGAGTTAGAGAGAGTTTCATCCGTAGTCCCAAGAAATCAACAAATCGCGCTAGCCGCGAACTTTCTATTACACAGCCAACCGTGTGGAAAATTTTTGCTGTCCAGTCGCCATTTTGACTATGACGTTCGCGCAGCAACCATAGCAACTACACGCACATGACATATAAGCAGCGCGAAACTGTAGTTAACGCCCTCTCGTTTGAGTGTCATGGAAACATATAAGTTTCCTAGTTCGCAGGTAGTAACGATGATTCATTTGTAATAACCTTGTATTATGAATCGTTTGAATTGCGAGAAATTCTCCCTTGATTTCTAGAATTAATTCCTATGTACTCGAATATAGTTACTAAAACTCACTTCTTGTGTTCGCATTTATTTGCAGAGATTTTTTTAATAAGTTTGATCACGATAATATAATAAAACGCCCTTGAATTTTAACAGGGATAACAAGAATTCTCTATCAGAGGGAACTAGAATTTATAAGGATGACATGAAACTATTTTTTTCTAGAGCTAAAATTTATTTTCTAGATTCCAGTGGCACAATTTTTCTCAGTGTAGCTTCTACCTTACAGAAAATACATTCATATTATTTTGTTCATATTTTTATTTTCTTCTATCTATTATAGAAGGAAGTATTGTGATCGAAATTTCTTTTAAACTTCCGGTTTTCGACGGATTTGCGCGCTTTGGTGGACAGAGATCCCCCCCAAAAAATGTTTATACAAAATGTTTGTTTGTCCGTGTGTCGCCATTGTACCATCAAAAAGTGTAGGAAGTTATGCATAGAATTGAACCAAATTTCATATACATGTTTTTGGCTATGGCAAGCAAATCCCACTTAAATTTGGAAATATTCCGCCGGAATAGGGCGCTCTGATAGCAATTTTTGTGACATTTTACTTATTATACCATCGAATAGTGTATGAAGTTAGAATTGAACCAATTTTCATAGATGTGTGTTTTTGGCTATGGCAAGTAGGTCCCACTTTAATTTGGAAATAATCTGCCGGAAGGGTGCGCTGTAATAACGATTTTTGTGTAATTTTCAAAATTGCATCATCGAATAGTGTATGAAGAAGCTATGCATAGAATTGAACCAATTTTCATATACAGTGAAACCTCTCTATGGAGACCACCCAATGAGACCATTAAAAATCGGTCTTTCAGAGAGGTGGTCTCTGAATAGAGGTGATGGGTAAAGCAAACTTTCATGAAATACATACTACAATAAAAATTATTATTGAATGTAGTTTATTATCTTTCATGTCTATACAGCTTTAAAGAAGGAATTAATTGTAGTTTGATTTCATTTTAAAAATTTCTCATAAACAGTTTTTGCTTCTAAACATTCCTTGATCTCTTTAAATAACTTATTTATTTTAGTATCATCTCTAACAGATACCTAAATTTCTATTAATCTATTGATTTCAATAAGTGTTTCTTGACATGAAACAGAAACTTTAACTGGCAGAAGCTTGTCATCTGAATCAGAATGAGTTCCTAAAATAGATTTTTAAAAATCTCACTCGTAGTATCATTCATTTTTATAAATGATTTTAGAATTTATTTTTTAGTATGAAAATTTAAAAGTCTTTCCTTTGTGTAGATTTTCTATTATACGATTCTCCCAGTCTTCAGATAAATCATTGTAACGTTCAAGCACTAAATCATATTCAGGTGATTTAGAGTCATAATCAATTTTAGATGCATTTGAAAGCTGAAACACTTCATCTTCTAAGGAACCGATATCATCAATGGATTTTTCTATGGATACGTTGCTTAGTTCATAAGTACTGAAATAATTAACAATTGTTTGTGTCTTTACGTTATCCCATGCACACTTTTTTACATCGAATAAATGATTTCGCAATGTCGGACACGTTTTTGGTCTCATCTATTAGCGAAATGAGCTTTCGTAAAACAAAACGTCTGTATTCCAGCTTCAAACAATGAATAATTTCTTGATCTAATGGATGAATTTTGGATGTCGTGTTAGGGGGGGGGGGGGGATACATTGAAGTTTCACACTTTTCAGCTGTGCATCATACAAGTGACATGGAGCATTATCAAAAATAAGGATAATGTTTCTACCCTGTTTGGTCATCATTTTGTCAAAACCGTGTAACCATTTTCAAAAATATTGGATGTCATCCACGCCTTTCTGTTAGATTTCCAAATCTCTCCTATTTTTGTCACATCAACAATTTTAAAGCAATGAGACTTTTGAGCCTTCCATATTATGATTGGTTTTTCTTTCTCTCCAGAGGCATTCCCACATAGGGCCACAGTCAGTCGCTGTTTGGCCTGTTTCTCTCCTTTTGCTCATCTGTTTTCTCCATTATATTGTAATCCATTGTTGATCCATCCAGATTGTAAATGTTATAATATGAATGTACTGTGAGAATCAATTGAAGACGAAATTTCCACTCCACTAACACCTCTTCATCTATATTGTCCGATTCTCCACAAATAGACTTGAAGACAATGTTGTTTCTGTGACAAAACTTCTCCAGCCACTCACTGCTTGCACAATTTTTTCCTCTATAGGTTCTGCAATTTGAATGGCCTTCTCTTTGAACAAAGTTCCACTCAATAGGATATTTTTTGACCTTACACACTTAAACCACTGCAATGAAGCTTGGTTAAGCTCGCTAAATTTTTCCTTCCTTTTTCTTTTAATTCCACAAGATTTGAATTCCTCACATTCTTTAAACGGAAAATCTTTGTTTTTCAACGTATTGTTTATTTGAGTTTTTCTACAATTAAACTGTGCCGCCAATTTCCTCTCTGATGTTACATTCTTGTGTGTTCTTAAAACTTTCACTTTGTCTTCCAAAGTTAACACAATTCTCTCAGACATCATCTAAATCGGTATACTAAGCACGCAGCAAGAAAAACCCAATATGCACTTCGATGCGAATATGAACTGTGTTATCACTTCCACTGTTAAACAAAATGGAGATGATAACAGCAGTTGGTAATCTTTCCAAGAAAAGCAACAAAATTGAGATAAACTGGAATCTGAGCAGCCCCCCACTCTACCTCTTGAAAAATACTCTTGCACTTTACAGGTGTCTGTTACTCGGCTAATTCCAGGAAATGTGACAATAGCCCTTCTCTCACTAACACCAACCATCCCTCCATAACCATAGTAACATTAAATGCGGTAATGTACAAGAACGAGATTTTTCTCCTAAATGGGGGGGGGGGGGGAGAGATTATCTTGATTCGCCAGGTCTAGTTTGGCTGAAATTAGCTTTAGTCAAACTCAGAGTTAGCTGAGCATGTTTTCCGGAGAGAAGTGGAATTTCGAGATTAAGATTTCCCCATGCAAAGGAAAGTAATCGTACTCTTCAACTGAAAACTTGAAAGTGGTCTTTCAGGGAGGGAGACTGTAAATAGTAGTCCTTTAATGGAGGAAAATTAACATTGAGCCAATAGCAAAAAATAATAGGCCATAAATAAACGGTCTTTATGAGAGGTGGTCTCCTTATAGAGGTGGTCTTTCAGGGAGGTTTCACTGTATATGTTTTCGGCTATGAAAAGCAGGTCCCACTTGAATTTGGAAATATTCTGCCGGAAGCAAGGCGTTGTAATAGCGGTTTTTGTGTAATTTTCTCGATTTTTCGCATATTTCTGTTGTTTATTGATGACTCATGCAGCGACGAGAACTTTGCATCCTGCTAAGCCGGCGATTATCAAGCAGCTGACGTACAAACATAATAAGAAAAAATATTGATTTTATTAAATATCATGATGGGCATGAACTTGTGTATACTCCTATTAATGGACTGAAGCAGTAATTTAAGATAAAAATCAAAGTTGGTATAGCATTGATCTAATAATTGAAATATTAAGATGTGTAACTACTTTATGAAATATTAAGATGTATGAGATAGACGAAAGTTTTAGGATTGGCACATCGAACTAGCTTTATTTTGTAAGACATTTTATATTAAATCCAGATATTTTAAATTAAACGATTTCTATTTCATGGACTAAATCTCAAGTGTGAACATCGAAAGAGGGGACTCTCTCGCAAAACACGCAATAACTTAAAATGAGTTTAACGAGAAAATAGATCTCTTAATTCTAACCTCAGCAATCAACAATTTCTTTACTAATAAAAGGTCTCGATGATTGGCTACGCTCATGGAATTTCTCCTTAAAAGGAAGAGATACCTATATTATTCTTAACAAAGTTAAGAATAATACCTCTATAAGTCCACCTCTATAAAATCTGGATTAACAAAGTTAATCCAGATTTTATTTGTGAACATCCAGTCCTAGCATATTACTTAAGCAACCATGGCAGCTTTCCAGAGTTTCTACATAAAATAAAAAAACGTAATCAGCTTTGTGTCCATGTGGTAAATCTTCAGGAAATTCAATTCATTATTTTTTCGGAAACAGTCCACTGATGAAATTTCATTTCAAATTCAACAAAAATAAAACACTCAAAAAGAATTTACAAAGAACCCTCCTGAATCCGAACAATTATATTAAGCTTACAGAGAACTATAATATTCTAAACAAAATCTTTTCATGCATCTCTAAAAGTTTATATAAGAACTGACATACACTATATATTTTTCAATAACCTAAAATATTTAAATTCATTTGTTTCTCTGTTAATTTTAGATACTATTGTCTCCTCATTCCACACAATAATTCTGCTTCTAATTCTTGAAAATTCTTAAATTAAAATCTCTGTATAATTATTATTTAACATTTCTGGAAAAGTTTAAATTTAGTTTTCATGATTGCTTAAACATCAATTTATTCTACTGAATCTTACTGTTGTAATATTAATACTGGATTTACTCATTCGATGTTATTGTTTGATTTAGTAGATACATGTGTAATTATATAGTAATTATTTTCTTTTTTTAATTGATAATTATTGTATAACTGCTTATCAACTGTTGTTTTTCTAATATAATTTGTGCAAGTTTATGGAAAATCTTATATTCTGTGTGCAACTCACAATTTCACTCGCCTAGCCATAGGCGAAATTGGGCAGCACATGTGATTATTATTGTATACTAGCTAAAGTACCCGGCGTTAGCCGGAATTTTTAGAATGTTTGTTTTGAAAAATCAACAGTTGCGTGTTAATTTACGTAATTTTCACTCTTTTTTTTTTCATTTAATCCGGACGACAGATTACCTAATTACTTAGTAAATATAATCTGTGATCTAGATTGAGACCGAGATTAAAATCTTTTGATGAAAAGTTGTTTCCGAGTATTTTGTTATTTAAATAATCTTTTCATGATTACAGAACTAGCCGTTGGGGGCCACCGTAATACTTACCCATCATGGATATACATAATATAAAATATGAAAATAAAACATGTGATACATGCTAAGCATTGTACCATGTTACTTTATTCATAGTTTAATTTACTTGGACTCCCTTAAATATAATTAATATAATCCCTTAAGCTAATATTACTTTTTGTTGCAGTAAAATATCTCAATTTGTTGATTTTCTGTAAGCAAGTAAACACTATTGGTTTACAATGGAAGTCTATGAGAATTTGGCGAACTATTACAGATACCGCCAATTTGGCGTCACTTTTGGCGACTAATTTTGGCCGCCAAATTTGGCGATATATTGCCAAGTTGGCGACAAACTTGGCGGCATTTGGCGACAGAACAGGGTTCCCCCCTATGGTAAACCCCGTTATAGGTATAGAGATGCATTAAATGCTTGACATTTACGATAAGCCATTATTGGCATTTAATCTTATAGTTTGGCGATAGTTTTTCGTCGGCGGGATAACCGAGTAGTAGCGAATTGCGTAAAAGAAACATCCTTATAGCTCGAAAAATTATAATCATATTAAATAGTTAAAGTTTATTGCGTCGAATTAAGCATCTCATTTCCAATTAAAATATATCTGTGAATTGAAATTTGAATGAAATACAGGGTCATTAAAAATCGAAGAGTGTGAAATGTATGATTACAAATATCTCGACAACTAATTATCCGATCGACTTTATTCTTTATGCAAAATTTATGTTTTTTTTATTGTTTTTTTTTTTAATATTCACTCCTTCAAATAAACAATGTCGAAAATTTTTGTATACCTTTTATGAGAACGAATATTTCGAGAGTCCGAAAAAAATAGTTCCGGATAATCGAGGTTACTGATATTCAATAGGCTTCTTCCCATTATTACTTCCTAAGTACGCACCAAATTTCAAGTCTCTATCTCAATTTGTTCGGGAGATAGAGCGTTTACAGACACACACACACACACACACACATACTTACCCAGACGGACGGCAATTTTTTTTTCTTCTAAAAATATGTTTTTCGGAATCTCCAGTGTCTGAAACGTGTAAATCCGTCAAAACTTTTTTTCGATTTTTAAAACTATTACAAGACTTACCCTATACTACGTATGATGGGTAAGTAAAAATGGAAAGTACAAAATTTCTCTGAATTTTATTTTTTGTAAATCTGAACTCTTTATTTCAGTTCTTCACTAAGAAGGAGCTCTAGGGACCTAAACTTTTGTGGAAATTCTAATATACAAGCACATACACACGTATATGGAATAGATTTAAAAATGGCGAAAGTAAATTCAGAGAACCTCAAAATATTAAAATATGCCAATATTTCCATAATCGAATTTTAACCATGGTTCAATACGTTTTATCAAACTCATATGACGTTATATATTCACCTGCTGGCGTCCATTATATTTCCAATATAACGTAACATTCACTTTTTAAAAAAATTCGTCAAACTATTTATTTCATCTTCATTTTTCACGTGGAAATCTTGCAATAGAAAAGTTAAGACATAATGTTCACTTTTTTAAAATTCGTCTATTTATTTCATTTTCATTTTTCACGTGGAAATCTTGCAATAGAAAAGTAAATGTTTTGGTAAGAATTTTATTGTGGATTTTTAATAGTTGGCAACTGCTATAACGAAAAATGCTTAAATTTGATAGCAAATTGCTGTTAAATTGGTGGTTTTTTATTAATTAAAAATTAACTATACGTTATTTCGATTCCGGATTGTTAGTTGCCTCTGCTGTGGTGTTTTAATACACATGTACGTAACATTTTACAATTCTGGCTTCCAAAGTGTGGATTTGTATAGAATTACAGACAGACAATCTTTCATTTTTTTATAATAGATATCTTTAAATTCTATATAAATCTTCGTCGGCGGAACAGAGACCGACCACTTACATCTGGGACTCTCTCGGAAGCCTGGCGTTGTCGGCTGGGAGTCTTCCTTCTGCCGCCTGGTCTTTCCTGGATCTTTTTCAGTTTTCCACTACATTAACACAACACCATGTATACATACATATATCGACAAATTGAGTAACCTCTTTTTCCTTCGGAATCAAGAAATTTGATCCTTTTCAATGAACTTTAACAATTCAAAAATCTTTGCCAAAAATTTTCAGCAGCGTGTTTTCCGAAACTGATTGAAAATCAACATATAAAGTAGCATTTTATTAATACTCTTTCCAAATTTCTGCTGATAAACACACAAACGTAAAAAAAAAAAAAAAAAATCCAGATAAAAAGACGAAGCTTGAAATTCGAAAAAGATGTAAAACAAATCAAGCAAAAACGATATTTTTACTGAAAATAATCAAAAATAAAATATAATAAAGCAGAAGGGGAAAATAGAATTTTAAATTTTTGATTTCAAAATAGAGTTTTTTCAACATGACAAATTTAGCAGAAAAAGCGTAATGTTTATTATTAAAATTTTCTTTTCAGGATTTGACGTTATTCAATCAGTTCAGAAATGAGAATTGCGGGGCGTTGATACATATATTATTTTCAAGAAAATAGGAGTTCATTATCGCACTTCATTTTAAAGATATACACGGAAAAGAATGTTTTATTTTGTTCCAATTTATATTAATCTAAATTTTTGTATCATTCCGTATTTTATTCTGCATATTATTTATTCTGAACAACTGCATCACACTACAATAATACTGAAAATTAAAAAATACAATTTTCTGGATTTTTGATTTAAACAAAAAAATTTGCAACGCATTTAACAGAAATTATTAATAAGGAAAAGAAATGCTGAAGAAATAATTTCCAGTTTTTTATTAAAACCTATTTGTTTTAACGTGCACTTTAAAAATGTCTTTATTATATGATAAAAATATACTTGCTTTTTTTTTCAAGTCTATGCTTTTTTTCAAGTCAAACAAACCGATTTTGAACAACAAATTTTACTTAATAAACGAAATCAAATATGCTACCACTTACAAGGGAACCACTTTTGGCGCTGCTCGCACCTAGCATTGAGACCTGGTGCATTTTAAAGCCCTGTATTAGGACTTCCCTCAGAGGGATTAGTCTGAACGATGTTAGTGAGAACATAGATTTAATAATAACTCGTGACAAGAATAGAAAAAAATCGCACGGAGTTGATCATACATTACGTACGCCATGAATTAAACATTAACATTCCTGGACCCATCGTGAACAAATTTTAAAAGAAATTTCAGTTTTACAATTTTCGGTACAGAAAATTTTTAAACTTCTACGGAGCTGGTCATACATTACGTACGCCATGGATTAAACATAAATATTCCTGGACCAATTTTAAATGAAATTTCATTTTTAAACTTCTAAACACCCCACAATATTACTTTTTACACCGTCGTATAGAGAAAAAAAATGTACTTTTAAATGCAATTTGTTTAAAAGCTGTATCTCAATTTGTTTCTGAGTTATTAATTTTTTTATAGTTTTTATTACTTTTTTGTCATAGTGGCAACAGAAGTATCCATCTCTGTTGAAAGTAAAGGGAAAATACAGATTACTGTATAGACCAGTCAGAAAACGAATAAAATGCGGGATTCAACTAATAAAACACTTCAGAAACGCTCGTAATTACATCTTAAAAGTAACCAACGCACAAAATTTCAAATTTTTAGCCCAAACAGTATCTCAGAATTCGCAATTTTAGAACTTTTCTGCTCCTGCATCCATCGAGGTTGTTGTACCGACATAAAATACAGTCTTTGTTGGAGCAGAGATGATCACCAGCAATTTCAAACTATTATTTATTAAATCAGCTAGGTAGTTTCAGAGATTACATTCCACAAACACACAAACGTTACTACTTTATAATATTAGCATACACGTAGATAAAGGAGCCATTTAACTTTTATTATATAGAAACATAAATAGTTTATTTAATACGTGTTAGCAGATGTATTTATTAAAATACATACATAAACTAGTTTAATACTTCTTCAATTTTATTTTCATAGTCGCTTATATCATTTGGCAATTATTTGATTTATTTTGTTTATTTGATGCATAGCTGCATTTTCTTCAATTCAAAGAAATTTAAATCCCAACTAACCGCCCTTGGCGACCATTTGGTCTCCCTTAAAATTAATGTTTGGGAAAGCATGCTAAGTATTGTACCATGTTACTTTTATTCATAATTTAATTTACCTGGACTCCCTTAAATATAATTAATAGAACCCCTTAAGCTAATATTAGTTTTTGTTGCATTAATATATCTCAATTGGTTGATTTTCTGTAATCAAGTAAATCCTATTGGTTTACAATGGAAGTCTATGGGAAGTTGGCGAAATATTAGAGATAACGGCAAGCTGGCGTCATTTGTGGCAATATAGTGCCAAGTTGGCGACAAACTTTGCGGCATATGGCAACAGAATACGGTCTCCCTATGGTAACCCCACTTAAAGGTATGGAGATGCATTAAATGCTGTTCAATAACCAATGATGTGCGTTTTATCAAGGCATTCGGGCGAAAAAAACGCGAATTTCACCAAACGATCGCGGAAAAAATCGCTAATTTCATCAAATGATCGCGGAGTAAAATCGCGAATTTTGGCAGACGATCACGAAAAAAATCGCGAATCTCGGCGAATGATCGCGGGAAAAAACGCGAATTTCGGCACACGATCGCGGAAAAACATCGCGAATTTCGGCAAACGATCGCGGAAAAAAAATCGTGAATTTCGGCAAACGACTGCGAAGGAAAATCGCGAATTTTGATAAACGATCACTGAAAAAAAATCGCGAATTTTGCAAACGATTGCTGAAAAAATTCGCGAATTTCGGCAAAGGAATGCGGGAAAAAATCACGAATTTCTACAAACGGTCGTGGAAAAAAAGTACAATGCTGGGTAAATGTGCCCTGAAATATCGAAAAGAGTATGTCCTGAATATGTATACTGGCCCTTTTAAAACAAATGCCATATCTAAAGTCTGTACTCGTACTTTTTGCAGTTGGAAGTATGTTTCTATCATGAGAAGTTCATCTACTTGGTATTTTTTGCGTTAATTATAGCTGCACTCACGCAATTTTAACGCACAGAATTTTTTTCAAATGCAATCAAATCATATTTAGGATATCCAAAAACATGTAAATTTTTGTCTAGCTTTAAAATTGAGAGAGGTTGGAGTGAGGTCGGGTGATTCACCATGGTGCTAAAATGTAAGGAGTTATGATTAGACAAATGCTTGATTAAAATTTTAAATCTTATTTAAAAGATATCATTCGTAGAGGTGCTGTCAAAATCTTACCTAGGCCACTGTGGCTACTAGTCTCCTCTGTGTAAATCTTTCCATAACTGAAAGCCGAAAAATTTCAAGAATTCAGTACTTTCGTTTTATAAATAGAGAAAAAATTAAAAGTGGAGTAGCGTTTGGATTACAACTATATCAATTAATAATTTTCAAGATTCAATAAATGAGTGAAACAAAGAATACTGCACATCATTTCTCTTTTGCATTAAATGTTAGCTCAATGTAAAAGAAAAAAAAACTCGAAAAAAATTCTTAGCACAGTGACCACTAGGCTTCAGCCTACTCAGCCTAATGGGTAATGGGAAATCCGCCTCTGATACAGGGACGAACATTCATTAAAAACCAAACTAAAAAGAGATTTTTTTCCGGCCGACTCCTCCATTTAATTTCCGAAAATAGATGGATCAGAGATTATATGACATCTAGACAACCGACTTAATTATTAAACGCTTCTAAATGTAAAAAACATAATTTAAAAGCATTTTACCAATTTAACTGAAGATTATTAGTGTGGTACGAGTCCCGTGATATGAATTAAGAGTTCGTCCACAATGATTTCCTCCCTTTATATACATTTAAAAGTATGTATCGAAATACAGACTTCTTTTATCACTATTATCGAACATTAACGGCACATTCTTTTATCGAATTTGAACGGGAATTGATTCATTTAATTTAGCTTACGATTTTCTTGCAGTTTTTAGCGTCACCTTCCAGTGCAGGGGCGCATCCTTATCTCTGGTTCTATGGACCCAATTTAACTGGGTTTTGCTGATTGAACTTGGATTTCGATTGTCTTACAAGTTTTAGTTCTACCTTCCACCGCCAAGGGCATTTTTATCTGATATTTCATGGACCCGATTTCTATGGAATTTTTTTCTTTCAACTCATCTTGCGATTCTCTTCAGATTTTCGAGCGCGTGCGCCCCCCCCCCGCCCCCCCCGTGCTGGAGATTCATTTTGAAAAAGATAAATTTGAAAGGAGATTTTTAGTGGTTAGAGATGCGTGCTTATCACGCCCGGTCTACGCTGCCGAAGGCAGTGGAAACCCATCCCAAGGTTTATTTTGATATATTCGTTTTCTTTTAAATTTTAATATGAATGGAGGTTTTAATCATCCGCTGTTTGTTTCGAAAAATCGGTGGTCGGATCAGCTAGTATACAAATGAAAAATGTTCTTTTGATACCAGAAATGTGACTCCAAGTCTTCAACATACCTTTTTACTTATAAACTGAAGGCTAGACAATTAGAAACCTCCATCAGCGATTGAGAATTATGGATATCTCCATTCCTCCCACATTCACCGAATTTCTTCAAAACATTCACACAGACACACACACACACACAAAAAAAAGAAAATGTTAACGATTCTTATTTATGCAAAATATGCGAAAAAATTTCGGTTTAAAGCTCCTCTCAATTTGGCGCCCTCTATTTAATCATTTTGAGACTCAATTCAGGTACAGAATTATGTTAGGTCCCAAGTGTGTTGAGCCATTCCTAGAAACATTAACAGAAGCTTTTTTTTTCTTCATTATATGGATATAGTAAAATATCTTACTAAAGAAAACATTCCTACACAGACACACACAAAAAAATTAAAAAATCAACAATTTTCATCTATTGTGGAAATAGTGAGATAATATCGGTTTAAACCTCTCTCCATTTGATGCACCTCGGCCTCGGCGCCCGGAGCGGCCGCCCCCTTGCCCCAGGGCCGAAACTAGGGGGGGGGGCGGAGGGGGCATGTGCCCCGGGCGCCAGAACGAATGGGCGCCAAATGAAGGATTTTTCTTCTGATGGACTGATGACTTCCATTATTATAAAACAGCCATTATAAATGAAGTGTTAGGTGAAGATGAAAGAGCAGCCGTAAAAAGTTATGGCCATTTTTTCCCCATTCTGACCAGAAAATCAGGGTTCCAGTTTTTTACAGCTGCTCTTTCATCTTCACATAACACTTCATTTATAATGGCTGTTTCATAATAATGGAAATCATCAGGTCATCAGAAGAAAATAACTCTGTGAAAGCGGAAACTCGGTAAAGTGGGACTTGGATAATCGGGACTCTACTGAATATTTCATTTAAAAAATGATCTTTAGACTAGTTTTGATGGTGTTCAGAGAGGGGTCATGACCCCCGTGACCCGCCCTTACATCCGCCATTGTAGATTATGTAGTTCAATATTACATATTCCATTATTACATATTTTAAATTTTAAATAAGTCGGCTATTATAAAATTAGTAAAATTCTCTTTGTAAATATACTTTGCGGAAGAGGGGGGGGGGGGGGGGGGCGCCAAAATCCATGTTTGCCCAAGGTGCAAAAAAGGCTGGTTTCGGCCCTGCCTTGCCCCGCCTTAGCTACGCCACTGGTTGGCTATGAAGTTTCGCTTTTATCGATTGGCTGTTGCGGCCGTTTTTATTTTAAACGCATGCGCATACTTTACTTTTGTTCAGATCACAGACACAGTGAAGCTCAGTGAGATATCTTAGGTACAGCGCCTAGAAGATACAGTGTGGAAAACGGCTATCTATATTATAAAGGACAAACATATCTGTGCGTAACGCATACGTCATTTTGCGAATGGCAACACTTTGAAATTTGAAATGAAATTTAGGTTGCAATTTTTTTTACTGCAAAATTTTAAACTTATAAACATCGCACATTTAAAATTTTTACACCGTCGTATAAGGAAAAAAAATGTACTTTTTAATGCAATCTGTTTGAAAGCTGTATCTCAATTTAATTATGAGATATTAATTTTTTTTGTAGTTTTTAATACTTTTTTGTAATTGTGGCAACTGAAGTACTCCATTTCTGTTGAAAGTCATGGAGGGTTGAAAGTAGAGGGAAAATAATAACGGAGGAAATAAAATAATATATTACTGTACCTTTTGTTGCCATTTTCTCATAAAAACTGAAAAAAAAATGAAATTATAATGCGTGCTATGTCAGCGATTTTTTAAGTTTCCAAATATCGCACATTTTCAATTTTTACACCGTCAAATAGAGAAAAAAATCTACTTTCAAATGCAATTTGTTTGAAAATTGTATCTTAATTGATTGAGTTATTACGGTTTTTAAAGTAACTAGCCGCCTGTGGCGAACAGTTTGGTCTCCCTTAAATGTATGCCAGGGATTGTATCATGTTACTTTTATTCATAATTTAATTTACTTGCTCAATCCTTCGCCAAATCGGAAGATTCTGATAGAGAAATCAAGAACACGGTATTTTTATGTTAGTCGGACGCAGGTGATAAATCACCAAACATTGTACCCGTCGCATTTTTTCATATTTCATTAATTTAGATTAAAATATAGTCCTTTCACTCAATTTAAAATGGATAACTTTAATTTAAAACTGAAACATTTCATTCAAATGCATGAATTTCACTTTTAAAAAAATGCTTTAAAAAAAGAAAAAGAAAAGAAAAGAATAAATACCATAAACCATTTAATTTCAACATCAAAGCATTGTTTTAATTTACCCCTCGAAAAATAAAAAAATGCTGCTGGCGAGTTAAAAAATGCTATTGGCGAGAATAGCGCCCAACTAACATGAAAGTACGAACTTTTTGCGTTCATAGCAACTTTTATGTAGTTTTATTCAAAAAAATATTTTGATGAAATAGGTTGCCAGAAAATAGGTTGCCAAATTTCTTTTCTCCCCATGGACCTTATCTCTATTTCGTCAAGTACCTATACTGGAAAAATACCTTTATTTATTTATTGTATTTTAAATGAGATGAATAAAAGGCGGCACAGATGTCATTATACGCACCACGTTGGCGCGATTTTTTTCTGATGCCAATGTCATATACGCACCGGACTACTTAACCGGCGCCAAAGTGTCGTTATTTTGCTTGATATGGTAACCCGGATGTTGTTGTTTATTTATTAATAAATTGTTTATTTACTTTTATTTTATTGTTTTAAATTATATAAATTGTTTTGTTCTATAGTTATTAATTAAACTTTTTTTTTATTTATTGTTATTCCCTTTTTAAAAATATTACACAATAACCAATAGGATGCGTTTCATTCAGGTGTTGCCATTAAACAATTAACAAATAATCTCGATTTTTGAGCCACGTACGATAGCATAATATATATAGATTTTCAAGCATGAATTATTTTTTAATTTATCTATCACGTGTAGCTCGATTACGAAAGATTAATCCGCTTGCCCTTAAAACAATGTAAAAAGTTCAGCATTTGTTTCCGTCTACTGTTCCACAACAAAATTAAAACTTCCTCTATTGAGTTTGGGTTTGAGTTTGAGTTGGGTGAGCTCTGGGATCTATAGCAGCAAGGCTTTTATCCCGAATGATCCAAAAATCCAATCACAGATGAAAACTCTCAGTGGAGAAAATAAGCACATGAATCAAGAGAAAGCGGATCAGCACACCACTAGAACCGATCAATACTATGAAGAAAGTTCAGAGTAGAAGCACGGAACCCATGACAGGCACAAAACTTTTTTATAAAACACACAAAAGACTTAAAGCACTCGCTATTCAATACAGCATTATCCCAACATCGGCTGCGCTGAGACCGATACCTAGGGCAAAAAAATAAAACGTGTTCCAAGGAGTCAGACACACCACACGTACGGCAGCTACCGTCAGAAAGAAGCTTGAAACGAGCTAACATCGCAGGAGTTATCAACATTCTACAGAGGAGCCGAGTAATCAAAACATCATCCCTCCTATTGCCGGCCCAACCATGAGTACGCTTAACATTAGGAATGTCCCCGTGCGACGAGAAATATTTACCAGACTCATACATCTGACCAAAACGTAGCTTGACCTTCATCTTATAGGCATAGATTAAATCCTCCGGAGCGATCCAATCAATCAAAATGTCAGAATCACTAACACTCCTTGCAAGAAAGTCAGCCTTTTCATTAAGGGGGACCCCCCGGTGACCCGGAACCCAGTACAGATGAATAGAAGGAGAGAGAGGCGAAACCCTAATGATTGTATTATGCAGCCAGATGATGACCTTAGGAGACTTAAGAGAGATCGACTGAAGAGCAGAGAGGACAGACAAGCTGTCCGAGAGAATCAAGACCGGACGAGACAAAGAGACTAACTCATCGATCGCCATGCCAACAGCAAGAGCCTCTGCAGTGAAAATCGAATTCACCTGGGAAACCCGGTACCCAAAATGACCAATAGCCGAACAGCCTGCTATCCCAGTGATCGAAGTTGTCTTAGATGCATCAGTGGCGATAATTTCCCAAGAGCCAGAGAAATTCTCAATAAATAAATTCCGAAAACAAGGGAGCCAACATGGGAGCAGCCATATCCTTACTCTGAAAAGAAAGACCCGAAGTAACAATATGAATCGCATTCACATTCATAGGCAGAGGGATTTGAAAGCACAGAAGGTGATCTGGACGGCAATTCAACTCATTAAAAGTATCAACAACACAAGGGATATTAGAAGTGATCGATGCCAGACTCGCATCCCGTGCCTCGCACAGAGGAGACCAACTGCCCAAGGCCAGGTGCTTGATCCAGAATCCAAAAGCCAAAATACCAATTCTGTCGATAATAGGGAAAGCATCAGCGTGTTTTCTTAATACTAGGTTCGGGGTCCACTTCGGCAGGCCCAACGCCACCCTAAGGGCGCTCGTCTGAAGAACCTCCAGTTTTTGGAAAAAGGAAGGACAGGCTAAATTAAGGACAGCAGCACCGTACTCCATGATACTACGAATGGATGCAGAAACCAAGGTGAGCAGGTGGAATGACCTTGCACCATACCTTTTCTGAGCCAAAGACTTTAAAATGTTTATTCTTGAGAACAGTTTCTTCCTGAGGTATTCAGCATGTTTACGGAAGCCACCCCGTTGAGCCACATAGAACCCAAGAAACTTAATTTCTGAGCACCACTCGATGATTCCTCCATTGACACTGAAATGAGAATCGCAATCCCCTAATCTTCTCGATAGGTTTATAGCCTGACACTTATCCGGTCTTATAAATAACTTCCAGTAGTTACACCACTGCATGATCAGCCTTAAGGCTTCTTGCAATTTAGTCCAGCAGGACTCCAAAGAGGCACAATCACAGTACACAAAGATGTCATCTGCATAGATTAAAAATTTGATGCCGAGGCCCTCCAAAACTTCAAAAAAGTCCGCCATAAAGATTGTAAATAGAGTAGGGCTTAACACCGCCCCTTGAGGAACCCCTCTATGAATGATCCGGGTAGATAAAGTGACACCTCTCCAAGCTACTTTAATGGATCTGTCGGATAAAAAGCGGTGGAGCCAGCGAAGCATTCGGCCAGATATGCCGAATTGAGCACACTTGTAAATTAACCCGTCGGTAAAGACCGAATCGTATGCTGCCTGAAGGTCAAAAGCAACCCCCAAGATATACTTCTTCTCCCTCCTAGCCTGTTGAATATCGAGATGCAGCATCGTCAGCGCCGTATGGCTATCACGAAATGGTTGGAAACCCAGATGTCTACTATGAAGGATCTTATTTTCGAAGAGGAGGCGAGTAATCCGCTTTGAGATCATCCTCTCGCAGATTTTGCACATGACCGAAGTCAAGGCAATAGGGCGATACGAGGAGGCATGTATTTTTGGTTTCCCAGGTTTAAGTATCGGCAGAATCACAGCTGAAGTCCTACTCGACAGAATGTCACCAGAGGTCCAACTTTCGTTGAAGAGCTGCAGCAGACGTTCAAGCGCGAGGTCATCTAAACCTTTAAAAAGCGCAGCACTAATCTTGTCTTCTCCAGGAGTGGAGATTTTTGTGCGATGGATGGCATCTTTCAATTCCGGTAACGTGAAAAGGCCGTTGAGAGAGGAGCTGCCTTCTTCCCCATATGTGAGAGGAATTGGCTCATGATCGCAGTCCGCACTGAAGTGGTCGGCCAAGATTTCAGCCTGAGATACCGCATCTGCACCAGACGAATCAGTTCCCTGTAGGAGAAAATGGGAGCTAGCGGGGGAACTCGAGCGATTTTTAATTTTTTGAAAGACTTTATACAGGAGACGAGGGTCCCCTGCATCGCTGCACATCTTATCCCAGAACCGCCGCTTAGACTCTTTGACAACCTGACGAAGCTTAGCCGAAGTCCTCTTGTACTTAATCCAATAATCGCTTGAGACCAGTAGACGGGCCCTCTTCAACAAAAACTTCTTCTGCTTGCTGAGGTTACTACACCTGGTAGACCACCAGACCGGGAGGGACTTCGACGGACCAGGACGAACAAAGCTGAACTTACACATAGCACTATGGACCACCGACTGGAAGGCATCATAATCAATTTCAGAAAGAGAGTGAAGGTTGTTATTGACTTCCCGGCAGATCAGCGACCAGTTATAAAGAGTGTAACTAGGAAGAGGCGGCGACCGAAGGCCAACCGAGATAGCAATCGGGAAATGATCACTATCATATAAATCCTCATCCACAGACAGCGTGGAACAAACATAAAGGTCCGGAGAACAGATCGACAAATCTATAAGAGACGAGGAGCCATTGGGGCCATGTGCGTGTGCTCAGTAGTATTCATTAAACAAAATGGACTGTCCGAGATCCAGTCAACAAAGTGCTCACTGGCCCGGGACGACACCGGGGAGCCCCACATCGAATGGTGAAGATTAAAGTCGCCCAAAATAAAAGAACTACCAGACAAGGAGCGACAGATCTCATCAAGGTCAGACACCACCAGACCCGACGAGGAATAAATATTAACAATATTGAGCTGCCTCGAGTTCAAGAAAACCTGAATACCCATCACTTCATTGGACCAATTGTAGTTTGCGAGGTTCAGCTGCTGAGAAGACCACGCGGAGTTCACCGCAATGGCAAGACCACCACCCGGGCGGTCCACCCTATCCAACCGATACACAACTTTACCCGGGATAACCAGGGACTTGTCTGAAGATAAAAAAGTCTCTTGGAGAACCAAAATATCCGCAGAGGCGAACAGAAGACACTTGAGCCAGGGGTCTTTGTTCAAAATACTACGGCAATTCCACTGTACAATTTTAATACCCATAGGGAACTTCCTCTATAGATAAATAAATAAAATAATGTAAATAAGAAACAAATTTAACAGAGATGTAATTGAACCACGAGGTTAAAGCAGTGAAATGATCGGAAAGACTGCCATAAGTCGCAAAATCTTAGGCTAATAACTTCTGGCATGGGGTTACATGTGAAAGTATCGCTTTTAATAAATTTTAAAACTTTATTTGATTGCATAATTGATATTTTTCAGATAAAAATTCTTTTTGATGTTAGTGGGCAATCTAAAATATATATATTACATGTAAAAAAATAATTACAATTTAAAAAAATAAAGAATGATTTTCATCTATACTCTGTAATCCGAGGAGCTTGGGTTCGGTCCCCTAGTTCCTATAATGCTTTAAAAAGTGCTAAAAACTTGTATCCGATAAATCTCCAACAATGCTCAGCGGCAATATGCTGATACGAGCGCCATCTCGTAACCCTTTTCAATATAAACAGTGTGTTTTCAAAAGTTATAGAATGTTAAATATCGGAAACTATAAATATAAGATATTTTAGTCTGTTATAAGCTAATTTAGTTAAGGAATTACGTGAAATAGGTTAAAGAGTCTCTTTTAGAATGACTATCGTTTTTAAATCACTACGATGGCGCTACGATCGACATATTGTTATTCAGCATCGTTGTACATTTATGGGATTCAATTTTTTAGCACTATTTTGTAGCCGTTTTCCACACTGTATCTTCTAGGCGCTGTATCTTAGGTAAGTTTTTTGATGTGAACCGGCATCCAATTCCGGGAGAGTACCACATCAAAACTGGTGGTCTAAAATATCTTAAGCATATAGTGCGAACAGGGTATAAGTTTCAGAAACTTGCTCAAGTCGAAATCTTGATTCCGGGTACGTCCACTTCAAAAAACTCCAAGTTAAGTGAGTCAACTGTCTCAGTGCGAACATAGTAGAGGGTTCCGCGGTATTGTAAAAAATAGGAAAGGGTATGTTTACAATGGTCAAAAAATGAAATTGTCCCTCCGGAACTCTATAATGTCTCCCCCCCGGATCCACAGAAACCCCTCCCGGAGAAAAGTGTCTAAATTCAACACTGGTGATCATTGCAGGAATCATCATGGCGACGTTGTAGACCAATCAGATCACCTGAATTCTTGTGTACAATAGGAGTCATAAATACAGGCAGAAAATTATTGTAGATCCGTGATAATTTTTCCCAGTGACGCCAACTGGCCTTTCCTCGAGGCTAACGAAAAAGAAAGGCTACCGCTGTGCTTTATGCGTATCTTTTTTTATAGACCGCTGGAGTCACGTGATACTCGAATGCACCAATGCAGGTGTACGATCAGAGCAACACGTCACTCTAGCTGTCTGTAAAAAATATACGTAAAATGCACCGCAATAGCCTGTCTTTTTCGTTGGCCTTTGCCTTATTTCAGAATGGAGATATTCGTCTGGACGGTGACCAACGACACACAAGGCTAGTTTATGATGTTTTAAACGTTACACGGCGTGAATCGAGGCTAACAAAAAAGACAGGCTACCGCGGTGGGGCCGATTCTTTTTTTTTACACACCGCTGGAATCACGTGATGCTCGACTGCACCAATGAAGGTGTGCGAAAAGAGCATCACGTGACTCCAGCGGTCTGCAAAGAAAGAAGAATCGGACACACCGCGGTAGCCTGTCTTTCTCGTTAGCCTCGGCGTAAATAATCTTTACATAAGGCTCCTATAATCCGGGCTGAATCACGCCGCCATTTAATTGCCGGTAGGAGAAGAACGATTGGCCATGCCGCGTGGGCAACAATCGCTCATTGGTCTAAGTGGGAAACAAAATGCTTTATGATTCAGCCTGTATTATAGGAGCCCTATCTTTACACGGTGATTGGCACAAAGTGGCGCGCCCATCGTTTTGTGCCAATCACCGTGTAAAGACGATCTACTCCAGGGACATTTTAAAAGTCATGAACTGATCTTGTACTTCGCTGGTCGCGCCTGGACAAGTTCAATCAGTCGAGTGACACAAGTTATAAGCACAGACTTCTAATATAAGTAGACTCCAAATCGGCAACCTTTTCTTGACTCCTATATCTCTGCCCTCCATCACGTGATGGAAGGCAGATTTAGCGCGCCAAACCGGTTTTTCTCCTCGGAATCTCTCTCCAGATTCCCGCCGAAACATCGTCTGTCAGCGAGTCTGTCAGCGTTTGTCTTGAGTTGACCGCACTT
This sequence comes from Maratus speciosus, assembly GCA_963932465.1. Classification (NCBI taxonomy): domain Eukaryota; kingdom Metazoa; phylum Arthropoda; class Arachnida; order Araneae; family Salticidae; genus Maratus; species Maratus speciosus. Next base: position 294,110,422 of record OZ010791.1, read on the forward strand.
TTGCTTTGCCAATAAAGGGATTACCGCCAAAATACGGCACCCTTTTGGCGATGAAAGCAAAAGATGTTCGAGACAAAACTTTCCCAAAAGAACAATGGAATTGGATAAGCACTCACCAAGGTGCTATGGTGATTTGCTTTTGTCCAAAATCATCTCTGAGTGCCTCCTAGAATAATCTAAAGCGCGCTGGTATTAAACGTCAAGAAATTACAGCGAGACTTTGCAAAAATTAATCCTAAAGTCATTTTGAAACCACATAGTGAAGCGTATAAATAAAAAAAAAGAGAAGATTTCGCAACTGCTTAAAAGAAGCTGAATCCTTTCATATGTCATATGATAAAATCGCTATTGCTATGTTAGAAAATTCACAGTGATTTACTTTGCGCATGCGTTCTCTGTTGTACATATCAAGCCACCTTTGCTAATCACAGGTTAGAACAGTACTTCCCTTCCATGTTCACAGTTCACAGACAGATAACGTTAGCGAAAGCTGGATTGTTTACCTCTGGTTTTCGCTAACGGCAGCCATTAAAAATATAAACATTCAGTTAATAAGCATTTTTTAAAAATATTCATACTCTTTTAAGCACATTTTTACATTACATTAAATTTTGGTAATGATAATAAGTTATTTTCAAATCTATGTCAATAAATAAAATAACTTTAGTTTCATAATTATTCCAAAAACTTTAATTATAGCTTTCCTTCTTTTTATTTGATAATTTGGATATTAATTATAATGAATTTTCTTCTTCATCTTTTTTTTTCTGTTGAATTTTGGTGATATGTTAGTATAGAAATGAATTATTCAATTTTGTTTTTTTAAGTATGTGTTTTATGTAATATATAACTATGTGTTATAAAAAAGAAGACGTGAGTGAATATATGAATTTTTAACATGTGCCTGTCGCATACTTTAATTCATAATTGCTTGTTTACTGCTTTATTTTATGATAACTAAAACATTCATTGTCACCTAAATTGAACATATAGTATGTACACATTTCTGCCATCATCATGTTTATTGTTTATGATATTCCGGATTAATAAACAGTAAAGAGTAAAATTAGCGCTGGTCTATACCCTCTGGACTACTAAATGGAAAAAAATGGCTATTATAAAATTATCTGTCCATGACTGATTTTATTAGTGGTGTCCCCATCACAACACTATGAAGTGTCTATTAAAAACATTGTCTGCCAATGTAGAATTTTTCTGCATTCTGTCAATGATTTTTTGCGAGTCATAATATGTTGGTATCAAAAAAATGTGTTGATAGGATTAACATACTTATTTGTTATATTTAATTTTATATAAATACTAACGCTTTCTTTTTAAAGTGTATCTTTTTAACGAAGAATAAAATGACTACTAGTTTTAAAAAATTGGCAACTAATGAAATTGCTACTACTGGCCACTGGCTGCTAATGAAATTTTCCAGTTTTGTCCTTTAATAAGCAGTTGAACATAGAACACAGTTGATGTTTATATTGTGGCGCATTTCATTTTATTTATGAGTTCAAGAAATATTAAAAACCTTTTGAGGAATCCGGAGTTTATTATAATTGTCGTTTCTCCCAAACTTTGGTAAATTAATTTTGTTTCTAATTGTTAATAATCTTTGCAGACCTTCAAAGTTAAAATAGGTAAACTTATTAAAGGAGATTTATAATCTTTTGATGCTATTAATTCTATGAAGATTTATAATTAAGTTTTTGCTTTGTAAATGTGTCTAAAAATATCATAGCTGCCAACTTATGCTTTTGCATTAAGGTCCAACCCCCTTTATAAAGTAAGAAACGTGTTCCCATTTGTTCCCAGAAATCTGATCATCTTACTCTAACTAACAAAATTATTGGAAAGTCTTAGCATATCAGTAAGAAAATATTCAGAGCTTGGGTGCCTGAAAGGAGAGTCACCACAATTCCCTGCATTTTAAAACATAATTAACTAGTTAACTAATTTTTTCTTCTCGTTATTTTGAAAAAAAAATTAAATTTATTCTTCTCAGCTTAAATGATTTAAAACAAATATTAAATACTTTAAAGAATTAAGGAACTAAGCATTTTTTTTTTTTTTTTTATCTAGGAGGAAGAGGAGGAGTTTACCCTCCTGAACCTTCTGTGGGAGAAAATTTGTAATTCTTATTTTTCTTAAATAAGGGGTTCAAAGAGCACTGATCCCCCTCCCACAGTCCTTGATAAAAAAAAAAAAAAAAAAAAAAAAAAAAAAAAACTTTCAATTCTTTATTCTGAAAAAATCCGATAGTAACTGATTTTTGGATTTTTAATTAATGAATTTGTTGCATTTCTGTATACGTATACAGTAGACTCCCTCAAATCCGCACAGCTTGGGACCAGAGGTTGTGCGGATTTTAGAATTTTGTGGATTTCTGGTCATTGATTTGTTTACATTTTTGAAACATTAATTTGATTGGTAGTTAAGCAAGGGAAATTATAATGAATGCTTACAATAAAGTGAAACATTAAAATAAGTAAAATATTAAAATAATTTATTAGTTTAAACGTAAGTAATTATTAAAATAATTAGAAAAATATTAAATTGCTACTGACGAAATCGATTCAATTCAATTTCTAAAGTCCTATGCTGCCATCTATCGGTAAAGCGATCGTAAGATCGATATGTTATCATATAGATATGCTAATTTATATCAAAATCAAAAGTAATGTAAATTTATTTAGTAATAAATCAACTGTAATAACCAAAAGAGAATGATTAACAAAAAATTTAGTAAAAAAAACATTGCGGTAGCCGCTGATTTCGACGCCATCTTGGATTTTGTTCCTGTAACTTAACTGTAAATTTCATTGTTTACATCTGAAAAAAATACGTGGATTTTAGGCGTTCGCGGATTTAAGGGAGTCTACTGTATTACTATGTTTGAAAGTAATCTTGCACAAAATTCTTAGTTCTGTTTATTTCTTGCTTATATTCTCCTTAAAAAGAAAACAGACTACAAGCGCATTTGTTTCAAAATCTTGCCCGTTCTTGGATTTTTTTTTGTGTGTTCACCCATGTTTCAGATGTTCACAACTCTGAAAATGTAATAAAATATAGTACTACCTCTGAATTTATAAGAAGCAAAACTATTTAAACTTGCTTACACTGTAATAATATATTGTTCATTTCAGATTTCCAAGAATGCACATAGTTACTTGAAAAATGAATATCAAATTAGTGATTCATCAGTCATACTTGTCATGAAATAGTGATTTCAGTAAGGGAACCAGAGTTTAGCCTGATAGAAAAATCTGTTGTTTTGAGGTAACTGTTATTTCTGTTGTACTTTTTATCATCAAAATTTTGGAGAATTCTTTTTTTGTATGGGTCTTGGTAAAAAAAAAAAGAAAATTTTTGTCATTTTTTTTTACTGTTTCAATATTTATTTAATATTTGAACCAGGGTTGGTTTTTGACGTCAAAAAGTGATTTTTGTAATGACATGTCAAAACCCTTATACACAAGTTTTTTTTTGCAATCATTAGTGTTATTTTATATATTGAATCAAGCTAAAAAATGATTAAATAATAATTTATATGTTATATAAATTATTTTTATTTAGTTATGCTATATTTAAGTTGTAATAAAATTATATATCAAAATTCTTATTAATTTGTAAATTGTCATGCTCGGAAAAATAGCTACAAATATTGAAGTACTATTAAATGCATTTTTCATAGTAATGTATATCTGTATTATACTATGATATGTGCAATTTGTTATAAAAAAATTTAGCAATCTAATTTATGCTTTAAAAAAAAACTTGTGTAAAGCTAAAGAGGCCACTATTTACTGACTGACAATAAGTTACTTAAATTTCAGGGCGAGGCGGTAGCACAGACAATCACCTTATCGAGTTGGAGGCTGAAATTTCAGGATTAGACAGAACTCAGTTAGCAAGTTAAAATGCAGTTTATTAGCCAAGTCATATCTTGGTAGAAAACATCTGCAAACCCAATTTTAGTGGTTATCTCGTAGGTTTATCATTGTCTTTTCTCCACCCAAAGTTATGAAAATATGAAGACTGGGAGCAGGAAACCACAATGGTAAACCTACGAGTCAACCACTAAAATCAGGTTTGCAGGTGTTTTCCGCTAAGATATGACTTACACAGAAGGTCTCCATAAGGGCATATTCAGAAAAAATTACAGAGAGTTCTTCTCATGTGGCTATATATGTTTATAAAAAAGTTTTTGGCGGAACCTCAATAGAACGTTCGTAAAAAAATAATGAAAATTTCGTTTATTTGGTGATTTATCATCGGTTGGCGATGAAATGAAATTTTGAAAAATGCTTTTTTATGTCGAATACTCTTTAAGATAAAAATGTTTCATATTGAACTTGTTTAAATAAATTTAATGTAAATAACTTTAGTTCTGTCAGTTTTAGTTTGATTCAACTATAACTGTTTTGTCATATATATATATATATATATATTTATAATGAAAATTAAATATCAAATTTTATGAATTAAAACAAAATTAATAGTATAAATTAAAATTGTTTCAATATCTCAAAATTAAATCCAATTGAGCACTGTCGAGTCGATTCAATTTTGTTGCTATGGAAACGAAGAATTTTTTGATACTGAAATGAATAACTGGTAATGAATCTTGACTTTATTTTGGAATACGCTTAAATATATGAAAGTATTTTTTATGTATGAAATTGTTTTTAAAGTAATAAAATTAAATAACAAGCAACATAAATATGTAATACGAAAAAATGTATTTATTAAACTCTCTCATTGCTTGTGTTTAAATTCATTAAATACTTTTTACATGCATTCTAAAAATCAATTAACAAACAATTTTCAGGTGGATTAAAATCGTTTGCTTTTGGCGAGGAAAAGTGCAGCTCGCCAAATCGCGTGATGCTTTCGTCTTTTCACGCCAAATACTCGAAAGTATTTTATTTTTTTGCAGACTTTCTACTGTAATTCCGCCGCTAAATTTGAGTGATCCTTTATAGCATACATAAGTAGTTGATTTGGTATTTTTTTCAAAATTTTCTGAGTATGCCCAGTATGGAGACCTTCCTTGTTAGCAAACCAGTTGCATTTTAATATGCGAATCGAGTTTTAACTAATTCTGGAATTTCACCCTCTATAGTTAGTCTTTGCTGCCGCCTCCCGGTGTATTTTTAACGATTCTAAAAATGTCTGATTTTGTACATAAACATTATTATAAACCACAATTGCATTACAAATATTCTCAGAGTAATTAAATGAATTTAATATGAAATTAATATAATTAAACATTCTTTAAATTAATAACTTAAGAAAAGATGTTTTGTTAATTTCAATATTTACATATAATATATATCTTCATTTTATTATCTTAGTTACAGTTTAATTATTTAGAACATTTTGTTTATGTTAAATTTTATTTTTATACATTATAAAATAGTTTAAAAAAAATTTCTTATTTGAGCATGTGAACGCTCGATTCCACTAATCATCAGAGGTTCCTTGGTTAATAGGTCGCTAATACTTTAACACAGAATATGTAGTTTATTTACCGAGTACATAAAGACGTTATACATGACACCACACTATATACAATTATCTACAGATTCTAAATTTCAATTTCTAGTACATAATACTGATTCAATATTCACTCTCACTACTTCCATATTTATTTTACTCGTACATAATTCTTTACTTCACTAACTACTAAAATTATAATACTTCGGGGCTCGTAGCACATGACACACTTTCTATTAGGGATGTAACGAATATTCGGTCACTATTCGGTATTCGGCCCTTTTGCCGAATATTAAACAATGAACAGATATTTGACCGAATACCTGTAGCCAAATAGTGGCATATTTGGCCGAATATTTTAAGATATTTGGTTAGATATGTTCCAGAAAATCAAAACAAAATATGATTTTAAATATTTTCGACAAGCAATATTAAAAAATTATACCTAAATACATTAATTATTATAAGAAAAAGATCTCAGTCTGAAATATGGGGTGGAGGAAGTATTATGAGGGGCTTGTTAATTTTAAGAAAGAAAAGAGAAAAATATATCTTGGTAGCAGAAAAGAATATATAATATTTTAATGGAATGAATAATTATATTTTAAGAAAATAACCTTTTTCTTTTTGACATACAGAGTGTAAATTTACCAAGTTTAAGTTGCATGAAAAAGGATATAAAAAGACAGAGGACACATGCAAGTTCTTATTTTTAGAGGGTGAAAGGATTTTACTAAAATAAAAAAAGTTTCATTTTTACAGAGGTAATGAGTTCTATTTTAGATAGTATATATATATAAATTACTATAACTATCTATGGATTAAATAAAAAATTATGAATTAAATTATTATTTACATTTTTAAAAGTCATATGTTATCTTTAAAGTATTTTTTAAGACATTTAAAGTATAACAAAAAATACATTCAGCTGTTATGATTTTTGAAAACTCAAACAAAAAATTATTTTCAATTTGTCCTTAATTTAATTTTTTATTTTAAAATTGAAAAAAAATTAAACAATTAAAATAAAAGTCATTTATATTAAAGTCAGTATTCGGCCACCGAATATTCGGTATTCGGCCTAAAACTTGGCCGAATATTCGGCTATTCGGCCAAATCTCTATTCGTTACATCACTACTTTCTATAACAATCCTTCGGTTTCTCATTAAAAAAAAACAAGCTGTGCTCACATGCCGGCATACACAATACTTCTACCTTCCACACTGAAAAACAATGTCCTCCCTTCCTCTCCGCTCTGTGCCCACGTATCACATGACAATGGCGCAATAGGAACTAAAAGAAAAGTTCTCCAGACATCACACCCCCCACCCAAGATTTAAAAGGGAGGACGGGGTCTTACATTTTCTATCTCAAATTTAATCTGGAGATGTCCTCATACTTCATTTTTTTAACAAATTACCCAAATGAAAATACAAATTAATAAATATATATAAAAAGATACAAACTAAAAGCTTGAAGTAGTCTGGGCACACACCACCTGTAACTCTTCTTACCTAGTAATACAAAATAAAATTAATACTTAATAATACACAATAAATGCAATAAACCAAAAAAAGAAAAAAACATATAAAAGATATAGTTGCAGGAACAAATTAAATTACTATTGAACAAACACTTTGAAGTCTTAAAAAAGTCTATACAGTTTTTTTCTTTTTATGCTATAGTTTCCAACCATGATAAAGCGTCTGCATTTATCAACTTGGCACCAGGTTGGTGCGAAATCACAATGTCATATTTCTGCAGTGCTAATGCCCATCGCTGCAGTTTGGAAGATTGGGGGCATTTTTGGTGATGAAAGTTAGTGGGTTGTGATTGGTGATAAGTTCCACAGGGGAACCAAAAATCCATGTTTCGAACTTCTTTAGACTACAGATGACCGCATACGCCTCCCTTTCAATGGTCGGCCAAGCCTGTTGAGTTTTGGTGAGCTTTTGACTGACATAGCTTACCGGATACAGTGCTCCGTCTTTTTACTGTGACAAACATGCACCGATGCCAACTGCAGATGTGTCACACTCGATGACAAATAGCACTCCTATAACGGGAGTATGTAGACTAGATGCTTCGATAAGACCTCTTTTCAACTCATTAAGTGCCTGGTCCATGGTCTTCTGACCAACACAACTGCTCTGGACTGTTCTTTTTCGTCAGTTCAGTTAGAGGATATGCTACTTCAGCATATTTGGGAATGTAATCTCTATAATAATTACAAAGACCAAGAACACTTTTCAACTGTTTTTTCGTTTGAGGCACAGCTAGCCTTCGAATGGCCTCCACTTTACCGGGGTCGGTCTGATGGCTACTGGACCTGATGATATGTCCTAAGTACTTAATCTGCGGTTTTGCGAATTCACATTTTTTCAAGTTCACTGAGAACCGTAACTGTGATAACTTAGAAAATATCTTTTCTAAATGCATCAGGTGTTCACTAAATGTTTCGGAAAAAACGGCTATGTCGTCTATATATGCTCTGGCGAACTCCTTGTATTCGGACAATGCTTTATTCATTTCTCTTTGAAAAGTCGCAGCTGCGATACTGAGTCCTATGAGTTTTAAAACATGCTAAATTTTGACTCTCTTCTTCTAATAGTATGGCCCAATACCCTTTCAATAAGTCGATGGTGGTTATCACAGTGGCCCTGCCAATACTGAATAAAAGATCAGTGGCATTTTCCATTGGGAAATCATCAGTTTTCGTGATAGCATTTAGTGCTCGAAAATCTACGCATAGGCATAAGGCCCGATCCTTCTTCATCACGCTTACTACTGGATGTGGCGTCTCTGCCTCACTTTCTTCAATCAGACCTAGTTCCAATAGCTCTTCAATTTGTTTATCTACTTGAGGCTTTAAGGCCTCTGGGATTCTGTAAACGTACGGCTTTTTTTTTTCTGCATCACTTATCCATATTTTATGCTCTCCTACTTTAGCTATTTGCGCTTTTCTGGAAAATAACTCTTTATATAATAAATCTAACATTTTTTTCTCTCTACATTTCCTAAATGACTTAGATCAACTTCCTTGATATTGAATAGGTCGGAGTTATCTTTCATACTGGGGATGGGTTGGTCCTCCCCCAATTCTTCCTCATTTTCAAAGATCACCCCCACCACCTGTACCCTAGGAGTAAATTTTCTGATCTTATTTACGTGGACATTTCTAACATTCCCATTTATTAATTTCACTTTGTAGGAACCAGGGTTACAGCACGCCACTATTTCGGCTGGTCCAGTCTACCTCGCGTAAAATTTGTTCATAGAGTCCGGAATTAATAAATATACCTGGTCCCCCCCGGCCTAAATTCGGAAGCCTCTTCGATTAGCGTACTTCACATATGAGCTTTGCTTAACCTCCGATATTATTGCCGCTTGTTCCGCTGCCCTTTCTAAATTAATTTTTAACTCCTGGAGGTATTCGGTCGCACTCTTTCCTAGATTTATGGGTAGTGGGATTTCGCCTGCCCATGTAGATTTTGATACCACTAATGGCCTCCTTTCTGTACATTAATTTGAATGGCGATACGCCCGTAGTGCTATTCGGAATTTCTCTGTACGCAAATAATAGATAGGGGATGTGTTTATCCCAATTTTTAGGGTCACTACAAATTATATGGTGTAACATATATTTCAATACCTGATTATATCGTTCAACTAATCCCGAGCTCTGTGAGTGCCCCGGCGTAGCAAATTTAGGAGCCGCCCCCAGCCTAGTATGAAACTCTTGTATTACCATAATACAAAATTTCTGCCCTGATCATTTGCTATTACGCGAGGTATTCCTGTTTGCATAAATTGTCCATAACAGAACTGCCTCAAGGCCATCTCGAATGTTGGTCTACCAAAGTAAGTGCGTATTGATGCCTACGTGCAGAAGGAGGTTCAATTTTTCCAATTATGTCAATATTTACAACGGCGAATGGAAGTTCCGGTCTCTCAGTTGGGACAATGGGTATCTGATCGCTGGCCCTCTCCCTGCTCCATAGTTGGCAATCCTTAAATGATGCACAATATACTTCCACATCCCACGAGATACCTGGCCAAAAAAATGAATAACGAATTCTCTCTTTTGTTTTTTTCATACCGAGATGATTAGCAAAAATCCATTCATGCGCAATTTTTAAAATTTCCCCCCTCCTCACCTTTGGTACCACTAATTGCATAACTTGATCTCCCAAAACTCTTTCCCTATGATAAAGCAAATTGTCTACCTTAACAAACCTGTTTTTCTCTTTTTCTGCATCTTTGAAAGCTCCCTGTATCGATTCACAACTTTTCTGTTGCGCTCTGTAAATACTCGCATCTGATTGATGACCCACATTTAAATCTTCACTATTATTTTTCCTTTCAATACAGCTAATCATTAACTCTTTTTCTGCAGTTTCATTTTCACTTAATAAACATAAATTCTCATCATTCATACTTTGTTGTTCCATTTCACTACCCCCTGCTTTTTGATATTTAATTTCTCCCCCCCCCCCTTTCTGACTGCATCTCATCCGTAGACACATCACATACTAATCTCTTTTCTTCCCCTTCACTCTGAGCTGATCATAATAACTCATAAAGCATTGGTGTGATAATGCATGACCCATATAATTTATCTGTTGCTGCGAACAAAACATCTACACTGTTAACTATACAATTTGACTGTCCGGAATCTAAAGCTATGGGTAAAGTTATAAGGTCAGCGGTTATTTTTTCTCCAAAAGCAGATATCAACTGAATTTTTGAATTTTCATTATTTCTAAATGAATCTGGTATCTGGATTGAATTAATTACTGGAATTTCGGCCGCATTATCAATTAGTGTATTCACTTTCTGCTCATCTAACCACACATCCTGGTATTCAAAGCTTGCGTATTTATTGCCTCATTCTCAGCTTATAAAGCTGTCACTTTAGCAACTAACTTTTCATCATGTTTATTTTTCTCAGTACCTGATTCCTTTTTCGTTTGATTGCGGAAATTCCCCATTTTATTTTTATCTTTATTATTCGGACAGAAACGTAAATGAATTGTTTGTTTACACAGCCTACAAATGTCATTAGTTTTTCTGTCACGAGAAAGAACATTATTTCTGGAAGAGACTCAAGGGTGAAAGGTTCCATTCTCCCATTGGTTGACAAGAAACAAGAATCCTGCGATTACTTCTCAAGGTTACAAGTCCTGATAATGGAGCAGTGGTAGACATTTCTTCCTAACAATCAGAGGGCACATCGCATTTCACCACCAAAACAAATTGCCAAGTGTCACTTGAGATTATTTCAAGTATTAAGTTGCAATCATATTAAATTTTCTTTGCGACATGCAAGGAATTTTAATTTATTTCTCATATAAAAGTGATTCGCAGAAAACAATGATATGGTATTTTTTAAAATATCCTTTTTTTTCCCTGCAAAAAATTGATAAAACTGACTCTCTTTTAAAAAAATAATCAATTTAAATATTTTAGACTTATTATTTTGTAACTTATTTTTAAATTACACATTACTTATATTTTTTTTTCTTTTGTATATACAGGTGTATGTAAAGTTAAACTAAAAAAAAAACAAACATATCCCACATATTAAAAATATAAAATTGATATTTATACGAAAAGTAAAATTAATAGTTTTTGATTTATAGCTTTGCATCAGGAGGACAGAAGCTTAGGGGGTTAGACCCCCACAAAATAATATCCTGGCTACGCAACTGCATTTAATTACCTATGTGTTTTGACTGTGGTTATGTGTGCAAAGCAACAGTAAACTCAAGCAACCCCTCACCTTTCTTGATGGCTGATGTGTTTTTTAAAAATAATAAATATATATAAAAAACAATTAATAAAAATACTCAGCCAAATTTTATGCATTTTTTTTTTTCATGCCATTCATTGTGCATAAATATAAATAATTAAATGGCCAAACTAGTAGGGTCAGGTGGGGTAAAATGGGTAATCAAAATATATTATTTAATTTTTTAAAACTTTTTTAACATATTTATAGTTTTCAAAATTATATATGATTGCTTGATGTTTAAGCTTTCTTCTCCTACTTTATTTTTGTTTTTATAGTTTGTTCTATTTGCATGACAACAGTAAAATCGTTTGAGGACAATTTCATGCCACATATGGTCTGATTAAACTTCTTCCTGCACCTCATAATATTTGATATAAACTCATTTATTTGACCTCATTTTGTTCATTAAGCACTTCTAATACTTTTTTAAATTACAAGCAAGAAAATGTCTTTTGTTTTTATTGTTTTATCTTAAATCTTATAAATGGGGTAAAATGGGTATAGTGTTAGGCTTAGCGTTTGAAGTATTTTTAAGATGTTATATAGAAATTTTCTGAATAAAATTCTTTATTTTACTGGTTAATTAGAATAGAATTAGTTTTAAAAATACTGTAAAATGTTTATATAATGTACACACAAGGCCAAAACTAGGGGGGGGGGGAGGAGCAGAAAGGGTATGTGCCCCAGGCACCAAATGAATATTTTGTTTGTCGATTTTTCTCAAGTCTATGTTTAGCACGGTTTTTTAAAATTTGTCCTGTCTGGGGTATGCCAAAGCATAGAAGAATCTAAGGGTGGTATGACATAAGGATCCTGTATAAAACGGATTTTTTTACCGATTCTTTGAGATTCCATTGTCAAGATTTTAATGAATCAAAATTTAACAAAGCAGATTATGTAGTATTACACGTATTTACGTCAGTATTACACAGTTTAAATTTTAAAATAAGTCGGCTATTAGAAAATTAGCAAAATTTTCTTTGTAAATATACTTTGCTTGGGGGGGGGGGGGGGGCAAAATCTATGTTTGCCCCAGTGGCAAAAAAAAAGCTAGTTTCAGCCGATGCATTATTCTCAAGATCAGAAAGACTTGAAATTCATTGTATATAATTTAGTTAAATCATTGCCCACTTCTAGAAATATCCCTTTTCTAGATGGCATATCAGGTGCTGATGGGATTTGAAATTTCAAGAAGAGGTGGGAAATAGAAAACCAGAATTGTGGACAAAAGTAAGAACAGTGTGGCTTTGACACATCCTTGCTTTCTCACACCTATCAATTTGCCACACCTCCAAATAATCTTAGAATAAACTTCAAAGCTGAAACATAAGCATGTCCAAGCAATAGCAGATGAATTTGTAACAAATGAAGACATTTAAATTAGACTATAATGTGTGGAAGATATCCCCAAAGTAAAAATAGATGTAGCTATAGATGCATGATTGAAAGCCCAGTATGTGGGGAAAAAGACAAAGAATCCAGTGGCAAAACTATGGGTATTGAAGCAGATAAAACATATGAATATGAAGTAAAATTCTTGGAAAAGTCGAAGATTGGCTGCATTTTATGTTTTCCTTGATGCTGAAGACACTGGGGTATGTCCATTGATTAATCTTGTGACCATTAGAGCAAATTTTCAGAAATACTTCCAATTATTTTATTATTAGGATAAAAAATGATGTGACTAGTTAAATAACATTGTGCTTCACTCACATAAAATATATCTAATTTGAAACAAAAAACATTTTGCTTGTCTATATAATAAATCAAAATTTTATTACAAATTAGATATATTTTATGAGAGTCTATATAAAAAATAAAATTTTTGTTAAAAATTAGGTATATTTTATGAGAGTGGAACATGATAGTAGGTATTTAACTGGTTATTTCAATTTTATCCACATTATATTTTATAATAAAATAATTGGAAGTTTTTCTGAAACTTTGCTCTAACGATCACAACAGTAACAATGGACATTCCCACAGATTATATTGTAAAAAGAAAGCAGATAATAGAAACATTAAATGAATCGGCATTTACATAATCTGGGCCATTATGCTTTTGATAAATAGACTTATAACACTTAAAATGTAAAAGCGTGAGAATACAAGTTGAAAAAAGTGTAGCCAGAAGTTTTCATTTACACCTAAGCTTGATTCATAGTAAAATTTCTCATTTATCTATTAACTTAAATTTCATAAAAAAAAAAAAATCGACATTTTTTGAGACATATATAACATTGTTTTCCATATTACTTCATTATATAATCTCTGGTAAATCTATTTATACAGTATTCATTTTTAAACTTTTATATACTACCCATTTTACCCCACACTATACCCATTTTCACCTGCATGGGGTATACCAAACATACATCTATTAAATGTTTTGTTATAAACATTTGTAGCCTAAAAAATAAAAATTGTGTATTTTTATTCCGAGAATGTGCAATGTAAAGAAAATACCAAAAAAAGTTTTAATTGTTTAACATTTATCAGAAAATTTTAACTGAACTTTAACAAATAGTGAATTTTATACCCATTTTACCCCACCTGACCCTACTCAAATAATCAAAATTGCCAGAAGGGGATTTAGATCATCTAAATTCTACCTTGCCCATATAGTAATTTGCAATATTAATATCTATTTATTATTACTGCAAAATAACAAACAAGGCACACACACACAAAAAAAAAAAATCTAAAAATAAAAATAAAGTGTTTCACAGATAGTGAAGGAAAAAGGTCAAACTAAAATAAATTATAGTTCACACTTGTAGTGAAATATAATGAAAAAAATAAATTAAATATTAATAACAGTTTTTTTTTTTTTTTTTTTTTTTTTTTTTTAATTTCACACACCCAAAAGAAAAAGTTGGAGCCAAAAACAATAATATCTGAGCAATAACTACCAAAAACTATAAGAAGTTTTTATGATGTATTTTGTTGCATTAAATATTTCTAGTTAATGATTACTTGGACTAATGCCTTTAACTTAGTTTTCAAATGATTAGGGTGGTAATAACGAAGGGGCAATTTATAATAATTTTTTTAATAAAGATAATTTATGTTTTTGACTGAGTTTTCAATTATATGTAATATGTATATTGTTTTGTAAAGTAGTTTACTAGAATTTTTTAATAAAAACAATTAACATTTTTTTAGCAAATTTTAATAAAAAGTATTTAACAATTAACTATTACAAATTGATTTAAATAATTAATTATTTATTAAGTTAATAATATTATTAATATAAATTCATAAATTAATAAAATTTTACTTTCAAATAAAATAAACTGAATATAGTTATGTATTTAGATAAATTGTTAAATAATATAACATAAAAATAAAAATATTTTACATAAGTGTAAGAAATAACATTATATTTTCAAAAATATTTATTTTAAGGAATTGAAATAAATAGCTTATAAGTAACATGAGTTTTAAAAATTAATTTCATTAACAGTCTTTTATACACAATAAAAAATTACAAAGCATTTGATAATAAATTAATAAAGTTTTTCTGTATGAAAAATACTAATTAATTTTAAAAGAAAACTTTAATAAATTAATTTTGCTAATTTAATATTTATCTGATACTAAAGTTATAAGGGAAAAAATAATATATGTAAGTTTAGGAGATATTATTATTGAATTACAATAAATGTTCACTTTAATTCATAAAAAAATAGCTTATACGAATTTTGAAATTTATTTAAAACTAAATTTTATTTTATTTAATAAAAATTAAATTTCAATTTTACTTAAAACTAAATTTTATTTAATTTAATAACACTTGTATGTGAATACTGTGCGTAACTTTAGGAATGAAGATGAATAGGTTTCTTTTTCACATTTTTATAACACACAGCACACAAATGTTACAACAATCACACTGAAGAACACATAGAATGATGAGGTGACATTCGGGTAATAACCCGCTGTTAGAACAAGTGACGTTCGTAAAACATATTTTGGGGAATACTCCCGCTATAAGCAACAGAATAATTGGGGATAAGACCCGCTATAACATAACATGCTACAATGGCAGCTCAAGAACAACAACTCTATACTTGGGGATAAGACCCGCTCGAATACACAACGTGCCGTAATGGCAGCTAAAGAACAACTGAACTGGGTCACATGACTGCAAAGCTGCGGAGCTCGTTCGGCATGCGCACAAGGTCTGAACATGCCGCCCCGCATTGCAATGTGCATAGTACATTCAAAATATTAAAAATACACTATAAATACAAGAACTATAATATTACAATACAAATACAATAAGGATAAGTTGCAATAACAAGGACTATACAATACAATAAAATGCAATTCTAGGTTAAACAAAAGTTAAGCTATTTTCTAAAAATAGTTCTATATTGTCCTTAAGAAAAGTTTAATGTAGAATAACATGTAAATCTTAGGTGCACTTTAAAATAAGTAAACAATGAGAAATAAGTATATACGTTACATTTCATTAATGGGCAAGACACACAATCTACATATGGATCTAAGAAAGATATTCGAGGCTATTTTTACCTTTGCAACTCTAACATTACCATCCTTTCCTGGTATAACCTCTAAGATTCGCCCTAGCATCTACTTACAGGGAGGTAAATTGTCCTCCTTTATCATTACCATTGTCCCTGGTTTGATGTTTTCCCCTTTTACCTGCCATTTTGGAGATGACTCAAGTAATTTAATTGCCAATTTCTCCAAATTAATTGGACGAATTTAGTGATTCTCTGCCACCTAGATAATCTCGATTCTGTGATATCAATCAACTGAGGTTCTGGAATAGCATCGATAGGCCGACCAATTAAGAAATGGCCTGGTGTCAATGCTTTAAAATCATTTATGTCGGTCAATAATGGAATTAAGGGACGCGAATTTAGTACCCCTTCGATTTGGGTGGTGACTGTTTGGAATTCTTCCATAGTCAATCTAGCACCTTTTAATGTCGATTTAAGATAATACTTGAAAGATTTTACACCAACCTCCCATAAACCACCGAAATTGGGCGATCTAGGAGGAATGAACTTCCATTCAATAGCTTCTGAAATAGGGTAATTGGCTAATTTTTTATCCGGTCTACGAACTAACTCATGAAGTTTGTGCAATTCTGATTTAGCACCCCTAAAATTCGTAGCATTGTCTGTCATAATAGAAGCGCATTTTCCTCGCCTTGAAACAAAGCGTTTAAGTGCGGCGATAACGCGTCAGATGTTAGATCCGTTATTATTTCTAAATGAATAGCCTTTATTACTAAGCAAACGAAAATCATGACATAAACCTTATGAAAAATCTCTTTTCTTTGATTTTTATATTTAATCTCAAAAGGGCCGCAAAAATCGGCTCCTGTATGGTTAAACGTAAAATTTGGAGTTACTCTTCCCAATGGGAGGTCACCCATGATTTGTTTGGCAGTAACTGGGTTGTTCCTAAAACAGACAACGCAATCATGCACTACTTTTCGCACTAAATTTTTTCCACTTATAATGGATTAAAGTTTGGGGACCAATATGAAAATACTTCCTGTGAAAATGCTCAAATATGAGTTTTGTGAGCTTATGGCCTTTCGACAAAATGATTTGATGCTTCTTATCAAAGTTTAAATCCGAATTTTCCAACCTACCGCCAACTCTTAAATGTTTATCCCCCTTTTTGGATCAAGATAATATCTTAATTTTACTGGAAGGGGGTAGCCTTGATTCCCATTTTAAACCCTTAATCTCTTCCTGAAATTCTGCATTTTGTACTAATCTAATTAGAGAAACTTCTGAATTTTTTATTTCTGGTGTTGTGAGGCTGCCTCTGTGCCGGTCTGCTAACTTACATTTGCAATTGTAAAAAAACCTATAAACATATGTCAGTATGCGAAGAATACTATAGTATTTACCACTTATGTTGAGAAAAAAATTTACTTCTTCAGGATTCCTGAAAAGAGAAAGAGAAATATTAGAATTGAAATCATTACAATTATTTTTATATTTTGATTTAGTCTCTGGAAAGTAATCTGTTTCTGGCACAGAAATAGTTTCTTGCTCAGTCACTAAGTCATCAGCTGCTAGGAATTTTGGTCCTCTAAACCACATTGGATTCTCTACAAGGGAATTAACACTCACACCTCTGGTCAAGAGATCGGCAGGGTTGTCCTTGCTGGAGCAGTGATACCAAGAGTTTGAATCTGAAAGTGCATTAATCTCTATGACACGGTTTGCCACAAACTGCTTCCATCGCTTTGATGAGCCTTTGATCCAGAATAAGTTTATTGTGAAATCAGTCCAATAGTACACTGTCAATGTGATTTTTTGATCTAGGATGGGTTTTACTTTATTGGTCAGTCTTGCACTTAGTAAGGCTCCGAGAAGTTCCAGCCGAGGCAGAGTTATCTCCTTTGTCAGTGCAACACGACTCTTTGAAGTCACGAGATTGACTTCCACACCACTCTCTCTTTTTATTCTCAGATAAATTGCAGAGCCATATGCTATTTTACTAGCATCAGAAAAGGCATGTATTTCTACAGCTATTACATGATTCAAGCAATCAAGAATTTTCCTCAGAATTTTTAATTCTGCTAAATTTGGAAGTTCTTCGAATCACTTTAACCATTTTTCGTGTACATTAGTTGGTAACTGTTTATTCCATGCTGTCTTCTTTAGCCATAGTTCTTGGAACAGGCATTTTATTCTAATGGTGAATGACGTCAGCATGCCTAATGGATCGAAGATTTTACCAACTTCGAATGTCAGACAATCTTCTTCTGTTTTCCAAGATATTCCTAATACCTTGCTTAGATTGCTTCCTAGGCTTATTGCAGCATGTTCTGCTTGAATATTTAAACCTTCCTTTTGCCAACACTTCAATAACGCTTTATCGTTGGTTATCCATTTTCGAAGAATCATTCCTGCTTCAGACATTATTTTGTTAGCATTCAGAGAAACATCAAGAGCATCTTGCAGCGTATATTCGCCAGATATAAAATCATCCACATAAATATATTTATTGAGTAGGTGAACAGTTCTTGGGTGTAGGTTCGTAAACCACTTGATATGCTCCTTTATGGTAGCTGATAGGAGGAATGGAGAGGCATTGACTCCAAAAATAACACGTTTAAATCTGAAGACCTTGAAAGATTTTAAATCATCATACCACAGAAAACAGGCAGAATCCCGATCTTTTTCAGCGAGTGAGATTTGAAGGAACGCCTTCTCGTTATCAGAAGAAAAGGCAATTTCGTATAATCTGAAGTGGATTAAAATATCAAATAGAAGTGGATTTAAGTTGGTGCCAGGCCATAAACAATCATTAAGGGACAAATCATTGTTATCATGAGAGCTGGCATCGAAGACAATTCGGACCTTTGTAGTAAGTTTATCTTCTTTACAGACCCGCATGATGGGGCAAATAATAAACTGCCCTGTCTAAAACAGGTTCATTTTCTTGCACCTGCTCTATAATTCCTTGTTTTAAATAATCCGTGATTATTTCAGAATATTGTCGAAAAGTTCTGGGTTTCGATAAAATTTTCTTTTTAGACCTTCCAAATGCTGTTTCGCAACATTAAAATTATCGTTTAATTCCTTCCAGTCTTTCTTCCATGGTAACTGAACTTCATAACGATCGCCTACAAATTTGACAGTTTTATCGAATATTTGTTATGCGTAATCTGTTTCTGACAATTTTGGATCATCATGTTTAATGCCTATAGATTCAAGCTCCCAAAATTGTTTTAAATTATCATTTATTTCATCAAAATCTCTAACGAAATTGCACATAGCAATATTGTTTGTTTACGTGTTCTCCTCTAGCGCCCCAGTGGGGATCCATCCAAAAACAGTGTCTTGCAAAAAAAGTTTATCGTTTATCTTAACTGAATTATGCTTTAAAATTCTATAAAATAATTGAGCCCCAATCAACGCATGAATTTTTCCCAATTTGAAAAATGTGGGATCTGCCAATTCCACAATATTCGGTAAATTAATGTCCGATACATTTAATTACTTTGATGGAATTACATCCATGATTTTGGGAACAATTAAGAAATCTATATTCTCCCTGAAAGTGCCATCTTCGTTTGTAATTACACTCAAAATTTTATTTTTTACATTATAAGCATAACCGTTTAATCCTGTAACGGGTACATTAATTGTCCTTTTTTAAAATTTCATCATGTCAGCGCAATCCTTAGTTAAAATATTACCATTGCTAGCATTATCCAAAATTACTCTAAACTTTCATTTATTTCCGAAATTATCTTCTATAAAAACAAAGCATGTACTCAATAAAATTGATTTTCTTTCTTTCTTTATATTATTCAAGGTTTTTAAAGATTCATTATTTACCATAAAGTTTCTCGTTTCTCTATTTACTGCACCTGCAAGGGGGGAGGAAATTTGGGGGGAAGCCAATTCATTTTTGGATTTGTTTTCTTTATCCTGATGAAGCGATTCTTGGACGTAATATAACCTGTGTGGTTTATATACGTAACAGTCTATTTAAACATGCAGAAAAGCCCAGTGGAGGTAAAGGCTGGTAAATAGGACGTATTGGAAGTGAAAATATTTAAATGAGCATATATGAAAAACGATCTCTTAACTAGGATAATAAAACAAAATGCATAATAGTAAAGTTAACGAAAAATGTTTATTTCACTTCGATGACACTAGATGATGATACAGCAAATAATCAATATGAAGATTAACACAGCAGTGGTTCTTGTACACATAACGACACGCCATAACAATGGCGGTTTGCAGAAGGCTTGAAGACATATTTTTCAGACATTACTTTAAGATTTACAACTATTTAAAAATAAACTCATAGTTAAAATAAAATAATAAGTATGTTAATCAATACTTCCAGAATGTTGGACCAGCCAACATTCAGTGTCAAGAAAAGTTACTTCCATTTAAAGGAAGATAAAAATGCAAACTAACAATGTTCGGATCATTTATTTATATGAAATGGATTGAAATCGACGTTTCGGAGCAGAGACCACGAAACGGACCAATCACAGAACGGCATCGAATCGATGCAAAAGCTAGATTCGATGATAAATTCGATAATAGATACGATATTGTCAGTCGCCATCTGGCGGGAAAAATATCGTTATGGAAATACGTAATCACTTTGAAACGTGGTTTTGCCGATGCAGGTTGCAAAGAAAATGGAGTCCGTGAACGGAAAAAGATAGAGATAGCTATTGACGTTACAGAACTAATACATTATGTAAAACTGATAGATACAGTCCGGAAATGAAGTAAAAAGGTAAGTTAAGTTTTAGAAACATTTATTACTGATATTATGAGATATTATAATGAAGTAATAAATAAAAAATAAAATATGAATTTGTAAATAAAAAAAGATGATTGTGGTATGAAATT
This sequence comes from Maratus speciosus, assembly GCA_963932465.1. Classification (NCBI taxonomy): domain Eukaryota; kingdom Metazoa; phylum Arthropoda; class Arachnida; order Araneae; family Salticidae; genus Maratus; species Maratus speciosus. The sequence goes on from OZ010791.1 coordinate 294,131,108, forward strand.
ATGATAAATAGGAAATAGGAGGCGATGAGAAAACCAGTGTTTGGTATCTCTATCAAATGCCCCCCCCCTCTCATTGCCTCTTTAAATAAAGAGATAACTATAAAAAAGTTAACTCAGAGAGCAAAGGATTGAAAAATCCATAGATATCACCATTCAACCCAACTCACCAAAACTATTTAACGAACAAACAAACAAAAAAATTTAACTTTTTTTTTAAAAAAGGTGAAAATTTGAAAGGTGAAACATTTTAAATTTGAAAAGTTAAGATTGCTTCAAAATGAAAACTTGAAGAAATACATCTAGTTCATTTCTGAACCCAAAACGTGAAACAACTCCAATAATTGAAAAGTTGAAAAACTTGAACTTCAAAAAAGTAGAAGTCAAAAAACTTTAAACAAAGTTTTTAAATATATTTCGAACATGAACTAACAATTTAACAATTTTAACAAATGACTAGAAAAAAAAATTTAAATGATGAAAGTTCATAAAAGAACAAGTTAAATTAAATTTTAAAGTTTAAGTGAAAATGTATAGAGAATTTGCTAAACGAGAAAAATCAATTAACTCTTCAAAACAATTTGTTGGCTAATAACAGATCTTTGCCTAAAGACAGAGGTATACGTATCTTAGACTGAAGATTAACAGGAGCCTAATAAAGAAGTAAACTCTAAAAAAAGTGCAAAATTCTCATACAATTTAAATTACAAAAATGAAAATGAGGATGACGTACCACTTCAAAAATATAACAGTTTCCAATTTGGAAACGTTATCACCAGCTCTCCAAGATGTCTTGATCACAATAGTTACAATTGAAAAATATTTTTATTACAATTTTAAACAATTCATATAGATAAAATTTTAAGCAATTATGAGAAGTTGAGATCCAGGCATCTAGGCTCAAGCAACAAAAACGACGGCTCTTTCAACAAACTAACGTACAAATCCATTGAGAATGAATTAAGGGCACATTTATACCACAATTAGTCTCCCGGTACCAGGAATCACTCACACACAAATATTGGGTGTCGCTCTAGATGCCTAGAATAGATAAACACAAATTAATGATATGCATAAGAAAATTCATTGTATAAGCACAGATACAAACAGTTTAAAATAAGATTTCTTTAAATATTTAAAAGCTATTTTATAAGAAAGAAACCCTTTTACTAAGATATATTTATGGTTGATTTTAAGTTTAAAAAAAAACTCTAACCAATTAAACTTAGACAATGGTCAAGATAGCTGGTAACGCATGAAAAAGAATATATACTGGCAAATGAACAGGAATCAAAATAGCAATCGTTTACACTTATCCTTTAAACTGAATTTAACAACATTTAGGTACAGTGTAACAACAAAAAGCTTAAAAGGATTCAACAAAATTCACCAGCATAAACATGGGTACGATGTATGAAAAATTTATATATGATATGAAAAATTTATATATGGAAATGAGATGAACTATATGAAAATCTAATAAGTACTTTCCATCATGAACAGAAGCTTTATAAAACTCAAAATCTCATTTTTAGATAATGGCTTGGTAAAAATGTTCGCCAGGTTTGATCTGCTACGCACGTGACTGAGCAGAAATTCCCCCCTATTAAACAAATCCCGAATAAAAAACAGCTTAACGTCAATATGCTTGGATTTGTAATTTTCCACAGGAGATTTAACAAAATCTATTGCTGCTTGTTTATCTGCTTTCATCTCAGCTGTCCTCCCCAGTACAGGTACGATCCCCTCCTGTGCACACTCGCGACGTATCCGGTCAAACCAGACCAGGTTCTTGACGGCCTCAGTCATTGCGACGAATTCAGACTCCATGGTCGATAACGAGACGCACTTTTCTTTAAAAGTGCGCCAATCGACGGGAGCCTCGTCAAGCATGACTATTTGACCGCCAACCGAGGTCCGATCGTCGCGGTTAGCCGCAAAGTCGGCATCAGTAAAGATCGTGAGATCGTTAGACCTGCACGAGAGTTTCAGCTTAAAATGCATAGTAGATTTTAAATATCCTAGCAATCGTAGCAACCCATCCCAATGGACTATACCTGGGTTCACCTGAAACTGGCTCAGTAAGTTCACGGCATAGCAAATGTCGGGTCGAGTACGGTTCGCAACAAAAGAAAGACAACCCAATAAATTACGGTAAGGAAAACGGGACATTTCCTGAATGTCATGATCGGATACTGGACAACTGGATCTTGAAAAAATAATACCTTTACTTATAGGCAATGATGAGACTAGAATTTTAAAAGAACTAAATCTATTACATACATCTTGAATGTAGTTTTGCTGGTGTATGATAACTCCTGATTGAGTATCTTCAAATTCAACACCTAATAGCTTTCTAGTTCTACCCAGTTCCTTTATATCAAATCTTTCTTTTAATTTCTTTAAGATGTTATCTATAAGCTTTTGAGTTTTTCCAAAGATCACTATGTCGTCCACATACAGTAGTAATAAAATATTAGAATTAAAAATATAAACACAATTACATGTTGAAAATTTCTTAAAACCAATCTGTAGTAAAGCTTTATGAATTTCCATGAACCACTCTCTCCCACTTTGATGTAAACCATACAAAGCGCGATGTAGTTTGCAATATAAATGCTCTTTTCCAGGCTCTGAGAATCCGGGGTGTTGGTTCATATACACGTCCTCACTCAGTGGTGCATACAGGTAGGCGCAGGTCACGTCACACTGAGTGTGTGACCACCCGCTACACGAAACAAGAAGGGAGAAAAAGAATCGGATAACGCCAAAGTTCACAACAGGGCTAAAAGTCTCTTCGTAGGACTCTCCCTTTATTTGTTTGAACCCTTGGGCAACAAGTCTAGCCTTGTGCCTGGCGATCCGTCCAAATTCATCCCGTTTCGTCGTGTAAACCCACCGGCAACCTACTGGAGTGACATGTACCGGTAATTCTTCCAAAGGCCAAACTCCACGGTCTCTCATAACCTTCATTTCGAGCTTCATTGCTTCCCACCAGATCGAGCTCTGTTCTGATCTGCATGCCTGCTTAAATGTTCTGGGAGTTTCACTATTGTTAGCTAGTCATGCGGATATATGTGAAAAACTAGACTCGCTAGAATTGTCATCTTCACTATCAGAAGGAGAGGATTCTTCAGGAATGGGGACTATACCAGAATAAGAATTGGCCTGTGTAAAATCAAAAATTTCAGGCTTAAATAGAATATTGTTTTCTTCACAGTATTTCTTTACTTCATTTAAAGAACGTAACCTGTCGTTTTTACCCATTTCATAGTAATAGATGTCTATACGATCTTTTTTTCTACGCATGACAGGTTTTCTAAGCCAACAAACATCTTTAAGAATAGTTGGCTGAATAGTGTCACTGGACCCCGAATCCTTGACCTCCCCCCTCCCAAGCGGGTAATCTTGAGAACTGCCGGAAGGACCTGGGATAGCCTCAGGTTCATCTTCAACGGCAACATCTCGATTAACCTCAGCTTTGGGAGGGAAGAGGGCATAATCATCGGTGCCCAGTACAGCTACACTGCGTCTTACCCCAGTCGTACATTCATTAAAATACACATTTGAAGATTCAACAATATCATCTGTTTCTGGTATCCAAATTCTATAACCTCGTGTACGAAATGCGTACCCTACCAAAAATCCCTTTCTGGCACGTGCTTCCAGTTTCCACGACCTTTGCTTTGGAATTTTAACATATGCTTCCGTACCAAACGGCTTTAAATGCTGGACAGATGGCTTTCTATTACCATAAAGTTCGAAAGGCGTTTTCCCCAGAAGTTTTGGGCAGATTCTATTCCAGCTGTATACAAAGTATTTTAAAGCCTCTGGCCAGAATTTTGGGTCTAAATTACTATCAATTAGTAATGTTCTAATCCCGTCTGCTGCCGTAGCCATGAAACGTTCCACAACGCCATTTTGCTGTGGCGTGTACGAATTCGTGAACTCGTGGCGAATACCCTTTTCATCAAAAAAACGCGTAAAAGAAATGTTGTCAAACTCCCCACCGTTATCAGTCCGAAAGCTCTTGACTTTCCTATTCAGGTATGTTTCTGCCCGTATAATATGCTTTCTAACGACATCAAACGTGTCGGATTTCAATTTTAATGGGTAAACTGATACACGGCGGGAAAAGTCATCAATAATCGACAAAAAGTAACGTTCGCCACCTCTTCCTTCTATACGGCATGGACCCCACAAATCTGCATACAGAAGCTCAAGTGGATGATTAGAGCGGATATTCTTGTTAAATTTATGTGAAATATTCTTTAACTTGCCAAATTTACATGATTCGCAAAATAAATTGGTCTCTTTTAGTCCTGGTAAGCCACGTACGCCTTGCTTACGGCTTGTATGTGCAATTAAAGAAGGACTTATGTGACCATATTTGCGGTGCCAATGTAACATTTTCTCGTCCTGTTTAACGGCAGAAGTTTCAAATTTAACAGATTTATGAACAGAGATTGGAATTTTTGGATACAGCTTATAAATTCGATCTTTTAAATATGCACTAAACAAGTACTCGGCCCCCCGACGGACTTTCACCTCACCATTATGACCCTGAAAGGTCAAACCATTTAAATCTAACTGAGGACCAGAAATAAGGTTTCTACGTAACTGATCAGAATACATTACGTTACACAAGGTAAAAACCCTTTGACCAAAACGAAGTTTAACTTCCCCTTTACCCTTTATGGGAAATAGTACATTTTTTACGGCAACCGACATTTCATCATTTAGTTCCTGAAAATTAGAAAACAAATTTTTATTATTACAGAAATGATGGCTCGCTCCTGTGTCTAAAATCCAGTCACAATCATTTACAACATTACTCAAACTAGAATGCGAGATAAAAAGATTTGACTTACATGTACTTTTTGATAACTTCGAGTGAGAGCCACCACCTCTGTTATTAGAAACATATGGAGAAGAACGTCTAGTATGCTTGTGCCTGGGATTCTTGCTTCGTTCTCTGGAACCTCTAAGACCTCTAGGAGATGAGTCGTAGGAACTAGAAATGGAGTTGGAATCATCATCCGGCGGGCTAGAATATGAAGTATCACTGCGGTACCTCTCGGGAGACTGTTTGAAGCGATTACGGGAACTGGATCGTTTTGAGGAGTGACCACGTCGAGAATATGAAGAGGGAGAAACATCTCTGTGACGAAACTGGTTATTTGGAAACTTTGAAAAGCAATTGGTCTGTAAATGACCCAATTTGCCACATTTCCAACATCTTTTTCTTTGATATTTTCGAAAATGAGATTTTCCATTAAACGATTTCTGCACTTTTACTGTATTGGAGATGTTCACTTGTTTAGCATTATCTCGATCACGCAACTTTTGTCTGGTCTCTTCAGCCACCAGTTCATCGACCACCAAATCAAATTTAAATATATCCGCAGGTTTAGCCAATATCTGTTGTACTAAAGTGTCGTAATTTGACGGTAGAAAACGCAGGAATTGGTAACTTAAGTAACATTCAGCAAAATTTTTATCTATAGACTTAATTTCTTGGTAAATTTTCTTCAGCCTTGTCGCAAAAAGATTTATAGATTCACCATATCTTATCCTTTCTTCCATAAGCTCATTAAACAAGGACATATGATGAGTACGTGAATCTGGATGAAAATTTTTGTGCAATTTTTCCCAAGCTGCAACTGGTTCTTGACAATCATCAATTAATCGCTTAAATTCTGGCTCTATATTAAGAAAAATCAAGGAAAGAGCCTTGTTTGCACGGGAGGTAAATTGATTGACCATATCGGCAGTAACACTCGTACTAACTTCAGGTACCGTCTGTTTTAAACTTATTATATCCCACAGGCCTTTTTCTAACAACAAATATTTCATATCGCTACACCATGTAGCATAGTTCCTTGAACTAAGTTTATCTATTATATTTGTGGCCATCATGGGAAAAAAAAAATTTTAAACACAGCCAAAAATATTTTTAAGTACCAGAAGTGCTACCGCCCCCCCGAGCTTTTCGTCCGTTATCTTCACCTGTGCCTTTAACTTCTTAAAAAAAATTTTAAAGTTGAAGAAAAGTAATCTATCTAAACGAAAAATTCATCATCAATCAATAAAGTAAACCAGTCTATTGTAGAAAAATCATCAAATTCGGAATAAAGTTCGTTAATATATGCAAAAATCCTATAACTAAAGAGAGTTCGTTGAAATATGCAAGAATCCTGTAACTAATATAAGTTCGTTAGAAAAAAAAATTTCAATAACCAGCATTTAAAGTAAAAATTTGTTTTGATAACTCAGGAAAAGTTCAGGTTTATTGCAAATAATATTTCATTTTATCCTATGAGATCGATTAGCTCATACACTTCCTAGGTTATGTCCGCCCATAACCCATATTCTTGGACGTAATATAACCTGTGTGGTTTATATACGTAACAGTCTATTTAAACATGCAGAAAAGCCCAGTGGAGGTAAAGGCTGGTAAATAGGACGTATTGGAAGTGAAAATATTTAAATGAGCATATATGAAAAACGATCTCTTAACTAGGATAATAAAACAAAATGCATAATAGTAAAGTTAACGAAAAACGTTTATTTCACTTCGATGACACTAGATGATGATACAGCAAATAATCAATATGAAGATTAACACAGCAGTGGTTCTTGTACACATAACGACACGCCATAACAATGGCGGTTTGCAGAAGGCTTGAAGACATATTTTTCAGACATTACTTTAAGATTTACAACTATTTAAAAATAAACTCATAGTTAAAATAAAATAATAAGTATGTTAATCAATACTTCCAGAATGTTGGACCAGCCAACATTCAGTGTCAAGAAAAGTTACTTCCATTTAAAGGAAGATAAAAATGCAAACTAACGATGTTCGGATCATTTATTTATATGAAATGGATTGAAATCGACGTTTCGGAGCAGAGACCACGAAACGGACCAATCACAGAACGGCATCGAATCGATGCAAAAGCTAGATTCGATGATAAATTCGATAATAGATACGATATTGTCAGTCGCCATCTGGCGGGAAAAATATCGTTACGGAAATACGTAATCACTTTGAAACGTGGTTTTGCCGATGCAGGTTGCAAAGAAAATGGAGTCCGTGAACGGAAAAAGATAGAGATAGCTATTGACGTTACAGAACTAATACATTATGTAAAACTGATAGATACAGTCCGGAAATGAAGTAAAAAGGTAAGTTAAGTTTTAGAAACATTTATTACTGATATTATGAGATATTATAATGAAGTAATAAATAAAAAATAAAATATGAATTTGTAAATAAAAAAAGATGATTGTGGTATGAAATTATGATAAATAGGAAATAGGAGGTGATGAGAAAACCAGTGTTTGGTATCTCTATCAGCGATGAGCTGTGTCGCAATCCACAGGTATTACAGTTATATTTTGAAATGCAAGAATTTACAAAATGAGAATTATTCAAACAATTGGTGCACAGCTTATTTTTCTTCACAAAATCGTATCGTTCCAAAACATTCATTTTTAGAAACTGAGAACATTTGTTCAAATTATGAAAAGCCAATTTGCACAGAATACAAGTTTTTCCATTTGATTTATCATTTGAATTTAGCATGAAATTTTTTTGTTTGTTCGAAAGAGGAATGTTTTTATTTAAGGGTTTTGAAGCAGAGTATCTATTTATGCTTTCTAACTTAGAACTTCGGTTTTCCAAAAATGACATTAATTCATTAAATTGTGGGTATTCTGATTTTTTAATCGAATATTCAAATTATTTTCTAGATTCCTTATCTACCTTTTGCAATATAATATTGATAAGGATAGCATCAGACAGATTGTTTTGTTCATATTGTAATACTTTTAAAGCCCTCAAATTTTTTTTTACACAATCAATATGGGATCTCAGTTCTTTAGAAGACTCGTAATGTATTTTTTCATAATTATGGCTGATAAATGAGTGTCAATGAGCAAACGTTGATTTTCGAATCTTTCAGTAAGTGCTGTTAAACAATGACTCAAAAGAATCGTCTGGACTTTCTAATTGTTTTGCTTCATTTTTTAGCGATGCTCGCAAATAAAACAGCTTCTGAGCGTCGTTTAACTGGACATTATTGGTAATTAAATTTGTAAATTGTACTTTAAAGATTGACCACTCCTCATATTTACCATTGAATGTTGGTAGTGGGATTTCAGGTAACTTAACTTTAATATTATTCAAACTTACAGGGTGATTCAGCTCGTCGGTGACAAACTTTAAGGATCGATAGAGCACACCTAGACGAACATTTTTGAATAGGGAATGTAGGGTCCCTGACGCGATGGTAAGGCGCTAGGCGCTTTCGAAAATTTGGGTGCCGAAATTCGAAACGTCATAAAAACTAGGGAAATGGTTAGATTTTCTTGCTTGTTGCGTCGAAATGATTCTGTTTGTTTAGACTTTCTTCAGTACCAATTTGATAAGCGTATCTCTTAAAACATGGATAGGGGGCGCTGCAGACTTTGGAGAGCTAGACAACAACTTTAAGCCCGTTATTTTGATAATTTAACACATGCTCGCCAAAGTTTATACTCTAACTTAAAGTTTGAACCCAAAAGTAGAGCCCTGCAAAAAGCGTAAGAGCCGGAATAAAATGTCAAAGTACAGGGTGGTCGAAACTCGAAGGCTCCTAGGAGATAAACAAACAGATTTCTTGACTTATGGCATGCATTTTCATGATTCTGTTTGCTGGGGCTCTCTGAAACTCAGTTGAACGGTACAAAAAGAAACATCGATAGGGGGCGCTTTGGGCAAAAAACATAATTCGTTGACATTTCGGACGCTAACTGGAAACGGGGCGCTACGATCAGTTAGAAACAAAACAAGAGAGTAATTTACTTATCATAAGAAGCTATTAAAACTGCAGTTTGTTTGTTTTTTTTAACAAACATAGCTGGTTTCAATCATGCACAATGCGCGCAATAAAATTTACATAAGGTGCTTTTTGCTGATTTATGCAAAAGATATCGTACCATATCGATATGCAAAAGATACGTAATGCGTAGACGACAACGCGAGATGACGTAGTTGTATGCGCAGACACGTCTTTTGAACGTGCGGTACCTACTTAAGCTTCGGGTTACTTGTCTGCAGATCGGTAGTAGGATGGAACGGTACACAAACTCTGAATTGGCTGACATGCATTTGGCGTATGGCGCTGCTGGTTGTAATGGACGAGCCGCTCAGCGGTTGTACGCCGAGCGTTACCCCAACAGGCAAATCCCCTGCCATGCCTTCTTCGCTCGAGTACACCAGAGGTTGTCCACAACGGGATCTTTCGACGGAGGCAGGCCTGAACGGGAGCGATCAGTGAGCACCCCCGACAACGAAGAGGCTGTGCTTAACCTGGTTGAGGACAACCCAGGTCTTAGCACGAGAGATATCGCCAGACATGTTGGCATTTCGCAAGCAACTGCGTGGCGCATCTTACATTCCCGGAATCTGCACCCCTACCACATCCAGCGGGTGCAGTTGCTCAGAGAGCAGGATTTTGGCCCTCGAGTGGAATTCTCAAGATGGTACTTGGCGATGAGATCCAGGGATCCCCGTTTTGTAAACAGCATTTTGTTTACGGACGAGTCCACCTTCAGCCGGGAGGGAATGTGGAACGCCCACAACAGTCATGTGTGGTGTGATGAAAATCCACATGAAACCAGAAGCCGAGCAGCCCAGGAGCGTTTCTCAGTAAATGTGTGGGCCGGCATTCTGGGGGATTGCCTCATTGGCCCTTATTTGTTACCTGAACGGCTGACAGGTGGAAATTACCTGATTTTCCTGGATCAAGTGCTGCCGCAGCTTCTGGATGAGGCGCACGTACCCGAAGGTTCGCGTCGCCAGATGTGGTTCCAGCACGATGGAGCTCCGGCCCATTACACGAACGACGTGCGTCTCCATCTAAACGCAAGGTATTGCCAGCGGTGGATCGGGCGTGGGGGTCCAGTTCACTGGCCTGCCCGATCACCAGACCTCACCTGCTTGGATTTCTTCCTTTGGGGTTACCTGAAGGCCGAGGTATACCATACACCTGTCAGCAGTGCTGAAGAACTTGTGGCGCGCATTGTGGCAGCTGCAGGGCAGATCAGAGATACTCCTGGCATTGTTGGAAACACACACTCCTCAATGCGACGGAGGTGCGAAGCCTGCATCATGGCCCAAGGTCGAAATTTCGAGCATCTTCTGTAGTGTTATTTTTTGTAAATAAATTTCCAGTATCATTGATGTTTTTGGTCTAAATTTATTCAGAAGTGTTGAGCAGAGGTAGAAAATGTGTTTTCATTATTACTAACTGATCGTAGCGCCCCGTTTCCAGCTAGCGTCCGAAATGTCAACGAATTATGTTTTTTGCCCAAAGCGCCCCCTATCGATGTTTCTTTTTGTACCGTTCAACTGAGTTTCAGAGAGCCCCAGCAAACAGAATCATGAAAATGCATGCCATAAGTCAAGAAATCTGTTTGTTTATCTCTTAGGAGCCTTCGAGTTTCGACCACCCTGTACTTTGACATTTTATTCCGGCTCTTACGCTTTTTGCAGGGCTCTACTTTTGGGTTCAAACTTTAAGTTAGAGTATAAACTTTGGCGAGCATGTGTTAAAATATCAAAATAACGGGCTTAAAGTTGTTGTCTAGCTCTCCAAAGTCTGCAGCGCCCCCTATCCATGTTTTAAGAGATACGCTTATCAAATTGGTACTGAAGAAAGTCTAAACAAACAGAATCATTTCGACGCAACAAGCAAGAAAATCTAACCATTTCCCTAGTTTTTATGACGTTTCGAATTTCGGCACCCAAATTTTCGAAAGCGCCTAGCGCCTTACCATCGCGTCAGGGACCCTACATTCCCTATTCAAAAATGTTCGTCTAGGTGTGCTCTATCGATCCTTAAAGTTTGTCACCGACGAGCTGAATCACCCTGTATAGATTCAATACTATCAGCATGCACATTTATTTCAGAAATTTTAAGATTTTTAAGAAATATGTTGAGACTTACCTCAAGTTTCTCATGACGATCTTCGAGTTCATCTAACTCGTTTTCGATTTCTGGTAAGTCCTTAATATCAGGGATATCATAATATTTATCCCGTATTTCCGATACCCTTGCTTGAGGCTCGGGTAATTTTCAAATCTTTATTTCGAGCTCGGTACTCAAGTAATTAATTTCATCTGTATTATCTTTTACGAAATTTTCTAATTTTGTTATAGTACCTTTTAGAGCACCTTTTGCTCTATTTAATTTTTCCATATCAGCTATTTCGCTGCAACATCGATGGACCACAAACTTGGATGTGAATACTGTGCATAACTTTAGGAATGAAGACGAATAGGTTTCTTTTTCACATTTTTATAACACACAAATGTTACAAACAATCACACTGAAGAACACATAGAATGATGAGGTGACGTTGGGGTAATAACCCGCTGTTAGAACAAATGATGTTCGTAAAACATATTTTGGGGAATACTCCTGCTATAAGCAACAGAATAATTGGGAATAAGACCTGCTATAACATAACGTGCCACAATGGCAACTCAAGAACAGCAACTCTATACTTGGGAATAAGACCCGCTCGAATACACAACGTGCCGCAATGGCAGCTAAAGAACAATTGAACTGGGTCACATGACCGCAAAGCTGCAGAGCTCGTTCGGCATGCGCACAAGGTTCAAACAACAATTAAAACAAAATTTAATCAATTTTATTTAATTATCTAATTGACAATAAAAAAATTGGAAATGAACAGATAATAAAAGTCGATAAATCTTTATTAACTAACTTAATAAAAATCAAAACAAAACACAAATAAAAAATATAAAAGTAACAGGGAGGATAGAACCTGCCTACTTGAGTTTACTAGACAAGCACTTTAACCACTGGACAAGATCGTCCATGCAAAATTATCACCAAAATAGCATGAATTAACTAGGTATGATATTTCTCAAAGTGCTTGCATTTCATCGCCAAATCATCCGTGGGAAGCAAGCCAAGACCGGTTTCTGATCAACCGTTGAGAGAATGGAACCTTTCATTCTTGAGTCGCTTACTTATTTCTGACATGAGGTGGGATATATTTCCCATGATTCATACTTCTGGGTTCATCATAGTTGCAAAAGGAATTAATAGGTCTATCATATAATTCCGAAAAAGTTCTACCCTTTGAACTTTGAAGTAAACCAATTATCGCATAATTCCGCGTTTTTTTGTAGTTTTAACCAGTCATCCATTTGCTTTAATTTAACATAACTCCGCGTTCCTGAATCTAATGAACTCAATAATCTATCAGTAACAATTAATTCATTAAGCATATCAAAATCATTTACTTTCCTAAGCTCACAATAAAAATCCCAATTCGCTCGGATTCTGCTTGCAAATTGTAAATGGTTTTCATTTTTCATTCTTTTTGCCGTAAGGAAATTTTCCAGACAACCTTCCAGGGTAGGTTGAAATTCTTTTAAAATTAAAGCCTTAACCTTTGGATAACTCTTTGTTTCATTTGTATTTATATAAACTAATAAATGTGCTGCGTGTTCACCTACTAAATTTAGTAAAATTTCAACTTTTAACTCCTCCGCAACATTTTTCATTTCGAATGCTTTTTTGAGCAAACTAAAAAATAAATTCCATGCTTCCAGTTTAGTCAGGACTGGCATGCTCAGAGTTCTAACACTTTTAATTAGAGATTCTAAAGAATTAGTATGGGATTTTTGTCCATCCCCTCCCGAATCGCAATTTTTATCATCAGAGTGAATCTTTGCCATTTCTAACTGGGCTTTTATGACTTCTAATTTTGTATGCTCTAACTCTAGTGCAGTGTTTTATTCCGTTTTCACATTTTCTTTTTCAATTTTAAGTATCTTGGCTTCACATTTTTCTTTTTCTATTCTGTCTGACACCGTAGTATTTAAAAATTCTTTTATAAATTCAGTATCCTTAGCATATTGGTAGCTTCCCTCAATGAGTGTTTTCAAATCTATAATTCTATGCTCAGCCTCTATTTTTAAGCCTAATTCAGTTGCGATTACAACTAAATCCTCTTTCCTCAACCCTTTAATGCTAAACGTTTTTCTTTTTACTTTCAAACACTTTTATAATAACTTCTACATATAACGGATACTCTCATCTTAAATAAATAAATCAAGAAATAAATTTCATAATATAAATCGCATCTTTCCTCTGATATGCTTAAATCAATCTCATAATAATAAATTATATAATATTTCCTTATCTATTTAAATCATCTTCAAATATTATCTTCAATCAGATTATCTTTAATTAAAAATAAATAAACATGCACCTTACTTCTTATAACAGCTCTCGTTCTCATAAATAGAGCGTGTGATGCTCAATTCCGCTAATCATCAGAGGTGTATTCCTTGGTTAATAGATCACTAATACTTTAACACAGAATATGTAGTTCATTTACAGAGTACATAAAACGTTATAGATGACACCACACAATATACAATTATGTGCGGATTCTAAATTTCAATTTCCAGTGCACAATACTGATTCAATATTCACTCTCACTACTTCCATATTTATTTTACTCACATAAATCTTTACTTCACTAACTACTAAAATTATACTTCGGTGCTCGTAGCACCTGACACACTTTCTATAATAATCTTTCGGTTTCTCATAAAAAAAAAAAAAATAAAAAAAACAAGCCGCGCTCACATGCCGGCATACACAATACTTCTACCTTCCACACTGAGAAACAGTGCCCCCACCCTTCCTCTCCGCTCTGCACCCACGTATCACGTGACAATGGCGCAGCAGAAACTAAAAGAAAAGTTCTCCAGACATCAGAGCATATTTGTAGAGTTTACAATTTATTTTTCCCATCCCTTTCCACATATATATATATATATTCCATATATATTTATTACCTACTGTAAACTGGATTCCCGTATTTCTTTTCTTTCTTTACTTTGTTTTTCAGCTTGCTCATCGAGCATTTGTTTACGTTCGGACGTCACGGATCGCCGGAGTTGTGTGTCTGCAGGCATCTTCTTTTTTGGCATGCAGCCATTTCGAGTTGCGATCGCATTCGCAATCTCTTTATGTTTAATTAATTATTTAAAGTTATTTTCAAGTTCATTTCAATTTTAAATTGCATCTCAGTTATTTTTAAGGATATTTCTATAAGTTAGTAGTTTTTCATGTAATTTAAAATGTTTAAAGTAAAAGTAAGAAGCTTCTGAAGTATGCAAATCACATGCTTCATTTTCATTGGCTGTCGCCATGCCGCTCGCATTTAAAAGGCCGGTGTTTCTGTGAGTAGGTTGTATTCTTGTATTTTGATGAAGTCTAGAAATATTGCCTACACTGTTAAAAATGTGCAGCATTCTGGCAGGTCATTTGACCGTTTTTTCCGAAAACAGTTACACAACAGTAATTTAACACTATTCTGACCCTATTATTGGCCATTTTATGGTCAGAATATTAGTTAAATTATGTTTATGAAACCGTTTTTTCAAAAAACGGTCGAATGACCTGCCAGAATGCTGCAAAATTTTTAACAGTGTAAGAGCAGTGTAGTATAATGAAAATGAGAATAGGACCGTTTAAAAGGTGGAATCTTATCCATTTTAGTAATTATGGAAGTAAGCGTCAGTCCGGCGTATTTTAGAAAGTATGTGCTTTGAAATGAAACTTCGCTGGTTATATAATATTAGTTTAGCACTTCTAATACTAATTCGTTTAGTTAATCATGCATTTTATTTTGCTTGCATCTCATATTAAACGGCGGAGTCAGTGTATAAAATACCGGAGTCCAGTAATGTTTCTCACCTGTAAAGTTATAAGAGACCGAGATTGTTTCGCCCTGTTAATTTTTGTGTCAATAAAAATGTTTAAGGATACTTTACTGCCTTTTCAACGTCTAATTTCAACACCAGTATTTGTAAGTACTCTTTTATATTTCTTTCAAGAAGATAATTATGTTTGAAATGACACCAATCAATCAATTACCACCAACCAACTCTGCTATGGAAAGGGGATGTGGTTTGTAAGTGAATACTTAACTTATATACCTACTGAATGTAGAAAACCAAACACTTACAAATCTACAGTATTATTTCAACTTTGTAACTGTACGTCTAGCCTTAATCCTTAATAATTTGTTTGTGGAAAACACTTAATATAGGACTAACATTAAAATAATATAAAAATAAAAAGATGTATATTATTTGTAAGCAATTTTATACATTAAATTATACAAGTATTTTGACCGTGTAATTTCATTTTTAAAAATTAAACTATTTCGTGGTTTGATTACTTGTATTTTTAATGTAATGATACTTTAAATTATTTTTTATTCTATATTATATAGCTTACAATCATTTTCTATTTTCTGAGCAACTTGTTGGACCAAAAACATGTTTTGAGTTTTATACAGGATATGTGATTTTTAATGTCTAAAACTGTCAAAAAGTTTATTCAAGTGTCTAAAACTAATTGTAAATTTAAAGTTGTTGTAAAAACAATTTTAAATAGTTTTGAACTCAATTTTAGGTTTTTGACAGTCACTGTCGAAAACTATGTCAAAAAGGGGTTTTTGATGTGACAGTTGAAACCGGATAAAACCACCACACTGTCAAAAACTTGCCAACCCTGATTTAGACAACTTAAACAATATTTAGACAGTAACATTGCAGTACCGCGAATTCAAGGAGAAGGCAGTGTCCACCCATCGGAGACCCCTACACCCTTTCCGACCCTAGCAGGAAGGATAGGTCTCGGGGCTCTGAAGATGTTAGATGACACAGCAGCTCGGACCTAATGTTCATGGTTTGTTGAATGCAAAAATTAACATAAGGTCATAATTCCTAATTTTTTAATATGAATGTATTAACAGTTTTCCTAATAAAAATGATGTTTTTGAATAGGGAAAAAAATCTTTATATGTTGGATCTATTCGGTGTATCTCTTTAATAAATTAATAAAAAATCAATCAGATGACTTTTATGAAGATATGTATTAATTTTTCTCAAATAGATTTAATTTTAACATGCATTGAAAATTGGTAGAGAAACTGAAAAGGGTTTTTGCATCAGGTGCCAAATAGAGTTACTGCAGTGCTGCTAAAGGCTTCAACCTTATTTAAAAGTATATTTCTCTTAATGTAATATGAATTATCAGTCAAAGATGAAGTAAATTCAATTTCTGTTCCAATATGACATCAATTACTTTTGCGAATCACAGGAAGGATGCATTTTGTATCCTTAAAATGCTGAATTGATATTTCACTATTAAAAAGAAAAATTTACAGTACATATATTTGGTGTTTTAAAAAGAAAAAGTACACCATAAATGTCTCTTTTTTTTTTTTTTTTTACTCTAAAATCACTAAAATAGTTGAGTAAATTTACTCTTCTCATGATTTTCTAAATTCTTATCATAATTAGAGTTATATATCAAAATCAAAGTCAGTATTTAAGTTTCCATAATTGAGAGAAATGCTCTAAAGATTGTATTCATGCAAGTTTCAGAATCTCATGGCCAGTGTTTTTTTATTCAAAAATCTATCATAATTTCTGAATAGTAATCACTTTATTTAATGATAGATTTTTCCATGATTAAAAAAATATATATATTTAAAATACATACTAGAATTTCTTAATAGTTATTTAACCACAGAAAGTCTGTCAGTAAATAAAGCAAAGGGTACTAACTGAAAGTTAGTTACAGTGTAGTCTTTA
Source organism: Maratus speciosus (assembly GCA_963932465.1). NCBI lineage: Eukaryota > Metazoa > Arthropoda > Arachnida > Araneae > Salticidae > Maratus > Maratus speciosus. Next base: position 294,147,813 of record OZ010791.1, read on the forward strand.
TGAATGAAAAAACGTTGGCTGCGGTATTCCATAGTTTGCAGGATTGTAATACAGAATTATCATAGAATTTGTATTCCTCGAGAAGAAAGATCATGTTTTCCAATCAACAACACAATCTGCAAAAAAAAAAAGTTTTTTGCCTTCTGATAAATTATTTCTATCTTTTTACAAGTTGTTTTTAAAAACAGCATGGTTTCAGTTATAGGTTTATTCAGAGCCGGCTTTAAAGGGGGAGAGAGGGGTAAGGAACTAAAAGCTAAAGATATTTTTTTTCCCTTTCTAATACTTCAACTCCCCTGCATTTATAAATGTTAAGTGGGAAACTCCCTTCTTGGAAAAACTTGAATTTCAAGCCCTGATATTCAAAGAGATACAGTTTTTGTAAATTACATTTCCATACATTTAAAATATTTTAATGATGTGTGAAACATGTTTCTAATTTATTGTTCTGAGATGGCATTATATAAAGAAATAATTCACCATATAACAAAAAACATATCTAGTGCCGGATATCCGAATCCGGTAGGCAAAAGAGCTTCGGATATCCGGTATTCGATATCCGGCAAAATCAATATCCGGTGCATCCCTAATCTCCACATATTTTCTTTGACAAAGCATTTTCTTTCATATATTTATTTCCCTCCTTATTGCAGCTTTTGAGAAATGCCTGGAACTGGCATTACTTGTTCCGATGGAGTCATTTTTTCAACAAGTTGCTGGATTTCTCTTTCTTGCACATAAAACATAGAAGTTTTTGGCACTAATTTACTTGCTATGTTTGCAAAGTCTTCTGCATTTTGTACAACTACTCCTTCTCCTTTACTCATGATTTTTTGTCTTACCAATCTTTTAACATTTCCACCGATACCATCGATTACACCCTTTCCATGAGAAGTTGCAAAATACTTCCATGTGAATGTCTTCCGATACCTTTTGGTTAATATCTCAGTTACTTATTTTTAAATTCAGATGATGGCCCGTCACTCCACAGAATTTCCCCAGTAAAACCTTAGCTAGATTGCATAAGAATATACAATTTTATTAGAAAAGCAAATATAGTAAATTTGAAAATGTTGTGTTGTCACTTCTGATGACATAAACTTCAATAAAATATGAAAATCTGCTGTTAGCATATAATAATAATAAAGTTATATCTAACACAAGTAATATTTTTCATTTATAAATAATCTGTAGCAAGTTGCAATAAATAGTTTTGGTTTCATACAAGCTAATAGTATAAGAATGTCACGTGTGGGACATTGTGTTTTTGCTTAAAACTTTAAAGCTTATTAGAATCAAAATTTCCTAGATATGAGAATTACAGGTCTAGTATTAAGTAAAAATTACATTATAATGTTGAAGACTCAGTTATTTTTAAGAATATGAAAAAAATATGATATTTTGCTGTCACGTGTGGGACAAAGTCCAAGAAGTAATTTAAATGACTTAAAAGGCTTTTAATGTTTGGAAAAGGAAATAAAACACAACAATATTTAAAAATACTATATATGTACTTATCTATGGTAACACATTTGAAAATTTTATCATTAATTTCTTAAAATATTCCTATTGCCAAAACAGCAGAAAATTGAATCGCATGGGTTTATTGAAGGCAGCCATTTTGAAAAAGCTGTGTTGCCACTCCTGATAACATAAACTTCAATAATTGTGTAAAATATGTAAATATGACATGTTAGCTAAACGAAATAAAATATTCGATTAATATATATGCATTTTGAAAATTGTGTTCAGAGTTCCCTATTTTCATGGAATGCCCCTAGTGTAGATCTTTTCAAGTTTGTGCCAAATATTATATCAACCAATTTTTATAGTTTTTACAATTTTTACAGCTGTTTTTACACTAATAGAGCAAACTTCCTTTAGAAATAATGTTATATTATTCAATTTAAATACAATTTTATTTGAATAATTGTTTTCACTAACTAGCTGAAATTTATAATCTGTCTTTGAATTATTTTTCTTGAGTAGCATTTTGATCGCAAAAGTTACATCTGTTCTAAAACATCTATTCTAAATTATAAAGTTAACTTAAAAGCTCTTAGTTAATCAGTTTTGCAGATTTACCAATAACAGTGATTAAAAAGAATTATGATTTTATCTGTGAAAAGTTTTAGATAGTAAAAAAGAGAAATTATATTTTTTTCGTGGAACAGGAACAAAAAATGTTTAATTTAGAATTTCTTAGATCTAAAAACTTCTATGAAAATACATTATGATGCTCAAGACTACACTAATTTTTCTAGATGTAATAATATGAAAATATTTCTATAATTTGTGTTGATGAAGATTAATATTCAAATCATATTAAATAAAATAACTTAATTTAGCTTCAGCTATGGACAGTGATGAAGATGGTGAAAATGACAAAGCAATATCTTTAACACATTTGTTGTTTGGAAATATAGATGATGAGGGGAATCTTGAAAATGATTTTTTAGACCCTGTAAGTATGTTTTTAATATTTTAGCAGTATTATTCTTTTGTATTTTAGTTATTATGTTTTTGATTTAATGTATTATTCTTTTGCTTAATTATATGCTTTCCATTGTGTTATAATTTTATGTATTAGGGTAATGTGGGGTTAATTGTTTTAAGTCGGAAAAGGTACCCTATCGATTTTTTTATCAAAGTCCCCCATATTTTAGCATAATATAAATTTAAGATGTTGACAACTTAAAATTCTTATAACTCAGGCTGTAATTGTCTTAGCATGATAAACGTAATTTTCATAAAGATGAGGGCTTTGTCAGTTTTTTAACCCAAGTTCACTAAACTTTAATATAGTGTGTTTATAATGGTCCGATAAACACAAGCACTTAGAACTTGCATCCAAATTTTTACAGCCCGCAGAAATTTTTATATGGTAAACATAATCATTTTAAGATGGGGTTGGGGGACACTGTCAACTTTTTATCGAAGCAGGGTTGGGTTTCTTCTGGAAGAAATCAGTTTCCTCCAGACAGTGGAAGAAACTGGAAAAAACTGGAAGAAACCAACAGAAAACAAAACAGATGCTCAAAATTAAAGTATATTAATTATCTAAAGGAATTAAATTCAAAGTATAATTATATGAAAACTAAATTGGAAAATTTAATTAATATTAAAAATATTATTTTTGGGAAAAAAGTTTTTTATAACAAATTTCAGATTCAGCAGACATGTGATGGATTTTAAAACTTTAGAGGTAGGAGGTAGAGGAATTTTTTTTTCATTAATTATGGGATGCCATTTATGTAAAAAGAGGAAAAAAAAACTACCTACAAATTCTTTATTTTTCATATAAAAATATATTATTTTCATATAAAAAGCATTATTTTACACTGCTCAACACAGTAAATAAAGAAATTTGTAATTATTTATAGTAGCATATAGCATCATATCTCAATGCTGATTTTAAAATAGTAATAATATTTTTTAAATGTCTATGAGTATGTTGAAATGCTTTTAAACTCTCCTGAAGTTCTGGGACTTGAAAGAATTTTTTTCATCTTTTGCATTCATCCATTCTAAGTTGGGATACTGATTGTAGCATCCTACAGCTAAAAAACTTTTGTTTTGTTATATTGTTCCCCTGCAAGAAAAGTTACACATTTCGCAAACATTCATTTTGTGTTTTATTCCACTAATAGGACTGTCATAGGTGTGTCTTGCTACACAAACAGTTTCATAAGTTAGTTATACGGGAAATCATTTTTTTATGCTATATGTCCATTTGTGACAACAGAAGAGGAGTGAATTTTGTGTGGAGGTAAAACGACCTAACCCTACAAACATCATCCTACTTCTTCATTCTTAAGGGTTTTGTGCTTTAATGCATGCTTTATTCCTTCATGCAGAGCTAAGTGCTGCAATTTCACCTTACAGTAAAACCATGCAAATTTTCTTTTGCCTCTCCTGTGAAATTTACTTTTGTCGAGATGTGTCACTTTCCTTACGGGTGAGCAATATCATTTTGCACTGGAGTAAGGAAAATGAGGATTTCAATGAATTTTTTTAATAATTATTGTAAATTACTTAATAAAATTAATTTAAATTAAAAGCACTGTCTCTTATTTCTTATTTAAATAAGTTTCATTCTACTGCTGGTAAATGATCCATTACTAGTTTTAAAAAAAAATTAAATAGTTTAAAAATATGCTGGTTAAAATGAAATAGATAGCTTTTAATTGATTTTTGGATCAAATTTAGTTTCTTCATGTGGCCAATGATGGAAAAGTTTTAGATGGCTGTGTGATATTGGCTAAAAAACTGATGTAATTATTAATTTAGCATACATAATTAGTTACATTTGTATAGATCTAACAGAATTAATTTACCTAAGGTTATAAGAAGGAAACATTATATCTTACAAACTTGAAACTTGTATGGAAATTAAGGGAATAAGTTTTTTCCATTTCTTCCACTTGGAAGACACCTATTTCTTCCAGACGTTTTTTTTCCACTTTGGAAGAAACTTGCCAACCCTGTATCGAAGCCTCCCATATTTTTATATATCCTAAATATAAGATTCTGACAACATAAAACTCTTATGCGGGCTGTAATTGCCATACCATACCCACATTTTGTATGATAAATGTAATCTTTATAAAGGGAGGGGGACTCATGAGGGGCTGTGCCATTTTGTTCCTCCCCTCCTATAACTTGGACTCTAATTGTCATTGGCGTACCAAACGTTGTATAGTTCAACACCATGAGAGGCCATAATCAGAGACAACTCTGTCGTCTTTTTTTTTTCAAACTCCCTAAATTTTATTAAAATCTAAATGTACAGACTCGACAAATCTAAACTGTTATAACTCGCGACCAAGTTGTTGCAGCATACTCTTATTTTGTGTGTGTGTGGACAACGTGACATAATTGTACAGATGGTGTTTAAAGACATCCCCTTCCCCTCTCTCCTTTATGAGGATAGAAAGTATTAAAACACACACAACTCATGTTCAAATTATCATAGCACAAGCAGATTTTATATGGTATGACATCATGAGACTACATATCATGATTATAGACCCTATCCCATGGTGAGAAGTGAAAATTTAAAAAAGTTTATAATTTGTGTTCTAACCATCGTAGCATGGCCAAATTTTGTATGGTAAAATGTCATGAGACAAGGGTACATGTGTTTACTGAAGACACTGCCTTCCACCATGAAGAAGGTAAATAAATCTGAACTGCTTATAGCTTGCATTCTGATTGTTGTTTCATAAGCAGATTTTGTATGGTTAAGCATCATGAGATAATGTTACATGTGATGAGTAAAGACTACGCCTGGATAAAAAATTTAAACTACCTATAATTCATTGGCATAGTTTACTCAGATTTTGTATTGTAAATTGCCAAGATAAAGTTATATGCTGTTATAAAATCATCACCTCAATTAGTTAAATGCTTGTAATTTGCTTTCTAATTATTGCAGCATGTCCAGATTTTGTGTCATAAAACATTATATGGTGAGGGCCTCGAATTTTCAAATGACAAGGTAGGGTGGGGGAGGGGCAGAGTTAAGGGGGAATAGAAAATATGAGTCAAAATTTTGAGATTTGGACCAAGAAAAACATAATTTAGGCAACACACTGCAAAAATAAAAATGTTTTTCCAAAGATGCTTTGATATGAAATTTAATAGTTATGGTGATTCTAAAAAATGAATATTATTGCATGCTCAACAATGCAAAACTTTCTGACACATTTACAGACTAATTTTTAAAGTCCCTTCAGTATTATAAAAATCGTAAGTTTAGAACATTTTTTTTTCTTGTGCAGCCTTTTAAGTTTCAATTTTTTCTAAAAACTATTCTGTGCATGCATTTGCATCTTGACGGTAGTATCCATGTAAAGTTTCTATTCCTAACAATTCCATACATATCATAATTTAGAATCATTTTCTGCTTTTTTCACCCTTTTAAAATTCAAATATCTCTAAAAATCCTTCTTAGCAAGCATTTATGTCTTAAAAGTACCATGCCAATTTTGAAGTTTCTAGCCCCTTCAGCATCTTAAAAATCACAAGTTAAGAACATTTTTTCTCCCGCACTCTTTTAAACTTTTTTTGAAAACTATTTTGTGCATGCATTTGCGTCTTAAAAGCAGCAGCCAAGTCAAATTTCAAGTTTCTATTTTTAACAGTTCCATAGACATTGTAATTTAGAATGCTTTTTGCACATTTCACCATTTAAATTTCGACCTTTTAAAAACTGTTTTGTATGGCCATTTATATCTTAAAAGTTGCAGCCATATTAAATTTCAAGTTTCTATCCTTATCAATTCCATATAAATTGTAATTTGGAATGTTTTGTGCTTATTTTACCCTTTTAAATTTCGAACTTTTCAGAAACTGTTCATAGAAAGTATTTAGATCTTAAAAGTACCAAATCATCACACCAAATTTCAAGTTTTTAGTCCCAACAATATTACAAAAATCGTAATATTAGATCTTTTTTGCTCCCGCAACAGGGTTGTTGTACCAACATAAAATATTGCCTATGTTGCTCAGAGATGATCACCAGCATTTTGCCACTATTATTTCTTAATTCAGTTTGGTAGTTCCAGAGTTTGCCCCCTATAAACAAATGCACCATTGTAAATATTGCTACTGGTGATTAAAAAAATGCTATTAGCAAGATTTGTGCACGGCTAACATAAAAGTACCCCTGTTTATGCAGGAGGAAATGAGAAATCTCCATATATTATTTCAATTGCAATCTTTGAAATTGAAACCTTTTAAGCTGTACAAACATTGCTTTCATATTTAAATTAAATTTTTTTTTTTTTTTTTTTTTTTTTTTTATACAGTTAAAAAAAAAAAAAAATGCGTTTGTAATTTTTTTTTTCCAATTAATACAGCCATTTTAATTCTTTAACTAAATGAATTGATCAACAAAATGATTTAATTCGAATTTCATCCATTGCTATAGTAATGGATGTATTTTAAGAAATTTGAGGTTTTGGTGCAAAAGACATCACCAAATTAGAAAAATATGAAATATCTCATGAACTATTGGCCTTAGAAGAGAGTACTTGGTACAATTTGATTTAGCATACTATAATATATTAAAACTGGGGGCTCTGCCTCCAGTTTTGATATATTTTTCATTGTTTCAACAAAGGCTGCGAGCTACGTCTGCCAACCCTCGTTCAGGCTTCACAGCCTCTTAAAACATAGTAATGTGCCCTTAAAAAATATATTAGCGAGTTGCGGACAATTGAATGATATTATCACTATAACAGCGGCCATCTTCTGTAATCGGGTTACCATGCTTTACTGTTTGAATGAGGTATTTTTTTACTACCAAGGTCTCATACATCGCTGTCGTAACAACTGATGGCTGCTTTCTGTATTGATAAATAAGATTAATTACACATTTAAAATCAGCTTGTACAAAATGGTTAGGTAAAAAATGTCATGCCCCTAGGACTTTTATAATGACAATATGGACAGTATCTTTCCTTTTGTTTCAAGGTTTAAAAACTCTGTCTGCTTGAAAATAGCTTTCAGAACCATAGTATTGAAAAGCTTTGTGTTTTGAAATTTTTAAGCTTTATTTTATGTTTTGATCAAGTTTTAGATATTTTCAGGAACAGGTATAGTTTATTCATGAATTTTTTTCTTTATTTTAATACACAATCAGGCATATTTCACAATGTATATTGTTTATATTAGTAAGAATATCAGAGTTTTCTAAAATGTATTTATCGAATAGTAATTCGTTCAAAATAAAATGAAAGTATTTTGTGCATATATTTACCTGTATTTTAGCTGCATCAAGTCATGTAGTATGTAAGCAAATTTGCTAGTCGCACTAATTTTATACCATGTGACATCACATTAAAATTCTCCTGAATGAAAATCGTTTTAATATATATATATATATATATATATATGATGTAGTTTTCACTATTAAATGAAATTAAAATGCATTTTTCATGTAATAATTTATTTATTTCAAACTTCTTTCTCTTATAAATTTCATGGGTGCATTATTTAATTAAAAAGCGTTTGGAAATATTATTTGTGCATTTTAAATATGACCTAATATTCACCATTAAAAGTTTTTCACACATAATAATTTAATTATTTTAGGCACTTTAAATGTGACGATATTGTGCATTTGGAAATTTTACACGTGACATAATTATCATCCTTAAATGCATTTCGCGTTTAATAATTTTAGTATTTTAAAGTTTTCATGTCCTTTTTATATTTATATGTAATTATTTTGATGTAATTTTCCTTGTTTTAGGCTTATAACATGTGATCATTTAATTCTTATTTTAAAATTTTCTCCTTATTTTCAATAATTTCACTTTTCAATTTCAATTTGAAAATGATGACAAAAACAAATCTAATAATCTCTATAATTTTTCACTTTTTTCCCTTAAAAATGGAGTAATTTAGTTGCCATCAGCATAAAAATGTCACTAAAATTAGAAAAAAAATAATAATATGAAAACTAATTCAAATTCTAGAATTCTAATACCAGTTTTCACACCTGTGGATCAATACAGATAATTGGTGTTAATTTCACTGCCAAACAGTTTGAAATTAGAAACTGTTAGTAAGGCATATTAAAGTAAGTGATGCCTATTAAACGTTTTATCTCTGTATTAATCACCAAAACAAAGTAAAAACTGGTTTTCTATAAAAGTGTAAAATCTGATTGAACTACAATATTTGGCTTCTAGAAAGATGTTTAACTTATTGTTATTATAAAGTTAATATGCATACAAGACAGATTATCAAGCAATTATGTCCATTGAAAGAAAATTTAAATTTTTTGATACAATCAGGGATAATCTTAGTTTAAAAAAAAAGATTCTGCTACTTTCTCAAATCCTACATAAATACTTTTTTTGGAAGGGGGATGCATTAAAATTTTAAAACATTCGTGATACAGTATCTTATTTTAGGAATATATAAGGAAGAAGAAATATTGCATAGCAAAAAAATCTTTGATATTAAAAAAACACACACGAAAATGTAATTTTATCATCCAATATTTATTTTACACAATCTTACAAATTACTTTGAAAATTTGAAATCAAGATATTTAGTTTTTAAAATCATGTCTCCTAACCATGAGTTATATTGGAGAAAAACTTACGTTAAAGTACGAATGAGAGCGTTTGTTAAACAAAAATTAAAATGAAAAATAGCTAGGCGTCAAATTTGATGACTAGACATAATTTTGTGGTCGTGAAATGCTATTATTTAGTTGCATTTGATGACTAAGTACTGCTAATTTCGGTACTTGTTAGTTATCCCGTCGACCAATTTCGCCAAATTATACAAATTGACATCATTTTTATTTTAAATAACAAAAGAACAAATAAGTTAGTTTAACATTAATAAAAATACAAATAAAACGTCGAAATAAAAATCACTTGATGACGTAAACACGTGTTGTCAAGTGAATGCAACATTTACGATCAACCATTATTGGCATTTAATCTTACAATTTGGTGATAGTAATTTGGTCGATGGGATAACTAGTATCCTAATTTCTAACTCTGCTGCCAAACCTTCCATATTTTAGGAGAAATAGCTGTGATAAATAATCAGTCGTTTCATAAAATAGTTTCGCAAATTTGTTTCATAAATTCATTTCATTAGAATTTTATAGGGTAGATAGCCGTGAAACATAATCAGTCGTTTCATAAAATCATTTCATGAATTTATTTCATTAGGATTTTATATATATACTAGGGGGCTCTGCCCCCTGCAAGCTACGCTCGCCAACCCCCGTTCAGACACTGTAGAATCTAAAAGCACGCTAATCTGATCGGTTTTAAAAAATTAGATAAGATTGAATTATACTGAAAAAACCTATAGCGATCTCCTTGTAAACGGGTTTCCATTCAATTCCCTTTGATTGCAAAAATTTAAGGTAGAATCAGTTGCTGTTAAGACATCCAATGGTTGTTTTCGTGCTTGGTTAAAGAAGATCAGTTAAACATTTGAAAAGAAGCTAAAATAAAATGAATTAAGTAAACAGAGTTTTTGTCTCTCGGTATTTTTTAACAGCGTTATAAAACGATTGACATAATACAATTACTAAAATTTGCTGCTTTAACCCCTTCAAGGGTGGTGTTTCATTTTTGGACCACTTAATTTTAATTCTTAAATGCCACATTAGCATCAGAATATTGGGATGAAAATTTCCCTTTTATTAAGTAAGTGAACAAAAGCATTTTTGTATTTCGAAATTTGTTTGTAAATTCTGGTGCCATTCACTGATTTCAAGATTTTACGAATAGAAGTCCCTTGTCCGTGAAAGGGTTAAACGCATATTAATGTATTTATTATTTTAAAGTTTCCTTTCCCTTTTAATATTCATGTGTAAATACAATTTTCAGGACATAATTTTCAATATTTTCCTGCCTTTAACACGTACTTATTTAATAGTAATTTTAAGGGTTTTTTTCTGTTTTTAATAGTCACGTCAAATTTTTAATCGTTAGGAAATATTATTCTTTGTGCTGTTTTAAAAATTGAAAACAATCACTATAATAATAGCCTAAGTCGTGTGACTATCATCAACAGCTCCAGGCGGATCCCTTCGCTTTTTATATTCCAGGCAGCCATTTTGGTACTTTAATGTTAGCCAGCCACAGGTGTGATAAGTTGCTGAATATTATTCTATCCCCATTATTTCGTTTATATTATAATAGTCCAAGTCATGTAACTGCCATAAACAACGAACTGATTCCTTCGCTTTTCATAAGAAAGGTTTCCATTTTGATTAAAGAATCAAAATTATTTTTTCGAATAAAACTACATAAAAGTTGCCATGATCACAAAGAATACCTGGTACTTTTATGTTAGCCAGGTGAAAATCTCACAAATAGCTTTTTTTTTAACTCGCCAGTTAGCATTTTTTTATTTTTCGAGTGGTAAATTAAAACGGTGCTACTTTGTTATCCCATCGACCAAAAATCTGTCGCCAAACTATAAGATTAAATGTCAATACTGGTTGATCGTAAATGTCACATTCACTTGACTTTAAGGAAGTTACACATGTTCACGCCATTTTATTTGTATTTTTATTAATGTTATACTAATTTATTTGTTCTTTTGTTATTTAAAATAAAAAATATGTAAATTTGTATAATTTGGATATTTATATAATTTGGCGAAATTGGTCGACGGGAGAAGTAATAACATTAAAACGTTGCTTTGAAGTGGAAATTAAATCTCAAGATTTGTTGCATTGTCACATATGCACCGGGTTTGGCGTGATTTTTTTTTTTTACGACAATTTGGCGAAAACCTCGTTTTCAAAATACCTGTTACATATGTATTTTTAAATTATTTTTTATTTTTTAAATGAAATAACAATAAATAAAAAAAAATTAATTAACAACTATAGAACAAAACAATTTATAACATTTTTTGTAAATAAAAAGAAAATAAATTCAAATAAACGTTTATTAATAAATAAGCAAGAATAGCCGGGTTACCATGTCAGGCAAAATAACGCCATTTTGGCCCCAATTAGGTACCCCATTGCATATATGACATCTGTGTCTAATATTTTTCTTTTCGTTTCGTTTTAAAAAAAAGAATGAAGTAAAAGCCATTTATTTTAAAGGTTTCAATTTTAAATGAAAGTTTTATATTAAATAAAATGATAATGAAATACAAATTGAATTCTGAATAAAAGTAACATGGTGCATTTCTTAGCATACATTTAAGGGAGGCCAAACTCCTCGCCAAATTAATTTAAATAACCTTTTCTAAAATATGAAAAAAAATATCTGTTATGATTAAAATTTGAGTTGCCATCATTAGAAAAAAAGTATTTAAAATTAGAAAAAAATTAATATTTCGAAAACTAATTCGAATTTTAAAATTCTAATACCAGTTTTGAGATCTGTGGATCAATACGAATTTTTGGTGTTAATTTCATCGCAAAGTATTGCATATTTTAGGAGAAATCGCCGTGAAATGTAATCAGTTTGTTTAATCAGTCGTTTCATAGAATCGTTACATCAATTCGATTCATTAGGATTTTATATATATAGGGTAGATATATATAAGGTAGATAGCCATGAAATATAATCAGTTGTTTCATAAAACATTTCATAAATTCATTTCATTAGGATTTTATATATATAGGATAGATATGTTATTGTTTGACACATAACTATAATGTCTGATTTTTATGAAATTTTTTAAAAGTTTGTTCCTCTTTTTATCTCTTTAGGGGTGATATTTTAGAAAATCCATTCTTAGTGCATGCCTACATCATAAGAAAGTATCCCCCCCCACCCCCCCCTAATTTTTGTGTTTCTATGTTTAGTAGGTTGGGATGTGCATTGATTAGCCCCCTGTCCCAGTCAGGACTTTCTTAATATATATAGATTTGAGGTAAACGAATTAACAAATTTCTGCTTGCCCTATTTACTATAGTAAACTGCTTGTAAACTGCTTATTGAATATAATTTAAATTTGATATTAAGAATTGTTTTAAAATGCCCATTTTCTTCTTCCTTTAGGAATCTATCCGTCATTTACACCAGTTGCCTTTATTGGGTATTGGAACACAATTGAAAGAAATAACTGATGATGTTGAATCACCCAACTTAGATTTTAGAGGAAACAAAGAAAATGGTTACATTGACAGTGACGGTAAGTTAGTTCGGTACTTTTCTGTTATTTGGGCGTCAGTGTTATATATACATATATATACACATATAAATATTTATAGAGATATGTATACAGTGTGATTTATAAACATTGAAACAATAGCCTATTTTCTTAAATATTGCCCCTAGACAGACCTTCCAACTGCAAAATACGAAAACTAAACTTTTATACGGCTCTCGTAGGATAAAATTTCCAATTAGCAAAATTTTCCTTATCCATTCTTGAATTAAACATAAAAAATTTCATCTCGATATCTTCAAAAATCGCAGAGGTATTAAAATCCAAAATTTGTGACTTACACCACTTAACCATGCCTATGAGTGATGAGTTATTGATGCATTTTGAATGCAAGATGGGGTTTATCTACAAATTGTTCATTATTAAAAGTCGATTTAAGACAGTGCCTGTCCTTTGGACATAAAATAGCAGCATATAGATTTTATGTTAAACTTGCTTTCAAAATATGTTCAAGTAAGTCTTCGATGTTATCTTTGCAAATTAGACATTCTTATGTCATACACTCTAACTATGACATATCACAGCAATACAAAACACAGCAGACAAAGTCATTAGATCCTTCACAGGAATGTTTAATGCAGGAAATACATCAGTCACTGCCTTATGAATTGATTGAATGTTTTAGTGACAATGAAAAATGCAGTTATTCTGTGGAATAATTTTCTATTGTTTTATGAAACTAGGCCTTAAATCTGCAAAGGAATCTAGTTTTTCCATCTAGAAAAATTTCTTTAAACAAAAAAGTATTCTGTTAGCAAATGTCACCTAGAATTGATGAAATTGTATGATCTTTTTCACGCCTAATTAATGTAGATTTACTGGGTGTCCCAAAAATGACTGAAGGATTTTAAAATTCCATAACTTGCAAACAGTGACAGATATTAAAAAAATTCTTGCAGGAGTGTTATGTAAGATGTTAGGAGTTTTTATGCTGCGATTCTCAGTTACAAATAGCATCGATAGATGGCACTGCTAGCAATAACCGCTAAATCCAGGCTCGATTTTTTTACTGCTCTCTTCTTCCATGCAAAAAAAGGAGATTAAAATGTATTGAATGGATCCCGAAGTACCAAAAATCGGGTCTGGACTGAGTGCCTATTGCTCTCAGCACCATCTATTGTTTGAAGTTCGAATTAAAATCAAGAATCACAGTACAAAAACTCCTGACATCATACATAACTCTCCTGCAAGAATTTCTTAAATATCTGTCACCGTTTGGAAGTTATTGAATTTTAAAATCCATCAGTCATTTTTGGGACACCCTGTAGCTGAATAATGACCTCTTCTTATATCAACATCGACATAAAATTCTCCAAAGCTGTGGAGTCAAAGTTTTTTTTTTCATTACAGAATCTGAGGATAGCTAGTTCTCTACTTTTTCCTTTCTCTTGCTGGCTCGAAGACATTTCTTCACTTTATCATAATACTAGCAGACCCACCCGGCGTTGACCGGGCCCATGATGAATGAACCTCAAATTTCTATGATTTTGTACCTTTAATTCCTTTTGTCTGAATTTATATTTTTAAATATAAAAAATCGCAAGAAAAATATTAAATTGAAGATACGTGCTGTTTTGCGTAAGTTGATTTTTGGAGTCTATGCGTACCGAAAGCGAGCGGAACTGCGACAAAACACTCAAGTTTGTACTTATTTCGTGGACATTTTCAGACATTTTATTTTATAAAAAATATTTTTACTCGTCCGAACATTTCAAAAGTTTTATAGATGTAAATCTGGTCTATTTAGATTAGGGATTGACCGAAGCAGCAGTTTTGCCGAATACCGAATACCGAACCTTCGGTCGAAGTGCATGCCGAATATTCGGTATTCGGCAACCGAATACTTAAAAAATTTTAATACACATTTTTGCATGTATTAGCTTTTTTAATAAACTTTAATTAAATTAAATTCTTAATAATTTAATTCAGTTACATTTTTATTCTTAAATCTAATTACACAAAAAAAAATTGACTTCTTTCCACTCACAAATCCATTAACCCATTACAGATTTTTTATTATTTTATCACTAGTCAGTACCCCGAATAACCTATGAAAGTATTAAACTATACAGGCTATTATTAAGGATAAGGATGTCAGGAAAACAAAAGTTCATTCAAATAAAAACAACAACATTGTCATTAAGCTGATTTACTGCTTATCTAAGTCTAATTATAAACATATTGAATAGGAATGTTCTCAAATACTAAAGGTATCATACCAATTTGTACATATTTAACTATGTTCTGTCAACTTATTGATAGATATTTATATTTTGATTAATATTTTAACATTGTTGAAGATAACAAATTTGAGTGATTTTAATTTAATGGTTACAAAAGCTATAGGATAGGGTTATACTTATTTGATGTGTCTATTTTCTTTAATAGGTATGCACCTTAGATATACAGAGATGAGCTCTGATATACTTATTTGTTATTTGATGTGTATATTAAAGAAAATACACATTAAATAAATTTAAATTATAAAACGAATGTAGAAATAATTAAAATTAAATGACAGGTAATTGATGCCCATCCGCCTTACTTTTTTTTTTCTCTACTGTAGACTGTTGTTTTGATTTCACCCCTATGTAGACTATTTTAGGAAGGAAAAAGTTGTTTTTTAATTAAAAATGGCCTTCGACTTGTTTTTTGTAGTGCAGCTGAACTCTGAACTCATACACTTAATACTGAAACTCATCGGTTAGCCTATTCTATTTCTAAGTAAAAGAGAATTCGTCTACTTCTAAGAAAATACTTATACACAATTATTCGGCCGAATACTTTTAAGTATTCGGCCGAAGCCGAATATTCGGTTTACATGCCGAATCACCGAATACCGAATCAACTATTCGGTATTCGGTCAATCACTAATTTAGATGCTTCGATAAATTCTGTGTTAAAATAAGGACGTTGACTAAAATAAGAAATTAAGAAATTTGCTTAAAGTACTATTCGAAAATAGTGGGTAGTTCAACCTTTCACCGACAGAGAGCGCAATATGTTCTATACAAATATTACTCTACGAAACAGTGGTCAAAGGGCTGATATATCTCACGTGAAAATTTCAAGTGAATCATTTAGTTCGTTTTCCAAATTTTAACAAATTCGCGTTCATTCTGTATTAAAAAAAGCGTATCTTTTTCTTTTTAAAAGTCGATTTTTTTCAATTTCGAACTAAAAGTTCTGAATCAATTTTTTTTAAATTTACATACTCTTAATTAGTGTACTAATATAGGCCGAGATGCTAAAGTTTAAAATCTGTAAATGCTGCATTTTTAAAATTTTGATTTAAATTGGAACTCCTATTAAAATTTTACCCTATGGTTTTTATCTACTCTCCAAAATAAAAGTAGGTGTTTTTCAAAGCAGATATAATGTCTGCAACTTTTAATAAGTAGCATATATCACATGACTCCCTCAAAAAAGGCACATAAAAAGTCAGAAACGCTATTTTTTTAAAAAGAAATCTAGAGCCCCTCCCCTGAATTTCATGCACCATTCTTTTATACACTTTATCTTTTGTATTATAAACGTTCTTAAAGTTTCAAACAGATCGCCTTGCTTGATTTCCTAATTTTAGCAAAATTGTGTTATGCTAGTTCCACATTCCACCACGAGGGAGCGTACTCTATTCTTAACAAAAGCTCCTTTACACAACCTATCAGTAGATATGTTACTCGAGGTGGTGGCGATCTTCAGCAAGAATTTAAAATATTTGTTGAAATTACTATTTGAATATAGTAACTTAACTTTTGTCACATTTATATGTACTAAGTAGCATGTATCTGAGGACTCTGTCAAAAAACCGCACCTAAAACGGTATGAAATGCAAAGGTAAAAAAAAAGAAATATTTTGCCCCACCTGCCCGAAATTTCACACGCCATTTTTTATAACCTTTCTCTTATGTGTTATAAACTATCTTAAAGTTTCAAACAGATCATTTTGTCAGATTTCCTACTTTAAATGAAATCGCGGTCTGTTAGTTCCACATTCCACGACGAGGGAGCGCACTCTATTCTTAACAAAAGCTCCTTTACACAACCTATCAGTAGATATGTTACTCGAGGAGGTGGCGGTCTTCAGCAAGAATTTAAGATATTTGTTGAAATTACTATTCTGAAATAGTGTAACTTAACTTTTGTCAAGTTTCAAGCAAATTGTTTTGTCCGATTTTCTACTTTAAATGAAATCGCGGTCTGTTAGTTCCACATTCCACGACGAGGGAGCACACTCTATTCTTAACAAAAGCTCCTTTACACAACCTATCAGTAGATATGTTACTCGAGGAGGTGGCAGTCTTCAGCAAGAATTTAAGATATTTGTTGAAATTGCTATTCTGAAATAGTGTAACTTAACTTTTGTCACATCTATATGTACTAAGTAGCATGTATCTGAGGACTCCGTCAAAAAACCACACCTGAAACAGTATGAAACGCAAAGGTAAAAAAAAAGAAATATTCCCCCCCCCCACCTGCCTGAAATTTCACGCACCATTTTTTATAAACTTTTTCTTATGTGTTATAAACTATCTTAAAGTTTCAAGCAGATTGTTTTCTCCGATTTCCTACTTAAAATGAAATCGTGGTCTCTTAGTTCCCCTTTCCACCACCAGGGAGTGCACTGTATTTTTAACAAAACTGTATCTGAACGTAACTCCGTTAAGCAACATATCAGTAGATATGCTACTCCAGGGGGTGGCAGTCTTAAGCAATAAATTAAGATATTTTTGAAATTACTATTCAGAAATAGTGGTAACAAACTTTTGACATTTTTATATTTAATAAGACACATTTATCTCAGGACTCCGTCAAAAAACTGCACTGGAAACGGTAAGAAACGCAAAGGTTAAAAAAAGAAATCTATCGCCCCTACCCCTCTTCCCAGCTGCTCGAAATTTCACGCGCCATTCTTACATAAACTTTTTCTTATGTGTTATAAACTATCTTCTGTAAAATATGTTAATTCCACTTTCTGCCTCCAAGGGGTGCACTGTGTTCTTAACAAACCTACATCCGAACGAAACTCCATTATTAAACCTATTTGTAGATATATTAGTCGAGGGGGTACGGAAATGATACAAAAATTTAAGAAATTTGCGGAAAATTACTATTCGGAAATAACCACTACTCATAAATTAAGGTGCAAAAAGTTCTGTACGAACATCCGACATGGATTCCCACTGCCTGCGGTACTGTATAGCAGACGGGCGATAAATTCGGAACATTTTTCTGTATTTAAAACATTAAAAAAAAGCAATTAAAAAATGCGTTTAAAAATGTCTTTAAAAAAATACTTCTGAAAAAAAAAATCATTATCAATATAAAAAATGAGAATTTAAATTCTATTAAAACTGTTGCTACTCGCTACAGCAGCAGAAAGCATTAGAATGCAAGGACTTATTGTTGACAATTTCTTATTTCTAGTGGTAAAAGAGCCAGTAAGGAGTATTCTAATCTTTTATTTAACGTTTAAAAAACACATTTCTTGCTATCTAAATAGATCAGCATCAAACAGGCACCTCCAATTTTCCGTAAACCAACCAAAATCGCCGATTTTTTAGCAGATATTATCGCTCAACCAATCAAAGTAGAGAAAAAACAGAAAGCAGTGTGGCAAACAAAAAGCCTGCCAGGTTGTCACTTGTCAAGTTGGTTGCTAGGTTGTGACGTCATTTGAAACTAATCCATTCTCTTAAAGTTCATTATTATTAAATATGTTTTTAAAGCATGTGTTTCACCTTCATGCTAAAATTTAATGTTTAGTTGAAAAAACAGTCACTCTTGAAACATTAAGCACTCAAATTGGTTTATTTAATTGTATCCCGGTTTATTTAATTATTTCTGCAAAAGCTTTATACAACCAACCAACCGAAAGCAAGCGGAAAGAAACAAACATATTTTTGATGAGCGATGCTTTATGAACCAGCCAACCGAAAGTAATCTGAGGGGGAAAAGGCGTACTTTTGATGAGAGTGATGTCCGAATATTAATTAATTACTCATCTAATAATTAGAATATTAAAATTCCGAGGATATGGTACATTAGAAGAGGCCTTGGACTCTTTCAAAAAAAATTTTTGAACCTTGAACGTGCCGTAGATTTTGCTAGCCATCGCACACAGACAGACAGACAGAACGATTTGTTCTTTTATTAGTATAGATGCTTTATTTTGTTTCTTTCTCACCTCAAGATATTCAATTTCATTCTTAGTTTTTCTGTACAATTTTTGTCACTTAGCAGAATTTTTCCTGCTCTTTAAAGCAATGTCATGTATAAGAAGTAGTATTAATTTTTTTTTTTTTTTTTTTTTTTAAATATACTATCGGAATCCATTCCATAAGAGTTACTATAAGAATCTCTGTAGATCATACAGCAGAATTTAGTAAACGAAGCTTTACACAGCCTGTAAAATATCTGATGAAAGACCATGTGCTTCAAACCAAAAGAAAGTACACAAAAATAATACAAGTTGAGTTGTTTTAATCTATCTTTAACAACTTGTCATGATTATTATATAATATTAAGTAATAATAAAAATAAATGAAATAAATCCATTCATTGAAAAAACACAAGAATAAAGATAATTTATCTTGCTTAAAATTTACAAAACTTAATTACAAACACTTAATTATGGCTAAATCTATTTCAAGAACTGTTTTAATAACGGAGAAAATAACTAAACTTCAAGCATTGTGTTTGTTTTAATTGTAACGCAGTTTTATGTCAAACTATGGACAAAAGTGTTATGTGTTACTCTTGTGACAACACCCCAGATCCTATTCCATGAATAACATTAAAAAAATATTCTATGTAAAATCTGTCTTATACCTCCAAATCAGAGAATTAGAAGTTTTGGGTAAAACTTTTAAGTAGTTTTTATAAAATTAAAGCTTTAATATGTTTTCTGTTACTCTTGTGACATTTAATTATCAACTGTTAAATAAAGTTAAAATTGCATTTAATACCTTAGCTTAAAACTTTTAGATCTGATGGATATAATAATAACATGTTATTTCCAATGTATAATAATTTCATTTAATGAACAGAAGTAAAAAAAACCATGCAACTCAATAAGTCGACTTTTATGCTTAACTGTAAATTAATTTTAATACTGTCAGTTTCCAGCCCATTTCCGGTATAGACTTATTCTTTTGAAATTAAAACTTACAAATTCATTTACATCAACTCTTTACCTTTAAATCGATGTATTATACATATATTTCTGTTTTTAAAAAATTTTTCTATTGCCATGGACGTTCCCATATAATATATATTTTTTAATCATAAATTATTGGTTTAGACAAGTAGCCCCTATTTTTTACACTTTTCAACATATCTGAAAACATTTATGTTTATGAATTTCATTTGTCTCTCCATACTCTAACTCTAATATTTACACTCGGATCGCCAAGCAATTGATATATGTTATTGAGATTTACCGTGGCATGTTCAGTATTAAAAATGAAGTGTTTATCATTTACTGTTAATTTGCAGGACTCTCAAAAGTATTCCGTTACAATGCAGTTAATAGAAAAAAATTGTGTTCAATGCATTTTACAGATGCTATACTTTGTCAAGTATAACTGTCTCTAAAACTAAATTGATATGCATCACTGAAATGAATGATGACATGCTTTCAATAGAATACAGAATAAGTAGCAATTATAGTTTGTTTATAGGGACACTCAAAAGTATTTTCTTAAATTACAATCAATGGGGAAAAATGTTTTCAGTGCATTTTAATGGTGTTATGCTGTCTCAAGTATGCTGAAATTGATATAGATTCCTAAGGTAAATGGCAACATGCTTTCAATAGAGTATTGAGTAAGTAGCAATTATAGTTAATTTACAGGGATGCACAAAAGAATTCTATTACATTATGATCTATGGTATCTTAATGACTTATTTATTAAAATTGATATACCATATTTACTCGTGTATAACATGCAATTTTTTTTTCAAAAATTTAGGGCAAAAACCGTAGGTGCGCATTATACACAGAATAATTTTTTACTGCTGCATGTAATCACACAAAATACATGTGAATCAAGAAATGTATTCAAAGAAGAAATTAAAACTGGAAAAATCTTACTTAATAGAAGTATTGCTGCATCTTTATTTCACTCCTTGCACTTTTTTACTCAACAGCGGTAGTAACATTATTTAAACGCTAATTAGCAATTCTCATTGCCGCTACTGCTGTTGTCCTTGACATCACTGCCACAGTCTATATCCTCGTAAATCATATCAGCTTCAGTTCAATTTCTAGTCACTTTGAAGCTCTTTATTATCATCTCGACTGAGATGGAATTCCAAGCTTCACTTATCCACTATATACAGTTGGGAGTGACGCACTCTTCATTATCCAGCTTGGAGTGAAGTTGTGATCTGTTGTTGTCATCCACCGATTGCAGCCATGCAGAAATGCAACCTTAAATGGTTGGTTGATGACAGCATCTAAAGGCTGCAGAACTTTCATTGCCCCACCTGATCTCACAACCAAACACTTGAGTGACCATTTTTTGCTTTTACTCCAGGTGTCGTTTGTCCATGGAAGCTGTCCAAGACCAGCATCTTTGACTGATGTAAAGCACTTAAACGACTTTCCCACACAACATTAATCCAATCTTTCATGAGCTCATCCATCATCCACCCTTTTTCCTGTGCTCTTACAACTATGCCAACTGGAAAAGATTCTTTTGGGATAGTTTATGTTTAAAAGTAACATATGGTGTCAACTTATGGCCGTGAGCCATAATGGGCAGCATAACGGTGCATCGTTCCTTGTCTGCTCCTGTTGTGTGTAATTGAATGCTTCTATCTCCAATGGGATGAACGGTTGTGGCTTTCGACATATCCAACCGCAATGGAATTTGATCTGCATTGGTGATTTGCAACATCTGATATCCCTTTTGTTTGCGTAGCCTTATAACGTACTGGAAGAACTTAGTACACTGTTCTTTCTATTCTTCTGGCAGTTTCTGCGATAGCGTTGTTCTTCTCCTGATAGAGAGACTGTTACGGATCGTAAAGTGTCGCACCCAGCCATAACTCCCCTTGAAATCTTTTCTTGTAATATCCATTTTCCTAGCTATTTTACAGGCCTCCAACGTCAACATTTCCATTGAGACTGAGTACCTCGAACATCACAAATCCGTTACATGAGTTAAAAGCTGCTGCTCTACTTGCGGATATTTACACGATTTCTCCCGAAAAGCACACTTTTTTGGGTGATGCTTTTTTCAGTTTTTCTTACATATTCTGCCACTTTCGCACACTCAACATACCAATACCGAACTTCCGGCTTTAAGCACGATTACCATTTTCTTTTGCATAATGTACTATTTTCAACTTAAATGTTGTCGCAGTATAACTACATTGATTCTCCATCTTATTTGCACCTTGTCAGAAGACGCTCTCAAGTATTTCGTTAACACTAGAAAGACTGGGAATTTTACTCAAATTTCATAGAAATATTTCACACCAGAATTATTTTTTTTTTCAATTATTAACTTATTTATTTAACTAGTTTTTATTTCTTTGAATCTTTTAAACTAGTTTTATAAAGAAATTTCTGGTTTGAATCGAAATATATTCATTTGGTAGCGGTCAAAATGACCGCTCGCCATCTTTCTAGCATTAAGCGAGTGATGTTACCACAGCATGTTATGTCACTCACTCCTATTCCCTGTCACTCCCTCCCTCCCATACTCACTCCTTACCTGAAGTCTGAAAATAGATTTTTGCCTTCTTTTCTGGCCTGACGTAACATTTGTTTCAATTTTCTTCACTGAAATTCATTTGGTAATTCATTCACTTGCATGTGAAACTTATGGTGCGCGTTATATATGAGTTAAAAAAAATGCACCATTTGTTCTTGTAAAGTATGGGTGCATATACACGTGTGCACGTTATACACGAGTAAATATGGTACATTACTGATGGACATTACAGCATGCTTTCTATAAATTTATTGAGTGTGTAGAATTTATCGTTTGTTTAGAAAGACACTAAAAAAAATACGGTTACAGAATTGACTATGAGCCATAGCTGTTAGATGTGTGTTTTCAGCTGCGATATGTATTTTAAAAGTTAACTAATTTTAGTGTATTTTAAGGGGTGTAGTAGATCATATACAGGACTGCAAAAAAAAAAAAAAAAAAAAAAAAAAATTACACACATTACCAGTTATGGACAGCAATTGCTGAAAATAAATTTTTATTCTGTTGTGTTTTTAAAAATGTATAATTAGATATCTCTTTTCATTGTATGAAAAAAAATTAAATTTCTTAAAAGTATTATGATAGTATTGGAAAGCAGTCCATAATCTATACCATGATCCATGGTTTTTCGTTCTTCTTAAATTTAAAGAATGAGACACATGTTTGAAATAAGAGTATAAGCTATGGTTTAAAAAGCTTTTCAGCAAGCTTTTTTTCTTTGATTGCTAAACTGTCTGTACTACCTGGTGTTTCCCAGGTCCATGATAATATATTTAGAAGAAATTTGTATTTAATTTTGACTCCGTGATAATTAACCTTTTTAAGGGCCAGTAATTGTGTTTCTGTATTATTGGATTCATACCAGAATTTTAGAAAAATTGTATTTGAAAGTAGGAAATGCAGTTTTACAGTTTTTTTTTTTTCATGAAAGTTATAGAAATATTTTTTTTTTTTTTTTTAATTCTTGTACAAATCTTGATTAAAGTTAAATGGTATAAAAAATATCCCACCATCCTTCAAGTAGTTAATCCTCTTTATAGACATGCATACAATGTGAAAGTTATCCCATTTCATACATTTGTTCATGCCAGAAGTGTGGCTATTTAATTATTATTATAATTCAAATATCAGTCGCCTAACTGCTGTAGTATTAACTTGTCAGTAGTACTTTTGTATATATACGGGATTTTTATGACCTATGGAATATGTCCTTGTGTATAAGTTCTCATATTGTACTGCATGAGGAGTAAAATGTTTATGTATGTTGTACTTGGTGTATATATATCAGGGGGCTGCTGTGAGCTATTGACAACGTTTTAAAATATTTTCAACAGGTTTAGTATGTGGCGTCACAAACTTCAAAGATATTGCACATTACACAACTTGAACTTGGGAGGAAAAAAAATTCACTCCCAAAGTCAAAGTTAATGAGTTCATAGAGTATCTGCATGAGACACTATGCCCCCATTTACCTCGCATCTCTGCAGGATTCATTAGGAATGTAGATGGAAATATGCAGTTCATCTCACATCAAGTTGTGGTGCATTGAAGCTCAATGAAATAAGCTTTGACGATGATTGAGATGCAGTCGAGTAAGGAGGGGGGGGGGGGGGGGGAGAAGGTCTAATCAGAGCCACACTCTTTTTTTTAAAATCTAACATATGATGCAAACAGTTAAATAAAAAATAATAATTATATACATAAAAGTACAATATATATGCTCAGTAAGATACTTTAACCAACATTTTAACAAATGCCAAAGTACTTACAGGCGGACAATTAAATCTGCAAAAATTTTCATTTCAACAGGTTATAGATAGAAGACATTACTTTCTTCTAGTACAAATAGAAGAAAATAAAAATAAATAAATGGGAGGACATTTTTTTAAAATCCACATAATTTTTTCCCCTAAGAAATGACATAAAAATGATTGGTGCCTCTATATATAATGAAAAAAATATTCTAAAGTTGCAGACATTTAAAAAATATGCTTTGAATCAGCAAGACAATGGGACTAAAAATGAAAGTGGACAACTAAAAGATATCTCCTGAATTAAAACTTTGTTGCACAAAAACATTCTGCTTAAATTATACAAACTGTCTTGAAATAAGCATATATGAGTGTAATAAATTGAAGACTAATCACTTGACATAAATTTTTTTCTTTCTTAAAAATTACTTAATTAAATTTATTTTCCTTTCAAAGAATAAGATGTTTTATATAACCACATGACAGGAAAAAAAGGAGCCAATTCATCACCAAATGTATTGACAGCGAACAACATAAACAATGACAGGAAAAATTAAGGAACTTTATACCTTCGAGTGGTATAAAGTTATATTAAACTAACATGTTCTGAATGCTTTTGAAAATATTTCAATAAAATGTATCTATGTAATTTTAAACTTTCAGAATTTGTACATACATTACATATAATATTTACTCCTGGATATTTCACTTTTGGGATTTTCATTATGGCAAAGATTTTCCATTAAATATAACAAAACTGTTTAAATTTAGTATGTAGGAATCCTAAAATAGAATGGCTCCCCAGCACTATGAAGAAATATCATAGTTACATCAATGAAAATAAAGAAATAAAAGGAAATCTAGATCATTTGATGAATGTTGTATAAAATGCTGATGATAATACATCAACAAATATTAAATTAAAATATTAACTTCTATATAACTAAAAAACGTACTCTTAATAATGCCCTTTTAGGATTACATTTTTTAGTTTCTTGGGTACTATGGGAGTGAGGTCAGAGATTGAATTCTGATTCCCAATGAAACATTGCAGCCCATCAGACCTACAGAGTAGATAGCTCTTCCTTCTAAAAGGAGGAGAGAGCTACCTTGCCTAGGGTTTAATCTAGAGCTAGCCAAAAAGCTATCTGGAAGAGCTTTTTGCCCCCAAAGTATTTAGTGAATTAGCCAAATAGCGACAGCCAAAGAAATGTGCTATATCATTCCCATTTTGTTGTTCTGCATTTCGTAAACTTGCTGCCGTTGCACAAAAATGGCAAAAAAATATCATATTGCATCCGCACTGCAGCAAGACTTCAAAATTTGTTTTGTGCTCTCTATGCAAGCGTCTTCAAACAGTGTGACGTCATTTGCATCAGACACGACTCCAGCATATGATGAAAACGAAAATCGCAATTTGTATAAGCATGAGATAGGATGTGCACTAGCTTTGAATCATCAATGTGCCAGATATGCATGTCGTATAAACTTTTCAGACTTGAATTTATGTGGGTTCTGGCTGCAACGTGTAAAGAAATGAAACTAGCTTATTGTATTATTATTATTTTTTTTTCATAAAAATGACGTTACTGGCATGTTTCCCAATGTGACTTCTTGGTATGAATTTGTAGCATCACTTTTCTTGTCTACAGCAGACTGTGAAGGGGGATTCAGTCTCATGAATATAACAAAAACTGACTTGAGAAACAAACTGATAATCAAGAATTTAAGTAACTTAATGATGATTAATTTGGAAGGGGAATTTTGAAAAGAATTTCCATTAAAAAAAGCATTTGCTGTGTGGTATACAGCCAAATCTCGAAGGGTCAATCTTACAGAGTGATGTATTTGTTTGTATATTGCATAACTAAAAATAATACTCATGTATATAGAAATTTTGTATAAATAAAACTTTTTTTTTCCCTTGACTAAAGCTATTTTTATTTGGCTAGAAGTTATTGGCTGCAATTAGCCAAAAAGCTGAAAATCTCTTCTTCCTAGTTTAAACCCATGCATTGTTGTGGTCTTCTAAATTTAAATTATTTTGTTTAAATTTCCTTCTGCCATATTCCACTAAAGGTAATTTTTTATGATGGCTTGCATTTGGCACCAGATCCATTAACTTCTCTATTTATTTCATTTCTTTTGAAAATTGCATTATAGTCAGAAAAAAATGTATATGTGTTCTTGCATTCTCCCATTTATTTATTTTTATTTTCTTCTATTTGCAGAAGAAGAAAGTAATGTCTTCTATCTGTAATCTGTTGAAGTGAAAATTTTTGCAGATTTAATTGTCCGCCTGTAAGTACTTTGGCATTAAGTGGTTAAGCATTTAAAGTGTTGGCTAAAGTATCTTACTGAGCATGTTCTCTGATTTCTCCGTAGTCAGAGTTTAATGGCACTCTTTCCGTTATCAAGATCTACTGGTGATCTTTCATAATTGAGAGTTTAATTAAATACGGATGAGACATTTCGCAATGATTATTGTCTGTAACACCTCCAACCATTAATGATTGCAATTTCATGTCATGCTGGAATCAATAGGAGCATCTTTACTAAAGTGAAAGCCTAGATATGTTCGAGCTACCGGATTATCAGTCTAACAAACTGAATTCATATTCAAACTAGTATGTTGTGGCCATCACAAAACTTTCTTCTATATAAATCACGTCAATTAAATCATTTAAATAACACAAGAAATTACATCATTTTAGCACCAATTCATATTAAAGTCTAGTCGGATGTACCAATCCCAAAACTTTTTTCTATCTCATGCATGTTAATACTTGAAAATTAGCTATCACACTACCAAAATTAAACGGCAATCTATGCCCATCATGAGGATTCTATAGATATGAAATTCTGTGCATTTGTTCTTGAGATATGGCTATCCACGAAATCGTGTAAATACAGCAAAATTCAACCTAGCAGCCCCACCTATTGGGTGCTTTACACCAAAACCTATGTTAAACAAAACTACCAAGCAACCACTTACGTCAAAGTCTAACTGAATCTGAAGTTTGGGGGGAAATCCGTGCATTAGTTTTTGAGATAGAGTTATTGCGAAAATCATGAAAATGCCAGCATAGCAGCGCCACCTATTAGATGATTAACACCAAAACTTAATCAACAACAACTTGTGTTAACGTCTAACTAAATCTGAAGTTAGATGAAAATTCATGCATTAGTTTTTGAGATAAAGCTACTGCAGGAATCGTGCAAAATGCAGCACAGCAGCGTCACTTGTTGAGTGATTTACACCAACACGTAATCCGCATCAAGTCATATCAAGGACTAACTAAATCTGAAATTTGATGAAAATCCGTGCATTAATTCTTGAGATAGAGCCATTGCGGAAATCATAAAAAATGCCGCATAGCGGCGCCACCTGTTGAGCGATTTACACCAACACCTAATCAGCATCAAGTCATATCAAGGACTAACTGAATCTGAAGTTTCATAAAAATCCGTGCATTAGTTCTTGAGATAGAGCCATTGCAGAAATCATAAAAAATGCAGCATAGCAGCACCACCTGTTGAGTGATTTACACCAACACCTAATCAGCATCAAGTCATATCAAGGACTAACTGAATCTAAAGTTTCATGAAAATCTGTGCATTAGTTCTTGATAGAGCCATTTCAGAAATCATAAAAAATGCAGCATAGCAGCTCCACCTATTGAGTGATTTGCACCAAAAACTAATCAGCACCAATTTGTATCAGGGACTAACTGAATATGAATTTTTATTAAATTCCGTGCATTAGTTCTTGAGATAGAGCACCCACAAAATTTGTGTCACACACAGACAGACAGACTCACAGACAGACATTTTGTAAAAACATGTTTTTCGGGTTCTCTGACCTCTAAAACGTGTAAATCCGTCGAAAACCGGAATTCGAAAATTTTCATGAATCCAATACTTTCTTGGTGTAGTCGTAAAAAAAACAGAGGATATACTATAGGTTTCTTGAGAAACAGAGGGTATACGGTGTTCCTTAAGAAAATCCAGACGGTATACGGCGTATACCCCCGTATACCCTCCACTACATCCCTGAAAGATAGAAGAAAGTAATAACATAATAAAGCTTTACCGGGATTGAAATAGTATAAGTCTTAATTCACCAGGGAGGACCTTTTGAAATTTCAAAAATCAATTTTCAGTTTTTATTTTATTTTCAATCTTTAAACATTTTTGAACAATACGCAAAAAACTGCATTAAAAAATCTGCATTATTTATTGAATTATAACCATTTATTTTGGAGAATATAATTGAAACTTTAAGATGCATTTTCTCTGATTAATAAACTTTAAATTTATGCACCTGTTTTTCAAACTGTATAAACAACAATTTTAAATATTTAATCACATGTACATTTTTTCATAGTGCTCATGCTGAAACCATAACAAATTGACATATTTTGTTTTTTTTATTTTCTTGCACTTCAAAAAATGAATAAAATAATAATAATAATAATAATGTGTTAAAATGAATTTTTAAACACTTTTTGCATATATTTTGGCTTTAAGTTAGAGGTAAGTATATAATTATTCTATTTTGTTCAAAAATTGTTTTCTAAATGCTTTATTTCTAGTTTTATCACACACACAGCAATTAATGATTTTCATTCATACATTAGTGATATGAATTTTAAAATTTAAATATTTTTGTATATATGCAATATTTATTTTTCTGTATAATACACTTAATGATACATACTTTAGGCAGAAAGGCAGTCTTGTATTGGTTTTAACTATTCAGGTTAAAATACATTTTGACCACATTGTCAAAATTCACTTTAACTGGGAAGAGAAATCAAAACTCTTTTTTGTTAAAAGATAAATTTAGCTTAAGATTTAGAAAGATTTGTTCTGCAAAAATTTAACTCAGTATTATATTTAAATTTTCATTACTAAATAATAATAATAAAAAAATTCAAATGATAAGCAATATCTTTTACAAGCACAGAAATATTTTAAATAATTTGATTACATATCTGATTTCTTGTTTTTTTAAATGGTTATATGCAAAAAGTTTTATGCTATTTTCTAAGCTTAATCAATATTCTGGTTTATTCTGGATTAAACCAAATTTGGAAACAATATTTCCACTGATGAAGAGCTTGCACAGCACTTCATCAAATGCATAATAAACTCACGAATATCAAATCTATATTTTCAATGTTTTTTCATTGCTGCTCACCAAATTTCAGGTTACAATGTTTCAATTACACTTTTACAAAAATGAGATTTAGAAAATGGCGTTGTTTCTGTTTGGAAAGCGAGGCAGTTTTCACATTAAGTTCTTTTTGCATTGTAGATATAGCTTCAGAATGCTCCAACTGCTTTATTACTACAATTATAGTTGTAGCAAAATAAGTGACTTCAGTTAAAAATGCAATATTAACTAATTTCTAATTTTATGAACATTAATTTATTGTTAATGTTTTATCATAAATATATTTTATATAATAATGTCCAAAGAAATGTATAGCTTCAATACTTATTGCTTTATTTAATAGAGTTTTGACCACTTTTGAGTGGTTAAAACCAATTTTGACCAGTTTTAGACGGTTAAAACCAGTTTTGACCACTGTCCTGTTCAAAAACCAGTTTTAACCGGTCACAACTACAACCCTGCAGAAAGGAAAAAAGAAGTCTTAATTGCATGCTATTTGAATTTTGATATTTTAAAAATGATTTTTTTGTTGTTGTTGTTTCAACAAACTTTAAGATCCTGTGCCCTCTTAAAATACATTTTCTCAATAAATATCCTGGTCTATAATGTATTTAATATATTCTGTGTGACCCTGTAAACGAATCTTGCATGCTACAGTGCCCTTTTACAATAGAGAGTTTACTGTGGTCGACTGCAGTAACATATTTTAATATATTTTGTTTATGACCATTTTGACAAGACTTAAGCCATTTACTATTTTTTTTTGTTGTTGTTATTTGGGAATCAAAATAATTTTAATTGATATGTGAATGTCTTAATGTCTGAGTTGTATCCTATTTTGAAATTCATTTTTAGCAATTTTCAAGCAATCTGAAGCCATGTATGCAATTGCTTCTTGAGATGTGATGATTTTCTCTTACACCTTAATGGAGATTGCCATAAGCATTACACAAAACTGGAATAGATAAGAATATGTCACTGTATTATGCTTAAAATATGCTGATGTGCAGATGAACATTTAAAGAGAGTAAGGAATGTAAATTTGTGAGTGGCACATTACAAGTACCATTTTAACAACCAGTTTGTCAAACTTAATAATAAAACATTAGATATGGATTCTACCGAATAGGTGCAATCAGGCTGAATCCTGCCACTGGGTCATTCTCTTTTTGTGTTCAGGAAAAAGTCCAGTGAATATTATGATGCATTGTCACAATCATAGTAAAATATTTTAGTTTCATGAATGAAAATTATCTTTCTTTCTGAAAATGATTTTTCTTTATTAGAACCAGTCTCCCATTCTGAGATTTGATCACCATTTCATGCAAACATTTTAAAATGTTCGAGTTTTATGAATGCCAATAAAAGCTTTTCTTTTAAATATTATTTTCACTTATAGAAGCATGCTTCTGATTGGCAGACTGATATTAGACAAATTGAATTTTATTTTGTAAAGAGGTATTAATTAAATCAAAGGGCAGCTCTTCTTCTTACTTAAAAATTCCTGTTTTAAATCTGTCACATTTTTTGTTATATGTTTGTTTATAATTTTTTTTTCTTATCTATATTTAATTATCAGTTAAAATGAAAATAATTATTTTTTTCCCATTTAGACTGTGAAAATAAGTCTCCATCTGCTGTAGATTATTCTGACATTACAGAGTTAGCTGAAGATGCTGAATCATCTAAATCAGACGATTCTGATTCTTTTAATGGCCAGTCTGAAATTAAAGGTAAATTTCTGTCAATCATATCAATGTTCTTTTAATTTATTTTAAATTTACTATTTACACATTATCTTGTTTTTTATTTCTTATAAACAAAAGCAAGTGAAATTAGGAAGCAAAGCAGAATTTAAACTATAGTTCACTCTTGATAGAGAAAGGCTGGAAATAAACATAGGATTGCAAGCAAAATTCTAGTTTTGCGCTCATTCAACTAATTTGTCAATTTTATAAAAATAAATAATGTATATTTGTTTTTATTTGTATTAATTTCATGATTCAGTTATAATTCCATTTTATAAGTATTTAAAATAATTTCCCTTGCAACATTATTAAAATGCAATATATGTATTATTTTTATTACTATTATTAATCTTTTATGGGAGAGTTTAATGTTTTTTGCTTTCTTTCTTTACTTTATTTTCATTAAACAATATAAACAAATACTGATTGAAATACGAGAGAACAAACTGTTTTATTTTCTTATAACAAAGCAAATATAGTTGCTTGACTTTCACTGATTGTAGCCAAGGCATCACAAATACTTTTTCGTGTAAAAATACATTTTCATATATCTTGTAGGCTGATATTCCATAATCAGGCCCAAAATCGGGGTTGGTGTCAGAGATGGGTAGGCAGTAAATGATCATTTGGGATACCGTTAAATGTTTGCCACATGCATGCAAAAGAGAAATCTAGTTATAACAATATACCAAAACATAATAGAATATGCCATTTGGCTCCATAGTTGGGTCTGTCGATTACAGATTAGTTCCACTGATGTACAAACACTTTCAAAATAACAGTGATGATGTTAAGCTGAATGCTACAAAAACTGGTACAGGTCAATGCCAAATCACCGAGGTGTGTAGGTGCAGATTCCCAAAATTTTTAAGGAGTCAGTGGCTCCTAAACCCAAAAAATCCAGTCGCCACATTGTGAAATAATTGCGTAAAAGCAATAACATTTATATGGGAAAAAACTCAGGAATTCAAAGGGGAAAATGATTTGTTTAATGTATACACATGTACAACAAAACATAGACTAAATATATCAAATGTGTATATTTAATTTAATCACAAAATTATTTTAATTTGGGTATAAAGTGTAATATAAATTTTAAACTATGTACAGTTCTGAATATAAAGTTGGGCAAGATACAGGTTAAAAAAATATGCATAAGCTAAATCACGGTAGTGGAGAACATTAGGAAAACAATATTTCTTATTTTCATTTTGTCCTACATGAGTACATATAAAAAAAAATTGAGAATGTGCGAGTATTATTAATTTGCGCTATAGAAATGAAAATACAATTCAAACACTTATTTTTGAAGAACACACAAGAAAAATTACCTTTAAAAAAATCATCACAGACAGGGGTGATTCTGTTCCGAAAATTTAAGGCATTCGGTTTCGAAAATTTGGACATAAAAAAATATCGCGAATTTCGACATATGGTCACAGAAAAAATCACGAATTTCACTAAAGGATTGATTAAAAAAAAAAAAAAAAAAAAAAAAAAAAAAAACGTGAATTTCGGAGGATTTTCAAAGGATTGCAAAAAACTGGAATTTTGTCAGAGGATCACGGAAAAAATACGAATTTTATCAAAGAATCCTGGAAAAAATAAAGTGCAAGTTTCGTCAAGTGATTATGACCCCCACCCCCCACCCCACCCCACCCACACACACTGATTTCATAAAAGGACCGCGAAAAAAAATGCTAATTTTGTCGAAGGATCGCAAAAACAACAGGATTTACGTCAAATGATTGCGAAAAAAATGGCCGATATTCCCACTTTTTCTCTGGTGGGACGGAATGATTAAATATGCCTCTTTCCCCCCCCCCCCCCCCCTTTGACCGATTGACAAAATTCATGTTTTTTTCCTATCAACCGATTGACAAAAATTGTGTTTTATTTTTATCGACCGATTGATGAAAATTGCAGTTTTATTTGGTGAACGATTGATGAAATTCGTTTTTTATTTGGCTAGCGATCGAAGAAATTTACCGGATTTTTCCAGGACAGTTTTTACAAAGTTTATGACCGATTGATGAATTGATTTTGCAGAAATCTGCTAAATAAATAAATAATAATTCGAGGAATTCTACTAATACGTAGAAGAATCACATGCCGATATCTAGTGTCTACCTGTTAGTTACATATTATTAGAACATATTTGAATAATCCTAGAGCTTCAAATTTAATGAGTGCCACCCAAACGCATTCTTTTCGCTGCTCAAATTTTTCTGCGTCACAAGTTAAATGTGGTATACTACTGCTGTTGAATTAATTCGCGGTGCACATCAAAGGTAATTTTTTTTTCTCCCGATCCCGTGGACACTGCAGTTTTTTAGAAGAAAACAATAAATTTACTATTCTGCAGAAATGTGGCATCCATGTTCAATCATATTTTTTAATTATGGGTAATAAGAAAAAAGAAAAGTGGTAAATATTGCAGTATTATGGAGGAGACATAATCCTGTGATTGATAAGAAAAAAAAAAAAAATTCGAAAATTATTCGACGAAAAAGGGGCATCCCTATAAGAAGCATGGCGACTTAGATGCTGAAAGTTAGTTGCCGCATGGCGATTGGCGACCGTGAATCTGCACCTATACCAAGTTAGTGTTGCTCGACATTTTTAATTTTCCTAATCTGTTAACCAAGTTTTCTTCCTAGTTTTCTGAGTTTAAAAACATATTAAATTGTTTTTTGATTGTATAGTTTTTTTTTTGGGATGGCCATTTTTAACAAGCTACACAGCCATTTTTGGGTGGAAAATGTGTTTTACGGAAAAGGCTGTAACTGCTTTATTTTTCTACCTATCAAAATGAATCAAAAACCCAAATGTTCAGCATAAAATTGTCGACATTTAATGTAATTATAAAATTTTCAGTAGACTTAAGGATCTAGGCCAAAAACATTCCTAAAACCAGAGAAATAAAAGATCAAACACCACATTTCTCTGCCATAATTTTATATGAAGGAGATCAGATTCACCTTAAATATTTTTTTCGTACACATATCTCTTATAGGACTACTTATTTTTACAAATTTCAATTCTGAAAACCTTTTATTTATTTATTTATTTATTTATTTATTTGTACAGCTTATCAAACACTGTGTTGTCTGTTTTTGGCACTTTTCACTAATTAATATCTCAAAAGAGACTGACTAAAAAAATTCTGAAAACGTAGGGTTATAAACATCTTTGTAATATAAAGTAAAATTGTAAATTTTATGACTGAGACTTAACTGTTTTTTTAATAACAGTTCAATTAAAATGCACCCCCCCTCCCTTTTTTCTTTTTCTTTTGATCAAGATGCATAGCATTACAGGGACTTTTTGCTTAGGTACGTTCAAATTGACGACAAAGACAAATTTTATGCATTATTGTTGTTAAATATAAAATTAAGCAATGTTCAAATATTCTAAAAATTGTACGGAACATTCTAAATAAAAAATGTTATGATTCAATGTGTAAATGTAAAATAAAAAAATTTTGGCAGTCGAAATAATTTTAAATTGCTAATGGGATCAAATAAAAAATAAATTTAAACATTTTCATAAGAGGTGTGAAAAAAATTACAGCATAAGAGTTAAACATTTCAAACATTGCTTGGGTGGGGGGATCGAAAGTTTTGTGATCAAGCAATAACAAAGGATTTTTAAAAATTCATTCATTAAATTTTTAGGTAGTTTCACCATGTCTCAGTAGCAGTTTTATGTAGGAGTGCAAAATTTAGCATAACAAATCTACTAAAAAAAAATAGTTAAATAATTTCTGCGATTTTAGAAATTCAACCATGAAAGGGATTAAATGGGGTGGGGGGTTGGGGGGGGGGTGTCAAAAGCTTTTGGGCGTTTCACCATATCTCAGCTGCAGTTTTAGGTGGGAGCATAAAATACAGCAGCTAAACCAATCTCCTAAAAAATAGTTAAACTTGTATTTCAGTGATTGTAGAGCTATTTTAGCGATTTCGTTGCCAATATCAGCTATGAACCTGATTATGGAAGATTAGATGAATAAGATAACTACAGTCGAACCCCATTATAACGAACTTCAAGGGATCAAAGATTTTGTTCGCAATATCTGAACAGTTAAGAAAAATGTTAGAGTTCACAAAATGTATAACTCATTAGTTGCTATGTGTATATTCAATAATGATGTATTAAAAAAAGGTAAAATCTATTAAATATGACCATTAAAGAATTAAATTGACTAAAATCGATCACATTAAACTGACACAATACTAATTAAATTAACTAACAATAAAGACAAACAGAAATAAATTAATTTTATCTTTAATTGTTGCTCACTGTTTTGATACAGAAATAATCAGTAATCTTCTGGTGACATGATGTTGATTTCAAAAACATGTTATGAATTTCTTTGTCTAGTGCATCAAATGACTTCAACACTGTTTCTTCCTCTGTTTGTATAGACAAAAACTTGTTAATTACACACATCGCTGCTGTAGCACCTGAGATTGTGGAGATTTCATCATTTATGTGCACCTCTTCATCAGCATCAGATGCAGAATCTTTGATTTTATAATGATTCATTTTAATTTCTTCCACAATCTCTTCATCAGGCGGATCTTCACATGTAATGACATCATCATCACATGTTTCAAACAATTGCATGTCACAAACTGAAAATGATGAAATTTTGTGCTTTTCTATCCACATCGCGATAGGTAAATTTTCATCTTCCTCTTCTTCAACATTCTTCGCTTCTTCATCATTTGTTGTATCTTCAATATTCTTTGCTAGGCCTGCATGTCGAAAACATTTTCTAATTGTAGAATCCATAACATTCTGCCAAGATTTTTCGAGCATTATAAGTGCATCAAGAAGAGAAACGTCACATTTCATATTTTTATCATATCCCTCTAAAATTCGTAAAATGCGCTGCTTCCTGTAATGGCATTTAAGACTTCTGATGACACCCTGGTCCATAGGCTGTACTACAGATGTTGCATTCGGGGAAAAGTACAATTCTAATCGATTGAAACTGTTTATCGATTTTGTGTGCACTACAATTGTCAAGCAGAAGTAGAATCTTCTGCTTTTTAGCTGACTGTTTACGATCCCACTTTCAAAGCTCTTTTTCAAGAAGTTCCTTAGTCATCCACGCCTTGCGGTTTGCTTCATAAGCAACAGGGAGCCATTTGATATTTTTGAAGCATCTAGGGTGCTTAGATTTTCCTATCACTAGAAGCTTAAGACGATCAGTACCACTCATATTGGCACACACAAGAAATGTGATTCTGTCTTTTGACAATTTTCCGCCATTACATTTCTCTCCATTAAATTTTAATGTCTGGTTTGGTATTATCTTGTAAAACAGTGCAGCTTTCCCCCCCTTCCAGCAGGTTGGCTGTTTTTTCTCTTTTTTGCGTCCACCCCACCCCCTCATTTTCGGCTCTTGTCTACAGTCTTGCACACAGCTGTGATCAGGAATAAGGGAAAATGACTGATGGGGGGGGGGGGGAATCATGCCTGCAGAGTGGCTATCATAAAAGTGAAAGAATGCAGTTGTTTCTACCCTTTAATAAAAATATTTATAGCTGATTTGCACCATGTTTCACTAGCCGGCATGCATTTTCTTATGAAATTGGAGTCCAAGTCATGTTTTCACAACTGCAGGAAAAAAAAAAAAATCATGGTCGATTGGAAAAATTGTTCGTTATAGCCAGTTATTAAGATTTCGGAGGTTCACTATAAAAAGATAAATTAGCATTAAATACAATAGGAAAATGATGGGACCAAAATTTTCATTCGTTATATACCGGGTTCGCTATAATGGGGTTCGACTGTATTGCTGATTTTTTATTAGATATTTTGCATTTTAGAATTTTTTCTAAGGAATTTTTTTTTTTTAATTTCATAATATATATAGATGCCATATGAAACAGAGTTATGTTAAATGCTGCACCATTTGTTTAAATTTTTGTTTTCATATTATCAGGGAAATCGTATATTGTTCTGTTAAATGTACCAAAGAAAATGTACATTCTGATTTATAAAGCTGGTGTTCTTTCCTATGATTATGTCAAAGTAACTTCATTTTTTTTTCATGATTGTCTTTTAACAATTTATCTGTGGGGATGTACAGAGCTCTTGTGATCGTCATATTATTTCATTTTTATTTATTTTACCTGTAAGGTCCTCTAACATGGGCAAAGTTAGGTGGCTCTGCTAGTATTTCCTATTTTGGATATTTAATGCGGATAGCAAATATGACTGGTCATTCATACAATTATATTTATTCTGTTTGTATCAATGAATTAACAATTATTTTTCTTATTTGTTTTTACAATGCACATATATCTGTGTAAGTGTAGAGTTATCCAATTACAATAATTTTGCAAAGTACAAGTGCAAGAAGAGCTTCCATGACCATTATGTTTGATTTGTTATTTGCGTTATTAATTAATGAAATTATTTATTTCTAGCTTTTATTATTTCTCCAATTACTAATTATAATTTTTTTAATGAAAATGTGCATAATGTTAAACCTGCAGCAACATGCGAGGAAAAAATGAAAAGTGATTTCAGGGAATAAGTTTTTTCAAAGGGTTTAATTTTTATATATTTTTTAATGGTTTGCAGTGTTGCAAAGAATTAAAAGTATATGTTTGTATTTTCTTTTATGGTTATTTTGTTCTTCTGTGTCAATGAGATCTTTGAAATATGCTGATAAAAGGGAGTGAGGGGCAGGGATCGTCCAGTATTTTAAATGTTTTTTAAAACATAGTTGTTATAGTCAAAACTCTTTGAAATTTTTAGGAGTTAAAGACATAATATTTCCATAGCCTGTGTGAAATAATCCAGAAAAAATATTGCTATATACCTCCATATACCTTCCACTATACCCCTGATCTAGTTGAAAAAAGGATATGTTTTCTTCTCGTTTTTTTTTATTTTTCCGGCTCTGTTCCATTAGCATAACGATCAAAAAAAAGTTCTTGTTGTCCGATTTCTCTAATATTTTAATAGGTTACATATATAACTGTATCAAAACTGCCTCTAAAGTTTTGTGAAAAAATATGCATATTTAGTAGAGAAAACTTGAGTCGAAATAAAACAAAACTTCGCCAAAACTCATCAGTTTTTATTGGTTTTGTCGAAAGTTTCACGTATTTTATTTTGTAAAAAATACTTCTACTCGTACTAACGTTTCAAAATTTTAGTAGCTGATGTAAATCTAGTCTGCAGAGATGCTCTGAAAAGATTGTGCTGAAATACGAGATTTTAGGTACTTTTACCATAGAAAAAAGATAGTCTCCCTATTATATCGCCGCACTCTTATTATTATTCTTAATTAAGGAAGAAAGCATAACTATAAGATTACTTATAGTTTATTATACATATTTACAATAGCTGCTAAAACGCAGCTTTCAAAACAAGTCACATTTTACAACCACACAGAATATTCTCGGCTACGTGCAAAGCCTTACAATTCCAGATTGTGTAGTGCTGCCATCTATTAACATAGATCGCTACTATTTCGGATTCTTGGTTAAGGATATAACACTCCCTAAGGCGCAAGCTGACCTGCGGTTGCAAAATTTTTCAAAAGTGTTAAAATTCGTATTTTTGAAAACTGATTGCACCTTCGAAGAGAAGGTCTCAGCTTTACATATCAGCGGTAGAATGTATATAAAAAAGCCATTAGTCCCAAGGACTAGTAAGCATAAGAATTTACTAGTCCGCAGTAATCATCACTGTCCTGCTACATAAAATTCTATTAAGTCCCTTTTACCCTATGAGTGACCTCCCCCTCCTCCTAGAATATAAACAAAACTTCCTTTGCAGTTATCCAAAAGTTTCAGCATAATAAAATATAAAATTATTTGCTAAAAATTAAACAGTACATAAAGAAAAACTATAAAATTATTAATTAAATATTTCATTTAAGATTATTTATTTAAACTGACTAAGGTTTAATGCATTTTTTAAAAATTTATTTTTTTAAATGAAATAAAATTATGTGATTTGTGTTTAGTTATGGTTTTCTCAGGGACAGGAAAGTTTGTATTTACCAATCAGAGGGGCGGAGAAAGTTACTAGTCCTGCGGACCATTAAATTTTTCAAATTAGTGGTCCGATTGAATTTTTGGTGGTCTCGGGCCAGCGAACCACCAAGGATTTTGAACGCTGCATATATTTTACACAATCAATCGGAACCACCAAAATTGCACTATAGGGAAGTGATGCAGTATGTGAGAAAAAGAAAACTGCAAAAACAACCCATTTTGAAATGTTTTTCAAAGGGTTAACATCGGTGTTTTTTCAAACTGATTATGGCTTTTAAGACATAATAGTACGATCTTTCACGATATGTCTTCCATTTTTAACTTTATTAAGTGGTTTGGCTGGTGGAGATTAAAAAAGAATGACAAAAAAATTCCTTCTGACAAAAAAATGCAAGAAAACTTGTTTTTCTATCAGAGGAAATTCCCTTGTTTAACATGCTTAAAAGGATCGGTGGGAAAAAACTACGTGAAAATTGTCGTTAAATAGAAACAATTTCGTCTTTAATTAGAGATTTTTTTACTTAAAGGAGCCAGGACCGCAAAATATCGTCTTTAAATGGAGACTGTTGTTAAGTAGAGCGATGTTAAACAGAGAGTTGACTGTATTTACAAAATAATAAAAACTCTATTTTGATGATCTATACTAATAACAGAACACATTGCTCTATCTATCTGTGTGCAATGGCTAGCGGAATCTACCACACGTAGAAGTCTGAAAATTTAGGCGAGGTTAGTTCAAGACAGGTCCTGATGCATCTGAGGCTCAGATTTTTAATATTTTAAGATCCAGGGCCTAAATTTTTATGCACAAAATTGTTAATAACTTGCACCCTTTTTGTCCAATCTTCTTCGATTTGGGGGAGCTTTCACCATATAGTTATTCTCGCCATTCTACTTTCCAGTTATGTTCCTGGACCCTTGGGGCCAGATACAGGGCCCTTTGAAGTTTTTGCGCTAATAAATTGTTAATAAATTGCTTCCTTTTAATCTGATCTTCATTTTTGGGATATTTTTCCGTTTAGTTATTCTCACGTTTTTACATTCCAGTTAAAACCCTGGGGCCCTCTAGTAGAGGACTGCTTGGGCTTGGCCCGAGGCCCCTACCCGGCCCGGCGGAGTGAAGGCGAATTTTTAAACGGGTCGGGCCGACAGACAAAATAAACAGGCCAGGCTTGGCCGATAAAAAAATTAATCGGGCCTATCGGCCCGATATAACAATCTAAGCGAAGCAGATACAATATGAGCCATTTTCAATGAATATGATTTTCACGAGACATACAAACGTGCGTCACGAGCCGATGCGAGTTTAACAACATCAATACAGAAATGTAACATGTCCGTTGAAGAGATCGGCATTGTACAGTTACAAGATGTCTGATTCCAAGTTTAATTTTTTTCAGCAAACTCGTGCCGGGACGGAACTGGTATTAATCGATCTTAGGATGTGTAGGACAGTCATTATGTTTTGTAGTATTAGTAGTGATAATGAACTGCTCTTAACAGTATCTTTGGAAATATACCTTAAGGTGGTTCTCATATTCACTGCTCAACAATGCAAGACTTTCAGATATATTTTCTGACTCATATTTAACTATAAACGCATAAAATTGACAGGCATTGTTAGCAGGCATTGTTGGCTATTGAAGGCATTTGGAAACGAATAGCTTTTTCCATATTTGATAAGTTACTTACAGAGATTTTTGTCACGCGACTGTACGTTCTCCTTTCATGTGCTATCGCTTCCAGAAATTCGATTCAAAACGGTAACTTTGGCAGTATTTTCAGAAAGATATTGAAAAAAAACCCGACATTTACATAGCTTTTGAATAAAAATACCTGCCAATCTTACGCGTTTCCGAAAAGAAATGAATTCATAAATGTGTCGAAATGCAGCTCCTTTGGATTTGAGAAAAGCCTTAAAAATGAGAAAAATATTTTCACAAATCTACTTTTTATTATACAGCTTCAAAAGTTATGTTTTTAATCTTTTACTATGAACTACATTAATCTTTTAATGAATCGTTATTTGAATTTTGAAATGCCTGTAGACACGATGACTAAAACACTGTAAGCAATCGTTAATGTTTACTATTGTGCGTTTTCTGTTTTGCGAACATCATAGTAATCTAAAATATACTGTAAAATGTTCCAATAAATATGTATGTAGTATACATTAAAAGAATCTTAATTGTATGATGAGAAAAAAAAGATTTTTTTTTGTAGAAATTGTGTCAGGCCGGGCCTGTTTTCAGTGATTTTTGTACGGGCCGAACTTTCAATTATTACACCGGGCCAAGATAGCTTTTGTTTGGGCCGTGCCAGGCCCAGGCCTTGAAATTCCAGCCCATGCAGACCTCTACCCCTAGGGAATCGCAGGACCCGGTCCAGGGCCCTTTGAACTTTTTGAGCGCTAAGGATTTTTCACCCTGTAATTTTCTCACCTTCTAAGTGAATAATTTTATAGTTGAATCTTCTGTGCTTATTCCTGAACCCACACCCTCATATTTTTATTGGGGCCCTAGGGCCCTTTTTTAAACATTTACCCAATATTTTGTGCATTACTTTAAAGTATTATTCTTATGAATAATTCATACCTTATTGCTTAATTTTGACTAACTGAAGTTCTAAAGTGCTAAGTACTAAGATATTTTAACATGTTTTCATGTTAGGGCCCTGTTTTAACTATGAGTTGACCAATTTTGGCCCCATATTGTAGCTCCAACGGGCCATTTAAAATTCTTGCATCATAAATTGTTAATAAATTGCCCCCTCATAATACAATCTTCATTTTTGGAATCCTTCTTCTATTTAATTATTCTAACGTCTATACATTCCAGTTAAGACCCTGGGGTCCCGATGATTCCGTAGGGCCTGGTCCAGGGTCCTTGAACTTTTTGTATGCCATGCATATTGCACTAACTAATTTCTCACCTTCACAGTGCATAATTTTAAAGTTGAGTCTTGGACTCTTCTTCCAGGACCAACACCCTCATATTTTTATTGGGGCCCTGAGGTCTTTTTAAAAGCATTTACTCTATTTTTTATGCATTTAATTAAAATATTATTCTAACAGAAAATTAATACCCTATGCTGAATTTTGACTTTAACATGTTTCATGTTAGGGCCCTGCTGTTAACTATCAGTTGGCCCCTTTTTGGGCCCTCTATTATGGTCCCCTTAAAAATGGTCCGATTCACTAGCTTTTTTTTCTAACAACTTCTTAGGTCTTCCAACTACTACATGAACGACAAAAAATTTTCAGTCTTCAGCTACCACCAATTTTGAATATTAATCGCCTTCTTGGGCCCTTGATGCAGCTTCTTTAAAAATGATCTGAATTGTTTGTAATTTCCTTTAACATAGTTCTAATGTCTTCTGATTACTTTAAAAACTACTCAAAAGTACCTTTTTACCAAACTACATGCTACTTAAATCCCTGATCCCTTGGGGCCCGGTACAGGCCTCCTTGAATCTTTTGCGATATAAATTGTCAATAAAATCGCCCCTCTTAATCTTCATTTTTGGCTGCTTCATTTTTGGCTGCTTCATTTTTCCATTTAGTTCTCCCGTTTCTATATTCCAGTTAAAATCTTGGGGCAACCTAGTGTCTCGTTTGGCCTGATCCTGGCCCCTTAAACTTTTTGTGAGCCAAGTATTTTTCACCTCCTAATTTTATCACCTTCTCATTGCATACTGTTAAAAT
Source organism: Maratus speciosus (assembly GCA_963932465.1). Lineage (NCBI taxonomy): Eukaryota > Metazoa > Arthropoda > Arachnida > Araneae > Salticidae > Maratus > Maratus speciosus. The sequence goes on from OZ010791.1 coordinate 294,190,630, forward strand.
TGAGTCTTGGACTCTTCTCCCTAAACCAACACCCACATATTTTTATTAGGGCCCTTAGGGTCCTTTTTTAAGCATTTACCCCCATTTTTTGCACATTTCTTTAAAATATTATTCTAATGTTTAATTCATACCCTATGCTTAATTTTACTCGGCCTTTCTTTATACATCAGCTACCACATTTTTCGAACATTAATCTCCTTTCACAGCATTAACTTGCGTCTACTTACTACAGCCATAAATTAAAATCGTGTTACTTTAAAGGTAACTTTAGATAAGGGATTTCATCCGTTTATTAAATATCATGTTTATGTTAAAAGTAATTCATGAAATTTACAAAGGGAGGGGGCATCTTCCACCGCTTGGGGACGCATTCTTTCCTCAGGTTCTAAGGGGCCAATTTCAATGGGATTTGGTTCATTCAACTTGGTTTACAATTCAGCTACTCTCTGTATTATGAAATTTTACCCTTAGACTTCAGTTTCCAACATTGTCTAACGTTAATGATTAATGGTGCATTCTTTTTATTTGATTCTATCGGCTTGATTACTACGAGGTTTCGCTCACTCAACTTGGTTTTCGATTGTCTCCCTCACGTGTGGGGCACTTCCGGTAAATGCTGCCATAGGTAGTGAAGAGTCAGGTTACAGGTTCGTTCGGAAAGAAGTTTGTTGGGAACACACTAGACACTGCGGAAAGCAATGGGACTCCGAAATTAGGTTCATTTAAAAGAATTTCAAAAGATATAAAATCATACAGACTTGAGTTTTGTTTAAAGTTATTATTTACAAATGCCGGGCAAGTCTGCTAGTTTAAAATAAAGGAGCATAAACTATATGTTTACTTTTTAAATAAGAAAATTATAAATATTTATTATAGAAATAATAAAATTGCAAAGAAATAGTTTCATTAATTAGCAATACAAATAACAAATCAAATATTATGTCAATTATATAGCATATAGCTGTCTTTTGCAACTGTACTTTGTTAAATTACTGTAATAACATAAATCTAAAATGATGAACGTATATGTGTATGATAAAAAAATAAATTAAAAATATAATAGTTACATCCATTAATTTATACATACACTCAGAGAATGAATATAATAACAAGAATGGCCAGTTTTTCTGCAATCCATGTTAACTTCAAAAAATTTAAATGTCATTATTATTATTACTCAGTGACCCTATTAGAATTCAGTGCTTTAGATTTTAAAAGAAAATTTCCTTTTTTTCCTTCAATTTCAAATTGGTTACTTTACTTGCTGTGTATGAGTTCAAAAGTAAAAAAAAACAATATTTCAACCTTTACTAAAGAACATCTAGCTGTGCTTAACATTTTGATTCTTATCAGTTCTTTTCATCTTCTTCATTATTTCTTAAGAGCAGATATTATCATTCTTTAATATTTCTTTTAGTTTCAATTTGTTATTATATATTAATTTGTAACAATAGAATGAGACAGTAAGAAAATCACTGCATATATAATTATTTTATATACAAAAATTTATTACACTTGTTATGAGCTCATTTTATATAAAAGAATGAGTAATTTGCATGTACAAAGTGAATAATTAGGTAACTCCATCATAATTATGACAGTTTAAAAAGCTTATTGTACTTTATTGTTTACAGGCTTAAAAGAATCAAGTTTGTAAAATATTATTTAGTATTTCTTTTATTTATTCAATAGGTAAAATACCTTTAGAAGAATTATGAATTTTGTTTATCTCAGATTTTAATATTTTTTCGTATCATTTTAAAAGTTAAAAAAAAAATTTCTGATTTTAATCAATGATTTTTTAAAAATCATTTGATTAAAACACAATTTAAATCACGTGGCTAAAATTGCTTGCACCCTACTTTGCACAGCTATTATTTTATGAAATGTTATATAGAAATATGAAAAATTATTTCTAATGCTCAAAAGTTTAATATAAATATGAAGAAAAATTAGCAGGATTTGCGCAACTAGTGATTTATAGCCCAAGTTTAGTGAGGTCATTTTCTTCTGGTTATATTAATATAATAGTGTTCTTCTCATCATTTTGTATAGTTCATGCTTTTTACTTTAACAGTTAGAATTTTTTAATATTTGTTTCCTACAGATGAAAATATAATTGATGAAAATATTTGTGATGAAGATAAACCTAGTGATACTGATCTAATGCCCCCACCTCCTTTGCCACCAGTTAAAGATGAAATAGAAACAAACAACAATGTTATCATTGAAATTAAGAAAGAGCCAATTGAAGTTCCTAGTAGACCACTTGCTAATATGCTGCCATCAAAATACAAAGACATGGATGTCACCAAATTATTTCCAGAGTTCAGGCATGGACAAGTAAGTATTAAATTATTTTAATACATTATTAAAATAATTAATTTTTGTATTATACTAACACTTAAAAAAGTGGTTCGCAAACTTTATTGCCGTATGGCTCACCTTAAAGTTTGAAAGTGTTTTGTGACCCATCTAATATGTAGGTATGTAGAGTCTCTTGTACAGTTTATCCTAAGAAAAAGTATAAACTTTCATTCAAACAAATCCTTTATACAAATGTGATAATAGGTATTTCAAATGTGAAGTGAGTTATGACCTATAGTTTCTGAGCCGCTGACTAAGTCATTAAAACAGGGGTGGCATTTAAAAAAAAAAAAAGGCCACAACTGCTAAAAAGTGCACATAGGTGATGTTGTTGCCTGGTTAAAATTGAGTTTTTAAAATTTTTAAATGAAGATTTTCATTGGAGTTTCATTTATATTAACTTGATGGGATTATCTTTGAAATCCGTTCTGTAATTTAAAAAAAAAAAAAAAAAAAAAAAAAAAAAAAAGAGACAGCCATGTTAAGGCTATGTGGAATATCTTTTCTTCTGGATTCAAAATCAAAACAAAAAGATGATTTTTTATTTACAAAGGGTTGTTTTTATCCTAGTGTCTTTTTCTTTTGTGTGTGTCTGTTCAACAACTCAAGTAAGAGCTTTTTATTTCACTTGCTTTTCACATGACCAAAAGAACTGAGTAGATTTGTATCAGTTGTTGCTCTTCAAAAATAATTCACAGTGCCTTAAATTAAATCTATATGATCTTTATAATGATAAAATTTTCAACAATCTCCATTTATAATTTGCACTATTTCTTAAAGTAACTTTCATCAACAATCTCTCATTTTTAAATGGCCTCATCATAAATTTATTTCACATTTTTGCTTTTAAATATTTTATTTCAATCTTTACTTCATCAAATAGAAGAAAAAAATGTACTTCAAAATAAAGTTGGTTTGAAAATTGTAAATTAATTTACTGATTTTTTGATGATTTTTAAAAATAAGTTTGGAGCATGATATTTTTTCAATCTATCAACGCTTAATGTAAGATTAGACATATATTTGTTACAATAATGTAAAATAACATAAGTAAGTATAGGATTCCAGTAAAATATGCAAAAATAAGGAGAAAGTTATCACAACTGGCAATTTTTTCCCTTGTGAGAGCACTTATTTCTGATTTTATTATTTGCCCCTTCATGGCATTCATCTGTTACAGAGATTTTTAATCTTTTATCACCAATTTTTTAAATTAGAAATTTTTAATTCATTAACAGAAATGCTTCGATTAAATAAGACAAAATTTTCAATTAAAAATTTTTGGTATGAATAATCAAGATTATGAGCACTTTATATGTTGCATATATGTGACACTCATTGCGAATGCATTAATGCAGTTAGTTTCAACATCTTTGAAACTCAGTCCCATGTTCTTTAGCTTGAAAATCCATAGACTTAACCATGTGATTTTTTTTCACTTTATGTATTCCCTTAGCATGTAACTGGCAAATTTTTTACTATTTTCATGATGATATATATATATTTGTCTCAGGCATTATATTAGAAGTTTTCATTTTAAATTTAAAAAAATTAAAATTTTTCACTTTCACTTGTTAAAATCTGTGATAAATAACTTACTTGCTTGACTTTTTTAATAGGTGTTGAGATTTTCCCGATTATTTGGACCTGGTAAACAATCTAGTTTACCACAAATTTGGAAGGGAGTAAAAAAGAAAAGAAAAAAAATTTCTGAAGAAGGATCTACTAATAAACTTACCTTTGAACAGAAACAACCCTCCCCACCTCGGCCTGAAGATTGTGAATCTGATGATGAAGTGAGTAATTCATTGCATTTTTTGTATATAATATTGTTTGGAAAATTTCCAACTAAATGCTTTTCTTATCTTTTTTCTTCTATGTATTATTTGACTTTTTAAAACAGTTTGTTATTGAATATTATTCTTCATGAAGTATTGTACTTGTTTTCTCCTAAAAAGTTTTTCTTTAAAGTAATGTGCTCCTCCCCTTGCTCACTAACTCTCACCAACTGGCATGAATTATGATGCCTTTCTTCACATTGGGATGACTTTGTGGTCCCAGCTCACTTCACGCACTCGCCACTTTTTGGAGCCAGAATGAGTACTATCATAAATCATTTTAACATACGAACTTTGCAAATTTTTTTTGTCGTAAAAAAAAGTAATCGAAAACATCCTTGAAAACACAATTAAAAATACATTTAGTTAGTGCTACTAATGGGCATAAATCATTTTAACATTATGAAATTAAAAAAACAAATTTAATGAATTTTTCAATTAACTGAAAAAATTACCTTAGAAACTGTTGGGAGGAAAACCACAATACTCTGCCTCCCAAACATTACAAAAGGTCAGCCCTAAAGTCTAATGCATGATCGAGGAAAAAAAAAAAGATTAAATGCGTGGCAATGCAGTAAGAAGATAGTCATCCTTGGCACTGTGAATAAGTACAAAATGACTATCCCCCAGATTTAACTAAATTATTTAAAAAAATACGTAATGGTATTTGTATATGTTGTTTTACTAAAAAAATAATTACTTTAGATTCAACTTAAAAAAAAAATAAGTTTAACATGATGCAAATCATAATCCTGAAATAAAAATAAATAAAATATTTTGTAAAGAAAACCATGATGGAATTAAAGAAGGCTCAAAATGTAATTTAAATCAAATAATTTAATAAAAATTGAGTTTAAAAAAGGGAAAGATTGCCAGAAGAACAATAGGAAGGAGAAATATTTAGAAAAATAGAATAATGGTGTTAAGACATCTATATATTTAAAACGCTACACGTTTTCTTTCGACAGTCAGTGAGAAGAAACTACTGCATCAAATTACACCAACCTTATTTTAAATGAAAGATATTTGGCCACAGATTTGTTATTGTACATTCATTTGTTCAAATATTTTATTAATTAGCCGCAATTTTAAATTAAAATTCTAAAGTTGCACATGCGCTGTATATAAATACAAGTCTGCTTTTGGAGTGACGTACTGCACATGCGCAAAAATGCTTGCTCAGTTGAACTATCACACCACATGTTGAAGTTGTTTTAAGTTCGTCTGCTATTCGATCTTACTGTAAACCAGCTTTTCTTTTTTTCGCAAAGTTAATATTATTTGGCTCTTCCAGCATTATTAACAATTAAAAATTTTATTGTGTCTATATTAAGAGCTAGATACAGTTTATTTCGGGGGCGTCATATTGTTTTGGTCATATTACACACAGAAGATAAACACTGTGATTTGAGGCTAAAAGTTATGGCTGGTGATCCAACTTATAAATTGCCAATAGTTAGACATGAAGATTGGGAAAGTAACATATTAAGTTGTAGCTACTTTTTTGAAATAATAAGGTATCATAAATATTAAAACACAAAACTATTTCTATAAGATCAGAACTCAAATTCGAAACATGTATTCGAGACATTCGTACGCATCAACTGCTTTTCGAACCTGTTCAATTTAGAAGGAAGTATAACCAGTTCCTGCTAGCGTAGCTGGTTAACGCCGCACTTTAAAGCTCTGAATTTTTGTAGAGGATGCTGGTTCGAACCCAAGCATGGCAAAATGTGTAATGTTTTTGTCGATAATCATTTCAATAATGACATATTTTATTAGGAAGAGAAGTTATAGGATTTTTATTTTATTATTATTATTATTTGAATGCTTTATAATAAAATAAAATTTAACACTCAATACTATTTTGGAAAAATAATGATTTTATATTTAAAATATTTAAGCTAAAATATTTTACATGTAATTATCAATTAAATTGAGCTGATCTAAAATTTTCGTTATATTTTCTGACCATTATCAAGAATATATATGTGTGTATGTCAGAAAGAAAAGTTTGTCATTCATTTGTGTAAAAAAAAATAAAACGGAAAGGAAAAAAATATTCGTATAAGAGCTATAAAAGAAATTACCTTGATATCCGGGTTTAATATTTAAAAAATGTATAAAAATGTAAAATAAAATTCAAGTAATAAAAAACATATATTATAAACCATTAGCTGCATCAAGTTTCAAATTTAGGTTTTTAGAGAATGAGACAGATAAAAATAAAATTCATGGCAGCTTTTAATGGCTGTGTAGTTTTAATAAATAGATAAATAAATGAAAATAGATATTGTTATAAAAAAAAAATGAAGTCATAGTAAGTAAAAATAAATTCTCTACCTGGCGTTTTTAGGTAAATTTCTGATAAAAAGCAAGCATAATTAGTTGTAAACAGGGGCGCCATTTCAGAACTTTCTTGGGGGGGCAAACATTTTTTGAGGGATGCTATATAGCTAAGGGTAGGATCCAGGGGGTCTAACCCCCCTCCCCGTATGAGAAATGTTTACTGACTTATGCTTACAATAACAGTAAAAACTTTGAATACGGAAACTCAGAAAAAAAGGAAATATTTCGTTTTAGACAGGTTTCCGTCTTAGAAGGTAAAATTTTAATATATTGAACATGATTTTTTTTTCTTTTTAAACAGGATTCAATTATAGACAGGTTTCATTTTTACAGGTATCCTCACTGACTGTTAAACCATCCGCTCTATAATATAGCTCTGAAAAGAGATGTATTAGAGTAAAACTTGTGAAAACGAAACCTGCCTATAACAGATTTCTTTCTAGAAGGGGAAAAATCAAATTTCGTTGAAAAAACATCTTGCAATTATACTTGCTAAGACAGAAACCTGTTTAAATGGAGCTTTTTTATAGTCCCTTTCGAAGTTTTACTTACAGGGGCACCATTTCATGAGTTTCCTGACGAAGGACAAGGAAAACTTTTCTTTGAGGAACAAAGAACGTGGAAAATTGCACAACTTGCAGAACTGCACAAATCACATAGAAAAAAAATCCTGCAGAATAAAACATGCTCAAACGTGATTTTGTTTCCATAACTTCTTTCCAGAACATGGGATTATTCCACAATTTTTTTAAACTTTCGTGAAAGTCCGCGATTTTTCTTTCTTTCAAAATCCGCAAAATGAATTCATCAATGGGTCGCAGAAAAAAATCGCGAATCTTAGAAATTTTGAAAAAAAAAAATTTCAAAATGGTCGTTTAAAAAATCGCTAATTTCTTCTAACGACCGTGGAAAATATCGCTAATTTCATCAGAGATCGCGAAAAGAAATGCAGATTTCGTCAAATGATTGCACAAACAGAAATCTTGAATTTCGTAAAAGGATTGTGAAAAAAATCGCGAATTTCGTCAAAAGATTGTGCAAAAAATCACGAAAATTTAGTTGAACAATCGTGCAATAAAATCAAAGAGAAATTCCTCAAACGATCGCGTAATAAGGTCCAAAATTTTGTCTAACTCACTCGCAAAAAAATCTCAAATATTAATAATCGGTGGCAGAAACAAAATCACAAATTTCAATAAATGATAATTAGTGATAAAGAATCGTGAATTTTGTTAAAAAAATTACGAAAACATATATCGAATTTCGTCAGTTGATCGCGGAAAAATATTGTGAATTTCGGGAAGTGCTCGCACGAAAAAAATATACTTTGTATAACGCTTTCAGAAAAAATCGTGAATTCCGTGAATCGATCGCGGAAAAAATCGCAGATTTCGTCAGATGATCGCGAAAAAAAAAATCATGAAATTCAATCAGCCATGAGATAATCAGCCAACGAATGTCATGAATAGGTCACGAAATTTCAAATTTTATGATCCCGACTTTTCAAAGAAATTCTGAATATTTTTCAGATAACAAAAACTACATATTTGAACATTAATGAATACTATGTATATATCTTCATTTTTCTACAGAAAAGGTAAAATTTATAATTAATTTTCATATAAAAAGCACAAATAAATGCACAAGAATTACTTTCATGTGCATACATATAATTTAAAATTATTTAAAATACATCAGAAAAACCCAGAACGTTTTCAGTCATCACAAGACCGTCATCAGTGGGATTTAAATGTTATTATTTTCTTTGCGCTTATTCAAGAATTGGCTAGAAGAAAATCATTGTGATTGTTGTGTCAATGATTTTGACAAGTTTTTCCATGATCAATTTGCATACAGCTCAGAAGCAACTGATAAAAAAAATTCTCACATGTATTTTTAAAATTAACCAAAGTACTCATTGAAGATATATGTCTCACCTTGAGGGAGTTCAAATAGTAAGGATTTAGGAATTTTTTTTTTTTTTTTTGATAATCATTAATTTCTATGCATAAGCATTTATTTAATGCATATATTTTTATTGCAATAAAATCTGATAAGTTATTTTAGAGTTTGAGCAAATTTCTAATATTTGTTGGAGTCTGACATTTGATTAGGGATGCACCGAATATTCGGTATCTATTCGATATTCGGTCATGCTACCGAATATTCGGTTAGGCCGAATATCAAACTATTCGGTTTGCCAAATACTTAAAAAAAACTCTTAAAAATATTTTTTAAACGTTACACAACTTCTACTTTTAGCTGTCAATTAATAAAGATATTCAGAATAATTAGAATCTTTAAATAAATGAGAATGATTTTATATTATTTATTTGTTGTTTTAAAAATGTCACTTAAAAAAATTAATCATTAATGACATGTCATTTGTTCACGGGAATTAATAAATGTGGAAATGAAATTTACTGAGCTTTGTCTGGTAAATAATCCCTTTCTTGCTTTTTCTCAAACAGGGTGTTTCTAAACAAAATGGAAGAAAATTTCAGGGGTAATAATAAGCCTCAAAACAGGCAATTTTTTGTCCAGTAAATCAGGATCGAAATTCACTTATTCAGTCAGAAATACAGTGTATCCCCAAGTCAAACTTTAATTTTCTTTTGTTACTTTAACAATAATGAAGGTATTGTAACTATATTGTCAACAGAGTTACTTTAATTTCTGTGAAATATGATAACATGAAGAGGAGTGCTGGAAATAGCAACCATTCATATCTAAACAGCACTGACCTAGACATTATTTTATTAAGAATGCAGCTAACAATACTTATACTGTACCACTGGCCAAAATCCAGTCTCTTCTAAGGATATCATCACATTCTATACAAGCAAATTAATGTGATGCAAATTTCTCTAAAATATCTTCATTCTTATACAGTTATAAACGAATATTCTGCTAAGTCTTGTACACCTTTCATTTTTGATGTAAGAAGTGGAATGATATGTTGCTTCTTGCTCAATATGAGAGAATTGTTTTCATTTGTTTGAATTAATTGAATTCATGGAATTTAAATTTTGTTATTTAAAAAATTTTTAAACCATTCCTTTTCTTAAATAATAACTCAAAACATACTTTTTTTAGTACAAAATTTATTTATAAAAATAGTCTTGTTTGTCAAAATGGAAGTATCTGTGCTAAATATTATAAAAAAAAAATTTAACTTTTTAACGTTAAACAGTGAGATATAAAAGTATTTGGCCAGCCGAATATTCAGTATTCGGCCGAATAGATACTATTCGGCTGGCCTAATATTCGGTATTCAGCCTAACAGTTACTATTCGGCTGGCCGAATATTCGGTATTCGGTTTGCCTGCAGGCCAAATATTCGGCATTCGGTATTCAGCCAAAATCACTATTCGGTGCATTCCTACATTTGATGGTTGATAAATTTTCTGAAATATCAAATTCTTTGGGGGGGGGGGGCTACTCCCCCCCCAGCCCCCCTCAAATGGCACCCCTGGTTGTAAATTATAAAATTAAAATTCTTTCACTTCATTGAATACATTAGACTGGCAGCACCATCTATCGCCTTAAAGAAATAAGAACCACTTATGCAATATAGAAATTCGTCACTTAATTCAGCATTCAATAATTCATTTAAAAGCAACAAATTAAAAATTCAAGACTTTTTCTAATGAAACATTCAAGTTATTTACCGTCAAATCTTGAAGGGCACTAACTAGTTTAATTTAAAATATTATAAAAGAAAATACCCTAAAAAAATTATTAGACGGATGCCAGCCAACATAAGAGGTATGTAGATTAAATTGAAATGGGCACACCCAAATGAACACCACTTTCCTTGTTTCTGTCAGGAATTTTAGCATTGTCTTCTTGGCGTACTTGAGAAAGTCTGCATAAAAGTCTTTGTATCATTTTAGGGACATATGCTCTGACTTTTCAGAGCAACCCGGGCTTGCCATTTTTCTTTTGTGTTTTCCTCACATATAAAAAAACATATATATATTTTACTATACTCTCATAAGGCTCTATAGTTATTCCAGAATCTTCAACGACTAATGATCAAGAGAAATTTTTTTGCTCTCTCTGCTGGGGTCTGAACAGATGGGGGGGGGGGTCTTTTTTTCTGATTGGCTAAGAAAAGTGGATGCAATGATACTATTTTCTTGCCTGTACTGTATGTTTCTGTGTGACCAATCTGTATTTTTCAGAGTCAACCGAATGTACTTTGTATATTTCACGTATGGATAGACGGGTAGACCATAAGTTTAAAATAATGAAAGAAAATGCTGGTTTCAAAATCTGAGAATAGGAATAAAATTAGAGAAAATAAAGATACTTAAATTTAGATTAAATATTTAGAAATATTATAAAGCGGGCTTTAAAAAAATACGCATAATTAAAAGTAATTCTGATAAAGAAAATACTTTGTAAAATTAATTTATAAGATTTGTTGGAGTCCTCTGCAACAGAAACACAATTAATTTAAAACTTCTTTAAAAATACAATTAAAAATACTTCTAGTTGGTGTTTAATATTGTACAGCGCTGCTTCATTCATTTTTAAAAACTCTTGGAAAAACACTACATGATAGCAAGATAGATCAATATAAATCAACATATCATCACCATGCATAATTTGATGTTATAGTTCATACAACATGAAAAATAGAATATCTCTCAGATCCTTGGCTAGTTAACAAGACGTAAACTTTCTACTGTGTTAAAGAAACAGTGTGGGTAAAAGAAACTCTAGTTCAAAAAAATCCCTGCCGGCTCGGGTTTTGGGTTCCTGCGGTCCTATAATGAAAAGTTATGAAGGAATTTTTCAAAAGTCGCACCATGGTAACGACTGCAATAGGTAGTATTTCTTATGAAATCTACCTAAAAGCTGATTTGCTGAATGCACCATGTGATCATAAAACAAATCACTGATCATTGCTATTCATATGTCGGCAGAAAAATTGTGCTGTGTTTAAAAAGAGCTCCTGCTCTGAATTTTAATTTCCTGAATGGATCATGTGACCATAAAATGAACCTCTGAGAATCATCATTTCAGAAACTACAGATGTTGCCAAATGGCAAGCTACAAATTCAGTCTTATTTTTCTGCCACATAAGAGAATATATATATACTAGCTTATGCCAACGTCAAAAATGACGGGAAAGTGTTATTTTAAGTTTACAACATTAAGTCAGACTCAATTAAACAGGTGATTGTTATGCATGATTATTCAGATAGTGGCAAGTCTTCAAAAAATTGTGTTTGAAGAAGCCAACCTTCAAAAGAAGAAAATATGAACCACCTCATGCGCAAAAAAAAAATGAGCTTTTTCCAACAACCCTATGGCGAAATTCTCGCTTTTTCTGCAATTTGATGGAATTCGTGTTTTTTTTTTTTTTTTTTTTTTTTTTCAGCCTTTTGACGAAATGACTGTTTTTCCGCAATCCTTTCACAAAATGAGTGTTTTTACCAGGATTTGTTGAAAAATTTGTGTTTATTCTGCACCCTTTTGACGAATTACACCTCTCGCGTTTCTTTGACAATATTCAGGGAAGAGTTTCGTATCCTGTGCCACTTGGCGAAAAAAAATATGCCAAAAATCTGTTCAAGATGGCAGAAAAACATCATTTTTAAATATTTGTGTTATTTATAAATCAATGATTTTGCCCCATTTTTAAAAATAGAAAATGATGTAAAAATATGGATTTATAAATAGCATAAAGATTTAAAAACAAAGTTTTTCCGACGTCTAGAAAAATTTGTTGCGAATGCAGATAAAATCTCGCTCACAACTGTCAAAAAATTTATTAAATATAAAATAAAAGTAAGAGGATAAATATAAATAAATACCAATAAATGAGAAGGCGATTCAGAAAAATGGGGAGTTTCATACAAAAAAATATACAAAAGAATTTACAGGTATTTACACAAGAAACAAATAGTTAAAATTTCTGAAAAAAAAAAAATCAATAATTTAATGTTTACAAAAAGGGATCCTAGTCAGGGTCTGAAACATTGTCAAGATAAGGTACTTCGTCTTCAAGCTGAACTGAATTAAATTTAAATTTTGATTGACATTTGGTAATACACCCTCGATGTTTTCAGACTTGAAATTCAGGCAGGCAGCCGTTGGCTGAATCTTCCGTCTCTAAAGTGGTAAACCATGTAAAAATCAATATATTGGCCAATAAAGGGTGCATTTTAAACAGCTAATGCAAAAATTCTAATGGAAAAAAAAAGAAATAAAAAACCCAAAAGAAGTAAATGGCTGAGCAAGCCAGACTTACCTTACAATCAAAATATGTTTACAGAAGCACAGGTGCATCTGATCATCCAAATGTATGCGGCAAATTAGTTATGTAACAGAACATAATTCAAAATTTAGCTGACTAACGGTTCATGTGATACTGATGAACCAATAAGCTTCAATATCTCCCAACTTCAAAATCCACATTTTTTTCAGGATCTTATGTTGAAACTTGCACCTTTGCAACCTTTCGATGAAATTCTTGTTTTCTCTGTGATGCTCTAATGAAAATATTTTTTCCGTGATTATTTGACGAAATTCACGTTTTTCACGATCCTTTGATGAAATATGCGTTTTTACTGCAATCATCTGTTGAAATTCATGTTTTTTCCACAATGCGAAATTCACATTCCACGATCCTTAGATGAAGTATCCCCCCCCCCCCCCCATGAAGAAGAAAAGATGTGATGCAATGTAGATTAAATGAAGCAATTGTTCGATTTGTAATACGGCATCAGAATGCTTAAGCCTAACATGGCCACAATGTTTTTTTTCCCTTTCTGAGGATCGGCGCGTCCCGGAATCGTCACCAGAATTGTCACTACTGAATTATATAAATAGATATATTAGGGTGGGCCAAAAAAAACTTTCATCGATTTTCGATGATGGTTAGTGTGGAAAAGTTTAAGTTTACACAAAAAATTTGGGATTTTTTGGACAATTCCTTCATTTGCCGCAAATGGCTTGAAGTTTTGCTCAAATGCTGATTTTTGAACTTTTTTAGCAAAAATGTTAAAAATGTTAAATTAAATTTATTTTTGCTGAATTTACTTCAAATGTCATGTTTAGTGAACGAAATGTTTAAATAAGCTCCGATTATCTATTATTTATTAGTTATGTGTATTTTGAATTAGGTGATTTTTACAGCCTTTTCGCGTATAACTGAGCAAAAATTGTATGCATTGTTTAGTTCGTTCGTCGATTCCTCTCTTTTGTCTTTATTATGTTCCTCGCTCTTTCTTCAATTTTTTGATGCGCTCAGAGTTACATATTTGAATGTCAGACTGCAGCATGTTTTGACAACAATTCTGAAAGGAGAGGAGAATGTGCAGTAGAAACCAATGTAAACACAATCAGTCATCATAAGAATGAGGGAAGAAAAAGATAGAAGTAACTGCGAGATGGAATGCTAATTATTTTTCTGCTCTAAAATACAGCTAATGTCAGAAGATTCAAAAAGATCAGAATTTGAACCAGGGCCTGCAAAAGAAGATACTCCCAAACACGTAACCCTTTCTCATACAGCTTTTGCCAGATTCAGAATTGGTGTACCATATAGGTAAAATGTGTTAAGAGCTTCATACGTGGTTCAGGATGAAGGAATTGTGGCAACCAGGAATAAGGATCTCATTATCGATAAAGACTTGGTCAAGAGACAGATCAAGAAACTTGAAAAGAATATACAGGAGGAGGAATATGTTGGAGGATGAAAAATTACAACCATATTTTTTGATGGTAGAAATAATAACACAATCTTCATAGAAAAAATGGAACAAGCGGCACCGGGCGAGAAATACGAAGCACATATCACTGATGGCGTGCGAAGATGTATGTGCACATTTTTATGAGCCTATTCCTGCTTTATGGACATCAGAAATGCAAAAGGCTGAAGATTTGAGTACTCTATTAATTTAGCTATGTTTCAGTTGATAAAGGTCTTAGGTCAAGTGGTTCTACCATCTAGTTTAGACAGTTGATGTGCTGTCAGAGTAGAAGCTTGTTCGTATGAAGAAAACCTATCAAATTTTGCAGTTCTCTTCTTGATTTTTTCTGAGACAGACTTTATTCCAGCTCAGAAAATTATATAATGATTTGGCTATTATTCCACAGTGACCAGAAGGAGGTGTCAAGTGTCCCAAATATTCCGAACCACGTTAAGACAACATGTTGATATTTGTTTCGTCTTTCTGTAAATGGTGCTGCTAATCCCCTTTTTTCTATGAAAATCGTTTTATTTTTTCTGCTATCAAAAAAGATGCTTGTAATTTTTCTTCCTCCAAGATCTTCCTCCTCCTATATCTTTTTTCCAAATTTCTTATTCTGCCTCCTGACCAAGTCTTTATCGATGATGAGATCCTTACTCCCTGTTGTCACAATTCCTGCAATTTTTGCTCACTTATACGTGAAAAAGCTATAAAAGCCACCTAATTCAAAATGCACATAACTATTAAATAATACATAATCAAAGCTTATTTAAGCATTTCATACACTAAACATGACATTTCAAGTAAATTCAGCTAAAATAACTTAAATTTAACATTTTTTAAATTTTTGCTAAAAAAGTTCAAAAATCCGCATTTGAGCAAAACTTTAAGCCATTTGCAGCAAATGTAGGAATTGTCCGAAAAATCTCAAATTTTTTGTGTGAACTTAGTGCCATAAGTGGCAACTTTTCTGCTCTACCCATCATCGAAAACCGAGAAAAAGTTTTTTCCGGCCCACCCTAATATATATATATATAGAGAGAGAGGTAGTCTTTCCTTTCAACTTTTCTAATAAAGATTTTCCCCTCTTTCTGTTGTAAAGTATTTGTAGATAATAAATCACAGAATTAATAAAATTATCAAAAGACAAATTCTTCTAATGTCTGGTAAAAAAATTTTGTGACCATGTTATACCGTCAGATTAAGAAAAACATAATTAGTAGTATTTTTTTTTATTATTATTCTGCTATTTTTTTTCTCTTTTACATTAATAGTATAATCTTTTCATCCAATGAAATATTGTGTATAAGAAATTAAATTTTTTGTTCAAAGCAGTTAGAATATATAATTTTAATCCTCTCTGGTTTGGTGTCCTAGTAATAGAACATGTCTTTACATTTATTTTTATTTTGTATTTACAATTTTTTTATTATCTGTATGCAGTAATGGTAGTATCTGTCTTTACATTTACTATTATCATTTCATTTATGTTTCAGCATTTAGTAATAAAACAAAATCCTAGGTCTCTCCAGACAAAAATTTACTCTTCTTTGCATGTTGCATCCCTTTCATAAGATCAAAACTTCAAGCAACTTTCATTTTTTAATAATTTGATTCTCACAACCTTAATATGTTTGCTTCCTATAATATTTCTAGAACTGAATAGAATATACTAAACTGCATTTCGAAGATGGTTTTTCTACAGAATCTTCAAGTCACACAAAAAGCCTTAAGAATTGTCAAACTAACTAAAGTTATCAAGATTTGTTTTTATAAAGTACTCTTGTAACCACTTAAAATGTTTATAATAATGATCATTTACAAAAAAAAAAAAATAAAAAAAAAAAAAAAACTACATTGCTTGTGATGCCCTCCCATCCTCCCCAAACAAAACTGTATTCTTCGCAAAAATGAATTTCTTTATCCAATTCCCTCTTCACACATAAAATAAAGAATTGAAAGGATGAGCAAAATTTTATTAACCCCTGTTAGTATTCTTAATTTATGCTGTACTTCCAGTTTTCTTTTTTTTTTTGGTCATTTATAGGGAATTTTTAAAGCCTTAAATTATTTGATTTAATATTTTCAGATGCTAAATTTGTTTTATAGAAATTGAACTTTTCTATTTTTATATTGTTTGAAACATTTCAGCAGTGTCAAAAGCTCTGAAATCTAAATATTTCCTCAGCATGAAGCAATATTTCCTTCTGTAATTTCTTTATAATTATGTTAGCGTAACGTCTAGTAACATTTTATAAAAACATGTTAAATTATTTGATGATATTAGTCTAATTTTTTATGTTATTCTCCTTTATTTATAAAGATTTTTTTTAATTTTTTAGACTAAACTATTAAAACCCGAAGAAAAAAATAGGTCTGGAAATAAAGGCAACGAATCTTCGAAATCTAATGAGCTTACTCCGGATTTTGCAGCATGGCGATATGGCCCAGCAAAATTGTGGTATGAGATGCTTGGCGTTCCTGAAAATGGTGAAGGTTTTGACTATGGATTTGAATTGAAAAAAGATGTATGAATATTTATTTATTTTTTTAAATCTTGCAAATATTAGTTGTGCATAATTTGTTAGATATAAGTGCTTAGATAGTAATAATATGTGATTATGAAGTCTTGAAGAATCTGGCTTATCTAGTTTAATTTTCTTTTTAATGTTTATTCTATTAAGATTTTTTATATTCATGATTTGACTTTATCTCCTAGTCTCCTTTTAGAGCTACTTTAGTGACTATAAAGTCATTTTTCTTTTAATTTGAAATTTTGATTATTTACTACTTTAGTAAGTTGGAAGAATTTTTTCTAACAATATTTTCTACATCTTAGGCAAAATGTTTTTTTTTCTTTTTTACTAAAATCTTGCACATATATTTAAAAAAAAAAAGAGCTGTGTATGAAGCTTGCAACTCTTTATACACAATAGATTACTTTTACACATTCGACTGGACTCATGCAAATTGGCAGTAAAGAATAAACATTTTCAAGAGTATGTTATATACTAAAGCAAATTTCACACACACACACAAAAAAAAAGTGGTAAATCATTAATTAAATCTGCATGGAATAAAAACTTACTTTGTAATTCACAAAGTACAAGTTAATTTCCGTTGAAGATTATAAATGCAGTTTTATTTAAAATTATTACAATTTTGCTATTTTATTTTACATAAATTTCTTCTAAGGAATAGATCAGTCATACTCAAAAGTTGTATATCTATTTTCTTTATCAGTTGCATCCTTTTTTGATAAAACTATTTTTATAGACAAAATTCATACTTCAGTTCATTTTTGTTTACAAAAGGGAATTAAAGTTGCAGCTAATATCAATCAATAAAAGTTTTGTTGTTTGCAGTTACCATATAATAATGCCCAAATACAGGACAGGATTATATTGAATTTAGTTTATGAAAACTAAACTGCTTTCTGATCCTATATCTCAGATGATAATTTAAGAAGTTTCTTTCTTTTTTTTTCTTAAAACAATAAAATAGCAATGTATAAATAGTGGGATGAGTTAGCTCAAAATTATACCAAAATATTTCACATCTGGCAACCAATGCGTCACTTTGGACTCGGATAGTACATGGATAGACAAGTCTAAAAAGCCCGAGACACAAATTTTCTTGGCCCTCTAGCGGTGCTGATGATGTAATCAATATGGCCACCAAAATTTTGCGATGCGCTTCTACATTTCTGTATATAACTCAAATTAATATTTTGATATTAACCTATATTGTTAGTGATTATTAATCCACAAAAAATGCCCTTTCCAACAGTATATTTGACATCATTTTTTAGGTTCATAATACAACAAATATTTATAACTTAATTTTTAAAAAAAAACCAAGAATTTTGCTTTTTCAGAATTTAGTGTCGACCCCGATGACAAAAAAACAAAATATATATGTATATAAATATAGATACAGTAGAGTCCCGATTATCCGAGTTAATCGAACTTATACCTTTGGAATGGATCCTTTTCTTCAGAAAAAATTATGACCATTTTTTTCTCCATTCTGACCAGAAAATCAGAGTTCTAACTTTTTACAACTGCTCTTTCATCTTCACCTAACACTTCATTTATAATTACTGTTTCATAATAATGGAAGCCATCAGTCCACCAGAAGAAAATAACTCGGTGAAAGCAGGAAACTCTGATAATTGGGACTCTACTGCAGTTCAGTTTTAAGACTTATATCACACGAATTTTATTTCACATAAAGTGCTGTCATTCACATCCGTTGCAGAATTCATCATTTGCGATCCAGTGTTAAATAACATTTACAGTAAAGTACGCTTAGGACGTCACTATCGCTGAATAATACACAAATCCAAAAAAAAAAGAGATTTCGTCATTCAAAAAACTCGACAAAAAAATTGTCTATCTAAAGATTCACAGGCCTTCATTTTTTGGTATTCTTAATATAGATATTTAAAATTAAATTTAGTTTCTAATAGCTCCATATTTTATCAGAAATCCTTCATTTATATTTTTCAAAATAACACGTATTTTAATTAATTTTTTTTTTTCAGTTTTTATGGGAAAATGGCAACAAAAAGATATAATGGTACTTTTCGGTTAGCCGAAGGCATTGAGTTGTGGATTTTATCGAAAACATCTGAATGTCCTCAGTTTCAATATTGGAATGCAGTCATCAAACTGTAGTCTCTTCTAGTACAACTTGTATTGGGTATTCGTAATCTAACTTTACAATGTACGTCGATACTTTGGCTCAGTTATGTCCGTGGACATTTGCGTTGGATGCAGTCCGCTATTCTCGTTAGTTACCAGTATTCGTGCGGACTCTACAGGACCTTCTAGAAAAAGATCCAGATATACATGCTGAATTTTTTTGTGGCAACTTTACGAACAGCAAAACTGCTACACCGTTTTCTGCAATATCTGACGATCAACATCATGAACACAATAACAAAGTTATAAAGGGTGAAGGTGGTGCTATTGGAATCCTTGATAGTGAAAATGCTCTCCTTAAGTGGATGGTAGCAGGCCCTAGGATCAGTTCTTTAATTGAGGAATTTGAAGATAAATCAAATTTAAAAGATGACAAAAACGTGGGCGCAAAGTATCATGAAGATAACAATGCTCATGAGAAAAGGTTCCTGGCCCATGTCAAAGAAATGATTAGCGTCTTATCCGAACAAGGAAATCCATTTGAAGAAACTAATTTAATGTCAATAGGGAGCTCCAAACTAATTCCAAGTTTCGAAGCTGTCAAGTGTGTTACAGATGCATTTACTGTAGGACTAAAACAGTATGATGATTATGTCGTGTCCCGTCTTGTTCAAGTTCAAAATTCAATTCATGAAGTTATTCCTCGAACCAATATTCACATCTTCAAGACTATAACAAGAAAAAAAGATAAGGCAAAGTCCAAGATTTCTTACTTACGTAAAGACTCCAACTTATTCTGTAGATTGTATGTTGCGTTGCATCTGAAGCACGGGATTGCAACATAGATGATTTCTTTTCGCATGAAAACCAAAAGTACCCACCTTCTATTTCAGATGATGCAAAACTCCGGAAACCAACCAACAAGTCTGATATTATTGACTGCATTCAAACAAAATATGGCATTAGCTTTAATCACGGTCAACCGAATGTAACAGCTGAAATATTCGATGGAGCAGCCGTAATACTCATGCTTAATCCTGGTATTGCGACAATATTTTCCGGATAACTACGAACATGTTTTCAAACCATATTTCATTAATCAACTGAAGAACAGTTCACGACTAGATATTGTATTCGACAGATATATTAGTAACAGTTTGAAGTCACGTACCCGAGAAACAAGAGGAAGTGGCATAAGTATTAAAGTCTCAGACTCAACAGCAATTCCAAAAAAATTTCAGCAATTCCTATGTGTCAACGAAAACACAATTGCAACGAAAACCCAATTGTTCCAGTTACTAGCTAAGAAAATGGTGGGGGACGAGTATCCAGGAAAACATGTTGTCTGTACTTATAATGACCGAGTCCTCGCATGGGATGTATCAAGCATTTCTCCCATCTCACACGAAGAAGCAGATGGCCGTCTACTTCATGTTAAGCATGCAGTAGAAAGTGGACATACTCGCATCTTAATATGAACTGTGGACTCAGATGTAGTGGTTATTTCAATATCACTGTCCCCACAAATATAACAAATTGATGAACTATGGATTGAGTATGGTTGTAGAAAATACAGGAAATTCATTCCAATTGATGAGATCTGTGCTAAACTTTCACCGGAAATTTGCAGAAATTTGTTGGCTTTTCATTCTATAACTGGTTGTGACACATTTTCCCCATTTTGTGGCATTGGCAAGAAGACAGCTTGGAAGGTCTGGATGTCATTTCGTGAAATTGATTGTGTATTGCATCAGCTCTGTACAGGCACATCTGATATTGACGATGAATGTCATGATCTGTTACAGCGATTTGTTATACTACTTTATGATCAATGATCAGATCTTCAAAGCATCAATGATTGCAGTCAAGTGTTATTTACAAGAAAGAATCGGGCCATCGAAAACATATCTCCTACAGCAGATGCTTTGACACAACACATCAAACGAGCTACTCTCCAAGCAAGGATTTGGAACAACAGCCTCACTGCACATTACACAATACCTTCACCAATTAAGTGGGGATGGACAATACATTCAGGAGGATCATACCAACCTTTGTGGACAACAATTCCAGAAATGTCAAAACACTGTGAAGAACTTACCTCCTGTACTTGCTGCAAGCGATGCGCATCTTGTAAATGTGTTAAAATGGGAATAAAATGTACGAAACTTTGTGTATGTGAAGGGCAGTGTTCAGACAGTGATAAGTAATCACAAGTAAATTTACATGAATCATTTGGATATTATTGCATATGACAGCAATATATTAAATTTAGATATTATAACTGCAATTAGTGTATTTGACAATCTATTGGATATGAAATTTGGATATTAAATTGGAATAATATTGTATTGTACATTCTTTGTTTCTCATTCTTGTACCTATAAATGTTTGAAACTTATCTTACAGTTATGCCGATTAAGTGTACCTCATTTCATTGATTTTAAAACGGAAATGAAAGTTTCAGAGCGCTAAAAATACTTGAATTTATTTACATATACATCAAAAATTACAATAATTATATTTGCTAACTAAACAGTTATAAAGCAACTTTATTAATTTTCGGAACCCATATAAATTACATTGTTGCCCTAAGGACTCTCTATGCAACGCTACATTGTTTTGGTAAATTTTCAGAAAATATTTGTGATAAAATATTTTCTGATAGAAAAAGTCATAAATACTGTCCGAAAAGTAATTTTCTGACGAACAAAAGATATGCGACACGTTTCCAGCTACATGCAACAAATTCCAAGTTATTTAGCAAAATGTTTTGATTTTTTTTTTAAAAATTATTATTATAAATATTTGTGGTAATATGAACCTAAACAATAATGTCAAATATACCGTTGGAAAGTGCGTTTTCTCCGGATTAATAATCACTAAAAATATAGGTTAATATCAAAATATTAACCAGAGTTCTATAGAGAAATGTAGAAGCGCTTCACAAAACTTTGGCGGCCATATTGATTACGTCATCATCACCACTAAAGGGCCAGGAAAATTTGTGTCCTGGGCTTTTTAGACTCATCTACCCATATACTATCTGAATCTGAAGTGGCGCATTGGTTGCCAGATGTGAAGTTTTTTTTAGCTATCTCACCCCACTAAAATAATGCAAAATAAAATAGCAAAATTGTATTAAATAAAATCTGATTTTAAAGCCACCAATGGGTTAAATAAAGTCATCTAAATAATTAAGAAAGAAAAATCATTGTTATTATCAACATGTTATATAATATTTTTAAGATAGAAATTTCTTAAAATATCTCTATCATGCTGATATTTTCTATGAGCATACAACTTAATAATGCAATCATAGCTATTTTATCTTTGTAATTCTCATAATTTTGTTATGTGAAATATGACATTAAATTAATATTCAAAAAATTGTTTTATAACCCATAACAATTTTTATTGCATGCAGTTGGTAAATGCTTTCTATATCTATATTAGTAAAAGAAAGCTGTTTATTAGCAATCGCTAGTGAAGTCTATCACATGTTGAGATCTGCAGATTTGGATAAGGATAGTTGAAGACAGATCTGAATACATTTAAGACTCAGGTTTTTCATTTTTTTTTTTTTCAAAATTAGCTGAGATTTTAACTAAACACCATAATGACAGAGCTTCAATTTTTGACAATTCATCAACATTAAGATATATTCCATACTTGCCTTCAATCAGAAAAATTGAAAAAAAGTTCTGTTTTTCTGCATTTTGAAACTAACATCTGTGATATTACTATCACATTTCTTTTTTATTTACATGCCATATTTCCGCTTTTACATGCCGGCCATGTTGTTAATTGCTCTTCCGGAATCTGTTTCCTTACTTGAATGAATGGAGAGTTAGTTTTGGTTTTGCCTGCTTTTGTTCGTTCTTTTATTTGCATCGTCATTCTAATTTAACTAATAATGTATTCAAAATTAATTTGGAGTCATTTTTGTGAACCCCTTTTCCTTAGTATTTATACTCACACATTCATCTTTAAGTTTTCTAGCAGATTTTAATAAGATTTTACAATATTTTGACGATGTGAATCTTGCTTTGGAGCCTGGGCCTTGCACCTGCTACGAAGTGCCAGGAATAATGTTGTATTTTAAATTCTTTTTTTTTTTTTTTTCCCTAATGTGATGCTATTGCTTGTAGTAAATTTAAATTGCCAGAATTTCAGAATTTTCATCAATATAATTGAATTTTTATCATCAAGACTATCTCTAAGAATGTTTTGCCAGCCATAAATTCAATGCTATGGAATTTAAAAATTATTTTCTCGGTGGAATATTGTGGTATGTACAGAGACCAAGTTTCTTGAAAAATCTGCCTTTTTCATATTGTATTTAATAAACCAGATTTTATACCACTATGATTAATATGATTCTCTATTTAAATAAGTACGATCCACTTTATTATTATTATATTTTTACTGCAAAAAGTTTTTGACCTAAAAAGAATAAATGGGTTATCTGTATTTTCACAATGCTCTTTGCAATGCTTTAATTCTTCAGTAGCATACTAATGATCACAAAAGCAATTTCTTAAGTTTTGTTTAGTTTAAAACTGCATAAAATATATTTTTATGTTACATCGTCACCATTTCCCAAATGGGGAAAAAAAAAAGAGGACTTATTTATTCAAGGCACTTTTGTTTAGAAAAATATTAATTAATAAAGGATTTTTTTTTCCCCAAGCTTTCAAACTCTGGATAGCTGCCAAGAGTTTTAGGTTTCCAAAACAATTAAAACTCTAATTGCTTACATAATGTACATTTTTACACTTTAATTAATAAAATTATAATTAATAATTACAGAAATTATAAAAACTGTGAATTAGTAGTTTAATTACTTAGTATCATGCAATGTTATATACATTAATATTTTGTAATAATTATGTAAAACTATATTAAATGCTACTGATATTTAATATTTATTAAAATTGTTAATAACTGCATTTAATATTAAATTGTTAATACTACTTAAAATTAGTAATTATTAAACAATTAATTCTCTAATTAGGAACATATTATACATTTTCATGCTTTACTTATTAAAATGATAATGTAGTATTCATTTTAGAAAGAAAAAGTGGCAGGATGCTAGTTCCAAAAAAATGGGCACTATTTCATGAGGAAATATATTAGTATAATATGTTTAGTAACAATATATAAAAAAAATATATAATTTTTTTGTATGATAAATAAAGTGTCATTAATTTTAACAATTTTATGAATTACAAATTGAAAAATACAGTTAAATAAGAACATGTTTTAATAATATCCTGTTTTTTCTAAAGAAATAAAGTTCTATCATTTTTGCAAGATCTTGGGCATATGGATTTAAAAGTACTGTGGAATGGAGAAGTTTTATACTAGAAATTTCTGGCTATAACTACTGGTGAATTTCACTATATTTTTAAAAGGCAGTGTGTAATTTGCCGATTTCAAAAGGGTCAGGATGTGGCATCCTTTAAAAAATAGCCTAGAAGAAACAGTAAGTAATTATAGAATTAATAAAAACTGCAAATAAGTAATTTCATTAGCCAGTAGCACACATAACAAAACAAACAAATATTACTTGCAGCTCGTTTTACATTTGTGCTAGAAAAATTACTGTTAATCACCTAAATATAAACTTACACACATGTAGCGTATGCTAACCAAAAAAATTATAGAAATGAGTTAAACCCATTCATACATGCATACAGAGTAAATATAAGAATAGCTAGTTATATCTGAGAAGCCCAGTGGTGTAGTGGTCAGAACATCTGACTGTTGCACCGCAGGTCGAGAGTTCGACTCCCGACTGGGCAAAGTTCACTCAGCCTTTCATCCCTTTGGGGTCGATAAAATGAGTACCAAGCTTGCTTGGGAACTAAACACTGAGGGTCTCGCGTTAGGTTGACCACCTGGCCGGGACGCATGCTGCATAGCACCTCGGGGCCCAGCGTCAAGAAAACAGAGATGGGCACTATCGGCCCTGATCCTGCTTGGATTGTATAGCCACAGAGTTTAGTTAGTTTTAGTTATATCTGAAGTTTTCAAAATATTAAATAACAGCATTATACCTGTCAGTGGAGATTATTAGCTTTCAGTAGTTCAATTTTTTACTAAAAAAAAAAAAAAGTTTAGCTGCCTTTTTAATCCCTAATTATTATTATTATTTTTTTGTATATATGAGTTACAAAGTAAAAAAAAAAAAAAAAAAAAATGTTTAACCTATACCGAAGAAGCTCTTAGTGTGCTAAACATTTTTATACAAATTATTTCTTCTCTTACATTCTTTTGCAATAACTGTTGAGAAGATGTCGTTTTTTTCATTCTTCTTTAGCTCTAATATTTACTATACATTGTTACAAAAGTAGAATGAGAAAATAAGATTCTGGCTATTTTATTATTTTAGTTGTAGAAATTTATTATACTTGCTATATTTATTTTATATAAAAGAATGAATAATTTGCTTGCTTAAAGGAAATTATGACATTGCAAATTATATTAGATTTAAATATCATTTTTAAATGAAATTGTTTTATGCCAGATAAAAACTATGCTTCTCACAAATTTACTGTACTTACTTTTTAACAATACTCAGGAATTAAGCTCAGAAACAATTATTTAAAACTCTTTTTTTTTTATTTATTCGTAAGTCAAAATACCTGTAGAAACTTTCTAAATTATGTTCATCTTAGATTTTAATAATTTTTATGTAATTTTAAACATTTAGGAAACTTGCAATTTTAATCAACTGATTAAAATTGTTGGCACTCTAATATATATATATATATATATATATATATATATATATATATAATATAGCTCCTCTGACAAATCTAAGCTATTCAGAGTTTCATGGGTTTTGCATTTCTGTTTTCCTATTGTCTTTCCAATCTTATTTTTTATATTTCAGATTTCATTTTTATTATATATGTAAACACTTATTCAAAGTACTTTCCTTATTGCAACGGTACCTGTAGTTTGAAAAAAATATTACTACTTACTTTTAAAAAAAATTTTTGAAGGTAAATTCCATAAAAAACTTTCATGAAATGCTAATGAAGATGCTTATTATTGTGCAGCTAATTGCTTCAGCCCATGTCCTGGAAATCCTGTCCATTTTCAACACTTGGAGGTATCATTTCACATTTTGAAAGAAGGCAAGGGATAAAGTGGGAGATTTTTCTTTTCTTTTTTCATCATGTTTAAAAATGTCATAATTTAATAACTCCAGGGCTAATTGACCAATTTTGGGGATTTTTTTACTGATTTTCTTTATTTAAAGAGAGGAAAAGAATAAAATAGTTGTTTTTATTAGCTCCCCATATGCTATTTCTTTCAGGCAACAATTAAAGTGTCATCACTGAAAAATAACGTTGCGTTACATAAACCATCTGTAAAACAAAGCAGATGTATCATTGTATGGTTAAATACTGATAATCTCTATTGTAATTTTTTTAACTTCTAAGCATCACACATTTTAAATTTTTACACCTTTGCATAGGGCGGAAAAGTACTTTTAACTGCAATTTGTTTGAAAACTGCATCTCAATTTATTTTAGAGATATTAATTTTTTTGTACATTTTAATGTCATTTCTGTAATGGTGGCATCTGAATGTTCACCAAAATGAATGTAATACTCCATTTCTGTAGAAACTAATGGGAAAATAATAGATTACTATATCTTTTTGTCGCCATTTTCTCACAATTGGGGAAAAAAAAAAAAAAAAAAAAATTGTAATTAAAATACGTGCTTTTTTGAAAAAATATAGCTGAATGATTTCTGATAAAATATGGAGCTATTATAAACTATATTTAATTTCAAGTATCCATATTAATGTTACAAACAAATGAAGGCATATGAATTACATTAAATAGTCAATTTTGTTTGTAGAGTTTCTGACATCGCTTTTTTCTGGGTTTATATATTATTCTGTGATAGTGGCATTATATGCTTACTTTTCTATAGATGTTGTTTAAGAGTGGATCGTAAATGTGAAATTCTTCAGTGGATGCAAATGATGTCATTTTATATAAAATAAAAGTGTGTATTAAAACTGAAATAATTTTTTAGAAGTGCATTATTTTCACTCCAGTAGCTTTGAAATTCTTCACAGGTGGAAATGCTTCACTTTTGAAAATAACGCAGTTGAAATCACACACTGATAAAACACTAACTTTTAGAAAAATTTTTAGTATCTTTATTAAGAGCAGTGACCTTTAGGTTCAAATATTTGTTTGAGAGTTATACTAACCAATCTAAGATGCATTTTTCATTGTAAGTGATTTTGTAGGTTTATTATAAATTAATGAAACATTTCCTTCTTAAACATTTTCTTATGAGCGAAATTCGACGGTTTCCACCTCGTAATAGTAATAATAATAATAATAATAATATATATATTTTTTTCAATCAGGGGTGACACTAAATTCTGAAAAA
This sequence comes from Maratus speciosus, assembly GCA_963932465.1. Lineage (NCBI taxonomy): Eukaryota > Metazoa > Arthropoda > Arachnida > Araneae > Salticidae > Maratus > Maratus speciosus. The sequence goes on from OZ010791.1 coordinate 294,217,971, forward strand.
GTAGAATTACTGCTTCTTGCTTGTTTTGGGGTGTTTTCTCAGGATATTTTCTTAGAATGGAAAGTGTAAAAATTTCATATATTAAATTGACAATTACTGTAATGAGGAACATTGTAGATCATTTGAAATGACTGTCATTTAACAATATAAAATCATAAAAATTCAAGGTTCTTTTGCAAAAACTGACTAGAATGTGCATAGCAGACCTGCTGTATGCTGTTGAAGACAGTTGTTGTTTGTTTAGATAAATTTCCATTTAAATGTAAAAAATCATACAAATTTGAGGGTGTACTCTACTAAAGGCAGTAAAACCCTAGAATTTACTTCATTTGGAAAATTTTTGGATTAAAAATGTTAAATCATACAAATTCAAAGTTTGTTTACAGAAACAGACAAGCATGTAAGCTACACCCCGGTGTCAGGAGGCGACTCTAGGTTTGTTTGATTAGATTTTCATTTTAAAATATAAAAGATACCAATTCGAGTGTGTATGCTGCGAAAGGCCGTGGTGCCCTCAACAATTAATCAAAATCGTATTGAAATATGATGCTAAAAATTTAAATTTAGTCTGTGTCAAAAGAAAAATGTTCAATAATTCAAGGTTTGCTTGATTCAATATTAGAGCAGGTCTATGCTGCCAAGGGCAGTTGGACCCCCAACCCCAGGTTCTTTTAATTCAAGGTTTGTTTTAGAAAAACTGACCAGCAAATCGAGAGAATCTTCTCTAGTGTGTATATAAAATTTCAGCTTTTTCTTCTGAGTGAATTTTTAGTTATCTTTGATAAACCATCCTGATACAGACTGAGAGGATGATAAATGAGATATATTCTGGAAAAAAAAAAAAAAAAAAGATGTGGCTTTTTTTGTGAATCCTAATCACAATCTGTCCTAGACAGAAGGATTTTTTTTTTTTTTTTTTTTTTTTATAAAATTAGTGGTTAATTTCTGAGTTGGTTTTCCATTGGTTGAGTTGGTGTTTTTTTCTCATAAACTAACATTTGTCTTTAAAACATTTCTATAGGTAGAATCATTATAAAAGTCAAATTATGCAGTAAATAAACTCTGCAGTAAGGGGTAAATCCAAAATAAGAGGCCTCAACTCTCGGTTTGTTTCGTTAGATTTTCATTTAAAAATATAAAATGATACCAATACGAGGGTGTACGCTACTGAAGACAGTAGTACCCCCCAGCATTAGGTCTTTTGCTGCGATTTTACTACAATTGTAAAAATAATCCAATTTGAATATTTTAGCGTAATATAATAAGTTTTGTCCCCTTTTCAATAAAATTTATTCAGAATTTGTATGGTGATTTAAAAAAGTTTTATGAACATTTTTATGCAATTTTTTGTGGTTCTTTTTTTTTTTTTTTTTTTTTTTACATTTCATTGTACATTTGTAAATGGAATCCAGTTTCACTATCATCAATTTTATCCTCTGTGCTTGAATTTTTAGCAATTTTTCATCTGATTCTTAGAGTTTTGAGGCTTTTTTTTTTTTTTTTTTCACATCAATAAAAAGAATCTGATTTCAATTTTTTAGCCCAATATAGTAGATTTTTTATGTCTGCATTTTTTTATTATTTTTTTTTTAAATGAAGTGTTTATCCAATTTTTAGTGTTTTTTTGTGGATTTTTGACAAGTTTTTTTCTGAAATGGAAAGAACTCCTCACTAAATTTTGCTACTGTTGTGATTAAATTCAAGTAAGAAAAATGCCAAATCAGTTACTTTAGCAAGATGAATAATGCTGCTGAAAACTTGAGTTGAGCATTCGTCAAAGTAAAAATTCACAGTATTTTAGGTTTGCCTGGTTTGAGATTAGAGTGGATCTATGCTGCTGAAGGCAGTTGGGCCCCCAGCCCTAGGTTCTTTTAATTCAAAATTTGTTTTGGAAAAGCTGACCGGCAAATTAAAAGAAGCTTCGCTAATGTGTATATAAAATTTTACTTTTTTCTTCTGAATGAATTTTTAGTTATTTTTGATAAATATCCATGATACAGGCTGGGTTGATAATAAATGAGACATATTTTGAAAAAAAAAAGAAATGCAGTATTTTTGTGAATCATATCTACAATCTGTCCTAGGTGGAAAGATTTTTAAATTGGTGGTTTATTTTTGAGACCACTTACTACAAACAAACATTCTTCTTTAAAACAATTGTATAATAGGTAGAATCATTATAAAAGTCAAATTATGCAGTAAGTAAATTTAAATTGAGTGGGTAAGGGGTAAGGGGTAAAGAAGAAATAAGAGGTATTCATTTAAATTTAAAATTAGTTATTTTTCAGATGAAAACAGCTATTTTTTTATTAGTTATTTTAAGATTATCCTAATATGTCTTATTATGGATTATTTAATGCCAGTTTTAAAAATACGTATTTATAATTTATCGTGATTATAATTTATTTTTAACTGACTTCCCAAAATGAAGAATGTTATACAATTTATTTGTATCTTCTTTTTTTCTGTACTATAACTCTAGATTCATTTGGATAGATTTCTGTTCAAGAATATTTATCATGGGCCAAATCAATGATGATGGTGGTTATGTGTGTTGGGGGATGGGTTGTCAGTTAGTAATTGGATAAATTATTTCTTTTGCCAAGTGGTCAAATAGCATTGTTGGCAGTGCTGGTTTTCTGAATTTTTGCTTTGAGTTTGAATCTGAATCAGACTGTTATTTTGTCCTGTAGAAAAATATTCACATGTTATTCTTGAACCACAATTGAAAAAAAATATATATTATTACCAGAGTTCATTCTAGGATCAAGGGCAGGCAGGGTGCACTTTGCCATAAAAGGGCACTTTAGAGAGGAAAAAAGGACACATTAATGTAATGATAAATAATCAACTAATAACCCTGCCTCCCCTGACCCCACCCCCCTAAAAAGTCTTTTCTACTACTCCTTTGCACCATTCATGACACTTTGCAGTGCAGGGGTGATTCTTTTCCGAAAATTTAAAAAAAAAAAAAAAAAAAAAAAAAAAAAAGATCGGTCATAAATTCGAAAATTAAAAAAAAAAAATCTGTCATAAATCCGAAAATTTGGACAAACTATATCGCAAATTTTGAGAAATGTTCGCCGAAAAAAACCAATTTCATCAAAGGACCTTTCCGGTTTTTTTTTTCTTTCTTATTTCGGCTGAATTTTCACAGTAGCCGAGAAACGGGGTATAGAGACAGAGAGAGAGAGAAATTTATGACTGCGTCGGTGCTGGAATTTTACTGAAAATAATTGGTGTCTGTATGAGGATGTTGGGGGGGGGGGGGGGTGAAAAGGAACAGATTAGGAGCAAAATGGGGCTAGGATGTTATATAATGTTTACAAATAGTTTAGAGTTTGCTTGAAATAAGTGATGAAATTAACTTAAAGGGCTCTATTTTTCCCTCGGTCAATTTTCCGAGTGATAGGGCTCGCGGGGCAGGGATTTCGGACAGTGGGGGCTCGGGGCGTCAAATTTTGTAAAGAAGGGCAGGCAGGGTGGCCCCGCCCCGCGAAAAACGCCTAGAATGAACTCTGATATTACAATAGATTCCCTAAAATCTGCACATCATCACAGATGTAAATATAAACAAATGAAACTTTCAGTTCAGATGTAAGGAAAAAACTACAGAATTTTTTAGTTTTATATCATTCTGTATGTATTTTAATATGCAATTCTCAATAATAGTGAATTCATGGTTTTTCATAAAAAAAGTATTTTTCTGGGGGGAAAAAAAAAAAAAAAAAAAAAAAAAAAATCAAGATTTGCTGGTATCACTGATAATCACAATCTTTTTACCAACTGTATTTATGTATTAATCAATCTTTTTGGTTATTAAGACTGGCTAAACCTGAAATAAAACTTCCTTACTTTATGATTTTGATGTGAATTAACAGGGTACCTTTAAGAGGAATGTTTAATTGAATAACTAAAAAAAAAAAGTATCTCATCTTTATTGTGCATATTTAATTATACATTATTAATTATTTACTTGACCTTTATTTTTAATAATTTAATCATTTTTAAAATTATCTTACTTTTTATTATTTTAGTTTATTACTTTTCTTATTTTAATATTTAATTAACTATATTGCAAGGATTCATTATAATTTCAATTACATTATTACATTCAAATTACTGTTTAAAAAATGTAAAAAAAAAAAAGCAATGACCAGAAATCTACAAAATTCTAAAATCTGCACAACCTCTTCCCAAGCTATATGGATTTGAGAGAGTCTACTGTAATTGAAATTTCCAAAAAATATAAATAAAATATATAAATTTACAAATATAAGTTAAGTTTTAACTATGAAATTTTGCATGTTTCAATATTTAATGGAAAATACAAGGCAATTTTTTTATATGTACCAGAAACTGGCACAGATATATACACATGGGGCGAAAATGGCATTATTTTGCCTGACATGATAACTTGGCTAATGTTGTTTATTTATTAATAAATTGTTTATTTTCTTTTTTTTAAATTATATAAATTGTTTCGTTCTATAGTTATTAATAAAAAAAAATTATTGTTATTTCCTTTTTAAAATAATAGAAAATAATTTGAAAGTATACATGTAATTGGTATTCTAAAACGGCGTGAAAAAAAAATCACGCCAAACCCAGTGTGAATATGACATCTGTGCCCAGAAATTTTCGCTGACTTCAAATTACTTACACTTATTTAGATGAATAATTTCTCAATTTTTATAGAGAAATAAAATATGTGATAAAAACTTTAATATATTATTTTAATTTTGTTTCATTATTTAAAAATTTCAAAGGTTTTTAAAATATGGTTTTAAATTTTTAATGTTTTTTTTTTTTTTTTTTTTTTTTTTTTTTTTCTTAAGAATTCTTGATTTTATAATTAAAATAACTGTCTATATAGTAATTATGTTTAGTATTTTAATTCTTTGTATGTTTTAAAAAATAGGCAATTGATACTTATAGACCACAAAATTTTGTGGTTTTTAAATTTATTTACTGCTATTTACATAAACTACTATTTTTCAATGTGAATAAATTAAAGTGTGTTACTTTAAATTAAAACATGCTACTTTAATTATTTTTTAATTTGTATGTTTTCTGTTATCCTAATAATATTTAAAAAATATATGACTTTTTTAAACAACTAGCTTTTCAAATTCAAATTTTTTAAATCTTGGATTTTTGTGCTTTGAAGTAGAACAACTGTCTATGTACTTAAAAATATGTTCTGGAAAGATTTTGGATTGATAAAATTAGTTATTATGTAGACAGTTATTCTAAAGTTAATGCAAAATCAAGAATCCAAGATTTAAAAAAATCATTTTAAAAGTTTAAAAGAATATTTATATCATGTACTTTAATTTACTTCTCTGTGAAAAATACGAGTTTATTCATGTAAATAACTTTAAATAATATTAAATAGCAGCAAAAATTTCTGGTATATCGAAATACAATTTTTTTTTTTTTTTTTTTTTACTTTCCAATAAATGTTTAAACATACAAAATTTCATAGTTAAATCTTTTCTTACGTGTGCAAAAACATATATTTTTTTTATATTTTTTTGAGAATTTCAATGGTTATACACTCAAGGAAAAAATAAGTCCAGACCCGGCTTGATCCGGAAAAAAAGATGCCTAGCCCAGCTCACCCTACATCTGACGAAAAAAGTAAGGTCCAGCCAGGACAGAAAGAGTGAAGACTAAGCATGGCCTGGCTGAAATCTCATGAATGAAAATTGGCCCAAACCCCATGCAGATCTCTATATTTGAGACATGTTAAAAATTTATTATATCATCTTAGTCTATTGCATGTTAAAATGAGTAATATATTTAACAAAGGGCGTTAAAATAAATGTGAGTTAGAGTCTTGCGTTGGATCAGTAACCAGATGACCTAGCCTGGAGGTCAGGTTGTGTTGACACTAATTTTATCCATCATGTGTGGGTTGGCACTAATTTTATCTATCATACGCTCAGGTTGGAGAGCAGTTGACTCTAATTGTTTCGGTTTGTACTTTGATACTTGCAAGTTGTGTTTGGTAATCTGTCCATTAAAAGACAGCCTACAATATTGTTTCAATGTAAAAACTATATATTTGATTATAAATGAGTACATATATGTTCATTTTTCTAGATAAAGACAAGATATTAGAGATATAGTTATTCAGTACTTTCCCATAATTGCTTTAAAATATGGATTAATTTTCATTCATTTCTCATTGAAGTGTAGGTTTACTTACCTATTGAACCAGGTTTAGGTTAGGTTTTGGGTCAACACTTTTTTTTTTTTTTTCCCCTTTCGCATTAACTTCCAATAGAATTTTCAATTTCGTGTGAGGTATAATCTGGCCCATGCATTACTCCGATGTGGCTAGTAATAAAGTGTTGACAAGAAAGCATGAAGGTAAAAAATAATACTTTACTAGTCAATTTTATTTATCTTAAAAATCACTTGTTTGTAAGAATTTTTTTATTTTTTGTTAATCAGGTGTATAATTTATAGTAAGTTATAAAATTTTAGAAGAAATAATAGGTTATTTACACTATATATAGCTAACAGTTTATTTATTTTATTTTGTAGGATCCTCCAGAAAATGACGAGAGTCAGAAAGATCCTGTTAGAGATGATGAGGAATTTCCTGATGATGCCTATTTTATGGTTACTATGCAGCCTTGGGAAGATGATGTGATATGGAATGGAGAAGAAGTCAAGCACAAAGTTTGTTTCTTACATTATTATTTGAATTTTTTTTTTTAAATAAATTTTATTTTACTATTTAAATTAGTTGAACTAGATAAATATTTTTTTATCCAAGTGTTTGTTATGTCCAAATATTACTCAAATGGGTTATTGATATTCCTATAACGTTATTGTCTATTGTCTTATGTTCCCAAAATTATTATATCGGAAATCATATAACTTATGTATAGAACTTTTTGTTAGTTAAAAAAATACTTTTATAAGTAAATCAATCAATCAATTCAGGACGAGAATTAATCTCTTTCTATATATAAATCTGTGTTTGGATGTATGTTCCTTATATAAATCTACAATTTTTGATCAATTGGAGCAAAACTTAATATTCACACTATTTAGAATAAGAGTGAAATTACTGGTTACTTTAAAAATTTATCCAGGCCACACTTTATTCCTTTTTTGTATCAAATGTTGGGGTATCAGAAAATTAAAAAACTTCTCTGTAAGATTAAAAGAAGAGATAAATAATCATTGAGAAATTTAAAGTTAGTGCTAAAATATTTAGCCGTACTAATAATTTCTATATTAATATTTATAATTCATATTAATATTTAGGCCTTGATTTAAAAATCACATTGTAACTTTGTGTTATGGAAATAAATAATTATGAGCTTGACCCATGCAATTTTTACAGCTCTTTACGGTCAGTTAAAAAGAAAGTAAATAATTAAAAATTTCATAACTAATTAAAAATTTCATATTGTTCTAGAGACAGTGTATTGAATTAAATCACATAATTAATATTATTCAAAATATATGATTTTGGTGGATTAAAGCATGAAAGGAACTTGAACAACATTTTTAGTTAAGGAATTAAATAAATGGCAATTTTTATGATAAGAGCAAGGCAACTTCTTATGACTGATTCTGTCAGACTTAAACTGATTTAAATTTTAATGGTTAAAATTTTATATAATACACATGGGGTCTCAAATATAGCACAAATAATTTTAAAAATTACTTTTTGCTATAACAAAATAACGCTATAATGAAACCGAATATTTGATCGAACTCTGCTATGATTGCATCAAAGTAACATAATTTTTTCTTTATTGTCTTTTTAACAATTTATCGGCGCTAATGCACAGAACTCCATTGTTATGGTAGACATATTGCATTATTTATTTATTTTATACAGAAGGCTTCCATGGATAAAAAACTAACTGTCCATTTTTGTACCAGGATTGTCCTTCCATGTTGAAGGGTCTTTGTTGAGGAATTTGGTACTGATAGAAAATCTTGTGAAGAAATTTTTTGTAACAGGACTTACAAAAGATGAAAACTCGTTTGAAAAGGAAGAAAAATAATTTTGGTTTATAATGTTCCTTTTCGGTTTATTTTCTTCTTCCGATCTTTCACTTTTATCTGCTTCTTGCATAACTAGAGCCATATTTGAATATCATACCACCTTTAAAGTTGAACAATGTTAATGACAGTTGGCAGTTAGCTGGCCAGAAAGAAATGATTTGAAAGCACTGCCAGCAGTACAATTATGTACATTTTGGCAAAAAGTGCGGGTGACTGCCAGCCAAAGTGCTAATATTAAGTGAATATGAATAGTGAAAAATTTAATGAAAACTCAGAAAATTATGTATAATGCATAATGGTATTTTCTTTTAAAGAAGTTCATTATCTGATTCCTTTAATTTGTTTTTGCACAATGGTAAATCACTTTCACTTAAGGTTTAAAAATATATGATTACTGTTATTTGTCAACAATTAACTAACTAGCAGCAACAGTTTTTTTCTCTTTAATAATTTTACTGTAAATTAATGTGCAATTTTTCTAGACAGTAAAAAAGTATTCCTTCTATTTGCTGTATTTTCAGAACAAAAAATTTGCAATTGATTTCTTATTCATACTATAATTACACAGGATATGGAATTTGGATGTTTTAAATAATCTAAATAAGCAGTTTTAGAATTCAATTTATATAAAAATTTTCAATATTGTTTTCAGCTAACTTTTAAGGGAAATAAACTTATGTTCAAATTAACCAAATATTCAAATTATCCAAATTTAAATTAAATAAATATATATATAAAATTTTGGAAGTTTTCGTAGAAAATTTTACACGCCTTGAATTTAGTAATTTTCAACTTTTTTCCCCCAAGCCTAGCACTTATGACTTTTGTGTATGCTGCGGTTGCAGCCTTGCCAACAGGTATGAGTGAGAACTGCTAGGCTTGGCATTGTCCAGATTCCTTCAGTGGCAAAGCATTGGCACTTATAGTCAATTACTCTTGTTTGATTCCAGGCTTAGACACTTTTTCACTCTGTTGGTTCTATGCCTTTTAAGCAATTAGAACAATTTGGAAATTATTAAATTAAATAGTTTGTTGTATTAAGATGCCTCCTTCTCTAATCCGAAATTGATGCATTATAATTTTGATATTTAAATGCCATGACCTAGGTTTGGCTATTTGCATTTTTTCCAAATCTGAGCACTATTATAGAATTTTTAGGTCAATTTTTAGAATTTTTCAGAACTGGTTTTGAAGATTCTATTTCTAAAGCCCTACAACATTTACATTGCAGAATGCATTTACTCAGCAATATTTTATGTCTTTTTAAAAGAAATAATAAGAAATTTTTTCTTCTCATACTGAAAAATTCAAATCTAAAATTTATAGGAGACTAAAGAAATCCTTCAAAGAAAATTAAATTTCATTCAAAACCTTTATTGATGAAATCTTTATTAGTGACCATTTGTCATTCACTGGCACTGAGCAGTATTATCTTCTACCTAAATTAGAAAGGGGTTCTATTTTCAGTAATTATAACACTTCTCTAATATTCTGTTGTTTTACAGTAAAATAATAATAATAAAATCTCTGTACGTGTCTGATCTGCAGAGCAGGGAAATAATTTAAATATTGTTGAGAAACTTATTATGATGTACTGTTGCAGATATTGGATACTATACTAATACTATAAAATTAGGTTTTGTAAAGCTAGTCTTAGCCATTTTAAGAAAATTTGAGCATTCAAGAAAAAATATCCATTAAAAAAATAAAGATAATTTTTTGACAATGACTTGTAGACACTTTTTGCATTATTTTTAGAGCATATTTTAGAAAATTTAGTTTGATAACTTCTGATTACTGGCTAAGGCATTTAAAGTAATAATATTAAATTATCTTCTCTTTATCACAGGAATATTTACTATTGTGAACTTAGCCTAATAGAATGAGTAAAAAAGTTTTTAATTTTATGAAAAAATTTCTCTTCTACCAATCATTGAAGCAAAGATGTAATTTATATTATTTTCTTTTTCTGAAACAATGAGTGAAACAAAGTAGAATGGATATTTTATATATAAATATAATACCAAAGAACTTTTTTCCCCCACATAATAAAAACTTAGAGTTGGCAGAAAGGAGAAAGATAGGTGAAAAAATAAAAGAATTTTGTCAACTTTTACTTATTTATTTTATTTTTTTATTTAGAAATGTTAAACACTGTTTACTTATTTTTTAAAAGTGGAAATGTTGGTCTGAAGTAATGTAAAAATGTTTTATTTTGTCTGATATGTACTTACCTATCTAATGTGCCTTAAGTAAGAATGATATATGTTTAACATTAATTGCTAATGCACATCAGATTTAAAACTAATTTCATAGTTAAAACTGTCTTAAATAAGTTTGTATTTATAGGGCTTATTAATTCTTATGAAAAATTTTATCTTGGAAGTAAGATTCATTTTTTTATTTAACCCGGGAAAATGCATGCACCTTATACTTTTGGAGAACATGTGTAGGGTGGCCAGAGTCCTTTTTTTTTTAACAAACTGAAAAAAAAGTACATTTACTATGCGGAAAATATTAGTTGCACAAAAAACGCAGTTTATAAAATATAAAATTCATATAAATACTGCTTTTAGTACACCATATACTTATCGGAGGATGTGTGCCAGACTTTGTAGGCCTATAGTACTGTCTCTTAACAAAACACTCACAAAAAATAAAAACGCATTTACCATACAGAAAACTTTTGTTGCACAAAAACACAGTTTATTAAATATAAAAGAATAATTTTCTAATAAATATCGCTTTTAGAACTCTACACTTAAAAAAAAACATTTTAAGGCTGCAAATCACAATATGTTGTTAATAAATTATTTATAATGAAATTAACATATAACAAATAATTTTCATACTCCTTTCATCTTCATTATAAACAGTTTCTGCTGTACATTAGGGTGGGTCGAAAAAAGCGAAATTTTGCATATCAATTTCTAATAGCACGGAAAAGTTGCCTTTTGTAATTAGAAGGATAACATAAAAAAGAATTTTGAAATCGGTTAATATCTTAGGTTGCACATCACACTTGAATTTTGGAAAATATGGTGAAAATTGATTATTTTTGAAATTAATGATGAAAATTTAAAAACTTTCATACCTACTTCTAATAGTGCATAGTATTTGCCTTTCGGAAACTCAAGAATAATGCAAAAAGAAAAATTGAAATCCGTTAAAATCTTATGCAGCTCATCGCCATTGAATTTGGGAAAATCTTATCATAATTGGAAGAAGTTTCATATAAATGATCAGAATTAATTTTTTTTCACATTAAAGTCTAATAATGTAAAAATATTGCTTTATGTGCATAAAAACATAACATAGAACTAATTTTATATTAGGTTAATATATTTTGGTTGTGGATTGTTTTTCAATTATGAAAAGTTTTATAAAGGGTTTTATCAATTATTTTATTTATTTAAACTTAAACAATTATATTGAAACAAGTAATGAAATAGTGCTTATTAAAGCACTTTTGAACAGTATTGTTTGAAAACATTTTAAACAGTGTGCATTAAACAAATTTGAAATGATTGCGAAATTCTCTCTTACCTACATTTTGTATTGTATTTAAAAACTTGTACTGGGAATTTTTTTTTTTTTTTCCGTCAAGCTTTAAAATTAGGGATTGAAAAAAAAAAAAAAAAAAGCAAATCTAATCTAACATAGTAGTCTCCGCTATTTCGACCACAGTTTTTCAGAAGTCTCAGTCAAAAGTTTCACACACAGTTCTAGAGCTTATGTGTGGCACGGAAACGCCTTTGTTTTTTAGTTTCAATACTGGAAAAGCTTTTGAATCAAAGAGAGACAAAAATTGGTTGACTTGGATTAGCTGGCTGGCCAAAAATTGTTGACTTGCTGTCATAAAATTTCTCGTCACTTTTTTGGTCACAGATTGCATTGCTTTCCAGATCTGTCTGAATCTCAATTCCTTTAATGTTCTCATTCATCTGTTTCCATTGAAAATAACAGGTTTTTGGAATGAGCAAAGAAGGCGTTATGCTCAGTAAGAGAGTTTATAACCTCCTGCAATTTTTTTGGTAAGTGACACAATGTTTTATTGTCTTGAAAACATACATTCTACCTAAAAAATAGAATGATTCCTCTTAATGTCAAACCATAGACATGTCTTCATGATGAATAACACAAATTGTTTCAATTCATTAGTAGGGTTTTCAATGGATACATATTATTTGATTGTTCTATTTGCTGTCATTAATCAGAAATCACCCTCGATTTTGGGCAGCAAAATTCCCAGGACAGAAGCCAATTGTACAGCATAGCATATTTCAAGAAAATATATTTTTCAAATCTTAACTGAAGTCATTTGGTTTTTTAACAGTTATTATTGGGATATCATAGCTGCCAACTTTTACGCTTTTTTGCTACCACTAAAATTTAGCAGAGATTTTCGGCTTGTTTATTAGTGAGATTTCAACGATTAAACAAGACAGTAGTTACTATAAAATTTTAGTGGTAGGAAGAAAGCGTAAAAGTTGGCAGCTATGGGATATTGAATTTGATTAATTGAAACTGAATAACAGACAGTGTTACACTAGCAGGTGGTGGATTACACATTTAAAAATATACAGAGAAAAGGGTTCAGTCATTTGACCTTTTTGAAAATAATCATTATTTGACTGCATTTTGAAGGTATGGCCATGTTATTGACCATATTATGGTCAGGATCAAATAAAATTACTGTTAATAACAGTTATATGTAAAAACAGTCAAATGACTGAAGAGTTTTCTGAATTTTTTTAATTGTGTACCTACAGGACATAAAAATAATCCCTGTCCTTTGCTTTTTCCATCAATATGTTGAAACAAGTGCCTAAAAGATCGGCATTTCTAAATTTCGAATAACCACTTTTTTTCAATACTTAATTGATAGAAGTGCCGCCACATCCAACTACATTGACATCATCTAAGGAAGTGTTCTGCTCGAATATATATAAAACAGCACTTCTAAAACTGTCTCTTTTGGTTCTATTGTAGTAGTAATATAACGAATATATTTTGAACCTAAAACCTGAATTACAGAAATGTGCTCTTTTTGACAATATTTTCCAAATTTTAAATGCCATGAGTGACTTAAAGATATTAAACAATTTTAAATAACTTTTGTGTGATTCGACTAATTATAAAGGGCAACTTTTGCACACTATTAGAAGTAGGTCTGAATATTTTCTTATTTTCATCGTTTAATATAAAAATTTGCTAATTTTGATCGTATTTTGCCAAATACAAATGCAATGCATGACCTAAAGTTATTAATTAATTTTAAATCATTTTTTACTCTATTCTTTTTATTGTAAAAGGTGACATTTACGCACTATTAGATGCGGTTTTGAATAAATTCTGTCAACTGGGTTGGTCCTACTACTTTGGTCCTTGCGGGGGGTTTATTTTGATTAATCCCGTAAAAAAAGTTTTTATTCTTTGTATTGAACAAACAATACAAGATAATTTGGAGTTTTTGCCCTTGAAAAATATTTATACCCTACTATAGGGTATTTGAATAGTTTGGGAGTAATTTCCTTTTTTTTAGTGGCAACATTGGATGTGTTTGTAAACAATTGTTTTTGTGTGTAAATTTTAACTCTCCAAACTTTCTATAGTGAAACAATCTGGATAAGAGCTACAAGTAAGATAAGTGTCAAAATATTACCTTTAGTAACCTGTAACCCATGTGTGATCATATTTTTTTTCCCCCTTTAACTTTTTATTTTGACAGAAAATTTTTACATTTTCATACAGCTAACAAGAAAACTAGTGTTTCAGGGCTACTTTGTGTCAGGCTTTTTTTTGGTTCGAAAATATCCCCAATTACTTAGATATGTCTTTTATACAACCAAATCACTTAAAACATGTTTTAAGTAATATTTTTTTCAAATGTTACTGCAGCAAAATGCTACATTAATTATTTTTGTTCCAGTTGCTGAGGATAACGTGATGAAAACTGTTTCTTTTTTTTTTTCAATTCCTACTATTAGTTCACACTCTCCCTATATTTATTTATTTATATATTTATCTTGTTCAAATTTTCAATCGTTAATAAAATACTCATTATTCATTCTATCAAGTTGAAATAAATTTTTTTAAACTTATACTGGGTGACAATTGATGTTAATACAGTTTTTTCAAATATTAATTAATTAATTAAATTTTAATTAATAAATCATTTTAATTAATAAATCATTTTAATTAATAAATCATTTTAATTAATAAATCATTTTTGTTAATTTTAATTAATAAATCAGGGTCTATTGGTTATTGAAGATCAATGAAAGTATTTTCAATAAAGGGTTACCATAGAAGGGGGACCCTGTTCTGTCGCCAAATACCGCCAAGTTTGTTGCCAACTTGGCGATATATTGCCAAATTTGGCGGCCAAAAATGACGCCAACCTGGCGATATCTCTAATATTTCGCCAAATTCCCATAGAGTTCCATTGTAAACCTACTTGCTTATAGAAAATCAACAAATTGAGATATTTTAATGCAACAGAAACTAATATTAGCTTAAGGGGTTATGTTAATTTTTTCTTTGATGACCTAAGTACGAATTGACTTTGAAAACAAAATTTTTATATTACTTATTTAATATTAACAATTGGTTTATTGTGCTTAAAAGTTTAAAAAAAACATTTGTTTATCGAGTTTGCTGTGTTAATTTATTAGCAAATGCTAATGCAAGGGGGTTTCAATAAAAATGTATTCATTTACATATGAAATATATTCATTTTACATGAAACTAAGCGAATGGACCAAAGAAGACCCCAGCCGGGGCTACTTTATTCCAAAACTTTAAAAATACATTGTTAAAAAATAAATAAATAAATAACTCTTTAAAATCATACAGTTTGCTTCATTGTTTCATGTTAATTGTTTACAACTCCCTTTCGATGTTGGAAAAACGCATATAATATTTTTTAATAATGGAAATGTGAGTGGAACCAGGAAAAAGTGGCCTCGGTTGACGGTATTCTTAAATTTACATCATTACTTTCAAAAATCGTCAATTTTCATCATATTTTCTGAAATTCAATTGCGATTTGTGACCTAATAGCCTAGGCAATAGAGACTGTATAGGGGCTCTACCTAGCAAAATTCATGGTAATTCTGGAAAAAGGCTTACTATATGTTTTTTGGGTCGCTGAATCCGAATTTTTAACTTCCCATCAAAATTTCCCCCGGCAACCCCCCCCCCCCCCCCCCAAATTTTGATAAAATGCCTACCAAAAAAGGTTTTTATTAAAAGAATCAATTTTTTTATTGTTTTAGGGAAAAAGTATCTAAAAATTCAGAAAATAGACAAAATTTGCAACAAATTAGATATATGACATTATTAGTTAGGATGAAGGGGAAGGGGGGATCTGCCTCGGAACATGCGTGCGGTGCTGCATGAACTAAATTGTGCAATTCCATTTAACCATTCACACTTTTACATTCGCCCTCCCATCTCCCCTCCGAACTTTCTCTATAAGGTTTACTTTGAGTTTTTTGGATCGCTGAATCTGAATTTTTAACTTCCCCCCCCCCCCAAACCCCAAATAGCTGTTTTTAACTTAATTTTCTTATTGTTTTAGAGGAAAAGCATTACGAAATTCAGAAACTAGACAAAATTTTCAACAAATAGGATAGATGACATTATGATGTAGGATGAACGGGAAGGGGAAGGGCTGCCTCTGAAAATGCACTGCGGCGCTACATGCACTAAGTTATGAAGTCCAGGCAATAGGGGATTTTACTTGGAAAAATTAATACTAGTTCTGGATTTTGGCTCACTTTATGTTTTTTAGGTCGCTGAATCTGAATTTGTAACTTCCACCAAAATTTTACCCGGCAACCCCCCAAAAAATAGATTTTTTGGTGAAATTTGGTTTTTGAGAAAAGCGCGCAGGGAATGTTCGGAGGCAGCCCCCTCTCTCCCCGTTTATCCTACGTCATAATGTCATGTATCCTATTTGTTGCAAATTTTGTCTAGTTTCTGAATTTCGTAATGCTTTTCCCCTAAAACAATAAAAAATTTAAGTTAATAACAACTATTTTGGGGGGTAAATAAAAAATTTGGATTCAGTGACCCAAAAAACTTAAAGTAAACCTAATAAGGAAAGTTCGGAGGGGAGATGGGAGGGCGAATGTAAACGTGTGAGTGGTTAAGTGGAATTGCGCAACTTAGTCCTCGCAGCACCGTGCACATGTTCCGAGGCAGATCCCCCTTCCCCTTCATCCTAAGTCATAATGTCATATATCTAATTTGTTGCAAATTTTGTCTACTTTCTGAATTTCTAGATACTTTTCCCCTAAAACAATAAAAGAATTGATTTTTTTAATAAAAAACTTTTTTGGGGGGGTTGCTGGGGGAAATTTTGGTGGGAAGTTACAAATTCGGATTCAGCGACCCAAAAAACATAAAGTAAGCCGATTTCTAGAACTACCATTAATTTTGCTAGGTAAAATTCCCTATTGCCTGGACTGTAAAGATATTAATCGGTTTCTAAAATCTTTTTTGTGTTATCTATATTATAAAGGACAAACATATCTGTGTGTAACGCATACGTCATTCTGCGAATGGCAACACTTTGAAATTTGAAATGAAATTTCGGTTTTGCAATTTTCGCAACAGCAAATTTTTAAACTTCTAAACATCGCACAGTTTCAATTTTTGCACCGTCGTATAGGGAAAAAAATGTACTTTTAAATGCAATTTGTTTGAAAGTTCTATCTCAATTTATTTTTGAGATATTAATTTTTTTATAGTTTTTAGTACCAATTTTGTAATTGTGGCAACTGAAGTACTCCATTTCTATTAAAAGTAAAGGGAAAATATTCATGGTTTATTTATTTTTATTGATTATATTCTTATTGATGCCATTTTCACATTACAAATAAAAGTAACTTTTTTCTAATTTTTGAACAGAAAATGACGTCAGCCATTAAAAAAAACACGCATTCTTCTTCATAAATCAAAAGATTGAAGAAGGTATTTCAATATTTTTACATTACGCTGATACTGAGTTTGAGACGCTAGACAAAGTGATTCAGTGCGTTAAAATGATGTCATATTTAAAACAAAACGATAATTTTCTTTGATAAAACTAAATATTTGACCAATACTATGACAACTAAAGGCGAATTTCTGAAGGGTAAATTTTCGCGGCTACTGAGATTAGAATTAAATTTTATGCAAATGTTCACATGAAAAGTTGTATCGGACAAACATGACTTTAAGTTTGGAAATACGTTCATTAATAATGTATTGCGCGTTAAAGTACTTTTAAATTGTGAATATGAGTGGTGCGTATGTAAATTTTGAGAATGTGAAAATAACGTACAGTTTAGATTTTGTGGGAGAAAAATTTATGATGTGACAAAGCTAAATCGTTTTTAATGATTTTTCATCCCTTAAAAACAAACCTCAACTAAGAGCCTCAATCGATAGCTTCAACATAATTATTCATGTTGATTACGTATTCTAATGCAGTTTAATTTTTCAATAATTTAAGCAGTTGAAGTTTTTGGAAATAATATTTTGGTAATTTTAGATTAAGACATTATTTGTTTTAAGAGTTAGATAACCAATGCAAAATGAATTTTTTATTGTAATTATTTTTGTAGGTTTATTATAAATTCGATCTAAGTTCCATTCTAAACATTTTAATTCGTCGAATTTTGACGGGTTCCAACTCGTTATTCTAATTGCAAAAGACAACTTTGCCACGCTATTAGAAGTTGATATGTAAATTTTCACTTTTTTCGACCCACCCTACTGTACATAGATTTAATGCTTTGCTATACTTAAGCTAATGATTTTTTACATTATGCTTTTTGATAAATTTTCTTTGTCTTTGTAATATATTATACAAAAATTTTTCTTTTGTAAATTATTAATTCTGAGTTCCTGATATAGATATATCTTATTAATATAGGTAGGATTTGGCTATATGATTACTTAAAAATTAGCCTAATTTATAACAGCAAATGAATTCATCTCTTCACTTTCTAATTTTATACAATATTTATTACTTACTTGAGCAAATAATATGATGAATTGATCACAATAATTCATAGACATCAATTACATAACACATTTGTACATATAAATACTTGAATTTTCTTAGAATTCTGGCATAAACCTTTTGTTTTGCATATATCCGATTTCAAACTCTCTTGATAAGATAAAACTATGGAATAGCACAATCTCTTTTTAAATCTTCCTTTCATGAGAAGATCGCCCCATACTCATCTTGCGTTTTTTCCAAGCTCCTCATGTTATCCTTTTTCTTTCTATATGATACTATGTGTCTATTAATTGAAGCCTTGAGTTTATCTTGCATTGTTGAGTATATTAATTTATAGGTGTATATGTATTATCCCATATTTATAATAACAATATTTTTATATAAGGTGGTGCATTAATTTTTTTAATATATATATATACAAGGTGTTTCTACGATCATGGGACAAACTGTAAGGGAAGTTAAAGTATACATAGAGAAGCAGTTTTGGTATAGCAATGTGAGGTCGGAAATAAAAAGTTATGGCGAAAAACAAGAAATGCGGAGGAAATGAAAGTGAGCTTTTTATTGACATAACAATTACAGTAATAGCTTAAATGTACCACTAGCAGCATCTAACAAGTGATTGGCATACCTTTTCACAGATTCCAAGTGTCTCACAAAAATTTGTAGCAACAACTGAAAGTCTTGCAATGAGGTCCTCATCAGAGTCAACTGGTGTCTCATAAATGAGACATCTGTAACCTTCAAAAGGACCAGTCACTTGCTAGATGCTACCAGGTATGTATCAATGTTGGTGGTGGCACATTGAGCACTTATTGTGATTGTTATGCCCATAAAACACTTGTTTTCATTTTCTCCGCATTTCTTGTTTTTCACCAAAACTTTTCATTTCTGACCCCACATTGCTATACCAAAATTGCTTCTTTATGTGTACTTTACCCTCTCTTAAAGTTTGTCCCATGATTGTGGAAACATTCTGTATATATTCAAAAATTTTGCTGCTTATATGTAAATGGAATTTTTTTTTCTTAGGTTCTTTCAAAGTTAAATAGTCGGAACAATGCAGCTGGTTGGGTTCCATCAAGTCTTAATAGGACAGCTTCTGCATTTAAAGGTACTCTGTAATTTTTTAGATAACATATTTCAAAATGCATGCATTTAAATAAATCATCGAAAAGTGTGATTTAAGAGTTAATTTAAATGTTGCATTCTTTTTCCTTTTTGAAACCATAGTTACTTGTCATAATCCTTGTAATATTCAATATTATTAAATATAATTTATGTTTCAGCTTTTTTATCTCCATTTATATGTGTGAAAATTTATTTTGCACGGATGAAACTTTTTTTTTTTTTTTTTTGGCCAGAATTTGCCAAAAAAATCTTCTTTTTAACTCTTTTTTTTTAATTGTTGACTATAAAATTAAAAAATTTGATCAAAAGATGTGATTCTAATATGGCATTAGTGTAGTACGTATTTTTTACAGTTTACTTATTAAAATTTGATTTTTGAATGTGTATAAATTAATTTTTAACCTATAATTTTTTTTGCTTTTCTGCATGTTTTGCTGTTCTGATATTTTTTTTTTTTGAGTTTTATGTTGATGAAATCTTTATTAAGTAGAGAAAGATAAATAAATAAAGGTATAGCACTAAATACTTCTGTTAGTGTAGATTGGAAGTAGAAAAGTAATGTTCCTGGGAATATTAATGTTATTTAGTTTACAATGTGTTACTCTCTCCAGATACTTCAAAATACTATCCAGTATTTCAAGCACATTGTAATTAATAGTTTTTATGTCTCGGAGCTTTTTATAGAAGAGTAAAATCCTGTCTATAATTGGCTTCTTTTTCATAGTACAGAGCATATAACAGAAATTCAGAATGTTTCTAAATGAAGAAAATTAAAATAGCACTTATATAGAATTGATTTGGTGCTCATATGTGCTTTTGAACTTATGTTTATTTATTTATTTTTATTATATTTCAACACCTAGAACTGTCTTTCAGCATTTTGGTATCAGGTTTTCAATATATGTTCTAAGATACTTTGACCTCATGAAATTTGTCAGTGTAGATGTCTGTCTGTTTTTTGATTTGCCAGTTTTTATTTCAGCAGAAGGAACCAAGATGCAACTATTAGATGAGCATATAAATTTAATTTATGGTAATATAACTTATAATTTTAAAAATTTAGTGTGAAATTTTGTATACTTATATTTTGTATAATTTTTTTATATAATAATATAATTGATGCATTTAAAAATTATTTTAATTTTAGATATTTATTAATAGAAAATAGCAGGATTATCACAAATAATTTCTCGGTTGACTTTTCCCCCCACGAAAAAAAAACAAACAAAAAAGCAAAAAAAAAAAAAAAACAATTATTTAGAGTCAGTTACCAATAGCTATTTTTTAAATGTTATTTTATAGAAATTACACTTGACACTTCACAGATATATCAACTTTATTTTGCCTGCCTAAAATTAGCCGATACTTTATTTTTCTTTTATGTCTGTGACTTTTTTTATGTTTATATTTGTTTTCAACAAAAACTTACTCTCATACTTTGCAAACAGGCACACCTAAGCCATCCAGTCAACAAGGGATGAAAGCTAAGCCTTCATCTACCAATAGTAAGATATGCAAGTCACTATTTAGTTCTTGTGGTGTGAATGGTAATCATTAAACCACATCAGAATAGATACTTGATTTTATTCTACAATAGATGAAGAGTAATCTTTAATCATTCAGCCATGGGGTTTTACTGATTTTATTTTTTACCACAATGAAAAGTATTTTATCTTCTAAAAAGTTTTAGTATTGTATGTAATTCATTAAAGTAATTAGAGATGAGGGTAGTGGGGCAGCTCAACATGCATGCTTAGCAACATATAACACATACAAAGGTACTTAAACTGTCAATTTTGCAATAATACATTAATTTTGCAACATTTGTAACTGTGTTATAAAAAATATTTTTTTTCTCTCTATTTCTTCTTTTAAAACAGTATTTATTCCTATTTTAACTTCCTAATAATTCATAATTAACAAAGGAGTTCCATTAGCTAAAAAGGTTCTTAAATTAACTTAAAGTAGTTAATAAATAACATAAAAATTGTTGTTTTCATTATTTTACAATATCTATCTAGTATTATCTACTTGGAGAGTTTAAATCATTTTAAGGCTTGAAGAGCTAAATCATTTATCTATAAAATATATTTTTCTCCAGGAGCTTAAATTTAAACATTCTAATAGAGATCTTCTCCAACACTAACAGTTTACTTTAAACATAATATGTCATTTAGCATTGACCAACATTTTGAGGAATAAATTATTTTATGCATCTGGATTTTAGTTATTTATTTCAAACCAGTTGTGATATTCTGTGACATTTGGCCAAATTTTATGTAATGCTTACTAATACCTGCCATTTGTTATAAAAGAAAACCTGTAAGTTTAAGTAAGTAAAATTGTTATTGACAAAAGAAAATGTTTATTTTGTTATCAAATTAGACTCATTTCTTCATGACGGACATACAATATTATAATAGGTTAAGACCAGTCAGGTAATTTTGAAGTTAGTTTACATACTTCTTTGTTTAAAAAATTGTCTCTTTGTTAATTGATTTTTCTTAAGATGCCTAATAATAAACATTATGGCAGTTATAAGCATTTTATTGTCAGTTATTGCTCTATTTTCTCTGAATTTATCAATACTACTATTGAAGCCCAAGTAGTATTGTGTTTTAAGATAAGATTTTGTGCATTGCACATAAATGTTTATTTGCATTTGTAGATTTATGTTGTTTAATTAATAAAACGTGTTACCTATTTTTCAGATGCAATACTTTAAAGATCTGTGTAAATTGTAAAATATAGAAGCTGTTTTTTCTTCATCTGTCTGCATATGAGCTGATTTTTTTTTTTTTTTTTTTTTTTTTTTTAAATAATGGCTTAATTGTAAAGTATGTTGACCACTTTAAGTAGTAGATCTTCATATATGCAAGAGTTGCACATATTTTTTATGCACATGCAGGCCCATAGTAAGAATTTTATTGAAGTTAAATACTCTAGGCTCTTTTGACATTTATCCTCAAAGTAACTTTTCTAAAAGTGTTCTAGTTATTGGAATAGGAGTTAATGTTATGTATACTATATAAAGAAATAATTAATTGTTGTATGTTGTAATGAATTTAGAGTTCTTTCCGTTCTAGTTTAAATTTAGAACTAGCTGAACTAGGGGAAAAAAAAAAAAAAAAACGTTGACTTTGTATTTTTATAAGAGTTGCAGTGAATATTAAAAAAACTGCTCTTTTATAAATAAAAAAGTTTAAACAGACAAACAAAACACTAGCCACTCATTACAATTTAAATTATATTGATTTTAAAACTGCAAGAACCATTTTAAATTTGCTTGTAATTTAAATTTTTTTGCTTCTACATTTTCTAAGAAATATTTGCTTGACCTTTTTTAAACACAAATAATCATAGGTTAAAAAAAAACTTATTAGACATTATAGGTTAAAAATTAACCGAGAGAATTAATTATTGGTTGCATGATTAAAGACATTTTCAATTATTCTTCATCGTTACATCTTCATCATCATACTGCTGTTCTGTTTGGTGATGGATGATAGTTGCTCATTTGCAGACAGCAAAGACTGCAAATATTTGAGAAAAAAAAAAGCTGCAATATCAAATGTTTGAATTAGTATATATTATTATAAATTTACTAAAACTATTCTATAATTATTTTGAAGTTTTTCTTCCATTGAAATTATAGACCTTTAGTTTAAAAATGAAAAAAATACTATTATGAGTCTTAAATGGTTTATTAAATAATTAACTGATTTGGGTTAGAAGTTGTTTTAAATGCTATAAAAATTATTTTAGATGTTACAAGTTCTTTTTTTTTTTTTTTTTTTTTTTTTTTTTAAAATATAAAAGAAATTTTTGAGGCTAAAGTGTTTTTGTGTTTCTTTGCTATGCAAGCTCTGACCTTTTAGATCTTTGTCTCTACCATCTGGTATACATCTTTTATACATATATTTATCTTTGCATCTTGGATAAACTTATGCTTTTAATTTTAGTTAAATCTTAATTATGTAACATGTTACCTGCATAGATGTTTATGTGTTGCTTGCATAAATAATGCTTAGTTTCAAACCTCTAATTGATATTAATATTAAATTCTTCTATGTACATTCTTACTCGTTGGCTGCATGGATGGCTCTGCTATGATTGCAAAGGCACTCAACCTAGATTTTATCATAAATTCTTATCATGATATTGGTACTCTATATGGATAAAAAAAAAAAAAAAAATGAAATCATTGCACTAAACATAAACACCCTCAAAGAAATTTTTTGGACACTAGCATAGAAATCAAATGTTAAAGGTACAATATTATTTTATCTTTTATAAAAATTAAATGTTAAAGCAACTTTTGATTTAAAAAAATTGCTTTAACATAAGACATGGCTGATTTTACTTACATTAAAACTAATAAAATGAAAAATAAAATGCTTGATAATGGATTTTGAAACAGAAGTGCTTTTATGCATGCACTTTTATTGTATTCATATTGTCATTCATGCTTCTGTGCATCATTCGTTTCTGTTTAAAAATAATATTGCCATTTTTATTAGAGGTGTGACTAAATTGCTTTTTCATTTCTCTTGCAGTTTCAGATGCATTATTTTTGGTAGGATTTAATTATTTCAACCATTAAAATGTCGATATTAACCCCAAATGCGTACCCACTTTTTTTTTTCTTCTTTTGGTAAATTAGTCTCTTTTTCAGATTTTAAGAGATAAATATTTTACTTCATATTTATTTCATTTTAGATAAAATTAATATTAAAGATATACAGTAAAATATCTGAATATCAGACACCTTGGAACCATGGAACTCGTCTGCTGTTTAGAAGTGTCTGCTTTTTAAACAAATATATCATTCAGATATAAATGTTTGGGATTGAAAATTATTTGCTGAATAGATATGTCTGCTCTTTCTGAGTGTGTTATGGAAGTTTTATTGTAATTGTAGATTGTTTTTCCATATTTCCTTTTAAATATGTTATTAATTTTCTTTCATTTTGCTTTAGGTATGGGTTTGCTTGTAGGTTGGCTAAAATCATATTTGAAGGTTTGGTTCATGAAATTATTTGAAGGTTCACGAAATTATTTTGTCAGATGTTAGGTTGGTTTCAAATTCAAGTTCGGTCAGATATAATTAGTGTTGCCAGGTCCACTGTCAACAAAAAGTGGGATAGGGGGGTGCAAAAAAAGTGGGACAGAGTCTTCAAAATCGGGACATAAAAATTTAGTTAGTCCTATGAAACAGAACCTGTCTATAACGCAATCCTGCCTTAAACGTAAAAAGTTCATGGTCACTATGGAAGGGATATATACAAAAACACCTGGTCAGATGGAAACTTGTCTAAAACAGAATCTTTCTCTGGTAACTTGAGATTCCATCTTAGAACGTTTTACTGCAATAAATAGACACAATAATCTTAAACAGTAAAGTCTGTGAAAGCGCAATCGCTAGGGACCAAAAAAAAATTCCAGTTTAGGAGGATTTTGAAAAAAAAAAAAGCAACACTTTTGCAAGTCTTATGCATAAGCTGACTCTGATACGTCAGTTTGTTAGTTTTTTAAGAGTTTTTGAAATGTGAACAGACTTATAGGACACCTTATATTTATCAAAACATGGTTAAAGAGAATTTTTGACAGTATTTCTTTTTTTAAACTTTAAAGTTGTGGGAAATAAGGTGCAGAACAAAAATTATTTTGATTCTAACGCATTTATTAGCTAATTGTTTTCTAAACATTGATTTTTTTTAAGTAAAAAAATTAAACTTTTCACTTTTTCCCATTGTAATGAAAGCAGTGTTCTAGTTTTCAGCCGTTTAAACTAATAAATGCATGTTTGTTACTTTTGGAAATTTAGATGCTATATATATTTTTTAACCCTTTGTACTCTTTTGTTTTGAGTGTGACTTGAAATTTTGGTTTTTATCACAGTTATATTAGGAGTGCAAAGGGTTTGTGTTTGAAGAGCAGTTTTTAAATGAAAATTCTAGTAGTTAGCAAATAAGTATATTTATTTTTAGTTCTATAAAATAGCATTATTAACAAATAGCTGCTTTGCTTATGATTTGTTTGCTATTCTTCCTTAAACTCAATAATATATTAAAGATCAAAGTCATTTGCTTAGATACTATTTTTATAACTGTAATTTCATTTTAATATTTTTTTTTATTTTGCTTTAAGTTACAGCATTTCAAAACAAAGTCTACTAGTTAGCAATAAGATGAAATTGTTTATTTCTATTTTCTGTATTTATTTGAACCATTGTAGTTTTTTAAATATTTTCATGCAGAAAATTAATATCACTTCGCATGTTATATTATATGTTTATTTTACTAAATATAGTGCCAGTTGTGTTAAATATTAATAATAATGTGTTCACAATTATAGATTATTGAAATTTGTTCAATTAAAAATTTAATTCTGTAGACAGTTCACTTGTATTCTTAAAGTGTATTATTGAAGCAATGTTATTAAAAATGTTATATTTAATGACATGATCAATTATACCTTTTCCTTATGTAAGAATATTATTACAGCTGTTTGTTCTTCAATCAGCCATTTCAAAAACTACATAAGTCCAGTTTTTTTAATGTACTTTTTTTGTTGCAAATTTGTTCTTGAAGGTATGCTCTCATGTGTGGGCATAAATTACATAGGTTTACTTAATTGTTGCCATTCAAAAGGGATCGAAGAATTTTTTTGTTGCTAAAACACAAGTCTAGGGTGCAAGATATATTCCAAATTTCAATGGCCAACAAAAGAACAAGAAGAAAATGGAATTGAACACAATGTTGAATATATTTGCATAACAACCCGTAAGATCCTGACATTAGACGTCAATTTTGCATAATACCTAATTAAAATATGTTTAATGTCTTTTTTGTAAATGTACAGCCCTAAATTCCATTTTTTCAAATACAACATAAGTATGCAAGTCTTTTTTGAAGTTTTTTAAATTATAATAATTGTAAAATAAATAACAACCATTTCATAAATTTAAAGATCTAAGAAACAAAAAAATGAGCTTCTTCTCAAAAGTTCTTAAAAATCTAGTGTTTGTGTGTAGCACAGTTTTTATTGATTCCTGAAATTTTTTGAATTGTAATTTATGTACTTTTTAAAATGACTGATTCATTTCTTTTTTCTTTATACATCTTACAAGAAGAGAGGCTCAGTTATTGGGAGTAACCCGTTTAAATTTTGTAAGTTTGTGGAATGCTAAAAGTTATAAAGTGCTTCTCTAAAAAAAAGAAGTAAAAAGGAATTTAAAAAATCTTAAAAACAAAACTGATCGCCTACTTACATATTGTCTTGGTGCATAAGAAATTGAGCAGCATATCTCAAGTGCCAGCATGTAAGACAATGAGTGGTTTTTCTCTGAATGTTTCTTTTATTTGGAATTTTTCTTGCTATCTTTATCTATTTAATATTTTTTTTATCCATTGCTTTATATTTTTCATCAGAAATTGAACATTGTTAAAAATATTAATTTTGATATTTAATATCTCTTATCAGATATTTTTATGATGCCTCCAAATTTGTGTAATGAAAGAAACATCATTAGAATGTTGATAATTTTTTTTTTTTTTTTTTTTTTTTTTTTTTTTTTTTTTTTGCATTACTCATGTGTCAGTTTTTATCTTGAAAAGTCCAATAAAATATCAGAAAGGTTTTAAATAAATATAAGGGACTTTTACAAATTATAAGAGGTTTTAACTGTTAAGAATAGCATTCATTCAGTTTTTATAATGTTATTAATTGTCATTAGTTTATTATCCTTTTATTCACACTTTCCAACGTAGTTGAAAATAGTTTATGAGTTTTATTTGTCTGTGTACCTATTCAATTCTCTGTGCTATGACTCTTGTAAATATACCTGCCATATAATTTATATGTATATTAAACTCAGTAATATAATGCACATTGCATTATAATGCTGCATTATATTGATTTGATTGCCACAAAATTTATATATATGTTGTTGAGATTTACTGCAGCATGTTCCCTAATGAAATTAAAATGTGTAGCATTTACAATTCATTTACAGAGACACTCAAAACAATTCTGATGCATTATGCTCTATGAGTGATGATGGTTTGATGCTTGAGTTACATTTTAATTATGCCATAATACTTCAAACATTATGAAATTCATATGCAATGTTGATACAAACTTCAACATGTTTTTTATACAAAATGGCGTGCATAGTATTTATTGGCCATTTTCAGGGACATACAAAAGGGTCTGCATTATTCTCAGTGAATTATTGTTTGAAGTACACTTTGTAAATTAATATATGTTATTGAGGTGCACAATGAGATATTCCATTGGTCAAATGGGGCATGTAACATTTAATGTTGTTTACAAAGTTGCAGAAAAAAAAAAATCAGATACATAATTGTCTGTGAGCAATAATTGCATTTTCAGTTGTATTATGGATGCTTAGCTAAATCTTAGTATGTTATATGGCATGGTATAATTCTGTAGAACATAGTGGATATCTAAAAGAATTCAGAATAATTATCGTGTACTGATGGGATATGTTGAATGCATTTTCAAGTGATACTTATTTTTCAACTGAACTAAATTTTTCTATATTATGTTGCGTGAATTTAGGAATGCACGAAAGGATACAGATGCTATGGATACTCTGCTATCTATGAATGCTGAAGAAAGTTTTTAGTTGCCTTACATGTTTTCCATTTGAATTAAAATTTAGTATCATCATATGGTATGTATAAAAATCTATGGTTCAGCAGTCGCCAACTTTTCTGACCTCACAGACCTTTAAATTTTGAATCCTGCGAGCCATCAATATGAATTTTTTAAAGGAAATCTATTTGTAAAATAATGATGAAAGTGTTGCGATTTTTTAAAATTTTAAATGAACTTATTCATTGTATTAAAATTAGAAATGGATGTCAAGGCATATCCTGTGGCATACAGTTATTTTTTAATCTTCCTCTTATTTAAATGGATAAAGAGTTTATTTAATTATAATAAAAATCTTTAAAGATTATTTGTTCCTGCTTCTTTGAATAAGCTCATATGTTCAATAAATGTCAATGTTCAAATGTTTCTCCTTGAATGAAATTACTGGAATACGTAGAGTCATTTCTGTTTCACACAGAATCCAATAAGAGATGTTTTAATTGCTGTGATAGATGAAAATGCCTTTCTGCATAAATATGTTGTTGGAAACACAATCAAAATTTCCATTGCTTTTTCAGTCACTAATGGCACAATCTTCAAATTTTTTAGTATTAGTATTTCAGAATTTTTTTTTTTGCTTTATTTAATCATAGATCTCTATGATTATATTTAGTTTTATTATTTATATGGTACAGTTATTAGCTAAACACAAAAAGCGCTTTATAATGTCCAGATTTTTTTTATGAACCATCAAAATTTTTCCATGGATCACCAGTTGGCGACATCTGCTATAGAACATATACAGGGCTGCTAAATGAACTCATATACATTACAGTAATTGCTAAAAATGGATTTTTAACTATGTTATAAGTTTTCTAAATTTATTTAGTTATCTCTTTTTATTATATTAAAAAAATAATTTTCATGATAATCTGTTAATCTTTCAAAGTGTTTCATAAGATTATTTTTCTTTCTTTTTTCATTGTTATTATGTATTGTTTAGTTCTTTTATAAATATTTCTTTTCTTAAACTTTTTTGCAGTGGTTACTGCTACTGATAATTAAAAAATTGCTAATTAAACCTACAGTTTGACTAAACTCCATTCTTATACTGGCCCCACCAGTGGCCAAGAGGTTCTGCTCTCGAAGCTGGTAGACGGGAGGTGCTGGGTTCGATCCCAATCGCGCCCGTCGGCCTAATCGTTCGGAGTTTTCGTGGTTTTCTTCGAGCCGTGGATCTTCCATGCGTTAATACGGATTAGGTTCCCTTAGAAAGACCCCCACGGAGGGCACTCTCCCCGGGCCTATATCCCTCGTGTAGATAATTGGCCGTCAAAAAATCAACCCAACCCATTCTTATACTGCATAAGACTGAAATTAATGTTAAGAATTAAAATTAATTCCATATAAATTGTAATTTAGAATGTATTTTGAAGGTTTTCGCTCATTTAATTTTTCATCTAAAGTTTCGAATTTTTTAGAACCAGTTCTTAGCAAGCATTTACACCTTAAAAGTAACCACCATACCAAATTCCAAGCTTCTAGTTATGCTAGCTTCTGTAGCAACTGTACAAGAGAAATCAAAATTTTAGAAAGTTTTTTGTTCTTTACACTTTAAAATTTCTTATAAAAATTGTGAATCATGCATTTATGTTTCTCTAAAGTAACAGCTAGGTCAAATTTCAAGTTTCTATCTCTAACAATTGCAGATAAAGCATAGTTGAAAATGTTTTTAGAATGTTTCCCACTCATTTTACCATTTAAAATTTTGAATTTTTCTAAACACCATTCTTAGCGAGCACTTAATCTTAAAAAGAAACCCTAATTTCAAGTTTTTAGCCCAGCAACATCACAAAAATCGCAATTTTAGAATGTTTTCTACTGCTGTTTTGTGCAAGCATTTGCATCTTAAAAATAACAGATATGTCAAATTTTAAGTTTCTACAACCTTAGTATTCATACTACTGTCTTAAAATATGAAACATAACATGGTAAAACAACTCTTTTTAGAATTTTATTTTATTCAAATTTGACTAAATATTATTATTATTATTATTTATTATTTATTTATTTTTTTTTTTGGGTGGGGGGTGGGGGGTGGGGGGGCATATTTTTTTGTTATGGTTTACAAATTATATGTAATTCTAACTTTTTTTAAAACCCACAGTAGTTGAAAGATAATAATTAGAACTATGATTTAGAGAACTGTGTTCATTTATTTTGTCTTTAAAAGAGGATTTCTGTTTTTCTTAATGTCTGAAATTCCTCATGCTTTTGATAATATTTTAATTAAAAAAATATACTTTTTTTTAAAACCTTATAATAAATTGCATTTAAGCATTTTACCAAGATATACAGTAAAATATTTTTATTCATTGCTGGAACATTTGTTAGAAACAGGCAAATTAAAGAGATTTGTAAAATGAGTAATGAAAAATATAGTCGATAAATTAAGGCAGTTGACAATGCAATGACTTCTTCAATAAAGAAAATCTTTCAGTATTGCTGGAAAAAAGTAAGCAAGGGGTGGGGGGTGGGGGGGGGGGGAGAAGAAATGAAAAGAAATAAAAATGAACAGAGAAACAAACTTTCAACAAAATTTTTAGAATTTTGTTTTAGCTTTATTTTATTGTATAGAAAAAATAAATATCCAGTAGTATTTGAAATGTTTTTTTATTCTGTATTTTCACCTATAAAATAGTTTTGAATATTTTCCATGCAATAAACAGCATTGTCTACACTTTATATTAATTTTTATACAGCACAGTCACATATTCTAGTTTCTTAGCAGCAAGGTATTTCTTGATTTCTAAATTTTTTTTAAAGTAAGTTTTTCCAATTCCTTGTAATTTGTTCAAAAATGAGTGAGTTTTTTTTTCTCCTTCTTGTCTCCATGTCAAGCCTCCATGTTAATAGCTAATATTTCTGAAATTAAATAAAAAAGCAAATATTTTTTAACACAGTTAAAGTTGTTCCTTGCTTCATACCTTTCAGTTATTTTTGTATGTTCTAAGAATCATATAAAAGCAATTTTTAAAAAACAGACTTTTATCTCAAAGCCAAGATTTTGCAAGCAATTTTATTTCTCTCTGTATAATCATTTACCAAAAAACTACTAGTTTCATCTTCTTCTGTGTTCATTTTACCAGAGGTCTTGCTTTTTCTGTAAGCATCAAATTACTTACAGCAATATTAACTGTTGTGTGCTGCTTAAAAAAGTAAAAAACAATGTTGATTTCAAAACATTTTTTAGAACTCTGTATCATCATAAGTGAAAACAGTTGCACATCAATTACTCCACCAAATATTCACTATTTTAACAATGAGTTTTATTACTCTGATTTACTGATGGTTATGAGTTTTGGTTTTGTCAGATGCTGACTTACTGCAGTAAATGTAATTTTTATGAAAGCACGAAAGATTTGATTTCACATTGGAAATAATATGGTTCATGCAAGAAATGGTACAATGAGTCACTATCAACATTAAGCCTATAATAAATATTTGATTTATATTTGAGTTAATATATCGCTCACCCGCAAGAAAAGTGACACATCTCAACAAAAGTAAATTTCACAGGAGAAGCAAAAGGAGATTTGCATATTTTTACTGTAACATGAAATTACAGCACTTTTCAGCAGTAAAAACATGCATAAAAGCATAAAACCCTTAAGAATGAAGACTTAGATGAGGTATGGAGAGTTGAGTAATTTTACCTTCTCACACAACTTGTCCACTATTGTGGTCACAAATGGACATATAGTGTAATAAAGTGACTTTCTGGATAACTACACTTATGAAACTTTTCTTGTTGCAAGATGTACCTATGACAGACCTATTAGTGGAATAAAATGTAAAATGAATTTTTGCGAGTTTTGTCACTTTTCTTGTGGGTGAGTGATATTAACCTCCCAGTGAGTGTACTGTAGCAAGTTTTAGTACAAACATTATTTTGCAGAATCTTTGTTCTCACAACTGGCACTAAAATTGAAATTCACTTTTTATTACTGATATATATATAATTAATCTTCTAATGTATCTGTTATTATTGTTATGAAAAATCTGCATTGGTAATAGCATATCTACTGCAAAAAATTCATAATGTGGTAGCTGATGCAAAAAACTTATGCACACCATTGAAAAGCTAATCGCCAAATTGTACTATTTCTATTTTTTTCGTTGTAGGGAAAAAAGTTTAAAATTTTTCTCTTTTTTTTCATCAGTTTATTCTTCCTTATTTATTTCTTGGAAATTTATGTATTTTATCAAGTTGAGTGCAACTTCTGTATGTAGTGCACAATCAATATTGGCAAATGTTTTGGATTTGTTGTCTTTTCTAAAGAATAATCATAATTATCTTACCAATCTTTTGTGATGGCTTGTAGATTATCAGAGGTTATATATTAATATTATAGGTAATCTTAAAAGGCTTTTTTTGAATCCATGATGCTCTAACATGCACCTTATTAACATTTTATATGTCCTATGATTTTGTTGTCTTATAATTTTTAGTAACAACTTTTTTTTTTTTTTTTTTTTTTTACAAATGGAAAGAAATTAACTGTTTTGTCATCATAAATAAGCAACAGACAACTTCTTAATTTTTAAATTATAATATTGATTTAATAATTTGAACATTGATATTATTCAAAAATTTATTTTGCATAATTGAACTGCACCATAGTTACCAAACCTTCTGATTTTCGAGTACCATTATTTCCTTACAATAATCTTTGCCTTATTTAATTGTACATTTTCTGTCATTAAATAAAATGAATATTTTTCCTGAGAAAAATAGTAGACTCAAAAATTTGAAGATTTGGCAGGTATTCTACAGTGTAATTTGTCTATGCTTTATTAAATTGTTTTGTCAATTAAAAATTGATACAAATTTGTTGAAGATTTTGAAATGTAATAGTGTTTTTCTACTGAATAGTTTCTTCATAAATGGCAAATGGACACTAATTCTAATACAGATAAATTCTATTCTAGAAGCGGAATATGACGAGGAAAATGGTACCTACTGGTCCATTTTCCCAGTTGAAAATCAAGAACTTGTATTTGGTAACTGGGAAGATGATATAATATGGGATAGTGAAGTAAGTATTGTTTTTTGAGATTTTTTTTTTTTTAAATTCTAGTTGAATGAGTCGCACATGAGAAGTTTGAACCCTTTTTCTAGTTGTTTATCACTCTTTTGTCTAGTTTTGTATCATTCTGCTTAAGAAGTTATAATAAAAATTATATTTCACCAATTTAAATTTTTTTGTTCCTCTAAATTTGCATATTTCAAATAAACTGATATTATTTATAATCATCTGAAACATTGTAAAGGCTTTTCAGATAATATAATGTATAAATTAGATTTTTTTTTTTTTTTTTTTTTTGTAATTTTCTTTTACGTTCTAATAAGTATTCTCAGAAGTTTATTAATGTAAAATTTTACAATATTATTTGATTGATTTACTTATAGATGAATTATGTGAAATTTTATTTATTCGCTGTACATTCTAGAGGGGAAAAATACAGTTTGAACTAAATTTTTTAATTTTATCCCAAAAATTTGTCAGAATTTAAGCATTTAATCCTTTATATAGTCCTTTATATTTTAAAGATATATTTGAATTATTATAGTATTGAAGACACCATTCCAATTTGTAAATTATTATATAAAAGGAACAGACAATATATGCATTACAATATTTAGATGAGGAACTATATACAGGAGATAAATTCATCTTAAAAAGGATTATAATGTCTCATACATCTGCCACATTAGCTTCATCAAATAAAATCAAAATACAGAACATATTTCAGTTCTGCATCGTCTCACATCATTTTCATTCCAATGTCAACTCTCTACTATTTGCATGAAAAGCATAGCCCAAATAGATCTGTAATGTATTTATGACGTAGGTCGTGAGGTAATTATGACACGGCAGCATCTGATTGGAGCATGGCTGCTCAGGGTCTTATGACAGTCAAAGTTCACTCCTTCATTACTGTGAAACTAATAAACTGTGAACAGAAAAATAAAAACCTACTATTTTTTTAAAGGGATAAACTTATTACAGTAGCCCTCAATATATCGTGAGTCATTACATTGCTTACTCAGATATATTCCTCTTTTTT
Organism: Maratus speciosus; assembly: GCA_963932465.1. Classification (NCBI taxonomy): domain Eukaryota; kingdom Metazoa; phylum Arthropoda; class Arachnida; order Araneae; family Salticidae; genus Maratus; species Maratus speciosus. Next base: position 294,251,917 of record OZ010791.1, read on the forward strand.
AGTGTTTTCCTTAAAAAATTTACCTAAATGCACTTTTAAGTAGCTTTATGTAATATCAGTTACAATAACTGTATTGTTCATTTTATTAAGAAAATTGTAATATGTATACAAACTAACATTTTGGAGAAATATATGATGCATTTATTTACATGAAGTGAAGATTATCATCTCTCTTAATTTTTAATGCCTTCATTATATTGTGCATCCTGATATATTGTGCTTTTTTCTTGTCTTCCAACAGGTGCAATATAACAAAGGTCTACTGTCCTTAAAATCCATGTATCTTTATTTTTTTTTCTTTTGTGTTGAATTTATTCACTGAATTTCTGATCGAATACCTTTGAATATTTTAGAATTAAGAATGAAAATTTAAAAGAAATCTAATTTCAGTTAGTATTCTGTCGATTCTGCAGTTAGATATTTTAATCTTAGGAAGATGCTGTTAATATATACAGTAGTGGCCACATAAATTGTGGAAACTTTTTTGAAAAGAGTATTTTTGAGGTTTGATGGTTCATAACACCACTTTCTGTTTAAGTAATACCATAAAATTTTATATCTTTGCAAAGATAATTTAATCAAGAATATAATGAAATAAAGAGGAAATTGAAAGAAGAAATTGATTTTAATTTTAATTGCATAAGACACACTATGAAGCATATCTACCGTAATTTCGTGTAGATAACCTGTGGGTTATCTTATAAAAAACGCCGATATTTGCACACTGTGGCTTATCTTCCGGTGCGGGTTATCTATTGACATCTTCATCCCGTCGACCGTATTTCTCGGAACGGCTGATCTCCCCCAGAAGCGAAATTGGATTGAACCCAGCGCCGATTTGTACAGCCTTCGCTCTTTTCTCCGCGATTTCGAAGTGAAACTTCTTTCCGTGCACTGTTGCTTCGCGCATCCGCTCTATGCAACTTCTCCTTCTGATGCAAATGGTTTTCTCTCTCCCCTTAACGGTGAATTGACTCATACTGGTTTTTCAGCATTTTGTTCCCAGTCGCTTGTCTACTGTGTACGCACCTCGGTACGCACCGTTGGTAGTGAAAATTCGATATTTGTGTAGTGAGTGGAGGTGATTGATTGCATGTGCTTTCAAAAATGTCCGATAAAGTATGTCCAAAAAAGCGAAAGAGCTACACTGCAGATTTCAAAATCCAAGTGATCCAGAAAGCTGAAGAGTTGGGAAATCGAGAAGCTGCTAGACAGTTTCAAGTTGATGAGAAATGCGTTCGACAGTGGAGAAAGTCAAAAGAATCCTTATCAAGCGTTGATCGACGGAAAAGAGCTGATAGATTTAGAAATCCATATTGGCTGAATTTAGAAGATAATTTGTTCCAGTGGATAAAGAACGAGCGAGATGAAAGGAGACCCATATCTTCGATCAAAATTAGGCTAAAAGCCAATGTTATGGCCAAAGAAATGAAGATTTCAGATTTTTCCGGTAATAGCAATTGGTGTTACCATTTCATGAAACAGAAAAAACTGAGTGTACGTTCTAAAACTACAAAAGGGCAGCAACTTCCTCAAGATTGGGAAATAAAATTTAAGAATTTTCTGGATTTTTTTTCCGATTTACGTGCGAAACAAAAATATGAGCTTAGACAAATTGTTAATATGGATGAAGTGCCACTGGCTTTTGACTGTCCCCAAATAAAACTGTTGATATTGGAAACTCTTCAACAGTTTCTGTTATTACAACTGGTCATGAAAATACAAACTTGATTGTGGTTCTTGCCTGCTATGCTGATGGCTCAAAATTGAAGCCCATAATCATATTTAAAAGATAAACAATGCCGAAGGAAGATTTTCCAGCAGATGTCATTGTAACCGTAAACGAGAAAGAGTGGATGAATCAAAATGTTATGCAGAAATGGCTTGACGAAGTTTGGAACAAAAGGAAAGCCTCCTTTTTTGATCGCAAAGGAATTCTAATCCTAGATTCGATGAAATCCCATGTAAAAAAGATTGCCGAAAAAATGGGGCAAAACTAGCAGTTATCCCAGGGTGTCTCACAAAGAAGTTGCAACCCCTAGATATTTCCGTGAATCGCTCGTTTAAAAGCAAAGTTCGAGGAGAATGGGAAAAGTGGATGTCAAGTGGATTACATCAGTTCATAAAAGGTGGAAACATGAAAAAAGCATCTTTTTCCGAGGTAACAAAATGGGTGAAAAGTGCATGGGATGCAGTAACTGTTAAAACCCATTAAATCAGGATTCTGAAAACCGGGACTAATTCATTATGACGAAGACCTTTCTGACAGTGACTCTGAGACTGAAATTTCCTGCTCTGAAAATGACGGCCCGAGCGAACTACTAAATGATGAATTTCTAAATTTTTTTGTATTTGACACTGACGAGTCTGATTTTGATGGTTTCATATGATAATTGATTAAATGTGTATTTACCAGATTTTTTTTTTTTTTTAATACAAATAAAAAAGTTTACTTATACATTTCAATTTTATTTTTCTCAGTTGATAGGGAGGGGGGAATTTTCATTTAGATTACCGCCCATGTTTTATTAAATCAAGAGAACGAATTTGTGGCAATCCTTTTTCATACTGTGCTTTATCGGATTTGAAGGTAAGTCAAACAATTTTGTATAAATTATAAAACTTATTTCATAATTTTACGTTACATTTGCATACTGGTAGTTGTAATTTTTTATTTTATTTTCCTTACTAAAACTAATAGAATCCGTGCGGCCATCTTGGACTCAGCGCGTTATTTTCAAGTCAATTCAAGCTGCTATTTCAAAAATTATTCAAAGTAAAACATTTTTAACAGTTGCTTTAAAAAAAAAAAAAAAATCTATATTTTCAGTTCTTAAAAACACAAAAATAGATTGGAGAAAAATATTTCTTCGTCGGCAAATATGGCGGAAAAAAAAAAAATCCAAGATGGCCACCACTAGCTCAGCAGCTTCAGTCCTCCTAAGATCTTGCATAAGCCGTGGCTTATCTAATGCTACTATTTTTTTCACAACAATTTAATAAGCTGTGGCTTATCTACCGGTGTGGCTTATATACACGAAATTACGGTAGTCAGTGTTATTATAAGGGTTTGAGGGGTTGTAAAATATCAAAAAGTCTGAGTAGAATTTGTGTGATTAATGGGAATATGAATGCCCAAAAATACATACATGAAATATTTAACTGAAAACCAAAAATACGTAACTGAAGCTTTCTGCAAGTGATCTTTTCCAAAATAATTAATCAGTTTTATTTTAACATGATTCAGTTCTGTGTCATGTAGTTGCTAAAGTGTGCAAAAAATGGTTTCAAGATAATCATATTCCAGTGTTATAGTGGCCCAGGAGTAGCCCAGGCCCTAACCCAATTGAAAATCTATGGAGACTAAAGAAATTTGTTGTGCAACCCAGCAGTAAAATCCAATTAATATAAGCAATAAGTCAATCTTGGTATCATATTATAGCAGCTTCAGAACCAAAAGACTTGGTTCACACTATGGGAAGGCGTAAAGCTTACTCAACTAAGGGTAAAGGTTACTCAACTAAGTATTAACTGACATTGTGATAATTGTTGTATATTTAATTTTTTAAATGTCTCACTTTTAAATGTGTCGCACTTATATAATTTTATTTTATTACCTAAAGAGGTAGTGGTGTTCTGAACCACCAAACTTCAAAAATACTCCTTTTCAAAAGGTTTCTGCAATTTTGGCCATTACTGTATTAAAGTTTAAATATCCTGTGTGTGCTACTAAAAAAAAAAAATATATATATATGGTATATATACAGTCGAACCTGGCTAACTCTAACCTCAATTTCGCAAATTTTTCGATATCTTGAAGAAGAAAAAAAATTACCTTCAAATTTCCTATACATGTAATTTTTTAAAAAAAACCTTGGTTTGACGAATTTGTTTGGCTCATCCCTCGATAACTTGAATTTCTTTTCCATAAATAGTGTAGAAATATTTTCTCTAAAACAAAAAAAAAATTGTAAAAAATAGAAATTTTTAAAGACTAGAAAAACTATTCACAAATTACAGTGCTAAACTTTGAATAAACCTTTAAAATGGAGAGATATAAAGACGTCAATAACACAATGAAATCTCTTGACCCCCAAGATGGGAGTTGAAATTCTTGTTTTATTGTTTCCTTATCTCTTTTCAGTCAGTTGTCACTGCACTCCAGAGTTATTTTCGTGGGTTTTTGGGGTGGTTTTAAGGAAACTGGTAATTATAGTAATGAACAAGAATCAAGAGGTATGTGGCTTGTAAGTAGAATGTAGAATTTCTTATCATTGCAACAATAGGTGAAAAAAAGTATGAATGCCCTAGTGCCGTCCTGAAAAGTTTCCTTTCTTGGTTATTTTAGAAAACATTAGAGCAACTGTAGGTGGGATCTTTTGAGAGTCATTTGTTCAAAATGGCTAACAAGCGAAAATTGTATATGTTTTCTATTGAAGTGAAGAAACAAATCATCGACAAAGTTGAAAAAAAAATCGAAAAAGAAAAAGGAAAATTGCAAAGGAGTTTGCGATTCCAAGCAGCACATTGTCAACAATTTTAAAATATAAAGCAACTATCCTACAAAGTTGGAGGATGGCTTAGGCAAGCGAAAGAAGTTAAAAACTACCCAATTATAATAACGAATCTGATAAGTTCTTTAAAATTCAAAGTTAGTTAAAGTTAATATAATCTTTAAAATTCAAAGTTATTCCACATAAAATAAGATGAGGATTACTGAAATTGGGGTTATGTTCCGGGTGGCTCGAGACAATCTATCAAGATTCGGGATATTATACAAAATTATTGGGATATTATACAAAATTAAATGATTATCGATGACAGTAAACTGGAAATCACCGTATATAACCATGATTTAATAAATACAGAACTGCGAGTTAAAGATTTTTATAGTAGATCATATACATGAAGAAATGTATTCTTGAATCCATCATCAGATCAAAGTCAGCAATTTGAATAAAGATTTTCCAGGGCATAAATGCAAATAAGGATTATCCTTGATGACTGTATATTTCCGAACGTCAGATGGCAAACTAAAGAATCTATGATGACGGCTTAGCAAATTTGTGAGACCTAATACTATGATCACGTCTATATACACGTCTTTGAACCTTGAAGATAGTGGAATATATTTCTTAAAAATTGTCCACTAAATTTAAATCATCAAAACTGCAAAGCAATGTCCAAAATTACTTAACTTAGCTGAGTCCAGCATCATTTTGGGCGATAACATCAAGGCTTTACGTGCTGCAACTCTTTTGTACTACTCCCAATGCTATTGCCAGCAAGGCACGCTAACGCGGCCCAACCGGCGCAAAAGAAAACCTCCTGTAATGGAGATTCATCGATAATGGATTCATTCTACAGAGAAACTTTGAAAGTCAAAAAGGTACTTACAAAGCTCGCCAGACAATATGATCTTCGTTTTCCGTTCATGGAAGCTCCTTCAGCAATATTGATAGCATCCCCACGCTTTTCTCAGGATTTGTTTTGAGAGAAATGGCATCTATTTTGGAAAGGAAGAACCTATTCAATGCTGTTTTTCTCGTTCTGACAAAATGTCGCTGAACTCAAAAATGCATTTCTTTTAATTTTAAGTATTATATTTTCAGTGATATCTTAGAAAATGTAGTGCAAAAATATGTCATCCCCCCACCCCTCTATTTCCGAATATACTGAAACTAAAATTATGAAAAAATTAGAAGTAGTAAACGTTATTTTAAACCTTGTAGAAAAAACATAATGATTACCCTAGGTCTCATAGTTTTTGAGAAAAGTGCATTTTTTCGTTTCACACAAATTTCGATTTGCGGGCATTCAGAAAAGGTGTTGAGAAGTGCTGGAGGTACCTATCGTCGCAGAAGTATAAAAGCATTGTTGATAATGATTTTAAAAAAAAATTGTCAGTTATTAGCCAAGATATTTACCCTTAAACACATGGATGGTTTGGGCACAACATAATGACAGGGGCAGCATACTCTATGTACTATTGACTTTTAAAGACTAGATAACAACTTTTAATGATATATTTGTGTAATGCAATGCCCAGTAGCAGTATAAAAGAAATGAATGTCAAATTATTAAAAAGAGACTAATTTAATTAGAATTAATCACATAAATACTATGAGATTCGCGACTATTTTGCATTGAGTGGATCTCTTTATATGCCTCCTGTGTCTTTAAAAGTTAATTAAAAACCTGTCTGGAAAAACGCAGCACGGACCAAGGCAGTGTTGCAACTTTGCAACCTCCTTTCAAAGCGAGCTTAGCACAATGCCAAGTTTAAACTTTGAATAAGTGTTTTGTTTTAGCTACAGTGTAAAATGAAAAGATTATTAATACACTGAATTTAGTTTTATGAAATGCCAAATGAAGTTTAAATGTGCACTACTTTTATTGTCAGTACCAAATTAACTTCATCGTAAACATATTAGGATAAGATTAAAAAAAGAGTTATACAGAATAGCAATATTTGATATTATTTAGGCTTCATATCTCTTTGAATTTTTTATGGCATTCATACTTTTCTAGTATATATAGCTATACCCAGCCCTATGTTCTATAGTTTTTTATAAAGTCTTATTATTCTTTTAGCAACGATTTTTTTAAATAATAGAGTTAATAATTTTTATATTTATTGTACGAAACCCTCTGAGTGTGAGTAATACCACTTCACTGTTTATTAAAATTTAGAATTAGAAAATAACGTTATGTTTACAAAAGATCGTGATATTTTTGAAGGAAAATCTGAAAGTTAAATTATTGAAAAAGAATATTATTTATGTTGCATTTAATAAATCTTAATAAATGATGGAGTTTACATTATAAAGTAAGAAAGTATTGTAATATTTACTATTTAAATTTAACTTATAACATTATGATTTAAGATTTGAATTCAGATGTTAAAAAATACTAATTTAAGTTGTAAGGGCAGTAATTTAAGTTGTATAAATTATATTTAAATTAATTTGAATGGGAAATGTTGCATTATATTTTTTATGATGCAACAGAGGCAAGAGAAGTAAAGAGCGTGTAACTTTGTTGTTTTGTGCAAATATGAATGGAACAGAGAAATTAAAACCGTTGATGATTGGGAAATCAAAAAATCCAAGATGTTTCACAGGCATAAAACCATTTCCTTTGGCTTATGAAGCTAACCATAAAGCTTGGATGACATCTAACATTTTTGAAAGCTGGCTTAAAAATTTAAATAAAAATATGAAAACAGAAAAGCAGAAAATTGTGCTTTTCATCGATAAATGTGCACAATACTGTACCTGAAATGAAAAATGTAAAAATTGAATTTCTCCCCTCCCAGCACTACCTCAAAACTTCAACCACTTGATCAGGACGTCATCCAAAGTTTTAAAATAAAGTATCATCATCATCATGTGGTTACAAAAATGTTGTCAGAAATGGAAGAGGGCATTTTACCATCTGGTGTTAATGTTCTACAAGCTATTCGAATGGCTGACAAAGCATGGAACAATGTGTCTTCCTCTACAATAATAAACATCTTTAAAAAGGCTGGATTCAATGAAAATCACAAAAGTAGTCGGACAATTAATATCAATAATTCTGATAAAAACTGCACCGAAAACGATTGGAATAGATTGACACGACACATGAAACTTGATAATGTGGAATTTAATTACTTTATTGACGTAGATGATGCTGTAACAGTGTGCAGTCAGTGGGACAGTAGACGATATCATCAATCAAATGAAAACTTCTTGTGAAGCAAAAGAAGAGGATGAAGAAATCGGAGATTTACCACCAAATGTGACAAACAAACAAGCACTTTCTGCAGTGGACTCTTTGAGGAGATACATTGAGTGTCAGCAAAGTATGTGAGATGACACATTTAAAGCTATTGTCAACTTAGAAAGTGTAATAGATAAAATTTCATACCTCATCTCTGAAGCAAACAACAATCGAATCTTTTTTTCAAATATAATTGTTAAAAGTGTTTATTAGAATAAAAATGGATTACTTTTTAAAAAGGTATGTAAAAAAGTTTTATCTTTATTCAACTATTGATAACTTGAGATTTTCGATAATTTGAATTTTTGGTATTTCGAATTTTTTTTGTCTTTCCCTCCAAGTTTGAGATATCGAAGTCCGACTATGTATATTGGGACTAAATAAAGTCCTCATTGCCATCTCTCCTTCACTTTATAACTATTAGTCAGGTTTATTTTTTCTTTCTTTTATTTTAAATGAATTCTTTAGACATGCTCTCTAAAGTAAGCTGTACTATTTTATTAAGTCTGGTGAATTCTTATCAAAGATTTGTATCATTTAATTAAAATTTCAGGCAATGGAAAAAATTCCTGAACCTAAAGTTCTGACTTTAGATCCTAATGATGAAAATATAATTTTGGGCATACCTGATGAAGATCCAGATCCTAATTCTTCTGAATTAAATGAACCAGTAAAAGAAAAAAAAGTAAGTTTTTTTGTGGATCTTTTTAATGTTCTGAAAGGAAATTAATATTTTATGATCTATAAAGAGAAAATTAATATATTGGTATAATAAATATTTTAACTAATCATGAATTTTACATTGCACTCTGCTATTTTGAGTTTTGTTCTTTTTCAGCTGCAATTTCGAAATTTGTTAAAAGAAGTTTTTAACATGATTTTCCCTAAGAATACTTGTTGTTTAATCTTCTGTCAAAACAATTCGTATTAGATATTTGTTGCATCTTATTTTTTGGCTAAATGATTAATCACCATTTTTTTTTTTTTTTTTTTTTAACTTTAAAAAGTACATTGTGTTACAATTCTACTTTAAGAGGTACTTTACTTAGAGGTCAAAATTGATCATTTATAATTTATTAGAAAGTATTTTATATATATAGAGAGAGAGATAAAGAAGGAAGCTGCTCCTTGTAATCTTTGTATAAATCATAAAATATATTTTTCTTGTTCATATTCAATAATATGACAAATCTTCCTTTATTATAAACTTCTATAAACAGACTTATTTACTTTCAAAGACATCAAAAAGCTATATGTAGCCATTCATCAGTATTCTTGGCAAATTACTTTAAACATAAATATAGGCTTATACTAATATGCTTGAAAACTTTTTTTTTACAAAATAAGAAATTTCATAGTAACCATAAAAATGTACAATTTTTATACAGGAAACCACAGTTGTCATATCTCACTCTAAGATGAATCCAGATTTTTATATATACAGACCTGCCAACTGCTACATAAAGATCGTAGTTGCTACGATTTTGACCTATAAACTACGATTCTATGAAAATCGGTCTTAAACTACCGATTTTTTGAAAAAAAAAAAAAAAAAAAAAAAAAAAAAGCATTTTTTGTTTTTAGTTGCAATTTTTATCGCATGTAGCATATTTTTCAGGAGTGATTCTGTTCTGAAATTTCCAAACTTTCAAAGTATTAATTTCCGAAAGTTTTAAAAAATTGGCGATTAGTCTGAAAATTCAGTCTTTAAAAAATACTCATGGGAAAAAAAAATCTGGCCTGCAAAACAAACTTCTTAACATAAAACACTATGTATATTAACAACAAGTGAATCGTGTTCTGTAAATATTTATACAGGAATTGCATTCCTTAGAAACAAGGGTGCCATTTTAAGAATTTCTGGAGGGAGGGGGATTCTTTGAGGGGAAAGGTTTGAAATAGTGTGCAAAAGTTACACGATTTCCGATAAACTATTGCAAATTTTGACAAATGACCATGTAAAAAAAAAAAAAAAAAAAAAAAAAAAAGTGTCAATTGGTTGCAGAACAAAATAAATTTCATTAAAGGATCATGGTAAAAACGTGAATTTTGTCAAAATATTGCAGAAAGAAAACGCGAATTTCGTCAAAAAATCAGTAAAAAAATGCAAATTTCATCGAAAGATCATTAAGAAAACGCAAATTTCACCAAAAGATCGCAGAAAGAAAACACTAATTTCGTTAAAGGTTCGTAGTAAAAAACGTAAAATTCGTCAAAAGATCTTGGTAAAAAGTGCTAATTTCATCAAAAGTTCATGGTAAAAAGTGCGGATTTCAACAGAGAATCGTGTTAGAAAAATGTGAATTATGATTGTGGGGAAAAATTGTGAATATCCTGAAATGATTGCTGGAAAAAATCGCGAATTTCGTCAAAATTTATTGCACAGGGCTAAAAAAATTAGAACCAAGCTCCTTTTACAAATGTAAAAAAACGTTGTTAAATGAAAAGAAACTCTAAAAATCGTATTGTATAAAAATTTTCAGAGGAAAAAATTTATTATATTGAGTTAAAAGACCTTATTCCTTTTACGAATGTCAAAAGATGGCTGTGAAACACAAAAAAACAATCAACCAACCTCCAGATTAACTTTAATTCTGTGTGCTACGATTTCTCATTTTCAAAGGTTGGCAGGTCTGTATATAACTAAAAGATAATTTAAGGAAATTTTCCAAAGACTTACTTTCAAATTTAATATATATTTTTCTTTTTAGGATATGGTTAGAAAATCCCGAATTTTGCTAGGAAAAGCTGGTGTCATAAATGAACCTGAGCCTCCAAGCCCTGTAAGTAACTTTTAATATAATTCGCTTTTGGTTGCTAATTAATTTTTATTATTATGTATGTTAATAGTAAAAAAAAATTCTGATTTTATTTTTCAAAAAATAAATAAATAATTAAATTTTGAAATTGTTTTTTGAAATTGACTGCAACATTTCAATGCAATTTATTTCAAAAATCTGTTTAAATGCTGATAGATTTGTATGACTTTCAAGTTAAATTTTCATGCCTATTTTATAAAGCAAACACGTCCAAATTGCCATAAGTAAATAAAACATGAATTTAGTAGACATGTAATCAAACTATGCACTTAAGCATTAAAATAATCAGAATAAAAAAGTTGCTATATAAATAGCTATATCCGATGGTTTTATGAATCTGAGTAATTAGCTTTGCTTTTAAAGCAACTGTATCAACTTCTAAGCATCACACAATTTAAATTTTTATACCATCAAATAGAAAACACAATTACTTTCATATGCAATTTGTTTGCAAACTGTATCTAAATTTACTGATATTTTATGGGGTTTTTTAAAAAATTCAAACATGCTTTTTTTTCTTTTTTTAATATCACAAAAAATAGTATAAAATCCAATTACTGAAGATTAACCCAGTTGCAATTAAAACAATGTAAATAATTGAGTATTTATATAGCTCTGTGTAATATTCTGTAACTTAATTGCCAAATGAAATTGAAACTTCATAAATAAATAAATAAAACACAAATTTAATAGACATGTAATCAAATTAAGCACTGAAGTAATCAAAATCATGAAGTTTGCTATAAATAGTTAAATCTTTAGTGATTAACTGCTGATATGCAGCTGATACACTATATGGCCAAAGGTGACCGGTCACTTGCGATTTTTGACGTTTTGTTAAATATCTAGAAAAATACATGAAGAATGAACCTGAAACTGCAGGTGTGTAAACAGTATAGTATAGGTCATATAATTCCTCGAATATTTTTTCCTGAAACCCTATAGGGGACCGTCAAAAAATTGAAAAAGAAAAAATATCTTTTGGATAACCCTGTAAAAGCTAATGGAGCAAAGCGTTTAAACTCGAGATTAATAAGTGGCTTATTGTAATATACTGCGTTCATTTTTATGAGGATAGCATGTATACTCGTACAGAAATTAAGGTTTTTATAAAAACAGTCCCAAATTTCACCAAGTTTTTTGCTTATAATTTGCAGAGTTCTTAATATAAAAGAAAGTTATTTTCAGAAAATATGACAAAGAACATTGTACACAATACTCTGCAGTCAAAATTAAAAAATAATAAAAATTGGATAAAAAATGAGCAGGTTTACTAAAAAATGTTTCACTGCGCATGCGCAAAATGCAATCAAAATGTAATGTGCATAATGTGTTAGCTAAATGTATAGAGCAACTTTTGTAAAAGTCTCAAAAACATAGTTTGAAAAGTTTGATAATAATCGTTTATAGAATAAGCTCAAAATCCGTTGTTCCCAAAATGAAGCAAAAACATGAGGGGTTGTATCCATTGATTAGTGCCAATTTAGCATACACAATATTGCACGTACTACTGTATTTGGATACAACCCCTCATTGTTTTGTTTCGTTTTGGGAACAACGGATTTTGAGCTTATTCTATAAACGATTATTATCAGACTTTTCAAACTATGTTTTTGAGACTTTTACAAAGGTTGCTCTATGCGTTTAGCTAACACGTTATGCATATTATATTTTGATTGCATTTGCGCATGCGCAGTGAAACATTTTTTAGTAAACCTGCTCATTTTTCATCCAATTTTTATTATTTTTTAATTCTGAGTGCAATGTTCTTTGTCATATTTTCTGAAAAGAACTTTTTTTTATATTAAGAACTTTGCAAATTATAAGCAAAAAAATTAGCAAAATTTGGGACTGTTTTTATAAAAACCTTAATTTCTCTACAAGTATACAAGCTATCCTCATAAAAATGAACACAGTATATTACAATAAACCACATTAATAATCTCAAGCTTAAACACTTTTGCTCTGTTAGTTTTTACAGGGTTATCCAAAAGATATTCGTTCTTTTTAAATTTTTTGACGGTCCCCTATGGGGTTTCGGGAAAAAGTATTCACAGAATTATATGACCTATACTATAGTGTTTACACACCTGCAATTTCAGATTAATTCCTCGTGTATTTTTCTAGATATTTAACAAAACATCAAAAATCGCAAGTGACCAGTCACCTTTGGCCATATAGTGTATGAAAGTACCAAAAGTACTTTTTAGTGTAGTTGGTGGACAATCTAAGAAATCATATTAAAAATTAAAAATCTTTTAGTTTTAATTTAAAAACTTATTTTTTATCTATGTTCTGTTATCCAGATAGTGTATCTTACGTCTGTAGCATGGGTAGTCTGGATTGGATTGCTGGGTTCTTAAAAAAAAACTTAAGAAATTGCTTCACATTTAACCCCTTCCTTTTTAAAATTCTGTGCATGGACATTCTGTGTAATGCACATCTTCGAATAAGCAAAAAGCAAAATTAGAATGTATTGCTACTATACAAATTGCAGTAAAGCTTGCTAAGCTTTATTACATGTAAAAAGAACTAAAATAAAACAAAAATCTGGGTGTGTTTTTCTTTAAAACTACAAGGATAAAAATGTAGACCTTACACCCTTAAGTGATGACAGACGTAAAATCTGACCATTACAGGGTTGAGCTGGTTTTCATGTGATCAAAACCTGCAATGGATATTATCTTCAAATTGAAGTATTTGGATGTGATACTTGGAATGGCAATCTAAATATATACAGATACTTTTATTATGAGATAGAAAAGAAAAGCTGTAAAATGCAATTGCGCTCTTATTGAGCTAGTTGAAGTTTTAATCTTCCTTTTCTTTATAATAGAAAAGGAAAGCTGCAAAATGCATCTGCTCTCTTATTGAGTTAGTGGAAGCTTTAATCTTTCTTTTCATTTTTTTTTTTTTTTTATCTGCAGGAAAAGTGCATTATGAGTTGATAATGTAAATAGAGTAAAGGATGCATTTAAATGAGAAAAAGATTAATTTTAAATAACATAAATTACTAGGAAAAATTACTTTTAAATAACTGAAAATAGGTGCTTATATAAGTTAAGAGTTATTAAATTTTTTTTTTATTATTATTCTGTCGTTATATAAGATTGTCATTTAAATTAAAAAATATATATACAGTAGACTCCCTCAAATCCATAAACACCTAAAATCTGCACATTATTGCAGATGTAAACAATGAAACTTTCAGTTCAGATGTAGGAGCAAAATTACATTTTTTTTTTTTTTTGTATCATTCTGTATGTGTTTTAATATGTAATTCTCGATAATATGACTTAACTTGTCGTTCTTTTTATGAAGGAAGTACAAATTTATATCTATAAAAGAATCAAGATATTGATGATATAATTGGTAATCACAATCTTTTTACCAAAGATATTTACACACTAATCAAGTTTTTTTGGTTAATTTAGATTGGCTAAAACTAAAATAAAACTTCCTTACTTTGATTTTGATGTGAATTAATAGGGTACCTTTATGAGGAAAGCTTCATTGAATAATTCAAGGATAACGATCTCATATTTATTTTGAATATTTCATTATACATTATTAATTATTTACTTGACCATTACTTTTAATAATTTATTCATTTTTAAAATTATCTTACTTTTTATCATCCTACTTTATTACTTTATTTAATTATTTTAATATTTTACTACATTGCAAGCATGCATTATAATTTTGATTGCATTATTACATGCAAATTACTGTTTAAAAAATGTAAACAAAGCAATGACCAGAAATCAGCACAATCTCTGCTCCCAAGCTGTGTGGATTTGAGGGAGTCTATTATATATGCCATTTAAAATCTCTGTCACAGCCGATATTTCATCAAATATTGCCAAGCTTGGTGATAATTTGGCACAAAAAAGGCACTCATGCATGTGTATCCAAAACATACACGCATGTACAATACACAAGCATTGCTGTACACAAATAAAATCTGCAAAAAATAGACCAGTGTTAATTGGCGCTCCAGGTTTTGTTACATAAATAAGTATTTATTTTGATGTGTGACAGATGAGCTTTATTAGCTACATGGGAAAAATATCGGATTGCATCTGCATTTTGTTGCATGGATAAATACTTTACTTATCAGCTTAATTCACTGAAAAATAGAGTTTGCAGTGTCCCTATAGGAATTTTCACTTTAAAAACAACCTTGGTCATAGACTACAAACACATGTGCTCCAAAATTTTGACCTTTTTGGATTTTGTTCTGTAGATGCCCATGAAAGGCAGATAATCTAAGTTTTACTGCATCGTCTAGAAGTTTATTTTTCTTATTAGTAGTTGAATTTTTAAATGAAATCTAATAGTATATAATTTTTTTCCCATTTTTGTTTTAGCATTAAATGCTGGTTAAGTGGCAATTGTATCTTGCGGATTACTTTTTTTTTAATTAATAGATAGTAAATGAAAATAATTTGAATATGTAATTTATTAAAGAATAAATAATTATTTTAACTCAATATTCAAATTAGGAATTGTTCAAATTAGGAATTTTTCTAAAAATGCATGTATGATAAATTGACTCATTTTAAATATTAAAATATTATATTGTGTGCTGATTAAAATCTGAACTTGGGTCTTTTTAGATAGTATGTTTAATTGTTAGTGATTAGTCAAAAATGTATATGGTACAAAAAATAAATACATACATTGTTTCATATTATATAATGTATGTGTGAGCAAATCTAATATTTAAGCCATTTATATTCTAGTAATCATCTATTTTATTATAGCCTCCTCCTCAAAACAGCAAAAAAGATCCATTCAATATTTCAAATGATGAGTATTACAACCCTAAGATGACAGAGGATACAGCTCTTAAACCTAATGTTGGTGGTAATTTGATACAAGTAGGTGGCTTTTTATTATATTTGTATTATCAATTTGTTTTAGTCACTTGTAAGATATTTGTTATAGATACTTTATTTTTAATATATTATTATTTTATAGCATTCGATTCCTGCTATAGAGTTACTCCAACCATTTTTTCCTACACATATGGGCCCATTAAAGCTGAGACAATTTCATCGTCCACCTCTGAAAAGATTTTCACATGGGCCACTGGCTGAAATTAAACCCCATGGTGTAGTTCCTCTTTTAAAGCATATTAAAAGAAAAGCAGCTGTAAGTTGCTTGTTTGGTATATTTTGTTATGTATATAAATCTATTCTGTATTTTTTAGTTGTAATTTTCTTTTCTAAAAAAAAAAAAAAGAAAAAAAAAGTGTTTTATTTATTTCTTATCTTTATGAGACTTGAAATTATTTGTTGATCCTCTTAGCATATGTGTGTAAGTGTATTGTGTATACAAATATTCTCATATGTATCATATAGATGTAGATAATTAGATTTATAAATTTGCCAAATTATGTTTTGTGCAGATTGCACTTGTTGTTTTATAGAACAAACATATGCAGTTTAAATTAAAGATTTTTTATGACTATTGCATTCAAAATTTAATTATCAATTTGCAAGCTTGTTAATCAGTCTTATATAAAAATATCTCAGAGGTATATCTTGATATTAAATTTCACCTTTTTCTTTTCTTTCCTTTTTTTTTTTTTTTTTTTTTTTTTTTGTTCTTACACACAATTTGATTCTACTCTTTAATTGTGGTGGTAGAATCTGAATTGTATAACTGAATTTCTTTCATATATTAATTGACTTCTAAAGGCAACAAAAAATTTAGGTTTGTAAAATGTGGTGTAAAGCAGCATATATATAAAACTATTGTTGAAAGATTTTGTACGATGATGCATAAATAATATACAAAGAGTGGTAAAAGATTTAATTTAATTGTTTTGTTATGATTATCATTGGATTTCCTAGTTTATTACATCACATTTTTTTACATACAACCTTTCAGATATGGCTATAAAATTAGACAGCTTTTATAAGCTTTATTTCTTGTTCTTAATCTTTTTGTTATATTTTTTCTTAGTGTTTTTATAAAGAAAATTTCTTTCCTTAAGAGAAAAAAAAATGTAGATGGTATCTACATTTTTGTAAGGTAAGTCTATCTATGCATCTACTAGATGCATAGATATACTTACAATTCATAGCTCATTTTGAATCCCAGTGATAAATAATTAGATGTAGAGTTTGTGATTCAACTTTAAAATGACATAATTTTAATTATATAAACAATTTATCTTAAAGCTCGTTCATTAAAAAAAGATTTTTTGAACAACAAAATATATTGTAATTTCTTCTTAATAGCAAAGAGAAAGTGAGAGACAAGCTTCTGGTGGTGGTGAAATGTTCTTCATGAGAACACCAGAAGATTTAACTGGAAGAGATGGAGAGTTAATAATAGCGGAATATTCTGAAGAGCATCCCCCTCTACTCATGCAAGTTGGAATGGCGACTAAAATAAGGAATTATTACAAACGTGTAAGATTTTGCTTTTAATATTTTTGCTGCTATCATGCACTTAATTTTTTCACAAATATATATTAGATGTATAAGTAAGTTTTGGAGCACTTTAACTTGCATTTTTAAGGGACACATGTGTTAAAATGCTTTAAATTTTATTTGTACATTTAATATTTATCTTGATGCATTTTGTAAATTGTGTGTTTCATTTGCATTATCATTTTGAGGCAAAGATTTATCATAGCAAAGATTAGGGGGAGAAAATGTGAAATTTGTTGATTGGTCGGGTGGGCAAAAATAAGAAATTTGTCAATCAGCTGCAAGGAAAAAAAAATCAAGACCTTTATTGATCAGCTGCAAGGGGAAAAAAATATGAAATTCACTTATTGATTGCTGTAAAATATTCTCAAAATTCATCTATCCATCATGGGAAGAAATCACGAAATTTTTCAATTGGGCATGAGAAAAATATTGCAAAATTTTGTCAGTCATGTAAAAAAAAAAAAAAAAAAAAAAAAAAAAAAATTATAAAATTTGTCCATTAGTTTCACAGAAAAAAAAAAAAGTAAGTTTCACCTATAAGTTGTGGGGTATAAATCCAGAAACTCCCCATGTCCCCAATTGTGTAAACAAAAAATTGTGAGATTCGTCGACTGGTCACGGGAAAATATCATGAATTTTGCTGATTGGTTGCGGAATATGTCTGAAATTCGCCAGTTGTTCGGGAAAATATTTCAAAATTTTACTGATAAAAGGAGACTCTAAACAAACCAGTTCAAAATATGTTTTTTGAACAGGACACGAGTGCCTTTTTTGAGAACAATGTTCCCTTTTTTTTTTTTTTTTTTAAATTCCTGCCTGGTGGCTCTTTTGTTCTTGGGTCAGCACTATTGGCAAACCATAAAAAAAAGTCCAAGGAGGAACATTTGCAGAAAGAATTTCTAGATTTCTGTTCAATTACAGAAACACGCCTATGGAAGATTTTAGGTCGTCTCCAGCACCTCATTTTTTGTTATTGCTTTTTGTATTCTCATTTAGATCTTCATCTTATCAAAACTTTCAATCAGTTTCCTAGAGCTAGTGAGAGATCGACATTTTTTAAGGTTGGGAAATCTGTCTATATTCAAAATTTTGGTTGGATTCTAAATGGATTGGAGCAAAAGTGGTGTCTCCTGTAGAAAAAATGGCATAACCCATTGCCATAGATCCTCTCCTCTCCAAATCATCTTTTTTGTATATGCCAATTAGGGTGTCATCGATTTTAAGCAGTTGATTTAACTCAGCGATTAAATCGTGATTTTAATTAACTGATTTTTTTTTTTTTTAAATCATTGATTAAAATAAAAAAATTTCTAAATGTTTAAAATCACATAAAAGTATTAAAATCTAAGATTAATGTAATTTGGAACATTTCTTGGAACTTTCTTTGGAACGAAATAATAATAAAAAATAAAGCTTTAAATAATTGTTTTTAAACTTAATTCCTAAGTCTTGTAAAACATTAAGTACAGTAAGTTTGTAAAGGCATAAAAAGCATTTCATTGAAAAATTATATTTAAATCTAATATAATTTGCAATGTTTGATATCATAATTTTCTGTATCGAATTATTCACTCTTTTACATAAAATAATCATAGCAAGTATAATAAATTTCTGTGAAGTAAGAGAGTAAATAACTATCTTATTTTCTCATTCTACTTTTGCAATAATAAATTTATACCAAATATTGGGGCTAAAGAAGAATGGAAGAATAACATCTGCTCAACAGCTGTTGTAAAAGAACATATAAAAGAATAAAATCCCTGCCGGCTCGGGCCTACAGGTGGAGGTAGATTTCGAAGTTAAGTACTAAATTCACCAACAAAACTTAAATCAAGATTAAAGATAAACCCAGTTCCTTTGCTAAGAATGAGTTCTAGGGAGCTAAACATTTTGTGAAAATTCTAATATACACGAATACACACACGCATGTATATGGAATAGGTTTAAAAATGGCTAAATCAAATTCAGAGAACCTCAAAGTGTTAAAATATGTTAATATTTCCATACTCGGGTTTTTATCATGTTTTAATATGTTTCTTCAAACTCACATGACGTTACATATTCACCTGCTGTGGTCCATTACATTTTCAATATGACGCAATATTTTTTTTGTTGTTGTTGTTTGTTTTAATTTGTCAAACTATTTATTTCATTTTGAATTTTCATGCAGAAATCTTGCTCTAGAAAACTTATGACGTAATATTCAATTTGTTTTCAATTCATCAAACTGTTTATCTAATTTAATTTTTCACGTGAAAACATTGCATTAGAAAAGCAATTGTTGTGGTGAGAATTTTATTGCTTTTTTTTAATTGTTGGCAACAGCTATAACGAAAAATATTTATTTTTTCCCTGCCATTGTTGTGTAAAAGCTGGTTTTATCAGAATCATGTTAAGACGGTATTCAAAAATTTTAACCTTCCCAATTCCCATTCCCTCGGACCGATTTTGCTCATTTTCAATCCCCGCCGAGAAATTAGCCATCTTAAAGTTGTTGGCGAGTTTGAAGACGTTCCGTGCATAATTGCGACTTTTATCGTGCGGACAAAATTTAGTACATACATACATATATGTAAGAAAATTATAAAGATTGGACCTATTGATTAGTTTTTGTAATGAATCGTCCCTCAATTTGGATACGGGCCCAATGACTGATAATCACGGGTTTGGCGGGGTAGCCAACTAATCCATTTTATCGTTAAATTAATAGAAACACATGGCCCTTTTTAACTGGTAACCCTAGGAGATGAGCAATTTCAGAGATATACCTCTACACCACTTGGTATCTGAAGTCTAACCTGTAAGCAGCTATGGAAATTGATTGCCACCTTTTTGATTATTTAAATAAAACTTAATAAAGTTAATTTCAGTGAATACTGTCATTTCGTTAAAATGTGACAGTATTATGAGTCGGCTGGATAATACTACCTGCTCAGCGGGAAAACATGAGAAGTAAAGAAAAGAAAGAAAAAAAGAATTCTTGGTGCTACACGATACGGATAAGCTCCGATTGAACATTCAAAGAGGCCCCAATTGGGTGCTGGGAAAGTGTTCACTCTGCCGCTTCAAGTAGTGTAAATACAAGAAGTTCGCCTCATCAAAGAATCTGTCAGCAGTGATATGCTTTTAACTCTTCAATTCCATTATAGAAAGTGTCTTCCCATTTCTTCTACTATATTTTGAAGAATATCATCTTAATTAAAATCGATCAAAATGTAGATCATTTTCAACATATTCTGCGTTTTAAAAGTCAAGTATTGCAGTAGTGATATCCGCATTTTGTTTCAACGGTGCAGTGAAAGTTTCACAACATGAAAACTGCAATCTCTAAGTGGAATTCATCTTCTTCAGTTGTGTTGATGATTTTATAGTGATTTTCTTCAGAGCATCTCTTAAAGTAAATTTCATGCAGTGAAAGATAGCATCGTTGCTGTCATTGCTTTTTATTTCATGATAAGTGCGCACTACAGTTCTTTAATACAGAGATATATATATTTTTTCCTTCTCCGTTTTTGCGGAATGTTTTTTCCTTTTATTTTGTGTGTGTCTGTATGAACTCATGGGGTACCCTAGTGTTATTTATTTTTATATAATATTATTATCCATATTATTTTTTATTTTTATTCTGATTACATAATTTAAGGTAAGTGATTTAATAAGTAGTATATCTCCAGTGATGTTTTCATTTTTGGTATTTATGAAAACCATGGTTTTAAAGCATTGCAATCTTTTGAAAAAAAAAAAAATGATTCATGTTTTCTATATTTATTTCTTTAATTATTTTTAACTATTTTATTCTTTTTATCAATTTTATGCACATGCTTATATTATGTTGAGGATGTTTAAACATTTTGACGGATATTAAGAGTGTTATAATATTTAGATTATTAAAAAGTTATCTTAAAATTAATTCAAAATGGAAAATATTAAGAAACAAAAAACTGTTCTCAAAGCAAAAATTACCCGTATAAAAAATATCATAAATCCCAAAATTGATGATCAGACGATAACTCTAGAAGAGTTAGATTTGTATCATGGTCAGGTGCAAGATATTAGTACAGAATTAAGTAAAAATCAGGAAAACGCCGTTCTTGAGAGCGATACAGCAGAAACGGAAGCTATAATTGAGGAATACAATGAAATTGCCCTTAAATTGGATGCATTAACTATCGCAATAAATACATCACGTAATAAATTAACTAAGAGTTTAAGCATTAACGAGGGTGGTTCAGAGAATAACAATAAAAATACAAGTAATGTTTTTGAAAAAACAGTCAATCTTCTCAAATTTGAATTAAAACCCTTTTTTGGAGAAGCTGATCAGTGGCTCTCTTTTAAGGAGATTTTTACCACAACTATAGATCGAAATCCAGATTTGGGAGCCGTTTCTAAATTGCAATATCTCTTAGCTAGTGTAAAGGGTCCTGCCCATAAATTGATTTCCGGATTTCCTCTTTTGGAGGTCAATTATAAAAATGCATGGGACACCCTTTGCGCTCGCTACGATAAGATTAGGGATTTGGCCATAGCACAAATAGGCAAGTTATACAATTTAAAAAATATGAAAAATTGTTCCACTTCCTCTAAAGCTATTTTCGATATAATAGATACCTGCAATGAATCACTTCGAATTCTAGATTCTTTAAAACTTACTCAAAATGCTTTAGTGGATAACATGATAATTTATACCATAGTTCAAAAATTAAGCGATAATCTCAAAGAGCGATGGGAACTATCCCTTACCCATAATAATATGCCTAATCTCACGGAATTTCTAAAATTTTTAGAGATTCAAGCTAAAAGCTTGTTAACTTTAGAGAACCCAACTAAAACAGATGTAAGAAATATAACTTATGTCAGAGATTCTTCCGATAGATCGAAAGGCCACAAAAATTTAGAAAATAGTAAATGCGGTGTTTGCTTTGATTCGCATGCCACCCACACTTGCAGAAAATTAATAACTATGCCTGTAGATAGCAGATGGAGAACCATCCAATTGAATAAGTTGTGTGTAAATTGTTTGCGTAGTGGCCATTTTGCAAGTAAATGTGCATCCAAGATGAGTTGTAAAAATTGCCACCGAAAGCATCATACTTTACTACATAAATATGATGTTCAGGGAAATGCAGGAGCAACAATTTCATCCAACTTAGCAACCCACAGTAATGAGACCCAACCCCAAAACGCCCATGGGTATTCCCCTGATCAAGGAATACACATGAATTCTTTATGACGGTTTATTGTGCCCGGGTACCTCAAATGCAAAAATTACGAAAACCGTAGAAACCCAAAAACTTGTCATAATGAGGTTCAAATACCCTTTTTATTGGATAGCGGAAGTACTCTGTCCCTCATTCCAGAAAATCTAGCTACAGCTTTGGATATGACGTCTATTCAAAGTTGCCATCCTCTTAATGTTAACCAAACCCAGGGACAGGTCCAGATTTCTGAAAAAGTTCAAGTACCCCTCCAAATAGGGAATATCAGGCAAAATAGCTCCTTATATCTAGTAAGGTCTTACTTGCCATATGCGATACTGGGAACCCCAGAATTACAAAAATTCCATATCTCGATGGATTTTTCCTCAAATACTCTGACTCAAGATGGAGTCATCATTATGAATGACCAAAACGTTTCCGGTCAAATTTCTCATGAAAGTTCATTCAACCACACCTTAACGTTAACAGGTGATATGAATTGCCAGAAGCCGCTTAGTTTTCCTTCCAAATCAAATCAAGCAAGTTTGTCTCAAGAGGGACATTGTTGCCTTGATACTCAAACTCTCTCGGATTATGATGATATAACTTTTAATCATTATACTACTGAAGAGAACCTACAATTGGAAGGGCTTCTGAGCGACTTCAAAGATATTTTTGCACGCAATCGGTACGACGTAGGTAGAGTCAGATGGGAACCCCAGCGAGTAACCCTCATCTCGGAACTTCCTATCTCGCTTAGGCCTTACCGTACATCACCTAAAGATAATGCAGAAATTCAAAAACAAGTACAGGAGTTGCTGGATGCTAAACTCATTAAGGAATCCTGTAGTCCCTATTCCTCTCCCGTGACAATGGCACATAAAAAAGGAGAAGGTAAAACGCGTCTCTGTATTGATTACAGGAAAATCAATGCCATTACGAAGACAGATTCAGAGCCTTTGCCGCGAATAGACTGGCTTTTAGACAGACTTGTCAATGCCAAATATTTTTCCACGCTAGATTTAGCCTCTGGCTACTGGCACGTCCCCCTCCATCCTTCAGACACAGAAAAACTTGCCTTTGTAACCAATCAGGGACTTTACGAGTGGTTGGTCCTCCCATTCGGATACAAAAATGCTCCGGCTCAATTCGCAAGAGCTCTCAGAAGGATCCTAAATAAACATAAGGTCAACTTCGTTACAAATTATTTCGATGACTTTATAGTTTATTCGGACTCCTATGCCGAGCATTTGGTTCACCTTAAAACTATATTCAATATTTGCCGTCAAGAAAATCTAAAACTAAAACTTTCCAAATGTAATTTTGCCAAATCTCAAATTGACTTCCTTGGCTATGAAATTAGTAATGGCCAAATAAAACCAGACAATGCTAATACCGAAACCATTAAAAATTTAATTCCTCCAAAAAATGTTAAAGAATTACAAAGATTCCTCGGATCCATAAACGTATACCATAAATTCATTGACAAGTATGCTAAAATTAGAGCCCCTCTAAATAAATTATTAAAGAAAGACACTCCGTGGGAATGGTCAGAAATCTGTCAGCAATCATTTGAACTACTTAAAAATGCATTAATTTCTAGACCTATTTTGAGATTATTTAATCCTAATCTCCCATGCCATGTTTTTACTGATGCCTCGAAGGAAGCTTTAGGTGCTGTATTGAAACAAATGGGCATTCCACTCAAGGCAACTAAGGCCCTACGAGCGAAATTACGCTATCACAGAATTGGAGTGTCTAGCCATAATCGATGCTCTTGACAAATTCCATTATTATCTTCATGGAAAACCTTTCACAATACATACCGATCATGCTGCTTTAGTATGGCTTAAAAAGATAAAACATTTAACCAGTAGATTATTCAGATGGTCACTAAAATTAAGCATGTACGATTATACCGTAAAATACAATAAAGGGTCCACAAATTTTGAAGCCGACATGCTCTCAAGAAATCCCATTTTATCAAACGCAAATCCCCACATTCATTTATTAACCTTAGATGAAATTAAAGAACACCAAGAGTTAGATAATGTAACAGGACCTAAATTTCAAAAATTTAATGACATTTTGGTAATTCACAAAAAGGGTTTTCAAAAAATTGTCGTACCTTTCTCCTTAAGAGAAAAATTATTAATAACAACCCATAATCAATTTGGCCATCCAGGAATTCAAAAAATGCTAAATTTAATTTCACCACAGTACTACTGGAGCAGCATGACACAAGATATTACGCAATTTGTCAAACATTGTGAAGTCTGCCAACTAAACAAGAAATCCCACCAACCTAAATTTGGCCTTCTTGAAGCCTTACCTCCCGCAGAACAACCCTTTGATATAATATCATTAGACACAGTAGGGGGCTTCAATTATTACAATTCAACAAAAAAATACATGCACTTAGCTATTGATCATGCTACTCGTTATGTTTGGGGTTTTACCTCTAAAAATGTTACAACAGAAGTTTATATTAATATTCTAAAACAGATTTTTAGCATTCAACTTCCCAAGAAAATTTTAACGGACAGAAACCCTGCTTTTACAGCGTCTAAACTGCGTAAATGGGTACATAAACATAATGTAAAAAAATTACTTACTTCATCTCACAGGCCCCAGTGTAATGGGAAAAATGAACGCGTAAATCAGTCCATTTGCACTCGACTAAGACTTAAAATCAATGCTACACCTTCAAACATTCCATGGCCCAAAATTCTGGAGGAGGTGATTAACGAGTACAATAATACACCGCATTCGGTAACCAAATACCCCCCGGCATACTTAATGTTTGGCCAATTTCCTTATCCATCAGTATTAGGCAATGAAAACTATTACCCTACGGTTGAGGAAGCCAGGAAAGAGGCTTTCCAAAGAACTGGTGAGCACCATTTAAAAAACAAAGTCAGATATGACCTAAAATTTGTGGAAGCACCTTTCAAACCTGGTGATCTCGTAATTGCAGAAGAATTTCATTATCCGAACACCAGGAAGTTAAGCCCGCCTTTTTCTGGTCCATATCAAATTATTGAAAAGTTGTCTAATGTAAGTTTTAAAATAAATAAACCTAACTGGTTGACAAAGAAGGACTATGAAGTAATACATGCCTCCAAACTAAGGTACTTTTTGCCCAACGATCAATTTAAGTTAACACCCTCTATGTAAAGTATCAGATATCATATGAACTGTTATTGGATGATATTTGATAGTTGAATTTACATCTTTATGAGTATAGTATAATTGTATTTTGAGAGTCTACACTCTACTGAATGAAGTCAAGACATTTTCATTCAAGTTTGTATTTTATATGTAATGTTGGACTTAGCAATTCTAGAATATATTTCCTATTTTGATTATTTTATTTGGCATATAATATTACCAGTGTCTTGCATTTATTAATATAACTAGTTTTTATCATGTTCAATTGTTTATGGTATTGAAAATTTTAGTGGTATTATTCTTATTATTTGTATTATTTTTACTATTTTTACTATTTTTATTATTGTTGTGATATCACATGTTAACTATACGAAAGAAATAACTCATCTCCAGGCAGCTCGATTAAAAGTAATTAACTTCCAAAATTTTAACATCCCTTTAATAAAGAATGCTTTATACTTTCCAGGCGACCCTCGTGTATGGAAGCCGGCCCATCCCCGGGGACTTGTCTGGAAAGGGGGGAAATGGTCATAATACTGTCACATTTTAACGAAATGACAGTATTCACTGAAATTAACTTTATTAAGTTTTATTTAAATAATCAAAAAGGTGGCAATCAATTTCCATAGCTGCTTACAGGTTAGACTTCAGATACCAAGTGGCGTAGAGGTATATCTCTGAAATTGCTCATCTCCTAGGGTTACCAGTTAAAAAGGGCCATGTGTTTCTATTAATTTAACGATAAAATGGATTAGTTGGCTACCCCGCCAAACCCGTGATTATCAGTCATTGGGCCCGTATCCAAATTGAGGGACGATTCATTACAAAAACTAATCAATAGGTCCAATCTTTATAATTTTCTTACATATATATATAAACTTTTTAGGTGGGGGTGGTTTTGGGTTCCTGGGGTCATGTAATGAAAAGTTATGAAGGAATTTTTAAAAAGTCGTACCATGGTAATGACTGCAATAGGTAGTATTTCTTACGAAATCTACCTAAAAAGAACTAATTGGTATAAAAATGTTAAGCACAGCAAGAGATCCCCACTGATAGGTAATAGTGCTGCTGTTTAATATTTTGAGGATTTCAGATATAACTGGTTTTTCATATATTTACTCTGTATGTGTGTATAAATGGTTATAACTCATTTTCATATTTTTTTTTTTACTAGCATACACATACATCGTGTAAGATTTAGGCGATTAACAGTAATTTTCTTAGTACAAATGCAAAACGAGCTGCCAATGATATTTTTTAGTTTTGTGATTTGTGCCACTAACTAATGAAATTATTTATTTCCAGTTTTTATTAATTTTGTAATTAATTGCTGTTTCTTTTAGGCCGTTTTTAAGGGCACCACAACTTTCCCCTTAAGAAATTGACAAAATGCACCCTGCCTTTTTAAACAATAGTGAAATTTGCCTATAATTGTAGCCAGAGATTTTTTGTAAAAGAACTTCTCCATACTACAATTCTAAATATGTGTGCCCAAGACCTTACAAAAATGATAGAACTTTATTTTTTGTTAAAATACAAGATATTATTAAAATATGTTATTTAATTGTATTTTTCAATTTGTAACTTATAAAATTATTAAAAATTAATGATTTTTTTATTTATCAAAATAAAAAATACATTTTTTTCTTATTGTTACTAAACTCATTACTAATATTTCCTTATGAAATAGTGCTCTGTTTTGGAACTAGCATCCTGTCCCCTTTTTAACACTTTCCAACAAAGTTGAAAAGTGTTTATGACTTCGGTTTGTCTGTCCGTCTGTACACGCTCTAACTCCTGTAAATATACTCGGATCATTCTGAAATTTTTGGATGTTAGTGACCTCTACCATAGCACGAACCCTATTGCAAATAAAGTTTGTAGCATGTTTAGTTCATTTACAGGGACAGTCAAAAGTTTTCCGTTACATTACGGCCTATGGGAAAAAATCGTTTAAAATGATTTTTAATGATGTTACATGCTTTCAAACATAATAAATTGATATGCATTTATCAAGTTGACTAAAATTTGTTGACATTTTCTGTACAATATGCGGCCCAAAATATAGTTATTATTCATTTACAGGGCCGCACAAAGAATTCCTTTACATAATGATATAGAAGTGGAGGGAATTTTTTCCGGCGTATTTTAATTATGTTAAACTATTACATGTATAATGAAATAGATATACGTCGCTAAGGTTTACTATAACTTATTTCATGGATAATACGAAATGCAGAGCATTTACAGGGACACACAAAAGATTTTAGATACTATATTGTACACAAAGTACTGTAAAGTAGCGATGATTGCTGGAAATGCATTTTCAATTATGTTATGTGCTTTTATGTTTCACTATATTTATGCATTGTATATGGTGTGTATAAATGCTGTAATTGATATACAGGGCTACTCAAAAGAATTCGTAATGGTTACTGGGTATGATTGCAAATTGCTTAAAGGTGATTTTTAAATGAGTTAGGCATTTTTACGCTGAACCACATTTGGTTTACTAAGAAATCTTTGTAAAACATATATAAAATGACATACAGGGTCACGCAAAGAATTGGATACATGGCCGTCTATAAATGATAATTTCTGGAAATGTGATTCCGGTAGTTTTAAGAGTGTTTTACTTTGAATTAAACTTTAGCTAAATAGTGGCGTGTAATATAGGTATTAGGTTAACTGCAGAGTTTTACAAGAGTATACAAGTATGTGTAAATCTATTAGTATAAATTGCTGAAAGAGAAATTTCAACCTGTTATGTGTTTTCTTGCTAAACTAAATTTCTCCATTATATAATATATATATCAACCAACAGATCAAATACAGGGCTGTTCAAAATAATTGGAATACATATTTGCTATGGACGGTAACTGCTGAAATCAGTTTTTCAAATGTTTTATGTGTTTTCTAAAATGTTTACTTAGTTCATTTATATACCTTATTTCCCTAAATAACGAAGTTTTGTTAAAGCATTCAGGAAGTGTTGGAAAGTGTTTCATAATCTATGCTTAACGCATGATTTTTCTTACTTGTTTTTTCTAGAATGAATATTAAATTATAATACCTAATTGGAGATTGTTTAATAATTATTAATTTTAAGTAGTGTTAACAATTTAATATTAAATGCAGTTACTGATCATTTTAATAAATGTAAATGTCACTAGTATTTAAGATAGTTTTACGTAATTATTACAAAATATTAATGTATATAACTTTATTGTATCCTACTAACTAATGAAACTACTAATTTGCAGTTTTTATAATTTCTGTAATTACTAACTAATAATTAAATTTTATTAATTAAAGTGTAAAAACATAGTTTATGTTATCAATTAGAGGTTTAATTGTTTTGCAAACTTAAAACTCTTAGTATCTATTCAATATTTTAACTCTGGGGAAAAAATCTTAAAAATCTGATTTAAATAAAAAATATCTGATTTAAATTTTAAAAAAAATCCAATTTATTTTTATTTTTTTTAAATCATGATTTTTTTACACCTTAATGCCAATTGATTGTGTTGTTGTTTAAGAATACAACTTGGTGAAAAGATTAAAATATTTTGAGCATGGAATTCAGTGAAAATTCTACTTGATTATTGTTGTTAATTTATGCAATTGGAAATCCAGTATTTTATTCCATTTAGAAGTATCTTTTTCTTATTTTATGAAAATCTTATATTTTAGAGATAAATAAGTAAAAGACAATTTATTATATGAATAAGTGCTTTGTAAAGAAATTGTCAATGTTTTTTCAGACAATATTTCCTTTTTGTTAACTTTTGAATTCATTTTGTGCTAGTTCTTGTGAAAAATACATTTTTGTGCTTTCTAGGCTGCCATTCTAAGCTGGACTTTTGTAACATTTATTGTCAGTTTTTAATTAATACGAGCAGAATATTTTTAATTATAATACCTAACATCTCAAAATGTAGATTTTAATTTTTCTATGAGAATTGCCTCATAAATTTACATTTATATGTGTATTATTAACTTTTAAAGCCCCCTTTTTAATTTCTTCTTAAGTAACATCTACATATTCTTTTTCAATATGACTAAATGGATAAAGGTATTTTTTTAATTACAGGAAAAAAATGAATGCAGTAGTGATTAATTTTCAACTTCGCATATGAAAGCATTTAGGTTGAAAAATTCTATTTAATAGTAAATCTGTGATTTTGAATTCTTTATATAATTCCATTCGTTAATTTTTTTCAAATACATACATTTTTTTCACACTTATTAGAACCAAAAATCCTACTGCTAGTGGAGGCAAGCAATTTTTTTTTAATTAACCGTATACCCCCCCCCCCCCTCACCAAAGAAAAAAAAAAAGAAAGAAAGAAGCCTGTTTTTGAAATTTACTTTTATAATTTTATGTGTAAACATTGACACTCTTTTAGAGTAAACTACATGTGTGATATTCACTGTTTTTAATGTTCTAGAAACCAGGAAAAGATTCGGGTGCTCCTGAGTATAAATATGGTGAAACTGCCTATGCTCATACTTCACCGTTTTTAGGATCTCTGACTCCTGGACAAAGCATACAAGCATTTGAAAATAATTTATTTAGGGCACCAATTTACCACCATGAGCTTCCTGATACAGATTTTATTATAATAAGGACTCGGGATCAGTAAGTTTTTTTCAAAATTTACTTTGAAATTAGTATATAATTATTCAGAAAGTTCTGTGAGTTATTATTATTTATATAGTAAGTTTGTATGCTTTTCCGCAAGTGAATTTTAATCAACTTTACTTTTTAAAACATACCATGTTGAAAGTTACAATGCCGCAAAAATTAAAACTTTGCCGAGTCTTTGTGTTATAGTATTTATATGATAACATAATATGGGTTGATATGCAGGTCTTTGTGTTTTTCTATTTATATACTAACATAATATCAGTAGACCTGTACAAAGTTTTCACATAGCAATTTTTAAGTTTTTTTTCTCATACATTTTTCATTAATTTATAATTAATGACAATTTTTGTTAATCAAACAGCTTGTTTTAACAAAATATGAATGTATTCTATTAGAAGCCTGTTCAAAAAACTTTCATATAATACCCCATTCGTCATTGTGTGTTTTGTTTGTGCATAGAAAAGGGATTTTGACATCAGAAATTATGTGTATGATGATACTTAATCTAAAAGTATAATGAAAATTCAGTATCTGATGTCACATGTGGCAAAACATCCTTTCCTATGATACCTCATTCGTTGTTGTATGCTACATATTAGTTAAATTCAATATGCAATGTCAGATGTGGGCAAAAATCCTATCTAATGATACCTCATTCATTATTGTAGCTGAGAAAAAGGGAGGTTCACAACAGAAATAATATATATGATGTGTAAACATATTATATTACAGTAAATAATACTCAATAATCCTATATGAATTTTAGGCTGTAGAAATGTTATATATATAAGTAGGATAAAATTGACTTTCTTTAAATGGGGAAATATTGTTCTCTACTTGTATAAATAATTTACATGTTTAAGAAATTTAAATAGCTTTGTATGAATTGTAGATGATCATAAATTCGAATTTTTAGCATTTTAACTAGGTCAATTCAAGCAACGATTTGTTCAAAGAAAATAAATGAATAAATAAACAACTGTGAGAAAGATGGTTATATGTCAAGGGGTTAGGAGTATAAAGAGAGTTACAGCGCAAAGGAATTGATAAGCAGTGTGTCAGATATAGAGATCTGAACAGGCTGTACTTTTTTCTGAAGACTCTGACTGGGCTGGGTCTAACTTATTTTTTGTATGGAGCCGGGATTGGTTTCATTCCTAGTCTTCATGGCCTAAAATTTTCAGTCCTAGTTTTGACCCTGTCCGTATGAAAATAATTGTCTCAGCATGGCCTGGTCCATTCAAAGGTCAGTAAAATTAGGCCTGGCCCAAAAATTTTTGCAAAGAATGCATGCATTTTTAAATCGCCATTATTCTACACTTAAACATTAAAATTTATTCTTTTTAAAGAATAGTAGATTTCTACGTTTATTAAAATATAGCTAAATTAAAATATATTAAAATGTGTGAAAAAGAACCTGCCTATGATGGAACTTTGTTTTGAACTGAAAAACATGTTGATCCATGCAAAATTAATATTCTAATATGTAAGAAAAGAATATATAATAGATTTACACTTGCTAAGAAGGGAACTTGTCTGTAACACATTTTTACTTCTATCATTACAAAAAGAAATTATTGGATTCATGAAAATTTTCGAATTCTTGTTCTCAACAGATTTGCACGTTTTAAGGATCAGAGAACCTGAAAAACATGTTTTTACAAAATGTCTGTGTGTGTGTGTGTGACACAAATTTTGTGGATGCTCTATCTCAAGAACTAATGAGCGGAATTTAATAAAAATTTAGATTCAATTAGTCCCTCATATAAACTGGTGTTGAATACTTTTTGGTGTAAATCGTTCAGCAGGTGGCGCTGCTATGCTGCATTATTCATAATTTCCACAATAGCTATATCTCAAGAACTAAAGCACTGATTTTCAGAAGACTTTAGATTCAGTTAGTCCTTGATATAATTTGGTGCTGCTAACTTTTT
The DNA here is from genome assembly GCA_963932465.1 of Maratus speciosus. NCBI lineage: Eukaryota > Metazoa > Arthropoda > Arachnida > Araneae > Salticidae > Maratus > Maratus speciosus. The sequence continues at coordinate 294,283,903 of OZ010791.1, forward strand.
GGTGTAAATCGCCCAATAAGTGGTGCTGTACGTTGCATTATTCATGATTATTGCAATAGTTCTATCTCAGAAACTAATGCACGAATTTTCATCAAACTTCAGATTCAGTTAGTACTTGATATAATTTGGTGCTGATAACTTTTTGGTGTAAATCGCCCAACAGATGGCTCTGTTATGCTGCATTATTCATTATTATCACAATAGCTGTATCAGGAACTAATGCACGAATTTTCATCAAACTTTAAATTCAATTAATCCCTGACATAAATTGATCCTGTTAAGTTTTTGTTGTAAATTGCACAACAGGTGCCACTGCTATGCAGAACTTTTCATGATTTCCGCAATAGCTCTATCTTAAAAACTAATGCACAGATTTTCATCAAACTTCAAATTCAATTAGAAGTTCATGTAAGTTGTTGCTGATTAGATTTTGGTGTAAATCACCTAACCGGTGCTGCTCTGCTGCATTTATCAGGAAGTATTAACATGTATAAGATAGTTTTGGGATTGCCACATCTGACTAGTTTTTCTATGCAATTCTGTCTTAGAAGATTTTACTATATAGCATTTTTCAGATTTTTAACACTTCTATACATGGAATATGGATTAACAATATTAATGATTACTGAAATATTTACATACAAGAAATAGAGATTGATTAAAAAAATAAATATCGCAGCCTGTGGCACTTCTATAAAAATGAGGATTATAAATATGAAAAAAAAAAGTTAAGATAAATATTTTTGGTCAGAATTCCTCGTACGAGACAAATTTTTAACCAAATTGACGTAAAAATCAATGTTTTGTAAAAATTCACTTGGGCCGAGATTTTAACTTTTTTCCAGGCCGAAGTTTTAACTTTTTTCTGGGCCGAAGTTTTAACTTTTTTCTGGGCCGAAGTTTTAACTTTTGTATCGGGCTGAACTTTTAATTTTTGTATCGGGCTGGGCCGAATTTTTTTTTCTATGAGTCGGGCCGGGTCTGGGCCTGAAAATTTCGGCCCATGCCTCTAGTAAGATAATCATTTAATTTTTTGAATCTGCTCAAAACTTGCACAACTAGAAAAAGAATGTTGTCAGAAAAATCAAAATTGGTCCCAAACTGCATAATATGAACTTTAAAAAATTCAATGTTTACTTAAAAGGGGACAAATAATAATAATACAGATGTTACAAGTTTAAAAATATACATTTGTTAAAAACTTGTAACATATGTATTATTATTATTTGTCACATTTTAAGGAAATTGTGAACTTTTTAAAGTTCATATTATGTAGTTTATGATTGGATCAAAGTGGAATATTGCATTCATCTTATGATTTTATTTATCAAAATTGGTGTCTTGAATATTTTGTGCAATTGGAGTGCAGTTAAAAAATGGCCATCCTATCTATCTATTAATTTTACTGGTTCTATTCAGAACGAACATTCAGAAATTATACTGTTGAATTAAAAATTCAACCTTTTTTTTTTTTTTTTTTTTTTTTTTTTTTATGGCATTGTGATCTGTCTTTTTCCAATTTTACTTTGTCAAAAAATACACATAAATTCGTTTAGAAGATTTTTGAAGTTTTAATTAATATCTTGCCTTACAACCTCTACTCAAATAGCTAAAGAGGTTTTTATTTTATGCAGATTTTCACTTATTTGTCTTAAAATTTGCATTATTTTATGAACTCACAGTAACAAAATGCATGAAACATTTCAAAATTTAAATAAAAATTATTTGTGCTTTGTAAAAAATTGGGAGTGTCGTGTCTCATTTGTAATAGATCCATGAGATGAATACTCTTGAATCTCACATAATCAGGATATTTGACAACACTAGTGTTCATGCATGCTTGAAATATCTTAATGCTGAAGATAAGAAACACAACTTTTATTTTGCTGTTGTTAAGAAAGATTATGATGAGTAAACCAAACTAACTTTCTTTGATAATCCCAAACATTGATTTTATCCCAAAGAAATATTAATTAATCAATGCTTCAAAAGCATTAACATAATTTTTTGATGATGGACATAATGTTTTTCAAGTAAATTTATTATGAAATGTTGTCACTTTTCATTCTGATAAATACCATTCTATTATTCTGAAGCCAAAAATTTATGTTTAACAAGATCCTATTGATAGTACCATTAATCATATTCTTAGGTAAATTAAAAGGATGAGCATTTTGCATATTGTTTTCATGTAGGAATTAACCAAGTCTGTGTAGAGTCTAATTTTTGATAATTTTTATTTAATTTTTCAAGAGTTTTAAATACATTTTTGTAAAGAGGAAAAAATTGAATTTCTTGAATTTTCATTTAAGTTGTTTAAAAATAGACATTTTTGATCTTTTTTATTGATCGTTTTCAAATTTAGCAAATCAGTTATTTAAATTTTACTATTCATTAATTTTTAGTTATTATATTAGAGAGGTTAATACCATTTATACAGTGGGTCAAGAGTTACCTTTGTTTGAAGTACCTGGACCAAATTCGAAGAAAGCCAACATTTTTATTAGAGATTTTTTGCAGGTATTTAGCAATTATCAATTAGTTTATATAAGAGTGTTTGTAGTTGTGTTTCTAGAAAATTTTATGAATTAATAAATTATTTCAGGTGTTTATTTATCGTCTTTTTGAGAAAAGTAGAGACAGCCCTAGAAGAATAAAGATGGAAGATATTAAAAAAGCTTTTCCATCTCACTCAGAAAGTAGCATTCGAAAGCGTTTGAAATTGTGTGCTGATTTTAAGAGGACTGGCAATGATTCTAATTGGTGGGTGTTGAAATCAGATTTTAGGCTTCCAACTGAAGATGAAATGAGAGCTATGGTTTCTCCTGAGCAGTGCTGTGCCTATTATGGCATGCTTGCTGCTGAACAAAGGTTGAAGGTAAAGTGTTACTTTTTACTTTTTAGAAATATTTCTCAAATTTCTTAATTTTAGTAATAAGTAGTTGAGTCATTTGTGAAAAAGTTTTTTTCATTCTTGTCTTTATTTTTATTTATACATATTTATAAATGTAATTGTAAAAAAAAAATTGAAATTTACATATTTAATCATGTAAAATTATTTAAGTGCATATAAACACCATTGAATAATAATAAAAAAAGCTTTTTTTTCTTTTCTTTCTTTTGGATAAATTTTTGTCTGGTATGACAAAGAGCTTTTAATTCAAATTATGAGTAGCTTTTATTTGTCTTCTTTTCTGAATTTATGTTAAATCACATTTAAAATTTACTTTTTTCTAACTAAAAAAAATCTGAAAGAAAAAATGGATATGTTAATATATTGTTGTTAAAACATTTTTAATTTTAGAAATACAGCAAAATAAATAATCCCAACAAAAAGTTTTCGGTAAAAAAAAAAAGCACCAAGTTTTCCTTAATGTTTCGGCCAGAAAAAGTAGTGATATCTGAAGTTCGCACAAGTTAAAAGACAAACATCCCAAATCTTTCATTGAAAATGGCTTCCTGCGACTTGGCCGTAAATGCCTTCTACAGCATTTCAAAATTAATGATTGGAAATTATGCATTTATGAATTATTTAAATATTAAAAGTAATATTAGAATGCAAAGAGGCAAATTCACATAAAGACATTATAAGTAAAAGATTTCTGATAACTACCATTCAGTTTCAACAAACATTAGTTTTGATTACAGATCATTTAGTCCACTTGCGGTTTAATTGCCATTTTGTACAGTCTAAAGCTAAAGTCATTAACGTAAAACCCAAGAAATAAAACAAATTTACTTACTTCAAATCTCACAATATGTTACATTATATTTTATTGTATAATATTGAAATCTTGTGTATTGGCGAAAGAGATTTTTTTTGTTTGAACATTTATTATAGTTTATTTGCAAACATTAAGAGGTATTCGATTTATAAACTGTTAAAAGCTGATACTAATTATGTTTTAGCAATTAGGGATATTATCTCCTGAATACAAGTATTTTGTTATTTTTAACTTCTAAGCATTTAAATAGACTGAAGTTGTTTAAATGCTTTTTTCAAATGTGCATTTTATTTCTGTATTCTGTGTCACAAAATGCCTAAAATAATCAAAAAATGTAGTTGGCATGTAGCTCATTTGTACATATTTTAAAATTTGAAAAACTCTCACGAAGGCATTAACGGCCAAGTCGCAGGAAGTCATTTTCAATGAAAGATTTGGGATGTTTGGCTTTTAACTTGTGCGAACTTCAGATATCACTACTTTTTCTGGCCGAAACATTAAGGAAAACTTGGCGCTTTTTTTTTTTACCGAAAACTTTTTGTTGGGATATCACTACTTTTTGTATGTTTTTTCAAGTTTGTTATTCTAAACTATATTAATATGAAAAAACTTAAATTTCAGTACTTTTATGTTAGCCAGAAGCAAATCTCCTCGTTAGCCTTTTGTTTTTTCGCCAATAGCAGTTTTCATTTTTCACATGTGTAAATTAGAAACAATGCTTTGATTTTCAAATAAAATATTTTGGTTTATGTTATTATTTCTTATTTATTTATTTCTATGTTAAATATTCTATTAAATAAAATGAGGGAAATGCATCTATTTTAAATGAGATGACTGAAAAGTATATATTTTTAAATGAAATTAATGCAATATGAACAATGGAGTTGGGAACAGTATTTGGCGATTTGCCACTTGGGCCCAGCTAACATAAAAATACCTAAATTTATTTTATTGAGCTTTACAAATTTATACTTTATTTCTTTTTATATTAAAGTACTAGCCGCCTCTAGCAAGCAGTATTTATCGTATTACTTCCATGTTAAACATTACATCATGTTACTGTTATTCATAATTTAATTTACTTGCCCATTCTTTTGCCAATTTGGAAGCTTTTGATAGAGAAATCATGAACTCTTTACGATCATGGAAGCACATCATATATTTTGTGTTATGTATTTCATCTTTCGTGACAAATATCTCTTAACTCACTTATGCATGTTTCCTTAGCAGTTACGATTCGTTCTCTAATGCGGAAATTTTTAATCCTATTAAGTAATCTTTTCTAATTGGGCTCACTACCAATTGTTGTATTTTAACTGATACGACTGGGTACAAGTGAAATGGTTCTTATGAAATCTTTTGACAATATCTGCATTTGAATTAAACCATATTGATGCTAATATCTTTTTGTTTCACGTTAACCTTTTCAATAGACTCGATTACGGAAGAATAGAAGGTCTACCGGCTCACTGCCATGATCCATTTGAAAATCTATCATTCTTCTCATCTGATCGTGTTGAAGAATTAGTCAATGTGCCATGGTTTTAAGATTTTAGCTAATTTTACTCGAAACCTGAAAACTAAAATGCGAGGAACCGGATTATAGAAGATTCATTCTAACGTACATATTGATTAACAGGTTACATATTATAGAATTATAATAATCATAAGGAGAACTGGCAGTTTCAATGCTTTAATAGTTTCCGTAAATTCTCTTTATATAATACAGAAGTTTTAGCGGTGTAAAGGTTAACAACATAGTCACAGTAAGTATAATAACAGTACAATATAATAACAATAGCAGACGTTTTGGGCAGTGACGAAACTATTAGCACTTTGGAAATATTAGTACGTTATATCATTTAACTATTCTGATGATATGCGGAAAAATAAAAATAGATGGCTTGCATTAATAATTAACTCATTGAAAAATAGCCACTAGCGTCAAATATTTGCCAAGCTTGGCGACATTTAGCAAAGTTTCGCCAAATTTGGTAATATATCATGTCAGTTCTCAAATTTGGAGACAAAAAATGTTTTGTTTATTCTGACGTCATAATGATGCATATGTATTATGTATTATACACATACCTGTAATATGTATGATGCAAATGTATTACGTATTATATGCATATGTATGATATGTATGATGCATATGCATAAGTTCATTAAAATCACTAAAACACACTTAAAAGAATAGGGTTTCATAAATAGTAGGGATAATTGCCAGATTGACCAAAGTGCTATTGAGATTAGAATTTCGACATTTATAATAGACTGGGAGGCGTCTGCACACACCATCACCTCATCGAGTTTACAGCTGAAATTTTAGGATTAGTTAAAACTAGATTAGCATATTTAAATGCAACTGGTCTGTTAAGTGATATCTTGGTAGAAACCACCTGAAGACCTAATTTTAGTGGTTAACTGATAGGTTTACTGTTGTATTTTCCTGCATCCAAAAGTTTGGAAACATAGAGGAATGGGTGCAGGAAAACACAATGGAAAATCAACCAATTAACCCGTAAAATCGGGTCTGTAGGTGGTTTCCACAAAGATATGACTTGGCAGACCAGTTACATTTCAATACGCTAATCGATATTTAACTAATCCTAAAATTTCAGCCATCAACTCGATGAGGTGATGATCTGTGCAGACGCCTCCCGGTCTTTAATAAAATTTATTTTAAGGAAGTAAAAGATAGAAAGATGGACAGATAAACTGAAAGATTTGCCTTAAAAGCATATAAAAATTCGGTACTTGTTAGTTATCTCGTCGACCAAATTTCTGTCGCCAAATTGTAAGATTAAATGCCAATAATAGTTGATCGTAAATGTCACATTCACTTGACAACACGTGTTTACGTCATCAAATGATTTTTATTTCGACGTTTTATTTGTATTATTAATATTATACTAATTTATTTGTTTTTTCGTTGTTTAAAATAAAAATTATGTCAATTTGTATAATTTGGCGAGTGGTTTGGCGATTTATATAATTTGGCGAAATTGGTCGACGGGATAACTAACAAGTACCAAAAATTCATTCAGCTTGAAATCATGTAACACCTTTATAACTCAGGCTAATTTTCTGTAATCGGGTTTTGGCGACCAACATATCTTATCTATAACTATAATCTTTCTTTTACAGATTTAAAATTAACAATAAATTATCAGTATGTAGGCTAATAATACAATACAATAACATTAGTAGCGGACTTCGGACGCTGCATCTGTCGCACATTGTTAAAGACAGTTTATTAGTTACAGATTTCATTTAATTAAAAGGAGATTTTTAAACTTTGATATGGAATTAGGATATTTTTCCACTATAGGGACCTTGGCATTTTTTAAAAATCTTGACGCAATTCGGACTTCAGAAACTGAGATATGTTGCCAAATGATATAAACAACTACGAAAACAAACCTGATGAACTTTTATGTTATTTATACGTATTTATATACATATAAACATTTTATTTATACATGTATAAAATATTATTTTTTATATACAGATTATTTGTGTTGGTATATAAAAATAAATATACGGGTTTCTTACATTAAATAAATAGTATACATATGGAAAAAATTGCTTGTGTATATGACACAGTAAATAGGTTGCCAGAAAATATATTATCAAATTTCTTTTCTCGTCAAGGCTATTTTCTGTATTTCGGCAAAGCTACTATATCAGAAACGTACCGAATTGCGGTTATATTTTGTTAAATGTTTTATTGTTTTAATATCGTAAATATATCATAACCTATACTGATTAAAATTTTTAGGTACATTCATTTTTTCTATTTAACAAACATCTTTGGAAAAGCATATATATAAAATGTTATTCTGCTTGAAATCACGTGACCGCCTTCAAAGCTCTGTAATCGAGTTTTGGCGACCAACATTGGCACAATTGAATGTGTAGGAACTGTTTACGGCCAAATGAACACCCCCTGTTTGAAGGGTTTAGAGGCGGAAATTCTGTGTTTTCAGATTTTTCTGGTTAATTGTGCTACAAACCCGACTTACTTGTGAAATTTCATAATTCTATGACTTTTAGAAGTACCTTAGTTATTTGATGATGTGAAATGAGTCAGTGACAAAAAAGTGCTTTTTCGGAATTGAATATTTCGAAAACTAGTAAATACAGAAACATGAAATCGTGGAATCTTAGTTCAGTTTGACCATACGAACATGTGTATAAAAGAAAAATTTCTATATCTCTCCCTAAAACGACGTTATGAGGGGGTGAAAAGTATGCCGAAATGGTTCAGGAAAAAGGTAGCTTACGGCTTGTGCGAACTTGGCAGACGCACTGCCGTGCACCCAGATAATAATAATAATAATAATAATAATAATAAAATAATTAAAAAAAAAACTTGTGTAAAACAGCCATAACAAAATCTAAACTTTAAAATGCTATTGAAAATCAGGTTACAACTTATTTCTAAGTACACTTATTATTGTTTGAGCAATGCGAAGACTAATGCACAGCTCAGTATTACTTTCAGACATATATAGCTATGGTAGGTATTAAAATCTTTCATTAAGCATAAGTAAAAAAATATTTGATTAATTTTCTTCTAATTTTTACAAAAGGTACTTGTGAGGCTGACAACTATTGTGACGTACTACCAAGAATAAATTTCAAACCATTGGGAAATTAAATAAAATAGCTTTGTTAAATATTTAAATTAACTGCTTTTTTTAACATACGTCATGAAAATTAAGTGCAGACATCATTTTCACCGGTAGCAGCTATTTTGTAGATACTTTGATTAGAGCACATGCAGCTAAAAGAATTGCACATGCACTAACATTAGAATACAATAAAACCTATTTCAATTTAATCCAACTGGAAAATAAATCTGTATTTTATTCTATTTGAAAGAGAAAGAGAGAGAGGAAAAACAAAACAAAACATGTAATAACATAATAGTAAAAAAGGCACAAATGTAAACTAGAAACAATTCATTGACACTGAAATAAAATATTTTGGTTTATGGTATTATTTCTTCTTTTTTTTTTTTTAGTATTCTAAATTAGTGCAGTGCATCTGCACTAAAAATTGTACAACTAAACTAAACTAAACTCTGTGGCTATACAATCCAAGAAGGATCTGGGCCGACAGTGCCCATCTCTGTTTTCTTGACCCAGGGCCCCGAGGTGCTATGCAGCATGCGTCCCGGCCAGGTGGTCAACCTAACGCGAGACCCTCGGTGTTTAGTTGCCAAGCAAGCTTGGTACTCATTTTATCGACCCCAAAGGGATGAAAGGCTGAGTGAACCTTGCCCAGTCGGGAGTCGAACTCTCGACCTGCGGTGCGGCAGACAGGCATGCTGACCACTACACCACTGGGCTTCAAAAATTGTACACCTGAGTCATATTTCTACAGTGTGCTCCAGGATGTTCACTTCAAATTGTGAATTCACACGATAAGTCTATTTTGCCATTGATCAGAAATTTCTGTGGCTTGCGTAAGTCTTCCAGCTTCATTTCGAATGAATCTTTTCAATCATTTAAGATTAGCGAAGAGTTAGTGATTTTTACACCTCTGCATTTCCTCCTCCTCTGATCAATCAATGAAATGTCACATCACAACATGCTGTTAAATAAACAAAATCATTATAACATCATAAAAATATTGTAATCATAAGTAACTCATTTTTTGCAAGAAATACCATAACAAATAACATAGCCGGTTAAAGTTATGTTTAACGGGTTTGATTTTCTAAACAAACTACTTGTTGCCATCGGCAAAAGAGAAATAACTGCTTTCTTGCTGCCACATAGCCTAATGTTTTATTGTATCAAAAGATTGTAATCCTGAGTAATTCATTTTTGTGAGAAATAGGCAAAATATTTCACACCACAACAAGTAACGAAGCCAGCTGAAGCAGTTTTAGCAGATTAGGTTTTATAAACAAACCCTCATTGACATCAGCAAAACAGAAATAACTGCTTATTTGCTGCCACATACTTTAGTGTTTTATGTATATAGATTAGTGAAGGGCATGTATTTTAAAAGAAATGATTGAAAGGCATGTATTTTAAATTAAATGATTGAAAGGCGTGTATTTTAAATTAAATTAGTGAAAGGCATGTATTTTAAATGAGTGAAAAATTTATATTTAAATGAAATAATTCAATAGGAATATGGTATGGAAACAATATTTGGCAATTTATCACCTGTGGCCAGCTAACATAAAGTACCAATATTGTAAATATTATGCATTATGCGAAAGGAAACAATTAATTATGTTACAACTGCCTTCTAGGGAAATAACTAATATTCTGTATTCCTATATTCAGACAAGGTTGGTGTCAAACAGGAGAAATGCTAGCAACAATATTGTTTTAACTGCATGAGTATTGTAATAATGATATTAAATACGCCAATTGGCTTTAGGCTCGATTATGGAAGTTTCTCTTAGAAAAACAACCACTGAAGGAGTTTTTAAAAAATTTTCCAAGTGAAACTCGGTCAACAAGGTACAAATTGATTATACAAACAACAGACTTATAAACATGAAGGCAAAAGTTAAAATTCAAATGTAAATATGCCCCTCCCCTTACAAAAAATTACAGCAATGAAATCAAATTTGTGTTAAGACATGCTTCCTAAAATATGCAATTGGCTGTAAACTGATTACGGAACTTTCCTCCACAACTTGAATTGTTAACATGTATCTAGTCCTGATGGTTCTTCACTGTTATACGGGCCTGGATACTTTTTAAGAAGCTTGATGTAATTCGTGTTTAAGAAAGTGAGATTTATTTCCAAATGATGTAAACAACTATGAAAATAAAACTGATAAATTATTATGCTGGTTTATGTATGTATGTATGTATTTAAAAAATTGCACTGATTACACATATTAGATAATTTACTTCTGTTTGTATAAAATAACAGATAAACAGCTTCTGTATCATATCATACATATTATAAAGCAGTAAGTTCTAAAAGTTCTGCTCGAATGTTTTCAAAATCTACCCGGTGGATTTTTTTCCAAATTGTATCATTCAATAGGAAATATTCCCAGGGTGGTTTATGAGAAAATATACAGGGATAGCTATGATTTTTTATGATAAATTTCGCATTTCACTGCTATTTTGAACGAAAAGGTTACCAGTGATATCTTCTGGCGAAAGGTTTGTTGATTAAAGAATTAAGATGGCTATATCTGTTAGAAAATAATACAAACACCTCGTGAATAAATGAAAAAAATACTGATATTTAATTTAAAAAACAACAACAAAAAAAGTTTTAATAAGACATAATATTATAAAATGAAATTATGTAATTTAAACATGGAATAAATATTTGTAATGCTTAAAGTATAAATTATTGTGAAATTTTACAATTGGTACAATATTTGGCGAATTATCGCTTGCGATAGGTTAAAAAAAATGAATCTGAAAATTTGAATTGACAGTTTTAAATGGCAATTTTTTTTTCTTTTTAGCTCTTTTATCGCTTGTGCCAGGTTAATAAAAATGTGTCTGAAAACTTGATGAAATAAAATCTTGGTTACAATCTTTAGTCTTTTTCTCTTATTTTTTGGCAATTTAATTATTATTTTTATATAATTCTCCCATCATACGATTTACAGGAAAAACTAGAAGTATTTGTAAAAATGGCTGTATTAGTGAGTTACATGCTATTTGTTTATCGTCGCCAAACAATGCAATTTTATGCCAAATAAGACAAAAGTGTGAAATAAGCCGAGAGAAGAGCATTTCGGAGTACATTTTTATATTCAAGCGTAAATTATATAAAAAGCAGTTAAAATTATAATTATGTAGTCAATTATTCAAATTTTAATGTAAATGTCTTCCAGATACACACATATTCTAAAATAATTTACTTTCAAAGATTTAAAATATTTTTTAACATACTATGGAATACCATTATTATGGAAACATGCCGTTTTGTTTTCCTCAAGCATGTGATTTTTATATCCTCGAACTCAAATCATTACTTATTAATTGAATATTGTGTATTATGTTATTTTTTTAACATGCCAAACATATTGTCTATTTCACTTATAGGAATATTCACTGCTTTAAAAGTTAGGATATAAGAATATTGTTAAGAAGATTTCTGCAATTATACGTTATTACTATAAAAAAAAATAAATAAATAAATAAATAAACATTTAGCAATAAATATTGCTTGCTAATTTGTCATTTCTTTTTAGCTTTTTCGGCATAACTTTCTTTTGCTTAACCATTGTTTAAAAAATGTTTTATTGAACATATTGGACTGATCTTACGGAATCGTATCACCTGCCAGTTAGCATATTGGATGGCGTATCAAAATTCAAAAGATTAGACAGATTTTGAAATTAGCAATTACTAAATGGTGGCAAATGGAATAATGCCCGTGGACTTATCATTTCAAACGGTTACATGATTTCAGCTGGTCTACAAAATGAAAAGACAGTGAAAATGATGTCATTTAAGATTTATTCAGGCAATTCATCTTTAAAAACACACATTTTTATGTTTCACTTTTGTTTTAAATATGAAAGTTAAACAGTCTTCTTTGTCTGCAAATAATTTATTACTTTTTTGACAGTATTTACTCTGCTAAAATCCAAAGAGGGAAAACAGTAGTAGCACGAGGATGTTTATTAAAAAATATAACTAACATCTAGTAAGATTGTATTTAAGCTACCAGAGTCACATATTGCATGAGCTGAGAGGCCAGGAGATCAAGGACAAACAAACGAAAATAAACCACCCAAGCATTATTCAAGTTCAATGGTAAATCTCTGCAATCATTGTGATGCATCTCTAATTTAATATTGTCAGATATAAGATCATTTTAATTCCTATTTGTCATAACGGCCTCATTTACCTATCAAAAGTGCACAGTGAATAATCAACTAAAAGAACTGCTTCTCAATAGCTAAATTTTGTCCAACGCATAAGGTAATATAATATCGCAATGGCGTTCGCATCTTTTCAGGAACGGGGAAGGACATTCAAGCTAAATGTCCATTTAAAAAAAAAATACAAGTTCGAATTCACTATTTCGCTTAATTCAAGGTTTATTTGGAAATACTGACCAGCGCAGCGGGCATAGCCTGCTAGTTATTATTAAAGTATTAATGGATTCTAAAAGACATATATATTTTTAACCTAGCCCTAACCTTCAGGTATCGGAATAAGCATTCAAAGTTTCAAAATATGTCCTTCGGAAAAAATGAAAAATTAAAAAAGTTACCTTCCTCTATGGTCCAGCAGTGGGCCTAGTAAATTTTTGATGCTCCAGTAGTGGGCCCCCCAAAAGTAGGCCACGCCAGTTTTAAGTTTAGTGTGAAAATACTGAAGTTATAGTTTTTTACAGTTCTAGAATTGAATATACACAATAATGAAATCATACATAGAAGTTTAGATGATTGCATAAAATAATCTCACTAGTAAATCTGCAGATCAGGGTCCTCATCTGCAGTTCTGGAAATCAATTTTAATTTTATCTCACTTTACATATAAGCTGATGTTCTACAAGCTGCAAAGTATTTTTTTTTTAGATTATATACAGGGTGTCCTTTCTTATCGTTTAAAAATAGCTAATTCCAAGATGCTAGTTTTAGAGGTATAATTTTAATTGCTGAAATATTTCACAGATTTTTCATCATGTGAAAATCTATTTCCATCAAAATAGTTACATTTCCTTAATGTTACGAAATTTAATTTTTGTGCAGTTCTTGTGGTCTATAAGTTATATTTAAAAAATCTGCTTATATGCTTTCACTTGTTAAACAGCAAATATTCCAATATTGTGTGATCAAAATTTTCTGAATTGTGCTACAATGAATTTAACGAATTTCTAGCGATTTCTGTTATTAAAAACGTTTTCTGTGTTTTGTACCAGAATGATACAAATGGTAGAAAAAAATCATCAGCTTTTATCGACAATTTAGCAACCTTTTTTTTATCGTAATGCATAGATTTTTCCTCTATATAACACTCTGTTATATTTTGTAACTTAAAAAAAATCTGCCCTATTTGTTATTTCGCAGTGGTGATAAATAAGAAGACAAATATAAGAAACAGGATAATTAAAAGCTGAATAGACTGCAAAACAAAATGCTTTATCTAAAAACGAAGAAAAACTCAAAATGTGAGAGGGGTTTACAGCTAGTATATTATAAAGCAGTAAGCCCTAAAAGTTCAGCTTGAGTGTTTTCAAAAACTACCCGGTGGATTTTTTTTGCAAATAATGTCATTCGATAGAGAATATTCACGCGGTGGTTTATGAGTCAAATATACAGGGATAATTATGATTTTTGGTAATAAATTTCGCATTTTATTGTTAGTTTGAACAAAAAGGTTGTCAGAGGTTATTTGTTGGTGACAAATGAATTCAAATCGCTGTATCCATTAGAAAATAATACAAACACCTTGCAAATAAATGAAGAAAAAAATTACTGATATTTAATTGTAAAAAAAAAAGAAAAATCCATTTAAATGAAGGGATAATGTTAAAAAAACTAAAATATTTAATTTAAACCTGAAGAAATATTTGTAATTTAATTTAAATCTGAAAGAAATATTTGTAATGCTTAAAAATTAATTTAATGAGAAAGATTACAATTGATACGCAATATTATTTGGCACTTTATCGCTTGATTATAGAAATGAATCTGAAAACTTGATTAGAAGAATTTTTAATGACATTTTTTCCCTTTTGTTCTTTTCTTTTCTTTTTTTTTTTTTTTTTATCTAATTGCCCCCATCGCATGACTTATAGAAGAAACAAGCAGATGTAATTGTGAGTCACATGTATAATTATTATTTGTTTCTTTACGATTTTTTATTTTACTTTTGCCGTCAAACAATCTGATTTTAAGCCAAAAATGCATAAGCGTGATAATAGCTTGAGGATGTGATCACAAATGGAGTTTTTTTTTAAAGTGAACGAGATCATTTTTTGAGTAAATTTTTATATTCAATTGTAACTGCTATAGATATCAGTTAATATTTTAAAAATGGAATTGGATACTTAAATTTTAGTGTGAATTTTCTGCCACACATACATATTGTAAAATAATTTCATACTTTTTAAAATGTTTTTCACTATAATTCCGATAGCATGCAATATTTATAAACTCGAACTCAGATCAGTGAATATTATTTTTTTTTTTAAGCAAATATTATGTATTGTTTATTTCATTTTCTCTTAAGTCATGTCGCCAATTTCATTTATAAGAAAATTCCCAGCTTCCAAATCTAGGAAATAAAGACAATTTTTAAGGAAATTTATGCAATCATGCATTATTACTATAGAAAAATTCAACATTTTGAAAAAAAAAAAAAAAAAATTACAATACTTTTGTAATTCATCATTTCTTCTTCGTCTTTCTTTGTATTTTCTTCTCTGTTATGCAATATTTCAAATGATATTGGACTAATTTTCTATCATCGAGTCACCGCCAAATGTCATATCTATGTAATATATAAAGTAAAGTTTGCATTTGGGGACTAATTAATGCACAATGCAAACTAGTGTACCTAAAATCTTGAAAATTGTGGTAAAAATACTTTTTATGACATTGACTTCTGCTTAGAAAGGATTTTCTAAAGTATCATCCCTAACGGGGTTTTTGCAAGGAAAGGGATAAAAATTCCTTAAAAATCGGATATTATAATTATGCGTGAAATGATAGCATATTTTAATGTATTTTTGTATAATGAATCGAGTGGTACCAAGTAAATTCTTATAAGTCCAACAGTTCATGACATATCTCATATTTTTCTAATTTGACAGCGTCTTTGCCGTCCAAACCTCAAAATATCTAACATTACATCCGTTACTCTAGCAATGGAAAAAATTTAAATCAATTCTTTTAGCTAAAGAAATAAAAGGGCTCTATGAGTTTGAAAAAAATATATATATAAACATCTTAATTAAAAAAAAAAAAAAAATTAATCATTTTATGTCAAATAAAAGGAAAAAATTTACTGAGAAATTAGCATTATAAAACGAAAAGGTACTACTTAGATATTCCGTCGACCAAAAATCTACTTCAAACTATAAGATTAAATGCCAATAATGGTTGATGGTAAATGTCAAATTCACTTGACTTTAATCAAGTTACATGTGTTTAAGTCCTCAAGTGATTTTTTATTTCGACGTTTTATTTGTATTTTTGTTAATGTTATACTAATTTATTTGTTCTTTTGTTATTTAAAATAAAAATTATATCAATTTGTATAATTTGGAGAGTGCTTTGGCGATATATAATTTGGTGAATTGGTCGACGGGACAACTAAGTAGTACCAACTAAAATATTTAAATATGAAAGCAATGTTTGTAACAACTTAAAAATTATTTTCAATGAAAGAAATTGGAATTGGAATAATATTTGGCAATTTATAATTTGCTCCCCGATAAGAAGAAAAAATGGGTACATTTATAACAGCCGTGCACATATCTCACTAATAGCATTTTTAAAATTGACAGTAGCAGTAGTTACATTTTGCATATGTAAATTAAAAGTAATTCTTTGTTTTTAATTATGGCATTATTTCCTGTTATTGTTTATCTTTTCAGTTTTTAAAATAAAATTAGTGTAAGGCATGCATTTTAAATGAAATGAGTGAAAGGTTTGTATTTTAAATGAAAATAATAAAATAAGAATATGATATGAAAACAATCTTTGTTGATTTATTACCTGCAACCATCTAACATAAAAGTATCACAAAAGCCACATATTCACTTTTCTTTGGTAGTTGCTCATGAGAATCCAAGTTAACCTTCCATAATCGGATACTTCACATATTGGTGTATGAGCTATAATGTTGAAAGTATCGTTTATGTTTGAAACGAAAATTTCACGATGAATTCTATTACACAAAATCACATCATCACCATCTACTATATATTTAAAATGAAAATTTGCATTTTATTCTGATTGTTTATTATATTTTGATAGGATATACCACAATTAGTTAGCTAATAATTTTGGAAAGGTTTTAGTGTACATACATATTGCTGAATGTTACTTTGTTATAGAGCAACAGAAAGAAGTTCAAAAATTAAGTGAACCTGATTATGAAAGTTTAGCTTTTTTTTTTTTTTTTTTTTTTTTTTTTATCTACAGAACATATTTTGATACAAGTGGCACTGTTACACTGACTTTTCAGGAATGGTGTTAGTATATAACATTTCATTATATGTTGATTAGTTATAGAGCTATTAATTAATGTTGTCATAATGATCTCATTACCCTACCAAAAGTGCACTGTTAATAATCAACTAAAAGACTTACTTCTTAATAGCTAAATTTTGTCCAATGCTTAAGATCAGGGTTGGTAAAAAACCCCCTTTTTTTTTAAACCAAAAAACCCAGTTTTTTTGGTTTAAACCAGGTTTTTTTAGATATCTTTTCCTATTGCATATACATGCACATTTACTGAAAAAAATAAACATGTTGGATATATAAGTAATATAACTTCATTTAAAAATAATTTAAATTAAATAATTACAATCAATTATGTAGAAAATTGAAATCATTTAAAATTTAAACATTTTTAGTAAAAGCTATGTCTTATGATCCATTAATAAAATGCTTTACATAGTGAAACATTGATACCTTGAAATTTTTAATAAACAATCTTTTGATTACTACTGCTATAAATAAATATATGGTGTAGTTTCATAAATATAATATACTTTCCCATGGCTATTCAAAATAATTTCTTTGAAAAATTTGAAATCTGAAATATCTGATTTTTCTGTTAGAACACTACATGAATAATTATTATCTTTTATTGAAAGTAAAGCTTTTTATAAAGAATTCCTGGAATAATTTGAATTTAGCCGTAGAGCCTTTACATGTTTCAAGAAGTATTATGTATTGTCATTTGACATTTCTCCTCTGAAACTGACAGGTAAAAAAAAAAAAAAGACGACAGTAAAATAAACTGAACAGAAATACCTATTTACCAGCTTTTTAGACTACTGAAAACATTGACCTTAAAATGGAAAGCAGATTTATAAAAGTTGTCATGCACTAAAACATTTAAACAGCCATCAGACTTAATACACAGGCGTTCCTTCTAAGCTATGTTATAATTATTACTTTCATGTCTAAACTAAAAATTAATAATGTATCTTTTTAGGCATTTTTATGAGACTTTTTTCTATTATGTCTCAAGCGAGCCTTATCTTGATTTTCCCCCATTTTTTTGTCAGATCTAAATAGTGGATTCGATTATGCAATAGGCGATTTAAATATATCTTATTGCATTGCATATTTTAGTTAAAAGTAAACAGGTGCTTCGCTAGCACCCAATTTTTCAATGTCCTCTTATTTGACTTTATATCTTGAGTTTCTTTTTTATTCTTAAGGCTGTTCTCAAATTCGAAAGGGGGCAACTTTATGACATAAGTTTTAATTTATTTTTGTTCGAAAATGTATGGAACTAGCAGATGCTGTTCAGAAACTATGTAATCGAACAGTGTTTTCCGTTTTTTTTTTTGCAAACCAATAGATCTTTCAGAAAATAGCGTCAAAGTGGGCGTTTTGAACCGAATTTCCACGCGAAAAAAGAATAATCACTCAAGGAATATTAAAAACATCTTGTGTCAAACAAATGTGTCGAAGCATTTAGCGCTTGTTGAGTAGCGCAGTTGAGAACAGCCTTAAAAGATAATCTCCCCAATCAAGAAAATTTTCTTTTGCAGCTTGACTGAAATCTTAAAGGTCATTTTATGTTATTAATTATAAATAATCTGCATTTTCTCAAAGGAAAATATTTTATTCAAAATATTGAATATTTTTAATCTATTTTGTCTTTGCTACATTCACATGTTTTAAATTTTATCTTTAGAACTTCAGATATGTTCATCAATACATGCAATTTACATTCTACATGCATACAAATATAATCTAGACTCACTATGTCTCACGGTGACTGCTAGGATTAAAAGTAGAAATTATTTATATCCAATAATTTGAAACACTTAAATTACAAAAATGAGAAAATATTATATTAAATCTTTTCTAAAAAACCAGTTGGTTAACCAATTGATTTAAACCGTGCCAATCCTGCTATTAACAGAATAAAATCATAATGCAAAACCCCAATCCCAATGCAGGAATGCAAGAAAAACAAAGGCTTACTTAACCAATAGCCATGATACAGAAAAGAAAACTCACAGCCAATCATTCATTAGCATACAGAACAAAAGTAACCAATGGAGAGAATTACTTATGATTATGTCATCATTGAGGCATAATATAATCCTTAGTAAATCTTATCAAGCAATCTAAGTAGTAAAAGTGTATTTTTAGCTCAAATCTGCCATTTTGGCTATTTTTAAAAATAAAAGGATTAAAAAAAAGAAGAAGAAAGAAAACTAACTACTTGTTTTTTTTTCTTGTCTGCCATGTCGATTTAAAGCTTATAAGAAAAGTTTGATTGATTAAAAATCTTTGTCACTTAACAAATTTATTAATTCATCATTTTTCTAAAGCTTTGCTTGTAGCTGCATAACTTGGATTTTGCATTTTTCAGTAATGTGTAAAATAAATGAAAACATTAGGTAAAAAGAGAAAAAAACCAGATGGGAAAAAAACAGCATGGTTTAAAAAAAAAAAACCATTTGGTTTAAACCAGCGTGGTTTAAACCAAACAACCCTGCTTAAGATATTATATTGCAATGGCATTCACATATTTTTTCAGCAAAAGGTCCATATTGTTTAAAATACAAGTTCAAATTCACCATTTAGTTTAATCCAAGGTTCATTTGGAAATATTGACCAGCAGAGCGGGCATAGCCTGCTAGTATTAAATAAATTATGAATATATTGGGAAAATGCTTGTGTGTATGAAAAAGTAAAGAGGCAGGCAAAAAGCTCTTGTGAAAGTGTTCCTACTCTTGGCTTTTCTCTATCTCACAAAGCCTGTAACACAGGCAAGTATTGCCTTAATATATATATATATATATATATATATATATATTTAGTTTTACTAATCTAGATTAGTGAATCTCTAATCCATAAAATCTCGAGAGATTTTATGGAAAGCTCATTTTATCAGTTGTCATTAGCAGATCGTTTATATACTTTAATAGTAACTTATTCAAAGTTCTGTAATCTGGTTGATATTGGTGTATTTTAGCAAGCATAATTTGCTGAGAAAAAAGCACAGACTTAAATATTTTCTGTACTCTTTGACAGCTAAAAGGTATGCAGATGAGATAATCAGATCGCATGTTATACCTTACGCTTCAGCCATTCCTTTCTTTTAATGCATGATAATGTCAGAAGTAATACAGCTCAGCATGTGAAGAATATGTTTGAATAATAATAATAAAAAGAAGAAATACAGGGTATGTTGTACCCAGCATGCTCTTTTCAATTAAATCCTATCGAGCATGTGTGTGACACACTCAGATGATGCATTGCAACAAGAACAATGTCTCTGTTGACTGCTCAGGACTTTGGGGTAGCACTTTTTGAAAAGTGGAACAATTCTCTAACTCTTTTTGACAACCTCATCACATCTATGGAAAACAGATCTGCAACAGTCTTAACTGTTTGAGGGGACCACACACCATATAAAAATTTCTTTGTTCTCTTCAAACAACACATTTTTTGCCATTTACAGGTACTCAAATTAGTGCATTGAAACATCTTTTCATGTTCTTGTCATCATTTCAGAGTTAAAATTCTGATACGTGGTGTTTTGGTGTCCCATTTTCTATATTGTATTACCTTTAATTAATGTGTACTTCCGGTTTTATACCCATGAATGGCTGTCTTCCATGTTTTTTTGTTTGCTTGCTTCCCTATTTTTTTTTTTTTTTTTTTTTTTTTTTTTTTTAACAGTGTATATCAATTGATACTTTTTAGTATTTTGATTATAATCTTTGTTTATAGATATTTTATTGTAATCAAAGTTAAAACAGCAGTGATTTTGCTAGTTTTTTTTTTTTTAAATATTAGGTCCCTGGGACTAAGACATTTTCAGAAAGCTGGATTCTTTTTTTAACAAAAGTGGGTCTTTTTCAGAAATAAGATAGATTCAATACAAAATATGCCTATTATGCTATTATCTGCAAAATATTTTATTCTTTGCAAGGAAAAAAAAATGCATATTAGGATCCATAAAAACCCCATGAAGGAATCATAAAAAAATGTTTGTTTTTTCTTTTTTTTTTGGGGGGGGGGAGGGGGGGCTTAACATATGCTATAGTGCATCCATGGCATCACTGCAGATAATAGAGAGTATTAATTGAAAAAGTAATCTTTAAAGATACTGCCACTTCGAAAATTTATTTTCTTTCTATACTTCCTTTTCTGCTTGTTTTTCTCAGAGGCTGCTAGAGTATTTTATTAATTTTGCTTAATAAATAAAATCAAATTTTCATTAATTTTAAGCAATTACAATTGAAAATCAATCTATAAAAAATCATTATTACAGGATGCAGGTTATGGTGAAAAGTCTCTTTTTGCTCCAGAAGATGAAAACCATGAAGAAATGGAAATAAAATTGGATGATGAAGTAAGTTTTTTAAATAATTCTACATAGCTTTTATTATAGAATATTTATTTCTATAATTGAAAAAAACTTTATTAGAAAAATAAAATGTCTGAGATTTAAATATATATATAACCATTAAATAAACATTACCGACCACCAACAAAAACTGTGAAATTATGAATAAAATGAAATTAATAAGTTGACAAACATACAGTTCCCCCCAACACATATAACATAGATTCCAAGAACATAGTAAAAACCAGCAGAAATTGAATACCAGAAATAAAAACTAGATTTTTTAAAATAATTGAGATACTTAAAGGTTGAAAATAAAATGCTTAGCACTTTTGACTTTTTTTTCTTTTTTAATTTAGAATCTCTAAACTCATTGAAATTTTACTGTGAAGATATATATGGTTGGACAAAATATAATATTGTTAGAATTTTATTTTTTAAATCTCTGCTGAATTGATATGCTCTCAATATTCTGTAGTTTTAAGGCAGACTACTTATGCAAGATAAGTCAGCTGAAGAACCTTGCTGTCAAAAAACATGTACAATTAAGTTGTAGAATATCATCTCTGAAGGAGAATTTCTCGTATTATATTACCTTTAATACGCTCTTTGTTTCGAAAATTGAGTGTTGATTTTGAAAATAACTTTTTGTTTAACTGTGTATCACTGCACAAAGTGACCATATTCTAAATTTAAAGGTAAAGAGGGAGCTAAAAAAATTAACTTTTAAGATCGCCTAGTAACTTTTGGGGCTTCCTTATACTTTTATTTGTATGACACATCCAATGCATGCTGTGCCAACATTTGCTTGAATATATAACAAAAAAAAAATTGTGCTTTATAGCTTTCTTATTTGGAAGCACTGTAAGTAAATTAATTTTATAAGTTTGTTTTGTGGTGTGTTAGTTTATGGTTCTCACTGCTTTCACAGAAAGGGAAAATATTACAAGAATAATAATTGTTCATCACAAGTGTTACATAAATCATAAAAATTAATTACAGAATGATTGAAATAAATATGATCAAAGGTAATAAAATTTTAATGCTTAATTAAATGTCTAATATTTTAAAACCTTGGAATGTGACTTATTTGTAATTTATTTAAACACTAGATGACCCCCCCCCCCCCCCCCATTGTTGGTCAGGCCTGTGATAATAACCTTAAATGAACTTTAAGTTTGTATGATTTTATATCTCTGACTTGATTTTGTCTGAAATTTACATTTTTAAATGATAAATTCATGGGGGAAAAAAAAAAATAGTATCCATTTTTAGTGGTAAATGCGCTTGTTACAAGACTTTTTAATTTGAGTAACAGGATTTCACTTTTTATTACAAAATGTTATTTTTCACAAAAATATAATAAATTTCCAATCTATAATTGTCCAAATGCATATGTTATTATTTGGATATGTTATTAAAGTATGTGTCCTCTGACTGTGTGAAAAATTGATTTAAAAAAAAAAAAAAAACCCTGATATTTAATTGCAAAAAGGTTTCAAAATAATTTTTCTTGTCGACCAATGCATATATATAATTTTCGTGCTAAGATGTTGATACTGAGTTGTAAAAAGCAATTTTTTCTTCTATTATTTTTCTTTTTCATTCTTTTTTTTCTTCTGATTGATGGAAAATTTAGTAACATTTTTGAAATTGGAATTTATTATTTCCCCTTATGTATTATAATTTCTAAAATGTGCGTAATATTAATCCTATTTCAAACTGCGCAGAAAAAATGAAAAGTGACATCAAAAAATAAATTTTTTTCGAGGGGGGGGGGGGGGGGGGTTGAATTTTCGTGTTTTTTGAAATGGTTTGCAGTGTTGCAAAGAAAATTGAAGGTATGTGCTGTTTGGTATTTTTTGTTTTGTATATTTTTATTTTCTGAGTTGAAGCATAATTTTGAAATATGCTGGGAGAAGAGAGAGAGGATGAGGATCGTCCGGTATTTTAAATGTTTTTAAAAAACAGTCATTATTGTCCAAAACCTTTGAAATTTTTATGAGTTAAAAACATAATATTTTCGTAGCTTGTGTGAAACTTTTGAAAAAAAATACTGATATTTAGTGGTAAAAGGGCTCATAAGAAGACTTTTTTTTTTTTTAATCATTTGGCCTATTTCAGAAGTTAAAAAAAAAAAATAGTTCTTGTTGTCTGAACTTTTTGACATTTTCAGCAGTAAATATGATAGTTTTTGCACCTCATGAGAAAAAAAAATCATCAAAAAATAATGATATCTAGTTGTAAAAGGAATTCATTTTCTTCTTGCCTTTTTTTTTCTGATTTTCATCTTGGTCCAGTTAGCATTCCAAAAAAAAAAGAAGTTCTTATCGTCAGAATTCTCCAAAATTTTAATAGGTTAGGTAACTGTATCCAAGCCTTCTTTAAAATTTTGTGGAAAAATATGCATATTTAGTAGTAAAAAGTTAAGCCAAATGCGAGGGAAACTACTACAAAACACCTTGGTTTTTAGTGTTTTCGTCAAAATTTTCACACATTTTATTTTGTAAAAAATACTCCTATTCATCCAAATGTTTTGAAATTTTTGTAGCTGGTGTAAATCCGGTCTACAAAGATGCTCTGAAAAGATTTTGTTGAAAGACAAACGTCTAGGCACTTTTATTGTAGAAAAGTGTGTCTCCATAATGCGCAAAGTGACCTGCAATTTCGAATTTATTTAAAGGGATAAGAAATATATTTTTGAAAATCAATTGCTCCTTCAAAAAGAAAAAGTTCCCACATTCAAACTGATTCAAACACATTCAAACTGATTGCAACATTTAAGACATAGAAGTATGATCTTTCAGAATATGTCTTCCATTTTTAATTATACCAAATGGTTTGTCCGATCGAGATTAGAAATGATGACGATAAACCTCTCAAAATCCCTGCATTTGGTTCTCCATTTTGTTCTGCCGTGTATATGAGGTTCTGGGCATACACAAGTACTTTTACCGGTTCAAAATGAAAAAGATGAGTTTTTGGTGGAAATTTGTTGTGTTTTTTAAATTAATAACTTGGCTAATTATAAAAAAAAAATAAAATTTTGAGCTTCAGGTGCATCAGGACATGTCTTGGACTATTCTCATCGAAATTTTCAAATTCATACATTCAGTAGATTTTGCTAGACATGCACAGACAGACAGAGTAAAACTTTCTTTTATTAATATAGATAAATTAATATAGGAATCAATTTCAAAAACTAATTTTATAGTTTTTGAGTGTTGCTTGCATGCTTAAAACTATTATTTTCAAAATTAATCACTTAAAGAAAGATTTCTAGAGTTGTAAGAAGTTTCTGGGATTGCATGTTTTTATTGAGTTAATATATGTATTTAATTAAAATGAGTACTTTGTATGTGTGTGTGTGTGTTTTGCACTCTTCTGCAACACAATTTTTAATACCTCATTTGAGTAAACAAATTTTTGCAGAAAACATAGAGAAAAAATGATTTCAAATAGATTATATTCCATTTGAATCTAAAAGTTGGTGCTAAAATGTTTACAATTTATTGCTTAAAAATCTCATAAATGTAAATACAAAGATGCTGCCCACTGATTTTATATAGTGATCTATGGTCTACAGAGACCATTCTAGTGTTGACTTGTAGTTTTATTCTTCCCTTTTTCTTAACCAATGAAATATAATATTTAGGTGAAAGCTGCTCCATGGAATACAACACGTGCATTCATAGCTGCTATGAAAGGAAAATGCTTGCTTCAATTAACCGGATTGGCTGATCCAACAGGTTGTGCTGAAGGATTTTCATATGTCCGTGTCCCTAACAAACCTCAACAATCAAAAGTAAGAAATTCCCTTTCAAAGTATATAGATAAAGTGTTAGTATAAAGTAGACTGTAAATATAATGTTATTGAATATCAAGTATCTTTATCAGGTTTTCTACTCAGATGTTGGTTTGCACAATATTCTATAATATTTTTAAAATCAACTCTTATAATAAATTCGCATATAGGCTTCCTTGGTGTGTGTATTCTCAGTTGGTCATTCATCATTAAAAGCAGTTCAATATTGGATGTTTTACCTTAGGACGACAATAAATTTGATTATCTAATTTCTGCAAAATTGAACTTTGTAAATAGCATTAAATCTTCCAGCCTATATGGATCGCCATTTATTTTTTATTTTAAGTTATGAAATAATCTTTTAATTCCAGTTAGTTTTGTTTCTGTTAAATATTACTAAAAAAATTATTAAAAATATGTTTAAAATCTGGTTAAATATTTAGCGTTCAACTTCATTTATATTTCCAAATTAACCCCATTTAAAAAATTGTATTAAATATATATTTTCTTTTCTTAGTGAAAATTCTGCTGGTATTTAAGTAAATATGTACCATGTACCAACCATACATTACATATATCTTTAATATCCATACAGTAGAACATTGTTTTGTTTTATCCAAATAATTTAAATGAATGATATAAGAATTATACATTATGCCAGAGTTAAAAAAAAAAAAAAAAAAAAATGAAACATGTCATTGTTTGTGTACATATTATTTCTGACATCTGACATTGGTTATTTTCTCTGATATAAGAATCTATGGTAGAATCTGCTGCAGTTGGCATTTCTTATAACACAAAGATATTTTTTAAACAGTTTTATAATTTTATTCTTCCAATATGTATGGAAAATCAATATAATTTTCAATTATCTTTTATAAGTCAAATATTAAATAAATAAAAATATAAATATGTAAAATAAAAGTGGTCATTCTTAACCTATTTAATTTTACTATATTCTATGAAGACAACCGTTGGTAAAACCTTGAGTTTATTTATGAAAAGATTTCTTTCATGTATAGTGCATGTAAAAACTTTAAGGACAGCAAAAAATTGTACATATTTTGATAAATTTAATATACGATAGTTGAAATGGTAATTTAATGTTGATCATAACTTGGAAATACTGATATAAAAATCAATAAAATATATCTGTGAACTTTTTATTGCAAAAAAATAATAATTATGCAAACAAACGCTATTTTTTACCTGTGTAAAAACTTTAAGGATGCAACTATTTTTTTTTATAGAAATAACATGTGTAATTATTATTCATTTACACAATAAAAACTCTTCTGCATAGTAATTTTTTGATATTTTCTATCAAGAGTTTTGTTAGTTTTATAACAATGCCAAAAGCAAGTAAACTGACTAAATATGAAAAAGATGCTGTTGAATCTTTTGCATTATCAGAAATTAGTTGTAGATCTATTACAAAAGAGGTAGGAAGATCTAAAACTGTCATGAACAATTTCTTAAGATAAAAGATGAGTATAGGAAAAAAAAACCCACTGAAGGCAGACCAAAAGTCTTGTCACACAGAAATGGAAGGATAGTTTTAAAGTTAGCATCAACTAGAAAATACTCAAGTAAAGAAAATTTACAAACGACTTGGCTCCAAAAGTGCAAGAAAACAATCTGCAATACAGTTAATCGATTTCAGAATTTTCATACACACTAAAATTGTGTAAACCCCTTTTACTGACCAGCCACAAAACCCAGCGCTTACATTTTACAAGATAAGTGATGACTTGGGACGACAAATCAGTGCGGATTATTTTCATCAATGAAAAGAAATGAAACTTTGATGGTCCTGATGTCTGGAAATGTTATTGGCATGATTTGAGATAAGAAAAGAAATTTTCTGAAAACGTCAGTTAGGTGGCTGATCCATTATCCCTTTGCACTCGTATGTCCAGTCTGACTGGACATCATCTTTCTTTTCAAAATTTGCTTTTGGCACCAGTAATAAAGGAAAATAAAATTTGCCTTATTTAATTAGAGCATTTTTGAAATTGTTTACTTGAAAGAAACTTCTTTTAAAAAAGTGGTGTCAACCAAATAAAATTTTTGTAAGGGACACCCAGGTCGAAAGGATTATGACATGGAGATGCTTTTCGTTTAGCAGTGTGGTGTCATTTGCATTTCTTTCAGGAAAAGTTAATTCAAAGGCATATCTAAAAACTCTTTCTGACCATATTACACCTGTTGCAACACTTCTGGAAGGAGAAAAATGGATTTTTCAGCAAGATAAAGTGTTTATACTCACAAGCCATGATACAAAACTCTGGTTTCAGAAGAAAAAAAAATTGAAGGTTTGCAATCTTGATCTAAACCCTATCGAGAACTTATGGAGAGATCTAGCTAGACGAATTTATAAAAGTGGAAGACATTATTCCTCAGCTTCAGAACTCAGATCTATGATTGAAGATGAATGGTATAAAACCAGTCTCGAACTGTTCCACAAATCAATAATGTCCATGAAAGATAGAATATTTGCAGTCATTAAACTTAATGGTGGTTGCATAATATATTAAGTATTTGTTTATTTGTTACTGTATTGTTTTTATTTTGCTGTCCTTAAAGTTTTTTCACAAGCAGAAACAGTGTTTTTTAAACAATTAATTTATTTTCGTAATAAAATATTTACAGATGAATTTTGTTGACATCTTTATAAGCATTTCAACTATATGATACACATTGTAGTAAACATTTTTTCATCTGATTTGAAATTTATCAAAAAAAAAAAAAAAAAAAAAAAAATTATATTTTTTACTGTCCTTTGTACTGTTTGTGTAAAATTTCTTGAAAAAGGAGCCAGAAGTTTTTACACACACTGTATATATGTGTGATATCTGTCTATCAAATTATTGCTGTTAATAATGGAAGAAAGGTTGCACTTTTTTTTACTTAAGTAATAATTTCAGATATATTGAACAAAATTTTATGTGTATTTTTTCTTGTGTAACTTTTAAAGTTTAGATACTTTTTTTGTATTTTATTATTATTATTATTATTATTATTATTATTTTTTTTTTTTTTTTTTTAAGCCATTAACGAAATGTTATTTGACACATTTTAGTTTTTTAGCATGCTATTACATTCGTTGATGTTCTCCTGCTTCCAATACTTTTCTTTTTGTGCTGTCTGCATGTGACTACATTATGCTGATAAGATTATCATCAATGTTTTTTTTTTTTTTTTTTTTTTTTTGATTCGATGATTTTTCAACTCTTTTGGTTTATCTTGATCTGTTGTGAAATACCATGGCAATTTGTTATGAATATTTCCATAGCATAGGTTATAGTGTCACCAGATTCTGATTTTTCTCTTTTTTTATGAGAAGCTTTTGAAAAATATCAAATCTAGCTATCTTATTTATTGTTCTTTACACTATGAAAAACATTCTAAATAATATGTCTAAAATGAATGTGCATAAAAATTAGTTAGCCAGGATAATTCTTGGTCACCGAGTTTCTGGGGGTAATTATTGGTCATTTTCATTTTTGTTATCAAAATAACAATTTATCAACTTGTAAAGAATTTTAAAGATTGGACCCATTGCTTTGCAATGTATGCCTTAATTATTCGTTTAGTTGAAATTTAATATTTAAAAAAATTATTCAAAACTGCTACTCAAATTTCTGCAAAACAACATTGACCTTGATTTTTACACATTTTACAAAGTTCTGTGTCATTTTAAAGTTTTAATTATTTTATTTTTATTTTATTTCAACTGTGATATATCACAGTTTTTAAAAGTGATTATAAAATTTTTCTCTACTATATTGAAAACTTTTATATGATCAAACCAAACTAAGGTTATATTTGTGAGATAATTCCTGGTCACTGGGGTAATTCTTGGTCAGTGCTTAATAATGTAATTTTACAATATTTATGCTTGGTATTTTATCTATTATAACTGTGTACCCTAAAAACTATTTGTGGTGACGATCCATCACCAACACACTTGGTCACGCGACAATAAAGTGGTAGTACAAATGATAGAAATATTACCCGATCCGCGTTGTGAAAGATCAAAAGAGGGTAATATTAATTAATAAAATAGGAGGAGAATAAATTTTGAATAAAATTATACGTCAATACTCAGAATCGACTTATTTAACGTTAAAATTTATATTCAGGATTCAGTGGGTTGCATAGATAATTATTCAATTTAATATTTTCTAAAATTAAACTCTTAAAACTCATAAACTTAATAAACCTCTGAAAAGAAAGAATAAGAATAATGCTTCAAAGAAAAGATAGGAAATGCACATATAGAATCAAATTTTATTATTTTCAAGCACATAACTTCCATATATCAAACATAATTACTCTTAAATGCATATTAATTTGACAGCATACTCAGTTACATGAGATCTCGTAACAAGATAATTATGAGTCATATCTTTGTGGAATTTTGGATTCAAAACGTTGGTTGAAGTTCTCACAGCACAAATAAATGGGCTTCTTAGCCAAGTTATTGACAAATTTCCAACGCTGATATTTTAATGTTATGATTAGTCCATAATAATGACAAATATTCACAACTGCATTAAAATTTTGCCTATAAAATATTAGACACAGAAAATCCTACGCACACAATATAAATATATAGTAAAATAATGGCCATATATTAAGTAATAAACTCACCATATACCTCAGACGAAAGGGGCGAAAACACTTCCTGTAGAGCACTGATAGTTCTTATCACTAGGTAGATTTGGTCTGCACCTTTCAAATTTTGAAAGTCACTTTTGACCGAGCACATTAAAGTTCATATAGTCTCTTTTGGCTGAACTCTTTATACAATCACAGTGATAACTGGAACTTTTCGGTGTGGCATCCCATCTCATCCGCTAGTGGCAATCAGAGAAATGGTGGTGTGGCATCCCATCTCATCCGCTAATGGCAATCAGAAAAATGGTGTCGCACTCCTAGGTCAGAGTTCTGTCCATAATCAATTCAGGATGATGAAAAGTTTTTGCAGAGTTCCATCCATCAATAGCCATCAGAAACGTTGGAGCCCTCCGAGATCAGACTTCTTTCCATATCCGATACAGGGTGATGCAGGATTTCGCAGACTTCAGCTTATCAACCTAGCCCTTTTGGTCACAAGACTAATCCCAGAACTTCCTTCAGGAGGAGCGACATAGGTGGAAGACAAAATCCAAGTGTCTCTTTTTTTTTTCAAAATCTTCCTCCACAAAAAAAAAAAAAATGGGCGTATTTCATTAGTACAATATGATTTTTTTTATTCGTCGATTGGTGCTTCTCTCTTACTGGTGCGCCTGATCTCTTGGCTGTGGTTCACTTTTTCCCCCTCTTCTGGGCGTCTCCGTATTTTTCCAACGCATAGCTAATTTTTTCTCTTCGTTTACGGGGATCTGACGTCACCTGTGAGCTTCGGACCCACTCTGCCACACACGATGATACCAATAAATAGTAGCCCTGTCAGTGCTAAGTGCATCATAAATAATTGTGACTGGCTTTATTATTAACATGTCTTATATGGCGTCCATGTGCCCTTCCTATAAGTTTTTTTGCCCTATTTTCGTCTGAAGTATATGTGAATTTTTATCACACTATTAATTTTCATATAAAATATTACAAAATTCTTAATTGCCATATTACGAAATACATTCAATATTCACAAACCTTAAATTTTTACAAATGAAATGATACCAAAAACATATATATGCATCCATATACTTATTATAAATTATGATTTTTCTGTATCTAAATACCCTTAAGATTTTTTACAAATTAATTTACTTTATTTATTTTATAAAGAAATATTTGTCAAAATGCCATTTATTATTTTCTCTTGAATAATAATAGGTTGTTCTGTTTTGTATAAATATTTTAATTGTATAACAAGCTGTGTGTATAGATTTCTATACCACACTATTGTCTTACAACTTTTTTTTTTTTAAACTAGACATGTAAAGTAGCATCTTTAACTGTAACTGTAAAGGAAGAAAATAGTAAATGCTCTGAGGATAAGACATACTAGTTGACTGAACAATCAACTAGAAATACTATCTCATTCCAAAGTGGTGCTTAAAAATATACGTAATGCAATAGAGGAATATAATTATTATGCTGTGTATTATGATAAAGATCCATATTGAAGTTTGCGTAAAATTTCTTGAAAAAGGAGCCAGAAACTTAAGTTAGCTTAAGCAAGATAGGATAAAAAATATAAACATTCACTATATATTTTGTGAACCATTAAATTTGCAAGGTATTAATTAATCCATTCACAGTAGATGAAGAAGTAATAAATACTACCAATAAATGTTACAAAAATTCTTTGGCTAATTAATGTTTTGTAAAATGTACAAGAGTCTTTTGCACATCAAATAAATTTGTATTTATACCCAAAACAAAGTCTAAGTGTTATTTTTCCATGATTCTGAGATGAACAAAACTTTTACAAGATTCATTCTACATATTTTACTACTCAGTCTTAAAAAAATTAAACTTTACTACGTTATTTACATAAAAAAGGATTTTGACCAAGAATTATCCTGATTCCGGGATAATTCCTGGTCACTTAAAACTTATAAGTGTTTATTTATAAGTATTTATAGTTATAAGTGTTTATATATATGTT
This sequence comes from Maratus speciosus, assembly GCA_963932465.1. Classification (NCBI taxonomy): domain Eukaryota; kingdom Metazoa; phylum Arthropoda; class Arachnida; order Araneae; family Salticidae; genus Maratus; species Maratus speciosus. Next base: position 294,315,574 of record OZ010791.1, read on the forward strand.
TAAGTAAGCATTTTATTAATAGCCATCCAGGGGTGCTTATTCCATACCAAAATTGGGAACAATACGTTTAATAGTTTTTATAATAATTGGATGTTGTTGATTTTTGACCAGAATTACCCCGGGTGACTCTAAATCTGAGAACGTTGATAGATTTATCAATTGCTAATTTAAAAATCATTGTTTTGAGCCATTACTTCATCTTGTTTTTTGTACACAATACTTCAATTCATCACATTTTAAATTTTTATTTTTCAAATTATGAAAGTTGCTGCCATTAGGCTTTGTCCAGTGCTTATAAATTTATTTGAACACTAAATCTTATTTACTTAAAAAACTTACTTAAATTATCAAAATGTATTGCTTGTACTGTAGGAAGAATGTAACACTCAAGCATCTGCTAAGAAAACTGTTACAGGTACTGATGCAGATTTAAGACGACTTTCTTTAAGTAATGCTAAACAACTGCTTCGAAAATTCAATGTGCCAGAAGATGAGGTAAGAAATTGTATTTTGAAAGGCTAGTTTATTTATATATATATATTTTTTTTTTTCATTTAATTTTTTTTTTTTTTTTCCCCAGATAAAAAAATTATCTAGATGGGAAGTAATTGATGTTGTGCGTACCTTATCTACAGAGAAAGCAAAAGCTGGAGAAGAGGGTATTAAATAATTTTCTTTCTATGTAAAATATTAAGTGTTTTTCTAAAGCATCAAAGTTCCACATTGAAATTTGACATTTTAACATCAATTTCAGTATTTTATTTTCACTTTAAAGTGAAAATAGAGGTTAATAAATTGTCTTTTATTTATGGTTATTATTCTCTGAAATCTTTGCATTTAACTTTTTCTTATTCCTAATTATACACATTCCTGTTATTTAGTTTTTTTTAGGTATTGTAAAAGTTTTGAATCTTGTTATATGTGTTTTTTATTGAATACTTTGTGGCAAGTTTGTTAAGCATTCAGTTGCAAAAAAATGCCTTTTGTTTTCTATTGCTGTCCTTCATTTTAATCGTCTGGTAGTTTATTTAAAATATTGAAAAAAAATTATTTATTAAATTTATGATCTAGATTTTTCTAACTCGTATTTATTCTATTTTTAGGGTTTCATACTTAAAAAGTGAAAACGGAACCATTATAAGATCACTCCTGTGTCTGTCTGTCACAGCCATTTTACTCGTAAACTATGGAACATAGAAAGTTCAAATTGGGGGAAGTAACAAAAACTATTGACCCACATATTTACAGATTATTAAACATTCACAAATATATTTAGGGAAAATGTAGAGGGGCTAATTAAGTTACTTGAAAAAAAAAATCTTTCCTTTGTATATTGTGTGAAAGCTTTTGTACTGCTGAATTCAAAAATACATTTCTTTTAATTTTAGGTATTATATTTTCAGAGATATTGTCGAAAATGTTTGCAAAAATATATTCCCCCCATCTATTTCCGAATTTACTGAAATTAAAATTATGAAAAAATTAGAGGTAATAGTCATTAATTTAAACCTTGCAGGAAAACTATAGCGATTACTCTAGGTCACATAGTTTTTGAGAAAAGCACATTTTTGCGTTACACACAAATTTCGATCTGTGGGCATTCAGCAAAAGTGTTGAGGAGCACTGGGGGTACCTATTGTAGCAGAAGTATAAAAGCATTGTTGGTAATGATTTTCCAAAAAAATCATCGCTAATTAGTCGAGATATTAACCCTTAAAGACACGGATGGTTTGGACATACATAATGGCAGAGTCGGCATACTCTATGTACCATCGGCGTTTAAAGCCTAGATAACAACTTTTCATGATATATTTGTGTATGTGTAATGCAATACCCAGTAGCAGTATAAAAGCAATAAACATCAAATTGTTAAAAACAGACTAATTTAATTAGAATTAATCACATGAATACTATGGGATTTGCGACTAGATTGCATTGATTGGATCTCTCAATATGTCTCCCGTGTCTTTAACCCCCTTGGGGACGAGTGACCAGTATATGTGCTGCGTAAAGTGCTCAGAATACAGAATCAGCGATTATTCTCACCAGTAAATGTTTATTGTAAACTTTGCCTTATTTAATCTGAGCATTTTCCTGATTCAATTAGGCAAACATTTTTGTTTTTAAAAACCGGTGATAAAAGATTAAAAATTTTGTAAAAGACCTTCGTCCGGAAGGGGTTAAAAGTTAATTAAAAACCTATCTGGAAAAACGTTGTGCGGATCAAGGCAGTGTTGTAACCTTGCAACCTCCAAGCAGACTTGTATAAAACCAAAAACTTTCTGCGCACATAAATATGGGGTCAAAAACTTTCTGCAAATTAATTTAATGATTAATCAAGGGTGATTCTGAGTCAGAAAAAAAAAAAAAAAAAATTCTGAAATTCACAGCAGAAGGGGGGGCGGGAATCCACTCCTGGGATTAACTATGCATCTTTTCCGCTGTCATTTGACAAAATTCACGTTCTTTTAACGAACTTTGCGTTTTTTCGCAATCCCCTGACGAAATTTGTGGGTTTTTTTGCAATATTTTGGTGCAATTTGCATTTTTTTTCTCGATTTTTTGTCTAAATTTGTGATTTTTTCCGATCTTTTGATAAAGTTTGCGGTTTTTCGCAATCTTTTGACGAAATTCGCAGTTTTTCCGCGATCTTTTCTTGAAGTTAGTGATATTTTTGCGATTCTTGGACGAAATTTGTGTTTTTTCCGTGATTCTTAGACGGAATTTGCGTTTTTTTCGGCAACCATTTGTCAAAACTCTCAATATTTTCTATGTCCGAATTTTCGGAAATCAATGCCTTAAATTTTCGGAACAGAATCACCCCTATGTTTAATAAAATAACGTGTAATATTATTTTGACGATATGAATTAACAACAGTAGTTTTAAAATAATTACCATTTAAATGAAAAATTAATTAATATTAATTACAGAATGATTATGTTGGTTAGAAAAAAAAATATAGCTGAAAATCCATGATAAGAAGCGGTTCTTATCAATTATTTTGTCAATGCATTTAGAAACAGCCCAATCCAATATTGTGACCTCTTCGCCCAAAATGCCAGTCACTCTTTTCACAGAAATAATGGACATTGCTTGTGAAATAACTGAATCACATTTTGTAAGGAGAGCTCCATTCATAGGTACCATCATTAAACAGATCGATGAGTTTTTATTGTGGCCCTTTGATGAAATTCCCGTTTTTTTCCGCGGCCCTTTGACGAAATTCCCGTTTTTTTCCGCGGCCCTTTGACGACATTCTCTTTTTTTTCTGCGATCATTTGACGAAATTCCCATTTTTCCGCGATTCTTTTGACGAAATTTGAGTTTTTTCGCGATATTCTGACGAAACGTGCTTTTTTCTGCTATCCTTTGACAAAATCGTTTTTTTTTCTGCGATCCTTTGACGAAATTTGTACATTTTTTTCGCGATCTTTTGACAAAATTCACACTTTTTCTGCTGCGTTTTGACGAAATTCGCGTTTTTTTTCGCGATCTTTTGACGAAATTAGTTTTTTCTGCGATTCTTTGACAAATTTGATTTTTTTTCGTGATCTTTTGACAAAATTCGCACTTTTTCCGCTATGTTTTTATGAAATTTGTTTTTTCCCTGCGCTACTTGGACGAAATTTGCTTTTTTCTGTGATTCTTTGACGAAATTCGCTTTTTTCGCGATCATTTGAAAAAAATCGCTTTTTTCGCGATCCTTGACGAAATTCGTGTTTTTTTTTTTTTTCACAATCCTTTGACGAAATTCACGGTTTTTCCGCGACCCTTTGGCGAAATTTGTATTTCTTTGGCGATCTTTTGACGAAATTAAGTTTTTTCTGCGATTCTTTTACGAAATTACGTTTTTTTGCGATCCTTTGACAAAATTCACGCTATTTCTACTATGCTTTATGAAATTCGTTTTTTTCCTGCGCTCCTTTGATGAAATTTACCTTTTTTCTGTGGTGCTTTGACAGAATCATCTTTTTTTTTCACGATTCTTTAAAGAAACTCGCGTTTTTACCGCGGTCCTTTGACGAAATTCGCGTTTTATCCACGATGCTTTGACAAAATTGGTATATTTTTCAAGAAACGATTGTCGAAATTGGTTTATTTTCGGTGATCATTTGTTGAAATCTGCAATATATTTCAGCGATATTTTTTTATGTTTGAATTTTCGGACTGATGGCTGATTTTTTTTAATTTTCGGAAAATTCAGAACAGAATTACCCCCGGCAAAAAATAAATAATCCTACATAAAATTGGGAACATTTTTAATTTTTCGATATTTAAAAAAAAAAAAAAAAAAAAAAAAAAAAAAATACAAGAACAAAAATTACGTTTCTTTTTTTTCTAAAAAATTTTCCGCAAAGTTCCGAATTTTTCGGAAAATTTTCCACGCACGGCATGCATCTGTATTATACAACTCTGCCTCCAAGATTATTACTATTCTGAATTTAGTTTCATGAAATGCCAAATGAAGTTTAAATATGCACTACTTTTATTATCAGTACCAAATTAAGTTCATCATAAACATATTAGGATAAGATTTAAGAAATGAGTTATACAGAATAGCATTATTTGATATTATTTAGGCTTCATATCTCTTTGAACTTTATGGTATATCCATTCATACTTTTCTGGTATATACAGCTATACCCAACCCTACGTTGTATTGTTTTTTACAAAGTCTTATTATTCTTTTAGCAAAGATTTTTTTTTTAATGATACACTTAATAATTCATATATTTATTGTACGGAACCCTCTGAGTTCGAGTAATACTCGCACTTGACCGTTTATTTAAAGTAATATTTCTGTTACAGGTTCATTGTGATTGAAAATATGATAATTGTATTGTGTGTCTTTATCATTTATTTTAATATTTAACCCGTTAATGATGATCAGCACATATTCATACCATATAAAATGTGCAAAATCCTTTAATTTGAATATCCCTTTTTCCAATTAGTAATTTTTGCTTTATCCATTCAGATAATTTCAGTGATTAAATAAGATAAAAATTACTATTCAGAAATAGTGGTGCCAAAAGTTAAAAAGAAGTATACAAGAATCTTATCACAAAGGAGTTAAAGAACACAAAGTTCTCTTTTATGTTAAAAAAAAAAAGAAAATAAAGAATTTAAAATTGATTTGTTCATTTAAATGTATCTTTTTAATTCTGTTTTATATTACTCATAATTTTTTCATGTTTATGTGAGATTTTTTAATACTTTCAGCAATGAGCAAATTTGCTCGGGGCAACCGTTTCAGTATAGCTGAGCATCAAGAGAGATACAAAGAAGAGTGTCAACGAATATTTGACTTACAGAATCGGTATGTCCATAAGTAATACATAAAAAAAATCTTTTTGATTAAAAGTGTTGAAGAATGTGATTTTGCACATTTTTACAAAATTCAAAGGTTTGTAAATTTTGCATAATTTTTGAACTAATAGAGATAAATAAAAGGGAAAGTATTCTTAATAACACCATAAAATTAAGAGATGCCTCTCAAAAGAACTTTGTATTTCTTCATCAGGCACAAAGAATATGTGCTACACTTAGAAAACAGGAGCAAGACTGAGTGAAAAAGGAGAAAAGCACAGGATAATAATAATTTTAAAAAAACTACCAATAGGAAAACAGAAGGCATCTATTAGTAGCAGAGAGAACATTGGCCAATCAGAAGACAAAACAGAATGATAAATATGAAGCAAAATGAAAGAAAACCGAATGATAAATATGAAGCAAAATGAAAGAACAAAGTCAGAAAGGGAAATGAAATTATAAGAACTACAAAAAAAAAAAAAAAAAAAAAAGAAAGAGATATTAAATAAATAAATAAAATTAAAATAATTATTTATATATTTAAAAATTAAAACTAAGAATCAATTACAACAATAAGTAAATAAATAAAATGATTATGTGTACAAATATAAAAGTAAACTGTTTAAAAAAAAAGTGTGTACAAATATAAGAATAAACTTTCTCTCTATTCTAAAAAAAAGTAACTACCGCTGTCACTGCCGCCGGTTTTGAATTTTTTGTGACCGGAGGTCTTTCTTCGTTAATATTAAGAAAAATATTGCACACAAAAATATGAAAATCGGTGGTATTATAGAGAAATGTTTGATAAACACGCTGATGCAGACAGTTTTCAAATCGAAGAATTATTTTAAGAGATATTTAATGATAAAGTTGGACAAAATCGTTCCATTAAAAAAGTTTTATAGGAGCAAAAACTATGCATGGGGATTTAATCATTTTTAGATCATTTTATATGTGTGAAGTTCCCGGTGTGCAGATTGTTTTTATTTTTTTAATTTGACTCATTTTTTGAGGTTTTATTTCTATTTTAAATTCATATTTTCAGCATTTTGAGAGAGATTTTTTACAGATTTTAGAAAATGGTATTAATTTAAACTGTTGCTAACTGGAAAAAAAAAACATTTGGAATTAGAATTAAATAATTACGTATAAAAAGCAGGAACTGATTAAAAATTACATCATAAAAACTTTATTGACACGTGAGTTTTAAAAGAGAAAGGATATTGTAAAATAATAAATTCATCAACATGCGTTAGAAGTCTTAAATAGGAGAAATTACGTCACATTTGCATCACATTACAGTTATTACATAAAATGAACAAAAAATAATGTTGCAAAACAGTTTAAATTTAGAAATTGCTCGAGACATTTATTTGGTTTATTTATTTATTGAACAACAAACATATGACTTGTTTGCTTGACATGAGAGTCCCGCTTATAAGTTAATGACCAATATCGCCAAATTATATAAATTGCCAAACCACTTGCCAAATTATACAAGTTGACGTAATTTTTATTTTAAATAACGAAAGAACAAATAAATTAGTATAAAAATACAAATACAAATAAAACGCCAAAATAAAAATCAATTGATGGCGTAAACACATGTAACTTCCTTACAGTCAAGTGAATGTGATATTTACGATCAACCATCATTGGCATTTAATCTTAGTCTGGCGATAGATTTTTGGTCGATGGGATAACCAAGTAGTACCGTTATAATTTATCACTCAAAAAGTTAAAAAAAAATGCTAACTGGTGAGTTAAAAAAAAAAGCTATTGGCGGGATTTTAACCCAGCTAACATAAAAGTACCAAGAATTCTTTGCGATCATGGCAACTTTTATGTAGTTTTATTCGAAAAAAATAACTTTGATTCTTTAATCAAGATGGAAATCTTTCTTATGAAAAACGAAGGAACTGTTGATGATAGTCACATGACTTAGGTTGTTATTATAGAGATTGCTTTCAATTCTAAAAACAGCGCAAAGAATAATATTTCCAAACGATTAAAAATTTACACATGACTATTAAAAACAGAAAAAATCTTTAAAATTACTATTAAATGAGTACGTGTTAAAAGCAGGAAAATATTGAAAATTATGTCTTGAAAATTGTATTTAAAAGAGAAAGGAAACTTTAAAATAGTAAATACATTAATAAGCATTTAACCCTTTCAGGGGCAAGTTACTTCTATTTGTATAATGTTGAAATGAGTGAATGGCACCAGAATTTACAACCAAATTTCGAAATAATAAAAGGAAAATTTTCATCCCAATATTCTGGTGCCAATATGGCATTTAAGAATTAAAATTAAATGTTCCAAAAATGAACCACCGCCCTTGAAGGGGTTAAAGCAGTAAATTGTATTATATCAATCGTTTTATAACGCTGTTAAAAATACCGGTCGGCAAAGACTCTGTTTACTTAATTCATTGTATTTTAGCTTCTTTTGAAATGTTTAACTGATCATCTTTAACCAAACACGAAAACAACCACTGAATGTCTTAACAGCAACTGATTCGGTATTAAATTTTCGCAAGGAAAGGGAATTGAATGGAAACCCATTTACAGTGAGATCGCTATAGGTTCTTTCATTATAATTCAATCTTCTCTAATCTTTTAAAAACCGATCAAATTAGCACACTTTTAGATTCTGCTGTGTCTGAACGGGGGTTGGCGAGCGTAGCTTGCAGAGGGCAAAGCCCCCTAGTTTTTTTTTAAAAAGAGAAAAAATGTGTGTACAAATATAAGAAAGAACTACAAAAAAAAAAAAAAGTTTTAATGGTTGAACTGAAAAAGTTTTTCTAAGTTGCAGAAAGCATAGTTGAGTCAGTTTTTATTAACTATTGCATTATGATTAAGATAAACGGCTAAATTTTCAAGAAAGTCTAATTCAGAGGTGCTGTGGGCATTAAAAATAATTTTAGCATTTTGAAAGTTAATACTATGGCCGGAATTCCAAGAATTATTGCCAATAGAAGATTTCTTTGTGCCTGATGAAAAAAAAAAAAAGGTTCTTTCAAAAGCACCTCTTAATTTAATGGTTTTATTAAGAAGTTTTTTGGTTTTATTTATATATCACACCAGTTTACTCAAATTTTTGTAATAGAGATAAAAATAAATAAATAAAAATCTGAAATTTGCATGCTTTTTTCTATCAAAGCATGTAAATATTGTGGATTTATCTATTTTTTAAAAGTATATTGAGTACTTTAACTGTTAGTGAAGTACTGGTCAAAATGCCAGTTTTTGTAAAAATATATTGCCATGGGGGTAGAAAGATAACAGTATGGACTATGTGTTATTACAAGATAAAGAAATAAAAGCAAAATTTAGTTTAGTATTAAGTTTTAAAATCCAGGGACATGCAGTGGTCCTTCTCTGCACCTTCTCTTTGCCAGCACCCATGGATTGATCAAGTATTGCAGAAGTACTGCATGTGAATTAAATATTTTTAATGGGTTAATTCATTTCTGTAATAGACTTTTTTTCTTGTCTGGGTTTAATGTTCTCAAAATACAATTAATCAGATTTCAATATTTTGTGTTTCTGTTTAATATTAAACTAGATTTAACAAGACCAGTGCTTCTATTTTAAAAATATTAACTGTAAGTATGGAAATTATGTTTTAATTAACTTTTTTGATATGCAGGGCTTTAGGATAATGTTACATGAGCAAACTAGACAAAGTGTAAAAATGAATACCTGTTCTGGTAAAATAGAGATCTGCTGGGAATCAATCACATGACGTAAGGGGGTAAAAAGAACACAGCTCGTCATGGTGTTTTCCCCAGCATGCACGTTGGCTGGCAGATATTGTCTACAGTATCCTGCTCCTGTGAGCATTACTTTTTATGCTTTAATTTGATTTTTCTTTATCAGAGATAAAGAGATTTTTATTTCTGTTATAATAGATGTGAAGCAATTAATCTTTGAGATATGAAAACCTCCAGTATTGTGGGGACCCATCATCTGTATTATATATATATAAAAAAAAACAGTTTTTCTTAGATTGAGATTTGTTTTACCCTTATAAAAAAAAATTCAAACAAGTAGAAAGAAGATCAGGTAATTATCAATAAGTTATTTGAATAATTATTATTTATTTTACATAAACAAGATATAAATTACAGTAACCCTTCGCTATACTCACATGTTGGGAGATAAGGAAGGAAAGCGTTATATATCCAACTATGAAAAATTACTAAGTGCATTAAAAAATTAAAACTAATGATAATTTACAAATAAATATTTTATATTTGTCTCTAAAACATTTCTTTAATAGATGCGTTACACATCTTATTTAAATTAATACTGAAAAATGTATTTATTGTAATAGACAAACATATATGATAAAGTTACTTAGAGAGGTTATTGTTCATAAAAAAAAAAAAAAATCTTTTTTTTTTCTTTTCTTTTTTCTATTTATTGAATCCCTGTAGTGTGTAAAATAAGCCCCTAGAACAGTTAATTGCCGAAACGTCAGTGAAGGCTTACTGTGGAGACACGAAAAGTTTTGATTTCCGGATGTCTGTCTGTCTGTCTGTCTGTCTGTCTGTCCGTCTGTTCCGCGATAACTGCCGCAAAAAGCACCCGATCAGCTTGAAATTAATTGGGCATATTTGTGAGATACCCGGACGTAGCTGTATAGTTTTTGGTTAAATTTGGTTCATTCGTTCGGAAAATATGGAATATTTCATTTTTCTTTATAATGCTTTTCTACGGCAAGTCAGACGATTTTCAAATTTCGATTTGTTGAAAGAAAATGGCACGTTTGATTAATGGATTTAAATGTCAAATTATACTAAAATTCCAAATAAAGGTTTTAAATTATTCCTATTATATTGAAGTTTTATCAATATATCTATAAGATTTTTTTATTTACGTGTATAATGTTTTGAGGACATTTATACATGTATTCCAATAATATAAAGAATTTTTAAATTAATTTTCTTGTTTTACATGATACATATTTCTTTTTTTTTCTTTTCTTCGTTGCCTAGCGACTGTTATTAGTAGCCTATCATTGCTTCAAATATGAATGAAGTTAGTAAATTACGTTAATTTGTTGCATGTACTATTAAAAGGCTATCACAAAAAATATTTTATCGCGCCAAATCGATGCAATTTATGCAATTAACAGTGGGCACGATAATGAATTATTTTCCAGTAGATTTATAGATCTCCAGATATGCATATTTTGGGGGGCTTTTAATATGTTATTGCTATCGCATGGATTAGGATGTTTAAACTAATGTTTAACCATGCTATTAGTGAAAAAAAAAAGTACAGTTAAAGGCATGTAAATCCTTTTTAACACTTTCCAACATGGATGAAAAGTATTTATGACTTCAGTTTTTCTATCTGTCGCCTGCCATGTTTCTCTACGTGCTCTAACTCGCGTAAATATAGCCGGGATTGCATGTAATTGATATACGTTATTGAGGTTTGCCAAAGTATGTTTGGTATTAAAAATGAAGAGTGTAGCATTCATAGCTTAATTACAGGGGCCCTCAAAACTATTCCGTTACATTATAGTCTTTGGGAAAAATCGTCTGCGGTGTATTTTAATAATGTTACACAATTTTAAACGTAATGAAATTTATATACTTTATTAAGGTGCACTAGAACCTGGTTACTATAAAATATGTTATGTGTAGCACTTACAGCATGCATACAGGGAACTCAAAAGTATTCATAATATTACAATCTTTGAAGAAAATCCTTTTGTGGCGTTTTTTAATGATGTTACTCTGTTACAAAATAATAAAATTGATATGTATTTTTGAAACATTTTTGTAGTATATGGGGTGCAAAGCATATGTTTTTTTCAGGGTCACACAAAAGTGGTCGATTAAAATGTGGTCTACGGGGGAAAAAAACTCTTCACAGCTTATTTTAACACATTAGCGACGGGAAACGAAAATTCTCGTTTTTATTCAGAATACATCATTGGCTAAGGGAGTGACTTCTACCTTACAGAAAAGACATTTATATTGTGTTGTCCATATTTTTTATAGATTGTAAGACATTATATATTACATCCGTACATTGAAAGATATTTACTGCTGCATAAACATGAAAAACATATCTCAGAAACCAAATTCCGAGACACTTTCAGAAGAGGGAGGAGCTTCTACTGTTTTTAAACCCAGATTAAATTAAATTGCCTGTCGTCAGTGTGTTAATTGTGTTGCACTAATTCAAACATTATGAAATTAAATTACATTACTGTGATTGACTACAAGAAGCTTGAATATGATTTGTATCGTATTTATCGTTCATTTATAGGGTCACATAAAATATTTCGGATACAGTTCTGGTCTATTAGGGATGATTGCTGAAGAGCATTTTCAATTATGGTGTGCGTTTTAACGTTAAGTAAATATGTGCTTAATAAGTAGTGCTTAAATATTGTATAGACCATGTACAGGGATACACAAATGAATTCGTAAGTATAAATGAAAATGAGCGCGAATTGCTTCAGTGTTTTTTTTTTTTTTTTTTTTTTTTTTTTTTGAGTTATGTATTTCCCAGCCCAAATATATTTAGTATACTAACAAATGTTTGCAGAATTTAAATAGAACCATATACAGGACTCCTCAGAAACTGGATATATGGTGCACACTATGCATACTAATCCCCGGAAATGTGATATGAGCAGTTTTAAGAGGGTTTTTTGTCTGCATTAAATTTAAATGTTATAGACGACGCGTAAAAATCTTCACGTAATATACAGGGCTGTAGAAAAGAATTCATGTACGTTTCCGTCTATTGGTAGAATTTACTAAAGGACATTAACACAATTAATTGATAATTACAAATGTAAATTAAATTACACTACGAAGGGGTTCAGGGGGGCTCTGCCCCCCTGAAGAAATCCACTTTATTATCTAAAAATTACCAGAATAAGTAGCTCATGAGATTTTCAGAATACCATTACATAACAAGGGGTTTAATTTAACGCTTCTAATGTCAGAAACCTTCGAAATATTTTTTCGTTTTATAAATGTTTATGTAATTTCAAAACTTTAAATTTCGTTTTTTGTAGAAAGATTAATATTACTCAAAGGATGCTAAACACAATGAATTGTAGAGCTGACGTTGAGGCTCCTGATCTGCAGATTTACTAGTCATTTAAAGTATTTAAGAAGTTATAGTCAAATGAAAATGAGCTTCTTAGGTATAAATCCAGGAATTGTGGACTAATTGTAAGTTGCAAAATATAATGATTATCTAAAAAATTGTGTACTCTTTTTTGTGTACGTTTTTCTTGAAACAATGTTTTTCAGTTCCACATGTAAAGTAGCTATTAAATGGATCAACCAATCTTATACATTTTTGGATCACTGGATCAGCCTTTTCCTTTTGGATATTAAAGATGACATATTTTGTAGGGCCATGAACCTTTCATACGTAAAAAAAAAAAAATAATATTAATAATAATTTTTTTTTTAAGCGCATTGCAAAATAAATGACACTTTTTGCAAACGACTACCATTTTACCTATTTTCATTCAATTTTGCTAAAAATAGCTTCACTCCCTCCCACCAAACTCAATGTGTTTTCTGAAAAAATCAATTTTGTTTGTTTCAGATGACTTTGACAAGATGTGCACTACACAATGCTGATGATGCACACGCAGCATACCCATATGGAACTGACAATATCTCCTAATTTAAATAATTATATAATAAAATATTTTTTTATAGTTCAAACTTTGAATAATAAGTGGGTAAATTCAGTATTTTGTTTTACTTTATTCTTTCTATGGGAAAAAAAAAGAAAAAAAAAAGACTTTTTTGAGCTGATGAACACCTTGGACCTTTCCTTGGAAAATGCAATTAATATAAAGACCATTTTTTTTTTCATGAGATATGAATGAGGTGCTATGAAAAGGTTCTATCCTGCAATTGATTCTTTCTAACATGCTGTGCAATCAAACCTATTACCAAAAAAAAGTCTACGTCACTTTTTACAACTTATCTAATTATACAAATACTAGGGGGCTCTGCCCCCTGCAAGCTACACTAGCCAACCACCGTTCAGACACCGCAGGATGTAAAAGCATGCTAATTTGATCAGTTTTTAAAAGATTAGAGAAGATTGAATTATAATTTAAAAACCTATAGCGATCTCCCTGTAAACGGGTTTCCATTCAATCACCTTTGAATGCAAAAATTTAATTCCAAATCAGTTGCTGTTAAACCAATGGTTGTTTGGACCAATGGTTGTTTTCATGTTTGATTAAAGAAGATCAGTTAAACATTTAAGAAAAAGCTAAAATAAAATGAATTAAGTAAACAGAATCTTTGTCGACCGGTATTTTTTAATAGTGATATAAAACGATTTACATATTGCAATTAACTACAATTACTACAATTTTTTTGCTTTAACCCCTTCAAGGGTGGTGGTTCATTTTTGGACCACTTAATTTTAATTCTTAAATGCCATATTGGCCCCAGAATATTGGAATGAAAATTTTCCTTTTATTAAGTAAGTGAACAAAAGCTTTTTTCTATTTCGAAATTTGTTTGTAAATTCTGGTGCCATTCACTGATTTCAACATTTTACGAATAGAAGTATCTTGCCCCTGAAAGGGTTAAACGCATATTAATGTATTTATCATTTTAAGGCTTCCTTTCTCATTTAATATTCACATGTAAATACAATTTTCAAGACATAGTTTTCAATATTTTCCTGCTTTTAACACATACTCAATTAAAAGTAAATTTAAAGTTTTTTTTCTGTTTTTAATAGACATGTGTAAATAAATTTTTAATAATTAGGAAATATTATTCTTTGCGCTGTTTTTAGAATTGAAAACAATCTCTATAATAATAGCCTAAGTCATGTGACTATCATCAATAGTTTCTTTGCTTTTCATAAGAAAGGTTTCTATTTTGATTAAAGGATCAAAGTTATTTTTTCAAATAAAAACTACATAAAAGTTGCCATAATCACAAAGAATTCTTAGTACTTTTATGTTAACTGCATTCAAATCTCACCAATAGCTTTTTTTTAACTCTCCAGTTAGCATTTTTTTTATTTTTTGAGTGGTAAATTAAAATGGGCCTACTTGGTTATCCCATCGACCAAAAATCTATTGCCAGACTATAAGATTAAATGCCAATAATGGTTGATTGTAAATGTCACATTAACGTGACTGTAAGGAAGTTATGCATGTTTACGCCATCAAGTGATTTTTATTTTGACGCTTTATTTGTATTTGTATTTTTATACTAATTTATTTGTTCTTTCGTTATTTAAAATATAAATTACGTCAACTTATATAATTTGGCAAGTGGTTTGGCCATTTATATAATTTGGCGATATTGGTCATTTGATTTGAATTTGAAATTAAATGTCATGATTTGTTGCATTATTTAATATTTAACACAGGTGTCATATCCACACCAGGTCTGGCGTGATTTTTTTTTTACGACAATTTGGCGAAAACCTCATTTTCGAATACCAGTTACATATGTATTTTTAAATTATTTTCTATTATTTTTAAAATGAAATAAAAAAAAATAAAAATAAATTAATTTAACTATAGAACAAAACAATTTAACAAAACAAGTATAACATTTTTTTAAAATAAAAATAAAATAAATGTAAATAAACATTTATTAATAAATAAGCAGCAATAGCCGGGTTACCATGTCTGGTAAAATAATGCCGCTTTCGCACGAATTAGGTACCCCAGTGCGTATATGACATCTGTGCCTAATATTTTTCTTTTCGTTTCATTTAAAAAGAGAAAGAAGTGAAAGCCATTAATTTTAAATGTTTTAGTTTTAAATCAAAGTTTTGTATTAAATAAAATGATAATGAAATATAAAAAAAAAGGCATTGTTCTTAGCATACAGTTAAGGGAGGCCAAAATGGTCACCAAACTAGTTTAAAATAATAACCTTTTCTAAAATATGAAAAAAAAAAATTTATATGATTAAAATTTGAGCTGCCATCTTTAGAGAAAAGTATTTAAAATTAGAAAAAAAATTAATTTTTCGAAAACTAATTCGAATTTAAAAATTCTAATACCAGTTTTGAGATCTGCGGGCCAATACGGATTTTTGGTGTTAATTTCATCGCAAATTATTCCATGTTTTAGGAGAAATCGCCGTGAAACATATCAGTTGTTTAATCAGTCATTTCATAGAATTGTTTCGTAAATTTGTTTCATTTCAGCAATTTCATAAGGATTTTATATATATAGGGTAGAAATAAATAAAATCAAGGCATGTCAGTGTTTAATTATACAAATAAATCAGTGTCTGCATTTTAACGCTCTGAATTTGAAATTTAGTTATCTCATTCACTGAAAGGCCCTTTTAAGTGGGGCAGCGAATCTATTGCACGTGTCAAAATTTTTTGGCACAGCATTGTAAGTTCTAAATTTATTTCTTCTGAAATATATCAAAATATACTTTTATCTGAGCTTGTCTATTAAATTCAAAGAAAATATTTTATCAAAAAAGAAAGATTATAAAGCATTATTCATGAAAGTATTGATAATAAAATTATACCAGACAGATAGAGCTGTTTAAAGAAGCTGGTGTTTGTCCTTTTGACAGTTTTTCCTTCTGCCTATTCTTCCTAATCATTGTTTTTAGAAAGGAACAATATGAAAATTTCAAGTAGAAATTACTTGTCCGAGGATTCCAGTTAAACTTATATTCTGTTAAAAGAGTTAAGTTTGAACCTAATTTCAATTATTTGGCATTCAAGATGCAACAACAGAAATCCCATTAATTTTTTTATTACTTTCTAAAATATAACTATGTATGCTATCCATATTTTATAACTCTAATAACAAAATTTCAAATAATTTTGATTAATTTATGTTCGATTCAGTTTTTGGTTATTGTCACATCATGTCCATATGAAATAATTTTAGGAAACATCTGGCATGCAGATGTGAAAATGTTCAATATCTTTGCACTATATAGTGCAGAAGCAAGAGTGGTGCAAGAATTTTCTCTACACCAGGCATCAATCAGTATAAGTGCTGTAATTGGTTCATTAGTTATCATTAACATGCACAATAATTAATTTTTCTTGCAGCAGGCACCAAACACATTTGTTGCAGCAATGTAGTTAAAGCAACTTTATTCAAACATAAGAAATATAATTTTTAAACATAAAGTTGGTTGTTAATATTTGCAAAGTTTGGTATTGTATACATAATAAGTTTATAATATAATACTGGATAAACTTCTATTTCAAATATGAAAAATTTTATAATTTTGTCTTTTTGCAGGAGATTCAGTGAGTTATTATTTTTTTGTAATTTAAATTCAAATGATGCAATGTTAGAGATTTAAAAATTACTTTTTTTTAGAATGAAATGCTTTTGCTCTTTCTAATATTGGAATAATTTTGTTTATTAAAAATTAGATTGCATGCTGGAGAATGAAAACAAAAAAAAAAAAAAAAAAAAATTCTAAAAATCATTCCAAATATTAAATAATAATAATAATAAATACCTTTCAAGCTTCAAAAATTCTGTTGTAGTTATCTACCATCATGGCACATGATGGCTCTCTTTTTATTATCATCTATCCATAATCAAGTTGACCCCCCTCCCCTCTGGTTTATTAATTGTTTATTGTATTTTTTATTTATTTAAATAAAGTATTGTCTCTTTTCTGAATACTATTAGTTTTTTTATTTAAACAGAGTATTGCAATCCAGAGAGGTTTTATCCACTGATGAGGATTCTAGTTCTGAAGATGACTTGGACATTGAAGAAATGGGCAAGAACATTGAAAACATGTTATCAAACAAGAAAAGCAGCATGCAAGTAAGTTTTATTTTTATTGTTACACAAAAACAACATTAATACATAATTTAAAAATATTTTATATTGCTGTATTATTAAGAAAAAAAATAATAAAAAAAAAAAAAAAAGGAAGAAAGAAATAGAATTTTAAACCTAAACTAGGAAGATAGTTAATCTTTGAATATTAAATAAAATACTTAAAACTTTGAAAACAAAAACTAGAGGATGCAATAAATTTTTGAGAAAGGCCTGTAATCAAACAGTATAGCAAGTACATTGCATATGATGTTAAAAATTATTACAAAAACAATCCCCATGATGGAAAAAAATAATAAAATTTCAGTCACCTGAACTTAAGAGCTAATTGCTACAAAAATAAGATTACAAACATAATAGAGAATATTGATGTGTCCAAGTAAAAGCTTAAAATAATATTCATGTGTTAAAATATACTTATAAGTATTCATAGAAACTTGTATTTTTATACATATCACTATTTCCCAAAAATTTCTTTGAAATGAACACACCAATATCAATTCATTATATATGTAAAAATTTGTGAACAAATTTTGAATAAACACACTATATTTCTAAATCAATATTTTATTGAAAATTATGAATAGAAAAAAGAGGGTGGAGGAGGGGAGGTGTAGTACACTAGCTCTTACAGTATTATTGTGCTTAATTTTTTTAATATAAATTATGATTTCACAGAACAGTACATTTCTCTATATTGAATCTTTGAACTGGTTACATAAAAATATTAACATTAATTGGTTATTTAAATGAAAAAATGTATAATTATTAAAAATATAAAGTTTCTGAACTGAGCAAGAAAACATAATCAGCTTGATAATAACGTCATCAAACACTGGTCACTTCGTAGTGTACAACTAAGTGTTCTGAAATAATTTATTGGTGAAGTAAACAGTTCCAAGATAGAATAAAAATAATGTCTATAATATCAAAGTTTTTTACACATTCTCTTGTAATTACGACACTTAAAGGAGCTGAAAATAATTGGAAGATTATTTTACCTGAGATCTGTAATAAGTTGCCAGATTGGAAAACTTACTCCAATTTGTTGGTGTTATCACCGATCATCATAGTCCCATATAAAGGGGTTTTCTTCTGTATCACTTATATGATCATTCATCATTGTAAGAAACACCTATGTATCCTTTGAAATATTGGATAATTCCTTGAGTATAGTGTTTCCATTGCTGTAGATGAAAGTTCCCTTGATAATAACTTCACTTAGCAATTATACTGCAATTATCTGTTATTAATAATTATTGTTTTATTTTTAATATACGAGCATCTTAAGAAAATGAAATGAATCTTAATTGTATGTCAGAACAGCAATTCTGCTGCTCCAACGGTCAGATTCCCGAAAATGGGAAGACCTTTTAAAATCTATGTGTTATATATCTTAAAATTTTTTGCGGAGAGAGAGTGTCGCTAACTTCCCCAAACTTGAAAATGGGAGGGAAGCAATCTCATTGGTTGTTGCGAATGGGTGCCACATGAAGTTAGAACAGGTGCGACTCAAGATATGCAACAATAAAATGTTTGGTTGCGAGTCACAAAGAAATTAGTTACAGAGTTTTGCGAACAATGTTTCATTGGGAATGGCAATGTTGGGAGTACAGAGGAATTTTAATGGTTTTGTTTACCTCTGTTGCAATGTGGGTGGTAATTGGTAATGATTACTTTCCAAATTTAATCAACATGGCGTCCGAAAAGACATAAAAGGGTTCTGAAGTTGTATTTTTGGCTGGGTAGAGAGAGAGTAGGAACAAGTGGGTAAGTGTAATCACAGATCACACAGAGGGTTTCGCTTAATATTCCTTTCAAAACACTTTATCCTTTTGTGAAATCTGTTAGTTCCACATTTCACCACCAGGGGCACACTTTATTCTACGCAAACCTCTATCCGAACGAAACTCTGTTTTACAACCTATCCGTATGTATATTAGTCGAGGAGATCGAGTCTATACCACCCGAGATAGGTAGGCGCCCCCTGGTGGTAAAAAGTGAAAGTGAAATATGTAAGGCTATGTGCATAATATAAAAGAGTGGTCAAAGTGGTGTCGGCAAAAGTTAGAAAAGTACCCACCGGGTGCAATGGGGGGGGGGGGGGCTAGAAAAATTGAAGATTTTATTTTGAAGATTTTATGATTTTTTGTGTAATCACAAGTGTTCTGCTATACGTATGCAAAATTTCAAGTCTTCAACTTAAATAGGGGCTCAGTTAGAAAAAAAAGCTTAAAATACACAAGTTAGAGCCCAGAGGGTTAAATATAAGACTTTTTCAAAATTGTATGATTTGTCGTTTGATCTGATGTGTTCAGCTGTAAGTATGCAAAATTTTAAGCCTTCAACTTAATTAGGGGCTCAGTTAGAACAAAAAGATTAAAATACACAAGTTGTAGCCCAGAGGATTAAATATAAGACCTTTTTCAAAATTTTTTGATTTGTTGTTTGATGTGAGGTGTTCAGCTATAATTATGCAAAATTTCAAGTCTCCAACATGTATAGTTTCTGAGAACGGGCTCTGTGACGGACAGACAGACAGACAGACAGACAGACAGAGGAGCGAGAGGAATAGGGTTTCGTCAGATGAACGAAACCCTAAACAAGTGGGTGAGTGTGATCATAGACATGTGATGTGTGAGCCCCCCACCCCTCCTGAAATCCTACGATATATCACATGAGGGGTATCGGCCAAATTTAGAAAAGTGCCCCCTTTCGGAGGGGGGGGGGTGAAGCGGGGTAATGGTCACCATGATTTTTGACGCGGCCTGATGTTTAAAATTTTTTTTATGTTTTATATGCTATATTAAAGTTTCAAACAGATCGTACAGCTATATTTCTTAATTTTGCTAGCGCCCCTCCCTAACCCCCCCCCCCCCCCCCTCGAAATGCGACGTGCCATTCTTCTTTATACTTCATTATCATTTGTTATAAAGTATCTTAAAGTTTAAAACATCGCATTATTAGATTTCCTACTTTAAATGAAATTGCAGTCTGTTAGTTCCACATTCCACCATCAGTATACCATCACTGTATTCTTAACAAAAGCGTGTCTGAACAAAACTCCTTTACACAGCCTATTAGTAGATATGTTACTCGAGGGGATGGCAGTCTTCAGCAAGAATTTAAGATAATTGTTGAAATTACTATTCGGAAGTAGTGGTAATTTAACTTTTGACATATTTATATTTAATAAGTAGCATGTATCTGAGGACTCCGTCAAAAAAACGCACTTGAAACGGTATGAAACAAAAAAGAAATATTTTGCCCCTCTCCCTCTCCCCACCTGCCCAAAATTTCACGTGCCATTTTTAAACTTTTTCTTATGTGTTATAAACTATGTTAAAGTTTCAAACAGATCGCCTTGTTAGATTTCCTACTTTAAATGAAATCGCGCTGTGTTAGTTCCACATTCCACCCACCACGAGGGAGCGCACTCTATTCTTAACAAAACTGTATCTGAACGTAACTCTGCTAAACAACATATCAGGAGATATGCTAGTCGCGGGGGTGGCGGTCTTAACCAAGAATTTATTATATTTGTTGAAATTACTATTCGAAAATAGTGATATCAATACTTCTGACATTTTTATTTGGCATAAGTAACATTTATCCTGTATTTTTAAAAATCGGATACCATTCAGAAGTATACTGCAATGAAACATCACATAAATCAATTAGTGAAATTAGCGGCTCCTACCCTGCCCAAAATTTCACACGCCATTTTTATAAACATTTTCTTATGTGTTATAAACTATCTTAAAGTTTCAAAGAGATCGCCTTGTTATATTTCCTAATTTTAACAAAATCTCGTTATGTTAGTTCCACATTCCACCACCAGGGAGCGCACTCTATTCTTAACAAAACTGTATCTGAACGTAACTCTGCTAAACAACATATCAGGAGATATGCTAGTCGCGGGGGTGGCAGTCTTCAGCAAGAATTTAAGATAATTGTTGAAATTACTATTAGGAAGTAGTGGTAATTCAACTTTTGACATATTTATATTTAATAAGTAGCATGTATCTGAGGACTCCGTCAAAAAAATGCACTTGAAACGGTATGAAACAAAAAATAAATATTTTGCCCCTCCCCCTCTCCCTACCTGCCCAAAATTTCACACGCCATTTTTATAAACATTTTCTTATGTGTTATAAACTATCTTAAAGTTTCAAAGAGATCGCCTTGTTATATTTCCTAATTTTAACAAAATCTCGTTATGTTAGTTCCACATTCCACCACCAGGGAGCGCACTCTATTCTTAACAAAACTGTATCGGAAGGAAACTCCGTTAAACAACCTATAAGTAGATATGTTACTCGAGGTGGTGGCGGTCTTAATAAGAAATTAAGATATCAGCTGAAATTACTATTCGGAAATAGTGGTAACTAAACTTTAGAAAATTTTATATTAAATAAGTAGCACATATCTCAGGACTCCCTCAAAAAAGGCACCTAAAGCGGTCAGAAACACTATTTTTTTAAATAGAAATCTAGCGCCCCCCACCTCCCCAGAATTTCACGTGCCATTCTTTTTTACACTATCTTATGTGTTATAAAATATCTTAAAGTTTCAAACAGATCGACTTGTTAGATTTCCTAATTTTAACAAAATCGCATTATATTAGTTCCACATTCCACCACCAGGGAATGCACTCTATTCTTAACAAAAGCATATCTGAACGAAACTCCTTTACGCAATCTTTCCGTAGATACATGGGTCGGGATGGTGGCGGTCTTAAACAAGAATTTAAAACATTTGCTGCGGTAACAAACACTAAGATTTAAAAAATAATTCTAGCTCCCCCCCCTTCTTGAAATATCACACTCCATTCTTTTTTACACTTTTTCTTATGTGTTATAAACTATCTTAAAGTTTCAAACAGATTGAGTGGCGGTCTTAACCAGTAATTCAAGATATTTCCTGAAATTACTATTAGAAAATAGTGGTATGAATACTTGTAAACTTTCTGCTGATGAATGAGTTATACTTATCTCATAGCGCTGTTCAAAAACCCCACGCAAATTATTAGATTTCCTATATTTAAGTTAATTCATGGTTAAAAAAGCACGTGTCTCCATTTTAATCGACGCATTTGATAGCAATAAACCGATTAATTAAATAATAATATTTCAGCTTGTAATTAAGATAGGACTTAGATATAAATATCAATAAAATGAGCGAGAAATTTGACATCGGGATGCCAAAAAATTTAATATTTAAAAAGTTAAAATTTTGTATTAAAATATGCTATTATGGAAAACTGAAGCGTCGTTATGTCTACCTGCTTTCCTGCCGAATTGAAATCTTTTTTCCTTGTCTTTCCGATTAAAGAAATTAAAATTTTATCAATCGATTTTTAGTGGATATTTTAACTTATACACATCGCAGAAATGTGAACTTTATACCAAATGAAAGTAGATTTTTTTCCGCATCTGTCTATTCCATTTACAAATTTCTCGGACCAATATTTTCTGATATGCGATTTTGTTTTAAAATGTCCACTTCATTTTTCGGCTTAATTTCCTCCGTGGTAACCATACATCGGCTGATTTTACTGGCAACCCTTAGGAAAAACACAGATGATTTGGAGAAGGTCCATTTAAACCTGCATTAAAAAGGTGGATTGGTTAATTTTAGAAGTTAATTAGCCCGTAATTCAGTTAATTACCAACTTTTTCAAAATTTTATGATTTGTTGTTTGATGTCAGGTGTTCAGCTATAAGTACCCAAAATTTCAAGTCTAACATGTATAGTTTCGACAACGGGCTCTGTGACGGACAGACAGACAGACAAAGGAGTGAGACGAATAAGGTTTCGTCAGATGAACGAATCCCCAAAAATGGCTTGAGGCATATTTGTACAGGATGACACATAAATACTATGACACAGATAAAAGACCATAACTTTTCACTGAACGAACAAAACAATTAGTTTTCTTCACCATTCGAAAGAGGAGAAAATTCTGTACAAGAAACAATCAAGGTAGCTCGGAATGGTTTCCTCCAGCGGTGATACAGGCGTCTAGACGCTTCTGTAAATTCTTCAAGATGTTTCGAGACTATTTCCAGCATGATTTCAGCCTAGACTTTTTCCAAAGCGCTTTTCAAGGAATCCAGGGACTTTTTCTTGATTGGGCAGGCTTTTTGCTCCAGGATCCTTCAAACAGCGAAGTCCATAGTGTTCAAGTCAGGGGAGTTTAAGGGCCAAAAGCACTTCGTCCAAAATCACGAGAGATTGGCCTCGCACCGCTCCACCGTCTTCTTTGCTCCGTGGGTAGTTGGCCAGTTCTCCTGAAACCTCCAGTCCGATGTTCTTTGCTTGCTTTTCGGCCCAGGGGATCACGGCACCGTCCAAAGTTAGCTCCTGATATGTCTCTGCGTTGATCTTATCGCCTTTAAGGACGAAGACGAGTTCTGTCTTTTCCAATCCGGAAATCCCCGCCCATACCATCACAGACTTCAGGAAAAGAATCTTTTCCACTTTTACGATACGCGGAGCCCCTTTGAGTAGCAACTCATGTTGCATCTGCAAGTTCTGGAAAGGTCGGACCACAAAAATCTTGTCATCGGTGAAGAAAATCCGATTCAGAACATCGCCGCGGTACAGGGACTTCATCTTCTTGCCCTTTTCGAGCCTTGACACCTTCATTTGTTCCATGAGATGGCGTCCTTTCGCCAGTTTGTACAAGATGAGTCGCAGATCTTTGACATGTCTTCGCATGAATTTGCGGTCGACGTTGTGCTCCTTGGTCAATTGTTGGATGTTTCTTTGGGGATTTCGCTGGATCTTCTTCTTGACCATGTTAAGGGCACTGAGGTCCTTGTTTTTTGCGGTCTTCCTCTTCGTTGACGGCCTTTGATCCCAAGGGTCTATTTAAAATGTTTGACGGCACGATGGACTTGTTCCCGGCGCAATTTGGCAATCGCAGAAATTGGCATCCCCCTCTTTTGGTGGGGGACAATGGCTGGCTGGTCGTCTTTGGATAATAAATTTTCCTTCAAAACAGAGAAATAATATCAGCTGAAATAGCAATTACACAACAAAAAAGCACGAGGATCACGAATAAAACAATAGTATAGCTCGAAAATGGGTAAAAACATTAAAATAAATTGACATTTTCATCATGTCACAGTATTTATGTGTCACCCTGTAAAAGTAATGGCAGGGTTTCTAAACTGAATAAATAAGGGAAACTATATTTTTGCTTTTAATACTTTATTTCTTACATGAAAATTATCAAAATTTATCATGGAAGTAAGGGAATTGTATTATAATTGTTAAAAAGGAAATAATTAGGGAAATCTATATTTTTTATTGGACAAATTAAAAGATTAAAATTTTGTTATTTTGTGTGAAGGATATACACTATATGGCCAATGATGATTGGTCACTTGCGATTTTAGACGTTTTGTTAAATATCTAGAAAAATACATGAGGAATTACCCTGAAACTTCAGGCGTGTAAACAGCATAGTAGACATCATATATTTCCACGAAGATTTTTTCCCGAAATCTCATAGGGGACCATTAACAAATTCAAGAAAAACAAATTTCTCCTGGATAACCCTGTAGAAACTAATGTTGCAAAAGTGTTCAAACTGTAGCACGTGATTAAGAGGCTTCTTGTAATAAACTGTGTTCATTCTTATGAGGATAGTATGCATACTCACAGAGAAATTAAGGTTTTTATAAAAACAATCCCAAATTTCACAGAGTTTTTTGCTTATAACTTGCAGAGTTCTTAATATAAAAGAGTGTTCTTTTCAGAAACCATAGCAAACATCATTGTACACAATACCCAGCATTCAGAATTAAAAAATAATAAATATTTAATGAAAAATGAGCAGTTTAACTAAATAATTTTTCACTGCACATGCGCGAATGCAACCAAAATATAATTTGCTAAATGTATAGAGCAACTTTTGTGAGAGTCTCAAAAACATAACTTGAAAATTCTGAAAGTGGTTGTCGATAGAATAAGCTAAAAATCTGTTGTTTCCAAAAGGAAGCAAAAAGATAAGGTTGTACCCAAATATAGTAGTAGGTGCAATATTATGTATGTTATATTGGCACTAATCAACGGATATAATAATAGATATAACAATATATTAGTTTTAACCAAGAATTCTCTTAAAAGAAAAAAATGTATATTCATGAGTTTGTGTAGCCATTGTATTTTTCAAGCGACATATTAAATTGCATTTTAACCGCAAATTTATTTTGTCTCTGAAATTTTTAAATATTGTAAGTTACTGCTTATATGTCTGTCAAAGACATTAGAAAGGGATTTATTTTTCACTCTGAAGCACATATTTTTTAAATCTGAGAATTATTTTAAGAGCTATCTAATGTTGAAGTCAGTCAAAATAGTTTTGTTAAAAAAGTTTTATTATCATCAAAAACTATACATAGCAGTTTAACCATCTTTTCCAGGGACATACTTGACAAGCTTGCAGTATGCAGTTATTTTATTAATTTGTTTAATATTTTGAGGGTTTTTTTAATTATTATTATTCAGAATTTCAGCATTTAATTAACAGTTTATTTCATTTTTCAAAAAGGTAATTTTTTATATTGTTGAAAAGATTGTAAAAATGTGCAAATATTTCCTTTCAATAAAAAAATGTATTTACATGTGGGTATTAAAAATAGAAAGAAATATTTAAAATAATAATTAAACGATCACATGTTAAAAACTGTAAATGGGAAAATTACATCATATTTAAAATGCCCAAATAATAACATTGCAAACAGTTTCAACTAAAAAATATATTTATATGAGGGATTTATTTCATATTTCGAGATGGTCCTATAACTATTAAAAAATGTATTTCTGCATGAAGAAGAAAAAGAGAACTAAACTTATGGGAAAATTACATCATATTTAAAACAATACAATTAAAATATCTTTTTAAAAACAATTTTCTTATAGTGTCGCTATAAAATTCTGGGAGTCAGCAATATTATTTACTTAGCCATTTTATACATGCTGATTTTCAAATTTTTAAACGTTTATTTTAGTCTTATTTAATTAAACATGAAAACAGTCGTTAGCTTTCAACAGTAGTTGATTCAGCCTTAAAATCCCTCAGTCAAAGGCAAATGAATGGAAACCAGATTACAGGAAATCACCACTGGTTGTTTAATTATTATTCAATCTTCTGTAATCTTTTAACATAAGATAAAATTAGCATATTTTTAGAGTCTGCGGTGTATGAAAGGGGGTTGGCGAGTGTAGCTTGTAGGGTGCAAAGCCCCCTAGTGGAACAAATAAACATTTTTTTATTTTGCCTATATTATTTTCTTATTTATTTATATAAGCTTTACAGGTAGGAAGTTTTCTTAATGTGACTGGTGCACTTGTTTACCCTGGTGTATATATTGAATGTTTGTATTAGTTGCTGAGGTAGAGCTGTAAATCATCTTTAGTATCTGGTGTGATTTTATATTATGTTTTTAAAATAGTTCATGAATGAACCTCCCCCCCTCCTTTTTTTTAATAAAGTCATTCATTTGTGCTACACTGCATGTTTGTTTTTGAACATGCTCATTGCATAACCCCTAGAACCTCTCCACATTCCACACCTTCTGGGAAATACTGTATTAAGTTATTGAATACAAAACATTTATTTTTCTCATTTTAAAAGTATTTGTTATTTTCAGTTATCTCATGAGAGAGAAGAAGCAGAGAGAAGAGAACTTGAAAAATTTCTTATGGGTGAAGATAGTATTGATGATCGACGTATCATGGCTAAAAGAGGTATATACATACTTCTTTTAACAAAAACTGATGAGTTATCTCATCAAATTAATTTTTATTCTACAGAGCTGAAAGTAAGGATTTTACTCAAAGAATAATAAATGAGCATACTTTCATTTAGATACCTATTCCTTTTTGTTATGCCCAAAAATTTATTAAACTAATAAGCTTAAAGGGTTGTCTTCATGCTGAAATTGTACTAAATTCTAAAATTTTCAATACAAACACCTAATTTTGACATTATATTTGGCTTTTTCAGTAAATTTTTCCTTAGGATACCAAATGGGAAGTCATTTTGTCAAGTAGTTTAGGACTTATGAAGATTTATAGTTTGGATCTATTAATAATATAATTAATGAGGATAAAATATTTGGCTCTGTTGTCTTGTTTACAATTTCAGTTGTAATTTTGAACTTGATCCTTGACAATGATTATTTAAAAAGTTGTTGATTACATTTTTTTGTTAGAAAAACTAAAGATGGAAGATGATAGTGCAAGCTTAGGCAGTACAGGATCAAATTCTGTAAGTATATATATATATATATGTATATCTGTTTATATAAAATCCAAGTCTCTGTCCCTCACAATTCCGGTAGTACTGTCTTATTGTCATAAGTCTTTGTTGAAAATTACTAATGCAGGGTTACCACAGTAGCGCCAAATGTTGACCAACTTGGCGAAATATTGCCAAATTTGACGAAATATCGCCACATTTGGCATCAAAAATAAGTTGTCATATATGAAGCCAATTTGGCGCTAGCTAGCTAATTTGGCAAAATTCCCATTTAAAACCATTAATATTTCATAATCGAGGAACTCTGCACGCTTAAGAGGTTTTTTTCAAAATCCATGGGTGAGAATTTAAAGTGTAATATACAAAAATGTACATCTTTACATCTTCATCCCGATGCTACATACTAATAACATAACAGCCAATAGATGGCACTGTACTATCTGAGCTCCTAACTGCCCGATTTTAATGTGCATTAGGTACTTTTCCAGTATAGGGGACTTGGCGAGATAGAGAAAATAAAATTTGGCAACATATTTTCTAGCAACTTATTCACTGTTTCATATACGCAAGTAATTTTTCAATATTTATACAATTTATTTAATATAAAGAAGCCATTTAACTATTTTTGTATACAAACTGAAGTAAATTGTATATAAAAAAACAATAATAATATAGATATAAATAAAATGTTTATAGATTATATAAATAAACTTAAAAGTTCATTAATTTTGTTTTCATAGCTGTTTATACAATTTGGCAAAAAATCTCACTTTTGAAGCTCAAATTATGACAAACTTTTAAAAAGTATGGAAAAGTACTGTGCTTTATATAGTCGGATACAAAAATTAAATTCTCAGTACTTTTCCACTTTAAAGGCCTTGCTGGAGAAGGAAAACTGGCAATCTATTTGCTGTTTCATTTCATATACACACACATTTTCTTTTCAATATTTATGCAATTTATTTAGCATAAAGAAGCCATATATCTAATTTTATAATATTGACATGACCTGTAATCCGCAAAAAGCCTCTAATCCGCACAACACTTTGGAACCAAGCTGTGCGGATTAGTGGTCTTCTACTGTGCTACAGTTTTTTATAAGTGAGTTTCGTTTTTAAAATCTGTTATTTTCATCTATCACTGTGGAGCAATCAAGAAAAACTCATATTCTTGCACATGTGTTGTATATATTTTTATTTCTCATATTAAAACATATAAACTAATAAAAACTCTAATAATTCTCATAAAAACTAATAAGTGAGGATTTAATAAAAAGTAGTGCCTAATACTAGTATAATTCCTTATATTAGTAATTAAAATCTGCTGATTCATACTTGCAAGATCTTCTTATAATAAACCAAGAGTGTCTTTGAATTACAGAATGCATCTTATGTTTTATTTTTTTAAAGTCAATTTATGCAAAAAAATGAGTTTTTTAACTCACTTTTTGACCTGTTATGTAGAATAATATAAAAGATCAGTGACTTAACCAATATTTCATTAGCAATAGTAAATATATAAGTGTAGAGCTATTCAAGGATGTGCAGAAAAGAACCAGTAATGATGGGAAATGATAAGTCTGTATCTATCAAATCGAACTATGTATTACAAATACTGTAAAATGAAATCTGTGTTCTATACTGTGTTGCAATTTTTCTTTTTAAACTCATAATTTCATTTCTGCTATTTTATACTAACTTCAGCACTCGACAGATGTAGCTATATTAATGATAGTAATCTAAATGTAATAAAATGCAATGTGACTATTCAAGTGCAAACTCATCCATCTTACCAGTCAGCTATAAGATGGAACAACGTTAGACTTAATTTCAATTTGAGATGTGTTATCTGCCTAAATACACATTTCTTTTACCTCAACTCAAATCATCTTTGTTCAGCATATTTTTCTATAAAACATTCAAAACTAACAAAATTCCAATGATTTGTGCAATTGACAAACCATTTCAGAAATATTTCTTCTTGTTCCAAAAACACTTTCTGGGAAATAATGTGAAACTTCTTACAGATATGCAACGTTTCTTCTGATTTATGTGAAAGACACATTAAATTTGTCATTAGTCTTTTTAACTTATCTTAAATTTTCTTTTATTTTTCTATAAAACATTCAAAACTAACAAAATTCCAATGATTTGTGCAATTGACAAACCATTTCAGGAATAGCTTTTAATTTTGCTAATGTGAAAATGAGCTGTGTAGTGACTCATTCATAATTGAGATTCATTGATAAAAAAAAAAAAAAAAAAAAAAAAAAAAAGCTTATGCACATACTCCTGTAGTATTAATATTTAAATTTTGCATATTTTAATAGAATAAAATTATCATGTTTAACTTTGCAAAAATCCTAAAAAAAATCTTTGTTGTCATTCGCGAATGAAACAATGAAATTCGTTTTTGTTTTAGAAGTAAACTTTTAGGCATCTCAACTCATTTTCTGCATATTAATTTCTGAAATTGAAAAGTTAATAAATGCCGTCTTTTGTTTGTTTGTTTCAAGTTTCTATGTCTAATTTATTTTTGTAAATAAATTAATTTGATGAATCATCATTACATTTCCCTTTTTTTTTTTGAAAATTTAATTACTTCTCAATATCGTATAATTTTAAATTTTACACTGTTGATTTTAGGGGGAAATGTACTTTCAAATGTAATATGTTTGAAAACTGCATTTCAATTTGCTGATTTTTTGTGATTTTTGAACCAAACAGCTTGATTATGGAACATTAATATATTTTCTTTTTTGTCGCTGAAGAGTATATGTAAACATTTTTATATTTCTTACAGAGCAAGTCGGTAAAATCTATTTGTACTGATATTGCATTCAATCTATATTTGTTTACTTTTACTAATCAAGATAAATCTGTAACTTCTCCTCTGTTTTGTCATCTTTTTTACATCAGATTACAAACTTGTTGTTAAAACCCCAGAGTTTTCTTAGTTAATTTTCACTCTTGTTCTTAATCTGTTTTAATTTTTACTCATATCAGTTATAATGAAATTTTATTATGTAAAATAAAAATTATGTTATAAAACAGTTGTAAAACTTTGGATATCGTTCTTTTGATCCCACTCCACTAACTTGTTGATTCCACTTACTCCACTTCCAAAGAGCACCCTAAACTGTTTTCATTCTCTTGCATGGATAATTTGACTTTATATAACTTTAGAAAGCAATTATTAATCTCTTGTAGTCTGTAGTTTAGAAAGAGATATTTATGCATTGAATTCCAAACAAAAGTAATCTGATATTATTGCATTTTTTGAAATTGAAAGTTAGCTAATATTTCTCATGATTTATTTTATTAATGACCATATGTTTGATACTTTGCAAAACATTCAATGTACTTTATTTGGTGTGTGTTATGAAAGGAAACGAATATATTATGTCGATCTCTCATAGACTGGGTGGTGCCTGTACAGACTATCACCACATCGAGTTGGCAGCTGAAATTCCCGTATTAGACAGAACTTGATTAGCATATTAAAATGCATCTGGTCTGCTAAGTCTTGGTGGAATTTACCTGCAGACCTGATTTTAGTGGTTTATCATTGTGTTTTCCTGGTATGAAAACATAGAGGACTGGGAGTAGGAAATCACAATGGTAAACCTACCAGTCAATCACTAAAATCACGTTTGCAGGTGTTTTCCACCAAGATATGACTTGGCAGACCAATTGCATTTTAATATGCGAATCGAGATTTAATCAATCCTAGAATTTCAGTTGCCAACTCGATTAAGTAATAAATTGTGCAACCGCCTTCTGGTATATCATGTTATGTATACAATGCTCTTAGTTGTATTTTGTACTTTTTTATCATCAGTCCTTTAAAAGTCAAATAAGTAGGAGGTTGCTGTATGTTGTTCCCCCAATCCTTTTTCTTCTTCTACAGTAGGAGCTTTGTAAACCATTTGAACTTATCGTTAATCTTTTGATACTACAATTGTTAAATTAGATTTTCTTGTTAAAAGATATCTTCCTGATATCATCTTGTTTTAAAAATGCATGTAATGTTATAAAACAGTTATAAAACTTTGGATTTCCTTCTTTTGATCCCACTAAGTTGCTGATTTCAGTTACTCCATTCCAAAGAGCACCCTAAACTGTTTTTATTCTCTTGCATGAATAATTTGACTTTATATAACTTTAGAAGGCAATTATTAAGCTCCTGTAGTCTGTAGTTTAGAAAGAGATATTTGTCAATCCGATGAGGTGATAAATTGTGCAGCCCCTGTTTTTAAAAATGCATTTAATGTTTTTGTTAAGATAACATTGATAAATAACATTGAAATATTTCACCTTCTCTGAAAAGTGGGTTTTTTTAACTGAACCCAAATGAAATTTCCCCAAAATAGATTAACCTACTTATGTTACTGATAATCTTATGCGTTTTTTAATATGTATTTATTGCATTAGATTAGTCTTATTTTATTTTATAATACGTATATAAGTAAATTCAGATCATTGCCTCGTATATTAAATTTATAAGGAAATGATTGTGAGGTAATAATGAAGTATTTATGAAAATCACTTTGTGCAAAAATGATTTGGCTTAAGGCGACCTTCTACATTAGGAGAAAAAAAAATGCACTTTTTTATGTTGTTTTTGAAAGAAAACTGCATAATGGATCATTTTGAAGTTTTAACAGTTTATTGTACATATCTTAAGGTATATACAAGAATTTTTTTTATTAGATTTTTTTGTTTCTACTCCAAGTTATAAACAAATATGTTCATCTGCTTTGGAAAATTTCATCTGGACAGTGAGCATGATAGCACCTTGTAGAATTATCTGAAGCACAAAAATAAATTATTTTCGTAAACTTTGTGTGTATAGCTTCTCGTTAAATTAAAGGAACCCATAAATTTATTTTAAAAAAGTTATGTAATGACTGATTAAAAAAAAACATTTTTTTTTTTTTTTGTTAAAAAAATTTGTCCTTATTTGTTAATAACTTTTTTTTAAATAATTTTAATAAAGCTTTAATTCATATTGAAGGCAATTAAATAAGCTTTAATAATAATAATAAAAAAAATCAAGATGAACCATTGAGTAGTTTTTTTTTTTTTTTTTTAATCTTACCCACCTTGTCAAAAAATGTGGTTGACACGGTGGGCACAATTGATAAAAACTACTCAATGGATCATCTTGATTTTTTTTTCAATTAAAGCTTTCATTATGAATTAAAGCTTTTGCTAAAATTATTAAAAAGAAAAAAGTTATAAATAAATAAGAACGAATTTTTTTAACAAAAAAAAAAAAATGTTTTTTGAAATCAGACATTACATAACTTTTTTAAAATAAATTTATGGGTTCCTTTAATTTAACTAGAAGCTCATGAAGTTTATGAAAAAAAAAAAAAAATTGTGTTTCAGATAATTCTACAAGGCACTATCATGCCCACCGTCCAGATGAAAATTTCCAAAGCAAATGAACATATTTGTTTATTACTCAGAGTAGAAACAACAAAATCTAATAAAAAAATTCTTGTGTATACCTTAAGATATGCACAATAAACTGTTAAATTTCAAAAAGATCCATTATGCAGTTTTCTTACCAAAGGATCATAAAAAGTGCTTTTTTTTTGGTCTCCTAATGTAGAAGGCTCCCTTAAGTTTATTTTCAATTGTTAAATATCTTTTAAAATGCATTTCCAATAACATATTAACAGAAAAATAAATTTTATTTGCTTTTATTAAATTTATAATAGATGAGGGAATGATGGTTAATAAAAATACTTACTTTGATCTAATATTCCAAAACCTTGTGCTAGCTATTGAAGCGTGTTGTTGAGCAATAAACAAGATGATTTTATAACTTTACTCCTTTACAAACTATCCTAGACCTTTATAATGCATGTGCTGCCATTTATTGAGTAAATAGGATCAAATTTATAGTAATGTGAGTGAATGATGCCAATTACTAGGAACAACAATAACAAGTATCCTAATTTCTTTCAATGCATAAAATATTAATTTATTCATCATTGTCCCGTCATCCACTGCTGTCTGATAGCCAGCTGGTGACGTTCCCTAACATAGTTTATTAATGAGAAATTGCTAGGCTAGGACATCGGCCAGGGTAACTTAGTGGCTCAAGCAACAACACGGTATGCTGTGGACACAGGTTCGAGTCCTAGTCCCGGCTAACTTTTCACTCCTGTTGGGTTTATTGTTTAATTGTGTCTATATCTGTAATAATATATGTATACCTATAATAAATGAATTCAGGCATAATTTATGTGCTTTAATAGACTAAATATTTATTTAAGTTTTTTAATGAACTTTATACCACTACAAACATAACATGCCATAATGGCAGAGAAACAATTTTCCTTCCTACATGTGTGAATGGTGACACAGAAAGGGAATGCAGACCTGCCAACTGCTACGAAAAGATCGTAATTGCTACAATTTTGACCTATAAACTACGATGCTACGAAAATCTGCCGTAAATTACAATTTTTCGCAAAAAACACAAATGCATTTTTTGTTTCTAGTTGTTATTTTTATCCCATGTAGCATATTTTTCAGGAGTGATTCTGCTCCAAAATTTCCAAATTTTTAAAGTATTCATTTCTGAAAGTTTTAAAAAATGGGCCATTAGTCTAAAGATTGGGACATTAAAAAATGCTCCGGGGGGGGGGGGGGATCTGGGCTGCAAAACAAATTTCTTAACATAAAACTCTATGTATATTAACCATGAGTGAATCCTGTTTCTGTAAATATTTATACAAGAATTCCCTTCCTTAGAAACATGGGTGCCATTTTAAGAATTTCTGGAGGGAGGGAGGTTCTTTGAGGGGCAAGGTTTGAAATAGTGTACAAAATTGCACGATTTGCGATAAACTATCGCGAATTTCGACAAATGATCGTGTAAAAAAATCAATTTCGTCAATTAGTTACAGAAGAAAATAAATTTCGTCAAAGGATCGTGGTAAAAACTTGAATTTTGTCAAAATATCGCAGAAAGAAAACTCGAATTTCGTCAAAAAATCAGTAAGAAAATGCAAACTTCATCGACAGATCATTAAGAAAGCGCAAATTTCACTGAAAGAAAACACTAATTTCGCCAAAGGATCGTGGTAAAAAACGCAAAATTCGTCAAAGGATCACGGTAAAAACTGCGAATTTCGTCAAACATTCACGGCAAAAAGTGCGGATTTCAACAAAGAAACGTGATAGAAAAATGTGAATTACAATTGTGGGGAAAAAATTGTGAATATCCTGAAATGACCGTGGGAAAAAAACGCGAATTTCATCAATTTACTGCACTGGGCTAAAAAATTGGAACCAGGCTCCTTTTACAAATGTGGAAAAAAAATGCTGCGAAACGAGAAGAAACTAAAAATCGTATCGTATAAAAATTTTCAGGGGAAAAAATTTACTATATTCTGTTGAAAAACCTTATTCCTTTTACGAATGTCAAAAGATGGCTGAGAAACACGAAAAACCAATCAATCCAGGTTAACTTTAATTTTGTGTGCTACGATCAATGTTGCCAGATTGGAGACTTTTTTGTCCCCAGATTGTTGATTGTCACCGCTTTTTTTAAATCGAAATATTCGTCCTATTTAAAAATAGATTATAAATTCTGAAAAGCAAGTGAATTATACTATTTAAAAAAAGTGGTGACAGTCAAATAATCTGAATTTAAAAAGTCCCCAATCTGGCAACACTGGCTACGATTTCTCATTTTCAAAGGTTGGCAGGTCTGGTAATGATATTTGCATTAAAAAATATTTTTAGTATAATTTAGTTTCAGTAAGAAATAATCACAGTTTATTTGTACAACTGATTAATATTGATAGTTTAAATCACCTTTTTTTTCTGTAATTTTAAAAATACGTCCACTAGTTCTGCGAGACATGAAATTGCCACTTTTCTGAGAATTACTCATATATTTAATGGTTTTTTCTTTTAAATTTGGATTTCCTTATTATGAATGTTGTTATATTTATTTTTTAATTGTGAAATTATTAATGATATGTTGCTTTTGTACTTAGAATGGCAGAATTTTGAAAATTTACAGAACTTTTAAAAACCCAGATGGGAAGGAATTTGTTAGAATTGAAACTGTTCGGAAACCAGCTGTCATTGATACCTATGTTCGTATAAGAACTACAAAAGATCCCTCTTTTATGTAAGTTTTATTATAATGATTTACTGTGAGAAGTTATAATGTTTGAAATGAATGGAAGTCTTATCTTTATAAAAGTTTGTTTTCTGATGTTCCAGATGTGATTTCAGTCAGATTTTTATTTTATATAATGCAGTAAACTTTCCAGGTACCGGCAGTATAAAATCTAGGAAAAGACAAAGTTTTCAATCAAAAGTACCTATGGTCCACAACATAGGCTGTTTTTCTTTAAATGGAGAATTTAAAATTCAAATAAGCTAAACTAAGAATTGTATATGATTTTTTAACATATCAATGTAAAAATCGTTAAAGAAATATAAGAAATAATTAAAAATACAAAGGTAAGCTTCTACTGGCTTTTTCAAGGTGGAAAATTTAAGCAATTTTATCTTTTTAAAAAATTTTATAATTATTTTTTTTTCCCATGAGGCTTTGTTTTTTCCTGAACTCACCATTTAACATAATTTTTAATCACTTGAATGTAAAAGGAAATTTCTCTGATGAAAAATTATTATTTTTTTCACTTGAATGCAAAAGGAAATTTCTCTGATGAAAAATTATTATTTTTTTCCTCTTAGTGTTTAATTATTTAAAGACATGTGGGAAGATTGGATTTTACTGGGTTACTGTATGATGAGTGTATTAGGGTGGTCCTTATTTATATGTATGTATATATATATATTTTAATCAATTTGCAGCACCCCCTACATTTGTTCCAATGTGTTAAAAAACTAGAGGTGTAAAATTAGAAATCATTTGGGCATGAAGAACATGTATCTCACTGATGTTGAAACTAGGGATTGTTGGTATTTTTTTCAAATCCGTATATAAGGCGTTGAGAACTAGAGTAGACTATCTGACATTTTTATGTGAAAATGAGTTTGACGTGTGAAAGTATTGTATATCAGGCCATCTATTAACTGTATAATGAATTTTATTAATCCAAAACTATTTAAGTAATAGAGCGAGTTTAACAGATATTCCAACGTAACTTTGATCTTTACTTCCCAATTCAAGAGTGACTGCCAATTTAATCACCATATGCTCCATGAAGAAGCTTGGTTTCCTCTGGCCACTTTCAAAACTGGCCTAAATAAGTCTGACAAAAATTTGTACAATATTTTGGAGAGCATTTTTCTCAAAATTGCAGCTGACAAGCCTGGTCCATTCTGATTCTCAATGCCTCATATATTCGCCTTATGCACATTATTCTATCTGAGGTGTATCAAGTTGATTTCTCTATCAAATAAAACAAATTTACACATTTAAGACAGTTATATAACTTAAAATTCATCAAATTATCAATCTCAGAATAAAACACTATTTAAATTGTATGGTTTTCTTAGAATGTCCCTTTCGAGAGCTGGATATTCCTTGCAATATTTTTCTACTGTCAAAAATAAAATAAAATAAATTAAAAATCATCTTTGGTAAACTGAGAAGTGATTTCTCTAAATATCTTTATTCTTTTATATAACTTTGTATCTAAAGATTGATTTTCCACTGACTTCCTAATATGGTAGAATTATAATAATTATGTAGACAAATGTGTTTCGGGTGACAATGCAACATTTTAACAGTTTTAGAACTTAATTATAAATTAATAAAATAATTTTAAGGCATTTTTCTATTAGCAGGTTACAGGTGAAAAATCTTCGAATAACCTGTAAGGTTACAGCTGTTTACTAAGATGTGCCGAAAGAAACTTTTTGCTCGATTTTCGATGATGGGTAGTGCGGAAAAGTTGCCACAGATGGCACTAAGTTCACACAAAAAAATTTGAGATTTTTCGGACAATTCCTTCATTTTCCGCAAATGGCTTGAAGTTTTTCTCAAATGTTGATTTTTGAACTTTTTTAGCAAAAATTTAAAAAATGTTAAATTTAAGTTATTTCAGCTCAATTTACTTGAAATATCATGTTTAGTGTATGAAATGTTTAAATAAGTGCTGATATGTGCATTTTGAATTAGGTGACTTTTATAGCTTTTCCACGTATAAGTGAGCAAAAATTGCAGGAATTGTGACAACAGGGAATAAGGATCTCGTCATCGATAAAGACTTGGTCAGGAGGCAGAATAAGAAATTTGGAAAGAAGATACAGGAGGAGGAAGATCTTGGGGGAAGAAAAATTACAAGCATCTTTTTTGATAGCAGAAAAAATAAAACGATCTTCATAGAAAAAGGGGATTAGCAGCACCATCTACAGAAAGACGAAACAAATATCACCATGTTGTCATAACGTGGTTCGGAATATTTGTGTCACTTGACACCTCCTTCTGGTCACTGCGAAATAATAGCCAAATCATTGTATAATTTTCTAAGCTGGAATAAAATCTGCTTCGGAAAAAATCAAGAAGAGAACTGCAAAATTTGATATGCTTTCTTCATACGAACAAGCTTCTACTCTGACAACACATCAACTGTCTAAACTAGATGGTAGAACCACTTGACCTAAGACCTTTATCAACTGAAACAGAGCTAAATTAATAGAATACTCAAATCTTCAGCCTTTTGCATTTCTGATGTCCATAAAGCAGGAATAGGCTCATAAAAATGTGCATGTACATCTTCGCATGCCATTAGTGATATGTACTTCGTATTTCTCGCTCGGTGCCGCTTGTTCCATTTTTTCTATGAAGATTGTGTTATTATTTCTACCGTAAAAAAATATGGTTGTAATTTTTCATCCTCCAACATATTCCTCCTCCTGTATATTCTTTTCAAGTTTCTTGATCTGTCTCTTGACCAAGTCTTTATCGATGACGAGATCTTTATTCCTGGTTGCCATAATTCCTTCATCCTGAACCATAGAAGAAGCTCTTAACACAATTTACCTATATGGTATACCAGTTCTGAATCTGGCGAAGACTGTATGAGAAAGGGTTATGTGTTTGAGACTGTCTTCTTTTGCAGGCCCTGGTTCAAATTCTGATTCAGACGAAGTGCCTGCTTCAAAGTTCCCACTTTTTGAATCTTCTGACATTAGCTGTATTTTAGAGCAAAAAAATAATTAACATCCCATCTCGCAGTTACTTCTATCTTTTTCTTCCTTCATCCGCATGATGACTGATTGTGTTTACACGGGTTTCTACTCCACATTCTCCTCTCCTATCAGAATTGTTGTCAAAACATGCTGTAGTCTGACATTCAAATATGTAATTCTGTGCACATCAAAAAATCGAATTAAGAGCGAGGAACATAATAAAGACAAAGCATAAAAAAAGAGAGAAAGCGACGAACGAACCAAACAATACTTGCAATTTTTGCTCACTTATACGCAAAAAGGCTATAAAAGCCACCTAATTAAAAAAACTATTAAATAATACATAATTAGTGCTTATTTAAACATTTCGTACACTAAACATGACATCTCAAGTAAATTTAGCTAAATTTAATTTTCCATTTTTAAGATTTTTGTTAAAAAAATTCAAAAATCAGCATTTGAGCAAAAGCCATTTGTGGCAAATGAAGGAATTGTCCAAAAAATCTCAATTTTTTTGTGTAAACTTAGTGCCACCAGTGGCAACTTTTCCCCAATACCCATCATCAAAAATCGAAAAAAAGTTTTTTTCGGCCCACACTGTTTACAGGTTACTGTTTACAGGTACTGTTTACAGGTACTGGTTACAGGTACTGTTTACAGGTTACAAAAATAATTCTCACCAAACTATACTAACTGGCTATGAAACTGCTTCAGTGAAATATTTTATACTCTGAAAAGGGGAAAATACAAATAAAAAGTAGACAGAAATATTAGTTAGCTAAAGTTATTTAATCATTTAATAGTTTAATATTAATTAAATTATGATTAAGTATTCAGAGAATAATTTAGAAATTCTGAATAGATAGTTTATATAATCCTTTTTTCTTCTTTCCTGTTACTTTCACTGCAACTAATGTTGTTATATATTAATTAGTTATAAGAATTATTAGTGTGCATCATTCTGATAAATTACAATTCATAGGCCATTAACTTAGACTTTATACTAAATTGAAATATTAGACTTGTTCATGCCAAAAATTGTTTACAGATAATTTCATTCTCATTAAATGTAAAATGCATCTTCAATCAAAATCATACTACTTATATAAATGCTATCCTTTATTATAGAATCCATAATGGACAGTATTTTCATGATGTCACAATAGATAAAATGGCAGTGCAATTGTTTATTTACAAGGGCTATTCCATGTCACATATGGGACAGCTTTTGTGCATATTACCGCTGTTTTAATAATGTTCTATATCCTCAAATTAAAACAACTATGCTAATATGAATATCTTGTGTTTTTTGTTATTTTTAATGTATAGTTTATATTTTAACGAGCTATAAGTTAATACATATAGGTATTTATGTATATGTCAGGCACTGGACATTTTGTCTGTTTTTCATAGAATTGCTCTGAAATGTGCAGATTACTTAGGTCTAAAATTTTAAATGGGGGGATTTATAAACCTATTATAAAGGGGCATAGGTGTAGGGTTTAAGATATGAAGATCTTTTATACATATTACTGCTCTTTTAAAAATGTTATTTTAACCTCAAATTAAAACGACTATGCTATATACAAATCTAGGGTTTTTGTTTATATTCTAACAATTTATTAGTTAATAGATATAGGTATTTATGTAAGTGTGGTATTACCATTTTTAATCGACTTCCAATGAAGGACGTTATATAAATCGTTTTTATATTTCTATTGTGTTTTTTTTTTTTTTTTTTTAATGTATGTCCACATATAACATGGTTGCTCTGATTGTCATGCTTTTTTTTTTCTTTGGAAAGGTGTCATTTTGCTGCTTTTAATTTCATTAGGATCTAAAAATGATTTTCTTGTCAATTTTTTTTTTTAGTTTGTGGGCTTTTCATAAAAAATTGCCAAACACGAATTTCAAGGTTCATAGTACTATCTTATGATTTTAAAATAACTTGCCATGTAGAGTTTTTATACAGAGATGTGTCCAAAAATTTAATTTAGCATCATCTTCTGCAGTTAAAATGAGACAACAAAACATTGGCAACCATGGGATTTAAACTGAATGTAAATTAGAGTCTTGCATCAGGTTAAATAATCTGATTTTACTCAAACTCAATCCAACCAATTTGGGTCAGTTTTGGTTTCACTTCATACAGAATTTTCATATTCAGGTCAAGTATAATATACTTGCCAACTTTTACACTTTAAATGTAAAATTTACACTTTTTGACCATTTTTTACATTTTTATACTTAGGATACTTATTTTTACATTTTTTTGGAAGGTTTTTCCCTAAGTTTAATTTTTCTTCCCTTATATTATGAATTACTTTCTTGTTGCTTTTAAAAACGGCAAAAGCTGGATGCAATTATGAGATTGTCAAAGAAATGAGTTAAGGTTTCATTGTCAAAAACTGTAGAGGTTAATCTATTAATTTTCATTGTATGTAAAAAGTCATGCATTAAAAAAAATAATAATATTCAGATGTTAGTTAAAATGGTAAAAAAAAAAAAAGCTATGTATGTCTTTAAAATAGTTTCTTTATGAATTTTATAATTGTTTCCATATTTTTCTCTCATCAAAACAATCTTATAATGGTCATAATTGTATTATTTAACGATATGAATATGTACTTTAAAAAGGTGCCTACACATCGTTTATGAGTTACATAAAAATTGGGTTACATGGGTCTCGTGTTCTTATGAATAAAAAATTATTTGTCAATTGCACGTCACTTTATCATTTTCAAAAGTTGGCAGATATGGGTCAAGTATAATACAAACCTTGCAGGACTCTTAATGTGAATAACAATAAAATGTTACCATAAACCACAAAGATATGAAACAGTCCTTAGAATGTTGGCTTTAGTTTTTTTTTTTAAATTATTTGTTGATAATCATGTCACGGCTCAGAAATAGAGCTAATGGAAATGAAAACTTATTTTTTCATCCTTTATTCAGTAATTTATAAAAAGATGTGGCAAAAGAATAATTTGCAGAATTAAAAAAAAAAAACAAACAAAAAGAAAAACATGAAATAACTAAAATATTTAGGAAAAATAAGTTCAATTTACGTTTTTATTTACGAATAATCAAAACACTTAAAACTTCATTCATTTCAATGCCATCAGACATCTTTAGGCTAATGTCAGACGGACGTCTATTTGCACCCTTTTTGTTTCAATATGAAAAAGAAGCACCTTCTCCAGCAGGAGTTTCTTTTTCATGTTGAAATAAAAAGCATGCAAATAGACGTTCATCAGACATTAGCATAAATAGTATAATCAAACTCGCGTAATATGAGTGCGGTTAAAATGAGCAAATTGCAGTGTTAAGAATTGTTTATCATTTAAACTATATAAAGATTTTCATGATTTTTACGAGCTAAAAAAGTAGGATCATTGCTAATACAAACGAAATATCTGTTCGTTTCAATGCAATTTTTGGTGGCAAGAATAAGATAGAATTAGGAAACAAATCTCTATCTTATCAAACACTATTCTCTCTTAGCAATAATATTTCTACATTACAACAGTCTGTCAAAATGTAGTAATTTATGAGTTTTACAAGACAGAATTTCAACCTTCAAGGGAGACGCCCCCACCCAAGAAAAAAAGCAAAGGAGTAGCCTAAGGTCTTGAAAGAATGAAAGGAAGAAAACTTAGCCATGGAAGAAAAGAGAAGAGACATAGAAGAAAACCTTTTTTTTTTTTTTTTAATTTTTGAATTTAAATCTGAACTTTGGGCCATATTAACCAGCCTTTTCATATTTCTTATTGCAAATTAAAATACAAAAGGATATGTGAAGTCAATAGCTTGAACATTTTGGTGACTATTGCAATGATTGTTTTGCATTGATTGACTATTGCAGCCAAAGCAAGCTGAGTTTTTTCAGGAAGAAGAGATGTGATCAGTTGCATTTTACTGTATGTCGTTCACTTTCTTTGGAGTTACTCATAATTAAAGCAATTAATAGTAATAAGTAATTTAATTATGTGTGTGTTTTGACAATTTTTATGATCTTCATTGTTATTAAGAGTGGTTAAAACAATGACTTTTTTAATTCCCTTCCTTCTCATATTAACAGAGTTCTGACTATATTTTAACTTTATATGATGAATAATTTCGATAATTAAGATAAAAGAACCTAAAAATCAAATAAAAGTTTCCTGTGTATATAGAACTGTGTTTTCCTGTGTAACAAATGTATATATTTTTATCATTTCAGTTGAAAAATTTATAAGAAGTGAATTTTCAGAAAGCATAATTCTTTCAAATGATACAATTTTCGATATTTTTCAAACAGGCTGTATTTTGTAGTCTCAAACTCAAAGGAAGACTGTTTTATAAATTTATAAATCTAAAATAAAAATGAACATGTTATTTAAATATCTGTGACAGCTGTGTATATAGAATAAGACCTCTCTTTTTTCCTCTTGATTTTATATTTTTCTTGATTAACTATAACAAGAGCGAAACTATCTAATATTCCGCTTTAGAATACTATATTTCACATGTCATTCCATTTATAGTTTAAAAGCTATAGAGATGAAAACAATAATTATCAACTAAATATTAATCATTGTTAGTTTTATAAAAAAATATCTGTTTGGCAGTAAAGATGGTTTAAAAATAAGATACTAATAAGAAAATACAATTTCTATGTTTTCTACATTTACACTACATTTTCATTTGCTAAAATTGCATTAGAAATTGTGTCAAGATTTTATCCATTTGTATGAAAATCCCTTTTTGTTGAGAATTGTGTTAAGCAATTTTTTTTTTCCTTTTATCAATTTAGTTTCCCTAAGCAAACAGAGTATTGTGTATAATTATAATTTTTGAGCATATATCTGAAGAAAATTTAAAATTTTCTGACTTGCTACAAAATTTTGTTGAAGTATTTTCTACTGTAGAAATTATTTATAATTATTTCTCTTAATAATTATTAATTATCAATACAGAGATTTAAAAAAGATGACTACTGATTGATAAAATTTTCTATTTTCTATTAATATGTGTTTGTTTTGTTCAAAATTTTGGAAATTGTATTTTTGGATTCTTTTTCTTTTTCTTTTTTTTTTCTCAATATTTAATAATAATAATAAAAGTAGCTTTTAAATATAAAATTGTTCTTAAAAAATAAATTAAATAATTAAATAAAGTAAAAATAAATAAAAAATATTGCAAAATTTTGTATATTTTGATTTTAAATTAAGTTTGGTCTTCAATCCATAGTTTTTTGTTACTTTTTTTGGTCAGTATTTTATTTTTAAAAGTAACTCTTTGTCTAATAAAGCCTTAAATAAAATACATTTAAAAGATTTTGTAATGTAGGTACTTAAAATGATTAAATATTTATCTTTATCAACAGTAAATATTTTTTATGACTAAAAATATTATCTTTTCCTGAAAACAAACAACTTTGTTTTTTTTTTTCTTTTTCAGTTTCATGCGATTTTGGTGTAAAATGTCTTTAATTATGGCTGCTCTAAAACTTAATTTCTGTGAAAATTATTAAAAAAAAAAAAAAAAAAATTGTGTACTGCACTGCTGCTTTTTTTTCACAAAATTTGTAAAATTTTTATTTTGCAGCAAGCAGTTTGCATCAACACTTGATGAACATCAAAAAGAAGAAATTCGTAAAGAAAGACGAAGGTATAAAATGTTTTGTTTTTAAATTTTGTTTCTTTGGTTTGCACATAAAATTTTAAAATGTAGTGTATAAAATTACCTTTCAGAATAACCCTTTTCCTCTTTCTGATGATTTGCCTTAAATTGCTCAGTTTTATGTAGTATATTATCAATATAATTTGGTAGTTATACTTGAATTTAACTGCAGTTTGATTAGTTTAATAAAATTATTTGTGTTTTGGACAATTTTGTTTCATATTTATTTTGAGTTGCAATTAGTTATTTTCTTGTAAAACTATAATTTCTGTAACTAGAATTCAAGAACAA
Source organism: Maratus speciosus (assembly GCA_963932465.1). Lineage (NCBI taxonomy): Eukaryota > Metazoa > Arthropoda > Arachnida > Araneae > Salticidae > Maratus > Maratus speciosus. Next base: position 294,360,086 of record OZ010791.1, read on the forward strand.
CTCAGGCGATTAAAGAGAAATGCTGAGAAAGAAAAACATGTCCCTGTAAAAAAGAAACCTAAGAAAGAGCCTCCTCTATTAAAAGTAATGATTTATTTTACATTTCTTGTAGAATTTTATTATAAAATTTTGTAAATTGTGGTTTCATTCTTAAGAAAATTAAGATAAACTTGAAAATTCTGAAAGTCGAGAAGAAAATAAAAATATTTTTTATATTTCTTAAGTGTGTTCTTTTGCATCAATTTATATATTTGCAGAATAGTCGATTGTTTCATATTTGATCTGCCTACATAAGTTCCTGAAAGTATAGGAGGGAAAGTAGAGCAATTGCCTTTTCCTGTATTTTCAAATTTGTTAAACTAAATTTTATTTTTTTCTGATTTAATATATTTATATTACTATAAGTTTTAGTTGAAAAGAAATATATATATAAACTATTTAATTAACTGAGAACTTAAAGTAACTTAAAATATTTAAATAGTAAGAGAAAGAGTAACTAAAGATTTTTATCGTGGGGAATCCTTACCTGTTTAAACTCCACTGGAAGTTAATATTTATGTTATTATTTAAGGCATTATTTATATTTTTTAATATTTGATTTGTTATATTGATAATTTTGATTTATATTCAAGTTATCGAAGGAATTATTTTTTTTAATAATATTTCTGTTTTACTTTTTGCATTCATGGTTTTTATTTTAAACAGAGGTTTAGAGGAACTGTGCCTTGCTAATGAAAAATATGACCTCTTTCAATTATTTATTTTTTAAAAACAGTCATTAATAGTTCATTTTTGGATTTTTAATATTCTTTTATTTCATACATTTCTGTATGTCTTTCTTATATCAACATGTTTAAAAATTGTTTCACACTGTGTGTCTCTCTATTCTTAAAAAAAAAGTAACTAATGCTGTCACCGCCGGCGGTTTTGAATTTTTTGTGGCCAGGGATCTTTCTTCATTAATATTAAGAAAAATATTGCATACAAAAATATGAAAATTGGTGGTATTATAGACAAATGTTTTATAAACACACTGATGCAGACAGTTTTCAAATCAAAGAATTATTTTAAGAGATATTTAATGTTAAAGTTGGTCAAAATCGTTCCATTAAAAAAGTTTTATAGGAGCAAAAACTATACATGGGATGTTTTAGATTGTTTTATACATTAGAAGTTCCTGGTGTGCAGACTGCATTTATTTATTTTTTTATTTGACTCATTTTTTGAGGTTTTATTTCTATTTTAAATTCAAATTTTCAGCATTTCGAGAGATTTTTTACAACTTTTAGAAAAGGGTATTATTTTATATTGTTGCTGAATTTAAAAAGAGTGCAAAGAATAATATTTCCTTCAAATTAAAAATTTATTTACACATGACTATTATAAACAGAAAAAAACTTTCAAATGATAATTAAATGATTAAGTATTAAAAGCAGGAAAATATTGATAATTACTTCATAAAAGCTATATTTACATGTGAATTTTAAAAGAGAAAGGAAATTACATCATATTTAAAATTGCCAAACCATAATATTTCCAAATAGTTTAAATTTTAAAATATATTTGCACAAGACATTTATTTGATATTTTGAGATAATCTTTTTAAACTATTGTTGAAAATTCTAAGACAGTGCAAATAATATTTTCTTTCTAGCAACAAAAGTATTTTCATGTGAATATTAAAAAGAGTGAGAAAACTTTGGTGAAAATTATGTCAAATTTAAAACGATACATTTAAAATGTCTTATTTAAAAAAACTTTCTTATATCATTGTTAAAGAATACCAGGAGGCAAAGTTTCTGTTTACTTAATTCATTTAATATTAGCTTATTTTCACATGTTTCACTGATCTGATTTAATCAAAGACGAAAACAACCCGTTAACAGGGAGTTCACCACTGTTTTTCAATTATAATTCATTCTTCCGAAAATTTTTTAAAGCCGATCAAATTAGCATGCTTTTAGAGTTTGTGGTGTCTGAATGGGGGTTGGCAAGCGTAGCTCATAGGTGGCAGAGCCCCCTAGTTTTGACAAAAAGAAAATCTCACAAATAGTTTGCTGATAGATTTTTAACCAGCCTATCTTTTCAAAATGCTTGGATGAAAAAAATAACAATAAAAATTTAAAATATTTCAAACTAGCTGACCTGTCTGGTGTTAACCGGGCCCGTGATAATGACCTTAAATATACCTCAATTTAATGTTGTTTGATTTTATATACAGGGTGTCCATAATTAAACGACCCTACTTTAAAGCTGCCTACAGACAAAACTATTGTTCATAAAGTTGTGAAATTTTGTGAAAGACATAATAAAAAGATGGGAATTTGTTTAAGCAAAAAAAAAAAAAAAAAAAAAAAGTTCAAAATTTCACCACCAGAGGGCGATTTAAAAAAATGACACATTACGATAGTTTAGAAATTTTATTTATTAACTTAACCTGATTGTAAAGACAGCATTTCCCAGAACGCACTGCAGTCAACTGTGTAACATGCTACTTTACGATTCTAGATGGTATCTGATAATGATGACCATCATGCGGAACATGTTTGGTTATAACAAAATTTGTTAAACTATCGTAAATATATGCTAAGTGTGTAATTTGTTAAAAATAGCCTCCCAATTTTTTTTTCTTCTCAAACAAATTCCCATACCTTTATTATATCTTCTACAAAATTTGACAATATTCTGAACAATAGTTTCGCCTGTAGACAAGTGTAAAATAGGGTCTTTTAATTATGAACACCCTGTAAATAAAATTTTTAAAGCATTGTAATGCTAGATGTGTAATTTATTAAAAATCACCTTCTGTTGTCGAAATTCTGAACTTTTTTTTTCTTAAACAAATTCCCATCCTTTTATTATTATGTCTTTCACAAAATTTCACAATTTTATGAACAATAGTTTTGTCTGTAGATAACTTTAAATTGGGGTCATTTAATTATGTAACCCTGTATTTAAATGAAAATCTTTCTAAATGTTCTAATGCTGGGATCCCCCACTGCTTTCAGTAGTGTACACTCTCGATTTTGTGGGATTTTTTCATTTTTAAATACAGATCTATTAATGGGGGCCCCACTGCCTTTGGCAAATATACAAGGTGTACTATGCATGCTCTGATCTGTTTTGATTTTATATTTTGAAGCAAAGACCAATGTAGCCTGGGTCTGGGATAATAACCTTAACTATACTTAAAACCGGTATTGGATAAATTTATGACATGAATGACATTATTAAAAGTCATATATGTAAAAAAAAACAGAAGAAATTATTCTACTGGAATAATTTCCTATGTACAACATACAATACAAGAAAAGAAACGTAGAACTTATGGACAAAACCTACAGTTTAGCAACCCTAATGAATGTCGTAATACTCTTAAATAAAATTATAGATATTTCACATTTTACAGGTGGAGGCAGTGAGGGGAGGTGAAGGGGGAGTAAAAATTAAATTTAAAAAATATATTTGGAAAAGAATGCCTGAGATCTTATAATTTTTAAATCTTTCTTCGCAAAAAGTACTTATTTCTCCAGTTCAGCCTTTAAGTAGTTAGATACTCTAGCATAATTTTTTTAATTATTTATTTTGATGCTTGATTACAAAATAGATAGAATTTTTTTTTAAATGGGGATTCAAAGTGTTTGGTTTTTTTTTTTTTTTCTTTTTTCTTTTTTTTTTTTTCTTTTTTTTTTTTTTTTTGTATCATTTCAATTAGGGAAATTATTTGATGTTTTAAATAGAAAAAAAAAATATATATATATATATAAATTGTGAAAGGAGAGGGAAGATAGATTACAAGTTGAACATTGCATCAATCTTCTTGGGGGGAAAAAAGTGTAGTGCTTTAGTAATTTTTTTTAAAGCATGAATATTTATCTTCTTAATAATTTATATATTGTTTATAGACTTTTAAGCAGAGCAGAATTATTTATTTCTGGATTTTCTTTTTTTTTTTTATAAGTGCTACAAATGTATGCCTAAAGTATTCAGTTAAAAATAATAAATCATTCAATATGTTTTGATGCATGTACAGTGAAATACGTTTAACACGAAATTGAGGGGACCGAAATTCATTTTTGTGTTAAAAGAATTTCGCGTTAAAAGATTCGTAAAAAAAAGAACATAACTAACAAATATTTTCGACGTCGTCAAATTTTATTTCGATTCCCTGTTAAACTACTTGTAAGTTGCATCCATCAGAGATGCCAGCATCTCCGGAAATGTAGTTAAAATACGGTAGTACGGTAATAAGGTAGAAAATACGGAAATTTGCGGCAAAAAAATTGTGAATTTTTTCGATCATTCGTGGCAAAAATTAGCGAATTTTTTCGATCTTTCGCGGCAAAAATTAGCGAATTTTTTCGATCAATAGCGGCAAAAATTCGCGAATTTCTTCAATCCGTCATTGAAATATATCGCAAAAATTGTCTATTAGTCGATAAAACCACGAATTTCGGCAATCGCTCGCGGCAGAAAATCGCGAAGATCTTTAACCGGTCAGTGAAAAAAGTTGCAAAATTTGTTAATCAGTAGTCGTTGCAAATAATCGTGAAATTCATCAGTCGGTCGTTGATAAAAATCGTGCTCTGCAAAAATGTACTTTTCGGCTGTCAGTCGTGGCAGAAGATCGCGAATTTCGTTAAATAGTTGAGGAAAAATATCCTGGAATTCGGTAATCAGCTGTTGATAAACATCGCGAATTTTGTCAATCATTCCCTGCGTTGCAAAAAACGTGAAATCGTCAGTTGCGCCATAAAACGCGAATTTCGTCACTCATTCGCGGCAAAAGATCGCGATTTTTGTCAGCCATTCATGGCAGAAAATTACAATTTTCGTCAGTCAGTAACGGCAAAAGATCGCTATTTTTGTCAGTCATTTGTGGCAAAAGACTGCGATTTTCGCGTCATTCGCGGCTAAAGACTTCGATTTTTGTCCGTCGGTCGCAGCTAAAGACCGCGATTTTCGTCCGTCAGTCGCAGCTAAAGACCGCGATTTTCGTCCGTCGTTCGCGGCAAAAGATCGCGATTTTCGTCAGTCAGCCGCGGCAAAAGATCGCGATTTTCATCAGTCAATCGCGGCAAAAGATCGCGATTTTCGTCAGTCAGTCGCGGCTAAAGACCTCGATTTTTGTCCGTTTCGTCCGTCGTTCGCGGCAAAAGATCGCGATTTTTGTCAGTCCTTCACGACAAAAGATCGCGACTTTTGTCTGTCAGTCGCGGCAAAGGATCGCGATTTTCGTCAGTCAGTCGCGTCAAAAGATCGCGATTTTCGTCAATCAGTTGCGGCGAAAAATTGCGAATTTTGTCAATTGTTTGTGGAAAGAAGTCTCTTTATTACAAAAAATATTAATTACATAAAAAGTAAAAGTAAATTAGTATTTAAATTATGTTTGTGTGGATGAATACAAAAGCTGTCAGGGGGTGAGGATTCATAAAGTTTCTAAAAAATATTTTAAAATACAGCTCGAAAAAAATTATGCGCAACTCCTGAAATGACTCCTGAAACGTGACTATTTTACTCCTGATGAGTGTCCAAAACTCCTGAAATTTTACTAGTTTACTCCTGATACAGCATTTACAATGTTGGCATCTATGCATCCATTAGGATATAAAGCAGGTAAAAAATGTTTTTTTTTTTTTTGGGGGGGGGGGGGGGAATCAGATATCTTTATTTGAAGTGTCTTTTTCAGCATTCTGAGATCTAGCTTGTTTGAATCAAATAAGCAACGCTGTCTCTAAATCTTCGTGCTTAGCGGTTCTCATATGTTTTCTCTCCGGCTTAAACATACTGCGCTCAAACATTTGATAAAATAAAATTGGCAATGCCAAACTCTGCAGATTTCTGTTTTTGTCCTTATTTTTCATCAACTGCATTAAGCATCCAATTTCAACTCAAACTAACTAGATCGAAAGTGAATTTTTTTTTCGTGTTAAACGATTTTTGTTTCGTGTTAAAAGAAAAAAAAAATGTATTAAATTGCATAGTAAACTGTTCGGACTGCTATATCATTTCGTGTTAACCGATTTTTCATGTTAAGCATTTTCGTGTTAAACGTATTTCACTGTATAAATTTTTTTTTGCACTGATAAGTGCTGTAAAATTGAGAAAAGTGTTTTAATTAAAAAAAAAAAAAAAAAAAAAAAAAAAAAATTAGTGTAAAATTAGCATAATTTTCTGTGTTATAAATGAAAAGTTTATTATTTCATGCTAATTTAATGTTTAGAATGATATGTAAAATGTGTGTAATTAAAAAATAATAATCGTCTGAACATTTTAAAATGTTTTTGTGTATTATGTTAATGAAAAACTATTGAAATATCATAAAATCAAGAATTGTTCAATTTAAAAAATGTGATAATGCAGTTTTAAAATGTTACAATTCTAGGTAGTTTATATTTATATTACATATTCATTATTATACATGGGTGCTGTCAAGGAGGGTAGGTCATTGCCCCTCCCTTGAGTTTGAAATGTATTAGTAAATTTATTTATTCCTCTTTTGATTTTGAAAAAGTAATAAAACTTATTCTTCATAAGAGACTTAAAATAATTAAACACTAAGATAATGAGGAACTGTGCCTCTCTGCCTTTCTTCAACTCTATGGAAGACAACTTTTAGTTATGTTTTTACGTTCTTTGTTTAAAATTTTTGTTATTGTTTCGATTCTCTTTTAAAGAATGCTGGTAGACATTTGTTTTTGAATATTTAATAGTTCATTTTTGTTACATGTAACATTACTGCATTGCTTTTTATGTCTGACAGTAGATTTACGGAATTCGACTCCATAAAAGTGCATATTTTTCACAATAAATTTCATTCATTTTAAACAGGTACATGAAATTAGAAACCCAGTGTAGAAAATTAGCTATATATATATATATATATATATATATATATATATATATATATATATAAATATGCATTGTAATACCTTCAAATTCATGTTGCTGTAAAAAATAAGTTGTATTTTAAGATGAATTAAAGTATAAAATTGAAATTCCATCAAATTGATGGGTTCATAATCTAGTGTTAAAAATTGTCTTGATGGAGATGGGGGAATTCTAAAAAAAAAAAAAAAAAAAAAAAAAAAAAAAAAAAAAAAAAAAAAAATCTGATTTGAGCTCATTTCCTATTTTTATTATCCATTTAAAAAAAAAAAGTGCAGCCAAGCACATCTGTTCCAGAATCTTGCTCCTGGATTTTGTGTTGCTGGCACCCATATTGTCATGATAGATTTCATTTGACTATATCTGTTGTATTAAAAATGCATGACCATTTACATATTTTTTATTTCCTCTTTCTTGAAATTTGAGCGCCATTGATTTTGGAATTGAGCTTTTATGTCTGAATTTTCTTCTGTAGCTTAAGTGTGGTGCTTGTGGTGCTATTGGTCATATGAGGACAAATAAAACCTGTCCACTGTATCAACCTGCAGCTCCTGTTCCACCAGTTCAAGTTGCTATGACTGAAGAACAGGAAGAAGAGGAAGAAAGGGCTGGTTTAGATGACGATAATCTCGTCAAAGTTGATGAAACTAAAGTTGTTCTATCCAAACAACTGATAAAACATGCTGATGAAATCAGAAGGAAGTCTCTTGTTCTAAAGTTTCCAAAAGAAGCTGTTTCTAGCCAAAAGAAGAGACGGAGGGCTGGCACAGTTACTCATTGTGATTACCTTAAGCCTCATAAAAAACTTGTTAATCGACAAAGAACTGATCCTGTTGTTACCTTATCTATAATATTAGAAATGGTGCTAAATGAGATGAGAGATTTACCTGAAGTAAGTATCATTATATTATAACTTTCTTTTTTATATATATATAGTTGTTTCAAAAGTTTAACTGAACATTTATAAAATGTGTTTTGTAACTTGTTATGAAATGACATTTTTGAAATGTTTAATAATAAATTAAATCTAACATATGCTAATTAAAATTCAATTAATTATTTTTAACAATCTTATTGAATTTCTAAATAATAATTTTTTTTAAAAGAAAAAAAAATTGCTGATGATGTATGAAACCAAAGTACGTTGTACTATAGCTAAGTTCTGGCCTGCACGAGCCCGAGCCCAATATGCAATAAAAAAATGCATATTATTAAAAATTGTTTCAAAAGTAATATCTCATTTTTAAACAACTTCTTATATTGAAAAAACTGATAATCTCTAGAACGCAATTTATTTTATGAAAATTTACATTAAATGTTATCAAAAGAAAATTTTGACATCAAATAAAAATATACTTCAAATGTAAAAAAGATTTTCATATTTTTCTTCCTCAATAGCCAAATTTGATGGCACATTAGCGAAGTAAGTTTTATAATTAAAATTTGCAGAAATTACTATTTATATGCCAAAGAATTGAACAATACTTTTCAATTTCCTATAAAAGATGTACATCTTAAACTATAATCAATTCCTTTCTGGTACTGATCTTTCATGATTGTTGTGTCCTTGAAAATCAGCTTAAATTAAAAATTTGACATCTGAAACTCTGTATAGGAAAAGAGGAAGCACTGCTCAATTGCTTTCTATCGGAATAACAGTACATGGCAATTAAATCTACTTACGAATGAAAGTGACTTTGTAAATATACAGTGCTCAGACTCAGCACCAGCTGATTACATGATTAAAAATAGATACAAGAATCAATGATGTTATTTTAATATAAAGAGTGATTATGACTTGTTCACAATCGAAGACAAAAAATTCGAAATTCGTTAATCTCAAGCTAATGCTGATTTAGTAAAAACAGAAGAAAATATTCTTTTAGCGTTAGATCCCTAAATAAAGAAATAAAATAAATGATCCAATTACGAAATATTGTACTGTCACAAGCGACATTTCAACTAAAAGTAATTTCATTGTTCATGATATTCTAATTGGTGCAAACAGGTCATCGTTGTCAATGCCAGACATAAATATGGAAATATAACAATTTAAAAAAAAAAGAAAAAAATTTCTAATACTAGAATAGAAAAACATGATTTCTTTTTCCCATTCATTCTAATTAAAATAACATTAAAATGACTTGAAGTGAAATAAATAATTGAAGAAAAAAAAAAAGTTGTGATTATGTGAATTACTAAAATTTTGATTTTCAGAAAGAATTAGTCTGAGGCCGTGTCGAGCTGAGCCTGTCTCATCTCTACACTGTATGGTTAAAAGTAGCCAGACACTCTTGATTTTAGGCATTTTGTCGAATGTAAGAGAAATGTTTGACGAATTCTTTCAGAACTTTAGGAATATAAAGAACATGTATGTCTTGAAATTTTTCAGTGATAATTTGGGCACAAAAGCAATTAGGTAACCAATAGAAATTTGAATGAAGAAAAAATTTGTGTTCACCCTGTAAAATAACATGCTCGAAATGAACTGTAACTGTAATACATGACTATGTGGGTCATGTACAACAATTGTGTTAATTTGTGTAAGAAAAATACATATATTCATGGCAATATAAAGATTCCTTTAAAAAAATTCTAAAAATTTCTGTATTTTTTTGTTTATATCATGAAGGAGCATGTCTTTCATCCGAATTTAACGAAGTTCAGACGTTGTTCAGAAAACTTGAAAAATACTGCAAAGACAATATACCACAGTTAAATATAAATTTATTAAATGCTTTATGAAAAAACAGCATTTGATGAAATAATTTTTAACTTTGCATATACAAACAATAATGAATTTGCTTTTGCATAATTTAGTAGTCAACTATGTAGGGCAACTCATATAAAAAGAGCAGTTAGCTATTGTGAAAGTTATTCAGAAAGATATTGCTGATGTAGTAAGATAGTTTATATTCTTTTCTATTTAGTATAACTCTAAATCAATTTTAAATATTATTATTTATATCTAGATATTCTGTAATTAGCGAAATAAATTGTATAAAAGGCTTTTGCTTTCATAAAAATTAAAGCTTGGTTGTAGGTTGAGTACTTTATGAATTTAGTCTGAAACTCCATCCCATCCATAAATGAAAAAAAAAAAAATTGCTGATGCAACATAGCACCCAACACATGCACATATAAATAAATGTAGGAGTTGGGAAGTATGCCCATCAAAATGTTTTAAAAATTCAAAATTTGAGACTGTTGCTGTTGAGAGGCACACCAGACAGGTATACATACACAATTACCAGATTGGCATGCCATGATCATATAAAAACTGCTTTGTGCCTCAATTCATTGATTTTATAGATTTTAAGTTGTTATGCAGTATATGAGACCTGGTATTTTCTGTCTTTATATTCTTTTTAGCAGATCTTGAAAACATTTGCCTAGCAAGTGTAAAAATATTTTGATTTTTTTAAAGCTACATTAATAAATGCATTGTTTGTCTCCTGTTCTTTGTTTGCTATTTATATATGGCTGTCAATTTTTACATTTCTCCTGAAAATTTTAGTTTTTAGTTCTGATCTTCCAATTTCCGTTATTTTATTACCTTTATAATTTTTTTATTTCCTCTAATGTTTCTATCATTTAACATTCTTACATCATTCTTTTCTTTCAGACTCAACAGTTTTGGTTTCCTGTAAGTGCTAAGAATGTTCCAGATTATCACCGTTTTGTTCAAAGACCTATGGATCTACAAACTATGAGAGAGAAACTTCATCAGAGGAAGTACAAAAGCCGAGAAGAATTTTTAGAAGATGTTAACCAGATTGTAGAAAATAGCAGCCAGTATAATGGTAGCGTATAATGTTTGTTTTACTTTTATTTAAATTTTTATATAAACTAGAAAATCATAATTTTTTTTTACATTTTTATTTTCAGTTTCATTTTGTAAGTAATGTGCAGTATAGAAAGCAATAATGTTAGGGTAAAAAGGGAGGGGGGATAAGCCAGCAATCAAAGGGGGGGGAATTTTAGATATTAAATAAGACACTACAAAATTTCTTAAATTCTAATTTTCTAACTATGGAAAAGTTTTTAATAGAATTAAAATTTAATAACATTTAATAGCATTTAAATAAATTATGATTTGAAAGCATTATCAAATAAATATATCCACATATTTCAGAATTATTGTTCAGTCGAACCCAGTTAGACGCTCACTGTTAATATGCGATCCCACTTAATATGCAAATTTTTTCTGGTCCCTTGAACGTAGCTCATAAGGCTAGTGCCAAAATATTGCATTTAATACGCGATCCCGCTTAATACATGATAAATTTTCGGTCCATTTAGGGGGAAATCACGTTTAAGACGCGAATTCATGATTAAGATGCAAATTCCCTCTCTCTTCACGAAGTGTTGCCAGTTTAGCAGATTATTTTTATTCAGATAAAGAACACTGTTTCCGAATATTATTAAAGTTGAAATTACTAATCTGGAATAGTGGCAGATATATGAATAAAACAAAACCCCGCTAAATCAGCAAAACTGCAATTCCTCCTTGATCCTGCCTCCTAACATTCTTTGTCTGTCGCTTCGTGTATGTTTTTACTGTAATAGAGAGATATAGATGAATTCAGAACTCAGATACGTCATAAAAATTATCATGATTAGAAATGATCATACCTGTTGTTAGTGAGGTTTTAAATGTATGTTATAGTACTATGAATGTGTATTATATGCAACAGAAAATTACACTTGTAAAGATGAAAAAATACGACTGCGGATGGATAATTCTTTTATTTTTTCTTTACTTTTTGCTATGTTGATAATACACAAAGGTTAATAAGGATTTTTACACAAAGTTTAATAAAGATAGTTTTTTCTTATATTGGAAAGAAGAAGGTATTATAATGGTACTCATTGTTACAAGTATTAAATATATGATTTTAAAACTGGGTTGGGTTTCAAAGATTTAATTTTTCTTTCTGTTTTTAAAAAATTGTCTAGTAGGAAAATTATTTTTATTGTTTTATTTTTGGTTGCAACATATTAATCAACAATAAAGCCATGCTGGAATCCATATTTACTTTCTGTTATTATTCCAGTCCTATAAAAGAAACAATGAGTTAAAGAGGGATACATTTAAAATTTAATCTAACTTTACATAAAAGACAGAATTTTCTCCTGTAAACACATAAATAAAAACTCTAAAGTTCATTTAGATGATTAAATGTGTAAATGAGCCTAATTCCTGCAACGTTATACAAATCACGTTTAATACGCAACTTTTGTTCACTCCCTTGAAACGCGTCTTAACCGGGTTCGACTGTATATATTTTTACAATTTGCTTTTATTCCTTTATGCACCAGTTTCTTTTAACTTGAGTTCATTATAATGTTATACCTTGCTAAAATTTTTAATTTGTTATTACTATTATTATAATTATTATCACTAGTGGAATATTTAAAAGACAAACATAGATATTTCAACATCACAGAAACTGGAAATCCAGTTTCAAACCAAGGAAATTTTCATTGAACAATTTTTATTATTTTTAAATATTTCTATCAGATGGTCACTTAAAGTTATATTAAGCTGATGATTTGTATTCTTTAATTTTAAGAAGAGTATATTTTAATGCCTTATTTTTCTCAATTCTTTCTAGTATTAAAGTGTTTTAGAATTTCATTTAAAATTTATTAAATTGGAACACTGTTGTACAGAAGTGCAATAACTTTTCATTATATTAAATTAATTTCAACTAATAACAAATACCATCAAAAGCACAAACTGTCAGATCGTACTCATATCCAAAATCTTAGCAAAATGGAAAATGTCTTCTCACTTTCTCACAGTAGGACAAGTTCCTAAAAAAGTTGACCAAAAACTGAAAAATAAAGTTACTATTTACGGAATTTTGATTATATGATTAGTTGGCTAGAATAATGTTTGGAGTGTCAGAATCTACATTTAGAAAAAGGTTTTTGCTTTATCTTAATTACTTGCATTTTTTCAAAAGTGACACTCGAGTGAGAATCAGAGTTCCAACAAAAAGAGCAAGATAACGTTTTCTTTAAACATGTGCTACATTTTTCCATATTATCCGATTTTAATGCTTTAAAATGGATTCACACAATGATGGTAAGTAAATTATTTACATGCTTTACAAAAATTATATTAACAATATATACATTAGTAATTTCATAATTTTTGATAATTTTTTTTAATGTTATTTTTAGAAATTTCTTGGTTATTTACATAATGAGAGTGTTCTTTTAAGTGAATTTAAGATTTCTTTTAGTTTGACCAATATAGGGTAAATGACAACCACTACAAGAAACATTATAAATTCCCCATTTGCGAAGATGAGGAACGGAAGACTTTTCTGGTTAGCTGGGTGATTTGAAAGAGCATGAGGTGTGTTAGTGGCAGAAAAAGTTTTTTATAAACACAGGTTTTGAAAAAAGAATCACATCTGGTAACTAAATCATCAAGGAAAGAAAGTTTATTGCATTTTTCTATCTTAAAAGTAAACTGAATATATGGGTCGATAGAATTGACAGTTTGAAGAATGGTGGAAAAGAAAGTAAAGTATCATTGACATAACACATTCAACATTTAATATTTAACAGATTCAATAATTTTTCCTTGAAATAATGCATATAAATGTCAAAGAGAATTAGTGATAAAGGATTACCCATACTTAAGCCACCAGATTGAAATATCATATTCAAAAGTAGCATGAGAGATGCAAATCTTAGTTTACAAATTTTTTTACTTCAATATCAGGAAAATGAAATTAGCATAATCATGTTTCCAAACATGAAAGAGCACTTTCTATTGGAACATTAGTGAATAACGATTTGATCTCAATAAATAACATAGAACAATTGGACAGGTTAACATGTTTTAATTTACTATCAAAAACAAAGGATTTTTTATCATATGAGTATTAGAAATGCATAAAGAAGAAAAAATGAAAGTTAAAAACTTGGCAAGAGGATGAGTAGCAATACCAATATTAGAAACAGTAGGTCTTAGGGAAATGTTGGTTTTATGAACTTCAGGCAGTGTGTAAAAATGAGCACTGATGGCTGAAGAAGGAATAACACAACATTTAGTATAATCATTTAAAACAACAGAACTCTTAACAGTTTTTTTCACGCTGGAAAGACACAAATTAGTAGGATCTCTATTTTTTGTTTTTTATTCTATTTTACTTTATTTTGTTTTCCTTATTTTTCTTATTATTTATTTTAATTTAACTGCATTTATTTTGTGTTTTTCTATTATTATTATCATCATCTCTACCCCCCCCCCCCCATGTTTTATATATTCATGTATTTTCCTTTAATTTTTTTACTTTATTTTTATTAAATTTGCTTCATAATTGTCCTTCTACTGTGTCCTTCTGATTGGGTAATGCATAAAAATAAGAAATAATGAAAAGTAAAAATAATAAAAAATAAAATAAAATTGTATGATTGACTGAGGTGCCTCCTGCTTTCCTATTGGCTGTTTCTTCAACTTGCCCTTTTTCCTTATCTTTAATTTCAGTCTTGCTCCTGCTTTCAAAGTAGAAGCACATGTTTTTTGTGTCTGATGAAGAAAGACTAAGTTCTTTTGAAAGACTTACCACATTTCTATATTTTTATGGTGTTTTAAAAAGTTCTTTTGGATCTGGTTGTATCACACCAGCTTTTGCTAATATTAATCTGATGTAAGAAGTAATAAATAAAATAAGTGTTCCAAAGCAGAACTTGTTTAGACATTAATATTTTATCTTATTATAAATAACATGTTTTAATTTTCATTTATGTGTTTATTTTTATGTGAGGGGAATGCATTTGTTGCTGTAAATAATATGTCTTTTGTTGATGATGAAAACCGTCTGATAAATCACATGAAAGACTGCCTATGAAAATAAAATTTTAAACATTTTTAAAACGTAACTTGATGTATTGCATTTTTTTAAAAATAATTTAAAATATGAAGTTGATACCAAGCTTTTTCACTATAGATGTTAAATTATGAATATTAGAAGGAATCTTCACCAAGCTTGAGCGATAAATCACACAAATAAATATTACTTTAAATATATTAAAGTTAGAATTTTGCCAAATTGGTTTGTTTTTGTTAGCTTTTATTTTTATCCTAATCAAATAAGAGCAACAAACTTTCAGTATTGTATTATCTAAAATACAATATATTCAGAGAATTTATTTTTCCCAAATATTCAAATTTTTGTTATAATAGTTTAATATTTTTATTTTTTATTAAAATTAATAAGAAAATTACTTATTATCCTTTAATTTATCATTGCATTTGTAAGATAAATATAACATTACAACATCTGTCTTTTTATCATAGTTAATATTCCAATATATATTTTTTCATATTTTTTATATACAGTAAACTCTGTCTAAGGCAGAATCGATCGGGACTGAGAAAATTTTCCATGGTAGACAATATTCCGGCTTATGCAAAAAAGCACCCCCCCCCCCCCCAAAAAAAAAATCGTTTTTTATTGATTTTCCTGACTTGAAAATCAGGTTGAAAACTGAAGTTCGGAAAGATCTTTTGTCTTTATAGATAAATGAGAAACGCTATTCAATTTCTTAGTACATGCGAATTGAAAGTTTGCACACACACACAAAATAAACTTCGAGAATGAGACAGAATGCAATAACTTTAAATTTGAGTACAACCTTAAAGTATAATATATTGTACTTTCGAAAATATGTATTTTAATAAATGTTCATTCTACTAGAAATATTAACTTTTAAATGCAAATTTGCATATGAAAAAATGGCATAAGAATAAATTCCTTAAAATTTAATCAGTTTCTGTTCTTTTGAATTAACTTTTTCAAAATGTTACGGAATTTAACTAACATGCTCGACATTGAGTATAACTTATCAGTTTTAAAGTTTAATAAACAAAATTCCTTTCATTTTTAAATTATCCTTTATTCCGCCTTATGCAAAATTTTGGTTTCGGTGGGACCTTAAAATCCTTTCCGTATCCGCATTAGACAGATTCCGCCTTATGCAGTATGAATTAATGTAATTTTTTATGGGTTCGCCGGGACTTGAAAAATTTTCCCCGGTTGACAGATTTCCGGCTTGCACAGAGTCCGCCTTAGACAGAATTTACTGTATTGCATTTTTCAAAATCATAATCATATTAGATTCATAATAAAAAAAAATTGCTTTAAAATGACATGACTGTGTCATCACTTGATAGCTTTGACATTTTTTTTCTTTCATTTAATTTAGTCTATAATTTAATTTTTTATTAAACATATTTTGCAAATACTTTTTATTTTCATAAATTTAACTATTTGTTCGTTTTAGGAGCCAAAAGTTCATTAACTCAAACTGCCAAGAAAATGTTAGATCACTGCTTAAAAAGATTTGCCGAAAAAGAAGATAAATTGATGAGATTGGAAAAAGCTATCAACCCACTTCTTGATGACAATGATCAAGTGGCTTTGTCATTTATTTTTGAAAAGATTGTTTCTGATGACTTGAAAAGTATTCCTGAGTCATGGCCTTTTCATAAACCAGTGAGCAAAAAATTTGTCAAGGAATATTACAATGTTATTAAAAATCCAATAGATTTGGATACTATTTTGAAGGTAATGATTCATTATGATTTTATCTTTTTTCTACCTAATTTTACTCATTATGGTATGAATTTTAGTTTCAGGAATTTTGTCTAATATTTTTTTTATGCAAATTTTTACTTATTAATCAGTAAATTAGTTAAGCTTTTTCTTTGACTGTTTTTCAAACTTGAAACTTTTCTCTCTAACTAACTTTCTTTTTAATCTATGTCAATTTTTTAAAATTTAGTACTTTTTAAGGTGAAGAGGGAAGTGTAGTATGACTAATAACATTACTTATTTATGGCAGTTTTTATGTTGTAATGGATCAAATTTGGTGTGTAATTTGTGAATTTATTGTGAACAAAAGCTATTGCAATACTGAAATGTGTTTTCTTAATTAACATGATTTTCTGAAATGAACGCCATTTTTCTTTAACTTTCTTAATACAATCTCAATATAACCATTTTAATAAAAAATGAAAACAAATAAATGTTTATAATTTTTAATATCTTTATTTTTGTATATGTTTCACAAAAATCTGGTCATAACTGCCGCGGCGAGCGGCCCATCTTCGTCCGCAGCCTTTTATTCATCTACTCTAGTCCCACTCTCTAGCGGAAGCCAGAATGAAAAAAAAAATCAAAAATTGAAACCGGACAAATTTAAAAGGGAAATTACACAAATTAAAGACACCGAAAAGCGGGAAGGGTTGGGCTCGGGGCTATGAAGCTACCGAAACACTCCTAGCTACTTCTAGCTTATTATTAGCTTATTATATATCACAAAAGATGACAAATGGTATTTCAAATCAAAATCTCAAAGGCATTGTTAATTTATGTATATAATTTCTTGTTGGGAATTAAAGGTAAGGATATTAATTTGTCTACTGTTTTAATGTTTAATTTCATACTTTGTTTCTATTTAAATTTTACAATGTGAAAGTGGTATTATCTTAAAATTTTTGCTCAGTTTGATTTTTTTATTGAATAGTTAACTTGTTCACTGCAAAATGACACATAGATCACTCAAAAATAGCCGAATACGATTCTGAGTAGCCAGTGTTCCATTTTGCAGTGAATGCGTTAATGTCAGAGAAATGATTCTTCAAACTGGCTCCTAAGAATTTTTCCTGGTGTCTAAGAATTTTCAACTTTTGTCAGTCACTGGGTATGACAAGCTAGAAGAAATTGACAAGCCTTTCATATGTTTATTTATTTTTTAATTTTTTTTTTTTTACCATTTGGAAAAAGGTTATTGTCCTCGTCAGGATAGGAAATTAAAAGCATATCGGAAGCTTTTTATTGGTTTAATCCGCATCTTATTCAGTTTTTGATTGGTCTATACAGTAATCTGTATTTCCCTTTACTTTCAACAGAGATGGATACTTCTGTTGCCACTATGACAAAAAAGTAATAAAAACTACAAAAAAAAAAAAAAAAAAAAAAAAAAAATTAATAACTCAGAAACAAATTGAGATACAGCTTTCAAACAAATTGCATTTAAAGTACATTTTTTTTCTCGATACGACTGTGTAAAAAGTAATATTGTGGAATGTTTAGAAGTTTAAGAATGAAATTTCATTTAAAATTGGTCGTCAGATTTCTTGGAAATTTGTCGATGGAAAAGCCTTTTCCTGAACAGCCAATGAAATGATTGGATAATACGTAAGTTTCAGGTGGATAATACGTTCCTCTCGCAGGCGATTTTTGTCTCTTGCAATTTTTATGTGTAATAACACTATTAATGTTTAATTCATGGCGTACGTAATGTAGGATCAACTCTGTGCGATTTTTTATGTCTTAAATTTTAGTCTTTGAAAAAATCATTTTCCAAATGGTCGTTGTAATTTGTTAAATTGTGTTTTTTAGAACTATGCTGGCTGCTGTGAATATTTCATGGTTGTTCTTAGCTTCTTTGGTCAAACTAAGATATATATAGATGCATGTATGTGAATAGTGCATAGGGCAAAGTAGCCGAATTTGGACCCCTTCACATATTTTCAGGTCTATCTCACTTAATTTTTGGAATATCTGCAAAACATCACTACACAGGGTCAATCTATTCATCTAGTAGCTAAAAAAGTCTTTAGATCAATTTCTTTTTGAAAATCTGAAATTTTATTTTAATCTGAAAAATTTGTCAAAAGGGGTCCAAATTCAGCAACTGGTCACCTAAATTGGACGCCCAGTCTCCTAAATTGGGCCAAACAATATCAGGTTGTTTTAATGACTAGGGAATATAACTAATTTTATTAAAAGCAAAGCTTGCGATTAATGAAAAAATCAAACAAAATAAATTCTTTTTTGTTGTTTTTTTTAAAATTAGTATTTTAAGCTTTACTTTATATGGCGAAGATGTTAACACAACTGTTTTTTGGCTCCCTCTGTACTTTGATTTAATTTAGCAAGGAAGATAGCATTTCTAATGATTTTTTTACTTTTTTTTGGGGGGGGGGGGAGGGGATGGGGGGGAAAGTTGTAGCGGTAACGTTCTTGCAGGTCAATTTCTTTACAATTTATGCCACCCTTTTCATTTCCTATACCTTTAACAGCTTTTGCTGTCATGGGTGTTTATCTTCTAGACAGTTTGTTTGTGTCGTTTTCACCAATTTCAACATTATATTAAAAAAAATGTTTAAAAAATATGCTGTATGAAAAAAATATATATATGCTACGATTAATCAAGTGCAAACATTATATATTCAAACAGTGTTGAACTCAGCTGTGTGTCGTCGTCATCCCCCCCCCCCCCCCCTTGGAGCCTTGAAATAAACCACTCCCACCAGAACGTTTGAAATTTTATGCGTTTTTATGGCAAAATAGTGTAATTCCACCCTGCAGAACTCTAAAAAGTCTGCCCTTCCTCCCCTCATGGAATCGTAAATATTCTCCAGGAGGAAAATGTTTGAATTCAACTCTGTAAACCAAATATGCTGTAGGAATAAAGAATTAATACAAATACATACAAGAAGAAAAAAGAAATTGGAAACAAAATTTATTGCATAAACATGTAAAAAAAATTTTGTTTATATAGGCCTAAACTGTATAAAGAAATTGATCCAAATATACAAAAAAAAAAACTTGCATGGAGATAATAATCCATTATAATATATATATATATAGTGTACAAAGTGTACTGCCCTCGAAATTTATTACTTACTTTTCAAATTTATGATCATATATTTGGTCCTATTTAAGCAACTTAAATTGGCCCAATTCAGGCAACTGCGCCATTTTTTAAAACAGATAATTTAAAGACTAAGAACGAACACAAAATCAAACAAATATGTGTGAAAAATATGCGCAATAAACAAGTGGATTTAGATATGTATATGAAAACATAACAACTTACCTTAGTTTTAAATTATTTACTTATGTTTAGTAGGAAAAAATTTGGTCAAAAAAGCTAACTTTAGGTTTTTAAAAATTGTCTGAAAACAGCACGTGGTAGGCGGGTGTTCTTCTAATCATAAATGACGTCATTCGTATGAGTAGGATTTCAGAGGTAGATGGTTTCTCTTCCTGTAATTAACAGCAGAATGGCAACGGTCCAATTAAAGCAGCGGTCCAAATATGGCTATTCTCCCCTATATCTATATATACAGTGATTTGTTTTTTAAAAGTAAGATATATAATTTAAAGTAAAATAATTAAATCTGAAAATGCAAAACAGAGAGATATAGCATTTCAAATTATGAAAAAAAAGAAACATGTTTACTCTAGCAATATGTAGTTATATTATATGATGTCAATATAACTATATGTTCTGTGCCAAAAAACTTTGTCTGTTGGGGTCATTTATTATTTATGTCATGCATTCATTTTTTGGGGAGGGGTAGGGGGGGGGACTTCTCCTTTTCTGTATGTCACAAGTAGTCACATAAATGCTATACAATTGTCAAGATCTTGCATACTTTTACTTCAAGGTGTTGCAATTCAAAAGAAAAGTATTCTTAAAACTATCTGAGGAATTATACTCCTGAATACATATTTTTTATGAACTTAATTTATGTTGCTTATAAACAACTAGCTGTTACCTGTGACGTCATTCACATAGCATAAAAAAAACTGATGAATGCATTAATTAAGCAAAACATTTCATTCACGATAATTTAAAACAGATATAATTAACCCACTCTTTATCACATTTTATGGAAGACAATATGGTACTTGTTATTTATAGGATCTTTGACATAACTCAGTCAAAAAAAAGGAAAATTTTGTGCCAGATCGTGAAAATGAAACTGCAACTAATGAAAAAAAGAGGACCAAGTAAAATCGTGAAAATTGATGAGTCTCACTTCGTAAAACAAAAAACAATGCTGGTAGAGTTCTACTATAAAACTGTATTTTAGGTGGTATTTTTTTGTGAAATTTGTATATATGTGCACTGCATCCTATAAGACTTTATAAAAATCTGTTATTAAGAAAAGCTATTTTTAAAGTGACAACATATTTTTACCCTTTTAAATTTTAAAGCTAAAAGAAATGCGGAATTAAAATCCGGTTGCCAAACCACCATTTACAAACATGTTACTAATATACTTCAAGCTCCCGATTCTTAATTTCGATTATGGCAGAGGAAAATTTATATTACTTTGACATAACCATGTTAAAACTTTAGGTTTTATGACTGAAAATGCAATTTTCTTTTAAAAAATTAAAAAATTTAAAAAAAAATTAAAAAATTTTTATTCATATTTTTTGAACTGAATGGCTTTAAGAATTAATCTTCTTCAAAAATTGCTTTTTTGAGACAGTCAAGTTATTTTTTATTTTTTAAAAATGAAAAAAAAAAAAAAAAAAAATCGCTAATCATGACGTCATTTCATGGATAATTTTACAATGCATATTATTGACAATTTATTTACTATCCATTTACTTTTTAAACGTTCTTTTTTAACTTATTTCAGTTTTAAATTAAAAAGTAAATCTTTATTAACATAAAGATTTACTTTTTAATATTTTAAAAGATGATAAACCGTCAAGTATTGATAATAATTTTCTTTAAATAATAAGAATTGTTACCATAACTCAATCCCATTTTATTTCAACATGAAAGCATATGTATTTTATTTTCCATTGTAAAGAAGTGAACTTTACTGTTTTTATGATTGTGCAAAGAAATCTTCCTGGAGAAAAAAAAAAAAACAAAAAAAAAACAATGCATATCACCGGGCTGACGCATAGAGAGAACTAGTAGATATTTTCTCATGCTTAGGACATTGTAAGTAGTGATTGATTATGCACTTAGAAAGTAGCCTACCCTCATGGAGGATGTAAAAACCGCCTAAGTGTTTTGAGCTACAGACCACCCTGATAGAAATCCCAAAGGAGCCGCTGATAGCTTTAAGGTGACAGAGGCTGAATTTTTAAAGGTTTTCTCACAGGGGTCTGAAAGAATGAACATTTTTCTGAGGGTGGAAAAATTAAGGAGAGGAGAGAGGATCAGTCGGCAGTTGGAGTGTGTAGTTGCTCGCAAGGACGAGCGAAAAAAAAAAAATCTCCCGAGCAGAAAGCACGACAGGTGTCGCTTGTGAGTCTTGAGCCAAGGGCTTGAAAATTACAGAAGATGACCAAAACTTTTCCGTTTAGCCGCCAAAACAAGTATCCCTTCTGTATTTAACTGTCATTTCAGAGCAATAACTTTCATTGTATGGAAAAGGACTTCCTATCTCTACCACTCATGAAAGTGGACAACTCACGCATTCAATATTTATTTTTCTTGTTCTTCACTGCTTTACCAAGATTGAATTAAAAATTCTTTTGTTTAATTGTTAAGGTAGAAGGAATTGTTTCTTAGTGCTACTGTTCAATTAATTGGTCGAGAAGCAATTTTTCACACCATATATGAGTCATATTCGCCTCCTTTCCACACTTACTCAAAATTCATGCACCTTGTATTATTAGAAATATTTGAAAATTTCCAGGGATTCAGGAGATAAATTTTGGTCATAAAAATATTG
This sequence comes from Maratus speciosus, assembly GCA_963932465.1. Taxonomy (NCBI): domain Eukaryota; kingdom Metazoa; phylum Arthropoda; class Arachnida; order Araneae; family Salticidae; genus Maratus; species Maratus speciosus. The sequence continues at coordinate 294,382,503 of OZ010791.1, forward strand.
GGAATCTCAGGGCATAATACAATAAATTTCTCAAACCTGGGAAAACCTGACAAAAAGATTGGTTACTCTGGAAAATTGAGGTCAATTGCTGTTATTTGTGTGCTTTGTGATGTCATAATAAAATAAAACTAAGATGCGTCTTTTAACATCATTAAATATAGAATTGGAAACTAGCCACTCTTTCTTCAGATTTAATAAAACTTATTTTATATTTAATATGCGCTTCTTCTAAAGTTTGGCAACATCCATTAAGTCACTAGACATGCCTTCTAACATAGAAGGTTTGCAAACTGTTATAGAGCAACTTAAGAAAAAATAAAGGACATTTTAAAATTGATATTTGTGCTTGTAACCTTCGTATTATTCATAATGCTTTTCTAAGAAGTAATAAAATCACAAAGTGGAAATTCTTGCAGCAATCAACTAAGTTTTTAAGGACAAACCCTACAAGGCATGTTGACTTATCTTTGTACACAAATTAATGATTTTCCTTTAAAGTTCTGTTCATATTGTATATATGGATGATGTACAAACTTTATTTTTGAGATTACCTTGCTTTTATTTTGTTTTTATTTTGAGGGAGAGGGGGTATGTCATGATACTGGTTTTTAAAAATGTTATTACTTGTTGACATGGAAAAATCATCCGTCCCGGGAAATACATCAGGGGATTCTCAAAGGATTTTTTCTTGAAAATGAGTATGAACCCTGTCTTGACTTTAAAAGCCGATAGCGCATAGAGCCCATGTCTTTATGTATGTCCAAACCATCTGTGTCTCTAAGGATTAATATCTCAGCTAATTACTGACAATTGTTTTCAAAAATCATTATCAATGATCTTTTTATACTTCTGCAATAATAGGTACCTCGAGCGTCCACAAAGAGAAATTCATATGTAATGGAAAAATGTGATTTTCTCAGAAACTACCTGACCTAGGGTAATTGTTATAGTTTTCGTGCAAGGTTTTAATAAACTTCTACTACCCCTAATTTTTTCACAATTTTACTTTCAATAGATTCGGAAATAAAGGGAGGGGGAGGGTGTATTTTTGCATTACATTTTCAACATTATCTCTGAAAATATAATACCTAAAATTAAAACAAATGTATTTTTGAGTTCAGTGTTACAAGAGCTTTCACACGATATACAGGGAAAAGATTTTTTTTTTCAAGTAACTTAATTAGACCCCCCCCCCCCCCTACATTTTCCCTCAATATATTTGTGAATGGTTGATAATCTATAAATATGTGGGTCAATAGCCTTTATTACTTCTACCAAATTTGAACTTTCCATGTTTCACATTTTACAAGAGCTTGATATTAATTGTACTTGCCTACATCACAAACTCTTTTTTTTTTTTTTTCCTTTTTCACTCGAGAAACACTAGCACGTTGACTATCTGATCATTTTGAACATTTATAACATTTTATTCACTTTTACTTCGGTTTTGAGTGACTAAAGAAATCGTTGCAATAAAGACATGCTTCATCATCATCATCTGCAGAAAGATCTATGTCTTTGTCGTCATCATTGAACCTAACAAGGCAAATTTTCTTCTGAGCCTGTAGAGCTGCACGTCTTGATTGTGAATTATGTTTCTCAGCAGCTTTTGCGTTCGCTTCGGCAATGTAGGACTGCTAGTTAGATTAGTGCACCTTCACGCTTTCTCTTTTTAAAGGATGATCTAACATGAGGTGTACAATGAAGCGGAGGCACATAGAGTGGTCTGATAAATAAAGATGATGAACTTGAAGAGGCTGCCTGTTGAAAAGATATATACGTCTTCGAGTATCAGAAACAGATGTTGTCAGCACTAGAGTTGGAGAAGGTGACTATAAAAATGTTTAAATTTAAAAAATGGACTGTTATCTACAGAACTTGTGTTGCTCTCGTTACTTTCCTTCTTCTACAGTGGACTTTCTGTTGCAACTGGAACACACAAAACGTGATCGGGAAAGATGTTTGGGTTCAAGGGATAGATTCCATTTTTCAACAACCGGCATGTCATTTTACCTACAATCACCATATTGGATATGCAAAGACAGTATTCGAGATTACATGCATTTATAAATTTTTGCATATACAGAAAATAATCTAAAAATAAATAAGTTCTCACCTTATACTTCAGATATGTAATCACTGAAATGAAACAGACTTGAATTAGCTCCAAAAAATAGTCCCAAAAAATTTCTGATGAAGGTGTAAACAATTTCTTTGTAAATAAGGAAAAATGCAAACTTGAAAACTTTGCCATTAAATGCTTATCTTTGCTAATCGATTCCACAACCTAACTGTGTATCATTAAGTGCTGTCCTCTAGCGGTAATATTAAGAAACATATGGTATGTCATTTTACCTAAGCAGCATTAGAATTGATAAAAAAAAAAGTCACTGGTCCCAAAAACCAGTATGCATGAGAATTTACTGGTCCACTTCATAAAATTGTATTAAGTCCATTTAAGAGACCCCCCCCCCCCCACACTCCCAGAATATTAAATCAAACTTGCTTTGAAGTTATCCAAAATTTTCAGCATAATGTAAAATTATAATTTGCGAAAAATTAAATAAACAACAGTACATAAAGAAAAACTGTAAAATTATTTATTAGATATTTTATTTCAACTGATTGTAAGATTTAATGCAATTTTTTCCTCCAGCTTGAAGCCTGGTGGAACTGTATCAAAATTTTCAATATGTGATGTTTCCAAACATACTCGCATTAAACCTGAAATAGTTTCATTGTTTAACTGGTGTCTCCGGTCATTTTTTACTTCCCCTAAGCTCGAAAACCCTCTTTCTGCTTCAACTGATGTAGAAGGAATGCAATGCAATACATTAATTACAGCCAAATATTTTTGGGGTTCAATATGGAATTCAGAATTTATAGTTTCTCTGGCATAAACTGCAGCAGTGAATCTATTGTTCAGAGAGGAAAAAAAGACATAACTGTACAATTGTGCTTATTATTATTTATTTTAAATAAAATAAAATTGTGTGATTTGCGATCCGTTGTTATTTTCTCAGGGCGGGGAAAATTTACATTTACCTGTCAGAGAAGTGAATTTACTAAATTTTTAGTGGTCATTCGGATTGAATTTTCAGTGGTCTCGGGCCAGCAGACCACCAAGGATATTGAATGCTGCTAAGTATGTCATTTTGGGGCAGTTTCTCGTACAGAACCCTAAATTGATGAATAAACAAATTTAACATATATTTATATCATATGTGTAAAATTTATTAGGTAACTATTTAGAATAAATTACTAAAAGCAAAAAGAAATGTAGGCTTGATGTGAGTGACATCTGTTTTTCTAGTATTGAAGCTGTGGTGATATTCATGTGGAGCTTGTAATAAAAACGCCTTTCCCAGGGCAGTTTAATTTAAGATATTTTTCAGTTCTTTCTCTATCTGAGATATAACAGTAGTATTTTATGTTCAGTAGCAATTATTCATTTTAAATGAATAAGATAAAGATATCTGTTACATTTTCTATTTCTTATATTGATATTGCAAAGAATAGAACTAGTGACACAGCTGTCCTTCAATACTCAGCCTTTTCACCAATTGCCATCTAAAAACATTATGGATAAATATTTCATGCTAGGAAGACAAAAAATTGACTTCTATGATTTTCATCAAAGAAGGAGGTAACAAAAAGAAACCTTCATAAATAATCAAGTCACATATTACATTTATCTGTATTTTTATGTTCACGAGTAATCCAAATTAATTAATGAGGTCAAAATAATGAGGTTTTAATATTATTTAATCTTTGTAATTAAACAATTTTGCTATTAATGTAAAAAGAAATTGCAAAGTATTTTATTGTTTATTTGAAGTAATTCAAAGCATGTTAACCCATTTTGCCTGTTCCATTATAAAGCACTGAAAATTGTTTTTCCTTAACCAGCTGAATGTTCTGAATTTGTAACAGTGTGCTATGTAGAGTTTCCAGATTGTACATTTTGTGCATAATTATGTATTTAAACCATTCCAGTATAACAATTTCTTCCATATATTTTTTTTTAACATGGCTTTGAGAAATTTTCCCAATTCACATTTTGAATTTGCTTCAAAAGTTTCAATTTTTGATGCATCTATTGAAACAAAACATGTACATTAGGGATGCACAACCTGTGGCCCGCGGGCCAAAAGTGGCCCGCCATGGGTTAACTTGTGGCCCGCGATTACAATTTATACAATTTCTTCGGGGGTTTTTTTATACAATTTCGTTAATTTATAACTGGAAAAATTGCAATTTTTGTCCATATGTCGAGGGAAAAAATTGCGAATTTCGTCAATTTGCCTCGGGAAGAAATTGCAAATTTCATCAGAGCCAAATAAGAATCGCAAATTTCGTTGATCGAGTTCGGAAAATTCGCGAATTTTATCGATGAGTCGCAGAAAAATCGCAAATTCCACTGATCGGTAGGGAAAAAATGGCGAGATTTATCAGTTTATTGCAAGAAAAAATCGCGAATTTCGACAATTTGCCGCTGAAAAAATTGCAAATTTCGTCAGAGTCAGTTAAAAATCGTGAATTTCGTTTATCGAATGCGGAACAAATCGCGAATTTTGTCGAATATGTGATTCTTGATCGGTTGCGGAAAAATCGCGAGTTTTGTCAGTTTAAAGTGTGAAAAAATCAGAATTTTGTCAATTTGCCGCGGGTAAAATTACAAATTTCGTCAGAGTCAGTTAAGAATCGCAAATTTCGTTTATCGTACGCGGTAAAATTTCGAATTTTGTTGATCGCGAGAGGGAAAATCGCGAATCTTGTCGATTCGGCGCGGAAAAATCTCAAATTTCGTTAATCGGGCACAGAAAAATCGCGAATTTTGTAATTTGAGGTATGGAAAAATTGCAATTTTTGTTGATCGGCTGCAGAAAAATCGTGAGTTTCGTCAGTTTACCGCGAGAAATAATCTCGAATTTCATCAATTTGTCGCATAAAAATTACAAATTTCTCCAGATTCAGTTAAGAATCGCGAATTTCGTTGATTGGACGTGGAAAAATCGCGAATTTTGTCGATGAGCTGCGGAAAAATTGTGAGTTTAACGAACTTATTGCGAGAAAAATCTCAAATTTCGTCAATTCGCCGCGGGAAATTTTTCAAATTTCGTCAGAGTCGGTTAACAATCGCGAATTTCGTTAATCGGGCACAGAAAAATCGCAAATTTTGTCAATGAGGTAAAGAAAAATTGCAAATTTCGTTGACCGCTGGGGAAAAATCGTGATTTTTATCAGTTTATCGCGAGAGAAAATCACGAATTTTGTCAATCTGTCGCTGAAAAAAATCTCAAATTTCGACAATTGATAGAAAAAAATTACAAATTTTGTCAATTGGTCGCAAAAATATTGCGAAATTTGTCAATTGCTCGTGAAATAAAATCGTGAATTTTCTCAAAAATTCGCGTGCCGGTCCCAAAAAATATCATGAAATAGAAATCCATTGGTCGCAGGAAAAAATCACAAATTTCATCGATTGTGCGCGTAAAAGAAATCGCGACTTTCGCCAATTTATTGCTCGCAAAAAATCGCAAATTACATCAATGTATATCAGGAAAATATCACGTTTCGTCTATTGGTCGTTGGGAAAAAATTGCCAATATTGTCAATCCGTCACTTAAAATATCGCAAAATTCCCCAATTACTCATGAAAAAAAATCGCGAATTTTTTCAATCGTTCCCGAAAAAAACTTGCAAATTTCGACGATCGATCGCAGAACAAAAAAGTCGTGAAATAATTCGATCGGGGGCGGAAAAAAATCACAATTTTTGTTGATTCGTTGTGGAAAAAAAATCGCGAATTTTGAAATTTTATCTCAGGTATCGCAAATTGATTGTTTGAAAAGATTGCAAATTTTGCCAACCGGTAATGGAAAATTACCACGAAATCTGTCTATTGGTCGTTGATAAAAAATCGCGAATTTCGTTCATTAGTCACACTTGATTGTCAAAAGAAAAAAAACGAGTTTTGTTAATAGTCCGCAGAAAAAATAGCATAATTAGCCCACCATGCCTTGTTATTTCAATAATAAGTTTCCTTTTATTTTAAATAAAGTTATTCTTCAATAAAATATTTTTATAATTTTCAATAACGTTAAATTATTTAGAAATGTTGTGTAATTTTTTTTCTTCAACTTACCATTTATCAAGAAGGAACCGTTTGTATTCATAAAGTGTTATATGGTTATTCATACAGATGCGAAGAAGCCATGCATTCCTGCATACAATTATTTATTTCCGTTTGTTTGTTTTTGTTACAGACATAAAATAATTATTCATGAAGAATAAAGACTTATTACCCCCCCCCCCACACACACACACACACCTCCCCGATATTGAATTTTCTCTGTGGTACTGATGTGGCCCTTGACAACCCAAACATTTTTGTAAGTGGCCCTTCCCTTTAAAAGGTTGTGCACCCCTAATGTACATGCACATCAAATGAAAATAGTAATTGTTTCTGATCAAGGCAACAAAAATCTCATGGCAATTGTGACATATTAAGAATGCAAAAGCAAAATCCTTTGAAGTAATCAGATTATTGTAGTAATGCTTGCCATGTTTTTAAATGCAAACATTTTCTGTTCCATGCATTATTAAAACTTTCATGATTATTACTGAATCTTTTGATTATTTTTTAGTGCTGCAATTACTTTTTAATTCATAATGAGATATATGATTGCAAAATTTTTTAAACAGTGGTGATAGAATTATATATGGGGCAGATTGGGAAAGATGACAAAGTTAAGCTTGTACAATTTTTCCTAGCCACTGTGAATACATTTATGAACTGATTTTTATATTAGAACTTCATCCATATCTTACCTGAAACCATGAAGTTTCCCAATTGCCACCATGGGATTATTCAAAAACAGGTAATTTTCTCTAGCCATGTGGTAAGATGACGAAACTTACTTTTTTTTTAAACAGTAACAAAGACTATCGCAAAATAAATGAATCTGCTACGAATCTTTAGGTCTCAAGTTCTACTTTCAAAATATTTTAGTGAGGAAGCTGAAAAACTTAAAGTAGAATGGTGATTCCTTACGTTGTGATGGTCAAACATTTTTGAGAAACACACTGAAAACAAATTAATGCTCATAATTTCCCTCAAAGTTGGAATGTGCATGTTTATCCTAGTGATGCGCATGTCCCATGTCTAGGGAACTCTTTTAGTGAGCACGACATGCTAGCGTTTGTGATTAACTGTGAGAAATACTGAATCCGGCAACTTTCCTCATCTTCTCTTATACAAATACATTGAAAAATAACAATTATAAGTATTAATTTATGAGCTGTTTTTAAGGGAAATTCTTCAAAGAAGATATTAATTGCACATTCAAAACTGTTTAGCAGGATATGCAAAATGACAGTAGTGCGATAAAATCAAACCCAATTGAAGTTAATAAAAATTGTCCTCCTTTTTCTGAGTGATAAATATGGCAAGCATATGCATCATATGCATTGTTTGGAATTTAAGACATCAGTAATAAATGTATTAATTTTATACATTTTAATATGTTCATTATCTTTTCAGAATGTGAAAACTCACAAATACAGTAACAGAGAAGATTTTCTGGCCGATGTCGAACTACTTGTTACTAACAGTTTGACTTTTAATGGTCCTGAAAGTCAGTTTACAAAGAAAGCTAAGGAAATATACGAAGCTTGTCAAGCAGCTGTCAGAAAAGTAATTCGAATTATTTTAATCAGAACTAAAATTTATCTTCATGTAGGATGTTTTTTCACTAAACAAATATGTTTGTCTGAATTACATTATGTGCACAATATTTAACAACTTCAGACTATAATTATGATACTGTAATAAAATCTATACTTAAAAAGAAGTTGTCTTGAGAATTTTGTTTGATTTTACAAAACAGTAATAATTTATATTTAAGCAGCATGTGTTAGAAAGTAAATTTGAAATGTCATAATAAAATACTTTAAGCCTCAATTTCTCAAAAAATAAATATATATATATAATCTGATGACTTTACGTTTAATTTTACACAACAGGAATTCTTTCTTAATACTGATCAGTAAGTAATTCCTAAATTGTTAGCTTTGGAAGTATAGCTCCAATTAAAAAAAGTTTTAATTTATTATATGAAAATCCATTAACATGAAAATAATTATTTTCTTTTAAATTACAAATGTAATTTGCTTTACAGTATCCTGAGTCCTATAAGTTATATTTAGGAAATCTTTTTTCTAAGCTTTAACAAGTAAAACAGCGAAAATTCCATTTCTCAATGACCAAGACTCATGATACTCAAAGTTTAATGAATTTTGAATGCTTTCTGTCATTAAAAAGAATTTTTTTTTTTTTTTTTTCCAAAATGCTGAAAATTGATAAAATTCCTAGTATCATAGCTGAGTAAGTTTTAATCATACAAAAATGGAATTTTTACTTTTTTTTTTTTCTATTAGAGCATGTAGGATGTTTCTCTAAATATTAATTGTAAGACCTAAAGACCGTACATATAAAAATTAAAATTTTGCAACTTAAAAAAAAAAATAAATGTTGATTCAAATGGATTTTCATATGATGAAGAACAATATTTGAAACACTTTTGTAGCTGTAACTATACCTCTAAATCTAACAGTTTAGGAATTAGCTGCTGGTCATTGATTAGAAGGAGTACACCTTGTATATTCTTGTATGTATCTGAACACATTTTATTAGAAATTCTTGCTATCTCAAGATTTTTAATCATATGTCAGACAACAGAATATTAATGATGTAAGTGATAGGTAAATATGTAAGTAATTAAGATATATTCTATTCAAAAGAAAAACACACAAGTTTTTTTATTACATATTTTTCAGAAATTAATCTTTTGGCATTTTACTCTTCCTTTTCCCAGAAACATTATTGCTGCTTAAGAAATTATTGTCTTATGATCTCGTGTTCCATTTAGACTAAGCTGAATGAGGAAATTTTTATGCATCTTATTTTACTATTTTGAAATTTCTTGTTTCCCTTAATGAGCATTATTTTTGAATAAAAAAGAACAAAGATTTTTGAAACACTCTAATAAAGATTAGCTTAATATAATAAGTGTGCATTGACTAGAAAATATTAAAACATCATTTTTCACTGATTAATCAAGTTTCTTTTAAATTTCTAAATTATCACTTTTATGCACATATGTTTTGAGTTAGTGTTTATATTATATAGCCATAACTGTTTTTTTTACATGAAATTAATATTTTATTTATTTTTACTTCATTAATGTTCAAACCTTTTGCAGTATTGCGAAATCTTATAATAATTCATTTTGTACATATTTATTTATTTCAGTATGATGACCAACTGATAGTTCTAGAAGCAGCTGTGCGGTCCTCAAAAGAAGCTGCATTAGATGCATTAGAAACAGACTCTGCCATAACAAGTACTTCCTTTCAGCATGATGATGGAATGTATTTAGAGAGTGAAGGAAGTGAAAAATATGGACAAAGTAGAGGAAAAGTGAGTATTTATCATATCATATTTATCTATTCACTATTTTATCAAATAAAACAACATATAATGATTTTTACAGAAGTTTTAGGTTATTTTATTTTATTTTATTTATTTGTTATTAGTATTTTGAAAAAAAAAAACCCTATAATTATTATTTAGATATGCATCTATTATGCAATATTGATTATCTAAACAGTCACAAGTAAAACTATATTTAAGAAAAGTGCTTTGTTATTGCTATAATAAATTTATATGAAATATCTTATAGCACTGTAAGTCTAATCTTATGAAATTTGAGTAAAGCTAATATGTTATTACTTTTTAGAAAGTTATTCTACACAAAGAACTGAAATAAGTAAACATGTAAACACCAATATCGATACAAAAAAAAAAAAACTTAATTATGAAATACACTATACTCTATCAATTAGCTTCTCAAGGATATCCATCCTCCCCACTTTATTCCTTCACCATCATGACATTAGAAGATGCAAGCCCTTCATCCTGTTTTTCCCATTCCTATAAGTGATCAAGTAGGGTCCACTCCTATAATTGATCAAGTAGGGTGGGAAAAAATAATGATCAGTCAGCCAAATGCAATTGTTACCATAGTTACTTACCTAGTTAAGGACAGGAAATACCTTGAGCAGTCAATTGAAACTACATATAGTATAACTAAGAGTAACTTCTATGAAATAAGTGCAATATAAGTTATGATTTTAATATAATATTATAACTCTGCTTCTAAACTTTCAAAAATATTATCTAGTATATTGTTTCTTTCTGTGTAATTCACTTAGAAAAAAAAGAAAAATCCTTATTTATGTTATGCCATGTAGTAAACTTAAACTAAAAATCTGCTAAAAAAATTCAGTTCTTGTTGTGAAATTTTATTCAATAAATAATTAAAAAAGAAAGAGCAAGAGAAGTAAATTTGGAGAGAGATACATTTTTGGTTAAATGTGATAGAAAATAATGCAATTTTTATTTCTGAATGCAGCCTATATAAGGCATAGTCTATGTGGTTTCACACTAATTTTAGTGTCATAGTATGGCAAAGTGCAGGCCAAGTTTACACGTATCTGCCACATACACGTGCCATGCACTGTATTCGCATGAACAAATTTGAGTAACTTTTAACCTCTATAACTTTGTAGGTAGTTGGTATTTAAGTCTGAGATGTTGGTTATGTATTAAATTAATTATTCAGTATTTATTTACATTTTTATTTAGTATTTGTTTTTTTACATTTGTTGTTTATAAGTTTTTAAGTAATAAATTTCAAGAAGTTTTAATTTTGACACTTATTCTTGATGGATAATCAAAGCTTGTCATCAAAACCTTTGTTTATTAGGGGACAAAATATGATTTTGAGCTGAAATTTTATTGATGTAATAAAATAATTATTATTACACTCTGTCTTAAATTTCATGCATTCAACTTTTACATGAAAATTGTTGATGCTTGATACTACAAGTATGATTGATCACAAAAATTATATATTACTTCTGGTTAATTTAAAATTTGGTACATAGTGACCGTTATGCATATCTCAATGAAGAGAAAATTCCAAATTAAATATTTAGGGTAGATGTGCCAGTAATGGACACCCTTAAGGAATTTCTTTCAAAATTATTTTTTTATTAATAGTTATAATTATTATATTCCAGTTTTTTCAATGTTATATTAACCTATCAACAATATTTAACCATTCTTATAGTCTCATTTTCCAATATGAATCGAAATTTAATTTTAAATAACAGAAATATATCAAAACACCCCAAACCCCGGTAATAGACACCCTCTGTTCCAGTAATGGACACCCCATAAAAAGCAATAAATATAATTGTTTTTATGGCTTTATTTAGAGCCAGAATTTAATGAATACATACTAATGAAACAAAATAGTTATTTTCAAATAAATTTAACAGTTAGGATACAGTAATTAATAAAATATTTGTGATAATCATTTACTGTTTGCATCAATTATTGTAATTATCAGAAGATCGATGTCTTAATTATTTTAGATGGATAGTTTAAAATACTAAATACCAGGCAATTACAGCTATCAAATTATTGAAACAGTGGGGGATTTTAAAGGTAATTAAAAAAAAAAAAAAAGTTTTGGAATATTAGTGTTTAGTTTTGTCTCACTATTTTTAACAATTAATCTTCCAGAGACTACTTGATATATCATTTATAATTAATATTACAAATATGAAAGAAATGATATTGTGAGTTGAATATTTTAAATACTAAATAAAATAATTTCAAAATAAAACTGTACAACTGATGTTTGAGGCCACTGATCTGCAGATTCATTAGTTTCATGAATGTTATCGATAACTTTTATTAATATTACATTTTTTTTTTTTTTTTGTTATTGTTGTCAGAGATGAATAAGGAAACATTTAAGACAGAAAATAGATTTTTAATAACTTCTGTAACTTAATAATTTTTATTTAAACGGAGAAGGATTAAGTCCTATGAGCCCCTCTTTGACTGTGCTCTTAAACAATATTTTCTGCTTCCTGGCTGGTTTGTTTGCCAGATAAATATGCAAGGTACATATACATAAAAATTATAATAATAAAATAAATAAAGTATTGAAATTTCATTAATCACATAAAATAACTTGAAAGCAGCTATTTATAAAGGTTTCAGTGTTATTACATTTTGGTAAGTATAATTTAAAAATTAAATTTCATTATTTAGGTTTTCAGTTAAGTCAAAATATTTTATGCACTATAAACATTAGCATGGTTCGTACGCTTTGGAAAAAATAGAAAAAGTGCTGGAAAAAAAAGTATTCATTTTCAAGGAATGAAAAGTGCTGGAAAAAAAAGTAGTCATTTTCAAGGAATGAAAAGTGCTTGAAAATATCGCGAACTTCGACAAATGGTTGCCGAAAAATATCAATTTCAACAATCGTTCGCATGAAAAAATCGGTAATTTCGCCAGAGGGTCGCTTAAAAAATGCGAATTTCGTCAAAAGAGCGCGGAAAAACGCGAATTTCGTCGAAAGGTCGCGGAAAAAAGCGCGTATTTCGTCAAAGACTAGAAAAATAACCCGAATTTCGATAAAAGATCTCGAATAAAGCGCAAATTACGTCAGAGGATCGCGGAAAAAACGCAAATTGCATTAAAAGATCGCTAAAATACTCGTGTTCATCAAAGGATCGCGCAAAAAAACCCGCCAAATTTCGACAAAGGATCGTGAGAAAAAAACACAAATTTCGACAAACGATTGCAGAAAATTGCGAATTTCTCCAAAAGTTCGCGTAGGGCTGATTCTGTTCCGAATTTTCCGAAAATTCGGAAAATTTAAAAAAATCGGTCACCAATCCGAAAATTCGGCCATAAAAAATCGCGAATTTCGACAAATGGTCGTCGAAAAAAATTAATTTTGCAAATCGTTTTCAGAAAAATTGCCAATTTCGCCAAAGGATCGCGAATAAAACGCAAATTTCGTCAAAGAATCGCGGAAAAAACGCAAATTTCGTCAAAGAAATGCGAAAAAACCGTAAATTTCGTTGAAAGATCGCAAATAAAACCGAAAATTTCGTCAAATGATCGCGAGAAAACGGCAAATTTCGTCTAAAGATCGCGAGAAAACGGCAAATTTCGTCTAAAGATCGCGAAAAAACGACAAATTTCGTCGAAAGATCGCGAGAAAACGACATATTTCGTCGAAAGATCGCGAAAAAATGGCAAATTTCATCGAGAGATCGCGAAAAGGCCTCGAAAAAAATGCATAGCCAGTGCTGGGAGGGGATTTACCCCTTCCCCTCTCTGCTGTAATCTTTCAGAAAATTTGCTGTAAATTTTAGAAATTTTTTTTTAAAGTCACATTCACCCTTGAAAATTTCGTCAAGTATACGGTGAAAAAAAATGACGAATTTGTTCAATCTGTTATTTTAAAAAATTGCAAATTTTAGCAATTCGCCGGGGAAAAATACCACAAAATTTGTCCATTGGGTCATCGATAAAAGATGCACATTTCGTCAATTTGCCGAAAAAATCGCCAAATTCGTCAGTTATATGCCAATTTCATATATTGCCCCCTCCCCCCCCCTAACGTAGTCAATCGGTCATGAAGAAAAAAAAATTGGGTCATTCATAAAAATCACGAATGTTGTCAATTAGTTAAAACTTCACCGAATTATATTAATTCCAATTTTTTCACTGTGTAACTGATAAAAAAAAAAAAAAAAAAAAAAAAAAAATTATTCCCTTTTTATAAATCCATTTTTAAAAAAATCTTTTGTATTTAAAAAGTAAAAGCAAATTATCTAATCTTTTTTTCAATTATTTCCGTATGGATAATTGCAAATGCTGTAAGGTTTGAGAACTCAGAGAATATTTATTAATAAAAAAGAAAAGTGCCCAGTTAAACTGATAGCATTGAGCTCACAGGCTATTCACACTAATTGTATATTATATTCTTATTTCAAAGAATAATGCCCCTCAAAAAACAAATGAAAGTGGCTTAGCCCCCGTTTCCTCCCTTTATACTTAACCAATGAACCTCCAAATCTAATAAGGGAAGCTCCTTAACATAATAAACCTGTATACCAAATTTGAAACACATCAGATAATTCTGCATGGAAAAACCATATCGCTAAATTAGGGGGTGGGGGGTGGGGGGTGGGGCTAACCCCCTTTTCCCCCTTTAGACTTAACTAATGAACCTCCAAATCTAATCAAAAAAGCTCCTTATCAAAATGAACATAGAAAAAAAAATTAAATTAAATTGGATAATTCTGCATGAAAATTCTTTATCTAAATTAAGAGGAGGGGACTTGTCCCCCTTTCCCCCTTTTATACTTAACCAATGTACCTCCAAATCTAATGAAGGAAGCGCCATACCGGAATAAACCGGTATAACAAATTTGAAGCAAATCGAATAATTCTGTATGAAAAACTCATTTATCTAAATTAAGGGGGCAGGGTGGGTCTAGTCCCCCTTTTCCCCCTTTATACTTAACTAGTGAACCTTCAAATCTAATCAAGGCAGCTTCTTAGCATAATAAACCAGCATACCAAATTTGGAGCAAGTTGAATAATTCTGCATGAAAAACCCATTTATCTAAATGAAGGGGAGGTAGCCCCCCCTTATTCTTAACTAATGTACCTCCAAATTTAATCAGGGAATTTCCTTAACATAATAAACCGGCATACCAAATTTGGAGCAAATCGAATAACTCTGCATGAAAAATGCATTTATCTAAATTAAGGGGGAGGGACTACCCCCTCTTTCCTCCCTTTATACTTAACCAATGAACCCCCAAAACTAATCAGGGAAGCGCCTTATCAGAATGAACCTAGAAAAACAATTTGAAGCAAATCGGATGTTTCTATCAAGAGTTATCACGTTACGTACATACAAGCATACGTACGTACGTACGTACAGAACGGGTGGGCACATTAGCTCTCAGGCTTTGATAGCCTGTGAGCTAAAAAGTATAATTTGTAAAAAATTGTTCACAACGTCAGAAATGCTAATATTTGACTCATGATGAGTGTTCAGAATTCCTAAAATTTAACTGGTTTACTCCTGTTTTCTATTCTTGTAGTCATACCATACCTTTCATTTTTTTTTTTTTTTTTTTTTTTTTTTTGCACTTAAAGAAAAAACTCAAGCTCTGTTTTCTTAACTTTTTATTATATATGAAATTTCTTCCCACGGTAACTTACTAAGTTAAAACACATTATTCTTTAAAAATTCTCTAATAATGTCTTGAAAATTCCTGTTATAAAAATTAAAAGATTTAATAAGATTTCTTTGAAATAGATAATCAATGGGGTGGCTATTTTTCTTATGTGTTATTCTATGCAATTTTAATGCATATATCTAAACAGTCCTTGAATAGTGCTGGAATAGTCCTTGAAAAGTGCTTGAATTTTATTTGTTCTTGAGTGTATGAACCATGATTAGTGAAATTGCATTTTTTGCAATGTCTACATGGGGTGTCCATTCCCATGGGGCACATCTAATCTACCCTATATGTTGAATTCAAATTTTGAAAATTAATTCTGATTTAAACCATTGGTGTTTTCTAAACTATAGATTTGTTCACTGTACTGCCCGGTAGCAGAAAGTTCGAGACAGGAGACGGACGTCGCAGATTTTCTTTTCTCTCTTGCAGATTCTTTTTCTTCAAACCTTTATTTTGCTTTATATTATGTTTAATTCTTTATTACTTAATACAAAAACTTAAGATTATTATTAATAAAAATTTATAAAATGCATAAAAATGCTGCAAGTAAGTGATTGTTTGATTAATTAACGCTTCAATTGTAAAAATATTTGATCTGCAGATTACTTCTTGTCCCTGAAATATCTGTCGCAAACACTTGTAGAATTTTCTGCTATTGGGCTGTACTGTGTGAATTGTGTTTGTTTTTCAGCTTATAGCTTATAGTGTAAATATGGTTCATATCAAAAATTTTAATTAATAAATGAGCTGAAATTTAAAGCTTCTTGGAAATAAGAAAACTATTTTTTCTATCACAATTTTAAATTTAATAACAGATTTAAAATGTTGAGAATAACAATTTGGAATATTGCCTTTCTTTCTTTCTTAATTAGATGGCTTTATTTAAATCATTGGTGCCTATAAAATCAGACAGTATTTTTGCTAATTTTGTTATTTTATTTTACATGAATTTCTTTAAGGAATAGATGAATTATGCCCAGTTGTGTATGTCTTTTCATTATCAAATACATCTTATATATATATATATATAAAGCTATTTTTCATGCATAGCATTTTCTGCCTCAGCTCATTTTTGTTTGCAGAATGGAATTTCAGTTGTTTTTATTAACCTTGTTCTTGTTCTTGTTTGCAGTTTACCTCACAGTTATACCTCAGTACAGTATATATTCAATTTAGTTTAAGAAAACCAAACTGCATTCTAATCTTATATCTCAGTTGATAATTTCAAAAGTTTTTTACTAATTAATGTGATTTTATATTAAAAGTACAAAAGAGTGCTAAATTTTGGTGGTAGAATCTCCCCCTTTTCTTTTTTAAGTAAGCATGAACTTTTTTGGTTACTATTTTTGTACAAATGCTACTACTATTTTTTTTTCATCGTAGGTACTAAGCAGCTATGTTTGATATCATTAAGCAGTGGCAGCCGTGTTTATATAATAAGGGGGCCATTACTACTACATCCCAAATTTACTACATTTATTTTACATACATTTTGAGAAAAAGTATTTGAAAAATCACTGATTTTAGTACGCCTATAATCAATGTAATTTCTAGAAAAATGTATTTAATTAAATAGAAAAAAATATAACAAAATAAAATATTTGTTCGAAATATATTAAAATATGTTAAATGATGAAGTACAAAAATGTTTGTCATTACTGACATTGACATTTTAATTTATAGTAAATATGCAATTTTTCAGGTGATACATATCATAAAAATATTCAAAATGTAATATTCATACAGGAAAATGTTCTACATATAGCATAACTTCTTATCTTGTAATTGTTTACAAAAGAAGCTAAAAAAAAAAGTTTGACAGACAATTTCTTTTAAAAATATTTCTTATATGTATCGCAAATTTTATATGGCATCTGCAGATGCTTTTTGCATTCCCAGCTGACTATTTATTATTATTATTAGTAGTAGTATATGAAAAATGAAAAAGTATTAGAATGAAAAAATATTTTGAAATATAATTTATCAATTTTTATTCATCCAAGGAAATAATGATGCTGTGTTTCAACTTTACAGAGAAATACACCATATGGCCAAAGGTGACTGGTCACTTGCAATTTTAGACATTTTGTCAAACATCTAGAAAAATACATAAAGAACGAATATCTTTTGGATAATTCTGTAAAAACTAATGTAGCAAAAGCGTTCAAACTGGAGATTGTTAATAAGTGGCTTATTGTAATATACTGTGTTCATTTTTATGAGGATAGCATGTGTACTCGTAGAGAAATTAAGGTTTTTATAAAAGCAGTCCCAAATTTTGCCAAGTTTTTTGCTTATAATGTCACAGTTCTTAATATAAAAAAAAGTTCTTTTCAGAAAATATGACAAACAACATTGTACACAATACCCTACAATCAGAATGAAAAAATAATAAAAATTGTATGAAAAATGAGCAGGTTTACTAAATAATGATTCACTGCGCATGGTCGAATGTAATCAAAATATAATTTGCATAATGTGTTAGCTAAATGTATAGAGCAACTTTTGTGAAAGTCTCAAAAACATAGTTTGGAAAGTCTGATAATAATCGTTTATAGAATAAGCTCAAAATCTGTTATTCCTAAAAGAAAGCAAAAAGATGAGGGGCTGTATCCGAATACAGTAGTATGTGCAACATTGTGTATGCTATATTGGCACTAATCAATCGATATATGGATACAACCCCTCATCTTTTTTGCTTCATTTTGGGAACAACGGATTTTGAGCTTATTCTATAAACGATTATTATCAGACTTTTCAAACTATGTTTTTGAGACTTTTACAAAAGTTGCTCTGTACATTTAGCTAACACATTATGCACATTATATTTTGATTGCTTTCGCGCATGTGCAGTGAAACATTTTTTAGTAAACCTGCTCATTTTTCATGCAATTTTTATTATTTTTTAATTCTGATTGCACAGTATTGTGTACAATATTGTTCATCATATTTTCTGAAAAGAACTTTTTTTTTATATTAAGAACTCTGCAAATTATAAGCAAAAAACTTGGCGAAATTCGGGACTGTTTTTATAAAAACCTTAATTTCTCTACAAGTATACATACTATCCTCATAAAAATGAACACAGCATATTACAATGAGCCACTTATTAATAATCTCCAGTTTGAACGCTTTTGCTACATTAGTTTCTACAGGGTTATCCAAAAGATATTCATTCTTTTTCAAGTTGTTGACGGTCCCCTATAGGGTTTCAGAAAAAAATCTTCACGGAAATATATGATTTATACTATACTGTTTACACACCTGCAGTTTCAGGCTAATTCCTCATGTATTTTTCTAGATATGTAACAAAACATCTAAAATCGCAAGTGACCGGTCACCTTTGGCCATATAGTGTAAAGATAGAGGACATTAAAAAATTATACTACTGGTAAAAATTTACATATGAGGATTACTGCTTTAATATTACACTTTTCAAGGTATGCTATTAGAATCTCTCTATTCTTAAAAAAAAGTAACTAGCGCTGTCACCGCCACCACCGGTTATGAATTTTCTCGTGATTGGAGGTCTTTCTTCGTTATTATTATCAAAATATTGCATACAAAAATAAGAAAATCAGTGGTGTTATAGAGAAAAGTTTCATAAACACTTTGATGCAGACAGTTTTCAAATCGAAGAATTATTTTAAGAGGTATTTAATGCTAAAGTTGGACAAAATCGTTCCATTAAAAAAGTTTTATAGGAGCAAAAACTGTACATGGGGATTTCATCATTTTTAGATCATTTTATGCGTCAGAATTTCCTGTTGTGCAGACTGCATTTAGTTTTTTAATTTGACTCATTTTTTGAGGTTATATTTCTATTTTAAATTCAAATTTTCAGCAGTTAGAGACATATTTTTTACATATTTTAGAAAATGTTATTAATTTAAATTGTTGCCAACTGTATAAACAACGCAAGCAATAATGTTTGCTTCAAATTAAAAATTTATTTTACACGTAACTAATATAAACAGAAAATATAAAAAGCAGAAACTCATTGAAAATTACGTCATAAAAACTATATTTACACGTGAATTTTAAAAGAGGAAGAATATTGTAAAATAGTAAATTCATTAACATGCGTTAGAAGTCTTAAATAGGAGAAATTACGTTACATTACACTTATTACGTACAATGAACAAAAAATAATATTGCAACACAGTTTAAATTTAAAAATTGCACGAGACATTTATTTGATATTTTAAGATGGTCATATTATTTCATTTCTAACAAAACATGACTATTAAACAGAGAAAGAAAAGTTTGGTGAAAATTACGTCAGATTAAAAATGATACATTTAAAGTGTCTTATTTAAAAAAACTTTCTTTTCGCTTTGCTAAAAAATACCGGGAGACAAAGACTCTGTTTATGTAATTCATTTTATATTAGCTTATTTTTAAAATTTTAACTGATCTTATTTAATAAAAGACGGAAACAGCCATTGTATCTTTTAACAGCAGCTGATTTGGCTTTGAAATTCTCCAATCAAAGAGAAATGAATAGAAACCTGTTTATAGGGAGATCGCCACTGTTTTTTTAACTTATAATCCAATCTTCTGAAATCTTTTTAAAGCCGATCAAATTAGCTTGCTTTTAGAATTTAGAGTGTGTGGTGTCTGAATGGGGGTTGGCGACCGTAGCACGTAGGGGGCAGCACCACCTAGAATTAGATTTAATTTCCTTAAATACAAATACGTTTGGAGTATTTGACTTTAGAAATATTATTTATAAGTTATACGATAAATAAATTTTCATTTAAAATTCAATAAAGTAAAAAAAAAAAGTACTATTAATTTCAGAACTGTGCTTTAAATATAAGAATATAAAAGTAAATAATAATAATAATTTAAAAAAAATCTAGACATAAATTAATTTGAATTTTTGTAATCAAAGATGTTAGTTTAAAAGTTACAAAAAAACAGTAAATTTTCGTAAAAAAGATAAAAAAGTAAATGTATTTTTTTAGGAAAATATAAAAAAGTTCAAAGCTGCAGTAAATCATAACTATGCTTAGAAGTTATAACGCATCAAACATGTAAAATTAATTAAAAAGGAAAAAAGTTCTGAAGGTAGGTCAAAACCCTGGTCATCTGATCAGCAAGGGAGATAACTAAGGGAGGGAACTAACTCAACGCCCCGAAGACCACATTGAGAAGGTGCAAATTAATAGATATTTGAAATGTAGGCTGAATGTTACCTTCCATTTTCTCAAAATTTAAGGCTCCTTTACCAGTATAGTTAGGGATAAGACCGCTACGTACAACATAATTTAAAATCATGAAAATCTGTGTGCACCAAGTTTGGTGGTCCTCTTGTGAGTTAAATTTGGCTCTTTACTATCAAAATTGCAAGTTAAAGTTTTCAAAAATATTACTTTTTTCTTCTTTTTTTTTTTATCTGGACTTATTTCTATATGTGTGGAAATACTGTTATATTTCAGTAAAAATAAATGTAGAAACAGAACTTATCCCACTTTAAAAATTATTTCTTCCATTTTTAGATCAAAGAAGAATATATGGATTTTGAAATTGACGGTGATGATGAGGACGATTTTGACGATGATGATGATGAGTCTATGCTTATGAGTGATAATTTAGTCAAATCTGAGAATAGTTTCAGTGAAAAGATGCAATATGACAGCGATAATGAAATGCCACAAAATATGTCAGCAGATGGTTCAGCTATTATTCAATATAATATAGCATTGTGTGGAGACAATGAGAGTTCAGAAATAATAGATGAAAATTATGATCCTTCAGAGTTCCTTTTGCAAGGTCAGTATGGTTTTCAACACTCAAAAGATGCTGCTGAAGACAATGTCAGTAATGATTTAGTAGTCAGTGATTCAGAAGATGAATCTAGCAAGCCACCACCAAATCAAGCAGATCAAGAAAATGAAGAACTGTGGTTTTAAGTTTTTATTTAACTGTAATAATCATCATTTTAGTGACACTTTTGTGGGTGCTGTCATTTAGATGAAAATTAAGATTTTTAGCTTATAATGAAAATCTCAGATTCTGAGAGGAAATAATTTTTTTAATTGGGATAAATATTTTTTTAACTTCTATTTTAAAAGATCTGTGTACCAATGTTGGTATTTGTTTGTTTTTTTGGACATGCTTTATGAGTTTAATATTTGCCATTGAATTGAGCTGGCTATCTTTTCATAAGGGTCAAAAGAAAGGTTGGAAGCAAATCAGTGTTCCCATAAAAAACATTCTATATTTTGTACAAGTTAATACATAATTAACTTAATTAACATAATTAACTTAATTAACATAATAAACATAATAATGTTATTTTGTACAAGTATTTTGTATAAGTTAATACATAAATAAATGAATAAAAAGTAATAAATTTTAAATGAAAAGTATCAAAGAAAAGGTACATTATGGATAAAGATATTTAAGTAATTATATAAGTGTTTGATATGTAGAAGCAATTTTAATATACAATACTCTATTATACAAATACACTATTTAAAAATAGTGTTCTTCATTATCTTATTAATTGGCTTTATGCAAAAAATTGCATATTGCTGAATAAAACAGACTTTTTTATTAGATTAATCATCTGTATTGCATCAAAATATGCAAGTCCAGGAAAATATACAAGTATTTCAATTTTTATTCTGAGGAATGAAGCACTGTAAAAGTGGTGAAAACAATGTAAATAATGCATATATCTGTTTCATTAGTTTTTTAGTCACTCAAAGAAAGGGGGGAAAATTTTGGTTAAAACTAGATGTTTATTTAGCAACTTAAGTCTCATTTTTATGCTATTTTAGTGACTCAAAAAAATCAACTTTTTATTAGAAATTTAATTTATGATTATTCCTGGAGGAAATATAATTAGTATATCAGTATTTTGTATAGTTTATAGGATACATTTTTTTTTTTTTTTTAACATGAAGCTTTCTCACCCATAAAACAAGTTGGTTCTAAAAGTATGGAGTGTTATATAATTTTTTTTTTTTTTTTTTTTTTTTTTTGCCAGCTGAAGTAAATCAATAACAAATGTAATTAACATTAAATATTTTCCATGATAATTTTTTCTTACAAACCAGTTACCCAACAGAAACAAGTGACAGTAAATTTCTGAGAGAAAGAAGAGATTTTCAAAAATGTTTAATTGAATAAAAGTTTGAACAGCGTTAAGTTTACACCTTGCTATTTTTGAATATTTTTCTAGATCTTAATTATATGCTTTTTACCCTCTAATTTGTGCATTTAAATTCCTTACTATTAATGTTTTGTAGAAAGGAATATTATGTAGAATATTAGCAAATCACTTTTCTATATATAATCAGCTTGTTGCAGTTTTTATTCATACTGTATATAATTAAGAGTTACAGGAACACTGAATTGTATTTACATATATTCATGGAGCAAATGTGAAACAATATTTATATGTATGTATGCGTATATGTATATATGTGTGGGTGTGTGCATGCAGCTTCATTTATAAAGTTTTGAGGATTTGTATGATGCGATTGATAAATTTTATGAGTTAGCAACTTATTACATTTACTAGTGTTCATTCATTTCATTTGCAATCAAGATAATGAATTCTTATTAAAAATTTTTATTTAATAGTTTAATTATTATTATTATTATTATTATTTTTACAATTTTTCCACTCTGATTTATTACCAAAGAATATGCAATAACAGAGATTAATTGAAATTTAAGAATGCACTTATTGCAATTAAATGAAACTCAATATTTACATGCAACTTAATTCAACTGTTTTTCACATATGTTGCAAGATATTTTGAATGTCATCTATATAAATTATTTTATTTACTAAATCCTACTGAAATATTGTTTCAATGTTTGAAACATGTCTAGTATTGGGAGTATCTAATAAGTGTAGTGTAAATAAGTTTTTTTTTTTTTTTTTATGAGTAATGAACTATAAATGGTAGTGTCTAAGTCTCACATGCTATTCTAACTTTTAAATTCATTACTTGTGTAAATTAAATTGATTTTTTCATTTAAAAAAAGGAATATGCATTCTATAATCATTAAAATTGATGATAATTTGAAAATGTTACGAAAAAGTAAATATAACAATTAATGTAAGACAGCTATCCTCTTTATAAAAAAAAAAAGAAAAAGAAAGAAATCGAAAGAATTGAGCAATTTAATTTTTAAAAAAGGGGGAAAATTAAAATGTATATTTACTCTACATATTTTAGAATTCCATATAAACAATGTTTAATAATGGTATCTAATTTTCCAGATTTTCATAAATTAACTATAAAATCAAAGCTTTTAACCCACAGCAATGAGTGATGTTGTTATTGTATATATATAAATTTTATTTTGATTTGGTGGCATGAAAGATAATTTTCTCAAAAATTTAATTTAAATATCAACTTTATTATGAAAAAATTACTGCTGCTAAAATCTAAGAAATTTTATTGTTGTTGTTATTATGTAAATATATGCATTGTTTTTATTTTGGCATCATCAAGAAAATCATACTGAATCTCATTACTCTGGGGGTTACATTTTTTTAAACTATATTGCTTTAATGTATTATATAAATATAGATATTTAAAAAAATGTTTCTGTTTATCAAATTTGTTTTAATGTTATAAAATGTGATGTAATAAATTCATAATAATGTGTAAATATGTATATATTTCATTAATTTTATATTTATTAATCAGTTTTATAGTTGGTTTTGTTGTATCTAAGTGTGATTATGGTATAATTTATTAATGCTTTTATATTATATATGAGTTGTTAGCTGTTACTTATTCTTTCTTCCTTCCTTTCCATAAAAAAGTTAAAATATGATTATCTGTTTAGACTATTTGTGAATGAGACAAAGTTGTTTATCAGCGAATTTTTTCAAAAAATCAGTTGTTATTTAATTTAAATCAAGATTTTTATTTTTAAAGGAATTTTAAGTCTTTGAAAATGATTGTTTAAATTTTTTTTTTAATTTTTGTATAAATTTTCTTAAACAAACAAATATTAAATGCATTGCCATATTGTAACTAGAAAAAATCAAGATAAAAAAAATTATCCCCATATATGAAGTTTTTTTTTTCGAATTTTTAATCTGTATATTTTTCTCTTGAGATGTTTAATTTGTAAAAGTTTGAAATATCATCCCAGTTGCCCCAGAAGTAGATATACTTTAATTTATTAATACAGTTTGTTTAGGGGAAAAAAGATACGTTTTTGAAATAAACCACAGAACAGCGAATGAAATGTAGGAGTTCACAGTAGAAGGATCAAAATATCTAGAAATAGTAAAAAACATTTGGGCCATTCCCACTCCTCCCTTTTTTATTTAATTGGAGATTTTAAAAAGGCACATAATTTATTTTATAAATTAATTGGAAAAGAATAATTACTGTTACAGTAATGATACATTATGAATTGCTTTAAACCTTGAACTCAGTTAGTGAATTAGTTTTAAAAAGTAACATAAACACTGTCACTAGGTAGAATATTTTGCCCTCAATGGTAACCTGGTGAACGCAATTTGTCAAGCCCTAGAATCATCTAAGCAGATGCAATTTGTTTTAAACTGTAAACGAAAGTGTTTCAGGAAAGTTACATATGTTGATGAAAGATAATTTAAACACTTAAATGATTAAAAAGGGTTTAACTCTCAAGTCTGACATTGAAGCACTCAATGTTGGTATCTATAATGCAACATTATAAAATCACTACTGCCTACTTTTGGCCATGCTGTATTTTTAAACATTCATTTAACTGTCTTAAAATTTTAAATTATTAGTTTTTAGTAGCATTCTTTGTAATCTATTTATTAAATTTAGTTTGAATCTTTTTAATTTTGTAACAATGAAAAAAACATTTTTTTTTTTAGACTTAAGGTTTCCCACTATATTTTGACAGCTGTTTTTTAAATAAAGAAAAGCTAGTCTTGTACTGATTGTTTCCAATACTCTGTAATATTTTAATTAAATTTAGGTTGAATCTTTTCAAGTTTGTAACAGTGAAAAACTTTTTTTTTTTTTTTTTTTTTTTTTTTTAGACTTAAAGGTTTCCCACTGTTTGACAGCTGCTTTTTTTTTTTTTTTTTAAATAAAGAAAAAGCTAGTCTTTTACTAATTGTTTCCAATACATTAGTATATAAAAATTCATTTGTTAAATAAATTTTTTGTTGCAATTTCTTTTTTAATTTTTACACTTTTAAAGAAAAATAATGCAACATTTGATATTTTCCAAAAATGTCTCAATGACATAAACAGACCTGCCAACTGCTACGAAAAAATCGTAGTTGCTACGATTTAGACCTATAAACTACGATGCTATGAAAATGGTTCTTAAACTACGATTTTTTTTTTTTTTTTTTTTTTGCAAAAGACGTAAACGCATTTTTGTTTCTAGTTGCGATTTTTATCCCGCGCAACATATTTTTCAGGGGTGATTCTGTTCCAAAATTTCAAAGTATTCATTTCCGAACGTTTTAAAAACTTGGTCATTATTCCGAAAATTCGGACATTAAAAAAGGCTCATGGGAAAAAAAAATCTGGGCTACAAAACAAACTTCTTAACATAAAACCATCTTCCTGTAAATATTTATACAATAATTCCCTTCCTTAGAAACAGGGGTGCCATTTTAAGAATTTCTGGAGGAAGGGGGGAGGTGGTTCTTTGAGGGCAAGGTTTGAAATAGTGTGCGAAATCGCATGATTTGCATACGAAAAAGGAAAGTCCTGCATAATGAAAAATGCTGTGCAGTATTTCCCCCTCCAAATTCTTCCACAGACCTATGATTCTTTTGCAGGTATGTTTTGAAATTTCTTGGAAGTCTGCAATTTTTTTTTTTTTCTGTTATGGAATTTCCCCAAATTAATTCGTGAATCGATCGCGGAAAAAATTGAGAATTTCTTTAAATGATCGTGTAAAAATATCGGGTATTTCGTGAAAAGATCTCAGAAACAAATAGTGGTTGCTGAATAAAATCGCAAATTTCATTAAGAGTTCAGAAAGAAATTGCAAATTTTGTCCAAAGATCGCAGAAAAGAGTAGTAAATTTTGTTAATTGGTCGCGAAAAGATATCGAAAATTTTGCTGATCGGTTGCGATAAACTGTCACGAATTTCGACAAATGACCGCGTAAGAAAAAAACAATTTCATTAATTAGACGTAGAAGAAAATAAATTTCGTCAAAGAATTGTGGTAAAAACGTGAATTTTGTTAAAATATCGCAGAAAGAAAACACTAATTTCGTCAAAAGATCAGTAAGGAAATGCAAATTTCATCGACAGATCAGTAAGAAAACGCAAATTTCACCGAAAGATCGCATAAAGAAAACACTAATTTCGTCAAAGGATCGTGGTAAAAAAAACGCAAAATTCGTGAAAGGATCGCGGTAAAAAACACAAAATTCGTCAAAGGATCGCGGTAAAACATGCGAATTTCGTCAAAAATTCCTGGTAAAAAGTACGGATTTCAACAAAGAATCGAGATAGGCAAATGTGAATTATGATTGTGAGAAAAAAAACTGTGAATATCCTGAGATGATCACGGGAAAAAAATCGCTACTTTTGTCAAAATTTACTGCACTTTGCTGAAAAATTGGAATCAGGCCCCTTTTACAAATGTAAAAAAAACGCTTTGAAACAAGAAGAAACTCTAATAATCGTATAAAAAATTTTTAGAGGAAAAAATTTACTGGTATATTGAGTTAAAAGACTGAAACCTTATTCCTTTTACGAATGTCAAATGATGGCTGCGGAACGCAGAAAACCAACCAACCAACCTCCAGATTAATTTTAATTTTGTGTGCTACGATTTCTCATTTTCAGAGGTTGGCAGGTCTGCATAAATAATGACAGCCTACTATTTTTTTTCCTCTTAAATATACAATTTAGGTATTTAAAAATGTAATGAAGTACAATGTAAGCCTTAAAATAGATAAAAACTTTCAGAGATATATCCATTCAAATTATCATTTTTATGATTCTTGATGTATTTTCCTATATATTAACTTATAAAATAGCTATAAAATTTCAGGAAATTCTCGGATATAGTTCATTATGCTCATAAGATCACATAAAGTGTAAGTCTTGTATAGTTATAACCATAATTTTTTAAGATAAAACATTTTTTGTTACTAATGGTTTATATAAATGTTTTACATAAAAGTATTTGAAGTTTTTATTTCTGAAAATATATTGGAAATATTCACCTCAAGTTCTTAAAAATCTTCAGATTTCTAAGTTGTACTTTTTTTAATCTTGATATTTGAAGATATTTCCTTTCTTAAGGTTACTTAACTACATACTTTTAATTTGAGAATGGAAACTGTTCCAAAGAAAATAAAAACTGTTTTGGATAACTAATTGCATGGTCTTTTAAATTAAACAATAAAAAAATTCTCTGATATTTGCCAAAAATAGGCTATTTAAATGTAGTGGGATACCTAAAAATGTATTAGCTATTTTAGTCTTTCCTATTAATTTCTTATTTGTCTGTTTTTTATTTTCTTTAAATCATTTGAAATGTATAATAAATACCATAATAAAATCTATTTGCTAAACATTATTTTTAATGATGGTTATGGCTTTTATATGTAAATAAAAATATTTTGAAATATTTATATTATAAATTATGCTGTAAATAATAAAAAATTGTTATATTTAACATCTGTCTGTTTTTGTTTTGTTTTTTTATTTTACAGAGATTGTACTCTGGATTAATATAAAATATTAACTAAAAGTATGTGGTATACATTTATGTATGTATGTTTTTTCTTTCATACCTTAACTTTCTAGCAAAATAACATCTCAACTTCAAGCACTTGTGATGGAGCATGTTTTCATACTTGAGGAAATGACCGGTTCGAAGAAGTACGGACCGAGAACGAATGTGCTTTACCACACAGTCACTTTAGCTTCATGTAAAGGCGGTTGTGACACATCATGAGGATTTCCGTCAGCCCAGTGAATACAGATCTTGCGAGCTTGTGTTCCCATTTAAGGAGAAATGTGCCTCATCCGTCCATAATATCTGCAGCAGCCACCTGCTATCTTCATCATATCTGATGAGGAAAATAGTTTGCAAAGTCGAAAAGCTGTTGCTCATTTTCAGGTTGCAACATTTGGACTTGCTGGAATCTGTAAGGAAACATTTGCAGAAACAGGGTGGAGAATCTTGAGTGCTGTGGTTTTTGGTGCATCCAAAGTGTGGACAACACTTCTTGCAGTATGCAGTGGTCCTGCAGTAGTAGTATTATGCATCCCCGCAACAACTTCAACAGGAACAGATGGTCTTTCGGATTGCACTCTATCACATGTGCATCCAGTTTCTACAAATTTTTTTACCAAATCAGTTTTTATGAAACATGGGCCTCGTTATAGCTTATGATTTTGCCGAGGAGCTCGCATTGCTTTGGCAGCATTTTCCCCGTTCAGATAAAACAGCGTTATCAATTCACCTTGTGATTTCCCTGTAAGTTTCATCTTTTTGGTACGTTTGAACACCTGATTGAAGAAACAATCTTCCTACACCCCTTATTAAAGGTTTTCCATACACAGTGCTTTGCATATGATGTTCTGTGATTGGTGCTTCTGCTGTATCCCTATGAATTGTGCAAAGTGCATCAATGCACCTCCTCTCCATGTTGTCATTTGTCCTTTACAATGTTCTTCTTTGCAAAGGTTTTATGCTAGCAATTTTCGTCATACATGTATCGTTCCAATGCCATTTATGGTTTTTCAATGTGCTGATGAATCTGCATAGGATGAAAGTGAGTGTTGCCATTAGAAAATTTCAAAATTTTTTCTCTGTAACATGTAACTGTAATTGTGAGAGCTCTATTGTTTTAAATCATCACAATCTTGAGTGCATACCTTCAAATAACAATATCAGAAATTTTCTTTAGATTGGTTGAGCAATTAGGCCGCTAGAGGTTCATGTATAAGGCAAGTTTTTTTCATTACCACCCTGTATATGTGTGTGCGTGTATATCATAATTAATGATATACAAATGGCAAAAATATAAAAATGTATAGTGTGTTTAGAAACTTCAATGATCTTAAATGGTAAATGTAAATGCAATGAAAAATTGCATAAGTTTTCAAAGTTTCATAAAAAAATAAGTAAGTAAATAAGTAAAAATAGAGTGTAAGTATTAAGTAGGCATCCAAGAGTATAAATTGGTGTGATAGTTATTTCATGGAGAAATAATTAACTTAGCCAATTGTTTAAAGTGAACAAAATTATATTTTGTATGTAATCAAATATTTTACCGAGAAAAAAGGAAAAGGCAGAACCAGTGACATACAAAATTTAATAAGTAGAAAATTTCCTAAAAGATATACCAAAATTTGTAACTCATGAAAAGCAATGTTAAAATAGAGAGGCAATAGAAAAATGTGTAAAATATTTATGCATTTTCATAGCAGGAAATATTTGATGCTTTAATCAGGAAAATTTCATGAAGCTATATGCATTGAAAAGAAATCTAAATAGATTCTTATTGAATCTTAATATTATAAAAATAACAACATTAAACTGTTAAGGCAGATTCGTTAATGCGCAGTTGTATATTTGAACTGTAGACAATTTTACTTTAATTGAAAAGTATGAATGTTACACACAATGTGTTTTTATTATTATTATAAAAAAAAAAAAAAAACCCTGAAATATTGTACTATCAAAGCGCAACAGTAAAACGGAGAAGGAAAGTAATTACTGCATATAGATTTATAAAGAGAAAATATTACCATGAGACAGCAAATATACCCAAAATTATTGGGAATGCAACATTTAAATAAGTACAGCTGTTAAACAGCAATGGTGTGAATAACAAATCTTATGAAACCATTTAATAAGTAAATGGTACAACTAACACTTAATTAAAGTAACTTGGAAAACTTGTTAAATGCAGATAATGAAAGAAAAAAAAATGTTGAATGACATTGAGTGGTAGTGCTAATAACATTGAATGATAGTGTTAAAAGTGTGGAGTTCTATTGACATCTGCAACAACTGAAAAGAGAAATGTAACAAAGTTATATTTCCTATAGAAAACTACAACAGTGTGCGTGTGAGAATGACAATGATTGAAAATCATTGATTGAAAAAATGTGTAAATAAAAAAAAGCACCATTGCATATAACCAAAATGATTATAGGATACGTAATGCAGTGTAAAATCTGTAAGATAATGATACATTTTACTTATGAGGTAAGTACTGTAAATCTACTTTACCAAAAATAACAAACTGTGAGAGTGAAATTTTAAAAACTAATATTATTCCCTATTAAAAGCTACCGAAAGAATGAAAATTGTGAAGATGTACCAAACACTTGATAAGAAATATACTGAAAATGACTGAGCGAGATAAACAAATACATCTGAACTTAGTACCAGTTTGGCGACCTGCACCACAAAGTAACAACCAAGTACGAAGATAAACACTTTGACAAAACTATTCCCCTTTGGCTTGGAAGTAGTAAAATGATAGGAGAAATATTATATTATGACTAAATTGAATACCAATCTTTTTTTTTTTAATTAAATGTAAAACAATATAGCTGAACGTTTAAAAATAAATGTATATGAAATATCAATGCGCATAAACTATGCACTGTGTGAATGAATGAAAGTGAAGAAACTGTATTTGTAAGATAGAGATAAAACTAGTATGTTGTGGCCATCACAAAACTTTCTTCTATCTCATACTTGTCAATACTTCAAAATTCATTATCACAGTGCATATATGCTCATCATGAGGATTCTAAAAAGATGAAATTCCTTGCATTAGTTCTTGAGATATTACTGTCATGAAATCGTGTAAATCCATCAAAATGCAGCATAGCAACGACACCTATTGGGTGATTTACACCAGACTCTAATTATCATCAACATATGTCAATGTCTAACTGAATATGAAGTTTGGGGAAAATCCGTGCATTAGTTCCTAAGATAGAACTATTGCGCAAATCATGACAAATGCAGCATAACAGCGCCACCTGTTGAGCGATTTACACAACCACATAATCAGTATCAACATTTATTAAGGTGTACTTGAATCTGAAGTTTGATGAAAATTCGTGCATTAGTTCTTGAGATAGAGCTATTGAGGAAATAGTGCAAAATGCAGCATAGCAGCGCCACCTATTGGGCGATATTCACCAACACGTAGTCAGCATCATTTCATATCAAAGAGTAACTGAATCTGAAGTTTGATGAAAATATGTCCATTAGTTCTTGAGATACAGCGATTGCAGAAATCGTGAAAAATGCTGTATAGCAGCGCCACCTGTTGAGCGATTTACACCAAAATGTCAATTCATATCAAGGATTAACTGATTCTGAAGTTTAGTGAAAATTGTTGCATTAGTTCTTCAGATACCGCTATAATGGAAATTCTGAAAAGTGCAGCATAGCAGCGCCACCTGTTGAGCGATTTGCACTAATTCATATCAAAGTATACATGAATTTGAAGTTTGTTGAAAATCCAAGCATTAGTTATTGAGATAGAGCTATTGCGGAAATTGTAAAAAATGCAGTATAGCAGCGCCACCTGTTGAGCGATTTACACCAAATTGTACAAAACTTCAATTCATGTCAAGGATTAACTGAATCTGAAGTTTGATGAAAATCCGTGCATTAATTCTTGAGATAGAGCCACTGCGGAAATTGTAAAAAATGCAGCATAGCAGCGCCACCTGTTGAGCGATTTGCACCAACACGTAATCAGTATCAAGTCTTATCAAGGACTAACTGAATCTGAAGTTTCATGAAAATCCGCGCATTAGTTCTTGAGATAGAGCCATTTCGGAAATCATAAAAAATGCAGCATAGCAGCGTCACCTGTTGAGCGATTTGCACCAAAAACTAATCAGCATCAATTTGTATCAGGGACTAACTGAATATGAATTTTTATTAAATTCCGTGCATTAGTTCTTGAGATAGAGCGCCCACAAAATTTATGTCACACATAGACACACAGACAGACATTTTGTAAAAACATGTTTTTCGGGTTCTCTGACCTCTAAAACGTGTAAATCCGTCGAAAACCGGAATTCGAAAATTTTCATGAATCCAATACTTTCTTGTAAAGATAGAAGAAAGTAATAAAAGGGAATGAGCAATGAAATGATATTAAGTCAACTGGTCCCTTACTTACATTTTTTCTAACAACAAAAACCAATAAAAGTATCTGTTTTATCGTTTTAACCCCTTTTCGGCCAAAGGTGTGTAAACGCACCTTTTCAATAAATATTTTTTTCATTAACACTGTGACGAATATTTTTCACTAATTTTATTTTTCTGCTATCTTTAAGAGTTCTGAAGACATCTATAAAATATTAGTACTTCAATTGGAGTAAACCATTTTTGTTGAGAAATTTTTAAAATACACTATTTTTTTATTTATTTATTTATTTATTTATTTTTAACTTTGAAACGGTTATTGATAAATTCGACTTTTTGAAAATGTATAATTATTCCACTTGAGATTAATCATATGTTTTTTATAATGGATTAAAGTTGCAAGTTCTGTAAATAAAATAATAATAAAACAAATGTCATACAAAAATTATTAATTTTAAATTTAATGGTGCATTAACACACCATTGACCGAATACCTTTTATTTCTTAAATAAAATATTTTTCATACATGAAACTTTTTTTTGTCTTAATGAATGTAATTTAAGTAGATTTCAATGAAAATAGTACCACATTTTATAAAATTTCTAAGCTTGGCCTAAAATGGATTAAAAAAATAAATGTTATCTTCTATACTATTAAAAGACTTGAAAAATCTAACAAATTTCAAATAACCAACCTTATTAAGATAAACAAGAAAGAAAAATCATGCGTTAAGAATAGATTATGAAACACTTTCCAAATCTTCCAGAATACTTACATTTTAGAAAACGTAAAAAACGTTTGTAAACCAGATTTGAAAAATTACTATGCCCACAGCCGGAAAGGTACTCCATTTTTTTGTGAAGCTCTGTATATCTGTATACAGATTGCACCATTGATCTATAGGTTCCTACATATTCTACATAGTATGCTAAAATTTAGTTTTGTTAGAAAAAGCATAACACAGTTTAAAATTCATCTTCAGAAATTTCTATAAATAGACGGAAACGTACTTGAATTCTTTTGTACATACCTGTACATTACTTACAGATCTTTAAACACGCCACATATTAAGCTGAAATTTAATTCAGGCAAAAACACGCTTAAAACTATTAAAATTAGATTTCCAGGATTTACTATCCGTAGGCGACTATGCATCCAGTTTTTTTGCATAATTTTATTTAAATGCTACAAACATGTCTCAGTATACTAAATGTAGCTGAACTTGAAAATGCATAACTCAAAAAATACTTTTAAACAATTCACGCTCTTTCTCAGAAATACTTACGAATTCTTTTCTGTAGCTTTGTATAGGTATATGGTCTATAAAATTTATACACACCACATGATATGCAAAAATTAACTTAAAACGCATACCATAAATGAAAACGCACTTTTAGCAATGATCCCTAACAGACAATATTTCGGATACAGTATTGGATCCGGAATCTTCTATGTGTCCCTGTAAATGAACGATAAATGCGATGCATATCTTTGTCTACTACAAGCATCTTGCAGTAAACTTCAGTAATGTGTATAATTTTGATCTTGTTTGAAATAGTGCAACATAATTAAAATGCGCTGCGAAATGTTTTCCCGGTCGGCCATTATATAGCCGAACTCTTGTGCGTGACCCTGTAAATGAATGATAAATGCCTTGCAACTCATATTTTACACAAAGCATGTTTTAGTGCACCTTAGAAATTCATATTAGTTTCATTATATTTGTAAGAGAGCAATATCCAGAGATGGGTTTCAAATAATTTAACAACCGGTTCGTTACTGGAAAGATTTTTGACATATAAACATGAACGAAAAATGAAGCATCACACCGTAGATTATGAAAGACTTTCCAATATTATAAGAACATTGTAAAAACTTCGATATTTTGGTATAGTGAAACAAAAAACTTCTGAAACATGTTTGCCTATAAAAGGACGTAATTTATTTAATAAATATTTGGCAATCAGGAAATCCTGATCAAAATTTCTAACAGAAAATACATCAAAACAGTATAATGCAATAAGGATAACATAAAATAGCAGAAATTTAAATTTAAGAATTAACTAATGTCCATGATCTAAAGTTGCAAACAGATATATTAAAAACACTAACTGTACTAATAGCTCGAGATATTTCTCTGGTCTCTAATCGCACGAGAATACTAACTTACTCAATATCAAGCATTTCTATTTCATCCTTTCTTTAGTGAAAAGTTCTTGTAACTTCTTCAAAGTTAGTCTCAATAAATCGGCTCTTGCGAGTAGTAATTGCTTGTTTTCTGGATTTTTTTGAATGCGTGTTTTATACTAGGCTTTCTCCCCCAAATAGCAAATTTCACGATATATATCACAATATATAATGCAAATATTCGTCAATGTCATCTTCTATAATTAATCCCAAATGGCTCTGATGTTATTTTTGTAATAACAATAATGCGCAAGCGTAGAAGATATATTCTGGAAAATTTGTATCAATAATATAAATTAGCTCAGTTTAAAAATATGCAACATCTTTAAAAAACCTTTCATACAATAACTGCCCATGGATAATAATTGCCGATGAAATGCATCAGCACACTATACATTTTCAGATTGAATCCAGCAAAAATAAATTCGAATTATTTTGGGTATCCTGTACTAAAAATAACTTTCTTTTTATGATGTTGAAAAGTATTTAAAAGATATCCTGAAAGGTAGTATATTATTTCATATAATTAATACTTAAATAAAGGATGAAGAAAAAACTATATTATAGTACAGAAATAAATTTTAAAATATTAAATAGCTTGTTATTTGAGATATTTACATATAGCTTCTTGATAAGCGTTCTCACTTTCAATTTTCTTTGTCTTTACTCGAACATTATCTGATATGTGCATCATTCTTAACCTTTAAGGGTGTATTTCGATCCAAACTGCTTATTTTCTGATTCATTTTAAAATTCATTTTTGCTCTCAAACGTATCAAACTGGGAAATTCTCTTATTTAGAAACTATATAATGTGCCGTGCTTCTTACTTTTTTTGATAAATGCAGAAAATACTGTAAAAAACGCTGTCAAAGTTGGCGTTTTGAACCGAATTTTCCGAAGCGGGCGATCTGGGAATGAAAAAAATGGTCATACTGAGAAAATAATTGTTTAAAAATCAAATTCTAATTAATTGAGCTGAAAATGAAATCACACGGCATGTTAAACATGTCTTCAGAAATCACCCCAGCAAGTTTCATGTTTTTACTTTTAAAAATGAGTCTGAAAATGTCTCAGAAAATTTCGAGCTGTTGGGGGTGGAAAAATATTTTTTCGAATACACCCTTAACTGATGTGACAGAAATTGTCACATATCTACTGTGAAGCACTCCACTGAAAGATGAATAAAAGTCGCGATTAATTCATAGGATTGTGTGTACTAAACTTTTTGTACAGGACTGTTATAATTAAAATTCACCTATTCAAAAGTCTCTGGTGATAGAATTAAAGTTCCAAATGAAACAAAATTTCGGTAATGTTTGTAGTTAAACTGAAAGTTACAAGTTAAACTACAAAAATTTGAAAAAAAAAAAAAAAAAACAGCGGGCTGTGAGGCCGGTAACATCAGATAAAGGTTAACATACCTTCACTATAAAAGTAGGAACCCTTTTTTTTTAGATGTAGACCAATTAGACTAATCGTTATTATGTTTGATGCATTAGAAATAGTCGATTTCTTTTCTCTGACTATATTATGTTTATTTTTAAAAGCTCTTGTCCATTTCTGCTGAACTTACAGCAATTGTTCTTGACAATATTTTTAGCCTTTTGAATACATTCAAAAAACCCTTTTCCATTTCTGCTGAACTTGAGCAATTATTCTAGCGATATTTTTAGCTTTTTGAATACCTTAGAAAAACTCTAAAACTCTATAGTTTTAGAAAAATATTTATAATATAGTAAAAATATTCTCGATAATCATTAATATTAATATAAGTGTCATTAAATACAAATAATAGTTCTTCAGATGGTTTCGATGGAAGTATTACTTCTCCAATATTCCAATAATCTGACTGGGGGAAAAATGTAGTTCACTCCTATATTCAAATTGACTATAACTTGGTTTTAAAAGTTCAGAATTCGATAGTCTATCGTTTTTTAAAATTCGGTACGTTGTTTTTAAAAAACACGTCCCCGAGCTCACTAAAACATTTATGATCTACAAATTTGATATTTTTTCATGTTTTCGACGTAATGAAACATGAAATTCTCACCGTCTTTCTTTTGTAAGGGCTTTTTTCTTCCGAAGCATTTCAAACGTTTTAATAAATTTTATCATAAGTTTTCATCCTTTATGATGCTTATACTTCTTGTTCGCAGTACTTTTGAAAGACGCACAATTTCATTAAAAATATACGATCATCAAGGAAATATGAGTTATAAAATATGTAGGGCTTCTTATCGCTGACCGAGAGCTAATTCCTAAATTGTTAAATTTAGAATACTTCTAATTTCAAAAATATTTGAAATGTTCTTCATCGTCTTAGAAATCGTTTTTACTTTAGAAAAAAGTTACAAAATTTAAAATTTGTAAGCTGTCCTTTGGGTTTTATAACATATTAAGAAAAACATTACCCGTGCTGTAACAAGTGAGAAAAATTTTTACGCGACTTTTCGAGTTATGATATTTAGAATTTTGGGAATTTTTACCATTTCTTTGAACAAAAAACAAGCCAGACAACGTTGGAAATTTGTAAAATACGAAGTATCATACCTCGGCAAGTATAATGTTTTTTTCATTTGTTAGATCATGGGAAATGTTTTCCTAAATATAACTTGTAGGACTCAGAGATCTTGTAAAAATTTAAAATTTGTTGCATTTACGAAAATAACTTCTACTTTGATTTAAATGACTTCTAAGATAGGAAGAACAACATTTTAAAAAAATGCATTTGGAAGTATATTAGGTAGATTTCGTATGAAATACTACCTATTGGCGTCGTTCCTATGTTGGAATTTCTGAAAAATTTTTGCAGATCTACACCGATCATGACTCTTAGAGCCCAAAACCACCCTCAGTAAAAAACTTATATATATATATATATACATATATATACATATATATATAATATGTATGTATCTATCTATATATATCACTTTCTTCTGGACACGATAACTTCCACAATTCTGCACCAATCTCTTCCAAACTGATACACAAAATCAAGGGGCATAAAATCTCGGTCGAGTTCGTTAATGGGCAAAATCGGACCAAGGGGATGGAAATAGGGAGGGGTTTTGTGAAAACCGAAAAACCCCTATAACTTCTTAAATTTTGAACATATCGAATCGGTTTAAAGTTTTTATTACTTCTAAAAATAGCGCCAAAAATTTATGTATCACAGATTTTTGATAAAGTTGAAAATAGGCTCAAGGGGCGCAAAAAATAGGGTTTTTGGGAGAAAAAAATTCATAACTTCGTCAATTCTCAAGATGTCAAATCCAATTAATTTTATCATGAATCTCCTTAACATTATCTACAACTTTTATATTCACAAGTTTTTGATAGGACCAATTCGTACCGCAAAAAAAAATTAAAAACGAAAACAAAAAGGGCGTTTGAAGAAGAAAAAAATCCATAACTCCGTCAATTCAAAAGATATAAAATCCCCATGAATTTATCATATATCTTCTTAATATTGTCTACAACATCTATATAGACAAGTTTTGGATAGGATCAATTCTTACAGCAAAAACAAATTAAAAATACATAGCGGTTGAAGAAAAAAATCAACTTAGTAAGGGTGTATTCAAATCCAAACTGCTTATTTTCTGACTCATTTTACAATTAATTTTTACTCCCAAAGGCTTCCAATTGGTACCTTTTCTTACTCAGAAACTATATAATGTACCGTAATGGTCAATTTTTTGATAGAGGCAGAATATGTTTTAAAACATGCTGTCAAAGTGGGCCTTTTGAACCGAATTTCCCGAAGCGGATTGTGTTGGAAAAGGAAGTATTCAAATCCAAACTGCTTATTTTCTGACTCATTTTTAAATTCATTTTTGATCTCAAACGCATCCAATTGGTATATTCGCTTATTCAGAAACTATATAATGTACCGTAATGATCGATTTTTTTGACAGAGGCAGAATATATTTCAAAAAATGATGTCAAAGTGGGCATTTTGAACGGAATTTCCCGAAGCGATTGTGTTAGAAACGAAAAATATTGTCTTACTGAGAAAACAATTGTTTATGTATCAAGTTTTAATTAATTAAACGGAAATTAAAAACACAGGTCGCTTATAAATCTCTTCAAAAATCACGTCAACAAGTTTCATGTTTTTCCTATTAAAAATGAATCTGGAGTTATGCCAGAAAATTTCGAGTTGTTGAGCATGGAAAAGTATTTTTTTTAATACCGCCCTAACATGATTCTGATAAAACCAGTTATTATATAAAAATGAAATAAAAACTCGTCAAAAGCGGCCAGATAAAATTGTTAAAGTGGGTTTATCTCTAATCATGATTTGGTTTTTGTTTGTGAAATTAGTATAATTAACTTCGAAATCTACCTCCGCCTGTAGGCCGGTCCGGCAGGGATTTTTACTAAATCTAGCGATTTGGTTATTGATCAGTGATAACGGGAACGTTCTGTATATTTTCAAAAGAAGCAGAAAAGCAAAGTACTTTTTTTTTTCGAATGTAAGCAGTTTTTGTAGTGTTGAATAAGCATGCTGTTAGCATAGGCTCTTAGGACAACTCCTACATCTGCTATGGAGCTGCTGTTGGGTATGTACCCACTGCATATGATTATTGAGGCAGAAGCATTGCTCTGCTCTTATAGACTCATTTTACATGGGCAGTGGCAGAGTTACTCGAGGTATCTTACTTGGGGTAGGCTTAACTGTAAAATCAGTAAGCACCCAGTATTTATCATGAAGGGTGACGGCATGCCTTTAAAGCATGTATTTGATAAGTCGTTCAGAGTTAGTCTTCACTCTAGAGCTGAATGGGAGACTCTTTCTGTAACGGAGCTTAAGACTGGTATGATCTGGTTTACTGATGGTTCCAAGATGAATACTGGTACGGGAGCTGGGGTATGCTGCCCAGCTGATGGTACATCCTTCTTTTACCCACTGGGTAGATACGCCACTGTCTTTCAGGCAGAGGTCTATGCAATACTCATGTGTTGTTACATTTGCATTGAGAGGGGGTATAGTGGCCTGTCTGTCAATATCTACTCTGACAGTCAGGCAGCATTACTTGCCTTACAGAAACGTACAATTACTTCTAGGATTGTTTGGGAGTGTTACTGCTCTTTGAACAGGCTTGCCAGTAATGGTAATGATGTTGCTATACATTGGGTACCTGGTCATACTGGCATCCACGGTAATGAGCTTGCTGATAGTCTAGCAAGGAAAGGGTCGGTTACTCCATTTGTTGGACCTGAGCCAGCTATTGGCATTTCCAAAGAATGCATTAGAACTACTGTTTTTAGAATTGTAAGAGAGCAGCAGTATCAAGAATGGCTTGACTCAAGAGGACAGAGACAAGCGAAAGAGCTCAATAGCGGATGCCCTAGCAAAAGGGCAAAAGAACTCATTGGGCTCAGGAGGAATAGTCTAAGAAATATGGTGGAACTGTTAACGGGACACTGTAGACTTAATGGACACCTTAGTACCATGAAGGTGGTTAATGACCCTCTTTGTAGGGGTTGTAAGTATGAAGAGGAGACTGCCTTACACGTGCTCTGTAACTGTGAGGCATATGCTGCTCACCGTTTCGAACACATGGGTCGACATCTGATTGAGCCATGGGAAATTCAGGATATTCCTATCAAATGCCTGCTGAATTTTATGTCAGCTACTGGTCTATTTAAGGACTAAGTGAGGATGTTTTTCTTCTTTCATTTTTGGGGGATAGCACAATAGACCCCTGGTCGCGGTGCTTTGGCTCAGGCCACCCCCCCAGTAATACAGTAATACAGTAATACAGTAGCATAGGCTGCCGATTTGAATCCCGAAATTCTTCAAATCTTCAGTATTATTTTATGTTAAATTTGCTTCTTACAGGACTGATGAAGAAAAAAATATATATTTTGCAAATGAAACATTATTTTATCAAATGAAACAAATCAGAACATGTCACAGAGTTATGTTTAGAAAACGCTGATGTGCAGATTGATATTTAAAGAAAGTATATTAATGTAAATATGAGTTTCATTTAACAACCGGTTCGCCGAACTCAATACAAATTAACAACCGGTTCTACCGAACCGGTGCGAACCGGCTGAATCCCACCACTGGCTATATCAATAAAATACGCCGCAAACGATTTATCTTCATAGACGATAATATAACGGAATACTTTTGAGTTCTCCTCTATGCGTACTGTAGGTGCTATCAGTAGCGTAGCTACTTTTTTTGGCACGCAGGGCAGGAAGAAATTTTGCCTCCCCCCCCCCCCCCCCAAAAAAAAAAAAAACAAACAAAAAAAAAAAAACAACGCATTATTTTTTCCCCTCAAGACTGAAAAAAATGTCGTTTTGGCTTGTGCCGTGAGGAAAAGACAGCTTCACTTTTCCTTGTTTTTAAGGATTCAGCTAATTTTACTCAAACACACGAAACTAAAATACATGGAACCCGGTTATAGAAGATCTCTAGTTCTGAATTTGAATGGGAATTTTAAAAACTTAGCTGAACGTTCACGGATATGACCGTTGTTTTAAACGTATGGGAGCAACAACATAAAAAAAAAAAAAAAAATGCCAAAACTCTTAAAATACGCTCGATTATGGAAAAAAAATCTCTTTCAAAACGGCAGCCACCCTAGAATTTCGAATTGCTATACTCATCCATTTTTTTTAAGATAGAGGGGAAACCAAAAAATGTTCTTGTAAATGTCCTTCTATTAAGACCTAACGATTATGCAAGAAATAAATTTGCATTTATAATTTTTTGTATGTATTTTTTTAGTTTGAAATCTTTAAGGGCCGCCATTTTGAAACAAGATGGCGGATCAAGATGTCCAAAGAATTTGGTCGAGATCTTAATAAACCCTTAACATATGCCCAATCACATCCAAATCGGTTAAATACGAGCGCAGTCAGTCGCATGTCAATGATCAGATATCTATTGAGAAAGATTCATACTAAATATATAGACAAAAAGGATAAGAATTAAAATCCTTTTAAAATTCAATTTCAAAAATAAAATTCTTAAGTTCTTTTTCTTAACTTTAAATCTTATCTTATATTCTAATACAGTAGACTCGCGATTTTACTACCCCCCCTTTTAGCGACTTGGATGAGGTCCCAACCATTTTTACTTTCTTCTATCTTTACAAGGAAAAAGTATTGGATTCATGAAAATTTTCAAATTCCAGTTTTCGATGGATTTACACGTTTTAGGGGTCAGAGATTCCAAAAAACATGTTTTTACAAAATGCCTGTCTGTCTGATTGTCTCTCTGTCTGTCCATCTGTCTGTATGTATGCGACACAAATTTTGTGGGCGCTTTATCTCAAGCGCTAATGTACGGAATTTAATAAAAATTTATATTCACTTAGTCTCTGATATAAATTGATGCTGATTAGTTTTTGGTGTAAATCACTCAACAGGTGGCGCTGCTATGCAGCATTTTTCACGATTTCCACAATAGCTCAATCTTCAGAACTAATGCACGGATTTTCATTACACTTCAGATTCAGTTAGTCCTTGACATGAATTGACGTTTTGTAGATTTTGGTTTAAATCATTCAACAAGTGGCGCTGCTATGCTGAATTTTTCAATTTTCGCAATAGCTCTATCTCAAGAACTAATGCTTGGATTTTCAACAAACGTCAGATTAAGGTGTACCTTGATATGAATTAGTGCTGTTTATGTTTTGGTGCAAATCGCTCAACTGGTGGAGCTGCTATGCTACATTTTTCAGTATTTCCACGATAGCTCTATCTCAGGGACTAATGCACGAATTTTCATCAAACTTCAAATTCAGATATATTTTGATATGAATTCTTGCTAAATTGATGTAATTTCTTGTACTATTTAAATGATTTAATTGACGTGATTTATATAGAAGAAGGTTTTGTGATGGCCACAACATACTAGTTTAATACTTACAGTGTTTTTCCTCGCTCGGTTTAACGACCCGGAAATAATCCGAATCTTAAATTTAGCGACCTTCGAGAACTTCATTTCTCATCCTCCAGAAATTAAAAATCTAAAAACAGTAAAGATCATTTTTCTTTCCCTAATGTAACATGCGTTTTACAGCGTATGGACCAAGGTGTTATACAATGCTTCAAAAAATGTACCGTAGAAACTAGTCAATGGTATTCTAATCAATTTAGAAGTTAACAAAATTCGTAAAAGAATTCTTAGTGGCTATTCATGTAGCAAATGATGTTTGGCAAGCGGTTTCTCAGGACACAGTTTTGCTTCCATCCCACCGGATATTTAAAGAACCAAGCTTGGGAACTTGCTGCCCATGGATTGAAAACCTTGAAACCAGGTTGAAAAAAACAGATCACCAAAACTGAAGATTCCAATCATCTAATATGCAAGCATTACGAAAACATGTTGTTTAACCGGAAAATCTCACTTTTGAAGATTGTGTTGACGTTGACGATAAATTTAAAACTGAGAAAACATTTTCAAAAGATCATTTAATCTGCAGCCTTCTCAATCCCGATTGGTCATTCAAAATAATTCTTTCGACGAGGAAATTGACGATGTTCCATATATACCTCCTGCATAAAAAAGTTCAGGATGTCATCATGTTGTATGGAACATTTTTGGAAGGGAAGGTAATTCTAACGAGTATTTTCAGATGATCAATGACCTTAAAAGCAGTATTTTGGAATTTAAAAATACATACATAATTACGTCTGGATTACTTAATAATTAAACACAATTTGCATAACTACAGACATACACACATTAAAATTTTATTAAAAACAATTAAAATATAGTTAAAAATATATATAAACGTTTCGGCTATTTTCATAGCCCTCATCAGTAAACGAGCAGAGTCACAAAACAGCAAAAGCCACAGTAAAAAAAAAAAAAAAAAAAAAAAAAAAAAAAAACTTAAAATCACGGTCTAAGTAGGATAAAATAATCAGCTGTAGGATAAAATAATCGTTGAATCCAAGTTCCTGCTGATTATTTTATCCTACTTAGACCGTGATTTTAACTGTTTTTTACTGTGGCTCTTGCTGTTTTGTGAGTCTGCTCGTTTACTGATGAGGGCTATGAAAATAGCTGGAACGTTTATATATATTTTTAACTATATTTTAATTGTTTTTAATAAAATTTTAATGTGTGTATGTCTGTAGTTATGCAAATTGTGTTTAAGTATTTTGGAAGTTTCCAGCCGCCATTTAAAGCAAAAAAGTATAACGTGATTATTCAAAAATTGTTAATTAACTAGTCTAAATCATTTATTTTTATTTTGTAAAATATTTAAATTCTTATAATATTATACCAGAATTTTTAACCATTTTTGAAATCTAAAAATTTAGACTAAATACTACAAATAGTTTTTTAAAAACTCTATAAATCAGTAGTTTTTGCCACACTAGAATGCTAGGTATTTTTAAAGTGCATTAAAAACTACCAATATTAGCAACATTTGATTTAACGACCATTCCGTTTAACGTCCTATTTGCCGATGTCCCGGGAAGGTCGTTAAATCGCGAGTCTACTGTATAGCCGTTTTACCCCTTGTCTTTGTCCCAGAATAACATTTATTACGTTCATCATTAAAATCATAGAGTAAGTGGTTAATTCTCCCACGTTTGTGCTTAAAGCCTTGTAAGTCACAGATCCCGGGAATTGTGTGGGTCTTGACCACATGTCAATCAAGAGTTAATTAAAAAAAATCATACACATCACTAACAGGTGACACATCTTAAATAAACTAAGGTTCTCTGCCTTAGCTTTAAATAGTGATTGCTTTCAAGAAATTTCACTTACTGTGGCGCTTAATAAACATACCACAGGAGGTATAAAGTTTTTGGTGCATTTTCACAAAAAAATAAACAACGCTAGCACAGTTGAGTAGCGGAAGTATCTTAGGATTTTTGGAAAGCCTTGGTTTATCAGCGTGAAGGTTTTAGATAATCCAAAGTTAAAGTCTCCTATGCAGTGATGTGCAAAAT
Source organism: Maratus speciosus (assembly GCA_963932465.1). Taxonomy (NCBI): domain Eukaryota; kingdom Metazoa; phylum Arthropoda; class Arachnida; order Araneae; family Salticidae; genus Maratus; species Maratus speciosus. The sequence goes on from OZ010791.1 coordinate 294,426,935, forward strand.
ATATCTTGTAAAATGATAATATTTTTATGAATTTAATTTGCGAAAAGACGTATATACGAGTATATACTCGTAGTAGGGTCATTCCATACAAAAATGAGCAAATCAGCTGTGGCAGACATGTCACAGATTTTAATGAAAATCATTATATAAGTAGATCATATCTATTTATGAGTAAATGTAAAAAAATAGTTTTCAGGATTGTTTATTTAAGTATTAAAATTTACATTAAAAGTGGATGCAAAATCGAGATTTTGTCAACATGCTAAAAACTTCAATTTTGATTATTAGCCTTGGAAATATAGAGACTATATTAAAAATTATTTATAATTAGGAATGAATAATAAGCAGCAGATCGGCGTAAGTTAGTAATTGTATCCTTATTCCGTAATTTGAAGAAAAAAAATATTTTTGAAAATTTTTGAGGGAAAAAATCAATATTTCTATTATTCATTTAAACATGAAGGACACCTCTAACAAGGTTAAAACAACTTGACATTATAGCTAAAAGTATATATTTTGAATATCGAAAGTTTCATTCTTGCCTTTTTATTCCTTAATGAGGAAAAAAAATAAATAGTAAAAAATGTTGAAGTGTAAAATACAATATTTCTATTGTGGCGATAAATTAAATGTTGTGATCGTAAAAGGGTTAAGTACACATTGTGAAGTTCTTTTAATAAAACTATTGATCGTTCAATAAATAATAAACTGGAGAATTCTTACTTTACAGGAGACAGTGAAGAGGCAAACTGATGAAACAAAAAATATTCTTTATTTCGGAAGTTAGTTGAATAGAAGGTTAGGAAATTACTTGCTTCTGGTCACCATTTTAAAATAAAAGAACTAATCTTTAAAGAAGAAAAAAATAGCAGCCAACATAGAATAATTCCATGCGATTCCTTTTAATGAGAGCAGCACATCTTTTAGTTAAATTAAACTTTGAGAAAGAACATATCCACATAACTAAATATCAAACTTATTCGGCCAAAAAAGCAGCACGGCATTCGAACGGCCGGCGAGCCGGCGCTCCGCTAAAACTACGTTAAAAGACTACATCTTTTTCAGACAACATCAAACCAAATTCTGATTTTAAAATTAACGAGTTTTAGTATTTAAATGAGGAATACGGGGTTGACAAAGTAATTAAAAGGCAGAATTTAAATTGATTAGCTAAATTAACATTTACGGGAAATTAATGAAAATCGAATTACAAACTGCCGAATTCAAAATGTTTTCGCTGATTGGAAAACGAAACCAAACGATATTCTCCTGTCAGCGATCGGCGTCAAAAGAGGGCGGCGCATCATTTCAATGACGTCATCATAATGCAAGTCGACTCCGACGAAACGAGAGCTCCAAGATGTGCTCCGGAAAAAAAACGGCATGCGCTCATGCGCAAGACTGCCGACTCGTCCCCCAAAGGAGAGATGAAAAATGGCGGCGAAAACCAGACACGCTTTACGGTGACAGATAAAAACGTCAAAATCAAGGCGCAATGATTGAATTCAAATAGACATCGATGCAAAAAAAAAAAAATAGCTGAAAGGAAATAAAAATAAACCAAATTTAAATACTGTGAGAAGTATTCTCACATCTATCACTTCTTTTTAAGTGAAGGAAAGCTTTATTAAACTTTTAAATTATTTGATATTATAGATAAAAGTATATATTTTAAATATAGAAACTTTTATTCTTACTTTCAGTTTATTTTTGGCTATTAATATATTTATTTTAAACTACAGTAAAAAAAAAATATATATACAGTAAAACTCGGATATAACGCTCTTTCAGGGGACCGGGCTAGAAGAGCGTTAAAAGCGGGAAAGCGTTAAATGCGGGAGAAAGTTTTCAACATTTTAAAATTGAGAATATTAGATTATCTGCTTTAAATAATGCGGGGAATCATTTTCGTGTATTATTTAAAATAGAAACTCCACAGCATAGGTACAAAAACGTTTCCTGCATTTTAAATATCACAAATTTACATAGTGTTTACAAAGTGTATTATTATTTCAAATCAGAATAAGTAAAAGAATTGTCAACATTAAAAGCTACAAAATATATTTAACATTTCTAATAGGAACCTTTATCCTTATATTAAACATAAAATAAAATTATGAAAGAAACTAATAATAATATTTTGTTTAAAAAAAAAGTAACATTTGTATTCTTGAGCACCACTATGAGGACCATAAACTTTCACTTACTGTTTATTCTGTTTTAGAGAAAAACTCACCAAGTTTCGTCTGACGGGTGGACGAACGACCACACAAAAGAGCGTTTTCTGCTTTCTTTATATGTCTTAATATATCTTCAAGTGAAGCGGCGGTATCTACTGAAGCAGTATGTAGGCGGATAGTGCTAAAAGCTTCCATTACTTCAGCTATCGTTGGAATACGCTCTTGAACATCGCCATCAGCAACTTCATCAGGGTCCTCTTCTTCTGCGGCATCCTGTACAGTGTCCCCTATAATGTCGTCAATGCTCCTAACGTTGCTTGTGATAACATCTTTATTAATGTTAAGATAGCTCTGAAGGTTGTGCGCGTTTTCTGCAAGATGCTCGCAAACAGCTTGCCAGTCCTCGTCGTCTATAGGATCCGACCCCTCTTCAGCTGCATCCATATTATAGTTGGCGTCTGTTATGAAGCCTGCCATTTTAAAGCAATTTTGAATTATTTTAGATTCGATTGCATCCCAAGCAGCGCTAAGGTAGTTCATGGCGTCGAGGAGAGTTACAGAAGATCAACTACTTTTATTTTCCATTTCATGTAGAAATCGTTTCACTATACGTTTGCGATAATGTTGTTTTAAAACCTTTATGATCCTTTGATCCATCGGTTGAAGTACGCTTGTGGTGTTTGCAGGTAAAAATTCCAGAGAGACATTTGTAATATCTGGTATTTCTTGGGGATGCGCTGCGCAATTGTCTACGAATAGTATGACATGCCTATTTTGCTTCCGCATCTCGACATCATTATCAGAAACATATTTAATGAACTGGGGACCCGTCATCCAAGCCTTACGTTGATGTGCATAGTCACAGGGCAGTCGTTTGATATTCTTGAAGCAGCGAGGTTTGTCCGATTTTCCAATCACTAGAGGCTTGCGTTTGTCACTCCCATCGGCTTTGGAACAAACAAGCACAGTAACACGTTCTTTACTGAGCTTCCCTCCATGGCACTGCTCATCTTTTAACGTTAAGGATTTATCAGGCATCGCTTTAAAAAATAAGCCAAATTCGTCGGCGTTATAAATATCACAACTGGCATAGTTTTTGATACGCCTTGGAAGATTGTTCTTTTTCCAAAATTCTGCATTTTCTGTGTTCACGGCAGTGGATTCTCCGCAAATTTTCTTGTACGCAATGGCGTGGCGGGTTCGAAATCGGTCTAACCATCCATTAGATGGAGTAAAATCTTCAATTCTTAGCTTTTGAGCTACTTCTGCAGTTTTTTCTTTAACTATGGATCCGCTGACAGGTATGTTACAGTGTCTTGATTCAAGAAACCACTCGTACATAACTTTTTCTAAATCTTCATAGTTTCCTGTTTTCACTCTCTTTTTCTTTGAGCCACCAATAGCAACATTTTTTTCAATATCTTTTCTGTTTTGAAGAAGAGTCCGGGGAGACGACGGTGCGATATTCATAGATAACGCAAAATCTTTTTAGCTCACAATAGGGGATTTTTTGTCATAATTTTTTAGAATTTCTAATTTTTTTTAAATTGTCAGCGTCTTTCTTTTCATACTCTTTGCTTCCATGTTGCTCCTAATTGGAGTCGCCAGCGATACTGCTTACTTATGTGTAAATGAAAAAAAGCGGGAACAGTTTGCGTGAAGTAAAAGACAGACAGGTGCTACTGAGATGGACAGAATAAATTCTTTTATTCTCTGTTCCAATGAGAAAAAAACCGCAGAGCTGGCTGATTTTTTTTTTTTTTTTTACATAGTCTTTGGGCATTGGCTGGCTGCCAATTCCACGTATCCCCACTTTCTCTCTCTGTGTGCGTACGGGCGAGAAAATGAAAACTTCGGATGCAATCCAAAGCACCAAAGCGTAATATCCGGGATTTCTTTGTTCAAAGAACCAATAAAAAGCGCGTTAAAAGCGGGAAAGCGTTAAAAGCGGGGAGCGTTAAAAGCAAGGAATTTTTACATTGTTCTTATGGGTATGGTTCAAGGGATCGGGACAAATGAGCGTAAAAGGCGGGAAAGCGTTTTAAGCGGTGAGCGTTATATCCGAGTTTTACTGTATATATTTATTTGTACAATAATTATATATTTATCCTCTAAATCCATAGATGGCAGCACTACATATTTTCCTTTTGAAATCGTGCAATATTGTAAAAAAAACGCGCGGATTCAAACAGCAAAGCTCTGGGAATCCAACAAACGTTACTTTTTTAACCAAATTTTGTGACGTTAGGAATCAAAAGGCAAAACTGAATTATTTTTTTTTAGAATATCATGGACTTATTGATCTTTATGTCTGTGCAATAACTATAATGTCTGACCGTTCCTTCATTATTTTTTTCCCTATCAATAAGAGGAAAAATTACGATTTTGTCATTTTTTTTTAATGTTTCTAATTTTTTTTTAAAGGGAAGGAAATACATTGCAAATTAAAAACTTTAGAAATTCGATCTTAATATGTAACACTACATCAGGCATCAATTTCGCAGATGTTTTTGAATTTCTTTAATTTTTGTAACGTTTTTAATTTTCTCAAAATTGGCAAATTTTCAATTTTTACAACAAATTTAAGATTAACCATGACGTTACCAAATTATTATTACTAAATAAAAATGAAGATAATTTTCCAGAGATTACAATATTACGAAAAGATTTAATTTATGTTAAATAGTTTTCAAGATATGGAACTTCAAACTTGCAACTTTGAACGATTGCACACATGCCATTCTATGTCACAAATTTTTTAAATGTCCAGAACTTCCAAAAAAAAATTTTTTTTGTCGAAATATTTTGCAATGCTCTATTTGAATATGAATTGAATCTGTGTATCAAATTTTATTAAAATCGGTTACTATGCAGTCACGACTTTTTTTAAAATTTTTGCTCATTTTGTGTGGAATGACCCAGTAGGCTAATTTAGAAGACCAGCTTAAAGTAAAACTCCTTTTCCAGCTATTTAAAAGAGACCGACGTAGTGGAACTGGAACATCATTTACAGTTTATCGATCTGCATAATATTTTTCATGCTTATTGCAAAGAGCCCCAAGAAAAGTTTCAGGTGAATTAAAAATGTGCAATTAGTTATTTAAACTACATAATATATACACCGAAGAGCCAAAATATTATGATCTTCCCCACATTTTGCAATAAACTCGCCTGGATGACGTGGAGGTCATGCAATCAGGTGGCAATGGTATTTAACTGCTGCTAGGGAACTGAGGAATCATTTTTGCGCTTACTTCTGCCTATGATGGAATAGGCTGTTGATATATGCAACTTTGATAGAGGGCAGAATTCAATGGCCCGAAGGCTCCTGTGCTTTGTTAGTGATATATCGTTGTTAGTACTTATGCAAAGGTGATGAATGACGATGAAATTATCAGCGGACGGCATGGCGTTGGGCGTCTACGCGTGATCAAAGAACAAGTGGGTAAGTGTGATCACAGATCGCACAGAGGGTTTCGTTTAATATTCCTTTAAAACACTTTATCCTTTTGCGAAATCTGTTAGTTCCACATTTCGCAACCAGGGGGCGCATTCTATTCTGCACAAACCTCTATCCAAAGGAAACTCCGTTTTACAACCTATCCGTAGGTATATTAGTCGAGGGGATCGAGTCTATAGCACCCGAGATAGGTAGGCGCCCCAGGAAATTGCACGGAACATTCTTTTATAAGCCTTTTATTATGTGTTATGAACTATGTCAAAGTTTCCAGCAGATCGACTTGTTAGATTTCATAATTTTAACAAAATTGCGTTATGTTAGTTGCAAATTCCACCACCAGGGAGCGCACACTATTCATAACAAAAGTGTATCAGATGGAAACTCTGTTAAACAACCTATCAGTGGATGTGTTACTCGAGTTGGTGGCGGCCTTAAGCGAGAAATTAAGAAATTTGCTGAAAGTACTATTCTAAAATAGTGGTAACTAAAATTTTGACATTTTTAAATTCTTAAGCAGCACGTGTCTGAATATATCATAGTCCTCAAAAAACGACATCTAAAAAGGTCGTAAACGCTAATTTTTAAAAAAGAAATCCAGCGCCCCTCCCCCGCCCTCCCTTAACAGGAAATTGCATGCACCATTATTCTATAAGCTTTTTATTATGTGTCATGAAGTATCTTAAAGTTGCAAACGGATCGCCTTGTTATATTTCCTAATTCTAACAAAATCGCGTTACGTTAGTTCCGCATTCCACCACCAGGAAGCGCACTCTAGTCTTAACAAAAGCATATCTGAATGAAACTCCTTTGCGCAATCTCTCCGTAGATACATGGTCGGGAAGGGTGGCGGTGCGGTCTTAACCAAGAATTTAAAACATTTTCTACGATAACAAACGCTAAGATTTAATAAATAAATCTACCCCCACCCCCCTCCACTCCTCGAAATATCACACTCCATTCTTTTTTACACTTTTTCTTATGTGTTATAAAGTATCTTAAAGTTTCGAACACATCGAGTGGCGGTCTTAACCAATAATTTAAGATATTTCCTGAAGTTGCTATTCGGAAATAGTGGGATGAACACTTATAAACCTATAACCTTTTTCATATTGAATTATTAATACTTATCTCATAGAGCGCCGTCGAAACACCCCACGCAAATTGTTAGATTTCCTAATTTAAATGAAATCTCCGTTAAAAAAGCACGTGCCTCCATCTTAATCTCGCATTTGATGAAAATAAAAGGAATTAATAAAATAATAATTAATATCTCAGCTCGTAATGAAGCTATCTCTTCGAACCGGGTATGTATGAAATCTGCGAGAAATTTCCAACCCGGATGTCAAAAAATTAAATCGAAAAATTTAATATTTAAAAAGTTTAAATTTCGTATTAAACTTTCCTCCCCTTAAATTTCTCCCGCACCGATATGTCTGAGAGACGACGACAGCTGCCTTCCGGTGAATGGAAATCTGTTTTCATTGTCTTTCCAAACACAGAAATTAAATTTTTATCGATCAATTTTTAGTGGATTTTTTTGCGTTCTATCCTACGCAGAAATTTGAAATTTATACCAAAATAAAGTAGAATTTTTTCCGCGTATTTCTACACCCGTTACGAATTTGTACGACCGATACTTCGGCAGATCCGATTTTGCTTTTTAAAGGTCCACTTCAGTTATTGCTTAAATTACTCCGGGGTAACCCTGCACCGGCTGATTTGACGGAGCATCCGCCGAATTTACTGGCAACCCTTAGGAGAAACTGAGGAGGATTTCGATAACGTGTGTTCGCACCTGCATTCAAAAGGTTGATTGGTTAATTTTAGAATTTAATTAGCCCGTAATTAGGTTAATTACCAACTTTTTCAAAATTTTATGATTTGTTGTTTGATGTGTGGTGTTCATCTATAAGTATGCGAAATTTCAAGTCTCCAACATGTATAGTTTCTGAGAACGGGCTCTGTGACGGACGGACAGACAGACAGACAGAGGAGCGAGACGAATAGGGTTTCGTCAGATGAACGAAATCCTAAAAAGGACGTCGGAGACTCTCCCGCATGGTAAAACAAAATCGGCGCCAATACTGGCTCAACTGACATCCCAATACAATACAGGTCCTAGTACAATTGTTTCGAAGCGCACAGTTCAGATGACACTGTTCATTATAGCAAACGTCCTACTCAAATTTCGATGAATTTTTAAGACCAGGTCAAATTTATCCGCAAACATTAAATTCTAAAATTGTGTTACAAAACAGTGTTTTCGGGTATATTGTCAGTGGAAGCCTTCCGCTAGGGGTGAAAGTACTATACATTGTGGGTTAATTAAAGATAATTTGGAATTAGATAAAGTTATTAGAAAGTTTTAGGAAATAGAAAACATAGAGAGAGAGTCTGAGATTTCTAAAACTAAGGAAGCAGAAATTTGTGAAGAACATTTTCTGAAAAATTATTCTAGAATTGAAAATGGACAATATATGGTGAAAATGCCACTAAATGAAGATCCGTGTTGTCTTGGCGAATCAAAACAAAAGGCAATGAATATTTAAAATTCATTATGGAAGCGCTTAGTTAGAGAACCTAAATTTAATGATCTTTATAAAGCATTTATGGAAGAATATCTAAGTATGGGTCACATGGAAGAAGTGATAGAATCTGAAGAGCCAGAAGTCACTCATCATATTCCACATCATTCCGTGTTCCGTACAGAATCAAGGAGCACACCATTACGAGTCGTATATAATGCTAGTTCCTTAACTTCTACAGAAAAATCATTAAACAGTTTGCAGTTTAATGGAGGAACAATCCAAGATGAGTTATTTTCTATAATGTTGCGACTTCGAAAGCACCAGTTTGTTTTTGTAGCTGATATAAAAAAATGTATCGTATGATATTAATACATCCGAGTCACCGAGATTTATTACGAATAGTATTTAAACCTGAGGTGAATGAGCCAGTAAAAGTATCCAAGTTATGTACTGTGACTTATGGCACAACTAGTGCTTCTTTTTTAGCTACAAGAACCTTAATGCAATTAGCCAGAGACGAAGGAAATGAATTTTCTTTAGCTGCGAATGTGTTGTTACAAGATGTCTATATGGATGACATCCTAACAGGGGCAGATGATTTAGACACAGCTAAAGAAATTCAACAACAGCTGATATCTTTGTTAAACAGAGGAGGCATGGATCTCCATAAATGGGCAGTAAATAATTTTGCTCTTTTATGTAATAATTCAGAATCTGAATATTCTTGTTCTAATGACACAAAAACTTTGGGAATATTGTGGAAGCCTCAACCAGATTGTTTTGGGTTTAACTTAATTATAGAGCAAAGCGAATTTTACACTAAAAGATCAGTCTTGTCACAAATTGCTAAAATATTTGACCCTTTGGGTTTGATAGGTTCAATAATTACAAGGGCCAAGGTGTTTCTGCAAAAATTATGGTTGCTGAAAATAGATTGGTGTGATTATCTCCCAATGAAAGAAAATAAGGAGTGGAATGACTTTCTTACTTCTTTAAAGAGTGTAAATCTGATCAGTATCCCTAGATGTATTCTTATTGCTCAGTCTATTTGTGTAGAACTACATGGATTTTCCGATGCATCTGAAATTGCTTATGGAGCGGTCATTTACGTGAAATCTACTAATTCTTGTGGTCATTCTGCTGTTAAGCTACTCATTAGTAAGTCCAGAGTAGCTCCACTAAAGCATGCCTCTACCCCGCGTCTTGAACTTTCTGCTGCAGTCCTGCTATCTAAGTTGATGAAGAAGGTGTTAAGTGCCTTAAAACTAGAAGTTTCTAAAACTTATTTTTGGACAGATAATTGTACTTGCATGGTTAAAAAAGGAATCCAATGATCTTAACCCTTAAATGCCTGATTTTTTTCAAAAATCATTGTAATAATGTTTTTCGGCTTTCATTTTTTAAATAAATCATGGGAAAAATACTTAAAAAAATCATATTTTGTTTAAAGTATAGTTTACAGCTAAAAAACAGTTTGTTACTAATCGGCAATTCTGGTGTTTAATTGAAAAAATAATTTCCCTTGATAAAATTCTATAATATTAAACACACAAGAATTTTAAGAACTATAATAAGAAATAAATTTTACTTGCTCACTGCAGGTCAAAATAGGGTATTTCGCAAGCTTCCAAACAAAACAAAAAGAACAAGTAACAATTGAAAAATAAATCTATCTTTATTCTTAAACAGCACAAGTGTTGCCCTCAACATGTTAAAAATCGATTTAATAATATTTTCAGAATATATTTTATTGGCAACATTAGGAATTATAGCTTCAATATTATTCTAATAGTATTTTAGAGCCTAAATTGGGCATGTTGTCGAAAAGCAACACCAGGCATTTAAGGGTTAAGACATTTGGTGGTTGAGTGTCCTGATAGCAATCCTGCTGAAACCAATGTGTTGTTTTTGCGTGAACTGAAAGCACAATCAGTAACTCAAGTATGTGCCTTAGTTAACACTATTGAACCTTTAGACATCATTAATAACTGTTCTTCATTCATCAAACTACAAAGAGTAGTAGCATGGTGTAAAAGATTCATATATAACTGTAGAAGCCCTTTATATCCTACAGCTGGAACTTTATCTAGCAGTGAACTCTCTCAGTCCTTATTGTGCATTGTAAAGAACATTCAAAGGACTTCATTCGTGAAAGAAATCAAGCGTTTAGTAAGGGGTACTGCTATCCCTAACAGTAGCAAACTGACAAACTTGTCTATTTTTAGTTAGTGATGGCTGCATTCGTGTTGGTGGTAGACTTAAAAACAGTAACTTATCCGATCACCGAAAATATCCTATGATTATCCCTGCTAACCATAAGTTTACATTTTGTGTTATTAATTATTTTCATGTTTTATATTTTCATGCAGGTTCAGAAACTACAATGTCCCTCATCAGAACTAAATTTTGGATTTTAGTTGGCAGAAATGTAGTTCGAAAAATTATTTTTAACTGCATTATTTGTAAGAAAATTAATTCTAAAAATTCGCAGCAACACATGGCTGATTTACCAGCAGTAAGAGTAACAGTATCCAGAGTATTTATGCGTACTGGATTAGACTACTGCGGTCCTTTTGAGGTAAAAAATTCGATAGGTAGGAGTAAACAGGTAGAAAAGGTTTTTATTTGCATTTTTGCGTGTTTTACTACAAATTCCTTGCACTTTGAAATTGTCAATGATTTAAAAAATGCAGCGTTTTTAGCAGCGCTTAAACGCTTTACTGCGAGACGAGGCGAATCTTCTGATATCTTTAGTGATAATGGCCGAAATTTTGTTGGTGCCAATAAAGAATTAAGAGCAATTCTCATATCTTTATTTAAGGATAAAAGTGAGGAGGAAATTCAAAATTATTTAGCGAATGAAGGAATTAAGTGGCATTTTAATCCCCCTTCAACCCCTCACTTTGGAGGTTTATGGGAGGCAAGTGTTAAATCACTTAAATATCATTTAAAGCGTGTTGTAGATAAAACTATTTTAAGTTATGAGGAACTCTTGACTCTCATTATTCAAATCGAAGCTGTTCTTAATTCTCGTCCAATCTGCCCTCTTTCAGCTGATCCAAATGATGTTGAAGCTTAGACACCTGCTCATTTTCTTATTGGCTCATCTTTAATGGCTTTACCTGAACCGAATTATACTGAAATCCCTATCAATAGGTTGATCAGGTGGCAATTAGTTCAGAAATTGACACAACATCTTTAGAAAAAATGGTCATCAGAATATTTGAATACGCTCTTAAATAGACCTAAATGGCATAAAGGAAGGGTAGAGTTGTTAAAATCCATCTAGGCCAAGATGGTATAGTTAGAGTTGTAACTTTAAAAGATGAAAATGGCACATATAGGCCACTAACAAAAATTGTTGTTTTGCCTCATGTGAATGAAACCACATTAACTACTTGAATTCATACATTTTATTTAATTAAGCAAAATTTTTGTGGTGTAGTGTATTATTACATTCTTGTGTTTATATTTGTAAATTTAATATTTCATTTAGTGTATTAACCCAGTGGTAGGGGAGCAAAAAAAGGCCGAATTCGGAATTAATTAGGGGAAAGCAGGAAATTATTTTAATCCCTTCAGTTTAGGTCTAGAATGAATATGCTACGTTTTCCCCCTTGTACTAGGTGAGCATTAGAAAATATACATAGATTTATAGTCAAAAAACACGTTTTTTTTACATACCATAACAGTATCTCCAAACAGCTAACTCTGTCCAAAACATTGTCAATACAAAGGTTGTAGAGCTTAAAATTCTGAGTAAAATGAGTCCCTACACTTAATATTTTTGTTGAACATTAAGGTCACAATTCCAGTTTAAAGTTTTAAACCCGTGGTCAAGGGGTTAAACTCAGAAAAAATTAGGAGTAAACTGAAAATTGTTTTAATCCCTTCAGTTTGGGTCTAAAATGAAAGTACTATGTTTTCTTCCTCCTACGTGGGTGAATGTTAGAAAATATGTACATATTTATTTTCGAAAAACACGTTTTAGGTAGATTTCGTAAGAAATACTACCTATTGCAGTCGTTACCATGGTGCGACTTTTGAAAAATTCCTTCATAACTTTTCATTACATGACCCCAGGAACCCAAAACCACCCCCACCTAAAAAGTTTATATATATATATATATATGTATGTATGTATGTACTAAATTTTGTCCGCACGATAAAAGTCGCAATTATGCACGGAACGTCTTCAAACTCGCCAACAACTTTAAGATGGCTAATTTCTCGGCGGGGATTGAAAATGAGCAAAATCGGTCCAAGGGAATGGGAATGGGGAAGGTTAAAAATTTTGAATACCGTCTTAACATGATTCTGATAAAACCAGCTTTTACACAACAATGGCAGGAAAAAATAAATATTTTTCGTTATAGCTGTTGCCAACAATTAAAAAAAGCAATAAAAATTGTCACCACAACAATTGATTTTGTAATATGCAATGTTTTCATGTGAAAAATTAAATTAGATAAACAATTTGACGAATTGAAAACAAATTGAATATTATGTCATAAGTTTTCTAGAGCAAGATTTCTGCATGAAAATTCAAAATGAAATAAATAGTTTGACGAATTGAAAACAAATTGAATATTACGTCATAAGTTTTCTAGAGCAAGATTTCTGCATGAAAATTCAAAATGAAATAAATAGTTTGACGAATTAAAAAAAACAACAAAATATTGCGTCATATACAAAATATAATGGACCACAGCAGGTGAACATGTAACGTCATGTGAGTTTGAAGAAACGTATGGAAATATTAACATGTTTTAACACTTTGAGGTTCTCTGAATTTGATTTAACAATTTTTAAACCTATTCCATATACATGCGTGTGTGTATTTGTGTATATTAGAATTTTCACAAAATGTTTAGCTCCCTAGAGCTCATTCTTAGCGAAGGAACTGGGTTTATCTTTAATCTTGATTTAAGTTTTGTTGGTGAATTTAGTACTTAACTTCGAAATCTACCTCCACCTGTAGGCCCGAGCCGGCAGGGATTTTTTTTAGGTAGATTTCGTAAGAAATACTACCTATTGCAGTCGTTACCATGGTGCGACTTTTGAAAAATTCCTTCATAACTTTTCATTATAGGACCCCAGGAACCCAAAACCACCCCCACCTAAAAAGTTTATATATATATATATATATATATGTATGTATGTACTAAATTTTGTCCGCACGATAAAAGTCGTAATTATGCACGGATCTTCTTCAAACTCGCCAACAACTTTGAGATGACTAATATCTCGGCGGGGATTGCAAATGGAAAAAATCGGCCCAAGGGAATGGAAATGGGGAGGGTGCAAAATTTTGAATACCCTCTTAACATGATTCTGATAAAACCAGCTCTTACACAACAATGGCAGGAAAAAATAAATATTTTTCGTTATAGCAGTTGCCAACAATTAAAAAAAAAAAGAAATAAAATTCTCACCACAACAAATGCTTTTCTATTGCAAGGTTTCACGTGAAAAATTAAATTAAATAAATAGCTTGAATAATTGAAACAAATTGAATATTACGTCATAAGTTTCCCAGAGTAAGATTTCCGCATGAAAACACAAAATGAAATAAATAGTTTGACGAATAAAAAAATATATATATTGCATCATATTGGAAATAAAACGGACCTCAGCAGGTGAATATGTAACGTCATGTGAGTTTGAAGAAACGTATTAAAACATGACGAAAATCCGAGAATGGAAATATTAACTTATTTTAACACTTTGAGGTTCTCTGAATTTGCTTTAGCTATTTTTTAAACCTATTCCATATACATTCGTGTGTGTATTCGTGTATATTAGAATTTTCCCAAAATGTTTAGCTCTCTGGAGCTCATTCTTATTGAAGGAACTGGGTCTATGTCTAATCTTGATTTAAGTTTTGTTGGTGAATTTAGTACTTCGAAATCTACCTCCGCCTGTAGGCCCGAGCCGTCAGGGATTTTAGGTAGATTTCGTAAGAAATACTACCTATTGCAGTCGTTACCATGGTGCGACTTTTGAAAAATTCCTTCATAACTTTTCATTATAGGACCCCAGGAACCCAGGAACCCAAAACCACCCCCACCTAAAAAGTTTATATATATATATATATATATATACCGGGTGTTCCAAAAAGGACTGACTGATTTTAAAATTCAATAACTTCCAAACGGTGACAGATATTAAAACAATTCTTGCAGGAGGGTTATGCATAAAGTCAAAAGTTTTTTTTTACAGGGATTTTCGATTTTAGTTCGAATTACAAACAATAGATGGCGCTGCGATCAATAGAGGCTATATTCAGGCTCGATTTTTGGTACTTCGTGGCCCGGATAATACATTTCCATCTCCTTTTTCTGCATGGAACATCAGAAAGGACCGAAAATAGAGCCTGTCTTTAGCGACTATTTTTTACAGCGCCATCTATTGTTTGTAATTCGAACTAAAATCGAAAATCACTGTAATAAAACTTTTGACTTTATGCATAACCCTCCTGCAAGAATTTTTTTAATATCTGTCACCGTTTGGAAGTTATTGAATTTTAAAATCAGTCAGTCCTTTTTGGGACACCCGGTATATATATATATATATATATATATATGTATGTATGTATGTACTAAATTTTGTCCGCACGATAAAAGTCGCAATAACGCACGGATCGTCTTCAAACTCGCCAATAACTTTGAGATGGTTGATATCTCGGCGGGGATTGAAAATGGGCAAAATCGGCCCAAGGGAATGGAAATGGGGAGGGCTCAAAATTTTGAATACCGTCTTAACATGATTCTGATAAAACCAGCTCTTACACAACAATGACAGGAAAAAATAAATATTTTTCGTTAAGCAGTTGCCAACAATTAAAAAAAAAACAATAAAATTCTTACCATAACAATTGTTTTTCTATTGCAAGATTTCACGTGAAAAATTAACTTAAATAAATAGTTTGACGAATTGAAAACAAATTGAATATTACGTCATTAGTTTTCTAGTGCAAGATTTCCGCATGAAAACTCAAAATGAAATAAATAGTTTGACGAATAAAAAAAAAATATATATATATATTGCGTCATATTGGAAATATAATGGACCTCAGCAGGTAAATATGTAACGTCATGTGAGTTTGAAGAAACGTATTAAAACATGATAAAAACCCGACTATGGAAATATTAACATATTTTAACACTTTGAGGTTCTCTGAATTTGCTTTATCCATTTTTAAACCTATTCCATATACATGCGTGTGTGTATTCGTGTATATTAGAATTTTCACAAAATGTTTAGCTCCCTAGAGCTCATTCTTAGTGAAGGAACTGGGTTTATCTCTAATCTTGATTTAAGTTTTGTTGGTGAATTTAGTACTTAACTTCGAAATCTACCTCCGCCTGTAGGCCCGAACCGGCAGGGATTTTTTTTTTATTACCTTAACAATATCTCAAAACAGCTAACTCTATAAAAACATTGTCAATACAAATGTTGTAGAGCTTAAAATTCTGAATAAAATGAGTACCATCATTAATATTTTTGTTCAACATTAAGGTCGCAATTCTATTTCAAAATTTTGTCTTAATTGCTAATCAAGAGCTTGAAGCCAGAGGAGACAAAGTTAACTTAACAATATCTCAAAACAGCTAACTCTATCAAAATTATTGTCAGTACAAAAGCTGTAGAGGATAAAATTCTGAGTAAAATGAGTATTTTAATGAGCCTACACTTAATATTTTTGTTCAGTATTAAGGTCGCAGTTTTGAGATATTGTTAAGTTAACTTATTCTCTCCTGGCTTCAAGCTCTTGGTTTGAAAAATTTTGAAGTAGAATTGCGACCGTAATGTTGAACAAAAATATTAATGATGGTACTCATTTTATTCAGAATTTTAAGCTCTACAACATTTGTATTGACAATGTTTTTTATAGAGTTAGCTGTTTTGAGATATTGTTAAGGTAATTTAAAAAAAAACGTTTTTTTTCGAAAATAACATATTTTCTAACATTCACCCAAGTACGTGGAAGAAAACATCGTACGTTCATTTTAGACCTAAACTGAAGGGATTAAAACAATTTCCAGTTTACTCCTAATTAATTCTGAGTTTAACCCCCTGACCACGGGTCTAAAACTTTAAACTGGAATTGTGACCTTAATGTTCAACAAAAATATTAAGTGTAGGTACTCATTTTACTCAGAATTTTAAGCTCTACAACATTTGTATTGACAATGTTTTTGACTGAGTTAGCTGTTTGGAGATACTGTTATAATATGTAAAAAAACGTGTTTTTTTACTATAAATCTATACATATTTCCTAACGCTCACCTAGTACGAGGGGGAAAACATAGCATATTCATTCTAGACCTAAACTGAAGGGATTAAAACAATTTCCAGCTTTCCCCTAATTAATTCCGATTTCAACTCCCTAACCACTGGGCTATATGTGCTGAGAAAAAAATTATTTTATTGAGATTGTATTCTAAATTGATATCGTATTTATAGTATTGAATGTTTGAAACATTCAAGGCCCGGCGGTATGTTGCCGCTAGAAGCGCCATCTATGTGGTTTGTTTGGAAACTTGTGAGTTGATTTCGAGACGCCGATCCGAGAAGTAATGTAAATATCGGCTCTCGATAATTTTTATAGTGTTTTGAGAATTAACAAGTAATATAAAAATTTTGTTTTTAAAGTCAATTCCTACTTACGCCATCAAAGAAAAATTTAATATAATCCCTTAAACTAATATTAGTTTTTGTTGCATTAAAATATCTCAATTTGTTGATTTTCTATAAGCAAGTAGGTTTACAATGGAACTCTATGGGAATTTGGCGAAATATTAGAGATATCGCCAAGTTGGCGTCACTTTTGACGACTCATTTTGGACGCCAAATTTGGCGATGTATCGTCAAGTTGGCGACAAACTTGGCGGTATTTGGCGACAGGACAGGGTCCCCCCCTATGGTAACCGCTTATTGAAAATACTTTCATTGGTCTTCAATAACCAATGTCCACCATTTTGTTTCCCATGCAAAACTAAAATTAATTAATTAAAATTTAATTAATTAATTAATATTTGAAAAAACTGCATTAACATCAATTGCCATCCAGTACAAGTTTAAAAAAAATAATTTCAACTTGATAGGATGAATAATGAGTATTTTATTAACGATTGAAAATTTGAACAAGTTATACAAATAAATAAATTTATATATAAATAAATATTGGAAGAGCGTGAACTAATAGTAGGAATTGAAAAATAGTGATACAGTCCGCAAGTTTATTTTTATTGTGAGTTGTGTGCAGTAATGATTTGTGATTGAGCTATTGGCGGGTACACCATGTGTTGCTGAAAAATGTATTATTTCGTATAACAGGCATATAGCTGTTTCTTGCCAAGATAATCCATTGTAATCCGTAATAGATGAAGAAATATAGTATATATATATATATATATTCCTTTTAAAAAATACATTTTGCATATCCCTTCACAGCACGAAAATGAACGCTAATCAAGCACAGACATCCAAATTATACAAAGTGAACTAAGAAAAATTATAAAGAGACTAAAAATGTTGCTAATTTCAGGCACACAGACGCGAAAATCCACATCCAATATATATGATATTTATTGTGGATCTTTTTTCAATAAGCAGCTTTCTTATACAATTTTTCTTATTATTTTCCCTTCATTAATCCATCTTCTCAGCATAAGGCTAGAAAAACATTAAAAATTTGCCTTATCTGCAGATTTTATTGATACAGCTTTTCTTATATAGTTTTTATAAATAATTTTTTTTATACAGCACTCTTTTTTTACATAGCTTTTATAAATATTTTATCTTAGCAATCAGTCTTCTCCAAGAATTAATGGGAAAAGTTTATTATCTGCTTCATCTGCAGATTTTATTAATATAACATTTGTCTTATATATTTTCATAATTAATTTCATTCAGCAATCATTCTTCTCTGTGTAATATTAGGAAAACATTAAAAATGTGCTTATTTTGTTGATTGTATTGATACTTCTGCACGGGATACTTGCTCAAAATGTACTTTTAAAATAGAAATAAAATATTCATTAATCTTAAACACCCAGGCTAGTAAATCAAAACTAGCAATACGACGGTTAACTTATACATTTTTAATAAACATTTTACGTTCCTAGTGATATTTTTTAAGCTAAAATTATACATGTTCACAACCTTGGACTTATTGCATCCAGGCTGTTTGGATAATTAGTTGGTCATTTTCTAAATAGTCCAAAACTTCACAGGTTGATTGCAAAATAAGCCTGAAAATTATCAGGCGGATTGGGGAACAAGTGCTTTTATTACCCGACTGCCAAGAAGGGTTATGTGTTTCACGCGTATCTGGGTATGTGGATTTCTTTATACCCTCGAAACAGCCCAACGGTTGGATGGATTTTAATGAATGAGGTCTCTATCGATTTGTCTTAACCGTCCGATGGTTATAAGCAAGGTTTTATTGTTATAAATTCAAAATCGCGGTAAAGACGAAAAATTTTTTTACGCACCCTATTGAGTGGCATATCGTTGGATAGGTCTTTCAAAATGAAGACGATGTTTCATTGACTATTTTACAGTCAGAAGCTCCATTTAAATATTACACAACCTGGAAGTTGTGTAGGTAGGATCTCTAGCTTTACTGCAACTCTAACCTTCATAGACATCTGTAGGCCTCATCAAAACAGTGTTTATAGATAGGAACTAACAATTAAACACAACTTACAAGTCATCAATACAAGTAAATAAAAATAAATAGGCAAGTAATATAAAAAATAGTTTGATATTGATGAGAAATAATTAATTAGTTCGCCTCTTACGCAGTCGGATTTTTTGATTTTTGAAATTTAATTTTTAATAATCTTAAAGCTACATAGGGCTCATTGCAATAAGCCTGAAATTTTTCAGATTGATCAGGCTGATCAGATTTCCTAATTAACTTACGATATATGCAGGGTGTTCCAAAATTCGACCGGCAAATTAAGAATGGCTGATAGTAGACTTCAAGAAGATGAAAAATTGCCATAGAACATGGGGTCGCAAACCAACCATTTAATAAAAAATATCAGGTGTTCTACCTTCACCCAACTTTGGTTGATGGTAATAACTTTTAGAAAACTGAAGTGTCATGTAATGCAACTTTTAATGGACATTCTCACCTTTGCTGTAAATATAATAACACCAAAAAAGTGTTAAAAGATTTCATTATTCGCGCCAGTAGTATGCACTTTGCGTTCCACTTTTTGGACTGCGATTATCAGTTCATACCGTACCATCGATTGCGTGAGAACTCTGTTTTTCCAGAACTTATTATTATGTTATCACATTTCATACAAAACAAGGTACATATCGTTAATTTTTTTTTTGCAGTATTTTTATTTTTCGCAAAATTATTACCGTCAAGCCAACTTCAGTTAGGGTGAGACATCCTGTATTTGCGACTAAATAAGTGGTTTGCGACCCTATGTTCTTTGCTAAGTCTTCATTCTCTTGATGCCTTCTATCACCTCTTTTAATTTGTTGGTCGAATTCTGGAACACCCTGTATATATTAGTTAACGCACATCAGTGACCGGGAGATCGAATGGAGTCACTCCAGATTTTCCTTTTTCTTCGAATATACTGTAAATGACTCCATATCCCGTAACTTTCCGAAGATTATTAAAATAATAGCAATTTTAAGATATTTTGTAACAATATAAAAGTATAAAATGTACTTTTTAAAAATACGCTTTATAGAATTTTTTTAGAATTTAAGACTTAATTTAAAATTGTATTAAAAACAGATTCTCATTAAATTTACACTATAAAAAATGTAAGAGAGAAAAAAGGAATTTTTCTATTTTTGGTAAAGTGTTTTATTTTTCCAGAATTTAATCCTTCTGTGTAAAGAGAAACTTGCAAAAAGACACGTACGTGAAAATTTTTTTACAATAGTCTTCATAAAAAGTTGTTTTAAAAATGTTGCTTCTTTTTTAGAAGTTTTTTTTTTAATGCTACTAATATGATGGAGTGTATAAAATAATACACACAAAATTCAAATTAGGTTTTCATTTAGGATTTTTTTTTCGCACCATGATTAATTTAGAAATGGGAAAAATACAGAAACACATATGATAATGGAGTGTACCAGAAGAAGAAAATAATAATACTCCCAAAATTAGCTTCTTTCTTCGTGCGTTATAATTCGAAATACGGTTAACTTTTTAAAATATTTTTCTTTTCACTGGAATGTTTTTTATAACTTTGAAATTTGTATTATTCAACCGTTTTGTAAGTGACACAATTGTTTAGTGCTTTTAATCAATTGCCTTGCCATTTATGATAAGGAAAGAATTAAAAAAAAATCCGATCATAGAATGAAATCATCTAACGATATCAGAGTTTCTACAGTTTCAGATACCAGAATTTTCTCACAGAATAACTCGACTTGTGTAATCGCACAATTGCATAAGGCAAGTTTTTCTTTAAGTATATGCTGGTATTTCTTTGACCTAAAGTCAGAGAAATTGACTGACTGGTAGGAACCTTGGCTATGATTTCCCTTTCGGCTTTTACACACATTTTATTCGGTTGGTACCATTTTTAGGTGCGTTCGTAATTATATAAATACGTAGCACCTATAGTCGTCATTCAGTCCGTCCGTCTGTCTGTCTGTCCGCATGTAACAGGGCAAAAACTACCCAACCGAATGGTCTGAAATTTTAAACATATGATTGTTGCAAAATTTTGTCGAGCCATTTCAAATTTTATGAAAATCGGATGTATAGTTTAATTACAGGGACAGTCAAAAGTTTTTCTTTACATTACGGCCAATGGGAAAAATTATTGCAAGTGCATTTTAATGATGTTACAGCCTTCCGAATGGTCTGAAACTTTAAATATATAACTGTTGCAAAATTTTGTAGAGCCATTTCAAATTTTATGAAAATCGGCTGTTTAGTTTAATTACAGGGACAGTCAAAAGTGTTCCGTTACATTACGGGGAATGGGAAAAAATAATTGGAAGGGCATTTTAATGATGTTACAGACTATGCACTTTATGAAGTGCAAAAAATTATACATTCAGTACAATATGGGGTGCAAAAAATAATTATAAAACTAGTTATAGTACGAACGCACCTCATTTGCCACGTTTGACGAGCAATTTCCAACTTGTTTTTTAAGTTACCTTCACTTGTGTAATCACGAAAATGCTCTCATTAAAGAAAGATAATATATATTACTTTTCCTTTTTACTGGTGCCAAAAACAAATTCTGTATGCTCTTTTTGAAGGTGCATATATGCACCCATAGTCCCGAATGGGTTAAGAGGCCTACCGCAACGAAATTCGACCCGAATATATTTTAGGGAGGAATCGAAAACATAAGGTATTTTAATAAGGTATTTTAACATTGTAATATTGAAATAGAGCAATGGATGAACATCAAGTTTTTGCTACAAATTGGGAAAAACTGCCACAGCAACGCACACAATGTTGATCCAGGTATACACAACAGACGCAGTGAGCAAAAACTACGTGTACATCTGATTTAAACGTTTTCGGGAGGGAAAGGAATCTGTGGATGACGAACCACTTTCAGGCCGCCCTCAACAAGTGTGACGACAGACAACATCGAGCGGGTGCGACAGATGCTGTTAAACAATCGGCGACTGTCTTTATGATGGATAACGGAAGAATTGGGAATCAGCAAGGACAGTGTTAGCACCTTCATCCGACGACTTGCGACATCTGTACTTCGCTCCATCCCAAAACAGGCCTTTTCCGACTCATTCCAGCAGCTTTATCAACGATGTCATAAGTATATTATAGCCAACGGAGTTACTTTGAGGGTGATTAAAAGTCCCAAATTAAATATTAAAGGTCTCAAAACGGGCTGGGGTTTAAATATGGGCTCTTACTGAAAGGGACCGAAAAGGGTTGTGAAATAAGTTGGGGAAGAATGATGCGTAGATGAACTTGGTTCTTGAGCCACGTGGGTTGGTACGAATTGTTTTCATCAGAAAATCTACTTTTGAGGAACCCAAAACTTTCAATGTGCATGAAATTTAAATTCTCTCTCCCTTAGTTTTTCAGTAAAGCAAGTGGCTTTCATCTCATTTCAAAGTAGATGACATGAACTTCATGTAGAGCATTTATTTCGGTCGATTTTTTGTTTTGTGATGGCTGCTGGGGCATCAGTACTGGACGATCTAAAAATGGTCTACCATACCGAAGACAGTGAGGATGACGAGTTGGTGGTTCTTCGGGAGGTTGGAGAGAAACCTGGTGACGGCAATGCAGCATGCATTTTCCCCGATGGACTCATTTCAAATGACGTTAGAAGGGAAGTTTGAATTCAGTGCTACAAGTTTTCAGGTTGGGCGGGCACATTCCGAATATGCTGGAATGGAAAAACATGTACACATCTGTGATTTCTGCAAGTAAAAATGAAGCAACTGCTATTTTTTTTACATAACGTTTCAAGTCAGTAAATAAAAAAAAATGGCCATAATAATAAAAAATAAATAATAATAATAATAATAATGGCCATAATTTTTTTTAAAAAATAAATTATGGCCACCCCACCCCCCCACCCCCATTCTGACCAGAAAATCAGAGTTCTAACTTTTTACGACTGTTCTTTCATCTTCACCTAACACTTCATATATAACGGATGTTTCATAATAATGGAAGCCAGAGGTCTATCAGAAGAAAATGATCCATTCCAAAGGTATAAGTTTGGGACCCTACTGTATCTATATTTATATATGTATTATTATTTTTTTTTCATCGGGGGGCGACACTAAATTTTGAAGAAGCAGAATTCCTGTTCTTTAGTCCTTATATAATGTTTTCTCTCTTAAAATTTAATTTATTATCCGGAAAAAAAAAACTACCTAAACACACTAAGTAACAGTTAGGGAAAGCATTTATAAAACTAATTTTAACACAGTTTCATCCTTTTATGATCCTTTTATTATAGTATTACTCCTTATTACTACTTAATGGAAAGCATAGAAGAAAACATGCAAATATCTCATTAAAAGTTGATATTAACGAATTTTAATGAAAGTATCGTAAAGATATTGCAGTTAAGTTGCCGTTTTAGATTTGAAATCATGGGCACCCGCGAAAGGGGAGGCAGGGCAGAGCATTTTTTCTCCCTGAATTTTAAAATTTAATTATCTAAATGTTCTTTCCGTATTTTGAAAAATAAATAAATCTGATATGATTTAAAATAATTCTGGAAATTCTCCGTGGGGCTCTCCCCCCCCCCCCCCCTTCTCCCGTTGAACATAAATTTAAGATGTGTCTTTTTCGCTACGTTCACGCGATAAAAATTATTTTAAATGGCGGGTTTAGGGGGGGGGGTCCTCCTCTGATGAAAATAATAATAATTATTATTATTTTAATTCTTCATTTCCGTATTGATCGTTATGTTTATAAATTGTGTTACGTATGGGGTTCTGAATTTTTTTTTTTTTTTGTTGTTTAGTTCATTTTATGTTTATATTCCTCATTTATTTTTTTAATTCTTTATTCTTTTTTATTTTTTTTCTTTAAAAGAAAAAGAGGCTTTGGCAGCAAATTACAAGCACAGTTATACCAAAACCTTGTCGCTTCCTGAATTTTGTTCTATTTGCGCCTATTTAAAATATGTTTTATTGAAGGAAAATATATGGAGATATGAAATGATTGAATTTTTTTCTTAATTGTCATAATACGTAATAGATTTTTCTAGTTGGTTTCGAATTTATACGGTTAATATATATACATAAAAGATTGAAAATTATTTAAAAACTAGCTGGCCCGCCCGGCGCGTGTTGGCAGAACCCGTAATAATAGCGTTAAATAAAGATCAGATTTGTATGATTTTAAATATTTAAACTGATTTTGTCCGAATTTATATTTTTAAACGAAAGTCTTTCCAAGCGCACATAGTGTGGAGGGCACCGGTGCCTTCAGCAGCGTACTTTTTTTTTTTTTTTTTTTTTTTTTTTTTAAAGCAAACCTCGAAAGAAGAAGTCTGTCAAAATCGTTAAAGTGACTGACGCAAAGGAATTTTTTGAAAGGGTTATTATTAATGTATATTTTTAATCGAACACATTGTTATAAAGAAAAATGTAACTCGTTTGGAGACCTTTAAGACCTTGAGTGCCAAGTCAATTTTGTCTGACTTTCCGTTTGGGCCGCGAAATAAGATTCTCGTTACACAATCTATATAAAAAATAAACAACTGCAAAAGTCGTAAGCACAGAACTTGTGTGGAAATATAAATTATTTGAAAACAACGTTTAAACACACAATAAAATAAGTTGATTTGATCAGACGTATACGTTTCGTGAGTACTAGGACTCACATCCTCAGTGTAAAAAACTTTAAAAACAATATCCCCCCAACTACATGTACGGTGAAAAACCCAAATTTGTTCAGATAATAATTCACTTTATTACAGAATTAAATTATATTAGATCTGTGGCTATTGATCGACGTTTTAGTTTATCTTATATCAATAATTTAATTTCTCATAGTCTTAATAAATATGTTAATAATCTTGATTCTCCTGTTACTGCGGTTTCCATTTCTAACCTTATCATTTTACCATTTTATAATAGCATTAGCTTTAAGATGGCTAATATCTTAAGACATTATGATTTTAATGTGGTTTTTAAACCAGTTAATAAATTAACTTTTTTGCAACTTCAGGATCAAATTCCTCCTCATAATTATTGGGGCATTTACAATATTCAATGCCAATGTGATTTGTCCTACATTGGACAAACTAAACGAAAACTCCGTTACAGAGTCAATGAACATAGAAACTATGTAAATAAAAAAGAATTACAGAAATCCTCTATCGCCTCTCATTGCTAGGGGTAGGGACATAATTTTAATTTTGACTCAGCTACCATTATCAAGATTCTACGTCAACGGGAAGGTTTTGAGAGTGAATTGAAATGAAAAAAATATCACTAGGGGCGTACCTTTTTATTTCATTGAGGTAGAAGCTCTAACTTTTTATAAAACAATATGGAGCCGTGAACCTTATTATTTGATATTAATTAAAATCCTTCAGCCATAAATCTCCGTTCCTGGAAGGAGGGGGGGGGGGGAGGTCGTTATAAATAGATGGACAATAAAGTGATGCTATAAAGATCCCTCCCCCTTTTTTTAGATATGGAACTCTGAAAATGAAACATGTAAATCCGTTAACTTGTTCAAAAGTTATCACGGCAAAACCGCTGAAAAACACTGTTTCGATATAATTGAATTTAAAGTTTTGTCATTTTATGTATCGCTGGTCTGCGAGGCTCAACATTTACGACTGGCATGAACGTAATTTTGGGAATTTTCCTATCTGACCAACTTTACGACATTCCTAAAGGTTCAAATATTGTAGTAAAATTAATTATAAAAATTACACTTTTCGTCATTTCAAACCTTTCTGGTTCCGGTAACGTATTCACTCACTAAGCTCTCTGCAACTGTGTTTTTACATAAAATTTGCTTCAGTAAAAAGAAATCAAGATAAAATTTATTATAATCTTTTTTTATGCATTTTTCCCGTTATTGATTCAATTTTTTAAATAACTATTTAAAATTGTGGTTCAAGTAGTTTTACGCTTTCATTCATTAAGACTGTTCTCAAATCTAAACTGTCTACTTTCTGGCACATTCCTAAATTCATTTTTGTTCCTAAACGCCTGAGATTGGCAGGTGCTCATATTCAGAAATCGCAGCATTCGTCCAAAAGTTATGCTTGGACATACATTAAACACAAACACACACACAGTGTGTGTATATAAGCATCTTTGCATAAGCCATGACAAGCTGGGAAAATCTAAAATTTGGGCTACCGTACTCAATAAATCCAGAAAAAGAAGCCAGAAATAACATAAGATAAAAAATTAAATCGATTATATATATATATATATGCATATTGTATATATGATTATGTATGTATATATATATATATACATACATAGCGTGTATTTTGTCGTGCAGTTGAGCAGCTTTCGTGCGGTTCTTGAATTTGTGTACTATTATTACAAATAATAATATTAGCCTTAAAAAAAAAAAAAAAAAAAAAAAAAAAAAACAGACATTGCGATTATATAAGGCGAAATGTACTATTCGTTAAAAATGCGGAAGAATATTAATCTTTTACGAATTTGTACGAAACATTTATGAGACCCAAAAACTTTTCTCTTTTAAACGTCATTTTGTATTGCAAGTGAAACATCGGAAAGTGGGAATGAACGGTCATCATTTATCTTGATCTTTGGTTAGTGTTACTTGATCCACAGAATGATCGCTCAACTTGACTTAAGGTTTCTTAAAACAGCCCCAAGTGTAATAATTACAGGGATTTCAGACAAATCCAGCCTTCAATCGCCTCCCCACTCCCCGCCTGGGCGTAGTCGCCCTGATTAATGACCATGATTGAAAGAGGGTTTTACGATATCTTCGACATTTCTTTTTTTTTAAGGACACAGAAAGTCAATCGTTCTTTGAATACTCCGTTTACAAATTTAGGATAACACAAAATCTGTACTAATTAGGAAACTTTAGAAATGCAATTTAATTTTGTTCTAACTTTCTTTAAAAAAAGAAAAAATGATAGGTATTAATTTATTATTTCCCTGCTGATAGTGCGAAAATGCACCATTTTCTTGTTTTAGTTTTTTGTCATGGAAATAAATATTTGGATTAACAGCAATATTTTTCTTCTATTAGAGTATTTGTTTTAACTAATTATTATTATTATTTTTTTTTTGGTTAATAAACAACATTTTTTATATTTAAAGAATTCTGAAATTATAACTCTTGACGCTTTCAAAAAAAAAAAAAATAATTAATAAAAATTAAATAAATAAATAATAATAATAATAATAAAAACTTGATAGTGCGTATTAAAGCTTTGAAATATTTAATAAATAATTAAAACGTGAATTTCCATTACTTTGTTTTTTCATTTTAGAAAGAATTCATGTAAGTCATACTGTTGTTTTCTAGTTTATAAATATCTTATTAAGACTAATTTTTTGATAATTTCTGTTGATTCTTTTTTTTTTTTTTTTTTTTTTTTTTTTAACCGTTTTATAATTTTAATGAAGTTATTCTATTGAAGTTATTCTATTTAATGAAGTTATTCTATATATTCTATTTTAATGAAATTATTTTAATGAAGTTTTCCTTCGCAGTTTTGTCAGTAGTATGATCAATTTATCCAAAAATATTAGTATGAATTAAAAATTGGAATAAAATGAGGCAGAGAGAGGGTTAAGCATAAAACATTCGATTTCATTTATCATACGCCTTTAACCCTTAACTACTGTGGCAGAAATTATCGCATAGTAACTGTGAACGGTCTCTCAGACCGTTTCATCGAAAAGTGGTAATAAAAAAAGCAACATTAAACGCTGCAAAATAAATTATGTGCTATGGGTTACGAACTTAAACTACATGGTGTTCACTTTTAAAAAACTCACAAAAAAATTAAAAAAAAATTCATTTCGGATTGCGATTTACACTTTAAGACTTGTCAATGTGTCAGATATTTTGTAGCAAAAGAAAAAAAAATAATAATTTAAGTATTCTTTATCCTGTTTATTTCTACAAAAACACTATTTTCCAAAACTTATGGTGTTAACCACACTCGGGTTTGTTAATTTTTTATGTGTTTTTGGAATGGAGTTAAGGATTTATTTGAACGATGTTTTTCTTTTGCTACAAAATTATCACTTTTGGCAAGTCTTATGATGTAGACCGCACTCCAGTACAATAATGTGTGAATTTTTTACGGATGTTTGCAGTTGGTACTTATTTATGGATCTCTTTGATCTATTTTTTTTTTATTTCTACCCTAAAAAGCAAACAAACAGACACAACAAGAAAGAAAAAAGACTCTTTGTGAATTGTTAAGGTGAAAATCACATTCGGATAAAACAATTCGTTAATTTTTTTATGAAATTGTGGAATGTATTAAATGAAATGGCTATAAATCCAAGTATTATTAGAGCAATTCAAGAACTTTACAGACAATCAAAAACAAAGATCAAAATAGGCCAAAGATTATCAAAAGGTTTTATAACAGATAAAGGACTCAGACAGGGATGTTGTATCTCCCCAACACTTTTTAAAATTTATGTTGAAGAAGCATTGAAAATGTGGAAAAAGAAATGCAGAGGAATGGGACTTAATATGAATGGAACGTCAATTTTTACTCTACAATTCGCAGATGACCAAGTTGTAATTGTAAAAAGTAAAAAGGATTTAGAGGAAATGACGGTGAAAATTAAGGAAGAATATGAGAAATGGGGACTTCACATGAACGTCAGCAAGACCAAATACCTATGTATAGGAGGAAATGAGACAGACCTAAATCTAACTAATAACATAAAAATAGAAAGCTGTAAGCATTATAGATATTTAGGTGTAGACATTAATAGAGAAGGAAGAGACTCACAGGAAATTAAACACAGAATTTGTCAGGGGAAAAAGGCTGTAAAAATATTAAATTCTATTTGGTGGAGTAAGGAGATCTCTATTAAAAGAAAATATAATATATACAACTCTATTGTAAAGAGCATATTGTTATATGGAGCAGAAGGATGGAGAATTATGGAGACAGAAAGAAAGAAATTAGCGGCAGTAGAAATGGACGCCCTAAGAAGATCATGCAGGATATCAAGAATAGAAAAAGTAAGAAATGACAGAATCAAGGAAATGATGAAAATAAAGGGAACCATACTAGATGATATTCAAAAAAAGCAATTAATCTGGTATGGTCATGTCAAAAGAATGAATAATGAAAGACTACCCAAAATAACATTCAACTATGAAACAAACATAAAAAGGAAACGGTGAAGACCACGAAAGACCTGGATGAATGATATCTCAAAGGTAATGAGGGATAGAGGTCTGGAAGAGGAATGGACCCTTGACCGGAAGAAATGGAAAAAGACTCTTAAGGATTCTTCGGCTGGCGGTATCTGACGCCATAAACCGAGTTTATATATATATATATAATTTTTTTATGAATTTTTCAAATGTGAACGGAGTTATTGGACTTCGCGTATTTACCTGAAAAATCTGTCTTACGTGGGACATTTAAATTTAGCCTTAAAAACGGGACATTTAGAAACCCTGCTCCCAATTTACTTCAAAACTTGAATTAAAAGATGTAAGGTGTCTGATAAAAAAATGTTTTGGTTAAAATATATATTACATATGATACTTTTACTCTTTACTTACAAAGGGCACACAAAAGTGAAAACAATTTCATTCTGCGAGCGCGTTCTCCTCGCTCCCATATAATTAATGAGTATGTCGAAGTCAATTATTAGTTTTCTGCATGTTTTCAAATCTTGTCTATTCATAAACTTGCGTTTGTATATTTCGCAGTTTGCGTCAACATACACAGCACTTCATTGTGTTTACTGAAACTACGACTAGACAAATTGATTAATAATGTAGAATTTCCTAAATTGATTACAATGTTGTACAGTATGAAACTGAAGCTCTCTTAGAATGAATTGATGACAAAAATGAAATAATCACATTTACAGTGATTTTAAGCGCTGAAATTAAGTTTATTTCCAAGAAGTAATCTTTAAATTTTAATAGAGCATTATTTACATATTTTTCAAAGGATAATCCCTCAAAGATATATAATCGAAAATAATTATGCGTAAAAGTCGACATAGAAATACGCAATGAGAAGTCGAAGAAAATAAAATTTTAATTACATTTTAATAAGGATAAGTACATTGCTGCGTTAAACGTAAACACAATTCCCTAATTCTGTTGCAAAAAATCATACTTTGAAATGTCATTATATTAGCGATAGACAGTGTTATGGAAAACCCTGCTGCTACTGCCCCATTCTTATGCATGTTGTACGATATGTTGCTTTGTGATATATATAGCTAAATGTATATCACAGGCCTTTGTAAACATATGTTAAAAGAACATGATGGCTAAAATTCGTGATTTAGATGTCTTAGATTAGATATTACATAAAAGGAAGATGAAATACCGCGTTTCGAAAGACTGAATCTTTCTTTTTCAAACAGAGAAAAGGACGTCCTAATGCTACGGGAGCAGAGAAGTGTGATAGAAGAGAAGCAACAAGACAAATGAGATAGAACAGACAATAGGAAAACAAAATTTTAAGGAGAAACATCGAATCAGAAAAGAGCGAACATAACAAATACAAAAAGAAGGAAATAAGGATGAAAATGATGCAAAAAGAGATAAATAAAGATGGACGTTGAAATAAAATGAATTAAAAGAGGTGGAGGTGTGTCATTTAGATGCAATAAACAAATAGGAGCAGAATTGGCTAAAGCAGTAAAAATTAAAAGGTTGTTTAGTTAAATTGAAGTAATTTTTCCAAGCTGCTGAAGTTATAATAAAATCAGATTTTTTATTAACAATGACATTGACATTGAGATAGATAATTAAAAATTTCAGAAAAACTAATTCAGAAACGCAACTGGCATTAAAGATCATTTTAACATATTCGAGGATGGAGTAGCACAGTTGATGTTTATTCCAACAAAGCAAAAAATGTCCAGACCAGGGATCGAACCTGGATACTTGGCGTGCCGTGCCAATGCCTTACCTGTTAGGCTATCCGGACGATAACTGGCTGACATAATTCACTCTTATTTGTTGGACTTGGCTGCGAACTGCAGCGCTAGTTTCATTCATCCTAGCTATAACTATAGCATTTACATGATGAAAATGTGTCTTAACACGGAAACTCATGTATACCATGTTATATATGGTATAGCTAGGACTATAGTTATAGCTAGGATGAATGAAACTAGCGCTGCAGTTCGCAGCCAAGTCCAACAAATAAGAGTGAATTATGTCAGCCAGTTATCGTCCGGTTAACCTAACAGGTAAGGCATTGGCACGGCACGCCAAGTATCCAGGTTCGATCCCTGGTCTGGACATTTTTCGCTCTGTTGGAATAAACGTCAACTGTGCTACTCCATCCTCGAATATGATTAATCCAGTTGGAAAAAATATTCGTTCCCTTCATTATGATCATTTTAACATTTTGAAAGTTAAAGCTGTGGCCGAAATCCCAACAATGTTTAACTGTGCCTGATTTAGAAATTTATTCTTTAGCAACACAATGAGGACGATCTTTTAAGCAGGTTTTGAGATTTCTTTTGATTTGTTCTATATAAGACAGAGACCAATCATTGCGAAAAACATTATAGACTTGCCATTTGCGCAGATGAGGATCAGGAAACTTATTAGAGGGAGAATGGAGTTTATTGAGATGTTTCAAGATAACAGTTTAGATTTAAAGGATTTTGACAAAGTAAGCTAAATGCTAATGAGAGAAAAGTGTAACGAGGGGAGGGGGGGGGGGGCACTAGAATTGAGAAGAGTTTGGGAAAAAAAGTTGTAATTACCTTTAGTGCAAATTGCATTTCTGAATTAGATTTCCTAGAAAATTCAGCTATCTATATTAATCGCAATGTAAAGATATTGTTGATGAAAAATCCGATTTTACTATGTATACAGCATCTCGGGAAAAAATGGTCAATTAAACTAAATAGTTGTTTAATTTCACTCCTTCATCTTATTTTCATTCTTTTGATTTATTGCTTCTTATTATCACGCCTTTTAATTTTTGTCTTTTAACTCATTTTTCTAATTGTAATTATTTATTTTATTTCATTCTCTCTTTTTGTGTTTTTTGCATTATTTTTTAAAATCTCTATTTCCTTCTTACCAAACATGTTTTGTTTTTTCTAATGGCTGCTTCCTCTTTGATTTCTTTTTTTCCCTACAGTTGCTCCCTCCCATCTATTCATCCCTTTACTTTGTATTTTCTTTCAGTCTTCCTACTGACCTACCAATGCTCTATCGGTGGGAGGGCGTCTTTTTTGTGTCTAAAGATCAGGTTTATACTTTCAAAACGCGTTACGTTAGCTTTTTTTTTTCTTTTTTTTTTTTAAATAGTGTATTTAATAAATTTCTTTTTATGTTATTTTTGTATTTTAGAGTAGTTTTAAAAACTGTTGCTTTTCTTTTGATTTCTTTCTATAAAAGTAGATTCTGATGCTCATAAAATTCTGGAAGTTGCTTTGTATCACGAAATAGACGTTCTTGTTTTGCACATTGATCTTTCTAACTGACTCAAAGGCACAGCCAGGATACTCTAATGAAAAAGAACAATTTAAAATGTGCATAACTTTTCTTTTAACTATTTAATATTGTCTGCTATATTTTTTGTGGTATGCATATTCATAATCTTTTACAGTATGAAATAATTTTGTTTCCCAAATTATAATCCTTATTATAATTTATTATATTAAATTAATATTTAAATTTCTTATTATAATTCCGAACTTTTTAGTGAACATATTACTTAAAAACTCAAACATAAATATTTCAATTTTTAAATCCCATAACTTTATTATTAGCCCAGTGGTTAGGGGGTTGAATTCGGAATTAATTAGAGGAAAGCTGGAAATTGTTTTAATCCCTTCAGTTTAGGTCTAGAATGAATTTGCCATGTTTTCCCCATCGTTAAGTTAACTTGGTCTCTCCTGGCTTCAAGCTCTTGATTAGCGATTAAGGCAAAATTCTGAAATAGAATTGCGACCTTAATGTTGAACAAAAATATTAATGAGGGTACTCATTTTATTCAGAATTTTAAGCTCTACAACATTTGTTTTGACAATATTTTTTAAAGAGTTAGCCGTTTTGAAAAATTGTTAAGGTAATTAAAAAAAACGTGTTTTTCGAAAATAAATATATACATATTTTCAAACATTCACCCAAGTATGAGGAAAAAAATATAGTGCGCTCATTTTAGACCTAAAATGAAGGGATTAAAACAATTTCCAGTTTTCTTTTAATTAATTCTGAGTTCAACCCCCTGACCACGGGTCTAAAATTTTAAACTGGAATTGTGACCTTAATGTTTAACAAAAATATTAAGTGTAGGTACTCATTTTACTCAGAATTTTAAGCTCTACAACATTTGTATTGACAATGTTTTTGACAGAGTTAGCTGTTTGGAGATATTGTATGGTATGTAAAAAAACGTGTTTTTTGACTATAAATCTATACATATTTCCTAACGCTCACCTAGTACGAGGGGGAAAACATAGTATATTCATTCTAGACCTAAGCTGAAGGGATTAAAACAATTTCGAGCTTTCCCCTAATTAATTCCAAATTCGGCCCTTTTTTGCTCCCCTACCACTGGACTATATATGAAACATCAGTTATGAAAACAATATTCTTAACAAAAACAAATTATCTGCAATTTTTTTTTATTGTGTTTGACTCATAATGCTTGCTATATGCGTATAACAAATTTTAATGCGTATAACAAATTTTTGTTTTCCAAAGTTGTCTTCTAGTTATACTTAAAGAACCATCATAATATGGAATTAGAAGATTTAAAAAAAAAAAAAAAAAAAAAAAAAAAAAAGTGACGAATTTGATTTAATTTTAATTTAATGTAATTTTAAACATAACTAGTATTTTTAATTCATCTCATGCACAGGAATCTTTGTATAAGATAATTCTGATATACGAGTGTACTCGTATTTACAGGGAAACAAATTATTGTAGTACTGAATCATTATTTTATGAATACTCAAGATACGGCATACTCAAGTGAATACTCAAGACTGCAGTGGCAGTTATCCGTAATCGGAATACTGTCTATTTAAATTGCTTTCTCTAATCAGCAGGCATTTGATGTTGATATTGCAACACCTCTCCACTGCTGCGCCAGATTGGCTTGCACCTTCGTTATCCGTACTATCTAATCTATCATATTTATAACTGATTGCAAAAATGTGATGCTACTCTTGAACTATAACGGATTACTTTTTCCCAAGTGTTTTATACATTAAAATAATTTATGACATAAATCAAAATATTACCGATTATTATTCACCTATGCACACATCACCTATTCACATTATGCACATGATCGTTATTCACCTGAGCTACAGCATGTTACATGAATAAATTCAGAATAAATTATAGATGTTTGATACGTTGTTAAATACGCTGCTACGCTGTTATACTCGTAAAATATAAAATGCAAAAGTGTATATCTAAAACTTAGCTCTTTCAAGTACAATCGTATTAGTCCTCTGCGTTGAAAAAAAAATATGCGATTTTTTTTCTTCTGTTGTCAACCATGATGACGAGTACAATTGTATTTGAAAGTAGATGTACAATTTTTCTTTTTAATATTTAATATTTTATGTATTCAACAACGTATTAAACATCTTTCAGTAAAATTTTGACTGAATTAATTCTGAATTTATATATGTAACAGGAATTTTATGCATTTGAAAATTTACCCGCAAGGAAGACTGGCCTTTTTAACACTTTCCAACAAAGTTGAAAAGTGTTTATGCATTCTGTTTGTCTGTCCGTCTGTCCACGCTCTAACTTCCGTAAATATACTCGGATCGTTCTGAAATTTTTGGATGTTAGTGACTTCTACCATAGCACGAACCCTATTGCAAATGAAGTTTGTAGCATGTTTAGTTCATTTACGGGGGCAGTCAAATTTTTCCGTTACATTACGGCATACGGGAAAAATTCGCTTAAAATGATTTTTAATGATGTTACATGCTTTCAAACATAATAAAATTGATATGCATTTATAAAGTGCACTAAAATATGCATTCCGTAGAATATGCGCTGCAAAGAATAAATATTATTCATTTGCAGGGCCACGCAAAAGAATTCCGTTACATAATGATATACGGGTGGGGGGAATTTTTTCCGGTGTATTTTAATTATGTTAAATTATTTCATGTATAATGGAATTGATATACGTTGCTGAGGTTTACTATAACTTATTTCATGTATAATACGAAGTGCATAACATTTACAGGGACACACAAAAGATTTCAGCTACTATATTGTATCCGAAGTATTGTACGATAGCGATGGTTGCTGGAAATGCATTTATAATTATGTTATGTGCTTTTATGTTTCACTATATTTATGCATTGTATATGATGTGTATAAATGCTGTAATTCATATACAGGGCTACACAAAAGAATTCGTAATGGTTACTGGGTATGATTGTAAATTGCTTAAAGGTGGTTTTAAAATGAGTTATGTTTTTTTTTTTTTTACGCTGAACTGCATTTTGTTTACTAAGAAATGTTTGTAGATAAAATTATAAAACATAGATAAAATTATATACAGGGTCACGCAAAGAATTGGATACATGGCCGTCTATAAATGATAATTTCTGAAAATGTGATTCCAGTAGTTTTAAGAGTGTTTTACTTTGAATTAAACTTTAGCTAAATAGTGGCGTGTAATAAAGGTACTAGGTTAACTACAGGGTTGTACAAAAGTATACAAGTATGTTTCCATCTATTAGTATAAATTGCTGAAAGAGAAATTTCAACCTGCTATTCGTTTTCTTGCTAAACTAAATTTCCCCATTATATGGCATATATATCAGCCAACAGATCAAATACAGAGCTGTTCAAAAGAATTGGAATACATATTTGGCTATGGACGGCAACTACTGATATCAGTTTTTCAAATGTTTTATGCGTTTTCTAAAATGTTTACTTAGTTCTTTTATATACATTATTTCCCTAAATAAAGAAGTTTTGTTAAAGCATACAGGAAGTGTTGGAAAGTGTTTCATAATCTGTGCTTAACGCATGATTTTTCTTACTTATTTTAAATGGAAAACGGATTCATTGAACAAAATTGATTAAGTCCTCCGAGTGGTAATCTGTTTAGGATTTCAAAAGTAAGAGGTGTAAAATCCGAAAAATAACTGCTAATTAATACTATTTAATATATATATATTTTAATCTGACGTAATCACCACGTCAACCTACAATCATTATCTATCGGGGGAAATCATTGAATTAATTACGTATGATAGAATTTAATAGAATGAAGAAAACTTTTATTAATATCTTTTTAAGTTTTGATTCGATTTTCATTAAATTTGAAATGACTCGACAAAATTATGCAAAAATTATATATATTAAATTTCAAATCATTTCGTTGGGTAGTTTTTGCGCTGTTATATACGGACAGACTAGACGACGACTATAGGAGAGACGTATTTATATAATTACGAACGCACCTAAAAAGGTGATTTTTCCGACCACTGAGTGCGACATTCTGGGTGATTTTCAGAACAATAATAGATATTGCTGAGTTAAATGATGATAATAAGTACCATGCATTTTTTTGTAGATAATTAATCCTATTAAGTTACAAATAAAATATTTCACACCGGTCGAAAAATTAAAAAATTAGGAAAAAGCATCGATTAAAAAACAATGCTGCTTGTGGGTCCTTTAAAAATTAGAAAATATATAAATCACTTTTTGCAATAACATCAAGAAAGAGCAGCCTAAGCTTCGTTATTTTTTAAAAATGAAATCCTTTTTCTCTGTGCGAAATATCATTGTATCTCACGCCTTTCTTTATGTTAAAGTTGCCATTATGACAATTCTTTGTCTTCATCAATCAAAGATTTTCAGAGTTCAAGCAAAAATCACTTATCAGTAATAACTGTAATTATACTCATTTCATCGAACATGAGATGATGGTAAGAGAATTACATCAATATTTGATTTTAAAGCATGGGAATATCGCCCAGACTTATATTTGACAAACGAAAAAGGCGTGGCATCAAACCTGGAGAAGGGAAAAAATGATGAACCATTAGAATAATCATAATTTTTATTAAATTAGGATAAATGTACGTACATTGGAATTTCATATTTTAAAATAGATTTGTGATTTAAAGAGTTGGAGAGACTTTAGTTCTAAGTACACTGATAGTACATACCCCGGGGTCAACATTTCAAAACTTTCTTGGAGGGACAAGTTTTCTTTGTGGGGAGGAGGGGCATAAATGTATTTTGGTGTTGTTGTACACGGCTGAGAAGAAATTGATACAGTTTTATTCTCATATATATATATTTAAAATTAGCCAAAGTACTCGTTAATGATAAACGTGTCTTATTTTGAGAATGTTGAAATAGCAAGATTATCGTTAATATTAGCGTTAATTATTCATTTTTGTACATAAAGTATGTATTTAATGCTAATGTTTCTATTTTAATCTTCTCTGACAAGTAATTTTAACTTTTGTACAATTTCTGAAATAAATTTTTTTGGGGGCCTGACATATGATAACGGATACAATCTGAAATAAAGTTGAGGAGGACCTAACTTGTCAATGAGTATTATACTAAAGAGGAGTGTACGCCTGCCAAAAAAAATAGTGCTGTACAGAATCTGAAAGAAATGTCATATTAAATCTCTTTTTTTTCTACATTTTCATATGAAAAATGATTGGCTCATTAATCAAAATCAATTGAGTTTAACATATATTCATTTTTTGTGATAAATATCAAATAATAATCAAGGAGATGTATTTATTCCGGTAATTTTTTAGTTGATGTGCCAATCCCGAAAAATTTTCTCTATCTCATACATCTTGACCCTCCGAGCGTCTTAAGGGCTTTCCTGCATTTTCATAAAAATGCTTATAAAAAAATTGTTAATTAAAATTTTCTTTTCCGTATGTTTCTAAGATACACTTCATGCCCCTTTATTTGATATACATACTGAAATACAACTCTATTTCAAATGTTTTTGTCTACAACATATTAAAGTTGTTTTTGGGAAACAAAAAAATACGGGCAGAGGGTATTCAAAAAGTAGTTACAGATGTTAATACATCAATATTATTAGTTCAATACTATACCAACTTTGATTTTCATCTTAAATTTCGGATTCAGTCAATTAATCGGAGTAAAAACGAGTTGATCTCAATCAGGACATTTATTAATATCAATAGTTTTCCGTTATTCTATTGTACATCAGCTGTTTGCGAATAGCCGGCTTAACAGGATGCCAAGTTCTCATCGTTGAACGAGGCACCGATGTACAATAGAACTACAAAAAAATCGAGAAAATTATACAAAAATCGCTACTACAATGCCCCCTTGAGGAATATTTCCACATTCAAAGAATACCTGCTTGCCATAGCCAAAAACATAAATATGAATTGGTTTTCAATTCTTTGCATAACTTCATACACTTTTTGATGGTATAATAATGAAAAGGGAACAAAAATCGCTATTACAGCGCCCCCTTCTGGCAAAAATTTCTAAATTCAGCCAGGATCTGTTTCCTAACTTCATACACTTTTCGATGGTACAATGGCGACACGTGGACAGGCAAACATTTTGTATAAACATGTTTTTAGGGATCTCTGACCCCTAAAACGTGTAAATTCTTCGAAAACAGGTAATAAAAAAATTTTGATTACAGTACTTTCTTCTATTGAAGATAGAAGAAAGTAAAAATGAAACTCATTGGGTCGGAAGTAACTGCCCCTTCAAGTCTTGTCTCCTCCCCTATAGATCTGAGGCAGAAAATGTCGATGCGAAATGCTGGAAACTAGCACAGCATTCGATCATCAATGAAAGAAAAGAAACGGAATAAAAAGACCAAAATAAACACATTTTTAACCGTATACTTCTGCGCAAACTTGGTCCCTCCATTGCAAAGAGAATAAAAAAAAAAAAAAAATGATGTATGTAAAATATATTTTAAAAGCAATTAAGTATATAAATGGCTTATCGAAAGGAAACAAAGTCAATACATTCGTCACGGAAAAGAAGTCATATTATGCACAAATCGAATTGCATTTGAATAATCACACATATTACACCTACGAGATCCTCGAATCCTATACCAAAGTTGCAAATCCAGAAAGGCCGTTTTTACATGGTAAGAGGGTGCAGTCTTGACCAAATTTTCCTCAACATTTATGCATTTGTGGAATTCTTACAACAACTCAAAATTGGCAGAAGCCCTAAATAATATTTCTCAGAATATATCTTTAGTATATTATTCTATTACTTTTGATTTTTAGCTTACAAAGGAAAAGAAAATTAACATTTCAATAAATTCTCAGAATTTTTCCATTAATAAATAACATCAGTAATCCCGCTACAATTAATTATTGTAATCATAAATCTTCATCATCGTGCATACTCCGATTGAATTACATACGTAATTTTCACGTATTTTTATATGTATTTTAAGTACGTATTTTCCATCTGTAATATGAAAAATACATGGTGTCTATAAAAGAACGTCCCAGTTATAAATTTTAATAGCATCAACTGTAAGTGTTGTAGAGTGTTGATTCAAGGTCACATATAAAGGGTAACTCAAACAGTTTTAGTTAAGTGCATGCGAGAGTATTACTTTGTTATTGACTCGCTTGAAGTGCCACATACGCAAAATGACGACTCCCGAGCATAAAGCGATTCGCTGATCTCCTGTTGACCTGACACAAGGTCATGCGATTTTTTCGTTTGGGGCTTTATAAAAGATCGTGTCTACGTTACGCTGCTACTTGAGGATTTGTCAGAGTTGAGACACAGAATTGAAGAGGCTATTGCTTCCATTACTCCAGACATGTTAACTGAAGTGTGGGAAGAATTGGACTTTAGGTTGGCTGTGTGCCGTATAACTACAGAGGCTGCTCACACATTTTTTAGACGATGTATATTGTATTAAAAAAACTAAATTACATAAAATTCTTGCGTTTTAAATGTTCTATTTGACGGCCTTTATTCTGAACTATCTTTCGACACCGCAATTTCCAGGATAATAATGCCTTTTGAAGTGTCAGAAGCGGTATTCTATCCCATTCCTCCTGAACAGCTTTCCAGAGTCCTGTAAGGGTTGTGGGACGACGTTTGGATAGTGCAGATTTTAAAAGTCCGAAAGCACAAAAATCCATAGGTGATACATCAGGAGATTTAGCAAGGATATCAGTGAAGATGATACCGGTTTTTTGTCCCATTTCTTTTAGGAAATTTACAGTGGATTTTGATGTGTGACTGCTAAAAATCCATAATCCGAAAGCACAAAAATCCATAGGTGATACATCAGGAGATTTAGCAGGGATATCGGTGAAGAGTTTGATACCGGTTTTTTGTTCCATTTCTTTTAGGAAATTTACAGTGGATTTTGATGTGTGACTGCTAAAAATCCATAATCCGAAAGCACAAAAATCCATAGGTGATACATCAGGAGATTTAGCAGCGATATCGGTGAAGAGTTTGATACCGGTTTTTTGTTCCATTTCTTTTAGGAAATTTACAGTGGATTTTGATGTGTGACTGCTAAAAATCCATAATCCGAAAGCACAAAAATCCATAGGTGATACATCAGGAGATTTAGCAGGGATATCAGTGAAGAGTTTGATACCGGTTTTTTGTTCCATTTCTTTTACGAAATTTACAGTGGACTGCTAGCTTTGTCATGATGGAGTTTCACAGATTGATGGCATTGTGGGTAAAGCGATGGTATTTCATTCAGAAAAATTTCATTCAAAAAAATATATTCCTGATAGTATTTGGAGTTAATCTTGACATTTTTTCCCACTCTCTTTACTTTTAACTTGCCATTATATGAAAAACCAGCAACAATCATGAATCCCTTAGAAAAACTTTTTTTCCATTCTTTGAATCATGTACTTAAATTTTTTTCTTCCCCTTTTATGATAATAAATGGCTTTTTTTTTTTGCTTCAATCATTTAAATACACCCATGATTCATCTATTGTGACAATTGCTTTCCATTTGTGTTCATTTGTCATCGTTTTTGGATAACGGAATATGAATATTTCTCTTCGGAAAGAGAGTAAATATAGACTTCGAACCACTGCTTCGTTAAAAACGCCATTTTGAATAAAAACAAAAATCTCAAGCCGTAGACGATAATTTTGACTTTTAAAAACATAGTACAATTGCAATTATTTGTTTTGCAGCAAACTATTTTTATTACCCCTAACCAAATTCATCTAAAAAATGTGCGAACAGCCTCTGTAAATGTGCATATATTGAACATTTGTAAGAAAGACTAGATTAGTTTACATTTATTTTTATGTATAATTTGTTGTAAATGGTCTAAATTAAACTGTTGTAATGTACTATTGAAACTGGGAGACATTTTTCTATGGACATCCTGTATATATTATGAAAAAATTACCAATTAACGTTTTCAGTGAATGTGATTTTGTTATGAAAGAAAATACTTATAGTAAACTCTCTGCGTGTAAAAACTCACAGTCGCTTATAATTATCCTGCACGCACCTTAAAAATGAAGCAATAATACCAATTCCCAAGGTACATTATTCCTTTTGGTTTAGAGTTAATGCACTTTTCCAGTGTTGTTCCTCCTTAATGTGTTGATGTTAGGTCTAAGAAGTACACAGAGATCGTTAAACACAAACTGTCTCTTGAGACACTTATCCATTGCTTTGCAAAGTAAACAATTTTTTAGGTCTTAAATGTGAGCTGAAAGGCTGTATAAAGGATTTTCTTTTTTGTAAAGAGTTTAGTTTCTTATCGAAAAGTATGCTTTGTCCCTAATGGCACACATTCAGTTCTAAATGGATTATGTGATAACGGTTCTAATTAAATCCACCTTTCAAATTCACTTTTGCATCAATTTTCTATTACAGTTTTTTTAAATAGTAAACAACAGAATACTTATTTTTATCAGATCGCTTCATGCCTCATAAAACAATCTTTCGCTAAGATAAATAAATAAAAAAAATATGTTTGGCTATTTCAAATAATTTCTGAATTCTAGAAATGAAAGAAAAAAAAATTCAGGTGAATTTTAACTATGAAAAAATCAGTTTTACTTTCTTTTGTCTTTACAAGAATTGGATTCGTAAAAATTTTCGACGGATTTAGACGTTTTAGGGGTCAAAGATTCCGAAAAACATGTTTTAACAAAATGTCTGTCTGTGAGCCTGTCTATCTGTCTGTCTATATGTAACACAAATTTTGTGGGCGCTCTATCTCAAGAACTAATGCACGGAAGTTAATGAAAATTTATATTCAGTTAGTCCTTGATGTAAATTGGTGCTGATTAGTTTTTGGTGTAAATCGCTCAACAGGTGGCGCTACTATGCAATATTTTTTACGATTTCCGCAATAGCTCAATCTCCAGAACTAATACACATATTTTCACCAAACTTCAGATTCAGTTAGTCCTTGACATGAATTGAAGTTTTGTATATTTTGGTGTAAATCGCTCAACAGGTGGCGCTGCTATGCTGCATTTTTCACAATTTCCGCAATAGCTCTATCTCAACATCTAATGCTTGGATTTTCAACAAACTTCAGA
The DNA here is from genome assembly GCA_963932465.1 of Maratus speciosus. NCBI lineage: Eukaryota > Metazoa > Arthropoda > Arachnida > Araneae > Salticidae > Maratus > Maratus speciosus. The sequence continues at coordinate 294,469,308 of OZ010791.1, forward strand.
TTAAGGCATACCTTGATATGAATTAGTGCTGTTTATGTTTTGGTGTAAATCGCTCAACAGGTGGCGCTGCTATGCTACATTTTTCAGAATTTACGCTATAGCGTTATCTTAAGAACTAATGCACGAATTTTCATCGAACTTCAAATTCAGATATACTTTGATATGAATTGGTGCTAAATTGATGTAATACCTTGTACTATTTAAATGATTTAATTGACGTGATTTATACAGAAGAAAGTTTTGTGATAGTCACAACACACTAGTTTGGTTTTAGCATTTCAATTAAACCATAGCTGCCAACACTTTTAACTTTTTTTTGTTACCATTATTTTAAAATAGTGATCTTTGAAATTAATCGCAGAATTCCGACGATTAAACATTTGGCTATTTCAGACAAATTATGAATTTTAGAAATGTAAGTGAAAAGGTATTCAGATTTAACTAAGAAATTAACTAGGAAAAATTAATTTTTTGCTTTTAACATTTTAATTAAACCATAGCTGCCAATACTTTTACCACTTTTTTGTTACCATTCTTTTAAAATAGTGACCTTTTTAATTAAGCGCAGGATTTCGGCGATTAAAATAGGCAAAAAATAGTTAGAAAAAGAGCATAAAAATTAGAAGCTATGATTAAAACCTGACATAATATCCATTTTTAACACTTTCCAACATAGTTGAAAAGTGTTTATGATTTTGGTTTGTCTGTCTACCGCCTGATGTCTGTATGCCGTCTGTCCGGGTTCTAGCTCGCGTAAATATAGTCCTATTGTTATGAAATCTATAGATGTTATTGAGAAACACTGTGGCATGTTCCGTAATAAAAATGAAGCGTGTACGAGTAGCTGTTACGGTTCATTTACAGGGGCACTCAAAATAATTGCCTTTCATTATATAGTCTATGCAAAAAATCATTTTCAGCGTATTTAATAACATTACACTATTTTAAAGATATTGAAATATATATATATGTATATATGACTGAGGTGTACGGTGCTTACTGTAGAATATGGTGTGCAAGGAATTTATCGTTCATTTACAGGGACACACAAAATAATTTGGCTACAGAAGAAATTGAACAATAATCTATCGAAGACTATGAACAATAATTTCTGAAAGTGCGTTTTCAGTTATGGTACGCGTTTTTAAATTGAAATAGTTTTTAAATATTATTTTGTGTGCATAAATTCAAATTCTACAGATCATATGAAGTGCAGCACAAAAGTTCTAAATTATATTTTCGTTTTTCATGGAAATTGTCGAATGAAAAATTTCAACAGTTCTATCTGTTTAAGGAACTAACTTTTAGCATACTATGTAGTATACATACAAATCTACACATCATATATAGGGTTGGGAAAAAAAACCCGAATATTTTCCCGACTATTGATGGTAATAACAGAAATTGTGTTTTCAAATGCGTTTCGTGTTTTCCAAATTGTTTATTTACGCATCATATTTCACGTTAATAAACTGTTAAATAATGTTGCAGTATTCTAAATGTGTTGGAACATATTTCATAATCTATACCGAACGCATGATTTTTCGTTCTTATTACTACATGTGATCAGTTCATACTTATGATTTTTCGATATCAATCTAATTTCCGATAAGACGCTAAAGAAAGTGATCGACGCTAGATCGTTTTCGATGCTATTCATAAACATAAAATCTGTAATTAAAATCTTATTTCACAGATGCAGTTTCAGTAACACATTTCACTTTATATTGCATGAACATGTTTATGATTGTGAATTTCAGTAATAAACATTACTAGTATTTTTTTCAGAAATATTTTCCAGTCAAGGGTATAGTCACATCACTGATCAATCCATACATAGATTACGTGCACTTAAATTTTGTCTAAAATAATTTGCATTTTTCTATGATGTAGTTCATTTTTGTTCTATATCACTCCAACTCTACAAATTAAAAATCTCATAAAATATGTATCTTTGTCCTTTATAATTTAAGCTTCAGGGGTCGCCGTGGCTCGGGAGTCATCGCATTTGCTATTTTAGTTGCACCACTGTTTTTCTAGATATTTTATTGCGTATTTCGGTTGAAATTATTAACTTGAGTCTGGAAATGAACCAGTTTGAAATACTGTTTGTTGGAGTTTTCAGTGAAATTCACAATGCTATATGATCATCGTGCTATACTATTTTTCTTGAGTTTAGGTAGAAAATAGTGAACTATTTTCTGCATTTTTTGCAATAATTTGAAAATTACAAGATTTATTTATCATTATAAGAGTAGATATTGTCAAAATAAAAAAAATAACTTAATGTAACTTTTGTTTTTTCTTAAAATTGAGAACACATTAAAATATTAAAATTTGAAAGGAAGGCGTTCATGGAATATGAATGTTCTGAGGGATTGTGGATCTTACTTCACGTCTATCTCTGTGAACGTAAATAGATTCTTCTTCTATCAAGGCATTCTAATGTTCAGGTTATCGACTGAATCCAGGCTGAAAGAGGGTTTTTGAAAAATAACACATTTTATGCAAATGTAGATTTATCCTGTGACTATTCAGAAGGTGGTATTTAAGAAGGTCAAATTTTGATTCAATCGGTGTTTCCAGTAGATACATTACTTTCCTAAGTCTGGAAATTAACTGCATTGGATTGCCAGTATATGGTAAGAGTTTTCTATGAAAACTCTCAAAAATGTTGTTTTAGATTCACAGAATCCAATTAAAAAAAATTTAGTAATATATAGTTTTTATTAATGCATTAAGTAAAAAGTAATGACCCAGCTTCCGAATTCCCTCGCTAATGCTAAGTCTATAGGCATAGAATGCATTCGTATATTTAAAACATCTCCTCGGGAAATTAATATTTTTAACACCTTTTTTCTGTGTACCTTTCTTAAATATTTCTAAAATGTATGCTTTTAATATTTTATGTGTTAAAAGCTGACGAACTGTGAATAAGATTTTAACGTTTTATATAATATTATATATATATATATGTATATAAACTCGGTTTATGGCGTCAGATGCCGCCAACCGAAGAATCTACATTTCCATTTCTTCCGGTCAAGGGTCCATTCCTCTTCCAGACATCTTTCCCTCATTGCCTTTGAAATATCATCCATCCAGTTCTTTCGTGGTCTTCCCCATTTCCTTTTTTTGTTTGTTTCATAATTGAATGTTATTTTGGGTAGTATTTCCTCATTCATTCTTTTGACATGACCATACCTGATTAATTGCTTTTTTTGGATATCTTCTAATATGGTTCCCTTTATTTTCATCATTTCCTTGATTCTGTCATTTCTTATTCTTTCCATTCTTGATATCCTGCATGATCTCCTTAGGACGTCCATTCTACTGCCGCTAATTTCTTTCGTTCTGTCTCCATAATTCTCCATCCTTCTGCTTCATATAACAATATGCTCTTTACAATAGAGTTGTATATATTATACTTTCTTTTCCTAGAGATCTCCTTACTCCACCAAATAGAATTTAATAGTTTTACAGCCTTTCTCCCCTGACAAATTCTGTATTTAATTTCCCGTGAGTCTCTTCCTTCTCTATTAATGTCTACACCTAAATATCTATAATGCTCACAGCTTTCTATTTTTATGTTATTAGTTAGATTTAGGTATGTCTCATTTCCTCCTATACATAGGTATTTGGTCTTGCTGACGCTCATGTGAAGTCCCCATTTCTGATATTCTTCCTTAATTTTCACCGTCATTTCCTCTAAATCAATTTTACTTTTTGCAATTATAACTTGGTCATCTGCGAATTGTAGAGTAAAAATTGACGTTCCATTCATATTAGGTCCCATTCCTCTGCATTTCTTCTTCCACATTTTCAATACTTCTTCAACATAAATTTTAAAAAGTGTTGGGGAGATACAACATCCCTGTCTGAGTCCTTTATCTGTTATAAAACCTTTTGATAATCTTTGGCCTATTTTAATCTCTGTTTTTGATTGTCTGTAAAGTTCTTGAATCGCTCTAATAATACTTGGATTTATAGCCTTTTCATTTAATACATTCCATAATTTCGCGATTGGGACATTATCATATGCTTTCGTAAGATCTATAAATAGAAGATTAATTTGATTTCCTACTGCCATTTCCTTTTCAACAATTTGTTTAAGACAAAATATATTATCCATACATGATCTTCCTGCTCTAAATCCACTTTGCTCTTCACTTTCCTTCATTCTTATGTCTTCTTCAATGAAATCTTTTAAAATTCGTCCATATAATATAAATCTATTATATATATATAATCCAAACGGAAATTTCGTTCCGAACGCCGAGATTTCGAGTTCTACCGCATGGATTTTTAGGGAACTTATACCGTTAGATAGGTATCGTTCCAGGGAAGGTTTTAAGCTATAACACATCATTCTACCTAGATTGGTTATAGAATTGGTACGGAAAATTCTATTATTTTGGACTTTGTTACTTCATATTTCCTTAAATATCTGGGCTCCTATTGGTCGTAGAGCTTAGATCTCGCGCCAAAAGTGGCTCCGAAGCACCCAAGCAAACTTTTCCCCGCGATTATTTTGCCGTCTTCCGATTTCCTCTAACTCTATTAGGGGCCCGCGTAGGGCCCCTTTAAAATAATTTTCGTAGTAATTTCAGCAATTATCTTAAATTATTGGTTAAGACCGCCACCCTCCCGATTCATGTATCTACGGAAAGGTTGCATGAAGGAGTTTCGTTCAGATACGCTTTCGTTAAGAATAGAGTGCGCTCCCTGGTGGTGGAATGTGGAACTAACATAACGCAATATTGTTAAAATTAAGAAATCTAACAATGCGATCTGTTTTAAACTTTGAGATAGTTCATAACACATAATCTATTATCTATTCTATTATATATATATATAATCTATTATCTATTCTATTATCTATTTATATATATAAAATCCAAACGGAAATTTCGTTCCGAACGCCTAGATTTCGAGTTCTACTGCATGGATTTTCACGGAACCTATACCGTTAGATAGGTATTGTTTCAGGGAAGGTTTTAAGCTATAACACATTATTCTACCTATATTAGTTTTAGAATTATGACGGAAAATTCTGTTATTTTGGGCGATAAGTTTACCATTTTTAGGTGCGTTCGTAATTATATAAATACGTAGCACCTATAGTCGTCGTTCAGTCCGTCCGTCTGTCCGTCTGTCCGTCTGTCCGTCCGTCTGTCCGTCCGTCTGTCTGTCCGCATGTAACAGAGCAAAAACTACCCAACCGAATGGTCTGAAATTTCAAATATATGATTGTTGCAAAATTTTGTCGAGCCATTTCAAATTTTATGAAAATCGGATGTATAGTTTAATTACAGGGACAGTCAAAAGTTTTTCCTTACATTACGGCCAATGGGAAAAATTATTGCAAGTGCATTTTAATCATATTACAGCCTTCCGAATGATCTGAAATTTTAAAGATATAATTGTTGCAAAATTTTGTCGAGCCATTTCAAATTTTAGGAAAATCGGATGTATAGTTTAATTACAGGGACAGTCAAAAGTTTTTCTTTACATTACGGCCAATGGGAAAAATTATTGCAAGTGCATTTTAATGATATTAGAGCCTTCCGAATGATCTGAAATTTTAAAGATATAATTGTTGCAAAATTTTGTCGAGCCATTTCAAATTTTAGGAAAATCGGATGTATAGTTTAATTACAGGGACAGTCAAAAGTTTTTCTTTACATTACGGCCAATGGGAAAAATTATTGCAAGTGCATTTTAATGATATTACAGCCTTCCGAATGGTCTGAAATTTTAAAGATATAATTGTTGCAAAATTTTGTCGAGCCATTTCAAATTTTAGGAAAATCGGATGTATAGTTTAATTACAGGGACAGTCAAAAGTGTTCCGTTACATTACGGGAATGGGAAAATATTATTGGAAGTGCATTTTAATGATGTATCAGACTATGCACTTTATGAAGTGCAAAAAATTATACATTCAGTACAATATGGGGTGCAAAAAATAATTATAAAACTAGTTATAGTACGAACGCACCTCATTTGCCACGTTTGACGAGCAATTTCCAACTTGTATTTCTTGGCGAAATTCATCGTTGATAAAAAAAAAATTGAAACGGCTATTAAACCTCGAAAAATAAAAGAAAAACTGTTACTAATTTTTTTTAAATGAAAAAAAAAAATAAAAAAAGAAGAAGAAAATCCGTTTTAATGAGTGATAATATTAAAAAACGGAAACATTTAATCAAAACCTGAAAGAAATATTTGTAATGCTTAAAAATTAATTTAAAAAGAAATATTACACTTGATATGCAATATTTGGCTCTTTATCGCTTGCGTTAGATATGGAAACGAATCTGAAAATTTGATTAGATGAAATTTTAACGACATTTTCTCTCTGTTCTGTTCTTTTCTTTTTTTTTTATATCTAACTGTCCCATCACGTGACTTATAGAAGAAACAAGCAGATGTAATTGTGAGTCACATGTGTAATTACTATTTGTTTCTTTACAATTTATTATTTTTCTTTTGTCGCCAAACAATGTTGTTTTAAGCCAAAAATGCATAAGCATGACATTAGCTTGATTATGTTCTCACAAATGGTGTTTTTTTAGGTGAAAGAGATCATTTTTTGAGTACATTTTCATATTCAATTGTAACTTATATAGATATCAGTTAATATTTTAAAAATGGAATCGAATACTTAAATTTCAGTGTGAATTTCTGCCACACATACATATTGTAAAATAATTTCATACTTTTTAAAATGTTTTTCGCCGTAATTCCGAAAGCATGTGATATTTATAAACTCGAACTCAGATCAACGAATATTACCCATTTTATTTAAGCAAATATTATCTATTTTCTCAAGTCATATCGCCAATTTCATTTATAGGAAAATTCACAGATTCGAAATCTAGGAAATAAAGATAATTTTTAAGGAAATTTATGTTTTAATATGTTATTACTATGGAAAAATTCAACATTTTGAAAAAAAAAATTACAAATCTTTTGTAATTCGTCATTTCTTCTTCGTCTTTCTTCGTACTTTCTCCTCTGTTATGTAATATTTCAAATGATATTGGACTAATTTTCTATCATCGATTCACCGCAAAATCGCATATCTAATATAGTATATAAAATAAAGTCTGGATTAGGGGACTAATTAACGCACAGCGCAAACTACTGAACCTAAAATCTTGAAAATCGTGGTAAAAATACTTCTTATGACATAAACTTCTGCTAAGAAAGTATTTTCTAAAGTGTCACCCCTAATGGTTTTTGCACGGGGAGGGGAAAAAAATCGAATATCAAAATTATGCGTCAAATGATAGCATATTTTAATGTAGTTTTGTATGCTGAATCGAATGCTACCAAATAAATTTTTAAAAGTCCAACAGTTCATGACACATTTCATATTTTTTTAATTTGGCGGTGTCTTTGGCATCTAAACCTCAAAATATCTATCATTACATCCGTTACTCTAGCAACGGAAAAAATTTAAATGAACCCTTTTGGCTAAAAAATAAAAACGGCTCTATGGGTTTGAAATAAAAATGCAAGCATCTTAATTTTTAAAAAAAAATAGTGTTTTTATGTAAAATAAAAGGAAAAAAATACTGAGAATTTAGCGTTATAAAAAAAATGGAAAAGGTATTACTTAGATATTCCGTCGACCAAAAATCTATCGTCAAACTATAAGATTAAATGCCAATAATGGTTGATCGTAAATATCAAATTCACTTGAATTTAAACAAGCTACACGTGTTTACGTCATCAAGTGATTTTAATTTCGACGTTTTATTTGTATTTTTATTAATGTTATACTAATTTATTTGTTATTTCGTTATTTAAAAAAAATTATGTCAATTTATATAACTTGGCGAATGGTTTGGCGATTTATATAATTTGGCGAAATTGGTCGACGGGATAACAAGTAGTACCAATGAAAATATTTAAGTATGAAAGCAATGTTTGTAACGACTTAAAAATTATTTTCATATATATAAACTCGGTTTATGGCGTCAGATGCCGTCATCCAAAGAATCTACAAGAGTCTTTTTCCATTTTTTCCGGTCATAGGTTCCTCAATGAAAGAAATTGGAATTGGAATAATATTGTGCGATTTATAAATTGCTCCTCGATAAGAAGAAAAAATGGGTACATTTATAACAACTGTGCGCACATCTCGCTGATAGCATTTTTTTAATTTCCAGTAGCAGTAGTTAGTTACATTTTGCGTATGTAAATTAAAAATATTTTTTTGTTTTTAATTATGGCATTATTTCCTGTTATTTTTTATCTTTTCAGTTTTTTAAATGAAATTAGTATAAGGCATGCATTTTAAATGAAATGAGTGAAACGTTTGTGTTTTAAATGAAAATAATAAAATAAGAATTTGCTATGAAAACAATCTTTATTGATTTATTACCTGCGCCCGGCTGACATAAAATTATCACAAAAGCCACATATTCACTTTTCTTTGAGTAGTTAGTCATGAGAATTCAAGTTAACCTTCCGTAATCGGATACTTCACATATTGGTGTATTAGCTTTAATGTTGAAAGCATCGTTTATGTTTGAAGCGAAAACTTTACTATGAATTCTATTACACAAAATCGCATCATCATCATCTACTATATATTTACAACGGAAATTTGTATTTCATTCCGATTGTTTATAATACTTCCGTAGGATATACCACAATTAGTTAGGTAATAATTTTGGAAAGGTTTTAGTCTATACATATTGTTCAAGGGTACTTAATTATAGAGCAACAGTAAAAGTTCAAAAATTAAGTGAACCTGATTATGAAAGTTTAGCCTTTTTAAAAAATCTACAGAACATATTTTGTTACAAGTGGCCCTGTTGCATGACTTTTAGGAATGGTGTTAGTATATACGATTTCATTATATGTTGATTAGTTACAGAGGTATTAATTCCTCTTGTCATAACGGCCTCATTACCCGACCATAAGTGCGCTGTTTATAATCAACTAAAACAATTACTTCTTAATTGCTAAATTTTGTCCAACGCTTAAGATAGCTTTATATCGCAATGGCGTTCGCATCGTTTTCAGTAATGAGCAAGGTCAAGCTGAAGATCCATATTGTTTAAAATACAAGTTCAAATTCACCATTTAGTTTAATCCAAGGTTCATTTGGTAATATTGACCAGCGTAGCGGGCATAGCCTGCTAGTATTTATATAAAATTAAGCATATATTTTAGAAATAATTTGAGAACTAAGAAAAAAAGAGACATCCTTTAAGAAGAGTACATAGAAAAAAGTTAAAAATATTAATTTCCCGAGAAGATACTTTAAATATTTGAATGCAACAAACGCCCGCATAGACTTAACATTCGTGAGGGAATTCGGAAGCTGATTGTCTAGCAGCATTAAATAAAGTGTATATGAAGACTTAATTTAGTCAGGCAATAGCATTAAATCTGAGATTATGATTAATGAGATAATTAATGAGATAGACACTAGAAGATTATGCAATATAGCCCTTTTGAAATTCAACTTTCCCTTATTGATACAAAAAAAAAAAAAAAGTTTCACCAAAATGACGAAGACATTTTTTCTTCATTATTCTGTTGATACAATCTTTTTTTCTCTTTTTATAGCAATCGAGTTGGACTTGATATTCATGCAGAAATGGTTATTTCCGTCAATACGTAACAAAATAACTCCAAAATATTCGGTCAAAATATAAGTTAACCTATTTAATCAATTGCAATCAGTTGCAATTTTCTAGAAAGTTGAGTGCTTTTTCCTACTGAGTGAAATACAGTTAGCGAAAACTAGATTTTGTTTCTGACAGGTATAAAATTGGTTTCTGTTTCAAATTACATCGGCATTGGAGTCTCTATTGCTTCTAAATCAAAGTCACTCATGCTTTTACTGATCAAAAAATAGCTTTAATTCGACAATGAAAAGAAAATTTTTTGGAAAGTTCAGGTTTATTAATAAATACAGAACATAATTTAAAGATACAAAATTTTGTTAAATATATATTTTAATTTTGTAGAAATATTGAAGGCTTTTTAAAAGTATTTTCATATAGATCTTTTTTCTTTAACTGAAATAATTAAGAATAACTAAATTTATGTTTGTTATAAAATATTTTTTCCCAACTTATCTTATCTAGATCTATGACAAATAGACCATTACAAATGGAAACTCAGCTTACTTTAAACTTATAATTTATTATATTCGAGCCCATTTGTAATGCATTAGAAAACAATAAAATATCCCATTTAATGTGGCATACCGGGTGATACAAAGGTCAGGAGCGAGATTAATAAATCCAAAACAAATAAATATAAGATGTGGTGTGCACTGAATAGATGAAAAATGATTTTTTTTTTATAATTTTTTTTTTATATTACAAAAGCAAAAACGATTGCTTGAATAGTTCTTTTTTTGACTAATAGATACCTTTTATGTGACAAGTCGCTTACAAGTTACAAGTATGTGTAAAACTATTCAATGTTCTGTCTGACATTCATCAAAGCAGCTGTCAGACGAGGAACAACTCTAGACCAACAACACCAGCAATAGTTCTTGTGGTACGGCAGGCGCATATTGGCGGATAGTATCTTTCAATGCTGGCAATGGTGGCGGTTTCAAACATTCCTTTTTGCTCAGTCAGTTGCATTTATTTTGCTTTCGTCTAAGGTACCGACAAACCAAAAACATGTTCTTAAATCTGAAGCTTTCTTCTAGTCGATGGTGCAATCGGTTTTAAAAAATATGAATTTTCATTCTTTCAAATACACCGGCGAACGCAGGCCACTTCGCGCCTCTCGAAGACGATATTTTTTCTACGCTAATAGTAACTAAATGTCCGTAATTTAACAAAATCTTTTTATAGTATCTTAATAGACCAGATTTATATCAGCTACAAAATTTTGAAACGTTTCGACGGTAAGAAATATTAAAAAAAAAAAAAAAAAAATAAAATGTGTGAAAATTTCGACGAAATCAGTAAAAACCTGAGTGTTTCGTCGTGTTTTTGGTCGCTTTCGGTACGCATAGGTTCCAAAAATCAAATTACACAGAAAATAAAATACCAAATGGCATATACTTTCAATTCAATAGTTTTTCATTTAAAAATATAAATTCAGGTAAAACGTTGTTAAAGATAGAAAATCATACAAATTTGAGGTTCATTTAAGGGTCATTCATCACGAGAGAAGGTAACGCTGGGCGGGTCAGCTAGTTAATTTTTAAAGTTGTTTCTGACTTTTGGAACATCCGGTAGTTTCGTTGTTCTAAACCATTGTCAATGATTTCTATGCTAACAAATTTGTAATACATTTTTACATACTTTCTAATATGCTGTAGTTATAAAAATTAAGTTCACAGGTGTGTTTCCACTGATTAGCAACATTTTAATATTTTTTAGAACTTAATCACTATAATAATAGTCTAAGTCATGTGATTATCATCAACAGTTTCGGGCCGACCGCTTCGCTTTTTATATGCGGCTATTTTTATACTTGGCTCAGGTGATAACTCGCCAAATATTGTTTCATCGCCATCATTTCATCTATATTAAAATAGTTCGAGTCATGTGACTGTCATAAACAATTACGCGTTTCATATGCAAGTATAACAGGCCATTTTCAATCAAAATTATTTTTTTGAATACTAGGAGGGCTCTGCCCCCCTACTCGCTACGCTCACCAACCCCCCGCATAATCGCTTCGCGATTCCGTTCGATATCGCGAAGCAAACCCTATTTTCTAGCCAACTCCAGAAGAAATTGTTTCGCATTTCTATTCTGGATCGCTTTGCGATTCCTTATTTTCTATGCATTCAATCTTTAGATTCCACTTGGTATAAACGTGTTCCTCCCCAATTCCTGACGATTTTATTTCCTTATCTCCAAGTAGGTAATCATTAGAGCTTACAGAGTTTCATAATTAAAAGTATTATTAAATATGAAATCCTTAAAAAAGGTAAAATTTATAATTTATTTGAATAATGACAAATTAAATAGAAATTACATATATAGTGTTACGAATAATGTAAATAGGTATTGATTGTGCTTAAAAATAATGTAAATAGTTCAATTGAGCTCTATTCATAAGCTAATATTAGATTTTGTTGCATTGAGATACCTCAATTTGTTGATTTTGTGCAAGCAAGTAAACCCTATTGGATTTCAATGGGAGTCTATGGAAATTTGGCGAAATACTGGAAATAGCGCCAAGTTGGCGTCGCTTTTGTTGACTAATTTTGGTAGCCAAATTTGGCGATATATCGCAAAGTTGGCGACAAACTTTGCAATGTTTGGCGACAGAGCCGGGACCCCTCCCTTGGTAACCCCCCCCCCCTTATAGCGTCAGAAAGCTCTGTCCAATCAGCTGTGTTTCACGGTATCTACGCAGATTTTCATTGGTCCATTTCCAAAGAGTTACTTTTTTTATATATAGAAGGAAAACTACATAAAAGTTGCCATGATCGCAAAGAATTCTTGGTACTTTTATGTTAGACAGGTAAAAATCTTGCCAATAGCATTTTTTAACTCGCCAGTTAGCATTTTTCATTTTTCGCGTGGTAAATTAAAACAATGCTTTGATGTTGAAATTAAATGTCATGGTTTATGGTATTATTTGTTATTTTTCTTTTCTTTTCTTTCTTTTTTTTTTAAGAAATAAGTAAAAGTCGTGAATTTTAAATGTTTCAGTTTTAAATTAAAGTTGTGTATTTTAAATAAAATGAGTGAAAGGATTATATTTTAAATGAAATTGTGACATACAAAAAAATGCGAAGGGAACAATGTTTGACGATTTATCCCCTGCGTTCGGTTAACATAAATATATCGAATTTTTTATTTCTCTATCAGAATCTTCCGATTTAGCGAAAGATTGAACAAGCTAATTAAATTATGAATAAAAGCGATGTGATATAATGCTTAGTATTGCAATTAAAAGGGAGACCAAACTGTTCGCCAAGGGCGGCTAGTTATAAAATAATATATTAAATTTCTAAGGCATTTTTGCAATAGAAATCCACTACCTTGCGTAAAAAAAGCGATGGATTTTTTACTATCAAGTTCGGAACCCACGCCAAATTAATGCATTGCAACGGGAAATTTTGAAAAAAAAAACATGAATTGCAGTAAAAAAATTCGCCTTGATTTTCAAGATGAACATTGACTGCTTATAAAAGAGTGTTTAAATAAAACTATTTTCACTTTCATACTTATTCAAGTTTATACTTCTATTCGAAAAAAAGAATTTTCATTTCGATTCATCTTTTTAACTTTACCGTTTACATTCTACATTAATCTAACACAAAATGTTTTTTCTTTTGTTCTGCCATAACACATCAGAAACTTGAGTGCTTTCCGATGCAATATTGAAATGTGATATTCGGTTTTTCCGATCCAATAAGATGTAACACCTGCGGTGAGGTCAGATGCCTGATGGATTGTTATGAAGAGGAAGCGATATGTGGAAAATGAATGACCTGCAGCTATTGGGTGGACAGTTTTTTTTTCTCATCATACAATACATTTATCCGAAAATCTTTTATGTTTTTCTGCAAGATTAAGCATTTTATTGAAGAGAGTCATCGCCAGTGGTGTAAGAATTAAAAGGAGTATAGGAAGGACTGAAATAGTCATTTTCAAATAAATTAAGCATTTAGAATTATAGATAATTAATATATGAAAATCTTATGTTTTTTGAAAGATTAAGCATGTTTTTTGAAGAGAGTCATCGCCAAAGACGCGTAAAAATTCGCGTAAGAATTAGAAAAAATGTGGCAAAGACTCAAGTAGACATTTTCAAATAAATTAAATATTTAGAATTATTGGAAAATCTTTTACGTTTTTCTGTAAGATTAACCATTTTTATTGAAGAGAGTTATCGCCAATGGTGTAAGGGGGAAAAAAGGGTAAAGACTCAAATAGACATTTTCAAATAAATTAAACATTTAGAATTATCGATAATTAATATAAGAAAATCTCTTATCTTTTTTGAAAGATTAAGCATTTTTATTGTAGAGAGTAATCGCCAGTGGTGTATGAAAATCGTAATATAAAAAAAATGTGGGAAAGACTCAAATAGACATTTTCAAACAAATTAAATATTTAGAATTATCAATAATTAATATCCGAAAATATTTTACGTTTTTCGGTAAGATTAAGCATTTTTATTGAAGAGAGTCATCGCCAATAGTGTAAGGGGGGGGTGGAAGGTAAAGACTCAAGCAGACATTTTCAAATAAATTAAACATTTAGAATTATTGATAATTAATATCCGAAAATCTTTTATGTGTTTCTGCACGTAATTAAGCATTTTTATTGAAGAGAGTCATGGCTAGTGACGTAAGAATTAAGAAAAATATGGGAAGACTCAAGTAGTCATTTTCAAATACATTAAGCATTTAGAATTATCGATAGTTAATACAGTCGAACCCGGTTAAGACGCGTTTCAAGGGAGTGGGCAAAAGTCGCGTATTAAGCGGGATCGCGTATTAAACGTGATTTGTATAATGCTGCAGGAAATGGGCTTATTTACAACATTTAATCGTCTAAATGAACTGTAGAACTTTCATTTATATCTTTACGGTAGAAAATTGTATCTTTTAGGTATATTTAGATTAAAATTTAATTGAATTCAATTTAACTTATTGTTTCTTTTTATAGAACCAAATGGAATAATAATTGAAAATAAAAAGTGAATTAAAAACGGCTTCATTATGGATTAATATACTGCAACCAAAAATAAGAATAATAATTTCCTGCCGGACTAATTTTTTAACAAAGCTAAAAAAATATTAAACCTTTGAAGCACTTGTTAAAATCATATTTAGTACTTGTGATAATGAATACAATTATAATTTGTCCTTCTTTTCATTTTAAGAAAAAAAAAACTATCATTTTTAATAGTATTTGTGTAAAAAACACTGTTAGCTTAGAAAAAAGTAAGCAAAGAAAACATAAAAGAAGTAAACAACCGCAGTCGTATTTATTTAATCTTTACGAGTTTAATTCTTTGCCTGTAATATGTATCATGAAACATAGTAGCGATATAACGTAGATTTAAAATCTCACTAACAATAGGTATACTAATCTTTAATCATAATAATTTCATGACATATCTGAGTATCCTGAATTCGTCTATCTCTCTATATTTACAGTAAAAACATACACCAACCGAGAGACAAAAAATGTTAGGACGCGGGATCAAACAAGAATTGTAGTGTTGCTAATTTAGGGGTTTTTTTAAAATTCAACTATCTAGCACTATTTCCGATTAGTAATGTTTGCCTTAATTAATCTGTTATTAAATAAAATAAATATTAATATTCGTAAGCAGTGCGTTTTATTCGATTAAAAAAAAATCTGGTAAATTGGCAACATTGAAGAAGAGAGAAGAAATTCGCATCTTGGTCAATGAATTCGCGTCTTAAGCGTGCTTTTTGTTTCAAAGGACCGAAAATCTCTCACGTATTAAGCGGGATCGCGTATTAACCGTTCGCGTATTAAACGTGATATTGTAGCATTAGCCTTATGGGCGATATTTAAGGGACCGGAAAAAATCCGCGTATTAAGCGGGATCGCGTATTAACCGTGAGCGTCTTAAGCGGGTTCCACTGTATATGAAAATCTCTCATGGTTTTTGAAAGATTAACCATTTTTATTGAAGAGAGTCATCGCAAGTGGCGAAAGAATTAAATGAATGTGGGAAAAATTTAAATAGACATTTCAAATAAATTAAATATTTGGAAATATCGATAATTAATATCCGAAAATCTTCTGTGTTTTTCAGTAAGATTAAGAATTTTTATTGAAGAGAGTCATCGCCAACGGTGTAAGGGGGAAAAATGGCAAAGACTCAAGTAGACATTTTCAAACAAATTAAACATTTAGAATTATCGATAATTAATATCCGAAAATCTTTTATGTGTTTCTGTAAGATTAAGGATTTTTACTGAAGAGAGTCATCACCAGTGGCGTAAGAATTAAGAAAAATATGGAAAGATTCAATTAGTCATTTTCAAGTACATTAAACATTTAGAATTATCAGTAGTTAATAAACTATTTATGGGAATAATTAATCGTCTAAAAATATTTTAATGACATTGAACGAAATCAACATTTTAATTATTTTAGATAGAATATTTAAGATACTGAATTCTAGAGAATTACGACTATCTATAAAAGTGTCTGTCTCTAACATTGACGTCGTTTTGATGTTGGGAACATCATAGATTAAATTTAGCTTTTGTTGCAATTTTTAAACTTCTTAACATCGCACATTTTCAATTTCGACACCGTCGAAAAGGAAATAAATGTACTTTTAAATGCAATCTGTTTGGAAATTGTATAACAAATTGTTTGAAAACGGTATCGCAGTTTACTTATTTTTTTATTTTTTATTATTTATTTATTTTTTTTTTTATGGTTCGTAATCTCTGAACTTCAAAACTATACAGTCAATTAGTAATTTCTTTGTATCGATTCGAAATCCAAACTACTTTTATTTTCATTTTACATTTCTTTATATTTATGAATTTACTCAGCTCAATAGATAACTCAGCAACTTTTGGTACCTAAGTTTGTTGGCTTAAATCTGAGCTGACCGGGACGGGATGATTGTGAACGGTTTCCGGAATTTACTTGCACGTTAAAGTGATATCACAATATTTCCTCAAGAATTTCTCTCTAAATCCTCTCTCTTTTTAATTCTCCAAGATTTTTTTTCAAGGTTGAGCCTGGATTTAGATGCTTTAATGCCAATGTACAGTGGTACCTCAGTTAATGTTGGTAAACCGTTCCAGGATTAGCGTTATCAAACATAACCTTCTTATCTAAAGTGCAATTTCTCATAACACTTAATTGAATAATTTTTTGCGACCCCCCCCCCTCTCCCCAACTATAGCGTATTTTAACAAGTCGAAAATTGTACGTGAAACGTGGCGAATGACGTGCGTTTTCGTACTATAAATAGTTTTATAAATATTCAGATCATATAAATATGCAGCATTTTTCACGATTTTCGTAATTGATCTATCTCAAGAACTAATGCACGGATTTACATCAAACTTCAGATTGAGTTAGATGTTGACATAAGTTGATGCTGATTAAATTTTGTTGAAAATCGCGCAACAGCAGGTGCTGCTATGTGCATTTTCACGATTTCCGCAATAGCTCTATTTCAAGAACTAAAGCACGGATTTTCATCAAATTCAGATTCAGTTACACTGTTAAAATTTGCAGCATTCTGTGCAGTCATTTGACCGTTTTTATCGAAAACGGTTACACAACCGTAATTTAACATTATTCTGACCATATTATTGGTCATTTTATGGTCAGAATATAGTTAAATTATGGTTATGAAACCGTTTTTCAAAAAAACAGTCAAATGACTGGACAGAATGCTGCAAATTTTTAACAGTGTAATGCCTGATATAAATTGGTACTGATTAGTTTTTGGTGTAAATCGCCCAACCGGCGGCGTCACTATGCAACATTTTTCACGATTTTCGTAATTGCTCTATCTCAAGAACTAATGCACGGATTTTCATCAAACTTCAGATTCAGTTAGATGTTGACATAAGTTGATGCTGATTAAATTTTGTTGTAAATCGTGCAACAGCAGGTGCTGCTATGCTGCATTTTCACGATTTCCGCAATAGCTCTATCTCAAGAACTAATGTACGGCTTTTTATCAAACTTAAGATTCAATTAGACGTTTCTGTAAGTTGTTGCTATTTAAGTATTGGAGAAAATTGTCCAACGGGTGGCGCTGATACGCTGAATTTTTCAGGATTTCCATATTAAAGCGATAGTCATATCTCAAGAACTATTCCACGGAATTTTATCAAACTTCATATTCTGTTAGATCTTCCCATAAGTTGGTGCTGATTATGTGTTCGAGTAAATCTTATAACAGGTGGAACTGTCATGCTGTAATTTTCACAATTTTCGCGATAGCTATAAGGTTAGTTGGGGTAACTGGGCCGTGATTTTACAATGTGACTCTGGAGCTTCTGACAATTCAGCTTCAAAAAGCTAATGTTCATTTGAATTAAAGTCTGAACTTCTGTAAATGTGTTCAGTTAGGTTCCCTCTATCAGACAGAAATGCTCAAAATTACATTTTAATATTTAAAAATATAAAAATATGCATATTTCATCTTTCTTTCCTCATGGGTCCAGTTACCCCCCAAAATGCGGTAACTGGACCAGGGGGGTCTATGTTCCACAAACGTTTATATTTTTTCATATCGGATATAGGGTCCTGTTTGAAAAAGTGTAAACAACTTAAAAAAATTAAACCAGGCAGATCATGTAAATTATATGTCAATAAACAGCGTTATAAGGGAAACCTTTGCTGTCAATATGTCTAAAAAAAGCACTAAAAGTGAAAATATTAGATTTATTTATAACAAAAAACATAAAACTTAAGTAAGTACTTATGTTCTTTAGTATAGATAATAAGTATAAAAGTCACATGGGTATTTTAAGGAAAAAAAATAGTAACAACATGAACAAACGGCTACGTAAGTACTTTATCTTTATCCAGGAGTCGCATTATATAGGGAAAATTTTATTGTTCCTACCAGAACCCTTAAAGTAAGGTGCGATGAAGATATTATTTTCAAAATAGTGGTAGGAACGATAAAAGTTTCCCTACAGAATGTGACCCCTGGTTATAGTACAATTTCAAAGTCTGGCTATCTCACTTTCAGGGGCGAGGTACTTGCATTCGTAAAATGTTGAAATAATTTACTGACACCAATATTTACATGAGAATCTATCTGAAAACAAGTAAAAGTATATTTTCGCGCACTTAATAAAGGTGAAATTTTCAATATAAAATTCAGGTGCCAATGTGGCAATTAGGAATTAAAATTAAGTGATGTCATAACGGCATCACCGCCTCTCAAGGGGTCAAGAAATTTAGTTTGATAACACTCAATATGCTTTTTTTTAAATTTCATTACGTAATTTTAATAAGGTATTCTATCATTTTTTTTATTGTGAGCAAAAAAAAAAAAAAAAAATTGGAGAAATTTACTTTTCTTAGTAAGAGAAACACAAAAAAATTATTTATAACTATTGGGGTATCTGGATCCAGCATGGTCCAGTTACCCCGGATACATGTCACAGTTACCCCATTCTTGAAAAAATTATGGGGTAACTGGAACACCGGGCTTACATTTGAAACATGAAGTAAATATGTTTGGATACCTAATAATATTAATGTAGTTATATGTCTAATCTTTAAAAAAAAGATTGTTTAATAAAAGTACTTACAGTATTTTAATAAAAAGCCGAGGAAATTCAACCATATTGACGTTGTTTTTAAAAAAAGAAACGTAAATTTTTGACAACCTATCACAGTAAAGTGAGAGTTGTGTACATGTTGTTTTAGGAAGTAGAGATTAAGGGGCATTGTTCACAAAAGCTAAAACTTAAAAAACACCAACAGTTTTTTATAAAATAGCCTATGGCCCAGTTACCTCGTGGGTCCAGTTACCCCAACTAACCTTATCTAAAAAAAATAATGAATGGAATTTAATCAAGCTTCATATTCAGTTGCACTTTCACATAACGAGATCTTTATTACGCTTGGGTTATACTGCCCAACATTGTGTCGCTTTTATGCTCTGTGGGTTGGGAATTTTGGTTGCATCAGACATTTAACAGGGTGGGTTCCGAAATTCTATGATTTATTTCAGAAATGCGATGCTTATATATATCGCCTTTTTAAATAGGGGAAACTGTCTCAAAATGACATGTCTTATGTTTCTTAAAAATTGATATGACAGCTTTGAATTATACCTTCAAAAGTTTTCTTAGGTTCATTATGGCAGAGCATCACACATTCCATAGGAACTTCTCAAAAAAAAAAAAAAAAAAAAAACCTTGTGTAAAAGGTTTTAAAATTTGCAGTTATCAGCTTATCCTTGGATTGAATCAGAGATATAGGTTTGGGAGGAAAAGTATTCGCCGTGGTAAAATCTAATTTTTCTGGTTTCTTTTCTTGCATGCCTTGTAAAAATATCCTTCATGGGCAGGCGGATTTGCTCAAAATAGATTTTGACAATTGGTACATTTCGTAAATCCAATCACTAAATTTTACTCTTGTGACCTAGACTTTGCTGTTAGATTTCCATACAATATTAAACTTTTTTTTATGCTTGTGGATTCTCTGACTGGTAAATTAACATTGGTTTTATCTTGAAGTGTCTGCTTGTATCTGGTGCTAAAACCAATGTTAATCTATCATTCATTGGTTTGTGCTCGCCCATGAAATGTTTTACCTTTGTTCATTATACTAAAAGCAATAATGGACATTTTTTACCCAAATAACCCAGTCTTTTCTTTTCCCAATGGTATACTTGTTGATGTAGGTATTATCCTTTCATATAGTTCTTGCAAATCCACTTAAACATTTATATACTGCTGCTTTGTCGGCCCTAGCTGCATCTCTGTTAGTTATTTTATTAAAACTGTGCCATCGGATAATCAACAATAGTTAACAAAAGCATGCGCCATTAACCAAGGTATTTTTTCTTACAGCGATTTGTCGTTAACCATTATCGTTAGAGGCAGTCTTTAACTAAGCTATCACCATATATATATATATATATATGCATATAATAAAGGTGAAATCACAAATATATGAACAATACATAGAGAAAAACCTCCATAACTGACACTAAAAAATGGTGGAAACCTGTATTTAGCGAACACATTTTTCAATCCACAACACGTGCATATTTGTATATTCATATCTCTGAAAAGCAGACACCTCCGAATAGTGGACAAATTCAACAGTGCCGAGTTGTCCGTTATTGGGGGTTTTTTACTCTCTCTCTATATGACTACTTTATGTACTGTATATACACACACACACAAATATACATACCGGGTGTCCCAAAAATGACTGATGGATTTTAAAATTGAATAACTTGCAAACGATGACAGATATTAAAAAAATTCTTCCAGGAGTGTTATGTAAGAAGTCAGGAGTTTTTATGCTGCGATTCTCAATTTTCGTTAAAAATAGCATCGATAGATGGCGCTGCAAGCAATAACAGCTAAATCTGGGCTCGATTTTTTGGCTTCTCTCTTCTTCCATGCGAAAAAAAGAGATTAAAGTGTATTGAATGGATTACGAAGTACCAAAAATCGGGAGTGGACTGAGCACCTATTGTTCTCAGCGCCATCTATTCTTTGAAATTCGTACTAAAATCACGAATCACTTTAAAGAAACTCCTGACATCATATATAACTCTCCTGCAAGAATTTTTTTAATATATGTCACCGTTTGCAAGTTATTGAATTTAAAAATCTATCAGTCATTTTTGGGACACCAGGTACATATATATGTGTGTGTGTTTGTTTAATAGGCATTTGTGCCCCACACCAAAATATCTGGTCACGCTACGCCTAAGGGATGTTACAAACATCTTAAGAAAAAACTAGAAAAATAATGAATGAAGAATTTGAAGGATTGATAATTTAAAAGGGAACAAACATCTAAAATTAAGAAGAGAGAATATTCTGTAAGGTATTACTTATCAAAAATATTGTTGAGAAGAAGATGAATTAGTACATATATTTTCTTTCACAAACATGAATGCACACACACACATGCGTATACATACATTATAACCAGTTGTTTAAATGTGCTAATGCGACACTCAAAAGACCCATTGCTGAAAGACACGATATTCTAAGCATTTTATTCTGAGCATGCACCACTATCGTTTTTAAAACAAATTTTTATGTTGAATTAGTACAGTTTTTTTAAACATCGATTTCAAATATTACAGAAAAAAAGGCCTACTCATCAAAAAGCACTGTTTTACAGATATGATCATTTGTTGACAGCTAAAACCCTCAGAGTCCTGTTGATCTAGCTCATTTATCCCAAACTTTAGGTGATACCCAGAAACATAAGAAATCTCTTTCGAGGGATTAGGGGACGCCAGAAAGACAAGTGGTCCGATGAGGGCACAGTGGTCGAACAGATGACATCATTAATCGTAAAGGCTGAGAGAACGGCGCTCGTCGAAAACACAATAATCCCTCAGCGATTCAGGTTCTATTTTTTTTTTACTTGTGAAGAATAGAGGAGAAATTATTTTGTAAGTCACCTTTCAATGAAAAATTCTTAGAAAGTCTTTATTTGCTATGTATTTTATTAAAAATAATCAAAGCAAAGATATCTAACCGTGTTAATGAAATATTTCTTTTAAAAAACTGCAACTGGCAAGTTGTTTAATGTTTAAAGAAAAAGAAAATGAAGGAAATTTTAGAAACTTGAAGTTTGTAGCGTTTCTGAATAGAAATTAAATAAAAAAACTGAATAATTAAGTTATAACTAATTAAATAGTTTACTATTGAGTAAAATAGTTTATAGAGATATTTAACAAATGAAATACATTATTACATGTAACTGTAAAACTGGGCAAATATTTGACTGTAGCTTTCTAATAACACGAATGAGAGCAATGTATGTATCTTTCGATGCGTTATTTTGGTATATTTTACTGAATATTTACCACTATATATTTCTCTATATTTCTTATCTCAGTTTTCAGAGAGATAAGAAAAATGATAAAAGATAAGAATTTTTCTATGTGGATTAATTTAGAATGCTATAATATGTGGTATTAAAATTAAGAAATTATCACTTTTCTAATTTATATTCAGAAAGTCACATTTGTCATGACAATGTGAAGTTTTGTCATGACAATATTTTAAACGTTAAGTTGTAATTAAGCGAGTGCCTTTATTTTGAGGTCTAAGATATCTGTTACCTTGCATCCTGCAAATTTTACTTTCCAGCAGTTGCTTATTCTGATTTGAACAAATGCCACAAAATATTTCATTAATTTTTTCTTAACTATTTGGCCCTTTTTCATATGTTAACAGTTAGATGCAGATTCAACTGGCTGAAACATATTCCGTATTTTACTTCTAAATCTCTGTCCTAGTGGCTGCGAACCCATGGCACCCGTGGAATAAACTTCAACTGTGCTACTTCAGCCTTGAATATGATTTAATCCAGTTGGAAAAAAATATTCGTTCTCTTCATTATGACCTAATTGCATGTGCAGGAGTTTCAGTGTTCAAACACACTTTCATCATGTAAATTATAGGTGCAGATTCCCAAAATTTTTATGGAGCCAGTGGAGTCTAAACCCCAAATATCCAGTCGCCCTTTGGCTCTTACCCAAAATCTAGTGGCCACAATGTGAAACAAACTCATAAAACAATAATGTTTATATGGAAAAAACTTAACAAAAAAACTCAGGAATTCAAAATGAAAAATAGTTTCATTAATAAATACACATATACAATAAAACACAGACTAGATACAACAAATGTGTATATTTAATTTAATCCAAAAATTCTTGAAACTTTGATATTAAAAAGTATAATATAAAATGAAAAAATGCAGCGCGAACCCGACCGATGTAGGACTCTACACTCTAGATCTAGATGGAATAAGATAGTGATAAGGGAAATTAAAGAGGGGCTAAATTCACAAAACTCGTCATAAAAATTCCTTCTATGAAAATCTTGCACTTGCAGAAAACATTTACACAGCAAGAATATACCTCGCGTTAAGTATTTTTTTTCGTACGAGTTTCTTTTTTCTTCAGAGTTCGGAATCCTCCATCCTCGCGACTCCATGATCCAAAGCCCTTAAATAATTTCCATCGCATCGGAAACTTTAGACTGTCTCGTGAGCCGATCTGCAGTAAGGGGGTATTTCTTTCAACTCTGGATTTCGGACGAAGCCTTCGAAGAAATGCTTGTTTTCGCTGGTGTCCAAAGAAGACCATTTTACCATTAGCGCCAAAAGCGAACAAAGGTTTACCATTAGCGTGCTCATGTGCCGAGCTTCGTAGCTGCTAAGCTTTGTAGTGGAGCGGACATGCACAGAATTATATTGGAACATTTGCTTTTTAGGTTTTTAATTTCCTGTTCGGTAAGAAAGCGGTACATCACAGAGGCAGCGTTCACGACGGTAACTGAGATCACAAAAATTCCCTCATTTTTTATGAAGGTCATTCTTGATCTCAGCCAGTCAAAAGAGCAGAGGCTTTTCTATTTGCAAAAGAAAAAAAGAATATCAAAATCCCGCGACGGGGATTGGGAACGCTAGAAATTGATCTCTGTCGACTAAGACACTGAAAGTTAGTCGCCACAGTAAAAAATTTAGTCGCCACGTGGCAACTGGCGACCGTAAATCTGCACCTGTAATGTAAATGCTATAGATATAGCTCGGATGAACGAAACTAGCGCTGCAGTTCGCAGCCATGTCCAAAAAATAAGAGTGAATTATGTCAGCCAGGTAGCGTCCGGATAGCTTAACAGGTAAAGCATTGGCACGGCACGCCAAGCATCCAGGTTCGATTCCTGGTCTGGACATTTTTCGCTCTGTTGGAATAAACTTCGAATGTGCTACTCCAGTCTTGAATATGACTGAATCCAGTTATAAAAAATATTCGTTCTCTTATCATTATGACATTTGTGCAATTTTCACGCATAGATAAAGAATATTCAGGATTTCTCAAAAAGATTCAAAAGCGTTTTAATTTTTATAAGCACTTTCCAACATAGTTAAAAAATGTTTATGAATCCGGTTTGTCTGTCTGTAGTCTTTCCGTACACGAACTCGCGTAAATATACTCGGATTGCCATGCAAATGATATCATTAATCTTTTCAATGGCATGTTTGGTATTGAAAATAAAGTGAGTAGTATTTATAGTTCATTTACAGTGACACTCAAAAGAATTCAGTTACATTACAGCGTATGCGGAAAATCGTCTGCGGTGTATTTGAATGATGTTACACTATTTCAAACCTATTGAAATTTATATACGTACATCACTTAGGTGCACTACAAGATATTTACTATAGAATATTCATCGTTGTTCGTTGTAATACATTTTAAAAATAAACTTTCTCGATGATATATGGTGTTAAACTTAGAAAAAATCATATTCTACAGTGGGGTTTCACTGCCAGTAATAAGTAGAACGTTATTTAACATAATAAAATGCATTGATACTATGAAAAAAAAAAATTCAATTTAATTCAAACATAAATATAACGAAATCTCAAGGCCGAAAAATAATCAAACTCTTATCTTTCTACGGTGTTACAAACGATAAATAATAAATTCTTTTGTTGCCAAACTACACAATTAAAACAAAAATAACAAGTTGGAAATTGCTCGTCAAACGTGGCAAATGAGGTGCGTTCGTACTATAACTAGTTTTATAATTATTTTTTGCACCCCATATTGTACTGAATGTATAATTTTTTGCACTTCATAAAGTGCATAGTCTGTAACATCATTAAAATGCACTTCCAATAATTTTTTCCCATTAACCGTAATGTAACGGAACACTTTTGACTGTCCCTGTAATTAAACTATACATCCGATTTTCCTAAAATTTGAAATAGCTCGACAAAATTTTGCAACAATTATATCTTTAAAATTTCAGACCATTCGGAAGGCTGTAATATCATTAAAATGCACTTGCAATAATTTTTCCCATTGGAAGTAATGTAAAGAAAAACTTTTGACCCTCCCTGTAATTAAACTATACATCCGATTTTTCTAAAATTTGAAATGGCTCAACAAAATTTTGCAACAATTATATCTTTAAAATTTCAGACCATTCGGAAGGCTGTAAAATCATTAAAATCCACTTGCAATAATTTTTCCCATTGGCCGTAATGTAAAGAAAAACTTTTGACTGTCCCTGTAATTAAACTATACATCCGGTTTTCATAAAATTTGAAATGGCTCGACAAAATTTTGCAACAATCATATATTTAAAATTTCAGACTATTCGGTTGGGTAGTTTTTGCTCTGTTACATGCGGACAGACAGACGGACGGACTGAACGACGACTATAGGTGCTACGTATTTATATAATTACGAACGCACCTAAAAATGGATAACATTACATAAATTATAATTGCGCGAAAACGCGACCTTGGATAATCGTCATTTACAGGGACACACAAAAGAATTCCGTTGCAGTACTATCTATAAGCAATAATTGCTTGTATGCGTTTTTAAATTTAACTAATTTTTTGAATATTACTTGGCATATATAAATCCTATAGATCATTTACAAGGCTCCATAAAAGAGTTCGAATACATGTTACATTATTAGATCTTCCTTCACTATATTTCCATGTTTTATCCTAATTTACCGCCATTTTCACTTATTCCTTATTCTTTAATAATATCTATTGTTAATTCTATTAAATTCCCTTTAAATTAATATTTATCTTGCCCAATTTATTTATTCTTAAATTATATCATAATTTCCGATCATTTCTGTGAATTCGAATGTTTTTTAAGAACTGTTTCTTTTTCCATAAAGGGTGTATTCGAAAAAATATTTTTCCACCCTCACCGACTCATTTTTAAAAGTAAAAACATGAAAGGGGCTGTGCATATATAACGTTATCACTTTTTTGGCACTTCTGAACCCCCTCCCCCCCTTACGATATCATACGTTATCATCCCTCGACACCCCCCCCCCCCCCCGTAATGATATCGTTATCAATGTCTAAAAATTCTTTTCATTTTTGAAATTTTTTTCTTTTGCTTGGAGTGATATACAAATATGGTTACATTTATTTTTCGTATACTTCATTGATTCATATGAAGAGAACTCAATAAAACATCACTTTATATATGAAAAAACTTTTTATCAAATAACACTTAAAAGAAATAGTTACTATTTAAAAGTATTTTATAATAGCTTTTTGTAACATAATACATTCAACAGTAATAATGTTTTCTTGCACTTGAACCTGCACGGAGGGGGGGGGGGGGGGGGAGACAGGGCTTTTTATCACCAAAACAGGTAGACAACATTCTTTCTCTTTTATTTATTAGTAAACACAGGTATCATTTGAAACATACTTCGCATATGGTTTCTCAAACAGCGAATTATATATGCATACACATATGACAGAAGAAACAGGAAATTTGGAATTAAATAATTTTATAATCATTTAATGATTTTAATAATAACTTGTACTTTCATAAAAATAGATAGCAGACTAAAAAAAGATAACATTCTATTTTGATGTAAAGGCTAAGTTATAAATAAAAAGAGAATTTGGTTGGATACAAAATGCTAACGATATCAAAAGACGAACCCCCCTCCCCCCTAGAGATATCTAACGATATCATTTGCCAGACTCCCCCTCCCCCCTAAAATGATAACGTTATATATGCACAGCCCCAAACTTGCTGAGGTGATTTTTGAAGAGATGTTTAAGAGGCCGTGTGATTTAATTTTTTGCTCAATTCATTAGAATTTGATTTTTAAACAATTATTTTCTCAGTATGACCATTTATTTCATTCCCACACCTTCTGCTTCGAAAATTTGGTTCAAAACGCCCACTTTGACAGCCTTTTTTACATTATTTTCAGCATTTATCAAAAAATGGAGAAACAAGGCAAATTATGTAGCTTCTAAATAAGAGCATTTCCCAGTTTGGTGCGTTCGAGAGGAAAAAATAATTTAAAAATTAACCAGAAAATAAGCAGTTTGGATTGGAATACACCCTTATCACATTATCTTCCCGCTCTGGGTTACTTTTTACTACAAAATCAGTCCGCTTCGGATTGTCTATACATCGGATTGTATAGACTCTTTGCTTTATCTCTCCCAATGGTCGTGACGTATAATGTACGCGTATCCCTTACTCTTGCATTGCTTCAGAGCGCGTGTTACGTCATGATTTTGTATTTCTCCGCTTGTCCACAAAAAACACCTGCACGCGATCTTCAGACAGATTTTGGTCGAGTTTTCACTTGTAAACAGTTACCTGGCTGCGCGTCCGACTCTATGTTGTATTAAAATGATTGCTACAATGATTATCTCAAGGATATATTCTAATACTTTCTCAAATATGTGTGGACTGCTCATTGAATGATGATTTAATAAAGTTATGGAACTAAAACGCCTTGTCTTGCTTTTCGGAGAAACACTCGCTGGAATTATTCATTGCCTTGTTCAGCCACGATACGACTGCAAAAATCACAATTATTATGCCTCAACTTGACGACTGCTTGTACTGATATAATTCCACTTCAATTACATGGTAAAGTTTATCGCCTATCACTTCCTAGTTGCTCACTCATCCCACTATTCACCATTCTATTCAGTTCATTCTATTGCACTATCCTTCGAATCTCCGCCCCTTCGATCATCGAATAATCTAATCGCTTTTTTCGTAATATACATATTCGTTTATTGAAGAAATTACTAAAAGAGAATTTTCAACTATGCCATTTGTTACCTATTTGAAGCAAATTTTAGCATACTATGTAGTACATATAAAAATCTATAGTCATATACAAGGGGTGAAGAAAATAATTCGGATATTTTTCAGGCTATTGATGGTAATTGCAGAAATTGGGTGTTCAAATATTTTATGTATTTTCAATACTGTTTGCTTAGTCTCTTTCGTCTTATTATATTCTGAAGTTTTGTTATAGTGATATGAATTTGTTGGAAAGTTTTTCATTGTCTACTACTGACTCATGTTTTTTCGTTCTTGTTTAGCTATTGAGGATACGTAGGCAATGTAAATTGCAAAAGTTTTCAAAATAATGTTGAAATTATGATTATGTTGATGAAATAGTCATACCGATAATTTTGAAAATGTTGCATTTTTATACGGTCTTATAAACCTCTGGGACGTATAAATTGTGTTTAGAAAATTTTATCCGAACTCTGGCAAGTGCAACATTTGAAATTCCAGTTTTGTACAACTAAAATTCCCCGACACTCTGAATTTCATGAAATTTTGGTGCTTTCCTGCACTAAAAACAGAAAAACATATTTTTAATCACTTCACTCCCAGGCTTAATTTTGCTTGTGAAGGGATATATACCAGGCTATGCGGTGTAAAATGTGTGTGTCATAAATAATTCCATAACTTCCGTGATATAATAGTAATGAATTTAAGGTCGTTAAGGGGTCTCAGGACTCTTAAAATTGGAAAAAAAAGAAAATAAAAGACCATTTTCAACATTTAACATCTTAAAATGTATTTGATTTTAAGACACAATTTTAATTAGAATAAAATATATAAGTATGTTCTTTCATTTCATGTATTTAAAAAATTATAAGATGAAGAATTAGCATTTACAGGGGACTTCAAACTGTTAGACATTTGACGAGCAAAAAATTGGCATAACAGCTTACGCGCACGATTACAAAATAAATATTACAACTAGAATGAAAATTTTGGTGCCTACTTATAACTAAGATTATAATAGTTACACTGAACCTAAATAAATGTGTATTTAAAGCATTTTTATATTTTTAATACAAAGGTGTAATGAGCCAATGCAAAATTTAGAAAATTTCAACAATATAAACCCCTAAAAAAATATTTTTTGTTTACAATAAAGAGGAAATTTTAGGTTCAGTTTATACAGACTAACATGAAACATATGCTTTGAAAATTGTATGAAAAAATATTCAGAAGTTTTTGAGATATCGTGCGCGTTATGCCCAAAAACGTCATTTGGAGAAAAATGGCTTCAAAGTTTTGGAAACACCGATTCAGCTATTGAGTTAGTATAATTCTAAATGCCATAACGTCTGTTCTAATGGGAATTTCAAGATAACAATTATATCAAAATGTTCAGAAAACATAGAAGTTTAACATCTAAAAAAATTAAAATTTCGAAAATTTTAGAGCTTTAAGAGTCCTGAGACCCCTTAAAGGATTTACAACATTACCATAATACGTATAAAATAACATATAAAACTTTCACATTATATACATACGCTAATATGCATACATACAATATATACCTAAAACTCAGGAATTTATTTTAAAGATGTATGGTATTGATCAAAATGACTTCTACTGTACAGTCTTGGAAAATCTTCACAACCAGAACACATTAGCCAAGTATCTTTCCTAACATGTTTAGTTGTACAAATACGGCATCGCTTTTGGAGACATTTCTTTCGATCTGTGTTTGGTATCTAAACAAGTTTATGGAGAATTTTAGTTTCGTCTTCTTTACTACAACGAGCAGAAAACATTTCTTTATAACTGTCACTGTACTTTAATAAGCATTTTATAATAAAATCTTTGAACCTAACATATTGACCACCAGCATTTCAATGAATGATGTGTAGTGAAAGTACGGGTGTACGTAATGGTCATTGATTACTGAAATGCGAGGACGTACATAGCGTACGTCCTAGTCACTGATTACTGAAATGAGAGGACGTACCGTACGTCCTGGGAATGAAGAGGTTAATTTCGGAAAGTTTCGAAATTTCATAAAATTCAAATTATCATAACTCGGTTAGTTTTGATCGTAGAAGAAAGGCAATATTTATTGTTTTACATTTCAGAGGTTCTAGAAAAGTTTGCTAAATATAAATTATAGAATATAGTTAACCTACAAAAAAAAAAAAAAAAAAAAAAAAAAAAAAAATTAAAAAGTGTAACTTTTTGAAAATTAGTTTTCAGTAAATATTTATCAACATAATCTTAATTCCTACTTTATTTCGAACTCTTTTGCAATTTACATTTCCTGCTTATCTACAACAGATAAAAAATTAAAGCATATTTCAATAGTTTTGACAGACTCTGTATAAAGAATTGCCTATGTGCAGAAATGAAGCAATATTAAATGTCAGTAAATCGACAGTTAATATTGTTTTATTTCTGCACTTTCTTTCAACAATTGTTTAGAATATTGCATTATACGTCATATGAAATAATGTAGCGTTAAAAGTAATGCAGTGAAAGCTGTCATGAAGTTTGCAGAAAGTGTCACATTAAATAAGTGCTTTTAATACAAAAAAATCTGCATTTTATTTCAAATTTATTTTGAAAGAGCTTTATAAAGGAGTTTGAGCTTTATAAGTGTATAAACAATTGAGTTTATTTAGATATTCTGAAATATATGAGAATATTATTTTGAAATGTGAAAACCAAGATGTAGCTCATAAGTAAATTTATAGTCAAGCCAAGGCTATCATAAGTTAAAGGGAAAGTTTCGATTCAGAAAAGAAGAAAAAACAATAATATTCAATATGTAAGATTGAAAGAAATTATTATGTATAGTAGAAATCCATTTTTACTCAACTTGTTAAAAAAAAAAAGAAAAAAATACTTGAGCATTGGATTTTTCCCTATGTAAGTATTCCAACATGTTATATTTTCTATCTATTTATGTTTCATTTTCTGGATTCAAAATTGCAAAACGTAATAACAATAGCTGTTGGAATAATTAACGTAATTACAGGTATTATTTAGATTATAATCTAAATTTAATAATCTTCAGTCATTTAAAATGGTTTATGTCTTCAGCTTATGTACCTGTCAACATGTTTAAAATAGCATTGAATATTGGCATATTATTCATGTAGCTTTTAGAAAAAATGCTATTAAAAAACTGTAACCAAATTAACTTTTATTTAGAAATATATTTGAAAGTGAAATAAATTATTAGATAATGGGAAGGTTAGATTAAATGCTTAAAACTAAAGTAGTTTTTATGAGAAGTAATTTATGTACTGTCTTCACGAGGCAGTGGCGTAGGTACATATTCAGCGCCCTGGAGCAAGTAAAGTTTGTGCGCCTTCTTGTCTCTCAAAAATGTTCAGCGTAATTTTGTTTTGAAGTTACACACACACACACACATATATATATGACTAACTGACCCGACCGGCGTTGCCCGGGCCCGTTATAATAACGTAAACAAAACTCAAGTTTGTATGATTTTATATATTCATAATATAGTTCAAATGAACCTGGTTTTAGGAGTGTTCCACTGCTTTTGGCAGCGTCTAGTGTGTTCCCGACAAACCTCTTTCTGAACGAAACACTGGCCTGGGTCCCCGCTACCAAAGGCAGTGTATGCCAGGAATGTTTCGTACGCGCCGGAGACAATTGAAAACCAAGTTGAATGAGTAAACCTCGTAGTAATCGAGCCCATAGAACCCGAGATAAGAATGCTAATCCTGGCGGTGGAACTATAATCTTTAAAACAATCGTAAGCTAAGTTTAATGGATCAATTTCCAGTGAAATAGAGCCCATAACAACCGAGAAAAGAATGCGCCGTTAATGTTCGAAAATGGTGGTAGCAGAAGTCTAAGATAAACTTTCACAATGTAGCAAGTTGCTGAATAGTAAGCTAAGTTTAATTATCCAATTACCGTTGAAATCGGGTACATTGAACCCGAGAAAAGAATGCACCATTAATGTTCGAAAATTGGTAACTGAAGTCTAAGACAAACTTTCATAATACAGAAAGTAACTGAATCGTAATCTAGGTTGAATGAACCAATTCCCGTTGAAATCGGCCCCCTAAAACCCGAGGAAAGAATGTACCCCGTTGCAGTGGAAAGTGCTTCTTACCCCCACCCCCTGTAAATTTAACGAATTGCCTTTAACATTAACGTGATATTTAATTTACGAATGAAATCCCATCCCCTTTAAAGTTAACCACTTACCTTTAACAATAGCGCGAATTTTAATTTACGGCTGTAATGAGTAAACGTAAGTTGATGCCGTAAAAGAAGATTAATATTCGAAAAAGGTGGTAGCTGGAGTAAAAGAAAATTTTTAGTGGTTTATAAAGTAGCTGGAGGACCCTATAACTATGCTAAAGGAAATTGCAAGACTATCGGATAATTTTTAAAGAAACTGCACCAAGGACTCTAAGAAGGCGATTAATATTCAAAATTGGTGGTAGCTGAAGTGTGAGTAATTTTTTTGTAATTCATGTAATAGCTGGAGGACCTAAGAAATTGTTAGGGAAAAAATCCTAGTGAATCGGACTATTTTCATAGGGAGACCAAAAGGAACCTACTGTTAATTGAGAGCAAGGCCTAAGATGAAAACATGATAAAAGGTTCTAGTACTTAGCGCTTTAGATTTTCAATTAGTCGAAATTAAGTATAGGGTATAAGTATTAATCAATAGAACATTTTTTCAAAGAAATGCTTAAAAAAAGAGCCCTAGAATCCCAATAAAAATATGAAGGTGTTGGCTCGGGAAGAGAAGTCCAAGACTCAATTTTGAAGTTATGCAATAAGAATGTGACATAATTAGTGGGTGAAAAATGCATGGCGCACAAAAAGTTACCCTAGTGGGCCAGTGTCTGAACTGAAATGTAGAAACGAAAATAAAACTCAATGGCAAAAGAGCCCCAAAAGCGAGGGTCGGATTAAAAGGGGGCAATTTATTAACAATTTAGGGCACAAAAACTTGAAGTGGCCTTGTAACAGGCCCCAGGGTCTCAACTGGAATTTAGCTGGGCAAGGGCTCCCAAGAAGGCGATTAATATTCAAATTTAGTGGTATCTGAAGTCTAAAAACTTTTTATGTTGTTCGTGTAGTAGCTGGATTTCCTAAGATATTGTTACAAAAAAAAGTTAGTGAATCAGACCATTTTTAAGGGAGATATAATAGGAGGTCCAAAAGGGGCCAAGTGATAGTTGAGAGCAGGACCCTAAGATGAAACCATGTTAAAAGGTTCTAGTACTTGGCGCTTTAGATCTCAATAAGTCTAAATTAAGCATAGGGTATGTATTAACACTTTGCAATCCGTTGTCGCCGCTGCGGCGACATTATCTTTCTTTGCAAAACTTGTTTTTGGCACCAGTAACAAAGGAAAATAAAATTTGCCTTATTTAATCAGAGCATTTTTGAAATTGTGTACTTGAAGGAAACTTCTTTCAAAAAAATGGTGCCGACCGAATAAAATTTGTGCAAGAGACTCCAGAGTCCAAAGGGTTAATCATTCCAATAAATCTTAAAGAAGCGCGAAAAAAAAGGGGGAAATTCTTAAAAAGGACACTAGGTGCCCAATAAAAATATGAGGCTGTTGACCCAGGGAGAGGAGTCTAAGTCTCAATTTTAATGTTATGCATTGAGAGGTTGACAATATTAGGGTCTGAAAAATGCATGGCGCACAAAAATTTCAAGGGGTCCAGTGTTTTAACTGGAATGTAGAAAGGGAGAATAATTAAATGGGAAAAGGGCCCCCAAAACGAAGAAGATCGGATAAAAAGGGGCAAGTTCTGAGCAGTTCAAGGCATACAAACTGAAAGGTGCTATAGGGGCGCCGATCATAAAAAATAAAAAATCTCAGTTCCAGGTGTATGAGCACATGTCTTGGACTACCCTCACCCAAATTTTCAGATTTCTACGTGCAATATATTTCACTAGCGACCACACATAGAGCGAAACTTTCTTTTATTAGTATAGACTAGCTGACACACCCGGTGTTGTCCGGGCCCGTGATAATATTCTTAAATGAACCTGAATTTTGCATGATTTTATTTCTTAAGGCTGTTCTTAAATCCAAAGGGGCCATTTTATGACACACGTTTTAATAAATTTTTGCTCAAGAACTGGCATGTGTTGCTATTAAGAAACTTTGTAATCGAAAGGCGTTTTCAGGATTTTTTGTAAACACAATAGATCTTACAGAAAACATTGCCAAAGTTGGCATTTTAAACGGAATTTCCCGACGAAAGCAGAAAAACCAGTCAACGAAGAGAAAAAAAAAATCTTGTCATACATCTTTAACACGATTTTGTCTGAAATACGAGCTCGATGACTCCGTGAAAAATCGGTTTAAAAAATTTAAAAAAACCCAGTCCTGTTCTAACGTATATACAAAATAGCTGACCGCCCGCCGTTCTGATTATCACATTTATAGACAATATTGAAACAGTCCCCGTTTTCATATTAAAATGTAATTTTTAACAGAAAAGGATGTTTAAATTACATTTTCTTTGCCGAAAATATTCTTTATAAATACTTTTGCACATCAAGCGCAAAAATCAATATAATACACATTTATATAGGGGAAATTACAATCACAGCATTGTACGAATACACGAAGCATACACATTTCAAACAAATACTTGAAAAATGATTTTACAAAAAACTAAATAAAATACGTATATATATATATTTAAAGAGAGGCCGCATTCTTTGGTACCAGACAGGCTGAAAATTCTTGGGGCAGACCATGTCGCTATTGGTCACAGAGAAAATTACAGAA
Source organism: Maratus speciosus (assembly GCA_963932465.1). NCBI lineage: Eukaryota > Metazoa > Arthropoda > Arachnida > Araneae > Salticidae > Maratus > Maratus speciosus. Next base: position 294,504,367 of record OZ010791.1, read on the forward strand.
TATATACGTTAGGTTTTAAAAGATTTAAATTGTCCTCGAAGCAAAGAAACTTTCAAGAAAAAAAAATCAATTCGTCTGCCTTGCAAAGAGAAATTAAAATCATTAAAAAAAATGCTTCAAAAAGTGACTTTTTTTAAAAAAATTATTAAATGATTTAACACTTTTCAGATCTAATGCTTATAGCAAATTTTAAAACTATTAGCTTCACCTGAGGGAGGGAACAGCTTTACCTGGTTTAGAGCGCACTGACCCAGCGGGCCAGTCTGCCTTATTTCATCCTAAAATTATGCGATTAAATAAGGTTTAATGCGGAAAAATACTGTTACAAAAAAGTGGTGTAATTTTGCATAGGCTATAATCAGGTTCTAAGAAACACTGAATTTGGTACTTAAATTTTTCTCTCTTTTTGAAGCTTATCGATTCTGCATTTGACATTTGCAATATTTTCAAAATCTCAAAAACAATACTCACAAAATTTAAGTTGTTACTTCCCCTCACCCCCCCTCCCGTCTAAATTTTGTCGCCGTTGGCTTGTGTGGAATATGTTTAAATCCAACTCTTATTATTGTTTTGTAATCTGTATTGATGCATATTTAGTTTCCACAAAACAAACAAAAAAAAACCCCTTCAAAATTTTCGTTTTCGTGGATTTCGTATGTAAAATGGTTAATAATTTTCTTCAACTTGTCAGGCTATATTTTTCCAAATCGTAAAATAATTATCGTAAATTACTATTGTTACATCATACATATAGGTTTCTCAGCGGTGAATTCTTTGGCTACCATTATTTCCACATAGTATTCATCATGATAAATTTCTAAAACATTTTTAGTAGAAATGTACCAGAAAGATTATTTTTTGGAAATAGTGGTAGCCAGTAAAGTGGCCGATGACAACCCTGTTAAATAAGTTTTGATTACTTTAAGATCTGAAAATCTTCAACAAACGTCTCCAGAAAAGTTACAGAAAAAAATCAGGCATGCTGAAACGGTGCTACAGAAGTTACTTGAGGCTGCAATATGAATTAAATTTCCTGAATAGAAGTCATTTCTTTCAACTGTGTATGAAAACATGTTTTAAATCGAAATAGTTGAGATTAAGCACAAAGTAAAACATCATAGGAATACGCTGATTGTAACAAGGTTCATCTATTTCTATACACTGTAAATAAAAAGCGGAAATACTACTGGCAATCTAGACGCCAGTACTATTTCCGTATTTTAACGGAACTTTTTCCCGGTAAATTGCAGAAAAATTTCCGTTAAATTCCAAAAAAACGGAAATTTTTCTGCAATTTACCGGGAAAATGTTCCGTTAAAATACGGAAATAGTACTGGCGTCTAGAATGCCAGTAGTATTTCCGTATTTTAGTCCGTTTTTTTTTTTTTTACAGTGTAATGTCTGATTAATAATGAAAAAAAAATATGCAAATATTTTAAGAAATCTTTATTTCTATTTTTCTAATTTTGCGCCCTTAGGATTCGTGCGCCTGGAGCAGTCTGCTCCAACTGCTCCACGGTAGCTACGCCCCTGTCACGAGGCTAAGCATAAGCATACATGCTATTACCTCAAAAGCAGAAATCACGTGCTAATTATCTCAAAAACAGAAATCACGTGCTATTACCTCAAAAGCAGAAATTAAGTATTCTGATTGATCCACGACTTTAAAAATTATTACCTTTGATTTCATTCTCGTTTTAACACTTTCCAACGATAGTTGAAAGCTGTTTATGAATTCTGTCTGTCTGTCTGTCTGTCCGTGCTCTAATTCACGTAGGTATAGTTAGGCTTCCATGAAATTTATATATGTCATTTGTTTTATTATGGCATGTTTGTTATTGAAAAGGAAGTGTGTAGCACTTACGGTTCATTTATAGGGACACACAAAAGAATTCTGTTACATTGTGGCCTATTGATTAAAATCCTTTGCGGTGTATTTTAATGATATTGCACTATTTAAAACATATTGAATTATATATAATCACTGATGTGTACCACGCAAGGTGCTTACTGTAGAATCTGGTTTGCATATAATTCATCGTGCATTTACAGGGACACACAAAAGTATTTGGCCACACTACTGTCTATGAAGAATAATTGCTAGAAGTGTGTTTTCAGTTGTAGTACGTTTTAAAATTTAACTAATTTTTTGGATATTACTTAGTGTTTATAAAGTCTATCATATGCAGGGCTACACAAAAGGTCTCACATATATTTCGTTTATTGACGGAAATTGCTGAATGGGAATTTTAAACTGTACTATGCGTTTAATTGAACTAACTTTTAGCAACTTGCGTTGGAAAGTGTTGTATAATCGATGCTGGATGCGTGATTTTTCGTTCTTGTTAAAGTATAGCCGGAGTTTCAAGAAATGTTTGTTATAGTTCTCTTAGTATTTTACTTGTAATTTTTATTTTTCAATGTACTATAATGTATTTAGTACATAGTACATTGTACTATAATGTATTTTCCAATGTACTGCAATGAATCTAAACTTTCAAAATGGTCACTAAAAAGTAGTTTTTTCAATACACGCTTGTTTTGTTGGATACTCCACTGAAAAAAATTATTGAGCACATTTTTTTTCTTAAAGTATCATTATTCTTTTTTTTATTTTTTAAACAATGTAGTGATATTGCAATTTCAATGGAAGTCTATAACATTTATTTAAATAAATTCTTTTACAATTCAATTTATAATCTTAACACACCTGCATTAAATTTCTGGAACGAACTAGTGTTCAAAATTTTAAATGCAATATCAATTCTTGGCAATTATTTTTCATATTATTCTGCAGTAATTTGTTACTTTTATTCTGTGGCGGTATTATAAAATGTTTTCGGATTAAGTCTTTATAAATATAAAAATTCATTTTGACAAAATATCTTTTTTTAACATTTGAATAACAAAGTTGAAAAGTGTTTACGAATTTGGTTTGTCTGTCTGTCCAGGTTCTAATTTGCGTAAATATAGTCCGATTGCCATGAAATTTATACATGTTATAGGGTATCATTATGGCATGTTTTGTATTGGAAATGAAGTGTGCAGTATTTACGGCTCATTTACAGGGACACTCAAAGGAATTCCGTTAACTTACTGTCTATGGAAAAAAATCGTTTGCGGTGTACTTTAATGATAGTACACTATTTTAAACATGCTGAAATTTATATATATCATTGCGTTGTACTACATGGCGCTTACTGTTGAATTTAGTGTGCATAGAATTTATCGTTCATTTACAGGGACACACAAAAGAATTTGGCTGCAGTACAAATTGAACAATAATTTTACTATTAAAGCCTATGAACAATAATTGCTGGAAATGCACATTCAGCTGTAGTACGCGTTTTTAAATTGAACTATTTTTTTTAAATATTACTTGGTGAGTATAAGTTCTATAAATCATATACAGAGCTGTAAAAAAGTTCTCAAGTACATTCCGTTTATTCACGGAAATTCCTGAATCGAAATTTTCAACTGTACTATTCGTTTAACCGAACTATTTTTTGTAGTATGCATACACATCTATAGATCATATACAGGGCTGCACAAAAAATCGGAAAATTTTCCAACACAGATGTTAATAGCAGAAATTCGGTTTTCAAATGCATTATGCGTTCTTCAAATTGTTTATTTCAGCATCATCTTTCCCTTTAATAAACTGGGAAGTTTAGTTACAGCTTTTTGAATGTGTTGGAAAGGGTTTAATAATTTATGCTGGTACATGATTTTTCGTTCTTGTTTAAAATCTAATAATAGGATACAAAACGAAGTAATTAGATAGTATTTTTATAGTTGGAAGGAATATGCATCATAATCCATGTTCCAGATATATGTTTTCTTGAGTATGTATGAATGACAAAAATGTAACAATAAAACTACTGATAAAGAAAAAAAAATCTTGCGTTAGCCATGTATTTCCATAAAATAAATAAATGATACATAAGCTCTCAAATAAATACTAGACATATTTGCAAGTGAAGATATAAAATTCCTTAAACATAGCCTTCAAAATGTAACACCTTCAATATCTGAAAGGATAAAAGATATCTACCGATCCGAGTCTCACCCATAAAAATGGTAAGCCAGAAGGTTTTTCACAACTGTCTTTTTCAACCGGTCACACACAATTTCGTATTAAAAACTTCCAGCCATCTTTCAGGGAAAATTGAAAAAGATATCCGTAGCTTTAGACAACAGTTCTAGGGTCATTCATTCTTTTTAAAGAGTGCTGACTTTTTTTTATTATTGTCCCAAGTATAGAATATAAGGATTTTTTGTTAAATAAATGCTTTGGAAAGTATTGTAGTAAGATCTAAATTCATATTTATTCGATTAGTGTTCTTTCTTTTATTTTTTAAATAATTGCTATAAATTTTTTTTTTTAAACGCACGTTGTGCTTCAAAATTATGGACCCATTTCATGCGGTTGTATTTCAATGAAATATACAGGGTGTTCCAAAAAGACCCGTACAAATTCCAAAATTTTATTTAAAGAAAAGAATAGGCCTACAGCAAAACTAGTTACAACAATAGATAGAATAACTTAAAAAGTTTTTTTCCACTGCCTTAGTAAACTTCAACATGAGATCCTTTCGTAGCACGAAGAATCTCAAGACGATTTTCCAATTCAATTCACGAACGTTTTAGCATGCTAACATCAACCGTTCGATTTCTATCGACACCAATTGTTTGATAATTTCTTTGCGTTTGAGTATTGGATTTTGTTTTGATAAACCGCTAGACACATTGAGCTTTCGCCACGAGATCAGCCATTTTGAATAACTGAATTCTTTAATAATAATAGTTTACGTGTTGTGCAGCGCCATCTATGACCAGAAACATACGGTAGAAAAAACTTTTTGAGTTATTCTATCTATTGCGTTTGAGTATCGGATTTTATTTCGATAAACCACTCGACACATTAAGCTTTCTTCACGAGATCCGCCATAACCGAATTCTTTAATCATGGAAGACGGTAGTATTCCGAGTGACGCAGCCTTAAGCCTAAAATCGTATCGTATCGTATCGTTAAAATCGTATCGTATCGTATCATATAAATCGTAGATGGCGGAACTCATATATACAGCTAACTCGACATCAAAGAAAACGCGAAAAGCCGCCTTTTAATGACTCAGCAGATATATGTCTTATTGTTCTGAATTTTCTAGAACAGTCTTATATTTGCAGTCTAATCGTATACTGAAATTTTTACATTTCTACGTGCAGTATATTTTGAGATCTAAATAGCCATTTTTAAAGTGAAAACGTTGGTATCATATCGAGGAAGTTCCTAATTTGAAAATCTCGAAAACGGTTCTAACGATTATTTTTAAATTGATACATAATATAAATGTGATTAAGGCGAGGTGAATAACACTTTTCTTTTTTCTGGGAAAACTCTCGTTCGTTAAATAATTCGATTTTTTTTTCTCTCGAAAATGACACGGGCGATTTTTTAAAAATCAAATAAATATGTTTTAGATGAACCAAATAACAATTTACTTGTTTCCAGCAAGACTCTTGTTCGTTTTATAATGCGCATGAAAAAGCGGACTATATTTCTTCGCCATTCTATGGAAATTTCACCGAAAATGGATGACACTGTATTCATACACATGCTTTCTTTTTAACCACTTTTGGGGAGAAAAATTTTGTCTTCCCACTGGCTGAGTGGCTAAGGGCCATCGTTTACTGATCATAAGATAGGCAGTTCGATACTCACTGGTACGTGTTTTCACATGTGAATGTTTTTTTTTTTAAGTCTGCTAGTTGACCATTATTCTCAGTTCCTTTGTAATTTTTTAATTGCTATTAAGTTAAATAAAATTACAATTATAATGACGCCAATTTGATGATGATTATTTCTTGGCAATTTTTCAACAATAAAAATATTACCATAAATTTTATAAATATATTTAATTTCAATCACTTTACAAAAAATATACATTAATAATTATTATTTGAATATAAATCACACGATCAGAAACGTAAAAAAACAATTCATTTCAGCTCTTCTTTTTATAATATCATTTTTTATTATTATGACGGTCAATCAATATATAATCACTGACATCCATAATATTATTATTATTATAATTATTATTTTCCTTGCATAAAAGCTATTGTGATGTAATAATTCTTTTATAATAAATAATTTAGTTGAAATGTTTTATTTATAAATATCAATGAAGTTTGATTACAGTTTACATAATAAGCATATCAGACTTCTGGTGTCGCCATCTTTTGACGCAATTGCGTAGTATTATAGAGAAATGTTTGATAAAAACGTCTATCCATCTATGTAACTATCCATCTATGAAACACCATCTATGTAAGGATTTAATAATTATAAATTAACATTTTGGATTTATTAATTTAAGGATAAAGTGTTTTTAAAGGAATATCAAATGAAACCCTCTGTGCGATCTGAGATTATACTTACCCAGTTGTTTTTATATACAAACTGCTATAAGGAAAATTGTAATAAAATAGTAAAAATTAAATCTGCATTAAATTCCATAAGTATCTTTTTTTTAATCATTTTATCACTAACCTCAAAAAAGTAATGATATCAATGCAAAAACCCTTGACGGGTTAAAAGTTTCTGACGCAGCACTTTATCTTATGCTCTAAGAATTTTAAATATGGAACTTAAAAATACTGATATCAAATTTTGAGTGACGTTATGCTATTTCTTAAAAAATATATTTGTATTTATTTCATCATTTTATTTTTGTTTTATTTATAATCGCATGTGCAAAAGTTATGTTCAACATGAAAAGCTGCATAAAATTTTATTCGCTGTTGCTTTATCATTTACATCTCTCATAAATTCAAAATATGAGTTTTAAAAGATATGATATAAAATTTAAGTGACGCCTTGATGTGACTTTAAAAGGTTTGTTTTAAAATTCAATTTAAATTATTTTTGACTTGGTTAAAATATTTTTTTACATCTACACAATACTTTTAATTTTCCAATTCACTGTTAAATATATCACTTTCATTGAATCTATACTATGCATTGAAATGTATTTATTTCAATAAATTGATTTATCTTTTGTGTCACGCTATTCAAAATTGTGAGTAAGATTTATGTAAATGGTTTATTTGCGTCAAACTATCCTTTTTCATACATTTCATGTAGTTTGGACACAATGACGCAAATAAACCATTTACATAAATCTTACTCCCAATTTTGAATAGCGTGACACAAAAGGTAAATCAATTTATTGAAATAAATACATTTCAATGCATAGTATAGATTCAATGAAAGTGATATATTTAACAGTGAATTGGAAAATTAAAAGTATTGTGTAGATGTAAAAAATTATTTTAACCAAGTCAAAAATAATTTAAATTGAATTTTAAAACAAACCTTTTAAAGTCACATCAAGGCGTCACTTAAATTTTATATCATATCTTTTAAAACTCATATTTTGAATTTATGAGAGATGTAAATGATAAAGCAGCAGCGAATAAAATTTTATGCAGCTTTTCATGTTGAACATAACTTTTGCACATGCGATTATAAATAAAACAAAAATAAAATGATGAAATAAATACAAATATATTTTTTAAGAAATAGCATAACGTCACTCAAAATTTGATATCAGTATTTTTAAGTTCCATATTTAAAATTCTTAGAGCATAAGATAAAGTGCTGCGTCAGAAACTTTTAACCCGTCAAGGGTTTTTGCATTGATAATAGTTTACGTGTTGTACAGCACCATCTATGACCAGAAACATACTATAGAAAAAACTTTTTGAGTTATTCTATCTGTTGTTGTAAATAGTTTTGCTGTTGGTCTATTCTATTTTTTTTAAATAAAATTTTGAAGTTGTATGGATCTTTTTGGGACACTCTGTATATTGTACGTGAGTGATGCAAAATACATTTTATTATATTCACACTAAAAAGTTGTGGATACCCAATCTGTCTTTTTATCTTCTACTGCACGAATAACATTTAGACGGATAGTTGAATTCATTCAACAATTGATGAAGAATGCATTGAGTCATTGGGTTAATAATAGTTTTCATACTGTTATTTAAAGTAGTTGTTAGAGGTAAAGAACAACTTTTTACGAATTTCCACAACAAAAAATCGCGGTTTTACTGAACTGCCGAATGCAAAATATTTAGTAGTGTGTACGATCCATCGTGTTCAAAATAGCTGCTAATCACTAGCCTATATTTAGTGGGTACTCTAAGCTTTAGCGATAGCATTTTAAACTTTAGGCCATCCTCCTTCTAATGATTTGTAGGGAATATCCTAAAATGGATTGCACGTTTTTAAAATTCAATGACAAGTAAACAGTAATAGGTACTGAAGTTATTCTTGCATGAGATTAAAGCGTAAAGTTGACAATTTTTTGACATTTTTCAAACGTGCTCTGAGTTTTCTAAATGTTTTCTTGGGTACTTTATTTACATTATTAAACGGCAAAGCTTTGTTAATGTATTTTGGAAGTGTTTGAAAGAGTTTCATAATCTTGATGCATGATTTTTCTTTCTTGTTTAATAGTAATCTTGATGCCATTAATCTTGAGGACGGGGTATTTGATGACATTAAATCTCGACGTGCGTTGCAGGCCTTTCCAGCGGAAGTATTTAAAATAAACTTCAATAAGAAATATATCAGTTTTATGCTCGACATTTTTTTTTTTTTTTCAACAATCGCACACAAGACATTTTGAAACAATTTTAAACATAATTCTAAGAGACTAGTTCAAAGTATATTCCATCGTAAAAAATAACGATTTCCTTTTAAAATCCCATTTTCTTTTCAACTATGCATTTATTTTAGAACTAACTCATCCTTCTGTAAATTCAGGTTTTCTTAAAAGCGAATTCTCTTCATGTTTTTACTACATTGCTTTAAAAGAAGAAACATTCTTTTTTTTTTTATGAAAATCTAGAAATTCTAAAAAGCCAATACGAAACAAGTGACATCTTGTTTCTATAGGAGTTCAGAATTTTGAATTTCAAAATGAGATTAAACAATTCATCATTTTCTGTCATATTACAAAATATATTAATCCATTATGATTACTTTTTTAACAAGTCAAAATAAAAAAATTAATGTGTTTTATCTCTGCATCCAGCTCTGTAGTCGTAAAAAGTCCCAAGATAGGTACTATATTTTAAAAAAGTCGGAAATTGTCCGTCAAACGTGGCAAATGAGATTCGTTCGTACTATAACTAGTTTTATAAATATTCAGATCTTGGTGCAATAGCTGTTGCACTCTTATGAAAATTGCATGAATACAAAATTTATTAGGATTATCTATATATTAAATTCAGTAATACGGAACTAATATAACTCCGTCTTAAATCTGTTGCACTCTTATGAAAATTGCATGAATACAAAATTTATTACGATTATCTATATATTAAATTCAGTAAAACGGAAATAATATAACTCCATCTTAAATAGGACGCAATCACCATGACAACCTAAAATCAATACCCATCATGGGATATCATTGAATTACGTATGGTAGGATTTAATAGAATAACCACCATGGCAACCTAGAATGGTTACCTATCATGGGATATCATTGAATTAATTACGTGTGATAGGATTTAATAGAAAGAATAAAACTTTTATTAATATCTTTTTATGTTTTGATTTGATTTTCATAAAAGTTGAAATGGTTCGACAAAATTCTGCAACGATTATACATATAATATTTCAAACCATTCGGTTGGGTAGTTTTTGCGTTGTTATATGCTGTGACACGGACGGACCAGGCGACGACTATAGGTGCTAAGTGTTTATATAATTACGAACGCACCTAAAAAAAGAACAGGTAAAGAAGATAGAGCAAAAGAAACGAAATAATGTAACAGCATGTCCTTAAATGGTTTGATGCTCTCACATTCATTTAATTTAAATTAATTTTGTACGAAAGATAGAATTTTGTAATCTAATTTTCACCCACTACCTAATATTTAAAATTACAAAATAAATAAATAAATAAATAATAATAATAAAAAAAATAAATAAATAAAAAATAATAATAAAAAAATAAATAAAAAAAATGCACACAGGTGTGTTTCCGATGACACTACAAAATTTTAATACTTTAAAAACTTGATCATCTAATATGCAAAAATGAAAATTTGCTTGTCTGTCTCTCTGTAATTCTATACAAATCCACAGTTTGGAAGCCAGAATTGTGAATTGTTACGTACAGTCGTGGGGGAAAAAAAAGTAAACACCCCCTACTAATTCCTCAACAAATTATCGTAGAAGAAAGTTACTGGTACCGAACGATTGGAAATAAAGTTTTCTTTTAAATGATGTATATAAAATTTGCTTAGGGGGCCATCTACATGTTAAAACGAACTATAACTTTGTTTTTTTCAATAGCAATACACAATTCTGACAGCATAAATGAACTCTACACCCTTTAATTAGCCTAAAAACAAATTTTTATGCAATTCGTACCATAAGTTTCCGAGAAATTAATTATTTTAAAACGAGCGTATTTTAAGGGCTGTATCCAAATTGAAGTTCTATACTCTATTGTTATCCGAGAGAGCCCCCTGCCTTGATGATCAAGGCACCTTAAGCACCGCTCAAACAGTCAATGGAGCCTGTTAGATAACAGGACGGCAGGAGAAATTTCAAAATATCTACTCAGTTCTATCATAAACGGCCCCTTAAACCATCATTTTGCCGTTTTTTTAAGCATAATTTCAAAACTACTTGGAAGAAAAATGTGGAATTTTGGATTTCCATAAAGCAGGACTTAAAAAATCTAAATTCATCAAAAAAATTGTAGGTTGCAATTCATAATTTTTTCGAATATTAATTTCATAATTCATATCATAAAATTATAAAAATTGCAAATGCAGCGTATTTATGTTTGGGCACATTAGTATTATTGCTACACAAAAAATTAGCACATTAGGAGCATAATTTCAGGAGATATAAATAAAAATATGAAAATGTAATTTAACATTATAAGGACCAAATTTTGAATGTTTATACTTCAAAAACTTATCACTGAAATGACTTGAAATTTTGTGTCTAGGCATAGTTTGAACCGAAGATTTGAAATATCTTGTTAAAATTGGGTATTGCTATTGAAAAAAATGAGGTTTGGTTTCATTTTAATATGTAGATGGCCCCCTAAGCAAATTTTATATATATCATTTAAAAGTAGACTTTATTTCCAATCGTTCGGTACCAGTGACTTCCGTCTACGATAATTTGTTGAAGAGTTAGTAGGGGGTGTTTACTTTTTTTTTTCCACGACTGTACACGTGTATTAAGAGGCTACTTCAGTCAGGCGAAAAGACCCGTTCGCTAATGCTAATCCTATGGAAGAAATTTATAAAGATATCTCGGTTGCATTTCAATACTTTTAAATGATTTCTTTTGCATTGGATAACTGATTGGATCTCTATGCAGGCCGTTTTTTTTTTCTTTTTCGATTTTCATTACAGATTTTTTTTATGAGGATGTTTTCACTTTCGAAACCGGTTCCGAAAATGAAAGTGTCCCCATAAAAAATATCTGTAAACAAAATCGAAAACGTAAAAAACAACCTTTGTACAGATCGATCTTAGCTGTCTAATGCAAAAAAAAATCATTTAAAAATATTGAAATGAAACCGAGATATCTTTAGCATGTAAATGTATAACGTCATATGAGTTTGAAAATACGTATTGAAACATGATAAAAACTCTATTATGGAAATATTAACATGTTATAACATTTTGAAGTTCTCTGAAGTTCTTTTTGAAATTTTTAAATCTATTCCATATATACAGGGTGATTAAAAAAAGATGGGAAAAATTTTAAGTGGTGATAGTACACACCCAAACAAACATTTTGTATCAAAGAATGCATGGTCGAAAACTAAACGTAAAAAAGTTAGAGGGCGCCAAAAGTTATGTTCTTATACGAGGCAAAAACACACAATGAACGATAAGTTAAGTTACGAAAACAAATTTAATGGCATTTGATTACAATAAGTGCTCAAAACATTGACCGGCAGCTGTTAAGCACGCAGTACAACGGCGAAGAACAGATTGGCGAATTTTCTGAAACACACCAGGCATATCGCGAACTTCCCCTACAGCAGCCGAAAGCTTGGCGACAAGTTCTTCTGCGGATTCAGTGGGAGTCTCATACACAAGAGCCTTTAGCTGTCCCCCCCCCCCCCCACACACACAAAAAAAAATCGAGACATGAAAGATCTAGCGAGCGCGGTGGTGCCTGGTGTGTTTCAGAAAATTCGCCAATCTGTTCTTCGCCGTTGTACTGCGTGCATAACAGCTGTCGGTCAATGTTTTGAGCACTTATTGTAATCAAATGCCATTAAATTTGTTTTCGTAACTTAACTTAATCGTTCATTGTGTGTTTTTGCCTCGTATAAGAACATAACTTTTGGCGCCCTCTAACTTCTTTACTTTTAGTTTAATTTTTTAGGTTTATACTATTTTTTAATTTTTTAGACATTTTAGACATTTTCTCAAATTGGTAATATGTTTTTTTTTCTTTTTTAATCCATTTAATCATAATTTATTTTTAACTTATTTGTTTTCCAATATTTTATTTCTGGATTTATTGGGTGTGGTACTGCTAAATTAGTATTCTTTAGCTTTTTTATGGCTAATACGAAGATGAAACCACACACTTTATTTGTGGAAATCAAGGTATTTAGGACCTGATGAATCTATCTTGGTTCTACAAATTTTCGTAATTCCTTTTATCCTATTTTACTATGTTTTTAAAATCCATGTTGCAAATACTAAGGGGATCAGTTTTATAGTCAATGAATAATTTTCTTTTTTATTTATACTTTCACAATTTTTGGTAATATGTAATGGTTTTTGATGGTTATGTATATATATTCTGTTAAATGCTTTAGAAAGTTTCAGAGAGAAAAGTTTTTTAGGTTTATAATTTAATTTTAAATGTCTAAAATGTTTAATGTCTTTGAAAAAATCATTTTCCAAATGGTTGTTGTAATTTGTTAAATTGTTTTTTTTTTTTTTTTTTTTTTTTTTTTAATCGTGAAAAAATTATTTAAATAACAAACTTTTCATCAAAAGGTTTTAATCTCGGTTTCAATCCAAATAACATATTATATTTACTAAGTAAGTAGGCAATCTGTCATCCGGCCTAAATGAAAAAAGAAAAAGAGTGAAAATTACGTAAACTAACACGCAATCGTTGATTTTTCAAAATTGATTTTTCTAAATAAACATTCTTAAAATTCCGGGCAACGCCGGAAACTTTAGCTAGTAAATTAATAAATTTATTTTAAGGCATTTTTCCGTTTTCCGACCGCATGTGATAAATCTCCAAATAATCGTTATAGTTACAACTGTTTACGAGTAAAAAAAAAAAAGAAAACAAAACAAAACAGTGGAGTTAATTATGCGTCAAACTACTTTCGCAAAAATATAACAAGTGGCTTTGAAACTGAAACTCCAAAATATTTTAAACACTTAAAAGTAGAAAATATAAATAAAAGTTAAAGAGTAATATCTATATATTTAAAAGACTAGACTGGCTGTTTTTTCAGTCATCAGCTCTGAGTTTTCTAATGAACCAGTTTTGATAATTATTTTTTTTCAATGAAAGATGCTTATTTATAGATGTGCCCATAGTAGCTATTTTTTAAAATATTTCTATTTTAGATTTTATTTTTAATTGTTAATGTTTTTTTATGAAATTTCATCAAAATGATGGCAATTGGGTTGTTACATCCATTGTTGAAGAGAAATGAGAAATCATGGGGTTGATTTACTGATTGCTAGCTAATTTGCCCGGCGTTGTCCGGGTGCGTCAAAAAACATCACGATTTGCGAAAAGCTCTGAAAATCATAATAAGATATCGCGAAAAAAATTTAAATCACTGCACAAATTTCGAAAAGAGAAAAAAAATTATATATCGTGTGCGAAGATTGAAAGTTGATTCCTTTCTGTAATGCGAAAAGATGGTAGCAAATCGCTAAAATACACTAAAAATCACATACAAAATTCCCGAAATACTCGAAAATTGCTGTACGAAATCCTAATAAACTTTATTGAAATGAGGGCAGTATTTACTTTAGGTCAAAAATGGAATGTCAAAAAATTGCAGGAGATCGCAAAGAAACGTAAAATCGCATTAAAAATCACAAAAAGTTCAAAAATCACCAAAGTCAAAATTTACTATAATTGCATAAAAGTTTTAAATCTAATTCCTTTGACTTGTGGGCTCTCTTAAAATTTATGTTTAGGAAAGCATGCTAAGCATTGTATCATGTTACTTTTATTCATAATTTAATTTACTTGGGTTCCCTTAAATATAATTAATATAATCCCTTAATTTAATATTAGTTTTTGTTGCATTAAAATATCTCAATTTGTTGATTTTCTGTAAGCGAGTAAACTCTATTGATTTACAATGGGAGTCTATGGGCATTTGGCGACTCATTTTGGTCACCAAATTTGGCGATATATCGTCAAGTTGGAGACAAACGTGGCGGCATTTGGCGACAGAACTGGGTTCCCCCCTTCGGTAACCCCCCCCCCCTTATAGGTATGCAGATTCATTAAATGCTGTTCAATAAGCGCACAAAAATTCAAAAATCTCTGTACGAATTCCGAATAAACTTTTAGGTAGATATCGTAAGAAATACTACCTATTGCAGTCGTTAGCATGGTGCGAGTTTTGAAAAATTCCTTCATAAATTTTCCTTATATGACCCCAGGAACCCAAAGCCACACCCACCTAAAAAGTTTATATATATATATGTATGTATGTACTAAATTCTGTCCGCACGATGAAAGTCACAATTATGCACGGATCGTCTTCAAACTCGCCAAACATATTGAGATGGATAATATCTCGGCGGGGATTGCAAATGAGAAAAATCGGCCCAAGGTAGCAATGGGGGGAGGGTTAAAAATTTTGTATACCGCCTTAACATGATTCTGATAAAACCACCTCTTACAGAAAAATGACAGGCAAATTAAAAAAAAAGAAAATTCGTTACAGCAATTGCTAACAATTAAAAGAAAAAAACACACACAATAAAATTCTTACCACAACAATTACTTTTCTATTGCAAGATGTCCACGCGAAAAATAAAAATCTACATATATATATATATATTACGCTATTATATCTCCATACAGATAAGGGGGGGTTACCGTAAGGTGACCCCGTTCCTTCGCCAAATGCCGCCAAGTTTGTCGCCAACTTGTCGATATCTCTAATATTTCACCAAATTCCCATATACTTTCATTGTAAACTATTAGGGTTTACCTACTTACAGAAAATCAACAAATTGAGATATTTTAATGCAACAAAAACTAATATTGGTACTACTTGGTCATACCGTCAACCAAAGATCTATCCCCAAACTATAAGATTAAATGCCAATAGTGGTTGATCGTAAATGTCACATTCACTTGACTTTAAGCAAATTACACATCAACAAGTGATTTTTATTTCGACGTTTTATTTGTATTTTTTAGTAATGTTATACTAAAAATAATATACTAATACTAATGTTATACTGTTCATTCGTTATTTAAAATAAAAAATTTACTTTTAACTTCGAAATCTAACCTGCCCCTGTAGGCAGGGATTTTTTTGAAAAGAGCACAAAATTTACTATATTGGGTTAAAAGAAAGAAACCATATTCTTTTCACTAATGTGGAAAAATCCCCTCGAAACTTAAAAAATTGCTAAAAATCGCATACAAAATTAAATACAAAAAATCTAATCAAAAAATCGAAAATTGGCCTTCGAGGTGTAAAACTTCATATATAGACGTACCTTTGTCCCAAATTTTGTAGTTCTACGTGCCATACCTTATCATTATAGATAAAGAAGATTGGGATTTATCGATTATATCCTTATTGATGCCATTTTCATATTACAAATAAAAGTAACTTTTTTGCAAATTTTGATCAAAAAATGACATTAGTCTTTAAAAAACATTCATTCTCTCTCATAAATCTTTTACATTTCAATATTTTTTCATTAGGCTGATACTGAATTCGAGAAGCTCGGCGAAATGATTCAGTGAGCGAAAATGATGTCATATTTAAAACAAAATGATCATTTTCCTTGATAAAACTAAATGTTTGACCACGAATGCGTCTAAAAGACAAATTTCTGAACTTTTTATTCGTGTCTACTGAGATTAAAACCTCAAGTCAAGAGTGAAAATGTTCACATGAAACGTTGTGCCGGACAAACGTGACTTTAAGTTTATTAGAAAAGAAGTTCTGTTCAGACGTTCACCCGATCTGACGCCATGTGATTTCTATCGGTGCGGATTCATAAAGGATCGTGTATATGTGCCGCCACTACCAGGGGACCATTGCAGCTGTTGCAAGAATGACCCCACAAACACTAATCAACGTTTGGGAAAAACTGAGCCATCGACTTGATGTGTGCCGTGTGAGGAAAGGTGCTCGCATTGAATACTTGTAAGCTTGTAGGTAAAACTGTTTTGAGTTGCTCTTTCATTTTACGTATTAATTATAATTTTAAGTTTTATGTAATAAATACTACCAAGCATTAAAACCCCGATATTACTTTTAATCCTTTAAGACCGGAATTTTTTTTTTTGGTAGAAATTAAAAGTTTGGGTGGTTTCCCCTTATCGATACGATCGTATTTGATTGAAAAAAAAAATAAAAAAAATACCCGATGTCAGGTTATGCCAAGGGAGGACCCACACAATTGTGTGAGTTCGGCCTTAATGTAGCCGTTTTGGGGCTAAATCTACACAGTTGTGTAGTTTGGGAGTATGTGTGCAAATATCTAAAAACAAAAGTTTAAGCAAAAAAAATATTGTTGTTTATTGAGATAATTTTCATCAACCACAATGAAAATGTTTGAAAAAATTTTTGTTTTTGGACAGTCCACTACAATTTCATTTTCTGAGACGTGCTCAATACTCGCACCCCCCTTAAGAGCCGTTGACAAATGGTATGCCCTTCACTCCGTTTGGATTGTGCCTGATCCTTCAAATTTCTTTTTTTTTTACTTTTTTCAGTAGCGGTATTTTGTTGAAATACCGATCGAAGTACATAAAACTAGGTCTGAACCAAAGTAAGGAATACAGCATGTCCTAAGCCGAGATCCTTGTGGATCAGGTCTGTACTGTCCCACTGGTATACTACAAAATTTAAAACTATCCCAGAAGATGCTGTTACAACAGAGTGTGGTTTGTTTTTTATACACTGCTTTACTGAGGCACGTCCTAAAAAAAGGAATCTTCTGCTCATCTATGGAAAATTTTCCCTGATTTCCTGGTAAATTCAAGCAGACACTACCGAATCTGTCGAGCATTTTCTTAACTTTCCATAATTTATTATTTATTCTTGGTGGTTTATTTGCCGTGTCGACAAAATGGAATGAATTTATCAAACTTAAAAATCTATCTCGTGGTATGCATATAACTCATATAAAACTTATAAATCATATATGACATCTATAACTCAGAGCAAAAACATACAGTTCGTTACATGTGCATATTATGCATCTAATACTATTAATTTTAAATAGAAATCATGAATAGTACAAACCTATGTAATTTAAAATTAATCCGCTTTAAAAATGAAATTAATAAAAAATAAATTGCTAAAAACATAAGTTTTTAAAAAATCACTTAAAAATAAAAATTTTATATATTAAGAATTCTATCTATTTTGGAAATGGTAAATGCCGGACCCGCACAATTGCGTGGGTCACAAATCTAACTCTACATTATAGTTGGCGCTCTCTAGTTGCGTCTTATCAAAACATCTGAAGCCAATTAACTCGTATAAATGTGCAGATTTCGTTTTAAATCTCACAGAAACAGGAAATAGTTATTCTCTTTTACTTTAGTATAACCCGCACAATTGTGCGGGCCAGGGCTTAAAGGGTTTATTAAAGGGCTTAAAGGGCTTAAATACAAATTTGAGTGGTGCGTATGTAAATTTTCAGAATGTGAAAATGACGTAAGGTTTAGATTTTATAGGGAAAATATTATATGATGTGACAAAGCGAAATCCTTTTTGCTGATTTTTCATTCCGTCAACACCAAACATAAGAGCCTCAATCGGTAACTTTATCATAATTACTCATCTTGATTATGTATTCTAATGCCGTTTAATTTTTCAATAATTTAAACAGTTGAAGTTTGTGGAAATAGTATATCGGTAACTTTTGATTAAAAATATTATTTGTTTTAAGAGTTAGACAACCAATGTGTAAGATGAATTTTTTATTGTAATTATTTTTGTAGATTTATTATAAATTCGATCGAAGAGTTCCTTTCTAAACATTTTCGTTCGACAAAGTTCGACTGGTTCCAACTCGTATATTTTAAAAATACTCTTTTGATCAATTGATATTTTAATATTAATTAAATTATTATTATACTTATTGCTCTATTCTAAAAAAAAAGTAACTAACGTTGTCACCGCCGCTGTTCATGAATTTTTTATGACCGGGTGTCTTTCTTCGTTAATATTAAGAAAACTACTGCATACAAAAATATGAAAATCGGTGGTATTATAGAGAAATGTTTGATAAACAGGCTGATGCAGACAGATTTCAAATCAAATAATTATTTTAAGAGATATTTAATGTTAAAGTTGGTCAAAATCGTTCCTTTAAAAACGTTTTATAGGAGCAACTCGGGCCACTGTGAGATAGATCTCCATGCTAATTCAGCTTAAAGTAAACCAAAGATGATTCTAGTAATAAAATGTTAATTTGATGCCTACATTCAAGGTGAATATTTCGATCCTGTTTTTCAAACAGAATCAATGTCCATTTAAAATTACGTCTTTCACTTTCGATTTCAGAAATGATTTTTCAAATAGTACTAAATCTGTTCGTAAGAGCTTTAAGCCAATTTTATCATATCAAAATTGCTTTCAGTCAACCATAAGTTTAGAATACGAACTGAATTATTTCAACTGAAAGAAAAAATGCCCAGGCCTGGAGTCGAATCCATGACCTTTGACTTCTACCTATTCTACCCGGATCGACAATAGGTGGACACATTTCACTCAGATAACCTTATTGGAAATAGCATCTGGTCTGCCATGTACACAGCTAAACAGCTGTGTAACACAGCTACGGTTCTGATACCGTAGGTATCAAAACTCCAATAAACGATGGAAACGTAGATAGGCGTTTAAGCAGGCGAGAAACAACTTCAGAAGCTCTATGACATATCCAAAGGTAATTAATTGGCAAAGTGATAAATTTTTAATGCAATTTGTTCTGTAGTTCATTGTAGGATTAGTAGGATTGTTAAAGTAAGGGTAAAATTCCTCGCAACAGGCCATATGGCCTACTTTAAAGTCAACTAATGATAAATGTATTCATTTCTGATCTTTGATATTGCAATTATGTGTTTCAGCACAAAAATGTTGTACTAGATCACATATTTTCAATAAGTAAGGTACCTTGCATCATGAGATAAAAAAATTGGTGATTTGATAGTTTTCCAGAGACTGTGAAGTAGTGAACTTCATAGAAGGACCCTTGAGGACCCAACTATACTACGTCTGACTCTGACAAATTGCACATGTCAATTTTAGACCTATATATATACACTATATGGCCAAAGGTGACCGGTCACTTGCGATTTTAGACGTTTTGTTAAATATCTAGAAAATACTTGAGGAATAAGCCTGAAACTACACGTGTGTAAACAGTATAGTATAGGTCAAATATTTCAGCGAAGATTTTTCCCGAAACCCCTAAGGGGCCCCTCAACAAATTGAAAAAGAACGAATAACTTTTGGATAACCCTGTAAAAACTAATGTAGCAAAAGCGTTCAAACTCGAGATTATTAATAAGTGGCTTATTGTAATATACTGTGTTCATTTTTATGAGGATAGCATCTATATTCGTAGAGAAACTAAGGTTTTTATAAAAACAGTCCCAAATTTCGCCAAGTTTTTTGCTTATAATTTGCAGAGTTCTTAATATAAAAAAAAGTTTTTTTCAGAAAATATGACAAACAACATTATACATAATACTCTGCAATCAGAATTAAAAATAATAAAAATTGGATGAAACATGAGCAGGTTTACAAAAAAATGTTTCACTGCACATACGCAAATGCAATCAAAATACAATATGCATAATGTATTAGCTAAGTATATAGAGCAATGTTTTTGAAAGTCTCAAAATCATAGCCTGAAAATTCTGAAAATTATCGTCGATAGCTCGAAATCCGTTGTTCCCTAAATGAAGCAAAAAGATGAGGGGTTGTACCAAATATCTGTAGATTAGTGCCAAGATAGCGTATACAATATTAGCGTATACAATTTGTTTATGATTGTAGACCATATAAACATTTTTGTTTTCGCATTGATCACCTATTTAATTCAACCCCACATTCCCAACGCATTTTAAGGTACTCAATATGACCGCATAAACTAAATGGGAAAATGTATTTTAATAATAATAATTTCTACAGGCTATTTAACAATATTTTTTTCTTTTTGATGGCACTGTTGTAGGATTATTAGCATCCCGTTTCGACGAAATACTCTTATCCTGAATAAAGCAGATATCTGGATCATCTGAGGTATAAAGCCTGATACTTCCCATTCATCAGCATTACACAAGGCCGTATTACATTTGAAGATGAGAGTGTTCAAATAACACAAACGGCCAAAACTAGAGCGGTGCAGAGGGGGCATGTGCCCCGGGCACATGAACGAAAGGCGAAGGGGGCGTCAAATGAAGTTTTTATTTGTCGATTAATTATATGTATATATATATGAAATATGAATAAAAATGTCTCGCAACCAGAAAACTAAAAAATAGTAAAAAAACAAAAAGAAAACTGTAATCAAAATAGAAAACCGACAATAACGAAAATAGAAAAGGTAAACACTAATCCGGTTATAATTCAACATCAGTAATTCTAAGCCAAAAAAAAAAAAAAATCATTTAAAACTATTAAATTGCAAGCGAGAAACTGTAAAAAGAACGCTCCCATAGATTTAGCATTAGCGTTCCAATGTCTTCGCGTGACTAGTGTAGTCTCACGTGAAAACATTTGCACGCTAATGTTAAACCTATGGGAGCATTCTTTTCAGAATTCTTGCTGGAATTTCAATATTTAATTTTTTTTTTCATATGATATCTGAGGTCAATATCCAACATTGTGCGTTTTTAATTTTTCGAATTTGGTTGCATTTTTTTTAATGAGGATACTTTAAATTTCAGAACGGGTTCCAAACAGTTTTTCAAAAATGAAAGTGTCCGAATATTAAAAACAAAAAATGCAACCAAACCCAAAAAAAGCACAAAAGCACAACATTCGATACTGATCTCAGGTATCCCATAAAAAAAAGAAAAAAAAACCCCAAAAAATTTAAAAGTAATAAAATGCAAGCGAGATATTTGCCAAGAATGCTCCCATATGTTTAATATTACCTTGCGAATGTCTTCGTGTGACTAATTTAGTCTCATAATTCATATAACGGAGACTTTAAAAGCCTCAATACTACAACTATCGAAAAATCTTTAAAAATGAAATCTGTATATACGGAATCCGCTCTTTAAAAAAAAAAAAAATTATATATTTTCAAGATAGAGAATATGAACAATTATACCTGCTAAGATATACACCTGTTTAAAGCGGAATAATTTCGGTTCGGTTTTCAATGTTTTAATGAATCAATATTTGGCAAAGCTGATTACGTAGTTCACATTACGTCACACCTAAAATTTTCAAAATCCGGTTATTAGAGATTTATTAAAATTCTCGTGGTAAATTTTCTTTTTAAGTGGGTGGTGGGGGGGGGGGGGATACATGTTTTCCACGGGCGCAAAAAAGGCTAGTTTTGACCCTGAAATATTTAATTTTCTGATACCAATATATAGAAGTTGACATGCACGATTAAATCCGGGGGAAACATTTGAATAATCGGGGCAGAACCAAGTTTTTCACGGTTTTTAAGAACATTGAAAAAATTGTCCTATATTTGAAATGGCGTACTGCGCTTGCTATTGAGTGTATATAAAAGTTGTAAATATGAAAGTTGTAGGGAATTTTATCTTCTTTAATATTGTAATTGACAAATAATATGCTACGGCAACAAGTCTCGAGATATTTCAATAAAATCAAAAAAAGTCTCAAAAGTTTGTTGTTTTTTGGCCACAGAAAAGCCTTAAAAAATTTTGTTAGAAAACTTGGTTTTTCCATGTTGGCATCATTATAAACAATTCTGGAAAATAAAATCTTTTACCCGACCTTTGGCAAGGTAACCCCCTTTTTTTGGTACATTTCCCCTGGGCTAGTAGCATACCCGACGTTTCGTCGCAGAAAATTACAATATTCTATCACACCATTGCATATATTTTGTTTATTTGGAATGAATCTGTTTATAATTCTGACGCAACAATTTGAATGGATATTATTCAGTTTGAAATATAATGTTAACAAAAACAGTCAATTCGCTCCTAAGTCCAAATTTTCACATCTTAAGTTTAAAAAGTAATAATTTTAGCTCGCGTTTTCAAAAGTTACACGAATAAAAACGCCTCCTAAAACGCTTTACAAGTTTTTCGTACACCTAATAATTTTTTTTCCAAACAAGAGATTTATTTGAAATGAAATATTTTTTTATAGTTCATTATTTTTTAAAAATAGTAAAATAAATCCTTTTCATTAATATTTTTATATTTCCAATACGAGTATATTTCTTTTTCTAATGCAGCCATTAGTTTTAAAACTAAAAATTAAAGAAATAATTATGTAACAAATAAATCAAAATCTTTTTCGTCGAATTGTTGCAACGAAAAGGTGTTTAGAAGAACTATTTTAACGTCCAGCATTATATATACAGGGTGCAATGTGTTATCTATTGCCGACCTTTAATTTCTCAACTGTTGGCCGTAGACATATAGTTCCAATTACAAAAACGTTTCAAATGAGCTAAATATTCCTGTTGTGGCATTATTTAGAGTAAAAAATCAATTTTATAAAAATTACGAAATCTAACTTTTTATACGGTCCCCCAATCCCTATAGTTATATTTAGTAAAAGTTTACACATATCATAACAGATCCAACACAAAAGTTTGACACTTGTACTGCTAAAATTGACACAGCTATTAAATTTCAAAGTTTGAGAATTTTGCACATGATTTTGTCTTTCTTTGAGGGATCAGTTAAAACATGAATTAAAGTAATTCGAGATCAAAATCAGGGTGCAATGTCCTTTCTACGGCGAAACCACCTTTAGCCGGTATCGCTAAATCGGGTATCACCAAAAGAGGATTACTTCATCTAAAAATTTGAGCTAATTTTTATGGGTCGAACAACATTCAAAGGTCAAAGCAGTTAGAATCGACAACCGGAAAATAAAACATACTCACTAAGGATTATATAAATGGCAGCGTAATTGCACCCTGATTTTGGTCTCGAATTACTTTAATTCATGTTTTAATTGACTTTGAATAAAGACAAAATTATGTGCAAAAATCTCAAACTTTGAAATTTAATAACTGTGTCAATTTTTGTAGTACAGATGTCAAACGTTTTGCGTTATATCTGTTATGATATGTGTAAACTTTTACTAAATATAACTATAGGGATTGGGGGACCGTATAAAAAGTTAGATCTCGAAATTTTTATAACATTGATTTTTTACTTTAAACAATGCCACAACATGAATATTTACCTTATTTGAAACGTTTTTGTAATTGGAACTATATGTCTAGGACCAGCGGTTGAGAAATTAAAGATCGGCGATAGATAACGTATTGCACCCTGTATAGAGTGCAATATTTGATCGTTTTTATAAAACATTAATGCAAGAATAACTAAAATAATATAAAAATTAAAATCAAATTTGCGTTGAGTTCACATCCAGTTTGGTAATATTTTAAACAGATAGTGCAAAATCAATAACAGGATAACTACTTGAAAAATTCTGTTAAATTAGATTTTAGCAACTTTTAAGCACACTCTAAAAATTAATTGAAGCTACTTAAAGCACATAACTCAAAGCAGTTTCAATTAATTTTTATCAAGTTTATCATTATCAGGAGATCAATTATAACTTTTAATGAAAAGTTATATTTATAAATTAAAAAAATACAAAATTAATATTTTGTTATTTAACAGTGTATACTATTTTTTTTTAAACATGTTAATTTTAAACTTTTAAGATGAGGCTTACTTATGGGTTTCTAAATATAGTGTCAATTACTCCTCTAATAATTTAGCTGTTAACGACATCGTTCGGGGTGGGCAGAGAGATAGAGAAAGAGGAATGGGAGGGTGGTGGGGTGGGATGGGAATGTGTGGTTTGTTGATGAGATGAAAAAAAAAAGTTTTGGAGCGCTCGGTTTACTGAATTAACAAAAATCAAAATGCCTGCTTTTACGTTATTTACCACTACATTAAGTATTTATTACTCTACGTGGTTTATTTCACTGATAGGCGCATTTGGGTGTAAATTGCAGCATTAAATTTTACATAATGTCTTTGGTTTATCTGATTATTTCATGGCGTTATGCTTGAAACAGTATGACTACTTAAAAAAAAAATCTCTATTCGAAAAAAAAATTAAAAGTTTGCATTTAGTGCAACTGTTTTATATATATTTGACTGTTATTTAAGTTACACACAAAAACAGTATGACAGATATACATACTAATTCAATGATAATGACAATTTGTGAAATTAAGAAATAGGAACTTAAAAATACCAATGTTTATCATCCAAATCCTACATTTAATAGTATCTAACGTAGGATGTAATATGTAATCTCTTCGAAAAAGCTTTTGGTAGTCGTGTGCATGTAATATTTCTGATGGATGTTATTATAAAATGTAAGAAAAATACTTTTCTACATCACATTTTTGGAAAAGATATTTTTCAAAATGTTACACTGAATAAAATATTGCCTGATTATATTTAATGCTATAAAGCACATATAATTAAAAAAAAACTTGTAGAACAGCCTATTTAACTCAAATTAAATTTAAAAAAAGATACTTTTTTTAAAGTAAAAAATCAAGGAAACTCGACAAACTCATAACTTAAATACTTAAAAAATAAAAATCCCTGCCGGCCCGGCCTACAGGCAGAGGTAGATTTCGAAGTCAAATATACTAATTTCAAAAACAAAAACTAAATCATGATTAGAGATAAATCCACTTTAACAATTTTATCTGGCCGCTTTTGACGAGTTTTTATTTCATTTTTATATATTAGCTGTTTTTATCAGAATCATGTTAGGGCGGTATTCAAAAAAATACTCTTTCATGCTCAACAACTCGAAATTTTCTGGCATAATTCCAGATTCATTTTTAATAATAAAAAAAAAAAAATATGAAACTTGCTGACGTGATTTTTGAAGAGATTTATAAGCGACCTGTGTTTTTATTTTTTGTTCAATTAATTAAAACTTGATAGATAAACAATTATTTTCTCAGAAGGACAATATTTTTCGTTTCTAACACAATCGCTTCGGGAAATTCCGTTCAAAATGCCCACTTTGACATCATTTTAGGTAGATTTCGTATGAAATACTACCTATTGGTGTCGTTCCTATGTTGGACTTTCTGAAAAATTTTTGCAGATCTACACCGATCATGACCCCTAGAGCCCAAAACCACCCTCAGTAAAAAACTTTATCTATCTATCTATCTATCTATCTATCTATGTATGTATCTATCTATGTATATATATCACTTTCTTCTGGACGCGATAACTTCCACAATTCTGAACCAATCTTTTCCAAACTGATACATAAAATCAAGGGGCATAAAATCTGGGTCAAGTTCGTTAATGGGCAAAATCGGACCAAGGGGATGGAAATAGGGAGGGGTTTTGTGAAAACAGAAAACCCCCCATAACTTCTTAATTTTTGTACATATCAAATCAGTTTAAAGTTTTTATTACTTCTAAAAATAGGTCCAAAAATTTATGTATCACAGATTTTTGATAAAGTTAAAAATGGGCTCAAGGTGCGCAAAAAATAGGGTTTTTGGGAGAAAAAAATTCATAACTTCGTCAATTCTAAAGATATCAAATCTAATTAATTTTATCATGAATCTCCTTATCATTATCTACAACTTTTATATTCAGAAGTTTTGGATAGGACCAATTCGTACCGCAAAAAAAAAAAAAAAAAAAAAAAAAAAAAATTAAAACGGAAACAAAAAGGGCGTTTGAAGAAGAAAAAAATCCATAACTCCCTCAATTCAAAAGATATAAAATCCCCATGAATTTATCATATATCTTCTTAATATTGTCTACAACATCTATATAGACAAGTTTTGGGTAGGACCAATTCTTACAGCAAAAACAAATAAAAAATACATAGCGGTTGAAGAAAAAAATAATCTTAGTAAGGGTGTATTCAAATCCAAACTGCTTATTTTCTGACTCATTTTACAATTCATTTTTGCTCTCAAAGGCTTCCAATTGGTACCTTTTCTTACTCAGAAACTATATAATGTACCGTAATGGTCACTTTTTTGATAGAGGCAAAATACATTTTGAAACATGCTGTCAAAGTGGGGCTTTTGAACCGAATTTCCCGGAGCGGATTGTGTTGGAAAAATCATCGTATTAAGGGAGTATTCAAATCCAAACTGCTTATTTTCTGACTCATTTTTTAATTCATTTTTGCTCTCAAACACTTCCAATTGGTAGATTCGCTTATTCAGAAACTATATAATGTACCGTAATGATCGATTTTTTGACAGAGGCAGACTATATTTCAAAAAATGATGTCAAAGAAGGCATTTTGAACGGAATTTCCCGAAGCGATTGTGTTAGAAACGAAAAATATTGTCTTACTGAAAAATAATTGTTTATATATCAAGTTTTAATTAATTGAACGAAAATTAAAAACACAGGTCACTTATAAATCTCTTCAAAAATCACGTCAACAAGTTTCATATTTTTCCTATTAAAAATGAATCTGGAGTTAGGCCAGAAAATTTCGAGTTGTTGAGATGGAAAAGTATTTTTTTGAATACCGCCCTAACATGATTCTGATAAAACCAGTTAATATAAAAATGAAATAAAAACTCGTCAAAAGCGGCCAGATAAAATTGTTAAAGTGGGTTTATGTCTAATCATGATTTGTTTTTTGTTTGTGAAATTAGTATACTTAACTTCGAAATCTACCTCCGCCTGTAGGCCGGGCCGGCAGGGATTTTTTGGAAATATATTCTGCCTCTATCAAAAAATCGATCATTACGGTACATTATATAGTTTCTGAATAAGCGAATATACCAATTAAATGCGTTTGAGAGCAAAAATGAATTTAAAAATGAGTCAGAAAATAAGCAGTTTGGATTTGAGTGCATTCTTAATACAATGATTTTTTCAACACAATCCGCTTCGGTAAATTCGGTTCAAAATGCCCTTTTTAACAGCATTTTAAAAAATATATTCTGCCTCTATCAAAAAATCGACCATTACGGTACATTATATAGTTTCTGAGTAAGAAAACGTACCAATTGGAAGACCTTGAGAGCAAAAATGAATTGTAAAATAAGTCAGAAAATAAGCAATTTGGATTTGAATACACCCTTACTAAGATGATTTTTTTCTTCAACCGCTATGTATTTTTAATTTGTTTTTGCAGTAAGAATTGGTCCTATCCAAAACTTGTCTGTATAGATGTTGTAGACAATATTAAGAAGATATAGGATAAATTCATGGGGATTTTATATCTTTTGAATTGACGGAGTTATGGATTTTTTTCTTCTTCAAACTCCCTTTTTGTTTTCGTATTTAATTTTTTTTGCGGTACGAATTGGTCCTATCAAAAACTTGTGAATATAAAAGTTGTAGATAATGTTAAGGAGATTTATAATAAAATTAATTGGATTTGATGTCTTGAGAATTGACGAAGTTATGAATTTTTTTCTCCCCAAAACCCTATTTTTTGCGCCCCTTGAGCCCATTTTTAACTTTATCAAAAATATGTGATACATAAATTTTTGGACCTATTTTTAGAAGTAATAAAAACTTTAAACTGATTTGATATGTACAAAAATTAAGAAGTTATGGGGGGTTTTCTGTTTTCACAAAACCCCTCCCTATTTCCATCCCCTTGGTCCGATTTTGCCCATTAACGAACTTGACCCAGATTTTATGCCCATTGATTTTGTGTATCAGTTTGGAAGAGATTGGTGCAGAATTACGAAAGTTATCGTGTCCAGAAGAAAGTGATATATATATATATATAGTGGACGCTCGTTAATTCGAACTCAAAGGTTCTCAGAAATAAGTTCGAATTATCCGAAGTTCGAATTATCCGATGTTAAGTGAAAATATAACTTAAAATGTGTATCACTGAAGAAGAAAAATCTCCTAGTATGTATAACCCGAGAAAATATATTATATTGTATTATGCTATTTAAAATTAAACATAGTACATAAAAAGCAATAAAGACTTAACTTAATCATAAAATGAAGAAGAAGATACGTAGTAGAAAGGAAACTTTAATTAAAAATATGAATTACACTTTTGGGAAAAACTGTAAAATGACTGTTTGGTTTTGTTTATTATGCTTACATTTTTCAGCCAGCTTCTCGATTTGAAGTAAACATTTCAATTCATTTTCAGAGGAAGGTTCCATCTGAATAAATGCTTTCAGAGTTTTTATAGAGTCCATTATGGCTTGATCATTAGGACGCTTAACAGTCTCTGCATTCTCTTCTGAATCCGATAAGATCTCTGCATTTTCATCTTCTCGGATAGTTTTTATTATGTCATCGTCGCTCAGTTTTTCACAAACGTCCACGTCTTCATCTACCCTTACATAATCAGAAAAAGTAATGTTATCACATTTAAATTTTTTGAAATCAGGAAAATCTGTATCAATATCGTCACATTCTTCGATATGATTTTTCTTTTCGGGGTGAATGAATTTAGCATGACGAAAGCAATTACTAATTGTGCTTTCCTTTACAGCATCCCATGCGGCATATAGATCATTTATAGCTGTCAGCAGAGTAATATTGTAATTTTCACCACAATCTAATGAAAAAAGGATTTGTTTTAAGAGTCTCTTACGATAATTTGTTTTAAGATTATGGATGATTCCTTGACCATTGGTTGTAGCTTAGCAGTTGTATTTGGCGGCAAATATTCAACCTGTATGGAACTCAGTTCTGGAAGGTTATTATGGCACCTTGCGTTATCCACAAATAATACAATTTTACGCTTTTGCCTCGAAAACTGCTTTTCTATTCCTTTTAACCAGCTACGGAAGATGTCTTGTGTCATCCATGCTTTTGCATTGGATACATAATCAACTGGCAGTGTTTTAATTCCTTTAAAACACCGTGGATTCTTGGACTTTCCAATCACTAATAATTTAAGCTTTTCGCTCTCATCCATATTAGCACAAACTAAAGCTGTAACCCTCTCTTTACTGTTTTTACCTCCTACGCAAGTTTCCCCTTTAAAATGTAATATCTTGTTTGGCAAGAGTTTATAAAAAAGTGCAGTTTCGTCCGCATTAAAAATATCTTTCGGCAGGTAAGTAGATAAAATCTCTGGCAGTTTCCTACCGAAATTAGTGCACACATCTTCGCTTTCATCAGAGCTCTGGCCACATACCGCTTTATAAGAAATATTGTGCCTTGACTTAAACCGAGAAAGCCATCCATCACTGCATTTAAAATCTTCAATACCCATTCGACTCGCCAATTCATCAGCCTTCGCCTGCACTAAGGGTCCATTTATCGGAAAGTTTCGAGATCTTGCATCCTGGAACCATAGCAGTAGAGCCTTCTCTAGATCTTCTTGGGACGCATTTCTCATGCGTTTCCTTCCTCTAGCAAATTTCGATTTTTCCCATGAATCTAAAATTGATTCCTTGTTTTTCAAATAAGTTGACAAGGTATTTTTTTTAATTCCATAGTCAGCTGCTAACTTTGTTTTGTTTTCGCCATTCTCTACCTTCCTTAAAATTTCTATCTTTGTCTCCAAAGTTAGGGCTTTGTACTTTCCACGTGTAGACATCCTGAATTTTTACATGTTCACACCACACACTGAGGAAGAACAACTAGAGCACATTAATTTGGACGCAGCTTCTCTAAAATCTAAAGTAAAGACTGGTTTTTCTGAAATTCTAAGAAAATCAGCAGCAAATAAACGAATGGTAGAGCTTCACCCCTCCCTAATTCTTTTTTCCGCGAGCTATGTTTCTACTCACGAGAGTGGGTTCTGTTTGGTGGAGGGCAGGGGGAAGGAAAAGTATGTTGCAATGGTTTTGGTTTAAGTTTCTAACTACCGCGCACGCTTGCCGGTGAGGGAAAAAAAGTACGTTGATGTTGTTACGTCACGGCAGGTACTTTTCCTACCACCACCCATTCATAAACGTTTCTGAATGAATGTAAGGAAACAGGTAACGACGGAGAACTTTGTCAGTTAAGCACTGATAAGAAGAGGACAGTAGGACTGACGTTTAGCGGAAATACAATAGTTTAGGAATGCAGGCATACGTGTCTTTACACAGAAAAGAAATACAGATAATTTTGGCACAGAAAATAATAAAAAAGCGTGTATTTTCTCCATTAAACGAGGAAAAAGAAATTTCTTTTGCCAAATTTTTAGTTCGAATTAACCGAAGGGATGAAAAATTAGTTCGAATTAATGAGATATTTTTAACATTGATTCCAATACAAGTTTTGTGGGGCCTTTGGATTAGTTCGAATTAACCGAAAGTTCGAATTAACCGAGTTCGAATTAACGAGCGTCCACTGTATATATATATATATAGTTTTTTACTGAGGGTGGTTTTGGGTTCTAGGGGTCATGATCGGTGTAGATCTGCAAAAATGTTTCAGAAATTCCAACATAGGAACGATCCCAATAGTATTTCATACGAAATCTACCTAATAACTATAAACTTGAATGCTAAATCCATGCACAGAAATAATAAACACACCGTGTAAAACAAGTAAGAAAAATTCAAACCTCTATCAGATTAAGAAAACAAAAACAAAAACAAAAAACTTAGCATTTATCGAAAAAGCAAGTTATGAAAATATGAACATGGAGAAAAATCAGTTTAAATTCTTCATTTGCAAAAATAACACGTTTAAACTTCTAACTTGTGTAAAGTTCTGCGTAGTTTTATCAAACAAATATATTATGTATGTATGTATAAAAGGCTCGCTGACTCATCATCGCCCAAACTTAAAAGTTCAGCCAGCTATTGAACTTAGAAGCATGAAAATTGGGGGAAACATACTTCTTATGACATAAGTGAGCACTAAGGAAGGATTTTTGACCCCCCCCCCCCCCTGTAAGGAGGTTAAAAGGGTGGGGGTCGAAAATTTTAGAGTATGTGGCCATATCTAAGCAGCCACTTTAGGAAGGAGCGTGAAATTCCAGAAAATGAATCTACTAATAAAATAAATAAGCACATGTTTCAGCGATTTTAGAAATCCCCGACCCTAAGAACGTTAAAGGGGTGTTGAAACTTTTAGAACATTTGGGCTTATCTCAGCGATCGTTTTAGGTAGAAGCGTGGAATTCCAGAAAAAATATTTACTAAAAATATAATTAAACACGTGTTTCAGCGGTTTTATTAATCCCCCCCCTAAGGGGCTAAAGGGGGGGGGGTCGAAAATTTTAGAATATTTGGCCATATCTCGACAATTTTCAAACTTTTTAGAAACCTTCATGTGATATATCATCGGAAAATCCTCGGACCACTCTTTCATAATATGAACCTTTCTCCCCCTCTCATCCCAAATCCCCCCCCCCTCAGGGAATCAGTTTTCTAAATCAGCTCCTAATTAAACTACAGTGAGACCTTATTTGAATGCTTGACCGAAGGTGAAACTCCTCGCAGTCCTTCAATTGGTGGGGTCTATTTTGACCCCAGACAGTTAGGGGGAATTCCTCTCCTTGCGAGAGAGGCGGAAATGGATTTTTTCATGTGACATACCGTTTGAAAGCTTTTGGCCTGTAGATTACTAAGCAGCCTATCGCCCCCTCTTAACTCATTTTTTTATCACTAGAGGGCACTTTAAAATTTTAATTTGTTCATTACTACCCCATACAATTTCCCGAAAATTATGAAAAAAAACCTATATAACAAATCTCAAAAATTAGCAGCTTCTTCCCCATTTTCACACAGTGAGCGGGTACGTATTTCAGACAAAATCGAGTTAAAGATATAAAATCATACAAATTTGAGGTTCATATATTATCACAAACCTTGGCAACGCCAGGCAGCTAGTTAAAGTATATCTAAACACTTGCACATAATTTAGTTACATATAATAAGCCAGGTAACGTTTTAAAAACATTAATTACCGAAAAATTAAAAATGAGAAAATTGTCGCATTTGTTGTTATTTATATAAAATATTCATTACTAATAATTAATAATACATATCACTTGGATAGATTCCATATACATTTAGTATATAAATTTAAAAACAGCCAGCTTTACATGTAAGCCCCCAGTTTTCATTTTTGAGGTATCTCTGTGAACTATAAAGCAACTTACTATAAACGAAAATCGAAAAAATATAAATGCTAAGGCAAATCCAATTGAAAATATTACGATGACTCGAGGATATTGTGGTGTCCGGGGAGCAGCTGTCTTCCTAATTTCGAAAATGTATCAGCTAAGTTAGATAACAATTCTGATGTTAATTATTACTGGTATTTACAAAATATCGAGAAATTAACATGCTGTTCATAATTCAGATTTTTCTAACCCAGTGGTTCCCAAACTTTTATTGACCGCGCCCCACAAAAGAATCTGTAAAACCCCTATTCCCCCTCCCCCTCTCACTCTGTAAATGATGTCTTTTATTATTTAACAAGTGAATTCTATCCACACGGAGGAAGCGTAATAGAGCCTTAACAATAACTATTCAGTTCAGATTTTTTAATAGAAAAGTGTTACACAGTCTTCATCATCCCTCCCCTGTACCGCGTGCCATATCTGGCACATAACTAAAAACATTACGTTATTAATTATGTGCCATGAATTTAGCGCGTATGATCGCTGTCCCTGATCAGGAACAATCGAAAATATGGAATAATACTTATTTTGTCCATGTTAGATGTGTACACTAGACAACAAATTAGAATTTGTTCTTCGGAAACAAAAGAAATTTCGATCAAGCTATTAACGGTAAAATTTGCTTTCATTATTTTTACTGAATATTTAAAAATATCTGAACATATAACTGAATATATAAAAGAAGATGCAGAGTGTTAGACAGATAAAATTGATTAATTTAAGTCCATTTATATGCAAAATATTGCAATATAATATTTTAAAACCGTAATTTTGTATGTATGACACAGACCATAAAATATCAAATTTTAGCTGAAAATTTAAAATTAAATTTTTTTTTACTATTGTTCCCCTTATTAGGCCGATATATAGATGTCAAATAAATTTTTTCATAAAGATAGAAAAATTCGTGCAGTGAAGGGTTATTATCTGCACAAAATATCTTGAAGAGAGTCTTACATTTGGTATTAAATTGATAAAATTCACACATTTTATAATTCATTTTTGTAACTTTTTAAGAATTGGTAGAAAAGCTTTGGACACCTAATTTTCTTTCTATTAAGTAACACAATACACAGATGCATTTCAAGATTATCATCTTTATCAATTTTAAGTAGCCATTATTCGCATCACAACAAATTTCTCTGTTTTCCCTTTCCCAATATCATTGTCTTCCATTTATTATCTGAATTAAAAATTTAAAATGTATATGTCATCATGTACATTTATTTACTGTGTAGAATACCTGCACTAGAGTCTTAGATATTTACGATCTACCCGTTTCCTTTTCTAATGCTATTAATGATTTATGAATTTTCTAAAGTTGGTATTACAATTTTTAGATATTTCATATATTTTTTAGGTTAAATAAAATATGTTCAAGGCAGACAGTTTTTTGCTTTTAGTAGTTTAACGTATAAAGGATTCTTTGTGTGACATATAGCAGAGAGAATAGAATTAGAAAGCTCATTCAATAAACAATCAAAAACTTTACGAAGAATTATAAAATACAATAACAATCAGAAAATTTATAAAGATTTTAGTAGTAGAAAACGATGTCAAAATATGTTAAAAGATTATTCGTATAATTATTCTGGTGTTAATTCTATATTAACTTTTAAAACAGATGAACATGGCGGCCATGTAACACGGAATAGCGCTAGATAACAAAGTTACCAATGTATTATTTCTGTACACTCGGCGACAAAAGCGATAGAATTGTATACTGTAGTAGTGCACAACCTTTTTAAGCGAAGGGTCACTTGCAAAAATATATGGGTTGTCGAAGGCCACATCAGTAACACGGAGATAATTCTGTTTCGTGGAGGGGATATGTGGCCTATAATCAGATAAAAAATATGGTTTCAGAGGGGAGGGGGAGTTTTACCCCTGTAGGTTCCCTTACACAGTCAATATATCCAATTCAATTGGCAAGAATATATCAACAGTTTATATTTGTATATATAACAAAGATATAGCAAGAATTATTTTCAAGGAGTAATAATATTCCTTAACTTTATTCGGGGGAGTAAACTTTGTTTTATTAAAAGTGCTAAAAAATAAACATAGGCGTGGAAATGGCTAGTGCCGAAAAAAAAAATGTTTCATGAGCCGATCAAATAAATTTAAGATTTTTCCGCGCCAGATTAACGAAATGTGATATTTTTCCGCGCCTGATAGAAGAAATTCGCTATTTTTCCGCACTCGATCGACTAAATTTGCGATTTTTTTCGCTGCTTATCGACAAAATTCCCGATTTTTCCGTACCCAATCAACGAAATTCGCAATTCTTAACTGACCCTGTCGAAATTAGTAATTTTTTCCCGCGGCAAATTAACGAAATTCGTATTTTTTTTCTCGCAATAAACGGACAAAACGGACGCAGCCGAAATTTTCAATTTTTCTCCACATCATCGACAAAATTCGCAATTTTTCCGTGCCCGATCAACGAAATTTGCGATTTTTCTGTGTCTGATCCACAAAATTCGCGATTTTTTTCGTGCCCGACCAACGAAATTCGCGATTTTTCGGAGCCCGGTCGACAAAACGCCATTTTTAAGTCCCCGATTGACGAAATTTTTTATTATTACGTGCTCGATCGACAAAATATCCGATATTTTCGCACCCGATCAACGAAAATCGCGATTTTTTTCTCGCGATAAACAGACGAAACACGCGATTTGCTCCAACGACTCCGATGCCGATCAACGAAATTTGAGAATTTTCCTTTCCTAATCGACAAAATTTGCGATTTTTCCGGATCCGATCGAAGAAATTCGCTATTCTTGACTGACTGACGAAATATGCAAATTTTTCAGTCGGCAAATTGACAAAATTCGCGTCTTTTCTCGCAACTGACGAAACTCATGTTTTTTTTTTGGCAGCCGATCAACCAAATTTGCAATTTTTTGCGCCTGACCGACAAAATTCGCGATTTTTCCGTTCCCGACCAACGAAATTAGAGATTTTTCCAAGCCTGATCGACAAAACTCGCTATTTTTCTGTGTCCGATTGACTAAAATTGCAGTTTTTGGCAACTTATTGAAAGAATTCGCGATTTTTCCGTGCCCAAACAAAGAAATTTGCAATTTTTCCGAACTTCATCGACAAAACTCGCAATTTTTTCGTATCCGAACGGAAGAAATTTCGATTTTTCCACGCCTCATCGATAAAATTCGAGATTTTTCCGCGTCCGATTAACGAAATTTTCTATTTTTCTGCTTCCGATCAACGAAATCGACAAAACTCGCAATTTTTTCTCATCCGATCAACAAAATTGGCAATGATTCTGCACCATATCAGCGAAATTTGCGATTCTTAACTGATTGACGAAATTTTCAGGTTTTGCCGCGGCAAATTGACGATTTTTTTTGCGACCATATGGACAAAAATTATAATTTTTTCCAGTTATAAATTGATGCAATTCGCGGGCCACTTTTGGCCCGCGGGCCACAGGGTATGCATCCCTAGTATACTGGTTCTACTCGCTAAAAAATTCCACATTAATTATGATTAAAACATCTTGATAACGCAAAAAAATGAGTGTTGTACAAGTGTTCTATTGTGGAGGATTGTTATTGACTCTTTCTTGTATACAATACACTATCTGGATCATGTATATATACTACTATTAATCTCAAATAAAATTAAATCATACCAACTTTCGTCACAACTCAGCTGAGTTATTAAGTTTCTGTTAAAAATCAGGATTATCTGAGGGTGCTTATATTTATTGTATGTATTGAATCCTGATGTCTGTAAGTATTTATTTTATGAGATGTATGTAGGTATGTATAAGATGTATAGTTGAAGAAAACCTGTATCTGAGAATGGAAATAATGTATTAAACATGGAGTATTTAATAATGAAACAAACTGTAAAATTGCCAAAAACATATAAAGTTCAATCTGATTATGGTTCAGGACTGGCGATAATTTTTATATTCAATCGTATTACAATTGACAAAATGGTTTTTGTAGTAGACATCTCTTGAAAATATCATATTAAAAGTTGAATGATAGAGATTATTTTTCAAAAAACGAATAGAAAAAAAATAAGCCACTGGCATGTCCCGATCTGTAGTCAAAGGGTTAATTAATCTGGCACGTAAATAATATCTGCCGATAAGGCAGTTTTTTCATAGAGATGCTTATATTTGAGTATCAGTATTTTCAAATAGTAATTTTCATCTTATTTAATCTGAGAATTCCGCGATTAAATAACGTGAAAATTTCTATGCTACTCAAAAATAAGTATGTCCTCGCACATGTTTTTTTTTTCAGATACAGTTTATATTTTGCTAAAAAAAAAAAAAAAAAAAAAAAAAAAAATATATATATATATATATTGATTTGCGCATCGCAAGTTTCAAAAGTAATTATGAAACGTTTCCCATATTTTTAAGAAATTAACGCTTTATCTCCAATCAATGTATTTAACGTTCCGTTGAAACGCTGCTGATGGTAAATTGAAAAAAACAAACAGAAACAAAACAAAATATAAATAAACAAAGCAAATAAGTAAAAAGGAATAGGCACCAAAAAGGTCTCTCTTAATATCTAAATCTCAGTTGTTCACAGAATTTGTGTGGAAAGGATTCACGTTGGAAAGTCCTAGGTAATTTTTCACGGAAGATTTTAGCATGCTAAACATTTTTTTTTTTTTTTTTTTTTTTTTTAATAGCGTTTGAGTATTCAATCATGGCTATACAAACTCGACTTGACGACTGCAAAGAGTTCCTTGAAAATCTTCTTTAAATTGAGGTTATCGTTAAATCGGGGAACACGTTAGGCAAATTAAAACGACTTAATTTTTGAAAAATTTATTTACCTGTAGTATTTAATTATTCATATTTTCCTTTTTGGTGTATCTTTAAAAAATTAAAAATTATTGATGATGGCATTGATTTTTCCTTACATTTAGCCGATGACATGGATTTTTCGGTTATCTCGAAATCATTATATAAAAGTCTTTAAATTTGTTTTCATTACATCGCTTATTTGATCATGTCCTGCTTTAGAATCAGAATCTAAATCAGATGAATCGTGTTTGCTTTCGTCACAAAGTTCTTAAATAATCACTATTTTACAAACAGGAAACTAGAAATCAAAGTGTGCATAATTTATAAGTAAAAATTTCTGGCTAGAAAAGCCATACCAAACTGATGTGTCAAATTCCCATAAATCAAACTTAATATCATCACACATTGGTCAATAGATAAATAACAGAGAGAAAACCTAACAATTCTTGTAACAATAAAAGGGATTTAAACTTGAAAGTCATCAAAATTATCGTTAAATAGACGAAAACTATCGTTAAAACGAGGATCATTCAACATAGAAATTAATACTTGGGAATCCGGAGCCTTACAATTTATAGTTTAATTGAGGAAATCTTTAAATAGGGTAAAGTAAAACCGATATTATATTGTATTTGTGAAGGACTTCATAGGAGAAATATTCAAGTGACATATTACGAGAGATTTTTCTTTCTTCAGTTCCAACTGGGTAAAAATGTCCAGAACAGGAATCGAACCCGAGCACTCTGTCTTAACGTGCCACTGCTGTACCAACAAAGCCATAACGAACGGCTCTAGCCGACATAATTTACTCAAATAACCTGTTGGCAATAACATACAGTTTGGGTATTTTCACTATGTTGCAAATTGAAAAATAAAATTTTTCTAAAATATTATTAATATATGAGGACGTGAGTATCAAAATTCGCCTTATCTAGAAAATCAAATTTTGAATTTTCGAATTTTGGGAAATCGCGAAAAACCTCTAATTGTGCCCATTGGATTTCATTGTAAACCGAGATTTTACAATGCCAGAAATACAGGATAAAACTAGTATTATTGAAGATTGGGGAGTTTTTTCGATGTAATTTTACTAGTAGAATAAGTTGATAGAGAAAACACGATTTTTTAGATTTCGGATAAGGCGAGTTTTGAAACTCATGCCCTCATATGATTGTGACAAAATTAATTTAAAATGACATATTATTAACTGATATTGGCAGACATGTTAACATCCAGCCTCAACCAATTTGTTGGATAGAATACCTTTTTTAACGTAGATGCCCGTTATGGATTAATTTTTTAAAGCATTTTAAATACAGATAAGTTAAAAAAAAAGGAGAAGAGTTTATTTATCTTCACCTTTCTGCACTGTAAAAAGAATCGACATTTTTACAGTTCAAAGTACTGTTCATCTCGCGCACAAACTCGATCACAGTGAATCACTGGCAATTTGGACGCCAGCAGTTTGTGCTGGCGTCCAAATTGAAAAAAATTGCCAGTACATTGTGCTGTTAATTTTACGCAACTACTGTATTTTTCATGTTTAAATAGTCCGGAAACCAAAGAAAGATACAGCACATTCACTGTGATCGAGTTTGTGCTGACCAATTTACAGTGGTTTTTTTACAGTGTGGCGCTAAATAAAATATTCCATTGGGGTATTTTTTTAACGTGCTTTTATTTACTGAGGATATAGAAAATTTTGTTCTGGTCCCCTTAATTTTTGGAAATCGTTCCCATGCCTTTCAGATATATATTTTCCCTTCTAGTCAATGCATTTAAAGTCCTGCTGAAGCCATGCGTTACTGATACTAACGTTAAAAAAAAACACGAATAAGCAAATAAGTTAAAAAAATAGATGTTAAAAAGATCTCTGTTATTATCTAAATCCCAGCGGTTCAGGGAATTGGCGTGGGAAGAAATGAATGCTGGCATCACGATAGCATATCAGTTTCGGTAGCTATTCTCCTTGTGGCGCTCATACAAATTATGGGGTGCACTTATATTTTAACGCATATAAGTGAGAAAAAAAAGAGGGACATCTTAATTCGCGGAAGTAATAGTAGCATCTGGTAAGTTAAAAAAAAAGTTCGAAGGCTTTAGCTGTGATTATTGCTATACAAATTTAAGAAAACTATGTAGTTTTAAAGCTTCTATATTGTGTCTAAAAGCAACAGGTTTTAGATTTTTTTTGGTGCGTTACGTACAAAAATTAGAATATAAATAGTCCGCTTGAAAATAATAAATTTTATCTTCACACTGTAAAAAAAATTATTTAACGTTACTCCATAAAATTTATGGCAGCCGTGCTGCCTCCATTTTATTGAGTAATTTAATCATTATAACTGATGCTACGTTACACTAATGTGTAATATTGCACCAGTTATATCAGCTTAAATTACACCATTATATAAGTTAAAATACTCCAGAAAATTGGAGGCAGTATGTTGCCACCAATTTTATGCAGTAATGTTCAATAAATTTTTTACAGCGCAGGTTTGCTATTTTACTTCTGCTAGAATTGCATGACACTTTTGTTGTTTATGCACTATATCCTATAAAGCGGAAGATGGGAGGTTCATAGTGTTTTAATATTTTGCTACTAATATGTTGCATGTAAATGACATCTAACATGGCCAAACAGTTTAAAATGAAGGACTGTCTAATACCAGTTGGAACGCTATAAGGAATAATGTACGTTGTATTTATACGTCGTTTTTCATTTTTTTTCGCTTTATAAGAATGAACAAGAGGAGATGAAGAATTATTTAACCTGCAAAATTTAACAATTGTTTATTTTGGATTTTTGAAAGAAACCTGCAATTAATAAACTGCAATTTGAAATTGTTTCTCATCTCGTCTTGTATTTAGCTGATTCACCATAACAAATAATGTGTAATAACAGTTAGTATAGCAACAGTTCGGAATACCTACACTGCTTTACATTACCTCTTTTGCTTTTTGTAATTTCATTTTCGATTTAATGAATTTCTGAAATGAAACAAATTTTTTAACTGTAATAAAAATGCAAATATTTTTAAACTAATGCTTTTTATTTTCATCACAGTTTCGGTTCAGTTTCGCTCAAACACTACATGTAATTGCTTTCAATTTTAAATATCCTTAAATACTTATATTCAGATAAACTGAAACTATGTTATTAGTGAAATATTCAGTTAAAGAACAATTTATAATCCATACTAACGAAAAACAGGCGACAAATTCAGGTCAAATATTTATGAACACAGTTAACACAGTTTTGTTACCAGCGTTCATTACCTTTTCATTTCTACAGCTAATAAGTTGAAAATATTTAAGAAATCTTCTAAACCAACTATGCATATTTTTAATAATAAAAATAATGATAACAATAATAATTTTTTTCTGTGCATACTTTGCACCAATTTTTTTTTTTTTAATAATTTTAGTTAATACGATTTTTTCCGGTTATGTCTTTTTATTGTTTATTTTGTAAAATGATTTGGCAACATACCATAAGTTGCAAATAACTGTCAAGGAGATTTTTTCCCCTTATTCTCAGCACCCCCTGGTTCACATACTTAACACCCTCTGCGTGGGAAAGGCGACATTTTGAACCCCAGAATCCTTCTTGGTATCGCGCACGACATCACCCTCAGTGACAAGTCAAGTGTTGGAAGTGTGGCTACAGAACTTATTCAACAGAAAAGGGGAGAAAAGATAAAAAAGGAGGGATAAAAAGCCACTTTGTCGTCTAAATAACAATAATAAAAAAATTCAATAGCACTTTTTTTAAAAGTTTTGTACTGTTATTAAAAAGAGGGAGTTCCGGCGTGAAGAATGATTTGAAATCGTAAGGTACCAATATTATATGGACCTACTTTGTTCATTTACTTTCATTCGAATTTTATTTGCTTTCAGAAAAAGCATTCATAAAAGGCATTCATTCTTCTGCAAAAATGCTTCTATGAATAAGAAGGAAGTCTGTATCTGATGTTGGAACGCATCTATTGTTATACTATTGTGATATATTTCTTGCATACAGTTTACAAAATACTTCAGTACATTGCTAATATTTCATCACAGATTTATTGGATGTGAAATTTTTACGACTTAAAAGGGACTTTCAGAACGTGTTTTTCTTTATTTAAAAATGCGCAAAATTAGAAGAATATTTCTTATATTTTACAAGAGGTCCTGATAAAAGAGTGTAATGATTGTTTAAAAGGATGGCATAGTTACAGATTTTTATTTATGCGTTTATCCCAAATTTAAAAACAAAGGTGTTATATTACCAGTGAAGAAATATTCGAAACCCTAAGGTACCAATAATATATGCACCAACTTTGTTCATTTACTTTCAATGGAATTTTGTTTACTTTCCGAAAAAGCATTCATAAAAGGCATTCAATCGTCTGTTAAAGTGAATGATGTCCCCAGATTATATGTAGTTCTAAAAGGCATGGAAATACTTCGTTAAAAGTATCATAATTATAATAGAAAGAAAAAAAATGGAATTATTATTATGATTATTGCGAAATTTAAACTTCAGTTTAAGGTTAAATTACGAATATTTTAAAATTATAAGTTTACATTATAATTTCGATTGTATTAAAATTGAAATTTTAATTTATGGTTAGATTGTGATTATACAATTATTCAATCAACAGAAATTACATGATCTGTATTACAACAAATACTGTGATAATAGCTTTCTGTCGTTTAGTGATCATAAATATATGTTTTGCCTGATGAAAAGAGCTTTAAATATTATATGCTTTCGAAACTAATCGCCTTTTAA
This sequence comes from Maratus speciosus, assembly GCA_963932465.1. Classification (NCBI taxonomy): domain Eukaryota; kingdom Metazoa; phylum Arthropoda; class Arachnida; order Araneae; family Salticidae; genus Maratus; species Maratus speciosus. Next base: position 294,546,476 of record OZ010791.1, read on the forward strand.
AGTAATTCCATTTCTTTGTTTCTTCATTTGTAGTCATTATATGAATAGAACAGAATTCTGTTGAAATTGTGGAGATTTTGTTTTATAATGTACAGAAATTACGTGACTGTGATATGATTCTACCGTTGCGGTGGTACATCACATGTATGTTTTAGCTGATCAAAAGAGCTTAAAAAATTATATTTTTTCATATTAGTCACTAAGTAATTCCAATATCTTTAGAATTTTATTCATTCTTTTTAAAATTTGACTATCACAATAGAATTCTATTAAAATTATAAAGAGTTTATAAAGTTTTCTTACATTTATTAAATTGGGTAATAAGCCTTTAAAAATTATTTCATACCAGCTTACAAGACTGTTTAGAACCAAAATATAACCCATACAAATCTATGAAATTAAAGAAACATCAGTTTAATTTACAAATAATAGAGATATTTTATGATTGGGTGGCTGTGATTATATTTCAGTTAACATAATTTTTCATTTTGAAGAAATTTAAAATTCATTCAGTAGTGATACCAATGCAGTAAAAATCAGCAATAATACTAATAAATGCATCATATTGATTGCTAACTTCTCTATATTGGTTATATAAAAATTACGTTAAAATTTTCTATTAAAGTTATCGCGATTATAAAGAAAATTGAAAATTGAAATTTCGATTATGTTTAGTTTGAAATCGGAATGTTAGATAATTAAATTACGATTATTTTAAAATTGGTATTTGAAATGATAATTAAATTATCATTAATTAACAAATAGAATTTCGGATTATAGTTAGAAAGCTTTCTTAACCCATTTATGTCTAATGTCCCATTTTTTGGTACGCTTCGAATTTTAATAAATTTGCATAATTTTCTTCTTCATTATAACATGAAATTTGTATGAAATAATTATCTATAACTGCTTTATTTATTACCGAAGGATGACAGCATAGTATGGATATTTATTTTCTCAAAACGAAGGTTTTTTTCGGACTTTATAAATTTTTCATTTTTTAAGATGGCGAAATGTAAAAAGTAAGTTTATTTGTGTTTTTCAACCAGTTAACCAAAACAATAAGTCATAATCTTAGCTTTTAGACTTTTTTTTTAAATACGTAATTTTTTAAATTGTGAAATTATATGTTCAAGCCTATTTTTTATGCATTTTTGTAAAGTACAAAATATATAGCGCTAGGCACGAATGGGTACATATTTCTATTAGCCATTTAGGGGACAGTTATTTATGTAAAGTCCTTTTCATGATGATCATGAAATAAATTGTTTTTAAGCCTCAAATACGATTATTCTTAGTTTATTATTAATAATACATGTAATGCTATTAACCTCTGTAAAGAAATAAATATATTTTTTTAGTAATTCATATAAATACTAATTATAATATATAATATATAATTTAAAAGCTCATTTTATATAAATTTAGACAAAACATATAATTATGCCTATTATACTGTTACAAATATTATGCATATTACCATATTTAGTATGTTTACATTTTATCAAATAAATACAAAAGAATTTTAGCATAATTTTTTTCAGTATTTTTCCAGTTCATTTTGCAACATTTTAAAGTGATTTTACCAATAAATTTGAAAAAACAACAACAACAAAAATTCAGGCACAAATGGATTAAATTGCGGGGATCATTTCGTAATAATCTTTTAATATATTTTTTTAGGGCGTTTAAAATTAAACGACGAGTGATATAAGTCAGTGGCATGAGCTAAATGACAGTTTAATTTTCAACGCATACATTTCATTAGGCGATTGCTATTATATTGCAATTACCTATTTTTTCATTTTGTGGAAATTTCAAATTCATTTGTAATTTATACTAATAAAGATCCATAATAATGTTCTTAAATGCATCATATTGACAACTAACTTTTCTACATCGATTATATAAAGATTACAATACAATTTTCTACTAAAACTATCACGATTTTAAGATACATAATTTCAGATTGTGTTTGTGATTATTTTGAAATGGCAAGTTTAGATAAGTAAATTTATATTTATTCAAAACCAATGGAGCCGCGCGAGGATTTCGCATTGCAGTCTAATATTTATTAGCAGTATCTAAAATTTTTAGGTGGAGGTTTAAACTTGTAAGAAAAATTAAGGATAAAAATATCTGCAAACAACGTTAGTCAAGCCAGAATATCATCTCATTTATTCCATCAAAATTACAGGGAAAACTGGTCGAAGATAGCAAAAGACACGCGCAAGGGGAAAAAAAATTAACAGTCGTATTAAAACTGCATTAAATTATGACATCATCAGCTTAGGGAAAAACATAGACCAAATAATAATAATAATACATAGAAAATGCAATTTAATCTAGCATAACCAATCATCCCTTTCAGGCTACACGTAAAATATACCACTGTTTCGACTGATCGATGGTGTCCTTTTCGTCTAAACATTTCAATTTTGCTTTTGTTTTTTAAGGGCACATGGAACATAAAATAATTCAAATTTTTGAGTTTTCAATTATCGGCTTAAAAAATAAAGCCAAAAGATTATGGTGCTAAATGATTACGAACCTACAAGATTATGGTGCTGGAAGGTTTTCAAATAATATATTTTATGCACTGTGGGTGCGTATATAGTTTTTTACCGAAATTTGTTTCGAAATTTTCTTTTTCTCGAAATTTGTTTTTTTATGCTTTGGTACATTTTTCTAAAATTCTATTTTAGGTAAACAGTTAAAACGTTCCAAAATTGTGAACTAACTTGCTTCTTTAAAAATATCTAACTTTATTGGTCTGAGTGATTTTTTTTTAATAATGAAAAATATGTTCTTAAAATGTTTTGGATTTTCAAATTTTTTTAGTAAAATTTTTTTAATTTAATTTCTTTTAAGCCAAAATGCAGTGATGGAACAGTGTAGCAGCAGATAATCAATTGGCAGCACAAAATTTTATTAGTATTTTTCCACTAATTTCAGCACAGAATTTCTGATATTTTTCAAGGCAAAGAATACTAATAAAATTTATTGGTGACAATTGCCCAATTGCTGCGCTACTGTTCCATCATTGCAAAATGAAAATTGCTTCTTATTATTCTCAAATAGTATGTTTTATGACCTCATAATAAATTTTAAGGTGATATATTCAACAGTTTTTTAGAAAAGTGTACCGAACAGACATGTTGTTAAAGAAATTTCATAGAGATGTGTAAAAAGTTAATTAGTTTCTGAAAACGAAATCAATTTCTTTTGATTTATATAGGGGCTATAATGTGTATATTTACTATAAAAAAATCATTTGTATCTCTATTTTTAAGCAAATGAAAATTGCTTCTTACTATTCTCAAATAGTATGTTTTCTGACCTCATAACAAATTTTAAGGTGATATATTCAGCAGTTTTTTAGTAAAGTGTATCGAACAGATATGTTGTTAAAGAAATTTCATAGAGATGTGTAAAAAGTTAATTAGTTTCTGAATACGAAATTAATTTCTATTGATTTATATATGGGCTATTCATGGAAAAAAATTCATTTGTTTTTCTATTTTTAAGCAAATTAAAATTGCTTCTTATTATTCTCAAATAGTATGTTTTCTGACCTCATAACAAATTTCAAGGTGATATATTCAACAGTTTTTTAGATAGGTGTACCGAACTGACATGTTGTTAAAGAAATTTCATAGAGATGTGTAAAATACATGATGTTAAATATTTCTCAAAAACTGCTTCATTTTACTTTTCGAGATATTCCTATGTGCCCTTAATCATAAATAAAAAATAAACCCGTACTATGACACCCACGCTTTATCTTTTTTTGTACTATTTATTTTTTTATAACAATTGTTGAGCACGATATAATACAGTATTTTCTTTATGTGGCAACAATGATTTGAGAAAAACCTTTCATTTCATTTATGAAAACAATGCTGATTTAATTTTTAATTAACTGCAATTTTTAATCAAAAATGGGTTTTGAAAGTTAAAGGTTTATACACTTTTTTGTGTTTTTTTTATTTCATATGCTGGGGAACATCCCATTGCATGATTGCTTAACAATATTAACGAGATAAATAAGTTTTGGACGATGTTGGGGGTCCAAATACCAGGAAAACTCACCTACCGTCCCGTGTCCCTGATGCTGATTTTTAAGTTTGGAGCTATCTGGATAAAATTGTTTCAATAAAAATAATTCGATGTAATTTTTTTTCTGAATCTGGAACTATTGTTTTATATAACTTTGTAGCAAAAAATGAACCTGCACACATTTTTAGGGTTGTTATTATTTTTTAAACTCTGTCCCTGGGTTTTAGATTCCTTACCATCCCTCTTCTAAAATTATACAGAAAATCTAATTTCAGATGCAGTCACAGAATTTTTTTCAAGTTTTTTCTCATGCAGAAGTATGCTAGAGAAATAATGTCTAAAACTGTTTGGCAGGAAATTTACTGTAGAATTTAAATCAGCATTTAAATATCAATTTCAAGCATCGTGGCTTTATTGGTATTCACACCGTCCCCAAGGTTTATTCCTGCACTTTTCGAGGTAAATTTAAAAAAAATAATAATATAATCCAATGTTAACAACTGTTTCTAAAAATCAATGAACTTTGCGGCTATCACTTAGTCTTAACATGATTTTCCTAAAAATAGGTGGTAATTTTCCTTACCGTTCCATCCTTACCGTCCTCTTTTTTACCATTTCGTCCCTTTTTTCCAATACCATCCCCCTTTTTTACCTTACCGTTCTTTCTTTAACACCCCTTTAAGACAATGTTATACAAAAGTTCTGTATTAAAAGTACTACATTGTTATTATTTCTTATTTGAATGTCCTGTGGGTACTATGCAAATTCATTATAAGTAAAAATTTAGAAGAAAATAAAAAGTTATAGGTGTAAAATGGTAAGGAAAATTCAACTCGCAAGTTTAACTTAAACCTCAGTTAAATAAAAAAAAATTTTCGTTGCTGACCATTTTTTCTTTATTTTGAATCATTAAGGCATTCGTCTATCAGATTAAAATGTTATTTTAGCAAGTTTAATTTTGCCAGATTTTTTCCCCAAAAGTCAAAAGATTGTGAGAACGCCCCATATATGGTTGAACGTTCGGGTATATTTATTAAATTGGTACGTGAAACTACCTTTATATGAGCTTACAAGAATGATTGAAATTCAATTAAAACGCATACGAGGCAACGCATACTCACAAAATTTTAACTTTCAGGAATGAAAATCTGGTGAAATTAAACTTACTAAAATAGCATTTTAAATTTATAGACGAATGCCTTAATGATTCAAAATAAAGAAAAAACGGTCAGCAGCGACGATTTTTTTTTATTTCACTGAGATTTAAGTTAAACTTGCGTGTTTAATTTTCTCTGCCGTTCTGTTGATATTTTACCTCTCTAACTTTTTATTTTCTTCTAAATTTTTACTCATTTTTACTCATTTATGAATTTGTATAGTACCATAGGACATTCAAATAAGAAATAATGACAATGTAGTATTTTTAGCACAAAATTTTGGTATAACATTGTCTTAAAGGGATGTTAAGGAAGGGACGGTAAGGAAAATTACCACCTATTTTTAGGCAAATCATGTTAAGACTAAGTTATAGTCACAATGTTCATTGATTTTTAGTAACAGTTATTTACATCTGGTTGGTTGGTTGTATGGGGTTTTATGGCGCAAAGTCCCTATAGGGACATGCTGCGCCAAATTATTTACATCTGATTAAAAAAAAAAAATTACCTCGAAAAGTGCAGGAATAAACCTTAGGCACGGTAAGACTACCAATATAGCCACAATGCTTGAAATTCATATTTAAATGCTGATTTAAATTCTGCAGTAAATTTCCTGTCAAATAATTTTAACTATTCTTTCTCTTTCATACTTCTGCATGAGAAAAAAGTTGAAAAAATAATTCTGTGGCTGCATCTGAAGTAATTTTCTGTATAATTTTAGCAAGAGGGACGGTAAGGAATCTAAAATCCAGGGACAGAGTTAAAAAAATAATAACAACCGTAAAAATGTGTGCAATTTAATTTGTTGCTACATATTTCTATAAAACAATAGTCCCCACTGTTAAAAATTTCTGCAAAAATAGAGAAAAAAAAACGTGACTCTCTGTAAATTTATACCAGTTCTCGGTTAAATGCATTCGATTGAGTTTCTCGGTCCTCGTTTTACAGACATTTCCCTTATCTTGTATCTAAATCCTTGTACGGATTTCCATGTTTTTCATTCAAATTTAGATAGAGTAGAGAAGTAGTCGAAACTAAATATTTTCAAAAAGTGGTAATTTTCTTAATCATTTTCATAGCTATAATTTTTCGTTAAAAAGAAAAAAGTTACATGAAACATTTTCAACTGCAAAAGTCTTTCCATTTACAGAGAGGATCATAATACATTGAAGTATATTGCTTTTACAAGAATTGTGATATAACCATAAAAGTATTTTCGGTTAATTAATCTGATTATTTTTGTAAATATTTTACAAAAAATGTTATAACTACGGATATACTTAACCCGTTTTAATGAAAAAATATACCTAAATTTCATATTATTATTATTGAAAAATTCCAGTATATCTTCAGATGTTAAAGAAGATAATTATTGAGAAGAGGCAATTTCTTGAAAAATAATTTCATAAATAAAGGATTAAAAAATTACTAGGGGGCTTAGCCCCCTGCTCGCTAACGCTCGCCAAACCCCACGAATTGCTACGCAATTCATATTGGGATCGCTACGCGATCCAGCTCGCTTCGCTCGCTCGCCACTATTTATGTCAACTCTAGCCAGAATGAGTGCTATCATAAATCATTACAACATATTAAATTTACAAATATTTTTATTGTATAAAAAGTAATAGAAAACTGTTGAAAATGTAAATAAAAACGTACCTTGGAAACAGAATAAATTAAAAACATTAGTGAAAACACAATAAAAAATATTTTTAGTTGGGCCGCTATGAGATCCGAGCAAGCAACATATGAAATTTACAAATATTTTAATTCATAGAAAAGTAATTGAAAATTTTGTAATGCATACGGCTAGAACATCAATAGATTTTACCCCTCCCCTCCCCCCCTCACACATTCGCAGAAGGTTGAATCAAAAAATCATCTCAGAGTGGCAAATTTATTGGGATGCGTCTACCAAAGGTAGATACACATACGATCTCATACGTATAGTGTCAAGAGAAATGTACTTTCTCTCACCAGCAACTACAGCATTCCTCTCTGGCCATGGGCCATTCAAAGAATACTTGAAACGTTTCTATCGGGCAGCCACCCCCTTCTGCGAGTGTGGCGAGGTCGGCTCTCCAGAACATAGCTACTATCACCGCACACTTACCCAAGCCTGGCATATTAAACGCCCCCGCAACCTTCCCAAAAATTGGCTTTCCAATATTCTAACAAGACCCCTTCTTATAGGCAAATTAAATAGAATTTATAAATTTCAAATGGAACTAACAAACCTCACCTCATAGATCTGCATGGTGCTGCAACTTACCCACAACCTTGTGGCTACTCCTCCACAATTAACTGGACTTTTTGTGTGATCCAGCACACTCCACGCTCACCCATTCTGCTCACCCGCCCCTTGTCGCGAGGGAGCAGCCTGTGCTCCGGCGGGAGGAGCTTGTATTGTACATATTATTATTATTCTTTTTTTTTTTTTTTTTTTTTTTTTTTTTTTTTTTTTTGTTAACGAATCCCCGCGTGTCGGGGAGCACTCCGGGTGGGGCAAATAGAGTCTACATCGGACCCTTGAGGTCTGGTGATTCTGTCCCACTTAGGCAATAAATAAATAAATAAATAAAAATGCATTTATCAAAAGTTTGGAGCTGTGACTTGTTGATCATCCTTGAGAAAGCTAAGTGAACAGGAAATTGACGCCGTTTAAATTTAAATGGCATGTTAGTGTCAGATGGGGTCCTTCTCCTTTCATTTTGCCTATAGTATTGAAAATCATGGCTTAAATTAATTTAAAACTATGTGCTATGTATCAGGCTATCGAAATGTAAACAAAACGTTTTCGCCTGTGTCTAACCACAACCCTGGATCAAAAAGCTACGTCACCATAGAACGGACCAATAGCATTCATGTATTGCTCAAACGGTTTGCGTTAAAAGAGATATCCTGTCTGGATTTTGATTTGCTGAGTGGGTTGGGACATGTGACCGTAACTACCACTGAGAAACGTCGCTTTGGCTGTTGTCAAATAGCAAGCTACAAATACAGCCCTTTTTTTAGTGCTACGTAAGAGAAATATATATATAGAAGTTTGATTTAAGAAAATAATAGGTATTATGTATCGGTCCAAACTGATAAAAACCGTTTAAGAAATTTTCTAACGAATATATTTGAAGCGAAATCTTTGAAAAGCACAAATACAATAGATTTTCCCCCGATTCATTACAAAAGACATCCTTTGTGCACAACAGAAACAACTCCTATGGCACACTCCGTAAGGTGTTTTTCTCCTTCCCAGTAGGTCTCGGGTTCAAACTCCAGGCAGGCTAGAAAACAAATTGTGTAAAAAATTAAATGGTATAGCAGTTCAAATTTCCTCGAAAAATTCTGATACTTCGAAGTTCAAAAACTATGTTATTTTTTTTTCAATAAAAACAAATTGATGATGTTAATTTACTGTAAATTTTCCGAATAACTTCTCTGTTATTTAACAGAATCTCTGTTTTTCTAATGTCTGTAAATTTACATTATACTTAAGATAATGGATTACCAGTAGATTTGGAAGGGGTTACAGACCCCTTCCAAAATAGTCCGCCCAAAATAGTATTACCCCCTGCCACTTCTTTGGGTATAATATGGTGTCTCTATGCACTAATATGGAACTAAAGAGAAGAGAGCGGCTAGTCTATTGAATGATAAGGGGATAAATACAAATTTATCTGAAACAGAAAAAAGCACTATTTTTTTCATCTCATTTCCGACTATTTCGGAGAGACTCCTCCCCTTCTTTCCCCTTCTGTAATGTCAATGTGAACTAACACGGGGCTAAAAAGAATGTCTATTTTGCTGTATGACGGAAGAAAAAAATTACAGATTTATCTAAAAAGTAAGGATTGCAGAAAACAAAATTACAAATTTATCTCAAACTTAAAGAAAAAAATCAGCATTTTTTAAATTTCATTTTTGACTGTCCTGGGAGGGGGCTGTAACTCCCATTAGCCCCTTTCACCTCTTTGGTTATAATGCGGTGTCACTGTGCACTAATATGGAACTAAAGAGAAGAGAGTGGCTAGTGTCTTGAATGATAGGGGGAAAATACAAATTTATCTCAAACTAAAAGAGGAAAATTAAGCGCTTTTTTCATTTCATTTTTGACTATTTTGGGAGGGGGCTGCAACCCAATTAGGCCCCCCTCACCTTTTTGGGTTTAATGTGGTGTCACTGTGTCTTAATATGGAACTAAAGTGAAGGGAGCGGCTAGTTTGCTGAATGACAGGGGGAGAAATACAAATTTATCTCAAACAGAAAAAAAGCACTATTTTTTCATTTCATTTTCGACTATTTTGGAAGGAGTTTGTAAACCCATTACCCCCTTCCGCTTCTTTGGGTATAATATGGTGTCTCTGTCTTTGTGCAGTAATATGGAACTAAAGAGAAGAGAGCGGCTAGTCTGTTGAATGATAAGGGGAGAAATACAAATTTCTCTGAAACAGAAAAAAAGCACTATTTTTTCATCTCATTTTCGACTATTTCGGAGAGCCCCCCCTTCTTTCCCCGTCTGTGATGTCAATGTGAACTAGCATGGGGCTAGAAAGAATGTCTATTTTGCTGTATGACGGAAGAAAAAAATTACAGATTTATCTAAAAAGTAAGGATTGCAGAAAACAAACTTACAAATTTATCTCAAACTTAATCAGCTCATCATAAACTCATCAGCATTTTTTTCATTTCATTTTCGACTGTTCTGGGAGGGGGCTGTAACCCCCATTAGCCCCTTTCACCTCTTTGGTTATAATGCGGTGTCACTGTGCACTAATATGGAACTAAAGAGAAGAGAGTGGCTAGTCTCTTGAATGATAGGAGGAAAAATACAAATTTATCTCAAACTAAAAGAGGAAAATTAAGCACTTTTTTCATTTCATTTTCGACTATTTTGGGAGGGAGCTGCAATCCAATTAGGCCCCTCCACCTTTATGGGTTTAATGTGGTGTCACTGTGTCCTAATATGGAACTAAAGCGAAGGGAGCGGCTAGTCTGCTGAATGACAGGGGGAGAAATACAAATTTATCTCAAACAGAAAGAAAAAAAAATCAGGACTATTTTTTCATTTCATTTTTGACTATATCGAGACGAGACCGCTGTAATTCCATCAGCCCCCTCCCCATCTTTGAGTATGCTGTGATGTCAATGTGGATTAACATGGGGTTAACGAGAATGGCTATTTCGCTGTATGACCGAAGAAAAAAATTACAGATTTATCTAAAAAGTAAAGGAAAAATACTTAATTTTCGAATATTTCGGGAGGAGGGGGGGGGGGGGGAGGCTGTAACACCATCGGACCCCTTTCTCTTCTTTGGCGTCAATGTGGTCTAATATGGGACTAATGAGAATGGTTAGTACGCTGGAAATGTATGATGGAAGTATGATGGAAAAAAATAAAAAAAAAATCCAAAAAAAATAGCACTTTTTTCATATTATTTTCGAAAATTTCGGGGAGGCGGGGGGCTGTAGCCCCATCAGCCCCCACCCCCTTAGGTGCGTCCATGGTTAATTCCGATTATATTTCAATTACCTAATTATTCACTTATGGAAATTTAAAATTCATTTATTATCGATACTAATTCAGCAAAAAATCTACAATAATGTTTATAAATGTATCATATTGAAAAACAATTTCTCTGTATGAATTACAAAAAGATTGTATTAAAATATTCTATTAAAACTATCGCGATTATAAAGAAAAAGCGAAAATTCAGACTGTAGCTCTGACTATTTTGAAATTCAAAATTTAGATAATTAAATTACGATTATTTTAAAATTGGAATATTATAATTCAATTACGGTTATTTTAAATTTGGAATTTTAGATTGTAGTTAGAAAGATATTAATTAAATTGGTAATAAAAATCCTTTTATATCAGCCTAGAAGACTGATTTGAATTAAACTGAAATCCAACAAGTTATAGGCATCAGAGCAACATTCATTAGCTTATTTTGTAATTAAGAGGAAGATTATACGATTAGTAGATTGCAATTATATTTCAATTACACAATTTTTACTTTCTTCTATCTTTACAAAAAGAACGTATTGGATTCGTGAAAATGTTCGACTTTCGGTTTTCGACGGATTTACAAGTTTTAGGGTCAGAGACTCCGAAAAACGTTTTTATAAAATGTCTGTCTGTGAGTCTGTGACTCTCTCTGTCTGTCTGTATGTATGTGACACAAATTTTGTAGGCGTTCTATCTCAAGAACTAATGCACGGAATTTAATAAAAATTCATGTTCAGTTAGTCCCTGATATAAATTGGTGCTGATTTTTTTGGTGTAAATCGCTCAACAGATGGCGCTGCTATTCAACATTTTTAGCGATTTCTACATTAGCTCATCTGGAGATTCTCCAGAACTAATGCACGGATTTTCACAGAACTTCAGATTCAATTAGTCCTTGTCATGAATTGACGTTGTTATACATTTTGGTGTAAATCGCTCTACAGGTGGCGTTGCTATGTTGCATTTTTTTGCCATTTCCGCAATAGCTCTATCTCAAGAACTAATTCTTGGATTTTCTTCAAACTTCAGATTCAGGTATACCTTTGTATTAATTAGTGCTGTTTATATTTTGCTGCAAATCGCTCAACAGGTGGCGCTGCTATGCAACATTTTTCAGAATTTCTGCTATAGCTCTATCTCAAGAACTAATGCACGAATTTTCACCAAACTTCAAATTCAGATATACTTTGATATGAATTGGTGCTAAATTGATGTAATTTCTTGTACTATTTAAATGATTTAATTGACGTGATTTATATAGAAGAAAGTTTTGTGATGGCCACAACATACTAGTTCATTTCGTGAAAATTTAAAATTCACTTATTAATACAGTAAAAATCTGCAATAATGTCATAAATTCATTATATTGAAAACTAATTTCTCAGTATCCATTATGTAAAAATTACATTCAAATATTCTATTAAAAGCATCACAATTATAAAAAAAAAAATGGTAATTATTTTGAAATTTTTGAAATAAAAGTTTAGATAATTAAATTGCGATTTTTTTAAAAATTGGAGTTTCAGCTTGTAGTTTATAAGTTTACTTATAATCATGAAATTGCTTAACTAGCACGTAAGAGTCGTCTTATATCAGTTTACAAAAATTTTGGAATAAATTCAAACCCATGAGATAATGAAATAATAAAATTCATGCAATTCATATGCATCAGAGAAACATTAATTTGATTTGAAACTAAGAGACCAATTACATGGTTAGTCAATTATATGTCAATTACATAGTTCATTTTGTAAAAAATTAAAATTAATTTGTTATCGAAACTAATGCAGTAAAGATATACAATAATATCATAAATGCAAATCATATTGGCACCTAACTCATATCGATTATATAAATATCACATTAAAACAGTCTATTATTCAGTTATAAGATCTCGAACCTAATCAACCTTTAACGTATACAGTTATACAGTTAATTATCCGGATTATTAAGTAAAACGAAATTTCAGGTTGCAGTTATGAGTATTTAGAAATTGGAATTTTCGATAATTAGGATATTACGATTATTTTAAAACATGAATCTCAAAGTTGAGTAAAAATTACGAAAAGGGAATTTATCTATAACGAAATTCTGCCTTAAACGAAAGAAAAAAAAAATCATGATCTCGTCTAAAAGAATATAATACATTTGTAATAGATACTGTACGTAGTAACCTGTTTTAAAGGTATTTTCCTCAGGCTACTTACGAATACGTCTTAGCAGATTTTAATGAAGAATCGAATTATAACTAACTAAAAATTATTATTTCACTTTACAGTTAGAAACCGATATAAATTTTCTTGCAGTCATTAAGCCTCTCATACATGAGAACCTCGAGGTTTTATTCAAGCATCTTCCTCCCTGCATATTTTATTGTTATCGCTATCTGACATAAAAACTTGAAGTGAAGTTCAATAATGCTTGTGAAATACAGCAATAGATAGCAGATCCATTTTTCCCCGAATATTGAGCTACAAAATCCGCCTTTGACATTTTTGTTTTTTGTTCTATACGAGAAACGATTAAAAAATATATATATCTGATCTTGGATCTAAACAAAAATATGACCAAAAATATTTTTTACTTTTTACTTTGTTGAAAGGTGTCCAGAATTTGAATTGCCACGTAAAACCGTATAATAACCTTTAATGATATTTTTTTTAGAGCTTGCAAACGTTATATCAGGATCGTTTTGTAATTTTATAGTAAATTTAAGATATTTAAAAATTTAACATTATTATTTAAAATATATTTTGAGCATAAAATATATTTTTCACTCATTTAAAGATAATTGCTGTATAGTAGGGTTAAATTGTGTTACACATAATTACAAAGTTTTTTTTTTTTATATATATTAAATTACGATAACGAGCTTGTAAAAATCCTTTCATATCAGCTTACTGGAATGTTTAGAATCAAACGAAAACCCATACAAGTCAATGGCATGAGAGAAACATCAGTTTAATTTGCAAGTAAGAGATCGTATCGGTTGAATGTTCCTGAAGAGATTGTCGGAATCTCTTCCTGTAAGTGTGACGTATGGAAGTCGACTTGGGGGAGGGTCTGCGATGAAAAGAAACAGTCTACTGTTTCCTTGTGACTGTTTGGTCTGCATTATTGGTGTACAGTTCGAAGGAAGTAAAATGCTGGGAAAGTTAAGATGATTTATTCGCTGTTTTCATAGTGAGAACACGGAGGAGGATACTTAGTAACTGCTGTCATCAAAATTTGTCACAATTTGAACCGTGTTTCCGGTGTTAAAATTTCTTGAGCAAGGAAAAGTTTATTTTTCTCTTTATCTTATTAGAAATTTAAAGAATCTTCGACATAACGTGTTTGTGTAATCTTTCTGGTTGGAATCGCTTTAATTTTTGTGCTATAGAGAGAAAACGTTTTTCTTGTAATATGTCATAGGAAAGGAATTGATAAATAATTATACAGAGGAAAATAGTAAGAACTGTCACCAAAAGTTATCGGTGTGTGTAGTGTGCTTCAGATTTTTATATTTCAAGTATACGAAAAGTTTGTGTGCTTTTTTATTTCACCAGAAATTTAATGTTTCTTTGACTTTATGCGTATTTTTGTGAATATTGCATTAATGTGTTTGCCATAGAAGGAGTTCTTTTAATAAATGTAGAGAGAAAAATTAACAGCATTTATACGGAAGTTAATAATATAAAGAAAAACATTTACTGAGTGCTATAGTTAAAATTTGAGTGAAGTGCGTTTCAAGTGATTAAATGTGCAAGAGAAGTTAATATTATATTTTATCTTATAAAAAATTTAATAAATCTTCGACTTAGCGAGTATTTTATTTTACAGTCCATTGGATTAACCAATCTGTTGAAAAAGAACGTATGATATATTCCAGATGAGGAATTTCAAACATGTGTATAAAATATATTAATTTACTTTTATATTTCAAAAAGATAATTATAAATGTATAGCTCAAATTATTTTTCTTACTGTTTTTGTATATATACCGATATTTTTTGGCTGCAGAATATGAAATACTTTCTCTGATAAACTCCAAAAATCAAATCATAATTTATTTACAGATGACAATATTTTAATGTTTAATTTAAACGATAATTATGTAATTATTATCCAGTTAACATCTGCAAAATTGCGAAAGTGAAATGTACTTTCAAATGTATCATTATTATTTGAATTTTTAATTAAATATGATGCGAAATATTCAGTTTCACTTAAGAGAAATCTACCTTGCTTTGATAAATGGTGTATACGTAAGTTACTGAAATATCTGATACGATATTGCAAGCGTTCATAAAATATTTATTCTATATTATAAGAAATTTGTGAAATTTAGCTGAGTAAATTGCATGAGCAAAGAGAATTATGTACACAGTTCTCAGTATTCATTTAATATACTGTTTATTTTAAAACCTTATATTCAAAGGCTTTATTAAATAATAGGATTTCATTTTATCTGCCGCTAGGATAAAGTTTTGAAATGCATTTATAAAACGAAGGGAAGAATGCCCAACAACCTTTGAAGTTAAATTTTCTAAGCGAACGTACACTAAATGCTTTTAACTTGGATTACAGCAAAATAAATTGAAGCAAAATATAAATGAATTATTCAAATATTTGATTACATTACAGTTTTCGGAAATGCTATTTATTTTTGAATCACATTAGAAATATTACGACCTGAAATGTGTAAAACTTTTAATTCCTGAGTTTGTGTTTAAAAATTATTTGAAAAGAGTGGAAATATATATACATATATATATATATATTTGCATTTATTATATAATTTATAGAAAGGAGTATGTAGCAATAAGATGCAAAAGCATTTTTAAAAGTCATGTAAAAAGGCAATTCAATGAGAAAATCAATTTATATGAAACGAATTGCAAATTTTGAATGTTTATTTTGATCAATGAAATAATTATTCAGGAAACTGAATATCATATTAAAATATATAATTGCATCAAATATTGAATATAATTTACGAGAATATGTGAGAATAAAAATAAAATTCATGGCACTAAAAGGGAACTTACCATCAAATATAGAAATATCTTTACAGTCTTAAATTGGTAAAAAAAAGTGCTATTTTAATTAGAGCAAATTTTTATTGATTCTTCAACGATAAAGGAAACACTGATGTTCAAATAGTGAATAACTTATTTATATAGTCAAAGTAATATCGTTTCTGAAAATTTTTTTGACAGTGCACGCATATTTAAACATTGAGCTATAATAATGAAATATCTGCAATACCTTATAATTTTTTTGCCAATATGCTGTTATTTAACATTTGATAACAAATACTTCGAAAATTGAAGCAGTTTCTATAACTTTATACGTGCAATTTTTAGCAGCGATTTTTTTACTTTTTTGGGCAGAAGTACATTTAGTATTTAAAAACCAAAGTCCATTAAAAAAAAATAATATGAATATGATATTTTACATAATTTTGTGTTTCGTCGTAGCAAATGCTGGTAGACGACCTACTTGTAAAGAATCTGTCGAATTCATAGACCGAGAAGAAATGGCAGACATTATATTTACTGGAACGGTCGGAAGGATTTATCGTACTGGTCCAGTCGGGACGCAAAACTACAGTGCAATGGTACAAGTTAAGAAAGTAATGAAGTGTAAAGACAACTCAATATCTAATCAATCTGTAGTTGTAACTGGATTTGGTAACAAAAAAATGTGCCACAGTGATTTGAAAGAAAGAGATACGAGGATTTTCTTAGTAACATTTTTAAAGGAAAATTATTTCAGGTTGAACTCGAGTTTGCTTCGGATAAGCAGGGATAATATGGATATGGCCAATGCAGCAATTCAAGGTAAGATGTTTTAAAAATTGAATTACAATATCAATTTTCGCTAAAATATGATAAGTATAATAATAAAATAACTTATTAAGTTGAAATCAAATATAGCTAAAAAAAATGCTAGAGATGCTTCTAATTTAACCCCTTATTCGTCGCGCCCGATACGTTCATGGTCAGTTGTTTGTGAGCAAATTTTGTACCGCCCGTGACCATTAAGGGCTGAACTCCTCATAGCTTTAGCTATTATATTATAATTTCTTATTTAATTTTGTCGCTTCATGGATTATTTTAAATGCTTAAGCGACCAATAAATGGTAGCACTGAATTTACAAACTTGAATTTAAGATCAGAATGCTTAATTTTAAGATTTTGTTGGAAGTAGAAGATGTGTGTGAGTTTAAAAATATGGACGATTTTTGAACAATTTTTCAGAAAATTACGCGACGATTAAGGGGTTTTAAGCAGGGATATTTACAAAAATTCACCATAATCTCATAGGCGCGCGATTCTGGAATCTTTTCCTTATTCTTGATTATTTTCTTAAAACTTTCTGGAGATAAGGGAAAAGTTTTCAGAATCGCGCGCTTCTGGGAAATTACATTTTCGAACACGTTCTTTATATATCAGGAAATATTTCTGAAATTTTTTCCTAGAGCACTCAATGCAAGCCGTAAACTGATTGTTTAAAAAAAAAAAGCAATTTTTTAATACTTCATAATTGTTTGGCATAGGCAAAGATTTAAAAGGCTACTTTTATATGTGACTTGTGGCAGTTGATACATGCGTTCGATAAGAAAAAAGTAGAAAACATGTCTGCAAGATAGACCTGTATTATACATGCTGACAAGATATACTTTGTATCAGTAGCGCCAACTTTTCAAAAATATTGCGTGGGTTCAAAAATTTTTAAGAAAAATAACACATATAATTTTTCCCCCTCAGTGTGTATGTGTGTGGAGAGAGAGAGGGGAGGAGCGAATGACTAAAGATGATAATTCGAATTTAAATTATGTTTTTTCCAAGCAAATTTTTAAATTGTTATAATTTAATTATAATTTTATAAATAATTTTATTAAATTATATTCTTATAAGTTCTTTCTTATAAATACATTAATATACTTTTTAAATAACATTAGAATTGATAACTATTGAAAGTGAAAAAAAAACTAAATGTTAAGAAAAGTATACATTTTAGCCACCTAAGTGCTTTATCAATTCAAGACATCAAAACAGATGGCAAAATAGGCAGGAAATTTGTTTTCGGGAGAAATTTAACTATACATCCGCTGAAGGGGTTTTCAGTGCTCCTGCAAGTCTATAATGAATGTCCTTACTGTTTTTCAAACAAACCTATTTTGAGATCGTTAATAAAACCAAATTTTATTTCAGCGATTAAATGATTAAAAAAATGAATTAGGAATTAAACCAATTGAAATTGGTAGTGCGGAGAGATCAAATTATTGGGTGGGCTCGTGCCCCATGGGCCCATATAAGTTGTCGCTACTGCTTTGTATTTACTATTTTGTTTCAAAAGGTTTAGGACAAAATAATTTTCACGTCAGTGTATCATACTTTTTACTCTTATCGATGTTGTTTATTAACCCATTTGTGCCTGAATTTTGGTTTTCTCAAATGTTTTGGTAAAATCACTTTAAAATATTGCAAAATGAACTGGAAAAATACCAAAAAAATTTACACTTAATTTTTTTTGTATTTATTTAATAAAATGTAAAAAAACTACATATGAGTATTTCTAGAAGAATAATATTCATAATTATATGTTTTGTCTATATTTATATTTAAAAAGATTTAAATTGTATATTATGTACTATAATTAGTATTTTTATAAACTAAAAAAAAAAAAAAATGCATATATATTTATTTCTTTACAGAGACTAATAACATTATAACTATTATTAATAATAAAATAAGAATTATCGTATTGCTGACTTAAAAACAATTTATTTCATAAATATCTTCAAAAGGAGATTACATAAGTAACTGTCTCCTAAATCTCCAACAAAAATATGTGCCCATTTGTGCCTAGAACCCTATATTTTGGACGTTACAAAAATGCATAAAAAATAGGCTTGAACATTTAATTTCGCAATTTAAAAAGTACGTATTTAAAAAAAGTCTACAAGCTAAGATTATGACTTGCGATTTTGGATCCTTCATAGAAAAAATACAAATAAAGTTACTTTTTACACTTCGCCATCTTGAAAAATTAAAAATTTATAAACACCAAAAAAAGCCTTCATTTAAACAAATAAATATCCACCTTATGCTGTGATCTCTCGGTAATAGATAAAGATATTTATAAATAATTATTTCATACAATTTTCATGTTATAAAGGAGAAGAAAAATATACTTATTCATCAAAATTTGAAACGTCCCAAAAATGGGACGCTAGGCAGAAATGGGTTAAAAAATAATGAAATAGAACCACTTGTATGCTAAACAGGAATGTCCTTCGACATAAAGTGCATTTCACCTGCTGCATCACTCTGCACTATAGCCGGGCTTGCATATCTTATGTATTATGTTTTACATTTAGTAAATTTTTTTACTTATTAAAATAACATATAACATACGTGGTAAAGCGCTGAAACTTGATAGACCAGACCATTTCTAAGTTTAGATCTGGGTGTGCATGATTTTGGCGGTATTAGCTTAGATGCAACGAAACTTGATTTCAGAATTTTCGAAAAATAACTTCATTTAAGATAATATTTGTTGCATACAAATTTATCATTTGTATGTTACGTATAATTCAAATAAAACTGTCAAAGACTTATTTAAGTTTTTATTTAAAATAAAATTGCTGATATTATAAGTTTTTTTACGAACACAAAAGAATATAAGAGTTTCGAAACATTCTTTAAAAACTTTTAAGGTTAGTCTTACTTAACATGAATAAAGAAAAATATTTAAAATCTTATTGAGAAGATTTTAAATAAAAGCAAACTCTCCGAGCGTGAAATAGCGAACATGTCATTTTGTGAATTTTCAAAAACATTAAAATTAATGTTTAAAGATGTGGCAAGTGAAGAAGAAAATATTATTCTTGCTAGACAAAAGATATCATGCATCACACTGCCTTCACTTTTTCATTCATTTAAATTCTGAAAAGGATTATTAGAATGAAAAGGATTTGCAAGTTTATATAAAACTCTTCTTTTTGTCTTATGCATACGGGTACAATGAATACATTAAGAGCAGAAATCAAATTATTCAGTGATTCTGTTTTTAGTCTTGTCTCCTTTTGTTTTTTTATCTGTTTGAGATGCAATCTGATATGCGTATAAGATATGAAAAAAATATCATATCGAATTTCAGCGAGAAAAGTGTTGTAATGAATTGATTATCGTTAAAATATGTTGCTATATACGTGAAAATAATAGTTTTATATGTTTATGCAGAGGCTGTACTTTAGTACATTTAATGAAAAGCTGGTACTTTTAAGTGCATTTAAATTTATTAATAAAAGTAGATTCTAATTTTCATACAAAATATTATTCTCGATCACATTTTAAAAGCACGGCGAAACAGATGGAGCTAAAGGTTTTTTAAATAGGTTATTTTCTCAACCACTTAGATAAATGTAGCTTTTCCGTTATTAAATAGTGTTACATGAAAACTTTGTAGCTACAAAACCTTTCCATTTTCAAATAGTATATCAAATTTCAACGAGAAAAGTATTGTAATGAATTGATTATCATTAAAATATTTTGCTATATACATGAAAATAATAGTTTTATATGTTTATGCAGCAGCGGTACTTTTCAGTACATTTAAAGAATAGATGGTACTTTTAAGTACCATTAAAGTTATTCATTTCGCCTATTAATAAAAGTAGATTTTACCTTTTATACAAAATACTTTGCTCGATCACATTTAAAAAGTACGGGGAAACAGTTGGAGCTAAATATTTTTTGAAGTGGTTATTTTCTCAACCATTTACATAAACGTAGCTTTTCCGTTATTAAATAATGTTATATGAAAAATTTGTAACTACAAAACCTTTCCATTTTGAAATAGGATATCAAATTTAAGCGAGAAACGTATTGTAATGAATTGATTATTATTAAAATATGTTGCAATATACATGAAAATAATAGTTTTTTTATGTTAATGCAGCGGCGGTACTTTTCAGTACCTTTAAAGAATAGATGGTACTTTTTAGTACCATTAAACTTATTTATTTCGTCTATTAATAAAAGTACATTTTACTTTTCATACAAAATACTTTGCTCGATACAAATATTTTTTGAAGTGGTTATTTTCTCAACCACTTACATAAACGTAGCTTTTCCGTTATTAAATAATGCTATATGAAAAATTTGTAACTACAAAACTTTTCCATTTACTAATAGGATCATAGTACATTTATTTAAAATATTTTTCTAAGATATGTGAGATTTCGATATGAGAATATTTTGTCAATAAATCTAATAATTATTGTAAATATTTTACAAAAAAGAGCTATAACTATAGATTTATTAAGCGGTCTTTTACCTTTTAAACTCGACGAAAATCCTTACTATGTTTAAACATGAAATTTTGACTATTAATTAAACAGATTGTACTTTTTAATATACTATCATTAGAAAGTAACTAGTCTTTTAGAATTTGTGTACTCTTGAAATTAAAATATAGCTTTTTTCTTTACTCAGTAAGTCATTGCGAGCATGATCTTGAGAACATATGTATGGATTGTTAGGAATATGATAATAGATAATAAACACATAAGTATTTTTAAAATGATCTACTTTTAATTATTTACAGTGATAATGTTTTTAGTTATGACTATTTTTATTCCTTAAAAATGAAAAAAATTGGAAATATTTTATAGAAAAATATCTTAATTCACATGGCTAATGAAACAATTTTGAACTAAGGGTAGATCATTAAAAAAAAACATATATGTTTATTGTACATATCATTTTTCATAACAATCCATGTATATGTTCTCAAGATGTCACGTGCACTGACCGGCAGAGTAAAAAACATGAAAGAAAAAATCATGCGTCAAGCATAGATTATGAAACACTTTCCAACACATTCAGAATTATTTAACAAAACTGCACCGGTTAAAAAATTAAAATATTACGTCTAATTCAACCATATGTAATCGCATAACACATTTCAAAACGCATTTTCAGCTATTCCCATCAAAAATTGTAAAATTATCCGAATTTTTTCAGCAGCCCTGTATATGATATATAGATTTGTATCTATTAACTACATGCATGCAAAAATATAGTTCACTTAAGAAATACATGTACTTCAGTTGAAAAATCCCCTTCAGAAATTTCATCTAATAAGGCAAATGATACCTGAATACTTTTGTGTAGCCCTGTATATGAGGTATAAGATTTATATATAACGAGTAACATGTAAAAAATTAATTAAATTTAAAAGCGCATACCGAATTTTAAATTGTACACTCCAGTAATTATTACTCAAAGACAGTACTGCATACGATTTCTTTTATGTGTCCCCGTAAATGAATAAAACATGCTATGAATGCCCTATTCTAACGTGATCGTAGTGAAATTCAGTGATTTACATCAGTTTCAATATATTTGAAATAGCATAATGTTATTAAAATACTTTGCAAACGATTTTCCCCCTTATACCGTAATGTAATGGAATACTTTTGAGTGCCCCTGTACATGAACTATTAATCCTACATACTTCATATACAATACCAAACATGCTTTGGTGACCCTAAAAATCCTTTATCAATTTGCATGAAAATTCGAGAATATTTACGGCAGTTAGAGGTCAGACGACCAGACAAACCGAATGTTTAAACACTTTTCAACTTTGTTAGAAAGCGTTAAAAAGAGCTATTTCAATTTCAGCGATACACACATTTTGTAAAAGTCTAGTCAGTTTCTAATGGTAGTAGATTAAAAAGCACAATCTGTTTAATTAATAGTCAGAATTTCATGTTTATGCCTAAAAAGGTTTTGGAGATACACTAATTCAAACTTTGAACCTTTTTGTTGATTTTCGTTGCGTTTAAAAGGTACAAGACATCTTAAAACAGTTTTAATAAGAATTAAAAAAAAAAAAACCTTAAAGAAATTTCATATTATTATTATAAGCATTTTCCAATATATCTTCAGACATTCAGGAAGATATTTATTGAGATGAAGCAATTTCTTGATTCATAATTTGGGGCATCAAAGGTTAAACTTATGTGGAATTATTAACACACACGGTGCGTTTTGTATATTGAACAATATTTTACCTCAACAGCATAGTCAAACATTTCCATGCCATGTTTTAATATTTAAAAGACATGCCCGCGTACATGTATACACAACACCTTTGAAATCGCTAATTCAGAATTTCAAAAGTTTTGTAGCTAATCATTTCATATATAAGGGAAAGCGAGGAGAGTCTGCGCACAGTTCAAAAGAATAATAATAAAAAATCTAAATATTAATTTTTTGCTAAACTATGCATGAATAATTTTGACTTCATTTTTTTATGCATTTTCATTGTTATTTTGTTGTTATGCTGTAATTTAATATAATAGCAGTAACAGAACCAAGAAAACTATTTTGCGCAATCTCTCCTTAGAAGGTTGGTAAGATTGCGCACCTGGGTATAAATATTATTGTATTAGGAGTGAATATTTCAACCTAATTTTTAAATAATAAAAAAATAAATAATTTTAACAACAGTTAAAGAATTTTAATTTAAGAAGAAGATTGAAATATCAGCACAAGCAAGCCCTACGAAGATTACAAAATAACATTAATCTACTTGATAAAATGTTTAACTTAAAAGTTACATCATTTTCACTTCCGCAGTTTAAATATACTTTGTTTCCTAACCGAAATTGTGGTCGTCCACAATCGATGCATTTATTGTTGTAAATCATGCAGCTTTCGTACAATCACCTGCCACAAGCAATACATTGAATCCAGTCATTGGTCGAAGTTGTCTCCTGGTACAGTTCCAGACATTCAATGCACTCATCCTCATTGACCTTCGTTTTTTTCCCTTCAGTTTTTTTTTTTTATCCCACTTTTTCTGGAAGCATCTTATTTTCAGCTGTTTTTTTTTGTTTTTTTTCGTAGTGGCATCCTTCTTAAGTTTTTTTTCATGTACATTTTGTGGACCAGTAACATTAGTTTCACTCTATTTCCTTTTGATTTCGATGGCATTACACTCGGAATGGGTGAAAGCTTTTCAAAACATTGTATTAGAAAATTTATTTTAGTTAACAAAATTAATTTATTAGCAAATTAATTGTTCATAAATTAATATATATATATATATATATATATATAATTAATTTATTAACAAAAATAATTACGAAAAATTAATTTAATAACAACTGTATTATTAATTTATTAATAAAACTTTTATCTGCAAAAGTATTTCTTTTTGCAAATTAATTTGTTGCCAAATTTAGTTTTCATAATTATGTGTTTTTCCGAAATTATTTCAAAATTGATCCATTCATATGTTTTACACGTAATTTTCAATTCATGCAAATTGTTCAATAAGCTGCGTAATCTCTCCTAGCACTGAAACTTGTGGGGAAATGCGCCATCTTTCCTAAGTAGAAGATGCGCAAACTCTCCTATTTTGGTAGGAGAGATTGCGCGGCCTTTTATTTAAATATAGTCACTTCTAAAATGAATTGTTGGTGTTCGCATACTTAGTTTAGCTTAGTAGTTTATAAGAAATCGTTAAAGTCCAAAATATTTTGTATTACTGACGTTCTATAAAAATTCTGACGAACAGTTATGAAAATTCAAGCACTTACTTTGGAAAAACGAAACAAAATAGCAATGCTTCATCCAAGACCTTGGAACAATCACATTATTGTAGACACTGCACTAATGCTGCTGTACAACTACATGGAGTTGCTGCGCGCGCATGCTACCCCTTCCCGTCGAATCTCTTTGTGCGCGATCTCACCTTGCTTTACCTTATAAATACTTTCATAATTTTTTCTGTATGAACAATACAGAACATACAGAAAATATTTACAATCTATTTTTGTCAGGTTTTATAAAAGATATTTAATAATAATAATAATAATAAAAACATATGTTGATAGTTTTAATACAACTTTTTTCTATTTTTATTATTATTATTATTTTTTAAATTCTAAAACAAAAACTAAAAATATTCATATGTAGAAAACTGAAAACAAAATATCTGTACAACTGAGTAGAATAAATTTATATAGTTCACACATAACAGTTGTAATTGTTTATACTAAACAACAAAAATTAGTTTTCGCTGAAATGTGCAATGGATTGATATGTTATATGTTTAAATTGTTACGCATTAGTTTTATAACATTTAGGCTTTTTAACACTTAAAATACATTAAAAAATATTCGAATTTCACCAGTACGCGGCACATCTCCATCGAATCTTTTAAATAAATGGTTATAAAATGTTCTAAAAAAGCTAGAATAATAATTAATAACTTCATAATATAAACGTAAACGTATTTTTATAGTTTAATTACTTAAACGCCATTGAATGCTAAGATAACGAATAAATGTTTTTTGAATAAAAAATAACATCTCGTAGATTTTTTTTTAATACATAATGGAAGATTTTGAAAAGAGGGGGAAAAATACATTTCCATGTCGAAAATCGGAAACTAATTTATTATACATTTTTATTTTCCGAGTTATTTTACGGATTCATCCAAAAAATTTAGCTACAGAAAACACTATTTACTACAATTTTTTTTTTTTTTTTTTTTTTTTTTTTTTTTTTTTTTTCAATGAGCAATTCATTACATTTATCATATGAAGATCATGAAGGTTTTTTTTTTCTACATTGCGTACTTTGATAACTTTCATAAAAAAAGGGCACTCGTAGCGATGCCATTTTCAATAATTTGGCCTTGTCCCTTTCTAGAACTTTAAAGTATTTCTTTTAATAACAGATCCATCAAAATTAATAAAAAAGCTCATTTTAAATTTCATGTTTTTGCTGGTGTAATTAAGTTTTTATGCTGTTCGGAAAAATGGAATAAACTTATTAACTGTTCTTTTTTTTAAACAGCACAAATGAAATAGGGATTTTAAGGGGTCTCAGGACTCTTAAAGCTTCAAAATTTTCGAAATTTTAATTTTTTCTAGGTGTTAAACTCCTATCTTTCCTGAACATTTTGAAATAATTGCATCATTGAAATTCCCATTAGAACAGAAGTTATGGCTTTTAAAATTATATCAGCTCCATAGCTGAAGCGGCGTTTCCGAAACTTTGAAGTCATTTTTCTCCAAATGACGTTTTGAGGCATAACACGCACGATATCTCAAAAACTTCGGAATATTTTTTCATGAAATTTTCAAAACATATGTTTCATGTTAGTCTGTATAAACTGAACCTAAAATTTCCTTTTTATTATATATTCTTTTTATTTAATAACTTGCAAATGGTGACAGCTATTTAAAAAACACCTTGCAGGAGGGTTATGTAAGATCTCAGGAGTTAATTTTACTGAGATTCTTGATTTTAGTTTAAAATAGAAGCGATAGATGGCGCTGCAAGTAATAGGCGCTAAATCGGGGACCGTCTTTTGGCCTCTCAGTATTCATGCGAACGGAGGAGGTTAAATATATGGACTGATTCTCAGTCACTATTGCAATTTTGTTCGTTGGGTCCCACTCCATATATTTAACCTCCTTCTTTCGCATCAATTCTGGGAGAAGAGAGAGGTAATAAATTGGGAACCGATTTAGCACCTATTGCCTGCAGTGTCATCTACCGCTTCTACTTTAAACTAAAATCGGGAATTGCAGTAAAAAAACTCCTGACATCTTACATAACCCGCTTCCAAGAATTTTTTTAATAGCTGTCACCATTTGCAAGTTATTGAATTTTAAAATCAGTCAGTTAATTTTGGGACACAATGAATATAAATATTTTTTTATAGCTTAATTACCTAAACGTGAAAGAATGATGAGATAACGAATAAATATTTTCTCAATGAAAAAAAAAAAATCTTAGATTTTTTATTTGTCAAATGAAAAATTTTGAGAAGAGAGAGAAAGCACATTTTGAGTTGAAAATCGAAAACTAATTTATTATACATTTTTATTTTATTATTTATTCATTAAATTCATGATAGGAAGAGCATATTTTTTTTAAAATTTATTTAAGACTTAGATTTAAAAAAGAAAAGAAGCATCCGTGACAACTTCAATAATTTGGGCTTATTCTTTCCTAGCACTTTAAAATATCTTTTTTAATAATTGGCTCATCAAAATTAATAAAAAATATACATATATGTATACACAAATATGCATCGAGGTTTTTGCTGTTGTAATTTATTTTTCTTGCGGTTTTTTCAAAACAGAAAGAAATAAACATATTAATCCATTTTTAAAGTTTTTTTTTACTTTTGAGGACATAAATCAAATATTATGGTAAAGGGTTTTTGAAACTAGTGAAAAAGAAGTTAGTTTTGGGAGCGATTAATTTATTAGTACATTCATAAATTGTATTGTATTGAATTTGCAGAATGCTTTAAGAAGGCAAGCAAATTTTAAAATAAGAACCGAATTTGTGAAAGCAAAAGATACTTTCAAAAAATTAATGTTTCATTTAAATTTCTTTGTAGAAAATAAAAGTATTTGATGAGAAGAAAGTATTGTTTCATACGCCCTTTTTCATAATTTGATAATTTTACTTTTTACGCTTAAAAAATATTTTAATAACAGATTCATCAAAATAAATAAAAATGTACACAAACACGAATGAAGTTCTCGTGGATATAATTAAGTTTTCTTATCGTTACTTAAAAATCAAGCAAAGCAATTACCGCATTTTTAAAACATTTATCTTTTTTAAGGTTTTTGGTAGCATAGATCAAATAAAGGTGGCTGTAGTTTCGAGAAAAAAGAATTGCGCATTTATATTTAATAATTTGGAAAAAGTTCGCTTTTTTATAATTACAGTTTTTTGGTATAAAATTAACATTAATCCCTTCGGCTCGAACTTTTTTTTTTAATTTAGGGGAAAATTACTTTTACTTTAGTAATATTAAAATTAGCTTTTAAAATCACAATAGTTAAAAAAATCGTCTCAGTTAAAAATCGAAAAATAATGTATAATATATAAACTAATTTGTGCCATTTATGAACCAATTTGAACGCAATAGGGACAGTATACTGATCTTGCAAAATCTTGAATATGTTTATTAATCAAGTATGTACCTCTTATACTGCGTTTACAGAGATACATAAAAGAATTAAGTTACAGTACGCTTTATGAGAAAAAAAAATCGTTTGCGGCACGTTTTAATGATGTCACAAGCTCATAAGTCCTTTTACCAGTCGGAAGAATTGGTTAATTTAGGATTTTTTTTAAAAATTATTATTAAAAATATCCTGGATGAGTTTGCTAATAAAAAAAATTCGTTAATTCGTTCGAACATAACGATCCTTTGGAAATCTGAATAACATTACAAGCTATATTTCTAGTTCATTATTAACCATTTGGATAAATGGTTATTGTCCTCGTCAGGGTAAGAAATCAAAAGCATATCTGAAGCTTTTTATTGGTTTAATCCGCATTTTATTCGTTTTCTGATTGGTCTATACAGTAACCTGTATTTTCCTTTACTTTCAACAGAGGTGGATACTTATGTTGCCACTATGACAAAAAAGTAATAAAAACTGAAAAAAAAATTAATAACTCAGAAAAAACTGAGATACAGCTTTCAAACAAATTGCATTTAAAAGTAAAATTTTCTCTATACGACGGTGTTAAAAGTAATATTGTGGGATCTTTAGAAGTTTAAGAATGAAATTTCATTTAAAATTGGTGGTCAGATTTCTTAGATGATGGAAAAGCCTTTTCCCGAACAGACAATGAAATATTTGGATAATACGTAAGTTTCAGGTGGATAATACGTACGAGTTGCAGGCGATTTTTGTCGCTTGCAATTTTTACGTGTAATAACACTAATGTTTAATTCATGGCGTACGTAATATATGACCAGCTCCGCAGAAGTTTAAAAATTTACAGTACCGAAAAATGTAATCCATGGCGCACGTAATGTATGATCAACTCAGTGCGATTTTTTATGTCTTAAATTTTAGTCTATGAAAAAAATCATTTTCCAAATGGTCGTTGTAATTTGTTAAATTGCTTTTATTTATTTATTTTTTTAAACATGTTAAGTTTTTTCGATTTCAATAAAATTTCTAGAAATTTTCGTTGGTATTAACTGAATGGTTTTGGGTTCCAACCTCGTTTGAGCGTTGGAAATATACCGAGTGATTATAAAAGAATGTCCCAGTTGTAAATTTTAATAGTATCAACTGTAAGCGTTGTAGAGTGTTGGTCCAAGGACACAAATAAAGTGTAATTAAAACAGTTTTAGATAAGCGCATGCGCGATTACTGCTTTGTTATTTACTCGCTTGCAGTGCAACATACACAAAATGGCGACTCTTGAGCGTAAAGCCTTTTGTGTTCTGCAATTTGCTAAGAGTGAATCTTAAATTTCAGTTGAACGTGCGTTTCGTTTAAAGTTTAATTGTGATCCTCCATGTGGCAGAAACATCGCTGATGGTATGGGCAATTTGAAACGACTGGATGTGTTTGTAAAGGGAAAACGCACGAGACGACCAAAAGTGTTTGTACCGGATGTTGACCGTGTCTGAGCATCTTACCTGCGTAGACCTAAGTAATATGTTTTGAAAGCAAGTCTTGAACTTCAATTTCGACAGACGACAGTATGGAAGATTTTAAAAACATGTTTAAACATGCGTTCATTGTAGCGAAGAAACGACTGTGCAAAATGCTTGTTTTATATCATTGTAAATATCTCTAATACATAATCCAAGGAAAAAATAGAACAATTAATAACTATGTGTAAACATTTTAATACTTTCTACAGTAATTAATAATTTTAAGTTAATATTTGAATAAGTTTTCTGGAATAATTGTTAATTAGAGGTTAATATTGGACAGTTTTTTGTAAATAGAAATAATTAAATATTATTTGGTATCGTTGCAAAGAGCTTGTAGCAAGGAATCAACAGGTAAAAATTGTTTTACAATAATGTAAACATTTTAAATGAAAATATTAGAATAAGTATAAAGTTTCTTCCCGTCCCGCAGACATGTTAAGGGCATTCCGGTATGAGGCTTGTCGAAGAGATGTTCTGAGATTGTTCGTATATCACTGGTGGTAAAAGTCCGCACACTTTAAAAGTTTATCACAAATTGTCCAATCCGCGCACAAGTCTAGCATTAATAGTCCACTTTTATAAAGCAAAACAGGAACGAGTGGTGGGTTAAAATCTTGTGGCTTCTTAAAACTGGAACGTCTAAGGATAGGATTTTTGTGGGTGAAGAGAACTCTCCGTCATCACTGTCAGACCTTAGTTGATAGGGTCCGGGTTCATCACGGTAGCTCTTCGACGTCGTTGTAGTTCGTTTTCTTACGCTCATTCGGTTCAATGCAGATAGCATTTTGATGTGAGTTTCTTTCCTTTGTATATTGGTCCTTTATTTTACAATTAATGATATGCATTTGAACATGAAAAATTAACAAAGTATGAAATGAATATAAAGAAAAATGATAATAATAATAATGTTGATAAGATATTATGTAGAAAATGAAATATTTTCCAATGAGTGATAAGAGATGAAATAATTGATAAAATCTCCATATAAAAATAAAATATATTGAATGAAATTAAGAAAGCTACTGCACGATATTGGGAAAAAATGACAATAAAATGAGTTATTATTGTGTCATCTTTCTTCTCTTATCCTGTCTCATTTCTTTCCTTTCAGCAAATCAAGAAAACAAACTATCTATAACTACTATAAATAAATAAAATAATAAATGTCGCCTAACAAAAATTCTAAGCATGACAAAGATGTTAAATAATTCGTATTTGGTGTTATTGCTTATAATTTACCTATACTTAATTTGAGGGAGTCTACTGTATCTCCATAAATAAAAGTTCCATAATTAAGATACTTAGCTATTCCATTCGAAAATAACGGCAAATTCAAATAATATTACGGTTAATGGGGTAGCTTTCATTTAAAAAAGCTACCTATTGCAGCCGTTCGGAGGGAAGCGATTTCAAAAAATTTTGGTATATTTTCATCGATCATGACCCCCAGACCCCGAAACCACCCTCCGTTCAAATGTTGATATATATATATATATATATATATATATATATAACCATTAATTAAACATTACCGACCATCATCAAAAACTGCAATATTGTGAATGATTGACTACACGCCATAAACCAACAATATAGAACTGTATGTGTAAAATAAAGTACCCTATACCTAATTACAAGAATTAACATGGAAGAAAAAAAGAAGAATATGGATTCCG
Source organism: Maratus speciosus (assembly GCA_963932465.1). Taxonomy (NCBI): domain Eukaryota; kingdom Metazoa; phylum Arthropoda; class Arachnida; order Araneae; family Salticidae; genus Maratus; species Maratus speciosus. Next base: position 294,577,387 of record OZ010791.1, read on the forward strand.
AAAAAATTGAAAAACTTATATATTGAAATATATATATATATATATATCTTATCTTTGTCACACTGTAACTCTCGTATTTATGAACCGATTTGGATGAAACTTCGTGTATACATAGTACATACCAATGTCTCGACCGAATTTGTTGGCCATCTTCATCCGCCATCTTGTTTCAAAATGGCGGCCATTTAAATTTAAAAAAAAAATTAAAATTTGAAATGTGGTACCAAAAAAATTGAAAATTAAAAAATAATTTTTTCTTATGTGTTTGACCTTGATACAAAGATTCCGTAGCAGTTTTTGTTTCGTTTATATCTTAAAAAATTACTGAGTTATAGCACTTTGAATTTCTAGCGTGGCTGACATTTTGAAACGACCTGATTTTTGTCACGCGATAACAGGCGTATTTAACAACCGATTTGGATGCACCTTGGTGTATACATAGTACATACCAATGTCTCGACCGACTTTGTTGGCCAGCTTCCTCCGCCATCTTGTTTCAAAATGGCGGCCATTTAAAATTTAAAAAGAAAATTAAAATTTGAAATGTGGTACCAAAAAATTGAAAATTAAAAAATATTTTTTTCTTATGTGTTTGACCTTGATACAAAGATTCCGGAGCAGTTTTTGTTTCGTTTATATCTTAAAAAATGGCTGAGTTATAGCACTTTGAATTTCTAGCGTGGCTGACATTTTGAAACGACCTGATTTTTGTCACGCGGTAACAGGCGTATTTATGAACCGATTTGGATGTAACTTGGTGTGTACATAGTACATACCAATGTCTAGACCGAGTTCGTAGGCCAGCTTCATTCGCCATCTTGTTTCAGAAGGGCTGCCATTAAAAAAAATTAATTTAAAATTGAAAATGAAGTATCAAAAAATCGGAAAATGAAAAAGATTTTTTTTTATGTGTTCGACTTTGATACAAAGATTCCGGAGCAGTTTTGGTTTCGCCTACATCTTAAAAAATGGTTAAATTATAGCACTTTGAATTTCTAGCATGGCTGACATTTTGAAATGATCTGATATTTGTCACGCGATAACACGTGTATTTATTAACCTATTTCGATGTAAGAAGGCATGTGGATAGTATATGGCAATGTCTTGCTCAAGTAAGTATTTGACCTTGATATAAGGATTCTGGAGCATTTTTTGTTTTGTCTTTATCTTAAAAAATGGCTTAGATATTGCAGTTTGAATTTCTAATGTGGGTGACATTTTGAAAAATCTGAGTTTTTGCCTGCGACAGCACTCGTATATATCAACCGATTCCGATGTGAGTGAGCATGTGCACAGCAATTACTAAGTTCTCGACCAAGTTCACTGGCTAGCCTCATCCACCATGTTGTCTTAAAATGGCAGGCACTTCAAGATATCGCCGAATTCGGCAACCAAATATAAGTTACTTTAAATAAAAGCAGCTTGGATAAAGCTGACTAATTTCGCGAAATTCTCATGCATAATGATTTAGTATTAATAAAAATTAGTATTGAATCTCCTATAATCGGTTTCCACTAAATTGAGCTTTGTGTGTTTGAATAATATAAGCTGGCTTTTTAAAAATAAGGAATATGAAAGCTACCTCTTCCTCCCGGCACTGGCCGGAAGGACTTTTTTTATTTCATTATTAATAAATGTCAAAATTCTTCGATTTCAATACATTTTTAGAAGTTATATTTTTTACTTTGTTAGGTGAAACAGATTTTGGGTTTGAACGTCATTTGAGAATCGGAAATTTATTACAGCATATGGACTATTTTTAAACTATGATACAACTAAAGTGTGTCATACAACTAAAGTGTGTCATACAACTAAAGTGTGTCATGCAACAAAAGTGTGTCATACAACTAAAGTGTGTAACCAGTGTATCAACATTTTCAGAGTTTTGATTTATGAAATATTTTTAAGAATAAAATGGATTTATGTGCATTTTGCTTTGTGCAATAACACAAGAATATTATCATATTAGATTAAACGCCACTTACTCACTAAAATGTTTTTATGAAGGGTTTTAGAAATGGTTTTAAAATTATATCTAAACTTTGCAGAAAATATATTTTAAAACTAACGCAGATGAAATGCATTATAAAAAAATTCTGTTAGTTAAAAAGAGTTCATAGTTTCATCGAAAAAAATCAGATAGTCACTATTTACATGCTCAAAATAATAATTATTGTAATTATAATAGAAAATAAATTAAAAAGCGCTACTTCTTATATTTTTCTTGAGAATTACTTACGTATATATATAACTATTAAAGATAACATGAATTTGTTTCTTTTATCAGCTATTATTTGGTAAGTTTAATTCGAAAATATCTTATAACTAAGTTTGTATTTTGTTCATTTATTCCAAAACTACTTTAAAAAAATTGAAATTAAAATCCATTACAAATAATATTATTGCATTGCATTTCGGTTTTTCATCAATGAAACATTAAAAAATTTAAAGCAAAGGAATTACGATTTCTTAATTTTCAAGAAATTGATATATATATATATATATATATATATATACAAACACGCACACACACATACATATGTATATATTTAAGTTAGCCTTTAGAATTATGAAAGTAAACATATTTTTCGAAAAAGCTCTAAATTCTTGTTTCATGAAAGTTTGAAACCTTGTGTAATAAAATGAATTAGTTCATGATCGTATATAAACCTACAAAATTGCCAACCCTTCCAAGTTTAAGTAACAATTATTTAGAAAGAGAAATATTCCCTTTATTTAACGACAGAAATTTGCCATTAAATAAGACGAATATTACTATTTGGAAATGGTACTCAAAAGTCAAAAGGTTTGTTAGCTAGCAACCTAAATATTTTTTAAAATGCATTTTATTAGTTTCTTTTTAGTTTTTTAAAATCATATATGGAAATACAAAGTTATCTTATATTTTTTATACATTTTAATTTCACAAATAATTAGATATTGTATTTTTAAATGTCTGAACTCCTAAAAACCATATCTGTCTATATTTTTAGAAATTTCGGTCACTACAATTTTAGTAAAAAACTTGCATATAATCTACTACACCATAACAGAATAAAAAGTGCATATTCTATAACGTTTTCTACAACATACTTAATGGTAAAAAATGTATCTATTCTTCCAGAGGTAAAGGATATATCAAAACACACGCTAATGAAATGCATTATGTTACTAGAAAATGCCCTGTTAACTTAATGAACTCAAGGATGCACTGAAAAAAAGGAAGGGAGACCTTTATGCTACAAGAAAACAACTAATGTACAAAAAATAAAATAAAAGCCCTAATGTTTTTATTCTTAGTGTGGATTAATTACTTTTATGCATAGCTTTTAAAGATACCTTGTTTTAGCTGCTTATTTTGGTAAGATAATTTCAAAAACATCTTATGATAAAGCTCTTTTCATTTTTTTTTCTTCGAAAACAACAACAATAGTAACAAGACGGAAATTGTACGTCAAACGTGGCAAATGAGGGGTGCACGTACTATAACTAGTTTTATAAATATTCAGATCTTGGTGCAATAGCTGTTGCACTCATGCAAAAATGCATGAATAGAAAATTTATTATAGTTCTACATATTGAATTCAGTAATACGGAAATAACACGACTCCATCTTAAATAGGACGTAATCACCATAGCAACCTAGAATCATTACCTATCATTGGATATCATTGAATTAATTATGTATGATGGGATTTAATAGAAAGAAGAAAACTTTTATTAATATCTAAGTTTTCAAAGTTTTGATTTAATTTTCATAAAATTTTAAATGACTCGAAAAAATTCTGCAAATAGTATTATATATATTCAATTTCAAACCATTCGGTTAAATAGTTTTTGCGCTGTTATATGCGGACAGACAGACAGACAGACGGACGGCGGCTATAGGCGCTACTTATTCATATAATTACGAATGCACTTAATGATAAAGATTATCAATGAAATTATGATTATAATTTATTTATGCCCTATGTTTTAGATGGCATCAAAACATGAAATTATCTAAAACTGAAAGATTAGATTTCTTAACTTTTAACAAGTATTTATATCATGATTAAAAAAAAATGAACATATTTTTATTAAAACTCTATGTTTGTGTTTCATGAAAGTTTGAAAAATTTCTTAGAAAATTACTTTTAATTTAAAATATACATAGTTACTTAAAAAAAAAAAAAAAACACTTTCATAATATAGTTTTACTAAAAAAAAATTCAAAACAATGTTACTTCAAATTTTATATCTTTAAATTCAAAACAGAAATAACAAAAGTAAATTCATAACAGAATAATAAGTTCATGTTCTATTAAACATAACTTAATCATTGAAATAAAATTTTCTACTATGTGCTTAATGGTAAAAAATGTATCTAATCTTTCAAGAGGTAAATGGTATTTTAAAACACACGCTAATGAAATGCATTACGAGAAAATCCCTGTAAACTTAATGAACGCTTAGAAAAGCAAAAAAAAAAAAAAAAAAAAAAAAAAAAAAAAAAGAAAGAAAGGAGCACCATTATGCTGCACGAGAACAACTAATGTACAGAAAATAAAATAACGGCAACTGTTTTTAGTCTTAATGTGGATTAATTACTTTCATGCTTAGCTTTTATGGATACCTTGTTTTATCTGTTTTTTGGTAAGTTAATTTCGAAAAAAATCTATTATAAAGTTATGCTTTTGAAACTTTTTTTTTGAAAAATAACAACAGCAACAAAAATAATAATCGATCAAGTGCGGGTTTTACTCGCACAAAAGGGTTCCGTACAAAAAAGACACTTTACAAACTTTTAAACTTGGCATCGTGCCAAGCGCTCTTCGAAAGGAGGTCGCAAAGTTGCAACGCCGTCTTGGTTCATGCCTTTGTTTTTTAGGTCAGTTTTTAGGTGCGTTTGTAATTATATAAATACGAAGAACCTATAGAGGCCGTTCAATCCGTCCGTCCGCATATAACGGAGCAAAAACTACCCAACCGAATGGTCTGAAATTTTAAATATATAATTGTTGCAATATTTTGTCGAGCCATTTCAAATTTTATGAAAATCAGATGTATAGCTTATTTAGACAGTCAAAAGTTTTCTGTTACATTAAGGCCAATGGGGAAAAATTATCTCGAGTGCATTTTAATGATGTTACAGCCTTTCGAACAGAATGAAATTGATATACTCTTATTGAAGTGCACTAAAATACACATTCAGTACAATATGCGATGCAAAAAATATTTATAAAACTAGCTATAGTACGAACGCTTCTCATTTGCCACGTTTGACGTGCAATTTTCAACTTGTTAATTAATATCTCGGCTAGTAACCGAACTTTTTTTTCGAAAATCATTTTAAATAATTCTTTGATAATTCCGCGTTGATAGGTACCTCGAGCGCTCCTCAATTCCCTTGCTAAGCGCCCGCAAAGTAAAGTTTGTGTGTAACTGAAAAATGCGATCTTCTCAAAAACTTTGTGACCTAAGATAATCTCTATAGTTTTCCTGCAATGTTTAAATAAACTGCTACTACCCTATTTTTTTCATAATTTTAGTTACAGTAGATTCGGAAGTAGGGGTGGGGGATATTTTTTCAGTACATTTTCTACGATATTTCTGAAAATACAACATCTAAAAAAATATATCTAAAAATAATTTTTTTTTTAATTCGGAGGTACGAGATCTTTTGAATACACCACACGATATATATATATATGTAACGAATCGCATCCCGGAAATGTACGGGATCGCGACCGTTCACTTTCTCGACTGGTCTCCGTACAGCCGGCTTTAATAGGTATAAGGACATCTTGGCGTTGACAGCACTGGTGGAATAAATTATTTGGACTCGGGAACCTCTTGCTGGATCGAACTCATTTATTTAGCCGTTCCATCTTATAGTCCGATTCGCGAGCCTGGTCGGATGTCCACGAGTGAGTTATGTTGATGATTTTAGGAGCTACATTGTCATAGTTTTTGCAGGCATCTCAAATCTGTCAGTTCTCTCGTTTTTGGTGCGGGTTTAGCTAATATCTTGTGGTTTTTCCTATTTTCCAGCAGAGGGCACAGTTGTAAAATTGGGAGGAGCATTTCTTTAATTGGTTGATTATCTTTTGATTGATTCTCCGGGCACAGATGCCAGAACTGGGCTTGGCACGCCCGGGGATGAGTTAACCACCACGTGGCTACAAAAATTGCAACTCAGCTATTTTTAATCCTAAAGATCGTCCGAAAACGATATCTGAAAGAATAAAATGTATTGCTGGGAAACAAAGTTACAAGGGGTAAAACTGGTTTTAGAATGAGATTTAAAGTTAGAAGAAACAGACTTCGGTTTTTAATTTCAATTTTTGAAATTTGCTTTAAATTTTGAATTTTAAAAGGGTTTTTATCCTTCCATTATATATATATATATATTTATATCTATATAAATATTTCAAGTAATTTAACCTAAAAATATTTAAAGTGGCTAATAATCTATAAATATGTGGGTTAACAGCCTTTATAACTCTGGCAAGTTTGAACTTTCTACGTTCCATAGTTTTCGAGAAAAACGGCTGTGACAGACGGACAGATGGACACACGAGTGACCTCATACTTGTTCCCCTTTTACTTTTTAAGTATGGAACCCTAAAAAAATGATTATCAATGAAATTATGATTATAATGCAACTTTTTTGTGCATTATGTTTTAGATATCATGGAAACATGAAATTATCTGAAACTGAAATATTAAGATTTCTAAATTTTTAGCATTTAAATCATTCTTTAAAAAAAACTTATTTTTTAAAAAACTTTAAATTTGCGTATCACGAAAACTTGAAATTTTGCCTAGAAAATTAATTTAAATCTAAAATAGCCATAGTTACTTTTAAAATAACATTTTCATAACATAGTGTTTTATAAAAAAAAAAATTCAATACAATGTTGCTTCAATTTTTATCATAGCTTTAATTTCAAAATTAATGAAAATTCTAATCTGAAGTCAAAATGATATATGTTTATATTTTTAAGAAATTAATGATTTTACTTTTATGTTCCATGTCTATACCATAATAAAATAATAAGAACATATTATATTAAACAACACTTAATCACTAAAATAACTTTTTCTACAAGATGCTTTTGAGAATATGTAAAAAGTGTAACCTTTACGGGGGCAAAAGGTATCTTAAAACACGCGCTAATGAAATGCATTATGTTAAAAGAAAATTCCCTGTTAACTTAATGAACTCAAGGATGTACAGAAAAAAAAGAAGCGAGCAACTTTATGTTATACGTGAATAACTAATGTATAAAAATGAAATAAAGACACTAATGTTTTTATACTTAATGTGGATTAATTACTTTAATGTATGAAAGAATTGGTCGAAAGTTCTTTGTAGCAAATGAGCTACCTTTCGGTAAGCTAATTTTGAGAATATCTTATGACTAAGTGCACTTTTTGTGCATTTACTTTAAAAGTAGCAAAGGAAATAATAATCTGCTACGGAACCATATGATTATAAAAAATGTATAGTTTTTCTGTTTAGTATCAATAAATGAAAGAAACTATTGCAGGATAACTATAATATCTTTTGTGTTTAACAAAAAATTAAACGTCTTTTGTTGCATCTGACTTTCGAATTAAAAAAAAAAATATATATATATTTTACAAGAAAATTTAATTTTATGTTTTTTTAAAAATTGCTAATTGTTGTTATAAAATGACAATGATTCAAATTAAAATATATGCATTATACGTTTTTAAAACTACATTTTAAGAATATTTATTTAGTTCTTTTCTAAAATTGTATATAGAAATACAATGCTGTATCAAATTCAGTATAAACTTTAAATTGAAAGTTATTCTTAATTTGGATTAATTACTTTAATTTATGAAAGATTTGGTCAAAAGTACTCTGTAGCAAATGAACTAGCTTTCGGCAAGCTAATCTTGAAAATATCTTATGACTAAGTGCACTTTTTGAGTATTTATTTTAAAAGTAGTAAAGGAAATAATAATCTGCTACGGAACCATGATTATAAAAAATGTATAGTTTTTCTGTTTGTATTAATAAATGAAATAAACTATAATATTTCAGGATAATTGTAGTATCTTTTGTGTTTGTATATATATATATATATTATGAAATATGACTTTTGAATTTTAAAAATAAATGTATATTACAATAAAGTTTAATTCCATGTTTTATAAAGATTGATAATTGTTGTTATAAAATGACAATTACAACAATTACAATAAATGCATTTTATGTTTTCCAAATTACATTTTAATAATATTTCTATAGTTTTATTTTCTTAAATTGTATATAGAAATACAATGCCCTATCAAAGTCAGTATAAATTTTAAATTGAAAGTTATTTATAAAATGAAAAGTTTCACAAAATACACAATATGAACTTTAAAAAGCTCACCGTTTTACTTAAAAGGATATAAAGATAATAATAATGTAAATGTTACAAGTTAAAAATATACATTTCATTTAAATTTCCCAGTACTTTCGCCCTGCAATCCCGCGGCAATCTTCAGGGAATATTTTTATTAATTTCTTTCCATTCATTCAAATACGTAACTTCGTTTGAAATGGGGTAGTCTATAATTATTAGGGTAGCTGGAAGTAGAAGTAGCAGTGCCTTGGGTTGAACTTCAGTAGAGAAAAGTATTTAACTGCCGTTCTATTTATTTTAATAGGTCACTTCTGCTTCTTCTACTTCCAGCTACCCTAATAATTATAGATTCTCCCATTTCAAAGGAAGGGAAGTATTTGAATGAATAGAACAGCAATTAAAAAAATTCCCTGACGATGGCTGCGGGATTGTAGGCCTAAAGTTCTAGGAAATTTAAATGAAATATATATTTTTAACTTGTAACGTCTATATCATTATTATTTTTGTCGTCTTTTAATAAAACTATGAGCTTTTTAAAGTTCATATTGAGTATTTTGCAATTGAATCAATGTGGAATATTGCATTCCGTCTTATGATTTTATTTCATTTTATTTGAAAAGTCTCAATTATAGTAAAAATAATATCTGTCTATATTTATTTCTAAGAAAAAAAAAGAATAAACTAGCTTTTTATTTTATATCATAACAGAATAACAAGTTCATATTAGAGTAAAGAATACTCAATAACCAAAATAATGGTTCTACGAGAAACTTAAGAATGTATAAATTTTTTTACATTTTTGGGGGTAAAAAGTGTGTTATTACGTTATGAGAATAGTCCCTCTTAACTTAATAAACTCAACAATGCGAAGAGAAAATAGGAAGCGAGCATTTTTATGGTGCAGGATAATAATTAATGATTAAAAAATAAAATGAAAGTACAAATGTTTTTATTCACTATGTGTGTTAATTACTTTTATGAATAACCTTTAAAGGTATTTTGAAATAATTTTTAGCCGATCTTTGGTCGGATCATTTCGAGAATATTTAATAATGAAGGCGTATAAAATATGAAGAAGTACGTTCGATTCTATAATTCAAAAGGCTGATTTCAAACATGGGTTTTAAAATTTGTTTAAAATTGAGGAATCATAATCATTAAGATTTCTTCCTTTTTCACATTCCCTTGATATAAAATGAAAACATGGTATAAGGTTTGTTGGGGTAACTGGACCATAGGTTATTTTATAAAAAACTGTTGGTGTTTTTTAAGTTTTAGCTTTTGTAAACAATGCCCCTTAATCTCTACTTCCTAAAACAACGTGTATGAATTCAATCATAACTCTCACTTTGCTGTGATAGGTTGTCAAAAATTTACGTTTCTTTTTTTAAAAACAACGTCCATACGGTTGAACTTCCTCGGCTTTTTATTAAAATACTGTAAGTACTTTTATAAAACAATCTTTTTTTTTAAAGATTAGACATATAACTACATTAATATTATTAGGTATCTATACATATTTACTTCATGTTTCAAATGTAAGCCCGGTGTCCCAGTTACCCATAAATTTTTAAAGAATGGGGTAACTGGGACATGTATCCGGGGTAACTGGACCATGCTGGATCCAGTTACCCCAATAGTTATAAATAATTTTTGGTGTTTCTCTTACTACGGGAAGTAAATTTCTACATTGTTTTTTGCTCACAATAAAGAAAATGATAGAATGCCTTATTAAAATTACGTAATGAAATTTAAAACAAAAGCATATTGAGTGGTATCAAACCAAATTTCTTGACCCCTTGAGAGGCAGTGATGCCATTATGGCATCACTTAATTTTAATTCCTAATTGCCACATTGGCACCTGAATTTTATATTGAAAATTTCACCTTTATGAAGTACGCGAAAATATACTTTTACTTGTTTTCAGATAGATTCTTTTGTAAATATTGGTGTCAGTAAATTATTTCAACATTTTACGAATGCAAGTACCTTGCCCCTGAAAGTGAGATAGCCAGACCTTGAAATTGTAGTATAACCAGGGGTCGCATTCTATAGGGAAACTTTTATCGTTCCTACCACTATTTTGAAAATAATATCTTCATCGAACATTTCTTTAAGGGTTCTGGTAGGAACAATAAAATTTTCCCTATATAATGCGACCCCTGGATAAAGATAAAGTACTTACGTAGCCGTTTGTTCATAGATTTACCTTGCTATTTTTTTCCTTAAAATACCCATGTGACTTTTATACTTATTATCTATACTGAAGTACATAAGTACTTACTTAAGTTTTATGTTTTTGGTATAAATAAATCTAATATTTTCACTTTTAGTGCTTATTTTAGACATATTGACAGCAAAGGTTTCCCTTACAATGCTCTTTATTGACATATAATTTACATGATCTGCCTGGTTTAAATTTTTTAAAGTTGTTTACACTTTGTCAAACAGGACCCTATATCCGATATGAAAAAATATAAACGCGTGTGGAACATAGACTCCCCTAGTCCAGTTACCCCATTTTTGGGGGCAACTGGACTCATGAGGAAAGAAAGATGAAATATGCATATTTTTATATTTTTAAACATTAAAATGTAATTTTGAGCATTTCTGTCTGATAGAGGAAACCTAACTGAACACATTTACAGAAGTTCAGACTTTCATTAAAATAAACATTAGCTTCATTAAAATAAATATTACATTCGTGAGAATTTTCGTCTTCTTATTTTAGAAGGATGCATGCGTTTCAGAATGTCCTGAACACGATTTGACTGTTTTTAGAAAATGTCTGTCCCTGACTATGTATGTCTGTGTGTGTTGTGTATCTGTATGTAACACAAAAATTCTGGGAGCTCTATAACTCATAAACTCCTATGTAAAATAGGATGAAATTTCATGTGAAGTTCTATCTATGGATTGACCGAACACCGATTAGTTGATTCGGTACTCGGTGATTCGGTATGTAAACCGAATATTCGGTTTCGGCCGAATACTTTTTAGTATTTGGCCAAATTTTCAAAATAATTAGTTTATGAAAAAGAATAGGTAAATTATTACTAGTTGTAAAAAGATGACCAATGCTCATTTGATGTTATTTTAATATGCTTCAGTGATAAGCGGTCATTTATAAAAGCAGCACATTACCATTTCTAATAAAAATTTAACCGCGAAAATTACGGTGTAAAAATAAGATTTTTTAGGAATTATCTGGTTGTAATCTGTTTCTTTTCTGTTTAGAAATTTGTATAGCTTCAGAAAATAAATCTTCACTATAAACACTGCTGGCAGGTGCAGTGCAGATAAGTATTTTCTTAGAAGTAGAAGAATTCTCTTTTACTTAAAAGTAGAATAGGTTAAACGATGAGTTTCAATATTATGTGTATGAGTTCAGAGTTGAGCTGCACTATAAAAAAAAAGAAGTCAAAAGCCATTTTTAATAATAAAAATAATAAAAAACCTTTCCTCCTTAAAATAATCCATATATAGGGATAAAATCAAAACAACTATCAACAACAGAGAAAAAAAAATAATAGGGCCTCTTAGATTGCTAATTAGGGCTAAAATTGAAATACAATATGTTCCTATCATAAGGATTCTACATTTGATGTTTCGAGTAATTCTGCGTACATAAACTGGAGATATAATCGTCACTTAAATCGAGCAAATCATCTATTTGCGTCATCCTCTCTTTGGGGATTTTGCCCAAAAACTAATCAGCATAAATTCACATAAGGATAAAACTTCATATGACATTTAACACTAAACGTACCGGTATTCTTTTATACCTAATCCTACCGGAAAGGGGTAAGATGACCCCTATATAAAAAGTTATATATTTTACGATGTTTTGCGAAAAATATTTTATCTCACCTTCGATTAATAAAGATTCGCACCAGAAAAATTTTATTAAATTTTACTTTTCTAACTTTGGTGGAAAAAAGTCGTAAAATTGCTTTTTCCTATTTTATAATAAAACTTTTTTCAGATTCCGGTGTGAATTTGACATTGCAGAAACACAATTACTTGCCCCTCAAAGAGTTAATGTAAAAAAAAATATATAATTACGCAAAAAAATTAAGAAAAAAATTAATTATTTCAAGAAATTCGAAAATTTAATAAACAAATATTGTGCAAATTTGTTTATGTTTACCACACAATTTTAAGATTATAACTTTTTCGATATAACCTGAAATGTTCAAACTAGAAATTCACTCGGAATAAAGTCGATTTCTAATTATACCATCACACATTAAAAAATATCGTGTAATACAGTAGAATAAATGATGTAATAGCGAAAAAACGCAATTTACTAAAGTTCTTACAAAATAAAACATTTATACCTTTATGATTTAACATAAATATATTCAGGGATCAAATGAACCCTTGTGGTAGTTAAGCCTAAAATATTTTTTTCTAGGCAAAAAAAGTAGTTCGGAGATGAGGCATTTTAAGAAATAATATGATCATATATTTTAATAAAAGTCGTGAGTCGTGAAAGATAAAGAAATTTTGTAATGTTTTAGTTTAAGAAAAAAAAATTTAAAAAGGGTCATTTGACCCCTCGTGGTAGTTTTAGTGTTAAGGAGACAAGGGACCTTCAAAATCATTTTTTAAAATTTGACTTTAAATACTACTCAAGGGCACACTGTATGCATTATGGCATATGTTTATCACACGAGGAAAACATTGTTTTCTTTTTTGGAGAAAGATAAGGAATTTTCTTGAATGTTTTAAGCGTTATGAACTTTCAAAATGCTCCATGCTAATTCCATATCAATTAAAATCCCAATATTTTTTAACGTAAGTTTGTTTTATTTATATAAATAAAACTTTGCATCGAATTTTATATATTTGAATATAAAAGTAAGAAAAAAAAATATTTTTTAAATTTTATGAAAATTTCAGCATTTTTGCAACTTATTTCTGCAATGAACTACCTTTAAATTTTGCTGTTTATATTTAGCTTAAAAAAATGATGCACAGTTTTATGACATATATAATGACAAACAGCTATAAAAAATATTGGGAATTTTAATTTATATGGAATGCGCATGAGGCATTTTGAAAAGTTCTTTATAACGCTTAAAATATCCAAGATAATTCCTTATTTTTCTCCAGTTTTTTTTTTTTTTTTTATTATTATTTCTTGTGTGATAAATATATGCCACAATGCATATAGTGTGCCCTTGAATAGTATTTAAAGTGAAATAATTAGAAATAAATAAATAAATAAATGAGTTTGAAGGTCCTTTGTCCTCTTAAGAGGACTGGGAAAGCCCTATCTCCGCCATGTTAAATTTACCAACTTTATGTAGCTTTTTCTCAGAAATGGTGAAAGTTAGAGGTCTAGATTTTTTAGAGAAGTTACAATGACATGCTTTACGTATTTTAACAGACCATTTTCTTTCTAAGTGAAACTCAAAATTAATTATTAATTATTTATTGAAAGTCATTTTTAAATTAGCATTTTTGGTAAGATTTCACTGCCTAAAATAAATAATTTTCAGCAAATCATTAAATCCCTGTGTTAAAGTATACAATATAACATAATATAAGTATTAAAAAAATCGGAGTTCCTAAGTTTAATAGATATTGAAAAAAGGAACATAAACATGAAAAATCCAAGTTTTGAGAAAAAGTCAAAGATTTAAATGGCCATTAGGCTGCGAAGTACTCTTAGAAAGAATGATTAATTTCAACACTTATTTTTTATATATATATAAGCATGTGTGACGCATCGTAGGGAAGATAAAAGTTTAAACTATGTAATGATATAAAAAAGTAAAAGTCGACTTTTTGGATGAATTTTGCTTTCCCGGTCCCCTAATCCTATACTACGTAGTAGTTCGTGAGTTAGAGTTCCTAGAATATTTCTGTCACATATAAGGGACAGAAACACAGACACATAGACAGACATTTTCTAAAAGAAGCCAAATCGTGTTCAAGGCGTTCTAAAACGTATAAATCCGACGAAAAACGGAAGGCGAAATTTTTCACGAATCCAATACTTTCTTCTTGTATAGATAGAAGAAAGTAAAAATGTTGAATCAATAATATAATATGAATTATTAGTTCATTATGCTTCCGTTTTATATCAAAGACATGTTAAAAAGAAGAATCCTTAATGATTACGATTCCTCAATTTTAAACAAATTTTGAAATACATCTTTGAAATCAGCCTTTTGAATTATAGAATTAAACGTATTTTTTTTATAAACTTTAAATTTATATCGGTTCAAAGCTTCAAAATTTCCATATAAAACGAGTTTATCCGAAATGAATTCATATTAGTTTGTAATACAAGGTCTCCACTCTCAACGATGTCCAATGGCTAATTTCTAAACCGTTAGTCATAGACATATAGTTCCAATTACAAAAATGTTTTAAATGAGGTAAAAAATTATTTTAAAGTCGTTTGGATCAATAAAAATATTTTTTTAAAAAGTTACGAAATTTAATTTTTTATACCGTCCCCCTGTCTTATAAGTGATATTTAGTAAAAATTTTCCTATTACACTAACAAGTAAGACAAAAAAAGTTCCATTCATCTATCACTAAAATTGACAGATTTATGAAAACATGACACAACCCAAATTTTGCAGTTTAGTGGGATCTTATAGCATTTAAAAATATATATCATTTTGTGAAGAATTGGAGAGTTGTTTTTAATCATTTTATTTAATAAAAATTCTGTTATTTTTTTCCCTCATGTATGTTTAACACAAGTTGTATATTTTGCGTTTATATGCCAGAATAATTATTGACTCAACTATTTGTTTTAACGTATCTGACGATTATTTATATTTCTACTAAATTTGTGAATTACCCCTATTTCGCAAAAAAGCTCCAATTTCAAACAGCTATTACTCGGTCAGTTTTAATCGTAGAATAATGGAGCTCTTTCGTCTTACTTGTCAGTGTAATATGAAAATTTTTACTAAATATAACTTATAGGATCAGCGGACCGTATAAAAATTAAATTTCGTAAATTTTTAAAAGATATTTTTGCTGAGCCAAATTCCTTTTAAAATACTCCATCACCTTATTTAAAACTTTTTTGTAATTGGAACTATATGTCTATGACTAACGGTTTAGGAATTAGCCATTGGACGTCGTTGAGAGTGGACACTATGTATACTGCCATATTTTAAAACTACATTTCAATAGCATATTTTAAACTTTTTAAAACTTCTATACAACAATGCTTTAGAATCAAAGTTAATTTAATACTGTATCATTTAAACTCTAAACTGCAGTTAAAATGACATGTGTAGGTATGCTTCGTAAAATAAGGAATTGATTTTTCGCTCTGTACCTTAACAAACATAACAAATATATATTAGATTAAACATCAATTAATCACTAAAATAACATTTTCTACATTATGCTTTTAAGAATATGCAAAAAAATTTAACCTTTATGGAAATAAAGGTATGCTAAAATACACGCTAATGAAATGCATTATGTTCCGAATAAATTCTCTTTTAACTTAATAAACTCAAGTATGCACGCAAAAATAGAAAACGACGCCTTTACGTTACACGAGAAAACTAAAACATACAAAAACCCATAAAAGCATTAATGTTTTTATTCTTACTATTTTAATGTATGAAAGAATTGGTGAAAAGCTCTTTTTAACAAACCAAGTTTCTTTTTTAGTAAGATGATTTAAAGAATATCTTATGACTAAGTGTACTTTTTTGTATATTTATATTTCAAAAATGGTAAAGGAAATATTAAACTACTGGGTTCAACCCTATCAAGTACGGCGTATTAAAAACAACTGAAATGTAAATAGGAGTTGAATAAGAATTTTCTTTCGTTTTATTTACTGAAAACTCTTGAAAAGTATCTTTTAAGTATAAATAAAATAAAGTAAAAAAATAAATAAATCTACATTTATTTAGAATTAATGTATTTGACGTAAATCCACTGAAAAAGTTTTGGTACATTTCGGTTAGCCGGCTGATAAATCGCCACATATTGGGTAACTCACCAAAATTTACTCTGAAAAAATTAATTTTCACATTAAATTCAGATTCCTGAAATCCGATGCTTGATTATTTTATCGGGATTTTAGTAAGCAGTGTTGAATTCAGACACTTTTCTCCGGGTGCGATTTCTGTGACTCCGAGGGAGGGAAGATGGGGGGGGGGGGGATTATACAGCTCGAGGGGGTAATTGCGCTTTTTGACCATTGAAAATACAAAATCTCAAATCTTCTGGAGGGGAATTCTCATTGCTACGGTGGGGAGGGGGATGTCCGCCCGGACCAACCACCCTGAATTCAACGCTGTTAGTAAGCATACTTATAAATAAAATTATGAGATTGTTTACAATAGAGGAACAAATGGTAATAATTTTTCAGAAAAGCTATTTCGACTACTATTTCAATTTGTGCAAAAGATTATGATGTTAATTTTTTTTTAAATTAGAAAAACAAATGCTTTTTTCTATTATTTCCGTATGTGTACATAACAAACACTGCATTGTTGCTTAAAATAACATCTCTCGGTTTGTGTTATAAATCTCACAAAAATATTTGTTTTCTTTTTCGTATTTTAACTAAAATAAATATATACATATATATTTGAATGTGTCCGTACTTTCGGTGCTGAAATGTATTTCTGAAATATATTTTGCTTAATCGATATAACTAGATTTTTGACAGTCTATTTGACCTTGAGATGTAATAAGGATTCGCGAAGCATTAAATAAATATATTTCTCCCATATTAGGAGATAATTAGCCGCACCTTAAACTACAGATTGATTTTCGGCTAAAATTTCTGAAATTCATTCGATTTCTGATCCTAAAGTGTTTTTCTATAGCGTGGGCAGATCACGTATAAACCAAAGAAATTTATGACAAAAGAACAAATAAGCATACAGAAGTGTGGTTTGCACTAAAAGTATTGTGAAGATATGGGATTCTTTTAGCAACAAAAACGTTGGACTTCTAAAAGTCACCGACAGGTGACGCAAACATGAATTCATGTTTCGGAAGTATATGCAGAAAGGATGATTATAAAAGAACAGATAACTCTGTGTATCTTTCATTTGTTTTAATCATCAATTTGATGCACAGGACAAACTTTACTGAGAAAATGTTACAGATGAATTTCGTAAACAGAGAGGTGGTAATGCATGCTTTTCGAAAACGCCGACACAAAAAGATCTAATGAAGAAAATGTGATCTCCGGTGCCGGTACGTAGTATCTTTTCCTATACTACAAATTGATGATTCAGTGGAATAAAATAAAAATCACACGCATAGCAATTAATTCTTTTAAACTCAATCTTATTTGCATGGTTACGAAAAGTAATTTTTTTAACGCCCGCTATTAGTGACTTTTTGAAAAACAACTTTTTTTGTTTGCAAAAAGAAAAAAAAAAATCGCATCCTGACAAATTCTTTAGGTCAAACCATACTTCCGTATCATTTTTAAAATTTTTTTTCTTACCTATACTAATAAAAGAAAAGACTTTGCCCGTATATGTGCCCGCGTGTACGTGTGTCTGCAATGACTAGCGAAATTGATCGAAATTCACCCAAATCCCCAAATTTTTGTACCGCACGTAGAAGTCTGAAAATGTGGATGGTGCGTCCAAGAAAGGTCCTAATGCAGTTAATGCTGAAATTTTACATTTTTTGTTAATTAATCAAGACATTAATTAAAAATCATAATGACTTTGCAAAATGGAGTGAGAAGTCACAGCGATACCGCTTAAAGTACTTTCTGCAAATGAAGAATCGAGCGTCAGATAAAGATTTTTTTCGTGCATATCGGTTTAAAAATTCGAAATACGACAAAATAAAAAAATACATGCTTAAATTTCGTAGCTTAATCTTTATAATAGTAAAATCCGTTTTAAAAAAACAATATTACCACTTTAATTTTCTTCCAAACATCTTTTTCCATGTCCCCCAACACCTATATTTTTCGAAACACGAATCAGATTAACTATTAAAAATACAAGAAAACGAAAAATACAAAGCTATATGTACGTACATTTATCTTTCTAACGGTGCAATCCGTAAAAAAAGTCCAATTAAAAAAATATCAATATTAACCATAATAATAATAATAATAAAAAATCAGAGAACAGTTTTGGCAATTTTGATAAATTCTGCATCCGCTTTCATGAACAAAATACGAAAAAATAAAAAATACCCACTTACACATAGTACCTTTTTATGTTTAACGATATCTTTGTTTTAAATAAATATTAATAGTTACAAGAAAAAAATCATTTCTGTAAGTCAATTCTGGAACTCTTTTCACGCACTCATGAAATTTTTAGGGCGATTTCGTATGAAATACTACCCTTATGATATCTCCCCTATGTCGGAATTTCTGAAAAAGTTTTGCAGATCTACACCGATTATGACCCCTAGATCCCAAAACCACCCTCAGTAAATAACTTTATCCATCTATCTATCAATCTCTCTATATATATCACTTTTTTATGGACACGATAACTACCGTAATTCTGCACAAATCTCTTTCAAACTGATACATAAAATCAAGGGGTAGAAAATCTCTGTCAAGTTCGTTAATGGGCAAAATCGGACCAATGAGATGAAAATAGGGTAGGGTTTTGTGAAAACTTAAAAAAACCCATAACTTACATATATATAATACATATCAAAATATAATACATCAATTATAATACATATCAAATCAGTTTAAAGTTATTATTACTTTTAGGTGAAGGGCCAAAAATGTAGGTATCACAGATTTTTGATAAAGTTAAAAATGGGTTCTAAGGGCGCAAAAAATAAGGTTTTAGGGGGGGGGGGGGAATCATAACTTCGTCAATTCTTAAGATATCAAATTCACTTAATCTTATTATAAATTTTCTTAATATTCTCTACAACTTTTATATTGACAAGTTTTTGATAAGATCAACTCTTACAGAAAAAAAAAGTGTATTCAAATCCAAATGGCTTATTTTCTGACTCAATTTTAAATTCATCTTCGATCTTAAACGCATCCGATTGGCAGGTTCTCTTATTCAGAAACTATATAAAGTGCTGTATTGTCGATTTTTTGATAAAGGCAGAATATATTTAATAAAATGCTGTCAAAGTGGGCATTTTGAATCGAATTTTCCGAATAGACAGTACTGGAAACGAAAAACCAGGCAACGCCAGGCGGGCCAGAAAGTGAATAATAATAAAAATATATAAATACAGATACAGATATTCTGTCCAGCTTGCATTTGGTCTTTTCAAAACTTTACGTTTGACAGTATAAAGAAAATGTAATTTATTTCAATAAAACACACAGGGAATACTGTGTTAGGCAAAAGAAATATTTAAAGCTACAATTTTTAAACGCCTTTCATTACCAAAGGTGTATAAATTGATTTTAATTACAAGCCCTTTAATTCGGTTCTTTAGACAAGATATATTAGCAACATTCTTAATGAAAGTTTCAAAAGCGTAAGCTAATCAATTCAACTAACTGGAAACAACGTATTTAAAATTATTACATAAAAAAAAATTAAACAACTTCTGAATTAAAATGGAAATTATTCTTTTTAAACGAAAACGTTTTAGCAAATGAACATATTCTTTCGGAAATTATACAATTTTGATACATTCATTTCATATGAACACATACAGATTTTTATAGATATATTTGTTTTATTATCAATGATTAGGGCCATTGTAAATGTTTCAATTTTTGTTTTAATTTGCAACAACAAGAAGAAATAGTTCTGACTCACAATTTATCAGAAATTTCTAAAAATTTAGCCGTTTTAATAAACTTATTGAAAAATATTCATGACTTCTATTCGTCTGTCTGTCTGAATGCATGTATGTGTGTCCACATTCTAAGTTTCGTAAATATGCTTGGATTACTACGAAATTAAAAATTTATGAAGGTCATTATAATGTTTCCTATTAAAATTGTTAATGTGCGTAGCCTTTGCAGTTCTTTTACAGAGAGTTACACAAAAGTGTTCGGATACATTATAGTCTAAGACCGGTACTTGTTTAGTGCATAATTTATAAAAAATTTATCCGTTTTAATAAACCTATTGAAAAATATTCATGACTTGCATTCGTCTGTCTGTCTGAATGTATGTGTGTCTACATTCTAAGTTTCGTAAATATGACTAAATTGCTACGAAATTAAAAAATGTTACAAAGGTCAGTATAATATATTTCCTGTTATAAGTGATATGCGTAACCTTTACAATTACTTTACAGAGAGTTACACAAAAGTATTCGATACATTATAGTCTAAAACCGGTAATTGTTTGGAGCAATATCTTAATCTATATGAAACAGAACGAAACTAATATTTCTTTATTACTATAATAGTAGTATTGTAATTACTGTAGATTTTCTTCGTTGTAAATGCTCTATTATGGTCTTTTTATGTGGACACATGAAAAAATCCGGATACACTGTGTAAAAGGACAAATATTTCTTAATTTACGAAAATTTTATGTAACGACGAATGAAAATATTAACCCCTTCCAAGTTACCTATGATTCCGAAAAGGGTTGTTTATCATTAGGAATCCCAGAAATCAATATATTTTCGAGAATTTAAAGAGTTTATCCCGATAATCAGTGGCAACAAAAGAAAATTTGTTTTTATAAATGTTTCTTTAAATCTCAAAAATATATTGGTATCTGAGGTTTCTAAAGATAAAGAACCCTTACCGGAATCGTTAGTAACTCGAAAGAGATTATTGTATATTTTCGTTCTTGGTTATATTGTATTATTGTATTTTATTACATTAACCCTTTATCTACTGACGGTACTTATAAGCACCATTAAAATAACTTGTTATAACATTCATTTAATATAGGGATTAGTAGTAATACAGTTTAGAATGAGTTCTAGATGCATTACTTTATCTTGTTCCAAAAGCATTATTGGTTACACAAAACAAAAATATTTTTAAATTCTTTTTCCATTGCATCTTTTCAGCTTTCATGGCGTTGGGGGGAGAGGGGGGGGGGAATTTTTCAGTTCAGAAATATTTCTATATTTCTATTGTACGAACATTGCATTTCTACATTTCCTAGTTCTACAAAATTAAGAAAAATATTTAAAATAAAAGGTTTGAGTAGATTATAAATATTGCACAAAATCCCTATAAATTCAAATTTAATTAATCCTTCTAAATCCTTTAATCCTTCTAAAATTTATCAAATGATTATGTAGATCTTCTAATGTAGTTTCAAAAATTCAGGAAAAATGCTTTAGAAGATAAAATTATCATGAATTCATAAATTCAGCACATAAAAAGTTAAGAAACATTTTTTTTTTTTTTTTTTTTTTTTTTTTTTTTACAGCGTACGTTATTGTTTGTGAGTGCGCTAATTTTGTTTCTTGTTAGTGCTAAATTATTTCAAACAGCATGAATGCAATAGTATAATTAGTAATAGTATCTACCCTATATGCATATAAAATCCTAATGAAACGAATTTATGAAACTGAAGAATGAATCGACTGATTAAACAACTGATTATGTTTCACGGCGATTTCTCCTAAAATATGGAATACTTTGCGATGAAATTAACACCAAAATTCAATATTGATCCGCAGATTTCAAAACTGGTATTAAAATTTTTAAATTCGAATTAGTTTTCAAAATATTAATTTTTTTCTAATTTTATATACATTTTTCTAATGATAGCAACTCAAATTTTAATCAAACAGATATTTTTTTCTTCTTCAGATTATAGAAAAGGTTACTATTTTAAACTAATTTGGCTAGAAGTTTGGCCTCCCTTAAATGTATGCTATTAAATGTATCATGTTACTTTTATTCATAATTCAATTTGTATTTCATTATCATTTTATTTAATACAAACTGAAACATTTAAAATAAATGGCTTTCAATTCTTCATTTTTTTAAACGAAATGAAAAGAAAAATATTAGGCACAGATATCATATACGCACCGGGGTACCTAATTGGTGCCAAAATGGCATTATTTTGGTTGACATGGTAACCAGGCTATTGTTGTTTATTTAATAATAAATGTTTATTTACTTTATTTTCTTTTTTTAAATTACATAAATTGTTTAGTTCCATAGTTAATTATTTTTTTGGTTATTTTCTTTTAAAAATAAAAAATAAAAAATAATTAAAAAATAAGGTACATATAACTAAGTACGGTACAATACTTAGTTATTCCATCGACCCATTTCGCCAAATTATATAAATCGCCAAACCACTCGCCAAATTATACAAATTGACATAATTTTTATTTTAAATAACGAAAGAACAAAGAAAATAGTATAACATTAATAAATATACAAATAAAACGTCGAAATAAAAATAACTTGATGACGTAAAGATGTGTAACTTGCTTAAAGTCAAGTGAATGTGGCATTTACGATCAACCATTATTGCCATTTAATCTTATAGTTTGGTGATAGATTTTTGGTCGACGGGATAACTAAGTAGTACCAAAAATAGATATGTAACTGGTATTCGAAAACGAGATTTTCGCCAAATTTTCGTAAAAAAAATCACGCCAAACCCGGTGCGTACATGGCATCTGGCCAAATATTAAATGATGTAACAAACGATGACATTTAATTTCAACTTCAAAGCAATGTTTACCACTCGAAATTACCAATTACCACTCGGAAAAAAAAAATGCTAACTGGCGACTTAAAAAATAGCTCTTAGCGAGATTTGCACCCAGCTAGCGTAACAGTGTTGGGGCGCCAACCATGTACCAAGAATTCTTTGCGACCAAGGAAACTTTTATGTAGTTTTATTCGAAAAATAAATTTGATTTTTTAATCAAAAGGGAAAACTTTCGGCACAGATGTCATATACGGACCCATATTGACGCGATTTTTTTCTGACGCCAATGTCATATACGCAACGGGTACTGGCGATATAGTATCGTTATTTTGCTTGATTTGATAAGCCGGATGTTGTTGTTTATGCTGTTGATGTTTTCCCCAAATTAGCGTCGGAAAAATATCGCGCCAATATGGGGCCGTATATGATATCTGGGTCAAACTTTCATATGAAAAGCAAAGGGATCAGAGCGTATTTATTTATGGCGGTTACATGTCTTGGACTATTATAATATAGATGAAATGATGGGGATAGAATAATATTTGGCGACTTATCACCTGTGCCTGGATAACATTAAAGTATCAAAATGGCACTTAGAGTATAAAAAGCAAAATGTTCCGCCCGGAACTGTTGATGATAGTCACATGACTTAGGCTATTGCTGTAGAAATTGTTTTAAAATACCGGGAGACAAAGACTCTGTATACTTAATTAATTTTATTTTAGCTTCTTTTCAAACGTTTAACTGATCCTCTTTAATCAAACACGAAAACAACCATTGGATGTCTTAACAGCAAATGATTCGGCCTTAAATTTTTGAAATCAAAGGAAATTGAATAGAAACTCGTTTACAGGGAGATCTGCACAGCTTTTTTCAGTATAATTCCCCTAGTAATAATATAAAATTCTAGCAAATTATTAAGGTTCTCTACAGCATATACTCTATTGAAAATAACGCTTTTAACGTTTATAGTTATTGTCAACAAAAAAGTTTCATTATATATACGCAAGGCGTTGGCACCGTTGGAAAAAGCTGTTTAAAAGTTGATTTAATTAACGTTATATAATATTAACTCATTTATATTTACATGACTTTAAATAATCCTATATACGTTCTTCGGGCGCGAAATATTTTTAACAGCCTAAAACAGCTAAACTGCTCAATTTAAAATAAATAATGCACTTGTATCGGACTATGCCTTCAAATTGAAATATGTTTCCTAATAAAATGACAGTCTAACATAATTACATAATTCATACACACGACCTCATAGAAGTATTATGATAGATTATTATTTTTCTGGGTTGTTTCTTAAAAGAGATTTTTATTTAAAATGTTATTATATATTTTTCAGCTGCATTAAAATTTAGCATACTATGGAATGCATGTATCTTCTGTAATTCTTATGTACCATTATCACTAGTTACTGAAACAATTTTTAATGTTGTTCAGTTTTTTAAATTAATCAAATTTTTCATTGTTTAAAAATATCAAAGAATGGTTCTGCGTAAACGAATTACTGTTATTGTAAAAATAGTGTTTCATGTATTTGAGAATAATAAGTATAATAAAAAAGACGGTACAGAGATGATCTATCGCAGATTTCGACATGGAACATTTCTTAATAATGTACTTTGCAGTATTAGAAAATGCTTTTTAAGGGTCACAGGACTCTTAAAATTGTAAAAAGAGAAAAAAAAAGACTATTTTCAACATTTAATAGCTTAAAATGTATTTTATTTTAAGACACAATGTTTATTGGAATAAAAAATTCTTTGTTATATTGATTATGTTCTTTAATTTCTTGTATTTAAAAAATGGCAAGGTTCAAAATTAGCACTTACAGGAGACTCCAAACTGTTAGAGTTTTGACGAGCAGAAAATTGGCATAGAAGATTACGCGCAGGATGACAAAATAAATTTTGCAATTAGAATGAAAATTTTGGTGCCTACTTATACTTCAGATTGTAATAATTACCCTGAACCTAAAATTTTTTTATTTAAAGCATTTTCATATTTTTAATACAAAGTTGTATTTAGCTAATGCAGAATTTAGAAATTTAAACAATATTGTCACGTAAAAAAGTTTTTTTTGAACAATAAAAGAGAAATTCTAGGTTCAGTTTATATAAACAAACATGAAACATACGTTTTAAAAATTTCATGAAAAAATATTCTGACGTTTTTGAGATATCGTGCGCGTTATGCCCGAAAACGTCATTTGGAGAAAAATGACTTTTCAAACTTTCGGAAACGCCGCTTCAGCTATTGAGCGGGTATAATTCTAAAAGCCACAACTTTTGTTTTTATGGGAATTTCAAGGAAACAATTATATCAAAAGGTTCAGAAATGATTGGCGTTTAACATCTAAAAAAAATCAAAATTTCGTAAATTTTAAAGCTTTAAGAGTCTTGAGACTCCTTAATATATGCAGGAAGTATGATTTTTCTTTCTTGTTTGTTACAGTGTACTTTCGCTCACTTACACACGCACGTATGTGAAACGTCAGCTGATTTCAATATTCTTATTAAATAGTTATGAAATTGATACTGCATTAAAATATGAAGAATAATTCATAATTTCTTTTTTTACAAATATATTGTAAATACGTTTAACCCTTTCAAAGCAAAGTACTTCTATTCATAAAATGTTGAAATTTTTGAATGACACCAGGATTTACAAACAAATATATTTGAAAATAAGTTTCAAAATTCTCCACGTATATAATGAAAGGGAAAGTTTGTTTTCATAATTTTGGCGCCAATGTGGCATTTAGGTATTAAAATTAAATGCTCGAAAAATGAACCATCGCCCTCCAAAAGGTTGACACAACAATAAATTTCTTAAAGCACAAGCTAGATATTCATACTAAATAATACCACAAAAACATTTAAAAAACAGAAGGTAATAAATTTGAAACGCAAAAAGGTGTTGCAGGGATAAATGCATTTAATATTTTATTGTTACTCCTCCCCACACCCCTAAAAAAACAAAAAAAAAAACAAATGAACGTATGTTAAATTCTTTTTCTTCTTGCTTAATTGGTTTTTGAATAGAGAAACAGCTTTTACATAAAAACCTCTTTGATGTTAAATTTTCATTAGAATTTTTAAAAACATGTTGCACTTTGTTTTTTCCTATAATTATTTTAAGAAACTTAATACACGTTTTCGGCAACATAATTAAAGTGTCTGTTGCTTAGATCGGCACTGATTTGGTAGCAAGATAATTTAATACATTGAAGATTTAAAGTTATTTTTTATTCTAAGCATCAGTTTGAAAGACATAGTACGGATGATTTTTTCTCTCTCAAAATTTTGTTTCTAAATCGCATTTCATGTTCATTCATATGCTCGAAAACTGAAATACGAGTTTAAAAATGTATAAGGAAAAGAAAAATACAAGTAGTTTTGTAAGCTTAAATATCATAAAAAGATGTTTCATTTTTTCAAATATTTAACACCATTTCATTGCTTTCTTAAAAAAAAAAAAAAAATCAACTACAGTTATTATTTTTAATTGTGGACTTTCTAGAATAGTATACCTATCCGTTATACGCATTAAGTTTTTTTTCTACAGCCGAAGTATTTTAATATTATCTTTAATTCTCAATACTTTTCTTTTTATTTTTTTACTGCTGAGATAATCAAATGCATCTTTGATCTCAAAAATAAATAAAATAAATAAATAAAATAAAATAAAATAAATATGTCAGTAAGCCAATTACACATTCTTTTTTTTTTTTTAACCTTATTGACATACCATTTAAATATCAATATAATTTACTTTATTTAGGTATGTTATGAGAGGCAATCATTTGTTATCCCTTTAAGATCTGAAGAGTTTTGATAGAAATTAAAAGTTTTGGTGGTTTCCTCTTATTAATAGAACCATCTTTGATTGAAAAATATTTTTAAAAGACACTCGATGTCGAGTAAGGACCCACACAATTTTGTGGGTGCAGGCCTAGGCTTTAAACGGGAAAAAAAATAGGAAACTGTTTGTTGTTTTCCTTTAGGATCACCTACTCCATTGTGTACGTGTATGTCAGGCTTGCACTTCCTTTCTGTTCTCTTGGCGACGTAACACTATGTCAGTGTTTAAGAAAGCCAAGTGTGAAAGGAAGGGTAGCAAATCATTAATAAAATAAACAGTCAAGTGCGAGTATTACTCGCGCACAGAGGGTTCCGTACAATAATATATGAATTAGTAAGTGTATTATTAAAAAAATACCTTTGCTAAAAGAATACTAAGACTTTGTAAAAACTGTACAACGTAGGGTTGGATATAGCTGTATAGTATAAGGGTGCAAAGGAAAGTCCCTTAAACCTGAAAATACTTGCGAACGGAGAGAGCTACAGCTATACAAGTGAGGTAACGGTTCAGTAAAGCGACTACGCCCGACCTAATGCAAACGACAGCAGCAGCCCTAGTGGCGAAATTTGTAAGATAACCATTGCAAATTGAAATCGAAAACAGGTAGAGCAAATTTTCCAATTAGAAAGTTTTAGAGCATCAATTAATTAGTACGAAACGGCATTTGGTGCCCACGGATAAGATAAATCGTCGCCTGCATACTCAAATATGTCCGAAATCGATGAACGACGATTCTACTTTGCCTGTTCACATTCCGGAAATGTAGCAGTGCACAATTGCAGATTGTGACTTTGTACCGTGCTGTAATGTCTGCAAAGATTTAAATTCCAATCCATTTAAAATTTTAGACTAACCCTTTCAGGGCCAGAAGAATTCTGTTAATAAACTGATGAAATAATTGACTGACACCAGATTATTCAAACGAATTTCTTAGAAAACAAAAACCCGCTAATTTGCACTTTCATTACAAAAGTAAAATTTTATTAAAATATTCTTGGTGCCATTTGTCAGTTTTGGAATTAAAATTAGATGGCTAGACCGTCGAGTCACCACCCTTGAAAGGGTTAAATCGATGTCGTCGTATTAAAGAGGTTTGCAATAGACGTTCCATGCTGAGAAATGTGCATGCAGAATTACTCTCATGAATACAAACGTGTATCGTGAGCAATGGTGAACTTTTCGAACATACTGAATATTAACTTTTTATCACTGTGAGACAGTTTGTCTTTTTGTTGTGTGCGTGATGTTATCAAAATGTATTGAGATAAGTACGTATTTATAGCATAAATTGTGCGTATTTCTTCATACTTCTAGCTATTCCATTCAAACGTTTACACAAAATGGAGTGCATCGATTTCGGACATTTTGGGGTAAACAGACGAAGATTTATCTTATCCATGTAAACCAAATATCGTATTCTATTAATTAATTGATGCTCTAAAAGTTTCTAACTGGAAATTTTTCTCTATCTCTTTTCGTTTTCGATTTGCAGTGGCTATCTTCCAAATTTCCCCACTAAGGGCGCTGCTGTCGTTTTCATTAAATCGGGTGTAGGCGCTTTACTATACCGTTAAATAACTTGCATAGCTGTAGCTCTCTCCGTTCACAAGTATTATCTGGCTAAAGGGACTTCCCTTTGCACCCTGTATACTAGAAAAGTATAAATGGATATATCATGAAAGTTCAAAGATGTATGGAACCTAACTAACAGCAAATATAGCTATTCTGTATATTTGTTATTTATATATAGGTTTTTAGTTAACCTTAAAATACATAGTAGGTGAGTTGAGAAAGCCACTCAATGGAAGCTAGTCGCAAATCCCATAGTATTTATGTGATTCATTCTCATTAAATTAGTCTGTTTTTAACAATTTGACGTTTATTGCTTTTATAGTGCTACTGGGCATTGCATTACATAAATATATCCTTAAAATTTGTTATCTATTCTTTAAAAGCCGATTGAGCCTAGAGTACGCCGTCCCTGTCATTATGTATGTCCAAACCGCCCGTGTTTTTAAGGGTTAATATCTCGGCTAATTACCGACGATTCTTTCCGAAATTCATTATCAACAATGTTTTTATACTTCTGCTACGATAGATACCTCCAGTTCTGCTCAATACTTTTGCTGAAGCCCGTAAATAGAAATTTGAGTGTAACAGAAAAATGCGATTTTCTCAAAAACTATGTAACCTAGGGTAATCGCTATAATTTTCCAGCAAGGTTTAAATTAATGTCTACTACCTCTAATTTTTTCATAATTTTAGTTTCAATAGATTCGAAATTAGATAGGGGGGAACATATTTTAGCACTACATTTTCCACCATAACTTTGAAAATATAATACCTAAAATTAAATGAAATATATTTTTGATTTCAGCGTTACGAAAGCTTTTACACGATATACAAAGAAAAGATTTTTTTCAAGTAACTTAATTAACTCCTATACATTTTTACTAAATATATTTATGAATATTTATTAAACTGTAAGTATGTGGGTCAATAGTCTTTATTACTTCTCCCAATTTGAACTTTCCACGTTGCATAGTTTACGAGTAAAAGGGCTGTGACAGACAGACAGACACAGGAGTGATCTTATAATGGTTCCGTTTTTACTTTTTAAGTACAGAACCCTAAAAACATAGTTGATAGTATTTTCTTATAAAAAAAAATTATAAAATAGGGAAATTTGATCAGTGCTGTATGGAAAATGTCGCACAAAAAAAAAAAAAAAAAAAAAAAAAAAAAAAAAATTAACACGCACTTAAAAAAAACTGAAAACTTTGTTGCATGCTCGTATAAAAGTGAAACCCATACCAAAAGTTGAAAACAGGATTCAGATAATCTCAATACTTGCACGAAACCCATGCTGTTTCTGAAAATGCTCAAAATAATTATTAACAATCAGACAACGATGATAAATGAGTAGTTTGTTAAATAATCGTAGGAAAAGGGAGATGACTGTTGTATATGCT
Organism: Maratus speciosus; assembly: GCA_963932465.1. NCBI lineage: Eukaryota > Metazoa > Arthropoda > Arachnida > Araneae > Salticidae > Maratus > Maratus speciosus. The sequence goes on from OZ010791.1 coordinate 294,607,172, forward strand.
GCACAGCTGCATAAAAATTGTTAACTAGTACTTCCAACGAATGACAAAATCAGTTACTAGATCCAAAGAAAAATTATATTAAGGTACAGAGTTTTAGTTACTAGATCTGAAGAAAAATTATGTTAAGGGAAACAACTTTAAAAATCTCAATAATAATAAAATAAAAACGGTTTTAATCATTCATTTTTACTTAGTTGAATAATTAAATCTAAAGGATTGAAAATATCTAAGTAATAATACCTTTCCTTAGAACATAATACATAAGACTCAATTTGTAACATGTGTATGCATTTTTTTTTTTTTTTTTTTGATAGAATGTGCAGAATGTTTTAAACCGACAAAATATTTTAAATGCTGTTCATCAACAATCTTTTCTCTTTGTACTTAGACCTTATTGTTATTAATACAATGGAATTTTTTATAATACAAGATATTAAAAATAGTACTGATTTGTGCTTCGCTGGATTTGTTTTACATTTAACCACTTGAAAAGCGGTGGGATATTAAATATACCACTTAATTCACATTTACCGATATTTTACCCTTGATCACGGGCTGCATTTTTCGCACCCTCTACGGTTTCATTTGTTTATTTTTTTTTGTACTTTTAATTAGAGACCGACCAAAAATTCGGTTTCACTTTCACCTTCGGCCCAAAATCTGAGTTCTGCCGAACTGTTTTCGGCGAAAAGACTGATTGCTCAAAATTCGGCTGAACCGAAACTATCTGTATTCCAAAAATCTCATTTCTTCCTTCGGAAATTTTCAACATTACTCATTGATTTTAGCTGTATCGGCTCCAATAAGACACTCTTCATTTATTGCTTCGAACTTCACTGTTTATAATTATCAATCATGACTGAGTCAAGACGTGTGTGCAAATTATAAAACAAGCAATGCATATGTGACTCAACTTTGAGATGCTTTTCACACGATCATAAAAGCTGCAGACTTAACAGTAATAGAAATTTTTTAGTTTGAAACCGCAGAAATGTTTCGAATACAGTTTGGAAAAGTTCTAGTATAACATATGAACATAACAAAAATCATTACAAAAGAGAAATCGAAGTAGGTATACCTACAACATTTTTTAATTGGATGAAGTTCGTATAACTGGAAAATCATTCTGTGTTGTGAACGAATTAATTACATTTTATTTTATATGAAAATAAAAAGTTTTGGTCAGAGGCAGAGAGAGCCAACTTGGCGCACGTATAATTTCACGTATAATTAATTAGTAACTATGTATGTTTATGTATGTCATTTTAACATCCATATTTTATTTGTGCTCTTATCCCTTTTCATTCTTTAATAGCATTTAATGTTTATTCCTAAATGCCACAATGGTACTAGAATTTTGGAATAAAGCTTTACTTGTATAATCTAGGTGAAGAAAAGAATTCACTCATTTTAAAATAAATTGGTTCGTAAATTCTGCTGTCATTCAATCAGTTCAACATTTTAGCAACGTAAATATTTTGCCCTTGAAAGGGTTAATTAAAATAAAACAAATTCTATTAAATGTTATTTATTAACAGATTCAAAAGAGTAATTCACATCTTACAACGTTATTTTTACGGAGGTGATATTCCGGTTGGAAATTAAATTAAATTAAATTGAATTAATTGAAGATTTACTCATGCGATTTATAGTATATGCTCCTTACAAGAAGATAAAATGTGCTTCGTTAAAATAGCTACTTGCAGCCTTGCATTTTAAAATTAATCCTATTAGAATGTATATGTTTAAATTCAGAAAAGTTATATTTTATTCATGATAATAATTGGGAGATTTTATGTTCCGATGGGAATAGCGAATGTACAATTTTGAAATAACAGAGTGTTGCAAGAGAAAATATCCAGCAGGGCATAAAGTACGTTTGGTTATTTACTCTTTTCAATTAAATATGCCTTTTCATCTGATGTGGAAATATGTATCATTAGAAATTTACTTAACTATGATGTCTTTCTGGAAAAAAATCACAATTATGGAGATTCCTCTAAAATGTGTAATAAAAGTTTTTCCAAAATAAAATTTATTTTGAAATTTTGCAATAAAAATTAAATGAAAATACTGCAAAAGGCATTACAAAATGTATTTAATCAAGAGATCAGGAACACATTTTCTTGTTCAATGATATTACCAAAATCCAATTTCATATTACGAAATCCCAGTTTCTGAATTGACGCTTATATTAGAAATATGTTCAACTTTATAATCAACAAAGAAAAAAACAATATGTTAATTCTTACTGCTTGCATTTACTTAAATTCTGTTTAAAAAATTTTCTTAATAACATATAAAAATTTTGTAGAAGATGGTATTCTCTTGAAAATAATCGTAAAATAAGACTTTTTAGGTTGTAAGTAAATTCATTTTTAGGTACGTTCGTAATTATATAAATACGTGGCATCTATAGTCGGGACTAGTCCATCCGTCTGTCCGCATATATCAAAAACTACCCAAACGAATGGTTTAAAAATTTAATATATATAATCGTTGCGGAATTTTGTCGAGGATTTCAAATTTTATGAAAATCGAAACAAAACTTAAAAAGATAGTAATAAAAGTTTTCTCTTCATTCTATTAAATCCTATAATAAGTAATCAATTCAATGATATCTCATGATAGGTAAGGATTCTAGGTTGCCGTGGTGATTATGTCCTATTTAAGATTGAGTCACATCATTTTTGTATTACCGAATTTAATATATATAATCGTAATACATTTTGTATTCATGCATTTTTGCATAAGAGTACAATAGCTATTGCACCAAGATCTGAATATTTATAAAACTAGTATAGTACAAACGCACATCATTTGCCACGTTTGACGTACAATTCCCGACTTCTTTAACATACCTTTTATGAAAAAGTACTTCTATAGTAGTAGTAAGAATGAAGAAGTAACATCAAAGAAAAGAATTTAATCAACTTAAAAGGAAATTTGCGCATTTGCGCCTACCAATCCTTTTTCATGCGTTCTCGAAATATTGATAAATTCACACATGTCTAGTTTTGAGATAATAACAGTAATCAATTCAAACTTTTTAATTGTATTTAAATCAGGAAGAACCATCCATGTCTGAAAATAGGGTGGCTTCCCTTACAGCAAGTACATGTTTTAGAAAATATCATCTTTATAGGGTTCCCAGCTTAACAAAGCATGTGGTGTTATTAATTAGGCTAAATTCGTTACCCTAAAAAACTCGTGATTATTTGTCATCCGGCCCATATCCCAAGTGAGGGACAATTCATAAAAAAATAATTATAACAGATCTGATTCCTTATATCAATGCATGTTCTACACCTGTGGAAAAGATATACCATTTTTTAGACTGAAAACCATTTTGTTCTGGAAACATAGTCAAATAATGTCAAAACTTAACGTATATATGAAGAAATTCTGCCTTAAAGAAAAAAAAAGTCATGTTCCTGTCGAAAAAAAGATACTTCATTCATAACGAAAGGTTACCGGCTAAGACAAAACCTGTCTGAACAGAAATTTTTCTCCAGTCTCGTGTCACTCTGTTTTAGTAGGTAATATTGGTAATAACATCTATAGTCACTTTGAAATAAACCTATCATTCGATTTCTAACGAAATATGAGTATGTTTCCGAAATGAACCACACTAATTCCTATTTTTAAAATATTAATCTTGTCATAATGACTTTTTTCTACACAGTTACATTATTGCTATAGAAGAGAAAGACGCCAAGTGCAAAAATTATTAACAAAATACACATAGGTTCTCACTACAGACTTCACTCATAATGATTTGATTGAAAAGAAAAAAGGCTTTTCCTACTTAATTTAAAACGTAGAAAATGTTACCACTGCATCTCAAGCAATAAAACATTTAGATATAAGATATGGCTTAATAGCATACAAATAAAATAGGAAATAAAACATAGTAATCGTTTGTTTACAGTCAGTTTGATGTCACACTGAAAACATCTATATATACTGCCATAAAAATCAAATTTTGAAGTCTTGGTTGAAATATGGAATAAAAAAGAACATAAAATAATAGAAAGGTAAAGAATTATAGTTCCATATTTTTAGAAATAGTTGTTTTTATATTAATATTTCTTCCTACTCCAAATAATTTCACAGATATTAGTGCACAAACCAACAGATAAACTATTTTTCTTTCGTTGTTTTGAACCATTTTGCAAAGACTTAAAGAAACTAATTATTTGAAGCAAATAAAAAATATGCATACTTTTTATTCTACGTAATTTCAAGAATACTAAAGAATACTGCGTGAAGGAAGTGAACATTTTTATCTTAGATGCATATCAGTGTTACTTTTTATAAATGAAGACTTTCTAATACTTGTAATAAGATATGTACATTAATTTATGAAAATTGCGTAAATGATTGAATTCTATTGAGAGTATTTTTTTTTCTAACCGCTGACTAGGCCCTACCTACCGGCCTATGACCCAGGTTTACGGGTTTGAGTGCCTGGAAACGGGGCGAAATCGTCTTATCGCCGCATGACAGCGGCCTGCTTGGAAAAGCACTTATGCCCTCTTAATGACAGCTCTGCTTTACTTTGTTTTGGTTCTATGTTGGCTGGTTACTTAAAGTGGATTTGATTGTTTAATTTCACGCTGCATCTCACACCTATATATCATGCCCAGCACCCGAAGGCCGGCCATCGCTACTTGAGTTGGTCTCGTAATTTAGAACTTTGATACGGTGACGAGACCTTCACCTGACCAGGTATCTCCAGCGGTATGATTCATACGGAACTTGAAGGACTTTGCACCCACAACGGATTTTACATGCACAAGGCGGCATTAGCACACATGGCGGATTTTTAGCTGGCGGCGAGCCTAGTATCCGCGACCTTTCGGCTACGAGTTCGATGCTCTGCCAACTAGGCCACCAGTGCCACCGCCTATTGAAAGTAGCGGTAAAATGACAGGATTAATATATATTGTAACAAATTTTAAATTTTTTAATGCTGCTTGTATAGAAAAAACTATTTGTGTAGCAGTAGTCACGTTTTAAAAGACGCATGAAATATTCCTTTTATTTTCGTAATGATTTTTGTATCGTATCCAAACATTTGTATGAACATTTGAACGCAAAGACACATATAAGCCAATCATTTTTAATGTTTTGAACAGTTATGTAAAACAGTAACATAAAATCTAATTATTTAAAACAAATCGAAAATATAAAAGCTTTTCAGTATAATCAATTTTTAGAACACAAAAGAACACTGAGCTAAGAAGTGGGAAATTTTCTTACTTTGTTAATGCACAATAATGTGTAGTTGTTGAAAAAGAAAAATAAAGTTACATTTTAATCGATATATTAAACAGGAGAAAGGCAGTAACGACTGTTCGACTGGAAATTATGTCTTCTTACAATGTATGTTAAAAAATAAGCTTAGAAGATCTTTTTCGTACTGATATTGCACTAAACTCGAAAACTTCTAATACGAACACAATTTTAACATCATATGTGGCTTTTTTGGTAAATTTTACCATAGAATACGAAGCAAGAAATTATTCGGCCAAGTAGTTTAGGAATTATAAAAGTTTAAAGCTTAGAACAATTAATGTTAAATTCATTTGCAATCGTTGCAAACAAATTGCAATATTAAATGACAAGCACATAAAAGATTACAATAAGGGTAGTTTTTGAAGCATAACTCAAAAACGACCGTGCAAAATGAGAGAAAATTTTAGATTCACCTATTTGAAGATTCTAGAAACCGATTTATGTAAAAAATATAGATTAAAATTCCGAATTTTTTTTTAAATTAATTTTTGAAAAATATGAATTATAAACTATCATAAAAAAACAAACAACAGAAATTGATTTTTAACAGCATCAAATATGGGAATTCAAAATTACAGCTCATTCCGTAAAGCACTTTTTGAGTTATGCTTAAAAAAACTACCCTCACTGTAATCTGTTTTCCGATGATTACAAGGGGATTTAACATTAGAGTTTCTATGATTAAACCTTAATAATTTCTAAACTACTTGAATGCACGACTTCTCGTTTGGTATCCCTACGTACAGTTTTCGAAAACAGCCGAAACGTGATGCCATATTTAAGTATTTGTAATGAAAATTTCAACATTTGGTATGATTTCAATGTGAAGATGACCACCAAAGCTTATTTTTTAAACACAAATTGAAAGTATATGTAATTTACAGTCAAATGGCTATTTACTTTTTTTTTTTTTTTTTTTTTGTGTGTGTGTGTTAGATTTAAATTTATGAGGTGTTCTTTTTTATACGACTGTACCTTTTTATAAATTATGGATTGTTGATTTTCGTTCTTCATGTGTAGATGCAAAAGGAGCGTTAATATTCCTTTAGATTAGATACGCTTCTATATCTTTTCTAAAACAACTTGAAAACATACAAATTTTACAGTATCCAAACATTTGTTTATAAAAGTTGCAACACAAAATCTTTCATTGTTTCAAACAATTTTTTTTTTAAACATAAAAATAAAATCATTTAAATAAATACTAAGTGAAAAAATATACAAATCATATAAAGTTTCTTGAAATCCTTAAATTCACCTTATTATAACAAGTTGTATAAAAATTTTGTAAAAACGAAATACTATTTTAAATTACTTAAGGGGGTCCTGAACACAAAAATCTTCAAATTTTCTAAAAAAAAAAAAAAAAAAAAAAAAAAAAAAAAAAAAAAAAATATATATATATATATATATATATATATTACATTAAAAATTTCTCTGTTTTTTTTTTTCTGCTTAAAATAATGTTTAAATAATGTTTCTATCTTAATTGGAATAGGAAATATTATTGTTTTCGTTTTGGTTTGTTTTCAAAATCTAGCTTTCAAGCAATGGTTGTCATGGAAACGACTTCTGAAAATGCGTTTTTCTTAATGATGGGTTTTACCCCCATTTCTCGTATTAAAATTATTATAAGTCAAGAACCGTTAAAGATAAAGGGTTCACACTTGGAACATGACTTTTTCAATTGTTTTACTTTAATTTTGATTCAGCAAAAAAAAAAAAAAAAAAAAAAAAAAAAAAAAAAAAAAAAATAAAATAAAATAAAATAAAAAAAATATTTATTTCAGAAAATAAAATGTTTTTTTTTAAGTTACATATTTTTTATTATTTTTACTTTAAATATTTTATTTTTTATTTAAATTAATATTTTTAAAAATGGTGAATCAAAATTAAAACTTATATATTTCTGTTTATTTAAATAAATAAAGAATTTAAATTCTACAAATAATATTTCGAGTTATAACGATTTTAAATTACCCCACTTTTTTAATAAATTTAAAATTAAAAAAAATATTAGAAGTTTTATCACGTGATTTTGTTTATAAATGATATGGTTAACCATCACAAAAAATTTCAAAATTTTAACTCAATAAAAAAAAATTATTTTAAAATGTGTCCCGAACCCCCTTATGTTTTTATTCACAATAAAATACATTTAAAACCGAGTGCTTTCAAGCATGCACATGCTCTAAAGTAATTGGTTTTAGATGTATTTTATTATGAATTAAACCACCTTTAAGTAATTTAAGATAGTTTTTTGTTTTTACAAAATTTTTATACAACTTTAAATATATTGTGCACCTATTTGAAGTTTGTATTCCTTTAAATTCCCAAAATACAATGAATACTGCTTTAGGAAGTGAGAAATATTCATCCTTAATGAATCGAAATTAATGTAACTTTTTTTCTCTTTAAATTAAGGACTTCTATACTTCTTCTCCTCTATTTATAGAACGAATAAGCCATATGTACATTCCTTGGATTGCGTTCTGTGTCTTCTCTTAAACAACTTGAAAACATTAGAACATAAGTTACTCATTTATTCCTACAAAATAAATTCTGGAATGCACTAAACAAATTAATTAGCTCAAATCGATAAAGTAACGCGAAACATGTAGATACGATGTAAAACAGATGCTTATTGAGACAGATGTAAGAGTAGGCATCCCTTTGATAACGTCTAATTAAATAAAAGTCCGTGAGTTTCTACTTAAGGCAATTCTAAGTACATTTTAAAGTCAAATTCCAACATTGATGTGATGTATATTTCGTCGAAATAACAGATTCCAGAATACGCTATCAATGCCGTTGTGACTCTATAGAGGGAAAACAACGCTTGTGAAAATTTACAAGAATATATTTTTTATTGTATTAACTGAGATAACTAATTATACATTGATGTAGAATTTCAGCGAGAATTTTAGTAAAGTGCTCACAAAAGCGAAGAATTTAGATGAATTATCATGTAGTTTAATTTTTAACTTAAATTTATAATTCTTATTATATTATATTCTTTTAATCAAAGATGTCTATATCTACTGAAATATTAGGTGAAGAATACAAAAAAAAAAATCGTTAAGTATTAAAATAATATTCATTTAAATAAGAGGAAAGATTTATAGTAGAAAATAGAAAATTTGATTCCTGGAATAGAAGGATAGCAAATTGTGACTCTATATAGGTAAAACAACGCTTGTGAAAATTTACTCTTAAGAATATATTTTTTATTGTATTAAATAAGATAACTAATTATACATTCATGTAGAATTTCAGCGAGAATTTTACTAGTGTATACTCTTAAAAGCAAAGGACTTAGATGAATCATCATAGTTTAATTTTAATCTTAAATTTATAATTCTTATTATATTATATTCTTTTAATCAAAGATGTCTGTATCTATTGAAATATTAGGCGAAGAATACAAACAAATCGTTAAGTATTAAACTAATATGCATTTAAAAAAGAGGAAAAATTTATAGTAGAAAATAGAAAATTTGATTCCTGATATAGAAGTATAGGCAAACATTGGATTTTACTATGTACATGTTCGTTGTAGAAGCAATGTTTCAATATTTATATAACTGTGTAACAAATAATTTTTAACAATAATAATAATAAAACCCGACTTCAGTGGATTGTTCCTTCGTGCTTTTATGGGATCCCTGCATTGTTATCTGCATTACAGTCCTGCAGGCCCATGTCGGGTATTTGAAGTCATCCCAAAATAGACTCGAAACCGTAAATGTTAAAACTTAATCCATATTTTATTGCAATTATGAAAAAAAATATTTTGTATTTATCTATATTATAAAGGGCAAACATATCTGTGCGTAACGCATACGTCATTTTGCGAATGGCAACACTTTGAAATTTGAAATGAAATTTAGGTTTTGCAATTTTCTTTACTGCAAAATTTTAAACTTTTAAATATCGCACATTTAAAATTTTTACACCGTCGTATAAGGAAAAAAATGTACTTTTTAATGCAATTTGTTTGAAAGCTGTATCTCAATTTAATTTTGAGATATTAATTTTTTTGTAGTTTTTAATACATTTTTTGTAATTGTGGCAACTGAAGTACTCCATTTCTGTTGGAAGTCATGGAGGTTAAAGTAGAGGGAAAATAATCACGGAGGAAAGAAAATAATATATTACTGTACCTTTTGTTGCCATTTTCTCATAAAAACTGAAAAAAAAGAAATTGAAATTATAATGCGTGCTATGTCAGCAATTTTTTAAGTTTCCAAATATCGCACATTTTCGATTTTTACACCGTCAAATAGAGAATAAAATCTATCTTCAAATGCAATTTGTTTGAAAATTGTATCTTAATTGACTGAGTTATTACAGTTTTTAAAATAACTATTCGCCCGTGGTGACCAGTTTGGTCTCCCTTAAACGTATGCTAGGCATTGTATCATGTTACTTTTATTCATAATTTAATTTACTTTCCTTCGCCAAATCGGAAGTTTCTGATAGAGAAAACAAAAACTCAGTATTTTTATGTTAGTTGGACACATGTGATAAATCGCCAAACATTTTACCCGTCGCATTTTATCATATTTCATTAATTTAGATTAAAATATAATCCTTTCTAGTGATGGGCGATAACGAGATGTTTTTCTCGATTTTCTCGATTGTATGGACATCTCGATATTTTTCGATTGTATAAATTTTTTCTCGATGACTACAGTTTGCAAATTTCTTTTATAAATCATATATTATGTATTATATACGTCATACATTTATCAAGAATCGTCTGCGGGTGAACTGGAATGAGTCGATGTTAATAAAGACTAGGTGACTTCGACCGCTAGCGGGCCCCTCCTTTAATCGGGGCCCCTAATTTATACGTAATCTTGTAATATGAAATCACGAACAGGTTACCCGCTATATACGGCACTGATATATGATAGCAGGCGGGTGTGGTGTGCACGCACTACAAAATCTTGTAAAAAATATAATATCGAAACGAATGAACGTCGGACCAGATCTCTTGGGGGGGGGGGGGGTCAAAGCGAGCGGAGGGGCACAGCAGCTGCATAATATGATTAAGTCGTCACAGGTCTTTAGGCCTTTCCAACCATATGTCACATGAGAAGTCTGGATCTGAATTTATAAAAATGCCCTCCGCATGGGGGGAAAGGGGGGGAGGGGTGCGGGAGGTGGATAACATGAGTAAGTGGTCATAAGCCTTTCCAACAATATGTCACATAAGGGGTCTCGGCTAAATTTAGAAAAACACCCCCGTGGGGGAAAAGTGGGGGGGGGGCGGTCACCGGAGGTGCATTACATCAATAAGTAGTCACAGACCTTTCCAACGATATCTCACATGTGGGGTCTTGGCTAAATTTGGAAAAGTGTCCCCCGTGGTGGGGGGGGGTTCAAAATGGGGGTATGGACACCGGAGGAGCATAACATCAATAAGTAGTCACAGACCTTTCCAACGGTATCTCACATGAGGGGTCTTGATTAAATTTGAAAAAGTGTCCCCCGGGAGGGGCAAATTGGGGGAGACTGTCACCGGAGGTGCATAACATCAATAAATAGTCACAGACCTTTCCAACGATATCTCACATGAGGGGTGTTGGCTAAATTTGGAAAAGTGCCCTCGGGGGGGGGGGGCAAAGGGGTGGTGGGGACACCGTAGGTACATAACATCAATAAGTAGTCACAGACCTTTCCAACGATATCTCACACGAGAGGTCTTGACTAAATTTGAAAAAGTGTCCCCCAGGGGGGGCAAAGAGTGGGGGGGACTGTCACCGGAAGTGCATAACATCAATAAGTAGTCACAGACCTTTCCAACGATATCTGACACGAGGGGTCTTGACTAAATTTGGAAAAGTGTCCTCCGGGGGGGCAAAGTGGAGGGGGCGGCCACCGGAAGTGCATAACACTAATAAGTAGTCACAAACCTTTCTAACGATATGTCACATGAGGGGTCTTGGCTAAATTTGGAAAAGTGTCCTGAAATTTCATATATTATAAATAATATTTAGCGGAGGGCTCCATAAAAAAAATCCGATCTAAAATGATAAAAGCGGAAAAAACTAGCCTCGCAGTGGGGGCCAAATTGGGGAGGGGAGGAAGAAAGTCTCATAATATGAAAGAGTCATCCGAGAGCTTACCGATGACATATCACATGACTGGTCCAAAAAAAGTTTGAAAATTGCTCCCCCTCTCTCCCCCCGTGGGCCCACTCTTTCACCCCGGAATTCACACAGCCGCCACTTTAAAATTTTTATGTTCAATAAATAATATTTACCGGAAGACTGCATAAAAAACCCATATTTAAAGTGATATTTAAATTTATTATAGAAATCGGCTACGGTTTTAAAAATTTGTTCGCCCTTTCCCCACCCCCCTTTGAGCGAAGAGAGGTTCATAGTATGAAAGAGTGGTCAAATGGCTTTTCGATTATATGCCACAGGAAGGGTTCGGTAAAATTTTTAAAATTGCACCCCATGAGTCCACTCTCACATCCTCCTCCCTCGAAATCACCCGACCCACCTTCCTCTTTGAAAATTTTATATTTAATAAATAATTTTTATCGGAGGGTTCCAGGTATATGTGACATCTTGGTAGGGCTAAAATAAGAGAAACTTTGAAAATTAAAGCTTCATGTCACAGCTCATTGTCATGCCTTTTTCTCTATCTCGTCCCTTGGTACTCTCGATAAATTTTCTTACTTTTCTTCTCTGCCGAGGACGAGAAAAATCCTCGAATAGCTTCTCATAGCGAAATGTTGAAAAGCGCGAGAGAAATCCTCGAAAGGCTTTTCATTGGGAGATTTCGAAAAGGATAAGAGTAACAAGCGAGAGGCTTCCCATCGGGAAAGTTTGAAAAGGGCGATAGGAAACTCTCGAGAGACTTCCCATCCCGAAAGGTTTAAAACAGCGAGAGAACCAACCATCGAGCAGCTTGCCATCTGCAAGCGTCGAAATGCTGGAAAAATCATCGAGATGAGATTTGCCGAAATGCGAGATGGAAATGAAGCTTTCAGAGTCAAACTTACCGCATTTCTGGTTTAAGTCATAATTTCTCAAAGGAGTCCATCTGCTTATCCAATCTCTTTTTAGCTCACAGGCTATCTAAGCCTGAGAGCTAATGTACCCGTCGGTTCTGTGTGTATGCATGTACTGTACGTACGTACGTATGTATGTACGTAACGCGATAACTCTTGATTAAAATGTACGATTTGTTTCAATTTTTTTTATGTCCATTCTGATAAGGCGTTCCGCTGTTTAGTTTTGACGGTTCATTGGTTAAGGATAAAGGGAGAGAAGGGGGCTGCCCCCCCCCTCCTTAATTTAGATAAATAGGTTTTTCATGCAGAATTCTTCGATTTGCTCCAAATTTCGTATACCGGTTTATTATGTTAAGGAGCTTCCCTGATTAAACTTGGAGGTTCATTAGTTAAGTATGAAGGGGGGAAAGGGGGATAGACCCCCTCCTTAATTTAGATAAATGGGTTTTTCATGCAGAATTATTCGATTTGCTGCAAATTTGGTATACCGGTTCATTATGTTAAGAAGTTGCCTTGGTTAGATTTGGAGGTTTACGGGTTAAGTATAAAGGGGGAGAAGGGGGCTTCCCCCCCCCCTTAATTTAGGTAAATGGGCTTTTCATGCAGAATTATTTGATTTGCTCATAATTTGGTATACCGGTTTATTATGTTAAGGAGCTTCCCTGATTAAACTTGGAGGTTCATTAGTTAAGTATGAAGGGGGAAAGGGGGATAGACCCCCTCCTTAATTTAGATAAATGGGTTTTTCATGCAGAATTATTCGATTTGCTGCAAATTTGGTATACCGGTTCATTATGTTAAGAAGTTGCCTTGATTAGATTTGGAGGTTTACGGGTTAAGTATAAAGGGGGAGAAGGGGGCTAGACCCCCCCCCTTAATTTAGGTAAATGGGCTTTTCATGCAGAATTATTTGATTTGCTCATAATTTGGTATACCGGTTTATTATTTTAAGGAGCTTCCCTGATTAAACTTGGAAGTTCATTGGTTAAGGATAAAGGGGGAGAAGGGGGGGCTGGTCCGCCCCACCCTTAATTTAGATAAATGGGTTTTTCATGCAGAATTATTCGATTTGTTCCAAATTTGGTATACCGGTTTATTACGTTAAGAAGTTGCCTTGATTAGATTTGGAGGTTTACGGGTTAAGTATAAAGGGGGAAAACGGGGGCTGGTCCCCCCTTAATTTAGATAAATGGGCTTTTCATGCAGAATTATTTGATTTGCTCCAAATTTGGTATACCGGTTTATTATGTTAAGGAGCTTCCCTGATTAAACTTGGAAGTTCATTGGTTAAGGATAAAAGGGGAGAAGGGGGGCTGGTCCCCCACTTAATTTAGATAAATGGGTTTTTCATGCAGAATTACTCGATTTGTTCCAAATTTGGTATACCGGTTTATTATGTTAAGGAGCTTCCCTGATTAAACTTGGAGGTTCGTTAGTTAAGTATAAAGGGGGGAAAGGGGGGTAGACCCCCTCCTTAATTTAGATAAATGGGTTTTTCATGCAGAATTATTCGATTTGCTCCAAATTTGGGATACCGGTTTATTATGTTAAGAAGCTGCCTTGATTAGATTTGGAGGTTTATGGGTTAAGTATAAATTACTTAAAATACTCCCCTTATTTAAGTATAAATTACTTTAATAAACTCCCCTTAATTTAGATAAAAGGGTTTTTCATGCAGAATTATTGGATTTGCTTCAAATTTAATATACCGATTTATTCCGATATGGCGCTTCCTTCATTAGATTTGGAGGTTCATTGGTTAAGTATACAAGGGCGAAAAGGGGGCAAGTCCCCTTAATTTAGATAAATGGATTTTCATGGAGAATTATTCAATTTACTTTAATTTTTTTTTCTATGTTTGTTCTGATAAGGAGCTTTCCTGATTAGATTTGGAGGTTCATTAGTTAAGTATAAAAGGGTTAAAGGGGTTAGACCACCCTTAATTTAGCGATATGTTCCTTTTTTTCATGCAGAATTATCTGATTTGCTTCAAATTTGATATACTGATTTATTATAGTTAAGGAGTTTCCTTGATTAGATTTGGAGGTTCATTGGTTAAGTATAAAAGGGGCAAACGGGGGATATTTCCCTTCATTTATTTTTTGAGGGACATTATTCTTTGAAATAAGAGTATAATATACAGTTAGTGTTAATAACCTGTGAGCTCAATGCCATCAGTTTAACTGGCACTTATCATTTTATTGCTATTAACCGATGTGGGTTATGAAGCATAGTGGTTTATGTATTCAGTTCTGTATAGTCCTAGTTTCAAACTTTACTGTTAAATTTAGTGTCATTTTGCCACGAATTTTCAATGTTTCTCTTATTTTAGCTCTGCCAAGCTGCCCCATACCTGGAGACTCAGATAAATACTATTTATTAAATATAAAAAGTTCAAAGAGGAAGGTGAGTGAATTCTGGGGTGCGCGAGAGTGCACAAAGGGAGGGGGGGGGCGGGTAATTTTCAAACTTTTACCAAACCTCTCCTTGACATATCATCGGAAAGTCCTTTCACCACTCTTTCATATTATGAACCTTTCTCCTCCCAGAGTTGAATTCCGGAAGGGGTTCGGGGGGGGGAGCGGTGCGGGGGTGACTTTTTTTTAATTGTAGAGATTTCTACAATAAATATCATTAAATGAGGTTTTTTAATGGAGCTCTCCGATAAATATTATTTATTAAATATAAAATTTTAAAAGTGGGGCTGCGTGATTTCCGGGTATATTCTAGGATAAAAGCGGGAACCCACGTGGGAGGGGTAGATTTCAAACTTTTTTTGGACCAGTCATTTGATCTATCATCGGAAAGTTTTCGGTTATCATCGCAAAGTTACTCTTTCATATTAGGAACCATTCTTCTTCCTTCCTTAGGCGCCCCGAGAGAGGCACTTTTCGAACTTTTTTGAAATCGTAGCGTTTTTAAATATTTTAGATCGGATTTTTTTACGGAGCCCTCCGATAAATAATTTTTAATATATGAAAATTTCAAAGAGAAGGATGGGCAGGGTATATATTTTTTTTTGGGGGGGGGGGGGCACGATAATTGGAATCCTGGGAGTTGGGACTCTTTTCTATCTTTTGCTGACACCCCTCATGTGATATATCATTGGAAAGCTCTGTGACTACTATTTCATTTTATATATCGCCCGCGCCCCTCCCCTTACTTTGCCCCCGAGCGGGGGCACTTTATTAAATTTAGCCGACACCCCTCATGTGCCATATCGTTGGAAAGTCCTGTGACCACTTATTCATATTATGCACTTTTCTTGCCCCTCCCTCCTACTTTGCTCCCCGCGGGAGTTCGTTTAATGTATTCCAGTCGAAGACTTTATAAAAATGGGGGAAATTAAAGATCCAATCTCAAATGACGTAGAAAAATCAATAAAAAATTTTGATCCCTTTTATCATCCTTTAGTTCATATTTTTGCCACTAGGGGTGCTTTTGATTCTTATTTCTTTGGCCATTTTGGTACTAATTGCCGAAAAATTCTAATTTTTGATACTTAAACTCCCCTTACCGCTTCATAGCTACTCGCGTTTTTTCAGCTTTTTCAACCAGGGGGCACCCTTACAAGACTTTTCCAGTCTTATGGCTCCTTTATAGTTTCCCTTTGGTTTGTTGTTTTTTTATTCCATCTGTTTTCAGTTACTCTATATTTAATAAAATCTGCCTTATATATATGTAAAAACAATGATTTCAATAATCGATTCTAGAACATCTCCTTTGTAGATTCTCGAAAGTAATCGATGACTGTATCGATTGTGTATTTTATGATAAGGATTTTTTTCGATTGGTAAATTTTCGAGAATCGCCCATCACTAAACCCTATCACTACTATGAAATTGTCGGCCAGAATAATAGCTAAGTTTTACAATAACTGTTTTTAGCTTTTCTCGTTATAATCGATTGTAAAACATCTCGATTGTAGATTCTATGAATTAATCGATGGCTGTATCGATTGTGATTTTTTACGATGACGATTTTTCTCGATTGTCGAATTCTCGAGAATCGCCCATCACTAATCCTTTCACTCAGTTTAAAATGGATGACTTTAATTTTAAAAACTGAAACATTTCAAATTCATGAATTTCACTTAAAAAAAAATCTCTCTATTCTAAAAAAAAGTAACTCCCGCTGTCACCGCCGCCGCCGCCGCCGCCGGTTTTGAAGTTTTTGTGACCGGAGGTCTTTCTTCGTTAATATTAAGAAAAATAATGCATACAAAAATATGAAAATTGGTAGTATTATACAAAAATGTTTGATAAACACGCTGATGTAGACAGTTTTCAAATCGACGAATTATTTTAAGAGATATTTAATGCTAAAGTTGGACAAAATCGTTCCATTAAAAAAGTTTTATAGGAGCAAAAACTATACATCGGAATTTAATACTTTTTAGATCATTTTATACGTTATAATTTCCCGGTGTGCAGAAATAATTCATTTTTTTAATTTGACTCATTTTTCGGGGTTTCATTTCTATTTTAAATTCAAATTTTCAGCATTTCGAGAGATATTTTTTTACTTATTTCAGAAAATTGTACTAATTTAACCTGTTGCCAAACTGTATAAACAACGGAAACAATAATGTTTGCTTCAAATTAAAAATTTATTTACGCGTGACTATTATAAACAGAAAAGAAAAACTTTCAAATTAGAATTAAATAATTACGTATAAAAAGCAGGAACTTATTGAAAATTACTTCATCTATAATTACACGTGAATTTTAACAGAGAAAGGATATTGTAAAGTAATAAATTCATTAACATGCGTTAGAAGTCTTAAATAGGAGAAATTACATCACATTTACGTCACATTACACTTATTACGTAAAATGAACAAAAAATAATATTGCAAAATAGTAGTTTAAATTTAAAAATAGCGCGAGACATTTACTTGATATTTTGAGATGAACTTTTCAACTATTTTTTTTTTTTTTTTTTTTTTTTTTTTGACAGCGCAAATAATATTTCATTTCTAATAAAAGCATTTTCACGTGAATATTAAAAAGGGAAAGAAAAGTTTGGTGAAAATTACGTCAGATTAAAAACGATATATTTAAAATATTTTATTTAAAAGGACTTTCTTTTCGCTTTGTTAAAAAATACCGGGAGACAAAGACTCTGTTTACTTAATTCATTTTATATTAGATGATTTTGAAATGCCATTGTATCTTTTAACAGCAGCTGATTTTTCCGTAAAATTCCCCAATCAAAGAGAAATGAATAGAAACCCGTTTATAGGGCGATCGCCTTTGTTTTTTTAATTATAATTCAATCTTCGAAAAAAATTCAATTAAAGCCGATCAAATTAGCGTGCTTTTAGAGACTGCAGTGTCTGAACGGGGGGTTGGCGAGCGTAGCTCGTAGGGGGCCGAGCCCCCTAGTTCTTTAAAAAAAAGGTAAAAGAAAAGAAAAGAATAAATACCATAAACCATTTAATTTCAACATCAAAGCATTGTTTTAATTTACCCCTCGAAAAGTAAAAAATGCTGCTGGCGAGTTAAAAAAATGCTATTGGCGAGAATTGTGTCCATCTATCATGAAAGTACGAACTTTTTGCGATCATAGCAACTTTTATGTAGTTTTATTCGAAAAAAATATTTTGATGAAATAGGTTTCCAGAAAATGCGTTGCCAAATTTCTTTTCTCGCCATGGACCTTTTCTCTATTTCGCCAAGTACCTATATTGGAAAAATACCTTTATTTATTTATTTATTTATTGTATTTTAAATGACATGAATAAAAGACGGTACAGATGTCATATACGCACCACGGTGGCGCGATTTTTTGCTGACGCCAATGTCATATACGCACCGGGGTACTTAACTGGCGCCAAAGTGTCGTTATTTTGCTTGATATGGTAACTCGGATGTTGTTGTTTATTTATTAATAAATTGTTTATTTACTTTTATTTTAATTTTTTAATTATATAAATTGTTTTGTTCTATAGTTATTAATTAAACTTTTTTTTATTTATTGTTATTCCCTTTTTCAAAATATTACACAATAACCAATGAGATGCGTTTCATTCAGATGTTGCCATTAAACAATTAACAAATAATCGCGATTTCTGTACCACGTACGATAGCATAATATATATAGATTTTCAAGCATGAATTATTTTTAAATTTATCTATCACGTGTAGCTCGATTACGAAAGATTAATCCGCTTGCCCTTAAAACAATGTAAAAAGTTCAGCATTTGTTTTCGTCTAATGTTCCATAACAAAATTAAAACTCTATAAAAAATAAATAAAATAATGTAAATAAGAAATAAATTTAACAGACATGTGATTGAACGACGCGCTTAAAGCACTGAAATGATCGGAAAGACTGCCGTAAGTCGCAAAATCTTGGGCTAATAACTCCTGGCATGCGATGACATGTGAAAGTATCGCTTTTAATAAATTTTAAAACTTTATTTGATTGCATAATTGATATTTTTCAGATAAAAATTCTTTTTGATGTTAGTGGGCAATCTAAAATATATATTACATGTAAAAAAAAAATAATTACAATAAAAAAAAATGATTTTCACATATACTCTGTAACCCGAGGAGCTCGGGTTCGATCCCGTAGTATCTCTAATATAAATTTAATGTTTTATGTAGAATAATAAACATATGCATACTAATTTTTATTCAGATATATCTTAAAAGATATCGTAGATTAAAAAAAAATATACTAATTGCCAAAGCTGAGCCTCAAAAGTCAAAACCCAATCAGAAACAATTAGAGTCAACCTCCCACACAACGAAAAAAAAAGTGCTAACCCGACTCGACCTCACCTGCAGAACGGGTTCAGGTAATCGGGTTACCCGACCTAATGTTGGATACTAATCCGTATTCGTATTAAATCTCAATTTTGCTAATTGTTGCTTAATTTGACCTGTCTGTAGACGATGATAGTAAAGTTTTTGAGGTGTCCCTATAAAATACAAAAAAAAAAAAAAAAAAAAAAACATGGCACGGAGACTTTTTTAAAGTGTTTTTCGCTGTACCAGAGGCCGATGTCTTATTATTTTTATTTGCCTACCCGGACAGGGCCAGAGTTGGATTTCTTTTTTTCCTCCAAACCCATGTTGAGCTGGCATTTTATTTTTTTTTTCCTATTTGTAAAAATAAAGTGATGTTGCACCTTTGTTTCACGAAGTTTTTCGGAATTTAATTTCGTTAAATACATTAAGGAGAAACATTTTAAAAAATCTACTTTTTTTCTGTAGAGATTTTAATTGTTATTTATCTTTTATGACTTTTTTTTTTTTTATTCTAACCATGTTGATTCCTGAATCATCATTTGAATGTAATTGGCCAAGTCAATTTTTTTAATCAGTGTTTATGTGCGTAATAAACTAAGGGTTCATTAATATTATTGTTATTCTGTATTCCATGAATTGGAGACATATATTTTGAACGTAAAATCTATGTATAAGTTTGTGCTTTTTAAGTAATTTTAATTGAGGATAATGTTTTTTTTTTAATATCGATATGCGTTGTACACTGTAAGAAAAAAAAAAAATACAGAAATTGTACTGGCAATCGAGACACCAGTACTATTTCCGTATTTTAACGGAAAAATCTCCCCGTAAATTCCAGAAAAATTTCCGTTTTCCTGGAATTTAAGGGGGAAAATTTCAGTTAAAATACGGAAATAGTACTGGCGTCGCGATTGCCAGTGCAATTTCCGTATTTTAGTCTTTTTTTTTTTTTTTTTTTTTTTTTTTTTTTTTTTTTTTACAGTGTAGAAATTGAGTCGAAAACCCGCATCGAATTTTTAGATTTCATAATGGGCCGGGTCAAGCTCGGATGGAAATTTTAGATTTTGAATCAAATTGAGATGGACCTATCAAGTTCTTGTACGGACCGGGTTGGGAAAATGAAGTCTTTGCACGAGCTGGAATCGGGCCTGGAATTTTCGGCCTGTGAAAACTTCTAATTTGTACCTTAACACCATATTTAAAATTTGTGACAATTGCTCATTTTTACGAAACAGAAAGGCAGACTAATATATAGGGTGTCCATAAAAAATGTCTCAGTTTCAATCGTATATTATAACAGTTTAATTTGGACTGTTTACAACAACTCATACATCAAATTGTACGTAAACTAACCTAATTTTTCTTACAAATGTTCCATATGTGCACCTTTAGTTATACGGCACACATCCAACCTAAAGTCCAATTCTTCCCATACTTCGGTTAGAAAGCCCGGACTAATGAAAGCAATAGCCTCTTCAATTTTGTGTCTCAACTCTGGGAAATCACTAGGTAGCGGCGGAACGTAGACACGGTCTTTTATAAAGCCCGAAGCAAAAAACTGCATGTTTCTAACGCCTTTTAAATCTGGAGCCCAGCAATAACGCTCTATTTTCGGGAGTCGCCATTTTGCGTATGTGGCACTGCAAGCGAATAAATATCAAAGCAGTACTCGCACATGCGATTATCTAAAACTGTTTGAGTTACTCTTTCTTTGTGACCATGAACCAGTACTCTTCAACGCTTACAGTTGATACTATTAAAATTCATAACTGGGATATTCTTTAATGAACACCATGTATTATTTTTAGATTCTAATGATATTGAAACAGGACTATCTGCAGAAAGAAACCTTTAAAAAAAAGAATAAAAATCTTACCATCTGTTCAAATTTGCGCGTAGATATACATAGAAAAACAAACCGAAGTATATAACCTCCTTCATGATAAAATACAATCCAGTAGAGCAGGGGTTCCAAAACTTTTTACCTGGAGTACCACTAAATCGAATTTTCCTTTTTAAATTGCGTTTCAATTAATTTATGCAAGAAGAAATTTTTTTGCTTTGACGACTAATTTTCGGCGTATCATTCGCTATTATTTGGAGAATTTTGCGATCCTCTGATGAAATTCAGGTTTTTATAGCGATCCTTTTACGAAATTCGCGGGGTTTTTTTCGCGATGCTTTGCCGAAATTCACTTTTTTGCGACCTTTTGACGAAATGTGCAGGCTTTTGTTGCGATCCTTTGATATAATTCGCGTTTTTACTGCAATCTGTTGACGAAATTTGCACTTTTTTCTGCAGTCTTTTGATGAAATTCACGTTGTTTTTGCGATCCCTTGACAAAATTTGTGTTTTCCCCTCGATCCTTTGACGAAATTCATGTTTTTTTCTCGATCCTTTGACGAAATTCACTATTTTTTCTGCTGACGATTGACAAAATGGATTTTTTCGGCGACAATTTGTCGAAATTCTCGATATTTTTTTTATGTCCGAATTTTCGGAACCGAATGTCTTACATTTTCAGAAAATTCTGAACAGAACTCTGTAATACTTTGTGATGAGATATTTTTTTAAAGATTATTTTTCTTGTGTGTTCTTGAAAAACAAATGTTTGAACTGTATTTTGATTTTTGTAGCGAAAAATAATCTCACGCATTCACAATATTTTTTTACATGTGCTCTTGTATCACAAAACGAAAATAAGAAATATTGTTTTTCTAATATTCCCCACTAATATGATAGCTTAGCTTATTCTTATAGATATTTTCTTAACCTCTATCTTGGCCAACTTTTCTTCTGTCTGTATACATAGCTTAATATTTATATTATACTTAATTTATATTCAAATTAAAAGAATTGTGTGATTAAATGAAATATACACATTTGATGTAATTACCCGACTGCTAAGAATGGTTATGTGTTTCACGCGTATCTGGTTAAGTGGATTTCTTTATACCCTCAAAACATCCCAACGGCTGGATGGATTTTAATGAATGAGGTCTCTATCGATTCGTCTTAACTGTCCGATGGTTATAGGCTAGGTTTGGTTTTTATAAATTCAAAATGGCTGATGTACAATACAAAATGGCGGTAGACATGAAAATATTTTTTTACGCACCCTATTGAATGGCATATTATTGGATAGGTCTTTCAAAATGAAGACGATGTTTCATTGACTATTTTACAGTCTGAAGCTCCGTTTAAATATTAGACAACCTGGAAGTTGCGTAGGTCAGATCTCTAGCTTTACTGCAACTCTAACCTTCATATAACCTCATCAAAGCAGTGTTTATAGATAGGAACTAACAATTAAACACAACTTAAAAGTTATCAATACAAATAAATAAAAAAATAGGTTAGTTTAACATTGATGAGAAATAATTAATTAGTTCGCTTTTTACGCAGTCGGGTTTTTTGATATTTAAATTTAATATTTATTAGTCTGTGTTTTTTTTTTTTTGTATATGTGTAAATTATTTTTCACTTTGAATTCCTGAGTTTTCTTCCTATAAACGCTATTGCTTTTATGCGTTTCTTTTACAATGTGGCCCCTGAATTATTTGGGTTTAGAAGCCACTGACTCCTTAAAAATTTTGGGAATCTGCACCTATACTGTAATTTGAATATAAAATGTCTGAGTAAATGCTTCGAAAGAGAAATACTTTTACGACAAATTCACAAAATTTTTTTAAAGTCATTTTTGGATTTTTACATACATTTTTTTGATTAGAAAATGTGGAGTAATTTCGAATAAACTAAAGTAAAAGCATAATCTTCTAAATACGAACATTTCCTTTTAGGAAAAAAAAAAGGTTTTCAGATGACAAGCAATGAAGATTTTTATATACGAATTCTTATATACGAGAGTGTCGTCTATATCATACAATACAACATTATTTCAAATAGAGAAATATTAATAATTTATTGCATTTACATTAGGCAGATTGTTCTGTCAATCGTGATAGAATATGTTATTTTTGAGCGTGAAGTTATGAAAATGTATTTCGCTGTCTGTTGTCAAGTTTTTCAAAATTTACTTTAAGAAGAAACATTACCGCAAGCTGTTCAGATTAATTTATTTCCCCATTTACAAACCATTAAAGATGCATCCACCATTAGTGAACATTAAGAACATTAGCTTTATAGTGCAAATATTGAGAAAGCGCCATTCGGAATAATATCCGCTCAATTTTTCTGAGTTATTAATGAAGCAAAAATTTCTTTAATTAAATCACCCACGCAAACTAAGATTATCACGCCCTTTATAGAGAGAAGCTTTCGCTGACACATTTTGTATGGCTACCTATTTTTTAGGCTTGAAAGTTCCGGTTTTTAAATTCTCACAGAAAAATAAGTGCACATTTAGAAATTAACAAACGGATTGTGTGTAATATATTGGAAATATTATCATGTCTGCTTTCAGCTTTAAGCTGATATTCCAATGAATTATAAATTGTAAGGATATCAAAATTTATTTTACCTTTAATGACTATCATCCATCATAATTAATGTTTTTTAAACAGCAATTTGGAAGATTTTTAATCTGTAAAAAGTTTCAAGAGTTAATGTCAAATTTTAATATCCATTTATAGTAGCTATTTTATCTTATTACTTATAAATTGTAGCTTTATGAAGCTTATTAGTAAACCCTAGTAAATGGTAGCTTTATTAACTTTCTCTTTTGCTAATAAATTGTACCACATACCTTATTATTATTTATTTTTATCGATTTTACGTAGTTAAGTTTAAACTTTTATATCGATTTTTCATAGCTTAGATGAAAAATCTTATCTTATTGGTAATAAAGAGTATTATCGCATATTATTTTTTTTAATCGATTTTATGAAATTACTCTTTTAATGTTTTTTCCTGTTTGTAAAATTCTCAGAGAAAAATGGGCATAAGTTTAGAAATTAACTAAAGATTGTGTATCCTTGCCAACTATCCCCTTTTTAACTGAAGACTACCGTCAAAATAAACACACTTAAAACAGAAATTTTATTTAATAAATGAAGTCAAAAAGACTTCAAAGGCTTATCACATAGAAACAAGAGGCATGTAATTAAAGAAACTTTCTTGTTCAAAGCATGTTTTTAACATCTTCCAACATAGGTGAAAATTGTTTGGGAATTAGGCTTGTCTGGTCGTCTGCATGTGGCCTAACTCTTGAGAATATACTGGGATTGTCATGTAATTTTTATATGTTATTGACGTTTACTATTTTTTATTTTTTATAGTTTACAGAATTGAAAATTACGTAAATTAGAAATTGAATTTTACGGTAGTGTAGCATTTATAGTTCGTTTACGAGCGCACACAAAAGAATTCCTTTACACTATGGTCTATGGGGAAAACAATTTATGGTGTACTTTGTCGATGTTACAGTATTTCAATCATAGAGAGATTGACATGTATCACTCAGGAGTATTATATTTATTTTCTCAGGATTATAGAATAAGTAGAATTTGTAGTACCTTTACAGGGATGCACGAAAGAATCCCATTACGTTCTGATGTACGGAGAAAAAATAATTTGTGGAGCATTCCAGTGAAGTTACAATGCTTCAAACGCAATGAAATTAACAAGGATAATTGAGGTACACTAGAACATGTTTCTATAGGTTATGGAGTGCGTAGCTCGTTTATCGTTCATTTACAGAGATGCAAAAAATAATTCGGTGACAATTTATATTATAATAGGCAAACGTGTCCGTGCGTAACACTGACGTCATTTTGCGAATGGCAACACTTAATGCAATTTCAGTTTTGCAATTTTTGCTAATGCTTTTATAAAATTTCTAAACATCGCACATTTTAAATTTTTACACCATCATATAGGAAAAATTCTACTTTCAAATGCAATTCGTTTTAAAACTGTATCTTAAATGACTGATTTATTATGGCTTTAAAAATAATTTTGAAGTTTGCATTTTTTAAATCTATATCCCCATCGCATGCAGGCTTCTTTACCAAATAACCCACTGGCATTTAAAACAATATAAATGGTTCAGCATTTGTCTCTGGCTAATTTTTCATAACGAAATTAAAACTTCATCAATCTATTATATTAAAAATTGACTGCCCATTTGTATTTCACAGCTACTTCTCCTAGAATATGGAATTTTGGGCGATCCAATTAACGCCAGTTATTCGAATGGATCCGAGGATGTCAAAGGTTTTTAAAACTTGAATTAATTTTCGAGATATTAATTTTTTTTGGAATTTTTAATGATGGCAACTAAATTGCTTCATTTTTGTGGATAAAAGTGTGAAAAGGGAAAATGATAAGGATATTAGATTTGTTTGATATAATTTTCAAATTGAAGTTAACTTTTATTTGAATAAAAAGTGAAAAAAATATTTTGAATGTACTGTAATTTTCAAGAAATGCAAACTTATTTTCACTTATTCAAGCCTCGGAAATCAGTTTATTTTAGAAAGTAAAAAATCCTCTGTCGACTGGAAGATTGAGATAAATTCCGTTGACGTAAAAAGAAAAGAAAATCCATAGCAACACTTTAAATTTAATTTAAAGTAGGAAAATAGATTTTCAACTATGTCCTTAAACCTTTGAGGGGCAAGTAATTGTGTTTCTGTAATGTCGAATTCACACGGGAATCTTCAAAAAATTTTATTGCAAAATAAGGAAAAGCAATTTTGCGACTTTTTTCCACCAAAATTAGAAGAGTAAAATTTAATAAAATTTTTCTGGTGCAAATCTTCATTAATCTTAGGTGGGATATAATATATCCTACCGCCCCTAAAGGGGCTATGATGGCAATTAAATCTTTCACAAGAATGCCAAAACAAAATATTTTAGCGAGGAGAATTATATTTCTGTAAGCATTTATTTTAATTCATATATACAGTGTGTGTAAAAACTATAAGGACAGCAAAAAATTTTTAAAATTTTGATAAATTGAAAATGCGACATGTGAAATGGTAATTTAATGTTGATCATAAAGTAGAAATACTAATATAAAAGTCAACAGAATGTATCTGTGTCCTTTTTATTGCGAAAAAATCATAATTATGCAAAAAAACGCTATTTTTGACTGTGTAAAAACTTTAAGGACAGCTGTATTTTTTTTTTTTTTTTATAGAAATGGTATATATAATTATTATTAAGGATTGACCGAAACGGGTTTTTAATGACGAAACCGAAACCGAATTTTGGAGATCTTCCTATTTTCGGCCGAAAACGAAAACGAATATGTCCAAAAACTTTTTTAAAGTAATTAAATTGTATGTATTATAGTAATTAATAAATACATAAATATATTATTAATTAGTTATACGTATTTATTAAATGTGCATAATAATTAATGAATTATGCGTATTTAGGGAAATATACATAATTATTAATTAATTATACGTGTGGCCCGAATTGTCTCTCTGCGCCTTAGATCCAAAATCTGAGTTTCGCCGAAAACGAAACTCAGATTTTGGACCGAAACTCAACCGAAAGCATCAGTATTCCGAAAATCTCGTTTCTTCCGTCGGAAATTTTTAACATTTCTCATCGATTTGAGCTTTGTCGGCCGGCTCAAATGAGACTATTTATTGCTACGAACTTCGTTGTTTGTAATTATCAGCCATGACTGACTCAAGACTTGAATGCAAATTATAAAGCAAGCAATGTATATATAACTAAACTTTTTAACGTGCTTATTAGAAGCTGCAGACATAACAGTAATAGAAAATTTTCAGTTTGAAACCGCAGAAGAGTTTTGAATACTCTTTGAGAAAGTTCAAGTATAACAGATGATCATTTACAGAAATCATTATAAAAGATAAATCGAGGTGTGTATACATAAAACTAAACTATTTTTTTATTAAACGAAATTCGTATAATTAGAAAATCTTTCTGTGTAGTTGATGAATTAATTACGTTTTATTTTATATGAAAAAAAAAAAAAGTTTTGAATGTAAGGCACGGAGACTTGGGCCACACGTATAATCAGTTAATAATTATGTATATTTCATAAATACGCATAATTATTTAATTATTATGCATATTTAATAAGTACGTGTAATTAATTAATAATATATTTATGTATTTATTAATTACTATAATGCATACAATTTAATTACTTTAAAAAGTTTTTGGATACATTCGTTTTCGTCTTCGGCCGAAAATAGGAAGATCTCCAAAATTCGGTTTCGGTTTCGGTATTAAAAACCTGTTTCGGTCGATCGTTAATAATAATTATATATACCATTTCTATAAAAACTAGTCGGATGTGCCAATCCCAAAACTTTCTTCTATCTTATACATCTTAATATTTCAAAACATTGTTACACATGTTAATACTTCAATATTATTAGTTCAATGCTATACCAACTTTGATTTTCATCTTAAATTTCTGCTCAAGTCAATTAAACGGACTAAAAACGAGTTAATCTATATCATGATATTTGTTAAAATTATTAATTTTTCCTTATTTTGTTATTATCAGGTGTTTGCGAATAGCCGGCTTAGCAGGTAGCGAGTTCCCGCCGCTGCATGAGCCGCCGATGCACAATAGAACAACGAAAAATCAAGAAAAGTATACAAAAATCGCTAGCACAAAGCCCCTTTACCGCGCAAGGATCTGTTGACCAAAGAAAAAAACAAGCACAAAAATTTTGGTTCAATTGTATGCATAATTTTATACGTTGTTCGATGGTACAATAATGAAAATGGCACAGAGATTGGAATTATAGCGTCCCCTTTTGGCGGAATTTTTTCAAGTTCAGGGAGGACTTGTTTGCCATAGCCAGAAACATGCACAAAAAATTTGGTTCAATTATATGGATAACTTCATACACTTTTCGATGGTACAATAATGAAAATGGTACAGACATCGCAATTATAGTGCCCCCTACCGGCAGAATTTTTCCAAATTCAGGGAGAACCTTCGTGAGATAACCAAAAACAAACACATAAAATTTGGTTCAATTCTATGCATAACTTCATACACTTTTCGACGGTACAATATTCAAAATGGCGCAAAAATGGCACAAAAATCGCTATTACAGCGCCCTCTACGGGCGATTTTTTACAAATTAAGGGAGGACCTCCTTTCCATAGCCAAGAACTTAAAAAAAAATTTTGGTTCAATTCCATGCATAACTTCATACACTTTTCGACGGTATAATATTCAAAATCGCACAAAAATCGCTATTATAGCGCCCCCTAACGGCGAATTTTTTGCAAATTCAGGGAGGACCTGCTTGCCATATCCAAAAACTTAAAATAAAAATTTGGTTCAATTCTATGCATAACTTCATACATTTTTGGACGGTACAACATTCAAAATCGCACAAAAATCGCTATTACAGCGCCCCCTACCGGTGAATTTTTTCCAAATTCAGGGAGGACCAGCTTGCCATAGCCAAAAACTTAAAATAAAAATTTGGTTCAATTCTATGCATAACTTCATACACTTTTGGATGGTACAATATTCAAAATCGCACATAAATCGCATTTACAGCGCCCCCTACCGGCGAATGTTTTCCAAATTCAGGGAGGACCTGCTTGCTATATCCAAAAACTTAAAATAAAAATTTGGTTCAATTCCATGCATAACTCCATACACTTTTGGATGGTACAATATTCAAAATCGCACAAAACTTGCTATATCAGCGCCCCCTACCGGCGAATTTTTTCCAAATTCCAGGAGGACCTGCTTGCCATAGCCAAAAACTTAAAATAAAATTTTGGTTTAATTCTATGAATAACTTCATACACTTTTTGATGGTACAATGGCGACAGACAGACGGACAGACGGACAGACGGACAGACGGACAGACGGACGGACGGACAGACGGACAGACGGACAGACGGACACACAGACAGACAGACATTTTCTATAAACATGTTTTTTGGAATCTCTGACCCCTAAAACATGTAAATCCGTCGAAAACCGGAAGTCGAAAAAAATTTCGATTACAATACTTTCTTCTATTGAAGATAGAAGAAAGTAAAAATACAGGTGTCCTTAAAGTTTTTACACAGTCAAAAATAGCGTTTTTTTTGCATAATTATGATTTTTTCGCAATAAAAAGGACACAGATACATTCTGTTGACTTTTATATTAGTATTTCCACTTTATGATCAACATTAAATTGCCATTTCACTTGTCGCATTTTCAATTTATCAAAATTTTTGCTGTCCTTATAGTTTTTACACACACTGTATAAAATGCTTTTGAAGATATTTGCCAAAACAAAATCATTTTTATGCATAAGTTCACCCATATGGCGTTATTTCTACCACCTCCAAAATTCGAAGCCAAATCTTGGAAGAACGAAAAGATTTTGGCAAATAAAGTTAAAGAATATGTGCATTTTTATGGGAAAAGCTTTTCGCTTAAATTTTAAATACAAGTTATTATTTTAAATATTGTATTTAATAAAATTAATACTATAATTGGCTTCTAAATTTAGAATAAAGTTAGATTTCATTTTCCTCAAAAGAATCGAATGACTTCATGCAATTCAACAGCAACACAACGTGTTGCTGGCAAATAGTGGTCGATAATTGATGGAAGTCGATTTTTAGCTCTGTGGTATGAATTTTTAAACTCAACTTATCTAAATTTTAGTGTATTACGTGGTGTGTATAAATTCTATAGATTATATACAGTTCTGTAACAAAGAATTCGTACACATTACAGGATATGGAGAACAATTGCTGAAAACTGATTTTTACTGAGTTATACAAGGTTGTATCAATAAGCTTTTGCCCTCACATAGATATAATTGAGTGAAATTTATGAAATTGCTACATTATATTAGTTATTTTCTATATAGTCAGTATGCACAGTAACACATTTGTGCAGCCGGTATTTTAAAGAGATGGGCGAGGATGTGTTCCAGGAGGCGCGATAGTAGGGATTAGCGATAGGATCGCGATAGTAGCGCGATAGGGGGTCATTTTTTCTGGCTTTTGCCGACCCCCACACGTGACATATTGTTGGAAAGGCCTGTGACAACTTGTTCATGCTATGTACCTCCCGAGCCCTTCCCCCTAAATTCCCCCCCCCCCGGGGAGCATGAATGATATCCACAAAATTCACAAAAGTGTCCCCCGGAGGGCAAATTTGAAGGGAGGGGCTCAGGAGGTGTATAGCATGAATAAGTGTTCATAGGCCTTTCTAACAATATGTCACATGTGGGGGTCGGTAAAAGTTAGAAAAATGCCCCCTTTGGGTCTACTATCGCGTTTCCTGGAATATACCCCCCCCCTCTCTTTGAAATACCGTTTGCAGAAATGTGTTACTGTGCACACTGACTATATGGAAAATGACTCATAAAATGTAGCAATTTCGTAAATTTCCCTCAATTATTTCTATGTGAGGACAAAAACTTATACATACAAACCTCGTATGTTCTTTAATTTGCTTAATTAGATATCTCATTTTAATGTAGTAAAAAAAAAAAAAAAATGAAATTTCTTAATAATATTCTGTTATTGTTGGAAAGTATCTCACAATCTACGTCTGAATCATGATTTTTAGTTTTTGTTTTTATTGCATAATTGTGTATAAATTCTTGGAAATGCTGTGATGTGTCTTTTACCGATTTAAATTGATAGTCTAATAAATTATAAATGGGAATAATATAGAAATTTACTTTATATTTAATGAATGTCATCAATTCTAATTAATATAGTTACCTGAAATTTTTTTTATGTGTAAAACTTTGAAGAGGTAGAACATAATTTTTAGATCTATCTCATAAAAAACATGGAATAGAATAAAATTTTTCGCACATTTATTCGTAAAGTGACAGAACTCGAAGAATGATGTTTACTTAAAAAAAGGCAAATAACATTTTAAAACATAAAATCAAAAATTTTTACTTAAAACTAGCTACGTTTCAACCTGCTGGGTTGCATTTGTATTGTAAATGACCTTTCAATTTTTTGTGGAAAAATATTTACCAATTCAGTTTTTAAATTAAAATGTATATGTAGTCCAGGGGAAATGTACATTTTACCTTGCAAAAGGTCGGGTAGAAAATTTTATCTTTTTAATTTGTTTATACTGAGGCAAGCATGCAAAAACCAAGTTTTCTAACAAAATTTCTTAAGGCTAAATTTTCTGTGGCCAAAAAAACAGCAAAATTTTGGGACTTTTATTGATTTTTTTGAAATATCTCGAGACCTGTTGCCGTAGAATATTACTTGTCAGTTACAATAATAAAGAAGACAAAATTCCCTACAACTTTCATATTTACAACTTTTTTATACACCCATAACAAGCGCACTGCATCATTTCAAATATAAGACAATTTTTTCAATTTTCTTAAAAACGGTGAAAAACGTATAGTCCCCAAGCCAGCAACAGATTTTGATGACCAAGTTCCTCTCGGCCGATGATTTGTAAAATATTGAGAGAGCTGTATCATGAAGCTCCGTGAACGTGGGCTGTGCTTCCGTAGGTGAGTTTTGCAGCGGTAGCCTCCCACGCACGTAAAAAAAATTAAAAAATTTAGTTATTTCCTCCCGATTGAAAATTTGCCAAAATAGCTAACCCAATATTTTGAAGAAAAAAAAAATCAGCTGATAATAAAGTGGTGGTTAATACGTCAGCTCGTCACCCGAACATGAAAAAAATATACAGGGTGCAAAGGAAAGTCCCTTTAACCTGAAAATATTTGCGAACAGTGAGAGCTACAGTTATGGAAGTGAGGTAACGGTATAGTAAAGTGACTACGCCCGATTTAATGCAAACGACGACAGCGCCCCTAGTGGCGAAATTTGGAAGATAGTCATCGCAAATCGAAAATGAAAAGAGATAGACCAAAATTTCCAGTTAGAAAGTTTTAGAACATCAATTAATTAGTACGATACGACATTTGGTTTACATGGATAAGATAAATCTTCGCATGTATGCCCAAAATTGTCCGAAATCGACGCACTCTATTTTGAGTAAACGTTTGAATGGAATAGTCAGAAGTATGAAGAAATACGTACAATTTATGGTATAAATACGTGCTTATCTCAATACATTTTGATAACATCACACAAAAAACAAAACAAAAAAGACAAACTGTCTGACAGTGATAAAAAGTTAACATTCAGTATGTTCGAAAAGTTCGCTATTGCTCACGATACATAATTGTATTCGTGAGAGTAATTCTACATGCACATTTCTCAGCATGGAACGTCTATTGAAAGCCTCTTCAATACGACGACATAGATTTAACCCTTTCAAGGGCGGTGGTTAGACGGTCTAGTCATCTAATTCTAATTCCAAACCTGACAAATGGCAGCAAGAATATTTTAATAAAATTTTGCTTTTGTAATGAAAGTGAAAATTAGCAGGTTTTTATTTTCTAAGAAATTCATTTGAATATTCTGGTGTCAGTCAATTATTTCATCAGTTTACGAACAGAATTCTTCTGCCCCTGAAAGTGTTATTCTAAAATTTTAAATGCATTGGAATTTAAATCTTTGCAGACATTACAGCACAGTACAAAGTCACAATCTGCAATTGTGCACTGCTACGTTTCCGGAATGTAGATAGGCAAAGTAGAATCGTCGCTCATTGATTTCGGACATTTTTGGGTATACAGGCGACGATTTATCTTATCCGTGTGAACCAAATGTCGTTTCGTACTAATTAATTTATGCTCTAAAACTCTCTAATTGGAAATTTTTCTCTCTTTTCGTTTATGATTTTCAATAGCTATCTTCCAAATTTTGCCACTAGGAGCTCTGCTGTCGTTTGCATTAGGTCGGGCGTAGTCGCTTTACTATACCCGTTACCTCACTTGCAAAGCTGTAGCGCTCTCTCCGATCACAAGTATTTTCAGGTTAAAGGGACTTTCCTTTGCACCCTGTATATTTTTTCCATGTTCGTGTGACCAGCTGACGTATTAACCACCACTTTATAATCAGCTGACTTTTTTCTTCTTCAAGATATTGAGCTAGCTATAATTTGACAAATTTTCAATCTTGAGGAAATGACTGTTTTTTTACCGCTGCTCAACCCACCGACGGAACCGCAGCTGACGTTCACGGAGCTTCATGATACAACTCTCTGAGGCATTTTACAAATTATCGGCCGAGAGGAAATAACTGACGAAATTTGTATCTGGCTCGGGGACTAGTAGTTTTGTCCCGATTATTCAAATGTTCCCCACGGATTTAATCGTGTATGTCGATTTCTAAAAATTGGTAGCAGTAAATTACCTATTATTTGCACACCCACGTCTTTATTTTCATTTCAACAGTCATTTTATGCTCAATAAATTTATATCATTTTAAAAGTAGGGCAGAGTGTAGATGCATAAAACAATTTTCATATTTAGACAGTAAATTTAAGTGTATACAATGTTAATTCAAAGGCATTTTTTAAAAGAATACTTCTATATTTAGTAACTTATTGGCACGATAGTTTCAATTAATATAGAGTTCTTGTTTAATTTTTATATTGCATATTTATTTTTCCAGGGATCAATTGGATAGGTATAAAAATTTGCGAAAAACATATTTTATTCGAAACTACAATGGTATATTGTAATTACCAATTATTGATAACATATATTTTAAGGTTTTACTGTTTTAAAGGTAGCAAACATTGGATTGTAGTTCCTTCCATATAAAAGGAGGGACTCAAAAAAAAAAAATATATATATTTTATGTAAGAAACACTTTTACCTTATAAAATAGCTACAATAAAAATGACAACAGATTGCTTTACTAACTAATGTTATGTATTTATCTCTTGTAAAATTAAAAAATTATGTCAATAAAATATTTGAGATCACTAGTTTCATAAAAATATTTAAAAGATTAGTTTTAATAATTATTATCAAAAATTTTACACTTGTGTCAATAAATATAACAAGAAATTATATCATTTTAGCATGCAAAAATATATATAACTTTAAGATTACCTATTAATTGCTTTAAATCTCAAACAGAAAAACTTACTTTGGTTGTTGAAAAATACACTTTGTGAAATATTCTAATCTTCTGTAATATGTACTGTTTTGAAAATGTATCTGTTTAATGATCTCAGTGATACCATTTATCAAATGAAATACCAATTTATTTATGATTGTAGTCATGATTCATAGGCTGTAGATGTGTAGATTATGATTGTTTCGCATTGATCCCCAGTCTCATTCAACTCCACTTTCCCTAAACAATGAAAAAAAAATTCGCAATATGACTACATATATAAAAACATGAAAACATTTAAAATGCTTCATTAAAACACATTACTACATAGGTGTGATAAAATATACACCTCACACCTATGTAGTAATTTGTTTTGATGAAGCATTTTAAATGTTTTCATGTTTTTATATAATAAACAAAGGTGAATCTGGCGTTCAAAATGGGGCTATTTTATTAAGTCAATTTATTAATGACTGCATATGCTAAATTAAAAAATGTATTTTAATAATAATAATTTCTACTGGCTATTTAAGAATATTTTCCCCTCTTTGATGGCACTGTTGTAGGATTATTAGCATCCCGTTTCAAAGGAATTGCCTTATCCTGAATAAAAGGATCCTTAATCTGGATCATGTTCATCTAGAGCAGCCATACTCAACCCTTTTTTTTTCTCGGGCCGCAAACATATATTTGCGACGCTATACGGGCGCAACGCACTTAAAAAGTTAACTATAATAGTAAGACGTCAAAAGCAGTATAACAAAGCAATATTATAAGTAAGATTGAACGTTTGTCGCAGAAGAAGTGTTACCAAAAAATTTTAGTACCACTATTTTAAACAATAAATTTCGTGATAGATCCTAATATTGCAAATTTTGTAGAAATAGGCCGCGAATTTTTGTTGTTTTAAAATAGTGGTGTAAAAAGTTTTTGGTGCCACAAAAGTTTAACCCTAAAAAACAGTATTAGTTATGTAATAAGTATAAAATGTTATAATGTAACAACGCAGAATTTCCTGAATCTAAAAAAAAAAATAAATCATGAGATTTTTGCTATTAAATCAATCTTTTGTCCATGCAAATACTTTATTTTCTTTTAATCGTAGGAATATATAGTTCTAATCTAATTAATTTGGAATAATGCTTGCTTAGTGTTGAAGATTAAGAAATGTATAACAGCACTGTAACACAAATAGAACTACATATAAAAAGTACTTTTGACTATTAAAACGGCATTGAAGATGTTTTAACATAATTTGAAATAACAGGATTAGGATCACTCTGCCAGGGAGACAACCGAAAATGGCATAGGCGAACCCCTGACAGAAAAGTACCCTCTGCGATTATTAAAACCACAGCAGGGGAAAGCACCAGAAATACAGTGACAAATAATAAAAGTAAAACTCACAAAGAGGGCGCCAAAAAAGTGGTTAAAATAAAGAAAAGTCTAATATCATTTACAGACTGGTGACTGAAAAATGACAATAAAAATAATTAAAGATTTACAAATATTAAAGTCATTTACACTTTTGACATATGACTATGATAAGTTGAAAACAAAAGCATGAAGAAACAGTGTATAAAGTGAATTACATTTGTAACTATATGACTATGAGTAAAGTGAAGTTTCCGTTGTTAGTTCATAAGTACAGTGTAAGGATAACACCAAATGTTCAGTAAAGCCAGAAAATACCTATTATACTACCAGAGACGTAGTTCATCTCAGTACATAAGAACTAAAATGTCAAAATTCCAAGTAACCAGGAAAAAAAATGCCACTTTGCATGAAACAAATTAAGGATAAAGTATCTACACCAAATGCCGCAGTAGAAAGTCTTATTACCAAATGTAATATCACAGTAAAAGTCACAGACGTACATCTCAAAAATCAAAATTTATATTTTGTAAACGAAAAATGTTTATTTAGTTCGTTGTAAATAGGTCTGAGTTTGTTATAATTTGATTTCGAGAACAATATGTTATGCATGTTCCACACAGTAAAAAAAAACACTGTAAATTTGCCAGAACAAACTCGATCACAGTGAATGTGCTGTATCATTCTTTGGTTTCCTGACTATATTAACATGGGAAATACGGTAGTTGCGTAAAATTAATAGTACAATGTGCTGGCAATTTGGACGCATTTTTTTACTGCACAAACTGCTGGCGTCCAAATTGCCAGCCCATTGTACTATTAATTTTACGCAACTACTGTATTTCCCATGTTAATATAGTCAGGAAACCAAAGAAAAATACAGCAAATTCACTGTGATCGAGTTTGTGCGCGAGATGAACAGTACTTTGTACTGTAAAAATGTCGTTTTTTTTATAGTGCAGCTAAGTGTCCGGTTACGAATAATGTTAAATGTAGGCATCAATGGACACTTTCCAAACAGGCAATGTTTGACTTCACCGATGTTTTCACATAGGTATTTATCACTTAAGCGTTTTCCCCTTTTATAAAGATAACTAGGAAATGCCCCATGTGCAGAAATAAAATAGGCATGGACTTGCGAGAAACACAAAAATGAGGTATCCACTGTTTTAATAATACTAGGAGTGCTTCTTCCTTTATCACTATAGGACCTTCCGTTCTGCCAATTTTTAATAATGTTGCTTTTATAGAACTGCTCCACAAATGAAACAGGGATAGGAATGTCCATTTCAACATCAAATGAACCAGTCTCAATGACTGATTTGGCAAGGTAGTCTGCGAGCTCATTTCCGACGAAACCAACGTGGGATTTAATCCAGCCTATGTTAGTAATTTTATTATTCAGTAGTCGTAAATTCGTATAAATATTAAAAAGAATTTCGTCCGTTGGAAAAAGATTTTGAAGCTCTTGAACTGAGGACAAACTGTCTGTATAAATGTGGAATACATTGTATGTGGAGTCTCTACGCCACTCAATTGCAGAATGTAAGGCGGTAAGTTCAGCCTGGTATACCATATTAAATAATTTAAGTCTAATTCTCTTCTCAAAGATAATATCTTCTTCCAAAAATATCACAAAAGACGCTCCAACGCCCGTTGTCATCTTAGAACCACCTACATATAAAACTGGGTGGTTGTACAAAGGGACTTTCTCTGCAATAGCACGTACGAAATTGACAAGATCATAATAAAAGTAGGGGTAATTAAAAGTATAAACCTTTTTCACTAATAGATCTGTTGAAACATAAACATCTTCTATCCTATCTGAAGCATAATTTTTCTGAACATCATAACATAAAGTCAGTTGTTTTAATTATATTTCGATTGGTGGAACTACTGAAAGTACACAAAATGCCTGTATCGATATTGACCGATATGCACGAATGATAGATAAAAGACATAGCCTTTGGCATGAAGACAAACGCTTAATTACATGGCTCCGCAAATCCTTAATAATTTGACTTTAATAATTTCCTTAATAATTTGAAATAACAGGACAGATTTTACCTTCCCCTGAAAAACTACCTTTTATGCACACCAATTAATTTAATAAATATGGATTATGGATGTGCCTCGGGCCACACACAAAAAGTCGCCAGGCCACATGCTGCCTGCGGGCCGTAGGTTGAGTATGACTGATCTAGACGCATAAAGCCGAAAAAGTATAAAAGCACAACATTAGATATTGATTTCAGATATCTCATGAAAAAAATAATTATTCAAAAGTAACAAAATGCAAGCGAGATATTTGTCAACAACGCTCCCATAGGTTTAATATTACCTTGCGAATGTCTTCGTGTGACTAATTTAATCTCATAATTCATACAACTGTGAGTTTAAACGCCTCAATACTACAACTACCGTAAAATCTTTGAAAATGAAATCTGTATATACAGAATCCGGTCTTTAAAGAGAAAATTATATAGTTTCAAGAGAAAGAATATGAATAATTATACCTGCTAAGATGGGAACCTGTTTAAAGTGGAATATATTTCGGTTCTTTTCGGTTCGGTTTTCAAGGTTTTAATGAGTAAATATTTGACAATGCTGATTGCGTAGTTCAGCATTACGTATTTAATGATTACAGACTTAAAATTTTCAAAATCTGGCTATTAGAAATTTATTAAAATTCTCATGGTAAATTTTCTTTTTAAGGAGGGGGATGGGGCAAAATCCATGTTTGCCACGAGTGCAAAAAAGGCTAGTTTCGGCCCTGAAATAATTAATTTACTGTTACCAATATGTAGAAGTTAGAAGTGTACACGATTAAATCCGTGTGAAACATCTGAATAATCGGGCAGAACTACGTTTTTAATGGTTTTTATGAAAATTGAAAAAATTGTCCTATTTTTGAAATGGCATACTGCGCTTGCTATTGAGTGTATAAAAAAGTTGTAAATATGAAAGTTGTAGAGAATTTTATCTTATTTTATATTGTAACTGACAAATAATATGCTACGGAAACAAGTTGCGAGATATTTAAAAAAACAAAACAAAAAAGGTCCCAAAATTTTGTTGTTTTTGGCCACAGAAAATTTAGCCTTAAGAAATTTTGTTAGAAAACTTGGTTTTTCCATGTTGGCATCATTATCAACAAGTCAGAAAAATAAAATCTTCTTCCCGACGTTTTGCAAGGTAACCTCATTTTTTTGGTACATTTCCCCTGGACTAATAAGTTAAAAATGTAATTTGTGTTATTTATAAATCTTAATAGACCTTTTAATCGTGGTTTCCTTAAGTAAGTCGTAAGTTTCCTTAAAATTGATCAATTAGTTCCCAAGTTTTTGAGCATTGAAAGCTTAGTTGATTGATTTATTATCCAGGTTTTCCTCTGTTTTCTCAAAAACTATTTTAGATATTTGAATTATAAAAACTGCAGATTGTAGCCAGAATTATCGTTTATAAATCTTAATTAGGCCTTTTAATCGAGGTAAGATTCATTAAAATTGATCATTTAGTCACCGAGTTTTTGAGTATTGAAAGAGTGTTTTTGACTAATTGATTACAATGGTTTTCCTCAGTTTCCTTAACAACTATTTTAGATATTGGAGTGAGACAAACTGCAGATAGTAGCCAGAAACATAGTCTATTTGTCTCTTTACTGTTTGTTATACAACAATTTCTGAGCCTATTTCGGACGGACAGATAAATTCTTTTAAATGTTATTTTTGATTGCATATAGTATAAGAAATTAGAAACAGGCGTTTTTCTGAACATCATAGGATGTCACTCTAATTTTATATATTAGTATAGATGGGTCTGGAATGTTTTACATACAGAATCAAAAGTAACTTTTTGAACTTCAATATAAGCCACATTACATTTAATTATCAGTTAACTCGGTTAATACGAAAAGCAAAATAAAATAAAAGTATCAATAAAAGTAAATTTAAAGTAATAACATAAAGTTATAATAATAAGTAAATTATAAAAGTAATCGTATTAAACGTTACTCGCAATACCCGTTTAGATGATAAATATCTTAAAAAACATACCCTTAATTAAACTTAATTAAACTAATTACTGCTATTAATTGGTCTTATTATCAAAATGTTAAAATTAAGTTACAATCATAAAGTTATAAAATATTCAGTCTTACCTTTGTGTGTATCATTTTATTTAGACGGATCTTTTCTTTAGACAAAACCACAGTACTGAAGTCGAAACTTCCAAAGAACTAGCAATTCCAAGGGTGGACGAACATTAATGCAACTGATCACTTCCGTTTTTCCCGGAAAAACTCGGCTAACATTATAATAGTTATTGCAATTTTCGAATTTGATTTCACAAATCCTTTTGATTTTATTTTAACAGTGCAATACTGTCCTCAGAAAAAGTTTAGACACTAATGATATTTAACCTTTAAATAAAAAGTACGAACTCTTGAATTATAAAAATCACTTTACTTATTTTTAAATGTATTTTTTTTAGGTCGGAAATAATGGTTTTAATATAGGATAATATTTAATTTAACCGAAAAAAATGAATTTTGCATAATTCAAAAGTTTAGACACTGTCTTGATTTTTGGCAACTGTGCAGAGAAATTTGCAAATTTTAAACTTTTGACTTAACATACATGGAGTATTTAACTGCAACTCGCGATAACATCGGTTTGTGAAGATGCCGCGAGCTAGAAATATTCGGTAGTTGAAGTAATTGAAATATTGAAGATGAAATCGAAAGGGACAAGTGTTGCCGAAATTTCAGCTACTTTGAATCGTTCAAAGAAGTCTAATCTATCGAGTATTGAAGGGTGAACCCTACTATGCAAGGCATAGATCTGGAAGAGGGTGATCGTAGTGAAGAAGCCTCGTGTGATCAGAAAACGAGATGATAGAAGGATCCATAAACTGGCATTTACACAAATGATGAGTGCTAGTCAGATTAAAAGTGAGTCACGAATTTCTGCGTCAACGGATACGATTCGTAGGCGAATTAAGGATTGAGGTAAATTAGCTTGCATAAAAATTATAAAACAGCCAGCTTTGAAATATCACCAAAAATTGATGAGAATGCAGTGGCCTCGCAAACGTATGCCATATGGACCCAGTGGTGTACTGTGATATTCAGTGACGAAAAAGTGAAATTTGTATGGCCTAGATGGGTGGGCATACTATTGGTACTACTTGTGTAAAGAGCCTCGGACTTTCTTTAACCGTCAACAAGGTGGTGGCTCTTTAATATAGGTGTAGATTCCCAAAATCTTTAAGGAGCCAGTGGCTCCTAAACCCAAAAAATCCAGTTGCCACATTATGAAAAAATTGTATAAAAGCAATAACGTTTATATGGGAAAAAACTCAGGAATTCAAAGTGAAAAATAATTTGTTTAATGTATACACATGAACAACTAAACATAGACTAAATATATCAAATGTGTACATTTAATTTAATCACAAAATTCTTTCAATTTGGGTATAAAGTGTAATATGAATTTTAAACTCTAAAAAATTTATTCAGTTCAGAATATAAAGTTGGGCAAGATACAGGTTAAAAAAATATGTATAAGCTAAGTAATCACGGTAGTGGAGAATATTAGGAAAACTATATTTCTTATTTTCGTGTTGTTCTACAAGAGTACATATAAAAAAATTGAGAATCTGCCAGTATTATTATTTTATACAATAAAAATCAAAATACAATTCAAACATTTGTTTTTGAAGAACACACAAGAAAAATTATCTTTAAAAAAATCTTATTTAAAGACTATTACAGAGGTGATTTTGTTCCAAATTTCCCGAAAATTTAAGGCATTCGATTTCAAAAATGCGGACATGAAAAATATCGCGAATTTCGACAAATGGTCGCCGAAAACATCAATTTCGTCAAGCATTTGCAGAAAAAATCGCGAATTTTGCCAAAGGATCAAGAAAAAAAACGCGAATTTTGTCAAAGGATCGCAAAAAACCCCCGCAAATTTCATGAAAGAATCTCGAAAAAACAAAGAATCGCGGAAAACATTAATTTCGTCAGAGGAGAAAAATGCGAAATTCATCAAAGAATAACAAAAAAAAAAAAAAAAAAAAAACCCCTAAATTTCGTCAAATGTAATCTAAAACAAAAAAAAAAAAACAAAAACAAACAAACACTGATTTCATCAAAGGACCGCGGAAAAAACGCGAATTTTGTCAAAGGATCGCAAAAACAACGCGAATTTTGTCAAAGGATTTCAGAAAAAACCCGAATTTTGTCAAAGAATCATAAAAACCTCCCACAAATTTCGTCAAATGATCGCGAAAATACTGAGAGAATATTCCTGTTTTTTCTCCGACAGGTTGACGAAATTCCATTCTTTCGATTGTTGATATTTGCGGTTTTTTTTCGGGACGGAATAATGGAATTTGCCTTTTTTTTTCCTTTGACCGATTGACAAAATTCGCGTTTTTTTCTACCGCACCGATTGACAAAAACCGTGTTTTTTTTGTATCGACCTATTGACGAAAATCACGGTTTCTTTCACGATAGCTTCACGAAATTTGCGGTTTTATTATGTGAACGATTGATGAAATTCATAGCTTTATTTGGCTAGTGATCGACGAAACTTGCCGTATTTTTCCATGACGGTTTTTACAAAGTTCATTACCAATCGAGGAAATTCCCGATTTTTTTTCATGACCGATTGACGAATTCGTTTTCCAGAAATCTACTAATCTACTAATAATTCGAGAAATTCTACTAATTCGTAGAAGAATCGCATGCCGATATCTAGTGTCTACCTGTAAGAACATATCTGAATAATCCCAGAGCTACAAATTTATTGAGTGGTGCCCAATCGTATTCTTTTCTCAGCTCAAATTTTTCTGCGTCTTTTAAGGAGATCGGGTAGCAGTTTTTCTATTTGAGCAAAAATGTGTCCAGGCTGGGACTCGAACTCAGATCCTTTGGCTTTAATTGCCAATGTTTTTCCAACTGAGCTATCTGGACAACAACCCGGTCAACTCAATAATCGCTCAAAACAATTTATTGTTTTTACCGGTCTGAACAC
Organism: Maratus speciosus; assembly: GCA_963932465.1. NCBI lineage: Eukaryota > Metazoa > Arthropoda > Arachnida > Araneae > Salticidae > Maratus > Maratus speciosus. The sequence goes on from OZ010791.1 coordinate 294,649,583, forward strand.
ATCTTCGCTCAAACTTGAAAACTTACTACTCGTATGAATTATTTACCAATCAGTTGATTGGGTTAAAAATAATTTTTAAAAAGTGTAATTACTAATACATAGTTTATTGGAGTTCCTTTAACTGCGGTTTATCCTATCAAGCTGTTTCAAATAACAGACCGGATGTCATTGCCAAATGATTATTTGGAGCGAATATTGCGTTGGTTCGGATGTCGCCTAGATAGCTCAATTGGAGGGGCATTGACAATTAAAGCAAAAGGTTCTGGGTTCGAATCCCGGCCTGGACACATTTTCGCTCAAATGGAAATGTTACTAATCGTATTAAATATTTACCAGCCAGTTGATTGTGTTAAAATAATATAAAAAAGTTTTTGTACTTTATTTTTTTTTAAGTTTAAAACGCTAAAATTACGTACACTGCTTAGTTTTTTTTTTATGAAAATGTATTTTTTATGAACGTTTTATATGCTTCCTGTTCTCTAGAAAAAGATTTTTACTCCGAAATCAAGGTTTAGGATTGCAGGTGACTTTCAATCTAATTCTAAGCATTCAGCCATTTAAAGTAACAAACGGCATGCAATTATGGAAATTGGTTTCCGTCTTAATCTTTAATAGATATTTGTTCAACAATAGTACCTCTTTATATGATCCGAAAAGAACATTTTTTTTAAAATCTTCTTTCTGTTTCAAATATTTGAAATATCCAAAATGATAAAATGTCTATTGAAGTACCTAATGAAACATCAAAGATATTTGAATCTTAATTTTATTTAAACTTATTTTCCGCTTTTCTGTTTCGTCGTGTGTAGCTTTTACACCGAAACTTTATACCAAATCAAAAGTTTGGAAATGATTGTACGAAACGTAATACACAACAAACAATATTTTATGTATCACAATTTAAAAATAGCAATGAGTTTCGAAATATTTCATCTTCCTTGAACAGAAAAATGGATGCACAGTGGACCAGAAAAAAAAAAAAAAATGAAATCCCTCATATATTTTAATTACCAAAATTGTCCTCGAAAAAACGGAAATAGCCATTCGAGTGAAAATCGTGTCTTCTTTAAATTTATGTTAAACAAATAGACTTAAGGGTTGTCTTCATATTGAAACTGTACCAAACTCTAAAACTTTCAATACGAACACCTAATTTTTGCATCATATTTGGTAAAGTTTACCTCAAGGTACGAAACCAGAAGTCATTCGGTCAAGTCGATTAGGAATGATGAAGAATTGACATTTGGATAAAAAAGCTAAAAATCTTTAACAACGATTTTACGCACAAATAACGTATAGACAAGACAAAAAAAATCCCATACGATCGTTTCGAGGATTCCTGGATCCCCTTCCTCAATGAGACAGACAGAGAGAGAGAGAGAGAGAGAGAGAGAGAGAGAGAGAGAGAAGAATTAAAACTAGAGAACAGGAATTCTGCTTTTTCAGAATTTAGTGTTGTCCCGGCATTTTCATTACTTCATTTTCTTCTGGTGGACTGGTGGCTTCTATTATTATGAAACAGCCATTATAAACGAAGCGTTAAAAAAAATTATGGCCATTTTTTTTCCCCATTCTGACCAGAAAATCAGAGTTCTAACTTTTTACGGCAGCTCTTTTATCTTCACCTAACGCTTCATTTATAACGGCTGTTTCATAATAATAGAAGCCACCAGTCCATCAGAAGAAAATAACTCGGTTAAGCGTGACTCGGATAATCGGTACTGTACTGCAAAACATATTTCAGTTTTAAGACTTAAAGCACACGCTTTTATTTTATGTAAAATGACGTCATTTGCATTAATGTAGGAACTTAAAATTAAATATAGTTTATAATAGCTCCCTGTTTTATGATAAATCCTTCATTTATATTTTTCTCAAAGTAGCGCGTATTTTAATTAATTTTTTTTTCAATTTAATTTTTTTCAATTAATTTTTTTTCCATTTTATGAGAAAATGGCAACAAAAAGATATAATTGCTATTTTTCAGCAATTTTTTCTTTACTTTCTACAGAAATGGCGTACTTGAGTTGCCAAAATGAAACAAATGTCGCTAAAAACGACAAAAAAATTAATATTTCAAAAACAAATAGAGATGCAGTTTTCAAACAAATTGCATTAAAAAGTACTTTTTTTTCCAAATACGATGGTATAAAAACTGAAAATGTGCGATTTTTAGAAATTTTAAAAAATGCTATAGAGCATTTAATTGTACAATGATACATCTACTTTGTTTATTGCTAGCGTCTGTAAGCTAACGTTATTTTTTGGACACAAAATAAGCTGGAAGAAAGAAATAGCATACCGTACCGGGGCTAATAAGTTCGAAGAACCCCTCCGTTATAGCCCCGAGTACTGGCTTATGGACTGATTGAAAAGGTAAAAACACGAGTTAATATATCTTAAGGTAATGACGTAATTCACCAGAACCAACAGAAAAAAAGGAGCCACTGCGCAGGATCCCTCCACGCTGGCGAAAGAAAAGGGGTGCTGGTCATATCATTAACTAAGGAGAAAGTATGTTCATGAATATAGTGAGCTTAGTAAAAGTCTAGATCAAAAACTGAGTTACATTTTTGAATAATTTTAGCGTCTGGATAATTAAACTGGTAGTTGCAGTGTTGATTTCAGGGGGTGGCCCGGGGGGGAATGTCCCCCCCGGAGCAATGAGATGTCCCCCCCGGAAGATTTGAGATTTTGTGTTTTCAATGGTCAAAAAGTGCAATTTCCCCCCCGGAACTCTATAATGTCTCCCCCGGGGCCACAGAAATCCCTCCCGGAGAAAAGTGTCTGAATTCAACACTGGGTAGTTGGAATTCCAACAATGTTTTGCTATTGTAGATTTATCAAATTCCTGCTTTCTAACTTAATTCTGGTGTTCTTTCAGCCTAATTCTAAGTGCACGCTTGGTCTGCCCAATGTAAGAGAGGTCGCACTCACAAAAAATTCTGTAAATGCCCCAAGTATTATGGTCATCAATAGGATCTTTAAGATTGGAGAAAGAAATTTTATTGGGTGGAGAGAAAACAACTTTAAAACTAAACGTATTGAGAATACGAGAAATTTGTGTACTGATTTTAGGAAAATAAGGTAAAACAACAACGTTTTTAAATTCTTTATTTGCTGGAACAGAATCAGTGATTATTGGAGGTTTAGATAAAATACGGTTAATGATATTCAAACTAAATCCACGATCTATGGCAACTACTTTTATATAGTTAATTTCACTATTAAATAACTCAGAAGTTGAACAAATTTTACGTGCATGGAAAATAAGAGTATTGAAAGCTGCAAGTTTTTGATGTGGGGGATGACTGGACTTATAATGAAGGGGTAAACTTACAGCAAAAGGTTTACGGTAAACCGTCGTCAAAAACTCACAATTATTACGAATTACCAGGAAATCCAGAAAAGCTAGACGTTGTTAAGTTTCAATTTCAAAAGTAAACTGTATACATGGATCAACTGAATTAAATAAATCAAGAACAGCGTTAATATTATATTTAGACAAATCAAGTAAAGCAAAGGAATCATCAACGTAATGTGTATAAAATGGAAATTGTATTAATTTAAATAATTTAACTTCAAAATAATGCATATAAATATCAATCAAAACTGGGCTTAAAGGGTTACCCATAGCTAAATCTTCCGACATTTTATAAAACTTCTCCTGAAACACAAAAGTATTTTGAGATGAACAAACGCTGGTTAAAGAAATCAGGTTCTCAATTTCATATTGAAAATAGTGAAACTCATTTAATCTTTTTCTCAAACAATCTAAAGCACCTTGTACAGGAACATTTGTAAAAAGTGATTTGGCATCGAACGAAATCATAGTATAGCCTGTTGGACTGAAGTTACGAATTCTATTGGCAAATTGAACTGAGTTTTTTGACGTATAAATATTGTTAACCATGAGGGGGAGAGGGGGAAACTTGGAAACTAAATGTTTTGCAAGCATATAGGATGCAGTACCAATATTGGAAACGATAGGGCAAAACAGAATATCAGGTTTATGAACCTTAGGTACAGCATATAAACGAGCACAGTTTGCCACAGAAGGTATGAGAGAGTATTTGCTAGATTCAGTAATAATGTGGGAGGAACTCACCGCAGATTTTGTGTTTTTAAGTTCAGAGGTAGATGGATCTTTTTTAATATTGATGTAAGGCTCCTCATTTATTAATTTCATAACATTTTAAACATAGTCAATTTATTTAGTACTACAATTTGGCCTCCTTTGTCTGCTTCAGTTATAATGATATCTGGATTAGATTTAGGAGTTTTGGGGGAAATTGTCGCTGAATTATTCAAATTAGTCTGATCCAGCTTTGCATTGAAATCAACATTATTTTTAATAAGATGCCTAATGGAATCTTATTGCATAGGAGACAAAGCACTGAACTTAAAAGCCCTTTCAATTGGAGCAATTATTTTTGGAATCTCAGGATTTTTATTAACTGCAAAATTGTTATTTAGTTTTATAGCATTAATGTGATTATCATTCAATTCAAAGTCAGACAAATTAACCACAGTTTGATTGTTTACTATAGGTAAATTTTCAGGGATCCTGGGAGTAAAACATTCAGGCAATTTTGCAAATATTTTTTCCAGACTTATTTTATGATAATGAGCAGACGAGCATGCTCTGTTCAAGAAAGTTTATGAAAAGATGAAAAATCGTGATAGGAATCAGCTGCAGAACTACATCTTTCTGCAGCTGATTCTTATCATGATTTTTCAGATCATTTTTTTCATCTTGATTTCATCATGATCATCATGATCTTTCATATCATTTTCTTATGAGTACTTACGTTTTCAGAAATTAGCATTTTCTGTTTTTTGCTTAACTTTATGTCACCAGCGTATTATTATGTAGTATAAAATGATCACCATTAGTTTTCTTCATGCAATTTATGCAAAAGTTTTCTAGATGAAAATACACAAAATTTCATTTTTCTCATTCGTAATCTTAAATGCAGAAGGTGAGAAAAGATGAAAACCTCTACTTCATCTCCACCTCCCAACCGTACAGCAAAACACAGCAAAGGAATATTTCTAAATCACATTTTTAAAGTGCTTAACACTGCATGTACATTTTGAGCTGGAAAATACATAAACTTGAAAGATGTGTAGCGGGTATGATTCCTTTATTTTCTCATAAAACTATAGGCTTGGGGACATGAATCCTTCTTATATATTATTTAAGGTCTTCCCTTGAATCTTAAATACTGCAACGTTATTTTAAATTTTAGTATTATTCTTAATTTCTTAAAACTAATGTTTTAAATTTATAAATAATTTAATATTTATTTACATATAAGTTCATTGATGTCTAAATGGTCTAAATGGACTTCTTTTTCTTTAATTTGCTGTTCCATAGAAGGTTTTAAAAACTTAAATATAATTTTTAGTTGAGAGAACTCTTGCAATTTAACAACTAAAATTTCCTAATCGATTTCTTTTTAGGAAAACAATCTTTGTAAAGAAAATATTACAAGAAAAGTATTTAAAATAGTCTTATGCCAGTTTAACTCATTCGGATCTGTACTATTAATAGTACATGTTATTTCATTGAATATTATTTTGTCTTAACAATCACTTTTGTTTTACTATCTACTTCTCCATATAGTAATGGTAGTACATATCTATGCATTTCTTATTATGTCTCCCCTTATGTTTTGGCATTTAATAATAGTAATAATGATAAAAGTTCGCTTAATTCTCTTTGCACCGTTGGCGATTCTTTATTTTAAAATATAAATTTCAATCTTTAAATTTAAAATATAGGTTACTTTTCTGAACGAATGATGTGCGATAAAACGAAAAAAAAAATTAGAATGTTGTAATATTTGTTAACCCTGTTGCCATAAGATATTTTCCAAACGTCTCCAAAAACTACCTCAACCTATTGCTATATGAATATGAATTGAATAGTACGCAAAATAGCTACATTTATTTGATTTCAGAAAATGACATACTAGTTAAACTTCATTAAATCTCTTTGGATAGCTACTATTAACATTATTAACGTAAAAAAAAGACCCAAAAGGGTTAAGTATAATGTAACGCTATTTGAAATAAATATCCGATAAAATTATTTTTTTCTCATTTAGAAAAAAAGGTCATCTATTTAATAAAGTATTTTTATGCATCAGTTATCAAAAATGTGCTAAAATTTCCGAAATATATCTGGAAACTGTAAAATAACAGAAATGTGTATTATAAGAGATTTATATCGAAGAATAAAATTTTTGTGTAAAAGACGCGCTCCAAAAGATGCCTAAATAATAATAGTAATAATAATAAAAAAAACTTATAAAAAAAAGTATTTTCAATCTAGAAATATTTTGCGTGCAAGAAAATTCCCAGTAGACATGAAAATAAAACTTTTGTTTCGTGCACCTAAATAAAAGGTAAAAACTTCGCTTCTCTGCTAAAATGTACTTTTTCAACTCGTATAGAGTAAATATTGCAAAAGTTTATTAGCATATAACTGCTGTTCTGAAGAAGAAGTTTTTTCATCGGCCTTTTCTTGCTGAGTCAGGGAAAAGTATTATGTTTTGCCTAACATTTTATTGAAAAGGGGAATAAAAATACTTCGCTGTTTAAATTGATGAGTGATTTTGTTTTATTATTTGATTTTGCTCACATGGTTGCATACACAATTAGAATTTACATCTTGAAAGATTTGTTTAAAATTATTAAATAATTTCTAAATATCTTGTCATTTTAATAATATTTAATAGTTTCCATAATCAGAAAAGAGACTAATTCTTTCAAAATTATTGGTTAAACTTTGAAAAAGCATCGATTAGTACTGTATTAAAGATTTAAATTTCCTATAAATTGATCACAAATTTTTCTCTATTTTATTATGCGTATCTTTTTAACATTTTCAAACATAGTTGGAAAGTGTTTAAGTATTTGGTTTGTCTGCTTGTCTGTCTGATGCCTGTCGAACTGTGCTCTATAATTCTTGTAAATAGCCACTGATTTTCATGAAATGTTTATATGTTATTGAGATATACAATAGAATGTTCAGTATTGAAAATGAAGTGTGTAGCATTTATAGTTCGTTTACAGAGATACATAAAAGAATTTCGTTACATTATAGTCTATGGAGGAAAATCGTTTGCGATATATTTTCTTGATTTTGCGATATTTAAAATGTAGTGAGACTGATATGCATCACTGAGATGGATTACAAAATACTTCCTCTGAAGTATAGAATAGGCAGCACTTATAATTCTTTTATAATAATACACAAAAGAATTCCATTACATTATGATATATGGGGAAAAATCGCTTGCGGTGCATTTAAATGATATATTATAATAAAATGCTTCAAAGTTACTGAAACTAAAAAATTAGAATTAAATCACCGAGGTCACTAAACCTGTTTTCTATAAATTATGCAGTGCAGAATTTATCGTTCATTTGCTGATACACACAAAGGAATTCGAAGACTTTACTGAATATCACAGATAATGATTGGGACAACGTTTTACACTGTGGGAATTGTCATTTTTAAATTTATCTAGTTTTGATTGTATTAGGTCGTGTGTATATGTTACCGTGAAAGACCGAAATTGGAGAATGTCGACTTTCACCTGTGAATGTCAACACATACCAAACATTTCGGTGAAAGACCAAACATTTGGTTTTATTCTTGTACATTCGACCATCACCGGTGTATGTCGGCAAGCACAGATATGCTCTAGTGGAGGTCGAAGTTACGTCACCCTTGTGACGTTTTATCGCGCCTTAAGGGGTATCAGGACTCTTAAGGCTTCCAAAGTTTCGAAATTTTGATTTGTTTAGACTACTATATTTTCTGAACATTTTAATATAATTGTTTCCTTGAAATTCTCATTGGAACAAAAGTTATGGCTTTTAGAATTATACCAGCTCAATAGCTGAAGCGGCGTTTCCGAAACTTTGAAGTCATTTTTCTCCAAATTACGTTTTTGGGCATAACGCGCACGATATCTCAAAAACTACTAAATATTTTTTCATAAAATTTTCAAAACATATGTTTCATGTTAATCTGTATAAACTAAACACAAAATTTCCTTTTTATTGTTTAAAAAAATATATATATTTTCTAGGAGAACATGTTGTTGAAATTTTCAAAATTTTGTATTAGTTAAATACAATTTTGTATTAAAAATAGAAAAATGCTTTAAATAGAAGTTTATTTAGGTTCAGGCTAATTATTATAATCTGATGTATAAGTAGGCACCAAAATTTTCATTATAGCTGCAATATTTACTTTGTAATCGTGCGCGTAAGCTATTATAACAATTTTCAGCGCGTCAAATATCTGACAGTTTGGAACACCCTGTAAATGTTAATTCTACACCTTGCAATTTTTTAAAGACACAAAAGGAAAGAAGTACTTATATATTTCATCGCAATAAAAAATGTGTTTTAAAATCATTTACATTTTAAGATATTAAAAGTTGAAAATGGTACCTTTTTTTCATTTTTTTCCGATTTTAACAGTCCTGAGACCCCTTAAATACCGAGAAGAAAATGCAAATCTCTGACATATTCAACATCCACCATTAGTGCATGGTGAATGTTGACATTTGCCGGTGTAAGTGAGAAATAACGATATTAAACAAATATTTCGGACATACTTCAAGCGAATGTGTGAATGTTGACATTCACCTGTGTAAGATGACATTCTCCAGATTTCGGTCGTTCACGATAACATAACATTTTAAGATTCTTTTAATGAATACTACATACATATTTATGGGAACATTTTACAGTACATTTTAGATTATTCTGATGTTCGCAAAACAGAAAACACACAATAGTAAACATTAACGATTACTTACAGTGTTTTAGTCATCGTGTCTACAGACATTTCAAAATTCAAATAACGATTCATTAAAATATTAATGTAGTTCAGAATAAAAGATTAAAAACATGATAACTTTTGAAGCTGTATAATAAAAAGTAGATTTGTGAAAATATTTTCCCCATTTTTAAGGCTTTTCTGAAATCCAAAGGAGCTGCATTTCGACACATTTATGAATTCATTTCTTTACGGAAACGCGTAAGATTGGCAGGTATTCTTATTCAGAAGCTATGTAACTGTCGTTTTTTTTTCATAGTTAAAAGCAATATATATTTCTGAAAATACTGCCAAAGTTAGCGTTTTAATCGAATTTCCGGAAGCGATAGCACAAGAAAGGAGAAGAACGTACAGTCACGTGACAAGAATCTCTGTTATCTCTGTATGTAATTTATCAAATATGGAAAAAGCTGTTCGTTTCCAAATGCCTTCAATAGTCAGGTCTGTCAATTTTATGCCTTTATAGTTAACAATGAGTCAGAAAACGCGTCTGAAAGTTTCGCATTGTTGAGCAGTGAATATGAGAACCACCTTAAGGTATATTTCCAAAGATACTGTTAAGAGAAGTTCATTATCACTACTAATACTACAAAACATAATGACAGTCCTACACATCCTGAGATCGATTTAGACCAGTTCCGTCCCGGCACGAGTCTGCTGAAAAAAATTAAACTTGGAATCAGACATCTTGTAACTGTACGATGCCGATCTCTACGACGGACATGTTACATTTCTGTATTGATGTTGTTAAACTCGCATCGGCTTGTGACGCACGTTTATAAGTCTCGTGAAAATCATATTAATTCAAAATGGCTCGTATTTTATCTGTTTCGCTTGAATTCTTAAATCGGGCCAATAGGTCCGATTAATTTTTTATCGGCCCGGCCCTGCAGGCCCGTTTATTTTGTCTGTCGGCCCAGCCCGGCCCATTGAAAAAATTGTCCTAATTCTGCCGGCCCGGCCCGGTCCGTTTGAAAATTCGCCATCATTCCGCCAGCCCGGCCCTGCCCGCGGACCGATGCCGGGTACGGGCCTCGGGCCAAGCCCGGGTCCGTGCAGACCTCTAGTTACGTGTTCTTTAAATTGCTTAGTTAGATATCTCATTTCACTCTAGGAAAAAATGAAATTTCTTAATAATATTATGTTCCTGTTGGAAAGTATCTCACAATCTATGTCTGAATGCAGGATTATTTTTTGTTCTTGCTTCTATCTTTTTCTCCTTTTCTCTCTTGGCGGAACATGTACTCAAAACGTCTGTTTCAGTAGATTTGTTTACTCCCATTAAATTTTCTTTATACCCTGTCACTTTATTTACAAAAACAAATTAAATTATTAAGTAAAGAGACTAACTTCTTAAACATCATCTGTTAAAAATTATTTTTTTTAAATTAGTTTTTCGACAAAGATTCTAGTTCCGAATAAATTAATAAAATTTAGATAGATTATATGCGTCTGAAAATTATGAAAATCCCCTATCAACAAAATATAAAAGCTATTACAAATCGCACTTTTTATGCATTCTTGTTCCTGTTTCTTTTTATAAATCATATCCCACTTTTTCTCTACTTTGTTGGCACCTGTATACTCATAATTCCTGTTTGAATAGATTTCTTTACGCTGATTGAGATTAAAATAAAATACCACGTTATTTTAATTACATAAAATAATTCAGATCATTAAAGAGACTAATTTCCTCGACATTATGGAATAAAATTTTACTTTTTCAGAAAGCACTATTTACTGCTCATAGAAATAACTGATAAACGGAGTAACGTTCGACATAAATTTCGTTTTCTTACTTGATTATGCGAGTCTAAACATGAAGAGCATGTTTTAAAGAAACAAAATGTACAAACTATTGTAAACTATCTTTTAGTATATTTTTGTATTGGTGTATTATGTTTTTCTACCAGTTTTCATTTTTCTCTCTTGGTGGAAAATATATTCAATTTTTCTATTTCAGTAAATTAGTTTACTCTTATTAAGATAGTTTAAAAATATTTATCTTTTTAATTGAATAATTTTTTTTTAAGTAAATAAACCTATTTTTTCAGTTTTATCGTTTAAAATATTTTTTTTTCAGAAAGCACCACAAGGAAATATTATCTTTTTAATTGAATAATTTTTTTTAAAGTAAATAAACCTATTTCTTCAGTTTTATCGTTTAAAATATTTTTTTTTTTCATAAAGCACCACAAGGAAATATGAAAGATTAAAATTATGAATAAATTATTAAATTCCTATAAAAACTATCGATAGAAAGTAAAATAATCTATTAAAGACCAGGATATAAAAACTACTTCAAACCATATTTTTGCGTAGTTTTATACGTATAATCTTTTTCTCTATTATTTCTCTTTTTACCCATTTGTAGTACACATACTCAGAATTTCTTCTTTGATAGATTACCAATAAATAATGTATTTTATTTTGAATTATCAGTTAAATCTTTTTCAGGAAGAACAACCCCGTAGTGTTTTAGATATTTAATTCTTATATATATTGATTAAAATTCGACATAATTTTCGTGTTCTTCTTTGATCATATCAAAACTTAGAGACTCTCTCAGTAGCATAATAGAGGGTGATTCTTAAATATCTGGTAAAAATGAAAGGTCAAATTAGACATGCTAAAAATAGCCAAATCATGTAAGAATATACATATTGTCCTAAAATTCAATCACGGTTTGTATGATGGAATAACAGGCAAGCAGTAACAGCTATTAAAGTTATTCTTGGAGTAGATTAATGTAGAAAATCTGGAATTTCTTTAGTATAATTCCTTTTTAATATCAAATATCGGCCACAGATGGCTTTTCACTGTTTCACATTGTAAGAATGTTTAAACTAATAGTTTAAGAGCTAGCAATGTCAAAAAACACATGATTTTAGCAAGGTTCATTTTTCTATATAACCTTCCGTTTTATGGTGTAGTACGTATGCGGATAGTCTGGCTGGCGGGAGACATTGCGTTTACCTGTGGGAGTAGTTGTTATGCAGGTGAAAAAACTTCAAAGTTATGTCATTTTAGCACGACTGTTGTTTATAACATTTGTTTATACTAACTATTCATGATATTATTCCGTTATTGCCAGACGTTGCCAACATTATTAAGATCCTGCCAGATCCCAATTTATTTAAAAAAAAAACATCTCATCTTCACGTCATTTTAGCAAGTTTGAAAATTGTAACATATTACACTTTAGCTATCAGACAACCAATAATTAATTTGCCAGACACAAATTCGGTTGATAAGTTTGTCAGACGGCTTTCAATTTGGCAACGAAAGTGCCTGTTTGAAGAGTGGTTTATAGGTTAAAAAAAATATGTCCTCTTCACGTCATTTTAGCAAGCTTGCAAATTGCAATACATTACGTTTTCGCAATCAGATTTACAGACGTCTGGTATTAACTTTGCAGCCAAATTAATTATAAGTTGTTTGATAGCCAAAGAGTAATATGTTACAAGTTTTCAAACTTGCTAAAATGACGTGAAGGTGACATTTTTTTTTAAAACCTATGAACCACTCTTCAAACAGGCACTTTCGCTGCCAGATTTAAAGCTATCTGGTTTTAACTTTGCAACCGAATTTGTATCTGGCAAATTAATTATAGGTTGTCTGATAATCAAAGAGTAATATGTTACACTTTTCAAGCTTGCTAAAATAACGTGAAGTGGACAATTTTTTTAAAATATATAAACCACTCTTCAAACAGGCACTTTCCCTGCCAGATTTAAAGCCGTCTGGCAAATAAATTATAGGTTGTCTGAAATAGGTAAATATTTATAGGTAATAAATAATAAAAATAAATTATAAGTAGCCAAAGAGTAATGCGTTACACTTTTTAAGCTTGCTAAAATGATGTGAAGGGGACATATATATTTTTTTATCCTATAAACCTCTCATCAAACAGACACTTTCACTGCCTGATTTAAAGCCATCTGGCATTAACTTTGCAACCGAATTTGTGTCTGGCAAATTAATTATAGGTTGTCTGATAGTCAAAGTCATATGTTTCACTTTTCAAGCTTGCCAAAACGACGTGAAGGGGAAAATTTTTTAAACCTATAAATCACTCTTCAAAGAAGTACTTTCTCTTCCAGGTTTAAAGCCATCTGGCAAATTAATTATAGGTTATCTGATAGCCAAAGAGTAATATGTTACACTTATCAAGCTTGCTAAAATGACGTGAAGGGGACATATATTTTTTAAACCTATAAACCTCTCTTCAAACTGGCACTTTCGCTGCCAGATTTAAAGCCGTCCGGCATTAAGTCAGCAACCAAATTTTTGTCTAGCAAATTAATTATTGGTTGTCTTATAGCCAAAGGGACAGTTTTCAAGATTGCTAAAATGACGTGAAAGGGACATATTTTTTTAAACCTATAAACCACTCTTCAAACCAACACTTTCACTGCCAGATATAACGCCGTCTGGCATTAATTTTGCAACGGAATTGGTGTCTGGCAAATGAATTATAGGTTGTCTGATAGCCAAAAAATAATGTTACAATTTTCAAGCTGGCTAAAATGACGTGAAGATGACATGTTTTTTTTACCTATAAATCGGGATCTGGCAAGGTCTTAGCAACGTTCGCAACGTCTGGCAATAACGGATTAATATCACGAATAGTTAGTAGAAACAGATGATATAATCAAAAGTCATGCTAAAATGACGTAATTTTGAAGTTTTTTCACCTGCATAACCCCTCCTCCCATAGGTAAACGCAACTTCTCCCGCCAGCCAGACCGTCCGCGTACCTACTATACCATAAAACGGAATAATTAGGTTAATTATTTATTTAATTGAATATTTTTTAAATGTTAAATTCAGTTTTGCAGATTTGGTTATGATTATAAATTGATTGGTTGTACATATTTTTACAACAGTTTTGTTTTGTTTAGTTGTATTAAGATGTTTAAGTTTTCTATTTGATTTTGTTGCACTAATGGAGTATGGGCTTTGGCCATATCTTGCGAAACCTATGAGGATTGAATTTTTGTTTGGTACCTGTTTTTTGACCTCTTCCACCCTCCGAAGAGCAAGGAGTTGTGTTCATTTATTGTTTCTTGTCGCAATTGTTCATTAGTTTTTTTGTTACGTTTTGCACCCTCTTTTCATATATTTCATGATTCTCATACTTTTTGATAAAACTATATTTACTTAATGCATATAAGAGCTGCGTTGCGCCTGATGCACTGGGCTTGTTTTCTTATTACACTTTTTAAAGCATTATACAGCGGTGGTCAAAATTATAAGGACAAGGCAAAAATCGCCAAAGCTTGGCTACTTTAAGCCGGAAACTTATGCAAATTTAATGGCTGGAAACCAATGAAAAATGAGGAATATTTTATGGAAGTTTTTATGGAAATATGTGGAAAATTCATATTCATTAAATGTATTAAGGATTTATACAACCTCTGATATGAACAAAATTATAAGAACAACTGTATTTGCGTGTTCTAAAAAGTAAAATTTGCATGTTCTTTGCTCTGTACACGGAACTCCCGGACGATATAAATGCGTAGTAAGCGTTTGGGATCGTCATATTCTGTTTTTTTAGTCATGCCACTAGGTACAAAGATTTCGGAGTAGAGAAAGGGAAAGTGGATGCATTTAAAAGTTCAGGGCTTTCTGTACGCCAAATTACGACAAAGTTTAATAGATCAAGAACGGTTATTTAAAATTATCTTAAAAATCCCGGTAAATAAGGACGGCAAAGAGATATAGGTAGGCTATCTTCTGTTTCTGTAAGGTAGAAAAGAGTGATAATAAGGCGAACTTGCTCAAAAAAACAAATGTCAACAGAAATAAAACGTGAATTGAACTTGGAATGCAGTGCTCGAACTGTTCGACGTGTTTTAGAAAAAGGAAAAAATGTTCGCTATGGTAAACATATGTCACGACCACCTCTTACAAAAGATCATAAGAGACTGAGGATGGAGTTTGCCAAAAAATGCATTACTATGGGAGAAAAGTGGAATGATGTTGTCTTTTCCGATGAGAAAAAGTTTAATTTGGATGGACCAGATGGTTTTCGCTACTTCTGGTATGATCTCCGTAGAGAAAAAGAATTTTTCTCAAAGCGTGCATTTAAAGGTAGCTCAGTAATGGTTTAGGGCGGTTTCGCAACTGGTGGAGCTACTCCAATACTTTTTGTGCAGAGTAGAATGAATTCTGAGAAATATGTTGACGTATTGGGCGATAATCTTTTACCGGAAGCACCGTTAATAACGAGTGGAGACTATTTTTTCCAGCAGGGGAATGCCTCAGTACATATTTCCCAAACTTCAAAATCGTGGTTTGATGGTAATTTCGTGAAACTAATTGATTGGCCGGCCAGAAGCCCTGATCTGAATCCAATGGAAAATCTGTGGGGTATTCTGGCACACGAAGTATACAAAAATGGTATACAATATGAATACAAGCAAGAGCTCATGTCCTCCATCGAAAAAGCCTAGTCAAAAATTTCCAAGAACGTTCTTAAGGAACTGTCAAACTCCATGACGTCAAGACTGATAAAAGTGATTGAGAAGAAGAGGATAGATTATTAATTATTAGTTTGTTTCAGGAAAAAATATTCATTGTCCTTATAATTTTGTCCAAGTTTTACAATGACATATTTTTTTAATTATGGCAAAACATTCATATTTTGCATTTTCTAATATTTTGCATTCTACAATGATTTCTAGCATAAAAAAAAATTCGCTTTATTTAGTTCAAAAACAAATTTTTTCTGTGCAATTTTCAATTGCGCTTATAATTCTGACCCCCACTGTATGTGTGTGTGTGTGTGTAATATATCGCACGTTCGAGACCAGTAAGGGAGTCGCGGCCCGTTCACTTCCCGTCATGTGTCCGTAAAGCCGGCTTTCGAATGTAAGGACTTCTGGGGTTGACATCAATTGTGAGATAAATAAGTTGGACTCGGGAACCTCTTATGGATCGAACTCTTTTATTTTGTCGTTCATCTTACAGTCCGATTCGCGAGTCCGGTCGGAGGTCCTCGAGCCCGTTACGTCGCTGAGTTCAGGAGTGCTACATGGCCATAGGTTTGACAGGCTTCTCAAATCTGCAAAATCTCGCGTTTTTGGCGCGGGTTTCAGCTAATATCTTGGGACTTATCATATTTTCAATCAGAGGGCACAGTTGTAAATTTGGGAGGAACATTTTTTTTAATTGGTTGATTAGCTTTAGATTGATTGTCCAGGCTCAGATGCCAGAACTGGGCTTGGCCGGCCCGGGAATCAGCTAACAACCACATGGCTACAAAATTTGCAACTCCGCTATTTTTACTCCTAAAGATCGTCCGAAAATGATATCTGAAAGTAATAAGATGTACTGCTGGGAAACAAAGTTACAAGGGGTAAAACTGGTTTTAGAATGAGATTTAAATTTAGAAGAAAGATACTTCGGATTTAAATTTAAATTTTTGTAATTTAATTTGAATTTTGAATTTTAAAAGGGTTTTTATCTTTTCATGTATATATCTCGAACGCATAATAGAGCTAACATAATCCTTATAAACACTTGTTTTTTTAGAATAAATATAATAAAAAGTTCGTTAAATACTAGACGCAGGCATGTCAAACTCGTTAACCGCCGTGGCCAAATAAAGCATTATATACCAAGCCGTGGGCCACATAAAAAAATAGATAATATTGTTAAGAATAAAATCTGTGCGTACAAAAAAAAAAAAAAAAAAAAAAAAAAGAATGTTTAAAATATATTCACGCAAAATTCCAAAGTTGTTTTATGCATGGTTATAATAAAATAAAAAAAACGGTTATAATAAAGGTTATATAAATATAACAAAAAGTTTGTTAAATGCTAGATGCAGGCATGTAAAACTCGTTAACCGCCGTGGCCAAATTAAGCATTATATACAAAGTCGCGGTCCACATAAAACTAGTATGTTGTGGCCATCACAAAACTTTTTTCTGTATAAATCACGTCAAATAAATCATTTAAATAGTAAAAGAAATTACATCAATTTAGAACCAATTCATATTAAAGTATACCTGAATTTGAAGTTTGATGAAAATTCGTGCATTAGTTATTGAGATAGAGCTGTAGGGAAAATTCTAAAAAATGCAGCACCACCTGTTGAGTGATTTGCACCAAAACACAAACAGCACTAATTCATATTAAGTTATACCGGAATCTGAAGTTTGATGAAAATCCGGGCATTAGTTCTGGAGCTAGAGCTATTGAGGAAATCACAAAAAATGCAGCAGAGCAGCGCCACCTGTTGAGCGATGTACACGAAAAGGTACAAAACATCAATTCATGTAAAGGACTAACTGAATCTGAAGTTTGATGAAAATCCGTGCATTAGTTCTGGACATTGAGCTATTGTGGAAATCGTGAAAAATGCTGCATAGCATGTTGAGCGATTGTTGAGCACCTGTTGAGCGATTTACACCAAAAAATAAACAGCACTAATTCATATCCAGGTATACCTGAATCTGTAGTTTGTTGAAAACCCAATCATTAGTTCTTGAGATAGAGCTATTGCGGAAAAAAATGCAGCATAGCAGTGCCACCTGTTGAGCGATTTACACCACAAGGTGTAAAACGTCAATTCATGTCAAGCACTAACTGAATCTGAAGTTTGATGAAAATCTGTGCATTATTTCTTGAGACAGAGCTATTACGATAATCGTGTAAATGCTGCAAAATGCAGCATAGTAACGCCATCTGTTGTGCGATTTGCACCAAAACGTTACCAGCACCAATTTATATCAAGCATTAACTGAATCTGAAGTTTGATGAAAATCCGTGCAATAGTTCTTGAGATAGAGCTAGTGCAGAAATCGCGAAAAATGCAGCATAGCAGCGCCACCTGTTGGGCGATTTACACCAAAAACTAATCAGCACCAATTTATATTAGGGACTACTTGAATATAAATTTTTATTAAATTCCGTGCATTAGTCCTTGAGATAGAGTGCCCACAAAATTTGTGTCACATACATACAGACAGTTTCACAGACTCACAGACAGACATTTTGTAAAAACATGTTTTTTGGAATCTCTGATCTCTAAAACGTGTAAATCCGTCGAAAACCGGAAGTCGAACATTTTTACGAATCCAATACTTTCTTCTTGTAAAGATAGAAGAAAGTAAAAATTAGATAATATTGTTAAGAATAAAATCTGTTCGTACAAAAAGAGAAATCTTTAAAAAAATATTCACTCAAAATTCCAAAGTTGTTATTATGCATGGTTTTCTTTATCTTATTTTTCGAAAAATATACTTAAAATTAATTTTCTTTGACAAAATCTACAAAATGTAATTGAATTTTCTAAATTTTATTTATTTTAAAAATTAATTGTACGTCCTGGTCTGTTAATCTTGATCTGGCAAAGGTATAGCTCTCGATCTTCCGTATTTTCTTGGGGTAAAATATAAAAATAAACATATTTTGAGTCAAAGAATTTATTTAATAAAATTGCGTCTTGTATGATGATAATTTGTGATGAATAATGATGATAATGTATAGGCAACATATAAATGAATGCTACCACATTCTGAAGAGAAATATTCCCTTAATTAAATGACAGAATAATAAGATAACTATTACTATTAAAAAATAGCGATAGTATTCTGAAAAAAAAATGTCAAACTGGTAACACTGATATACCGATCTTTCAGATGTTTGTCATCTCTGAGACCATGGTTGTTGCACGTGTGTTCGTGCAAAGTCTATTTTCAGCTTTCACGTTCTAACAACTAAATTAAACCCATGTAAAATGCCAAAGGCTTCACGGGCCACAGATAAGTTGTTGGCCGGCCGGTTGTGGCCTGCGGGCCACCTGTTTGACATGGCTGTGCTAGAGTGAATAGAAAGCAAGAAGATCTTTTGCAGCAAAAAAATGTATGTAAACATTTATTAACATGATTAAAAGATTAAAGTGTTATTTACTAATTTTTATAGATAAATATTTGTTAGAAATGTAGAATATTAATTTTCTGAATGGATTAATAAAAATAATTTTTAAATGGTTAGTTAAGTTCCTTAAAAATTAATGCAACCTAATTATTTTACATATTATACAGATTGACCGTTTAGTTAATACCATTTAAAGAAAAATGTTTTCTTTTTTATGTGGGTTGCCCGTCATTTTTGAGTAATATATGGCAATTTCGGTTCGGTTTTATGTAAAATGCTGCATGTAGCTGTTAACTCAGAAATATTTAAAGTCAAATTTTGAACTGATTTCACTTTATCCTCTGCTGGACAGATTTAGACACCTTATATGAATAGCTGGTAATTTGTTTTAATCTCTGTCCAACATTACCAAACTCTATCATAAAGCCATGTTTCTACATTTTAAATCTACGTACGAAAAAGGAAATTATTGTGATCGTAACAATAAAATTCTAGTAATGGGCCAGCGCGAGCCAAAAAGAAAAGAGAACTAATATACTGCACATGTTAATTACTTTAATTTAAAAAAAAATACTAATAAAAAAAGAATTTGCGTTGTGTGATTTCGAAGGACCCATTAAATATGAATTTTGAGTCAAAATTAAAATACAAAATATTTTTGACATAAACAATTAGTAGAAGAAATATTTAATGAAATTGATAGTGCGATTGTAAATCAACTGCACCTGAAATAAATAAATACAAAACATTTAATCCTAAATGAAAAATTGTACACATTAATTTTTTTCCTACAATAAAACAGACTAGCATTAGTTCGCGATTAAATTAATTTATTTACAGATTAAATATAAATAATCATATTTACATAATTAAGATAATTAAAATGAACAGAAATATTTCAAAGAAGATCTTGCTTTTGTAAAACATGAAATATTGTTTTTACAATTATGCTGTCTTAAAATCAGTTTATAAAAATTTAACAGATATAAACTTTTATTTGATTTAGTTGTTCTTAGATTTTTCACTTTAAATCATTTATTATCATTTTATTTTCTTTTACTTAGATTTTATTTCTCTCTCCCTATATATATATATATATCATTTTTCTTGCATACCTTTTTTTTTAACATATTATTTATTCGCTTTGTTGAATTTAACTAACTTGGATCCCAGTTAGAAAGAACTCTTTGACAGAAGTATTCATTAATCATTAAGAATGTGGTAAAATGCTAATTACTTTATAAGTCCCTGCTTTAACCTTTTATGTACTAAATTATGAATTCATGAAAATTTTATCTTCTAAAGCATTTCTAGTGAATTGTTTAAACTACATTAGAAGATTTACATAATCAGTTAATAAATTTTAGAAGGAATTTAGAAGGATTAATTAAATTCGAATTTATAGGGATTTTGTGCAATATTTATAACCCCACTCAAATCTTTTATTTTAAATATTTTTCTTAGTATTTTGTAGAATTAAGAAATGTACACATATAATATTCTTACAATAGAAATATAGAAATATTTCTGAATTGAAAAATCCCCCCCCCCCCCCTGAAAAGATGCAAAGGCAAAAGAAATCATCCTTTTAAAAATATTTTTGTTTTGTGTAACCCATAATGCTTTTGGAACAAGATAAAGTAATGTATCTACAACACATTCTAAATTGTATTAAATCTAATCGATGTATTAAATGAATTTTATAACAAGTTACTTTAATGGTACTTATAAGTACTGTCAGTAGATAAAGGGTTAAGGAGATTAACAAGTAGGAAACCATCATGCAGGTATTAAGAGTTTTGGCATCTATACGTTGGTCAGTGAACCTGCAGATGAAGGCTCTGAATACGGGCATAATGATTCATCTTGTCCGAAGGGGTCGCACATGTGTTGATCATTCCATCAGGACTCCGCCACCGCCGGGACTTGTTGTCGCGAGAGGGAAGAGGGACACTCCGGTAACAGCTCTTTGGCGATTCTTATGTCACCTCTCTGAAGAGGTTAGGTAGCAATGAAGATATTTATTATTTTTAGACTCATCGATTCTGGTGAGGGCAGGGCTACTCTTACAGACGCCTTGATTAGCTGTAAAGCATCTCCAATCGCTTGAGAGCTGACATCTGTTTGGTTAGCATGCTTTTCCCATGTGCATCTGCTTAACCAAATTAGCCTCCCCTAAGGCCAGACAAAGGCCAGATGCCATAAAAAATAATGGGGACCACTTTATTGCCCCAAAGTGACCTGTTATACATCTGCAATAAATCTGTCCAGTACTTTGTACAGAACTCAACTCTTGTCGTCTTTTAGTCTGGACCGATGAGGCAGATGTCTTTCTCCCTAGGATCCAAGAACTAGCTTTGCGTAACTTACTCATTAAAAATAAAACAATAGATACATTTATATTTAAATACATTATAATTCTATGTAAGAGATTTTTCTATGCACATCTAGATCATTGCACATTCTAAAAATCAACTTTACACATTCGTACAATATGTAGAATATTTTGTAAAAATACACATCTAAAATAGAATTACAAAAACACGCAAATGATCATATTGTGACTGAAATAAATGTTGGGAGCAATGCTTCCCAGCATACTCAAACACCCAAAAATTAGACTTTTTTTTTTCAAATTCATAGGTTGCATTGCATTGTTTTAACTACAAATGAGTTATGATTTTTTAATAACATTTAGTTAACATTCAGACAAAAAAAAAAAAAAAAAAAGAAGAAGAGAGAGAGACTTGCTGCTTTTTTGACATTTTTATCGCTAAAAAGACCAACTCAATTCCTTGATTGTTTGTAGGAGAAGCAAACATTTGGAAGGTTATAGTATCATTTCTGAAAATCCTATAGATATGGGACTTTTTTCTGGGATTAGTTAGACTGTTTTAGATCCCAGTAAAAGTACCATGGTACATAGTCGCTTAAAGTATAATCTTACATGTCCTTTTAAAGACTTGTCTCCTGGAAGTGACAATGCGGGTTAAATTTCGGTCATGGGTTTGCATTCTTAAACGTTTGGTTCAACGTTTCACCAAAATATGATGTTAGCCCTTAAGTGGTGGCGAGGTGGGGTGTATGTGACCCCAAAATTTGATTTCTTGTGCACTCCTTAAAATTTAGCGAATTAAAATAAGAAAATTTCCTCTGAATTTTGTATTATTTAGTTGTATAAAAATAACTGAAAAAGTACTGTAAACGTACAAACATATATATAGAAATTCACGTATCTAACTAACACAAAAATTTTGTTTGCAAATATAGAGTTCATATACAATTTTTCTGGGGTGCAAAACACCCCATCTCAGTAGTTAAGGGTTTAGAAAGTTGTCCTCATAACATAATGGTGTGATGCATCGGATGAACCATAAACTAGTGTAAGGTAAACCATGAGCTGGAAAAATGTTGCAGAATAAATTGATAAAAATTTGAGGGACGGCTAAAGATATCTTATGAAAACGAGAGTTTATGAGATCGGGATGGGCATCCAAGCCTGAACCGGAAATCGATCCTGACACTTTTTGACTTGTAGTCAGTTTTCTAACCACTAGTTAAGCAGGCGAATATGAAAATGATTTAAAGAAGCATATTCAGATTGTATAGAGCTATTTGTTCCTATTATCTATTGCGTTTTGACATAGGACGGTATTTAAAATGTTGAATCATGGTTGAAGTTCCTTCATAAGCGTGAGTTTTAAAGAATGAAGCGAGTCATGTTTTAGTGCTGTTCTTATATTTGCACTATTAAATGATACAATGTTGATCATTGTTGAAAATTCATCATAATAAGGAATTTTAAAGGATCAACTGAGTCCTGTTTTAGTGCTATTGTTATTTTTGCACTATCAAATGATTCAACGTTGATCATTGTTGAAATTTCATCATAATAAGGAATTTTAAAGAATCAAGTGAATCATGCTTTAGTACTAGTGTTATTTTTGCACTAACAAATGATTCAACGTTGATAATTGTTAAATTCCATCATAATAAGGAATATTAAAGAATCAAGTGGGTCACGTTTTACTACTATTGCTATTTTTTGCAATATCACAGGATTCAACTTTGGACGGAAATTTTTTACAGCGTGGTTCAGAATAATACATGGGTACATAAAAATCTATCACCGAGATCTGTTTAAAAAGGAAAAGTTATGCTTATATTTCCAAATTTAATATCTAGCGATGAAATTTTGTTGTAACCGGTTTCTTAGTATATAAATAATAATATATCAATAATATGCAAATAATATGTAGATACTATTTTCTTTAAAGATCATTGAGATTACGATTATCTTATGTACAAAAAAATAAACCTTAAATAAGTAAAAACAAACGTTATAAAATGAACGTCATATTTAATATGTACTTCATAGTTTTGAAAACTGATGTGAATTTGCAAATACAGCATAAAATTGCAATAACTACGTAGAAATTAAATAATAATTTGCTATTGAAAAACTTTTTTTCTGTTGTAAAAAAGATCCATTTTTGAGGGAAAAATTTCTTTTTTTTTTTCTTTCTTTCATTCTTCCATATTGTTTCCTCCTTAACCTACGATAAAACTGAAGCATTAGTATACACTTACACAACACAGTCATAAAATTTTAAACTATCACTAATTAAATTTACTTTACTATTGGTTTTCATTGCGAAAAGTTATTGATAACATTCATTAACTCCTGTGCTATAGAGTTAATGAAAACCCATTTCAGAAAATATACATTTTAATTTTATACGCGAAGAGTCATTATTTTAAACTACATGCAATTTAATTAAATGGGACAGGGTTTCATCTTATGTATTTAAAATTGTATTTTTCTTACGAATATTTAATAAGGTTTGTTCAAATAGTGACTTTCAACCTTGTTATTAGCATTTAAATAGATGTTACTAAAACGGCAGTTTAAATATAGAAAATTTAAAATTCATCTCACATGATTATTAATTGAAGAGTTGCATAGTATATTGGGAAAAGCTGACATTAAGATTTCAAATTCGTATTATTACTATTAAGATGAATTGAAAATACTTTGAATAAAAAATAATAGTTATTCGGCAGATACTAACATCAGGCAGACAGTTAAATTGTATTTAAGTACTACAATTATTTTTAAAAGAGAAGAATTTAAATATTGATAAAACTGTCTAGATTTACGTTTAAGATATAGTTCAAAGTTAAACTATTCAATGATGTAAAGTATATTACGCTAAACATAATCTTGTTCTTCTTAGTTCAAAAAATCTTATTCACGGTTTAATAAAGAAAATGATTTCAGCTGTCATAAAAAATTGGAGTTTTTTAGCAGTCTGAACAAATCGTCCTATTCATTCTCTATATTAAGCTTTGGATTGCGTGAATACACGTCTGCTTCTCTGGTGGTTAGAACTGTGCCTGAAAGGTGTGCTAGTGTTGTTTATGACAGCCAATTATCTACACTAAGGTATAGGCCCGGGGGGACACTCTCCGTGGGGGGGGGGGTCTTTCTAAGGGATTCTAAACCTTATTTACGCAAGGTTAGAAGAAAACCACGGAAGACTCCGAACGATTAAGCCGATGGGCGCTATTGGGTTCGAACCCAGCACCTCCCATCTACCAGCTTTGAGAGCAGAATCTCGCAGCCACTGGTAGCGCGCACACGAAAGGAAAATGGTATTATGTTCGAAATTCCGCTTGTGATTTTTGTGTTCGCACACTCTCAGAAATATTTTCTTCATTTCACGGAAATATTCCTGGCAGCATTGCCACCAGTATATATGCGAGAATTGAAGAAATTTTCGTTCTAGGACAGAAAATTTCCATAATCTGAAAAAAGAAACTTTTTAAAAAATACGTCTCTCTTTCTTCCGTGGATGCACTTGGTTTTGAACCTGGGACAGCGCGTTTCAAATCTAGCATCTTAACTACTTGGCAAGCGAGTACTTGATAGAGGGCGAGTTTAAAATGAAGATACGGGTTTTCTTCAAATGAGGGATGGGTAAGGTTTGTTAAATTTTTTCTTCAGAAAACTAGGAAATTTAAACTTAATTGCAGGGACATTTCGTCGTTATGAAATAATGGTTGGTGTTTTAACATTTATAGAATAAAAGAAGATAAAAACTATTACATATTAGACATTCTTTTAATAAGACAAAATTTGACTGTTGGATGTAAAATATGAATATTACATTTTGAATTAAATTCGAGGAGAAATGTTTGCTTTTTTGAATAGAATCGATGTTTTTTAAAACTTGATTGAAATGCTAAATATTTTTTTAAAGAACATACGAATAGTTTCTTTACATACGAAGTTTACATACGAATAGTTTCTTTAATATTCTAAAAATAAATTGCGAATAAGTTGAAATGAATATAGGAAAATTTCTACTTTATTAAATTCGAAAGCATTCTTTTTGTTTGTTTTTAAATAAATTAGAAATTTTAATTTATTGAATTTTCTGTCTTTCATTTTATAAATAAATTCGAAGTTTGGTATTAATACAGCCAATACGCATGCGTGCAAGGAATAAATGGAATTTCCCCCTCTTTTTCAGAGTCCGAGAAGAATTAATGGAAAAAACACGTTGGAAATTATTTGCTTAACCATTAAATGCCTGACTTTTCAAAAATCATTTAAAAAATGTTTTTTGGCTTTCATTTTTTAAATAAATCATGGGAAAAATACTTTAAAAAAATCATATTTTGTTTTAAGTATCGTTTGCGGCTAAAAAATAGTTTGTTACTAATCGGCAATACTGGTCTTTAATTGAAAAACTAATTTTCCTTGATAAAGTTCTGTAATATTAAACACTCATAAATTTTAAGAACTACGATAAGAAATAAATTTTATTTGCTCACTGCAGAACAAAACAGGGTATTTCGAAAACTTAAAACAAAAAGCACATGTAGTAACAATTGAAAAAATAAATCTATCTTTATTCTTAAACAGCACAAGTTTTGCTAATCTACATATTGAAAATTGATTTAATAACATTTTCAGAATGTATTTTATTGGCAACATTAGTCATTATAGCTACAATATTATTCTAATAGTATTTTGAAGCCTAAATTGGGTATGTTGCCGAAAAGCAACACTCGGCATTTAAGGGTTAAAAATGACGGATAATGTAGTGTATAAAGTCGAATTTTTCTATCAGTGCAGTACGTCGGATTTCCCTTTAAAAAAAGGTATGATTGGACCATTGTTTGCAAAAGATGATCGTAGCCACTTTATAGTTTCTTATCTTACCAGTTAATTCTTTAAAATTATTCTAATTCTTGGTTCAGTATTTTACAGTTTATTTTTCAACATTTTAAAAGTTCATAGTTCAGCAAGCACACGTTTATGGTTGAACCTAAAACACAATTGTGGCTCAATATCGTACAATTTCGTGGTTCGTGTAAAGTACCAAATCACGGTAAAAGTTTTCACCACATTATGGTTGCGGGTGCTACAACACCAAAGTTTGCATACACGTAGCAGAAAAGTTTTGATGGTGCAGGATGAAAAGAAAATATTTTTACATTTGGTAATAAAATATAGTATAATTCAAAACAAATATAATACAAATACGCAGCAATTTATTTTAAGTATGGCATGTAAAAATATATATTACTACATAAGAAATATATATAAAATATAATTTTGTCCATTTTTACCTTTTTAGTTTACTCAAAAAAAATTTTTTTTAATCAAAATGCACTGTTAAAAGTCCTTCCGGCCAGTGCCGGGAGGAAGAGGTAGCTTTCATATTCCTTATTTTTAAAAAGCTAGCTTATATTATTCAAACACATGAAGCTCAATTTAGTGGAAACCGATTATAGAAGATTCAATACTAATTTTTATCAATATCAAATCATTATGAATGAGAATTTCGCGAAATCAAGCTGGCCAGCGAACTCGGTTGAGACATTGGTATGTACTTTGTACTAAGGTACATCCATATCGGTTCATGAATACGCCTGTTATCGCGTGACAAAAATGAGGACGTTTCAAAATGTCGGCCACAGTAGAAATTCAAAGTGCTATAACTCAGACATTTTTTAAGATATAGACGAAACAAAAACTGCTCCGGAATCTTTGTATCAAAGTCAAACACATAAGAGAAAAATATTTTTCAATTTTCAATTTCTTGGTACCACATTTCAAATTTTAAATTTTTTAAAATGGCCGCCATTTTGAAACAAGATGGCGGATGAAGCTCTCCAACGAACTCGGTCGAGACATTGGTATGTACTTTGTACACACAAAGGTACATCGATATCGGTTCATGAATACGCCTGTTATTGCGTGACAAAAATCAGGACGTTTCAAAATGTCAGCCACGGTAGTAATTCAAAGTGCTATAACTCAGACATTTTTTAAGATATAGACGAAACAAAAACTGCTCCGGAATCTTTGTATCAAAGTCAAACACATAAGAGAAAAATATTTTTCAATTTTCAATTTCTGGGTACCACATTTTAAATTAAAAATTTTTTAAAATGGCCGCCATTTTGAAACAAGATGGCGGATGAAGCTCTCCAACGAACTCGGTCGAGACATTGGTATGTACTTTGTACACACAAAGGTACATCGATATCTGTTCATGAATACGCCTGTTATCGCGTGACAAAAATCAGGACGTTTCAAAATGTCAGCCACGGTAGAAATTCAAAGTGCTATAACTCAGACATTTTTTAAGATATAGACGAAACAAAAACTGCTCCGGAATCTTTGTATCAAGGTCAAACACAAAAAAATATTTTTTTAATTTTTAATTTCTTGGTACCACATTTCAAATTTTAAATTTTTTAATTTTTTTTAAATGGCCGCCATTTTGAAACAAGATGGCAATGAAGCTGGCCAACGAACTCGGTCGAGACATTGGCATGTACTTTGTACACACCAAGGTACAGTCGTGGAAAAAAAAGTAAACACCCCCACTAAATTCTCAACAAATTATCGTAGAAGAAAGTTACTGGTACCGAACGATTGGAAATAAAGTCTACTTTTAAATGATATAGATAACATTTGCTTAGGGGGGCATCTACATATTAAAACGAACCACAACTTTGTTTTTTACAATAGCAGTACGCAATTCTGACAGCATAAATGAACTCTACATCCTTCAATTAGCCTACAAACAAATTTTTATGCAATTCGTACGATAAGTTTCCGAGAAATTAATTATTTTATAAAGAGCGTATTTTAAGGGCTGCATGCATCCAAATTGAAGTTCGGAACTCGATTGCTAACCGAGAGAGCTCCCATCTTGATCAAGGCACCTTAAGAAGTCAATGAAGCCTGCTAGATTACTGAACAGCCGAAGAAATTTCAAAATATCTAGTCACTTCTATTATAGACGGCCCCTTAATCCATCATTTTGCCGTTTTTTAAGCATAACGTAAAAACTACTTGGAAGAAAAATGTGAAATTTTGGATTTCTATGAAGCAGCACTTAATAAATCTAAATCCATCAAAAAAATGGTAGGTTGCAATTCATAATTTTTTCGAATATTAATTTCGTAATTCATAATTCATATCATAAAATTATAAAAATTGTAAATTCAGCGTATTTATGTTTCGGTATATTAGTATTATTGCTACACAAAAAATTAGCACATTAGGAGCATAATTTCTGGAGATATAAATAAAAATATGAAAATGTAATTTAACATTAGAAGCATTAAATTTTGAATGTTTATAATTCAAAAACTTATCATTCAAATGACTTGAAATTCGGGGTCTAGGCATAGTTTGAACCGAAGATTTGAAATATCTCGTTAAAATTGGGTATTGTCATTGAAAAAAATGAAGTTTGGATTCGTTTTAATATGTAGATGGCCCCCTAAGCCCCTATTTTATATACATCATTTAAAAGTAGACTTTATTTCCAATCGTTCGGTACAGTAACTTTCTTCTACGATAATTTGTTGAGGAGTTAGTAGGGGGTGTTTACTTTTTTTTTTCCACGACTGTACATCGATATCGGTTCATGAATACGCCTGTTATCGCGTGACAAAAATCAGGACGTTTCAAAATGTCAGCCACGGTAGAAATTCAAAGTGCAATAACTCAGACATTTTTTAAGATATAGACGAAACAAAAACTGCTCCGGAATATTTGTATCAAAGTCAAACACATAAGAGAAAAATATTTTTCAATTTTCAATTTCTTCGTACCACATTTCAAATTAAAATTTTTTTTAAATGGCCGCCATTTTGAAACAAGATGGTGGATGAAGCTGGACAACGAACTCGGTCGACACATTGGTATGTACTTTGTACACACCAAGGTACATCGATATCGGTTCATGAATACGCCTGTTATTGCGTGACAAAAATCAGGACGTTTCAAAATGTCAGCCACGGTA
This sequence comes from Maratus speciosus, assembly GCA_963932465.1. Lineage (NCBI taxonomy): Eukaryota > Metazoa > Arthropoda > Arachnida > Araneae > Salticidae > Maratus > Maratus speciosus. The sequence continues at coordinate 294,678,680 of OZ010791.1, forward strand.
GTAATTCAAAGTGCTATAATTCAGACATTTTTTAAGATATAGACGAAACAAAAACTGCTCCGGAATCTTTGTATCAAGGTCAAACACATAGGAAAAAAATATTTTTCAATTTTCAAAGTCTTGGTACCACATTTCAAATTTTGAATGTTTTTTAATTTTTTAAATGGCCGCCATTTTGAAACAAGATGGCGGATGAAGCTGGCCAACGAACTCGGTTGAGACATTGGTATGTACTATATATAAACCCAGTTTCATCCAAATCGGTTCATAAATACGAGAGTTACAGTGTGACAAAAATCAGATATATATATCTATACTAATCTATACTCCTATTATAAAGAGGAAAAAATTGTTTATTTGTAGGAGGTAAGCTCTGGAACTACCGAACCGATTCCAAAAGTAATGGTATCAAAATGATGGTGTTAGTCCAAATTAGAACATAGGCTATATCTTATGTCGGTGCCACTACCCAAAGGGGGTGTAGGACCAAAAAACGTTCTAAAAATGCGATTTTAGCGTTACTGAAGGGACTAGAAATATGAAATTTTGAATATTAGTTACTTATAAGATATAAATGGTGTCTAAGGACAGTTCTTAAACAATTCGAAATTTAAAATGGGTAAAAATGCACAAAAAGCGTTCTAAAAAACGTTCTAAATGCTAGTTTCTACACAATCTCAGGAAATACGAAACCGATTTAAAAAATATTGGTGTCAAAATGATGGTGACAACGCTTGCTCCAAGATAGGCTATGTTTTATGTCGGTGTCACTACCCCAAAGGGGGTGCAGGAGCAAAAAACGTTCTAAAAATGCGATTTATGTGTTACTGAAGGGCCTAGAAATATGAAATTTGAAATATTAGCTACTTATTAGATATAAAGGATTTCTAAGAACAGTTCTTAAACAATTCGAAATTTGAAAGGGTGAAAATGCTCGAAAATCGTCCTAAAAAACATTCTAAATGGTGGTTTCTACACAATCTCAGGAAATACCAAACCGATTAAAAAAATAATGATGTCAAAATGACGGTGAAAACCCTTAACATAGGTTATGTTGTATGTCGGTGCCACTACCCGAAAGGGGGTGCAACAGCAAAAAACGTTCTAAAAATGCGATTTTTGCGTTACCGAAGGGCCTAGAAATATGAAATTTGAAATATTAGCTACTTATTAGATATAAAGGATTTCTAAGAACAGTTCTTAACCAGTTCGAAATTTAAAAGGGGTGTAAATGCGCGAAAAGCGTTCTAAAAAACGTTCTAATGGTGGTTTCTACACAATCTCAGGAAATACCAAAACGATCTAAAAAATAAGGGCGTCAAAATGATGGTGACAACCCTTGCTCCAACATACGTGATGTTTTATGTCGGTGCCACTACCCCAAAGGGGTGCAGGAGAAAAACGTTCTAAATTCCGGCTTTTGCGTTACGGAAGGGCCTAGAATCGTGAAATTTGGAATAGTAGTTAGTTATAAGATATCAATGATCTCTAAGGGCATTTTCCTAAAAAAATCGAAATTTAAAAGGGGGTCAAAATGCGCAAAAAGCGTTGTAAAAAACTTTCTAAATTGTGATTTCTATGTAATCTCAGGAAGTACTGAACCGATTTCAAATATAACGGTGTAAAAATGATGGTGACAGATCTTGATCCAAGATAGGCTATATTTTATATCTGTTTCCACTACCCCAGAGGAGATGCAGGAGCAAAATGCGCGAAAAGCGTTCTAAAAACGTTCTAAATGCCGATTTGTCGGCAATATCTTGGGAAGAATGAATCTGATTTCAAACTTAATGGTAGGAAATTGATGCTGACAGCCCCTAATCTAACATAGACACTATTTTATGTTGGTATCACTATCACCAAGACGTTGCAGGAGCAAAAAAGCGTTCTAAATTTCGATTTTTGTGATCGGTGGGGGCTAGCAACTTAAAATTAGGCACGGTACATATTTATTAGATATAAATGATCTTTAAGAACAGTTTCGAAAAAATTGGAAATTTAAAAAGGGGTGAAAATGCGCTAAAAGCGTCCTAAAAACGCTCTAAATTGCAATTCCTACTCAATCTAAGGAAATACCAAAGCTATTTCAAAGGTAATGGTTGCAAATTAATGGTGATAGTCCCTGCTATAACATAGGTTATATTTTATGTTGCTGTCACTACCATCTGAGGGTTGCAAAAGCAAAACATGTTCTAATTTACGTTTTTTGCACAACTGAGGGGTCCAACACTTTGAAGTATGGCATGGTATTTACTTACAGGATACAACAGCTTTCTAAGAACAGTCGAATGAAAATTCCAAATTTAAAAAAATGAAGTGAGTGAAAAGCGTTATAAATTACAATTTTTAAGCAAACTTATAAATTACCAAACCGATTAAAAAAATAATGATGACAAATTTTGGTGATAGAACCTGCTCAAACGTAAGCTATATTTTATGTCTGTTCCACTAACACCAGACGGTTGCAGGAGCTAAAAACTTTCTAAATTGCGATTTCTGTGATACTGAAAAGGCTAGAAACTTTAAATATGACATGGTAGTTACTTATAAAAAATAAATTTCCTCGAAAGAACGTTGAAAATAAATTCGAATTAAAAAGGAGTGAAGCGAAGGGGAGGTGCTAAAAGCATTCTAAAAAAGTTCTAAATTACGATTCTATGCAATTTCAGGGAATATAAACCGATTATAAAAGTAATAGTTGCGAATCAATGGTAACAGTCTCTGATCCTCCACAGGCTATATTTCATGCCGGTGATTCTACAACCTGGGGTTCACAGGAACAACAAACGCTCTAAAAAAGGGCTTTAAAAGCTTTTTAAATTACGTTTTTGTGGAATATTAGGAAATAACAAACCGATTTCACAATTAATGTTGGCAAATTAATGGTGACTGTTCCTGTTTCAACATAGCCCTTTATGTCGAGAGTGGTGGTAGGACTTGGAATTTGACATGATAGTTAATTTTAAGATGTAAGAAGATGGTTTCTAAAAAATTCAAAACTTTAAATGAATACTGAAATGAGCGTATTAATTGAGCATAAAAGTTTCAAAATATTTTCTAAATTATTATTTATTTAGTTTTATTTCGTTTTATTAATTTATGTGTCATTTCTGCCTTATGCAGTGTACCAATGATATTTAATCAAACTGTGTTTTAAATAGTAATTTTTTTAAATTATTCCTAAAAGTAATAAGTACCTTTTAATAAAATAAAATATTACCTTTTAATAAAATAAAAATTTAGTTAGTACCTTTTAATAAAAATTAGACATATAAATATCACTTGGCATATTTCAAATATTACGCGAGCAAAGCCGCAGGGATTGCTATTAATCTATACTCCTATTATAAAGAGGAAAAAATTGTTTATTTGTCGGAGGTAAGCTCTGGAACTACCGAACCGATTCCAAAAGTAATGGTATCAAATTGATGGTGTTAGTCCAACTTAGAACATAGGCTATATCTTATGTCGGTGCCACTACCCCAAAGGGGGTGTAGGAGCAAAAAACGTTCTAAAAATGCGATTTTAGCGTTACTGAAGGACCTAGAAATATGAAATTTGGAATATTAGTTACTTAAAAGATATAAATTATGTCTAAGAACAGTTCTTAAACAATTCGAAATTTAAAAGGGGTGAAAATGCACAAAAAGCGTTCTAAAAAACGTTCTAAATGGTAGTTTCTACACAATCTCAGGAAATACCAAACCGATTTAAAAAATATTGGTGTCATAATGATGGTGACAACACTTGCTCCAAGATAGGCTATGTTTTATGCCGGTGTCACTACCCCAAAGGGGGTGTAGGAGCAAAAAACGTTCTAAAAATGCGAATTTAGAGTTACTGAAGTGCCTAGAAATATGAAATTTTGAATATTAGTTATTTATAAGATATAAATGATGTCTAAGAACAGTTCTTAAACAATTCGAAATTTAAAAGGGGTGAAAATGCATAAAAAGCGTTCTAAAAAACGTTCTAAATGGTAGTTTCTACGCAATCTCAGGAAATAACAAACCGATTTAAAAAATATTGGTGTCATAATGATGGTGACAACGCTTGCTCCAAAATAGGCTATGTTTTATGTCGGTGTCACTACCCCAAAGGGGGTGTAGGAGCAAAAAACGTTCTAAAAATGCGATTTTAGCGTTACTGAAGGGCCTAGAAATATGAAATTTTGAATATTAGTTACATATAAGATATAAATGATGTCTAAGAACAATTTAATTTTATCTTAAACAATTCGAAATTTGAAAGGGGTGAAAATGCGCAAAAAGCGTTCTAAAAAACGTTCTAAATGGTAGTTTCTACACAATCTCAGGAATTACCAAACCGATTTAAAAAATATTGGTGTCAAAATTATGGTGACAACGCTTGCTCCAAGATAGGCTATGTTTTACGTCGGTGTCACTACCCCAAAGGGGGTGTAGGAGCAAAAAACGTTCTAAAAATGCGATTTTAGCGTTATTGAAAGGCCTAGAAATATGAAATTTTGAATATTAGATACATATAAGATATAAATGATGTCTAAGAACAGTTCTTAAACAATTCGAAATTTGAAAGGGGTGAAAATGCGCAAAAAGCGTTCTAAAAAACTTCTAAATGGTAGTTTCTACACAATCTCAGGAAATACCAAACCGATCTAAAAAATAATGGCGTCAAAATGATGGTGACAGCCCTTGCTCCAACATAGGCGATGTTTTACGTCGGTGCCACTACCCCAAAGGGGGTGCAGGTGAAAAACGTTCTAAATTGCGGCTTTTGCGTTACGGAAGGGCCTAGAATCGTGAAATTTGGAATGGTAGTTAGTTATAAGATATCACTGATCTCTAAGGACATTTCCTAAAAAAATCGAAATTTAAAAGGGGGTCAAAATGCGCAAAAAGCGTTGTAAAAAATTCTAAATTGCGATTTCTATGCAATCTCAGGAAGTACTGAACCGATTTCAAATATAATGGTGTAAAAGTGATGGTGACAGATCTTGCTCCAAGATAGGCTATATTTTATATCTGTTTCCACTACCCCAGAGGAGATGCAGGAGCAAAATGCGCGAAAAGCGTTCTAAAAACGTTTTAAATGCCGATTTGTCGGCAATATCTCAGGAAGAATGAATCTTATTTCAAACGTAATGGTAGGAAATTGATGCTGACAGCCTCTGCTCTAACATAGACGCTATTTTTTGTCCGTATCACTATCACCAAGTCGTAGCAGGAGCTAAAAAGCGCTCTAAATTTCGATTTTTGTGATCGGTAGGGGCTAGCAACTTAAAATTGGGCAAGGTGCATATTTATTAGATATAAATAATTTTTAAGAACAGTTTCGAAAAAATTGGAAATTTAAAAAGGGGTGAAAATGCGCGAAAAGCGACCTAAAAACGTTCTAAATTGCGATTTCTAATCAATCTAAGGAAATACCAAAGCTATTTCGAAAGTAATGGTTGCAAATCAATGGTGACAGTCCCTGCTATAACATAGATTATATTTTATGTTGCTGTCACTACCATCTGAGGGTTGCAAAAGCAAAACATGTTCTAATTTGCGTTTTTTGCACAACTGAGGGGTCTAACACTTTGAAGTATGGCATGGTATTTACTTACAAGATGCAACTGCTTTCTAAGAACAGTCAAAAGAAATTCCAAATTTAAAAAAATGAAGTGAGTGAAAAGCGTTATAAATTACAATTTTTAAGCAAACTTATAAATTACCAAACCGATTAAAAAAATAATGATGACAAATTTTGGTAATAGAACCTGCTCAAACATACGCTATATTTTATGTCTGTTCCACTACCACCAGAGGGTTGCAGGAGCTAAAAACTTTCTAAATTGCGATTCCTGTGATACTGAAAAGGCTAGAAACTTTAAATATGACATGGTAGTTACTTATAAAATATAAATGCCCTCGAAGGAACGTCGAATATAAATTCGAATTAAAAAGGGTGAAGCGAAGGGGAGGTGCAAAAAGCATTCTAAAAAAGTTCTAAATTACGATTCTATGCAATTTCAGGGAATATAAACCGATTATAAAAGTAATAGTTGCGAATCAGTGGTAACAGTCTCTGATCCTACACAGGATATATTTTATGCCGGTGATTCTACCACTTGGGATTCACAGGAACAACAAACTTTCTAAAAAAGGGCTTTAAAAGCTTTTTAAATTACGTTTCTGTGGAATATTAGGAAATAACAAACCGATTTCAAAATTAATTTTTGGTAAATTAATGGTGACAGTTCCTGTTTCAACATAGCCCTTTATGTCGAAAGAGGTGGTAGCACTTGGAATTTGACATGATGGTTAATTTTAAGATGTAAGAAGATGGTTTCTAAAAAATTCAAAACTTCAAATGAATACTGAAATGTGCGTATTAATTAAGCATAAAAGTTTCAAAATATTTTCTAAATTATCATTTATTTAGTTTTATTTCATTTTATTAATTTAAGTCTCATTTCTGCCTAATGCAGTGTAATGATGATGTTTAATCAAACTGTGTTTTAAATAGTAATTTTTTTAAATTATTCCTAAAAGTAATAAGTACCTTTTAATAAAATAAAATATTACCTTTTAATAAAATAAAAATTTAGTTAGTACCTTTTAATAAAAATTAGACATATAAATATCACTTCTCATATTTCAAATATTATGCGAGCAAAGCCGCGTGGTTTGCTAGTAATATTATAAAGAGGTAAAAATTGTTTATTTGTAGGAGGTAAGCTCTGGAACTACCGAACCGATTCCAAAAGTAATGGTATCAAAATGATGGCGTTAGTCCAACTTAGAACACAGGCTATATCTTATGGCCGTGCCACTGGCTAAAAAGGGGTGCAGGAGCAAAAAACGTTCTAAAAATGCGATTTTTGTGTTACTGAAGGACCTAGAAACATGAAATTTGGAATGGTAGTTACTTATAAGATATTAATGATATCTAAGGACATTTCTTAAAAAAATCAAAATTAAAAACGGGTGAAAATGCGCAAAAAGCGTTCTGAAAAATGTTCTAAATGGCAATTTTTGCACAATTTCATGAAGTACCAAACCGATTTAAAAAATAATGGTGTCAAAATGATGATGACAATCCTTGCTCAAACATAGGCTACATTTTATGTCGGTGCCACTACCCCTAAAGGGGGTGCAGGAACGAAAAACGTTCGAAATTGCGATTTTTGTATTACTGAAGGGTCCAGATACATAGAATTTGGCATGGTAGTTACTTATTAGATAAATATTATCTCTAAGAACATTTCTTTAAAAATTCGAAATTTAAAAGGGGGTGAAAATGCGCAAAAAGCGTTCTAAAAAACGTTCTAAATGGCGATTTTTACGTAATCTCAAGAAGTACCTAACCAATTTAAGAAATAATAGTCTCAAAATGATGGTGACAACCCTTGATTCAATATAGGCTACATTTTATGTTGGTGCCTCTACCCCTACAGGGGGTTCAGGAGCAAAAAAAGTTCGAAATTGCGAGTTTTGTGTTACTGAAGGGCCCAGATACATGGAATTTGGAATGGTAGTTACTAATAAAATATAAATGTTCTGTAAGAACATTTCTTAGAAAATTCGAAGTTTAAAAGGGGTAAAAATGCGCGAAAAGAGTTCTAAAAAACGTTCTAAATGGCGATTTCTGCGCAATCTCAGAAAGTACTCAACCTATTTCAAAAGTAATGGTTGGAAATTCATGATGACAGCCCTTGCTCCAACATAGGCTCTATTTCATGTCGGTGTCACTACCACCTAGGGGTTGCAGAAGCAAAAAATATTCTAAATTGCGATTTTTGTGTTACTGAAATGCCTAGAATCCTGAAATTAGGCAGGGCAGTTATTTATAAGATACAAATGATCTCTAAGAACATTTCCTAAAAAATCGAAATTTAAAAGAGGCGAAAATGAGCGGAATCCAAAAAACTTTCTAAAAAACTTTCTAAATTGCAATTTCTACGTAATCTCAGGAAGTACTGAACCGATTTAAAAAATAAAGTTGTGAAAACGATGGTGACAGACCTCGCTCTAACATAGGCTGTATTTCATGTCGGCGCCGCCACTACCCTAAAGAAGGTGAAAGAGCAAAAAACGATCTAAATTGCGTTTTTTGTAATACTGCAGGGGCTAGCAACTTGAAACTAGGCCTTAAAAAACTTTCTAAATTGCGATTTTTACGCAATCTCAGGAAGTACCCAATCGATTTCAAAAGTAATTGTTGGGAATTGATGATGACAATTCTTGCTCCAATATAGGATCTATTTCATGTCGGCGTCACTACCACCTTGCGGTTGCATTTTAAGAGACGTTCTATATTGTTATTTTTGTGATACTGAAGGGGCTATAAACTTGAAATTTGGTATGGTAATTACTTATGAGATGTAAATACTCTCTGAGAAGAGTTCCTTAAAAATTTGAAATTTAAAAGGGGTGAAAATGAACGAAAAGCGTTCTAAAAATGCTCTAAATAGCGATTTTTACGCAATCTCAGAAAATATAAACCGATTTCAGAAGTAATGGTTTCAAATTGATGGTGACAATCCCCGCTACAACATATCCTATATTTTACGTTGTTGTCACTACCACCTGGGGGTTACAGGAGCAAACAATGTTCTAAATTGCGTTTTTTGGTGTTACTGAGGGGGGTCTAACATTTTAAATTTGGAATGGTAATTACTTCAAAGATGCAAATGCTTTCTAAAAATTGTCGAAAGAAAATTCCAAATTTAAAAGGATGAAGTGAGCGAAAAGCGTTCTATACAGTGTTGAATTCAGACACTTTTCCCCGGGAGGGATTTCTGCGGCTACGAGGGGGGTGGGCATTATAGAGTTCCGGGGGGGAATTGTACATTTTGACCATTGAAAACACAAATCTTCCGGGCGGGATAGACATCTCATTGCTCCAGGGGGGATAGACATCCCATTGCTCCTGGGGGGAATGGACCCCCCGGCCCACACCCAGAAATCAACACTGGTTCTATAAGCGTTCTAAATTACGATTTTTATGCAATCGTATGAAATACGAAACCGATTTCAAACATAACGGTATCAAATTGATGGTGATAGAACCTGCTCAAACATAAGCTATATTTTATGTCGACGGTTGCAGCAGCAAAAAACTTTCTAAATTATGATTTCTGCGGTACTGAAGAGGCTAGAAAATTTAAATATAGAACGGTAGTTACTTATAAAATATAAATGTCCTCTAAGAACAGTCGAAAATAAATTCGAAATTAAAAAGGGGTGAAGCGAAGGGAAGGAGCGAATAACATTCTAAAAGTGTTCCTAAATTACGATTTCTATGGAATCTCAGGAAATGAAAAACCAATTACAGAAGTTATTGGTTGCGAATCAATGGTGATAATCCCTGATCCTTTAGGGGCTATATTTTATGCCGGTGTCACTACCACCTGGCTGGCAGGAACAACAAGAAAGCCTTTAACCCCTTGAGGGGCGGTGGGATATATTTTATCCCACCTAAGTTTAATAAAGATTTGCACCAGAAACTTTTAACTAAGTTTTACTTTTATAACTTTGAGGGGAAATCGTTGAAAAATTGCTTTTCCTTATTTAGAAATAAATTTTTTCAAACTTTCCGGTGGGAATTCAGGATTTCACAAACGAAATTGCTTGCCCCTCAAGTGGTTAAAAACATCTAAATTCCGTTTTCTATAGAATATTAGGAAATACCAACCGATTTCAAGGTTAATGTTGGCAAATTAATGGTGACCGTCTCTGTTTCAACATTTTTCGAGACATTCTATTTCAACTCTGTTTCGGCATCTTATGTTGGTGCCACTAACACCAGGGAGTTGGTAGATTGTTAGACAAGAAGCTTGGAATTTGACATGATGGTTAGTTTTAAGGTGTAAATTTGTTAAGAGGGTTTCTAAAAAATTCAAAACTTCAAATGAATAGTGGAATGAGCGTATGAAATGAGCATACAAGTCTCAGAATACTTTCTAAATTATCATTTATTTGGAATTAGCTTTAGTTCTTCTTATTAATTAAAATCTCATATCTGTCTATTGCACTTTTATAATGAAGTTTAGTCAAACTGTGGATTAATTTGTAATTTTTGAATTATTTCAAAAAGTGTTCTTCTAATAAAAAATAGTCATGCAAATATCACTTGGCATATTTCAACTATTACGCGAGCAAAGCCGCGGGGTTTGCTAGTATATATATATATATATGGATATATATACAGACGTGAGAAAATTATTACTATAATTGTGAAATTTACGTTAAAATCTTGTTACATTAAAGAAATAATACATTTAAAATATTTTGATACATTTAATATTTAGTGTGCATCCTCTTGTTTTTTATTAAAGATTCGATATGTCTTCGCATACTTTGTATGAGTTTTAGGCAATTAATTTGTATCTCGTTGTCAAGATGCCAAATTTGGATGATTGTTTTCGATCAGAACGTTCTTGTTTGTGATGTTGCATTTCTTTAATTAAATTAAAGAAAACACTTCCATGACCTGGAACCAATCCGGATACGAACCCCATAGAGAACCCTTGGGCCATTATAAAGAAAAATTTAAAGAAATGAAACATCACAAACAAGACTGGTCTGATAGAAAGACTCATCCAAATTTGCCATCATGACAACAAAATACAAATTAATTGCCAAAAACTCATACAAAGTATGGCAAGACAAGTATGCCATCATTTCTTTAATAAAAAACAAGGGGATGCACACTAAATATTAAATGTACCAATATTTTTTAAATATTTCTTTAATATAACAAGTTTTTAATGTAAATTTAACAAATATTCTAATAATTTTCACACGTCTGTATATATATGGATATATATATATGGATATATATATATATATATATGGATATATATATATATATATATATCAACTTTTGAACGGAGGGTGGTTTCGGGGTCTGGGGGGTCATGATCGATGAAAATATACCAAAATTTTTTTGAAATCGCTTTCCCCCGAACGACTGCAATAGGTAGCTTTTTGCAATGAAAGCTACCTAATAATAGATACGCAAAATGTACAAATTTTTTAGTCTCTTCTCTGCTTGAAGACTCAATTTTGAAAACCACACAAATAGCTTTTAGGTAGCTTTCATTACAAAAAGCTATCTGGGTCAATCCATTTCAAGTGGTCCAGAAAATGTCATATTCGTTGCTCGACCATTTTTAAAAAATCTGAAATTTTTTGTACAACAACCCTAACATGATGGAAGTTCAAAATGACTATTATTTTAATTTTATCAATTTTTGTTTGTGCATGGCAGCCATCTTTGTTTCATCGTCTGCAGCAATTTTCTCACAAGAAGGGTTTACGGAATTGTAAATAATTCATCGTTTATTTATCCAATTCAAGTGCGGTTTAAAGCAATTTGTACAGAATACATTGGGCTAAAAATTTGGTAATGGAGTAGTTTCCGAAACTAGCTGCTTATTGGTAAAATTTAAGCATAAAGTTTCAGTTTTTTTCCAAAATTTGTCCATTTACAAGAGGAAATTTTTCTAGCAAGGAAAAATGTCAACATGACATAATTTTTTTTTTACAAATAGGCCGAACATACTTGTACTCACACGCCGAGTTCCAGATCTGGGACTTAATTTCTCTTCGCTAAAAAAAATCCAAAAATTTTCAAAAATGACAAAAATCGCACTTTTCAGGCTTTGATATCTCTGGTGGGGCACGAGATAAAAATCCGAAATTTTTTTTTGTAAGAGTATTTTATGGTAGTGTTATGCACAAGAAATTTCAGGATGGAGATTTGACTACAAGCTGAGATATGGCAAGGGCACCATGTCAAAACTATACTGCCAAACTATTGTTTTCTTGTAGTCACAGCTAAGTATTTATCTCAGAGTATCATTTAAATTTATTTTTTAGATTATCTTTAAATAATAGTAACAGAAAATAAATCTTTTGCAATTAATTTAAAAAATAATTATGCCAAAGCTTACATTTTGTATGGTATCAGTGATTTCAGTTGTAATTTTAGTAACTAAAAGAAACCTCAGCACTTTTACATATATATATACAAGACCTGAGACAAAAACAGAATAGGGAAAGAGAAAAGCTGTTAATGTTGGCATACTTGTTGAGACATGATCAAACGTGTCAAAACACATTCCTGCTTGTTGGTTTAAAAACCACAATTTTAATGCTGCTTGCCAGTCCCTGAAACTTGTTCCTGCCATAAGTATGTTCCTGTAAATGAAACATTATGCGATGTTAGCATGCATCAGCCTCAAGTAAGTTTCAGAAAGTAAAGATACCCAAAGCCTTTTCAAAATTTATACTGCAGAAAAATCACATTTTTTCATAAGTAAGCTAGGAATTATTAATGAATTGAGACTTGCACATAATGATTTCAAAGTTTATTTCTATGAGCCAGCAGGGCCAAGATCTTCAATCAAGTTATCTAGAGATGACAAGACTTGGCTCCTACAAATAAAATTCTGAGAAAGATCAAAACTGTGGTTTTTGAACCAACAAGCAAGAATGTGTTTTGACACGTTTGATCATGTCTCAACAAGTATGACAACATTAACAGCTTTTCGTTTCCCCTATGTTGTTTTTGTCTCAGGTCTTGTATAAAAATATTTATTTTTCTTTATGTAAAAGTGCTGAGGTTTCTTTCAGTTACTAAAATTACTTACAACAAAAAATACTGAAACCATACAAAATGTATGGCCTTAGGCATAATTATTTTTTTAATTAATTGTTAAGCTTTGCAAAGGGCTTTATTTTTTGTTATTATTATTTAAAGATAATCAAAAACATAAATTTAAATGACACTCTGAGATAAATACTTAGCTGTGACTACAACAAAACAACAGTTTGGCCGTATTGTTTTGACATGTTGCCCTTGCCATATCTCAGCTTGTAGTCAAATCTCCATCTTGAAATTTCTTGTGCATAACACTACCATACAATACTCTTATAAAAAATTTTTCAGATTTTTATCTCGTGCCCCACCAGATATATCAAAGCCTGAAAAGTGCGATTTTTGTCATTTTTGAAAAATTTGGGATTTTTTTTAGCGAAGAGAAAGCAAGTCCCAGATCTGGAACTCGGCGTGTGAGTACAAGTACGTTTAGCCTATTTGTAAAAAAATTATGTCATGTTGACAGTATTCCTTGCTAGAAAAATTTCCTCTTGTAAACGGACAAATTTTGGAAAAAAATTGAAACTTTATGCTTAAATTTTACCAATAAGCAGTTAGTTTCGGAAACTACTCCATTACCAGATTTTTAGCCCAATATATTCTGTACAAATTGCTTTAAACCGCAGTTGAATTGGATAAATAAACAATGAATTATTTACAATTCCGTAAACCCTTCTTGTGAGAAAATTGCTGCAGACGATGAAACAAAGATGGCCGCCATACACGAACGAAAATTAATAAAATTAAAATAATAGTCATTTTGAACTTCCATCATGTTAGGGTTGTTGTACAAAAAATTTCAGATTTTTTTAAAAATGGTCGAGCAACCAGTGCTGGACCACTTGAAATGGATTGACCCATCTATTGCAGCCGTTCGGAGGAAAGCGATTTCAAAAAAATTTGGTATATTTTCATCGATCATGACCCCCAGACCCCGAAACCACCCTACGTTCAAAAGTTGATATATATATATATATATATGGATATATATATATATACATACATATATATATATATATATATATATATATATATATATATATATATATATATATATATATATGGATATATATATATATATATACGAGGGTCACTCTGAAATTTTTGAGATACCACTAGGTTTTTAAAGTTATACTTACAAAATTTTAGATGTGTTTGAAGTAGTCTCCTCCAGCATCAATGCACTTTTGTAGACGAATTTTCCACAGATTAAATGCCTCGAGTCATTCATTTCTTGGAATAGATGAAAAAAATGCATTTATAGCCACATCAATCTCTTCTTCTGAATGAAAACGACGTCCACGTAAGTTCTTTTTTAGATTAAAGAATAACCAAAAGTCACACATAGCTAGATCAGGTGAATACGGCGGATGTTCTATCACTTTAATTCGTTTTTGTTTAAGAAACTCAACTGTTAATCCGGCTGTATGTGAAGATGCATTGTCATGGTGAAGCATTAGTCCCCTAACATTCGCTTCTTGTAGAATTTCTGGAAGACATTTAGTGGTATACCAGTTTGCTGTTACTGTCTTCTGTCCTTCCAACTTGATGGCTTTGACCAATCCCGTACTTCTGAAGAAAACGGCATACATCACTTTGTTCAGTGCGCGTTGTCTTTTCACCATTGTCGGCGAGGGATCATCTTCAAAGACCCATACTTTGCTTTCTTGACGTGTTGGAACGTCAAAAAACGGTATGTACGTTTCATCACCCGTTACAATTTATAAATGATGCGGTGGCCACCATCATTTAGCAATTTAAGAGTTTCTTTACTGATTCTGACACGCTCCTCTTTTTGGTGCTCAGTTGGATTATGGGGAACCCAACCGCAAACTACTTTTTTTCATATGCAATTCTTCATGAATAATTTTGTGTATACCTGCGGATCCAATGATAAGTTCCTTCTGTATCATTTGGTAGGTACAGCGATTATCATCCAGTAACATTTTTCGCATGGCAGACACATTATCCGGGATTACTGCCGACGGCGGCCTACCTGTGTGTTCTTCCTCCTGAAGAAAATTGCGACCTCTGCTAAATTCTTTAAACCATCTGAATACAGTAGCACGAGCTGGAGATTCATCACTAAATGCTAATTTCAACCGTTGAACGCATTTTTCTTGATTTAATCCTGCTTTAAAATCGTAGAAAATCATAGCGCGAAGATGTTCTCGCGTCAACTCCATTTTCTCTTCTGTTTAAAATTTATTCTACGCTAAACAAGTTGAAGTAAGTCAGTAAAAAATCGTCTGCTGTGTTAAAATACTTTGTATTTTGAAATTAAACTGTTATTTTTATTTTGTAAATTTTCGTCGGCGAGTATCTCAATAATTTCAGAGTAACCCTCGTATATATCCATATATATATATATATATATATATCCATATATATATGATCTTTGTCATACTGTAACTCTCGTATTTATGAGTCGATTTGGATGAAACTCGGTGTGTACATAGTACATACCAATGTCTCGACCGAGTTTGTTGGCCAGCTTCATCCGCCATTTTTGTTTCAAAATGGCGGCCATTTAAATTAAAAAAAAAATAAAATTTGAAATGTGATACCAAAAAATTGAAAATTGAAAAATATTATTTTCTTATATGTTTGACCTTGATACAAAGATTCCGGAGCAGTTTTTGTTTTCTGTATATCTTAAAAAAGGGCTGAGTTGTAGCATTTTGAATTTCTATTGTGGCTGTCATTTTGAAACGACCTGATATTTGTCACGCGATAAAAGGCGTATTTATGAACCGATTTATATGAAACTCGGTGTGTACATAATGCATGCTAATGTCGCGACCGAGTTCGTTGGTCAGCTTCATTCGCCATCTTGAATCAAAATGGCGGCCATTAAATTAAAAAATATATATATTTAAAGTGAAGTGCAAAAAATTTAGAAATTGAAAAAGGTTTCTTTCTTAAGTATTTGACTTTGATATAAGGATTCCGGAGCATTTTTTGTTTTGTCTTTATCTTAAAAAATGGCTCAGATACAGCAGTTTGAATTTCATTATGTGGGTGACATTTTGAAAAATCTGACTTTTGCCTGCGACAGCACTCATATATATCAACCGATTCCGATGTGAGCGAGCGTGTGCACAGGAATTAATAACGTCTCGACCAAGTTCACTGGTTAGCCTCATCCACCATGTTCTTTTAAAATGGCAGGATAAAGCTGACTAATTTCGCGAAATTCCCATTCATAAGGATTTAGTATTGATAAAAATTAGTATTGAATCTTCTATAATCGATTTCCACTAAATTGAGCTTCGTGTGTTTGAATAACATAAGCTAGCTTTTTAAAAATAAGGAATTTGAAAGCTACCTCTTCCTCCCGGCACTGGCCGGAAGGACTTTTTAAGAATATTCTTCGATTTTACAAATGCTTCTATGTTAAATCTCTGCGTCACAAGAAACGCAACTAAAACTTAGCGCATATAATCACAAACGGATTCGATACACTGATCCTAAGATATAGTCAGTCATGACTGATAATTACAAACAGTGTTCATAACAAGTTCATAACAATAAATAAAGAGTGTCTCATTTTAGCTGATGCAGCTGAAATAAACGGAAAATGTTGAAAATTTCCGGAGGAAGAAACGAGATTTTTGGATTACAGTTAGTTTCGGTCCGGCCGAATTTTCAGCAGCATTTTAGCCTTAAACGAATTATTGGTGAAACTCACATTTTGGAAGGAAAACGAAAGCAAACTGAATTTTTGGTCGATCAAACTATACGTAAAAACTATCTAACGAATTTTGCATGTTTATGGAGCATTTGTCTTGAAAACGATATTATGTAAAGTCGAATACAGTGTGCGTCTCAAAAGTTTATAGACAACGGTTTTTTTTAAATTTTCCCATTCAAAAAGAAGAGTAACAATTTCAAAACAATTTATAATTATAAATAATTGCAAGACAATAATAATACTATACACAAATAATATTACACAACCATAGACTTTGTGAGAAAAATTAAAACTTAAATTTGACTGTTCCAAAAGTTTATAGACAACTCATTTTTTTTCCATTTACCGTTCAAATTTTTAAGCCGTTTGATCTAAACACTTCAAAAACTCGATCAGGCATAGTCAAAACAAGAGTTTGAAGAAGTTCTGACTTTAAAGAAAATCAACTTCGTTCAAATTGCAGATTTATATCTTGAACCGTTGCAAATTGATGTCTTTTAGCATATCTCTAGCTAATCTTCCCCAGAGGTTCTCTTTGGGTTCATGTTAAGACTAAGGGGTGGTCAGTCCATAACAGTTACTTGCTTATGTCTAAACCACTGCATTGTAGAGTTGGACACGAGAATGTAGCAATGGTTTTGCTGGTACTTCCATTTGCCCAAGTAACTGTACTTCAAGCCTTTTTTGGTAATCTTCGGAACATTGACGATCTTTCAAAAAAGCAATATGGGCTGTTTCATTATAAGAAAATACTGCTCACACCATGAGTGAAACCGCTCCATGTTGTCTACTAAAATAAATTCGTGAATCCTTGCAAATATCGTACCATTAGTATGCCCAACCATCGGGGCCATCTAAATTTAATTTCTTTTCATCTCTGACAAGAACACTCAACCATTCACCTGACCAATTCCTGTGATTTCGGGTCCACTGAACATGATTGTCTTTATTTTGTTTTGTAAACTTTGGCGAATGACGCATTTTGCGAAAATCAAGAAATGTACTTGCTAGCAGCCGTCGGTGGACCATGGAAACTAATCGTACACACAGATTCTGGGTTGAAATTAATGTCAAAATTTCTCTGTGTTATCATTCAGTTGTCTCCTTTGGTCTTCTAGAACGGGATTTTGCGTTAGATTGTCATCTTTTGACATAATTCGGTAAATATCAACTCTGCTGCATCCAGTTTTTCTTGAAATGTCCATAACGTTCCCTCCACGAGCCTTTAAACTATAGATTTCCAAAATTTCCATTTTGGAAAACTGCACAGTGCCAAGCATATTTGTAATCACTCGGAAACGGAAAGACAGATAAGATTTTATCTCAAGAAACTTGCGTCACAAGTACATGACCTTGGAATATGCAAATTTTGGCCATCAGTACTTTAATCAGCTTTTAACACCGGTTGTCTATATATTTTTAGGACAGCATATTTTTTTTTTTTTTTTTTTTTAAATATTAAATCTATGACTGCTAAAAGTTACTTGAGTATTTTATTATTTTTATTTCATCATTATACTATATTTTCATATTTCATACTTTTAACTCGTTTAGTTACCACTTAAATCCAAAAAAATGGTTATCTATAAACTTTTGGGACGCACTGTAATACGAGACTATATGTGTAGTTATAGTTTATAATTATTTTCAAATAGCTATAGTTGTTTATATTTGACCTTCTTAAGTATTCTTTTATGTTACAATTTTTCTTGCGATAAAATGAGTAGGTTTAGATTCTTATTTTTGAATAGATTACTTCTTATGTATAGTTTTGTTTTTATTTTTTATTAAGATCATTGTCCTTGAGTGTGTATATAATATAATTTTTATAAGTCATTTGGAAACGTACATAATCATACATTTCAATAACTGCATGTCATTCTACTGAAAGCATTCGATTTCATTAATTACGTATTATTATTAATATATATTATTTATTAATATTAGCAGTATCAATTTATTTTTTTTTATAATTTTTCTTGAAATATATATGTGGTAAATTCAGAAAGATGCGTGTTTCATTAAAAAGAATAACACTTTTTAAAACTTATTGAAAATTTGTTGCTTTACAATGGTTTTAAATGAAATAAACGATAACAAGTCATTATGTCTATTTATACATATAATTTCTTTCGTTCTGTTCGAGGTATATAATTTGTTGGCGCTATGTAAGTTAGTGAAATAACAGAAAATTAATTCTTCCATGGAAAAAATATACGATTTATATATATACGAAAAAATATAAATTTATTTATTGGTAATATATATTTTTTTAAGTTTCATATTCTTTTTTTATCGTGAGAAAGACTTTATCTAATGATATTTTTAAATTTTATTTAACAGTACTATTGAAGCATTAATATGTACTTGTACAATAGAGTAAGAAAATTTAAAACTGACATTTATTAAATATATTTTACGATTGATTTTCATTGAAAAATGTTATTGATAACATTCATTACTCTCAAGCTATCGAGCTAACGAAAACCTATTCTACGTACTAATTTAAATTTTATATGCGAAGAGTCATTATTTTAAATTACATGTAATTTAATGAAATGAGACAGAATTTCATCTTACGCATTAAAATTGTGTTTTTTTCTGTGAATATTTAATAAGTTTGATTTAAATAGTGACTTTCAACCTTGTAATTAGTCTTTAAATAAATGTTACTGAAGCGTCAGTTTGAATATTTATTCTAAAATTCCATCTCTTAGGATTGTTTATTGAAGTATTTCGTTGTCTATCGGGAACATCAATTGTTTAAAATATTAAGGTTCAAAATATTAAAATTATTACCATTTGGATATTGTTGCAAATATTTGAAAAAAGGAATAATTGGATAGTGAATAGCTATATCAAAATCCTTAGCAGACAGTTCAGTTGAAAATATTCAGTTATTCAGTATGGATTTTTAAAAGAAAAAAGTTAAATATTAATAAAACTGATTAAGTATAATGTTTTCAGATGAGAAAGAATTATTTTTTATTTTTATATTTTATATTTTGTATTAAGTTTTACTTTATTCTAGAAATTATTAGGAAAAATGTACAAATAATCTAATATGTGATAATACGAACTATCTAAATATATAAAAAGTACAAAATGTAACTTTATTTTAGAATTGAAATTGTAATTTTATTATACGTATTTTTTTTTTTTTTTTTTTTTTTTTTTTAGATAAATGTGTAAACAATTTGCATTAAACTATTATTTTCTTTTTTCGACCATTTATTTTTATATGAAAGGTTGTATTTTTATACTTCAATAAGTATGTTATTATTTTATTAATTTTTATTTGCCAAAAAAGTACATATGTATAAGTATAGGAAGCTAATATTAAGCCATTGAAATAAATGAGTTTAATTTGGATAATTACGTAAACTACCTTTCATAAATTTCGCATAAATTTACATTTTTTTGTAGTTATTTCTTGAAAAGTATTTGTAGCAAATAAAAAAAAATCAGGTTATTTTAGAAAAATTAAAATTAAAAAGCCTTTAACAAGTTTCTAATATGTATTGAAAATGTATACCTTTATCCCGTTCTAAAATGAAATAATTTTAAACAGATTATCATATGTGTTTAACTTTATTTGCCAGGTTCTATTTTTCTTCCGTAATCATAAGTTAGTAACATGACAATAAACTCCCTTTTTTCAAGAAAAAATAACATATTTATTAACAATCTTTAAAAAAAATTTTATATTCTCGGGCTACATAAAATTGCTTTTTTTTTAATTGACTGAACTAATAATAATATGAAAGCACTAGTACGCAGTCATACATCACAGTCTAAAACTTGAAACTGTCATTTATTAAATGTATTTTATTATTGATTTTTGCTAAGAAACATTATTGATAATAATCATTATCTCCTGCGCTATCCAGTTAATGAAAACTTACTCAAGGAAACACACGTTTTAATTTTATATGCACAGAGTCATTATTTTAAATAACATGGAATGTAATTAAATGTGACAAGGTGTATATTATACATATTAAATTATATTTTTCCTATGAATATTTAATATAACTTGTTCAAATAGTGACTTTCTACCTTCAATTAGTCTTTAAATAAATGTTACTGAAACGTCAATTTAAGTATTAGAATTATGAATTTCATATCAGATGATTATTGAATGAAGGCTTTCTTTGAATATTGGAAAAAATTAATATTAAAGCTCAAAATTCTTGTTATTACAATTAGAGTAACATTTAATATTTTCAAAAAGAATAGGTAGATCTCTGGAGCACTATATCGCTGTATTAATTGTTAAATTGTATATATTGGGTGATTGCAAAAGTTTGTGCCCGATTTACGATGCATCGCGTTTGGAAGTGTATCCAACTTGTTTTAAATGGCGTAATGCAGTCGAATTCTCAACATTTAGTCTCTCAGAAGTCTTTTCAGCAGTAATCAGTGGATTATAATTCACTAAATCACTTATTAAGTCAATGCTAGAAGGTCGCCTAGGGCTAATTTTATAGCTTAGATTGAAATCACCATTTCGAAATCGACAAAACCACTTTTTAACTGTCCTAAGAGCGGGAGCACGATTCAAATAAACGTCTTGAAAAATTTTTGTAGCACGTCCAACACTCACTCCTTTTTTAAACTCATATAACATAACATGACGAAAATGAAACTTCTACTTTTCCATTTTGAGTATTAACCTTGCACACAAATTAATTTGAAACTTTTTTTTAACGTTATGTTCACTCACGACACATGTAGATAACTGTCAGTTAATAATACTCTTATAAAATAAACATCAGCACAGTCAAAGTTGCAAGTTTCTATCAGCTATAAAATAGGGCACGAACTTTTGCAATGACCCAGTATTTTGTATGTAGACACATTTCAAACATTAATAAAGTAGGATCAACATTTAAAATTAGGATAACAATCAAATAGTCCAATGCTGAAAGTAATTTCTTTACAGTGCGGTCCATCGTAATCTGCGGAAAAGCAATAATCTTTTGAAAATTTCTGTTTTAAAGCGAAAATTTATCATTACAGTTCCAACTTTCATATCTAGCGATGTAATTTGGTATTTAAACAGTCGTATTATTATGCATTATAAGTGATATTTTCTTGCCACATAGTTGAGATAAAAATACGAATAATATATTTTTAATAAACTAAAAAAAAAAAAAAAAATGTTTTAGAAATAAGAAGAATGAAAAATCTTTCTTATGTATTGGGATTAACATTTACAATTAGGATAACTATCAAATAGTTCAATGTTGAACGCAATTTTTTTTTACAGTGCGGTTTGTCATGATCTATGGAAAAGCAATAATCGTATCAAAACTGTTTTTGAAATCTGTTTTAAAGTAAAAATTTATTATTACAGTTCCAACTTTCATACCTAAAGATGTACTTTGGTATGTAAGCAGTTTTGTTATTATGCATTATAAGTAATATTTTCTTGCGACATAGTTGAGATAAAAATAAGAATAATATATTTTTAATGAACTAAAAAAAACAACCGTTTTAGAAATAAGAAAAATAAAAAATATTTTTTATATACTTATACTGAGGCAGAAAAACTTTGTTATATCATGACTTGAAGGACAGTCTGAAAAAAGCACCTCCCCATGCTATTTCATCACCAAAATTGTCGCAAAGAGTTGTGAGTGGTGCCATTCGATTATTAAAAATTGCACTAACATTGCATTTTAAATATTAACACCCACTTTTGGCACCATGCTTGAATTCCTACAAGATTAAGGCAGCCCGAACAAAGTATAATTTACATACATTTTAAAAATTTTCTTAGAATTAGTACAGGTCCAAAATTTGAGGATGCAATGTTATACCCACATGATGAACTTTAATTTATATTTCCCCCAAAAAATCATCCGACTGATTTTTCTTTTTACATTAGGATTCAATGAATAGACCAAAACCTATTTCAGGCATTTTATTTATTCAAAAACATATATTAAATTCTAAAATTATTACTAAATTCTTATCCAAAAAATTGTGAATTATGACATATATTAATTTTTACATAAAACAGACCACAATCCTCAGAAACATGGTTGTGTATGCATACAGCTCTATCCAGTCAATAGTGATAGAAATATAGCGATATTTTACATTTTGACGGTCTAAAGAGATCATCTTATGTCGTTAAATGATCCACAAAAAAGAAAGTATTAGAAAAATATCGAACATTTATTTAGAATTTACGACGAGTTTATTTCGTATAAAAAAAGTTTGTATAATTTTACTGATATAATATCGATAATTTCCTTGTAATCTCTTAATTTTATTTGTCAAAATTTATGATTAAACTCCTAACGCATTTTATTTTATAACTCCATGAGGATTTAAGAAAAAGTAGCTGAACTATGCCTTTTCCCCTGGAGCATTGATTACAGAACCACACTCAAATGATGTGTCAAAAGTGGGTGCTATCTTTAAAAAATTCAAAGTTAGTATGAATTTTAATAAGCACTTGACTTTTAATTCAAACGTTCATTGATATTCTGAAATTATATGCAATTCAGAATCGAACGGTACCTAGTACATCTCTCTGCGATAGTTAGATGATGAAATAGCATGTGGTGGGGCGTATTTTTTTCAAGACTGTAATTTGGTAGACATAACACTAATAACCCATTTGTCATATTAAAATTGTCTTTCAGAGTAATTATTAATCGCTATAATCGTCCTAAATGAAAATTTATCAAGATTGCATAAAGTTGCAATAATTATGCACAGATTAATAGTTATTTGCTGTTTAAAATACCTTTTCTAGTTGCATAAAAAAGCTACTTTCTAAAATTTTTTTCCTTTCCTGTTATTTTAGTTCTTTTTTGCTTTTTAATTCTTTTATTTCTTTTTATATCTTTCATATCTTTTGATTTCTTTTATTTAACCTATGATAAAATTATAGCATTAGTATGCTTTCAGACACATTTGTAAAATTTTAAAATGAAAACAATTATGTTTCTTTCACTATTGATTTTCATTGAGAAATGTTATTGATAACATTCCTGTGCTATATAGAGTCAATGAAAACCTATTCCAGAAGATATACATTTTAATTTTATACGCGAAGAGTCATTATTTTAAACTACATGCAATTTAATTAAATGGGACAGGGTTTTATCTTACGAATTTTAAATTGCACTTTTCTTGTGAGTATTTACTAAGTTTTGTTCAAATAGTGACTTTCAACCTTGCAATTAATCTTT
Organism: Maratus speciosus; assembly: GCA_963932465.1. Lineage (NCBI taxonomy): Eukaryota > Metazoa > Arthropoda > Arachnida > Araneae > Salticidae > Maratus > Maratus speciosus. The sequence goes on from OZ010791.1 coordinate 294,702,218, forward strand.
AAATAAATGTTACTAAAATGGTAGTTTAAATATAGAAAAATTAAATTTCATTTCAGATTATTACTATTTGAAGGATTTGTTGTATATTCGGAAAAGTTAACATTAAGATTTGAAATTAATGTAATTATCATTAAGATGATGTTCAAGATACTTTGAATAACATAAAGATTAACAGTTATTTGTCAGATACTAAAATTAGGTAGACAATTAAATTGCATTTAAGTAGTACAATTGTTTTTGAAGAAAAAAAAATAAAGAAATAGTGATAAAACTGATTAGATTTACCTTACACTGTTAAAAATATTTGGTCAAAGTTAAATTATTCAATGGTACAAAATAATGAGACGAAATACAAACTCGTTCTTTTTAACTTTAAAAAAATCTTATTCATGTTTTAATCTCGGTGATGCTTGAAATACTTTGAATAATAATAAAAAAAATAATAGTTATTCGCTAGATACAAAAATTAGACAAACAGTTAAATGGTATTTAAGCAGTACAGTTATTTTGTAAACGAAAAGTAATATTGGTGATACTGACTAGATTTATTTTACACTGTTAAAAATTTTAGTTAAAAGTTAAAACCATTCAATAGTGTAAAGTAATAAGACGAAACAAAAATTCGTTCTTTTTAATTAAAAAAAAAACCTTATTTATGTTTTAATCTCGATGACATTTAAAATGCTTTGAATAAAATAAAAATTAATAATTATTAACCAGATATTAAAATTAGACAGACAATTAAGCTGTATTTAAGTATTACAGTTATTTAAAATAAAAAAGATAAATATTGTTAAAACTGGCGAGATTTACCTTACACTATTAAATTTTTTAATTCAAAGTGAAACCATTCAATGGTGTAAAATAACGAGACGAAAAAAAAAATCTCGTTCTTTTTAACTTTAAAAATTCTCATTCATGTTTTAATCCCGATGATGTTTGAAATACTTTGAATAAAATAAAATTAATAGTTATTCCTTAGGGCACTAAAAGTAGACAGACAAATCGTATTTAAATTATGCAGTTATTTTTAAAAAGAAAACCATTAAATGGTGTAAAGTATTGAGACGAAACACAAACTCGTTCTTTTTAACTAAAAAAAAAAAAAAAAAAAAAAAAAAAAAATTCTTATTCATATTTTAATCTCGATGATGTTTAAAATACTTTGAATAAATAAAAATTAATAGTTATTCGCTAATCTTGATGGTGTTTTAAATACTTTGAAGAAAATAAAATTTATAGTTGTTTGCCAGACACTAAAATTAGACAAACAATTAAATTGTATTTAAGTATTAGAGTTATTTCTTGAAAGAAAAGAAAGATAAATAGTGATAAAACTGGCGAGATTTACCTTACACTATTAAAAGTTTTAGTTCGAAATTAAACCACTCAATGGTGTTGTGATGTTGAAAGTAACATATCATCACATATCATTATATATCTCCTTTTTAAAATTAAATTCCCCATTTTAAAATTTAATTTCTCCTTTCATAATTATAAACTGGATCAAAACTTCCTCTCCTTTCTAAAAAGAATATATCTATTTCTTCTTCTCTTTTGCGCATTAGTTTTCAGTTATTTAAGTTTTTCCAAGTTCACCCAAAGCCGTTAATAAAGTAAATCAAAAACAAATCTTTTTCTGATCCTAAAATCATTAGCTGTTCGAGCATACTTTCCTTCAGTTAACGAATATATACAAAAAGAAAAAAGTTATTTTTTGACCATATGCTCCAGTTCTAGCAGTTATTTATACACCCAGTGTTAATTTTCAGTTTGATAGTCAATAAAAATGCCTTTTTGGCCGCAAATATATACTCTGTTTATATTAAAATCTGCGCCCGGCATCTGCGTTACTGCTTCTAAATGCTTATTTCCCATCAGTTAGCTTTGGCATTAGTATTTGTACGTTGAAATGTTAAAACGCCAATCAACGGTCCTTTTGGCTACTTTTTAATTCAAAGTTCCATTAAGTGATATATCTTTGGGGCTATAACGGTCCAGGCTACCAAGATTTTTTCTCGACACATTGGCAACGATATCTGACAAATTATTCACTTCCTTCTCTGTATATCGTACTGTTACAAGCTGACTGAAAGGGTCCCTCTCTGGTACTTACATTCTTCATGTCTACAGCCAACAAAGCTATTCTGTCCTCAAATTTGCAATGTCCTTCTTTTCGTTCTTATCTTTATTATTCAAGGGTCTACGGTTGTGGATTACGATTATTAAATAATTAAATAAATAAAAAATAATTAAAAAAAACGCAATAATCTCAATTATTAACACAGTTAATCGCGAAAATGTTTTCGCTACAGATCATGATCTACTGTATAGGTGTAAAGTAATGCGCTGAAACAAAATAGTGTTCTTTTTAGCTTTAAATAATCACATTCATGTTTTAATCTCGATGTTGTTTGAAATACTTTGAATAAAACAAAAATTTATAATTATTATCCACATACTAAAATTAGACCGACAATTAAATTGAATTTAAGTAATACAGTTATTTTAAAAAAGAAAACCATTCAATGGTGTAAAGTAATGAGACGAAACACAAACTCGCTCTTTTTAACTTTAAAAAGTCTTACTCATGTTTTAATCTCGATGATGTTTGAAATATTTTGAATAAAATAAAAATTAATAGTTATTAGCCATATACTAAAATTAGACAGACAGTTAAATTGCATTTAAGTAGTACAGTTATTTTTAAAAAGGAAAAAAAAATGATATAACTAAATTTACTTTACACTGTTAAAAATTTTAGTTCAAAATTACACCCTTCAGTGGAGTAAGGTAATGAGAGGAAAAACAAACTCGTTTTTTTTTTAACTTTCTTATTGATGTCTTAATCTCGTTGATGTTTGAAATACTTTCGATAAGAATACATATTTCAAATGAAAATTCAATTTTCATTTGAAATATTGTATCCAAGGCGAATGTTTCTCTCTGGAATAATTTCCGTGTATTAATACATATATATTCTCTATATCCTAACGCTGTGCAGATAGTTTAATCGCATTTAACTCGTACAATTATTTTTTTTTAAATCCAAGAGATATAAATATCATAAAAGATCAATTTTAACTGTGGTTCATGCCGCACAAAATTTGATCTTTTTATTTATTATAAATTTTACTTTTTTCCCCCTTGAAACGAATATGTATATATTTACATGTTCATCTGTAAAAGCTGCAACGTTAAATTTTATTTTTAATATTAAATATTTTGGAATTCGACCACGTGTAAAATCTGATATATCATTTTAAAGGATACTTTAAAAGACATGTTTTTCAAATAATCTTTTGGGAAATTTTTTTATTTTTGTGTACAGAAAATTTTATGTCATTTCTAATGTCACCATTTCTTTTCTCTGTACATATAAAACGCACGTCCCGTGAAAGTTTTGAAAAGGCAGATGACATAGTAATTCAGATTTCTTTAAAACACGTTATTTGATTAAAAATTGCAGTTAAGGGTGTATTTCGATCCAAACTGCTTATTTTCTGATTCCTTTTAAAATTCATTTTTGCTCTCAAACGTATCAAACTGGGAAATTCTTTTATTTAGAAACTATATAATGTGACATGCTTCTTAATTTTTTGATAAATGCAGAAAATACTGTAAAAAACGCTGTCAAAGTTGGCGTTTTGAACCGAATTTTCCGAAGCGGGCGATCTGGGAATGAAAAAAGTCCTTCCGGCCAGTGCCGGGAGGAAGAGGTAGCTTTCATATTCCTTATTTTTAAAAAGCAAGCTTATATTATTCAAACACAAGAAGCTCAATTTAGTGGAAACCGATTATAGGAGATTCAATACTAATTTTTATCAATACTAAATCATTATGAATGAGAATTTCGCAAAATTAGTCAGATTTATCCAAGCTGCTTTTATTTAAAGTAACTTATATTTGGTTGCCAACTTCGGCGATATCTTGAAGTTCCTACCATTTTAAGACAACATGGTGGATGAGGCTAACCAGTGAACTTGGTCGAGACCTTAGTAATTCCTGTGCACATGCTCACTCACATCGGAATCGGTTGATATATACAAGTGCTGTCGCAGGCAAAAAATCAGATTTTTCAAAATGTCACACACATTAGAAATTGAAACTGCTATATTTGAGCCATTTTTTAAGATAAAGACAAAACAAAAAATGCTCCAGAATCCTTATATCATGGTCAAATACTTAAGAAAGAAACCCTTTTCAATTTCTAATTTTTTTGCACCTCACTTTAAATATAATTTTTTATTTAAATTAATGGCCTCTATTTTGAAACAAGATAGCTGATGAAGCTGGCCAGCGAACTTGGTCGAGAGATTACGATATACTATCCACATGCCTTCTTACATCAAAATAGGTTAATAAATACGCGTGTTATCACGTGACAAATATCAGATCGTTCCAAAATGTCAGCCATGCTAGAAATTCAAAGTGCTATAATTCAAGCATTTTTTAAGATATATACGAAACAAAAACTGCTCTGGAATCTTTGTATCAATGTCAAAAACATAAAAAAATTCTTTTTCATTTTTCAATTTTTTGATAACTCATTTTAAATTTAAAATTTAATTTTTTTTTAAAAATGGCAGCCCTTTTGAAACAAGATGGCGAATGAAGCTAGTCAACGAACTCGGTCGAGTCATTGGTAAGTACTATGTACACACCAAGTTACATACAAAATAAATCCATCATAAATACGTCTGTTATCGCGTGACAAAAATCAGGTCGTTTCAAAATGTCAACCACAATAGAAATTCAAAATGCTATAACTCAGCCATTTTTTTAGATATAGACGAAACAAAAACTGTTCCGGAATCTTTGTATTAAGGTCAAACACATACAAAAACAATCTTTTTCATTTTACAATTTCTCTGGTACCTCATTTTAAACTTTAAATTTTTAAAAAAATGTTAAATGGCCTCCATTTTGAAACAAGGTCGCGGATGAGGCTGGCGAACGAACTCGGTCGAGACATTGGTACGTATTATGTATACACCAAGGTACATCCAAATCGGTTTATAAATACGCCTGTTATCGCGTGACAAAAATCAGATCGTTTCAAAATTTCAGCCACGCTAGAAATTCAAAGTGCTATAACTCATCCTTTTTTTAAGATATAGACAAAAAAAAAAAACTGCTCCGGAATCGTTGTATCAAGGTCAAACACATAAGAAAAAAATATTTTTCAATATTCAATTTTTTGGTACCACATTTCAAATTTTAAATTAAAAAAAATTAAATGGCCGCCATTTTTAAACAAGATGGCGGATTAAGCTGGCCAACGAACTCGGTCGAGACATTGGTACGTATTATGTATACACCAAGGTACATCCAAATCGATTCATAAATACGCCTGTTATCGCGTGACAAAAATCAGGTCGTTTCAAAATGTCAGCCACGCTTGAAATTCAAAGTACTATAACTCATCCTTTTTTTAAGATATAGACGAAACAAAAACTGCTCCGGAATCTTTGTATCAAGATTAAACACATAAGAAAAAAAATATTTTTCAATTTTCAATTTTTTGGTACCACAATTCAAATTTTAAATTTTTATAAAAAAATTAAATGGCCGCCATTTTGAAACAAGATGGCGGATGAAGCTCGCCAACGAACTCGGTCGAGGCACTGTTATGCACTATGTATACACGAAATTTCATCCAAATAGGTTCATAAATACGAGAGTTACAGTGTGACAAATATCATATATATATATATATATATATATATATATATATATAATCAACTTTTGAACGGAGGGTGGTTTCGGGGTCTGGGGGTCATGATCAATGAAAATATACCAAATTTTTTTTTTAATCGCTTTCCTCCGAACAGCTGCAATAGGTAGCTTTTTGTAATGAAAGCTACCCTAAAATGGTCATACTGAGAAAATAATTGTTTAAAAATCAAATTCTAATTAATTGAGCTGAAAATGAAATTACACGGCATGTTAAACATGTCTTCAGAAATCACCCCAGCAAGTTTCATGTTTTTACTTTTAAAAATGAGTCTGAAAATGTCTCAGCAAATTTCGAGCTGCTGGGGGTGGAAAAATATTTTTTCGAATACACCCTTAAGTAAAAATTAATAATAATAATAAAAAAAAAACAATAAATAATCTCAAAGATTGTAGTGCTTAAAATTCGAACAGGTCCGATGAGAAACGTTAATTTCTCTTGGGAATCAGCAAAAACGTTTATTTAAAAGAAAAAATGAATACATTTTTACGGACAAAAAAGTTTTCCTATGTAGAAATTTTTACTACAAAAATCTTATTTTCGATTTTCACGCCCAAAAGAAATTTCCAGAAGAATTTGTTTAATGTAAGGCTGAAAAACACTATAAAGTTTCATAGCTTTAGGCTGTTATAGAAATTTAGCTATTTAACCGGATGTAGACGCAGTTACTACAGACGGTACAACATGAAAAGTTCTACACAATTCGATCTAATTATCATATTTACATGCGGTTTGTGTATTGATTTATATGCAAAGAGTAATTATTTTGATTTAATGAAATTTAATTTCGTGGGACAGAGTTGCATCTTATGCTTTTTAAATTGGATTTTTCCCTGTGAATATTTATAAAGTTTTGTTTAAATAGTAACTGTCGACCATGCAATTAGTCTTTAAATAAATGTTACTGAAGCGTCCGTTTAAATATAGAAAGTTTACATTTCGTTTCAGATTATTATTAATTTAGAAATTCCGTTATATAAAAAAAAAATCTAACATTAATGTTTTAAATTAAAATTATTTTCATTAAATTGACGTATTTTGAAACATTTACAAATAAAGATCTTAGATAAACAGTAAGGTCATATCGTTTCAACGTTACGATAATTTTAATATTAATAATACTGTGTAAAGTTTACTATTATATTCTGAAAACGAAAATTAAGTTTTTAAAAGTCGCATTTACATTAAATTTATTGAAAGATAATGAGGAAATGTAATCTTAACATCATAAACGTATAAACCGGAATAAATATACAAAATATAACATAGAAACTAGAAACAGAAAAGAAAAAACTTATTTTTATGTAATAGGATTGCACCTTTCCACAGTATCTTGGTAACAGATTTCGATAACCTATAAATTTTGTAACTTATTTCTAAAAACCAATCTAAGTGGCATATATGGTACTGTGCCATTTACCTAATGCGCCCATTTCTCTTTTTCGAATGTGCCGTACTGTTTTTTTCTCAAGAAAGGCATTGCTTATTTAAAACTTGCTATATATGTGAACACACGTGTGTTTTAATCGAAGAACACTTTAGCTGAGAAATTTCATGAATATTGTATATCTCAGAAACAGAAGTAATTCGTTTAAGACGAATGTAATGGACGTTCAATAATAAATTGTCTGTTTCAAAGGTACTCAGTACTTCTAAAGTTTCGAGCTTCCAGGAGAAAGTTTATTTAATACTTTTTAGGCTGAAACAATCCTAAAATTCATTGTCAATTGTTTTCGATGACTCCAGTCAACTAATTTCTATTTTTATCCAATCTTATCATGAATCGTGTTCAAAGGACGAATCCAGGCAATCTTTAAAGGCGCCAGAGGTCAGAAACCAGACTGTTTTTCCCATTGTTTCATCTCGTGGTAAGATTCATATTCATTGTTGGAGTAGGGTTCATGTTTTTCTTAGCACAGCATGAAATCATCTGCGTGAAATATACTACATAAAGCATAAATATATAATGAATTATATACTTATGCTTTATTCTGCGAATATAAAATTAAAAATAGTTAAAGCAAACCACTCTTTTTTAAGTATCGAATGTTTATCTTAAAAATCACACCTATTTCACGACTGCAATTCATGTTCATCCAAAACAATTTCCTTTACAATACGTTAATTTAACGTGGGCCCCGGTTGTGGAAAATTAGCCGCCTTAATTTAAGTTTGGTAGAAAGCAAGAACTAGTGAATTTATTATGTATAGTTCTGTTTTTTTAGCTATGTCAACAGGAAAGGAAAACAAGTGGGTAAGTGTGATCACAGATCGCACAGAGGGTTTCGTTTAATATTCCTTTCAAAACACTTTATCCTTTTGAAAAATCTGTTAGTTCCACATTTCGCAACCAGGGGCGCGCTCTATTCTAAACAAACCTCTATCCGAACGAAACTCCGTTTTACATACTATCTGTAGATATATTAGTCGAGGGGATTGGGCCCATAGCACCCGAGATAAGTATGCGTCCCTGGTGGTAAAAAGTGGAACTAAAATATGTAAGGCTATGGTGCATAATATGAAAGAATGGTGAAAGGGGTGTCGGCAAAAGTTGGAAAAGTGCTCCCCGGGTGAAAAGGGCGGGGGTTAAAAAAACTGCTTAAAATACACAAGTTAGAGCCCAGAGGAGAAATAATATAAGACTTTTTGAAAATTTTATGATTTGTCGTGTAGTCTGAGGTATTCAGCCGAGAAGTCTGAGGTCGTATGCAAAAATTCATGTCTCCAACTTAATTAAGGGCTCTCTTAGAAAGAATTCCTTAAAATATTTAAGTGGTAGCTCAAAGGGTTAAACGTAAGACTTTTTCAAGATTTTATGATTTGTCGCTTGGCCTCAGGTGTTCTGCTATAAGTATGCAAAATTTCAAATCGCCAATTTAATAAGGGGCTCAGTTAGAAAGAATTGCTTAAAATACGCATGTGGGAGCCCAAAGGGTTAAATGTACGACTTTTTCAAAATTTTATGATTTGTCGCATGATGGTGTTCTGCTATAAGTATGCAAAATTTCACACCTCCAACCTAAATATGGTCTCACTTAGAAAGAATTTTTAAAAATACACATGTGGGAGCCCAAAAGGTTAAATGTACGACTTTTTCAAAATTGTATAGTTTGTAGTTTGATCTGAGGTGTTCAGCTATAAGTATGTAAAATTTCACGCCCCCAACCGAATTAGGGACTCACTTAGAAAGGATTGTTTAAAATAAGCATGTGAGACCCCAAAGGGTTAAACTTACAACTTTTTCAAAATTTTATGATTTTTCGTTTGATGTGAGGTGTTCAGCCATAAGTATGCAAAATTTTATGCCTCCAACCTAATTAGAGGCTCACTTAGAAAGAATTGTTTAAAATACACATGTGGGAGCCCAAACGGTTAAATGTACGACTTTTTCAAAATTTTATGTTTTGTCGTTTGGTCTGAGGTGTCCAGCTATAAGTACGCAAAATTTCACGCCTTCAACCTAATTAGGGGCTCACTTAGAAAGAATTGCTTAAAATACACATTTGGGAGCCCAAAGGGTTAAATGTACGACTTTTTCAAAATGTTATGATTTGTGGTATGATGTGTGGTGTTCAGCTATAATTATGCAAAATTTCAAGTTTCCAACATGTATAGTTTCTGAGAACGGGCTCTGTGAGACGGACAGACAGACGAACGCCTAGACAGACAGAGGAGCGAGACGAATAGGGTTCCGTCAGATGAACGAAACCCTAAAAAGCATCATTTAAACTATTTGATCATAATTTCAAAATAGTTTAATCAAGGTATAATAATAATTTATTCAATAATAATTAATAAAAGTGTATCTATTAAAATTTATATTACACTATTTGTTTTTTATTTATATTTTTAATTTGTATTTTCTAGTGTTTATAATATTTCACCGCTGCAATTTGATAGCCAGTTTGCATATCTTAGCCAGAGTGGTCTGGCGCACAACTGTTGTTATAACTCGTATACTGTTGTAACCATAAAGAATGTCTGACGATTTATCACGTGCGACTGCTTAACGGAAATGACGTAAAATTATTTTTTAAATTTATAATTGAGTTTTAAAAATATTAAATTATTATGTGTCATCGGAAACACACATGATTTTTACAATTCTAACACATCAGAAAGTGAGTCAAAATTCGATTCTCTTTACATACAAAAGAAGAATTTAAGTAAACTAAAAAAAGATGTAAAACAAAACTAAAATTATATTATTTTTGCTGTTTAAAAGCGATCATTTGTTTTATTGAAAAAATTATGTTGCGTCGATGTGATGTATTTAACTCTTTCGGGCTCGACTTTTTAAAACTTTGAAAATATTTTTAAGTTTAAAAAATTAAAAGTAACTATACAAAAGACGAAAATTATGTTACATTGAAAAAAAAAATCATTTATTGTGCATTATTTATTGAAATCGTATGATGATAATATTTTGGGTACTATTAATCTTAATATTAATTGCAATAAGGTTTTGCAATAACTTTTGAAAACGATTGAAAAATGTCATCTTATAACATGATTAAATATACCGGATGTCCTAAAATGGACTGGCTGATTTTAAAATTCAGTCCTAAAATGGACTGGCTGAATTTAAAATTCAATACCTTGCAAATGGAGACAACTATTAAAAAAATCTTGCTGGAGGGTTATGTAAGATGTCTAGAGTTTTTTTCGCAACGATTTTCGATTTTAGTTTAAAAATAGCAGCGATAGATGGCGCTGTAGCAATAGGCGCTAAATCGGACCTGTTTTTGGGCTTCCCCGTTCGCTCTGTATTGAAGCGTAAGAAGGAGGTTAAATTTATGGAGTGATTCACACTCGCCAATGCAATTTTGAACTTAATGGCCAAATCAAGAATCGCTGTAAAGAAGAAAAAAAAATCATGACATCTTACACAGCCCTCCAGCAAGAATTTTTTAATAGCTGTTCTCATTTGCAAATTATTAAATTTTAAAGTCACTCAGTCCATTTTAGGACACCCGTTATATAACAGCTTTCCAATATTTTCTTTTTTCTTTCTTCTATATACATAAGAAGACAGAATGAATAAGGCTTTGCAATTTTACAATCTTAGCGAAAATGTGCCCAGGCCGGAATTCGAACCCACAAACCTTGACTTTAATTGCCAATCCTGTACCATTTGAGCTATCTGGAGGACTCTCTGGCCAACACAGTATTCGCTCAGAACAACCATTTGATCATGACATCAGAGCTGTTACTCGAAACAGTACAACAGAATAAACCGCAGTGGTTCTGGGTTCGAGATCCGGACTGGACACATTTTCGCTCAGACGGGAAAATTACGACAAATTTGAATTACACTGCTCAAAACAATTAAAGGATATTGCAGTTTTAGGTGGATTTTGTATCTGGTAAACTGTTTAGCTGATTGATACATGGTCGACAGACATAGTAGGTTATATGAGAATAAATTACACATGTTTGGCAGAAAAAAATGCATTTTATTGCGCATTTGTGTACTAAAGGAAAAAAACACAATTTGTGCATATGAGAAAAAAGGAATAAGAAAAGGTGTTTTCTTCAAAGAAAATCATTTTCAGTAGGGGGTATGGTTTCCACGGGCGGCCAGCAACGTTGAACACCTTTGAGGCATGGACTCAATGAGGCTATTAATGACGAGTTGGGGTATTCTGCCCCACTCTTCCAGAAGAGCTCTTTCCAGTTCTTGGAGAGTTTGTGGGAGTTGTTGGCGGCCAGAAACTCGTCTTCCTAGAGCGTCCCAAACGTGCTCGATTGGATTCATGTCTGGAGAACACGCTGGCCATTCCATTCGAACGATTCCTTCCTCGAAAAGGAAATCCTCCACCAGGTTTGCACTATGTGGCCTGCAGTTATCGTCCATTAAAATGAAGTTATCTCCGATTGCTGCAGCGTAAGGGACTACAATAGGTCTGAGGATCTCATCCCTATATCGGCGACCAGTCAGAGCTCCATCTCGAATGATGTAGAGGTCAGTGTGCCCGTCAATGGAGATGTCACCATACACCAACACTCCTCCACCGCCAAATCTGACACTTTCGTGCACGAACGCAGGATTATTCCTACTGCCACGGTCCCTCCAGATGAAAATACGCCTATTATCCGGATGCACAGAAAAACGGGACTCGTCAGAAAACAGAATATTGCTCCATTCATTTCTCCTCCAGTTGACATGCTCGGTTGCCCACTCCCTGCGGTCGCGACGATGCCTTGATATTAATCTAACACATACCATCGGTCGGCGAGCATACAGACCTACAGCATGGAGCCGGTTTCGGACAGTCTGAGTTGAAATCGTGGTGCCTGTAGCCGAGCGAAAGTGTTGTTGGAGAAGAGTAGCGTTCATGGTTCGGTGTCTCCGAGCTGTTAACGCTAAATACCGATCTTCATTGGGCATTGTTGCCCGTCTACGACCTTGCCCTGGTTTCGGCCTGCACATCCACTCTCCAAAAAACGGTTCCAGATCCTGGAAAAGACATTTTGTGACACTCCAATGGCTTGCGCTATTTCGGCTTGAGTTTGGCCCCCTTCTAACCTACCAACATTTCTCAAAGCTTCTGAATCTGTCAAATGACTTCGCTGAGACATCGTACTCATCGAAACAAAGCAATCACTGAATGCCGATCATCCTTGTCTTCATTCTCTTTTATCCAGTTGAAAGTCAAATTTCATTCGCTGCCGCTGAAGCGACGTTTATGACGTCGAACTCAAAATTTGCATACTCCACAGTTTGAAAACCAGAAAAATTTTCATTTGTGATTCTCTTCTTCTATTTTCGGCAAAAAAATTTTCGTTTATATCTTTATTTTATATAAAACTTTAAATATCCTTTAATTGTTTTGAGCAGTGTATTTACCCATCGTATGGCTGTGTTTAAAATTCCTTAATATATAGTAATACAATTTTGCTTGCACATATTTTTAAAAATAATTTTTATTTTTATCATGAATTTGTATGTTTATTATATTAATTATGCTCATTTCTGAAATAGATTTAAAAAACAAAACATAAATATTTAGTATTTTCCATATTTTTCAAACAACTGGAGGTGTACTATGCTTCCCAAATAAATATTTCACTTCTGAATGTTAATCTCTAAAAATAAAAAAATGCGATAAAAGATAGGTAGGATGTTAAAAGCAATAAATAAATTCCATATCATTATGAATTTATTCTTAGGGAAAGTAGCAGATGTAATATTTCACGTTGGATTACCTGTCATTCTGTGCAAACTCAATTTGTTTCGTGCAAAATAATACAGGATTAAAACACAGCTACTTGAGAAAGTGTCAAACAAGCGCCTAGATAAAGCGGATTATTTTATTTAGCTAAAGTAAATAGCATTTACATATGTCAAAATAAATACACTGTTTTTCGTTCTATTTAATTTCCGCAGAAGTAAATATCCTTTGAAAAAGAGTTGCTATAGAATTATGAAAACAGCATTTACATATTTGTTTAGAAAAACGCATTTTTCTATTCATAATTTAAAGTTATGAAAAAAAAATATTTTCGGAATATTTTTTAAATATGGGAGAAAAATTTATGAAACAATTACAAACACTAATGATTCTCTACTTATGGGGTATGTATGTATGTAAAGTATATGTATGAAAAGTGGGGAGGGAGAGCGAGAGAAAAAATTTAAATAAAATATAAAAATTTAGTATTTTCTAAACAACTTTTCTAAACAAAATAAATTCCATATTATAATGAATTTATTCTCAGGGAAAGTAGCAGATGCAATATTTCACTTTGGATTCCCTTTCATTCTGTGCAAACTCAATTTGTTTCGTACAAAGTAATAAAGTATTAAAACACAGCTACTTGAGAAATTGTCAAACAAGCACATAGATAAAGCGGATTATTTTATTTAGCTAAAGTAAATAGCATTTGAATACGTCAAAATAAACACTACTTTTCGTTCCACTTAATCTCTGCACAAGTGAATATCCTTTCAAACAGAGTTGCTAAACTGTAAAAAAAAAAAAAAAAAAAAAAAAAATCTGTAAAGTTACTAAAATTTTTCTAGGAAACTGGGATTTCTAGAACTTTTTATGTAACGGCAACAAGAAAAATTTCTGTAACAGACGCTGCTACAGGAATTTTTCTTGTCGCTGTTACATAAAATGTTCTAAGAATTCCAGTTTCCTAGAAAAACTTTAGTAACTTTACAGATTTTTTTTTACAGTGTACAGAATTATGAAAACATCATTTACAGATTTATTTAGAAAAACGCATTTTTCGATTCATAATTTAAGGTAAATGAAAAAAATTATTTTATTTTGGGAATATTTTTTAAATATGGAAGAAATTTGTGAAACAATTAAAACGTACAGTGACCTCTCATTTATGCGCCTCTCAGTTATACGCGTCTCTCAGTTATATGCGAATTTCGTAAGGTTCCGTCACGAGGAATAGGAAAATAAGGCTGTATATATCTCACTTATAAGCGGAACTTTGAATTGTCTCTCTCACTTATACGCGGAAATAAAATGTAATTTGCAAACTATGAATTAATTTGCGAAAAGTTTTTTTAACCTATAAAAAAAAAATCTGCAGGTGTTAAGGTCAAAAGACCGCTCCGCAAATCGCCTGAAAGGGTGGAGAAGTTGTTACAATTAGACTTTTCACCCTCTCCCTCAGTTCTAATGGTTTCTTCTTTCTTTTCTTTCTTTCTGTTTTATTTTTATCAAGCTACTCGCGTGTTTCTTGTCGTCTTTTCTATTACGGTAGCATCTGGATTTTATTTTTGTTTTCTTTGTGCAATAAAAATTAGCAAAAGAAAGTTAACAATTTCGTTCAAAATGGAGGTTATACGAGCAGCAGAAAATGAGCCTAAACTGTCAAAAATACGTTTAGCTCGAAAATTCGATTTGCCAGAATCAACACTCAGAGGGATTTTAAAGAACAAGGACTCGATCTAAAAAATGAGCAGTGAGTATTCTACATAAGCGAAGAAACGATCAAGAATTTAGAAAGAAAAATTTGCGATTTTAGAAACCACTTTAATTCAGTGGTTCAGAGAAATGAGAGCTTCTAATTTACCCATTAGTAGTGAATTATTCAAAGAAAAAGCATTCACATTGTCATCAAATTGGAAATCGAAAATTTTTCGACTTCTTGGAGATGGCTAGAAAAACTTAAGAAAAGACACGGTTTAGCAGATCATTGTCTGAGTGGTGAAAGCGCAGCTGTTTCAGATTCAACTGTTAATGAATGGATTGCAGATCTTCCAAATTTAATTCAAAACTTTGAAGTTAAGAACATTTTAACTGTGACGAAACAGGTTTATTTTACCGTCTTTTACCAAATAAAACGCTGGATTTTATGGGGGAAACATATCATGCTGGCAAACACAACAAAGAAAGAGTGACTGTGCTTTTATGTTGCAATGCGGACAGATCAGAAAAGTTACCGCCAATAGTTATTGCTAAATCAAAGAAACCAGTGTTTAAAAAATGTGAAGAAATTGCCATGTTCTTATGCAAGTAGTCCCAAATCGATTTTTTTAGACTTTTTGAAAGAATTTGATATGAAGATGGCAAAAAAAGAAAGAAACGTTCTGCTATTTATGGACAAGTGTCCCGCCCATCCTCCAGATTTCCCATTGCTGACACATACACGAGTTATATTTTCCCCTGAAAATTGTACTAGCAGACTCCAGCCATTAGATCTCGGTATAATAAGGTCAGTTAAAGTGCAGTATAGGAAAGATTTGGTGAGAAGAATGTTCATATCACTAGTGCAAAAAAAAAAGGAATTCAAGAAAATTTGGATTCTGGATGCTATGCATGTGTTAGTTTCCTCTTGGAATAACGTAACAGCCACAACAATTTCTAACTTCTTTAGAAAAGTGTCTTTTTTCATTCAAATGATGTTGAAATTATTCCATTACAGTGAAATGAAAACAACAGCAATGATTTTAACGTAGACGTGGAAGAATGGAAAAGCATAAGCCACGATTCTCTTTCTTTTCAAGATTTCGTCAATGTTGATGAAAACTTAACGTCAACGGCAATAAGAGATATTGAAACTGTTTTTGAATTTTTGATGACGTGACAGTTGAAAAAGAAAGAGAAGATAATGATGAAACTGTTACTGTAATTGTCCCATCTTATGCTACTGCTTTAGGAGCCCTGAACACTTTGAGATGTTACTTTCAAAATGCTAATGCAGCATCAAATACAATCACACACTTTAATGCATTAGAAAAGGTCGTTGTACAAACACGACCTAAGCAAAAACAAACGATCATTATTGACTTCTTTAAAGAGGACTAATTAGCATTCTATTCTTTTGTAAGTACTACATCTTTTTCTATGTAAAATTAAATTTTACGTTTATTGTATGTTTTTAGACTAAATTTTAAGTGAAAGTGTAAGAATTAAGAAAGTGTAAGAATAGTGAAAGTGTAAGAAATTTTTTTAAAGTATGATATACTAATATTACACCCTTTTTATTTTATAAAATGTTATTAATCCTAATTCTTATATTGCAAAATGCTTTTTACCACCCCCATAATGTGTATAAAGGATAACTACATCAACATCCTCTCAGTTATGCGCTGCTCTCAGTTATGCGCGATTTTAAACCAATTTCTTCAAACTCGTATAAGTGAGAGGTGACTGTACTAATGGTTCTCTACTTATTTATAGGCCATACTAAAGTACATGTAAAAAAAGGGGGAAAGGGAGAGAGAGTAAAAATGCTCGGTTCTTAATTTAACGAAAAAGCTTAATTCAATCAAAGAAAAAAACAAGGACGAAATTCCTGTGCCCAGCATAGAATATGAAATACTTTCCAACATATTCAAAATACTGTAACAAAACTTCACAGTTTATTAAGGTGAAAGGTGATGTCTAAATAAACAATTTGAAAAACACATAACGCATTTGAAAACACAGTTTCTGAAATTAGTATCAATAGTCGGAAAAATATCAGATTTTTTTTGTGCAGCCTGAGGATTTATTGATACGAGGGTGTATCAATAAGTTTTTGCCCTCACATAGAAATAATTGAAATTTATGAAATTTCTACATTGTATAGTGCTTTTCTACATAGTCACCACACATTTCTGCAAACGGTATTTCAAAGAGAGAGGGGAGGATGTATTCCAGGAGGCGCAATAGTGGACCCAAAGGGGGTCATTTTTCTAACTTTTGCCGATCCCCACATGTGACATATTGTTAGAAAGGCCTGTGACTACTTATTCATGCTATGCACCTCCCGAGCCTCTTACCCTAAATTTGCCCTCCGGGGAGGGGGGGGGGGCATGAATGATGTCCGCAAAATTATAAAAAGTGTTTAAAAAAGTTTAAAAAGTTTTTTTCTGAGGATTTAAAAATTTGAAAATAATGTTTGAAATTTAATTATGCTAGAGGAAGTGTCGGGAGCATACACCACGGTTATTTTTATGATAATATTAGAACTCCGTACGGTTTTAGGTAGCTTTCATTAGAAAAAGCTACCTATTGCAGCCGTTCGGAGGAAAGCGATTTCAAAAAATTTTGGTATATTTTCATCGATCATAACCCCCTGACCCCGAAACCCCCCTCCGTTCAAAAGTTGATATATATATATATATATATATATATCTGATCTTTGTCACATTGTAACTCTCTTATTTATGAACCGATGTGGATGAAATTTCGTGCATACAGAGTGCATACCAATGTCTTGACCGAGTTCGTTGGCCAGCTTCATCCGGCATCTTGTTTCAAAATGGCGGCCATTAAATTTTTTTTTTAATTTAGAATTTGAATTGTGGTACCAAAAAATTGGAAAATTAAAAATATTTTTTTCTTATATGTTGGACCTTGATACAAAGATTCCGAAGCAGTTTTTGTTTAGTCTATATCTTAAAAAATGGCAAAGTTATAGCACTTTGAATTTCTAGCGTGGCTAACATTTTGAAACGACCTGATTTTTGTCACGAGATAACAGGCGTATTTATGAACCGATTTGGATATACCTTGGTGTATACATAATACGTACCAATGTCTCGACCGAGTTCGTTCGCCAGCTTCATCCGCCATCTTGTTTCAAAATAGTGGCCATTTAAAAAAAAAATTTAAATTTAAAATGAGGTACCAAAATATTGGAAAATTAAAAATATTTTTTATATATGTGTTTGACCTTAATACAAAGATTCCGGAACAGTTTTTGTTTCGTCTATATCTAAAAAAATGGCTGAGTTATAGCATTTTGAATTTCTATTGCGGCTGACATTTTGAAACGACCTGATTTTTGTCACGCGATAACAGGCGTATTTATGAACCGATTTGGATGTAACTTGGTGTGTACATAGTACATACCGATAGTCTCGACCGAGTTTTTTGGCCAGCTTCATTCGCCATCTTGTTTCAAAAGGGCTGCCATTTAAAAAAAAATTAAATTTAAAATGAGTTATCAAAAAAGTGAAAAATGAAAAAGATTTTTTTATGTGTTTGACCTTGATACAAAGATTCCGGAGCAGTTTTTGTTTCGTATATATCTTAGAAAATGGTTGAATTATAGCACTTTGAATTTCTAGCATGGCTGACATTTTAAAACGATCTGATATTTGTCACATGATAACACGCGTATTTATTAACCTATTTCGATGTAAGAAGGCATGTGGATAGTATATCGTAATGTCTCGACCATGTTCGCTGGCCACCTTCATCAGCCATCTTGTTTCAAAATGGAGGCCATTAAATTAAAAGAAAATTATATTTAAAGTGAGGTGTAAACAATTAGAAATTGAAAATATTTGACCATGATATAAGGATTCCGGTCTTTATCTTAAAAAATGGCTCAGGTATAGCTGTTTGAATTTCTAAAGTGGGTGACATTTTGAAAAATCTGATTTTTTTACCTGCTACAGCACTTGTATATATCAACCGATTCCGAGCATGTGCACAGGAATTACTAAGGTCTCGACCAAGTTCACTCGTTAACCTCATCTGAAAGCTACCTCTTCCTCCGGCCCTGGCTGGAAGGACTTTTTTAGAAATTAAGTCCTATTTCTATTGGTTGCAAAATAAAATACACTGGAATGCAAGTACTTTTTTAAGTTATACTCGTGTGTAAGTCGACTCGCGTATAAGTCGACCCCCTAACTTTCGAATGCAAATTCTGGAAAAAATCAAAAACCCGCGTATATGTCGACCCCCTAATTTTTTGCACAAAAACAAACCAAAAATTTCCCTTGCCAATGCGAAAAGGTGGTAAGTAAACAAAAATAAATCATTGAATTTTTTTTAATGATAAATTATTATTTTTTATATATTTTATATATTATTTTTTTATTCATGCACATAAAATGCCATAATTTTGCAGTATTCGAAGTTTTTGTTTTTGCTTTTTAAACTGACTCCCGTATAAGTCGACCCCCCTAATTTGCTTATCGAAAATTGTCAGAAATTCCTCGACTTATACAGAGTGTCCACGTATAACCTGACCGACCTTTATTTTCGCAACCGTTGGTCCTAGATGCATACTTCCAATTACAAAAATGGTTTAAATAAGGTAAAGAATTATTTTTAAAGCGATTTGGGTCAAGAAAAACATTTATTAAAAAAATTACGAAATTTAAATTTTGATACGGTCCCTCGGTCCCATAACTGATATTTAGTAAAAAATTACTGTGACACTAACAAGTAAGACAGAAAAAATCCCATTCATTTAACATTAAAATTGACCTTGTTATGAAACTTTGAAATGCATGATTTATACCACTTTTTTGTATATCAAAACAGGTGATTTAGACCATGCTTTCAGTGGTTGTGTATAAAGTACTTAAACTTATTTCAAGGTATCTGCGCTTTGAAAGAAATCGTACAACTATTACGATTGACTTAACTTTATTAGTTAAGTTTCAGATTAGTTAAAATAATTGTATTTTAACATATGTTGTATTTTGTAAGGATTTGAGGCTATGATTTATTTTAAGAAAAATTAAGTTATTTCCATAAGGTTTTATTTGACTTGCAACGATCATCTTTCCAGTTTAAAATTTGTACTCGCACTTTGACTGACTTTCAAATGTCCGATCGAAGTTAAAATTTTACATACTGACTTAAATCCGATTACGTAATATCACTATGATTTTCGTCGCTTCCCACCTTATACATACTTATATTAGAGGATAACACACAAAAATTCGGATAGATTACCGTCAACAAGTTTAAGAAATGGTTTTAGACCACATAACATAAACCTGCCATGGTTGTGTTCTTTAACTTTTATAATTAAGTTTTATGCATTTTTTAACGCTAAATAAAAAAATTACCTTCACTTTTAACTATCATGTCAGGATTTTTCACAAATCGTAAATTTAAAGGTTAAAAAATAGCGAAAAATCTGATACTATAAAATAGGTGTAAGACTTTTTTATTCAGTTTAATTTTATTTAATTCAATAATTTATTCAATTTTGTGGCTTATACTGGGTTTCTTACAGCTAAACAGCTCAGGGGTCCGATGAGGTTGGGAAGGGAGGGGGATCAATTTTAACTTTGAGCTTTTTAACTTTGAAATTGAGAAAAATCCTGACGTGATGGTTTAAAATGAAGGTCATTTTCGGATTCCGCGCTAAAAAATACATGTGAATCAATTTTCAAAAGCTAAAAAACATGGAACAACCCAAAATTTGAATTACGGTGTAATCTAACAGCATTTTAAAATATGTATCACTTTTGTAAAGAATTGAGGCTTTTGTTTTTCATCCTTTTATTTAACAAAAATTCTGTTATTTTTATCCTCTTATATGTTTAGTACAAATTGCACATTTTGCAGTAATATGTCAGAATGATAAAAGATTTCAAATTTATATTGCAATGCTAATTTTACTCTCAATCATTTCTTTAATATATCTGACGAAATTATATTTCTACTAAATTTGTGAATGACCCCTAATTTGCAGCAAAAAATATGCTCCAACTTTAAACAGCTATTACTCGGTCAATTTTAATCGTAGAATAATGGGACTTTTTTTGCCTTACTTGTCAGTGTAACAGGAAAAATTTACTAAATATAACTTATAGAACCGGGGGACCGTATAAAAATTTAGATTCTGTAGTTCTTCGCTAAATTGTTTTTTCGCTACAAACTTTTTTTTATCTTAACTCTGCACGTAATTTTGACCAATTTTGTAATTGGAAGTATGTATCTAGGACCAACGGTTGCGAAAATAAAGGTCGGTCATTTTATTACGTGGACACACTGTATACGTTATATAACTCAAGAACTACTTAGCGAAATGAGCTATAATTTTGGATTCGCATATTTAAAGCTGCTAACAATCAATTTATTTTAAACAACTTATAGGTTGCATTTAATATTTTTCTAAAATCTAATTAAAAAAAAAAATTTTTTTTTCGAAAAGATAATGGATTCTAATTTAGGAAATTTTTAACAGAAATACATTTCTAGAAGCTTCAATGGATATCCAAAATGACCGCTTAGAAGTTCCTGAGTTAAAAAAATCCTGCCGGCTCGGCCTATACAGGCACAGGTAGATTTCAAAGTTAAGTACTAATTTCACAAACAAAAACTAAATGAAGGTAGAGATAAATCCAGTTTAACAAAATTAACTGGCCGCTTTTGACGAGTTTTTAATTTCATTTATCTGTAAGAGCTGGTTTTATCGGAATCATGTTAACCCTTTATTTACTGACAGTACCTATAAGTACACTGTAAAAAAAATCACTGTATCTTTACAGCAAAAAATGCTGGCAATATGGGTGCCAGCAAATTTTGCTGTCAATTTACAGCAATTTTGTTTTCCACGGGTAAACAGCAAACTTGTAAATTAACAGCACTTTTACATTTAATTTTACAGTAATTTTGTTTTTTAGATTTTACAAAAAATTGTATTTTTTCAGCATATTTTGCTGTTAATTTTACAGCACTTTTAACAAGATAACAGTAATTTTTTAGCCTTTATTATTATTTATTTTATATCTAAATAAAATAAAAAATTGCTAAAAAGGTGCATTTAATGTCACAAATATAAAAAGATGTTAATAAGATGTTGTTACATAATAAAACAGTTTTTAAAAACTTAAAAATCTCCAAGATTTCGTGCCGAGTGCTTTCGATCACTATCGCTATTCGATCAGTAGGTGATCGAAAGCGCTAGGCATGAAATATTGGAAGTTTATAAAAACTATTTTATTATGTAATAACATCTTATTAATATCTTTTTATATTTATGACATTAAATGCACCTTTTTAGCAAGTTTTAATTTTATTTCGTTATAGTTTTCAAGGTGAATGCGACATTCTAACGGTATATGTTTTTGTTTTCATATATATACATTTTGTATTTATTTTATTTTATTTATTATTATTATTATTATTTGTAGATATACGTTTGCATCTTCCTCCCCCCCCCGCCCTGCAATGTTTGTTTACTTTGAGTTTTTTTTTTTTTTTTTTTTTTTGTATACTATGATACATCTTTCAAAAACTAAGAGCTCTATAAGTGTTATCTTTATGTCTACTTATATCATTGTTTTAATAACATTATTATATAGTAAATTCTGTTATACATGTGTAAGATACAAATTTAGCACCATAAAGCAAAATAATAAATAAAATAGGAAAATACACCGAAAAAAGCAATAAATCGTAAATTTAACACTATTGTAACTCATTATAAAGAATTTTCCTTATGTGAATTTCAAATGTACTGCGTAATATAACATACATTGAGAACATTCAAAATATCTAATTTCAGCATCTAGTGCTAATTACTTCTTATTGTTCGATAATTATCAAAAGCAAAATGCGATCTGCTGCTTTTGAATGCTGCGACAATAGTAAGCAAACTCTTGGAATATTTTATGGATCAATAAAGAAGTGTATCCAGCTTACACACAATAAATGATTTAAAAATTACATATAAAAAATGTAAAGAAATGCGCGTAAAAAACTAGCATCTATGAAATGTGAATAACTCCGACGGTAAATCGGACCATAAGTCGTAAAATTGTTTTTGAAATTTTAATAAACTATAATAATACATTAAATAAATAAAAACATTTAAATTAGTACAAAAAGCGCACTTAAATCTTTTAGACAATTAAAAAATATTGTATAATTTAGATTAGTAAGGTATGTTAAAATACAAATAACGGAAAAAATGAAATTGCGAAAAATATATAATAGCAAAGCAAAACATATTTCAAAAATATTGATTTTTTTTTTAAATCTGGTACTTTGACACATAAGTAAATAATAACTAAGTCCTATGATGGAAAAAAGAAAAGAAAAATAATAATTTTTTCAAATGTAAATTGGAAATATTCTCTTTTGTTATAATTTAAGACAAAATATTTAACCCTTATACAAATGATTCAAAGCTACTGTCAGTCAACGTTTATATATATGTACGCAAATACAAAATTTGTATCTTACATTATATAAGAGAACTGCCTATTTGATACAGTTATTAAATCAATGATACGAATAAACATAAAAATAAAACTTACTCTGATTTTTTTTAAAATATGTAATCCAGAATTGTATATAAGTATCCAAAATCGCCATTTTGAATTCATAATAGGCACATATTCACACCGACGCTAACATTCGTACGACACTACTTTGCTTTGGCTTGACAGTGTGCCTGTAGGGCAGGTATCTCATCTGGAATGCAGTCCAGGCGGTTTTGCCATTGTTGAAATAACAGCAGTTTACTGTAAATCGATACGGAAGTTAATAAAACGCTGTATTTTAGCGATTCACAGCCAAATCAGCTGTAATTTTTACCGTTTTTTTTTACTGTGTACCATTAAAATAACTTGTTATAAAATTCATTTAATACATCGATTAGTTGTCATACAGTTTAGAATGAGTTATAGATATATTACTTTATCTCCTTCCAAAAGCATTATGGGTTACACAAAACAAAAATATTTTTGAAAAGATGATTTCTTTTGCCTTTGCATTTTTTCAGCTTTCTTGGCGTTGGGGCGGGAGGGGGGGGGGGAGATTTTTGAATTCGGAAATATTCCTATATTTCTATTGTATGAACATTATATTTGTACTTTTCCTAATTCTACAAAATAATAAGAAAAATATTTAAAATAAAAGATTTGAGTGGGGTTATAAATATTGCACAAAATCCCTATAAACTGAAATTTAATGAATCCTTCTAAAATCCTTCTATAAGTTATTAAATGACAATGTAAATCTTCTAATGTAGTTTCAAAAATTCACGAAAAATGCTTTAGAAGATAAAATTTTCATGAATTCATAATTGAGTACATAAAGGGTTAATACGGTAATTTTTTATTCAACCCCTATTTTTTAAAAAGAAGTTTTTTCTATAAGAGTTGATCCTATCGAAAACTTGTCAATATAAATGTTGTACATAATATTAAGAAGATTTATAATCCAAGCGAATTTGATATCATGTGAATTGACGAAGTTATGCATTTTTTTTTCTCCGTTCCCCCGCCCTTTTTTGTTTTGTTTTTAATTTGGTTTTGCTGTAAGAGTTGGTCCTATCAAAAACTTGTCAATGTGAAAATTGTAGATAAGAATAAGAAGATTTATAATAAATTTAAGTGGATTTGATATCTTATGAATAGAAGAAGTTATGAAATTTTAGGGTTCCGTACTTAAAAAGTAAAAACGGAACCATTATAAGATCACTCTTGTATCTGTCTGTCACAGCCTTTTTACTCGTAATCTATTGAAAGCGGAAAGTTCAAATTGGGGGGAAGTAATAAAGACTATTGACCCACATAATTTACTGACTATTAAAAATTAATAAATATATTTAGGAAAAATGTAGAGGGGCTAATTGAGTTACTAAAAAAAATCTCTTTTCTTTATATATAGTGTGAAAGCTTTCGTAACGCTGAACTCAAAAATACATTTCTTGTAATTTTAGGTATTATATTTTCAAAGATATCGTCGAAAATGTAGCGCAAAAGTATGTCCCCCCCCCCCATCTAATTCCGAATCTACTGAAACTAAAATTATGAAAAAATTAGAGGTAGTAGACGTTAATTTAAACTTTGCAGGAAAATTATAGCGATTACCCTAGGTCACATTGTTTTTGAGAAAATCGCATTTTTTCGTTACACACAAATTTTGATTTACGGGCATTCAACGGAAGTGTTGAGCAGCGATGGAGGTACCTATTGTAGCAGAAATATAAAAGCATTGTTGATAATGATTTTCGAAAAAAATCGTCGGTAATTAGCTGAGATATACCCGTTAAAGATACGGACGGTTTGGACACACATAATGACAACAGCGGCGTACCCTATGTATCATCAGCTTTTAAAGGCTAGTTAACAACTTTTAATGATATATATGTGTAATGCAATGTCCAGTAGCGGTATAAAAGCAATAAACGTCAAATTGCTAAAAACAGACTAATTTAACTAGAATGAATAACATAAGTACTATGGGATCGCGACTAGTTTGCATTGAGTGGATCTCTCCATACGTCTCGAGTAACTTTTAAAGTTAATTACAAACATACCTGGGAAAACGCGGCACGGACCAAGGTGGCGTTGCAACTTTGTGACCTCCTTTCGAAGCGCGTTTAGCACAATGCCATATGTTAACTTTGAACAAAGGTTTTGTGTTAGCTACGCTGTAGAAAGAAAGGTTATTACTACGCTGAATTTAGTTTTATGAAATGCAAAATGAAGTTTAATTATGCACTGCTTTTACCGTTAGTACTGAATTAAGTTCATCGTAAACAGATTAGGATAATATTCAAACAATAAGTTATACAGAATAATTATACCTGATATTATTTAGGTTACATATCTTTTTGAATTTTCATGGCATATCTATTTACACTTTTCTAGTATACCCAACCCTACGTTGTATAGTTTTTTACAAATTCTTAGTATTCTTTTAGCAACGGATTTAATAATTTTTTTAATAATACAATTAATAATTAAAATATTTAATCTACGGAACCCTCTGTGCGCGAGTAATACTCGCACTTGATCGTTTTTTTTCTTCTTAAAATCCTATTTTTTTTCGCCCCTTGAGCCCATTTGCAATATAAAAAATCTGTTATATATAAATTTTTGGCCCTTTTCCTAGAAGTAATGATAACTTTAAACTCATTTGATATATATTATAATTAAGAAGTTGTGGTTTTTTCTGCTTTCAGAAAACCCCTACCCATTTCCGCCCCCGTGGTCCGATTCTGCTCATTAATGAGCTTGATCGAGATTTTCTGACCTTTGATTTTATGTCTCATAGTTTGGAAGAGATTTGTGCAGAATTAATGGAAGTTATCGTGTCCATAAAAAAGTGATATATATATATATATATATATATATGTGGATGTGGCTTGCGGTTCCCAAAACAATCTAAACCACATCCTGAATACAGTAAGAGGTGCAGCTAAAATCCCATGAGAACTGACAGAGTAGAAAAATTCTATAAGACAATAAACCTGATGAGTGAGTAATTCTGAACCGCAGCCGGAGGGCTAAGGTTCGATGTAACGTCAGGGTTGTGCTGCGGACTGACCTGGTAAGACGTACCCGGTCAAGCTTCCGAAATATATTGAATGCCGGTAAACTGCCGTAAGAAATTCCCCCTCATCCCCCTAAGCCCTGTATATAGTTAATGTGCTCTGTAAATATAATCTATGCTTAATCAAGACATTAAAACGTGATTATTTCTATACTACGAGTGTTCAATCAGAAGCTTTTACTACCAAAGTTCGACCACAGTCAATCCCACCTATTCTACATGGGCGCTCGACCTCGGCGAATCCAACTATTTATCAAGCCCCTAGACATCCATGAAACTGTTGTGAAATAAAACTTCTGAAATATTTAAGATCTGCGAAGATTCTGTTCGAAGTTTCTCTCCGCAGTTCTGATAAGGAAAGAGCGAGAGAAGGAAGATCTACTGACTTACTTATCTGTTATCGACTCACCCGTTTTCTGTGTGCGTGGTGTGAAAGAAGACATCTGTGATATTTTTTTCGTTCGCAATGGATATAATCAAACCATTCGGCGTTCTCTTTAAAAAAAATGATACCAATTTGGAAGTAAGATTTATTTCTTATTCAGCCATGTTTTTGCAAGATATACGGCCGGTGTTAGCTCAAATTAATTCAGCACGAGTTGAACGAATCAAACTTCTACATACCTTGGTATTCGGCACTGATGAAAATAGAAATAATCGGAAAAAATTACGGAAGTTTCAGGGATTCAAATTTAAAATTGGGGATCCTGAATTTGACGATAAAATCGCTGAAACGGCCAAAAACTTCCCCTTAGCCCAACTCATTTCTAAGGCAAATTTACTTTGTCTAGAGATTGCTGGTAACAAAGCACACATTTCACGACGTATTATTGAAGCCCTTGCAGACCTAACAAAATTCCAGTCCTCCATTTCACCACAAACCGATTCCGAACCCGATGATGAAGATTCTCGCAATACTTTGCAATCCAATCAATTAACGAGTTTTTCTGGTACCACTTTGCAATATAATGCTACGATTTCCCCCCATTCGGCACCGTGACAGTCCATTTCTTTTACCGATTTCGAAAATTTAATTACACAATTTTCCGGCAAGCCGGTCGAAAACATTCTGCAATGGTTAGAAAGATTTGGAGGCTTGGCCACAACATTTCAACTGAATGAGTTGCAAAAATTTCTTTTTGTCGAAAAGACTCTCAAGGGTACTGCATTGTTGTTTGTCCGCAGTGAGTCAGAATTAACATCGTACGCAGCGTTAAAGCAAGCGTTAATACAAGAATTCGCGCATATTTCCACTTCCGCCCAAATACATGAAATGATAGCTTCACGTACTTGTAAGCCCAACGAAAAAATGAGTGAATATTTTTTAATAATGAAAGAGACTGCCCAACGAGCGAAAATAGACGACGCATCACTCATGCATTATGTTATCACCGGTATTAGAGATACACCTAACAATAAAGCAATTCTTTTTGGCTGTCAAACTCTCACCGAATTTAAAAGTAAGCTTCAAATTTATCAGCAAATTTGCGATCAAAGTCCCCACCTTCGCCAGTCACAGCCGCGGCCTACACCTGTTAGTAATAAACCCCTACACACCGAAAAAGCCCCGAAAACAATTTGTTTTTCTTGCGGAGAACCTGAACACCATGCGAAAGATTGTGTACATAAAAACAAAAAAATTAAATGTTTTTCGTGTAATAAATTTGGACACAAAAGTTATAACTGCGCTCAGACCACCCGCCCTAAAGTTTCAAACTCAGACACCTCTCCCCCTGCAATTCGAGTAGTAGAATTGGATAAACCGCGTCAAAACATGACGAAATTAGTGAAAATTGCAGATTTAGCGATAGATGGGTTGCTGGATACCGGTTCGCACATTACGTGTGTAAGAAAAGATTTGTACCGCTTACTGGGTTCCCCCACCCTCAACGACGCAAGCTTACAAATCGCAGGCTTCGGTAACAGCAGTGTCACACCAATCGGGTCGTTCAGCACAACCATCTTTGTAGATGATGATGCGTATACAACCACAGCTTATGTCGTAGAATTTTCTCGCATGAACATTCCTCTCATCATCGGAAGAGACATAATTTCCCAGGGAATACTTACTTGTGATCAGAACGGCATCTCACTCCAAAAACCACCTCCACCCGAAATATCTGTCAATTGTATCACCGTTTGTGAAAGTATAAACAACGTAGACTTCGACCACAAACAAGAGGAAGTCGTGTTACAGAGCTTAGTTTTAAGTATCCCAGAATTTTGCGAGGACGTGCCTTCTCAGATCCGACTATCTCCTAATTGCTCTCGTCACCACGCACCTGTGCAAAAGACGTTCGTTGCTCCAAATTCCCTTGTGTACGTACTATGCTTCTTACTCGTCATACTACATTCCACAAGTACATCGCGTACCTGTGTTTCTGATATGGGAACTTTCATCTATTTTCTCGTTGCATATTTTTCACTGTGTATGACGGAATATTTTTACAGCTCACTAGTGCCAGCTCTTCCCAATACTAGGAAAATAAAAACACGTCACCGAAAATGGAAACGAAACAAAATTCGTTCACGCACAATATAGCTACAAAAAAGACAGAGAAGAAAAGTATTTTTTTTAAGTGTGCTTCTCTCAGTGTTGTTTTCACAGTTTCTATTGTTTCAAATAAGCATCCGCGCTGCGAAATTGTGTTTTTTTTTTGTTTCGCCGTAGGAAGTGTTAATTATTTTTGTGTATGTGGTGTCAAACAGCTAATTACTCCTCCTGCATCAGTGTACAGATATTTTTTTTATTATTTCACGAAAAGTCACCTATTTATCGTCACGTTATCCAGACAGCAGACTGTAAGTACTTTATTTTTATTTTTCTTTATCTGGATTCATGATTCAGACTGTCAGATCGATGCTGACCGTTATCAACATACCCTATTAGCATTTGCAGTGAACTCGTATTTGTTTTTTTATTTACTTTTTCAAATGTCAACCGCGATTAGACTCAGTATTTTTTCCCTTCTTTTCACCAGTGTCAAGAACTTATTTACCATCAACAGCTGTTTATTACAGAACTCTTTCAGATAAGACAGTTTTCATCAAGATTTTTTTTCTTTCTTTCTTTCCTTTTTTTTATATACACAGATGTGACATATGCACGATTTTGTTTCGGTTACTCATTACTGCAAGAACCTGTTTATTTATTATTGTTTTTCATATTATTATGTATGTCTTTATATATTTGATAATTTTTGATATATTTTGAAATGTTTAATTCAAATAATTGTTTAAATTATTAGTATGTACCCCCCCTTCCCCAATACCAGCATTTTTTTAAAATTTTAGCTTAGCTATTTTTTTTTCTCTCTGTATAGCAACTGACTGCTCGCACTACTTAGGACGATTTTTTTTCTTTCCTTATGTTAGATTTTTAAGACGAATGACGAAAAATATTTTAATGACGAAAGACGTGAAGTTCCATGGCGAATCTTCTTCTTAAGACGGCAAAGATGGTCATTTTCACATGACACACGAAGACGTTTTTTATCTTTTTTTCTTCTTCGAAGACGTTTTTTTTTTCTCCACGTAGTGTAGCGCAGTTCAGCTTATGCATTGTAATGGGAAAGCCAAAATTTAAATTCATTTTTTTTGTTCGTGTTTCGTCACTTCTCTCCCTTTTGGCCTCTATTTTTTTTAAAGATAAGTTTTTCTTTCTTTCTTTCTTTTAACTTTAGAAATTTCGAAAATTTTTGTTAGTGTCTTTTTAGATAAATTTTAATTTGCCCTTTTTTTGCTGCGGTTGCTCTCACGTGTGCAGGGGCGCACACCTGTCAAGATGGACGAGTGTGGATGTGGCTTGCGGTTCCCAAAACAATCTAAACCACATCCTGAATACAGTAAGAGGTGCAGCTAAAATCCCATGAGAACTGACAGAGTAGACAAATTCTATAAGACAATAAACCTGATGAGTGAGTAATTCTGAACCACAGCCGGAGGGCTAAGGTTCGATGTAACGTCAGAGTTGTGCTGCGGACTGACCTGGTAAGACGTACCCGGTCAAGCTTCCGAAATATATTGAATGCCGGTAAACTGCCGTAAGAAATTCCCCCTCATCCCCCTAAGCCCTGTATATAGTTGATGTGCTCTGTAAATATAATCTATGCTTAATCAAGACATTAAAACGTGATTATTTCTATACTACGAGTGTTCAATCAGAAGCCTTTACTACCAAAGCTCGACCACAGTCAATCCCACCTATTCTACATATATACCGCCAACCGGGGCTACTTTGGGCCACTTTTTCCTGGTTCCATTCACTTTTCCATTATTAAAAAATATTATACAGTTGGCCCTCGTTTTCCCGAAACCCGGTTTCACGTCACTACGCTTATCACGTCAGTTTTTCAAAGTCCCGATTTTCTGTATATGATTTTAATGTAAATAAACTCCGGATTTTACGTC
Source organism: Maratus speciosus (assembly GCA_963932465.1). Taxonomy (NCBI): domain Eukaryota; kingdom Metazoa; phylum Arthropoda; class Arachnida; order Araneae; family Salticidae; genus Maratus; species Maratus speciosus. The sequence goes on from OZ010791.1 coordinate 294,732,866, forward strand.
GTTGAATAATTTTCAACTCCGGATATCCCGACGGTTTAGGACAATTGTCCATTTTTCATAATCCATCTTATAAGCACGGCAACTAGGCGATAAGAAATGTCTTAGCCAAACTTTTCACAAAAGTGCCTAAAATACCCATTGTGTTAAATGAGAAATTCTACATCAATCCTTTATCTGAATAAATAAACCCACACACTATGAATGACCCACTTAAGCTCCAGAAACACGTATCAGTCTACTCTCAGTCTGTTTGTTCCTGTCAGGCGGCGCTTTCTTGTGGCTACACGGCGTTTTTCCGATGCATTGCATTGCATTGAAACGATCAGAAATTATCTAACATACATTTCTGAAAAAACGAATATTGATTACAATTCATTGCATAATATTGAAAAAAATAATTGGAGGAAGCACATCTAGGGATAAGCAAACTTTAATTAATCAGTATTTACTGTAAATAAAAAAAAAACAGTCAACATAAATCTGATTTTTATTCTTTTCAATTTTGTTTTTGTGTTTATTTTGTTTAATAATAATGTTTTATTGTTTAAAACGGCAAGAACAGTTATGAATTTAAAATTGTCTTAAATTAATTAAAAATACAGCTTTTTATAAACATATTTTTCTCCAACTACGGTTACCGCGACACTCCGCTTATGACGACACTTTTTTCTGGAAATTAGACTGTCGGGATAACGAGGTTTGACTGTATATGATTTTTCAACGTCGAAATGGAGTTGTAAACAATTAACATGAAATAATGAAGCAAACTAAGATTTAAAGAGGAAATTTTTTATTCTATTATTTTTTAACTATTTTTAAAGTTTTAGAACAAAGTAGCCCCTGCTGGAGGTTTCTTTGGTCCATTCACTTAATTTCATAAAAAATGAATACATTTCATATGTAAATGAATACATTTTTATTGAAAACCCCTTGCAATAGCATTTGCTAATAAATTAACACTGCAAACTCGATAAATAAGTGTTTTTTTTTTCTTTTTTACATTTATACACAATAAATCAAATGTTAATTTTAAAGAAACGAGAAACAATTTTCGTCATGTTATCCTCAGCAACTGGAACAAAAACAATCAATCTAACATTTTGCTACAGTAATATTTGAAAAAAATGTTTTAAGAGATTTGGTTGTATAAAAGGCATTTCTAAGTAATTGGGGCTATTTTCGGACCAAAAAAGGCTTGGCACAAAGTAGCCCCGAAATACTAGTTTTCATGTCCGCTTTATGAAAACGTAAACATTTCCTGTTAAAATAAAAAGTTAAAGGAAAAATTATGATCACACATGGGTTACAGGTTATTAAAGGTAATATTTTGACACTAACCTTATTGGTAGCTCTTATCCAGATTGTTTCACTATAGATAGTTTGGAGAGTTAAAATTTACACACGAAAACAGTTGTTTATAAACAGATCCAGTGTTGCCGCTAAAAAAATTAAATGACCCCCAAACTACTCAAATACCCTATAGTAGGGTATAAAATATTTTTCAAGGGCAAAAACTCCAAATTATCTTTTATTGTTTGTTCAATACAAAGAATAAAAACCTTTTTTACGGGATGGACCAAAGTAACTCCGCAAGGACCAAAGTATACGGTTGACGATTTATAAAGTTTTGAACTGAGGGTGGTTTTGGGTTCTAGGGGTCATAGTCGGCGTAGATCTGCAACAATTTCTCAGAAATTCCAGCATAGGGAGAATGTAATATGTAGTATTTCTTACGAAATCTACCTAAAACTTTCCGCACTGAAATCTGTTTTGAAAAGATTTGAAATGAATTTAACATTCGGCGTATCAAATTTTAAAACTAATACACCGAAAGGCGGCAGACCTCATCGAGTTCACGGCTGAAATTCCAGAATTAGTTAAAACTCGATTCGCATATTAAAAAGCAATCGGTCTGCCAAGTCATACCTGAGTGGAAAATGCACAAAACCCGATTTTAGCGGTTGACTCGTAGGTCTACCATTGTGTTTCCCTTCTCCCAGTCCTCCATATTTTCATACCTTTGGGTGCAAGAAAACACAATGGTAAATCTACGAGTCAACCGCTAAAATAAGGTTTTCAGGTGTTTTCCATCAAGATATGACTTGGCAGACCGATTGCGTTTTAATATGGAAATCGAGTTTTAACTAATTTTGGAATTTCAGCAGTGAACTCGATGAGGTGATTGTCTGTGATGCCGCCTCTCAGTGTATAATAAACTACTACCTAAACTTATTGATTGAATGACTTCTCGTTTGGTATCCTAGTGTAATTTTTTTAGAAAAAAGCAAATATGATGTAAAAATTAGGTGTTAAGTTTTAAAAATTCAGAGTTTGGTACAATTTTAGTTGGAAGACAACTCCCTAAGCTTAAGTTTTCAACACTTTCAAACATAGTTGAAAAGTGTTTATGAATGTGAAATATGTTCGTTTCGGTTTGTCTGCCAGTCTCTCCGTGTTCTAACTCTGGTAAATATATTCGGATTGCCAAAATGTTTATATGTTATTGAGTTTATTATAGAATGCTCGGTATTTAAAATGAAGTGTGTAGCACTATAGTTCATTTACAGGGCCACACAACATAATTTCTTTACATTACGGCCTAGGGGAAAAATCGTTTGCGGTGCATTTTATTGATGTCACGATATTTCAAACATAATGAGATTGATCTATAACATTGAAATATACTTCAACATTTAAAGGTATATATAAATATTATACAGACATACAAACAATAAATACAACAAACCCAACTGGAGTGAAAAATTAGCCAGAGCCAGGAATCGAACCCGGGATCACAGTATACAACACTGCTGCTCAAACCACTGAGCTACTCCGGCCGATTCTGAGTATACTGTGGTCCCGGGTTCGATTCCTGGCTCTGGCTAACTTTTCACTCCAGTTGGGTTTATTGTATTTATTGTTTGTATGTCAAAATAATATTTGTATATACTTTTAACTGTTGAATGCAGGCGTTATTTATGTGTGTATGTGTGTTTTAATATATATTGCAGTAAGAGTGTTTTATTATACTTCAGCATGCTTTCTCAGTAGTATAGAATAATTAAAATTTATAATTCGTTTACAGGGACGCACCAAAGTATTCCTTTCCATTGTGATCTATGGGGAACAATCTTTTGCCGTACATTTTATGATGTTGGGATACTTCAAACATAACTAAATCGCTAAATTTCACTGCATGTTTTCTATAGATTATAATTTGGCGCAATTTGGCAAGTCAGATTGTTCGTTTTCTCGCCAAATAAAGTTTTTTTGTCGCGATTTGGCGCAATGGCGAGCGGCAGCGAGAACTCTGCTTGGAGGCTTCACGACATTGTTAATCACATTTCGCCCTGATTTAATGCATCAGAAAGTATGTGTAAGTGTTTTAATGAGCGTCAAGGTAAATAAATTAATATAATCGTCTAAAACTACAAAATTATAAACAAATACAGTAATCTTTCCTTCACTTTTAAACACAATGATGAGACATTTTTAAAACAATCGATCCAGAAATTAGGAAATAGATAGATTCTGAAGATGCAGGGCAATATTTCAGAAATAAAAGGTGTCTCCTTGCTACTCGGTATTGTTGAAAATGTTAAAATTCAGTTTTTATAGTATTACTCAAAATGCATTTTTATGAAAGTGTGTAGTAATTTTAGAAAATAAATCAAAGAATTAAAAAATTACTCAAAATGTATATGCAGAGGGGGAAGCCCAGTAGCGTAGTGGTGAACACGCCTGTCTGCCACGCTACAGGTCGCGAGTTCGGCTCCCGACTGGGCAAAGTTCACTCAACCTTCCATTCCTTCGGGGTCGATAAAAGGAGTACTACGCTTGCTTGGAAACTAAACACCGATGGTCTCGCGTTGGGCTGACCACCCGGCCGGGGCACATGCTGCATAGCACCTCGGGGCCCAGGGTCAAGTAAACAGAGTTGTGCACTGTAGGCCTGATTCTTCATGGATCGTACAGCCAGAGGTTTAGTTTTTTTTAGTAAATGCAGAGTTGCCAGATAGTCGAAATGCATTTTCCCGAAAATTTCTGAAAGTTTCCCCAAATTAGTGTTTTTTTACGAAAAAATACCCAACTCAGTTTCCACTATGAAAAATAAATTTTCAATTTTCAATTTACCATTATAAAAAATATTGTAAAAGATATTTAACTATTTAAACTCAATTTTTTCTCTCAAATCAAGCAAATTTTTTTTGAAAGAATTGCCCATTCAGAAAAAGAAACATTTAACCTCTTATATCTAATTCAATTACTTTTAAATCTGTTACTTTCTTAATAACATTTCTCTTGATCCGAAATACAAATAAAAAATATATACATAGATATTAGAATTAGATAAGTGTGTAAACTTTAATACACGTAAATGACTAGCACGATTACGAGAATAACGATTGACATTTCAGATTTCCGTATTTTATTTTCGTTTTCCGAATCAAAATCGTGTTCGAGAGAGATCCAGTGTTGCCACATGAGTAAAAATAAAGTTTGAGAGAAATATAAAAAATATTCCCCTTGAAGTTCGAACTTCTTCAAAAAGGGGGCAAAATCTCCAGTCTGGCAACACTGTGTTTATGAGAAAATATAAAACAAACATTTCCATTATCAAAATTGAATGAAGGTTACAGATTTCAGTTTTAACAGTATTTTTTAATGGAATTTCGCATAAATTTATGTCAAAGAAATGTTTTTAGCTTTTTTCCTAGAATAAGTTTAATTTTTTATCTTAAGGATTCTATGATTTGCTATAAGAAGATTCTGATTATTATTTTCCGGAATTACATTTAATTTAAAAGCGAACGTTAACATGAATTTAATTTTTAGAACGTTAATTACTTTGTGTGTGCGTGAAGAAAACTATGCATTTTAGACACAAAGAAAAAAACTTTGCACTTTACAGTTAAAAAGTTCGACAGCACAAATTGTATTATTTTAAAAGGATTTACTTCAGGGTTATAAGTAAAAAGCAGTCCTTTGAAAAATAATTCAATTCAATCGAAACAGAGTGATAAAACAACTTTTCTAAAAGCAGGTAAAAAAGGTTACGTAAGGTATGCTTCCTTTAAAGTAATGCATTTTAAATTTAGCTTTCATTATATTTAAATATATAAAAAGACTTTGAAGATTTTCTAAATAAAATTCATCGTGAAAAACACGACTTCATTGTAAAAGCACATTTTGAGGTAGACAATGGTGAAAAATCAACTCCAGTAGTAAGATCCAGTACATTAAATATTGTGTCATCTAGTTGCAAAACCAGCCCTCCAAGAAATAAAATTTTGGGGAAAGCTGAATTTTTTGTCACACTTAGCCAAAATAAGAATGGAACCAAAACTCTTTAGTTTATAGTCAGGACAGTATATTTGACGGGTTTTGGCATGGTTTCTTTTTTCCAGATGGAAGAAACGTTTACTTAGAACTTAAAAAACTGAAAAGACACATTTTTCAATTTTGAGGATTTGGTCGGTTTTGCAACTAGACGACATAATTACACTCTCTAAGCTCCATCCAACTTTTAAAGCGGTGCCAGTCTTTTTGTATAGTGTGATGTAAAACTTGTGATTTTACTTTCAGACAGATTATCAGTTCACCTGCATTAGAATAGTTATATTCCAATATTAGGTCACGCTTTCAACGAAGATGATCCGGACGGTTATAATCGCAACGTTCTAATCATTTAAATTGTGTATACATTTTTTAAAACCTCATGTATATGCGATCTTTTTATTGATGGAAGGATAAGCACCTTAATAAATTGAACTAAAAAGTCCCCTTGCATTACACTGCTAATGGGGAATTTACACGTATCCTGCATCCTGCAAATAATTGATAATTTTCTTTTGGTAGGTGATAATTTTAACAAGTCAGAAATTGTACGTCAAATGTGGCAAATGAGGGTCCGTTCGTACTATAAGTAGTTTCATAAATATTCAGATCTTGGTGCAATAGCTGTTGCACTCTTATACAAAAATGCATGATTACAAAATTTATTACGATTATATATTGCTCACCCGCAAGAAAAGTGACACACCTCGCAAAAATTCATTTTGTGTTTTATTTCACTAATAAGTCTGTCATAGGTGCGTTTTGCTACACAAAAGTTCCATAACTGTAGTTATATTTATACGGAAAATCCCTTTATTACACTTTATGTCCATTTGTGACCATAGAAAAGGGGTGGATTATGTGAGGAGGTAAAATTAACCAACTCTCCAAACTTCATTCTTAATGGTTTTACGCTTTTATGCACGTTTTTATTCCTGCAAGCAGACCTAAGTGCTATAATTTCATGTTACAGTAAAATCATGCAAATTTTCTTTTGTCTCTCTTGTGAAATTTTCTTTTATCGAGATGTGTCACTTTTCTTCTGGGTGAGCGATATATTAAATTCAGTAATACGGAAATAATATCACTCCATCTGAAATAGGACGTAATCACCATGGCAACCTAGAATCATTAACCTATCCCGGGATATCATTGAATTAATTACGTATGATAGGATTTTACAAAATGAAAAAAAACTTTTTTTATTATTTTTTTAAGTTTTGATTTGATTAAAAAACTCAAAACAAAAATACATTTTTAACATTTGCTGCTTATATCCAGTAATGTGTGCGAAGTCTTTCGTGTAGCCGTCTACGATATTTATAGAATTTATACACACCACCTAAACATAACATAAACAAAATATATCACTTTGAAAATGCACATCATAGACGAAAACTCACTTCAAGCAATTTTCGATCTTTGTCAATCCTTTAACCAAATTCTCTCTGTAAATGAATGATAAATTCTATTTATTCTGTACTTCGCAAAAAAAAAAAAAAAAAAAAAAAAAAAAAAAAAAACATGTTGTAATCCACTACAGTCATGCATATCCGTTTAATTATGTCTGAAATATCTTAACGTCATTAAAATACACCGCAGACGATTTTCCTGAATAGATCATAATGTAATGGAACCCTGTTGTGCGTCTCTGTAAAGTGTAAACGAACTATAATTGCTGCGTATTCTATACTCCCGAGAAAGCATGTTGTAGTCCATATCAATGATATATATCAGTCTCATATTAGGTCTGAAATATCACAACATCAATAAAATGCACAGCAAACGTTCTCTCCCCCCCCCGCTCCCCCCCCCCCCCCGTAGACCGCAATGTAACGGAATTCATTTGTGTGTTACTGTAAAGAAACTATATATTCTACACACTTCATTTTCAATACCGAACATTTTATAGCAAAACTCAATAACATGTAAAAATTTCATGGAGTACGAATATTTTTACAAGAGTTAGAGCACGGACAGACAGATGGCATACAGTCAAAACGAAGTCATAATCATTTTTCAACAATTTTGGAAAGTGTTAAAAAATCATCAGAAGCTTTATTTGTTGTGTTATTAGAGATTCTTGAATGGTATGTGGACATGAACAAAACATTTCTAAAGGACAGTAACCCAATTTTTTTTTTTTCGTATAAGATTTTAAATGAGTGACCTAGCTATGCAAACTTTTAACAACGACTATTCTCTGTTTATTTCCAATATTTTATTTTCAACTAATAATTTTTGACAAAAATATTTACTTTGTTAGATATTACTTATCCTTAAAGATTCTCCAATTAGTTGTGAAAAATCTTGCATATAATTAATAATAATAACTCTGTATGCAGTTCCATTTTAATCAGTTTAATGTAAAAAATATTAACAACTAATGTCGTTAAAATTCAATTTTAAGTTATTTTCCAATTCGAGATAAAATGAATAAATATGTATTTATGAAAATAAATCCATTCTGAACTCAGTAAAAAATGTCTGTGTGAATATAAAAAAAATCCAACTCAGCAAGAAAAGATAAAATTATATACATTGTTAAAAATCAGCTAATGAACATATAATAATTGTATTTTTTCCCCTTGATTAGTTTTTAAGCAAAAAACGCTTTTATTCTATAGATGCATTAATTTTTGTTTACAATTTTAATTGAAAGTCTCGTGTTAACAGTTTTTGATAAATTTTCAACGGAGAACGAACTCTTAATCTGATTTTTTTGTTAGTTTTTTATTCTAATTGAGAGTAGTGAAAATAATGAATATGAAATTTATAAAGAGTGAAATATTTTTCTAAGAGACTGCAGACGATAAATTATTTTAAATAGTTTCGGGATTTTGGAACATTTTAACGTTTGTAATATTTAATTATTTTTTAATTATATCACATTTATCAATTTTTTAATTATTAACAATGATTTATTTAAAAGTAGTATTTATATAGATGTGTGTGTGTGTTATAAATATGCACTATAAAATCAACACTATATATTTATAGAACACATATAAATGATAAATACAGGGTGTCTAAGAATAGGCATCTTAAATTTAAACTTTGGCCATTCCGGTGTTTGCAACACACATAAAACTACTTTTAAACCAAACATTTGAGACAGCTACATTTATCATTATATTATTCTATTTTTAGCTACATTTTATTAGCTACATTTATCATTTATTTTATATGATTATTTAGAGCACTATCACCATCTACGGTCGATAAAATACCTTAATTTATTTGTTATCTTTGATGTAATTTTCACAGGTTTAAGCATATTCTGAGGTATATGTAAGGCTTGCAACCGCCTTTTCAAAATGTTTCTCTAAATGCAAACTTTTCGAAATTTCTTAAGGCTCATTATCATCATATAAAAAATCTCATATATTTTAATATTTCAAAAAGCAGTTACAGATATTAATACTGCAATATTATTAGTTCAATACTATACCAACTTTGATTTTCAACTTAAATTTCTGCTTCAGTCAATGAAGTGTAGTAAAAACGAGTTCATCTCGGTCATGATATATATTAAAATCAATAGCTTTTCGTTATTCTCTTGTACTTATGTTTTTTGCGAATAGCCGGCTTAGCAGAACGCGAGATCCCGTCACTACACGAGCCGCTGATGGACAACAGAACTATGAAAAACCGTGAAAATTATACAAAAATCGCTATCACAGCGCCCCTTTCCGGCGGAATATATCCAAATTCAAAGAGCACCAGCTGGCCATAGCCAAACGCGTACACAAAAAATTTGATTTATTTCTATTCATAACTTCATACACTTTTCAATGGTAAAATAAAGAAAAGGGCATAAAAATCGCTATTACAGCAACTCCTTCTGGCACAATATTTTCAAATTCAAGGAGAAACTGCTGGCCACAGCCAAATTCCTACCAAAAAAAAAAAAAAAAATTGGTTCAATTCTATGCATAACTTCATATACTTTTCGATGGTACAATAATGAAAATGACACAGAGATCGCTATTACAACCCCCCCTTCCGGCAGAATTTTTTAAAATTCAAGGAGGACCTACTGGCAAAACATACACAAAAACGTACACAAAAAATTTGATTCAATTTTATGCACATTTTCATACACTTTTCGATGGCACAATAAAGAAAATGGCACAAAAATCGCTATTACAGCGCCCCCTTCCGGCGGAATTTTTCCAAATTCAGCGAACTTCTTCTTGCTATCACCAAAAACATACACAAAAAAATTGGTTCAATTATATGCATAACTTCATACACTTTTCGATGGTATAATATTCAAAACCGCACAAAAATCGCTATTACAGCGCCCTACCGGCGGATTTTTTCCAAATTAAGGAAGGACCTGCTTGCTATAACCAAAAACTTTTAAAAAAATTATGTCAATTCTATTCATAATTTCAGACACTTTTCGATGGTACAATATTCAAAATCGCACAAAAATCTCTATTACAGTGCTCCCTTCCGGCGGATTTTTTAAAAATGAAGATAGGACCTGCTTGCCATCGCCATAACCTTAAAAAAAATTTGGTTCAATTCTATGCATAACTTCATACACTTCTTGGTGGTACATTGGCGACAGACAGACATTTTCTGTAAACATGTTTTTGGGGATCTCTGACCCCTAAAACGTGTAAATCCATCGAAACCGGAAGTCGAAAAAAATTTCGATTACAATACTTTCTTCTATTGAAGATAGAAGAAAGTAATAAACTACTTAAAAGCAATTAAATAATTTATAGCAAAAAAAACAGAAATATACACATAAAAAAAATCTTATAAAATCGCTCAAGGATTTTAACTCTTCATCTACTGTCGGTACTTATAAGTACCACTCACTTTAAACTTTCATCCCTTAATAAATATTAGTAATATTCTAATGGTGCTCTGAAAAAACACTCTTTTAACTCCACTTTATGCGAATACATGGCAGCGGTAGTTCTAGGTTTGTTATTTTAGCGAGGAAGGAGGATATATTTGAAACAGTCGACGTGTTTTGCGCCGACATTTTCTATAGATTGTCAAGCTCGTCTTTTTATTTCTGCAAACACTGTAAAAGATATAAGATAAGTGTTGGATTTTTTATATGTGTTCATTATGCTCTTAGAATACAATTTGACAAGCTATTTTTGGTGAACGGTGTATGAATTTGATTTAACAGTTGAATTATTCGGTGGTACTTATAAGAACCGTCAGTATACTGGGTGTTAGAGAAAAACTTCTTGTTTACATTTCGTCAGTGTCCATCGTTTTCATCTGCTTTAAAATGTAATTACTAAAACGTAGTGTAGTAATAATTTTCGTAGTACTTTTTTTCTGTTTCATTATTATTTTTCATAGGAAATCGAAAAAGTTGCGGCACCGGCTCTTTTTTGCTATGCTAGAAAAGGCATATGTAAATTCAAATGTGCACGTGTCAGAGAACATGTAGTCACTGGAATATAGACGTCGCATAATTAAAGCACTGCTAGCAAAATCGAAACCTAAAAAAAAAAAAAAAATTGTTTTTTTTTTTACCCTTTCAGGGGCAAAGCATTTTCAATGCTAAAGTGCTGAAATGAATGACTGGCACCGGAATTTGCCAAAACATTTATTTGTAAATATGAAAAAGGCTATATTTCACATACTTATCAAATCGAAAATATTTTACCACAATTCTGGTGCGATTTAAATACTTTGTGGGTTTTCTGTTACGATATTTTAGTCATAGTGTACTGACAGTACTTTAAAGTACCAGTTTAATTAATTACCTCTAATTAATTTAATTTCTCACGGGTGAGTATTTTTTTATGTTTATCCTTTAATTTTCATTGTAGTAACTGAAAAAAAAAAGTGCAGTAGATCATAATGCAGTAGATAAAGGCTTAATGAAATGAACATAAAACGTCTCATCTGTATCAACTAAGACTCTGTAAATCCCATAAAGGGATCTATACTAATATTATAGAAAAGTAAAGTTTGTGGGTTTGTTTGTGTGTTTATTTGTAGGGGGTAATTTCTGGCACTACCGTACCGATTTCAAAAGTAATGGTATCAAAATGATGGTGTTAGCCCCTGTTCCAACATAGGCTATATTTTATATCGATGCTACTAGCCCAACGGTGGTGCAGGAGCAAAAAACGTTCTAAAAATGCGATTTTTGTGTTACTGAAGGGTCTAGAAACAGGAAATTTGGAATGGTAGTTATAAGATATAAATGATTTCTAAAAACATTTCCTAAAGAAATTCGAAATTAAAAGGGGTGAGAATGCGCAAAAGGCGTTAAAAGATTTCTAAATTGCGATTTCTACGCAATCTCAGGAAATACCGAGCAGATTTTAAAAATAATGGTGTCAAAATGATGGTGGTTGGCTCTTGCTCCAACATAAGCTATATTTTATGTCGTTGCAACTACTCTAAAGGGGGTGCAGAAGCAAAAAACATTCTAAAAATGCGATTTTTGTGTTACTGAAGGGCCTAGAAACATGAAATTTGGCATGGTATAAACCAATTTCAAACGTAATGGTTAGTAATTGATAGTGATAGCTCTTGCCCCAACATAGGCTCTATTTCATGTCCGTGTCACGCCACCTGGGGGGTTGGAGGAGCAAATAAACGTTCTAAATTGTGATTTTTGTGATACTGCAAGGGCAAGCAACCTGAAATTTGGTAGTGTAATTACTTATAAGATGTAAATGCTCTCTAAGAACCATTTCTAAAATAATTCGAAATTTAAAAGGGGTGAAAATATGCGAAAACTGTTCTGAAACCGTTCTAAATTGCGCTTTCTACTCAATCTCAGGAAATATCAAACTGATTTCAAAAGTCATGGTTGCAAATTGATGGTGGCAGTTCCTGCTCTAACATAGGCTATATTTTATGTTGTTGTCACTACCACCTGGGGGTTGAAAGAATTGTTCAATGCAAAAAATGTTCTAAATTGCGTTTTCTGTGTTACTGAGGGATCTAACATTTTGAAATTTGGCATGGTAATTACTTACAAGATGCAAATGCTTTCTAAGAACCGTAGAAAGAAAATTTAAAATTTAAAAGGATGTAGTGAGCAAAAAGCGTTTTAAAAACTTTCTAAATTATGATTTTTATGCAATCTTATGAACTACCTAACCGATTTAAAAAATATCGGTTGAAAATTAGTGATGATCAGTGTTCTCTCTGCCGCTCGCCATTACGCCAAATCACGACAAAATGTTTCATTTGGCCAGTAAACGGATGATTAGACTCGTCAAATTGCGAGTGCTCAATTTTTGCTCATCTTTTGTGTGTGTGTGTGTGTCTGTGTATCAGTACTGGAAACACTTTTATTTTCAATACTAAACGATTGATGCCACTTATCACGTTCGATCGTGTCGTACAATTTACATTATTTTTAGAGATACTAACCCAACGCCAATGCATTTTAGCATCAGCCAAAGCCACAGTAAGCAAAGATTTCATTTCAGTATGTGTTAATATGCCCAATAGGCTACGGTACTATTTTGAAATTGCCTTTGAAATATGGGCTTCAATGAAAAGCCGATGAATTCTAGAAGAATAAAGTTTTCGACACATTTTGTTGTGTATATTTCGAAATTTTCAGAATTCACTGAATGTAATATATTAAAATCCTGAGTTAACTAGGATTGGAAGTTTTATTTCATAACAATTTATTGGGTTAAATCAGATTTATTTATTTATTTTGATTGCGCAAGACATTTACAATACAACTATTTTTTTAGTTTCTGTAGTGGATAATTAAATCTAGATGAATAACTGATCTACAAACAGTTGCAAAGACTTAAGTTACTTTAGAACATATTGAAAAAAAGGGGGATACATTAAGTGGTTAAAGATCTAATTTTCAATGTTTCAAAACGAATTTATTTTACTAATTTATTTTTAATTTGGCGAATGTTTTTTACTTGCGATTAGCCAAATTGCTAACGTTCGTAAACAGTCAGTGAGAGCCCTGGTGGTGACAGAACCTATTCAAGCATAAGCTTATATTTTATGTCGTGCCACTACTACTAGAGGGTTGCAGGAGCAAAAAACGTCCTAAATTGTGGTATTGAAGAGGCTAGAAATGTGAAATATGGCATGGTAGTTACTTATAAAATATAAATGAAGAACAGTTGAAAATAAATTGGAAATTAAAAAGTGGTGAAGCGAAGGGAAGGATTGAAAACCGTTCTAAAAAAGTCCTAAATTACGATTTCTATGAAATCTCAGGAAATATTAAACCGATTACAAAAATAATGGTTGCGAATCAATGGTAACAGCCTCTGATACTACACAAGCTATATTTCATGCTGGTGCCACTACCAAGTGCGGACGTTATTTTCCGCTGTTCCTGGTTAAGTTCATATAGTCTTTTGGTGTGTTTCGTGTTTATTTATTGACGATTAACGAAATGGGCGATAAACGAAAAAATGTTTTAGTGACTATGGAAGAGAAACAACGCGCTATAAATTGACTGCAGTCTGGAGTTGCAGTTGAGAGTTGGTAAATGTACAGTGGGTGAGTGGAAGAAAATTCGAGCAGCAATTGAAAGTGGTGTGCTGCCCAAGCCAGTAGAAGTGAAACGAAAAAAAGGAAAACCATGCTGAAAGGTAAGCATAAAGAAGTCTAGGAAGCTTTATTTATGTGGTATCAACACTTAAGAGGAAATGGCTTGTCTGTTGCTGGGCCGATATTGCAGGAAAAAGCAATGCGATTTTCCCGACTATTAGAAGGAGAAGATTTAGAATTTACTACCAGTGAAGGGTGGTTAGATCGCTTTAAAAATGGTTTGATATTTGTCAGATTACCCTAACTGGAGAGGCTTTATTTGCTGATTCTCGGGAGAAGTTGCACAAGTGCGATGAGACCCGTTTAAATTATAAAATGCTCCCTACACAAAAAAACAACACTTGCATTAAAGAAAGAAGTCACTGTGCGTAATACAAGCAAAGCAAGGAACGAGTCACCATATTGTATTGCAGTAAAGCAACCGGCAACCATAAGCTTAGGTTGACTTCAATAGGAAAGTCTAACAAACCTAGAGCTTTTAAAAAACTGAAAAGTCAGAAATCACTACCCCTATATGATACGCATCAACACAAAGCATGGATGAATTCAGACATGTTTAAAAGCTGGTTCCAAAATGAATTCATACCAACTGTAGAAAGCATTTGAAAGACAACAATTTGCCGACAATCTTCTAATTCTTGACAACGCACCTTAGTATCCATCCATTGATGAAATCACAGGTAGAGGCATCAAAGCTGAATTTTTGTCACCCAATGTGACGGCTGTTTGTCCAGGGCAACCTTGAAATGATAAAGAAAAAGTATTGCTGGCGTCTTCTCCGTTCGTTGATATCGGCGATTGCTAATAATGAAGGATACATAACCACTCTGAAAAAGATTGATATGCTAGATGTCATAAGGTGAGTGGTAGAAGCATAAGAAGAAATTCCAAACATAGTAATTGCAAGGTCTTGGAACATTCTTTTTGACCATAAAGCTGAACATAAGGTCCTGTGGAAATCTGAAGTGGAACATAAGAACGATAATCTTCTTTCGTTGCTGAAAAATATACCAGGCTCTGACGATGTCAATGCAGAGGACATTACAGAATGAATGGCAAACGACAAAGTTGGTTAATAAATATGAAACGACATTTTAGAAATGGTGACACATGGAGAACTAACAGAAGAAAAAGAGAAGGAGGATAGCAGGAAAAATCTCATCCCACATTTGGAAGGGTTTAAGACGATTGAGGCAGCACTGCAGTATATTAGTCAGCAGGAGGAAGTGACGCTAACTGGTATCATCTGTTAGCGTAATGGAGGGACATTGCGTTGCAGAAGAGGGCTAACAGGGGGAAGCACTCATCTATCAAAGACTTTTTCAAAAACTAAAAATTGTAAGTTTCGACACTTTTGTGCGTAACTTTTCATATTTGTGCAATCATTTATTATCAAACAGTAAAATAATGGAAGTTATTTACTCATTATACTCATTATAGATTTACTATTTTTTTTCGATTTGGACTTACGTTTCCTGTTAATGTTTTGCTTTTTTTTAAACTGTACGTACTGTATATATAAAATTTATCTTAAAATGTGTAACATGTGTTTTTTATATCATAGCGGATGTAGGACAGAAAGTGAGTAAATATTTATAGAAATCCGGTCTATCCGTCTCTTTTGTTATCCGGCCTACCCTTCCTCCACATTAGGCCGGACAGTCGGGATTTTACTGTATCATTATTTATTTATTTTGAAAATGACTCTGGATGAGTTGAAACATGTCAACAGTCAAATAAAACTATTTTACTGTCTTTAAAGTTTTAATCTTGCACTTTTTTAGCAATTAGAAATAATATATTTATAAGACCATTTAAAAAAATGCACACCAGAAAGTTAATAGCATTATGTTTTTCTAAGATGATTTTAAAACTCTTGACCTTCTGGGTGTTCAACTAAACAGCTCATGGAAAAGCATATCCTGTTTCTGTTCCTGTTAAATTACGCGTCATTTGATTATTTTCAACGGGCAAAACAGAAAAGCGTTTCCGAATGTCTTTTTTAAAAGTTCCAACTATTTTATAAATTATTTAGAGAAATGTCGCAATTCGGGGTATTTATTTAAAAAAATAAGTATCTTTTATGTCTGTACGAATGGTATTAAACCTTTTTAATAGTGTAAAAGAGCTAATAAAGAAAAAATCTTTACGTGATTTAGTATAAGAATACTAATGAAATGAGGAAGGTAATTTAATGAAATTATCACATCCGAAAACAATCAGAATTCTTAAAAAAAAAAAAGAATCTTAAAAAAAAATTCCAAAATTTCACAAAAGAATATTTAATGAACTTACAGTCAGAGTGAAGTTTTTTTAACGACTGATTGCCATGTGAAGACCCATTCGTGCGTACAGATTATTTTTGAATGTTGATTTTTGAGATCTGCTTACTGAATTATACGAGAGCTGTTGCAGTGTAGCATATTTTAAGAAAACAAATATTATATAAAACTATAGGGTAAGGTGCCTTATTATCGCCCTTCAGTCACTTTTAAGCCCTTGGAAGTTGTAATTTTCAGTGAAAGTTTACCAAATTTAGATTTTACATAGACAAACTACCCACGCACATAGAAACATAGGCAAATATTGTGCAAAAAAATTTCAACAATGCGAAAAATTGTTTTTTCAAAAGTATCTAAAAAATGCAAAAGGTCCCAATTTCGTCTCCCCATAAAATCAAATTCAGCGAGGCTTAACTTATAACTAAATCAAAATTTATTTCTAAATGAGTAAGTAATTTAATTTACATTAAAGTAAGGCACAAAGAAATGTACTAATTATCGGTGGAAGAATAACATAACGAAACATTAGCATAGTTGCCAACTTATCGATTTTTCTCGTACCAATATTTTTATGCAGAAATACTTGCTTTATACAATCGCAGTTTTAACGCAATTAAATAAAGAAAATATTTTTGTAAGATTTTACTGGTATCCAAAAAAATCGGGAGATTGGGAACTATGTATTAGCCATCCAAACATGAGTAAAAAAAAATTGAAAAAAAAAAAATGTCATGAAGAGCATTCCTAATTTCGTCCCCGGGGCGAAAATAAGAACTGCAAGGGGGACGAAATTGGGACCACGCTACTTCCCAATATTAAAGATCTTCAGTTCCCGTAAGATGAACTGAGCGTCCTAAAACTCACTGTATGCTACTGTCAGCATCTTACCAACGTAAAATACATGCAATGTATTAGAAATAAATACTTACAGTACAGTAAATAACGTTCAACAAACGACGTAATAAGAACTCGGGTCTTCTAAAAATAGGAAATTCGCCGTCTTTAATTTATGTATGCGTCTTGGCGAATGAAACTTTCAACACTGACCCCTTTTACCTTCCGTCCCCTGTGCCTTGCATAAATGGCGCCACTTTCGCAGAAGCGGAGAAGTTAAGGGGGACGAAATTAGAAGAGGGAACGAAATATGGGCACTTTACCCTATATAAAAATCCCTTGAAAACATCAAACTAATTTAATATTTGCTTAAACTGATAAAAATACATTTAACAGACCAAAAAAATACACTTATTTACTCAGATTCGACAAGCTTAAATTGCTCTGACGGCAACATTCTCAAGAATTAAAATAATACAAATATTTTCCAAAAAAAAAAAAAAAAAAGTTGAAAACTGGTAAACAAAAATCACGCGAACTCAAGCATAATGAAATTAACTGCAATATTAAAAAATAATTCACGTTCACAAATATCCATTTTTAATATTGCAGGTAGTTTCATTATGCTTCAGTTCGCGTGATTTTTGTTTACCAGTTTTCAATTTGAAAATTTTTGTGCGAAAATATTTGTATCCTTTTAATTATTGAGAATGTTGCTGTCAGAGCAATGAAACATGTCGAATCTGAATAAATAAAGAGTTTTTTTTTTTTTTTTTGCCTTTTAAATGTATTTTCATGACTTTTTAAGCAAATAGTTTAAAATAAGTATGTTTAATATGTTTTATGATTGTAAACAAACTTTTATAAAGCATTTAATTAGCTGAAAAGAGCTAATAATAAAAGAAATTTTGCATGATTTAGTAAAAGAAAATTTTTAAACAAAACAATTTAATGAACAGATAAGCTAATAAAGTTCCAACATCTCACAAAAGAATCCAAAATCTCACAAAGGAATCCGAAAGAAAATTCGAAATATCACAAAGCAATTGAGCATGCAGTAAAATGAAAGTGTTTTTCTAACGTTTGATTGTCAAATGAAAACCCAATGGAATACTACTGAATACAGATTGTTTTTAAAAATGACTTTAGGTAAGTGCTAAATAACACAGTTGTTCAGGTGTGTTCAACGACTGTATTTTTCTTAAAATAGAAAAATTAATAATATGAAACTTTTGCAAACCGCAGTTAAAGGAAAAGCGTTTATAATTTTCAATTCATTTGTACCACATAAAAAAAAAACCATTGTTATGTAAGAATTTTGAATAAAAAATGTACGAATTCTAGTTTTTTTCCCAATTAGATAACGTATGCAGCCATTACAGGAAATTGCACAAGAAAAAAACTATAATAAAAAAATCATTTTAAACCCTAGTAGAAAAGAAATAATAAAACCCCTTAATTTAACATTATCTTTGCTAGATGTATTTACGATTTTCGGAGAGACTTTATTAACACACTGCCTAACAAGCTTCATATCGTAATATTTCACTAAATGCAAACTTTTCTTACATTTTTTTAAGCTAATCTTGAAAAGGATTTGTTGTATAAGAAAACGTACTAATGAAATTGAACAGGAAATTTAATGAACTTAAGCCGTCTGATAAGTTTGAAACGGGAAAAAGAAAAAATTACAAAGAATATCTAATGAACATAGAATAAAAGTGAAGTGTTTCCTAACGATTGACTGCCAAATGAAGACCCAATGGGATATTCATGAATGCATATTTTTTTCGAAGGAAAAATACTCAAATTACCGAGCCGTTTTGGTGTTTTCAACGCGCGTAAAAAGAATCTGATGACAAATATTTGAAAATGCATTAGTAACATACTTATTTAGTGAAATCTTTTAGGTTTGTTTAAAAAAATAAATACAATTTTCTATGTGAGTAAGAGTGTTATCATTTTGCTGACTTCCAAAAGTTACAATATGTTTTTTGAATTAAAACATTGAATTAAATATAGCAGATTAAAACAAGTAGGAAACCGCGCGTCAAACGTGGGAAATGAGGTATGTTCGTATTATAACTAGTTTTATAAATACTCAGATCTTGGTGCAATAGCTGTTGTACTCTTATGCAAAAATGCACGAATACAAAATTTATTACGATTGTAAATATTAGATTTAGCAATACGAAAATAACAGGACTCCATCTTAAATACGATGCAATCACCATGGAAACCTAGAATCATAACCTATCATGGGATATCATTGTATTATACATATGATGGGATTTAATAAAACAAAGAAAACTTTTACTATTATCTTTTGAAGGTATGATTCGATTTTTATAAAATTTGAAATGGCTCGACAAAATTTTGCAACGATTATATATATTAAATTTCAAACCATTTGGTTGGGTAGTTTTTGCGCTGTTATATGCGGGTAGACGGACAGAGAGACAGACGGACGGACCAGTCGACGACTATAGGGGCTACGTAATTATATAATTACGAACGCACCAAAAAACATATTTTAAACGAATTTAAAGTTTAAGTTTTACTAAAGTTATTAGCCTACATTCGGAGGACTTTTTTTCTTTAGTAGGGTAGACCGGGGCACATTTACGCGGATTTTTTTCAATGTTCTAATTTTTATGTTTCAACTTAGTAAATTTTAGACATTGTGGCTTTATAAAGCAGTTAATAAAGTCAAAATCTGTGTATTCATTTGTTGTCTTATCTATGTTTTTAACCGTAAAAAAAAATTTTTTTAGGTTCAAGTCTTTTGCGTAAACTTGCCTCGGGTACGGGGAAAGTTTACGCATCAAGTGGGGCACGTTTACGCATATTATAAGTGATACCAAGGAGTAAGTGAAATAAATATATAATCAAATTGAAATGTTTTATTTATAACTTAAAACACGGTTTAAAAAAATTAAAGAGAATTAATTAAAGAACATTTTATAGGCTAAACTGAAAACATAGGGCTTATTGCTAATTACAAACAGCAACTATTTAGTCATCTTCATCATCACTGTTGCAGTTTTTACAAACAAAAAATAAAGTACTATTTCCTTTTGCATGGGACCAACTTTTGCATCTAAGACATTGTATCCAGTCTTGACCTTTTTCGGATTGGTTGTATGATTTCAAACAATAAATACATACGCAGTTTTCATCTTTGTCATCAGATTCATTCATTATTTTCTTTATTCCAGAGTGTACAAACTTTTTCCCTTTTGCAGTTTTTGGTTTCATACTTTTTCGTATGCTGTCTTCTTGTTCGGCTTCCTTAGAAACTAGTAAATTTTTACTTAATTTCTTCTTTTTGAACGTGTGTAAAGGTGCCCCGATGTCAATGCATAAACGTGCCCCGCCGCCATGTTTGGATTTATTTTTAACGTGCAACGAAAATTAATAACACTTTTGTTCATACAAATACAGTTCACAAAAAAGGATAAAATTCTGCTAATGTTCATATATTTGTTTATCCTTAACTAAGTATTATTAGTTCACAATAAGTTTCGATAAGTTCAACACAAAATTTACTCACGTTGACAGAAAACAGATTATCCTTTCCTCATGCTACACCGAAGCTCGACTGACGCTCAAAAACATGTGAGAATACCCACTAGGGAGCAGCATCAATCTGTCATGACTGGTGGCACGCCAGTTATAACTCGTTTTGGAAAAAGTGCCATGCGTAAACGTGTCCCATGCGTAAACGTGCCCCGGTCTACCCTGCAATACTGAATAAACAAACAGGTCTTCAGTTCAATTGTAATACAGAAGGATGAAAAAACGTAAAATCCTAACATAACATTAAACATTTAAAACATTCATAACATTAAAAAAAATTAGGGTTTTTTGACATTTTTTAAAGCAAAATTTCATGCTTACGCCAGACAGCGTACACGTAATTCTAAAACTAAACATATTTAAAACATTCATAACATTAAAAAAAAATTAGGGTTTTTTGACATTTTTTAAAGCAAAATTTCATGCTTACGCCAGACAGCGTACATGTAATTCTAAAACTAGAAATATTTAAAACATTCATAACATTAAAAAAAAATTAGGGTTTTTTGAAATTTTTTAAGCAAAATTTCATGCTTACGCCAGACAGCGTACACGTAATTCTAAAACTAAACTTTTTAAAAACATTCATAACATTAAAAAAAATTAGGGTTTTTTGACATTTTTTTAAGCAAAATTTCATGACGGATCGTCTTCAAACTCCAACTACTTTGAGATAGCTAATATCTCGGCGGGGATTGAAAATGGGCAAAATCGGCCCAAGGGAATGGAAATGGGGAGGGTTCAAAATTTTGAATACCGTCTTAACATGATACTGATAAAACCAGTTCTTACACAGCAATGACAGGAAAAAATAAATATTTTTCGTTATAGCAGTTGCCAACAATTAAAAAACAAGCAATAAAATTCTCAGCACAACAATTGCTTTTCTATTGCAAGATTTTCTCGTGAAAAGTTAAATTAAATAAATAGTTTGACGAATTGAAAACAAATTGAATATTACGTCATAAGTTTTCTAGAGCAAGATTTCCGCACGAAAACTCAAAATGAAATAAATAATTTGACGAATTAAAAAAACAAACAAAATATTGCGTCATATAGGAAATAAAATGGACCTCAGCAGGTGAATATGTAACGCCATGTGAGTTTGAAGAAACGTATTAAAACATGATAAAAACCCGACTATGGAAATATTAACTTATTTTAACACTTTGAGGTTCTCTGAATTTACTTTAGCTATTTTTTAAACCTATTCCATATACATGCGTGTGTGTATTCGTGTATATTAGAATTTTCACAAAATGTTTAGCTCCCTAGAGCTCATTCTTAGTGAAGGAACTGGGTTTATCTCTAATCTTGATTTAAGTTTTGTTCGTGAATTTTGTGAATTTGCGACTTTTATCGTGCGGACAAAATTTAGTACATACATACATACATACATATATATATATAGATAAACTTTTTAGGTTGGGGTGGTTTTGGGTTCCTGGGGTCCTATAATGAAAAGTTTTTCAAAAGTCGCACCGTGGTAACGACTGCAATAAGTAGTATTTCTTACGAAATCTACCTAAAAAACTTATTTTAATTGATATTCTCTATGTTACAGAAAAAAGTCTAATAAAGAGTGAAGTTATTTCTGCTCGTATGATTTTGGAAGCATCGATGTCAAGTTTGTTTACTTCAATTTTCCTGGCCGTTCTTGTCAATATTCTCTTGTATTTTATACAAATGAAGAATGTCAATTTCGGAAATACAGTCTTGTTTCTTTAAAGCCTCTAAATCACCTCTGACAAATAAAAAAAGAAGTCAAATATTATTTTTTTGCATTTATTACCTTCGACCTTGAAGTTTTTAATTCATAAACAATTGCTATTTTTCTTCTTCCATAACTTGAAAGTGTAAAAGAAAAAGGAAAATATAAAATGGTTTTGATACCGAATATTTAAAATTGCCGGATTTTTGAAGTTGCACTGTATTAAACTTACCTGCACACTGAACTAGTGGTTTTACAATTTTTTTTAAATTAACTGAAATATTTAGAAAATATCAAATAATTTCAAGATTCAAAATATGTCATAAAAAATTTCAAAGAAATTCCAAAGTGTAGGCGCATGAAATCAATATAAAAATCAGGTCTAAATATCAAGAAATTTTTCTAAGAATTTTGAGCTTCAGTGAGGAATTGTTTTGAAATTTGTACAGAAAACTTTCCATTTCATTTTAAAAATCTGCGTGTTTTATTTCTATTTTTAGTATATAACATTATACTTTTTTCAAAATACAGTAAACTCTGTCTAAGGCGGAATCGGTCGGGACCGAGAAAATTTTCCGTGGTAGACAATATTCCGGCTTATGCAAAAGATCGTGATTTATTGGAATGAAGCATACGTCAGTCGAATAGCGTTTTATGTTTTCGATAAAAAGATTGGATCTTGAGTTATAATGAACTGTTCGCGATCTTTCATTGATTGTCCTTGCTCGAAAATCTGTCGAAAACTGAAATTCTGAAGATCCTTTGTCTTTATAAATAAATGAGAAATGCTATTTAATTTTTTAGTACCGCTGTAATACCTACAAATTTGAAGTTTACACAAAATAATAATAATAATAATAACTTCGGGAATGAGACATCAGAAAAGCCATCACTTTGAATTTGAGTACAACCTTAAAGCACTTATATTGTACACAATACATATTTTCATAAATGTGCACTCAACTAATAATAATAACTTTTAAATGCATATTTATATAGGAAAAATGACATAAGCAAGAATTCCTTAAAATTTAAACAGTTTCTGTTCCTTTGAATTAACTTTTTAAAAGTATTACGGAATTTAATTTTTATGCTCGACATTGAGTATTTGACGTATATATATATCAGTTTTAAAGTTTCATAAACGAAATGTCTTTCATTTTTAAAATATCCTATTTTCCGCCTTATGCAAAATTTTGTTTTCGGAGGGACCTTAAAACTCTTTCCGTTTCCGCGTTAGGCAGATTCCGGCTTATGCAGCAATAATTAATGTTATTTTGTATGGGTTCGCCGGGACTTTAGAAATTTTCCGCGGTAGACAAATTTCCGGCTTACACAGAGTCCGCCTTAGACAGAATTTACTGTACAAATGTGAACTGAAACGGAAAGGTTATAGCTATATATGAAAATAGTAGTCAATATAGTATTTTGAATTTTAAAAAGTATAGATTTTGGTATACATGATGATATGACACATGATTTATCTTTGAAATTTATAGAAAAATTTATAAAAATAAATTTTTCTTAGCTGCCCGTAGTTTTCGAAAACGTTTCCGAGTAGCTTTTAGTGTGCATTAATCAGGTTTCTCTACCCAGAAAACCGGTTTTTCGGAAGCTATCAGGTCTCAACTGAACATTTTTATGTTCAGTAAAAATATTTATCTGAAAAACACATAGAATTAACAGCATTAACATAAACATTAAAATCGACATTTTTCTGTTACAATTGTCATAATTTTAGTTATGGGGCAATTCCATCGTAACTGATGTAACATTTTATCATCGAATTTTGTTTTCAAATCTATGTAGAAAATTTACTAATAAAGTTAGAACAAATTTTTACAATTTAAAATATTTCTTACTAAGGTCTTAATACCCAAATACCTGCAGATTCTTTCAATTTCTCTTTGAATCCCAAAAATTGCAATTCAAAATTCTGTAACTGACGTAACATAAAATATACAAACATTTTTTCTGCATTCATTGAAGTCTTAAAAATTATCAAAACTATCCAGTTAAAAAAAGTGATTTAATGTTCTCAACAACACTAAGTAATGCCAAATTATAACAGTAACTTGTTTAATTAATTTCTGAATAATAAAAAAAGGAAAAAATGGCATTTACACGTGTAACTGACATAACTTTTACTGTGTAACTGACATTATGGTTTTACACAGACAATAATGGTACTTAACTTAGTTAGTAAACAGTAATTTACAATGCCTTTTTATTAGTATTTTTCTATAGAATAATATAAAAATATTAAGTTTTTCAATCGTGCCCTTAAATTAAACATATTATCACTTTGATCCCCCTCCCCCTCCCCTAAAAAAAAAATGATGATTTTCTGTGGAAATGCCCTATGCAGCTGAAAATGCTTAGTTGAGGATAGAATCATTTGTTCAATCAGCATCCGAAAAACCGATTTTCCGGGTAGAGAGATCGGATTAATGCATTTAAAAAGCTATTCGAAAATGTTTCCGAAAATGACGGGCAGCTAATAAAAATTTATTCTTATAAATCCTTTTTTAAATTTCGAAAATAAATTGTTTTCTGAGGTTTCTAAAAATAAAGCAACGTTTTTTGGAATATTGTGGTGAATATCACGAAATGTCAGATTTTGAAAACAAATTTTTTTAAAAAATTTAAATCGTTTCAAAACTTTTGATTCTTTTAAAAAGTTTTTTTGAGCAGCTGAATAAAGGAATTTATACGTAAAATTGTTAAAGTTTGAAGAGCTTAAGTTCATTTTTATGTAATTATAATAATATGTCATTTTCTTGGCATATGTACGCCAGGATAATGACAATTTCATTCTAAAACATTTTTCACATACTCGTTTTTTTTTTTTTTTTTTTTTTTTTTTTTTTTTTAGATCTGACATTTTAATTTCGTTTACAGGAAAATGTTTCCTCTATAGTACCTCAAATTCAGTGTAATAGGAAAATGACATAATAAAAGCCTACTTAATTTTTAAAAAGCCTTTAAACACGTTATTTTCAAAGAAATATCTAAAATATTTTGCTGGTAGCAATGATTTTACTACTCCCGACTTGAACTATGTCAAGAACAAGAATTACTCTGCAGAACCATCTTTATACTTCATAAAGAACTAAAATGAGCAGGCCAGGAAAATAACATTCATTTTCAGTGACAGTCATATTTTAATTATGGAAAATTATTTGTAAAATACAGAACTCGTTACCTTCCTCATATATGTGTTACATAAGGTATAATTAATAATTAGAAATTTAAAAAACTGGAAAAAGATATTTGTACAGTATAGCAGAAAGCATTTTACTTTGCACGCATCGCAGTGTGACATGCCAGGAAAATGACAACCGGAAAGTTTGTCTTTTAATTACTTTTTTTTGAGTTATTATGAATATAATATCGCTTGAAAATACTTCTAATATTTTCTATTAGAATGTTTAAAAAAAAAAAAAAAAAAAAAAAAAAATCCATTATCTAACATTTAATAGACATTTTATTGCGCTGACTGCAATTTTCGTATTTTGTGATATTGTCCCATTGGATGACTTGAAGCGGTTATCAAGTATTTTCGTTCGTGATTACAGTAAGTTTCCGTAGTTTAAGAAACATCTATCCTTTTTTACAGTGTATGCACCCCAAAAACTATAGAATACATTTTGTAGTGCGCTTCAGTAATTCATATGAATTTCAATATGTTTGAATTATCGTAACATATTAAATTGTACTGCAGACGATTTTCCCCCATATATCATAATGTAATAAAATTCTTTTATCCGTTCATATAACGAACTGTAAATGCTATTTGTTCAATACTCTACAGGAAAAATGTTGTAATCTACCTCAGCGATGCATATCAGTTTTTTTTATGTCCGAAATATCGAAACATCATTATAATGCACCGCAAACGATTTTTCCGTGTAGATCATAATGTAATGAAATTCTTTCGTATACCCCTGTAAATGAACTATAAATGCCATTCTGCAGAAATCCTGTTGAAGTCTACCTTAAATAATCAAAGCATATCAATTTCATTAAATTTGAAATATCATACCATCATTAAAATTCAGTGTAAACTTTTTTTCACGTATACCATAATGGAGCGGAATTATTTTGGTATCCCTCTATAAATGCTAAACACTTCATTTTCAATAGCGAATATTCTACAGTAAATCACAATAACATACAAGGCAATCCAAGTAGAGTTACGAGAGTAAGAATACGGACAGATGGACAGAGGGCAGCAGATAGACTCAGGGTTTAATTTCTAAAGAAAAAGGTACCGGAGAGGTATATTCTGCGGTACCGGTTCTAACTACTGTACCGCCTCCCCACCTGTCACTCCAATCTCCATATTTATATTTCTAACGTTATTTGCAAAATTTAAAGAATTTTTTTTTTTTAGAAAAATAAAAATTTTAAATATATCTATCAGCATATACTTAACTGTCAACTATTCCACTTCTTAGTTATCAGTCCTTCTGAATAGTACTCTTTGCGTAATGTTAATGTTAATTAATCGCATAATTTTGCGATTAAATATGGTAAGGATTAGGATTCGGAAATAGTTTTAACACAAAAAAGGGATAGTTCCCAGCTATGCATTTTAAAGAAAAAATGAATGAAATTTACAGAAATTAATATTTATATATGCTGAAAGGTGGAACAATGCTTTTTAATTTTCTACAAAAGGTGCATATCTTAAAATTATAATCAATTCCTTCCGCATAACAATCTTTTGTGGTGAGTCGCTGAAAATCAGGTTAAATTAAAATTTTGACACCATTATCGGAAAAATTCGATGCTTTTTTAGGAAAAGGGGAATCAGTGTTTGACTGCTTTCTATCAGAATAACAATGCATGGCAATTATATCTACTTACAAATGAAAGTAACTTCGTAAATAAGCAGAGCGGAGCCTTAATGCCCAGAGCAGATCCATGGGCAGCGTTCATGATACAAAATAATTAGAAAAATCACTAACGTGATTTTTATACTCGTACACAATAGAAGACAAAAAACCTCAAACAAGCAAAACCTGAAGCTGATGCTCGTTAGCTAAAAACAGAAAATATTCTTTTCAGGTTAGATATCTGAATAATAATAATAATAAAAAAACAGTCAATTAAAATTTATCCTACTGTCTCAAAAGAAAATCGTACTGAAACCAAATTCATTGTTCGGTCTTTTGGGTGGCACCGTATCAACACTTCGCCAACATAAATTTTAATATATTTGAAATAGAAAAGTACGATTTAGGTTTTCCCTTCATTCTGATCAAAATAGCATTAAAATGATTTGTAATTGAATATACGTAATTTTGAATGAGCGAAAGTTTTTTTTTCTTCTATACATGAATAAATAAAATTTTGAACGCAAGACAGATTGAGCTTGAGGAAGTCCAAGCACCAAAACTGATACAAGAATTGAGTCCGTTTTATCTCCATATCCTACGTGTGCGACACATTACGTCACATATAAGTGTTTTGGTAAAAAAGAATGCAAAAGCTTGGAGATGAGAAGGAAAGGAAAGGGTAAGTTAGGCTTCGGCTTTTGGGCAGCTCTATTACACTGGGCTCCGGAGTCCTGTATTTATGAGCTCCGGTGAATTCCAACCAATATTTAAATATTTACTAAAAATGGAGAAGTACCGAAGCTGGGATCTGACGCAAATTAAGCCTTGGATAGACCACAGGCAAATCGAAGTCTTAAACATTTTTCAACTACGCTGGAAATTATTAAAAGTATTTTTTAAAGCACCGAAAAAAATCGATAATTTCATTTATTTAATATCATTTTTGCTAGGTATGTTTGCATTTTCAGATTTCGTTAATACACAGCTTGCATGCTTCATATCATAATATTTTACAGAATATTAACTTTTCGAAAAACATTTAATAAGTTAAATTACAATAGCATATAATAAACTTTTAAATAAAATTAAAATGGCTAATGTTTTCGTGATATAAGAAAAATGTCCTAAAGATATCGAATAGGGAATTTACTGAATTTAAGACATCCCATAAAATTTAAATTGTAAAGTAAAGTAAATCTCACAAAGGAATATCTAATGAGCATAGAGTAAAGGTGAATTGTTTTTTTGATGATTGATTGACAAATGCCCAGTGGGATACTCGTGAATTCAGAATATTTTTTGAAGGAGGATTTTAGAAAAATGCTAAATTACACTGTTGTTCTTGTGTTTTAAAATAGAAGGAATTAAAAAAATATTTCTGAAGGTTTTTGCTAAATTTTTCTTTATTTTACAAGATTATTTCTAGAACTGCTATATATATATATGAGAGAGAGAGAGAGAGTATTATGGAATGGTCGAGCAATATAGAATACTTCAATATGTGGCTTGTACGGTGCTGGAGTAAAGTGTCAAACTGCCAAGCGACTTCCTAGTACTCCCATAATGCACTGCGGTTTGTTCTGTTTGGATACATGTTGTTGGAATGACGTGGTGAAATCAAATCTTATTCTCAATTGTTGCAATTTTTTTGCAGGTCAGTTACATAAAAAATCGTATTAATTATAATCCCTCTTCGTAAATGATGTTAACCAAGTTCAGTATTAACCCTTAAATGCCTGATTTTTCAAAAATCATTGCAATAATGTTTTTCGGCTTTCATTTTTTAAATAAATCATGGGAAAAATACTTTAAAAAATAATATTTTGTTTTAAGTATGGTTTACGGCTAAAAAACAGTTTGTTACTAATCGGCAATACTGGTCTTTAATTGAAAAAATAATTTTACTTGATAAAATTTTATAGTATTAAACACACAAGAATTTTAGGAATTATAATAAGAAATAAATTTTACTTGCTCACTGCAGAACAAAATAGGGTATTTCGCAAGCTTCCGAACAAAACAAAAAGAACAAGTAGCAACAATTGAAAAAATAAATCTATCTTTATTCTTAAACAGCACAAGTATTGCAATCTACATGTTTAAAATCGATTTAATAATATTTTCAGAATGTATTTTATTGGCCGCATTTGGGCATTATAGCTTCAATATTATTCTAATAGTATTTTAGATCCTAAATTGGGTATGTTGCCGAAAAGCAACACCCGGCATTTAAGGATTAAGTTGAACAATTATATTCACTGCTGTGTTAATCAGTTTACGACTATTCTAACTCGTTGACGGGTAAAGAGGTTATTTTTTTTTAAGATGGCGTGTCTTGTAATATGGGAATACACTCTAGACAACTGTTTCAAGACGAGTATGGTGAAGATGAACAATTATTGCACTCCGATGTATTATCTGAGATGTCTTTTTACCCAGTTGTACACAAGAAGAGGAAGATGCACCATGCCTGTTTTGCAATGAATTCAGGGATGGAAGAATGAAGAGGATGAACTGCCTGATGTGCACGATGCTGGGCCCATGTGGACTGTGGTATGGCGAAACAAAAGACTACTCTAATATAACCGTCTTTGCATGGGAAATTATGTTTAACAATAATTTCAAATAATAATATTAATATTATTAATATTATTAATATTATTAATATTATTAATAATATTAATGTATTATTAAAAATACATTTAAAAAGTAAACGGGGTTTATGACTTTGTTTTGCACCAAAGCGATATGAGTGTTGAAACTTGTTCCTTTTATCTTCATTTCGAAAAAGCACTATCATTAAAGCACCATCATTTGAAGAAATTGTTTACCTATATTTCTTCACAATTTCTTTATTTAAAGATGAAACATATTGTATTACTTATATTTTTTTCAGCAGAAAAAATATTTTTGAAGATTTGATCAATTATCACGCGACCCGACTTTTGGTGCACTAGTGGGTCACAGTTTAAGAACCTCTAGTATAGAGCATGTAAAGAATATAATGTAAAGACATTTTTACATCTGCAGAGATTCTTCAAATTTTATTTGTAATACGAATATTAACGCAAGCTGTTAAGATTATTTTCCCATTTCTGTATCATTAAAGAGACTCATTATCAGTGATCATTAAGAAAATCTATTTTTATCGTTAATATTGAGATAACGCATTTCAATGTAGTATGACGCTGCGCATGTTTTTTTAGCATGATTAATGAGAATATATATTTTAATTGAATCATCATGCAAGACAGGATTATTAGGTACTTAATTAGTTAGTAACTACAAGATACATTTTAGGATGTAAAGTTTTTTTTTTTTTTTTTGTTAATAAATCTTTTTTTCTAAAAGTCGGATAAAAAGTTTATCTGCCTATCAAAGTTTAATGAATATTAAGAGCTTAAAATATTAATACAGTCTGACCTCTATTTAACGAACCTCTATTTTGCGAACTTTTACTTGGGACCAAGAAAATTTTGCAAATTTCTTCGTAAAATAACCTCCAAATAGCAAAGTGTATTCTTTATTTAACAAACTTTTCTTTGGGATCTAATTTTTTTTCTCCCTATTTCTTAAAATAATACTGGACATTTCAAACTTATTCTTTCTTTTAACACATTTTATGATGATCAATGACCATGAACAGGTCTTACCAGGCACCTAACTCACCGAGAGCAGTAAAATCGTTGTGAATCTTTGCTTTCCATCCAAGAAGTGCAAACTTTCAGTATCCCCTTTTAACCCTCAATGGAGCTGCCCCGTGTCCTTAAACTGTAGTTTCCAGTTTTCTAGATTGTTGATCATGATCAATAGTGTTGGTAATTTCGGTTCTTGTAGCTTGAAAATGTCAAAGCGAAAGTGCTTGAACATCAAAGAAAAAGAAATATTATTGATGAGGTGAATAAAGGCATGAAGAAAAAAAATACTGCTTTAAAATTTGGTATTCCTCCAAACAGCTTATCAACCATAATAAAAAATCGTGATTTTAATGTAAAATTATTTTTTAAACTGAAAATACAATGTATTTCCAGACAATGATTTGCTTCATTTTTATTTCCCTTGCAGGTTTCTTTTTGATGGGTAAAATAAGTAAAACAAATAGATATAAATTTATAAAAAATTGTGACTAATTACCTTTTTTTTAATTATATTTAGTATTTATGGACATAAAATGTGTTTTACGTAGTTTAAAGTGCTTTAAAGGGTGACTCTCTATTTAACGAATTTTCCATATAACGAACTTTTTTTCGGGATTTAGCGACTTCGTTAAATAGAGGTCCGACTACAGTACATTACTTTCGCCTCTTTGTAAAATTCTTTATAATATTTTTAATAAAAGAGAGTTTATATAAAGTTATTTGTATCATTTAATAATTAAACATGATTATCTGACTGCATTTTTATCATCACTTTATGGCTCTTTTAATATATATTTTCCACTATCAGTTACCTCTAACAAAAAAAGTTATATCGCAAGTAATATTCTGTAGTATATATCGCATGTTCATAAGTTGAAAATTATATGTTTATTGAGAAAAATATAAAATTTTTATTCTTTATTTAGTTTTTATTCTTTCAGTGTATAAATATTTAGGAACACGTGAAATAACGAATAACTATTACATACATTATGTTTTTACACTCGCTCACTTAACTTAACTTAGATCATTTATGTAAACACTAGCAAAAGGTATGCTTTGTTTGGATTCGCGAAGCATTATTTAATAAGACAAATATTTGAAAGTAACAGTATTTTTTATATTATTTTTGCATCTTTATTAAGCAGAAACGTTATTTTATGTTTTGGCGCATTTTTATTTTAGAAATGTAAATTCAACGAAATAACTAAGAATTTCCTCGGAATTTTTTATTTATGATATAACGAATTTAACACGGGGTAAGAACTTTTACTCCGTGGAATTTAACAATTAATTTTATTTGTGTACAATTCTTTTCTTGCCACTTTATTAAAAAAAAATCATAATATAATTCTTTTGAAATGCGTAAATATCGTCTGCGTAAATGATTTCACATAATAAGAATAAATTGCGTATTGGAATACTTAACACTGAGGAATACTGGATGTAAATGATTGAATCTTCACAAATTTTAATTCATCAAAAATATGCTATAATTTTCAAAAAAAAAAAAAGGTATTTTAAAAATTTCATGAAAGAAATTGTGAAACTATTTAATTAATCATGATTCTATCTATAATGAGTAACTCCATGATTTAATTTTTCTTCTGAAAATATACGTGTTTCATTTTTAGTTTGCAAAAATGCGTCCGTAATGGAAAAACATGTAAAATAAATTAATTAAAATAATGAATTTTTTAAAGTTGTTCTGTAAAAAAATAATATTGTGCAAATCTACAGATCATAATTTATTTTTATGTTTAATTTCAAGTCAAAATACTGAGTAGTTTCTTTCTTTCTTTCTTTCTTTTTTTTTTTTTTTTTTTTTTTTTTGTAAAGTGTACGACAAAATGTAATTTGTGTAGCCTAGTAGAGGATTCGCTTCGCTCATCCTAATAAAATTTTGTAATAAGTTTTTCCCTCACTTCTTGATGTGATAGAATTATAAAAAAATATCTGCACAAGAGTATTTCCGACAACGATGCATTTTAATACTTTATAAACTCAGATATAAATTAATAAATTAGTTTTAAGCTTTTGTTTTGTGGGACAGGTGCGAGTGATAAATCGCCAAATTTTCGTTCAATGGCATTAAACTCGTTTCAATTAAAATATAAACATTTCGATTACAATGGATATATTAAATACATTTAAAATAGATAAATTTCATTCATTTAATTTAAAATACAAAAATTAAAAATGTTTTAATAAAAAATAATATATATCAAAAATATTTAATTTCAACATGAAAGCATTATTTTTAATTTATACACGCATAAAATAAAAGCTGCTACTCTACTGGCGCGATTTGTTTCCGACTAACGGAAAAGTACCAATTTAATTAAATTTTGATGATAACTTGAGAAAACAACATGGTTACAACTGTATGCAAGTTACAACAGTGTAGTTAATTATGCGCCAAACCATGCTCTCTAAACTATGAAAACTGGCTGCGAATCTGCAACAATCAAATATTTTAAACACCAAAAAGTAGAAAATTCACTATAAATAAAAAATAAAGAGAGCAACATATTTGTTAAAAATACACTTTTATTCTTCATCTCTTATTACTGCTTTCATACAATGCATTTATAAATACGAGTGTTCGTACGCGTTTCAAGAAAAAGGCTGCTTAACGGCTACCGACATTGAACTGCATGTGAAGCTTGCATCCATTACAAGTAAATGTGGTAAGCAGTTCAAATACATATTACCACTTATTTTCGCAGTGCTTTTTCAGAATGCTGACACAATTTGTTTTCTTCCTACCATCATTTGGTTAGTGTCACACAAGAAACAGTGTCTCACAAAAATCAGGCATGGCAGTGTTACATTAATAATACCGATATTTCAATTTACACATATAGTTTAACTCTTTGTGTACTGAATTATGAATTCATGAAAAATTTATCTTCTAAAGTATTTTTCGTGAATTTTGGAAACTGCATTAGAAGATATACATAATAGTTTCATAAAATTTAGAAGGATTTTAGATGGATTGAAGGGTTTAGAAGGATTTTAGATGGATTGAAGGGTCTAGAAGGATTAATTAAATTTGAATGTATAAAGATTTTGTGCAATATTTATAGCCCCACTTAAATCTTTTATTTTAAATCTCTTTCTTAGTATTTTGTAGAATTAGGATATGTGCAAATATAATGTTCTTACAATAGAAATATAGAAATATTTCCGAATTGAAAAATTCACCCCCCCCCCCCCTCAACAACAAGAAAACTGAAAAGATGCAAAGGCAAAAGAAATCATCCTTTTAAAAATATTTTTCTTTTGTGTAACCAATAATACTTTTGGAACAAGATAAAGCAATGGATCTATAACTTATTCTAAACTATATTACTACTAATCGGTGTATTAAATGAACTTTATAGCAAGTTATTTTAATGGTACTTATAAGTACTGTCAGTAAATAAAGGGTTAAGAGAACATAATCAACTGTTAGCTTTGGACTTCATCAAAGGGTATCGTTGGATAGGTTTCCTGCCAAGGAAAATATATGAACTACTACCTTTAATCCAACTGTTCACGAGATACGAGCCAATTTTTCCCGTCACGTCATACATAAAGAAGACAAAAAAAAAAAAAAAAAGAAAAGAAAAAGCAAAATACGGTCTTGTTTTAATCTTGCTAAGGCAATCTTTGATTTGAGCAAGGGTCTCGTTAATTAATAACACATGGCAAGAACTTTTCAATGATACCACTTTTGACGAAAGTGGGTTTCTTTTTTTTCTTTATGTATGAGGCACAGAAGAAATTGTTTTGTATCTCTTGAACGACTGTATTCGTGCGGGAGTTTTCAAACTTTTCTTAGTTCTCCTGGCAAAAATTTTCCAGCGATACCATCCTTGATAAAATCGAATCTCTTTTAGGTAGCTTTCATTACAAAAAGCTACCTATTGCAGCCGTTCGGAGGAAAGCGATTTCAAAAAATTTTGGTATATTTTCATCGATCATGACCCCCAGACCCCGAAACCACCCTCCGTTCAAAAGTTGATATATATATATATATATATCTGATCTTTGTCATACTGTAACTCTCTTGTTTATGAACCGATTTGGATGAAACTCGGTGTGTACATAGTAGACACCAATGTCTCGACCGAGTTCGTTGGCCAGATTCATCGGCCATCTTGTTTCAAAATGGCGGCCATTTAAAATTTTTTAAAAAAATTAAAATTTGAAATGTGATACCAAAAAATTAAAAATTGAAAAATATTTTTTTTATACGTATTTGACCTTGATACAAAGATTACGAAGCAGTTTTTGTTTTGTCTATATCTTAAAAAATGGCTGAATTATAGCACTTTCAATTTCTAGCGTGGCTGACATTTTGAAACGACCTGATATTTGTCACGCGATAACAGGCGTATTTATGAATCGATTTAGATGAAACTCGGTGTGTACATAGTACATACCAAAGTCTCGACCGAGTTCGTTGGCCAGCTTCCTCCGCCATCTTGTTTCAAAATGGCGGCCATTTAAATTTAAAAAAAAAATTAAAATTTGAAATGTGATACCAAAAAATTAAAAATTGAAAAATATTATTTTCTTATGAGTTTGACCTTGATACAAAGATTCCGGAGCAGTTTTTGTTTTGTGTATATCTTAAAAAAGGGCTGAGTTATAGCATTTTGAATTTCTATTGTGGCTGTCATTTTGAAACGACCTGATATTTGTCACGCGATAACAGGCGTATTTATGAACCGATTTATATGAAACTCGGTGTGTACATAATACATACTAATGTCTCGACCGAGTTTGTTGGCCAGCTTCATCCGCCATCTTGTTTCAAAATGGCGGCCATTTACATTTTTTAAAAAATTTTAAAATTTGAAATGTGATACCAAAAAATTGAAGATTGAAAAATATTTTTTTCTTATGTGTTTGACCTTGATACAAAGATTTCGGAGCAGTTTTTGTTTCGTCTATATCTTATAAAATGACTGAATTATAGCACTTTGAATTTCTACTGTGGACCTATTCATGAACCGATATGGATGTACCTTGGTGTGTACAAAGAACATACCAATGTCTCGACCGAGTTCGTTGGCCAGCTTCATCTGCCATCTTGTTTCAAAATGGCGGCCATTTAAAAAAAAATTTAAAAATTTAAAATTTAAAATGAGGTATCAAAAAATTGAAAAATATTTTTTAATTATGTGTTTGACCTTAATATAAAGATTCCGGAACAGTTTTTGTTTCATCTATATCTAGAAAAATGGCTGAGTTATAGCATTTTTAATTTCTATTGTGGCTGACATTTTGAAACGACCTGCTTTTTGTCACGCGATAACAGGCGTATTTATGAGCCGAATTGGATGTAACTTGGTGTGTACATAGTGCATACCAATGTCTCGACCGAGTTCGTAGGCAACCTTCATTAGCCTTTTTGATTCAAAAGGGAAGATTTAAAAAAAAATTATTTAAAATTTAAAATGAGGTATGAAAAAATTGGAAAATGAAAAAGGTTTTTTTTATGTGTTTGACCTTGATACAAAGATTTCAGGGCAGTTTTTTTCGTCTACATCTTAAAAAAAGTTTGAGTTATAGCACTTTGAAATTTCTAGCATGGCTGACATTTTGAAACGATCTGATAGTTGTCACGCGATAACACACGTATTTATTAACCTATTTGGATGTAAGAAGGCATTTGGATAGTATATAGCAATGTCTCGACTAAGTTCACTGGCCAGCTTCATCCGCCATCTTGAATCAAAATGGCGGCCATTAATTAAAAAAAATATATTTAAAGTGAAGTGCAAAAAATTTAGAAATCGAAAAAGGTTTATTTCTTAAGTATTTGACTTTGATATAAGGATTCCGGAGCATTTTTTGTTTTCTCTTTATCTTAAAAAAATGGCTCAGATACAGTAGTTTGAATTTCATTATGTGGGTGACATTTTGAAAAATCTGATTTTTGCCTGCAACAGCACTCATATATATAAACCGATTCCGATGTGAGCGAACGTGTGCACAGGAATTACTAAGGTCTCGACCAAGTTCACTGGTTAGCCTCATCCACCACGTTCTCTTAAAATGGCAGGCACTTCACATATCGCCGAATTTGGAAACCAAATATAACTTTAAATAAAATCAGCTTGGATAAAGCTGACTAATTTCGCGAAATTCTCATTCATAAGGATTTAGTATTGATAAAAATTAGTATTGAATCTTCTATAATCGGTTTCCACTAAATTGAGCTTCGTGTGTTTGAATAACATCAGCTAGCTTTTTAAAAATAAGGAATTTGAAAGCTACTTCTTCCTCCCGGCACTGGCCGGAAGGACTTTTTCTATTTTTTATGTATAACGTCATGTAAGAAATTGGCCCATATCTCGTGAAAGGTTGGATTCAGGCAGATAGTTCTAGTAATTTTTCTTGATCCACGTCACAAGACCTTTCGAACGTTACTATTCTTAACGAAACTTTTATATTACTTATTGTGAATGCAATAATTCCTTTTAAATCCTTTTAAACATCACTATCAAATTTAACGAGAACGTAAAATCATGCGTTAAGCATACATTACGAAACACGTTCCAACACATTCAGAATTCTATAATAAAACTTCACAGTTTAATAAGGTAAAAATCTGTCTAAATAAACAATTATTAAAATGCATAGCACATTTGAAAACACAATTTCACCAATTCCCATCAAAAGCAGATTTTTTTTTTCCGCAGCCCTGTTTATGAACTATAGATTTATCATATAATACATAGTATGCTAAAATTTAGTTCAAATAGAAAACGCACAGCGCAGTTGAAATTTCTCTTTCAGCAATTTGAATAACTAAACGGAAATGTACTTCAGATGCCCTGTTTGTGATGTGCAGAATTTATACACACTAAGAAATACAGTGAAACCTCCTTGAACGGTCACCTCTAAAAACGCCAACCTCCGAATACCGGCCACATATTGATGGAACCAAACACATTCCGTAGCATTAACATTAATACGAACCTCTAAATATGGAATTCTGAACAACGGTCGCTCAAAAGTCACGAGAAATTTTTTTAAACAGTTTCTGGTTATTCATATTTATATGCAAACCAAAATCTGAAGCAGTTCAAACAAAATGTTACTTAATCTCTTGAGCACATAATTATTTTCTAAAACTAGACATAGAAAATGAAAACAATGATAATGATGCAGAAATTTTAAATAAATATTCTTAGAACAGCAAGCATAACTAACACGAACGCCAGCAAGTTAGTATGTCTGAACAAAGGTTTGGCAGTGCTACATTTGATTCATACAGTAAATGGTGGAAGATAGGAGAGAGGAAGAGAAAAGTGATGCAGAAAGGCATATGGAAGAGATTATAGAACCACCCAAAATTTCCAGTATTAACACATATACCAAATTTTTGACGAACCTTCGTGAAATCAAAAAATTTGCATTAAATCATAATGATGATGAGTTTTACAGCAAAACAACTCGTACTAGATTTTTTAAAGTATTAAAACAATGAGGATTATTAAAAATGACAGTGTATTTCTATTTAAATTTATGTAATTATGATTTTTTAAAATTGAAACCTGTGAATAACACCCACCTCTGAATAGCGATCACTTTTCATCGGTCCCGATGGTAACCGTTATTCAG
Source organism: Maratus speciosus (assembly GCA_963932465.1). NCBI lineage: Eukaryota > Metazoa > Arthropoda > Arachnida > Araneae > Salticidae > Maratus > Maratus speciosus. Next base: position 294,771,255 of record OZ010791.1, read on the forward strand.
AGGTTACACTGTATTTTTAAAAAGTTTAATTTAAAAACGCGTACCACAAAGGAAAAGGCACTTTCAGCAATTATTGTTCATAGAGAGTACTGTACCAGCATTATTTTGTGTGTACCTGTATGTCAATGATGAATACTTGCACATCCTATTTTATAGTAAGTATCTTGCAGTGCACCTCATATATATATATATATATATAAATTCCAATATGTTTGAAATAGTGTGACATGAATAAAATACACCGCAAACGATTTTCGCCCCTAGACCGTAATGTAACGAAATTCTTTTGAGTGTCCTTGTAAATGAACGATGAACGCTATCTATATCATATTGTACAGTAGAAATCTTGTGGTTACTTTAGAGATAGATATAAATTTCAATGAGTTTGAATTTGCGAAACATTATTAAAAATCACCGCAAACGATTTTTCATCATAGTATGTAATGTAACGGAATTCTTTTGAATGTCCCTGTAAAGGAACTATAACTGCTACAAGCTTCACTTTCAATACCGAACATACCATAGTGAATATTAATAATATATATCAATTTCATGATCCGACTATATTTACGCGAGTTAGAGCACGGACAGACTGATGGCAGACAGGCAACAGGCGGCAGACAGACAAACCGAAGTCATAAACACTTTTCCCGTATGTTGGAAAGTGTTAAAAATGGTGAAAAACTAAGTTGTTTTAAAGTATTTACACGTATTGATCTTTCTAAATTTTCTCATGTATGTGGAAGTGCAATTAAAAAAAATGCACTTAATAATTAAATAGTACTACACTAATAATCATAATAGTGCACTTATAATGCACTTAATAATAATAACGCACATAATAATGTACTAATAATTTGAATTTATGTAAGATAATATTCAATAAAAGGTATTAGCCAGGCTAAATTTTTTCTGAAAATTAAAAAAAAAGCAACAAAACAAGGTAAATTTTCATGTTATAGTGTGAATAAGAAAAATAAAATTCACGAAAACTTCTAGCATTCTAAAATACCATTCATTTATTTAAAATGTATTTTTTCCCGAACACACCTTGTGAATATCGTAAGTATTCATTAGCATAAAATCGATGCACTGGAGAATTGTTGATTTTTTTTCTCGAACTACCTTATTAGTGCTATTGAATGACATTCTGTTTTACATACGACTTTACGACGCAAGAAACTAGAGAAAAGAAAAACTCAATCATGATACGTTTTCCGGGTTCTTTTGCTTCCCAGAGGGGCATGTGCTGGAAAATTTTTCTTTCAAAATTTTTTTTTGTTATCCAGCAAGAAAAAGATTATTTAGTAGTTCTTACCAATTTAATTAGATGAAATAAACAAAGTTTATTGTTTAAAGTAACAAGTTTTCAATTTTTTTTAAACGCAATTTATGTATTTATAAATTCTAAATACCAAAGAATTAACTTCAAACTCGTCAGATAGATTACATTTTAAACAAGTTGGAAATTGCTCGTCAAACGTGGCAAATGAGGTGCGTTCGTACTATAACTAGTTTTATAATTATTTTTTGCACCCCATATTGTACTGAATGTATATTTTTTTGCGCTTCATAAGTGCATAGTCTGTAACATCATTAAAATGCACTTACAATAATTTTTTCCCCATTCCCCGTAATGTAACGGAAAACTTTTGACTGTCCCTGTAATTAAACTATACATTCGATTTTCATAAAATTTGAAATGGCTCGACAAAATTCTGCAGCAATTATATATTTAAAATTTCAGACCATTCGGAAGGCTGTAAAATCATTAAAATGCATTTGCAATAATTTTTTCCCATTGGCCATAATGTAACGGAAAACTTTTGGGTGTCCCTGTAATTAAACTATACATCCGATTTTCATAAAATTGGAAATGGCTCAACAAAATTTTGCAGCAATTATATATTAAAAATTTCAGACCATTCGGAAGGCTGTAAAATCTTTAAAATGCATTTGCTATATTTTTTTCCCATTGGACGTAATGTAACGGAAAACTTTTGGGTGTCCCTGTAATTAAACTATACATCCGATTTTCATAAAATTGGAAATGGCTCTACAAAATTTTAAAGCAATTATATATTAAAAATTTCAGACCATTCGGAAGGCTGTAAAATCATTAAAATGCATTTGCTATATTTTTTTTTCCCATTGGACGTAATGTAACGGAAAACTTTTGGGTGTCCCTGTAATTAAACTATACATCCGATTTTCATAAAATTGGAAATGGCTCTACAAAATTTTGCAGCAATTATATATTAAAAATTTCAGACCATTCGGAAGTCTGTAACATCATTAAAATTCACTTGCAATAATTTTTCCCATTGGCCGTAATGTAAAGAAAAACTTTTGACTGTCCCTGTAATTAAACTCTACATCCGATTTTCATAAAATTGGAAATGGCTCGACAAAATTTTGCAGCAATTATATATTAAAAATTTCAGATCATTCGGTCGGGTAGTTTTTGCTCTGTTATATGCGGACGGACAGACAGACGGACGGACAGACGGACGGACAGACAGACGGACTGAACGACGACTATAGGTGCTACGTATTTATATAATTACGAACGCACCTAAAAAGATTCTTTTATTTCAATTGCTCTTTCGTAAAAAGTCATTTGGACTAAAATAGTTTTTGATACAAATTTTAAATAAAACTAAATTTTATGCAACAATTTTGGTTATTCTACAGTTAAGACAAAATGTGGTGTACTTTATTTCATTTTTGTTTTATCTAGCTGTTAATTTTCTAAGTGATTATTACTATTTTTTTACAATGCCTTTAAAAGAAATCTATTCGGATCTAACTATGCGCATTAAGATCTAAGATAAAGACAATAGCTACACAAATCTTAATTTTTAAAATTAAAAATACACTTTTTTCTAAATGAATTTTTTTAAGTATCTGTGAAAATTATGCATTATATATACGAAACGTCCTTATTTATCAAATAGTAACTGGGCAGAAATAATTTTATAATTTGATTTATGTAAGAACGCCTTAACATCGCAGACTGCTTCAGAATCTTATTATCTTATCTCGTCTTCTTATCTACATTTTTTTTCATCACATGAAGACGGTGATATTAACTTATTGTACTTATTTGACCATTATTAACAGTTACTAGAATGTTGCTAAAACATAATTAAAAAATCAATTGTTTTAATGTGGCATAAAAATTTTGAAATATCAAGAAAAAAATAGTGGAACAATATAGTAAATTTTGAAAAAAATCCTTATAAACAGGGCACTATTTTTATAAATTATTAATAATATTTTTTAAGCAATATTCTTTTGTTTATGTGTAATGTTTTATTCAAGTCCTTGATTTCGCCAACTAAAGTTATTACAATTTACGAAATTTAATATGTTGTATAAAATATGCGATTTTTCAATGTATCTATAGAATATCTCTACATTTTGTAAGCCATAAAGTACACTGGGATGGAAAATACTAATGTATTTAGCGAAATCGCTAAAAAAATCGTAACACAAATTGGAATACTTGGAGGAATAAAAAATATTTCTTGTGATTGGATCTATTTTTAGTCATAAAATATACAATATAAAATTCCAATAAATATTAAACATAAACTTAAATTAATTACCATTTAACGCATTTAACTAACTTCTAAATTTTCCATTTAAATCTAATTCAGACTGAAGAAGCAATTTAAATTCCTATAAGAGGTGTCATTGTTTTTGCTTACACGCAGTTTTAATTAACTAACATTACGCTTCATGTTACGCATTTATGTCTCATTTTTACTTTGAAAACTTAAATGTGTTTTCTTCATATGGTAGCTTTCAACTTTGCAGTTAAGTTTTGAATAAACATTATTGGAATGTCATGTTGAGTTAATGAAGGTAGACTTTAATTAACAGTAATTTATTTGTTGGAGCATTTCATGATTTCGAATCGAGTTCTGTCAAGAAAAAGCTTACTTTAAAATCTTACATCCATAGTAATGATTTTAAAGTAATATTTGATAATTTTCAAATAAGGCATTCTTTTAAAATTTAAATATTTACCCATTATCATTAAGTACAGTTGTTTATCTAAAGTCGAAATTAAATTCTAATTGGATTGTTTTCTTTTTTTGAGTTTAAGAATCTCAGTAATGTCTTGTTATATAATATTATTGAAAAATAAGCAAATAGAATATTTGTGAAAAATATTTCTACTGTTTATAGCAAAATTAATAATAGAATGCTTTCATGTTTTGCTCTTTTACACAATTGTAGACATGACTGAATTTATCTAAATTTTTTATGAAAATATCCATTTTTTACAAAACTAATACTAATGAAAATAACGCTTTTCTGTTTTTCTTTTTCCCAGTATTTGACACATACCTGAATTTAACGTTAATTTTTATAAAAATTAATTGTGTATAACATATTTTCTACAGAAAGTACTTATAATGAAAATAACTTTTACAGGTATTTCTCTTTCCCAGTATTTGAGACATGCCTGAATTCATCAATAATTTTCATGAAAATTAATTGTGTATAGCATATTTTGTACAAAAAATAATACTAGTGAAAATAAATAAATAATAATACGAGAAAATTACCGCAAATAAACATTTTAAAATTCGATAAGCAATTAAAAATATTTTTGGCTAAACTAAATAACAGAGTTAATACGATTTAAATTATGTGATGTCGCATCAAAGATCCTTTCTTATGACATTGAAATTGAAAATTTTAATTTTTAAATAAATTCCGACTCAAAGTCTTTTGACTTAAAAATATTTAACTTTTCCAGTACCTTGAAATAATCTATTTGGATAGACTACCTGCACTGACTACATGGCAGAAACAGAGATATGATAAATATAATTCTTTCTAAATGTCAACAATTCGGAAACTGTACGTTAAACGTGCCAAATAAGGTGCGTTTGTACTATAACTAGTTTTATAAATATTCAGATCTTGGTGCAATAGCTGTTGTACTGTTATGCAAAACTTCATGAAAACAAAATTTTTTACGATTACATATATTAAATGCAGTAATACGGAAATAATATGCCTCTACCTTAAATAGATGTAATCTCCATGGTAATCGAGAATTCTTACCTATCGTGGAATATCATTGAATTAATTATGTATGATAGGATTTAATAGAATAAGCACTATGGCAACCAAGAGTCATTACCTATCATGCACTGTAAAAATAAAAAATCTGTAGTTCTACAGATGTAAAGTTACATGCTTACTAAATTTTCATTTGTAACTGTACAAAAAAAGCTGTAAATCTGCAAAACTAGTTTTTGTAAAGCTACAGAAATTTGTAGCTTTACAAATGAATTTGCTAAAATTACAGTAATCTTACTGAAATTTTACCTGTAACCATGCTTGCAGTTACATGAAAAGTTCTAGGTATCCCAGTTTCCTAAAAAGTTCTTTGTAACCTTGCAGATTTTATTATTTTTGGTCCAAAAGTGTATCTGTTACATGTTGCCGTTACATAAAAAGTATTACACTGTAAAAAAAAAACCACTGTAGATTTGCCAGAACAAACTCGATCACAGTGAATGTGCTGTATCTTTCTTTGGTTTCCTGACTATATTAACATGGAAAATACAGTAGTTGCGTAAAATTAACAGCACATTCACTGTGATCGAGTTTGTGCGCGAGATGAACAGTACTTTGTTCTGTGAAAATGTCGTTTTTTTACAGTGTAGGAATCCCAGTTTCCTAAAAAAACTTTAGTAACTTTACAGATTTTTTTTTTTTTTTTTTTTTTTTTTTTTTTTTTTTTTTTTTTTTTGTTTACAGTGTGGGATATCATTGAATTAATTACATATGATGAGATTCAATAGAATGAAGAAAATCTTTATTAATTTTATTTAAGTTTTTATTAAATTTTCATAAAATTTGAAATGACTCGACAAAATTTACCAACGATTATATATATTAAATTTCAAACCATTCGGTTGTTTTTGCGCTGTTTTATGAGGATAGACGGACAGAGAGATAGACAAACGGTCCAGACGACGACTATAGGTGCTACGTATTTATGTATTTACGAACGTACCTAAAAACAAACTTCCATCAAAAAATACAACATTGCTACTTCTAAGCTTTCTGCTTCACATTTTTTCCAAATGTTCCTTTTAATTATATTCCTGTCTAAAAAAACATTTAAATTTGAAAGTAGAAGCATTATTGTTTTTGATTATATGCAATTTAATTAAGTAACACAAACCTTCCTGTTACACATTATTATGCTCCATTTTCATAGTGAAAAACTTAAATGTATTTCTTGTTTCACGATAATGACAATAGGACATACAATTGAGATAAGATTGTGAAATAGCCCAAATAACATTTTTTTAAAAATTATTTAAAAAAAATTAAGTCATAGAGATTAACTTGAAAAAATATATATTGTATAGAATATTTTGATTAATTAAATATTATTTATTTCATTTAATTGGCTTCTAGGTTTTCTACATAATTATATTTTAGATTAAAGAGGGATTTGAATTTCAAATGAGAAGAATTATTGAATTTAATTAAATGCAAGTTAATTAAGTAACGCAAAATTCATTTTATAAATTTTCTGTATTATTTTTCACTTGAAAAGTTAAATATGTTTCATTCATATTAGTAGTTTTCAACTTGCAATTAACTTTTAAATAAATAATATCGGGATATCATTGTGAGTTAACGAAGGTAGATCTTATTAAATGATAATTATTAACTGAAACATTTTAGGATTTCAAATGTTATAAAAAAAGCTTAACTTGAAATCCTAAAGCCGTATTATTAAAATTAAAGTAATATACATCTACCTTCTAATAAGATATTCTCTTAATGTTTAATCCTTCATTAATTTTAATTAGGTACTGATATAAACTTATAGCAAAAATAACTTTTAATATATATTATTTTATTATTTAAAAAATAAATAGTTTGAATAACTTTTTATTATACTATAATAATCGTATTCAAATGTTTATATATATATTTTTTATCCATTTCGCTATTTGTTGACTTACCTGAATTGTAAATTATTTAAAACTTTCGAAACAAAAAATACTGTGAATAACTTTTTTTTTTTTTTTTTTTTTTTTTTCACAAGAGAAAAAATAAATAAAAAAGGGGAAAAAAGTAAAAACTAAAGATAATAGACTTTTCAGGTTCACAAAACAAATTATTGTTATTATTATTTTTTAGATTAATTTGACAGTGTCGGCGATAATAATGCCATGACCTACTCGAATTGTAAATTATCTAAAACTTTTGCAAAAAAATTCTTGTGAATAGCATTTTGTTATACAAAGGAAAAAATAAATTAAAAAAAGGAAGAAAAAGTAAAAAAATTAAAGATAACAGACTTTTCAGGTTCACTACGAAAATAATTAATTTTTTTTTTTTTTAGATTAGTTTGACAATGCAAAATGCCATCGATAATTATGCCACGATATTTTATTTCACAGACGTTTTCAATCCTTTTTTTTTAATTTTAATAATTTATGTACATTACAAATTAATTTTCATCTGTCACATCGATTGTTTATTTTCTTTACACGGTCACCTTCGTAAAAACTGATACGACACGTCATACATTTTTGTTTTGGAAGATAAGCAAAGGGCCATCAACGACATAAAATTATAATATTAACTTTTTTCATAACAACACAAGAATATGTAAATTTCACAGTTTTCAATAAGCCAGAGGATACAAGCGTTTAAAAAAATATTTTAACAATGAATTTTTCTAGCACCTTTATGTATATATATCGCTACACGATTCTTTAAATAAACTGGTACGAGCATTCCTAATATAACGAACATTCCTAGGAAATAAACCTAAAATAACTCTTTTTGAAACGAACTTTTTTTTTTTTAATTTTAGGAATACCATCTCTTCTAATCTATCAAATGAAAAGAAACAATGCCGAAACACGTTATTTACAAACCAAAAAGTAAAAAGAAATAAATTTATTACTTATTTTAACAATATAAATTTCGTAAAATAGTGAGAAAACACTCATTTGATAGTTAAAACGATAAATTGAAATAGGTCTATGCAAAATATTTCTAAGCGCATTAAGAAATTGCTAGCTAATTTTCCTGTTATTTTATTCAGACAGTTTGAGCCTATAATTTCTGCAGCTAAGCCTAGCAACATTACTTCACGAAATCTCGCTAATTACTTGCTCTCGTATCTTCTCAAATATTAGAATTATGTTTTAATTTATTAAAGATTTTCCCCATATCTTTTATTTATATAATTATATGTCATTTGCCAGGCCTCTCTCTCTTTTTTTGAAGAATAATTGTTGTACCCTACTACCACTTGCAATTTATTAAAACACGGTTAAAATATTTGAATTGTAAAAAGTAATTATTATCTTGTCAAACAATATAATATGGGAAGGTAGTTTATAAGACAGGAGTCTCTGCACCTTTCATCTGAGGCTCTCACCTGATGAAAGCTCATGGGATTAACAAAATTATCGAAAGTGTTAAACTATGTCGTGCTTTGTGTGTTCCATACTAAGTAAACATTTAATTTCTTTGACACTGAGCACTTAAAATTACAGGAAGAAATGAAGTATGTAATTTAGTTATAATTATGGAGGGGTCGTTATACATACAGCAGACAAGCCGTTGAAATCGCAAATTAACATTTAAAAAGAGAAAATTTGATAATACAGTAGAACCTCGATTATCCGAAGTAATTGGGACCGAGCCTCTTTCGGAAAATCGAAATTTTCGGATAATCGAGAATGCTTCAATTTTAAGATTAAGGACAAATATATGCGCTATTTGTTATTATGGTAAAGAGTGTTTAATAAAAATAAAGCAATGGAAAAAGAGAAATAATAATAAATAGGTTGAATTTTAATTTTGAAATTAAGTACCTTTTACATATTTCACAAATGTTCTAAAAAAAGTTTTGTTTGTCGCAGTTTCGACTGCGTTTGCTTTGCTGCTCTATCACGAATTTTTTTTTCACTATTATTTCACTAGCATCATAGTCTTTCTGCTGCTCCAGCCATGCCAAACTTTTTGCAAAATATTAAAAGCTTTAGAATTAGCTCATTTTTTTTTTCTTCACCCACATCGTTGTCCTTTTCTTTGCTTTGATAAATGCGATAGTTAAAAAAAAAAAGCTTCAAAAATGGGTTTTGCACACAAGGAATGTGATAGTAAGACCAATGTAAGACCAATAATACTTAAGCAAAAAAGCAGCAAAAAAGACGCCCGTCTGACATTGGTCTGAAAAAAACAAACTTTAAAAATGGATTTCGGTTAACCGAGAGTTTCGGTTAAAAGAGTTTCAGATAAAAGGGGTTCTACAGTAATATGTTTTAGTTTCTAGTACAATAGTGTCTAGTAATGGCTGATTATTGATTCTAATATCTATTTATATATTATATTAGGCAAATTCGATAGGTTAGGTAGGATTCGATTTAGGCGCGATTGCTGATATTGTCAGATACCTAGTGTACTTATTTATTATTGTCCATTATATGATGGTGATGCTCTAACGGATGCTAATTTTATTTTATTCTAGAATCTTAGAAATGTATGAAGCTTTTCGGTGTGTCAGTTTTGTTTAAAATCTTTCACCATAAAGATATAAGCATTATTTTATATCTTTGAAAGTCTTATGACTAAATTTTCTTTGCTCAAAAGGTTGATTATAGAACGAATAACGATATTCGTCTTAAGATTTTAAACCAAAACTCAAAAGAACAGCATATTGCTTTATCAGTAAAAGTGGAAAAGTATTTCAAACAACTTTACAAATGAAAATATTAATTTAATTTTACCAGTGTACGTTATTCGTATAATGTGGCTATTACATGTCATAAAAATAAATGTACTTCTAAAAGAATGCTTACATGTGAGGTTTGAAATTTTTTTTTTTTTATCTTGCTATTTAAACAATTGGTTATGAGGTGTTTACGAAAAGTCAATTTCTAAAGGTATCTTTCTAAACATTATGACAAACAGGTTTTTCTTCACATACTTCTTTACGTATTTTCTTTTTACGTTTTTCTTTACGTATTATACACATTTTAAAATATAAATAAATGTATCGTGACAGCTATGCCGCACACGAAGGGTTTGAAATCTATATATTTTTTATGTGGTATTCACGAAAGAGTTTTACACAAATAGGTTTAATTATTATGTTTGGTATTAAATAGTGAAAAGGTTTCAGATTAATGTAATTTGCATTTTACTACACATGTGAGCAATTTATTGTGAGATTCGACTGACATTAATAACTTTCTAGGGCTATTTTTGCAATACCATGTTAAACTGCTAATATTTTATATATATCTTCGTTATATAAATTAAAATGTTAATAAAAACTGACAGCCATTTTGAATATGAATAGCTTAAAAAAATCATCTAGGTATCTTTTAGTAATACTAGTAATACTTACTGTAATTAGTAACACTAGCTGGCGTAGCAACACGATAATTTGCATTTTCATGGTTCATTTGCATTTTTTTGGGATCTTTCAATTTTTGTGGAAAAAAAGAAATCTAATTTATTATACGTTTAGAAAAGATTTATTATATTAGTTTCATTAATCTTACCATAGTAAGGAATCGTGTTTACGTACAATGTAAATGAACTGAAAATTACGAAGAAGATGGTGACATACGGACAATCTAATATCTTTGGTCCAGATGATTTTGCATACAGATTTGGAGAGCTTGCTATAATTGTCAAAATAATGTTTGCTTACTAGGGTGGGCCGAAAAAACTTTTATTTGATTTTCGATGATGGGTAGTGCGGAAAAGTTGCCACTGGTGCACTAAGTTCATACAAAAAATTACAGATTTTTTGGACAATTTCTTGGTTTGCCGCAAATGATGATTTTTGAACTTTTTTAGAAAAAAAATTAACGATGTTAAATTAAATTTATTTTAGTTGAATTTTCTTGAAATTTCATGCTTAGAATTTGAAATGTTTAAATAAGTTCTGATTATGTGTCATTCAGTAGTTGTGTATTTTGAATTAAGCTATTTTTGTAGCCTTTTCGCTTATAAGTGAACAATAATTGTAAGTATTCTTTAGTTCCTTCGTCGATTTCTCTCTTTTGTCTTTATTATGTTCCTCGCTCTTCCTTCCGTTTTTCGATGCGTTCAGAGTCATATATTTGGATGGCATACCACAACATGTCTTGTTAGAAAATCTGAAAGGAATGAAGAACGTGGAGCAGAAAATAGTGACAAAGCAATCAGTCATTTTGAAGATAAGGGAGGAAATAGGAGATGGAATAAACAGAGATGTTAATTATTTTTCTGCTCTAAAATACAATTATTCTCAGAAGATTCGAATAGTGGAAACTTTGAAGCAGGCAGCTCGTCTGAATCAGAATTTGAACCAAGGCTTTCAAAAGGAGACACTCCCAAACGCATATCCCTTTCTCACACAACATTCGCCGCAATTAGAACTGGTATATCATTTAGGAAAATTGCGTCGAGCGTCATCTGTGCGTCAGGATGCAGGAATTGTAACAACAGGACATAAGTATCTCATCACCGATAAATACAGGATCAGGAGACAGAAAAAGAATCTTGGAAAGAAGATAGAGGAGGAGGAAGAAAAATTAAAAACATATTCTTGGATGGTAGAAAGGATAAAACGGTTTTCATAGCCGTGGAAAATGTGCGGCGTGACAGGCTTCGTGGTATGAAAGTTGTCACAGGTTTCATACTATGAGCATTTCACAGGCTTTGATTGCTGGAAATTTTTCAGTGCCGCCATCTGTTGGTCTCCAGAGAAGATGATGTTGATAGTTGTGTGTTCCTTTGTACAAGGTCACTAATGCAGGAGATGTGTTCACAATCAAGGGTCGAACCAGCTAGCAGGCGAGATCTTTAGTACCGAACAAGATTCTAGTTCGATCCCTTACTGCAAGAAATGCATTTTATTGCCCGTGCAAGATGGTTTAGCCACAAAGTCATATGAATATTTTTATATTATGTATTTTAAAGATAATGTAAATTAAAAATCATTAAATCGACTTATTTAAACTAAACAAAAATAAAGATATACGTTCACCCTTTCGGATAGCAAACGATATCCATTTTTAGGGTTCCTTACTTAAAAAGTAAAAACGGAACCATTATAAAATCACTTCTGTGTCTGTCTGTCCGTCACAGCCATTTTACTCGCAAACTATGTAACGTGGAAAGTTCAAATTGGAGGAAGTAATAAAGACTATTGACCCACATATTTATAGATTAATAATTATTCATATATATATGTAGGAAAAATGTATAGGGCTAATTAAGTTACTTGAAAAAAAATCTTTTCTTTGTATATCGCATGGGGTATTGTCTGAAAGCTCTCATAACGCTGAAATCAAAAATATATTTCATTTAATTTTAGGTATTATATTTTCAAAGTTATGGTGGAAAATGTAGTGAAAAATATGTCCCCTTCCCCATCTAATTCCGAATCTATTGAAAATAAAATTCTGAAAAAATTAGAGGTAGTAGACATTAATTTAAACCTTGCAGGAAAATTATAGCGATTATCCTAGGTCACATAGTTCTTGAGAAAATCGCATTTTTTCGTTACACTCAAATTTCGATTTACGGGCTTTAGCAAAAGTGTTGAGCAGAACTTGAGGTACCTATCGTAGCAGAAGTATAAATGCATTGTTGATCATGAAATTCGAAAAAAAATCGTCGGTAATTAGCCGAGATATTAATCCTTAAAGACACGGATTGTTTGGACATACATAATGACAGGGATGGCGTACTCTATGCTCCATCGGCTTTTAAAGCCTAGATAACAAATTTTAAGGATATATTTATGTAATGCAATGCCCAGTAGCATTATAAAAGCAATAAACGTCAAATTGTTTAAAACAGACTAATTTAATGAGAATTAATCACATAAATACTGTGGGATTCGCGACTAGTTTCCATTGAGTAACTCTCTCAATACACCTACTATGTCTTTAAAGGTTAACTAAAAACCTATATGGAATAACAAATATACAGAATAGCTATATTTGCTATTATTTAGGTTCCATATATCTTTGAACTTTCGTGGTATATCCATTTATACTTTTCTAGTACACAGCGTGCAAAGGAAAGTCCCTTTAACCTGAAAATACTTGGGAACGGAGAGAGCTACAGCTATGCAAGTGACGGAACGGTATAGCAATGCGACTACGTCCGATTTAATGTAAACGACAGCAGCGCCCCCTAGTGGCGAAATTTGGAAGATAGCGACTGCGAATCGAAAATGAAATGAGATAGAGCAAAATTTCCAGTTAGAAAGTTTTAGAGTATCAATTAATTAATATAATAGGACATTTGGTTTATATGGATAAGATAAATCTTCGCCTGTTTACCCAAAAATGTCCGAAATCGATGCACTCCATTTTCTATAAACGTTTGAATAGAATTGTCAGAAGTATAAAGAAATACGCACAATTTATGCTATAAATACGTACCTATCTCAATACATTTTGATAACATCACACACACACACAAAAAAGACAAACTGTCTCACAGTGATAAAAAGTTAATATTCAGTATGTTCGAAAAGTTCGCCATTGCTCACGATATACGTTTGTATTCGTGAGAGTAATTCTGCATGCACATTTCGCAGCATGGAACGTCTATTGCAAGCCTTTTCAATACGACGATATAGATTTAACCCTTTCAAGGGCGGTGGCTATACGGTCTAGCCATCTAATTTTAATTCCAAAATTGATAAATGACACCAAGAATATTTTAATAAAATTTTGCTTTTGTAATGAAAGTGCATATTAGCGGGGTTTTGTTTTCTGAGAAATTCGTTTGAATATTCTGGTGTCATACGAATTTTTAATATTTCCAACTGAGCGAAAATATGCCCAGGCTGGGAACCGAACCAAGAACCTTGGCTTACAAGGCCAATGCTTTTCCGTTTAAGCTAACTGGGCCGACAACCAGCCAGCATATTTCGCTCAGAAAAACCTTATTGGTAATAACATCTGGTCTGTCATGTAGACAGCTCAAAAGAATAAACCGTAGGTAAAGGAACTCCATATAATCGATGGATACGTAGATGAACTAATATTTTAACACAATCAAACTGATTGGTAAAGTTATCATACGAATTTTTAACCAAATTCCCAGGCTGGGAATCGAACCCAGATCCTTGGCTTACAAGGCCAATGCTTTTCCGTTTAAGCTAACTGGGCCGACAACCAGCCAGCATATTTCGCTCAGAAAAACCTTATTGGTAATAACATCTGGTCTGTCATGTAGACAGCTCAACAGAATAAACCGTAGGTAAAGGAACTCCATATAAACGATGGATACGTAGATGAACTAACATTTTAACACAATCAAAATGATTGGTAAACTTTACCAATCAGTTTGATTGTGTTAAAATATTAGTTTATTCTGGTGTCAGTCAATTATTTCATTAGTTTACGAATAGTATTCGGACCTGAAAGGGTTATTCTAAAATTTTAAATGCATTAGAAATTAAATCTTTACAGTCATTACAGCATAGTACAACGTCACAATTTGCAAATGTGCACTGCTACATTTCCGGAATGTGAATAGGCAAAGTAGAATCACCGCTCATCGATTTCGAACATTTTTGGGTATGCAGGCGACGATTTATCTTATCCGTGTGAACCAAATGTCGTTACGTACTAATTATTTGATGTTCTAGGACTTTCTAATTCGAAAATTTGCTCTACCACTTTTCGTTTTCGATTTACAATGGCTATCTTCCAAATTTCGCCACGGGTGCTGCTGTCGTTTGCATTAGGTCGAGTGTAGTCGCTTTACTGTACCGTTACCTCACTTGTATAGTTGTAGCTCTCTCCGTTCGCAAGTATTTTCAGGTTAAAGGTTTATTAGCTTTGTTAATCCTTTTTTTGATAAAAATGGACTAATTTAGTTGTCACCTTTAGAAAAATTTCGTTAAAAGTTTCAAAAACGATTATTTGAAATTAATATCTGGGAAACTAAGCCAAATTTTGAAATTCTGAGAGTTCATATGACATCCTTGGATCCATGCGCGATGGATTTTATCACGCTGCGTTCCGTATTCTGCGAAGAGTAGTTTTGAAACAAAGACAGTGAGATTTTAACCTAAAAGATTTACGAGAGAGTCTCATTGAAAGGCAGACAAATAGAATTAATTATGATCTTTGATATTAAATAAATGATAAATTTAAAATCAATGAATTTTGGATCTTAGTATATATCTGAGAAACAGACGATCAACCCTCTCAAGGCCAATTTTGTAAATACCATGTCAAACAAGGTTTAACACATATCGCAATGTCAACTTAAATGTGAATAATAAATCATGACAGCCGTTATGAATCTGAAGAGTTTTAAGAATAATCTATTAATAAATTTTCAAGAGAGAACCTCACTCAAACACATACAATTAAAGTTATTTATTATCTTTGATATTAAACAATTAATATATTTCAGAATTAGAAAATTTCGGTCCTAATATGGCATTTGTTCAACGGATTTTGAAATAGTACATACAATAGATAATCCATTTTTCTAAACAACATGTCAAACTAGTTTTATTTTATAGAAGTCATCGTAATGTGAATTAAAATACGAATAAAAAATCATGTCATACTTTATGCATATAAAGTGTTAAAAATATATATATGTATCATTTATGAATTATTCACAAGAGTGTTTCACTCAAACGTAGACAATTTGATTTAATTAGTATCTTCGATATTAAACAATTAATAAGTTTCAGATTAATGAAATTTAAAAAGAAATGGCTCACTTTTGTAAACAAAATCATTCAATTACGAAAGTTCCAAAGACTTAATTAAAATTTGCTTCCATTTTTTACTAATATTTTCATATACAATTAATAATACTTGCACGCTAAATGCTAATATTTTATCCTTTGTCAAAAATTAAGAAAATCATCAAAAGAGAATAATTAAATCATTTAATGAACTATGTTTCTAGTTGATGTTTCGTTCAGCAAATTAAATTAGCGTAAAAATAGTTGAAAAGAACTTGGACACGAATGTAGTATACGGTCGAATGTTTGAAAGATATGAATAATTAATTAACTGCCATTCAAATTAAAACTACATTCGATTGGCTTGACTATATTATTACATAAGCTTTCTCTCTTTGGTTTTTTTTGTAAGGAGGTAGTCTAGAATATTTCCTTTGTTTGTATTTGACAGCTAAATTACATCTATTATTATTGTATTACTTTTTCTAATTTTATTTGATTATTTTTTTTGCGTGGAAATAAGAATTGTTGATGTATGACACTTTAATGTAACTTAATCAAGACAGACTAAAAACCACTTTTATTAAAGCCAGTCTATACTAATTACATCACAGTCGTAATGGTTAAAAGTTACCATGAATAATCGGAAAAATATACTATTTCTATATGCAGCCCTGTATATTATCTAGAGATATTTATGTATGCTACATAGTGTGCTAAAAGTTTGCTCAGTTAAAATATTAGCACAGTTGAAAAATTTCCATTAAGCAATTTCTGCAAATAAACGTTGAGAACTTTTGTTGAGAATGTTGAGAAATGTTGTTGAGAACTTTTGCGCGCCCCTGTATATGATCTATAGAATTTATACACACCAAATAATATTTAAAAAATAGTTAAAAACACTTCCAGCAATTATTCGTAGGCTTCAAGTTGTTCAGTTATTGTTTAAATTCTTCTCTAGCCAAACTCTTTAGTGCGTCCTTGTAAATGAAAGATAAATTCTATGCACACTATATTCAATAGTAAGTATCTTGTAGTACGCTTCAGTGCTATCTATCAATTTTAAGACCAATGTCAGACGGGGGTCTTTTTTGCTGCTTTTTTGGTTAAGTATTATCCATTCACAATGCTATAGTATTGTGAATGGATAATACTTAAGCAAAAAAGACGCCCGTCTGACATTGGTCTAATAAAAATACTGTAATATCATTAAAATACACCGCAAACGATTTTTTCCATAGCTGAAAATGAACCGAAAATGCTACACACTTCATTTTCAATGCCATAGTAGAGCCCAATATTGTATATTAATTTCATGGAAATCGGACTATATTTACGTGAGTTAGATGACGGTCAGACATACAGACAAACCCAATTCATAAACACTTTTCAACTATGTTAGAAAGGTGTTGAAAAGCACATTCTATAGTCTAAAAATGAGAGCACTTTCGATTAAATAAAGGAAAGAAATGAAATAAATGTTACCAACATGAAATACGTCAGATTTATAACAAGTAGCCCCAAGAAAAACAAAAAAAGCAGAGAAATGTGAGCAGAAAAAGATGAAACGTCTCTATATTATAGGTTCCGTGGTTATTACTTTGCTGTGATATGATTCAAATAATAAGTCCAGGTTCTGTATATAAAATTCTTTCTAGAAGCAAGAGGAAACTAGTCGGAAGGAAACATTACAGTCTTTTTAAAATCTTTAATTGAATAGATAAAGATTATGTCAAATATAGAAATGTGGGTGGTGCCTTAATAAAGACAAAAAGCCTGTACACATCGTTGCAGGCAGGCGGTAAGAGAAGGAATGATACAAAAATCAAAGCCGCAAATTCTTCTTTAAGTTTCTTGGCATACTAAATTTGGCGAAAGAGCATGAATCATCAGATAACCGTTAAAAAGCGTATGGATAATTTTGAACGTAATGAAAACCTTCATAATGGAGGATATTCCATCTCCGTTTTGATCACGTGGTCAAGGTAAAAACTTCTAGCGTAAAGAAGGGAAGGCTCCGTAGACGTGTAATATAAATCCCCGCTAGCCAATGAAACAGTTCATGAGGCAAAGCAGTAGTATCTTCTCTTCTTATCAGTTAGAAGTTCTTTGAGTAAATTACCGGTATCACGTGACTTTTTTCAGCCTCGAACTCATATTTGGAATATCCTCCATTTAGAATGATTAAACCTCAGTCAAATAATCCGTTGCTCAAAAATTTCAATAACCCATGGGAAGAAAAATGTAGACAAAATAATACAAAAAAACTGACGCTTCGTTTTTTCGTTATGGATCCCAGAGAAATTATTGTTTAACGAAAACATATAATGAACGTTAAAGGAGCAAAATTATCCCGACAGTAGGGATATTTCTTTTAATTTTTTTTATCTGACTTCACTGATTGAATTCATGGATGGCTAAAGATGAAACTTTGCGTGGAAGCATTTAACCGCAGAAATCTTTAGTTATCTGTTATTTCTTTATAAGAGGAAAATTAGGGTTTAAATAAAAGTTGGCATAATTTTAATCAATGAATGATAGAAAGAGATATTTAAAAACTAAAACAGCTAATTAAAAATTATATGCGACTTCTACACCACAGTCTCATAACTGTAACGTCAATAAAACTAAAGAAAAATGAAAGAAGATTTAGATTTCGCAAACGAAAAGGTATCAGGAGAGTCAAAACGCGCTCTAGAAACTAGGGGCCGGAATTTGTGCTTTAGTGCTCATCATCATAAGATGAAAACTGAATTTTATGGAATAATAGATTTGACGCAGTTGTAATAATTAATATACTTTTGTGAAAATACAGTATTTAAAATGATGCTTATTGTTTTCCAAATACAGGCAAAGAAATTTTATGATAAATAATCTCTACCACATGTCTATGAAAATTACAATTTTCAGCGTAAAAAAATATATTTTAAAAATTACACACATAACTACGTCTGGATTACTTAATAATTAACACAATTTGCATAACTACAGACATACACACATTAAAATTTCTATTAAAAACAAATAAAATACAATAAAAAAAATATATAAACGTTTCAGCTATTTTCATAGTCCTCATCAGTAAACGAGCAGAGTCACAAAACAGCAAGAGTCATAGCAAACGAAAAAACAGTTAAAATCGCGGTCTAAGTAGGATAGAATAATCAGCAGGAACCTGGGTTGCTTCATTGATTGGCGATTCAGCTAAAACAGTCCTCCAACCCTCAAGGAAGACACGGCTAAAGTACACGAGGCAATTGGCTTCCACAATTCGTGCACTCTCAAAATCGGGGACATGATCGAACTCAAGTGCATGTGCAACCAATCTTGAATTCAGAGTACTTTTACTAAAAGAATTTTTATGCTCCTTGAGTCTAGCATTTAATGAGCGTCCAGTCTCAGCAATGTAAATCGAGCTGCAACCTTTACGAGGAATTTCATAAATGACACCATTCAGGTCAAACTTCGAATATTTATGCTTAAAACTAGTGAAAAAATTACCAATGCGGTTCAAGGGAATATGAGCTGTCCTAACATTAACATCTTTGAGTACGGCTGAAATTTTCTCCGAAATATTACTGCAATAACGCAAAGATATAGTTCCTATAGGATTGACACACTGGTAAAGAGTGGGATACTGGTCTGATTTGCTCGCAAGTTCCGAAATAACTTCCTATTTTGAAAACTTATGTTTACAGAAAAAGTACTTCCTCCGGGCAATATTTAAATTTTAAATCCAATAGCTCACTTTCACATAAAATCGCAGTCGTCAGATCCTTGTACAACAGAGCCTTGAGATTTTGCAGTGACAGAGTTAGTTTTGATAATGAAATTGGTAAGATAATGGATGATTTACGTCTCAACCACTATCCACGTCGTTAGTGTCATTATTTAGAGTTATTTCAGAACTTTCGAGCAAATCAGACCAGTATCCCACTCCTTACCAGCGTGTCAATCCTATAGGAACAATATCTTTGCCTTATTACAGTAATATTTCGGAGAAAATTTCAGCCGTCCCCAAGGATGTTAATGTTAGGTCAGCTCATGTTCCTTTGAACAGCATTGGTAATTTTTTCAGTAGTTTTAAACATAAATATTCGAAGTTTGACCTGAATAGTGCCGTTTATGAAATTCCTTGTAAAGGTTGCATCTGGATTTACATTGGTGAGACTGGACGCTCATTAAATGCTAGACTCAAAGAGCATAAAAATTCTTTTAATAAAGGTACTCTGAATTCAAGATTTGTTGCACATGTACTTGAGTTCGATCATGTCCCCGATTTTGAGAGTGCACGAATTGTGGAAGCCAATTGCCCCGTATATTTTAGCCATGTCTTCCTTGAGGGTTGGAGGACTGTTTTAGCTTAATCGCCTATCAGCGAAGCAACCCAGGTTTCTGCTGATTATTCTATCCTACTTAGACCGTGATTTTAACTGTTTTTTCGTTTGCTGTGGCTCTTGCTGTTTTGTGACTCTGC
This sequence comes from Maratus speciosus, assembly GCA_963932465.1. Classification (NCBI taxonomy): domain Eukaryota; kingdom Metazoa; phylum Arthropoda; class Arachnida; order Araneae; family Salticidae; genus Maratus; species Maratus speciosus. The sequence continues at coordinate 294,791,474 of OZ010791.1, forward strand.
TCGTTTACTGACGAGGGCTATGAAAATAGCCGAAACGTTTATATATATTTTTAATTGTATTTTAATTGTTTTTAATAAAAATTTTAATGTGTGTTTGTCTTTAGTCATGCAAATGGTGTTAATATATATTTTGTTTATTAAATGTTAAATAGATACACTTAAAAGACAAAAGCTTATTAACATGTAACCGCTGTTAGCGGTCTCACAGACCGCTGCATTTTTCAATTTTCACAAATTTTCAGTTTAACTATAGATACTGGTTAAAATTTGTTTTATTTGGAGTCCTTTTACTTTCACTAGAGACTTTTGAATAGCTGAATTTTATATATAATACTCCTGTACATGAAGTTTAGAACCGAAATGCATTTTGAGAGTTAACCTCTGCAGTTCCGAAGCTAAAATAATAATACAAATGTTTATTCATTGGTTTTTTCCAAACAAAATGACATCGTAAATGACAGAAAAAATATTTTTTTCTGAAATATACCCTTTTTAGGCGCTAGTAATTTAGTTTCAAAAATATGGATCTAAAACTATGAACCCCCTTAAAACCCCAATTTAATAACTATTAACCTAAATTAACGCAATCATAAATTTAAGAGCTTTAAACAAGTAAATAATCTACAAATCCTCAAAATTTTTTATTGAAAAAGACTTAAGTTAAATACTTATGAAAATTTCTCACTTTCTTGGTCATACTGTCTTTTGGGCATTTTAAGACATTTTGAAAACTCAGACGAAAATAACATTTATTTTATGTGGGAATCAGCTTAGATGCTGCCATTTATTCGTTTGCTTTGAACACAAAAAAACATTCAGCTATTAAGAAGTGATGTGAAAATGTAAAAAAATTGGACATTTAAATTTTTATAAGGGAAAGAACAGAGGTCCCCGTTTGGGGACCCAGGGACCGAAGAGGTTACTATAGCATTTTATTGATCTTTAGATTAAACTGTCTGACAGACCGCTCACGGTAGTTTTGCGACAATATTTGTCATTCCAGTTACGGTTTAAGTCTTTTTTTATCCTGCTGATTTAATATAAGTTCATTTAAAAACAATTAAAATTTTACTCTCTAGATGTATCAATTACTCGGTCTGGTCTGCTCCCTATATGTGCTATAGAAGTGTTACATGTTTCAAACCATTACATTATTTTCAAACATATATTTTGATTTTTAATACAAGTATGTCTTTTGAGAATTTTTGATAAAGATTATAAATCTTTAGACACATCTGTTTAAATAAAAGTCATCTTCTAATATATAAAATTTCATCTAATATCTTATATTTGAAACGAATTTACGTATGCGCACAAAGTGCCGTATTAAAAATGTTTGGAGCGATAGTTAATATTTTTCCCCATACAAGTTTAATCCGAAGGACTACTACTTCTACTATTTTCCAGCTACGCATTTAAAACAAATTGACGTAAATGAACAAAGTGACATATTAAAAATGAATGGAACGGCATATTTTCTCTACGCAAGTTTAATCCGAAGCACTACTACTTCTACGTCCAGGTACCCTAAGAATTGCCGACTCTATTTCAAACGAAGTAATGTATTTGAATGAATGTAAAGACAATTAATGAAAATATTTCCTGATGATGGCTGCGGGATTGCAGAATTTCAGACCGAAAGTACTCGGAAATTTAAATGCAATGTATATTTTTATTCTTGTAACTTCTGTATTATTATTATGTGTTGCAATATTAAGTAAGCGGTGAATTTTTTAAAGTTCATATTATGTATTTTATAATTGGATCAAACTGGAATGTTGCATTTCGAATTATGAATTTATTTACAAAGAAATTGCATTTAAAGTTTAAAGTTTAAAGATCTATAGAAATAATTAAAATAGAAAGAAATATATATTTTAAAGTTTCAACATCTGCCCCCTCTTATGCAGAATTTTAAAAACAGGCTAAAAAGACAAGCACGGAAGCATAAAAAATTGGTTTTGATTTCCTGGTCTTGTCATAATGTTAAATAAACATTGAAAATGTCAAGCAAATACTAAGTACACAAATGAAATTATAAAAGTATTTGAAATGAGATCATGAAAGTTCTGTAATAAAGCATTGTTAACATAGAACATCTTTGATGTCTTTGACATTTCTACGTATATGCGTAAGAATTTTAATTACCTCAATTTATCTTTAAAAAGTAAATAATGAAACAACTTTCCGTGACACAAAACGACAATTAACATGCTTGTAAACAACATAATTTAGGAATCAATTAAGAAATTAAGAAGATAAATTGAATTATAATTAGTTTTCCTTTCCTAATAAGTGGTAAGTGATGATAAAAGCTATTATTGCATGTATTCAATGCTTTGTTAGTAAAAAATGCAAAATTCATTAAAGACTGATTAATATAGCGATTGAATAGTTTAATTTTATAAATAAAGGAATTATTTAATGAATAAAGTCATAAAAACAAGCCAAACTTAACGTGAAGAATTTCAAAAGATTCAAGAGTATTTCGAAGAAGACAAGATAAGAATAATTAGTGCCACTCAATTTAAGATTTTAACATGACTTTAAGTTTGGCTGAGATTCATTGTATTCTGTTGTTTAGCACTGATTTCTAATAAAGTTAAAAAAGCTTTTTAAAAAAATCACGCTTTTGATAGTGTATTTAAAAGTAGAAATCCTGTGTACTTCAGTAGAAAAATATGTGACTATTAATTTTCCAAAAGATCAAATTGACTCCTTAAAAATTGGCGGTTGTAGAGTGTCCACTGATTTTGAAAATACTGTTCGGATTACAGAGAAAAAAAAATGTTTTCGACGCTGTTTACTCGCTAAACCGCGCTGTCGAAATTGTTCTTTCATTTTTGATATCGATTTTACTAACAGAATATGATTTTTGTGTATATAACTTTGTGTATATACTTTGAGTCTAGAAACTAATTTCAAAAATTTAAACTGGAAAAGTGGTATTACCCCTTAAAGGTTGTGAAACAATAAATTGCAGAAGTTTAAAGAAAACTGACAAAATGTTTCGTGTTATCTTATGCATAGTTAAAACAACATTGTTCTCTTCTCATACTTTTACTTTCTTCTATCTATAATACAAGAAATTAATTAAGTAGGGGAAAGTAGGGTAATGACGCTCAGAAGGGTAATCCCGCTCACCAAATATCTCTAAACAGAATAGAATTGAAAACGTGCGATCGGAACCGGCACCTAGCGAACTTCATCCTAAGTCCTCAGCAAGGATTTAGTGCTCGTCGAGAGGAAAGTGTTTTCGTGTCCTCACGTTATTAGTTTGAAGTTGTTTTTTTATAAAATTCTACAACATCTAATTTCAAGGTAAGTGTACACTGTTATTTTAAAATATTAATTTACTCATTATGTCTACAAAATATATACATTTAGCTGTACTTTCATGCTTTTATTTATTTTTGTAGGACGTTGTTACGCCAATTATAATGCATTAAAACCCAACATGGCGATAACGGGTAATGGCACTCGCGTGGAATTCCAGAAGAAGCGTTGCCAGTGGGCAATTTTTTTTAAAATTCAAATTTGTTGATTGACACCACTTTTTTGAAATGGTAAAATTCCCTTGTTTTTGCCTTAATTAATATGTCATTAAACAAGGAGAGTTTTACGATTTCAAAAAAAGCGATGAAAATCAAAAAACCCAAATATAAAAAAAGTAGCCAACTATATGTCTAACTCAATATGTGGGCACATTGTGTGTAAAGTGGTTGCAAAAAGTTTGCAGTGATGTAAACAGCCCACACAACTACACATGTGACTTTTGTCTTACTTGAATGTTGTATTCAAACTCTGAGCGCAATTACCCTACCATGTCGGGCATTACCGCTCAATCGATGGTTATTTAAATAAAACAATAAAAAAAATTCCTAAAATTTTTATGAAAATTAGTTGATTTCAAACTGTTCCTTATGCTTTGGAGTTATACTTCGTTAATAAAATATTAATATTTTTGTCTAAATTTGACTATCTATTCATATTTTCCCTTAAGCTAGCGCCATTCCCCTACTTTCCCCTAATCTATCTGCCGTAGCCTATCTACTCAACCACATATTCAAGTGATGCGTAATTTGCCTTCCTCACGAGTTAACCCTTGGAGAGCCTTCTAACAGGATTGATTAACAGGGGGCCCCATAAACACAAATTGTCAACATAAACGAGAGTCGACTACCTTTAAATCATATATTTGCACTTTCATATGGGTGTGTAGTGTACCAAAGCTGTACACATTGAGTTAGTTTCAGAACTTAACACAGAAGCATTTGTTTTCACTTTACAGTGTTTCAAATCACGTCGAGGGTGTCCAACATTTATTCAGAGAATGGAAAAGTATTCGTTAGAGCAGCTTCTTATCCTAAAAGACTGTTATGTTCAAGACTTCTGCGCACAATACCAAATTCTCAGGCCTTTCATACCTCCTTATGGTCCAAATTTTGGAGGATCATGAGAGTCATCTATAAAAGTAGCCAAACAGCACCTAACTAAATCTTGACAAGGTGCTCTCATGGAGATTCGAGAAGTACTCAAAACATTGCAGAATGTGCCATTGATGCATAATAATACGATTTCTTTAATCACAAAATATGTAGTAGACATACACTCCTTCGAATGAGTTATAAGTTTATAGATTAAACGTAATGCGGAACTCCGTTTGTCATTTTTGGAAATTAATAATTCTATGTATGCAAAACTATACTTAACTATGTATACAAAGTTACATTAGGTAAGCGAATTTTTCTTCGACTTCCGGTTTTCGACGGATTTGCGCGTTTTAGGTGTCAGAGATAGCGAAGAAGACGTTTTTAGAAAATGTCTGTCTGTCCATGTTTCGTGTTTGTATTACTGGAAAGAGTATGAAGTTAGAATTGAACACCAAACTCAATATATACATACATGGCTAGGCTATGGCCAGCAGATCGCAGTTGAAATTAAGGAATATTCCGCCGGTACGGGGCACTATGATAGCGATTTTTTGTGCCATTTTCCCAATTCTATCATCGGAACGTGTACGAAGTTATGCATAGAACTAAACCAAACTTCATATGTATGTTTTGACTATGGCCTTCAGGTCCCAGTTGAAATTGGAGATATCCCCTCGAAAGCGGACGCTGTGATAGCCATTTTAATTGATTTTTTTGTGTCATTGGAAAGTGAAGTTATGCATAGAATTGTACCTAACTTCATATATACTATGACTATGGACGTCAGGCCCCAGTTAAAAATGAGGATATTCTTCCTGAAGGGAGCACTGTGGTAGCACGTTTTGCGCGATTTTCCTAATTTCTTGCAATTTAACCCCCTCGCTGACAAGCCCGTGTTAATACGTTCACTAAGCTCCAGGTTTCACTGCAATACAAGCAATAGTTAAAGTAATATAATTCTATTGATTTAATGTATTTTTAACACATTGACCAATGATTAATATTTCCAAGGATTGCATTCATATTCGTTATTAAGTTTTTTCATAAAATGTTCAAAGAATCATTTTTTTTAACATTTAAAACAAAATGCAGAGAAAACAACATTACAATTTTGCCCTTTTCCAAGACAGTCGGAGGGTTAATGCAGTCAAACTTATTAATAATATACGTAAACAAGTCAGATGTACCAGGCCCTAAACTTTCTCCTATCTCATACATGCTAATACTTCAAAAACTGCAAAGTTTTGAATTATGGATTTTAGAAACAAAAAATAAGTAGTTAACAAATCTTTTATTTATTTTTGATTAGACTTCAAGTTTTTTGTCGATTAAAGTTTCAAAATCAAGGTGTGTGTGTGTGTGTGGGGGGGATTTATAATGAAGTCTAATCAATTGGTAATATATAAAAAAAAAGTGAAAATTTTTGCTATTAAAAATATTAAATTTAAACCTCAATTGGACAGTTGGGTGATTCAGTATGATCTTTTTTTTAAATGTACCCCGCCCGTCTCGAAAATCAAACGACATTAAAATCGACATTCAAAAACTACACATTCGTCTCCTTCAAATTGGTTTTCTCCAAAATTTTATACAAATCTCGGCCTGTGACATTACATCTAAATATAAATTTTCGTCGAAAAATATCCAAAAATTCTTTAAATTCACTTAAACTATTCACTAATTCACTAATTACTATTCACTAATTCACTTAACCCTCCGACTGTCTTGGAAAAGGGCAAAATTGTAATGTTGTTTTCTCTGCATTTTGTTTTAAATGTTAAAAAAAATGATTCTTTGAACATTTTATGAAAAAACTTAATAACGAATATGAATGCAATCCTTGGAAATATTAATCATTGGTCAATGTGTTAAAAATACATTAAATCAATAGAATTATATTACTTTAACTATTGCTTGTATTGCAGTGAAACCTGGAGCTTAGTGAACGTATTAACACGGGCTTGTCAGCGAGGGGGTTAAATATATATTTAGATACTAAATAGTGTAATAACTTTCTATGACACAAAAAGGTAATTAACATGCTTTTAAATAAAATTATTTAAGAATCAATTATGAAATTACTATGTTAAATTGAATTCTAATTAGTTTTCCAATTTAAAGAGTGTTAAAAAACCGTAATAAAATCTATTGAAATCATTCATGTCTTTGTTAATAAATAACGTCAAAGAAATCAAAAGCAAGCAATTGAATAGTTTAATTTTATAAATGGACGAATAATTTAATACATTTGTCACAAAAAACAAGCTAAACTTCACTGTATATATATATATATATATATATATATATATAAAGAAACAAATTATCGTAAAGAATTCTGAAATATCTTAGTTCAACAAGTCCTTCAGGGAATTCGTTTTAAGCTGAAAAGATAAAAATAATTAATGCCACTCAGTTTAAGTTTGGCTGAGACTGTTTATTTTCTGTTTCAGAGTTGGGCAAAATACATCGAAAAAGCATTTTCGATACAAAATACAAGATACATTGGTTTTACAACTTAAAATACAAAATACTTTCCCAATTTCAAAAATTCAAAATACAAAATACATGTATTTTGAAATTACATTTAAAATACAAAATACATTTAAAAAAATTAAAAACTATTGTGCATTAAATTACAGTACTTAAATGCAAAGGTGGGTTGCAAAATTAATTAAATTTTTAGAAATTATAATTTCCAAACAAAGAAGCAAAATCAATTAAAAATCAACGAAATATAACAAAAACAAAACTGAAAGATTGCAGCAACAACGTGTTTAAATGTGTATGGAAGTTACAAGAGTATCTAATAATGAATAAACTACCCTTTAAAGGTAGTTACTGACTAGGAATAGCTGCATGAATTGATTGTGGATCCGATAAGGAATCTCTTGCAGGAGGCATAGAATAGCATAGCACTGCCCGCTACTGAGTATTCGAAGCCAAAATTCTATACGGTATTGATTTTCAGAAAAAGCATAAAAAGTTTGGTGCAATTCTATTCAATAGGTGCAGAGCTATAAAAATCTCGAAAATCCTAATAAACACAACACAGAAAAAAACCATCTGTAGGATGATATACTTCAAAAAGGCATCCATACTAACTGAATATAATGAAGTTTGATGACATTCCGTACTTTAGTTCTTATGATGTAGCTCTCACGGCACTCCTGCCAACTTCAGATTTTTAAAAAAATGAAATAAATGCACTATGAACCAGAAAACTTATTTTAAAAAGGTACCTTTTATCTACGTGGTACTCATTTCATTTCAGTTTGATTTACAAATATAATCATTTTGCCATGGAACAAAACAAAACAACAAAACAAAAAAAAAAAAACAAAAAAAAAAAAACCCGAAGGTTTTACATACATGTTACGATAATCATAAAAACACAGCATAACAACACCATCTCTTGAGCGATGCACTCCAAATTTTATCAGCATTAATTTATTTGAAGATCTAAAATAATATGAAATTGCATAAAATTTTGTCCATTAGTTTTTAGATATAGTTATCGCGGAAATCATGAAAAACACAGTATAGCAGCAGTACCAGTTTAACGATATACACTAAAAGCTAATCGGCAAGTATTTCTGTTCAGGTATTTATGCAGTTTGATGAAATTGTGTATATTGGTTCTTACAATATAGCTATCATGGAATAAAATAATTAAGCATAGCAGTGTCACCTGTTGGCGATATAAACCCAAAGCTAAGTTATACCTAGGTCTGTCATAATCTGAAGTTTGATGATTATTAAACTCCATGCATTAGTTCTTATGATTAAAGGGCCACAAAAATTGTGTCTCACACAGATTGACAGACGGACGTATATTTCCCAAAAATAGTTAAATCGCGTTCAAGACATCCCGAAACGTGTAAATCAAGCAAAAAACGAAAGTCGAGAATTTTCACGATTCCAACCTTTTCTTCTTGTGTTAGAAGAATGTAAAAACAAATCAGTCTAGTATCAGTCTTTTCAATCAGTTTCTTTTAGTGTATGTTTGCAAAAGAACACATTTTATAATAATCTATGTACAATGACACCGAATAAAATTGTTTAAGTGTGTATTTTTTTCTTTTTATATAATGCGCGTGTGTTTAATAAGAGCTCCAAACTACACAAGATTTTTTAGGTATTCCGCTAATAAAATATTTGGGGCACAGTTTTTCTGTTATGGTGCTTTTTAGAAATAATTCATACGAAATTTAAAATATGTATTACTGAATGCAAAAATATAAAAGAAAAAAATAGATAATTTTTAATGCTAGTTGAATTATTATTATTAACAAAAGTACGAATTCTTCGCATAATGCAAAATTTGCAAAGTCATAAATTTCATTTTTTCATAGTCAAATCGTTCCTTTAAAAGTTCATTGTAGTAGTTTTCTTACCGTTACTGTCTAATGCATTTTTTACAAAATTTATATAATTAATAAAGCAGGCAAATTTTGAAGAAATCTTATTTCGATATTTTTAAATAAAACTACTAGACCTGAAAAAAATTGAGCTCCTTAATATGGATGGTCAATGGGCAACTGCCGGTATTAGACCGCTGCATCTATGCAACTCTGAAAGATCCTCCCGGTTTATCACAATACATGTTTTTTTTCCCCCTTGTAATTTCCGCAGCAACATTATAAGACATATAAAAAGTTATTTTTGTAACTAATCAGCAAGAATACGTTTGCTGTAGCTAAACAACCTATTCATCAACCTCCTTATCTCAGCAATAGTCGAAAAGTGTGTTTATTAGGTGCGTTCGTAATTATATAAATACGTAGCACCTATAGTCGTCCGTCTGTCCGTCCGTCTGTCTGTCCGTCTGCCCGTCCGCCTGTCTGTCCGCATGTAACAGAGCAAAAACTACCCAACCGATTGGTCTGAAATTTCAAATATATGATTGTTGCAAAATTTTGTCGAGCCATTTCAAATTTTATGAAAATCGGATGTATAGTTAAATTACAGGGACAGTCAAAAGTTTTTCTTTACATTACGGCCAATGGGAAAAATTATTGCAAGTGGATTTTAATGATATTAGAGCCTTCCGAATGATCTGAAATTTTAAAGATATAATTGTTGCAAAATTTTGTCCAGCCATTTGAAATTTTATGAAAATCGGATGTATAGTTAAATTACAGGGACAGTCAAAAGTTTTTCTTTACATTACGGCCAATGGGAAAAATTATTGCAAGTGTATTTTAATGATATTAGAGCCTTCCGAATGGTCTGAAATTTTAAAGATATAATTGTTGCAAAATTTTGTTGAGCCATTTCAAATTTTAGGAAAATCGGATGTATAGTTTAATTACAGGGACAGTCAAAAGTGTTCCGTTACATTACGGGCAATGGGAAAAAAATATTGGAAGTGCATTTTAATGATGTATCAGACTATGCACTTCATGAAGTGCAAAAAATTATACATTCAGTATAATATGGGGTGCAAAAAATGATTATAAAACTAGTTATAGTACGAACGCACCTTATTTGCCACGTTTGACGAGCAATTTCCAACTTGTATTAATTTCCAGAACAGAATTTGAAAACTAATCAAAACAGACAGTCATGTATTTCCTTTTAGTGAATCGCAGATTTTCTCTGTGCAGTTTAAACATAGTAGTTTGAAATTTGGAAAAAATGCATTTTGAGTATTTTCAAAATACAAAATACATTGTAAAACCATTAGAAAATACATTACAAAAATACTTTGATCTTATCGGTTTAAAATACAAAATACAAATGTATTTTGAAAATGTATTTCAAATAATGTATTTTCGATACTGCCCATCTCTGTTCTGTTTTAGGATTTATTGTTAAAAATATTTTATTCAGGAACATCTAATTTATGTAAATAAATTCAACAAACAAAAAATCAAAAGTTTTTTTTTTTTTAACTTTCTGAAAAATACAAAAGACTGTTTAAATTATTTTTAATGATAGAAGCAGTACAGTAGGTTGCAATTTTTATGAGATACATAAAATAAAGAAACAGAAATAATATAAAATACAATAAAATAAACGAAAATTCTTTAAAAATATAATTTACAGAGCGTATCAAGTAAATCAGCATTAAATACGATATTCATTTCAATATTCATTTGGAAATTTATTTTCAATTTTCTAACTACAACATATAAAAATGAAAATTTGTCTGTGTGTCTGTAATTCAATACACTGTTTGGGCTCCGGAATCGAACTAATTTATAGTTAAATTTTAATTAATAAATAACGCTAATTTAACAGCAATTTCCTATCAAATTTAAATATTTTTCGTTATAGCAGTTGCCAGCAATTAAAAATCCACAATAAAATTCTTACCTCAACAATTTCTTTTCTATTGCAAGATTTCCATGTGAAAAATGAAAATAAAATAAATAGTTTGACGAATTAAACAAAATGTGAATATTACGTCATATTGGACAGCAGGGGAATATATAACGTCATATGAGTTTAAAAAAGTATTGAAACATGATAAAATTATGGAAATATTTTAACATTTTGAGGTTCTCTAAATTCGTTTTCGCCATTTTTAAATATTATCCATATATATACATGTTTGTATGAGTGTATATTAGAATTACCACAACAGTTTATGAGCTCATTCTTAAAAAGAACTGAAATAAAGATAGCTTTAATCCTTTTTTTACTTTCTTCTATCTTTACAAGAAGAAAGTATTGGATTCGTGAAACTTTTCGACGGATTTACACGTTTTAGGAGTCAGAGATTCCAAAAAACATGTTTTTAGAAAATGTCTGTCTGTGAGTCTGTCTGTCTGTGTGTGACATAAATTTTGTGGGCAATCTATCTCAAGAACTAATGAACAAAATTTAATAAAAATTCATATTCAGGTAGTCCCTGATACAAATTGTTGCTGATTAGTTTTTGGTGTAAATCGCCTTACAGGTGACTCTGCTATGCTGCATTTTGTAGGATTTCAGAAATAGATCTTTTTCAAGAACTAATACACGGATTTTTATAAAACTTCAGATTCAGTTACTACTTGATATGAGTTGGTGCTGTTTACGTTTTGGTGTAAATCGACCAACAGGTGGCGCTGCTATGCTGCATTTTGCAGGATTTACACGATTTCCGCAGTAACTCTGTCTCATGAACCAATGCACACATATTCATCAAACTTCAGATCCAGCTAGTCCTTGATATGAAATGACGCTGACTACGTGTTGACGCTTCTGTGCTGCATTTAGCACGATTTCATCAATAGATCTATCTCAAGAACTAATGCACGAATTTTCATCAAACTTCAGGTTCAAGTATACCTTGATTAATGTTGCTGCTGATTATGTGTTGGTGCAAATCGTTCAACAGGTGGCGCTGCTATGCTGAATTTGTCATAATTTGCCCAATAGCTCTATCTCAAGAACTAATGCACGAATTTTCACCAAACTTCATATTCAGTTAGACGTTGACATAAGTTGATGATGATTAGGTTCTGGTGTAAATCACCCTATATGTGGCGCTGCTATGCTGCATTTGGCTGAATTTACACGATGTTAGCGACACTCATATCTCAAGAACTAATGCACGGAATTTCATCTTTTTAGAATCCTTAATATGAGCATAGATCGTCATTTAATTTTGGCACAGTGATAACGAATTTTGAAGTTTTGACATGTATTAGATAGAAGAAAGTTTTGGGATTGGTATATCCGACTAGTTATTGTTTGTTTTATACTGTATGTTTAATTTTGAAATTGATTTTTTAAAACAAACATTCTTAAAATTCTGGGAAACACCGCATGTACTTCAGATAGTATTTAATGAAACTATGTCAAACTGCTTTCTAATAAAATAAGATAAGATCTAATAAAATAAGATTGCTATAAAAAAAGATTGTTAAACAATATCCTTTTGATATCATATCATTCTTAATGTATGAAAAAGATTTTTAATTACCTCAAAGTTTTTATTAAATATTATTCAAAGAATCACTATTCTTTGGCACAGAAAGCTAATTAACATGCTTCAAAAATCCTTTAAGACATAACGAAGATAAATTAAATCACAATTAATTTTTCTTTTGTAATATGTGTTCATAATGATAACAAAAGCTAATGAATGCATTCATGGCTTTGAGAATGAAAGAAATGTTGAAGCAACGAAAGGTGTTATTAATAAAGCAACCGAATAGTTTAATGCTATATGTAAATGAAATAGTTAATGAATTTGCCATGGAACTTATACAGAATACTTATACAGAAAAAGATCAATTAGCATGAAAATTTTGGAAAGATGTCAGTTGAAGTACGCTTTGGGAGAAATTTATCCGAAAGTGAAAAGATAAGATTAATAAGTGTCGCTCAATTTAAAATTTTAATGTGATTTCAATCTGAGAAAGATCGTTTTCTATTGTATAGCTAAGATTCACAAAAAATATTATTCTCAAAATTTTGCCTATTTCGGTTTGGACAAAGTATCACCACAACTTTTACTGGTGAACCTTAAAATATCTTACAAGCACACTTTTGAAGAAGCGAAATCATATTGTACATTTGGTTAAAAATGTAAAATTAAAACCACGATCACAATAGTCAAAACTATTAAAATAAACGATAACGAATACGTTGTTTTAATTAAAATATAATTTTAAAACAGGATTTAATAGATTACAATGAAATATAAAAATTTAGAAAAAAGATTTTTTTAAATTGAAGTACAAAAAACTCTGTGGAACTGTTTTTATATCTCATGACTCGAGAATTTATTTTAAATAAATATAGAGAATGCGAACTAATGAATTGCAGTTGCAGTTGGAAGCCAACTATAAAAAAGTTTATCATTGTCCAATGGAATACTTAAATGACATTGTTTTCATTTCATAATTACTTGCTCATATTCATTAGAATTCCTATTGCCTGATTTACATTTAACTATTATTCAATAAACACTAGTCTGAGACACATCAAGCTAATTAACCTGCTTCTAAAGATAATGTTTTAAGAATTAATTAAGTAATTACGAAGATAAATTGAATTACTATTAATTTTTCTTTTGTAATATGTGTTATCTAATGATAATAAAAGCTAATGAGTGTATTCATGGATTTGACAATAAAAAAATGTTGAAGCAATGAGAGACATTAATTAATAAAATCGGCGAATAGTTTCATAGTATATGTAAATGAATTGTTTAATGTATTTGACATGAAACTGACGGTACTTATGCATAAAAAATATAAATTTTGATGAAAATTTTGGAAAGATGTTAGCTGAAGTACGCTTTGGGGAAAATGTGTCTCCAGAAAGAAAAATATGAATGATTAGCGTCGCTGAATTTAAGTTTTAAACTTGACTTAAAGTTTAGCTGAGAAAATTGTTTTCTATTGAATAGCTGAGATTCCTACAAATATCCAAGTCTGGAAATAATGCCTATTTAACAGCTTCCAGCAAATAACATTCCAGAATATAATGTTTTGAACTTTTCTCGAAAAAAAAAAAAAACAAAATAATGTATACTTTCCATTTTACGAATGGATAAAACGTATAGTTCACTTTTAACTGCTAAATACATTGTGAAATTGATATATATATATATACATATATATATGTAGGAAATATTAATCGTTACTTTCACAGTATTCATTTATTTCTGTCTTGTATTACTCGTCTATGACTGTAACCGCATTCTTATTGTTTCATTTTCATTGTTACTTTATATTCTTTGGCAACGGGAAAAGAGAGAAAACGGCATGTGACGTAACAGTTGTGTAGTGGTGGTGGAGTTTGTTCTAGGCAGCGGGAAGCTGCGATTGTGATAATGTGATCCTGATATTTTAATATATGTTAATTGTGTTTCGTCATTAAATGTTGTGTTCGTCAATTAAAATGACTGAGAATTTATTCAACCCCTAGACATCCCGACTCACAGAAAATTGGGGACTCGGCGCGGAATTAATAATGAAACGTGTGCCAATGGAATAATTCCCCCCCCCCCCCCCCAACTTTTATTGTGAACCATCCGAGTTCTGAAGAATTTTGGAGTCACCCTGACTCTGTCAAAGGAAAAAGTAAAAACCTCCTGGTTATGTGCCGAGAAATAATCATCCTGATTCTGCATTTCGGATCATCCACTATCTGTTTGTGATATTATAAGAAAAGCCATCTGGTTTTCTCTGCAAGTCTCATTGTGAAAGAATCGGTGAATAGAGAAAAAAAAAAAAAGAAATACAGCCTAGTTTCTTTTATGAGCTAAATAGTGTGAAAGTGAATCAACATCCTTATTTCAGTTAAAAATTTAGTGAAGCAACCAGCCCGGTATGTATAAGTTTGTGAAATATTTAGTGGGATCGTTGAATTTGTGAAATATTTAGCGCGGCAACAAGCCGTGTGTTTTTCGTTTCATTTGAAAGCTTTGTGAGTCGATTCCATCAGTGCGACACAGGAAAGCAAGTGTTTTTCACCAGAAAAAAAAAAAAAGAGACCAAGTGATATTTTTTTTGTTGGTCTCAGATTCTACTTTTTAATAGATAACAGATAAGCAATGTGGATCCTTTTTTTTTAATTTGTGTAAATGATTTATTTACTGTGGTTAAAAGGAAAAGACTTTGTTTATGAAATATATTTTATTCGATTGAGTTTTTAAAATACAAGTATATTTTTATTTATTTATGCTTTCTTATACAAATGTGTGATATTTAAGAGATAAATGTTCACTGGTTTCATTTTTGCTAATGTATTTATGTTTCAGCAACGATTTAAGTTTGGTAAGTTCTGTTCTTTTTCGCTGATTTAAGAACTAAAATGCATGCAGTGTAAGTTTATGGTTTTTATGATTTCTTTTTCTCATTTAACTGTTTGAATAAGGGTTGAGTGCACTCAAAAAAGGTTATTCTAGTTCTGATTTTTATCATGATATTTGATTATTTGTGATTTTATTTTGACTATGCAATTTGACTTTTACTTTGATTATGCTTATATGATATAGCCTGCTCATTTTGATTTATTTACCTAATTTAATCTCAGAATTTATTTGTTTTATTTCGCTTCTGGTATTTAACTGACGATACTTATATTTATTTATTTTTATTTGCATTTTTTTGTAATTTGAAGTGAGATTTAAGATCTGATCGTTCACGTATGTGTTTTAAATCCCAAATCATGTTCCTTAATTCTAATTTGTAATTTTATAAGAACTAAATTTTTTAGTGGTGATAATTTTATAAAAACTAAATTTTGGTTTCTTAATAAGCAAATTTTAATTTTTGGGGCCTGAAGGATAGTTACATAAAACTGTGTTTGAGAAAATGGCCTTCCTCAGCAAAGGTATTAAACAAGATTTGCAGCACGTCGCGATGGAATTGGGAGTTCCAGACGTAGAAAATTTAAAGGTTCCTGAATTAAAAGATGCTATTATAGCAGCTGTTAAGTATGAGGAGGAATTTGTAAAGGGCTATTTAGATACTGTTATCGAGGAAAGGAAAAGGAATAAAGAAGATGAATTGCGAAAACAACAAATGGAGTTTGAATTAGAAAAAATACGCCTTGAAAATGAAAGAATCGTCGGAACCAGTAACCAAAACGGGAGTCAACCCGAAAGTAATGGAAAACCGCGTATTAAACTGAATAATATTATTCAAAAGTTTGATCCCCAAACATGCGATATAAGTCTTTATTTAATTCTTTTTGAACGCCAGGCGAAAAGGGCGGAAATTAAAAAGGAATTTTGGGTTACACACCTCATTGGACTTTTGCCCCAAAAAATTACGGAGATAATCGCTAGGGAGAGCGAAGAAGTAACCGATGATTATGAAAAGATTAAAGAATTACTGCTAAGGAGATATAAATTTACGCCTGAAAAATTTCGACAATTGTTTGTCAAGCATGTTAAAAGAGCAGACACAACGTGGCGAGATTTCGCGTACGAATTGAAGAACTATTTCAGCGAATGGGTTCGAGGTTTAGAGGTTACAACCTTTGATGAGTTGTGCGATTTAATGATTACTGACCAGATAAAACGAAAAGTGCCTCCTGAAGTAAAAGAACACTTCTTTGACGAATGGTCGATGTTTAAATCATCAGATGTTATTTCAGAAAAACTAGATGATTATGAAAACATTAAAATAACGTTTAATAGAAAACCGAAAGAATCTCAGTACAAAGAAAGCAGAAATATTCCTTTTGGGAGGCCACATTTTGGCAATAACGGCAGAGAAGATAGAACGTTTGCGAGATCTTACCCAGAGCAGAGGAATTTTGACCGGGGAATAACTACAAATCAACAAACTGAAAAGTCTGAAAGTCAAAAATCATTCAAATGTTATGAATGTGGAGAAACCGGCCACGTCAGGTCGTATTGCCCCGAACTCTTAAGAAAAAACGGGAGTAAAATCAATGAAGAGAAGGTTTCTGATGCACATGTAGAAAGAAACTGTAACGTCATCGCATTTAAAAAAATTAAAACAAAAGAAGTTACCCTTAACAATCAAACTATTCCTGCACTCATCGACACCGGCTGTTCAGTGTGCCTTCTACGCGAAGACTTATACCGACAAATTTCTGATCGTCCAAAGCTGTCCAACAACTCTTTAGTATTATCGGGAATCGGGTCATCTAAAGTTTATACAAAGGGATCAATTGAGCGAGAAATAGAATTAGATGGAAGTAAATACTCCCTAACATGGCATATAGTCCCAACATCACAGATGGATTACCAAGCAGTTATTGGTATGGACATTTTAGATCAAGCAAGATTAAATTTTGACAAAAATGGCGTCGAATTTTGTAAGTACGAGACGACAAATGCATTATTCATGCAGGCATCCCAGTTAAGCAATAAAGATGAAGTTGAGCTGAACCACGTTCATGATACGCAAATAAGGGCAGAGCTAAAGGAAGTTACTTCTGCATGTAAATGGGAGAAGACCGAATCGGTTGATGTCCCTATGAAAGTCGTGTTGACAGACAACACTCCAATAGAATCTGAAAAATCTTATTTAAGCCGATATTTACGAAACAGAAAGCTAGATGTAAAGGATGAAAAATCAGCTACAAAGCAAAATGTTTTGCGAAAGTTAACATTTAGAAGAAAAAGAAATGCTCTAGGTATACCGGATTTAAAGTCTAATGTGTTTTGGTGGAGCGGCGTTGGAAAGGAGCAAGGTTGTAAACTTGGAGACATACCAGAAATAAGAGAACGAATTCAAAAAGCAAAAAATATCCGGCCTTTGTATAGAGTTCTATTTTTCCAATGGCCCACTAATAGTCGAGATATAGTTGGAGACATTCTTAAGTTTAATGGTTTCCAATTTGATAAATCTTCTTATCAATATAGTAAACGTCAGAGCTTTATGAAAATCATGCTTGATAAAACCATATACCACATATGTGAACTCCTGGATATTAGAAAAGACGATAAATTGTCATGTATCAAGAATATTCTTGACTTTTTGTTGAACCCATCTGCAAAAATTGACCCATATACAGATCCTAGGTGGCAGTCAGCTGTTCCTCTGGAGAGAATAAAAATTGATGATGCATCTTTTCGTCAGTCATCAAGTAATGTTCAACTAAGAAAAGGTAAATGTTTTAGTATTTCCAAAAATCCAAAGGAGAAGGACGTTAAAAGCAATTTGGTTACCCCTACAAGATCAACACTGAGTTCTGGTTCTGTCAACCATTATATTTTTAATGCAGCTTCACACTATGACAGAAATGATCATGTAATCCGTTTGAATAACCATGAAATAAATTTAAGAAACAAAGATTGCGATGCATTTAGGTCACATTCTTTCGGTCAAATTCAAGCTGAAAATAAAAGGACTTATGGCAGAAAAAGAAAAAGAGCGTCTACATACAAAATTGGTGATCTGGTGGCCATTCAACGAACTCAGTTTAGCACAGGGTTAAAATTAAGACATAAATTTTTTGGCCCGTATAAAATAACTAAAATCAATCCCAGAGATAGATATGAAGTGGAAAAAGTTGGTGACCATCCAGGCCCCAATAAAACTACTACATCTGTTGATATGATGAAGTATTTCTCAAATATGTAATAAACTTGTATAGCATTATTGTAATTTCATGTTTAAATTTTTCGTTGATGCATCAACTGTACAGTATTATTATTTTTAGAAATTTGTATTGAAGTATTTAATCATTTTATTCATATTCAGTAGTATTTGCATTTTGTGTATTATGTCTTTTATATATTGTAAAGTTTTGTATTGTAAAACGTCCCTGAGGCCAGTGAGTCGCAGGATGGCCGATCTCTGTAGGAAATATTAATCGTTACTTTCACAGTATTCATTTATTTCTGTCTTGTATTACTCGTCTATGACTGTAACCGCATTCTTATTGTTTCATTTTCATTGTTACTTTATATTCTTTGGCAACGGGAAAAGAGAGAAAACGGCATGTGACGTAACAGTTGTGTAGTGGTGGTGGAGTTTGTTCTAGGCAGCGGGAAGCTGCGATTGTGATAATGTGATCCTGATATTTTAATATATGTTAATTGTGTTTCGTCATTAAATGTTGTGTTCGTCAATTAAAATGACTGAGAATTTATTCAACCCCTAGACATCCCGACCCACATATATATATATTTGGGACGAACTATAACCATAACTTTTAATGAAGATTCTTAAAGTATTTTACAAGCATACTTTTTAAGAGAAGAAATGTTTTTGTGCATGTTTGCTGAATTAACCAGTAAATTCCGAACTTCGGTTTAACACCCGCAAACTCCACACTAGTACGATTTGAGATTCCGTAATTTTAATTGCGTATAACGTTTTGAGAAAAAAACCCTCCGCAGACATTTGAAAAATTTTTTGGGGCGAATTCATACTAGTGTGGAATTCACAGGTTAAAGGAAAATGTATCACAAGTAGGGCTGGACGATATCAAAAATTTAATATCGCAATATATCAACGAGTTAATGTCAATATCGGTGATATATCGCGATAACTACTTTAAAGTGTGAGGGAATAGAAAAATTTCTTATTGCTAAAGACAAATGGTATAATAGGAATAATTTTATTGCAAATAGCTGTAGGAAGCAAAGAATTAATGTTTTATACCTATTTGCTCACGCAATATTCTTTAAATATATATATATATATATATATATATATGATACAAATAAATACTTTAGAAAAAGGAACCAATATTCGTTATCTATTTGCACTTATATCATTGATTACATAGTGGTTTTCTTTAGCTTGTTCTCGATTCTTCCTGTTTTATGTATTATTTATGAATAACTTTTTAACTATTTAATTTTATCGCGTAAACGGGGAATATTATTTTTAAAAAAACTTTACTAGATAAACTAAAAAGTTCTCAATTTTAGGACGTTGATGATTTTAAAATGATTAAAATAAGTGAAAAGCAAAAACTGAAACAGATTTAATGTCATAATTGCATATACTCGTAATTAAATAGTCTTCAGTGAATGACAGATGCAGCAGAAATTTCATTTTTTAATCTTTTTCTAAGAGTATCAATACATTCTTAATAGTTAAAATATTAAGAAAATTTCTCTGTCTTTATACCTTCATATTTGTTTATCTATGGATGAATAAAACATTAAAATTTGTAAAATATACATATTCAAATGCCATTTGGCAATGCCACCTATGCTAAGGAAAGTTCATTTTTTTATAAATATTTTGTAAATAACATCTAGACCCATAACAACATATTTTTCCAGAAAGAAACTAACAAAAAAGAAAAACTTACCATAAAATTCTACTTGATTACGCAAAATACTCGGTTTGATATTTAAATCTGTTTTTTATTTCGAAAGTGCCACTGAATTTTAAAGGAAAAAAAAAAGAAATGTTGCAAATGAAAAAAAATAGAAAAAAAATAAAGTTATTGGCTAACAAAAACAAATACATAAACAAAACAATCGTTATTCTGCATTAGATTTCAAGACGTTCGAAATGAGAGAGTCTTGGTTAGTTCAAAGAAATCATTGCATTATAAATTTATGAAAATACTCATAACATTTATTTTAAACGATTAATAAACAAAAAAATTTAAAACATTAATAATCATATAATTATTTACAAATGAATATACATCTTATAGATACCCACGCCTTGTCCGGATGGCTTTTTAAAAAGCCGTCATGACAGAAAACTCCACCTCCACCTCCACCTCCACCCCCCCCCCCCCTCATTTTAGCGCGAGAACACATTATTCAAATTCTATTCTTTTAAATGGTATTAAAAGGACCTTGAAAGTGACATCAAGTTTTTAGTGCTTAAGTGCAGAGAAAAAAAAAAAACAGTTGCAAGCAAACAAAAAAAGAAAAAGAATGAAAATCAAAATCTTCTTTTCCTTACTGTTAAAAAAATAATAATAATCAATATATCCATATCTCCTATGTAAATTCACCGATTTCTTTCAAATTTTCAGCTAGTTGAAATAATAATAAATTAGGCTGTGTAAGAAATTTTTATTAAAATTTAATTATTTATTAGAATGTTACAACGCCTTCCGAAACTTCGAATGAAAAGCAGGAGCGCATCTGCAGTTTGTTTTCGTTTATTCACCTCGCTTCGAAGAATCGGAAGTCATATGTTTACACAATCAGATCATTATGTTTTTCAATGCAGAAAGAAACCATGGATAGAGCTTTTATTTGTTTATTTTTCTTTTTAACTCAAATATCTACTTTAGTTTTATTATTTTTAAGTACTATCTTTTTTCAGTATTGTAAACGTGTTTCTGATATAAATAATTTGCGGGGAAAGAGAGTGTTCAATGTGGATAGATTTTTTTTTTCTTACATTAAAAAAATTCGCTATTAAAACATCTGCTTTAATATTATGGTTTTTTAGTATTGAAAACGCATTCTTGACGTAAATCACGCACTGTTTTTTGTATTTTGGGAGAGGAGGTGGGGTGGAGGGCGGCGGTAGATATATATATATATTTATATATTAATTAAAATGAAACGAAATTCGGAATCGCCAAGGTCCAATGGGTGCTGGATTTCGAATTTTGTACCGCATATTTATGTATAAAAATTAAAGTACTGGATTTTTCAGATTATTTGTGCGTCTGTGCCGGCCATAGAACATGGTATATCAATTTTAGTGATCTTGATCTGATCACTTAAGCAATTATAAGCACTAGTGTTGACTCTAAGCTGCTTTAGCAGGGCGCAGCGGCCGGCGGCCCTTTTTAATTCTATTTTACGCCTGGCGGCCCTTTTTATTTCTATTTTGCGCCCAGCGGCCCTTTTTATTTCTATTTTGGCACCCGGCGGCTCTTTCGAAATTCTTCCGATGCGCCCGGCTGCCTTTTTAATACTTCCTATACGCCCCGTGGCAATTCAGTTGATCTCGGAAAAATATCACAAATTCTAGGGACTCTAAACAAACCAGCTCAAAATATTTTTTGTAAACAAGGTACAAGTGAGCCCTTTTTGAAAAAAAGTGCCCTTTTATTAGAATAGTATTCCCTTTTTGAGAAAAAGTATCCTTTTTCAGAATATTGTCCCCTATGTGAAAAATTCCCGCCCGGCGGCCTTTTTTTTCTAGAGTCAACACTAAGCACGTAAACCTATAAAATTTTTAATGTAAATTAAAATGAAAGGAAAATGTGGTTAAAGAAAATCCAAACTTTTAAACAATGAAAAAAGAAAATAGATTTTTAAATTATTACTCTGTAGTTTTTTAAGCAAAAATAAAGCTTCAAAATTTCTGTTAAAAATGTATTATATAACTATTATTTTAACCAAAAAATAGAGAGAGAAAAGTAAAGTAAGGGAAACTGTCAATTCGACGTATACTACAAAAAAGTTCAGACCCGACCCAGTCTTCAAATTAGATTCTTGCATCGTCTCAGGTTACCCGAACCCGACCCGACACGCGGTTCGTGTAAACCAACCATTTTAAAAGAAAGTCAGGAATATATTTTATGAAAAAAACTATATAATTGAACATTAATGAGTGTATATGTATTCAATTTTGTACTAAAAAGATAAATTTGATATTACAGAATAATTCTTTTTTATATTGTATTAAAATATGAATTTATTTTTTTCCACTTCGAGTTTGTGATGAAGTGTGTCGGGTGTCGGTCGGGTTGACTTTAAGCAGAGTTTTCGGGTTTGGCTCTGATAAGACGCGACCCGTGCCGCACTACACCCCGAGTGAGCAGAAAAAAAAAGCCGACCTAGCCGCATGTCCAGAGCAAAAAGCAAACACGGCTTCAGTCTAATGACACGAAGTTAATCCAAGCGTTCCAGCCCAGTTTGCAGACATCCAGTATAATGCCATTTAATAATATTACATTTACAGATTTTAAAAATAAGGCCCAGATGTAGTATTTTTTTTATTTTTATTGTTCTTTTTTATCTTTTTGCTCATTTATGTCATTTTTTAAAACACGATTTTTTTTTGTCTTATTTAAAATTAAAGAAATTATATAATAATAATAAAAAAAAAAATCAGAAATATATTTTCATTGAAAAATTACAACTGGAATTCGTTTAACTAATTTCCACGCCCGTGTGAATATTATCAATAAAATCAATCAGTAAAGTAAATCTTATAAATAAAGTAAATCAGTAAAATAAAGTAAATCAATTCTTACCTTGAATGTAGTCCATCATATTGTAGAGGATGATTATAGCTAAGATGGCTCCATAAATTAGAAGTAGCTTTTGCAAATACCGGTCGAACGCATATACTGCATACTGCAATTTTTTCATTTATTACTTCACCATTTTCATTACCTGGGCATCCAAAATATTGCCACACGTTACTCTTAGCCTCTTTTTTTTTAAATCACTTGATTATAATTCGGGCAATTTACCCGACACCGTACGTTCATCTTACTATAAAATATAAAATCACTGCCGATAACTCGCTCGAGAAGACCATACGAACGAGCATTGAATGAAGCCTATAGACAATAGCAATTATTGACTCAACAATGAACAGATGTTCTAGCTCATGTCATTGACCAGGACGTATCAAACTTGATATGTTCTAATATGTCTAGACCAATAGTAGCAGCGAAATTAAATCAACGACGATTAAAACATTATTCAGTAATACGAACGGACATATGTATGTTGATATATTAGAATATGAATTATTCTGGGTCCGGGATATCAACGAAAGACAGATTATCACAGGAGGGGAGTTTAGAATAAAGCGGGGCTGCGAATAAATGCATCTATCGGATGAGAGAAAGGATTGAAGAAGTCATTGGCCAGGACGTATCAAAGACTTGATATGTTCTAATATGTCTAAACCAATAGTAGCAGCGAAATTAAAACAACGACGATTAAACCATTATTCAGTAACGAACGGACATATGTATGTTGATATATTAGAATATGAATTATTCTGGGTCTGGGATATGAACGAAAGACAGATTATCACGGGAGGGAATTTAGAATAAAGCGGGTCTGCGAATAAATGCATCTATCGGATGAGAGAAAGGTTTGAAGAAGTTATTGGTTACGCAATATTCGGCGCTTTTTCTTCTTGCGGTTCGAAGTCGTGGTGCGGGAAAAAAATGTTATTGGGATATATAAGTAGAGCCAGAGATTAGATATCGCTATTGGGATATATCGTTAGAGTCAGAGCTTACATATTGTTATTGCGATAGTTAAAAAATATCAATATTTGACCGATATATTGATAATTAATCCAGCCCTAATCACAAGTACTCAAAATAAACTTTAATGCATATTTTTTGTTTAATTAAAGTATTATTTAAAATTGGAGTTATTAGATTACCCTTTAAATATGAAATTTGAGAGGATCAATTTTTTTAATTACAAAAAGCCGTGTGAAGAGGTGTTTAAATCACATGTCTTGAAAATTTTATTTAAATAAGATAGAAAATGTGAACTAATGAATAGCAGTTGAAGTTCAAAATCAACTCTAACGCTGTCTAATGGAATACTAAAATAATATTCTTTTTTATTTCATAATTAATTCCTCATATTAATTAGAATTGTTATTGTCTGATTTACATTTAAATAATATCCAATGAAACATCATTCTGTGAAACAAAAATGTAATTAACATGATTGTAAACAGAATGATTTAAGAATCAATTAAGAAATTACGAAGATAAGATGATTTATAATTAAATTTTCTTTTGTAATGCGTGTTAAGGAACGATAACAAAAACTACTCAATGTATACGTGGTTTTGTTAATAAAAAATACTGAAACAAAGATAGGTATTTATTAATAAAGCAGTTGACTGGTTTGTTCACTGGTGGCACATTTGTTCTCAGCTTTGATAGCCTGTGAGCTAAAAAAGTAATTTTAAATATCAAAATATAAAACCATATTTTTTTTTTGTTTGCTCAAATTTTCGCAAAAACACTTAGAATATTTGGGAAATCTAATATATTTCAATGTATAAACTGTATAATTAAAACAAATTGCATAGAACAAATAACCAAACAAGAAAGAAAACTACGTGTCAAAGTATAGATTATTAAACACTTTCTAACACATTTATAATAAAACATTTAATAAGGGAAAATATGATATATGTGTAAATAATTTTTAAAGGACATAATACATCTGAAAACCTCTTTCAGAAATTATCGTCTATAGTAGGAAAAGTATCCGACTTCATTTAGTGCAGCTCTGTATATGATCTTCTATATACTACATATCGTGCTAAAATTTGGTTCTGTTTGAAAACATCACAGTTGAAAATTTAATTTCAGCAGTTTCCATGAATAAAAAGAAATGTTTTTGAATTCTTTTATCCAGCCCTCTAAATTATATATAAATTTTATGTGGTACCCATAATCATCACGCTAGATCAGACGCGGAGAAAAACCACATTCGAAGGTGAAAGTCACCAGCCAAGCTGCAAATAATGAAAGTTAAGTGCTAATTTCTTGGAGCTGACTGCAGCCAAAGAACGGAGCAGTACGTAGATCATTGCAAGGATCATTCGTCACTGAGAGGACGTCTCTCATGTGGACCGTTAATTTTATTATATCTTTGTGGCGTTGTCCCTTAACTATTTTAACAAAACCCCCTGGACTTACCTTTTGAGTTCTTTACCTATCTATTGAAGCGTTATCATATTTTAAATATTTTCATAGTTATCATGCCATAATCAAGAAGATTTTATTAATTATTGTAATGTTTAAAGTGACTCTTGTTTCTACTTCGCTTACCCACGATCATTTCCATAAATTTTGAGGGCTCGGTCGGGATTTGAACCAGGGAACCAGTTCTGGTGCCCTAAATTATCACGCCAGATCTGTTGCGAACAAAAACCGCATTCGAAGGTGAAGGTACCAGCCAAACTGCAAATAACGCAAGCTAAGTGCTAAGTTTCTGCAGCCCGGGAACGTGGCAGAGGGTGTAGGTCAGGGTGTAGGAGGACTTCTCTGTGGACCGTTAATTTTATTATACCTTTGGGGTGATGTCCCTTAACTATTTTAATAGTAGACCTCTGCACTTACTTTTTGAGTTCTTTACCTGTCTATTGAAGTGTTATCATATGTGAAAATGTTCACATTTATCATGCCACAATCAAGCAGATTTTATTAAATATTGTAAAGTTTAAAGTTACTGTTGTTTCCACTTCACCTACCTACGGCCATTTCCATATTTAAACACCTCATGCAATCTGAAAAACAATTAGGTAAATTTAAAAACAACTGAAAAAGCACTTCTAGCAATTAATACGTAGACAGTACTGTGAGCGAATTATTTTGTGTATCCCTGTAAGAGAACATTAAATGCAGTGCACACCATATTGTACAGTCCGTATTTTGTAGTGCACCGCAATGATATATATCAATTTCAATGTGTTTGAAATACTGTAATATTATTAATACACATATTTAACACATATTTATAAAACACAGTTTATCCATACGCCATACCGTTACGGAATTCTTTTGAGTATCCCTGTAAATGCTACACACTTCATTTTCAATAGCCAAACCGAAGTCATAAACTCTTTTCAAGTATTTTGAAAAGTATTAAAATTACGAAAAATTGGACTGCATTAGTTTTCATATCCTATAATATAAAAATTTAATTTAAATAAACTTGGTGAATGTTAGCAGATTCTAGGACTAGGTGCAGATTCCTAAAAATTTTTAATGAGCCAGTGGCTCCTAAACTCAAATAATCCAGTGGCCACATTGTGAAAGAAACGCATAAAAGCAATAGAGTTTATACGTGAAGAAAATTCAGGAATTCAAAGTGAAAAATAATCTACACATGTGCAAATGAAACACAGACTAATTGCATTGAACGTATATATTTAATTTAGTCACGCAATTCTTTTAATTCGGATATAAACTGCGTATAATATAATTCTTAAACTATGTACAGTAACTATGTACAGAAGATAAAGTTGGACAAGATAGAGGTTAAAAAATATATATCTCTCTAACAAGGAGAGGGCCAACCTTGTTAATCACAGATTTTGATTATTTTCATATATGTTGTAGGGTAGAGACCCCTTAGTCTCAGGTTCAACGGATTTTATCCAACGCTCCTTAGTTCTTGAGAAACCGGGGGGGTCTAATAGTAGTACACAACTTAAATACTTACTTTGTAACTAAAATGATAGGTTGGTCGTAGCTGAGTTGGTATGGCGTTTGCCGGCTGATCCGCGGGCCCGGGTTCGATACCTGAATGCACTACATTTGTTTTTCTCCTTTTTTGTTTTATAAATATATTTGTAAGTATAACTTAATAATATCATTGTCAATTAAAACTTATAATATTGTATATCAATTATAATTTTAACCTATTTAATTTTTTTACTTTTAACTAAATAATTGTATAAAACATCATAAAACTGTTAATTTTTTAAAAATCCCTTTTAAAATGTATTTCATATATTCTTTATCTTTGCAATGATATTGAGCAATTGTGTTAATTCGTGATTTTAAAGAAAATTAATTTACGCATTGCTTTAACAAAGGAAGTCAATGCGATAATACTATTATTCTGTTTTAAAAGTAACAAGCATAATTATATTAAAAATCAGCATCAGAATTAAATTACAACCGATTTTTTGCATGCTAAAGATTTTTAAATTTGCAATACGTATGCTTGCACTTTCACTTATTTCGCTTTCCCCTTTATCTTCTTTATGCTTTTATTTTTATTTTATTTGAATATTCTTTTATTTTATCATAACTAGATGACGCCACAACAGGTTTTGTCACGATTTTGGAATTCTCATCATTCAATAATAGATCTAATTTCTTTTTAAACCTCTTTAAAGAATGAGAAATAATAGTTTAAAAATAAAAAAAGGAATTTAAGTTTGTTAACATTATAATTACTGTATAATATTAAAATTTTTAATTTAAATTATTAAATTATAATTACAAGTATATTTATAAAACAAAAAATGAGAAAGTAAATGTACCGCGTTCGGGTACCGAACCCGGGCCCGCAGATCAGCCAGCAGATCAGCCAGCAAACACCGTACCAACTGAGCTACGACCAACCTATCCTTTTCGTTACAAAGTAAGTATTTAAGTTGTGCACTGCTATTGGACCCCCCGGTTTCTCAAGAACTAAGGAGCGTTGGATAAAATTCGCTGAACCTGAGATTAAGTGGACTCTACCCTACAACATATATTAAAATAATCAAAATCTGTGATTAACAAGGTTGGCCCTCTCCTTGTAAGAATAAGCTAAGCTATCATGGTAGTGGGGAATATTTGGAAAGGAATATTTCTTATTTTCATTTTCTCATACGAGAGTATCTATTTAAAAAAAAAATTGTGAATGTGTGAGATTATTTTGAGGTATAAAAATCAAACTACATTTCAAACGTTTGTTTTTTAAGAACACACAAGAAAAAATTATCTTAAAAAAATCTTATCACAGATTGTTAGGTGTGATTTTGTTCCGAATTTTCCGAAAATTTAAGGCCTTCGGTTCCGAAAATTCGGACATAAAAAAATATCACGGAAAAATATCGAGAATTTCGACAAATGGTCGCCGAAAAAATAATTCTGACAATCGTCAGTAGAAAAAAGCGCGAATTTTGTCAAAGGATCACGGAAAAAAGCGATTTTCATCAGAGGATTGCGAAGGAATAACGCGATTTTCATCACAGGATTGTGAAAATTATTTTTTTTCGCGAAATTCGTCAAAGGATGGCGACTTAGACGCCGAAAATTTACTCGCCACGTGGCGACTGGCGACCGTGAATCTGCACCTATAATGTGAACAAATGAAATGTAGTTCAATGACAAATATAAAAAAATCTAACTCTTTCAGCGTTGTTAACCCATTCGAAAGCAAGTAATTATGTTTCTGTAACTTGAATTCACACCAGAACTTTTGAAAAATTTTATTTGTAAATAAGGAACTTTTCTTCACCAAAGACATAATAGAAAATCATATTAAAAAATTCTGGTACAAATTTTGACTAAAAGTGGCTTAAATAAGATATCACCGCTCTTCAAGGGTTTAAAATTATTTTCATAGTATTATTTTCATCTCATATTTTTTACGGATATTTATTGAAATTTTAATTACTTTCAATTCACATTTCTAAATAAAATATTGAAACACCTTTTCGATGAAAAAGAAAGGCAATTGATATGCCTGTAAACAAAATGATTGAAGAATAAATTAAAAAATTACAAAAATAAATCAATCGTAATGAATCATAATCCTTTTGTAATATGTGATGATAATAAAAGCAAGTGATTGCATTCATGATTTTGTTAATTAAATATGCTGAAGCAATAGGAAGCATTAATTAATAAAGCAACTGAATGGTTTAATTGTATATGTAAATGAATTATTTAATGAATTTACCATAAACTGACAGTACTTATGTATAAAACGAAAAAATTAGCATGAAAAATTTCGGAAGATGTATTTGAAGTGCCCTTTGGGGAAATCTGTCGAAAAAAAATGCAAGATAAGAATAATTAGTGCCACTCCATTTAAGATTTTAACGAAACTTGAAGCTTCGTTTTATTGTTCTTCTTTCTATTGTTTAAAGGGGTTTACTTCTCAAACACACATTTCTTTTGAGGGTTACAAAATTATGTAGAAAAAATAATTAAAATTTTAAATTAGATATTTAATTGCAAAGTGCAAAATAAATATCCCTCTAAATTACGCTTAAGGTATCAAATATCATTATTATTTTTTTTTTTTTGAAAACCGCACCTGCAACTAATTTATGATTATTTAATTTCAAGTACATTGGCCTACCGAACTAGGAACTGTATCTTAAAAACTAATACGAGGAATTTCTTCATACTGAATTGATGGAATTTGCTTAACTAGATATGTAAGATATGTAATCTGCTTATTATGAAATATTAAGCTGATTTTGATTTTAGTTTTGAACATCGCACAAAGGGATGCTGCTATGGTATGCTTTTTGCGTGTAAAATTATGGCTGTATTTTAGATTATTTTGGGTAGAAATACAACAAATTTTACATTATCGGTTTTTAACATGAATATACATGTTGGTGGGATTGTGGATTTGAATATGCAACAGGGAACGTTATTGCGCATTGATCTTTTAAAAATTCTTACAGCAACCACCATAACAGCATGTTAAATCAAAATAAATGCAATATATATCACATTCATTACTGTTAATGAGTAACTAAGTTACTTATAATATATTAAAATGGTGTAAATTTAACTTATAAGATAGCTACATCATACTAATTTAAAAAAAGTAATATGTATGTAGTATAAGGCGTGCTTAAAACCACAACAGAAGAAGAGTATACAACAAAATAACTAATCTTAAATAGAACACATTAATTACATAATTTACCAGAATTCTGCAATAAAATCGCATAAAATTAAATATATCATGATTTTTTTTTTTTTTTTTTTTTTTTTTGCAGCAGTAGAGCGCCGATTATCGGATCTCAAATTAAACGAACTTCCAATTATCCAAACCGCCTATTTATAATAATTTTCTTTTTTTTTAACCAAACCTCCAATTATCCAAATACCCTATTTCTCTCATTTTCCCCCCTTCAGATTTAGAGGAGACCAAAATGAGGTATGTAAAACAATAAAGAAGATAAAGAAGATAAAGGAGAATCCTAAGCTATGAAGAAATAACGGGTGGTTAAATAGTGATGTACATGATGCTGGATATCATGCGTTAAATGATGATGAAATTGTGGGTGAGATTTAAGATGAAAAAGAAATTGATGTAAATGAAAACGAAGACTCTGAAAATGACCCAGGTCCATCACATTACGAAGCCTTTGAATGTTTGGAAACAGCTATGATATAGCTCGAATGTCAGAAGAACGCTGATACTATTCAACTAACGTATTTAAGAAGAATTCGAGGTATGGAAGCATCGAAAAGAATGGTTTCTTTGAAGCAAGCAACAATCGAAAGCTTTTTTGTTTAAATTATAATCTCTAAAGTTCAGAAAATGATAAAAAAGTTAAAAAATAAAAACTAAAATTAAAACAATTTGTAAATATGCCAGCGCAAATTGTTGCCGCCAGTCCGAAGCCTGTATAAAGTGTGAAGGTTTTAGTATAGTCATGAACATCCCTTAAATTTTCTGTCCATTTATCTGAACTTTTGCTTATCCGAACTCGGGTCGGTCTTGTTCAGATAATCGGCGCTCTACTGTACTCTTTAAATTACACCTCAACCTCAAGATATGTGGACGTGCTATGCCTATTAAAATGGCAGAGTAAGTTTTTTTTTCTCTTGTGAAATCTGTTATTGGGTCCTTTAATAACAATAAAGAGGATAAAACCAAAGACATAATTTGCCAGTATGACGATTTAAAACCATAATCCTCTTAAGGCTACGTTTTTTTTTCATCACAAGAAAATGGTGATAATAGCTTATTACACTTCCTTGATAGTTATTAACAGTTATTAAAAGTTATGATAGTTATTAACAGTTACTAGAATGTTGATAAAACATAAATTAAAAAAAATATTCTTTTAATGAGATATAAAGAGTTTGAAGTATCAAGAAAATAAGTCGAACAATATAATAAATTTTTCCAAAAATACTTTTAAACAGGGTGCCATTTTATGAATTATTAATAATTCTTTTAAAACAATATTCGTTTATTTATGTTAATGTTTTACTCGACTCCCTCATTCCACCAACTAAAGTTATTACAATTTAACGAAATTTAGTGTGTTGCATATAATATGCGATTGTTCAATGTACAGGTAGAATAGCTCTTTATTTGGAAAACCATAAAGTACACGACGATGGAAAGTACTAATGCATTTGCGGAAATTGCTAAAACATCGTTATGAAAATTGGAACACTTAAAGGAATTAAAAATATTTTTAATAATTGGATTTATTTTTAGTCATAAAATATATGCACGATGACAATTGAAAAAAGTATTAAATTTTCTCAATTTACGTTT
This sequence comes from Maratus speciosus, assembly GCA_963932465.1. Taxonomy (NCBI): domain Eukaryota; kingdom Metazoa; phylum Arthropoda; class Arachnida; order Araneae; family Salticidae; genus Maratus; species Maratus speciosus. The sequence goes on from OZ010791.1 coordinate 294,823,259, forward strand.
ACATTGTTTTAAGTCGTGGAAAAAGAAGTAAACACCCCTACTAACTCTGCAACAAATAATCGTAGAAGAAAGTTACTGGTACCTAACTATTGGAAATTAAGTCTACTTTTAAATGATGTATTTACAATTTGCTTAGGCGGCAATATATAAATCAAAATCTGATTAAAATGTGTCTTTTTTTTCAGTGGCAACACCCAATTTTGACCATAAATCTTAAATCTTCGTTTTAAACTAAGCCTTGAAACGAAATTTCAAGTTATTTGGCTAATAAGTTTTTGAATTATAAGCATTCAAAATTTAAAGCTTCTAATGTTAATTTACATTTTCATATTTTTATTAATATCTCCTGAAATTATAATTCTAATGTGATAATTTTTTTGTGTGATTATAATACTAAAAAACCCAAACATTAATACATTGAATTTTCTATTTAAAAAATTTTATAATATGAACTATGAATTATGAAATTAATATTCGGAAGAAATATGAATTGCAACCTACAATGTTTTTGATGGATTTATATTTATTATGCCCTGCTTCATGGAATTCCAAAATTTCAAATTTTTCTTCCAAATTCTTTTTAAATTATACTTAAAAAATGTCATGGCATTAGGGCCGCCTATGACGTGCAGAAAAGCATAATTTGAAAAGATATATATTTTTTACTTATTTGATTACAATTGGGCTGGGATTATGGTATCTCGCTTAAGGTCAACTTAGAGAGTAAGTCTGTCTTATGATGTAAACAAAGCGTAAAATATATTTCAGTGCGTCGAGATCTTACGTTAACATGAATCTTTGCTAAGTTCATGTGCTAGGCAAATTAAAAGATATTCTGATATTGCTAACAGCTTCATTGACTTAATGACATAGTGATTATAAGACGTTCTTGATAAAAATGATTTCTATACATCATATTAACGGATCGCACCCCCTTCTCCTTTTAAATTTAAGCAAAACATGCGGCTTATTAGTGGGGATGTGGATCTTTTGCTCTCTCATTTTTTATGTACTACGAATAATTTTATGCTACTCTTTTGTTACAGCTCTATCACATCAAATAATATTTCTTATTTGGCGAAATCATATTTTCTTATTTACATAAATTTCAGTAGGAGAGACCGGGGTTAGTTGTGCCATCGAGCTTCCTGACTGAGTCAATAGGTTGCAGAACCTGTGCGTCATCTGAGTGAAGAGGTTGATTGTCTCAGTGTGCTGCGTATGTTTTGAAGTATAGCGTTGCGTTGTTGTCGAGTTAAAAATATTTATCTTGTTTTCTATCGTAAAAATAAATTTTGCGACCTACGTTGGAATCGTTATTGCCACTAGCGATACTGAGGTATGTAAACTTCCCTGACATTATTTAAATACTTATATTTTGAGTTGTTATTTTATGTATTTCATTTGTTAATCATGCCAACATTTTGAAAATAATGAATAAAGTTCAAAATGGTGTAACGCGGGGCTAGTTGTGGCGAAGTCTAAGAGGCATGTTGTGACAGTGTCACTACTTACCCCAGCATAATTTTTAATGAAGGTTTTTAAATTTCAGGAAAAATGGTGCGAAGAATGACAATGACAGACCAGAATGACAATGAAAAAAAATTAATAAATATGAAAGTGTTAATAAACCAAGCACTTCAACAATGACTTTAATCAATGATGGAGAGATTGCAGGACCGTCTTCAGAAGTAAGAAATCTCATTGAATTAGATGATTCTATGACAATTGATAATAGTAGTGTGTCAGTGGTAAGTCTTACAGAAATAAGACAATTCCCTAAAGCAGGACCTCGAAAAGGCAAGCGATCTATTTGTAAATGTTTGAAATCTGCCATTCTAACAAGCACACCTGTAAAAGAGAAAATTCGAGCAGAAAAAAAGCAAATGAACGCAAAAAACAAATTGAAGAAGAAAAAGCAAAAAAGAAACTGTATGGAAAGGCCAAGCAGTGCATAAAAAAATTTACACCTAGGTTATTGAAAAAAAGGGAGAGGCAAGTATTGGATAGATGACGAAAGAAGATGACGAAAATTGCTTATGTCTAGTTTGCTTGGAGTAATACAAAATTTCTAGACCCGGAGAAGACTGGGTGCAATGCATGAGATGTAAAAGATGGGCGCATGTCAAATGTACCAAAAATGAACCTTATTATATTTGTATTAACTGCAAATTAGACGCTGAAACAAGCGATGACAATGAATGATTAAAAATATAGGACACAGGCCTAAACGCTGTAGTAGGCTACCGAGTCAAAGATTAATATGGCCAAAGATTAGTGTTGGCTTACTTTTTATTTCTTTCCTGATTAAGACAGTTTTTTTTAATGCTATGTGTCTCTAAAAGTATCTTTATAAAGGACTAACAGTTAACAATTTAACTATTTTATTTTCATTTGATTTACAATATTATTAAAACATGAAAGTGTTTTATTGTGTTAACAATGTTATAAATGAATAAATTTGTCATTCTTGATTTAACATATCCCATTTAATCGCCTTTCTTACATAATTTGTATGTATTACAATGTACTTGTATGTGTCATTTATGAGTCACAATGTACCCCAAGCATGTCACAACTTGCCCGTAGCGGTGGTTAGTAGTGACAAATCTCGAGGTTACTCAAAATTCATTTTGTGCTATGAAAAACGTTAATAATATTACTAGTAGTTTTGTAAATATGTTACGCAAGATTTACTCTAATGATATGATACACTAAATGTTTCGCTTCACTTCAAATCTTACGGCTAATATAAAAAATGTCGAAAATGTCACTACTAGCCCCGGTCTCCCCTATTTCAAAATTTTGCTAGCAAGTTGGTGCCACTGTTGTTTTTATGTTTCATTATGCGGACCAGTTTGCCCTTGTATACATGTTTGCGTTTGGGTGATGTGTAATTTTGACGAAAGAAACTATAATGGTCACATTAACATGAAATTTCCGAGAGCAAAGCTTAATTGGTGGTGTAAACACGAAATTATTCATTTCAATGTTTTCCACAAAATGAAAGAACACGTGAAATGTTTCTTTTTCTTTTTAAATAGATGCCGATGATGTATTTAAAGCAAAAGATTAATCCAATTCTAGCATTTGATATCTACAAAACTTTGGGTGAAAAGATTTTACATCATTTAAAGCATTATTATATCCATTTATACTTACATAAATACTTATTAATTCAATTTACTCAAATCTTGTTAAATTGTTCCCAATATTGCTCTGAATGTCTGTTAGATAAAATATTCCCGCGAAGGTATTTGATTGTTAAACTTAAACATACACTATGTGCAAAACTACTTAAAAAATGAGACAGTATTAAAAAGATGTTAATTATTTTAATACCTTAGTACTTTCAACTATAAAAAAACATAGTCTTCGCCAGAGAAATATAAGAAATACAATTGTTATTGACGTCAATAACAATTGTATTTCTTATATTTCTCTGGTGAAGACTGTTTTTTTTATTGTTGAAAGTACTAAGGTATGAAAATAATTTAACATATTTTTAATATTATCTCATCTTTTAAGAAGTTTTGCACATAGTGTAAGTTTAAGTTTAACTTTTTAAAGATGAATTAAGCATTTCAATTTATTTATTTACTGATGTATTTGATTGTTGTTTAAAAATGTTAATTTACTCTTTTACTAACTTTTGTACAAAATTGTAATCTTTGTAAATAAATACCGATGTAAAATTTTTAACCCATTTATAACGAACTTTAAATGATTAAACTTTTTTTTCTGTAACTTCCTTATTTAGATCTATTCGAGTACACATGTTAATTTAAAAATATTTTACAAGTTATTTTTATAACTTTCAGATAGGCAAATTTTCTTGACAATCGGAAGTAGTATGCAAAAAAATATAAATTATGACTCAAAAAGAAACTTCGAAAGGCAAGTGTTTTTGCCAGCCGGCATTAATGAGTAAATCGCAAAATTTCAAATGAAATAGCTGAATAAGTTTAATCATAAAATTATTAAACATTTTTGAAAGGAGAATAAAGAATGTAAAGTTATTCTGATATATTATTAAAATAGATTTTATTTTAGTTATTATAAAATAAATCTCAATATAAACCATGCAAACATATCTGAAAAGATTTAACAAGAATCAATCCCACCTGCCTACCCTTCAATTACTCCGATGCCGATTTTGTTTTTGTCAAAATATGCCATTACCAATCGACTTGGGATTTATTTTCAGACAAAAAATTAATTTGTCTGGCTTTTTTCTACTTTGATTCCTTAAACTACTTTATAGTATTTATTATTATAAATTTTGTATTCGCCGATATTCTTCACCTTTCTGCCAATAAATGGAAGAGAAAAAAAATGTGAGTTAAATAAATTCAAAATCTGAGAAAAAGGCATTATAAAAATACCTATAAAATTATAATCACATTCACGTATTCGAAAACTATTAAAATTACAGGTTTCTTATATTCTCTGAAATCGGATAATTCTCAACACTTCTAAGCATTATGAAATGAAGACTGAAGAGTATTTTACCGCATATAACAAAACCCAAAGCTTATTAAGTGAGTGAAATGGTCATATTGACAATAAATAATATATTAATAGAAGTGACTTAGTCAATCTGTAGCTTATCAACAATCTTCGAGCACCGCATTTCAGTTTGGATACAGCCCCTAGAATATGCCCATTTTAAAATGAATAATTCTTCGTAAGCTAATAGTACGAATTTCATGCAAATTTGTATTTAGGATAATTGAAGGGTGTAGAATTTATTTAAGGGGCTCAAATTTGGGTCTTGCTATTGAAAACAAACAAACTTTTCGTTTGTTTTGATTTATAGATGGCCCCCTAAGAAAATTTTATGTACTCCATTTAAAAGTAGACTTTATTTTCAGTCCTTTGGGACAGTAACTTTATTGTACTATAATTTGTTGCAGAGTTAGTAGGCGGTGTTTAATTTTTTTTTCACGACTGTACAATACTAAACACTTGACAAATTATTATACGATTAATTATAAGAAAAAAAAATAATAGTTATTTTAGGTGAAGCTATTAAAATATTTATATTAATTGGTATTTTGGACATACAGGGTGTCTCAAAAGGTCGTTTACAAACTTAACATGCTGGTCTGTCATATCATGATAAACAAGATTTATATAGGAACTTGTGTTCGAAAATGCAAACTGCGACCGCTAGAGGGCGATAACCGCAGGCTTACGGGAGAGTGGGAAGCGTAATCATTTCAGGCAAGGATGTTGCAGGAGAAGGATGAATCGGTTTAGTAACGCAGAATTGGCCGATATGCATTATGTATATGGCGCCGCGGATGGAAATGCACGAGCCGCGGTAAGGATGTATCTTGAGCGCTTCTCAAGCAAACGCCAGGCAAGTCGTGTTTTGTTTGGACAATTACACCGCAGATTGCGGGAAGCAGGAGCTTTTCAAGTACATAGCCACATCGTCGAGAGCGCACAACACGCACGCATGTCGTAGAGAAACCGTGCTACGGGAATTTGACAGGAACCCGCAAACAAGTCTCCGAATAAGCGGACGCGTCTTGGGTGTATATCGTTCCAGCATTATGCGCATAGTGCATGAGGACACGCAACACCCCAAACTCTTACAAAGAATACAGGCATTGTGCATTGAGATTATCCCCAACGCGTTGCATTCTCACGCTGGTATTAGCAACAACGGGTCTCACAGCCGGATTTTGTTTTCGGATGAATCCTGTTTTACACAGGACGGTATCCTGAACCTGCACAACATGCACATATGGGCGCATGAAAACACAAGGTCTACACGTGCCCATGCACGTCAACAACGTTTCGCCGTAAACGTTTGGGCTGGTATTATCGGTGACATGTTAACTGGTCCTTACCTACTACCTCAGCGCCTCGACGGGAATACCTATCGCATTTTCTTAGAAAGAGTCTTGCCGGATCTGATGGGTGACGTTCCAGCTGCTACACGCCGAAATATTTGGTTTCAGCATGATGCAGCGTCTGCTTATTTTAGCTACACTGTGCGAGAATACCTCGGTAGGACATATCATAATCGCTGCATTTACAGAGGCGTACCAGTCGCATTGGCACCGCGATCCCCTGACCTGACTCCCCTGGATTTCTATCTGTGGGGACACATGAAGTCCATGGTGCGAGACGCCCGTACGAGACGCCCGTAACATCGGACAAAGATCTCTTCGCCAGGATAGTGGAAGCAGCGGCACGTATTCGTGACACACCTGCCCAATTTGAACGGGTCCGTGAATCCATGCGTCCACATTGTGAAGCATGCATTGCGGCGAATGGAAGGAATTTTGAAAAGCTTCTGCAAATTAAAACATGTTCTTTAATAAAAGTCATATTAATGCCTCTTGCGATATCCTTTCTTTCTTCCCCTCCAGACCTGCGCTCATCGTCCTCCAGCGGTCGCAGTTTGAGATTTCGAACAAAAGTTCCTATGTAAATCTTGTTGCTCATGATATGACAGACCAGCATGATAAGTTTGTAAACGACCTTTTGAGACACCCTGTAGATATAAAATTGTATAACATTTTTATTATTAAAAAATGTGACTCAGAATACTTTAATTCAAAACTATTTATTTTCGGCGTAGGAAATAAATCAAATGAATGATATTGAGAATCGGAAATATAAGTGAAAAATGATTGTCAGAATCTTTATTAAAGATCCAAAACAAAATTCCAATAATATATCAAAGTAAACTGAAAAAAAGATATTGTATAGCTGATTTAAATACATTAAATATTATTTAATACATTTCATTGGCTTTCCTATTTTCTACTTAATTATATTTCAGACGAAAGGAATATTTTACTTTCAAATTAGAAGAATTATTGCTTTTGATAACTTGCAATTTTAATTAAATAACACAAGTCTTCCTCTTAAGCATTATATGTCTCATTTTTACCCTGAAAACTTAAATATATTTAATTCATACTAGTAACTTTCAACTTGGCAATTAAATTTTAAATAAATATTATCAGAATGTCATGGTGACCTTATGAAGGTAGACATTATTAAATTGTAATTATTAACTGAAGAATTGCGAGATTTCAAATGTCGTCACGAACACCTTACTTTGAAATCTTAAAACCTCATTATTAGCTTTAAAATAATATACGACAATTTTCTAACAAGGTATTGCTTTAAAATATAATTATTTAATCATTTTAACTAACTACTATTATTAAACTGAAGCATATAATAATTTTAATATGTTGCATTATTTTTATAGTCTTTAAAGTTAAATAATTTAAATAATTCTTGGCTATATTAGCGGGTTGGACAAAGATATCCGTTCGTGTTTGCTATGCAAAAGCGCAAATCTTTTAATTATAATTAAATACATGGTATTTCAGTTAAAATTTAAACAATAACTTACAAAAATTGTATACATAACTTTAAATCTATTTTAAAATGTTATTTTGTTAAATTTATACTGGAGAAAAATAATAAGAGTACCGTAAGTATTTTGAAATCACGGCTTGTGATTGGTAAATGTGTTTGCAAAGTATTTAAGAGACATTCTGATCGCATTAGCTTACTTTAATAGGGTCAAAACACTGTTTTAAACACTAATGTCGTGAAGGAAATTTTCACCTTGTTATTAATAAACTTTATAATATACTTATAACTACTTAAAAGGTGACAAAAACATATAAAAATATTATTTAATGCAACCCGAGATCTTTCGAACACACACGCGTTCATTTTCAAAGGGAAAAAAGATGACTGACTGAATAGAAATACATTTTAAAAAACAAAAATAGTACGCATGCGCAAGCGGAGTTCAGTCCATTTCTCTGTAGAGGGGTGAAAAGATCAGCTAATATTATCAGGAGGCCTGGAAATATTTAGGATATTGTACCAAATTGCTGGAATATTATAGGAAAGGACATCGTTACAAACATTATCACTTCTAAGTAAAATTTCAATGGATTCACGGATTATTGACGAGTAGTGGTTAGACATTAAAATGATAATTTTAGCTTTTTCGAAGTATATCTTAATATTTTCTTTTTGATGCAATCTGGATAAAGCTGTATTTGGTTTGTTAAACTTGATATCAGAAATGTGCTCTTTTAATCTTTCCTTAAATTTTCGACATGTCATACTAACATAAAATATCAGGTTGTGACGAAAGTTTTCCACCAAAAAAAGTTCTTCATAAAGTTAGAAAAAAAGCATGAAAGCAGTGCCTTTAGTGAGGGTAGTAATCACCACCCGAATCTATGATTTTCTGCCAAGGTTTTGGTAGTTTTTCAAAGCCTTCGGACAGAAATTTGGGGTCCGCGGGTCCAAAAACAGATCAACCTCATTTCGGGCGTCCTGTGCAGAATTAAAGATAGCACCAGCAAGATGTAGCTGTAAGTGCGAAAAAAGGTAGTAGTCCGAAGAAGTGATGTCGGGGCTATATGGTGGGTGTGGCAAAAGATCCCATTTGAGTCCATACAGAGTCCCGCTGGTGAATGAAGACATATGTGATCTAGCATTATCTTGATGAAACATTATCTTCTTGCGCCGGAACTCATTTTGACATTTTACCTTGATAGCAGCGTCAACACGGACTAGCATCTTGCTGTATACTTTACTGTCCATGGTTTTACCTTTTCCCAGATACTCTTTGTGGATAATACCACGGCAATCCCACCAGATACAAAGCATTATCTTTTTGTTATTCAAATTGCGCTTTGCGACGCTGCCGACGGACTCACCGGGCGTAGAGCAACCCCTTTTTCGGCTTGTGTTGTTGAAGTGAATCCACTTTTCGTCACAAGTGATGAAATGGTCCAGAATTTTGTCCTTGGGTTGATATTCGAGCAGATTAGTGCAGGCCTGAACACGTCTGCACTTATCTGCTTGAGTCAGCTCATGCGTCACCCAGCGATTGAACTTGTACGTCAAGTTTAGGTAATGCATAGCGCGGCTAATGGGCATGGCACTGATGTCTAACTGCTTAGCTAACTCTTGAGTGGTTGAATACTGACATTCTTCCACAAGTTCTCGCAGGCGGGCCTCATCAACATCAGTAGGCCGGCCAGAGCGCTCTGCTTCTTGAATATCATAGTCCTTATTTTTGAACTTTCGGTACCAAAACTTCACAGTGTCATATGATTCAACAGTAGTGCCTAAAGCTGTACACATGATTCGGCGACATTCTGTAGCTGACCTTTTGCAACAGAGCTGGAAGTAAATGCTGATTCTAATCTGATAGCGTGATAGTTCCATTTTAGACACCCTGTAATTAATGTTAACGATATTTTTTTACAAATTTCACAATACAGTGTTATAAAGCAAGTCTCTTTTTTTCAAGTGCCAAAAATCGTTTGACAAAGTATGAGGAAATACGACAACGCGAACTGTTTGAAAAGACGATATTAGCTGTGGCGGGAAACTTTCGTTACAACCTGATAAACTCTTATGCTGTTCTGTGCTGAATGGGATGATGTAGACTCCTGCTTTTTCATAATCCGGAATAGGATCAATTTTACTGTGAATCAATTCTTTCAGTTTTGTTTGAGGTTTAGCTATTAAATTAATATTATATTTTAGTAATGCATATCTCAATCTCTCATAAAGCTGTGGGATATAATCAAAAGTGCAATAAATAGACTTGCTCAAACTTCATTCCTTCTTCTGTCTTGGTTGGTTCGTTTGATTAACTAATTTATTAATGTGTTGAGGAAGGAAACCATTCTCAATAGCAATTTGTTTTATTATACTAATCTCGTTTTCTAGGTATTTATCTGTACAAACTTCGAAGGCACGTTTAATTTATTATACTAATCTCGTTTTCTAGGTATTTATTTGTACAAACTTCGAAGGCACGTTTAATTTATTATACTAATCTCGTTTTCTAGGTATTTATCTGTACAAACTTCGAAGGCACGTTTAATTACACTTTATTTATTAATTTAATTTAAAGCACGTAAAACGTGCCTTCAAAGTATTACACCTACTCCTACAGGAAGGACAATGAAATTTTAACGTTTAAGAAAGGATTCCGTTATTGACAGGTTCCATTTTTATAGGGTCTACTGTATTTTTATGTCCCAATTTAGAAGCCACTGTCCCGCTTTTTCTGACACTGGACAAGAGTCCTGCGCGGATCGAGTAGTTGTACCTCACCCGTAACCGAAAATTTCATTTGAAGTATACCGGCAAGCCGGCAAAAAAATTTCATCGACCCGCAACCCGAGCCGATCTCGACAAAATAGTTTTTGATGACCCGTAACTCGACTCCACCCGACCTGAAGTGAAAGGAAAATAAATCGTGGTTTAATGCAATTATGAAAAGTAATTTCGAATAACACTTCTATCATTTATACAGGAAAATCGACATATCTATATTCTTTAATATTCAAATATAGTAAAACCTCGGAATAGCGGACACCTAAGTGTCCGCTATTCCGAGGTTTCTATTCCGACGAGATCGTTGTATAGAGTCCTGGATCAAGTCGGGTTGTCTTTTATTTTTTTTTTATTTCAGGTGGGCGTGACTAATTTTCTTTCTGTGGGTTGGCTCCACCCTAGAATAATTCTTGTGTGTCAGATTTAGATTTTTTGCATATCGGGCTGTTAGGATTTTCACAAAAATTTTGAGCAGAACTATGTTTCAAATGAAAATGAATACATTTTGAATATATGTGAGTATATGTTCTAATTACTGTAAAAGTATAAAATAAGCGTATTAGGTATTGAAAAGGTGTTCGTTAAATAGAGGTCCCCGCTTTTCAAGAGTACCCGTTGTGGAGGTGTTAATGTATATAAATTTTTAATTTGAAAAAAATATTTCGGAGATTCTTTTGAAAAATAGGGTCAACCCGAAACAATACAAATCAACCCGATACGTAGCAAAAATAAGTAGAAGTCAACCCGACACACGACGGAAAAATATAGCACCTACTCGTCCCGATGCAGGACTTGGACCTGGCAACACACTTATATAATAATGTAACAAAGGGTAATTAAAATAAATAACAAGAGTAGTATAACAAAGCTATATAAAAAATTAATATAGTCAGGATTGACCATTCTTTGCGAAATTAATGTTACTAATAAATGTAACGCAAGTATTTCCGAACAATATGGTTCGTAGTATTTCTATTGAAAATTATGCAGAAATATGCCGCGAAGACTGTTGTTTGGAAATAGCGGTCTAAAACTTTTTGCAGCCATTTTTTTTTGTGCAAAAGTTTAACCCTAATAAGCATTATTAACTATATGATGAGTATAAAACTTAATAATACATCAATGCAACATTTTCATGTTCTAAAGAAACAAGTCGAGGAATTTTCTTTAATAAATCAGACGTTTTTTCAATGCAGAAACTTTTTTTTTTTTAAATGTAGAAATATATAGTGCAAATTCAATTAACTTGGAATAATGTTTGTTTTGTAGATTAAAAAATGTATATATCGTAGAACAAATACACTGTAAAAGAAATAATGCCAGTTTTCCGGTAGAAATCGGAAAAATAGTTACCCTTATCGTACCGGAATAATTTCCAACCCACCTCGGAATAAAATCCATAAAATCGGAATAAAATCCGTAAAATACCGTTTTACTGACTATTTCCTTATTTTTACGGATTTTATTTCGAGCTGGGTCGGAAATTATTCCGGTACGATAAGGGCAACTATTTTTCCGATTCCTACCGGAAAACTGGCAGTATTTTTTTACAGTGTAGAAATATTTCGAAGACTCGTGAAAGGATCACTAATGCTTCTTAGAGATCCCGTTGAAAATGTATAAAGTGAATCATTTAATTGTGATGATACAGGATGCTCTATATATTAGACGGGAAAAATTTTCAAAATAATAACTGTTGATAATAATGATAAACTACAGGCAGAATGTCAATTGTGTAAAACAAGATGTACCGTTATAAGTGAAAAGTTTGAAGCCGAAACTAATTTTAAAGCATATTTAAAGATTAGGTTTTTTGTTTTATACCGTTATATATCGATTAAAACATTATTTTTTCTATTTGCTTTGTTTTTATTGTGCCAAAGTTTTGTATAATCTATCATACCTGTGATATTCACTTAATTGATGGTGAATTTTATTATATTAATAATTCTATTTATTGATATAGAAAGTAGATTTTTATTAATCGTATTTCATATTATATTAAAACATGATTTGCTTTTCTTTAATTTCGGATTAAGGCTGGGTGTAACTTGGGCCGTGCAGGATTCTAATCCGAACCTATGTTTGACTCTATTCAACGATACTGAGGTGTCCGCTATTCACAGGTCTATATATGAATATTAAAGAATATAGATTTGTTCATTCTTCTATGTAAAATATAAAAATTGTATTAGAAGTACAATTCTAGATTATTTTTCATAATGGCGTTAAAACATGATTTACTTTCCTTTCCTTGAGGGTTCGAGTCTGGTTGCAGATCGAGGATTTTTTTTTTTTTTTTTTTTTTTTTTTTTTTTTTTTTTTTTTGTCGGGTTCGGGTCTAGTTGCGTGTTGACTTAAAATGTAAAATCCGGGTTCGGGTCGGGTATACTCTCTGTCTTTTGACAAATCTTACTAATTTGGGCTTATCCGCAAAGAAAAACTATAGTGAAATGTAAAATAGATTACAATAGATTAATGTGATGCACTAATTGTAAACGTTTCTTTTTTCTACTTTTTAGGTAGATTTCGTATGAAATACTACCTATTGGGATCGTTCCTATATTAGAATTTCTGAAAAATTTTTGCAGATCTACACCGATCATGACCCCTTGAACCCAAAACCACCCTCAGTAAAAAACTTTATCTATCTATCTATCTATCTATCTATCTATCTGTCTATCTATATATATCACTTTCTTCTGGACACGATAACTTTCGTAATTCTGCACCAATCTCTTCCAAACTGATACATAAAATCAATGGGCATAAAATCTCGGTCATGTTCGTTAATGGTCAAAATCGGACCAAAGGGATGGAAATAGGGAGGGGTTTTGTGAAAACAGAAACCCCCCCATAACTTCTTAATTTTTGTACATATCAAATCAGTTTAAAGTTTTTGTTACTTCTAAAAATATGGCCAAAATTTTATGTGTCACAGATTTTTGATAAAGATAAAAATGGGCTCAAGGGGCCCAAAAAATAGGGTTTCGGGGAGAAAAAAAATTCATAACTTCGTCAATTCTCAAGATATCAATTCCAATTAATTTTATCATAAATCTCCTTTATATTATCTACAACTTTTATATTCACAAGTTTTTGATAGCACCAATTCGTACCGCAAAAAAAAAAAAAAAAGAAAGAAAAAGAAAACAAAAAGGGGGTTTGAAGAAGTAAAAAATCTTTAACTCCGTCAATTCAAAAGATATAAAATCCCCATAAATTTATCATATATCTTCTTAATATTGTCTACAACATCTATATAGACAAGTTTTGATAGGACCAATTCTTACAGCAAAAACAAATTAAAAATACATAGCGGTTGAAGAAAAAAATCATCTAAGTAAGAGTGTATTCAAATCCAAACTGCTTATTTTCTGACTGATTTTACAATTCATTTTTACTCTCAAAGGCTTCCAATTGGCACGTTTTCTTACTTAGAAACTATATAATGTACCGTAATGGACAATTTCTTGATAGAGGCAGAATATATTTTTAAAAATGCTGTTAAAGTGGGCATTTTGAACCGAATTTCCCGATGCGGATTGTGTTGGAAAAATCATTGAATTAAGGATGCACTCAAATCCAAAGTGCTTATTTTCTGACTCATTTTTAAATTCATTTTTGCTCTCAAACGCATTTAATTGGTAGATTCGCTTATTCAGAAACTACATAATGTACCGCAATGATCTATTTTTTGATAGAGGCAGAATAAATTTCAAAAAATGATGTCAAAGAGGACATTTTGAACGGAATTTCCCGAAGCAATTGTGTTATCACTTTCTTCTGGACACGATAACTTCCGCAATTCTGCACAAATCTCTTCCAAACTGATACATAAAATCAAGGGACGTAAAATCTCGCTCAAGTTCGTTAATGGGCAAAAGCGGACAAAGGGGGTGGAAATAGGGAGGGGTTTTGTGAAAACCGAAAAAAACCCATAACTTCTTAATTTTTGTACATATCAAATCAGTTTAGAGTTTTTATTACTTCTAAAAATAGCGCCAACAATTCATGCATTACAGATTTTTGATAAAATTAAAAATAGGCTCAAAGGGCGCAAAAATAGGGTTTTTGGGAGAAAAAAGTTCCTTACTCCATTAATTCTCAAGATATCAAATCCAATTAATTTTATTATACATCTCCTTAATATTATCTACAACTTTTATATTCACAAGTTTTTGATAGGACCAATTCGTACCGCAAAAAAATAAAATAAAAATTAAAACAAAAAAGTGGGGTTGAAGAAGAAAAATTTTCATAACTCCGTCAATTCACAAGATATAAAATCTCCATGATTTTATCATATATCTTCTTAATATTGTCTTCAACATTTATACAGACAAGTTTTTGATAGGGAAAATTCTTACAGCAAAAACAAATTAAAAATACATGGCGGTTGAAGAAAAAAATCATCTTATTAAGGGTGCATTCAAATCCAAACTGTCTATTTTCTTACTCATTTTTAAATTCATTTTTGCTCTCAAACGCATCCAATTGCTAGATTCTCTTATTCAGAAACTATACAATGTACAGTAATGATCGATTTTTTGATAGAGGCAGAATATATTTCAAAAAATGATGTCAAAGTGGGCATTTTGAATAGAATTTCCCGAAGCGATTGTGTTAGAAACGAAAAATATTGACCTACTGAGAAAATAATTGTTTATTAATCAAGTTTTAATTAATTGAAAGAAAAATAAAAACACAGGTCGCTTATAAATCTTTTCAAAAATCACGTCAGCATGTTTCATATTTTTTTTATTATTATTATTAAAAATGAATCTGAAAATGTGCCAGAAAATTTCGAGTTGTTGAGCATGGAAAAATATTTTTTTTAATATCGCCTTAACAAGATTCTGATAAAACCAGCTATTTTATAAAAAGGAAATAAAAACTCGTCAAAAGCAGACAGATAAAACTGTTAAAGTGGATTTATATCTAATAATGATTTAGTTTTTGTTGGTGAAATTAGTATACTTAACTTCGAAATCTACCTCTGTCTGTAGGCCGGGCCGGCAGGGATTTTTTTTATCTTCTAAAGTTTTCTTTTAAAATTTTTCAATATGTGTTCCAGATTTTTGTAATTATTTTTAGATCATTTATGAATCTAAATTCAACAATTAGCTATAGAAACTAATAAACAAGTCTATTCTATAGTCAGCGTACACTAACTTGGACGATGATTTTGAAAGGTTTCTAGATGCTACAGGGAAAAAAAGTTGCTAATATGAACAAATGGCGCAGAAAATACATTATTTAATTACAAGCTATATCTGCTCGTTGGTAGTAGTTATTGTTACCTTAGTTGATGATTAAATGAAACTAAATGTGCGCTACCCATCGGCCAATGTACGGGATGTTCCAAGAAACACTGAAACTCGCTTTAATTTTTTTGACTTTTGCGGATACGTAGACAATACAAATTGCAAAAGTGTACAAAATAAGCTGAAATTTTTAAGACAGTCCAGCCATTATATTATATATATTAGCCATTATTATTTATATTAGCCATGTTTAAAAAAGTTACACTTTTTAAATTTTTTTGGATCTTTGTGTCCTATAAGTTACATTTAGAATTTTTTCTTTGATGACCTCGTAAGTAAAATAATTATATTTCCATTCTTCTACGACCCAAATTCGATCTATGATACTTTGCATTTTATGAAGTGTCGGAGCTTTCGGGTAATAAAAACAGAAAAGGCTGCTATATTAGACCGCAATAAACTAATTAGATGGCACTGAGAACAGGATATTAAACTGCGATAATATAAACATAATATGTTTCAAAATATCCAAAACAAAAGTCAATTAAAAATTAAAAACTAAGTTGTAAAATTTTATTACGTAGCTGATTTGTATCAAATATTATTTTAGGTATATAACTGGCTTCAAAATTTTACATCCAGTTAGATTTTAGACTGAATAAACATTTTAATTTGAAAAGAGATATTGCTTTTCATGATATGCAATTTAATCAATAAACACAAACCTTCATCTTATGTATGTTATGTATCATTTTTCACTGAAAACTTAAATATATTTCGTTACTGTTATTGGCTTTCAACTTTGAAAATAACTTCTAAATAAATATTATCGGAATGTTATTGTGACCTTATGAAGGTAAACCTTATTAATCCTCTCGCTGCATAATTGTTTTATTAAAATAGCTTCAAAATAATTAAAGTTGCATCTTTGCCACCAGTTTTTCAAAACAAAATGTTTTATCTAATTTAATCGGGAAAATGCTCCGATTAAATAAATCATAATTTATCCCCCCCCCCCCCCCGAAAAAAATAAATAACTGGTGAGAATAATCAAGTAAGATTAATTAGACGGAAAAATGCATGCCTGAGAAAATCTCGGGTTGCGCAGCGAGAGAGTTAAATGGTGTCCATAGTGGAATCATTTCTAGACATAGATTCCCTTACGAAAATCATGTGTTGAAATGATAAATCCTTATTAATTTCAAAATAATATTCGACGATTTTCAGATGAGACATTCTTTTAAAATTTAACTATTTGCTCATTTTAATTAATTACTGTTATTAATCTGAAATGGAAATTAAATTCTGTAAGGACTGTTATTTTTTAGCTAGGAAATTTCCGTAAAGCCTTATTATATAATATTGGACATTAAAAACTTCAAGTTTTACTCTGCCCAATGTTTGCGACATACCTGAATAGATTATTACATAATATATTCACAAAAATGGATTATGAATAATATTTTTGTGGTAAAATAAGATAAATATAAAGCTTATGAGAAGTAATATTGGAAAAATAGCAACAAAAAAGTGAAAAAAAAATTATTTTTATTTTGTTTACTGTAAAATTAATTAAAACGTGTTTTCACGTTTCTTTCTTTCCCTGTACTTGAAACATTCCTGAATTATAGATTAGCTATAATTTCAACGAAGAGTAATTGCCTATAGTATATTTTGTATAAAAAAATAACTCTCATGGAAAGATGAAAAACAAGATACGCAAAATTTACTGTAAAGAAACATTTAAGTGGTTAATTTAAGTTACTGATTTTTTTTCTTTTGTATTTATAGCTAAACACGACAATCAAAATAATGCGATTAAAATTATGCGGTGTCATACAAAAAAATTACATACACTGCGTTAAAATTAAAGTTAAATAATTTCTGTTAAGTTAATAAACAAATTATGACTCATATTCTTCTGATTTAAAAACATATTTTTTACAAAAAATAACACAAATGAAAAGATGAAAAAACAAGATACGCAAAATTTACTGTAAAGAAACATTTAAGTGATTAATTTAAGTTACTGATTTTTTTTTTATATATAGGTAAACACGACAATAGAAATAATGCGATTAAAATTATGTGGAGTCATGTAAAAAATTACATACACACCATTAAAATTAAAGTTAAATAATTTCTTTTAAGTTAATAAACAAATTATGACTAATATTCTCCTGATTTAAAAACATTTAGCTCCTTCCATAACTTGTATCAAGTAGTTGGATTGCAGATTGCACTGATAATATGACCTAAAAGTAAGATAAGATAATTAAAATATTTGTAAAAATATACAATATAAAAGTCCAATAAAACTTAAACATAAACTTGAATTAATTATTATTTAACGCATTTAACTGACTTCTAAATTTTCCATTTATTCATACTGAAGAAACAATTTAAATTCCTGTAAGAGGTGTATTTGATTACACACAGTTTTAATTATCTAACATAAGGCTTCATCTTACGCGTTTTATGTCTCATTTTTACTTTGAAAACATAAATGTGTTTTCTTTATATTAGTAGCTTTCAACTGTGCAGTTAAATATTGAATAAACATTATCGGAATGTCATGTTGAGCTAATGAAGGTAGACTTTAATTAACAGTAATTTATTAGTTGAAGCATTTCACGATTTCGAATTGAGTTCTGTCAAGAAAGGCTTACATTAAAATCTCACATCCATATTAATAATTTTAAAGTAATATTTGGTAATTTTCAAATAAGGCATTCTTTTAAAATTTAATTATTTACTAACTGTATTTAACTACAGTTATTAATCTAAAGTCAAAATTAAATTCTAATGAGACTATTTTTTTTTTAATTAGGGAATTTCAGTAATGCCTTGTTATAATATTAGTCATATTTCCATATTTTTTTCTTTATTAATATTTAAGAGAATCCTGAATAGAAAATTACGTAAAATGTATATGAAAAGTCATTGTGAAACATTTTTTGTACAAAAAATAAAAGAATAATAAAAGGGAAAATGATACTGAAAAAGGAGAAAAAAGAATATTTGTGAAAAATACTTTTTCTGTTTATAGCAAAATTAATGATAGAATGTTTTCATGTTTTGAGCTTTCTCACAATTGTGTATTGCAAAATGTATTGCAATTCCAAAATAAAATTTAAACATATTTGTTGTCGATTTGTTTGGTAGATAGAGTGTTTAAAATCGTGGTTTGATGGCGTCATATACTTTAAATGCTTTATTACCGAATTCCGTAAAGAAACATCCTTATAACTACAAAAATGATAATCAGATTAATTAACAGTTTACTGCGTCGGATTAAGCGTCTCATTTCCAATTAAAATATACCTTTCGATTCAGGGCCGTACCCAGCTAGTAATGCAGGGGGGGGGGGGGGGGGGGCTGAAATATTTTTGTGGGGCTAGGCTAACATCTTTTAGTAATCCATATGTCTTTTGCAAACTAAATACAACGAAACCTGTTAAAACGGATCTCTCTAAACGCAGTGTTTATTTGTTTTGTTTTTTTGTTTTTTTTTTTAAATTTTTTTTTACAAAAACCGCATACGAAAGCCATAAAAATGGCAACTGGCCAAATGTGAATTTTCCAATTGTTCAGCTCAACAATGGAAAGAGGTGGAGATGATTTTGTCGGACCGATTTCTGGATCGTACTACATCAGAAGGAAGTAATAAAACATGAAAAGCACTGCCTGACCGCTTCCACTGTTAATGGACGCTGTCTGTTTTGATCTTGAAGATCCAAATAGGCTCTGGATTAGGCTTTGGATCTTGAAGATCCTACAAATGGCGATGTTTTTGCCGCGGTTAAGCAGTGTTTTTCTTGTTTTATTACCTTTGTGGTGTTGGAATCTGAATCGTATCAGAAATCTTTCCGACGAATGCGTCTGTGCCTTTTTTTACTGCTAAAACTTCTTTTTTATGACCACAGAACGGTTGGAAAAGAAAGACAACTTGACATTTTTATTGCTTATGTAGGAGAAGGATCATTTTTCCCTTTTGAACTGACCTTAAGGCTGACCTCAACTGCTCTGTTCAATAAGCACAAAAAGTTTTCACACATTTACAAACTGATTTTTTAACGGAAAGATATAAAATTGTAAAACCTGGAAGCATGGAAGCGATTTGAAATTGAAATTGAACTGTATTTTTCTTTTTTTGGTCAATGAATTACGTATTGAGTTACAAACGATTTTGATCACGTGACAAACACGTTTTTTATCCTTTCTTGAGTGTTTTTTCTCCTTTCACGCGGAAATTCGATTCAAAACGCCCCCTTTGACAGTATTTTCTGAAAGATCTATTGCGTTGGCAAAAAAAAAACAAACAAACAAACAAACAAAAAAAAACAGCTCGATTACATAGTTTCTGAACAACAACTGCTAGTTTCATGCATTTCCGAACAAAAATAAATTAAAACTTATGTCATAAAGCTGCCTTTTTGGATTTGAGAACAGTCGTAAAAGAACTTATCTGTAACGTAACCTGTTTATAACGGAATTTTTGTATAAAGAAATTCTTAAACGAAAAAAAAAATACGTAATCCGGGAAAAGAAGTACAAAACAATTAGGGGTGTTCGCGTACTAAGACGAAAACCTATCTAAAATAGCATTTTTCCTCATTCGGTTGGATTTTGTCTTAGCAGAGTTTTGCTGTATAATTAAAATGCAAAATGTAAATTGAAACCGACATTTCATAAAGAATTAACTTAATTCAGATAAAGAAAAATCATGCATTGCAGACTGATTAGCATACATTTTCAGATTCTCATAGCTTATTACTGCTTTTCCTTTATTGAGAATATCTTAGAAAATGTAGTAATTAAAAATATTTCTGATTACATTCGCAATTGATATAATAAGTAAAAATTATTAATTGGCGTTAAAACAAGTTTTAAACAACTGACTACTTACAAATGTAAAATGAAGAAAATCATGTATTGAATACTGATTTCGGTTGCACTTCGCAATTTATTATATTTGTGCCTGCTATTGATCTCACTTAATTCATCCCATTCAGAAATAATGTAAAAGCAGATAGCAAACGCAATTATGATTACTCAATATTTCTCTGAAGTATAAATAGTAGTTTTCTAAAAAACGTTTAAATTTCCATAAAAATAAAAATAAATCAAACCAAGAGTTAAACAAGTAAGAAAAAATCATGCGTCAAACATAGATTATGAAACACTTTCCAACACATTCAGAATAATGTAACAAAATTGCACCGTTTAAAAAAATTAAAATATTACGTCTATTTCAACCATATGGAAACGCATAATACATTCCAAAACCCAATTTCAGCAGTTCCCATACACAATCGGAAAATTATGCGAATTTCTTCAGCAGCCCTTTATATGATATATAGATTTGAATATATTAACTACATGCATGCCAAAATTTAGTTCACTTAAGAGATACATGTACTTCAGTTGAAAACTTACCTTCAGCAATTTCCTCTAATAAGGAGAACGGTACGTGAAAACTTTTGTGCAGTCCTGTATTTGAGGTATAGAATTTATATATAACGAGTAAGATGCAAAAACTTAATTAAATTTAAAAGCGCATGCCGAATTTTAAACCGTACACTCCAGCAATTATTACTCAAAGACAGTACTGTACTGTAACCGATTTCTTTTGTGTGTCCCTGTAAATGAATAAAAAATGATATGAATGTCCTGCTCTAACATGATCGTAGTGAAATTAAGTGATTTATATCAGTTTCAATACATTTGAAGTAGCATAATGTCATTAAAATACTCTGCAAACGATTTTTCCCCATATACCATAATGTAATGGAATACTTTGAGTGCCCCGGTAAATGAACGATTAATCCTACATACTTCATATATAATACCAAACATGCTTTGTTGATCCTAAATAACCTTTATCAATTTCATGAAGATCCGAGTACACTTACTGGAGTTAGAGCGTGGAAAGACGGACAGACGGCCAGACAAACCGAATGCACAAACACTTTTCAACTTTGTTGGAAAGTGCTAAAATGAAAAAAAATCACCTTTTTGGCAAATTTCATTTACCCACCAGAGTCAGCAAGATAAATAAATGATTTTTAATTTTAAGATTCTCTTCATGATAGATAATCCATAATTAATATATCTACATTTAATTGTTTTTAATAAAATTTTATATGTGTATGTCTGTAGTTATGCAATTTGTGTTAATTATTTAGTTATTCAGACGTAATTATGTATGTATTTTTAAATTTTATATCGACATTCTTTTCTTATATATAAGCTTGCATACATGCATCTTATCTTAATATAGCTTATACATATATATTAAACTACAACTTTAAATCTCATACATAAAACTTTCAATACATAAAACACATGTAATAATTATTACTTCAATAAATGAATTAAGTTATTACTGAGGAATTTACATAATTCTAGCCCATAAAATAACAATTGCTACGACAGTGGTTTCTTTCCATGATTGGGGTGCTATTATCATATATTTTCAACTTTATTTTATTTAATGACAATATCGATTTTTGTAAGGTTTGTTTTAATTACAGTTAAGTGGAATATTCCATTTTACACTGATTGGGTTATAGAATTTTATTTCATTTGAAATGTTAAAAAATAATCCAAACTGAAAGTGTAATGATTATATAATTTAAATTTCGTAAGAAATATTTTTTTAAGATAAATTTAATCAAAAATCAAAATTACATTTAAATGGGAAGATAAAAATTAATTACATTTTCTTTTAACAGTATAGAATAGAGGATAATGTATAAGGTGTATCCAAATGAAAGTGATTCGAAGCGTCGCATGCGAACAGTTTTCAATATATTTTCGTGAAACAAACGCAATAGTGAAGGTGTATGGACCACGCGTTCGCAAGCGCCAGCAGATTTGTGATAACTTTATTCTTAAGGATGTGGCATTCAGTTAGAAATGGCTGTTGTGGATGTAACTGCATTCAAATCGGATCAGCGAGCTCTAAATAAGTTTTTAACACTGGAAGGCTGTAAGCTAGTGAGTATTCATCGCAGAATGCTGACTGTGTACGGTGACACATGTGTGTCAAAGCCCATGGTAATGAGGTGGGCGAGAATATTTAGCAACGGCCGACAGGAGACAACGGATTTCCCACGGTACGGTCAGACGCACAAAGTTGTGACAGAAAAGATGATTACAGATATTGACGTTGCAATCAAGGAAAATCGACGTCGAAACATTCGTGGCGTCGCAACTGGGTTCAACGTTTCCATCAATACTGTTCACAATATCATCAACAACATTCTCAACCGACATCGTTCTTCGCGGACGGAATTCGTAACCTTCCTAAGCAATGGGACGTCTGCCTAAACGTCATGGGTGATTTTTTTAAACAAACTTTGTATGCATTTTACTCATTAAATATTGTTTTTTCTATCTATGTAGTTGTGTCATTTCTGTCCCTACGCATCTCATGGATACACACCTCGAATCACTTTCATTTGAACACCCCTCGTTCTTTAGTATCTTGCTCTAATTAAAATGAATATACACTGGCCTCCAAAAGTTAAGATAGAGAGACTTGACGCTTTCGATTGTACACGGTTTGTCGAATATCTACGAACATTATTGGTGAATTGTTCTTGAACTTCTAGGATGTAAAGAACATGTTTGATTTTATATTTCTTGGTGAAGATTTATCGAGGGGCGCAATTAGAGGGCTAATAATAAATTTAATAATAAAATAATATTTGCGATCACCTGTGTAACAGAAAAGGCTGGAAATGGTTTGTTACTATGGTAAATGACTATTTGGGTCCTGTTCAACGTTTGTATGCATTTGTATAAGCATAGCACTCATATTCGGGAAGATATTAACGTTTTTGTGAAAAATTCAAAAGTTTTTTGTTTATAGCATACAGAGTTTTCAACCAAATTTAACACAACTTTCCAAAAACCTGACAAAGAACAGTAGCAACAGTATACTGCAATTAAAACATGAATATATCGAATATGTGATGAGATATGGGCACTTGTATGAAATAATTTTTAACTGCGCATGCGTGTAATATTTCAAAATTTTTATTTCAGAATTTGGTAGCCAGCTATTTTGAGTAACTTCTATAAAAAGTCCAGTCAAATATTGTGAAAACTCAGAAAGATATAGTGAGTTGATTGAAACGTTGTGGAAAAACCCTTATAATAAAGCTATTTTTAGAAAGCAACTCACTATATCGCCCCTATCTTTGTGAAATTTCTCGATATTTTACTGTACATTTAGACTAGATAAGTTGCTCTAAATAGTTGACTACCAAATTATGAAATAAAAATTTTGAAATCTTCCACGCATGCGCGGTTAAAAATTATTTCATACAAGTGCCCATATCTCATCAAATGTTCAATATATTCATGTTTTAATTGAAGTGTACTATTGCTACTGTTCTTTGTCAGGTTTTCGGAAAGTTGTGTTAAATTTGGTTGAAAACTCTGTATGCTATAAACAAAAAACTTTTGAATTTTTCACAAAATCGTTAACATCTTTACGAATATGAGTGATATGCTTACACAAATGTATACGAACATTGAACAGGACCCAAATAGTCATTTAATGCAGTGACAAACCATTACCAGCATTTTCTGTTGCATAGCTGATCGCAAATACTATTTTATTATTAAATTTATTATTAGTCCCTTAATTGTTGGCCCGACTAAATCTTTATCGAGAAATATGAAATCAAACATGTTCTTTACATCCCAGATGTTCAAGAACAATTCGTCAATAATGTTGGTAGATATTCGACAAACCGTCTGCAATCGAAAGCATTCAGTCCCTGTACCTTAACTTTTTGAGGCCAGTGTATATTAATTTGGAATAAACTTTGAAAATAAAAGATCTAGCGTACATTTCATCGAATTATCATAAAGCTATTTTTATTTTTATTCAAGTTAGAAGGCATAAAGTGAGGTAGGTAAATTGAAGCTAATTACACTTTTTGCAGCTATGATGGGAAATGTTAAAAATGCTTTTAGGAAGGAAATGGTGAAAAAAATATGGATTTGCTATTTTTCAAAAGAAATAACTTAATAAATTAATCTTGAGGATAAGTTGAGTATGTTTAAATATAAATATTGTTCATTATGGTTGACATTTTGGGAGTACAGCTAGATCAATGAAAATATTATTAATTCACATACTAAAAAGTAGGATAAATTTATAAATTTAAAAATTAAACTTACATATTTTCTGTTCTTTTGTTTCACTGATTGAAATAATAATAATAATAATAAATTCCGTTTATATTTTTTATTCACTTCTATTTTACATCCCTGAAAGGCTTTTCACAGAATTCAAGTTCAAAATACTTTACTTTTGACTGTTAAGGTTTTTTTTTTCCAAGGCAAAAAGTGCCTTTATCACCTTGTCATTAGGAAAAAAGAATATTTTTTCCTATTCATTCTTATTATTATACCCTACTTGTTTCTCGCAAGCGGTCATTAACAATACTATCATCCAAGTTGTACTGGTGTTAATAACCATGTGGCACAGGTAACTAAATGTGAAACCAGATGGTAAATGACAATCGTAAGTCATTAGTTAGCAGAAAAATCTGTGTAAGGTCTGTGCATTTATTTAAACTTGTTCAATCGGACACGAACGATTTTAAAAATTGTAGTTAAAGCACCCTAGATATTTAAGGCTGTTCACAAACTTTTCTTCTCTCACCACCACATAGTGAATCGTTCTGACTCTCTAACAAAATTCATTTTTTATCGATCCAAAAGACTTAAAGTTAAACAATTTACTACTTAAATGGTTCGGAGTCGAACACCGTTTTTCATTTTCTTCAAACAAATTAAATGTTGAGTTCTAATCGAATGCTGTCAGGTAATATCAAGTAATATTTTATGTTACTATTCTGACGAGAATTCCGCTCCTTATTTATCAAGACGCCGACTCATTCAACAAATACCAGAAACTTTCAATCCCCTAGGGTAACATTTCTCCCTTTTATACATTAAAAATACATTTTAAAAAATTGAGAAAAAAGATTCCGGAATCCATAGGATACATATCGGATACATACAAACTTTCAATCCCCTAGGGTAACATTTCTCCCCTTTATACATTAAAAATACATTTTAAAAATTGAGAAAAAAGATTCCGGAATCCATAGGACATACATCGGACATTTATACTTTTGACACAGAACTTTTTATTTATTTTTCGTTAAATTAAGAACTTCGCAAAAAGCAAACTTCATATATTTGTCATATCCTGTTCAATTATATAATATATATATATATATATATAAGAAAATTTGAGATTTTGAATATGTTTTTGTTTAGTGCGTCTTGAAATTAATAATTTGAGTAATCCACAAGCAAATATCACAACAATTATCATTAAAAAAAGTCTTAATATATTAATTCCATACGTTTTAACATTATAACTAATAGCTATTTATAATTTATTTAATTTTATTAATATTTTGTTTCCTGTGGAACAATTAGATTGTTTTAAAGTGATGGCGTAATACTGTTTAACTAACTTTACATGACCTCAGCATTTATAGTACAGATAAGCCAGGGGGCATTACCTTGGGTGCCCGAGTAGAATGGGGAGGCAAAAAATTTGGTTCGTCTTCCGGTTCATAAACAAATAACGAAATTAAGTTTAAAATGTATCGGACAACCGAAAGTAAATATATATTCATTTAGGTGTTTCTCAAATTCCTACTCAACAACGCGAAACTTTCTGACACATTTTATGATTAATTTTTAAACGTAAAGGCATAAAATTGGCAGGCCTGGATAGTAAAGGGGTGTGAAATGTAATAGCATTTTCTATTTTTTGATAAATAAATATCAGGTTATATAAGTGATTCTTAATTTGTCACGTGACAAGTTTTCTCCTTTCTTGCGCTATCGCCTCTGGAATTCGGTTCAAAATGCCCACTTTGACAGTATTTTCTGAAATATCTTTTATCTTTACCAAAAAAACGGAAAACTCCACTCGATGGAATAAAAATATCTGCTAATTTCATGCGTTTACGAATAAAAACTAATTTAGAAATGCGTCTGAAAATAGCTCTTTTGGATTTAAGAACTCTTTGTTTTGAACACGGCCAGTTATTCATTAGGTGACCACTTAGGGGTGGCAGAATAACACTTGATTAATGAATTCATCCAAGTTACTAGCAAGATCAATACACTGTCCCAATTAGGTTTGAATTTGGTACGGTATTTCGATACATTATTGTGTTGACAAGTTTTGCATGTTTGCTTTTGTGTGTTTCTGTAAACAAATAATAGCATGTACACACTTGATTAACGAACTCATCAAAGGTAATTGCAAGAGTTATAACGTTGTCATGTCATGATAATCAATCTAAAGCGTCGAATTAACTGGCATTTTCAGATTGATTGTTGACGGAAACGTAAAACGTTATTAGATTCCTTACATCCCGATTACCTGCAATTTTTGTGCCTTTATCAATAAAAATTTTTCGCGAGTACGTCAGAAAGTAGCTGGTTTAGATATGAAAACAGCTTGTTAAAATGTAAAACTTAGTTAAATTCTTAGAGCCTGAATAACCATAGCTGCAAATTTTATTCCATTGCAAAAAAAAAAAAAAAAAAAAAAAAATTCAAACATGTCAAAAAATAGCGGAATAATAAACTTAGCCTTAATCATAATTTTTCGCTTAATGGTTTATAGTTATACGACAAACTGAAAAAAGTTGTTTTTCAAAGTCATGAAACACATGGAGAAAAAAGGTAAAAGTTCCAAAAACATGCTCCAACCAGGTTTTCATACCTCTTCCGACACCCATGGCATGAACAATTAATGTCATTCAAACAAAGATTTTTCTCATTTGATTTGTATAAATTGACAATCGTTTTTAGCTTTTTTCTTTCTTAGCTAAACCCATGTTGTCAGCAGGCTCACCGTTGAAATTTAGAAAACATGCTTTTATTGATTAGCTTGAAGACATTTAGCATTGCTTCACTAATCACCTATCAGGATGAATAATATATGTCTATTTCCTTTCTACCCTGTAGAGATTATCGATTATAAATTGTCCTCGACCATTTATTATGTACCAAAACATATGATGACTGGTTCGTACATCTGGGGTTAATTTTTTTCAGAAGAAGGAAACGTTCCTACTATCGTATTTCATTTGCATATCATAAATTGTAGCGCAAAATAATACATCGCAATTAATATGCTTCCGACTGTAAATCTTTGGCATTATCCGATGCATTTAAGGCAAATGAAAGATCTAAATGGTTTTCTTGCAAATATAGTCCCCCCCCCCCTTCATATTAGTATTAGTAAAAATATATATTTTATTGAAAAAAGTGAAATGTCTATGGGGGGATCAAGAGGGAGCTAGGGGGGGGGGCTCAGCCCCCTCTGCCCCTATCTGGTTACGGGCCTGTTTGGATTGAATTTTGAATGAAATACAGTGTCATGAAAAATCGAAGAGTGTGGAAAATATGATTACAAATCTCTTGGCAACTAATTATCCGATTGACTTCATTCTTTATGCAAAATTTATGTTTTTTTAATTGTCTTTTATATTCACGCCTTAAAATACACATTTTCGGAAAATTTTATGTACCTTTTATCAGAATGAATATTTCGAAAGTCCGAAAAAATAGTTCCGGATAATTGAGGTTACTGGAATTCAATAGGCCTCAATTTGTTCAGGATATAGAGCGTTTACAGACATACATACAGACAGACGGACGGCAATTTTCTTCCCTAAAAATATGTTTTTCGGAATCCCCAGTATCTGAAACGTGTAAATCTGACTTTTTTTTTCGCTTTTTAAACGATTACAAGACTTAATAACGTTTCATGTTTTTCTCTTTCCCAGTATTTTGCACATACCTGAATTTATCTTTAAGTTTTATGAAAATTAATTACGTATAACATATTTTGTACCAGAAAAAGAAAAAAAAAATCTGCTAATGAAAATAATTTTTTCAGGCTTTTATCTTTCCCTGTATTTGAGACATGCCTGAATTAATCTATAATTTTAACGAAAATTAAATGGGCGTAACATATTTTATACTAATAAAAATAAATAATAATATGGGAAAAATATTGCAAATAAACATTATGTAATTCAATAAGCAATTACTTTAAGATTTTTGTAGCTAAATAAAATTTAAACGTATTTGTTGTCAATTTGTCCGGTAGATAGAGTGTTTAAAATCGTGTCTTGATTACTTCATATACTTTAAATTCTCTATTACTGAATTGCGTAAAAGAAACATCCTTATAACTCCAAAAATGATAATCACATTAACTAACAATTTACCACGTCGGATTAAGCGTCTCATTTCAGTGATACTCTAACAGTGATCATCCGAATTAAATTATGTGATGTCGCATCAAAAATCCTTTCTTATAATTTTTAAACAAATTCTGACTCAAAGTCTTTTGATTTAAAATTATTTAACGCTCCCAGTATCTTGAAATAAGCTAGTTGGATGGACTACATGGCATAAAACAGAGATATGATAACATAATCCTTGATAAAAGTAAAAAAAAAAAAACGCAATTTAACAAATTACAACGACCATTTGGAAAATGATTTTTTCGAAGGCTAAAATTTAAGACATAAAAAATCGCACGGAGTTGGTCATACATTACGTACGCCATGAATTAAACATTAATAGTGTTAATACACGTAAAAATTGCAAGCGACAAAAATCGCCTGCGACCCGTTAGATTTCTTAAAACTTACGTATTATCCAAGAATTTTCATTGGCTGTTCGGGAAAAGGCTTTTCCATCGTCAGATTTCCAAGAAATCTCACGACCCATTTTAAATGAAATTTCATTCTTAAACTTCTAAACATCCCACATTATTACTTTTTACACCGTCGTATAGAGAAAAAAATGTACTTTTAAATGCAATTTCTTTGAAAGGTGTATCTCAATTTGTTTCTGAGTTATTAATTTTGTTTTTTTACTTTTTGTACTTTTTTGTCATAGTGGCAACAGAAGTATTCATCTCTGTTGAAAGTAAAGGGAAATACAGATTACTGTATAGACCAATCAGAAAACGAATAAAATGCGGATTAAACCAATAAAAAGCTTCAGATATGCTTTTGATTTCCTACCCTGACGAGGACAATAACCATTTGGAAAAATGGTTAAAAAAAAAAAAAACCTTCCATTAAAAATTAAAAGTAATTTGATTAGCTACTTTTAAGCTTTCTGCTTCAAATTAGCTTCCAAATGTTCCATTTAATTATATTCTAGAGTAGAAAAAGAAACGCTTAAATTTGAAAATAAAAGCATTGTTGTTTTTTATTACATGCAATTTAATTAAGTAATACAATCCTTCATCTTACACATTATTATGTGTCATTTTCATCTTGAAAAACTTAAATGTATTTCTTATTTCACGATTCTGACAATAGGAGATACAGTTGAGATAAGATTGTGAAATATCCCAAATAGCATTTTTAAATTAAAAAAAAAAAAAAAATCTTAAAAATTAACACAAAAAATATATATTGCATAGCTCATTTTGATTATTTAAATATTATTTATTTATGTTCATTGTCTTCCAGATTTACTACTTCATTATGTTTTAGATTAAAGAAGCATTTTAATTTCAAATTAGGAGAATTAATGCATTTAATTACATACAATTTAATCAGGAACACAAAATTCATCTTATAAATTTTCTATGTTATTTTCACCTGAAAACTTAAATATGTTTTGTTCACATTAGTAATTTTCAACTTGCAATTACCTTTTAAATAAATAATTACATGGGTGTCATTGTGAGTTAATGAAGGTAGATCTTATTAAATGATAATTATTAATTGTAACGTTTTAGGATTTCAAATGCTGTCAAGAAAAGCTTACTTTGAAATCCTAAAGCCGTATTATTAAAATTAAAGTAATATACATCTATCTTCTAACGAGATATTCTCTTAATGTTTAATCATTTACTCATTTTATTTAGCTACTGATATAAACTTAATGTTTATATTTTTTATCTTTCTGGTTATTTGTGGCCTATCCGTATTGTAAATTATCTAAAACTTCGGAATTTTTTTTATCGTGAATAGCATTTTGTTGTACTAAAGAAAAAATAAATTAAAAAAAGGGAAATAAGTGAAAAATTAAAGATAAAAGACTTTTCAGATTCACCAATGAAATTATTTTTTTTTTCAGATTAGTTTGAAATTGAAGAATGTGAAAGATAATAATGCTATGGTATTTTGTTTTCAGAGAGGTTTGCAATCCTTCTACTAGCTTTAATCATTAATGTGCATTATAAATTAATTAATCATCTGTCCCATCGCATCCTTTATTTTCTTTACACGGTTCCCTTCGTAAAAACTGATACGATACTTCAGACATTTTGTTTTGGAAGATGAGCAACAAGTCATCAACGACACAAAATTACCATATTAACTTTTTGCATAACAACACAGAAATATGAAAATTCCAGAGTTGTTAATGAGCCAGAACAGCCATACTCAACCTTTTTTTCTCGCGGGCCGCAAACAAGCGTTTCCGACGTTAGGCGGGCTGCAACACACTTAAAAAGACGTAATTAAAATAGTAAGATAACAAAATGTAGTATAACAGAGCAACATAATAAAGTTAATATTATCAGTATGGTTGAACGTTTGTCTCGGAGGATATGTTACCAAAAATTTTTAACGCCACTATTTCCGACAATAAAGTTTGTGGTAGATTTCTATTGCAAATGTTGTAAAAATAGGTCACAAAGTTTGTTGTTTTGAAATAGTAGTGTAAAAAGTTTGTGTGCCAATTTTTTCCACGAGAAACTATCAGCCCCTATAAAGTAGTATTTAATAAGTATAAAACACCGTAATATAAAAATTCAGAATTTCCAAATTCTAAAGAAAAATTAATGAGGAGATTTTCTCTAATTATACTACAGTCTTTCGCTCAATGCAAAAACTTTATTTTCTTTTAATTATGGAAATATATATAGTGAAAACTTAACTTGGAATAAAGTGTGATTAGTGTTGAAGCTTTTGAAATGTATTGAACACTGTAGCTCAAATAACATGTACATGTAACAAGTAAAAATTAAATTTAAAAAATCAAAAAACCCGACTGCGTAAAAAGCGAACTATTTAATTATTTCTCATCCAATGTGAAACTATTTTTTTATTATTACTTACCTATTTTTTATTTACTTGTATGACTTTTAAGTTGTGTTTAATTGTTAGTTCCTATCTATAAACACTGTTTTGATGAGGCATATAGATGTCTATGAAGGTTAGAGTTGCAGTAAAGCTAGAGATTGTACCTACACAACTTCCAGGTTGTGTAATATTTAAACGGAGCTTCTGACTGTAAAATTGTCAATGAAACATCGTCTTCATTTTGAAAGACCTATCAAATGATATGCCACTGAATATGGTGCGTAACATTTTTTTCGTCTCTACCGCCATTTTGTATCTTACGGCCGACATTTCGAATTTATAAAAACAAAACCTAGCCTATAACCATCGGATGCTTAAGACGAATCAATAGAGACCTCATTCATTAAAAATCCATCCAGCCGTTGGGATGTTTCAAGGGTATAAAGAAATCCACATACCCAGATACGCGTCAAACACATAACCCTCCTTGGCAGTCGGGTAAAAAGAACTTTTGACTAAAGGAACGTCATTTAAGATAATTTGATATAATTTAAATTGACTATAAATAACAGGATAGGTTTTATCTTCCCATAAAAATATAGAAAAAACAGCGAAGGTCTTAAATACCTTTTATGCACATCTCAAGTAATTTTTAAAATATGGATTAATGATCATGTGCCTCGGGCAGCACATAGGAAGTCGCCGGGCCACAGGTTAAGTATGGCTGAACCAGAGGATACAAGCGTTTAAAAAATGTTTTAACGATGGATTTTTAAAGCGCCTTTTGGTATAAATATAGTTTCACGATTGTTGAAATAAACTGTTACATAACGTAAAGAGAATTCGTATAAATAAATAAATATCGCTTCGCGATTGTTTAAATAAACTGTTACATAACGTAAAGAGCCTTCCTAGGAAATACCCCTAAAATAGCTCTTTTTGAAAGAAACTTTTCTAAAATCCTTAAGTTGTGCTTGGTGATGAATGGAATGAACTGTAAGATAATAAATACAGCAGATATTTAAAAAAAAACTATAACAGCCATGAATAGCCTAATAATATATATACCATATAAAAAAGTCAAGAACACACACTAAAAATATTCATTTGAATAAAAGACGTCACTTTACTAAAAACACATGCCCCTACTAAGCAGCGACCCCGCAAGTTGTCCAACCACTCTATCCATACATTCAGGATGCGAAAAGATAATGTATCGTTGTAAATGTATCCTTGAACTCCTTAAATAAATCTCAATGGATTCCCTCATAAATAACTGTAAATAAAAATTAGACCTGTAAATCAATCTACTCTCGTTAAAAATCATGTTAATGCTCTCTTTTTTATTTAGTCTGGATAAAGCAGTATTCCCTTTGTTATATTTTATATCCGCCATATGTTCTTTACATTTGTACATTGTTCTTAAATGTAAAGAACATATGGCGGTTATAAAATATAATAGAGGGAATACTGCTTATCCAAACTGAATAAAATAGAGAGCATTAACATACTTTTTAACGAGAGTAGATTTATTTACAGGTCTAATTTTTATTTTCAGTACCTATAGGGGGCTCTGTTCCCCTGCTCGCTACGCTCACAATCCCCCGCGTAATCGGTTAGCGATTCCGTTCGGTATCGCGAAGCAATCCCTATTTTCCAGCCAATCCCAGCCGTAATTGTTTCGCGTTTCCATTCTGGATCGCTTCGCGATCCCTTATTTTCTATGCATTCAAATTTTAGAAACCACTTGGTAAAAACCCGCTCCTCTCCAACTCCTGACAATTTTATTTCCTTATCTCCAAGCACATAATCATTAGAGTTTACAGAGCTTCATAATTATAAGAATTATTAAATATAAAATTATTAAAATAAAAATAAATGTGTCCAGTTAAACTGATGGCATTGAGCTTACAGGCTATCCACACTAATTGTGTATTATACTCTTTTTTCAAAGAAAAATGCGCCTCGAAAAATAAATTAAGGTGGGTGGTTAGCCACCCCTACCTAGAGGTCTGCACGGGCCGGAATTTCCAGGCCCGGGCCCGGCCCGGCCCGGTGTAAAAATTGAAAGTTCGGCCCGAGCCCGGCCGGCCCGTTTACATTTTTACCGTTCTCGGCCCGGCCCGGCCCGTACAAAAATCAGTGAAAACAGGCCCGGCCCGGCCCGACCCGACCCGACTAAATGTCTACAAAAAATTCCGTTTTTTCTCGACATACAATTAAGATTCTTTTAATGAATACTACATGCATATTTATGGGAACATTTTACAGTATATTTTAAATTACTATGTGTTCGCAAAATAGAAAACACACAATAGTAAACGTTAACGATTACTTACAGTGTTTTAGTCAACGTCTCTACAGACGTTTCAAAATTTAAATAAGGGTTCATTAAAAGATTACTGTAGTTTAGAATAAAGGGTTAAAAAACATGATAACTTTTGAAGCTTATAATAAAAGGTAGATTTGTGAAAATATTTCTGTCATTTTTAATTCTTTTCTCAAATCCAAAGGAGCTACATTTTGATACATTTATGAATTCATTTCTTTTCGGAAACGCATGAGATTGGCAGGTATTCTTATTCAGAAACCATGTAAATGCTGTTTTTTTTTTTTTTTTTTTTTTTTTAGATTAAAGTAATATATCTTTCAGAAAATACTGCCAAAGTTAGCATTTTGAATCGAATTTCCGGAAGCGATAGCACAGGAAAGGAGAAAACGTACAGTCACGTGACAAGAGTCTCTGTTATCTCTGTACGTAATTTATGAAAAATGGAAACGCTATTTGATCCCAATTGCCTTCAATACTCAGTCTGTCAATTTTATGCCTTTATAGCTAAAAATGAGTCAGAAAATGTGTCTGAGAGTTTCGCATTGTTGAGCAGTAAATATGAGAACCACCTTAAGGTACATTTCCAAAGATACTGTTAACAGAAGTTCATTATCGCTATTAATACTTTTACAAAACATAATGCCTGTCCTACACATCCTGAGAACAATTAAGACCAGTTCCGTCCCGGCACAAGTCTGCCGAAAAAAATTAAACCCGGGATCAGGCATCGTGTAACTGTACGATGCCGATCTCTACGATGGACATGTTACATTTCTGTATTGATGTTGTTAAACTCGCATCGGGTCGTAACGCACATTTATACTTCTCGAAAAAGTCATATTCATCGGAAATGACCTCGTATTTTATCTGCTCCTCTCAAATTCTTATATCGGGCCGATAGGCCCGATTAATTTTTTTTATCGGCCGGGCCCGGCCCTTCAGGCCCGTTCAATTTTTTGCCGGCCCGGCCCGTTTATTTTGTCTGTCGGCCCGGCCCGGCCCGTTGAAAAAATTGTCCTAATTCTGCCGGCCCGGCCCGGCCCGTTTGAAAATACTCCTCCATTGCGCCGGCCCGGCCGGGTACGGGCCTCGGGCCAAGCCCGGGCCCGTGCAGACCTCTACCCCCACCCCCCGTTTCACATCTTTATACTTAACCAGTGAGACTCCAAATCTCATCAGGGAAGCACCTTATCCGAATAAATCGGTATACCAAATTTGAAGCTAATCGGATATATAAACCCTTGTAGCTAAATTAAGGGTGATTAGCCTCCCGCACCCCCCCCCCATTGTACTTAACCAATGAACCCCCAAATCTAATTAGGAAAGCGCCTTATCAGACTGAACCTGAAAAAAAAATTGAAGCAAATCGAATATTTCTATCAAGAGTTATCATGTTAGGTACATACATACATACGTACATAATTAACTAATCCATGCCCTCCGTCATAAAAAATAGCAGAAGGCTATCTTAACGCAGATGACCCCCAACTCCTTTCTCATTAGTTAATTGGAAATTATCTTCTTTCTATAAAAATCAATTTTGCCATCGACCACTGGAAAAATTCCCAAAAACATGTTTACCGAAATGCAGAAAATTCTTCCCTTTAACCGCCCATACTATCTGAATTTTCTACTTTCATGGTTTTCGCCTCGTACAATTCCCGCTAAGAAAAGTCAGAAAGCTTTGACCAATGACACAGTAACTACGGTTTCATTGGTCCATTTCCAAATCGTTTGACTCAGTTCCAAATCATTACCTTTTTTAACACTTTTCAACAAAGTTGAAAAATGTTTAAGATTTCGGTTTGTCTGTCCGTCTGTGCGTGCTCTAACTCCCGTAAATATACTCGGATAGCCCTGAAGTTTTTGCGTGTTATTAATGTTCACCATAGCACATTCCCTATTTCAAAGGAAGTTTCTATCATGTTTAGTTCATTTACAGGGACAGTCAAAAGTTTTACGTTACATTACGGCCTATGGGAAAAATCGTTTAAAAGGATTTTTAATAATGTTACATGTTTTGAAACATCATAAAACTGATATGCATTTATCAAGTTCACAAAAATATGCATCCTGTAGAATATGCTGTGCAAAGAATAGTTATTATTCATTTACAGGGCCATACAAAAGAATTCCGTTACATAATGATATAGGGGGTGGAGGGAATTGATTGCGGCGTATTTTAATTATGTTAAATTATTTCATGGATAATGAAATCGACGTTCGGAATCTCTAGGATAGATGGCCATAGAAGAGATATGAACAGTCTAAATATTTCGAAAACTTGATCATTGATTGCAACATAAACATTGTTCGTAGAAATAGTTCAACGAGCTTATTCATTGTGACGTGCAGTTGTGTTTTTCGATTATAAAAAGTAAGTGTAATTTTAATGTTTATTTAATTTAGTGGTTAAATATTTTTTTTTCGTCTGAGGTATCTGAATGTTTTGCAGTACGTATGTTATATATGTTTTTTTATTATATGGACTTTTAGGGCACGTATATAATCTAATCTTTACTTCTAAGCCTAAAACAAAGACATAGAAAGGCAATTGATGCTTTAAATTGGGGGACCGTCAGTCCTTCAATTTCAGGAGAGATGGCCACATGAAATCAAGGAGAGATGGCCACCTTTAATCCATATTTCAAAATTATGCGGAGTGAGGATTTTGACTAAACATAATTAAATTTAAAATAAATATATAACGTTTATATTTATAATTATATTAATTGATATAATTGTTCAAACTTTAACTAATATAAATATTTCAATAATAATAATAATATAATACGACTTAACAATGTATTTGTTTCAGAAAATACTGGAAAGTCAGAAACTTCCATCCCAGGAACTGCTAAAATTGATAAATAAACTAAATTAACCAATAAATCTAAAATAAACGCGTGAAAAAAACAATAAAAAAACAAACAAACAAAAACGACACTTCTAGCAGCTAAGAAAATCAAATACATTTAAAATTATCAGACTCCGAGTGAATAGAATTGGATTAGGATCACTGTGTTAGTTGTGCAGAACAATATAATATCACAACCAAAAAGGATATCTGAAACAATGCATAAGGTACTCGAAGTGGTTCCCTGTAACGTGTACAAATTATCAAGACCTTTGGCTAAAATGTGGTAAGATTTTACGAAAAGTGAAGAATTGAAATTATATTTCAAATTTTGTTTATTCGAGTTTTATTCACTCATTTTCCATCATATAACTGTATCTTTACAAATTACTATAAGTTTTTCATGATTAACTATATGAAATGTGTTATTCTTTTGCTATTTAAATTCACTTTTTCTTTCTTGTATTGGAAGGCCATCTCTCCTTTTCTTTAAGGAGAGATGGCTATCTGCCATTTTAATTTCAATTTTGTTTCTCCCTATTTTATTCTCAATATTTAATTATTTTTTACCCAAAATATTATGAGTATATGTATAAGAATTTTAAATATGCATAAATATTTCTTGTATTTGCATTCTAAGAATTTTTATTACAGTCTTTAAAAACTATGGCCATCTATCCTAGAGTCGCTGAGGTTTAATATAACTTATTTCATTATTTATATTTATCTTATTGAGGTTTAATATAACTTAATTTATTATGTGTAATACGAAGTGCATAGCATTTACAGGGACACACAAAAGATTTCAGATACTATATTGTATCCGAAGTACTGTACAGTAGCGATGATTGCTGGCAAGGCATTTTTAATTATGTTAAGCGCTTTTATGTTTCACTATATTTATGCATAGTATATGGTGTGTATAAAGGCTGTTATTCATATACAGGCCTTCACAAAAGAATTCGTAATGGTTACTGGGTACGATTAAAAATTGCTTAAAGGTGGTTTTTAAATGAGTTATTCATTTTTACGCTGAACTGCATTTAGTTTACTAAGAAATGTTTATAGAACATAGATAAAATTATATACAGAGTTACGCAAAGAATTGCATTATTGGCCCTCTGAATGATAATTTCTGAAAATGTGATTTCAGTAGTTTTAAGAGTGTTTTAGTTTGAAATAAATTTTAGCTAAATAGTGACGTGTAATAAAGGTACTAGGTAAACCATACAGGGCTGTACAAAAGTATTCAAGTATTTTTCCATTTGTTATTATAAATTGCTGAGAGAGAAATTTCAACCTGTTATGCGTTTTCTTGCTAAACTAAATTTTCCTATTACATAGTATGTATATCAACATACAGATCAAATACAGGGCTGTTCAAAAGAATTGGAATACATATTTAGCTATGGACGGTAACTGCTGAAATCAGTTTTTTAAATGTTTACTTAGTTATCTTATTTACCTTATTTCCCTAAATAACGAAGAATTGTTAAAGCTTTCAATGAGTGTTGGAAAGTGTCTCATAATCTATGCCGTATGCATGATTTTTCTTTCTTGTTTTATATCTATAGAAGGATTTATAAGGGAATCCATTGAAATTCATTGGGTTCAAGGGTTTGCAACTATATGTTATCTATTCGCATTCCGAATATATGGATTAAGTGGTTGGACAACTTGTGGGGTCACTGCATAGTAGGGATACGGGCTATATCGAAAATATAGGGCTTGTATGCTAACTTGTATTCGATGATTTTTTTTTTCTAGTTTTCATGTGCATTGTGCTTGTAGTTTGGTTATACATTCTGATGATTACTCAATGAAAGAGCTGAAACATACCAACTTAGGTTTTTAATATATTTTTAATGTGTTTTAGTAAAGTGACGTCTTTTAAGCAAATAAATATTTTTAGTGTATGTTTTTGACTTTTTCTTTTGGAATATATATTATTAGGATATGGTGATAAGTAGACGTGGTTAAGATTTTTTACTCTTTTTTATATTTACATTAAAAACACGAATTGTTTTTTTTTTATGAATACCCTATCTTCTAATCTAATAAATAAAAACAAACTATCGTGACTGCCCAAAACGTTATTTACAACCAAAAAGTAAAAATAAATAAATAAATTTATTACTTATTTTAACACTATAAATATCGTAAAATAGTGAGAAAAACTCATTTGATAGTTAAAACGATAAATTGAAATAGGTCTATTCAAAATACTTCTAAGCTCAATAAGAAATTGCTAGCTAATTTTTTGGTTATTTTATTCACACAGCATGAGGCTATAATTTTTGCATCTAAGCCAAGCAACATCTCTTCACGAAATCTCGCTAATTACTTGCTCTCGTATCTTCTCAAATATTTGAATTAAGTTTTAATTTATTAAAGATTTTTCCTATACCTTATACTTTCTATAATTAGATGTCATTTTCCAGGCCTCTCTCTCTTTTTTGAAGAATAATTGTTCTACCCCGCTACTATTTGTAATTTATTAAAACATGGTTAAAGAATTTGAATGGTAAAAAGTAATTATTATCTTGTCAAACAATATAATATGTGAAGGTAGTTTATAATGTGAGAGTTTCTGCAGCTTTCATCTGAATCTCTCACATGCTGAATGCTCATGGGATTAACAAAATTATCGAAAGTGTTAAACTATGTCGTGCTTTGTGTGTTCCATACTAAGCAAACATTTAATTTGTTTGACACTGAGTATTTAAAATTACTGGAAGAAATGAAGTATGTAATTTAATTATAATTATGGAGGGGTTGTTACACGTACAACAGACAAGCTGTTAAATAGCATACTTAAATTAACATTTAAAAAGATAAATTTGGTAAAATTCTGTATTAATTTCCAGTAAAATATTGTCTAGTAATAGCTGATTATTGATTATAATATCTATAGAATCAATTATTAGGCCAATTCAATGGCACGATTGCTGATATTGTGAAATATATAGTGTACTTATTTTATTTTTGTTCATTAGATGATATTGATATTCTAACGGATGCTGATTTTATTTGATTCTGGAATCCGAGAAATGTATGATGTTTTTCAATGTGTCAGTTTGATATAAACATTTTCGCCTTAAAAATATAAGCACTATTTTATATCTTTGAAAGTCTTATGACTAAGATTTCCTTTGCTCAAAATATTAATTACAGAGCGATACTCACGTTTATGAATTTCAAAAAGAACTCAAAAGAACAGCACATTGCTTAATAAGTAAAAAGTAAAAACAATATAACCAACTTTACTCGTGAAAATATTCATTTAATTTTACCAGTGTATGTTATTCATTTAATGTTGTCATTACATATCATAAAAATAAATCTGCACCTGAGAGACAGGCTATAAGTCGCATTTCACTTATTTTTCAGAAGAAGTACAATAGTTTGGACTGCAAATGAGATGTGACTTACGATGTTATAAAACAGAATTTTTCTGAAATTACTTATAATACAACTATAGCGATAGTTTGGCTCGAAAGAGAACAATTTCTTTAACATAAAAATCTGTTAACATAAAATTTGCAATTTTTGTACTTGCGATAGTTTGG
Organism: Maratus speciosus; assembly: GCA_963932465.1. Lineage (NCBI taxonomy): Eukaryota > Metazoa > Arthropoda > Arachnida > Araneae > Salticidae > Maratus > Maratus speciosus. Next base: position 294,863,545 of record OZ010791.1, read on the forward strand.
TTCTCAGGTACAGAAATGTACTTCTAAACGAATGTTTATATGTGTGGCGGGGAACTTTAGGATCTTACTATATATTTAAATAATTGACTATAAGGTGCTTATTGAAACAGTTTCTAAAGATATCATTCTAAAATTGGATTTTCTTTACATAAGCACGGTTTGCTATATATATTATACACATTTAAAAATATAAATAAATGTACCATGACAGCTATTTTGCATTAAAATCTATATATATTTTAATGGAATATTCATGAGCGAGTTTTATACATAGGCAAACAGATTTAATTATTATATTTGGTATTAAATAGTGAACAAGTTTCAGATTAATTTAATTCGGATCTTACTACGTATTTGAGCAATTTTTGCGAGATTCTACTGACAATAGGCCCTTTCTAGAGCTATTTTTGTAATACCCTATTAAGCTGGTAATATTTTATATCATCTTCGTTATATAAAATAAAATGTTAATAAAAAAAAGACAGCTATTTTGATTATGAAAAGCTTAAAAATAATATCTGAGTATCCTTTTTGTAATACTAGCTGGAGCGCCAACCTGATGTTTTGCATTTGCATGGCTTGCAATCTTTCGATTTTTGTGGAAAAAAAGAAATCCAATTTAGACTACATTTAGAAAGGAGTTATAATATTAATGTTATTAAATTTCTTATTATATAAGCAAGAAAAAATGTTTACAATATAAATGAACCGAAAATTCCGAAAGATCGATTTTGCAGGTTGCACGTGATTTTCACGCATGGTTTAATCAATGTTTCCAGATTGGGGACTTTTTTAATTCAGATTCAGACTGTCACCACTTTTTTTAAACATTATAATTCGCCTTATTTTTCAGAGTTTTTAATCTATTTTTAAACAGACCAAATATTTCTATTTCAAAAAAGCGGTGCCAATCAACAATCTGGGGACACAAAAGTACCCAATATGGCAACACTGAGTAGAGGTCTGCACGGGCCGAAATTTCCAGGCCCGGGCCCGGATCGACTCATAGAAAAAAAAATTTGGCCCGGCCCGAAGAAAAAAAATATTGGTCCGGCCCGGCCCGGTAGAAAAGTTAAAAGTGCAGCCCGAACCCGGCCCGGCACGTAGAAAAAAAGTATTGGCCCGGCCCGGTAGAAAAGTTAAAAGTTCGGCCCGAGCCCGGCCCGGAAAAATAGTTAAAATCTTGGCCCGAGTTAATTGCTACAAAACATTGATTTTTACGTCGATTTGGTTAAAAATTTGACTCTTACGAGGAGTTCTGACCAAAAATATTTATCTTAACTTTTTTTTCATGTTTCTAAACTTCATTTTTATGTAAGTGCCGCAGACTGCGATATTTATTTTTTTTTAATGAATCGCTATTTCTTATATGTAAAGTTATCAATAATATTGTTAATTCATATTCCATGCATTGAATTGTTAAAAATCTGAAAAATGCTAAACAGTAAAATCTTCTAAGACTCAATTACATAGAAAAGAAAAAAAATGCGTTATAGACAAGTTCTCTTCTTAGCAAATGTAAATGTATTATTTCTTACGTATTAGTATATTAATTTGTATGGATCAACACGTTTTTCAGTTTAAAACAGGATTCCGTAATAGGCAGGTTCCTTTTCACACGTTGTACTATATTTTAATTTCGCTATATTTTAATTAGCGTAGAAATTTACTATTCTTTAAAAAGAATAAATGTTTAATTGTAGAATAATGGCGATTAAAAAATGTATGCATATTTTGCAAAAATCTTTGGGCCAGGCTTAATTTTACTGACCTTTGAACGAACAGGTCACGCCGACACAGTGATTTTCTTACGGGCTGGCTCAAAACTAGGGCTGAAAATTTTGGGCCGTGAATACGAGAAAAGAAACCAGTCCCGGCTATGTACAGAAAAAATAAGTTAGGCCCGCCCCGTAAAGAGTAGTCATTAGGCACGGCCCGGCCCGAATCTCCAGAAAAAAGTATGGCCCGGGCCGGCCCGTACAGATCTCTAACACTGAGTATAATGCCTTTATAAGAAGATGACAAAATACGGGCAATACAATTAATTCCCTTGGTCCAGATGATTTTGCATAAAGATTTGGAGAGGTTGCTATTATTGCCAAGCTAATGTTTTTTTACTTGTCTAAATCGTCTAAATGAATTAGTCCAGGCGAGTATAGTCAATTTCTGTTGTGTGATTTGCTATGGTTTGACAAAGACTTTCTGTCGGTTCATATATCCTGTATGTACAAACTCAGACTCCATGCTCAAAAACTCCATGTTCTATCATATCCCATTTATTTATATTTCAAATAAATTTACAAAATATTTCATACTGATCAATAATATTAAAATCTTTAAGCTTTTTGGTAATAATTTTAAGCGGAAGCAAGTTGCAGGAGATGTGCGCCGATAAGGATCGTATGGGAGAACCTAGGGTGAGTAAGCAAGATCTTTAGTGCCGAGCAAATGTCTAACTCGATCGGTTCCTGCAAGAAACTCGTTTTACTGACCGTGCAAGATGGATCCCCCACAGTACTTCAACCCCAGTGAGGAGAACGTCTCATTGACGTCGGGCGTGCGATATTAACTTATGTTTTGCGGCGGTTGCGTGAGCGAAGTCGTCGGGTTACCATGCGCACTCGTGCCCTGGAAGATAAGTGGCGTGATAGTCTTCGTGCTATGAGAGTTGTCATAGGTTTCATAGCTGTGAGCTTTTGGGGGGTGGGGTGTTTTCAGTGCTGCCATCTATTGGTCTTGAGCAGTGGTGTAGTCGTGAAACAAAGAGAATATACACCCAAAGTAGAGTGTATACCCTAGAGTGTATATACTATAGCTATTTGAGAAACAGAGAGTATATTGTGTTTCTTAAAAAAAAACCCATAAGGAATACGGCGTATACCGCCGTATATCCTCCACTACATCCTTAGTCTTGAGAGGAGATGATGCTGCTGGCAAGTTGTGTGTTCGTTTGTCCAAGTTCACAAATGCACGAGATGTGTGCACCAAGAAGGATCGAACCAGAGAACCCACGGTCAGTAGGTGAGATCTTTAGTGAGACTACTTCGATCGCTTCCTGCGAGAAACCTGTTTTACTGCCCGTGCAAGGTGGCGTCGCCACAATGCCATATGCATATTTTTTACATTATGTATTTTAAAGATAATGTAAATTAAAAACCAGTAAATCGATTTAGTTAAACAAAACAAAAATAAAGATATAGGTTCATCATTTCATATAGCAGACGATATCCATTTTTTAGCTTTGTTAATCCCTTTTTTTTCATAAAAATGGATTTATTTAGTTGTCATCTTTAGAAAATTTCATTAAAAGTTTAAAAAACAATTATCTCAAATTAATATCCAGGAAACTATGCCAAATTTTGAAATTCAGAGAGTTCATATGACATCCTCCGACCCATGCGAAGAACTCGTGTTCATTTCAATGCGCTGCATTCCATACTCTCCGAAGAGCAGTTGTGAAACACAGGCAGTGAGGTTTTAATATAATGGATTTACGAGAGAGTCTCGTTGAAACATAGAAAAATAGATTTACTTATCATCTTTGATATTAAATAATTAATAAATATCGGATGAATGAATTTTTGATCTTTGTACATATTTGAGAGATTCTACTGACGATCAACCCTCTCAAGGCCAATTTTTGTAAATACCATGTCAAACAGGTTTAATACATGTAGTAGTTTCAACTTAAGGCTGTTTTAAAAGTTCACTGCACAACAAACGCGAAACTTTCTGATGCAATGACGTGCACAATTTTAAACATGAAAGTGTAAAATTGGCAGACCTGACTATGGAAGCGACATGGAATCGAAATAATTTTTCCCTTTTTAGATAAATAAATTATCTATCGAGTTATGAGCGTTTTTGATCACGTGACAAGGCATTTTTCTCCCTTCGCTGACTTTTTTTTCTGATTTCGTCGAGAAATTTGGTTCAAAATGCCCACTTTGACAGTATTTTCTGAAAAATCTATTGTGTTTACCCCCCCCCCCCCCCAAAAAAAAAAAACATAAAAAAAAACAACAACAACCGGAAAACGTCTTTCGATTACATAGTTTCTGAATAGCAACACCTGCCAGTTTCATGCGTTTCCGAACAAAAATGAACTAAAACTGATGTCATAAGGTTGTCCCAAATGTGAATAATAAATCATGACAGCCGTTATGCATGTGAAGAGTTTGGAAAATAATATCTGTTAATAAATATTCAAGAGAGAACCTCCATCAAACAAAGAGAATTAGAGTTATTTATATCTTTGATATTAAACAATTAATACATTTCAGAATTAGGAAATTTAGATTTTAGTATGGCATTTGAGCAACAGATTTTGAAATTGTACATGCAATAGATAATCTTTAGGGTTATTTTTCTAAACACCATGTCAAACAGATTTTATTTTACAGAAGTCATCGTAATGTGCAAATAAAAATGCAAATAAAAAATCATGTCTTATTTTATACACTGTAAAAAAACCCGACATTTTTACAGTACAAAGTACTGTTGCTCTCGCGCACAAACTCGATCACAGTTGAATGTACTGTATCTTTCTTTGGTTTCCTGACTGTTTAAACATGGAAAATATAGTAGTTGCGTAAAATTAACAGCACAATGTACTGGCAATTTGGACGCCAATAGTTCTACGCCAATAGGACGCTAATGTGCTGTGGTCCAAATGCGTCCAAAATTGCCAGTACATTGTACTGTTAATTTTACGCAACTACTGTATTTTTCATGTTTAAATAGTCAGGAAACCAAAGAAAGATACAGTACATTCAACTGTGATCGAGTTCTGCTGGCAAATTTACAGTGGTTTTTTTACAGTGTATATATGAAGTGTTTAAGAACAATATTGTGTATCAATTATGAATAATTCACAAGAGTGTTTCACTCAAACGTAGACAATTTGTTTTAATCATTAACTTCGATATTAAGCAATTAATAAGTTTCAGATTAATGAAATTTAAAAAGAAATGGCTTACTTTTGTAAACAAAGTCATTCAATTACGAAAGTTCCAAAGACGTAATTAAAATTTGCTTTCATTTTTTATTAATATTTTCAGATACAATTAATAATACTTGCACGCTAAATATTGATATTTTATCCTTTGTCAAAAATTATTAAGAAAATCATCAAAAGAGAATAATTAAATCATTTAATGAACTATGTTTCTAGTTGAAGTTTCGTTCAGCAAATTAAATTGGCATAAAAATAGTTAAAAAGAACTTGGACACGAATATAGTAAACGGTAGAGTGTTTGAAAGACATGAATAATTAATTAACTGCCGTTCAAATTAAAATTACAATCGATTTGCTTGATTGTATTATTACATAAGCTTTCTTTCTTTCTTTTTTTTTTAGTAAGGAGTAAGTTTAGAATATTTCATTAGTTTGCATTTGACAGCTAAATTACATTTATTATCAAAAATATTTGTATTACTTTTCCTAATTTTATTTGATTACTTTTTTGCGTAGAAATAAAAACTGTTGCACGATGATACTTGAATGTAACGTGATTAAGGGAGGTTGAAAATCACTTTTATTATTGAAAGCCAGTCTAGGTTAATCACGTCACAGTCGTAATGGTTAAACGTGCCACGATCTGTTTCTTTCGTTCGCTGCAGCCTACTGTTTAATAAGCTAGCTTTTGAAAGTATACGCGTTCAATACTGGACAACAAATGGTGCCTTAGACCGACTCCGGACTCTACGATAGAACCCAACACTCCTTGTTGTGGCAGCTATTAGGAGCGAACTATACCTATAGAGACAAGTGAGGGACCCCGCCTTTGATTTAGTATACCGCCAATCGGGATTTAGGATACCTTATGAAAGATATGAAAGACTATCTCTGATATCCAAGCAGTGGACAAAACGACACCAAAACATAAAATAATAGTAAAATAAACGAAAAAATAGAATAAACAATGAGGCAAGTTAGTTCGCTCATCCTGTTTACCTCTATTAACTACGCCGAGGGCGTCAGGGGTACGGATATTGCGCAGTAGGGTTTGACAGCAAAAAGGGTTGCTCTGAGTGGACTCGTACTACCGCGTATACTACATTCGCTCAACCGTCACCAAGGCAGCCACCTGCTTCTCATCCATACGAGGACGTGATATCACCGCAAACATTACTTGAGAGCTGAACGACACTAAGTATATTTTTTTAAATATTAAAACAGATTACATATTGCTATGAAGTTACCTGCAACTATAAACAGTATTTGCTAATATTTTAAGATCATTTTTAAAATACGAGCAAGATCCACAAAATAACGACCTTTTGGCTGTAAAAACTATAAAAACAAATATTAAAAAAAAAAAAAATCCTACATAAGTGAAGTTTACTTTACTTACCCTCATAATCATCTCCTACATTTAGGCAACTGTCCTATCTGTTCAGGAGCTTTACAATATCCACGTTGTACTCAGCTTCCGCCAGTCCCGTATTAAGGCTGAGTTTAGAAAGGAAAGTTGTTCCCTCTCATTCTAAAGCAATAAAACCTTTCTTTTCCAACCTCATTTGCGGGTTTTAACAAAAGGACGGGAGATTTAACGATGAAAAGGAAATAAGAAGATTAGATCGAACTTAAATGTAGAAATGTATAGTGCAAATTTAAGTAATCTGGTATAATGTTAGATTGGAGTTGAAGATCAAGAAATGTATACACCACTGTAGCACAAATACGGCTACATGTAAAAAGACCTTTTGACCCAGAAAACGGCATTTAAAATACATTTACACAATTTAAAATTAATTATAAGTAGCAGGACAGATTTTTTCTTCCCATGAAAATATATGAAACAGCAGTGAAGGTTACTTTTTATGCATATCTTCATTAATTTTATAAATATAGATTAATGATCATGTGTCTTGAGTGCACATAAAAGGTCGCGTGCCACATGCAGCCCGCGGGCCGCAGATTCAGTAGAGCTGCTCTAGACGTAAGCTATAAAAAATAAAAATAAAATATTTTTAAAAATTTTAAACAGCTGTCCTCTCTTAAGCAGAATTTTAAAAACAGGCACAAAAAGCGAGCACTAAAGCATAAAAAATAGGATTTGTTTTCCTGGTCCTGCCACAACGTTCGATAAATATTCAAAATGTCAAGCAATTACTAAGCGTACAAATGAAATTATGAAAGTGTTTGAAATGAGATCATGAAAGATCTGTAACAATGCATTGTTAATACAGAAAATCATTGATATCGTTGACGTTTCTATGTATATGCGAATAATTTTAATTAACCCAATTTATATTAAAAAAGTAAATAATGAAACAACTTTCCATGACACAAAACGACAATTAACATGCTTGTAAACAACGTCATTTAAGAATCAATTAAGAAATTAAGAAGATAAATCGAATTATAATTAGTTTTCCTTTCCTAATGAGTGGTAAGTGATGATAACAAAAGCTATTGCATGCATTCAATGCTTTTTTAGTAAAAAACGTAAAATTCATTAATACATTGATTAATATAGCGATTGAATAGCTTAATTTTATAAAGAAAGAAATGATTTAATGAATTAAATCATAAAAGCAAGCCGAACTTAATCAGCGTGAAGAATTTCAAAAGATGTTAATTCAAGGGTGTTTCGAAGAAGACAAGATAAGAATAATTAGTGACTTTCAATTTAAGATTTTAACATGACTTTAAGTTTGGCTGAGATTCACTCTATTCTGTTGTCCAGCACTTATTTTTAATAAAGGTAGAAAAAGTTAAAAAATAAAAAATACACTTTTAATATTGTATTTAAAAGTAGAAATCCTGAATATTTCAGTAGAAAAATATGAGACGATTATTTTTCATAAAGATCAAATTGTTTGGTTAAAAATTGGTGGTGATAGAGTTCGAAATTGTCCTTTCACTTTTGATATCGATTTTACGAATAAAATGTGATTTTTGTGTATATTACAGTACTTTGAGCGTCGACAACAATTTCGAAAATTTAAACTGGGAAAGTGGTGTTAGCGCTTAAAGATTCTGAAACATGAATTACAGAGAAATCTGACAAAATGTTTCGTGTTATCTTATGCATAGTTAAAACAGCATTGTTTTCGTCTCACATTTTTACTTTTTTCTTTCTATAATAGAATAAAGTATTATAAGCGAAATTTTTTTTGACTTCCGGTTTTCGACGGATTTATAGGTTTTAGGGTCAGAGATCCCGAAAAACATGTTTTAAGAAAATGTCTGTCTGTCCGTGTTTCCTATTTGTATCATTGAAAAGTGAACAAAGTTACTCATAGAACTGAACCAAACTTTATATAATGTTTTTGGCTATGGCCAGCAGGTGCCAGTTGCAATTAGGGATATTCCGCCGGAAAGGGGCACTGTGATAGCGATTTTTTGTGTCATTTCTTTATTGAATCATCGGAAAGTGTACGAAGTTATGCATAGAATGGAACCAAACATCATATATAAGTTTTTGACTATGACTGCCAAGTCCCAGTTGAAATTGGGGATATTCCTTCGGAAGAGGTCACTGTGATAGTGGATTTCTCTTTTGTATCATCGCAAAGTGAAATTATAAACAGAATTGAACCAAACATCATATATACGTGTTGACTATAGACGTCAGGTTCCAGTTAAAAATGAGGATATTCCCCCCCAGAAGGAGCGCTGTGATAGAAATTAGTTTTTGTGATATTTTATAGATTTTTTGCAGTTTCAGTGAAGAATTTATGAATTATTTTCGACCAAGTATCACATTTAGATGTAATTCCACAGGCCGAGATTTGTATAATATTTTGGAGAAAATCAGTCTGAAGGAGGCCGGGGTACGTTTAAAAAAATCATACTGAAACACACAATTGTGCAATTTTGGTCTAATTTTCATATTTGGAATAAGCAAAATTGTTCGTTCCATTTTTACATATTGTCCGTTGATAAGTAAAAAAAAAAAACAATAAAGTGTAATAATATTAATAAAAAAAATAACAGAGGTGTTAACTGCTCCTTTTTTTATTTCCAAAAGGAATAAAATAAATACTTTTTTTGTAATACTATCCTGTATGAGATAAAATACATTTTAGCGATTGGTACATCCAACGTATATTACAAGGTGTGTCTAAAAAGTTCGGTGAATGGATGGATATCTCATAAAGAGTGTGAGTTAAAAATGCGTCCCTGCGCATGCGCAGATAGAAACCAATGGAAAGACGGCACATAGCAACAAGCGCAAGTAACCAAGACAGAATAGTCTGCTATCGGCAGTGGAACGGTGTATGTTTGAAAACTCGCGTCATATTGAAATGGAGCAACGGATAAACATAAAAGTTTTGCTACAAATTGGGAAAAACCGCCACAGAAACGCATGCAATATTGGTCCAGGTGTAAGGAACAGACGCACTGAGCAAAAAATGCGTGTACGACTGGTGTAAACGTTTTCGGGAGGGAAAAAAAACCGTGGGTGACGAACCACCTTCAGGTCGACCCTCGATAAGTGTGACTACAGACAACATCGAGAGGGTGCGACAGATGCTGTTAAACAATCACTGACTGTCTTTACGAGGGATATCGGAGGAATTGGGAACCAGCACTTGTATCCGATGATCACCAAGACTTGTATCCGATGACGTGTGACATTTGTGCTGTGGTCGATCCCAAAAGAGTTCTTCACTTTCTCATTCCAGCAACTTTATCAACGATATCATGAGTGTATTGAGGCAAACGGATGTTACTTTGAGGGTGATTAAAGGTATTTTGTTTCCACGTTTTGTTTTATTTGTTTTATGCTTCCATTCACCGAACTTTTTAGACATGTATTAATACATTTGATTGCATTAAATATATATTTAGATACTAAAGAAAGAGACTTAGAGAAAGAACTTTTTATGACACAAAAAGGCAATTAACATACTGTTAAATAAAATCACGTAAGAATCGATTATGAAATTGCGATGATAAACTGGATCTTAATTAGTTTTCTTGTTTAATATGTGTTAAGATACCATAATAAAATATATTGAAATCATTGCATGGCTTTGTTAAAAAAAAAAAAAAAAAAAACTTTACATCAATCAAACGCAAGCAATTCAATGGTTTAATTTTATAAATGTAAGCGTAATTTAATGAATTTGTTACAAAAACGAGCCAAACTTCATTGTATATACGTATATATATATATATACATATAAAACAAATTAGTGTGACGAATTCTGAAATATGTTAGGCCAACAAGTCCTTCAGGGAATTTGTCTTATGCTGAAAATATAAAAATAATTAATTCCTCTCAATTTAAATTTGGCTGAGACTGGTTATTTTATTTATTTTAGGGGTTATTGTTAAAAATACTTTATTCAGAAACATGTATTTTATTCAAAAAAATTTCAAGAAACAATAAATCAAAACGCTACAGACCAGGTGCCCCATTAATGACAACAATATTTCAGGCGGGTTATTGCATTTACCAACAAGATAATGCATCATGTCATACGGGTTGAATCATCAGGGAATGGTTCAAGGAGCATTCTAGTGAGTTTCAAGTCATGTCTTGACCTCCAAATTCACCTGACATGAATTCAAAAGAATATTTGTGGTTCCATCTGGAAATCGCAATTCGTGCTGCCACACTACCACCTCGCAATATGCGGGAATTTCAGGATCAGTTAGTGAGCGCTTGGTACCAGATAGCTCAGACTACTTATAAGAATTTTGTCCAGTTGATACCAGGTCGGGTGTTGGTGGTTTTGAGGGCGAAAGGTGGTCATACGTCGTATTAAACAGGTGGTCATAATGTAATGGCTTCTCGCTGCATAATAAAGAAATAGATTTAATAAAAAATAAAATAAAATAAACAAAAACTCGACAAACAGTAAATCAAAAGATTTTTTTCTTTACTTTCTGAAAAGTAAAAAAGGCTGTTTAAATTATTTTAAATGATGGAAGCAATACAGTAGTTTATAATTTTTCTGCAATACACACACACACACAAAAAAAAAAAAAAAAAAAATCCACAAACAATAAATCAAAAGATTTTTGTTAACTTTCTGAAAAATACAAAAGGCTGTTTAAATTATATTTAATGATGGAAGCAATATAAAACATGAATACATTAAATGATTCTCAGATTTTATTACTAAAATAGGTACTAAAAACAATTAAAGGTTTTAAACATTAAAACCAATATTCAGATGTTAAAATGATTTGTTCCCTTATAGCCGAAAAAATTCTAGCCGAAAATCATTAAGAGGGGGAAATGTAAGGGATCGTACAGGAGTTGCATAGTGTCAACGTTTAGTTCTGAATCCGTCTGAATCCGAACAAAATCACGAAAAGTTACTCCATTCTAGAAAAGAACCCTGTGCGGTTTGCTGCTGCGGATCATGTTACGGTTTTATAACTTTTTTTTCAACTTAGCCCAGTAGTGTTTTACTATGCATTGTATCATCTAACCAATAAAAGGGTAACTAGACAAAAAGGTCTAGAAAATTCTGTCAGAATTTTCTCCTCACAATTTAAAAAAAAAAAAAAAGAAAATATAATTTAACTTTATAATCAATGATTCGTGAAACTATAAAAAATTTCTACTGAATGAAATCTATGTCGAATTAGTAATTTGTACGAATTATTTTTTGAATTCTTAATTTTTAGGCATAACTAATTTACAAATTCATAATTAGTGTAAACGATAAAGAGAGAATTATAAGCAACAGCAACAAAAGTACGTGTGCTGTGCTCCTACTGCTGTTTCTTTTATTGTTTTAAATTATTTTCATGAAGTTTATTATTTTTTTTTTTTCCTGAATGCCATGTGGCTATTTTTGGAAAATATTTATCTGTTTTTCTGGCGTCTCTCTATGCGTTACACAAATTTTGTGGGCGCTTTAGCTCTTTTTATTAATTAAAAAATGTTTAATTTTTTTGTACTGTTTCCTTATTTACTGATTTGTTTCCTTTTGTTTTGTTTGCCAATTTTCACATGAAAATCATTTGAGTAATACTTTATTATTTTAAATGCTTTGACAATTGATTTTTGGCTGAAAAAATAAAATCTTGCTAAGAAAGGATTCCATGTAATAATACTTTACTTGTTTAGTCTTTCAAAGTTTGCTGGAATTGATTGAAAAGTATAGGGCAGTGAAAGTGACACTATGTTTAAAGGAAAATATAGATTTTCATTCATAAATTTAAAGTAAATTAATTAAATTCATTGAATACATTTGTTTTTCTTTTTTATAGGTCTAAAATTAAAATTCTACTGTTTTAATTTTATGAAAATATGCACAAAAGTAAATTTTTAAATATATTATATTTAAATATACAATTATTAAGGAAAATAGGCGAAAATTATGCCACTAATAACACAATCATATTGAGAAGCTTTCTGTGTACATTAAATTAAATCTATTATTTAATCTTATTTAAATTATTTAATCGGCACTTATTTGCATTATCTACATATACATATATTTCAATGTATGTGAAAAAATATGACTATAATATTTTTGCATGTGTTTAAAATTCGGGTTTAAAAAAAGAAAATATACATATTCTGTATTGAATATCACATCACTTTTGCATATAAAAGCATGCATTAAAGATTCAAATTTTATATACTTATCGAAACATTTTTATTTTTCTTATTTAAGCTATGGCAACAAAAAAGAAAATGGAAGACAATTTTAAATTAAATGTATCATTTGAAATATTGAGATTTATGAAAATGATAAAGAAATTAAAAAGGAACCTATATCCTATCGCGCTACTTTGAATTAAATTTTGTAATATAAATGATATATTTTTCTTCATTTACTTTTAAGGTTGGTTGTATTTATTACGACCAATTACCAACTCGAGAGATATGGGCCCTAAAGGGGTGGGGGGTGGCCCTCCGTGCGGGTCTTTCTAAGGGAACCTAACCCGTATTTATGCAAGGAAATCCAAGGTTCGAAGAAAACCACGAAAACTCCGAACGGTTAGGTCGACGGGCGCAATTGGATTCATTTACTTTTAAGAAAAATTAATATTCTAGATTATTGTCCAGATTTCGATCCCAGAAAATACTAATACACATAAATACCAGTTTAAGCCTAGTTAGTGTACTTTTTGTATAGCCTTCAGAAAATTGATACATTAAACAATTTTGTACATTAAAAAAAAAAAAAAAAAAAAAAAAAAAAAACTATTTTTGCTTTTACTTTGGTTGTTTATTTTTACAAATCGATTGTTGATCATACCACAGAAGTTTTTACATTTAGTTTATACAGTTTTAATTTACACCGGAAGAGTTTTAACCCCCCCCCCCCTCCTCTTTCTTCGCTGTGTCAGTGTCTATATACAAAAACATTATTAATGCAGTTATTTATAAATACACTTTACAAAAGCATATATTTTTATCCTTGCATGTGCATATACGTTTTTTTTGTTTGAAAAAAATATCAAAGCACTTTTTCAAGCACTTTAAATTTTTGTTTTTCAAGGAATAACCACAAGTATTTATAAATTATTTACTATTTTGTTATATTGAATTCATTTGTTAAAATGGCTCATTTTTACAAAAAGTTTGACTATATATACAGTTGTATATTACTGGTTTGTGATATCCATTTTATAGTCATTTCATTCACAATATTGCGGTTTTTGATGGTGGTCGGTAATGTTTTATTAATGGTTATATATATATAAGAGCATTAGAGATCTATGTCCATTGCACATATAGTTCCAAAATGTTTAACATTTATTTTTTTTTTAATTTACAAAAGAGAAACATTAAGAAAATTAAAAAAGAGAATAAATATATGTAATTTAATAAATCAAAATAATCATAAAAAATTCTTTGAAAGTTATTCTAAAGCCTTTATACGTATGCAGCCGTTTAAACTTTTTATTCATGTAAGGGGAAATAAAAAGTGAAATTTTGATAAAATTATAAATTAAGTTTCAATTTAAATTATTTTTGACATGTCTTCTAAAGTATATTTAGACAACCAAACTATACGTTTATTTTTTCAATACGATGATAAGTATATCACTTTCACTAAATCTATATTATGCATTGAAATGTATTTATTGAATAATGTAGTTTATCTTTTGCGCCATGCTATCCGAAACCTTAACAAAAAATTATGTAAATTATTTCATTGCGTCATATTATTCATTCGCATACATTTAACTTAATTTAGATACTAATGACGCAAAATAACCATTTACATATTAGGGGCAATCCAGTTCAAACCACCAGGTGGTGTCGCTCGACATTTTTAATTTTCCTAATCTTTTAACAAAGACTTCTTCATAGTTTTCTGAGTTTAAAACCATGACTAAATTTTTTTTTTTCATCATATACCGTATTTTATGGAAGAAACGCCGCACTCCTCAAATTGGCCTGAATAAGCTTAAAAATATCGTAATCGCCGCACCCATTGTAAACTCCGCATCCATCGGAACGCTACTTTTGTGGACAGCGTCACATTGACTTAACTTTAATAAAGTTTTCTGAGCAATGTAGAATGCCTCATTTTTAATATCTTAAGATGTCTGAACTTTTATTTAAAATATTTAAATCCGATTTTAAATATTTTTATGAATTTTTAAATTACGGAAACTCAGTTGGTATTTAAAAAAATCGTAAATGCCGCACATGGCGTAAACGCCGCACTTGGAAAAAAATTAACTTTTAAACTCGTACACGCCGCGGCGTTTCTTCCATAAAATACGGTAGTTTTTTGGAGGGAGCATTTTTAACAAACTACATAGCCATTTTTGGGAGAAAAACGTGTTTTACGGAAAATGCTGTAACTGCTTTATTTTTCTACCTATCAAGAGGAATCAAAAGCCAAAATATCCAGCATAAGATTGTCGACATTTTATGTAATTATAAAATTTTCATTAGTCTTAAAATTGTCGACATTTTATGTAATTATAAAATTTTCATAAGGATCTAGACCAAAAACATGCTTAAAAATAGAAGAAATAAAAGGTCAAACTGCGTATTACGCTGCCATTGTTTTTTATGAAGGAAATGAGACTCGCCTTAAATATATATATATATATATTTTTTTTTTAAGATCTCTTATAGGACTATTCATTTTTATAAATTTCAATTCTGAAAACCATTTCCTTTTTTTTTTTTTTTCTTTTTTCGGTACAGCTCATCAAAAATTGTGTTAAGTCTGCTTTTGGCAATTTTCACTAATATCTCAAAAAAGACTGACTACGAAATTCTGAAAACTTAGGATAATAAACATCTTTGTACTATAAAGTTAAATTGTAAATTTTATGACTGAGACTTAACTGATTTTTGAATAACAGTTCACTAAAAATGCACCGCCCCCTCTTTTTGCTTAGGTACGTTCAAATTGACGATAAAAACAAATTTTACCGCATTATTGCTTAGTTAGGGCAGTGGCACCTTTTCAAAACTTTCTTGAATGGGGGGGGGGGGGGAGGTCTTTTGATTTTATTGTGCGTATCTGAAAAGCATCTGATACATTTTTATTCTGACATTTTTTTTTTAAATTAACCTAAATACTCGCTCGCTAAGAATTTTATAAAATATCTCGTTTGCATACGCCACTGCTTCTTGCCTTTTACACATATTTGCTTTCCCTCCTCCCCCCTCCAACAGACACACACAAAAAATACCGGTTATGTGAATCACTAATTAATTACGTTAGCAACTTTTATGAATCAAATCTAATAATCTTCCATAAAGTAATAGTTATTCGAAAAGAAAAAAAAACCCGTCTGTATCTTTTGCATTTCAGTACTGTTAAAGAAGAAAGAAATAGTGACCCTTCGTGACCCCGGGGATAAGGCTTTGACTGGGATGCGAAGAACAGTAATGAGAGAGGGTTGAGAGAAAGGGTGAAAAGGAAATAAGAAGAAACTGGACTCCTTATCTCAGTTCAGTATTTTAATTTTTAACAGTCCCCTGTAGGTTTCGGCTAAAATCTTTTTCGGCTAGTAAGGAAGTCACGGTTAAAATTTCCCGAGCGCTTTTCGACCAAGCCCTGTTCACCATCAATAGGGTGTAAAATGAGAAGAATACCTGCAGAATGCACACCGGTTTAAATAAACGCAGGGCGATTCCAAAACTGGAAAAAGGGGGAGGGGGAGGAAGTCGGATGAGTATTAAGGTGAATTTTTCGTTCTCTTGCATATAGTTTTCTATATATTTATTTGGAAGCAATATAGTAGTTTATAATTTTTCTACAATACATATAATAAAGATATAGAAAAAATAAAATAAAATAAGCGAAAATTCGACAAACAATAAATTAAAAGATTTTTGTTTTTTTAACTTTGTGAAAAGTACAAGAGACTGTTTAAATTATTTTTAATGATGGAATTAATATAGTAGTTTATAATTTTTCTGCAGTACTTATAATAAAGAAATATAAAAAATAAAAATAAAATAAAATAAAGAAAAATTCGACAAACAATAAATCAAAAGATTTTTTCTTTACTTTCTGAAAAGTAAAAAAAAGACTGTTTAAATTATTTTTAATGATAGAAGCAATATAGTAGTTTATAATTTTTCTGCAATACATATAATAAAGAAATAGAAATAATTAAAGATAAAGTAAAAAAAAAAAAAAAAAAATCGAAAATTCGACAAACATTAAATCGAAAGATTTTTTTTCTGAAAAGTACAAAAGACTGTTTAAATTATTTTTAATGATGGAAGCAATATAGCAGTTTATAATTTTTCTGAAATACATATAATAAAGAAACAGAAATAATAATAAAAAATAAAATAAAATAACACAAAAATTTGACAAACAATCAAACGGTTTTTTTTTTTTTAATCTTTGTGAAAAGTACAAAAGTCTGTTTAAATTATTTTTAATCATGGAAGAAATATAGTAGTTTATAATTTTTCTGCAGTACATATAATAAAGAAATAGAAATGATAAAAAGTAAAATAAACGAAAATTTGTGAAAAATATAATTTATAGAGCGGATTAAGTAAATCAGCTTTGAATAAGATATTCATTTAAATAGTAATTTAAATAGTCATTTGGAAATTTATTTTCAATTTTCGAATTAATATATTTAACAACACTATGTCAAACAGCTATCAAATATATTGTTGAGCATGAGCACAATACTTTTGATATCATATCATTCTTCATACATGCAAAAGATTTTTAATTAAATATTATTCAATGAATCACTATTCTGTGACACAGAAAGCCAATTAGCATGCTTGCCAATTAACATGCTTTAAAAATCAATTAAGAGAAAACGAAGATAAATCAGAATTATTTTTTCTTTTGTAATATGTGTTACGTAAAGATAATAAAAGCTAATGAATGGCATTGACAATAAAAGAAATGTTGAAGCAACGATAGGCATTAATTAATAAAGCAACCGAATTGTTTACTGTTATATGTAAATGAATTAATGTATTTGTCATTGAACTGACACTACTTATGCAGAAAAAGATAAATTAGCAGGTAAATTTTGGAAAGTTGTCAGTTGAAATACGTTTTGGAAAAAATCTGGCGGAAAGAGAAAAAAAATATATATCCCTGCCGACTTGACCTACAGGCGGTTGAACATTTCGAAGTTAAGTACTAATTTCACCAACAAAAACTAAATCAAGATTAGAGATAAACCCAGTTTAACAATTTTATCTTGCCGCTTTTGACGAATTTTTAATTTCATTTTTCTGCAAGAGTTCGTTTTATCAGAATCATATTAAGGCGATATTAAAAAAAAAATATTTTTTCACACGCTACAACTCGAAATTTTCTGACACATTTTCAGGCTCATTTTTAAAATTAAAGACATGAAACTTGCTGACGTGATTTTTTGAAAAGATTTATAAGCGACCTGTGTTTTTATTTTTCGTTCAATTAATTGAACTTGATTTACAATTATTTTCTTAGTACGACCATTATTTTCGTTTCCAGCACTGTCACTTCGGGAAATTCGGTTCAAAATGCCCATTTTGGCACAATTTTTTGGAATATATTCTGCCTTTATCAAAAAATCGACCAATACAGTGCATTATATAGTTTTTGAAAAAGAGAACCTGCCAATTGGATGCGTTTGAGAGCGAAAATGAATTTAAAAGCGACTCAGAAAATAAGCTGTATGGATTTGAGAACATCCATAATACAATAATTTTTTCGTCAATCACTATTTTTGTTTATTTTATATTATTTTATTTTATTTTGCTGTAAGAATTGATTCTATCAAAAACTTGTCAATGTGAAAGTTTTAGATAATATTTGGAAGATATATAATAAATTTAAGCGGATTGGATATCTTGTAAATTGACGAAGTTATGAATATTTTTTCATCAACACCCCCCCCCCCACCCCCATTTTCTTCGTTTTCAATTTATTTTTGCAGTAACAATTGGTCCTAACAAAAACTTGTCAGTATAAAAGTTGTAGATAATATTAAGAAGATTTATAATAAGTTAAATGAAATTTATAGCTTAAGAATCGACGAAGTTATGATTTTTTTCTCCCTAAAACCTTATTTTTTGCGCCCCTTAAACCCATTTTTAATTTTATCAAAAATCTGTGATACGTAAATAGTTGGCTCTTTTCCTCGACGTAATAATAACTTTAAACTGATTTAATATGTATAAAAATTAAGATGCTATGGGTTTTTTCTGTTTTCACAAAACCCCTCCCTAACCCCCCCCCCCCCACTTGTCCGATTTTGCCCATTAACGAACTTGATCGAGATTTTCTACCCTTTGATTTCTATGTATCAGTTTGGAAGAGATTTGTGCAGAATTATGGAAGTTATCGTGGCCATAATAAAATTTATATATATATAAAGTATTTTACTGAGAGTTGTTTTGGGTTCTAGGGGTTATGATCGGTGTAGATCTGAAAACATTTTTCAGAAATTCCAACATAGGGGAGATTGCAATTGGTGGTATTTCATACGAAATCTACCTAAAATGAATAATTAGCGGCGCTCAATTTAAAATTTTAATGTTACTTCTATTTGAGAATGATTGTTTTCGATTGTATAGCTGAGATTCTTAAAAAAAAATATTATTCTTAAAATTGTGCCTCTTTCAAAATTTTCTAACAAATAATAATCCAAAAAATAATTAAATATTTTTTTTCTCTAAAAATAAAAACTTTAAATTGCATTAAAAAATAAAAATGTATAGTTAATCATTTTCTACTAAATATATTACTGTGAAATTAATATGTATATACTCATATATAAAACTATCATAAGCAAATACAAATGATCATCTACAAAAGTGATATTTAAATTATAAATGAAGCTTTTGCAAATAAAAAAAAAGGAAATTTTATCCTTTAGGGAAATAAAATTAAAAACACATCATCCGTTCAAGCGAAACAAAGAAATAAAAATTCAGTGAACATCGAAAAAATGGAATTATTTTTGTATCCAAGATGATATTTTTTCACACTGAATAGTCAAAAACTCTTATTGAAATATTGTTTCTTGTTATTAATGGCATCTTATTTATTTTTAAATATATAACAAGTGTTAGCTAAATGTTTACTATAAGCAATCTTATGTATATGTATATATATATATTTCTGTTTGGACGAAGTGTCACCACAACTTTTACTGGCGAATCTTAAAATATCTTACACTTTTGAAGAAGAGAAATCATATTGCATGTTTGGTGGAAAAATATAAAATTAAAATCACAGTGGCAACCATTTTAACAGAGAAACTATTATTTTCGCAGTACTATATCATAAAAACAAAAAGAATTAAATGAAAATAGTCGGAAGTGTTAAAATAAACTACAATGAATATGTTCTTTTAATTAAAGTATAATTTTAAAACTGGATTTCATAGATTACTATGACTCTGAAATAAGAAAATTTAGGAGGAAGATTTTTTTTTATTAAAGTACGAAAAACTGTGTGGAGTAATTTTTATATTTCAGGACTCAAGAATTTATTTTAAATAAACATGGAGAATGCGAGCTAATGAATTTCCGTTGCAGTTGAAAGACAGCTACAAAAAAAGTTTAACTCTGCTAAATGGAATACTTAAATGACATTGTTTTCATTTCATAATTACGTGCTCATATTCATTAGAATTGCAATTGCCTGATTTACATTTAAATATTATTCAATAAACACTAGTCTGTGACACATCAAGCCAATTAACCTGCTTCTAAAGATAATGTTTTAAGAATTAATTAAGTAATTACGAAGATAAATTGAATTACAATTAATTTTTCTTTTGTAATATGTGCTATCTAATGATAATAAAAGCAAACGAGTGCATTCATGGATTTGACAATAACAAAATGTTGAAGCAACGAGAGGCATTAACTAATAAAACCACGGATTAGTTTCGTAGCATATGTAAATTAATTGCTTAATGTGACATGAAACTGACAATACTTATGCATAAGAATATAATTTTGATGAAAATTTTGGAAAGATGTTAGCTGAAGTACGCTTTGGGAGTAATTTTTGGGAAAATGAGTTTCAAAAAAGAAAAATATGAATGATTAGCGTTTAAGAAAGCGTTTAAGAATGATTAGCGTTTAAGCGTGAATTTAAGATTTAAATTTGACTTAAAGTTTAGATAAGTTGAAAACTGTTTACTATTTTATAGCTGAGATTCTTAAAAATATCCGAGTCTTGAAATTATTCCTATTTAACAAGTTCCATAAAATAATATTTCAGAAAATAATGTTTTGAATTTTCTATTTTGAAAATACAAAATAATGTATAAATTCCATTTTACGAATGGTTATATCGTATAGTTCACTTTTAACTACTAAATATTTTATTGTGAAATTGATATATGTACATATATATATATATATATATATATATATATATCTTTGTTGACACGAAGTATAAGAATAACTTTTACTGAAGATTCTTAAAGTATACTTTTTAAGAGAAGAAGTATTTTTGTCCATGGTTGGTGAATTAACCAGTAGACTCCGAACTTCAGTTCAACACCCGCAATCTCCACTGTAGAAGGATTCGAGATTCCGTAACCTCAATTGCGTATAACGTTTCTGAGAATAAAGTGATAATGGAATATAACAAACGATTCCAATGCGAAATTTAATGGGGAATCAAATCTTAATATTTATTTTTTTTTATTTTTATTTTGCTATTGAAAAATGAAAATGAATCAAAGCATGTAAAAGAAAAAAAAAAAAAAAAAAAAAAAAAAAAAAACCCGCAGACATTTGAATTTTGTTTGGTGGCGAATTCGGACTAGTGTGGATTTCACCTGTTAAGCGAAAATACGTCACAAGTAAATAAATAAATAGAAATGCTTAATTCATCTTTAACAAGTTAAACTTAAACTTACACTATGTGCAAAACTACTTAAAAGATGAAACAATATTAAAAAGATGTTAAATTACTTTAATACCTTAGTACTTTCAACTATAAAAAAAACATAGTCTTCATCAGAGAAATATAAGAAATACAATTGTTATTGACGTTAAAAAATCTAATTAGTGCCAAAATAGACCCGATCCCGGAAGATGAAGTTTCTGGAGTATATATAATTCCACTGAAAACAGAAAATATTTTTCTCGAATACATAGGAATGACTTCACGTAAACTTAAAGTCCGCATTAAAGAACATTTGTGAGATTTAAAGTATAACCGACCTTCAACAGCCCTGTCAAGACTTAACCAGAAGCAGAATATACAAGTTAATTTCGAAGACGCAAAAATTATATATCACTCAAAGAATTATTATGATTTAATCATCCGCGAATCAATAGAAATTATTACTAAAGAAAATACTGTTTGCAATGACGTTTTATCCTACAACATACCCAGAATTTGGCTCAGTTTACTTAAAGAATCATAAAACGAGTAAATTCCACTTCCCTATATCAATGTTTTATTTTCCCAATGTTTTCCGGATCTAAAAATTAACTTCCACTTTCACTCCTTTCGTCACCATCTACGTGAATTTTGAAAATTAGACGTCAATAACAACTGTATTTCTTTAATTTCTCTGACGAAGACTATGTTTTTTATAGTTGAAAGTAGTAAGGTATTAAAATAATTTAACATCTTTTTAATATGGTCTCATCTTTTAAGTAGTTTTGCACATAGTATACGTCACAAGTATTCAAAATAAACTTTAATGCACATTTTGGTTTAATTAAAGTATTATTTTAAAACTGGAGTTATTAGATTAGTATTAAATACGTAAATTTGAGAGGAATAATTTTTTTAATTACAAAAAGTTGTGTGAAGAGTTTTTTTTTTTTTTTTTAAATTCATGACTTAAAATTTTACTTAAATAAAGATAGAAAATGTGACCTAATGAATAGCAGTTGAAGTTCAAAATCAACTATCAAAACGTCTATCGTTGTCTCATGGAATACTAAAATGATATTGTTTTTATTTCGTAATTATTTGCTCATATTCTTTAGAATTGTAATTTCCTGATTTACATTTAAATAATATCCAATGAAACATCATTCTGTAAAACAAAAATGCAATTAACCTGATTGTAAACAAAATGATTTAAGAATCTGTTAAGAAATTACGAAGACAAAATGATTTATAATTAAATTTTCTTTTGTAATGCATGTTAAGGAACGATAATAAAAACTACCTAATGCATACATGGATTTGTCAATAAAAAATACTGAAACAAGACAGATATTGATTAATAAAGCAACTGATTGGTTTAATTGTATATATAAATGAATTATTTAATGAATTCGGCATAAAACTCAGTGTACATATTTATAAAGAGATAAATCTACATGAAAACTTTTGAAAGTTGTTATTTGATGTGCGCCGTTTGGAAAATTGAATGAAGAAAGGAAGTTAAGAATAATTAATGACAACCAATTTCAGATTTTAACGTGATTTGAAGTTTTAATTTACTGTTTTTTTCCTAATTCTGAATACTGAACATCCACATAAAAAAGTAATAAAATATTAAAAAAATATAGCCACATTTTTTTTTTTTGTTTGTTTGCTCAAATTTTCACGAAAAACGCTTAGAATGTTCGGACCACCTAATATATTCCAATGTATAAAATGTGTAATCAAAATACATTGGATAGAACAAATCATCAAATAAGAAAGAAAAACTATGCTTCAAGTATAGATTATTAAACACTTTCTAAGACATTTAGTATAAAACGTTTAATGAGGAGAAAGATGATATATGTGTACTTAATTTTTAAAGGAAATTTAAAAACCCATTTTCAGCAGTTAGTATCTATAGTAGGGAAAGTATCCGAATTCATTAGTGAAAGTAACATTTTTACTTTAAAAAAAAAAAAAAAAAAAAAAAAAAAAAAACTAAACTAAACTAAAAAGCTTAAAAAAAAAAAAAGATTTATAAAATACTTTTACTTTTATTAAAAGAAAAAATATCGTTTCTCTTGATCGTTGCATATGGGAACACGAAAGAAGTGGAATAAAGTCCAGATGAAGTTGGCTGTTGAAGCTTTACGCTGTAAGGGGATGGTCTATAATTTCTTGGAGTTGACGGAAGCCCGGGAACGGAGCAGAGTGTGTAGATCATTGGTCACAAAGAGGACGTATCTGTGGGCTGTTAATTTTATTATATCCTTGGTCACAAAGAGGACGTATCTGTGGGCTGTTAATTTTATTATATCCTTGGGGCGCTGTCTTTTAACTATTTTAATACCCTCGGGACTAGTTTCTGAGTTCTTTACCTGTCTTTGAAAGTGTTATCATTTGTAAATATTTTCACATTTATCATGCCATTATCTAGAAAATTTTATTAAATATTGTAAAGTTTAAAGTGACTCTTGTTTCTACTTCGTCTACCTACGGCCATTACCACATTTATACACCTCAAGCAATGTGAAAAAAAAATCAGGTAAATTTAAAAACGCATACCACAACTGAAAACGTACTTCTAGCAATTATCGTTTATGCAAGTACCGTGGTCGAATTATTTTGTGTATCCCTGTTTGTGAAAGATAAATGTTATGCACACCATATTCTACAGTCCGTGTCTTGTAGTGCACCTCAATGATGTATATCTATTTCAATATATTTGAAATTGTGTAACATTCTTAAAATACACTGCAAACGATTTTTATCCTTGGTCCATAATAAAACGATATTCTTTTGGGGATCCATGTAAATGTTATACAATACATTTTTAGTAGCCGATATGCCACAGTGAATCCTACACTGTAAAAAAAAAAATATGTAGTTCTACAGATGTAAAGTTACATGCTTACTAAACTTTCACCTGTAACTGTATGAAAAAAGCTGCAAATCTACAAAACTAGTTATTGTAAAGCTACAAAAATCTGTAACTTTACAAATGAATCTGCTAAAATTTCAGTAATCTTACTAAACTTTTATTTGTAACCCTGGCTGGAGTTACATGAAAAGTTCTCGGAATCCCAGTTTCCAAAAAAATTCTTAGTAACCTTACAGATTTTTTGATTTTCGGCGCAAAAGTGTGTCTGTTACATGAAACTTTGTTGTTGCCGTTACATGAAAAGTTCTAGGAATCCAAGTTTCCTAGAAAAACTTTAGTAACTTCACAGATTTTTTTTTACAGTGTAATAACGTATTTAAATTACATGACAATCCCAGTACATTTACATGAGTTAGAGCACGGGCAGGCAGACTTCCAGACAGACAGACAGATAGACAGACACAGAGAGAGGTGGCCAGACAAACCAAAGTCATAAACTCTTTCCAAGTATTTTGGAAAGTATTAAAATTATGAAATGTTGGACTGCATTGGTATTCATATCCTATAATATAAAAATTTAATTTAAATAAACTTGGAGAATGTGAACTAATGAATTGTAGTTCAGTGACAAATATTAAAGTATCTAACACTGTCGGGCGTTGTTAAACCTTTAAAATGCAAGTAATTATGTATCTACAAACTTGAATTGACACCAGAGCTTCCGAGAAATTTTATTTCTAAATAAGGAAATGCATATTACAACTAATTTGAACAAAGTCATAAAGGAAAGAAATATTAAAAAAATTTGGTGCAAATTTTTATTATAAGTGGTATAAATAATACACACCCGCTCTTTAAGTTGCTAAAATAATATTATTTTTATCTCATATTTTTTTTACGCATATTTATTAAAATTTTAATTACTTTCAATTCATATTTCTATGTAAAATATTGAAACACTTTTTTGATGAAAAAGAGAGGCAATTAATATGCCTGGAAACAAAATTATTTAAGAATCAATTGAGAAATTACAAAAATAAATTAATCGTAATGAATCATAATCCTTTCGTAATATGTGACGATAGTAAAAGCAAGTGATTGCATTCATGGTTTTCTTAATTAAAAATGCTGAAGCAGTAAGAAGCATTAATTAGTAAAGCAACTGAATTGTTTAATTGTATATGCAAATGAATTATTTAATGAATTTTCCATAACCCGACAGTACTTATGTACAAAACGAAAGAATTAGCATGAAAAATTTCGGAAGATGTACTTACTTGAAGTGCGCTTTGGGGAAATCTGCCGAAAAAATGCAAAATAAGAATAATTAGTGCCACTCAATTTAAGAATTTTAATGAAACTTGTAGCTTCGTTTTATTGTTCTTCTTTCTATTGTTTAATGGTGATTATTTCTCAAACGCACGTTTCTTTTGAGGGTTACAAAATTATTTAGAAACAATAATTCGAAAATTAAGAAATTAGAAATTTAATTGGAAAGTGCAAAATAAATATCTTTCTAAATTACATTTAAAGTATCGAATATATATATATATATATATATATATTTGAAAAACACATCTGCGTTTCATTTACGATTATTTAATTTCAAGTATATTGGTCTACCGATTATCCGACTTTTGGTTGTGCGATACTTTCGTTTAACCCATCTCACATTCATATTTTACTTTCCGAGTACAACGTTGTTACTACTACGCTAACATATCGAAGGATCTTTGTGGCTATATATCAAAATTACAGAAGATTTCAAGAATATTATGATAATATTCTTGTTTTAATCAATTATATGATGGTATTAATAAAGATTTAAATATGGTAAATCCTAGAACAGTTGAATCTAAAAGCGTAATATAAGGGGTGATCTAATTTTACTACAGAACTCTTTAAAATCTACAACTTTTTACGCTTTATTTATTTACTTGATTCCGCGAATTTATGATGATGAAATAAGATTAAATAAGTGTTTTAAATTTAAAACTGCTACAAGGGAACTTCAGCCTCCAAATTTGAGGACATACTTTGATTTTAAGGACATTTGGTCACCTTAAGTAATGGGCAACACATGCCTACAAAAACAATTAAAATGTATTGAGTGTTGGAAAACAAAAAGAGGCAGATAAAATCCGATTGCTTTTATTATTACTTGATTCTGAAACCACATTTTTTAAATGTATAAGAACATCAACAACAAAAATACGAAATTAAATAGTACATAATTACATAGAATTTTCTCTTTTACCTTGCTTTATATTAATTTATATTATTGCTTTATGATAACGATTATTTACATAGTATTTTACTTTACGATAGTAACTGTTTATTTTATTTATAATGATTTTAATGACAGTTTAATTGTTGTACAATTAGGAAGTGCATTTGATAATGTCCTCTCGTTTATCCGACGATTTCGTTTTTACTTCATTTCCCTGGTCTCATGAGTATGGAATAATCGTGAGCCTACTTTACAAAAGTTAAGTAAAGTGCATGGAATGCGGCATACCATTGGAGCATAAAACAATGCATTTTTGAAATTTAAAGCAACTTACGATAAGTAGTCTATTTTATATAGTTACTTGGGTATCTGACTCGGATCTCCCAAGTTACAGAATATATCGCTCATCCGCAAGAAAAGTGACAAAACTCGTAAAAATTCATTTTGCGTTTTATTCCACGAATAGGTCTGTCATAGGTGCGTCTTGCTACACAAAGTGTTTCATAAGTACAGTTATACGGAAAATCACGTTATTACGCTATAGGTCCATTTATGACCAGACCATAGAAGAGGGGTGGAATTTGTCTGGAGGTAAAATTACACAACCCTCCAAACCTCATTC
Organism: Maratus speciosus; assembly: GCA_963932465.1. Lineage (NCBI taxonomy): Eukaryota > Metazoa > Arthropoda > Arachnida > Araneae > Salticidae > Maratus > Maratus speciosus. The sequence continues at coordinate 294,890,512 of OZ010791.1, forward strand.
TATGTCTTCATTCTTAAAAGTTTTATGCTTTTATGCACGTTTTCATTCCTGCATGCAGCGTTAGGTGCTATAATTTCATGTTACAGTTAAATAATGCAAATTTTCTTTCGCTTCTCCTGTGAAATTTACTTTTGTCGATATGTGTCACTTTTCTTGAGGGTGAGCGATATGTGAAATCCATTTTTAAAAAATCATACTCTAATGGATTTTTTACATTTTAGATTGTCCTTTAACAAAACAACACCAAAAAGCATTTTTATGTAAAAAATATGAATTACACATTCAAATAAAGTTTAGAAAATTTTGAAAAGAGATACTGTAAAAGAGTATTATCAGCATGCCAGGAGTTATTAGCCAAAGAAATCACGGAACATTTCACTATTTACTGAAGCCTGTTTGATTTTGATAATTTCAGTGATTTAAGCATGCAGTTCGATTAGATGCCTATTTATTTGTGATATATATATATATATATATCATCACTACTTTAAAATACAAAAACACCATAACTCCGAAAACAAAGTGTATATCTGCAATATATAACTAGAAAAAACTCATAAACTTTCTAAAATACAGGTAAAAAACAAACAAAAACACAGACAAATAACAGTCTGTTCTTCATCAGTGGGAGGCAGACAGACCTAACTCCACTCCCTCTGTTAAAAGTCTGCAGGTTTCTGAACACACGTCCATCCTGCACTCAATACAGAAAAAACTATTGTCATTTAAGAAACTAAATTCAAAGAGGCTAAAATAAATCAAATTTATACAAAACAAAGTATAATTTAAAATACAAAAACAAAATTCCTTAAAAAAATAATTTTTTAGAAAATTACTTTAAAATTTGTAATTTAAATATAAACAAATAAAATTAACTTAACATGTATGAATGCATAAGAACGTGCACCCTCCCAAACCTGCAAGGAAAAATTTCAAAAACATGAAGGCAGTACCTGTATAATGTTCTTCGCCTGTCAATAACAAAACTATTAATTGTTAACTATTTACAAGCAAGTCTTGAATTGAGAAATAGACATTTGATGTTAGTTCGATTTTTTGTTTAAATGTTATTTGTTACAAAATATTTATTACAAAAGGGAATATGTCTAATTTCAAGTAGATATATATATATATTTGTTACTGAATTATACGGCAAAAATCACAGGTTTGTCAGTTTTGGTTGCTAAAGTCATCTTTTGAATTCAAGAGTCATACAGACCAGAACATTCACTTAAAAAGAAATCCAACTCATTACAAACTGCGATTTAATCGGCATTTGAATGTAGCACTTTTTTACTGTTAGCCAGCGTCATAACTTATAAGCAAGTAAGGGCGCTACAAAATCGTAAGAGGGCATGGGCTATGATAATTTACTGCCTTATTGATAATAAAAGTAAGAAAAAAATGAGAAAAATTTTAAGCATTGATTAATCAAGCTATTGAATATTTAACTTTATAATTAAATGACTTAGTGAATATGTCATAAAATACGGTATATTCCTGTTAATTGGGACACGTCGATTTAAGCAGATTTGCACCGATAATGCGATTTCCCCAATCATCGAAAAGGAAGTTAATGGTAATTTTCGTTTTTGTTCTAGATATTTTATCCCAATTGAGCGGGGTTCCGATTAATCGAAATCTACTGTATTGTTATATATTATGTAAAATACATGATAAGTTATACAGCCATTTAATTTGAGAAAGAATGCAGCTACAAATTATAAAAGTGTAATCTATACACATAAGTGAGTATGCGTTACACAGTGAGACCACTGGCAGGCTCCTATCGGCGAAATGCCGAATTTAGTGATTCTGTCTTGGAAGCTTATTGTTGATGTGAGAAAGAAGTATTATAAAGTTCTTTAGTGTCATCTATTTAACATTTTAATGCATGATTTTTTTATTTTGTTCGAGAAAAATTATATTTGAGTCTATTTTTGTTGATTATTATCTACAAAAATAGTGAAAAATCTATCTATGTTTCTGTTGGATATAATGTCATAATGTCACTCTTGAGTTACATAACAAAAATTGCTCAAAAAATGATAATTTTAAATTATATACTTACTTTAAAGTATTTACAAAGCACAATAACAACTATTCAACACTGTAAAAAAATAATGCCAGTTTTCCGGTAGGAATCGGAAAAATAGTTGCCCTTATCGTACCGAAATAATTTCCAACCCAGCTGGGAGTAAAATCCGTAAAATACCGTTTTACTGACTATTTCCTTATTTTTACAGATTTTATTTCGAGCTAGGTCGGAAATTATTCCGGTACGATAAGGGCAACTATTTTTCCGATTCCTACCGGAAAACTGGCAGTATTTTTTTTTTACAGTGAAATATAGTAATTTTTATAATGCTTTTGATAGTTTACAAAATTAATAATTAACACATTGTAAAGATGTAGAAAAACACCAGCCGAGCAAGATGCAAGCAGTATGAACAAAAGATCACGTGATAAAAAATCAGATAGAAAACGGTCTGCAAGACCTTAAATGCATGTTATCAAACGTAAGTAACATCTAAGGGTTCACCAAAAGACCAACAGATAGCGCCAAAGGGTAAAGCAAGTTGGAAATTGCACGTCAAACGTGGCAAATGTGGTGCGTTCGTACTATAAATAGTTTTATAAATATTTTTTTGCACTGCATATTTTACTGAATCCAAAATTTCACATTTTCCTTCCAAGTATTTTTCAAATTATGCTTGAAAAACGGCAAAATGATGGTTTAAGGGGTCGTCTAGGAAGAAGTGACTAGATATTTTGAAATTTCTTCTGCTATCCTGTAATCTAGCAGTCTCCATTGACTGCTTAAGATGCTTTGATCAAGAAGGAAGCTCTCTCGGTCAACAATCGAGTACCGAACTTTAATTTGGATACAGCCCCTAAAATACTCTCGTTTTAAAATAAATAATTTCTCGGAAACTTATCGTACAAATTATATAAAAATTTGTTTTTAGGCTAATTGAAGGGTGTAGAGTTCATTTATGCCGTCATAATTATGTACTGCTATTGTAAAAAACAAAGTTATGGTTTGTTTTAATATGTAAATGGCCCCCTAAGAAAATTTTAGATACATCATTTAAAAGTAGACTTTATTACCAATCGTGTGGTACCAGTAACTTTCTTCTACGATAATTTTTTGCAGAGTTAATAAGGTGTGTTTACTTTTTTTTTTTCCACGACTGTACATTTTAGTGCACTTCATAAGTGCAAATCAATTTCATTCTGTTCGAAAGGCTAAAATATCATTAAAATGCACTTGAAATATTTTTTTTCTTCATTGGCCGTAATGTAATGGAAAATTTTGACTGTCCCTGTCATTAAGCTATACATCCGATTTTCATAAAATTTGAAACGACTCGACAAAATTTTGCAACGATTATATGTTTAAAATTTCAGACCATTCAGTTGGGTAGTTTTTGCTCTGTTATATGCGGACGGACGGGCACACAGACAGACGGACCGAACAACGACTATAGGTGCTATGTATTTACATAATTACGAACGCACGTAAAAAGACAGTGTAACTCCTGAGTTACACTATGCCTTTAAGGGTTAATCGGGAATAATAATAATCCAACAAACAAAATACATACTAAATATACACGTTATCATCCTAATAATCTTTTAAACTGAACATCGAGACTATTCTACGTTGACAATTTCTTATAAAGCATTCGAATGACGTTATAAAATTTTGTACTTCACAAAAACAATAATCGATTTTCAATTGATTCAAAAAAATTTAGGCATGTGAGTGACAACCTATTATATCTTTTTATCAACAATTCAAAAGACCTCAACCGAAAACAATTTCCTTCAAAATCACGCAATATTTATCAAATAAGAAATCGTTGACGAGACACTTATGTCAGCGAATAGTTTGGAAAGGTAGAAATTGTTTCATTTCGTAAGCAATATCTTGCGAATGAGATTTCCAATCAAAAGAAGAAAAAAGGGGAATAATACTTGTGTTACACAACATCTGGGATCAATTTTTACGAATTTTGATGCTTTAAAGATGAAATTCTCTGCTAAAATAATTCACTAAAGAAATGATTTTTTTGCAAAATCATCACATTTGTAATACCAAGTTTTTCTTTTACCGTTATTGAAAATATGTGTCCTATCTTATAATATTTATTTTGTTTAGAAATTTTCTTTATTTTTAATAATTTTTAAATAAATCGGTTAGAAGTTTTGATATATTTTATATAAAAATATTCTTCTACACCTGTTTTGCAACATGTAATAAATGAATAAATTGTTTTAGAGCGATAACATAAATGGAAGAATGCCACTAAGTGTTCTTAAGTTTTTTTTTGATTCGAATACTTAAATAAGAAATCTACAAATTTTAAAATAACAACAAAATTGCAATTGTCTTTATGATATTTTTTAAATGTCTCAATATGGAGGATTTCACCAAAGGTTACAAACATAATATTATTAGAGGAAAAGAAAGAAGGCTTAATAATTATAAGTTTCGATGATTTTTCTTAGACTCCAGACTTATGACACAATCAAGGGGCACACTTTGATTCGTTTACGTTTACACTCTGATAAATCACATAAATTTTTACGTTATTAACTGTTTATGTGGTTGTTTTGTTAACATTTACTAATATAGTTATAAAGTGTTTATTTCTTCGGTTTGACTGTCTTCCGTCTGTCGTCGATCTGTGATCTAACTCTCGTAAATTTACCCCGATTGCCATATGGTTCAAATTTGTTATTAAAGTTAACTATAACATAGCCTCTATTGAAAATGGAGCATGTATCATTTATATTTCGTTTATACGGGTTCTCGAAATTTTTCATTAGATTATGGTTTATGAGGAAAAACCGTTTGCAGTGTGTTTTAATAATGTTATACTAGTCCAAACATAATGAAATTGATATGGATTTATCAGGTGCACTAAAACATGCCTTCCGTAGAATTCATAGGGTTCATTCAATGGTAAATCATCCATTTACCATTCATTTACATGGTTACACAAAATAATTCCGTCACATAATAGTGTACGGGGAAATATCTTTTTGCAGTATATATTTTAATGATATTATATATTTCAAGCATAATGAAATAAATGAACGCTAATAAGTTACACTACACACTGTAGAAAATTATGGACATCATTTACCGTTCATTTAATGGTAGAAAAAAATTCAATTATCGTGCTACCTGTATAATATCTGGAAGTTCGTTTTCAGCTGTAGTATACGTTTTTAAGTAAACTACTTTCTTATAATATTATGTGGTGTGTATAAATTCGATAAATCGCATACAGGTCTACACAAAACAATTTGTAAGCGTTACTGTCTATAGCCGTGAATTGGTTAACGGCGATTTTTAATCGTATTATGTATTTTCCAGCTCAGCTGCTTTTAGTATACTTACAGATTTTCGTAAAATATAAATAAATTCATAGACAGGACCACACTGACAACTTGCCACGTTATCGTGTGTAGATGGTATCTTCTGGAATTGTGTCTTTAGCTTTTACCACACGTTTTTTACTGTAATTTACTTTTAGCTTAGTATGTGGTGTGTATGAAAATCTATACATTACAAGGCTGTACAAAGAATTTGAGTGCATTTGCAAATATTGCTGAAGGCGAATTATCATTTATTATGAATCTTCTAACTGAACTAAATTACGTAATACTATATATTAAATATACAAATGTATGCGCTGATGCACAAAAGAATACGACTAACTTTTCGACTGTTGGGTTTTCAACTGTACGTTTTCTAATTTTTTTAAATTTAAATATCTACTTTCACTTTGTTAAACGATGATATTTTATTAGAGTGTTTTGGGATTGTTGGAAAGGACTTCATAATTTATGCTTGATGCATGATTTTTTTTTTGGGGGGGGGGAGGGAAGTGCCTATGACAGGTTAAGCACGTAAAACTATTTTCAATTCGCATTTTGCTGACATTGTTTATGAAAATAATTACTTTTGTATAACACAAATAAAAATTTTTTAAAGTTTTCGAATTCTAATCAATTTGGCTGCTGCATGCTAGTAAAAAACTATAAAACAGTTTTTAAAATTTCAAATTTGAATGAAAATAATCTCCGCAGTTTGTTAAAATAGATATTTTTGAAACTTCTATTTTTTATATATACAATACAAATACAATACAAATTTTACATATATTATATATACAATACGAATTTTATATATATATGTATATAAAGTTAAGGAACAGGGACTGGATGCTTTCGGTTGAGCACGGTTTGTCGAATATCTACTAAAATTATTGGCGAATTGTTCTTGAACTTTTGGGATGTAAAGAACATGTTCGATTTCATATTTCTCGGTGAAGATTTAGTCATGAGGACAATTAGGGGGATAATAATAAATTTAATAATAAAATAATATTTGCAATCACCTATGTAACAGAAAATGCTGAAAATGGTTTGTCATTGTGTTAAATGATTATGTGGGTCCTGTTCAACGCTTGTGTGCATTTGTGTAAGCATAAGCACTCATATTCGTGAAGATATTATTGTGTTTATGAAAAATTCCAAATTTTTTGTTTATAGCATACAGAGTTTTCAATCATATTTAAGACAACTTTCCGAAAACCTGACAAAGATCGGACAAGTCAAATATCGCGAAAATTCACAAAGATAGGGGCGATATAGCGAGTTGCTTTCTGAAAATAGCTTTATTATAAGGGATTTTACATAACTTTTCAATCAGATCACTATATCTGTCTCAGTTTTAACAATATTTGACTGAACGCTTTATAGAAGTTGCCCAAAATAGCTGGCTACCAAATTATGAAATAAAAATTTTGAAATCTTTTACGCATGCGCAGTTAAAAATTATTTCATTAAAAATGCCCATATCTCTTCAAATACTCAATATATTTATGTTTTAATTGCAGTATACTGTTGCTACTGTTCTTTGTCAGGTTTTCGGATTAAATTTGGTTGAAAACTCTGTATGATATAAACAAAAAACTTTTGAATTTTTCACAGTCACAATAACATCTTCACGAATATGAGTGCTATGCTTATGGAAATGCACACAAACGTTGAACAGGACCCAAATAGTGATTTAAGACAGTGAAAAACCATTTCCAGCATTCTCTGTTGCATAGATGATCGCAAATATCATTTTATTATTAAATTTATTATTAGCCCCCTAATTATCCTTCCGACTAAATCTTCACCGAGAAATATGAAATCAAATATGTTCTTTACACCCCAGAAGTTCAAGAACAATTCGCCAATAATTTTGGTAGATATTCGACATACCGTGTACAATCAGAAGCATCCAGTCCTGTTCCATATATATGTATATGTATACACGAAGTTAAATAATTAGGAATACATTACGTTAACTTAAGACTGAGAGCATTCAATTAAGCAGAATATGCTTAAAATACAAGGTACCCAGAAATAGATACTTAATCTTAAAATATATACTACATATAGATATGAAATAACTGGTATGTTTATGAGTCAGCTCTTAAATTATGTATACAAAAATTAAAAAAAAAGTCAATAGATAACGCTGCTCTTTCTCAAACTACAATAAGGCTCAAACTGACGTGCGAAACTGTCTAAGTCGCCCAGTTCGTTGGCTCAACGATGGTAATTGTTGGAAATCGTTGGGAAGTGATAGGATTGATGTGGCTACAATAAACAAACAGTGACCTCTGTAATTTGGAGCGTATCTAAGCATCAAACGTCTGGATCACTGTTGGGCCTTTGTTGGCAAACAGTTCGTTGGTCAATGGTACGGCAGGGAGACATTTCTTACTGTGCGACAATGTCGGACAACAATTGGTGAATATTAGCGCAACTATTTTTCTGCTATTTTTGTGAAAAGTTCTCAATTTTTATTTATACACTTTAGCTATTAAAGCACAAAAGAAAGTTTTGCATTAACTTGAGAATTCTCCAGCTAGAATTTCTTCCAGCTAAGATATAACTGCTTCATCTATTGACAAAATTTTGCGCTATTTTGAAGTTATTATGTACAAAATTTATAAGCTACCTAATAAATAAGTCGCTGTCATCTTTATATTTATTATAATTAATGATTTATCGAGTTTTAAAATTGAGGCGCTTCTTTTTAAACACCCTATATGCACACTATTTCAGACAGCTAAACATTATACCAACACACTGTCTGAAAACTAATCATGTATGTTATCAGGCATTATGAGCAGCATTTAGTATTACTTTTTGTAATCACTGTTAAAATAAGACTTTTTTAAATTACTGTATACCTAAAGTTATCTTATAAATATATCACTTATTACAAGAAAAGGAATTTTAATAAAGTATTTAACATTAGGCAAATAAAAAGAAAAAAAGAAAAATCTGATTTTTATTTTAACCACTGAGTTATTTGACAGATTGATGACGATTGTTAAATTTACCAAGTTTCAATCAATGAATTTAATCAATAACTTATATTACATTTTTAAGAATGCACTTAAACAAAATATGTTAACACTATTTCTACCAAGAGGTGTCAAAAGGTACCTTTCAAATTTTAACTTAAAATTATTCTCCGAGTTTAATTTTTTCTCCACAATTATTTTTTTTTACTATTCCTACAATAGTTGTTAAATTAATTCTGCTATATCATTTTCTTCCAGCTGATCCTGGATGGAAAAATATGAATATGGTATACCTATTTCTACCATGGGGTGTCTTTTGATATCCTGAGTATTTCATAACAGTGTCTATTTTTAAACGTTTTTACGCATAAATATCAACATTTTACAGCATCATATCAATGACAATCAGATTAGAGAATCCCGATTTCAGTTATAACAAAAAATACAGGAGTTGCTGAAAAACTTTGATATATTCGCTTGTTTCCCACCATGTTACATTTTAGTGTTGCATTTGCATTGGAGTGACTAGTTATAAAAAAATTGAATGACTTGTTTTATCTTCCAATTCTGGTAGGGAGTTCGATACACATCAATTTTGTTTTAATTCTGGAAATTTTGAATAACACATTGCTGAAATTAGCATTGCAGATTTGTAAGAAGTAAAACAGTTTGTAATACTGGTGGTTATTCCTATTTCATATAATTTTTTTACAAAAAAACATAAATAACCTAATCTTAGGGGAGCCTAGGGAGGGTTGACATACTTTTTACAAAATGATTTTTTTATTTTTTAAATATCGAACGTAGAATAAAGTTTTAGTTCATTTTATTCGTTATAAAATCAGTTATCAAAATAAAATTGCTACATAAGTGTAATATATATGAAATTTGAAAAAATGATTGATTTTAATTAAGAAAAAATAATGGGTCAAGGCGCCCCACATATGCACCGTAAAAAAAAAAAAAAATAATAATGCCAGTTTCCCGGTAGGAATCGAAAAAATAGTTGCCCTTATCGTACCGGAATAATTTCCAACCCAGCTCGGAATAAATTCCTCAAAATCGGAATAAAATCCGTAAAATACCGTTTTACTGACTAGTTCCTTATTTTTACGGATTTTATTCCGAGCTGGGTCAGAAATTATTCCTGTACGATACGGGCAACTATTTTCCCGATTCCTACCGGAAAACTGGCAGTATTTTTTTTTTACAGTGTGGGAGGGTTGACCCACTATATGGGATGCTTGACCCACTTTGTTTTATATTGAAATATTTGTGAAGAGAAATAAAACCATTTAAAAAAAGCAAAATAACTTTATGCCATATGCTTTAATTATTACTAAAAAATATTTTTGAAAACATGATGCTTAAACAAATCTGTTTAGACGCAATCGCAAGTCAGAGGAGAAAAGCTTTGTTTTAAGAATGATTTTGTCTGAGCAGGTATAATTGTACAGCAGGGAAAATGAAATTTTAACATTTAAGACAATATTCCGTTAGATACAGGTTCCGTTTTCATAGGATTTCATGTATTATTATGTTCAGATTTAGGAGCTACTGTCCCGCTTATTTTTTATCTCCTCGACCTACTTTTTGTGTCACTCGATCTGACAACTCCAATTGTCAATTAGTTTGGCTTCATCTCACTGTATTCATCCTTAGGATTTTTCTACATACCTTCCTAAAGTTTTTCGATCAATGCTATGGTCTTTTGCAACCGCATGAGTACTTAACTTATCATTAACATAGTTTAACCCTTTCAAATGCAAAGTACTTTCAGTTCTAAAATGTTGAAATAAATTATTGACACCGCAATTCACGAATAAATTTATTTGGAAATAAAAAAAAGACTACATTTCACATACATATTAAATGAAAAATATTTTTGCAAAATTCTGGTGCCAATGTGACGTTTGAGAATTAAAATTAAATGGTTTCATAAACATACCACTGCCCCTGAACGGGTTAAGACTGCTGCAAAAGCACTTTCTAGTAATTTCCACTGTTTTTTTTTAACCTAGTGTAAGAAATATTGAAATGGAAAAAAGTCCCTATTAACTTTCCCATTTATGTTAATTAAATATTTTTTCTTGCAGTGAATATTATAGAAATTTTTCACACCTATCTTTAATCAGTTTTAAACATTTTCTTTTCCATCCCCCTATTTTACTGTAGCTTTACAGAATAAATTTACATTCATTTTTATATATAACCATTAACCTTTCATTATGCACAGTATATATTAAAAGAAATTCCAAAGAGATTTCCAAAACCACTTAATTAAGGGAGCCTTAAGCATCTGGTCAACCCTTCCTCACATTGACTGGGTCAATCCTCCCCACATAGCCCTTTTCAAGAATAGTACATTGTTAGGTTAAGCCCGAATTAGTGTACAATCTTTATGCATGGAATGAAAGCTCGATATTTCTTCGTTACTTAAAACGTACTTACTTAAATTTCTATGATATATTTTATCTGAAAATAGCTTAGAAAATATTTCTAAAAAACACAACTTTTAGGTTGAAAACGCTTCACAATAGATTTTTTCCACACGTATTTTGATTATCTGTATGAAACAAAGGCTGTTGTTTGAGCATTCCAGTAGCTTTGGTTGAAACCTATTGATAAATCTCTGAAATTATTTTAAATATGAAAACTAATGGATGGGTCAAACCTCCCGTATCGTCAACCCTCCCTAGACTCCCCTATTTATTTTTTTATTTCTAATTCTACGGATGTCCCGAATTAAAAGAAAGAAGGAGTTATTGCAAAAAATAAATAACGCAAGTAAATAATGCTCTGAAATTGACAAAAGCTTACAGTCTGAAAGTAAAGATGAGTTGAATGATTCTTTCTATAAACTTGTTTTGGTATCAAAAGTACGGAACAGATTCATTGAAAACAGTCATAACTGTTATAAAGTAGCTGCAAATATCACAGTGGATAAACAGCTAACTTTTTTCAAAGAAAGCTACGTGTCGGTTTACCCAATACATGCCGATTAAGCCAGGTAAATTTGACATAAAATTTTGGTTGGCATCTGATGTGAAAAGAAAATTTGTTGTGAATGGATTTCCGTACATAGGGAAAGACAAAATGCGACAGATATAAATTTCATTGGCTGAGTCCATTGTTTTGAACCTGGTTCAATTATTTACTGGCAGTTGCAGAACCGTTATCACTCACAATTTTTTCAAATGTTCTTCCTTGGCAGCAAAGCTTTTGGAAAAAAAAATCTTTAGTTGAAACTAACATAGAACTGCCAAAATTTGCAAAAATACGAAAGGTTAAAATGGAACGCTTTACAACGCCGTTTTATGTAACTAATAACTGTACTCTAACAATCTATAAAAGCAAACCGAAGAAAAAAGTACTGTAAAGTTCTAGATATAAATCTGTAACAATGAAAAAACAAACAATAAACGGAATTTGCAAGTACATCAAATGCCATAGATAGCCTATGGATGTATTTTCCAATAGCCTCGATTTAGCCGGAATAAACGCATGGGTTCTGTACACAGAATGACAGGAGAAAATATTTCACATAGAGATTTTTTATTCCAGTTAGGAGAAGAACTTGCAGCAAAATATAAAAAAATGCCTAGAACGTTCATCAGTCCAAATTCATATCCTTTTCAAGTAGACAAAAAAGTTCTAAACAATGCATTACTCAGGTAATATAGCAAAGAGAACTTGCTTGCAATGTAAAAGTATATGTGTGGAAAGTTGGAAAGAATTTAGAAGAGAAACCATTGATTTGCAAAAACTGTGGTATTGAGTAACGAAATAATTTTATTACAATGCTGTTTTTATGATTACTGTTTTTTTGTTACAAAGATTGAATTTTATAAATGAGACAAATGTTTGCTAAGTTAACAATATTACAATGTTTGATTATCTTTCTAATAAAAAAAATGAAGGATATAATATTTTTAAATTATTGTTCCTGTTGAGGTAAACATGTTTGATTACATATATGTATATATTTATATTTTGTAGATTTATGAATTAAGATAGAATTAACAATTAAATTAAATAATCTCTAAAAAATACACATCAATGTACCGATAAATATATTCTCAAATTATCTATATTTAAGTTATAATTTGAAATCCGATCAGTTTTGGGAATTATTTGCATTCAAACGCAAAGATGTCAAAAAACACCTTTTGGTCGAAATAGGTATACACAAAATCGTGGTAGAAATAGCGTTAAACTAACTTAATTTTCAATGAAATAGGGAAGTGTGAAATACATTTGATTTTATGTCAATACTTCCTGAAAAATGTAGCATATCAGCACCACCTGTTAGATGATTTACACAAAAATCTAATTATCAACAACTTTGGCAACTTCTAACTGAATCTGAAGTTTGATGAAATTCCGTGCATTAGTTTTTTAGATAGAGCTATTGATGAAATTGTAAAAGTTTCTGCATAGCAGCGCCACCTGTTGGGTGATTTACACGAAAAATTAATTAGGACCAATTTATAACAGGAAGTAACTGAATCTGAAGCTTGATGAAAATTCATGCGTTAGTTCTTGAGATATAGCTATTGCGATAATCATGAATAATGCAACATAGCAGCGCCACCTGTAGGGTGATTTTCACCAAATTGTAAACAGCACCTAACTATACTCTGGACTAACTGAATCTGAAGTTTTATGAAAATCCGTGCAATAGTTCCTGAGATATACCTGTTGCTATAGCTATTAATCGTGAAAAATGCCACATAGCAGTGCCACCTGTTAGGCGATTTTCACCAAAAACTAATCAGGACCAGATTATATCAAGATCTAACTGAATCTAATGTTTTGTGAAATTCCGTGCATTAGTTCTTGAGATAGAGCGCCCACAAAATTTTTGTCACATACAGACTCACTAAGTGACAGACAGACTCACAGACAGACATTTTCTAAAAACCATCACATCGTGTTCAGGACATTCTAAAACGTATAAATCCGTCGGAAACGGGAAGTCGAAAATTTTTACGAATCCAATACATTCTTCTTGTAAAGATAGAAGAAAGTAAAAAAAAAAAAAAAAAAAGAAAGAAAATTCTAACTATCCAGATTTCTAACAGACTGACGATAATTACTTGCTTCATATTATTTTCTGACTGATATTATACTTACTTTTAAGCATGCTTAGAAAATATATTAAATACAACATTGCAATAAACTATGAATACGCAAGACACATTTCATGTCAAGTTAATAAAAATATAATAACTCTGAAAATTTCTGAATATACACAACTATTTATCAGATCGAAGTTCTGTCTTTTAAAGCATAATTTTCAGAAAAATTTATTTAGAAACATATCATCTTTATCTAGATTTAAAAAAAGGAAAGGCGAATTTACCGATTCATAAAAAACGACATAACCATCTTAATCACTGTTTAAAATTTGTCAAATTGTTTTTCTTAAATAAGTCTGAGACATTTTGACAGTTATCGTATAAAATAGCTTACTTAAGATTAAACTTTACTACCAAAGACATAATTACAAAAAGAACATTTTAAACAAAGTGTTAAAAATAGCATAAGCATGTAAACATTTTTACGAGCAAATTAATTCCTCCTAGGAATAAAATTAAGCTTATTTAAAAATGTTTAACAGGTCGAAGCGAGTTTTCCCACGGAAAAAAAAGTAACATTAAAGAATTAAAAATTTGTTTTATTTCAATGAAGATAATAAGAATGAATTTGGGAATTTATTTCAAATAACAACTGAGAACGATGATCATAATTTGTGTAGTTATTAACTGGGCATGAATAAAAGTTAGAGAAAAAAATATTTCGAAATCTGGATTTAGAATTATTATCTTTGTTCATTGCGTATTGTTAGAAAATTGCAAACACATTCTTTAAATTATGCAATAAAATTATGAATACTAATATTGTAGTGCTGTTGTTGATAAATATTTATGATGGTAATATACTTATTATGTTGTTTAGTAATGCATAGCATCGCATCGCTTGATGTTACGAAACGAGTAACAAAATGAGCATTTATGAATCAAACATCAATTTTCATTGAAGTAAAAGGGAGGATTTTGAGAACTATCAATCAGAACTATCTTTAAAGCTGTGTGAAATTTTTATTTCAAAGAAATGTTTAAAATTTAATTACATAGCTAGCATAATTTTTTTTTAGTTTCATTTTACAAATAACAACCCCTCCTCCCCCCACCAAACCACAAAAAAAAAAGAAAAAAAAGAGAGAACACTGTATACAGCAAAAATTATTATAATTTATAAAATTACGAAAAAGGTTTAGTTTTAATAAAACTGATTGTACTTTTAAGAGATATAAAATTATTGAATGGCTAATTATTCCATAGAATGACTATTAATGTGAATGAATATGCTTGTATGAGTAGACATATTATAAGTATGAGTAGGCATATTATAATAAGTGGGTACCGTAAGTCCCTTGACAAAGAGCACGTACATGGTTTCCCTGACAAATTTATTTAGAAAACAGCATTTTTATTTGTATTAAAAATATATTCGTAAATCATATAAAATTTTTAGTAAAGTAGGGAGAGTGCTTGATTTGATACATTTCATAGTTTATCTATGAAAAAAAAGCCCTTTGTCGTTACGATCCGTTAAGGATCAGGGCCTACGGTGACCAACCATGTTTTCTTGACCCTGGACCCTGAGGCGCTATATAGCATGTGCCCCGGTCAGTTGGTCAGACTAACACGGGACCCACAGTGTTTAGTTCACAAGCAAGCTTAGTACTCATTTTTTGGCACCTAAGGGGTGAAAGGCTGAGTTAAACTTGTCCAACCCGGAGTCGAACTTTGGACTTTTTGCGTGGTAGCGTGATGCTCTGACCACTACGCTACTGGAGTTCAATACTTCATCTAACTCTTGTTAATAAAAAATTAATAAAACATTGAACATTTTTAATAACATTGAAAAATTAATAACACATTGTTCTATTTTCATTAGTTCTAGAGCTACAGGGAATGTTCTATAATCAAGCGTCCTCGAATATGAAATATTAGTTCTTTGTTGGGTTCTACTACACATAGTTTGATGGGACTTGCACTGCTAGCTTTTTAAATGAAATTCTGATGATTCCGCTCATTTAAATAAATTTGTAATCTTTTTAAATAATGATTTTATCGTTTATTTTCAAAACTGATTCAGAACTATAGACATTCATTCGTGGAAAATTTAGTAGTAATCATCGTTCAACTGGAACGAATATTTAATAACAAAATTTTTAATTGTTTAGACTCTTGAAATGTATAATTTGATTTTAAGAAATTTCTAAAAATTTAGAGCATTTATAGCTGCCACACCAACTGATGATTGATTTTTAAGGCTCAACCCCTGGACAATTTTAGTTAGAGTATAACATTTTACTTCTACTAAACAAATAACAAAAACAGATTTCATTGATTCATAAAACAAGAAATAAAAATCTGAATCTCTGTTTAACATTTGAAAATTCTTTTTTAAAATCGATATTTGTAAAGTTTTAACAGTTAATGCATGGAAATAAACTGTTTAAGATTATATTTTATTAACAAAGAGCTTCTCATAAAAAGAACATTTTAAACAAAATATTATAAATAGTATAAAGATAGAGGAGCTTTTACGAGGAAATTAATGCCTCTTCGGAATAAAATTAAGGCAGTTTAAAAATGCTTAGAGTTTAGAAATAAGTTTGCCGATTGAAAAAAATGGAATATTTTGAAATCATAAATTTACTTTTATTAAAGACACAATAACGACGAGGGATTTTATTCGAAGCAAATGCAGTAGACCCTTGTTATATCACGCCAGTCAGGGGACAAGAAAATGCGATTTATCTGAATGCGCGAAATTCCCAGGGTATTAAATATGAAGATTTATAAATGAAATTTAATGATAAGAATTCATGTCAGTGTTTTTTTATTTGTCTTTAAAAAGTATTTTATTCGTATTACAATTTATCTTATAAAAGTAGCGAATAATTACTCTTATTGTAATTCAGAATAACTCTTATTGTAATTGTTGTTAAATAAAGTTACTTAAAGTACAATTTTCTATAAGGTAAAGTGTCCTAATTTCGTCCTCTTTCCTAATTTCGACCGTATCTACTTTTCCAACAAATAACCCAAAATTTATATTTTCCTCATGTTTGGATGTCTACTGTTTCTTTATGTTATTCTTCCACTGATTAACAGCACATTTCTTTGTGTCTTAATTTAATGTAAATTAAATTATTTACTCATTTTGAAAAAAAAATATTTAGTTATAAGTTAAGCCTCTTTTCTTTGGATTTTTTGAGGAGGACGAAATTGGGACCATTTTTTTTCTTTTGCCACACATAGATACTTTTGAAAACATAATTTTTCGCATTGTTAAAATTTTTGTGTACGAGTTTTTCCTATGTTTCTATGTGCGTGAGTAATTAGTCAATGTAAAATCCAAATTTGGTAGTTTTCACTGAAAATTACAACTTACACGGCCTAAAAGTGACTGGGAGGACGAACATAGGGCACCTTACCTTATTATTATTATTTGGCTATGTTATATTAATCTTTTATTTTCCGGACACGAGAAGAAACAGCTATATATCGAGAGTTGCGGTATTTAAGAAAGAAATGTTTCTTTTCATTAGTAATGTCTTGAAAAATTAAATTTAGTAATTGAAAGTGTCCAAAAATTTCTATTTAATATATTTTCTATACATATGCCCTAATCACGCAATATTTTAAAAAAAAAATCATGAACAGAAGTATGGTCTAATAATATAAGAACACTGTAAAAAAAAAAAAAAAAAAAGTAATTCTATAGATGAAAAGTTACAGAAATCTGTATGCTTACTAAAATTTTATCTGCACACTGTACAAAAAAGATGTAAATCTACAAAACTAGTTTTTGTAAAGCTACAGAAATCTGTAGCTTTGCAAAAGAATCTACTAAAATTACAGTAATCTTACTAAAGTTCTATCTGTAATCCTAGTTGCAGTTACATAAAAAGTTCTAGGCATCCCAGTTTCCTAAACAATTCTTAATAACCTTACAGATTTTGATTTATAGCGCAAAAGTGTACCTATTACTTGAATTTTTGTTGTTACTGTTACATAAAATGTTCTAGGAATCCCAGTTTCCTAGAAAAAATTTAGTAACTTTACAGATTTTTTTTTTTTTTTTTTTTTTTACACCGTAGATGTAATCATAACAATAAAGTGAAATTAAAGAAAAACCTTCCATTGACAACATAAAAGACGATGAAAATTAAAACATGACGCTGCTGAATTTTCCATATTTTCGCTTCCTCTTTTACCGAGTGGAAAATAAACCTCATTTTCAATAATGGTGTTATTGGTTACAGTAATCGTGAATGTACGTGCAAAAAAAAAAAAAAAAAAAAAAAAAAAAAAAAAATCTGGTTGGTATTCGGGCCGTCACCTGTTTCTTCTTGAAATCCCTTGGTAATGACCAAGTGGTTTGGCCGAAATTGCCTATAAGTTTTAGCATTTGTTTAAGGTTTTAAATGTCATGTATATTTTATTTCCCATTGTACACTGTTATAGCATATATATAGTACATATTTCTGTGTTTTAGTTCACTATTTGCTAAAATAAAAAGTTTAAAAAAATTACCTTGAAGATTGAGAAATGGTTAGTTATATGTTAAAGGGAATAATGATAATTCATGAGAAAAAGTTTTCTCAAAAGATGTTTCACAATTTTGTTCATTTGGAAAGTTTATCATCATCACTTTAAATAATCATTTTGTTATTCATTTTCCAAAATTGAATCAGAATTACGGATGTTCAATTATTGAAAGGTTAATAACTACCGTCATTACTCTTAAATTCTAATTAGAAATTTTACAAATTAAAGGTGATTTTCACATTTTTATTTCCTTTGGAAGTTTGCTAATTTTTAGGTTGTGTACAAAAAGAAAACGCACTATGCAGCCAGATTTCTTATTAAGTGTAGATTAGAGTCCACGACACCTACTTGACTAAGTAATTTTTGTCGATCCGAAACCCGAGCAGAAAACGACACACGAATGATAAGAAAACTAATCATTGCTTAATTCAATTATTTCAAAATAATCTGCAATTTAAAATCTAATATCATTTGTATCTTTTATGTTGAAAAATGAGTAGGGTAGACCGGGGCTAGTTGGCCATAGGGGCATGTTGGCCCAGTTGCGATATTTTTAAAACTTTGCGTTAGATGACATTTGTCAGTCCAACCAAGTATGCGTTGCTTCATTTTCCTCCTCCAACATCAGCACCATTGAAGTCGGAGCATCCGTTAAAGATTTATTGAGAATTTTCAAAATTTTGCAAAGGTGAGTAAATTTTTCCTCTTGTAAATAATCGGTTTTTATTTGTTTGTAGATTACATTTTAGATTTTGATATATAATAATTCAAAAAAATAATTGTTCGTAGTTACTGTAGGGCATGTTTTTTTTATTGAAATAGTTTCAGAATAATTCCTTAAAGTCATGGAAAACAAAAATAGCGAATCGGGGTTAGTTGGAAATTTTGGCACGGGGCAACGAATTTGGCTCTGGGGTATTTGAATTTTGATAATTTTAATGAATTATTTTAATAAACATTTATTATTATTTTAATCAAATTTATTATTAATTTATAGCAAGGAATTATTTTATTAATTAAATTCCTGGTTATTCCAGTCAACCTTTTAAAAAAATGAAGTTATAATGTTGTTTACCTCCTTCCCAAATTAAATCAGCTGCTCCTGTTGTACAAAACATTTATAACTTTCATAATTATAGAAAAATCCCTGTTGGCTTGTCCTACAGGTGCAGGTAGATTTCGAAGATAAGTACTAATTTCACCAAGAATGTAACATATTAAAGGAAATGTGATTTTTTTTCTTATACAAACTCCTCCCCTCCCACACACAGACGCACACTTTCTTTGTTTTTAATTTCTTTTTGTTGTAAGAGTTGCTCCTATCAAAAGTTTGTAAATACAAAAGTTGTAGATAATATTAAGAGGATTTATGATAAATTTAAGTGAATTTGACATCTTCTGAATTCACGAAGTTATGAATTTTTTTATTCTGAAAACCCTATTTTTTGCACTCCTTGAAGCCATTTTTAATTATATCAAAAATCTGTCATGCATAATTTTTTAGCCCTTTTCCTAGAAGTTTTGAAAACTTTAAATTGATTGGATATGTTATCGTGTCCATAGAAAAGTAATAATATATATATATATATATATATATATATATATATATATATATAGATAGATAGATAGATAGATAAAGTTTTGAACTGGGGATGGTTTTGGGCTCTAGGAATCGGTGTAGATCTGCAAATTTTTTTCAAAAATTCCAACATATGGGAGATTGCAATAGGTAGTATTTCTTAGGAAATCTACTTAAAAGTTCGGCCTTCTATTGTTACATACTACCCCACTAAAAGTAACAAATCTAACGATCAAAATCTACCTGACTCAGATATTTTTCAATTATTAATAAAAGCCGCTTGTTCCCCCGTCCAGAGAAGAGTTTGCCACAAATAATGCTTTAATAACATCACATTTCATGAAGTGAAAACATCTTACCTGAGTAGTTATTCGTTGAAACTAAGTTATCCTTTCTATCTTCATAATCCATAACTAGTTGGATGTGCCAATCCCAAAACTTTCTTCTATCTTATACATCTTAATATTTCAAAACCTAGTTACACATGTTAATACTTCAATATTATTAGTTCAATACTATACCAACTTTGATTTTCATCTTAAATTTCTGCTCAAGTCAATTAAACGGACTAAAAACGAGTTAATCTATATCATGATATTTGTTAAAATTATTAATTTTTCCTTATTCTGTCGTTATCAGCTGTTTGCGAATAGCCGGCATAGCAGGAAGCGAGTTCCCGCCGCTGCATGAGCCGCCGATGCACAATAGAACTACGAAAAATCAAGAAAAGTATACAAAAATCGCTAGCACGGAGCCCCTTTACCGCGCAATATTTCCAAATTCAAGGAGAACCTGTTGGCCAAAGCCAAAAACAAGCACAAATATTTTGGTTCAATTGTATGCATAATTTTATACTCTGTTCGATGGTACAATAATGAAAATGGCACAGAGATCGGAATTATAGCGCCTCCTTCTTTCGGAATTTTTTCAAGTTCAGGGAGGACTTGTTTGCCATAGCCAGAAACATGCACAAAAAATTTGGTTCAATTATATGGATAACTTCATACACTTTTCGATGGTACAATAATGAAAATGGTACAGACATCGCAATTATAATGCCCCCTTCCGGCAGAATTTTTCCAAATTCAGGGAGGACCTTCGTGACAGGACCAAAAATAAACACATAAAATTTGGTTCAATTCTATGCATAACTTCATACACTTTTCGATGGTACAATATTCAAAATCGCACAAAAATCGCTATTACAGCGCCCCCTACCGGCGAATTTTTTCCAAATTCAGGGAGGACCTGCTTGCCATAGCAAAAAACTTAAAATAAAAATTTGGTTTAATTCTATGCATAACTTCATACACTTTTGGACGGTACAATATTCAAAATCGCACAAAAATCGCTATTACAGCGCCCCTACCGGCGAATTTTTTCCAAATTCAGAAAGGACCTGCTTGCCATTGCCAAAAACTTAAAATAAAAATTTGGTTCAATTCTATGCATAACTTCATACACTTTTCGATGGTACAATATTCAAAATCGCACAAAAAACGCATTTACAGCGCCCCCTACGAGCGAATTTTTTCCAAATTCAGGGAGGAACTGCTTGTTATATCCAAAAACTTAAACTAAAAATTTGGTTCAATTCTATACATAACTTCATACACTTTTTGATGGTACAATGGCGACAGACAGACGGACAGAAGGACGGACGGACAGACGGACACACAGACACAGACATTTTCTATAAACATGTTTTTTGGAATCTCTGACCCCTAAAACATGCAAATCCGTCGAAAACCGGAAGTCGAAAAAAATTTCGATTACAATACTTTCTTCTATTGAAGATAGAAGAAAGTAAAAAGGGCAGTTTCAAGAAACAATTTTTTAAATTATTAGAAGAAAAAGCGCGCCAACTTGCCCCGGTATACCCTATATATATACTATATGTACGTATTCACATTCAATTATATGTGTTTTATATAAAAATATATATTCTGTAACACACTGTAGATTTTCTTTTGAAATCAAATTAATCCGAAATCGACCGGATCTGTTAAAATCAGGTTATCCGGCCCAATGAAGTCTCTATCTCCAGTACCGGAATCAGTAATTCTGCTTTTTCAGATTTTAGTGTCGCCAGGGCCTGACTTAGGCAGTAAGGGTCCCTGGGGCAAACATTATTCGGGGGGGCCCTCTTCGATCTTTTGAAATTTTTCGTGAATTATGTTGAAATGACTAAAACTAAACTTCATACCTGTTGTATGTAGACTAAAATTTCATACCAAGTACTATTCACATCTGTATACAGTATAGCATAAGAAAGATAACTTTAAGAAACTATAGCATAATTTTTTTTTGTTATAGGAATATAAGGATAAATGTGAGCCGTTAAAATGTAAATACAGTTCTCTCAGGCATTATTGGCTATTTGTGTTAATACTTCTTTATTTAACTTAACTTTTGTATTCAATGAACATGCATTTGGGCGATACCACCATATAGAAAGGAAAGTGGTGGCATGCATTTAATAATAATAGCAACAAATTTGAATACTTGTTATGTTGTTACTGAAATCCCCATGATGCCTTAAAGTACTTTGGTATAAAGTTTAATAATATGAAAACAGAAAGCAACAGATAGCAAATGTGCGATATTACTGTAATATTTTAATTAAAATTTGTATTTAAAAAATATATATGAAATCAGTAAGGAAGAAATTAAATATCACAAAATGAAAAACACTTTAAATTGGAATCTGGTCACTTTTGGATATTTTTTATCATTTGGCTCTCCTTTAACTAAAACTTATATCTGCCCTTGGGGGGCCCCCTCAAATCGGGGGGCCCGGGGCAGCTGCCCCGCATGCCCCTGCATTATTCGGCCCCTGAGTGTCACCCCGATATATATGTATATATATATATATAGAGAGAGAGAGAGAGAAATGTAGATAGTACAAAACATATTTAAGTTTTAATACTTAAAATACACTCTTTTATTTTATATAGAACGTCGTCATTTGCACACGCAGAAAAATACCACATTTACGATCCATTCTTAAACAACATCTATAGAAAATTATGTATATGACGTCACTATCGCGGAATAATACACAAACCCAGCAAAAAGCGATGTCTTTGTTTGAGAAACTCGACAAAATAATAGAGTACCTAATGATTCGTATACCTTTATTTGTTTGTAACATTAATATGGATACTGAAAATTAAATATAGTTTATAATAGCTCCATGTTTTTTCAGAAATCATTCATTCATATTTTTTCTAAATTCGAAAAATGTTATTACACACGAATAATTAAAATTGCATTCTTTCAGCGCTTTGATAGATATTAAGTAAATGCGGAAAAAATAAGTCAAACATATATTCTTTAAAATACACATTTATAGCAGACGATGATTTTGGCATAGCACGTATTTTAATTACGATTTTTTTATCAGTTGAGATGAGAAAATGGCTACAAAAAGATATAGTAATCTACTATTTTCCGTATACTTTCTACAGAAATGGAGTACTTCAGTTGCTACCATTACAGAAATGGCATAAAAAACTACAAAAATATTAATATCTCAAAAATAAATTGAGATGCAATTTTCAAACAAATTGCAATTAAAAAATATTTTTTTTCCTATGCGACGGTGTGAAAATTGAAAATGTGGGATGTTTAGAAGTTAAAAAAATTGCAGTAGATTATCAATTTTTAACCGTACAGTAAGACACGTGCTTCGTTTTGCAGATGGCTTGTGGTTAGGTGTAACGTTATTTTATAGCGACTACACTTTAATTGTTGTCTGAAAGAAGCAGCATATCGGGGGCTAATAGTATCATGATAAAATTTTAATTTAAATCAACAAAAAGTAAATAAAAAAAATAAAATAAAAAAGCAATTTAACAAATTACAACGACCATTTGGAAAATTATATTTTCGAAGACTAAAATTTAAGACATAAAAATCGAACGGAGTTGATCATACATTACGCATGCTATGAATAAGTGCCATGTGCAAGTGAGAAAAATCGCCTGCGACCCGTCAGATTTCTTAAAACTTACATATTATCCACCTGACACTTACGTATTATCCAAGCATTTCATTGTCTGTTCGGGAAAAGGCTTTTCCATCGTAGAAATCTGACGACCAATTTTAAATGAAATTGCATTCTTAAACTTCTAAACATTCCACAATATTACTTTTTATACCGTCCGATAGAGAAAAAAATGTACTTTTAAATGAAATTTGTTTGAAAGCTGTATCTCAATTTGTTTCTGAGTTATAAATTTTTTTGTAGTTTTTATTACTTTTTTGTCATAGTGGCAACAGAAGTATCCATCTCTGTTGAAAGTAAAGGGAAATACAGATTACTGTATAGACCAATCAGAAAATGAATAAAATGCGGATTAAACCAATAAAAAGCTTCAGATATGCTTTTGATTTCCTATCCTGACGAGGACAATAACCATTTTTCCAAATGGTTAATAACATTTAATGTTATCCGACCAACCAATGATCGGTACTTAAGACGTTACCTAAAATTTTATTAAGGACATATTATCTTTTATTCGAAGGAAAAAAAAACTGGTGTTTATTGATTCGTAAAACAAGAAATAAATAACTTAATCGCCGTTTAAAATTTGACAAATTCTTAAAAAAAAAAAAAAAAAAAAAAAAAAAAGTGATATTTTAACAGTTAATGCACCAAAGAAAACCGTTTCCAGATTAAGTTTTACCGTCAAAGAGGTATTATAAAAAATACCGTTATAAACAAAATATTAAAGTAGTGTAAAGATGTAGGAGCATTTATGACCAAATTAATGGCTCCTAGAATTAAAATTACTGTAATTTAAAAATACTTAGCGAGTAAAAAAAATAATTCACCGATTGGAAAAAATGGACATTTTTAGATTATAAATTTGTTTTTTATTAAAGTCATAATAAAGTCAGGGATTTTATTCTAAGCAAATATTTAAAAATGAAAATTTTGGTTTGTATTAGTAACACATTTGAAAATTATATCGTCTAACTGAAAATATATGGAAATTTCTATTTAGAATCCGTCTTTAAAAAAAGAAGTCGCAAAAACAAATAATATATATATATATATTTTAAAGGAATGAAGGATATTAATACCAATGAATATTTGGAGACAAAATTGGCCTATGTTTTCTTTGTAAATTTCAATTTAATAAAGTAATCTCTTTATTAAAAAAAGTAACCAACGCTTCTGACGCCGCTGCTGCCATAATTGAATTCATTGTGAACTTTGGACCTTGACTTTTGAAAACTATTAAATATAAAAATATGAAAACTGGTAATTTTATAGAGAAATATATGATAAATACACTGAAGCAGTCAGTTTTTAAATCGAGGTGCTATTTTAAGCTCTATTTAATGTTGCAATTGTCAAAGTAGTTCAGTTAAATAAGTTTTATAGTATCAAAAACTATGCTTTTCAATTTAACCGTATTTTACAGGCATAACCCAAACTAGGGTGAGGTGTTCAGTATCCAAACATTTTTTAAAACTTGTCTAATTTTTTAAAGACTTTTTTTATAAATTTTCATTATCTTAGTAGAGATTTAATTCTTATTTTGAAAATTTCCCATTTTACCTATTGTTCCCAATTTTAAAAAACTCAAATAATAATAATATTTATAAGCACATTCAATTGAAAAGTATATTTACACATGAATATTAAAAGTGAGAGAAAACTTAAAAAAAAAAAAAAAAATCCGCGCGAAAAACATTTAATTATGAAATTTGAGTGATATTTTAAAAACCGAAATAGTAATATTTCCACACAATTTACAGGAGGATATTAAAAAAGAAAGAAAGCATTAAAATAATTATATTATTACGTGCGAAAAGTATAAATAAAGAAAAGTCGCTTCATATTTAAAATGTTTTTTAAAATTCATATTTAAAACGATTTTAATACAGCATCTGAAAAGCAAAAGTTGTACAGTTCATTCAAAATTAAGAGGGAGCTTAAATAAACGCAAGAGTGCTAGGGTGTTTCAGTTGTCGCTTTTTTCGCATTTTTGAAATATAAATGAGTAAATATATGTTAAAAAAGATAGAAAAAATATTTAGGAAATTTTGCTGACATATATTTAATCTTTAAAATTTAAATCAGCAAATTACATTTAGCTCATACATTAATTCCATAAATTAAAATTAATTCTTTGGCAGGTGACATTATTGCATTATTTCTTATGGAAAGCAACGATCATTTCTTAGACAATTATTTGCAATTTGGCTGGCATTGATTGTAGCCAAAGCGTCACATAATCGGCCAGTTAGCAAGTGCTACGTTTTTACCGTTCCCCCTATTTTTTAAATAAACAGTAGACGTTACTATAAAAGTCTGGGAGGCAAAGACATTTTTTACTTAACTATTTTGTAGAAGCTGATTTTTGAATGTGCGATCGGTTTTACTTAATCAATCGCGGAAACAGCCGTCATCTGCAGCGACAGGGGTGGATGTGGCCTTGGGAACTTAAAATTCCTCAGTGAAAGGGAAATGAATGGCAACCCGATTACAGAAGACCGCCAGTGGTCGTGAGAATATCATTCGATCTTCCAAAATAGGCTTTTCTTTTTAAAAACAAAATAAATTAACGTGCTTTAGAGCCTGCGGGGTCTGGACGGGGTTTTGCGAGCGTAGTTCGCAAGATGGCAGAGCTCCGTAGTTATTAAAGTTTAATAAAATATATTTGAAGAAACAGTATGAAAAAAAAACGAAAAAATGAAATAGAAATGTGAAACTTAACGTTAATTGTTATAAACTTGTAACACATATTTTTCGCATAACATGCACCATTGGTAGAAATTCGTTTTGAAAATTTCTTATCTTCGTAAATGAAAGCCTTGTTGTTTGCTTTCTAATTAAACAGGACCTACAGGTTTTCAATCTTGAGAAAATAAATAAACGTGTTCATTCACATAGAATTCCAATTTAAAAATTTCAAAAGTTTAAAGTGTTTTTTTTTTGGTTCATGTTGTTTGTTTGTTAATTGCATAGTTGTCTTATGAAATATAAATAAAACTTACAAAATAAAAATATACTCCACAGCAAAATTAAAAAAGATAAAAAAATTAACTATTAAGAAAAATAAGAACATTGCTGTTGTCTCTGAAATGGGAAGAAAAAAGCTAGGGAAAAAAAAGGCCAAAGTGGGTTAGCAAAGCAGACTTCTTTCTTTATCTCCCAAAGCTGCTAACCATGACAGAGGTGATATCACAGTCGGGAGCTTTTTTTTTTACACTCACCGCTTGTGAGATACATTTGAAACAATTGTTCTTTATTGTTTCTTACTTCGGGTCCTTTCACGGCACAGTGATGCAATGATAATTTTTTTGGTGCGCTTTAGTTCCAAAATTAACGGAACCATCTATATTCAATCAATAGAAAATAATTAATTACTATTGTTCATCTGGAGTTCCAATAAATTATTTTTTATTTTGAAGTTTTTTATTCATATTTTGTTTAGGAATTGCATAATTTTCTTATACAGGGTGTCCATAATTAAATGACCCTACTTTAAAGTTATCTACATACGAAGCTATTGGTCTGAAAGTTGTGAAATTGTTTGACGGACATAATGAAAGAAAGGGAATTTGTTTAAGCTAAAAAAAATTTAGTTCAAAATTTCGCCACCAGAGGGCGTTTTAAAATAAATTACACATTTAGCCACCGCCCACTGAATACTAGGCCTGAGCTCTGAGGAAAAAATGGGGACTGTCGTAGGCAGATTTTTTTTTTTCAGAGTTTGTACGATCTGTTCAATTTGACACCAACAATTTTTAAAAGTTTTTACGCGTTATTTCTTTTCAGGGGACGGTCTTATTTAATTTGAGGAAAATAAAGCGTAAAAACTTTTAAAAATGTCTAATTCATTAAAAAAGCCCTCTGGTGGCGAAATTTCGAACTAAATTTTTTTTTCGCTCAAACAAATTCCCATTTTTTTATTATGTCCGTCACAAAATTTCACAACTTTCTGACCAATAATTTCGTCTGTAGACAACTTTAAAGTAGGGTCGTTTAATTATGAACACCCCAAATTATGAACACAACAAAATGCACTGCTAAACAGATTTTTAATTAAGTATCGAATTGTGAAAAAAGTTAATTGTTTTCTTTAAATAAATTAAATTCAAGAAAAACGTGAAAATTGTTAGCTGTCCAACTAAATGACGATCATTATTTAATTCCATAATCTCCTGACATTTTCCGCATTTTATTTTCGTATTTAAAAAGTAAAAAGTTGAGTTTATTCAATAGTAACACAAAAAATAAACATCGTAATCATTGTTTAAAATTTGAAGAATTGTTTTTCAAAAACGATTTCGGCATACTTTAACAACTAGCGCATGAAAATAAACTGTTCGAGATTAAATTTTATTCACAAAGAGGCTTTCATAAAAAGAACATGATAAACAAATTATTAAAAAAGTGTAAAGATGCAGAAGCGTTTAGTACAATTTAATGCCCCCTTAGAATAAAGTTAACGTCCCCTTAAAAATATTAGTGTTTAGAAGGGAGTTCCCCAGTTGGAAAGACAATGAGCTTTTAAGATTATAAGTTTATATTTTTATTGTGGACACAATAAAGAAATGAGAGATTTTATAGCTTACGTATATTTCTGAAACGGACATTTTTGATAAAATAAACTAGTTGAGGGTACTAAAATACATCTTAATAATAAAATAGAAAACTACGTAAATGCTTCATTACTTAAAAGATGATTAAAAAAATAAAAAAATATTAAAAACCGAGTACTTTCGTCTAATACTTAACCACCATCAGGATTTAAAATAACAGTTATTACGAACGTTATACCCATATCTCACTCATAAAACGCCTCCCTTCTGTCCCACCTCTCTTCTGTTTTTCGCCGTGTTAGTGGAATCGACCATGGAACCCAGATGTACGGTTTGAAGCGAGGGTTTTATGAGTGAGATATGGACAAGTAGCATTGGTAACATCTGTTTAAATTTTAAATCCAGATGATGGCTAAATATTTGCCAAAAGTACTCGATTTTTAACATCTTTTTATTTGTTTGATCATTTTTTAAGTCATGAATCATATATGTAAAATTGTTGGTATTGATAATTTCTTGAAAACCCATTAATTGAAATTATCTGGAAATTTCTAAGGTTTCTTTTCATATCGTAATCATACAATGATAAAAAAAAAATAAATTTTAAATCTTGTACATTTTATGAAGCCCATTAGATTGTCGTCTAATGATTTGAAATGACATATAATAGCATAACAATAACAGTAATAGTAATATATCTTCCACACAGGTTATAAATTTCAGTTTAATGTTTTAAGTATGCATTGTACATTCTTTTAACCCATATTTCAATATAATAAAATAAAACCGTGTGTTTCCGTTCTTGTTTAATATATAACCTATAAAAATCTCAAAAAAAAAAAAAAACCTATAAAAATGTCAAAATTTTTAAGTTCCTTTATAAGTTAAGGTGAAATCGGACATGATTTTTTTTATTAAATGTTAATTTTCATTGCATTTTCTCTTAACCCGATGACTAACAACCACTGGTGCACATCTGTACCACTTATGGTTCTCAAAGACGAAAATTTGTTAATATATTTTCTTCTACCACCAGTTCCAATCAATAATCTTCACAGTAAGTTACTACTAGAAAATATAAGACAAATTTATTATATTAAAATTAAAGTAAACAAAATAATTTTAAAAAGACAGTCACCTGAAGCAATCAATCTTACACCAATCAGTGTAAAAGATTTGTATTCTTGGAGTTAAAGGGCCAACGATACTTGCAATATCCTATAGCAAGTTTAAAATGGCTGATACTGTAGCGCTATTTAATTCTGTAATTAATAATAGTTTAAAAGTAGCTAACTATAAATTGGTCGCTTCGCAAGAAGTAAGAATACAAAATGCAATAGTTAGGTGATTAATAAAAAAGTCTAGGATTTAAAAAATTAACATTAGTAAACAAGAACTGATTTTCCAAAGAAAACGGATCAAAATGTAGATAATTATAATACGAAAAACTATTGCAATCGCTTTAGTAGTTTCCAAGAAAAATGTGCGTCAATATCTATTTTCCATTACATATAGCAAATGCTGATGTCCTTAAATAAAATTTTGACAATTTTATTCATTTTTTAAAGATCCTTCAAGAAAATAATTTCTTTAATTGTTAAATTTGTCATGTATTTTCAGAATACGCCAATTATTTTTATTATGATGTAATTAACGTCTTCAGACATTTAGACACGAAAGAGTAAATAACCATCAACCGTCATCTAGAATTCCAATAACAATTAATATTTTTTTCCCATTTTTAATTTATAGTTTGCATAAATTTTTACAAACTATACGAGAACAAAATTTACTGTATAACGAAATTCTGAAAGAAACTGGTTTAGTTCTATTCAAACAAAAGTCTAAAGAAAATGTAAACAACACATAGCTGTCCCACGAAACGACGCGATGATGCAACGATGGGTACTTAACACTTTGTTGATTTAATTAACGCTTGTGAAATGTAGCAAAATATTAACCCCTTCGCGGCAAGAGCCCTTTGCCTAATTTTTTTATCTTTGCGACCGGTTTTTCAAAATAGAAAAATTTCTGTAATTGAATCGCGAAAATTATCTGATTAAATAAGGTAAACTTTACAATAAAAATTAACTGGTGAGAATAATGACTGATTCTGAGCTCTTTAAGTGACAAAGGGGAAGTTGGCCTAAAATGATCCCCTTAAGGGAAAAACTTGTGTAAAATAACATAACTGTTTAAAAAAAAAACTTTTGACCTTTGTTAGTATGTTTTACACTATATTTTGCATTAGAAACATACTTTAATAATATTTTAAACCGAAATTGAGTAGTGAAAAAAATAGATTTTAGAAAAAGTGTCCAAAGGATCATTTTACCCGCACCCAAGGGCAAAATGATCCTTCA
The DNA here is from genome assembly GCA_963932465.1 of Maratus speciosus. NCBI lineage: Eukaryota > Metazoa > Arthropoda > Arachnida > Araneae > Salticidae > Maratus > Maratus speciosus. The sequence continues at coordinate 294,921,038 of OZ010791.1, forward strand.
TTTAAAAATAATTGTAAATCGTTTTTTATAGGCAAAATAAAGGATGTAAAATTAATTATGACAATACATAAATAAATAAAATAAGTTTTACAATCAAATAGCATACATAATTTATTTTATGCAAATTTTAAAGTAAAAAAGTGTCAAATAATTTTGAAAAAAGAATAAAATGGAATATTTCAAAATTATGATCCAAAAATAATTGTAAACAATAAACGCACAAATAAGTTAAATAATATCTATTTCCTCACCATCCGAAAACTCCGTATATTTGAACACATATCGCAAAGATACACATCATCGTCATTTTCATCTATCCCTGCGCATGCATCATGCGCCCACTTACGGCACTTGTGACACTGGATCCAACCTTCACCTGCTGCAGAGGAGGAAAATAGTTCATCACAATAAATACACTTGTATTCATCTTCTGAATATGTTTCACTATATTCCATATATTGGATTTTAGGCACCCTTTTCTTCTTTATGGAAATACGTCTTTGCTTTGACTTCATGCCTTTTTCTTTGCTTGTTCTGGCTATTTTGTTTTCAGCTTTAGCATTTTTTAATTGAATTTTCTTAGCTGCAGCCTGTTTTGTAATCTCTTTCTGTTCTCTGTTTTTCGTTTCCAAGCTCAGTTTATTCTTATAAGGACTGCTTGCTAAGATGGCACTTCCCATCGATCTTCTTTTTCTCGAAGTGCTTGATTCCGTTTTCCTTGGAAAGGGCATGATATCATGTGGACTTAAAGAGAAAGATTGGAGAAAGTCACACATTTTGAGAGCAGTTGAAGGGCTCCTGTGATGGCTAGGGCCCGGTACCGTATTTTCTTCAGACGATGTAGTAGCAGCTAGCTGCAGTTCTTGAGAAATGCCTCCCTGTTCAACATTTCTCTCTTGTTCTTGACAGTAACCTGGTGTGACTGGATGTGGCTTATTTTTAACTTCTGCTGCAACAAAATCGATTTCAGAGAATACACCCGGGTTAAAACGTACAATTCCGGTTTCCTTAAAACCATTGATGGCGTTTGGTGGTACACAAGCATGCAAGTAAGCTTCACCAAAAATTTTTGCGATTTCATTTATTCCAACTCCCCCTTTTTTGTTACTGTTGGTCCGCCATTTTTTTAGCGATTTATCGTGCCAGGTGTTTAGTGCAAACATAACTCCCACATCCAAGGGTTGGAGTTTGTGAGTACAGTGGAGAGGTAACCATAATATAGTGACAAAGTAAGAACCAATCTTGGTCAATTTTATACAAATTACATGGGATTGAAAGACTACCAAATAATCTAAGCTTAAGGATAATTAACATGGAGAATGCGGCATATAGAATTCCAAAAATGTGCACCTAATTAAACGGGTTTAAAAACAAACGATACTTTTTTCAATTTCGGCTATTTGGGCCGCTCAAAGGGATAATTAAGAAATGTGATGTAAATAATACTGTTTTAATTAGATGATTATATATTTAATTTTTTTTGGGGCCATAATTTGAATAAAATGTGCATCTTTCATGTGATTATCAGAACTTCTTAAACCCCCTTAACAATGTGCATAAATTTAGAACAGATGGTTTCGATTGTATACATGAGAGTAATAGGCACGATATTTAATATGTCTAGGTTAATAACCAAAATTAAACTATTAAATACAAAATATTTGCAATTTGGAAAACACTACTTATTAAAGGATTTGTGAAATCATTTAAACATTTAATAAGGGCAAAATGATCCTCTGCAGGTAAAACGATCCACATAATGCATCAGTTTGCCCGGAAACATGGCAGCCCATTTTAGGTCATATTACTGGATGACGCCGAGAAACATAACAAATTTATAAAGTGTAATTCACAGCTAACAACATACTCCATTAAGTAAACCAAGTCATATCTCTGTACATGAAAGATTATATATATAAATAAATATGAAAGTTAGTGCTTATCTTACAACAGATGTTAGGAAAACCACTTTTCAAAGATTTTTCTTCAGGAGCGTGATAATGCGATCTCTTGAATATCGCCATTGCTTCACCTTGAGTTAGCAGAGCTAGTTTATGTGTTACTCGGTAGATAGCGCGACCTGTCTGGCTGAAAACATATGTGGATCGTTTTGCCCGTTAGGATCATTTTAGGCTAACTTCCCCTATATACCAGTCGCTCGTCCCCAAGGGGTTATAACATGATCTTTTACCAAAGTTTTGTAAAAATATATATAGCTTAATTATTCCTATACAAAAAATAAAAGCAAACTGCATTGAATCCTACAACAAGAAATAAACATATTAATATCTGTTTAAAATCTGACGAATTGTTTTTTTAAACGATTTTTGTAGTATTTTCACAGTAAAAACTGAAATAAAATGTTCCAGATTAAATTTTATAACAAAAATTCATTGGCGAAAAGTTTATTTTAAACCTATTATTGAAAAAGTCTAATTGCGTTACGAGCAAATTAATCCCTAGCTACGATATGAAATTAGTGCAATTTAAGCTTGCTTAGCGTGCAAAAACGAGTTCATCGAATTAGAAAAAATAAGCCATTTAAAAAATATATAAATATACTTTCATTGAAGATATAATGATGATGAAGGATTTCATTCGAAGTAAATAGTTAAGAATGATTTTTTATTTTTTGTTTGCTTCAGTGACATTTTGAAAATATTTACGTTTATTGAAAATATCAGAAATTTCCTATTTAGTAGCCTTAATCTTAATCATGGAATGTTTAATATATATATATAGATAGATAGATAGGAATATAATATTTATGATAACAATCATGATATTAATCCTAGTGGTTACCAATGAAGATTTAAACAAGAAAGAAAAATCATGCGTTAAGCATAGATTATGAAACACTTTCCAACATTTCCTGAAATCTTTAACAAAACTTCCTGATTTAGGGAAATAAGGTAAATAAGATAATTAAGTAAGCAATTTAGAAAACGCATAAAACATTTAAAAAACTGATTTCAGCAGTTACCGTCCATAGCCAAATATGTATTCCAAGTCTTTTGAACAACCCTGTATTTGATCTGTAGGTTGATATATATTCTATATAATGGAGAAATTTAGTTTAGCAAAAAACGCATAACAGGTTGAAATTTCTCTTTCAGCAATTTATATTAACAGATGGAAACATATTTGAATACTTTTGCACAACTCTATAGTTTACCTATTAACTTTATTACACGTCCCTATTTAGCTAAAATTTAATTCAAACTAAAACACTCTTAAAACTATTGAAATCACATTTCCAGAAATTATCATCCATACACGGCCATGCATCCAATTCTTTGCGTGGCTCTGTATATCATTTGATCTATGTTTTACTACATTTCTTAGTAAACTAAATGCAGTTCAATGTAAAAATGCATAGCTCATTTAAAAACAGCCTTTAAGCGATTTACATTCATATTCAGTAACCCTTACAAATTCTTTTGTGTAGCCCTGTATATGATCTATAGCATTTATACACGCCACATAGTATAGTGAATAGATATAGTGAAACTTCAAAGTGCATATCATAATAAAAAATGCATTTCCAGCCATCATCGCTAAAATACAGTACTTCGGATACAATATGGTATCTGAAATCTTTTGTGTGTCCTTGTAAATGCTATGCACTTCGTATCATACATGAAATAACTTATAGGAAAACTAAGCGACGTATATCAATTTCATTATATGTGAAATAGTTAAATATAATTAAAATACGCCGCAAACATTAAACAAATACAATAAACCGCAAACACCCTATGCCATTATGAAACGGGATTCTTTTGTGTAGTTCTGTAAATGAATAATTATTCGTTTCCCCGCATATTCTACAAAATGAATATTTTAGTGAACTTCATAAACCCATATCAATTTTATTACGTTTGAAAGGGTGTAACACCATTAAAAATCATTTGAAACGATTTTTTTTTTTTTTTACCATTGGCCGTAATGTAACGGAATACTTTTGACTGTCCCTGTAAATGAACTAAACATGCTACAAGTTTCATTTGAAATAGGGGTCATGCTATTGTAAACATATCATCCAAAATATCATCCAAAAATTTTAGGGTAATCCGAGTATATTTATGAGAGTTAGAGCGCGGCCAGACGGACAGACAAACCGAAGTCATAAATACTTTTCAACTTTGTTCGAAAGTGTTAAAAAGAAGGAGAATTTATAGAGGGTGTCCCATCAAGACCACCCAAACTCCTCTGCACAGCCAGATTCTTCGCTTTGAGTACATGAAAAGTGCCCAAAGAACTGTACCTCTGCAACCATTGTTTTCGAGGAAAATGCGAAAGAAAAGTATGACATAATATCCAGTGCAAGGAAAAATAACTTTAATAGTTAAATTAATGAGTTGAGAACAAATCCTTTGCTATATTGGAGTACAACATTTAATATAGATATAAAAACATTCACAGCTGTTCACTTACATTCCTGATGATTGCCACGGATCTGTGTCGAAACTGTAGAAGATTTTAATATTTTTATATCTACATTAAATGTTGTACACCAATATACAAGAAGATTTGTGGTTTTATTCGCAACTCATTAATTTAACTATCGATTATCTATGGTGTAATGGTCCAAAATTACTTATAAAAAATAACCTTTTTGGAAACATAAATGTTCAAGAATACCCAGACCGTTGGATTAGACTTTGGGTCCAGTTTTATGGCAGCCACTATTGCCATATCGGACACCTTTGGTATACTTTCTATTGTGCCATCTGAAAGAATTCGTCTATTGAGACCCAGGCTCTACAAAAAGTGACTTTGTTGCTCGTGTTCATGCTGCTTTTGTGGATACCACGCTGCTGCAACGTGTGCAGTTAGTTAAACGCATGTATGTCTCGTTATGCGCGGTTGACATTTTAGACATTTTAAACATCTTCCTACGTAAACATATGCAAATACCGATGCTCATGTTTCCAATACAGTTTTTTTTCTTGCACCGGACATGAAGTCATACTTTTTCACGCATTATTCTCAAAAACTGTGGGTCGTAGAGGCATAGTTCTTTGAGCATTTTTATGTACTCTAAGCCAAGAATCTGTCTGTGCAGAGTTTGGGTGGACTTAATGGGACATCCTGTATTTTATATACAAGTGTGAATTTAATAAATTAGCGCATTAGTAATGTAATGAGTTGTATAAAAACAGTTAAATAAAAATCAGAAACACATGGAGCTTGACAAACGGACTATTTGTACACTGTAAAAAAATATCTATACTCTATAAGATTGGTGGCAACACGCTACCTCCAATTTTATGGAGTAACTTACATAATGGTGCAATATTACACATTAGTGTAACGTAACAACAGTAATATCGGTTAAATTACTCAATAAAATGGAGGCAGCAAGGCTGCCACTAATTCTATGGAGTAATGTTACATAAATTTTTTACAGTGTAATTATGTCACAATCTTGGAACAGTTTAATTAAAAATATAAGACATCTTTACTCGTATTCAAAAGATAAAACTAAAGTTTATTGATTCATAAAACAAGAAATAAACATCTTAATCGCTGTTCAAAAGTTGATTTTTTAAACGACTTTTATTAATATCTTAACAGTTAATGTATGAAATCAAACTGTTTTCAGATTAAATTTTACTAACAATGAGCTATTCATAAAAATAACATTTTAAACATAATATTAAAAATGACATAAAGAAGTGGAAGAATTTACGAGCAAATTAATGCCTTCCTTCAGAATGAAAATGAAGTAAATTAAACAGTCTAGCGTGCAGAAACGGGCTTCACAATTGGAAAAAAAACCTGAACGTTTTACGATTATAAACTTACTTTTATTGAAGGCATAATGAAAATGGGGGATTTTAGTTGAAGTAAATATTTTAGAATGAAAGTTTTTGCTTGCTTTAAGTGACACTTTTGACAATATTTCTAATAAATGAAAATATTTAGAAATCTCTATTAAGTATCCTTTTGATATCCTAATCATGATGAACGAAAAATCGTGCATCACGCATAGGTCACGAAACACTTTCCGACAACAATAGAATATCATTGAGAAATTTCATTTTTTATGCAATGTAATGAGATTTCTAAATAAGCAATTTAAAAACCACACAAATCAGTAAAATTCCATTTTCAGCAGATTCTGTTAATATGCGATAATCTGCGCGAATTCTGTCGTACAGATATGTATATGATTCACAAAATCTATGCACACTACGTAATACATTAAACATTTGATAAGTTTCAAAATGCATATACCACAGTGAAAAACCCACTTCCAGCAATTGTCAATCATAAAGAAGCGTATTTTTTGTGCGGCTCTGTAAATGAACGATAAATGCTACACACTGCATAATCTATAGAAAACATGCTGTAGTACTCTCCAGTGCTCCTTTTTAATCTCATAATATTTTAAGTATCGTAACATCATTAAAATGCACCGTAAAAGGTTTTTTCCCATAGATCGGAAGGTAATGAAATTCTTTTGTGCGTTTCTGTAAATGAACTGTAATTAATACTTGTTCGATACTCCTGGAGAAAGCTTGTTGCAGTCCACCAAAGTGATGCATATAAGTCTTACTTTGTTTCAAATATCGTAACATTAATTAAACGCTGCGTAAACGATTTTTCCCCATACTACATAATATTCTTTTGTGTGCCTGTAAATAAACGATAAATGCTACACACTCCAGAATCTATAGAAAACATGTTGTAGCACAATCCAGTGCTCCATTTTAATTTCATTATGTTTTAAGTATCATAACATCATTAAAATGTACCGCAAAAGATTTTTTCCCACAGTTCAGAAGGTAATAAAATTATTTTGCGCGTTCCTGTAAACGAACTATAATTCATACTTGTTCTGTACTTTTGGAGAAAGCATGTTGTAGTCCACCACAGTGATGCATATAAGTCTTATTTTTTTTTCAACCATCGTAACATTAAACAAATGCTGCGTAAACGATTTTTGCCCATATTACATAATATTCCTTTGTGTGTCCCTGTAAATGAACTATAAATGCTACAAATTTCCTTTCACTTATCAAAAATTCGCTACTCTTCGATAACATATGAAAATTACATGGCAATTCGAGTATAGTTACAAGAGTTAGGGCACGGCCAGACAGCAGACAAACTGAATTCCTAAACATTTTTCAACTTTGTTGGAAAGTGCTAAAATCAAATCATGAATAGAAATACTAATTTATCATGACAATTGGGATATTAATAATAGAGATTACCAATGATGATGTAAAAATGAAGCAGTGTCTGTGTTTCTTTTAAGAGTTGAATTTAATATTGTTATTACTATAGTGGTAATGTAATGAGTTGAATAAAGATTGTTAAAATTAAAATGAAACTGATAGAAGAAACTATTAACTTTTTATTAACCAATGTACACACGTCGAAAAGAAAAACTCTAACTTAAGTGGGTCAAAATAACATCTTCAGAACAGTCTCGAATATTCATTTTTCCTTAAGTGCACTTATAAGGACTTTCTTTAAACATCTGCTGAGAGAAAGAAAAAAAAAAGTCTTAAAATGAAAAAAAAAAATTTGTTTTTTGACGTTATTTGTTTGTTTTTATTAAATGTCTCAAATGGGTTATTTGTAACCTCTTCACAAAATAAAATAAATTATCAAAATGACACAAAGTGTTTCTTAAGTTTTTATCCGAATTTTCTAAAAGACTTAATCAACGTTCTAAAAAATAAAAAAGAGTAGCCTGAAGCCCTGAAGTACATCTTTATAGCAGTTTCCTGAATAATCATTGTAGTATAGTTAACTTATTAGAATTTCTTTAAATAATCACAAAATTCTCAAAATTGTGAAACAAAAATATTTAAAATGAAAAACTATATTGTAAGAAGTTTTTGCAGTTATCTATATTAGAAAAAAATCCCTGTCCTACAGGCACAGGTAGAATTCGAAGTTAATTTTTTTCTTCTACAACACCGATTTTTTTTTCTGTAAGAGTTGGTCCTATCAGATCTTTGTCAATATAAAAGTTGTAGATAATATTAAGGAGATTTATAATAAATTTAAGTGGATTTGATATCTTGTGAATTGACGAAGGTCTGAATGTTTTTCGTGTTAAATCTCTTTTTTTCCCACCCCTTGAGAACATTTTGAATATCAAAAATCTGTCATAAATAAATGTTTGGCCCTTTTCCTAGAAGTAATAATAACTTTACAGCAATTCAATATATATCATAATTAAAAAATTATGGGTTTTTTTCTGTTTTCACAAAAACCCTACCATTTTCACCTCTTGGCTCGATTTTGCCTATTAACGAACTTGACCGAGATTTTATGTAGGGTAAAGTGCTATATTTCGTCCCCTCTCCTAATTTCGTCCCCCTTAACTTCTCCGCTTCTGTGAAAGTGATGCCACTTATGACGCAAGGCACAGGGGACGGAAAGTAAAAGGGGTCAGTGTTGAAAGGTTCGTTCGCCAACACGCATACATAAATTAAAGACGGCGAATTTCCTATTTTTAGAAGACCCGAGCTCTTATTACGTCGTTTGTAGAACGTTATTTACTGTACTGTAAGTATTTATATCTTATTCATTGCATGTATTTTACGTTGGTAAGATGCTGACAGTAGCATGCAATGAGTTTTAAGACGCTCAGTTCATCTTAAGGGAACTGAAGATCCGTAATATTGGGAAGTAGCGTGGTCCCAATTTCGTCCCCCTTGCAGTTCTTATTTTCATCCCGGGGACGAAATTAGGAATGCTTTTTCATGACTTTTTTTTTTCAATTTTTTCCTTATGTTTGGATGGCTTATATGTTTCGTTATGTTATTCTACCACTGATAATTAGTACATTTCTTTGTGCCTTACTTTAATGTAAATTAAATTACTTACTCTTTTAGAAATAAACTTTGAGTTAGTTATAAGTTAAGCCTCGAAGTATTGGATTTTTTGGGGGGACGAAATTGGGACCATTTTTTTTCTTTTGCATTTTTTAGATACTTTTTAAAAAACAATTTTTCGCATTGTTAAAATTTTTTTGTACGATATTTGCCTATGTTTCTATGTGCGTGGGTAGTTTATGTAAAATAAAATTTGGTAGATTTTCACTGAAAATTACAACTTCCAAGGGCCTAAAAGTGACTGGGGGGACGATAATAGGGCACTTTACCCTACTTTGAATTTATGTATCAGTTTGGAAGACATTTGTGTAGAATTATGGAAGTTATCGTGTCCATAAAAAATGATACATGGATAGATGGATAAAGTTTTCAACTGGCGGTTGTTTTGGGTTCTAGGAGATCGGCTTAGATCTGCAAAAATGTTTCAGAAATTCCAACACTGGGCAAAATGTAATAGGTAGTACTTCTTACGAAATCCACCCAAAATGTCCTTCTGGACTGTACTGGAAGGAAAAGGTAGCTTCCCTAATTCTTGTTTTTAAAAAATCAGCTAATTTTATTCAAAAAGACTAAGTTAAAATGCTTGAAACACGATACGCGATTATATAATATTTAATCCTAGTTTTCTTCACTGCTGAATTTCAATGTAAATTCCTAAAAATTAGCCGGCTACATCCAAGTTACTTCATATATGGCGATTTAATTTTGTAATTCAAACTGTTATATCTCAGCCATTTTTTAGGATAGAGGACAAAAAAGAATGCTGAGGAATCATTGTATCAAGGTCAATCACTTAAAACTTTTTAAATTTATAACATCTGGCACAACTTTTTGAAAACTTTTAAACGGTCACCATTTTGAAATAAGATAACGCTTGACGCTGCCCATCGAACTCAGTTGAGATTTTGGAAAGTTCTATATGCATGCTCAGTCACATCCAAAATCGGTTAATAAACACGAGTGCTATCGCATGACAATAATCAGGTTGTTTCACAATGTCAACCACCGTAAAATTTCAAACTGCTGATTCATCTTTTAAGACAGAGGCGAAAGAAAAAGGCTCTGGACTCCTTGTGTCAATTCCAAACACTTAATGAAAAACCTTTTTCAATTTTGAATTTTCTGTACTTCTTTTTGAATCTGAAGAATTTAAGTGACCGCTAATTTTGAAGCAAGATGGAGGATTGAGCTGGCCAACGAAGTCGGTCCAGACATGTCCTGTACAAATGCTCAGTCATATCCTAATCGGTTTATAAATACGAGTGACATCGCACGACAAATATCAAATTGTTTCAAAATGTCAGCCACATTAGAATTTCAAACTGCTACGTGTCAGCCATTTTATAAGATAGATGATAAACGAAAACTCCTCCGGAGTGCTTCTATCATGGCCGAAAACTTGAAGAAAAAAGTTTTTGGATTTTTAATTTTTTGTACATGTGTTCTAGTTTGAATTTTTTACGTGGCCCCCATTTTCAAACAAGATGGCGGATGAATATGGCCAACAAAGTCAGTCGAAAGCTTGGTATGTCCTGTACACATCACCAGTTCCAAATCGGCTAGCGCACATCCAAATCGGTTTACAAATACGAGGGTTACAGCATGACATATTATATATATATATAAATTAACATTTGAAGGGGAAGGGGGGGGGGGAGATTTTTGAGATGTGAGAGGTAGTGATCGGTGAAAATATACCAATATTTTCCGGAATTGCTTTAATCGGGACGGCTGCAATAGATAGATTTTAAGTGCGTTCGTAATTATATAAATACGTAGCACCTATAGCCGTCGTTCAATTCGTCCGTCTGCCCGTCTGTCCGCATATAACAGAACAAAGACTGCCCAACCAAATGGTCTGAAATTTTAAATATACAATTGTTGCAAAAGTTTGTCGAGTCATTTCAAATTTTATGAAAATCGGATATTTAGTTTAATTACAGGGACAGTCAAAAGTTTTCAGTTACATTAAGGCCAATGGGAAAAAATATTTCATGTGCATTTTAATGATGTCACAGCCGAAACACACAAAATGAAATTGATATGCACTTATGAAGAGCATTAAAATAAACATTCATTGCAATATGTGGCGCAAAGAACAGTTATGAAACTAGATATAGTACGAACGCACCTCATTTGCCACGTTTGACGAGCAATTTCCAACTTGTTTACTTTTTGTAATGGAGTCTACCTAATAAACTAAATTGCATATCAACAACTGTACCGCTTTCTGTAGGAATCGATTAGGCACGCACGCATGAGGTACGTTTCACTACTTTATAGATGCGAAGTTTCGGGTATACATATAGTACAGTGGAATATTACATTAAAACTACTGCTTTTCAGTAATTTGGTAGCGACTAAAGAAGTTTTATATAAGTTATCTTAGATAATACAGCCATTTAAATTTTTCTTTTGTCCATCTAAATTGTCACCTTTTTTATTTCTTGTTTGCGACAATCGGTACTTAAGGCATAATCTTCTGACAAATTAATTAAGAGTATAATGCATTTTTCTTCGTATTCAAATAAGAAAACTAGAGTTTATTGATTCATAAAACGAAAAATAAACATCTTAACTTCTGTTCAAAATTTGACAAATACTTTTTAAAAACGATTTTTATAACGTCTTAACAGTTAGTGATGAAAGTAAACAGTTTACAGATTAAATTTTAATAACAAAGTGCTATTCATAAAAGAACATTTAAAAAAAAACAAAACATAAAGATAGAAAGGCATTTAACAGCAAATTAATGCCTCCTCGGAATAAAATTTACGTAATTTAAAAATACTTAGCGTGTAGAAATGAGTTCGCCGATTGAAAAAAAAGTGAACATTTTAAAATAATAAATTTTCTTTTATTAAAGACATAATAAAGATTAGGGATTTTATTCGAAACAAATATTTAAGAATTTAAACTGTTGCTGGGATTAGTAACATTTTTGGTAGTTAAATCTAGTAATTGCAAATGTCCTTAAACTTCTATTCAAGATTCTTTTGATAATGTAATTATGTAATATTGAAGAAAAAAAATAATGAATAAAAATATATAAAATTTATAATGTACTAAATATATAAATATTTATGTTGTTAATGAAGAATACTTTCCAACATAACAAAGAATACCGTTACGGATTATGCAGTTTTCTCTTTTATAACTTTTTTAACACCTGTGTTCAATGTACACTAGGGAAAAAAAAGGTAAACACCCCTTACTGACTCTGCAACAAATTATCGTAGAAGAAAGTTAGTGGTACCAAACCATTGGAAATAAAGTCTACTTTTCAATGGTGTATATAAAATTTGCTTAGGGGACCATCTATATACCAAAACAAACACAAAATTTTTTTTTAATAGCAATACCCAATTTTGACACCATAAATAAATTCTACATCCTTCAATTAGCCTAACTACAAATTTTCACAAAAATCGTACGATTAGTTTCAAAGAAATTAATTATTTTAAAATGAGCATATTTTAGGGGCTGTATCCAAACTGAAGTTATGTTCTCCGTTTTTGAAATGATGCAGAATGACGAAGTCTCTTCTATCAATGTATTATAAAGGTTTCCAAAAATTAAGGAAAAATTACAAAAATAGCGATAACTCGTTAAAAAATAAGCCTATCTGTATGAAATTTGGATATGTTGTTGACTAAACGATGCTGAAAGAAATTACAAAATGCAAATTACTGGTGCTGTAATCGGATTGCGTCATCTGAGTGGAGCATAAAAATGCATACTACAGAGTACGGCTACAGGTGTCTCTGTGATTATGAGATAAAAAAAAACTGAGATAGCCAATTCAATCGTATGACCTCGAGGTATTATTTGCCCTCAGAACTGAGATATAGAGCTGTTGGAAGATTTGAGGCAGGTCTAAGTCAGACAGAGGTGGCCAGTTTGCTAAATGTGAATCTTTCTGTTTTTCATAGGCTTTGGCGACAATTTCAAGCCATTGGTTCAGCCTTCAGAAGTCTCAGCCAAGGATGGGCAAGAGTTACGACAGGCACCGATGACCGATATTTGCTGTTATGTGTACGAAGGAATAGAACCGCAACCCCCTCTCATCTTAGAACCTCCCTTACTGCAGCCGCCGGAAGGTTTGTATCAACATCTACTGTGCATAGAAAGCTTCATTAAGGTGGTCTTTACTTGAGGTGACCTCCATTTGTGTACCGCTCACATCACGTCACCGGAGGGAACGTTTAAGGTGGGCACTTCAACATGTCCTTTGGACGGCTGATCAAAGCAGGCGTATTCTCTTCACGGATGAGTCTCTGTTTAGCCTCCAAAGCGATAGTAAGCATTGTTTGATTTGGAGAGAGCAGAGAACACTGTGTCATCCATCAAACATTCGTGAAAGAGATTCATACGAGGGAGGCAGTGTCAGTGTTTGGAGTGGTATCTCTTTGGGTGGACGTACAGACCTCCATGCCTTTCCACGTGGAACTGTGAATTCTCAAGTGCAGAGAGATGACATTCTTGATGCTTATTTTCGCCCTTATGCCGGCGCAATTGGTAATGATTTCCTGTTACAGGAGGATAACGCTAGATCATAGAGGGTTTGCATCGTGGAAGATTATCTTCAGCACCAAATAATTCAGCGCATGGAATGGCCAGCTCGATCACCGGACTTGAATCCCAACGACCATGTTTGGGAGGCTTTAGGAAGATGTGTTGCTGATCTCAATCTCCCTCCTCAGGTCCATGCCACGCCTACAACTGCTTTACAATAGAAATGGCTCGCACTTCCCAGCGAACTTATCGATCGCATAATTTACAGTATCACACATCGCTGTATCTGTTGTATTGCTTTTAGGGGTGATTATACTCCATAATAAAGGTACTTTTCCCATACCAAACTGACACAATTATTTTGTTTATTTTATAATTGTGTTAATTTCTGAAACATCACAATCGTCTAATAATTTCTTTTAATGTTAATTTACACCTTACTATGTGTTGTGTACTGTGGCTCAGTTTTATTAAAATCTACATGTAACATTTTGAGTAATCTCTATTTTTGTTGTTTTTCCTTAATTTTTGGAAACCAGTGTATTTCTTGCCGAAATGACTATTTCGCTCACTTAATATGTTTCGACTACTGCCATTCCAAACGTTTAAAAAAATGAGTAAAATGTATATTTTCCACAATATGCTTTTCTGCACGTCATAAACCAGCCCGCAAAATCGGTGTATTTATGTTTGGGTTTTATAGTATTATAACCATACAAAAATTAGGATTATAATTTCAGGAGATATTAATAAAAATATTAAAATGTAATTAAACATTAGAAGCTCTAAATTTTTAATATTTATAATTACAAAACTTGAAATTTAGTATCTAGGCATAATTTGAATCAAAGACTTAAAATATATTGTCAAAATTGTGTGTTTCCATTGAAATAAAAACAAAGTTTGGGCTGTTTTTGATTTATAGATGACCTCTCTAGTGAATTTTATATACATCATTTAAAAGTAGACGTTATTTCCAATAGTTTGGTACCAGTAATTTTATTCTACTATGATTTGGTTCATTTTTAGTAAGGGGGTGTTTATTTTTTTCCCCACGTGATGAACAATGAATTGCAAATGTTGCCGAAGTGTATAGTTTCATACAGACAACGTTTGGCGTCTTGCTCCAATCACAATTACATTTATGGACCAATTATATTTATGTCTTTTAATGTCCATAAAATCTTGTGATTTCATCCCAGAAAATCAGGAATATTCTCTAGAATTCTGTTCTTATATGGCCCTAATGGCTTGTTTTATGAAATTTTCCGAATAAGTGATTGTCGCCATTTTTTTTTTCGAAGTCATCAGTATCGTTAGAAACACTAGAAAAAAAAAATCCCGATTAAATCCTGGCAATAAACTAGATTATTTGTTAATATATGTATATATTCTTTGGAAATAACTCGAGTCTTTTGTAACTGTACCCGTAAGCTTTACCACAAAACTCTGTCTATCTGACGGGCAAATGCCCACTTATTTATAACATTAGCCTGTAAAACTGTGCTATAGGTTCAATAATTTCTTATACAGAAAAATCATTTTGTGCATTTTCATAGAAAATGAAATTCAGATCTATTAAAAATCGCATTTTAAAGCTTTTCAAGAATTAACTGAATATAGATCGTTAACAAGGTTATTACATTTGTGTGAACTTGAATAAGAACTTAACTGTGTCTTAACCCTCCAACTACAAGACGGGACCAATGGACCAGGCAAGTACATTCAAAATAATTTTCCCCATGAAAAAAAGACTGAATCATTTGCAAATATGTTACATTTTCTGGACTGTTCTACTTTTTTTGTATAAAAAGCTGATATACACAATATTAATACAAACAGTTTCCAGACAAATACAGTTTCTCTGACATCGTTTAAAATTTATAACTACTACTAAAAATTTCTGTAGAAAATAATTTTAGAGTTTTTTTGTTTAGCACCAAAATTATAAAAGTAAAATTCTTTTAAAAATTCTGCTACAAATCTTGATAAAAGTTAAGTGGTATAAGAAATATCCCACTTCCATCCAAGGGATTTTAGATGAGCACTTGTGAGATTGAAGACTGAATCATGAAAAGTCGAAATCCCGAACCAGCAATCCAAGAAAATGAAATGTCATGTTTAAAGAAAACATACATTCATAAAACTAAAAAAAAAAAAAAAAAAAAAAAAAAAAAAAAGAAAATATGAGCGTTAGCGTTTTATTCAAGCCTGTGTTTAGATCAAACTGAACTACAATCTCACATATTCATGAAATGCTTTTCGTTCATAAACGCTGAAATTTTTCTTTAAAAATATTTTCATATCATTGCTTTAATTTAACTATTGTTTTAAATTCTCATCATACATGTGTGCATTTTTAAAGTCATAATATTGTTCAGAAGTGAGACTGGCTTACTTTTTTGGTGGGTCTTATTTTCTCGGTAGTTTATAAATTTGAGAATGTTGGAAAAATCGATCAAAATTATTTTTCGATTAAGTCTTATTTTCGAGGAAATATGGCAGTGTAATTTTCTTTTGTTTTTCCATAAAAATAATTATGTATGAATGATACGATAACCAAATTTCTATAGGGATATATTATGTTATAATAAAATTTCATAACGATTTCGGCGTTTTAAATAAGATCGTAAAGAATAACATTCTCGAATATTTGATTTTAAAATGTTAGAATTGATTGAAAATTCTGAAATTTAAAAATACGGTTAGTTGCCTTAATAAAAGCTATTCATAGCGAACGGCTTCTTTCTTTTGAAAGATATATCAAGCAGGCAACAGTCAAATATTTCGTTTATTCCTGAGGTAACCGGAAGAAATTGCCAAATTAAGTAATCTCTCAATCAAGTCTCTTGATTAATAGACATATGTTTTAGTAAACTTTAATAAAAAGAGAAAGCATATTTCAACCGGTTGTTTTTAGGTGCGTTCTTAATTATATAAATACGTAGCACCTATAGTCGTCGTCTGGCCCGTCCGTCTGTCCGCATATAACACCGCAAAAACTACCCAACTGAATGATTTGAAATTTAATATATATTGCTCACTCGCAAAAAAAGTGACACATCTCGACAAAAGTAAATTTCATAGGAGAGGCAAATGGGGAAGAATTTGCATGAACTTATTATAAGATCAAATTACAGAACTTAGCTCTGCATGCAGGAATAAAACATGCATAAAAGCATAAAACCCTTAAGAATGAAGACATCAGATGAGGTTTGGAGGGTTAGGAAATTTTACCTCCCAACACAATCCATCCCTCTTTTGTGGTCACAAATCGACATATAGTGTAATAAAGGGATTTTTCGTATAACTGCACTTATGGAATTCCTTGTATATAGTAAGACACACCTATAACAGATCTATTAGTGAAACAAACTCAAAATGCATTTTTGCGAGATGTGTCACTTTTCATGCGGGTGAGCGATATAATTGTTGCAGAATTTTGTCAAGTCAATTCAAATTTTATGAAAATCGAATAAAAACATAAAAAGTTATTAATAAAAGTTTTCTCCATTCTATTAAAGCTTATCATATGACGTAATTAATTCAATGATATCCAATGAAAGGAAATGATACTAGGTTCAAATGAAGATTGAGTCCTATTTAATATGGAGTAATATTAATTCCGTATTACTGAATTTAATTATATATAATCGTAATATGTTTTGCATAAGAGTGCAACAGATATTGTACCAAGATGTGAATATTTATAAAACCAGTTATAATGCGAACGCACCTCATTTGCCACTTATGACGTACTGTTTCTGACTTGTTTATCTCTACTTTTTATTCCAAAGTTTATTTATGCAACATTTAAAAAATAAAATTATGTAATATTGTTTGAAAAATACAGCAGGTTTTAAAAGGAGGAATTTCTAACAGCAGTACAACACACAGACACAAATAATCTTATATCGTGGTAGTATTTTTTTCTGTTCTAATTGGTGATTAATTTAGATATTAATATTTAACTGAAGAATATTTTTGAGTTATGAAAGAAATATCGTGGGTTGGTTGGTTGGTTGATTTTGTGACGGCCGATTATCTACACTAGGGATATAGGCCCGAGGGGGAGTGCCCTTCGTGGGGGTCTTTCTAAGGGAACCTAACCCGTATTAACGCATGGAAATCCATGGTTCGAAGAAAACCACGAAACCTCCGAACGATTAGGCCGACGGGCGCGATTGGGATCGAACCCAGCACTTCCCGTCTACCAGTCTCGAGAGCAGAACCTCTCAGCCACTGGTGGGGCGAAATATCGTGGGAGAACAAAATCGAGTGATACTATACTGTTATATATTTTTCGAATTATTGAACTGATCTTAGGCAGCTGTAATGCGATTTATTGAAGTACTTCATTATTTATTGATAAGATTATAAGATTATCCGATATATTTGTAACTTGTTATTAGGATACATAAAATGTCAGAAAAATCCAAGAGAAATACCGGAAGTATCGGCCTCGGTTCGGGCTCTTTTTATTTATGTTTTTTTTTTAAATTTTATTTTACTTTCTTAAGAAGAAAGTATTGTAATAAAAGTTTTTTTCGACTTCCGGTTTTCGATGGATTGACACTTTTTAGGGGTCACAGATCCCGAAAAACATGCTTTTACAAAATGACTCTCTGTCCTTATGTTTGTCCTTGTGTCCGTGTGTTTTCTCTGTATTGCCGAAAAATGTATGAAATTTTACATAGAATTGAACCAAATTTCAGATATGTGTTTTTGCCTATGGTCAGCAGGTTTCTCGTGAATTTAGGAACATTCCTCGGGAAAAGGGTGGTGTAATAGCAATTTTTGTTCCATTTTAATTATTGTATCATCGAAAAGTTTATGAAATTTTCATATAATTGAACCAAAATTCAGATATATATTTTTTGCCATGGCCACCAGGCCACACGTGAATGTAGGAACATTTTGCCGGAAGGTTCACTATAATAGCCATTTTTGTGTAATTTTTATTATTTTATCATAAGAAAATGTACGAAGATATGTATAGAAAGGATCCAAACTTCATTTATATGTGTTTGACTACTGACTTCAGGCTCCAGTTGAAAATGGGAATTTTCCCCCGTGAGGGGGAGCTACGACAACGATTTTTCGTAGTACTGTTGTACATCGCCTGTTCATGCAGCGACGGACAATTCGCGTCTAGTTAATCCGGTGATTCTCAAGCAGCTGGTGTACAAAAAAAATAACGAAAAATATTGATTTTATTAAATATTATGACGGAGATTAACTTGTTTTAACTCCGATTAGTAAAATGAAACAGGATTATATAAGATGAAAATCAAAGTTGCTGTAGTATTGAAGTAATAACATTGAAGTATTAACATGTGGAACAACTTTTTGAAATATTAACATTTATGAGAAATAAGAAAGATTTGGGAGTGGCACATCCAACTAGTTATGTAATAACTACTAGAAAATATTAATAAGTTTCTAAAAATGGAGGTTATTTTATGCGTTTATACATATAGGTCATAACGTTGATGAATCTTTAATTCCTAAACCGTTTTTACATTTCTCCTGTGTCTTATAAGGTATACCAAGGAAATCTTTCTGCATGTTCTAACAAGTAAATGAGTAAATATTCCCTCTTTGCACGGCCGAAAATTCAATCTATTATACTTTAAATTTTATAATTTTTAGGGTTCCATACTTAAAAAGTAAAAACGGAACCATTATAAGATCACTCCTGTGACTGTCTGTCTATCACAGCCATTTTACTCGTGAACTATGGGACGTGGAAAGTTCAAATTGAGGGACGTAATAAAGAATCTTGACCCAGATTAATAAATATTCATAAATATATTTAGTAAAAATGTAGAGCGGTTAATTAAGCTACTTGAAAAAAAAAACCCCTCTTTTCTTTGTATATCGTGTGGGGTATCGTGTGAAAGCTTTCGTAACGTTGAACTCAAAAATAGTACATTCTTTTTAATTTTAGGTATTTTATTTTTAAAGTTATGATCGAAAATGCATTGCAAAAATATGTACTACCCCATCTAATTCCGAATCTACTAAAACTAAAATTATGAAAAAATTAGAGGTAGTAGTTGTTAATTTAAACCTTGAAGGAAAATTATAGCGATTACCCTTTCACATAGTTTTCGAGATAATCGCATTTTTCTGTTACACACAAATTTCTATTTACGGTCATTCAGCAAAAGTGTTGAGCAGCGCTGGAGGTACCTATCGTAGCAGAAGTATAAAAGCAATGTTGATAATGATTTTGGAAAAAAATCGTCTGTAATAGCCGAGATATTAACTATTAAAGACAATGACAGTTTGGACATACATAATGACAGGGGCGGCGTACTCTTTGCCGAGTTAACAACTTTTAATGATATATATGTGTAATGTTATGTCCAGTAGCAATATAAACGCAATAAATCCCAAATTGTTAAAAACATACTAATTTAAGGAGTCTCAAGACCCTTAAAATTGAAAAAAAAGAAAAAAAAAAAGACCATTTTGAACATTTAATGTCTTAAAATGTATGATTTTAAAACACAATTTTTATTGGTATAAAATATATAAGTATGTTCTTTCATTTCATGTATTTAAAAATTTGAAGATGCAGAATTAGTATTTATATGGGGCTCGAAACTGTTAGACATTTGTCGAGCAGAAAATTGGCATAACAGCTTAAGCGCAGGATTACAAAATAAATATTGCAACTAGAATGAAAATTTTTGTGCCTACTTATTTTTTAGATTTTAATAATTGCCCTGAGCTTAAATAAATTTGTATTTAATGAATTTTATATATTTTTAATGCAAAGTTGTATTTAGCTAATACAAAATTTTGAAAATTTCAACAGTATAATGACCAATTGGAGAATAAAAAAGAAATTTTAGGTTCAGTTTATACAGACAAACATGAAATATATCTTTTGAAAATTTCATGAAAAAATATTCACAAGTTTTTCAAGTATCCTGTGCGGTATGCCCATAAACATCATTTGGAGAAAAATGACTTCAAAGTTTTGGAAACGTCGTTTCAGCTATTGAGTGGGTATAATTCTAAAAGTTCTTCTGTTATAATGGGAATTTCAAAGAAACAATTATGTCAAAATGTTCAGAAAAGATAGGAATTTAATATCTAAAAAAATTAAATTTCTAATATTTTGAAGCATTAAGAGTCCTGCACTTAATTAGAATGAATCGCATAAATACTATGGGATTCGCGACTAGTTTGCATTGCGTGGATCTCTCAATAGCACTCGAGTGACTTTAAAAGGTAATTGAAAACCTATCTGGAAAAACGCGGCACGGACCAAGGCGGCGTTGCAACTTTGTGACCTCCTTTACTAGCGCGCTTAGCACAATGCCAAATTTAAACTTTGTACAAAGGTTTTGTTTTAACTACACTATAGGAAGAAATGTTAATACTACGCTGAATTTAGTGTTATGAAATACCAAATGAAGTTTAATTATGCACTGCTTTTTTGTCAGTACCGAATTAAATAGTTCATCATAAACAGATTAGGATAATATAACAAAATGAGTTATACAGAATAAGTATATTTGATATTATTTAAGTTCCATATCTCTTTGAACTTTCATGGTATATCTATTTATACTTTTCTACTATATACTGCGATTTTTGACGTTTTGTTAAATAGCTAGAAAAATACATGAGGAATTAACCTGAAACTGCAGGTGTGTAAACAGTATAGTATAGGCCATACATTTCCGCGAAGATTTTTTTCCCGAAACCCCACAGGGAGTAGTACGTGCAATATTGTGTATGCTAAATTGGCACTGATCAATGGATATATGGATACAACCCCTCATGTTTTTGCTTCATTTTGGGAACAACGGATTTTGAGCTTATTCTATAAACGATTATTATCAGACTTTTCAAACTATGTTTTTGAGACTTTTACAAAAGTTGCTCTATACTTTTAGCTAACACATTATGCACATTATATTTTGATTGCATTCGCACATGCGCAGTGAAACATTTTTTAGTGAACCTTCTCGGTTTTCATCCAATTTTTATTATTTTTAAATTCTGATTGCAGGGTATTATGTACAATGTTATTTGTCATATTTTCTGAAAATAACTTTTTTTTATATTAAGAACTCTGCAAATTATAAGCAAAAAACTTGGCGAAATTTAGGACTGTTTTTATGAAAACCTTAATTTCTCTACAGTATAGATGCTATCCTCATAAAAAGGAACACAGTATATTACAATAAGCTACTTATTAATAATCTCATGTTTCAACGCTTTTGCTCCATTAGTTTTTACAGGGTTATCCAAAAGATATTCGTTCTTTTTCAATTTTTTGACGGTCCACTATGGGGTTTCGGGAAAAAAATCTTTGCGGAAATATATGACCTATACTATATTGTTTACACACCTGCAGTTTCAGGTTAATTCCTCATGTATTTTTCTAGATATTTAACAAAACGTCAAAAATCGCAAATGATCGCTCACCTTTGGTCATATAGTGTACTCAACCTTACATTTAAACTTTTCTAGTATATACAGTTATACCCAACCTTGCATTTAAACTTTTCTAGTATATACAGTTATACCCAACGTTGTATAGTTTTTTACAAAGTGTTAGTATTTTTTTGCAACGGTTTTTTTTTTAATAATACAATTACAAATTCATATATTTATTCTACGGAAACCTCTGTGCGTGAGTAATACTCGCACTTGATCGTTTATTTAGTATTTTCTTGCTCTGCAAACACTTTTTTCCATTAAAAAATTCCTTTATAAGCGTGAGTAATACTCGCACTTGATCGTTTATTTAGTATTTTCTTGCTCTGCAAACACTTTTTTCCATTAAAAAATTCCTTTATAGGCTTTAGCTTTCGTAAAAACTAGCCAATCGTAACCGAATTTCAATATGTTACTAAAGTCAGCATTGAGTTTTTAAAATAGTTCACGCGTCGTATCACTCACCCGCAAGAAAATTGACACATCTTGAGAAAAGTAAATTTTACAAAAGTGGGAAAAAAATTTGAATAATTTTACTGTAACATGAAATTATAGCACCTCGCATAAAACCCATAAGGATGAAAGCATATGATGAAGTTTGGAAGGTTGGGTAATTTTGCCTCCCCACACAATTCACCCCTCTTCTGTGGTCACAAATGGTCATATAGTGATTTTCCGTATAACTACACTTATAAAACTTTTTGTGTAGAAAGACGCAACTATGACAAACCTATTAGTGGAATAAAATGCAAAATGAATTTTTGCGGGGGGTGTCACTTTTCTTGCCGGTGAGCGATATGATCGAGTACTGTGCGTAAAAATAAGGGATATTTGTTACAATATTAGTCAAAGAGAATAAGGCGAAAAATAAAGTGTTGCTACAATTACTCTGTTTTGCCATACGACTCTCACTAAAATTAGACAACAGGCGGGCAATAAATAAATATCAGTGGTGCAATAAGAAAAGGAAGTCGTCAAAATCGCTTTTTACCTTAAAAATTGCATGTAACATGTATATTTTTATTTAACCGACTTTCAACAAAGGAGGTCATACCATTCTTTTGTATCTTTATACATATATTGTACAAGCATTGCCTTTTGTCTGATTTTGATTTTCATATATATATATATATATATATATTGATGGAAAATTGTTTGTCTGCAGATGACAAGTTTCAATATCATTAGTATCTAAAATAATAATTTATATTTGTCTGGATGTCTGTTTTCAACAACGTTCAACATATTGTCTTTTTCTGACATTATAGACTAACTTTAGTAAAAATTGACCAATCACCAGGGAAATTTAAATTGGTGTTAAGGTATACATCGCTACTTAACACCTTTTTTAAAATAGTCGTCTGACGACGTATAGTTCTTTTTTCTACCGTTTATCTCAAAACGTTTAATATAACATCATCCATTGCGTGTCAAAGTAAACGATATAGGCAACAATAAGATAATGTGGATTACATTCCTGAATCAGTTTGGGTAACTCGACTTTACCTGAACTCGACTAACCCCGCGGTTTGAGTCTTATCGGGTACGCAATATTTCTTGTAGTTGCTCGGTAGTAGTCGGTTCGACTCTGATTACTTCGGGTTCGGGTTAGTTTCGACTCTTGTAGGTCTGATTTGGTAATCCGTTTTTCCAGAAGTTTGTCAGCAATACCGATTAAGATGAAAAAACTATATATTTAAATATAAATAGGCATGTGATTATTTGTATACGTAAGAGGTTAAATTGATATTAGAAATATAATTACAGAGTATTTTTTATAATCACATTAAAATATGGATTAATTTTCGTTTATTTCTGATTTGGGACTGAAGTGCATCTAGTTCGGATTGCGTTGACTTCGAATAGAATTTTCGAGTTCTAGTCATTAAAACCCCGACTCGCATAGGATTCCCACTCGCATGTGGATAAGAATAAAAAATTTCCATAAAGTAAAAAGTTAAGAAAAAATCCCTAGAAGTTGTTTTTTCCCCTTAAAAATTAATTGTTTTAAAGAAACATTCAGTAGAAAGTAGCATGTATTCTTCTTTTTTCCGAGCTCGAGCTCGAGCTCAAAGTCAAAATGTTATGTATTAACAAATTGAAACTAGTCAGATGTGCCAATTTCAAAACTTATTTCTTGCTCATACTTGTTGATATTTCAAAAAGTTGTTACACACGTTAATCGTTCTGTGTTATTATTTTTTTACCACAGCAACTTTGATTTTCATATTATATTTCTGCTTTATTTTACTAATCG
Organism: Maratus speciosus; assembly: GCA_963932465.1. Classification (NCBI taxonomy): domain Eukaryota; kingdom Metazoa; phylum Arthropoda; class Arachnida; order Araneae; family Salticidae; genus Maratus; species Maratus speciosus. The sequence continues at coordinate 294,945,137 of OZ010791.1, forward strand.
GAGTAAAAAGGAGTTAATATCAATCATAATATCTATTAAAAACAAAATTTTTAGTTATTTGTTGTACATCATCTGCTTGAGAATCGAGGTTAGCTAGATGCGAATTGGCCGTAGTTGCATTAACGCCGATGTGCTACAGAACTATGAAAAATTTAGCAAAATCACTATTACAGAACCTTCCGGCGGATCGTTCCCAAATTCACGTGGGACCTTTTGGTCATAGTAAAAAATGTACACATGAAATTCGGTTCAATTCTGTGCATAACTTCATACACTTTTCGATGGTGCAATAATGAAAATGGCCACTCTCCGGCAGAATATTTCTAAACCCAAGGAGGACCTGCTGGCCATAGCTAAAAACATACACAAAAATTTGGTTCAATCCTATACATAACGCCATACACTTTTTGATGGTACAAAGCGGACACACGGATATACGGACAGACAGAGATTTTGCATAAACATGTTTTTCTCAAGAAGGAACTGTTCCTTTAATTTATAATACACCTACAAAATTAGTTACAATAAAAAATTCATCTTATATTGGTTAGTGTAACTCTCAAACAAATATTATTTTAACCTAAAGGTATCTTTTATAAAGACACTTTAAGTTTTTGGAAAACTTTGCTCGTTATCAGTGTATGATTTCAATTGCGTTATTTTCAAAAGTGACACAATTCCACCTGTGAAGAATTTCAGTGCTGCTGGAGTGATAATGATACACTCCTTCAAAATTTATTTCAGTTTTAAGATTTAAAATACACGCTTTTATTTTATATAAAATGACGTCATTTTCATCCGCTGGAGAATTCCACATTTACAATCCAATCTTAATCAACATCTATAGAAAAGTATGCATAGGACGTCACTATCGCGGAATAATACACAAACCCAGCAAAATACGGTGTCGTAAACTGTACAATAAAAACGGCTATCTAATCATTCATATGCCTTCATTTGTTTGTAACATTAATATGGATACTTAAAATTAAATATAGTTTTATAATAGCTCCATGTTTTATCAGAAATCATTCATTTATATTTTTTCAAAATAGAACTTATATTACTAACAATTATTTTTTTCGTTGTTATGTGAAAATGGAAACAAAAAGATGTAGTAATCTATTATTTTCCAACTATTCTCTCTTTACTTTCTGCAGAAATGAAGTACATGTGTTGCCACTATTATAGAAATGGCATTAAAAACTACAAAAAATTAATATCTCAAAAATAAATTGAGATTCAGTTTTCAAACAAATTGCAGTTAAAAGCATTTTTTTTCCTTATACGAAGGTGTAAAAATTGAAAATGTGCGATGCTTAGAAGTTAAAGAAATTGCAGCAGAGATTATCAGTATTTAACTGTACAATGCTGCATCTGCTTCGTTTCACGGCGACTTCTGTAACGTAACATTATTTTTTAGTGACGACACTTTAATTGTTGCCTGAAAGGAATACGATATTGGGGCCTAATAAAAAAATTGCAATTTTAAACAGATTTTCAGCGACATGAAAATAAAGAAACGTCGTAATGAAAGCGTATGAAATTATTCGTTCTATGCAAGACAAAGTCTTTGCATAAGAAAATTAATATTCAAACCATTTAAAAATTTTAGAAACTATTTTCTACTACGTGCTATTAGAATCGGGCTGGGCTCTGAAGACAAAAACGTTTTCGGTCTCTGTCGGAATCGGATTTTAAATAATCGATCTCGAGCATCTTAAAAAAAGCCTTAAGTCATCTCTAATCATGTGTATATTACTTTTGTTGTCAGCAATCCTTTTTGTGAACTAATATGTAGCGTACAACGATGAATAAGGTATCATATCTTTGGATAGAATTTTTTGCCCGCGTCTGACATTGCATTCTGAATTTTTGTTATATTTTCAAGTTAAGTATCATCCTACATACTGTTTGTTTTACATACAAGGCGAAACCCTCCGCGCTTTTGCGCATGCGTTAGGTCTGTTTTGATTTTATCAAAATAGGGATGATCGGAGGCTGTTTAGCTGTGTTTGGCTACATTCCAATCTTAGTGACAACGTAAAAGTGCAACTTTCGAAAATATCCATCTCAGCGTTAACACCCCTTTGGATAGTAGAATCGTCTCAGAGTGCTTGGTGCGGCTTTTGAAAACAGTATTATTTCTGATGTCAGCATCCCCTTTTCAATGCACATGCAAAACGCAGAACGATGAATGGTATATTATACGAAAGGATTTTGAACAGTCTTTCGACATAGCACACTGATATTTCGTTAAAACAAGTTGCTTGATTAAAACAATTGCAGTTAATTTTAAATTAATGGAAAATGTATATAACAAATGTAAGTAACATCTGGTCTGCCATGTAGACAGCTGAAAACAATAAACCGTAGGTAAAGGAACTCCATATAAACGATGGGTACGTAGATATACTGTTATTTTTAACATAGTCATACAGATTGGTAAAGTTATCATACGAATTGAATTTTTCTAACTGAGCGAAATATTTCAATTCGCATGATAACTTTACCAATCAGTATGATTGTGTTAAAAATATTAGTATCCCGCTAATCCGAACTAATTGAGACCGGTGCCAGTTCGGATTACTAAAAATTCGAATTATCCGAAATTCCGATGAAAATAGAAAAGAAAAAGATGCGTTCTAAAAAAAATGTATGTTATATGCACTCAGTAGTACAGTAAACATCCTCTAATCCAGCATTCTAAGGTCCAGCATGCTGGATAATCCGGCTCAACTTTCAGAAAAAAATAGTATTCCTTGTTCAATCATTACTGACGTTTATAATAATCCAATGGGATTTCAGAATGAGGAATTAGGTAACAACCCATTACAAACGGTTCAAAATCGCGAATCTATAAATAGCTCCGGCACCACGACAATGAGGAGAGAAGAAGAAAACATTTCTGTAGATAATTTTCGAAACCAAACTCTTGAAAGGAAAAATAATTTTGTATTATCTGAATTAAATATTTTTTTGCATTAAAGAAAATAACTTTATAGTGACTGGCAAACAAACTGATATTCCAGATTTTTTAAAGTTGGCTTCTACGAGTAGGCCTATAGTACACGTTTACATTTTATATTCGTGTACATAATGTTGCACTTTTACATTATCGAGTATTTTTTTATTCTATTCAAGTTGTTTAAAGAATAAAAATCATGCTTTACTGCCTTTTTTTTGTTTGATTTTAACTTCTAGACGTTTTTCACGACATTAATAATGAAATCCGGAAAATTTCGTAAGTTAATCTTTTCAGTTAATCCGTTCAAGTATAATTTTCGAAAATAAAATCGGTCCGGATTAGGCGGAATTTCGGATTAGCGAGGTTCGGACTAGCGGTGTTCTATTGTATACGTATCCATCCTTTTTAGTGGAGTTTTTTTACCTGCGGTTTATTCTGTTGAGCTGTCTACATAGCAGACCAGATGTTTTTTAACAATAAGGTTATCTGAGCGAAATAGGCTCGTCAGTTGCCAACCCAGATAGCTTAAACGCTAGAGCATTTGCAATGTAAGCCAAGGATGTGGGTTCGAGTTCAGGCTTGATCATTTTTTCGTCCAGTTGGAAAAATTCAGTTCGTAAGATAACTTTAACAATCAGTATTAGAAGTACCAATCAGTGTTAATCAGGTAAAGTACATTTAGTTTAACATTTATTTAGACGTTTCTACTCTAAATTTTTTAGGCTATATAAAAGTTTACATTTTTATTTGTTTGATATTTTTTACTCTGAAAATAAACAATGGTGAGTTTTTTTTCCTTTTTTTTAAGTGCAATAAGAGTTGAAAATAGCTTGTCATATTCGACAGTTTTCATGAAATCTAACAAATATAAAATGATTTTCGAATACTTGTTCTTAAAAATTGTCACTTTAAAAGTGACACGTAACAATTTTTTTTTGAAAAGATCAAAACAATCCCTTTTTTAAATAAAAGGAAATGACAGTTTTTTATCTGAACACATAACATGAAAAATAACTTGTTCAGAAGCATTTTTGTGCAGTTTTAGCACATACGTATAAAAACGTTCTTCTGAAAATGCATTCAATTCTGATGCGTAAACATTTTGTATTTTATATAAAATATTTTAGGAAAAAATTGTTAGGAATGAAGTCATTAAAAATTCACAAATCCTTCTTTGCTGAGTGAGCGTAAATTCAGAAAAAAAAACTCTATTAAGAATAAAAAAAATATTAAAATATTATGTTGATTTCTTTTGATATACGTAAGAAACAAAAGTTCAAGAATATTTCAAACCAAACATTAAATATGTGATTACTCAATCAATGTCTGAAATAAGTAGAGTATCGCAATATGTCATTTCTAATTCACTAATTTTTTTATGCGTAACTGAAAAAAAGAGAAATTCTTCTTGCTACAGAATCCATCTAATTCGAGCTAATTGGGACGCTACATGCTGTTCAGAAAAGTAAAATTTAGGATTTTCCGTTGTTTCGATAGAAATTGAATGGAAATGGGAGGAAGAAAAGTGACTGGATTTGCAAAGTTTCTTTCTATTACTTTTTTTTCAAAGTAATATAATAATTAAGCATGCTAAAAAGTATTTTTACTTCTCAATACAAATTTTTCTTCTTTGACAAAATTCATCTCATTTCGTTTTCATTAAATTTTATATACATTTCGATTAGGATTATCCAGACTTTCGGAAAAGCGGGGATTATACTGTACTAATTTGAATTTATTAGCCATGTCGTATGTAATATAGACCGGGAGGCAGATGCACAAACTATCACCTCAGGGAGTTTTTGGCAGAAAATTTAGGACTAGTTAAAGCTTCATTAGCATATTAAAATGCATCTGGTCTGTCATCTTCGTGAAAACACCAGCAGATCCAGTTTTGGTGGTTGATTGGTAGGTTTACCGTTGTGTTTTCCTGCACCCAGTTTTCCATGTTTTCATACTTTTGGGTGTAGGAAATACAATGATAAACCTACCAATCGACCACTAAAATTGGGTCTGTAGGTGGTTTCCATCAAGGTATGACTTGGCAGAGCAGTTGCATTTTCGTGTGCTAATCGAGCTTTAACTAATCCTAGATTTACAGCCATCAACTCGATGAGGTGTTTGTTTATGCAGCCGCCTCTAATACTTTATGTTATTAATTACCATTTTGTTTTGTGATATTTTTGTGCCTCATAGTATTTTTTAATATAGTAATAGACCACAGTAGCAAGCCAATATTACACTTAATTTACACCTATATTACATTCGCTGTAAATATTTCTAATATAATGTTACTATTTATTATATACTGGTTTTATTTTGCAAATATTTAAAATGAAAGGGCAATTTTGAAGAAATATTGATTTTACTCCGGAAATATTTAAAATGAAATGCCATAATTGTGGAAATAATGACTTATGTTGGAAAAAATTTACAATGAAAAATCAGTATTGCAGAGTTATTTCCTTGTTGTTGGCTATAGTATTTACAATTAAATGTCAATATTATAGAAATATTTACATTATTGGCATTACGTTGGCAAAGTAATTCTTTTCACTATATGCACAATAATACTGAACGCAATATTTCATACAAATATTTTGCCAAGATATAAAAAAAAGTACACTTTTTTTTTTTTTTTTTTTTTTTTTTTCTAGGAAGAGTTTTAAAATTTATTATAAATGATTGGAACCTGAAGCGAAAGTTTTAATAATTTTAAATTGGAAAAAATTATTTTAATTTTATAAACTGTTTTGCAGGCTATTTGTGCTATGTGTTGTTTTGATATGAGTTTCAAAATTGCTAATGGATGGAACTCGAGAAATAACCATATTAACGTTGTCACAAATTTGGAACACAAAAATTCATTTTGAACTTTGCGTAGCACTGTAAAAAACATTCTGCTAATCGGATTGCTAATACCGAAGTTTGACGGTAAAGTTTTACCGATGATAGGGATTTTGGATTTTGTGAAAATGTACGAAATGTGAATATGAGAATTCCTTAACATATAAAAGTGCTAAAAGTCTAATTAAATTGTCGTTTTAACTAAGACTGTTGGATTTATTGTTATTTTTCACTCTAAAAAAATTCTGAAACATACGAAAATTTTAGTGGCAACACAGTTTTTATTACAATTTTTGCATTTTTATGGAATTTCTTTTACATAATGATGATAAACAGATTTTTTAAGTATTTAGTTAGTTATTATTTTTTTAGAATTGGTTAAGTTTCATTTTGTAATATATTTTGCCGGTAAATATTTTTTTAAAAATGTATTCATGTTTAAATATATTTTAAAAGGTAATAGAGTTTCATAATGTGCTAAAAGAGGATTTAAATATTCAATTTGCATTCTTTATCAAAGATTGAGAAAATTCTCAGAAATACTTTCTTCAATCGATTTGGATATAAACCGGCAGCACTGCTACCAGTATATATCAGAGAATTGAAGAAATCTCCGTTCTTTTTTTTCCGTTCTAGGGCAAAACTTTCCGTAATCTGGAAAAAGGATTTTTTTTTCTTTTCTAAATACCTCTTTCATTCTTCCGTGAATCCACTTGATTTTGAACCTGGGACCGAACATTTCGAATCGAGCATCTTAAGGGGGCTGGTCACTCAGCTTCGGAGTTCTGCTCCGTAATGTTAAGTCTATGGACTTTTTATCCATTCGTATATTTAAAATATCTTCTCGTGAAATTCATATTTTTAACATATTTTTTCTGTGTACTCTTCTTAAAGGATGTCTCTTTTTTTCTTAGTTTTCAAAATATTTCTAAAGTCTATGCTGAATTTAATATTTTATTTGTTAAAAGCGCGCGAATTGTGAGTAAGATTTTAACACTTAATATAAAATTAAGTCTGTAGTTTAGAAATATTTTGAGAACTAAGAAAAAAAGAGACATCTTTTAGGAAGTGTACGCAAAAAGTAGAAGTTAAAAATATTAATTTCCCGAGGAGATATTTTAAATATACGAATGCATGAAATGCCCATATACATTAGTGAGGGGAAATTGGAAGTTGAGTGACCAGCCCCTTTACCCACTCGAGCAGGGAAAGCTTTGCGGATGGCGAGTTTAAAATGAAGATACGGGTTCTCATCAAATGGGGGATTTGAAAGGCTTGTTGAATTTCTTGTTCAGAAAGCTCGTAAATTTAAACTTGATTGCAGGGACACTTTGAAGTTTTGAAATATTGGTTGGCGTTTTAACACTTGTAGAATAATATATGATGAAAATTATTTCATATAAGACATATTTTTAATAAGACGTAATTTCATTATTAGATGTAAAATATGAATATTATATTTTTAGCTTAATTCGAGAAGAAATGTTTGCTTTTTTGAGTAAAATTGATTTTTGTTACTTGATTGAGCTGCTATATATTTCTTAAATGTGTTCGTTTAGAATATATTTTACATGCGAATAGTTTTTTTAATACACTAAAAAATAAATTGCGAATAAGTTTAAATGAATGAGAAAATTGCTGCTTTATTAAATTCGAAAGCATTATTTTTGTTTGTTTGTTTGTTTTTAAATAAATTAGAAATTTTAATTTATTGAATTTTCGGTTTTCATTTTAAAAATGAATTCGAACTTTGGTATTAATACAGCCAATACGCATACGTGGGAGGGATAAACGGATTTTCCTCTCTTTTTCAGATTTCGGGGAGTATGTTTTCTATGAGTACGGAAATTATTTCTTTAAAAATGACGAATAATTTAGTGTATAAAGACGAATTTTTCTGACAGTGAATGTTTAAATGATGCGCGAATTACCAGCGGAGCTTATTAGGTAAACTGAAACAGCATTGGTGTTTGGTTAAACTTTATTCTTTGTTCGGATTTTTAAAGACATGACACAGCCATAAAATGTTTGTGGCTGTAAATATATTTTTTTAAATTACCCCTTGACATTTTTAAACATGTTTTTAATTTTTTTATACAGAATATAAACAAACTATTAAGGCTAAGTTCTCCCGGAAAAATTAAAAAAATATATATACATAATTTTATGATTTTTTAAAGTTATGGAATCTATTCTCAAAATTGTTTTTTGTTCCTTCGAATATTTAAATCATGGCAACCAGTTTAACGGGCCAGTGTAACACCGATAAATGGTTAACCAACAACTTTAAAGAAATTTTTAAAGATTTTTTTTTTTTAATCCGTAGCTTCTCACTCTTAAATTGTTCCAGCTATCCACTTTTTGTTTTTTCAAATTAAACTAGACTTTTTCAGTTGGGGGACAAACCTTAAAATAATAAATAAATAATAGTTTTCATTTTCAGTTTCAAAATAAAAAAGCAGTCGTAAAAAATAACCTAAAACTTTAAACAGCCAAAATTTTGTAAAATTAACCATTTGAGCTTCAGCAGCCAACAGATGTAATTACTTTTAGGAATATGTGTAAAGTATTCAGGTCATTAAGAGTGCAAACTCTTACACTCCATTATTGTGAACGCCGTGCTTGGTGAGATTTGGAACCGTTTAGTTCGATAAAAATATCAAAATTTTTATATGACAATATTCACACACTTGCCATGAAAGTGCAATAAATTCAATTCCAAAAACCTTTTTTGTCTATATGCATTATTTGAACAAAAATTCTCGAAATTTTCTTTAAAATCGAGTTGTACCTGGCGGAACGTACCTTAAGTACTTGTCCTTAATACCTATTTTGGATTTCTTTTAATGATACAAGCTAAATGAATTTAAAGGTAAAAGAAATTACGAATTCGTAAAGAGATGTAAGCCACATCTTTAATTTGCAGAAAAAAATATTATAGCCTGACCTAAACCGCGCGCAGGTGAACAATAGACTAGATTTTCTGGTAGTTAAGATTAAATTGTAATAGAAAATTTTAATATAGTTTCAGAACCTTAGTGTGTATTTAATGTAACTTAGTGTATATTTAATGTAATGTTTCAAAGCCTTTTATGTGCTCTTTTCTTTTAAAGTAGATGATTAGCGATTTCAGACGTGAACTAAAAATAAAGCACGGACGAAATTGTTTTCAGGGATGCCATTTACCAAAAACTCTTTAACGATATGCCATTTGAAAAATTTTTAAACACGTTTTAAAAATTTTCATTTTTATCAAATTTTCATCAAGAAATTCATTATTTTCTCTTAAATTAACATCGCGAATCTGTTGATTAACGTTTTGTAAAATTATTTTAGCTGATTTTTTGTCGGACAAGCATTAACCTAAAAAGCATAAACTTTATTATACTGAATTCAATGATACTGAACTTTGAGAGTTAATAATATATAGACGAAAAAAAAAAAAAAAAAAAAAAAAAACATAAGTTTGATTTAGCATAATTCATTGCTTCAGCTCTCATAGTATTCTATTCGTAGTTGTAAAAATGAATTCCCAAAATTTAGTCTCGTATTTGCAAGTATAATTAATTGTTTCACTGTGTTTTTGCTCCATGTCAACTGAAACAGTATTTCTAGATACATATTTTGTGAACTTTTTTTTTTTTGAAGAAGGGGGCAGTTCTTTTACCAATAAAGTCGGGAAAACATTTAATATGAATTGGGAAAATGGTAGAAAGAATAATATTAGCTTTACTATGATGTAAATAAGAGTGCTTCTTTTATATTAGAACGTTGGCGAGATAGAAAGTAGGTCCTTGATATCTTTCAGAAGCTTTTTCTGTCAACCTTTTCAATTTTTTCATTCCTACATATAATCTGTCCTATATTTGCACTATTTAAAAAATACATAAAGATATAGTTTACCTAATGTAGAGAAAATCTGCAGAAGCAAATTATATAGTATTAATTACAAGCATTAATTAATTACAAGATAAAGAAATGAGACGGTGAAATAAGTGAAATTTTCATAAACACTTCTCATACCCTATTCATTGTTTGATATACAGAAGCAATTTCTTAAATATATATACACACCGTCCCTTAACAAATCCATATACATGTATTACCTAGTAGTGGTATGTATCCTATACATACATACAAAAAAAATTGGTAGGACAGAAACAATAAAACTTCATCAATTTGCTTTCGTGACTAGTTATAACATTTGGCAATAAATTGCACTTTCTGAAGCCAAATTACGCCAATGCTACTTTGCCAAGGTTCCAACGAAAAGGAACTGCCTAAAGAAGTATATATCTTTTTTTCCAGCCAAAGTAAAGCTATTAAAATGAAGCAAAAAAAAAAAAAAAAAAAAAAAAAAAAAAAAAAAAACATCGATCTTAACAAGTTATCTCCTTCGGTGATTAATTGCTAAGTTGAGTTTTCTAACACTCGCTCTTTTCTTTCTTCACGCCCCGAGAAGACTTATAATAAAAATAGAACAATAAGAATATGTGTCTCTGGAGGGTAGAATGATCTGTTTTGTTTATCATTTGGAGATAGTTTTTACTTACATTTTCACTAAAAAGAATGAAGAATAGATGCTAATGATGAATACTTAATAGCTATTGTATATTTCGTGAAAAAAGTTCGAAAATATGTTCGAGTAAAAATATTATGTCGTAACCTAGGGGAATTCATTTATTTGTGAGGAATGACATAATATGGCTGTCTATTGTTTGGAACAAATAATAATAATAAATGAACTCGAAATGTTCGTTTATAAAAAAATATTTTTATTATCATTTATAACACTTGATATTAGACAGAATTACTTTTATGGAACATAGAAATAAAACATCATTTTGTGTATCCTTCACATACGATGTCTGTACAAAATTCATGAAAATTTATTTTCTACTAGAAAAAAAAAAAGTAACAGGAGCTACAGATTAATCACAAATTTTAAATAGAGTTTCTTGCCTTATTTAATCACAGAAGTATATTATGAATCAAGCGATGATTGCTAAATCTGTGGTTAAATATTAAAAATCTGCCTACCAGACGGGTCCAATGGACCCGACAGATGCACTCTAAATGATTTTTCTAATGAAAAAAAGTCTGAAAATTCTGCACATATGTGACTTTTTCTGGAAAAAATTGCAATTGCATCCGTCTGGTAAGCGGATAGTTAAAAAGAAAATATGTGTTCTAAAATAGTGATACCAGTCCCCTTGGAAACTCCAAGGGATGTACCAACCCTGGTATAAGCTAGGTCACTACTACGTTGATAAGTTTTCTGATTTTTCACATGTACCTTATTTTTTTTATTATTTTCAAGGATTGCTGAATCTCTAAATGATCTAGTATGATGTATATGAGCGGGTCGCAAGTCGAACCTTTAAAAGAATTAAAAACAGTAACAGATTATTAGACTTTCAAAATGTATAGTACTGTCCGTGTCATTAATATCCTTCAAGAAGCCTGAAAAAGGAAATATGGAAATCAGTGTACTTATTATCTTAAAAACAACAGATATCATCACATAGCTGAAATAATTATAATTTTACCAGGAGCAAATTGCATTTAGAAATGACTAAATTTCCGAAACATATTGTTATAGCTGTATAATTGAAGTGTTCGACGTATAAAAGTACAGTCGTGGAAAAAAAAAGTAAACACCCCCTACTAACTCTTCAACAAATTATCGTAGACGGAAGTTACTGGTACCGAACGATTTGAAATAAAGTCTACTTTTAAATGACGTATATAGAATTTGCTTAGGGGGTCATCTACATATTAAAACGAACCCAAACCTCATTTTTTTCAATAGCAATACCCAATTTTAACGAGATATTTCAAATCTTCGGTTCAAAATATGCCTAGACACCAAATTTCAAGTCATTTGAATGATAAGTTTTTGAATTATAAACATTCAAAATTTAATGCTTCTAATGTTAAATTACATTTTCATATTTTTATTTATATCTTCTGAAATTATGCTCCTAATGTGCTAATTTTTTGTTTAGAAATAAAACTAATGTGCCCAAACATAAACACGCTGAATTTGCAATTTTTATAATTTTATGATATGAATTATGAAATTAATATTCGAAAAAATTATGAATTGCAACCTACAATTTTTTTTTGATGGATTTAGATTTATTAAATCCTGCTTTGTGAAAATCCCAAATTTCACATTTTTCTTCCAAGTAGTTTTTAAATTATGCTTAAAAACGACAAAATGATGGTTTAAGGGGCCGTCTATGATTGAAGTGAGTAGATATTTTGAAATTTCTTCTGCTGCCTTGTTATCTAACAGACTTCATTGACTGCTTAAGGTGCCTTGATCAAGAAGGCGGCTCTCTCGGTTAGCAATCGAGAACCCAACTTCGATTTGGATACAGTTAAAAAACAAAGTTATGGTTCGTTTTAATATGTAGATGGCCCCCTAAGCAAATTTTATATACATCATTTAAAAGTAGACTTTATTTAAAATCGTTCGGTACCAGTAACTTTCTTCTACGATACTTTGTTGCGGAGTTAGTAGGGGATGTTTACTTTTTTTTTCCACGACTGTACATAAGCTCTATTTTCATAAAAATCTAAATATCTTCATATGAAGGTGTCCCAAGAATGTTTCTAGACACTCAACAAATATTACTAAAAATCAACAACAGATTGTGTCATTGTGCCTCAAAGTTGTTGTTCTCCAAACGATATTTAGTTTATTTTCAGTCAACAACGGCACATGACACACAAAATCCACAATGGTGAACAAGCAACAGATGACGTGTAAAAGAAGAGCGTTTGAAAGTGATTCAAATAATAGTGAAACTATAAATGTCTTTGATTCAGACCATAGTATATATAAGACAAAGATTATTTTTCAACGGATTGTAGTTCTAATTCTTCATCAGAAGAGGATGTATTTATAAGTAATTAACATTGTGGCTTACAACCTTGTTGCTGAATTTTTAGTGTAGCATGAGACATTAATTCCTCAATACCATAATTTCCATATTTTAGCATGCTTTTTATTAGATTCGGCAACCTGAGAAGATATTCAAATAGTGAAGTAACATCTCACCATTGGTTTACCATAAATATGTCATAATTCACATTTTGATAATAGGATATTATTTAAATTCCCATTGTGGATTACGTCCTTTTGGATTTCCAAATTGTTGTTGAAAATTTGTATTTCTTTCCATTGAGGCATGTGTTCTTTTTTGCTTAAAAAATTGTACATTTTCAATTATGGACGTATTTTGGTCATTTTTGTGTTCAAAGGAATATTTTCAAATACCGGAGAAAATAACAGAAAATTGTAAATTTTAAAAATAATAAATTTTAGAACCAAGTTAAATAAACCAGCTAGTGTTCAATCGAAATCATTGACAGTCCTTTTCAGCCTATTAGAGACACGGGAATAATAAAGCAGAATAAAATCCAGGAAATAATTAGTATTCTACCTTAATTCATGTTATACAGCTCATATTCAAAATATTAGAATAACTACTTTTTTTTTTTTACAAATTGAAAATATCGTTTGGTAATTTAATGTCTTTTAATGCAAATATGCAAACGATATTTTTATTAAGAACTTATTGTCGATTAAATTTATTTATTATCTTTAAATTTATATATATTTTTTGAAAAGATTAATTGAAAAAAAAATTATTTTGGAAAGTGAAAATATTAGAATATTTATTCAAGTGGTTCAAAATATTACAATATTTCACATTAATTCTCCTTTAATTATGACCAATTCATAACTGGTGGCATCATTGATTAAATTCAGACGATTTTATATAAAATCAGTATTCTTTTTGCAGTTTGTTTGCTTTTTCGTCTTAAAATGTGTCGTGTGAGTGATATTTCTGAATCTATTAAACTTCGTATGGTTGATTTGTATCGGCACGGTAAAAAGCAATGTTATATAGCGAATTATTTACATTGTTCGCAATCAAGCTTTAGTAAAATACTAACACTATATTAAAAAAATGAAAAATTTCAAAATAATCGCCGAAAGGGCGGCCGACAACCAAACACATCTGCTAGAGATGACAGGAAACTGAAGCGTATAGTTAAGAAAAACCGTTTTAAAAGTGTGCGATTCTTGCACCGAAAATGGAAAGAACAAGGAGTTGAAATTTCTACAACAACAACATTAAGACGTCTCCATAAATTTAAGTTTGAATCTCGTGTGCCGAAAACAAAACCTCTCATGACTGCAAAACAGAAACGTATTAGATTGAATTGGTGTAAATCAAGAAGTTTATAGAGCAAAGAAGATTAGGAAAATATATTATTTAGTGATGAAAGTATGTTTTGTGTTTCATATGGTAATAAAGGTATTCGAGTTTGGAAAATGAAGCAAGAAGCATTTGATAAAGAATGCCATAAATTTGCTGTAAATTTTGCTGCTAGTGTCATGGTTCGGGATTGCATGAGCGTAGAAGGACCTGGAAAGTTATGCATCTTCTACGAAAAGGTTCACTCTCAAATATATCAAGAATTTTTGGAATATTACATTATTCCATCATCGGAAGGTTTATTTGAATATGATTTAATCTTTCAACAAGATTTAGCGCCACCGCATACCCCGATTTCAAATAATAATTGGTTCCGCCAACACAGCATTAAGGTCACCAAACCTTGGTCACTTAACTCACCGGACCTTAATCCCATCGAAAACTTATGGTGTATAATGATGAAAAAATTCCAAGAAAACCCTCCTTCATGTAAAACTGAGTTAGTGGCACGTATAAAGTCTATTTGGGCTAATATTGATATAAATGTTTGTAAACACATTGTATCTAGTATGCAAGATCGATTGTACGCTGTTATGAAAGCTAAAGGGGATGCTACTAAATATTAACTACCATTTACTCCATATTCATAAGGTAATATTGTTGCGTAAAATAAAATATTCTAATATTTTAAACCAATCTAAATTTGATTCTAAAATTTTGATGTGCTTCAGAAAGCTGTAGACCTAATTTATTGTCCTGTATTTTATATTTTGCAAATGTTAAAATCTTATCTAAACATTCCAGATTTAATTTATAAGAAATTTAATTGCATTTACTTAGTAACAAAAATAAATAAATGAAAAATATTTTTTTTTTTATTACATTTTCTCAATTATTCTAATATTTTGAATATGAGTTGTAGTTAAAAACATGGTTGCGTGTTGACAAAGAGCTGTCCCTGGTATTAGCGTACCTACGAGGCGGTGTTACGGATACCACTTTTAAAAATAGAAATCTTTGCTTTATTTAATCGCAGAAATCTGCAGTTAAATAAGTCGAAAAATACTCATAAAAATTAGTAGCGCCCAATTCGTTCTGGGTACACCACTGATCACAGGATTTTGCATAAGATTTATGCCAAGCAATGACTTGAAGTTATTCACCACTTAACAAATTAAGTAATCTTTGTTCGTAAAGTTGTATAATAGTATAAAACAAAGTATACCTTTGAAAAAAAATACACAGATAAATTGCACAAGGAAGTCTTTGATGAGAACGTAATGCCAATGGAAGTAATACTATTTGGATGCGAATAGATAAAAAAACTGCCAATGTGTTTGGTAAATTGCGATTAAAAAAAAAAAAAATTGTGGCCATTTCTTCCCCCCCCCCCCCAAATTCTGACCAGAAAATCAGATTTCTAACTTTTTACACATACTCTCTCATCTTCGTATAACGCTTCATTCATAATGCGTGTTTGATAATAATGGAAGTCATCAGTCCATCAGAAGAAAATGATCTATTCCAAAAGTATAAGTTCTATTGACAAAAGCTATTTAATATTTTGAGCAGAAAGAACAGGCTACAGCTGCAATTTCAATTTTCAGGATGCTAACAGAATCACATAGTTGCCAATTTGTACGGTTTTGTTACCTCTAAAATTTAGATTTCAGCGACTGAATTGGGCAAAATTTATCAGAAAGTTGTAGTGATAAGAAAAATCTTAGAAGTTGGTAGTTATGCAGTAGCGTAATACTTCAGACAAAAAAAAAAAAAAAAAAAAAAAAAAAAAAAACTTGCAAAATTGACATTTAACAAACAAAAAACTATCAAGGGCTTTTTCAAATAAACAATTTCATTCCCCGTTTTTCTTAAAAGTAACGGAAATATACATAAAAAAAAATGTTACTAGTACTATAAAAATTAAGGAATTAAGTGAAAAATTAATTCTCATGTCTTTAGTTGGTGACAATTTGTGTATCCGAGTTTGTGTATCCGGTTTATCCGAGTTTTTTGCTTATCCGAGGTAAGCTTGGTGCATATTAACTCGGATAATCGGGACTCTATACTGTATTATGTTTTTGCTGTCAGCTATCTCAACAATTACATGTAAGTCCATTGCATAATATTTTCTCATTTTTTTTAAAGTATGAGATATAACATTATGCGTTAGATTAAAAATTTATTTTATTTTATTTTTAAAGCGATCTTAGAAGTGGTACGTTTAAATACTGCCAATACTACAAAGCAGCATTTCTTTTTAGCTTAAGAATATAAGAACAACACATGCCTGAAATGTATTTTTTTTTCTTAGAAATAAAGGTAGTTTGTTACATATTTTTTATGCTCATTTTGGGAAAGTGCTAAAACTTTCAAACAGCGCACAATACATAATGTAAGGAGGAAGGGGGCGGAGGATCTTTCAACAACAGAAAGAAAATGCACCAATAGAAAACAGGAATTCTGCTTTTTCAGAATTTAGTGTCGCCCCCAATAATATATATATATATATATATATATATATATATATATATATATATATATATATATATATAGATCATTCAGTTTTAAGCAGTGGTGTAGTCGTAAAAAAAACAGAGGGCATACGTTCTAAGCAGAGGATATACGCTCAAGGCAGAGGGCATACCCTAGTGTATATATACTATAGCTTTCTTGAGAAACAGAGGGTATACGGTGTTCCTTAAAAAAATCTAGAGGGTATACGGCGTATACCCCCGTATACCCTCCACTACATCCCTGGTTTTAAGACTCCAAACATGCGCTTTTATTTTATATAAAATGACGTCATCTGCATTCGCTAAAGAATTCCTCATTTACGATCCAGGCTTAAACAACATCTACAGTAAATATGCATAGAACGTGACTATTGCTGAATAATACACAAATCCAGAAGAAGAGATTTCGTCATTCAAGAAACTGGACAAAAATAAAATCGGCTATCTCATGATTCACATGCCTTCATTTGTTTGTAATATTAATATAGATACTTAAAATTAAATTTTGTTTATAATAGCTCCATGTTTTATCAAAATAGCATATATTTTACTTACATTGTTTCTGTTATTATGAGAAAATGGCAACAAAAAGATGTAATTGCTATTTTTCGCCTATTTTTCTTTTTTTTTCTACCGAAATGGAGTACTTGAGTTGCCAAAATTAAACAAATGGCGCTATAAACTACAAAAAAATTAATATCTCAAAAATAAATTGAGATGCAGTTTTCAAACAAATTGCATTAAAATGTACATTTTTCCCCAATACGACGGTATAAAAATTGAAAATGTGCGATGCTTAGAAGTTAAAAAAATTGCAGTAGAGTATTTAACAATACAATGATACATCTGCTTTGTTTTAAGGTTGGCTTATACAACGGAATGTTATTTTTTTGGAGACGATATTTTAATTGCTGGACGAAAGCAATAGCATATCGGGGGATAATAATTATATTTAACTTTGAGAAGCTATGACAAATGCAAGTAATTAATAAAATATAAGTTATATATTGTTTTTAAGCATTATTCTCATAATTTTTCTTTTACTACTATTTCTTTTCTACATGTTCTGTTTTATTTTCCAGGATATTCATCCCCAATAAGTCAAGAAATCTCACACAAAGGGAAAAAAAATCTCTGCATTTTAAAACACAGCGCAGTTAAAAATATTAGAATCACCTAAAATGGAGCAGAAAAAAAAAGTATTTTGTGGACCCGTGTAATTGTTGAATACTTATACTAATTTAGTCGATTTGCAATGTTTTTTTTTTCAAGTTTAAATGAAAACAAAATTTGTTTTTAGGATTTTCATTAAGAATAGGATGGATATTTTGATATAAATATTAAGAAAAACTGCAGTGAAATGTTATTATTTTTTTATTTTTTCAAAGTTGATAAATATTTTCAGCTGTATTTATCCAGCGGCACTTAAAATTCTGCTCCATTTTATGAGCTCTAAGTAACAAATTGATTTTTAATTTTACATTATGGGTGCATAAATCTTCTAATTTGCTTTTATAAGGTAATATAAAAAATTTTGGGGGAGATTTTTGTTTTAATTCTTAACCCCTTGGGGACGAGCGATCGGTATACGTGCCACTTAAGGTTCTCAGAATATTTTATTATTCCCACCAGTTATTGTTTATTGTAAAGTTTACCTTATTTAATCAGAGCACTTTCGCGATTCAATTGCAGAATATTTTATGTTTTTAAAAACCGGTGGTAAAAGATTAAAAATTACGCAAAGGGCTCTCGAGGTCTCGTCGCGAAGGGGTTAATTTTGGGCATAAAGGATTAAATTCATTTTTAATCATTAACAATGCGAGTAGTTATTTAAGCATAACTCAAAAACTACTAGACGGAATGAAATAAAATTTTGGATTCGCATTTTTGAAGCAATTAGAAGTAGATTTCTACTAAAACAATTCATAGGGATATAATTCATATTTTCTTTCAAAAATTAACTAAACAAATATATTTTTAAAAAATATGAATTGTAACATATAATTCTTTTTATTATAAATTGATTTTTAGGAACTTCAAATATGCGAATCCAGAATTAGAGCTCCTTCGGATAAGTAGTTTTGAGTTATCCTTTAAAAACTACTCGCATTGCAATTCAAATACTTAACCAAATGACTTTCTGTTTGGTATCCGAAGCTAATATTAATAGAATAATCGAAATATGATGTCAAAATTAGGTGTTAGTATTGAAAATTTTAAAGATGTTATTACTAATAGATTGGCAATAATCACATTTTTATATGATAATTTGCGGATAAGTTAGCAGGATGTGTTCTCTTTTATTTGGACTACTGTAAATCCATTATGTTGTAGTCAAAATAAGTCGCAAAATGAAGTGCGATTAGTTCTAAGCTGTATTAACAACAAAAAATTGTAGACAATGTGATAGTTTATGATATGTCTTGAACTAGAGTCTTTTTTCAATCGCTTGTAATAAAAATTACTAACATAAAAAACTGAATTTCAATTTTCAAACAATGTTTGTTTTGAAATCGAAAATAATTTGACAATAATTTTGTAAATGAAACGTTTCACTATTGTAAAATACATATACCTATAATTCTGATTTTTAGAATATTTTTTTAAAACATAAACATGTCATCTAATCAGTAATTTTAAATTAAAAATTAACACTAATTATCGCAACATGATTTATTGCTATCCTTATCCTTCATTAAATACGACGAAAAATGTACTTTAAAATGGTCTGTTTGAAAATTGTAACATTAATGTTACCAATTTTGAATGATTTGCAAACATTTAATGTTTTATTTATCAACTAGTCGTGTAAGAATAGGCACTTGTTAGTTATAATAATGTAAAGGGATTTTGAAGTAAAATAAATAAAGACAAAATATAGGACTACCAAAACTGGCGATTTCTCACCAAAGCTTGGCAAAGGCAACATTTTCTGGCTTATGTAATTAGTAATTTGATGTTTAGAGGATTAGTGATGCGAAGTACTTCAATTAAGTTTGTATAAACTGTCCCTTATTTCCTTTAATATCTCAATATTCGACAGAAATGAGGAAATAAAGTTACATTTTTCTTCAGTTAAAAGGAGTCAAAAATAAACTTCTGAACATGTTATCTAACCCGGTGATTAATTGCTAAATTGACTTTTTTACATGTTGTCCCTTTTTCTATTCTAAGAAAAGAAGTGTTTCCTCTTTCAAACATAAAAATTTCGACTCTCGATTGCTGAATGATTTACTTTCTTTCACCTTTTATATTAAAAGAATTTGAGAATCCATGATAATGATCAATGCATAATCATTGATACGATATATCTTCCCCTCTAAAAAAAGAAAAATTAAAAAGATATAACAACACTGTTCCGGTTCCCTACAGAATTTGCTTTGGAAGAACTTTTATTTTTAAATACAAAACCGCCGCTCCTTCTTTTATTTTAAAAAGACATTTGAATTAATTCACAAAATACTTTTTTTACACATGTTAAAATGATAATTTGGGATAAAATATTTGTATGCTGTTTTATAAATATTTTAAGTATAGAAGTATCAATACTGTAAATATTAGAGCTGTAATCTTGATTTTTTTATTACTGTTTTATATATAAGAGTTGTTAATTATAAAAAAAATATATATATAGGGAATTATACACCGACAGGGCCGTTGATGTACGATTCAGAATTATTATTTTTTTTATTTTCTAACACGGAAGGAGTTTTTTTTATATTCTGTTGTACTTTTGTCCCAAGTTAATCTGTTGATCTTTGTAAAGTGTCACAAAGATATTCCAATTTAAACTGCGATATTAAGAATTTTAAGAAACATAATGGATTATTTTTTGTTGTGCTTGTGGCAACAACCTTTATTATTAAGCACATGACGGTCCTAAAAAAGTTGGATAATAACAGATCCTAACCCGAAAATTCTGTTTGAAAACTATACACGATACAGCGATTATTTTGAAAACATAAACTAGTAATGTGCTGTGTAATATGATGGTCAAAATTTGTGACAAATGGTAAATTTTAACTAAAGTTAAAGCCTATAAGAAAATTGACAAGAAAACAGACAGACAGAAAAAGATACCATTTTTAGATCCTAATGAAGTTTAAACGGATCTACCAGAATACAGACATTTTCATAAAAACGAAATATGAAAATCGGAGCATTAGTTCTGGATTTGTGTGTTGTTAACATAGCTAAGAAACATAAAAATTACATACATTCAAATTGTATAATCTCTTTCGTAGGAAATCGGTTGAAAATTGAGGACAGCTTGTTTTCCATTAAACATAGTTCATGAAATATTTACTGTTCATTTACTAAGATGTACACGTTAACAAATTTTGGTGAAATTTAATATGATATGTAAAAGGTACTTGAGATAAATATCTTAGTTCGTTTGTATATTACATTTATTTTATTAATCTTTTAAAAGATTTACTTAGCAGCGCATATGATAGATACAGTTAGTAATGCAGAACACTTAGCAATACCAACAAAAAGTTAAGTGCCGGTTTTTTCAAAAAAGTAAAAGGGGATTAAAATGTGCCTTTTAAACATGTTATCTTGCACGATGATTAATTGTTAAGTAGTGTTTTCCACACATATTTTCTTTCTCTTTTCTGTCTTCAAGAAGATGAGAATTTTCTCGTTTTCCAATAAAATCTTTTGTCTCTTTAAGGCAAAACAATTTGTTTTTTTTTGGCTCTCCAAGAATTTTTTTCCTTAAAATTTCTGCCAAAAGAATTCCAGAATGAATGATTTTAATTAATGTGATACTGCTGCGACAATGTATATTTTACTGTAAAAATCGAAAAACAAACTAATAAAAATGTAAATGAAAGAAAAATGACGGTGAATATGACTTCATTCTAAAAAAGTTTTCCAATTTATATGCACAAAAATGAAATACATTGCGTCAGAATAACATATTTTCAGTGCCTTTTTTATTTTATTTATATGAATAAAGTTCTACATATTGTGCACTTCAAATTTATATTATTAATTAATCACTAGTACAAAAAGTGCACCAGTAATTGACATTTAAATGCATAAAATAAAAATTTATGTACGCATATGTTCATTTTGCTTGGTTTACAAAACAAAATTAACACAAGTGTGCATCAATTTTCAATGTATACACTTTTGTTTCTCACTGGTCAATTACTGGTGCTGGTCAAGAGGGATGTAGTGCAGGGTATACGGAGCTATACGCCGCCCGCCTTCTGGACTGTTTAAAGAAGCTCCGTATACCTTCTTTTTCTCAAATGAAACTATAGCGTATACTGCAGCCATGAACGTTCGTGACTCTAGCGCATAAACCTCTGCCTATATCGTATATTACCTGTTTTTTTATTTTTATTTTTTCGACTACAACACTGCTGCTCAATCACTGATGCACTCACCATGTATTATATCATGATTATACAATATATAGCAAATACTATTGTCTATAAAAATACTCTGCAAGAACAATCAATGAAATTTAAGGTGTTTTATATAAAATAAAAATCTAAGATTAAAGTCATCTAAAAGTATCTTTCTAAACATGTTATCTTCTCTGATGATTAATTGCTAAATTGAGTTTACTATGCGTGTTTTCTCTTTTTCCCGAACGCCGAGAAGAGGAGTGTTGTCCCCTCTTCCAATAAAAAGTTTTCGTCTCTGGAGGACAAAATGATTCACTTTGCTTCGCTCTCGAAGATACTTTTTATTTACATTTTCTAGTAAAAGGAATCCAGAATCGATGATAACGATCAATTTCTAACTGTTACTATTACATAGATCTTTTTCCCCCCAAAAAAGGAAAAAAAGAGAAATGAAAATGTACTAAAAGTAAAATATACGGAACCTGTGCTAAAATAGTTATGCATGAACACGAAAATGTTATTTTTCAATCTTTCGTGAGAAAACTGTTGCTCGTATTTTTAAAAATATATCTGTATTCAGATATATTTAGCACCGTGTTTGTTATGCATAAAAATTGCCAAAGAAAGTAAAATACCAGTATACACTATCAATACTAAACATTTTTTATACAGTTTTGTGTCTGGCTGGTCAATTACTGGTGCCTGGCAAATTACTGATGAGTTCACTGTATATTATACTATGATAGTACACTATATAGATAAAACTATTCTATATAAAAATACTCTACAAGAACAAGAAATTAAATTTAAGCTGCTTTCTTTAAAATAAAAAGCTGCGATTAAAGTAATCTGAAAGTATCTTTCTAAACATTTTATCTTCTCTGATGATTAATTGCTAAATTGAGTTTTCCATACGTATTTTCTCTTTTTTCCTGCCCTCGAGAAGAGTGTTTCTCCTCTTCCAATAAAAAGTTTCCGTCTCTGGAGGGTAGAATGATTCACTTTGCTTCGCCCTCGAAGATACTATTTATTTACATTTTCTAGTAAAAAGAATCTAGAATCGATGATAACGATCAATTTCTAACTGGTTACTATTACATAGATCTTTTTCAAAAAAAAAAAAAAAAAAAAAGAAAAAAAAAGAAAGATAAACGAGAATATACTAAAAGTAAAATGTACAGAACATGTACTAAATTAGTTATACATGAACACGGAAATGTTATTTTTCAATCTTAAGTGCGAAAACTGTTGCTCGTATTTTAAAAAATATATCTATATTCAGATATATTTAACACCGTGTTTGTTATGCATAAAAATTGCCGAAGAAAGTAAAATAAAAGTATAGAGGATCAATACTAATTTTTTTTTTTTGTATCGATTAAGTAAGTATTTATAGATAATGTTAGAATATGTTCAAACATTAAAAGTTCAAACATTAACTTTTTTAATAGCTGTTTTTATTGTTTTTTTATTGTTTTTGATGTAGACATATTGATTCTTTATTCGCGAAAAAAATATTTATTTAATTTTATAAATAATATACAGGGGCTTTTATCACAATGATCAAAATTTCTAAACTAGGCTAAAAATTTCTAAAAGTGATAAAAATACACTTAATTGCCATGATTCAGCTTCCATTGAGTTACCTAAAATTTGGAAAGAGATGCAATGCACTATAAGAAACAATAGTAGAAGTTAATTCACGTTTACAAATATACATTTTTATGTCATTTTATTGAATTTTGCACGTAGAATTGAATTTTGCATTATACATGTGGTCTCGTGATTTTATTCCCCAATTTCTTGTTTTTAAAAATTTTGTGGAAAATATTTGTATCAACAAAAATCTTGAGAATGTCACCGTTTGAGCGATGAAAGATATGTCGATCTGAACAAAGACATTTATATGTCTTTTAAGTGTATTTATCACTTTTAGCAATTTTTTGCTTAGTTTGGATGATTTTAAATAATTTTAATACATAATTTTATAATCAATATTTCGTTATTATTAACGTTTTACAAATATTGAGTTATAAAGGCATTAGTATTATGGAATAAAATATATAATATCAGACATAGAGTAAATATTTATCAAATTTTAGTTTGTACCAAAATTTTAAGAATCGGAAGGAAGATGTAGTAAATTTTACACAAAAATAAATTTTTTTACACAAAAATAATAAAAACAGCCAAGCTTTTTTATTTGATTTAATTTTCGTTAAGTTCTTTATAGACTCGCAATTATGTATCAAAGATATAGCAAAGAAGTTGCAAAGCTTAATAAATAGTTTTTCAAAGCGCACTTATTAAAATTTTGAGATGTTGCCGATATTAAAAGCCTATACAGACAAGCGAGAAAACGATCATGCTAATATTGAGCCTACTAGACCGTTCGTTTAAAATTTTTTCCTTGCATTTTAATATTTTAAAATGCTTTTATCGTATAAAATAGCTGAAGTCTATGTGTAACAGGGTTAGTTTTCCCTTTTTCGATTTTAGTTGCAGTTTTTTTTTTTTTTTTTTTTTTTTTTTTTTTGAGACTGCTTTTACTTTCGGAACCGGTTCCGAATGAGAAACTAACATTTAAAAATATCTGCAACCAAAAATGAAAAAGTAAAAACTAGCCCGGTTAGAGATCGATTTGAGTTATTCTACGAAATAAAAAATTAAAATTATTGAAATGCAAGGGAGAAATTTCAAAAGAATGCTCCAATAGGTTTAACATTAGCGTGCGTGTGTCTTTTCATGACCAGTGTAGGTTCTCTAAGGTGAACTCGACAAAAGTCCATTTTTTTGTATATAATACAATATATAATAAGAAAAAGGTAAAATGGTACTATTACCTTTAAACGCAGTATATATTTTAATCAATATTGTATTATATATTGTATTTTTTAAACATAACATGAAAGATTGTAGCAATTGGTCAAAAAGTATACTTTACCTCTAATACTATGAAATTTGATTTGTAAAACAAAGTGGTGGATTTATGATAATGATGAAAGCGTATATTTAAACTTCTGATTCTCGAAATATGTGTTTTGTGCGTTTGCTATTAATATCCGCAACGACTCACATGTTTTACGTAATTTGTTTATACTTTTTATTAATTTTTAAAGACAACAGAAATTTAAACATTTTGGCCAAAAATTATCTTTATTCTGTTTAAAAAGGGTTATGTTTTCAACTTTCAAAAATCAAAAATTTTAAATTTTCGTATTTAAACAAAAATTATACAATACTGATATGAACAGAACAAAATAAACAGCATGGAATTACTTAAATCAGAACTGGATCAATTTTAAATCGTCCTTTCTCTTTTAACATAGACTCCAAATGATTTTTAAAATTTTCATCTGCTTTAAACTGTGTGTTTGCTATTTGCGCGCAAGGTAAAAAAAAATATTTTGTAGATAGATATTTTCTTTTTTGCACAGATAGGGTGTCATACCTACAAAGTCTACCAACTTGCTAATTAAACGAACAAACTTTATCTGTTGCGATTTGAATGTATTTTTTAAAAATTCAGCCCATTAAAAACACATTCTAATCGCAATAATCTATTTGTTTTAAGTTCTAACCAATCGGTATAATCTCCGACCTCTATAATAGTTCATCAACCGTGCATGCATACTCCTCGCCGTTTAAGTTTTGTTTTTCCACCAGTCTCACACACAAGAAACGGCTAACGAAGGAAACTCGTGGAAATCTGATTACCTGTACCGTTTAATAGCCTGTTCCTTGGCCTTCTGGCCATCATAATTTGTTATTTATTTATCCAATCTACTTAAGTCAGCAGTTATTCCCATTGTACAAACATTTTTTAATTAAAATGACGATTGACTTGCTAGCAATAATCATTTTAACTTTATCACTTCCCTTTTACGTCATTGAGATGAGAGCATTGTTACACCTAAAGGGCCATCGTAATATTGTGAATCGTTAATGTACAGGCACATACCGGGTGTCCCAAAAATGACTGATACATTTTAAAATACAATAACTTGCAAACGGTAACAGATATTAAAAAAATTCCCTGCAGGAGGGTTATGTAAGATGTCAGGAGTTTTGTACTGTGATTCTTGATTTTAGTTCGAATTTCGAACAATAGATGGCGCTGAGAGCAATAGGTGCTCAGTCTAGACCCGATTTTTGGTACTCCGAGAGCCATTCAATACATTTTAATCTCCTTTTTTTTCCCATGGAAGAAGAAAAAGTCCGAAAAATCAAGGCTGGATTTAGCGGTTACTGCTTGCAGCGCCATCTACCGATTCTGTTTGTAACCAAAACTGAAAATCGCAGCATAAAAACTCCTGACATCTTACATAACACACCTGCAAGAATTTTTCTAATATCTGTCACCGTTTGCAAATTATTGAATTTTAAAATCCATCAGTCATTTTTGGGACATCCGGTATATATAGATTATGGAACACTATTGTCTTTGGCTATATTTCGATCGTGACCGTAATATTTTGGATCATCAATGTATAGGCACATATACCTAGATAAAGGAATACTATTGTCTTCTCAACTTTGGACTCTTTTTTAATTGAGATATTCCTAGTTCATACCAGTAATTCCAAATAATAATAGTTTTTGCTTTATTTAATGGCAAACCTTTCGTGATTACATAAAGTAAACATTCTTCTTTCGGAATTTCCGGTATAATTTCGGAACTTTTAAATTAAGAAAATGCCAATGTACAACAGTACGTTGACGTCTTTGTCCTTTACGTGAAGGTAACGTAGGTAAAAAAGGACATGCTGAAAAAGACAGCTAGATATGATAAAATAGCTTACTTATTAGACCTATATTAGAGAATCTTTCAAATCGCAGAGTGCTACACTAGTGTGTAAGAACGACTAAAACAAACTATTTTATTAGTTTATAAAATTAGATGCATTAAAGTGGTTTTGGACAAAGTTTACACAGCAATTTAAAGTATGTTTAAATACTACTTGTGACATTCTGTTTGCTTTTTGATATCTATGAAGATCTTCTGGCCATTCTTTAAAAATTATATTTATATATGTTTTTAAAATTGCTCAGTTCATGTTTAAGAGTTACAGGCTGGGATAATAGTTAAATTGTATAAAATTAAACTACTCTAATATTTTTGTGATATTACGGAAGTACTTTATAGATGTCATAGTTATAAATAAAAGAATAGCTTTTAAAAAAGTGCCTACGCAATTTCTCTTTTTAGATAAAGCGGTTACAATTACTCAAAAGCATTTTCTCTAACACGATTTTTTCATGGTGATCGATTACTGAACCGAGGTTCAGGTTTTTTTTTTAAACTATTTGTTTTAAAAATAAAATTATCACACTCTCTAGAGGATAGAATGATTTACTTTGAATCTTATCAGGAAACAGTTTTTTATTTATTTACATTTTCCACTAAAAGAATTTTGAAATAAGGAGGCTACTGATGAATGTGTATTGGTTCCAAAGGATATTTGTCTTCTCTTTTTTTAGGCAATATCACTAACAACTTGTTTACATAATAATAATAATAATGATAATAATAATAAAAATTCTCAGTGGGATGTCGGGAAATTGTGTACTCTGCATAAAAGAATTCAAGAAAGGCACTCATAATGTAAATTGGAAATTTTAAAACCCCAATATAAACTTAGAAGTTACCTAAATCGTATTGATGATTGAACTTTTTACATATAAAATGCCGATTTTTACTTTCTTTTGTCTATAATAGAAGAAAGTATTGTAATTGAATTTTTTTTGGACTTCCTGTTTTCGATGGATTTACAAGTTTTATGGTTCAGAGACATAAAAAAAATGTGTTCATACAAAATATCTGTATGTCAGTCCGTGTGTCGTCATTGTACCGTCGAAATTTGTATGAAGTTATGCATAGAATTAAACCCAAGTTCATGTATATATTTATGGCTAGGGCAAGCAAGTCCTCATTAAATTTGGAAATATTCCGCCGGAGGGGGTGCTGTGATAGTCATTTTTGTTCCATTTTCATTATTGTACCTTAGAAAAGTGAATTAAGTTATGATAGAATTTAACCAAATTATATATATATGTTGCATTTTTCTATCGACTTTTGTGACATTCCGGTGACACTCGTATATCTCAAAGTAAATGTAGTATAGTAATCATGGCCAACTCTCTGTAATCACAGTGGCGTAGGAACTTTGTACAAACAGGGGGAGCCGGGGACATATTGCGGAAAGCTAGTGGCGTGGATCATTTCGTTCATTTTGGAGGGTTCCTTCACAGTGTTGCACGTTTCACAAACAGAAGTATAAAATAGAAGCATATCAAAAGATCACCAACTCTTTAATCCAGTTAAAATAATTTTTAATAGATATACTTGATACATAGAAACTTAATTTATATGTGATCTCGAATACAATATTCAAATTTCAGGCTTCTCCCACTTCCATTTACCAAAAATTAAAGTGCTTTCTGTTGTTTTGCTTACAAATTCTTTACAAATTTCTTCCAAAACAATTTTAAAGACATCCTCTTTATAAATATGTTATCGGTGCAGGTAATTTGTAGTAGGCCTATATAAGAGCCCATTTTTTTCTGGAAATCGGTATGGTTGTAAACAATGAGAAAAAGGGTGAAGGCACAAACAAGTGTGCTCACCCCCCTCTCTTCTTTTTGTTGTTTATTGTGTGAATTTCCTAGAAAAAATATTCTTTATTTTTTAATTCAGCAATATATCGTAAACACATGTGGTGCGAGAATTTCTCCGGGGGGAGCTGAGCCCGTCTGAAATATTCCAGGGGGAGCCTCAGTTCCCCCAGCTCCCCCGGTTCCTACGCCCTTGTGTAATCATGAGAATATCGGAGTGCAGTCAGGGTGGCGGGTAGATGACAGGCTCCATAAACATTAAAAGAATTTCCCATGGCACAATTAAGAGAGTCATCGTAACTTTAAACGTTGTTTATTTGACAAACACATATCGTAACATTTCCAGTAGCTTGTACATCAACTCTCGAATAATCATTGATCCACTTCATAAAAACTTAAGATAGTAAAGTATTAGGATCTACACATTAAAGTCATTCCCCCCAAGTGACGTGGATTTATTAAACAACCGGAAAAACGTAAAATCTCTCGCTCCTCGTCGATGCAACAGTATAAATACTTAAAGAAACAGAGCGCGGACGGATACATTAATAGTGGAGAACCAATTCCCGCAGAGAGAGTTGGAGGAACCGGACAGGAGACAGGCTACGATTCGATCGGAAGGGTGAAGAACGCCTGACGTCGATAATGAGCTCTTTAAACTCGGCGTCAGTATTAAAACGCAATCAAATGCTGGCGGGAAGCTTACAAGGAATTGTGGGAGACAGAACATCGCCGAACAAATGCAATTGAAAACATTCGAAACAAAAATAATTTAGTTTTAGAATAAAATGAAAAATGTAATTTAAAGGGGTTTATAAGATTAGACGAATAGATTAAGGTTTTTAGAATAATATAAACAGTCAAGTGCGAGAATTACTCGCACTAATAGGGTTCCGTACAATAAGTATATGAATTTTGAATTGTATTATTAAAACAATCGTTTTTAAAGAAAAATAAGACTTCGTAAAAACTATACAACGTAGGGTTTGGTATAGGTGTATATATACTAGAAAAGTATGAATGGGTTATACCGTAAAAGTTCAAAGAGATATGAAGCCTAAATAATATCAAATATTGCTATTATGTATAAATCTTATTTAAATCTTATCCTAATCTGTTCATGATGAGTTAAATTCGGCACTGACAAGAAAAGTAGTACATATTTAAACTTTATTTGGCATTTCATAAAACTAAATTCAGCGTCGTAATAATCTTTTCTTTTTACAGTGTATCTAAAACAAAACCCTTGTTAAAAGTTTAAACTTGGCATTTTGCTGAGCTTCGAAAGGAGGTAGCAATGTAGCAACGCAGCTTTGGTCTGTGCCGCGTTTTTTCATACAGGTTTTTAGTTAACCTTTAAAGACACAGTAGGTGTATTGAGAGAGCCACTCAATGCAAAGTAGTCGCAAATCTCATACTATTTATGTGATTAATTCTCATTAAATTAATCTGTTTTTAACAATTTGACGTTTATTGCTTTTATACTGCTACTGGGCATTGCATTACACAAATATATCCTTAAAATTTGTTATCTAGGCTTTAAAAGTGATAGAGCATCGAGTACGCCATCCCTGTCATTATGTATGTCCAAACCGTCCGTGTCTTTAACGGTTAATATCTCGGGTAATTACCGACGATTTTTTTTATAAAATTCATGATCAACAATGCATTTATACTTCTGCTACGATAGGTACCTCTAGCGCTGCTCATTACTTTTGCTCAATGCCCGTAAATCGAAATTTGTATGTAACGGAAAAATGCGATTTTCTCAGAAACTAGGTGACCTATGGCAATCGCTATTATTTTCCTGCAAGGTTTAAACTAACGTCTACTACCTCTAATTTTTTCAGAATTTTAGTTTTAGTAGATTCGGAATTAGATTGGGGGGGGGGGAGGGGTGCATATTTTTGCACTGCATTTTCGACCATAACTTTGAAAATATAGTACCGAAAATTAAAAGAAATGTATTTTTGAGTTCAGCGTTACGAGAGCTTTCGCACTATACTCCACACGATATACAAAGAAAATATTTCTTTTTTCAAGTAACTTAATTAGCTCCTATACATTTTTCCTAAATATGTTTATGAATATTTATTAATCTCTAAATATGTGGGTCAATAGCCTTTATTATTTCCCCCAATTTGAACTTTCCACGTTCCATAGTTTACGATTAAAGTGGCTGTGACAGATAGACAGACACGGGAGTGATCTTATAATGGTTCCGTTTTTACTTTTTAAGTACGGAACCCTAAAAAGAATACGCAGGTTTAAATGCATGAAATAAAAGACAAAAGATACTAAGATATTAAAGATATGTAAAAAGGAAAACAAATAAGAATTTGGAATAGTTTTACTAAGATAAAAGGGCGAATATTTTTATTATATATGTTTTTGGCTCTGACAAGCAGATCCTCCTTGAATTTGGAAATATTCCGCCTGAAGGGGGAGTTTTGATAGAGTTTTTTGTGTAATTTTCTTGATTTTCGTAGTTCTGTTGTATATCGGCCGCTGGTACAGCGACGGGAACTTTACATCCTGCTAAGACAACTATTTGAAAGCAGCTGACGTACAATTGAATAACAAAAAATATTGACTTTTATTAAATATCATGATCAAGATTAACTCGTTTCTATTTCAATTAACTGACTGAAGCAAAAATTTAAGATGAAAGTCACAATTAGTTCTGTATTGAACTAATAATAATGAAATATTAACATTTGTAACCACTTTTTGAAATATTAAGAAAGAAAAAAGTTTAGGAATTGGTACAGCTAGCTAGTTAAATAACAAGTTATTGCTGTACTTAGATATGTCTTTATGATGTATTTCTTTAGATATTTGTAGAAATACGGCTAATAGGGTAATTAAAATCTAGAAATTACAATATTTTAAGATTCTGTAATAAAAGTGTTTTACAGAAACTTATGACGAATACTAAATATGTGTTCAATTGAAATGATTCTTTTCCATATTTTTCCTTCTATTTGAAATTGAATATTATTTTCAAAATGTAAAAAAGCATAAATATGAAAAGCATCCCGTTAGCAAATAGCATATACAGGTGTATATGCTATTAGGTGTACAGGTGTATATACAGGCCCTATAAGTGTTGACTGAAATTTAAAATTTTATAATTTATTAAATACAATATAAATAAATGTAAAATAAGGGAGATCTATCTATATTGTAAAGAATAACAGTGTTAGTGAGTAACCTTGATTTAATATCGGCGGTGGCATAAATTTAAGTATAATTAAGCAATCTAATTTGAGTAATTTAATTTCTTTATTTTTGGAAAATTTAATTACTTCTAAACAATGCATAATTTAAATTTTTACATCCTCTAATAGTGAAAAAATGTATTTTTAGAGCATTTTAATTCAAAACTGTATCTCAATTTACTGATTCCTTTTGGTTTTTGAAATAATATTCAAGCATGAAATTAAAAAAAAAAATTACCTTTATCGTGTGCAACGCGATTACCAAAGATTGAAACAGTTTGAACTTAAAACAAGATAAATAATTCAACTTTTGCCTCTTGGGAATATTTCAAATCTAAACTAACACTTCATCAATAAATAAATAAATAAATAAAATGATAGGATTAAAAGACAGATTTAAAGTCTATGTAATCAAATTCTCTCTTAAACATTGAAATAAACAGAATAATAATAATAATAAAAAACTGCTGTAAGTATCAAAATCCTTGGCGATGTTTTCGGATATTAACCCCTGGAATGCGTCTAATAAGAATATATCGCTTTTAATAAATTTTAAAAATTTATTTGAATCCATATTTGACATTTTTCATATAAAAGAGCTTATCGTTGTTGTTAGTGGTGAATCTAGAAAAAATATTAAATGTAAAAAATATTATTATAGTTTCAAAAAGAAATGTATTTCACATACCTTCTGTACCCGGGAAACCCGGGTTGGATTTCCTTGTTAATATAATAGTAAAATATCTAATAGATATAATTTATATTTTTTATGCTTTTATTAAAATTTGAAGAACCGTAAGTTTGATGGACGTTTCCTGTGTAACGACATAATGTTACTTTTCAAAGCTGATATCAAATAACATATATAATGAAATTATAATCTATTACGTAATTTTCATTACACTACAATAATGTTTGCGAGTAGGTAAGCATATACATACAGACACATTCATGCGCGTTCCAAATTGTTGTGAATTTAAGCAACAATTGAGGAATACCTGGCAAAATCTAAGCAGGATGGGATTAGAATTCGTTATTGTTTCTCACTTTAACATACACTATATTGCGATTAATGACCGGCAATTTTCAATTTTAGACATTTTGTCGAATATTTAGAAATAGACTTGTCAGATTCTTCTGGAATTTCAGGATTAAAAAGAACAGGTATGACCTCATATTTAGCAATGTCGCTTTGATAAGGGGGACAATTAGGGGGCAAACAAAAAATCAAAGAAAAAAAATAATACTTGAGATCACCCTGTAAAATAAAATGCACGAAATGATCTATCGCTACCGAATATAAATAAACAGATATTGTGCAATATGTGTATTCTTTTGTGTAAGAATAGCACGTATATTAATAGAGATACAGCGATTTATTTAAAAAAATTAAAAAATTCTTGCATGTTTTTTGCTTATAACATACAGGGTTTTCAACCAAATTTAGCGCCGATTTCAGAAAAATTGACAAAATATAGTAGAAACAATATAGTAAATTGGAATATAAATATATTAAATATTTTAGGAAATATGAGCAGTTGTATGAAATAATTTTTATCTGCGCATGCGCGAACGATAACAAGAATCATTTTACATAATTTAATAGTCAACTCTATGGGGCAACTTATTCAAAAAAATCTAGTCAAATATCGTAAAAATTAAGAAAGATATCGGCGTTAGAATGAGCAAATTTTCAGTTGTTCTCTAAAAGCAACTGAATGATAAGGGATTTTACACAAATTGTCATTTTTTATTAACTGACTTCCAGAAAAAAGTTAGTATTTAGTGACTATCAACGAGTAGATTTGGATAAAATGCTTCGATTTTGATACTTCTTTTGATCATGGTATAGGCTAGTTCTGGTGGTTATCCAAGAACTAAAGCATCAATAAAAAATGAAAAAAAAAATGAAAAATTTAAAATAACAATTTGTGGAAAATCGCTTATCATTCAGCTGCTTTTAGAGAACAACTAAAAATTTGCTCACTCTAACGCCGATATCTTTCTGAATTTTCACGATATTTGACTAGATTTTTTTTAATAAGTTGCTCCTTAGAGTTGACTATTAAATTCTGTAAAATGATCCTTGTTATCGTTCGCGCATGCGCAGATAAAAATTATTTCATACAACTGCTCATATTTCCTAAAATATTTAATATATTTATATTCCAATTGCACTATATTCTTTCTACTATATTTTGTCAATTTTTCTGAAATCGGCGTTAAATTTGGTTGAAAACCCTGTGTGTTATAAGAAAAAAACATGCAAGAGTTTTTACTTCTTTTAAATAAATCGCTATATCTCTATTAATATACGTGCTATTCTTACACAAAAGAATACACATATTGCACAATGTCTGTTTATTTATATTCGGTAGCGATAGGTCATTTCGTGCATTTTATTTTACAGGGTGATCCCAAGTATTATTTTTTTCCTTTGATTTTTTGTTTGCCCCTAATTTTCACCCTTATCAAATCGACATTGCTAAATATCAGGTCATACCGGTTCTTTTTAATCCTGAAATTCCAGAAGAATCTGACAAGTATATTTCTAAATATTTGACAAAATGTCTAAAATTGAAAATTGCCGGTCATTAATGGCAATATAGTGTATATAAGCATGCATGCATTACAGCCAAGAGAGATTTTACCAGTTACATATTAATGTCCTTAGTTCAGAGTTTTCTCATCATGCTTATGTAGATGCAGAGGTATGATATAACATATTCATATGAGTAAATTTATAGTATAAGTTTGAAACATTGTCTTACTATAAATAATAGTATGTAAATTTTAATTTAAGTTAATATATATTACATTTTCAAATCGTAAATAATAACAAACTTATGTTTTCAATTTTAAAAATGGTTCAAACTTCCATCAATAGATGGCTGTTTTATCTCAAACTCTAATGTTCTTCAAACTAATTTATAAATCTGTATTACAGTTAACTCCCCTTTACTCTTCATTATGTTTCACTGTTGAAGTGCAAGAAGAAAATATTTATAATTCCAAGTTATGAATTTAGCTTTATGAACGACCTCATATTCATGTCTCTTTTTTTCGCAATTATATGTATTGTTATTAATGAATACGTCAATTTTAAGGTCCAGCTTTAAGATTTATAACATGCTGTGATTTTTCAGACAGAAAAGACGTCCCAAAATTTCCAGTTAAGCCACTACATTTCCAATCCTCTAATAATTAATAATTTAACAAAAAGTTTTATTTATATTTAAAACAGGAACAAACAGAAAATTGTATAAAAGAAGATTTTAGAAGATTAAATGATTTTACTTGCCATGAATTCTATATTTTTTTTTCTGTACAATGCCGGGGAACTTGAAACAAAAAAACCAACTCGACTTCAAGTGACTGCTTCTTAATAAACGACTTGCTTGCAATTATGCAAAAAAACTCATGTTATTAACATTGCCTGTATTTTTACCTATTTAACCCCTTGAGGGGCAAGCAATTGCGTTTGTGTAATGCTGAATTCCCACCGGAAAGATTGAAAAATTTTATTTGTAAATAAGGAAAAGCAATTTTCCAACTATTTTCCCTCAAAGTTATACAAGTAAAACTTAGTTAAATGTTTCTGGTGCAACTCTTAAATAAACTTAGGTGGGATATAATATATCCCACCGCCCCTCAAGGGGTTCTAAATGTGTTGGTATATTTCAGGGAAGAAAGTTTGTCCCAAAAATCTATTTTTGCGACATCCACATTCAATTCAGTTTACGTTGTTGCCATTCGAGTGTCTTTATGAATAAAACAGTTGTGTCATCAGCACATGGCGCGTTCTCAGATTAGAATATTTAATCCAAACTATTGAAACCCACACTCCAGAACTTGGAAATACTGGCCTGGACAAAGTTCTATTAAACGACTGAGACAATACACAAACATTAGGTTTGTAATAATGGCAAGTTCGCCAAGATTTTGTCCAAAATCCTCTCGACCAATACAGTTTCATTGCTTTATGATACTACTTATCTTATATAAAAGATTTCTATGTGCTTATCGCTCAAGATTTCGTCCAAACTCCTTTCGACCAATGAATTTTTATTTTTCGTATGCCACCTCTCTGACATTTATAGAGACAATCTGTGCTTATCGCCCAGGTTTTAAAAGCAGCAGATAGATATATATTAAAACGTGATAAAAAAAATAAAACTATACACTAAAATTGTAGTGTTAAAGTGACATTTAAATCTGTTTAGTCTTGTTGAGAGAATTGAGGACATACATACATTAAATACATGCATAATTACAAAAACAGATTCTTTCTTATTTGATGTCCTTACAAATAATTTGATTTGTAAGCATTCATTTATGAAAAACATTCATAAAACGTTTCAGTTTGTTTTTCAAAGCAGCTTTTAAAGGTGATAAATAATTAAAGAAATTCAGTATGTCTGAGTGGAGAGAGATTTTTTTTTTGTTTTAAGCTCACATAAATTAACAGAATTACATAGTCTGTAAAAGTAACATGGATTTCCAAGTTACGGTCCGTGAAACTTATCTTTGAATCCCTCTGAGATCTTTGTACAAACTAACCCTCTCACAGTCAAGCACAAGATAACATGTTCATTGAAATTTACATTACATTTAAATGGATGCATTATTTAAATTCGTATAATTTTGAAGAATAAACACAATGTTAAAACACTAAGTAATGAGTAATAGTCTCAAATTTTATATCCAGATACATAATTTTTTTATATCATGTTAGAATAGTCATCTTTTTTTTTTACCATTTTAAAATATTCACACAGAAAATTATTCAAATTCTGAATTTTTGCTGGATTGCCAGAAGGTTAATTTATTCTATAATAACACTTAAAATGAAAAGTGTTTAATTTACAAAAATCTAAATAATACCGTAAATAATATAAATGAGTTCGAATAACAAACAATCCTTAAAAATTCCATAACGTTCGATTAAAAATACATTTGAATAAAGCATATTTTCACTAATTCAAATCTCATATTTAATGAAATTTTTATTATGACACGGTTAATGTGACCCGCGGACACGTATAAATAGAAAACCTCTGATCTAAAAGAAAAAACTGACTGAATTAAAATCATAACACATAATGTTTTTACACCAGTTGTACATAATAATAAAAAAATGTTATAATACAGTAAAAAAAAAAAAAAAAAAAAAAAAAAAAAAAAAAACTTTATAAAAGACATTCTACACTTTTTCTTCTTAAATAATGATGTTAAATTAGGCAAAAGCATCTTCCAAAATGCAATATTTTCTACAGTGATAATTAGAAAATTAAGTTTTCTCGCCATATTTTTCTTCTTTAGTAATACAAAATATATTTTTTTCTTTTTTGAAATATAATTATCTATCTCTTGAGTATAGAATGATTAACTTTTTTTTTTTAAATATATATATAAGGAAATTCTTTTATTTATTTATATTTCTTGCTAAGATAATTTAAAAAGTAATGTTAGTGAATATAGCAGGCTAGATTCCGAATGATTTTTTTATGATATCTATAATGGA
Source organism: Maratus speciosus (assembly GCA_963932465.1). NCBI lineage: Eukaryota > Metazoa > Arthropoda > Arachnida > Araneae > Salticidae > Maratus > Maratus speciosus. The sequence goes on from OZ010791.1 coordinate 294,982,431, forward strand.
ATATTTAAGTAGGAAGGCAAATATTACTCATGGGATGTGCCTATAAACTGTAGTATTGAACCGAATTAAGAAAGAAAAATGTGAAAGAAAGTCTGTATTTGAATAAACAAATAATTAACTTGGCTTCCATTGGCTTCCATTGATTCCATTTAATTCAAACTAAGACACTCTTAAAACTGCTGAAATCACATTTCCAGAAATTATAATATATCGACGGCCATGTATCCAATTCTTTACGTGACCCTGTATATCATTTTATCTATATTCTACAAACATTTCTTAGTAAATTAAATGCAGTTCAGCGAAAAAAAGCATAACTTATTTAAGAACTACCTTTAAGCAATTTGCGCCCATACCCAGTAATCCTTACGAATACTTTTGTGTAGCCTTGTATAGGAATTATAGCATTTATATACACCATATACTATGCATAAATATAGTGAATCATAAAAGCGCATATCATAATTAAAAATACATTTCAACAATCATCGCTAATGAACAGTATTTCGGATACAATATAGTATCTGAAATATTTTGTGTGTCCCTGTAAATGCTATATACGTATTATTCGTATTATACATGAAATAATTTATAGTATGTAAACCTCAGCGACATATATCAATTTCATTATATATGAAATAAGATTAACATAATTAAAGTATGCCGCAAACAATTCCCTCCACCCTTATATCATTATGTATTTGAATTCCTTTTTTAGCCCTGTAAATGAACAATAACAATTCTTTGCATCGCATAGTCAACAGAATGCATATTTTAGTGCACTTCATAAATGCATATCAATTTTATTCTGTTTGAAAGCGTGCGTAAAATCATTAAAAATCATTTGAAACGATTTTTTCCCATAGGCCGTAATGTAACGGAAAACTTTTGGCTGTCCCTGTAAATGAACTAAGCACGCTACAAACTTCATTACAAATAGGTACCGGGCTATGGTAAACGTCAATAACATCCAAAAATTTCAGGGCAATCCGAGTATATTTTCGAGAGTTAGAGTGCGGACAGACTGCTAGACGGACAGACGGAGAGACAAACCGAAGTCTTAAGCACTTTTCAACTTGTGTCCTATATTATGTATCCTGTATTATATGAATTTAAAAAATATATATACTAAAGCAGTTTAATCTATAACTTCCTATCAGACATGAAAAACACTTTATTTCAATGCTTAAATATCATATTTTACTTTTTAGTGCCAATAATTACACGTATCATAAACGTAGAAAATGAATTTACAATAGAAGAAAATTTAATAACCGATTCAGAATGTCTATAATTAAATGCTTGATTAAAATCACAAATAGAAAAAATGCTTACATACAATTAAAAAAAATATATACCAATTTGAAAAACACTAAAAATAATAATTCGTATTTATAATTGTACTATTAAACAACAGCAAACTACAATAGATAAATTAAATGCATTATTAGATTTAACAATATCTCAAAAATATTTCCATATGGTATAAGGAATTCCTATTATTTTATAATTTTGGCAAATGTTAAATCTGAAAACATTGGTGTGAAGATTTAGGATTTTAAAAGATAATTAAAAATATTATTAGCACTAAAAGAAAAATCTTTCAAATGTTTCAGTACTGTAATATGTAAAAATACATTTTCTCAGTATAATGTTAATTTCTAATCTGAAACAGTTTCGTAATCTCATGATAATCGAACATCATATTTAACCCCAAAATAATAATAACTATAAGTGTTAGTAATAAAAAAATAGTAAGAAGCCGAAAAAAAAAATTCCAAATCATTGTCTCAACATATTTTCAATCTGAAGTAAGTGTAAATTAATGTTTATATTAATTCCAGCATGAATGTAGGCATGAATCAGTCTCTGCGCAACTATTTAACTCATAATATACAAATCAGGAATAAAATATTTCAATTAAATAAGACCTACATATACGTTCCATTAATATCCGTGTATCCTAAAATGGTTATTTCCTTACCTTAAAGTGTTGTAGATGTGGTGATGTTCTAAACAGTGAACTATTTCCCGCGTCTTCTCATATTTATTTTTCTGTGGGCAGACGATTTTCAGCAGATGGTCTGTTACAGATTATTTGTTTTTGTATACAAGAGATTTGGAACTTGAATGCGCAGTAATTTTCTGAAAGTATCGTTAATTAAAATTTTGTATTTGAAGAAATTTCCAATGTATTTAAACTTTTTTTTTATCCGTACGAAATAATTCAAATTAAAATGTATTGTAAAGTTCCTTTTTTCTAAATAATTATAATAATAATATTCATAATTAGAGTTTATTAGATAAAACATTGTTTAAATTTTTAAAAGGTGTAAAAGTAAAATTAATGGTAATAACGACCCCCCCCCTTTTTTTTTCTTTGAAGTAAAGTTTGTTTTGCACAAATTTTGTACATTTCTTTTATTTTCGGAAAATGCTAATTTTATTTGAAAAGTCTGAAAGAAGTAGAATTTATGACTTGAATACAAATTATAAATCAAGAAATGCATAGATGAATAAACTCTGAAGACTCTTTCTACGTGCTCATTACAAGGTGCAGATTTAACTATAATAGAAAATTTTTAGTTTGAAACAACAGAAGTGTTTGGAATAACCCTGGTCGGTAAAAAAAGAAAGAAAGAAAGAAATTTCCTCCCTGCAAACTAAATATGTAAAGTTTACAAATTTAACATTACGAATTCTAAATATATTATCCAAATTGCTCCAGCACGTACCATTTTTCCGAGAAACACTTTTATAATAATGACAATCAGTGAAGGATTATTATATTAAATTGCAATGCTAGATAAAATTGAAATCATGAAAAAGTATACATTCACTGTCTTAGATATCAAGTTCATAAAATATAGCCTGAAAATTTAGTTTATTAATGCTTGTATCGTGCACTTTATTTATTATGCCCCCCCCCCCTCCCCCATTTCGTGACAGAATTTACAATTTGCTATCCACTAATATATTTTCATTCCTTATGCCGCTGTAACTCGGGACTGTTTAAAATATTTCTCTTCATTTTCAAAGATTTTTGAAGTTCATATTTTTGTCACACTGTGACTTACAATATGGTGGGTTTTTTGTCACATATGTGACCTGACGTACGTTACATAGTAGTGGCATAACAGTGACGTCACAATTTTTTATTTAATAGCCAGAAAAATATAATTTTACAGTAAATAACATGTTTTGAAGAATTTTCGTAATTTTTTAAAGTTTTCTAAGAAGTTCACATTTCAGTCACAATGTGACATCACTGAGTGGTGGCATTTTGGTCACAGATGTGACGTGACCACAGTGACTTACAGTGACGTCACAACGACGTCACCGTGACCATGCATGCTATGAGGGAGAGTACTTCAGTTGCCACCATTACAGAAATAGCTTTAAAAACTGCAAAAAAATTAATGTCTGAAAAATGAATTAAGCTGCAATTTTCAAACAAATTGCAGTTAAAAGTACTTTTTCCCCCTATACGAAGGTGTAAATACTGAAAATGTGCGATGCTTAGAATTTAAAAAAAAATCAGTCGAGATTATCAGTATTTAACCATACAATGACACATCTTCTTCGTTTTACGGCTGGCTTATATAACGTAACATTATCTTTTAATGACGAAACTTTAATTGTTTCCTGACAGTAACATCATATCGGGAGCTAATAACTCGTAAACTAATGACGTTTGCACTGAAGGGATGGGCTGAAGCCGTGTTGTTTGCCAGTATCCAGTATAAGGAAAATTCCACAAAAATGCAGAAATTGTATTAGCAATCGAGTTACCAGTACAATTGCCGTATTTTTATGGAATTTGTTTTGTGATACTGAAATTTTTACTTAACATTTGGCGATGTTATTTCTCAAAAACATTTTAAATGCATATTTAGGATTTTCTAATACATTTACGAAATGACGTTCTTAAGTTTTTTCTTTCTTTCTGTTTTTCTTTTCTTTTCTTTTTCTTTTTGTTTTCTGAAACAATATTGAAGTTCTAATGTTTGCCGACTGCTAGTATAATTTCGAAAATTTTATGATTTTTTTTCTTGCAGTTTATCAGAAAGTTATTAAAATAAAATCACGGTGAAAGTTCGACAGCAGATATAACAAGCAAAACCCGTAATAAAAAAAGAGAAAAAAAGTATAGTCTTTAAAAATTCAAGTGCGAGTATTGCTCGCTCTCAGAGGGTTCCGCACAATTAATATATGAGTTATTAATTGCATTATTAAAAAAATCGTTGCCAAAAGAATAATCAGACTTTGTAAAAAACAATATAACGTAGAGTTGGGTATAGCTGTATATAGTACTAGAAAAGTATAAATGGATATTCCATAAAAGTTCAAAGAGATACGAAGCCTAAATAAATATTGCTATTCTGTATAATACTTTTTCTAATCTTATCCTAATCCGTTTATGATGAACTTAATTTGGTACTGACAATGAAAGTAGTGCATATTTAAACTTCATTTGGCATTTCATAAAACTAAATTCAGCGTAATAATAATGTTTTCTTTTTACAGTATAGCTAAAACAAAATCCTTCTTCAAAATTTAAACTCTGCAATGTGCTAAGCGCTCTTCAAAAGGACGTCGCAAATTTGTAACGACGCCTTGGTCTGTGCCGCGATTTCCAGATAGGTTTTTAATTAACTTTTAAAGACAGGGGAGCCCCTCTGAGAAATCCTCTCAATACAAACTAGTCGCGAATCTCATAGTGTTTATTTGGTTAATTCTAATTAAATTAGTCTGTTTTTAAAAAATTGTTGTTTATTGCTTTTATACTGCTACTAGGCATTGCATTACAAAAATATATCATTAAAAGTTGTTGTCTAGGCTTTAAAAGCCGATGGTACATAGAGTAGGCCGCCCTGTCATTATGTATGTCCAAACTGTCCGTGTCTTTAACGGTTAATATCTCGACTAATTAGGGACGATTTTTTTCGAAAATCATTATCAACAATGCTCTGTACTTCTGCTACGATAGGTACCGCCAGCGCTTCTCAACACCTTTTCTGAATGCCCGCAAATCAAAATTTGTGTGTAACGAAAAAATGCGTTTTTCTCAAAAACTATGAGACCTAGAGTAATCGTTATGGTTTTCCTGCAAGGTTTAAATTAACGTCTACGACTTCTAATTTTTTCATAATTTTAGTTTCAGTATATTCGGAAATAAAGGGGGGGGGTGACATATTTTTTCACTACATTTTCTACGATATCTCTGAAAAAATAATACCTACAATTAAAAGAAATATACTTTTTAGTTCAGCGTTACAAAAGCTTTCACACGATATGCAAAGAACAGTTTTCTTTTCAATTAAATTAATTAGCCCCTCTACGTTTTTCCTAAGTATATTTATGAATGTTTAATAATCTGTAAATATGTGGATCAACAGTCTTTATTACTTACCTTAATTCGACCCTTCCGCGTTCCATATTTTACGAGTAAAATGGCTGCGACAGACACACACAGGAGTGATCTTATAATGGTTCCGTTTTTACCTTTTAAGTGCGGAACTCTAAAAATGCCAGTAGTAAGATGCCAGTTTGTAAAAAGATGCTACTCCGTAAAAATATGCCAATATTCCAAAATAACATTTTTATCTTGCCAAGATGAAAAGGAAATAATATAATTAAACAAGACATTGCACCTTCTAAAACGGAATTATGTTCGGGTTATTTACATTTTTTTCACAGCAGCTTTTGCTATTTATAATAAATTCATGTTTCTTTTTATGACAACAGCTAAATACATTTCTTTTGACGCAGCCATATATTGGTAAAACATAATATTATTTTTTCGAAGGCATATCGTTTATTTTAATGAGAATTTTATTCGTAAAATACAAAAATGATAAAAAGGTACGGCAACACGTTTTAAGGAATCGATACTTTACTATGCAAATACGAAATTCAGATTTTTGTAAATTAATTTTTGCTTTTACCAACTTTTATGTAAAAATGAAAAAAATTTTTGGATGTCTATTAAATTCTATTTCAGATAAGATTTTTAAAATTATTTTACTCACATTTATATCAAAAAATTCAAACCAAATGATTTATAACCAAAAAAATCCATGGTTAATATCTTCAAATAGAGTATCCAAATTCGTTATTGTATAATTTGCGTACCATCAAAACGCTGATACGAATGTATTGTAAATTAAATAAGATATAATACTTGTAAAAATAAACTCCTTTTTTATTTTTGATGAGAAAAGCAATTATAATTAGAGAAAATAATTTTTCCGAGCATAGTATTTCTTAACGCTAATTAACTGCTAAATTGAATTTTCTGTTTTGTGACTTTCTTTTTAATGCTCAAAATATCATTATTTTTCAAATAAAATTATACTCTCACGAGTATAAAACGAATTGCATAGTTTAGCATAACGAAATATTTTTTAAACTTTTTAAAAAACTTTCTGCAAACGAATTTAAAAAGTGATGTTTGTGTCGGATTGTTTTCTTTTCCAAATGACTTCTAATTTTTGTAAAATCACTAATAGAATTGTTAAGTGAAGGTAAACAGAGATCTGACATTTAATATCCTAGAGCTGTTGTATGTACTCCAGGGATTCAGGAATGGAAGTCATGGTTAAATAAATTAAGATATTATTGTTGAGACCTGATGATAAAGCATCTGACATTAGAATGGTTTTCTAAGAAAAAAATTGTGAATACACTAACAATACGAAAATGAAATTTTTATACTATCTCTAAATCCTATAAGGAAGTCCTATTAGAAAAAAAACATACAGCAGAAACGGAAAAACTCGTTTTCACTGGCAGGAGGTACTAAAAATTTATAAAATTTAAGGTATCATAATTCGGTAACTTTTGGTTGTAGAAAAATGGAATTTTTACTGTTTCACTTGTTAGAACATGGATGCATCTTTCTAAATACAGTCCTATAGGACTCGGGGAATAAAAATATTAATTTTATCTATTTTCACGTAAATAAATTTTGATATGAAAAAGAAAAACATGCCTTTTTTTTTAATGGAACTAGTATAACTCCAAAAGTAACTATTTAGTAATTAGCTATTGGTCAACAATAAGAAGGGGCATCCTGTTTTGCGAAGAACACGACTCAACTTTTTAAATTATTACACGAATTGGCTAACGTTATTTGCCAACTAATCGGTTTCGAATGGAACTTTTATAGTATTAATGATTCAATTATACGGATGCGGGATACTGATTTTTAAATAAGAATCATTGTCTGTACCAAGATAAATGTATATTTTAAAAGATAAGAAAACCAAATCTTGTTACTTAATTTAGGGTTCAGATTTCATACTATTTGAAAATTTATAGAATATTCATGTTGTTTTTATAACATATTATGTGATGAATAAATAATAGTAGATTATTTATTCTATACAAATTGGTCTTTTTGCAATAAAGCAAGATATAATTTCTTTTCGACGATTTCCGTAGTATAAGAATTTAAATCTTGTACGGCAAATGGGGGGGGGGGTGAAAATATAATGTAACACGATGCAGGAAATAACGTATTACGGTATAAAAAAACATTTGTTAGAATAGAGATTTTCTCTGCCTGCTATTTAAAGATATCTTTATTTTACGAAGTTCAATATCTAAAACGTTCAATATATATGAAGATTTCATTTTTTTTTCTTTTTTCGATTTTTTGTCTTCATATACTGCAGCCTAAAACCACCAATTAATTATATTAGATAGAATACTCATTGTTTTTATAATACTGAATAACATAAAATTATGCTGTTATGAATATGTTAAAAATTACAAGATAAAACTTTGTATAAAAAATAATTCTACATACTTGTTTCATCTTAAAAAAGTCCATTGCAATTAGCCAAAGGCATCTACCCCAACACGATATTTCTTTGGATTACTAAATTGACTTTTCTGTTCATGTTTTTCATCTTTTTAACAATAAAATGTTCTTCAGTTTTCAAATAAAGTTATCCATCGTCGGAGGATAGAATGGTTTGCTTCGCCCCACATACGGAAACACTTTTTATTTGTTTACATTTAAAAAAAAAGGAATTTAAATAAAGGATGCAACCAATGAATACGTGCTATTTCAAAATACATATTTTGGCGATATTTAGCGAAACAAATTGCCTTTCGGAATCTGGAGGAATTTTCTAGAAATTCCCAATAGGAGGCGAAATTAATGATTTAACCAATCAGAGTCCATAGAATATTCTCGAACACGGAATTCAACCAATCACATGCACAGAAAAGTTTCTCGTAATTGATCCCATTTTAACAAACATTCGACTTCGTAGGTGTTGATTGAAGGTTCTCCGTCTTTATGCAGAGCTGTCCTTTGCCTTCTCACGTGTAAAAAATCGTTCAGGCCTAAAGGCCCCTCTACCAAAAGAAAATAATCAAAGAACTAGAAATGTATTTAGGAAGGATGCTCTTTCGTTGTAAATATGCAACTAATGTAAAATTTAGAAATATGCACATAGTATTAGTAGTTTCTGTAAATAATAATGTTATAAAAACAAATTCTTTATAGCAATAATACAGCGAGTATTTATCGTTATATCGAGTTGAATGCAAAGGTAATTTTAACCGAGCATAGCTCGGTCTTCCCTGTTGATAGCATATTATGTGATAAATAAATAATAGAAGAGTCTTCTCTAGAAAACGATCTTTTTATAATGAAGCATGATAAAATTTCTTTTTCAAAGATTTCCCTAGTACAAGGATCTAAATCTTGTAGGCAAATGTAAAAAAAGATCAAATTCAGGAGTAACTCGATATTGAAAATAACGTATCACGCCGCTTGAAAAACCATCTGTTGGAATTGGAATTTTCTCTGTCTAATATTTAAACACAGCTTTACTATAAAGAAAGTTCAATATGTATGTAGATTTCATTGTTTCTTTTTTCGTGTTTTTGTCTTCATATACTAAAATCTAAAAACTCCAATTAATTATATTAAACAGAATACTCGTTGTTTTTATGATTCTGAACAACGTAAAAATGTGCTGTTATGAATAATATGTTAAAAATCCGAAGTTAAACCTTTATGTAAAAAATAATTCTACATACTTGCTTCTTCTTAAAAAAAAGGCCACTGCAATTAGCCAAAGGCATTTACCCCAACACGATATTTCTTTGGGTGATTAATTACTAAATCGAGTTTTCGGTTCATGTTTTTCGTCTTTTTAACACTAAAATGTTCTTCAGTTTTCAAATAAAATTATCCATCTCCGGGGGATAGAATGGTTTGCTTCGTTTCACACACGGAAACACTTTTTATTTGTTTACATTTTTCACGAAAGGAATTTAAATAAAAGATGCCACCAATGAATACATGCTATTTCTAAATATATATTTTTCTTTTTGTAATATCGCTAAAAGAGTGTTTAAGCAAAAGAAAATAAAGGTCTGCCATGGGACGCTTAAAAACTGTGAAGTTGTATTGGTATAAGAAAGATAATTTCGAATTACATAAATTAAGTTATTACTTGAATGTATTAAAGTATTGATGATAGAATTTTTTGAATGTGAAATATTTATTTTTAAATATATTTTTTCTGTACTAAGATGTATGGGTCAATCAACGATTATTTTCTACTATTCCTGTCCCTCATAAAAAAGGAATTATCCTCTATTTCAAGTTTATTAAAAATCTATCAATTGCAATTTTTATTTATGTGAAAAACGATTAATCTATTAAAATTCGTATAAAGCACAAATAAAAGTACTAAAATTGCTTTAAAGTGCATATATATAATATAACATTATTTAAAATACAGTAAAATACCTTAAAAATACATTAAAAATCAAATTATAATACCAAAACGTTTTCGGCCAAATTCACATGGCCATCGTCAATGGTTATTTAAATGTTGTTATTCCTCTTTGCATTTATTCATCAAGGAAAGACCATTGTTATTTAAGGTGGTATGGAAGATAAGTTGAGAGGAAAAGATAAGGTATTTTAATGTATTTCAAATAATTTTATATTATATATATATGCACCTAAAAGCAATTTTAGTACGCTTTATTTGTGCTTTATACAAATTTTAATTATTTACTCAAGGAGAAATTAATACTAGATTTTTAACATTCTTTTATCGATTAATCTATATGTTTTATTAAAACAATTTTAATAAATTAACACTATGTTTAAATTAACACTAATTAAAGTTAAATTAACACCATGTTTTATTAAAACAACTTTATTAAATTATTTATGTGTTAAAAAAATTGAAATAATATATCTTGTAATTTTCTTTTTGATGTATGAGACAAAACAAAAAGTTTTCAGACTCTAACACAGAAGGCAAATAATAAACTTTAATGAAGCAAAAAATAGTTCTAGAAATAAAAAAGTACTCTTCTGATTAGCGTATCTAAAGCTTATCCATTTCTTCAGTGCCAAAAGTAACACTTGATAAAATTACGCATTTTTTTTTTTCTTTTTCGAAAAAACTTAAATTGGAGTATGTATACCTAAAGACGTTGCTACGCAAATAAGCGATTTTTATAATTGTAAATAATTAAAGCTAAATTAACGTGCATGTGACGTTATTGAAGGCAGAATCACCGCCCACTGTATGCTAGGCGCTGACATAAAAATTTCGTCTGTCGTATGCGGTTTTTATTAAGCGTTTGCACCGTCTCCTGAATTTGAAAACCACTATTTTCTAAAATTGTTCTTTGACTTATTTAGTACTAGGAAATTCAGACGGGGAAAACTTAAGAAAATTATTGATATTCAAATTTTAAGTACCTTATAAACGTTGTAAAGAATCCACCTACAATAGCCGCTATTTTTGTATCAGCTCGCACGCGCAGGTTTAATATTTAGCAACGGTAAAGAATAAGAATGTGACCTGCCTGGAGTTGTTGTTTGATCAATCCTATTGAACGGGTGCGCAATTCCAATGTGAAAAATGCATAGTAGCTAAAAAGTGAGATTGTTTACAGTCGCGTTGCATTACCTATTATTATTTTTAGTTTACTAGCTGCGTAGCAACCCACCCGTTGTGTTGCATTTGTATTTTATTAGATCTGTAAAGTTTTTGAGGAAAGGAAATCTATTTGTATTCTACACGTTAAAAATATTTTTAATATTAATTTTATGAATTTTTGTTGTTATAAGTAAATAACCACATTTAATATGCAGGTTGATTCAAAATTACATAAAAAATTGCATTTGAATTTTTTTTTAAATTGTTTACATTTCGCAAACTGTTTTTTCTTTTTATTTTTTAAATGCAGTTACACTATAGCGGCTTTATCCTTTTCGGTCCCTGAGTCGCCATTCGGGGACCTCTGTTCTTTTCCTTATAAAAACTAAAATGTCCGATTTTTTTACATTTTCGCATCACTTCTTAATAGCTGATTGTTTTTTGCATTCAAAGCAAATGAATAAATAGCAGCGTCTAAGCTGATTACCACATAAAATAAATGTTATTTTCATGTGAGTTTGCAAAATGCTTAAAAATGCCCAAAAGACAGTATGACCAAGAAAGTGACAAATTTTCATAAGTATTTAATTTAAATATTTTTCAATGAAAATTTTTGAGGATTTGTAGATTATTTATTTGTTTAAAGCTCTTAAATTTGTGATTGCGTTAATTTAAGTTAATGGCTATTAACTTGATGTTTCTAAGGGGTTTGTAGTTTTAGATTCATATTTCTTAACCTAAATTACTAAGCGCCTAAAGGATCAATTTTATAAAAGATAGTTTTTCTGTCATTTACGATGCTCTTTTGTTTGGAAAAGAACAATGGATAAGCATTTGTATTATTATTTCAGCTTCGGAACTGAAGAGGTTAAAATAAGTGATGACATATGATCAATAAAATTGTAATGCTCGAGTGGATAACGGGAAAAAAACCTGAGGTAAAAGTTTCAAATTATCTTGAACTTGGCCTGCTTGCAATCATCATTAAGAAGGATTCGTACGATTCAGACGATTCAGGGGATTTGAATATCATAATTTTTGATAAAATGATTATTTAGACTATTTAAACACAGAATTTTTCCATAAATAAGGCAAATATTAGTTTCCGAAAAATCTGATATTCAAATTCCCTGAGCCTGAGGCATTCAAAACCTTGCTAAGTTAACATATCTTTACTGGTCTACACTTCGGAGCGAATAGTTTACAACAGCTCCATGTTTTATCAAGGGCCATTCACTTACATTTTCTTCGGAAAATTATAATTCACACGATTAGTAATTCTACAATCTTTCAAGTTTTAGGTAATAATTAGATAATTGTTGAGGTAAGTTGCCCTAATATTCTTTACAATGCATTTATCAAAGATAAGTTAAAGTAATATATATATATATATATATATATATATATAGTAAATCCATTTATAGAAATTAAATAAAACCAAAAATGTTAGTACTCCAGTTTCGATAGCAGATGATAATCGCAGCGTTTCATGTATTTAAATTGGCTTTTTTCCCAGGTTTAATGTATAAAATGGGCAATAAAAAAGTTTAAAAAACTCTTTCTTTATCTTTTCCAGTTTCCAATTAGTTGCAGCATTACAGGAATTTCACACACACACACACACACACACACACACACACACACAAAAATAAACAAATAAATAAATAATATCTCGGAAAACAATTTAAGATTCAAAATTTCCAGAGTTATTATGGCATCCTCGAATCCATGCGAATAGCTGTCGTTTTTTTGCATCTCCCAACGATCCATATTATCCTAGGAGTAATCCTGAAATGCAAACGCACCGTCAGATTTTTAATGTAACATATTCTAAACAACGCGACCATTTTGAAGTCAGTTTTGGCTGACAATAAGATTAAAGTATATTAGGTTTTTATTATTTCAGTTTTAAAATTAAAAGGAATCAGTTGTAAGCTAAAAGTAGGATCGATATATAGTTAGTATCATGCATAAATTTTCCATTATCGCGTCCACTACCAACGGTCATGTTTTAGAGGAAGTGATTTGGCGCAAAATTATATATTTTGCGAAACCAGCTTTGCATTTTTTATTAGGCACAAATTTCATGTCATCGTAGGCGATTGTTTTCTTTCTTATCATTGATGTCACGCTGGGCTGCGGGCATGATAATAAAATGCTTGCTATTTGTTGATATTAATACAGTTTTAAATACAAAAGTTACGCTATAGACTAAAAATCGGACCGATTTAAATTTATTATCATGTGTAGGCCTTCACTAATCAGATCCAACCTTAATTGGCATACTTTATGTAGCGTGGTTTGCCGCAAAATGAAAGGTATTTTTGTAACTGTGTTTGTTTTTTATGAGACAAGTATATAATTGTATCCATCCTTGGTGATAATTTCTTTACTTATCGATGAAAACATCAGCTTTAATACTGGGCCCTTATGCTTACCAATCCAGTTTTTAAATTAAAATATATAAGCCATAAGTTAAATAATTATTCATAAATCTCACACCTTTTAATCACCGTAAGATTCCTTAAAATTGGACTATTTGTTCTCGAGTTTTTCAGTATTGACGGATATGATGATTGTTGATTCTCACAGTTTTTGCATGTTTTCTCAAAAATTGTTTTAGATATCGGAATGCGACAAACTGAAGATTGTAACCAGGAACATTTTGTATCTGCCCCTGATAAGTTTAGCGTTTGTTGTTCAACCACTTCTGAGCCTATTCCGGAATACCAGCACACCAGACAAATATATACAATCTTCTATATACAATCAAATAAAATGGCTACAAAAATGCACTTAAATTACAATAAGATATAAAGACGTTTAGTAACAAACCGTGTCACCGCCTCAGTTCAAACATCTATCGGCAATCAACACAGAAAAAACACAGAAAACCAGCCAAAAATTTTATTATTTTTAAAATGTTATTGTTTTTGAAATGTTTTTTTTTTATTATACGTTGTTTAAATAGTCGAATAAACTTAGAATTAGGTGTTTCTGAAGATAACAGAAAAATTAAATTATATATATATGCTATGCTTATATAATAATAATAATAAAAATGAAATCACAATTATAACATTGAAATTGGAAAGACAATAGGAAAACATAAATGCAAATACATATAATATATATATAGAGAGAGGGAAAAGAAAAATTGTCACAAACGCTAAATTAGTCTTCTATAAACTTGAGATCAAAGTCTAAAAAATTGATGAAGTGGTGGGAATGTCGGTGAGATTTCACCTTGCATTTTACATACATAGATATTCTATTTCTATGTTTGGTTGGGTTTTCACTCTTACGCAGCAGTCCAGTTACATAGTTGCATTTATTTGACTTATATTAATTTTTCTCAAAAATCATTTCATCTTTAGCATTTTATATAATTGAACTGTCTGCTAGAAAAATGAATTTACTCGTGTTACTTCAGAGTATAATCTATATGGCTATTGCAGCGCCTCCTATATCATATCTGTAATGTAAGTGATTGAATGTAAGTGATATTTAGAGGGGGTGGGGCGAGTTCAGCTAAAGCTAGGGGAAATATAGAGTAAAAAATTGGTAGATGTTGATAAAACTGGTTGAACAGTTCATAATACGTCTCTGAATTTTGTATGTATATATATGTGTGTGTGTATCTTGTACATATGTATATATGTACGAGATGGTTAACGACATAATTGTGGGGCATTCCACGTCAAATCAGGCAGTAAAATATCAATATGTAACCCACCATCACAGATTTTAATGAAACTGCGTGTGTTTGTTCTTACTATTAAGATATGATCACCAGTAATTTTTTTTGCTCCTTGGTGAAATAGTTTCTGAGAAAACAATTGTCAAAGTTTTGAAAAACTGCCATCAGTTGGCATTCTTGACTGCTCGATTTTCAAATGTAGCATGACATAAATATGATCGTATTTCAATATCTATTCCACAAATCATCTTCAAATAATTTATGCATAATATATAGGGTACGTATTTTATGAAAAAAAATACTGTTACGCTTATATAACATTTTAAGTGTGTCTAAAAAAATGTTTAATCTTTGAAGTCGTGAATTTTTTATGAAAAATAATGCATTAACAAAAAAAGCATTATCAACAAA
Source organism: Maratus speciosus (assembly GCA_963932465.1). NCBI lineage: Eukaryota > Metazoa > Arthropoda > Arachnida > Araneae > Salticidae > Maratus > Maratus speciosus. Next base: position 294,997,473 of record OZ010791.1, read on the forward strand.
AGGCGGTATTTTTATTAAATTTATTTTTTATGGGAGATATACTTAAAGGTGTCCTTTACCTGATTCTGAAATAAAAATAGTGGGATTTTGGGTGTTTTTGGTAGTATTTCCTATTTAAAAATATTTTGAGGTGCATTTCATATCAAATCAAGCAGAGTCATTCCATGTCAGTTCCCCTAAGCCATTTAATCACTGTCACAAATTTCAATAAAATTGGGTTTGTTTATAGCTTATTTTAAGACGTAATCACCTTTAATTTTCTTGATCCTAAGTAAAATATTTTTTAAGATAAAAAATATCAAAATTTTGAAAAATTGTTTTAAATTTTTTTAATGACAGTTCGATATTCAAAGACTACATAAAAAAAAGTCATTTCAATATAAAATCACTAAATAGGTTTCAAATAATGTATATGTGACAAATAATGTAGGCTGATTATTATTTCTTGTTTTTTATCATGTTTAAACACTAAGAGTGTCTTTTATCTTATGAATTTTTAAAATCAAGAATTTTGTCAAAAATAATGTGTTAATCAAAAATTTATTATTAACCGAAGGCAGGGTGTTATTGCTTTTTTTTTAATTGTACGTAAAAATATCTTTTAAATGGTTATAAAATAAAAATAGTGAACACATGAGAAAAAATTATCAAAATTTTGGAAAAATGCCACGAGTTGCCATTAATGATTGTTCAATTTTCAAAGGCCTCATTTTATATATAAAATCATATTTAAATAACTAATAAAGAAATCTTCTTCGAATAATTTAAGCAAGGTAAATAAAGTATGTAGATTATGAAAAAAATATTGCTGTAATGTTAAAAAATATTTAAATGTGCCTAAAAAATTGTATAATCTTTGAAATCAAAAATATTTTACAAAAAATAATGAAATTATTAAAAAATCTTTATCAATCAGAGGCGGAGTTTCTATGACTAATTTTTTAATTTTAAATTGTACATAATACTACATTATAACTGGATCTGAAATAAAAATAGTGGGATTTTGGTTGGTTTTAGTAGTATTTAAATCATATTTAAAATTATCAATATTTTCAAATGTAAAACCTATCCAATGTATCATCCCTGGAAATATTTTTATTTATACATTTATTTTATTTTTCAAATTATCTTTTATGTTCGTTTCTTAAGGAAAAAAATAAACAATATTGTTTTTTAGTAAAACTTCTAAGGCGAAGAGCAATTATCCCTTTCCAAAAAAGAGAAAAATCACTAGCTCCTCACCGCCCAATAGAAATTTTCAAAATGACAGTCCTAATCTTTAAACTCATATTTGGCTGTTAATATTGAAAATTTAGCATTGAGCTGCTAATATTGAAAAAAAAAATACCAAATTTCACTCTGTTGAAGAAAATTTTGACGTATTGTGCTTTAAATATATGCAAAAAATGCATAATATATTATATTTATATCTTTCAAATAACTATATCTAAAAAAATATTTAAAACTTAATGAGTTGCACTTTTGTAACTTTATTCAGTTTCTAATGATATGTACCGTAATTTCGGGTGTATAGCCCGCAGATCAAATAATTCAGTTTGGACCCAGAAATTTTATTCAGTATTTGAAGACCAATATTTACTGTGATCTAAAAAGTTACATTTTATTTTTAAAAATTTCTGGGTCGAAACACGATTGTTTGATCCGCGGGCTATACGCCGGAAATTACAGTAATTTGATTTATTTCATCACAATATTGCTGAAAGAAGGATTTTCAACATATATATGTGTATATATATATCCCTGTTCTCAAACAAATTATTTAAAAATTATTCATTTATGTTTAATAAAGCATATATATATTGATTATACACTTACAGAAAATACATATAGTAAATTTTATGATATTATGTCAATAATGTCTAAAAGTAAAGAACTTATCTAATAGTATGTAACGAAAAATTTAACATCTGGTATAATGACAACAAAATTTTATAATTGTTTTACTTAATTTGGATGAATGAAAAAAGCTTACATGTTTATATTTTATTGAAGTACATGTGAAAATGTCACAAAGACATACCTCAACAACCACTGAGTATGTCACATTCACACTACAGATGATTTTTTTTTCTTTTTGATCTTTCGGGTTTGATTTCAGATGGTAATGAATTAATTAGTTTTGTTAGAAGTATCATTGCAGTCAGCATATAAGGCTCACTATTATTTTTATATAATTTGTTTTGATTGACTCGATGAACAACAATATTTAAAGGGACCATTTCATGACTTTTCAATTAAAAGCTGATTTATAAATTCATCATGTTGTTTAGTTATTATTATCGTCTTAAGATAATAAGTTGATATTAAAATTTTTAAATGCAGTTTATTTATTATTTGAACAGTTTAAAGTATTTTTCAATAAGAGTGCGGGCTGTTGATTTTAAGTCGGCTGTTGAGCAATGTAGTGTTGGTAAAGGAACTGGTACTATTTAATTTAATTTTTATTGCTGTAAATAATATTTGTTATTTTATTATTGTATGTATTATATTTAAGCAAGAGTAGAAATGCACGATATCGTAGTCATTTTAGTACATCTTAGCATGAAAAGCTTCAATATTTATCATTAAACATTCACATTTTATGAAAATTTTGTTAAAATTGCTCATATTTTCACTATTTTTATTTTATAACTATTGAAAAGATATTTTTACGTACAATTAAGAAAAGTAATAACAGCCTGCCTTCGGTTAATAATAAATTTTTGATTAACACATTATTTTTCACAAAATTCTTGATTTTAAGAATTCACAAGATTAAACACACTCTTAGCATTTAAACATGACAAACAACAATAAATAATAATCTGCCTACATTATTTGTCACATATACATTATTTGAAACTTATTTAGTGATGTTATATTGAAATGACTTTTTTTTATGCAGTCTTTGAATATAGATCTGCCATTAAAAACATTTTTAAAAAAATTTCAAAATTTAGATATATTTTTTATCTTAAAAAATATTTCCCTTGTAATCACCTTTAATTTCCTTGATCCTGTCTTAAAATGTGCTATAAACATACCCAGTTTCATTGAAATTTGTGACAGTGAATTAAATATCTTAGGCGAACTGACATGGAATGACTCTGCTTGATTTGATTTGAAATACGCCTCAAAATATTTTTAAATATGAAATACTACTAAAAACACCCAAAATCCCACTACTTTTATTTCAGAATCAGGTAAAGGACACCTTTAAGTATATCACCCACAAAAAATAAATTTAATAAAAATACCGCCTTTTGTTAATAATGCTATTTTAGGTAATGCATTATTTTTCATAAAAAAATCACGACTTCAAAGATTAAACATTTTTTTAGACACACTTAAAATGTTATATAAGCGTAACAGTATTTGTTTCATAAAATACGTACCCTATATATTATGCATAAATTATTTGAAGATGATTTGTGGAATAGATATTGAAATATGATCATATTTATGTCATGCTACATTTGAAAATCGAGCAGTCAAGAATGCCAACTGATGGCAGTTTTTCAAAATTTTGACAATTTTTTTCTCAGAAACTATTTGACCAAGGAGTAAAAAAAAATACTGGGAATCATATCTTAATAAAAGGAACAAACACACGCAGTTTCCTCAAAATCTGTGATGGTGGGTTACATGCCTGCCTGAACTGACATGGAATGACCCTTGTGTAAATTATATTTTCTTAAACTTTTAAAACAAAGGATTGAATAGAGAAATCCATTGATGTAGAATACCTTCTGTTACTACTAGGTTGAGCAAAAAGTTCTGGGAAATTTTTAAAAGTTGCGTTGTTATGCGCAAATTAACAACAAAAGCAACAAGGACTATTCTTTAATGTAGAGACCATAATTGTCCATGACTTTCTGCTACCTTTCTGCCAGATTCCGGATTTTCTGGATAAGTTTGTCGCTGTTACCAGTACCTTTATCCTCATTAATCTCATCGACTGCTTTCAGAAACGTTAGGCCTTTTCTCTCATAATGCCGTGTCAACACACGCAAATCATACTGTTCAAAATTTTTTTGAGCCAAAGTTCCTGAACTCCTGTAAATATACCACTACTACTCCTATATACGATACAAATTCTGGTAACTATTAGATTAAAAATTTCCCAGAACTTTTTGCTCAACCTAATATTTACCAGTTGGTTTGTGAAAATATGAATTATATTTTCCTATTAATAGTTTCACATGTTTATCATGAATACACTTAAAGCAATGTGCGCATATTTCCTAAATCAGTGATTTATACCTGTATAACTTTAATGATCGTGTATAAAATTACAGCTGATTTTCCAATTATTCTCAGCATTAAGATCAATATCAAATCGTCATCGCAATGTGATATTTACTTAAAATAACACATTTTTTGATTTCACAATGTGACGCTGTCAATACTTTATAATGCCGTAAAGGAAAATATATTTTATATAAGCAATTTTTTTACGTGTCTATAGAAATCATTAGTATAATTAATAATCGAAAGAATGCCCAATTCCTTTAAAAGTTTTCACCTGTTTTATTGCTTTTCAGTTGCGTTCATAATTATATGAATACGTAGCACATATAGTCGTCATCTGGTCCGTCTGTCCAAATATAACAGAGCAAAAATTACCCAACCGAATGGTTTGAAATTTAACATATATAATCGTTGCAGAATTTTATCGAGACATTTAAAATTTTATGAAAATAGAATCAAAATTTAAAAAGGTATTAATAAAAGTTTTCTTTATTCTATTAAATCCTAACATACGTAATTAATTCAACGATATCCCATGATAGGTAATGATTCTAGGTTGCCATGGTGATTACGTCCTATTTAAGCTAGAGTCATATTATTTCCGTATTACTGAATTTAATATTATATATTCGTAATAAGTTTTGTATTCATGCATTTTTGCATAAGAGTGCAACAGCTATTGCACCAAGATCTGAATATTTATAAAACTAGTTCTAGTACGAACGCACCTCATTTGCCACATTTGACGTAAAATTTTCTAAATAATCATCATGCTTCCTCACTTTAAATGAAAACAAATATTTTTTTTTTTTATAAAAGATTTTATAAAAGAAAAAGTAATGACAAAAAAATATTATTAATTTGGATTTTGTATTTCAAAATATATCCTACATGTTTTTGATAATCAATCAGTGAGATAAAGGTATTTTTAAAAAAATAATAAGCTAACTGAATATCAGCGAAATTAATACATCTACCCAAATACTTACAAAAAATCTTTATGTTTATTAATTTCTCATCAAAAGCTGAATAAAATGTAAATATACTGATTATAACAGAAAATAAATGAATCCTATTAAAAGACAAAGAAAAAAGAACTTTAAGGCACTAGAATAATTCAATGAATTAAGTAGAATTATAATTCTAAGAAAATAAGCATAGTCAGAAATGAGGAAAAATTTCCATGTTTTTTTGAGAAAAGAAAGCGCTTTTCCTTCTTTTGTTTGATCATATTATTATTCATCTTTTTGTTTAAAGCATAAGGTAATGTAATATGAAAGGGATTATTTTTTTAGAAGAGATTCACTTTCGTAATATTACGTTGCAGAATAAGAAATTGTTATGTTGATTCAAAGATATTTTGATATATAACGCGAATTAGGAATCTTTTCAAGAATTGAATTTTTAAAGTTATTTTTCTTTTTAAACGTCAGAGTTACTGATTGATTCTCCGGAAAAGCATTACTTTAATAAGAAAAGCGTCGCGATCATGGAAATAAACTATTGTTGTAGCGATTGTTGTGTTGCGAATTGAGATGATAGAAAAATCCTCGCTTTTCATTGATACTTTCATTTATTGAAAGCAAAATAGCAATTAAATATTTTGTATTTAATCTCAATCATGGGAAAGAGGCATTTCTTACAATTAACTCTATTTATTATATCTTATAATAACATAATTTCTACTTTACGGATATCGTAAGTGCTTGCATTGTTAGTTATATACTTTTGAAAGACAAACTTTGGTATGTTAAACGTTCTTGTGTGATGTTTGATTATAGTTTCTGATGAAGAGTAAAATCACGAAAGTAACCTATCACCGACTTACGGCGACATACATAATATTGACCCGCTTTAGCTATTGATGTTACGTTTTCAAAATTATACTTAGAAGACGGTTATAGTCCGGAAAGAAACGTTACATTTTTGCATAGCTGAGTTTTGTATATAAGGTAGATTAGATGCTATAAATAACGAAACATCCAGTCAGCTGGTACACCAACGAGGGATATTGCCAGAGCGACATCGCACAACCCACTTCAAAATAAATTGAATAGCAAATCAATTCAATCCGTTTGCAATTAATTTTTTTGCAGCGGGCTGTGCCACGTAGCTATCGGCAACATCCCAGCAAAGAAAGAAACAGTGGGCCATCAGCTGGAAAAAATATGGCAGATGTTGCCATAGCTTGGCCACCAGCAGTGCCATCAGCGGTAAAGTGCAATGGTGCCATTACTTAAACCTGTAAAAAAGTGTCCGTGCGGAATGCAGCTGACCCATCAGTGATGGCAAACAGCCGGCCAGCATTGGTATGCCATCACATTACTTCAATCCGGTACTTTTCCTGCAGTGCTAGCACCTATCCCACTGCTAATCCTTTGCTGGCCCAGCACTTTACCTTACGAAAACTTATAGCATTACGGGTACAACAAGTATTATGGCTCTTTTTTCTGTAAGCTAGTTTCACCAAGAGCTATAGAAATGTCTGTCTATAATAGAAATGTCTATTGAAATATTTGAACTTGCAATGGTTTCCATGTGGTCAACCTCCCAAGTACTAACCACGCTCGATGCTGTTTGGGTTTCGTGATCGGACATGAACAAGTACTCTCACGTATGATACGACCGCTCGTAGTTCTCACGCTCTGATTACACTATTTCAAGTTTGTTTCTTTTGTGATTTACGTTCCAAATCATTAAACTGGTATAGAAATGATTGTATTGTATAGAAATCCTATATATTTCATACGCTTTTTTTTATTATTGATTCTCAACTGTGTAAATTATGAAAACCGAAATCCTTTGTAACTTAGTAAAACCAGATTTAAGGAGAAAAAAAAGTGCGTTGAAATAAAGAATTTATTTATTTATTCATTTACTTATTTATTTTGTTGGTGGCAGTGGTGCTATATTATTTACAGTTTAAAAAAAATTAGCTTCACCGCTTAAATTGTATTAAAATATTCATTTCAGATTTGTGATCAAATACTCAATGTCTTCGATATTCGCAACGCCACCTAGCGTAAGGATTCCCAGTAATAATACTGCAAAAGTTCGTGCAGTTCTATGTAGTAGTGGGCCAGCGTATGAGATAAAAAGGAAGCCCGCCAGAATTTTATCTGATTATTTCCAACAGCAAAGTTGACTGAAGCTGTCCAGCAGTGGTCATGCAGTGGTAGACCATTAGCCAGTTTTTCTCCATCATTGCCAGCACCTATCTTGCTGCTGGCCAGCAATTTCCTCTTTGCTGAGATCCCTCACTGGTGCGGCAGCTGAGTGGCAGTTTCATTATTTGTACCATCTAATCTACCATATATACCAAACATTCGCTGAGGCGCCAACTGACTTTGAATTTCGTTATCTACCTTAGATACCAAAATCGGCAGTGCAAAGATTTGATTGCAAAAAATTGGATGCTGGTGCATCACCTGACTTTCATTTTTGTTACCTGCGTCATCTAACTTCGATATCGAAATCAGCAGCGCAAAATACTGATTGCAAAAATAGGACGCAGACTTCCGGATTAATACGTTTTACAATGCTAATAAAGACGAATTTTGTTGGATATCCAAAAGGAAGAAAATTTTAAAGTTAAAATGCACTTATATGTAATATAAGCGGTCAAGTGCGAGTATTATAGTCGCACAGAGGGTTCCGTAGAATAAATATATACATTGGTAAATGTATTATTAAAAAACCGTTGATAAAAGAATATTAAGACTTTGTAAAAAACGATAGAACTTCCGGTTGGGGGCTGTTCAAATATTACGTAAGCATGTTTTTGACTATTTTTGACCCCCCCTCCCCCCTTGTCAGCAAAAATAAGCAAATCGCGAACCCCCCCCTTAATAATTACGTAAGAAAATTGGAACCCCCCGCCCCCCCTACTTAAAAAAAAATTAGGACACAATACAAATTAAAAAACTCTACTCGACTAATATAACTACTAAATAATAATAAACGCTTGTTTTATTTCTTTACAATTCTATTTAAGAAAATTTCTTAGATCACAATTTTAGAAGAACTTAGCCATTTGAAAAATTTAAATTTGAACATGACAATATCTATCCCGATGCTGACCACGGCTGCTCAAGCCATTTTTCCATATCTGTTATGATATTGGTTTCCAGTTTTACTTGATTATCTTCATCGCTTACTGTTCGGATACAATCTTTATCAACTTCATCTTCATTGATCCACTCAACATCTTCCATATCTTCCACGAATCTTACGAAGCGCATAAGTTCATTTGCTCGACGAGCAGCAATTCTCAATGGTCGTATAAGGCAGTCCTTCTCGCTTTTTTCACTCTGTTGAATTTTTTTGTGTCTGTTTGCTGACTTCTGAGATGCATGATATTGACCACAACTTCCACAAGTTCTTGCGGATAATTGCGTGAACTTTATGGAAGAGCAAAAATAATCATACAGCATCTTTAAAAATCCCTTTTCTGTACTATTCAGATTTAAGGCCAGACGGAGACTTAAATCTATAAATTCTCCCTCTTCACTTGTAATGATGTCATTTGACGATTGTATTATTTTAATTGGAGGAGGAATGAATCGTCCTTTTAATATACGAAATAATCCACTACGTGCAGGAGAGCAACAATTCTTTTTTTCGCATTTTACAATTTGCAGCAAGTATTGACTTTCTTGTACGAGCTTCGAATACCAATCCAAGTCATAACCAAGAGACTCTAGTTTGCCTGAATCAACATATGTGGCAGTAACGGGATAACTGTCAATGTTTAATGAGTTCCAGATATCTGCCATCTGTGAGAGTTGTACCAGCATATGCTAAGTTATTTTGCTCCATTTCTTCATCAGTAGTGCGACCGTTCTCATCGAGATGGGAACCATAATGGTTATGAGGGTGTATAAGACAAGACAGTTCTCGACTGAGTGGTGTCATTCGCCTTTCTACTCAATTATATGCACTTCTTCCAGGAGCATTGCACGCTATGAAAATTCCATCCAAATCATGCTTTTTGAAATGGTTAATAGCAAACGATATAACTTTCTGGTAGCGGGGATTCTCGTCTGGATCTCCATCAACCGTAACTATGATTACAGGTTTGATGAAACCCTCTTCTGTTTTCACTAATTTTTCAAAATCTTTGAGTATTAATAGAATTTCAAAATCCTGAGCATGAGTATTTGGTGTGGAAGAACTGTGTTTCCCACTTCTTATAGCTATTAACGTTGGACCAGAATAACCTATGTATGGCTTTACTTTGACCTGCCATACCAGGAGCAATCACAATACCAGCGTAAACATATGGGATAAGTTTGCGGCGTTCAGCGATGACTCAGTCGTGATCGCTTAAGGATACACGATACTCCATATGCATCAGTATCAGAGCCTGTTTATTGGCTGCTGTAATTCTCAAAGGTAGGCGCGCTTTGTCATCATGTGAAAGAAGAAACACTTGCATGGGTCCAAAAATTGAAGCTAAAGTTTCTAAATAATGGATGGATATTACTGCAAATTGGGTATCAATGTGAGATCGGTGATAATCAGCCAGAATCCAAGAAAGTTTTATCGGCACTGTGGTGACATGTCTTCGACACTCGATGGTTGAGGAATTTTTTGGAAGCAAACGAAGATATGTTCTACTCCTGCTTATTGCAAAACCAACCTTTTTCAGTTTTGCAGTCAAGTCATCGAGAGTTTTGACACTTCGGACTTGTTTCTTCTTTTTGCATCTGCAGCGCTTCCAATAATAGCTATGTCTGCTATTGCTTTAAGTAACAATGGTTGTTTAAACTTGGTCTTCCTACTGATTCCCTCAAAGCTATTTTTTTTAATGTCTGGATTATCATGGCAGATTTCTCCAAGCTTTGTTCGTTTGGTGGTTCGATGTTTTCTTTGGTATTCAGCATTTTGTCGTTTCCTTTTTAAGGATTGTTTTTCCTTTTTTGAGATTACTGGAAACCTTATTTATCTGTTTTTGAATTTGAGATACATTGGTTTCAATTCAATTGGGTTACATTTCATTTTTAGTAAGGTTCAAAATTTGAAAACAGTTAGAAGATTATCTGCTACAAAACTAACATATTTTTTAATTTTTTTCCCCATGGATGCATTACTTTTTGAGTTATTTGAAAAGAAAAAATAAGGCTTAGCTTGGCTACGCCATATTTAAAAAGTAATAACTCGTTTTTTGACGTTCTTTTGGTCTTTATTTATTCCCATACTGACCATGTTTTGCCAAGGCTACACGGTCATTTTATCTTATCTATCTTTTTTCCAATTTTTCCAAGTAATTATGTAAACTTAAAGTTATGATAAAATATATTTAAAATTTTAAGAATAAATTGATTATAATTACCTTTATAAAATAATCAAGAAAGACTGATTTCTTTTTGGTTGCCTTACGCAGTTCGTCCTCAATTCTTTTTAGCACCAATACCTCTAACTTTTTGTCAGTTTTAGAAGACTTTTTGTACTGCCGCCACACATCATTAGTTTTACATTGGATATCCTTCAAAGGTTTATCTGATGCAGACTTTTTGAAACTTTCAAAAAGTTTTTTTTATACAAGATTTCTCGAAATGAAGACATATTTCTGATTTTATTTATTTTAAACACCACTACACTGCAGTACTGAGAGGTAGAGGTCTGAACAGGCCGAAATTTCCAGGCCCGGGCCCGGCCCGACTCATAGAGAAAAAAATTCGGCCCGGCCCGTACAAAAAATTATTGGCCCGGCCCGATAAAAAAGTTAAAAGTTCGGCCCCGAGCCCGGCCCGACTCGGAAAAAAAGTTAAAATCTCGGCCCTGCCCGATTTAATTTCTACAAAACATTGATTTTTATGTCGATTTGGTTAAAGATTTGTCTCGTACGAGGAGTTCTGGCCAAAAATATGTCTTAACTATTTTTTTATGTTTATAATCTTCATTTTTATAGAAGTGGCGCAGGCTGCGACATTTATTTTTTTAATCAATCTCTATTTCTTGTATGTAAATGAATCCGCTATCATTAATATCGTTAATCCATATTCCATGTATTGAAGTGCTAAAAGTCTGAAAAATGCTATGCAGTAAAATCTTCTAAAACGGAATTGCATAAAAAAGAAAAAAAATCCGTTATAGACAAGTGCCCTTCTTAGCAAGTTGTAAATGTATTATATATCCTATTCTTACGTATTAGTATATTAATTTTCTATGGATCAACACGTTTTTCAGTTTATAACAGGATTTCGTCATAGACAGGTTCCTTCTCACATGTTTTCTTATATTTTCATTTAGCTATATTTTAATAAGCGTAGAAATCTACTATTCTTTAAAAAAGAATAAATTTGAATGTTTAATTGTAGAATAATAGCGATTTAAAAATGTGTATATTTTTTTCAAAATTTTTTGAGCCTGACCTAATTTTACTGGCCTTTGAACGGATCAGGCCACGCCGAGACAATGATTTTCATACGGGCTACTTCAAAACTAGGACTTAAAATTTTGGGCCTTGAAGACTTGGAATGAAACCAGTCCCGGCTCTGTACAGAAAAAAATGGGCCCGGCCCGATCCCCCAGGAAAAAAGTAAGGCCCGAACACGGCAAGGCCCGTAAAGAGTAGTAACTAAGCCCGGTCCGCCCCGAGTGCCGTGAATGAAAATATGCCCGAGCCCGGCCCGTGCAGATCTCTACTGAGAGGTTTTCAAAACTCACGAGACACCAGACAGTAGAGCAGTCGGTCACTATGGTTATGGGGTTCAACCACTTGACAGAGGAGGGGTGGAAACAAAAAAGATGGAATTTTACTTACGTTTTGGAAGCTTTCGCGGAAAACTCATATTGTCACAATACTTCATATCGCATCGGTCCATTCAATTCTATTCTACTCTATTCTCACAATTAGAAATAGTAGTAAGTTCTCAGAGATAATAAGCCCTCATGCATCAAACATGAACAGTCACCTCTAGATAAAAGAGATTGTTTATGTTTTCCTTGTGCGGTCAAAATAGCTGACATCAGAACTTCAAGTTTATATTCTTTTGCTGTTTCTTTCTTTCAATTTGAAATTTATTAATTTTTTTTTTTTTACAAGTTAGAGATTCTGAAAATGTCTTACGTAAGCATCATTCAAACCCCCCCTCCCCCTTGTCAGCAAAAATAAGCAAATCGCTAACCCCTCCCCCCCCCCTTAGGTGCTTACGTAATATTTGAACGGCCCCTTGGGTATAACTGTATATATTAAAAAAATGTAAATGGATACACCATGAAAGTTCAAAGAGATATGGAACCTAAACAAAATCAAATGTAGCTATTCAGTAGAACTCATTTTTTAATATTATCCTAATCTGTTTATGATGAACTTAATTCGGTACTGACAGTAAAAGCAGTGCATATTTAAACTACATTTGGCATTTCATAAAACTAAATTCACCTTAGTAATAATTTTTCTTTCTACAGTGTAGGTAAAACAAAACCTTTCTCAATGTATAAATTTGACATTGTGATAAGCGCGCTTCGAAAGGAGGTCGCAAAGTTGCAACGCCGCCTTGGTCCGTGCCGCGTTTTTCCAAATAGGTTTTTAATTAACTTTTAAAGTCACTGTAGTCGTATTGAGAGATCCATTCAATAAAAACTAGTGGCGAATACCATAGTATGTATGTGATTCATTCTAAGTAAATTAATCTGTTTTTAACAATTTGACGTTTATTGCTTTTATACTGTTACTGGACATTGCAATGCACATATATAGCAGTAAAAATTTTAAACTTGGCTTTAAAAGTCAATGGTCCATAGAGTATGCCGCCCCTGTCATTATGTATGTCCAAACCGTCCGTATCTTATATCGTATAAGGTTTAATATCTCGGCTAATTACAAACAATGCTATTATACTTCTTCTAAGATAGGTACCTCCAGTGCTGCTCAATACGTTTTCTGAATGCCCGTAAATCGAAATTTGTCTGTAACAGAAAAATGAGATTTTCTCAAAAACTATGTAATCTAAGGTAATCGCTATAATTTTTCTGCAAGGTTTAAATTAACGTCTACTACCTCTAATTTTTTCATCATTTTAGTGTCAGTAGATTGTGAATTAGGTGGGGAGGGGGGACTTATTTTCAACGATACACAGCGGGCTACATTTTCAACGATATATTTAAAAATACAATACCTAAAATTAAAAGGAGTGTATTTTTGAGTTTAGCATTACGAAAGCTTTCACGCGATACCCTACACGATTCACAAAGAAAATAGTTTTTTTCGAGTAACTTAATTAGCCCCTCTACATTTTTACTAAATATATTTATAAATGTTTAATAATCTGAAAATATGTGGACCAATAGTCTTTGTTACTTCCCCCAATTTGAACTTCCCACGTTCCATAGTTTGCAAGTAAAATGGCTGTGACAGACAGACAGACAGACACAAGAGTGATCTTATAATGGTTCCGTTTTTACTTTTTTAAGTACGGAATCCTAAAAAGAATATATTGCAAATTTTTTTGAGAAAGAAAAACTCTTCTTTTTTTGTCTGAAAGTTTTGTTACTTATGCTCTTCTTTAAAGCGAAATTTAAAGCAATTTAAAACAAGAACAACAACAAAAAAGAAAGTAATTTAACAAATTACAACGACCATTTGGAAAATGATTTTTTCGAAGATAAATTTAAGACGTAAAAAATCGCACGGAGTTGATCATATATTACGTACGCCATGAATTAAACATTAATGGTGTTATTAAACGTAAAAATTGCAAGCGACAAAAATCGCCTGCGACCCGCCAGATTTCTTAAAACTTACGTATTATCCACCTGAAACTTACGTATTATCCAAGCATTTCATTGGCTGTTCGCGAAAAGGCTTTTCCATCGTCCAAGAAATCTGACGACCCATTTTAAATGAAATTTCATTCTTAAACTTCTAAACATCCCACAATATTACTTTTTACACCGTCGTATAGAGACAAAAATGTACTTTTAAATGCAATTTGTTTGAAAGCTGTATCTCAATTTGTTTCTGAGTTATTAATTTTTTTGTAATATTTATTACTTTTTTGTCAAAGTGGCAACAGAAGTAATCTATCTGTGTTGAAAGTAAAGGGAAATACAGATTACTGTATAGACCAACCAGAAAACAAATAAAATGCGGATTCAACTAATAAAAAGCTTCAGATATGCTTTTGACTTCCTACCCTGACGAGGACAATAACCATTTTTCCAAATGGTTAAAAATCATGCGTACAGCATAGATTATGAAACAATTTCCAACGCATTCAGAATACCACAATAAAACTTCACAGTTTACTAAGGTGAAAGATGATGTGCGAAACGTGCAAGAGGTTTGCAAAACGCATCAAAAGTCAGGAAAATATACGATTTTTTTTCTGCATACATGCATAGGATCTATAGCTATGCATGTATATTACACATCATTCTGAAATTAAGTTCAGTTAAACGCATAGCACAGTTGAAAATTTTCATTCAGCAATTTCCGCCTATAAACGGATGTTTCAGAAAAAATTCGTGCAGCCCTGTATATGATGTATAGAATTTATACACACAAAGTAATATTTAAAAAATAATTAAATTTAAAAACGCATACCACAACAGAAAACGAACTTCCAGTACTTATTGTTCGTAGGCTTCAATAGTTCAATTATTGCTCATTTCCTTCTGTAGCCAAATTCTTTGGCGTTTCTCTGTAAAAGAACGATAAATTCTATGCTCACCACGTTCTATAGTAAGAATATTGTTGTAAACTTCAGTGATATATATCAATTTCAATATGTTTAACATAGTGTAATATCATTAAAACATTCCTCAAACGATTTTCCCCCATGGACCGTAATGTAACCGAAATCTTTTGAATGCCCCTGAAAATGAACCGTAAATGCTACACAGTTAATTTTCAATAGCGAACATGCCATAGTAAACCCCAATAATATATATAAATTTCATGGCTATCGGGCTATATCAGTTATTTTTCAAAGATAATCAAATCTTGTTTAGGGCATCTTAAAACGTGTAAATCCTTCAAAAAACGGAAGTCTTTCACATTAAAGATAACATATACTGTTAAAAAAGCAACGTTACTCCATAAAATTGGTGTCAACATGCTGCCTCCAATTTTATGGAGCAATTTAACTTATATAATGGTTTTAACTGATATAACTGGCGATTTATACTGAAGTAACTGGCATGATATTACACATTAGTGTAACGTAACACCAGTTATATCGGTTAAATTACTCAATAAAATGTTGGCAGCATAGCTGCCATTAATTTTATGGAGTAACGTTAATATGTGCTTTTCGTTTTGTTTTTAAATATTTGTCCTATTAAGGCAAGAGATACAGTAAAGCACAAGCACATATCACGCAGACGGTTCTGCTATATTCTAAATACACAAAAACAACAAAATCTAGCCCAACTTCGCACTAATGAATAATGAAACACACCATATACAAAAAGAAAGGGAGAAAAACAAAAAAATCTAGTTCCGACTCTAAGGCAGCGGTTAGAAAGGAAAAGTGCCCCCTGTCATTCTAAAGCAATAGAATGTGGTTTTTAACAAAAGGATGGGAGATTCAAAAAGGGATTCAACAATGAAAAGAAGATATGAAGATTAGGTCGAATTTGGAGGAAAAGTCTCCCTCCTGCAGTATGTACAGAAGTTTCCTTGTAAAGACATTAAAAATGAAAAACACCTTATGACCACAAGAAAAGACACCGACACTGAAATAATTCAATGATACATCTACCCGTACCCAACGTTTTCATAGATTGGCATCGCAGACGGTTTTGCTTCATAAGATCGGATTGGATATTGGATAAGAATAACAAGTGATTGATTGGAGACATAGCAACTCTCAATAAAATAAAGTTGCCCATACTATCAATAAAATCAGTAAAACATATCGCCCATGATTAGGTGGAATTGCCACGACTTGTTTGTTTCGTTGCCTGTGCTCCATCGGCAGTGGCGTCACTGTATATATATTTTAACAGAGAGACGTCGTCATAACGTTATATTGCCTTAAAAGAAAAATATGTAGTATTCTACATTTACTTTACCTTGTTTTTACACTTTGATACAAATCATTGATAAAATTAATAATGGAAGTTTAACACGTGTTTACAATTTTATTGCTATTCATTTTATTATTTTCAAAGCTTATTGATCCTTATTATACAACCTCCATTTAAATGGATACAAATGTTCTTAGTAAGACATTCTATATTAAAAAAAGATATTACTAGCATGTTACTTAATTGCACATTTAGATTTGAAAATATTAATTTTTCTTTTGTATATTTTCATATTTTCTATCACCATTTCATTAGATATGAAGTTGTGATATTTATATAAAAAAGGTAATAATCTAATTAATTCTTGTCAAAATTAATTCATCTATCTAAACACGGAGAAAGATTTTTTAAGCTTATTACTTGGACATCAAACAAAGAGGAAAATCTAAATTTATTCCTTATAATAGAAAATAAATGGATTTTATTAAAAATACAAAAAAAAGCTTTGTAGTACTAGAGTAATTCCCCGAATTGAGTAGAATTATAATTCTAAGAAAATAAGCAGTTTCTGGAAAATCAAACGAAAAAGGTTTTTTTTTGCTTTCAGAAAAATAAAAGCTCTTTTTTCTTTGAATATTTTGTTATCGATCGGTTTGTTTAAATCGCAATAAAATGTGTAAAAAGTTACGTTGAAATTAGTTTCAATTTCTTAATATTATGTTGTTTAAAAATAATTATTATTCTGACGAAGGGAATCTTTAATCAACCTATAATGTAGGTACAGTCGTTGAAAAAAAAGTAAACACCACCTACTAACTCCTCAGAAAATTATTGTAGAAGAAACTTACTGGTACTGAACGATTGGAAATAAAGTCTACTTTTAAATGATGTATATAAAATTTGCTTAGGGGGCCATATACATATTAAAACGAACCCAAACTTCTTTTTTTTTCAATGGCAAAACCCAATTTTAACAAGATATTTGAAATCTTCGGTTCAAACTAAGACTAGACATCAAATTTCAACTCATTTGAATGATAAGTTTTTGTATTATAAACATTCAAAATTTAGTGCTTCTAATATTAAATTGCATTTTCATATTTTTATTAATATCTCCTGAAGTTATACTCCTAATGCGCTAATTTTTTGTGTAGCAATAATACTAAAATATCCAAACATAAATACGTTGAATTTGTAATTTTTATAATTTTATGATACGAATTAGGAATTATGAAATTAATATTCGAAAAAATTATGAATTGCAAGCTGCAATTTTTTTGCTGGAATTATATTTATTAAGTCCTGCTTTATGGAAATCCAAAATTTCACATTTTTCTTCCAAGTAGTTTTCAAATTATGCTTAAAAATCAGAAAAATGATGGTTTAAGGGGCCGTCCATGATAGAAGTGAGTAGATATTTTGAAATTTTTTATACTATTCTGTAATCTAGCAGTCCTCAATGACTGCTTGAGTAGCACTTAATATGCCTTGATCAAGAAGTGGGCTCTCTCGGTCAATAGTCGAGAACCGAACTTCGATTTGGATACAGCCCCTAAAATACACTCATTTTAAAATAATTGTTTTCTCGGAAACTTATCGTATGAATTGCGTAAAAATTTGTTTTTAGGCTAATTGAAGGGTGTAGAGTTCATTTATGCTGTCAGAATTGTGTACGGCTACTGTAAAAAACAAAACTATGGTTCATTTTAATATGTAGCTGGCACCCTAAGCAAATTTTAGATACATCCTTTAAAAGTAGACTTTATTACCAATCGTGTGGTACCAGTAACTTTCGTCTACGAAAATTTTTTGCAGAGTTAGTGAGGGGTGTGAATTTTTTTTTCTACGACTGTACCTCAACACTTAACCCTTTATATCCGGAATTTTTAATAAAAAATTGCTTCACCTGAATAATTATTTACGTTAATGTCAGATATCCAGAACAACATATATAATAAAAATTTGACTTTTAGATAATTTTTTTAATTAAAACTGTTTTAATAAATCGTTAGTTAGAGCTATCTTTGCAAAATATTTACAAGAATAATTAGATTAATTAACAAAAATACTGTTATGGAAATCTCACAGTTCTTATAAGAACAGTGTAAATAAATGTATTATGATAGTATCTGTAACAGAGAAGTGTTTTGTAGTTGCAAATTTTTCGTATAACATTTTTTAATAGGATAAAAGCTGCACTTGGGTAATTGGTTGAGAGAAAAACCACATTAAAAAAAATTAGTTTCGACTGCTAGCTTTAGGGGTCATCGATAAATGATGTCACACTTTTTTCAATATTTTTACCGCCTCCCCTCCTTTGTCACACTTCACCTTACCTCCTCCCTCCCTCTTGTCACATGTCACGCTATATTACATAAACATTTACTTGCATTTCAGAAACAAAGCACTCGTTATAGATCATATTTACAATTTTACTTTTTAAACTTTAACTATGTGCTTTAATGACATTTGTGAGTATAACTATAAAAATGATTCGTGTACTTATTTTGTATGAAATAAGAATAAGTTTACGAAAAAAACATAATTAATATACAATAGTAATAAAATATTAATATGGAAGAGCAATTGAAAACAGTAGTATTTTGGAATTTGAAACGGATTATAATATATTTGGCTTTAAATCTTATCCTTACTTTACGAATACAAAAAATTTTAATTTTAAAATAACTTCAAAATTTAATCTGTTGATTTTCAGTGCTTTTATTTTAACCAAAATGTGTGATATCACATTTCTCCTTACTCGCTCCCACCCCCTTGCCACAAACTGTCATATTTTTACGAAACCCTCTCCCCCACCCCCCCTCCAAGCGTGACATCATTTGTGGAAGGTCCCTTACTGTGCTTTTTAAATATGATTAAGCAAATTATTTTGTATGAAAAGTGCAATCTACTTTTATTAGTGGACGAATTAAATAAATTTTACATTGAATTTTCTTTAATGGTACTTAGAAGTACTGCCAGGATATAAAGGGTTAAAATGTTCTGAGAAGCATTTTCAGTGCTTTTGTATGGTCACACAAAAGAGTAAGGGCACATTACTGTGTATTACTAGCTGTTTTTAGCATTTTTAAACCTTCTAATTCACAGACGTTTTAGTATGCTACTTAAAACATATTTTTCTACAGTTTACCAGTCTAGTTTTCTTTTGCTCAATTGCAAATAACACCCAATCATTACAAAGTGTTGCGAAATCATGGCAAATTTTACACAAAACAGAATGTCACAAAAGCAAGCCCTAATTTGGTGCTAACTAGTCAGTTTAAAGAAATTCCTGCTTTATTACCAAATTATGGGTTATTTTTTAGTGTTTTCACAAATTTATTTGTAACTAAAGTATTTTGTTTGGTTAAATTTGAACTTTCATTTTTGTTCCTAAACAGATCATTGAAAAGAGATTGTCAGTAGGACAAGAAACACATTTATTATTTATTGGTTTAGCCAAAGCGTATGACAGTTCCCCACGGAAATTACATTGCAGAAGAGTTAAAGATACAAGTTTGGATGTTGCTATTATCAATTCAGTGTACTTTATACAGAATCTTCATAAAGATTAACGCTGGTAAAATCTATATTTTCAATTATACATGAAGACTGTACAGTGACAAAAGAATTAAGACAGGGTGGTTGTATCTATCTAGATTGCTCAAAATATATATCGAGCAAACCCTGGGGACGTGGAATTAACAGAGCCGAAATATAGGAATGGATATTAACGGAGCATCGATATTTACGCTACATTTTGCTGATGATCACTCAGGATCTATTGGCAGAAAAGAAAACTGATTTACAAACTATGATAAATTTTGTTATAAGATATTATGGAACCAGGACTATCTGTGAACTTTAGTAAAACTAAATACTTAAGTGTTGGTAAAACAGGGACAGATCTACAGCAAGAAGATGGAAGAATAATCTGCGTGTGTGATCCATGCAAATATCTCCGTGGGGAGAGTAATGAAAAGGTTAATTTCAGATTCTTTTTCAGACAGAGTCATTTCGGAGAATAATAATAGACTTAAATTAGGAAGAAGAGCCATTAAACAATTAAATGGAATTTGGTGGAATGAGAAATTTTGCAGAACATAAAACAAAATATATATAATACCACTGTCGAAAGCATTCAGTTATATAGGGCAGATGTATAGTGACTCACTGCAACAACTAAGAGAAAGTAAGTAGAAAAGTTATCCGCAGTAGAATTCCCAAGAAGATTATGTGGAAATTTAAGATTGCAGAGCATACGAAATGGGAAAATAAAGAAAATAATAAATGAGTTTGGACATGTAAAAGAATGAATAAATAAAATATTTCCAAAAGATGCTATGGTCTTCTGCCAACAGAAGATATATACAGTGTGATTAATAAAGATCGAAACAATAGCCTATTTCCTTAAATATTGCTCCCCAGGCACGTACATCCAATTGCAAAGTTTCATAGAAAAGGGTACAAAATTTGATGATATAAGTAGCAACTCCATAGCAGGTCTATTTTAGAAAATACAAAAACTAAATCTTTATACGGCCCCGGTAGTGTAAAATTTCCAATTAGGAAAACTTTTCTTATCCATTTTTTGAATGAAATCCCAAAAAAGTCATCTTTATATGTGCAAAATTCGCAGAGGTATTAAAATTCAAAATTCGGGACTTACACCACTTAACCATGCATCTGAGTGACGTGTATTGTAGAATTTGGAATGCAAGATAGTAATTATCCAAAAATTATACGTCATTAAAAGTCTATTTAAGACATTGCCAGTCCTTTGGACATAAAATAGCAGCGTATAGATTTTACGTTAAACTTGTTTTCAAAATATGCTGGAGGTCTGTACGGGCCGATATTTCTAGGCCCGGGACATAGAAAAAAAGTTCAGCCCGGCATGGCGCGGAAAAATTAAAATATTGGCCCGAGTCTGGCCCGTCCCAGCTGAATTTCTGCAAAACATGCCTTTTTTTATGTCGATATGATTAAAAATTGCTTCGTAAGAGGCATTCTTACCAAAAATACTTATTTTTACTTTTTTTATGTTTTAATCTTCATTTCTAAAGAAACGTCCTAGGCTGTGATATTTATTTTTTCATGAATCACTATTTGTATAAATGTTTCAGTTATAATTATTATCCTAATTTAATCTTTATTCCATGTATTGTAGACTTTGAAAAGGGCTATACATTAAATTTTCTAAGATGGAATCACATAAGAAAGAAAAGAAAATGCGTTATAGACAAGTTCCCTTCTTAGAAGGTTTAAATTCTTTTTCTTACTCTACTCCTATTCTTTTCTTGCGTATTATTGTATTCATTTGGCATGGATCAACACATTTTTCCGTTTAAGACAGGATTAAGTCATAGGCAGGTTCTTTTTCAAGCGTTTATTATATTTTAATTTTATTGCCTAGAAATCTACTATTCTTTAAAAGAATAAATTTAAAAGTTTAATTGTAGAATAATGGCGATTAAAAAAATATATATTTTTGTACCAAATTTTACTGATTTTTACACGGACCAGGCCACGCAGAGGGAATGATTTTCATACGGGCTGATTCGAGATTGGGACTGAATATTTAGGATCGTACAGATCTAGGAAGAATGAAGCCAGTCCCACCTCGGAATGGAAAAAATACGTTAGACCCGGCTCGACTCGATCCTTTAGAAAAAAGTCCTTTATACTCGAATCCATCCCGGCCTGGACCGAGCTTTCAGAATAAAGTAACACCCCGTATCGGCCCGGCCCGAGTGTCTTAAATGAAAAATAGTCCCGAGGTTGGACCGCGGGCTGGGCTAGCAAAATGAAGACAAAATGTCAAATAGGTTGGCAGAATAAAGACTTTTTTTAACGTCCTCAACTGGGGCAATAAGAAATCTGAAGTTATGACGGCTAAAATTATGAAAAATCTCAAAATCGGCATGTTAGAAAAACCCTTGTTTTAAATCAACTGACGAGACATTTATACTGTACAGAAAGAAGGTGGAAAGGACAAAAATTAAACTGAATCAGAAGTTTAAGCTACAGGAAGGAGTTATTTACTCATCCGAAAGCTTTTATAAGGCATTTAAGGGGTCTTGTACCTTTTAAACGCGTCGAAAGTTAATGAAAAACTTCAAAGTTTGAATTAGTCTATCTTCAAAGCCTTTTTATGTATAAACATGAAATTTTGGATATTGATTAAACAGATTGTGCTTTGTAATATGCTACCATTAGAAATTTATTAACCCTTTACAGAATTTGTGTATTGTTGAAATCAAAATAGCTCTTTTTTTTACCCCATAACTCATTGCGCGTATGATATCTTGAGAAAGTATGTATGAATTGGCATGAAATTTCGTAAATATACTAAACATATATGTGTGTTTAAAATGATCTACTCTTAGGCTAGAATTATTTCATTAACTATATAAAAAAATATTTTCGTAAAAAAAATAAAAATTTTGTATTTTTAATGAATAAAAATAGTCATAACTAAAAATATTACCATTGTAAATACTTAAAAGTAGATCATTTTAAACACACATATTTGTTTAGAATATTTACCAAATTTTATGACAATCCATATATACTGTCTCAAGATATCATGCGCGCAATGACTTATGGGGTAAAAAAAGAGCTATTTTGATTTCAACATTACACAAATTCTGTAAAGGGTTAATAAATTTCTGTTGGTAGTATATTACAAAACATAATCTGTTTAATCAATATCCAAAATTTCATGTTTATACATAAAAAGGTTTTGAAGATAGACTAATTCAAACTTTGAAGTTTTTCATTAACTTTCGACGCGTTTTAAAGGTACAAGACCCCTTAAACATTCTAGTAGGAAATCTGAATTTAATTACGTAAATTTTTATTCACATTCATAAACAAGAGTGAAAGATTAACAAGACCAGGATTCGAACCTGGGTCTTTGCTTCAGCGCACCAACGCTTTGACATCGTTTGCTTAGTTTCAATTATTATATTCTATTAGGAGTCAATCTTTGTTTAAATTTTTAAATGCGTTTTTCTGCATGATGTGAAATATTTACAAATTAAAAAATATTTAATTTAGAAAATATGATTTTTTAAAAGTAAGTTACATCATTTTATTAAATTTTTATTTAAAATTTAAAATTAATATTTTACAAAATGATGAAACAAATTCAAATTATATTTTTCTCTTTAATTAAATGGAAAAATTTGGAAATTCGACAAGTAATATTTTGAGTTATAACGGTTTTAAATTACGATTAAAAAAATAATTTTTAACTTAAAAAAAAATTATGAGAAATTTTAGGATGTGATTTTGTTTACAAATTATATGGTTAACCATCACAATTTTTTTTTCAAAATTCCAACTCAATAATTTTTTTAGAAATATTTCCCTAACCCCCTTAAAATAACATTGTTTCTTGAATTATACGCATTTCAATTTATGTCTAATCCATTAAAATCTGACGAATTATTTAAACAGGCCTATCTCTGTGAGTTTTCCAGATATCAAGATGGAATTTTTTGTATTTAATTCAGGTACGGATAAGGAAAATTTTCCTAATTCGAAGTTTTACTCAGAGGGAGCCGTATAAAAATTTAGTTTTTGTAATTTCTCAAATAGACCCCCCCCCACCCCACCCCACGGTTTTGTGACTTATGACATCAAATTTTGCATCTTGTTTCATAAAACTTTACAATTGGAAATATGTGTCTAAGGGCAATATTTAAGGAAATAGGCTATTGTTTCGATCTTTATAAATCACGCTGTATAGGACATTGATAGAAATTGGAAGTTGATAAGATTGGATTAACAGAAAAGTGCGGTGAATAATCATCCTAGAGATGGGAGGACGATGGCAGTTAGACGTAAGTCTATAAATATATATTAATTGAGGTATTCAACTACTAAATATGTACAGAGTCTGTTCACACATTTTTTAGACGATTTTGGTTAGCTATAATAAAAAATCGTTTGCTGCAAAAGAAATAATTGCATTTGTACCATGTTTTTAAAAGTCAAAATTATGGTCTGCGGCTTGAGATTTTTGTTTTTATTCAAAATGGCGTTTTTAACGAAGCAGTGGTTCGAAGCAGTGGTTAATTTTATGCTCTTTCCGAAGAGAAATTTTCATATTCCGTTGTCTAAAAATGATGATAATGAACAAAAATGGAAAACAATTGTCACAATGGATAAATCATGGGTGTATTTAAATGATTGCAGCAAAAAAAGAGCCATTTATTATCATAAAAACGGGTGAAAAAAAGTTAAGTACATGGTTCAAAGAATCGAAAGAAAGTTTTTCTAAGGGATTCATGATTGTTACTGGTTTTTCATATAATGGCAAGTTAAAAGTAAATAGAGTAGAAAAAAATGTCAAGATTATCTCCAAATACTATCAGGAACATATTTTATCGCCAATTTTTCTGAACGAAATACCATCCCTTTACCCACAGTGCCATCAATCTGTGAAACTTCATCACGACAAAGCTAGCTGTCAGACATCAAAATCCACTGTAAATTTCCTAAAAGAAATGGAACAAAAAACCTGTATCAAGGTAATACCCTTCACTGATATCCCTACTAAATCTCCCTAAGTATCACCTATGGATTTTTGTGCTTTCGGACTTTTAAAATCTGCATTATCCAAACGTCGTTCCACAACCCTTACAGGACTCTGGAAAGCTGTTCATAAGGAATGGGATAGAATACCTCTTCTGACACTTCAAAAGGCATTATTATCCTGGAAATTGCTGTGTCGAAACATAGTTCAGAATAAGGGCCGTCCAATAGAATATTTAAAACACAAGAATTTTATGTAATTTAGTTTTGTGAATACAATATACATCGTCTAAAAAATGTGTGAACAGCCTCTGTACGACATTGTCTCACGTAAAAGTAATAGCAAAATTTCTTTAATATTATTAATTAATCATTAAAATGGAAAAAAAAGAAAACAAAACACCGTTTTTGAATAACACACACACAAAAAAAGTGATTCTTATATTTAAGAAAAATTACGAGAAAAAAGAACTTTATGGCGCTGAAATAATTCTATGAAACTAATAGAATTATAATTCTACGGAAATACATAATTTCGTCAAAGAAGGAAAAATTTGAAATTTCTTTTTAAATACGAAAGCTTTTTAATGTTCTTTTTTTTAAACACATATATCATCTTTTTGTTTAAAGCGTGAGACAATGCAATTTGAAACAAATTTATTTTGATGTTAGTTTCACTTTCCTAATGTTATGATGAAGAATAAGTAATTATTGTTTTGCGTTAAAGGTTACTTTATAAAGTGTTACCTTATAAAAAGAAAAATCCCTATTAGAGACCCTTTTATTATTGTATTACAAACGATTATGAATTTATACGAACTTTGTTTTCGCGATTTTGATTAAATATGTATATATATATTTCTTAAAGAAAAAGAAGTTCTTTTTATTTATGATTTATTACGATTTAACACTCTAGACACACATTTAAAGATTTTTTTTCCTATCACACTCTTTGAAGTTAAGCTGAAAACTTCTAAATCTTAAAAAATACCTATTAAATATAAATTATGAAATAGTGTTGTTCCATTTTATTTGTCATTAATAGGTTAAGCAGGCTACATGCACCAATGTAACACAGATTGACGCAGATTGTAATAATAATAAAAAAAAAACTCTATCTGATAGAATTAAATTAAGATCAGTTTTAGAATAAATATCCCCTAAATTATAGAATCAGTTTCAAATATTGAGAAAATCCTCAAGAACGTAACTTTTATAGACCTGTGTAATCGAAAAAATATAACATTCCTTTAAAATTTAGTCAGTAAATGGTATTTTTATTTTCAAAGTTTCTGAATAGCGATAATACAGCCTCATGTTAAAGAAATACAAATGTTTTTAATAAAATATTGTGCAAATACTTGTGAAAATACAAAGTTCTTTTATTTCATACGATTATTTTATAAAATCAATTTTTCTTCTGTATTGTACAGTCGTGGAAAAAAAGGAAACACCCCCTACTAGCTCCTCAACAAATTTTCGTAGAAGAAAGTTACTGATACCGAACGATTGGAAATAAAGTCTACTTTTAAATGATGTATATAAAATTTGCTTAGGGATCCATATACATATTAAAACGAACCATAACTTTGTTTTTTTCAATAGCAGCACACGATTCTGACAGCATAAATGAGCTCCACACCCTTCAATTAGTCTAAAAACAAATTTTTATGCAATTCGTACCATAAGTTTCCGAGAAACTAATTATTTTAACACGAGCGTATTTTAAGGGTTGTATCCAAACTGAAGTTCGGTACTCGATTGTTAACCAAGAGAGCTCCCTTCTTGATCAAGGCACCTTAAGCAGTCAATTAAGCCTCTTAGATTACAGGATAGCATAAGAAATTTCAAAATATCTAGTCACTTCTATCATTAGACGGCCCTTAAACCATCATTTTGCCGTTTTTTAAGCATAATTTGAAAACGACTTAGAAGAAAAATGTGAAATTTTTAATTTCCATAAAGCAGGGCTTAATAAATCTGAATGCATCAAAAAAAAAAAATTGTAGATTGCAATTCATAATTTTTTTGAATATTAATTTCATAATTTATAATTTATATCATAAAATTATAAAAATTGCAAATTCAAAGTATTTATGTTTGGGTATATCAGTATTATTGCTACACAAAAAATTAGAACATCAGAATCATAATTTCAGAAGTTATAAATAAAAATATGGAAATGTAATTTAACATTAGAAGCACTCAATTTTGAATGTTTATAATTCAAAAACTTATCATTCAAAAGACTTGCAATTTGGTGTCTAGGCATAGTTTGAACGAAAGATTTGAAATATCTCGTTAAAATTGGGCATTGCCATTGAAAAAAAATGAAGTTTGTATTCGTTTTAATATGTAGATGGCCTCCTAAGCAAATTTTATATGCGTCATTTAAAAGTAGATTTTATTTCCAATCCTTCGGTATCAGTAACTTTTATCTACGATAATTTGTTGAGGATTAGTAGGGCTGTTTACTTTTTTTTCCACGACTGTACAGTTTTTCAATAACTACTTTATTTTATATGAGGTAATGGTATTTATAAAAAGTATAGTAAGTTAATTAAATCTCAACATAGCTAATCCATCTGTGCAAACACTTAAAAAAGCCTTTAAGCTTATTACTTTATTATTAAAAGAAAAATAAACTATTAATTTATAGATTGTAACAGTGAAGAAATGAATCCTATTGAAAAAAAAGGGGGGGGGGGGAAAGTCTGTATGCTACTTACTTATTCCATAAAATAAGTAGAGTAATATAAATCCATGAAAATCAGCGGTTTTTTGAAAAAGGGAAAATTTTTAATGTTTTTTAGAGAAGAGAAACTAAATCTTCTTTTGTTTGAACATATTATTAACGATCTTTTTATTTACAGTGCTATGTAATATAATTTAAAAGAAATTCGTTTCAGTTTTCTAATATTATGTTTTATAATAAATATTTATTATTTTAAATTAACGCAATCGTTTAATATAACGTAATCTAAGAATCTTAATTATTGAGAATGATGTGCAAAACATTTTTAGTGCTTATAATGGACAATGAAAAGGAATTTGGCCATATTGCCATCTATGGTCGACTGTTGTTGGAAGTGTATTCAAATAATGCTTTAAACTTTAGGCCTTTCGTAAAATATAAAATATCTATTTGGAAAATATTTATGACTTCAATTTGCCGTCTTATTTTCCTTATTTAGCTTAAATAAAACACAAAATAATCGTTAAGTGTGGCAATATTGCTGATCTCTATAACAGATTCTATTTTTTATCTGATGTAGGCGATTTTCGTTGATATGTGGCAAAATAACGCAATGTTATCACTTAAAAATAAGTCATATAAACCAATCTCAGCTATTTTAAACGTGCTAATTTGGCGAAAAAAAAAATTATTATTGCGATTATTGAAATTTGAGATTACGTTTTTTGATTTTAGTCCATTTACAAATTCATTGATAGCAGATATATTTTATTCAGACACACTGAAACTTTCAGTTAATTAAATTGTAGGACAATATCGCAATCACGAATGTAAGTAATTTTTTTTATACGGTAACATAAGAAAATTTCAAAGCAGCTTTGACTTATTAGCTATCTTATATCATTCCAAATAATCGTTTGGCATCTGTATAATGTGAAGCAAATTTTTAAGAAAAAATTGGACAAATTACATCACGTCTAGTGTTTTTATTTTGTAATTTTTTCTTTCTGGTTCTATTAAAATTTATAAATAATATTCAGTTGTACTTGAAGTACGTCATACAAATAAATACTGCTAAATTTAGTTATTTTTAGTAGCTATAAAGAGATGGAGTTTCAAGCTATCACCAACTTCCAAACCGTTTCCGTTGATTTTAAATTATCTATGCGCAAAAACTTAAAGTTTTAGTTTAGGCTCTCCCGTATCTGTGCAAACTTGTTGCTGACACGTTAATTGATAAGTTCTTTCTCAAATATTAAAAAAAAAAATACTTTACGGGATTTTTGAATTTGTCTTTATCTTGATATGATTATACTATGCATGATTAGCATAAATGAATTACCGGATTTTAAAAATTGATATTTTCAAAACTAATACACATATTATAATAACTGATGTAGGAAAATAAAGAACAACATTACAAATTATTTTTCAGTTACAAATGTTCGATGTGCAAACCTTTCGCAACACGACAAACACATAATCTGTAATCAAGTTCGCTCCACACGTTTGGCAGTTTAGCACAGTTAATGATTCTTATTGCAGCACTGATGCATTAAAACACTAAATAATGCAGGAACTATGAACTATGTACATTTAATGGTGCATCAGTGCTACATTAAGAGTCGTTGACTGTGCAAAACTGCTAAATGTGTGAAACGAACTTGATTACAGATTATGTGTTTGTCGTGTTACGAAAGGTTTGCACATCGAACATTTGAAACTAAAAAATAACTTGTAATGTTCTTCTTTATTTTCATATATCACTTATTATAATATGTGTAATATGTTTTTAAAATTTAAATTTTTCAAATCCGGTCATTCATTTATCCTAACCCTGCATAATTACCTGTACTATTATAATGTTATTGAGTTAATATAGTTAAAAAGCGTAATAAATATTTACTTTTATATTTTAATTCTGAAAAACAAATCCCAAGATTGAAAATTATCTGATTGTCAACGGTTGGTATCGTACTTTGTACTAGCGGAGCAAGAATGTCTTCTCAGTTACTGTTTTTTCTTGTATTAGGAATTTCACCATGCCTAAAAAACAAAACAGAATTGGTTTACTGAAGCTGCTTAAGTCAAAATTATGGTTGAGCATTAGTACTTGTATTAGACACCTGGTGAGAACGCACGATATGCTACATCGATTTGATTCGTATCTGCGTCAGATTTGCTTAAATTTCACTTGATTTAAAATTTCATGTTATAAAGAACTTGCAGTGAAATCGATATTTGCGAAATATGTTAGCATATTGATACAAAAAATATATATAAAAACAAAGGAAAAAATAACAACTGATATAAATAATAGTGAATCATTACTACATGAGAACAATCAGATACAGGACTGTAAGATACATTAAAAGAGACAGATGACCATTTGCAACCGCGGCGAGTGGAAGCTAGTGGTGAAAAGAGATGCAGAAGTGTTTGTTAACAACTGCATTTATTATATGCAACAATGCGAAAAATCATACGTAAGATGCTGATTTTTTTCCATTACAACATTTTCTCAGCCCCATCGACTAATCAGAGAGAATATACAAACAGGGAATACTTGGTCTTTGCAAGCATTTTATTAACTCAAGTGATGTTGAAATATGCGTAACCTTGTAGAAATGAGGCTCATTTTTAATTAAACAGGACTATCATTACACGCTCTATTGTATTTGAATTAAAGAAAATCCTTCTGCGTTCGTTCAGAATCTGTTGTAAAATTAAAAAGATGCTACATATTTTATCACTGTCCCATTCTTTTTTGATGAACATACACCAGAAATGTAGTGACATATTCTGTGAATTTATTTAGATTTTTTGCAATTTATATTCGATTTGAATATCCGTGCAGAAAATCATACATCGCATTTCATTGAAAATAGAATTAACAGAGGAGCATTTCTTACGATCTCGTTCGTCTACTTTCAGACCATGTAACATTTGATTGTGGTGTTACTTGAAGAGCTTGAGGTAGCGAGAGGAATTAAACAATTTATCAACATTGAATGGCCGAATACACCTCCACATAAGACAGATTTCTTGTGTTCTGTCTCAGAACACAGGAATTATAGGACAAGGAGACATAGAATCCAGCTTTTGACAATTGCTGAACGGGTATGTGATGAAGCATACTTATAAACTAGACCTGATTTTGGCCTAGCCCCACAAGGCCCGAGTCTTGGCCCTGAAAATGTTGGGAACCCTCAAATCGACGTAACTTTCAAAAATATATTTATTAGAATGTATGATATAAAGTTTACTTGCAAACTGAATAGACTTAATATACATTAAAATTGTCTATAATACTTAAGCATCTAAACTATGCACGAATGTTGGGAACTCGGTACTCTTGATTTTTCGAAAATTCACGAGAATATGAACTTTACATTTTTTACTTTAAATAAATTCAGACATTCGTAGTATATCTGAAGAAGTTTCGCAGTTAAAGATTGGATTTTTAAAAATATGCGAAAAAGCCTTTTGACTGCATCCACTTCTGTTTTTAATGAATCAGAGTTGCAATATTTAAATTCTTTTCCTCAATATGACTTTTTCAATTTTTTAGTATGATCAAAATGCTAAAACGTCAACATAAATTTTCCAATTGAACCAATTTTTATGTATTTTTTAAATAGAAATTTTAAGTACACATCCTTTTTATTGTAACTTCATATACATCCTTTACATATGCACTTTTATCTCTTAGGGTGTTTTTAATATTATTAAAACTTTCGTAAAATAGAATAATTACATACGTGATATGTAATTACGATTGGATTTTAACATTAAATATGAATAAGATCGGTAGTAATTACTGAATGTTATATAAAATAGTTTCAAAGGGTTGTATAGAAAAGGAAGGTGTTATAGAGGTCTGCACGGGCCGGAATTTCCAGGCCCGGGCCCGGCCTGGGCCCGAAGGAAAGCTATTTTGGCCCGGCCCGGTGTAAAAATTGAAAGTTCGGCCCGAGCCCGACCCGGCCCGTTTACATTTTTACCGTTCTCGGCCCGGCCCGTACAAAAATCAGTGAAAACAGGCCCGGCCCGGCCCGGCCCGACTAAATTTCTACAAAAAATTCCGTTTTTTCTCGACATACAATTAAGATTCTTTTAATGAATACTACATGCATTGCATATGTATGGGAACATTTTACAGTATATTTTAAAATACTATGTGTTCGCAAAATAGAAAACACACAATAGTAAACGTTAACGATTACTTACAGTGTTTTAGTCAACATTTCTACAGACGTTTCCAAATTTAAATAAGGGTTCATTAAAAGATTATTGTAGTTTAGAATAAAGGGTTAAAAAACATGATAACTTTTAAAGCTTATAATAAAAGGTAGATTTGTGAAAATTTTTCTGTCATTTTTAAGGCTTTTCTCAAATCCAAAGGAGCTACATTTTGATACATTTATGAATTCATTTCTTTTCCGAAACGCATGAGATTGGCAGGTATTCTTATTCAGAAACCATGTAAATGCCGTTTTCTTCTTAGATAAAAGTAATATATCTTTCAGAAAATACTGCCAAAGTTAGCGTTTTGAATCGAATTTCTGGAAGCGAAAGCACAGGAAAGGAGAAAACGTACAGTCACGTGACAAGAATCTCTGTTATCTCTGTACGTAACTTATGAAAAATGGAAACGCTATTCGATCCCAAATGCCTTCAATACTCAGGCCTGTCAATTTTAGGCCTTTATAGTTAAAAATGAGTCAGAAAATGTGTCTGAGAGTTTCGCATTGTTGAGCAGTAAATATGAGAACCACCTTAAGGTACATTTCCAAAAATACCGTTAACAGAAGTTCATTATCGCTATTAATACTTTTACAAAATATAATGCCTGTCCTACACATCCTGAGAACGATTAAGACCAGTTCCGTCCAGGCACAAGTCTGCCGAAAAAATTAAACCCGTGATCAGGCACCATGTAACTGTACGATGCCGATCTCTACGATGGACATGTTACATTTCTGTATTGATGTTGTTAAACTCGCATCGGCTCGTAACGCACATTTATACTTCTCGAAAAAGTCATATTCATTGGAAATGACCTAGTATTTTATCTGCTCCTCTCAAATTCTTATATCGGACCGATAGGCCCGATTAATTTTTTTTATCGGCCCGGCCCGGCCCTGCAGGCCCGTTCAATTTTTTGCCGGCCCGGCTCGTTGAAAAAATTGTCCTAATTCTGCCGGCCCGGCCCGGCCCGTTTGAAAATTCTCCTCCATTCCGCCGGCCAAGCCCGGGCCCGTGCAGACTTCTAAGGTGTTAGAGGGGTTGTTTGTCTCCCTAATATTTTGTTTAGAGAACAGCATATGTATTAGGAAGAAAAATACTATTACTGTCGGACTTTGTTTAACCACATTTGATATTTAATGTAATATTTTCTAAGAATCGTAAAACTTACGTTAAAAGTTTTCTAATTTCTGAACCAGTATTGGAATTATTTAACTTATAAGTTACTTTTGCACTTATTTGTCTATATCTCACAAATCGCAACACGGGTATAACTTATAAATACTAAATTTGTTTAAATTTTTGACATTCAGTTGATAGCGTTAAAGAGAAGTCACATATTGAAAAAATAACTAGGCAATAATTGAATGTTTGTTTCTAGTAATAATGAATGTTCTAGCAGAATTCTATTGCTACTCTCATTGGTAAAACAATACTTACAATTCGTTAGAACATGATGTTCTTGTTTGGCTCAAATCTTTAATGCAGTTTTTTCACATGTAATTAAAATTCAATATACTTCTATTATTGATATAAATACGACGAATATGCTCAATTATTCAGACATATACTTTCGTGAAGCACTGTGTTATAATGTTACAGTCACATAACATATAATGAAAATTGTAGAAAGACTCCATAATAAAATAAAAATAAAGAAATTAGAAAAATTAGAAAAATAAGCTCGCTTCTTATGCATACATATATATACATATATATATATGTATGTGTGTGTATCTTTCTAGAAGGTCTCTTTGTAACAACAATTTTGAATATTATAAGTAAAAATTTCAAACTTTAGTTTTCTTAGGAAAGTATAACCTTTATTGAAGCTTTTAAAAGATATTTATAAGCAAAAGAAATAATTAATAATTAATAAACTACATAATTAAAACAGGATGAAAGATACTTCAAATCTAGATGTAAAAACATTCAAATTCAGCTTTTAAAAATAAAACGTAAAAATTTTATATTTTATTTTGGTTATGATAATATATCTTTATTTTGAAACCTGTAGAAAATACAATAAAAAGTAGTAAATGATATTGATATTGTTTTTCTATCAATAAGGAATCAATATTATCAATAAGGAAGAAACTTATAATCATTATTGAAGTTAAATTAAAAAATAAAATATTTCAAATCTCGATTAAAGAATATCAAGTTTTATTTTTTACAGTTTTAAATGTTTTATATTACGTAAACATTTCAAATTTTAGTCTTTTTACAAAAATATCTGAAATTAATCTTCAGAAGGTATTATAATAAAAAAACCCACTAAGTAATAATTAATAGCCCATATTTTAAAATTAGGATTAAGTAATATTTCAAATCTGCATTTTTAAAATTCTAATTTTTTTAGTGTGTAGTTTTGGAATCTACAAGAGATATTGCAAATTAAAAATAAAAAGAATACATGCCTATGAGAGACATTATGAAAAAACTACTATGAAAAAAAATTGTATTTTTTTTAAAATTAACATTCAAATTAACTAAATTTTTCAAATGAATATTTAAAAAAAATATCTTTTAACAAAATTATTCAATTAAAGCCTATAAGAGATACTACAATAAAAATAAGAAAAAATGATACATGTCTTACATTAGGAATAAACAAGAAAGAAAAAAAATCATGTGTCAAGCGTACACTATGG
Source organism: Maratus speciosus (assembly GCA_963932465.1). Classification (NCBI taxonomy): domain Eukaryota; kingdom Metazoa; phylum Arthropoda; class Arachnida; order Araneae; family Salticidae; genus Maratus; species Maratus speciosus. Next base: position 295,031,844 of record OZ010791.1, read on the forward strand.
AACACTTTTCAAAACACATTCAGAATAATGTAACAAAACAGCACCGTCTAATAAGTTAAAATATTATGTCTAATTCAACCATATGGAAAAGCATAACACATTTGAAAACACAATTTCAGCTTTTCCCATTTACATTCGGAAAATTATCCGATATCTTTGAGCAGCCCTGTATATGATATAGAGATTTGTATCTATTAACTGCATGTAGGCCAAAATTTAGTTCACTTAAGAAATACATATATATACCTCAGTTGAAAATTCTCCTTCAGAAATTTCGCTAATAAGGAGAATGGCACGCAAATTCTTTTCTGCAACCCTGTATATGAGGTATAGAATTTATATGCAAAGGATAAAATGCAAAAATTTAGTTAAATTTAAAAGTGCATGCCGTAATTGAAAACACACTTCCAGCAGTTATTACTGAAAGACAGTCTGTAACCGATTTCTTTTGTGTGGCCCTGTGAATGAATGCGAATGCTATGAATGTCCTATTATATCGTAATCATTAGTGAAATTCAGGGATTTAAGGTCAGTAGGCCTAAATGTGATAACCCCTAAATGCGACAATGTTCTTTTACATAAAATCTTAATGCAAGAATCGTAAATAAATGTTATGTAATGAAGCATACGAACTTCAGAAACAAAACCCGAAACATTTTTTTTGCATGTAAAACGGTTTCTTTAAAAGAAATTTCCAATAAAATACACATCGTTCATTTTACATCGCCCCCATGTTTCGTAAATGCGACAAAAATTCCCAAAAGTGACTCGCGGTTTTTATTTTTTAACTTTGAAGATCAAATAACATAATAAATGTCAAGAGCTGCGTTGTCCGTTTCAGCTACCTGACCAGTAAGCTAAAGAAAAGGCGACCAGTTTCCGGTTTAGAATTTGAAGTGGACTACACTTTTAGGAGAGCTTGTTTTCAGCTTGTGCCTAATAGCGACATACATATTGTTGTAAATGCGGCGAAACATTTAGAATATTAACGAAGCAGTTTATATGGGATTTTTATATATTTTGTTAAAATGATATTTAGATCAAATTTTATGTTTAATTAAGCTCTGTTGACTCAGCTTAATTGATCAAGCATAATCCCCCATTAATGTTTTTCTTTAACCAGGAGTTTAAATATGTGTTTAAGACGATCAAAAAAGAAAAATTCGCATCTTTAAAATTTTTAATAAAAAAAAGGTGCAAGAAACGCAGCGTCTTAAGGAATTTGCAATAATTTTACATAACAAAAATTCTGGAAAATCTTGTGTAGATGGAAAACAATTTATTTTTATTTTAATGTGTTTAAGTAAGTTAATTTTACTAACATTATACCATTCGGTAGCTTAAATTCTTTCTCTGATTAAAACGTGATGCGATTGAGTTAGTCCCTGGTTTAGGAGTCATAATTTTTGTTAGCACTTTTATAAAATCTGATATTTTAATTCTGTTTTCACTTTTAATCGTTATAATCGACATTTTCTGCTTTTAAATTAGTAAAAGATAAAAATATATAAAACCATGTTTATCTAAATGAATATTTGTTTCCATTTACGTATTTTTAAGCACAGAAAATGTAAATTTTTTTGTGAAAGTGCAAGAAAAATGAAGAGAGGGGCGGTGTTGCAACATAGGCACAGAGCTTGTCTTTGACTTAATCAGAATTATTAAAAATATTGTACGATTTTATCTATTTCTAAGGCTGATATAGTTATCATGTGACATTTTATAATAAAGTTATATGTTATAAATAGTCTAGTTAATATTATAAATATCTTTTAAATACTCTTTTAATACGTATGCTCAACACTGTGAATTCGCACTAACCGAAATGTCGGCGTCTTTAATTAATTCGCATTTTTCATTCACAAAATAAGAATTTTGATAAAATCAAATATTTCATTTGGATTCCTTATTAAATTTCGTATATGGATCATTTAGTTATATTTCATTATCACCGGATTGTCAGCAATATTATGCGTAATTGAAGTTATGGAAACCCAAATCGCACTGGTGTATAAATTATGGGTTAATATTGACACGCGAATTTCGAATATTTTAAACTAGGGATGCACAACCTGTGGCCCGCGAAGGGTTAACGTGTGGCCCGCGAATATCGTCAATTTATAACTGGAAAAAATTTAAATTTTTGAGTATAGGTCGCAGGAAAAATTCGTGAATTTCGTCAATTTGTCGCGGGAAAAATTGAAAATTTCGTGAGTCAGTTAACAATCATGAATTTTGTTGATCGGATGCTGAAAAATCGCGAATTTTGTCGATCAGCAGCTGAAAAATAGCAAATTTCCTTCACCAAGCATGGAAAAATCGCCAATTTTGTTGATGAGGCGCGGAAAAAACTGCAAATTTTGCCAATCAGGCACTGAAAAATCGCGAGTTTTGTCGATCGAGCTAGGAAAAATCGCGAATTTCGTTGGTCGTGTACGGGAAAATTGCAAATTTTGTGATCAGGCGCGGAAAAATCGTAAATTTTGTCATCGGCCACGGAAAAATCACGAGTGTTGTCCATCGGGATTCGAAAAATCGCAAATTTTGTTGATCAGGCACGGAGAAATCGCGAATTTTCCCAATGATGTGATGCGAGGAATTGAAAATTTGGTTGATCGGCCGTGGAAAAATCGCAAGTTTCGTCAGTTTATCACGAGAAAAAAATAGCGAATTTCGTCAATTTGCTGCGTGAAAAATGGGCAATTTCGTCAGAATCAGTTAAGAATCGCAAATTTCGTAGATTGGACGAGAAAAATCGCAAATTTCATAGGTCAGGGGCGCAAAAATTGCAAATTTCGTCGATCGGGCACGGAAAAATCTCAAGTTTTGTTGATCGGTCTCCGAAAAATCGCAAAATTTCGTTGGTCTGGTTAAAAAAAATCGCAAATTTCGTCCATCAAGAGCTAGAAAATCGCAAATTTCGTCTATCAAGAGCGGAAAGATAGAGGATTTCCTCGATCAGGTGAGGAGAAATTGCAAATTCTGTTGATCAGGTTAGGAAAAATCTCGAATTTTCTTGATGATGCCCGGAAAAACGGAAAATTTCGTTGATCGGCTGCGTAAAAATCGCGAGTTTCATCAGTTTATCGCCAGAAAAAATCGCGAATTTCGACAATTTGCCGTGGATAAAAATTGCCAATTTCGTCAGAGTCAGTTAAGAATCGCGAATTTCGTTGATCGGATGCGGAAAAATCGCGAAATTCTTCGATCAGGGGCGGAAACATAGCAAATTTTGTCGATCAGGTGCAGAAAAATCGCGAATTTTGTCGATCAGGCGCTGAAAAATCGCCAATTTTGTCGACCGTCTTCGGAAAAATTGCACATTTTGTCAATCAGGCGCAGAAAAATCGCAAATTTCGTTGATCGTCTCCCCCCCCCCCTCCTCCATTCGCAAAGTTTACATTTTTTTCGGCACTAAACCACTTTCATGTTTAGGTTTCTTTTTTAGCACTTTTAATAAAACAAAATTTACTCCCCCGAATAAGTCAAGGAATATTATCACTCCTTCTAAATAATCCTTGCTATATGTATGTTATATATGCAAATGAAAACTGCTGATATATCCTTGCCAACTGAATTGGATATGTTGACTGGATAAAGGAACATAGAGGGGTAACCCCCCCACCTCTGAAACCATATTTTTATGTGATTATAGGCCACATATCACCTGCCAGAAATAGAATTCTCTCCGTGTTACTGAGGTGGCCCTCGACAACACAGATTATTTTGTAAGTGGCCCTTCTCTTAAAAAGGTTGTGCACCCCTAAAACGATGTTTTCTGTGACAATAATTTAATTGTAGTTATGGCCAAAGCTCCTTGGCAAAGAGGGATGAGAGTTTTTTATACTAGGAACGCATTTATTTATTTGAGGGTTATTTATATTAGGCATTATACGCAGCATTCAAATAACTTTTGCATATTAGCAGTGTAAAATAGACAAACAGCACGGAGCTGCATCGTGATAAACATTTCAAAAATAATATTGATAAGTTTAATTATAATAGTCCTGTACTTAAATTTTAGTACAGAAACAGTACCCTGTGAGTTAATATTTTCATTCATCTTGTAATCAAGTGGTCTCGGAGACCGCTCACAGTAGTTATGCAAAAATTCCTGTCACATCAGTTAAGGGTTAATTAATTTAAAAAATAATTACAGTTACCCCTTAACTGCTGTTAAAACTGCTTTTTTAAAATTTTTACAGTTTAACTTGTAATTTCCAGTTTAACTATCGATACAGCGAAATTTTGCTTCATTTGGAGCCTAGTACTATTGTTTGAAATATTTGAAAAATCGAAATTTTTTTAGAAATAGTACTGTGCAAACAGTTTAGTGCAAAAACAGTTTTTTATGAGTTAATTGCGTATTTTATTCATCTTTCAATCGAATGGTTTCGCAGACCGCCCACAGTTGTAATGTGGCAGTTTTCTGTCATAGCAGTTAATCGTTAAATGAACTTTTTCTGATGAATTGCCATGTATAAAATGCATTATCATATTTAGGACTATGAACGTCTCATTTAGGTTTTAGCTATCATAAATGCGACAATCCTATATTGTGGTTTTATATTATAGATAATTATTAAATTTCTTCAAAACAAGTTAGTTTTGAACTAAAGGTACAGTATTCAGTAATTTGTTGCTTAGTAAAATATACATTTATATAATAAAATCCCAAATATACCGTAAATGTGACAAAACTACGGAGAATCGTGTCTCATTTAGGCAGACTGACCTCATATCAGTTTCAGTACATTTAAAATGGCATATTCTCATTAAAATACTCTGCAAATGATTTGCCTCTATGTACCATAATGTAATGGAATTATTTTGAGTGCCCCTGTAAATGAACTATTAATCTCACACACTTCATATACAATACCATACATGCCTTGGTGACCCTGAATAACATTTATCAAGTGAATGAAAATCCTAGTACTTTTATGGTAGTTAGAGCATGGACAGAAGGCCAGACGGAAAGACAAACCGAATGCACAAACACTTTTCAACTTTGTTGGAAAGTGTTAAAAAGTCTATGCCTGGAATGAGACAAATCAAGGCATCTAACGCTATTATTACAAATTTAAACTTTTGGAATAAATACTCCATTAGAAAAAGAAAAAAAAAACTTTTGGAATGTTCCAGTTCGATTCTTTGTTTTAATGTCGCATCATATATATCCATTTTCACCCAACCCGTTAATTTTTAATCTTATTAAAAGTAGCTTAAGTCTCCACTAAAAATTAATTTAATTTGTAAACAAAATATACAAACTTAAAGACTAAGTTATAGTATTAAAAAAAAAAAAAAAAACTCGGTCTAAGGCGGACCCTGTCTAAGAAGGAAATATATCTAATGTGGAAAGATTTTCAAGTCCTATTAAATGATTTTCAACACATTAAACTCTGTTTAAGGCAGAATATTGTCTACGATGAAAAACTTTCTTAATAGTCAAGATCGATTCTGTCCTGGACAGAGTTTACTGCATTTCTTAAAAAATGTTTTTGAAACCATGGAACGCAAGATTTTTTGCACTAATATCGCATATTTCGGATTTTAAAGTGAATACTCAATTACAAATTTGCTCTTTGAATGTTCAAGTTCGATCATTTTTTTTATCATATCAAACGTATTCCTTTTTACTTCCTCCCATTAATGTTTCGTATAATCAAAAGCTCTTCAAATCTCCATTAAAAATGTTTACATTTAATCTTTTAAAGAAAAATACCAAATTTGAAGCCGATTAGATGTAATATAAAAAACAACTTAACGAAAATTAATGTATTTCTCTCATTAAGAACAAAAACTAACAATTTCAGTAACCAGGGAACGTAAGGCATTTTCCGGTAATATCGCATATTCAGGCTTTTGAAATAAATAAAAAACTCTTTGGATGCTTCAGTTCGATTCTTTGTTTTAATGTCGCATCAAATATATTATTTCCCACCCCCCACTCGTTTTTTTTTTCTTTCTCCTCGAAAAGTTATAAGATCCCAGTCATTCCAAATCATTCACCCCGGGATCGCATTCTTAGAGCTCTTTTTGCTCCACAGGTATATTATCTAACTTGCCGTGTGGCGTCGCTTACAGCAGTTCTTACCTTCCGTTCGCTTACGCCCCGAAACAAGCATCTCAAATGCGCCCCGCTGTTCGGGCGTTCAAGAAGTAGCCGAATGCGGGCAACCCGACGGATGCGCCCCACCGAGCTCATGCGGCAAGGCTTCGTAGCAGATCCCGCATGCCGTGCCCATAGATCTCGTCTGTTAGCTTCGAGTCACGTGGTCTCTCTTTTGATCAGGAAAAGCTTGTTAACGTTTAAAAATCATTTCGACTGCATATAATGCATTCAGTATAAATGAGTTTTGACTCAAATTCTTTGGATTCAGAGAGGAATTTAGAGAGATGACTAATGGTGACTTTTAAAAGTACATTACGTGAGATTACATTGTTTAGAATGAATTTTAGATGCGCCAGTAAAAATGGAAAAGTTGAAAAGACTGGTTCTGTTAATTAGAATTCATGTCATGATAATAAAATAACTGGATGTAATGTAGGGAGTACAATTCTACAGTAGAAAGCTTGCTATGTAAATGTTCCTTGATGTCTAAATTAATTCGCAGTTTAAATAGTAAATCCGGAATAGTAGCTGGATCGATTAAGTCTTGATTATGTGTTTCAAATACATATTTACAATTAAAAAATATTTTATACTAATCAACTAAAAGGTGACGTAATAAGTGTTTCTTAATGTATTAAGTTTGACGCAAATAGTATTTCAAAAGTCCTAAAATTTTATTTTAAAAGTATATTTAAAAGTACGTCCCCTAAAAATATTTAAAACAAAATCGGGGAATAAAATTATGTGTTTACTTCAACTGATAAAATAAATATTAAATTATCTTTAAAATATTCTGTAAAATTAAAGTCTTAAATTTTGATAATTTATATCAAGTGCATAACAGTTTTTATTAAAATGAAAATATGTACTGAAATTATAACTTTAAATGTGGACTTTTAATCATTTTAATTTTTTCTTTGTTTAAATATTTGTTAAATTAAACATCATAAAAAAACTAAAGCGTCTAGAAAACATAAAATAAAAATATTTTCTTTTGAAATGGCTTTGGATGCTTTGCTTTTAAAAATTCGCCGTACAAAACAAAATATTGTTATATATTTTAGAATTCAAAGATGTTAAAGATTTACCAAATTACATAATAAAATTGCAATGTCATACGATTGCTTTTTAATGCTTCAAGAAACGTTTTAGATAAAGTATCAAAATACTTATCTAACTGGACAAATGCTAAAGCTATAATAATTATACAAATGTTCCTTTTTAATATAAATATTAAAAAGGAAGGCAAGGTACTTAAACCCGTTTATTCACCGATATCGCTATGAAAACTACATACACACTTCACTGATACAGTCTGCTATTTAGTTGACCTAGTAATTAAAATAATCATGGCATCGTCACTGATATTTGAACTTAATATAAGAAATATAGAAGCATACAAGTAGTATGTTCTTCTTCTCGATGTTTGGAGTAGTAATAACTTTGCAATGCTCTTATTGCACAAAGCCATGTGTTTGAAAATTAACATTATAAGGACGGCACCACATTTCGGAGAGTTTCCTTAAATTGCTCATGAAATAGGCAAAATCTTCAGCATGAAATTATCTGTAACATGGTAATATGTTCGCATGTTACCTGATTTTGACAAAGACGAAGTTTAAACTGCAATAAATGCAGCAGCATCCTTAATATTTGATGATAAATAAATGCTAAGTTCAAGAAGTACAATATGATGCCCCAACACACGTATAAAATTCCATCGCACCATAACCGTGAGTACCTCGTGGACGTTCGCGGTCAACCTTTGCCGCTAAACGAAATGAACTGGCCGCCGGTGAAGCATATGTCCGAACCTATGACCACAAGAATGACTAGATGGAGACACAGTCATCTCTTAGTGATATTGGTTATACTGGCTGCAGTTATGCTAGTCCTGGCTCTTGTCTCTGGAACAGTCCTCTACTATCACTGTAAGTACTTGATATTTTGCTTATTTACATTTCTCTCAATTTTTTAACCTAATATTTAAAAATTTGGAAGAGTCAGTCTGTTTAATCGGCCAGATTATCCCTCTCACTGACGAATTTTCCTTTGCTAATCATTTTTTGAGTAGGCATAAGAAAAACTATATTCAAGATTATGATAAAAAGAAAAAAAATGTCATAAATGACGCCTGAATGTTTAAAAGATATCAGTCAAATTAAAATTTAGTTCAGAGTTGTTTTCAAAACGTTTCATTTTGCTATTTTCCTTATTTATATTTCTCTCAATTTTTTAACCTGCTATTTAAAAATTTTTAAGTAGTCACTCTGTTTAATCGGCCAGATTATCCATTTCGATGACGAATTTTCTTTTGCTAATCATTTTTGAAATTGGCATAATAAAAATGATATTGAAGATCACGATACAAAAAAAAAAAAAAGATTTATGTTATAAAAGCTATGTTAAAAATGCATTTAATATCATACAAATTAAAATTTAGTCTCGAACTGTTTTTAAAATGCCCCATTTTATTATTTAAGAAAGTAGAAGAAGGCTGAATGTTTAAGAGGTATCACTAAAGGTAAAATTTAGCCGCGAACTGTTTTTAAAACGTCCCATTTTGTAATTTAAGATATGGGAAAAGCGCTGAATGTTTAAAAGATATCACTAAAATTAAAAATTTAGCCTCGAAATGTTTTTAAAACGCCTCATTTTACTATTTAAGATAGGGAAAGAGGGCTGAATGTTTAATTGATATTCCTAAAATTAAAATTTAGTCTCGAAATGCTTTTAAAGCTTCCCATTTCATTATTATTTAAGATAGGGGAAGAGGGCTGAATGTTTAAGAGATATAACTAAAATTAAAATTTAGTCTCGAACTTTTTTTAAACTTCCCATTTTATTATTTATGATAGGGAAAGAGAGCTGAATATTTATGAGATATCACTAAAATAAGAATTTAGTCTCGAAGTGTTTTTAAAACTATTTTACTATTTAAAATAGGATAAGAGGGCTGAATGTTTAGGAGATAGCCCTAAAATTAAAATTTAGTCTGGAACAGTTTTTAAAACATTCAATTTTATTATTTAAGGTTGGGGAAGAGGACTGAATGTTTAAGCGATATGACTCAAATTAAAATTTAGCCTCGAAATGTTTTTAAAACATTCCATTTTATTATTTATATTAGGGGAAGAGGGCTGAATATTGATATCGCTAAAATTAAAATTTAGTCTCGAACTGTTTTGAAACTCTCATTTTACAGTTTAAAGTAGAGATTTCATATGAATCACAGGTGAGCTAGAGAGTTAAGCTAACTTTGTAAACTGAAAATTTAACAAAGTACAATGTATAACAGACAAAAATAAAATAAAATAAAATATACCGCAATTTATTTACAGAAAAAGGAATACTTGAGCAAAAGTGTCCAATAGTAAGAAGCAGTAAAAAATATTTTTAATATACTTTATATCTTAATTGAAATCTTAAAATATGTGTTATTTCAAATTTTTTTTAGATATTGCTCGATTTTAGTCGGACAGAAAAATTCTGTTAAAAAAATAACAATACATAATGCAGATAAAAGTTTTTCTTAAAAGCATTTTATAATTTTATTCAATCGCGCCATTTTTATACAGTTTCAAATAAAGCATTTTGAGTAAAATCCCACGGAAGTGCAAAAACATATTCATTATGTAAATGATAAAGACTATGTTGTACTATTAACTAAAAAATCGTTTTTATTACAAATAAATTCCTAATATTATTTAGCAGATATTCAATCTGTTAGTCATTTACGAGACGATCAGAGCAAGACGCAAATAGCTTTCTTCCCGAATAATAGTTTTATAAGTATAATCGTTTGAAAACTGAAGAATTTTATTAATAAAAAAGTAATAACAATAAAGAAGACTTGATATCTATGAAAGCTTGAAGTCGAAAAACTACACCATTACCAGTATCATATTTCTCTAAAAGACCAATATGAATAAGAGAACAGACAATAGATGACAGACAGATATATAGAACAGAGAATCAACAGTTATGTTCAAATAAGTTTATTAAAGTAAAGCTACTAATTAACTGAATTAAAATTAAAAAACAAAAAGGAAGAAAATGATAAGAACCATAAAAAGATTAAATGACAATCAAATTTCATAATAACATTACCATTTTTAAATGTTTTTTTTTTATTTATACCACTAGAATCGATTTAAAAAAAGCACTTAAACACATACATTTAAAAATAATTACAAATTTTGAAGCTTTTCCGTAATTAATACCAATCAAAGAAAAAAAAGAGTAAGCTAAAAATAAGGGAAAAACGTGTATCATAAATATTGAAAAAATGTTTGATTTACTCAATTTACTTACAAATATAAACCAACTCTGCGCAACAAAACGGCAAACAAATCAATTATATAAAAGAAAATAGCAATTGAAATTATTTACGGAAACATAAAGATTTATACATGATTCAAGTAACACGATGAAATCGTGATATCACTAGATGGTTATTTGCAACCATCAGAAAAAAATTAAAACAAAACATAAGAATTTCTATAATGAATTATTAATATTAACTTAGAAACTGAGAAAAAAATTCCGCTGCAACATTTTTATAAAAAAAAGGTCTAAGTTGTTATTATTAAGGGTCCAGAAAATTTTTTAAACAGAGCATAAAAATTTCTTTAATGAATCGTTGATATTAATAACTTAGCAATTAAAAAAAATTCCACTGCAACAATTTTATAAAGAAGGGTCTAAATCGGTTTTGAAATATACATACATTTTCCGGTAAGCTTTGTAAAAAAAAATTGAGATATGTAACTTCACTGTTTATTAATGAACTAAAATAAAGTTAAACATTTCACAATTCTTGATCATTCTTACAAACTGAAATGTGAAATTTACTGTTTAAATAATTTTAATTTTTGTCGATGTTCAAACTCCTTTTAAGCTGTTGCCCAATTCTAAACAATTCTTTCATCATGATTAGTTATATCACTTGCAACAGTTTACTAAATGTTAAAAAAAAAAAAAAAAAAAAAAAAAAAAAAAAAACGTAAAACCAATATTATCAAGAAAAATAACCTCAAATAATTTAAAAGGAAGCAATTTGATATTTTCATAACCTTCAGAACAGTAATTTTATCTATTGCAAAGCAGCATATTGATGTGCGAGAGACAATTTTAGTTGTGCCATGAAAATAATAAATGTGAATAATTACAGACCAATCTTACTACTTGAGAATATCGAATTAAAAAATTAAATTAATTAAAATAATTTTAAAAATAAGTTTCTCTCATATTGATTCGGAAAAAATAGATTTATAGTTGAAGGATTTCTTGGATTTTTGAGATCGAAACTACAGTTCAATCATGAAAGGAGTAATGTACAGAAAATTATAAAAACGGACATTTTTTTGTCGTTTGCAGAGTGAGCAATTATTATTTTTTAAATGTCTAATAGCAAGTGTTTTTAATTAAGAACATCGAATTCAAAAGTCCTTTATCTCCTTGAAGGGTGGTATATTATATGTAACACTTAATTTTAATCTCCAAATACCACAACGACACCAGAATTTTGAAATAATTTTAATAGCCAACAAAATGATGGTTTGATTTTGTTTTGAGATTCCTATATATGTTTCGGTTCTGAAAGAGGAGACATATAGGAATTGATAAGAATGATCTTATTTGCTTTTCGCAGAGAGAAGAATTATGCATTCATATAAAATTGAAAAATCATCCAATACTTCAACAAGTTAGTAGATGTGCATAAAATGATGCATTTATTAAATGAACACAACAGATAAGAAATACACATTCATCAGCACATGCAAAATAGATGAAAATATAACTCATAAAAATATCCAACAAAATGATGGCTTAATTTTTTTGAGTTTTCTATCTGTGTTTCGGTTATGAAAGAAGAGATATATAGGAATTCATAAAAATGATCTTGTTTGCTTCCACAGAGAGCAGAATTATGCGTTCATATAAAACTGAAAAATAATCTAACATTTCAGCAAATTAGTAGAGGTGCATGAATTGATGCATTTATTAAATGAACACAACAGATAAGAAATACTCATTCATACGCATATGCAAAATAGATTAAAGTATAATTGATAAAAATATCCCACAAAATGATGGCTTAATTTTTTTGAGATTTCTATCTATGCTTCGGTTATGAAAGAGGATATGTATAGGAATTCATAAAAATGATCTTGTTTGCTTTTCGCATAGAGTAGAATTATGCATTCGTACAAAATTGAAAAATCATCGAATTACTTCAATATATTAGTACACATGCATAAAATAATGCGTTTATTAAATGAACACAACAGATAAGAAATACACTTTCGGTAACTGATTAAGCTTTCATGTTTTCAATTGGGATTATTGCCTTGTAAATACGATATTATCTCTCAGTGAGTGAAAAATTCCTCATTTAAGATGCTTTTCAGTTTACAATGGAATACAGTTATACTAAAATAACTTTTTATGATGTTTTATTAAAAAGAATTTCCATTAAAAATTTCGGATGCTAAAATTTAAACGTTTCTTAAATTTAAAAATATTATATTTTATAATATGTTAATACATTGTTTATTAGATTTCCGTAAATTTAATTTTGAATCTACAGTATGAAGTACATTTAGAAGTGGTCAGAATTCTCCATTTGGTACAGCTTTAAAAGTAAGATACAAAAACAGTTGCTCCTTATTTTAATACTTGGCAACCTTAGTTTAAATCGTTAGAATGCGGAATGTACAACAATAACACCTGTAAAGCATACCTGGATCGTAATTTTGTTTATAAAATGATTTAGAAATGTTTTTGTTGTTATAGGTTAAATAAAAATTACACTATTTTTAAAAAAAATCTTTGCACTTGATGTGCATTTTGCTTCTGTTAATAAAAAAAATATATTATTTTTCTATCATCTTAATGTAAAAGAGCAATAGAAATCAAGTATATTATATTTTTCTCCATATTCTATTTTTTAATCCAGAGTAGGAAGTACATTTAGAATTGGTCAGAATTCTCCACTTGATACAGCTTTAAAAATACGATACAAAAACAGTTACTCCTTATTTTAATGACTGGCAACCTTAGACAAAAGCGTTGGAGTAAAGATGAATACTAGGATCGTTATTCTGTTTATAAAATGATTTAGAAACATTTTTGTTATTATCGTTTAAATAAAAATTGTACTTAAAAAAAAGCTTTGAACGTGATGTGCAGTCTGCGTCTGTTAATAAATAAATATTATTTTTCTGTCATCTTAATGTAATAGGGCAATAGAAAATTAAGTATAGCTGCAAGTGGCGAAGAGAAAAAAAAGTGAAAAAGTGCTCTTTTATATTGTAATAAATTTCAAATTAAGATTTCACTGGATAATCCAAACATTAAAACATTTAAAAATGATTCATAATTATTAATTACTAAAATAGCTGCAAAACAATATAAAAGGTTTTGAAGCGAAAAATCCAATTCACAGAAAATATATTAAGTATTAAAAAAGTTCTCCGGATTTCCCGAGCGCTTTCTATCAGAACCTGGCCATCAACAAGCGAATAAAGGAGAAGAATTCCAATTGGTTTATACCTAATTTAGTAATTAATTAATTATAAATCATTGTTAAATGTTTTCATGTTTTGATTAACATACTAAGGTAAATTTGACCAACTGTACATATAAAATTTTGTATATAGCCAATGAATTCCGAGGATTCATAGAAATAATAATAATAATAATAATAATAATAATAATAATAATAAAAACAGTAGTACCTCGTTTTATCCTGCAATATCGGGAGATAAGAAAAATACACGATATATCCACAAGAGCAATATAACGGAGGGCATTAAAAATTAGGAACGATGATAAACCTCGAACACTGTTAAAAATTTTCAGCAAAATGTCCAATCATTCGAATCATTTTTTTTATAGAAATTACTGTTATGTAAAAGTGTTTAATAAAAAAGGTCGAATGACTGGAGAGCTTTTTGAAAATTTTAACAGTGAAGTAAATGATTTCTGTTTGTCTCCAAAATGTTTTTTACGCATATTACGATAGTTTTAATAAAATTTATAAAGTATAATTACATTTATTGCCATCGGACTATATGTTACATAGAAAGTGTGGTAAAGAAAAAAAAATACCGCCAGAAATGGCATTAGAGTGATATATCCAAATGAGCAATACAACAAGGCGCAATGTAACGAATGACTACGCTTTTAAATGTGCAACGATTTCACTGGATTCATATAAATAAAATAAAATACACTAGTTTCTTGCTATATTATGCATCTCGAGAAACAAGGAAAAGACCAGATATATCCGAAAGAGCGATATAACGGAGTGCATTTAAAATTAGGAGCGGTGATAATTCTACAACGTTGTTAAAAATTTACCGCAAACTGCCCAGTCATTCGACTGTGTTTGTAGAAAACGGTTAGATAACCATAATTTGCCTCTATTATGACCATAATATTTGCAATAATATGGTCAGAAAGGAGATAAAGTACGGTTATGTAAAAGCTCTTTTTATAAAAACTGTCGCATGACTGGACGGCTTGTTGCAAATTTTTAACAGTGAAGGGAATGTTAATTAAAAGAATATTGCCAGAAATTGCATTAGAGTGATATATCTAAATGAGCATTATAACAAACCTCAATGTAACGAATGACTACGTTTTTAAATATAAAATGATTTCACTGGATTCATAGAAATAAAATGAAGTAGTTCCTTGCTGTATCATGCATCTCGGTAGACAAGAAAAAGACACAATTTATCTGAAAGAGCGATATAATGGAGGACATAAAAAATAATCTACAACACTATTAAAAATTTGCAACAAACTGTGCATTTTTAACAGTGAAGTAAATGCTTTTTGTTCGTCTCCCAAATGTCTATACGCATATTACAATCTATTTAACCCCTTCGGGACGGGAGCCTTTTACGAAATTTTTAATCGTTTGTCACCGTTTTTTAAAAACAGAAATTTGTGTCTTCTTGAATCGAGAAAATGCGCTGGTTAAATAAGGCAAATTTTACAGTAAAATTTTACTGGTGAGGAAAAACAAGGATTCTGAGTGCTTCATGCGGCACGTATTCGTGCCGTTCGTCCCCAATGGGTTAATAAAGTTTATAAAAGGTAATTGCGTTTATTTCCGTCGGATTATATATTACATAGAAAGTGCGGTTAAGAATTTTTGCGGTTATTTCCGTCGGACTATATATTACATAGAAAGTGCAGTTAAGAATTAAAAAAATATCTCCAGAAATTGCATTAGAGTGATATATCGAAATGACTAATATAACAAGGTGCAATATAACGAATAATTATGCTTTTGAATGTAAAATGATTTCGCTGGATTCATAGAAATAAAATAAAATTCCGTAAAATAAAATACAGTAGTGCCTTGTTATAGCATGAATCTCGGGAGTCAAGAAAAAGACGAGATATATCCGATAGAAAGATATAAGGCAGGACATTTAAAATTAGAAGCGATGACAAACCTAAAGTAAATGATTCCTATTTGCCTCAAAAATGATTATAGGCATGTTACAACCTTTTGAATAAAGTTTATAAAAGATAATTGTGGTTATTTCGATCAGACTATATATTACATAGAAAGGGCGGTTAAGAATTAAAATAATGTCGCCTGAAATTGCATTAGAGTGATATATCCAAATGAGCAATATAACAAGGCGCAATGTAACGAATGACTACGCTTTTAAATGTACAATGATTTCAATGAAATTATAGAAATAAAATGAAAAACCGTAAAATAAAATACAGTAGTGCCTTGTTACATCATGCATCTCGTGAGTCAAGAAAAAGACGAGATATATCCTAAAGAGCTGATATAACGGAGGACACTAAAAATTAAGGGCGGCGACAAACCTACATGTAAATGATTCCTATTGGCTCAAAAATGTTTATACGCACATTACAACCTTTTGAATAAAGTTTATAAAAGATAATTGCGTTTATTGCAATCGACCTATCGACTAGATAGAAAATTCGATTAAGATTAAAATATATATATCTTCTGAAATGATATTAAACCGACGTATCCGAATGCACAATGTAACAAGGCGAAATATAATGAATGGCTAATCTGGCGAATGAAAATATTTAAAAGTAGAATTATTTTTAAAATGAAAAGATGTTTATTTAAATCCATGTGTTGCATTAATAAAATAATAACAACATTCATAAAAAAAGCTTGTATTAATACATTACCTGGTATTGAAAAAAAACTAGTAGTTGCGAAATCATAAGCGTATCTTTTTTATTCTTAAAAAAAAAGACCTTTATTTATATTAATAAATTATTGATTCTTAAACATTTTATCTGATTTCAAATGACGGATATCTAAAAAAACATCTAAGTGCAAAACTGAAATATCTGGACTAGAGGGAATTGGATAATCATTATTTCTTTTTATTTTCTACAGACAAAATATTAATACACATAAATTCATTAGGAAAAGGAGTAATTCTTCTTTAAATGCAACTTTCTTTAATAAAAAACTCATATTAAAGAAGATAATAATTCGAAAAATACGAACTTAAGAATGTAATGCGTTAGGGTGTCCCAAAACTCACGCAAGAAGTAATTTTGATAGAAAATACATGTTTGCAATTATAAATTGTAAATTTTTTATTGATTTATAATGCATATAGTATTGGGTTATGTATGGAATATCATATTGGGTAAATGACCTCTACGGTTTTCCAAAAGTTCCAAAAATGGTGTCCAAAAATTTACGAAATATTTGAATTTTTCGCCATTTGTGCCTAATTTACAAGATATGGCTATTTGCGACATGTTGTTTGAACAAGACGGTGCCACATGCCATACGGCCCAAGAAGCAAGTCAATTAGAGATCGACCGAAAATTCGGTTTCGTTTTCTGCCCAAAATCGGAATTTGCTAAAAATTCTTTTTCGACGAAAATAGTTGCCGAAAATTCGGTTGGACCGAAACTCCATCGAAACTATCCTGTATTTCCAAAAACTCGTTTCTTCTTTCGGAAATTTTTAAACTTATTCATTGATTTAAGGATCAAATGAGACACTCTTTATTTATTGCTATGAACTTCACTGTTTATAATTATCAGTTATGTCTGACTCAAGACGTGAGTGCAAATTATAAAGCAAGTAATGCATATAGGGCTAAACTTTGAAACACTTTTCATGTGCTCATTAAAAGCTGAAGGCTTAACTGTAATAGAATATTTTTAATTTACAACGGTAGAAATGTTTCGAGTACTCTTTGAGGAAGTTCTAGTTTACAAGATGATCATTTACAAAAATTATTATAAAAGATAAACCGAGGTATGTATACCTAAAACATTTTGTAATTAGATGAAATTCGTATAATAAGAAAATCATTCTGTGTCGTTAGTGAATTAATTACGTTTTATTTTATATTAAAATCATATGATGAAAATATGATGCATGACAAGCCAACTTGGACCACACGTATAATTAGTTAATAATTATGTATATTTAATAAACACGTATAATTAATTAATAATTATGTATATTTGTATTTGTAATAATTACTTTTAAAAGTTTTGGACCATTTTCGTTTTCGGCCGAAAATTGGCAAATTATCGAAATTCGGTTTCGGTTTCGGTCTTGAAAACCTGTTTCAGTCGATCCTTAAATTGAGTTACTACATGAGTCATTTCCTGGTCGTGTAATTTCCGGTTTTGCTGTTTTTGTCTCAATCCTTATCAATGAGTTTCAGTGTTCAAGTGCCATCGGTACGTTTGAATGTTGTTCGACCCATAAAAGTTAGCACAAATTTTTAGATGAAATAACACTATTTGTTGATTCCCCGAATTTGGCGATACCGGCTAAAGGTGGTTTCGCCGTAAAAAGAACATTGCACCCTGATTTTGATCTCGAATTACTTTATTTCATCTTTTAACTGATCCCTCAATGAAAGACAAAATCATGTGCAAAAATCGCAAACTTTCAAATTTAATAACTATGTCAATTTTCGTAGTATAGATGTCAAACTTTTTGTGTTATGTCTGTTACGATGTGTGTAAGTTTTTACCAAATATAACTATAGGGACTGGGGGACTGTATAAAAAGCTAGTTTTCGTAATTTTTATAAAATTGATTTTTTACTTTAAATAATGTTACAACATGAATATTTACCTCATTTGAAATGTTTTTGTAATTGGAACTACATGTCTACGACCAACGGTTGAGAAATTAAAGGTCGGCGATGGATAACATATTGCACCCTGTATATGTTTTCCCCTTATATTCTTTAACCCGGGAAGCCAGGGTTGGGACACCTTGTACAAATGAAATACTTGCAACGCTGAACATGTCAATAAACACGAAAGTTTGCCTTTTATAAAAGATTATAGCTCCAAAACGCACTTTCTTCAATTATTGCTTTGCATTTAACCATTTTTTGGTTAGTTCAAAAATGGCTGGTGATAAAGTGGCTTGTAAATGCAATTTTAAATGCAAACTCATTCTGAATTGCAGGTAGTAGTGATTCGCCGATAAAATGATGCGTATTAATTTTAACTGCAAGTACCTTCGGAATTGCCGTTAATGCTTATTCACATATAAAATGATGTCTATTAATATCAAATGCAAACACACTTTGAATTACAGCTGATATTTATTTAAAGTTAAAATGACACATACTAATTTTAAATGAAAGAATATTCTGAATTGCGGCCTATGCTTCATTCATACAATTGTATGATAGAAATGTGTTGTGCCATGGGGTAAATATTTACGTTATGAAATTGTTCCTATTTAATAAGCGAATTATATTGCTATACATATAAAAAAGCTTGTTTTTTTTTAGTTTTATTTTTTTAGGATGTGTTTTTCAAAGTAAATTTCTTGAGTACTTGAAAGGTATATTGCATAAAAATGAATTAAAAATTGAAAAATAAAACAAGAAAGAAAAATCATGCGTCAAGCATAGATTATGAAACACTTTCCAACACATTCAGGATAATGCAACAAAACTACTCCGTTTAATAAGTTGAAATATGATATCTAATGGAGCCATTTGGAAACTCATAATGCATTTAAAACCCAATTTAAGCAATTCCCATCTACAATCGAAATATATCCGAATTCTTTCAGCAGCCTTACATATGATACAGTCGTCTCTCTGTTTAACGTCGCTATACTTAACGACGATCTCTACTTAAGGACGATTTTTTGCGGTCCCGGCTCCTTTAAGTAAAAAAATCTCTATTTAAAGACGAAATTGTTTGTGTTTAACGTCGATTTTTACGTACTTTCCAGTTATATTTCGTATATTCCAGGACTTACAAATGTGTCAATTCATTTTTTACCGCTAATTATACAAGTAAGTTGCAGTCATTAGACCAGGGAATCATTTGTAGTGTAAAAGCATATTACCGAAAATCCTTAATTAGGAAATTATTAAATAATTTTGCTGACAAAAAGGAAATAAAAAAATTTACAATTTTGGGAGTCATGCACATGATTACATCAGCCTCGAAAGAAGTTTCTCCTTGCACAATTGAAAACTGCTTTTGGGCATCTGGAATTGCCATTCAAGAACAAATGGATATAACAGATGCGCAACTCGACACAGAAGATATCACCACCGAAGAATGGAAAAGTCTTGTTGGTGAGGAAGATGTTTCAGTAAAAGATTCTATCGATTGTGACAAGACTTTTAACGATCAACTTCAGAAATTTAGACCAAATTAATGAAAATTCAACTTCAGATGCAGAAGATGGTGAGGATGTTGATGATACAGAAAGCGAGACACCACATCTTTCTTACTCACAAGGAGAGGGCCAACCTTGTTAATCACAGATTTTGATTATTTTAATATATGTTGTAGGGTAGAGACCGCTTAGTGTCAGGTTCAACGGATTTTATCAAACGCTCCTTAGTTTTTGTGAAACTGGGGGGGGGGGGGGTCTAATAATAGTACACAACTTAAATACTTACTTTGCAACAGCAATGATATGTTGGTCGTAGCTCAGTTGGTATGGCGTTTGCCGGCTGTTGCGCGGGCACGGGTTCAATACCTGAATGAGCTATATTTGTTTTTCTCATTTTTTGTTTTATAAATATACTTGTAAGTATAATTAATAATCTCATTGACATTGAAATTTATAATATTGTATATCAATTATAATTTTAGCCTATTTAAATTTTTACTTCTAACTAAATAGTTGTATAAAACATCATAAATCTGTTAATTTTTTAAAAATCACTTTTAAAATGTGTTTCATATATTCTTTATCGATGCAATGATATTGAGCAATTCTGTCAATTCGCGATTTTATAGAAACATCATTTATGCATTGCTTTAACAAAGGAAGTCAATGCGATAATACTATTATTCTGTTTTAAAGTAACAAGCATAATTATATTAAAAATTACCATTAGAATTAAATTAGAACCGATTTTTTGCAAATTAAAGATTTTTAAATTTGTAATACGTATGCTTGCGCTTTCAATTATTTTGCTTTCACCTTTATCTTTTTTCTGCTTTTACTTTTATTTTATTTGAATATTCTTTTATTTTATCATAACTAGATGGCACCACAACAGATTTTGTCACGATTTTGGAATTTTTATCATTCAATAATAGATCCAATTTCTTTTTAAACCTCTTTAAAGAATGAGAAATAATAGTTTAAAAATAAAAAAGAATAAATTTAAGTTTGTTAACATTTTAATTAATGTACGATATTAAAATTTGCAAATTGAATTTATTAAATTATAATTATAAGTATATTTATAAAACAAAAAAAATGAGAAAAACAAATGTAGCGCGTTCGGGTACCGAACCCGCAGATCAGCCAGCGAACGCCGTACCAACTGAGCTACGACCAACCTATCATTGCGGTTGCAATGTATATATTTAAGTTGTGCACTATTATTAGACCCCCCGGTTTTTCATGAACTAAGGAGCGTTGGATAAAATCCGTTGAACCTGACACTAAGGGGTCTCTACCCTACAACATATATTAAAATAATCAAAATCTGTGATTAACAAGGTTGGCCCTCTCCTTGTCAGATGCAAATTCTGCCCTGGATGTTTTTCGCCAGTACATTGTTCCATTAAATATGGAAGATGACTCATTCAATCTTCTTAAAAAACTTGAAGCAAAGGTACTAAAAACTAGAACATCATTGAAACAATCTACACTTTTTGATTTTTTAAAAACTTAATTTGTTTAATTAAATGTATTATAAATATTTTTATTGCACTGTAAGTAACATTGTATGCAGTATAATTAATGCAATTTGTATTTGTGCAATAGAAATATAAATTATTATATTATATTCGTTATCCGTATCAATAAAATAAAAAGAAAGAAAGAAAACATAAAATAAATTTAAATAAATAAAACAGTTCTAAACACGCCAATACATTGAGAAAGGTATTGACAGTTTTAAGCCTGTAAAGTGTGAAGGGAAATGTTTTTCAAATATTATTTTTCCACAAATTCTGTTTAAGGACGATCTCTATTTAAGGACGATTTTTCGAGGTTCCTTGAAAGTCGTTAAACAGAGAGCCAACTGTATATAGATTTATATCTGTAAACTGCATGAATGCAAAAATTTAGTTCAGTTTGAAAATACACACCACAGTTGAAAATATTTTTTCAGCAATTTTCGCTAGTAAGAAGAGAATGGTACGTGAATTCTTTTGTGCAGCTCTGTATACGAGGTATAGAATATGTACACAACCAGTAACATGCAAAAAATTAGTTAAACGTAAAAGCGCGTAATGAAATTCCCAGCATATATTGCTCAAAGACGTAACTTACTTAACTTAGCTTACTGTAACTGATTTCTTTTGTGTGTCCCTGTAAATGAACGAAAAATTATATGAATACCCTATTCTATAGTAATCATCTTGTAGGGATATTCATTGATTTATATCAATTGCAATACATTTGAAGTAGCGCAATGTCATTAAAATACACCGCAAACGATTTTTCCCCATTGACAATAATGTGCTTCTGTAACTATTAATGCTATACGCTTTAGTTTCAATACAAAACATGTTATAGTAAACCCCAAAACATATATGAATTTCATGGCAATCGGACTATATTTACGCGATTTAGAGCACAGAGAGATAGACCAGGCAGACATACAGACGGCCTGACAAACCGAATTCATAAACACTTTTCAACTATGTTGGAAAGTGCTAAAAATGAAGACTATGTTTAGAAGTTTTTAATAACAGGCCCCTTGTGCAATAATTTTAAAACGGAAGCCATTTGAACGGTTCTGGAAGATTTGTTATCGTTAAAATGATGATATTGAATCAAAAGCAATTATAGTAATGAATAATATTTGTAAATTAACTTTTTCTAATAAACATAAGAGATCATTTAATATAGAGAGTTTTAAGGCTATTAAGAAACACGATACACCATTTCGCAAAATTTGTATTTTACGTTAAATTTGAAAGTTACGTAAAATATGTATTTACATAAGAGTAGTTTTATGTTTATTAAAAACAGTTAAAAACTAAATATTAAAATAATCAATTGCAGCTACCATAATCCGTATTAATTTAATTAATTGTTTCTAATAAAGATGAAGACATAAATTAATATACAGTGCTTTTAAAGTTATTAAGAAACACTGTACGTTTTTAATATTTTACATCTGAGTTGAATTTGCGTGTATTGTAAAGTACATGTTTTAATGAAGAATTAAAAAGTGCAGGATAATTTCCTGTAAATCAGAACATAATTACAACTTATTTTCGAGGGAGTCACGAAAACAGGGCTATATATATGTGAATGAGTGATATAAAGAGGGCCTACTCTTGTATGTAACATATTTATGCACAATCACGCCACTGCATAAATTTTATTTAATATTTTTACAGAAATTAATGCATTGGAATATAAAATTACCGTTGACATTGTATTTCAACTCGCACTTCACCGATTATTTTTTTTTATAATAACGCCGCAGAAATATTTATGCTGTATTCAATATTTTTTAATATCCTTCATTTTCATAAAAGATTTTTGAAGAATATTTAGAAAAAAAAAATCGTAAAAATGTAGTTTTAACATGAAAAATCTCTTTCCATTCTCTGTAAAAAAACTGTTCATTTTCTCTGCTTATAAAACATTTTTATAAACTAACATTTTTAAAAAAACTATAAGACAGTTAGGGGTCTCCAGCACATTTTATTTAAAACTTCAGTACTTTTTAAACTGTTATTTTCTCTACTCTATGCAATTTAAATTTCAGAATTCTGCTTGAAAATGGATAGCTAAGACTATTTCCTGATCTACTTTAGAATTCGTACACCAAAGACAATTTCTTTGGTGCAGTTTACCGTATTCGAGACACGAAACAACTTCAATTTAAAGCAGTAATTTCTTGAAAATGATTTTCGCAAACTTTCTAGAATAAACGTTTTTCCGTAAATTTAAATGATGAGGATTAAACATTTTTGGAAATGACCACTTTAATTTAATCTTTTGAAAAATGTGCAATTTAAATGGGATAAATTGTTGCTCCGTAGTTCTCTTTTATTTGAAATTTAGATAAGTTAACGTGCTATTTTCAAAAATGCATATTTCGAGAAGTTACCACAGAAGATGAATGAACTTTTTTTAAAATGTTAAACCTTATCAGTCGGAGAGACATCGTTGGATAACGACTGTAAGCGGTTCCTGTGGACGCTTGATCGAAATATGTATAAAACTAATAGGATACTATACGAATTGAATATTTCCAACTGAGCGAAAAAATGCCCAGGCCGGGAATCAAACCCATATCCTTGTCTTACAGGGCAATGTTGTACCATGCCCGCCTGTTGTCAGCCCAATTAGCTTAATTGGTAGAACATTGGCCCTGTAAGACAAAGATCTGGGTTTGATTCCCGGCCTCGGGATTTTTTCGCTACGTTGGAAATATTCAATTCGTAACTTTTATAATCAGTTTGATTGTGTTAAAACAATAATTTATCTACGTACCCATCGTTTATATGGAGTTCCTTTACCTGCGGTTTATTCTGTTGAGCTGTCTACATGACAGACCAGATGTTATTACCAATAAGGTTTTCTGAGCGAAATATGCTCTTTGGTTATCAGCCCAGTTAGCTTAAATGGTAGAACATTGGCCCTGTAAGAGAAGTATCTGGGTTTGATTCCCGGCCTGGGAATTTTTTCACTACGTTGGAAATATTCAATTCGTATGATAACTTTTCCAATCAGTTTGATTGTGTTAAAACAATAATTTATCTACGTACCCATCGTTTATATGGAGTTCCTTTACCTGCGGTTTATTCTGTTGAGCTGTCTACATGACAGACCAGAAGTTATTACCAATAAGGTTTTCTGAGCGAAATATGCTCTTTGGTTATCAGCCCAGTTAGCTTAAATGGTAGAACATTGGCCCTGTAAGACAAGGATCTGGGTTTGATTCCCGGCCTGGGCATTTTTTCGCTACGTTGGAAATATTCAATTCGTATGATAACTTTTCCAATCAGTTTGATTGTGTTAAAACAATAATTTATATACGTACCCATCGTTTATATGGAGTTCCTTTACCTGCGGTTTATTCTGTTGAGCTGTCTACATGACAGAGAGATGTTATTACCAATAAGGTTTTCTGAGCGAAATATGCTCTTTGGTTACCAGCCCAGTTAGCTTAAATGGCAGAACATTGGCCCTGTAAGACAAGGATCTGGGTTTGATTCCCGGCCTGGGCATTTTTTCGCTACGTTGGAAATATTCAATTCGTATGATAACTTTCCCAATCAGTTTGATTGTGTTAAAACAATAATTTATATACGTACCCATCGTTTATATGGAGTTCCTTTACCTGCGGTTTATTCTGTTGAGCTGTCTACATGACAGACCAGATGTTATTACCAATAAGGTTTTCTGAGCAAAATATGCTCTTTGGTTATCAGCCCAGTTAGCTTAAATGGTAGAACATTGTCCCTGTAAGACAAGGATCTGGGTTTGATTCCCGCCCTGGGCATTTTTTCGCTACGTTGGAAATATTCAATTCGTATGATAACTTTTCCAATCAGTTTGATTGTGTTAAAACAATAATTTATATACGTACCCATCGTTTATATGGAGTTCCTTTACCTGCGGTTTATTCTGTTGAGCTGTCTACATGACAGACCAGATGTTATTACCAATAAGGTTTTCTGAGCGAAATATGCTCTTTGGTTATCAGCCCAGTTAGCTTAAATGTTAGAACATTGGCCCTGTAAGACGAGGATCTGGGTTTGATTCCCGGCCTGGGCATTTTTTCACTACGTTGGAAATATTCAATTCGTATGATAACTTTTCCAATCAGTTTGATTGTGTTAAAACAATAATTTATCTACGTACCCATCGTTTATATGGAGTTCCTTTACCTGCGGTTTATTCTGTTGAGCTGTCTACATGACAGACCAGAAGTTATTACCAATAAGGTTTTCTGAGCGAAATATGCTCTTTGGTTATCAGACCAGTTAGCTTAAATGGTAGAACATTGGCCCTGTAAGACAAGGATCTGGGTTTGATTCCCGGCCTGGGCATTTTTTCACTACGTTGGAAATATTCAATTCGTATGATAACTTTTCCAATCAGTTTGATTGTGTTGAAACAATAATTTATCTACGTACCCATCGTTTATATGGAGTTCCTTTACCTGCGGTTTATTCTGTTGAGCTGTCTACATGACAGACCAGATGTTATTACCAATAAGGTTTTCTGAGCGAAATATGCTCTTTGGTTATCAGCCCAGTTAGCTTAAATGGTAGAACATTGGCCCTGTAAGACAAGGATCTGGGTTTGATTCCCGGCCTGGGCATTTTTTCGCTACGTTGGAAATATTCAATTCATATGATAACTTTTCCAATCAGTTTGATTGTGTTAAAACAATAATTTATCTACGTACCCATCGTTTATATGGAGTTCCTTTACCTGCGGTTTATTCTGTTGAGCTGTCTACATGACAGACCAGATGTTATTACCAATAAGGTTTTCTGAGCGAAATATGCTCTTTGGTTATCAGCCCAGTTAGCTTAAATGTTAGAACATTGGCCCTGTAAGACAAGGATCTGGGTTTGATTCCCGGCCTGGGCATTTTTTCACTACGTTGGAAATATTCAATTCGTATGATAACTTTTCCAATCAGTTTGATTGTGTTAAAACAATAATTTATCTACGTACCCATCGTTTATATGGAGTTCCTTTACCTGCGGTTTATTCTGTTGAGCTGTCTACATGACAGACCAGATGTTATTACCAATAAGGTTTTCTGAGCGAAATATGCTCTTTGGTTATCAGCCCAGTTAGCTTAAATGGCAGAACATTGGCCCTGTAAGACAAGGATCTGGGTTTGATTCCCGGCCTGGGTATTTTTTCGCTACGTTGGAAATATTCAATTCGTATGATAACTTTTCCAATCAGTTTGATTGTGTTAAAACAATAATTTATATACGTACCCATCGTTTATATGGAGTTCCTTTGCCTGCGGTTTATTCTGTTGAGCTGTCTACATGAAAGACCAGATGTTATTACCAATAAGGTTTTCTGAGCAAAATATGCTCTTTGGTTATCAGCCCAGTTAGCTTAAATGGTAGAACATTGGCCCTGTAAGACAAGGATCTGGGTTTGATTCCCGGCCTGGGCATTTTTTCGCTACGTTGGAAATATTCAATTCGTATGATAACTTTTCCAATCAGTTTGATTGTGTTAAAACAATAATTTATCTACGTACCCATCGTTTATATGGAGTTCCTTTACCTGCGGTTTATTCTGTTGAGCTGTCTACATGACAGACAGATGTTATTACCAATAAGGTTTTCTGAGCGAAATATGCTCTTTGGTTATCAGCCCAGTTAGCTTAAATGGCAGAACATTGGCCCTGTAAGACAAGGATCTGGGTTTGATTCCCGGCCTGGGCATTTTTTCGCTACGTTGGAAATATTCAATTCGTATGATAACTTTCCCAATCAGTTTGATTGTGTTAAAACAATAATTTATATACGTACCCATCGTTTATATGGAATTCCTTTACCTGCGGTTTATTCTGTTGAGCTGTCTACATGACAGACCAGATGTTATTACCAATAAGGTTTTCTGAGCAAAATATGTTCTTTGGTTATCAACCCAGTTAGCTTAAATGGTAGAACATTGTCCCTGTAAGACAAGGATCTGGGTTTGATTCCCGGCCTGGGCATTTTTTCGCTACGTTGGAAATATTCAATTCGTATGATAACTTTTCCAATCAGTTTGATTGTGTTAAAACAATAATTTATCTACGTACACATCGTTTATATGGAGTTCCTTTACCTGCGGTTTATTCTGTTGAGCTGTCTACATGACAGACCAGATGTTATTACCAATAAGGTTTTCTGAGCGAAATATGCTCTTTGGTTATCAGCCCAGTTAGCTTAAATGGTAGAACATTGGCCCTGTAAGACAAGGATCTGGGTTTGATTCCCGGCCTGGGCATTTTTTCGCTACGTTGGAAATATTCAATTCGTATGATAACTTTTCCAATCAGTTTGATTGTGTTAAAACAATAATTTATCATAGGGTACTGTTTCTG
Organism: Maratus speciosus; assembly: GCA_963932465.1. NCBI lineage: Eukaryota > Metazoa > Arthropoda > Arachnida > Araneae > Salticidae > Maratus > Maratus speciosus. The sequence goes on from OZ010791.1 coordinate 295,059,510, forward strand.
TACTAAACTTTATGTACAGGACTATCATAATTAATATTCACCTATTCAGAAGTCTCTAGCGATTGTACTAGCGCTCCAAATGAAGCAAAACTTGCACTAGAATCTATAGTTAAAAATTACATGTTAACCCTTTATCTACTGACGGTACTTATAAGTACCATTAAAATAACCTGTTATAAAATTAATTTAATACATATATTAGTTCTAATACAGTTTAGAATGAGTTACGGATACATTACTTTACCTTGTTCCAAAAGCATTATTGGTTACACAAAACAAAAATATTTTTAAAAGCGTGATTTCTTTTGTCTTTACATCTTTTCAGCTTTCTTGGCATTGTGGGCGGGGGCGAAATATTTCTGCATTTCTATTGTAAGAACTTTATATTTTTACGTTTCCTAATTCTACTAAATACTAAGAAAAATATTTAATATAAATGATTTTAGTGAGGGTTTAAATATTGCACAAAATCCCTATAAATTCAAATTCAAATAATCCTTCTAAAATCCTTCTAAAATTTATTAAATGATTATATAAATCTTCTATTGCTGTCTAAACAATTCACGAAAAATGCTTTAGAAGATAAAATTTTCGTGGATTCATAATTCAGTTCAGAAAAGGGTTAAACTGTAAAAATTTGAAAATAAAAAGAAATGGCCAGTGAGGCCCTAAATTAATTGTTCCTAATAAACGCAAAGACACATTTATTTAATATACTGTACTTTTAAAGTTATTAAAAAACGCTGTAACATTTACAAATTTTTACATCCAAGTTGAATTTGCGTTTATAGTAAAGTACATATCTTAATGAAGAACTAAAAAGTGTAGGAAAATTTCCTTTAAATGAGCATACATAATTTCAACTTATTTTCTCAGGAGGCACGAAAACAGAGCAATATATGGGCCTTTCATGCACAAATCAATTAACTCCATCAAATAAAAATGTTCAGTATAAACAGATGAAGTTATTGTAACTATAAAAATATTGTATCTATATAATATTTTTTCTCGGGATACTTTGATTGAACTCATTAATTTTCTTTTAATCAAGGTAACTTTTTATAACTGCATAAATATATAGAAAATATTCAATGTTCCTTTGTTTAAAAATACGCCACTTAAACTGGAATTAGTCGGATTGTCTTCTGAACGTCTCATATATGAATGAGTGGCATAATGAGGGGCTTCTCTTGTATGTAACATATTTATGCACAATCACGCCACTTCATAAATTTTATTTATTATTTTTACAGTAATCAATGCATTGGAATACAAAATTACTATTGACATGTATTGAAATTGATAATAGATTTGTTTATTTAATTCTTCAATACTCTCTTAATATCTTAATCAACTCTTAATATGTCTAATTAATATTTGTAAATTAACTGTTTCCTATAAACTTAAGAAAACATTTTATATAGAGAGCTTTTAAGGATATTAAGAAACGATACACCATTTTGCAAATTTTGTATTTTATGTTGAATTTGAAAATGACGTGAAACAGGTATTTAACGTAATATATAAGAGCTTTTTTATGTTTATGAGAAACAGTTAATTAAAAAATAAGCATTAAAGTTATCAATTGTAACTATCATAATGCTTATTATTTTAAATGATTGTTCCTCAAAAACATGAAGACACATTTATTTAATATACAGTAATTTTAAAGTTATTAAAAAACGTTCTACCATTTATAAAGTTTCACATCCGAGATGAATTTGCGTGTATTGTAATGTAGAATGAAGAATTAATGAAGAATTAAAGAGGGTAGGAAATTTTTCTTTAAATCAGCATACATAATTACAAATTATTTTCGCGGGAGACACGAAAACAGGAATTAGTATGTGAATGAGCGTTAAAACGAAGGTATGTAACATATTTATGCACAATCACGCCACTGCATAAATTTTATTTATTATTTTTACAGTAATTATTGCATTGGAATTTAAAATAACCGTTGACTTGTATTTAAACTGACAATAGATTTTTTTATTTAATTCTTCAATACTCTCTTAATATGTTAATCAACTTTTAATATATCTAATTAATATTTGTAAATTAACTGTTTCTAATAAACATAAGAAAACGTATAATTCAGAGTGTTTTTAAGGATATTACGAAACGATACACCATTTCGCAAATTTTGTATTTTATGTTGAATTCGAAAATGACGTAAAATATATATTTACATACCAGTTGTTTTATGTTTATGAGAAACAGTTAATTAAAACATAAGCATTAAAATAATCAATTGCAACTATCATAATGCTTATTATTTTAATTGATTGTTTCTCACAAACACAAAGAAACATTTACTTAATACACAATGCTTTTAAAGTTATTAAGAAATGCTGTACCGTTTATAAAATTTTACATGTGAGTTGAATTTGCGTGTATTGTAAAGTATATATTTCAATCAAGAATTAAAAAAAAGAGTAGGAGATTTTCTTTTAACCTTTTCAGACCCGAAGTTAAAGTGATACTGCTGATATACATTCATTGAATTTGAACAAACAAAAAGACACCATAGATGACAGAAAGAGCCTTTTTTCTGAAACTGATATTTTAAGGGGCTGGTAATTTATGTTCACAAATGCGGATCTTAATTTATTAACACCCTTAAAATATCGATTTAATTATTGATAATCTAAAATACGCAGTAGCAAATTGAAGGTCTTTAATTAATTGAATGATATACAAATACTCAAAACTTTTATTGTAAATCATTTATGTTAATTAATTATAAAAATTTCTTACTTTCACTGGAATGCATTTTGCAAACTTTTGAAAATAACACTTATTTTATGATGAAATAAGCACCAATGCTGCCATTTATTGGTTGTAATTCAAAGCCAAAAATATTCAGCTAAAAGAAGTAAAGTAAAAATGTAAAGAAATCAAATAGTTTAGCTTTATATCCCCCTTGGTTCGGAAGTATCACATGTGATACTTCCGACCAGCATACATATAATTACAACTTATTTTCTCTGGAGGCACGAAATCAGAGTTATATATGTGAGTAAGTGCTATAATGAGTGGCTAATTTTGTATGTAACATATTTATGAACAATCACGCCACTGCATAAATTTTATTTACTATTTTTAGAGTAATTATTGCGTTGGAATATAAAATCACCATTTGCATGTATGTAAATGGATGATACATTTGTTTATTAAATTCTGCAACACCCTCTTAATATGTTAATTGCATTGAGATCTGTTGAGAGTTAATTACTACAAAACGTACTTAAGAGAGATACCAAAACAAATTAATTTAAAAGCTTTGAAGTGTATTAGGACTTTTCGCATTAAGAATTTTTTTTAAATGTTCTATAAAATCTACTTATTTGTCTACTGCATGTAACATTTGCATTGCATTTAATGCTTTGTAATTTCCATGTACTTTATATATGTTTTATTAATTTAAGATTGTCTTTCTCGTATATGCCAGGCTATTTTATAATTTGTCTAATTTTGTAATCTAGAAAATTACAAGAATACAACTCTAAATACAAACACTATAAATATCTCTAAATAAAGGAATTCCAAATAATGAGAATCCCGCCATTAAAACGTGAAGACCTAATAACAAGTAAATAGACTTGCCAGCAATAAGATGATCCATTCCTTTGGTGGGTTAATACTTGATTTTAGTAGATAGTGCCAATGTGAAAAATCTATGATTTTTGAGCAATGCTGCGTTGCTATGCACTGTAGCAGAGATTTGTAGCTCAGATTCGCAAATTGTCGGCAAAACAATGTTTTCACAAAAGAAACAAGTTACCTTTACGTTATTTGTAGAATGCCTCCCCCCTCCCGTGAAGTAGCGTAGGCTATCGCTACAAACTACAGATTTTTTATATAGCACTACTCGCCCCACTACATTGCTCAAAATGCAATGCGCCACACTACATGTAAATGTTCTAAAAATGTTTCACACTACATGCTTGTGCACTACATGTAAAATTTGTATTGTACTTAATGCCTTGTAATTTCCATATACTTTATGTATGTTTTATTAATTTACGAACTTCTTTCCAGCATATGCCAGCAGTGTTGCCAGATAGTCAAAAGTCAATTTCCCAAAATTTTTGAAATTTTCCCCAAATCAGTGTTTTTTTCTGCAAAAGTCCCCAACTTAGTTTTTACTCAAAAAGGGACTTTTTAAATTTTCAGTTTATCACTATACAAAATATTTAAGTAATTTGAGCTCAAAAATGTTCCCCAAATCAAGCCTTTTTTTGAAAAAATTCCCCATTTACAAAAAACAAACTTTTAAACTGGGCTGAATGCATATTCTGTAGCTACATTAAGAGAATGAGAGATATATTTTGCAGTGACAAGTTATTTTACGTTGTTTTTAAAAGTATTGTCTAACAATGTTGGACTATTGTTACATTAGCTCCATAACTTTAGATAATCTCTTATCAGTTGGGATTTGAATGAATCCGAGATGGTACGCTGTTTTAATTCTATTTATCCTCCCTATACTGAAGTACATAATCATAATGCAAAGTATTTTAGCTGTATCGATCGATGTACTTTTGTATATCATAAGAGAAAAATATCTACTTTCCACATATTTAAATTAATTTTTTTAAAGTACGGTGAAGAAATTCTTCGTTAAAATCCTGCAGATTTAGTCACGTGCAGGTTTAAGCTGCTTAACACTAGAAAGACGGGAATTTTACTCAAATTTTGAGAAAAATATTTCCCATCAGAATTTTTATTTTAAATTATTAACTTATTTATTTAACTAGTTTTTTTTTCTTTGTATCTTTTAAACTAATTTTATAAATAAATTTCTGGTTCAAACCGAAATATATTCATTTGGTAGCGGTCAAAATGACCACTCGCCGTCTTTCTGGTGTTAAGACTTTAGACTCTCATGCATCTGTAATATCTGTAAACTGTAGTGTAACATAGTAAACAACGAACACAACCACATCCAAGAGAATAATGATTGATATTTCCGATTTCTGGATTGTATTTTCATTTTTCAAATCGAAATTGAGTTCGAGACAGATCCAGTTTTTCTACAAGACCAAAAGATATCTTTACGGAAAATAGTAAAAAAAAGCGAAATCCCCATGTTTTTCCCCCAAAATTTTTTAGTCCCCAAAGATTTCCCCACGAACTTCTTGTCCCCCAAAAATTCCCGTAGAGGTTTAAAATTCCCCAAAATGGGGACATAATCCCCAATCTGGCAACACTGTATGCCAGACTGTTTTCAATGACAGCTTAATTACATAATACCCTAATAATTATATAAATTAAACCCCTTAATTGCATAACTAAATCTCCGTAAATTGAAATTAATTTAGTGTTAATATTTTCTTTATAAATTTCTTAAACCTTTTTCCGGTATGTACAAAATATATTTTTTGGATGTTTTTTATCATTTAGTCATTTTTCCCTTATTTTTTTCGGAAAAAAATTTAAATTGTTAATTTCATTTAAGGAGAACGCTTCCTTTATGAATTTTGCTTTCAGTTTTAATGTATTATCCAGAGAAAAAATTAGTTTCAACATATAAATTGTAAAAAAATAATGAGCAAATGATTTAGTCATTTTTTTTTTGTCATTGAACACAATGAATTTAATAAATTTCAATTTCATTTAAAGAAAAAGATATTGGAACAACGTGAATGAAATATTTAATATTTTCCTTTAATAACACGGAATCCAACATGGATAACAACAAATAATAACATAGATAACAACTAATAATTATGCGTTATGGATTCAAATCATTTTGCTAAATGTGTCATTTAAAAATCTGTAAGTATCTTTCAAACATCATCCGTCCCTGTAGATGATGACAATGCATTTGTGATATGTGAGTAATGTCTGATACGATCTAGTAAATGTTAATAATGCGCTAAAAATAATATTAATAATAACCTGATTCTACTTCAATATTTTATTCAAATTTCATAGTAACTCGAATAACTTTTTGGTAATTTTATATGATAATAAATTTGTATTTTCCGATGCAATGCTCTTGAGAGATAATTTATAGAAGAAAGAATTTCATGTGCTTCAATAACATACTAAAACCCTTTCATTTCTCGGCTTATTGGGGGTGAACATAGACGAAATTAATAGCAATATCATTCTCGCTTTTATAGACTTCGACAGTTTTCAGAAAAGGAAATTATACCACTCTTTTTTTCACATTTAATTCAAACATCGTAGGAGGTGGAGCTTTTGTTTTCATAAGTGAGAGCATAGCTTCACGAGTGAGCCGTTAAAAAAAATCGAACATCTGAAAACAAAATAAATGTCCAAATTGCTGCATCTATTCGAAGTGTTTGAGTGATCATGCATTAAAATTACGTCAGTCGAAATAATGAGGATCTTCTTGATAGACAGTTTAAAATAGACATTAAATAAATGCGGATTATTTTAAAGCGAAAAATCTTTCCACCATGCGTTAAATAGATATAACGTCGGGGGGGGGGGGGGCGATAATTTTGACAAGAAATAATAGCAGAAGTTTTTACAAATATTATTTCTGCAGGCAGAAGTGTGATTTAGGCTCTGATAGCTTGTAATTTTTTTCGTAAAAATGATTTTGCTTGTATAATTATTGCTCATACAAAACATCTTCTGACCTTTTTAAATTTTTACCCGTCTGAAAAGAAGGGTTATGTGTTTCACGCGAATCTGTGTACGTGGATTTCTTTATACCCTCAAAACATCCCAACGGCTGGATGGATTTTAATGAATGAGGTCTCTATCAATTTGTCTTAACGGGCCCGATGGTTATAGGCTAGGTTTTATTTTTATAAATTCAAAATTGCGGCCGTAAAATACAAAATGGCGGTAGAGACGAAAAAAAAATTACGCACCCTATTGAGTGTCATATCATTGAATAGGTCTTTCAAAATGAAGACGATGTTTCATTCACTATTTTACAGTCAGAATCTCCGTTAAAATATTATACAACCTGGAAGTTGTGTATGTATTGTGGATCTCTAGCTTTACTGCAACTCTAACCATCATAGACACCTATAGACCTTATCAAAACAGTGTTTATAGATAGGAACTAACAGTTAAACACAACTTAAAAGTCATCAATACAAGTAAATAAAAAAAAAATACGTAAGTAATATAAAAAAATATATTTTAAGTCAATTCCTACTTAGGTCAATAAGAGAATTTTTTTTCTCACATTCTTCTGTCCTTTTGAGTGGCGCTTAAAATACCTTGATCAAGAAGAGGGCTCTCTTGTCTTAAAATACCTTGATCAAGAAGGGGGCTCTCTCGATTATTGAAAAATAATTAATTTAATTTAATTAATGAATTAATATTTGAAACAAAACTGGATTAACATCAAGTGTCATCCACTACAAGTTAAAAAAAAGTTTATTTGAGCTTGATTGGATGAATAATAAGTATTTTATTTACGATTGAAAATTTGAACAAGATATATATAGCGAGAGTATGAGCTAATAGTAGGAATTGAAAAACAAATTGTTTCATATTGATGAGAAATAATTAATTAGTTCGATTTTTACGCAGTCGGCTTTTTTGATTTTTAAATTTATTCCATAATTAAAGACATACTTGCTAATAAAATAACAAATAAAATATCATATTATCTATTGAAAACCTTGATTCGATATTTTAAAATTTTAGTGCGACACAACTGATTCGTGATGTTATTGAAGTTTAATGTGAATTGCATGTTTGTCTAATTTACTGCGAATAAAATGTTATTATAGTTTTAAAATAAAAACAAATCTAAATTAATACTAACTAATAATTTTTCAAATAGAAAGTAGTAAAAAAGAATAAAATGAAATAAATGCGTTGTTATTATGAACATTTGGCTTGCTGAGTTTTGATTCGATATTTTTAAATTCTAGTCCGACACAACTGATTTGTGCGGTTACCGAAGTCCAATGTGAATTGCAGGTTTTTTTAATTTACTAAGAAAAACATGTCATTTTTAAAATTAAAAAATTGCTAAATTGATACTAAATAATAATTTTACAAATACAAAGAAGTAAAAATTAATAAAATGAAATAAATACATCGTTATTATAAACACTTTGTTTGCTAACTCAAGAGAAAAAAAATATTGCAGTAATTATAAGAACTTAAGAAAATATACGATTTTTAATTGTTTATGTATTATTATGCCTGTTAAAAATTGGTAGAAAGGCCATTAAAAAATATATTATGCAACATTTACGTCATAGCACCAGTAAAAAGTTTAATATAGGTCCTATAAAATGTTTTGTTTTGCATTTAATTCGTCTAAAAGCTCTTATTTCTTTCCAAATTTCATAAAACGCTCTTTCAAAGTACAAAATTGAAGTTATAAGATGAAAAGCACTATTACAAGTTTTAGAATAACCTTTTTGCTGCGTTTTTTTCTTTTTACCGTAACATTGTAAAAGTCACAAGTGCATTTTATATAATGTTTACGCACATGATGTATTATTACTTAACAGTTCATTACAAAGTACATGTTCGCTGAATTATAACTATTAAAAATACGTTTAGAAAGTAAACAACTGTAAATTATTATTTACTGTTATAAAGATGTTAATATAAGCTCCATATAATTATCTGTTATATATAAAACCTAAACACCAGTAAATGTCCCTTACGTACTGTGATATTTGCATGTAGGCATGTACATTCCCATGTACATCCCACGCGTGCGCACAAAAATGCTGTAAAAGCCTACCGTTATTTAACAAAATATAACGACATTTAACGACAAAAAAGGCTGTCATAAACACGTAAAATTAGTTTGAACTTGCTAAGATGGTTAGAAGCCCATTCAAATCGCATTTTGAGAAATAATAGCAATATTTCATAATCTAGGGATTATGTCGTAAAATAAACTACATTGTTATAAACAGAAGTGACCTTTAGTGATGTATTATTAGACTTCTAATTGGTTATATTGTTCCCCTTATGTTGTTTTACGTTCATTTTTATTCTTGCAGTTCATAATATAAAATGGAACTACATTAATTTTAAACCGCATTCCTACCAATATCGCTTACGCTTGTATCCATATTTTCACTTTAGTCATTTACTCAAAACTAATTAGTTTCAAAATTTGACAAAATAAAAAAAAAGTACCGGAAAATTCACGCTAGAATTAGATAGAAAACACAGGTTTATAAGTAAAAATTTTAAATCTTTTGCTGATTCATAAAGTATACACATTACACAGTGTTATGTATGGAATAGCATATCGGATTAATGGCCTCCACGGCTTTGCTGGGAAATACGCACATTTTTGTTGAAATTTTCGAAGACCGTTTTGTATAAATGTGGCTGAATTTTGTCGATACACCGCTTAATTTCCTCTTTCAAGTTGTAGGTATTCGTGGGCTTGTTGGCATAAACATTAGACTTAAAGAAAATTCGGAGAAAAAAGTTCAACGGCGACGAACATAAAATATAACAGAGGTAATACTTCTTTATCCCAGCTGAATAAATAGAGATCACTAACATACTTTTTAACGAGAGTAGATTAATCTACAGGTCTAATATTTATTTACAATTATTTATAAGAGAGTCCATTGAAATATATTTTAGAGGTTCAGGAACTTGTAACGATACATTATCTTTTCGCATCCCGAATATATGGATTGGGTGGTTGGACAACTTGCGGAATCGCGGCATAGAAGGAGCACGTGCGATACCGAAAATGTAGGGGGCGTTACGTGCGATATCGAAAATGTAAGGGGCGTTACATGTTTACTTGTTTATATTCGATGATTTTTTCTCCCAATTTTCATATGCATTGTATTTGTAATTTCTGTTGTCCATTCTGATGACGACTCAGTGAAGGAGTTGAAACATGTCAATATAGGTTTTTAATATACTTTTAGCGTGTTTTTAGTAACGTCTTTTAAGCAAATAAATATTTTAATATATACTTTGACTTTTCCATTTGGAATATATATTGTGATATAGTTCAACGGCGTTAAATCGCATGATCTGCCCGGCCAATTCTGACCATCAAAACGGGAAATTAGATAACCAGGAAATGACTTAAGCAGTAACTGAATTGTTTCACACTCTGTATGGCATATGGCACCGTCTTTTTGAAACCACATGTCTTCCATATCCATATCTTGCAATTTAGACACAAAAAATCGTAAAATTAAAATCTTGCATGAATTTTTTGACACCCAGAAAAACCGTGGCGGCTATTTACCCAATATGCTATTCCATACATAACCCTATGCTATATACTTTATGAATCAATAAGAAATTTGCAATTTTTAATTAGAAACTTGTGTTTTCTATCAAAATTACATCTTGCGTGAAATTTGGGACACACTTCATATTAGCATTCTTGAATGATATATATTACTTTTTTTTCAAATTGTCGTTTTTGGAAACAATTTTCAGCATATAGTGAAAAGTTTATATTTGGGATATATTTATACGAGTTACAAATAACATAATATTTAAATTTAAAGTTTTATTATTAAATTTTACTTATAAAAATACATGCTACCAGTCTTCCGTAATCAAGGTGTGCCAGAACGGAAGGCAGGAAAAACGATTACTTGCTTGGATGTTAGCATATGACAAATTCCTAAGGTATTTTATTAAACACTGCAAAGAAACATTTCTTATTTAACTCATTTTTTCCACCATCGTATTTTAGAGAATATTATCTAGATTTTAATATACCCTGTAAATTTTTTCGATTTTTTAAAAGTTGTATAAAGCACTAAAAATTCTGAAAACTGAAAATTCAAAATTATGTGCTACTTTTTTAATTAAGAAATATGATATAAATTTTATTAGAATCTACTCTACTGCAAAAGAATTATATTCGTCTTTAATATAGCACTACTACTGTTGAAGTAAAAAAGTTTCAACCTCAAACTGATGAGTTTTTCAAGTTAGAGGACAAAGCTGAAAGAATTTCTTAAAAAATGATTCTGATCTGATGACATTTAAGTGAAATGTATGAAGTTGGAAGAGTCTGTGGGTATCTCAGTTGGCGGTAATGCCTTGTTGAGACAAGGTCTCAAATTCGAGCCCTAGCCTGGATGCATTTTCCACTTTATGGAAAATTTCGTTCAATTTTCTGGAAAATTTCGTTCAACTTTCATCTGCACCTAGAAAATCCCGCTATAAAGGTAATTGCCTTATTTGCATGATTATTTGTAAATTTGTCGTATAATACCTATTTAACAGATGAACGGATGATGCTTTGATGGGATTCCTAGTTGATGGCAACTTAACTCCTTATAGATGAGAAATTGTATAATACATCTTAGAGGAACCATAAGAAAAAATCTATCTATAAAGCTATAATAAAAATGAAAAGGATAGAGATTAAACAATGAAAGAAATGTCTTTATCTTACAAAGATAAAAGACGAAGTTATTGAGAGTATAAAAAAATCTATAATATTTGGAATGAGCCAGGAAGACTGTAAAGTATAAGTAAACTGGATAATAACTAAAAATGTAAAGTGATAAAATAAAGTCTACAAATAATAAAATAAGAAAGTTTAATATAAAATTAAAGGTTTACACCGTTCAATACAGTTGAAAAACTCGACATAATCGGATAAAGGAAAAAAGCAAGATGTTAAGTAAAAATGTCTATTTCCTTAAAAAAAAATCCAATTTTTATTGCCACACATCCCTATAATAATCATAGATTATCATCCAAGATCGGACATTTCCACACAGCGTAATGGTAATGCGATTGCGATCGTAGCGCCTTTAGTGACAATGGGGAAAAAACTTCCCATCCTTGTAAAATTTTTATCATTCAGCATCTACCTTATTTTAATCTTTCTTTTTTTAATGTTTCATGTTTACGTTTTCAATAGAATCTTACACCGATACATGAACATAGAATAGATATTCTATTTTATATATTTAATATCTATTCTATGCTCATGCACGGATATATGAATTTTTTTTTTTTTTTTTTTTTTTTTTTTGTTACATGATGAGTGAACAATATAAGGGCAACGAAAAACAGGGTAAAAATTGCGTCTTGAATGCTATATATGAAGTAAATATGATATAATTGGATTTAAAGCTACATAAAGTAGTGATATAATATAAAAATATCCGAAGTATTGCACTCTACAAATCCCAGAAAATTTCATAAATATTCTCATTCGGTAGCAAAATTTTTATAGCCGATGTTTTATTAATTTAAGAAGTTTAACGTATTAAACAATCGTTACAATAATCTTTTAGAATTTACGTATTTTCACTTTCTTACAGGTAAAATAAAAATATTATTTTTATCGTAAATAACGTACAATCAATTCAATAACATTTATAATATTAGCATATAAGAAATAATAATAAAATTACAGATGGGGAAAAATTCATTTCGGCAAATTTTTAGAATTATATAAATCTAACAGCTAAAACTAAATAGAGGTCCTTACATGACATTCAATAAAGTTTTATTCGATATGAATAAACTAACACAATACCTGAATTTGATTTTTTACAATTTAATCTCATAAACTTACACATTTACGTTATTAACAGAATTTTCTAGGGTTTTTCTTTTATATTTTTACTTTAATTATCATTCTGTAAGTTAAAGACGCCCAATACAAATACGGTAAAAAAAAAGCAGCTAAATAAATAAAGCTAGTATGGATAGAATATCGTCTGACACCTGCTTCGTTTTAGGAAAGAATAGATATTCAAAACTAGAGAGTAAATATATTTCATCAACATAGGTGAATTTCGGAGGCTTCTTAATTCTTCCCCCTTGTCGGTAGTGACGCTAGTACTGTTTCCATTAAAGATTTTGCCGTAAATGTCCCATCTTGGTCCTTAATCTATGATAATAATAAATAAATCATGTGACTGTCATCAACAGTTCCGGGTTGACCACTTTGCTTTTTATGTGCCAGGCGGCCATTTTAGTACTCGGTGCATGTGATTAATCGCCAAATATATTTCCATCGCCATCATTTCATCTATGTTATAATAGTTCAAGTCATGTGACTGTCATAAACAATTACGCTTTTCATATGCGCAGCCATTTTCAATCAAAATTATTTTTTAGAATAAAACTAACATAAAAGTTGCCATGGTTGCAAATAATTCTTGGTACTGTAATGTTAGACAGGTAAAAATCTAGTTTAATATGCAAAAAAAAAATAAATTTAGTCTACTAGATTAATTTTAACACAATTATACTAATTGGTAAATAAATCATATTAGATGTAAATTTCCAACTGGGCGAAAAAAAAATTTCCGAACCAGGATTCAAACACGGGATCTCCTGGCTGAAACCGCCAGTGCTCTACCATCTGAGCTATCACGGAAGAATCTGGTGGAATTTTTTCACCCAACTGACCTTAATTATTATAGCATCCGGTCCGAAACCTGGTTCACCTCAACAGAATAAATCTCAGGTAATGGAACTCCAGAAATCGTTGGATACGTAATTACACTAGATTAATTTTAACACAATTATTCTAATTGGTAAAAATAAATCATATTAGACGTAAATTTCCAACTGGGCGAAAAATGTCCGGACCTGGATTCGAACCAGGGATCTCCTGGCTGAAGCCGCCAGTGCTCTACCATCTGAGCTATCCCGGAATAATCTGGCGGAACTTTTTCACCCAGCTAACCTTAATGATTATAGATTGATTGGCACCCAGATAACCTTAGTGATTATATTGATCTATAATCATCCGGGATGGCTCAGATGGTAGAGCTCTGGCGGTTTCAGCCAGGAGATTCCTGGTCCGAACATTTTTTTTTCGTCCAGTTGGAAATTTACATCTAATATGATTTATTTACCAATTAGTATAATTGTGTTAAAATTAAACTAGTGTAATTTCGTTTCCAGCGATTTCTGGAGTTCCATTACCTGAGATTTATTCTGTTGAGCTGAACCAGGTTTCAGACCAGATGCTAGAATCATTAAGGCTAGCTGGGTGAAAAAAAGTTCCGCCAGATTCGTCCGGGATAGCTCAGATGGTAGAGCACTGGCGGCTTCAGTCAGGATGCAGAACCAGATCCCTGTTTCGAATTCTGGTCCGGACGTTTTTTTTCGCCCAGTTGGAAATTTACATCTAATAAAATTTAGTCTAGTAAATATACCTATTGATTCTAACATATTTTATTAAACTGCAAATGTTACGTATTATTTTATTTCTAATAAAAGATATTTTTAATATAAAACACAACATAAGTGTAGTATTACAGTCTTACATATAATTTTAAATAAAAACATCGCGGGCTTACTTTTTATGTACTAAAAACTTTTTCTGTTTCCTAAATTTATTCGAAGAATTTCCTTCAAGATTTCATGAAACATTTTTTTTAGAAATGCGTTCTAGAATATAAACCTTGTAATCTTGTAATCACAATGAGTTTCGCAGTACAAAATTGTCTGTTTTAGGCTCTAACTCTTTCAGGATACTTTATTGAAAATTTCTGCGATTTAAGGATGTTCTTTTCGTTTGTTTACATATACTTGTATATAAATTTTGGAGTAATTATCGAAAATTAATAACGAATGTTACCTATTTTGTAATCTATTTTACATTCGTAAACTAATCTTGGTTTATTCGGAATAGTTTGCATTATTTTAGACACAAAACATTTTTAATTTAAAGCTTTAATTACTTGAACATGATTTTTTGCAACTTGTTTAGAATAATTTCTTCCACGAAACGTGAAATGATGAATCTTGAATACTTTTGGAATTGACTACTTTATCTGCTGAAAAATTATGCGCTTTAAGAAGGAATAAATTGTTGCTCTACATTTTTCTTTTATTTTGAAACGAAATTTCTTAAAGCGCCTTGACAAACAAAAATGCTTAAAACTTTCTTCATATATTATTTTAAATTGCAAAACACGTTTCTCTAGTTTATCAAACCAAAGAATCGGTGTTGGAGATCAATGTTGGAATCATAACACTTTTGTTTTCTTTAATTTGATCCTTTTTACACTTTTAAAAATTTGCCTTTAACACTTTTAAAATTAATTCTAATATTTCAGCTGTGCTATTTGTGATTTTTCTTTAAAATGCCTATCGCGAAAGAATTTGTCACTTTCATTCTTTTTTTCAAGAGTTTAATATGGGCAAATATGCAAGTTATTAAATCATACGTAAATATTTGTTATTATTGCCTGTTTGAATATAGGAGTTCTGCTTGAAAATGGTTAGTCGAAATTATTGCGTGACGTATTATAATATTCGTGTGCTGATGAAGATTTGTTTGGGAAAATTCATTTTATTTATGTTGCCAACCCACTTACATTTTAAATTATATTTTCTTGAAAATGATTTTCAATAAAATCAAATGTTCCTAGTAATATTTAAATAATGAAACTTAAAAATTCTTTCATGTGTTATATCTATTAAAAATGTTTATGAATAGTGAAAATCGAATTCAAATTGGCGTTAACATAAATTATTTATCCTTATTCCTTATATGCTATCAATAAGAAATAGGTGTGGAAATTTATTTATTAGTTTGTTTAATTTTATTTATCTAATATGGATAAATATTACTGCGTAGTTATTAAAGTACTAGCCCTTAAAAGCATAGTTTAAACTGGTATTATTTATTAAAATTTTAAAAATACTTCCAAAACTTCTGTACATTTAAATATACATATTCCGCCTAAAATAAGCTCGAGAAGGTGATTTCAAGATTATTTCATTCACTCAGCCTTTTAGGCGTTGCGTAAAATAGAGGTGAGCTCCATAATTTCGATTTTCTTTTTTGATTTAACATGGAAGACTGCGGCAACTGGTACACTCACATACAGGAGTACAATTCGCCTCTAATATAGAGCTTGTTCTTAACCACTTATCAGAGTTGCTCAAATTCAGTTCGACTCAAACTTGTCTTATTTGGATGCCCGTACTGTTTTCGTTCAGAGAAAAATTAGCAGTTATATTCAGTATACAAGTGTAATGTCAGTAAACTTTAAAAAGTTCCACCAGATTCGTCCGGGATAGCTCAGATGGTAGAGTACTGGCGGCTTCAGCCAGGAGATCCCTGGTTCGAATCCTGGTCCGGACATTTTTCGCCCAGTTGGAAATTTATTTCTAATATGATTTGATTACCAATTAGAATAATTGTGTTAAAATTAATCTAGTGTAATTACGTATCCAGAGATTTCTGGAGTTCCATTACCTGAGATTTATTCTGTTGAGCTGAACCAGGTTTCAGACGAGATGCTATAATCATTAAGGTTAGCTGGGTGAAAAAGTTCCCCCAGATTCGTCCGGGATAGCTCAGATGGTAGAGCACTGGTGGCTTCAGTCAGGAGATCCCTGGTTCGAATCCTGGTCCGGACATTTTTCGCCCAGTTGGAAATTTACATCTAATAAAACTTTATCATTACTTTATTTTATTTAGCTTCAAAATTACTATACCATATCTGATTTAGTTTGCTGTATAAAATAATTTTATGTAAAATCTTTCTATAATCCACCATTTTTCCCATACACGTAAGTATATTAAATATTGTAGTTATTTCGTTTACAACGTTGTGTTCAAGTTGTTATAATGCGCAAAATTAACGAAGAAAAAAAGTTTCCATTTTGGTAAATTTTACTGAAGTATATTCGTATTTAAAAGTTAAGATATGGAATGATGGGATTTAACGATAATAATACATGTATACATTTAAGTTACTGATTCTTGAAACATGAGTTTTTTCAAGTTGTCTTTAATATCCAAAACACCACGTTTGCTTGAGGCAGTTTATTTTGTGTAGGAAAATAAACAACTTATGTTATAAGCTATTTAAAAATGTGTATGCTTACGTGAAATTTAAAGATGAGCCAATGCCACCAATTAAGCAAGAAAGTCTCGCCCACCCCACCTCTATATTTCAATGACACCTTGATTGTGAAAAAGCGCTGAAGAAAATCTATTAAATAATCATTAATCGCTTGTCCTATTCGGATACTTATCGGTTGTGTCACTACGCTGTACATGGGGTGGGATAACTGATAATTCATTTATATTTTAAAATATCTAAATTTATATTTTGATATATCTAAATCTAAATTTTTATATATCTAAATCTATAATATAAAATATCTGTGCGATGTAATCTTTTTACCAAACTGAAGTGCATTCCTGTAAAATTCGAATCTTACATGATCCTAAATTAAGACACAACAATATATACCACAATCTTTATCACAACAGTGGTGCTGTTTTGATAAATGACTATTTTTTTTGTTTAGTTCGAAATCTTAATCGTCTCTATTGCTTAGCAAATATGCATTTAGTGTTTTAGAATCTATGGAGACTACATTTAAATAAAATATTATTTTACACTGTTAAAGTTCTTTCATATGAGATATGTTTGAGAATATAAATTTTTATTTAAATGAACTTTTTTCAAAAACCTAGTGTGTGCAAAAATATAAATTCGTCAAATAATAGTCGGAATAATGACGATATGGATTGACATTTTTTTTGGAATTACTAGAGAGATATGTAAAAATTCACTACATTTATGTATGTTTAAATCTCGAAAATTTATCTGAAAATGATTAGACAAGGTTATTTCGAAATTTTATATTAATTTTTATGAACTTTGATCGTAGTTTTTGAGGTAGTCTATTTTGTTTCAGACTCTAAACGTTTTTAACTGCAAGTTACTGAAAATTTTTTTCCAGAAATGGTCTAAAATAGCTTCTGCTAAATTTAAATAACAAGTTTGAAAAGTTATTGATGATATGCTATGTCTATGAAAATACGTATGAAAGCTATTAAATGATTTCAGAATATAGCATAGGGTAAATTATTATTTTACAATGTTAAAGTTTTTTATACGAAATATTTTTTTTTAAAAAGGATTTTGTCATATAAATTAGCCTTTTATCCAAGTGCTTAAGGCGTAAATATATATATTTTTCAAATAAATATCCATGTATGTAAAATTTCTATACAGCTGTTATATAAATGTAAAATTTCTGTACTTTTAACCACATTTAAATCTATAAATTCTGCCTGAAATGGTTAGACGAAGGGGTATCGTGAAATATTTTAGTATTCGTAAATCAAATATGAATTGTTTAAAATAATTGTCTTTATTTTAGGCACTAAACACATTTTTTGTTCTACTGGTTTTTTAAGGACATTTTTAGAAACAATTTAGAAAAAAAATGATGCGCAATAAATTTAGATAATGAGGCAGCAAAATTCGATGATATATTATACCTATTACAGATACGTATGAAAGCTAATAAATGATATGTATGAAAGCTAATAAATGATTTTTATCCTTTCGGTCGAGTGTCGACAAGCTTTATATACATGATTCTATTTTTATATTCTATTCGCACAAGCTGTATCTTTATTAGCAATTATTTCAATGGATTCTCTTATAACGATGTACTAAAATACGATATCTATGGAGTATGGAGAGATTTGCTGCATAATAGATGAAAGCTCGTTTTGTTGAAAAACTGAATACCTTTATCTGGCATCTCATCTGACGTACAATCTTTAAATTACAATGTTTTCTTGTGGCCAATTCTCGAATAAGCGCAAAGAAAATAATAACATTTATATCCCACTGATGACTGCCTTATAATGGCTGAAAATGTTCTGGGTTTTTCTAATATATTTTGCGATATTTTTAGTGTATTTTAAATATCTTTATATTATATGTATGCACCTGAAAGTAATTTTTGTACAGTTATTTGTGCTTTTTTATATGTACAGTCGTAGAAAAAAAAGTAAACACCCCCCACTAACTCCTCAACAAATTATCGTAGAAGAATGTTACTGGTATCGAACAATTGGAAATAAAGTCTACTTTTAAATGATGTATATAAAATTTACTTAGGGGGCCATCTACATATTAAAACGAACCATAACTTCTTTTTTTCAATGACAATACCCAATTTTCACGAGATATTTCAAATCTTCGGTTCAAACTATGCCTAGACACCGAATTTCAAGTCATTTGAATGATAAGTTTTTGAATTATAAACATTCAAAATTTAGTGCTTCTAATGGTAAATTACATTTTCATATTTTTATTAATATTTCCTGAAATTATGCTCCTAATGTGCTAATTTTTTTGTAGCAATAATACTAATATACCCAAATATAAATACGCTGAATTTCCAATTTTATAATTTTATGATATAAATTATGGAATATGAAATTAATATTAAAAAAAATTATGAATTGCAACCTACAATTTTTTTGATGGATTTAGATTTGTGCTTTTTTATATGTACTTTAATTATTGAACTCAAGGTGAACATAGCACTAGAATTTTGTCTTCCATTTATTTTAAAATATACATTTTTGACATATGCAATAAACGGAATATTACACACTTGTCATAAACATAGTCAGTTTTCAAGTACAAAATTATTTAAGTACGAAATTATATTTATAAAAATTTTATTTTTAGACCTTTCCAACCTTTTTAATTCCACATAATTTAGGAAATTCATTTTAGCAATAACGATGCGAAATTGCTGAAATAGTAACTAAAGCTTTGGCATAAAACATCAGTATCTCCACCACGGTATCGCCAGAGAATTCTGTAACACTTTATATTAACTGATGTGCTGAAAGATATCATCAGTAAATAAAATCGTCTTTTAAAGCTCAGTTTATAAGTAACATCTCTTTTGGATATGTTGCAGTAATTCGACACGGCGATACAAATAGTTAATATTCCTGCAGTGAAGATAAGATACATTAAGGCTGCTCGTCACTCAGCTTCCGAATTTCCCTCGGTAATGTTGAGTCTATGGGCGTTTGATGCATTCTTACATTTAAAACATCCCCTCGGGATATTAATATTTTTATTTCTGTTTTCTGTGTGCTCTTCTTAAAGGATGACTCTTTTTTCCTTAGTTGTGAAAATATTTCTAAAATATATTCTTAATTAATTATTTTATGTGTTAAAAGCGGACAAACTGGGAGTAAAATATTAACACTTATATAAAATTAAACATAAATTACAGAAATATTTAGAGAACTAAAGAAAAAAAACAAGTGGGTAAGTGTGATCACAGATCGCACAGAGGGTTTCGTTTAATATTCCTTTCAAAACACTTTAACCTTTTGCAAAATCTGTTAGTTCCACATTTCACAACCAGGGGGTGCACTCTGTTCTACACAAACCTCTATCGATACGATACTCTGCTTTACAACGTATCCGTAGATATATTAGTCCAGAGAATCGGGCCCATAGCATCCGAGTTAGGTAGGTACCCCCTGGTGGTAAAACATTGAACTAAAATATGTAAGTCCATGGTGCATAATATGAAAGAGTGGTCAAAGGGGTGTCGACAAAAGTTTCAAAAGTGCCCCCGGGTGAAAAGGGGGGAGGATAAAAAATTGCTTAAAATACAGAAGTTAGAGCACAGTAAGGGTAAATAATATAAAACTTTTTGAAAATTTTATTATTTTTCGTGATTGCAAGTGTTTTGCTATAAGTATGCAAAATTTCATGTCTCCAACTTAATTAGGGCCTAAGTTAGAAAAATTACTTAAAATACACAAGTTAGAGCCCAGAGGGTTAAATATAAGATTTTTTCGAAATTTTATGATTTGTCGTGTGATCGCAAGTGTTTAGCTATAATTTTGCAAAATTTCGAGTCTTCAGGTTAATTAGGGGCTGAGTTTGAAAGAAAAGCTAAAAATACACAAGTTAGAACCCAGAGGGTTAAATATAAGATGTTTTCGAAATTTTAGGATTTGTCGTTTGATGTGAGATGTTCATCTATAAGTATACAAAATTTCAAGTCTCTATCATATATCGTTTCTGAGAACGGGTTCTGTGACGGACAGACAGATAGAGGAGCGAGACATGAACGAAACCCTAAAAAAAGATATCCTTTAAGAAGAGTACACAGAAAACAGAAGTTAAAAATATTAATTTACCGAGAAGATATTTTAAATATAAGAATGCATCAAATGCCCACAGACTTAACATTACCGAAGAGGATTCGGAAACTGAGTGACGAACAGCCTTAAGATAAAGTATTATTTGATACTATTATTATTATTTTTTTATAATAACGAAGAAGAATCATCTATGCTATATTCTGTATTTCTCTTTTTTGATATACTTTCATTTTCTTTATTAAAAAAAAACTTCATAAAAATGTAGTTTTAACATGAAAAATCTCTTTCCATCCTCTTTTAAAAACTGTTCACTTACTCGGCTATAAAACAGCTCAAGTTATTTTTTTACTATAACACAGTTAGCATCTCTAGCATATGTTATTTAAAACGTCAGCACTTTTTAAGTTGTTATCTCCACTACTCAATGCAATTTAAATTTCAGAATTCTGCTAGGAAATGAATAGCTAAGAATATTTCCTGATCTACTTTAGAATTCGTACACCAAAGACAATTTCTTTGGTGCAGTTTACCGTATTCCAAACGCGAAACAACTGCAATTTAAAGCTGTAATTTCTTGAAAATGATTTTCGCAAACTGTCTAGAATAAATGTTTCCCCATAAATTTAAATGATGAGGATTAAACATTTTTGGAAATGACCACTTTAATTTAATCTTTTGAAAAATGTGCAATTTAAACGGGATAAATTGTTGCTCCGTAGTTCTCTTTTATTTTGAATTTAGATAATTTTACGTTCTTTCATGGAAATGCTTAAAAATACATATTTTGAGACGTTACTACAGGAGATGAATGAGCTTGTTCTTTTAAAAATTTAACCCTTAACTTTGAGATAGGAATTGTCGCATAGCTACTGTGCGCAGTTTCTGAGAACGCTTGATCGAAATATGAATGAAACTGTTAGGATAGGGGAGGTAGGGGAGGTATGATACACTTTTTTACAACCCTTAGAAAGCTATTTTTAAACAGATTTTTCATGTTTTCTTATAAAGTGACCTTTTATTCATTTATTAAAAATATTGTGAATTTAAAAAATAGTCATTCAAAAAATATATCCCAATTATTTTTAATGTTTACTACTGTACCAAATCTCCCCATTACTGGGGAGGATTGATACACTAGCAAGGGAGGTTTGATACATTGTTATGTAAATTGAAAAAAAAATGCAGACAATTCAATTTATGCGTCATACAATTTTTTATGATAAATCTAGAAATATTTAAGTAAGTTTGAAACGTAATGACTGACATATTTTTGTTTCAGAAATGTTTTACACAAGAATATTTAAACTATTGCTATTATTTAAACAATCCCATTAACACACTTTTTAGAAAATAAATAATGAAAAAAACCCCTAGAGATCTAGCTGCAAGGAAAAATTAAGTGAACATTGCTGATTTGCAAACAATTTATTCGTGTTTTCTTATAAAGTAACCTTTTATTCATTTATTAAAAATATTGTGAATTTAAAAAATAGTCATTAAAAAATATATCCCAATTATTTTTAATGTTTACTACTGTACCAAATCTCCCCATTACTGGGGAGGATTGATACACTAGCAAGGGAGATTTGATACATTGTTATGTAAATTGAAAGAAAAAATGCAGACAATTCAATTTATGCGTCATACAATTTTTTATGATAAATCTAGAAATATTGAAGTAAAATTTGAAACGAAATGACATTGACATATTTTTGTTTCAGAAATGTTTTACACAAAAATATTTAAACTATTGCTATTATTTAAACAATCCCCTTAACACACTTTTTAGAAAATAAATAATGAAAAAAAAAAAAAACCCCTAGAGATCTAGCTGCAAGGAAAAATGAAGTGAACATTGCTGATTTGCAAACAATTTAACATAAATTTAGCACATTTAAGATTCCTTTAACCCTTTAAGGGGCAAAGCATTTTCAATGCTAAAGTGTTGAATAAATGAATGGCACGGGAATTTACCAACAAATTTAATTAGAAATAAGAAAAGGAATTTACTTCACTTTCATACTAAATGGAAAATATTTTACTAAACTTCTGGTGCCAATGTGGCGTTTGGGAATTAAAATTAAGTGTTTTCATAAACATACCACCACCCCTGAAATGGTTAAAAGAAAAACTAATAACTCTATCATTTTGATAAGTAAAATCGCGTAGATTTAACGTTTTTTTTCCATTTGCCCTTCGTAAATTATAGAAACATTTTCCCTTTGAGGCCATTTAAACCTTTTCCCTTCTACATGAAAAGCAAAGCGAACTATCATCGTACTACTTTTCTATGTAACCTACATAATGTCTATGAATAGTCTCTTTGTTCATCCTTACCAATTTCAGTAGCTCTTGCTGTAAAACAATAATGAATATTACAGTCCTATATTAGTTTGCAAACTTAAAAAAAAACTATTAAATTTCAAATATACAAGTGTATCATTTCTCTCCAGTACTAATGTATCATTTCTCCCTATGATGCCTTATTGTCAATCACTTTGTACAAATGCAGTTGCAAAATTGTAATCTACTTTCTAGTAAAACTAATCCTAACAATGTGCTTTATAAATAAAAAAATTACAAGATATTTTCTTCACAATAATAAGAGTTATGAAAAAAAATCAGTCAGTGAAAAAATTTACATTGACATCCCAAAAACCTTCAAAATTAAAAGAAAAGAAAAGTTGTCAGTTCTGCACTGATTAGTCCAGTTAATGATGGCTTCAGCAAATAAAAGAAGCCTTCACATGTGTTACAATGGCTGTTAATGCCATTTGTTGAGAAAAATTGTCAATCTATCAACCCTCCCTATGTATCAAACCTCCCCTACCTCCCCTACTGTTTTTGTACTAAACTTTATGTAGAGGACTATCATAATTAATATTCACAAATTCAGAAGTCTCTAGAGATAGTAATAGTTCTCCAAACGAAGCAAAACTTCACTAGAATCTGTAGTTAAACTGAAAATTATAAGTTAAACTGCGAACGTTGAAAAGAAAAAAGCAATGGTCAGTGAGATCTTTAGCATCAGTTAAGGACTAAGTAAGCAGCATAACATATTATCTGCATTATTAAACACCATAGTAATAGTATAATGAATTATTAAATGCCTTATTACTTTTTTCTTAACTTTTATACACGGAATATAGGGGTCACAGTATACGTTAAATATTTCCGACGTATGTATGAATCCAAGCACGCTTTCACCAAGTCATCATGTACAACTTGTAGATACATTGCAAGAGAAATAATCTTCGCGATAGATTTCTACATATTTGGAAGAGAAATAACCTTCGCATTAGATTTCTACATATTTGCAAGAGAAATAGTCTTCGTGGTAGATTTCTACACATTTGCGAGAGAAATTATCCTATGGTTGATTTCTACAACATTTGACAGAGAATTCAAGAGAAATCTAAATTGAAGATTATTGTGGCAATAGTAGTATCCAATGGGTCAATCCATTTCAAGTGGTCCAGCACTGGCTGCTCGACCATTTTTAAAAAATCTGAAATTTTTTTTACAACAACCCTAACATGATGGAAGTTCAAAATGACTATTATTTTTATTTTATTAATTTTTGTTTGTGCATGGCGGCCATCTTTGTTTCATCGTCTGCAGCAATTTTCTCACAAGAAGGTTTTGCGGAATTGTAAATAATTTATCGTTTATTTATCCAATTCAAGTGAGGATTAAAGCAATTTGTACTGAATACATTGGGCTAAAAATTTGGTAATCGAGTAGTTTCCGAAACTAACTGATTATTGGTAAAATGTAAGCATAAAGTTTCAGTTTTTTTTCCAAAATTTGTCCGTTTACAAGAGGAAATTTTTCTATCAAGGAAAACTGTCAACATGACATAATTTTTTTACAAATAGGCCGAAAGTACTTGTA
Organism: Maratus speciosus; assembly: GCA_963932465.1. Lineage (NCBI taxonomy): Eukaryota > Metazoa > Arthropoda > Arachnida > Araneae > Salticidae > Maratus > Maratus speciosus. Next base: position 295,084,264 of record OZ010791.1, read on the forward strand.
CTCACACGCCGAGTTCCAGATCTGGGACTTGCTTTCTCTTCGTTACAAAAAATCCCAAATTTTTCAAAAATGACAAAAATCGTACTTTTCAGGCTTTGATATCTCTGGCGGGGCACAAAATAAAATTCTGAAATTTTTTTTTTATAAGAGTATTGTATGGTAGTGTTATGCACAAAAAATTTCAGGATGGAGATTTGACTACAAGCTGAGATATGGCAAGGGCAACATGTCAAAACAATACTGCCAAACTATTGTTTTGTTGTAGTCACAGCTATGTATTTATCTCAGAGTATCATTTAAATTTATTTTTTAGATTATCTTTAAATAATAGTAACAGAAAATAAAGCCTATTACAATTAATTTAAAAAATAATTATGCCTAAGGCCTACATTTTGTATGGTTTCAGTAATTTTTGTTGTAATTTTAGTAACTAAAAGAAACCTCAGCACTTTTACATATATATAGATATATATATATATATACAAGACCTGAGACAAAAACAGAATAGGGAAAGAGAAAAGCAGTTAATGTTGGCATACTTGTTGAGACATGATCAAACGTGTCAAAACACATTCCTGCTTGTTGGTTTAAAAACCACAATTTTAATGCTGCTTCCCAGTACCTGAAACTTGTTCCTACCATAAGTATGTTCCTGTAAATGAAACATTATGCGATGTTACCATGCATCAGCCTCAAGTAATTTTCAGAAAGTAAAGATACCCAAAGCCTTTTCAAAATTTATACTGCAGAAAAATCACATTTTTGCATAAGAAGTAAGCTAGGAATTATTAATGAATTGAGACTTGCACATAGTGATTTCAAAGTATATTTCTATGAGCCAGCAGGGCCAAGATCTTCAATCAAGTTATCAAGAGATGACAAGACTTGGTTCCTACAAATAAAATTTTGAGAAAGATCGAAATTGTGGTTTTTGAACCAACAAGCAAGAATGTGCTTCGACACGTTTGATCATGTCTCAACAAGTATGACAACATTAACAGCTTTTCTTTTTCCCTATGTTGTTTTTTTCTCAGGCCTTGTATAAAAATTTTTTTTTTTACTTTATGTAAAAGTGCTGAGGTTTGTTTTAGTTACTAAAATTACTTACAACAAAAATTACTGAAACCATACAAAATCTATGGCCTTAGGTATAATTATTTTTTAAATTAATTGCTAAGCTTTGCAAAGGGCTTTATTTTCTGTTACTATTATTTAAAGATAATCAAAAACATAAATTTAAATGACACTCTGAGATAAATACTTAGCTGTGGCTACAACAAAACAATAGTTCGGCAGTATTGTTTTGACATGTTGCCCTTGCCATATCTCAGCTTGTATTCAAATCTCCATCCTGAAATTTCTTGTGCATAACACTACTATACAATACTCTTATAAAAAAAAAAATTAGATTTTTATCTCGTGCCCCACCAGAGATATCAAAGCCTGAAAAGTGCGATTTTTGTCATTTTTGAAAAATTAGGGATTTGTTTTAGCGAAGGGAAAGCAAGTCCCAGATCTGGAACTCGGCGTGTGAGTACAAATACTTTCGGCCTATTTGTAAAAAAAATTATGTCATGTTGACAGTATTCCTTGCTAGAAAAAATTCCTCTTGTAAACGGACAAATTTTGAAAAAAAAAAAAAAAAACTGAAACTTTATGCTTAAATTTTACAGTAAGCAGTTAGTTTCGGAAACTACTCCATCACCAAATTTTTAGCCCAAAGTATTCTGTACAAATAGCTTTAATCCGCAGTTGAATTGGATAAATAAACGATGAATTATTTGCAATTCCGTAAACCCTTCTTGTGAGAAAATTGCTGCAGACGATGAAACAAAGATGGGCGCCATGCGCAAACAAAAATTAATAAAATTAAAATAATAGTCATTTTGAACTTCCATCATGTTAGGTTTGTTGTACAAAAAAATTCAGATTTTTTAAAAATGGTCAAGCAACGAATACATGATTTTCTGGACCACTCGAAATGGATTGACCCTAATACATTAACAACCCTAATAACAACCCTAATACATTTCTGCGTACTTTGAGGCGCAGCGCCTCAAAGTACGCAGAAATTACCCATTTCTGAGTCTTGTGCCAAATGAACAGAACAACTATATAAAAGAAATAAACAAATAAAATAAATAAATAACAAATTAACATAAAAACCAATATGCAGAAACTTCAGTTGTACTCAATTTTAATAAAAGGATAAAATATAAGTGTGTAAGAATACTGATTTTGATTAGAGAAAATTATTCTTTGGTTCAGGATTTGTATTAAACTTTTATTTTAAAATTATCGGATTTCTACCGTTAAATTAATATGTTATATCTTATTTGCGAAAATTTTCTCCTTTTCTTTCTATGTAAAATTGCATGCAGTTATAGTAACATGCTCATTATACGGACACAAAAACATTATCATTATCTAAGTTACAAAGCTCATACTCAAAGAAAATAGTTGTGCCGAATCCCTTGTATAAAAGGGCCCCGTTGCACGTTTTTACTTTGATTTTTTACACAAATTTGGCTTTGGAACGTATTTACATAAGTTAAAGATAAGTACAATTAGAACTGAGCCACACAATTGCTGTCAGTGGCCATATTTTATTATGAAAGTACTTTCTAAGATGAAGAAATGTACCGGACTAGCAACAAAAAGGTTATCCACCTATTGAGTGGATTTTACAGTTCCGATTGAAGCGAAATTAAAGATATAGATAAAACAAAGGATGCGATTGTCAATTATTAAACAACACCTATTATAATAATCGCAATTAGAAATATTTTACAGTCATAAGAGCCAACTCTTAATTTAATTTGGCCATATTTTGTTTAAATATATAAAATTATACAAATTCGAGGATGTACATTGCCGAAGACAGTGGAATCCCCAAGATTAAGTTTGTTTGGACAGATTTTCTTTAAAAAAATAAAAAAAATCAATCAACACTGATTTTAGATATATTTAAGGTTATGATCACGGGCACGGGCAATGGCGGGCGAGGCAGCTTTAAAATAATAAAACTTACTATTATATAGATTTGGAAAACAGAAAATGTTACATATGTAAAGGAAAAAAAACAGATGCGAAATATATTTGAAATAAAAAATTGTTAGCAATATTTAATCTTTGCTATCATAAAATTTGCGTGATATTCGTTTTTATCCTCAAAAACTAATTATCTATTTCTCAATATAAAAAACATAGGTAAGATAAATTGGGCTTACCTTATATTTATGTATATCCGATTGTCATCTCATCTGGTATTTTTCCTCCGGAAAGGGTAAATGAATCTATATCTTCTTCCTGTATTTTTATTTATCCGTATATGTGACTGATGGTCTGAACTTCATGTTGTTTAAAAAAGACGCATATTTTGAGTGACTTGTGAAGTTAAATTTGTGCCGAACTTATAAATAGAAAAGTAAAATTAAATTTAATAAGAGCTTTAACATACACATCTCTCAGTTTGAGAGTTTGAGTTACAAGTAAGAGTAGAGAAAAAAATACATGAATAAAATATCATTAGCAATAAAGAACAGGAAATTAATCCCGTAAATCAGCATAACAAATAATTTGTATCAATATTTATATTTACGATAATTTAAAGTGAAAGTATATAAATGTCTTATAGTTCATAAGTTTTGCGAAAATGTTTATAATAAAGTATCTGTTTATGATTGTGCAATCACTTTTCAATTTCACTTCCTTCTTTTAGATCATAAACACTTTCGATAATTACTTTTGTAAATCACATTTGACACATGAAAAAACAATTTACTTCGCTTGATTATTTTAATGTCCTTGTTTGGAGATTATATTTCACAATATATCTGTCAACAAAAATTACATACAATTTGCCAAAAAAATTAATATTTAAGTTTTTTTTAATATCATATATTTTTGTTTTTAATGTTTTTGTTTTTATTATTATTTTACATTTAACTAATATTATGATATCTTTAAATTATTGTGAAGCTGTATTATAAACATCAAACTAGGTTTCGTTCATGTTATGCACTTAAATGGTAATTACAAATCCTTTTATATAATACTCATTCATTAGAATTTCTCTTTAAATACTTTGTTCAGTTTTACTGAATACATGGTGCCCTTTTACAGAAACATTTTATAGTTACACCATCGCTCACACGGGTTGAACAAAACCCTTGAAAAGTTTTTTTGCTATTCACCAGTATTCCGGATAAAATTTGCGAGATTTGATTATTTTGTAGTAAAAATAAATTAACTTTGATTTGCCATTTGCTCTAATAACGTGCTAAAAAAAACGATATATGAGTACTTTAAATGATACTAAATCATTTATGCATTATTTATTCATTAGGAATTTCTTTTAAGTTGAATTTCTTCAATATTAGTAAATACACCCTTCCTAATATAAAAATACTCCGGCTGAATGTTTATATGAAATAAATTATAAACGCTTCTGCTTTAAAGAATTATTTTAGAACATATAGTAATTGTTATATAATAAAATAATTTTATTACTAGCATTACAATTATTTGTGGTTGTATTAAAGTTATCGCACAAATATTATAAATAATATAACTCTACTAGTTTTTTTTTTGCGTTTTTCATTTCTCATCGTATATAAATCTCAGAATCGCCACACCATCTCTCACACGGGCAATCTCTTAGAAAAAATCTCCTACAACTGACCAGTCTCTCGGATAAAGTTTATGCCCTTTTATTATTTTGCAGAAAAATAAATTAACTTTGATTTGCCATTTGCTGTAATAACGTGCTAAAAAATAGCGATATGTGAGTATCGAAAATAGTTCCCGAAAATAGGCGATGGCAGAGTGTGTACCTTTATAGTCATGTCTGTATGTGTCATGATTAATTGCCGCCTTTCTTCCTCTAGGGACGAGCAAAAATACGATGGTATGGGAATCCCGACCTTTCTTTTAACCCACGTAGCTGATCCAGTACTAATAGCCAGCTTTTCATAAATAAACAAGTTGAAAATTGCACGTCAAACGTGGCAAATGAGGTGCGTTCGTAATATAACTTGTTTTATAAATATTTTTTGAACCGCATATCGCACTGAATGTATATTTTAGTGCACTTCTTAAGTGCATATCAATTTCATTCTGTTCGAAAGGTTGTAACATCATTTAAATTCACTTAAAGTAATTCTTACCCATTGCCCGTAATGTAGAGGTAAATTTTGACTGTCCCTGTAATTAAACTATACATCCGATTGTCATAAAATTTGAAATGACTCGACAAAATTTTGCAGCAATTATATATTTAAAATTTCATACCATTCGGTTGGGTAGTTTTTGCTCTGTTATATGCGCACGGACAGACAAACGTACCGAACAACAACTATAGGTGATACGTATTTATATAATTACGAACGCACCTAAAAAAGACGAAAATTATACCTATCAGAAAACATTATAAATAATTAATTTATATTTCATCTTTGTTTTTGAAATTTCTAATATAAAATTATATGTTTATATAATCAAGTATTACTTAAAAAGAAGATCAATTTACTCACTATAAATTCTATTTTAACGTTGTAAAATCAAATACGACTATCAAATGTGTGTAGGTTCCATGATGTGGAATAATGTTTAAATTTTATAATTATTTCGGTGTTTTGCGAAAATATATTTAGTTTAGACGTGGCAAGGGAAAACACTTGCTTTATTATGACAAAATAATATTAAGGTATTTCAATTTTTATTTAAATAACGTGTTTGTAAAAAGATCATTGTACCTTACAAAGTTTATCATATTACACTCTAAAATTTTTATTTTCTATTTATTTATTTATTTATTTTTTTATAGACTAACTTTTAATAAGTAAAAGAATCCACCTTTCCTTAAAATATATTGAAATAAACTGAAACTCTTGTGCAATATATTCTGAATTATTCATTTTTAAATAAATATACATTAGTATACATATATTATTATTTTTTAAATGTTTTTCCTTTGAGGCTATTCTACAGATTTTCGACAAATATGGGTTGCCAGACCATTTTTTATTTTCCCCATATTTTGTATGTTTAAAGCTATATATTAATATTAATAAATTACGTTTTATATTAATATTAATAAATGTAGCGTTTTAAGTTATTCTCGTAGAACTGATACCTTAAATTATTCTTATCAAATTAATAACCTGGCCTTATGTCGTCCTAGCACAGTAAAGGACTTGGGTATTGTTTTTGATGCTAAACTTGATTTTTTACTCCATATTGATAATATTGTTTCTAACGCGTATCAAAAACTAGGGTTCCTTAAGAGCAAAACTAAAGATTTCTCCAATCAACATGCATTAAAAGTTTTATATTTTGCTTTGGTACGTCCTAATCTTGAATAGTGCAGTCTCATTTCGGATCCATACTATAATAATAAAATTAAAGCTCTCGAGCAAGTACAGTCTAAACTCACACGTTATTTATTGTTCAAGAGTAATCATGTATATTCTTATGATATTTCTTCTTCCTACCTACGTCGTATTTTTGACATTCCCAGTTTGATATCTGGACGGGATCTTGTTTGTGTTTTATTTTTTTACAAGGTTATTAATAACATGATTGATTGTAGTGATATACTTAATTCTATTAATTTTAATGTTCCGAGCAGATCCCTCAGGTGTACTCAATATTTTATATTACCTTCTCTTAAATATAATTATGTTAGTAATTTTTCCTTATATAAATTTTACAAAATATTTAATGAATTTTCTGTGCATCTTGATATTTTTGATATGTCTTTTACTGCTTTTAAAGATAAATGTTCTTAACTTTTATACTCTTAATTTGTGTTTGTATTCGTGTTGTATGTGATTTATTTCTATATGTTTATATATATGTATGTTTTCATTATTTTTTATGTTGTTCTTGCAACACTGTAAATGGATTCGTCTGTAGTGTGCATTTCTATAAATAAATAAATAAATAAATAAATAAAGTGAGTCTATAATCCATTGGCAAAAAAAAAAAAAAAAAAAAAAAAAAAAAAAAAAAAAAAAAAAAAATCTACCTTAAAAATATTTTTGAGAAAGATCAAAAGCTCCGATTGTGCACGTTTTCACGAAATTCCAAAGTTTATAAAATCGTTCGTAATTTTTTAACCAATAAAGATAAACCAAAATTCACAAAAATCTCAAATCTACATACATTTTTTTTTAATCAGATAATGCATATGTTGGTATTTGCGTCATTAAAAAAAAAAAATCAATACTTTAAAAGCTACTGAAACTGCCCAATTTTGAAAAAAAAAATTCTCATTAATGAAAATCTTCTTCCCAACATGACCTGAAAAAAATAAGGCAGTTATTTCCCTTTTCTTCTTAAATATAACAATTTAAATTTTGAAAGTTTGTAATTGAAAAAGGAAATGTATTCATATTCAAATTGGCATAAAAAGACCTCTCGATATAATATGTCTATCATATGCATTTATTCTTGTCTTCCAAATGGTTTATGAGGCATAAAATCTTGAAATTGGAGAAATTATAGCTGGGGGCTGTAGCACCTCAGCCGCATCCACCCTCCTCCTCTGAGTACTTCCCTGAATGAAGAACAGGGACATATTCCCTAAGAATTTCATCACAGATCATAGGTTGTTTATAGGCAGCATACTTAGTTTTAAAAGATACATTATTTTTTTGTAATTGTGGAAAAAGGCCTATTAACTACACAGTAGAGGGTGAAGTTATCTTTGCGCATAATATTCTTAATAATGCGCGGCCAAGGGAAAAAGTCCTTCCGGCCAGTGCCGGGAGGAAGAGGTAGCTTTCATATTCCTTATTTTAAAAAAGCCAACTTATATTATTCAAACACACGAAGCTCAATTTAGTGGAAACCGAATATAGGAGATTCAATACTAATTTTTATCAATACTAAATCATTATGAATGAGAATTTCGCGAAATTAGTCAGCTTTATCCAAGCTGCTTTTATTTAAAATAACTTATATTTGGCTGCCAAATTCGGCGATTTCTTAAAGTGCCTGCATTTTAAGACAACATGGTGGATGAGGCTAACCAGTGAACTTGGTCGAGACCTTAGTAATTGCTGTGCACATGCTCACTCACATCGGAATCGGTTGATATATACGAGTGCTGTCGCAGGCAAAAAATAAGATTTTTCAAAATGTCACCCACATTAGAAATTGAAACTGCTATATCTGAGCCATTTTTTAAGATAAAGACAAACAAAAACTGCTCTTGAATCCTTATATCAAGGTCAAATACTTAAGAAAGAAACCTTTTTCAATTTCTAATTATTTTGCACCTCACTTTAAATATAATTTTTTTTAATTTAATGGCCGCCATTTTGAAACAAGATGGCTGATGAAGCTGGCCAACGAACTTGGTCAAGATATTGATGTATACTATCCACATGTCTTCTTCCATCGAAATAGGCGAATACGTGTGTTATCGCGTGGCAAATGCAAGATCGTTTCAAAGTGTTAGCCATGCTAGAAATTCAAAGTGCTATAATTCAACTATTTTTTAAGATATAAACAAAAGAACAAATTTTCAGAAACAAAAAGTGCTCCAGAATCTTTCTATCAAGGTCAACCAAATAAAAAAAAATCTTTTTCATTTACAATTTTTTAATACTTCATTTTAAATTTTAAATTACTTTTTTTTAAATGGCAACCGTTTTGAAACAAGATGGCAAATGAAGCTAGCCAACGAACTCGGTCGAGACATTGGTATGTACTATGTGCAGACCAAGTTACATCAAAATCGGTTCATAAATACGTCTGTTATCACGTGACAAATATCAGGACGTTTCAAAATGTCAGCCATGCTAGAAATTCAAAATGCTATAACTCAGCCATTTTTTAAGATGTAGACGAAACAAAAACTGCTCCCGAATCTTTTTATCAAGGTCAAACACATAAGAAAAAAATATTTTTTCAATTTACAATTTTTTGGTACCACATTTCAAATTTAAATTTTTCTTAAACATTTAAATGGCCGCCACTTTAAAACAAGATGGCGGATGAAGCAGGCCAACGAACTCGGTTCAGGCCCGTAGCTAGGTGGGGGCCAGGTCGGGCAAAGCCCGACCTGGAAAAGTTTTTGCCCGACCTAGCGCGAGGCTGTGCATTTCGATCACAACAACATTAATTTTTTTTACCCTGCTATTTTTATGCAACCTAGCATAAAACTTGACATTCCGATCACTTTATCACCCACTATTTCACTTTAAACAACTTTTATGTAATACAACATTAAATTTTCATTTTTTTCCCTCTTTCATGCCAGACCTAACCAAAAAGAACCTCTCCACCTAACCCACTATCCCTCAATTTCGTATTTAGACTGGAAACAAAAATTTCATCTTTAAACCTTTTCTCTCTGACAGAGCGGTGGGAGATTACGGCATTGGGCATTCCTCGCTTTTTTCCTTTGTAGAAATTATTCCATACTGTTGTATTTAGCTTATATCCGTAAAGCTTGCATTCTTTGTACAATTGTCACTATACAAAATTTATCGCAAGAATTCGGTATTGAAACGAAAGACTTCTGAAATTAAAAGTGAAACAGCCTACAATAATGTTTCCTTAATTTGAATTTGCTGTACATGAGTTAGCTGCTTGTGTCATGGAAACTTGGTCTGATTCTATGAAACAACAACTATCAAGCATTGCGATTTTTTTCTTTCTCTTTTGTAATTTTTACTTGTTCCATTCCTCTGAAATTTATAAAAGCTGGCGCAAGAGATCTGCACGGGCCGGGACTATTTCATTCACGGCACTCGGGCCGGGCCATACTTTTTTCTGAAATTTCGGGCCGGGTTCGGGCCTTACTTTTTTCTGGAAGAATCGGGTCGGTCCCGGGCCTGGAAATTTCGGTCCGTGCAGACCTGTAGTTGGCGCTTCTAAAATAAGCCAATCATTATTTCAAATTTAAATAATATAATATTTCTGGTAGGATTTTACAAATCCAAATTGGTTATTTACTTGCACATTCATAAAGTTTTTTTTATTTTTAAATTTAAAAATTCTATAGGTTCTCTTAATTCGAAACAAAGAAATTAAATAGTGTTTTGCCTTTTCTCGTAAAAGCAAATAAGTTTTCCGAAAATGTCGTCGAAGTTGCCATTATAAGTCAATTTTCTGGTAAAAGCCATCATAAGATAAAAATCGACTACAACTCTAAGTATAATGCATTTATCGGAAAGTGAAAAATGATACTCAGTTGGAAATCACTTCAGTAGTAATGCCTGTAAAATATATTTTTTGGTGTATAAATATGATAGTGAGAATTTGTAAAAAATTTCATATTGCTGAGTCTGAAAAATATTTGGTAGATATAGCCGTGTATACATTTATTCCGTGCTATAATTTAAAACGAATAAACACTATTTATACAGTTTGTTTAGTACCGAAAAGTATGTGCAAATATAATTTATTTTTAAGTGTATATACGTACAAAATAACCCCCCCCCCCAAAGTCTATGACCCCACCATACATGAATTTCCAAACTCCTCATTGGTATTCTAAACAATCCAATAGCCTTTTCATTATCTTCCGTGATGACTTCTTGAGCGAAGTCGACTTCTCCCTGATGACTAAACTACATTCTCACCTACACAATTGTGTAGGTCAGGTCCTAAAGGGCTAAAAGAGATGCTTATAGAAGAGAGCTTTATTGAAGAACCCTTTATTACTTAAGGCTGTTTAGTGACTTTCTTTTATATCAGTGGACCACCTGTGGCGTTATGCTTCGTTTGAAATATTCTTTAAACTGCTTAAAGGATTATTATTTTTTAAATAAAGAGGTAGTGTGAAATGTTTTCTAAAAGTTAATTTTTAACAATTTTACAATAGGACGATGTAGATGCAATTTGTCATTCCTGTGATTGTGGAGACTGTGGGCCTGTGTTTGTGCAGGGCCGCCGTGGAGGCTTTTGTGTCCCTGTCAGAGATTTCGATGAATAGCTTTAGAGACTCTTGAAAACTCACTTCTGAAAATATTGCACTTATGCCTTACAGTTTTAACTCAACCACTGTGGATTTTAGTTGATAATCAGTCTTTGGTGTGTGTGAAAGAAAGGGGTTTTCCTTTTAAAGCTTAGTGCAATCCTCATTACTTCTTCAGTTCATTTTTTTTTAACATCTAGTTATTGTATGATGTATACATAATGAATTTAAGAAATTATACTTGAATGTATCGATAACAATAAGTAAAAAAGTTCGTGTGCGAATATGTCGACAGTGTTCTGAAGAGACCGCTGGACGCAAAGCTACGGAATTTGATAAGAAGATACCTGTATGTATGAAGTTTGGCATCTCGAAGCACGATTTTAGATTTTGTGATGAGATTTCTTTCTTTATTTTTAATGCGATTTTTAGCGTCTTTTCGTGTTTGAGGAGATTTTTATACATTATTAAGAGAAATATAGCTTCATTTTTTTTTAAACCCAATATCGTAATTCTTGTCCTCTTTTTAATAAAGTTTATTCGGAATTCGTACAGCAATTTTTGAAATTTTCTCGAATTTTTTTTATTCGATTTTTAATGATTTTTCAATTTGCTTAGAAAATGCAATATTTTTACAATGAAAAAGCCCAAAACTGAATAGATTTTGACCCTGAGTCTGAGTGAAGAGCGAGGGTAGCCAGAAAATCACACAAAATAATATTCTATTTCAGAAATTCAAAAAATCTAATAAAATCCACCAGTAACACTTTATTTTATCAAAAATTAATTTTTATACGAACAAATAAATGAATTCTTCGAGCTTCGACATTTGTAAAAGGAATTCTAATTAAAATTTTTAGCAATATTAATTTGGTTTCAAACTTTTAGATTACTTTAGTCAAGTCCTCCTCCGCGATTTTAATGCGGTTTTCAATGCAATTTTTATAAAAGAAATATCATTTTAGACTTTTAATCTAATACATTAAATTTTCTCCTGTGCGATTTTTGATTTTTTAGATCGTTCTATCGTGATTTTTAGCGTCTTTTAACGTTTCCGGGCAATTTTTTGACACTCATTTCAAACTTTTATCCTAATATGAATTATGTCCTTCGTCATTTTTGAAGTTTTTTCCGAATTTTACGTTTCTTTGCGATCCATGGCGATTTTTAGGCCTAATATAGTAAAATTCTGTTCTCTTTTCAACAAATTTTTCCTGATTTCGTAGAGCAATTTTTGAATTTATCCTAAATTTGTTTTATTATTAGTTTTATTTTATTTTATTTTATTTTTCTTTCCCCATATACTTTTAGAATTTCGTAGAAGAAATCCTGTCTTTCAGTCCAAAATAGTAATTTTTAACCTCTGCGATTTTATTTTACTGATTTTTCACGATTATCTGCGATTTTTCCATATTAGTAAAAGGAATGTGGTTTCAATCTTCTAGCTTAGTAGTTTCTCTTTTTAATTAAGTTTATTCGGAATTCGTGCAGCTATTTTTAAATTTTGCACGATTTTTCTTTTTAGATTTTTGGAGTTTTTTCGTGCCATTTTTTTGACGGGCAGCACCGGGCGTGTCAGCTAGTTATTAGCATAAACGAACGTAAAACATGCATATATTTAAATTATTTAATTAAAAGAAAAACAACTTTCTTACGTTATGTCAAATATTTCATTTATCTTTGCTATATTTTTATTGTGTCTTGGAAGGAACTTTAAAAAATTTCATCCTGGATTTTGAAAGATCTTATATTTTAAAGGGGAAAAAAATATACCCTATAATTGCAATACATATTTTTGAAGAACTACGGATAAGAGACTGGGGAAAAAAAAGAAATAATCTGCCCCTCCTAGAAAAACGTTTGCCCTACCTGGAAGTATGGTCTAGCTACGGGCCTGACTCGGTTGAGACATTGGTACGTACTATGTATAAACGAAGTTACATCCAAATCGGTTCATAAATACGCCTTTTATCGCGTGACAAAATTCAGGACGTTTCAAAATATCAGCCACGCTAGGAATTCGAAATGCTATAACTCAGCCATTTTTTAAGATATAGACGAAACAAAAACTGCTCCGGAGTCTTTGTATAAAGTTCAAATACATAAGAAAAAAATATTTTTCCATTTTTAATTTTTTGGTACCACATTTCAAATTTTAAATTTTTAAAATTTTTATAAATGGCCGCCATTTTAAAACGAAATAGCGGATGAAGCTGGCCAACGAACTCGGTTGAGATATTGGTGCGTAGTATGTACACACCAAATTATATCCAAATCGGTTCATAAATACGAGAGTTACAGTGTGACATAGGTCAGATATATATATATATATATATATATATATATATATATATGGATATATATATATATATATATATATATATATATATATCAATTTTGAACGGAGGGTGGTTTCGGGGTCTGGGGGTCATGATCGATGAAAATATACCAACATTTTTTTAAATCGCTTTCCTCCGAACGGCTGCAATAGGTAGCTTTTTGTAATGAAAGCTACCTAAAAATAGAATGTGGATTTAAATTAATCTTCGACTGGTTGGGTCAAATTTCTTTAAAAGTAATTTTATAGAAAATATATAACTTTCCACAATTTTTTCCGTAAAGATAGTGATATCAATTCTCAATTAGGCATCGGGTTCTTCGAAGAATGACAGTGTAATACAAAGCCTTTAATGTGAATTTAAGTACGTTCTTTATTTTTATTTTCTTGCGTTTTATAGTTATTTTTAAATCCATGTTTTACTTTGCTATTTTTATTACAGAATGCAAATTCCCGAACTTATTTGCTAGAAGTTTTACGACGTTCACACGCCTTTTACACAGTGCCGTAGGGTGTTTTTAAGGATCCGGGAAAAAATCAAAATATTGTTCCCCTCATTAGCGACTATTGATGTTTTTCATGCTACATATTTTTATTCAAGAATTTTTTAGCCTCTCTAAAATTTTTGCTCTCAGGGCTATCGGCCTCCTGTGTACTTCTACGCTACACCTCTGCTTTTTTCCCAATTAGAAAGCGCCCGCTAATGGTTCCCTGCTTTAAATATAGCCATGCAATATTTGGTAACGTTCACTTTCTAGGTGTGTTTTATTATACCATGATGTTTATACCATGGACCGAAAAATACCCTGTTAAAGCTATATGCCATGCTTCCCTGATCTAAAATAAGACCTAATCAGAAAATAGTACCTGTCGTGATTTTTCAGGATACTCTTACTATAAAACGTGCAGCAAAAATAAGCACCACACCAAAAAGGTCGCCTCTCTCACTTTTTTAAATCGTCAATTTCTAATACTACATCACGCTGACTTTAAAAATGCTCTCGGTCATGATAAGGTATTTATATATATGCATTTAATCTAATGTAATTATTTTAAGACTTAATTTAACTTTTATTATGCATTTTCTTTAAAGTAATAGTTTAAAAATTTATTTGTTTATTTTTTATTTTTTGCAGACAACAAAAATTTCCTTTTCTCCTTTTGAAATAGCTCTAAACAGTGGAAAAGCATCCTTGAAAACAAACTCTGGTCTTTTGAAACAAAAATTAACATAAGACCAAGTTTTATAATTTCGGGGAAATATGGTATATATTTGCGATTGTACGTACCCCGAATTTATTTTTTCACTAGGCGACTGTATTTATAAAGGATACAATTTGCGCTTTTACCTAAATTCTAAGCAAAAATATTTTTTAAACAATTGTTGAGCGCTACAGTTTTCCCTATTATTTCAGTTCAAAATACAAGTGTTTTAGAGACGATTAAGGTTTTGTAGTTTTACATCAAAACCTGTAAGATGAACTAAACACGTAAATTTAGAATTTATTAATTGGGAAACGTCTTTTTAGAATGTTTATAATACAGAATTCAGAATTATAATTTGTGAAAATAATTGCATTTTTTCGTTTAACGTATTACTTTTTAAAAAGAAGTCAAAGCAAGAAAAATCTTGACAGTTGTTGTTAATATATAATTTTAAAATCCATTAAATATTATTTCCTATAACAAGTTCACAATATGACTAAACATTTACAGTTTAAAATTGCTTATTTTTGCATCTAAGACATATTTCGAAACAGAACTCACAAACGAGAAGTCTAAAATTCAAAATTTTTCTTTCATGAAATACTTAATACAAAATTCCAAGTCTCTGTATTAACTGTTAAAAATAAATTACATTTTTTGTTTCATTTCTTACTTGTTTAAAATAAGTCAAATCTTTAAAATCTCCATGTTTGCTGCTACTATTTTTTCTAATCATTGCATTCAAAATGTGATTTTCTATAATGAGGTCTCAGGATGATAAGGATTCTGTAGTTTTAAATTGCTTATTTTTTGCTCTAAAAAGCCAAGTCGCAGACTAGAAATGAAAATGTTGAATTCACAGACTGACATAAAAAGAACATTTCTAAAAATCAGATTTAAAAAGAAGGATTTAAAAAGGTCTTGCAAAATTTAATGATGCAAAATTGTTTGTCAAACATGTGTTTATATTAAATGGATTGATTTAAAAATACAAGGCTGAAGTCGATATGTAGCAGATATAAGCAAATAATTTTAGTGAAAAAGTACCCTGTTAAAATTCCCCAAAATTTTCTCTTATTATGTCAACATACTTTTAAAATGTTTGTATTTTTTTAAATAATGAAGATGTTTTATAATGATGTTGTATAATATAAATGTACAGCATCAATTTTTCCTTGTTAGATTTTATCCTATTTGAGGAAATCGTGACTCCTTAATAAAATTATTATGGAATCGAAAATGTTTTTACAAATACTATACAGGGTGTCCGGTCTCAACGGTGTCCAACGGCTAATTCCTAAACCGTTAGTCATAGACATATAGTTCCAATTACAAAAATGTTTTAAATCACGTAAAGAAATATTTTAAAAGCGATTTGGGTCAATAAAAACATTTCTTAAAAAATTACGGAATTTAAATTTTTATACGGTCCCCCGGTCCTATAAATTATATTTAGTGAAATTTTCCTTTTACACTGAGGAGTAATACAAAAAAAGTCCCGTTATTCTACAATTAAAATTGACCGAGTAATAGCTGTTTAAAGTTGGAGCATATTTTTTGCTGCTAATTGGGGGTCATTCACAAATTTAGTCGAAATATAATTTCGTCAGATATAAAAAATATCTGGGAGTAAAATTAACAATTCAGTATAAATTTGAAATCTTTAATCATTCTGGCATATTAATGGAAAATATACAATTTGTAATAAACATTTAAGAAGAAAGAAAAAACAGAATTTTTCTTAAATAAAATTATTCTAAATTAACAGCCTCAATTCTTTACAAAATGATACGTATTTTAAAATATTATTAGATTGCAGAAGCCTGCAAAAGTTGGGCTATGTCATGTTTTTTAGCTAATGATAATTGATTCTTGTATACTCTGTACCGCTGAATCCGGAATTGACCTTCATTTTTAACTATCATATCAGGATTTTTCGTACATTGCAAATGAAAATTTCAAAGTTAAGGAGTTCAGTGTTAAAATTGAATTTCCTCCCCCATCTCATCGGACCACTCAGCTGTTTAGCTGTAAGAATCCCAGGATAAGCAAAAATATTGAATAAATTTTTTAATAAAATAAAATAAAATAAAATAAAAAATGTTTTACATACGTTTTATAGTATGAGATTTTAGCTATATTTTAACTTACACATTTGCGATTTGCAAAAAAAATTCTAACGTAATGGTTAAAAATGAAGGTCATTTTCAGATTCAATGCTAAAAAGTGCGTAAAAATCAATTATCAAAAGTTAAAAAACACAACCATCTCCGCTACTTTATAGTATTCGATTTTTGTTATTCTTTAAATTTGAAAATTTATGATTTGCGAAATATCCTGACATGACGGCTAAAAATTAAGGTAATTATCGGATTCAGTGCTAAAAAATACATAAATGTGAAAAACCCAACAATCGCAGTCTTGTATTATCTAATCTAAAACTTTTTCTTAAACTCCTTGGCAGAAATTTATCCAAAATTTTTTATGTTATCCTGTAAAATAAGTATAAATGGTAACCACCGAAAATCTTAATAATATTAGATTGTTATCGGATTTACGCCAGTATGTAAAATGCAATCTCGATCGGATATTTAAAAGTGGGTTAAAGTTCGAGTACAAATTTTGAACTGGAAAAACATACATATGATTGTTGAAGTAACATAAAAACTTATAAAAAAACATAATTTTTGTTAAAAGAAATCATAAGAGAAACAGTCCCAAATCCTGACAAAATAAAACCTATGTTATATTAGCCAATTTGAGACTTAATCATAATACTTGTAGGATTTTTTTTCAAAGCGCAGATTCACATGAAGTAAGACCTTCGAATACTTTAAACACTTGGCATATGATCCCTCAAAGCCAAGCCGAACTCATTTGTTTTCAGAGTAGAAAAGTATAATAAGTCATGCATTTTTAAAGTTTCATAACTCGCTCAAAATTAGCGTTATATGAATGTGACATTTTTGTCTTACTTGTCAGTGTAATAGGAAAAAAATACTAAATATAACTTATAGGACCGGGGGACCGTATAAAAATTTTAATTTCGTAATTTTTTAAGAAATATTTTTATTGACCCAAATCGCTTTTAAAATGTTTCTTTACCTGATTTAAAACATTTTTGTAATTGGAACTATATGTCTATGACTAACGGTTTAGGAATTAGCCATTGGACACCGTTGAGACCGGATACCCTGTATAGTGAGTAAGTCTAGAAATATCAGTTTATTTTATACATGAAAGTAATACATTAAGGAGAAAAGCATAACCCACGAAGTTTGTAAATGACAAATAATTTATAATATAAAAAGTACAATTTTCATTTGTGTCTGAATTCTTAACAAATGTTATTGATGAATTAAAAAAAATGAAGAAATTTTTACTTAGGAGGGAAATATAAATTATTAAAAATTTTAAAGAAAATCATTTTTTTTCCTAGCAAGACTAAGCAAAAGACGGGTATAATGCCAGACGTATGACGCATATTGCTGTTCAAGACATACAAAGGAATTTCAAGTCATAGACATCTTAAAGCGAGACAACTTGCCGTTTTTAGGTGCGTTCGTAATTATATAAATACGTAGCACCTATAGTCGTCGTTCAGTCCGTCCGTCCGTCCGTCCGTCCGTCCGTCCGTCCGTCCGTCTGTCTGTCTGTCTGTCTGTCTGTCCGCATATAACAGAGCAAAAACTACCCAACCGAATGGTCTGAAATTTTTAATGTATGATTGTTGCAAAATTTTGTCGAGCCATTTCAAATTTTATGAAAATCGGATGCATAGTTTAATTACAGGGACAGTCAAAAGTTTTTCTTTACATTACGGCCAATGGGAAAAATTTTTGCAAATGCATTTTAACCCCTTGGGGACGAGCGACACGTATACGTGCCGGAAATAGGCCTAAGGACCCTAGTTTATCCTCACCAGTAAAATTTTACTGTAAAATTTGCCTTATTTAATCCGAGCATTTTCCCGATTTGAATAGGCACAAACTTCTGTTTTTTAAAAGCGGTAGCAAAGTAATAAACATTTCGTAAAAGGCTCCCGTCGCGAAGGGGTTAATGATGTTACAGCCTTCCGAATGGTCTGAAACTTTAAATATATAATTGTTTCAAAATTTTGTCGAGCCATTTGAAATTTTGGGAAAATCGGATGTATAGTTTAATTACAGTGACAGTCAAAAGTTTTCCGTTACATTACGGCCAATGGGGAAAAAATATTGCAAGTGCGTTTTAATGATGTTACAACCTTCCGAATGGTCTGAAAATTTTTTTGTATAATTGTTGCAAAATGTTGTTGAGCCATTTCAAATTTTATGAAAATCGGATGTATAGTTTAATTACAGGGACAGTCAAAAGTTTTCCGTTACATTACGGGGAATGGGAAAAAAATTATTGCAAGTGCATTTTAATGATGTTACAGACTATGCACTTATGAAGTGCAAAAAAATATACATTCTGTACAATATGGGGGTGCAAAAAAGAATTATAAAACTAGTTATAGTACGAACGCACCTCATTTGCCACGTTTGACGAGCAATTTCCGACTTGTTTATTGTCTGGATGCGTCAGCTATGGTGTATTGAGAAATTAACTCACCCATTTGAAAGCTCAATGTAAAATTAAGTACTGTCCGATTTCGGCGTACAAGTGAGCAGTCCATATTACAATTCTTACCATGATGAAAACTTGTGTTTAAGGATGTATATGGGTCTTTCTCACAATCTTTTGACTTTTAAGTATCTGAATAGTAATTTTTATTTTTGTACATATTATTGTGTTTTTATTTTTTTAATTTCGTATACTGGGGAACATACCATTTCATGACTGCATAACATTATTAACGAGATAAATAAGTTTTGACGATGTTGGAGGTCCAAATATCCAGAAAACTCCTATATCATCCCTTGTCCCTGATGCTGATTTTTAAGTTTGAAGCTGTCTGTATAAAATTGTTTCAATAAAAGTTATTCGATGTAATTTTTTTCATAAACTGGAACTATTGTTTTATATAAATATGTAGCAAAAAATTAACCTGCATACATTTTTACGGTTGATATTATTTTTTAAACTCTGTCCCTTGGTTTTAGATTCCTTACCATCCCTCTTGTTAAATGATACAGAAAATCACCTCAGATGCAGTCACAGAATTTTTGTCAACTTTTTCTCATGCAGAAGTATGCTAGAGAAAGAATGGCTAAAATTCTTTGACAGGAAATTTACTGCAGAATTTAAATCAGCGTTTAAATATCAATTTCAATCATCGTGGTTTTATTGGTAGTCTTACCGCCCCCTAGGTTTATTCCTGCACTTTTCGAGGTAAATTAATTTTTTAAAATTTAATCCAATGTAAATAGCTGTTTCTAAAAATCAATGAACATTGTGGCTATCACCGAGTCTTAACATGATCTGCCTAAAAATAGGTTGTAATTTTCGTCCCTTTTTTCCAATACCATCCCCCTTTTTTTACCTTACCGTCCCATCTTTAACACCCCTTTAAGACATTGTTATACCAAAATTTTTTACTAAAAATACTACATCGTTATTATTTCTTATTTGAATGTCCTATAGGTATTATGCAAATTCATTAAAAGTAAAAATGTAGAAGAGAATAAAAAGTTTTAGTGGTAAAATGGTAAGGAAAATTAAACTCGCAACTTTAACTTAAACCTCAGTTAAATAAAAAAAAAATTTGCTACTGACCATTTTTTCTTTATTTTGAATCATTAAGGCATTTGTCTATCAGATTAAAATGTTATTTTATCAAGTTTAATCTCACCAGATTTTTATTCCTGAAAGTCAAAAGATTGTGAGAATGCCCCATTTATGTATACAAGGTGAATCTAAACTCTTGGGCAAAACTTTAAGGGGTGATGGTACACATCAAGATAAACAATATTAAACAAGAAACTAAGGATACCTAATGTCTTCCGAAGGAAATAGGTGCTATTAAAGTTTAGTATCTCATTAAATGCTATTAAAAGCTTAGACTTAAACTTAAATTTTGAGTTTAAAATTTGAGTCGTTGGGAGTGGTTAAGTAGCGCAAACTGAACTGTGTCCAGGAGGGGGGGGGGGGGGGTTCAAATTTCAACTCCTGAACACAGTTCAGTTTGCGCTACTTAACCACTCCCAACGATTCAGATTGAGAGCTCAAAATTTAAGTTTAAGTCTAAGCTTTTGAAAGCATTTAATGAGATACAAAAAAGCAACGGTAAAAAATAATTGTTCGTTATTCCAATGTCTAAAGCACCCTCTATCGGCATTTTTATAACTTTATCTTTAAAATTTATTTTCAAGAAAACTCTGAGTTTTAGCGAAAACCGCAAACGAATCGACCAATTTTTCCGTTTTTTTTTTTTTTATAATCATTTGAAATTTTGGACCCGTTTGAAAAGTATATCACACACAATTCTAAATTATAGTTTTTTAAAGTAAATGCATTTTATTTTTCAATTTTTTGCTTCTTCAAAAGAAGTCAAAGTATGAAAATACATGAAATTTGTTTATACTATTTATATTTTCTAAGGTTTTAATTCACAATTTGATTTATTATTCCAAGATCACAAGGATATCACATATAGTAAAATATAATGAAATGCTCAAGAAAATAGCATACAAATCAAACAGCTATAGAGCATTTATCTTGTGCTATTCATTGGTATACTTCAACGCATGCGTCCTTTGTAACATGAACCACATCAAACCAATAGTCATTTACCTAGCAAAACTCTTCTAAAAGACTGTTAATTCTATGTTTCATGTAATTGATAATCGGAAAATACCACATATCGTAAGATTACAGAAAATTACTTCGTCGAAAAATGTTTCTGTTTTATATATTTACAAAAATGGAATATCTTTTAAATTAACATAAAAAATATATAATGCAATTCTATTTAAAAATACGTGTATATCTATTAAAATGTAAGGAATTTCTGCAGAACTCATAATGTACAGCATTATATGATACTTACTATTAAAGACGCTTCGCCTATTTTAAATGACAAATATTGAAAATATTTTTGAAATTTAATTATTTTAAACTTGGTAGCTAATATTTTATTAATTAAAATTTCACATTTTTATGCATAATAAATCTATGGCATAGGGATATGGCGTTTGATTATATTAAAGTCTTTAAAAGCTTTTCTCTAGATTTAGTAGCAAAACTCATATTACTTTCTTATTTAGGGATAAAATTTAACGACTCTAATTTGAAAAATATAAATAATTATGTTGTTTTCCCCCTTTTTACTTGAAAATAAATCAAGATATATCGATAAATTATCGTAAAAATATTGGTGAATTATTTATTCAGTGAATGTGATAAAGAGACGTTTGTCTAGATATCAGACTGGATCATTTTGTTGATTTAGAGAATGCCATTGTTTTTATTTTATTGAAAATAGTTTTACAGTTTAATTATTTTAAATTATATCTAATATTTAATTAATGAAAAATGCACATTTTTATGTATAATAAATCTATGACATATGAATATGGCGTTTGACTATTTTAACGTCTTTAAAAGTGTTTTTCTAGATTCAGTAGTAAGACTCGCGTGCATTTCTTATTTAAGGATAAAATTTAAAGACAATAATTTGAAAAGTCAGAATTATTACGTTGGCTTCCCTCATATTACTGGAAAATAAATCAAGATATATCGAGAAATTATCATAGAAATATTGCTGAATTATTTATTCAGTGAATGTGATAAAGATATTTTCTGATAAAGAAACATTTGTCCAGTTATCAGGCTCTATGATAAATTTGTTGCACATGAGAATGCACTTATTTTTATTTTACTGAACAATATTAAGTAAACTGATATGATTTGGTTTTCCGAATAAAAATAGAAAAGATTTTGTAGTGCTTGGATAGTTGATTCGTAGAAACCTATGTAGGAAAATCACAAATCTAACTAGACTGTTTACTGTTTTGTATCTTTTATTTTGGCGCCTTTAATAAACGCACCATAGATTGAAGAAAGCCGTAACATGCTTTATTGTGACGTCATGAAACGTCAAACGAAGCAGGCAAAACAATAAAAAGAAAAAAGAAAAGTGTCTAGTTAAACTGATGGCATCGAGCTCACAGGCTATTTGCATTAATTGTATATTATACTCTTATTTCAAAGAATAATGCGTTTCAAAGAATAGGGGCGTTAGCCAACGTTTCTCCCCTTTATACTTAACCAATAAACCTCCAAATCTGATCAGGAACGCGCCTTATCAGAATAAACTTGTATACCAAATTTGAAGCAAATCAGATAATTCTGCATGAAAAAGCCATTTCGCAAAATTAAGGGAGTGGTATTATCTCCCCCCATTTCCCCCTTTATGCTTAACCAATGAACCTTCAAATCTAATCAGGAAAGCTCCTTATCCGAATGAACCTAGGGAATTTTTAAAAAGTAAATTGGATAATTCTGCATGAAAACCCATTTATCTAAATTAAGGGGAGGGGACTTGACCCCCTTTTCCCCTTTTATACTTAACCAATGAACCTCCAAATGTAATGAAGGAACCTCCTTAACATAATAAACAGGTATACAATTGTAGAGCAAATCGAATAATTCTGCAGGATAAACCCATTTATCTAAATTAAGGGGGGATTAGCCCTTTCCCCCTTTTACACTTAACTAATGAACCTCCAAGTCTAATCAGGGAATCTCCCTAACATAATAAACCTGTATACCAAATTTGGAGCAAATCGAATAATTCTGCAGGAGAAATCCATTTATCCATATTAAGGGTGGGGGGGGGGGTGACTAGCCCTCCTTTCGCCCTTTTATACTTAACCAATAATCCTCCAAATCTAATCAGGGAATCTCCCTAATATAATAAACCTGTATACCAAATTTAGAGCAAATCGAATAATTCTGCATGAAAAATCCATTTATCTAAATTAAGGGTGGGGGACTAACCCTCCTTTCCCCCTTTATACTTAACCAATAATCCTCCAAATCTAATCAAGGCAGCTTCTTAACATAATAAACCGGTATACCTAATTCGGAGCAAATCTGCATGATTCTGCACAAATCTGCACAAATTCTGCATGAAAAACTCATTTGTCTAAATTAAGAAGGGGTTAGCCCCGTTCCTCCCTTTACACTTAACTAATGAACCTGCAAATCTAATCAGGGAATCTCTTTAAAATAATAAACCTCCATACCAAATTTGGAGCAAATCGAATAATTCTGCATGAAAAACCCATTTATCTAAATTAAGGGGGGGGGGATTAGCTCTCCTTTTCCCTTTTTATAATTAGCCAATAAACCTCCAAATCTAATCAGGGAATCTCCTTATCAGAATAAAACAGTATATAAAATATTTGAAGCAAATCGAATAATTCTGCATGAAAAAAACATTTATCTAAATTAAACGGGGATTAGCTCCCCGTTATCCCCTTTATACTTAACCAATGAAACCCCAAAACTAATCAGGGAATCGCCTTATCAGAATGAACCTAGCGTTGATAGCGTTAGAGCTAATTTCATTGGCTCGTGGACTTATTAATTATTTTTTGGTAATAATAAATAATAAGTCTTCGAGCCAACGAAATCGAAATATGCAAGTTGTTAGACTTTTTCTTCTTTGTTTTGCCTATAAATATAATATAAAGATATTTAAAATGCAAATTTAAAACATTTCAAAATACATCGTAAAAACCTAGAACGTTTTCAACCATTACAAGGACGTCGTCAGTAGGATATAAATGTTGTTATTATTTTCTTTGCGCTCATTCGAAAATTGTGCAGAAGGTCCAGATGGTATATCCCAGGGAGCCATCGTAAGAGAGTCAATTGAAATAATCGCTAAAAAAGATACAGCTTGTAAAGATGCACTGTCATACGATATCCGTGGTGTATGGAGATATTTGCTGCATAATAGATAAAAGCGCGTTTTGTTGAAAATTTGAATAACTTTATCTGGCACCTCATCTGACGTACAACATTTAAATTTAAATTACAATGTTTTCCTCTGAACAATTCTCGAATAGGCGCAAAGAAATTAATTACAACATTTAAATCCTACTAAAGACGGCCCTGTAGTGGTTGAAAACGTTCTAGGTTTTTCTAAAGTATTATGATATATTTTAAATTTGTATTTTAAATATCTTTATATTACATTTATGCACCTAAAAGTAATTTTTGTACAATTATTTGTGCTTTATGTATATTTCAATTATTGAACTCAAGGTGAATATAGCACTACAATTTTCATTTTCATTTATGCACTTTAACGTTAATTTAAGTACACTGGTTATCAAAAATTAAGGAAAAGTCACAAAATGCTAATTTTCAAATACGCGAACACTCAAAAGGAAATAATATAATTCGAGTAATTACTATCTCTATAACACAGCTAGCCCATATAACTTCTCTTTCAGGTCACTCATGGTCACAAGTGTCACAGTCACTACGGTGAAACAAAAAAAAAAAAAAAAGGAAATTCCATACATCTCATTATGAGTCTCAAATGATCACTATATGTGACTCCACTGAAAAGTCAGTGTGACTGCTGCTTTGTGACGAGTCACTATGTGACTTTACAATGTAGTTACATTGCGACTCTCATGTGACTGTCATTTGTAAACTCAATTTCAAAGTCATCGTAACGCTGCATTGTGATAAGTTACCAAATAATGTCACATTAAACTCACATGATGACTTTCAGGTGACAGAGAGACTACTGTGAAGTCACCATTGTGCTCTTTTGGGAAAAGTCATCATGTGACTTTAATGTGACATTAATTGGTGACTTATCACAATGAGGCGTTCACGATGACTTTGAAATTGAGTCTACAAATGACAGTCACATGACAGTCACAATGTAACGACATTGTAAAGTCACATGGTGACTCGTCACAAAGCAGCAATCACATTGACTTCTCAGTGGAGTCACATATAGTGATCATTTCAGACTCATAATGAGAATTTTTACACATTCTTATATTTTCACTTTTTCTATTGAATCAAACAATATGAAGTATTTTATTATCCTTTTCTTAAATTAATGATTAAAATAAATATTGCTTGAAATGGAGTAAAAAGATTTTTGAAAGATGTATTGAACTGCAAAACTTTGTTCATTTTACATTGAAAGTTTTTTCTGCAAGTGAAGAAGATATATTCAAAGATATCTTCGCACCTTTGGAGCAACGATAACCCGGACTTTATTTAATTGAGACTCTTTATCAAAACCGATATATGTTCGTGACCTAGTCCCATTAAAGACAATATACGTAGAAAAGAAGAATGTACCAAACAAAATTTTATGTATGGATTGGAAGAACACTCATCCCTTTAAAGTAATGGAATATATCTGGGGAAAAAAACTATTTAAAATTCAAAAAAGGGTGAAGCACATGTGAAGATGAAGCTCTCTTGTAGGTATATACCAGCTAAATTACCCAGCGTTTCCCGAAATATTAAAAATGGTTGTTTTGAAAAATCAATTTCAAAATTAAACATACTGTATAGTCCCATCCCTTTTAATGATTGCGTGTTAATTTACGCAATTTCCACTCTTTTTTAGGGTTCCGAACTTAAAAAGTAAAAACGGAACCATTATAAGATCACTCCTGTGTCTGTCCGTCTGTCTGTCTGTCTGTCAAAGCCATTTTACTCGTAAACTATGGAACGTGGAAAGTTCAAATTCGGGGAAATAATAAAGACCATTGACCCACATATTTTCAGATTAATAAACATTCATTAAATATATTTAGTAAAAAAGTAGAGGGGCTAAATATGCTACTAGCAAAAAAAAAAAAAAAAAAAAAAAAAAAAAAAAAATCTTTTCCTTGTATATCATGTGGGGTATCCAGTGAAAGCTTTTGTAACGCTGAACTCAAAAATACATTCATTTTAATTTTAGGTGTTATATTTTCAAAGATATTGTTGAAAATGTAGCGCAAAAATATGTTCCCACCATCTAATTCCGAATCTACTGAAACTAAAATTATGAAAAAATTAGAGGTAGTAGACGTTAATATAAACCTTGCCGGAAAATTATAGCGATTACCCTAGGTCGCATAGTTTTTGAGTAATTAGCATTTTTCTGTTATACACAAATTTCGATTTACGGGCATTCAGAAAAATTGTTGAGCATCGCTGAATATACCTATCGTTGAAGAAGAATAAAAGCATTGTTGATAATGATTTTCGATAAAAATCATCGGTAATTAGCTGAGATATTAACCCTTAAAGGTAAGGTCAGTTTGGACATACACAAGGACAGGGGCGGCGTACTCTATGCCTAGTTGAAAACTAGTAACAGTATAAAAGCAATAAACGTCAAATTGTTAAAAACATACTAATTTAAGGGGTCTCGGGACTCTAAAAAGTGGAAAAAAGAAAAAAAAGACCATTTTTCAACATTTAATGTCTTAAAATGTATATGATTTTAAAACACAATTTTAATTGGGATGAAAGATATAAGTATGTTCTTTCGTTTCATGTATTTAAAAAGTTACAAGATACAGAATTAGTATTTATAGGGGGCTCGAAACTGTTAGACATTTGTCAAACAAAAAATTGGCATAACAGTTTACGCGCAGGATTACAAAATAAATATTGCAACTAGAATGAAAATTTTGGTGCTTACTTATACTTCAGATTGTAATAATTTCCCTGAACTTAAATAAATTTGTATTTAAAGCATTTTTATATTTTTAATGTAATGTTGCATTTAGCTAATACAAAATTTTGAAAATTTCAACAGTAAAATCACTTAAAAAAATATTTTTTTGAACACTAAAAAGGAAATTTTACGTTCAGTTTATACAGACTAACATGAAATATATGTTTTGAAAATTTCATAAAAAAAATATCCAGAAGTTTTTGAAGTATCCTGCGTGTTATGCCCCAAAAACGCCATTTCGAAAATAATGACTTTAAAGTTTCGGAAACGCCGCTTCAGCTATTGAGCGGGTATAATTCTAAAAGCCAAAACTCCTGTTCTAATGGGAATTTCAAGGAAACAATTATATCAAAATATTCAGAAAAGATAGAAGTTTAACATCTAAAAAAATTAAAATTTCTTAAATTTTGAAGCTTTAAGAATCTTGCGACCACTTAATCCTTTCCGGTACGGAGTAATTCTATTCATAAACTTATGAAATAATGGACTGACACCAGAATTTATAAACGAATTTATTAGAAAATGCGAACTTGCTTATTTTCACGTACATAATAAAAGGAAAATTTTAATTAAATATTCTTAGTGCCGTTTATCTGTTTTGGAATTAAAATTAGGTGTCCGTTTTTTAAGGGCATCGCCCTCGAAAGATTTAATTAGAATGAATCGCATAAATACTGTGGGATTCGCGATATTTTGCATTGATTGTATCTCTCAATACGCCCTGAGTGACTTTAAAACTTAATTAAACACCTATCTGGAAAAACGCGGTACTGACCAAGGTGGCGTTTTGCAACTTTGAGACCTCAATTCGAAGCGCGCTTAGCACAATGCCAAATTTAAACGTTGAACAAAGGTTTTGTTTTAGCTACACTGCAGAAATAAAGGTTATTACTACGCTGAACTTAGTTTCATGAAATGCCAAATGAAGTTTAACTATGCACTGCTTTTATTGTCAGTACCGAATTAAGTTCATCATAAGCAGATTAGGATAATATTAAAAAAGGAGTTATACGAATAGCTATATTTGATATTATTTAGGTTCCATATGTCTTTGAACTTTCATAGTATACTCATTTACACTTTTCTAATATATACAGTTATACCCAACCCTACGTTGTATCGTTTTTTACAAAGTCTTAGTATTCTTTTAGCAACGTTTTTTTTTTTTTTTTTTTTTTTTTTTTTTTTTTTTTTTTTTTTTTTTTTTATAATTCAATTACAAATTCATATATTTATTCTACGGAACCCTCTATATGCGAGTAATGCTCGCACTTGACCGTTTATTTTCATTTAATCCGTAGGACAGGTTACCTATTTACTTAGTAAATATAATCTATGATCTGGATTGAGACCGGGTTTAAAACCTTTTGATGAAAAGTTGTTTCCGAGTATTTTGTTATTTAAATAATTTTTCATGATTAAAGAAAAATGGCAAGTACAAAAATTCTATGAATTTTATTTTAAAAAAAATCTGAAAATTTTATTTGCGATTTATTTGTAGCTGGATTTTGAATTCTTATACAGAAATATGTTCTTATATCTGCTTCTTCCTGATTTTTCAACCAATTTCTTATATCTGCTTCTTCCTGATTTTTCAACTAATTCTTTTATAATCAAATGGAATTAGAATATGCAAGGTGCTCGTTTGGTGTGAACTCCTTCGAATTTAAAGCAATTTTTGATTTGCCTTAAATTAATATTTGACTAAATTATATATGTTTAACAGAATTTAGTAGAATATTAAAATAATTTAACAGTATTATATTTATTATCATTTTATCAGATATAAAACTTTATAGATTCCTTTTAAGTTAAAACAAAAGTAACGTTTTCATGGAATTTTTAAATGCAAATACAGACATTATTATGATGAAATATGTGAGCTTCTTGTTTAACCGTGTGTGTCGTATAATCGAGCGTCGGATAATTCGTAGTTTACTGTATTAGCTGTAGAATGTTCTCTTGTCACGTGATGGTCCCAAGAACCATTTCCGTAATTTCAGTCGAATTCCGCTGAACAAAATTTCAGTTATAAAACACAACACAGTTTACTTCACAGAAATTTTACAACTTAAATTCACTTTTCTTACAAATGGAAAGTAATTTCAATAGAACGAATGCATTTTTACTTTTCCGAGGTGTTCGTCTTTGTAACTGTGTATTTTACCGTTAGTTTTGTTTTAACTTAAAAAGAATTCTATAAAGCTTTATATATGATAAAAGGATAATAAATAATGATAATACTGTTAAGTTATTTTAATATTTTAGTAAATTATAATATATATATATAATTTAGTCAAATATTCATTTAAACAAATTCAAAAAGTTCTTTAAATTTGGAAGGGTTCACATCAAACAAGCACCCTTGCATATTATAATTCCCATTGATTATAAAAGAATTAGTTGAAAAAGAAATAAAGAATATTTACCTTGTTTACAGGGCATCAGACTTTGCTGATTCGCATAACTGACTTGCACATTACATGAGCTACATTTGGGACTTTCTTGACTTGCCCGTCTACTTTACAAGCACAGCTACCAAAATTGAAGAAACATATTTCGGATTGCAAAATTTATTTAATAAAATACCCCCCCCCCTTCCCTCCCTCCCCCAAAAAAGCATTTTGTGAATTTTAATATTAAAAAAAAACCCCTATAATATCCATTTGAGTAGAAATAGCCTTTTTTGAATTTATATTTTTAAATATAAGCTTAGGAATCATCTTCATACTGAAATTGTAGCAAACTTTGAAATTTCCTATACGAAGACCTACTTTTGACTTAATATTTTGCTTTTCCAGTAAAGTTACCTTAGCATACAAAACGAGAAGTTCATTCCGCTAAATCATTTAGGAATTATGAAGGTTTCAAGTGTGCAAATCTTAAAGTTAAATTCAGTTGTAATCTTAAACTTTCACTATGTGCAAAACTACTTAAAAGATGAGACAATATAAAAAAGATGTTAAATTATTTTAATACATTCGTACTTTCAACTATAAAAAACATAGTCTTCGTCAGAGAAATATAAGAGATACAATTGTTATTGTAGTCTAATTTTCAAAATTCACGTAGATGGTGACGAAAGGAGTGAAAATGAAAGTTAATTTTTAGATAACGAAAACATTGGGAAAATAAAACATGGATATAGGGAAGTGGAATATTATTCGTTTTATGATTATTTAAGCAAACTGAGCCAAATTCTGTGTATGTTGTAGGATAAAACGTCATTGCAAACAGTATTTTCTTTAGTAATAATTTCTATTGATTCGCGGATGATTAAATCATGATAATTCTTTGAGGGATATATAATTTTTGCGTCTTCGAAATTAACTTGTATATTCTGCTTCTGGTTAAGTCTTGACAGGGCTGTTGTAGCTCGGTTATACTTTAAATCTCTCAAATGTCCTTTAATATGGACTTTACGTGAAGTCATTCCTATGTATTCGAGATAAATATTTTCTGTTTTCAGTGGAATTATATATACTCCAGAAACTTCATCTTCCGGGATCGGGTCTATTTTGGCACTAATTAGATTTTTCAATTTTAAGTAGTTTTGCACATAGTGTAAGTTTAACTTTTTAAAGATGAATTAAGCATTTCTATTTATTTATTCAGTTGTAATCGTTTCAAAACAAACTGAAATACCCGTACAGGTAGTTTTTAAATAATAACTAAAAAACTACTTAGCGGAATGTGCTGTTATTTGGGAATCGAATATTTGAAGCTTCTAGAAATTGGTTTCTGTTCGAAATTTTGCAGGTCTCAATTCATATTTCTTTCTCGAAAATTAATTTCAAACTATACTTTTTTTCGAAGTAAATTTTTGAAAAACTTATAAATTCTAACCTAGGAAGTTTTAAACATAAATCGAATTCTAGGAGCTTGAAATACGCGAATCCAAAATGACAACTTATTCTGCTAAGTAGTTCTTTAGTTGTGCTTAAAAAGATATCTGCATTGCAGCCTGTTTTACAACGATTGGAAATGTATTCAGCATTAGAAATTCCAAACTTTAAACTTTCATAATTCCTAAACTACTATATCGAATCACTCCCCGTTTAATATCCTAGTGTAAAATATGCTGTGAAAACCAAATATGATATCAAAATTAGGTGTTTGTACTGGAAATTAGATATTTTTCCACAATTTCAATATCAAGACGACCCATTAAGCTTTTTCAAAAAATATATATATTAAAAGAAGACATAATTTCCAGGTTTCTTTGGGACAATTGGTGTCGAGTAGTCTCTCTTTCTCTTTTTTTCTCCTGGAGGACTGCATTTTTATTCCTTGTGGTATTTATTTAATTTCACTTATTAAAATATAAGCGGTCAAGTGCGAGTACTACTCGCGCTCAGACTATTCCGTACAACAAATATTCGAATTATTAACTGTATTATTAAAAAAATCGTGACTAAAAGAATAATAAGACTTTGTAGAAAACTATACAACTTCGGGTTGGGTGTATCTGTATATACTGGAAAAGTATGAATGGGTGTACCATAAAAGTTTAAAGCGATATGAAGCCTAAATAATATAAATATCGTTATTCTGTATAACTCTTTTTTTTATGTTATCCTAATCTGTCTATGATGAACTTAATTCGGCACTGACAATAAAAGTAGTTCATATTTAACTCCTTGCGCACTTGCACTGTTAGCGGATGTATGTCACTAGCCATCAGTGTTGCCGAATGTGGCAGATTTTTTTTTTTTTTTTTTTTTTTGGAAATTTTGAATTAACAGCACAAAAATTTAATTGATAATTTTCCTTTTCCTTTATTTATGGAAAATCAATTTTCTAGTAAAACAAAAATAACAGTTCAAACTTTCTGGTGAGAATTCGGAATGTCTAATTAAAGAAATCAGCCTTATCAGTATTGTCGGAAATGGCCAAAATAGCATGACGTACGATGCGTACGTCATAGAGCGCGAGAGGTTAAACTTCATTTGGCATTTCACAGAACAAAAAATCAGCGTAATAAAAATCTTTTCTTTTTAGAGTGTAGCTAAAACAAAACCCTTGTTCAAAATTTAAACATGGCATTGTGCTAAGCGCACTTCCAAAGGAGGTCGCAAAGTTGCAACGCCGCCTTGGTCCGTGCCGCGTTTTTCCAGGTAGGTTTTTAATTAACTTTTAAAGACACGGGAGGCACATTGAGAGATTCATTCAATGCAAACTAGCCTCGAATGCCATAGTATTTATGAGATTAATTCTAATTAGTCTGATTTTAACAATTTGACGTTTAATGCTTTTCAACTGCTACTGGGCATTGCATTACACAAATATGTGATTAAAAGTTGCTATTTGGGCTTTAGAAGCCTATGATACATAGCGTACGCCGCCCCTGTCATTAAGTATGTCCAAACCGTCCGTGTCTTTAAAGGTTAATATCTCGAAAAATTACCGACGATATTTTTCGAAAATCATTATCAATAATGCTTCTATACTGTCTGCTACTTTCTGCTACGATAGGTACCTCAAGAGCTCCTCAACTCCTTTGGTGAATGCCTGCAAATAGATATTTGTGTGCAACGGAAAAATGCGTTTTTCTCAAAAACTATGTGACCTAGGGTAATCGCTATAATTTCCCTGCAAGGTTTAACTTAACGTCTACTACCTCTAATTTTTCATAATTGTAGTTTCAGTAGATTCGGAAATAGATGGAGGGGGGACATATTTTTGCACTTCATTTTCGACGATATCTCTGAAAATATAATACATAAAATTAAAAGAAATGTATTTTTGAGTTCAGCGTTACGAAAGCTTTCACACAATACCCCCACGCGATGTACGGAAAAAAGTTTTTTTTTCAAGTAACTTAATTAGCCCAGGTACATTTTTCCTAAATATTTTTGTTGAATGTTTAATAATCTGTAAATATGTGGGTTAATAGTTTTTGTTATTTCCCCCAATTTGAACTTTCCACGTTCCATAGTTTACGAGTAAAATGGCTGGGACAGACTTGCAGACAGACACAGGAGTGATCTTATAATGGTTCCGTTTTTACTTTTTAAGTACGGAACCCTAAAAAATATTTTGCTTAAAATATGTTTATTTCATTTGAACAAAACTGGATAGCACACTGTAAAAAAAAAGAAAAAAAAAGAATTCTACAGATGTAAAAGTTACAGAAATCTGTTTGCTTACTAAATTTTTTTCTGTACGCTGTACAAAAAAAATATGTAAATCTACAAAACTAGTTTTTGTAAAGCTTAAAAAATCTGTAGCTTTACAAAAGAATCTACTAAAATTACAGAAATCTTACTAAAATTTTATCTGTAACCCGGAGATAATTACATGAATTTTTGTTGTTGCAGTTACATAAAAAGCTCTAGGCATCCCAGTTTCTAAAAAACAATCATTAGTAACTTCACAGATTTTTTTTTTAATTTACAGTGCAAACGTATATCTGTTACATGAATTTTTGTTGTTGCTGTTACATAAAAAATTCCAGGCATCCCAGTTTCCTAGAAAATTCTTAGTAACTTTATAGATTTCTTTTTTTTTACAGTGCAGTTATGTACGTGCTAAAAGAGTTTGACTGTGATGTTACTGTTTTTCCATATTTGTGTCCCTAAAGTAGTTTATATTCCTTCAACATTTGTTAAAAGGAAAGTGATGGTTAAAAGAATTTATTACACTTTTTAGATCAAACTGATAAAAAATGTGGAAACAGTTAATTGGTTAATCAGATAGCACACAACGATCAGTTGGTACAAAATAAAACAAATTTTTGTAGAAAATTCAAGCTAGTTTTAATAATTTGAAGCTTTTCAAAATGTATACTGTATATTTTTTAACAATATATGAATTGAAAAGAAACCCAGTTTTGCGACACTTATAGTGTCATAAATATTTAAAGTTCTTTTTAATTAGTTATCCTTATAATATATTATTATAGTTATTTACACTTACAATATGCGGAATTTCATGCATTTAAAATTTTACGTTTTCTTCTAAAACCATAATATTTATTAATAATGATTGAATCATTACGGTTGCGCTGAAATCTGTGTGTTTAAGATATTAAATTAATGAATATTACCGAACAATTATTCTTTAAATTTCTCTACTGCTGAAATTTACAATGTTCTTAATCATAAATATAATTAAATATTTGAAATTTAGAAGTTTATTCTAATTTTTATACTATAAAATCTTATGTTGAATTTAACAATTTATTCATTTTGAAATTAAAAAATATCATCTGATATATTTCCAGTTTATAACCTGTAATCTATGTAAAATTATTTATTCTACTTTTAAAAAGTACAATAAACAATACATTAGATAGAGTTTGTTTAAATAACGAAAAATGGAGAGCGATTACATTTCTATCTTTAAATGTGTGTATTTTAAGAAGAACTGCATTTTTAAGCATGATTGAATTGATGTGATGTGAAAGCTTAGATTAAATTTTATAACAACATTTTCTTAATAAATAGTAATGGATATCTCGCGACGGTTGCATATTTTTTTAATCATTTATTTTCCCTCATTCGTAATTTTTAAAATAATCAAATAAATTAATGAAAAGATTTAGATAAAATATTATATCACGAATATTTCCACTTACATTTGCTTCTTTATTTTTGCGATAAATAACTTCAATTGCGTGCTCTTGAAATATGAATAATTTTTTTTGCAATATTTTTCCAAATCTATTTTATTATAATCATTTACTTCTTACTGTGATTAATATTAATATTTTTAAAGTAATGCTTAATTAAACAGCGGAATTCTCAAAATATTTACTACTTAAATATATTACAAAATTTTCAAAAATAAAGAAAAATAGTAGGAAGTATATCGTAAAACATTATAGAATTAAGATTTTGTGTTGCATTTAATAATTAATCTTTGTAATAAATATCCTGGGATTACTGATGTTTTTATTATAAATCGTTCTGTACAAAGTATATTTTGAAATCTAATTTTTTCTATATGCAAAATATTCTTTATCCAAAACTGTATGATTCAGTCGCCTGTCTTCCACGCTACAGATCGCGAGTTCTGCTCCAGGCTGAGCAAGGTTCACTCAACCGTTCATCCCTTCGGGGTTGATAAAATGAGTACCAAGCTTGCTTGGGAACTAAACACCGAGGGTCTCGCGTTGGGCTGACTACCCGGCCGGGGCACATGCTACATAGCACCTCAGAGCCCAGGGTCAAGTAAACAGAGTTGGGCATTGTAGGCCCTGATCCTGCATGGATCGTACTGTCATGTCACCGAGTAACTCTGACGTCATACTGAGATTTGCAACACCTGACCAATAAGTGTTTCTTTTACTGTTTTTTTTTTTTTTTTTTTTTTTTTTTTTTTTTTTTTTTTTTTTAGAATTTTTAAAAATCGCACAATTTTTCCATCGTCCGACTAGGAAAACAATGTTCTTTCAATTGCAATTTGTCAGAAAACTTTCTCAATTTACCGATTTTTTATGTCTTTTATAAGCATTTTTTTAAAAATCTATCCCTATCACGTGCATCTCGATTACGAAAGAGTAATCCGTTTGCATTTTAAACAATACAAATAGTTTAGTATTTGTGCCCGGGCTAATATTCCATAAGGAATTAAAACTTCGTCAATAAATAAATAAAATAATATAAATAAAACGCAAATTTAGCACACATTTCATCACATTTCACCGCTGAAATTATAAGAATAAATTAAAAAATAAATTAAAAAAATCAAAAAACCCAACTGCGTAAAAAGCGAACAAAAAGAGGAAAACAAGATGACGTAGGAAAATAGTAGAGTGTGTAATGGAAATCCTTTTTTCTTTTACTTAAGTAATTGCAGTTGGAGGCATCAGATTCATGTTTGGGTATGTACTGTGGCTCCTGTTGCCTACATGTTTGCCTACGATTGCAATTACTTAAGTAAAAAAAAAAAAAAAAAAAAAGGATTTGCATTCCACACTCTGCTATTTTCCTACGTCACCTTCTTTACCTCTGTTTAGTTCCCTTTTATGCGCAGTCGGCTTTTTTGAATTTTTGAATTTAATTTTCTTACTGACGACTTTTTAGTTTATATTACTGACCTATTTTTTATTTAGTTACTTGTATGGATGACTTTTAAGTTGTGTTTAATATTTAGTTCGTATTTATAAACTCTGTTTTGATGAGGCCTGTAGATATCTATGAAGGTTAGAGTTACAGTTAAGCTAGAGATCCCACCTACACAACTTTCAGGTTGAAACGGAGCTTCTGATTGTAAAATAGTCGAGGAAACATCATCTTCATTTTGAAAGACCTATCCGATGATATGCCACTCAATATGGTGCGTAATTTTTTTTTCGTCTCTACCGCCATTTTGTATTTTATGGCCAACATTTTGTATTTAGGAAAACCTGGCTTATAACCATCGAATTGTTAAGACGAATCGATAGAGACTTCTTTCATTAAAATCCATAAATTCGTTGCGATGTTTCGAGGGTATAAAGAAATTCACATACCCACATAATACCCAGATACGCTTCAAACACATAACCCTTCTTGGCAGCCGGATAAAAAGAATGCTGCAAGCAGCGAAATCTTTTGTGATTTCTTCGGCTATTAACCTCTTGTTTGCGGATAATACGATAATATCGCTTTTTGATACATTTCGAAACATTTATTGAATATATTATTGATATTTTGCACAGAAAAATATCTTTTTGTAGTTAGTGAACAATCTAAAACAAATATATTAAATGTAACTATATGTATATATATATATATATATATAAATATATATATATTTGAATTTTCAATAAAAAGAAAGTAGTTTTCACCTATATTCTGTAACCCGGGAATACCTAATTGTATCCAGTAGTTTTCATATTTTTTTTAAAAAACAAGGTTTTCAAATAAGATTTCCTGGATGCATCACAATAATTCCCTATGTGGGATGTCATCTTCGGGAACAATTTACAAATACTTCAAGGAACTATCACTTATACCGACTTTCCAGTGTATTTATTTATTTATTTTATTTTATTTTATTTTATTTTTTTTTTGTCTAGATATACTATACGTACTTAAAAAATACTTACTTACACCATTCTGCCTTTAACCCCTTAATTGATTTCATTTTCTTTTGACACAATATACTAAAAATATGGACAAAATAACACTTTTCCGTACTAAAATATCTGCCTTGTAAAGGATGCTTTTTTTTAGAGCTTTGATTTTGAAATCGGCAATACTATTACTAGTCATAGTCAATTTGGCAGCTGACAGATGATTTGTGCTCAGTATATCTTGTCATTGTGCGAAACACCACCAGTTTATTGAGGGAGAGATTTGGTGAGCACACAATTTCGCGTAATTGACCTGTGAACTAGTTTCCATGGTAATGAGATCTGACGCCAATAGATTATTTTCTGTGGGGTTATGTGAAGTCGCTGAGCGACGCCGATACACAACAGACGATGGACCGTTTAGGAATCAACATTTGCCGCATTTTTTCTGATATACGACTCCAGCTTCTCTATAAAGTAGTCGAAACTCGGACTTCTTGATTGCGTTTCATTCGAGCCAGCCGCGGCGTCCACATGCCCGAAATAACCTTTAAACGCTAATGGCATAAAATTATTTATTTACATTATTTTTATGTGCTTTATTTCGTTTTAAATTTGTAAACCTGTAAAGAAACACCCTTTATAATAATAATAATAAAACAAATTGTCCGCCAATTAACCCCTTGAGGGGCGGTGTGATAAAATATATCCCACCTACGATTAATGAAGATTTGCACCGGAAAAATTTTATGAAATTTTACTTTTCTAATTTTGGTGGAAAAAAGTCGTAAAATTGCTTTTCCTTATTTTGAAATAATTTTTTTCTAATTTTCCGGTGGGAATTCAGCATTACACAAACGCAGTACACAAACCCCCTCAAGGGGTTAAGAAAGCAAAAATTTCCGTTAAAATTAGTCAAAAGCTTTTAGTAACAAAGTAAACAAACTCTTTCTGCCCGAGTGAAGTTCGGGCAAAACAGTAAATGATTCAATCCGGAAATTTTTCCGATTAGATAAGGCAAAATTTAGAATAAAAAAATAACTGGTGGGAATGATCAAGGAGAGTTAATTAGACGGAAAAATGCATACCCGATGAAATCTCGGGTTGCGCAAATTTTGCTACTTTTACGTTGCCCGAGAAGCTCTCGGGTTGCGGAGCGAGAGGATTAAAGGTCTCTATTGTATCTTAAATATTTCAATAAGGATATTTTAGCACAGTTATAACCATAAAAATTATCGAGAAAAAATAATTGGAAAACACATTGAATTTTGCATTTTGAAAATATTGCGATGTAGTAGGATACAGGTAGTTATCGTCTCTCTTATGTTTACCCAAGTTTTACACGTTTAGCTACACATAGACAGAGCGTAAAGATGGCATCAACTAGAAAGCTTCAACAGGATATTTCTGAAATAATTAGCTGTTCAATTGGTAATGAATATTTTATGTCGTATTTTGTAATTTACCTATATAGTTAATGTTAAGAGATGTGTATGCACGCCATGCGTGCAGTTTATTATATATTAAAAAAAATCATTTTATTGAAGAAATATTTTTCTTTCAACTATTGGATTATTCAAAGAAATTACACAGTTAATCTTTATATTTATTCACTTTTTTAAAACTTCTAACAAAGAAAAAAAAGACTAAATTAACTTAAAAATTTGAAGAAATACCGGCTTGAAAATTTGATTCAAGAAATACCGGCGTTCCAGAATTATTTTTTTAGTTTATTATACTAATAACTAGTCTAATGAACTACTCATTGAGACTAAATATTTAATATTTTATCTTGGCATTCCTTAAAATTTCTTACTATAAAATTAATGATATAAAACG
This sequence comes from Maratus speciosus, assembly GCA_963932465.1. NCBI lineage: Eukaryota > Metazoa > Arthropoda > Arachnida > Araneae > Salticidae > Maratus > Maratus speciosus. Next base: position 295,123,226 of record OZ010791.1, read on the forward strand.
AATAGAAAACGTAGATTAAATCATGGAATGGGAAAAATCCCCTGTTAAATTAATGACCACTCAGAAAGACTACGTGTTTAATGTTTCTATATATGAATTTTATAAAATTTCTAATTATAAAAAAAATCTGAAATAAAATGAATGGAAAAATATTTAACTAATATTATTAATTTTCATGAATAGAAAAAAAATAATTAATAATATTAATTTTTATGAATGGAAAAAATTGAATTAATATTATTAATTTTATGAATGAAAAAAAATTAAATTAATATTATTAATTTTTATAAACAATTCTAAACAATTTTGGACTATTACACCATAGACAATCAAAATTTAAATAAATGAGATGTGAATAAACCACAAATTTTTTCGTATATTGTTTTACAAACATATAATATAAACTAAAAACCTTAAAATATTCAACAATTTCAGCACACTTCCGTGGCCATCCTCAGGAATATAAACGAATTAAGCTGGATAAATAATGACAAAACCTCCCCTTACAGAAAATCGTACATATGGGGAAAAACAATCAGCCCGAAGACGGGGAAAAGTTACAGATTTTACCGGCGCCATATGTTGAGATATAATGATAATACAAATCTTACAAAAGACCTTGTTACCATCTTCATGTGAAAATAGCAATGAATTACATAACTCAAAGTTAAATATTTTTTTAGGATATTTAACAAAAGTTTCGGAGCATTGTAGGACATATTATCATTACCTACTTCATGCTTTCTTAATAAAATTTCTATTGATTCTCTAATTAAATTCTTATGTGTGACATTGCCCGAAAAAACAATGCTAGCACTCTCAAAATCAACATAGCAATTATAATTATTGAGACAAAATCTTGACAGGGCTGTAGATATTTTTGATGTTTTATATCATTGCAATGCTCTTTTAACCTTTCCACAAACTTCCCCTTAGTCATACCTATATAATATTTCCTACTATTGTACTCACTTGTAATGGATATTTCATATATGCCGGCTCGAAATCTGAGTGGAGTGAGTATAACGGGAAAGCCGGGGTGATATATATAACGGCTTCCCCGTTATATATTCATTTAATACCCCCTCCCCTCCCCCCCTCGAAAATCAACATTAACTCTAATTATTCATTTTTTTGTTTTTTTATCATTATCCCCCCCCCCCTCCTCAAATAATATATTAAGTTTAAATTTGACATTTTATACTTAATTCCGTACTTCTGATTTCATTCTGATTTCGTACTTCTGATCTCCCCCCCCCACCTCACACTACTGTAAGTTGCATTTATACTTTAAAAGTTCGTTTTAAATGCATGCATCACTCTTATCAGACATTTCCTTTCTCTTTTAACTTTACACAGACGTGTATAGAAATAAATCTTAACCGCAGTGATTTTCCGTTGAGATAAAAAAAAAAAAAAAGAATAAATTAGAAATGAATTTCCGTGGCCTCTCAGCGGACAATATGTAATGCATATTTTATGAGTAACACAGAACTGCGCATTAAATTTTTCTCATCCTTTTGGCTTGCATTCCTATTAATTCCCACTCTTTATTTTGTCAGATAACGACCATATGCCCTTCTGACTAATACAGACTATTGTTAAATTGTAACGTACATGTAATATCACGTGTTTAGCTATTCCTTCAGTTACCCCGACTAACCACAAGAATTTTATTAACTAGCAATCCTATAAGCCCGCCATGGCGTATAATTTAATTCAATGTCAAGTTTCGTGAATTTTACTGATTACTTTGTCTGCTCCATCCGTATTATTGCCAATATTTTGTATATGGTTGTCTTAAGCTCGCCAATGTGTGAGTAATTGTAACAAATACTTTATCACTACTGCTTCTGATCTTGAGCGTTACAGACGTCAGCGTTCCCCCTTGTGGGGCCCGCCCCACCGGGCAATCTTGTTAACTTCTCCCCTCTTCTCTGTATCTGCACGGCCATCCCTTTAAAAGTTTCCATAATAAATGAAGTTAAGTCCTCTAAAATTTTGTGTTGGAGTTTTTACAATGGCCGTGAACCTGGGTAGACGAAACCACCTTCATAGTGAGGTCCAAAATGTTACGAGTAAATTCATTAAACTGGGAGGGAGGGCGGAAGCTATGAAAGTTAAAATTATATTAAAATTAATTAAAATTTTTCTGAGTCTTTCAACCATAATAGGTGCATACTGATACTTCCTAAAAACTCTCGTGGATAAATCCACATCTCTATGTTGAACCAAAGGGCTGTCCAACTTCCTGATGATTCTATTCATGTACCCAATAGGGAAATCATGATCAATAGCAATTTCTCTGATAAAATCAAGTTCGTTATACAGCTGAATGTCAGAAAAAACACAAAGGCTCGTTTTATAAAAGAATTGAAGGCGACGATGCGATAATTAAATGGGAGGGACGCATTAAACGGGATAACTGAGTTTAACTTAACATGTTTCCTATAAACTGAGTGGATCAATCCCAGATCCTCCTTTGTAATTAGCACATCCAAAAATGGTAAAGCGGAATTTTCCTCCTTTTCTAAAGTAAATTTTATATTATTATCAATTTCGTTAATTGCTGAAAGGAATTCAAATAACGCAGGACGACCTTGTTCCCATAAAATGAAAATGGTATGAACATACCTTAACCAAAGCGATGGTTTCGGATCAAATTCATTCAGAATCAAATTCTCTAAATGTCTTAGTTTGAATTACGCTGAAATGACAGATATCGGGGACCTCATTGGCGCCCCTTTTGACTGCCTGAAAAAATTATTATGAAAAACAAAGACCTCACTAAAGATAATTAAGTTAAGTGCAGCTTTCAATGCTATCTTGATATTACTACTCAGATTTTCACGTTTGTCAATTGAAACTCCTATACAACTAATAATTTTCTCTGTGTCAAAGGAAGGATTTTTTTTAATACTTTTTATTTGAATATTTTTTTATTAATTTTTATTTGCAAAATACTGTATGAATTTTGTTTATTAAACTAGTAATCCACTAAATGAGACTATAGGTTATTATTTTTTTTTATTTTCTCGTTTTTAGGAATTGAAATTAAATAAATGAAACAGCTTTTGTCTTTTATTAAATTGCATATTGTATCACAAAAATAATAATATTGTTTAGGATTTTTTAATAAAACTACATGTTTCATTAGTATTTTTATGCTTTTACAAGAAATATTATTATAAACATAATGAAATAAATGTAACACAAAAATATTAGCTTTCTATATATTAATTGCATAAATACCCCATTAATATTGTTTAATAAATTAATGGACTCCTCAGCGGGCGTCACGTTGAACCTTTACATTTATTCCTGTTATAAGAATTCTAATTATAAATTTACAAAATAAAAATAACGTAAAAAATTTATAAAATCACACACTTGATTACAAAAATATGTTAATACGTTGTTCATAAAACTAATGAATTATTTAAAATTATGTTTCGACATTATATTTATACTCTTTATAAAAAATATATTATAAAAGTAAAACTAAATTAAGGAAAAAAAGTTACAAAAAAGAAAAGAAAAAGAAAAAAATACTTTCCTTACATTTTAATTTTTATTATATTAATATTGTTTTCTAAATTAATGACCTGTTAAGTGAGACTGCATTTTCATTTATTCCCTTTATAAAAAATTCTAATTATCCAAATAATAAAATAGAAGTAACAAAAAAATTGCTGAAGCCATACATTTGATTAAAAAATACTAATTCTGGTTCATTAAAATGATGGGTTACTTTGTACAACTGCATATTTCATCTTTACATTTATGCTTTTTATCAGAATTATAATTATAAAAGTACTGAAATAAATGCATTGTAAAATCATAGACCCAATTATAAATTTGATTATAAATTGTATTGTAGTCATATTATTTCTTTATTTAATGGACTACCCAGTGAGACTGTATATATATAATTTCTATTCCTATGCATTTTAAAATCATTCTAATTATAAAAATATAGAAATAAAAGTAGTGTAAAACCTAGATTAAATTATAAATTTCATTTCAAATATATCATTTAAATGTTATGTATTCAACTAATGTAATACCCAGTGGAATCACACAAACTTCATCCTTTAGTTGCTTATTTTAGAATATTTGTCATTAAAAAATAATAAATGTAAAAGGAAACCTTGTTTAAATTATAAATTTGATTAGAAAATATCATAGTTTATTAATTAATAGAATACTCAATGAGACTACAAATTAAATTTTTCGCTTATGCATTTAAAAAAATTACTAATTATAAATATAATAAAATAAAAGTTCTAAAAAACATAGACGAAAATATAATATAGTTTAGAAAAATATCGAAGAAAATTGGGGAAAAATTATCCTAAAAACCTATATTGCTTATTAAACTATTGGTGATATTGGATATTTAGCCTTTTACTTACGCGCTTTTTGGGATTTTTAATAAAAAATTAATAATAATAATAAAAGAAAAGTAGTAGAAAAACCTAAACTATACACTTGATTCGAAAAATATGGAGGCCTATCGTAAAACTATCGTAAAAACCTAAATGTCTTATCTATTGGTGATATTAAGTGTTTAGCTTTTTATTTATGCGCTTTTTGGGAACTAATTATAAAAAAAATAAATGAAAGAAAAGTATCAGAAAAGCCTAAACTATAAACTTGATTAGAAAAAATATCGTGGCCTAAAAGAAAAAAAAAACTCATTAAAACGAAAAAAATAAAATAAAATGATAGGTGCGGGAACACACTGCGAGTTCTCCACCTGCGGCAAATCACCATCATGTCGTAAAAACACAATGAGAAAGAAAAAGAAGATTTTGTTGAAAAATTGTTTTCAATAACCACTCGAAGGCAGGCAGTACATCAACTGTAGTGGAGAAGTAATGACCAGAATAAATTTTCAAGATAACTTTGAAGTCTTTAGAAAAGAACTCCCTATGCCCCGTAAACTCTACTTCTTGAATGAACAATGCTATATCTGAAAAATATAACGGAGCGCACGTGAGATGATTCATGTATCTTTACTTTGTTTCTTTCTTTTAGTAAACAAAGTTACAATGAATTTTTTCCGCTTGAACTCCTCATTCTGTATAAGAACCAGTTATTTAAAAAAATTGCAGAAATAATTCTTAATGTGTATGTATAAGGTTTATATATTTAGTACGGAAAAGTGAAATAGGGGCAGTATTAAATTGCATTTATATTTTCAAATAATTATGAAAAAAAATAGTATAACAAATGTAAAATATATATATATATATATATTTAAAATATAAAGGAATATTTTTCTTCTATATATTTTAAACATTCCAAGAGAAAACAAACCCATATAATTTTTGATAGATAAGTTTAGAATCAATATAAGCAAGTAATGTTTAATAAAATACAAACTCCATGTGACTGGCTTTAGATATTCATACATATTCACGTTATTAACATAGCCTTTTTGTTGTTGTTGTTATTTAATTTTTGAGATCTAGTTAGCATGTTTTAGCGAGCGTGGTTTGCCACAACAGACTGTTTGTGAAGATCCTTTATCGGTATCCACACTGTTAAAAATATCGCGAAAACTTACCTCTGTTTTTAAAGGCTATCTATTTTCTGACCAATGAGAATGCCACATAAACGCCTTTGGAGCGTTCTCATTGGTCAGAAAATATATATCCTTTAAAAACAGAGGTAAGTTTTCGCGATATTTTTAGCAGTGCACATTCTAGAAACCTACGTTGTTGAAAATAGACAGCTTTTATAAATAAGGGATTAACGACATACGCGTACACTATATAAAAAAAGGACTAAAAACCAGAGATTTTACTGGCAATTGAGACGCCAGTACTATTCCCGTATGTTAATGGAAATTTCCTTCATAAATTCCAGAAAAACGGGAAAATTTCTGTAATTTACGGGGAAATTTTCCGTTAAAATACGAATTTCTGGAATTTATGGAGGGGGAAATTTCCGTTAAAATACGGAAATAGTACTGGCGTTTCGATTGCCAGTAGAATCTCCGTTTTTTGGTCCTTTTTTTTTACAGTGTAGAGAGCATTCTCAGAATGGAAATTTTTTCGAAACTGGTGCTACCCATTTTCCCCAACTCAATATGGGAGAAATGGGGTCCTTAGAACAAATTTGGTAAGACGATTGCGACAAGTCGTCAAGCATTAGATTGGTGATATCGGGTATTGTCCACATCAATGTAATAGCAGGGTCGCTAAGATTTTATGACAATCTAGATTCTAGCATTGTCCCCGTTTAACATGCAGCAAACAATCATATATTTAACTTTTTGACGTGTCCTTGTAAATAAAAAATCTATATACAATATTCTGAATACTTTTAATTTAAAATTTTCCGTTGTGCACTAGAATTGCAGCAGAAAAAATCGACTAGTTGTAGAATTATTATGAAATAAATGTTCTTTGAGAAATTGCAAACACACATACACTTATACTTAACGATCGAAATTAAAAAGATTTCTTCTAAGTTCGTTAGTAAAACATGAAATAGCCGAAATCAATTTCAATAAAATATATTACTCGGGGAGAAATTTGTCAATGACGGAAGAAATGATCGTAAGTTAGAATGACAGAATTTGATTTGTATATTTCTGTAATAAACGATATTACGAGTGAATAAAGCTTCAAACATTTTACAAAATTGGATAAAAAATTTATGAAGGCAGGAATGCCGTTAAAAAATAAAAAGGAATAGGTTACAAGAGGAGATTTTTCTATTAATTGAAGAAATTTTCTTCTCTTCACTGCAGTAATTCAGGAAATTTTGAGCTTCGGTTCGTGATTTTTTTACGCTTTGGAAAAAAAAAAAAAATCACAGATGAAAAAATTCTGTTCTTAATACGGAAAAGTAATACCCTCCACAAACAGCGGAACACTCCTGTGATTTGACGAAAAAGCAGATTTCGATTAGGAAATTTCATGGAATTTTTAGTTTAGATTGGTAAATTTTCTATATTTTAGATGAAAACTCAAATGGCAAATAAAGCGGAAGTTTTGTATTTAAAAATGCAACTAAAAAACAATCTAAATCACAGAAATTTTTAAAAATGTAATAATTGTTCAGCAAATCGACACATAATACAAATATTTTTCTGCTATCTAGATATATCATGCCAGGTCTTAGTTTTAAAACCATTTTCATATTGAAACTGTATTCATTGTCTAACGATACACGCATTTTTGGCAAAATATTTTAATTTTGCTTTTGAATTTACGCCCAAATAGTACATTTCCAATATCTTGGACAAATGTATTTGGTTTATAATGTTAAAATTTTCCAGGCTATAAATTTAAATTATGTACCATATTTGCAGCTACATTTCCAGATATTACATTTTAATGAAACAGATAATTTGTATAACTGTTTTACTAAGAAGTTCAAACACATATTTTGCTAGTAGATTAACATTATGCAACTTTTCCATAGTATACCCTATACAGTGAAATGAAATGAAAATATAATAATGATTAGATTAAGATCACATTTCTAATTTGAATGAAAAGTTTTAATTAAAATTATTTTTTGATTATTAAATAACTGCAACATTCAGTTTACGTCTTACAATGCTATTACGGTATTTGTTTTTTATTCATTACACACTCCTACTAAAAATACATTTTATTTTATTTTTCTCTGCCGTTTTAGATGTTTCTAAAATTTTTCGATAAAATGATTTAAAAAGAACCGAGCTTTGTCCTTTATCATATAAGATTTTTACATACAAAATGATGATTTTTCCAGAATGGTTCTTCCTTTCTATGTTATCTTTAACTTCGGTTTGAGCTGATTTTTAAGCAAGGAGAATATACAGTAGTTTAATTTAAGATGATCTCATTCAAAACTACGTGTTTTTTTATAAAGTTCTAAAAGGTGCAGTAAATTTTTAAACAAATTTTAGTAGAAACAGAAAAGAAATGTCTTCTTTAATATATAGACAAAGAATGGTATAAAACTTAAATTGTTTTGTGTTACTTTTGATATAATGGTTTTCTTTCCCAAAAGTGGTAATAGTTTCTTTCTCCAAACAATAACAAAAAAAAAATAAATAAATCAATAAATAAATAAAAATCTAATTGAGCGTGGTTATATTTTCCTTCTTCTTTCTTTTTATTTTTTTCTTTTCTTTTCTTTTTTTCCTTTTTTCTCTCTTTTCCTTTTTTTTTTAAAGTTAATTTTTCAATAGTCTTTTATTGTGAAACGAGACGATGCTTTATAAAAAAAAGGAAGTTGCGAATTATTTTATGGAAAATATCAGAAAATATCTCAAAAATATGGAATTAGGGAAAGAGAGAAATATGTTTATTCTTTATTTATATTTTATGTCAGGAAGACAAAAACAGATTAATTTGAATTTAACGAAAATATAATTATTTTTGTAAGTATTTATCAATTAAAACATTTGTTGCCATTGATTAAAATTGACTGCAATGAAAGAATTATGATTATTTAAAGCACAATTGGAAAATACATGTGCAACATTAAACAACTAGCCGCCCTTGTCGACCAGTTTGGACTCCCTCAAATACTAACCACTATATACTCAAATACTAATCACTATACTAATCACTGTTCCATGTTACTTTTATCCATAATTAAATTTACTGGCTCAATCCTTCGCCAAATCGGAAGAACAGATACAAAAATGATGAACTCGGTATTTTTATTTTAGCCGGGTGCAGGTGCTAAATCGTCAAACATTGTTCCTGTTATATTTTTCCATATTTCACTAATTTCATTTAAAATATAATACTTCACTCATTTTATGTAACTTTAATTTAAAACTGAAATATTTAAAACTTACGACTCTCAATTATTTCTTTATTAAAAAAAAAAAAGGAAATGAAATGAAATGAGAAAAGAAAAGCAATAAGTAATATAATAAACCCTGACATTTAATTTAAACTCCAAAGCATTGTTATAATTTACCACAGGAAAAAATTGTTTATGACTGTCGCATGACCTGGACTATTATAATACTGCTGACATGATGGCGATGAAAAAATATTTGGCGATTTATCACCTGCGTCCGGCTAAGATTAAATTACCAAATTGGCCGCCTGGCATATAAAAAGCGAAGCGGTCAACCCGGAACTGTTGAGGACAGTCACATGACTTAGTCTATTATTATAATAAATCATACTTATATTCATATTTTATTTTCTGAAAGGATGATTTTCACAAATAAATATGTCTTCTTTTATTCTCATCTCAATTTTTACTGTTTTGTAATCAAAGAGAATAAATAACTGCCTCATTTAAGACAGGCCTGTCCAATCTTTCAATAAGAGAAGGCGCATCTCAACTGGTGACAGAAAAATAGGGCGCATTATTCACGTGATTGGAAAGCATAGTAGTTTTATCTCACTATACTAGTGGTAGGGTAGCGATATACAAGCGTCTATATAAATGGTACGCATGATACACAAAGTGGTGGGTACAAGGCTGCTACAAAATAAAACCCATTTCAAAGGCAAATCATAGCAAATTTAGGATTACAATTTAATGAGGGGGAGAGGTAATTATCTATGGGGTAATCAAAATCTTTGCAGTGGAAGACGCCAGAAAGCTTAATAAACTTTCATTAATAAAGCATGTATAGTATTAATGATTTTAAGGCAAGATATATTTTTAAAATGAATTTTTTAAAACAAAAAACTAGTAGAAAAAAATCGAAAGGTGCCAATAGAATCTTAAAAAGGGCGTCATGAAGCTCATGGGCGCTGAGTTAAACAGCACTGATTTGAGATGTGCATGATCTCATTCACAGACATATGTTTTTCCTGAAAGTTCCCATGAAAGCTGGAGTAAACTTCAGAATGTATTCTAGAAGTAAAAAAAAAAAAAAAAAAAAAAAAAAAAAAGGTCTCCATTATCTTAAGAATGAATAGTTGAAAATGTAAATTGCTTCGTGTTGCTTTTCATGTAATTGATTTCTTTTCTTGAAAGCAGCAATAGATTCATTCCTTCCAACAAAAAGATAAATGTGTGCGGGTGGATGTTTTTCCTTTTCTTTTCTTTTCTTTGTTCCTTTTCTTTTCATTTTTCCTTTTTTTTTTTCTTTAGAAAAGAAATTCATCAATTGCATTTTATTGCTAATGGGTAGATACTTAGTAAATCAGAAAAAAATCCGAACTAATTTGTTTAGAATAAGAAGAAAGATTTAAAAATATGAACATACATGAATATTTTTATATGTTACTTATATCACAATATTTAAAAGTATTAAAACAAATGAAAAATGCACAAATGTTTTCAAGAAATCAGTTAGAATCAAAATTTTCGTTAGAATCAAAAGTATTTTATAGGTATTTTTATAATATGTTTATAGAATATTTATTAAAATTTTATAGAAGGAATCTGGTGCTCATGAGCATGTATATGTATATTTATCCTTATTTGAGCGAAATATTTCGAGAACAATTAAATTTTATTATGTAGTAATTGTAACTTCAAAGTATGAATAGCGGTTTTTTCGCCATGAGTTACATTTTCTAAAAATCAGTCAAATAAAATTAATTTAAATAGGATTGCAAAACAAACAAAACACTTCAACCCACATCGGAAGCCTCGTTAAAACGATAATATTTAACGAAAAATCTACATTATTTTTGTTCTTTACCATTGGCTACCGTTAGTATGTAAACATAGAGAATGAACGATAGCAGCATCAAGGAAGTGCATGATCTCATTCAGAACTATTGTTTTTAATATAAGTTCTTCTAAAAGATTCAGTAATTTTGTGAACAAATTCTAAAAGAAACAAAAAGAAAAAAGAGAAGATAGAGATAAATTTTTCCTCCATTAACTAAAGAACGAATAGTAGAAATATAAAATTCTTCATGATGCTTTTGATATAATTGTCTTTCTTTTCTCGAAATCGGTAATGGTTTCTTTCTCAGAACAAAAGATAAAGCCTAAACGTGCACAGGTTAATTTATTTTTCCTTTCTTGCTTTCGTTTTTTATTTTAAATGAAATTCTTCTATATTTTTTTACTATTAAATGACGAGACACATTTATGATAGAAGAATTTCTGATAGAGAAACTAATTTACTGAAAACATGAGATAAAAAAATAAGATTTTTATACATTATTATTTTTTTTAATTCAGGAAAAAATTTTAATTTTTTAAAATCCTATTGAAATAAGTTTTTTTTCCCTGTAAAAATCAGAAATTGGTTATAGGGGTCAAATATTGAGATAATATTCCAATTGTCCACAAAAAGTCCAGTAGAATATAAGATGTTATTCAAATATCGATTAAAATTTTTTTTACGTTTAAAAAAATTTAAGTACATTTCCGTTTATTGACGGAAATTCCTGAAAGTGGCTTTTTAACAGGGTTATGATATTTAACGGGGCTGAATTATGTAGTATGAATGTAATATATTGATCATAGACATGGCTAAACAAAAGGATTCGTGTATCTTTCCGACTATGGTTAGTCATTGTTAAAATTAGATTTCAAATGCTTATGTGTGTATTTTTAAAGAAAAGTATCTTTCTCACCGTAATCAACGATGAAGTTTCGTTACACTATTTTGAAAATGTTGGAAAATGTGTAATAATCTATGTTTGACACATGATTTTACTTTCTTGTCAATTTATGTATTTTTTCCCATCTTCTTTTTTTCTGAACGAAATTGCTTCCTGCTTTTTAGATGCGTTCGTAATTATATAAATATGTTGCACCTATAGTCGTCGTTCGGTCCGTCTGTCTGTCCATCCGTCCGCATATAACAAAGCAAAAACTACCCAACCGAATGGTCTGAAAACTTAAATGTATAGTTTTTGTAAAATTTTGTCGAGTCATTTTAAATTTTATGAAAATCGGATGTATAGTTTAATTACAGGAACAGTCAAAGTTTTCCGTTGCATTACGGCCAATGGGAAAAAAAATTATTTCAAGTGCATTTTAATTATGTTACAGCCTTTCGAACAGAATGCAATTGATATACACTTATGAAGTGCACTAAAATAAACATTCAGTACAACAAGCGGTGAAAAAAATATGAATAAAACTAATTGTAATACGAACATACCTCATTTGCCACGTGTGACGTGCAATTCAACAAGTTTGCTATTAAATTGGGTATACTTTCTGATCAAAGAAGAATCGGAGAGAATTTTTGAAAAATACGGGAAAATGTTTTTAATACACGAAAATGGGAATAAAGAATAATGTTTTTGTTATTATTTATTTATTTTTAAATTTGAAAAAAATATAATTTATTAATATAACATATTGCATCTAGTCAGTTCTTAGTGCAAGGATTCAAATGTCCTAAATAAGAACGAAAGCCAGCTGCAATATCTTTAAGCATGAAAGTAAAATACATATAGAACTCACGAGATTGAAAATTACGCGAAAATTATATGTGAAGTTTATAATTACATTATGGTTATATCTGTAATTCAATCAAAATTTTTTAATAATATTTATGCTTTTTATTATTCGAGAATCTGAAACTTCTGGTTATGATTGTAACACGATTACAAGATTTTTGTTGCCGATTATATTTGACTGTGATTACACGATTACTTCTTTATATAATTAAAAAACAGAATTATAGGTCAACAGCGGCTCGTTATTTTCTAAAATTATGATTTTTTATGGAAAGGTTTATTTTCTTTTCATCTTTATCTTCTGTTTTAATACATTTGTAAGGTAAAAGAGTAAACTATACATAATCTAGGGATCCGACATACATATTATTGCTCACAATTCTATGTTTTTCTTAAACGTTTTTTTAAACGCTGCTGTAAATTTTAAAACGAATTCTAGAAGTTACAGAAAAAGAAATTTCTGCCCCATTATCCGAAGAACGAATAGTAGAAAATCTAAATTGCTTCGTGTTTCTTTTGATATAATTGTTTTCGTTTTTTCTGAAGAGGTAATGGTTTCTTTCGCTAAACTCAAGATATAGCCGAAACGTGCTCAGTTATAATGTTTTCCTTTCTCTTTTTTATGCAAGAAACTTTTCAATAATTTTTTGCTACTAAATGAGGAGATTAATTGTAATACAAGAAGACCTTGAACTATTTGTTTGAAAAAATGAGGAGAGATTAAAAATAAATAAATTAGGAATAAAGATAAATATTTTTATTCGTTATGTACGTACATTTGAACTCAATCTTTTTGTGTGTGTGTGTGTGCTAAATTAAAATTTTGCTGACAGAAAATTATTTGAGTAAGGGTTCGTCAAATGTAAAAATAAAATAAAGCCATCTTAATTAATAAATTCTAAAAATCCCAAGAGTTTTTCCTACTTCTATAATGAAAAAAATCCTGTTATTTACATAAGCATCTTAAGCATATTTTCATACTATAAAGATTTGTCAAAATAAAATTTCCGGATCTTAGATACCCTGTTTTAGTAATGATTTTTTCACAGAATGACGTGATTTGCTAATTATGCCTGCAGAAGAAGTTACACAAAACAGGTTTTATAGAAATAGCTAATACAGTCATTAAGGGGAACGAATAAGCTCTATCTAGGCTATGTTAAAATACACCAAATTTATCTACCTTTTTCTCAGAAATGGTGAAAGTTAGAGGTCTAGATTTTTAAAAGTAGTTTGAATAACATGTTTTACATATTTTAACAGACCATTTTCTTTCTAAATGAAAATGAAAATTAATTATTAATTATTTATTGAAAGACATTTTTAAATTAGCATTTTTAAGATTTCACTGCCTAAAATAAATAATTCTCAACAAATCATTAAATCCCTGTGTATGCCGGTTGGTACAAAAATCTACCAAACCGAATTAATTTTATTATTAATCACTGAATGGCACTATCTCTCAAACAATGATGCATTTGATAGCTTAAATAATCACAAATAAGTATAAAAATAGAATCTTCGCATTTTTGTAGAAAATATGCGTACGAAGTCTGACCGTCTGTCTGCGCTCTAACTCTCGTAAATATACTCGGATCATTGTGAATATTTTAGACGTTAGTGACCTCTACCATAGCACGATCCCTATTTCAAATTAAGTTTCTAGCATGTTTAGTTCATTTACAGGGACAGTCAAAAGTTTTCTGTTATATTACGGCCTATGGGAAAAAGTCGTTTAAAATAGCTTTTAATGATGTTACATGCTTTCAAACATAATTAAATTGATATGCATTTATCAAGTGCACTAAAATATGCATTCTGCAGAATATACGGTGCAAAGAATAGTTATTATTCATTTACAGGGCCACACAAAATAATTTCGTTACAGAACGATATAGGGGTGGAGGGAATTGTTTGCGGCGTATTTTAATTATGTTAAATGATTTCATGTATAATGAAATTGATATACGTCGCTGAAGTTTACTATAACTTATTTCCTATATATTACGAAGTGCATAGCATTTACAGGGACACATAAAAGATTTCAGATACTATATTGTATCCGAAGTACTGTACTGTAGTGACGGTTGCTGGAAATGCATTTTTAATTATGTTATGTGTTTTTATGTTTCACTATAATTATGCATAGTATATGGTGTGTATAAATGTTGTAATTCATATACAGGGATACACAAAATAATGCGTGATGATTACTGGGTGTGGTTGCAAATTGCTTAAAGGTGGTTTTTAAATGAGTTATGCATTTTTACGCGGAACTGCATTTGGTTTACTAAGAAATGTTTGTAGAACATAGATAAAAGTATATACAGGGTCACGCAAAGAAGTGGATACATGGCTGTGTATAAATTATAATTTCTGGGAATCTGATTTCACTAGTTTTAAGAGTGTGTTACTTTGAATTAAACTTTAGCTAAATATTGGAGGGTAATAAAGGTACTAGGTAAACTACAGGAATGTACAGAAGCATTCAAGTATGTTTTGATCTATTAGTATAAACTGCTGAAAGAGAAATTTCAATCTGTTGTGCGTTTTCTTGCTAAACTAAATTTTCCCATTATATAGTATATATATCAACCTACAGATCAAATATAGGGCTGTTCAAGAGAATTGGAATACATATTTGGCTATGCACGGAAACGACAGAAATCAAATTTTCAAATGTTTCATACGTTTTCTAAAATGTTTACTTAGTTCTCTTATATACCTTATTTCTCTAAATAACGAAGTTTTGTTAAAGCATTCAGGAAGTGTTGGAAAGTGTTTCATGATCTATGCTTAACGCATGATTTTTCTTACTTGTTTACTATTAAATTGGGTATATTTCTGTTAAAAGAAGGAACTGAATGATTTTTTGAAAAGATACCAGAAAATGTTTCTGAAACATGCAGATGGGCATAAAGAATCACATTTCTATATTCTTTATTTATATTTTCAATTTAGAAAAAAAGTAATTTATTAATATAAAACATTGCATTAAAGGAGTTCTTAGTGCAAGAATTAAAAAATCCTAAATAGAAAAGAAAGCCAGTTGCAATAACTTTAAGCATGAGAGGAAAACACACATTCAATTCACAATGTTTCAAATTACACGAAAATTTTATGTGAAAATTATAATTTGATTATGACCATATCGTAATCAAGCAAAGTTTTTCAATAATATTTTTATCTGGAATTTCTGGCTATGATTGCAACATGATTACAACATTTTTGTGGTCGATTATGTTTGATTGTGATTACACATTACTTCTTTAACCTTAATAATTAGAAAACAGAATTATACTTTGTGAGGTTGCGGCCGACAACGGCTTTATCTTCTAAAATTATGATTTTTTAACCACAGTTTTATCTTCTTTTAATCTTTATGTTCGTTTTGATATGTTTATAAGGTAGAAGAATAAAGGATCGCATCATCTAGGAATCTAATAAACATTATATTTCTCGCAACTGTATGTTTTTCTTAAATGTTTTTTTAAAAGCTGCTGTAAATTTTAAAACGAATCTAGAAGTAACAGAAAAAGAAATTTCTTCTTATTACCCGAAGAGCGAATAGTAGAAAATCTAAATTGCTTCGTGTTGCTTTTGATATAATTGTTTTCGTTTTTTTCTAAAGAGGTAATGGTTTCTTCCTCTAAATTCAAAATATAGCCGAAACGTGCGCAGTCATAATCTTTTTTCTCTTTTTTAACATTTTCCATCAAAGTTGAAAGGTGTTTATGACTTCGGTTTGTCTGTCCGTCTGGCCATCTGCCCGTATGGCCGTCTGTCCGTCTGTCCGCGCTCTAACTCCCGTGAATATACTCGGATTGTCCTGAAATTTTTGGTGGTTATTGATATTTACCATAGCACGTTCCCTATTCCAAATGAAGTGTGTATCATGTTTAGTTGATTTACAGGGACAGTCAAAAATTTTCCGTTGCATTAGGGCCTATGGGAAGAAATCGATATGCATTTATGGAGTGTACTAAAACATGCATTCTGTATAATATGCCGTGCAAAGAATAGTTATTATTCTTTTACAGGGCCACACAAAAGAATTCCGTTACATAATGATATTGGGAGGGAGGGGGCAATTGTTTGCGGCGTATTTTAATTATGTTAAACTATTTCAAATATAATGAAATTGATATACGTCGCTGATGTTTACTATAAGTTATTTCATGTATATTACGAAGTGCACAGCATTTACAGGGACACACAAAAATTTTCAGACAGTATATTGTATCAGGAATACTGTACATTAGCGGTGATTGATGGAAATGCATTTTTAATTATGATATGTGCATTTATAACTATATTTATGCATACTATATGGTGTGTATAAATTCTATAATTCATATACAGGGCTACACAAAATAATTCGTAAGGGTTACTGGGTATTATCGCAAATTGGTTAACCCTTTCAGGGGCGCCGTTTGCAGTCTGCAAACGGTCAATTTTACTGCCGAAAATGCCAAATGGCACCAGTAAATTTTTACTACAATTTCGATCTTATAATATACGTGAAAATGTGCTTTTGATTATTTTCAAATAAATTTGTTCTTAAATTGCGGTGTGAATTAATTATTTGAATACCTTTATGAGCAGAAATGCTTTGCCCCTGAAAGGGTTAAAGGTGGTTTTTAAATGAGTTATGCATTTTTACGCTGAACTGCATTTAATTTATTAAAAAGAGTTTGTAGAATATAGATAAAACGATATACAGGGTCACGCAAAAGAATTGGATACATATCGTCAATGGATGATAATTTCTGGAAATGGGGCTTCAGTAGTTTTAAGAATGTTTCAGTTTGAATTAAACTTTAGCTAAATAGTGGCGTGTAATAAAGGTATTAGGTAAATTACAGGGCTGTACAAAAGTATTCAAGTATTTTTTTCAATTAATTGTTTAAATTGCTGAAAGAGAAATTTCAACTTGTTATACGTTTTCTTGCCAAACTAAATTTTCCCATTATATGGAATTTATATCAACATACAGATCAAATAAAGGGCTGGTCAAAAGAATTGGAATACATATTTGGCTATGGGAGGTAACTACTGGAATCAGACTTTTAAATGTTTACTTAGTTATCTTATTTACCTTATTTCCCTAAGTAACGAAGTTTCGTTAAAGCTTTCAGGGAGTGCTGGAAAGTGTTTCATAATGTATGCTGTACGCATGATTTTTCTTACTTGTTTTTATACAAGAAGCTTTCCAATCATTTTTTGCTACTAAATGAGGAGATTCATTGATATACATGAAGATTCTGAAGTATTCGTTTGAAAACATGAGGAGAGATTAAAAACATTAAATTAGGCATAAAGAGGAGTATTTTTATTAGACGTGTATATCAATATAGATTTTTATCAGGCATTACTTGTACTAAAAAATGATGTATCATGCTTGCCTATGCTATAGGGTGAGTCCGGAAGAGTAGCCGCATCCGGGATAGTTGCCGCACCTTTTAGACTTCTTGTAATCATAGATAGATGGCCGTCAAACGCGCAGTATAGGTGCGCAATGAGATTATTTTAACCAGTGTATAACATTATAATCCAATTTCGATGTTTACTTGTAGATGTACAGTCGTGGGGAAAAAAAGTAAACACCCCCTACTAACTCCTCAACAAATCATCATAGAAGAAAGTTACTGGTACCGAACGATTGGAAATAAAGTCTACTTTTAAATGATGTATATAAAATTTTCTTAGAGGGTCATCTACATATTAAAACGAATTCAAACCTCATTTTTTTCAATGTCAATACCCAATTTTGACGAGATATTTCAAATCTTCGGTTCAAACTATGCCTAGACACCAAATTTCAAGTCATTTGAATGATAAGTTTTTGAATTATAAACATTCAAAATTTAGTGCTTCTAATGTTAAATTATATTTTCATATTTTTATTTATATCTCCCGAAATTATGCCCCTAATGTGCTAATTTTTTTTGTGGCAATAATACTAATATACCCAAACATAAATAAGCTGAATTTGCAATTTTTATAATTTTATGATATGAATTATGAAATTAATATTCGAAAAAATTATGAATTGCAACCTACAATTTTTTTGATGGATTTAGATTTAATAAGTCCTGCTTTATGGAAATTCAAAAATTTCACATTTTTCTTCCAAGTAGTTTTCAAATTATGCTTAAAAAACGGCAAAATGATGGTTTAAGGGGCCGTCTATGATGGAAGTGAGTAGACATTTTGAAATTTATTCTGCCGTACTGTAATCTAACACGCTTCATTGACTCCTTGAGTGGCGCTTAAGGTGCCTTGATCAAGGAAGCGGCTCTCTCGGTTAACAATCCAGTACGGAACTTCAATTTGGATACAGCCCTTAAAATACACTCGTTTTAAAATAATTAATTTCTCGGAAACTTATAGTACGAATTGCATAAAAATTCGTTTTTAGGCTAATTGAAGGTTGTAGAGTTCATTTATGCTGTCAGAATTGGGTACTGCTATTGAAAAAAACAAAGTTATGGTTCGTTTTAATATGTAGGTGCCCCCCTAAGCAAATTTTATATACATCATTTAAAAGTAGACTTTATTTCCAATCGTTCGGTACCAGTAACTTTTTTCTACGATAATTTGTTGAGGAGTTAGTAGGTGGTGTTTACTTTTTTTTTCCACGACTGTACAATCCTTATTGTGACGTAAGTGCATGATTTCACTGTCCAAACTTTTAAAAACGTTATGCTTAAATACTTTTCATACGCTAATTACTAATTGGATGCATGATTTCGTAGTCAAAACTAACAAGGAAGGTCTCCATACTGGGCATACTCAGAATATGTAGAAAAAAATGCTAGTGAAAGTACTCATGTATGTAATAAAGGATCAGTTCAAATTAGCGGCGGAATTACAGTAGAAAATCTGTAAAAAAAAAAAAAAAAAAAAAAAAAAAATACTTTCCAATAATTGGCGTGAAAAGACGAAAGCGGCACTCAATTTGGCGAGCAGCACTTTTCCTCGTCAAAAGCAAACGATTTTAATGAATCTGAAAATTGTTTATTAATTGATTTTGAGAACATGCGGTATTTAATGAATTTAAACGTAAACCATGAAAGAATTTATTATTATTATTATTATTACATTTTGTATTATGCTTGTTGCTGATTTGAACGAAATTTTGCATTTGTTTTATTCTCCAATCCACAATTTTTTAAATTTAAACGGCTTTATTGGTTATAAAAAATAACTTTTAACGCCAGATGAATGCCGTAATACATTTCCATACCAAAGAAGTTGTTTCCATAGCAACTAAGTTGAATCGACAGTGCTCGATGGGGCATATTTTTGAGTTTGGAACAATTTTAATCAATTTAAATTTTGTTTTAAATCGTAAAATATGATAATTAAAATTCGTTATAAGTACATATAAATATATATGACAAAACTATAGTTAAAACAAACTAAAAATGACAAAGCTAAAGTTATTTAAATTAAACTTATTTAAACAAATTCAACATAAAGTTTTTTCCTTAAAGAGTATTCGACAAGCGTATTTTTTTTAATTTAATTTCTTCGCCAAATGGTGATAAGTCCCAAAATAAGCGAAATTTTCATTATTTTTTTACGGACGTTCTACCGAGATTCCGCCACAATATTTTTTATAAACATATATACCCATAGGAGAAGAACATTCTGTATTTTTTTCAGATTTTT
Organism: Maratus speciosus; assembly: GCA_963932465.1. Taxonomy (NCBI): domain Eukaryota; kingdom Metazoa; phylum Arthropoda; class Arachnida; order Araneae; family Salticidae; genus Maratus; species Maratus speciosus. The sequence continues at coordinate 295,143,262 of OZ010791.1, forward strand.
CTGAGTATGCCCGTATGGAAACATTCCTTGTAAGTATAGCGTTTGTATAGAGTACTGTGTGTATGGTTACACCATTTTTCTTAGGGATGGTAGACAACTGTGATGTGCGACGTCTGTGTAATGCAAAATGCGATATATGCTGCACTGCAATTCTGGTATACATGCCGCAGTTTCTTTTGTACGGTATGATTAAGTGTCGTTAACATTTCCTTTTCTTTTTGCACAGACTAATAAAGTTAGGCATGTTATCAAGTTTACTAAAACCAAAGGAGAAAAACGAAAAAATAAAAGTAAGAAGGGCAAGGAAGATGCAAGTCACTATGATAATAATGAAAAAACGGATTACGCGTAACGCAGACGTTCTTTGCAAGGAATGTTTAGATAACTACTCCAAAAAAGAGGAAATGTACATAATTACACGTAATTTGCTTCGTTGCATCATGTGTCAAATGTAGTTACATAAATACTGTACTTTTTCGGCACTTTTGTGTACATTGTGGTCGTAAAAACAGATCTATTAACCCATAAAATATTAGATATTGTCATAAAATTTTTAATTATATTTTATTGGAGGAGCTTAAAGCATGAAAAGAGTTACGCCACATTATTACCCACGTATAAAAATTACAACAAAAATTACGGGAGAAATTCCATTTTTCTAACAAAACGGAAAATTTCTGATCAAAATTCACGGAAGGCAACCTGTCAATAAACGAAAATTTTTAACGGTGTTTGTTACATAAAAAGTAAAAACGGAACCATTATAACATCCCTCCTGTGTTTGTCTGTCTGTCCGTCTGTCACAGCTTCGTAAAGTATGGAACGTAGAAAGTTCAAATTGGCTCAAGTAATAAAGACTATTGACCCATACATTTATAGATTATTAACCATTCAGAAATATATTTAGGAAAAATGTAGAGGGCCTAATTGTGTTATTTGAAGAAAAATGAATCTTTTCTTTGTATATCGTCTAAAAGCTTTCGTAATGGTGAACTGAAAATACATTTCCTTTAGTTTTACGTATTGTATTTTCAGAGATGTCGTTGAAAATGTAAAATAAAAGTATGCTCCCACCCTCTCCATTTCCAAATCTAAAATTATGAAAAAATATTTTATTGTAAAGAACCCTCTGTATCCGAGAAATACTCGCACTTGACCGATTATTTCTCATTCCAATAAAATTTAAAATTTGTTACATAGGCCATTTTTTCAGGCACCCATTCCATTATAAACAACTATAGCTATTTTAAAAAAATGTTTGAGTGAAATTTTGCTTATAAGATATTATAATTCAATATGAAAAAAAAATGAAGAAGCGTTGGTAAACAATATATTTTGTTCTTAGATTATTGTAAAGATATTTTATGAAACATAAATAAAAGATTTCTAGAAGAATGCATTATTTTCTTCAATGCAATTAAAATATTTTTCACAACCCTGAATTTTCAAGTACGAGTTTCTTATTTGTGTCTACCAATTATTTTTTAGAAATGATTTATTTAAGAAACAAGAATTATCTTTAAAAAAAAATATTTGAACTTCTCGCATGTGATAATAGAAGCTGCTCTTACATCTTGAATAAAATAAAAACTTAGACGAAACACGAAAAAAAAATTAATTGAATTTTCCATGCGTTAAGGATAAAAAAATATCCTTCTATGTAATGAATTTGAAAATCCATAATTCATCATTGATATTCAAAGAATTATTTTTTTATAAAGCTTGCAACATGTAAAACCCTGAACATTTTCGGAATATTTGATTAAAGCACTAAAATAAATTTTTCGCGCTTTTAGAACTGTAAATATTTTTTAGAAGAGAGAAAAATAAAAATTTCTCAACTAAAAAATATTTTGCATTAATTAGAAGTTTTTGATATCAGCTCAACATTCTAAAATTTAAACTAAGAAGTTAAAAACGTACTGTAGTATTTTAAATTACATGTAATTAATCGATTAAGCTTAAAACTTAAAAAAAAAAAAAAAAAAAAAAAAAAAGCTATATAGCAGATATTCTAAAACTTGACAATATGGACAGAGGGGGTGATAAATTACCAAAAATGTGGTATTTCAAGGAATAAAGTGATTAAAAGGATTAAAGGTATTTCAAGTAATAAAGTGGGTTGATCATGTTTAACTCATAATATCACTTTACTGAATACAGTAGAACCCCGGTAATCTGAACCCCTCTAATCCGAACCGATTTTATTTTCGAAAATTATACTTGAACTGATTAACTGAAAAGATTAACTTACGAAATTTTTCGGATGACAGGATAAATGTCAGGAAAAGCATGTAGAAGTTAGAGTTAAACAAAAAATGGCAGTAAAGCATGTTTTTCAATTCCTACTATTAGTTCACACTCTCCCTATATTTACTCAATTCCTACCAGTGGCGTAGTCAAGGGGAGTAAGGGGCTCCAGGGGGTCCGGACACCCCCCCCCCCCGAAAGTAGACCTGGTTTTCTGAATCACGGATACAAATACAACAGTAAAAACTGCTAAGACAGAATCAGAAAGGATCTATAAAAAATTCCGCTTTAGAGAGGTATTAGTCTTAGAAGGTATAATTCAAAGGTGTGTCTTTCTTCGGGACTATGAACTTTTCCGTTTTAGACAGGTTTCCGTTGTAAATACTTTCCGTTTTCACAGTATCCCTTAAAACTGCTAAAACGTACTCACTTCCCAAACTTTTTTCTTTCGCCTACACCTTTCTTAGGTTTTTCATTTCGGAGTACCCCCATTTCTCATAAACACCCCCAGTGTTGGGTATGATCGCGTTCATTGAACGAAAACTCACGAACTTAGTTCACATTCTGTGAACTTTGAGTTGAACTTGACTCACGTTTTGATAAACGAACGGGAACTGAACGAAAGCTCAAAAAATCCGTGAGTTTGAACGAAATTTACAACTCAAACTCAAATTTTTTCATAACTTATTTTTAAAAATTTCCAGCCGTTAAGAACACGGTTTTTCCATTCAAATGCTATTTAGAGGTCTAAACGGACTCGGGACGGGTCGAGTTTGATCATCAGTTTTTCTGGGTCGTGCCCCGGCCTTGCTTTCTCTGGAGGCTCGGGTCGGGCCGAGCCGGATTTATTTCTGAGCCTGTGCTTTATTCTTCCTAGACGTCTGCACCGACAGAAATTTTCTGGTCTGCTCGCCCCTGCTTGTATGAAAATTATTGCCCCGTCTCAGTCTGACTCGTGCAAAAATCTGTAAGGAACAACCTACCTTGGGTCAACAATTTTTTCCGAAAATGCATATATTTTTAAATTACCATTATTCTACAATTAAAATTCTCTTTAAAGTATAGTAGTACATATACATTTCAAGGGGGGGATACGGTACTGTAAAATCTGTTATAAGAATCTGTGCATGACAAGACTTTGTCCCCTATGTTGGAATTTCTGAAAATTTTTTGCAGATCTACACCGATCGTGAACCCTAGAACCCAAAACCACCGTCAGTAAAAAAACTATATGCATATATATAACTTTTTTCTGGACACGATAACTTCCATAATTCTGCACAAATCTCTTTCAAACTAATAGAAAAATCAAGGGGCATAAAATCTCGGTCAGTTCATTAATGGGCAAAATGGGACCAAGGGGATGGAAATAGGGAGGGGTTTTGTGAAAACCGAAAAAAACCCATAACTTCTTAATGTTTGTACATATGAAATCAGTTTAAAGTTTTTATTACTTCTAAAATTTGGGCCAAAAATTTATGCATCACAGATTTTTGATAAAATTAAAAATGGGCTCAAGGGGCGCAAAAAATAGGGTTTTAGGGAAAAAAAAATTCATAACTTCGCTAATCCTTAAGATATCAAATCCAATTAAATTTATTATAAATCTTCTTAATATTATCTACAACTTTTATATTGACAAGTTTTCATAGAACCAATTCGCACCGCAAAAAAAAAAAAAAAAAAAAAAAAAAAAAAAAAAAAAAAAAAAAAATTAAAAACGAAAACAAAAAGGGGGAGTTGAAGAAGAAATAATCCATAACTTCGCCAATTCACAAAATATAAATTTCGCATGAATTTATTATATATCTTCTTAATATTGTCTACAACATTTATATTGACAAGTTTTTGATAGGACAAATTCTTACAGCAAAAACAAATTAAAAATACATAGTGGTTGAAGAAAAAAATCATCGTATTAACGCTGTATTCAAATCCAAACTGCTTGTTTTCTGACTCGTTTTTAAATTAATTTTTGCTCTCAAACGCATCCAATTTGTTGATTCTCTTATTCAGAAACTAATATATAATGTACCGTAATGATCAATTTTTTGATAGAGGCAGAATGTATTTCAAAAAATGATGTCAAAGTGGGCATTTTGAACCGAATTTCCCGAAGCGATTGTGTTAGAAACGAAAAATATTGTCTACTGAAAAAATAATTGTTTACAAATCAAGTTCTAATTAATTGAACGAAAAATAAAAACACAGGTCGCTTTTAAATCTCTTCAAATAATCACGTCAGCAAGTATCATATTTTTCTATTAAAAATGAATCTGAAAATGTGCCTGAAAATTTCGAGTTGTTGAGCATGGAAAAGTATTTTTTTTTTTTTATTATTTATTTATTTTTTTGTAATACCGCCTTAACATGATTCTGATAAAACCAGCTCTTATATAAAAATGAAATAAAAACTCGTCAAAAGCGACCAGATAAAATTGTTAAAGTGAGTTTATCTCTAATCATGATTTAGTTTTTGTTGGTGTAATTAGTGTACTCAACTTCGAAATCTACCTCCGCCTGTAGGCCGGGCAGGCAGGGATTTTTTTTTCTACATAGTCGTGCCCGGACGAAATTGGTCTTTATCGTTCTCAGAATGTATAGGGCAGGCATTATATTTTGTAAAAGTATTAAGAGCGATAATGAATTTCTGTTAACAGTGCTTTTGGAAAAGTTACATGGTACCTTAAGATGGTCCTCAAATTCACTGCTCAACAATGCGAAACTTTCCGATATATTTTCTGCCTCATTTTTAACTGTAAAGGCATAAATTGAAAGGCCTGACATTGAAGGGATTTGGAATCGAATAGCGTTTTTCATTTTTGATAATTTACTTAGAGATATAAGAGATTCTTGTCACGAGACTTTATGTTTTTAGCATTTTCCGTGCTGCCGCTTCCGAAAATTCGATTCAAAACGCTAACTTTGGCAGTATTTTCTCAAAGATGTATTGCGTTTATATTAAAAATAAATAAAAATAAATAAAAAATATCCATTTACATAGTTTCTGAATAAGAATACCTGCCAATCTTACGTTTTTCCGAAAATGAATTAATTCAGAAATGTGCCAGAATGTAGCTCCTTTGTATTTAAGAAAAGCCTTAAAATGACAGAGAAATATTTTTATAAATCTACTTGCCATTATGTAGCTTCAAAAGTTACCATGCTTTTAACTCTTTATTCTAAACTACATTAATTTTTTAATGAATTATTGTTTGAATTTCGAAACGTCTAAGACCGTAAGTAATCATTAATGTTACAATTGTATGTTTTCTGTTTTGCGAACACATAGTAATCTAAAATATACACTGTAAAATGTCCCCTCCCCCCATAAATACGCATGTAGTATATCATTAAAAGAATATTAATTGTATGTCGAGAAAAAATGGATTTTTTGTAGAAATTGAGTCGGGTCAAGCCGGGCCTGTTTTCACTGATTTTTGTACGGGCCGGCCGAGCTAAGAGCTGTAAAAATGTAAACGGGCCGGCCAGGGTCGGGTCGAACTTTTAATTTTTAGACCGGGCCGGCCAAGATAGCTTTCGTTCAGGTCAGGCCCAGGCCTGGAAATTTCGGCCCGTGCAGACCTCTAAGTTACTTTTTAGAGACTAAAAAAATCGAAATTAAAAGGATGAAACGAGCAAAAAACGTTCTAAAATCGTTCTAAATGCGATTTCTATGGAATTGTTAAGGACAGAAATTTGAAATGTAAGCAAAAAAGTTCGAAAATATGAGATGCACGCGCTGAATAGTCTTTTTTTTTTTTCTTTTTTTGTTATCGACATTTAAAATGGTGTAGCAAAAAAGAAAAAAAAAATCTGAATTGCGAATTTTGTGATGCTAAAGGGAATAGAAATTAAAAATTTCTAATGGGGGTTACTTTTTAGATAAAAATGCTCTCTACGAATGATTTCTAAAAAATTCAAAATTTAAAAGCGTGAAATGAGTAGAAAATGTTCTAAAGACTTTTTAAATTACGGTTTTTATATGAAATCGTTATGGGTAGAAACTTGAAATTTTACATGGCTGCAACATTTATGATGCAATTGCAGGCACAGAACAGTTTTTAAAAAAATTCAAAAGAGCGCAGGAGAAAAAACGTTCTAAACTTACCATTTTCGTGATACTGAACTGACGAAAAACTCGAAATTTGGCATATGCGGCTACTTTTTACTCAAATCCAAAAGGGCAACTTTCTGACATAAGTTTTAATTTATTTTTGTTCGAAAATGCATGAAACGAGCTGGTGTTGTTGTTCCAAAACTATGTCATTGAGCTGTTTTTTTTTTCATTTTTTATGCAAACGCAATAGATCTTTCAGAAAAGTGGGCGTTTTGATCCGAATTTCCGCGCGAAGGAAGAAAGAGCACCCAAGAGCGGGCGAAAAACTTTTTTTACACGTGATCGAATTCGCTTATAACTCAATAGGTAATGGATGAATCCAAAAATGAAAAAAACAGTTCCATTCTAAATCGCTTCCATGGCCAGGCTTTCCAATTTTATATCTTTCCGTTAAAAAATGAATATGTAAGTATTTCAAAACGTTTTGCGTTTGTTGAGCAGAGCAGTTAAGAACAGCCTTAAGATACAAATGTTATCTAAAATTGGTTTCTAAAAAAAATCAAAATTAAAATGATGAAATGAGCAGAAAACGTTTTAAAAACGTTCTAAATTACGATTTCTATGAAAATTTACATAAAATTTATTAATTAACTAATTTTACATTAATTTCAAATGCAAAAGTATTACTTGGCATATTTCAACAACTACGCGTGCAAAGCCAGGGGTTTTGCTAGTTAATGATAACTAAAGATGCATCGCATTTATAGGGGAGGGGAACGTTTCTTAATTATTTAACAACGGATTGAAATTAGCCGTTTTTGCTGGTAAATTTATTGCGTCATTGAGATTGTCATTGGCATTGAGATTGCCAAGCAGATAAAATGTAAAATTTCAGAATACCCTGGAGTAAATCATTTCATGACAAAATTCGATCAAAGTTTAATAACCACCTTTTAAATTAAACCTGTTTGTAAAACTGAATCTGATTCAATTAAAGGAAGTGGCGTTTGTTCATAGAAACTACAATAAACGTTATGTTCTTAAATCTAAAAAAATGACTGATTCGATTATGCAGCGATTCGAATAAGAGGCGGATTTCCCTACTTTTTCCTTGTAGGGGCCCGTGAAACCTGTCACCGGTCCTGGGTTCTTGTGTTTCTATGGTCATTTCCTGCCAAAAATTATTATCTTCTTGTAACCCATCTCCCCTTATAGTTACAACAATGCTGAAATGCTGCGTAACTGACCTCCGCTCTTCGACCTCCTGTCTAGTAAAATTACAAGTCATTCCTGCGTTTTCTCAGGATTTTATTGCATTTCCATTCTAAAGTTAAATTCGGTCTGAATGAATGACCGGCGTGCGATCACGGGCGTTAGCCGATTTTTTTTTCTCTCCAGTATTCTTCTTTTTCTTTCCCATCCTCTGGAATTTCTCAGAAGGGAGGTTTCCGGGAATCACGGAGTCTGTTTCGTTTCGTTTGCTATCTCTCCTGTTTTCTTTTTGCTATTTTGCGCGTACATTTTTTGATTATTTTTCAATGTCTCATAAAAAGTTTTAAACTGTTCAAGAAACTTTAAAAACGTTATGATATACAGTACATATACATTTAACGTCTGAATTTAAAAACCATTAAAACACTAAATAAAATAAAGTAAGACAGACTTGAGCATAGTTAAAAAATAACATTTATAGAGAATATACTTAAAAACAATTAAAAATACAATATGTAAACGTTTCGCCAAGCGATGATGACTTGCGTGTCGCTTGGCGAAACGTTTACATATTGTATTTTTAATTGTTTTTAGGTATATTCTCTATAAATTTTATTTTTTAATGTTATGATAATTTACAATAGGATTATAGTAGTGATGAAGCCAGTTCATCAGAAGAATGCAGTAATTTAGTTCTAAATGAAGATGATGAAACTGATAATGAAGAATCGGAAAATGAAGAAATATTAATCAACAGGGGAAATTTATTCAAATTAAATATTTAATTTGAATAAATTATTTATTATTTACTTCATATATACGAAGTTCGTACTCAAAGAGTCATAAGCGGGCCATGCTCCACCTGAAATAAGTCAGTATATCAGGGCCGAAATTAGCCTTTTTAGCAGCCGGGGCAAACATAGATTTTGCCCTCCGCCTCCGCAAAGTAAATTTACAAAGAGAATTTTACAAAGTTTCTAATAATAACTCATTTTAAAATTTAAAATATGTAATCAAAAAATGCAGAATACTGAATTATGCAATCAACTTTTTAAAATATTGATTCATTAAAACCTCTAAAACGAAATCCAAAGGAACTGAAAAGAATTATACAGGTTTCTGTCGCAGCAGGTATAATTGTTGGTATAATTCTTTCTGTAGTGAACATCTTTTTTTTTTTTCATTTAAGGGTGTTCTCAAATCCAAAAGGGCAACTTTTTGGCATAAGTTTTAATTTATTTTTGTTCGAAAATACATGAAACTAGCTGGTGTTTTATTCAGAAACTATGTAATTGATCTGTTTTTTCCATTTTTTTTTTTTTTTTTTTTTTGCAAACGCAATACATCTTTCTGAAAATCGTGTCAAAGTGGGCGCTTTGAACCGAATTTTCCCTCGAAGGAAGAAAGAGCACTCAAGAGCGGGCGAAAAACGTGTTTGTCACGTGATCGAAATAGCTTATAACTCAATAGGTAATTCATTGATCAAAAAATGGAAAAAACAGTTCAATTCCAAATCGCTTCCATGGCCAGGCTTTCCAATTTTATACATTTCCGTTAAAAAATGAATTTGTAAATGTGTCAAAACGTTTAGCGCTTGTTCAGCAGAGCATTTAAGAACAGCCTTAAGATAAGATTTCGTTATAGACAGATTTCACTTTCACAGATTTTACGGTAGTTGTAGTAATTACTAATAAGGCGTTTAAAGTCACAATGTTTTAGAACTTTGTGTTTTAGAAAAACACAAAGAATTACATTGTCTAAAGAGCCTACACTAGTCACGCGACGATACTCGTAAGCTAATGTTAGTTAAACCTATGGAAGTGGATTTTTTTTTTCAAATTTCTTGCTTGCATTTTAATGTTTTTAAATGATTTATTCTGTTTGGGATAGCTGAGGGTGATCGCTAACCGGGTTAATGTTTACTTTTTCGATTTTGGTTGCAGCCTTTTTTTATAATGTTACTTTCACTTTCGGAACCGGATCCGAAAGTTGAAATAGCATCATTAAAAAAAAACTGCAACCAAAATCGGAAATGTACAAACTAACAATCCTAATGACAATGTCTCAGCTATCCTAAGGGAAAAAAAATCATTTAAAAATATTAAAATGTGAGCGAGAAATTTTAAAACGACGCTTCCATAGGTATTTAACATTAGTTTACGAGTTTCTCCGTGTGGCTAGTGTAGGCTCTTAAGAACTCTAAAACCATCCTTCATTTGTCGCCCCATTCGTTTTCCGTTCTGGCGCCTGCCCCTTCCCCCCTAGCTTCGGCCCTGCCGTTTATTTTCATTTGTTTCATTATTTTCATTTTCATATATTTTCATTTGGTACATATATTTTCACTTGAAAAAAAGGACTGAATTGTAAAATCTGTAAAGTTGCACACACAAAAACGAATCAACGAAAAAAATAAATAAATAAGAAATGAAAAGTAGCTATTCCTTTACGTTAATAATTTCGGAGAAAGGGTTATTTTATTTCAACTTTTTATTATCTCTATAGATATGGTAAGAAAAAAATATTAGAATGAAATATTGATATGTGTTATTAATAATATTACCTGAAATATACAATTGAATATTTATTTAAATTACATAAATGATTGATGTAACATGTATTTTTTTCAACTTCAATTGGCTTCTTGTGCCGTAGCACTATCAAAACCAACCTTTCAGCGGTGCTGTCCTTCCAAAAAATATATAACTATCACGATTTGAAATTTATAACTGAAAATATGTTCTAATTCATTGTATTCATTATATCTTTATATATTCAGTCAGTTTATATAATATTTTTTTATCATTTTAACATATTTTGAAAAAAAAGTTATTAAAACATTTATTTAAATGTTAACCGAATATATACTTAAAATAAATACGTACTAATTGCTATAACATCTAAATTTTCTCATTCAAGCAGTAATCCCCTTCATTTTCTCCGTTTTCGATTTTCTAGTAACACCCGTAATTTTCCTCTGTTTTTTCGGCCAAACGGGAACGACAGCAAATAGACCGAATGCTCCCCCCCCCCCCACCCCCGACTACATTCTGAAAAAAGACTACTCTCGGGTTAATATTCAAATGTAGTAAAATCTCTGAATAGTAGAGACCTCGGGATCATTGAATAGAGTCTTGCATCGTGTCAGGTTGTACATAAATTCCTGTTTTCAGGTCTTAATGAATGAATCTAATATTCTTTTTGCGGGTTGGGTTCAGCCTAGAATAATTCTTTCATAGTCATAGTTAGATCTTTTGAAAGTCGGGTTGTTTGCATTTTCACAAAAAGTTTGAGCACAACTATGTTTCAGATGAAAATAAATATGTTTTTGAGTATGAATGAGTATATATTCAAATTACTGCATGAGAAATAAAATTTATAAAAAATATGATCATAGATCATTCTTTCTTTACGGTACAGTTTAGAATAATTTTTCCTTCTCTCGGAATATGTAAAATATTGCCAACATTTAATTTTTGATATACACAAAAACACATGTATGATACTTGTGATAGTTTATGCATACACAAACACGTTACATTTGTGTAGATTGGGAGGTTCCCATATTCAGCGATATAAGCGTATAAATACCTAAGTATTAGGAATTGCAAAAGTGTTCGACGACTAGATGTGTACTTTTCGGGAGTATGCATTATGAAGATCTTGTTGTATATAGATTTTTAATCTGAAAAAATATTTTGGATATTCTTTTGAAAAATCTGGTCAACCCGAACGGCAAGAGTCAAAATCCAATCCGAACCCGAAAAATGTTAGTCAACCCGACCCGAAACCGAGCTGAAACAAAAAAGTAGAAGTGAATTTTATAAATTTGGACGATAAAGTTCTAATATATATATATATATTTAAAAAAAAAAAAAAAAAAAAAAAAAAAACGAGCTTTCAGTGAACTTTGCTCATTTTCGTAGATGAGTTTGAGTTGAGCGAGTTCGTTTGAAAAATTGTGAGTTTGAACGTGAACTTGACTCATTTTTGAGAAATTGAGTTTGAGTTTGAATTAGTTCGTTTTTTTTTTTTTTTTTTTTTTTTTTTTTGTGAGCGTACCCAACACTGAACACGCCGCCCTTCCCCCCTCCACTCAAGGAGATAACGTAAACATGCTTTTTTTCATTAGTAATCTTCTTATCGCAACCATACAATAAATCGATGCAAATTACATTGATATTCCTAACATTTTCGTGATTTCTGCTATTACCGATATTACTTTCACATACCCCCAGGGGTACGCTACCCCAGGTTGGAAACCTCTGCTATACACCACCTCTGAAGAGCATAAATCTATTACAAGAAAATCTGTGAAGATGACCTATCTCAAAGGAAAACAATTCAAGGTTCGACGAAAACAACACTATATATTTGTGCTTGATGCTAACGTTTCAAACCTATCTGAAATGAAACTTGTTCCAATTATGAATCCTTCCCGGCAGTTTTTCTGAAAACACGAAATCCTCTCATAAACAAAAACATTTTAATGTCCCGAGACGGAAGGATAACTATGCAAGTATACCTGCTATTCCATTTACACAAATTTACTGTAACTAGATTAAACGTGAAACTTCTTTATCTTGGACTTCGATGGGGTTCTGTTGTCGACACTTATGGGAAAGAACAAGTTTATACGAACGCAATAACGGTACATTGGTTGAGTTTTGTAACCCTTATCTTTGTTCATTTTATAACGGCCATTATTAACAATTACTTTAGACAATATTAACAATTACTGCTGCCTGCAATTAATAAAAGTAACTTTATTTTTGGACTGGTTATCTGTTACCACTTTCAAAATATTCTGGCGAGAAAAATTAAAGGAACAACCAGAAAAAGGTGCTTTATGTTAATTCTATTAAGGGAACTTCCAGAAAGGTACTAATGTCAACGTTATCACGTAGTCCAATAGGATTAACATTCGCTACAGAAATATATGCAAATTTTTCAGCCCCAGCCCGTTCTTTCGGTTCACGTGTGAAAAGGAGCGCACGTGGGTAATTTGAAGTTTAATTTTATAATTAGGTAAAACTTTCGCTTCAAGTAGGTGGAATATGTCGTCCAGAAGACATTTGACCGATTAGGGGATTTGACCGACCACTCTTATGGGTCTGTAAAGACTTATAAATAGCCAAAAGCGTCATGTCAAGAATCTGGAAAGGGTTTAAAGACACTGGTATAATGTCCACAGACAACAAGGTCAAGGTAGAAAACGCACCACAATAGTCTCTCAGGACTATAATTTGCCAACGATTGCTAAAAGAAATAGGCAATTGACGTCAGTTCAGATTGCAGGGAGTTTGCTGCAGAACAAGAACTCGACTATCCTGGTTTACTGTGAGTGACAGGTTGCATGCAAGGAAACCCATGATTTGTGTTCCATTAACTCCGGTAGCGAAATGCGCCCGGTTAAAGTGGTGCAGAGATCATCGTCATTGGAGTACCACGGACTGGAGTCGAGTTCTCTTTACCGATGAATCCCGATTTTGTTGAGAGAGTTACTACAGACGTGTTACTATATGGAGGGAGAAAATATTGTAGTTTCTTATAAAATTTTGCTTAAGCAACTTACAAATTCGACTTACGTAAAATTCAAGTTACGTAAAACTTTACGGAACACATTACTTATGTAGGTCGGGGGATGCCTGTATTTAAAGTGAAAAAAAATAATAAAACATAATGAAGGGAACGAATATTTTTTCCAACTGGATTAAATCATGTTCGAGGATGGAGTAGCACAGTTGACGTTTATTCCAACAGAGCGAAAAATGTCCAGACCAGGGATCGAACCTGGATACTTGGCGTACCGTGCCAATGCCTTACCTGTTAGGCTATCCGGACGATAACTGGTTGGTATAATTCACTCTTATTTGTTGCACTTTGCTGCGAATTGCAGCTGCGAACTGTGCTACTCCATCCTCGAATATGATTTAATCCAGTTGGAAAAAATATTCGTTCCCTTCATTATGACCTAATACATGGTGTACAGGAGTTTCCGTGTTAAAATACACTTTCATCATGTAAATGCTATAGTTTAGCTCGGATGAATGAAACTAGCGTTGCAATTAGCAGCAAAGTCCAACAAATAAGAGTGAATTATGCCAGCCAGTTATCGTCCGGATAGCCTAACAGGTAAGGCATTGGCACGCTAAGTATCCAGGTTCGATTCCTGGTCTGGACATTTTTCGCTCTGTTGGAATAAACGTCAACTGTGATACTCCATCCTCGAATATGACTTAAGAATAATTTTGTTACTTATGTGTACCAATTACTATTCAAAAATATATTTTATTTTTTTACAAATAAAAATTATCGGCATTTTTATATTTATCTTTGAATTTATGTCTTGCTGATGCTTATTATTCCATGTTGTTCTCACATCGTGAATAAAATTAACTTAGATGGATCACGAAGATATGTTAATTGAATTTTTCAGACATTAAGGATAGAAGAGATTTATCACTGTAAAGAATTTGAAAAACAATATTTCATCATTGATATTTTAAGAATAATTATTTTTTAAATTTCGGAACATCTAAAATCTTCAAATTCTTCTGAATAGTTGCGTAAAGTATTATAGTAACTTTTTCGAGTTTTTGCAACTGTAAATGTTTTTTTACATTCGATATAAATACAAATTTCTCAACTACTAAAATACTTTGCGCTGATTGGAAGTATTTGAGTTGAAATAAATATTCTAAAATTTAAATTAAGGAGTAAAGAATTATATTTTTTAATTCAATAGCACTAAATATTCCGGAAATGTTACTCAACTTTTACAAAATATTTAAACCAAAATTTTTATTTAAAAGCATTTAAATTATAATTTAACTTATTTCTGTGTAATTTATATTTCATTTATTTTATGAAAACATTTCTACTGCCCGTTGAAATATTTTATTTGATATTGGTTAAATGACCGGTTGTTGGTACGTGTATTTAGTTTTAGTTTAAAATTTTAAAACTTTGTGGTTCAACCCCTAGTCTGATTCGGGGACATTTTTCTTTGAGAAATTTGCTTTTGGTACCAGTAATGAAGGAAATTAAGACTTGCCTTATTTAATTAGAGCATTTTCGATACTGGATAATTAAATGTAATTTCTTTTAAAAATGTGGTGCCAACCGAATAAAATTTGTGTAAGAGCGCACCGGAAAGGGTTAAAATCATTACACTAAATACAGGGTGATTCAGCTCGTCGGTGACAAACTTTAAGGATCGATAGAGCACACTTAGACGAACATTTTTGAATAGGGAATGTAGGGTCCCTGACGCGATGGTAAGGCGCTAGGCGCTTTCGAAAATTTGGGTGCCGAAATTCGAAACGTCATAAAAACTAGGGAAATGGTTAGATTTTCTTGCTTGTTGCGTCGAAATGATTCTGTTTGTTTAGACTTTCTTCAGTACCAATTTGATAAGCGTATCTCTTAAAACATGGATAGGGGGCGCTGCAGACTTTGGAGAGCTAGACAACAACTTTAAGCCCGTTATTTTGATAATTTAACACATGCTCGCCAAAGTTTATACTCTAACTTAAAGTTTGAACCCAAAAGTAGAGCCCTGCAAAAAGCGTAAGAGCCGGAATAAAATGTCAAAGTACAGGGTGGTCGAAACTCGAAGGCTCCTAAGAGATAAACAAACAGATTTCTTGACTTATGGCATGCATTTTCATGATTCTGTTTGCTGGGGCTCTCTGAAACTCAGTTGAACGGTACAAAAAGAAACATCGATAGGGGGCGCTTTGGGCAAAAAACATAATTCGTTGACATTTCGGACGCTAACTGGAAACGGGGCGCTACGATAAGTTAGTAATAATGAAAACACATTTTCTACCTCTGCTCAACACTTCTGAATAAATTTAGACCAAAAACATCAATGATACTGGGAATTTATTTACAAAAAATAACACTACAGAAGATGCTCGAAATTTCGACCTTGGGCCATGATGCAGGCTTCGCACCTCCGTCGCATTGAGGAGTGTGTGTTTCCAACAATGCCAGGAGTATCTCTGATTTGCCCTGCAGCTGCCACAATGCGCGCCACAAGTTCTTCAGCACTGCTGACAGGTGTATGGTATACCTCGGCCTTCAGGTAACCCCAAAGGAAGAAATCCAAGCAGGTGAGGTCTGGTGATCGGGCAGGCCAGTGAACTGGACCCCCACGCCCGATCCACCGCTGGCCATACCTTGCGTTTAGATGGAGACGCACGTCGTTCGTGTAATGGGCCGGAGCTCCATCATGCTGGAACCACATCTGGCGACGCGAACCTTCGGGTACGTGCGCCTCATCCAGAAGCTGCGGCAGCAGTTGATCCAGGAAAATCAGGTAATTTCCACCTGTCAGCCGTTCAGGTAACAAATAAGGGCCAATGAGGCAATCCCCCAGAATGCCGGCCCACACATTTACTGAGAAACGCTCCTGGGCTGCTCGGCTTCTGGTTTCATGTGGATTTTCATCACACCACACATGACTGTTGTGGGCGTTCCACATTCCCTCCCGGCTGAAGGTGGACTCGTCCGTAAACAAAATGCTGTTTACAAAACGGGGATCCCTGGATCTCATCGCCAAGTACCATCTTGAGAATTCCACTCGAGGGCCAAAATCCTGCTCTCTGAGCAACTGCACCCGCTGGATGTGGTAGGGGTGCAGATTCCGGGAACGTAAGATGCGCCACGCAGTTGCTTGCGAAATGCCAACATGTCTGGCGATATCTCTCGTGCTAAGACCTGGGTTGTCCTCAACCAGGTTAAGCACAGCCTCTTCGTTGTCGGGGGTGCTCACTGATCGCTCCCGTTCAGGCCTGCCTCCGTCGAAAGATCCCGTTGTGGACAACCTCTGGTGTACTCGAGCGAAGAAGGCATGGCAGGGGATTTGCCTGTTGGGGTAACGCTCGGCGTACAACCGCTGAGCGGCTCGTCCATTACAACCAGCAGCGCCATACGCCAAATGCATGTCAGCCAATTCAGAGTTTGTGTACCGTTCCATCCTACTACCGATCTGCAGACAAGTAACCCGAAGCTTAAGTAGGTACCGCACGTTCAAAAGACGTGTCTGCGCATACAACTACGTCATCTCGCGTTGTCGTCTACGCATTACGTATCTTTTGCATATCGATATGGTACGATATCTTTTGCATAAATCAGCGAAAAGCACCTTATGTAAATTTTATTGCGCGCATTGTGCATGATTGAAACCAGCTATGTTTGTTAAAAAAAACAAACAAACTGCAGTTTTAATAGCTTCTTATGATAAGTAAATTACTCTCTTGTTTTGTTTCTAACTGATCGTAGCGCCCCGTTTCCAGTTAGCGTCCGAAATGTCAACGAATTATGTTTTTTGCCCAAAGCGCCCCCTATCGATGTTTCTTTTTGTACCGTTCAACTGAGTTTCAGAGAGCCCCAGCAAACAGAATCATGAAAATGCATGCCATAAGTCAAGAAATCTGTTTGTTTATCTCCTAGGAGCCTTCGAGTTTCGACCACCCTGTACTTTGACATTTAATTCCGGCTCTTACGCTTTTTGCAGGGCTCTACTTTTGGGTTCAAACTTTAAGTTAGAGTATAAACTTTGGCGAGCATGTGTTAAATTATCAAAATAACGGGCTTAAAGTTGTTGTCTAGCTCTCCAAAGTCTGCAGCGCCCCCTATCCATGTTTTAAGAGATACGCTTATCAAATTGGTACTGAAGAAAGTCTAAACAAACAGAATCATTTCGACGCAACAAGCAAGAAAATCTAACCATTTCCCTAGTTTTTATGACGTTTCGAATTTCGGCACCCAAATTTTCGAAAGCGCCTAGAGCCTTACCATCGCGTCAGGGACCCTACATTCCCTATTCAAAAATGTTCGTCTAGGTGTGCTCTATCGATCCTTAAAGTTTGTCACCGACGAGCTGAATCACCCTGTATAAGGTACGCTGAGGTAACTGGACCCACGAGGTAACTGGGCCATAGACTATTTTATAAAAAACCGCTTATGTCTTTTAAGTTTTAGCTTTTGTTAATATTGCACCTCCACCTCTACTTCTTAAAACAACCGTAGCTCTGAATTTGCTGTGATAAGTTGCCGAAAACTTAGGTTTCTTTTTTTACAAACAACGTCTATTTGGTTGAACTTCCTCGGCTTTTTTATTAAAATACGGTAAGTACTTTCATTAAAGAACCTTTTTTTTTTTTTTTTTTTTTTTTGATTAGGCATATAAATACATTAATATTATTTGGTATCTATACATATTTACTTCATGTTTCAAATGTAAGGCCGGTGTTCCAGTTACCCCCTAATTTTTCAAGAATGGGTTAACTAGGACATGTATCTGGGTAACTGGACAATGTGGGATAAAGCTACGCAACAGTTTTAAATACTTTTTCGTAGGTTCTCTTTCTACGAGAAATTAATTTCTCTATTATTTTCTTGCTTGCAATAAAGAAAATTATATAACACCTTATTAAAATTACATAATATATTTTTTAAAAGCATGTTGGCGGATATCAAACCGAATTTCTTAAGTGACATAGCCAAACCTCCAAAATTTACGATAAAGTGGCGTACATAAGACAAAGTGATATTTTTTTGGAAATTATCGAAAGCAATAAAAGATTGTTTTGTCCGATATAAAAACATGGTTACATTCTCCACAGATTTATTGTACTTATGGAACTTTCATTGAAGTAAATAAAAAAGAGGATGATATACTTAAGTACTGACATATCCGTTTGTTCATAGATGTATCTGTTTTCTTTTTTCCCCTAAAATAACCATGTAACTTTTATACTTATTACCTATACTAAAGTGCATAAGTACTTACTTAATCCTTATGTTTTTTGTATAAATAAATATAATAATTTCATATTTGGTACTTTTTCAGGCACCTTGACAGCAAAGATTTCCCTTATGTCTGGATGTTTCGTTGATATATAATTTACATTATCTGCCTAGTTTAAATTGTTTTAAGTTTTTTGCACTTTTTTAAAGAGGACCCGACACTCCATGTTAAAAAAAAACAAACGCGTGTGGAACACAGGCCTACCTAACTGGACCCATGAAGAAAGAAAGATGAAATATATATTTTTTGTCTTTTTAGACATTAAAATGTAATTTTAAAAATTTCTGTCTGATAGAGTGAACCCGATTAAGCACATTTACAAAGGTTCAGACTTTTAATTCAAATAAACATTAGCTTTTGGAAGAGGAATTTCCAGAATCTCCATAGTCACATTGTAAAATCATGGGCCCTTTGCCCCACGGAATCTTATTATGTTGCAAAATTCCAAATAGTAACATGATATTGTGACATAAATGTTTTTAATAAAACAAACAGTCAACATTAAACTTTTCGAACGTAACAAAAACTTCCAAAGTTATTAAATTTGAAATAGAATTTATATCAAATATATTTAACACAAAAATGGACCAAATAAAAAATAAAAATGAAGAAATACATCACACTGTTGACCAATGACGCATTTGAATTTATATTCTAGCGTCACGCTACCCCCTTTTTATTTTGAAAGTATTTTAGAAAATAGAAGAAACAGTATAGTTTGTAACAGACTAATTCATGTCAAATATTTTTTAAACTCGCAGATCGCATATCGATGCAAAATATCTTTTTAAATCGCGTAGAGAAAAATAAAAAAATAAAACTTTTACTAACACAATGCTTCAATAGAAACATAATTTATAAACATTTATAATATTTCTTTTTAAAACTTTCGTGTGAAATTTTACTTGTAATTAAAAAGTATCAAAATAAGAAAAATCTCTTTTAGAAAAGATTCAGGAAAGATAAGATTTTTTTCTCGGATTGCAGCTTAGTTATTCGATAAAACATAAAAAAATAAATTTTTTGGAAGTTTTACAGGATTTGCTAAAACACGTTAAAATATTATTCAGAGCTTATAGAGAACTTTGAAGTATTATTTTGATAAAATTTGTCTGCCAAATAATTTTCAATAATCTTTTATTTAATAAACAAGAATTATCAGTATTTTTATATTTATCTTTTAACTTATTTTATATTGTTAATATTTATCACTGATTTTGCTTTTGTATCGTGAATAAAATTGACTTTAAAAGAACAATGAAAAATAATAATTGAATTCTCCAGGCGTTAAGAATAAAAGTATCCTTCGATTTAAGGAATTTAAAAATTCCATAATTCATAAAAGCAGGTTCTGAGATTAAATACATCTTAAAGCTTACAAAATCTAAAATCCTCAACATTTTCAAAATATTTGAGTAAAGTATTAAAATATTTTTTCTCTCGCTTTTGCTACTCTAAATATTTTTTACATGCATTATAAATACCAACTTCTCAACTATAGGAATATTTTGTATTTTTCTGAAAGAATTAATTTTGAACTCAACATGTTAAATTTAAATAAAGAAGTAGAAGTAATAAACTTTATTTGACTAATTTTGAAATATTAAAAGAATATACAACATATAATATGTTTTGGTCGAAAAATTCCAAATACTGTTCCATTCACTATATTTTGATACAAATGCTTTAAGAAAAATAACGATTGACATCGACCTCTTCGAAATTAAAATAGGAAAGTTTTAAAGTTTGTTAAATTTCAAATTAAACTTTTATCAAATAGCGGGATTTTGGGTATTATATTTTTATTTGTAAACGAACATAAAAAATTTTGAGATAAATTAAAGTTTAGTAAGGAACAAACTTTGATTATTTTTTAACACATTTTTAATGTGTTTAAGGCGGAAGGAAAAAAATATGTATCATTTTTCCTCTTTTATAAAAAAGTTACACTTTTCGGGTTATGGAAACCAGCCGGGTAACACAGAATAGTGTTATGAAGAATATTAAAATGCCAAGATAAACAACGATTTACAAGAATAACCAAAATTATTTAATAAGTCAACATTATTGCATCATTAATAAATCATCAGATTCTATGAAAAATTGCTTTCATTCTCACAAAAACAAAAATGTAGTCTATTATTTCGGTTGCAACACCGTAAGCGCCAGATATTAAAGTATTCTATATTGTCCGACCATTTCATAATGCCCGAACTTCCTTTATATTTAAAACAAAAATAAAAATAAAAATGAAGAAATGTATCTTTAAATCTCCGAACGATTTTTTCGAATTGATAATAATTTCACACATTTTTTTTTTTTTTTTTTTTTTTTTTTTTTTTTACATGTATGTTGAAAAAAAAAATAAAAAAGAGCATAATTTGTAACAGACAAGCAGTAGGGAATTTTCTTTTTAAGGAGGTTTTTAAATTCCCTTCAAACAAACACGCAACTTTCAAATACCAGTTTTTAAGCGTAAAGGTATAAAATTGGCAGTCTTGAATATTAAATCATTATGGACTCAAATGGCATTTTCCATTTTTTGATAAATTAATTACTTATTGAGTTTTAAGCGCTTTAGTCACGTGACGACAGGTTCTACTCCTTTCTTGTCATATCGGTCCGAAAATTCGATTCAAAACGCTGCGCTGTCACAATATTATTTGAAAGATCTTTTGCCTTTACCGAAAAAAGGAAAAACGCTGTTCGATTACAATGTTTTAGAATGAAAACACCTCCCAATTTTTGCGTAAATTAAGAAATGTGTCAGAAAGGAGATATTTTGGATTAGAGAATAACTTTAAAGCAAAGCTTATTATAGCACAGAAATGTTCTAAAATTAAAATTCCTTTCACTAAAAGGATGCTTTGCCTGAAACTTAAACAATAAACACTTGCTCGTTAAAAATTTTTTGAGAGAAATTTCGCTTGTAATTCAGGGTTTGTAGGCATCAAGGTATACAGGGAATTTTTAATATTTTAGTACCAGAAATTTCATAAAGTACTCGTCGCTATATCTGAAGATAGATTTTTTTTTCAATAAATAAGGCAAATATGATATATTACTTTACAAAAATTCTGGTAAAAGGTCCTTGAAAGTCCTTGAGGCTTACGAATCCTGTAATTAATATTATTAAAACTGAAAAAAAAGAATAATCCCTCTCAAATAAAAGATTCATAAAGGAATAATTTTTTATTGTTTTTCTTTTTTTTTTTCCAACTTATTTAATAAAATACCAAAACCAAAAAAAATATATATAAGCATAAAAATAAAAATAAAAACCTACAAATAAAATGAACCTACTCAATAGTTACGAAAATAAAAACAAGTGGGTAAGTGTGATCACAGATCGCACAGAGGGTTTCGTTTAATATTCCTTTCAAAACACTTTATCGTTATGCAAAATCTGTTAGTTCCACATTTCGCAACCAGGGGGCACACTCTATTCTAAACAAAACTCTATCCGAACGAAACTCCATTTTACAAACTATCCGTAGATATATTATTCGAGGGGATCGGGCCCATAGCCCCCCGAGATAGGTAGGCGGCCCTAGCGGTAAAAATTTGAACTAAAATATGTACGGCTATGGTGCATAATATGAAAGAGTGGTCAAAGGATTGTCGGCAAAAGTTAGAAAAGTGCACCCCGGGTGAAAAGTGTGGAGGCTAGAAAAACTGCTAAAAATACAGAAGTTAGAGCCCGGAGGGGTAAATAATATAAGACTTAATTTTATGATTTTTCATGTGATCGCAAGTGTTCTGCTATAAGTATGCAAAATTTCACATCTCCAACTTAATTAGGGGCTGAGTTAGAAAAATTGCTTAAAATACACAAGTTAGAGCCCAGAGGGTTAAATATAAGACTTTTTCAAAATTTTATGATTTGTCGTTTGATGTGAAATGTTCAGCTATAAGAATCCGAAATTTTAAATCTTCAACTTAATTAGGGGCTCAGTTAGAAACAAAAAAAGCTTAAAATACACAAGTTAGAGGCCAGACGGGTAAATATAAGACTTTCTCAAAATTTAATGATTTGCCGTTTGATGTGAGATGTTCAGCTATAAGAATCCAAAATTTCAAGTCTTCAACTTAATTAGGGGCTCAGTTAGAAAAAATGCTTAAAATACACAAGTTAGAGCCCAGAGGGATAAATAAAAGACTTTTTCAAAATTTTATGATTTGTTGTTTGATGTGAGGTGTTCAGCTATAAGAATCCAAAATTTCAAGTCTTCAACTTAATTAGGGGCTTAGTTAGAAAAAATGCTTAAAATACACAAGTTAGAGCCCAGAGGGATAAATAAAAGACTTTTCAAAATTTTATGATTTGTTGTTTGATATGAGGTGTTCAGCTATAAGAATCCAAAATTTCAAGTCTTCAACTTAATTAGGGGCTCAGTTAGAAAAAAATGCTTAAAATACACAAGTTAGAGCCCAGAGGGATAAATAAAAGACTTTTCAAAATTTTATGATTTGTTGTTTGATGTGAGGTGTTCAGCTATAAGAATCCAAAATTTCAAGTCTCCAACATATATATTTTCTGAGAACGGTCTCTGTGACGGACAGGTAGACAGACAGAGGAGTGAGACGAATATTGTTTCGTCAGATGAACGGAACCCTAATAAACATACATGTAAAATAAAAAAATAACGTACATAATATGAAGAAATACATGAAAAATTGAATGATGGTGTTTTATGGACCGTGCAATATTAGAATATTTTTATTTATTTCTTTTGAAAATGACTCGGGTGGAGTCGAAACATGTAAGTAGTCGAATAAACATATTTTTACCGTTTTTAAAATTTTAATTTACACCTTTTAGCAATTAAAATTAGTAAATAGAAACCTCTAAAAATGTATGCATTATTTTCTTTAAAACGCCTGTTATATTACTTATAACCTGCAGCAAAGTTTTAAGCATGATTCGGTTATTTATGTCTACCCATAATTAAAAAAAGCCAATTGTTATAAAAGGTCGTTTATTTAACAAACAAGAATAAACAACATTTTTTATTTTTATCTTTGAATATATTTTATCTTCTTGATGAATATAATTCATTCTGCTGTTATACCGTGGATATAATTGGCTTATAAGAAACATGAAGATATGTTAATTGATTTTTCCAGGCGTTAAAAAAAACTTTCAGTAAAGAATTTGAAAATTCCAATATTCATCACTGACACTAAAAGAATTGATGTTTTTTAAAGCTCTTAATATCTAAAATCCTCAACATTCTCTGAATATTTGAGTTAAGTGCGAAAATACATTTTTCACATTTTTGTTGCTGTAAATATTTATTACATGCGGTATTTATATATTGAATTAGAAAAATATTTTGCACTAATTAGAAGAACTTCATTTGGCATTATGAAATTTAAGTTAAAAAATAAAGCGTTTATTAAGGAATTATTCTTTTCAATTGGTCAAGTTAAAAAAATTTAAAGCCGTTACACTGTATGTGTATTAAAAAAAAAAAAATCTGAAATTGTGCGTCAACCGTGTCAACTATACGTCGTACTATAATTAGTTTTGTGAATATTCAAATCTTGTTGAAATAGCTGCTCCACTCTTATGCAAAAATGCATGAATACAAAATTTATTACGATTGTCTATATTGAGTTCAGTGATACGGAAATAATATGACTCCATCTTAAATAGGACGTCATCACCCTGGCAACCTAGAATCATTACCTATCATGGGATACCATTGAATTAAATACTGATGATAGGATTTGATAAAATGAAGAAAACTTTTGTTAATATAATTTTAAGTTTTGATTCGATTTCCATAAAATTTGAAATGACAAAATTCTGCAACGATTATATATACAGGGTCATCGAAAAATAATGCCTAGATTTACAAAAAAATCATAACATCGAAACCTTTTATGTTAAATGGGTAATTCTTTCACTACACGATAGGTGGTGAACGCAAGTTTGGTTTTAGTTCCCCAGAATTCTCTCAGTCGTGCCTGTGTTATGCGCGGATTAGTTGCGCAGTGTCAAGGTCAGCCGACGCGCCAGGCTGCCAGCTGCTCAGTACATGATTTTTTTCTTCGAAAAAGAAAGGTACAATAACTTTGTCATGAAATAACCCGCATACCAAATCACGCACTGTTGCTTTTTGTTGCACGATCGCCATCGTACTTAGCAGCTGCATTCTGGCGCGTCGGCTGACCTTGACGACTGCGCAACTAATCTGTGCATAACAGAGACATGCAAACAAATTCTGGTGAACTAAAACCATACTTGCGTTCACCAGTTATCGTGTAGTGAAAGAATTACTCATTTAACATAAAAGGTTTCGATGTTATGATTTTTTAAAATCTAGGCATTATTCTTCGATGACCCTGTATTAATTTCAAACCTTTCGGTTGAGTAGTAAAAAGAATAAATTTCAAAGATCTATTCTGTCTATAAATGTATTTTGATTCTATTACTAAGAATGAGAAGCATAGATATATTTTAAAAGAGGATAATTCTTTGAACAGCGTTTTTGAATGAAAGTAAAATCTAACTTTTTGAATGACTATTTGCAATACATTCGCCAAGATCCCATTCTTAATATCAAATTTAATGCAATGGTATTAGGAAAGAAAGTTAGATAAAAATAAGAAATACCACACTATGGGAATTATTTTAATATTTTTTTCTACAGGCGGAGAATCTTTTTCTGTAAGCCACATTTAAAAAAAAATTAAATACATTTTCTATAAGCAGTTTTTCACCTGATACGTAGAGAGGTTATATGTTATTATGGCAGTTTCAATAATGTTTTAAAAATTTACACGTTTTATTGATTTTTCTTTATATAAGTGTGCGTGTATGTATAAC
Source organism: Maratus speciosus (assembly GCA_963932465.1). Classification (NCBI taxonomy): domain Eukaryota; kingdom Metazoa; phylum Arthropoda; class Arachnida; order Araneae; family Salticidae; genus Maratus; species Maratus speciosus. The sequence continues at coordinate 295,168,438 of OZ010791.1, forward strand.
AGTAAGTCGAACGTTTAAGAGCTAAAAGAATAAATGACACTTTATCATAGTGATACGACGTTTATCATTGTTAAAGCACATATATTAACGTCTGGATTCATCAAAGGTACACACACACACACACACACACACATATATATATATATATAACGATTCATTTAAGACTTAAGCACGATTAATATTAGGAACCCAACAAGTTTGAAAAATTATCCGGGGGGCAGGAATCGAACCTTGGAATACAGAGTAGCGTGCTGTTGCTCCAACCACAAGTTACCCTGGCCGATATCCTAGCTTTAATATATATTGATGGATTACCGATGAAATATTAATTTATTCATCGTTGTATCGTCATACAATGAGATCTGCTTTCTGGTCGATGACGTTCCCCAACGTCGTTTAAAAGTGAGAAATTTCCGAGCTAGGATACCGCCAGAGTAGCTTAGTTGTTAGAGCAACAGTGAAGTACGCTGTATCCATGTGTACGTTCGTTATTGGATCACATAATATTTTCAATGCAACATTTTTGTATTTTTCATTGTATTTAATTAAAGATACTTGATTTAGATTCGGCGTAATTCCAGAGGAAAAATAAGCTGCTTTAGACAATCGCGATCGCGTACTAAAGTTAAAAAAAGCCCTCTATCCCAGCATGTATATTAAGACTTTCTGATGCAAGAACGCTTCAAAATAAGCAAAAAGACAAGTTAGAAGCAAAAGTATATAGTGAAATGTAATAGCTTGGGTAAAAAAAACCTAAGAATATTCTTGTGATTTGAAAATTTCACAATTTCTAGTTCAGATTGCACGTTTCAAGAATATATTTTATAATATCTGTTAACCTTTTTTCTTATGTTTTAACGCACGCAAATTAAACACATTTCGTACGCAATGAAAGATATCTAAACATTCATGCTATAGAAACATGATGAATAGTTTAGGAAATAAGTATGTTTCGGTTTTCCATCTTAGAACATAACATAAGGAATATTTAAAACTATTATAAGTTTTCAATAAAGTTCTTGCTTGTATGTCTAAAGCCATTCTATATTTTGTCAATACATTGAACTCGACCTTTAATTATTGCTACAGAATAGTTGTATATGTATAGCGACTGTGAGCGGTCTCTTTGTCGAAAGATGAATAAAACGATCGATTAACTTATCGCATACTACCAATAATTATGTACGGGAATATTATAATTACTATTTACCTATTAAAAAGCCTGTAGTGGTAGTAAAATGAATGATAACAAAAAAAAAAAATTCTCTATTTAACGGGAGATCTGCATTAAAAAACAAGTCCTTCATTTTTCAATGGAATAAGTGCAGAGTGAACATTAAAAACCAAATCCTTCATTTTCCTCTATAAATATATACAGGATTATTATAATTAATATTTACATATTCAGAAATGTCTAGCGATAGCAAAAGGGATCGACTGAAACAAAATTTCATTAGTATCTATTTCTAAACTGTGAACATAAAAAAAAAACAGCCGTCTGTGAGACTGCTGACTACATTTAAGGGTTAATAAAACTAATTCAGAAGTTAATACTCGCTTTAAATATCATAAAGACAGTTAAAGACAAGTTGCTTAAGACAAGTTATTGTGCCAAACAAAATCTATATCCTTGCTACATAAAAATGAAAGCCAATATTCAGCAGAATTATGTTTAAATGATGAAAGGTGGTCTCCATTAAGATATGTTCTCTTAATGGAGGTCATGTTTAAATCTAGATTTTAATTGTTCAAAAAAGGTAACAATTATTTTACTAAAATTTATTTTTCACGTTAGGAAAAAATATGAAAATTTAAGTATCAAAGCACAAGTTAATTACATATGTTAATTACTGCAGAGTTTAAAAAAATAAATACATTGACGTTTGTTTTGATTTTACGGTTTTATCTTCTATAACTTTTATTTACAAGTACTTTCGAAGTTCAATAAATAAATGCAATTTTTTTTGGACGGGTACAAATTATAATGATTTCATTAATTTATCTATTTCTTTGAGAGTTTCCTGACAGAATAGGACAGGGGAGCTTATTGACCGTCACATTTAATTTGTCATCAGAGTTAAATTCATTTCCTAAAAAGGTACAAAGGGCTTTAAACAGTTAAAAGTTATCGGAATAAATAAATAGTCTAAACTTTAGTTTAGAAATTTGATGAATAATGTGCTCTCCGGAATTATTATTCTAATAAAACCTTCTTGAAGCGACCAGGAAAAAACGGAATTTGATTCATTTTCTTCAAAAAAATGGGTCGCTCATGGAGGGAGTTCAATTGGGATGGTCTCTGAATGGAGGTAAAATTAGTATTGAGCCTATGGGTATAAATTTCGTAATTTCGTTCCACAGAAAATGGTCGTTCAGGGAGGTGGTCGCACAGGGAGTTTTCACTGTATCCCCTTACTAACTCGTAATTAAATTATCGTATGAATGTGACTGGCAACAGTCGCTTATTAATAATTTCTACTAATTAATGGTATGCTTTAATTTTGTTTAGGGGTTCGTCCACCTATAGATATTGTCAAACATTAAAATGTTCAATACGAAAAGTTAATTTTGACATCATATTTGGATTCTTCGGTGAATTTTATCTTGGAATACTAAAGAGATTTTCATTCGGTCTGGCAGTTTAGGAGTCATGCAAGTTAAAGGCTAGGAAACTTAATTTGTAATTCATTTTTAATCGTTGTAAAAAACATTGCAATGAAGATAGCTTAAGATTTCGACATCACATATACCTCAATGCCACTATAAAATAATTTCTTCTCTTTCTCTTTTACGGTTGAGAGAAAACATCGCTGTCTCCTAACTTTTTGATCTTACTAGTATTCTGTAATAGAAGTAACGTAACTATTGGATAAGAGAATGAAAAATCTTTTATTTGTTTATTTTTCCAATGTAATTAAATTAATATTTATCTATAAAATTTACTATTCCCATTGTTAAAGACACAATAACGCATTTTATATATTGATGCAAATTGAACAAAAAATGCAATTCATTTCTATAACCCAAATGATACCATTTAATATAATTTTGCCATAACACGATATGAAATAAAAATCTAAGTGTGTTTTAAAAAGCAATAGACACCTATAGCAAGAATTATTCCTGTTAAAAGCCTGAATATAAAAGCATTTTAAGGAAACTCAAGTCCTTCTAACGTACGATTTTTGACACCATAACTAATTCTTTCAAAATGTCTTCAAGCATAGAATTTTGAATTGAATATACTCAAAATAATCTTATAAAATTTAAGCTGCTCAAAGCAGTCAAATTTGTATTCAGAAGTATGACTGAAAAAATGTATCTTTATTTTCGAAAACATCTCAAGGCAATTTCAAGTATCAATTTTTCTTAAAAAAGTATGAAAAAAATCAATAAAATCTGTATCAGATCAGCTCTTCAATATTTTTTATACTTTATTTTTTATTCATTTTATAAAAATCTCCAAGTTTCTTCCGATATGTATAAAAGTTTTACTTTTTATTTTTATTTATATGGTTTTTTTTTTTTTTTACTTTTTCTTTCGAGATGCATGTAATGAAATAAAAGTAAGTAGTTCATGAAAAAGACAGTTGAAAGAGCTGCACGGATTATTTTTGACAAAAATAATCTCTTGATCTTCCTTGGCATTTCTATTGGATAAAAACACTTTAAAATAAATACGCTTATTCGGATCAAAAATGCAATGCTAGGATGAAAAATGTAGTTTTATCTATTTCGCCGTGGGAAAGGGGGGGGGGGGAATTCCAGAATTGTATTAAAATATATTTGAATAAAAGACATTTATAGTCTATTCTGATATCGGCGCAATTTTATAAAAAAGAGTCTTAAAGTTACGGATTACAAGAAATTAATCTGCTGTTTTTGTATAATGAAATAAATATTTGATGCGATAGAGGTTTATTGATGGTAGAAGATTGTTCATAATATTTTTTTTTTTGAAAGATATTGTGTTAATAATATAAGTGTTTAACGGTTAGTCCCCTTTTCCGCAAAGTTTATGCATCAGTACTAATTAACATCATGCTTATATCATTTGTCGTAGAATCTGGTAGAATCGTATTACAATATAATTGAATAAAATATATATATTGCACTAAAATATCAGCACGATTGCAGCAAAGGAGTCTTAAGGCTGCGGGTTAAAATGAAATTAATCTTTTCCTTTTGTAGAATGAAATACATATTTGATGCGATAAAGGTTTATTCGTGGTAGAATGGTTTTTTTCAAAAATTGTTGCATTAGCAAAATAATTTTTTCACGATTGTTCAGATTGGTCCGTAAAGTTTCTGCCTCTTTACTAATTAACAACATGCTTAGCTCATTTATCGAATAGCGTCTTAAAATCGTATTAAAATAGAATTGAAAAAAAAAACTTTTATATTTCATTAAAGTATTGGTACGATTGCATCAAAGGTTCTCAATTACAATGACATTAAATAATTGAGTTCTTGAAGTTATGGGTTACAAGGAAATTAGTGATCTCTTCTGGTGTTCTTAGATAATTATCTGATGCGGTAAAGGTATATTGATGATATAATGTTATTTTTATTATTTATTTTGTTTTAAAAGTTTTATTAGTAAAATGCGTTTTTACTGCCAACCACAATTTTCAGAAAGCTAATTGCCTCATTACTAATTAGCAGTATATATAGCACATCTATCGTACAGTAGCGTCGAATCCTATTAATATGTAATTAAGTAAAAATATTTACACTATACCAAAAAAGTAAAAAGCTTTGATTGTCCTCACTTCGCAGGAGCCATGATCGCTTTCAGGCATGGCTGTATAAAATGGAGCTTCATATAGAAAGAAAAGAAAATGATTTGTTGTTCTACCACTTACGGTTGCAACCGCGCAGCCTTGGATGAATTAAAAGAAATACAGCTTCGGATACCTGGTATCTTCACCGTTCTCATGGTACCTTTTATTATTTTTTTTAAAATATCAATATTTACTATTTTAAAATGACTTTTTTTAAAGCCATTTTTCATAGTTTTTTCTTCCCTCAACATATGGGTCAATCGCGTGTAATCAAAATGAATCGTGAGCAATGTGCTGGGTTCCTAAATTAACTTCTATATAGCTAAAGCAATTTCTATGACAACGGAAACGTCTTCTCTTCTTAAATGCGATATAAATAATTCTGTATTTTACCTTACGACAGTCTTTTCTTTCTAATTTTAGTGGCTCGGTAGATAAAATTGAGGTAGTAACGATTTTTGTTCCGACTTAAAAAAAAAAAAATAAACCTTATTTTTTGCCCGGCCCATTTTTTTAATGCACATTATTTATTTTATTCATTTTATTCCTATGTTTTCTTTCCTTTTTTAAAATCCTCATTAGACTGGGGTCTGGTGAGGTCCCCTTCTGAATATTTTAGGTAGACTCGAAAACTAGACCGGGCAAAACCCGGGTAACGCCGGGTATAATGTAAAGCGAGGAGAGTTCGCGCGGTAGGAGAGATTGCGCACAAAGAGATTCGACGGGAAGGAGTAGAGTGCGCGCCCAGCGACTCCAGGTAGTTGTACAGCAGCATTAGTGCAGTGTCTACATGAATGCGCATATTTATTGTTCCAAGCGTCTTGGATAAAGCAGTGCTATTTTGTTTTGTTTTTCCAAAGTAAGTGCTTGGATTTTCATAACTGTTCGTCAAAATTTTTATACAACGTCAGTAATACAAAATATATTGAACTTAAACGATTTCCTATAAACTACTAACCTGGACTAAGTATGCGAACACCAAAAATGCATTTTACAAGTTGCCATATTTAAAAAAAAGGCCGCGCAATCTCTCCTACCAAAATAGGAGAGTTTGCGCATCTGCTACTAAGGAGAGATGGCGCATTTCCCCATAAGTTTAAGTGCTAGGAGAGATAACACAGCTTATTGATAAATTTGTATGAAATCAAATTACGTGTAAAACATATGAATGAATCAATTTTGAAATAATTTCGGAAAAACACATAATTATCAAAACTAAATTTGGCAATAAATTAATTTGCAAAAAAGTACTTTTGCAGATAAAAATTTTATTAATAAATTAATAATACAGTTATTATTAAATAAATTTTATATAATTATTTTTGTTAATAAATTAATAATATATTTGTTAATAATTTAATTAAATATTTATATATATATATTTTAATTTATGAGCAATTAATTTGCTAATAAATTAATTTTGTTAACTAAAATAAATTTTCAAATACAATGTTTTGGAAAAGCTTTCACCCATTCCAAGTAGTGTAATGCCATGGAAATCAAAAGGAAACAGAGTGCAACTAATGTTACTGATCCGCAAAATATATATGAAAACAGACTTAAAAAGGATGCCACCACGGAAAAAAAAAGCTGAAGATAAGGTGCTTTCACAAAATGTGGGATAAAAAACTCAAGGGAGAAAAACCGAAGGTCAGTGAGGATGAGTGCACTGGGTGTCTGGAGCTGTATCAGGAGGCAATTTCGACAACATACTGGATTCAATGTATTGCTTGTTGCAGGTGACTGCACGAAAGATGCACGTTTTTACAACAATATGTGCATCGATTGTGGACGACGACAACTTCGGTTAGCAAACAAAATACAATGAAACGGTGGAAATCGAAATGAAGTAATTTTCAAGTTAAACATGTTACCAACTAGGTTAATGTTTTTTTTAAATCTTAGTAGGGCTTGCTTTTCTGATATTTTAATCTTCTTAAATTAAAAATTTTAACTGTTGTTGAAATTCTTTCTTTTATTTATTATTTAAACATTTGGTTGAAATATTCACTCCTAATACAATAATATTTACTCACAAAAACCTTTCAACAATGTCAATTAAGTGTAATTATTATTGTTAACAATTTAATTGTAGTTATTATTAATAACAATCTCTTCTACCTATGTGCGCAATCTCTCCTACCCATGTGCGCGTTCTCTCCTACCCTGTATGGAGAGATTGCGCAAAATAGTTTTCTTGGTTTTATTACTGCTGTTCTATTAATTTACAGTATAACAACAAAATAACAATGGAAATACATAAAAACAAATGAAGTCAAAATTATTCATGCATAGTTTCGCAAAATATTAATATTTAGATTTTTTATTCTTCTTCATTTGAAATGTGCGCACTCTCCTCTTTTTACTATATATGCTTGACGATGACACTAAAAGAATGCATAATGAAGTATGCTCCTGATGGAACGTGAATTATTATGAAGATTAAATAACATAATAAAATATAAGTAAATACATTAAAAAAAGATAATTTATGTTAACATTATTTTAAACAGTGAAAACATTTTATAAAAAAGAAAGGAGAACAATGCCTTCGCACATTCAAGGCTACCTTTGGCGACAGTTTTATTATTTTTTCTACTACTAGTTCTTAATAATACACTGTTCATTAAAATTAAGGGATAATGATAAAAATATGCTCACTAAGTTAATTTTGCAACGAATGCCGCATCTATTTATGTTAATTAAATACTATTGAATGTAAAATTGCACTTCCGGGCATACGTTAGCGCCGAAAATATGCAAACTAGGTGGTTGACAATGTGGTGCGCAATTGATGTATGTTGGAAACTTAGTCTGTAGTATTGTTTAAAGTGATCAATATTCATTAGTTATGGCTCAAAGGAATCATATGTGTAGGTGAAAAGTGGCGAATAATTCGTAGAATTTAGGGAGGTCAAACACCGGTCAAATAATTCTTCACGGAGGTCAAATAATTCTTCGTACTTTTGTGATGATGTAAATTAGGAAACTGAAGCAAGATATAGTATTATATGCAGGACTGATACTAGCGACGTTTTTTCGTTAATTTGCCTATCACTATTACTAAAAGAATAATTTTCTATCTCAAAGATTAATACACTACAACGAATACTACACTGGTCATCAAAATTAAAAGATAATGAGTAAAATGATGCTCACTAAGTAATTTTGCAACCAATACCCAATGCTGCAGTTATTTATGTTAATTAAATACTAACGAATACGAAATTACACGTCCGCGCATACGTTAGCGTCGGAAATATGCAAACTACGTGATTGATAATGTGGTGCGCAATAGGCGTATGTTGGAATTCTTGTCTGTAGTAATGTTTAAAGTGAATGTTGTGTCTGAGAGGGATCAGAATTAATTAGTTATGGCTCAAAGGCATCATTTAAGTGAAGGTTAAAAGTGGCGAGTAATTCATAGAATCGAAGGAGGTCACGCACAAATGGAAGTCGCGCAAGATTTGAATATCCCTCAAAGTGTCATATCAAGAGTTTCAAGCCGCTTTTTAGGCACTGGATCCGTTAATACACAGCCTGGTTAAGAGCGACCAAGAGCAACAAATGCATCCGAAGACCGTTTTCTGTCATTGTCGGCTCGAAGAAACCGCAAAGCAACTACAAAAGATTTGTTTTCAGTCCTTCAGGCTGCCACAGGAATTCGAATTAGCCATTCATCTGCTGCACGAAGGCTTAACAAGGGTGGGCTGTATGCGAGAACGCCAATAGTGGGGTCAGGTCACCTTTGAACCGTCCAAAAATCGATTTTTTTAAAAATAGCTTATAATTAAATATGATTCTTAAGAAACATTTAAAAGCAAACCCCACACGAAAATTCGCATTAGAAGAGAAATTATGCGTAAAACACTTTAAGCTTTTGCTATATGATCAACGGGTGATTCAATCTTTAAAGCCAGTTTTCTCAAAACAGCGATTTTGATCATTGCGCGCACGATTTCTGAAAAACGGTTATATAGAATTTCACGAAATCTCTGGTGGATGTATTAAACGTACACAAGCACAAAATGACCTATTATTATGTTTCTCAAGTAAGAAGTTTAGAATTCACGACTGCTTTTGTATAAAAAAAATCTCGATATTTCGAATTTCTTTAAAAAAAAAATTTTTTCTCGAGATCTAAAAGTTTTATTTTTTCCATTGTAGGTCATTTTGAAAACACATTATATCTGCACTCATTAAAAAAATCTTGGCTTGTTTCAGCCATTCAAATTGAAAAAATCATGCGCGCAATGCATGCAAGAATAATTCTTTCGTAAAAATTGTATTATCTTTAAAAATAAATTTAAAAAAACTATATATGTGTATACCTTTTTTAACACCTTTAATTGATAAAATAAATCGTTCCTGACATGGGTTTTCAATTTTATAATTAAAAGTTAATTAGTTAAACAGTGACTGCAATTCTTACAGAGGTCTTTTTTCCATGTACTTTATTGGTTCAAAGGGTACCTGACCCCTTATGTCCCAATCACTACAGCTTCCAAAGGAGCCCGTTTAAACGGTTACCATCGTTATGTTCAATGGCGCCAAGAAGACTGAACTCGAGAATTGCTTACTGACGAGTCCAGATATAGTCTGAATACTGATTCTAGACGTGTTTTGATTTGGAGAGAGGAAAGAATACGCAACTTGCCTTCCCTCGTCCGTGAAATATCCCGTTCGATCCCAGTCTTCGTGGCTCCATTGAACATGACGATGGCAACAGTTTAAATGTGCCCCTTTTGAAGCTGGAGTGAGTGGGACACAAACTATTGGTTTCCTCGCATACAATCTACCCTCGTTAAGCTTTCGTGCAGCAGTAGAACTGCTAATTCGAGTTCCCGTGGCAGCCTGAAGGTCAGAAACCAAAACTCTTGTAGTCGCTTCGCGGTTTCTTCGAACTGACAATGACTGAAAACGGTCTTCGGATGTATTTGTTGCTCTTGGTCTCCCTTAACCAGGTTGTCTACCAACGGAGCCGGTGCTTAAAAAGCGGCTCGAAGCTCTTGATATGACACTTTGAGGGATATTCAAATCTTAGGCGACCTCCACAGGTGTTTGACCTCCCTCGATTCTAACAATTATTCGCCACTTTTGACACTTCGATGCCTTTAAGACCTAACTAATGATTACTGATCACTCTCAGATACCGCATTTACTTTAAACAACACTACAGACAAGAATTCCAACATACGTCCATTACGCACCACACTGACAATCACCTAATTTGCATATTTCAGACGCTAACGTATGCGCGGAAGTGCAATTTTGTATTCAATAGTATTTAATTAACATAGATAATTGCGGCACTGGCATTGGTTCCAACATTAACTTTGTGATCACAATTTTACTAATTATCCTTTAATTTTGATGACCAGTGTAATATTCGTTGTAGAGTAATCTTTGAGATAGAAAATTATGTTTTAGCAATAGTGATAGGAAAAATAACGAAAAAAAGTCGCGACTAGTATTCCTGCATATAATACTATATTTTACTTCAATTTCCTACACTGTAAAAAAAAAAAAAAAAAAAAATCTGTAATGTTACTAAAGTTTTTCTAGGAAACTGGGATTCCCAGAACTTTTTATGTAACGGCAACAAGAAAACTTCCTCTAATAAACGCTGTTACAGGAATTTTCGTTGCTGCCGTTACATAAAAAGTTCTAGGAATCCCAGTTTCCTAGAAAAACTTTAGTAACATTACAGATTTTTTTTACAGTGTAATTTACATCATCACAAAGGTACGAAGAATTATTTAAGTACAAAGATCATTAACATTCTAGAATCTTGTAAAATATAATTGAATAAAATACATTTATAGTGCAATCAGATAACGACGCGATTTCACCGAAAAGAGTCTTAAAATTATAAATAACAGTGAAGTTAATCTGCATTATTAGATATATATATTTCATGCGATAAAAGCTGATTGATGATGTATTTGAATATTTTTTTACTTTTCAAAAATCGTTGGGTTACTAAAATAAGTTTTTTACAGTGGGTACTAATTTTTTGCTGGAGTATTTGCCGTATTATTAGTTAACAGAACATTCTGCCCATTTGCATGACTAAATATGAATACGTAATGCAGAAAAATCATGACTAGTACATTAATAATGAGATGTTGTTATGGAAAAATATTAAAATAGTCATGAAAATAAAGAAATATATGAATATATTTTGTGAATAATTGAATATAATGCTTGAAGTGTTCACTTCTTCGGTCAGTGACACCGTATGTTCAGCCAGACAGACAGAATCTTTTGAAATTCTGTTTGGACGTGAATATGTAGATGTTTATAGCAAATTACCGCGACCTCATTAGATTTCACGCACACACACACACACAAAAAAAGTTTGTAAACTCAAATTCAAATAATGCGAAAAATAGCAATTTCTCACTTTGTTTGTGTAAATTTGTTTGAGCATGTGATGAAAATTAAGGTTAAAATATCCACTTCAGTCTTCAGTAGAAATTCATTAATATTTTACAATCTTTTAGTTAAATTGCAAAATTATACGCAAATATATTTTGATACACATATTTGCCAGCATCTTAATTTTTTGAATGACAGTAAATTCTTACAAAAATGTTCACTTTATATGATTGAAGAACTTGTGCGATTGTATAAATCAAGTAATTCTGTATAAAAATATTGGTATTAAAAAAGGCGGGTGTTTGGCAATTATGATCCAATATAAGAATGTGCCAAAAAGCGAATTAATATAGCAGCGAATTCTCCTAAAAATTCAATTTATCTCATAGTTATCCATATTTCCGGAAACTTTTTGTTATCTGCCCAAACCACCTAGTAAGGTTGAGTTATAACCCATAAGAAACAATAAGTTTCTGAGGCTTACAGAAATTTTTATGAATTTTAAAAGCCTTTTTGCCGCCTGTAAATTTAGAAAAAGTCGATTTATTTGAAAAACCATTAGTTTATGAAGTTTTGGGCTGGTACCTTTTTAAAGTCTAAAAGGGAAAAGTTTCCGAAATTATAAGCAACTACAAAGTTAAACTGCGTTTTTGCTATTCTCTGAAAATTTCCAATTTTTTATATTACATTAAATAATACAATTTTATGAATTGTATGATTTTATGCACTGTGTATAAATGATTTGGATTCGTATTTATATAATATAGCATTAAAATACGTATTCCTAAATGTTCAAGCCTCTAAGCATGAATATAAAAGTCGACACAATAAATCCATTCGTATAAAAGGATTACATAGACTACCGAGAAAGCACTATTGGCACGCACTGTCAATCTTTGAGTACTTAAAATAAATAAGTAGAAATATAAAAATCCAATAAAGATAAAGAATTGACGTGTAGAAGGGGGTGACAGTAATCATTTGATCTTACTGTCGTATCGATATAAAATATATATTTCAGAACGGAGTATTTTTTTTTCTCCTTCACCATTTTGAATGGGAAATATCAGAAAATGAAACTTTATTAATTTTTGTCCGAGAAGAAGAGTCATATTATTCGATAAATCAATAGCGAGAAATTATTTGAAGAGATAAAGCTGGCCCGAAATTTGATTTTGCTTTCTGATGATCGAAAAGCTGTGTGAAGAAGAAAAATAATAAATATCTGAATTTAAGGGACTCGGCACCCAAAACAAACAAAGAAAAAAATATTATCTACTTTTAAAAAATATTTTCTTATATACAAATAATTTAACAATTAAAAAAGTTCAAAAATTAGAATTATTTTTTCACAAAATTTTAAAAAAAAAAGTTAAATTTTAACCACTTAATTTAAAAAGCTAATAGCATATTATCTTTAAAAATGTTTACCTGGTTTTTTTTATTGCATGTTAGTAATGATATTTTGAATAGATTAGAGGTTAGAATTCTTTTAATAGCAATAGCTTTAGATAAAAAAAATAATAAACAAATACAAGCGGAAAAAAGTAATGACAAGTTCTTGTAAATACGAATTTTTTAAAGAAAAGTTATCAAAATATTAAAAATTTGATATTTAAATCTATTATATATGATCTTCAAAAAAATACATATATAAAATAAAGACCTTTCATTTATATCTAGAAAAGCTTTAGTATTTTGAAGACATGGAAAATCTGAAAAAAAAAAAAAAAAAAAAAAAAAAAAAAAAAAAAAAAAAAACACAAACTGTGATAAATGAGTTTAAAAATTTATTTTAAAAGTGAAAATAATGTTACATATTTGTTAAGTCAGGCTTAGCTGTTGTTCTATATGTAGTATCAGTCTGAAATCTTGTCAGGGTGCAGTGGAAAATATGTGTTATGTAATAAATTAAAAATCTGAAAACCGAAATTTTTATGAATTTTCGATATCGGTAGGGTGTCGAGTTCCCTTGAGTGAAAGGAAATATAAATCTGATGAAATTTTGATCCATTTTTAAGGGAATAGGGTCCTTACTAAAGTCTTCTCATCGTCATTAATTTTAAAACGAAGGCAGTTACAGCCACAAATGTGGTGTCTGGATATAATCAAGTGCCTATGCTCTGCTTACAGCTCCACACTGCTTACAGCTACACTTACAGCTCAAATACTGTCAAACAGTGGAGTTATCGTTGTTATCTCGGAAACGGTAAGAGATGGGGAAAATGTTTATTACAAAGCTTGAGAGCATTTTCAATTTAGTAAGAAATAATGCCTTATATGGAAAAATAACTTTTTTAAAAATCCTAACATGCAAGCTTTTCGATAGTCAATCACCGCCTTGAATGCAGTAGTAACAGCATACAAAAGTATCGCATTATAAAGCAGATATAAATTTACTAATAAAATTAATACATGCAAAAAAGGTACAGTTTATTTATAAAAAGGAAATTAGGTTTAGAATGCTAGACATGTCCTCCATCGGGACGCATGCACAATGCATTGTTGCCTAAGGTGGACACATTCAGCATGCGTAACTTGATTTTCTCAAAAAACGTAAATGTAACTTGCGTACACCTGTTATTTTTTATCAGTAAATGTACATGTGCCTCTTAGTTTCACACTTCCACTATTATTAACGCATTTAAGCCGGCGATTGAATATTGAAAAATTTGCATTTTCGACTTTTAATAACGTTATTTTTACATACAAGACAGTATTTCATACTAAATAGAGGAAGTTCTAAAAATTAGTAGTTGACATTTTTTTTTATCTGCTACAGTTTTTGAGATAGGAATGATATGGAATAGGATATAGGAATGAATGTGGTATTTGCCATAAGGTGGCGATGTAAGTGGTATCATTGCGTAGTGCATAGCCATTTTACTGTGCCTAGACATCAACGTTTATGACAATAGTTGTTTCCATTCTGAAATTAATGGGGATGTAAACAACTTTAGTGGGTAAGCTGTACACAGAGGACTTTTAATCCCAAATACTTTACACGAACCTCGATAATAAATTAAAAGTTGACGTACAAAATTCTGCGCGGCATACACAAAACCTACACATTACGTTTATGACTCTAGCTGTTTTAGTTCAGAAGTTAATGGGGATGTAAACAACTTTAGTTTATAACCTGTACACAGAGGACTTTCAATACCAAATAGTTTACGCAAACTTCGATTATTTTCAATGAAATTTATTTTCTGTTCTTCAGATATAGCGTAAACCTTCACTTCCGCATTTCTTTCAAATATTATAAATCGCATAGTTATGTTTCTTTGGTCATTTTCTATGTAGTTCGATTGAGGTTTTGCTGAAGTATGCAGTTATTTATATGTTGGCATAATATTAGAAAATATTGACTACATTCAATTCATGCTTTAGTAATGAGTAAAATAGTCGTGAGTAAAATAAAGTCTTTAAAATTTGCCATAATAGAAATTGGTACAGGTAGAATTAAATGCCGATTCTCAATTTTTTTAATCTAAAAGAAAAAAATATGGATAACACTTTTTTTAAATTCTATACTAAAACAAAAGATCAAAATTTTTACAGCTAGGGAAACTCTATTTCTTTCAGAATCATTGGATGAAAATTTCTTTCACCGAATATTTACATGGGAGAAGCAAAGAAGAAAATTCGTTAATGCAAAATGTTTCATGGAAGGAATGTGAACAGGGGCGGAACACAGAAAAAAAACATTTTTTTCCTTTATTTTTGAATGCCTGAGTCACGCAAAGTTTTGAAGATAATGGAAGGCTTGTAAGAGTTAAAAATAAAAAAAATATGTAAAGCCAGTATTATATTAAAATGTACTTTACAAAATTAGTAAATAGTTGTGAGATGCACAGATTTTAACTTCCAAAATGGACCTTTTGTGGGCAGCTTCAAAGTTTTGAATTATTTTGGAAATGTTTGATTTTATTCAAAATGAAGCATTTTAGAGGAATTAAAACTAAATGATGTTTTGTTAATGGGGAATAGCTTTTCATATTTGAAAGAGGATAGATCAGTGCATATCGTATCATACAAAATGTTTTGTAAGTAACGAAAGAAAAATTGAAGATGAATTAAACTGAGATACACATTTTGAAATAAATATTTGAAGTGACTGACAAGGAAGGTCTCCTTACTGGGCATACTCGGAATATTTTGAAAAAAATACAAATTAAACTACTTATGTATGTAATAAAGGATCAGTCAAATTTAGCGGCGGAATTACAGTAGAAAGTCTGTAAAAAAATAAAATACTTCCGAGTATTTTGCGCGAAAAGAAGAAAGCGTCACGGGATTTGGCGAGCAGTACTTTTCCTCGCCGAAAGCAAACGATTTTAATGCACCTGAAAATTGTTTGTTAATTGATTTTTAGAATGCGTGTAAAAAAAATATTTAAGGAATTTAAACACAAACAATGAAAGAGTTTAATAAATACATTTTTTTGTATTACATATTTATGTTGCTGCACTGTAAAAAAAAAATTGTAAAGTTACTAAAATTTTTCTAGGAAACTGGGATTCCAGGAACTTTTTATGTAACGGCAACAAGAAAAATTCCTGTAACAGATGCTGTTACAGAAATTTTTGCTGTTGCCGTTACATAAATAGTTCCTGGAATCCCAGTTTCCGAGAAATATGTTAGTAACTTCACAGATTTTTTTTTACAGTGTGGTTATTTATTTTTATTAGTACTAAAAACAATTTCATGCATAAAAAATACTTTCATATATTTAAGCGTATTCCAAAGTAAAGGCAAGATTCATTTACCAGTTATTCATTACAATTACAATATCAAAGAATTCGCCGTTTCCATAGCAACAAAATTCAATCGACAGTGCTCAATTGGACTTAATTTTGATATACTGGAACAATTTTAATTAATTTTAATTTTGTTTTAATTCATAAAATTTGATATTTAACTTTCATTATAAATATATATATATGACAAAACCATAGTTAAATCCAACTAAAATTGACAAAACTAAAGTTATTTACATTAAATTTATTTAAACAAGTTCAATATGAAACATTTTTATCTTAGAGTATTCGACATAAAAAAGTATTTTTCTAAATTTCACTTCATCGCCAATGATGATAAATCGCCAAATAAACGAAATTTCATTATTTTTTTACGAACGTTCTATCGAGGTTCCGCCAAAACAATTTTTATAAACATATATATTCACATGAGAAGAACACTCTGTAATTTTTTCAGATTTTTCTGAATATGCCCGTATGGAGACCTTCCTTGTGAGTGTTTGATTGAAGTATAAAAAATCTAGGGTTAATTTTTTGATTGGAAAAATTGTGTTAATTGTAGTGTATCATGCAAAAAATTCTAGATTTTTAATAACATTTTTGTGGAAGGAAACACTAACATAGATACAAATAAGTGACACTTGATAACCTTCGTTGGTGTCCAATCTTAAGATTTCTGGGCTATATAGAGTCATATGGTCTGTGATAAAAATACAAAGTAGCAAGGAAAAAGTTACTTGGATGCCGATTAAAAAGGTTCATAAATAGCCTTAAAGTCCGATATGAAAGTCATTATCCACTACTCATTGAGCCACGGCTCAATAGGTTAAAAAATGAAGAAATACTACACTTGAAACAAAAAGTTTTACTTCCATAATTACCAGATGCTTAAATATAATGTTATGTTTCATAGTACCAGTCCGAACCAGATGATGTTTTCAAGATGGATCTATTGAAAGAAAGTTACAGGATATCAATTTTAAACACTTAGACCGGAGAAGAAAAAACATAATTCTTAAATGTAAAAATTTTGTACCGAAATAATTGTAAATAAATTTTGTGTAGAGAATATATATTTTTTATTGTCGAGGCTGCGCAAAGGACTGAAGAAAATGGAGAGCAGTAGTAGTGCCAACTTTTGAAAAATATTGGGTGTGCTGAAAAAAAAAAAAAAAAACTGTTTGAGCAATGTAACACCCGCAATTTTTTTTCCCGGTCCGTGAGTGTGGAAAGAGAAGCGGGGAAGAAGCGAATGACTAAAGAGGATAATTTGAAGCCGAATTATGTTTTCTCTAAATAAAATATAAAATTATGATAGGGAGACCGGGGCTAGTTGGATACAGGGGTAAGTAGGCGCAGTCCTCATAAATCGCCTGTTTGTGGATAGATTGAGCAACCAGTCACAGAGTACCTTTCTTCTGTCTTTTTACAATTCTCACTGTAGTTTTGCAGCGTTACCTACGTGCAGTGGAAATTTATTACGATTTTTCTGTTTTTTGCACTCATAAGTAATTTTTTGTTTCTTCATTCTTTTTCTAATTTCTAATACATATCTTAATAATTGCGATTTAACTTGTGCTGTTTTTCTTAGTGTATGATTAACTGTACCTACTCCATTTGTTATTTACTTGGATTATTTATGCTTAGGTGGTTACGTGTCCCTTTTGTGAAGAAATTTATTATGGGGCTAGTTGGCGCATTGAACACCGGGCAAGTTGGTTCTGTCTCTGGTGTGTGCTGGTAGCTTGAAAAACAGCAGACACCGAGAAAAGTGGTTGCAATGAAAGATTTTGGGCACACGAGGCTTTCCCAAACGGAGACACTCGATTTTTTACTTGTGACAACGGTAACTCATGATGATGATATCGTGTAGGATAGAAGTTACTCAATGTTAATGTTTTATTCATTATTTTTATGTCTCTATAATTTAGAATTTACATTGTACGGCGATAACGCCTTTGTTTAAACCTACTGGTAATAATGAAATTGATTTCTCTTAACTCAGTAACTTAACAACAGGCCTTATTTGAGTTTCATTTAAAAATTTTTAAAGCGTGTGCCAACTTACCCCATAGGTATAGGTAACTTGCTCCGTGACGGGGTAGGTTGGCGCACAATTTTCCTTTTACTTTAGGCTTCCGCTATACATGAAATACGAAAGCTTCAAACTCAAAACTCCGGATATTTAGAGCCCAATGTCTGTTCTTTAAAAGTACAGTTAAAGTTTCATAAAAAACTTAAACAAAAAGTTTATAAAAATCAATAACTAAAAACTGCGCCTACTAGCTCCGGTCTCCCTCAATTTAACTGTACTTTAACAAATAATTTATTAAATTATATTCTTACAAGTTCTTTCTTATAAATATAATATAATTTATAATATATAACATAAAAACTGTCAACTGTTATAAATGCAAAAACCTAAGTATCAAGAAAAACTACATGTCATTTTAGTCACATTCATCGATTCATCAAGACATTAAAACTTATGCCAAAATATGCAGGAAATTTGTTTCTGAGAGAAATTTATTTTTACATCTGCTGGAGGGACTTTCAGTGCTTCTGTAAGTCTAATTGGCGTTCTTACTATTTTGCAAACAAAGTTATTTTGAGAACTTCGATAAAACCAAATTTTATTTCAGGGATTAAGCAAATAAATAATGAAACAAATTAATGGAATTTAGGTGGGCGGAGATATCAAATTATTGGGTGGGTTCGCGCCCCATGGGCCCATATAAGTTGGCGCCACTGGAGGGCAGATCTATCAAACGTACTGGAGCACTGTAATAATTGTAGGTGACTGGAATGACAAATGTCATGGGCGCCGAGTCTCATGGTATTCCGGTTCTTGGTGCGCCAGATGCGAAAAACTAAAAATCTAAGATTTAATAAATTTTCACGGCTTAATCTGGGAGACCACCTTAAAACATTTAAAAAAGTCAAAAAATGTGTGTTGTCTATTATGAAAGAACAACATGTTACCGAACTTAAAAATAAAATTATGGCAATACTCCAATTAAAACCGAATTTATGATAAAATATGTGAAGCGATACCTATCCAAATCAAGGTAAATTTTAACTTTAAAGCCATTTTATTCAAATTAGATATTTTTGGTTTTTCGCGCATGATACTTCCAAAACTAAGAAACATAGAAACTTAAAATTGTATCTTTATAACCTCCACCTATTTTTATGTAAGTACCTGTAATATATTTATTCATTTATTAATTTTTAATGAAATTTTATCATAGAATATGCGTTTTGTGGTTTAATTGCCCGAAAAAAACATTTTCATCTGTAAATTTCATTATACAGGGTGTCCGGTCTCAACGGTGTCCAATGGCTAATTCCTAAACCGTTAGTCATAGACATATAGTTCCAGTTACAAAAATGTTTTAAATCACGTAAAGAAATATTTTAAAAGCGATTTGGGTCAATAAAAACATTTCTTAAAAAATTACGAAATTTACATTTTTATACGGTCCCCCGGTCCTATAAGTTATATTTAGTGAAATTTTCCTTTTACACTGACAAGTAATACAAAAAAAGTCCTGTTATTCTACGATTAAAATTGTCCGAGTAATTGCTGTTTAAAGTTGGAGCATATTTTTTGTTGCAATTTGGGGCTCATTCACAAATTTAGTCGAAATATTATTTCGTCAGATATAAAAAATATCTGGGAGTAAAATTAACAAATCAATATAAATTTGAAATCTTTAATCATTCTGGCATATTAATAGAAAATATACAATTTGTAATTAACATTTAAGAAGAAAGAAGAAACAGAAATTTTCTTAAATAAAATGATTCTAAATTAACAGCCTCAATTCTTTACAAAATGATACGTATTTTAAAATATTATTAGATTGCACAAGCCTACAAAAGTTGGGTTATGTCATGTTTTTTAGCTAATGATAATTGATTCTTGTATACTCTGTACCGCTGAATCCGAAATTGACCTTCATTTTTAACTATCATATCAGGATTTTTCGCACATTGCAAATTTCAAAGTTAAGGAGTTCAATGTTAAAGTTGAATTTCCTCCCCCATCTCATCGGACCACTCAGCTGTTTAGCTGTAAGAATCCCAGGATAAGCAAAAATATCGAATAAATTTTTTAATAAAATAAAATAAAATAAAATAAAAAATGTTTTACATATGTTTTATAGTATGAGATTTTAGCTATATTTTAACTTACACATTTGCGATTTGCAAAAAAAATTCTAATGTGATGGTTAAAAATGAAGGTCATTTTCAGATTCAGTGCTATAAAGTGCGTAAAATCAATTATCAAAAGTTAAAAAACACAACCATCTCCGCTATTTTATAGTATTCGATTTTTGTTATTATTTAAATTTGAAAATTTATGATTTGCGAAATATCCTGACATGACGGTTAAAAGTTAAGGTAATTTTCGGATTCAGTGCTAAAAAATACATAAATGTGAAAAACCCAACAATCGCAGTCTTGTATTATCTAATCTAAAAGTTTTTCTTAAACTCCTTGGCAGAAATTTATCCAAAATTTTTTGTGTTATCCTGTAAAATAACTATAAATGGTAACCACCGAAAATCTTAATAATATTAGATTGTTATCGGATTTGCGCCAATATGTAAAATGCAATCTCAATCGGATATTTAAAAGTGGGTTAAAGTTAGAGTACAAATTTTGAACTGGAAAAACATACATATGATTGTTGAAGTAACATAAAAACTTATAAAAAAACATAATTTTTGTTAAAAGAAATCATAAGAGAAACAGTCTCAAATCCTGACAAAATAATACTTAATCATAATACTTGTAGGATTTTTTTTCAAAGCGCAGATACACATGAAGTAAGACCTTCGAATACTTTAAACACTTGGCATATGATCCCTCAAAGTCAAGCCGAACTCATTTGTTTTCAGAGTAGAAAAGTGGCATAAGTCATGCATTTTTAAAGTTTCATAACTCGCTCAATTTTAGCGTTATATGAATGGGACTATTTTTGTCTTACTTGTCAGTGTAATAGGAAAAAATTACTAAATATAACTTATAGGACCGGGGGACTGTATAAAAATTTAAATTTCGTAATTTTTAAAGAAATGTTTTTATTTACCCAAATCGCTTTTAAAATGTTTCTTTACCTGATTTAAAACATTTTTGTAATTGGAACTATACGTCTATGACTAACGGTTTAGGAATTAGCCATTGGACACCGTTGAGACCGGACACCCTGTATATTAATTTAGATTGAAGTTAAATTACAATATTGTAAGAATATATATATGTAATATTAAGTAGATATATCGAATCTATTTTTTATAATCCTGCGCGCAACGCATATATGTCATTCAAAATCCTTAATTAGTGTCTCTTAATTAAACTAAACTTTAATTGTGTATCATTAATATTATTTAAATGAATACGTAATCAAAGATTTGTACAATTTATTCTAAAAAAATTGCTTAATTTCAAGAAATATTTACTGCTTCAGTAATTTGTTTAATATTGAGTTAAAATCAAGAAATAATCATCTGTTATATATGATCTCCCCCCTTAAGGAGGTCCGGGACACAAAAATCTTCAAATTTTCATTTTTTTTATTGGATTAAAAACTTCTCTGCTTAAAATGATGTTTAAATGATGTTTCTATCTTAATTAGAACAGGAAATATAAATTTTTTCGTTTTGGTTTGTTTTCAAAATCTGGGTTTCAAGCTATGGTTGTCAAAGAAACGAGTTCTTGTGAAATTGCGTTTTTCTTCATGATAGGTTTTTTCACCATTTCTCATATTTAAATTCTTATAACTCGAGAACCGTTAAAGATACAGGGTTGAAACTCGGAACATATCTTTTTCAATTATTTTACTTTACTTTTGAGCCAGTATATTTGAAAAAAATATTTACTTTTGAAAATATGATTTTTTTTTTTTTTTTTTAAAGTTGCACCACTTTTTTGTAATTTTTTCGTTAAATATTTTTAATTTTCTTTTTAAATTAATATTTTTGAAAATGCTGGCTCTAAATTAAAAAATATATATTTCTGTTTATTTAAATGAAAACAATTTAAATTCTACAAATAATATTTCGAGTTATAACGATTTTAAGTTATACCACTTTTTTCATAAATTTTAAATTAAAAATTTTTTTAAAAAAGCTATGAGAAGTTTTATCATTTGATTTTGTTTACAAATGATATGGTTAATCATCACAGAAAATTTAAAATTTTAACTCAATAAATAATTTTTTTTTTGAAAATGTGTCCCGGACCCCCTTAAGTGATAGGAAATTCAAATGAAAGTATTGCAAGAAGATTGGAATAGAAACATGAATTGTTCCAGAAATTTTTCAACAGTATACGAACCTTAATTGCGGGCTCACAATCATAGTAGACATAGCCTTAAAAAAAAAAGAGATAGTTCATTTAGAAGGGACATAAAATCTGTTTTATCCACTCCCACAGTGAATCAAGTCTGTTTCCACATACTTTATCGTATATGTCATCTGTTTACAGACTTGGTTTACTGTCGGAGTCGATAAAACAGAATTTTAATCACCTTCTAAATATACTATCTAATTTTTTTTTTCAAAATGGACTTGGTCTATTATGGTTGTGAGCCCCTCAATTATTACCCTTAAATCTTAAAGTTTACCTACTTGTGTGTACATACCCTACTTGTTTGTTTTACTTTGTCACACAAAAGTAAATAACAATTTATCTCTATACGTTTATTATGATTAAACCGTAGAAGAATTTAACTGCCTAGACAGGGAATCAAAAATGACAGTCCTACATAAATTTAACCTGACGTTAGTCCCATTATGGCCATCTTTAAAAATACAATATATCCATACATTGTATTTGCAGGGACGGGTGGAGAATATTCTGTATAGGAGCTTATAATTTCTACCCGATCTGGTAACATAAGATTTAAAGCTCATGTCTTAATGAGCCTCCAATACATACTTGGAGGCGAAAATCCCCCAAAATGACCAGCCTGCTTTACTTATTTCGGTATATCTAAACGTTTGTCCCAGAAGTGCTTGATTCCATGCACTCCACATCCATAGTAATAGAAAGGTGGATATTAGATTTATAACAGTAGCCGGAGTCCAGAACAACAATTACACTGGAAAAAATTAAGGGGGCCCAAGAAAATCTGAAAAAGGCCGTTTTCGACCAAAAATAGATAAAGTTCAAATTAAGTTAAGTTAATGATATAGAAATTAAAAATTTAAAAGTCAAAAATCGAAAAAAACTTTATACAAATATACAAAAGGCTCACGAAGGTACCCAGCCCTAGCAATAGTTAGCGGAATAAACTAGAGAATGATTTTAGGGTATAATAGTTTCCGGTATGGTGAGGACAATGCGAGTCCGCCTATAACTTCCCCTATCATCATTCTCTATCAACATAGTTATAGAGAAGTTAGACAAAAGAGATATTTCAGCAATTTTTTTTTAAATAAAATACTTTTTATTATGTTTCTCCGGTACTGAAATTTTAAATCATCCTCTATCTGAATGAGCATGTACAGTTTGTTCCAAAAAACGCATACACTATTTTCATTATCATAACGTAATTTTTTTTTAACATACACTTTATTGCAAATTGACTATTTATAAAAATTTAAATCATCCTTTATATTAAAGAAGACGTACAGTGTGTGTCATAAAAATGTATACACAATTTTAATTATTGTACCGTAAGTTTTGATTAACATACACTTTATTGCGAATTACGAATTGATGCCTGTATTCAAGCTGACTGCTGGCCTTTCTGGACAAGGCATTGTTGATAATGTGAAGCAATGGAATTGGAAAAATCTAAAATTAATACTTCGGATATTTGAGCTCATTTTGTTTAATGGTTGTTCTTTCAGGTCATCTTCTGTTGCCAGTTTTGTTAAATAAACGTCATCTTTTGGGACGCTGCATTAAAAAAATCCAGTGTGATAAGTCTGGTTAACGCGAGGGGTATTATATTTAATCTCTCTGTCCAATAGATCTGTTTGGTAGATACTCATCCTATCTATGAAAGTGTGGTGATGCCCTATTTTGTTTAAAATAAAAATCTGCAAGAAGCCAGTTATCAATGAATAAATTGAGTAGTACACATTTTTGGGCGGACACCGTGAATTTAACTTATTGCAATGATGAACAAGTGTTTCTAAACTAATAAAACAAACCGTTTTCGCGTTAAAACAAATAATTTTTGTATGAGTAGTGTTTATAGTAAGTAGTAAGTTTGAAAGCGAGTTGCAATTAGTTTTCCGGTTTCACGCGTAACACGTGTCTCCAAATGTTCTAGACACCATTATTTTAAAGTAATTTTCTTCGCCCTAATCGAATGGTAGAATTATCGGCGATTAAAGATAGGCAAAATAAACTATAAGAAATTAGTGGTGTCCAGAGCATCCTTATTTACGCGGGACACCTGGATACACTAGTTGTAATCTACATATACAACCAAAGATATTGAAGTAAACAAAAACACCCTTTTTTAAATACGTATTATAAGTATGCATAATTTAAAAACATCCTTTGTATTATTACTATTATTTATTTTAAGTTATAAAAGTCTAACTAATTTATCAGTTTACGATGAATTAATAATGCATCAAGTTTTCAGAAGCATATGCTTTTTAATGCATTGTTTAACCAAAAAGTGATGAATTTTACAATTCTGGTAATAAAAAGATAAATTTTATCAAGAATATTTTAATAAACGAGCTTTACCATTTTCATATAGACCGAACTTGTTACAATGAATATAATAATATTCTATGTATAACAGTGTAGATAATAATGGTAAATTAATGCATATTGTTTGAAATTGGCAAAAATGGTTAAAACTATTTTTCTATTAAACTATTTTTCTAGTATAGACGCCGAGTAAAAGCAAACTGAACATTTTGTTCATAGTTAAAAGTGTTTTAGCCATTTTAAGATTTATAACGAGCACGAATTCAACAAAAAAGAAACACGAAAAATTCTTCCAAGTCACGAAATAATTCCAAAAACTGACGCCTCTATTTTATGTGAAAATGTATTTCCAGAAAAAATTTGCTTAAAATAAATATTTTAAAAGAACTATTTGATCAGATTAAAGTTGTGCAAAGATTGTATTCATGCTCTAAATGCGAATATGTAATAATTACTTTTTTCATTGCATTTACAGTAAAAGCGTGTATATAGTTTATCCATTTTAGAGTAACACATTCAGTATATTTTATGAATGTTTCTGATTTTAATTTCAGCACAACGCATATTTAATAGATGTTTATCATAAATCAATGAATGTAGATTTTAAAAGCATTTAAGTTTTTACGTATTTTTACCCGTTTATATTATACAGATAGTGTTAAATATTAACGCATTTATGCATAGCGTCCATTTTTGGGATCTTTGAATTTTAATAAATTTGTATAATTTTCTTCTCCTTTATAACATGAAAATTGTGTGACATAATTATCTAAAAATGTCTTTATCTGTTACCAAGAAATGACAGAATAAGATGGATATTTATTTTCTTAAATGAAGGCTTCTTTTTGTGTTTATAGATTTTTTATTTTTCAAGATCGCGAAATGTAAAAAGTGAGTTTATTTGTATTTTTTCTATCAAGGATCCATAATTTTAGCTTGTAGACTCCTTTGGAATGTGTATTTTTTTGTGAAATTATATGTTCAAGCTTATTTTCTATGCATTTTTGTAACTTACAAAATATAGGACGCTAGTCACAAATAAGTACATATTTTATTAGCCTTTTAGGGGACAGTTATTTATGCAATGTCCTTTTCAAGATGAATTTCAAATAAATTGTTTTGAAGCCTCAAGTACAATTATTCTTAGTTTATTATTGATAACACTTATAATGTTATCATTCTCTGTAAAGACATAAATATATTTTTTTGTAGTTCATAAAAATACTAACTATAGTATATAATATACAATTTACAAGCTTATTTTATATAAATTTAGACAAAACATATAATTATGCCTATTACTATATGCTACTATACTATTACAAATATTATGCATATTCCCATATTTAGTACGCTTACATTTTATCAAATAAATACAAAAATGTTTTAGCGTAATTTATTTTAGTATTTTTCCAGTTCATTTTGCGACATTTTAAAGGGATTTTACCAGGAAATTTGAGAAAAGTAAAATTCAGGCACAAATCAAGACCAGGCACATCAAGTGCACATCAATCAGGCACATCAAGAACATTTGATGGTTTGTAATTCAATATGGGGTTTTAATAAACTGCTATGTGTGCTTTATTAAAAAGTGATACATTATAGAAATCTATCCATATATGACACTTTTCAATACATAACAAACATCATGTTGTCTTTTTATTTATTTTTTTAATATATTTTACTGTCACCTTATGATATTAGGCCAACATACACAGCCGTTCTCTAAAAAAGTCACTGTTGGGAATTACTTTTAAATGAACTTTATCTGAATTGGCTCTAACCTTTATTTAAATAAACTAGAATAAGGTACATTCGAAAAAATTCGGGCATAAATCTTCCAAAGATAATTTTAAATATATTACGCTCAGAATTTCGTTAAATTTGCATGCTATAAAAAAGTTCTTGCTCTTTATAGCATCAAACTTAGCACGTGTATATGCGCGTATGGATCTTTGCATTTGTGTATTTGCACGTTAGTTTATATCTACATACATGCGAGTATGGCTAAAGTTATATAACTTAGCTCACGCTCAATTGATATATTTTAGTAAGCATGATTTGTCGCATACGCAAACAAATTGTCGTAATTCTCATGTATATAGGTCATTTGAAGTGGAATTCAGAGAAAAAATGATGAATTTTAAGTTAGCAGGCAGAAATTGTCCAGTTGCCCTGGTGCATTTCAAACTGCCCCCAATAAATGGTTATCTCTGAGTTGGAGATAAAAAGAGATTTTATTTTTTTATTACAATAAGTTTTAAATTATAGTTGACATTAAAGCGATCGTGGCATTACCGAAATTCATATATTTTGAGATTCCTGTTCTGCAACTTTTCTATATCCAGTGATTTTTGTTTTTGTTTTTCTTTAGTTGTTTACATGAGTGTAAACAGCACATAAATACGTTATAATGATCTCATGAATTACCAATTGCTGCATCCCGTGAGTTTGTCTGTTGCTATTTTTTTATGGTCGCGAAGCGCACATACATGCGTTATAATTATTATTGTGGAGTTTCATAATTTAATGTATCTTTGAGAATTCAATATCGCATGATTGCTTCATGCGATAATTCTTTTTCATGAACGCAAAGTGCTTATACATACGTTAAAGTGACAACGGCATGATCGAATTTGATGTATTTTTATTTACAGCACAGCAAAGTTGCTACATCCAGTGATTTATTTTTCATAGGCACGAAGCGATCATACACGCATTATAGTAATCCAGGCATTACCTATGAAGCTATGTATTTTTGAAATTCTTCTACAACCAGGTTGTTCTTACGTTTTCCTGTCTAGATGCTCTGGTTTAAATTTAAACAATGTTTTGCAGTGCAATTTATTTACTATTTCAAAATCATGACAAATAGAATATTTATTAACAAAGAGGGAATTAATGTCAGGGTAATTGCCCTTTGCCCAATCTCATGCAGTTTTAAACATTCAAAACGTTGTTGCAGCTTCCTTCTGCCACACATGTTTGTGCTTTTTTTTTCTTCTGAAAACCGACCTTTATTAAGCTACAATCACAACGCAATCATAGTTACAGGTGTCAACATTTACAAAGGCCGAAGAAGACACACCACCTTCACATTTTAAAATTAGTCCTATAAATACCCTGATCAGCCTCGCTACTTTTCATAATTTCTAAAAATTGCTTCGCTGCCAATGCACATTAATTGAAAATAGATTACTTATAGGATTAGGCCTTTCACATTCAACTCTAATGCTGGTTATGATAACTTTATTTATACCAGAAATGCGCAATATCTATGAATATTCGTTCTTGAAATCTACTGAGATTGTGACGCTAAGCGATATGAAATATCTTTGTATTTTTCATTTATGGACAGCATAATACTTGTTATAGGACTATTATAACGTTATTATTATGTCTACCATTGCACATTCTATTCTGTAAACAGTTCTTGTTTATCTATCTTGTTTAAAAAACGAGTTGGAAATTGTAACGTCAAACGTGGCAAATGAGATGCGTTCGTACTATAACTAGTTTTATAAATATTCAGACCTTAGTGCAATAGCTGTTGCAATTTTATGCAAAGATGCATAAATGCAAAATTTATTACTATTAATTGGATAATTAAAAATACTGAGCAATCACAAGTAAATTCCTAAGTAACAGCTTATTTTTATTACAGTTTAATATTTATAATTATAAAATAGTTAGATAAATCAATAAAAAGTGCATTTATAGCTATTTTATATGAATAATAAAGCTGTACATAAAATTTCCTATTTACGTTACTGCAATGGTGAAAATATCGCTTGGCTTCAAATCTTGAGTAATGAAATGGCCAAACACTTTGAGACTTTCACAACTTGCTAACTTAGGTATAAACTAGTAGAGTTAATGAAATATTTTGCTAGGCACTACAAGTATTTTGCAAAATAAATAAACTATGAAAAATTGATATATGTAATCAGATCTCGTTTTTATACAGTATGCTACAAAAATGCCATTCTGTATAAGTACTTTTTGATTTACCATATATCCCCTGATATGCCATACATAAAATGCAAAATTCAAATAATATTTTTGTCAATGAAGTACCGTATTCCTTTACCTTTCTTTACCTACGTATTTATATAATTACGAACGCGCCTAATAATAAAATATAGTTTAAATCTTTTTAAGAAAATGGCAACGAAATATTTAACCCAAAATTTATTTAAAAATTTGATTAACTGAAAAGTTTTATTTTGTAACTATACCGCTACTTAATAATTATCTGTATCATAGATAAGCATATTTACGGACCTTCAAGTATGTGTGTTCTCCAAGAAGTAGTGTTTAGTAGGATTAAGATGAGAATGCTGAAACTTGCTAATCTACTTATTCCATAAAGATTTCGTGGGAACTAGAAAGTTTTAAGTATTGAAAGTGCTGAAAGTATGAATATTCATCTAATTGTAACATAATATTAATTATTTAAGGTTACAGAAATGCCTTCTTGTTATGGGATAATTTTAATTGGATAATTAAAATACTGAGCAATCACAAGTAGATTCCCAAGTAACAGTTTATTCTTATTACATTTTAATATTTATAATTATAAAATATTTCGATAAATCAATAAAAGGTGCATTTATACCTATTTCATATGAATAACAAAGCTATACATAAAATTTCCTATTTTCGTTTCTGGAATGGTGAAAATATCCTTTGGCTTCAAATCTTGAGCAATGAAATGGCCAAACACTTTAAGACTTTCACATAACTTGCTAACTTGGATATAAACTAGAAGAGTTAATGAAATATTTTGTTAGACACTCCAAGTATTTCACAAAATTAATAAACTACGAAAAATTTATATATGTAATCAGATTTTGTTTTTATACAGTGTGCTACAAAAATACCCTTATGTATAATTAGTTTTTGATTTACCGTATGTCCCCTGATATGCCATGCATAAAATGTAAAATTCAAATAAGATTTTTTTGTCGTTGAAGTACAGCATTTCTTTACCTTTGTTTTGGCAAAGCACTTTGTATTGACATTACAAAGAAGAACGTTGGAAAAGGATAATTTCACCTACCAAATTTAAGGCTTTTCAGCTTAGAAATTTATACATTCAAACTATTTACAATGAATGTCCTTTCTTAAGTTAAAAGGTCTAAGTTGTATAATACTAATAACTATATATCACGTTTATATTGGTTAAATCTCTTACTATACCGGCTACAATTTTGTATAGTGAAACATCTGTGTCTTAGGTATGTCGGCCCATAGTGTTTTCATTTAAACTTTATGTAAGAGCATATTAATGCAAGATGTGAAGACGGTACTTTTTTTTGTAATAACTTTGCATAAAAAGTCGTCGAGTCGATTGTTGACGGCCAATTATCTACACGAGGGATATGGGCCCTAGGGGGAGTGCCTTCCGTGGAGGTCTTTCTAGGGAACCTAATCCGTATTAACGCATGGAAATCCACGGTTCGAAGAAAACCACGAAAACTCCGAACGATTAGGCCGACGGGCGCGATTGGGTTCGAACCCAGCACCTCCCGTCTACCAGCTTAGAGAGCAGAACCTCTCAGCCACTGGTGGGGCCTTTGCATAAAAAGATTCCATGTCAATAAGAGGATTCTTTTGAAAAATGGAAAAGTTTAATTTAAAATTTTATAATTTGAAGAATATTATAAAATGTAAATGGTAGACAATTAGAGATAGTTACAACATGCTTAAAAATTTCCAATTCTTAAGCGGTTTGTTTTTTGTATGTTAGAAGATGCTGTATTTCATTTAATTCAATAGCTGTTATTTACGTCATATAGATCATATTTTGCTATAAGAACCGCATCCACGATACCAAAAGTTTTCTATTTAATAGCGGAATTTCTATAATTAAAAAAAAATTTTAATCATTGATCATTTCATAATATACACTGGTGTGCAAAAATTAAGGACCAATCACAAAATGCTAATTTTCAAGTCAAAAGGAAATAATATAATTCGAATAATTACTATCTCTACAGCACAGCTAGTCCATATAATCTCATTCATGTCACACATAGTCACAAGGGTCACAGTCACTACGATGAAGCAAAAAATAGGGAATTCCATGCATCTCTTTATGAGTCTCAAATGATCACTATATGTGACTCCACTGAGACGTCACTCCGACTGCTGCTTTGTGACGAGTCACCATGTGACTTTACAATGTAGTTACATTGTGACTCTCATGTGACTGTCATCTGCAGACTCAATTTCAAAGTCATTGTGATAAGTTACCAAATAATGTCACATTAAAGTCACATAATGACTTTCAGGTGACAGAGAGGCTACTGTGAAGTCACCATTGTGCTCTTTTGTGAAAAGTCACCATGTGACTATAATGTGATATTCTTTGGTGACTTATCATAATGCAACGTTCATGATGACTTTGATAATGAGTCTATAAATGACAGTCACATGAGTGTCACAATGTAACTACATTGTAAAGTCTCCTGGTGACTCCTTACAAAGCAGCAGTCACATTGACGTCTCAGTGGAGTCACATATAGTGATCATTTGAGACTCATAGCGAGATATATGGAATTTCCTATTTTTTGCTTCACCGTAGTGACTGTGATACTTGTGACCATGTGTGACATGAATGAGATGTTATATGGACTAGCTGTAGAGATAGTAATTATTCGAATTATATTATTTCCTTTTGAGTATTCGCACACCAGCGCAATTTTTGCACACCAGTGTAAATAAGAGTGTGAGTTTGGATAGCTAGCTCTTATAAATACCTGAGCATTAGAAGGCTAAATAACTGTCCAGGGTGTAACCCCTGCCACGTGTACAATGTTTCAAGTTCCCTATGCTGCAAATGTCCTTTATTTATTTTTCTATGATTTTTATATTATATGTATAATTAAAATTCTGGTGGTAGATTTTTTTATTAATCCTAATTTAATTAATGACTCTTTTAATTAACATCGAATTTTTCGTTACATCTGAGCTATTTCTTGCGTTAAAATTTGAAATTTTTAAATATGTTTCATTATATGTGTTAAAAATTATTTATAACAATTTTTGTTGAATAGTAATACACGATTAGCCTAAATGATTCATCGGGTTTTAAAAAAATGTTTATTTACAAGTATAGGACGTACGAAGACGGGTGATACACGAAAAGATAGATACACTCAACAAGTTTCTGGTACCTACTACAAATATTCAATGTGTGCGCCCTTTGTCACCCGACACACATACCAACAGTAATCCAGTTCCGTCCATATGTTCAATAGCATGTTTCTGTCAATGTCCGTCCAGCAGCAGTGATGCGTTCCTGCACGTGAGCCGCGAGGCGGGCTTTTAAACTTGGTGAGTGTATGTGGGTGAATATCACAAAATGTGAGATTTTGAAAATAAAATTTTTTGAATATTTCAATCGTTTCAAAGCCTCTGATTCTTTTAAAAATGTTAGTTGAGCAGCTGAATAAAGGAATTTCCACGTAAAATTGTTAAAGTTTGAAGAGCATAAGTTCATTTTTATGTAATTATAATTATATGTCATTTTCTTGGCATATGTATGTCAGGATAATGACAATTTCATTCTAAAACATTTTTCACATACTTGTTTTTTTTATTTTTAGACCTAACAGTTTAATTTCTTTAAAGGAGCATGCTTCCTCTATAGTACCTCAAATTCAGTGTAATGTTCAGTTTTATTTGTAACTACCAGACCCGCTCGGCGTTGCCCGGGGTCTGTAAATAATAACCTTAAACAAAACTAAAGTTTGTATGATTTTATATCTTTTGAAACTCTTTTAAATGAACCTAATTTCGGAGGCCCCATTGCCTTCTACAACGTCTAGTGTGTTCCCAACAAATTTCTTTCCGAACGAACCTATAACCTGGATCCCCGCTACCTAAGGCAGCATGTACAGGAAGTGCTCCGAACGTGCCGGAGACAATCAATTCAGTGAGCTAAACCTCGTAGTAATCAAACCCATAGAATCCCCCCAAAAAGAATGCAACATTAATGTTAGAAAATGCTGGTAACTGAAGTCTAAGATAAAATTTCATTATACAGAAAGTAGCTGAATTGTAATCAAAGTTGAAGGAAACAAATCCCGTTGAAATTGTGTCCTTAGAATCGAGGAAAGAATGCGCCCCCAAGCGGTGGGAGATACCCCCTCTCGTTGTAAATTTCACGAATCACTTTTAACATTAACACGATATTTAATAAACGGAAGAAATCCCTCATCTAAAGTTAGTTTTAAAGTAACGCGATTTTTAATTTACGGCTGTAGCGAGTAAACGTAAGTTGATGTTGAAAAAGAAGATTATTGTTCGAATAAAGCGGCAGGTGAGGTATAAAGGAAGACTGGGGGCCAGGGTCTTGACCGGAATGTAGTTGGGTATTCGAAAAATTTTTAGTAGTTTTAAAGTAGCCGGAGCATGCTGAAAGTATGTTAAAGAAAATTGTAATAGAATCGGATAGTTTTTAAAGAAGCCGCAACAAAGGCCTCAAGATGGTGATTAATATTCAAAATTGGTGGCAGCTGAAGTGTGAGAATTTTTTTGTCATTCATGTAGTAGCCGGAGAACTTAAGAAGTTGTTAAAAAAAAAGCTAGTGAATCGGACCGTTTTTAAGGGACCTATAACAAAGGGCCCAAAGAGGGACAACTGATAGTAAAGAACAGGGCTCTAACATGAAAAATTGTTAAAAAGGTGTATGTTCTTAGCACTTTAGATCTTCAATTAGTCAAAATTAAGCATAGGGTATGAATTAACTATTAGAATAAAATTTTAAAGAAATGCGCAATAGATGGAGGGAAATGTTTAAAACAGGACCCTAGGGTCACACTAAAAATAATAGTGTGTTAGTTCGGGGAGAGGAGTGCCAGACTCAATTTTAAAATTTTGCATTGAGAAGGCGAGAAAATTAGGTGGTGAAAAATTCATGCTGCATAAAAAGTTCAAGGGGCCCCGGATCGGGCCCTATGGAACCCTAGACCGCCCCAGGATTTTAACTGGAATAAAGAAACGGGAAAATAACTAAATGGAAAAAGGATTCCAAAAATGAAGATCGGATTAAGAGAACAATTTATGGTGCAAAAACTTCAAGGAGACCTGTACCGGGCGACCAAGAATCCAGGCACTTACGTGGCAAGTAGTTGTGTATAAAGATACTTTTTAGTAGATTTTAAAGTAATCAGGGGACGCTAGAACTGTTTTAAAGAAAATTGCAAGCAATTCGGATAATTTTTAAAGAAGTTGCGCCAAGGGCCCCAAGAAGGCGATTAATATTCAAAATTGGTGGTAGCTGAAGTCTGAAAAATTTTGTCATTCATGTAGTAGCTGGGGAACCTAAGAAGATCTTAGAAAAAAAACTAGTGAATCGGACTATTTTTAAGGGAGCTAGTATGGGGCTCAAAAGGGGCCAGCTAATAGTTGAGAGCAAAGCCCTAACATGAAAACATGTTAAAACATTTTAGTACTTTGCACGTTAGATCTTCAATTAATCAAATTTAAGCATATACTATGAATTATTGGTTTGAATAACATTTTAAAGAAATGCACAGAACATTTAGTAAATGCTTTAAAAAAGGCCCTAGGACCCAATACAAATGTGAGGGTGTTGCTCCTGGAAGAAGAGTCCAAGACTCATCTTTAAAATTATGCACTGAGGAGGTGAGAAAATTAGGGGGTAAATTATGCATGGCGCATAAAAAGTTCAAGGGCCCTGGACCGAGCCCTACGGGACCATAGGTGGCAGCAGGGTCTTAACTGAAATTTAGGAACGCGAGAATAACTAACGGGAAAAAGGGTTCCAAAAATAAAGATTGGAGTAAGAGGAGGCAATTTATTAGCAATTTATGGTGCAAAAATTTTAAGGGGCCCTATACTGGACCCCAAGGGACCAGGTACTTAAGTGGCATGTAGTTGTGTATAAAGATATTTTTTAGTAGTTTTTAAAATAATTGGGGGACACTAGAACTATGTTAAAGAAAATTGCAAGGAATTCAGATAATTTTTAAAGAAGCTACACCAAGGGCCCCCAAGAAGGCGATTAATATTCAAAATTGGTGGTAGCTGAAGTCTGAGAAATTGTTTTTCTCGTTCATGCAGTAGCTGGAGGACCGAGGAAGTCGTTTGAAAAAAAGCTTGTGAATCGGACTATTTTTCAGGGAGCTATAATAGGGGGACCAAAAGGGTCCAACTGACAGGTAAAAACAGGGCCCTAACATGAAAACATGTTAAAATGTCTTAGCGCTATAGATCTTCAATTAGTCAAAATTAAGCTTAGGGTATGAAGCTCAGGTGTAAGCTTAGGGTATTATTCGTAAAAATAATATTTTAAAGAAATGCACAAAAGATTGGGTAAATGTTTAAAAAAGGGCGCTAGAGCTCCAATAAAAATATGAAGGTGTTGGTCCTTGAAGAAGAGTCCAAGACTCAACTTTAAAATTATCCACTGAGAAGGTGAGAAAATTAGAGGGTGAAAAATGCTTGGCGCACAAAAGTCCAAGGGGCCCTGGCAAGCCTTACGGTTCCCTAGTGGGCCCTAGTGTCTTATATGGAATGTAGAAACGTGAGAATAATTAAATGGAAAAATGATTCCGAAAATGAAGATAGGATTAAAATAAAGCAATTTATTAACAATTTATTTGCACAAAATCTTCAAGGGGTCCTGAAACGGGCCCAGGGGTCCAGGGTCATAAGTGGAAAGTAGAAAGTCGAGAATAACTAAATGGAGAAAGGTCCCCTAAAACGAAGAAGTTCGTATAAAAAGGGGGCAAGTTATTAACAATTTACTGCATTAAATTTTAAAGGGGCCCAGGGGCCCCGGTCCTTAAAAAATTAAAAACCTGAGCCTCAGGTGCATCAGGACCTGTCTTGAACTAACCTCACATAAAATTTCAGACTTCTACGTTCGGTAGATTTCGCTAGCCATCGGAGAAACACATACACACACACACTGAGCGATTTGTTCTTTTATTAGTATAGATTTATTGAAGCCAGGGAAATGACGTAATAAAAGTCTATTCAATTTTTACAAAGTCTTTAAAACACATTATTTTCAAAGAAATATCTAAAAGATCTTGCTGGTAGCAATGATTTTACTACTTCTGACTTGAACTATGTTAAGAACAAGAAGAATTATTCTGCAGCGCCATCTTTATACCTCATGAAGAAATAAAATGAGCTGGCTAAGAAAATGACATTCATTTTCAGTGACAATCATATTTAAATTATGGAAAATTATTTGTAAAATATGGAACTTGTTACCTTCCTCATATATGTGTTAAATAAAGTATACTTAATAATTAGAAATTTAAAAAACTAGAAAAAAGGTATTTGTACAGTATAGCAGAAAGCCTTTTACTTTGCACACATCACTGTGTGACATGCCAGTCTGAATGATGAAATGGCAGTCTGAAATATAAATCTTTTAATTGCTTTATTTGTGTGTTATTATGAATATAATGTGTCTTGAAAATACTTCTAATATTTTTTATTAGAATGTAAAAAAGAAAATTGCATTATCTAACTTTTAATACACATTTGAAACCCGATGAATCACTTACGCTAGCCCTGTATATGTAACTGCATTAGATTCTATTCCACTCCAACATTCTAAAACCATAATAGAAAACCGACACTAAAATTAGTCGATTCAATAGTAGTGTCTCTATACGGAAAACTTGTTATTCAATCTTTAATCCGTTTACAGAACAAATAACTGTCGGAGTTTGGATAACTATCTCTAACAAGCACTGAGCATTAGAAAGTCTGAAGCTGCGGAAGAATTGCTGAAGCTCAGTGTGAAAGCTACCTTATATAAGAGAGCTGAAGCTTATTGCGCTGAAAATATTTCACATTAATTTGGGCTTAACTGTTCTTAGTATTGTAATAGTGTAATCATTTTGTATTTCTGAAAGAAATGTGAACTTATAATTTTAATTGATACGACTGATTATTTTTGTCTTAGATTTGTACAAATTAAAAAAAAAAAAAAAAAAAAAAAACATGAAACAATAATTTATTTAACATTTAATTGGAATAACCGCGCACATAAATTAATTAAAAAATTGTAGCATAAAATGAAAAAGAAGAGAAAAAATAATAAATTTTCAATCACTTTGTATTACTTTGTACTCTGAAAGAGACGTGAACTTATAATTTGAATTGATATGATTGATTCTATTTTGTCTTAGATTTGTACAATTTTAAAAGAAGATAAAAAATTAATTTATATTACTTTGTACTCTGAAAGAGACGTGAACTTATAATTTGAATTGATATGATTGATTCTATTTTGTCTTAGATTTGTACAATTTTAAAAGAAGATAAAAAATTAATTTATTTAACAATTAATTAAAAATAACACGTAAATTAATTAACAAATTATAGCGTAAAAAGAAGAGGAAATATAATATAATATAATTTTAGTTTTGTTTTTTAACCCTTTGCACTTTGTTTTTTGCACCTGTTGTCACCGCTGCGGTGACGTCATCTTTCTTCACAAAATTTTTTTTTTTTGGCACCAGCAAAAAAGGAAAATGAAATTTGTCTTATTTAATCAGAGTATTTTTGGAATTATTTATTTGAAGGAAACTTCTTTTAAAAAGTGGTGCCGACCGAATAAAATTTGTGTTAGAGACGCCCGAGTCGAATGGGTTAAATAATAAAAAATACTTAAGAAATTTTATAATAAAAAATAAATGGAACGGAAATCCTTTTTTTACACTGCTAATCATACTAAATATTTGCAATACGAACTTATTTCAAGAGCTAAAGCTAGGCTGAACTTTGATTTAGCTTTCTTCTGGTCTAAGTGTGAAGAATAAAATAAGAATTATCTGAAATTAAGTGACATTGAAATTTAAATCGGATTAAATTTTGATTTCATTTTAAAGTAAAACTGTTTTATTTATACAACAGTTTGCATAAGAATGTTTTATGTATAGGGTAATTCCGGGATTTATGCCACACATTTTTTGGAATTTGTGTATAAAGTCCCATGGTAGACATAAAAAAACCCCCATGATGTGCTATTTAATGTTAAATATACAACGCGTGTACTGCTACAAAAAAACTCAAAACAAATTATAAATATTTTTAACAATTTTTTTCTAAAACATTACACTGCGGCGCGTCACCGGTACATTCAGGCTGAGACGCCGCACTTGTGCGGTAGTTATGCCGCGCTTGTAATAAGAACAGAATGAAATTATAAATAAGAATATTTAAAAAATATATTCACATCTAATTAACGATGTAATAACAAAATGAAACTAAATGTGTACAATGAAACGTATTAGTAGATTCAAATTAATAATTGTTGCCTACTTTCACTATTAAAATTATCGACTTATTTTTTTTTACATTAAATTTTAATTGATATTTCAGCAACAACATAACATCTATGTATTAGAAAGGAAAAAGGAAAAAAAAGTAAAATTGTGTTGACATGATTTATTTGTTAACCCTTTCGGGACCGGTGGCTTTTACACAAATTTTATTCGGTTGGTACCACTTTTTAAAAAGAAGTTACCTTTACTTAAATAATCATGAAAATGCTCTAATTAAACAAAGCAAATATTACTTCTCTTTTTTACTGGTGCTAGAAACAAATTTTGTAAGCTCTTTATGAAGATGCTTATATGCACCTATGGTCCCAAATGGATTAAGAGACCTGTTTTTTCGACTAAAATCTACAGAAAAAGTGTCGAAAAAGCACAGTCTTTATGTAACTACATTTAAACACATGAGTTAAAAATAAATAAAAAAAATTTTTTGGTACCAATTCAAAACATTAACTCTTCTAAATGGTAATGCTTTATCTTTATTTTTTCAAATGACATAGAGTAAAAAAAAAATTATTTATTGACAGTATCACTTCTATTTATAATTTCTTTTCTTTTTTAACTCTTTTTAGGGCGGTGGTATGTTTATGAAACCACTTAATTTTAATTCCCAAGCGCCAGACTTTTTATAAACTTTTATCTATTTAACATGTATGTGAAATATAGCATTTTTCTTATTTACAAATAAATTTGTTCTTAAATTCCGGTGCCAATCATTTATTTCGACATTTTAGCAATGGAAGTGCTTTGAAATTAAAATATCAGAAGTACTATGAGATACAGTTTGGTTCATATTATTTTTTGATAAATATAGCAATAAGGCACATGTAGGCTAAATTTTGAGGCAATTTTATTGGGCCGCAATTTTTTTTTTTTTTAAAAACAGCCACTTTTCAGAGAATGACCCATATAAAAAAAAAATGTTTCACAGTTATTTTATTCGTTGTTCTTATAATATTGGAATATGGTCAGAAAGGAAAGGACCTTAATTTAAATACCCTATCTGATTGTCTAATTGTGAAGAATAAAATAACAGTTATCTGAATTTAAGTGTCTTGAAAAATAAATCGGATGGAATTTTGATTTCATTTTTAAATAAAATTTGTTTTATTTATAAAACAGTATGGATATTAATGTTTTATATATGTATAAAAAAACATTGTTTCACAGTTATTTCATTAGTTGTTCTCATAATATCGTAATATGATGAGAAAGGTACCTTAATTTGAATGCGCTATGTGATAAAATTACAACAATCGACGTTTCGGTCACCATTTGACCATTTTCAGGAAAGAGTTGTTACATTGCTTTAAAAAATCAATGTAACAACTTTTTCCCGAAGATGGTTATAGATGATGACCGAAACGTCGATTGTTATAATTTTTTTAATGTTTGTTTAGTTTTTGACTTTACAGCATTTTGTATACACCATTTAGTAAACTTGTGATTTTTTATTTTCACGTTAATGTTGAACGTTTTTATGGTGTAAATGTCCTGCTCTCTTATTACTAAAATAAATATTTTAAAATTTGTGACAAAACAGACTGGTTCATATAAAATATTTTCCGGTTATATGTTTATGCAAAAAATTCAAATGGACAAATTTTTTATTAAATCCTATGCTGAAAAACTAAAGATCATGCTTTTTATACCAACTTTATTTCTTTACGAATCATCTGATGAAAATTTCTTTACCTGAATACCCAGACGAGAGAAGTAAAGAAGAAAATTTTGTTAAAGCGAAAATTTCGCATGGAAGGAATGTGAACAAGGGTGGAGCAGAAAAACATTTTTTCTTTCCTTTTCAAATGCCTGGGTCACGCAAAGTATTGAAGATAATGGTAGACGGTTAAAAGTTAGAAAAGAAAAAAATTATAAAGCCAGTATTATGTTAAAATGTACTTTACAAAATTAGTATGTGGTTGTGAAATGTAAAAACTTTTACTTCCAAAAATGACTTTTTGCGGGCAGCTTTAAAGTTTTTAATTACTTTGAAAATGTTTGCCTTTTATTCAAAATGAAATACTTTAACTGATTTAAAAGAAAGTTTTATTTTGTTATTGGGAGAAAACGTGTCAGATTTCTCATGGCACTTCATATCGTCTTATATAAGACGTTTCGTATGTAACGAATAAGAAAGCATAAGAATCAATAGATCTCAATGAAGTAGTTATACAAATACATATTTAAAAGAATATTATTGGAAACTGAGTTACTATGATGGAAACGTTAAAGTATTTGAGGGCATTTGGGTAAAACGTGTGCCTATTTTATGACATTTTGCAAATAATTGCAGAGTTTTAAATATAATATTTTCTGCAATAAAATGTTAATGTGGATTAGAGTACAGGATACATGAGATAACCGACTTTGGTGTCTAATTCAGGTCTCCAAACGTCAGTGATACAAATAGAGAAAACAATTAATTACTTTCAGAAAAAAAACCGTTTAAAGGTGGATGAACTGCAAGGTCCGGTAGAAAAGACATGATGCCCACCGCACTCAATTCAGTAGGTTAAAAAAATAAAAAGGTTAAAGTTGCAAAAAAAAAAAAAAAAAAAAAAAATATTTACGCAATTATCAAAGATGTTCCAAAAGTAGGGATATTTTATTTGGCACTGATTGGTTTTTCGCATGGTTGCCGGCAGAGATGTGGTATTAAACGAGACCTAAAGCAAGAAAATTACCAGATATTATTAATTTAGACAGTCGAAAAAAATATCATATTCATTAACCCTTAACCGGAAACGTACGTCTGTGAGATGTGTGCGTCTACATATCTGCCCTTAATATTTTCTCTCTCCTACATTCCAAACTTATTTTTATGCTGTTATATTAAAAAATTGGTCCTGTTAATGCATTACTATTAAAGATTAAATGTTTAA
Source organism: Maratus speciosus (assembly GCA_963932465.1). NCBI lineage: Eukaryota > Metazoa > Arthropoda > Arachnida > Araneae > Salticidae > Maratus > Maratus speciosus. The sequence goes on from OZ010791.1 coordinate 295,209,274, forward strand.
GTTCACTATTTGGTAAATTATTAAGTGTTCTGTTTGTGCACGGGATTTTCACGTTTCCGGTTAAGGGTTAAAGCAAAATTTTTGCAGGAAGGATTTCGAACAAGGGTAGACCATAAAAACATTTTTATTTCTTTCTTATCGAATGCCGAGTTGATCATGCAAAGTGCTGCAAGTAATAGAAAGCAACGCGGGCGTTAAAAAGAAAAATTATATAAATAAAGCGGATATTACGTTAAAATGTAACTTACAAAATAAAAGTATATACTCGTAGCTGTGAGATTTAAAAAAGTTTATTCTCTAAAATGATTTTTTGAGGTTCTCCAAAACGTTTAAATACACTGAAAACATATGATTTTCATTCAAAATTAAGTGTTTTAATTGAATTTAAACTCATTGAATTTTTGTCATTGGTAAACATTATTTAATTTCTCAAAAGGAAATAACAAAATGTTAGGTATAGTGGTAATGGAACAAATCTTTGAGCAAGAATAAAAGAAATTTTCTTTATGGGAGATTGTGTGGCTGTGTTTGAATCATTGAAATTCTAGAAGGTGTTTTCGATTTGTAAAAAATGGAATATTTACTTACTTTACCGCGCAAATAATTACTAATTTTTTGCATACTTTTAGCATGGATAAATAAAAATGTAATAGAAATACTTAAGGTATCTTGTACATTTTAAACGCGACGAAATGTAACGAAAAAATTCAAAGTTTGAATTGGCCTATCTTCAACACCTTTTAATGTATAAACATGAAATTTTGGATATTGATTAAACAGATTGTGCTTTGTAATATGCTGTCATTAGAAATTTATTAGCCTTTTACAGAATTTGTCTATTATTGAAATCAAAATAGCTCTTTTTTTTTTACTCCATAATTCATTGTACGCATGATATCTTGAGAATTAATGGATGGATTGTCATGAAATTTGGTAAAGATACTAAACATATATGTGTGTTTAAAATGAACTATTCTTAGGCCAAAATTATTTCATTAATTATGTAAAAAAAAACATTTTTGTAAAAAAAAATAAATAAAAATTTTGTATTTTTAAGAAATAAAAATAGTCATAGCTAAAATATTACCATTGTAGATACTTAAAAGTAGTTCATTTTAAACACACAGATTTGTTTAGTATCTTTACTAAATTTCGTGACAATCTATACATACTGTCTCAAGATATCACACGCGCAATGACTTCTGGAGTAAAAATAAGAGCTATTTTGATTTCAACAATACACAAATTCTGTAAAAGGCTAATAAATTTCTAATGGTAGCATATTACAAAACACAATCTGTTTAATCAATATCCAGAATTTCATGTTTATAGATCAAAAGGTTTTGCAGATAGACTAATTCAAACTTTGAAGATTTTCGTTAATTTTTGACGCGTTTAAAAGGTACAAGACCCCTTAAATTGTTTTATTTATACATCTATAGAAGATACTTAGAGAGAATAATAATTACAGACAGAATAAAATGGAAAATGTTCAGCGAAAGGCTAAGGGTCATAGGGTCTCGATTCTTGGAAGTTACAATGTTAAAATTAAAAAAAAAGATTTTGCAGATTTTTTTTATCACTTTAGGTTAAAATGAAATTTAATGGCAAGAAAACAGGAATAGGAACATTTTTGAGAAAACCTGAATTACTATACATTATTTATAGAAATTTTAATTTATAGAATTTTTAGTTTTTCATTTTAAAAATAGATTCGGATTTTAGTATTAATAGAGTGCATGCGTGGTAGGAATGAAGGGAATTTCGCCCACTTTTTCAGACTTTCCGGAAGAATTTACGGATAAAATATATTTTCTAGGAGTACGGAAATTAATTGTTAAAAAATGAGGAATAATTTGGTGTATATTTTCTGACAGTGTACGTATTGTGAATTAGATTAAATATGAAGCGTCTAGTTCAGTGATTTCTTTGCATATGGATAGTGGCTTGGCTATTTGAACTACTTCTCGTCATATTCTTGCATAGAACATACTGAAAGATAAGTCTTGAGCAAATATTGTTAAAATACAGTCATTATTTACAAAGTTAAGAATAATAGTTATATTTGTATTAGAATGACAAATAAATGTATTTTTGAGTGGAAAATGGATTACGACCGTGTTTTTTTTTTATGTTTATTTATTTATTTATTTATTTTGTAGTATTCTGTAACCCTTTTTAAAGTTTGTCCAGCTTTTTTTAATCCTCTTGTACAACAGTGTACATAATAATAATGAAATGACATTCAAATTACTGAAAATTTCCAAAAACAGTTAGAACTATTGTCCTATTATACACTTTGAGAAAAATCACACACAGCATTTTATTCAGTTTTTTAGCATTTTATGATTTATAACGAGCGTGAATTCCACCTAAAGAACCACAAAATGTTTTTCCAAGTCACGAAATATTTTTTTAAAACTCATGCCTCTATTTTAAGCGAAAATATATTTTTAGAAAAGTTTTTTTGATAAATAAAATTTTTTGTCAGATTTGTGCTGTGCAAACTTTATATTTGTGTCCTAGTTTGTAAAAAGGAAATAACCTTTATTTTCTGCAGAAGTGTTGAATCGTTTGCATCGTAACCATGACGTGAAATAAGTGCAGTTAGTTACAGTAACACATATGAAGTGATTATATTTTTTTTCGAAGCAAATTGTCTATAAATTTCTTCGGTATTTTAAAATAAACACAGCGCATATTTAATGGAGAATAGCAGAGAATCATCACAAAATTTGGAATATAAAATTTGAAATGTTATGTGTTTTTATATTATTTTACCCATTCAACAACTAGTGATAAAAAAAAAATTATTACATGCGTTTTACCGAGATTTATTAAATTTTATAAAATAACTTATTATGCCTTATTTCAATACTTAAGAAATATTTTTTAACAACAAAAAAAAAAAAATAAATAAATAAATTGTTTTTTTCTTACTTTATTGAATTGATATTTACTCGCTAGCCGCAAACTAGTATGTTTTGTTGAAAGTGATTTACTCTGATTTATTTCTGTTGGTACTACAGCGTGTTCAGTGGCAGCCATTTATTATTATCTATATTGATTTGAAATCCCATCGTTGTCACTTGCCAATAATACTTATTTTGACGCGCAGTAGATGATCATATAATAAAATTTTTGACGTATCCTTGTAAAATTTTATTCAGGTTTTCCTTGATTATTGCAGTTAATGGATCACTTAATTTTTCAGTACTGATGGGAACATACATTCAAAGCGAAAAATTACATCAGATCCACAGCCAACTTTCATAAATATCCAATATAGATAAATAAACAATATAAAACTGTATTAAGATATTCTTTTTGCTGTATTATTGTTAGAAATTATATATTACTGCGTGATTTGAAACTTTATGTAAAATTTATTTAATCTACATGAACTTCCATTAGCTCATTTAATGAATGAGCTAATTTTATGTATTACAGAGTTGAATTAACAAATAATAGCAAAATGTAATGTTTAATTCTAAGTAACAACTGTCTTTGTTACCCGACTCAAAAGAAGGGTTATGTGTTTCACGCGTATCTGCGTATGTGGATTTCTTTATACCCTCGAAACATCCCAACGGCTGGATGGATTTTAATGAATGAGGTCTCTATCTATGAGGTCGTAACGACTGCGTTAGGAGTACTGTGTACCTTAACAACATACTGAATGTCCACAGTGATTGGTCAGTTTGTATAAAAGTTACAACCTCGAGAAGAAGAAAGAAAATGTAAAAGCAGAAAGACATTTGGATTCCTTTAAAAATTATAATGATACCGCCATTCAAAACAATCATTTTCAATAAAAAAAGAGTTATCAAAATCCTAACATTCGCTCAAAATATTTGTTAGACATTCATAAAAAACATACACACGAGTTGTATATTCTTTGTTGGAAATAGGTTAAAAAACCCACCCTGAATTTGTTTTAAATAATTAATGCCATATAGTGATAGGCACAGCATGGACATCCTTAGCCCTTCTCTAAAAAAAGTCATATTTGATAATAATATTAAATTAAAACTAATTTATAATATTTAAATCGGGAAAATAAACAGTGGATCCTTCATTATTAATACTGGGTTTTCATTTGTTTTTAAACGCACTTTACTTGAACTGACATTGACGTTTATTTACATAAATAATTCAATAATCGTCATATAACTCCGTTTCTTTGCCAATGTTGTCTTGTTATTAAATTTTAAGGCCTCTACAGAAAGACGCTGAAAATACTCCAACCTTCATTCGTTAAGTATTAATCACAACAGAAGTACATTTATAGGTGCCAATATGTTCAAATTTGTAGGCAAAAATACAACAGACTGCTTCACACTTTAAAAAGATTCCTATAACTACCTCGATAAGATTTGCTATAATTATACTTGCATAATTTTTGTCAAAATACTATCCTTCCAATGCACATTTATTGAAAGTTTGAGTATTGATAGAAAAATGATATTGAGCTTTAGGCACACTCTCAAAAATAATTTACTTAAAAATGAGAACTTCCATGTACTCGTATTTTTTTAAGTACAATTGTTTCAAAAAGAAGTACATTGTTAAAATAATTTACTTAAAAATGAGCATTTCTATGTACTCATATTTTTTAAGTACAATTGCTTCAAAAAGAAGCATTAATCTACTTAAAAATGAAAATTTCTTTGTACTCGATTTTTTTAAGTACAAGTAATTCAGAAACGAGTACATGGTATTTTGAAGTTGTGTATACTTATACTGGATTTATAAATGTATGCAGAAATGAATACATATATTTTGTATTTTAAAGTCTTAATATTCATGTTTAAATCCTATGTGCTCAAAAATATGAGTTTTCTGATAAACCCTTTTCTTATACCGAATTGACAGTAGGGATTTCCAAGATTTTATTTAAAGATGTCTATCTTTGTTATAATTTTTAATTTATAATACACACTTTTCAAATTTATTTACAATTTCATTAGAAATGTTAAAGAAGAAAATTTAGTTTAAAATTTGTTTTATTACAAATTAGAATATTTAAGAAAGGGAAAATCCATCTCTGCTGTTAGCAATCTTCGGTCGCTGATTTATAAAAGGTGTCATTTGGAAGCAGCTGGTAACTGCTGTTATAGCACAGTCAGTACAATAGCACTGGGGTTCAAATAACGGGGCGACTCATACACAAAATTTTAAGAATTAAAATAGTAAATTCGTTCTTCTTTACTCCAAAAATATTTATTCTTCGCAAATCAAAATTACATTAATTAAAAATGGTGAATTGTCGGTTCTCTGTAATTTCGCTTTTTTTTTCTTATAGTGTATGTGTGTTTCTATACATACTTGTTTTCGAGTCCCTGTATGTACTCAAAAAAATGAGTACATGCATTTTTCAAATTTAAGAGTTAAGTACTCGGAGCTATTTTAAGATCGGGAAGTGCTCAATAATTAGTACAATTTACTTATTTTTAAGAATAGTGTTTTAACAGTGAGGCTAAGGTACTTCAACGATAACTTTGTCGATAACTTTGAAAGAGTTCGTGATGAGACGGATAATGAGAGTTCCAAACAGACGTAAATGGCACAGAAAATTTAACTAAGTACTAGATAATATTAGTTGCTAGAGGTGATTGTCACCTTAATTAACGAATTAAATGCATTTAAATTTACTTTACTCGTCAGCGAAGTTACCATTAGATGACTACAACTTTATTTACATCGGATTGTCGCATTCTATGAATATCGATATTACATTCTAATGAAGTTGTTTTATTAAGCGGCATAAAATATCAACATATTTTTCATTCATGGACAATAAAATACTTGCTGTTATAACACTTCATTCACGCAATGTTTATGATGTTATACTTTAGGCAGATTTTGTAAACTACACTTGTTTAAATATATTGTTTTTAAAATAGTCAAATGCTGCTGAAAACTTTTTGGAAAATGCCAACAAAAAGTTCAATTACAAAGACTAATTTATTTCATCAAAAGAAGGAGATTTATATCACAATTATTAGTGTAATTTCTTACTTACGTTAATTTTAAAGCGTCACGATTCAGCATACTTCTAAATAATGCTTATTTTCCATGAAGTAGTGTTTCAAGTTTTTCATGTTCATTAAGTAGTGTCAAGTAGTGTTTGCTAGAATTAGGAAAGATTACTAAAATTTACTAATCAACTTATGCCATAAAGATTTCATGGGATTTAAAATGTTTTAAGTACTAAAAGTTCTAAAATTTTAGATATTCGTCTCATTATAACGTATAAGGATTCCAGAAATATATTTTTATTGTTAAGTCATTTCAACAGGATAATTTAAATACTAAGAAATCAACAATACATCCCCAATTCATAATATATTTTATTTTTATAACTATGAAATATTTAAATTTGGTTAAAAAACATGCATTTGTAGTTAATCTATATATTGCTAAGAATAATAAATTCTCTTTGTACCATTATGGCGATGCAGAAATATCCTCATGTCTTCAAATCCTGAGAAATGAAATCGTCGAATAGTTTAAGTCTAACATGTAACTTGATTTAACATGGAATATATTAGAATAGTCAATGAAATACTTTGTGGTCCGGTGGAACAAGTATATCGAAACAAAAATAAAGTATGAAGAAAAAATTATTTTTTCCTTTAATCAAATTTCACTTATGCGTTACATTACAGAAATGGGATTCTGTATAAATACACTGTAAAAAATAGATGTTTCTTAATCTACAAAAATGTACTATAATCAAGAATGAAATATACAATAACCTCTTCCGAGTCACCGAAATTCCGAAAAGCGTTTCTTTTCTTTTAAAAGCCTTAGAAAACCATTTATTTTCGAAATTTAAAGAATAATTTATAAAAATAATTTTTTTTTTAACTATCTGTGATTTTCGGAAACATTTCCAAGAAGCTTTTACAGTGCAATAATCAGTTTTCTCAAATCGGAATTTCACTTTTTCGGATGCTATCAATTTTCAGGTAAATATTATGATATTCAGAAAGCATGTTTAACACACAATCATAATAAATTAACAGCATTATCATTAATATGAAAATTAACATTAATTTTGCTGCAATTGTATGCACAAATTCAGTTATGCAGCTGAAGATGATTACTTGAGAATTGATAGCATCCAAAAAACCGAATTCGTGTACAGAGAACTGATTAATACAGTAGAACCTCTTTAATCCGAAACTCTTTTAACCGAAACACTCGATTAACCGAAATCTATTTTGTCTATTTTGAAAGCTTTTTTTTTTTCACTATCACATATTCCTTGTGTGCATAATCCCTTTTGAAAGCTTTTTTTTTTTTTTTTAACTATCATATTCCTTGTGTGCAAGCGGTCCTTTCCGAACTACGAGTACATATAAATATTTTCGATCCCCTTTCTTAGAATTCCTTTGAATTTAACATGAGCTCCTGTAAGCTGCAGAGTGGTGCACGAAAAAAATGAAGAAATTAGCAATTTTAAAGCTTTTGAATCTTTTGCAAAAGGTTTGGCATGGCTGGAGCAGGAGAAAGACTGTGATACTGGTGAACTAATAATATTAAAAAACTCCGTGATAGAGCCTCAAAACAAAGACAATCGAAACTGCGACAAACAAAACATTTTTTCAAACCCTGGCGAAATGTGTAAAAGATAGGCAGCTTACGGGAAGCAGGCAGCTAACAAAAATTTATTTTTGTAAATTCTTCTTTAAATTTCGAAAATGAATTGTTTTCTGATGTTTCTAAAAATAAAGAACACTTTTCGGAATCTTGGGTTACTCGGAAAAGGTTATTATATATTTGCGTTCGTGATTATTGTTCATTTGAGTAGATTAAGAAACATCCGTTTGTTTTTACAGTGTAATTTTGAATTACCATTTAACTTTTAAGATCCTTTACAGAAAAGCAAAATTCGAATTATAATTTCTTTCAATGAATTGAAATTTTTCCATTTAAAAAAGAAGAATGTTAAAAATTAAAATAAAAATAATATTTTTAAAATATATTTTGAGTTTCTTCTTTTCAAAGTATTCATAATGTCACGTTCTTTACATAAAACATATTTCTGTATGTTAGTTACATCATTAAATATACATAATATTTACGTTGTTTAAATATTTGACCTTACTGACAACATTTGTGTGGAATAGAATACCATTTGTTAAACTATTTTAAAGATAGCGATAGATTTTGTCTAAATTTTAAGTAAGCCCGGAATAATTGAAAAGGCCAATAAGATAAACGTCGCTAAAAAACGTTGCATGAAATGACTTCAAGACAATAAATATATATTTCGAAAAATACTTAAATAATAATAAAAAAAATGCTGCAAATGTCTTGTTTAAGAGCTATTATCATATGTAAATTTAAGTCAATTGCTAACACGCTAATGCTACGGGATTATAACGTTAGTAAAGTATTTTTTTTTCTGGAATTTTCTGTTTTTTAGTAAATACATTTACATGTGAATTTCAAAACATAATTATTTTATGAACTATTATATTAATTCATGAAAATCTTTAAATTTATTGCCGAACTTTATTTTTATTTGTTGTCTTAAGAAGCAGAACATATGTAGGGAAGAAGTGGAAGTGTGTTTGGTGGTTATGAGTTTTAAAATTGATTGTAAATCATTTTAATCCCAAGGGCAACGTATTTATTAGCCCCAATTTAATATTATGAAATCCACAAAATTAGTCAAATTAATAGCAAGATTTCTTTATATTTAATAGCAGAAATTTGTTATGTTTAATACAATATTTTCTTCAAACTTTTATTCTTAAATCTTTTATCAAGAGCCTGAGTTTAGCTAACAGCTCTCAATAGCGTTCAACATTAGAACGTCTAAAGTTGTGGAAGAACACGATGTGAAAGGAAGCTGGAATAATATAGTTGAAATCCATTGTAAGGAAAATAATTTCTAACAATTTAGTTCATCATAATCATAATCTTCTTTTAAAGTTGAAATCATTTAATTGGATTTTTCAGTACTCACCGAGGAATTATTACTTATATTTGAATCGATTGTAATAAGTCAACATAATCTTAAATTTGTACAAATTAAAGTAGGGAGTGAAATTTTAAATTATTTCTGATAAAGTTTCCCATTCTTTCTTTTTTCCATTCCATTTCTTTCTTATTTTACTTTATTTGTTATTCAAAGAGCAAAAATTTGTGAACGATGAAAAATGTGATAAAAATCGAGATTTTAAATGAAACAAAATCGCTATGGAGAATATGGTTAACTGAACTAAGCACATACGTGCTCATATAAATACAATAAATGCGTAAATTTACGTATTAAAACAGATATTCTTACGATACAAAAACGATTTGTGTATAGGTGTAAAGTACCATGCAAATTACCAATTACGCGGCTGTTGCGAAAAGTAAAAAATACACATTGTCTTGTGTTTTTTATAACACTTTGCCTAAATGTGTGAAAATGTATATGATCTCTGGAATACTTCTGTGTAATATTCTTACAAATAATTCTATGTAATATTCTGTTCTTACACATATTTCTGTGTAATATGTTTACACATAATTCTGTGTAATATTCTGTTCTAACACATGTTTCTGCGTAAAATGCAAAATATACAGAATTTCTGTAATATAAAAAAATGCATACAAAATGCATTTGTGTACACAGCTTAAAATTATAGTTTGGTGTGTAAATTGTGAACTAAATGTTTTTATGATTTCAAACGTGTTTGACGAACAAACTCATGCTTTTTGTGTGTTCGTTCTTTTTCTAATAGTTTTGCTTTAAGACCACAAAAAGATGCACTCACAATTTACAATAAACATGAGTGTCTGAGATTATAGTTACTGCATGCCATCTTTCTATTAGAGTGGGTTTGAATAATTTATGCACATAACTTATATAATCTGAATAAATGTATTATAAAAATACCAATTAAATAAGGTAATAGTACTGGCAATCTGGACACCAGTACAATTTTCCATTTTAACGGAATTGGTTTTCCTTTTTTTCCCCAGTATGAATTTCAATCATAATTTTCCAAAGACACATTTACATCAAGGAAAGAACTTTCTATTTAATTCAATCTACAGTAATCAAAAAACATTTACTCATAACCGGATACGAACTAAGGAAATTTTGAGTATCACCTTGACCATTTAGTTACGATTGTACAAAATGCCTTTTCTTAAACTTATTTTAGATGCTTTTTATGAAGCACACATGAATACAGGATCATTTTTGTCACAAGCGTATAATATTACAATTTTTCAAATACACACGTGTAAAAAAAAATATTTTCACATTTATTTTTTAGAGTGTGGTTAATGATGCAGATGAAGAATATTTTACGAAACAAAATGATGAAGACAGTTTCACATTCCTAGATATTTAAGCATAACTAGAATATTTTCAATGAAATAAAATAATGATCCAGAAATCGCCAAGCGTAGGTAGCTTTTTAAAGGAAACTGGAAAATTTAACAGTGCGATTTTAATTGCATAATAATAAAAAAAAATGTTTAAATTTTATAATTGTACTGAGTTCAATGTTTATAATGCTTACTGAGTGATTATAAAAACTGTTTGTATATGAAACATTTTTTTTTTAAATTCAACAGTTTTATTTCTTAGATGAAAAGAAACAAAGATAAGAGAAAATAAATTTTTGATTTTTTGAAATAAATTCTGTAAATTTTAAAGAACATTTCTTCTGGTATAAAAACTGTTTAAAGTATTTAAATAAATATAACCGATTGGGACGTTTATTTTGCATAATTATAGGTTATAAAAAGAAACTTTATATATGAAATAAATTTTACTGAAGCTTGTAGAATTTTATTTTTTAGTTAAAAGAGAAACATAAATAGTTAATAATAAATAATGAATAATATCCATTAACAAAAATAAAACATTACTATGATGTTTTTTTTTTAAAAATTTCTTCTTCCTATCTATTATAAGAATGCCTAAAAAACAACAATTTCTTTCTTTCTCGAACATAATTGCAGCTGCACACGCTATTACCCCAACAAAAAAAGCATAGAGAAATCAAGAAAACGCTCTTGAAACATTAATGTAAATAAAAGTTTGTATACATCATGAATTATGGCATTTTTCTAAACTTAAAAGGCTTGGTAGCGATAAAATACTCCTTTACCTCACGAAATAATCCTCACTGCAAACAGGAAAATTCGAAAATATATATTATATTTTATAGACCAATTTTAATACAAGTACAAGTAGATCTTAACATTTTATCGACGCAATTATTTTAAATTATTTGGAAAATAATATGTGCATATAATACAATAATTTTAGAGAATAAAATAATATTTTATTAACTTTATGATATCGAAGAAATTGATTTTATGTCCCACCATATTTTTATCCAATTCCATGTCAAATTTAGTGTTTAATTCATATTTTGTTATTGACTGTTCCTATGTTTTATTATTTTCCTATCTACTAAAAGATTTCTTCTAAGTAATGTTGTGTTCTTTCTTCTTACTTTTTAACCGTGATTTTTTTTTTGTGTGTGTGCGGGAAATATTGGAATGAAAATAAAGTTAAATATGGAGGATTCAATTATTCCAAATGCGTAACCTAAACGTTTTATTGCGTCCTATTTTTTCACAAAGTCAAAATGGACAAATGGACAAAAACGAAATAGATATGTTCATGGCTTATGGTAAAATGTATTCAGTATGAATCCGAAAGTCAAGAAATCTTACAAAGTCATGCTTTCTTCACTTATGCCATAAAACGTCAGCACAAATCTGATATTCAAAATTACGATATAATTTATTTAACTTTATTTCAGCTGAACATTTCAAAATTTTATTTGGGTTAATCTTGTTTCTGCTTGTGTAGCAGATTATTTTAAGCGAATTAAGTTTAAAATGGGAAACTCGTTAATTCGAAACAAGTAAACTGAGCATTATACAGGATGTCCCAAAACTGCCTGACACATTTTAAAATTCAATATAAAATCAAGTAATTGTCATACAGGAGTGCGGCAGTGTGGCCATATTGGGGACTTTTTTGTCACCAGATTGTTGATTGTCACCGCTTTTTTGAAATAGAAATATTCGCCCTGTTTAAAAATTGATTAAAAATTCCGAAAAATAAGCGAATTATACTATTTTAAAATAGTGGTGACAGTCAAATAATCTGAATTATAAAAGTCTCCAATCTGGCAACACTGGTTTGCGGTTTGGAGTAAAGTGCTTCCCACGATGAAAAATTTTCTTCGAGTAAATGAAATAATTAGTTCCAAACTTCGATCATAGATGACGCTACTTGTCTGTATGTTAGTATTCAAGCATGCATTTTTTTGATTTTCAGATTAGTTTTGAGGTTGTGAGACAGAAATGACTACTCCCAGTGAAAAGCTAATTGCTCAGCTTGGTACTTCGAAACCAAATTGAAATTAATCTGAAAATAAGAAAAAAACGCATATTTGAAAACAAACATATGGACAAGTGGAGTCATCTATAATTGAAGTTTGAAATTAATTTTTATTCGCTTGAAGAAAACTTTTCATCGTGAGAAGCATTTTAATCCAAACCGCACTCCTGTACGACAATTATTTGATTTTATATTGAATTTTAAAATGTGTCGGGGACTTTTGGGAGACCCTGTATTTCGCCCTATGTTTTCATAATAGTCAAAATGTGTAAATATTAAAATATTAAATTAATATGATCAGGGGCGAGGCTTAACAACTGCGGTCAGAACGTCGGCATTTGCGACCAAAATATTTTAATTGGCGACTGGAAGCATTAACATTGAATGATCTAGAAATAATTATTCGCTTGTAATACTAAAACTAGAGAATACTAGATAAACTAGAGAATGCTATAGATACGTGGTATTTTGGATTAAATGAAAATACAGTTACAGTCGTCCCCGCTTAAACGAATATTGACGGTTCCGACAAGTTGTATTCGATTAAGCGGGGTATTCGAATATCCGGGGAATCATTTAGATGACATTAATCTATTGCGATATGGTAGAATAACACATATGTAACAAAATAACAAGGAAATAACATTAAAAATTTTTAAAAAGGCAAAAATAGATAGCATAAAAGATAAATGTTATACATACCTATGGATTTTTAATATTGCAAAAAAAATTTAAATTTTAGTACATATTACTTTGGCTGAAAGAAAACTGTGATAGTTGATTGTTTTTTATCGGACGTGGAACGCTTCTGTATTTCTTTTTCTAATTTATAAAGTACATTATAATCACCTCCACAAGCCTCAAAATGTCGGCTAATTATAGCAAATGATGTATTTACTTCATTTAGAGAAGGGGGTGGCTCAATTGTCTCATCATCGCTCTCATTATCTTTTTCCTGCGAGGAAGATATAGTCATTTCTTCATCGTCTTCCGTCGTTTCATTTTCATCCAATTCAATAAATTGCACAAGCTCCGTCTGAGTAAATTTTAGCTCTCCGAAGTCTCCTGTCTCAAATTCCTCCAAATCCTGAATTCTACTGTCATCATAATCATAAATTACGGTTTCATCATCCCGTATTTCGCGTTCGAGATTTTCCAGTTTCACAAATTTCGCTTTTCTGAAGCAATTTTCAATGACTTTTACAGTCACACTGTCCCATGCTTTTTTAGAAAAGTGCATGGCTGTTAAAAGGTTTATTTTCTTATGGATACCAGCAAAGGATTCGATATCATCCAAATGATGCAAAAGATCTTTGATTACTTGTCTTCGGTAAAGGGCTTTGAATGATCTAATTATGCCTTGATCTAAGGGCTGAATTTTGCATGTTGTATTGGGAGGTAGAAATTGTAGTTTAATATTAGTGAGACGTACAGAACTGTCATCGATTTTATGACTATTTACGTTATCTAAAAACAACACAATGTTTTTGTCGCGTTTTTTGAAATCCACATCTAGCTTCATCAGCCAGTTTTTAAAAATTTGTCCTGTCATCCATGCGTTTCGAGAATGAGTATATTTCACGGGATAATTTTTTACGTTCTTTAGACACCTTGGACCTTTACTTTTCCCTATCATTAGAGGCTGAAGTTTTTCTGTTCCGGTTTGATTTACGCACAATAATAATGTGACCCGATCTTTGTTTATTTTTAATCCAGCAACCTTTTCTTTTTTCTCAGCTAAAGTGCCTGTCGGTAAAGCTCGATAAAAGAGTGCAGTCTCGTCACAATTAAAGATGTCATCTGGACTGTATTTTGCAAGGATAGGCTCCAAAGTTCCTTTACACACCAGGTGTCAATGCATGAAGTATCAACTGCTCCTGCTTCACCATGTCCAGTTTTAAAAGTTAAATTATTCCTTTGTTGCCACCTATAAAGCCAACCTTTGGATGCACAGAAATTTTCACCATTTTCAACAGTCTTCGCTATTGACTCAGCTTTTTCCATGATCATAGGCCCATTGATCATTGCACCTTTCGCTCTTTTACTGGAAAACCACTCCAATACAGCTTCATCAACAGTATCAAAATTTGATTTACGTTTTCTCTTTCTGTCTAAATTTCCATTTCTCCTCCACTCTTCTTCAATCTTTTCAGCATTTCTTTTAATATTAGAAACTTGCGTTTGAGAAATTTGAAATTCTTTTGCAATTTCAGTTTGCGTTTTTTTATTTTTTAGTGAATCTAACACTTTTATTTTATCGCATAAACTCAAATCCTTTCGTTTCGTATTCATCGTGCTTACTAGTCAATTATTAAAGAAAGAATATCGGCCAGAATGTTAGCATATGTTCACAGAAGTATTCACAGGCATGAAGTTCGAACTAAACCTGTTCGGGTAAGACACCTCTTTTCTAGTTCTCAGAAATCGATTGCAACAGCTTAGTGTCAGAGGTGAACTGACCTTTTCCAGTTCCATGAAAGAAAAGAGGGATCACCATGCCTTTGTCTAAAATATGCTGAAGAGGGGAAAATGAATACGTGTTTTGTAGGAAAACAATAATTTTATTTTTAGAAAAGAAAATCTGGTATTTTTCGGTTAAGTATGCATTTTTAGTAAGAAAGACAGTTCAGACTTTATTCGAATAACCGGGGACAGCAAGTAAAAAATATTTGATAAAGTGGGGAAATTTAACATTATTCCTATAAGACTGATTTTGGTTCTAGCGAATTTTATTCGTATAAGCGGGGTATTCGATTATCCGTTACCCGATTAAGTGGGGACGACTGTATATACAAACCGACATATGCCAATAGTTAAGAAGTAAAAAAAATAAAAAATAAAAATGCAGATTTCAAAGAACCGTGACTAATTTTTTATTTATTTATTTTTGTAAACTCTTATATAAGGTAAAATAACCTAAAACTGCCACATCATATTTTATACAATTTAGCGACGAGCGTCTTTTACAGAATTTTTAATCTTTTATCACCGGTTTTTCAAAACAGAAATTTTTGCTTAATTTAATCGGGAAACTGAAAACAGAATATTTTTTTCTAATTTTCACATGCATAACATTGTTTAATTACATAATTTTTGTTACAAATTCTCAATTTTTTATCCTTTTGTAATCTCACTCAGTTTCTGTAGTTGTCTAAGCTTATTCAAGATAAATCGTTTGAGAATATAAAAATAAAAATTTTATACTTGCAACTAAACAGAAAAAAAAATTATTGGGACTAACTATGATGCTTTTGCCTCTTGATTGATAACTATTTCATTTCTCAACTTCGAAAGTTAGTTTACTGATTAAATATAATGAAACACAGGAGGAGAAAACAGAAAAGTTTCACATGCTATCTGACATATTTAAAAAATAATTACACTTTTCGACATTGCTACATTGCACCACATATATAGACATTATCATTATTATTTACAAAAACAGCAGAAAGAAGATTTATATACTGTTATTAAAAGAAATCGCGTACTTCCTATAAACAACAAAAATATATCATTGGGACTAAGTATGATTTTAACCCTTGATTGGTAGCTATTTCATTTCTCGACTTTGATAGTTTGTTTACTGATAAAATATAATAAAACACAGGATTAAAAAAGCAGAAAAATTCGCATGCTATCTAACTATCATATTTAAAAAATAATTACACTTCTCGACATTGCTACACCCACCAAAATATAGATATTATTATTATTATTTACAAAATAGCAGAAAGAAGATTTATACACTGTTATTTAAAGAAATCACGTACTTCCTATTATGGAGATTTAGCTTGCACTAAATTAATATCCCTGACCTTCATTAATATACTTACTTTAATACTTCATTAATATCGCAGATGCATTTGGTGGTACAGAAAACTGACAATGTCAAGATGAAAATTGAAATTTATGCTTTTTGAACTTTTACGACCCTATTTTCCTGTGTAATTTTCAACAAAGGAAGATAACTTATCTGTTAATGAACACAAAATAGGTAAATAACGCACTTACAAACTGATGTAATTATTCCATAACCGTTTATGATGCTCAGTGATTTCTGTTATAAGCTATGTTAGCGTAAATAACTCGGGAAAAATTTGTGTACAACATCAAATTAATAATTTATTCAGGATTCCTTAAAACTGAATTAAAAAAAAAATTGCGCAAGATTTTCTAAAAAGTATAGTATAAGTATTAACAGACTGCATTCTTAATAAAATTATGCTCACTAGAGTTGTAAAAACTGAGCTTATATCCAGGTTTATTCTTCTAGAACAATATTTATTTTTAGGTATAAACATTTTCTTCGAACTTTTGAATGCCACTGCCTGTCAAAATTTCACTTTATTTCTTTTTTAAACTTTTCTCATTTTCTTAACTGTTTTATTAAAAAAAAATCATTACTGCTAATATCTAAAATATTTTACTATCACTACCATCACATTATTATCACTAGCTAATATCTTTTGATCACTTTACTATTACCTAGTAACAACAGCAAAAAAAAAAAAAAAATGTATGGACTCTGAAAAGTGCCTTTGTTTGATTTCCCATGACATTAACATCTGTCACACATTGCCGACTACCCATCAACTTTGTCCAACAGCTTGTTAGCGTATCTATCTTAACTGTGCTTAACATATTTTTTAATCTTATTTATAACTTTTATTTCCTTTTATTTTATTTTTTCATAAATAAGATTCTTACTATTTAACTTTAAAATATCACTTCTGTTTAAAAGTAATTTTTTCATCTCTAATATCTTTATTTTTATAAAATTTTGTAGTAGTCTTTAAAACTACAGTTAGACATTTTAACCCCAATGCCTCATTCATAATAAGGCAATCATCCATAAACTGGGCGTAAAGTTGCTGACATTAGTGCCAAGTTTGATTAGTGCCAAGATATTGTACATAATATTGCACGTACTGCTATATTTGGACACAACCCCTCATCTTTTTACTTCCTTTTGGGAAAAACGGATTTCGAGCTTATTCTATCAACGATAATTTTCAGAATTTTCAAGCTATGATTTTGATACTTTCACAAAAGTTGCTTTATATTCATAGCTAATGCATTATGCACATTAGATTTTGATTGCATTCGCGCATGCGCAGTGAAACCTTTTTTTAGTAAACCTGCTCATATTTCATCCAATTTTTATTATTTCTTAATTCTGATTGCAGAGTATTGTGTGTAATGTTGTTTCTCATATTTTCTGAAAGGAACTTTTTTTATGTTAAGAACTCTGCAAATTATAAGCAAAAAAACTTGGCGAAATTTGGGACTGTTTTTATAAAAACCTTAATTTTTTTACGAGTATACATGCTATCTCATAAAAATGAACACAGTATATTACAATTAGCCACTTACTAATAATCTCGAGTTTGAACTCTTTTGCTACATTAGTCTTTACAGGGTTATACAAAAGATATTCGTTATTTTTCAATTTGTTGACGGTCGCATATGGGGTTTCGGGAAAAAATCTTCGCGGAAATATAGGACCCATACTATATTGCTTACACACCTGCAGTTTCAGGTTAATTCCTCATGTATTTTTCTAGATATTTAACAAAACCTCTAAAATCGCAAGTGACCGGCCAAATTTTGCCATATAGTGTATATGTTATATCTATACACAACACACACACACACACACACACACACACATATATATATATATATATATGTTTACAAAATAATTTTGCAATGATATACTTTATCTAAAGTAATATTTAAAGTCTTTTACTACAGTTAAAGGGGAAAAAAATGTGTTATTTTTAAAAAGTCGTGTTTAACGAATTAAACACAACGTTTGAACGTTATCACGATTTTTTCTATGAATTTAAAAGAAATAAATTATTTTTAATTTTTCTGATGTAATTATGACAAATGTCAAACTCAACGCCCCACATAAAAAGACGTAAATCAAATACAACCATAAATTTCTGAACTTTGCTCGTTGTTTCTTACAAATGGAATAAAATATGCCCGATTATGTCAAAGTTGGATGATGTATTACATTAATATAAAATGAATCAATGCTTTTTTATCGGAAATTCTGTATTTTTGTTCAACCTTCCATAGATCTGTTCATGCTCCTACAACTATACGGGATATTTTTTTAGAATGCCTCTTCATGTTGCTTTTCTGAAGAGAAAAAGATCATTCCAATGTTTTTAAGATTTCCCCAAAGAAACTTTAGCAATTCAATAAAATGAAATTCATTGAGCTGAACTTAAGATTATCCATAAGTAATAAATTCAAAAAGTATAAGGAGATCTTTGCTTTAATGGTGATGTTACTCAATGTTTATTATTAAAAGTTTAGTGATACAGGATATTTTTAAAAACATTTAATTTTGGTTACAGGTTATGCAGGACATTGTGACCCATGCTGAAATAACCTAATAATTAAAATATATTTACTGACATTTCATTCTATAAAGATACGACCACTATATATTTTCTTATAAACAAAGATATAAAGAGCTTTTAGTTTACATTAAACTTCTATTATAAAAGTTAAAAAATTTTGGAATTTAAAGATATTGATGTTTCACAAAAATGAATTACACAATATTTTTATATTTGAAAAACAAAACAAATTAATAAAAAAAAGTGTTTCTGAATAATAAAATATTTCTATTCAAAACAGACAGATGTCATTGTTACGAATATTGTCTCACATATAAGAAGTATAAAGATAGTAGTTACATGTAGATAGAGTAGTTATAAGATGGCGCTTCATATTCTATGTGATCAATTTGTATGTCTAATATACCGGCAATACGAAACTATTTATATGGACCCTTATAAAAGGCAAAGTTATTGCTTATGTATAATGTAGTCTTTTAGCGGGAGCGTTAAATTAAAAGCTTGGGGTACCTCATGTAGTATTTTAGATTTTAGTAACCTCGGTAAATCATATGGTGTGAAAAAGTCACCTAGCCAACCTTAAAAACTTACTTCTCGAGACAAAAGGAATAGATTTCGCTATAAAAAATGCAATTGGACAATTGTCAAGTCAAGTAGATTTCCCTATTCCGCCAGACGCCATATGCCACACGATCATATATTATGGAAATTTGATATGCTTATTCTTATAGAAAAATACAAGTCGAAAAAGATTGAAAGGTACAATATTCAGAGTTTATTATGAAGTTTACCATAAGTTCTAAATGTTTGACTTTGAATGAAACATTTTCTCTGATTTAAAGAAGTTCCATTAATTCCAAGTAAGTTCCATTAGTTACGTTAGTTCCAAGTAATTATTAATTTTTTTTTATAATAGTATACGGATGGAGTATTTATAGCACTTATTAAAATTATGATAAATTTTTAATAAACAAAGCAGCTCCGGCTCTTTGACGGAGTGGGCAGCTTTTTGTGTATTTAAAACATCCACAGTGTTTTCAAAAGGCTGGATAAACACAATGGCATTCCAGAACCTTTAGCAGGAGAACTTATTGATGTTTTCTGACAATACAGGACGGTTATCTTGGATGTTTCAACCATATAAGGCTTAAATCTATGCAGCTAATTGTATCTCGGTGTGGTTTATGGATATTGGGGTGCAAGTAATGGACTGGGCAAATGTTTCATCCCATATACCCTTTTGCACTCCTCACCAAAATTTCAATCACCTATCAGCAACTCCACGCCATTCTTACGTATTTGAAATAATATGTGGGGAACTGCCCAAAAGTATGTTTATTTGTTGTATGTTCATTTTCTGTTTACCTTATGGGTGTCAGTGGATTTGTAGTTAAATTTAGTATGTCACCGTATAGGTGCCATTGGATTTGTTGTTAAACTTAGTACACTGTAAAAAAAAATCTGTTGTAAAGTTACTAAAGTTTTTCTAGGAAACTGGGATTCCTAGAACTTTTTATGTAACGGCAACAAGAAAAATTCCTGTAACAGACGCAGTTACAGGAATTTTTGTTATTGCCGTTACATAAAAAGTTCTAGAAATCCCAGATCCTAGAAAAACTTTAGTAACAGTTACAGCAATTTTTCTTGTTGCCGTTACATAAAAAGTTCTAGGAATCCCAATTTCCTAGAAAAACCTTAGTAACTTTACAGATTTTTTTTTTTTTTTATTTTTTTTATTTTTTTTTTTTTTTACAGTGTATGTCACTGTATAGGAGTCAGCGGAGTACAAATGGTTAAACCCCGTGGAAAATGTTCAGAGCTTATTAGTTTGAGTAATATACCGTGGAAAATGTTCAGAGCTTATTAGTGGAGTAATATACAAGTGGTTTGAGTATACACAAGTGGAATATAATGCTCAAGTATTTCCAAATATCGAGCCTCTGTAGTTAGTAATTATGAAAAAAAAAAAAAAAAAAAGGGTGTTTAAAATATTTTATTTCTCATTGCCGGATAGTATTTTTCCTGTTATTCAGAATTTAGATGTGCGTATATGGTATTAAAGAAAAGTGGTTAGATGTATATAAAACAGTATATTTTCTAGAAAATGTACAAATAACTACTCATTCTATCTACATTCTGATCCTTTGTACTTTGATTTGAAACTATGGGTAAATGCTTTCTTTAAGGGGACGAGGGACCTTAAAAAACATTAAAAATCAATTCTTTATTTTTTGAAATTTTGACTTTAAATATTA
Organism: Maratus speciosus; assembly: GCA_963932465.1. Classification (NCBI taxonomy): domain Eukaryota; kingdom Metazoa; phylum Arthropoda; class Arachnida; order Araneae; family Salticidae; genus Maratus; species Maratus speciosus. The sequence continues at coordinate 295,230,288 of OZ010791.1, forward strand.
TTCAGGGGTACATTATATGCATTATGACAAGCATTTATCAAAAAAAAATTTTTTTAATTATTTTTGAGAAAAAAAATGGAGTTTTAGGCGTCGCCGTAGAAATCTTCGAAATGCCCCCTGCGCATTCCATATCAATGAAAATCCCCAATATTTTTTATAAAAGTTTGGTTTATATATATAAATAAAACTGTGCATCGAATTTTATATATTTGAATATAAAGGTAAAAAAAAAAATTAAAAATTTCAAAATTTTTTCGAAAAAATTTCAAAAATTTTGATTTTTTTTTTTTTTTTTTTTTTACACCTTCATATTCAAATATATAAAATTCGATGCACAGAATTATTTATATATATAATCCAAACTTTTATAAAACATATTGGGGATTTTCATTGATATGGAATGCGCAGGGGGCATTTCGAAGATTTCTACGGCGACGCGTAAAATGCCATTTTTTTCTCAAAAATAATTTTTTTTTTAAATTTTTTGTGATAAATGCATGCCACAATGCATATAATGTACCCTTGAGTAATATTTAAATTAAAATTTACAAAAAAAAGAAAAAAATTAAAAAAATTTGAAATTTTGAAATTTTTTCGAAATTTTTCTATTTTTTTTTTTTTACCTTTATATTCAAATATATAAAATTCGATGCACAGTTTTAATTATATATATAAACCAAACGTTTATAAAAAATATTGGTGATTTTTATTGATATGGAATGTGCAGGGGGCATTTTGAAGATTTCTACGACGACACGTAAAATGTCATTTTTTTCTCAAAAATAAATTTAAAAAAAAATTTTTTTTTGTGATAAATGCATGCCGTAATGCATATAATGTACCCTTTAGTAATATTTAGAGTTAAATTTGCAAAAGAATGAAAAAAAAATGAAAAATTCTGAAATTTTGAAATTTTTTCGAAAAATTTCAAAATTTTTCAAAAAATTTTTTTTTTTAACCTTTATATTCAAATATATAAAATTCGATGCACATATTTTTTTTATATATATAAACCAAACTTTTATAAAAAATATTGGGGATTTTCATTGATATGGAACGCGCATGGGGCATTTCGGAGATTTCTACAACAACGCGTAAAATTCCACTTTTTTCTCAAAAATGACTTAAATTTTTTTTTTTTTTTGTAATAAATGCATGCCATAATGCATATAATGTACCTTTGAGTAATATTTAAGGTGAAATTTACAAAAAATAAAAAATTTATTTTTAAGGTCCCTCGTCCCCTTAACATATAATGTACATACTCTTGACATAAAATGTAAAATTTGCCTATTTAATGTGTGTGTGCATTTACCTATTTCTTAATATTCACTAATGTTACATAAACTAATATTTAACTATACCTTTATCTATCTATCTATCTATACTAATAATAAAGATGTAAAAATTGTTTGTTTGTTGGAGGTAATCTCTGGAGCTACCGAACCGATTTCAAAAGTAATTGTATCGAAATGATGGTGTTAGTCCAACTTGGAACATAGGCTATATTTTATGTCGGTACCACTACCCCAAAAGGGGGTGCAGGAGTAAAAAACGTTCTAAAAATGCGATTTATGTGTTACTGAAGGGCCTAGAAATATGAAATTTGAAATATTAGCTACTTATTAGATATAAAGGATTTCTAAGAACAGTTTTTAAACAATTCGAAATTTAAAACGGGTGAAAATGCACAAAAAGCGTTCTAAAAAACGTTCTAAAAATGGTAGTTTCTACATAATCTCAGGAAATACCAAACCGATTTAAAAAATATTGGTATCAAAATGATGGTGACAACGCTTGCTCCAAGATAGGCTATATTTTATGTCGGTGCCACTACCCCAAAAGGGGGTGCAGGAGCAAAAAACGTTCCAAAAATGCAATTTTTGCGTTACTGAAGGGCCTAGAAATATGAAATTTAAAATATTAGCTACTTATTAGATATAAAAGATTTCTAAGAACAGTTCTTAAACAATTCGAAATTTAAAAGGGGTGAAAATGCGCGAAAAGCATTCTAAAAAACGTTCTACATGGTGGTTTCCACGCAATCTCGGGAAATACCAAACCAATTTTAAAAAAATAAAGTCGTCAAAATGTTGGTGATAATCCTTGCTCTAACATAGGCTATGTTTTATGTCGGTGCCACTACCTCAAAGGGGGTGCAAGAGAAAAACATTCTAATTTGCGGTTTTTGCGTTACGGAAGGGCCTAGAATCGTGAAATTTGGAATGGTAGTCAGTTATAAGATATCAATGATCTCTAAGAACATTTCCTAAAAAAATCGAGATTTAAAAGGCGGTCAAAATGCTCAAAAAGCGTTGTAAAAAACGTTCTAAATTGCGATTTCTATGCAATCTCAGGAAGTACTGAACCGATTTCAAATATAATGGTGTAAAAATGATGGTAACAGATCTTGCTCCAAGATAGGCTATATTTTATATTTCTTTCCACTAGCCCAGAGGAGATGCAGGAGCAAAATGCGCGAAAAGCATTCTAAAAACGTTCTAAATGTCGATTTGTCAGCAATATATCAGGAAGAATCAAACTGATTTCAAAATTAATGGTAGGAAATTGATGCTGACAGCCTTTGCTCTAACATAGACGCTATTTTATGTCGGTATCACTATCACCTAGACTTTGCAGGAGAAAAAAAGCGTTCTAAATTTCGATTTTTGTGATCGGTAGGGGCTAGCAACTTAAAATTAGGCAAGGAACATATTTATTAGATATAAATGATCTTTAAGAACTGTTTCGAAAAAATTGGAAATTTAAAAAGGGGTGAAAATGCGCGAAAAGTGTTCTAAAAACGTTCTAAATTGCGATTTCTACTCTATCTCAGGAAATACCAAAGCTATTTCAAAAGTAATGGTTGCAAATCAATGGTGACAGTCCCTGCGATAACATAGGTTATATTTTATGTTGCTGTCACTACCATCTGAGGGTTGCAAATGCAAAACATGTTCTAATTTGCGTTTTTTGCACAACTGAGTGGTCTAACACTTTGAAGTATGGCATGGTATTTACTGACAAGATGCAACTGCTTTCTAAGAACAGTCGAAAGAAAATTCCAAATTTAAAAAGATGAAGAGAGCGAAAAGCGTTATAAATTACAATTTTTATGCAATCATATCAAATACCAAACCGATTAAAAAAATAATGAAGACAAATTGTTGGTGATAGAACCTGCTCAAACATGAGCTATATTTTATGTCTGTGCCGCTACCACCAGATGCTTGCAGGTGCTAAAAACTTTCTAAAATGCGATTTCTGTGATACTGAAAAGTCTAGAAACCTAGTCTAGAATATGACATGGTAGTTACTTATAAAATATAAATGCCCTCGAAGGACTGTCGAAAATAAATTCGAATTAAAAAGGGGTGAAGCTAAGAAGAGGTGCGAAAAGCATTCTAAAAAAGTCCTAAATTACGATTTCTATGCAATTTTAGGAAATATAAGCCGATTATAAAAGTAATAGTTGCGAATCTATGGTGGCAGTCTCTGATCCTACACAGGCTATATTTTATGCCGATGATTCTACTACCAGGGGTTCACAGGAACAACAAACGTTCTAAAAAAGGCCTTTAAAAAAAGCATTCTAAATTACGTTTCTGCGGAATATTGGGAAATAACAAACCGATTTCAAAATTAATGTTGCCAAATTAATGCTGACAGTTCCTATTTCAACATAGCCATTTTTGTTGAGAGAGGTGGTAGGACTTGGTATTAGACATGATAGTTAATTTTAAGATGTAAGACGATGGTTTCTAAAAAAATCAAAACTTTAAATGAATACTGAAATGAGCGTATTAATTGAGCATAAAAGTTTCAAAATATTTTCTAAATTATCATTTATTCAGTTTTGTTTCGCTTTATTAATTTAAGTCTCATTTCTGCCTAATGCAGTGTAATAATGATGTTTAATCAAACTGTGTTTTAAATAGTAATTTTTGAATTATTCCTAAAAGTAATAAGTACCTTTTAATAAAAAAAACATTTTAATAAAATAAAATATTACCTTTTAATAAAAGAAAAATTTAGTTAGTACCTTTTAATAAAAATTAGACATATAAATATCACTTGGCATATTTCAAATATTACGCGAGCAAAGCCGTGGGGTTTGCTAGTTTACTTATATAACTTATAACTTCAGATTTTGAACATTCGTCATAATAGCAAATCCATTATGTATGTATCTCTATTGTTTCAATATTTATATTATTTATTTAATATAAAGAGGCCATTTATCTATTTTCATATTCAAAGAGAAATAGTATATAAAAAGCAATTATATATATATATATATATATAATTGCTTTTTATATACTATTTCTCTTTGAATATGAAAATGAAAATAGATAAAAACATATATATATATATATATATATATATGGATTCATATAAAAATAGGCACAAAAGCTCACTGGGGGTGTTTTCAAAGCTGCTTATTGCAAAAAGCATTATTTTTTGAAGCAAACATTGCGCTAAGTTAAAAAAAAACTAACCAATCTAATAACTAATAAATCTAAAACCGCCAATCCTTCTATGGCATAAAAGTAAGAAAATAACTGCTAAATAAACTTATAAAAATTACTTAAATCTACGTTCCATTAGACACAAACACATTATACTCTAACAAAAAAGACAAGTATTTCCAAAATTTTTACGAAATATTCAACGTGGTTTACGAAAGTCCATTATGAAATTTTCCGAGTTGAACAAAATTCCTTTATTTTCTGAAACCTCAGAAACCAATAGATTTCCTAGATTTAAAGAAGGATTTAAGAAAAAAACACAGTCATTAAATGATTTCAATGTTTTTTAGAGAAAATTAAGTACTAAATATGATTCCTAATGAAAATATATTATATTTTGGCAGACTTTCAGGTAAATTTTTCAGATTCATTTGAACAGAGATTTTAAAAGTACATTTAAACTTTAGAGTATTCAACTTTTGAATCACAAAAGAAAATTGATTTCAGCTTGGTATTTCTCACGCAATGTGTTTTTATATCATTTTTTTTTAGAATAAAAGTAAAACTCTTTTAAAAGAAAAGTATATACATGTATTCAGTGCCTATTCTCCAGTTGATTAATTGTTATTGCTCCAAATAGGAGTTCTCTACCACAGAATGAACGCCGAGTTTATTCTTTTACTTAAAAAATGACCTCGATGAGCGTATTTTGCTCCACCTTCAAAGATATTCGAACAGTGCATTAACAAAATTCGATTTCTAAAACGCCAGCATTCAAGAAACACGCAACAGAACGGATCACACACAGGGATGCATGCCAAGAAGGTTTTATTTATTTTTTCTTTCAGAAACAATGTATTGACGCTTTTGATATTGTTGGATTTGGATTATTACTCAGTTACAATAATGGAGGAAAAACTGAATAATTTTATTATTATAAATAGAGATCGACAGAAAATTCGGTTTCGTTTTCGTTTTCGGCCAAAATTTGAGTTTCGTTGAAAATTCGTCTTAGGCGAAAATGATGCTGGAAATTCGGCCGGGCTGAAACTTGACCGAAGCTTTCCAAAAGTTTCGTTTTTTTCCTTCGGAAATTTTCAACATTACCCATTGATTTGAGCTGCAACGGCTCATATCAGAAAATATATATTTATTGTCATGAACTTCACTGTTTATAATTATCAGTCATGACTGAAACAAAACGTGAATGCAAATTATAAAACAATAAATGTATATATGACTAAACTTTGAAGACGCTTTTCACGTGTTCATTAAAAGCTGCACACTTAACCGCAATAGAGAACTTTTAATTTGAAACCGCAGAAGTGTTTCGAATACTCTTTGAGGAACTTCTTGTATAACAGATGATCATTTACAAAAATCATCTTAAGGGAACTGGGAAACCAAAATTCAACTAAAAAATCGATTTTTACTTTTTTGTATATCATTAAATAGTTTAAACTTTTATCTTTCCAACGATATGTCACACATGTTTATATATAAAAAAAATAAGTGTTGAAATTAATCATTCTTTCTAAGCGTACTTCACAGCTTAATGGTCATTTAAATCTTTAATTGACTTTTTCTGAAAACTTGGATTTTTCCTGTTTATGTTCCTTTTTTTTCGATATCTATTAAACTTAAGAACTCGGATTTTTATTTAATACTTATATAATGATATATTGCATACTTTAACACAGGTATTTAATAATTTGTTGGGAATTATTTATTTTAGGCAGTGAAATCTTACCAAAAATGCTAATACAAAAATGACTTTCAATAAATAATTAATAATTAATTTTGAGTTTCACTTAGAAAGAAAATGGTCCGTTAAAATACGTAAATTATGTTATTCTAACTACTCTAAAAAATCTAGACCTCTATCTTTCACCATTTCTGAGAAAAGGGTACGTAAAGTTGATCAATTTAACATGGTGGAGATAGGGCTTTCCCGGTTTCCTTAAAAGATAAATCGAGGTATGCATACCTAAAACATTTTTCAGTTAGATGAAATTCGTATAATTAGATAATCATTTTGTGTCGATGATGAATTAATTACATTTTATTTTAAATGAAAATAAAAAGCTTTGGTCAGAGGCACAGAGAGCCAACTTGGGCCACACGTATAATTTATAAATAATTATGTATAATTATATATTAGTTACACACACACACACACACACACAAAGGGGACATTTTAGCTTTCGTTTTCTGCCGAAAATTGGAAGAATACCGAAATACGGCTTCAGTTTCAGTTTCGGTTGATCCGTAATTATAAATAGAGCATCAAGAAAAATAGGGATGTGGGTAAATATAAGTGGAAATAAATGCGTACGCATTTGTAAATGGGATTTTACATAATTTAGTAAAAGTATGATAATTGTTTAAATATTCTGCTATTATACGGTCCTTTAAGAACTGTATACATTGTTAAATCTCCGAAACACGGAAATGAATTTATATTAATAACTTAATAAATAATCTTCATATTTAAAAACAAGGAAGACATACTGGCAGTTAAGGGAACCCGGGCAGAACGGGCTACCAAGTTGAAAATGTGTTTCAAAGAATACAAAATGGTTAATTAAGAGAGCTGCAAAATTTTCTATGAACACATTGTTATATGATAATCACAAAATTTTAATAACATTTCAAGAAAACAAAAGAACAATACATTTCTTTTCAGAAACAGAACATTATCTGCCCCATATCAGGGGCAGAACGGGGTGGTAAGGACAAGTAATTATAAAAAAATATATATAATACTAGTAGAAAAAATGTTTGCTCTATATTTATTTAGTTTTAAGTAACTATAAAGGTTTAACTAGTTTTCATTGATTGTGTCCTTTTCTTAAGCCTATTGACAAAATTAATACACTAGGATACCCTCATCCTCTTCGCTAACTATTGCCGCTCAGGAATTATATGGCCAGTTTTTGCACATGGAACAAGCGACCCAACTTTGAACAGACTTTGACTAAAATTCACGCGTTATAAACATTCACAGTCAGAATAAGTTAGTTAAAAACATTGCGGGGCAGAATGGTGTACTTACCAATTTCTTCCCACCCGTTCCGCCCCAGGGACACAATTTAGGTTAGGGAGGTAAGGTCACTCGAGAAAGATACGCAAACAAACATTTAAATACACGAAACAAAAGACCATTAAACGAACTTCAATCATGAACTAACTACAGTTGTAATGTAAACAAGTATTTATGCCTTACCTTGGTTACAAAATCATCAGAAATCACAATAAAGGAGCTAAAAATCACACAACGAAAAATTCACGCACCAAAGCTCGAGAAAAGTAGACTAACATGGCTGCTGCATTTGAACGGCAACAGGTTTTCTTATTTCTGCTTATTGCCTCTCTCTGGCAAGACATCCTTGACACCGAAAAACGTCAAACTTCATTCCGCTCCGGTACCCCATTGTGCGCCGCGTTCCCCTACTTGACTTTACATTGTCAGTTTTGGATTAACTTAATTGTAGTCGTTGATTACATGAAGAAACCAAATTCGTTTGGAACCTGACTTTTATTCCTTTTACATGATAGTACTTTTCAAAGTCAATCCAGAGTGTTTAAGAGTCTGAACAATTTTATCCTTCATTGTTCCTAAAATATTCCAGTAATTGCTGTAAATATTGGTAGCCGTTATTTTACTTAAAAGGACGCGTTTTTAGCACGTACGGCGGTATACTTTCTTACGTAAATAACCGACATACATGCATTCCTTACTACATGGGGTGCTTAATTTTTAATACATATTTAATGTATTTATATTCTGTTTGCAGTATTTTGTTTCCAAAGTACTTTGTCAAGTTTCTGAAAAGTGTCAATAAATTTGCTTGGAAACCTTGTATACTTTAAACAAAACGTGCGCAAATTTCTTGATTTTTTTAAAAGAAACCTTTATATCTTCATGGATATAGGTTTTATCTGTACTCAAATAAGACCAAGTTTTGTACTTGACTTACATAGTCATATGCTACACCTACAGATCATTTCGAGTATTTTATTTTACTGATTGACCTCAAATATTACATTTTTATTCAATTTATTGTTTCTTTATTTCTAACCGAGGACCAGGCCCCTATCTACCGGGTTGCCCCAGCTTAACGGGTTTAGAACCTGGAATCAGGGCGGGTGACCGCCTAATCACCGCGAAGCGTCAATAAACCTGACATCATTGCCTCGATCGTCATCCTATCTGCAGTGCCTACTGCTCGTTTGTGTATACTTTGTTTTACCGGTTATTTAACGTTATATCCTGTTGTTTGGCACGTGCACATTGCTAATCAAGTTGGTCTTTTAATTTAGAACCTTGATCAGATGACGAGACCTTCACCTGGCAAGGTACCTCTAGAGGTATAATTCACAGGTAACTTGGAGGACTTTGCACCCACGATGGATTTTACATGCACCAGGCGCCATTAGCGTACATGACGGAATTTTAGCCGGCAGTTAGCCTGGGTCTGCGACCAACGGCTATGAGTATAATGCTCTACCAGCTTGGCCACCGCTGCCCGATCTAATTGGTATAACTTGGAATTTTCGAAGCCTAATTGTTGATGCATACTTGTCAAATGAAAATGATAATTTTTAGTATTGGAGGGGGGGGGGGGGAGGGTAGAGAAAACAAAGAATGGGACTCCGCAGATAGACAAATTGTGCCATGCGTTATTTTTTTTTAGCCGAATTGTTAGGCAAACTTAACGTTGCAAAGGGGATGAGACCCCGCCTTTCTAGCGTACCCCACCGGGTAAAAACTGACTCCCTGGGCTTTGTTCAATTTATTGTTTATCCTCTAACTAGGCTTCGTGTCCAACCTTACTCTGAAAAATATGAAAGAAAAGATGTTCTTTATAGCCCTGTTATAGTAGTATTTGTCGAGCATTTTCGTAGATATTCGACAAAAGATCTCAAATCGAAAGCAGCATTGCCCATATATACAGGGTGTCTACAAATTAGTTAGGCAAAAAAGAATGATTTATTCTATGGAATTGACAGGAAAAAAATTAAAGTTCATATTGTTATAAGATAGAAAAATATCTCAAGTTTACCATTATCACAAATATTCGTTGTGACCTTTCGTGACTCTGCAAATGTCCCATCGGCAAATCATTTCTTGTCACAGATTTGTCAGCATGTTTCCGTCGATCAAATTAATTACTGTGCAGATTCTTGATTTTAGTTCAGAAATGAATGCAGGAAGTGGTGGCTTGTACATTTGATCCTTTACAAAAGCCCATACACCGAAATCAAGCGATGAAAGATCTTGTGATCGTGGTGGCCATTGAATAACACCCCGCTCGCTAAGCGATAGTGTCAATTATGACACCTAACTTCATGTATAAATAAACTTAGGCAATATTACTAGTAGTCTGACTTTCATCTAGCTAACTTTATTTAACATTTCGGAAGTTCTTAAATTGGTAAATTGACCAACTAATTAGTAGACACCCTGTATATAAATATATAATGTCTATATAAACTCAAAATATTCAATAATGCAAATCTTCTTTTTCATTAAAAACAAGTACGTGAATACAGAGAAAATAATTAAACTGTTTTAAAGCACATATATATTTTTTAATTAGCATCAAAAGTCTCTTGTCAGTAATGTAAATAAACGCGAATATACGAGAGATGAAATAAATTCAACTTATGATTGAGGGCATGTGTCATAAACAAGAGGCATGGTTATATAACAAATTAACACCTTGCAATAATATATTCATTTTAATTGCTAAAAGGCGTAATTTAAAACTTTAAAATCAGTAAAAAAAGGTTTATTCGTCTGTTTATATGCTTCGTAAACAGTCGAATAAACGTATTTTTACAATTTTTAGAGATTTAATTTACACTTTTCAGCAATTAAAATTATTATAAGAGGCATGGTTTACTAGATCTGCGAAATCTCCATTTAGTGAAGCTAGTTCAGTTCCAGCTGAATACACACTTTTAATCAGATTCAAACACTTAAGTCTGATTTTAAATGTTTCTGACACATGCTCTTGAATGTAACTTGAATTTGTGTCATCTCTCGTGAATTCGCGTTTATTTACATTATTGATAACCGAGACTTTAAACAGGTCAAATACGTTTAATGTTAATATGTGAAAAAATATGTGCGTTTAAACTGTTTAATTAAATTCACTGTTTTTATGTATTTGTTTTTAATTGATTATGAGCAGACGTAATATCGTTCTTTCTTTTCATCGTTTTCCACGAATCGTTTCATATTTTTATGCTATAGAAAACAATGATTAACCAAAAAAATCTACGAAACGCAATTTAAAAAGAAGTACATTTCTATACAATCCCCTCGTTTCGGTATTTTACTTTTTCACTTTCTCCCATTAAATTTATTTTCTGGATTTTTTTTTCAAGAAAGGTCTGAATAAAAGACATAAAAGTTAATGATAGGTTATAAAAAAATATCAAAGTTAAATAAGAATCTTTTTCCTTTTATATGTGCGTTTTCTTTCAATTCCTATTTTTTCCGATCTTAATAACCATAAAGATGAAGTTATTATTTTCAAATTGGAATGTTTGTAAAGCAAATTTTTATCATGAAAATGAGATTGGAATAATTTATTTGTCCTATTAAAATAACCACTTAAAGAAATTTACTTTTCGAAACAATTAAGTAATGATTATAAGTACGGAAAGATAACAATTAAAGAAATACAAGCTATGCAATTACGTTGAATATTAATTCAGCAAGATCATTATTATGCAAAACAAAAAAATCTTTGCATTTATTTTTACAATAAGATACTAGTTTTAGAAGTTGTGTAATGGGCATATTATGTTTCTGTATTAACATTTCATTATTTAACTTTAAACAAAAGAGAGAAAGCTGTTTATTTTACATAAAATACCGATGCTGACATTTAAAAAAATAACGAGAAAAACGTTTATGTTTATGGTTCCGTACTTAAAAAGTGAAAACGGAACCATTATAAGATCACTCCTGTGACTGTCTGTCCGTCTCGCATAGCCATTTTACACGTAAACTATGGAACGTAAAATGTTGAAACTGGCTGAAGTAATAAAAGCTTCAAACACATATTTATAGATTATTAACCATTCTCAATTTTTTACGAAAAATGTAGAGGGGCTAATTAAGTTACTTGAAAGAAATATTTCTTTGTATATCGTGTGCGTTATCCTGTGAAAGCTTTTGTAACGCCGCCGAACTAAAAAATATATTTCTTTTAATTTTAGATATTATATTTTCAAAGATATCGTCGAAAATGTAATCGAAAAATATAATCCCTCCCCCTCTATTTCCGAATCTACTGAAAATAAAATTATGGAAAAATTAAGGGTAGTAGAAGTTAATTTAAACCTTGCAGGAAAACTATAGCCATTACCATAGGTCACATTGTTTTTGAGAAAATCGCATTTTGACGTTACACACAAATTCTGATTTGCGGGAATTCACCAAAGGAGTTGGGGAGCGCTCGAGGTACATATCGTCGCAGAAGTATAAAAGAATTGTTGATAGTGTTTTTTGAAAAACAATGTCGGTAATTAGCGGAGATATTAACCATTAAAGACACGGAGGGTTTGGACATACACAAAGGCACGGGCGGTGTATTCTTTGCGCCTTATGCTTTAAAACCTAGATAACAACTTTTAAAGATATATTTGTGTAATGCAGTGCTCAGTTACTTAGATCATATATTTATTGTACGGAACCCTCTGTACGCGAGTAATACTCGCACTTAACTGGTTATTTTTCAAATATTCTTATAGTTGATTGTGAGATATTGTATTTCGCTATTAAAAACAGATTCTTCTGCAAAATTAACTGATCTTTCTGACACCATGGCTAAAATTTTTTTTCCTATCAAAAATTCATTATTTTTATCCAGTGTGTTTAATCAATTTATGATGGTTAAAAAGCACGACCTTTAATGTTTAAGAGATGTTAGAAGCAATATATTTTATTTTGTTCCTGTTATTTATTTCCTAATTTGTTTTATTTATATTATAAAAGACAAACGTGTCCGTGCGTAACGCTGACGTTATTTTGACGGTGGCAACAGCAGACGATTTATTGCCTTTTTAAAACTCCTAAATACCGCACATTTTCAATTTTTACACCGTCGAATAGGGGAAAAATGTACTTTAAAACGCAATTTATTTGAGAACTGCATCGCAATTTACTCAATTATTATTGTTTTAAAATTAATTTTCAAGCATGAATTTTTCTCAAATCTACCTCTATCGCGTGAAGATGATTATGAAAGATAAACTCGTTTACAGTTAAATTAATTTAAATAGGTTATAAGTTTATTCCAGATTATATTAAATAACAAAATTAAAACATTCACCAATCAATAAATAAAACATTAAAATATAAATAAAACACAAACTCAAGGAACGTAATCGAGTTTTGTGCTTAATCCACTGAAATGGACAGATTTAGAAAGGCTAGTTGCAAAATAGAAATCTTTGAAGATTTCTTCGGCTGTTAACTCCTTACGTGAGGCCAATATGAAAATATCGCTTTTAAGACGTTTCAAAACTTTAATTGAACGCATTATTGCTTTTTTTTCCTTATAAATACGATTTATAGTGTTGTTAATGGGTATTCTAAAAAATACATTAAATGTAAAAAATTTATTAGAGTTATCAAAAAAAAAAAAAGCTTTCTCACTGCAATATTTGAGATTATTTGCTGATATTTTTTTAAATTAATTTTTCATTAACTGTAATTATTTTTATAAAACAACGTATTTTAACGATATATAGGTGTACTACGTCAAAAGCGCTTGAAAAATACCTCAGTCATCGGTGTGCCTTTAGTATGTGCAGAGAAAAAGGATGATAACGTCAGAAATACCATATGATATGATCATTATACAATGTATAATGGTTTTCCTCTGTATTCTGTAACCCGGGTAACAGGGGTTTATTCCCTTGTGCTTTATAATGGCGCAATGCATGCTAATTATAGCTGGCATCTTTTACGCATTATTTCAAGTTTAATATGCTTTGAACAAGAGATTCCACTAAATAAATTAAGACAAATAAGTACTACGTAAAAACAAGAAATTTGTTTATGCATTTTTGCTGATATGAAGTGTATTTATTTGACTTGAAAAAAAGCCTGACGGTTGGCAGCCATGGCTAAAGGGCTAGACTAAGCCTTTTTAAATGCTTAAATCTGTTCTAATCATGGCATCATGTTTATTATATAAATACACAAAACAAATTTCTTCTTTTTTCTGCAGGATTTTTCTTTCTTATTTATCTCCCAAAAACTGATGTTAACTGATATAAATGGACGGAAAAATGGTTGAAAGAAATTATGTCACCAAATTATCGTCAATTTAATATTTTATCCTTTTATTTTCCCATCATTAAACGACTTTTGAAGAAGGGTTCCAACGAAAGACATAAAAGTTAATGATGGGTTATAAAAAAAAAATCAAAACTAAATATCTTTTTATTTTCTTTTTAATGTGAATTTTCTTTCAAATCATAAAATATTTTTGTGGTCAGAATGATCATTAATATGTACTTATTACTATTTTTTAATTGAAAGTTTGTAAAAATATAAAATAATATATAAAATAATAATTTACTTTTCTTAACAAATATCCGGTTAAAGGAACTTACTTTTAGAAACCTTTGAGTAATGCATAGGTACAGAGAAATGATAATTAAAGATATAAAAACTATGTAGTTACGTTGAAAAAATAATCCAGCAGAATCATTTTTAACACTTAAAAAAAAAAAAAAACACTTTTACAAAGTTGAAAAGTGTTTAAGCATTCTATCCACGCTCTAACTCCCGCAAATATACTCGGATTTTCACGCAATTGATAAACCTTATTTAGGGCCACCTAGGCATGTTTGGTATTGTATATGAAGTATGTGAAATTAACAGTTCATTTACAGGGACATCCAAAAGAATTCCATTACCTTATGGTTAATGGGGCCATATCGTTTGCAGAGTAATTTAATGACATTGCGTTATTTTAAATGTATCGAAACTTATATAAAACACTGACGTTCGCTACAAGATGATTGCGATAGAATAGGGAATTCATAGCATTTGTCGTTCATTTACAGGGACACACAAAATAAATCGGTTACATTGCTGTTTTTGAGTAATAGTTGCTGGAAGTGTGTATTCAATTTTGGCATGCACTTTTAAATTTAACTGTTTTTTTATTTTACTCTTTGTACATAATTATATACCTCATATACAGGGCTGCAAAAAAGAGTTCACGTACCATTCATTCTCCTTATCAGCGGAAATTGCTGAAGGGGAATTTTCAACTAAAGTGTATATGTATTTCTTAATTGAACTAAATTTTGGTATGCATGTAGTTAATAGATACAAATCTATATATCATGTAAAGTGCTGCTCAAAGAATTCAGATAATTTTCCGAATGTAGATGAGAACAGGTGAAATTGGGTTTTCAAATATGTTAAGCGTTTCCATAAGGTTGAATTAGACATAATATTTTAACTTATTAAACGACGCAGTTTTGTTTCATTATTGAGAATGTGTTGGAAGGCGTTTCATAATCTATGCTTGACGCATGATTTTTTCTTTCTTGTTTACTTTTAAATTCAGTCTCTTTACGCATGTTTCTGATCAGTTACAAAATTTTGTAAATATTTTGCCCACTTTATGATTTTGTGTTTTTTACATAATTTAACTTGTACTTTTATGCAATACTTAGTGTATTTGTGCTATTGATTTTTATGGTATTATAAATTATGTTTGACGCTAATAATCTAACAGTATCTATGATTATTCTTATTTATTGTACGTTTAATTTATTTAGATATTAATATATTTCCAAATTTTCAAATTAAATTATTTCTTGATAAATTATTTTCTAGATTAATTATTCGTGTGTTCAAAATAAATCCTGTATTCTGATGCCTTATCTGGAAACTTTTATTTAATTTATCCTCGATAAAATTTTATTTGATAGATACATGACTATATGTCTACAGCGGTGCCGTGGTTTTAACAGCTGCATTTTGCTCGCTCAAAGGTCTTTCATGTCTTGTTCATAATTATAACTAAACGGCACTCCTACCTAATTTTGGCAAATGCTCTTTCCTAACTTATCAGTAAAGGTATACAATAAAAGGATATGAAAACCACGATTTTGTATTTTCCTATCTGCATTTAACGAAAGTCTGTAGGTTTACCATTTCATCTGATATATTTTATTAAGTTACCAAGTATGGTATGCAATTGGCATGTCTGCCGTCCAAAATTTGAATTGCTATCTCCTTAATCTCTGTTTTCTAAATGAACACCTCTCCTTGAACCGTATTTTATTTTGGCAGTATAACCGATATGAAAATGTAATCAGATCACCTCTGGCTCTTCTGCTGAAAGGACCTCAAGTTCGATTGCATAATGGGAGACCATTTGCCCAATATTTCTAGTTACCAAATAAAACGTCAAAGTTTCCATGGATTGCTGTTTGTGGGTCAAATTTATTGGGTCAATTTTCAGCATTTTAAGAAGATAAGTCTTCTGGCTTCTTTACATTACACTCCTCAATTGTACTCGAACCGGCCTTAAACCATATTTTAATATTTCTGCAACAATTCAAAATTTTCTGAATCAAGAGAAACAACATAACAGTTCTTCATAGCATCGTGTTCCACACAGGAACAAAATACGAAACACCGTGACTTAAATTCCTTTAATTATACCACAGCGAATCCAAAATGTTCTACTTTGTGACGAGGTTTAAACGATCACAATATATGTTTTGTTACTTTAATAAGCGTTAAATAGTAAGTATTCTTAATTTTTAAATAGAATATTTATATGACAAAATTTATGTTTATTAACCAGAAAGTACAAATACAGTAGAAAGTTATTAGTAGAAAGTATTAATTTTAAATACTTTTAAAAACATATAAGTAATATAAGTATATGGAGAAATAATAAAGTTAAAATTATGCAATTATGAAATCTGATTTTGATAGATCACCTTTTCATAGAACGTAACGGTAATAATGAAGGATTATAAATTTTTATATTACTTACTAACATTTGAAGAGCTGAGTGGAAGAACATGTTATGCTACATTTTCTTAAAAATTATTTTATCTTTTGTACGAAGGCGTTATCAGGTATTCTATCACATGGTAAATCTAAAATACCGAAATTCTATTCAGCTTTGAAGATTTAAGACATTATTCATTAATATTTAATATTTTATTTTTTAATAATGTAAATAATATTAATATTTTTAATATTTAAAAATTAAATATGAATAAGTTTTTTTGATAGAGTTCAGTACCACACCTGTTAATATTTTAAACACATGGTATCAAACAGAAAATAAATCATTAAAATTGACAACAAAAACTTTCACATCAAATTTCTTCAAATGTAATTTTTGCTACTTAACATGTTCTTTTACTTAGCTCTTCATTTGTTTTGCAATTATTAGGATTATACTTTTTATTATGTTTAACATTTTAACTGTATAATATATTTGTATTTGCATAATTTAGTTATAGCGATTATATGTTATACCAAAAAATAATGATATTAGATTTTAAGTAACTGTTATTTTGTTTTTAACTCTTGTCATTCAAATTTCGTAATAAGTTTGCTAGGGTTAAAACTTAGCTAATGGAATCCTTTAATCCTCCAGCGTCCATAAGTAAATTTATATGTTTTTTTTTTCTAATTCACCATTTGTATTATTTTCACTAAGAAAAGTGTAATAGAAAAAAAAAATAACAAAAAATACATGTCACCTATGAGTGACACATAAATTCAAAATCATACTATAGCAACAAAAAAATAATCAAACATTCTAAATGCCACAAATATCAATTCAACAATTAGTTAACTTTAACATTCAGGAAAAAGATTTGCTGCTTTTTTGACATTATATGACATAGACTTAAAGACGGACATTTGAAGACGGATGCATGTTTTACTAAAAACTGTGCTGCTAGTCTTAGCTCAACAGCAAAATTCATTTGTGATGTTGTATTATCACTGGTCTCATTTTGGTAGAATTTAGTTCTGCCATATATCCCTTTAATACCAGTGGGGAACATTTTCGGGAACGGGAGGAGAGCTAGGCAAATTAGTTTTTTATATGATCAACCGTTCTTTCTTAACTATCTTTTTTGTATTTTTAGGTATCTCAGCCATTTAGGTTTGAATAATGTATTAGAAAACCACAAAATTCCACAAATTGGAACACGCATAATTATGTGCACTTCGGTTTTAAGAGCCCACACTATTCATTTGACGACACTCGGAAGCTGGTGTCATATCAGAGCGTTCTTATCAAATTTCGCGTTTGTAATTCAATATTTTAAAAGAATTTTCTTTGCACATCATAGTTAGAAACCGGTTTCGAAAATGGAAGTACTTCAATAAATAAAATTGCAGTCAAAATCGAAAAGTAAAAAAGGGCCTGTTAGAGATTGACCTAAATTATCATATTTAAAAATCATTTAAAATTGCATTATTGTAATGCAAGCAAGAAATTTGAAAACAATGCGCACTCAGCTTTCATGCATTTTGTGACCAATTTTGTCGTGCGACTAGCTAAAAGTTGCCATATGCTTTTAAAGGGTTATATCCAAACTTTTAAATATTTATCCAGCAGTTTTAATCGAAAATATTTGTTCTAACAACAGTATATTAATTAATTACATAATTAAAAGCCTCAAAAGTTGAAAACTTTTGAATATAAAAATCCTAATAAAGGTTCTAAATTAAAAGATAAATTTTTGTAACTTGATAATATTGGTTGTTTAGTAAATATGTTATACACATATTTTTTTCTGCATATTTCGAAAGTGCTTCAGTTAATTCTGCAAAAACCGCTTTAAAATTAAGTTGAATGAATTATGTTTCATATGTTTATAAGTACGACGGAACATGCTAAATTGTGACACATCTGAAACCACATTACAATTGAAGAGCTAAGTGGAAGAACATGTTAAGTAACAAAAATTACATTTGAAGAAATTTGAAGTGAAAGTTTTTAATGTAAATTTAATGATTTATTTTCTGTTTGATACCATGTGTTTGAAATATTAACAAGTATGGTACTAAACTCTCTCAGAATAACTTATTGGTATTTAATTCTCAAATATTAAAAAATATTAATATTATTGACATTATTAAATATTAAAATATTAAATATTAATGAATAATGTCTTAAATCTTCAAGACCAAATAGAATCTTAGTATTTTATCTTCACCATGTGGTAGGATACCTCATAACGCTTTCATCCAAAAGATAATTTTTTTTTTTAGAAAATGTAGCATAACATGTTCATCCACTCAGTTTTTCAATTCTAAGTCCAGTTCAGCCAGTTAATCCTTACGGGAACTAGAAACGAAGGACTGAAAACTGCCTATCGAGGCAGAAAGTTTTAATGGATACGATTTCGATTCAGATTAAAGTTTGACGAAATTTCGCGGTTTAATATTTCTATATGATAATCTTAGAGTTAACATTTGTAAAATGACCTTGAGTGTAATATTATAATATGCTTCTGAAACTTAATAAATCTTGAATCCCCTTTGTAGAAAGTTACTAATGGATAGATGAAGAAGTATATATAGGATTAAAATTGCATGATGCTGAGGCAGTTATTTTTTTTAAAGAAGTCATGCTCCGAAAATTTTAATAACGTGTTGCTGTACTGAGGATAAAGTAAAAATAATATGGCTTTTCAACGTTACAATTAAATATACAGGGTTTTTGAAATCCTTTTCAAGAAAATAAAGACGGGTGTGATATATGTTTAAAGATTGATTATTTTTGTATGATAAACGTGCTATTTGGGAAACCAGTTACCACTAATTTAGTCAAAATACAGAATATTCAATTCTATGCTGAAAGGAGGCTTTCTTTCATCATTTTATAAAAAAAAATTCAAGAAAAATACTTAAATATTGTATATATAGCTTGGTAGGAATTTCTATCAACAAAAGAAAAAGAACGATACATCCAAAGTTTGCCGTTCAGTTCAGGGAAGCAGGATTCAGGGCAGCAGCAATTCAGGATATTCTTCTTGAAACCCAAACCAAAATACTTATACAGTGTGTCCATAAAATCATGGTGCACTTTTGATCGGTCACAGGAAATCAACATAACAAGATGGAAATATGAAATCTTCACCAAATAAAAGAAAAATGCTTCAAGTTTCATACCTGTTCAGTGCAGGCCTACATTTGTTATCCTAAACACATCTAAACGATATTCAAGCTCTTCCCACACACAATTAAAGATGTCTGGTGTAACAGAGTGAATAACGTGTGTGATTTTCTGTTTCAAATAAAGGCCACGACGAACTGCACCGAACAGTTATGAAACTTGGAGAGCTTTTCTTACATTTGGTGAAGATTTCACATTTCCATCTTGTTTCGTTGATTTCCTGTATCAGTCGAAAGTGCACCATGATTTTACGGACACACTGTATAAGTATTTTGGTCTGGGTTTGAAGAAGAATATCCTGAATTGCTGCTATCCTGAATCCTGCTTTCCTGAACTGAACGGCAAACTTTGGATGTATCGTTCTTTTTCTTTTGTTGATAGAAATTCCTACCAAGCTATATATACAACATCTAAGTATTTTTCTTGAGTTTTTGTATTAGAGCAATTCTGTAATTTAAAGACTTTTTGAAAACTGTCTCGTTTAAAAGTTCTAACTGCAGTCCAAACTTTAGGAGGTAAAATTTGTAAAGATATAAAGCTTGTTTTCCGTGTTAGCAAAAAAGAAGTTTCGTATAAATTTTCCCTTCTTCCACACTTTAAAAGTTCATTCAGCAAATCCTACGAAAACTGAATTAAAATTGATGCATAAATGTATAAGTACGACGGACCATGCTAAATTGTGACACATCCGAAACTCCATTGCAAGAATGAGTCCAGTTCAGTAAGTTAATCCTTACGTAAACTAGAAACGAAACAGTGAAAACCGCTAATCCAGGAGGAAAGTTTTAATGACTGCGATTTTGATTCAAATTAGGTTTGACGAATTCAAGCATTTAAGGTTTCCCTGTGATAATCTTAATATAACACTTGTAAAATGTCCTTGAGTGTAACATAAGAACATGGTCAACAATTTGATAAATCTTGAAGCCTCTTTATGAAACTTTAATAATGATATGTGATAAAGATATAAATTATTAGAAAATATAATTCTGACGAATTTACTTAAGTCAATAAATATTGTTAAAAAAATTATAATAAAGCTTATAACAACTGTAAGTAAAGTTAAAATAAACCTTTTAAATGCTGTAATTTCTCTGTGATAATCTTAATATAACCCTTGTAAAATATCCTTGAGTGTAATATAAGAACATGGTCAACAATTTGATAAATCTTTAAGACTCATTATAAAACTTTGATAATGATATAAATAAATATAAACGGGGCCTTCATAATTTATTTAAGACAAAGGAAAGATATTAGGATAAACTTAAGGATACCGTTCACTTGGCGGATGGCTGCCACAAATGAAAATACTTGAATTTTTGAAAGAAGCTGTTTTAAGTTTGACTATAACACTACGCTGGGTAGTTGAAATTGAAATTCTTTTATTATTTCTTCTTCCAAGTGGAGGACATACTTTAAATTCTCTTACATTTTCAAAAATTATTTCAGTAAATATTACGAAAACCCCGTACAAATTAGTTTAATGCTTCATGCTTATTACTTTATTTGTTTATCAGCATGACAGACCATACAAAATTGTGACACATCTGAAACTCTGTTTCATTCACAAGTCCAATTCAGCCAGTTAATCCTTTCATAAACTAAAAAAGTGAAAACTGCTAATCAATGTGCAATGTTTTAAAGGCTGTAATTTTGATTCAGATTAAGGTTGGGAAAAATCAAACGGTTAAGTTTTCTGTGGGATATTCTTAGGGTAAACATTTGTAAAATGCCCTTGAATATAATATTAGAAGATGGCTGAGAGATTTAGTAAATCTTCAAGATGATTTGTAAAAAATAACTACATTGTAAAAAAAAAAAAAAAAAAAAAAAAAAAAAAAAAAAAAAAAAAAAAAAAAAAAACACTGTAGATTTGCCAGCACAATGTGCACAATTCGGACGCCAGCAGCTTGTGCTGTTAATTTTTTCGCAACTACTGTTAGTTTTCATGTTTATATAGTCAAGAAATCAAAGAAAGCTACAGTACATTTGACTGTGATCGAGTTTGAGCGCGAGATGAACAGTACTTTCTGCTGTTAAATTGTCGTTTTTTTTTTGGTGCAACTGATAAATGAAATGTTATGTAACATTAGAAAATATGATGCTGATGTATTAACGTAATTAAAGAGGCATTGATTTGGACATGCTGATAAAGTTTATACCTACTGCAGGTAATGTAAATAATTTGAATCAAATATACAGGTTTTTTGTAACTTGTTAAAAAAGAAAAATGATTACAATGATATTACACATGTATTCTCACTTATGTCATACTTTAAAAGTTACTTTAGCACATTTTGCGAAAACCTCTTTATAATAAAGTTAAATTATATTTGTTTAACAGTACAACGGACTATGCTAAATAGTGACAGATATGAAACTCCATTACAATTATGAGTCCATTTGAGCCAGTTAATCCTTACATGAACTAGTAACATGAAAACTGCTAATCTAGGCTAAAAGTTTTAATGGCTGTGATTTCGATTCAAATTAATGTTTGACGAATTCAAGCGATTAAGGTTTCCCTGTGATAATCTTAGAGTTAAGACTTGTAAAATATTCTTGAGTGTGATGCTAGAACACGTTTGAAAAATTCACTAAATACCGAAGCCACTTTGTAAAACTTTACAAATCGATGGGTGAAATTAGAAAACATGACATTTATTTAATTTAAGGGTATAATAAAAAAACATGGTTAGCCCCATGGAATCAGATATTTGATGAAATCTCTGAATTATGTTGAAGTTCGTCGTGATGAATAATATTTCAAAATCGGTGGCATTGCAAGATGTTTAAAAAGTCTTGGAAAATGATTTTTTGGACGATAAATCGTGTCAGGCACGTTATTGTCTTTTTAAGAGTTTTAATTAAAAAGAAATAGATATCCATGATAAAATAGGAAGGTGACTGGTACGTTAATGATCGTACTAAAAGTTAGCCATTACATGTTTGCAGAGCTAGTCAGAGAATTAATGTTGAAAAATCTCAAGATAAAAATTAATCTTTTCGCTTATTGGCATAAGTAGTTTGTCGAGAGCATATCAATTATAATATATTCGTTAGGTGCTAACACAAACAGACATTTAAATTTATGGGGATACATTTAATAAATTAGGATCACTGAAAGCATCCAAACAGTATGTTACAACAATTTGAAAACCCAGTGAGAAAATCTTTAGATAGTCAAAATAATTAGGAGAGGCTACGGTTAGTGGTTTTGCGGTTGGTGTTTTAACGCATGCAAAATAATAGAGGATAAAGATTATTAGGTACTAGACATATTTTTAATTAGACATAATTTAATTGTTAGGTGTAAAATATGAATATTATATTTTGAATTAAATTCGAGAAGAAATGTTTGTTTTATTGAATAAAATCGATTTCTTTTAAAAACGTGATTGAACTACTGTACATTTTTTAAATGTGTTCGTTTAGAAAATGTTTTACATACGAATATATATTTTTTATTATTCTAAAAAATAAATTTACGAATAAGTTTAAATGAATGGAAAATTGATACTTTATTAAATCCGAAGTTATTATTTGTGTTTGTTTTTAAATAAATTAAAAATTTCAATTTATTGAATTTTCGGTTTTTCATTTACAAAATAAATTCGAACTTTGGTATTGATACAGTCAATACGCATGCGTGCAAGGAATGTACGGAATCTCCCGCTCTTTTTGACCTCCGGAAAGAATTAATGGAAAAAGCACGTTTTTTAGGAGTAAGAAAGTAATTTGTTTAAAAATGATGAATAATTTAGTGTACACATAAAGACTAATTTTTCTGACAGTGTATTAAATCAAAGATACAGGGTATGATGCGGAGCTGAAGCGAAATTTTAGTTTATAAGTTTAAAAAGGATAACGGTATTATAATGATATGTGTAAAATAGATATTTTGTTTTCTGTGAAATACTATAATAGTACGAGAAATGATGTAAATGGCAAAAGTTGGTGTCCAGATAATACTGAGCTGAATTCTTCGTAATTCAGAATGAGGCTAATGCTGCATAAGATGTCATGGCAATCTGCGTCACCAGGTCCGCTGTCACAAAAAAGTTCTACAGAGAATGAGAAAAAGCGGGACAGTGGTTTCTAATCGGGTCATAAAAATACTGTTAATACTATGAAAACGGAATCTGTCCATAATCGAGTCCTATTTTAAAACTAAAATAATCATGGTCCAACAGAAGAAGTACCATACAAATGTACATTCTAAGACGGAATCCTATCTATGGGAATCTTTCTCTGGTAGTTTGAAATTCAGTTTTAGCGGGCATGGCTGTGATAAATAAACACAATAATCTTAGTCAGAATAAATAATCTGTGAAAGCGGATTCTCTAAGTACAGAAACAAAATTCCATATTGCTGATATTTTTGATTGAAGAGTCATAACTATATGGTATTCTTTTCGTAGAGACCAATATGTTTAAGATAGGATTCCGTTATAGACAAGTTCCGTTTTCACAGGATTTACTGCACAAGTTTCAATAAAATCTGTAAAATCAGAATAGCTAAGGACATAAAAAATATTGCATCTCAGACAGATTTCCGAATGAGTTTATTGATTATTTTCTGCAGAAACAGTAAAAAAAATTCCGTTATAGACACTTCTGTTTTAAAGGTTTACTGTATAAATGCAGAAAAATGCTTGCTACTTCCACGACACTGGTACTGGAACCCTTGGAAATCGAAATCTTCCGCGTAAATCGGGACACGCAGCAACTAAGGATCGACCGAAAAAGGTTTTCATGACTGAAACAGAAATCGAAATTGAATTTTGGTAATCTTCCTTTTTTTTTTTTACGGAAAGCGGAAACGAAAACAAAAATGTCCAAAACTTTAAGTTTTGGTAACTTTAAGTAATTAATTCATAAGTAAATATACAAAATTATTAATTAATTACACGTGTAATTATGCGTGTAGCCCAAGTTGGTTCACTGTGCCTATGACCAAAACTTTTTATATTCATATAAAATAAATCTAATCAATTCATCTATGATAAAGAATGATTTTCTAATTATACGAATTTCATCTAATTAAAAAATGCTTTATGTATACATACCTCGACTTATCTTTTATAATAATTTTTGTAAATGAACAACTTTTATACAAGAAAAAGACTTTCAATTACTCTAAGAGTAATTGAAGCACTTCTGCAGTTTCAAACTAAAAAAATTATATCACTATTAAATCCGCAGCTTTTAAGGAGCACGTGAAAAACGCTTTCAAAATTCAGCCATATATACATTATTTGCTTTATAATTTTCACACACGTCTTGAGTCAGCCATGACTGATAATTATAAACAGTTAAGTTCATAGCAATAAACAAGAAGTGTCTCATTTCAGCAGATACAGTTCAAGCCCCACCAGTGGCCTAGAAGTTCTCTCGAAGCTGGTAGATGGGAGGTGCTGGGTTCGATCCCAATTGCGCCCGTCGGCCTAATTTTTCGGGGTTTTCGTGGTTTTCTTCGAACCTTGGATTTCCAAGCGTAAATACGGGTTAGGTTCCCTTAGAAAGACCCCCACGAAGGGCACTGCCCTCTATTAGGGCCTATATCCCTGGTGTTGATAATTGGCCGTCAAAAATCAACCAACTAACCGATACGTCTCAAATCAATGAGTAATGTTGAAAATTCCAGAAGGAAGAAACGATATTTTTGGAATACAGTTACTTTCGGTCGGGCTGAATTTTCGGCATCATTTTTGCCAAAATTTTCGGCGAAACTCAGATTTTGGGCCGAAAACGAAAAAACGAATTTTCCGTCGTTCTCTATTAGCAACACTAGTCACAACACTTTTCATACTTGGTCTGTTTGAAAATTCCACCTGAAATATCTTCATTATTGTTAAAGTTATGAATGAATATCTGGGTTTAGTTTGTGGTGGGATAGCCAGTATTTTTGGCTGTGTAAGTGCATTTCCTTTTACACAGATTGTCTATACAAAAAAAAAAAAAAAAAAAAAAAAAAAAAAAAATCGTTATGCTGTTCTATTTCAGGCAATTGACTTTATTCTTCTGTAATTTGAAAAAAAAATCTTGAGTTTTTGCAAAAAAATTACAAGAAATTGCGCAGCACTATCATCATTAACGTTGATTGTTAAGAATTTTATAAAAATGTGTTACAGTAGTATGAAATCGGGCAAAGGAAAAAACGTAAAAAAAAAAAAAAATAAATAAAATTACAGATTTAATGCAATAAAAGTATACGTTTATAACTTGTTATTTAGTCATTTGAATTATACGAAAACATTTTATTTTTCTTGAATAAATGAAAAAATTAAGTACAGCTTAAATAATACTAAAATATTCAATTTCCTTTTATCAATCATTTTAGCGTTTTAAATTAAGCATTTTTAAAGAGCTTCTACTGAGAAGTATATACATACATATTTTATTGCTATTGATACATATATATTGATTGCTCATATTCAAGTGAAATAATTTTAATGAAGTTCGTTTGTTTCAAAGTCCGATTAAGTTTTTCTTAAAACAAGAAAAGGAAAGAAAGGGAACTTACTTTAACACGTTAAGCGTCACGTCAGTCACAGATGACTGACACTGAACTTTCGGTTTAGAACGCATCATTCATCGATGACTGACGGTCTAAAATATGATATAAAACTAAATATATATATACTGTTTTAAGTAATTACTGAAAATTTATTTAAAAATTACTTACCTTTTATTTATTACTGGATTATACTTTCTTAAAAATTACTTAAAACATTGTAATTTTTTCAGCTTCAGTGTCAATCACCGAGGCACTCAACGTGTTAAATGATTGTAAGTGCAAAGTGCAGTAAGAGTAAGATAAAATAAAAATAAAATAAAATAATGTATAATTCTATGCAATCAATAACATAACTGCAAATTTTTAATCATTATAATCAGTTAAAATAAAACTTTCTTTATGCTAAAATGATTACTTTATATTTTAAAGTGTTAAAAGGTCCTTCATAACTCGCAAGATGCTTTTAAACTTTAAATGGATATAAATACAGCATTTAACATGATCTAGTTGAATTGCGATTTTTAAATTTAATTCAACTGTGACAGAAATGGATTGCTTTGAAAACTCTTGTTAGCATACAGCATGATAACAAAAGTAGTAAAAAGACAAAACAAAGAATTTTAAATACTACATCAAAAACCGCCAATTTAACCAGTATTTTGTTTACAATGATTTTGTTTTGTGTTTGCTCTGCTACTTTACGACGTACTTTCTCACATTTTCTGTACAAGATTTTCAATACACTACTTCGGAAAACCTGGCGATTAAAATCATTGGTGTTTTATTATAATATCAATGCGTTAATGTTTTAAAAATATTTAAAAATTTATGTTTTAAAAATGTCAGTTAAAGTCTATATTTTAATTTTTTTCGTTAAAAATGATAATGGTAACAAGTGCCTGCAAAATATGTAGGAGGTTTAAATTTTAATTAATTACAGTGTATTAATGCAAAACTCGTGTAGTGTACATGTAGAATATGTAATAAAACCTTTGAAATTAGAAGCCTTCGAATATTAATTCACTTCTTAAAATTATTCTTAACGTGTAAGTATTCTTGTAAAGAATATAGTATTAACAAACTACTGATGATTTATACACTGCGATTAAACTGTTTATATAAATGTAATGTTTGAAGTCGAAGCTATATTTATAGTGAGTTTTCAGGTAAATATCGGCAACTTACGTTCCTACCAATATAGACAGATATGAAAAATTGTGCGTACGAATGTAAGCACGCAGGGATAGAAAAAAATCATAGAAAAATGTTCAGAAAAATTGCAAAAAGAAAAATCGACAATCTTGATTGCGTAATATATCCATGAGTGTCATCAACCAGAAAAGAAATCGAGAACATTACAAAACTTCTCTTTATGAAAATAAAAATATTAATATATTTCTTTAATAAATTTGTACAATATTATTTACAATAACAGGGGGTTTTGAACCTTCTTCGAGTATTTTGTTTTTGCACAAATATCCCTTTCAATGTTATATTGTTTTGAGTAACATGTATTGAAGACGAATAACGAAATTACACTCTAAATTAAGAATACAATAATTATAAAACTTTTTCTATTATTTCATTATTTTAGTACCTGTATGTCTCTGCAATTCTCCAGTTAAAAGTTATCCCAATAACATGTTATTTCAAGTCTCTAACTCATACTATAAATATCACAAATTTTTTTTTCAAATATGTACTTCAAATACATCGTACTATACATCAAACACATATCCTAGATCGCGTACTCTTTTTTTCGTATCCCTCTATCACAGATTTCTGATGTAAGAAATTAAAAAAAAGCACAAGTCCCAGTTATTATTAGCGAGAAATTCTTAACCTAAATTATGTAACTTTAACACAAAAATATGGCTTTCTAATATTGTGTCATTATACGTAAGATGCACTGAATACGAAAATGAAAAATATATGTATGGTACAGATGTACAATAATACGAAAAGGTTTTCTATTTCTTTCTTTATTTAACAGCTATATGTTTCTGTACACCATTATTTAAAATATATTTCAAAAACATGATATCTCAATACTGCAACAGACCAATCTGATGTAAAAATTTCAGAAGTTTTTTTCAAATACATCATCCTATATTCTAGATCGCGAACTCTTTTTCCGTCTTCTTCTATATCAAAAATGCCGACTGATAACTTATTTGAAAATCTCAAAAGCTATTTCAAAAAAACATTTTTCTGCATTCTACCGTTTGTGAGTGTATTAACATAAGAAACCTTTCAAAACGCTTTACAGTTGCATCTATCACGAGGTCAATGTAATCTCCCTACATTTCCGTAGCATGATTTCTTCGTGTTTTTTGTTGCGAGCAAATATCCGAATAGTTTTGCATTTCCAGGAGGTACTTCGGAAACCTTTTAAGTCGAGATATGTTTTATTCTTTTTCAGTTTACCGAAATGCCGTCGAATTTTTAAGTTTTGCTTGTCTTTTTATTTGAATACAAAATAACAGATGAAAAAAAACCCCATTAACTTAACAGTTTGATTACCTATCAATAGTTTTAAAAAAGTGTTATTTACCCGAACATTACTTATTTTAAATGAATTTAACAATTATTTTTTAAGAAGTGACTTGTTTCAAAAACAATCTTTTTATAGCATTATTTTTTCTTTGAAGAAATTGTAAAATTCCAAAAAAGTGGAAAATAGGTTATACACTGTCAAAAACTTCTGTAAAAACACAGAAAAAAACTAGAATCTCTATAAATTTACACTAGTTCTAGTTTAAATACTCTTGACTGAGTTTCTCGGTCACAATTTTACAGACATTTCCCTTTTCTTATAAGAAATTCTCTGTAGGGATTCCCATGTTTTTATTTAAAAATATATCAATTTTTGTTATAAGATTTAATTTAAAATACCCACTTTTAAAATTCTTTTACTATTTTATTAGAAATATTAAAGAAGGGAAAATTCGTCTCTGCGAAGCTAGCAGAGACATTTATCGACAGCTACTTTGCAGTTATTTCATTCATAATATGCATCAAGCTTGGTATATTAAAAATAAATTAAAAGCAAATTAAAAGTATTTTTCCACTGAATCATTATAAGATATCCTTTGCATGCGGTAGTACACTATATGGCCAAAGGTGAACGATCACTTGCGATTTTAGACGTCTTATTAAATATCTAGAAAAATACATGAGGAATTAACCTGAAACTGTAGGTGTGTATACAGAATAGTATAGGTCATATATTTCCTCGAAGATTTTTCCTTAAACCCCATAGGGGACCGTCAACAAATTGCAAAATAAGCAATATCTTTTGGATAACCCTATAAAACCTAATGTAGCAAAAGCGTTCAAACACGAAATTATTAATAAGTGGCTTATTGTAATATACTTTGTTCATTTTTATGAGGATAGCATGTATACTCGTAGAGAAATTAAGGTTTTTATAAAAACGGCCCCAAATTTCGCCAAGTTTTTTGCTTATAATTTGCAGATTTCAAATATCTGTTGATTAGTGCCAAGATAGCGTGCACAATATTGCACATACTACTATATTTGGATACAACACCTGATCTTTTTGCTTGTTTTTGGGAAACGGATTTCGAGCTTATTCTATCGACGTTTATTTTCAGAATTTCCAAGCTATGATTTTGAGACTTTCACAAAAGTTGCTCTATATACTTAGCTAATACATTATGCACATTATATTTTGATTGCATTCGCGCATACACAGTGAAACATTTTTTAGTAAACCTGCTCATTTTTCATCCAATTTTTATTACTTTTTAACTCTGATTGCAAAGTGTTGTGTACATTATTGTTTGTCATATTTTCTGAAAAGAACTTTTTTTATATTAAGAACTCTGCAAATTATAAGCAAAGAACTTGGCGGAATTTGGGGCTGTTTTTATAAAATCCTGAATTTCTCTACGAGTATACATGCTATCCTCATAAAAATGAACACAGTATATTACAATAAGCCACTTATTAATAATCTCGTGTTTGAACGCTTTTGCTACATTAATTTTCACAGGGTTATCCAAAAGATATTCTTTCTTTTTAAATTTGTTGACTGTCCCCTATGGGCTTTCAGGAAAAAATCTTCGCTGAAATGTATGACCTATACTACACTGTTTACACACCTGCAGTTTCAGGTTAATTCCTCATGTATTTTTCTAGATATTTAACAAAACGTCTAAAACCGCAAGTGATCGGTCACCTTTGGCCATATAGTGTAGCAGCTCCTATAGCGCAGTCAGTGATATGATCGTCTTCAACCCAGAGGACTCGGGATCAAATCAAGGACCTGCTAAAAGTAAATATCGTAAATATTAAATGAGACAACAGTTCCAAGTTCACTTGAAAATTTCTGATCTTTCGAAGTTCGATAATTTTGAAAAATAAATTTAATAAATTTATAGAGTCTACTGAATAATTTCTCTGTTACTCTAATCTCAGTAATTTTCCATAAGACTTATAATAATGGATGCCAGCAGATTCCCTGTTATTTCACAGAATTTTTTTTAACAATGACCCACGGTTTATAGAAATGACATTTTTGTGTTTTGCTTTTTTTAATGTAGAAAAAACGCATGCTAAGTCGGGCCAAATTTTTCTCACAGGGTCCTGTTTTTGTAAAATTCTTAACAATTTCTTTTTATATTTGTGAAAATTCTAGTTATAAATTGGCGAATTTAAAATTATCGTTATATTCAGGAGTATGTGTTCCTTTATGATAAGAAAAAAACTGAGTAATTTTTCTTTGATGAATTCAGCTGTTATGTGACACGTCAGGTTTTATTTTTAAATGAATAAATTTTAATTAAAGATTCAGTTTGGAGTTAGAAAAGTTTTGTGAAAAGGTCTATTTTTAAGACAAATATTTTTTTGAAGGGCCCTATTTTAAGATAAGAATTTTTGTGATGGGTCTTGTTTTAAGATGAATAATTTTATGACGGGTCTTTTAAAGAACCCTAACTTTTCCTAAACATTTCCCTGTAATTTAACCCTTTCGAGACAGCATCCGGTACGGAAATTTTATTTCGTTGGCATCGCTTTTTTTAAACAGTTCTCTTTACGGGTAAAATACCAAAAATCTCTGTAATTAAAAAAGACAAATATTACATTCATTTATTAATTGTGCCAAAAACAAATTCCACATGCCCTTTTGACGATGCATATATGCATCACCCATCCTGAAAGGGGTAAGAGCTTATGAGATAGAGTGGATATAAAATGTGTGTCACACTTAAGCACAGAGACGGACATTTCCCTAAAAATTGTCAAATCATATTCAGAATCCAATTAAAATCCATCAAAATCAACCATCAGAAATTTCCACGAATCCAGCACTTTCTTCTTATAAACCTAGATGAAAGTAAAAATGAAGAATGAGATTTGGAAAACACCAACGTTAACAAAAATATTCTTTTCAGATATAGGCACAGTGATGATAAAAATAAATAATCTTAAATGACCAATATAAAAAAGTGTAAGATTGATTATTTAGACCTTTGCACAGTTTAGAAACGTGTTTTATACAAAAGTGTTTCATATGCAAACAAATTTGTTGATGCATCAGACCTAAATATTTCGTTCGTTAATATAAGATACTTTTCCAAACGCTAAGATGTTTAGCGAAACAGCACCGAAAACTGGCGATTTGAAGTAATTAAAATAATAAAACTTTGTAAAAAATCCCCATAAAATAAAACAATACACAGGACGCGTTTCGAGATAAAAACACAGCTCATCATCAGTTGTAGCTGATGACGAGCTGTTATGTTTTTAGCTCGAAACGCGTCCTGTGTATTGTTTTATTTTGTAGTGATTTTTTACAAAGTTTTATTATTTTAACTGCTAAGATGTTTGTACGCATTCATAGCATATATAATTTTAATGGTCATGGGAAACCACGTTCCAAGTTAATATTCCATATTGCCTATATTTATTAGCCTCTTTTACTTATAAAAGTAAAAAAAATAGCCAACCCTTTATTAAGTATACGAATATTACAATTTAAAAAATCGTAATTGTTCGAAGTTTTTTGTAAATCTTTTCTTTAAAATTTTACTGTAACTGATTCTACTGTGACAGTTTTATGTAGATAGCAAAGTTTAACGCTTTCAAAAATTTTTATGGTACAGATTAAAGAAAGAAGATTCTACCTTTTATTTACTATTGTGATTAATGTAGCCTAATATAAAATTCAATTCCGAGCATATTCTGTTGTAAGATATCTCCTAACCAATTCACGTTAACTTGATGTTAATTTTACTTTCAACATAAAATAAACACTACTCTTTTCTTTCACGGATTTCAGTTTAATAACAAAGTCCGATATCTTACGCTTAACCTTCCGTTATCATGTGTATAGCTAAATGTGATTTTACACAAGAGTGTTTTTAAAAACCTTTAATGGTAGTTACATTCTCATTAAATGACCTTGTATCCATGATTAAAACACTTGAAAGTGGGTCCTGTTATGGAAGATGATTTAAATAATAATAATAAAACCCCCCAAAAAGATGGGGTTTCTTTAATTTGCTCTTGACTATAAATTGTCACTTTCTGTAACTCTGCTACTACTTACTTTGCTTTATTCTAGAAAACAAATGTTAGTTTTATGAAATCATGTTTGAAATTTTATTTTGTTATTCCTAAGAAATTTCCATAAAGTAATGGGTTCTCTCGACCAGAAAAAATGTTGTTATCCTCATAAGTGTCCTTTAATTTTTAGTATATTAATATTTGGAAATTTTTCTTAAAAAGCCACTGAATTGAATTTCAGTTTTCATATAAATTTCCTTTGAAAGTTTAATATATTTTCTATTCGAAGATGTAAATATTGAGATTATGCGATATTTATAAGCAATGCATAAACGATAAAAGCGACATCGATAGTACAGGTCGTTACTACCATTGTTATTACATCGGCGTAACGTGTTATAATTTTTGGGACACATTTCCAAGATCAAGCGGACAACATGTCTAGACGTTATCGTAAAAGTCTGTAGTTAACGAAATCTGACTTTGTCCCTATAAACGTAATAGTTTATGATATTATTTAAAACTTTCCCGATTTAAATATTCACTATTTTATTTATTTTTAGTTACGGCAAAATTTTCTTCATGTTGATATGCATGAGAAAAGCAAAAGTATTACTGTAAATTATTTTTGTTTAACATTTAAACCTATTTTAACTGTTATTAAATATGTTTATCTATTAAAATTCTAGTTGAATATTTAGTAACTGCAGTTTATCAGACAGATATTCTTTTAAAAGTAAGAAGTTTAATTTACCAAGAAGAACGTGAATATTTAATAAAATGAATTATAACCATAGAAGATTATGGGCAGGAAAAATTATGAAAACTGTTGTTAATTATTATTCTCCCTCTCAAAACCGGAGCAGGCATGTGCCAAATCCTCTCCGAGTAGTTTGGAAATCTGTATGTTGTATCTAAAAATTACTTTGAAATATGCTTCATCACGAGTATAATTTTTTGCGTAATTACCTAGTCAATAACAAACTCAGCTATTAAAACGTCAAGGCCACTCCTACTTAATCATCTACCTGATGTAACATCATTTTCTACAAAATTTTGCGCACACCTAACTATTCCTAATAACAAGTAAAAAAAAAGCTTTAGAATCCATTAGCTAAAGTGAACGGCCAAAGGCTTCTAGGATTAATTTATAAAAGGGTAAGTGTGTAAAATTGACAGAATTCTCAACTGGTTGAATAAATTTCCATGTCTCTTAATTGATTAATGGCCGAAATTCAATAAATAGGCGTTTGTTATTGAGCAAAGTCTTGGATGATCTATTAAATGAAGGATCATAAAATTAACATTACTAGTTTGATGCTCACTATGAACTAATGTTCAAGAGATAAATTAGGAAATTAATAATGAAAATCATCTATTTTGGTAGTTATATAAATTTGGTGATGCTTTATATACAGGGTGTACATAATTAAACGAAACTATTTGAAAGTTGTCTACAGACGAAATTATTATTCAGAAAGTTGGGAAATTTTATGGATGATATAATTAAGAGATGGGAATTTGTTTGAGCGAAAAAATAGTTTAAAATTTCGCCTTCAGAGGGTGAATTATACTTATAGCAAACGTTTACGATAGTTCGCGAATTTTATTATATCAAAGCATGTTCCACATGATGGACATCATTTTCAGCTACCATTTAGAATCGTAAGATAACACAGTTGACCGTTGTGTGTTCAGGGGAATGCTAAGAATATGTCGTGAGATGCTTTTTATAGGATCAGGTAAAGTTTGTTGGTTATCACGACTTACCAGATGTTTAAAATGACCTCAAAGCCAAAAGTGACAGGGATTGAAGTCTAGGAATCGGGGAGGCCACAGATTACGAAAGTGACGGCTGAGTACAGGTTCTTCTGTGAAGTGATTTTTGAAGATGTCCTTAACACAAAGGCTAATGTGTAGAGGAGCTTCATCTTGCATAAAAATTGAGTGTGAAAGGCACTTATGTGGTTTTCTGCATCATTTATTCTGTGCCCGTATTTCTTCGAGGAATTAGTGCTAAATGTCCAGTAACATGCAAGATCACAACGCAGCGATATGCATCGTTGTTACAAAATAAAATTGTCTCGGATCTGCAATCACGTCTTTCAGTGTTCTTCGTCAGTTTTTATTGAAGGTAAGACTCCTCCATACACTAGCCTTTGTTCTTCAAAAGAGTCTTCAAAAATCACTTCTCAGAAGAGCATATCATCAGCCGTCACTTTCGTAATCTGTAGCTTCCCCGATCCTCAGACCTCAATCCATTTCACTTTTTGAAACATCTGGTAAGTTGTGATAATCCAAGAAATTTTCCTTATCTTAAAGACAGCATCTCACGACATGTTCTTAGTATTTCCCAGAATTCACTGCGATCAACTGTGGGACAAGCTATATTACGATTCCAGACGGTAGCTGAAAATGATGGCCGCCATGTGGAACATTTTCTGATGCAATAAGAACTGTAAACTATCGTAAATGTATGCTAAATATGTAATTTATTAACAAACGCTCTCTAGTGTGGAAATTTTGAACTATTTTTTCCGCTTAACAAATTTTCATGCCTTCATTATTTCCTCCAGAAATTTTTACAATTTTCTGAACAATATATTCGTATGCAGACAACTTTAAAAGAGGGTCATTTAATTATGAACACCATGTACTTGTATTCAGTGCCTGTGGGATTTAAGGCTGAAATCATCGAGTTTGTTCTAAGCATATATTTTTGTTTAATTTATGAAATTATAAATTTCTCAATGTAAGTTTTTCCTAAAAGCTGTTTTACAAATATTACAAATAGCGTACTTAGTATGTTGTTTATTTAAATATGGTGCGGTTTTTCTGATGTGAGTGCAGTTACGGGAAATTTCGTGTTGAAATTGGGCGAGTTGTTCAAAATGAATTTTTTTATTTTCTAAATAAATGATAAACTTCTCTTTGTAAGTTTTTCTCAAAATAATATTTTGAAGTATTATATAATCAATAATGAAAAATAAAAATAAAATACAATATAACACGTTTAATGCTCACTAACGTTGAGGAGATAAGTTAGGGAATTACGAATGAAGATCTATTTTTTTTTAAACTATTTAAATAATTGTACAAAAAATTTAGATCTTAACACCCACATATATTGCTACTTTATCATTTCTTTTATTTCTATAAAAGGCAAATGCTTATTAAAAAAAAAAAATACTATTTTTAAATATATATGGGGCATTCTCACAATATTTTGAATTTTATGCCACTGAATAATAATTTTTATTTTAATACATTTTTTTTTTGCATTTTTTTAATTTCATATACTAGGGAACATCCCATTGCATGATTGCAATATTAACGAGATAAATAAGTTTTGGACAATGTTGGGGGCTCAAATACCAGGAAAACTCCTGTACCGGCCCGTGTCCCTGATGCTTATTTTTAAGTTTGGAGCTGTCTGTATAAAATTGTTTCAATAAAAGTAATTCAATGTAATTTTTTTCCGAAACTGGGACAATAGATTTATATAAATATGTAGCAAAAAATTAACCTGCACACATTTTTACGGTTGACATTATTTTTTGAACTCTGTCCCTGGGTTTTTTATCCTTATCATCCCTCTTGCTAAACTTATACAGAAAATCACTTCAGATGCAGCCACATAATTTTTTTCAAGTTTTTTCTCATCCAGAAGTATGCTAGAGAAAGAATGTCTAAAATTCTTTGATGGGAAATTTACTGCAGAATTTAAATCAGCATTTAAATATCAATTTCAAGAGCGTGGCTTTATTGGTAGTCTTACTGTCCCCAAAGTTAATTCCTGCACTTTCCGAGGTAAATAAAAAAAAAAATATAATAATCCAATGTTAACAACTATTTTTAAAAATCAATGAACATTGTTGCTACCACTTAGTCTTAACGTGATTTTCCTAAAAAATTGGTGGTAATATTCCTTACCGTTCCATCCTTACCGTCCTTTTTTTCCCCATTTCGACCCTTTTTTCCTATACCATCCCCTTTTTAAAACCTTACCGTCCCTTCTTTAACACCCCTTTAAGACAATGTTACACAAAAATTCTGTATTAAAAATACTACATTTTCATTATTTCTTATTTGAATGTCTTGTGGGTACTATGCAAATTCATTATAAGCAAAAATTTAGAAGAAAATAAAAAGTTATAGTGGTAAAAATGGTAAGGAAAATTAAACTCGCATGTTTAACTTAAACCTCAGTTAAATAGAAAATTTTTCGCTGCTGACCATTTTGTCTTTATTTTGAATTTTTAAGGCATTCGTCTATCAGATTAAAATGTTATTTTAGCAAGTTTAATTTCACCAGATTTTTATTCCCGAAAGTCAAAAGTTTGTGAGAATGCCCCATATACATTTTTAAAAGTCCAATACCGTATACAGTTGAACTCTGTTGATACAAACCCGGCTAGTACGAGGACCCGGTTAAAACGAGCAATTTGCACATTGATAAAGGTTTGTCATTTAAAATGTATTAAAATTTTCCCGCTTATGACGAGCTACAAATGTGGGATCACGTCTAATGCGAAAAAACCCCATTGTTTACTTGAATTTGAATATCGGCGAAAATTAGGGAAGAATTAATAAAGGAATCCCGTCATCTGTAAGATCCACATCGAGTACACATTTCATCGAATTTCCGTTTCACAATTCTATCTTCATTGTTTTTAATCACATGAATGAAAACAGAAATTTCTCAATAAAGCAATCACCGCCAAAAATCATGCTGTTTTGCATAATCATGTTCACTACATTTTATTAGTTTTGGAACAATAGAATACGTCTTCTAAACTTATGATTTCTACTTTATGATTGCATTGATGTCTTTCGTTCATGTCTTACTAGGCGTTAACAGTTGGGAAGCTGGGCTCTCAAGCAACCAATGAGACACCGCCAACGGTAGCGCTTCGCCTGTAGAAACTGATTTTTTTAATTGTTTAATATTTTTTGAATAGCGCAGAACTTTATAATATTAAATTAATTTTAGCATTTAAATATTTTGAAGCAGTAATAATAGTTTCTTGCTCTATGTGTGTTTTTAAGATTTTTATTATCTTCCCGGGTTGTAGGCGTAACAATTAATACGACAACTTTTAGAATCCCCTTGTTTCTCCTAATAACTGAGTTCTACTGTAGAGTGTTTCTTCATTAGTATAATCAATTGCTTTAGATGGCTCTTTGTTAAGAACTTTAGTTTGAAATATTCATATTTCTTTGTTTTAAATGTTTTTTTTTTTTTTTTTTATGATACGATGTGCTTATTATGAGGGAATGTTTAGTTTATTAATCATGCATACATGGTATCGAGAGATAGGACAATTTTAAGGTAGACCAGTTCTTAATTTGCGCGGGAGTACCATTGAGCTTAGCTCCGATGCTTCTGTGATTTTATTGAATATTTAAAAATTGATCGGAATTCACCGGAGCTCGTAAATACTGCGCTCCAGAGTCCAGTGGAGCACCGCTACTGAAAACCGCAGCCATTTCATTCTTTGCATTCTTTCCTACAAAATTGCTTACATATGTGATGTAGCCTGTCGCGCATCTAGGACCATATATATATCTAGTGCTCGGATATGTAGACTCTATGATTTACTGTCTCAGTTGTTTCCGGATGGCGACGAGGAATGCCAGACTCAGAATTAAACACAACAGTATCTACTGTTTTTACTCGTGGTCGTTTTATGTTTATATGATGCTTTTTCTTCGTGTTTGTAAAATATTTTTACTTATCAACTTTTTAGCTTCATGCGGTATTTATTTTTCCCCGAAGTTCACAAGAGCGAATTTTTAGTGAATATTTAAATATTAATTGGCAATTATAAATACTGCGCACATATACACAACGGAACAGTGCTGTAAGCTGTATTTTGTTAGTTTATACGAAGAAATGCTTTTTGAGTAGTATTTTCTGAAATTTTCCCACTACTGATTTCAATGATTTTGCTCAATTCATTTAATAGAAGTTATTACATAAAAATCCATATTGATATAGTCAAAATATATTAAGAAGTTTATTTTGCTGAACACGAAATTGCTTTTAATTTTGAAAATTATGTATGAAATATAAATATGAGGGTTGATAGGACGGTGGGATACACTATGAATGATATTACTGTAGAATATTAGAGTTCCGGTACTTCTTTCTTTATAAATTAAGACCTGGTATTGACATAGATACACAGAAGTGGTAAATAAAGAAGTGTTTATTTCTATGATTCAATAAAAAATATAGAAAGCTTTTAAATAGGAACAGCGAATAAAATTTTGATTAAAAAAATTTTGAATTATCTTTGAGAAACGGCTTATGTTTCAAAAGTGTAAGTGATGCAGCTTGTTAAATTTATTAAAATGTAGCCTATTACGTGACATGAATGAGTATTTTATAATTTCTTTTAAATTAGTTTGCATCAATTAATACAAAAGTCACTTTAATATATATACATACACACACACATATACAGGGTGTCCGGTCTCAACGGTGTGCAATGGCTAATTCCTAAACCGTCAGTCATAGACATATAGTTCCAATTACAAAAATGTTTTAAATCAGGTAAAGAAATATTTTAAAAGCGATTTGGGTCAATAAAAACATTTTTTAAAAAAATTACGAAATTTAAATTTTTATACGGTCCCCCGGTCCTATAAGTTATATTTAGTAAAATTTTCATTTAACACTGACAAGTAATACAAAAAAAGTCCCGTTATTCTACGATTAAAATTGACCGAGTAATAGCTGTTTAAAGTTGGAACATATTTTTTGCTGCAAATTGGGGGTCATTCACAAATTTAGTCGAAATATAATTTCATCAGATATATTTAAAAAAGGTTGAGAGTAAAATTAACATTGCAATATAAATTTGAAATCTTTAATCATTCTAACATATTAATGCAAAATATACACTTTGTAATAAACATTTAAGAAGGAAGGAAAAACAGAATTTTTGTTAAATAAAATGATGCTAAATTAACAGCCTGTATTCTTTACTAAATGATACGTATTTTAAAATATTATTAGATTACACTAGCCTGCAAAAGTTGGGTTATGTCATGTTTTTTAGCTTTTGATAATTGATTCTTATGTATTCTGTACCGCTGAATTCGAAATTGACCTTAATTTTTAACCATCACATCAGGATTTTTCGCAAATTGCAAATTTCAAAGTTAAAAAGATCAAAATTAAAATTGATTCTCCTCCCTCATCTCATCGGACCACTCAGCTGTTTAGCTGTAGGAATCCCAGGATAAGCAAAAATATTAAATAAAAAAGAAAAGTTTTACATATGTTTTTTATTATGAGATTTTCGCTATATTTTAACTTACATTTTTACGATTTGCAAAAAAATTCGAACTTGGTGGTTAGAAATGAAGGTCATTTTCAGATTCAGTGCTAAAAAGTACGTAAAAATAAATTACCAAAAGTTAAAAAACACAACCATCTCCTCTACTTTATAGTATCCGATTTTTGTTATTCTTTCAATTTGACAATTTATGTTTTGCGAAATATCCAACATAATGATTAAAAATTAAGGTAATTTTCGAATTCAGTGCTAAAAAATATATAAACGTTATCAAACCCAACAATCGCAGTCTTGTATTATCTAATCTAAAACTTTTTATTAAACTTCTTGGCGGTAATCTATCCGAAATTTTTTGTGTTATCCTGTAAAATAAGTATAAATGTTAACCACCGAAAATCACAATAATATTAGACTGTTATCGGATTTGCGCCAGTATGTAAAATGTAATCTCGATCGGATATTTGAAATTGAGTTAAAGTTCGTGTACAAATTTTGAACTGGAAAAACATACATACAATCGTTGAAGTAACATAAAAACTTATAAAAATAACATAATTTTTGTTAAAAGAAATCATAAAAGAAACAGTCTCAAATCCTGACAATATAAAACATATGTTATTTTAGCCAATCTGAAACTTAATAAATGTTAACTTAATCGTAATACTTGTACGATTTTTTTCAAAGCGCAGATACACATGAAATAAGACCTTCGAATACTTTAAGCACTTGATATGTGACCCCGCAGAGCCACGCCGAACTCGTTTGTTTTCAGAGCAGAAAAGTGGCATAAGTCATGCATTTTTAAAGTTTCATAACTCGCTCAATTTTAGAGTGATATGAATGGGACTTTTTTTGTCTTATTTGTCAGTGCAATAGAAATATTTTACTAAATATAACTTATAGAACCGGGGGACCGTATAAAAATTTAAATTCCTCCAAATAACAGCACTCCCTGAAAGCTTTAACAAAACTTCGTTATTTAGGAAAATAAGGCAAATAAAATGACTAAGCACACATTTAAAAAATTGATTTCAGCAGCTACCGTCTATAGC
This sequence comes from Maratus speciosus, assembly GCA_963932465.1. Classification (NCBI taxonomy): domain Eukaryota; kingdom Metazoa; phylum Arthropoda; class Arachnida; order Araneae; family Salticidae; genus Maratus; species Maratus speciosus. The sequence goes on from OZ010791.1 coordinate 295,271,382, forward strand.
CAAATATGTATTCCAATTCTTTTGAACAGCCCTGTATTTGACCTGTATGTTGATATATATACTATATAATGGGAAAATGTTTTCGTAAGAAAACGCATAACAGGTTGAAATTTCTCTTTCAGCAATTTATACTAATAGATGGAAACATATTTGAATAGTTTTGTACAGCCCTGTAGTTTACCTAGTACCTTTATTACACGCCACTATTTAGCTAAAATTTAATTCAAACTAAAACACTCTTAAAACTACTGAAATCACATTTCCAGAAATTATCATCCATAGACGGCATGTATCCAAATCTTTTCGTGACCCTGTACATCATTTTATCAATATTTTACAAACATTTCTTAATAAACAAAATGCAGTTCAGCTTAAAAATGCATAACTCCTTTAAAAACCACCCTTAAGCAATTTGCGCTCATACCCAGTAATCCTTACAAATTCTTTTGTATAGCCCTGTGTATAAATTATAGCATTTATACACACCATATTGTATGCATAAATATAGGGAAACATAAAAGCGCATATCACAATTGAATATGCATTTCCAGAGTAATCACCACTAATGTACAGTACAATTGATACAATATAGTATCTGAAATATTTTGTGTGTCTCTGTAAAGGCCATGCACTTCATATTATACATGAAATAACTTATAGTAAACATCAGCGACGTATGTCAATTTCATTATATATGAAATAGTTTAACATATTTAAAATACGCCACAAACAATTCCCCCCTCCTATATCATTATGTAATGGAATTATTTTGAGTGGCCCTGTAAATTAATAATAACTATACTTTGCACAGCATATTCTAGAGAATACACACTTAAGTGCACTTAATAAATTCATACTAATTTTGTTATATTTGGATGCGAGTAACATCATTAAAAATCATTTGAAACGATTTTTTTCTTTATTGACCGTAATGTAACGGAATACTTTTGACTGTCCCTGTAGATGAACTAAACATGCTACAAACTTCATTTGAAGTAGGGATCGTGCTATGGTAAACGTAAATAACATCCAAAAATTTCAGGGTAATTCGAGTATATTTACGAGAGTTAGAATGCGTACAGACGGCCAGAAAACCGAAGTCATAAACACTTTTCAATTTTGTTGGAAAGTGTTAAAAGGGAAAATCTAGGCTACCGCATACAATAAATACAGAAATAAAAAACATGATGCATATTACTACAAAAGATGCATATTAGCAATTGATAATCCAACCTTGCCATGAATGATACAGCATGATTGAAAATGTATAAGAAATGGTTTGCACATGTGGCCAAACATATTTAAGTAAAATACGAGTAGAAGAAAGGAGCTAAAATGATCAGTGTAATGAGGTTTAAATTATTAAAATGCAGTATTTTTACTCATGGATCAGAAATAGCCCCCAATCAATAAATAATACATTTAAAGATGGATTCAAAGTGATTTTTAGGAAAAACAGGGGGGGGGGGATAAAAATTAATTAATAAATAAATAGAAATATCTAATAGTGGATTAACCTTTAAACCAGTAACTTTATTAAGTTAATATAAAAGATGAATTATGTATATATATATGTACATAAACTTTCTGTACAATTAAACCATTTAAATACATGAAAATTGAGCAAAATTGATTCAATAACCAGTTATAGACAAAATATACAAAAAATCAACTAAATAATGTTGAACTATTAGTCAACTATTTAAAATTTTAACTATACGAGCCCTTTCATAATAAGCTATCCAAGTGATTTAAAAATCCAGGTGCCAATCAGTAAGTTATGGAAGACATAATGTCAATGGCCAAATAGATCAAACGTTTTAAAAATAGCAAAAGTCACAAAAAGTTATTGAAGTGCAGCAAGATATAAAGATGTTAAAGAAATAAGGAAATGCATCAAATTATGCGCATATTCAGCAGTAAAATAATGTATTTAATAATTATAAAATTACAAATTATGCCAAAATTTGGGCTATTTTTAGATGTATCTAAACGATAGCTGCCATAACACATTTTATTAATTAAAATAAAAATTAGAAAATAATACTATCCATTAATGATTGCGCCAATGCTGTATTTCATTATAGAAGCTTAATATATAAACTTTCTGTACAATTAAACCATTTAAACACATAAAAATTGATCAAAATTGATGCAATAACCAGTTATAGACAAAAGATTTAAAAAAAAAAAAAAAAAAAAAAAAAAACAGCTAAATAATGTTGAACTATTAGTCAAAAAATTTTGAGCCCTTTCATAATAAACTAGCCAAGTGACTTAAAAGTGATTTGGCAATCAGTAAGTTATTGAAGACATAATGTCAATGGCCAAAACTGTGAAATGTTATAAAGATAGTAAAAATCACAAAAAGTTATTGGAATGCAGCATGGTATATATATATATATATATATATATATATGGTTATTTGCAACATTCTAAACTAATAGTTTTGGTATTTTTTACTTTAGTTAAGCAATATAAAAATTTAAAAGTATTAGTAGGTATTTTTAAAGACTAATAATATAATTAGTTTCTATTTATATTATTTTAATTGCATGTATCACGGTATTTGTATGCATTAGGTTTTAAAATCTATGTTAACTTAACTGTAAAAATCACCTTAAACTTACCGAGCTTTTCGATACCATGTGCCGGAGTATATTTGGATTAAAAAAACTTGGATTTTATTAGGTATGTTGTGTAATATTGCTATTTTTCCTTGCTATAAATTAAATATTTAAAATGTTGCACTGCTTTTTCCATTTTGTAGCATTTAATATTAATCTGTTTTCATCTTGAAACTATTCTCTTGGTTATGTTAGCCGTTTGAGTACGGGAGAAATTTTTTTTTCAGCTATTAGCTTTTTTCTCACAGAAAACAACTAGTTTGTTTATATAATTGAATTCTGTACTCTTGATAACGTAATTCAATATATAAGCTTTTCAGTTATTTTTATCGGTATCCATATACTTCTTTTTTTCTTCCACATTAATTCTTGTAATATAGTACAACGGACTTTATTTTATACATAGCAGATTGTATATTATGTTTTTGGTATCCATTCAGTGTGTTTGGGGGAAACTGTATTATTGTCATTTCATTCATAGAATCACACTTTTTGTGGGTGATCGGTAATGTTTAATTAATGATTATATATATATATATATATATATATATATATATATGCATATATATAATTAAACTATTTAGGTTTTTCAATATTTTGAGTTCTCTTAGTGGGTTCTGTATGCTGATTAGCTTTACTGCAATATTTTTTATAATGATTAATGAATTATATTTTTACATGCCATCTTCATTTAGAATTTTGGTAAACATAGTTATATGAACTTGTTAGATAAATTTTGATTCAAAGGTATTTTATATATATATGGTGCATTCTCACAATTTTTTGACTTTTATGTCCTCGAATAATAATTTTTATTTTAGTACATATTCTTGTGTTTTTTTATTTCATATACTGGGGAGTATCCCATTGCATGATTGCATAAACATATTAACAAGATAAATAAGTTTTGGACGATGTTGGGGGTCCAAATACCAGGAAAACTCCTATACCGTCCCCGTCCTGTGTCTGATGCTCTTTTTTAAGTTTGGACCTGTCTGTATAAAATTGTTTCAATAAAAGTAATTCAATGTAATTTTTTTCCGAAACTGGGACAATAGATTTATATAAATATGTAGCAAAAAATTAACCTGCACACATTTTTACGGTTGATATTATTTTTTGAACTCTGTCTCTGGGTTTCCGTTCCTTACCATCCCTCTTGCTAAACTTATACAGAAAATCACTTCAGATGCAGCCACAGAATTTTTTTCAAGTTTTTTCTCATACAGAAGTATGCTAGAGAAAGAATTTCTAAAATTCTTTGACAGGAAATTTACTGCAGAATTTAAATCAGCATTTAAATATCAATTTCAAGCATCGTGTATTTATTAGTAGTCTTACCGTTCCCAAGGTTTATTCCTGGACTTTTCGAGGTTAATTATTATTATTTTTTTAAATTTAATCCTATGTAAATAACTGTTTCTAAGAATCAATTAACAATGTGGCTATGACTTAGTCTTAACATGATTTGCCTAAAAATAGTGGTAATTTTCCTTAACGTCCCATCCTTACCATCCCTTTTTTTTACATTACCGTCCCTTTTTTCCTATACCATCCCTTTTTTTCCCTTCCGTCCCTTCTTTAACACCCATTTAAGACAATGTTATACCAAAATTTTGTACCAAAAATACTACATTGTTATTATTTCTTATTTGTATGTCCTGTCGGTACTATGCAAATTTATTATAAGTAAAAATTTAGAAGAAAATAGAAAGTTATAATGTAAAATGGTAAAATGGTAAGGAAAATTAAACTCGCAAGTTTAACTTAAACCTCAGTAAAATAAAACATTTTCGCTGCTGACCATTTTTTTCTTTATTTTGAATCATTAAGGCATTCGTCTATCAGATTAAAATGTTATTTTAGCAAGTTTAATTTCACCAGATTTTTATTCCCGAAAGTCAAAAGATTGCGAGAATGCCCCATATATTAAGAAACATAGGCTATTCAATAAATCTAAAATATAATTTTCTTTCTTTTTCTCTCATTTTTTCAAAAATATAAATGTATCCCTGGAATTCCCAGAAAGAAACCAATATAGGCATTAAATATGACCGCAGTATCTTTAATGGCGAAACACATAGAGAAAAGACCTTTTCCATTTCTTGAGATAGCTTTTTAAGAGAAAATCATCAAAAACTGAGATACAATTCTTTAAGAAATAAATAAAAATAAAAGGTTTTCACTCATGGAGAATCATCTAGAAGTGTATGTCCTTAGGCTCGAAAAAGAATAGGGTGAAATACTTCACAGGTCTCGCTTTATTTTTTCTTATTTTGAGGCTGTTGACTTTTCGAATCTCAAGGGATGCAGGTTCTAAGTTAACTTCTGAAAAAGTTTAAAGCTAAATTTTCTAATATCTACCCATACTAATAGAATAGAAAGCCCCGTGTTAAAAGAAAGCTCTTAAAGACTCGTAATGCAGTAAATAATCCCTGTATTATACCTGTATTATACCGCAAGACAGTAAATAATACCTGATTAAAGTTTTTTTTTTAATTTTTATTAGACATTCAAATTTAAGTATAATTAAGTCAAAAAATTTTTCTTTTTCTGTAGTTGCAAGTATACTAGCATTTCATAGGTGCATGTTTTCGTTGAAAACACTCTATTTTATGCAATAACTTTTGCATCCATGTGTTAGTTTTAGATTTTATGGAAAAAAAAAACCATGAAAAATTTTGATAGAAACTAATATTAGCATTAAATGCGACCGCAGTATCTTTAATGTTATAATAAATAAAAAAAATAACTTTTTTTTTTTTTTTTTTTTTTCTTTTTGCTATCTTTATAAGGAGAAATCATTGAAGACTGAGATAAAATTTTAGAAAAAATAAACAAAAATTTTAAGTTTTTCTCATAGGGAAGCATATTGAAGACTACGTCCCTAAACTCGGAAAACGGGTTAAAATTCTTCGCAGTCTCCCTTCATTTATTGCCACATTGGGTTTGTTTGCTTTCAGATCTCAAGGGAGGGGGGGGGGGGGGCAGATCTAAGTCAACTTGCAAAAAACTGTTAAACATAAATTTTCAAGTAGTCTTCCAAAATACCAAACTTGAGAAAGCTCGACTTTCTCAGTATAATCTAGAAAGAAAATTTAAAAACGGTATAGACATTAAATATTATTTTATTAACATTCAATTTTCTTACTGTGCATTAGGTGATTCAAAAATTTCTTTGTTATATATACGCATTTTGAGAAACACTCTATTTTTCCTTCATAATGCGATAATTTTGTTTTCTTTGTCTCCCATTTTCTTAAAAATATAAATATATCAAAATTCCCTGAAAGAAACCAGTATCGGTATTAAATGCAACTGAATTACCTTTCTTGGTATTACTCATAGGGAAAAGAGATATGCCATTTTTTCCAGTAATTTAAAAAAAAAAAGGAAAGCATCGGAAACTGAGATACAAATCCACAATAAATAAATAAAAATAAAGAGATTTCGCGCGCAGAGAAGAATCTTGATGACTAAGGTTCGGCAAAACTATAAGGAAATACTTTTCATGTGTTCTTTCATTTATTCTTATACTTTTAGGCTGTTTGCTTTTCGTATCTTAAAAGATGCAGGTTCTAATCCAGCTTTGAAGAAACTTTTAAACATACAATTCTAAATGGTCACCAATAATAGAAGAATAATACAGAAGAACTGGTTCTCTCTCTGCATAAACTAGTAAAAAATTTATAAATTCGAGAAAGACGATAAATAATGTCTCATTATAAATCCTAGACTAAAAGTATAAAGAAGACAAAATTTTCAGAAAAGGATATTCCTTTTTTATATTTTTAGATAAATTGGTATTACAAAGGTATATATATTTAAATGAAAAGCACTGTACACTACGCATTTACTTTTGATTGTCTGGGATAAAAAAAAAAAAAAAGAATAAATACATAATATTTAAATATATAAATGTAATATTACCATAAAATGCAATCGCAATAGCTTTAAAGGTAAAACACATAGAAAACAGGTCTATTTCATTTCTTGAGATAGCTCTATAATAGGAAATCGTCTAAAATTGAAATGCAATTCTGTGATAAATAAAGAAAAATAATATGATTTCTATAGTAGATAGTCCAGGCAATAGGGAATTTTACTTGGCAAAATTAATAGTAGTTCTGGAAATTGGCTTAATTTATGTTTTTTGGATCGCTGAATTGGAATTTGTAACTTCCCACCAAAATCCCCCCCCCCGGATACCCCCCCCCCCAAATTTTGGTAAAATGACACCCAAAAAGGTTCTAATTAATAAAATCAATTTTTTTTAAAGGTTTTAGGGAAAAAGTATCTAGAAATTCAGAAAGTAATCAAAATTTGCAACAAATGAGATATATGACATTATGACGTAGGATGATGGGGGATGGGGGATCTGCCTCGGAACATGCGCCGCGGTGCTGCGTGGACTAAGTTGCGTAATTCCACTTAACCACTCACATCGTTTACATTCGCCCTCCCATCTCCCCTCCGAACTTTCCCTATAAGTTTTACTTCAAGTTTTTTGGGTCACTGAATCCGAATTTTTAACTTCCCCCCAAAATTCCCCCCTTCGCAAACCCCCCAAAATAGTTGTTTTTAAATTAAATTTTTTATTGTTTTGGAGAAAATGTATGTAGAAATTCATAAAGTAGACAAAATTTGCAACAAATAATATACATGACATTATGGCGTAGGATAAACGGGGAGAGGGGGGGGGGGCTGCCTCGCGCGCTGTTCTCAAAAACCAAATTTTTTCGAAAAATCAATTTTTAGGAGGTTTTCCGAGGGAAATTTTGGTGGGAAGTTACAAATTTGGATTTAGCGACCCAAAAAACATAAAGTGAGTCGAAATCCAGAACTAGCATCAATTTTGCCAGGTAAAATCCTCTATTGCCTGGACTTGCATAACTTAGTGCACATAGCACGGCAGTGTACGTTCCGAGGCAGAACTCTCCCTCCCCGTTCATCCTGCGTCGTAATGTCATATATCCTATTTGTTGCAAATTTTGTCTACTTTCTGAATTTCTACATACTTTTCTCCTAAAACAATAAAAAATTTAAGTTAAAAACAACAATTTCAGGGGGTTGCGGGGGGGGGGGGAATTTGGGGTGAAGTTAAAAATTCGGATTCAGCGACCCAAAAAACACATAGTAAGCCATTTTCCAGAACTACCATGAATTTTGCTAGGTAGAGCCCCTATACTAGGTCTCTATTGCCTGGACTAAGAGAACAATACAGATGTGTATGTCCCTAAGTTATCCCTAAAAGTAGGAGAAAATACCTGTTTGGTCTCTCTTTATTTATTCTTATTTTGATGCTAGTTGCTTTTCAAATATCAAGGGATGATGATCCTAAATTTTAAACACATTTTTGGAAAAAGGTACCTGAAACAAAAGAATAGAAAACTATATTCCCTCAGCATAAACTGTTAAAAAATTTACAAAGGCTACATACATACATTAAGAGTGTAATTATTATTTTATTTTAGATTTTAAATAAAATTTAAAAAAATCAGTTTTTATTTTTATTTTTAGGCACTATCGTAATTATATAAATGCGTAGCACCGATAGTCGTCGTTCGGTCCGTCTGTTTGTCTGTTCGTCCGTCTGTCCTTTTGTCTATCTGTCCGTCCGCATGTAACAGAGCCCTAACCGAATAATCTGAAATTTTAAATATATAATTGTTGTAAACTTTTGTCATTTTATCAAAATCGGATGTATAGTTTAATTACAGGGACAGTCAAAATTTTCCGTTACATTACGGCCAGTGGGAAAAAAAATTATTTCAAGTGCGTTTTAATGATGTTACAGCCTTTCGAACAGAATGAAATACATATGCACTTATGAAGTGAATTAAAATATACATTCAGTACAATAACCGGTGCAAAAATAAAACTATTTATAGTACGAACGCACCTCATTTGCTACGATTGACGTGCAATGTCAAACTTGTTAGCTAATGTGGTATAGTGCTGGTCTATCTTTGAACGTAAATTATGCTTTCATTATTTTCGGTCACATATTTTCTCAAAAAAAACCTTAAATCTATCAAAGTCTCGTAAAGAAACTAATATTAACACCAAGTGTGACTGCAGTACCTTTCACGGGCCAAGTGACCTTCAAATTCATTTTTTATTCTTAATTTAATTTCCCTTTAAACACTATTCAAGAGCTGACTGTATGCATTATGTTGTATATTTATCACATGAAATTAAAAAAAATATTTGGAAGAAAAATAAGGAATTTTCTTGAATATTTTAAGCGTTATGAAGAACTTTTCAAAATGCCCCATGCGCCTTCCCTATCAATTAAAATCCCCAATATTTTTTATAGCTGTTTGTCATTATATATGTCATAAAACTGTTTATTATTTTTTTAACACTAAATATGATTGGAAAAGTTAAAGGTAGTTAATTGTAGAAATGTGATGCAAAAATGCTGAAAATTTCATAAAATTTAGAATTTCTTTTAAACCTTTATATTCAAATATATAAAATTTTATGCACAGTTTTATTTGTATAGATAAAAAAAACTTGTATAAAAATATTGGCGATTTTAATTGATAGTGAATGCGCATGGGGTATTTTGAAAATGTCTTCATGACTCTTAAAATATTCAAGAAAATTTCTTATTTTTCTCACAATTTTTTTTTAAATTTCATGTGCGATAATGCTTTTGAATAGTAGCAGGCATAATAGCAGGCATCCCCTGACTTGCGTATTACGCCACATACGTAAATTTGCAGTTAAGTAATAAATCTAGAAAATTACATTTCTGAATATACTAGTGCGTTTGATATACAGTTGTATACTTTTGATATTTATTTTATAAATAAAATTTATAGATTTAAACCACAACTGTAATATAGTTTGTATATTAGATAGAGTTATATTTTTATTGGTATATACAATATATACATCTATAACAAAACAATTTAATCTTTATTGTTAGTTATTAATAGTAGTCATCTGATTCATAATGAATACCGTTTGTGCTTATCAATCATTATTTTATTTTGTGTGTGCTATTCATTTGTCTTGCCATCATAAATTCATGGAAAATAGGTTAAATTAGTCCTCTTTAATTATTTCGTATTTTTATAGTCATTTGATGTAGATTCAAAATTGTGATTAATCAATTCGTCAATGTTAGATTTATAAATCACGTATTCCACAAGATATTTGAAAAGTGTTCTTTAAGTTTGTTTTTATATATTTTTTATACTCTTATAGTTTATATATGAGTAAATACTGTCGCATGATGCATTATTTATAAAATAATATGGTGTAAATAATTTATATACATGTATATATACACAGATATATATATGTATATATATATATATATATATATATATATATAATAAATATTGTAGTTTCTTACAAAATTTTGCTTAAGCAACTTACAAATTCGACTTACGTAAAATTCAAGTTACGTAAAACTTTACTAAACACATTACTTATGTAGGTCGGGGGATGCCTGTATTTAAAGTGAAAAAAAAAAAAAACAATTTGAATGTCTCTTATCCCCTTAATGGTAAAACACATAAAGCAAAGGCCTGTTTCATTTTCTGCAGAAGTTTTTTAGAGGAAATCATCGAAAACTGAGATACGAGTTCATAAAAAATAAGGAGTAAACAAACAGCATCTTTTAGCAGAGAATCGTCTAGAAGTGTAAGTTTCTAGGCTCGGAGGAATATAGCGGAAAATACTTCTCAGGTCTTCCTTCATTTATTCTTATTTCAAGGTTGTTTTTTTTTTTAGATCTCAAGAGATGCAGGTTCAAAGACCATTTTTGAAAAAAGTTTAAACTATAAATTTCGAAATTGTCTTCCAAAATAAAATAAAAAATGAGAAAGCTTTGTTCTCTTTGTATAAAATAGTAAGATAGTTTATGTAGCACTAACTTTCTTCCCCTTCTAATGATGTGTAAATAAGGCCCCTAAAATAAAAGAATGAAAAACTGTATCCCCCAGCATAAACTGTTAAAAAAGTTTTCAAAAGCTACAGAAATACATGAAGAGTGGAATCAGTATTTTATTATTATTATTATTAAAATAAAAAAAAAAAATCGTTTTTTTTTAATTTTATTTTTAGCTAAAGTGACATGCTATGTAGGTCTATATTTTAACTTAAATTATGCTTTTATTATTTTCGATCTCATAAAAAAAAAAAAAAAAAAAAAAAAAAAAAAAAAAAAAAAAACTGAAATCTATCAAAGCCTTCATAAAGAAACTAGCATTTACTGTGTCTTTAATGGTAAAACACACAGAGAAAAGACCTATTTCATTTCTGCAGAAGTTTTTTATAGGAAATCATAGAAACTGGGATACGATTTTACAAAAAATAAAGAGTAAACAAAAAGCATTCTTCCGTAGAGAATCATCTAGAAGTATAAAATGCTAGGCTTGGAAGAAAGTAGGGAAAAATACTTCGCAGGTCTTCCTTTATTTATTTTTATTTTAAAGTCTGTTTGTTTTTTATATCTCAAGAGATTCAGTTTCCAAGTCAATTTTTTAAAAAAAAGTTTACAAAGGCTACAGAAATACATTAAGAGTGTAATTAAACTTTTATTTAAATTTTTAAATAAAAATTATAAATAAATAAATAAAAATTATAAAAAATCAGGTTCTTTTTTTTTTAATTTTTAGCTAAAGTGTAAATCTTTTAACTTAAATTTTGCTTTTATTATTTTCGGTCTCATATTTTCTTAAAAATACCTTAAATCTCCATAAATAAACAAATAGCACCAAGTGTGACTGCAGTATGTTTAATAGCAAAACACATAAAGAAAAGGCCTGTTTCATTTTCTGCAGAAGATTTTTAGAGGACATCATCGAAAACTGAGATTCGAGTTCATAAAAAATAAGAAGTAAACAAACAGCAACCTTTCGCAGAGAATCATCTAGAAGTCTAAGTCTCTAGGCTCGGAAGAAAATAGTGGAAAATACTTCCCAGGTCTTCCTTCATTTATTCTTATTTCAAGGCTGGTATTTTTTAGATCTCAAGAGATGCAGGTTAAAAGTCCATTTTTGAAAAAAGTTTACACCATAAATTTCGAAATAGTCTTCCAAAAAAAAAAAAAAAAAGAGAGAGAGAGAGAAAGCTTTGTTCTCTTTGTATAAAATAGTAAGATAGTTTATGTAGCACTAACTTTCTTCCCCTTCTAATGATGTGTAAATAAGGTCCCTAAAACAAAAGAATGAAAAACTATACACTGTAAAAAAATCCGAGGAGTTTTTCTGTAGGAATCGGAAAAATAGTTGCCATTATCGTACCGGAAAATTTTCCGACCCAGCTCGGAATAAAATCCGTAAAAAAAAAAGGAAACATTCATGAAAACGGTATTTCTTGGATTTTATTCCGATTTTACGAATTTTATTCCGAGCTGGGTAGGAAAATTTTCCGGTACGGTAAGGACAACTATTTTTTACGATTCCTACAGGAAAGCTAGTCGGATTTTTTTTTACAGTGTATCTCCTCAGCATAAACTGTTAAAAAAAATTCTTAAAACTACACAAATACATTAAGAGTGGAATCAATATTTTATTATTATTAAAAAAAAAAAAAAAAAAAAAAAAAAACGTTTTATTTTTATTTTTAGCTAAAGTGTCCGGCTATATAGGTCTATATTTTATCTTAAATTATGCTTTTATTATTTTCGGACTCATATTTTCTCAAGAAAACCCTTAAATCTATCTAAGTCTTCATAAAGAAACTAGCATTAGCATCAAGTGTGATTGGAATTAGACCTTTAATGGAAAAACACACAGAGAAATGGCCTATTTCATTTCTGCATAAGTTTTTTTTACAAAAAGTCATCGACAACTGTGATACGATCTCACAAAAAATAAAGCATTCTTTCGTAGAGAAACATCTAGAAGTCTAAGTGAATGATCAAGAAATCATCTAGAAGTCTCTTGGAAGAATGTAAGGGGAAATACTTCTCAGGACTTCCTTCATTTATTCTTATTTTAAAGGCTGTTTGTTTTTCAGATCTGAAGGTTCGAAGTCAATTTTTGAAAAAAGTTTTAACCATAAATTAAAAAATTTTCTTCCAAAATAGAAAAATGAAAAAGCTTTGTTCTCTTTGTATAAAATAGTAAGAAAGTTTATATAGCACTTTTCCCCCTTCTAATCATGTGTAAATAAGCCAAAAGATTCAGCATCAATTTATTTTGTTCAATTCAGATAAACTACGTCCTACAGATCTACTTTTTTTCTAATCATGTTGAATGCATCTAACCTTTCATCAAGTAACGTTCCTTATTATGTTCATTTCTAGAAACAGATCATTTCGTACCATGAGAGAAGAATAAAATGTGCTAAAAATAGAGGTTTTTGTCATTTTAAGCACTGTGATTATAATGAAAAATTTATATATGCATAGAATTCGGTAGTTCTATATTTTCTTAATCTTATAAAAGGCTTTCAGTAAAATGTTATATAATATTTTATTATAAAGAAATTGATCCGTTACATGAAAAAAAATAGGCTATAGAAATTTTGAATATTACTTTTCATCACTGTGATTAAAATGTATATGTATATTTGTGGATTTAACTTCAAATTTAAATTTAAATAATGGGAAAATAAATTAACTTACTTAATGAAATGCTTTATTATGTAAGGATTAAGGGATTTACTTAGTGCAATGCATTACTGTTGATAAAACTAATATAAACTTCTTAATCGTTATTGTCTTCTTTTTAAAACTAAATATTTTGCAGACTTTCAGATCAACTATCTGATTGAAAAAATGAGAGAAAAAAAGACTAGTTCTTGTTTGCAAATACAAGATATGAAGAAGATTATTCCATTTGACATTTTTCTTCAGAAAAACTACTCTTATGCTCAAAAATTACAAAGGCTTTAAAAATTTTTTTAATAGATATATTAATGTAACTATTTCACAAGATATAATAATCTCAGTCTATATATCTTAATAATCTTCCAAAGAGGCGAAAAGAAGTGTTGATAGTTAATAACGCTTCAATGTCTTTGATATAGTAAAACACACACTTATATATATATATATATATATATATGTATATGTATAAACGCATCTGTAGATGTGCGAGTGTAATTTGATATTTGTACAGTTTGAATCAAGTAAATTATGAGAAAAATACGTCAAACAAAACATTTGAGTATAAGCATCAATACTAAAATGAAAAAAAATATATTGATTCGATAGTTTGATAGTTTTACAAATCCCGATTTTACAAGATGAAAAATATAAAGGCAATTATACAAAAAAAAAAACTGTAATACTATAAATACCTAAACATATGCATAAAGCTCTGGTATAAATGTTATCTAATAGATGGCTCAGTTATTTAAAGTAATGGTTCATAACGAAAGAAAAGGACTAAATGTTATTGTTATCATAACTATATCACAAAATTATTATAAATTAGATAATGCTATAAGAAATAATAAAATATTTAATTAAAGACATGTCTTTCTCAATTGTGCCTTTCGATGAAAATTAAATAGAAGACTTACATAACTGAGCAATACCTACATTAATCATATTAAAAAGAATGATTAAACATTGTAGCAAAACAGAAAGTAAATCGGTAGTTCTAATATCTTTTCATATCTTACTTTAATGACACTGGACTTTCTCGATTTTTTCAACTTTATTATTCTGTTAAAGGCAAACACTATTCACTTTTCTTTGATGAAAAAAATCTTGCAACATTCCATTTATATTGCTCGAAATTTTCAAAAAGAAACCAGGAAAAACAAAGTGCATATCCTTACTTTTGAAAAGAAAAGTGCAACGGGGCACAGAAAACCACCTAAGTTTCCAATGAAAAAAAAAAAAAAAAAAAAGAAAAGAAAAAATATTGTGCAGGGTCTCACTATATTTATTCCTAGTTTGGAAATTTTACTCTCCAAATCTCCAGGGATGCGGGCTTCCTGTCATCTTCTGAAAAATTTCAAAAAAGTCTTCAACGAAGAAAACATTGGATGCCGTTTACTTTTTCTATAAGCTCGTTAAAGGAAAAGAAAAATATTTTGAAACGAGCATTTTGTATTATCTAAAGCGGCGGTTCTTATACGTTTTGTTAGTTTCTACTTTGGTTAGTATTTTGTATTTTTTATTGTTTTTGCTCACCCTTTGTATTTAACCCTTTCGAGACGAGTGTCTTTTACAGAATTTTTAATCTTTAATCACCGGTTTTTAAAAACAGAAATTTTTGCCTAATTGAATCGGGAAATTACTGGGGTTAAATAAGGCAAAATTTACAATAAAAATTTACTGGTGGGAATAATACCCGATTCTGAGCAACTTACGCGGTACGAATACGCGGTCGCTCGTACCCAAGGGGTTAAGATTGAAATTACGGATTTTACTTTTTAGAATGCTAAATATTAAGCACAGTCGAATTCGGTTAATACGAGAATTAAGGAAGCTGAAACAGTCCTTGTATTAACCGTAAGTCGTATTATCATGAAGATAATAAAAATCTTAAAATTACACACATAATTAAGCTAATTACTTCTATTATTCTTATTATTCTTATTCTATTTCAAGTGCATATTAATGATGTCACAGCCTTTCGAACAGAATGAAATTGATATGCACTTTTCAAGTGCACTAAAATATACATTCAGTACAATAGGTGGTGCACAAAATATTTATAAAACTAGTTATAGTACGAAAGCACCTCATTTGCCATGTTTGACGTGTAATTTCCAACTTGTTTTCACTTGACGGGAAT
This sequence comes from Maratus speciosus, assembly GCA_963932465.1. Lineage (NCBI taxonomy): Eukaryota > Metazoa > Arthropoda > Arachnida > Araneae > Salticidae > Maratus > Maratus speciosus. Next base: position 295,286,728 of record OZ010791.1, read on the forward strand.
CGGGAAGAGAAAACACATAAATGCAACATATATTCTCTCACGTAATTTCTCTCCTATTTCCACAATGCATTTTACCGAAAATCACATTGAAATTAACAGATGTTCTGCTCGTATTAGCCGATTTCTTTCCTTTTTCCACAGTGCGCTTCACCGGAAATCACATTGGACTGAACAGATGTTTTGCTTGTATTAGCCGATTTCTTTCCTGTTTCGACAATGCATTTTACCGAAAATCACATTGAAATGAACAGATGTTTTGCTAGTATTAGCCATGAACCTGATTTTGTAGTTCGTAAAAAGCGTGAAAGTCTCGATATATTTAGTTTAAATTATTAACCGTTATTAATGTGCAAATTGGTCATTTTAAACGTGTTCTCGTTTTACCTGTGCTCGTATTAAGAAGGTTCGACTGTACATAAAAAAAGAGATATGCAATAAAAATTTCTAAGACAGAATTACTTTGAACCAAAAACAACTTCATTTTATGCAGGTTTTAATTGTAAGAATATAATATTGTGTGATATTCCTTTCGCTGGGAAAATGATTTTTTTTTGGCCTTTTATGAGAGGATTTCCTTAAATATAGTTTGATTTGATTTGATGTGATAGCTTAAGATGTACCGCTCAGACGAGGAAACCAAGTCTGTAGAGCATAATATTCCTTCCGGTTTCCTTTATAAAGAACAACCAAAGAAAAAAAAATGGTTTTAATGATTAGCCGCAGCTGAACCCACCGAAAACATGACAAGGGGTGGGTAAAAAACTACAGCTCTGCCTGTGGAAAACCCAAAAACGACACGGGGGTGGCGTATTTAAAGCTTTAATTGTATATAATTTAATGATACTAATACCGATACGATAGTGATAATGTTAAATTAATTATTTTTAAGAGCATTCTTAAATTTTCATTCTTGTTACAAGCAACATTTTTTTTAGGTTTTAGATAAACATAACAAAACAAAGCAAAACAAACTTAAATTAATTCAAAACTTTCGGGGTGCAGTTTATGAATCCCTAATCTGAAGTGTATTTTAAGCTTAAATGTTAGATGAAAAAAATGCCTTCATCTAAAGTGTATTTTAAGCTTAAATGTCAGATGAAAAAAGTGTCAATATAATGATTTTAGAAAAAGAAAACGTTATTAAATATCTTCACATTTTTTAACTTTTAATTATATTTTAAAACAAAAGTATTTGGAGGGTTTTATAGTAACTATACAATCCAAAAAGATTAATAAAAACATGCCAGTGCAAAAATTATAGAAAATACTCTTAGTTCCTAACATGCTTCAGAAAAATTACTTTATCCTCATAATATATAAATATCTATAATCAACATCGTAAGAACCACTATATTACGCTAGAACTTCAGTTCATTGATTTCAATCATATCTGAAAAAATAAAAAAAATCGTTAACTTAATGTTTAAAGGATATTTAATGATTTCGTTATATTTCTCTAGCTATATGTGATTTTGTTGTAGCTTTACAACAATGAAAGTGGATTTTCTCTCTATATATTTTAAAACTTATTGATTCATTAAATGCCGGCACGATTCATTTTTCTTTTAATGAAAAATCCATACAGTGATACAATGTTACATTTATTGGTCATGCTTTTAAAAAGAAACTGGGAGAAAAACTTTGGCCAGTTTCGCATTGTGGGAAAAGAAAAATGTAAAAGGGTACTGAAAATCATTCGAATTTCTAAATCTCATCGTAAAGAAAAATAAAGGGAAAATATTGTGCAGGGCCTCCCTATATTTATTCGTAGTTTAGAGTTTTTACTCACCAAATCTCGAGGGACGCAAGACTTCCTGTCATCTTACGAAAATTTTTATACATAGCTTTCAAAAAAGTCTTCAGCAAAGAATAAAATGGAGAACAATTTTCTTTTTGTATGAGCTCGTTAAAGGAAAGGGAAAAGATCTTGAGAAGAACATTAGGCATAATCTGAATGGTGATTTTAACCTTAAATGTCAGTATGGATAAATATCTGAGCAAAGATTACTCAATTTCTTCATAATTTTCAGTTTTTTATACCGTTTTTAAAACGAAATTATCTAAACGGTTTCAGAAAATCATCACTAAAAACTAGTTGGATTTGCCAATTCCAAAACTTTCTTCTATCTCATACATCTTATTATTTCAAAAGTAGTTACAGACGTTAATACTTCAATATTATTAGTTCAATATTATACAAACTTTGATTTTCATCTTAAATTTCTGCTTCAGTCAATTAATCGGAGTAAAAACGAGTTAATCTAGATCATGATATTTGTTAAAAGCAATAGTTTTTCGTTATTTTGTTGTAGATCAGTTGTTTGCGAATAGACGGAAAAGCAGGACGGGTGTTCCCGTCGTTGCCGGAGACGCCGATGGACAACATAACTACGAAAAGAAAAATATACGAAAATTGCTATAATTGCATTTTTTCCGGCGGAATATTTCTAAATTCAAGGAGGACCTGCTGACCAAAGCCAAAAACATACACAAAAAATTTTTTCAGTTCTATGCTTAATTTTGTACACTTTTTGATGGTACAATAATGAAAATGGCACATACATCACTATTACAGCGCCCCCTTTTGACGAAATATTCCCAAACTGAAGGAGGACCTGCTGGCCATAGCCAAAACCATACACAAAAAAATTGGTTCAATTCAATGCATAACTTCATACACTTTTCGATGGTACAATAATAAAAATGGCACAAAAATTGCTATTACAGCGCTGCCTTCCTGCGGAATATTTCTAAATTGGCGGAGGACCTGATTGCCACAGCCAAAATTACACACTAAAAAAATTGGTTCAATTATATACATAACTTCATACACTTTTCGATGGTACAATGGCGACACACTGACAGATGGACTGGACACACGGATAGACAGATATTTTGTATCAGCATGTTTTTTGGGTGGTCTGATCCCTAAAACGTGTAAATCCGTTGAAAACCGGAAGTCGAAAAACAATTTTGATTACAATACTTTTTCTATTGAAGATAGAAGAAAGTAAAAAAAAAAAGGAAAAATAAATAAATTAAACACTGCTTCTTGTTTGTAACCACTTGTTGAAAATATCTCTAGAATATGTTCAGTTGTAAAGTGCTGTTATCTTGAGCATTTATAAATATTTAAAATAAATACTACAACACAGACAAAGAACCTAATTTCATATAATCGATTTATGCCTAGAAAGAATTAAACTGAAAAATAGTCTCAATGGCTAAAGAGCCATTAATGACTTTGATATATTTCTCTAGCTATGTGCATGTTTTTATTATTTTTTATAGATTTCTTTTAATGACACGGGGCTTATTTATAGCTATAATTTTGTAACCTTATTGATTCCTTAAATGCCAACACAATGCCGTTTGCTTTAAATGAAAATATATTTATAGTGCTAGAATATTTCTTTTATTAACTGTGTTTTTTAAAAGGAAGCCAGGAGAAACAGAGAGGTCCAGTTCTACATTATCAGAAAAGAAAAATGAAATAAACTGCTAACAGAAATTCTTCTAAATTTGCAGGGTACCTTCTAAAGAAAAATAATCCGGAAAATGTTGTGAAGGGTCTCCATACATTTACTCATAGCTTAAAAATTTTACTCTTCATATCTGGAGGGATGTAGGCTTCCTGTCATCTTCCGAAAAAGTTTAAACATAGCTTACAAAAAGACCGTTTTTTTTTTTTTTTTTTTTTTTTTTTTTAATCAAAATTTGCAGGGTCCCTTCTAAAGAAAAATAAACCGGAAAATGTTGTGAAGGGTCTCCATACATTTACTCGTAGTTTAAAAATTTCACTCTTTAAATCTGGATGGATGTAGGCTTCCTGTCATCTTCCGAAAAAGTTTAAACATAGCTTACAAAAAGACCGTTTTTTTCTAAATCAAAATTTGCAAGGTCCCTTCTAAAGAAAAATAAACCGGAAAATGTTGTGAAGGGTCTCCATTCATTTACTCGTAGTTTAAAAATTTTACTCTTCAAATCTGGAGGGATATAGGCTTCCTGTCATCTTCCGAAAAAGTTTAAACATAGCTTACAAAAAAAAAAACCGTTTTTTTGTTAAATCAAAATTTGCAGGGCCCCTTCTGAAGAAAAATAAACCGGAAAATGTTGTGAAGGGTCTCCATACATTTACTCGTAGTTTAAAAATTTCACTCTTTAAATCTGGATGGATGTAGGCTTCCTGTCATCTTCCGAAAAAGTTTAAACATAGCTTACAAAAAAACCGTTTTTTTTTAAAATCAAAATTTGCAGGGCCCCTTCTAAAGAAAAATAAACCGGAAAATGTTGTGAAGGGTCTCCGTACATTTACTCGTAGTTTAAAAATTTCACTCTATAAATCTGGATAGATGTAGGCTTCCTGTCACCTTCCGAAAAAGTTTAAACATAGCTTACAAAAAGACCGTTTTTTTTTTAAATCAAAATTTTCAGGGTCCCTTCTAAAGAAAAATAAACCGGAAAATGTTGTGAAGGGTCTCTATACATTTACTCGTAGTTTAAAAATTTCACTCTTTAAATCTGGATGGATGTAGGCTTCCTGTCATCTTCCGAAAAAGTTTAAACATAGCTTACAAAAAGACCGTTTTTTTTCTAAATCAAAATTTGCAAGGTCCCTTCTAAAGAAAAATAACCCGGAAAATGTTGTGAAGGGTCTCCATACATTTACTCGTAGTTTAAAAATTTCACTCTTTAAATCTGGATGGATGTAGGCTTCCTGTCATCTTCCGAAAAAGTTTAAACATAGCTTACAAAAAAACCGTTTTTTTTTTAAATCAAAATTTGCAGGGCCCTTTCTAAAGAAAAATAAACCGGAAAATGTTGTGAAGGGTCTCCATACATTTACTCGTAGTTTAAAAATTTCACTCTTTAAATCTGGATAGATGTAGGCTTCCTGTCACTTTCCGAAAAAGTTTAAACATAGCTTACAAAAATACCGTTTTTTTTAATCAAAATTTTCAGGGTCCCTTCTAAAGAAAAATAAACCGGAAAATGTTGTGAAGGGTCTCTATACATTTACTCGTAGTTTAAAAATTTCACTCTTTAAATCTGGATGGATGTAGGCTTCCTGTCATCTTCCGAAAAAGTTTAAACATAGCTTACAAAAAGACAGTTTTTTTCTAAATCAAAATTTGCAATGTCCCTTCTAAAGAAAAATAAACCGGAAAATGTTGTGAAGGGTCTCCATACATTTACTCGTAATTTAAAAATTTTACTCTTCAAATCTGGAGGGATGTAGGCTTCCTGCCATCTTCCGAAAAAGTTTAAACATAGCTTACAAAAATACCATTTTTTTTTGTTTTTAACCTTAAATGTCAATAGGGGTAAATTTCAGAGCACTGATTTTAAAAAGAGAAAACTTTACTACATTACGAAATGGCTAACAGAAAATCCCCTATATTTTCACGGCCCAATTATAAAGAAAAATAAACCAGAAAATGTTGTGCAGGGTTTACTCGTATTTTAAAAAATTCACTCTTCAAATCTGGAGAGATATAGGCTTTCTATCATCTTCCGAAACAGTTTAAACACTGTTTGCAAAAAATTCTTAAACTAAGAAAAAAAAAGAGGAGCCATTTTTTTTATTATTTTTAACCTTAAATATGAGCAGGAGTAAATATCAGAGCAAAGATTTTAAAAAGAGAAAACTTTAATCGATTTCTTCATAATTTTCAGTTTTTTTATTTTATTTTAAAACGAAATTAATCAAACGGTTTCAGAAAGCCATATGGCTGTAAAAAATTAAAAGATTAAAATAAAATTAATCACTGTTTGTTGTCTATAACAACTTCTTGCAAAGCATATGTAGAATATGTTCATTTTATTGCATCAGAAAAAAAAATGCTGTTGTTTTATAAATATTTAAAATAAATACTACAACACGGAGACAATTTTACTGACGAACCTCAGTTCATATAATCGATTTATTTCTAGAAAGAAATAAACCAAAAAACAGTCTCAATTGTTAAAGAACCTTTAATGACTTTGATATATTTCTCTAGCTATGTGTATGTTTTGTTTTCTAGATTTACTTTAATGATACCGGGTTTTATAGCTATAATTTTGTAACCTTATTGATTCCTTAAATGCCGTTTGCCTTTAATGAAAAAATCCAGATAGTGCTAGAATATTTCAGTTAATGATTGTGCTTTTTAAAAGGTTTCCTTGAGAAACTGCGGTCCAGTTCTACAGTATCGAAAAAGAAAAATCAAAGAAACGGTTAACAGAAAAGCACCTATATTTTCACGGCCCCTTATAAGGAAAAATAAACCGGAAAATGTCGTGCAGAGTTCTCATATATTTATTCGTAGTTTAAAAATTTTACTCTTCAAATCTCGAGGGATATAGGTTTCCTATCATCTTCCGAAAAAAGTTTAAACATAGCTTGCAAAAAATTATTGAACTAAGAAAAAAAAAGGGAGGACTGTTTTCTTTTTGTTAACTTTAAATGTCAGTAGGGGAAAATACCACAGCAAAGATTTTAAAAGGAGAAAACTTTATTCATTGAAGAAACGGTTAACAGAAAATCACCTAAATTTGCAGGGTCCCTTCTAAAGAAAAATTAACCGGAAAATGCTGTGCAGGGTCTCCATATGTTTACTCGTGGTTTAAAAATTTTACTCTTCAAATCTAGATGGATGTAGGAATCCTGTCATCTTCCGAAAAGGTTTAAACATAGTTTAAAAAAAATTCTTGAGCTAAGAAAAAATATGGAGGATCGTTTTCTTGCTGCAGAGCTCGATAAAGGGAAAGAAAAAGACTTTGAGAAGAAAAATAGGCATTATCCAAAGGCTATTTTTAATCTTAAATGGGAGTAGTGGTACATACAATACAAATATTTTAGAAAGTGACAATTTCTCCTTATTATTTTATTTTTTGTTCAAATTGTGGGTAACTTTAAATCAGAAGATATTGTTATATGTTATATTTTCTTTTTTCTTGCATACAAATGAGGCCATATTTAAACGCGTTAACCCGTTGCGATCGAAATACTCAAAACCAGAGGACATGAGTTGTGACTTCATCACTAATCGACCGAATTTTCACTAGTGTTGGAATTCACACGAGAAAATTTTGAATAGGAAATTTATTTTATTTGTGGAATGTCTATAGTCTTATAAAACAATAAAAAATATTTAAATTTACTAATGAAAATTCGGAATTGCTAATTAAAAATTCGTCCAGATGCGGAATTCCACAGTGTTGCCGCATCTGGCTGATTATTTTATTGGGGGATTCCAAAATCTCACCAGTAATTTTACTTAGTTATTATTGTTTTATAAAATTATAGATATTCCACAAATCAAATAAAAGAAAATTGCTATTCGAAGTTTTCCAGTGGGCATTCCAACACTAGTGAGCAGTCGGTCGATTAGTGATGACGTCACAACTCGTGTCCTCTGGCCAGCGATTTCGATGCCAGCGGTTTACCTGGAAATATTTTTTTCATATTTTCCTAATTAAAATGCTAATATTAAATAATATATAAATAAGATTAATTGAAATTATGCACTCAGAATGAAAGTGGTAGGTTTTGAAAATTTCCATTTCATATTTAACAAACGTAGTGAACTTTTACCATACCAACTTTAGCATACCAATGGATTTAGAAAGTTTCAAAGAATTTTTTAAGCCAATAATAAAAAATAGTCATTTTTTTTTTCAAAAAAATTCAATTCACTCATGTGTTCCCTTAAGCTGCAATGAATATAGTTAAACTATTATTACACATAGAAGTATAAGTAACTTAACGTAGGCCAATTTCTTCGTAAAATAATGTCTAGAATAAATCTGTTTTAAAAATCTATTTATTCTGCTTAACAAAAAATCTCAAGCCCACCAGTTTCTTAATGACTTTAAGTATATATCTAAGCTTGTTTAGATCTATAATTCTCTGGCAACTAGTTCATCGCGTGCATTTTCATTGGAAAGAAATATGTATCATTAAGTGGAATAGCTTTTGAAGGAAACACTAACAATCATTCTACTTTTTCATATATTAAAACTATGTTATTAATTTATAATAAGTAATACCAGAAATTGAAATTTTTCAGCCTGTAAAATCCATGCTGTTGTGAAAACATGTAACGTATACTGCACTTGCAATATAATGAATATGCATAATCGTAAAATAAGTAAACAAAATTACATAGATCAACAACAATGATTGATTATTAAAAATTCTAAAATGAATAAAATTGACTGTCAAAAAATATATAATTTATATGCATATTTCAAATTATTTTTCAAGATTTATGTTTGTTTTTTTCAGTGCTATTTTAATTCACTTTTGATAAATGTTGATAACAAAAAAAAAAAAAAATTATACTTTTTATATATATTTCAAATTATTTTTCACGATTTATGTTTCATTATTTTCAGCACTACGTTTATCAAATTTTGATAAATGTTGATAACAAAAATATATAATTGTTATATATATTTCAAATTATTTTTCATGATTTATGTTTCGTTCTTTACAGCACAACTTTTATTAACTTTTGATATATATGTTGTTAACATAGTTGTAATAAATGTCGATAACAAAAATATATGCAATTTTTTAACAAATTTTCCAACCACTTTTCAGCAGTGAAATTACGCTTGAAATTATTGAATATTAAATACGTGAATAATCACATTGCTAACAAGTCGTAAACCAACTTAGTGAAAAATGTCCAAGCCGGGAATCGAACCAGGGCCCCTGGAATAGATCTCCAGTGCTCTACCACTAAACCACAAGGACGATGCCCAGCTTAGAATATCTCACTTATATAAGTCGGTAAGGCTGCAACCGCAGCACTAGATGGAAAAGTCTTCATGAGCTTGGTTTACGGCTTGTTAGCAATGTGATTATTCACGTATTTAATATTCAATAATTTCAAGCGTAATTTCACTGCTGAAAAGTGGTTGAAAAATTAATTAAAAAATTGTATATTCACCGATGCTGAGTTCATTTGCGTCTCATGTTTCGCCACTAGATTGTGTGCTCATGAAGACTTTTCCATCTAGTGCTGCGGTTGCAGCCTTACCGACTTATATAAGTGAGAGATTCGAAGCTGGGCATCGTCCTTGTGGTTTAGTGGTAGAGCATTGGAGATCTATTCCAGGGGCCCGGGTTCGATTCCCAGCTTGGACATTTTTCACTAAGTTGGTTTACGACTTGTTAGCAATGTGATTATTCACGTATTTAATATTAAAAAATATATAGCTTTTGAATGTATTTAAAATTATTTTCCACGATTTATGTTTCGTTCGACTTTTGATAAATGTTAATAACAAAAAATATATAATTTATATATATATATTTCATGTTATTTTTCATTAATTTTTCGTTCTTTTCAGTATTACTTTAATTAACTTTTAATAGATGTTAAGAACAAAAATATATAACTTTCGTATATATTTCAAATTATTTCCCAAGTTTTATGTTTCATTCTTTGCAGTGCTATTTTAATTCACTTATCGTCATAGCTGAGAACAAATAGATATAATTTAATATTTTTCAAATTATTTTTCATTCTTTTCAGTGATTCCCATTTGATAAATGCTGATAACAAAACTGTATAATTTATACATACATACATGCATACATACATATATATATATATTTCGTTCTTTTCAGCTTTATTTTAATTTACTTTTGATAAATATTGATAGCAAAAATGCACCCTTTTCTAAAACGGTTATTTAGTGGCGTATTAATTTTTAAATATCTTTATTTCCATATTTCTAAAATTCTTTGGAAAAAAATTCTCCGCTTTCCATAGTTCAGTAATTTTTCTCTATTTAACCCTCTCGCTGCGCAACCCGAGATATTCTCGGCCATGCATTTTTCCGTCTAATTAATACTATTTGGTTATTCCCAACAGTTATTTTTTAGCGAAAACTTTGATTTAATCAGGACATTTTCCCCGATTACGATAGTCAAAAATTTCTGCTTTAAAGAACCGGTGATAAAAGATTAAAAATTCTGTAAAAGACATTCATCGCTAAAAATTACTTACGCAGCTAGAGGGTTAAAGAGAGAGGAGGGAAAATCCGAAGTTATTCCTTTATATTTTATTTAAACAATAAATCTATTTGTATTTTAAAATGCTAATGCTCTATTTTTAATGTGATTTTTTAGACTTTTTTATATTCAGCAATAGGTTTTGTTAGAGGCAGTTTCTTTTTTTTAAACCAGACTTTGAACGTCGTTCATTGGAATAATTTTGAACAATTATCATAAGAGAATGTGACAAGCATGTGTCTGTGTAAAGCTGTAGAACACACCAAACGGAGATTAAATTTTATTTAAAGCGAGTAAATAATTAAATATAGTATTTAAACGTTATTGAAATCCTATTCCACAAAATAAATAATTACTATTACAAGTAACGGCGAAACAACGTTTTTACTCTCTTTGACGATACATATTTTTTCGTTTGTAAAATTGCAGAATTGAATAATAATAATAAAAAAATACATTTGTCCTCATTACCTTATAATGCAATGGCTGCAAATATAATTATTACTTAAATAATATTAAAGTTAATTTATTTGTACGATTAAGATTATTTGTAAATGTAATTAAATAATATGTAGTTCAATGAAATTTTAAGAAGTTGATTAAATTCATTCTTCCCCTCTTCATTAATTTGTTATCATAAAAATGTATATATAAATGTTTCTTGATCTAGCAGGTGCAAAAATGTGACTTTCCATTGAAGAAACTGAATCCTGCATCACCTGGGTGTTTATTTCGTACCAAACACGTTCAACAGCAGCTCGAAGTTCCTTAACAGAGGAGTATTGTCAAAAAATTGCTTAAACCTTATGAGATATGATGCCACAAAAGTTTTCTGTTGGGCTCAGATCAGGGCTACATGCGAGCCAGTCGAGAACAGTAATATTTTGCGAGTTAAACCAATTTTTTGTTTTGTATGCAATATGGATAGACGCATTATCGTGCCCAAATACATACTTTGGAACAGCTAAAAGTTCACCAAATGGGTGTAAATTGTTTTCCAGTGTATGTATGTAATCTTATGCTGCTTGGCGACCATTGAGGAAGTGCAGAGATACTTGAGCATTAAAACAAAGTGAGGCCAAAATCATTAAAGAGCCACCTCCTTGTAGTCAACTAAAGAAAGGCTGAAGCTCTTTACGAAAGTTGTGCCAATAGTATGCCCACCTATCTGGGTTATCCAAATTCCGCTTTTTTTGTCACTGAATATCACAGTATAACACTTGGGCCCATATGGCATATGTTTGCGAGCCCACTGCATTCTCCTCAATTTATTGTGAGATTTCAAGGCTGGTTATTTTATCATTTTCATGTAAACTAATTTACATCTTTCTTTAATTCATCTACGAATCGTATCCGTTGACACAGAAAGCTCTGACTCACTTTTAATGCCACTAGCAATCAACATTTGTATAGATGCCAGTTTATGGATTCTTCTACCATATTGTTTTCTGGCCGTACGAGGCGTTCCAGATCTATGTTTTGCTTTGAAAGAGTCACCCTTAGACAGTACTTGATAGACAGACTTCTTTGGACGATTCAAAGTAGGTGAAATTTCTGCAACAGCCTCCTTTTTGATATCAGCTTCCATGCTTCAATTACTTCATCTGACTGGAAATTTCTAACTCGCGGCATCTTCACTAACCGATGCTATCGCGAGTTGCACTTAAACACTTCATGCATGTGACGTCATAAGTTTGAAATTTACGTTTGTCTGTGAACAGTTGCCAAAAATCAAGAAAGTGTCTAAACTTTTGCAATATTCAAATTTCACTTTTTTCAGTTAAAGTAATAATATTCTACATTAAAACCATTATTTCTATCCTAAAATGTTAAAAATATATTTAAAAAAAAGTATAGCCACTTGTATAACCGAAGTGTTCGTATTTTTTATTTAAAGTTTAAATATCATGTGTGTATAAACTTTTGCTGAGGCCTGTATGAGAACACGGCTACAAAAGTAGGGTCATGGCTAACAAGAGCAAAATATCGCTCCCTTCAATTTGAATTTTGGCGAAAAGTAGGGTAGAATTAATAAAGGAATACCGTCACGTGACTGCAAGTTCCACAGCAAGCAACACGCTTCATCGAATTTCCAATTCACAATTCTATCTTTATTGTTTTTTATCACAAGAATGAAAACAGAAACATCCCAAAAAAGCAACCACTACCGAAAAAGGCGCTCTTTTGCATAATCATATTGACGTCATTTTATTCTTTTCTGAACAATGGTATCCGCCTTCTACTCTTACGATTTCTGCTATATGAGTGCTTTACTGTTTTTTTGTTCTTTTACTACTAGACGTTAGTTGCTGGGAAGCATATAATAGCGACTAATCAGACATCAAGCAACTAATCAGAATTGCAAGCAAATAATCAGACACCGCAATGGTAGCGCTAGGGCCTGTAGAAACTTGTTTTTTTTTTTTAAATTGTTTAATATGTTTTAATTAACACGGAGCTTTTTGATATTAAATTAATTTTAGCATTTAAATAATTAGGAGAAAGTGATAATAGTTATTAATTTAATTATGTGTGTGTTTAGACTTGCATTATCTTCCCGGATATTACGAGAATACGAGGACTTTCATAATTACTTTGCTTCTCGTATTAACCGAGTTCAACAGTGCATACTCTTCCGAATCAACCACTATTAAAAAAAAAACTTTGCTTCTTCATGAGAAGCCTCGGAAGCCAATAGATTTTCGCAATTTTAAAAAGCACTTTCGAAACAAAAAGTCTTTTTGCTGCTTGCTTAAAAAATAATAATTAATTTAATAAAATGTTTTAGTGTAGATTTATAGTATATTAGACAGTTTCGTATTCAAGTCAAATGTCAAACAAACCTTTTCAGCTGCGTAACAGAATTTATACATGCAAGAATAACCAAATAGAAACTTTTTTTTTATAAGTTCAGCAAAATAAACTTTTATTCAGAAATACTAAAATGCTTTAAATATCTAAAATATATTAAAATATATACTAAAGATAAAAACTTAAAAACAACAGACAGAGGAAAAAGAAAAGGAACGCTTTTTCGGAATTGGGGATAACCTGGAACAGGATACGTTATCGTTTTCTAAAGTTTTCCTAGATCCACAAACAGTTATCTTATCTTTTTACAGTATACCGAATTTTTTCCTACCACACCTTGCATGTAATGCTAACAACTTAGTTAAAGTGGTAACTAAATACATCAGATATAAGAACAAAGTTTGCTATGAATAACTCATTATTTTTTTCGACATACACTGATTGGTTTCTTAGCCCTACATATACACTGTTCACAACAGCTAAAGGATATTGAGGTTTATGATGGATCTTGCGGCTGGAGAATAGTTTAGATTAGGGATGCACAACCGGTGGCCCGCAAATTTCGTCAATTTATAACTGGAAAAACTGCAATTTTGTCCATATGGTCGAAGTAAAAAATCGTGACTTTCGTCAATTTGCTGCTGAAAAATTGAAAATTTCGTCAGTCAGATAAGAATTTCGTTGGGACGGCGCGGAAAAATCGCGAACATAGTTGATCGGACACGAAGTCGGTAAGGCGCGAAAAAACGCAAATTTCGTTGATCGGGCAGAGAAAAATCGCGAATTTTGTCGATGAGTCGCGGAAAAATAGCAAATTTCGTCGATCGAGCTCCGAAAAATCGCGAATTTCGTTGGTCGGACACGGAAAAATCGTCAATTTTGTCGATAATGCGCTGGAAAATTGCAGATTTTTTTTGATCGGCTGCGAAAAAAGCGTGAGTTTCGTCAGTTGCGAGAAAAAATTGCATATTTCGTCAGTAAGTTATTAATCGTGAATTTCGTCGATGGAATGCGGGTAAACCACGTATTTTTCGATTAGGAGTGGAAAAATCTCAAATTTCGTTGATCGACTTTGGAAAATCGCGTGTTTTGAGTGTTTATCGCGAGAAAAAATAATCGTGAATTTCGTCGATCAGGCGCATAATAATCGAAAATTTCGTCAATCGGGCACAGAAAAGCCGTGAATTTCGTTGGTCTAGTACTAAAATATCGCGAATTTTGTCGGTCGAAAACGAAAAGATCGTGAATTTTGTCGGTCGGGTACGAAAAAATCGCAAATTTTGTCGATCAGGTACGTAAAAATCGCGAATTTTGTCGGTCAGACACAAAAAAATTGAAAAATTTCGGTGCTCGGGAGCGAAACAATCGCAAATTTCGTCCATCGGGCACGGAAAAATCGCTAGTTTTGCATATTGGGCTCCGAAAAATCCCGAATTTCGTTGGTCGGCTAATGAAAGCGGCTAATCAGGAGCGAAAAAAACGCAAATTTCGTTGATCAGGCATAGAAAAATTTGTCAACTTTGTTGATGATGCGAGGAAAATTTGCAAATTTTGCTGATCCGCTGTGACAAAATAATCGTCAGTCGCGAGAAAAAGTCGTGTATTTCATCAATTTGCAGCGGAAAAAATTACAAATTTCGTCAATCGGTTAACAATAGCGAATTTCGTTAATCGACCGCAAAAAATCGTCAATTTCGTCGTTTGGGCTCGGAAAAATCGCAATTTTCATCGATAGAACACGGGAAAGTCATAAGTTCTGTCGATCGGCCCCGGAAAAATCGCAAATTTGTCGATCGAGAGCGGAAAAATCGTGACTTTCGACGATCAGGCGCGGAAAAATCGCAAATTTTGTAGATCAGCTTAGGAAAAATTGCGAATTTCGTCGATCAGGCTCAGAAAAGTCTCAAATTTCGTTGATTGACTCCTCTCCTCCCCCCCCCCCGCTTCTTCGTTCATAAAGTTCACTTTTTTTTGGCGCCAGCCACTTTCATGTCTATGTTTGTTTTTTAGCACTTTTAATAAAACAAAATTTACTGCCCCGAATAAAGTCAAGGAATATTATCACTCCTTGAAAATATCTCTATTATACCATACAAAAGTGAACTGTTGCTACATTCTTGCCAACTGCACAGGCGACTATTTTTTTATTCTTTTCTTATTATTCCCAGTTTTTTCTAATATAAATTTTTAAATATATTTCTGTTGCAAATGTCGGCAAAGTATGTGTTAAAAATATCAGCTTTCAGAAAGTGGTACCAGTGAGAATTAAAAAATGCATGCCAGTTTCAGCCCCGAAACTGAATTGGGTATGATGACTGGGTAGGGAACCTAGAGAGGGTAACCTCACCCCTCTGAAATAATATTTTGTATCTGATTATAGAACCATTGATCACCTCTCCGAAACAGAATTCTCTCCGTGTTACTGATGTGGCCCTCGACAACCCAGTCATTTTTGTAAGTGGCCATTCCCTTAAAAAGGTTGTGCACCCCTAGTTTAGATGATTGATACATGATCGACATACGGAGTGGGCTCTATGAGAAAAGAATAACACATGTTTGGCAGAAAAAAAGTATTGTATTGAGCATTTCTGTACAAAAAAAAAAAAAAAAAAAAAAAAAAAAAAAAACACAATTTATGCGTATGAAAAAACAACGAATAATAAACAGTGTTTCCTTAAAAAAATCGTTTTTAGTAAGGGGTATGGTTTCCCGACGGCCAGAAACGTTTAACACCTTTGAAGCATGGAGACACTGAGTTTATTAATGATGATCTGGATTTGGATTATTCTGTCCCACTCTTCCAAAAGAGCTGTTTCCAGTTCTTGGAGAGTTTGTGGGAGAGGTAGATGGTTAGCAACACATCTGCCTAGAATGTCCCAAATATTTGGTTCCTCTGTTGTCATCTATTGTCTATTGGATTATTGGATTATTGTCTATTGGATTCTATATTGGTCAGGGAAGACGCTGGCCATTCCAGTGGTATGATTCCTTCCTCAAAAAGAAAATCATCCACCAAGTGAGCACGACATGGCCAGCAATTGTCGTTGTAAATAAAATCATCTGCAACTGCTGCGGCGTAAGGGACTACAGTAGGTCTTAGGATCTCATCCCTATATCTCTGACCGGTCAGAGCTCCATTTCAAGTAATGTGGAGGTCGATGCGCTTATCAATGGAGATGACCATCACTCCTCCACCTCCAAATATGACACTTTCTTGCACAAACGCAGGATTTGTTCTAGTGCCACGTTCCCTCCATATGAAATTACGCCTATTATAAGGATGAAGAGAAAAACGGGACGCGTCAGAGAAAAGAATATTGTGCTATTCATTTCTTCTCCAATTCACATGCCCGTTCCCTCCGGGCGCCACAGCACCTTTCTGTTAACGTAACACATACCATTAATCTGTGAGCATAGAGACCTACAGCGTGGAGCGGTTTCAGACAGTTTAAGTCAAAACTGTGGTGCCAGTAGCCGAGCAAAGGTGTTGTTGAAGAAGAGTGGCATTCGTACTGACTTTCTTCATTTATTGATCCATTAGCATTAAATATCAAACTTCCTTGAGCATTGTTGCAAGTCTACAACCTTTACATGAGCTTCGGCCTGCATTTCTAGTCTTCAAAAAACGATTCCAGATCCTGGAAGTCGCACTTTATGAAACTTCAGTGGCTTCTGTTACTTCGGCTTGTTTCGCCCCCTCCTCTAACCGACCAACAACTCTCCAAGCTTCTGATTTCGTTAAATGAATTCATTGAGACATCGCTTGCATCGAAACAGAGCACTTACTGAATGTCGATCATTGTTTTCCGCTTTGTTTTTCAGTAAGTTTAAAGCCAAATTTCATTCGCTGCGGTTAAAGCGTCATTTTTGATGTCAATAAATCAAAATTTACATACTCCGAAGTTTGTAAATGAAAAACATTTGCATTTGTGACTCTCTTCTTCTATTATTTCTGGTAAACATTTTCATTTATACCGTTATTTTATACCAGACTTGCAATATCCTCTAATTGTTTTGAGCAGTATATAAATGAATCCACATATAAATGAGAAATGCATGAGAAATACTTTACTATATACTAGTAATTATAAAAGATTTTATTTGCACAAGTTTTTTGTACATTTTCAAATATTTAAAATTAATTTATATCTATTTTAAAATGATATTATTCTGCTTAGCACAAAATCACGATCCCATTACTCCGTTTGTTAATGACTGAAAGCCTGTTTAGAAATATACAGCTTTGACAACTATTTCTTTGCGTGCACTTTTTAGTTTGAAATATGCCATTAAAGAAATAATGTAACCTTTCCAGGAAACGGTTAGACATCATCTCCCCTTTTAGATGATTAAACACATGCAACAACGGACAAAATCTCGAAATAAGTTTTATTGTATATTAAGACTATATGCTATATGACGAAAATGCTATATGTTTTCCTTTATGTATCTAATTCTCTGTATGTCATTTTATGTTTATAGTGGCAAAAAATATAAGTTAAACTGAAATATACATTGTAAAATAACAGAATACATATAATCTCGAAATTTATACGATAAATGAAAAATAGCGTAATAAAAATAAAACAAAGTAGTATTTATTTTAAATACATTTCAAATGTATAATACATGTATCATTTTTAATGCTTTTTACGTTCATATATAATGTTACATAAAATATAATACTAAAAAACTATACTAAAAAATTTAATAACGCATTCTATATTTTATTATATTTCACCTTTATTTCGCGAGTTCTCAGCTCATTCCTTATTTGTTCTAACTTTTTGTTTTATCTTCACAAATTTCAATCATTTTCTTTTCTATTTTTGAAAAGCAAAATATTTCATTTCGAAATTCAATTTTTTCTCATGAAATCTTGTTTAGACTGAATATCTGTATTTGTACTGCTCTGCCCATATTTTTCTTTTGCATGCATTAAACTAGTTTCTATTTCTTTAACAGTACATTTTTTCAATATTGTCTTATTTTGCTAGATTCTGAATCTCGTATATCAGAATAAATCGAACAATCAAAGAATGATAAGAAGTGTTGCATGCTTGAAGTTTTATATATTATACTGAAACTGGAGTTTTGCATTATTTAAGACGACTCACTAAAAAAAAAAAAAAAAAAAAAAAAAAAAAAAAAAAAAAAAAAAAAAATGCTTTAAAAGTTTATGTAGATCCCACATAAAATAAAAAAATAAATATTTCATACAGAGGTATACAAAATCATCCGTACATCTTTATAATGGACTAATTTTGAAAAAGTATAACTAAAATCGTTATTATAATTTGATTTTAAAAACGCAAAGCTACAATATGATGCTAAAGATAATATTAAAATTTTATTTTAAATCTTTTTCATGCTTTACGTTTTCGAGTCAACATGATTTTAATTTGTGACAAATCTTCATTAGTAGAAACCAAAATAATAATATCTAAACATTGCAAATATAATCAAAACAGAGTGACCCAGCTAGTAGTTGATCAAATAAATTCAGATTCACGGGGTTTTTATTATATTTCCTACTTTTTTAAGTTTTAGAAGTAAACTAATATGATTGTTACAACACTTAATGATGGTTCTATAATAGACAAAAATGAAATCTGCTAAAAATAAATAGCAACAAAATTATAAATAAATAGTTTTTTTAATTGCCATTTTTCCACTGGTTGACCAGGCAAAACAAGTCAATCGAAAATCCAAATATTAATCTTTAAAATAACATCATTGGGCTGTGATTAACAATAATGCTTATAAAAATAATAGCTGAAATAAGCATGATGGATGTGGATTATTTTTATTTATCACAGTTGTTTCCAAGTAATCAAAACCTAAATGTTTAACTTTCTAATAAAAAATTTCATAAAATGGTTCGGGTCCCACCAGTAGTGGCCGAGAGGTTCTGCTTTCGAAGTTGGTAGACGAGAGATGCTGGGTTCTATCCCAATCGCGCCCGTCGGCCTAATCGTTCGGAGTTCTGGTGGTTTTCCAAGAGTAAATCCGGGTTCCCTTAGAAAGACCCCCACGGATGGCACTCCCCTCTTAGGGCCTATATCGCTCGTGTTGATAATTGCCCGTCAATAACTCAACCAACCAACCATAAAATGGCTTCTCTTACAGCAGACAACTGATTACAATATAATAACAGGTGCATTGACATTCAAACAAAAATATTATGTCTAGCGCTGTATATAACACTTATTTCAGCCTGAAATGGCGCAATATTACAAAAATTTGATCAACTACTGGAAGGGTATCAACTACTAGCGGGGTCAACCTATTCCTTGAATAAACACACATTTTTTGCACAGAACACACATATATATATATATATATATAGAAAAAAGAGTAGAACCAGCTTTTTAAGATTTGGTACTTTATATTTTACTATAAACAGTTACATTCATGAATTCAGATTAAAAAAATTCTATTAAGTAAAAATATCTGCTCCGAAAATGTAGGTTTTTCACATCCTAGTGCTGCCGAATGTGGTGGAACGTTGTGGTAGAAGACATATTTCCTACAATTTTAAATATTATGTATAATATTTGAAAAAGAAATCGCATTTATGAGGCTTTCATTTAAATCGATTTACTTTGGCATATGACGTATTTTATTACTCTTTATAAAACCAAAAGATAAACGCAATACAGATAATGCGCTCTTAGCACGTTGTTAAAAAGCATCCCTAGGCACAGCGTAGAGTCTTAACCATTGAGAATACAAAACGCTAGGAGTGAAGTTTGCTAATAACAAGACATATAGCTGTCTTTGAACTATAATACTGTAATCACTCCTATGAAAAAAAAACAAAAACAGATCAAAGTATTATTTTCCATAGTTAGAATGCTTTGAATTTCGCTAGCTTTCAGGCTACTCACTAGAATGCAGTGTATGTCATCTCAAACTTTAGACAAGGCATTCAGTAGATGATGCCATTTGATTTAAACCAAATTAGCTAGAACTTTGTTAGTCCCAAACAACGGTATATCGTATCTTCTTTACAACCAAATTCGATAATTTAAAATCAATTTATAACTCGGTGGTTGTTTGATTGTCGAAGCGTGTTTTATTTCAGGAACATACAAATACAATTCAGAATTTATTTCTGAATCAAACAAAATATCCCATCACTAATAGATATATCGTCGCCTCAGAGCAACAGTACACTGTAAAAAAAAACGGGCTAAAATACGGAAATACTACTGGCAATCTAGACGCCAGTACTATTTCCGTATTTTAACGGAACTTTTCCCCGGTAAATTATAGAAAAATGTGCTTTTTTTGGAATTTAACGGAAATTTTTCTGTAATTTACCGGGAAAAAGTTCCGTTAAAATACAGAAATAGTACTGGCGTCTAGAGTGCCAGTAGTATTTCCGTATTTTAGTCCGTTTTTTTTTTTTTTTTTTTTTTTTTTTTTTTTTTTTTTTTTACAGTGTAGGACATCCAGTACTAATAAAAAAATAGATGTCTGACTTACTGCATGAGAAACTGTGTTTGCATCTAGTGGAACAACTTCTTAAACACAAAATTATGTTTAGTACTGTATCTCAGCTATGTTTTATATGGAAAATTCCCTACTGTTCCACTAGATTCAGATACAGTTTTTTTATAGCTGACCAGTAAGTCAGACATCTCATTTTCGATTATTACTAGATGTCCTGAGGCGACGATATGATTAAATTGGGACATAATATGGTGTCTCGTATAACAGCAACTACTACTACGCAAAAAACCCCGTATAAATGAGAGATGTACAAATGATACTCCACTGCACATTTTATTTTAAGGGCGATTTCTTAGAATGATAGTCCTTAAATAGCATCTATTTAAAAACAGTAGTATTTTATTTTATACAAAATTGCAAGTTCATTATTTTTTTCCTAACCACTTTGAGACATGTTTTTGATTTATAATTGTTTATTCTTTGCATGCACTTACTAAAGAAAAATTTATCATTCAGTTGAGTTCAAATGTCATTTCACTGTTTTGATATTAATAAACATAAATAAATTTTATGACATTTTCATACACAAAAATTTCAGTCTTTTGTATGATCTTTTTAGACTACGCATGCAGTTTAAGTAAATTATACTCGCATATACGTATAAGTAAATTATACTCACATACAAGAAGAAATCGTGAGCGAATATAATGTACAAAAAAAAAGTTAACGTAATGTAACAAATTGCATAGGATTATGAAATTTATAAGAAATATGCAATCGTTTTCAGAAAGAAATTAATTCTTAGATATATCTCAGAATTTTTTTTAAGTTTTATGTTTCATTCTTTTTATATTTAATAATTTTTTTTTTGAAAAATTGAAAAGAAAAATAAGAATTTTAAAATAAATTGCTGTTCAGTAACATTTTTTCTTGTTTTTGTATTTTCTTTTATGTCTACATATTGTATTCTCTACCTTAAAAAATATACTTATATGAATCATTTTGTTTAAGCTACTTCAATTATTTCTTTCTACCTTTGAAGAGCAAAAAGTTTAATTTCAAAATTCAAGTTTTATATTTCAAATCTTTTTCAGATTAGGTAACTATACCTGAATTTGTAATATTCTCTGTATATTGCTATTTTAAATTTAGTTTTCTTTTCTTTATTTTTTAGAGATGTTTGTTTACAAGACATAGAACCTCGTATATCAAGATCATTTTGATCTGTATGATAATATGTATGGGATTAATTGTTTGCATAGTATCCATGGAAATTTGCATTTTATAAATAAACGCCAGAGAAGTTGTATTTAAATTAATTTATTAATTAGATATGTCAGTTCTGTATTTTGCTATGTGTTCTACTTTTGATTAAAAAATAAGTATCCGTACAAACAATTTTTGGTTTTCCTTAGAACGTATTATTACTATGTTAGGATCTAGACCAGGGATGCCCAACTTGCGGCCTGCGGGTCGTAGAGACTGCACTGATTTTCAAATCCATCTTATCTAATGAATAAAAGTATGCCATTAAAAAAGGTCAAAATTACTATTTGTAAATAGTAGTCAAAAAGGGCATCAGACAAAAATGTTGCTCAACCCTGTTATAAACTCTACTTAAAAAAAAAAAAAAAAAAAAAAAAAAAACAGTCTTTCTATTCTAAAAACAAGTAGCTAACGTTTTTGATGACGTAATTGAATTTATTGAAACCGGAGCTTTTTCTTGGCTTTTATTAAGAAAACTATTCCATATAAAACTATGAAAATGTTAGTTTTATAGAGAAATGTATAATAAAGTTTTTAAATCGGAGAATTATTTTAAGCACTATTTAATGTGGCAGTAAATCAAAAGTTTTCGGTTAAAAAAATCTTATAGGATCAAAAACGATGCCATCAATAAGCAGGCAAATAATAAATAGATTATTGCGGTGTACAGTATCCTATCATTTTTTTTAATTTGTCTAATTTTTTGAATATCTTTTTTGTAATTTTATGTTGAAAATTTCAGTATTTCAATAGCAATTTATTTCAAATTTCGAAAATGTATATTTTTTTTATCTATTGTTGCCAAATTTTAAAAAAGCGCAAACAATACATTTTCTAAACATTATACAATTGTAAAATATATTTACATGTGGATAGTAAAAGAGAAAGAAAACTTTAAAGTAATTAAATTATTACGTACTAAAAGAATTAAATGAGGGGATTACGTCATAAAAGTCTAAATATTGATATTTCCAAATACCTATTCGTTGTAATATATATTTACACATGAATATTAAAAAAAAAAAAAGATAGCAAACATTAAAACAAATAAATTATTATGAGCAAAAAGTATTAGAGTAAATTACGTCATATTTAAAGCAATTTTCTTGTAGTGTCTAAAAGAAAACTTTATTATAAAAGTCCGGGAGGCAGTGACATACTTTATTTAACCGTTTCATACAAGCTGATTTTCACATGTATGCTGTGCCTTATTCAATCAATCACGAAAACAGAGGTCAGCTGTCTTGAAAGTGGCGTTAGGAACCTAAAAATCCCCCAGGCAACAGGAAATGAAATGCAATCCGATTACAGAAGATCACGTATCGTATCATAATAATATCATTCAATCTTTCGTAATCTGGTAATTTTTTAAAAACAGAACAAATTAGCCTACTTTTGAGCTTGCGCGATCTCCAGGTTTTGGTGAGTATACCTCGAAAATAGCAGAACCACCTTGTTTGATATAAAATTATAAGCGTGCTATTACTTTTCCTGTTGATCCTAAGTGTACATACTGTATCGTAATTGTGACTTTAAAAGTAGGATTTATTCCTTCAAAATATGTACTTAAATGAAAAGACTAATTCAAGACGAGGTAAACATACCTTTAAATTATTCTAAATTGCATTTTATTAAGTTTTTAAGTGTGTTTGCTTACTTTACATTGATAACTTTATCTGTCATCATATTGCAGTCACAGAATGATTCTGTTATTATTTAAGACATGTAGGAATTAGATAATAATACTACACATATTGTATCTGAACTATATTGTGAATATAGAATGTAGGGCAAATAATTATAATACAGCTCAAGCAGTATGGTCATACAAACTTGTATACATACTCGGCAGATTAGGACTTGTTGGTCTTCCCATCATGAAACAATGCAAAGTCTTCCTCAACATCGAAAGCACGTTTGCACATATATTTTATACTATTAATTTATTTTAGTAAAGTTGAATGAAAAAATTTTCTAAATCAAATCTGTAATAAGGAAAGAGTCAGGACATTTTAAATTCACTGTTCAAAATATTTTAATGAAATTTTATTTTCTCAATATACGTTGCGTATTTTCGATAGATTTCAGGGAGCTAAAAGTTAAAATGTTGTTATATGATTTCTATTACATTACAATTTTAAGAAATTTTACTATCAGTTTTTGTGCTTCATGCACATTTGTATAGCAATTATGATAGAACTACATTACATAGTGTGTTTATTTTAAAAGCACTCATTTTGACTGGTTACCTACGGAGACTATGTAACAAGAGATCAGAAACATTTTTTATTTTATTAACTTTCTTTAAACACCTTTATGAATTCTCATACTTAATTTCATTTATGTTTCTTTCTGTTTAATTTTTGTAATATATATATATATATATATAACACCGTAGCTTTTCAATATTGTAATCGCACTTTTCTACTGTGTAAATGTGTCTATTTACTCATTGATTTTTATTTTATTGCGGTAACTTTGTTTATCAGACTTTCATCAATTTTCTGAATAAATTGTTCCTAAAATGGTCATAAAAGGTGTTTTTCGTTTTCTAATAAATAATTAACACTGTAACTTTTCAATATACTAGTAAGGTGGCATTTCAGCTATAAAAGTTTTCACTTAATAATTTATTTTATTACCAAGTTCAATTAACAAAATTCATGTGTTATATTGTCAAATTAGAAAATTAGCATCGTTTCTTATTTATTTTGAACTTTTCAATGCCATATTCTTTTTCAGCAAACCCTAAAATAATAATTAAAAAAAACAGTTGTCACTTAGTTTATAAAAAACAGATATCTTGTTGAGCAGTGCTTTTCAATCAACGTAACTTTATAAAAAATTAACAAATCCATTTTTTTCCGAAAATTGGTAGAATTTGCTTAACAACCCATCAAACTTAGAAGGAAAAAATAATATTAAGTAAATAAAAATAATAAAAGTAAAAGTTTTCAGAATCAATGCTTTTTTTATTCTTGTGGTGACTTATGACTGCCTTAACAAAATTTCAACTGTATAGAGATCTTAATAAATCATTACAAATTCCATAAACTTTCTCGAAAACATTTTTTGCATCTGTAGTAATATTTATATATATACATATGTACATATATATGCACTAGTTCTGTTATATTTCATTAGTGCAATCTGTCATGGCATGATTTTATTACTCTCCAGTTATTTATCTCAAAACTTTTCCAACATCTATACTAATAAAAGAACATTTTGCTCTGTCTGTCTGTGTGGGTGTGTGTGGGTCTGCGATGGCTAGCGAAATATACGGCACGTACGAGACTGAAAAATTTTTGTGAGTCTCTAAGAGTCTCCTGATGCACTTGAGACTGAGAATTTTAAAATTCTAATAATGAGTTGAGTTATTAATTAACAATCGCACACTCATTAAAAACTCATCTCGGACATTGCGAGAGGGAAAAAAGCGCTGGTGCATGCGTAATAGCCGAATGCGTAGTGAACAATATTTTTTCTACCGTAAATGTAACTAAACGTCCGTGTTTCAACACAACCTTTATAGAATATCTAGAACAGATTTACATCCACAAATGACGAGTAGAAATATTTTTTTTCAAAATAAATTGTTTGAAAATTTCGACGAAATCAGTAAAAACCTGAGTGTTTCATCGCAGTTTAGCTCGCTTGCGGGGTGCATAAACTCCAAATATGAAATTTAGCAGAAAATAAAATACCAAATAGCATATACTTTCAATTCAATACTTTTTATTTTAAAATATAAAGTCAAATAAAATGGAGTTAAATATATAAAATTATACAAATTTGGGGTTAATTTAAAGGCCATTCATCATGGGTCCGGACAACGCCGGGCAAATCAGCTAATTGTTCTAGATAATATACTCAACCCACACTTAATTCATTGTGTTTTGCCAAGTCATTTGAATATCATTGAAGCCAGTAGACAATCAAAACATTAGAACATCGTTACTGAATGAATTATATTAACCAAGTGCAGTCGTCTATGTTGAAATACAGCAGTGGATCAAATATTCAAAAGATGCTTTCTCGAATTGAACCCATAGTAGTGTAGGAAAGGAAATTCAAGTAGGAAACATATTTATTATCTCAGTGGCAGTTCACAATAAGCAGATTATTTCCCACGACCAAGAGTGCTGCAGTATCCTTAGCTAACTTTACATTACTAATCCATCAAATTTTATATAATGAAAAGATAGTAAATCAGTAATTCATATTATTAAAGAGACATTCTTCTTGGTGTCATATTAAGATGTTAACAAGTAAAAACACAAAAAAATCTAGTTCTCGAACTCATGGAGCACAATATATACTGCAGGCGGACGATTTTTTACTGCAATACGGAAATTTACTTTTGGCGAATTAGAAAGCATAAAAAGACGTACTTTATTTTCTGACTGCGTAGGGAAAAAGCCGTAATGCGTTCTTCCGATAAATTGCACGGAAAAACTTTTAGAATACCTAAGAAAATGGTAAATTAAAAAGAGATTTACAGAACATAAATTTTAGTAGACTTCAAATAAGTTTTTAAGACTGAAATAAAAAAGAAAAGATCTTGAAAGTAATCTATGAATATGTGAAGTGTGTTTATGTAGGATTTTGAGAAGATAAAGAAGAAAAGAGAAAATAAAATATTACTGTACGCATTTAGATGAAATTGAAAGTAATATAAAATGAATCATTAGAATATTTTTTAGACAGGAATAATTAAATAAACTCGAGTTGTATATCTATGTTAGTTGGGAAAAATTTTTAGACTACTTTTATGATAGGGCGGAATTTTAAATTTCGCAATATGTATGTATCCTTTAGCTTTTTTATGGCTAACCAAACAGTTTATTTGTGGTAATCAATGTATTTAGGGCCTGATGAATCTACCTTGGTTCTACAAATTTTCATTCTTCGTTTTATCCTATTTTTACTATGTTTACCAAAGTAAGAGTAAAAAGACCAAGTGGGCGTTTTACCCTAACCCTTTTTAATTGAATAAGTGAACTGTAAAATGTTTGGCGTATGCATTTTTCTCAATAATTAATTTTCTACACATTAAACAGTTATTGAAATAAAATTTATAATAATATTAATGTTAATTGAATTTAAGCTTTTTAAAAAATATCCTGGGTCATACGCTTAAGGGAATTTTTCAGGACAAATATCGCTATTTTTTTTATACAGAAATAAATCTTTGTTAAGAGTGCGAAATTTCGCCCTATTTAAGAAGAGATTTTCTATAAGAAAATGCTGGTACTGCAGAATTTCCTGGTCTTGAAATTTCAAGACAAGTACAACCCCTGTATACTTTAAATCACTAATTTCATTTAAATAATTTCATTATTTTCCATTCCAACATTTGTTTCACAATTTATCCTCGTTCTCTCAAAACATAAATATTTTTAAAATATGCATGTGTATAAAATTTGCAATAAATACATCATGCTTCACTATTATAAAGTTTGTGCAACATGAAACAATAGCTCATATTGAATGTTTTTTACAAACTACGAATATCTTTTACTTTATTAACAATGACTACGAAACATATAGACTTCCTGCTTTGTATAATGTGCTTGAATAAGGATTAGGACAGGCGAAGAGGCCTACCAGATTGATTTAGTAGCTCTTCAAGCCCCGTCTAGAATGTGCTTGGATAATGTGCTTGAAATGTTGTTGTTTTCATTTTATTAGTACAACTTGCATGACCTCATTACTATAATTATTGATGCTAATTGTAAGAGCAAACAATTACGCTTTATAAATATAATAAATAAATAATATTGCGATTTCTGTTATTTAAGTTATTTTGCAATGTGAAGGTAAAAACACGGAGGAGGGCATTATACCAACGCCCTCAAGGTATTTCAGAAAGCCTTGACACGCGTCATGAAAAATCCACGAACCAATGAATGATTATTTTTCTTTGTGTTTGCCTGCTTTGTGTGACGTTTTTGGGATGCGTGTCGAGGCTTTCTCAAATATCTAGAGGGCGTTGGTTATACCCGCATGTAAAAGGCAAAATGCCTAAATGGATTATCTACGAAAATGATACATTGATTAAAAACTACGACAACTTGACACTGCTAAAACATACAGAATTGAAAATAAAAATATGTTTTACATACAGGTAATTTTTGCTTATTTTACATGAACTATTTTTAAATTATGACAGATTCTTTTTTCCACTGGGCGTTTTACCCCGTTCTGCTCTAAACAAACATATCTTTTTTAAAAGTCTAACATAAATGATTCGCAATGAAAATCCCATTCAGTCATAAAGAATTTCATTAACCCATTTTTGCCTAGTGTCCCATTTTCGGGAAGCTTCGGATTTTGATAAATTTGTATAATTTTCTTCTTCTTTATAACATGAAAATTGTATAAAATAATTATCTATATATGTCTTTATCTGTTACCGAGAGATGGCAACCTTAGATAGCCTTAGATAGCTTTAGATAACCTTTATTTGCTTAAATGAACGCTTTTATCAGAGTTTATAGATTTTTTATTTTTCAAGATGACGAAATGTAAAAAGTAAGATTATTTGTGTTCTTTCTACCAAGTATTCAAATAAATAAGGCACAATCTTAGCTGGTAAACATTTTTGAAATACATATATTTTTAAATTGTGAAAGTATAAGTTCAAGCCTATTTTTTATGCATTTTCGTAACGTACAAAATGTAGGGCGCTAGCCACGAATGGGTGCATATTTTTATTAGCCATTTAAAGACAGTTATTTATGTAAAGTCCTTTTCAATATGATTATGAAACAATATGTTTTTAAGCCTCAAATACGATAATTCTTAGTTTATTATTACTAATATGTATAATGTTATTAGTCTCTGTAAAGAAATAAATGTATTTTTTTAGTAATTCATAAAAATTCCAATTCTCTTGTATAACATACAATTTAAAAGCTTATTTTATATAAATTTCTACTGAACATATAATTATGCATATTATACTATTACAAATATTATCTATTTTCCCATTTTTAGTACGTTTACATTTTATCAAACAAATACAAAATATTTTTAGCGTAATTTTTTTAGTATTTTTCCAGTACAATTTGCAATATTTTAAAGATATTTTACCACCAAATTTGAAAACACAATAATTCAGGCACAAATGGGTTAAAGGTATGTCCTTATTTCAAATCTCCCGTACATTCATTCCAAAAAAGACCATTTATTAGTAATTTCATTCCCAACTGAGCGACTATCGGTGAAACTCGTATCTTTCATTGAGACTTGGTGCATTTTAGAGACATATAAGCAAAATTTACAAAACCGATAAAATGTGCCGTCAAAAATCGTATTACATATATTTTTGTAAAACTAATTTTAAAGTAGTGAATTTTTAAATGTTATTTTCACGCCAAAATTAAGAAAGGTCACCAAATATGGTGGTAGGAATTCATACCATTTCTCACACACAGTAGACCACTATGACATTCCGCCAGGGTTGCGGAAAAATATCTATGGTAGCGTAAAAATCCGATTTCGTGCAGCCAAAACTGTAATTGTAACGTTATTTTTTTTTTAAATTGTAGGTTCTTGAAGGAATTTGTAAACTAATGCTAGGAGCGAACTTCACCAAAACTTCCCTTGTTAGATGATCTATTATTAATAAAAAACATAGAACATGTTTTTATCTATTTATAATTTATTGATCGTTTTACATTTTAAAATGTTTTAAAACTCGAAAAGTATATCATTTTAAAATTGAACTTCTTGCACGTTACAGGTGAAAAGAAAAAGAAACAACAAAGGCTTAAAATGCAGAATATACATCTCCATCCAGATATAAAAATATTAATCTCTTATTAGACTTTGTTGCTGTCAAGCAAGCGACCGAGTACTCCTTTTTCAAAATCGACTTTGCCCGTGTATTTTCTTGCGTATCGACAAGTTTTTAACAAAATTATCTCATTTCCTAAACTATGTAAAATTTTCCTATAAAAAATAAATTTCCAAGAAAGAATTGTAAAAGTAACTAGTTAAAGCCTTTTTTAGTAAATAAAATAACCTATTATGTGATACTGTTAAGTTGTTAAACCACGTATATAGCATATAGTGCATTGTTTTTTCCTGTAAGTAGACATATTAACTAGTTAAACACGTTTTTAGTAATAAAAATAATCTTTTTAGCCATAAAAATGAGATTGTTAAGACGTTAAACAACGTACAGCTACGAAAACAAAATAGAATACATGTATGCAGGGTGTCAACGTATAATCTGACCGACCTTTATTTTAGAAACCACTGGTCCTAGATGCATACTTTCAATTACAAAAGTGGTCAAAATTAGGTGCAGAGTTAAGATAATTAAAGTTTGAAGCGAAAAAACAATTTAGTTAAGAATTACAGAATCTAAATTTTTATACAGCCCCCAGGCCCCTATAATTATTTTTAGGGACGTTTTGTCTATTCAAAAGTATTGCAAACACAAAAAGTTCCGTATCTGTACGACCAATATTCACTGAGAAATTTGAGTTCAAAGTTATCAGGCATAGTATGGGGACCGTATACAAATGGAGTTGCGAATATATCCCCTATCAGAAAGACAAAGAGGTTTTAGAGTTAGATATGATTATGACAAAAGGGTTGTTGTTCAAATCAAAAAACAGTATAATATTTGTCTAATCACTGGTATTGAAAATAAAAATGTATTTTTTGTATAATACATAAAATCACAGTGTACAAACTCATACAAATTTAATAAAGTAATTTCAAATAATAAGTGCTTAAGTAAGTAGTGCTTTTTCGCAAATAAACTCAAATAAAAACGAAATATAAAAAAACAATGTGAATAAATATCGTCTTTCATACTTTTTTAATACATGAGCTCCAAGTGTCCTCCCTGGACTACAATACGTAGACGGAGACGTGACAGAAATTCTTCTTGAACATTTTTTAGCATTACAGATGTGACACATCAGATGGCGGATAAAATGCGATTCTGCAAATCTACTCGGCTTACTGATTCTACTTCGTAAATCTTGATTTTTATATAACCCCAAAGAAAGAAATTTAGGGGATTTACATCCGGCGGTCGAGGAGGCCATTCTACAAAGCCTCCATAACTTATGATGTTATCTTGAAACATGCTACGTAGAAATGTTCAGGAGGAGGCTGTTATGTGGGCTGGTGCCCCATCACGTTGAAACCACATCTTGGTGAGGTCTGCTAATGAAACATGATCCACTAAGAAGTCAGATAATGGTCCACGTAACAGATCTACATACTTTGTACCTGCTAAAATGTCATAAAAAAGGAAGGGCATCACTAATGCTCCCTTCCAAATGCCACACCAAACATTAACAGACCACCGTAGTTGATGCTTTTTGGATCGTAAGACATGCGGATTTTGCACAGACCAGAAGTGTGTATTATGCCTATTCACAACACCAGTTCTTGAAAACGTGCACTCATCTCTCCAAAAAATATCATTCAGGAACGACGAGTCTTTTTGTAGCGTGTTCATAATGAAATTGCTAAAACCGTACCGTCTCTCTTCATCTCCTGGCAGAAACGCTTGTACTAATTGCAGTCGATAAGGATGTGCTCCGTGTATATTTAAAACGCTCCATGCATGTGATTTTGAGTAGCCATCCAAATACAGTAGTACGTGCAATACTGTGCATGCAAAATTTGCACTAATCAATGGATATATGGATACAACCCCTCATGTTTTTGCTTCATTTTGGGAACAACGGATTTCGAACTTATTCTATAAACGATTGTTATCAGATTTTCAAACTGTATTTTTGAGACTTTTACAAAAGTTGCTCTATACATTTAGCTAACACATTATGCACATTATATTTTGATTGCATTCGCGCATACGCAGTGAAACAGTTTTTAGTAAACCTGCTGATTTTTCACCCAATTTTTATTATTTTTTAATTCCGATTACAGAGTATGGTGTACAATGGTGTTTATCATATTTTGAGAAAAGAACTTTTTTTTTATTAAGACCTCTGCAAATTATAAGCAAAAAACTTGGCGAAATTTGGGACTGTTTTTATAAAAACCTTCATTTCTCTACGAGTATACATGCTATCCTCATAAAAATGAACACAGTATATTACAATAAGTCACTTATTAATAATCTTGAGTTTGAATGCTTTCGCTACATTAGTTTTTACAGGGTTGTCCAAAAGATATTATTTCTTTTTCAATTCGTTGACGATTCCCTATAGGGTTTCGGGAAAAACATCTTCGCGGAAATATATGACCTATACTATATTGTTTTCACACCTGCAGTTTCAGGTTAATTCTTCGTGTATTTTTCTAGATATTTAACAAAACGTCTAAAATCGCAAGTGACCTGTCACCTTTGGCCATATAGTGTACATCTGGTGCAAGTCAATTTTATTCAGCAATGAAGGGCTTACGTCAATTTTGTCTACCAATCGGTATGCAGTGGATGAAATTTGTATAGGAACCTGCAAATCTCGCAGTACTGTCGACGGATTTGACATAATAAGGATAGGGAAAATTAAAAACGCGATTTCGTCTTAAAATAATTGTGGTCGTTGGTTAAATCAAGTGATCACTCTTTGAGTTAATAGTTAGATCGTTAATGTGAAGTAAAACCGACTAATCTTAGTTTAACTTCAGTTTTCGAAACTCAAGGAAAGCCTACTTTCTGTGTTATAGCAGTTAAATGGGTCGCCCAAACTGATAGAAGCTCTTTGTCGCTTACAGCTAACTCCAAGCAACGCAACACAACAGCGTGAATTTGCCCAGATATGAGAGATTTTATAAGGGATATAATCATACATACTCGAATGATTTCCTCTACGATTAAAACTGGCCAAGTAATAGCTGTTTAAAGTTGGAGTATATTTTTTGCTGCGAAATAGGAGTCATTCGCGAATGTAGTAGAAATAGAAATAATCGTCAGATATAGCCAGGAAATAGTTGAGAGCAAAATGAACATTTCAATCTAATATGAATGTGAAATCTACAATCATTCTGAGATATTACTGCAAAATATACAATTTGTATTGAACATATAAGAGGATAAAAATAATAGAGTTTTTGTTAAATAAAAGGATGAAAAACAACAGCCTCAATTCTTTACAAAATGATACATATTTTAAAATGCTGTTAGATTACACTGTCTTTCAAATTTTGGGTTGTGCCATGTTTTTAGCTTTTGAAAATTGATTCTTATGTATTTTTTAGCGCTGAATCCGAAAATGACCTTAATTTTAAAACATCACGTCAGGATTTTCCTCGAATCGCAAATTTCAAAATTAAAAAGCTCAAAGTTAAAATTGATTCTCCCTCCCCTACCAACCTCATTGGACCCTTGAGCTGTTTAGCTGTAAGAAACCCAGTCAAACAATTGATAAATTATGGAATGAAATAAAATTAAAGTGAATAAAAAAGTCTTACATGTATTTTATGCTATGATATTTTTCTCCATTTTTTAACCTTGAAATTTACGATTTGCGAAAAATCCTGACATGATGGTTAAATGTGAAGATAAGTTTATTATTCAGCGTTAAAAAATACATAAAACGTATTTATAAAGGTTAAAGACACTATAATAGCACGTTTATGTTATCTAATCTAAAACTTTTTCCTAAAATTTTTGACGGTAATCTATCCGGCTTTTTTTGTGTTATCCTCTAATATAAGTATGTATGAGATGGTAAGCGTCGAAAATAATAATAATATTACATTGTCATCGGATTTAAGTCAGTATGTAAAATTTAACTTCGATCGGACATTTAAAAGTGAGTTAAAGTTCGAGTACAAATTTTAAACTGGGAAGACGATCGTTGCAAGATAAATAAAATCTTATAAAAATAACATAATTTTTGTTAAAAGAAATCCTAGCCTCACATCCTTACAAAATAAAACATATGTTAAAATACAATTATTTTAACTTATCTGAAACATAACTAATAAAAATTAACTCAATCGTAATAGTTGTACGATTTCTTACAAAGCGCAGATACCTTGAAATAAGTTTAAATACTATATATACGACCCTTGAAAGCGTGGCCGAAATCATCTGTTTTAAAATGCAAAAAAGTGGTGTAAGTCATGCATTTCAAATTCATAACTCGGTCAATTTGAATGTTAGATGAATGGGACTATTTTTGTCTTACTTGTTAGTGTCACAGTAAATTTTTACTAAATATCACTTATAGGACTGGGGACCGTATAAAAATTTAAATTTCGTAATTTTTTAATAAATGTTTTTCTTGACTCAAATCGCTTTAAAAATAATTCTTTACCTTATTTAAACCATTTTTGTAATTGGAAGTATGCATCTAGGACCAACGGTTGCGAAAATAAAGGTCAGTTAGGTTATACGTGGACACCCTGTATACTTAATACAGGTATAAATGTTATCCATAGCATAGTTTCTATTTCCATACGATTTTTCCTGAAATGGCATATATTAACTAGTTAAAGGTGTTTTTAGTAACAAAAATAATCTGTTTAATAATAAAAATGTGACTGTTAAATGGTTAAACAAATTAAGATCCGAAAACAAAACAGAATACATACATATACATAATCCATGCATAAATTTTATAGATGGTAGAGCTTGTATTTGCATTCCCGTAAGCAGATTTATTAACTAGTTAAATTAAAAAATTCTTTAGTAATTAAAATAATCTGTTTAGTCATAAAAAGGAGACTGTTAAGTGGTTAAACAGCATATGGATACGAAAAGAACACTGAATACATACCATATGCATATTAGATGTAAAATTTTATACACAATCCAATTTGTATTTGCATATACTTTTTCCTGCACGCAGATATAAAATATAATTTATTTTCGTGATAAAAATCTTGGAAGTTAAAAGAAAAGTTTTTAATCAATGCTGTTGCTTTTCTTCTGAACGAAAGAATATGTATGGGAGAATAGGGAAAAGAACTGAAAAATGACGTGATTATAACGAAACGCTTTTTTTCAGAATCATAACTCATACTTGAAGAAAGAGTTGATTAGATTTCCCGGGCATCTCATTGAATGTTAACGTTTTACAGCAAAGAATCTGGGAGGTTTTCTCCGATTAAAGGAAAATACGTGCATATAGTAAATTTATTTCAAACCACAGGTTTAGTTTCAGTCTTTTTAGAGAAAAAATGTGACTGCTCGAATATTTAAAATTTATAGATGTGCAGGTCATTTATTTATAGGTATGTTTGCTCGTTTTTTTAATTTTTCTAGATAATTTCACTGCTGTACCGCCCTTAATTTATATTGAAAAGTTTCAGGATGTAGCACAAGGGTTACGACAGAAGTACACAAAGCTAAGTACACGCGCAGTTACTTAGAATGCAGGGCCGTAGCCGTTTGTCTGGTAAAGGCAGAGTTTTCTCTTTAGAAAGACTTTCTCTCTCTCCGAATGCTCAAATGCGTTACCCCTCTTGGCTCCTCAGGATCGGGTATATGTCCAGCCACATTCAAATGATTTTTAAAAGGTTTGAAAAGGAGTTCAAGTAGCTAAGAATTATCACCACTTCAATGTTACGAACTGTCCAACACTTAAGATTGCTTCAAAAGTTACGAGTTCTTTAACGTCAGAAAGAACATTAAAAAGGAAATATATGGTCTCTTGAAAATAATTTATGATTTTACATCTGGATGGTGTCTGTCTTAACTTAAGAAGTTTCTCTTTTGGGAAGCCATTACAACTTCTTTATAAAATTTCAACTAATTAGTCATATTTGAATTAAAGAACTATGCACAAAATCTTACACTGCTATGCATTTCTCCACTCACTTTAAAATGAGGAATTTTAAAGCGTCATTAAAAAGATTGTACATTTTATCATATTACTTATTGTATTTGCAAAGTTACATTACGGTAA
The DNA here is from genome assembly GCA_963932465.1 of Maratus speciosus. Taxonomy (NCBI): domain Eukaryota; kingdom Metazoa; phylum Arthropoda; class Arachnida; order Araneae; family Salticidae; genus Maratus; species Maratus speciosus. The sequence continues at coordinate 295,322,131 of OZ010791.1, forward strand.
CACAGGATTTATTACTTTAACCCTCTAACTGTCTTGGAAAAGGGCAAAATTGTAATGTTGTTTTCTCTGGATTTTGTTTTAAATGCTAAAAAAAAATTATTCTTTGAACATTTTATAAAAAAACTTAATAACGAATATGAATGCAATCTTTGGAAGTATTAATCATTGTTCAGTGTATTAAAAATACATTAAATCAATAGAATTATATTACTTTAAATATTGCTTGTATTGCAGTGAAACCTGGAGCTTAGTTAACGTATTAACACGGTCTTGTCAGTGAGGGGGTTAAATTATAAATAAATTTAGGTTTCATAAATGTAATCTTTAATTAAAATACAATTCAATACTTGTAGCAGTAATTTGTTGTTATTTGTCCTTTAATCAATATATATGTATATATATATAATACCTTTAATCAAAATTTATCTGAAAAGTTCATATAACAATATTAACCAAATTTCTAAATTAAGATGGCACGTAACAATATTAAACATTAATTGTTATACTAAAACATTTATTAAAGTAAAGCTTAGTTGTAAAATAAAACCCACTTGGAAGTGTAAAAATATTGAGAGTCTAAAACATTTATATATATGGAAGATACCAAACGGAATAGAAATAAAAAGGAACTAATCACAAATGGAATAAAATGTAGTATAAAAATATAATGAAGTAATATAAAGATGACAAACAGAGCAGCATATAGTATTTAATCTTCAGTTGGCAAAAATACCACGTGTTGCTGACAAGTGCTTTGTTTAATATAACAGTTAGCTAAATAAGCAAAATAAAGCCTGTTATTTGCCAACATAACGCATTGAAATCCATAATAGATGAAGAAACATGAGAAAAATAAATAAAAATTGATTTAGGGAGAAACTAACAAATTGTACTCGCATATTTTCATAACATAAAAATAAATAAAAATTGTTTTATAGAGAAACCAACGAATTGTACTCGCATATTTTCATAACATAAAATACATCTTTCGACAACAGAATGAATGACATCTAATATTGTTACTTTTAAAGTTGGCGACAAACATAAAATACCTACAGTTAAATTACTTTTTGTTGATTAAAATAGTATATTTACATTTTTTTAAATTGAAACTACATAAAATACAAAAGAAAACTATATTTATATTTATTTTCCTATTTAATTTCTATGCATTTGTTCCAAATAATTATCCATTTCATCTGCATATATAGGAGTATATTATGAAAAGTCCACTCACACAAGACAAACAAATATGACATTTGGATAGGGTTACCGGAAAGCTCTACTTTTGAAAATAATCGCCAACTTTTTCCCCACCAAAAATGTGACTATAATGTTGCAATTTTTCAAAATCTAATTCATGGCTTCTTGAAGAAATTTTTAAACTTTTTCAATATTTTACTAATTTTCAATATTTTACTTATTATTTACTAATTTTTATTTTTTAAGGCTTTTCTTTAGAAAAATTCTATGTTAATAGTCCGATAAATGGTCTAGAAAATTGCATTTTCAGAACGTTATGCTGCTGTAAAAACAAGAAATATTATTTTAACAGAAAACTTTTTATCGATTCTCAGACTTCGCAATATAGGGCTTTAACCCCTTAACAGTGACATTTGTTTTGTTACAAAAAAATTAAAAATGAGGCTGGACGCCACTTTTTCCATACTAAAATATTTACCTTACTTAATCGAAAAATATCTGACAATCAATAAAGATAAATTTACAGTTACAAATTAGTGGTATCAAAATGCTTTTAATAACGAAGCAAGCAAAGTGTTCTTGCCCGAATCCAGTTCGGGGCACACTGTTAAGAGGTTAAAATGCACCAGGTCTCAATGCTAGGTGGGGGCAGCACCAAAAGTGGTTCCCTTGTTAGAGGTGTGGCGAACCTTTAAAGAGATTGAAGAGCTCATTTAAAAATACAGTAAACACTTTCAAGAAATTAGATAATCGGTATAATGCTAATGCCGTTAGGAGAAACTTTGTCAGTGTATTATCGTTTTCTGTGTAAAACAACTATTATTCATCTAAAGTTAGACAGTTGTAAAGCGTTGCGTTTCAAGCACCTCGTGACTTCCGACTTTGATTCACATTTTCTTTTCCATTGAATTCCATGGAGGGGAGTACTTTTCAGTCTGAAGCCTTTAATTATTTATATAAACACAAAATTTAATCGGTTGAAATCTTTCGAGTTTGTAACTAAAAATTCTATTAATTTTTGATCGTAAATACTTCATAAAGATTGATGACCTCTGTGAAATGTTTTACTTCGTTGGGTGGTAGAACTGAAAAATGACGTGATTATATGGGAGCACTTCTTTATACAAAGTCATAAATCATGGTTGAAGTAAGGGTTAATTAAATTTTCCGGGAATCTTATTGAATGTTAACATTTAAAACAGAGGATCGGAGAGGTCCGATTAGCAAAAAATACGTGAATATAGGAAATTTATTTCAAAATTGAGATTTAATTTCAGCTTTTTTGGAAAAATGTAACTAGCTGAATATTTAACATTTATAGATATATTCTGTATTTACATAGTAATATATGTGTAATTTTTGGGAATTTTAATAATTTGAGAAGTAATTTTACTGCTATATCTTTGATAATATCTACTCAGTTTGAAATGGTGAACTTGGATTGCATATTATATTACTTATTATATTGGAGAATTGCTGTAATTATTAATTAAATTTCAAGTAGTTATAAACTAATATAAAGTATTATCTGTACGTCATGCGAAATATAATCATGTTGTAAAAAGAAAGGGTTTTCATTAATAGCACTTGATTAATTAAGTCAATACTTTAAAAAAGTGCAATAGGTATGAGGCAAATGGATTATAGGAAAATACACTTTGTTAATAAAGTTATTTTTATGTTATCGTTGTTGGTTGTTAAAGTGACGAGCGAACACAGAAAGTTTGGGAATTTGTACTCTTGTTCCCGAAGTTCAAACGTTTACAGTTGCCATATTTCTTTCTCAGCTTCTTAATGCAATTTATTCCAACAAAGCTTAAGGACAAGTAACATTCAAAACTTTGAAAAGAAGATTGACTAGCTGAAATCTTTGTTGACTTATAGTATTAACTACAGTTTTTCTTCTTCTATTACCTTCGTTCCTTTCTCTTTTATTATATATAGTCATTAACATACTTGGTTTTTATTGGAGAGATATTTGCATTACGAATTTATTAGCGGCAACAAGCGATTTAACTAATTCCCATATATTTAAAGTAATAATGACAGAGATTGAACTAACATTCGTACCTTCTGGTAAACCTTTGTGTAAATTTTTAGTTCAATATAAAAAATATTAAAATTAAAATATTGATTTATTAATAAAAATGAGCAAAAAAAATATTTCTCATAAAATAATAGTAATATGTATAGAGACTCAACTAACGCTCATAAATTCTGTAAGGTCTTCTAGAAAATGTTCAGTCAAATATATACCAAATCCATGTTAAATTACCGATTCTGGTAGCGACAATGGATGATAAAAAGAAAAACTAATTCTCATAAATTCAAAGTTACTAATTACAGAGACTGAACTGGCATTTTGTACCTTCTGTAATGTTTTGTAGAAAATTTCTATTTAAAAATATACCAAATTTATATTAAATGTATATAAAAAAAAAACTTTGTGCTATTCGTTTTCGAAAGTTGCGCCTTGCAATCAGAGACGATTCTACTATCCAAAGGGGTATTACTCTGAGATGGGTATTTTCCAAAGTTCTACTTTGGTGTTTACTTGTACGTTGTCACTAAGATTGGCGTTCAGCCAAATGCAGCTAAACAAACTCCCCTCATCCCTATTTTGATAAAATCAAAACAGATCTGACGTATGCGCAAAAGCGCGGAGGGCTTTGCTTTCCGAAAATAAACTGTATCTATAGTGAATTTCTACTCAATAGATTTTGAAAAGGTGAATTAAAATGCTTTATGAGGAAAACTTGCCTTAGCCGAGATTCATGAAGGAAAATCAAAAAGAGAAATTTCGTGTAATTAACACACAGACTAAAATTAATTACTATACTTATTTTTTACGAAAGTTTTTCTCGTATACATATCCGCATCGGTTTTAAAATTATAAAGTATAAATATTTTTGGAAAGTTATTATAAATACCTCTTGTAATCACATTGTTTTGCTAAGAAATTTGGTAAAAATCAGAATAACAAGAAGGTTTTTCTATATTTGCAGATGTTAAAATAATTCAGAATTAATCAAATTCAATTAACATTTAATAAACGTACGAATGTCATAGATTCCAGTTATACATTCTCATTACTTAGAATGAGCAGATTATATCCCACTGGTACATAAGCAGAATGGTCATAATTATGTAAACATTCTCCACTTCAGTTATTTATCACTTTATTCGGATTAAGTCATCTGTTGCAAAAGGGTTTGCTTGTGATTTATGCATTCCCCAGATTCATAAATTAATGGGTAGAAATTCCGGAGAGTCTTGCCAATTACGGCACTAATGAGCAAACTTTCATGACAGATTTTCAGGAGATTTACACCCTCTGATCCAGCTCAAGTGGAAGCAGAAAGCAAGGATATGAAGTATCATGTTTCAGAATTAAGGATTTCCATTTTTAAATTAGTAAGTCAAACGGAAAAAATATAATCGAAGAGAAAACATAAACGTATATTTTTTCCTTAACACATTTAATTTTAAACACAATTCTTGAAGTTATTTGTTGATTGAGATACGAAACTATTAACAGAAATTCTTCGAACGATTTTCTCGATGTAAAACTTTGTAAGCTTAACCCCTTCGCGATGAGCTTCTTTTACAGAATTTTTAATCTTTTATCACCGGTTTTCCAAAACAGAAATATTTGTATTATTAAATCGGGAAAATGCGCCCATTGAATAAAGCAAATTTTGAAATAAAAAATCTGAGCATCTTCTGCACCACTTATACGTGTCGCTCGTGTCTCCAAGGGGTTAAATGTCTTGTTATGTCTTCTATGATTACACTTTTTTATTAACTCAACCCCATTTTGGTATGTAAAGATTAAATTTCGTAATCGATTTTTACCAAATTCTTTATATGCTAAAATCAGAAAAATTACGCTCAGAGATGTATTTCTCACACTGTTAAAAATTTGCAGCATTCTGGCAGGTCATTTGACCATTTTTTCCGAAAAAGGTTACACAACCGTGAATTTAACACTATTCTGACCATATTATTGGCCATTTTATGTTCAGAATATAGTTAAATTATCGTTATGAAACTATTTTTTCAAATAACGGTCGAATGATCTGCCAGAATGCTGCAAAATTTTTAACAGTGCATGACCAAACAACATTTTCATAATTTTAGAACTTAAGTATAAATTAATACGTTAATTTTAAGTCATTTTGCCATTATCCAGCCATAGGTGATAAATCGGAAGATATTTCTCTGAAACTTGTACAATTGCATATCAGTTGAAGCAACAGAAAATTTAATTATGTGTTAATTTACGCTTAACAAATGTCTATCAAACTGCAAAAATGAAACATTTAAAAGATTAACAGAAAATAAATTATAAATCAAAAAATGAGGAGTGTGATATTAAAAAAAAATGTGTTGTCAATTAACAGTTTAATATTAATTAACTTACGGTTATATGTTGAGAAATTAATTTAGAAATCCTAAACAGATACTTTAAATAAGGTTTCCTTTTTTCTTTCCTGTTCCCCTACGTTAAAAAAGAAACAGAGCAAAAATTATATATTAAAAAAAAAGCCATTTGCCTGTGCTTTCTATGAAGCGTAAAAAAGCCCTGAATTTTCCATAATCGATTTCGGGGTCCATAACCACGCCAAACGTATATATTGTGACGAAAATTTTGGGATATTTAAGAATTGCAGTCAAAAAATTTGGCGTGATTTTCAAAATGTACAATGAATGCTTATAAAAAAAAGACTGAAAAAAAAAATTCAATTTTTACCCGACTGAAAAGAAGGGTTATGTGTTTCACGCGTATCTGTGTATGTGGATTTCTTTATACCCTCGAAACGTCCCAACGGCTGGATGGATTTTAATGCATGAGGTCTCTATCAATTCGTCTTAATGGCCCAATGGTTATAGGTTAGGTTTTGTTTTTATAAATTCAAAATAGCGGCCGTAAAATACAAAATGGCGGTAGAGGCGAAAAAAAAATTACGCATCCTATTGAGTGGCATATCATTGGATAGGTCTTTCAAAATGAAGACGATGTTTCATTGACTATTTTACAGTCAGAAGTTCCGTTAAAATATTATACAACCTGGAAGTTGTGTATGTGGGATCTCTAGCTTTACTGCAACTCCAACCATCATAGATATCTATAGACCTCATCAAAACAGTGTTTACAGATAGGAACTAACAATTAAACACAACTTAAATGTCTTCAATACAAGTAAATAAAAAAAAAATAGGTAAGTAATATAAACAAGTAATATAAAAAAAAAATATATAATTTAAGTCACTTCTTACTTAGGTCAATAAGAGAATTTTTTTCCTCCCCTTCTTCTTTCCCCTTGAGTGTCGCTTAAAATGCCTTGATCAAGAAGAGGGCTCTCTTGATTATTGAAAATTAATTAATTAAATTTAATTAATGAATTAATATTTGAAAAAAACTGGATTAACATCAACTGGATTAACATCAACTGGATTAACATCAACTGGATTAACATCAACTGGATTAACATCCACTACAAGTTTTAAAAAATTCATTTGAGCTTGATTGGATGAATAATAAGTATTTTATTAACGATTGAAAATTTGAACAAGATATATATAGCGAGAGTGTGAGCTAATAGTAGGAATTGAAAAAAAAAATAGTTTCACATTGATGAGAAATAATTAATTAGTTTGCAATCGGGTATTTTTTTATTTTTCTTTTTAAACTTAATTGTTTATTACTTTTATACTTATTTTCTGTTTTTTTAAAAAATAGAATATTAAGTCAGTAATTTGGATTAATTAAACGGGAATTTCTTATCATTTTATGGAATAAATGAAATTTAATAATATCCAAAATCGAGCATTTTACTTATAAAGACTGGCGTTGCATGAAACATTAATGAGAAAATTTTCATTTCAAAATTTTATTTGATTAGTTTCTAAAACTTTTCTCCAACATATTGCAGAGAAATTTTCAATGCCTCTTAGACAAAATACTTATGAATGTTAAAATGAAAACATTTTTTAAAAACAAGATTTCCTTTTTGGTACATTTTTTGAATTTTTTCCCTTAATTTGGAACATTTGTAAAAAAAAGATGTAAACCATCGACCAAATTTAGAAAGATTTGTCCATTTTATACAATTCATGTATTTAAAAATAATAACCTATGTTATAAAGCAGAAACTTTCCTTGAGTTATACGGACGGTTTATTGACTGTGGTAACGAGTTGTGATATATATATATATATATATATATATTTGTCAAAGCTAATTACACCTAAACATCACATAAATTTCATTTTAAACAATCGAATAAGGCGGAAATTGTACTTTCAAATGTACTTTGTTTGAAAATTGCATCTAACTTTAATGATTTTTTGTGCTGTTTTTAAAATAATTTTCAAATATAAACCTCTTTAAAATCAATATCGCACACTACTCAATGATGAAGAAAATAACCCATTTGTACTTAAAACAACATAAATATTTCAGCGTTTGATTCCGGGTAATATTCCACAACGAATAAAATTAACATTTCATAAATAAATAAATAAATAAAATAATATAAATGAAAAACAAATTTAACACATGTGCAGTCGAAATACTCTCTTAAGTACTAAAATAATTTCTTCCAAATAATTTATTTCTTTTATTTGTAACTCACCATTTTTATATAAAATTGCTGCATACAAGATTTACTTTAAATGTGCCGTCGAAGTTTGTACGGATAAATACCTAGAAAAAGAGATTAATTTAATTAAACAGATTGCTATCGAGAATAGTTTCCCTCCTCAGTACATTAATAGATTAGTGAATTAAGCAAAACAACCAAGACAGAAGAATGAATTAAGATTAAACAAGTTTACTTATTGCACGTTTGGATATTTCCCACAGCTTTATGCAAGAATGAGGTATGCATAATAGTAATAATAACAAAATATAATAGCATAATATTAATTTATTAGTTAAACCTCCAACAAAATTGACAGAATTGATTCACAGTAAATTGATCGAATTCCAGATTATGAAAAAGCAGGATTTTACATAATCCCATTCGGCACATAATATCAAAAAAGTTTATTCTATATTGGTATCACATCTCGAAATTTTAAAGAAAGGCTAAAAGAGCACTTATCTGATAGCAAGTTTAACAAACCAAGTACAGCTTTATCCAGATTGCATCAAAAAGAAAATATTAAGATAAACTTCGAAAAAGCTAAAATAAGGATTTCAACATCTAACCATTACTCTTCAATAATCCGTGAATCCATTGAGATTTTACGTGGGAGTGATACTGTTTGAAATGAAGTCCTTTGTTATGACATTCCCCCGATTTGGTTCAATATCTTGGGTGTTTCAAGAGCGCCTGAAAATGTGAATGGATCTTTTCACCCCCCTTTAGAGCAATGGACTGAACTTCGCTTGCATATGCGTAGTATTTTGTTTTGTTTTTACGTACGTTTTCTAATCTAATGAGTCATCTTTCGCTTTTGAATATGAACGCGTGAGCGTTCTATAGATCTCAGGGTTATATTAGCTAATACCTTTATATGTTTTAACACCTTTTAAGAAATTATATGCATCTTTTAATGTTTGTAAAAAATCTATTATATTTTTCAATAAAAAAAAATGGTTTTCGCCTATGTTCTGTACGCCAGGCAGTACTAGCTGCTACATGGGAAACCCGTTTTGAAAACTCTGGTAATAATAAGAATTAAATGATTTGAACTGATGTTGCGGCTTAAAACATATTTTGTCCTTCTGTAAAAATAAATATATTTTTTCTGCTAGTTTTTACCTTTTAATTAGACTCTTGTAAGTATATATCGCACCCTTACTTCAAAAGTGTCACAACTCAAAAATTGGTTTTTTGAGTTATGGCTGCCTTTCTATTTGCTTTTTACGCCTCTACCAGTCACCTAAAGTACCAGATAGGGCACTGAAAAACCAGCCACCAGGTAGCAGTTGTGTTTGCAAGAAGGCTGATAACTCTTCCCAGCCCGAAACACTTTTTTGCATTTCCTGAAAAACGGAATTTTTTGAGTTATGCAACTTTTGAAGCAAGGGTGCGATATATAATATCTTTGGAATTCAAAAACACCTTACAAGTTCGTATAACAACAATGAACGAATCTTATTTAAAGATGGCATGCAATAATGTTTTAGGTTAATTGTGATGGTAAAATATATATATAAAACATATTAGTAAATGGAATAGTATTTTATGAATCATAAATTATCATTAAGAAAATAAGAATCAGAAATAAATAAAAAGGAAATAAATTGGAATAGAAATGGAACATAGAAATATGATTATGGAAAATGAAAAAGTGATACACGGACGGTTGATTATCAGTCGGCAAAAGAACATACACTGTATACATGTGTATATATTGATATTCATTTCCATTAGTTAAAACATACCGTAACCTCGCAATAGGTCAAGTTTTCGTAACTGAAAAAATAAATAGCTTCTGGTAAAGGGACATATTATTTCTTCAATAATTAAAAGAGTTTATTTCAAAACATTTATTTTATTTTATTTTTTTACAGCCGATGACAAGTATGTACCAAATACTTATTTGCATTGGTAATATATAATTAACCCTGTATGTTTATTTAACTCGGATTAAAGGCGTAAAGCCAACAAGATGAAGAAGTGTCCAAGTCTGTAATCGAACCAGGATCATTGCTATTATGCGCCGATACTCTACCACTCAGCTACCCGGACTGTACCAGCTTAGCACTTCTCACTCTTATTTGTTGGCAAGGCTGTAACCACAACACACGATGGAATATTTTTTGGGCCAATTTTGAAGTAAACACGAAACGAAATCTAGCTTCATTGAATCTGAATGAATTTGCTCGATGTTAGAGTGCTGCGTAATATTTCCAAGTTTGATTCCATGTTATGACACAATTTCATTCAGTTCGCCTCTGATCCATGTTGAATAAAAATTCAGTAATTAAAACTTCAAATTACTAATAAAAGTTTTTCAAATTACTTTATTATAGGCGTCTGAAATGTTCTACAAAAATTCCCTAAAATTATACGAATGTATATAATAAACTAGCCTAAAATGTCTTCCATCATCATAGAAAATAGAGTTAAATATGTGTTCTCTTTCAAATGCAGTTACTTTGTTTTCCTTAAACAATAATGTTTTAATATATTCTTAGTAATAATTATTTTTACTTCACCTTTTTTTTTTCGCCACGGTATTATTACTTTTATTGACTATTTTAATGTTACTTTTATGAATTATTGCACATATTTTAGAGGACCCCATAAAAGCTTGAATTCTTTAGTTTTATTAGAGAAAAAAATAAGAAAGAATTAGCATAGTGAACCATAGATTTATGATTCTTTTTCTTACAGAATTTGCTCTTTTAATTCTTAAAAAAAATAATTTATTTATTGGTAATGATAGTTTAATTTCATGATATCTTTCAATTAGTACATCATGCAAATTGATCGTGTAGTGACGAATATTCTAATCTGTTAGTAATCCAACCGCGTAAATGATTTTGAACTGGCATAATATTTCTCAAAGAAAAGTATTTAAAATTAAATATTTCAATTATCTTTTTAAAAAAACAATAAAAAGGATTGAGCTTTTTTACATTAAAAAACAATCAATGATTAAAATTTTCGTAAAATATGTAAGCATTTGTTCATTTTTTATGCATAAATTTTAAAAAACGTAAAAGTGCATTTAAGATATTGAATAACAATTACTTTTATTGCAGCGTTTTTATACAGAAAAAAATATCCCGTTATTTTACAACAGAAGATTATTAAAATAAGCATTTTTTAATGTATAACCTGCATAGATTATAGACTAATAATTAGGGAACCTGATTTATATATATATCTGTGTGTATACAAAGATTAATATTTTTAGATTGTGCCTACAAATAAGCCTTTCCTACATTACAATGCAACTTACAACTATTAAACTATAATCATAACAAGTTCTAGCTGAAACAAAATTATCGCAACAATCATCTGTCAAGAATTTCAAAATCGTACTTTATTTCTTTTATGTGTTTTTATTTTATATTAATTTCATTTCCTTCATTTCTCCTTTTAATTTTTTATTTTTTTGTAAAGTATGACAGTCCCATATTCAAAAGTCATATTTTTTTATTTGGCTAAAACATACAGATTTTATCTGTCTCTTTTCCTTTTATGACAAAAAATTCTGTTTTCTGTAACAAAATTTTGAAAAATGTGTCATGCGTTACACCGATAAATAATTGTAAAAAAAAAGAATAAAAGAACATTAATTTGGCATTTTGAAACTATTACTTAAAAAAAAATATTTTTTGTAGTAGTAGCTAAAACTTGTATTTAGCTTGTTAAACTCAGAAATGACACATACTTTTCTTTATCATATTACAAGTAGATTATTCTACTTATATGCAAATTAAAGAAAGAAACGGAGCTTTAAATGATAATATATATATATATATTACTTTTTCTCTATTAGAGAAAAGTTCTAAAAATTACAAATAACAAATAAAGTAAGTGCAGATTAAGAATTTTTAATTTTGTAGTTTTGTAGTAAGGGAAATGGATTTTTAAGCAATTATTTACAAATTCCTATTTGTCTTCATCTATTTATACATTTCTGTACTTTGATTATGGGCAAAATTAGAACACATTTTTAAAAAAATTTAAATTTACCTTTTTTATTCATGAAGATATTCATAAAGGACATTAAAGCAAGTTAAAAAAGAAAAAAAGAAAAGTTGTTTGATTTTCATTTTGACAAATATACTCTTACTATTGGGGTGAAAGTAATTAATGAGCATTTTTCTTGTTTTTTGAACGCTGCCCATTGATTGAAAATGGTTCACGACAGATTTTTGATCACCATTTATCTGGCCATTTGACGTTGTTTTTCGTAAAAAGGTGTTCAAGCACACTTCAGGTAGCACAATGTGATTCATCTTTGACGTCAAAGTTTCAATATTTGAACCGCAATAAAGAAAGTAGTGCATTAAATAATTGCTCCTTCTCTATGCCCAATGCAAATTTCACTATCAGCTTCGATGGAACAACCCCTCGAATAAATGTAAAAAAAAAAAAAGAAGAAAAGAAAAATCGTGTCCAAAATGTTTTGTCAATTTAATACCCCAATATAATGATCTGAACTTACACATAAATCAATAAAATTAAACTCGTTGGAAATTGTACGTAAAACGTGGCAAATGATGTGCGTTCTTACTATAACTAGTTTTCTAAATATTAAGATATTGGTGCAATTGCTATTGCACTCACTCTTATGCAGAAATTCATGAATACAAAATTTATTACAATTATGTATTAAATTTCGTAATACGGAAATAATATGATTCCATATTAAATAGGATGTAATCCCCATGACAACCTAGAATCCTTACCTATCATGGGATATCACTAAATTAATTACGCATGATAAGATTTAGTTGAATGAAGAAAATTTTTTTTATCTTTTCAAGTTTTGATTTGATTTTCATAAAATTTGAAACTTCTCGTTAAAACTGTGCAACGATTATATATATTAAATTTTAAACCATTCGGTTCAGTAATTTTTGCGTTGTTATATGCGAACAGACGGACGGACCACATGACGACTATTGGTACTTCGTATTTATATAATTACGAACCCACCTAAAATTCAAGCCATTTAATTTTGTACCTTGTTTCATCTTAGATTTTGGCGAATAAATAAGGCAAAATTGACTATTAAATTTTAGTGGTGATATTAAAATTGATTTTTGCACAATCAGTTAAAATATATACACAGACGTGTTTTTACATTTGGAAATTTAAAGGACTGGATGATGAAAAAAAATAACTAAAAAAGGTTTTCATCAGGATACAAACGTAAAAATTTACAGCTATGCTGTTGTACTAGGTTGAATAGATTATACCCCCTTTTATAAAACAAAAGTGATTTTATAGAAAGTTTAGTACCTAACATGACCTTTTCTTTTAATGATTGAGGTAATTATCTTGTTTTTCCGCACACTTAAATTACCTCCAGAACACGCTAAAATGAAAAATTGGAGTACTGTAACAAAAAACTACGGGATCTGTATTTAGAATACACGAAAGTCAAATTGATTTTTGCTCAGCCAGTTTAAAAATATATACGGATGTGTTTATACACACTGAAATTCAGGGTCCTTAATGATGGAAAAATAGAACTAATTAAAAAAAATCAGGGTACATACGAAAATATTAAAAAATGACATTAAAATCCAGAGCGTCCTAAAAGTCTCCGTACAAATTCAAAAATTGATTACAAAAAGATAATAGGCCTACAGCAAACATAATTACAACAGTACATAGAGTAACTCAAAAAGTTTTTTGCTACGACCTTAGTATATTTCTACATGAGATCCTTTCGTTGCACGTGACGTTTCCATGCGATGAAGCATTTCAACTGCAAATTCGAAGCGTTTCGCATAATCATCAGTTTGTAACGCCTGCACAATCTGAATTTTGTTGGCTGAAAGTTACAATCGTTTATGAAGCACTCTGTAGTGATCCCGTATCCTGTGTTGCGATTTTTGACATAATAAGCTCTTGCGATGCTTTTTGAATTGATTTTACAGGGGTCCTAGAAAATGTTCCACGTACTCGTTCCGCACCTGTTGAACTGCTTCATCGCATGGAAACGTCGTGTGCAACGAAAAGATATCATGTAGAAGTATACTAAGATAGTAGATAAAAGCTTTTTCAGTCACTCTATGTACTGCTGTAATTATTTTTATGTAGATCTATTATTATTTTTGTAATAAATTTTTGAAGCTGTACGGAACTTTTGGGACACCCTGTACATTTTGTAAAATATCTGACATTGGAAATGAATTTGGGAATTATCAGAAAGTCAAGGACGTCGTCCTATGACAGTGCAGAAACTCAATTGCTAATCCCCTTGTAATCACTTATGTTTATTCAGTATTCATAGTAGGCATTGCACTTTCGAATCAAGAACTTTCTTGCCGACGGTTTGGTCTATTTTTAAAAGCACATCATCGCTTTCTGAGTGTTTCGGTAGTTCTTCCTTATCTACGATATAACGGTTTCAAAGTTTTTGGCTGTGATTAACACTGCTTATGCTTAGTTGAAAATTTTTCATTGTGAATGTGGGCCATGTTTAAAATTAGAAATAAAAATCTCGGAGATATTATAAGAAAGAAAAATCACAAACGATAATACATGCGTAGTTGACTTTAAACAAATTACAGTCGATTCTTGCAACAGCAATAGCTTTAAAGATTTTCAAAATGTTTACAGAATCATTGTTACAATAATTCACTTATGTATTGAAAATGAAAGAAAACGCATTAAGGATGTTTTGTATGTTGCTTTTTTATAATTATGTTACTATGATTTAAAAGTACATTTATCTCTTTACTGCGTAATGCTTAATTTAGATGAATTTGCGATGTCATATTTTCACTAACATATTTTTGGTTTAAAGATCCCGATTTCCCCCAACCCAAAGATCCCAATTTATGAATGCCCCCTATTTTTGATGATTGAGTGGTATTTTATGTAGTATCAAAAAGTGGTATAAGTTAGTCTTTTTACCTTATTTTAAATCAGATCATTTTAAAAATACAAGTATGCAGTTTATTGTACCGATTTTTTGGAGCAAAAAGAATATTTCTAATGAACCAATTTTGGCTACGATTGAGGAAGGTGGCAGGTGCATATTAAAATATAAAATGTTGTAACCGCTTGAAAATAATAACCGGACTATTTCATTAGAATAATCTTGTTTCATACATTATTTTGAAAATCATGCAATTTACATTGCCTACTTATCTGCAACAGGCAAAAATTGAAAGTGATTTTGAACCTTTTTGGGACATCCGGTATGTACACTGCTGGCCATTAAAATTGCAATACCATTAAAGAATGAAGATACAAAAAATATATTTATTATACGTAAACAGTATGGAATGAAAACAAAATGATTAAATTTATAAGCAGTTTAGGGGTTTACCAGGGTGAAAAATTAGTAGAAACAGCTGCGAACCCTGGCACCTAAAACGGCCCTTACAGGGTTAGGCATGGAATCGAATTAGGCTTGGATGACAGAAACGGGCAACTCATTCCATGCTGCTTCAAGTCTATGCCACACTTCATTTATCGTATTAGCTGGAGAGAGGTGGCGGCCCAGTCTCTCTGCAATCCATGACCAGACGTTTTCAGTGGGTGACAGATCTGGAGACCGTGCAGGCCCGGGCAATAATCAAATACCCTGTGTATAGAGGAAGGTCAGAACACAACGTGCAACATGTGGTCTTGCGTTATCTTGCTGGAATATGGCGTTTGGCAGGTTTTGAAGATAAAGCACAACCACTGGACGTAAGATGTGAGAAATGTATAGATCTGCGTTCAAATTACCGTCGATCCGAACTAGAGATGAGCGTTTCGTGTATCCAATGGCTGCCCAAACCATCACACCAGTTGTAGGGCCCCTATGCCAATATAGAATGCTAGAAGGCGACGAGCGTTCTCCTCGGAGCCTCCAGACACGTATACAGTCATCAGAATACTGCACGCAGAACTGATACTCGTCTGAAAAAATGACATTATGACATTTCTGTATCCAGCTTTGTCATTCGGCGCACCAGTCTCTTTCTATGCTGCATTGTCAAGGGAAGCCGCAGTAATTGTCGCCGTGCTGACAGTCCACGCTGCTGCAAACGTCGTCGCACCGTACAAACGGATACTCAGCGTGCTGCAGACATGCCCCTTTCCTGACTAATGGTCCGTTATGTGGTTGTATGGTTTTGCAGGGCCAACCTCACAATATGTCTGTTCTCTAGGCCTTTAGTCATGGGAGGGCGCTGAGATTTTGCATGGCGTTCAGTATGACCCCCAGCAAGCGATTGACTCCATATTCACATGACAGTGGTTGGATTTCGACTAGTGCAACGGGCGATATCACGGAACGATAATCCACACTCTCGATTAGCAACGATTCTGCCTCTATCGAATTCCGACGCATGTTGGTAAGTATTTCTTCTTATTATTCGAGGCATTACACGATATTCTAAGCAAACGCCGACCTTACAAAGCGCTTTCCGAAAGAGAAATCCACAGCGTAACTTTTATTTTATGCAGTACTTCAGATGTCGTTTCTCCCTCCTGCATCGTCTAAATGCGTTGAAATACTAATCATTTGCATATTTCAACCTCTTTTTTCTTTCATGTAATTTTGACATTATTCAGATCATTCCTTCTTGGTGTTGCAGTTTTAATAGCCAGCAGTGTATATACAGGGTGCAATATGTTATCTATCGCCGACTTTTAATTTCTCAACCGCTGGTAGTAGATATAGAGTTCCAATTACAAAAACGTTTCAAATGAGGTAAATATTCATGTTGTGGCATTATTTAAAGTTAAAAATTAATTTTATAAAAATTACAAAAACTAACTTTTTATACGGTGCCCCAGTCCCTATAGTTGTATTTAGTAAAAGTTTGCACATATCATAACAGATATAACACAAAAAGTTTGACATCTGTACTATAAAAATTGACACAGTTATTAAATGTCAAAGTTTTAGATTTTTGCGCATGATTTTGTCTTTCATTGAGGGATCAGTTAAAAATGAATTAAAGTAATTCGAGGTCAAAATCAGGGTGCACTACCCTTTTTACGGCGAAACCACCTTTAGCCGGTATCACCAAAGAGGGTTATTTCAGCTAAAAATTTGAGCTGACTTTTAGGGGTCGTATATAAAGTGAAGGATGAAATATTGAAATTAAACAGAAAAATAAATATCAATTTATTATAATATCACAAAATGGTCTACTAAAAAAAATGAATACATCAAACGCCGGAATCTAATAGAGATACTGCTCTAAGTATTCTCCATTGGTGGCAATGTACAATGAATGCGTGACAGTACTGAGTTCTGGACACGTTAGAGTATAGCAGGTGTGTCCAGAACTCAGTACTGTCACGCATTCAGTAGTGCGTTGCCACTTTTATCTGGCGCTTGATGTAATCCTTTGTTTTAATAGTAGATCGTTTTCTGATATTACTATAAATTGATATTTATTTTTCTGTTTAATTTCAACATTTCATCCTTCGCTTTGTAAACGACCCCTAAAAGTCAGCTCAAATTTTTAGATGAAATAACCCTCTTTGGTGTTACCTGGATTTGGCGATACCGACTAAAGGTGGTTTCACCTTTAAAAGGATAGTGCACCCTGATTTTGATCTCGAATTACTTTAATTCATCTTTTAACTGACCCCGCAAGGAAAGACAAAATCATGCACAAAAATCTCAAACTTTTAAATTTAATAACTGTGTCAAATTTTTAAGTACAGATGCCAAACTTTTTGTGTTATATCTGTTATGATATGTGTAAACTTTTACTAAATATAACTATATGGACTGGGGGACCGTATAAAAAGTTAGATTTCGTAATTTTTATAAAATTAATTTTTAACTTTAAATAATGCCTCAACATGAATATTTACCTCATTTGAAACGTTTTTGTAATTGGAGCTATATGTCTACTACCAACGGTTAAGAAATTAAAGGCCGGCGATTGATAACTTATTGCACCCTGTGCATATAATACCTTTCAAAATCAAAAGGTAACTAAAAGGTACTCTTGACAAAACCTGACAAAACCTCTAGAGTTTGGATGACATACTTTTAATTTATAAATAGAATCTAATATCAAATGAAATAATGGTACAGGATTCTATAAATATGATATTAGCTGAACTTGAAAGTACGAGGGGTGTTCAAATGAAAGTGATTCAGGTGTGTATCCATGAGAGGACAGAATGAGATAGATACATATATAGAAACAGCAATATTTAATGAGTGAAATGCGCGTCTCATTGCTTAGGAAGGTTACGAATTCGGTTAGCGAAGAACGTTGATCATAGAACCAGTTCAGAGCTGAAGCCTTTACGTCCTCGTCGAAGTGAAATCGTTAACCCCTTAGACTTTTCTTCATTCGTCCAAAGATGTGATAGAATGTCAATGTGCGACCGTTGCTAAACATTCTCGCCCACCTCGTCACCGTAGACTTTGACACACACGTGTCACATTACACAGCCAGAATTCTGCAATGGATATCCACCGGCTTACACTCTTCCACTGTTAAAAACTTAATTACAGCTCGCTGATCCGTTTTGGATGCAGTTGCATCCACAAGAGCCATTTTTAACTGAATGCCACGTCCTTACCAATGAAGTTATCGCAAATCTGCTTGCGCTTGCCCACGTGTGGTACATACATCTTCACTATCGCGTTTGTTTCACGAAAATACATTGAAAACTGTTTGCATACGACGCTTCGAATCACTTTCATTTGAACACGCCTGTTTTCTAAGTAGTAGGATGTGTTCTCTTCACCTGAGGAAAAAAGACAAGTTCTGTAGAAAAACTTTGCGCATTTATTAAAATTTTTATGGTTTTTTTAAGAAGTTCTTTTTATCATTTCACACCAGATTATTTAATTTATTTTAATGCTGAAAGCTAATTCTGAAAGCTCTAAACAAACCACATTCATCAGCGTTGAATACGTCTTCTTTCTTGTAATTCTCCAGCAAATCAGAAATCCATATTTTAAAGGAATCTACTGTTTTCATGTCAACTTCATGAGATTCTCCACTCAAAAATTTCTGAGAAATGTTATTTCTTTTCTTGAAAGATTCTAACCAGCCGTTAAAAGCAGTGAAATTTTCTACATTCAATGTTTTTGAAATCTCAGCTGCTTCTTGTAGGAAAGGTCCATTAATTCGAGCATTCGACGCATATTTTTGAACCATTCAACAGTTGCTTATTTACTTCAAAACAATGGTTTTTTCAAATTTTTTGACTCTTAGATTCATTTTCATTTTCTTCAAACCTTTGTAGATATTACGATTTTCTTTTTAAAATATTGCTCACACTAGTTTTATTGATTTAAAAATTTTCAGCTGCTGCTTTTTGACTATTATTTTAAAAAAATTCGAAAATTAAATTTTATCTTTTAAACACAACTCTTTATACAGTTTAGATTTTTTAGATTCAGATTAATTATTCTCCATACTTTAAGAAGAAACATCACTGCATTAAAAATAAAAACTTGAAAAATTACCAAAGCAATAAAAACAAGTTCATACAACTAAAACTTAATGTTAAATGCATGCAAACAGTACAGGGAAAGAACATGTGCAGGTTCATTCTTAGAATTTCTGAGAACATACGACAAATGAACCTTTTTTACTACAAATTTGAACAATCACAAAGTCGTCTCCTGAGATAAATGTAGTACTAACACTTGACTTATTTAACAAATGAGTAGCAGGTGCAAGCATTCCTATCATACGATCCTTTTATATACGCGGGGAAAACATTCCTCATTTCACTCGCAGCTAGAGAGAAAAATAGCAGGGAAAGGTCATCTTAGGCAGGTGCAACTATCGTTATAACATAGGACAAACTGGTAACTTTGTACATTAAGCAGGTGGTCACTGGTCACTATAGGAAATAAATTCCTGTACTTTTTTATGGATGAAAATAAAAATTTCAGCAAATGGTCACTTTAGTTTTTTAGTTTGAAAATTTTCGGCATGCAGAAAAATGGATGGTCACATTTGCAGGGTCAAAAAACATTGACAATGACCGACTATCTGGTCACTTTATACTATAGACAGATGGTGACATTACCGGACAATTGTCATATTATTTTATTGAGCACGGGTAAAATTTTGCAAAAGTGGTCACTTTAGCTAAGTGTTCAATTTACCAAAGTGGTCACTTTAGCAGATTCCACTGTATATATAAATACACAGTAAAATGAACAAAGTAGCTATATTGGCTCTCTAATAGAAGCTAATCAAATAGATATTTGTAAGCATAATTGGGTAAAAAAAATAAAGTGTCATATGCAAAATACACTGAAAACAATCATATATATATATATATATATATATATATATCTGTGTGTGTGTGTATATATACACTCAATCCCCTGCTCCCTTCGTGCGCCAACCCATGGACTTTCAACTGACTGTTTCACATTTGTTTCTAATTCATTTATTGGTAGAAACATATTGTAATCTAACATATCAACCAATTAAAATTTCTTGGAATTAGGAGCATTTTAAGAAATTTAAATTGTGTTTAAATGAAAACGCCGATAAACAGATTAAATGCATATACCTTGCATTTGTGTGTAACTATTTAATTGATCCTTTTGTATCTGTAGTAAATAGATAATTTGTATTTATTTCAATATTCATTTCCATTGCATTAAGAAAAAAGTTTATCTTCAAAATAAACGCCGAAAATATCTTCATACAGCAACATCCGGTATATCTTCATGAATGTAAATTTTGTACCAGCTTCCTTTTTAATTGATTTGCTGAAGGATTTTTTTCTATAGAGGACGAGAAGCATATTTTATTGTTTAGATTAATAACATGTTTTGCATCATATTAGACATGGATTTCCCCATTCACAGAAATATATAGCCTAAAAAAGAGAAAATTGCTATAATTTTTTTTGTTGTTTATAGAGCCGGACTATATCAGGATAAGATAATTAAAGATAATTAATCTTCCGTCTACCAGACGGGTCCATTGGACCCGACATGTACATTCAAAATATTTATTCAAACCAGAAATTTCTTCAAAACAAACTAAATGTATAAATCAGACAATAATAAGTTAAATAAACAAATTAAATAGTTTTAAGTAAAAATTCTGGTGTAGAATGTTTTTATAAAACTTGAGTAAAATTTCCGGTAGTTCTAGGGTTAAAGATAGGAATATATTATTCCTTTCTTTAATATCAAACTCTATTATCTGCATGAAATTAAAAGTATAACACTTTTAATTATTTATTGTTTAATTATATAAGATTAGTTTATACCTAACTGATGCAGAAAGGCACTTTTCATTAATATAAATATTTTGCTTATCATGCTGATGAATTTAATTAGAACAACATATTTACTTAAATTTGTGCACATAATTTTCAAACAAACTACTATAGTTATTTATTATTTGCACAAATTTTCACATCAGGAGAAGATTACAGGCGTTATCTATGTCAAATACATAATTCATAATAAAATTTTTACTCCGAGAAAAAACAGCCATAAAACTAAACTAGATGCAGATAGTGTAACAAAGTAGTTTTTCGAAATTCATATTTTAACTGATAAGCACTTAGATTTACATATAAAAAACAACTAAAAACATAGATGATTATTTTTATTTTACTATCTACGTCGGTCGTTCAATTTCGTTATCTTAAATAATGAAAAAAGGTGGTTTAGGGTATAACACCACAAAATAAAAAACAATAAACTGAATTCTTTTAAAAGCTAAATGCTTGTTGGGGTTCTTAAGAAGAGATACACTTGATAAAATGAGAAATTCAGAAGTTTTATTACACTTATGACGTATAAATATTTTTTAATATTATTATAAAAATATTCAAAGGTGTTTTCCTCGCAGCAATTTTCTTTTAAAAGTTTCAGGAAATCTTTACTGAATTTTTTAAGAACTGCAAAAATATTTTGTTTTAAAGCAATTCTTATATGAGGTTTTTGTAAAAAAAATTATTACTTTTTATTTTAAGAATGATATAAATAATAATAATAATCAATACTTTTGAAAGTGTTTACAAAATTTTCTTTACTGCAACTGCAAATACCATGTAGAAAAAAAATCAAATTTTAATTTGACTTGCCAATACTTGTTTTTTAAACTTTTTGAACGAAACTAAATACAAATATTACGTTTTACTACTCTTTGTTTGAAATATTTGTTTTCATGATGTACTAGAATATATATATGATGCAAATACTATTTTATTCATTTTTATAATTTATAATCACCATACACACACACAAATCTAAAGAAAATTCTATTTTGCTTGAAAGTAAACAAAAACTTCAGGAGTAACACCACGTTGTTGTCCTCAAATTTAAGTCTAGAATTTTGTTTTAAGAAATATCCAGTGTTTGTGAAAATTCATTTATGCAAATTTATTATATTATATATTAAAGTATAAAACTGTACATATGCATTTTTAAAGAAATGGTATAAATGAAGTGTAAAATGTAAATTTTCTACCAAACATTTCGTCACTTAAAAGTTAACAGAAAAGTGAGGTAATTTTTCTAAAATATTTATACTAATATAATGAAGAATGAACTCCTGCTCGACAGATTGCCTCATCAACGAAGAACTGAAACGACTAAAGTCTGAATCACGAAACTTGCACAGTAGATTGCTGTTATGACATAGGTACGCAATAAAAAAGGATTTTTGAAAGTCCACTCCGTAAAAGGGTTAAGTGGGGTGTCGAAAGCTTTACGTCATTTTTCCGTATCTGAACAAAAGTTTTAGAGAAGAGCGTAAAATTCAGCATAAGAAATATACTAAAAATCAGTTAAATATGTATTTTAACGATTTTAGAAATTTAACAAGTAAGGGGGTTAATTTTGGTGTCGAAAGTTTTCGTGCATCTCAACATATCTCAGTAGCAGTTTTAGGTATGAGCGTAAAATTCAGCATGAAAAATCTACTAAAAATATTGTTAAACACGTAGTTCAGGGAATTTAGAGCTATTTTATAGATTTTGTCGCCAACATCGGCTATGAACCCAATATGCGAAGAAAAAGCGAACTATACTCGAAAACTATTGCTTATTTTTGATTAGATGATTTGCATAAGATTTTTTCTAAGTAAAAGTTTTTTTTTTTAATTTCACACATATATATACAGAGCACGAAACAAAGCCGCGTTACTACGTCATTGTTATACTATTGGGTTGATTTTTCCCCTTTAGCCTGAGAAATCGTATAATTTTCTGTTTACATGCACCAAAGAAAATACACATTCTCATTTATAAAGCCAAGGTTTTTTTCTATGCATTGTGTCAAAGTAACTTCATTCTTTCCTAATTCTCTTTTAACGATTTATGTGCGGTAAGGTAGGCAGTTCTGTTAATGAAGATGTTATATTGTTGCATTTTTAATTATTTACCTGTAAGGTTTTCATGATTAACATGGCCAAAGCCATGTGGTTCATGCTAGTTGAAATAATATTTCGGAAAATCCTACGTATTTCACTATTGAAAACTGCAACGAATAATTTCCAAATATCAAGTTGATTAATTGAACAATGACGGAGGTAGAGTGTACACCTATTTTTAAAAATATGTTACATAAAAAAAAAGAACTGTCATTTTTGTTACACTGGGGCGATCAATTTGTATAGCTTCGAAATTGTTCTTTCACTTCCGATATCAATTTCTAATTAATAAAATATGATTTTCTAGTACATACAAAGTACTTTATGATTCAAAATATAATTTTAAACTGTTCAAAGTTCTGTTTCTCTTTAAAATTTAAGGCGATAAATTCCTGCGTTATGATAGTCTTTTTCGTAATACTTTTGATTTATATTGATCTCAGATTTTAAAACAGTCGAAGGTCGATGACTTATGCAGCTTGAATAGAAAACAAGAATAAAACGCAAGAGAATATATTTTTTCTTAACGAAGATACTCAGCATAAATTATGTTTTCACCTGTAGAATGCATACGAAATGATGCTTTTATGGTTTCAGCTTTATTCTGTTGCTTGTAGTTCAAATGTGTACGATCCGATCCTAATTCCGATTTTTGTAACTAGGTAACTAGGATAGCATTTCTTTTTTTTTATTACAGTGTGTTATTTGTGCTTGGAAATAAAATTATACCTTTTTCTGAATAATATATTTTATAAAGATTCGTTTTTCTCAATTATTCTAACAACATCTATCTTAGTGCATGGAGCATCAAAAAAGTAAATTTTGTTGGCTAATGAAAAAAACATACAAAGTGTATAGCAACAAAATCTTTTATTATATATTGAAGTACATATATTTGAATTTTTTCCACCATGACTGACCATACTACTAAGATTTTTATCTTAGCGATACACGATATTTTGTATCGACATATTGAAAAAACTGATGCCGACTTTGATGATAACCAACATAATTTGGCAGAATATATGTCTACATGTTTCGAAAGATATGTGTATCATCAACAAGAAAGCTTTTAAGTGCAAAAAGAGATGAATATCAGACGGGAAGGATTTGGACTATAGGATACACGAGAAAACGTCACGAAAGAGTCGTTCTCCCTGTTGTTCATCATAGACATTCATTCCTAAACTTTCGCACCCATGACCACTGAATCACTTGTCATTTTTTTTGCCATACACTTCACCAATTTGATGATAAGTTTGAACTGATGACCATCCTGTTCATTCAAAAACTGTATGACTGAGTGCATTCTGTGTACATCAGATACTTCGGCCGGCCGGAATATTATCGCAACAAACTACAAAGCGTCTGCCCTGCTCTCTTCCAACACATGTTTGTTTCTGTTTTGTAAATGTATAACAATTTTCCACGCAGGCGTACTCTTGCGATTGGAGATCCGTTTCTGGCATAAATTGTAAGCGTAACTTACTTTCTGGATATCATATGTATTTACCCTTCGAGCAACACATATAATCTATAATTTTTACTGCATTAAGGAATATAAAACGTAAACCAGAAAAGCAAAAAGAAATGAACCAACTGAAATAATTATAATGCAGCTTTATATTCAGTGTGAAAATTATGCAGCTTGACGAATGGCTGTGAATCCTATTAGGTATACAATAAAAGGAATTGGGAGCTTGAAACCTCGATTTCTTGTTTATATCTAGTTCCACAAAATCATTGTATTTATTGGGTAATTTCTGGAAATATCTCGAAAGGTAAAAGAAACTCAAACGATTTCAAGAAGTACTCTGAACTTTTTACAAAAACTATTAGCGTAATATATTTCATTTTAGGATTTTTACAATTTTACAAAATTAACAATATTTTTCCAATTATAAAAATATTAGTACACTCCATTATTGACGAGATTTCCTGTTGACATTTTCCTATCAAAAGTGTGCGAAATTTAATCAAAATAAATTTATATTAAGTTGTAGAATGACAAGCATTTCAGTAATGTAGCATTTTAACTGTATTTAGATTTTCAAAAAAGAAAACTAAAATATCCTAGCGGGCTCTGCTAGTAAACTTTTTTTCTGTTAAAATTGTTTTTTTCTTGAACATCAAAAACAGATTGCACTTAGAAAATTAGACATTGAAAGGTTCACATTGTTATGAAACAGAATTCAAACCTATTCATAAAATACTTTGTAATTGGCTAATATTTAAAGAAAGAATAGAGATTGATTTAAAGAAAGAATAGAGATCTAAGAGAAAGAATAAGAATCTCTTAGCGATCATTAGAAACATTATGCGTTCTTTTGAAACTACCTCCCATAACTAATAATAATATTTTCTGTGTTACTAGTGTAATATTGTTTTTAAAATCAACTAGAAATCAATGTTGTGATGAAAATGGCTTGCCATTTTATGCGGAAAATGATAGTAAAAGTCTTATAAAAATATTGAAAGTGTTTAGTTTTAATTCAAATTATAAATATTGATAAGGGCGTTGTGATTCATCTAATAATGCAATAACGAAAGATAAAACCAGAAAAATCACATAAATAATATTTTAGTATGTTTAACTGCTTTTTAAGACTTTCCAAAAAAGTTAAAAAGTGTTTATGCATTCATCTGGCCTGTCCCTTTGGCCGCCTGTCCACGTTCTAACTCCCGTAAATACACTCGTATTTTCCTGCAATTGATAAACCATATTTAGGGTCACCAAATAATGTTTCATATTGTATATGAAGTATGTGGGATAGCAGTTCATTTACAGGGGCACTCAAAAAAATTCCATTACATTATGGTATTTACGGAAAAATCTTTTGCAGGGTATTTTAATAAGATTACGTTGTTTCAAATGTATTGAAACTGATATAAATCACTGAATTTCACTAAAAGATGAATAGGGCATTCATAGTATTTGTCGTTCTTTTACAGGGACACACAAAAAAATCCAGTTACGGTACTCTCTTTGAGTAGTAATTGCTGGAAGTGCGTTTTAAAATTCGGTATGCGCTTTTAAATTTGTTTTGAATGTTTTGAATGTTACTTGTACATAAATTCTAAACCTCATATACACGGCTGCAGAAAAGAATTCACGTACCATTTTCAATATTAGCGTAAATTACTGAAGAAGAATTTCCAACTGAGGCATGTGTATTTATTAACTGAACTACATTTTGGCATGCATGTAATTAATGGATACAAATTTATATATCATACACAGGTCTGCTTAAAGAATTCGGGTAATTTTTCGATTGTAGATGGGGGCAGCTGAAATTGGGTTTTCAAATGTGCTATGCATTTCTATATGGTTAAATTATACATAATAGTTTAACTTATTAAACTGTGCAGTTTTGTTACATTATTCTGAATGTGTTGGAAAGTGATACGTAATCTGTGCTTGATGCATGATTTTATCTTACTTGCTTTTATGTGTTACATTATTTAATGAATGTATATAAAAATAATGATGAAAGATAATTTAGGATGAGCAAAGCTCAGGTAGCAATCTTAAAATGTAATGCATTTTCCGGTCTAATAAATGTATGGAAAAATTGTCATTCTATGTAATTATGTAATTATAAATGCGCAAAATACAGTTATAATGTTCAAAGTAGTTAAAATTAGCAAAGATTGTTCACAACTAAGACGAAATGTATGAAAATTATAAGGACAAATGCGATTTAGATTTCAAGAACGCTGTATTCTAAACTTTAGCGTAAATAGCAATGTTTCCATGAAGTTTTTCATTAAATCAGAAATCAATTATATATGTTAAAAATTCTTACCTCGGAATATTAAAGCAATAGCATCTAATTAATCACGACAATCTGTTACGTTTCTAAATGTGGAGAAATATCTTTAAAAAATTCCTAAATGCACATAAATATTTTTAAATTTTTTCTAACAAAAGTATGTATTATTTTACATTTTTCGGTTCAGAATACAGTTTCTCTATAGTTTCTTGTTCTTACAAATTTCCTATACCTGGCATAAGCATAAAAAATATTCCAGGCATATCGCCCGCCGTTAACGCCTTCTGAGCAACAAGTAAATCTTGTGGAACGGGTTTAAATCACTGCTGGTTCTCAAAGTTTATAGCGAACCACGAACGTGCCCAAAATATTGTTTCAATGCTTGTTATACATCCTTCAAGGTGTATGTCAATAAAGACGTGTTCTATGTGCTTGGTGCCGACCATAAAGCTTTTCTACAAATGTCGCTGTTTTATGGACCATTTTGCGTCTGGTCACGTCGAACATTTTTTATTTTATTCCATTCGTAAATTTTTCTCTTTATATAGTAATGTTCTTTGTATGTCATTAAAATGGCGCATAAAAATTTTATAACAATCAAAACCAGTTTGAAAATGCATTATCTAAGAGCTAAACTCGTTATAAATTTTTATGTATCATGGATTATTTGCAATTGTATCATAATAAGGCATTTTTTAGCAAAATAAATTTCTTTCTAAATCAGAAACATTTTATAGAATAAATGAATGTGATTTAAATAGATTTATTTGAGCTCAAACAACATTTTTATTTGTTAAGGTAAAATTATCCTGAACTACAGTAGAGTCCCGATTATCGGAGTTTCCGCTTTCACCGAGTTATTTTCTTCTGATTGGCCGATGGCTTCCATTATTATGAAACAGTCATTATAAATGAAGTGTTAGGTGAAGATGAAAGAGCAGCCGTAAAAAGTTAGAACTCTGATTTTCTGGTCAGAATGGGGGGAAAAAATTATGGCCATTTTTTTCCATTCTGACCAGAAAATCAGAGTTCTAACTTTTTACGACCGATTGCTCTTTCATCTTCACCCAACACTTCATTTATAATGGCTGTTTCATAATAATAGAAGCCATCAGTCCATCAGAAGAAAATGTTCCATTCTAAAGGCATAAGTTCGATTAACTCGGATAATCCGGACTCTACTGTATATGTATATACATATATTTTTTTCATCGGGGGCGACACTAAATTCTGAAAAAGCAGAAGTCTTGTTTTCTAGTTTTTAATATCAACTAGATATGACGCAGAGAAAGGGCGAACGGTGTTGAAAAATCACCTGTTCCACCGATAGAAAGGAGCATATTAGTAATATAAGTTTGATACTTTATGTAGAAAAAATAGTTTTCTTGGAACTTTGGAAGTTTAAATGCTGTTTTTGTGGAAATGAAAAAGCACACTGCTCCAAACCATTTATATGTTTACACTGATTTAAAACAGTTTTTTAAATGATTAGCTGACACATCTCCCTCAAAGAAACATTTCCTATAAAAACAATGAAACGCACTATATGCTCTGTCTACGTTGATGTGGAAAATTGCTACCAGTTTCTTTCTATAACTCATGACACAAACAAACAGTTGCATGTGTAAATTATTATCTAAGTACACTAGGTGTGCTAAACTTAAGCAGCAATCATAAAATACTAATTTTCAAGCATGTGAGTACGCAAATAAAAAAAATATATAATTCAAATAGGTACTATCCCTTCATCGCAGCTAGTCGATGCGACATCTCCATCAAGTCACACATGGTCATAAGTGTCAAAGTCACTAAGGGGAAACAAAATATGGGATCTTTCATTCGTTTTATTATTAATCTCAGATGATCGCCATATTGTGACTCCATTGAAAAGTCACTGTGACTGTTGCTTTGTGATGAGTCACGAAGTGACATTACAATGAAGTCACTTTGTGATTCTCATGTGACTGTCATTTGAAGACTCAGTTCTGAAGCCATCGTGAGCATTGCATTATGATGAGTCACCAAATAATGTTACAATGAAGCACATGGTGACTTCCAAATGACCGAGCCACTACTGTGAAGTCACTATTGCGTTCTTTTGTGAAAAGTCACCAGATGATTTCATTTTCTGTCACTTGGGAATTCGTCACAAAAACAGCTATCATAATGACTTTACAATGGAGTCTCCAAAAAGACGGTCACACGAGAGTCACAAGGTAACTTCACTGAATTGCCACCTGGTGACTCGTCAAAAAGAAGCAGTCATAGTGCCATCTCAGTGCAGTGACCAAATCAGAGTAAGAATGAGACGAATGAAACATATCACATTTCAGTTCATTGTCGTGACTACGACACTTGAGACCATTTGTGACTTCAAGGACAGTTCACATCGACTGGCTGTGTTTTTATAGTAGTACCCATTTTGTGCACTTTCTGTTCATAGAATTTTCTTTTGAGTACTCACGTATTCAGAAATTAGAATTTTGTGACTGTTGGTTAAGTTTTGCACACTAGTGTAGTATATAGTTTATGAAAAAAACTCAAATAGTTAAAAAAAAATTATTATTAAACATGTCGTTTAGTTTAAAAAGGAAATGAAGTAAAAAAAAATAGTTATTGTAAACATATAAATTAAGTAAGGATTAACGCTAATTTTAAAATCACGAATTTCATAAATATTATTAAAACAATTTAATTCTTCTACTTTTATGTTAATGCATATATAAGAAACTGCCACATGTGGAACTTTTATCACGACTACCAAGTTACAGTAACGAATAGCAGTAATGGATCAATATACAATTGTTTTAAGCCTGCTGTAAATTTCGTTCTTCGTAAAACATTATAAAATGTTAGAAAGGCAGCATAAGCACGTACTTATAATGGCGAAACTAGTAGAGTACAGGCAGTGTCCTACTGTTTTACTATATTTTTAAACTTTGGCTAAAAAAAGAGGCTCCAGAAGATTTAAACAGCAGCAAGGTAGTTTATTTTAGTTAAGTGTTCTTACAAAGATACTTATTTACTTATCACACATTGACTTCCTTTTCGCTCAAGTCTGTTAAAGAATTTTTTTTTAATTTAAAAATATAACAACAAACTGAAGGTAAGAATTCAATAATTGTTTAAAAGATGACATAAAAAGTTTCGTTTTTTCATTTGAAAATGCAATGAAATGCCCCAAGGATGAAAAAAAAAATCTATTATTAATCTTCTGATTCTCTGTATGCACTCATTTTTCATTCAAAAGTGCATTGCATGTACAAACAATTTAACACGCATTTTTTATTTTTATGCTTATTATATGTTTAATTTCAGTATGAATAAATGTTTTGCTGTAGTAAATACTGGTCAACATGGAACATTAGTGTTAGCTTAAATTTCTTGTACATACTAAAACTAAAAAACAAAAACTAAAAAAAGCAATTTAATAAATTACAACGACCATTTGGAAAATGATTTTTTCAAAGACTAAAATTTAAGACAGAAAAAATCGCACGGAGATGATCATACATTATGTACGCCATGAATTAAATATTAATAGTTTTGTTACACGTAAAAATTCCAAGCGACAAAAATAGCCTGCGACTCTACGTATTATCCACCTGAAACTTACGTATTATCCAAGCATTTCATTGGCTGTTCGGGAAAAGGCTTTTTCATCGTCAGATTTATTTTAAATGAAATTTCATTCTTAAACTTCTAAACATCCCACAATATTATTTTTTACACCGTCGTATAAAAAAAAAAAATGTACTTTTAAATGCAATTTGTTTGAAAGCTGTATCTCAATTTGTTTCTGAGTTATTAATTTTTTTCTGTAGTTTTTATAACTTTTTTGTCATAGTGGCAACAGAAGGTATCCATCTATGTTGAAATTAGAGGGAAATACAGATTACTGTATATACCAATCATAAAACGAATAAAATGCAGATTAAACCAATCAAAAGCTTCAGATATGCTTTTGATTCCTACCCTGACGAGGACAATAACCATTTTTCCAAATGGTTAAAAAAAAATCTTATTTCGGAAAAATAAGTAAAGCAAAAACTGCAAAAACTACTATAATATAATTTTTAGCTGACTGAAATAAAATAAAACATAGAAAAAACACCCATGATAAAGAGACGTGAATAAAAAATAAAATCTACAATTAATTTCGTTGTATCGCGGCAGTTTCTACTGCATCTAATATGAGAAAGTCCTCGTTCTTTATTTCATGTCTGTCATTCGAAATCTAATAGTACTACTGTTTTGATCAAAACTCCATAAAAAGTTAAAGAAAAAGGGTGGATGTTAAAAATTTAAATAATGAAACAGTACATGAGAAAGAACAGATGAAACAAATTTTGTATAATATTTTTATGTAACTCTGTGAATGAAGAAATACGTCAGAGAAATATTAAAATAGTACTTAAATTGATGATTAATGCTTTTTAAATTTTTTAGAGTTACATAATATTTTGAAATAATATTTGAATACATTTAAAAAAATATTTTTTTAGATATTTATTTCAATTAAATTTATTTTTGGGCGTTTCCTTTTAATTAAGGATAATTCTTTTAGGATGTAATATATATTATTTTATGATACTTTTATCGGGTATGATAAAAAGACCTCGCCATACAGACGAAAATACAAAGCCCATGCAAATAAAAATTGCTATATTTCTTAATTTGGATTTTCAGGATAAACAATAATTGAAAAAAAAAATGTTAAATTTGGTATGATCAGAATAATATGTGCAAGCAGAATTGTGTGAATTTGGAATTACTAAAATCAGACTGAATGTGAAACTTTTAAATATTGGTAGAATATAATTTTGATCATATCAATGAAAAGTAAAAACCGAAATCCACAAGATGAAGATATCCTACTATATAGAGAAAAACAAGTTTGCGAGTCCTTTATTTGTACAGCCGGCCAGAAAAAAAAATACTTATGTAAAAAAAAGAAAAAAATCTGTCTAAATAATGTTTTTTATCATTTATTTTCAAAATTAACCCAGAACCAGCTACACTCAATCAAGGGAAAATAAATAATCACCCCCTCAAACCACTAAACCGTGGTCGCGGAAACGGGATATTTCACAGACAAGGGAATGAAAGGAGCTCCTTCCTCTCATCAGATCAAAACACGTATAGAATCAGTGTTCAGGCTATACCTGGACTCGTCAGTAAACAATACTTGGCCCCAGTCTTCTTTGTTTCATTGAACACGACGACGGCACCAGTTTAAGTAGGCATCTTTGTAAGATGGAGTAAGTGCGACACAAACTATTGGTTTTCTCTCGCACAGCCCAAGTTCATTACGCGTTCGTACCGCAGGAGAACGGGTAATTGGAGTTTATGTGGCAGCCGGAAAGTCTCAAACCCAATCTCCTGTAGTCGCTTCGCGGTTTCATCGAGTCGACAATGACAGAAAACTGTCTTCGGATGCTGTTGTTGCTCTTGGTCGCCCTTGACCAGGCTGTCTATCAACGGATCCAGTGCATAAAAAGCGGCACCAGTCTCTTGATATGACACTTTGAGGGATATTCAAAACTTGGACGACCTCCATTTGTGTTTGACCTCCCTTGATTCTACCATTTATTCGCCACTTTTGAGCTCCACTTAAATTATACTTTTGAGCAATAGCTAATGAATAATGATCACATTCAGACACCACATTCACTTTATATAACAGTACAGACCAGAATTCTAAGATGCGTCCATTGCACACCATACTGTCAATCACCGAATTTCCACATTTCCAACGCTAACGTCTGCGCGGAAGTGCAATTTTGTGTTCACTTCTATTTAATTAACATAAATAATTGCAGCATTGGGCACTGGTTGCAACATTAACTTAGTGCTCCTATTTTTCCTCATTATCGTTTAATTCTGAAGACCAGTGTATTATTAGACAATTGTTCTTGCTTACACAGAAAAAAATACGTTTACGGGCAGGAAAATCTGAAGATTAAATGATGGTAACATTCCAATTTCTGAAAAAAAAAAAAATGTAATTTGCCATTTTCTTCAGTCTATCTTGATAGAAGTTTATGCATTATCTGAAACAGTGCACGTCCTATTATCTCAACTTTGACATCTAGAATTCAACTTTGCATAGTAGAGACTTCAAAAATTTTAGAAGTAAAGGGTCGACTTACCGCATATAAATGGAATATTACAAGGGAATACAGAAATGAAATTTTAATGTGATTTTCAAAGGACCTTTCGCAATGCATGAAGGAGCAAAGGAAAAATGTTGAAAGGTACTTTTTCGTATTATCATTCCAGAGAAAACTATAAAAATGATTTATTATCTTATATATAAAAAATTATAAGTAAACACAAATGCAATAAAATGTATTTAAATTTTGGTGATTAGTTTGAGATACAATGGCAAAAATAGAATTTATATGTTATATCATTTTGAACCTCAATGGCATTATAAAATTTTAAGTTTTACTCTATAACTATAGAATTTGATGTCAGGAAAAGGATAATGCACGTAATTTTTAATTAAGGCTATTTTAAATTTCGTTAATGAGAAAAATAATGAGATGTCGTTATTATTTGATATTTATCAGTTAAAAATTGCTGTTCTTAAAACAAAATCCCATTTCTTTAAAGTTAAATAAGATAAAATGTTCAAATACTATGAAAGAATTACTTTGAATTAGCAGAAAGTGCCTAATGAAAGAGAAAATGTCAAGGTTAAATGATAGTGGTATTCCGATTTCTAAAAAGAATATAGTCTGCAATTTCTTTCGATGTATCTTAGTACATTTTAATGCATTGGATGAGTCAGCTCACGTCCAATTATCTCAACATTGGCATCGAAAATTCCACACTGTACAATGAAGATTTCGGCGAATGTTGTCAGAAAAGGTTCAATTTCAAAATTTAAACGCCATATTACGGCAGATGAAACAGAGAAAAGAAATTCTAATATTGTTTTTTAAATTACATTTCATAAATATAAAAGGAAAAACCTACTCAAATGTCAATAATTGTTAATTTATTAAAAATATAAATAAATTTAAAAATAACACATTTATTCTTTTTTGTAAAATGTTTCAATGATTGGTCATTTAAAAGAACGATATTTTATTTTCTGTTATGAGGCAATATGAAATTTAAGGTCTACCTTTATTCTGGTCAAAGTGCCGGGGATTATCAAAGTACGTTTATTTTTTTTTTTTTTAAGTTTTGAAAAACATATGAACATTAAAAAGAAATAGTATATAAATTATTATATTAGTATATAATTTATATATTATATTAGTATAAAATATTAGTATATAATATATATAATTTGAATGAAATCACATGTGCGAAACTGTAATGGAATGATAATATAATAATTAAACCA
Source organism: Maratus speciosus (assembly GCA_963932465.1). Classification (NCBI taxonomy): domain Eukaryota; kingdom Metazoa; phylum Arthropoda; class Arachnida; order Araneae; family Salticidae; genus Maratus; species Maratus speciosus. The sequence goes on from OZ010791.1 coordinate 295,356,454, forward strand.
TTAAAATGAAATCACAATTTAAAAATAAATGGGAAAGATAATTCGAAAAATGAAAAAGGAAATAATAAATTCAAATATAAGGAACTATAAATAGATTCGTCAGAGGAGCTACACAAGTGTAATTTGTAGTAAAGATATGTTATTATTTTTTTTATATTGCCTGAATTCCACCTAAAAATGACAATATTTAGCTGTATATAACTTATCAAGAAATCCAAATAATACTGATAAAAAGTGATGGTCTATATTTGATATAAATGAACATAAAAAAGTAATTAACAAAATTCACCAGGTCAGAAGATTCGTATAAGATTAAGAATGATAAAAAAATGCGTACCATACCATGGCGAGCTTCAAATAATGCTTGAGATTCTACCGTATATATTATATATATATTAATATTTTACACTGCTTTAATTATCTTTTTTATTTTCATTGTGTTTTCGCTCAGGAAGTATTTAAAATAATTCTTCTATAAATTGTTATAAGTAAAACGCTGTTCTAGATCATGTAGAAAAAAAGGTAACTTGAGGATGAGTGGATGATTAATAACTCGGCTCAAAGTATAATATAGTGGAAAACCGATTTTAAAACACTTTTCTTTGTGAATTAAGGTAAAATCCTCATATAAAGTCAAAGTGAGGAAGAGAGCTAAATTAATGACAATTCTCAGATTTTTCTTTCATTCCAAAAAAAGTAAAAAAACAAAACAATTAATCTTATAAATTTAAACACAACCGTTTATGCGGAATATTTTATATTTTTCAAATATAATTCAAACTTATTTTGAATAGAGTTTTGAAATTTTTTTTTTCAAATATTGTTTGAGAATCAGATTGAAAGGATAGAAAAAATGCCCCAGAAGAAGGAAAATGTAAAAATGATATGATAGTGACATTCAGATTTCCAAAAAGAATGTAGTTTGTGATTTCTTTCGGTGTATCTTGGCAGATTTTAATGCATCTGATATGTCAGTGCACGTCCTACTATTTCAGCTCTGCCATCTATAATTTAACACTATACAAAAGATACTTCATAAAATATCCGGAAAAAGTCAACTTTTAGAATTTAAATGAAATATTACTGCAAGAGAGAACGAAAAATGAAATTTTAATGGGATTTTCTGATGACAGTTCATAAGACGTGAAGGACTAAGCTATGAAAAAATTATAAGGTGTTTTTAAGAATTAAAATTCCTGAAATATTGTAAAAGGAAATTTTTATGGTATATTTTAAACTGTATTAGTAAATGAATAGCATAAAACGTGCTCTTAATACCTAGCAATTAGGTTTAGGCTTAGTGGCACACATTGCATCTTTTGGAGTCGAATATTATAATAAGCTAAAACTAATATTTTGTATATGTTATGTATAAATGTATGCAAAATGTTTTTCAAATATTGGAAAAAGTTCACACTTTTTTTGCCTATAAAATAATTCTTCCGCTCCTAGGGACTGTGATTGTAGAATTGAGGCGTTTCTTTAATCCCCTACTCAACAACGCGAAAATTTCTGACGCATTTTCTGACTCATTTTGAAATGTAAAGGCATAAAATTAGTAGGTATGACTATTGAAGGGATTTAGAATTGAAATGGTTTCTCCATTTTTGGATAAATAAATCATCGAATTATAAGCAATTGTCTATAAAATAATTCTTCCGCTCCTAGGGACTGTGATTGTAGAATTGAGGCGTTTCTTTAATCCCCTACTCAACAATGCGAAAATTTCTGACTCATTTTCTGACTCATTTTGAAATGTAAAGGCATAAAATTAGTAGGTATGACTATTGAAGGGATTTAGAATTGAAATGGTTTCTCCATTTTTGGATAAATAAATCATCGAATTATAAGCAATTGTCTATAAAATAATTCTTCCGCTCCTAGGGACTGTGATTGTAGAATTGAGGCGTTTCTTTAATCCCCTACTCAACAACGCGAAAATTTCTTACGCATTTTCTGACTCATTTTGAAATGTAAAGGCATAAAATTAGTAGGTATGACTATTGAAGGGATTTAGAATTGAAATGGTTTCTCCATTTTTGTATAAATAAATCATCGAATTATAAGCAATTGTCTATAAAATAATTCTTCCGCTCCTAGGGACTGTGATTGTAGAATTGAGGCGTTTCTTTAATCCCCTACTCAACAACGCGAAAATTTCTGACGCTTTTTCTGACTCATTTTGAAATGTAAAGGCATAAAATTAGTAGGTATGACTATTGAAGGGATTTAGAATTGAAATGGTTTCTCCATTTTTGGATAAATAAATCATCGAATTATAAGCAATTGTGGTCACGTGACGGCAGTTTTTTCTCTTTTCTCGCTGTGTCGTTAGGGAAATTCAATTCAAAACTTTAACTTTGACAGTATTTTCTCAAACATCTTTTAAGTTTACCAAAAAATGAAAATCGTCTTTCGATTACATAGTTTCGAATACCAACACCTTCCAATTTCATGCGTTTCCGAACAAAAATGAACTAAAAATTACATCAGAAAGTAGTTCCTTTGGATTTGAGAACAACCTTAAACATTAGCCTTATTTGATGAGAAAATCTTTAAAAGTTAAATAAAGCGAAGATTACCTTTCAGTTTAAATTGTGTTAACATACAACTTACAGCAAAAGTTTGAAGATACTTCATTATAGTTTCGGCGGTTAATGGGTTAATTAGTCTCAGGAGTCATGAGCTGTATAGAATGAATTATTTATATTTTAAACAGCAATGACATTTTATACTTTTTATTTTATTTCAATAACAATTGAATATTATTACAAGAAATAATTTCAAAATTGTATACATTTTTCAGTATTAGCTTCATTAGGAAAGGTAAAGCAAAGTCGTTATTACTCTATAGTTAAAACATATACTTAGTTAAATTTGCTGTAGAAACATTAAAAATTTTTTCTCGTTAAACATAATTAGAATTTATTTTCGAACATATCCAGACAATAACTTTAAGTAAACAAAAGAATGGCTAACAAAAATGTAAACATCACATGATAGTGACATAGGCAGATTTCTAAAAAGAATAAGGTCTGTGAGTTCTTCCCATGGATCTTAGTATATTTTAATGCATCTGATGAACCAGTGAACGCCCTAGTAAAACAGTCTGTTATCTAAAATTCCACAGTATGTAACAGAGAATTCTCAAAATATTGGAAAAATTGATCGACTTAAAAAAAAAAAAAATTGAAATATTACGTCATGTGGGATAAGAAAACAAAATTTTACTGGGATTTTCCAAAGCTTTTCACAATGCATTAAAGAGTAAGGTATGTGTATACACTATATAGCCAAAAATTATTTCATATTTTTGATTTTAGACGTTTTCTCAAATATCTGAAGACATACTTGACTATTTGTTTAGAATTTCGCGAATATAAATAATATGTTTGACGTAGTATTATCAATAAAGATTTGATCACGAAGGAAATTAGGGAACCAGCAACAAATTGAAGAAAAGAAATAATATTTGGTATCACCCTGTAAAATAATATTCACGAAATGCTCTATTTTTGCAGTACATGACTACGCGGATAATGATTAATATTTGTATTAATTTGTGTAAGAATAGTGCCAAAATTCATGGAGATATAACGATTTCTTTGAAAAAATCAAGAAATGTTTGTACGATTTTTGCTCATATCATGCAGGGCTTTAAACAAACTTTAATGTCAGTATAAGAAAATTTGACAAAATATAGTAAAAAAAAAACATAGTATAACTGGAATATAAATATACGAAATGCTTAATGAAATATGAGCAACTATGGACAAGTTTTTTTAACTGCGCAAGCTCGAACTATACATTTTTTTTTTCATGATTTTAGAAGCCAACACTATAAAACAACTAATATAAAAAAGACTAGTCGAATATCTTGAAAATTCATAAAGTTATAGGCGATACAGTGAGCTAAATTTTGCCTGACTTCGAAAAGTAGCCTAATGATTAGGGATCGCCAAGATATTTGACTAAACATCTAAAATCAAAACTGTCCAATAATTTTTAGGTATATAGTGAGTGTATTAGTAATTTGTTTTTAGAATTAGCTTTTCTGAAAACAAAACAATAAAAATATTTATTATCTATTTTGTAATACAAATTGTAGTCTGGGTAAGTATTGCATCTATCTTTTAAACATTTCTATTAAGTTTAATGCACCATGTATTAATAATAATTCACCGTAATACAATCTGCATAATACATAATAAAAGGAATGTAAAATGCAAATGATTTTAATGATTTACCTATTATGATATAGTTCAAATTTTAATAGCAAACTATTACGCTATAGCATTAGTTTTTGAAATTGTGATATATAATTTTGAACCGCAATATATGCTTTAAAGATTAATTCTATAACAACTAAATGTAATGTGAAGGACTAAGTTACCTATATATTAATAACCTTCTTATGTCAGACATTTCTCCATTGAGAAGACTAAATAAAAGCTACAATTAATTTATATATTTAAACAGTCATCAGCTTAAATTATGCCAAAGAAATATTCAGTAAAAATATTTTTATAAACAATAATCAAATTACTTTAAAAACATTTTTTTAAAAAATGTCTAAGGAAAAGAAGAACGTTAATGCCACGTGATAGAAGCCTGCCGATTTCTAAAAAAAGAAATAGTATGCGATTTCTTTCTACGTACGTTGGCAGATTTTAGTGTATTTGATGAGTCAGTGCATGTCCTATTATCTCAGCTCTGTCATTTAATATTTCATAGTATACAATAGAGACAAATTTTGGAAATAAAGCGGCGCTTTTTAGAATTTAAAAGAAATAATACTTCATGCGGGAGAATAAATGAAAATGATTACTTAATATGATTTTCTACTGACATTTATCTGTGTTGTGCAGGAAAAAGCTATCAGTGAGATTTTTTTTATTCATTATCTTTACTAATATATATATTATATATATATGTTGCATTATTAGACCTATCTCCACGACTTCCTTGTTTTATTTCAAATTACTATTCTATATTCACTAATTCCTTATTCTTAAATAATCTCTATCTTTAACTCCGTTAAATTCCTTTTCATTTGATATCTAGTTTGCCCAGTTTACTTAAATATTACGTTTTTAGTATTCTTAAATGTTCCATTTCAGATCTTTTTCTTATTTCGAATGTTCTTTTTGGTAGCCATTTTATTTTATTCCGAGAATTTCATTTCCCGCGCTGTGCAAATTTCATTTCCCACCCTCAGTTCTTTTTTTCTATTCAATTTATCCTCGCTTTTGTCAGTACACTTTCCTATGTCATACTATGGTATGTTATCCTTAATTCTTAATTGGTTCAGAGCGCTAGCTACGTCATATTTGTATTACTACGCTAGGTGAACAAAAAGGAGAGGCTCGCGATTCTTCCTCAGAATTTTATCGTATTTCCAATTGTAAAAATCTTCCCCTGGCTGTCGTCTGATGTTTTCTCTGATCTACAAATTTGCTTACCTTTAATTAACTACTATGTAGCGATGACTTGATTAAAACGAATCGGTGGAAACTGCACCGCCGAAAGCTGTTTAAATAAAATCCTGAGTTGACTTGCGTATTGTCTCAATCATTCCGGAGAAAACTACACTGGATGACTGCAACAACCTTCGAATATCCATGTTAACTACAGAAACGTTCTGTTTCAGCTAATTCTAATGCACGGCTTCCAGATTATTCATCTACTATCGAATCGAAACTAACACCATATAACGTCTATATCGTTGACATTGTTCTGTCCGATTTTTATATATTGATTAATTATATATTTCTTTATATTTTTCTGATAGTGGTTAATCGGGCAATGGTGGAACTAAGTATTTAAGTTGTAGCTTATTATTTCTACCACAGAAATTAACCGATTTTTACTAATTATTTCGTAATGTTGCCCTTGAAAACGAGTTACGAATCAGTAGTTCCAATTTTATTCATATTTGTTCTCTCATTTTATGTTCATTTTGCAATTTTTCTTTTTGAATTAATGAATTTTCAATTTTTAAATCATGCATTTTGTGCAAAGGATTTGTTGATGCTGACAATGATTCATAATTTCTCGTCTTTTTCTTTGGTTAAATTTTTTTAGTTACAAATAGCTTTACAAAATATTTCAAATATTTATGGTTTCCTACATATATATCTTTATTTATTTGTTCTTTTTATGCATTCGACTTCCTGTTGACTTTCCTTTCGTCAATTTTGAATGTATTAATTTTTTAATACTTCATATATTGGTGATTGGAATATAGGTTTAAAAAAATTCATTAATGATTAGTTAAATTAATAATAGTCAATCCAGATTTATTATGTACAGGGAGGCTACTAAATACTGTTACACTCCAAAAAATACGAATTAATATTAATCGTTTGGTAAAACAATTTATTTCTCTATTTTAACGTTTGGCAATCTTCTATTAGTGCAGACGAATTTTGTTATAAAGCAAATATTTAAAATTATTTTAAAGAGGGAAGACAAAAAAATGATGATTAAACAGCTCTTGGATCGCAGATTTTCCGCTGGTGAAATCTTTAAGCAACTAAAATATATTGATTTTAATGGAACATTTATATATTACTATAAATCGATTATTGCATACTAATAGCTATGTAAAGATCGATCTAGGCCAGGATGTCCACTCTCAGTTCGCAAAATAGAGCACATCAAAAGAATTCGTGAAAAGGTGTGAAGAAATCCACAACGTTCCGCAAATAAAATGGCTGCAAAAGAGAACGTGAGCCGCAAAACTATTCAAGTTATTATAAATGAAGATCTGGGTTATGTCCCTTATAACAAAAGAGAAATTCAAGGTTTGACTGCTGCACAAAAAATAAAAAGATTACAAAGAGAGAAGAAATTGATGAAGCAGCATGGTAGGAAAGTGTTGACAGAATAATATTTTCTTATGGAAAGCTATTTTGCACTGAACAGTGTTATAATGCTAAAAATGATGTCGTATATTCAGCAACCCTCGAGGATATACCTGAAATCTTTCGAATTGTTAAACGCTTTCAGAACAAGAATTCTGTTAGTGTTTGGGCTGCAGTGTCAAATAATGGAAAAATGGCTTTGAAGTTCATCGATAAAGGGATAAAATTAATGCGAATAGTACAAACAGAACATATTGGCTACACATTTATTGCCACAAGCTGAAAGGTTGTATTCCAAAAAGAATTGGACATTTCAGCATAATTCCACACCTTCGCATCAAGCTAAATCAACACGGGCTTGGCTGTCTGTCAATTGTCCAAACTTTATCAGGAAAGAAGATTGGCCACCTTCTTCACTGGATCTAAATCCTTTAGATTATTGCGTCTGCGGGATTTTAGAGGGTTAAGTAAATAGCAACAAACACAAAAGTTTGGACTCTCCCAAAGCTTCTATATTGCGTGAATGGTACCGATTACCTCATAAAATGATTCGTGCCTCAGTCTGACAATGGCATAAGAGATTATCTTTGGTAATCGATAAAGATGGCGGTCAATTCGTGTAAATTTTTTTCCTGGTAAACATTCATGTCTGATGTTCATCATATTAGTGTAGTTTTCATTTTGTATTTTATAATTGTAAAATAAAATGACTGAATATTTGTAACAGTATTTAGTAGACATCTTGTATAATGCCTATGTAATGTATTGATGCTGATTTTATTGATCTTTATTGATGGCAGGATGATGAATTGTAGTGTTATATAATGGTTATATATATATATATAGCTATTAAAAAATTCTTGCAGGAGAGTAATACATGATGTCAGGAGTTTTTTTTTTACTGCAATTGCCTGTTTAAGTTTCTAATAGCAGCGATAGATGGAGCTGCAAGTAATAGATGCTCAATCGAGGCCAAAATCCAAATCACTCAGCATCAATGCGAAGAAAGGCGGTTAAATATATGGGCAGGGTTCTTAAGAACAGGATTGTATTGGATAATGAGATCCTCTCATATATTTAACCTCCTTCATTCGTATTAATGCTGGATGACTCCGGTTTTGGGCTCGATTGAGGGCCTATTGCTTGCAGCACCATCTATTGATCCATTTTCTAACTAAAAACGGAAAAAGCAGTAAGAAAACTCTTGATATCTTACATAACGCTCTTTCAAAAAAAAATTTAATATTTGTCACCATTTGCAAGTTATTGAATTTTAAAAACCGCCAGTCCATTTTAGTACACCCGATACATATATTTTGAATTTTGTAATAATGGGAAGTATTTCATATTTTCATTTAATTTTATACTTACTACCATGTTTAACGAAAATGCAGAGTAATGTAAAATTGTAATATTTTGTAAACCACAAGTAAAACTTATTGCATATATTTCGTAAATATCCTTCTTCGTATTTTATGATAAAATTGCCTCTACATACTTGGTAATATGCCTGCATAGATATTTCTTCATTTGTTGTCTGCGCAGACTGTGAATGCTCGCATACTTAAAATATGATATAATATTAACAAACCGTCAGGCTAACATATAGATTCAATTTACGTTGCTTAGTTTCAAGAAATGTGAAAAGTATGGAAAGAAGATTTTTTTCAACAAAAATGTTATTTTATGTTTTGAACGTTATTTCAATGACATTTCAGTATGATTACAAGAAATAATTTAGAAAGTTATGTTATTTTCCTAATTGCTAGCTTTACTGACAAAAGTAAATAAAATACTTTATTATAAGATGTTTAAAAGATATAATAGCTTTAATTTGGTATATCAACATTTGCATTTTTTCACGTAAAAAATAATTCAAGTCAAATTTTCAAATATTACTTGAAAGATTTGGAATAGATGTACAATGCCGATAAGTAGAGGAAAATGTAATCATTAGATGATAGGGTTATTCTAAAAAGGCATACCAACTTTAATTTTGGTGTATCAACATTTACATTTTTTCCCATAAAAGGTAACTCAAGACAAATTTTCAAACATTTCTAGAAAAGGATTTGGTATATCTAAAACAATGTCTGTGAATAGAGGAAAATGTAATCATTAGATGATAGTGACATTCTAAAAATTTCTAAAAAGAATATTGTCTGGGTATGTATCGTGATAGATATTTATGCTTTTTGATGAGTCAGCGCACGTCCTATTTTCTTGAATCTGTCATCTAAAATTCAAAAGTCCACAAGAGAGACTTCGTAAACTGTCGCATGAAGGAAGTCTGCTTTTAGAGTTTAAGTAAAGACTTATGTCATGCGGGACAGAAAATTGAAAATTGAAACGGATATTTCTAATTACGTTTCATATTGATGTGAAAAAAAAGAAAGTTTGAGAATATTAATTTAGTATTATTTTTTTTATAACTTTTTTTCAGATAACTATAAAAAGATTTAATATTGGAAAGTATTGTCTTTGTCTTTTCTGCATTTTCATTTATGATAAAGAATAAATATTTGTAAATTAAATTCATTCTATATTATCAAGTCTTTTATTCAAATTTACGATCCCGTTGCATTACTAAAAGGCTATAAATTATTTGTCTAAATTAAAGCATCACTATAAATTATTATCGAGTTTTCTCATTAAGTTATTTCATAACACTGATAATAATAAATAAAGGAAATTATTCAAATTATAAACGCTGTTTAACGGTATTTCTGTTAATATAGTAATTTAATTTGTAATATAAACATTCATGTCTCTATAGAAAATTAATTTGATAATAATTTCAATTCTATATAACGGCCTTTCTTTATTTAAGATGCGTGTAATTTAAAATAAACATCAACATGTCATTATAATTGATATTTATGATTTGATAAGGATTTCATTTCTCTATGTAACACTGTAAAATTCTATTGCATGTATCTGATGCAATCGATAATTAAATATTATATGCTCTCAAAGATTTAGGTATAATAAAAAACTCATAACTCACTTAAATGTAATCATTTTCGGTTATTGGGTAATAATTTCCGTCTGGCAGCATTTAATCGATTTTATGTCTATCGGGTTGCCATGGTACTAAACGATGCCTTATGGAAACCTGAAAAATTCAAATTATTCTAGTTGCTTGAATGCAACGTATTTCCTTTTTGAACTCACAATGTATGTTTTATGCAAAAACTTGGCATTAGAAAAGAAAGTGATTCTCGGCCACCTAGATTGTAATCGTCTTACTCAGGGGATGCAAAAAGAATAATTTCATAGGGCCATCCTGTCCTTTATTTTGCTTACTTTTCGATTTTATTAATGTCTACATGAATAATTAACCCTCTGAATCTTAGAACGTCAACTTTTATTTAGTATGTACTGGCATTCATCTTTATGCGCGGAATACGTCTTCTAGGTATTTCACTAGATTCTTCAAACGCAATGTCCATTCGTCCTTTCAAAGTTTTTTACAAACTTATGCCAACTCGGTCTTTTTCTCTAGCATACAATACCTTCATTTATTTACATCATACCGTTTGATTTAGTGCTTACCACAATTAATTATGAATATGTCGTAGATCAATGTGAAAGTAGTATTTTGTAAATGATATGTAGTATACTATGTTCATGGAAGGGTTTTTGCAGCATTGAAGTGGTAATTTGTAAATTGAGTTTTGTAACTATTATTTTAACACAATCAAACTTATTGGTAAAGCTATCATACGAATACAATATTTCCAACTGAGCGAAAAAATGTCCAGGCTGGGAGTCGAACACAGATCCTTGTCTTACAAAGTCAATGCTTTACCGTTTAAGCTAACTGGGACGGCAACCAGCCAGCATATTTCGCTCAGATAATGAATAGATCGCTCATATTTCGCTCAGATAATACAGATACTACCAATAAGGTTATCTGATGAAATATGCTGGCTGGTTGTCGGCCCAGTTAGCTTAAACGGTAAAGCATTGACCTTGTAAGCCAAGGATCTGGGATCGATTCCCAGCCTGGACATTTTTTCGCTCAGTTGGAAATATTGTATTAGTATGAGCTTTGTAACGTTTTATAATTTTCTTTTCTTTCCTTATTATTTTTATGTTCAGAATTGAATATTTTATCTCTTATGATTGAATTACAGTGTTTTATAATACAGATACAGAACCATTTCTATTTATGCTTCTTTAATGATTGTTAAAAATAATCCCCGCAATTCTTTTGTCAATTCCAATTTTAAATAAAATCAGAGGATTCAAACTGGTTTTTTAGACTCACAGAACACAGATTTAAACCATTTTTTAAATTGAAAACAACTCTAATGATTTATTTACATTAGATGTGCTTTTTTAGATAATTCATTATCTGCACCAAAAAGCAAAATTTACTTGAATAATATCTATTATATATTCAAATAAAGATTACACATTTGTTAAATGAGATACTTTGTATTAGCCGCATGCCAGGAAAATTGCCTAAGAAATCGCTAATTTGCATCTTTTTTTTTATTGTGATTATTTCAATGTTTAAGTGTGTGGTTCGATTACATATCTGTTAAGTTTGTGTTTCACTTATATTATTTTATTTATATATTTATTTAATGATGAAGCATTAATTTGTTCCTTAATGAAGTTATAAGGGAATAATAGCCGGAAGCAAACGCTAAACTATTTTTATTGTTTTTAAAGCATACAGGGTAACCTTCAGAAATTTAGCTGCACAAGATGGAGATAACTATTTAAAAATGGTACTAATTGATTTTCTCGGCGACCAAAAATATATCTTAAGATTAAATGCCAATAATGGTTGATCGTAAATGTCACATTCACTTGACTTTAAGCAAGTTACACGTGTTTACGTCATCAAGGGATTTTTATTTCGACGTTTTATTTATATTTTTATGAATGTTATACTAATTTACTTGTTCTTTCGGTATTTAAAATAAAAATTATGTCGATTTGTATAATTTGGCAAGTGGCTTGGCGATTTATATAATTTGGCGAAATTGGTCGACGGGATAACTATGTAGTACCTTAAAAACTTCATACTTTAAAATTATTTTAAAAACTTACAAATTGAGTAAATTGAGATACAATTTTTAAACAAAGAGGATTTGAAAGCGCATTTTTTTCTATAATTCGACCATGTGAAAACTACAAGTACGCGATATTTAGAAGTTTTCGAAAAACTAGAAAAATGATTTCTGAAAAAGAAAACGAATTGCTAAGACCGTTGCCAATAAAGATATGACGTCGGCATTTTAGCATGCATAATTATGTTTTTGCATTATAATATAGATATCCATATCAGGGTTTGGGTTTAAATTTTTCTATGAACCTTCTGGTAGAATGGTCGGATTGCAGTTATTGGCATAATTTAAATTTTTCATTTCCTACTATTAGTTCACACGCTCCCTATATTTATTTATTTATTTACTTATATATCTTGTTCAAATTTTCAATCGTTAATAAAATACATATTATTCATCCTATCAAGTTGAAATAATTTTTTTAAAACTTGTACTGGATGACAATTGATGTTAATACAGTTTTTTCAAATATAAATTGATTAATTAAATTTTAATTAATTAATTTTAGTTTTACATGGGAGACAATATGGCGGCGATTGGTTATTGAAGCATTTAATGCATCTTCATATCTATAACGGGAGTTACCACAGGGGGAAACCTGTTTTGTTACCAAATACCGCCAAGTTTGTCGCCAACTTGACGATATATCGCCAAATTTGGCGACCAAAATGAGTCGCCAAAAGTGACGCCCATTTGGCGATATCTCTAATATTTCGCCAAATTCCCATAGACTTCAATTGTAAACCTACTTCTTTATAGAAAATCAACAAATTGAGATATTTTAATGCAACAAAAACTAATATTAGCTTAAGGGATTATATTAAATTTTTCTTTGATGACCTAAGTAAGAATTGACTTTAAAAACAAAATTTTTATATTACTTGTTATTGCCAAACTCTCATTCTTATGCACGCATGGATTAGCTTACATTTATTGGTTTCGCTAACAATATATACTTAAAATGGATTGTCATAAAAAAAAAATGTTATAAATGGAATAATTTATGGAACTATTAGTAATATTTTGTTGTATAGCTAATTTTAATGCGAAAAATCATATTTTTATTATTAGGTATTTTACATTTATTAAGAAATTAATTTCCATTGGTTTTATAATTTTAGTCAACATTTTGAATTTTTGTCTTGTCAAAAGTCTTGATTTAAAAAAAAAAAAAAAAAAAAAAAAAAAAAAAAAAATCAACAACAAAATAATGTGAATAACATATGTTCTTGGCATTAGTATATTTCGAAAAAAAAAATAATACTAATAGTCACAGACCTCACAAAACAACAAGCGATATGCTTGCTGTTCCATGCGATCTCCCTATGACGTCGATATGTCAAAAATGGCTGGTTGACATATTCTGCTACGCAATTTACGAACAGTTTTATATTAATCAAAGGTGAATTATACAGTCTTGTGTTGACATAACTTCCTAAGCTAAATTCATAAATAAAATATCTAAAGAATTATTTATTAAATTTTGACCCTACTCTTTTTCATCGTAAGCAGTTTGAATTTCACTGTTATTTCTTCTACCAGAAAAAAATCTCAAAAATTACCCTTTGCTTAAAAGTTTTGATCTGACAGAAGAAATAAAACAGAAAGTGCCTTACGAGATATGGGATAACAAAAAGAAATAAAACTCGGGGAAAAGAAGGAAATAAAGGTAACGCGAGTAGGATAAAAGTCAAAAAATCATTGTGTATGAGTCATCCAATTGAGAATAGACGAAGGATTCTTATATATTTTTTTCCAAAAATTACTGTTTGGTAATGAAGATATTATCCCCTCTGATTTTTCAATACTTCCTTGTGTAAAAGACCTTTGCAAGGTTTCTCTCGCCGCCTTTTTTTTTTTTTTTTGTAATCGGATTGCAGATTTTGATCTTAGTAAAGGTTATTTGCCACGCTAGCAGAAAATAAGAGCACCTATGATTTGAACACGGAAGCATTTTTTGCTAGTACTGTAGAAAAAGTATAGAGAATTTGTTAAAGCTTTTTCAATTTTATTTTAAATGTTACTATATTTGAAAGTAATGCAATAATTAACTATTTATAGTAGAATAATTATTTAAAGACGAATAACAACTGTAAATTATCAAATGGGTGAAAAACGTCCGGGCAAGGATTCAAAACAGGAATGCTTGGCTGAAGCCGCCAGTGCTCTGCTAACTGATTCATCCCTGGCGAATCTGGAGGACTAATTTGCCCAGTTAATCTGTACTGGTCTGATATCTGAATCAGCTCAACTGAATAAACCCTTCTCTTGAGCTGATTAAGATATCAGACCAGATTCTTTGATCGTTACAGGTTAATTGGGTAAATTAGTTCTCCAGATTCGTCCGTTTATGGCTCAATTGGCAGAGCATTGGCTGTTTCAACCAAGACATTTCTGGTTCGAATCCTGGCCTGGACGTTTTTAACACATTTGGTAATTTACAACTGTTATTCGTCTTCAAATAATTATTCTACTATAAATAGTTAATAATTGTATTATTTTCCAAAAATAGTTATATTTAAAATAAAATTGAAAAAAAGCTTTAATATATATTTTTTATAGTGGTGCGAATAGAATTGAAAACTAGACATTGAAAACAAATTACCAGGGTCCGACTCTCCAAAAGTTCCAGTTACAAAGTTATGTAAATTCACAGGTTAAGTTTTTTAGTTTTATATGCCTCATACTTTTTTTTAAATTCCAAATTAATTGATGAATTCAATTAAAATTTAATTATATTTTCAATAATTTAATTTTTTATTTAAAATCTTTAGATGAAAAAACAATTACAAATACAACATAAACTGTAATACTGAAAAAGAAATAATAAAATTGTAAGCAAATATTACTATATAGATTTTTTTTAAAGTATCATCCAACAAATTTATTTTCTAATAGAGTAAAGCCTGTTTATAACGGAATTCAACAATAAACAACAACAAAAAATGTTCCAGATACCCTCTCTCCCCAAAAATGCTATTATGCTTTGTTCAATTTAAATAACCGCCATAAAACGGAATGTATCACTATCAATGTAATCTTACTTCTAGTGGGCCCGAACCTGAAATTTGTATCGCAGGTCCGTACAGAGGGGGGGGGGGGGGGGGTAAACAAAATTACTTTAACGTCATGATAACATTTTGTAAATTTCCTGCTGCTGATTAATTCGCATTTCCAATACAGTACTTTGCAGAAATTGGACGTTTTACTCAAACACTCAAAGTCCCACAGTTATGCTACGGAACGTTTAAATCAGTCATTTGGATTTCAGAAGCAACGCGTGTATGCTACGGTTAAGCCTATTTTAGCGATCGCTTATGCTATGTGTTTAACGGTGTTCCCCATTCAATCTATTTCGATTTTCTGTTCTTAATTTGGCTTCTTCACTTTCAAGCATTCGCCGAGATCTTTTGCGGACATTTCAAATGACATTTTGAAACGCTATAATTGCAGCGAAAGAGCGAAACATCACGGAGCTCTTTCCTCCGCGGCGAAATGTAAATAAACCCGACCGCCCTAAATCCTGCCAAAGGACTTTTACCAATGAGATGCGTTTCTCGGGCGTTGCCATTAGACAATAACAAATAACCGCGAATTCTGTGCCACGTACGTTAGCGTAATATATATATAGATTCTTAAACAAGGCGTATTTATTTGAAGACATTCTGATTGGGATATCAGACCAGATGCTTTCGTCTTTACAGGTTAATTCGGTGAATTAGTCCTCCAGATTCTTCCGCTTATGGCTCAGTTGGCAGAGCATTGACTGCTTCAGCCAAGACATCTCTGGTTCGAATCCTGGACCGGACTTTTTTCACTCATTTGGAAATTTACAACTGTTATGATTTATTTACCAGATAAATAATGGTGTTAAAACTTAATCTAATATAAAGAAGAAGAATTAACTATTTATAGAAATCCAATAATTAAATATTTAACTATTATAATAGAGTTTTTGAATGTTCAGAATGAATTTAAAGGGAAATTTTAATTAGGATTTTACTAAAATACTTTTTAATGAATACAAAAACTTAATAAATTGGATAAAAAACTAAAATAATGCTTATATCTGAAGCTTTATTAATAAATTAACTGTATAAAAAAATACGAAATAAATATCTCTTAAAAAAATAATTAAAAATATTCTAAAATATAAATCTGACATGGCAATCAGAAACTCAAAATTTTATTTGTACAGAGTTAGTAATAAAAATTGCAATTATAATCAATGTTCTTTTGTCAAATGCTTATGTCTTTGATCAGGGTATAAAATCATTAAGAAAAATGAAAATGAAAAAGAAAAGAAACGCAGACACTCAATGTAGAAAATACCTTGCAAAACAATTCAAACATTCTTCTTAATGTGCTTTTCAAGTCAAATATACCAAAATGTTATTAATATATACACTATCGGGGAAATTAAAAATACTGTCCAGGAAAATGTTAAAAAATATTAGGAATTAAAGACGGGCACAGGAAAATGGAGGAGAAAGAATGTGTAAACAAGGCGTCTGATATATAATAATATTCAACGTTTTCTCTGAATTTAAATTGACTTTTATACGCCTGTCAAAGTTTGTTTTAATATGTCATCTTTAAGTTATAAGTTTTGATTTTGCCGATCGAAGTGATATTTAAAACGAGTTATTATGTTTTAACGAAATTTCTCAGCCCTGATAGAATATAAAAAACGAATATTTCCTTTGACTTTTAATTATATCATATTTGTGAATTAATTTTTTTCCTTTTGTTTGCATATTTATGTGTAGAGTTTATGTATTCAGCATATCTATCTTTATCTGCATAATCAAGTGTATATAGATATTTTTTGAGCCACGTACATGCGCAATACAAAATATAAAATTAAAACTGTAAACATTGTTAATGGGTCTCTAAAAATGCAATTATTCCTATGAGGATTAAAAACCGTATAAATCAAAATAATCAAAATTAATAAAATAAAAGAAGTAATTATCTTTTAAAGCACTATGAAAGAATTACTGCTATAAAAAATACTAGTATCCGTCAGGCCGAAATGTCGGAGCATGGAGTCGTATAAACTTAACACATAACATTTTAAAATTTTAAAAAAAAGTTTAATTTTCATGATTATTGTTTAATAGTACAAAACTATACTTGAAATAACATCTGTTGAATCCTCATTTTCTAGTGTTTAATTCAGTCATCAGTTGCCTCAGGTAATGCTCAAATGCTAATTTGTGGCATGATAATCAACAAAATGAACCATTATAGCCTGTGGCAAACCTGGGAGTTGAAATTTTGGGTTATAGGCAGTATCTTTACTGTACTCAGTACACCGCTTATCAATCCCCACTCCATCCAGATATTGGTATGTAATATAACTCTGCATCCATCTGCTGAAAAAACTCCAGCCTGAAGTCCAAACACGTGATCATCTTCACTACATCTTACTATTAATTATTGTGGTTTGCTAACATTCTTGTCATTGACCACTTTGATTTAAGAAATACTTCTTGATTATGTTCTTTCGCTTGCTTGTTTTTAGAAAAAAAGACATATAGCATCTTGAAATCATTCAAGTTGAGCCGGAAGCAGTGTAGCTTTCCACCGTTGTATAAGGGATGAGAGTAGTCTGAAATTGGACCCATGCAAAGCGAATATAGAATCTTTCGAAACTGTCTTTGCTGATCGTCATTTTGTCTCAATGAGTTTGTTAATGTGAAGCAATTTTCAAAAGCTCTAAGCATTTTTTGTCTGCGAAGAGCCAAAATGTCTTTCATAGAATATCTCTTATATAGAGGGGTCTTTTAGAGGATGTAACTACCTAATACCTCCAAGGATTTAAATAAAGTACCTTTGCGACATTTTTGTTCAAGTTCAGCCATAAGACGACAATTGAAAATTCGTCAATAAAGATAAATAATACTGTATTAATGCTGAGCTGTAGATTACTTTCTGCCTGACTTTTTAAATCAGCGAACTATTTAAAACACGGTGTTTTTTTAAGCACTGAGTGAATTAACTTTCCTTCGACATTAAGCGCAGCAGTACCTGTTAGCGCCAAAAGAATGACATCTTCTGATCCTAACTGCTCTATGATTCGTTTACAAATTTCTTTGATTATACTACTTTTTCCAGCTCTTCTTTTTCCAATAACAAAAAGTTGACTTAGGGAAAATTGTAACTTTTGTTTGCAATGACGAAAGCTGTTCTGTGTATAACTAAAGTATTTTCTGCTGCTCATCTGTAAATCTGAAGTCAGAATTATAAAAATTTTCATGCAGCGTGATTTGTTGTTCTTTAAAATAATTCAGAAATGTTAAAAGTAAAGAGAATTCATTGAATAAGAGAGTCTACGGTAAAGAGAAAAAGTAACCACCGGTGATGTGTTGAGCGATTTTGATTTGTTTAATGTAGCTCTGATCTTTGAGACAATCAAAAATCGGAACTGGATCCATCGAGCTCACGGCAGAAAACTTCAAAGCCCCCTCCAAAGACTTGTATGTCTGGCATAGCCCAGACTTATTTAATATGGTATAAAGGAAAGGTTTGTAACACGTATGTAACACGCACACATGGGTTCTATCAAACTTGATACTTTTGTTCATCTGAGTTATTGTTACATCGGTATTCGCGCAATTACTCGTAGGCAGCTGGGTTATTTTTATGTGACTTTTCTACACAGAATTACGCTGACTAACTCTTTTCATCTAAATTGCTTTCTTTTAACCGGCATTTTCGAAGCTTTTGTGTATAATGTTACACATATAAAAATATGTGCCCTTCTTAAAATGTACACTACATCTAGGCAACATGTTAAAAAAAAATCACTGAATGATTTATGACTTTTAGTGAAATTGATTTCTCACAAATTATCTTTCATTGTTGCATTCATTTTCCGATTATAAGCATAAAACTATATAGTCATATGCATTAACGTCAAAATTTTCGCAAAGCTTGGAGACATTTCGCGAAATTTCGCCAAATTCGGCGACCAAAAATATGTTGATATAAATGCAGCGAATTTGGCTGTAGCTGCAAAATTTGGCTAAATTTCCACAGAAATTCAGCACTGATGATTCCTCTCTAATCGTGTTCTTTGCATTTTAGCTTAGTGTTTTACCGTAAAATTAGCTAAAATCTTAAAATCAAGAAATAAGTAAACTTTGTACCTTTTCTTTACGCTTTTAGGACTTTTTTATTTTGTTTACTACATATTTCTGTTTTCAAGTGTACATCTAGGCCAAAAATGCTTATCTCATTCACTTCAGAATGTTCACTCGCATTTCAGTTGCAACAAATTCATTGAATTAAAAAAAATGAGTAACCTTTTGTAATTGGGACCACTACCAAATGGTTACATTTGCGCATAAAAAAGCGCTCACTAAATTATGAAATTTTCTACCAACCTGATTACGGAAATTTCCTAATACAAACATACATACCTCTGAATAAAAGCATAAACAAGAATACGTACAGATAAGTAATACATACATAACATTATATTTTTCTCGACTTCTTTTATTATCATTCGTTGCCATACGGTTAATACTGAATCTGTTATCATGCAAATGACATCCAAAATCGTATTCTCCGTATTTGATTTCTTTTTATTTCTCTTAATTTAAAATTCAAAGTGAATCGCATCGATTTAGTAGGTTACGGAAAATGTTCACTTCCATTTCAGTTTCAACACATTCACTTACGGTTAATTAGAAAGAAAAAAATAATAACCTTCTGAAATTGTGACCGCTACCAAATAGTTAAATTTGCGCATCAAACAACGCTCACTAAATTATGAAATCGTCTACAAACCCGATTACGGAAATTTTCCAATAGAAACATATATACGTTTTAATGCAGCTATACATACATAAGAACACATACATGACATTATATTTTTGTCGATTTCTTTGATTATCATTCGAAGCTAATAAATGAAATCATATTCTCCGTATTCGATTTCTTTTCATTTCTCTTAATTTAAAATTCAAAATGAATTGCGCCGATTTGGAAGGTTACTGAGAATGTCCATGTGCATTTCAGTTGCAACACATTCACTTACAGTGAATAAAAAAACTGAGTAACCTTCTGTAATTGGACCGCCACCAAATGGTTAAATTTGCGCATCAAACAACGGGCGCTAAATTATGAAATTGCCCACAAACCCGATTGCCTAAATTTCCCAATACAAACATGCATACGTCTGAATATAAACATACATACATAAGAATACATACATATAAGTAGTACATACATGACATTATATCAGGGTTCGTACGACTCCTAACATTTTGCGACCAGGAAATTCTTCTGCACCGCTATTTTCTTACAGAAAATCTCCCCTTATAAGAATGCGAAACTTCACCAGTTTAGCCTAGATTTCTTTTTTCGATAAAAAAAAATACTGAAAACTCTCCTGGAAAATACCCTGATCCGTACAAAACCCTGTTATATTTTTCTCGATTTCTTTAATTTATCACTCGTAGTCATGCGGCTAAGACCCAAAATCGTATTCTCCGTATTCGATTTCTTTTCATTTCTGTTAATTTAAAATTCAAAATGAATTGCATCGATTTGGTAGGTTATAGAGAATAAAAGTTTCGCACTGAAAAAAGAGAAAAAGTGGTCGTTACGGACGTAGAAAGTAAAACTTCTGAAAGTCAATGTATATCTCAGGTCACAAATATTGACGACGCCATAACGATTCGGATGAGGTTAAAATGCATAATTTACAACAATGGAGCTAATGTTTTGTTTAATAACGAGATGAAACCTGTCGTATTTTGACGAAAGAAATTGTTTAAAAAGGAACTCATACATTAGTTAATACTTACTATCAACAAATATTATTTTTAATTTAAAGTTACCAAAATACTAATTCCATAAACTTCGACTGTTTAACGTATTAAATTAAAATGTATTAGTACACCTAACCAAGATAAGTAACTATGATGAAATTACCCATTGAGTCTCTTATGTTTGAAATTACCGATTGCAAATCAGCAAAAATGATTTCACCATGAGCCAATCATAGAATTATTTTTCGCGTGAAATCTAAACCTAACGTCATTTTCATCGTCTCAAAATTTACATACGCATTTCTCAAATTTACATTCACCATTTCAAAAATATCGCTGTACGCAATAAGTTATTAATACATATATTTCCAAACTTGAAATCAAGTTTGTTAACTACGACTTTGCATGTGAACATTCGCACTCTTGACTTGTGATTCTAATCTCCGTATCGGCGAGTAAAATTCCAGAAATTTATATCTTTTAGAGGCATTCGTAGTAAAATATTTTGTTTTATCAGAGAAAATGATGGTTTTCATTTAAATATGATGTCACTTTGCCTCATTGAAGCATTTCTCATAGCGTCTCAAACTCAGTGGAGTGAAAAAGTATTGAATTAAAATAACTTTTTGAGGAAAAATTACGTGTTTTTTTTTTAAAGCGTAACGTCATTTTCTGTTCCCTTTTTTTGCAAAATTAATTTTGAATTTTATTAGAAACTGGCATCAATAAAGATAAACATACTTTATTAATTTTCTTTTCTTTACAACAATGGAGGTAAAACAATTCCTACCATTTTGAAAAAAAAAATCACAGAAAATTTTTAAATTATAAATTTAAATATAAAAATGGGAATATTTTTAAAAAATAGCTAGTGCCACAAATCTACAAAGAAACAGATTTCATTTAAAAAAATAATAATTAAAATTGGTTCAGAAAAAAGCTCAAGGTAGATGTCTAAAAAAAAAAACCTTATCTTTCAAATATATAGATTTAAATCCGCAATGTTATCTCTATGGGAAAATTTTTAGCAGACATTTCATGCCGTTAGGGTTGACGAATATTTATGATTTTCAATACACACCGAGATTTTGGCACTACCAACGTCCATTTAATTTTTTGTGTCGATACGACAAATATTTTGGACGCTATCGTGTGAACAATAAGTGTAATTTTTGCAGGGAAGCCGGAGCTGTGCTCCGACAATAAAAAATGAAGACATATTTAAAAATGTAATTTAAACACATTTTAAAACACTTTCAAAATTACAATTAATAATTCAAACTTTGAATAGTCATAACCACAGTAAACGCAAATTTTGTGAGACTATGAAAACAATGTAAGGAAAAAAATATATATATAATTAAGATGAAATCACAAATATATGAAGAAATTAGTAAAATTCTAAACATGAACAAAATATGAACATTGGAAACGAAATATGCAAAATAAGAAACTATGACTAACCTACAAAATCATCAGAGGAGCTTGCAGATTTAATTCATAGTTAAGATGTGTTATTTCATCCGATTTTGTCGGCATTAGACCTAAAATGACAAAATTTAGCTCCTTATAGCGCATCAAAAAATCAAAATAAATGATAAAAATACCAAGAGATCTAAATAAAGATACACCACACACAAGATATTAAAAAATGAAAAATGATTATCTGAAACACAGGCCCTCAAAAACGTAATACCTGAAACGCGAATTATTATTATTTCTTCAGTTATTCGTCTGCCAAGTGCATCAACATTTTATTGATGATGATCCAAAGAATTTTAAAATATAGTCAAGAACAGGTTTAAAAAATATTAAGAATTAAAAAAAGGAGGCACTAAAAGTGAGCTGAATTAAATTAGAAAGAATACTTCTGCAGCGTGATAATGTCCGGTAATGTATACTCAGAATTTAAATTAACTTTTATTCAGGCATCATATTTTGTTTTTAAATAATATTTTTTCTGATGATTTTCGTATTTTCCCCCTTGCTATAATATTTAAAATAAGTCACTCGACTTTTAACGATGATTTACTGTCATTGTGTAGGCAGAGTATTTCTACTGATATTTGAAGTAATTACCGAAATAAATAATATTTAACTTTGAATTATACGGTTTGAACAAAAAATTAATGATTTAAATTGTTATTTAAATTATGTACAGATAAACGCTCATGTTTTGAAGATTACATATTTGAAATTAAATTTTTATGTCGAGAGGTTCCATGTTACGTATTGTGTGCTTTTCTCTGTTTTTTTCACAGCTATTAATTGCTACATCCTATCTTTTAAAAATATTTCAGCACGATTTTCTGATGCTCTAAATATTAGAGACATAAACTAAACAAATAAAAAAAATGTTCATATTGTCTAATAAAGTTCGTTCGGAATACAGGGTGCTTTGCAGGGTATAGAAAAAGAAAATCATTGAATAACTTTTGAATGCATAAAAATTTTTAATTCAAAATTTCAGGATTTTACACGTGAGAATAAAGGTAATTAAAACATGATTTTTCTCAAAATGCTTGCCATCTGAGGAGACAACAAAACGAAGCCTCTGCTTGAAATTTACGAAAACATGCTTGAATTGGTCTGTTCTCTTGAATCGATCTTATCACACTTGTTATCGCTGTTTTCCGATCTTCCATTATTTTTGGTCGATATCTGCAGAAGTGATCATTAACATATCCCCACAATAGAAGTCTAACGAGCTTAAGGGGACGCTTCACTTTCTTGAAAACACCCGCTTCGTAATGTTAAACCGATGGGCAGGTTGTTTTCGAATTCCTCGTTTAAATATGAATATTTTTAAACGATTTTTTTGCATAGGATAGCTGAGCTCAATTTTTAATATGACTGTTTTTTACTTTTTCGATTTTAGTCGCAGATTTTTTTAATAAAGGTACTTTCACTTTCAAAACTGGTTCTGAAAATGAAAGTCCCTTTTAAAAAAAATCTGCAACCAAATTCGAAAAAGTAAAAAAGAGCCATATTATAGATTGGGCTCAGCTATCCTATGCAAAAAAAATCGTTTAAAAATATTCATATTTAAACGAGGAATTCGAAAACAACCTGCCCATCGGTTTAACATTACAGAGCGGGTGTTTTCAAGTGAATGAAGAGTCCCCTTAAGTGAGAACGATGAAGGAGGGGGGTGGGAATAGGTCCATAGTCAAAGCGATTCGGGAAGCCTCTTGCGATGACACGATTGCCATTGTGATTTCTGAGCAAGTTCAGGACGTCTCCCGATGAATTTAGAGGATCTTCATACCTACTTTGTCATCAGTTACTGAACCTGTTCTTTCAAACTTGGCAATTAATACTTTAATGCTCTTAATACGTTTGAGGATGGCTTTTATCAATTTTTAAAGGCACTCGACCACTTCCTGAGTGTTTTGGAAGTTCTGATTACAAAGATGAAACGTTTGACTAAAAAAACACGCTCTTCAACTGAATATCGGTACATTTTGGTTAAAAAAAAAAAAAAAATCTTCGAGAATAACCAGAGTACGTAAATAAGTTTCATTTGTTCCCTGCGCATGCGTGCACAGCTGCAGATCACTAGCTTCACCCGTTGAAGAGTCATTCAACTAAAAGTGTTGCTATACCCTTGAAGCACTGGGGTCATGTGTTTGTATATATACAGGTTTTAAGATTCGTTATGGGCATGTATCTCTATATGTTTATGTGATTTTTTCCTTATTCTCATGATTGTCTATTTACTTAAGCATGTCTATATAATTATGCATATTATTAGACAAAAATAACTGTTTCTCAAATCAATATGCGCATTGCTAAATCAAAACATAGTGTATATATATATCTATCGAAAAAAATATGTAAATGGATCTATTAAAAATTAAGAAAAAGTATGCAAACATTATGAAATATTTTGAATTATACACAAAAATCCGATGACTGTTTCAAGAAATGATTGTGGATCTTCTAAAGTTTCATTAGAAAATTAGATATATCAGCACAAGAAATATCTAAACATATGCTTATTTTTAAAATTATACTTTGGGAATATCTTTAAACATAAAGTTCCTCAAATTATTAATAGCTAAAGCCTTTTTTTGTGTAGCGATACTCATAAAAGTGAAATTATAACAAAAAACCTTTTGTTAAATATTTCTGGTTTCGGAGACGATGCAAAATCGATGAGGAAATAAGGAAATGAAAAAGAAATAAACATAGGCACTCAAAAGAAAATACCCTACAGCTCAATTCAGAGTCCCTTCTTAAAGTATTTCACATGTCAAACAGTATATCAAAATTTTATTAATATGCCACGATTGGGAGAAATTTAAAATACTCTGAAGGAAAAGGTTAGAAAAATATTTAAGTGTAAAGAGAGGAGACAGGAACAGAAAGAAAGTCGACAGAAGACATCCGAGACGTGATCTGGTCTGATAATGATATTCAAAGTTTTCTCTGAATTCAAATTAACTTTTATTTGGGAGCCAAAGTTTGTTTTCGTAAAATTTCTTCATGTTATAAGTTTTGCATTTACACAGTCGTAATATAAAAAAATTTATGGAATAATTTAACTTATATAATGCTGTAATTTAAACCGATAAAGCTGATGTAATATTACACAATAGTGTAACGTAACACCAGTTATATTGGTTAAATTACTCCATAAAATGCAGGAAGCAAGGCTGCTATCAATTTTTATGAAGTAACGTTACATAAATTATTTACAATGCAGCATAATATTTAAAACAAATGTCTCTACTTTTAACGAATTTTACCTCTTATATTGTAGAAAGATCAATCCATTGATACCTGGGATAATGAAGATGAATTGAATTTTTATCTGATTCGTTTTTCGATATCTTCGTTAACGAAACTTAATTTGCTGTGAAATTAAAATGCACAGTTGTCGCGTTTGTTAGCTCGCAAATGAAGTACAATATTCGTGAGCTGAGAAAATCAAAAACGAAATTCGTAACTAAAACTTCATTTTTGTTCATTAATCGAGGTATCATTCTGCTTGGAAAGATCAGTCTATAATTGTTTATCAAAAAAGAGAAAAAAAAAACACTTTTTATACTAGTAACTATTTGAATGAAAGAATGATTTTAAGTTATTTTGTTAATTAAGGTATAAGTAGTAAAAAAACCATACCTAAGAGATTTCAAAACTGAAACTAAATATACACTGTTAAAAATTTTGCAGCATTCTGGCAGGTCATTCGACCGTTTTTTGAAAAAACAGTTTCATAACCATAATTTAACTATATTCTGACCATAAAATGACCAATAATATGGTCAGAATAGTGTTAAAATTACGGTTGTGTAACCGTTTTCGGAAAAAACGGTCAAATGACCTGCCAGAATGCTGCAAATTTTTAACAGTGTATGACTTCGAAACCTTTAATGCTTCAAGATTTAATCGCAATGCCCAATTTATTTTCTTATCTGTTTTTTCATAAATATTTAAGTGCAATTTTTTTTTATCATTTTCATGTCCCAATTATTCAGTAGTATTATTTTTTTTAATGATTTGATTAAGAGAAATCAGTATTACAAATAAGTGTGTAGAATAGTGTGGAAAAAACTGTTGGAATTTTTTGAAAAATCAGCTTAAGTCAAACTTTAAATTTCACGCATGTTAGTAAAACTTATCTAGTTATTGTAGTACACCTTAACCGAAACAGTTGAGGTATTTGACATGCCAACAGAAAATAATTTTTTTGTATTAGAAAACGGAAGCGTATTTTTTGGTACTCTGCGGCTATTAGGTAGTTTTTTAAAGAATATTCATTTTCTTTTCATATGTTGCTGTTTTTGCAAAATATAATCCAATAACTATACTTTTTAAAAAACTACTTTATATTTACATATATATATATATTCGAAGTACCGGAAAATTCTGTCGCATAATGTTCTTTCACACCTACATTCTAAAATTCTGATTTCTTCATTAGCACCACTTTTTTGAAATGGTAAAATTCCCAAAGTTTTCACATTTCATATTAAGATCAATGAATTTTACCAATAAATTAATGAGATATTTACCATTTCAAAAAACTGGTGCCAATGAAGAAATCTGAATTTAAAAAAAGTAGGCGCGTGAAAGGCCATTATGCGAGGGAGTTTTCCGATACCCCTAATATATATATATATATATTACGATTCATATATATATATATACGATATATATTCTACGATTAAAATTGACCGAGTAATAGCTGTTTAAAATTGGAGTATATTTTTTGCTGCATATTAGGGGTCATTCACAAATTTAGTAGAAATATAATTTCGTCAGATATATTAAAGAAATGGTTGGGAGTAAAATTATCATTGCAATATAAATTTGAAATATTTAATCATTCTGACATATTACGGCAAAATGTAAAATTTGTACTGAACATTATAAGAGGATAAAAATAGCAGATTTTTTGTTAAATAGAAGGATGAAAAACAACATCCCCAATTCTTTACAAAATTAAACATATTTTATTATATACATGTCTTTCAAATTTTGGGTTCTGGCATGTTTTTCAGCTTTTAAAAATTGATTCTTATGTATTTTTTAGCACTGAATCCGAAAATGAACTTCATTTTAAACCATCACGTCAGGAATTTTCTCAAATCGAAATTTCAAAGTTAAAAAGCTAAAAGTTAAAATTTATCCCCCTCCCCTCCCATCGGACCCCCCAGCTGTTTAGCTGTAAGAAACCCAGTATAAGCGAAAAAATCTAATAAATTATTGAATTAAATAAAATTAAACTGAATAAAAAAATCTTGCATCTATTTTATAGTATCAGATTTTTCGCTAGTTTAACCTTGAAATTTACGATTTGTGAAAAATTTTGACATGATGGTTAAAAGTGAAGGTAATTTTTTGATTCAACGTTAAAGAATACATAAAATGTAATTATAAAAGTTAAAAAACACAACCATCGCATGTTTATGTTATCTAATCTAAAACTCTTTCTTATACTTCTTGACGGTAATCTATCCGAATTTTTTTGTGTTATCCTCTAATATAGGTATGTATAAGATGATAAGAGTCGAAAATCGTAATAATATTGAATTGTCATCGGATTTAAATCAGTACGTAAAATTTAACTTCGATCGGACATTTGAAAGTAAGTTAAAGTTCGAGTACAAATTTTAAACTGGAAAGACGATCATTGCAAGTTAAATAAAACCTTATAAAAATAACATAATTTTAATTAAAAGAAATCATAGCCTCAAATCCTTACAAAATAAAACATATGTTAAAATACAATTACTTTAACTAATCTGAAACTTAACTAATAAAAGTTAATCGTTATATTTGTATGATTTCTTTCAAAGCGTAGATACCTTGAAATAAGTTTAAGTACGTTATACACGACCCCTTAAAGCATGGTCGAAATCATCTGTTTTGATATGCAAAAAAGTGGTATAAGTCATGCATTTCAAAGTTTCATAACTCGGTCAAATTGGATGTTAGATGAATGGGACTATTTTTGTCTTACTTGTTAGTGTCACAGTAAATTTTTAGTAGATATCACTTATAGGACCGAGGGACCGTATGAAATTTAAATTTCGTAATTTTTTGATAAATGTTTTTATTGACTCATATCGCTTTAAAAATAATTCTTTACCTTACTTAATCCATTTTTGTAATTGGATGTATGCATCAAGGACCAAGGGTTTCGAAAATAAAGGTCGGTCAGGTTATACGTAGACACACTGTATATATATATATTAGGTGTACCGGAAAATTCCATCGCATAATGGTCTTTCACGCCTACTTTTTTAAAATTCAGATTTCTTCATTGGCACCAGTTTTTTGAAATGGTAAAATTCTCATTAATTCATTGGTAAAATTCATTTCATCTTAATATGAAATGTGAAAACTTTGGAAATTTTACCATTTCAAAAAAGTGGTGCTAATGAAGAAATCAGAATTTAAAAAAGTAAGTGTGAAAGAACATTATGCGACAGAATTTTCCCAGACTTCGAATATACAGTAAAACCTCTCTAAAGCGACCACGCTCCGTTCCAATAAAAATTGGTCGCTCCGAGAGGTGGTCTCTTAATGGAGGTCAGGTTTAAATCTAGATTTTAATTCTTGAAAAAAAGGTCACAATTAATGTTACTAAAATTTATTTCTCACATTAGGAAAAAAACTGAAAATTTAAGTATCAAAACAAAAGTTTATTACATAAGTTCATTACTGCAGAGTTTAAAAAATTAATGCATTGACGTTTGTTTTGGTTTTACGGTTCTATCTTTTTAGAATTTTTATTTCCAAGTTCTTCAGTAAATAACTGAAATTCTTTTTTGGACAAGAACAAATAATGACGATTTCATTAATTTATCTATTTCTTTGAGAGCTTCCTGACAGAACAGGGCAAGGGAGTTTATTGACCGTCATTCTTAATTTGTCATCAGAGTTAAACTCAATACCTAAGAAGGCACAAAGGGATTTAAACACTTAAAAGTTACCGGAATAAAATAAAAATTCTAAACTTAGTTTAGAAGTTTGATGAATAATGCGCTCTCCGGAATTATTTTTCTAATAAAACAATCTTCAAGTGACCAGGCAAAAACGGAATTTGTTTCATTTCCTTCAAAGAAATGGGTCGCTCATGGAGGGAGTTCAACTGGGATGGTCTCTGAATGGAGGTAAAATTAGTATTGAGCCTATGGAAATAAATTTCTTTCCATGAAAAAATGGTCGTTGAGGGAGGTGGTCGCACAGGGAGGTTTCACTATATATATATATATATATATATATATATATATACATATATTATCAGTAATTATAATTAAATATACAAAAATGTAATGATTGCCACAAAAATTTATTCCGGTTTGAAGTATTTTTAAAGCTTAGCTACATAATAAAAAAGAAAATTCGAAAAATTGCCTGTTTTTTAAATTTTAACTTATACAGATTTTAAATTATATAATAGACATTATAATCCATGGCTTAACACTTTATGTGTCTAACAATACTGATTAAAAACGTAACGATAATCAATTGTCTTTGATTAAAAATTTATGTATTCGAAGACGATGAAAAATGATGAAGAAATACGAAAATGTAAAAGAGAAGAAATACAGGCACTCAAGGATGAAATTTCTTGTAATGCAATTCAAAATATTTTCTTAATGTGTTTCACTTCTCAAAAATATAAAAATGTAATTAATATGCCACGAGCAGGATAAATTTAAAATACACAGTTAAATTAAATGTTAGAAAAACATTAAGAATAATTTTTTAAAAGGAAGCCTGAAAAAGAAAACAATATAAAAAAGTGGTAGAAATAAGTTTTCTGATGTCTGATCGCATCCGGAGAAGTTATTTAAATTTTTCTCTGAAATAAAATTAAGTTTTATTGGGGTATCAAAGTTTTGTTTAATATCATTTTCATTTCTTATCAGTTTTGTAATTTGCTGATTCGGGTGATGCATAAAATGAGTCACTATGCAGTAGTACCCCGATTTACGTCCCCTCGACATAAGTCACCCCACATTTCGCCGTCTGGCCAAGAAAAAAAATCCTTACTTAAAGACGCAATTTTTTGAAGAATTTTGGTTCTATGAAGGGAAACTTTCCCGCGATAGTCAAATGATAGCGACAAATAAAAAACGTCGCTAGAAAAAAATATCCAAAAAAAAAAAAAAAACTGTGCTGTTAGAAAGAGCTTCTAAGAGAAAACATTGGTCCGTTAAAACTTAATTGAAAAGATTTTTTCACATCCTCAAAGACTCGAACGGGGCAGCTACAACAATAAATTGTAAGTTAACAACTTATTGTTTTATTCCAAATTCATGTATTGCAAACGCATTGTTTTTATAATGTTAAATGTATGTAAAATAATCGCTAAATACAATAGAATGTTTTCATTAGATTTTGTAGAAATTATATTACTTATTCTTTTTCACTAATCTAAATGTACCTCAACTTACGTCGTTTTCAACTTACGTCCGTTAATCTGGGAACGAATCCTGATGTAAGTCGAGGTGTTGCTATACTTTTAAAGGAATTTTCTCGCCCGAATATCGAAATAAAGAATGTTGATTTTTTAGACATTATTTGTGTTTTAAATGTTGCTTTTAATATAATATATTTATGCTTATTACCACACGCCCACAGATATTTTTCAAACCATGTGTATTACACAAACTAAACACATAGCATAAATCCTTCTAGGAGTAAAAAATCTTAATGAATTTATAAGAAAGTACTTACATATATTTCCAGTTTTTTAAAGAATAATAAAACAATCTAAAATTGAATAAAATAGTAGTTATATCCTGAAGCACTGTGAAAGAATTGTTGATACAAAGAACAAGAAAAAAATGTCACTATATTTAAAATTTAAATTAGTCAACTGCTTATATATTAATTTGACATGAAAATTAATAATTCAAATCTTTATATGTGCTGCAGTACTTATTAAAAACAAAATTACAATTAATAGCTTCGGGCTAAATAATTGTACATCCCATGACGATGTAAATTAGATAACTAAATGTCAAAATGAAAAAAGGATAAACTCAGGCACTCGGTAAAGAAATATCTTGAAAAGCAATTCAGGGCCTCTTCTTAATGTATTTCGCCAGTAAAATATATCAAAATTTTATTTATATGCCACAATTGGCAGAAATTTAAAATACAGTCCAGGGAATACTTTAGAAAAATGAAGTCTTAAAGAAGGATGATAGTAACAGGGAGAAGGCCTAAAGAAGACCTTTGACCTTCGATTTTGATCGGGTCAGGAAATGAAATGAATTACAAACTCTCTGAATTTAAATGAAATATTATTTTGTTGTCAAATTTTGTGAGGATATCATTTCTTTGTATTATCAGTTTTGCATTTTGCCGTTCGGGATAATTTAAAAAATCAGTAAATGTGCTTTTACCAAAGTTTATTTTTTATATTGTAGAGAGACGAGTATTTACATAGATGTTTGTTCTTTTTCTGGAACTTATCTATATTTATCGTAGGAACAGTTTGGTGAAAGTACAGTCGTGGGAAAAAAAGTAACCCCCATCTACTAACTCTGCAACTAATTATAATAGGAAAATGTTACTGGTACAAATGGATTGGAAATAAAGTCTACTTTTAAATGATGTGCATAAAATTTGCTTAATGGGCCATCTACAAATCAAAACCAGACCAAACTTTGCTTTTTCAATGGCAACACTGAATACAATTTTACAACAATTTAACAATATATTTTAAATCTTCAAATCATCTTCTTCTAGCAAATATCTCCATACACCATGGATATTACTGATCACTGTCACTGTGACGATGCATTGTCATATGATATCCATGGTGTATGGAGATATTTGCTACATAATAGATGAAAGCTCGTTTTGTTGAAAATTTGAATAACTTTATCTGGCATCTCATCTGACATACAGCAATTAAATTTAAATTACAATGTTGTTCTTTCTGGACAATTCTCGAATAAGCGCAAAAAAGAAATAATAACAACATTTAAATCCTACTGAAGACAGCCTTGTAATGGTTGAAAATGTTCTAGGTTTTTCTGATGTATTTGAGATATTTTAAATTTGTATTTTAAATATATATTATATTTATGCACATAAAAGTAATTTTTGTACGATTATTTGTAATTTATATATATTTTAAAGTTTATGCTGTAATCTACGATCAAGTTTTGGAAATATTTAGACTGGCCACCTCTCCTCTATGACTACCTATCCTAGACTTACCCTAAGGAGACCTAATTCTCAATCAAATGGCTATTTGTTTTTCTTTGTGACAAATTAATGATTAAAAAATGTGAGATTTTTTTCGACAACAATTTTTTTCTTAAACTCTTGAAATATCTGTTTACGTTAGAGGTCTGCACGGGCCCGGGCTTGGCCCGAGGCCCGTACCCGGCCCTGCCCGCGGGCCGGGCCGGGCCGGCGGAATGAAGGCGAATTTTCAAACGGGCCGGGCCGGCAGAATTAGGACAATATTTTCAACGGGCCGGGCCGGGCCGACCGACAAAATAAACGGGCCGGGCCGGGCCGGCAAAAAAATTAATCGGGCCTATCGGCCCGATATAAGAATTTAAGCGAAGTAGATAAAATACCAGCCATTTTCAATGAATATGATTTTCTCGAGAAGTATAAATGTGCGTCACGAGCCGATGCGAGTTTAACAACATCAATACAGAAATGTAACGTGTCCATCGTAGAGATCAGCATCGTACAGTTACAAGATGTCTGATTCCGAGTTTAATTTTTTTTCAGCACACTCGTGCCGGGAAGGAAGTGGTCTTAATCGATCTCAGGATGTGTAGAACAGTCATTTTGTTTTGTAATATTAATAGTGATAATGAACTTCTCTTAAGAGTATCTTTGGAAATATACCTTAAGGTGGTTCTCATATTCACTGCTCAACAATGCAAAGCTTTCAGACACATGTTTCTGACAAAAACTTTAGCTATAAAGGCATAAAATTGACAGGCCTGCCTATTGAAGGCATTTGGAAACGAATAGCTTTTTCCATATTTAATAAATTACTTACAGGGATAACAGCGATTCTTGTCACGTGACTGTACGTTTTTCTCCTTTCCTGTGCTATCGCTTCTGGAAATTCGATTCAAAACGCTAACTTTGACAGTATTTTCAGAAAGATATATTGCTTTTATCTATGAAAAAAACGACATTTACATAGCTTTTGAATAAGAATACCTGCCAATCTTACACGTTTCCGAAAAGAAAAGACTTCATAAATGTGTCGAAATGTAGCTCCTTTGGATTTGAGAAAAGTCTTAAAAATAAGAAAAATATTTTCACAAATCTACTTCTTATTACACAGCTTCAAATGTTATCTTGTTTTTAATCCTTTATTCTGAACTACATTAATCTTTTAATGAATCCTTATTTCCATTTTGAAATGTCTGTAGACACGATGACTGTAAGTAATCGTTAATCATTACTATTGTGCGTTTTCTGTTTTGCGAACATCATAGTAATGTAAAATATACTGTAAAATGTTCCCATAAATATGTATGTAGTATTCATTAAAAGAATCTTAATTGTATGTTGAGAAAAAACGGATTTTTTTTTTTGTAGAAATTGTATCGGGCCGGGCCCGTTTTCACTGATTTTTGTACGGGCCGGGCCGGGCTCGGGCCGATCTTCCAATTTTTACAACGGGCCGGGCCGGGCTCGGGCCGAACTTCCAATTTTTACAACGGGCCGGGCCGGGCTCGGGCCGAACTTCCAATTTTTACACCGGGCCGGGCCGGGCCAAGATAGCTTTCGTACGGGCCGGGCCGGGCCCGGGCCTGGAAATTCCGGCCCGTGCAGACCTCTAGTTTACGTATGCATATTATCATATTTAGCCTACTATGTATATTAAAATCATTCCATTATAGTTTTATTGATCCACGCACATTATCAAACATAGCATATACATTTATATAAAAAATAAAAATGTGAATGCATCTAAAAACACTGAATTATAGCTCTTTTATCAATTATTTTAAATTAATTTTAAAACTCTAAAGATTGCTTTAACAAAGGGTTGCATCTTAAAATAGTTTTCAATATTCAGCTGTATATATATATAAAGAAAAAATAGAAAGAAATGTCAATTTATATAAGTATAATACATGCAGATTTTAAAATACGCAATAGACCTTACAATTATAGATACAGCGTATACTTTTTCTCTCAATACAGGTTAAACTAGTCGGATGTGCCAATCCCAAAACTTTCTTCTATCTCATGCATGTTAATACTTCAGAATCCGCTATCACAGTGCGAAATTTGAATGATAATCTATAGCTATGCCATCATGAGGATTCTAAAGATATGAAGTTCCGCGCTGCAGTTCTTGAGCTATGACTGTAGCTATAATCGTGTAAATCCTTAAAATTGCAGCATAGCAGCGCCAGCTGTGGTGTAATTTACACCAAACCCTAATCAGCAACAACTTATGTCAACATTTAACTACCAAAAAGCAATCAGCACCAAACTATACCAAGTTATAACTGAATATGAAGTTTGAAGATAATCTGTGCATTAGTTCTTGAGATACAGCTGTTGCGGAAATCATGAATAATGCAGTATAGCAGTGCCACCTGTAGGTCGAGTTAATCCAAAAAATAATCAGCACCAACTTATTTCAGGGTCTAACTGAATCTAAAGTTTTATTAAATTTTGTTCATTAGTTGTTGAGATAGAGCGTCACAAAATTTGTGCCACATACATACAGACAGACATTTTCTAAAAACAGTCAAATCAAGTTCAGGACCTCCAAAAACGTATGAAACCACCAAAAACTGGAAGTTGAAAATTTTAAAAAATCCAATACTTTCTTCTTGTAAAGATAGAATAAAGTAAAATGCGATAACAATAAATTGCCTTGGGTTTAAAATTTGTGTCTTCGGAGATGATGTAAAAGGAATGAAGAAGTACGAAAAGGAAAAGAAAAGAAACAAGGCACTCAAGGATTAAATACCCTGTAATACAATTCAAAGCACTCTCTTAATGTATTTCACCTGCCAAATACATCAATATTTTATTAATATCCCACGATCAAAAGAAATTTAAAATACAGTTAAAGGAAACGATAGAAAACATTACGAATTTAAAATAGAAGATGGGCAAATAGAACAAAGAATAAAAAAAGAAAACCTCTGAGGCATGATCGTGTCCGGTAAAATAAAAAAAAAACAAAATTCTGAATTAATAATTGGTTTTTATTGAGCTATCAAAATTAGTCTTAATATAATTTCTTCCTGTTATCAGTTTTCTATTTTGTCTTGTCAGGTGACACTTAAAACACGTCGGTGTAGTTTTAATGGAGTTTGCCATCCAGAATGTCGAAAAATGATTATTTTCATTATTATTTTTTTAAATATTTGTGTTAAAATTTTCAGTTTACGCCTGTATATTAATGCATATTATCGCATGAATATAAGTATTTCTCGAATAATGTAGCTTGCAAAAATAAAGCGTACATTACAAATTAATCAAAAAATAAAAAAAAATATTATTAGATCTAAGAACCTACGCATATTGTCAATTATAATTAAGAATAGTAAAAAAATTAACGTCGCATGAAATAAATATTCATCATCTGTAGTATTGTGTTAGAATTATGGCTATAATGAATTAGGCAATTTCAAAGTAAGATCTGTGTTTAAAGTTATAATTTTGACACTTTTTAAACATTAAATTTAACGATAATAAATCAAACCATTATTTATGCAGCGATATTGATTAAAAATACAATTATTATCATTTGCCTTTTGTTAAAACTTTGTGCTTCATAAATCGATACAAAATGAATGAAGAAATATGAAGACTTAAAAGCGAAAAAACACTTGTACTCAAGGAGGACATACCCTGTAATGTAAACCAGAATCCTTTTTTTAATGTATTTCACCTGTGAAATATATGAAAATTTTATTAATATCCTACGATAAGAATAAATTTAAAATACGCTTAAGGTAAACGCTAGAAAAGCATTAAGCTTAAAAAAATAAGGAAGATGGAGAAGTAAAAAAAGCAAATATAGAAATAAGATCTGTGAGGCGTAATAGCATCCGGAAAGGATATTAAAAGTTTTCTCTGAATTTAAATTAATTTCTATTGGGATATAAAGTTTTTCTTCATATCATTTCTTCTTGTTATCAGTTTTACATTATGAAAGTTGGGTTGATATTTAAAACGAGTCACTGTACTGAATGTCGAAAAAAGAATATTTATACTGTTTCTTTTTTTTTAAAGTTGTGTTAAAGTTTTGAAATTTTGTCTGTCTATGCGCATTATCACAAGTACATATATATTTCTCAAACCGTATGTATTGCACAAACATTACATACTTCACAAATTTATCTAACAGAACAATTATTGAATGTATAACACCCTGTCTATTAATATCAGAGTTATTTTAAGTTATAGGGAAAAATTTAACGTTGGTTAAAACAGTAGTTTCCTACTGAAACATAAAATAACAGTTGTATAAAGACAGTGAAAGTCTCCGGATGAAAGTGTACATTTAAATTTGTACTTCAGGCAAAATTAAAAACATTAATCTGAAATGAATTTTAATAACGCAAATCCTTATTTGTACAGCCAGCATTACTGATTGCAAACCCTATTATAATCAATTTCATTATGTGAAATGTGTATGTATAACACGCTATATATTAATATCAGAGTTATTTTAAGTTATAGAAAAAATTTAACGTTGGTGAAAACAATAATTTCCTACTGAAGCATAATGAAATAACAGTTGTAGAAAGACCGTGAAAATCTCCAGATGAATGTCTACATTTAAATTTGTACTTCAGTCAAAATTATAAGCATTCATCTGAAATGAAATTTAATAACGCAAATCCTTATTTGTTCAGCCAGCATTACTAATTGCAAACCCTATTATAATCAATTACATTATGTGAAATGTGTATGTATAACACGTTATATATTAATATCAGAGTTATTTTAAGTTACAGAAAAAATCTAACGTTGGTTAAAACAATAGTTTCCTACTGAAGCATAGTCAAATAACAGTTGTAGAAAGACCGTGAAAGTCTGCGGATGAAAGGCTACAATTAAATTTATACTTCAAGCAAAATTAAAAACATTAATCGAAATGAAATTTAATAACGCAAATCCTTATTTGTACAGCCAGCATTACAGATTGCAAACCCTATTATAATCAATTTCATTATGTGAAATGTGGATGTATAACACGCTATATATTAATATCAGAGTTATTTTAAGTTATAGAAAAAATTTAACGTTGGTTAAAACAATAATTTCCTACTGAAGCATAATTAAATAACAGTTGTAGAAAGACCGTGAAAATCTCCAGATGAATGTCTACATTTAAATTTGTACATCAGTCAAAATTATAAGCATTCATCTGAAATGAAATTTAATAACGCAAATTCTTATTTGTTCAGCCAGCATTACTAATTGCAAACCCTATTATAATCAATTTCATTATGTGAAATGTGTATGTATAACAAGTTATATATTAATATCAGAGTTATTTTAAGTTACAGAAAAAATCTAACGTTGGTTAAAACAATAGTTTCCTACTGAAGCATAGTCAAATAACAGTAGTAGAAAGACCGTGAAAGTCTGCGGATGAATGTCTACAATTAAATTTGTACTTCAAGCAAAATTATAAGCATTAATCTGAAATGAAATTTAATAACGCAAATCCTTATTTGTACAGCCAGCATTA
This sequence comes from Maratus speciosus, assembly GCA_963932465.1. NCBI lineage: Eukaryota > Metazoa > Arthropoda > Arachnida > Araneae > Salticidae > Maratus > Maratus speciosus. The sequence goes on from OZ010791.1 coordinate 295,394,375, forward strand.
CTGGTTGCAAACCCTATTATAATCAATTTAATTATGTGAAATGTGTATGTATAACACGCTATACATTAATATCAGAGTTATTTTAAGTTGTAGAAAAAAATTAACGTTGGTTAAAACAATAGTTTCCTACTGAAGCATAATAAAATAACAGTTGTAGAAAGACCGTGAAAATCTCCGGACGAATGTCTACATTTAAATTTGTACTTTAGTCAAAATTATAAACATTAATCTGAAATGAAATTTAATAACGCAAATCCTTATTTGCACACGCAGCATTACTGATTGCAAACCCTATTATAATCAATTTCATTATGTGAAATGTGTATGTATAACACGCTATATATTAATATCAGAGTTATTTTAAGTTATAGAAAAAATCTAACGTTGGTTAAAACAATAGTTTCCTACTGAAGCATAGTCAAATAACAGTTGTATAAAGACCGTGAATGTCTACGGATGAAAGGCTACAATTAAATTTGTACTTCAAGCAAAATTATAAACATTAATCTGAAATGAAATTTAATAACGCAAATCCTTATTTGTACAGCCCGCATTACTGATTGCAAACCCTATTATAATCAATTTCATTATGTGAAATGTGTATGTATAACACGCTATATATTAATATTAGAGTTATTTTAAGTTATAGAAAAAATCTAACGTTGGTTAAAACAATAGTTTCCTACTGAAGCATAGTCAAATAACAGTTGTATAAAGACCGTGAAAGTCTGCGGATGAAAGGCTGCAATTAAATTTGTACTTCAAGCAAAATGATAAACATTAATCTGAAATGAAATTTAATAACGCAAATCCTTATTTGTACAGCCAGCATTACTGATTGCAAACCCTATTATAATCAATTTCATTATGTGAAATGTGTATGTATAATACGCTATATATTAATATCAGAGTTATTTTAAGTTGTAGAAAAAAATTAACGTTGGTTAAAACAATAGTTTCCTACTGAAGCATAATAAAAAACAGTTGTAGAAAGACCATGGAAATCTCCGGACGAATGTCTACATTTAAATTTGTACTTTAGTCAAAATTATAAACATTAACTCGGGAGAACTCGCTAGTGAGAATGCTCAATTGCTTTTCTTTTACTTTACATTCATATAATATCAACTTTTTTTGGTTAGATTAGTACTTTTATTCACAAAATAGGTAAAATAATTGAAAAACATTTTGAAATTTTAATTAAAATGGAAAATGATTTAAATAAGAGTCTTAAAAAAGTACGACTGTGAGAGAAAATCTCATGCAGCGAGTTCTCCCGGGTTAATCTGAAATGAAATTTAATAACGCAAATCCTTATTTGTACAGCCAGCATTACTGATTGCAAACCCCATTATAATCAATTTCATTATGTGAAATGTGTATGTATAACATGCTATATATTAATATCAGAGTTATTTTAAGTTATAGAAAAACTCTAACGTTGGTTAAAACAATAGTTTCCTACTGAAGCATAAGTCAAATAACAGTTGTATAAAGACCGTGAAAGTCTGCGGATGAAAGGCTACAATTAAATTTGTACTTCAAGCAAAATTATAAACATTAATCTGAAATGAAATTTAATAACGCAAATCCTTATTTGTACAGCCAGCATTACTGATTGCAAACCCTATTATAATCAATTTCATTATGTGAAATGTGTATGTATAATACGCTATATATTAATATCAGAGTTATTTTAAGTTATAGAAAAAATTTAACGTTGGTTAAAACAATAGTTTCCTACTGAAGCATAGTCAAATAACAGTAGTAGAAAGACCGTGAAAATCTCCGGATGAATATCTACATTTAAATTTGTACTTTAGTTAAAATTATAAACATTAATCTGAAATGAAATTTAATAACGCAAATCCTTATTTGGACAGCCAGCATTACTGATTACAAAACCAATTATAATCAATTTCGTTATGTGAATTGTGTGTGTATAACACCCTACCTATTAACCCTTAAATGCCGGTTGTTGCTTTTCGGCAACATACCCAATTTAGGCTTCTAAAATACTATTAGAATAATATTGAAGCTGTAGTGCCTAACGTTGCTAATAAAAACATTCTGAAAATATAATTAAATTGATTTTCAACATATAGATGGCAACACTTGTGCTGTTTAAGAATAAAGAAAGATTTATTTTTTTAATTGTTGTTACATGTTCTTTTCGTTTTTTTTGGAAGCTTGCGAAATACCCTATCTTGTTCTGCAGTGAGCAAGTAAAATTTATTTCTTATTATAGTTCCTAAAATTTTTGTGTGTTTAATATTATGAAATTTTATGAAGCAAAATTTTTTTTTTAATTAAAGACCACTATTGCCGATTAGTAACAAACTGTTTTTTAGCCGTAAACCGGACTTAAAACAAAATATAATTTTTTTAAAGTATTTTTACCATGATTTATTTAAAAAATAAAAACTGAAAAGCATTATAACAATAATTTTTGAAAAATCCGGCATTTAAGGGTTAATATCAGAGTTAATTTAAGTTATAGAAAGGAATTTTGCGTTGGTTAAAACAATAGTTTCCTACTGTTGTATAAACACCGTGAAAGTCTCCGGATGAAAGTCTACATTTAAATTTTACTTCTGGCAAAATTATAAACATTAATCTGAAATGAAGTTTAATAACGCAAATCCTTATTTATACAGCGAGCATTACTGATTACAAACCCAATTACAATCAATTTCATTATGTGAAATGTGTGTGTAGGGTGTTAATCTTATTTATTAATATCAGGGTTATTTTAAGCTATTAAAAAAATTAACTTTGGTTAAAACAATAGTTTCCTACTGAAGCATAATAAAATAACAGTTGTATAAAGACCACGAAAATCTTGGGATGCAAGTTTATATTTAAATTTGTACTTCAGGCATAATTATAATTATTAATCTGAGATGGAATTTAATAACGCAAATCCTTATTTGTACAGCCAGCATTACTGATTAAAAACCCAATTAAAATCTATTTCATTTGGTGAAATATCTATGTCTTTCAAAGCGATGTAAAATCGATAAAGAATTATTAAAATAAAAAAAGAGAACAAGAACTCGAGGAAGAAATAGCCTGTAACGCAATTCATGGCATCTTCTTAATGTATTTTGCCTGTCATATATATCAAAATTTTATTAATATACCTCGATCGGAAGAAATTTAAAATACAGCCAAAGGAGACGCTAGAAAAGTATTAAAAATTAAGAATGAGAGATGGGGAAGAGGGTAGGATGGTGTTAGAAAGAATATATATGAAGCGTGATCTAGTTCTGTAATGAAATTCAGTTTTCTCTGAATTTAAATTATCTTTTATTCGGGTGTTGAAGTTTGTGTTACTGTTTTTCATGTGATCGGTTTATATTTTCTTTGATATGGGATGGCGTTTAGAAGGAATAACAATCTTTTTAATGTAGTTTGCTTGTAATATTGCAATGTTTGTGATATTTAATTTGATGCAGATTGATTAAAAAGACATTGGACATACTTCAACAGCTTGTAGAGCAATCCATTATACAACAAACCATTTTGTAATACACTTTAAAGAATATTGATATTCAACACCGAAAATGATGGCAAATAAGTTACCACCAAAAGTGGTGTCGGGAAAAACCGCCGAAACTTTGGTGTAAAGAAACATCATAGAAATAATTTCCTTATTGAAGTTATCAATGTCAAGAGGTCGATTTAATATTCGAACTAAAATACGTCATCCACTTGCTTAATTGTGCACAAAAAATATGCCATATATAAATTCATTTCTTTCGTTTTATTAAGAATTAAATTTAATATAGGACAAGAGAAGTTGGAACCGACTTCTGATACATTCCATTTTAAAGAAGAATTGTAGTATAAACAAATAATTTGAGAAACAAAACATAAAAGCAATTCGAAAGAACATTTTCCTAATCTATAGATCCATCCATCGTAATTTCTGTTTTCCTATTTATAATATGTTTTGGAACAAAGCGAAAGAAATAAATCTATGTACGACAATTTTTTTTGTGCAATTAAGCTAGTAGATGATGATGGATTTCAGTTCGATTAACCCCTAAATGCATGATTTTTTATTTTGTTTCGAAAAAAATAATATATGATTCTCTGAAAAGTTCATAACACAGGAAAAATAATGAAAAAATTCAGAGATACAGTTTTCGCATAATACGCCAAACTTTTCTTATGTTGCATATCTGCAATACAAGTAAAAACTAAAATATTGCAAATTAGTAAATATTTGAAAAAGTATGAATCTAAATGACTTATTTTAAATAATTTTTTATTGTGTTTAACACTTAATGCATAAATTATTTTTTTAGAATTATGTTTTTTACTCTTATATTAAAGATTATACATCAGACATTTTAAGACGTTTATGTTTTTGTAATTTTTACAGGATTACTATTTCTATATAAATATACTGGTTGCTAAGAATTAAATAAAAAGTGATGTAGATATGCATTACTATGTATTTAAGGGTTAAATTGACAGGTCGACGTTTATAATTTCAAGAGCTAAATTATTTTGTAGTGTTTCATTACATCAATTTCCAGATGATTTTTTTACTTACACTATTTTTGGTGTTGAACACCAATATTTTCTATAGCGCAGAAAAGCACGGTGGCAATCTCCTGTTTAGTGAAAAAGAAAAGTTATTTTACTGAAAGGTAAATTTCTTACAATTAGTTTAACAATAATGAAGATATTCTCGAGATATTTTAAACAGACTAATTATCCGATCTCCCCATGTATTTTGAGATAAAATTGGTTGACAAAGGTTATCTTGTTATTGAAAATAACGAACGTTTGGGAGTATTAAATTTTAAGTTAATATTATTATGTTTGGAAAAGTTATATGCCACGAATTCTTGCTATCTTCTCTTTCATTTATCGATTTGTCATTGCTATAAAAATTGTCAAATTTTAGAATTTTCATGTCACGATATATTGTATTCGGTCATTCATTTAAGCAAATTTTTCTTATATACATTTATAAATACATTATAAAATAGTGGTACAGAATATTCAGATTCAAAAGGGACGTGTCGCGCTGCAGCTATTACCAGTGAAACAACTATACCAACATTTCATTTTGGGGTATATCTTGGAAAGTTCATGAAAATATTTTAGAAATTGAGATTTAATCAGGTATGTTTGTCAAAATTCTTTCTGCATTGGTTAAAATGCTAGTTTGATTTAAAATTGAATAGTCTTATAAAATGTTAGGACAAGGGAGTTTGGAAACTCATTTTTTTTTCATTTTTTTAAACTTGCACTTTAAATACTATTGAAGGGCACGCCGTGTAAATTATCGCATATATCTATCGCACAAGAAATTAAAAAAAAAATTGTAGAAAAATAAGGAATTTTCCTGAATATTTTAAGCGTTATCAAGAACTTTCAAAATGTCCCAACCTCACTCCATATCAATTAAAATCTCCAACCTTTCTTATGCCAGTTTGGTTTACGTATACATGTAAAACTGACAAGGAAGGTCTCCATACGGGCATACTCAGAAAAATCTGAAAAAAAAAAATACAGAATGTTCTTCTCCCATGGGTATATATGTTTATAAAGAATTTTTTGGCGGAACCTCGGTAGAACGCCCGTAAAAAAATAATAAAAAATTCGCTTATTTGGCGACTTATCACCGTTTGGCGAGGAAATTAAAATTGTAAAAAAAAATACTCTTTAAGGAAAAAACTTTTTATGTTGAATTTTTTTAAATATGTTTAATTTAAATAACCTTAGCTTTGTCATTTTTAGTTTTGTTTTAACCATAGTTTTGTCATATATATTTATATGTACTTATAACGAATTTTAACTATCATATTTTACGATTTAAAACAAAATTTAAATGGATTAAAATTGTTCCAAACTCAAAAATATGCCCCATCGAGCACTGTCGATTCAACTTTGTTACTATGGAAAGAACTTTCTTCGGTATGGAAATGTATTACGGCAGCATTATTCATCTGGCGTTAAAAGTTATTTTTATAACCGATAAAGCCGTTTAAATTAAAAAAATTGTGGACTGGAGAATAAAACAATGGTAAAATTTCGTTCAAATCGGCAACAAGCAACAAGTATAATACAAAATGTAATAATAATAATAATAATAATAAATTCTTTTTTCATGATTTACGTTTAAATTCATTAAATACCGCATATTCTCAAAATCAATTAACAAACAATTTTCAGATTCATTAAAATCGTTTGCTTTTGGCGAGGAAAAGAGCTGCTCGCCAAATTGCGTGCCGCTTTCGTCTTTTCACGCTAATTATTCGGAAGTGTTTTATTTTTTTTACAGATTTTCTACTGTAATTCCGCCGCTAATTTTAACTGATCCTTTATTACATACATGAGTACTCTCACTAGCATTTTTTTCAACATATTCGAGTATGCCCAGTATGGAGACCTTCCTTGTGAGCATAGTTTTTTAAAACTAAATTTAATTGCAAATCTTAAAGGTAGTTAAGTACAGAAATAGGATGCAAATTTCGAAAATATTTCTTTTTCATACTTTTATATTCGGATAGATAAAATTCGATGCACAGTTTTATTTGTTTAAGTAAACTAAACTGGCATTAAAATATTGGGGATTTTAATTGACATGGAGTGAGGATGGGTCATTTTCAAAGTTCTTGATAACGCTTAAAATATTCAGAAAATTCCTTATTTTTCTCAATTTTTTTTTAATTTCTTGTGTGATAAATATATGCCATAACTCATATAGTGTGCCACTGAGTCTCTCTGTTCTAAAAAAAGTAACTAACGCTGTCACCGCCGCCGCCGGTTTTGAATTTTTTGTGACAGGAGGTCTTTCTTTGTTAATATTAAGAAAAATATTGCATAAAAAATATGAAAATCGGTGACATTATAGAGAAATGTTTGATAAACACGCTGATGCAGACAGTTTTCAAACCGAAGATATATTTTAAGAGATATTTAATGCTAAAGTTGGACAAAATCGATCCATTAAAAAAGTTTTATAGGAGCAAAAACAATCATGGGAATTTAATCATTTTAAAATCATATTATGCATTAGAATTTCCCGGTGTGCAGACTGCATTTATTTCTTTAATTTGATTCATTTTTTGAGTTTTTATTTCTATTTTAAATTCAAATTTTCAGCATTTCGAGAGATTTTTTTTATGTATTTTAGAAAATGGTATTAATGTAAACTGTTGCCAACTGTATAATCAGCGCAAACAATAATGTTTGCTTAAAATTAAAAAAATATTTATACATGACTATTATAAACAAAAAATATAAAAAGCAGGAACTCATTGAAAATTACGTCATAAAAACTATTTTTACACGTCAATTTTAAAAGAGAAAGAATATTGTAAAATAATAAATTCATTAACATGCGTTAGAAGTCTTAAATAGGATAAATTACGTCACATTTACGTTACATTATACTTATTACGTAAAATGAACAAAAAATAATATTGCAAAGCAGTTTAAATTAAAAAAATGCGCGAGACGTTTATTTGATAGCTTGAGATGATCTTGTCGGCTATTTTTGTTAGAACAGCGCAAATAATATTTCATTTCTAGCAAAAGTATTTTCACCGGAATATTAAAAAGAGAAAAAAAAAGTTTGATGAAAATTACGTCAGATTAAAAACGATACATTTAAAATGTCTTATTTAAAAAACTTTCTTTTCGCCTTGTTAAAAAATACCGGTAGACAAACACTCTGTTTGCTTAATTCATTTTATATTAGCTCATTTTCAAATGTTTAACTGATTTTATTTAATCAAAGACGGAAACAGCCATTGTATCTTTTATTGGCAGCTGATTTCGCCTTAAAATTCTCAATCAAAGAGAAATGAATAGAAGGGATATCGCCACTGTTTTTTAAATTATGATTCAATCTTCCGAAATCTTTTTAAAGCCGGTCAAATTAGCGTGCTTTTACAGTCTGCGATGTCTGAATGGGGGTTGGTGAGCGAAGCTCGTAGGGGGCAGAGCCCCCTAGTAGTATTTAAAGTGCCATTTAAAAAATGAGTTTGGAGGTCCCTAGTTTCCTTAATTGCAAATAGTTGAATATTGTCAATAAAAGTATAGGAAAACAAAAAACAATTAAAGCCAGATATTCAGTCCCCAGCATATTCTGATGCAAAGTATTTTTTTTTTTTTAATCGAATTTTACTTTACTTATTAAATGAATGTTTAACATGAAATGAAAATCTGTCTTTTCGTCGATAGATTTTATTTAGCTCCACTGTGCGATTTGTTTAATTTGATCATATTTATATATATTTTTTTCTTTTTAACTTGCTAAATTTTACCGGGGATCTTAGTTGATCCGGCCTACTTTTACACCCAAGGCCAGTAACTGAAAATAGGAAACCTCCTATGGACGCGTGGTTGGAATTCAAACAAATGACCAGCAGTCGTAAAGCATTTCTAAAACATTTGAAATTTAAATATGTTTCAAAAAAATATTCACACTAAAACTATTTAGATTTTAAAAATAATTGTCAACGTAAAAGAAGAAAGGTCCCGCAATTCAAAGTAGACATTCTATGGCAGGCAATTCACGTTTCCTTCTATTACTTTACAAATAAATTATATGATTTTTTATATATATATTATAATCTGAATAAAGGAAAAATACATCTGAGGATGTATTATATATTATATAATATATATCTTCTCCCAGGTACTCAACGTAAACATTCTATGTAAGGCAATGCACGTTTTCTTCTATTACTTTACACATAAATTATATGATTTTTTTAAACATATATTATAATCTGGATAAATGAAAAATACATCTGAGGATGGATTATATACTATGCAATATATATCATATATTATATGTAATCATTATATAATGATATATATTATATATTATACAATTATAATTAATAAAAGAGCGACAATAAAAAACAAAAGAAACATTAAAAAATCAAGAAATGAAATATTTTATCAATGTTATTCAGCAATAAGCTCTCAATATGTTGAAAAAAGTATTTTTTTTAAAGTTCATGTTTAAACAACATGCCGACATTTAAGTGAAAAATCTCAAGGTTTTATTTATGCGTATAAACTGGTGAAGAGAAAGGCAGTTGTAATCAATTGCTTTCGGGTATTAAATATTTATGTCTTCGGTCACGATGTGAAATCGATAAAGCAATAACATTTAAAAAAAAAAAAAAAATAGAAGAAACATGGCCACTCAATAAAGGAATCCCCTGTACAGCAATGTAGAGCTCCTACTTAATGTATTTCACCTGTCAAATGTATCAGAATTTTATTAATATTCGGAGATCGGAAGAAATTTAAAATACAACTAAGGGACACGCTTGAAAAATATTAAGCATTAAAGAAGGAAAAGGGAATATTGAACAAAAATGAAGGTCGAAAGAAGATTTCTGAGGCATGATAACGTCCGGTAATGAGATTCAAAGTTTTCTCTGAATTTAAATTAACTTTTATTCGGGTGTCAAATTTTGTTTAATATCTTTCTCCGTGTTACCTTTTTTTTGCGTTTGCTGGTTGGGATGTTTTATAAAATGCTTCAGTGTACTTTTAACGAAGTTCTGTCATTATCTTGATTTTGATATATATATATATATATATATATAATGCTTTCATAAAATTTTTTAAAAACAAATAACCCAGTGCATCAGGCGCAACGCAGTTTCTTATATGCACTAAGTGAATATATCTCTAATAAAAGTGAATGACTATGAAAATTATTATGAAAAGAGGGTGCAAAACAACAATAAAAATCCATGAAAATTTATAACGAAAAAACAACAAACAAACCACTCCCTGCTCTTCAGAAAGTGGGAGGAGTGAAAAAAGCAGGTATCAAAAACAGAAATTGGATCCTCACGGGTTTCGCAAGATATGGCCAACCCACATAGTCCAAAAGTATAACAATAGATTTAAACTTTCAAAAACACAACATAAAAAAGCTATTTTATAATTTTAACGAATCAAAACTGCTTTAAAAACAAATATAACCAACCAATTCAAATCCAAGAAAACCGATTTAGCTTATAAAACGTAAATAAAAATTAATAAAATTTTTTTTCAAAAATCCTTTTTTAATATGACTAATTCATTAAGCAATTAGAAGTATTGAACATGTGAGAAGGCCATATCCCCACCTTTACCCATGAAGACCTGAAAAAAACTTGCTACCTTTAAAACAATCACTACGCTCCACTTCTTTCCATCAGCAGGAGTTGCAAGCAAGGCCATAATCCAAGTTAGACCAGCGTCGTGAAGACTTGTCTTTCCATTATCCTCATAATCATTAATTTTCTTTCCAAGTCACCGCAGTTTCTACTTGAAGCACATCAACATGCAGACGTTCTTAAAGACTTTAGTCCACACCCTTCATTTATTCAAGCAGCTACCTTGGCGTCCATTACGGTGTTTGGCCGCTTAGCTGTTGCCACTTTATAAAACACTTCTTAAGTTGATTTACATAATGAAAAATAAACTGGTATGGAAATAAATTATTATAAAAAAGATTAGCAGTAAAATTAAAAATCTGTGAACTCAAAAATTCTCTATTACTACAAATTCTATAAAATCTATTAATTTGTCCCACAATGATGTTATTAAAAACCTTCTTACTTAAATTTGAATACCAGTGTGGCATCGATTGAGTATTAAAATTAAAAAAATCCCGTTTATCAAAAAGCTTAATTAGTATATTGTTATCATTAATTGAAATGTCTAAATCTAAAAAATTAACATGTAAATTATCAACAGAAGCCTTATTTAATTTTAAACATGGAGGATAGATATCGTTAATCGATACCAAAAGTTTGTCATCGAATATTATTAAATCATCGATATACCTTAAAACTGAATAACTCTTATTACTGTTTAAAACATAATTAAATTCATAATAAAAAAGAAACAGATTTGCAGCAGAACTCGAAAAATTAGTTCCCATACCGATACCACATACCTGGTAGAAAAATGAGCTATTGAAAGTAATGAAATTATTAAGAAAACAGAAATTACATAAACTCAAGAAAAAATCTCTTTTAATTCCAAGTTCCTCCTCAATACAGAACATATCAAAAATATTTTTTAGTGTATCATAAAGTAAATCTATAGGTATATTAGAAAAAAGGGTTTCAAAATCATAAGTATACAAATTTGTGGGCGTTATGGGCGTTTTTTTAATTTTATTTAAAACCTCATTGCTATTGTCTATACACCAAAAATAGCTAGTATTTCTATATTTAAACTTCAAAAAACCATAGATGCGCTTCAAAAACTCCTGTAACTTAACATTTAAACTTTTACCTATACCTCTTTAATTACAACATATAAATCTGAATTTAATAGGCGTCTTGTGAAATTTTGGGGTCATAAACAGAAATGGAAAAGTATGATGATTATTAACAGCAAAATTATATGAATACATTTTTCTAGCCTTCTTGGTGTATGCATTAAATTTGTTTACAACAACCTTGTGACTTAATTTACATTCCTTATAAAATTTACTATTATTTAACTCATTTTTAACTTTATCAATGTAAAAAAGCTTTCAAATGATTGCATAATTTGAAGCCGCTTTGTCCACAGGTACTATTACAAAATTGTTATGTAAAAATTGAATATAATTTAAATCTTCTTTATTGAGACTATGATAAACATAATCCTTACTGTTCAAATAATTATTAACAAAAAACTCAAATTCCTTTAAAATATGCCACTCCCATTCAAAAAAAGCTTCAAAGGGGGTGTTAAATCTGTAACATAATTGCATAATAAATTTTTTTAAATCCCTTTCAAAAATCTGAATAGCCGTTTTCTTGCTAATTGTTTTATTTAATCTAAACTTAGTACCTAATCCCATCATAAAATGTAAATTTTTGTTCTGTATAATATCTAAATTTCCAGTAATAACATGTTTATGGAAATCATCAATAAAATCTAAGAAATCTGTGTCACATTTACATGTTTCAGGAATTTCATCAGAAAAAGTAAGAGATCTATAATTGAACAATTTTTTACAAAGAGGAATGTTATATTTATAAGCAACAGCTATATCAACATCTCTAAGAGGGAAAAAAGTGTCATAATATCTAAAAAAATCTCTAATTTTAAAATTGTCGAAAGACTTCTGCTGAAAATTCAAAGTAAAGAAAACCCTGTCAGTTTTGGAATCCAAAAAATTCTTTAATCTAAAATTAATAAAGTCAAAAAGCAGGTCTCTAAAATGCAAATTAGAAAATTTATAAATTTTACTAGCTTTCCTAATTTTGTTTAAAATTTTAAGCTTAAGTGTGAATACTGCTTTTTTTACATTTTTAATACTGAAATTTACTACAAAATCTTTTTCAACATTACAGATCCAATCCTCTGGCACTAAACAATTTAATTTATTGGATAACATATGTGATCCCCTGGTATCTCTTTTAATTTTCAATTTACTAAACAAATTTAAAAAACTATAAACATTATCAATACTTTTTATATTGTAAGAATTTAAAACTGTATTTAGACCATAAGGATATAAAGTCCTGTGTTTCAAAATGAAATCATTTTCTATTTTCAAACGCTCATTCTGATTCTCAACATGTGCCAAAATTTCAATCAAAATGTTATCAAAAGTATGTATCTTAAAATGCATAATTTCAAAAGATGGATATTGTAAATCATCATTGTAAACATTTGATCTGTGATTGTTAATTCTAATATTAAGAGAACCAGAAGTCTCACCAACATAAGCCTGCGAACAAGTCATACATGTAATCTTATAAACAACATTATTAAACTTGCAAAATGTACAATAACCTGATGGTATATCAACAGCCTCGGCACGACTCACCAATCATGTTTTACAACGTTTATCTTTTCATTTAATATATTTCATAATTTCATTGAGGAATTTATACAAAATTCCAAAAAATTTTTTTATATTATGACTTTTTGTAGGCACTTACACCTAATTGCATAACAAACTGCACCCAATTCAACATATGACATATGAAATGACCAGTTGAATACACAGCAAAAGAAGCGCAAAGCAGCTTATCAAATTGCCAAAGTATATAATGCTTTCATAAAATTTTTTAAAAACAAATAACCCAGTGCATCAGGCGCAACGCAGCTTCTTATATGCACTAAGTGAATATATCTCTAATAAAAGTGAATGACTATGAAAATTATTATGAAAAGAGGGTGCAAAACAACAATAAAAATCCATGAAAATTTATAACGAAAAAACAACAAACAAACCACTCCCTGCTCTTCAGAAAGTGGGAGGAGTGAAAAAAGCAGGTATCAAAAACAGAAATTGGATCCTCACGGGTTTCGCAAGATATGGCCAACCCACATACTCCAAAAGTATAACAATAGATTTAAACTTTCAAAAACACAACATAAAAAAGCTATTTTATAATTTTAACGAATCAAAACTGCTTTAAAAACAAATATAACCAACCAATTCAAATCCAAGAAAACCGATTTAGCTTATAAAACGTAAATAAAAATTAATAAAAAATTTTTTCAAAAATCCTTTTTTAATATGACTAATTCATTAAGCAATTAGAAGTATTGAACATGTGAGAAGGCCATATCCCCACCTTTACCCATGAAGACCTGAAAAAAACTTGCTACCTTTAAAACAATCACTACGCTCCACTTCTTTCCATCAGCAGGAGTTGCAAGCAAGGCCATAATCCAAGTTAGACCAGCGTCGTGAAGACTTGTCTTTCCATTATCCTCATAATCATTAATTTTCTTTCCAAGTCACCGCAGTTTCTACTTGAAGCATATCAACATGCAGACGTTCTTAAAGACTTTAGTCCACACCCTTCATTTATTCAAGCAGCTACCTTGGCGTCCATTACGGTGTTTGGCCGCTTAGCTGTTGCCACTTTATAAAACACTTCTTAAGTTGATTTACATAATGAAAAATAAACTGGTATGGAAATAAATTATTATAAAAAAGATTAGCAGTAAAATTAAAAATCTGTGAACTCAAAAATTCTCTATTACTACAAATTCTATAAAATCTATTAATTTGTCCCACAATGATGTTATTAAAAACCTTCTTACTTAAATTTGAATACCAGTGTGGCATCGATTGAGTATTAAAATTAAAAAAATCCCGTTTATCAAAAAGCTTAATTAGTATATTGTTATCATTAATTGAAATGTCTAAATCTAAAAAATTAACATGTAAATTATCAACAGAAGCCTTATTTAATTTTAAACATGGAGGATAGATATCGTTAATCGATACCAAAAGTTTGTCATCGAATATTATTAAATCATCGATATACCTTAAAACTGAATAACTCTTATTACTGTTTAAAACATAATTAAATTCATAATAAAAAAGAAACAGATTTGCAGCAGAACTCGAAAAATTAGTTCCCATACCGATACCACATACCTGGTAGAAAAATGAGCTATTGAAAGTAATGAAATTATTAAGAAAACAGAAATTACATAAACTCAAGAAAAAATCTCTTTTAATTCCAAGCTCCTCCTCAATACAGAACATATCAAAAATATTTTTTAGTGTATCATAAAGTAAATCTATAGGTATATTAGAAAAAAGGTTTTCAAAATCATAAGTATACAAATTTGTGGGCGTTATGGGCGTTTTTTTAATTTTATTTAAAACCTCATTGCTATTGTCTATACACCAAAAATAGCTAGTATTTCTATATTTAAACTTCAAAAAACCATAGATGCGCTTCAAAAACTCCTGTAACTTAACATTTAAACTTTTATCAAGAGGTATAGGTAAAAGTTTAAATGTTAAGTTACAGGAGTTTTTGAAGCGCATCTATGGTTTTTTGAAGTTTAAATATAGAAATACTAGCTATTTTTGGTGTATAGACAATAGCAATGAGGTTTTAAATAAAATTAAAAAAACGCCCATAACGCCCACAAATTTGTATACTTATGATTTTGAAAACCTTTTTTCTAATATACCTATAGATTTACTTTATGATACACTAAAAAATATTTTTGATATGTTCTGTATTGAGGAGGAGCTTGGAATTAAAAGAGATTTTTTCTTGAGTTTATGTAATTTCTGTTTTCTTAATAATTTCATTACTTTCAATAGCTCATTTTTCTACCAGGTATGTGGTATCGGTATGGGAACTAATTTTTCGAGTTCTGCTGCAAATCTGTTTCTTTTTTATTATGAATTTAATTATCTTTTAAACAGTAATAAGAGTTATTCAGTTTTAAGGTATATCGATGATTTAATAATATTCGATGACAAACTTTTGGTATCGATTAACGATATCTATCCTCCATGTTTAAAATTAAATAAGGCTTCTGTTGATAATTTACATGTTAATTTTTTAGATTTAGACATTTCAATTAATGATAACAATATACTAATTAAGCTTTTTGATAAACGGGATTTTTTAAATTTTAATACTCAATCGATGCCACACTGGTATTCAAATTTAAGTAAGAAGGTTTTTAATAACATCATTGTGGGACAAATTAATAGATTTTATAGAATTTGTAGTAATAGAGAATTTTTGAGTTCACAGATTTTTAATTTTACTGCTAATCTTTTTTATAATAATTTATTTCCATACCAGTTTATTTTTCATTATGTAAATCAACTTAAGAAGTGTTTTATAAAGTGGCAACAGCTACGCGGCCAAACACCGTAATGGACGCCAAGGTAGCTGCTTGAATAAATGAAGGGTGTGGACTAAAGTCTTTAAGAACGTCTGCATGTTGATGTGCTTCAAGTAGAAACTGCGGTGACTTGGAAAGAAAATTAATGATTATGAGGATAATGGAAAGACAAGTCTTCACGACGCTGGTCTAACTTGGATTATGGCCTTGCTTGCAACTCCTGCTGATGGAAAGAAGTGGAGCGTAGTGATTGTTTTAAAGGTAGCAAGTTTTTTTCAGGTCTTCATGGGTAAAGGTGGGGATATGGCCTTCTCACATGTTCAATACTTCTAATTGCTTAATGAATTAGTCATATTAAAAAAGGATTTTTGAAAAAAATTTTTATTAATTTTTATTTACGTTTTATAAGCTAAATCGGTTTTCTTGGATTTGAATTGGTTGGTTATATTTGTTTTTAAAGCAGTTTTGATTCGTTAAAATTATAAAATAGCTTTTTTATGTTGTGTTTTTGAAAGTTTAAATCTATTGTTATACTTTTGGAGTATGTGGGTTGGCCATATCTTGCGAAACCCGTGAGGATCCAATTTCTGTTTTTGATACCTGCTTTTTTCACTCCTCCCACTTTCTGAAGAGCAGGGAGTGGTTTGTTTGTTGTTTTTTCGTTATAAATTTTCATGGATTTTTATTGTTGTTTTGCACCCTCTTTTCATAATAATTTTCATAGTCATTCACTTTTATTAGAGATATATTCACTTAGTGCATATAAGAAGCTGCGTTGCGCCTGATGCACTGGGTTATTTGTTTTTAAAAAATTTTATGAAAGCATTATATACTTTGGCAATTTGATAAGCTGCTTTGCGCTTCTTTTGCTGTGTATTCAACTGGTCATTTCATATGTCATATGTTGAATTGGGTGCAGTTTGTTATGCAATTAGGTGTAAGTGCCTACAAAAAGTCATAATATAAAAAATTTTTTTGGAATTTTGTATAAATTCCTCAATGAAATTATGAAATATATTAAATGAAAAGATAAACGTTGTAAAACATGATTGGTGAGTCGTGCCGAGGCTGTTGATATACCATCAGGTTATTGTACATTTTGCAAGTTTAATAATGTTGTTTATAAGATTACATGTATGACTTGTTCGCAGGCTTATGTTGGTGAGACTTCTGGTTCTCTTAATATTAGAATTAACAATCACAGATCAAATGTTTACAATGATGATTTACAATATCCATCTTTTGAAATTATGCATTTTAAGATACATACTTTTGATAACATTTTGATTGAAATTTTGGCACATGTTGAGAATCAGAATGAGCGTTTGAAAATAGAAAATGATTTCATTTTGAAACACAGGACTTTATATCCTTATGGTCTAAATACAGTTTTAAATTCTTACAATATAAAAAGTATTGATAATGTTTATAGTTTTTTAAATTTGTTTAGTAAATTGAAAATTAAAAGAGATACCGGGGGATCACATATGTTATCCAATAAATTAAATTGTTTAGTGCCAGAGGATTGGATCTGTAATGTTGAAAAAGATTTTGTAGTAAATTTCAGTATTAAAAATGTAAAAAAAGCAGTATTCACACTTAAGCTTAAAATTTTAAACAAAATTAGGAAAGCTAGTAAAATTTATAAATTTTCTAATTTGCATTTTAGAGACCTGCTTTTTGACTTTATTAATTTTAGATTAAAGAATTTTTTGGATTCCAAAACTGACAGGGTTTTCTTTACTTTGAATTTTCAGCAGAAGTCTTTCGACAATTTTAAAATTAGAGATTTTTTTAGATATTATGACACTTTTTTCCCCTCTTAGAGATGTTGATATAGCTGTTGCTTATAAATATAACATTCCTCTTTGTAAAAAATTGTTCAATTATAGATCTCTTGCTTTTTCTGATGAAATTCCTGAAACATGTAAATGTGACACAGATTTCTTAGATTTTATTGATGATTTCCATAAACATGTTATTACTGGAAATTTAGATATTATACAGAACAAAAATTTACATTTTATGATGGGATTAGGTACTAAGTTTAGATTAAATAAAACAATTAGCAAGAAAACGGCTATTCAGATTTTTGAAAGGGATTTAAAAAAATTTATTATGCAATTATGTTACAGATTTAACACCCCCTTTGAAGCTTTTTTTGAATGGGAGTGGCATATTTTAAAGGAATTTGAGTTTTTTGTTAATAATTATTTGAACAGTAAGGATTATGTTTATCATAGTCTCAATAAAGAAGATTTAAATTATATTCAATTTTTACATAACAATTTTGTAATAGTACCTGTGGACAAAGCGGCTTCAAATTATGCAATCATTTGAAAGCTTTTTTACATTGATAAAGTTAAAAATGAGTTAAATAATAGTAAATTTTATAAGGAATGTAAATTAAGTCACAAGGTTGTTGTAAACAAATTTAATGCATACACCAAGAAGGCTAGAAAAATGTATTCATATAATTTTGCTGTTAATAATCATCATACTTTTCCATTTCTGTTTATGACCCCAAAATTTCACAAGACGCCTATTAAATTCAGATTTATATGTTGTAATTCAAGAGGTATAGGTAAAAGTTTAAATGTTAAGTTACAGGAGTTTTTGAAGCGCATCTATGGTTTTTTGAAGTTTAAATATAGAAATACTAGCTATTTTTGGTGTATAGACAATAGCAATGAGGTTTTAAATAAAATTAAAAAAAACGCCCATAACGCCCACAAATTTGTATACTTATGATTTTGAAAACCTTTTTTCTAATATACCTATAGATTTACTTTATGATACACTAAAAAATATTTTTGATATGTTCTGTATTGAGGAGGAGCTTGGAATTAAAAGAGATTTTTTCTTGAGTTTATGTAATTTCTGTTTTCTTAATAATTTCATTACTTTCAATAGCTCATTTTTCTACCAGGTATGTGGTATCGGTATGGGAACTAATTTTTCGAGTTCTGCTGCAAATCTGTTTCTTTTTTATTATGAATTTAATTATGTTTTAAACAGTAATAAGAGTTATTCAGTTTTAAGGTATATCGATGATTTAATAATATTCGATGACAAACTTTTGGTATCGATTAACGATATCTATCCTCCATGTTTAAAATTAAATAAGGGTTCTGTTGATAATTTACATGTTAATTTTTTAGATTTAGACATTTCAATTAATGATAACAATATACTAATTAAGCTTTTTGATAAACGGGATTTTTTTAATTTTAATACTCAATCGATGCCACACTGGTATTCAAATTTAAGTAAGAAGGTTTTTAATAACATCATTGTGGGACAAATTAATAGATTTTATAGAATTTGTAGTAATAGAGAATTTTTGAGTTCACAGATTTTTAATTTTACTGCTAATCTTTTTTATAATAATTTATTTCCATACCAGTTTATTTTTCATTATGTAAATCAACTTAAGAAGTGTTTTATAAAGTGGCAACAGCTAAGCGGCCAAACACCGTAATGGACGCCAAGGTAGCTGCTTGAATAAATGAAGGGTGTGGACTAAAGTCTTTAAGAACGTCTGCATGTTGATGTGCTTCAAGTAGAAACTGCGGTGACTTGGAAAGAAAATTAATGATTATGAGGATAATGGAAAGACAAGTCTTCACGACGCTGGTCTAACTTGGATTATGGCCTTGCTTGCAACTCCTGCTGATGGAAAGAAGTGGAGCGTAGTGATTGTTTTAAAGGTAGCAAGTTTTTTTTCAGGTCTTCATGGGTAAAGGTGGGGATATGGCCTTCTCACATGTTCAATACTTCTAATTGCTTAATGAATTAGTCATATTAAAAAAGGATTTTTGAAAAAAAATTTTATTAATTTTTATTTACGTTTTATAAGCTAAATCGGTTTTCTTGGATTTGAATTGGTTGGTTATATTTGTTTTTAAAGCAGTTTTGATTCGTTAAAATTATAAAATAGCTTTTTTATGTTGTGTTTTTGAAAGTTTAAATCTATTGTTATACTTTTGGAGTATGTGGGTTGGCCATATCTTGCGAAACCCGTGAGGATCCAATTTCTGTTTTTGATACCTGCTTTTTTCACTCCTCCCACTTTCTGAAGAGCAGGGAGTGGTTTGTTTGTTGTTTTTTCGTTATAAATTTTCATGGATTTTTATTGTTGTTTTGCACCCTCTTTTCATAATAATTTTCATAGTCATTCACTTTTATTAGATATATATATATATATATATATATATATATATATATATATATAAAATTATTTATTTATATATAGATACATGAAATATTTGATAAAATTTACATGGGCACTCAAAAGAAATCCTGTTATCCTGTTACGGTTTATAGAAAAATATCGCGTGCAGTGTATTTTAATGATGTTATAGTATTTCAAACATATTGAAGGTGATATATATCACTGAGATGACTACACTCTAAAAAAGAATCTGTAAAGTTACTAAAGTTTTTATAGGAAACTGGAATTCCTCGAACTTCTTATGAAACGACAGCAACAAAAATTCATGTAACAGATACACTTTTGCACTGAAAATTAAAAAAATCTGTAATGTTACTAAGAATTTTTTAGGAAACTGTGATGCCTAGAACTTTTCATGTAACTGCAACTAGGGTTACAGTTGAAATTTTAGTATGATTACTGTAATTTTAGCAGATTCATTTGTAAAGCTACAGGTTTCTATAGCTGTACAAAAACTAATTTTGTAGATTTACAGCTTTTTTGTACAGTTACAGATGAAAGTTTAGTAAGTATGTAACTTTACATTTGTAGAACTACAGATTTTTTTTTTTTTTTTTTTTTTTTTTTTTTTTTTTTACAGTGTACGCGATTCCTACTATAGAATATGGTGAGCATAACATTCAGCATTCAATTAGAAGTTTATAAAAGAAAACGGCTACAAAGTTATTACTGTACATGAGAAATCGTTGCTGGAACTGCGTTTTCAGTTTTGGTATGCGTATTTAACTCTTTATGTACTGAATTATGAATTCTTGGAAATTTTATCTTGCAAAGCATTTTTGCGAATTGTTTAAACTACATTAGAAGACTTACATAATCATTTAATAAATTAAAAAAGGATTTTAGAAGGCTTGAAGGATTTAGAAGGATTCATTAAATTTGAATTTATAGGGATTTTGTCAATATTTATAACCACACTCAAATATTTTATTTTAAATATTTTGCTTAGTATTTTGTAGAATTAGGAAATGTAAAAATATAATGTTCTTACAATAGAAATATAGAAATAATTCCGAATTGAAAAATCCTCTCGCCCACCTCCGAGGCCGAGAAAGCTGAAAAGATGCTAAGGCAAAAGAAATCATCCTTTAAAAAATATTTTTCTTTTGTGTAACCAATAATGCTTTTAGAACAAGATAAAGTAATGTATCTATAACTCATTCGAAACATTATTACAACTAATCGTTATATTATGAATTCTATAACAAGTTATTTTAGTGGTACTTATAAGTACTGTCAGTAGATAAAGGATTAAAATTAATTTTTTAATATTACTTTATATAAATGCTATTGATCATATACATATGCAGGGTTGCGCAAAAGAAATCGAGTACATTTCCGCTTATTTCCGAAACTTACTAACGGGGAACGAACTTTCAACAGTGTTATGAGTTTCCTAAGTAAACTAAATCTTTGCTTACTATGTTGTATATATACAAATGAATAGATCATATATAAGTCTTTACAAAATAATTAGAATATTTTTCCTACTGTAGATGATAATTACTGATAGTGGATTTTCAAATATGTTGCACTTTTTCAAAATAGTTTACATTGACATTCTTTTTTACCTTATTAAACGGTGTAGATTTGTTATAGTATTCTGAATTTATTGGAAAGTGTTTGATAATCTATGCTTGAAGCATGATTTTTCTCGCTTTTTAATTCCTTTTTAAAACTTTCGTTCACCCTTAATTTAAAAATGAAGTGATTCAACAATATTATATAATTTATAAAATATCTTTTTAAAGCTTTCTACTGAATTAATTTATGTAAAATAATATTAAAACTATATTTACATCGATTAATTTTAATTAGAGTTTTAACCTGTAACTCAATTATACAAATTTTTATGCAAAAAAAAAAAAGAATTACTATTAAAAAAGAAATAAAAAACTGATTTCCCATGAGATATTAAAATATTTTAAAATTAAAAATAAATTAAAAAATTACCCGATATCCTTAACCTTTTATGTAAAGATAAAAAGTAGTGTAAATATTTAAAAGAAAATCTCAGATTTTTGTTTGGAAAATAAGTTCAATATTTGCTTTAAGAAATTTTTTCATGCAGCAAAAGTTGATTTTTCTTTTAAGTATGCGTAAAATATTATAAATTCCTGGGAAACTTTTACTGCTGATAAAGTTTTTGAAATATTTCGAAGAACCGTTTGGAATATAGTTTATAAAACAAAATCATCATTCTAGTTTGTATGTTTTCTGAAATATATTTAATGATTAATATGCTTTTTGATTTACCGTGCATAAATATTGCGAGAATTTATTTACAATTTGTACTCAAAAGTACTAACCTAATTAAAGTACTATTATTTTTGTATGGAATGCATACTATAAGTGCATATAACTTAATATGAATATTTTTAACTTCAAGAAATACCGTTGTCTACATGTAGCATAAAATAAAGTAAATATAAAATTTTTGTTTTCGATTCATTATTTCTACTACGATTTATAGTCAAAAGCATTTTCCTTGTAATCGGGAGTTTCTTAACCTCTTTGGAAAACACTCAGTATGGATAAATTATATATAGAGGGATGTATATTCGTTATGGGGATCTTAAATTAATCTGATCGCTTTGAAATTTTGCCAATAAATTTTATAGAGAATACAATTGTATAATATTTTGGGAAATTGTATGCGTCTTTTTGTAAAATACAAGGTGTTTTAAAAGAATGTCCCAGTTTCAATAGTATATGGGTCAATATCTGAAAACCGGGAATTTCATTCCAAAATTTTTATTTTTTAAATTAATGTACCAATTACCACTTACAATTATATACTATGATACATGTTTGGTCATTTAAATGCTGTAGTGTTTTGAGATCAAGGGTGTATATTTTATGCGTAAAATAAACTTTTATGGAAGAAAGTGTTTGTTAACATCATAATCAGGGTCTAATAATTGATACTGGGATGATGTGGACGGAGGTGATGTTTTTGTCTTAACAGCTGCACAGTCATTTTGTTGAATCATTTTGCACACATATAAATTAATAAATATGCCATGTGACATTTGTATGTTACATAAATAAAGTTAAAATAAACTTTTTTGTATAAATAAAAAGTTAAACATAGGGGCATGCATATACTAAAAAAAAAATACTCATCCCTATTCAGAACAAAAACTAAATATTTCTAAATATGAAACAAAAAGAACAAGTTACCCTCACCCATAGTGGCTAGTGGAACTTTAGTTGCTGTTGCAATGGAAATAATTTTGCCAGCGCCATCTAGTATATGTTAACCTAAATGTGTGTTTAGAGGGACTGAGATGATGGTCAACCTCAGGGACAAAGTTATTTATAAAATATTTTACTATAAAACTATTAAAAAAGAAATAT
Organism: Maratus speciosus; assembly: GCA_963932465.1. Classification (NCBI taxonomy): domain Eukaryota; kingdom Metazoa; phylum Arthropoda; class Arachnida; order Araneae; family Salticidae; genus Maratus; species Maratus speciosus. The sequence goes on from OZ010791.1 coordinate 295,417,578, forward strand.
ATTTTCCCATTCTGCATATATATAGGTATAAATATATAATGGCAAAAGGCAATAATATTTATAGGAATTCTTACAGCATACATTTAATATTGGACATTTGTACCAGGGGACAGGGATTGAAATGAGGATTTCGTTTGTTTAAACCTTAAAATTAATTATTTATACGTCTTTATGTGCCTATTTATCAATGGTAATTGTTATAACAAATGTTACAATTTATTACATTTTTCAGTTTTTGTTTTTAGTATAATTAATGAAATATTATTTGCAGTGGACTCAAATTGTCCAATTTTCAGATATTGACCCATATAACAGTTTAATTTAGATTACTTACAACGTATCATACATCAAAGAGAAGGTAAAATAACATAGTTTTTCTTACAAATATTCAACATTTGCACCATTAGTTATACACATCTAACCTAAATTAAAATTCTTCTCACACTTCGGCTAACAAGTCCGTAGTAATGGAAGCAATAGCTTCTTCAATTCTGTGTCTCAACTCTGGCGAATCCTTAGGTAGCGTGGACCATAGACATGATCTTTTATTAAGAGCCAAAGAAAAAAATCGCATGATTATAACGGCATTTAAATCTTTAGCTCAAGAATAACGCTTTACTCTCAGGAGTCACCATTTTGCATATTTGGCACTGAGGGCGAGTAAATAACAAATCAAGTACTCACAGATGTACTTATCTTAAATTGTTTGAGTTAATGTTTATTTGTGACCTTGAACCAATACTCTACAATGCTTACAGTTTCTACTAATAAAATTTTTAACAGGGGCATATTTTATGAACACCTTCCATAAACATTTTGCTTCCTCATTTTCTGCAATTTTCAAAATCCATTTCTTTATATTTTACTCTTTCATTTAATTGTTGCCTAGGTAGCATTAATACATTTCAAAGAGTACATAATTAAGAAAATTGAAGTAAATCGCACTATTTTGACGCAAATTTTCATTTTCAAATTAGATATTTTCGTGTGTTGTTTTACGCTTTTTCGATTGAAAAATATGAGGATTTATTTGTATAAAAGCTCTCTTTTAGAGTGATCACCAAAACAAGTTTTTTCCAAATGAAAATGATAAAAACAGTGGACATTTAAATTGAATGTAAGAGAATTTTATATTCGTATAACTATATTTGTTACACAATATCTTGTTTAATTTTTGTAACAAATGCTAAAGTTTCGTGGTTGAAAAGCAAGTATTCTTTTACAACTAGGATCAAATCTCTTGTTCAAGGAGATGCTAATCCAATGAAATTACATAAGTAAACGCATCCATACATATCCTCAAATACTGGAGTAGCAGAATTACTGAAAATTAATTACATAAAATTACAGGGACAACTATGAGTTCAGGGAGCAGTCCCCCTCCTCCTTGTGAATGCGAGTTTCATTAGGAAAAAATTACAAGAATATGCTGTTGATCAGATTACCATTGCTTTAAACCGTGTTTAATGTGACTCTTCTCAAATTTGCGTAAGCTTCGACAGATCTTATTTGCTTATAAATATATATGCAAATGAAAAAAAAATGATTTTCAGAATGTAGGATATTAAATATCATGCAAAGCGAAATTAATAAACGTTGACTTGAAGATCTGATATTGAGGCCCCTGATCTGCAGATTTACTAGTTAAATTACTATGCATGAAAAGCCTTGATTTGGGAGAAAATTAAGTTATATTTAAAACGATATATTAAAAGCGAATCATTTTAAATGATTTTCTTATAGCGTCTAAAAAGAAAACCTTTCTTACAGATTCTAGATGTTAATATAAAAGTCCGGGAGGAAGCGACATTTTTTGGTTAATCATTTTCAGAAGCTGATTTTCAAATGCGTGATATATCTTGGTAGATGCGGCCTTGTGAATGAAAAAATCCCACAGTGAAGAAAATGCGTGACAACCCAATTACAGAGGGTTAAAACTGGTCGTAAAACTATCGTTCAATGTTTCTTAATCACTTAATCTATTCTAAAACAGAGCAAATTAGCATGTCTTTGGAGACAGTGGGATCCACATTGGTTTTGGCAGACCGCGTAGTAATTGTAATTAAAAAAAGATTTCATAAAATTTCTTCAAAATGGTGATTATTGAGTTATTTCCTTCATGCTGTGAATAAGAAATTAATGAGGTTTACCTGTGTGTTTATCGATGCTATTTTCTCTTTCAAAATTAAAAAATATATATATATATATATTTATTTCGTTTAAGATCGTCTAAGATATCGAGGGGTTTAAAATTGAAATAACGTCAATTTTCCAAAGAAAAAACCCTCATAAACCTGTAATATTTTTCTACAATTGAATCAAAATGACGTTACTTTCAGAACATTTTTAATACACGAGGTCTGAACTAAAACTTTCAAACGAGAAAATGCTTTCACCAATGAAAATGACATTATTTTACAAAGATATTTGACTAAAAATGTCCATTTTCATTCACAAAACTCCAAAGTTGCGCTGTGAATGTATCTAAAAGACGTAATTTACATGGGCTTTACTTCCTTTTTGCACGGAGATTACGGCTAAAATACTCATTACCTCCTTCAACTTATACTACAATGGAATACTATCACATAAATATGGAGGGATTATTTTAATGAAAATGATGTACATTTTTAAAGAAAGCATACTATTATTCTTAAAACTGTTACAATTCTATAATATTGTAATTTAAATGATTTTCAATAACATATACAATATGAACTTTCAAAAGCTCACTGCTTTACTTAAAAGGCGATAAATATAATAAAGAGATGTTGTAAGTTTAAAATATACATTTTATTTAGAACTTCTTAGAACTTTCGGACTGTATTTCCCAAGCACATCATCAGAGAATATTTTAATAACTAATTGCTGTTTATTTATACAAATAGGTCACTTCGTTTTGAAATGAGAGAGGCAATAATTATTAGAGTTGAAAATAGAGCAATCCCTTGGATTTTATTACATATATTTTATTATATCATAATATGGAACATACATGGCATATGAAACTACAGTTAATATATATTTTCTCTTTTTAACCCTTTATCTAGTGACGGTACTTATAAGTTGCACTCACTTTAAACTTTCATACCATAGTGATTATTACTTATATTCTAATGGTACTTTGCAAAAACACTTTCTTTTAACTCCATTTCTTTAGGATGAATGGCAGCAGTAGTTCTAGATTCGATATTTTAGCGAGGAAGGAGGCTATCTTTGAAACAGTCGATGTGATTTGTGCCGACATTTTGCACAGTTTGTCACCCTTGTCTTTTTTTTTTCCTGCAAACATAGTAAAAGACATAACATAAGTGTTGGATTTCTTTATGTGTTCATTATGATCTTAGAATAAAATTTGACTAGCTATTTTAACTGAGCGGTGGATGTATTTGATTTAACAGTTGAATTACTCGGTGGTTCTTATAAGTACCGCCAGTACACTGGGTGATGGAAAAAAATACTTGCTTACTTTTCATCTGTATAGTTATCCATCGTTTTTATGTGCTTTATAATGTAATTATTAATTTGTAGTGTAGTAATGTTTTTCTGGTATTTTTTTCTGTTTCATTATTTTTTTATAGGAAATTGAAAAAGTTGTGGAACCAGCTCATTTTTACTATGCTAGAAATGGCATACGTAAATTAATATATTGCATTATGTGGATATGCGAAAGAACATGTTGTCCCTGAAATATATGCGTCGCATAACTAAAGTACTCCACACAAAATCGAAACCTTCACGAACGAATCAGAAACACTGATAAAGCTATTGCTCAAACGTATATGTAAATATTAATAAATTATTTAAATTTTAAGTTCAGGCTTCGACCTTCCGCAGTTCGGATGTGGACCGCGGTCCGCGCCTGTTGCCGACCGTGGTTTTAAAACTACGCATGCATCACAGGCAAATAAGTTTGATATTAGGGAGGAGAATTAAGAAGTTGACTGACCAACAGTCTTAATGTTAATATTTTGAATGAAAATGAATAGCATAGTAAATATTATACTTCAAAATAATAATTGTTTCTGGAGTTAGACTATGCAATATAAAACTGGTTTTATTTCAATATTTATTCCGAACTTTTTTATAAGTTTTTTATCTAAGTGTTCCACATTGTTTTTTTTAAATTAATTGATTTTTTATAGGTTCCGCGTCATTTATGTTTAAAAAGCAAGTGTTATAATTGAAACACAGTGTTTATAAATAATTTAGTCCCATTATCGACAGTCAAATTTTCAGTTTCAAAACTACACTCTGCTTTATTTAATAGCGAAACAAAATATATTGCCTTTTGATGTCTTTTCTAACGTATTTTATAAAGCCTTAAATGCATTTTCTATCTCTAAAGCTTTTAAATGAAGCAACCTAAAATTGTTGCCAGCACTTCTAGTCTAATAATTCATTAATAATGTTCCCACAAGAAGTTGAGTAGTCTACCATTTATAAATCTGATGCAAGCAATTTAGGTAATGCTTTTACAATTTATGGAAGAGCTTTCAAAAACTATTTTCATCTGTTTCAAAGGGGAAAACTTTGCAGTTTATAAAAGAAGGGCAATTAAGTAAGATACTTAGGACAAATTGTTAAGATTAATGTGAAAATATCAATCGCTTTTCATAAACGCATATTTTTGTAAAGTGAGGTTTTGGACAATTAATGTGTGTCAACAAAGAAATCTAAAATGTCATACTTGTTAAGAACAAAGTGTATTGCTTAAAATATAAAAAAAATATGAATGAACATATATCAAACATATTGCTAAATAATTTATGTTTCCGCATAAAAAATAATCGATCTATAATAAAAATAATTAAATAAGATATTTAGGACAAATCCTTTCGGCTATTATGAAAATATGACACAAGTTTATAAAAAATACCAAAAAGTTAATACTTTTTGTACTCACTTATAAAAATATGATATAGTTGAGTGAGTACGAAAGTACTTACATAATTTTTTGTGATGTTAATTTCTTTTTCTTCATACCAATCTACTATCTGCCTTTAATATTTCATCTATATACAAATCATTAAGCCTCTAAATAATTTAAACTAGTTCCCATGACAAGAAACTTTATTTCGTTTGAAATTGCGTTTTTTCATTGTTAAGTTTTAAAAGATTCAGCTGTGTTACAGTTTTCTTGTAATGTTGCAATCACATATATTTAAAAATTTTCATGTTGATTTCTATTAAAATTCTCTCACAAAGCTCTTACAATTAATTATTCAAATTTACTTAAAATTTGCCTTAAGTTATCCTTTCTGTAAGAGCAAAAAAAAAAGAAAAAGTAAATGGTAAATTAAATGAATTATACTCTATGAATTTGATCATTTTAAAATATGTGGCTTTTCTCCTTCGCAAATATAACTATAAATAACAAAACAAAACAAAATTCTATGCCATTTCTGCAATTTTGTTCCTTGCGTTATACTGTACCTTTCCTTCGGCACATACTCTTTTAGAAACTGTTATGTATATTTCTGTACATTCTTGAACTCTACCTATAAGTCAAAAGTATCTGTTTGGACTCATTTTACATTGTGTTTGATAACAGTGCATGATCCATTAAATTTTCTCAGCTATGAAAGTATTAATGTTGAAGTTAAAAACTGTTCTTGAAATCCCCATGCTCCTATTATAAGCACCAACAAGAAAAACCATGCGTCAACAATAGATTATAAAACATTTTCCGACATTTCTAGAATACTGCAGCAGAATTTAACTTTTAAAAAATAAGGAAGCAGATTTCAGCCATTACTGTCTAAAGCCGTGAATCCCTTTACACATTTATGTATACATGATATATAGATCTGTATATATACTTTATAGTGTGTTAAATTTAGCATAGTTACAAAACGGATAACACAGACAAAAATTCTTCTGCATTTCCCTCCTATAGACACAAACGCAATGGAATAATTTTGTACAGCACTGTTTAATATCTACAGATTTTTATACATTACTGAATTTAATTTCAAGGAATTATAAATTTTAATTCAGGAAAAAAAATTTGAAGCCCCGCTGAAAACGTACTTTCAGAAATTATCATCCATATACGACATGGTATCCCGTTCTTTGCATATCTTTCTATATGGATTTATTTATAGTCTACAAAAATCTATACTAAATATAGTTCAGCTAAAAAATGCCTAACCCAAGCAGAACATACTTTTAAACAAATAAAGCTCACACATAGTTGTGCTTATGAATTGTTTTGCGTAACCCTGTGTATAATCGATAGAATTTATACACACCACGTAGTATTCAAATATTTAGTTGAACATAAAAATATATACAACATCGGAAAACGAACCCCCAGCTTTTATTGATCATAGACACTAATGGAATCGACTTCTTTTGTGTGTCCCTGTTAATAAACGATAACTTTTATGCACGTCATATTCTACAGTAAGCACACTGCATTAATCTATATAAATTTCATTATGTTTTAAGTTGTGTAAAATTATTAAAAAAATGATCCCCCCCCCCCCCCCCCCGTAGACAACTGAGGACTAAGAATGGAAAACGCTGAAAGTCCAAAAGAGGAAATTTTTCAAGAGACCGGAAAAAAGAAGGCGAAAGCACCTCATTTGCCATGTTTGATGTAAAATTTCCGGCTTGTTTCAACTCTTACTACTAGGGTTAGAACTTCAAGTGTTCTCCTGCTTGTTAAGCTTGGCACTTAAGAAAGACATCTTTTCGTAAAAAAAGGAAAAAATCGATTTTTTGGTACTTTCAGCGCTTTCTATACTTAAACCTGAATTATGTAAACCAATTCTTTTGAGTGACCCTGTACAAAAATGGTAAATGATTTCCATACCAAATTCTCAAGAAAGGATGTTTTAGTGCATTTCACAAATGCATATAATTTTCACTATGCTTGAAATAATGTAACATCATTACAACACACCGCAAACCATTTTTGCTTACTGACCATAATGTAACAGATAATTTTGTGCATCCCTGTAAACGAATTATAAATGCAACACAATCCACTTTCAATAGCGATCATGCCATAATGAATGTCAATAGAATTTGTGAATTACATACCAGTACAAGTATACTTACGAGAGTTGGAACGCGGAAAGATGAACCAAAGTCATAGCTGCCAACTAATCCACTTTTTTGTACCACAAAAATTTAATAGAAATTTTTTTCTTAATTAATCGACAGATTACGGCGATTTAAAAAGGTAAAATTTACTATAAAATGCTTGCGATACAAAAAAGCGTAATATGTTGGCAGTATGACCAAAGTCATAAACACTTGTTAATAATAAAGCAAACTACGTACGTGTACTTAATCACTACTGATTATCACACGGTGCCCTCCAAAAGGACCGCCACGGCACCCACTGCAAGGGAATGACCTAAGAGGACGGACCAGCCATTCAGACCGGCACCAGAATTCCTCAAAGGGTCCCAAGCAGGATTGTCCCGCTTTGGTCTCCTCTGGAGCATTGCACAATTCAGGGAACCACGGACCAACACTCGTGTTGGTCAATGACGGTCCACCGAAAATCCCATTACACCAACGTCCGATCACTGACCAAGCAACCCGGCTCAATATAACTCTAAAGAGGGGTCGGAACAGGTTCGACCTGATGCAAAGCCACCGTCGCATCATCGATTCCTAATCGCGGGACACTTCATAAGAAGAGCCCGTGCTCGGAAACTAGCGAGGCACCACACCAGCTTGCTTTACCAGCTTGTTAATAATAATGAAAAGTGTTAATAGCTATTTTGGAAAGTGTTGAAAAGCGCTATTTAGACTCTCATTTCTGTCTTTTCATTACTTTTTTTTCTTGTAATCTTACTTTTAAATTAAAAATTCGTTGGTATTTAGATACCATTCTGAACCTTTTGCTATCTAAGCACATTTTTAACAAAATAGCATATGTTTTCGTATTCATGCCTATCTGAATTTTCCCTCAAATATTCTTTAATACTGATCTAAGCTTAAGTTTTACGTTTACTTTTTTAATTCCGAATTTGCTTTGTTATTAGCAATACAACAAACTTCCTACAGCATATGCAATTACACATAAAATTTTCCCCAAAAAGGAAATATCATTTCGCATGCTATTTTAAACTGCACCATATACCGAAAATAAAACGGCATGTTGTAGTTGAATTATGACCAAGCTGCAAACAATCTTTATAATTTTCAAGAAGTATTGCACTACTATTTCAGATTAGAAAGCTTCCCCTAATATACATATATTTTACGATTATTTGCCACGCATTTATAATAGTTTTCAGCGAATACATAATGCCAAAGCTTCTATTAAAAAATTATGGTAAACTGTACGCACGTTGATACACTTATAAAAATATGCTTTAAGTGACAATATAAAAAGTTTTCCATTACAGCGGATACATAAAATTAAAATTATTCAATATTATAAATGCTAATATCTATGATTATATAAATATCCAACAACATTAAATAATATATACAATTAAATTTCTAATCAATATCAATAACTTTTATTTATAAATTATTCATTTATAATTAAACCACACACAGCAAACAATCAAGTTGTACTTTATTAGCTAAATCCTATAATGATGAACAATTATTATTTTCCAATTTTTTAAAAAGAAAAAAATATTCAAGTAAAATAAAATATCTTAGCATATTTATGTATCATATTCTAGTCTTTTTTTTTTAATTAAAAGTGTATATTTACATAATTACTATAAAATAAATGACATGATATTTTTTCTAAGGAAAGGTATTTTTTTCTATACTTTTTTTTAATGAACAAGAATATCTTATCATGAAAAAGCTGCTTAAGACACATTATCCGTAGTTAAATTATCTTAATTTTCCTACCTTCTTATGAAATTATGTATCCCAGCGGGATACTAAAAAAGGGAAATAAAGCAACTTCATATTATTATTTGAGATATTTTTTAATGCGTTTTCAGATTTTTTTTCTAACTTTAGCTTATAAAAAATTCGTAAAAAAGAGTGTTAACTCAAATAATTTATTCCAGTAATATATTTGAGTATTTAAGATAGTCAGTTTTTTTTTTTTTTCTGCTGTTGATTTAAATGAGATATAATATCGTATAATTTAAAAGATTACTATAATGGCTAAATTTTATTCATTTGAATGTATTATTTTTTTTCTCACAATTCCATATGATGCACAAAAAAGGAATAGGTTCTCAATTCTACGCGTACCGTCAAACTTTGGGCCACTTTTTCCTGGTTCCACTCACATTTCCATTATTAAAAAATATTATATGTGATTTTTCAACGCCGAAATGGAGTTGTAAACAATTAACATGAAACAAGGAAGCAAACTGTATGGTATTAAAGAGGAATCTTTAAATTTTTTAACTATTTTTAAAGTTTTGGAACAAAGTAGCCCCTGCTGGGGACTTCTTTGGTCCATTCACTTAGTTTCATATAAAATGAATACATTTCATATGTAAATGAATACATTTTTATGGAAAACCGTTGCAATAGCATTTGCTGATAAATTAACGCTGCAAACCCGATAAACAAATGATTTTTTTAAACATTTAAACACAATTAACCAATTGTTAATATTAAATAAACGAAAAACAGTTTTCGTCGTGTTATCCTTAGCAACTGGAACAAAAACAATTAATGTAACAAGAACAAAAGAACTTCTTAAAACACCATCAAAAACTTTTAATTGCGCTAAGCCTTTCGAAAGATCTGAGTCTTTCTTCATCAGGCGCAAAGGAGACGTTCATGAAAGCAGCAGCAAGACTCAAATGCTTTCATAATATAAGCACGTCATTTTTGCAACTGACGAAGAAAGACTCGGATCTTTTGAAATGCCTAGCCCAATTAAAAGTTTTTGATTGTTTTAAGACGTTCTTTTGTTCTAATTTATTCACACCAGTTTCAACTTGATTTCTTTCAATTAATGTAACATTTGAAAAAAAGTTACTTAAAATATGTTCTGAGAGATTTGGTTGTATAAAAGGCATTTCTATGTAATTGGGACTATTTTCGGACCAAAATAGGCCTGGCACAAGGTAGCCCCGAAATACTAGGTTTCATGCTAGCTTTATGAAAACGTAAACATTTTCTGCCAAAATAAAAAGTTAAAGGAAAAATTATGATCACACATGGGTTACAGGTTACTAAAGGTAATATTTTGACACTTACTTTATTTGTAGCTCTTATCAAAATTGTTTCACAATAGAAAGTTTGGAGGGTTAAAATCTACACACGAAAATAGTTGTTTACAAACACATTCAGTGTTGCCATTAAAAAAATTATATTACCCCCAAACTATTCAAATATCCTATAGTAGGGTATAAATTACTTTTTCAAGGGCAAAAACTACAAATTAAACTACAAAATGAAAATTTGTCTGTCTGTCGCTAATACTATACAAATCCACAGTTTGGAAGCGAGAATTGTGAAATGTTACTTACATGCGCATTAAAACACGCCGAGGCAATTAAAGTAATCCAGAATCGAAATAACTTATTGTTAAAATGAAATAAATAGTTTGACGAATTAAAAAAAAAACAGAGAATATTACGTCATATTGGAAATATAAAGGACGTGGTGAATTTAGTATAACGTCATATGAGTGTGAAAAAACGTATTGAAGCATGATAAAAACGCAATTGTGGAAATATTGACGTATTTTAACATTATTGCTCCAACGATGAATTGAAATAAGTTCATTTATAGCTGTATTCTTTTGCGTCTGTAATAAAAATTTATACATTTTTATATTGGGTTTTCATTTGGTGCATGTGTACAACACTTCGACTGCTACAAAATACTACAAATTATCTTGTATTGTTTGTTCAATAGAAATAATAAGATCTTTTTCTATGGGCTGGACCAAAGTAACTCCACAAGGACCAAAATATCCGCGATCGACGGTATTTTTTTTTTTTTAATGTATCTTCACCGCTTAGTCCGAAACTACGCGACCAATGAGGATATTTTTGTCGGGAACCCATTTAAATTCCATCAAAATTAGTTCAATACATTTTTAGAAAAAAAAAAAAACTTTAAAATATTTCAACGATTTTCATCAAGTGACGTAGCGGAAAAAGTCGGTTTTGGGGGAAGAGTCGTTACCCGGCAATTTTCGTCCCTCATTATATGATTTTGTTTGTACGATTGTTTATTAATATAGGGTGGGCAAACAATTCCTGACAATTTTTTAATTTATTATAAAATCAAGTAATTAAGCGATATTCACAAATCTGTCAATTTAATAAATAAATTCTAATCTCCTATGTAGTTGGATCAGATTCGGACAAAGCCATGCAACTATTGCCATAGCAGGGCATTGCTTGCCTTTTACTTTGTAGCAGCTTTTGAAGTCAGTTTTATTTTTTGATTTAAAAGTTTATATTATTCTTAAACATAACTTGAAAGACTGTAGTAACAAGGCTGCCACAGGCGACTATTTTTAAATTTTAACTCGCACCTTTTTCTGAAAACAAAAATCTTTGAAATAGACTTTGACAACAATTGCGAGAGAAATATACTACAGACTTATTTTTTTTAATAGTGGTGCAAATAGAATAAAAAATAGTCGCTTGTGGCAGCCCTGTACTAGCTAGTGAAATCTCTTCCAAGATTCTAGTTCTCTAATACTTTGAAATTTGTATTATAATACAAACTAACAAACTCGTGATAATAATAAATTTATTGTTTAAACTGCTGTTTCATGAAACTTGTGTTTTTTAGGCGTCGCCCCAAATATCCGCATCTATTCATTTATATGTAAGATTTGCACGCGTCTACGAATATAAATCAATTCTTAAACAAGACGTATTTATTTGAAGACATTCTTTTTCGGATTTAAGACCAGACGCTGTGATCTTTAAGAGTTAATTGGGTGAATTAGTCCTCAAGATTCGTCCGTGATGGCTCAGTTGGTAGAGCATTTGGCGGCTTTAGCCAAGACATCCTTGGTTCGAATCCTAGCCCGGAATTTTCTCACCCACTCGGAAATTTACAGTGTTAGAATAATTTAATTTTACCTTAGAACTGACTCTTCATCACCACTTGCTTGTTATAATATGATAATAATAAGTTGTACTGTCACGTGAACTTTTCAAAACACTATTATATAATAAATCCACGGAGGCAACTTATATGCTGATCCATCGTTATACAACACAAAAACTTTAACCAGTCAATCTGTTATACGAACAGCACTGCCATCTTGAATACAATTCTTCACACAGCATTCTAAAAATATCCGTTCTTCGTCCTGGCTTATGTTAACAAGTGGTGTACTCACTGTGGCATCTACCGGGTGAGCCAAAAGTTCGTTACAATTTTAAAAACTCATAAAAAATGAAGAAATTGTGATAAAGGAGTGCGGTTTGTAGGAATGAGCTCACAAGGTAGTCGGAATTTTTTTTAGAAGCAAACAAAAATTTTGATAAAAAATCCCATGTAGAGGGCGCTGACGACCCAAAACATAATGAACAGGACAACAGTTGTGTCGTAGAATGTTCTGGAGGTCATGTTGAACATATGTTATTGGAAGAACAAATGGAGCGTATTGTTGTCCTATTCATTGTGTTTCAGGTCGTCAGCGTCCTCTACATGTGATTTTTTAACTACCCCCCTTTTTTTTTCCTGCTAAAAAAAAAAAAAAAATCCTACTATCTTGCGATTCCTTCCTTGCAAATCGCACTCCTTTATCATAATTTCTTCCTTTTTTATGAGTTTTTAAAGTTGTAACGAACTTTTGGCTAACCCGGTATATAAGATAATACAGCCATCCTGTCAAAACAAAATATATTATTTTAAAAGTGCAGATATTATTAAGGATATTATTAAACAGCAATTATTAATAATGCAATAACATCGTATGGAAAAATAAGCATTATTAATTAAAATTCGAACGTTAGGGGAGACCGGTGCTAGTTGTCTACAGGTGTAAGTAGGCGCAGTCCTCATAAATCGCCTGTTTGTGGATAGATTGCGCAACTAGTCACAGAGTACTTTTCTTCTTGTTTTTTACAATCCTCATTGTAGTTTTGCAGCGTTACCTACGTACAGTGGACATTCATCACGATTTTTCTGTTTTTTGCAATCATAAGTAATTTTTTTGTTGCTTTATTCTTTTTCTAATTTCTAATACTTATCTTAATAATTGCGATTTAATTTGTGCAGTTTTTCTTAGTGTATGATTAACTATACCCCATGTGTGATTGACTTGGAGTATTTATGCTTAGATGATTTCGTGCCCTTTTGTGAAGAAATTTATTATGGGGCTAGTAGGCGCATTGAACATGGGGCAAGTTGGCTCGGTGTCTGGTGTGTGCTGGTAGCTTGAAAAACAGCAAACACTGAGAAAAGTGATTGCAATGCAAGATTTCGGACACACGAGGCTTGCCCAATCGAAGACACTCGATTTTTTATTTGTGACAACTGTAACTCTGATGATTATATCGAGTAGGATAGAAGTTATTCAATGTTAATGTTTTGTTCATTATTTTTATCACTGTATAATTTAGTATTTACATTGTACGGCGATAACGCCTTTGTTTAAACTTACTGGTAATAATTAAATTGATTTCTCTTAACTGCGTGTCTTATTTGAGTTTCATTTAAATTTTTATAAAGCGTGTGCCAACTTACCCCATAGGTATAGGCAACTTGCCTCGTGACGGGGTAGGTTGGTGCACAATTTTCCTTTTGTTTTAGGCTTCCGCTAAGCATAAACTACAAAAGCTACAAACTCAAAACTCCGGGTAGTTATAGCCCAATGCCTGTTCTTTAAAAGTGCAGTTAATGTTTCATAAAAAACCTAAACAAAAAATTAATAAAAATCAATAACTAAAAACTGCGCCTACTAGCCCCGGTCTCCCCTATTCTACACTGTTAAAAATTTGCAGCATTCTGGCAGGTCATTTGACCGTTTTTTCCGAAAACGGTTACACAACCGTAATTTTAACACTATTCTGACCATATTATTGGCCATTTTATGGTCAGAATATAGTTAAATTATGGTTATGAAACCGTTTTTTCAAAAAACGGTCGAATGACCTGCCAGAATGCTGCAAAACTTTTAACTGTGTAAAACATTTTTGATAAGTAATCGCCCAAAGTATATTATTTCTTTGAAAGAAATTTAGCAGCATTTATGACAGATATTTCATTATTTGCGAAAAATGTTATTTATTTTAAGCATAATCGGTTCTTATTTTTGTAGAAAATGTATTGTTTCTAATGAAGAAACATTATTCATTAATGCCTCAAAACAACGTAAAAATAAAATGTTAAACAAATATTAAAAAACGGATAAAACTTATTGCATGATTAAAGCATTTTTTTAAATTTTTATCATTAATTTAGTTATGTTTAAAAAAATGTAAATGCTTAAAGAAGTTTTTGAAATAAAAGAACAAAAATTACATTTCAAAAGAAAGTTTTGCGGAATTAAACTATATTTATTTCCGGAAAATTTATGGAATTTATTCTACAGAACGGATTCTGCAAGCAAATTACTTTTCCAGAATGCGGGTATTATGGAGTGAATTACAAAATAAACAAGAAAAAATTAAATTGATCGAGAGGAATTATCTAAAAACAAAAATTCCTACAAAAAACCATTTTTGAATTCAGTTTATAATTAATGATTTTTCATCTCGCGGTTCATTTTCTGGATTTCGTCATAAGTTTTCTTTAAATAATAACTATTTCTAGTTTCTTTCGGAGCGGATATTTATGAAAAAGAAAACCTGATATAAAACTTCAAAACAAGAAGATCTGTTTACTTTCATAATAAAAAGTACTAATGATACACACACAAAAAATTAACCTTTGCTGGGAAAAAATGATGCTTTTATATGGAGTCTACACGTTATTTGCGAATTATAATGAACTAATGAGCATAATTAATGTGAAAACCATAAAATCTGGTTTGAAATTACTTTTACAAGTAATCATATTTACAAATTTTAAGATAAGCTAAACCAGTTGGAAATTTTACGCCAAACTTGGTAAATGTGGTTCATTTGTACTATAACTAGTTTTATAAATATACAGATCTTGGTGTAGTAGCTGTTGCACTCGTATGAAAAAATGCAGGAATACAAAATTTATTACGATTTTATATATTAAAATCAGTACACATCCTAAATATGACATAATCACCATGGCAACCTAGAATCATTACCTATCATGGGACATAATTGAATTAATTTCATATGAGAGGATGTAGTAGAAAAAAAAGTTTTATTAATATCATTTTTAGTTTTGATTCGATTTTCATAAAGTTTGATATGACTCGAGAAAATTTTGCAACGATTATATATGGGGAATTCTCACAATCTTTTGACTTTTGGGGAAAAAAAATCTGAAAAAATTAAACTTGCTAAAATAACATTTTAATCTGATAGACGAATGCCTTAATGATTCAAAATAAAGAAAAAATGGTCAGCAGCGAAATTTCTTTTATTTAACTGAAGTTTAAAAGTTAAACTAAAACTTCTAAATTTTTACTTATAATGAATTTCCATAGTACCCACAGGACATTCAAATAAGAAATAATAACAATGTAGTACTTTTAATACAGAATTTTTGTATAACATTGTCTTAAAGGGGTGTTAAAGAAGGGACGGTAAGGTAAAAAAGGGGATAGTATTATAAAAAAGGGACGAAATGGTAAAAAAAGGGGACTGTAAGGATGGAACTGTAAGGAAAATTACCACCTATTTTTAGGAAAATCATGTTAAGACTCAGTGATAGCCACAATGTTCACTGATTTTTAAAAACAGTTGTTAACATTGGATAAAATTAATTTTTTTTTTTTTAATGTACCTCGAAAATGCAAGAATAAACCTTGGGGACGGTGAGACTACCAATAAAGCCACAATGTTTGAAATTGATATTTAAATGCTGATTTAAATTCTACAGTAAATTTCCTGCCAAAAAATTTTAGACATTATTTCTCTAGCATACTTCTGCATGAGAAAAAACTTGAAAAAATTTCTGTGGCTGCATCTGAAATGATTTTCTATGTAATATTAGAGGAGGGATGGTAAGGAATCTAAAACCCAGGGACAGAGTTAAAAAAATAATAAGAACCTTAAAAATGTGTGAATGTTAATTTTTAGCTACATATTTATATAAAACAATAGTTCCAGTTTCAGAAAAAAATTACATCGAATTATTTTTATTGAAACAATTTTATCCATACAGCTCTAAACTTAAAAATCAGCATCAGGGACACGGGACGGTATAGGAGTTTTCCAGGTGTCTGCACCCCCAACATCGTCCAAAACTTATTTATCTCGTTAATGGGTTATTCTCTGCAATAGTGCAAAAAGTGCTTCCCAGCCATATAAATGCTCTTAATTTTATTACATTTTTATTTATTTTTATTTTTATTAGAAGATCTAAACATAGTTTATTAGGGGCAGAAAGTAAAATTTAAAAATAAATAAATTTAGTATTTAAAAATATAATATATATCATGCAAACATCATTCCCTCACCTTTCCCCCACCTGTACTACCATATTTTATTGCCTATTTCTTTCCATCCAGAAATAAAAATAATTAAAAATACCCTAAGCAAAATAAAGTTCTTATTTGATACATTACAAAAAATAATAAAAATATTAATTTTTACTATTATTATATAGTCTACTCAATCAATTATATGTTTCCCCATGTTAGACCATCATTCCCTCACACATTGCTATTATCTCAAATATCTACCACTAATGAGCAGTAGCAGTCTAGCATCCATCACAGAGAAGAAGCTATTTTGAGCACTTGTCAGTCCAGCAACATAAATTGGTGGTGTAAGATTTTGTTAATTTTACAGAATTTTTTTTTAGTCAGTATATCCGGAAGCGTTTTTATTAGCAGTCATTACCTCACACAGAATATTCATTTTTTTGTAAATATCAAAAATTTTAATTTTATCATACATTATATATTAAGTGTTTCTCTTAAAGGAAACAGTTTGGATTTCTTCATAATTTTGCATTTTCCCCCTACAACTAGTAAAAATGTCTTATTTCATCATTCCCTCACTTGTCATTCCCTCACATTTTTTATTTTATTTTTTCCACAAATTTTTATTTATTTATTTTTTTTTTTTGTTAAGTCAAATTTTTAAAACAATTTCTGTTGCTATTAAAATCTTCAATAATTGACTGATTTCTTACCATTTATCTAATTTTTATGAAAATTTACATATGCATCATTCAAGTCAGACTGCTGGCCAAATTTGCAAGTATTGTAGAGAACAACCCTAATATTGTTGTGCAATCATGCAATGAGATGTTTCCCAGTATATGAAATAAAAAAACACGCAAAAAAGTGTATTAAAATAAAAATTATTATTCAGGGACATGAAAGTCAAAAGATTGTGAGAATGCCCCATATATTAAATTTCAAACTATTAGCTTAGGTAGTCTTTGCGCTGTTATATGCGGACCTGGTCGACCAGGTGGGGAGGACTACCATAAGGCTTTAACTCAAGAAGCTCCACCTGAAATGCGGACAGGCGGAGGGACCAGACGACGACTATAAGTGCTATGTATTTATATAATTAAGAACGCATCTAAAATGTTGAAAACAATTAGAAGACGCTAAATAAAGTTATTTTCCTTGAGGGGGAAAAAAAGCTTACAATTTTACTTGAGTAAGTTTCGGTTGATTCAGTTCAATTAGATATGTCATTTGTAACTTTAATATTTGCTGTTTCCCTACATTTCTTCCACCTAAAAATATGAAGTGAAAATCATTTTATATTTTCTGTAGAACTGTTTTTCAGAATCTTACTTGTATTTTGTAAAGTCGTTTCGGAGCCTCATTTGTATTTTATATAAAACATAATAGTATCGTTTGAATTTGCATTACATTGGGCCTTTTACAGTCTTAATAAATATGTATTACAGACTAGAAATTCTTTGAAAGATTTTAAGTTTTTTACCATTTACCAAGTTTCTATATCAACTGAAAATTTTAAATATGAAGCGAACTAATTTCAACAATAAAATTATATTTTTGCATGATATCTAAGCATAGAAAACTACATAAATAGTCAAAATTTAAATGTAACTTCAATTTTGTATAAATTATCCATAATGCAGAAATTTATTTCAACTAAACAGGTTACCGAAATAGTTTATAAAAATAATTTTAAAATACTTAATGTGAATAGTTATTAAATTTTATAGGAAAATTGTCACATATTAACTCCTTGTCGACCGCCAAGAGTATACTGATATTCATATAACCAAATGCCTTTGACAAGGATATGCTCTGAATCCTTATTTCCAACTATGCAATTTTTCTTTAACAGTGTAAGTAAGGTTTTATTAGAAAAAAAATGTGTTTGTATCGTATAATAGCGAAACTTTGTTACCTTGTCATAATTTTTTTATTAAGACCTCGCATTGCTCAATTTAAAAAAAAAAAAAAAGTCTGTCAACCAATGTTTCAAAGAACTTAGCATTTCCAGTAGTGGAAAATTGGCGCAGAGGTGGAGTCTATCGACACCAGTAAATTTTAGCAGTATTTTGCGGCTTGTCTAATGACATAATTTCTGAGTTTTTATTAAGGTGAATAATACAATAAAAAATTAGCGGTGTCAATAGGCTCCTCCTTTGCGCCAATTTTCCACCACTGCATTTCAGATGAGAGTTGGCTTCTATTGTTCCAAATACTAGATTTCACAGAAACGGCCGGTCAGTACTGTGCTAAGCTGTTTTAAGTTTTAAAAAATCAAACGAGTTTGTTTTTTGGCACGCTGTTTATTTAAACATATAACATAAAAGTAATATATAATAAAATATAATACATTTTTTTAATGAAAACATTACATGTAAAACTAAAAAAGACATAAATTTCAAAATACTGAATGAAATGAAAAGAAAAAGCAGTCAACTACTCTTATTAAACTTGTATATTCTGTTCTGCATAAAGAACGTATTTTATAGGAAAAAATCAACACATAAAATGTAGATCATTGAATATTCAAACTGCTTATTTTGCTATAAAGAAAACGGTGGAAGTGATATCTATGAAACTTTCTTAGCTTTGAAAAGCATTTAATCTTTGTGGGAGGTATAAACTTAACGACTCTATCAAGTGTTACTGGCTTGATTTTAAAGTTAAATGTAAAAAATTCGAAGTAAGCCGTCACAGAAATTATTATTATGTATGTTTCTTAAAATATAATTACTCTTTTTGAAGTGTAAGTCGCATGTATTTCTTAATTCTAATATGCATCATAACATACATCAATATTGGAATATTTTTTTATTTGTACTACCATAATAATTAGAAATATTCAGTCAAAATAAAAGAATTGGAAAGTATTTATTGCTATTTTATGCTAACAGGGCGTTTAAATTTCATCATCCATTCATTTACCACTCAAGACAAAAAAGAAATTTAAAGATATTTCATTATCAAGTGTAGGTAAAAGTGCTGAATTAAGAAATATTTTTCCGGGAAGAATTTCTGTAGATCTGAGGGATTGGGGGGGGGGGGGAATGCACTTTTGTCAGGTAAATGCACTTCTAGACAATTAACTGCCTTAATTTCCGAAAAATCCTGGAAAGAAAAGTCTGATGATTCGTCGGGATGTGCCCCCGGAATATCCGATTATTCCATCAATTTGTGTACATGTGTATGTGTGTAGTACCAGAAATGTAGTCTTTGTGTAAGACTAATATATCAGTGCATATGAGAGAGTGTATCATTAGTTTACATGAGTTTATCCACCTCGGTTCGGAAGTATCACATGTGATACTTCTTAACCAAGGAGGATATAAACTAAGCTATTTGATTTTTTTACATTTTTACTTTACTTCTATATAGATGGATGATTTTCACTTTGGATCAAAACCAATAAATGACAGCACTGATCCATAGCCTCATAAAATTAGTGTTATTTTCATTTGAGTTTACAAAATGCATTTCAGAGGGTGTGCTCAAGAAAGAAAGAATTTTTTCAAAATTAATTAACTTAAACGCTTTACAATAAAACACTTTGAGCATTTGTGTAGATCATTCAATTAATTAAATGCCTTCAATTTGTTACTTGTAATTTAGATTATTGATAATTAAATTGATATTTTAAGGTTGTTAGTAATTTTAGATTCAAATTTGGGAACTTAAACTATCAGCCCCCGAAAATATCAATTTCAGAAAAAGGGCCCCTTCTGTCATCTATGGTGCCTTTTGGTTGTGTAAAATCGATGAATGTGAATTTGCAGTGTTATTTTATCTTCGGGTTTGGAGGTTATATTCGAAATACACATGCTAACCGACACCTGTTCTGTTTGAATATACAGTGGTGGCCAAAATTGTGGGCAATTTTTGGAAACTTTCATTACAAATAATATAAAGCAACCTATTGCAGCGGTCCGAGGGAAAACACTTCAGGAAATTTTGCTATATTTTCGCCGATCATGACCCCCAGATACCAAAACCATCCTCCGTTGAAATGCTGAATTATATATATATGTATATATATATAAGTCAGCATTTCAACGGAGGATGGTTTTGGCATCTAGGGGTCATGATCGGCGAAAATATAGCAAAATTTCCCGACGTGTTTTCCTTCGGACGGCGGCAATAAGTAACTTTTTACTTTTTGTAATGAAAGCTACCTAAAAGTGTCAACAATTTTGGCCACCACTGTAATCATGTTTCAGTATTTTTCGAAAAATCTAATCTACATCTATTTGTATAACTACTTTTATAGGTAATTTCGTTCACACATTCAAGTAGTTGATTCAGAAGTTATTTCAAAGCTAGAAAGAGAGTCTGCATTAATAAAAATTGGTTATCATTAATAAAAATCGGTTGCAGTACTGATATGCTAAGCATACAAAAAATGAAAGAAAACTTGCATTTTCTGAAAACAATTGTCTTCGAAAATTGTGATATATTACAACTGTCTTTATCTAATAGCGGAAGAAGCATTTAAATTATCCCTTAAATGCATGATTTTTTTTTTTCGAAAAAATTATATATGATTCTCTGAAAGATTTATAACACAGGAAAAATAATGAAAAAAAAATCATAGATACATTTCTTGTATAATATTCCAACCTTTTATCATGTTGCACATCTGCAATACAAGTAAAAACTAAAATATTGTAAATTACTAAATATTTGTAATAAGTATGAATCTTCAAAATACTCAATTATTATTATAAGTGATAAACATAAATTTTAAAAAAAGGCAAAATACTTTTATTTATTTACATTTCGACATGTTTCATTGGATCAGACGACAACATTCTTAAGAAAATAAAATGTTAAAAATATTTTCACAAAAATTCAAATCGAAAAACTATTAAACAAAAACAAAAACAATATTCACGCGAACTCAAGGGTAATGAAATTAACTGCAATGTTAGCCCGGGAGAACTCGCTAGTGAGAATGCCCAATTGCTTTTTTTTTACTTTACATTCATATAATATCAACTTTTTTTGGTTGGCTTAGTACTTTTATTCACAAAAGAGGTAAAATAATTGAAATAACATTTTGAAATTTTAATTAAAATGAAAAATGGTTTAAATAAGAGTCTTAAAAAAGTACGACTGTGAGAGAAAATCTCATGTAGCGAGTTCTCCCGGGTTAAAAATGGAAATTTGTGAACGTGAATTATTGTACATTATTGTTTCATGATTCTGCGTAGCATTTCTTTCAAACTTTTAGGGAGCTCCATGGACACTGCATCATTGCAAATATTCTCATTGGGTAAGAAGATCTCTATTGATTCTCTGACGATGGATGGCAAAAGATCTTTATGGATAAATTATTCTACTGTTTTAAAAATCTATTTGTAAAGGTTCTCTGTTAAATGGTCTGGCCAGAGCTGTAGTTTTGTTGTTGTTGTTCTTTTTTGGACGAAAAAAAAATAGGAGAAAGAAAAAGAAATTTAAAAAGAGAAAGAAGAGAAAGAAAACTTTGAAATAATAATTAAATGGTTACGTATTAAAAGCAGCAAGTGGATGAATTACGCCATAAAAATGTCTTTACACGTGAATATTAAAAAGAGAATAATAAATAAAGAGAAAACCCTTTAAAATACTAATTAAATTATTAGTCTTTAAAAGCAGTAAATGGAAGAAAATTACATTATATTTAAAATGCACTAATAATAATAATATTCCTAAACAGTTTCATTTTAAAAACAAATTCACACAAGAGATTTATTTCATATTGCAAAAAGTCTATTTACCGATTGTTGCCAATATTAAAATAACTCAAAAATAATATTTCCTTACAATTTAAAATGTATTTTTCACGTGAATATTGAAAAGAGAAAGAAAACTTTGGTGAGAATTACGCCATATTTAAAACAATTTTCTTATATCGTCGCTCTAAAATTTCGGTAGGCAGCGACATTGTTTACTTACCAATTTTATACAAGTTGATTTTTTAACGTTTAATTTATCTTATTTAATGAATCGCAAAAACAGCAGTTAGCCGTCGCGATAGCAGTTGGTTCACCTTAAAATCTCTAAGTCAGACCGAGATGAATGGAAACCTGATTACAAAAGATTCCACTGATTGTTTAATTATAATTCAGTCTTGAGTAATATTTAAAAAACAGAACGAATTAGCGTGGTTTTAGAGTTTGCAGTGTCTGAACACGGTAGGTCCAGCGTAGTTTATAGGAGTCAGAGCCGCATAATATTTATAAAATAATGTATGTGAGGCACTTTCACAAAATTTTAACTTTCAGGAATAAAAATCTGGTGAAATTAAACTTAATAAAATAACATTTTAAAGTCATCGACGAATGCCTTAATGAGTCAAAATAAAGAAAAAAATGGTCAGCAGCAAAGATTTTTTTTAAAATTTAACTGAGGTATAAATTAAACTTGCGACTTTAATTTTCTTTACCGTTTTGCCTTTCTAACTTTTTATTTTCTTCTAAATTTTAATTTATAATGAATTTGGATAGTACCCACAGAACATACAAATAAGAAATAATAACAATGCAGTATTTTTAATACAAAATTTTGGTGTAAAATTGTCTTAAAGGGATGTTAAAGAAGGAACGGTCAGAAAAAAAAAAGGACGGTAAGGGAAATTACCCCCTATTTTTAGGCAAATCGTGTTAAGACTAAGTGATAATTACAATATTCATTGATTTTTAGAAATAATTATTTACATTAAATAATAATTAAAAAAATTACCTCGAAAAGTGGAGGAATAAACCTTGGGGACGGTAAGACTAACAATAAAGCCACGATGCTTGAAATTAATATTTAAATGCTGATGTAATTTTAGCAAGGAGGGGCGGAAATGAATCTAAAATCCAGGGACAGAGTTCAAAAAGTAATAACAACTGTAAAAATGTGTGCAGATTAATTTTTTGATACATATTTATATAAAAAAATAGTTCCAGTTTCGTAAAAAATTTACATCTAATTACTTTTATTGAAACAATTTCGTATAGACAGCTCCAAACTTAAAACTCAGCATCACGGACAGGGAGGTACAGGAATTTTGAGGTATATTTGGACTCCCAACATTGTCCAAAACTTAATTATCTGGTTAATATTGTTATACGGTTATGCAATGGGATGTTTTCCAGTATATAAAAGAAAACCCCACAAGAATATGCACTAAAATAAAATAATTATTCAGAGACTTAAAAGTCAAAATTGTGTGAGAATGCCTGTTATATAAAATATTATTAATTAGTCTGATTTATTTAATGAAAATGCGGCAGAAAATATAGCCTTTGACAATTAGTCTGTTTTTATTTCTTACTTCAATAGAAAAATCTATGTTTAGTAAAATGAATTTTAGCAAATATATTTAGCGTACTTTTATATTAGAAACATTACAATGACTATAATTGATCCGTTCAAGCAACTCCAATATAAGTTTTTGTTGGATAAAAAAAGAAATTTTTATAATTTTCTTACTATAAGAAATAAAAGAAAATACGCTAATTTTCTCTTTTATTTTATAAAAAATAAAAAATATATATTCATGAGTTTATTTGATTCACCACACAAATTTCGCATGAAATAAAGATATTCGACTCAGTCAATAACGGAAGAAATTGATCTTCGTAAAATTTTTATTATCACAAAAAAAAAAGGAAATATACTATGTAAGATCAGAAAAGAAGCATTATTTAAAATATTTTCCAGGAAAAAAAAAATGTTAGAAAAACAAAGGTGTTTCGGCGTAAATGCCCTCAAATTTATTTGTTTATAATTTAACTCTGTTTATCTTTCATGTTGTAAAGCATAATTATAAAAGTGATTTCTTTTGACAGAAAAAATCTAATCTGTTTATCTAAATTGTTTATAATCCTGAATCAATATTTATGAGTAACATTATGATTTCAAGGTCATGTAATATAGATTTATTTACTTTATAATAATTTTGAATTGATGGTGATTTATTAGTTTTATAATTACTTGGATGTCATTTAAATGAATATTATAGCTATTTAGAAGATTTATAACTGCATATTGTAATTTTTATTTTGATGTTTATTTTATATAATATGTATCATTTTTAAAATGGTCAGTCTTGACTCTGTAACCAAGCAGAGAACATGTAACATGTCCTGACTCTGTAATCAGAGATGCCAATTGTTAAATCATGGCTCTGTTTAATACAGAGTGTATAGTGGAAGTCTTGACTCTGCAACCAAGCAGAGAACACATTTTTTTTTGTATTGGCTCTGTTAAATACGGAGAATTACTATTATGGAACAATTATTAACTTCTAATGATGAATAGAATTTACATACTATTTCAGTTTTATTTAATAAACTATTTATTCTAATTGCTCTCCCATCTCACTTGGATTTTGAAAATTTATTTGTCAGACGAATTTCGGCGCCAACATTTATTTTTGGTGCCTCGTAACCCGCGAAACATTTTTTTGAAAGAATAGTGAGCAGTTTGTCAAAGTGATTTGTGATTAACAAGTGTGATTTATCGTTCAACCTGTGATTAGTGTGGAATTATTATTGTGCCATTTGGATTACGACATGCCATCTACATTACCTGGAATTAACAGGTAAGAAAATATTTTTTTCATTTTCTATGAATGGTTAATGTTTTAAAATAAGAATTATTCTTTATTTAAAATGGAAAATCTTGAAAAGCTGAAAGCAAAACGTTCTGTTGAACGAACGAGTTTCACGAAATTAATTACAAAATTAGAAACATTATTAAATGATGACATTGATAATACGAAAACCGATGAATTATTAGAGCTTCAAGAAATATTTCTCTTAAAAGAAACGGCTTTCCAAAGTTTGAATCGTGATATTGAAGCTCAAATATCCGACTTAAAAGAATATGAAAAGGACATTGCTAATAGTGAAAAGTACACTGACCAATTGATCAGTGCTAAATTTAAAATTAAAAATAGATTAAGAAAATGTAAAAAGGATAATGTTTCTATGATAGCAACTAGTCGTGTAAATTCATTGAATGGTTCTGCTAGTGGAACAGAAACGAGTTCTGCCATGAAATTGCCTAAATTAAATGTTCCAAAATTTTCTGGTGAAATCGAAGAATGGGTCGAATTTTTTAACTGTTTTGAAACATCGATACACCAGAATAAATCACTATCTAAGATAGAAAAATTCGCTTATCTAAAATCCTTGTTATGTAATCGGGCCTATAATGTGGTAGAAGGGTTTTCTTTGACAGAACAAAATTATGATACTTGTATTGATTTATTAAAGGACCGTTTTGGTAAGGTTGATGTTATTATTAATAAACACATGACTAATTTATTAAATATGGAACCAGTTAAAAATTGTTCAAATTTAAATGCATTAAGAAGATTGCATGACATGTGCGAAGTTAATATTAGAAGTTTAAGAAATTTGGGGGTAACATCCAGTTCTTATGGACAATTGCTAAATCCTATTTTGCTAAAGCTATTGCCCCATGAATTAGTGATTGAATATCATAGAAAACGTGATACTAGCAAAGAGTCAGATGTAACCGATCTAATTGCCTTTCTGAAATGTGAAATAGAATGTAGAGAAAAGGCTTTGTCAATGACAAGTTCTAAAAATGATGCATCCTCTTCTTTTGTACATAAAAATAAAACTGAATTTCGTGAAAAGAAAACATCAAATAAATATCAACATGCTAGTACCTTAAATGCCACTATTAAAGTTTTTTGTGTATTTTGCAAAGGTAATGATCATTTATCTTCCGAGTGTAAAAATTTAGCTGATGATAAGAAAAGATTAATGTTACGTAAGGAGGGTAGATGTTACAAATGCTTTTTGAAATCGCATTTATCTTCGCAATGCCGCATAAAATTAAAGCCATGTCTAAATTGTAAAAGCACTGAACATAACAAATTATTTTGCTTTAAGAAAAGTTTGAAACCGGAAATTAATGAAAATCAAAATCAAACAGTTGTATCTAATTCTCATTGTAATTTTAGAAATTCTAAGCATGCTGTTTTATTGCAAACATGTTGTGTAACTGCTCAAGGTAATTCTAAATCAAAGGTAGTTCGATTATTACTTGATTCTGCAAGCGAAAAAAGCTTCATAACAAAAGCATTAGCTCGTGAATTAAATTTGCCTGTTTTAAGAAAAGAACATTTAACTGTATTCGCTTTTGGCATGGATCAAGGTCGCGAAGAAGAATATGATGTTTTTAAAATTAAATTGCGAAGTAAAATGAATTATCATCGTTTTATAGATGTTGAGGTGCTAGCTACCGATTTGATAAGTGCAACAACATTGAAGGTTCCCAATTCTGACCCTCTAGTTATAAAATACATTGAAAGTAAAAGATGGAGGTTAGCCGACCCTACGCCCGAGGAATCCGAAGTACAAATTTTACTTGGAGCTGATTATTTCTGGAATGTTCAGAGAGGTGTCATTGAAGAAATTAATGACCATTTATATGTAGCTAATACACTTTTTGGGTACACAATAGTGGGAAAAATAAACTCTAAAGGTAACGAAACAGTTAATGCTCATCTTGTATCTGTTAATGAAATAGAAAATTTTGATTTGCAAAAGTTTTGGAAACTAGAGTCTTTGGGTATTTGTGATAGTAAAAATGAATTATTTTCACAAAAGGATTTAGATGCTCTTGATTTATTTAATGATAATTTAAATTTTGTAAATGGAAGATATGAAACTAAACTTTTGTGGAAAGTAAATAAAAATGAATTGGAATCCAATTTTGATGTAGCTAAACATAGACTTTGGGGATTAAAATCAAAATTGTGCAAAAATGAATGGTTACTTAAGGAATATGAGAAAATATTAAATGAACAATGTGGTTTGGGTATAATTGAAGAATGTGAGTTTAATAAAGATGAAATAAACACGTATTACATGCCTCACAGACCAGTAATAAGGGAAGATAAATCGACAACTAAAGTAAGAATTGTTTTTGATGCGTCATCCAAAGATAAGGGGGCAAAATCGTTAAACGAGTGCTTATTTCCTGGGCCCAATCTAAATCCTAACATATTGGACATTATTTTAAAATTCCGTCTCCACAAAATTGCTTTCTTGGCCGATATAGAAAAGGCATTCTTGCAAATCCAGATACAACAAGAAGATAGAAATTTTTTGAGGTTCCTGTGGTTTGACAATATCACTAGTAACAATCCCATTTTGAAGGTTTTTCGCATGACCCGTGTAACTTTTGGTGTAACAACTTCACCCTTTTTCCTTTCTGCAACCATCAAACATCACATTGAGGGGTATAAAGATTTGTTTGGAAAAATAGTTAATATGCTGGATACTTCCTTATACGTTGATGACCTGTTTCATGGAGCTGATTCAGTAAATGAAGCTTTTGTTTTATCAAACGGTGCAGAGAAGATATTGAGTGAGGCCAATATGAAACTCAGAAAATTTAAAACCAATTCTTCCGATTTAAAATTTTTATGGAAGGAACATGGAATAAACTTTGAGGAAGACACTCTTGAACAAAATCTTTCGAAGGTATTGGGAATTATATGGATAACAGAAAGTGACACCTTGAAAATAGACATACAACCACTTTTGGTAGAATTTGACCATAAAATTATTACCAAACGTATTGTTTTACAAACTGTGGCAAAAATTTATGATCCTATTGGACTCATTTCCCCTTTCGTGATAAGAATTAAATTTTTAATGCAAGAACTCTGGGAACATGGAATTGACTGGGATTCTACATTACCAGATTCTTTAAGTGGAAAATTCAGAAAATGGCATAATGAAATAAAAGACTTGGTAAATTTTGAAATTCTTAGAAAATATTTTGTAACTATCCCAAAATTAAATCCTGAAACCGCTCAACTTTTCATATTTTCTGATGCTAGTTTAAAGGGGTATGGGTCAGTGGCTTATTTACGTGATTCTTCTTCTTGTGAAACTTCATTTGTAATAGCAAAGTCGAGAGTAGCGCCTCTCAAAAAAATTACATTGCCGCGCCTAGAACTTCTTGGAGCACTTACGGCTGCAAGATTAGCGAATTATTTAAAGGAAATATTTAAAATTGTGAATGAAAATATATTTTGTCTAAGTGACTCCCAAATTACCTTGCACTGGATTAAAGGAAGTGCTAACAACTGGAAGCCCTTTGTGGCAAACCGCGTACGCGAAATTCAGGAACTTGTTGCTCCTGTACAATGGAAATTTTGTAAAGGAAAGGAAAATCCTGCAGATGTTCTCTCTCGTGGTTGCTCTGCATCTGAATTGATTAATAACGAGGTATGGTTACATGGTCCTAGCTGGCTGAAGGAAGAATTGTTACCAGTATTTCCCCCTGAAACTCAACCTAATCTACCTGATGAAGAGGTCTTGCAAGAACAACGTAAAACGCTTGTTTGCTCCATATCCCAAAATATTCCAGAATTTGAGCTTTTATTTAAATTTTCATCCTGGTCTAAATTAAAACGAATTACGGCTTGGTGCCTCAGATTCATCAAAAATAGTACATGCCCATCTGAACGAGTCTATGGTTTTTTGACTGTTCCAGAACTTGAAAGGGCAACAAATGCTATTGTGAAATTAATTCAAAACCATGAATTCGGAGACGAACTGAAAATTCTAAAATCCAGAAAGATCCTAAATTCTAAAAGCAAACTCCTTCCTTTACATCCATTTCTTGACGAAAATGATATTCTTCGTGTTGGAGGTAGGCTAAAAAATGCAAACTTGTCTGAATATCAAAAACATCAAATCATTCTCCCTAAAAGGCATCATGTTACAGACTTGATAATAAAGTATTTTCATGAGAAACATCTTCATAGCGGGACTCAATTGACAATTTCAGCAATTCGACAAAAATATTGGATAATTAATGCTAAAGAAGCTGTGAAAAGAGAAATAAGGAAATGTATGAAATGTTTCCGAAATTCATCACACCTTTCATCTCAGTTGATGGGAAATCTGCCATCAGCACGCGTGACACAAGCTCGAGTATTTTCAAGAGTAGGAGTCGACTTAGCCGGCCCCTTTTTGATCAAACCTCGTAAGGGACGTGGTGTGAAACCCTTTAAACATTATGTTTGTCTGTATGTTTGTTTCGTAACAAAAGCTATCCATCTTGAGTTAGTCACTGATCTTACAACTGAAACCTTTCTAGCCTCATTGAAAAGATTCGTGGCTCGACGTGGAAAACCTCTAGAAATATTTTCCGACAGAGGTACAAATTTTGTAGGGGCAGACCGCGAAATAAAGAGAATGATGTCTCTAATTGCTTCTGATGAAAAATTGCACAAGTATCTTACTGACGAAATGATAGTATGGAAATTCAACCCACCTTCCGCCCCTCACTTTGGAGGCCTTTGGGAAGCGGGAATAAAACAAATGAAAAATCATTTGAAGAGAACAATTGGTGATCAGATTTTAACTTATGAAGAATTTTTGACCTTAATTGCACAAATTGAGTCATGCTTAAATTCAAGACCGCTTGTCGCTGAGTCTTCTGATCCAAATGACTTTACGGCTCTGACGCCAGGACATTTTATTATAGGAGCACCCTTGACCTCCTTACCTGAGCCTGATATCTCCTCTACCTATGTAACTCCTTTGGAACGTTGGAAATTGCTACAAAAGATTTTCCAAAGTTTTTGGAAAAGGTGGTCGTCAGACTATCTCTCACAATTGCAGCAACGTACAAAGTGGTTTAGAAGCAACCCGAACTTAAAAATCAATGACTTGGTGTTGATAAAGGAAGAAAACCAGCCCCCATTAAGGTGGAAATTGGGCAGAATAATTGAACTATTTCCTGGGGATGATAATATTGTTCGTGTTGTCAAATTAAAGACTTCTACTGGTGAACTGAAACGCCCTATCACAAAATTGTCTCCTCTACCGATGGACATTTTAATATAATAGAATTTTACTTTATTTTAACTAACTTTATTATTATTATTTTTTTCTATGTCTAATTTTTGTAACTTTCTGAACTATTTTGTATATTAATGTCTTTTTCTATTTTTAGTTGTTCCAGAAACTGTTTTTTATAGAAGTAGTAGGATTTAATTGCATTTCATTTTAGTTATACTTAACATTTAAGGTAATATTTTGAATTTGTATTGAATATTTGATTATTTAGTATGTGATAGTGGAAATTTGGTAAGTTATAATTGTTTGATGAACTTCGTTCATGGAGGCGGAGGATGTTTCGGCGTAAATGCCCTCAAATTTATTTGTTTATAATTTAACTCTGTTTATCTTTCATGTTGTAAAGCATAATTATAAAAGTGATTTCTTTTGACAGAAAAAATCTAATCTGTTTATCTAAATTGTTTATAATCCTGAATCAATATTTATGAGTAACATTATGATTTCAAGGTCATGTAATATAGATTTATTTACTTTATAATAATTTTGAATTGATGGTGATTTATTAGTTTTATAATTACTTGGATGTCATTTAAATGAATATTATAGCTATTTAGAAGATTTATAACTGCATATTGTAATTTTTATTTTGATGTTTATTTTATATAATATGTATCATTTTTAAAATGGTCAGTCTTGACTCTGTAACCAAGCAGAGAACATGTAACATGTCCTGACTCTGTAATCAGAGATGCCAATTGTTAAATCATGGCTCTGTTTAATACAGAGTGTATAGTGGAAGTCTTGACTCTGCAACCAAGCAGAGAACACATTTTTTTTTGTATTGGCTCTGTTAAATACGGAGAATTACTATTATGGAACAATTATTAACTTCTAATGATGAATAGAATTTACATACTATTTCAGTTTTATTTAATAAACTATTTATTCTAATTGCTCTCCCATCTCACTTGGATTTTGAAAATTTATTTGTCAGACGAATTTCGGCGCCAACAAAAGGAATAATAAAAGTAATCTGTAAATTAGATTAAAAACGCTCTGCCTTGGTTATCATATTACCCAGAAATGTGGATAAAAAGGTACATTGCATTATTTTGCGAAAGGCAACAAAGAAAATAAATGTAAAAAATAAATATGTAAGTGGTTTATTATTATTTTTTTTACTTGATAATGCAAAATAACTTTGTTATTCTGAAATATGAATAATTTTTTCATTCTGAAGTTATGTTACTCTAAACTTCTTGCATTTTAAAGCTATTAAATGTTAAATAATACAATTTAATAAAACAGATCATTGATTGCATTTAATTTCTTTCAATCTACGTTCATTTTAATATTGATCAATGTTATTTTTGTTTTTCTGACAATATCAATAAAGCTGAAAAGAGACAAATGGTTCTTATTCTCAATATTTTAATAGCTCATAAATACAATTTGTTTCTGCTTTTTCTTTTACTTTGTTTAATTTAAAATTTAGTAATATTTGTAGCATAATTGTATATATATTTACGGTAACCATGGATATATAATCAATTAAGTAAAAAGTTTCTGTGAGAATTTTTAACATGCAGTTGTGCGTTAATGCATACGCAATTTTAAACAACGTTTGTACAGAATTTTTTTTTTTGTATTATTTTATTCCTATACTTAACAGGAAGTTAAAAAAAAATTCTTTTTATTTAATTTTTTTTAGATTTCATTTTTAACAATTTCATAATCTCACACTATATTTTTAGTGAACTCTTACTTCTGAATTATAGATGGTGGAAATTACGTAGGACAGAAACACATTTTCAAAAAAATACATATTTTACCTGCAAATGTAAACATTTAAGTACAAGAAAAAAGCTATATTAAAGATACTCATAGACAGTTTTGCCATTAGTACAGTGACGACGAACATGTTTACGTTTGTGTGCAAAAAAACTTACCAGTATCATTTATCGGTATTAATATAATTTATTATTAATATAATTTATTAATATCATTTCAGTTATTAATATCATTTATTAATATCATTTCATTTATTAATATCACCACTTACCTTATTAATATCATTTATTAATATCATTTCACTTATTAATATCACCACTTATCTTATCAATATCATTTATTAATATCATTTCAGTTATTAATATCACCACGTATCTTATTAATATCATTTATTAATATCATTTCACTTATTAATATCACCACTTATCTTATTAATATCATCACTTATCTTATTAATATCATCACTTATTAATATCATTTATCGCCAGGAACACACAGAAGCTCTCTTACTCTGATTCTAATGAGATAAAACAACATCCCATTACAAACTTTCTCCATGTCAACTGATGTTGAGAATCGGTTTTGAAATTAAAACGACTCTCATCCGTATAGCGGACGTGATGCTATTTATGTATCTCCGGATTTTGGGTTTGTTATACCAGTCTAAGCGATGCTGTTGACGGACAGCTCTCAATGGGACGCAGCGATCAGAGCGGCGGACAACTAGGCCACCTTTGCGAATTTTTCTGTCTGTCGCTCACTACCAAACTTTCTCATAACTGTACCTTTGGTTTGAAAGGCTTACCAAGCGTGTGAAATCTTACTTTTGTCGATTCCAAATTGTTGGTCTACACTGCCTATTCAAGACTTCTGATCATTCTATCACATGCAAAGTCATTCAGATGATTTCTTCTAGCCATATTTCACGTACAAATTGACTTTAATTTGCAGTGAATCTCTTTAGCAATGACTTTAGCTTTATTTTTCGTTGAGGTTTGCACTGCATGCGCTGACTGTACGCATTTTGCGCGCCTGCACATCACATGCGACCTCTTGTTCCTGATATTTTATACGAGTCACCTTTTTACTGAATTTGGTGCTGATTTTGCTGATCACAAAATGCCATTTCGTGCAATTTCATAGCTTTCTGATTGAAAAATACATCGCTGATGTAGTATTGCATTCCGCTGTATCATTCGTTTTAGCATTATATGAAATGATAAAATAAAATAAAATAGAAATTTGTTCATGTTGTAAATCATAAATTCAATTACTAACTTATATTTTTCATAATTTATAAGTTAATTAATATTTTACAAATAAGATTTTTACTTTTGTACATATAATGGCGAAAGGTATGCCGTATACTTAATTCACATTATCTCTTTTTTACTTTCTTCTATCTCCAATAGAAGAAAATATTGTAAATTAAAACATGAATACATTAAATGATTCACAGCTTTTATTACTAAAATAGATGTTAAAAACAATTAAAAGGCTTTAAACATTAAAACCATTGTTTTTAACACCTATTTTAGTAATAAAAGCTGTGAATCATTTAATGTATTCATGTTTTAATTTAAAGTACTAGGGGGCTCTGCCCCCTACGAGCTACGCTCGCCAACCCCCGTTCAGACACACCAAAATCCAAAAAGCACGCTAATTTGATAGGCTTTAAAAATATTGAATTAAAATTTAAAAAAAAAAAAAACCAAAAAAAAAAAAAAACAGTAGCGATCTCTCCGTAAACGGGTTTCCATTCGTTTATCTTAGATTGGGGATTTTTAAGGCCAAATCTGCTGCTGTTAAGAGATACAATGGCTGTTTTCGTATTTAATTAAAAAAATTAGTTAAACGTTTTAAAATAAGCTAATGTAAAATAAATTAAGTAAACAGCGTCATTGTCTCCCGGTATTTTTTTTAACAGCGCTATAAGATAGTTCTTTTAAATAATTCATTTTAAATTAATCGTTTCAAATCTGACGTAATTTACACCAAAGTTTTATTTCTCTTATTAATAATCACGTGAAAATAATTTTGTTGGTAGAAGGAAATATTATTTGCGCTGTCTTCGAATTCACGATAATAGTTGAAAAGAATTTCTCAAAATATCTCGCGCAAATATATTTTTCAATTAAAATTGTTTTGCCATATTTTTTGACCATTTTAAATATAACGTAATTTCCTCCAATTACAAGTTTTAACGCATAATAATGATTTTTTTATTTTAAGATTTTGTTTCACTTTTTAAATTCAAGCGTAAATATGGTTCTTATGACGAAATTTTCCTGCTTTTAACATGAAATCATTTAATCCTAATTTTAAAGTTTTTTTTTCTGTTTGTAATAGTCACGTGTAAATAAATTTTTAATTTGAAGTAAATATTGCTTGTGCTGTTTATACAATTGGCAACAGTTTAAATTAATAACATTTTCTAAAATTTGTAAAAAATATCTCTCGAAATGCTGAAAATTTGAATTTAAAATAGATATAAAACCTCAAAAAATGAGTCAAATAAGAAAAATAAATGCAATCTGCACACCGGGAACTTATAACGTATAAAATGATCTAAAAATGATTAAATTATCATGTACAGTTTTTGCTCCAATAAAACTTTTTTAATGGAACGATTTTGTCCAACTTTAGCATTAAATATCTCTTAAAATAATTCTTCGATTTGAAAACTGTCTGCATCAGCGTGTCTATCAAACATTTCTCTATAATACCACCGATTTTCATATTTTTGTATGCAACAGTTTTTTTAATATTACGATGAAAGATTATGCTTAAGCATTCAAATTGGATGCCGATCTTCCCGGAATATCTACGCAGATTTTCATTGGTTCATTTTCAAATCGAAACATAAAAACTTTTTTTATATATAGAAGGATTAAGATGAATTTGACGTTCTCTTGCATATAGTTTTCTATATATTTAATGAAAATATTGTAATCGAAATTTTTTTCGACTTCCGGTTTTTGACAGATTTACACATTTTAGGGGTCAGAGAGTTTTAGGGGTTTTAGGGGTCCCTTAAAAAAGTGTATGAAGGTATGCATAGAATTGAACACTTTTTTTTATGTTTTTGGTTATGGCAAGCAGGTCCTCCATTAATTTGGGAAAAATCCACTGGAAGGGGGCACTGTAATAGCGATTTTCGTGTCGTTTTGAATAATCTACCATCGAAAAGTGTATGAAGTTATGCATAGAGTTGAACCAAATTTTTTGTGTATGTTTTTTAACATGGCAAGACCGTCCTGCCTGAATTTTGAAATATTCTGCCGAAAGGGAGCACTATAATAGCGATTTTTATGTAATTTTCTTGATTTTTCGTAGTTCTATTGTCCTCGTGAAACGACGGGAACTTCCCATCCTGATAAGCCGAATATTCGCGAACAGCTGATATACAACAGAATAACGGAAAACTCTTGATTTTGATAAATATCATGATCTAGATTAACTCGTTTTTACTCCGATTAATTGACTGAAGCATAAATTTAAGATGAAAGTCAAAGTTGGTATACTATTGAACTAATAAAAATGAAATATTGACATTTGTAACAACATTTTAAAATATTATAATTTATGAGATAGAAGAAAGTTTTGGATTGGCACATCCAACTAGTTTGAAGTGTTTATACTGGTCCATTTAGCATGAACTGGCATTTCAAAAAATAGTGACTCTGAAATAAACAGATAAAATGTCTAATGGTTTGATGAGGTAAAAAAGTCCACAACACTATAAAAAAGAAAGAAATCAAAATTTCCGCATGTATGTTTTTTGCGGAAATAACTACATTCTTTGTCCTAATATGTACGCGTTAAACGCTTCATTACTGTAACAGAAAGAAATTTCAACTTAATTAAAAAAATTGTTCCCATGTAGGCTTACTTAGCGTAACGACTTAATTTCCACAGATGCAACCTTGATCACAATGGTCTCAATTTTGTCACTACTGCTTAAAAACTTTAAAGCGCAACTTCAGCAGACCCAGACAACACGTGATCATACTTAGATTCCTGCCCTTTTATTTCTTTATATATACTATTTTAAATATTAAAAGCCGCTTTAATGAAAATTTTAAGCATATTTTGTCGTATTTAAATAAGTATTTTATTTTATTAATAGAAATAAATCTTATTGTTATTAATTTCAAAATTAACTTTTATTAAAATATTGTATGCAGAATATTTTAAAATCAAAAGTAGAAAAAAAAATTCTGAAATAGAATATTTAAGTATTTTATTTAAAAATTAAATCTTAAAAATATACCATTTGTCATGAAAAATGCAAAGCAACCTATAAAATATTATAAAATATTTTTTTAAATAAAAATTATGAAACTAAAACTCATTGAAATGGAATATTTCATTGATAAAACATTTACAAATAAAGATTTAAAAGAAAAGTTTGGAATAAAAATAAAACATGGGATTTGAACTTATGCTAGCTGACTCAACTGCATCATTGTAGTCATTTTCAAACGCATTTTGTTTGAAAACTGGATCATAATTTAAGGAATTTTTAATAATTTAAAAATAATGTTGAAGCTTGGATATTTTTAAATATATCTCTATAGCGTGCAGCCCTATTACGAAAGATTAATCAGTTTGCTCCTAAAACAACATAAATTGTCCAGAATTTGTTTCTGTCTAATATTCCGTAACTAAATTA
Source organism: Maratus speciosus (assembly GCA_963932465.1). Taxonomy (NCBI): domain Eukaryota; kingdom Metazoa; phylum Arthropoda; class Arachnida; order Araneae; family Salticidae; genus Maratus; species Maratus speciosus. Next base: position 295,454,323 of record OZ010791.1, read on the forward strand.
AATTCCATCAATAAATAAGTAAAATAATAAAACAACATAAATAAAGGACAAATTTAACGGACGTGTAATCGAATTACATGCCTAAATAACATAAATTATCAGAATCAAAAAGTTTGCTGTAAGTAGCGAAATCTTCGACGATGACATATGCGGTTTCTAGAACTCCTGACATGCGGCTAAGACGAAAGCATCGCTTTTATTAAATTTGAAAACTATATTTAAATAGATTACTGATATTTTTCATTAAAAAATGCTTTTTGGTGTTGATAGGAGACAACATAAAAAATATATTAAAATTAAAAAATCTATTAGAGTTTTCCGTTTAAAAAGTGGCTGTTACCTATGATCTGTAATCCAGGAAGCCCGGATTGCATTTTATAGTGTCTGTAATTGCGATAATCGACCTTCGACGATCATCATGTCGAAGCTCTCTAATTTGTATCCTATTTATTATGTGATGTTCATGGAATTTCATTCATAAAGCTCATTGTATTGGTGAGACCTAATTTTCACCTTTGATGATTCTGCTGCACATAAAATTTTACGCACAATTTAATTCCTCATCTCTGTAAGTTTGGGGAAGTATTTTCAGTAACGCTATGGTCGATTTGCTAAATATGACACAAATTACGTTGGCTCGATGTTGCAATCTTTTGTCCATAATCTAATTTCGGTATACCACACACGTGCTCACAAAAATATCACCAAAACAACAGTTGAGGTTGGCACATTGCGCAAAATTGGGGTGCCATCGTTTGGCGCATTACAGAACTAATCTAACATTTTCCTTATACAACTTTGAAACATTTTTTTTAACTGCACTCTGGTCACTTCTTATTCAGAAGAATTTGATAAAGATTTTAAAATGATTTTTCAACTGTTTTTCTATAAAATCCTCTATTAATAGATATCATAAAGTTGTTGAACATCCTATTACAGCATTGAATAATGCTGTTGAACATCCTCTTTACAACATATAATAATGCTGTTGAACATCCTTTATTACAACATATAATAATGCTGTATTTAAAAAAAAAATTTAAACACAAATAATTTTACAACTTTATTCAAAATGTTTTCTAAATTTCTGATAAAGACTTCAAAATTTTATTAGCACCTGCCTAACGTTATTTGCGATATTTCCAGCTAAGTTCTATATAGTAAAATTAGCATAACTTTCTGACAATTATAAAAGTGTTATTTATTTTACATTTATTGGAAAACGTTGTTCAAATACGCTTAACAAACAAGGCTGCTATTGGAAGGGTTGTACGTTGAAATAACTTCGGTATCAGGCCCTTGAAAAGTAAAATGATCATGATTTGCTATTTCTGATTTGCCAAGTTATTATTTTTCCGCTTCTTTTATTTTTTTCGTGAATAACATTTATCGAAATTCTCATGAACCTTATTCAACAAATATACACATAGAAAATTGTAAAAGAAATTCTAAAAAAAAAAATCATATTAAATACTGATTGAACAACTTTTGTAATGATATTTCGAATTAAAATTTTAGTTATTACCTTTATTGATAGGATGCTGTAAAGTTTCAAATTCGCTATTCACGATTATTATTTATACAATATGAATTTAGCATAACTTTCAAAGTAAGACTGTTAGATTGGCGATTTTTTTGCGAAACATTCTGTTTCTTTTCTATCAATTGCCGATGCATCGACTGTGATAGCTGATAGCACCGATAAAGCGCTTGTTGGGTATCTAACGATGTGACAAAACCTAGTTGTTACTAGTTGTACTGACTTATGCTAATGTCAGACGAACGTCTTTTTGCACGCTTTTTTACTTACGTATTATCCCAACACAATGCCGCTAGCATTGAGTAGTGATAATACGTAAGTAAAAAAGCGTGCAAAAAGACTTCCGTCTGACATTAGCCTTAAAATGTATGCATTAAAAAATACTTATTAGGGAAAGTTCCCTCACTGTCAGATCTGGATTTTGATGAGAGTGGTATCGTTTGAAAGCTCTTGCCACAAGTACCTAGAAATGTATCGGAACTATACTCCGGAATCCAGTAATTCATGAGATATGGAGCCTTTTCTCATTTGGAGGGGGAGAAATAAAGAAGTTAGAACAGCATGCGATTCCTTCAAAAGCTGTCGAAGATAGGAATTTTGTCTTATAATTAATCAGGATAAAGTTTTTTTCGTAAAAGTGTTTAAAATACAAGTATTTACAACACCAGGCCCAAACAATGAAAGGCATCATTGTTTGAAAGTCAGCATAGGCTTGTTTAGTAATGGTGGAGCATAGATATGTTTTATTGATTGGAAGGCTGGATCCATGTTTCGCTTTAAAGTATTTTGGAAAACATACTGATGCACTGCATCGCAAGTAGGTGAAGATAACTGGCCAAGTAATGTATTTTAGTATTCTTTCTACAGAACAGTGTTAACAATACAGCAAATGCTTCGATCAGTTTTGAATATTCTGTTATTTTCTTTATCAAGTATTTGTAGTCGTGGAAGAAGTAAACATTCAGTAGTTGAAGGTATTTTGTCGATCCAGCAGGGAGGAACACTAGCTCTATAAGTGAACCTACTTTTCCGCTGTATACATTTTCACATGTTTGTCCTTTTCATCTGTTCAGTACCAGAATAGCATTCTCATTACTACTCTGTCATGAAATACTATCGTGAAAACTACTATAATGATTAATTATGAAACAAAATCCCTGCCTTCGATAGCATTTGAAGGAATCTCTTGCTGTTTTCATCTTTTTTATTACCTCTTCTTCCGAAATAGAAAAGTGACCATATCTCATGAAATACTGGATTCGGCCGTATAGTTTCGATTAATTAAATTATTAATTTCGATTAATTAAATATAATTCTGATTACATCAAATAACGTTGACAAACGTTGAATGACATTTATCACTTTTCTTAAAAATGGATGAAAAAAATAAAATATTTAATAATTTTCAGAAATCAGTAAACATGCTCTTACAAGAAGCTTTTCTAATTTCTTTTCCGATGAGAGAAAAAAAAGAAAGCTAAAATAAATAAAGGTAAACCATCCATTCATAAACTATCAACCGAAAAAATATTACTTACCGCAAAATACCAATAAAACAAAGCAAACAGCAGAAAAAAAAACTTTTTTCCAGAAAGCAAAAAAGACCCCTCATTTCTTAGCTCTTAAAAAAGAAAGCTAAAGAAAGAGAAATAAGACATGAACAAAATGAACTAAGAAGAACATACCGAAGAAGAAAAAAGCTTTTATATAGACAGAAAAAAAAGATATTTTTCACCGTTTTACTTTATGTGCTGTAGAAAAATAAAATTTAAAGAGCATCTTTCATAATTTAGATTGTCAGAGGATTTCGTGAGGGGAGAAAAAACTGCAGCACCATGAAATTCCGGAACAATCAGTGTATAAATTTGAGTTAGTTAAATATGCTTTAATTGCTTTTGGGGATCTGTACAGTTTTAACTGGAATTGAAAAAATAGTGTATTGCTAAACTTGCGCTGCAGAAAATCAATAAATATCTTTAGAGAGATTTTTGACGTGTAAAATTTGGTAAATATGCGCAGATCTTTTTTTTTTCTTTTTTTGGTCACGAGGAAGGCGTCACAGTATTAAATAAGAAGTGACATTCGAAATTAATTGTTTTAGACAATTTTTTATTATTTTAGCCATAGCAACGCATATCGAATTCATAATTTAGCATGCAGTTTTAAAAGGAAAATGAAGATTATTTTTTTAAAATGATAACTTGGTTATTATTGTTACTATTATTACTTTTATTATTGTTATTTTTATTATTGTTGTTTTACAAATATATTTTTGTGGACATCGTGTAGAAAATAAACTGCAATTAGTAGACAAAGTGACGAAAAATACTAAAATGGAAATTGTATACAGTAGACCTCCAATTATCGGAACTCCAATTAACCGAACTTCCAATTATCCGAACGGCGTATTTCTCTCCAAGAATTTTTTTTTTTTTTTTTTTTTTAACCGAACTTATATTTGTCGAGCAGCCTATTTCTCTCAGAATTTTTTTTTAATGATGATGAGATTATGGATGAGGTTTAAGATGAAAAAGAAATTGAAGAAATTGAAAAAATGAAAACGAATGCTCTGAAAATGACACAGGTCTATCACATATGTGCCTTTGAATGTTTGTAAAAAGCTATGAAATGGCTCGAACGAAAGAACTCTGATCCTATTCATCTAACATATTTAAGAAATGTCAGATTTGGAAAGAACGTCTTCTTTGAAGCAAGCAACGATCGAAATCTTTTTTGCTTAAATTATAATCTCTGGAGTTCAGAAAATAATAAAAAGAATAAAAAGAAAATTTTAAATGATAAAAAAGTTAACAAAGAATTAAGTTTTTAAACACCCTAGCACCAACTGATGCTGTCAGTCTTAAGCCTGGATAAAACTTTCACTGTTTTATTATAGTCAAGAACATCCCTTAAATTGTCTGTCCATTTATTCTAACTTTTGCTTATCCAAACTAGGCTTCGTCCCGACTTGTTCGGATAATAGACGCTCTACTGTACTTAAAATTATTTTAAGGCATAATATACAACTTTTTGAATAAAAATAATAAGTGAAGTATTTCGTTTAAATGTTTATAAATTATGTATGTATTCTGGTGTAGACGAAGGCAATAGAGGTTGAGGATGAATTCATCAGTTTTTAGATGCTTTCATAATTATATAAATCCGTAGTACTTTCCGTCGCCTGGTCCGTTCGTCTTTCTGTCTGTCCGCATATAATATCACAAAAACTGCCGAGCCGAAATGTAATATATATATAATCGTTTCAGAATTTTGTCGAGTCATTTCAAATTTTATGAAAATTGAATCAATACTTAAAAAGATATTAATAAAAGTTTTCTTCATTCTATTAAATCATATCATACGTAGTTAATTGAATGATATCCCAAGATAGGTAATGATTCTAGGTTGCCATGATGGTTACGTCCTATTTAAGATGGAGTCATATTATTCCCGCATTACTGAACTTAATATATATAATAGTAATAAATTTTGTATTCATGCATTTTTGCATAAGAGTACAACAGCTATTGCACCAAGATCTGAATATTTATAAAACTATTTATAGCACGAATGCACTTCATTTGCCACGTTTGACGTCCAATTTCCGACTTCTTGGCTTCTCTAGACGTGCACAGCTTGAGTAAATAATCATATCGAATTCAGGAGAGCATGATGATCAATCCATACTCCACATTTTTTTTTCTATATCGCCATACCAATTTTGTCTTTTTCACATGTTCACTTAAAAGAAAGTTGAAAGGAAACATGTAATAAAAAGAAGCTGATCTCACATGTGATAAAGGACGAAATAAAAGTCATGAAAAGTTAAGTTTACAAAAATACATTAAAAATTTCAATGTAGGAAGTGATGTTAGCAGAAATCATTGACCATTCATTATGCTAGTGGTGAACTTATGTTACGCTAATGGAATTCATATTTTAGTGACATTTGCAACTGGGTTTCTCGTACTCTTCAAGCACACAAAAAAGATCAATGTTGAGGCTTTGTTACATTTTTTAAGAAAATGAAGAAAATAAATGTAATATAGAAAAGTATATCTGCCCTTTTAGAATTTTTAGCAAAAGTTCGATTTTGATAATTCATTCCAAACTAATTTTTCGCATTAAGGTGGCTGGTCACTCATCTTTTTCCCCTCAGTAATGTAAAGTCTATGGGCATTTCATGCATTCGTATATTTAAAATATCTCCTCGGGAAATTAATATTTTTAACTTTTATATTTTGTGTACACTTCCTTAAAGATGTCTGTTTTTTCTTAGTTCTCAAAATATTTCTAAAGTATACACTTAATTTTATACGAAGTGTTAAAATCTAACTCACAGTTCACCCGCTTTTGAGACATAAAATATTAAATCCAGCGTAGATTTTAGAAATATTTTGAAAACTAAGGTAAAAAGAGACATCCTTTAAGAAGAGTACACAGAAAAAAGATGTTAAAAATATGAATTTCCCGAAAAGATTTTTTAAATATATGAATGCACCAAAAGTCCATATACTTTTACATTACTTTTACATTAACATTACGGAGGAAAATTCGGAATCTGAGTGACCAGCCCCCTTAAGTTAATTTTTTAACGTCCGTTTAAGGCTACTCAACACCCTACCATTATCAAAACTTTGTAAAGTGTTTGATTTTCACATTTTTACCTTGTCGCATACAGCATAGATTTATATTCTGACAAAATTTCAGGCTGTAATTGCATATAGAACGACAGTTATGTCTCATATAACAAACATCTAATATCACATTCGAATTTTAAATGAAATCTCTTAACTCATTTATCACAGTTTGTATTTTTCTGATTTCCGATGTCTTCTAAATTCCAAGGGTTTTCAAGATATTAGTCCAAGAGCTGTTAAACATTTTAGGGAAGGTATTTGAGGCACCCTGAAAATTTGTGCAACACTTCTTTTGTAATGCCTGAATACAAAATCGAATGTCTGGCTGAAGGATCGTGGCCCAAAACCTGTGCCAGACAAAAAATGGCACTTGACACGTGTCTGGCACAGTTTTTGTGCCGACTAAAGTGTCTGTCATTTTCAAAATATTTTTTTCTAAGTATAAATATTATTCTGTTTCAATCTCAGCGTGCCTCAAATACTTTTTTTGGGTAGTGTCAAAAAATGGCACTTGACACGTGTCTGGCACAGGTTTTGGGCCACGATCCTTCAGCCAGACATTCGATTTTGTATTCAGGCATTACAAAAGAAGTGCTGCACAAATTTTCAGGGTGCCTCAAATACCTACTCAAAAATGTTCAACAGCTCTCCTACTATATGAGTTAATGGACAGGAATCTGTTTTCAAGTTGAGCATTATACAATACATAAGAGATTTAAGCATCGGATTTTTAATATTTTAATAAATTTTGTTTAAAAAAAATCATATCATATATACAAAAACTGGTCATTTTCTCTGCTTTTTTTCTCTTTGTATTTAGTTATTATTATTTTTCCTCTAAAACTATTACCATTAAAAAACAATGATTCTTAAATCTGTTCAAAATATTATTAGTGACCCGCAATAAAGAAATCAGTTATAAATTTAAAAAAATAAAATATTAGTAGCATTTTAAATTAGGTGGTTAAAATCGAAAAAAAATAATTAAAAAAAATTTGGATGAAATTTTTATATTTAATATTTACACAATAAAGTCTAAAAATATGTTTTTTTAAGCTATAATATATTTTTCTTGTTTTAGGTTCCGAGTGCCCTACTAATAAGAGAAAAATATTCTATATCATCATAACCAAAATTTAGTAATAACTGAAAATTCGAAATTTGTATTCTAAAAATTTGTAAAATCCTTTATCCAATAATTAATTTAAAAAAATTTTCAAGTATGGCTTTACTACATTATTATTCAAGTATTTTATTATTTTTAACGTTATTTCACTTTATATGCCGATTTGCAACATTTTTTTGCACCTTCTTAAGCTAGTAATACTGATAAAAGATATATAAAAAGGTTATGCATATGTACTTATTGTTTCCATATTTCAAAATATTTATTGTGTTTTAACATTTGCTTTATCTTTCATTTCAGGTAAGTGTTCTTAAGCATTTCATGTTGATTTTAAAAGTGAGTAAGTAGTACTTATTTAGTTTTGTTAATATAAATTTGTATGCTTATTCAAAAATTTAGACTAAGTATTACTCATCTGGAGTAAAACGAGCATTAATACGTTTCTTTATCGTTAGGTTTAAGTAACTCATTAAACTTTTTAAAAAAGATATGTATCTATAATATTTTTTTCTACGAGAATACATAAGACGAAAAATTCTATACGAAAATTGTGGCACAACTGAGTAAACTGTCCACACTTTAAATTTTGTAATTTAAAAAATATTTTCTGCGTAAAAAATCATAGACTGTTTCAAATTGTGTTTCATTTTACATACATAAACACCAAATAAATTAGATAAAATATACTATCATAATACAATAATAGAATAGCAGATTTGGTAAAAACAGTAGAATCAAGCGGGAGAGGGAAAACGTAAGCAAAATTTATTAGAAAGAACTATAAATTAGTAGTGAATTCTAAAGGATGCTTAAATATTATAACATCTATATGTAAGCATCGTAGAGGCAAATAAATAATTTTTAGGACACTAATTTAGATACATATATTCAGCGCAATTCACAAAGGACTACCTTACTTTCAAATTTTCATTAACTATAATAAATGTAAAGATGCAAAAAGTGACATTTTTATCAGATTATTAGCTTTATGTTTTGTACACATTATTTACATATACGCAATACAAATTTTACGTTTCAATACTAAAAATTAAAAACCAAGATACTTTTGAAGAAATTTAGACAATTTTCTTTTATTTTCAGCATTCTAACAATTTAAAACAACGTAGCGCTACCTATTGACGGAATGTAAAACATTTTTAAAGTTACTGTACAAAAAACTTTTGAACTATCTAATAAACATGTTACTTATTCCCTCACTTATTTTATAACTTTTTTTACAGTGTATATGATTGAAGCCCAGTGAGAAACAATCCTAAATAGAGATTAATTTTACTTCACCAATCCGTATTTAACTGATTTTTTACAACTACTATGGATTTATTCTTCGATACAGAAATTATTTATGTTAACAATGCTGATTCAAATCAAAGTATATCAAACCTCTTGCTTTTCTGTTAACTTCATTCCTTTAATTTTTGTTTTAATAATTTTAGTTTCTTTTTCCTTCATTCTGTAACGAATTTGTTTTTCTGAATTACTAACGTAGTAGATGCTTTCCTTTAAAAACCGTATCGATTACCTAGCCAATGCTTGTTTTAGTGTATCAGTTTACTAGCATAAATAAATGATGGAAGAAAGTACCAGGAAACATGCGTTAAAAACCATGTGTAAAATATTTTGTGTAAAATTACCATATAAATTTATAGACTATGACTACATTGTTTCCTATAAAAATTATCCTTCATTAGGCGCAAAAAGAGCCACTAGTGCGAGAAAATAATCACAACCACTTACTGGTGGAATAATAATGATAAAACGTATAGAGTAAGAAAGATTACATAATTGTGGTTGGAATATCTATTTAAGGAAGAATTTGAGTAGGAGAAATATGAGATGTGAGGCAGCGTTTATGTTCTTATTTCAAAAATTTCCGACGAAAGTCATTAATTTTTTCCCCATGGCCTTTCTTTTTCAAGCGTGAAGTAGTATTCAACAAAAGAAAGGGGAGTCTCAACAAAATAATGAGGTGGATATACACATGTCAACGACGTCCACTGGTCACCTCTGAGTTCGTGACTCCCGACAAACGTCATAAAAGATGAAAGAGAACGCCTCACCTCATGAGATGTAGCAAAAACCTAGGGTGTTTAACCTCAACAAGAAATAGAATAAGTAAAGTACAGAGGTGGATTAAAAATCTAAAGACATAAAAAATTAATAATTTTGCTTGTATTTATTTTTGTTCATTTATGTTGTTATTATTGTCTTTTTGCCCTTTTTAATTGCTCTTTCTTTGTTTACTTTTTCTAAAAATTTGACTCTACAAATCGCAAAAAAACCGATATCACCTTGATTTCGAAATTTATGAGAGGTGTTTTATTCTTATAAATATACGCAGTGCATCAGTTTGTTGACGTTCTTGTATAAAACTTTCTGTATACGGGAATATTTGTGAGAAATACTCCATATATTTTTAAGATTTCATCCGTAAAAAAATTATAACAAACAATGCATAGATAAAATCTTACTTAAAGACATTCTGAAACAAACATTATATAAGAAAATACGAAGGATAAAAAAAAATAATGTCTAACACGTTGCCGTAGCTTAGAGGCAAAAACATAACCATTACCAGAGAGTCATTTTTCAAATGTTTCAATTTCAGTTATTTTCCTGAAACACTGTTATCTGCAAAAACTGAGCAAAGAAAAGAATCTCATACTATGTTAGACAGTAATCTCTCTCGTCTTAACGTGAAGCTTGAGATCGAAATATGTAGTTGCAACGTGTATCCAATTTTTCAAAACCATTATTCATTGCTGTACGGCTTGATCAATACTCTAACACTCTCGCATTGTGCCAGAATTGTTTTTTTTTTTCCTTCTAAATCGAAATCTTAAAGCTTCTCTCACTTAATGTATCCTACATGGTTCGGCATGCTTTTTTATTGTTTAATAAATGTTTCAGACCATTTCTCTTTGCTTATTTGTTTGTCATTTAATGTGCTAAATACATGATTCCTAACAAATTTTGTACATAACTTTTTAAATTCTTTTCAATGGTTTATTTTTTAATAAAATTACTTGACTTAGAGTTATATAAAAAAAAAAAAACATATTCTGAGCGTATGCTATTTACATAAAGCATTTTGAGTAAATAATTAGTAAAGGTATAATAAAAAATCTTATAGTCTCGCGTTCATAATAAACATTTAAAATTTACATTGCAATTTGTAAACTTAGTTGTAGTTCTTAAAAGTGAATATTGCTCATCGGACATTTTTAAAAAATGCTTTCTTGATTTACTAGAGAGTATCTATTGTCTTAAATTATTGAAGGAATTGCGTTATCCTTATAATAAAATGACAGATCATAAAAGTGAAACTCGATGAGCAAAGTAGTTATAATTTAAAATTAAAATTCATACTTTTATTTAAGATTTTTCATACCATTTTAACTGATAGTTCTAAATATAAAATAACTGCTGAAAAGTTCACTCTACGTTTTACAAACCTCTTTTTTTACTTTCTTCTATCTATCATAGAAGAAAGAATTGTAATTGATATTTTTCTCAACTTATGTCAGTCCTTGAGTCCGTGTATTGCCATTGTATAATCGAAAAATGTATGGAGTTATGCATAGAATTGAACCAAATTTCTTCTATATGTTTTGGCTATAGGAAACAGGTCCTCATTGAATTTGGAAATATTTAGCCGGAAGGGGGCACTGTAATAGCACTTTTTGAGCCATTTTCATTATTGCATCATCAAAAAGTATATGAAGTTATGCGTAGAATTGAATCAAAGTTTTTGTTTATGTTTTTGACAATGGCAAGCAGGCCCTCATTCAATTTGAAAATATTCCAACTGAACAGGGTGCTGTAATAGCAACGTTTGTGTCATTTTCATTATTGTACACTCTAAAAGAATATGAAATTATACATAGAATTGATCCAAATTTCATATATATGCTTTTGGCTATGGCAAGCAGATCCTCTTTCAATTTGGAAATATTCCTCCTGAAAGGGGTACCAAAATAGCGAATTTTGTATAATTTTCTCGCTTTTTCGTATTTCTGTTGTACAGTCGTGGAAAAAAAAAAGTAATCACCCCCCACTAACTCCTCAACAAATTATCGTAGAAGAAAGTTACTGGTACCGAACGATTGGAAATAAAGTCTACTTTTAAATGATATAGATAAAATTTGCTTAGGGGGGCATCTACATATTAAAACGAACCATAACTTTATTTTTTTCAATAGCAGTACACAATTCTGACATCATAAATGAACTCTACATCCTCCAATTAGCCTAAAAACGAATTTTTATGTAATTCGTACCATAAGTTTCCGAGAAATTAATTATTTTAAAACGAGCGTATTTTAAGGGCTGTATCCAAATTGAAGTTCGGAAATCGATTATTAACCGAGAGAGCCGCTTCCTTGATCAAGGCACCTTAAGAAGTCAAAGAAGCCTGATAGATTACAATACAGCAGGAGAAATTTCAAAATATCTAGTCACTTCTATTATAGACGGCCCCTTAAACCATATCATTTTGCCGTTTTTTAAGCATAATTTGAAAACTACTTGGAAGAAAAATGTGAAATTTAGGATTTACATAAAGCAGGACTTAATAAATCTAAATCCATCAAAAAAATTGTAGGTTGCAATTCATAATGTTTTCGAATATTAAGTTCATAATTCATAATTCATATCATAAATTTATAAAAATTGCAAATTCAGCGTATTTATGTTTGGGTATATTAGTATTATTGCTGCAAAAAAATTAGCACATTAGGAGCATAATTTCTTGAGATATTAATAAAAATATGAAAATGTAATTTAACATTAGAAGCACTCAATTTTGAATGTTTATAATTCAACAACTTATCATTCTAATGACTTGAAATTCAGTGTCTAGGCATAATTTGAACCGAAGATTTGAAATATCTTGTTAAAATTGGGTATTGTCATTGAAAAAAATGATGTTTGGATTCGTTGTAATATGTAGATGGCCCCCTAAGCAAATTTTATATACATTATTTAAAAGTAGACTTTATTTCCAATCGTTCGGTACCAGTAACTTTCTTCTACGATAATTCGTTGAGGAGTTAGTAGGGGGTGTTTACTTTTTTTTTTCCACGACTGTACATTGGCGGCTCGTGCTAAGAAGACTATTCGCAAACAGCCAAAGTACAATAGAATAGCGAAAAATATTTTTTAAATTAAATATCATTATCGAGATAAACACGTATTTACTTCGATTAATTGGCTGAAGTAGAAATTTAAGATGAAAATCAAAGTTGGTATAGTATTGAACTAATAATATAAACATTTGTAACTACTTTCTGAAATATTAAGATGTATGAGATAGAAAAAAGTTTTAGCATCGTCACATCCAACTGGTTATTAATTTCATTTTCCATTTTGTTTGATTTCATTTAACCTTAAATAACATTTATTGTTATATATTTTTAAGAAAACCATGCATAAAGATGAAAAACATACCACTGAAATTTAACTGTCTGAAAAGGGAAAAAAAGTTTCTCAATACTGTGTAGTGTGTGTAAAATATGAGATAGAATATCAATAAACATTTCATTAGGTTGTTACGAAAAAGATCCCGATTGAATAAAAGACTACAAATATTGTAGACTACTGATATGGTAGGGTGTAGAGAAGTGTGTTAGTTAAATTCATATTTAAAAAGCACATGAAAAAGTTTTTTTTTTCTTTTTAATACGGATAAAAATATATACGTAGAAACAAAAATAATATAAATATAATATAGTGAATAAGTATTAAAAGTAAAAATAAAATGGAATTCAGTAGATTAAAATGAGGTTTAGAGTTTAAAAGGGAAAGCACGTGTGTCAGGTATATGAAATATGCACCTTTCTGTTTTACCTTGTATAAAAAAATAAAGTAAAGATAAGTAAAACTGTATTGTATAAAATTGTACAATATTATAAAGGAAACGTAACATTAATAAGGTATTGTGTATAAATATAGTATAGACTTTGTCAATAGTTACAATAAAATAAGGTGTATAAATATTATTTTTTGTAGTGTCTTTAAATAGCACAGTGTATTGTATAAAATGAACAAATAAAGTATAAAAAGTCATTATTTCTGTAACAGGTGTAAAAATTCAGTCAGAATTCTACTATTGGGTTTACAGTTATGTAATTTGGTTTGGCTTTTTAAAATTAGTCAAAAAGTATTATTGCTTTGCTTATATATTTTTTTTTTTGACTTAATAAACGTTAGTCAAAATTTTTATGGAACAAATAATATACTTCAACATAAGGACCTGAAGGCCATGGAGACATCTCAGTTTTGTAACAATCTTCAGTACCACAACAAAACTTTTACAGACGGACAATTGATAATAAAGACTGATTTAATAAACTATGGTCATTTACAAAGTACAGTGCACAAGGTGTGCACCGTGAACTGTATTTACTACTGTGGAAATAAATATAGTCAAATTAGGAGGACTGTCAAGTTAGCGGCTCAGTCTGCTACCACACAAAGACAATCGTTTGTTGTGACGTAAAGACGTGGTGAGAAATGTGTCACCCAGAAAAGCAGTCATGAGTGGTAGCTCAGTGCCACGGGCTATGTTTTTTTTCCTCCCAGGCTGAAAACTTTGGTATGGTTACGTTTTTTTTTTTTTTTTTTTTTCATTTGGTTTTTGGGTGGAAATGCTGTACGTTTATCGTCGTATAACCATACAGTAGGTTCTAATACACTAAATATTGTTTTAATATTCTTCTTCTTCTTCTTCTTCTTCCTATTCTTATTGTTGTTGTTGTTGTTTTTATTAAAAATATGTATTTAATAGGTATGTATATATGGTGTGATATAAGTAGTAGAAGGAAGGCAGTTGTTTTTAGTAAACAAGTTGAGAGGCATGGGGGTCTAGGGTAGATCTTTATCGATTCCTAGGAATCTTTACGATACCAGACGTCCAGTCCGGATGGCGAGCATGACACAATAAGATGGACGCTTTACGTCATACGGAATTTATTACTGAATTTATGGAAAGCAGGTGGAGTCCTCACAAGGAAGTACCAGGGGCTACGAAGGGGAAATGAGCCCCGCGTCAGAGGAGGTGCAAGAAGTGGGGCGTTTCTCGAATCACAGAAAGCAGTGATAATAAAGTGGCAAAAATGGACGTGCAGTGGCTGAGACATTATGCATAGGGTACGAAGGTTGGCCCCCATTCTGTAACGAAAGTAAGTAAAGAATATATATTGAGAGACATGCGTTTTTATATATTGAGAAGAGTTTGGGAAGAGAAATAGATATACATATAGTAGAAGTTAGGAGAAGTCGTAGAAGAGAATATAGCATGCCTTACTTGTATAACGAGTCTTGACACTACTGAGTGTAGTTTAATTACGATGTCATGAATTCAACCGTAATGACAGCGATTTTATTCGGCGCAGACTCTACCTGTAGCCCGGTGCAAGCAGCCAATGGATCGGGCTTGACCTGTGGTCTTTTGAGCATATGTCTTAACTCATTTGAAAGTTAAATAAGTGGATTTACTTCTCTATTAATTTATATTTTAAAAGTGAAACGATATATTTATAAAAATTGTGCGCGTGGGCATCAAAGGATTAAAAAAAGACTGTGTGTTTCCATCAACCTCTGGACCATCCGTGATGATGCCTTCCCCCTCATTCTATGTGATGATTCACAGATATTTAATTTCATATTGTTGTTCCATATTGTTTACATTGAATGTGTACAAAAGTACCGTAGGGATTGTATGCCCAGTTAAATATAAATAATGAATGGTCAAACTGATTATGTTAAATTAAACTATAATGAGAATAATTAAAGGTAATTTAAGATCACTCGCAGGTGTGCGAGACTGGCAGTTAACTTGTTTGTTAAACATGTAAATAGGAATAATGTAAATAAATAGTTAGTAATGTCAATTTTTAGTTATATTTTCACATCATGAGTATTTTCTCTTTTATTAATTATAATGCTAACTTTTCAGATTAAATATAATTTTAAGGAATGACAATTTTATCTGTTTTAACAAGTTTACTTGAAGTCCTGTGGGCGGCGCATTTTTGGTTAACAATGCACGCGTTGTTGTGGGATCCAAACGTCGGTCTTTTTTCAAAATCACACAACACAACTGGGGTGTTGAAACTTAGCTTTCCACCATATTTTGAGGTAATTGTGTTGCTTATTATTTCCAAAGACACGACGATCACGAATTTTTATTCTTAATATTTTACTTAATAATATGAACAACAGGTTTTTTTCGAGGGATTAATTTTATGGCTAGCTTAATCTTCTCGTAGTTAAAGGGTCTTCTCCTTTTTATTTTAAAAGATTTTCCCCCATTAAGTAATTAGTCCACCACTCATTCCCACACACTGTATAGCTGGGTTGGATAGTTAAGGGTTATGCTGAAATCCTAATTGTGTCTAGATCCTCTCAGTACTTTCCTACCGGCTATTTATCGTGCAAATTTCGGACAGTGCAGAACTCTTAACTCGCAGGAAATGCAAACAAAGTAAATCCTCCAATCGGAACACCAAGATGACTCTCATCCAGAAGAAGGTGATGAATCAAATAATGTTGTTGTATCACAAAAATATGGTTCAAATACACCAGCCGTAACTCTTCACTGCGTAGAGCAGCATTCAGCATTGTCAATTAATATAATATTCATGAAACGCGGGCATTATAATGCTTAGTTATAGATTCAGCAAATCCAACAAATTTCCTCATCCATAAAAACTTTGAAAGTATTTTTGAATCAGTTCTTCAAGTTTCAATAGAATAACAAGTTTCATTACTATTTACTTTTCAAAGTGATACAGTAACCCATTTGTTCTGGAAATTATGTCTTGAGATTGTAACACTTTAATCATATAACTCTTTCGTATGTCATCTGTTTTCAATAACTGAGAACATATTCGACATTTACTGTTGAATTATTGGTTGTATTTTGCCAAGCAAGAAAATATAGCTGTAGGAAACAGCAGTAGGGAAAAGCAAAAATTAAGTGTAACTGTTGATTAGCAAAAAAGCGAAAAAAAGAATTGCTGTTGTTCTTACATTGCATTTGTTTGATGAATATGCAAAAAAAAAATATTTTACCACTTTCTTGAAATAATAATATTAGACTTATTTAATCGGAAATTTTTGTCATTGTATGAGACAAATAATACTCTGTGAAAATAATATTTCGAATAGAGAAAATATTTGTTAATCGAAAATCCTGTCATTTATAATTATTCTAAACAATCAAATAAATTTCTCTTCAGCTTATCGAAATATTCTTATATGCGGAATTTTACTCTATATAAGTAATATTTAAAAAAAAAAAGCATGTGCGCTTTCTATTGATCAAATGTTCCGCAAAATTTAATCTTGTTGTTTAAACACAACAATATGTCAGAGTTTGGAAAAAAAATCTCCGTAATTTAATTTTCATAATAATGTTTTCAAAACAAAATGTTTTTTTTTTCTCTTTTTTGTAATTTATTTTCGAAAATGCATTGACGGCTGAAAAAAAATTCTGTTAAGAAAAACATAACCATTTCTCCTAATCAGTAAAAATTTAAAAATCAATATTTGTCCTTAATGTCAAAAGAAAATATATTGCTAAATCAATACAGTTCAAAACAAAAAGAAAAATATGTGAAACTACCGGGTGTTCCTGGAAAAATATTTTCATCGAAAGATTGTCTAAGACTATTTATTTAGATTTCCTTCGAAAAGAATGCAGCTTGTAAAAATAATTGCTTTCTAAAAATTGTGAGTTGTTTTTGAAACTGTAGATTTGATAGTAAACCTAGAGCTACTGTAAACTAAACTTAAAAATATTGTGGGATATGCACTTTCATGGCACAAAATATTTTTTTACATTATTTTATTTCGTAACCCGTTTAAAAAGATGAATTATTTTTAATATTTTGAGGGATTAATGATATAGATGTTGACAGTAATCATATTTTAAAAACGATATTAGAAAATAAGACTAGCTTAATTTTTAACTATTTAAAATTTGAATTTCATTTATTGAATTCTTGTAAATTAAAGACAAATCCTGAAACAATACTTGGCCTATCCATAGCCTATGTACGCTTTTTATTAAATATCACATATTTGGCCTTTAAAAAAGGGAAGTTTATATTGTTGTAAAAACTTAAAAAAAAAATGTGCATTTATGAGAAATTGCAAGTACATTAACTGAAACTTAAAAAAAAAAACAATTAATTTCTGTGAATAAAAACTTAAGCGCGATAAAAGGTACCATGCTGAGGAAAAAATGTAGTAAGGAATTTCTTCGGTTAAATTTGCAACATTCTTAAATAAATCAATAAATTTATTTTCTCTGTTCACCTTTACTGGTTTATCGAATTACTAAATGTTTGAGCTTTTCAGAGTAATTTTAGAAGTCTTCTTTGAATATACTCTTTCATTAATGCATTTTTGTAAACATGTTGTAAAATCACAGACTAATTTCGCAAAATATAACTGCGTTAAATACTACTTTCACACTAACTAAAGCAGATAAAAATTATGTTCTTACAAGAAAACAGTTCCAATTGATGTCTATTTGTTTAAATAATTGACATATTTTACTCAAATACTAATAGAGGGTAGGGGGAGACTAGGGAGGGTTGACCCACATTTTACAAAATGATTTTTTATTTTTTAAATATTGAACGTAGAATAAAGTTTTATATATCATTTTATTCGTTATACAATCAGTTATAAAAATAAAATTACTACATACGTGTAATATATAAGAAATCTGGAAATGATTGATTTTAATCATGAGAAAGTAATGGGTCAATGCTCCCCACAGAAGGGAGGGTTGACCCACTATATGGGAGGCTTGATCCACCGTGTTTTATATTGAAATATCTGTGTAGAGAAATAAAATCAGTTTAAAAAAAGCAAAATAACTTTATGCTACATGCTTTAATTATTATAAAAAATATTTTTGAAAATATAATGATTAAACAAACCTGTTTAGGCGCAATCGCAAGTCAGAGGAGATAATTTTTGTTTTAAGCAGGATTTTGACTGAGCAAGTATAATTGTACAGCAGGGAAAATGAAATTTTAACAATTAAGACAGTATTCCGTTAGAGACAGGTTCTCGTTTCATAGGATTTCATGTATTATTATGTCCGGATTTAGGAGCTACTGTTCAGTTTTTTTTTTTTGTCTCCTTGTCCGACATTTTGTGACACTCGGCCTAACGACTTAATAGAAAAAATACGATGTTACAATTCTGGTAAAATTTTACTTAAAAAGGTGCTAAAAAATACATAAAAGGTCTCTACAACATGAAAACCGTCAAAGATGTTAAAATCCCAAGGGCTTTCAACTGCATTATAACAGTCGTCTTCAGGGGAAAACCAGAGGAGTCAACAATTATAGTTTGAACTATATTTTATATACTAACGACTTAAGTTGTCACACAGTTTGGTTTCATCTCACTGTATTCATCCTGGTGAAATTTGTCTTCATACCCTCCTAAAGTTTTTCAATGAATACTATGTTTTTTTGCATCCGCATGGGTACTTACCATTAACATATTTTAACCCTTTCAGGCAAAGTACTTTCAGTACCAGAATTGAAATAAATGACTGGCACCGGAATTTAGGAACAAATTTATTTGGAAATAAGAAAAAAGCTATATTTCACATACATATTAAATGGAAAAGATTTTAGCGAAATTCTGGTGCATTGGGGAGTTTGGGAATTAGAATTAAATGGTTTCATAAACATACCACGTCCTAGAAAGGGTTAAGACTGCTCTTTTCATGCTTTCTAGTCTTTTCCACAATTTCTATTTACCTATTGTAAGAAATATTTAAATAGAAAAAAGTTCCTATCAACTTTCCCTTTTATATTTCCTTACATTTTCTCTTGCAGTGGATACTATAGCAATTTTTCACATCTTTCTATAATCAGTTTTACTTTCTTTCTTTGTCTGACAGTAATTTCAAGAATGCAATTACTTTTTAGTCTTACTTAAATGCTTGAAAAAAATATTATTGAATGGATTTACTGTTGTCATAGCTACAAACTGCACTGTAAAAAAAAAAAAAAAAAAAAAAAAAAATGTTTTAGACGAAGAGGTAGTTGCACAAACCATCATCGCATTGAATTGACAGCTGAAATTCTAGGATTAGTTAAAACTCTATTCATATATCAAAATGAAACTGGTCCGCTAAGTTATGTCTTTGTGAAAAGAGCTGCTGACTGGATTTTATTGGTTGACTGGTAGGCTTACCATTGTGCTCTCCTGCTCTCAGTCATACATGTTTTTATATCTTTGGGTGCAGGAAAATACAATAATAAACCTAACGATCAATCACTAGAATCTAGTCTGAAGGTGTTTTCCACCAAGATATGACTTGGCAGACCAGCTGTATTTTAATATGATAATCGAGTTCTGTCTTATCCTAGAATTTCAGCCGTCAAATCGGTGAGGTGATGGTCTGTGCATCCTTCTCCCAGTATAGAATATAATTACTTTTTAGTCTTACTTTAATGATGCAACAAATATATTAAATATATTATTGAATGAATTTACTGTTATATAGCTACAAATTGCACTGTAAAAAATATATATTTATAGCTACAAATTGCATTGTAAAATATATATATATATATATATATATATATATATGTATATGTATATATATATACTTTTACAGGGGTGGTGGCTGCATAAACCATCACCTCATCGAGTTGACGGCTGAAATTCCAGAATTAATCAAAACTCGATTAGCATATTAAAATGAAACTGGTTTGCCAAGTCATTTCCTGGAAAACACCTGCAAACCCGATTTTAGTAGTTGACTGGTAGATTTACCATTGTGTTTTCCTGCTTCCACTCCTCTATGTTTTCCTACCTCTTGATGTACGAAAACACAATTATAAACCTACCTATAAAAAGTCGAGTTTTCACCGAGATATTACTTGGAAGACCAGTTGCATTTTAGTATGCTAATCGAGTTGTGTCTAATACTGAAAATTCATCCGCCAATTCAATGAGGTAATGATGTGTGCAGCTGCCTCCCGGCCTATTTATTAATCTACGGAATATAATAAAACCTCAAATGGAAGTATACAACAACCGCTAAAATTTATTCAGGAATTGGGAAATTGTTCTTTCTCTATAGAAACATAAGAAAATAAAAAAGTTCTAAATTTAGTGAAGCATTTATAAAAACAAAGATTCTTTTTCTTCCACTGATTTTCGGAAGAGTTTCCGAATGGATTTTAGTGTATTAATCACTTTTCACAAAACTTTGTCTGTTTGCTGTTTTCTATTGATTTTTAATTAAACACATTTTCAGCTTCATAATTGAATTTATATATGCGAGAATAACAAAATAATATTAATTTTAATGTTAATGCTATGCTGATAATTTATCATGTTTGTGTGTAAAACACTTTTGTTGAGCATAAAAACGGTCACATGAAAATTGATAGCATCTTAAAAGCCTGTTGAAAAACTATGATTAATACATTATAAAAACTACTCAGAAATATTTTCGGAAATTAGTGTCTGTTCTAGTTATCTTAGTTTCAATATTAGTTTCTATATTTTTGTTTATGGTTACATTATATTTTCTTAGATTACGAAATACTCTTCGTACTGTGTTCTTATTACAATTTTCATAAATTCTCTTATATCTATCCAGTATACCTTATAAAATGCTTATAAAATTTTTCTTCCGTTTCACAAGGATAATCTTTAAAGCACCTTCACAAACATATTTTTTATTCGTATATAGATGAAAGTTCCATGTATTCGCATCCATATACCTAAGAATTGAGCAGTTTATGCAATTTTCTATAAATCTCATACGTTTTCCCTTATAACTGACCACTATAACTTCCCGGCGACTACCATTTGCGTTACTGCCTCATCCTGACAATTGACATAAAGGATCCACTTAAGTAAGTTAGTCCTGAAATATTCGTTTTTTTTTTTTTTTTTTTTTTTTTTTTTTTTTTTTTTTTTACAGGGAAATGAAAGAACTATTCGATTGCATGGTACATACATTAAACATACTTACCAACGCATACGTTCCAACGTCAAACTAATCTTCCGTAATACGTGCTTTAATTTAACCCTGGTATAATACGTTTCGCACCAGTTTTTATTTTATTTATTATTTTTTTTTTATTAAGAAATAAAATTAAATAGGTTCCACATTTAAATCTTGAATTAAATAAATAAAGATTCATGAAATAAATTTTCTGGTCCGAAAATAGTTAACCTGGGTCAAATTAATCCAGATATTACAGAAGATTAGTGTAACGTTGGCAGCTCTGCCAATGTGACATATTTGTGCCAACCTCAGATTCTTTGCACATGCTCCTATCCCTCTGTCTTTTATAAAACAAAATCAATAAGAATGTTTTAAATATATTAATTTTTATCTTTATTTATCCGCAGAATAGCTAGTATATTAAAAATACTTTAGCAGTTCAAATTTACTATATATATATATCTTTCCTCGTGGTAACATAGGTGATAAAATAGCTGCACTGTACAAATTTCTAAATTCTATTACATATGCCAGAAATATGGAATTAAAAATGGTATTAAAAACAAAACTCATAGACTGGGGCTAGCGTAACTTCCGTTGTTAGTCAGGTAAACGTTCTTAATAAAATTTTGAATTATTTGTCTGTGTATTAAAAAAAAAAAAAAATCTTTTCTGTGTTTGCCGCAAAGAATAGTTGATTGACAC
Organism: Maratus speciosus; assembly: GCA_963932465.1. Classification (NCBI taxonomy): domain Eukaryota; kingdom Metazoa; phylum Arthropoda; class Arachnida; order Araneae; family Salticidae; genus Maratus; species Maratus speciosus. The sequence continues at coordinate 295,476,357 of OZ010791.1, forward strand.
GTTTAAAAATGAAATGACTTTGCGTGAATGCGACAAAAAGTAGCAAGTTTGGATTTAAAAACTGTTTTAAAAAGCTTTAACTACCGCACTATTTTATTAAAATATAAACAAAGACATTTCAGTCTATAAATGCTTTGCTTTCGCCTATGCAATATTTTTTGTAATAATAAAATCTTCCGTATTCCATTTTTCCTAAAGTAAAACTAAAAAAAATTGAAACGGAAAATAATTTTATTTATTCACAAATCAATGTCTGATAATTAATTAATTTAGATGCTCCTAAACTTACTGTACGTTAGAATGTATCCGTGATCAAAAAGTTAAGAAATGAAATTGTTCACGTTCACTTAACAGCAGCAGTTTAACAAGAAAATAGAAAATCGAATTGTATCTTCAAGTGTATTTAAGTAATATACTTTGTCGTGAAAATCCTGTAAGCCAGAAACGAAATAAACATTCTTGTCTATTTGTCGCTCAAGAATGCGCAGGAAGAGTAAAGAAGCTCGATTTTCTTCCTTATTGGCATATGTACAGTCGTGCACTGTAAAGAAAAAATCTTAAAAGAACAGAAAAAAATCTTCGAATTCCGACAGTAAAAATTACATTAACAGAATTCTTATGTCACTTCATCCTCATATCGCTTATTTTCATGTCAAATAACAAAAAATTCTTTTTTCTTTGCCAATAATAAATAGATTATTCACTGCGACAGAATAATCTGTTGGATAGCAGAAGAAATACTTTGAACGGGAGGTCAACCGCCTCTGACGTCTACAAGGTCCTTTAGAATGACTAATTGTCATTGGTTATCATACACCCCACACCCCACGCTAAAGCTTATCTTCTAACTTGAAATATTTGTTGCGTCTTATCTATTGTGTACTGTTTAAAATGGCAGGACGTTCAATAAAGCACGCTCATCTAATTGCAAAAGAATAATATATAAAGAATTTTTAACAGAAAATTCACACAATCAATTTCATCATTGGAACGGGCGACACACGCCTTTGACATCAGAACCGTATTAATGGAGTAGTTTTCTTCAATAATCAAGATTTACTGTTCGAATACTAGAAAACAAACATAGCAAGGCATGTTTTCATCCTTCTTTTAAATATCTAACAATGTTTTTCCGAAGCGTAACAATATGCATGAGAAAAACTTCCAATTTGCTAAAAATCTTAATTAAGCAATACTATATATTATTATTATTATTATTTTTATAATGTATGATTTACTTAAATTATTAGTATTATTTTATAGTTCATTATATTAACAAGTTGATCTAATTCTGTTAATAACTGGAGGTTATTTTTTGATCAGTTGTTTATTTTAAGTTAAATTAATAATCTTAAGTTTATAATTAGTTTACAAATCTTGAATTTTTACATAGCTGTAGAATGATTACTTATTATATTTAACTTTTTTTATGACTAAGTGTTTATTTTTGCTTCATATGTATTAGTTCTAGAAATTTTGATTGAGATTTTAAATTAATTTTGTCATTATTAATTGAGATACGTGATAGTTTTAGTAATAAACCCGAAGTAGCCGCATTAATTACCAAAGTTATAGATAACTGATATTTTCGTTTAACATTAACCAGAATAATATTTATTAGATCTGACACTGTTCATATATTTTATTGTTTAAATTTATCGCATTTCCTACTTTTTACTATGTTGTTTAAAATGGAGTGATTGATATTTTGATTAATCGTTCCAAAAGTTGATTCTGAAGAAATATATATATATATTTAGTACAATCTTAGAGTTAACTGTGGTGGTTAAGTTGAAATTTGCAAATTTTATTCACTGCATTAACAATTTTTGAGCTAGAACTGTGTTAATTATTTTGAAAATAATTCCTATTTAAGCTTTAACCATTCATTTTATAGAATCAGCAAGTTTAATTTTGTTTAACATTTTAATTTAAATTATATTGTAATATTTTTCTTAATTAGTTTACGATTATTTGCTATATCCGGAAAATTGTAAATTGTTAAGAATGATGAAAACTCATTTTATCACTTTAGCTGAAATGAAATATTTTTTTTTTATGGTAATGTTTATATAGATTTTAGTGGCTCTTCTTTCTCATTTCTCATCTTTGCTCGTAGCTGTCAACTTTTACACATTTATATATACCATTCAAAAAAATTATAAAAATTGGCAGATATTATTTACATAATTAACCGACATCACTGATTTACCTAATCAATTTTCAGAAATATTGTACGAATAAATATTAAAGTTGTTTAAATTACAAATCATATTCATACATATATTTATTTTATTAATAAATGTTTTTATGGGGAGGGGGGAGTTACCCTATATCGTATATATATATATATATTATTCTACGTGGGGGAAGGGGTTAAGATATCTTCTTTCACTTATTCCAGTCTTTAATGTATTTAATTTACAAAATCTATGTAAATTCAACTGTTTAAATATTTTATTGCGAATAAGCTATTTAAATTAATTTTGTAAAAGTTTGGAGGAGAATTTCCCATAAATAGTTATTATTATTAATATAAAAAAAATCGATCGGTAAATAGAAATTTCCTTCCCCAACAGGAATCAACCTACAGATTTCGCCTGCTAAGAAATTCGTCAATTGTCAACAAGAAATGCCTGAATGACTATGCATTTCTGTCGTCTGATAACGCATTTTTTCGTCAACAGATATTTTCTGGCAACTTTTTGCTGCCAGAAATATTATGTTGTTTTACAGAAATATTTTTAACAGTGGAAAAAAAGTAAACACATCCTACTATATGCCGAACGATTGGAAATAAAGTCTACTTTTAAATGATGTATATAAAATGTGCTTAGGGGGCCATCTACATATTAAAAATAACTCAAACATCATTTTTTCCATAGCAATACCCAATTTTAACAAGGTATTTCAAATCGTCGGTTCAAATTATGCCTAGACACCAAATTTCAAGTCATTTGAATGATAAGTTTTCAAATTATAAATATTCAAAATTTAGCTCTTCTAATGTTAAATTACATTTTCATATTTTTATTAATATCTCCTAAAATTACAGTCCTAGTGTGCTAATTTTTTGTGAAGCAATAATACTAAATTACCAAAGATAAATACGCTGAATTTGTAATTTTTATAAATTTATGATATGAATTATGAATTATGAAATTAATATTAGAAAAAATTATGAATTGCTGAAATTATGGAAATCCAAAATTTCACATTTTTCTTCCAAGTAGTTTTCAAATTGTGCTTAAAAAACGGCAAAATGGTAGTGTAAGGAGCCGTCTAGATATTTTGAAATTTCTTATGCTATTCTGTAATCTAGCAGTCTTCAATGACTGCTTGAGTGGCGCTTAAGATGCCTTGATCAAGAAGGAGTCTTTCTCGGTCAACAATCGAGTACAGAACTTCAATCTGGATACAGCCCCCAAAGTACGCTCATTTTAAAATATTTAATTTCTCGGAAATTTATCGTACGAATTGCATGAAAATGCGCTTTTATGCTATTTGAATGGTGGTCATTTATCCTGTCAGAATTGTGTACTGCGATTGAAAAAAAGCAAAGTTATGGTTCGTTTTCTACGTAGATGACCCCTAAGCAATTTTTATATACATTATTTAAAAGTAAACTTTATTACCAATCTTGTGGAACTAGTAACTTTCTTATATGATAATTTTTTGCAGAGTTAGTAAGAGATGTTTACTTTTTTTTTTTCACGACTCTACGAATTGGTGCTTGCGATTTATTGCAAATGACAGATAGGGCGAAACCCCCAGTTATAGATATTTCATCAAAAAACTAACTCAAATAATCATTTTCATGTAAAATGCTGCAATGTAATGTCATTTAGTGATAACTTCGATACTTATTTTTATTTTGGAGTCAAAGTATTCACCACTAGTATCCGAAGAACATATTTAATGAGGAAGAATCTTTTGAGAACACAAAAAGTGCCATTTTGAGGCGTTTCTCTTATTTCTAAAATTAAGGTAGTGCTTTTTTTAAATACATTTGTAATGCAACCATCCTAAACTTTTTAAAAAAGTTACTAGGGGCACTGACCCCTACGAGCTATGCTTGCAGACCCACGTTAAGACTCTAAAAATCCCTTAATTTGATCGGCTTAAAAAAGATTACGTAAGATTGAATTATACTTGAAAACCAATGGCGATATCTGTGTAAACGGGTTTCCATTTATTTTTCTTTTATTGAAGGATTTTAAGGTCAAATAAGCTGCTGTCAATTGCTGTCAATTGCTGTTTTCATGTTTGATTATAATAGTCAAGTGTAAATATATATATATATATTTATATAAAGGAAATATTATTATATGAGATGTTTTTACAATTTTGGCAACAATTTAAAATAAATATGTTAAAAATATCTCTGGAAATGCTGAAAATGTGAATTTAAAATGGAAATAAACGCTCAAAAAATTAGTCAAATAAAAAAAAATAAATGCAGTCAGCACACCGGGAACTTCTAATGAATAAAATTATCTAAAAATGATTAAATTCCTATGTATAGTTTTTGTTCCTATAAAACTTTTTTAATGGAACGATTTTGACCAATTATAATATTAAATATCTTTTAAAATAATCTTTCTATTTAAAAACTATCTACATCAGCGTGTTTATCAGGCGTTTCTCTGTAATACCACCGATTTTCATATTTTTGTATGCAGTAGTTTTCTTAATATTAACAAAGAAAGACACCCGGTCACAAAAAACTAAAAAAGAGCCGCTGTGACAGAGTTAGTTACTTTTTTTTTTTTTTAGTAGAAAGACACTTGTAGAAATTACTTAAAATATGCCCTTGATACTTTTGGACCATGGTTTCTAAATCATGGTTATTTAATTTGACTTTATTTGGGATGCCAGTCATTGATCCTGTAATTTAATTTCACCAGTCTCTGACAGAAGTGTTAATTATTATTAATATTAAAGGAAGGTGAAATCTATTAGTAGAATAATCTATTATTTAAACTATTTGAGAAACATAAAAATAAATTAAATTTATCTTGTAGTTAACACCGTTAAAATTTAAGTTGTTCTACCAGTGCCTGGCACCATTTGTCTGTTACTTGTTCACAAATGTCAGTTATTGGATATGTCACTTATTGCATTACTAATAAATTGAAACATGAAAAAAGAGTCACATGCATCTTTAGTATGATATCATTTATAAATAAGGTTTAAATATTTTGTTTTTATAATAGAGATTAAACTATTTTTAAAGCATAAATTCCTTGAAATATACAATATATATATATATATATATATTAAATCTTTGCAAGTAAAGTGTCAGTTACTGGTTTTTCAAAATAGGGTAGGTGTCAGCTACTACAGTTATTTACCATATTCATGAAAAAAAAAATGATTTTTAATAATACAATGCCTAATTTTTGAGAATTTTGTCAATTTGTTATTTTGTCAGTTTGCCAGAATTTGTCAACAGTATTTTTTTATTTATTTATCTCTACTACCGTTTCAAAAAAAAAAAAAATCTCTCTCTCTATATATATATACATATATATATATATATAAAATGGATTTAAAATTTTGTAATGGTGATTTATAGAAGAAAGAATCCCTAAGGTGTCAGTTACTGGGCGTTCCACCGTATTTCTAGTTTAAAAGTTTATTATTAAAATTTGCTATCTATTTGAGTTTTGAATATTCCCATAAGACAATATCAAAAGTTGACTGTTTGGATTTGAGAATTCTTTAAAAAAAAACATTAGTCATACACTTATTTTATTTAAAGGACAATAAACACATTTCCCACATAAATATTTTTTATTTTGTGTTTGCACAACAATTATATAATTATTTTTATAATAGATTCTTTCTGTAATCTATTTTTTTTTTTTTAAGTTTTACTTGTAACAAAAACAAACATTACAACGCAACATAATTTTATTCGCTCAGAAATTAATGCCGGATAATTAATTTATTTAGAAGTTCCGTTCTTACAGTATCTAGGGAGGCACCGGGGAACAATAGTGAGGAAATGCATTGTTCACTTAACGACAGCAATTTAACAAGAAAATTGGAAATCGAATTTTAACTTGAAGTACATTTAAGACAAGCTTTTGTCCCCGAAATTTCGAGAAGGAAAATCGAAAAAAAAAAAAAAAAACATTTTTCTCCATCTGTATCTTAAGACTCTGTAAGAAGGAGTAAAGTGGCTCAATTTTCTTTCTTATTGGAATCACTGTGAATTAGTATTTTAAATTTGTCGAAATTGAACGATATTTCTAGTTTACTAATCTATTTTTAAATATTACCTTCTACGAGTTTTGTACATTTTACATTAATAATATACTAGTTTCAGTTTCTAAAATTGTATCTCTCTTTTCCGCCAATATTAATAAATAAGAGATAAAAAAATGTGTGATGAAATATGTGTGATGAAAAAACGTGTGATGAACATTTCGAAGGGAAAACAATTTTTCCCCCATCTTTTTGTCTTTCTTGTCATCTTCATCTTTTCTGCAAATTTTATCAAACGTGTGATAAATGTCTCGAAAAGGGAAAACGAAAAAAAATGTTTTTTGTTTGTTCGTTTGTCTGTAGCTTGAGAATCTGCAATAACGAGTAAAGTGGCTCAATTTTCTTTGTTATTGGCATTTTTGAAAATAAGTATTTCAAATTTGTGAAAATTGAAAGATATTTTTAGTTTACCAATCAACACGATTGAAAAACGAGAGTTTTGTATATTTTACATTAATAATTTTCTGGTTTCAGTTTCTGAAAATTTATCTCTCTTTCCGCCAAGTTGAACACATTGGTGATAAAAAATGTATAATGAAACATGTGTAATGATAAATGTTTGTGATGATAAATAATGAGTGACGAAAAATGTGTGATGAAAATTTCGAAAGGAAATAGGGAAAATAAAACTTTTTTTTTCTATCTGTGGTAAAGTGGATGAATTTTCTTTTATATTGGTAGTTTTGTGAATAAGTATTTCAGATTTGCTGAAATTGAAGGACACTTCTTGTTTGTTAATCTGTTATTAAAAATTGCATTCTATAGGTAAATTAATAATTTACTAGTTTCAGTTTCAAAACTTTTATCACTCTTTTCCGCCAATTTTAACAAGTTTCTGATAAAAATGTGTGATGAAATATGTGTGATAAAAATATGTGATGATAAAAGTGTTGTGATGATAAATGAAATGTATCGATAAACGTGTGAGGATAATTTCGAAAAGGAATAACGAAAAAACTTTATTTTTCTCTAATTTTTCACTTTTCAACAATTATGACTAATGTGCGATAAAAAATCGTTATAAAATATATGTGATGAGAAATGATGTAGGATAATAAATGTGTGATGAAAATTTCAAAGAGGAAATATGGAGAATAAAATTATTTTTTTCTGTTTGTAACTCGAGAATCTCCAAGACGAATTAAATTCGTCCAATTTTCATTCTTGTTAAAGTCTCTGTGAATTAGTGTTTCCAATTTATCGAAATTGAACGATATTTCTAGTTTACTAATCTATAATTAAAGTTAGATTTCTATGAGTTTTATATATTTTACATTAATAATTTACAAGTTTCATTCTCTAATAGTTTATCTCTATATTACGCCAGTTCTAACGAATATGTGACATGCAATAAAAAATGACGAATAAAAAATGTTCAGACATGCGAAGGGTATAGTTTAACAGAATGTTATCGTATAATTGATTATCGATTAATCGTGAGTCTACTATATTTATTATAAAATATTATAAGATGAACTTTTGAGAAAACAATTAGCAACAAATCTGCAAACTAGAGAATTAAAACAGTTTTGATTATTTATTTATACCGTCATTTGTCATATATAGAAGTAGATTTTCTTTTCTTCTCCTAATAATGCTTAATGAAGAAAATTGGCTTTAATGAAGCATTATACACAGAAAAAAGATCTATTTCTATTTATTTCCCATCTATAGTTCATATATTATAACTCACCATTTTTATTTTGTCAATTCTGAAGATTCCCGGTTTATTCTTCCATCAATATAACTTGACAAAAAAGCTAAATATACGTCTGCATTATTTGATTATTTAGTAATAATAAAAAATAACGTATAATTTGATTAGGCGAAAAAAGACATAATGATGATGCTTTGAAATATATCTGTAACTTTGAATAATCAAAAATTAAAGCAACGGTAATGCAGCAAATGTTTAAAAAAGAAACGAAATTTAGCCATTTGAGCATACCATCCTGTTAATTGCTCGTCAAACATCCATCATCTCAAGGACACAACAAGAAACCTGTTGATTGATAAGTATAAAATTAACTGTAAAGGAGCCCTTTACCCTCACACACAAACGCCAGCAGGTAAAGATTATAGATAAGGCATAGTGAAAGTGGGAGATCTCGATGCATTTCTTATTTGTAGAATATTATTGAAAATATAGTCAACTTTGTGATTGTTAGTTATATTTCATATGGCCTGTTTCATGTGGTATTTTTATGGTACCATGAAGCATTCGGAACCGCTAAAATAATCGGTAAAGTAACATTAGTATACTTATTCTCATTTCCATACAATATGACGGGCAATAGTCGGTAAACTCAGTATTATCAATAATGTAAGCAAGCCATATACACATTTATTAAAGATACATATATTTTTACACATTCGCTAAAACTAACTGCAAAACACTCATTCAAATTCAGAGAATATGTTAATTCATTTACATAGATTGCTGACATTCAATAGTAAGGATTTGTGAAATATATTAATATACTAGTTACTATGACTAATAAAGATTTCTGTTAGTATTGTTGTCATTTTAGTTAGGATGATAGAGACAAACATATCTGCTTTTCACTGCTTGCTTTCAGGTGGGAGACATATGTTTTCCCTTTAGAATAAGATAATAAAATTATTGTAATTTATTTTTATATTAAAATGTTTATATAACGCACAGAATTTTCTTAATTTTACAAGAAATTATTGTTTTATTCAATATTAAGATTACATATTACGTAAACGATTTTTCATGTATATTTAAAATCTTACTATATAGGAAATGCAATATTATAATTTACGTAAGTGAAATGCATTTTTATCATTAATTTTGCTTTCATTAATACTGAGAAAATAATGTTTATAATATCAGCTATAGTACAGAGTCTTAAATAAATTACAGTTTATTTCACTATATAAATCCATATAAATTTCATAATGCTTCCAGATATTTCATTAATATTAGGTTGAGCAAAAAGTTCTGGGAAATTTTTAATCCAGTAGTTACCAGAATTTGTATCATATATAGGAGTACTAATCGTAGTATATCTATAGAATCACTTTTTTCTGTAAATATGTAAATACTTCAATTTTTCTATACTTTCGAACTTTGCTTTGCATTTATTGTGTTAAACTAATGTATGGTCTCTGAATGGAGTCTTTTTTTTTTTTTTTTTAATACTGGGGCTTCCTTTCGTAGCTTTTTCGACTGGCATGGACATTTTATTTGGATCATGTTTTTTTCCCCTCTCTTTTTGCTATACTAACAATTATTAATTGTTTTTTCTTCTCTACTTTCATTTTTTTACTTTCATTTTTTACTCCCAATGCAATGAAACACGCAACATTTATAGCCTGGATGTAAAGTTGCAACACAACTAGGGAATCCAAGAACTCTGCTCACACTGTTCCATTGTTCCATTGACTTCAGGAATTTCGGTTCCAAAATGCCTATTGAACAGTATGATTTGCGTGTGTTCATCCGGCATTATTGGAGAAAAGATCTTGCAACACTTTTCTAAGGGCCGTCGATTTGAATCTTTTTAATGAAGTTGAAGAAGCATGTCAAGAGTTTTTAGATCCCAAGGAACCGCCATGGTACTTCAAGTAAATCCGGAATGGCCATCCATTATGCAATATGATGGTTTCTACTTTGGAGAATAGTCCTTGTTGCTTTTGTTGTTAATTTTTGCAGAATAACGCAACTTTCATAAATTTTCCAGAACTTTTTGCACAACATAGTATTAAAAAGTACACAATAAAGCATTTACATTTCATGTTAATTTGTACATATAAATTTTTACCTTTATTAATGTTTTAATTTTTTATATATTTTTTAATTTTATTAGGAAATGTTAGCTGTCATACAGATATAAGATAATATTTTTGATTAAATAAAAAACCCAAAACAGTTTTTGAAAATTAATAACTTCAATCTATAGAAAAATATTACTCTATTATTTCCGAAAACAGCATGAATTTTATTACATTAGTTATGTTATCATGGAAATTAATCTCGATTTGTTTGTAAAATCATTTATAATACTAAAAGGTATAAATATTTACGCTTTATTACATAATAAAAAACACGTACAACTTGCATAACCCTTTAAAATATTCCATAATGTAAAACTTATATTAGGAGAGCAGTATTTTAATTAAATGAAAAAAAACTAAGCAAAAATTTAAATCAGGATACCTAATCTGAAACATATTAAATTTTGTCGCAATATAATTAGGAAAGACAGAATTACCTATCATAAATATTTTATGAAGTACCTTAATTGGAAATGATAAAAAGGTGGAAAATGTGATTTGATAATTTACTTAAATGATATAATATTTGATACATTAATTTTGTTTTAACAAATTCTGACCTCATTTTGTTTAGAATATCTTTTATAAGATAAGAGGCATAAAAATATACGGTTCATTGCACTATAAAAGCCAGATAACTCGCATAAAACTTCAAAATATTTGGTTAATTTTTATAAAGTACACCACTGAGCTTTAACCTTTCATGTAAATTTACTCGTGCACACTTTTTAATTTCTTAATGTTTTCATGTTTTAGAGATATTGTTTATTTTTCATAGGAAGTGATAGACTTCGTGCAGATGATAGCATTTTTGATAAAACAATCTTTGTCAAAATAGCTTACGCAAATTTATAATCTCATCTATCAAAAAATAAGTTTACATAATTTAAAAAAAAAAAAAATATGAATTTTATTATTTTATTATTAATTTTGTTATCATCATTATTTATAGCAGTATCCTAATATCATTTCAAATATTACAGATATAAACATTTACGGTTTATTGCATTATAAAAAACACATAATTTAAACAACACTTCAAAATATTTGACAGTTGATTACTTATACCTAAAGAGCAATATTCTATTTAAATTAAAAAATAATACTTAAGTCAAGATTTCAATCAGGATAGCTAAACTCAAAGACACTAAATTTTCTGGTAATATAATTACGGAATACAGAATTACCCAGTAAAAATATTTTATGGAGCATCTTAATTGGAAAAGGTAAAAAAATGTAATATTTGAAAAGCTATTTCTTCAGCAAATTTTAATATTTTTTAATTATTATCTCAGCAGGGATATTAACTTTCATTATTCAAAATCAGTGCGTGATTCCCTCTATTTTTTTAATAATTTATTCTAGGATTCAGAATATTATCGCTTTCCAGACTAAGATTAGTTATTGAAGATTTCAATAAGTTTCATCTTGAAAAATAAGTACAAATTTTAATTAAAATCATAATTTTCCAGATTAATTAAAGTTTATGGTTTCAAATATTTTCAGGCTAATTAAACTGGGGCTGGAAAACGACCCTTTTGAGGCAATTAAATTTTCATTTATAAAAGCGATCAGCCAGGTGAACTTATTTTTTTTTCTCTTTTATCTTTATTCAAAATATATTTCTTATAAAAACTTTATTTCTAACTTAATTTTCATTTTCACTGTTTTACTTTTACGTTAGAAAAAAAAAACCCAAAGTGCTGTAAAAATATTTCCAGCTTTGCAGATAATAAATTTATTTTTTACGTAAAGGCAACATAATTATTAAAAATGCGCTTTAAGAAACTGCAGATGAACGTGATCGTAAAGCTAATCTAAGAGCAACTGGAATGCTTGCTATTTTCAAGCGATTTAAAAAATCAAACCTTATTATTTTAACAAGAATTTATTTTAAGTGTTTCCTTTTTAATATTTAGTAGCGCAAAATCTGCTCCTTATGGAAAATATATGTTTGGTAAGTACATTGATTTAATCTGAATGCATAAATAAAATTTACAACATAAATTGTAACACTTATTGGCAATAGTAGAAAATAAAAATAATACTAAAAAGGCAATTTAACAAATTACAACGACCATTTGGAAAATGATTTTTTCAAAGACTAAAATTTAAGACATAAAAAATCGCACGGAGTTGATCATACATTACGTACGCCATGGATTACATTTTTCGGTACTGTAAATTTTTTAACTTCTACGGAGCTGGTCATATATTACGTACGCCATGGATTAAACATTAATATTCCTGGACCAATTTTAAATGAAATTTCATTCTTAAACTTCTAAACATCCCACAATATTACTTTTTACACCGTCGTATAGAGAAAAAAATGTACTTTTAAATGCAATTTGTTTGAAAGCTGTATCTCAATTTGTTTCTGAGTTATTATTTTTTTTGTAGTTTTTATTACTTTTTTGGTAACAAAAGTATCCATCTCTGTTGAAAGTAAAGGGAAAATACAGATTACTGTATAGACCAATCAGAAAACGGATAAAATGCGGGATTCAACTAATAAAACGCTTCAGATATGTTTTTGATTTCCTACCCTGACCGAGGACAATAACCATTTTTCCAAATGATTAAAAAGAACTGATTTAAAAATAATGAAAATTATGCCTATTAATTCATCTTCTTTCAATTTCAGTGAAGCCTTTTGCTGATATTTTTAATAGATGAGATAAAATAAAAAATTTCTAAAAGATAATAAAATAAATGTGTAAATGTTTAAATAACTTTATTTATTTATTTATTTTTGCTTGTAAAATATGGTTTATAAAAAACAATAATATTCAAAAATTCCGTTAGAAATTAGAAACTTTATTTTAAAGTGTATTTTCTGCTTTATCCAAAGCCGATCCGTTAAAATAAATCTTTAGGAATAAATTATAAAAATAGTAAATTAAATATAAAAATAAACTTTTCCTGTTATTAAGATCTCCTTCAATTGATCCGATTCCAGATTTTTTATATTAGGGCACTCATATCACATTGTGGAACTATTTAAAATTATGCTGGCTTTTAATTACTAATTTTTCATTAAACATTAAATAATTAAATATTTGTGAAAGAATCTGACGCCATCTTTATCTTTTACAGGCTGCTATTCAGTCACAATAATCATTGCGCAAACACAATTTACGGACGAGTGTTAACCACAGAAGTTACTACAGAATATCTCTGCAGCTCTATCTTTTAAACACTTTCCAACATAGTTGAAAAGTGTTTATGAATTCGATCTGTCTGACCGTTCGTCTGCCTGTCAAACTGTCTGTGTGTATGCCCATCTGTCCGAGCTCTAACTCGCGTAAATATAATCCGATTGCCAAGAAATGAATATATGTTATTGGGTATGGCTATGGGATGCTCATTATTTACAGGGCCACTCAAAAGAAATGCGTTACATTGCGATCTATTGGAGAAAATCGTTTACGGTGTATTTTAATGATATTACACTATTTTTAGCACATTGAAATTGATATTTATCACTGAAGTGTACCACGAGGTTCTCAGAATAGAGCGTGGTGAGCATAGAATTTATCGTTCATATACAGGGACACCAAAATGAATTTGGTTAGAGGAGAAAATGAACAATAATTGAACTATTTAACAGTATGAACAACAATTGCTGCTTTTGCAGTTGTGGTATGCGTCTTTATATTTAATTATTTTTTAAATATTACATCGCGTATATAAATTCTATAGATCATGTACAGGGCTGCACACAAGTTTTCAACAACATCTGTTTATTGGTGGATATTGCTGAGTGGAAATTTCCAACTTTGCTGTGCGTTTAACTGAATTCACTTTTAGTATATTATGTAGTATGCATACATCCTTGTAGATTCTATACATGGGTACACAAAAAATCGATATTTTAACGACTATCCATAGTAATGGCAGTGAAGTTGTGTTATAGTGTTAAAAATGTGTTGAAAAGTGTTTCATAATCTATGCTGTACGCATGATTTTCTATTCTTGTTTAAAATTGAAAGAGAAAATTATTTTTACGGATAATTTTATCAATCTATTTATATTTGATGTGCGTTTAAATTTAACAATATTGAATTTAAAATATACTCTTTTCGGATTGCTCCAGAAAAATTTTGTTGGATATCGTCTAATTGTTTTTTCTTGCATTCTAACCCTATCCAAAAATTATGAAGTTTCAGGGAAATTCAAATATTTTGATGATCTAAAGTGCGTAAACTTTTTTTTCGAAAATAACCACTGTAATATGAGAAGATTGTAATAATTAATGTAAGTTAAGTTAGTGCAAATTTGAATAAATTGTAATGAGCACTGAAATTAAAAATATCCTAAATTGCATAAATCTTAATTTCATTGCTGCATAAACAATTAAATTTACACTGATTGCATTGTTTTACTACAATTGATACTTTTCATTTTCTATCGAAAACTGAAAACGCAAATATATTCTTGTAGTAGAGATGAGTTGATGCAACTCTTAAGTAATTTAAATATATTAAAGTGTCAATTTTTTAATTTCTCGAACTTACGAAAATACGTACATCTATAGTCAATATAAAAAATTACAGTACACCCCATAAAATTTCATTGGCAAATCTTTGCAGAAAAAGAATAAAAAGCCATTCGATTAGGAATTATGTTTTCTTTCAATTTATGTTTAAAATGTAAGTTTAGGAAGTTGCCTTCATACGGAAATTGCACCAACTTTTGAGAATACGAAAACACAATTTTGACAGCATAATTGAATATGTCGTTACGTTTTACCTTGAGATGCAAGATGGAAAGCCATGAGGTCAAATACTTCAGGAATTATGAAGGTTTAATTTTTGGAACATTTAATGTTAAATTTTTTTTTATAATAGCTTCAAAACAGATTGGAATGCGGTGTGACATCTCAGTGAATTAACTTAGGGTGACAGAGATAAGTGAACACTACTTTTTATTCACGGCACACAACATTTACATCACATGACATTTACACGGGATCAAAAACACCAATAGACATTTAGACAGTAAATTCAACTTTGCAGGTATTTTTCCTCTGCGTGTGTGTACATCGATGGGGATTCAAGAGTACAATTTTCGTACACTCGTTTAATCGACCTTAAAGCTGTGTCTTATGCAAGACCGGCGTCAGTGCCTCCTGGATAAAATTCTTCTTGTTTGACAGCAACGTTCATTCGGGGATCTTTCTCCTTTAGGAATCGAAACTTGTCTCTCATAAAGGTCTCATGAGATCCTCGATTTAAGCATTGGGCTTCTCAAGTAGTTGAAGTCTGTCACTGAGAGACTTTGAAACACTAAAGTATTTATGTGTTCATAAATGTTCGGATAGTGTCACACTTGAGGATTTTGAGGCGATTTATTGATCCTTTAACGTTAAGTGAAATACTGTTGAGTGGAATTTATTATACCGCCCCTGTGATATTTGTAGCGACGGATTAAGGAATATTTTTAAGAACTGTACGAAAATATTCCTTAACTGGATAATGTATACAGTTCATCACAGTGGGTAGTTTTTAAAGCATAAATAAAGACTACTCGCTGGAATGTCCTGTAATTTAGATTCGCATATTTGAAACTTATAAAAATGTATTCCCGTTAAAAAAAAAAAACGCATAGGGTACAATTTATATTTTATTCAAAAATTAATTTTAAAAATAAAAATGGTTAAAATGTGGTTTTCTGAAGAAATTTTAAGTATAACCAACGGATTCAGAAGAACAGAAATCTAATTTTTCAAGCCTTTAAGCATGCGAATACAAAATTACACATCATTCTAACAAGTATTTTTTGAGTTATGATTTAAAAACTACTCGCATTGCAATCTGTTTTTCAACAAATGAAAAGAGATTTAACAATACGAGTTCCGATTTTAAAAGCTACACAATTGCTAAACTAGTTGTCTGGGTGAATTCCTATTTTTCATCGGATGACAAAATGTATAAAAAAATTCAAATGTGCTGTCAACATAGAACGCTTATATTGGAAATTTCAGAGTTTGGTGCAATTCGAGTACGACTTTTACTCGTATTTTTTCTTAACAAAAATTGAAAGAAGACATAATTCCTAACTCGAATAGCTACTTTCATTCTTCTCTGCGAAAAGTCGGCCATTAAATTTTATGGCGTGTACTTTTTTTTTATCCTAATTGTGTATTAAATTTTCTTACTAAATATAGTGATAATATATCGAGCCATTCGTGTCTAAACTGATGATGATTTTTCTGATATGTACGTTTTTATACAGCAACACTGGCGTTTCAAACATAAAAAAATGATAAATTACATTGACGCGATTGTGCCATGTAATGCACAAGATAATGGAATATCTACTGATAATAATGAGCAATTGCAAATAAATTTTTAATGTTAAACAATCCCTCTATTTTTCCATTTTTAAGTTTTTGCGCAGAAGGATTGACTATGCTTGGTTTTTTCTTTCTCATTGCAAATGCTTTATGGCAGTTACAGTAGTGGAAAATTGGCGCAGAGGCGGAGTCTATCGACACCACTAAATTTTAGCAGTATTTTGCGGCTTATCTAATGACATAATTTCCGAGTTTTTATTAAGGTGAATAATACAATAAAAAATTAGCGGTGTCAATTGGCTCCTCCTCTGCGCCAATTTTCCACCACTGCAGTTACTTCGCCATTATAAAAACCGTAAAACAGAAGACGAAGAAAAACAGCACATGGCTTTAAATAACGTTGCCAATTATGTGGGAACTATAATGTAACAGACAATCACCTATAAATATATGTTTTAGCACTAAACTTTTATATTTTTAAAATTCCGACGGAAAATTAAAAGTGTTCAGGTAGGAATGAATATTTTTCTTTAAAAACACGATCAGCATACCATACGTAAATACCTCCTGTCATAGATAATTTTACAGAGCTGAATCGTAAATTCAAATGTATTATCATATATTCATTACATTGTATGCCCGTGTTCTAACAATCTTTTTCATTTTGCTTCTGATGCTTATCTCGTACACAATATTTTTGCACTAACACATAAAAACATTGGAGCGTATATTATGTTCTACAATCAAGTCTTAATAATAATTTTCATCTACTGTTTTACCTGTTTGAAAAAAAATGACTAATATTTGTTATGTGCGAAAGCAAAAAGGAAAACTCTTAATTTCTGTTATAAGAATAATAACTTACTTTTTGTTTATAACATTTACATAAATAGTCTTGAAAAACACGGATTTCAAACAACATCCAAAACAACTTTCAGGGTACGAATCCTCACTCCGAGTATGGAAATTGTCGAATAAATGTAGTATCGTAACTTTTTGAGGGAAAAAAAGTGTTTGTCTTTACATCTATTGCACAGAAAATAAGCTTTGTGGAAAAGATGAAAAATGGTACATGATTAATTAAAATTGTAAGTTTTCCAAACTGGATGAAAAAGCGCCCAAGACCAGATTCGCACAGAGTTGGAGATTCCATTACCTGTTATTTATTCTGTATAGCTGATTCAGATATCAACCCAGATTTCGTAATCATCAGGATTCTGGGCGAATTGTGTGTCTGTCAGATTTGTCCAGGATAGTTCAGTTGGCAACGCATTGGCAGTTTAAGCCAAAAAGGTCCCTGGTTCGAATCGGCATTTTTCACCCAATTTGGAAAAATTACAACTTTAATTAATCACGTATTATTACGTATCCAGCGTTTACTGGAGTGCGATTACCGGAAATTTATTAATATAAAAATTGGTACTTACGTTATTATTACATACAGTGTTAGAAAGTATCTTCTGCATATATAGAAAAATCATTATGCGCATCATTGAAACATTCAGAAAATGGGATCCACTATCGACGACTCAAACACTTTCGCATTTACCTCAAATCTGGTTCATATTCAGTGCTTGAGAGTCTCTTCTACGTGCTGTAACGAACTTGACTATCTCGTGCTATTAATTTCCTGTGATATATCTCATATACTATAATTCATATTTATATTTCTAATAAAGTTAATCTCCTGTTTAACCAAACGTAACATTTAAAACTTCTTTTGCATTTTTCTGAGTGGTTATTAATGATTTAAGTGTAGTTCTCGATAATTTTTGTGGTCTCTGTTTTGCGAGGTGCTGTTAAGAAATTTAAAAGGATGTATAAATAAGGAAAGATCAATAATAAAATTTGATAATACTTATACATTAGGGCGGGTCGAAAAAACCGAAATATTTATAATAGAAATGTAATAGTGCGGAAAAGTTGCCTTTTGTAATAAAGAATACATTCGTAAAATATTACACCCATTGGTTAATATCTTTTACCGCCGCAAGGGGGCCAAAATTTAAAAAAATAGCAAAAACATGTTTCTTTCATTTTTTTTAAATTATCCAAGCGTACCAATACAATTTCTAACAGAACACAATAGCTATATGAAGATATGAGAAATGTCCCGGTAACTGTTCATTATGATGAAATCATATCATTTACTGCCGCAAAGGGACCATATTTTGAACAAAATTGCAAAAATTTCAATTTTTCCACTTCTTCTAATTTTTTAAAATTTCTATAATATGTCTATAAGTAAATAAAGTTACTTTATATCTATTAATAAGTCAGACATTTTTATAACTATTTGTAATAGACCGGAAAATAAAAAGGTATTCATTCATTTTTCTTGACAATCAATTCATCTACTGTTGTTTTACTGCATATCAGCAGTTCATACACCACAAATTACAAAATAACATAAAATGAACAAAGTATTTTAGTATTTTATTAATTAAAATACAGAGATGTTTAACCGAAACGGGTTAAATAGACTTAAATTGAAGAAGTATTTAATGTAAATGAATTTTATTATTCGACTTGCTTTTAAATGAAGCCATTATTCCTGGAGAAGTCAAAATTTATCTGATGTAATCCACCCTCTGTTCTGGTCCACAAACTTTATCAGGGCTTCAGTGAATAATTTCTCGCATCGTTCTACTGATTGAGTGGGACAAGGAAACTTATAATAGCTGGTATATTTAATCGGACACTCTAAACTCACCAGTGTTGTTAGATCGTCAGTCGATAAAAGGAAGTTTACAGTTTTTATAATTGACTAAATCCATACAATTTTAAGCTTCAAAGTTTAAGTCTGGGATAATAAAGTGACGGACGGCACTATTCAAGTCCACAGAATTTCGGTCTTTGGTAATTTTCATCATGGCTGGGGTCCTAATGTTCTCTCCTTCATATACTATCATTTCAATGAAACTATTTTCATGATTTGAGAAATAAGCATTTCATGAAATTACTATAATCTTTCGTAGATGATCTGTCGAGTAAACTAATTATAGTACACAGATTCTGGAAAACATGATTGATTTGTTTTAATTGTGAACCAACTGCTGCAGTACACTTTCAGGATTTACTCAGACAGTATGGCAAGTTAAGAAGAGGGTTTTTCTGTTCCAACCGTAGAGTCTCAAAATTTGATTAGCAGTAGTGATCATCTTGCGTGAAGTATAGCGTAAAGGAACTCGGCAAAAAATGTAAATTGAACACACTCCTGTTGAAAGAGCTTGCAATATTTCAGGCATATTCTTCTGGTCAGTTGTACAAATCATCTTTACCAATAGCTGGGTGATCAGATTAAATTCGCTTAAACTTTGCAATTGGTAATGATTCGCAAATTACAAGAGATCAACAAATTAGATCACAATATGATAGAGGACCTGTCTTTTTTCATCAAGATGTTCGAAAAGATGTCTCAGCGGAAGCTCATTGAAGAGAGGGCAGGGAAGTCAATAAAGTGGGTTTTTTTTAACTTGTTCTCAAGTAATCATATGACACCACCATTGCATCCTGTATTAAAGACAGTTCCACCAAGTTCGATTGCAATTATTTTTACAGTTTACATTTCATTTTTCTTCAGAAAATCTATAATGTCATTGCATATAGAAGTCGCCTTGCCAGACGATGGGGTTCAAATGAGGAAAATAATGGAGACCTGGTTTTAGTATCAAAGATATGTGTTCTTCCTTGACTTCACGAAGATGAAACTTTGGCCCCTCTTTAACACCGACAGATATTTCTATCTTTAGGGCCATCAAAGTACAGAGCAAAAGGAATATATTACAAAAAAAATCCCAAAGTGAAATATGGCCCTCTTGCAGCGAGAAAATAATTTTTTGTTTAGGCAGCTGCAGGTATTTCTATGATTCAGAAGATTTCTTTGATAGAATTACACTGACCATGGTTAACAGTCCGCATGAAATTAACAACATAAAATGCCTTTCTCAGCCTATTAGAAATTTAAAAATTCTGAAAATATTATGCAAAATTCTGCAAACTGGAAAAACGAAAAATTTAAATTTTTATCATTTTTTAGAAACTTTGGACCTGTTAATAGTCCGGTAAAAGCAATGATGTTACCCAAATGAAATCTTACTGTTACATTATAATATCTTTGTGTGGCTATTGCGTTCTATTAAAAATTGAATTGGTATGTTTGGATAATTAAAAAAATATATATGCAGAAAGTATGTTTATTTTGAATTTTTCTCGACCTTGGCCCCCTTGCGGCGGTAAAAGATATTAATCAATCGGTGTAATATTTTAGATATTTATTCTTTTTTACAAAAGGCAACTTTCCTGCTCTATTACGTTTCGATTATAAATATTTCGTTTTTTTCGACCCACCCTATTATGCATCCATTTTTAAGAAAAGTAATAAAAGCATTTCGATCTTTTAAATTATAAATTTTAAATTTAATCATCTCTGCCTGTAAAAGAAGTTATTGCACGTAAAAATAAAATGAAAATTCTTTATTTCATTTTTTAATTTGTTCTGGTGTCTTCATTAAAACTCTTCGTGTTTGTTTTTCCTCCGAAATTTCTGAAAAATCTGTCTTCACTTCAAGCACTTGCAAACATTAGTTTTCGGAATAGAATGAATAAATACAATTTAGTTGACATCCAACGTTTAAGAGCAGAAAGCAGAGGCAAAAAGAAGAAGAGAGTAATTGAAATTAATGTTGTTCGCCTTTAATTAATGAGATGTAACTTATTTATTTGAATAACAACGCCGAACCTTGCATGCTGATCATATAGGGAATAAACAAAGGGTTTTGAAGGTGAAATGTAATTGGAAATCGATGCTTAGCTGCGTCGGATTAAAAGAAACTTTTGTTAATGCTACTGTTAAGTTTATAAATGAAATACTTTATTGGTATTTAAATAGAAATAAATATTTTTCTAAAAAGTGAAATGTGATTTCCGAGCTATTATATTAAAAAAAATGAAAAAAAAATTCCTATTTATTAGAAAAATGTAATATATATTTTAGAGTGTTACTATTGATATTTACAAATGTGCACATATATGGACTAAAATTACAAATTTAACCTTATCGCTACCTAGGTCCACATTCTTGTCATCATAAAAACTAAAGTGTTTGATTTGTTTACATTTTGACTTCATTTATTCATAGCTGAACGTTGTTTTCTTTAAAAGCAAACCATAAATGGCAACATCTATGCTAATTTCCTCATGAAATAAATGTTGTTTACATCAGAGTTTCCAAAATGCCTTCAAGACAGTGCGAAATTGTCATGATTAACTTAATTCCTTTACAATAAAAATTTTTGGGGATTTAATATCATTCACTTGTTTAAAGGGGTTGATTAGTAAAGAAGTTGATTTAAACGTCAATATTATTTTGTAATTTTCTGTGATTGAATAAATGTTCATGTTTTCATTTTTAAAAATCTTGAAAACAAAACAGCGTTTTACACGCGTGTCACCCATTAAGTCTTCACAGGACTCTTAAAGCTTCAAAATTTTCGAAATTTTATTTTTTTAGATATTAAACTCCTATCTTATCTGAAGACTTTGATATAATTGTTTCCTTGAAATCCCATTAGAACAAAAGTTACGGATTTTAGAATTATACTCGCTCAATAGCTGAAGCGGCGTTTCCGAAACTTTGAAGTCATTTTTCCTTAAAGACGCTTTTGGGCATAGCGCACAGGATATCTCAAAAAATTTTGAATATTTTTTTCATGGCATTTTCAAAACATATGTTTCATGTAAGTCTGTGTAAACGGAACCAAAAATTTTCTTTTTATTATTCAACAAAATATTTTTTTAGGTGATTATACTGTTGAAATCTTCAAAATTTTGCATTAGCTAAATACAACTTTGTATTAAAAATATAGAAATGTTTTAAATACAAATTTATTCAGGTTCAGGGTAGTTATCTGAAGTATAGCAGGCGCCAAAATTTTCATTCTAGTTACAATATTTATTTTGTAATCCTGCGCGTACGCTATTATACCAATTTTCTGCTCGTCAAATGTTTGATAGTTTGGAGCCCCCTGTAAATGCTAATTCTACATCTTGCAATTTTTTTAAATGCATGAAATGAAAGAACATACTTACATCTTTCATTCCAGCAAAAAATGTGTTTTAAAAATTATATACATTTTAAGATATTAAATGTTGAAAATGGTCTTTTTTTTTTCCTTTTTTTCCAATATTAAAAATAAAAAAACTTATGAAAAACAAATAGTTAGTAAATATCAAAACTATGCACTGCAAAATTATCTCTGTCGAAAATGACGTCATTGTATCCGGAAATAAATATTTTCATCTTAAAAATCAAACATTAACTAGATTGCCTGAAAAAATATTTTTTGATGAGTGTTACATCTTAATGCCGTCTCATTTCAGAAAATAAGAATGAAGATTATTTTATTTTTAAAGGGAAGTTACATTTTCGTTCATGAAATAATTGCTTTATATATAATAGCCTCAATGTAAATCCTATTCCGTCCACCGGTATTGAAAAAAAACGGTCGGAAATGTAAAAAGAAATCCAAGATTTACAATAACTATTAGCCCAATCAATAAAAAGTTACATATGTAAATTTAATGAGACCACGGGGGTTCAGGGGGGGGGGGGGTGGAGCCCCCTTATGAAATCTACTTTATTATCTAAAATAAATACCAGAATTAGTAACACATGAAAATTTCAAAATATCCTTACATAACAACGTTTTTAATTTGACGCTTCTACTGTCTGAAAATTTCGCATTCTTTTATTCTTATAAATAATTACGTAATTTGAAAACTTTAAATTGCTGTTTGCAGGAAATAGAATATTACCAAAGTGTATTTAAAAACAATGACTTGCAAAGCTGACGCTGAGGCTCCTGATCAGCAGATTTACTAGTCAAATTAAAATAAATATTGTGCATGTAATTTTTAAATGTGCAAGTGATCGAATTTTATAAAGCTTGAACCATAAACAGAAAAAACTTTTAGATGTATAAATTAAAAACTATTAAATAGAAAAATAAAAAGTAATAGTCGTAATTTTATCATTTTAATGAAATTGTCAGATTAATATCATTTTAAAAATGAAGTATGAATTTATCTATCTTCACTTCAAATACCTGTAAAGACTAATTATTGAAATAAAGCAAATAAATTTCAATTTGTTAACACCGAGTCCTTTTGCAGCAGAACACAAACACAAAAAAGAAGCACAGAATAATTGAAATCAATGTTGTTCGCCTCTAATTAATGGGGTGTGACTTATTTACTTCAATTACCACACCGAATCTCCCATACTGATTAGTAATAGAATAAATAAATGGTTTTGAAGGAGAAAGGTAATTGAAAGTCGAAGTATAGCTTTATCGTATTAAAAGAAACTTTGCTTATGCTAATTTTGTGTGTGTAAAATAAAAGAATTGGTTGATATTTGATTGATATTTGATTGGCATTTTTACTTGTACCGCCCAATCTTAATTTTACAAATTAGGTAATGCGCTACTTTTTTAATTGCATAATTTATTGGCATGTTATAAAATATATTACATTAAATATCTTTTAATGCATGTGCAGTGCAACCTCTGACTATTAAAGAGAAAATGTGGGAATATAATTCGTAATGTAAACATAGCAATAAGTACTTCATTTGACAGATAATTTGTATCAAAATAAAATTAAAGAAAAACTTGCTGAAAAATTGCATTTAATATGTCATAAATGTAAAAGATGTTACAAATATAAAAGATGGTATTACATAACATAGTTTTAAAAACATAAAAAATTTCACAATATGTGCGCCAAGCGCTTTCGATCAGACCTTGATCGTAATCATGGCAGCTTTGATTACATACCGACACTTCCTTATAGTACCGATTTTATCGTGGCCAACCAGATGAGTCCCTATAAAATGGAGGGGGAAGGAGGAGGGAGGCGATAAGTGTGTCCAATGTACAGTGGAGGCGGGGAGGGAGTAAACTGAACATTTCTACCCAAGATTAACAGTACATCTATTTAAAAAACTTTAACCCTATACCCGGAATATTACATATATTATCATTAATAGCCGTATTGCTTTTTATTAAAATTTCAGTGGATTCTTTTATTAACGACACATGATGATGGGAGGTAGGAATAATTATTCTTGCTTCATTAAAACGAATATTTAAATTTTGCTGTAGGTTAGGTCTTACTAACACTGTGGTTTGTCAATTAAACTTAGTGTCACTTACATGTTCTTTCAATTTGTCTTTAAATTTCCGGTCATTCCAATATACATCTTCTCTTCTTGTGTTTCAGTTAAAAATGGAATTATGTAAATACCTGGAATTTCATCACTAGGAATAGGGTCGATCTTGGTATGGATTAAGTCGCTGAGTTTTCTTGTTGTTTTAGCTACCAGATTAATATTAAACTTCGTTACCGCATATCTTAGCTTCTGAAATAAACTAGGAACATAGCTAAAGAGAACAAAGCTGTAATATTTGATGCTCTAATGGATTTCAGCACCAAATCTTAAATGCATGTAAGTTAAAGCCTGAAGTATGGCTGAGGAACGTCGATGATGGGTTTATTGTATGGGATTACAGTAGTGATGAACTAAAAGAATTTTTACAGGATATCAATGGAATTTACGATAACATAAAATTCACTTTAGAAATAGAAAATGAAAAGACCTTACCATTTTTAGGCGTTGAATTGACGAGGAATGATGGAAAAATAGATAGAAATGTTTATAAGAAACTCAATAGATTAAATCACACCATACCGAATGACATCACTTCTCCTTTTGAATTAAAAAAACAGCCTATAGTTTTTATTTTAAACGAGTCTTTGAAATATGCGCAGACACTTCTCTAGATAATGAAGTAAATAAAATTAAATGCATCGTCGAGAAAAATGGTTTCCCTCTTTATTTTATTAATAAATTGATCTATGATGTGAAAAATAAAGCACATCAGAACAATTCTGTTAATAAACTTAAATTTTATAACTTTAGCTATGTTCCTGGTTTATTTGAGAAGCTAATATATGCGGTAAAGAAGTTTAATATTAATTTGGCATCGGAAACAACAAGAAAACTTAAAGACTTAATCCACAGCAAGATTGACCCTATTCCTAACGATGAAATTGCAGGTATTTGCGTAATTACATTGTTGACTGAAACACAAGCAGAAAAGTTATATATTGGAATGACCGGACGGAAATGAAATTTAAGGACAGATTGAAAGAACACGTAAGTGATATTAAGTTTAATAGACAAACCACAGCGTTAGCAAGAGTTAAACCACAGCAAAATGTAAATATTCGTTTTAATGAAGCGAGAATTATTATTCCTACCTTCCATCATGATATTTCATTAATAAAAGAATCCATTGGAATTTTAATGAAAAGCATTAAGGTTGTTAATGATAATATGTCATATAACATTCCGGGTATATGGTTAAAGTTTTTAAAATAGATGTATTGTTGAGCTTGGATAGAAGTGTTCAGTTTACTGCCTCCTCTCCCACCTCTTTATATGGACTCACCTGGTTCTCCAGCCAAGGACGGAGTACCATAAAGAAGTGTCAGTATGCAATCAAAGCTGCTCTGATGACGATCAAGGTCTGATCGAAAGTGCTCGGCGCGAAAATTGTGATAGTTTTATGTTTTAAAAAATATATATTAGTTAATAACCACTTTTATATTTGTGGAATCTTTTATATTTGTGATATATTAAATGCACCTTTTAAGCAAGTTTTTCTTTAATTTTATTTCGATTTAGTTCAAGGTGAATGTGACATTCCAACGGTATATGTTTTCATATATACATTTTGAAGATAATTTGTAATTATTCAAAAGTATTAGAATATTAAAATCGACATATATATATATATATACCGGATGGGGCGCCAAAATCCAGAGCAAATTTAACTTGAATTTCCCGTCGTGCGGTACCATATAGCGAGATCGCGATTGACATCCAAATAGCTTCACGCATGTACTAAAACAGTCATAACCTCGAAATACCCACAATGTTGAAAACAGTGCGGAATTTAAACGAAGAGCAGCTATTATGGAAAGTGTTCGCACTGGGCGCTCAGCGACAAAAATGATTCGATTCTTCGGTACCCAAGATCGACTGTGTACGATGTCTTAGCAAAGTATAACGAGTCGGAGAAGTCCAAAGAAGGTTAATTCAAGCCATTTGGTTCAAAATTTGTCGTCGGACAACGTCGGCATGTTTTGGTCCAAATAATTCTGGCCTCCCAACTTCCCAGATTTAAATCCTTTGGACTTTTATATATGGAGCGTGATTGAAAGGAATATGAACAAGTTCAGACATACAAACGTCGCGAGGCGACGCGTCGCCTCATTGAGAGCCGCTATTGAAGCTGCACGGCATTCGCCGATATGAGCTGTGCCCCATTACAACGGGAATGCGAACGTTTCAGATCCAAACTGGAGGCAGTCATTCAGGCAGGCGGAGGATATATTGGGTAAATGGTGTTCTCTATGACCTTATCAATAATTTAGTAAATTTTTTTTTTTTACTCTATTCCGTTTTTGCAATTAAAAATTATGTTTGGAAACAATCTTTCATTTCTCCGGATTTTAGCACAGCACCCGGTATATCATAAATGATATCCCTTTTATGGTCAATTTTTCATTTGTTAAAATGGTTTATAATTACAAAAAGTTTGACTATATTATATATATACATGTTAAATATATTTAACATAATATCTACCGGGAGAAAGCTGTGATTACTGCAATTACATTTACATCAAATAGACATATTTATTTTGACAAACTCTTTAAAAAATTACAACTATGCATAATTTTGCTTTATTACTTTTACTGATATGCATGATTTTGTTTTATCATTTTATACAAAATTTACAACTATAAAACCAAATTTATTGAAAATTTAAAATCATAAATAAAGATTAATGAAGCGTCATTTCTTCTTTCAACGATATTTAATGTAAAAGATAACTGGAAATCGATGTCAAGGTTTGTCAAATTAAAATAAATGTTCCGTATCTTACTTTTAAATGTGCAAGCAAACGAATTTTATAATACTTGAAAAATAGATAGAGAAAACTTCTAAATGTTTAAATTCAAAACTGTTAAATAGAGAAATAAAGAATAATACTCGTAATTTAATCATTTTTAATGAAATTATTATATCTCTTTCATTTTTATTATGAAGTATCTATTTATCTATCTTCACTTTAAATAAATGCAAAGGCTAATTATTAAAATAATGCAAATAATTTTCACTTTGTTGACACACAGCATTCTAACAGTGGAACACAGACCCAGAAAGAGCACAGAGTAATTGAAATCAATGTTGTTCTCCTCTAATTAATGAGGTGTAACTTATTTACTTCAATTACCACACCGAATCTCCCATACTGATTACAAATAGGATAAATAAATGGTTTTGAAGGTGAAAGGTAATTGTAAGTCGAAGTATCGCATTATCTTATTAAAATAAATTTTGCTTATGCTAGTACTAGTAATTTGTAAAATGAAATAATTGATTGATATTTGAAAAGCAAAAAATATAGTTAAAAAAATAAAATTACGGTTTTGTGCTGTTATGTACATAAATTAGTGAATGATATTAGTACAGAATGTTAAAAATGGAGTTATTAAAAAATAAATTTAAAAAATAAAGTCAGATTTATTTTTATTATTTAAATCGGATTTTTATGATATTTTTCCTACGCTAACGTATTGAATGACTGGGATAGTTTTACCCAGCACGGGTCACGGACCCCATTGTAATTTGCCCCTCAACTCGGAGCTCCGATGGGGTTACTGCTTTGTGAGTTACTGTGTTAGGAATTTTATCGCTCGTTTGGCTAAAGGAATTTAGTATTTACCTAGAAAATAAGCACCGTGTTTCTACACGGTACTCCAATTGAACACGAAAAAAGCGTCGAGTAGAAAATAGGTGTTTATTTTTAAAGTTGTACTTTCTCTCTCCTAATAAATATTTCATTTTTAATAACGTAGAAATTTACTCAGGAAGAACAGGTTAAAGAAGTTTTATTTAAAATAATCTGTAGTTAAAAATTATTATTGTTTAGATGCGGTAATCTGAAATGGAGTTGCGTGATATAGAAATGTATGCAATAAGTAAACATACTTATTGATTATTGTTATTAAAACTAAATATTACAGTTTTCTGTTTTCTAAACTTAATACACTTCAACTTTAGAATATATATATCTATATGCATTTGCAATTGATAAGCGATTAAAAAAGAGACTTAAATAATTTAGAAAACATAATAATGTTTTGTTAGTTTTGTTTTTGAGAAAAAAATGTCAACGTCTAATTTTTATAACATATAATTATATAGACTTTTTACGTATAATTGATAAGAGAATGATGCATAAAAACTGAAAATGTGTTAAATAATTCAAAAATTTTAATAAATTTTTTTTAATAATTTTGTTTTTAAAAATTTCCTTTTAACTCATTTCAGTATTTTTACAAGTTATTATATGGATCCTTTTATGTTTTTTTCCACATTTAATACGAGAATAAGTAAAAACTAAGTATGTTAAATAATTTAGATATTTTAATAATCCTTTAATATTTTCAGTATTGATATCAAGCATTTTTCTTCAGGAGGGATTTTTAAATCTCCTGTGGTTGCAGGAAGGATTGTCACTTAAACAATATCAATAAGAATTAAATTAAAAGTAGGAATTGTGTTCATTTAGTAAAAATTTGGATTTAAAGCAATTGCGCTTCTTTTTAACCTGATTAATTTAAGCCATTACAAAAATATTGATTAATAAACAAAAGTGCGGGGGATGGAAAAGGTGGCAGTAAATTTTATTTGTACTCTATTATATGTCTGTTTGTGCCGTAATATTATTGACTATGTAATATTTCAGTTTATATAAATATATCAGTTTATATAATATTGTAATTAAAATTTTTAAAATTATTTATCTAGATAATTTAATTAAGGTTGCAAGGAATATTCAGAAAATTCTGACAATTTTTTTTTTAAACTAATTTTTGAGACGTGCTTGTCATGAAAAGACAATTTTACTCTATGTAATGCAACCCAAGAGTAGGGCATTAAGCAGATTATGACTCGTTTGGTTAAATGAATATTATTTACTGTACAAAACAACAACAACAACAAAAAAAAAACACCATTTAGAATTGGTTCCGGATGAACACAAAAACAGAAAAAAATCGCATACAAGATAAATATTTATTTTTAAAATTGTATTTTTTCTCTATTAATAAATATTTCATCTTTATTAATATAATGAGCAAGAACAAGTGCCAAAGAATTTTTATTTAAGATAATCTACAATTAAAAAATATTATTGTTTACATGTACTTGGGGTTACATGATATAGAATTGTACGCAACAAGTAAAATACAAGTATACTGATTATGATTTTATTAAAATGAATATTATAGTTTTCTGCTTTGAAAATTTGATACATCACAAATTTATAATATGCGTATGTGTGTGTGTGTGTATTTACTATTGAGAAGATAATAGGGAAAAGATACATAAATTATTTCAAAAACATAACTTTTTATTCGTTTTGTTTTTGAGAAAAAATTTCAACTTCTGATTTTTGTAACATATAGTTATATAGACTTTTGTGCACACCTGATAAAAAAAATTATACTTAAAATTTGAATATGTCAAATAATTTGTAAATTTTAATAACTTTTTAGCAACTTCGTTTTTAAATATTACCTTTATTCATGTAATGTTTCATAATATGTTACAAAATAAACTTATTTTCCACATTTAGTACGAGAGTAAGTAAAAAGTTAAGTGCTTTAATATTTTTTTAATATTTCTAGTGTTAAAATCAGGCATTTTTCTTCCAGGAGGAATACAGGAGGAGGGCTTTCAGTCTTCTTATGATATAGTTTGTTTTTTCAATAGGTAGAAGGAGTACTGGAAACAGAGAGGAGATGGGAGGGGGGGGGGGTGACTCCCTTTCTAAATGTTTGAAAATATATGAATTTTGGTCATTTTTGTCTAATTTTAATCATTTGACACCTTTTAATAAAAATCCCGGTTACTCTTATGGGGGTCCCTTACAAAGGGAGGCCCTGTGTCTTATGCCATTAGAAAAAATATTGATTAATAAAAAAATATGTGTGAGGGGGGAGGGGGGGGGAAGACGGCAGTAAATTTTACTTGTACTCTAATATGTCTGTATGTGGCGTATTATTGATTGTTCAGTGTATCAGTTTATATAAATATATTATTTTTATCAGATGTACAGGAATATATTTTATAACGACCCTTTTTAGATTCTAGAAAAACAGAGCATAATTTTTATTTATTTAATCAGGTTAAAAAGTAACAACTATTACTGTAGTGCAACCAAGACATTCATCAACATTTAAATTTTTACTTTCTAATTCTTTACAAGAAGAAAGTATTGGAAAATTTTCGAATTCCGATTTTCGGTGGATTTACACGTTTTAGGGGTCAGAGAACCCGAAAAACATGTTTTTTCAAAATGTCTGTCTGTGACTCTGTCTGTATGTATGTGACACAAATTTTGTGGGCGCTCTATCTCAAAAACTAATGCACGGAATTTAATAAAAATTTATATTCAGTTAGTCCTTGACACAAATTGGTGCTGATTAGTTTTTGGTGTAAATCGCTCAACAGGAGGCGCTGCTATGCTGCATTTTTTGCGATTAAAAAAAATCACAATTTTTGAAGCTGTATAGTAAACAGCTGATTTTTGAAAATAGTTCTTTGTAATTTATTAAGACTCTTCTCAAATCCAAAGGAGCTACTTTCAAACAAATTTCTTAATTCATTCTTGCTCAGAAACGTGTAAAATAGGCAGGTACTCTTATTAAGAAACTGTGTAATCGAATAACGTTTTCCATTTTTTGATAAAAGCAAAATATCTTTAAGAAGATACAACTAAAATTGGCTTTTGAATCGAATTTTCCGATTCGATGGCATTGGAAAGGAGAAAAAGCTGTCGTCAAGTGACAAAAATCGCTTATAACTCAAAAAGTAATTTATTTATTTAAAAAAATGGAAAATGCTATTCGTTTCCGAATTGTTTCAATGACATACATGTGAACTTTATGACTTTATAATTAAAAATGCGTCAAAAAATTTGGCAGAAATTTTGCCGTTGTTGAGCAGGGAATTTGAAAATCAGCTTAAGGTAATTCCAATGATTCCTTTATGGTTGTTACTATTTTTACAAAGCCTATTGCCTGCCTGAACCATCATAGGAACAACTAAGTCCAGTCACAACCCGGCTGAACTATGCAGGAAAAAACATTGTAAGCCTAATCCAGGCCCAGTCCGAGTCTGATGAAAAAATTAAGACTGGACTCAACTCAAACACAATGTAACTGTCCGATGCCGATATCTACGCTGAACATGTTATATTTTTGTATTGATGTTGTCAAACTAGCATCGCCAACTGCGGCACATTTATACTCAAATCTGTTATCAAGTGCTCTGCTCAATAAGCGCGAAAATTTCTGACACATTTAATAACTCATTTTTAAATGTAAAAGAAAAAAATTGTCAGGGTTGACTGTGGAAACAATTTCTAATCGAAATGCGTTTTCCGTAAATATTATCATAAGACGAAACGCAATATTTCACTTTGATTCAAACATACAATATATTATATGAACCTTAAAAAGTTTACGGTTTACATAAAAGGTGACTAAAATAATAAGAGAGATGTTACAAGTTAAAAAGTATACATTTTGTTTAAAACTTCTTAATACTTTCAAGCTTTTCCAAGCTCTTCAACAGAGAATACTTTAATAACAATGTTAATATTATTAAAATATTCTCTGATGAAGAGCTTGGAAAAAGCTTAAAAGTACTAAGAAGTTTTAAATAAAATGTATACTTTTTAACTTGTAACATCTCTCTTATTATTTTAGTCACCTTTTATTTAAACCGTAAACTTTTTAAGGTTCATACAATATATTTCATGAGTTTTCCGTTTTTTGATAAACAAATTATCGAATTATAAGCAATTTTGATCATGTAACAACTGATTTTTCTCCTGTCTCTGGGTTGTTTTTTTTGCCTTTCGTCCAGAAATTCGGTTCAAAAATGTCAACTTTGACTGTATTTTCTGAAAGATCTTTTAAGTTTACCAAAAATCGGAAAAAGTCTTTCGATTACATAGTTTTTGAATAACATCTGCTTATTTCATGTATTTCCGAACAAAAATGAATTAAAGCGTGTCATAAAATTAGGTGCCATTTTGGATTTGAGAACAGTCTTATATTTCGCTTATAGTAAAGTCGTATCCATTGAAAATTAATCATATGTTATCAGCTTCGTTTAAATTTTTATATCGGACCAGTGTTTGAAAAAGTGTTTTAATTCGCGCTTGGCGAAAATTGTCCGCTTTTTGCCAAGAAATAGGGTAGTAAGTAACACGCGAACCCTCCATCAATTGTATTTTCCCGTACCTCCAGTCTTTAAACAGATGACATTAAATAGCATAAATGATCTGTTTACCTTTTTAAAAATAAATTTATAAATTGAAATTATACCAATATAAAAAAAACTAGTTTTATTAATTAGCAGCACAAATATCAAATGAAATATCATGATAGCTTTTTGCAACTGAGGGTATCTAAAGTTGTAAATATATATGTTAAGCTAAAAAAGGGGGAAATTAAGAAAATTAGTTAAATACAACAACTTATAGACATACCAGTGAGAGAGAAAGAGAAAAGATAATTATAAGAATGGACAGTTATATGTGCAATCCATGCTAATTTTGCAAATGGTCAATATCAATATTATTACAATACAGTGTACATTATTGATATTCAGATTTCGAATTTAACATAAAAGTTTTGCTGACTTCTCAATTCCTAAATGGCTTCTTTTTATTTGTTATGTATGAGTCCAAGGAAAAAAATCCTTCCAATCTCTACTTAAGAAGCTCATTTAAATGCTAATTAGCTATTTTTATCATTCCAATACATTGCGAAATACTGTGGAATAGCTATTGATGTTATCATTCTTTGTGTATTCTTTAGCTCTAATTCGTTGTATATATTTATTTGTAAAAGTTGAATGAGAAAATAAGAGATACGGTCCTAATTATTTTACCTACAGACATTTATTACTCTTTTTATACAAATTTTATACAAGAGTGCCTAATTTGATTACTCAAAGGAATTTACTGTGGCAATGTAAATTATAATAGATTAAATTATTTCAATTTAAAATGAAATGCTCTTTCTGTATTGCTGTATGAGCAAAGATAAAATAAATGTTAATTATTATTTAATACTTCTTTTATTTATTAATTGGCAAAATATTTAGAATTATTGTAAATTATGTTCATCATAGATTTTAACATTTTTTCTAATCATTCGAAAAATGAAGGAATTTTTATTTTATTTTAATAAATTATTTTTTTAGTCCAACTGATTAAAATCATTGGCACCGTATATTAGCACTTTGAATATATTTTATTATTTATATATTACATTGAAATATCACGTTTAACAGTTACAAATTTGCATATTTGTCAAATTTAGTCATACAATTGTGGTTAAACAAATAATGTATATATTTTTTAAAATAAATTTTTAAATGTATCAGCAATTTTGTATACATAAATACAATAAACAACGACAATATAACAAACTTCAACAATAAAATACAGTGGAAAATGGATGTCTAGTTTTTAAGATTTAAAGAAATATTTTTAGCATATTCTTCATTTTATAGCAAAATAATATGATGAATTAATGAACATATTTCATATGTTTTGAAAAATAAAAATAAATATGTTTATAAAAATATACCCAATCTATTGCTATTAAAGAAAAAATGTATGAGTAATATTCAAAATGTAAGCATTTTTAGCGAAATTTACATGTTTATTTTATCAGATATTTTATAAAAAGAAAAATGGGCTTTATGCATATAAACAAAGTTTATTGAGATAAAATAAATAAATAAATAAATAATGGATTATTTAAATACACATTCATTGCGCAAATGTTTTTGAAGAAGAAAATTTAAAATCGGAATCAAGCTTAGCCGGATTAAATTAAAACCAGTAAAAGCCTGCGAGGATTTCGCACTCAAGCCTTTTAGATTATTTGCTGATACTTTTTTTGCATTAATTTTTAATTGATTGCAAATTTTAATTTAATAACGTGTTTTAACCAAATTTAATTGTACTATGCCAAAATCCTGTTAAAAATTTTTTGCATGATACCTCATTCATGGTTGGGCGTTTTTTATATGCACATAATGCATGAAATGTTTATATTAGAAATAATATATATGACATCAGAATAATGCTATATAATTTTTGTATATTGCTCTAACAAAAGTATCGTATTTAAAATAAACAGCTATAAATATTTTTTAATATATAGTTAATTCGAAACAAATAAATATAAAAATTAGTGAATAATCAAATTTAACGTGAAAACAAAAAATCAGAAATTTACTAAATTGTGTCTACGAAATGTTGTAAAGTCGAAAACTAAACAAACATTAAAATAAATTTTTAACAAGCAAAGTTTCGGTCATCATCTATGACATGTTTGAGCTTCAATTTATTAAGTACGGATGGCAGCTTCAAAGTTTTCTTTCCTCCCACAATTCATTTTCAGAGAATTATGTTTTGTTTACTTTTGTGTCATGTGACTGACGTTAGTAAGTGTTGTGATGTGTTTGTGAAATGATTAATAAATATTTATCTGTCTACGATATGCCTCGTCAATTAAGAGTTATGTTAATTATTCTTAATAAATTACTAAAAGTACAAAAATCTATGACCATCTTCAGGAAAGAGTTTTTTAAAAAAAGTTTTAAAGAACAAAGGCAAGAGGTCTTGGATTTGAGAAATTCGTTAGGTTTCCAGTCGATTCCAACCATTGGTTGAAGGGGTTGGGTGATTCCAGTCATTGGTTAGGTGCAAGAAAGAGAATATGCAGTTGCACCATCTATCGCACAAAAGCAGAATGAAAGTTAAAACGATTTAACGTTGGATAATAGAATGGCGTCATCTATCAGATAAAAACAGTATAAAAGAAAAATCGAATAAACAATATGGGATGCAGTGGCGACATCCAGTAAATAATGATAAAAATAAATGCAGAACAGAAAAATAGAATAAAAAGAGACAAAATGTGCTAGAAGCATAAATAGCAGTGCATTGCCTAACGTTAAAATCGTAGGATGATTATAAAAAAAAAAGTTGAATATGATTATTTCTAAATCCACATCAAAAGTTTAGTGATAATAAATGAGTTGTTATAATTACTTACTTCATTTCTTCTTAAATTTTATTTTAATGATTAAGTTTTGAGATTACAACATTATGCTTACATCATTTACTAAATTTGTGATTTTTTATTTTCACGTTAATATTGAACTTTTCATGGAATAATGTCTAACTCTTTTATTAGTCAATAAGATTCACAATTTATTTATTTATTCTTAAAATCTCACAACTGCCGTTTTTAATACGGCACAAAATGTAAAAAAGAACCCAGTCTATAACAGAATTTTGCCTTATATCTGATGTCCCCAATGAGAGGAATACAATATAATTATGAAAGTTGGTAAAGTTGATAAGACGCAAACCTGTCAAAAATAGAAAAAAATTCCCTTCTTTATTATTCCATCTTAGTTTTTTTAAATGTAATAAATTTTAGTTGTAATAAAACAAATACATTTTACTTTTGTTGATCTAATGAATAAAAGCAGAAAACAACAACGAAAAAAAAAAAAGGCACATAGTAATTGAAATTAATTTAGTTCGCCCTTAATTAATGGAGTGTAACTTATTTATTACAATTATACCGTCGAATCTTCTACATTGAACAGTAATAGGGTAAATAAATGGTTTTGAAGATAAAAGGTAATTGGAAATCTTATTGTAGCATCGTCAGATTAGGATAATACAATTTTGTGAGAAACTTTTGCTTGTGCTACACTTAATTTGTAAATGGAGTAACTTATTGATATTTACATAGCATAACTTATTTTCTTTAAATATAAAATGAGATTTTGAACTGTTAGTTAAGAAGTTAGTGAATACTGGTCATAATTTAAATATTGTTTAGTGTACTGACTGAATGTAATGAGCTGAAACGCCGATTTTAATAGCTTCAAATCTGTGTATTTATCAAACAGAATTATAAATTAAGATTATTTAAATACATTCTCCGTGTGTAACTAAATATCTAAATATGACCACAGTAAGGCGATTATAAATAGATAGTTTTGAAGGCAAGTTTCGTTGGAAAATGCACGTTTAGTTTTGTCAGATTAAAAGTAGGTTTGAGAATATAGGCTACTATTAATTTTGCAGATGAGAAAAGTTGCAGTTTTTAAAATAATAAATAGCAATATACAGGGTGTTTCTAAACTCATGGTACATACGCTAGGGGGTGATAGAACGCATCAAGACGAGTAATAGTGAATAGGAAACCAAGGGTCCCAAACGTCTTCCCAAACGTCCAATTTTTCCGTTTTTTATAATCGTTTGAAATTTTAACTCCTGAACACAGTTCAGTTTGCGCTACTTAACCACTCCCAACGATTCAGATTTTGAGCTCAAAATTTAAGTTTAAGTCTAAGCTTTTGAAAGCATGTAATGAGATACAAAAAATAACGGCAAAAAATAGCTGTTGGTTACTCCAAAGTCTAAGGCGCCCTCTATCGGCATTTTTTGAACTGTATCTTTAAAATTTATTTTCAGGAAAACACTGACATAAAGAATAGTTTTAGTGAAAGCCGCAAACGAATCGACCAATTTTTCCGTTTTTTATAATCATTTGAAATTTTGGTGCCTAAAACTTTAAAGGCGCCTATCTCCTTCGGAAGACGTTTGGGACCCTTGGTTTCCTATTCACTATTACTCGTCTTGATGTGTTCTATCACCCCCTAGCGTATGTACCATGAGTTTAGAAACACCCTGTATATATATATATATATATATATATATATATATTGCTATTTATTATTATATATAAATAAATGGTTAGTAAATAATGCATATGCATATATATATGTGTATATATATATATATAGAGAGAGTATACATAATCTCTGGTTGTTTTGAAGTAAATGGGTAAATCATTTAGGAAATGTAAACAATTTTTAGGAAAGTGGAGTTAATTTCGTCGGATGTTCTCTGTAAATATTTTGAATTTAACCATAGGAGCGAATTTAATTGGTTTTAAAACAGTAAATGTAAGATTAACAAATCAACACTTTCCTCAAGCAATAGTTTTGAGGGTGATTTAAAGGTTAAAGGCAGTTGGAAATCCATGCCAAGCTTTGTCAAATTAAAGCAAACATTTGTTAACCTTATTTTCTAAAAGTGAAGTATTTTTTATGCATTATTAATCAATAGTTTTAATCATAGTAAACCATGGAAAGATCTTCTTATACGCGAAAAAATATATATCAATAAATACTTTTTTTTACTAAATGGATAAGATGTAAAAACTATCGCATAGACAAATTTTTATTTCTTTTTTAATATGAAGTACATTTGAAACATCCTTCGAATGATAGCTTATATTACACAGGTCTGCGATGAAAAAAATATCTGTAGTATAAGTGGTGTATTTTATAGCTTTTTGGATGCTAATTTCCTGAAAAATAATACAAACATTCCATCACGTGCAGTTTCATCACAAATCGCAGTTTAAATTTCAGGAATTTGTGATATTGTACATTTAGCTGAAAGAAAGAATTAATTATATGAGTTTGGTAAATTTATTTATGAACTTGAAATAGTATATTCGAACATTTAAATACTAATCATGGTATGAGGTATTATTGTAAATTAAAAATGACCCTTTCAACTGGCAAGCTGCCAGTTAAATACATTTAAACAAGTTAAAACTGTATAACACTCCTGTTGGCACCTATCTGTTCTATCGTCTTCTTTACAATTCAATTAGGGTTTTTTTTTTTTTTAAATAGGTTTTCTAGGTTTTGAACAAGAGAAAAAAACCCTATTCCGTTGTTTTACCCAAGAAGATTATTTTTTTTTTTGTACCATTGATTGAAACCTCAATGGCAAGTTTCAAAATTCGATACAAACATAAAGAATGAATTCATTTTATGAATTTGTCATAGAGAAGTCTAAAAGAATCACTATTGAATAAAGAAAATACCCCCCTTGTTACGCATTCATTTCATTTGAAAGAGCGGGATGAAAATCGTGATTTGATTTTCAATATGCCTTTGTATTGAGATCAGACTAACAATTTGCGGTAATCTGAACCTCAACATGTCTTCTATTTTGTTGGTTAACAGAGTGGGTATACGAAATTTTAAATTTTCCGTTGCGAATGGGTCAGCAGAGAAAGAAAATATTACATCAAGAAGGCATGACATATCAGAAAAATATTAACACCTGGTGTCAAAAATGTTAAAAGGAAATTTATAGTTTATAAAAAAAAATAAAAAAAAAATAAATGAAAATAAAGAAAAAGTGTGACATCCACCGCTTCTTATAAAATTAGGCCTTATGAAACAATTTGCAAAGGTGCTACTAAGAAAAAAATGATTTTTAAAAATAACTTTGCGACTGATTCTTTGATTTATTCTAAGTAAAAATAGAAAGAGGGTATATTTGTATGGCGAAACTGATGAAATATAACTCAAAAATGGACTAAAATCGAAATAAGCGAAAAAAAAAAATACTGAGCATCTTCCAAACTATTTTTCCCTATCTTGAAACAACAAAATACAAATCAAAAATCCGATACAAATCGAATCAAAATACAAATACATACAAATATATAGTAGAAAATATACTAAAAATGTCAAATGTTTAGGATGTAATATGAAGTTTAAAGTTCATTTTCGTCATTTGCCGTTGAGTTATTTTCTAAAAAAATCAGGGTCAATTAGTGTGGAACAAAGTGAAAGATTCTACCATTATCTGGAAAAAATAGAGAGGCAATATCAATTCAGATTTAATATCAGCATGATAGCGGTCTACTGCTAGATGTTAAAGAGATATTCAGTCGAGAAAAAGCGGCAAACGAAACTTTTAGGAAATAAAAATATGCGTATGAGGATTTTTAACATCTTATACATAATTACAATAGCGCTCAAAAATATTTTGACAAAGATAATAATTCACTTAATTGAAAAGAATAATAAAATACAAAAATCAATCATTTATTTTATTTAACCATATTCAATGTTTTA
The DNA here is from genome assembly GCA_963932465.1 of Maratus speciosus. Lineage (NCBI taxonomy): Eukaryota > Metazoa > Arthropoda > Arachnida > Araneae > Salticidae > Maratus > Maratus speciosus. The sequence goes on from OZ010791.1 coordinate 295,515,935, forward strand.
ATTTTTATAAATTAACGATAAATATTAATAATATTAATAAAATTATATATATATATATATATATATATATATATATGCAATATAAGGATGATATAAGGATAAGGCCTTAGTTAATGAAAAAAGGAGTTTAATGATTCTAGGTTATAGTTTTACATATTAAATAGAAATTATATTTACAAGTACGGGAGGGTAGGGGGTTTTTCTGCGGCATTCGCACTCGCAGAATCGTCGGGATTCCATATCGGCCTCCGCTCTCGTCTAGAGCGAGAAAGATACGTGTAACATCAGCCGCGTCAGAATGAAATCTGCTCCCGGTTGTCACTTGTTTCCAAGCGAAGAGAATGCAAACTGCATATCAGCAAATTCAGTAACATCTGCTGTTCTGCGGTAACAAGTTCTCATGGAAAAGTGCTGACCATATCTGTTGCTATGAGTAGGGTTTTATGGGAATCTAAAATTACAACTCACACTCGGCCATCTTGTCCGCTTGTCGACCTCGACAGTGCGTTAAATAAGCAACAAGATATGTCAAAAAACAAAAACAAACTATCTAAAAATAATTAAAATCCAAAGGAAAAAAATTGTCATTAAATAATTAAGAAAACTGAGCTAAATAATAAAAAAAAAATTTAAGTCTAAATTTTATGTAAATTGATGCGGAGCTGCCGTGGGATATCTCCAAAAAAACAAACAAAAGAATAGAAAAAATCTCAGGATAACATCAATTTGCGTCATGAGACCGTCTTTCTCATGAGCCATCATCAGGGATGAAAAATATAATCTGAAAGGCCGTCTGCCCATTATATTATCATCAAGAAAACATACTAAAATCTGCCTCATCTTAGGTAGAATTTCGTAAAAAAAAACATCTTTATCCCAACGTCATTCGAGAATAAAAAAAAAGAGGTTTGCCTCGTCTAAGCAAAAAAAAAAAAAAAAAAAAAAAAAATTTCCCACCAAAAGTTTTTTTTTCGACAGCCAGTTCTTACTTCTGTAAAAAAAATATGCGATGGGGGGGGGGGGGGGGGGTAAAACACATACATATATATAGCAATTCAATAAAAAGTTTACACATAAAATACAGTTTTAAAAATATAAATGCAGTTTTAAAAGTATAAATACAACAATATTCTTTTTCTTCTTGTCAAAAGTGAGTGTTCAAAAAAAAAAATAAAGTCCTGTGTAGATAGTCATCTTAAATAAAGTTGTTGTTTACGCAACATAAAAAAAAGCACGTGTTGCGAAACAGGCAAATGAAAAAAATAATGCACCATTTGCAGTCCGAGAGAAAGATAACTTGCCATGCGCAAAAAAAAAATCACCGCATGGGTTCAATAAAAAAGTTTTGAGCAGGTATATATCGCTCAGAGATTTAAAAATAAATGTTGAACAGAACTTCGAAAAAAAAGGCACATAAATTCTGTTAATATAAGCTGAAAAAATAAAGAATTTGTTGCATATTCCACAAACTAAGAATAATTAAAAAAACACTGTTGATAAAAGTGCTTGGTACGCGATAACTTCTTTAAAAAAAATCACTTGAAGTTTATCGCACTGAAGAATGGCATGACACACAAAAATACGAAGAAAAAAAAACGTTCTGTGTTGCAGATTTTCATCAATGATTGGACTCTTGAAATGGTGAGTTACACTGGTAAACACCTCATTCTAATGTTTCGTCCAGAAAAAAAATAATCGTGGATGCTTGCTGCAATCGTAAAAAAAACGAAGATATTGAAATAAAGTTACTAAGAAAGTCACAGATAGTAGCAGTCTAATAGTCTGTACGATATAAATGTTCTCTTAAATAAGCAGATATATGGGTGTCAAACACAGAATATATAAAAACACAGTTAAAAAATAGTAGCAATAAGAAAAAACACATTTATGATAAATTCGTTGGTTGCACTAGTGACCTATATACGTGAAGCATATTTCTTTTTGGAAATTTAAGTCTACTTTTTCTCTTTCTCGTTGTTGACTTCACAAAATGTCGGCGTATAAAAAATAAACAAGAAATGATAAGGACACGCAGAATTTCGGTCCAATTAGTAACGTCACTCGAATCTGGAGATGGTTGGGACGTATGGAACGCCGAATGCTGATAAATGAGTCCGTTGGCAGACGTAAACAGTAATAAACAGATGGTCAATAAGACGAGCACAGTCATGAACAGCTTGTAGGATAAGAAATTTAAATCGTAGGAAAAGCAGTCTGGCGATAATGTTGCGAGATGTTTCAGATGTGCTGAGTCAATCACTGGGTCAACTTCGATGTCAGTAGGAATATTTTCATTCGAAAAATCTTTATTTACTGTCGGCGGTTTTAGATCTTGGGGGAAAGAATTTGAAACAAGTGTTTCCATAGTGCATCTTGCATCAGGAAATGGAGGTACATAGGATTTATCTTCAGATTTCGTTGCAGATACATTATCAGACACAGTAATGCAGCTTATAAAAATGCTTGTGGGTGGAGATTTAGTTAAAGTAGCGCCGTTTTTGTCGCATGTGAGAGTACCCTGAAATATGACATCTGTCCCTATGATAAGTGGCATGGGCATCTGAGAAGACTTAACTACGTAAACAGAAGTAGAAAAAGTATTATCGTCTATTTGTATATTGGTAAAAAACGATCCTATAGGTTGAATAACACGGTTACCGATGCCCGACAATTGTACAGGAGCTCCGGTGAGGGGGGGGAGACCCAATTTGTTCATAAATGTCTTCTCTCAGTATCGTCAGTGAGCTTCCAGTGTCCAAGATTGAAGTTATTTGTAAATTAAAAATTTTTACAGGTTTCTGCATGCGCGGATGAGAATGACACATTTCTACTACGTGGATTTGTTCGTCTCGGCTTGGCGAAGTCTTGTGTGAAGGGGAGGTGCCTTGAGTCGAACGCTTGCGTTCCGGCGTTTGCTCTGTACACTGGTTGGAAACGTGACCAAAACGTGCACATTTCATACACTTTTTTCCTTTATTTAAATGCACACAATGCGTAGATAGGTGCCCTGGGGCTAAACAATTCCAGCAAGTTAATTTTGCAGTTTTTTCCGTCTGGTTAATCTTAGGAGTGTTGGGTGTTGTCGGTGACTTTGATTTGTAAACTTTAGAACTCTGTTCACAAATTCGTTCGAAAATTTGGAGCTTGTTTTTAAATTCAGCAAGCGTGGCGCACCCGAATAATATAGCTTTATTATGTGGTGTATCGTTAATCCCATTAATTATATAGTGAATTAAAGATATATCATCGATGTTTCCTCTTAGTGCTATTTCTTTCATTTTCAAAAAATATTCCAATAGTTTTTCGTTCGGGCGGCAGCCTCTAGCGGCTAGTAATTGATGTATCTGGGCGGACGAAGCTGATTGTCCAAATTCGCGAAACAATGCTTCTTTGAGCGATGTATATGAAGAAATGTTATTTTCACTACGTACATACAATAATGCTAAACTTTTTAACCCTCTAAGTGTTTGGGGCGTAATATTCCGTTCACTAAGCTCCAGGTTTCACAGCAATACAAGCAATATTTAAGATAATATAATTCTATAGATTTAATGAATTTTAAATACATTGAAGAATGATTAATACTCTCAAGGATTACATTTATATTTGTAATTGAGTATTTTTTATAATGTTGAAAGAATCATATTTTCTTAGCATTTAAAACTAAATGCAGGGAAAACAACATTACATATTTACCCTTTTGCAAGACGCTCGGAGGGTTAATGCCCGCTCAGCAAACACAAATTTCTGTATGTCGGACAGTTGAAATGAATGGGCCAGAGATTCAAATCTCTGAAACCATGTTTGAACGTTTTCCGTTTTATCACCACTAAACGGTGTAATTAAATGATCAATGTCATGGAAAGAAATTGTCTGTTTGGGCGCGGAGTGTGTACAGTGTACACGCGCCTGGTCTGGCTGTACTGCCAAAGGCGAAGATAAACCAGTGCTTCCACTACTATTGTGGCTATCATCAAATTCTGTATCCGATTCGGAAACTGCCGTAAACGTGTCTTTAAAAGCCGAAATATCAACTAGTGCACTTAAAATACGTTGCCCTATATCTTCCTTTGATCCATGGATGTCAATGGATAAGATATTAGCAATAGTAATCAATTGTATCTGATCGTAATCGTCCAAAATTACTTTGAGTTTATTTTCATACTCATCGCTTTTGTCAGTAAAAGAAAAACCTTTAAATTTCCTTAAATTCGCTCTATTCTGGCGATTTTTATCGCAACCAAATATAAATTCATGCAATAATTTGATTTTATCTGTTTTAGCCGATTTCAACTGGCTTTTAATAAAATCAATTTCTTGTAATTCCATATTAAAAGGCAAGAAAAGGAAAGAGAAAAAAATAAACTTACTTCAAAAGGAGTTATCCAATTGAAAAATAAATTCCTCGCCACGATATATTGCAGTAACCCAATTAATGATCCGTAGAAAAAACATATGCAGTCGAAGATTCATTCCTTGTACAGCGATAACTATCTTGCACAAATAAAAATAAACGAGCTTCAACCAGATGGCTAAGGGGATGAATCACGTCTGCTAGAATACGAATGTTGATAACGGGACTGAGAAGGAAGTTCTCCAATTCTGATCGGTAATAAAGCCGGGATTTTACTTTTTAAATTCGTTTTGGATTCAAATCGGCCTAGAGCTCCCATGTAATATAAGGATGATATAAGGATAAGGCCTTAGTTAATGAGAAAAGGAGTTTAATGATTCTAGGTTATAGTTTTACATATTAAATAGAAATTATATTTACAAGTACGGGAGGGTAGGGGGTTTTTCTGCGGCATTCGCACTCGCAGAATCGTCGAGATTCCATATCGGCCTCCGCTCTCGTCTAGAGCGAGAAAGATACGTGTAACATCAGCCGCGTCAGAATGAAATCTGCTCCCGGTTGTCACTTGTTTCCAAGCGAAGAGAATGTAAACTGCATATCAGCAAATTCAGTAACATCTGCTGTTCTGCGGTAACAAGTTCTCATGGAAAAGTGCTGACCATATCTGTTGCTATGAGTAGGGTTTTATGGGAATCTAAAACCACAATTCACATATATATATATATATATATATATAGGAATTTTGTCATACTGTAACTCTCGAATTTTTGAACCGATTTGGATAAAACATTTTCATATGCATAGTACATACTAATGCCTCGACCGAGTTCGTTGGCTAGCTTCATCCGCCATATTGTTTCAAAATGGCGGATATTTGAATTTTGTGAACACGTTTGGAAAATTTTAGGTTTTCTAACTTTCTCTTTAAAATGACCTATGTTGTTAACTTACACTGTATGTCTCTTTAAATTATCTTTTAATGTTTCTAACATTCTGTTTAAAATAATACGTAAGAGCTTGCATTTTGTGAAACGTAACATTTTCAACAATGTTAAAAAAAAAAATTCAAAAATTCCAATGGCCGGCATTTTGGAGCAAGTTGGCGGATGAAGATGGCCAACGAATATGGTCGAGACATTAGCATGTACCATGCATATGAAAATTTTCATCCAAATCGGTTCAAAAATTCGAGTGTTACAGCATGACAAAATTCAGATGTATATATATTATATATATTTGTGTGTGTGGAATTGCATCTTGCCCAAGGCGCGACAGCGCTAGCTTACAAAGCGCCGCCAGGAGTGATTGGAGGTCGCAATTCTGCCATCTAATGATACTCTAGCGATTGCTGACAGCGGCAACGCATGCGCTCTGGAGCTGACCTTCGGTACGACAGACGCTCATGCGAGCGGGAACTGAACTGAGTTGAAAGAACTTTAGAATATTTTTTTGGCGGAATAAGGAGGTATTCTGATGAATGTGGGACGTAAAAATGTGAGATAGATTTGTGCACAAAGGCAAAATTAAGATGTATTAATAATTATATAAATAGTATCCCATTGTGTAAATAAGTATTTTTCAATATAATATTTTTTAAGAGAAAATGCCTCTTATTTCTGGTGTCAAAGGAGCATTTTATTGTGTCAGCAAAGATATTATTCCATAAATATGGTGCTAGAAGTGGGATGAAAGTTTTTACGTCGCTGGCCACAAGTATGATGAGTATGATAATATCGCTGATGGTGTAATAAAAATAAAAAATTACAAAGTTCTTCATTCGAAGTGGATATTATTCTTAGTGGTGAGTACATTGTATATAATATATTTTTATTTCATGATGAAATTGGTTGATATTCCTGAAATGGAACTGACGATTAAAAATGAAAAAAAAAAAAAACAAGCAAAATAAAGCTTTTGCACAAATTCCTTTTTGATGCAGAAGGTGACAGATAAAACTGAAAAAGAATACAAGAATTTTCTGGTTTTGGTTATCAAACCGATAGTTCCGAATTTAAAAATAAAATAACAAAAAGTCAAGCGGATTTTTCTCTGAATGATTTAATTACAATTTGTAATGTACTTTGTATTTCGAATGAAGGATCTTTAGTTGATCTTAAGACGCGATTAGTTACCTATTTATCAGATTTAAGCTTGCTACAAGATAATGTTCAGAATGACTGCGTTACAGATTCGGAACACGAATTACCTTTAAATAATAGTTCAGCAAGTAATGACATGGAATACTCAAATTTGGATAAAAACAAGCAATTTCCAGTTTAAAGTTTATTGCCATCAACTATTAGTTTCAATGATATTGGAAATGTTGTACCTCCGTTTGATGGTAGTTCATTCCAGGATATAAATGTTTGGTTTAGTAACTTTGATGATCTCGCTAGTATATTAAATTTGACGGAATCACAGAAATTCATTTTTGTAAAAAAGATCCTTAAGAAGAAAAGCTAAATTGTTGGTTCAGACCGAATTGCACATAAATTCATATGAGAAATTGAAGCAACTTTTGATTTCTGAATTTAGTACTACTTATAATTCTGCTAAAGTTACATCATTTGTTAAATAAACGAAAATTACATGAAAATAAAACTCTGGAAGAGTATTTTCTTGTTATGAAACAATTAGATTCAGGTGGTAACATTGAGGTACTTTTTAGAAAATCAATATTATATGGATGTCAGTCGATTTTAGAATACAAACAAAAATTAAAAGTCTATGAAAAATTACCGTCGGAGTATGAAAATGCAAAATCTCATGAACATGAAGGAGCTAAGCCTAAAATTAAATCCGAAGTTGAAGTTAAGAACAGATTTAAGCCTTTAAAGCCAAATATGCGCTGTTATAATTCTGGCGGGAATAATCATAAAAGCATTAACTGCGTTAATAAAGATAAAGGGCCTCTTTGTTTCTTTTGTAACAGTTTTGGCCACAAATCATTTCAGTGTAATAAATCGAAAGATACAAATCTTAAAAACGCTCAGCCACAAGTTAACACTATTACATCCCAAGATTTAATTCTAAAAGCGATAAAGCTTTATTCTTTACATTTGACCTCCTTGATAGATACTGGTAGTCAAAAGACTCTGTTAAAGAAAAGTGTTTATGATAATTTTAAGAACTTTGTGGAATTAAAACCTACGGGTTTGATTTGTTACTTGGACCGGTTTAGGAAAAACCTCGATTAAGCCAGAAGGTTATTTCAATTCAGAAATTGAAATTGATAATTCAAAATTTAAAGTTGACATTTTTGTCGTTAATGACAGTTACATTAATTTCGATTTAATTATTGGCACTGATGTTATTCATCAAGGTACATTAACTATTTCTGAGAATGAAGTGAAATTGTTTAAAAAGGAAGTTCAGTCTAATGACTTTTTAGTCAACATTGTAAATGTTCTAGATGATCCTAAAATTTATTTAAGTCACACTGCTGAGAAACATTTGCGTTCGGAATTATCCTCTTTAATTGAGAATTATGTGCCAATTAAAACTAAAACAGCAGATGTTAAAATTAAAATTAATTTAACTGATGAAATCCCAGTTTGTTCTCACCCTCGAAGATTACCGCCTGTAAGAAAAAAATAGTTGAAGACCAAATTGAGGAGTGGCTAGCTCAGGGAATCATTCGGAAAAGTTCTTCTAATTTTTCGTCTCTGGTTGTATTGATTAAGAAAAAAAGATAAACCAATAAGGCTTTATATTGATTACAGACGACTTAACAAAAAGGCAGTGCGTGAGCATTTCCCATTACCAGTAATAGATGATGTTATAGATCAGTTACATTCCACTGAAGCATTTACAACCATAGATTTAAAAACGGTTTTTTTCATGTAAAGGTTGAAGAAGGCTCCCAGAAGTACACCTCTTTTGTCACTCATTAACGACAGTACGAATTTTTAATGTGACTATTCGGGCTGAACAATAGTGTTTTCCAAAAATATATTTATAATATATTTAGAACCCTATCAAAAGATCACTCAGTAGTCTTTTATATGGATGACCTAATAATACCCGCCGAAAATGAAGCTGAAGGTCTAGAAAAATCAAAACTTGTTCTTCAAACTGCATCGGAATACGGGTTGGAATTAAATCTTAAAAAATGCAATTTTTTGAAGCGTGAAATTTATTTTTTGAGGTATAGAATCATAAATGGTAAATTGTGTCTCTCCCCACTGAAAACAAAAGCAGTAATAAATTTCCCCGAACCAAAGTGTACCAAAGATATTCAAAGTTATTTAGGATTAACGGAATACTTTCGAAAGTTCAAGAAATTATTCGTTTATAGCTAAAACGTTGAGTGACTTGTTAAGAAAAGATTCTAACTTTAAGTTTGATGTAGAAGAACAGAAAGCTTTTAATGAACTCAAACAGATTTTGTTGTCAGAACCAGTACTTTCAATTTACAATCCCAGAAGCGCAATCGAAATCCATTGTGATGACAGTATTGATGGCTATGGCGCTGTATTAATGCAACAATCTACAATAGATAATCAATTTCATCCAGTTTATTTCGCCAGTAAAAAAACAACCGAAGCTGAACGAAAGTATACTAGCTATGAAATAGAGGTCTTAGCTGTAATTGAAGCCTTGGAAAAGTTTAGAGTGTATGTGCTAGGTATTCCATTTAAAATTGTAACCGACTGTAATGCATTTAAAATGACTATGGATAAGAAAGAAATGAGTACAAAATAGCTAGATGGGCAATAATGTTAACTGATTTCGATTATACTATTGAGCATAGACTCGGTACTAGTATAACATGTTGATGCATTAAGCAGATATCCTATTGGTATGGTAATCCAAGATAGCTTAACTTTTGAAATTATCCAAGCTCAAGAAACTGACGAGTATATTAAAATCATAAAAGAAATTCTAAAAGTAAAATCTTATGATTGTTATTTAGTTTAAAATGATGTTCTTTATAAATGTGTTAATGGTGATGATTTATTAGTTGTACCAGACGAAATGCAAATGAATATAATTAAGGCCGCTCACGAAAAAGGTCATTACGCAGTCGCACGAACGGAAAAAAAATTAGAGAATGATTTTTACATTCCCAAAGTTAAACAAAAAAATTGAGAAATGCATATCAAATTGTGTTCCCTGTATTTTAATTAATCGAAAATCTGGTAAACAAGAAGGTTTGCTACACCCGATAGAAAAAGAAGAAACTCCGTTACATACGTACCTTGTTGATTATTTAGGTCCATTGGAGAACACGAATAAAAATTACAAACACATTTTTTCGGTCATTGACGCATTCACAAAATTTGTTTGGTTGTATCCCACAAAATCTACCGACACTGCAGAAGTGATTTCTAAATTAGAAATCCAAAAAACTGTCTTTGAAAGTCCATTTCGCATAATTTCAGATAAAGGCCCTGCCTTTACCTCTAAAGCTTTCGAAGATTATTGCGTCAGAGAAAATATTAAACATATCCCGATTACCGCAGGGTTACCAAGAGCTAACAGCCAAGCCGAGCGTTTAAACTCAGTCATAATATCTGTTCCGTCTAAATTATCTATAGATAATCCTACGAAGTGGTATACATATGTATGCGATGTCCAACAAGTGATAAATTCGACCTTTCAAAGAAGTATTAACACAACCCCTTTCGAGTTGATGTTCGGTACTAAACTAAAGCTACAAAATAATATTGAGATTACTAGACTTTTGAATGCTGAAATACAATCCGATTTTATTAATAATTGTGGAGAATTAAGAAAAGACGCGAAAAGACAAATTTTAAAAGTCCAAGAAGAGAACCGTAAAATTTATAATCTCTGACGAAAAAAGCCTAACAAATTTAAGCTTAATGATATGGTTGCTATAAAACGCACACAATAAGGACCCAGGCTTGAAGTTAAAATAAAAATATTTAGGTCCTTACAAAGTCACAAAAGTAAAAAAATAATGACACCTACGATGTAAAAAAAAGTTGGATTTAATGAAGGTCTAATGGTCACCAGTACTTGCGCCGAGTACATGAAGCCGTGAACGGATAAAGCTTGACATCGAAAAAAAAGAAGAATTTCACCGATTATGACACTACCCCGTCTATGACACCCCACTGGACAAACTTTAAATGATTTTGACAAAATTAAACCCGAAGGAATGGTAAAAAATAAGACGGACAGAGTAAGAAAAAAAAAGACGAAAAGACGTAAGGAAAAAGAAGACGAAAAGATGTAGGGAAAAGGAAGACGGAAGGACGTAAGAAAAGGGAAAGCGAATCAGACGAAAAGACGTAAGAATAAAAAACGACGAAAAGACGTGAAAGTAAAAAAAAAAAAAGGAAGAAGAATTTTTTCAGGAAATAATAATGATGACTTTTCTTCAAAATAGAACTTTGGATGCTGCTGTTTTTTTTTTAAAAATATTTCCAGGTCATATAGCTGCTGCTCCCAGCGGATAAGGATGCATTCGAGGCCGAATGTCTAGCAGGATGGCCGAGCTGTGGGATTGAATCATGCCCAAAGCGCCGCCAGGAGGGATTGGAAATCGCAACTCTGGTATCTACTTCTACATTCTAGCGATTGCTAACAGCAGCAACACATGCGCGCTGGATCTGACCTTCGGTACGACAGACGCTCATGCGAGCGGGAACTGAACCGAGTTGAAAGAACATTAGAATATTTTTTGGCGGAATGAGGAGGTATGCTGTAGAATGTGGGACGTAAAAAAAGTGAGATAGGTGTGTGCACAAAGGCAAAATTAAGATGTATTAATAATTATGTAAATAGTATCCCCTTGTATATATCGTGTAAATAAGTATTCTTCAATATAATATTTTTAAAGAGAAAGTGTCTCTTATTTCTGGTGTCAAAGGAGCATTTTATTGTGTTAGCAAAGAAATTATTCCATATATATAGTATACATATAATTTTATTAATATTATTAATATTTATTGTCAATTTACTAAAATTAAAACATTGAATATGGTTAAATAAAATAAATGATTGATTTTTGTATTTTATAATTGAGCTAAGTGGAAGAAAAGTAGTTAAGTAACAAAAATTACATTTCAAGAAATTTGAGGTGAAAGTTTTTGCTGTAAATTTTAATGATTTATTTTCTGTTTGATATCATGTGTTTAAAATATTAACAGGTAAGATACCAAACTCTCTCAGAAAAACTTATTCATATTTAATTTTCAAATATTAAAAATTATTAATATTATTGGCATTATTAAATATTAAAATATTAAATATTAATAAATAATCTCTTAAATCTTCAAGACTAAATAGAATCTTAGTATTTAGCTTCAAAATGTGATAGGATACCTCATAACGCTTTAATCCAAAAGATTAAAAATAACTAGAAAATGTAGCATAATATATTCATCCACTCAGTTCTTCAATTCTTTTTCATTAAGTGAATTATTATCTTTGTCAAAATCCTTTTGAGCGATACTGTATTTTTATTTTAATTTTTACAGTAAATAAATATGATTTACAGATATAAATTAATAAAATAATATCAAACATCAAAATATCATGATTTCAGCTATTTGTTTCAAAATATGCAATCCCTTTGTGAAAAAACTTACGTGGTGAAAAAAATGGATATTATTTTTGACACCAGCGCTGCAAATAATATAAAAATCAGCCATCAAAATTAAAGTAACTTTCAAAAAGTATACATTTGCAGAATTGTGTTACTTATTGAATAAAAAAAATTTTGTCCAATGTTTTCTTATCCAAATAACTACGAGAAGAAAACATATACAAAAAAGAAGCATAGATTAATTGAAATTAATGTTGTTCGCCATTAATTAATGGGGTGTAACACATTTATTTCAATTATACAGTCGAACCCTGCACACTAATCAGGAAAAAGATAAATAAATGATTTTGAAGGTAAATTGTAATTGGAAATCGATGCATTGCCGGATAAAAAAGAATTTTTATTTATCCTACTCTCGTATTGACAAATCCAATAAGTTTTTAGTTGTTCCAAAATAAATAGCATTGCTATTTTTAAAAATATTTACATAATTTATGACCATTAAGATGAAAAATTACTGATTAATGTTTGGAATTTAAATATTTTGAATGAGGTCACCTTTGCCTCCTTTCACATTTTATATTATTATTTATCAATTTATTACTTATTATTTAATAATTTATTGCATTTTCTTAGTAATAGATTTTGAAATTAAACTACCAGTAATAAAACCAGTTTCGATTCTGCTCAATCAGTTTGTGGAAAATTTACCGGCATTGTCCTATGAGCCGTAAGCATTAAGTTGTGTCCTTAGCGTTAAAGGCTAATAGAAGCTGGTAGGGGAAAGAAAAATGTCTTGATTGACCGGAGAAACGTCTTAAGCGGAGACACATTAAGCTTTGTCCTTAACAGTAAACGCAAATAGAAGCTGATAGGGGGAACGAAAATTCCCACATTAATTGAGATACGTCTTAAGCGGAGACGCATTAAGCTATGTCCTTACCATTAAACTCAAATAGAAGCTGATAGGAGAAACGAAAATGTCCACATTAATTAAGATATGTCTTAAGCGGAGACGCATTAAGCTGTGTCCATAACATTAAACGCAAATAGAAGCTGGTAGAGGAAATGAAAATGAACTCATTAACAGGATATACTTCTTAAGCGGAGAATCAAAAAACTATGTTCTTAACATTGAACGCAATAAAAAGCTTGTAGGAGAAACGAAAATGTCCTCATTAACCGAGGATGTTCTAAAGCGGAGACTCATAAATCTATATGCTTAACTCTAAACTCAAAAATAGTTTCTAGGAGAAAAGAACATGTCCTTAATAACCGGAGATAGTCTTAAGCGAGGATGCATTAACGAAACAATCTTACAGGAAAATCAGAGAAAAAATAAGTTACCATGTTCACTCGCCTTTTCTTCTTTATAGTGTTTTTTATGTTGTACATATATGTGCAACATATATATATATATATATGTATACATATATATGTACATATGTATATATATATATGTATATATATGTACAACATATACATGATATACAATGTACATTATGTTTTACATTGTATATCATCTATACCTCAAACAACAACAACAAAATGTAAATGAAACGATATATAATAAAAAATCCAAATCCTATAAAAAGTAATAATTTTTTGTGATAATTTCAAAAAAATGTATATGTATATATTAGTTTGTTTTTAGATATAGATTAAAGAAAATTTTAATTTATTTATTAAAAAAAATAGAAAAAAGATATACAATGTACATTATGTTTTACATTGTATATCATCTATACCTCAAACAACAACAACAAAATGTAAATGAAACGATATATAATAAAAAATTCAAATCCTATAAAAAGAAATAATTTTTTGCGATAATTTCAAAAAAATGTATATGTATATATTAGTTTGTTTTTAAATATAGATTAAAGAAAATTTTAATTTATTTATTAAAAAAAATAGAAAAAAGTAAAAAGTTTTTTAATTAATTATTTGAAAAATAATAGCTGATTTTTTCTCATTATAGTAAGGCCGAATCTAGAGTCCTGCATCTGTGCGGGTAACATGATTTTTTCTTGAACTGGACTTACCCTGGGGTCGTGTTAACGGTAATTCTTTTCGTTTCGATTTGGTTGACTTTCCATGTGTTGGCTTAAGGCCGCTTTCGTATTGGATTTTGACTCTTTCCGGACGGTTTCGGGTTGACCCCATTTTTCAAAAGAAAGTCCTGAATAATTTTAAAATGAAAAAAAAATCATGTATTTGAATATTAGTGTAGATGAGTTCACTTTTTTTACGGAAAAAATATAAAATGGATATTAGAGATGTAATTGTAACCTACTTTTCAATAATTGTATTAAAATATGGATTACCATTATTTTTTTTACTTCGAGTTTAGAATAATTTCCGGTTGAAATGTCAATTCGGTTCGTGTTTTGGATAGATGTTAAACAGAATTTTCGTATTCGGATCGCCTATATCCCGATTCATGCAGGACTGTCCTGTGCACGAGCTTAATTTTATTTATTTTCTTTTTTTTTGGCAGAGTCCGTTCGTCTCGGATAATGATATACGATTTTGATGGTCTGTTAATATATGAGTTTATAAAAGGTATTTTGATTTATCATTAAGCAAAAAACATTTACAAATATTTCACTGATTAAATGTTTTAAAGTAAATAAAATATTAAAAAATAATACGAATACCAAAAGCGAATTGACGTCTTCTCTGTATTACGTGTTCAAACTTTATTTATTAATCCTTAATTATTTTTTTAGAAAATTCGCAAACATAACATTTGTTAATATAGGATCCATTAAAAAATAAATTGAGTATATTTTTAACATAAAAAGTATACACTTTATTTTTATAGTTTGTATTTCGAAATAATTGATAGAATATTTTGCGATACATACTTTTAAATAAACTCATTGATATTTTAAATGTTACCGTTGTATATATATATGTATTACTTTGAAGTGATAATTACGGACAATTCGTTAGTTGTTTCATTTTTAGGGTTCCGTACTTAAAAAGTAAAAACGGAACCATTATAGGATCACTCTTGTGTCTGTCCGTCTGTCTGTCTGTCACAGCCATTTTACTCGTAAACTATGGAACGTGGATAGTTCAAATTCGGGGAAGTAATAAAGACTGTTGACCCACATATTTTTAGATTATTAAACATTTATAAATATATTTAGTAAAAATGTATAGGGGCAAATTCAGTTGCTTGAAATAAAAAATATTTTCTTTGTATATCGTGTGAAAGCTTTCGTAACGCTGAATTCAAAAATATATTTCTTTTAATTTTAGGTATTACATTTTCAAACATATAGACAAAAATGTAGCGCAAAAATATGTCCCCACCCCTCCCCCCCCATCTAATTCCGAATCTACTGCAGCTAAAATTATGAAAAAATTAGAAGGAGTAGACGTTAATTTAAACATTGCAGGAAAATTATAGCCATTACCCTAGGTCACATAGTTTTTGAGAAAATCGCATTTTTCCGTTACACACAAATTTCGATTTACGGGCATTCAGCAAAACTGTTGAGCAGCACTGGAGGTAACTATCGTAGCAGAAGTATAAAAGCATTGTTGATCATGATTTTCGAAAAAAGTCGTTAGTAATTAGCCGAGATATAAACCCTTAAAGATATGGACGGTTTGGACACACATAATGACAGGGTAACGTACTCTATGTATCATTGGCTTTTAAAGCCTAGATAACAACTTTTAATGATATATGTGTGTAATGCAATGACCAGTAACAGTATAAAAGCAATAAACGTCAAATTGTTAAAAACAGACTAATTCAAGGGGTCTCAGGACTCTTAAAGCTTCAAAAAAAAATTTATTTTACTTTTTTTAGATGTTAATCGCCCATCTTTTCTGAACATTTTAATATAATTGTTTCCTTCAAATTCTCATTAGAACAGAATTTATGGCTTTTAGACTTATACCCGCTCAATAGCTTAAGCGGCCTTTTCTAAACTTTTAAGTCATTTTTCTCCAATTGACTTTTCTTGGCATAACGCTCACGATATCTCAAAAACTTTTGAATATTTTTTCACGAAATTTTCAAAACATACGTTTTATATTAATCTGTATAAACTGAATCTAAAATTTCCTTTTTATTGTTCAAAAAAATATTTTTAAAGTAATTATATTGTTCAAATTTTCACAATTTTCTATTAGTTAAATACAACTTTGTATTAAAAATAGAAAAATGCTTTAAATACAAAGTTATTTGGGTTCGGGGTAATTATTATAATCTGAAGTATAAGTTGGTGCCAAAATTTTTATTCTAGTTATAATATTTAGTTTCTAATCGTGCGCGTAAGCTGTTGTACCAATATTCTGCTTATCAAATGTCTGACTGTTTGGAGCACCCTGTAAATGCTAATTCTTCATCTTGCAAATTTTTAAATACATAAAATGAAAGAACGTACTTATATCTTTCGTCTCAATAAAAATTGTGTTTTAAAATCATATACGTTTTAAGTTATTAAATGTTGAATATGGTCTCTTTTTTTTTCATTTTTTCCAATTTTTGAGATCCCTGAGACCCCTTAATTAGAATGGATTACATAAATACTATGGGATTCACGACAATTTGCATTGAATTGCTCTTTCAATACGCCTCGAGTGGCTTTAAAAGTTAATTAAAAAGCTATTTGGGAAACGCGGCAAGGACCAAGGTGGCGTTGCAATTTTCTGACCTCCTTTTGAAGCGCGCTTAGCACAATGCCAAATGGGAACTTTGAAAGAATGTTTTGTTTTAGCTGCACTTTAGAAAGAAAGGTTATTACTATGATGAATTAAGTTTTATGAAATGACATATGAAGTTTAAATATGCATTTCTTTTATTGTCAGTACCGAATTAAGTTCATTATAAAGAGATTAAAATAATATTAAACTAGTCGGATGTGTCAATCCCAAAACATTTTTCTATCTCATGCATGTCAATACTTCCTGATAAATGCAGCACAGCAGCGCCACCGGTTAAGCGATTTATACCAAAATCTAATCAGGGACAAATTTCGTGAACTTCTAATTGAATTTGAAGTTTGGTGAACATTCGTGCATTAGTTTTTGAGATAGAGCTATTATGGAAATCGTGAAAAGTTCTGAGTTACAGTGGAACCTCTTGGGTAATTTACACCAAAAACTTATCAGGATCAGTTCATATCAGGGACTAACAGAATCTAAAGTTTGATGAAAATTCATGCATTAGTTCTTGAGATACAGCTATTGTGGAAATCGGGAAAATTGCAGCATAGTAGCGCTACCTGTTGGGCGATTTATACCAAAAAGTAATCAGCACCAATTTATATCACAGACAAAAACAATCTAAAGTTTTATTAAATTCCGTTCAATAGTTCTTAAGATAGAGCGCCCACAATATTTGCGTCACACACAGATAGACAGACTCACAGACAGACATTTTGTAAAAATATGTTTTTCATTGCCTCTATACCCTAAAAAGTATACATCCGTCGAAAACCGGTGTTTGAAAATTTTCACGAATCCAATACTTTCTTCTTGTAAAGATAGAAGAAAGTAAAAATGAGTTATACAGATTAGCTGTATTTGAAATTTTTTAGGTTCCATATATCTTTGAACTTTCATGGTATATCCATTTACATTATTCTAGTATATACACTGACCCAACCCTACTTTGCATAATTTTTTATAAAGTGTTAGTATTCTTTTAGTAACGGTTTTTTTTAATAATGCAATTATTAATTCATATATTTATTGTACGGAACCCTCTGTGCGCGAGTAATACTCGCACTTGACAGTTTATTTATTGTTTATGTCATTACATAGGTATGTGAAATCATTTGAAATCAGTAACCATTTAATGCCATTGCATATATTTATTTTATCTACAGCGTGTAGCTAGAGTTGTACTTCTGGGTAATCTTTTAGGATGCAATTGATATATATTTTTTTTTTTTTTAACTTTTAAAAAAGCAATACTGAATGATTAAAAAAAAGGCTTTGTCTTATTCAAAGAAACAAGCTTCAAAACCCGATGTATATTAATTTAAGGATATTTATTTTAAGAAACTATTTAATTTTAAATTTAATAATTATGTTAAATTTACATTATATAACAATTAGTATAATATATATTCTGCGATAATTTATTTTTACTTTTATAGCATATTTCTGTTACGTAATTTTTTTCACTTTTAATCTGCACTAATAACTAATTCATTATTTTATTGTTGAAACCATTTCAAAGATAATCACCGTGGCCTTCGATTTTCAATGCATAATTAGGGTGTTCTTTGAGGGTGTAATTTGCTTTCTCAATAATTAGTAAAAGTGTAGATTTTTTACAATTCCATTTGATATAATGATGTAAGCTGCAGAATCATTTCTGTGAGTGATAATTTTCATTTGGTAAGAGAAACTTTTATTTTATTAGTAGTTATTACCTCATTAGAAGAAAAAGTTAAATTAAAATATGAGTAATATTACCAGAAAATTCATAATTGATTGTGCAGATGTACCTTATATTATAATACGAGCAAAAATTGTGTGTGTGTACGTAAATTTTATCTTGAAAACGGCTCTAACGATTTTGATTAAATTTTCTATTTTACCATTTTCGGGCACGAGAAGACCTTCGGGCTACGTCTCATATTCTAGAAAATTCGATTAGTGGTTCATTGTGGGTCATAATGGGTGAGGGTTAAGCGAATTATATCTAAAAAACGGCTCAATCGATTTTGACTAAATTTTGTATCCAACCGTTTTCGGGCACGAGAAGACTATTAGGTAGGTCACGTGTTCAAGAAAATGGAATTAGTGGGTCATTTTTGGGTCACTATGGGTCACGTCAATTTTATCTAAAAAACCGCTCTAATGATTTCGACTTTTTTGTATTTTATCGTTTTGGATTACGAGAAGAGCATTGGGATAAGTCACATGTTAGAGAAAATTCGAGTAGTGGGCCAAGCTAATTTTATCTAGAAAACGGCTTTAACAATTTTGATTAAATTTTGTATTCTATAGTTTTCAGGCTTGAGAAGACCATTGGGCTAAGTCGCATGATAAAGAAAATTCGATTAGTGTGTCATTTGGGTCACAATGGGTCAAGGTCAAGCTAATTGTATCTAAAAAATGGCTCAAACGATTTTGACCAAATTTTGTATTTTACCGTTTCCGGGCACGAGAAGATCATTGCGCTAGGTCAAATGTTCGAGAAATTTTGATTAGTGGGTCATTTTTGTGTCACTACGGGCCAAGCTAATTTTATCTAGAAAGCGGCTCTAACAATTTTGAATAAATTTTGTTTTCTATCGTTTTCGGGATAGATAAGACTATTGGGTTAGGTCGCATGTTCTAGAAAATGTGATTAGTGGGTCATTTTGGGTAACTATGAGTCCGGGTCAAGCTAATTATATCTAAAAAAAACCTCAAACGATATTGACAAAATTTTGTATGATACATCTTTCGGACCCGACAAGATCATTTGGCTTGATCACATTTTCGAAATTTCGATTAATTTGTCATTTTTGCGTAACTGCGGGTCATGCTAAATTTATCTAAAAACAATTCTAACGATTTCGGCCAGATTTTGTATCCTATCGTTTTGGATTACAACAAGACCACTGGGCTGGATCACATGTTAAAATTTCATTAGTGGGTCATTTTTGAGTCACTGTGGGTCAAGCTAATTTTATCTAGAAAACGGCTTAAATGATTTTCACTAAATTTTGCCTCTTACCGTTTTGATTACCAGAAGACCATGCAGCTAGTCCCATGTTCGAGCAGATTTGAATAGTGAGTCATTTTGGGTCACAATGGGTCAGGGTCAAGTTAATTGTATCTAAAAACTTTTCAAACGATTTTGACAAAATTTTGTATTATACCATTTCCGGGACGAGAAGATCATTGGGCTAGGTCACATGGTCGAGAAAATTAGATTAGTGGGTCATTTTGGGGTCATTGCGAATCAAGCTATTTTTATTCATAAAAAAGCTTAAGCGATTTGACTAAATTTTGTATCCAACCGTTTTTAATTACGAAAAAACTATTGAGCTAAGTCACACGTTCGAGCAAATTTGATTAATGGGTCATTTTGGGACATTACGGCTCAATGTCACGAAGCTGCGAAGATGGCGATATTTTCCGAAATATTGGCGAAATTTGGCTGAAAAATCGACTTAAGATTACGAATGCGAAAACACATACTTGGGGCCAAATGGAAGAATGCCGCCAAATTTGGCTATATTTGGCGAAAAAATGAGTCTTTCAGAATGTGAAGGAATTTTTAAAAAAATTCTTATACATGGACTCAAGATACATGGTTGAACCAATCAGAGTCGAGCTGAAAGTGTAATTCAGATTGATGTTCTTTTGTTGTAAATGTGTAAACAATACGTTTATACAATAACATGCTTTATAACAATAATACAATGAGAATATTACATTGAATTGAAGACAAAGTAATTTTGACCGAGCATAGCTCGATCATCACCGCTTGTTATGTCATGTATTAAATAAAAATTTTAAAATGATTTAAAATAAAAATGAAATTTCTTACCAGAAAAAAATTACTAAATTTTACAAATAAAAAAAAGCTCATGCTTTTGGTAAATTAGTATTATTTACGTCTTTTCAGCCTAGAGTTTCACATGTAAACCTTTCCTGTATATAATTACTGATACAACGTTAGGAATTGGTACAGATATCCCCGTAATACCACTATCAGACATGATTTAAACATTTGATCCTTTATGAATATATATATTAAAAAAATTCTTTTTTTTTTTTTTTTTTTTGAAAAAAATGTATAATATTCATAATGACATTATTGGCTTGAGTCTCGCAGTAATACGATGTCTCCAAGCACAGCAATAGAAAAAGACATGCTCATTCAACTTTGTTTGAAGAAAACACCTACTTTTTAGTTCTTGTTTCTTTTTTATGATTAACTTACGTTTATTTTAAACTTCTTGTTATTTTTTATTTGATAAAAATAATAATAACTTATTTCATCTTAGTCAAAGTGCTCCTTGTAACAACAACTCAACAATAAAACATTTATGTCTATGACTGAAAAATGCCTTTTAAACTTCTTCATAACTGTTTTGAATAATTGAACATTTTTAGTATTTTAACGTTAGTCTTCTTTTATATACTATACTTAATATACACACACACACATACATATATATGTTACGAAACAATTTAATGGGTGTAGTTGAAATATCACATTGTGCTTTTTACGTATTACTGGAGTCACACCACATTTTAATCAGCCGTTGGTGATGTTGTAAGCAATCCTACCATTTATCACAAGCATTGCTAGCGGAGGTATCAACTCTGTGAAAATATAGCAGTTGTAGAGCGATGATAATATTGGTATAGTCCAATCAAACACTTATTAATTCATTATGAAAACAAGGCAGCGTGAGTGGCGAAAAAAGGCGTATGAAGAAATATGGGGTTTTCCCAATTAAACACATAGAAACGTAGTCATAGAACAACTGTTTATTCCATCAGAACACACCAACACTGAACAATTCCCGCAGATGAGAAATCAGAGCATTCCACTCGAGCATAAACTAGTTACTCATGCTAAATAGATGTTAATTTATGAAATGAATATTCTACATGGCTAAGGACACCGGGTAACAGGTTATGTAAACAATCACAGCACAAAAATCTCTCATTCTGAGCTCATGCTCTCGCTATTTATGAGAATGCGCGGAGGAATTCCGATTGAAATGAAAAATTCAAGCTAAACCAACGAAAATCACGAACGAGCCTCGAAGTGAAACTGGGATCCGACACTCAGCCAATGGAGAGCGATCAAGAAACGTCACAGGAAAGAATCCCAGCGCCGCTAATGGAATGATTTCGATGTGAATAGGTTGTCTCCCAGCTGGCGGGAAACAGATATGAAATAGAATAAAAAAGTAAAAATGGCTTTGATAAACATTCGAAAAATAAGTAACTGCGTTCAGAACTTTACAGTTTGGTAGACGATAAAAATTAATGTAAGGATTAAAAGTTTAGATTACGTTTTGGAATAAATCTATTACTAAGATACGCGTTTTAATAATAGAGGAATTTAGCTAGAAATGAATAATAGAGCGTATTAAAAAAAAAAGGAAATAATGAATATGCCGGCAATTTAGAATAATTTAAATGAATAGTAAAAGGTAAAATTTTTATATAACATTATCCCCCCTCCCTAAAAACCGGTGAACTGGTGGCTCTGTGACCC
Source organism: Maratus speciosus (assembly GCA_963932465.1). Lineage (NCBI taxonomy): Eukaryota > Metazoa > Arthropoda > Arachnida > Araneae > Salticidae > Maratus > Maratus speciosus. Next base: position 295,538,018 of record OZ010791.1, read on the forward strand.
ACAAGTTCATTGGAGAAAAGCATGAACTCGGATTACAATAGTGTTACCCGGTAGTCTGAAATTTTTCTCCAATTTTGTCAAAAACCAAATCAATAAGTTACTGCTTAAACGCGAAACTGTGGGAATTGTTTTTTTTTTATTACAAAGATAATATAAACATTTCTCCAACATGGAGTAAATTATATTCTAAATAATCTCCTCTTGTTTTACTAACAACTTATTACTTACAATATTAACAGATATTGACAATATTAAAATTGTTTAGGAGTTTTCTTAGGAATTTTCATTCTTTCCACATCACGATTAAACATTAGTTTAATCTCTATAACTTAAACTTCATAACGTAGAAATTTTCCATACAATTCACAAGTTATATAAATAAAAGGAAAAACATGAATATAATAAATTTAAAATTTATGTACAAAAATTTCAACTGAGTATCAATCTCCTACAGATTTTTAACTGGGATGATTATATTGTCCTGATACTATGCTATAGTCCATTGAAATTCAATTATTGCTCATTTTTGACACAAGAAAAACTGTCAAAAAACCTAGTGCCATATGCACTCTATAGTATTGTATTGTTATGATAATAGCGGTACCATACTATTACCATTTTTCCATAAATTCTCTAGTAAGTATTTTACTTTCATTATGTTCAGATGTTATCACAATATTTAATGTATGAGTATTCTCAGATATCTCATATATTGATTTCATTTATCATAACACTTATTTTTCTTTATTACCTCTCTTTTATCTCAATATTCAATAATAAATTATCTATACTTTCTATCACACAAGAGCTAGCAATAGTAAATTTAATTCAATAATAACAATAACTCAAATTTTCATCAATAATTTCAAAGTCATATTTTAATTCATCACTTCAGTAAATAATAATAAGAGATTATTGCACTCAATGACATTGGCTGGGTAAAAAGTTACATAGCATAAAAAGTAATCTCCTATCAATACAGATGCAATAAGGAATGAAATTATACCAAGTCAAAATAAAAATAAAAAAAATTCTGAAATTCTCCAGCAATATCATTGAAACAAAATCTTAACAGGTGTTTTTTGATATGTGTCGAAATATTTCGTTCATTTCCTACATGGTTACGCAATCAGTAAAAAATAAATAAATAAGTAAGTAAGCAAGAGAAAAACAAGTTGTGATTGAAATCCAGGAAACCTGCATAATCAACAATTATTCGCATAAATTCTATAATGTTTTAGTATTAATAATTACACTGATCTGCATATTGAAACTTTTTTTTGATGATTAAAAATGAATAGGTGATTTTAGATTAAAAATTTAAAGCTGATTTCAAAAGTAAAGTCGAAATTTGCGTATCACGTCAGGATTTTTTACAAATTAACAATTTGTAAATTTATAAAAACATATGATTTTTTAACTTTCACTTATATAAATTTATAAAAAAAAATTATTATTCAAAGGTAAATAATTAATACAGACTAGGATATGTATTAAAAATTAATGTATGAAAAATTAAAGTATAGACATAATAATTATACTTACAATATATTTAAATATGGACAAATTTGATTAATATTAAAAAAATCAATTAGTTTGAGAAAAATTCCTTTTAGTTGCTTTTCGTCCACTAGCACAAAGATCTCTCTTTAACATCCAGCAGTAATCTGCCATCATATTTTTATTCCACTTGCCTTGGTACCGTTTTTCCATATCTTTGATGTCTTGGTGAAACCTTTCACCGTGTTCCTCACTCACTGCTCCGAGATTTTCGGGAAAGAATTCGATATGTGCATGTAAAAAGTGTATTTTTATACTCATGTTGCAACCAAGTAATCTCAATTTTTCTAACATATCTGCAACTATAATTTTGTAATTTGGGTCTTTCTTATTTCCTAAAAAGTTCTCCACTACACATTTAAAGCTCAGCCATGCTTCCTTTTCACAATCATTCATTGTTTTTTCAAATTCACTATCTGTCAGTAATTTTCGTATCTGAGGCCCAACAAAAATACCTTCTTTAAGCTTAGCATCAGTAATAGAAGGGAATTTGCTGCAAATATATTTAAAACATTCATTTTCTTTATTTAGGGCTTTCACAAATTGTTTCATTATCCCTAATTTGATATGCAGAGGTGGAAGCAAAACATTTTTAGGATTGACTAAGGGATCTTTAATTACATTTTTTGTTCCAGGGGATAATGATATTCTTGATGGCCAATCTTTCTTTTCCCAATGATTTTTTTTATCCCGACTGTCCCACTCACACAGAAAACATGGGAATTTTGTGTATCCTGATTGTTGTCCAAGTAGCATTCCAATCACTTTTAAATCACCACATAACAACCATTCATGATCTTTATATTTGACCTGGTCTAGCAAAAGTTCAAGATTTTCATATGTTTCCTTTAAATGAACTGAGTAGGCTATAGGTATTGATGCATATTGGTTTCCATTATGCAACAAAACCCCTTTTAAACTTGTCTTGGAGGAATCAATAAAAAATCTCCATTCTGATGCATTATAAAGGATACCGTAAAAATTCATTATTTCCTTTATGTTATTGCAATATACTAAATTATCCTTTTCAGAAAAGTATGGAACAAGTTCTTTTTCACGATGCCTGTACCAAGAGAATTGTGTCTCTGGTAATAATAAGTTCTTAGATTTAAGCCGAGAACCAAGAAGTTCAGCTTTTATTTTTGGCAAATTTAAATCGCGCACCAAATCATTGAGTTCATGCTGATTAAATAAAATTGGAGCTTTATCATTTACTTCTGGTTTATAGACATCTTGTTCTTGATTTTCATCATCTTCTGAATTATTTGGTTCATTTATGCTTTCCAAATTGGTTGGAGGAGAAGGAACAGGAAGACTTTCATTATGCAATATAGGTCTTATTGCAGAAGGCAAGTTAGGATATATAATTCCTTTTTTATTTTTCGAACTATACCCATGAACATTAGCTAAGCAAAAATAACAATCGTCATGATGATTTCTAGTTTCTCTCAATACCATGGGAATAGCAAAAGGCATACATTTCTTTTTGCCTTTCAACCAAAGTCGTAATCCTTCAACACATGTTCTACACACTTTATGAGGGGCCCATGTCTTATCTTGGTCACCCAGTCTCACACCAAAATAAGCATAATAAGCATTTTTAACAAAATCTGTAATATCCTGCCTTTGATTTACTACAGTATAATTTCCACAAATGTAACAAAATATATCTGTATCATTTACACATTTACGTGAAGCCATTATTCAATTAAAGAAGATGTGAAATATATCACATATTTCAAATCGAAAGAAACAGACGTGAATAAACAAAGAAATTTATTGTTGTTAAAACCTATGCATTAGATCAAACATTGTTTGGTGCTGCCACCTAGCAAGTATTAATTTAGATATTTTTTACAAAATTAAATTTATGGATTTCGCTTTTTCTTTTTAATTTTACATAAATAATTTTTTTTATTATTATTAAATCATATTAATAAATAATTTCAGCTTCCTAAATACAGTTTCTCATTTATTTAAATTAATGTAATGTATATACATATGGAATCAATTCCTAAAAAATTTGGTGGCGCCATCTAGTATTACTATTATAAAGTAATTTATGATTTAAGAATAAAATTAATTAAAAATAATATTTGTAAAAAAAGTGTACGTGGTGTGCAAAAATGCTTTACATTTTTGAAATCAGCATAAAAAACACTTTCAGAAAAATATATATTTATATGATCATCAAAATGCATGCTGATCAGTGTTATAGTTTAATATTTAAATTTTTTTAAGTTATTTTAATCCAGTTAATATTTATTCATAGTTTACATGTAAATTTAAATTTTATTTAATATTCTAATCTAATTCAGTTCAATATAAGAAATCTTTAACTCAAATCAATTCATTTACGACCGCGTAAACAACTAATTCAAGTAAAATTTCAGCAGCAATGTTCTCGTGGATCCTTCGAGAACACACTGTTATATAGAAAAGCATTGATTGATTAATTTATAATTTATTTAGTTACTTTTTATTAACTTATGACTATTTAATATTAGGCTAGGGCTTTAACATTAGTTTGTTGTGAATTCTCATGGGATAATTTTAATTGATCTGGTGAAAAGTAGGGGCGTAATTTAGATACATGGACAACATCCGTATTTCTATTTTGACTTTGCCTATCAATTCGAACATTTACAAGAGATAATTTGTTAAGAATTTGATAGGGAAACAAGTTTTTACTGGTCCTTAAGAATAATTAAAATTATATACTTTTTTTTTTGTCGAAATCCCAGTAAAAGATTCGGTCAATCCCATTTTATCCCACTGAATTTAGTTAAAGTATAAGAAATTGGGGAAAAACTAACCTTAACCAGAAATTCTACTCAATAAAAACATAGAAACTTAGGTATAACAGTTATATATATTTTTTTAATTTAACAATTTTTTATAATTCATAAATACATTTTAAAAATTTAAATTGTATGCTAGCTTAATTTAATTTACAAAATTTAATGAAATTTTAAATTATAATTTATCTGACAAAATTCTAGCACAAGTTTCGCTAATTCCATCCTTTCTTACTGAATTATGTAAATTATAAGAAACTGGGAATTAACATTAACTGCAACCAGAAATTCTATCAAACAAAACTATAATTTTTTAATTTATCTTTAAAATATACAGCTTTAAACAATAAATGAAATGTACACTATTTAAAATAAGCACTCAATCCATTAACAATTAAATGTCAAATATTATGACTAGGTTGTTGTTGTTCACTAGGAGGAGGAACATAAGATTGCATAGGTTCAACATTAAAAATACAAGTCCTCTCCCAGTGGAAAGCATCCTGTATACCTCTGTTCATACACATTCGACATGATCGACTAGGATACTTATTTTGAATATGACTAGTAGGTAATTTAGGGCTAACAAATCTAGAATTTTGAGCATTAAGAGGGTTTTGTGGCCGAAAATTAGAATTTGTTCCTTGAAAATTCTGGTTTGGGCGAACCCAATGTCTAGGAGCCTGGTTATTAAACTGGAAAGATCCATGATTTTGAGAATTATTCCTAACATTATGGTTGTTTACATGAGAGGTGGGAATGACTACTAGTTGTTTAGGCCATTCTGTACCAATTTATGGTGCTCTCTGGAGGGTTAATAATCATATAATTCTGGCTTCAAATCATCCGTCAAACCTTGGACTATGATGGTTTCACATAAATGAAGTTGTCTACCAATCTCAATCTTTTTTCTGAAATAACTCTCTAATTCATTAAGATCATTTAGCTCCATAGAAGCAAAATAAGAAAATCTAGGAACTTGTACTTTTATAAATTTTTCTGAAAGAATTTCAACTATCTCACTGAAAGTAGTACACTCTAGACACACATTAATGAACACTTTTAAAGCTTCTCCCTTCAAAAATTTAGAGATATTTTGCATTTTCCATGTTTCATCTTTTTTATCAGAACTGCATGCTTGGTCAAAATGTTTCAGCCAGGATTGTATATCCATCTCTGACCCTGGGTCAAAAGAGACGATATTTACTTCACTTTCACTCTGTTTATCACTAGAGTTTTTAACAAATCCCGATCGCATTAACATAAAAGAGGAGGGACAATTCATTAACACATGGATTCATTGTATAATCATAATAAATACTGTAAATAAACTTTAAATAAAATAACAAATGTAAATATTTTCTTTTCTAATAAATAATAACAGAAATACATCAAATGTAAATAAGGAAATATGGTGAAATATAAAATAAACAAATAAAATAATAAATAAGTCTTTCAAAACTTACGACCTTGGAATGATTTTTTTTTCTTTATAGACGCACATTCAGGTAAAGATGCAGAATATCAAATCGTCGTTACCAAGTGTCATCGAAGGTTTCGATTGATTTCACAATCGAAAAAACACTTTTTTTTTTTTTTTTTTTTTTTTTTTTAAGGTCTTTTTTTAGAAGTGTAAAGTAGAGTAGGTCGACATTATCCTACGCCGGCTTCTTGTTACGTACGAAACAATTTAACGGGTGTAGTTGAAATATCACATTAGTGATGGGCGATAACGAGATGTTTTTCTCGATTTTCTCGATTGTATGGACATCTCGATATTTTCCGATTGTATAAATTTTTTCTCGATGACTACAGTTTGCAAATTTCTTTTATAAATCATATATTATGTATTGTATACGTCATACATTTATCAAGAATAGTCTGCGGGTGAACTGGAATGAGTCGATGTTAATAAAGACTAGGTGACTTCGACCGCTAGCGGGCCCCTCCTTTAATTGGGGCACCTAATTTATACGTAATCTTGTAATATGAAATCACGAACAGATTACCCGCTATATACGGCACTGATATATGATAGCAGGCGGGTGTGGTGTGCACGCACTACAAAATCTTGTAAAAAATATAATATCGAAACGAATGAACGTCGGACCAGATCTCTTGGGGGAGGGGTCAAAGCGAGCGGAGGGGCACAGCAGCTGCATAATATGATTAAGTCGTCACAGGTCTTTAGGCCTTTCCAACCATATGTCACATGAGAATTCTGGATCTGAATTTATAAAAATGCCCTCCCCGTGGGGGGGAGGGGTGCGGGAGGTGGATAACATGAGTAAGTGGTCATAAGCCTTTCCAACAATATGTCACATGAGGGGTCTCGGCTAAATTTAGAAAAACACCCCCGTGAGGGAAAAGTGGGGGGGGGGCGGTCACCGGAGGTGCATTACATCAATAAGTAGTCACAGACCTTTCCAACGATATCTCACATGTGGGGTCTTGGCTAAATTTGGAAAAGTGTCCCCCCCGGGGGGTTCAAAATGGGGGGGATGGACACCGGAGGGGCATAACATCAATAAGTAGTCACAGACCTTTCCAACGATATCTCACATGAGGGGTCTTGGTTAAATTTGAAAAAGTGTCCCCCGGGAGGGGCAAATTGGGGGAGACTGTCACCGGAGGTGCATTACATCAATAAATAGTCACAGACCTTTCCAACGATATCTCACATGAGGGGTCTTGGCTAAATTTGGAAAAGTGCCCCCCCCGGGGGGGGGGCAAAGTGGTGGTGGGGACACCGTAGGTACATAACATCAATAAGTAGTCACAGACCTTTCCAACGATATCTCACACGAGGTGTCTTGACTAAATTTGAAAAAGTGTCCCCCAGGGGGGGCAAAGAGTGGGGGGACTGTCACCGGAAGTGCATAACATCAATAAGTAGTCACAGACCTTTTCAACGATATCTCATAAGAGGGGTACTGACTAAATTTGGAAAAGTGTCCTTCGGGGGGGGCAAAGTGGGGGGCGGTCACCGGAAGTGCATAGCACTAATAAGTAGTCACAAACCTTTCTAACGTTATGTCACATGAGGGGTCTTGGCTAAATTTGGAAAAGTGTCCTGAAATTTCATATATTATAAATAATATTTAGCGGAGGGCTCCATAAAAAAATCCGATCTAAAATGATAAGAGCGGAAAAAACTACCCTCGCAGTGGGGCCCAAATTGGGGAGGGGAGGAAGAAAGTCTCATAATATGAAAGAGTCATACGAGAGCTTACCGATGACATATCACATGACTGGTCCAAAAAAAGTTTGAAAATTGCTCCCCCTCTCTCCCCCCGTGGGCCCACTCTTTCACCCCGGAATTCACACAGCCGCCACTTTAAAATTTTTATGTTCAATAAATAATATTTACCGGAAGACTGCATAAAAAACCCATATTTAAAGTGATATTTAAATTTATTATAGAAATCGGCTACGGTTTTAAAAATTTGTTCGTCCCTTCCCACCCCCCTTTGGGCGAAGAAAGGTTCATAGTATGAAAGAGTGGTCAAAGGGCTTTTCGATTATATGCCACAGGAAGGCTTCGGTAAAATTTTTAAAATTGCACCCCATGAGTGCACTCTCACGTCCTCCTCCCTCGAAATCACCCGACCCACCTTCCTCTTTGAAAATTTTATATTTAATAAATAATTTTTATCGGAGGCTTCCAGGTATGTGACATCTTGGTAGGGCTAAAATAAGAGAAACTTTGAAAATTAGGGCTTCATTTCACAGCTCATTGTCATGCCTTTTTCTCTATCTCGTCCCTTGGTACTCTCGATAAATTTTCTTACTTTTCTTCGCTGCCGAGGACGAGAGAAATCCTCGAAAAGCTTCTCATAGCGAAATGTTGAAAAGCGCGAGAGAAATCCTCGAAAGGTTTTTCATTGGGAGATTTCGAAAAGGACGAGAGTAACAAGCGAGAGGCTTCCCATCGAGAAAGGTTGAAAAGGGCGAGAGGACACTCTCGAGAGACTTCCCATCCCGAAAGGTTTAAAACCGCGAGAGAACCAACCATCGAGCAGATTCCCATCTGGAAGCGTCGAAATGCTGGAAAAATCATCGAGATGAGATTTGCCGAAATGCGAGATGGAAATGAAGCTTTCAGAGTCAAACTTACCGCATTTCTGGTTTAAGTCATAATTTCTCAAAGGAGTCCATCTGCTTATCCAATCTCTTTTTAGCTCACAGGCTATCTAACCCTGAGAGCTAATGTACCCGTCGGTTCTGTGTGTATGCATGTACTGTACGTACGTATGTATGTACGTAACGCGATAACTCTTGATTAAAATGTACGATTTGCTTCAATTTTTTTTATGTTCATTCTGATAAGGCGTTCCGCTGTTTAGTTTTGACGGTTCATTGGTTAAGGATAAAGGGAGAGAGGGGGGCTAGTCCCCCCTCTCGTTAATTTAGATAAATAGGTTTTTCATGCAGAATTCTTCGATTTGCTCCAAATTTCGTATACTGGTTTATTATGTTAAGGAGCTTCCCTGATTAAACTTGGAGGTTCATTAGTTAAGTATGAAGGGGGAAAGGGGGGTAGACCCCTCCTTAATTTAGATAAATGGGTTTTTCATGCAGAATTATTCGATTTGCTCCAAATTTGGTATACCGGTTCATTATGTTAAGAAGTTGCCTTGATTAGATTTGGAGGTTTACGGGTTAAGTATAAAGGGGGAGAAGGGGGCTAGACCCCCCCCCTTAATTTAGATAAATGGGCTTTTCATGCAGAATTATTTGATTTGCTCATAATTTGGTATACCGGTTTATTATGTTAAGGAGCTTCCCTGATTAAACTTGGAAGTTCATTGGTTAAGGATAAAGGGGGAGGAGGGGGGGGCTGGTCCGCCCCCCCTTAATTTAGATAAATGGGTTTTTCATGCAGAATTATTCGATTTGTTCCAAATTTGGTATACCGGTTTATTACGTTAAGAAGTTGCCTTGATTTGATTTGGAGGTTTACGGGTTAAGTATAAAGGGGGAGAAGGGGGCTGGTCCCCCCTTAATTTAGATAAATGGGCCTTTCATGCAGAATTATTTGATTTGCTCAAAATTTGGTATACCGGTTTATTATGTTAAGGAGCCTCCCTGATTAAATTTGGACGTTCATTGGTTAAGGATAAAGGGGGAGAAGAGGGGCTGGTCCCCCACTTAATTTAGATAAATGGGTTTTTCATGCAGAATTACTCAATTTGTTCCAAATTTGGTATACCGGTTTATTATGTTAAGGAGCTTCCCTGATTAAACTTGGAGGTTCATTAGTTAAGTATAAAGGGGGGAAAGGGGGGTAGACCCTCTCCTTAATTTAGATAAATGGGTTTTTCATGCAGAATTATTCGATTTGTTCCAAATTTGGGATACCGGTTTATTATGTTAAGAAGCTGCCTTGATTAGATTTGGAGGTTTATGGGTTAAGTATAAAGGGGAGGGGCTAGTCTCCCCTTAATTTAGATAAAAGGGTTTTTCATGCAGAATTATTGCATTTGCTTCAAATTTAATATACCGATTTATTCCGATATGTCGCTTCCTTCATTAGATTTGGAGGTTCATTGGTTAAGTATACAAGGGCGAAAAGGGGGCAAGTCCCCTCCCCTTAATTTAGATAAATGGATTTTCTTGGAGAATTATTTAATTTACTTTAATTTTTTTTCTATGTTTGTTCTGATAAGGAGCTTTCCTGATTAGATTTGAAGGTTCATTAGTTAAGTATAAAAGGGTTAAAGGGGTTAGACCACCCTTAATTTAGCGATATGTTTCTTTTTTTCATGCAGAGTTATCTGATTTGCTTCAAATTTGATATACTGATTTATTATAGTTAAGGAGTTTCCTTGATTAGATTTGGAGGTTCATTGGTTAAGTATAAAAGGGGCAAACGAGGGATATTTCCCTTCATTTATTTTTTGAGGGACATTATTCTTTGAAATAACAGTATAATATACAGTTAGTGTTAATAACCTGTGAGCTCAATGCCATCAGTTTAACTGGCACTTATCATTTTATTGCTATTAACCGATGTGGGTTATGAAGCATAGTGGTTTATGTATTCAGTTCTGTATAGTCCTAGTTTCAAACTTTACTGTTAAATTTAGTGTCATTTTGCCCCGAATTTTCAATGTTTCTCTTATTTTAGCTCTGCCAAGCTGCCCCATACCTGGAGACTCAGATAAATACTATTTATTAAATATAAAAAGTTCAAAGAGTAAGGTGAGTGAATTCTGGGGTGCGCGAGAGTGACAAAGGGAGGGGGGTGGGCGGGTAATTTTCAAACTTTTACCAAACCTCTCCTTGACATATCATCGGAAAGTCCTTTCACCACTCTTTCATATTATGAACCTTTCTCCTCCCAGAGTTGAATTCCGGAAGGGGTTCGGGGTGGGGGGGGGGGGGAAGCGGTGCGGGTGTGACTTTTTTTTTTAATTGTAGAGATTTCTACAATAAATATCATTAAATGAGGTTTTTTAATGGAGCTCTCCGATAAATATTATTTATTAAATATAAAATTTTAAAAGTGGGGCTGCGTGATTTCCGGGTATATTCTAGGATAAAAGAGGGAACCCACGTGGGAGGGGTAGATTTCAAACTTTTTTTGGACCAGTCATTTGATCTATCATCGGAAAGTTTTCGGTTATCATCGCAAAGTTACTCTTTCATATTATGAACCTTTCTTCTTCCTTCCTTAGTCTGGCGGCCCGAGAGAGGCACTTTTCGAACTTTTTTGAAATCGTAGCGTTTTTAAACATTTTAGATCGGATTTTTTTTACGGAGCCCTCCGATAAATAATTTTTAATATATGAAAATTTCAAAGAGAAAGATGGGTAGGGTATATTTCGGGGGGGGGGGGGGCACGATAATTGGAATCCTGGGAGTTGGGACTCTTTTCTATCTTTTGTCGGCACCCCTCATGTGATATATCATTGGAAAGCTCTGTGACTACTATTTCATTTTATATATCGCCCGCGCCCCTCCCCTTACTTTGCCCCCGAGCGGAGGTACTTTACTAAATTTAGCCGACACCCCTCATGTGCCATAACGTTGGAAAATCCTGTGACCACTTATTCATATTATGCACTTTCCTTGCCCCTCCCTCCTACTTTGCTCCCCGCGGGAGTTCGTTTAATGTATTCCAGTCGAAGACTTTATAAAAATGGGGAAATTAAAGATCCAATCTCAAATGACGTAGAAAAATCAATAAAAAATTTTGATCCCTTTTATCATCCTTTAGTTCATATTTCTGCCACTAGGGGGTGCTTTTGATTCTTATTTCTTTGGCCATTTTGGTGCTAATTGCCGAAAAATTCTAATTTTTGTTACTTAAACTCTCCTTACCGCTTCATAGCTACTCGCGTTTTTTCAGCTTTTTTCAACCAGGGGGCACCCTTACAAGACTTTTCCAGTTTTATGGCTCCTTTATAGTTTCCCTTTGGTTTGTTGTTTTTTTATTCCATCTGTTTTCAGTTACCCTATATTTAATAAAATAAGCCTTATATATATGTAAAAACAATGATTTCAATGATCGATTCTAGAACATCTCCTTTGTAGATTCTCGAAAGTAATCGATGACTGCATCGATTGTGTATATTACGATAACGATTTTTTTCGATTGGTAAATTTTCGAGAATCGCCCATCACTAAGCCCTATCACTACTATGAAATTGTCGGCCAGAATAATAGCTAAGTTTTCCAATAACTGTTTTTAGCTTTTCTCGTTATAATCGATTGTAAAACATCTCGATTGTAGATTCTATGAATTAATCGATGGCTGTATCGATTGTGAGTTTTTACGATGACGATTTTTCTCGATTGTTGAATTCTCGAGAATCGCCCATCACTATATCACATCGTGCTTATTACGTATTACTGGAGTCATACCACATTTTAATCAGCCGTTGGTGATGTTGTAAGCCATCCTACCACTTAGCACAAGCACTGCTAGCGGAGGTATCAACAAAGTGAAAATATAGCAGCTGTAGAGCGATGATAATATTGGTATAGTCCAATCAAACACTTATTATTTCATTAAGAAAACAAGGCAGCGTGAGTGGCGAAAAAAGGCGTATGAATAAATATGGGGTTTTCCCAATTAAACACATAGAAACGTAGTCATAGAACAACTGTTTATTCCATCAGAACACACCAACACTGAACAATTCCCGCAGATGAGAAATCAGAGCATTCCACTCGAGCATAAACTAGTTACTCATGCTAAATAGATGTTAATTTATGAAATGAATATTCTACATGGCTAAGGACACCGGGTAACAGGTTATGTAAACAATCACAGCACAAAAATCTCTCATTCTGAGCTCATGCTCTCGCTATTTATGAGAATGCGCGGATGAATTCCGATTGAAATGAAAAATTCAAGCTAAACCAACGAAAATCACGAACGAGCCTCGAAATGAAACTGGGATCCGACACTCAGCCAATGGAGAGCGATCAAGAAACGTCACAGGAAAGAATCCCAGCACCGCTAATGGAATGATTTCGATGTGAATAGGTTGTCTCCCAGCTGGCGGGAAAAAGATATGAAATAGAATAAAAAAGTAAAAATGGCTTTGATAAACATTCGAAAAATAAGTAACTGCGTTCAGAACTTTACAGTTTGGTAGACGATAAAAATTAATGAAGGGATTAAAAGTTTAGATTACGTTTTGGAATAAATCTATTATTAAGATACGCGTTTTAAAAATAGAGGAATTTAGCTAAAAATAAATAATAGAGCGTATTAAAAAAAAAGGACATAATGAATATGCCGGCAATTTAGAATAATTTAAATGAATAGTAAAAGGTAAAATTTTTATATAACATATATATATATATATATATATTTGTCATTTTTAATCCTAACATAAACTATTTTATATCTTTTCTTTTATTATTTATAATTATATTTACTCTTATATAATTTAGACTACTGTTAGACTTCTTCTTCTTTTATGGCACCCTAAGTTTTAGAAATACAGCTACTGTCATACAGGGCGTAAAGTTGACGTGAGTTAGGAAGCTTATGAAATGCCCAAACTGATCAACTGTTCAACTTAGAGAACAAGTAAATATTCTGAAATTGTTTCCTTACCTTTAATTATTTAGATAGTATCGATATATATTTATTTTTTATTTATCGTTTGTGTGTTTGACAAAATTCCGTTTGAAACACCAAACAATTCAGCATTGTTTAACCCCCGGTGGTACGTTTATAAAAAAACATAATTTTAATTCCCAACTGCCACATTGGCACCAGAATTTTGGTAAGAAAATATTCTGTTTGTTAGATGTGTGAAATATATTTTTTTATTCTTTACTAATATATATATTTTTTTTTCATGTTCTGGTGTCATTCATTAATTTCAACACTTTAGTAATGGAATTGTTTGCACCTGAAAGAGTTAACAATATCAGTGGTCGAAGCATGTATGAAAACTTTAATTGTTACGACCAGTTTTCCAAATCAATAATGTTCAAGATAAATTATTTAACATATGCTTTAGAAACATATTATGAAGATTTTTTTTCATAATCGTGATAGGAACAATAAAATTTTCGCAGTGCGCTGCGTTGCCTGCAATACATTTACCCGTCCATTTCACAATAATTTTATAGATATAACAGTTGTTTTAAAAAACCAAATAAAAATTAGAAATAATAAAGTTATTACTCCAGAAACAGTCCGAAAGTTTGAACAAATGATATTACGGATAAAAAGTGGGGAAGGATTGTACTTTGTGCCAATATATTAAGAAAAAGAAACAACGTATAAAGGCACAAATAAAATGTGTTTAAAAGCATACAGCTGTTTCAAAACCTCTAAGGTTTCTTCATCAGTGCTTAAAATAAAAGTTAAATTAAAACTAAAACATTGTGTAAAAAGGAGGGGGGGAGAGGTGGACAGAGAGTCAGAAAAGCGTACCTTTCAGCTCTACTGCCAACGGTGAAATGTGACATACGGCTGACAAACAGTTACGGAGTTGATCTCACGCGCATATTCAGGGAGACCAATCAAAATACCCAATTGCTCTGGAAGAGTCCAAACTTAGAAGGAGAAAAAAAGGGGGGGGAGGGAGTGGAGAGAATCATAGAAAATTAAACCATACCTTTGAAAAATTGGGCGTACTGGATAAATCATTAACTAAACTGTTTGAATTTTTCCATATGTGGTAAGCCTCCCAGAAGTCCAGATCATAGATTGAAGTACATTTCTGTATTATGGAGGCTTCGGAAAATTTAAAATTATGGTTGTTGGACCAGCAGTGGTTGGCAATAGCGGAACGTTTAATATCACAATTTTTAACGCAAGTTTTATGCTCCCCCAAACGGATCTTAAAGGCACGCTTCGTTTGACCAATGTACATTTTGTTGCATTCGCAAGATATCCTGTAAATACCGCAATTTGAAAAACTGTCAATTGGATGTTTCAGATTTGTGAATTGAATTTTATTAAAAGGAGTATAAACTACTTTAAAGTCAAATTTTGACAAGATTTTAGAAATTTGATGGCTTATTTTCGGAAAATATGGGAGTATAATTAAATTTTCATTACCGACAGTATTAGCCCTGGATTTTGTACGTTTACTTAGTTTGTTATGAATGGAATCGATGATTTCAGCTGTAAAACCTCGATCAATGGCAATAGATTTAATGTAGTCTAATTCTGTTTTTAGTAAACTGTCGGAAGAACAAATATTTAAAGCACTGTAAACATAACTGTTAAAGGCAGCCAACTTTTGATTAGGTGGATGGGATGAAAGGCTGTGTGGGGGTAAGGATACTGCGAATAATTTACGGTAAACAGTAGTGTGAAACAAATTATTTTCGCGGAAAACCATAACATCAAGAAAGGGCAAACGACTGTTATTTTCGAGTTCGAAAGTGAACTGAATATGTTCATCTATAGAATTCATAATATTAAGAATATTAGTAAGATTAAGATCATCAGAGTTCAATAATGCAAAGCAGTCATCGACATAGCGGATGTAAAATGGAAAGGATAAAATCTTGAAAAGGTTTGATTCGTAATAGTGCATGTAAATGTCACTGAGGATGAGGCTGAGGGGGGAGCCCATGGAGAAACCATCAGTCATGCAATAAAAATTACCATTAAAAATGAATGTGTTTTGCGATAAACAAATGCTAGTAAGATGTATAAGCTCATCAATTTCGTAATATGAATAATGAAATTCTTTTAGGCGTAATTTAAGACATTACGAATCAAACCTTTTCAAGATTTTATCCTTTCCATTTTACATCCGCTATGTCGATGACTGCTTTGCATTATTGAACTCTGATCTTAATCTTACTAATATTCTCGATATTATGAATTCTATAGATGAACATATTCAGTTCACTTTCGAACTCGAAAATAACAGTCGTTTGCCCTTTCTTGATGTTATGGTTTTCCGCGAAAATAATTTCTTCCACACTACTGTTTACCGTAAACCATTCGCAGTATCCTTACCCCCACATCGCCTTTCATCCCATCCACCTAATCAAAAGTTGGCTGCCTTTAACAGTTATGTTTACAGGGCTTTAAATATTTGTTCTTCCGACAGTTTACTAAAAACAGAATTAGACTACATTAAATCTATTGCCATTGATCGAGGTTTTACAGCTGAAATCGTCGATTCCATTCATAACAAACTAAGTAAACGTACAAAATCCAGGGCTAATACTGTCGGTAATGAAAATTTAATTATACTCCCATATTTTCCGAAAATAAGCCATCAAATTTCTAAAATCTTGTCAAAATTTGACTTTAAAGTAGTTTATACTCCTTTTAATAAAATTCAATTTACAAATCTGAAACATCCAATTGACAGTTTTTCAAATTGGGGTATTTACAGGATATCTTGCGAATGCAACAAAATGTACATTGGTCAAACGAAGCGTGCCTTTAAGATCCGTTTGGGGGAGCATAAAACTTGCGTTAAAAATTGTGATATTAAACGTTCCGCTATTGCCAACCACTGCTGGTCCAACAACCATAATTTTAAATTTTCCGAAGCCTCCATAATACAGAAATGTACTTCAATCTATGATCTGGACTTCTGGGAGGCTTACCACATATGGAAAAATTCAAACAGTTTAGTTAATGATTTATCCAGTACGCCCAATTTTTCAAAGGTATGGTTTAATTTTCTATGATTCTCTCCACTCCCTCCACCCCCCCTTTTTCTCCTTCTAAGTTTGGACTCTTCCAGAGCAATTGGGTATTTTGATTGGTCTCCCTGAATATGCGCGTGAGATCAACTCGTAACTGTTTGTCAGCCGTATGTCACATTTCACCGTTGGCAGTAGAGCTGAAAGGTACGCTTTTCTGACTCTCTGTCCACCTCTCCCCCCCTCCTTTTTACACAATGTTTTAGTTTTAATTTAACTTTTATTTTAAGCACTGATGAAGAAACCTTAGAGGTTTTGAAACAGCTGTATGCTTTTAAACACATTTTATTTGTGCCTTTATACGTTGTTTCTTTTTGTTAATATTACGGATGTTTCTGTGATGCATTTAATTACTTTAAATAAAAATATCAGACACAAATAATTGGCGTCTAATATTCTGGTGCATATTTTATAAAAGACTATACTTCATTGTTTAGCAGAGAACCGTTGAGTTGTTTGTTGCTTTAACCAAAATTCTCAAAATCTTTAATAGTGACATAAACTCAACGACACCATTAAGTGAAGCTATTGTGATTTTTATGTCGATCTAGAGTAAAGTTGTTGCCTTGCATAAAATGAAAATAAAAACAAATTTCTTAAAGAGAAACGGAGACGGAGACAGAAGTGGTGTTTGGGCGCCACTTTTATGACCCTCCAGATGCTTTTATTAAAATACTTCGGCAATGTTCTTTTTCAAAATATGTAATCGGAGTAAGAGACACTTGCTAATATGCTGTAAAATCTTGAAGGACTTACTTTAATGAATTTTAAAACTGCTTAGTTTCAGTTTTCATTTTTTCTTATACTGTACTCTAATTTTTATAATTTTTTTAAGAAAGTGAAAATAATCATTTGCACAAATTTGCTAAACTTTAATTTCTTTACGAAATAATTGAAAAAAAAAATTGACACATTACTTGAATGGTTTTTATTACATCGCTGAAATATTTATTATTATAATTACTATTATTAATTTGAATCTTTGGTTTTCTCTTAATTCATTATACTTTTTTTTTATCTTCAGTTGTCTTTAATTAAAATTCAATTAAATTTCATTTTTATTGCTTTGAATTAAAGTGGTGAAAAATGTGATAAAATAAATAAATAAAAATATGAAATAATAAAGAGATTTCTCCGAAAACAGTTTGAAATTTTGCACAAATGAAATTTATGATGTTTCTGTGGTGCATTTAATTACTTAAAAATAAATGTCTCAGGCACAAATAATCTACGCCTAGTATTCAAAATCATATTTTATAAAACACTGTACTCAATTCAAAGACTATACTCATTCATTATCAAAGAACTGTTCAGTGGTTTGTTTCTTTTCGTTTAAAATTCCCAAAATATTTAATAGTGACATAAACTCAACGACATCCTTAAGTGAAGCTATTTTGATTTTTATGTTGATCTAGAATAAAGTTGTTGCCTTGCATAAAATGAAAATAAAGACAAGTTTCTTAAAGAGAAGCAGAGACGGAGACAGAAGTATGGTGTTTGGGCGTCACATTTATGACTGTCCAGATGATTTTATTAAAACACTTCGCCAGTGTTCTTTTTCAAAACATGTTTTCGATCGAAGAAAAAGACACTTGATAACATGCGATAAAATTTTAAAGGACTTACTTTAATGAATTTTAAAACTGCTTAGCTTCCGTTTTCGCTTTTTTTTTATACTTTCCTCAACATGCAAAATTTAATATATTCAGGAAATAATCGAAAAAAAAGAGTTTTTGGCACATTACTTGAAAGGTTTTTATTATATCAGTGAAACGCTTTATTATTACAATTACTATTATTAATTTGAATCTTTGGTGTCTAATATCTTATTTCTCCCGAATATTTGAACTTTCTATACAAATAAAAATTATTCTGAAACTTTCAATTAATTTTAGATCTTCAGTTGCTTTGAATTAAATTTCAATTAAGTTTAACTTTCATTCATTGAATTAAATTTCAATTAAGTTTAACTTTCATTTATTGAATTAAATTTCAATTAAGTTTAACTTTCATTGCTTTGAATTAAAGCGTTGAAAAATGTGAAATAGCTGTAATGAAAAAAGATTTACCTAAAAGAAGTTGTAAAATTTCACACATAATATTAACACTACTTTGCTTTTAGCGATTAACATAAAGAAATAATACACAAATAATCAGCATCTTATATTCAAAAGTCTTTTTTATTACAGATTATACATCAGCTATAGCAAACGTTTGTTCAGTGGTTTGTTGCTTTAACCAAAATTCTCAAAATATTCAATAGTACCATAAACTCAACGACCGCATTAAGTGGAGTTATTTTGATTTTTATGTCGATCTAGAGTAAAGTTGTTTCCTTGCATAAAATAAAAATAAAAACAAGTTTCTTAAAGAAAAGCGGAGGTGGAGACAGAAGTGGTGTTTGGGCGCCACTTTTTATGACCCATCAGATGATTTTATTATAACACTTCGCCAATGTTCTCTTTCAAAATATGTTTTCAATCGAACTTGGTAACATGCTATAAAATTTTAAATGACTTACTTTGATGAATTTTAAAACTACTTAGCTTCTCTTCTCGTTTTTTTTTTCTTTTTTCTTTTTTTTCTTTTTTCTTTTCTTTTTTTTTTTTTAAATACTGTACTCATTTTATTTTTCTAAATCTTTTAAGAAATTGAAAATAATCTTGTACACAAAATTGTAAATTTGTTTTTCCTCAACATGTAAAATTTAATTTCTTTAGGAAATAATAATAAAAAAAAGAGTTTTTCGCACATTACTTGAAAGGTTTTTATTATATCAGTGAAACGCTTTATTATTACAATTACTATTATTTATTTGAATCTTTGGTGCCTAATATCTTATTTCTCCCAAATATTTGAATTTTGTATAAAAATAAAAATTATTCTGAAATTTTCACTTAGTTTTAGAATTTCAGTTGCTTTGAATTACATTTCAATTAAATTTAGCTTTTATTGCTTAATCGTTGAAAAATATAAAATAGCTCTAATAATAAAAGATTTCCCTAAATAAATTTGTAAAATTTCGCACGGAATATTAACGCTGCTTTGCTTTTAGAGATTAAAATCAAGAAATAATACACAAATAATCAGCATCTTATTTTCAAGTCTTTTTTATTACAGATTATACATAATTTATATCAAACGTCTGTTCAGTGATTTGTTGCTTTAACCAAACTTCCCAAAATCTTTAATAGTGACATAAGCTCTACGAATCCATTAAGTGAAGTTATTTTGATTTTTATGTCGATCTAGAGTAAAGTTGTTACCTTGCATAAAATAAAAATAAAAACAAGTTTCTTAAAGAAAAGTGGAGACGGAGACAGAAGTGGTGTCTGGGCGCCACTTTTATGACCCTCCAGATACTTTTATTAAAACACTTCGCCAATGTTCTTTTTCAAAATATGTTTTCGATCGAAGTAAGAGACACTTGCTAACATGCTGTAAATTTTTGAAGGACTTGCTTTAATGAATTTTAAAACAGCTTAGTTTCGCTTTTAATTTTTTTTCTTAAATTGTACTCAAATGTTTATAATTTTTTTAAAAAACGAAAAACAATCATTTACCCAATGTTTTTTCTCTCAACATATAAAATTTAACATTTTTTATGAAAGAATAAAAAGAAAGTTTTTTGCACATTACTTGAAAGGTGTTTATTAAATCAGTGAAACGCTTTATTATTACAATCACTATTGTTAATTTGAATCTTTGGTTTTCTCTTAATTCATTATGCTTTATTTTTTTTTAAATAAAGGTTTTTTGTAATGTTTTATATCTTCGACAAATTACTGTCTAACATTTTATTTCCCCCGAATATTTTATGTTTTAAAATAAAAATTCGTCTGAAACTCTCACTTAATTTTAGATATCCAGTTGCTTTGAATTAAATTTCAATTAAATTGAAATTTTATTGTTTTGAATTAAAGCGTTGAAAAATGTGAAATAGCTCTAACAAAAAAAAAAAAAAAAATTCCCTAAAAGAATTTATAAAATTTTACACATAATATTAACGTTACTTAGCTTTTAGCGGTTAAAATCAAGAAAGAATACAGAAATAATCAGCATCTTACATTCAAAATCTTTTTATTACAGACTATAGATAATGTTTAGCAAAAGGCTGTTCAGTGATTTGTTTCTGTGATCAAATTTTTAAATCATTAATAGTCACCAAAATTATGAAACTATTCCGATTTTTATATCGATTTATACTAAAGTTGTTGTCTTGAAAAAAAAAAAAAAACAAAAAAAAAACAAGTATTGAAATAAAATTAAAAACGGAGAGAAAAGTGGTGTTCAGGTCGTTCCTGTTATGACCTTCATAAGCTTTTATGAAAAAAATGCACTAATGTATTATTTCAAAATATTTTTGATAGATCTAGAGGGCACATGCTAACATGCTAAGAAATTTCTAAGTATTGCTCGAATGAATTTTAAAATTACTTAATTTCTGTTTTCTTTTTGGTTACACTGTACTCAATTTTTTTTCATCTTTAAAAATAGAGAAAATACTCATTTACATAAACTTGATTTAATTCAGCACATATAATGATTAAATAAATTTAATTTCTTTCAGAAATAAGTGAAATAATATTTTTGGTACTTTTTATGAAAGGTTTCTATTGTAACAGTTAAATGACTTACAATCTGTATTACCATTGTTAATTTGAATATATTTTTTTTTCTTTTATCTCATTGTGTTTTTTTTTTTTTTTTTTTTTTTGTAAAAGGTTGTTTAATTCTTTATATCTTCGACCAAATGTTCAAGATCTTATTGCTTCAGAAGATTTACTCAATGTTTAACAAAATAGAATATTTTTAAGCACTCAATTAATATTTGATGTTCAATTGCTTTGAACTAATCTTCAATTACTTTAAATTAATGTGTTTAAAAATGTGAAATATTTTTAATAATAATATATTTCCCTTAAAGACCTTACACAATTTCACGCATAGTGTTTACGCTACTTTGCTTTTAGCGATTAACACTACAAGCGCCAAGAGCAGTCAATTTGACTGCTAACAAATATGTATATCTCGATATAAACTAGAAATTTTTTAAAAAAGAGTTAAATATATATATATATATATATATATACACGCAAATAATGAACAAATGGTAAAATTGTAATAGATGAACAAAATATGAACATAGGAAAACAGTATGTAAAATAAAAATCTATGAATAACCCACAGAATCATCAGAGGTGCTTGTTGGTTAATTCATAGTGAAGATGCGTTATTTCATCCAATTTTGTCGGCATTAAGCCTAAAATGAAAAAAATTAGCACCTAATAGCGCATCATAAAATAAAATAAAATAAAATACCAAGAGATCTAAAGAAAGATACACCTCACACAGGATATTAAAAATATAAGAGCACAATACCTAAATTACATAGAAGGATCCAAAACATTATAATGTTGATTCGCGAAGTTAAAGCATTTAAGGATGCAAACAGATTAGGTTAGTACTATTAGAATATGTGGTCATGAGTTGATGAGAATCAGAACATTATTGCCATCATGCCATCTGGTGTGAAAAAGGAAAACTTTATTGTAATTCGGTTTATTAAAAAGAAATGTTAAGTGTTGCCATCTATACCCATAAAACGGAAATGAAATTAATTTAAGAAATTAAGAAATGATTAATATTAACATTTATTTAAAGTAGAATGAAAAAATAGGAATAAACTTAATAAGTACTGAGTAAATATAAAGTAATTGGTTAATTCATATATATATATATATATATATATCCCACAAAAATAAGTTAAAAAGATAAGTTAAAGAGCTTTAAATAAAAAATCTGATGTACATTTTTTAATAAAACTTTAGTGACATTTCTCGCGCTTCTAGCGTTAGAATAAAGAAAAGGTACATAAATAATTGGCATCTGATATTGAAAACCTTTTGCTATTGCAGACTATACATAAACTATTTGCAAACGGCCGTTCAATTATTTGTTTCTCTGATAAATTTTTCAAAAATCACAAAAATTCAATAACCACACTAAATGAAACCACTCCGTTTTTTATATCGACCTAAAGTAAAGTTTTGCCTTGAATGAAAAACAAGTTTTCAAAAGAAAATTGAAGATGGAGACAGAAGTGGTGCTCAGGGCTTGCCTTTTATGACCGTTCATGCTTTTTATAAAACACTATGCCAATGCATTGTTTCAAAATATTTTCGGTCGTTGTAAAGGACACTTTGTAACATGCTATAAAATTTCCTAAAGGCTTGTTTAATGAATTTTAAATGTACTTAATTTCGGTTTTCTTTTTTGTTATAGTGCTCTTAACTTTTTATGAATCCTTTAAGAAAGTAAAAATAATCATTTACATAAACTTATCTTTATTCAATATGAATAATGATTGAATAAAATTTAATTTCTTTAAGAAGTTATTGAAACAAATGTTTTTTACACATTTCTTTATGATTAATATATAGGTATTATATATATATACCTATACTTCTATTATATAGGTAAAACGCTCTGTTATTATTATTGCTATTGTTAATTTGAATTTTTGTTTTCTCATATTCACTGTGATTTATTAGGTGCGTTCGTAATTATACAGGGTGATTAAAAAATATGAGAAAAAATTTAAGAGGTGATAGTATACACCCAAACAAACATTTTGTATCAAAGAATGCATGGTCGAAAACTTAACGTAAAAAAGTTAGAGGGCGCCAAAAGTTATGTTCTTATACGAGGCAAAAACACACAATGAAAGATTAAGTTAAGTTACGAAAACAAATTTAATGGCATTTGCAAATAGCATTGGCAATAAGTGCTCAAAACATTGACCGGCAGCTGTTATGCACGCAGTACAACAGCGAAGAACAGATTGGCGAATTTTCTGAAACACACCAGGCACCACCGCGCTCGCCAGATCTTTCATGTCTCGATTTTTTTTTTGTAGGGACAGCTAAACGCTCTTGTGTATGAGACTCCCATTGAATCTGCAGAAGAACTTGTCGCCAAGCTTTCGGGGAAGTTCGCGATATGCCTGGTGTGTTTCAGAAAATTCGCCAATCTGTTCTTCGCCGTTGTACTGCGTGCATAACAGCTGCCGGTCAATGTTTTGAGCACTTATTGTAATCAAATGCAATTAAATTTGTTTCGTAACTTAACTTAATCGTTCATTGCGTGTTTTTGCCTCGTATAAGAACATAACTTTTGGCGCCCTCTAACTTTTTTACGTTTAGTTTTCGACCATGCATTCTTTGATACAAAATGTTTGTTTGGGTGTGTACTATCACCTCTTAAAATTTTTCCCATCTTTTTTTAATCACCCTGTATAAATACGTATGCACCTATAGTCGTTGTCTGGTCCGTCTGTCTGTTTGTTCGTCTGCTCGCGTATAACAACGAAAAAACTACTCAACCGAATGGTTTGAAACTTAATGTATATATATAATCGTTTCAGAATTTCGTTGCGTCATTTCAAATTTCATAAAAATCGAATCAAAAATCAAAAAGATATTAATAAAAGTTTTCTTCATACTATTATCCTATCATACGAAATTAATTCAATTATATGCCATGATAGGTAATGATTCGAGGTTGCCATAGTGATTACGTGCAATTTAAAATGGACCCCTATTATTTCCGTATTACTGATTTTAATATATACAATCGTAATAAATTTTTTATTCATGCATTTTTGCATAAGAGTGCAGTAGCTATTGCACCAAGATCTGAATATTTATAAAACTCGTTGCAGTATGAACGTACCCCATTTGCCACATTTGACGTACAATTTTCAACTTGTTTTTTTATTTTTTAGTAAAGGGTTTTTTAATATTTTATATCTTCTACCAAATAATTTCTAATATCTTACTTCTGCGTCAGACATTTATGTAACCTTTTCAACAAACACCCATTTTTCATGTCCCTTTTTCAACATTGTTTAAAAATAAAAATATTCTCAAACTGTCAGTAAATTTTAGATTTTCAATTCTTTTGAATTAAACTTCAATTCAATACAGCTTTAATTGCTTTGAATTAAAGCTTTGAAATATGTGAAACAGTTCTAAGAATTAAACATTTCCCCAAAGATTTTTCAAAATTTCGCACATAATATTAACGCTACTTTACTTTTAGCGATTAAAATAGAGAAAAAATACTCAAATAATCAGCATCTGATATTCAAAAGTCTCTTTTCATACACACTATTCATAATTTTTTAGCAAACGGCTGTTGAGTGGTTAGTTTCTCTGATCAGATTTTCAAAAATCATTAATAATCACAAATGTTCTACAACCTCACCAAATGACACTATTCCTATTTTTATATCGATGTACAGTAAAGTTGTTGTCTTGGAATAAAAACAAATTTTCAAAGAAAATTGAAGATAGAGTGAAAATTGTTGCTCAGGGCGTTCCTTTTACGACTTTCCAGATGCGTTTAATAAAACGCTTTGCCAATGAAGTGTTTTAAATTATTTTCGACCGATGTAAAGAATACTTGATAACATGCTATAAAATTTTGAAAGATCTTTAAGGATTTTTAAAACTGCTAATTTTGGTAAACTTTTATGAATCTTTTAGAAAAATAAGATAATCATTTATATAAACTTGATTTTATCCAATAGATATAACGACTGTTAAATAAAATTTAATTTAATTTGGAAGTAATGGAAGATGTTGCTTGTATTTCTTGAAATGCCTCTATGATAGTATAATTTTTACGGTTCCGTACTAAAAACTTAACCATTATAAGATCACTCCTGTGTCTGTCTGTCACAGCCATTTTACTCGTAAACTATGGGACATAGGAAGTTCAAATTGGGGGAAGTAATAAAGACTATGGACTCACATATTTACATATTATTAAACATTCAGAAATATATTTAGGAAAAAGGAAGAGGGGCTAATTAAGTTACTTGAAAAAAAAATCTTTTTTATGCCTCCCCCCCCCCCCGCGCTCTATTTCCAAATCTACTGAAACTAAAATTATGAAAAAATTAGAGGTAGTAAACATTTATTTAAACCTTGCAAAAAAACTATAGCTATTACCCTAGGTCACACTGTTTTTGAGAAAAGCTTGGTTTTGCGTTACACACAAATTTCGATTTGCGGGCATTCAGTAAAGGTGTCGAGGAGCGCTGAGTGTACCTATAGTAGCAGAAGTATGAAAGCATTGTTTGGTAATGATTTTCAAAAAAAAAATCGTGGGTAATTTGCCGAGATATTAACCTTTAAAGACACGTACGGTTTGGACATGCACTCAATGCACTCAATGCATCATTGGCTTTTAAAGCCGAGATAACAACTTCAAATGATATATTTGTGTAATAAAATTCCCAGTAACAGTATAAAATCAATAATAGTTACATTATTAAAAACAGATTAATTTAATTAGAATTAATCACATAAATACTATGGGATTCGCGACTAGCCTGCATTTAGTGGATCTCTTAATACGCCTCATGTGTCTTTAAATGTTAATTAAAAATCTATCTGGAAAAACACGGCACGGACCAAGGCGACGTTGCAATTTTGAGATCTCCTTTTGAAGCGTGCTTAGCATGATGCAAAGTTTAATCTTAGAACAAGAATTCTGTTTTAGCTGCACTGTAAGAAGAAATAATTATTACTGCTCTTACTTTAGTTTTATGAAGTGCCAAATAAAGTTTAAATATGCACTACTTTTATTGTCAGTACCGAATTATGCTCATCATTAACAGATTAGGATAAGATTAAGAAAAAGAGTTATGCAGAATAGCAATATTTTGTATTATTTAGGCTTTATATCTCTTTGAACTTTTTTATGGTATACCCATTCATACTTTTCTATAACCAACCTTATGTTGTATAGTTTTTTTTACAAATTCTTATTATACTTTTAGCTATGATTTTTTAAATTATATATTTAATAATTCACATATTTATTGTACGGAACCATCTGAGCGAGAGTAATACTCGCACTTGACCGTTTATTTATACTGCTATTAGAAACAGAGTAGGTATCATCTGCAATCATCGAAAAATGGTGTTAGAATTTTATTAAAAGAAGCTCAACCAAAAAAAGGAAACACGGTTTCTTATTCTATTTTATTATTACTTTTTATTATTTATAATTTTTATACACATACTGCGTTTTATTCTTTGGTAAAGCTTAGTTCAGTGGTTTGTATTTTAAACTAAGCTCTTACTATAGTAGAAATTTGAGTTTTGTATAATGTTAAAATTGTCGCCAAATTTTCGAGTAATTTGAAAGTTACATCCATTTTTTGAATAAAATTGTTAAAATAAAATTTTATCTGAAAGAGCTTCGAATGCTTCACAGATTATGAACGATTTTCAGAAACTTTAGATGAAAATCAAAGTTGATGTAATATTGAAATAATAACACTGAAGAATTAACATGTATGGGAAAGAAGAAAGCTTTGGGATTGGCACATCTGACTAGTTTAACCTTCCGTCTACCAGACGGGTCCATTGGACCCGACAGCAATATTTAATGTAAATTTTTCTCATGAAAAATAGCATTCAAAGTTTCGCGATTACATGACTTTTCCTGCAATTGTCTCCTCTATGTATATGCAATTGCGATTAAAATTTTGTTCGAAATTTTTTACCTATTTTTAATTTGTTTCATCGTTTACCACGCGGGTCCATTGGACCCAACATTAAAACAAACGTAATATACTGTTGCTTTCTTTTTCTAGGGTTGCCATAAATCATGAGGAGGAACAGGGTTACCATAATTGGCTGTTTATCGCCCATTTGGCGATGGATTTTTAACGCCAATCTCGCCAAATTTGGCGACTTTATAATGAAGTTTTGAGAACATTCTAGACTGATCTAGTAAACTTCGTGCTCTATATATAAAAGGTTACTTCTGGTTCAGAGAGTCATTTATCAACAGACACAGTTAGTGAGCGAATGGTGTCTATTGATGTTTTTGAGTCTTTTCATTGAAAATAGGACTTGATATTTGAAGACAAGTAATAAGTGTAGTTTGTACGTGCTTTGTTATTTTACAAATATTCATCATTTTCTTATTTCCTAACTTATTTTTTGTTAAAAACTGAATTGAAGATGAACAGAAAAAAAGTATTGACTCAAGAGGAAATTCAAAAAATTATGGAAAATCCGGACGATATAGAATTCGACACCGATGATGAAAATCTGTCGTCTGATGAAGGTGAATTAGATTATGTTGAAATACATAATGAAATTTCTGATTCCTACTCAGAATCTGAGAATGATTCCAATGAAGTAAATGTAGCAACCACAAGTACTTAAAATTCTACTTTTGTTTCCAAAAATAATTCACAGATCTGGTATAAGAATGAAGTTGCCAGACCACAAGGAAGACGTACTGAAATCAATATTTTACGTGAAAAATCTGGACCTTCAAGATTTGCAAATCGTGAAGTGGATTCCATATCATCCTCATTTCTTATCTATTTCCGAAAAAGACTTTTGGAAATTATAGTAAAATGGACAAACGCGGAAGGCAATAGAGTATTCGATAAAGAGTGGAAACCTATAGATATTATAGAACTTAAAAAATTCATCGGACTTTTATTACTTATTGGAGTATATAAATCGAAAAATGAAACAGTAAGCGAACTTTGGAGCATAAAAAATGGAAGACAAATATTTCGGGACATTATGAGTCGCAATAGATTCACAAGTATATTACGTGTCATAAGATTTGATGCTGCTGCTGAGAGGCGTGAAAGAAGATCAACTGATAAATTAGAGACAAGAGAATGCTTTGAATTGTGGAATAGCTATTTACAAGACCCTTATATTCCTAATTGGTCTATGACTGTCGATGAGCAATTAGTTTCTTTTCGTGGAAAATGTCCTTTCCGTCAGTATATGCCATCTAAACCTGGAAAGTATGGATTGAAGTTCTGGGTTATTTGTGACAGCGTAACATCGTATGCTTGGAAACTGGAACTATATACAGGCAAAAATGAAGTAAGAGAATCTCATCAGGGAGAAAATGTAGTTAAAAGATTGACGAAGGAAATTGAAAATTCTGGTCGTAATATTACATGTGATAACTTTTTTACGTCATATGCATTAGCAACACATCTTACTTCAAAAAAATTATCTCTTATTGGAACAATTCGAAAAAATAAACCTGAATTACCCGCTGTGTTCACAAATCCAAAACATCGTTCTGTATATTCTACTTTATTTGGGTTTCAAGAGAAGGCGACCATCATCTCTTACTGTCCCAGAAAAGATAGAATTGTTACTTTGCTAAGCACAATGCATAACACTTATGATATTGACAACAGCTTAGAAAAAAAGCCACAAATAATCCTAGATTATAATAAAACCAAAGGCGGAGTAGATACGATGGACAAAATGGTAAGAGCATATAGTGTGAAACGCATGACACGTCGGTGGCCTTTGATTGTATTTTATAATATGATCGATATAAGTGCGATGAATGCATACATAATATGGTTGTCACTGAATGCTGAATGTGATCCGAAAATGAAAAAAAGGCGGAATTTCATTATTCAACTTGCAGAAGAATTAGTAGGTGAAGGAGGTATCGCCGTCTCAACATCTACTTCAGAACAACTTTACGCAAATAGTTTTGAACCGCCACGAAAAAAATCAAGATGTCATATTTGTCCCTCTAAAAAAGATCGAAAAACACGAACATTATGCAAGAAGTGTACGAAAAATGTTGGCGGAGAACATTCCGTCGTTATTTGTACTTCATGTACAGAATAATTTTATTATGATGAAAAACGTTTTGTAGTCATTATAATATACTATATATATTACTTTCTTACTGTATGTGTTACTTACTTACTCTATTACTATATATATCACTTTTATATATTGTATAAGGTGCATTAATAACAAATATATTCATTGTAGATAAATGGGTGTTTTGTATATTTTGAAATCCTATATATTTTACATATGGGTCCAATGGACCCGAATGGTAGTTCTTGCATATACTTTTTTTTGGTAGTCTGAAGGTTAAGTCTATTCAGAATACAGTTGCTAAATATACAAATAAAAGCAAGTTTTCAACAAAAAGGGAAAACAGAAGTTTTATATAGGGCAGTAACCTGCATATATTTTTAAGTGTCTCGCTAATGTACTCTTTCACTGCCTATTTTCGATTGATGTAAGAGAAATTTCCGAACATGCTGTAAAAAATTAAAAGATATGTTTTAATGCATTTTTAAAATTGCTTAATTTTGTTTAAAATTTTTGCAAATCTTAAAATGAAATAGAATGACCATTTAAAGAATCTTGATATCATTAAAAGCGTATAACGTCTACTGAAGAAAAATTTTGATTTTTCAGAAAACAATGAAATATATTTTTGTTAGCACGTTTCTGAAAATGTCTTCATTAGATTAGGAAAGTATTTTATCATTATTATAAACAGTAAATTAAATCAGATGCGAAAAAAATCTGTATTTAAAATATAGTCTATTCTTGAAATATATATCGCGTGGGATATGACATACCCCGGGTGCGTACGTTTTCTACAATTGTCACCACTTTTTTTTTTAAGAGTAATCTTCAACTTACTTTATCGCATAATTTGTAACAATTGTCTCCCCCTAAATAACGTGACGATTATTATTTGCACTTATTGGTGACAAACCGAAAACCGTTCATACCCTGTTTATGCGCGACTTCCCCTGGGTTAATTACAAATATTAACAATGTGTATCACCGCGTTGCATATCTGCAACATACCCAAAAGTCAATGTTACTTATACGTTAAGCTTTAAAAGGCGATTTTATTTATTTCTGCAATCTTCCAACACATCAGTTAGTATAAATTGTCAATAGAATTCAGAACAGATGGCGAATACGAATTAATTTTTCATGCCATAATTTTATTTACTATTTGAGCAATTTTATATCTTTATGGCTAAAGTGAATTTAGTAAATTTTCTCAAAATAAAAAGGCAAGGGGCAGTCGAATATAATTTTTTTTACTATAGTAATTTCATAAAATTTCTAGTTTTGTATCAGATAATTGGCAATAATTATGAGAAATATCTAATTGTCTACTTATTGCAGTTTAGAAAAAAGATACATTTTAGTCAATATATATATATATATATATATATATATATAATGTAAATGACTTCTTAGAACATAAAAAAAGCCAAGTACATACCAAGAAAAAATCTAATCTAATATTTAAAATAATTGTTTACTATCGACCCTGCTTTATTCTTCAGCAATATGTCGTTCTGTACTTTTTATCTTAACCAAAAT
The DNA here is from genome assembly GCA_963932465.1 of Maratus speciosus. NCBI lineage: Eukaryota > Metazoa > Arthropoda > Arachnida > Araneae > Salticidae > Maratus > Maratus speciosus. Next base: position 295,568,763 of record OZ010791.1, read on the forward strand.
TCCAAAAATATTTAATAGTCACATAAATTGAACGACCTCATTAAGAGAAGCTATGTTGATTTTTATGCCGATCTAGCATAAAGTTGTTTCTTTGATTAAAATAAAAATAAAAACAGGAATCGTTGCAACGGAGACAGAAACGGTGCTTAGGACGTCACTTTTATGACCCTCCAGATGCTTTCAATAAAACACTTCGCTAATATTATTTTTCGAAATATGTTTTGAATCGATGTAAAGGACACTTGCTAACACGCAATAAAATTTTGAAAGACTTTCTTCAATGGATTTCAAGACTCCTTAGTGGCGGTTTTCTTTTTCATTGCATTGTACTCAAGTTTTTTTTAATTTCTTGAGAAAATAAAATAAACATTTTCACAAACTTGATTTAGTTCAAAACGCATAATGCATTTTTATTAAAATTTAGTTTATTTAGAAAGGAAAGAAAATAATGTTTTGGTACATTCATTTCACTATATGGCTTGAAAAGTTTTATTTTATTTACCGATATTATTGTTCACTTAATCTTTTTTAACCACTCTATGCTTTATTTTTGATTAAGGACATTCATTAAATGGTATCTTTGACCAAAATTCCAAGATCTTAAGCACCAGTAGCTTTAAATATTGTTTTGCCCCCAAAATGATCCTCAAACTCTCGGTTACATATACATTAACAAGTTTGAATTAAAATGTTAAAAATATGGAAAATAAAAACTAAACTAAGTGAGTTTGCTAAATTTCCCAAATGATATCGGCGTTACTTCTGCAGTGAAATTAGTGATTTTACATATGTAAATCGAACACAAATGATCTGAAAAAAATCCGTGATCTTAAGCACCAATAGATTTAAGTATTGTTTTGCCACAAAAATTATCCCCAAACTCTCGTTTACACATACATTAAGAAGTTTGAATTAAAATGTCAAAAATATGGAAAATAAAAACGTTAACTAAGTGAGTTTACTAAATTCTCAAATGACACCAGTGTTAATTCTGCTATGAATTTAATGATTTTACATACATAAATCAAACACAATTGATCTGCATCTCATATTTAAAAGATTTTTAATTACCGATTATGCTTCAATCTTTAGTAAAAGAGGTTTAGTAGTTTGTTTCTGTTAAGAAAAGTCGAAAATCCCAAGTATCCCGTCTTAATGTAGACTATTTACAACAAACCATACATGAAATGTAAGATAAACTAACATAGTTGTTCTTACATATGCACCTTTATTATTATGTTATGCACCTTTAGTTATACGGCTCACATCCAACCTAAAGTCCAATTCTTACCACACTTCAGATAACAAATCCGGAGTAATGGAAGCAATAGCCTCTTCAAATCTGTGTCTCAAGTCTGGTAAATCATTAGGTAGCGGCGGAGCGTAGACACGATCTTTTATTAATCCCCGAAAGAAAAAAATGCTTGACGTTATGTCAGGTAATAGTGTACGCTTTTAAATCTTCAGCCCATCAATAACGCTTTTCAGTCATGAGTTCCCCTTTTGTTTATATGGCACGGCAAGTGAGTAACGAACAAAGTAGTACTCGCGCATGCGCTAATCAAAAACTGTTTAAGTTATTCTTTATTTCATTTGGACCTTGAACAAACACTCTACAAAGCTAAGAGTTGATACTACGAGGGTGTATCAATAAGTTTTTGCCCTGACATAGAAATAATTGTGTGAAATTTCTGAAATTGCTACATTGTATTAGTCCTTTTATATATAGTAACCGTGCATAGTAACACATTTCTGCAAACGGTATTTTATGAGGAGAGATGAGGATGTATTCCAGGAGGCGCGATAGTATACCCAAAGGGGGCATTTTTCTAACTTTTGCCGACCCCCACATGTGACACATTGTTCGAAAGGTCTGTGACCACTTATTCATGCTATGCACCTCCCGATTCCATCCCTCCAAATTTGTCCTCCGGGGGCACTTTTCTAAATTCAGCGGACATCACTCAAATTTGGGGGGAGGGGTTCGGGAGGTGCATAGCGTGAATAAGTGGTCACAGGCCTTTCTAACAACATGTCACATATGGGGGACGGCAAAAGTTAGAAAATTACCCCATTTGGGTCTACTATCGCGCCTCCTGGAATACATTCTCCCCCCTCTCTTTGAAATAAGGTTTGTAGAAATGTGTTTCTGTGCAGGGTGACTGCATAGAAAAGGACTAATACAATGTATAAATTTCATAAATTTCACTGAATTATTTCTATCTGAGAGCAAAGACTTATTGATACACACTCGTATTAAAATTTATAACTCGGACATACTTTTATGGACAACCTGTATTATGTGTAACTTTCTAAAACTGTATTGGTACTCATGCAAAAAAAGTTCAATTTTATTTTTTTGATGATTTCGTTCTTTTTAAAGAAACGTAGGTTGGCAACTCTATGCGGCCTGAGTCTGACATAAAGAATCCAAATGCATAACAACCAAATAAATTACCTACACTTGATATTTAGTACTTTTCTTTTTAAACCAAAATTCCAAAAATCTTTAATAGTCACATAAACTCAACGACCCCATTAAGTGAAGCTATGTTGATTTTTATGTCGATCTAATGTAAAGTTGTTGCCTTGATAAAAATAAAATAAAAAATAAGAAAAGGACAAACGGAGACAAAAGTGGTGTTTAGGGAGCCACTTTTATGACCCTCCAGATGGTTTTAATAAAACACTTCGCCAATGTATTTTTCCAAAATAAGTTTTCGATCGATGTAAAGGACACTTGCTTACATGCTATTAAATTCTGAAAGACTTGGTTTAATGAATTTTTAAGCTGCTTAATTCGGAATTTCTCTTTGTTGCACTGTAATCAAATTTTTATGAATCTTTAACGAAAAGAAAATAATGATTTTAACAAACATTATTTTATTCAACAAATAATGCATGATGAATAAATTTAATTTTTTTAATTCAAGAAAATAATGGAAACTATGTTTTAAGAAAATTGTTTCAACTGTCGGTATTAGATTGAGAAAAAAAAATCAATATTATTCCAATATTAATGCAATGCTTTAAAAACTTTGTATTACCTGAATAGACCATGTCTTGCACTAAAAATACGAATTTTTAAATGCAGTTTCTTGCATATTATTGTATAATGATTAATAATTTAGTCTTACTTTATGACTATTTTAGTGATTTCTTTAACCCCTTCTTGGTCGGAGTTCTTTTAAAATTTCCTATCCAAGAAAAGCATTTTTATTCCAGAAAATTAATTCATGTTCTACACTGAATTCGAAAAGGCAAAATATTTTTGTGAGTAAACTCTTTGCTTGGCCTGTTGATGGTCTTGCATTTAACATGCCGTTCAGTGATCTACAGTTTTTCCGGTAGTGTACCCAGATTTTAAATAGAAAAAAAAATGTTCGATACTATATTTATCAAATTATTATTTTTGGAGGTATTTAAGATAAATATCTGCATAAAAATTAAAAATACGTAAAACAGTTTTGGAAAATGGTTTTACGACTATACCGTAGAAAACAGCTTTACAATCTTTCTTGGTCCTCGAGGATTTAAAAAACACATTGAAAACAATTTAGTGCAGATTTTATTGCTTACTTTGAAAAGATAGATACAAAAAATATCTTGAATAATTAGTATACCGAAAGCAGACATTACATAAAATACAAACAAAAATAATAGGACTATAGTTTATACTTCTCTTAACAATGTTCGTAAATACAAAAAAAGGAACAGAAAATATATCGCGACGTTGTAAATAGTGACGGATTCTGTTTCAACAATACAATTTCTCTTCGTCGCATGATAAGCGACTCCGACTGTATGGACACAAACGAGCCTAACGTACGACATGCGATTGAGACTGAGAAGGGGTAAAAAGTTTAACTTTATGATTTATTCCAAGATTTATTTATTTCCAAGATGAATATGTTGCAAAAGTAATTTTTATAAAAGTATACGTATAATTTTAAGTGGTGTTCTATTTTGTTTTACCATAATCTTGTGCATACGTTAAAAAAGGCTCAGGTTTTTGCACAAATATACTCCGTTGAATACCTAATATAATGATAAGTGGATAAAGAATGAGATTAAGTTAAAAATAGAAAACAGGTACATTTTTTTCACATTTAAGGTGACACCTCTCTAAGTTACCGAACTTCATTAAAAAAAGTTAATTTCTTTGATATATAACACTTATGTTTATTGTTTTATTTGAAATGCTTACAGTCTATCAAAATCATATTTTTTTTTATTCTGACGGTGTGTTGTAATCTGTGTTTTAGTTTCAGCTCTCAAACAGTAAGTGTGTATTTAAGTAAATAGAAAGTCTGAATTTAAGTAATTTTAACAAACAAAATATATTTGACTACTGAGACTAAGAAAGGTCCAACATCTAAATCTCAACAGATTAAGAACTTCTTGGGGTGAATATTTCTAATAGATTTTCAGAAGTTGAAACTTCATATGCTGTTTCTGATGAATAAGATTTTCATAAACAATCATTTACGAAAAATGTTCTACATCCAGATGTCACTCTTCTGCTTACATAACACGCAAAAACTACAATTTATGTGATGCTGATAGTGTAATGAACTATCGGTTTAATGGAAACAGTTTACCTTTTGAATATTTTTTTTTTATTTTTAAAAATATGGTTGAAATTTTAAACTCACTGCATTTCAATATTCAACTAAAAGTATATTTTGAAAAAATAGATAGTTTCAACTGCATATTTAATTAAAAATTTTAAAAAGTTTAATTTTTTTTTTATTTTTTAAAAATCCATACTACTTTTATAAATAATATTTTTGCTCAATTTTTCTTTAAGATTTTCAAATGTGTATTACACAAGACTGTGCATGGAATTTCAAATATATCTGATATTACATTTAATATAATTTTTTACTGATGTAATTGTGTTGAAACGATGAATTCTAACGCATCTTTCTACATTCGCACTTAAAAAAAAAAAAAAAAAAAAAAAAAAAAAAAAAAACTGAACGTTAATTCTTTGCGCATATTTATCGCATATATAATAAAGAACATGCATCAAAAATTTAAATCTCTATCTCAAATACAAAAATCCATAGCATTTTTAAAACCTGAAAGTGAAGAAAATATGAAAAAGGAGAAAAAGCCTTCCAAAGTTTTAATTTCGCTTGGTATATTAAAAAAATTTACAATATCTCACGATATAATATCCGTGTGGATAAAAATGAGGTGTCAAAATATACACAATTAAGCAGGCTATCATTTAAATTTTTAATAATAAACATGTATAAAAATTTTAAATCTCTATCTCAAATACAAAAAAACTTCGTATTTTTAAAACCTGAAAGTGACGAGAATATAAACAAGGAGAAAAGCCCTCTAAAGTTTTATTTATTGTGGGTAATTGTGCTAGGTGTATTAACAAAATTTACAATATCTCGCGATATAATATCCGTACAGAAAAAAATGATGTGTCAAAATATTCATAATTAAACAGGCTATAATTTAATATTTTAAAATAACATCGATTTTTTTATCAATTTTGAGATAATCTATCACCTTAAATATTTGTTATTTTCTTGAAATTTTGCAACAACTTTTATAAATTAACGTAAAGAAAAAGTTTGAAAAATGAGCAAAATGATAATTTGAATATAATTTGAATTGGTATTTCTCTGAAAGTTTTTATTTTATTAATGATCGTTTTTTGTTTCATGTTTTAGTAGCCTAAATTATTATTTCTAAAAAAGAATAAGCTAATTATCATTAGTTTTGTAGTAAGACCATTTTTGGTAATTATCAAAAAATGCATTATATTTTCTTAAAATTGCAAAAATGAAATAGAAATTATTTATTTAATAAATGGAATTTTCTTTTTATATACTAATTTATTTAAAATAATCAATATTATACTAATTTTTGCTTAATTTAAATAATGGTTATCAAACTTGTTGATAATCTTTAACGTAAAATAAAAATTATATTTTTAATGAATTGAAAATTCAACACAATTTTTAAAAGGCAAAGAATATATGCATAATATTTAATCAATAATCTAGACCTTTCAGAAATGGTACGTGACATGTACAAAGAAAACGAGATTTCTTCATTAATTAGAAGAAGAAAAAAAAAAACTTCGTAAGTTTTAGCGTTCGAAGAAATATAACTACACGAAGAACCTTTAAAGTCAGTTTTATGTATCTGAAATCGGCTTTTCTTCGTACTTTTCTCCTCGAATGAAGGCAATTCGTGCGCATTGTTACGTTAGAATCGAACGGATGGCAAGAGAGAATTTACGAACATTTGGGCTCATTTTGCCACGCCTTCCCCAGCCACAAATTTTGTGAGCGTTAATTAAAATCGGAACAAATCACCGATCTGTTCAGGAATGCTCCAGTAACGAGGTGAAATATGCTGTCGGGAAGGCAGATGAGGTGTGGAACACATGGTTTATGGGAAAAGATTCTTCTCTTTCACGTCCGCACCTCGTTATTTGAGAGACTACATCGTAAAAGGAATTTAATTCATTTCGAGTTCTCTAAGAGTTATTTCATGTTATGCATGTTTTTATTTGTTACTAGCTTCCACACAAAATAAGAAAACGTACTGATTTACACTTAAAATGTCATATAAATATTTATTAAATACCTTTAAAAAAATTTACGGCATTGATTTTCGTTTCGTTCTCAAAATCTACTATAATAAATAAATAAATAAATAAATAAAAATAGACCGATTTATTAAGGTGTACATGCACATGCAAATTTCATTTTCAATTTAAGTCAAATAATAAATGAATTTTGAACCTTATAAATAAATCAAAACAACAACAAAAAGAAAAATATTACAAAATAATCTAAACAATATACCCAATCCTCTATACGGTTTTTCTACTACGCAAACTCCAACGCAAGTTACTAGTAGTCAATTTACAACAAAAATTCGAAGTGAATATTTTATTATCTAATAAAAATAATTTCTACGAATTCCATGATTCAAAAAGAATGGTAAAAAATATAGCACAACTACTGATAACTAAAGCAATAACTCCTCCAATTTTCCTTGGGATTTGTTGTAAAATAGCATATGCAAATAAAAAATGTCACTTATGTTGAATATGAAATAGGCGTAACTAAAGGAAAAGAAGAAAAAAAATTTCTACATTTATAAAAAATATACTGACTCGCCCGGTGTTGCCCAGGCCCATGGCATAATAGCCATAAATGAATCTCAAATTTGTGTGGTTTTATATTTTTAACTTTATTTTGTCTGAGTTTCATATTTTTAAATTAAAAAATCGCGAATAAAATATTGATTTTTTAGTGGTAAGCGCACGTAAGAAGATATTTTTTTGTTTTTTCAAGCAGAGTCGTTTCATAGGTTTCAAATAATAGTTAATGTTGCACGAACTCTTCGAAATTATTATTAGTTATAAATAAAGATCGCCTGAAACAGGTTTTTAAGAACAAAACCGAAAATGAAACCGAATTTCTGTAATCCTCATATTTTCAGCCGAAAACGAAAACGGAAACGAAAAAGTCCAGAATTTTTTAAAAGTAATACATGCATACATAAATATACATAATTATTAATTAATTATACGTGTAAATATACGTGTAGCCCATGTTGACTGTGTGCCTCTGACCAGAACTTTTTATTTTCTTATAAAATACAATGTAATTAGTTCAGGAACTATTCAAAATGGTTTTCTAACTATACGAATTTCATCTAATTGAAAAATGTTTTATGTATGCTTACCCCGATTCATCTTTTATAATGATTTTTGAAAATGATCATCTGCTGTTATACTAGAACTTTCACAAAGAGTATTCGAAACACTTCCGTAGTTTCAAACAAAAAAAAAAAATTCTTTTACTCTTAAGTCTGTAGCTTTTAATGAACATGCGAAAAGCGTCCTTAAATTTTAATCATATATTCATTTCTTGCTTTATAATTAGTACTCAAGTCTTGCGTGAGCATGACTGATAATTATAAACAGTGAAGTTCATATAAATAAATAAAGATTGTCGCATTTCAGCTGATACAGCTCAAATCAAATGAGAAATGTTGATTATTCCCGAAGGAAGATAAGAGATTTTTTGGAATACGTATAGTTTCGGTCGAGTTTTGGTCCAGACGAATTTTCGGCAGCATTTTCGCAAAACTCAGATTTTGGGCAGAAAACAAAAACGAAACCGAATTTTTGGTCGATTTCTAGTTACAAATATAATGGTTTTATAGCCTGCGTAGAAAGTTCGTGGAAAAAAGCATTGAAAACTTTAGTAGAAGGACTTGAAGAAGTTATTATTAATAAATGCTTGGTTCAAATTTCAGTAATAGTATTTCACCTTTCGTTACAAAATGTTAATTTTCACAAAATTATAATAAATTTCGCAACCTATTCAAAAGCTTACAGATTTTCGCATGTTATATAAAATACACTGTAAAGAAAGACAGACGTTTCTTAATTTACGAAAATGTACTATAATCACGAACGAAAATATACAATAACCTCTTTCGAGACACCCAAGATTCTGAAAAGCGTTTTTTTTTTTTTTTTTAATCTTTAGAAACCTCACAAAAGAATTTATCTTTGAAATTTAAAGAAGAACATATTTTTATTAGCTGCCCGTAATTTTCGAAAACGTTTCCGAGTAGCTTTTACCGTGCGTTAATCAGTTCTTTCTGCCCGAAAAACCGCTTTTCCTGAAGCTATGAGGTCTCAAGTAAATATTTTAATTTTCTGGAAACATGTTTAACTGAAAAACATGTTGAATTAAATCATTAACTTTAACATTAAAATTAACATATTTCTGTTACAATTGCATGCGCAATTTCAGTTATGCAGCTGAAAATGTTTAGTTGAGGTCTCTTAGCATCCGAAAAACTGATTTTCCGGGTAGAGAGAACTGATTAATGATTGTAAAAGCTACTCGAAAACGTTTCTGCAAATTACGGGCAGCTAATAAAAATTTATTTGTATAAATTATTTTTTAAATTTAAAAAATAAATCGTCTTTTGAGGATTCTAAAGATAAAGGAACGCCTTCTGGAATATTGGGTGACTTGGAACCGGTTATCGAACATTTTCGTTCGTGATTATAATAAAATTTCGTAGTTTAAGAAACATCTGTCTTTTTTGCAGTGTATGCGTTCGCTGACTGTGATAAATAAAACAAAGGAAAATTGATATTTAGCGATATAAATGGTTTAAAATAACTAGTACGTGAGAGGAGGAAGCAATTCAACGTAAAAAATATAAATAAACATAGATTTCTTGTCGTTCAAAGTCGGTGTATAATTTTCGTGATAAGATACTGATATTTCGCTGTAAAAAGCATTGTTTTTATTCTATTCTTTTTTTTTTTTTTTTTTTTTTTTTTTTTTTCAAGATGGCTAGAATATATGGGAATTTTTTTTAAATTCGAAATGGTTATTTCCCTTTATATGTTATAATTTCTGAACCAAATTTCTGAATTATAAATATATTTTTCTGAGGACTGTGCGTAATTTTATTGTTAAAATATTGATATTTAGGTTTAAAAATCAGGGTTTACACGCAACTATTTATTTTCATTATTATCTGTTATACTTCCCATATATGTGTTTTTCTTTTATAGATTTTTGATTACAAAACCTAAATGTTTGTTTTCAAATTGGGAAATTCCGTGTTATGGGTTTTTTTATTTTCTATTATTTTATCTAAAGGCGATAGTTCCTTTTATTAAAGCTTTTTTAAATTTATATGTTTTGTCTTTTCAATTTGTACATTTATCCCAATCTATCGTCATACTCCAAGTCAGATTCATAGTAGGCACATGTTCAATATATAAGCACCTTTTTTTTAATACTGTAGCAGAATTGTGTCTAAGTCACTAAAGACAAAAAAAAAAAAAAAAAAAAAAAAAAATGATATGCGTTCTTATAAAAATCTCAAATGATAAAGTTGTTAAATTTCTATAATTCAGTTTATAATAGCAGCCTAGAAATTAACATGAATTACACTTTCAAGAATTATTGAAATTAAACCAATGACAAGAAATAGCTTAGACCAGCAAAAATATTAAATCATAATTTTAGATACAAAAAAGTAACTGTGGTTGTTACAAATATCTTATCACAAATGCATGAGGTATTTTATTCAGCTTTCGGTCTTTGATTGGTATGGTATAGCTTTTTAAACTGTGTGGGTGTGTTTAAGAATAATAATACAAAATGTATAGATGAAAACTTTAGTAAAAATATCCAAACGTAACTTTTTTAATATCTTCCTTGTTTTTCATATTGGAAACTTTCTCAATCAATTTAAATTTTGATTTACTCGTTCTTTAAATACTTTTTTGAATGACAATTTTTAATTTATTTTGCAATCTTGTACATAAATATAATGGGTAAAAAGTATATTTTGCAATATCTTTAATATTTGTTTTTTATAAATATTCATTTAAATTCTATTCGTAATATTGATCCTATTATAAATAAATATTGAATTAATAGTTGCAAGTTAAAGGAGATTTCACTTGGAAATCTCGATAATCCCTCTCGCAAGATCATGTTTCGTATTATTATCAGTTTAGTAATCATATTTTAATAAGGCTTTTTGTTGTTGTTGTTGTTTATGTACTATTTTCTCAAAAAGAAACTTAAAAGATTAGAATGTTCAAGAATGAATATAAAAAAAATCTTGTAAATTTGAAACTGAATAGTATACTTTTTTTTTTCTATTACTGAATTACAAAGAAATATTGAACAACTATAACTAAAATTCTATTCATATTTCAATTCTTAAATTTATTATATACATTTAGCGTAAAAAATCAGCATGGAAACACTAATGAAAAATCTGAAAGAAATCCAGTAGTTTTTAACTCTTTCCAACAAAGTTTAAAACAGTGTTTATGCATTCGGTTTGTCTGTCCGTCTGTACGCGCTCTAACTCCCATAAATATACTCGGATCGTTCTGAAATTTTTTGGATGTTAGTGACCTCTACTATAGAACGAACCCTATTTCAAATTAAGTTTGTAGCATGTTTAGTTCATTTACAGGGACAGTCAAAAGTTTACCGTTACATTACGGTCTATGGGAAAAAATCGTTTAAAATAATTTTTAATGATGTTACATGCTTTCAAACATAATAAAATCGATATGCATTTATCAAGTGCACTAAAATATGCATTCCGTAGAATATGCGGTGCAAAGAATAAATATTATTCATTTATAGGGCCACGCAAAACAATTCCGTTATATAATGATATAGGGGTGGAGGGAATTTTTTACGACGTACATTAATTATGTTAAATTATTTCATGTATAATAAAATTGATATACGTCGCTGAGGTTTACTATAGCTTATTTCATGTATAATTCGAAGTGATAGCATTTACAGGGACACACAAAAGATTTCAGATACAATATTGTATCCGAAGTACTGTACTGTAGCGACGGTTGCTGGAAATGCATTTTTAATTATGTTATGTCTTTTTATGTTTCACTATAATTATGCATAGTATATGGTGTGTATAAATGTTGTAATTCATATACAGGGCTACACAAAATAATTCGTGATGGTTACTGGGTGTGATTGTAAATTGCTTAAAAGTGGTTTTTTAAATGAGTTATGCATTTTTACGCTGTACTGCATTTTGTTTACTAAGAAATGCTTGTAGAACATAGATAAAATTATATACAGGGACACGTAAAGAATTGAATACATGGCCGTCTATAAATGATAATTTCTGGAAATATGATTCCAGTAGTTTTAAGAGTGTTTTACTTTGAATTAAACTTTAGCCAAATAGTGGTTGCCTACGGGGTTTAGCCTACAGATTTTAACAAAAGGTTACAAGTATGTTTCCATCCATTAGTATAAATTGTTGAAAGAGAAATTTCAACCTGTTATTCGTTTTCTGGCTAAACTAAATTTCCCCATTATATAGCATATATATCAACCTACAGGTCAAATACAGAGCTGTTCAAAAGAATTGGAATACATATTTTCTATGGATGGTAACTGCTGAAATCAGTTTTTCAAATGTTTTATGAGTTTTCTAAAATGTTTACTTAGTTCTCTTATATACCTTATTTCCCTAAATAACGAAGTTTTGTTAAAGCATTCAGGAAGTGTTGGAAAGTGTTTCATGATCTATGCTTAACGCATGATTTTTCTTACGTGTTTTTAGATTTTACCTGTTGCAATTATTCAACGTAAGTACTTTAATGTTCTTCTTAAAGTATAGTGTGTTACAAAATGAATGAGCAATCCCACTCAAATTGCATCACCCCGTATAATAAAGGGGATTAAAAAATCCGTTGACAAACTTAGGGTGGTTGAGTACGCAAAGAACAATTTCTGTATAGGAAATTATGGTAATACTCTATTTATTCAGTGACAGATACAGGTCGTCTGACTTCTAACCGAACATAACTAATACACATAACTTTAACAATATATTTTAACAAAATTTTCGACAAACTTTACTTGCTTAAATGAAATAACATCATAAAACCTGCTAAGAGTATGTGATTAGTGGGGATGTACCTAAAGCTAATTACATTCGGAAAATACAACGTTTAGTACAGCGGTATTTGAATGTGGGTTATGGCCACTTCTTTAATTTCTCGTCATTTAGTTAGATTACACACAAATAGTGCTAAATGTGTTGCAGTTATTTTAGCGTCATTATTTTTAAAGTTCTGAATAAAAGTCGTGAGGTTAGACATGCTGTATTTATGAATGAATTAGAGTTTTGCACGGGTCGGGTTGTAACCAATACTAACTCAAAAATTCAGAGTTGTTCAATTCAGAATTGGGCCAGTTTGTAATTCCAATTATCTACAATGTCATTGGAGTTGTTGTAAAAGTTTAATTACATGCAATTAATTATAGTTAAAATTATATGCCGTGAAAAATTCTTGTAGCACTGTAATCGGAACCGCCCCCATCCCATTATTTGACAAAATTTTTGTGTTTGAATGTGTATAACTTTAATAAATTACATGCAAGTAACCTGTAATTACACTGCAGATAATTGAGATTACAAATTTGCCCAACTCCGGTTTCATTCATCCCGAAACCCGATACAAACAGAACAACAATAACAGACTTGTTAAAAAGAAAGCTCCCCAAACACAGCACACTTCGACACATACCGATTCGAATCTGAAATGTTCAAACGCGAACATGATCCGAACTGGAAATGCAAAAAAAATCAACTATGCATGTACAGTTTTATCTCTAATAACGATTTTATCTTTTTCTATAAAAATGAACATACAAACTCTCAATAATATTTAAATATTAAGTTTTTATTAAATGAAAAATATTCAGAATTGTCTTTTTTCGGGATTGTTTCGAGGTAAACCCGAACCTCATCCGAAAGAATCAAAACTCAAGCCGAAATCGACTCAAGCACGAAATATTTAAAATCAACCCGATCGGAATCAAAAAACTTCGCGTCAACTGGACCCAGACCGAACCACGTCTCCCATCCGGTTTGAGTAAAATCCGGTTATCCGAACCGATGCAGGACTTTTGACTAAATAAACGGATTCGAAGCCTGGCTTCCTCAAAGAAGAAAAAAAAAAAATGTGTAATGTGCTCTAATATATTTTTTTAAAGTTTGCCAATGCACTTTTGAATTACACTATATACGCATTTCCCACATATTTTATATTGATGGATTCACACACAGAAGCACATTTACAAAATCTTTATACATTATATAATGCGTATAACAAAACATCATTTTTACAAAATTTCATAAAATCAATATCACAGCTTTTATGCTAATTATTAGACTGTTCGTAACAGTTTTACCCACGTACTTACATTGATTTACTTTTGTAATATACCTTAATTAGGTTGAGGGGGAAAGGAACACTTAAAGAAAATTGCATGATTTGTCTTTCTGTAATTCAGAATTTTTTTCTTCTTTAATTTGTTCTACTAAACTCTAATTCTATCACATTTCATGTTTCATCTTACTCTAATGAAGCAGGAATACATAATGATAACTAAATATATAATATTTCTTTTTTGTTATTAGCATCTTTATATTTCAAAAAACGTACATATAAATATTAAACGAGGATTTCCATCTTTTCGTTGCTCGATGTGTGCCTACTAGTCTTATCTAAATGGTTGTTCTTAAATACGAATTTGCTAATCTTTGATGCATTAGTAAAGACAACTTCATTCGTAAATGCATGAAAGATATAGTTATTCAAATTACAATTAATCGTAGAGCGTTTTTTGTCTTTTTAAAAAAATGTAACAAACATACGTGCTCATCTAAAAGAATCACCTCCCAAGGAAAATTAGAAAAACTCGACACAATCGATATTTATGAGATATCGACAACAATAACAAAAAGTTGGAAATTGTACGTCGAATGCTGCAAATGAGACTAGTTTTATAAACTAGTTAAACTAGTTTATAATTAGTTAATAACTAGTTTTATAAATATTCAGATCTTGGTGCAATGGCTTTTGCACTCTTTTACAAAAATGCATGAATACAAAATTTATTACATTAAATTCAGTAATATGGAAATAATATAGCTCCATTTTCAATAGGACGTAATTATCATACTAACACAAAATCATCACCTATCATGGGATATCATCCAATCAATTACTTATGATAGGATTTAATAAAATGAAGAAAACTTTCATTAATATCGTTTTAAGTTTTGATTCTATTTTCATAAAATCTGAAATGACTCGACAAAATTTTGCAACGATTTAAATTTTTAATTAAATTAAATTAAATTTTCGATATTAAATTTCAAACCATTCGGTTGGGTAGTTTTTCTGCTGTTATATGATAGGATATAATAGAATGAAGAAAAGTTTTATTACATTCGTTTTAAGTTTTGATTCTAGTTTCATAAAATTTGAAATAACTCGACAAAATTTTGCAACGATTATATATATTAAATTTCAAATCACTCGGTTGGCTAGTTTTTCTGCTGTTATATGCGGACAGACGGACGGACCAGGCGATGACAATAAGTGCTACGTATTTATGCAATTACGAAAGAACCTAAAAATCATATTCCAAGGGAAGTTAGAAAAACTTGACACGGTCGAAATTTATGCGATGTCTACAATAATAATAAAAAAAAATTAACATTCCATGCATTTTAATTTCTAAATTGTTCCAGAGAAAAAAATTGAAATAGTCATTCGACTGGATTTTTTTTTTCAATTTATGTTAAAAAGGTGCTTAAAGTTTCGTTTTCAACCAAAAATTGTACCAAATGCTGAAGTTTTCATTGCTAACAATCAATTTTGACATGATATTTAGCTTTTTCTGATAAATTTTATCCTAGTATAGCAAACGGGAAGCCGCATTTGGTCAAGTTGTTTAGAAAATTACAGTGTGTGGAAATCCTAATGTTAAATTCCCTTTATCCTTGTAACAGTATCTGTTACATGAATTTTTGTTGTTGCCGTTACATAAAGAGTTCTAGGAATCCCAGTTTCCTAGAAAAAATTTAGTAACTTCAGAGATTTTTTTTTACAGTGTATATAATTTTTAATAAATATAATTTTTGAAAACTGTTCCCTTCATATTTAGCATAGTTAACATTTGATGAACGAAGAATTTAAATTGAATCTAACGTTACTTGTCATGTCCTGCTAATTAATAAATCATAACTAAAAAAATCTTTTAAACTCGCGTTTTCTTTTTTTTTTTTTTTTTTAAGATATTGAAAAGGAAAAAAAAATATTGTAGGACAATTGATTGAAAAAATGCTTGTTTAAAAGATACTGAATTAAATTTCGAATGATTTTTATACATCTGTTTGTTTTGTCTTTTTTAATAAAATGGAGAGGCATTTTTATATCGAGCACACTGTCAAGAAAAAAAAAAGTTGCCCAAGATCCGCCTACGGATTAAACTCAGATTCATTCACTCCTTGCTCCGAACTGAAGTATGGCTCATTTACGAACTATGCCACAGTTCAATCGAAGGCCGCCTGCTTATTTTTGAAGCAATCAATGAAATTTACGTGGACACTTACGTGGTATCATTTACGTATCTTTATTGGACAAATATTTTAGACACTTGAGAAATGCCGAAGGTTAATTTTAAATAAATATATATATATATTTACAGAACATTCTATTTCCACTGGAAATACATCACACTATCAAATATTAGGTGATTTGTAGTGCAGTAACGGTGTTAAAATTTGATTGCAAGGTTTGAGCCGAACGAACAGACAAGCCAAGTTAAATAAAATGTTGTAAAAATGCATATTTCTCAAAATCATTTTTTTTTCATATATCTTGTTTTCTTTTCTTTAAAAAAATGATAACTTAAAATGCTATCACTAAATCTTTTTAAAACTTCATTTGATTTTTCTCTATAATATTTTCTAGAGCATGAACTAAAAGAACTTTCTCAAGAATATTTTCTGATATGTTATGATATTTGAAGAATGATGATGTAAAATATTAGGTGATTTGTAGTGCAGTAAAGGTTTAAAATTTGATTGCAAGGTTTGAGCCGAACGAACAGACAAGCCAAGTTAAATAAAATGTTGTAAAAATGCATATTTCTCAAAATCATTTTTTTTCATATAACTCGTTTTCTTTTCTTTAAAAAATGAAAACTTAAAACGCTATCACTAAATCTTTTTAAAACTTCATTTGTTTTTTCTCTATAATATTTTCTAAAGCATGAACTAAAAGAACATTCTCAAGAATATTTTCTGGTATGTTATGATATTTGAAGAATGATGATGTAAAATAATACAGCAAATATTTTGAATTGATTCTTCCAGTAACTCAAAAATGTTTATATATGTAAGCATCCTAAATGTTTTATTTCATTCTCTAGATAAGTGAGTGACAATTTTTATAATAAAAAGTTTATTTAAAATAGGGTCATTCCATGTCAAATCAACACAGCCCACAACCCGACCATCTACAAATTGGATGAAATTTAGTTTATTTGTTGCACTAATAGAGGAATGAATAAATCCAGTGTTTTTAGTTCATATTGCTATTAGTTTTTTAAATATTTAAATTTAAATTTGGTCAAAATTGTCAAATTTTAGCAATTCTTGCAATACAAAATAGGCTCAAACTTCTTTCCTAATTAAAGTAGAGTTTTGATTTTGGTGTCGTTGGAAAGTGTATAAATTATACTTTCCTATGATACACTGCATGACTATATTTTTAAAAAATTTAATTTCAAGGTCATCAAATTTAAATTTTAAAATTAAAAATTTTAAAGTTGTAATTTTGAAAATGTTCTAAAAAAATTATATGTTATTTTTCAACTTATTATAAACAGAATCTGAAAGTTTTAGACTGGGACTGCAATGGGTTCGTGAAAAATAAATTTTAAGAAAACTACTTGCATCTGAATTTGCTCATAACAAGTGACAAATTTTGCATTTTAAACTAAAATTTCATACTGAATATACAGAAAATAAGATTTTAACCATCAAAAGACAATATTAAAATAATACCATAATATTTTTTCCCAATTTGTATATTCAGGAAAATATCTAATTTTGTTTTTTAAATGTTTTAGGAAAGTTGATACACATATGATGAATAAGTATACATACTTGAAATCCAAAAATGAAAATGTATGGCTTATAAATTATGTTAATCATATTTAGAATTAAAAATACTAATCAGTTGTTGTACAATTTTTTTCTTAATTTTATGGATGCAGAATGCATTTCATCTTCGGATAGTTTGTATGTTCTACCAGTGACAGTTCTAGGATCAGCTTTAGTTAGTATTGTATTCGCTGTCACTTGTAAAACATCAGGGTGTTCTGGAAAATAAAATGATGATGATGGGCCATGTGGATGCAGGAAGTTGATCTTAATTTCTTCTGTTTCATAATTTACACTAAGTACGCAGGCTAACCACCATTCTTTATCATAATGCATGTTACATAACCATTTATTTCTTCCAATTCAATTTCCCCTTCTTCCTTTGTTACTTTTACAATTTTGCCTGTATCGGAATTAGAATAAATTTTGCATAAAAGAGTGTTATTGTTCTGGGGTATAAATGCATGTAACTTTTGTGTGCCTGATGTTGCACAAGAAGAAGAAAAAAGTTCCTGTAAAAAATTATTTTCATTTTCATATTGCTGGGAAGTTACATAACAAAATTCTATGCCAGAAATATGACTTGAAGCCCATTTGTATAATGCTCGTGGTGTCATAATTTGGTCTGTATATGCCTGTTGCAAACTTGCTCGAGCAGCCAAATTTAACTGTACCACCTATGCCATCTGATACTCCTTTCCCATGGGCAGTGGCAAAGAAGTGCCATTCAGCAGCTATGCCAAAGTCCTTTTTGTGACAGCATAAATTAAAAAAGTTCTTGCGGTTTTTATAGTGAGCAGAGCAGCTGCACCATCAGAAAAATATGTAAACTTTAGAGGAGTCTCATCAAATTTTCCTTTTAAAAACTTGACTAGGTTCTTCTGAAATACATATACAGCTGTGGTATCATGGGAAAGACAGTCAGAAATAACAACAAAACTAATATTTTCTACGTGGTTGTCTCTATTATAATATATAACAAATGGGTGGATTGTTGCCTGCGCATTATTCCAATGAAACCCTTGAGCTTCGTGTTGCAGAATGAATGAATAATTTTCTGAAAAATCAGACACTATTTCATACTCCCCAAATTTAAGATTATTTTTTGTATCCTTAAAGAATGAGGACTGTTGTTGGGCTATAAATGAGTGTCGGATAAGAATAGAAAGTTTATTAATAAATGATTCACTAAATTCCTCATATGAATTTGTTAAAGTTTGTAGAATGGAACAATCAGGGATGTAGTGGAGGGTATACGATGGTATACGGCGTATACCTTCTGGATTTTTTTAAGGAATACCGTATACCCTCTGTTTATCAAAAAAGCTTTAGTACATACACTGTAGGGTATACCCTCTGCCTTGATCGTATACCCTCTGCTTAGAGCGTATGTCCTCTGCTTCTTTTACGACTACACCACTGGGAACAATCCGCATTTAAACCATTGTTTGTATTCAATTGTTTCAATACTGTTTTCACAAAATAGTTTGTCAAGATATATTTTAAATTCTTTAAATTTGGGACAGTTTTTGCATTCATTAAGATAACAAGTAGGATGTGCTGGATTGCATAGAAGCAAAGCGTTTTATAAGACGAAATTGGAATGTTTTCTTCTGAAGTTAGTTCTTTCAAATTACTTCCAATCATCATTAATTTTACATTCTGATGAATATGGCAAACGCACACTGTGTGTGTCCCACTTGCACCAGCTTAAATACAGTTTTTCAGCCTTAGTTCAGCGAATTTTGAAAATCCAATTTTTAATTGTGGATATTCATCTTTAAATTCTTTAAAAACCTCATTTAAATTGCATAACACCAGTCTTTTCTGGACATGAATCTTTTCACCTTGACTTGCCATGGATACAAAGTCTTTTTTGCCAGGCATAATTCTGCTTATTTGGTCACTATTATAAAAATCTTTTACACTATTTACTGTATCCTGACTTAGATTTTTGCCAAGTTTGGAGTTGAAAGAATTCCATTTTCTTTCACCAATTTTTTGGCTTTTCTAACCATGTAATTAGTGGCTTCAAACTCTTTTTGAACTTTTCTTACTGACCAGCTTTTAGGCAAAAGAGTTAAAATTTGCACCTTTAGACTTCTGTCCTAAGTACTTTGAAATTTTTCTTTCAATTGAGTAAGCATCTCCATTTCAGGGGATTCTGTAGAACTATCACTATCAGAAAATTGTAGTATTTTTTCCTTTAAAACTTTACTTACTTTTTCAAATTTTGTTTTTGGATATTTTCTCTCAGATTGTCTTTTCTTTTTAATGGGAGTTTCTTCTATACTTTGTAAGCTTTCATTTAAAGAACAAATGGCTGCTTCATTTTCATAATCTGGAATTTCTGCTTGCTGCTATCACTCTGTACTTTTATTTCTTCCACTGGGGAAATTCTACTGGTGCTTGCTTCAGAAACTTTAGAGTCTTTCACCATTTTTTTCCGGCATTTATCACAAATTTTATGCCTCTCAGATAAAAGAGGATTTACCTTTATCATCCATGGCAAAATGTTTCTTAAGTTTTTCCTTACAGCTGTATGATTGGGCTTCTTAAATGGATTGCAACAAGCTGCTCGAGCAAAAGTACTCATTTCTAAGAAATTATTTTAAAATAAAACTTAAGATATCATATAAAAATTAAGAGTGCACTGAACTAAATCTTCTCTTTAGAAAAGGTGTAACTAACTCTAAAGTTCAACTCATTTATGAGCTCTGTTAAATACTGCATCATGTGGTAGAGAAAACCATATGTGTTTACATTTTCTAGTCAAAATCCTTTGGTCAGCATGTTTAATTATAACCACACACAAAGAGCAAGAAAGAAACTAACCCCATTTTTACATTTCAGGCATTGGTGTCTTCTTAACAAAATAAAATAATTAGATTTTTCATTAGGTGCGCAGCTTCAATAATAATACAAATTGAGATAAAAAAGTGAAAGAATATTTGACTAAACTTTCTTTAACCTAATTTTATTTTATCATTTGCTGTGAAACAAAATTAATATATGCATTATCATAAAAAAGAACTTACTCTTAAAGGAAAGACCAACTCTGCTACATGCTCCCCCCCCCACCCCCCCCCCCCTCCTCTCCACTTAAAAAATAATCATTCAGAAATTTATCAAACTTACTCTATCATAAGCAAGCTTCAAATAATATATAAACAAGTATAATACAGTGTGAAAATGTAAGCTTTTTCATGGTGGTTGTGGGGTAGATAAAGCAGACGAAAATGTTGAAAGAAAAGAAATTGCTTGTTAATTAAAAAAATAAAATGCATAACACAAAATGTTTTTGCAGAAAACAAATAAAGTTTTTAAGCAACTTGCTCCTTTATTCAATTTTACATATACCTTTTTTCAAAATTATGAAAATCTTAATTCTTAAAAAGGAGATTGGGGAGGGAGGGGGGGCTAAATGCCAACCTTTTATTACCCCATTTATGACACACATAATAAAGGCATTATAGAAAACAGTCAAAATTTCTTGATCAGCAATAACACCTTTTACCTGGTGTTCAATATGTAGCTTTATATATATATAAAGTGGTGGCATTTTTTTTGTTATGGCTGAAACATGATACTACCAATTTTCTAGAATTTATTACTCAGGAACCCATGGCAGTCCCAGAGTAAAACTTTCAAATTATATTTATAATAAGTTGAAGAATAACATAATTTTTTTTAGATCATTTTCAAAATTACAAATTTAAAATTTAAAACTTTAAATTTAAAACTTGATGACCTTGTATTAAATTTTTCTTAAATATAGACATGTAGTATATCACATGAAAGCACAACTCATGTGCTTTCCAAAGACACCAAAACCAAAACTTTACTTTAATTAGGTAAGAAAATAAAGATTATTTTGTAATGCAAAATTTGCTAAAATTTGACAAATTTGACAAACTTTAAATTAAAATATTTAAAAAACTAATAGCAATAGGACTAAAAACTCCGGATTTATCCAATTCTCTATTAGTGCAACAAGTAAAAAAAAATTCATCCAATTCAGAGGGGGTCGGGTTGAAAATGTCCCTTTTTTTGTGTTGATTTGACATGGAATGACCCAATAGATGAATAAGTTTGTTGAAGCTTTTTTTAGCTTTTCTAAAATTCTCTGAATATTTCTCTAAAGCTCTCTATATCTCTCTAATATCTCTAAAATTCTCTATATATTTACCAGTTTTCTACAAATAAATAGCTTAATGGAAATATAAATTTAGCATAGTTAATTCGTACATAAACTAAAATTATAAAAGTTGTTGTTTGTTTCCATGTGATGTTTAAAAAAAGTTGCTCCGAACATATCAAGATAGCTCTGACGAAATCATATTACAATTTTTCATTGAAGTACCGTTTTTTATGGTTTATTACCATTTTTTCAAAATACTTGAAGAGTGTATATGATTCGGTTCGTATGTCTGTCTGTCTGAACGTCTGCTTGTCCGCTCCCTAAATTTTATAAAGATACTTGGATGGTTACGAAATAGATATACGTTATTGAAAGATACTATCATATGTTTTCTTTTTAAAAAATGGAATTTCTACTTATAATTTGTTTCGGGAACATTAAAAATAATTCGGATACATTATGGACTATTCGTGATAATTGTTTCAATTTAGTGATGTTATACTACGTTGAAAATTACGGAATTCTTTTGCATCACTAATACTTAATGTTTCACGTAGAAAATAAACTGAGTAGCAATGTACGTTCATGAACAAAAAGGAAAGAAATAATTCATTCTCCTACGGAAATATTACTGTCTGTGGGCAGTGGTTGTTTAAAGTGCGTTTAATGATGCTATATTAAGGCGGTTATTCAGTTTACTTCCGAATTCTCCTTGCTAATGTTAAGTCTATGGGCGTGTGATGGATTCGTCTTCTTAAAACTAGCTAATACGCCCGGCGTTGCCAGAGCCCGTGATGAAGGACCCTTAAATGAACATCAAACTTATGTTGTTCTATATCTTTAACTCCATTTTGGCTCATTTTATATTTAAAAAGGAAAAAACAGCGAAAAAATATTGATTTGAAAGTATATGCTATTTGGTATTTCATTTTCTGCGTAATTTGGTTATTTGGTAATTTGGTTGAAGTCTTTTTTTTTCTGTACAGAAAGCGGGTGAAACCGCGACGAAACACTCTGGTTTTTACTGATTTCGTCGATATTTTCACACATTATATATTGTGAAAAATATTCCTATCCGTCCGAACATTTCAAACTTTTGTAGGTGAGGTAAATCTGGTCTATTCAGATTCTTAAAAAGGTTGTGTTAATATATAGTCGGTTAGTTACTTTTAGCGTAGACAAAATATCGTCTCCGCGATGCGTGAAGTGACCTGTGTTCGCCGGTATATTTGAAAGGGTTAGAATTCATATCTTTTAAAACCGATTATACCATCGATTAGAAGATAGTTTCAGCTTTAAGAACATATATGTGAAGTCGGTACCTCTAAAATTGCTCCCTTGAGGGACAAAACCGCAGTGAAACATTCGGGTTTTTACTGATTTCAGCGATTTTTTGTCACATTTGTTTTTGTAATAAATATTTCTACACGTGCGAACGTTTCAAAAGTTTTGTATGTGATTTAAATATGAACTATTGGGATGCTCTGAAAATATTGTGTTAAAATACCCATGTTTAGTAAAAATGTCGTCTCCATGAGGCTCAAAGTGACCTGTGTTCGCCGGTGTATTTGAAAATGTTAAAATTCATATTTTTAAAACCGATTGCACAGACGATTAGAAGAAGGGTTTAGCTTTTAGAAAATATTTTTGTTTTGTCGGTACCTCTAATAGTGAGATGCAATAAGGGGGATAAGCTTTTCTGTAAAAACGACCCTTTTTGATTTTTGTTTTCCATCGGTGTTTCTTTAAATTGATTATGGAATTTAAGACGTAACTGTGCAGTTTTACAGAATATGAATTCCGTTTTTAACTTTACTTAGAGGTTTGCCGATAGAAGTTAATAAATAATAACTATACCCCCAAAATTCTTCATTTTTTTCTTATGAGTAAAAAAGTCTTCTACGCATACGCGAGTGCTTTTTTCCTCAGAAAGGAAAGTTTCTAATGAGAGTTCTTTTAAAATTTTAATTAATAAATCAGCTATTTATTAGAAATTTAGAAATCTGAGTCTCAGGTGCACCAGTAGAGTCTCACAAATTTTCAGCTTCGTACGTGCCGTATGTTTTCTTAGGCATCTTACACACACAGACAGAGATACAGACACACTGAGCGAAGCTTTCTTTTGTTGGTATAAATATCTCCTCAGGAAATCAATATGTTTAACTTATTTTTTCTGTATACTCTTCAAAGAATGTCTCTTTTTCCTTAGTTGTCAAAATATTTCTTAAATGTATACTTAATTTTATGTGAAGTGTTAAAAACTTACTCACAGTTCGTTGGTTTTTAACATATAAAATATTAAATTAATCATATATTTTAGAAATATTTTGAGAACTAAGGAAAAAAAACATCCTTTAAGAAAAGTACAAAGAAATAAGGATTTAAAAAATTAATTTCCCGAGGAGCTATTTTAAATATACGAATGCATTTTACGACATAGACTTAACTTTAGCGAGGGAGATTCAAAAACTGACAGACTAAGATCCTTAAATAAAACATAAATTAAAATGAGATGCATGCAAACGTCTTTTTCTATTAGAAATAGTGCATATAACATTTAATGTTCTTTTAAAGAGCCGCACAATAGATTTTACATGCGTTATCGTTTAGGAGGGATTTCTGGAAGTGCATTTTCAGTTAACATTTAACCGTATCTAATTTTTGGTATGTAATGGTTTTGACTTAAGTTGTATAGACATGATATAGAGTCACGCAAAACAATTAAAGTACATTGCCGTCTAACAAAGATAATTGTTGGTATAGTGTAGCGTTATGCGATTTGAAGTTAATTCAAATTTTAGTATATTATTTGTCAAGTATTCTTATAGACCATATACAGGATACATCAAAGAATTCAAATATATTACCAGAATTGGGTTTGAATTGTTAAAAATGTTTTTTAAAACTTGTTACCCAATTCTCAGTTGAATTACATTTTCGTGTTCTTTATGATGTATGTATATTAATAATAAATTCATACAGATAGCTGCAATACATTATCAATTCGAATTAAATTTTATAAACAAGTGCATATAAAAGTCTACACTGTAAAAAAAATCTGTAGTTCTACACATGTAAAGTTACATGCACTGTAAACTGAAATGTCTGAAATTCAGACATTTAAGTGTCTGAAACGCAGTGTTCAATTTTCAGACGTTTTAAAATGTCTTAAAATTTTCAGACACTTCTTGTGTCTGAATTTCAGACACTTAAGTGTCTGAAACAAGAGTGTTCAATTTTAAGACGTTTTAAAATGTCTTAAATTTTTCAGACACTTCTTACGTCTGAATTTCAGACATTTCAAATGTCTTAATTGCGGCCATCTTTGAACCCACACGCACCCCCTTTTTGGCCAATATGAAGCCATCTTTGACCACTTTTCTTTCTAAGCCATATACGCAACCATGTTTGACCACATTGAATCATTTTTTATAAATGGGAATACTTTGTTACCATAAAGAAGAGCTGATTGCAGCGTGGGAAAAATGGGGTGCTTCTCTAGCCCCTGATTTTAGGGTACCCCAAATTGGATATGAAATTTTCATAAAGCTGATATTTTAAATCAGTTTTGACCTTATGAGGATTGTAATCAGTATTTTGTAGTTTTAGAATAGGATAATTATATGTATATATATAAATATGTATTCATGTGATATATATGCCCTTTGGCATCAAAAATGTTTATTACTTTTAGTGAACTTCAGATTAATTCTAGTCCGAAGACCTAGTATTCATTCGCCCCCTTCCCCCACTGCCTTCGTATACTGTTACAAAAAAAAAAAAAAAAAAAAAAAAAAAAAAAAAAAAAAAAAAAAAAAAAAATTAATCCTATTCGATGCCGTCAAATACATATTTGGATAAATATATCATTTTCTTTAACCTAATCATGTTCTAAAAGTACAAAATATTTATTAAAATAAGCATAAGATCAAAACAAACTTAAAATATCAGCTTTATGGAAATTTCATACAGAATTTAGGGGCCCGTAAAGCTAAAGGCCCATAGAAACAGCCCAGTTTGCCCATGCCGTAATCAGCTCCGCTTTATGGTAACAAATTATTCCCATTTATAAAAAAGAATTCACTCCTTCAGAAAGAATTCCATCCCTGCTTTGTAGTTCAATTTTTTCCTATTTAAATAACATATTCCCAGTGCAATTCCCAGTTTAAGCATTTTTTGCATTTTTATTTCCGTGTTAAATAAAATCTAATACTAGATTCCCCAAAATTTGCAGTATATGAGAACCCAATTTTTTTAAAAAAAATTGAGTATGAAACTCTTCATTTAAAGAGTAAATTCGATTTTTTTTTTTTTTTTAAGAGGGGTTTATTTACCATAAGAAAAGTTGAGAATTTAATTATAAAATATTCAGAATTTCACGATAGCTTCATTCTAATGCTTCTATGATTTGTTTTCATGTTCACACACACACACATATATAATAACATACAGGAAAAGTCACTTCTAATTTCAAAACCTATTTTGCCTAAACATACATTTTTTTTGGCCTTGTTTGTATAAATGAACTTTGAGGAAAACCGCAATTTTTTGTGCGAAATGTAGTTATGCATGGAAATATACAAAACTCTAGCTATTTTCTAATTTCCATTTTAAACTTGTAATAACCTTTTAACTTAAAGCTGTTTGTTCTCAACTGCTCTGCTCAACAAGCACAAAACGTTTTGACACATTTACAAATTCATTTTTTAACGGAAAGGTATAAAATTGGAAAGCCTGAGCATGGAATCGAACTGTGTTTTCCATTTTTTGATCCATAAATTACCTATTGAGTTATAAGCAATTTTGATCACATGACAAACACGTTTTTCGCCCTTTCTTGAGTGGTTATTCTTCTTTCACGCAGAAATTCGGTTCAAAACGCCCACTTGGACACTATTTTCTGAAAGACCTGTTGCGTTTGAAAAAAAAAAACCGGAGAAAACAGTTCGATAACATAGTTTCTGAAAAACAACACCAGCCAGTTTCATTCATTTCCCAACAAAAATAAATTAAAACTTGCGTCATAAAGTTGCCCTTTTGGATTTGAGAACAGCCTTAAAATAAAATAAGCTTAGTTTTCAATTTCTCATGTTTTGCAAATCGAAAATTAAAAAATTTGAACAAAAAAATCAAAGTAAATAATGATTTTTTTTTTTTTTTTTTTTTTTTTTTTTTTTTTTTTTTTTTGAGGAAATGGAATTATAGCTGTAAATAATTTATATTCTATACAATGTGCTATTAAAAAATGAAAATTTCGAAAACTGATTTTACATATAATAATCACAAAATTGCAGTATTTTTTTCCCTTTCACCTGTATAGTTTAGAGAATATACGGGTGTGCCATATAATTAAAAATTGCTTTGAAACCAAATAATATCATGCAGAATATATATCTATATATATATTTAAGGTGACACAAAAAAGTTTTGACAAATCGGATTTCAAAACACAAATCAATTTTGCCAAAAACAGATTTTTGGCTAAAAAGGTTTTCCTCGAAAATTATACATCTCTAATTATATAAAAAATAAATCACGATAGATGTTTGTTAATTTTCCAATTTTTATCAAATATTAAACTTCGAGTGAATTGCATATCCTTCATAGCGAACAAACAATTAATTTAAAAGTAAGTTTAAAATAAAATGTGGTTATAACTGCGATAGAAAACGTTACAAGGAATTCAACATGTTCATCAAAACGCTAAATTAACCTTTTAAAAAACAACCTTTTTTTTTTTGTTTTTACTTCTTTTAAATCCAAACAAAGTATTTCTTCTTCAACAAAAGTTTCGACAATTTTACGTTTTTGCTTTATTTTTATAGACATTCTAAGTTAACCAATTTTTTACATAATATTACTGATGTTTTTAATTAATCAAATTAGCCTACACTCACACAAAAATATGATATATAATTCTGGAGCTGCAGTTCTAGAATTACAAGTATGTAAAAATATATATTTCTAGAATTAGCTGTTTTTTTTTTTCGCAAACAAATTCAAACCTAAGTTATATTTCATGCAACATTTTATGTGGTACTATAAACAAAATATCAAAAACACTTACTGATATCGATATGACTTGATTTAAAATAACTGTCATAGTGAATGAGAGACAAAAACTTGCTTCTTTTTTGAAGAAAACCCCTTCCTATATCCTGCTAGCTCTGTCAAAATAATGGAAATTTTCCATTCTGAATACAGAGCCCGCGGGACTAGTTTGTAGGTCTGGAGTTAGTTTTCTTGTTTAATGAGATGAATAACTATATTCTTGACGAAAAGCAATGAAAAGTAATACTGTCTCTGTTGGGAACTATTTGTAGAGTTATCCGGATGTAATTTCAGTCATTATATCCATATATGAAGCACATAAGATCCCTCCAGCCACCCAGAATGCAAGAAACTTCTAAATATAACGCTTCCACTAATAACGCAGCCGCAGTAATAACATAATGACAACATTTTTCACAGTAAAAAATCCGGACCGGTCAAAGATGCGAACTGTTGAAGAACGTTTAAATTTGAATACGACAACGGACTCCGGACTCACAACACAGATTCGCTTCTCAAAGAAAAAAAAAAGCTGCGAGTCAGCGTTTCCATTGGAAACAGATGGCTTTATTCATTACGTCAGTCTACGGGTTACAGTATGATAAGTTGTTAAAACTTTTTTTATCAGCGGGAAAAGTGGAACGTTGTATAAGAAGAAATCAGAAGCATTTTATTTTCTTTATTTGGCGTTTTTCGCAATGTTTATACTTATAAATTATATGAATATAATTATTACACTTTTTATTCTTTCAGTAAGAGGGTAAAAAACATATTATAAATTAAAAAAATCGTCGTAACGCTAGTTAAAAAAATAACATTTATTCTTCGAAATGATTACATAATTGAACACTAAGAGAAAAAAGGACTAAGAAATTTTCGTAAGAGGAGCACCGCCCCCCCCCCCCCTCTCTTCCTAAACCACTAATAGAAATCAATTTTTAAATATTTCCTTTTGACGTTCGTATATTTAAAATTTATCTTAGATAAGGGGTGTTCAGAAGGGCAAAACTTTCCACTAGAGGGAAAGAAATGTTCTGCATTTTGAAAAATATTGTTAGAAATTTATTTTTATATATCTATTTAATATTTAATAGTTCTTACTTGTTAATTTTTTTATATTCCTTTTATATAAAAATTATCTTGTACAAGGTGTTCTCACAAAAGATTCTTGGTTTAGCTTATTTCATATTTATATTTTGCGTTTTAGTTAGGCGAACTAGGTAGGGGACTCCAGGCGCATCTGTCCATCCTCTCCCCTTTCTACATTTTTTTCTAAGAGCAATCATATCTCTTTGTATTTAGGGAACGGCCTATGAGTGAGCCATGAGCATACCTATGAGTGGAAGTAGTTTTTGAGAAATTTATATTTTGGGAAAAGTTTCTTTAGCTTGTACATTTACACTAAAAATAATTTAGTTCGAAAGTTAGTAAACGGGCATTTACAATTTTGGCAGACGTCCCCATGGTCAAATTAAGTTGCTTATTTTATACACTAATACCAAATTTAGTGGATGGCAAAGCATTTCATCCATTCGAAAACGTTTTCTGACGGTGCTGCCAGATATATTGCGTTCCATATGCATATGAGGACACCAGAAGCGAAAGGCTATAAGTGACAAAATTGAAAAAACTGAGATCAGTATACAGGCTATCTGGAAATAAGGCTATTTCTTTTATGATTGCTCTCAGAAGAAAAATATAGGGAGGGGAAACGTTGGACAGATGTGCCTGAAGTCCCCTGCCTTGTTTGCTAAACTAAAACGCAAAATATAAGAGATTTCCTAATTATGTGTTGCATTCTGGAGGTCAACTACTTAAGCTCTATAAACTACTTAACCTCTTTAATCTGTACTTAAAATTTAAAAAATATATTGTACTTCACTTTCCTTCCACAATTATTGAAATAAGAATTGAAAGACCGCTATGAAATTAGCAACAGCTTCATATTTTAAGTCAGTCACTTACTATTGATGTTAATCGTTAAATTCAATTAATTCCAAATCTAAATTTTTTCACTTATATCCTTTGGCCGCAGGTGTCCTCATATACAATCGTCGTTTCATCATACATATGATACAATTGTATTACATTCAGACATATAAGTGTCTGAATTTCTACATGTCTTAATTTCAGACACATGATCATTATTCAGACATTTTTCTCAGTTCATTTATACCATGATCACAGTAAGACACTTAAGGGTCTTAAATTCAGACACTTATGATGTCTGAAATTTCATATTCAGACACTTAAGTGTCTGAATTTCTTTTTCAGTCACATATGTGTCTGAATTTAAGACACCTCTATTTGCAGTGTGCTTACTAAACTTTCACCTGTAACTGTACGAAAAAAGCAGCAAATCTACAAAACTAGTTTTTGTAAAGCTACAAAAATCTGTAACTTTACAAATGAATCTGCTAAAATTTCAGTAATCTTACTAAACTTTTATTTGTAACCCTGGCTGCAGTTACATGAAAAGTTCTCGGAATCCCAGTTTCCAAAAATATTCTTAGTAACCTTACAGATTTTTTGATTTTCGGCGCAAAAGTGTGTCTGTGACATGAAATTTTGTTGTTGCCGTTACATGAAAAGTTCTAGGAATCCCAGTTTCCTAGAAAAACTTTAGTAACTTCACAGATTTTTTTTTACAGTGTATAAATTACATGCAAGCAAAAATTTTCTTTGAATAGATTTACCGACAGAAATCGGCGAAAACAATTTTCAAATGTGTCTTTTTTTTTAACACTTTCCAACGTAGTTTAAAATTGAGCATAGTATTTGTTATGTATTCTTATGAGCCATATACAGGATACATCAATGATTTCAAATATATTACCAGCCATGGATTTGAATTGCGGAAAATGTTTTTTGTTTTGTTTTACTTGTTACGCTTTGCTCACTTGAGTTAATTTTTAGTGTTCTCTGTGGTGTATGTATATTAATAATAAATTATATTGATAGCTGCAATGCATTTTCAATTCGAATTAAATTTTATAATACCACACTGTAAAAAAAAAATCTGTAAAGTTACTAAAGTTTTTCTAGGAAACTGGGATTCCTAGAAAATTTTATGTAACGGTAACAACAAAAATTCCTGTAACAGCGTCTGTTACAGGAATTTTTCTTGTTGCCGTTACATAAAAAGTTCTTGGAATCCCAGTTTCCTAGAAAAACTTTAGTAACTTTACAGATTTTTTTTTACAGTGCAGCGTACATAAAATTCTATAGATTATATACAAGCAAAAAAAAAAAAAAAAAAAAATTAATAGATTTACCGACGGAAATCGGCGAAAATCAATTTTCAAATATATCTTTTTTTAACACATCCCAGCGTAGTTTAAAATTGTTTATGACTTCGGTTTGTCTTTCTGGCAACTCTCTAACTCTCGTAAATACACTCCGATAGCCATGTAATTTATATATGTTATTGAGATTTACAAAAACATGTTCGGTATTGATAAAGAAGCACGTAGCATTTATAGTTTGTTTACATCGACATTCAAAATGTACCGTTGCATATGATCAGTGGGGAAAAATTGTTTTCAGTGGATCTTAATTATGTTACACTATTTCATACATATCGAGATTGATATACTACAATGAGAGGTATTTATAAGATCTTATTGCAGATTATGTTGTGCATAGCTTTTTTCGTTCCTGTATATGGACACACAAAAAAATTCGGTTACAGGGATTTGTCAATCTGTGTATCAATGTGCAATCTGTCTATAAGTGAAAAATTTTTGTGGTGTGTTTTCAGTTCTTATGAGCGTTTAACTATATTTTATCATATTGCCTGGTATGTATAACTCCTATTGATCACATCCTGGACTGTATAAAAGAATTCATAAACACTACTGTCTGGTTAGCGTGAAATGTTTAAGTAGATTTTTAATTTTGTATAACGATAAATTATAACTGAAGTATAATTGAATCATAATTGAGCTATATTAAAGTATATTTACAATTTTTAGTATTTATGATAGATGTTTGTAGAACAAAATTTTATAGGGATAGGGATGTACAAAGAACTGGATACATAACCGTCTATGGATGTTAATTGCTGGAAGTTTTTACTTGTGTGATGTTTATATTACCTGAATTAAATTTTAGCGTAATAGAGAGTGTGTATAAAACTCAATAGATAATTTAAAGAATTACAGAATATTTCAGTCTACTGGCGGAAATAGCTGAAGGTGGATTTTCAAATGTCTGGATTTTTTTATCTTAATTACATTTTAACATACTATGTAGTAGATAGACAAATCTATTGATTATATACAGGTCTGCACAGAATAATTTCAGTATTTTTTACTATAGATGATAACTTCTGAAATCGGCTTTTAAAATATGTTATGCGTTTAAACGATCAAGTTTTGTTACGATATTCTGGGTGTATTGGAAATTGTTCAAAAATCAGTTTTTGAAGTAAAATTTTTCTTCCTTGTTTACATTGCTTATTTAGATATATCTTTTTGCCCATGAAATTATGTGGTTTCGTAATATTATTCTATTGGGGCTGGAAAATGTTTAATTATGCATACGTGGTCCATTATTTTTCATGCGGTTCATTCGTATTTACTTTCTCTCTTATTTAGGAAAAATAAGGGTCGTTTAAACTGTCACTCAAATAGTATAATTTTATTTTTACATGTTTTAAACTGCGTTAAGTAAAACAATAATTTCATTTTATGTCATATTCAATCAAAGGTTGTGCATGTTTTTAAAAACATCTATATATAGAGGCATAAAATATCATGTAAAAGGATTTAGACTGGGACCCGGCAGCACAGACAACCACCTCATCGATTTGGAGGCTGAAATTCCAGAATTAGCCGAAACTCGACTCCTATATTAAAACGCAATCGGTCTGCCAAGTCATATCTTGGCGGAAAACACCTAAAACTCGATTTTAGCGGTCGAATCGTAGGTTTACTACTACGTTTTCCTGCACCCAAAGGTACGAAAACATGGCGGACTAGGAGCAGGAAAACACAATGGTAAACCTATGAGTCAACCTGTAAAATCGGGTTTTTGGGTGTTTTCCACCAAGATATGACTTGGCAGACCGATTTCGTTTTAATAGGGGATCAGTTTTAGCGAATTTTGGAATTTCAACCTCCAACTCGATGGTTGTCTCATGGCTCGTACGCCTCCTTGAATTTTGCAGACCAGAAAATTTTTCAGCAACAGTATTATCTTATAGAAAACCACCTCTTAAAAGAAGGCGAAATTTTGTGCATTTTACCTATATTTCTTTTTCTATAAAAAGGTACTGGTAGATTTCCTGGAGAAATAACGGTATCCGTACGAACCATATGTCTGTGCTGCCGAGTCCCGATCTAATTGGTTTTATTCAATACACGCTCTGCGGTCATTGTCCAAGTTTTCGTGGTTGTCGAAAGAATTTGTGCTACATTGCACATCAATTTGGATTCTCCACAAATTTTCTCATACGAAAATAGATCGTTGCATGTTGTTCTCATAACGGTGAGTTAAACTTATTAATCTTAGTTAAAAAAAAAAAAACATCTTTGAATTATTACTTAATAATTTAAAGTCACGTGCTGCTTCATCATTCATTTCTTTTAATATTAAAAATGAAAAGGCCATGTTATCAGATAAAAAATAAGATTTAGAACACTGTCTGACAACATAAGTGAATAAAAAGTGAGAATCGAAATTTTTTTTAGATATTACCATAAGAGAAGAGCCTTTAGAAAGAATTGTAATGCGTACCCTTATTTTTATTGCATTAAAAAAAAAATCGCTGTGTATCTTTTTTCGGAACTGAACTTGAGAACTGTTTTTCTTTGTAGTCATCACCCTTTTGGATCCATACTATCGTTTGAAATAAACACCAACGAAAAATAAGAAAAAACACAACTTTAGCACCAACACACGCCGTATAATCCGGTAATTAATTTATAAATCAGAAATATATGTATATCAACAAAAATATTTATAATTAATGCAATATGTAATATATAATGCAAAATTTTATTATATTATTTTTTGAATATGAAAATAGTTCCGCAAAATGATATTCGATAAATCAGTTGCGTGACTAATAATTCAGTTTTCATAACAGACTCATTTTTAGTTACATTCTTAATACTAAATATAATTTAAAGCCGATAACTTTATAAAATTAAAAATGTATTCAAATAGTACCGTATTTAAAATATATTTGTTTAATTTAAATACATAAAATATTCTACTGATATGGTTTAACAATTCAAAATTTATGTTAAGCCATTATCTGATGATTTGTTTTTTAAAATATTTTAATGTTGTGTAGAGAATATAACTTTTGACGCATATGGTTTATATGAAATACTATATATAATCGCCAAAAACAATATTAAAATTTATAGAAATGTTGTAATAGTATTCATGTGTTTTGACTTTTAGAGTTTTTTATGTATCCCGAATGAATTTTTTATATTTTTAAGTTTATAAATCTATAGCATTGCGGCTATCTTCGCAACCGTAAAATACATTTTTAAAAATAATTTAAGAAAGGAGAACGTTACTTCACTCGACTCGACACCAAGTATTTTTTTTTTCTTTTAACGAAAAAAAAACCCTGAGAAATTATATAAGTTTTAAGTACATATAAAGAAATTTCTTTAACTTAGTATTTTTTTTTATTTACTTCATTTTTACTATCCCAGAAATTTATTCATACAGTAGAATCTCGATTATCCGAAGTAATTGGCACAGACCCTCTTTCGGATAATCGAGAATGCTTCAATTTTAAGATTAAGGAGAGATCTATGCAATATTTCTTATTATGGTAACAAGTGCTTAATAAAAATAAAGCAATAGCA
The DNA here is from genome assembly GCA_963932465.1 of Maratus speciosus. Taxonomy (NCBI): domain Eukaryota; kingdom Metazoa; phylum Arthropoda; class Arachnida; order Araneae; family Salticidae; genus Maratus; species Maratus speciosus. The sequence continues at coordinate 295,603,347 of OZ010791.1, forward strand.
AAATAGAAGCAAGAATAAGTTCCCTTAATTTTAATTTTGAAATTAAGAACATTTTACATATATCATAATGGTTTAAAGAAAAGTGTTTTATTTGTCGACACTTTCGATTGCCTTTGCTTTGAAGCTCTATCACAGAGTTTTTTTAATATTGTTAGTTCACCAGTATCACACTCTGTCTGCCCCAGCGCCACGCCAAACCTTTTGCAAAACATTCAAGTGCTTCAGAATTGCTAATTTGTTCGTTTTTTTTTCGTTCCACTGCGCAGCTTACGGGAGCTCAAGTAAAATTCAAAGGAATTCTAAGAAAGGGAATCGAAAATATTTATATGTACTCGTATTTCGGAAAGGACCGCTTGCACGCAAGGAATATGATAGTTAAAGAAAGAAAGAAAAAAAAAAGCTTCCAAAATGGTTTTTGCACACAAAGAATGTGATAATAAAAAAAAATAAATAAAAAAAAACAGCTTTAAAAAGGGGTTTTGGTTAACCGAGAGTTTAGGATAAAAGATGTTCTACTGTATATTTTTTCATGTTATCCAAAATAATGCTCAAGCAATGTACTGTATGGTAGATTTTAGTTTTCGTATTAGCCTCTCTTTTCCATTTGTTCAATTTCATTGTAATTTTAGGTAGTTCTGAAGTTCTTCTTTGCAACGAACTAAATATGCTTTAATATCAATTTTATAAAGCATTAATGTGGAATAATTAAAACAAATAAAAAAACTGTCAGTTTTTCGGATAAAAATCTGTATAAATTATTAGCTTAAAAAATATCTTAAAATCTGTAGTCTATCGCACAGAAAAACATTAGTAATACATATTATTGAAAACAAATTAAAAGAATTTTAGTTATATGGATTTAAGTGCTCCGTGTAAGTACCAAATTTTGCCTAATTTCTTTTCGAAATTAGCAATTTTATTATGTTTTGGTAAACGATATAAGTATATAAAAATATGTATGCTAATCACTTATAATGAAACAAAGCTAAAAAATGCTATAAAAGTGATATAATACCTTTATCATGGAAGACGGTAGTATTTCGAGTGACGCAGCCTTAAGCCTAAAATCGTATCGTATCGTATCGTATCGTATCGTATCGTATCATAGAATTCGTAGATGGCGGAACTCATATATACAGCTAACTCGACATCAAAGAAAACGCGAAAAGCCGCCTTTTAATAACTCAGCAGATATAGGTCTTATTGTTCTGAATTTTCTAGAACAGTCTTATATCTGCAGTCTAATCGTATACTGAAATTTTTGCATTTCTACGTGCAGTATATTTTGAGATCTAAATAGCCATTTTTAAAGTGAAAACGTTGGTATAATATCGAGGAAGTTCCTAATTTGAAAATCTCGAAAACGGTTCTAACGATTATTTTTAAATTGATACATAATATAACTGTGATTAAGGCGAGGTGAATAACACTTTTCTTTTTTCTGGGAAAACTCTCGTTCGTTAAATAATTCGATTTTTTTTTCTCTCGAAAATGACACGGGCGATTTTTTAAAAATCAAATAAATATGTTTCAGATGAACCAAATAACAATTTACTTGTTTCCAGAAAGACTCTTGTTCGTTTTATAATACGCATGAAAAATCGGACTATATTTCTTCGCCATTCTATGGAAATTTCACCGAAAATGCATGACACTGTATTCATACACATGCTTTCTTTTTAACCACTTTTGGGGAGAAAAATTTTGTCTTCCCACTGGCTGAGTGGCTAAGGGCCATCGTTTACTGACCTTAAGATAGGCAGTTCGATACTCCCTGATACGTGTTTTCACATGTGAATGTTTTTTTTTTTTTTTTTTTTTAAGTCTGCTAGTTGACCATTATTCTCAGTTCCTTTGTAATTTTTTTAATTGCTATTAAGTTAAATAAAATTACAATTATAATGACGCCAATTTGATGATGATTATTTCTTGGCAATTTTTCAACAATAAAAATATTACCATAAATTTTATAAATATATTTAATTTCAATCACTTTACAAAAAATATACATTAATAATTATTATTTGAATATAAATCACACGATCAGAAACGTAAAAAAATAATTCATTTCAGCTCTTCTTTTTATAATATCATTTTTTATTATTATGACGGTCAATCATATATAATCACTGACATCCATAATATTATTATTATTATAATTATTATTTTCCTTGCATAAAAGCTATTGTGATGTAATAATTCTTTTATAATAAATAATTTAGTTGAAATGTTTTATTTATAAATATCAATGAAGTTTGATAACCCCGAGACAATTCTTTTTATTTAACTTTGCAATATTTACAGTTTACATAATAAGCATATCAGAATTCTGATGTCGCCATCTTTTGACGCAATTGCGTAGTATTATAGAGAAATGTTTGATAAAAACGTTGAATTAGACAGTTTTTAAATCGAAGAATTATTTTAAGAGATATTTAATGTTAAATCTGGATAAAATTGTCTCATTAAAAAAGTCTCATAGGAAAAAAAAATATACATGGGAATTTAATCATTTTCATTCAATTTAATCATTCAATAGAAACTCGAAGTTTGCAGAGTGCATTTATTATTCTTAACTTGCCTAATTTTTTGACGGTTTATTTCAATTTTAAATTAAAATTTTCAGAATTTCCAGAGATATTTTTTACATATTTTAGAAAAGGTTATTTTAAATTGTTGCCAAATGTTAAAACAGCGCAAAGAATAATATATCCTTTAAATTAAAAATTTATTCACACGTGACTATTATAAACAGAAAAAAATCCTTTTAAATTAGAATTAAATGATAACGTGTTAAAAGCAGGAAAATATTAAACATTACGTCATAAAAATTGTTTTTACACATGCTTACTTAAAATGAAAGAAAATTATAAAATAATCAATTATTTTCAAATTAGAATTAAATGATTACACATTAAAAGAAGGAAAACATTGAAAATTACGTCATAAAAATTATATTTACACGTGAATATTAAAAGAAAAAGAAAATTTTTAAATAATAAATTCATTGATATGTGTTAAAAGTCGTAAATGGAGGAAATTACGTCATATTGGCCAAAGTGGCCAAAACAGTTTACAAAACACATTGCAAAACATATTGCAAAACAGTGTAAATTAAAAAATATATTTATATGAGAGATTTATTTCAAATTTCGAGATGATATTTTTAACTATAGTTGCTAATTTTAAGGTAGCGCAAATAATAATATTATCTTTCTAATAATAAAAATATTTTCAGTTGAATGTTACAAAGAGAAAGGAAAGTTTGGTGAAAATTATGTCAGATTTAAAACGTTACATTTAAAATCTCTTATTTAAAATCATTTTCTTATAGCGTTGTTAAAAAATACCATAAAGCAAAGACTCTGTTGACTTAGTTCCTTTTATATTTGGTAATTTTCAAATGTTTAACTAATCTTATTTAATCAGGCAGGGAAACAGCAACTAACATCAGCTGATTCGGTTTTGAAATACCTCAGTAAAAGGGAAACCCGTTTACAGTAAGATCGCCATTGATTTTTTAATTATACAGAGCAGCCTCGATTATCCGAGCTAATTGGGACTGTTAGTAAATCAGAATCGGAAATCTCGGTTAATAGAAACTGTGTGTAAAAACTCGCCGTGCTTGCGAATTTAACATCTCTTTTAAGAAAATATATAGAACGTTTTTTATATAATAAAAGTAAATATATGTAAAGTTCTGTTTCACAGCTTAACAAATTTAAAAAGAAAATCAACTACCAGTAGTAAATTTTAAAATGCAAATTGAAAAATTTACGAAAGTTCACACAGCCACTGGAAAAAAAGCATTGTTCGCTATTGACTTCTCAGGGTCCAATGTTTCTTTGGAGTTGAGGGCTTTTGGGGGCAGAAGGGCCTGTATAGCACGGACAGTGAGCTAAAGAGTGTGGTTATTTTTAAGGCTCATTCAAAAGGAAAAAAAATCAGACTTTGTAATCGGCTCGGTTAACAGAAACCTCGATTAATCGAAGCTCGGTTAATCCAGGTTCTACTATAATTCAATCTTCCGTAATCTTTTTAAAGCAGATCAAATTAATGGACTTTAGCACAAAGTCACATAGCTGATAACTGCCATGCTTGTTGGCCACCTTTTTTTCAAAAAGTTTGCTTCACCTTATTCAATTAATGAGATATCTCCGATAAAATAAGTCACATTTTCCCGTTCTAAAATACTGGTATCCAAAAATCGTAGCATGTAACTGACACTACAAGTACTCATGGAACTAGACTATTTTAAGTCTGATTTTTATTATAGACTATATAAAATTATTAAAAATATATATTATGATAGGAACTAGCGGGCTTCGTCCGCTATTTACGTTACGGATATAAAAATCATGTTTTTTTTAGGGAAAAAGAAATAAAAACCTATTTGACGATAGGTTTATAAAGACACATTTTGTATTTGTTATATTTCCGGGGATGAGGAGGGGGGGGGCTATTTTGATTAAATATCGCAATTAGTCTACATGGCAGATATAATTATGATAGACACTAGCGGTCTTCGCCCCTCTATGGCGCTTTATGGGTCCAGCTTCCATAACTCAGATACTACCTTTCGGACATCAATGCAACATATTCCAAACGTTATAATTAACTTAATAATCACCCTATATAGCATTAAAGTAAATTTATGAGTACTGCATACTGTCTTTTTTATCGTAATTTCTGAAGAGAAAAAATTATTTCGGTTCCATTCTTAGGTACTGGTCTGAAAAATTTTGAAAAAGGGGGGAAGGAGGGGACATGAGACTGCTGTTTGTCAAACAACACAACGGGCTCTGGCTTATTCAACTTGGTTTTTGATGACTTCAATTGGAAGGTGGTTTGTTTAAAAGAGTGCGTTCCCTGCCCCATTGAAAATTGGAACTATTGGTGCTACATCTATGTAAGGATTTAATAATTATAAATTAACATTTTGGATTTATTAATTTAAGGATAAAGTGTTTTTAAAGGAATATCAAATGAAACCCTCTGTGCGATCTGCGATTATACTTACCCAGTTGTTTTTATATGCAAACTGCTATAAGGAAAATTGTAATAAAATAGTAAAAATTAAATCTGCATTAAATTCCATAAGTATCTTTTTTTTAATCATTTTATCACTAACCTCAAAAAAGTAATGATATCAATGCAAAATCCCTTGACGGGTTAAAAGTTTCTGACGCAGCACTTTATCTGATGCTCTAAGAATTTTAAATATGGAACTTAAAAATACTGATATCAAATTTTGAGTGACGTTATGCTATTTCTTAAAAAATACATTTGTATTTATTTCATCATTTTATTTTTGTTTTATTTATAATCGCATGTGCAAAAGTTATGTTCAACATGAAAAGCTGCATAAAATTTTATTCGCTGTTGCTTTATCATTTACATCTCTCATAAATTCAAAATATGTGTTTTAAAAGATATGATATAAAATTTAAGTGACGCCTTGATGTGACTTTAAAAGGTTTGTTTTTTAAAATTCAATTTAAATTATTTTTGACTTGGTTAAAATATTTTTTTTACATCTACACAATACTTTTAATTTTCCAATTCACTGTTAAATATATCACTTTCATTGAATCTATACTATGCATTGAAATGCATTTATTTTAATGCATTTATTATATATTTAAATGCATTATTTATCTTTTGTGTCACGCTATTCAAAATTGTGAGTAAGATTTATGTAAATGGTTTCTTTGCGTCATTGTGTCCAAACTACATGAAATGTATGAAAAAGGATAGTTTGACGCAAATAAATCATTTACATAAATCTTACTCACAATTTTGAATAGCGTGACACAAAAGATAAATCAATTTATTGAAATAAATACATTTCAATGCATAGTATAGATTCAAGGAAAGTGATATATTTAACAGTGAATTGGAAAATTAAAAGTATTGTGTAGATGTAAAAAAAATATTTTAACCAAGACAAAAATAATTTAAATTGAATTTTAAAAAACAAACCTTTTAAAGTCACATCAAGGCGTTACTTAAATTTTATATCATATCTTTTAAAACACATATTTTGAATTTATGAGAGATGTAAATGATAAAGCAACAGCGAATAAAATTTTATGCAGCTTTTCATGTTGAACATAACTTTTGCACATGCGATTATAAATAAAACAAAAATAAAATGGTGAAATAAATACAAATATATTTTTTAAGAAATAGCATAACGTCACTCAAAATTTGATATCAGTATTTTTAAGTTCCATATTTAAAATTCTTAGAGCATCAGATAAAGTGCTGCGTCAGAAACTTTTAACCCGTCAAGGGTTTTTGCATTGATTTAGATTAACGCTCGTCTCATTGCACAAACGGCGGCATTTTCAAAATCATTCATGATAGAAATATTTTTGCAAACAAATTAAAAAAAAAATTAAAAAAGTTTTTAATATCTGTTAGCGTTAATCTAAATAAATGTATTCTATCACTTATACAGCATTTTTTAGCTTTGTTTGATATAAGTTGTGTTTAGTCTTATAATTCTTATAAAAAGCATTCGGATTTAAGTAAACGTTTTTTATCAAAAAATAATGTTTTAAAAATGTTATTCTGAACGTCTGCTTTTTAAGAATGAAAATGTTAATTCATCTCGCTCAGTGACATTAAAAACTGAATTAAAGCTTTGAAACCGGTACATTAAAACCCGTACCTTCTCAAATTCCGTGCTTTATCTTTGCAGCATCATATCCTTTCTGATAAAGAAAATAAAAAAAGAAAAGAAATCTTACAAATGCTCTAAGATATTGATTTATGAGAGTTACAAGAAATATCCCCGAGGCACACAGAAGGGCAGAAAAACACGGGCGTGTTTTTATTTTCACCCACTCGATCCTCTTTTTCGAAATTTCACTATCCATTTTTATTTTATATATCTTCTAGCGGCAACGTATCTGAAACAAACCACTTCTGTCATTCACTTTTTCAGACACTTTATTGTAACTTGTTATCTCGTTCTTTTAACTCAGCTGTATCGGAAAAAAGTTACTAAATTTTAACTATGAGAAATGGCGCTGAGAGCCATCTCGTGTACACCGCAGCAGAAAACACCGTATAACAGGAACTCTACTTTTCCTTATTTTTTCCCCTCTCTTTTTATTATTTCCCTTTTTTTTATTTTATACATCTTTTTCACATCCAAGAAACTTTTTATTTCTTTTGTTTTAAAGAGTTTTTGCATTTCTTTCTTAGTAAGTTCCTTTCCTTTTTTTTTTTTTTTTTTGTGCGCGCGTGTGTGTGTAAGTGGTATATGATTAAAACTTGTAAATTCTGGGAATATCTCGTTTGTGTATTTCAGCAGTAAAAATATACTAATGATACTAATGAAAATAATAATGACGATTTAACTACTTTTATGTTTAAATATATTTTAATAGAAATCTAATTTCGTTTGTTTCCGCTTTAAAGGTTTTTGTTTTTCAGTAAATATCTTCAAAATACTTCTGTAAACAACATCATTTAAAATTTTAAATTCTAACGACATTAATTTATTAATTTTAATAAAATTTTAAATTAAGATTATTTTTATTGTTTTTGTTTTAAAGAGATTTTGAACTTCTTTCTTAGCAGGTTTCTTTCCTTTTTTTTTGTGTGTGTGTGAATGGTACATGATTTACACTTATAAATACAGATAATATCATAAAACGTACATACTACAATATATATTAAAACACACATACACACATAAATAACGCCTGCATTCAACTGTTAAAGGTATATATAAAGGTATATATAAAAGGTATATATGTCGTTTGTTTATTTAAATAATATTAAAAACAATGATGCTAATGGAAATAACAATAATGAATTTACTACAGTTTGAATATAAATCTAATTTCTTTTGTTAACGTTTTAGAATTCTTCGTTTTTCAGCAAATATCTTTGAAACTTCTGTGAACAACATGATTTAAAATTTTAAATTCTAACAATTTTTATTTCTTAATTTTAATAAAACAATGAATGATGATGTGATTTTTATTGTTTTTTGTTTGAAAGAGTTTTTGAATTTCTTTCTCAGCAAGTTTCTTTCCATATTTGTGTGTGTATGTGCGTGTGAATGGTATATGATTTAACCTTGTAAATACTGATAATACTGATAATTTGTGAATTTCAGCAATAATAATATACTAATGGAAATAATAATGACGATTTAACTACTGTTTATGTTTAAATATATTTTATAGAAATCTAATTTCTTTTGTTTACGTTTTAAAAGATTTTGTTTTTCAGTAAATATCTTCAAAATATATTTGTGAACAACATCCTTTTAAATTTTAAATACTAACGACATTAATTTATTAATTTTAATAAAATAACAAATGATGATAATTTTTATTGTTTTCTTTTAAAAAGCTTTTTTTTTCCTTAGCAAGTTTCTTTCCAAATTTTTGTGAGTAAATAGCCAATGGTTTGAATATATTTTAATAGAAATCTAATTTCTTTTGTTAAAGTTTTAGAATTCTTCGTTTTTCAGTAAATATCTTTGAAATACTTCTGTGAACAACATTATTTAAAATTTTAAATTCTAACGATATTGATTTTTTAATTTTAATAAAACAATGAACGATGATGATTTTCATTGCTTTTGTTTGAAAGAATTTTTGCATTTCTTTCTCAGCAAGTTTCTTTCCATGTTTTTTTGTGTATGTGTGTGTGTGAATGGTATATGATTTAACCTTGTAAATACTGAGAATATCCTTTGTGTATTTCAGCAATAATAATATACTAATGCAAATAATAATGACGATTTAACTACTCTTTATGTTTAAATATATTTTAATAGAAATATAATTTCTTTTGTTTCCGTTTTAAAAGTTTTTTTTTCAGTAAATATCTTCAAAATACTTCTGTGAACAACATTCGTTTAAATTTTAAATACTAACGATATTAATTTATTAATTTTAACAAAATAATAATTGATGATAATTTTTATTGTTTTATTTTAAAGAGTTCTTCATTTCTTTCTGAGCAAGTTTTTTTACATTTTATTTTGTGTGTGTGAATGGTATATGAATTACACTTATAAATACTGAGAATATCATTTGTTTATTTGAATAATACCTAAACTAATGATACTAATGGAAATAATAACAATGAATTGCTACGGTTTGAGTATAATTTAATAGAAATCTAATTTCTTTGGTTTCCGTTTTAAAAGTCTTTGTTTTTCAGTAAATATCTTTGAAATAATTCTGTGGACATATTGATTTAAAATTTTAAAGACTAACGATATTGATTTATTAATTTTAATAAAATAATAAATGATGATGATTTTTATTGTTTTTGTTTTAAAATGTTTTTGCATTTTTTTCTTAGCAAGTTTCTTTTTTTTTTGTGTGTGTAAATGGTATATGATTTAAACTTGTAAATACCGAGAATGTCGTTTATTTATTTTAGCAATAATATTACTAATGATACTAATGGAAATAATAATGATAATTTCACTGCGGTTTAAATATATTTTAATAGAAATCTAATTTCTTTTGTTTCGTTTAAAGAGTGTTTGTTTTTCAGTAAATTTCTTTGAAATATTTCTGTGAACAAACTACAGCATGATTTAAAGTTTTATGGGGACTCGGCAACCTCCACCCCTTCCCCCCTCCAAAAAAATCAGCTTTAAAAAATATTTTTGTTTATTATTATGTAAATGTTAAATAAAAATAATTTAATTAAAAAAAATTAAAAAAAATAAACTATTTGTTTGACAAAATTGAAAAATATTGAATTTTAAACATTTATTTGAAAACGCTATTAGTATTTTTTTTTTCAGTTGATATTTTTAACAGCTCATTAATGATATTTTGAATAGATTTAAGGATAAGATTTTTTGTAATAGCAATAGTTTGAAAGAAAAAAATAATAACTAAAAACAAGCGCGAAAAAGCAGAAAAAGTGACTAGTTTTTCTACATATGATTTTTTAAAGTTATCAAAATATAAAAAATTGTATCCATAAAATTATTAGATATGGCATGACGTTCAATTAAAAAAATTCAAGAAATTTCATTAATACCTGGAAAAGCTTTAGCATTTTGTAACCATAAAAAATCTGAAAAACAAAAACTGAGATAAATATGTTTAAAAATTTCTTTTGATAGATGAATATGATATTAAATGGTTAAATATGCCGTAACTGTGACACTGATATGCAATATTAGTCTGAAATTTGGACAGGATGTAGTTAAAAGTGTATGGTATGTGATAAGATAAAATATGAAAATCGAAATTTTTACGAAATTTCGATATCGGTAGGCTGCCGAATCCCCTTAAATACTCACGATGTCGATTAAAATAATGAACGATAATACATTTTATTACTTGATTAAAAGCTTTTTTGCATTTCTTTTTTCAGAGACTTATTTCGAAAAATAATTAAATAATGTGGTAATAAACATAAATGCAAATATTGAAGAATTCATTTAAGTGATAGTTATAAAAATATTGGTGAAAATACGTTGTGCGTTGTTTGGCTGCATTTAATATAATCCCGGATTAAATAAATTTGTTTCTAACAAACAATTTGACTTACAATGGAACGTTCCCAAATCGCAAATTAAAAAAATTAAGTAATTTCGGGGATATTCATTGGGGTATGTAACTCAAATTAATTTTTGTTACCCAAGCTCATTTTAAGGTGTAAGGCTCGTGTAACACGCTGTTTTTTCTTTTTCAAGATTTTTTAAAATGAAAACGAGAACGCTAAAGTACAAAATCATATTCACGTTTAAATCTAGTAGAAAAAATATATTATTGCAAAAAAAAAAAAAAAAAAAAAATGGTGGCGATGTAGCTGTTCAAACTCGGATCCTATGATTTACGCCTGGGAGGTCCTTGTAGTAGACTAAAATCAATAAATCAAAATTTTTTGATTAAAGTAATTTCTTACACTCAGCACAAACCTAAAAATTTATTAAAATAACAATTATATATATGCTTTCTTTACAATTTGTTTATATAGAAAAAAAAAAAAAAAAAAAAAAAAAAAAAAAAAAAAAAAAGATTTTGTTTTCAAAACGTCCTTAATTTTTCAATTTTTTAAAAATATTTTTTCTATATTTAGGTTCATGCTGAGCGTAAGGACCTGCTTTAATCAAATAATTTTGGTTTATTGATTTTAGTCAACTAGAAGGACCTGGGCTTTTCCCGGTACACATCGTAGAATCCAAGTTTGGTCAGCTACAGCGATGCCATTTTCTTTTCATCAATATATTTTTTTTTTCTTGTAGATTTAAACGTCAATATTATTTTATATTTACTGTAATTGAATAAATGTTCTTGTTTTCATTTAAAAAAATCTTGAAAAAAGATCGTTTTACACGAGTCTCCCCCGTTAAGGAGGTAAACTCCCGAATATTTTTAGACCTTTTATTATTACTCATTAATGGTAAAAAAAATAATAATTTAAAATTGCTTTTTCCTATTAGTTCTGACGGAAACTAAAAACATATTTATGCTGTTAATAAAAAAAAGAACTAAACCTGTGGCTATACGATTCATGAAGGATCAGGACCAACCCAGTGCCCAACACTGTTTAATTCGCTCTGGGCTTCGAGTTGCTATACAGCATATGTCCCAGTCAGGTGGTCAGCCTAATGCAGGACGCTCAGCGTTTAGTTCCCAAGCTAGCTCAGTACTCATTTTATCCACCCAGAAAGGAGGAAATGTTGAGTGAGCCTTGCGCAGATGGGAATCGTAATCTCGACCTGTAACGTGGCAGTCAGACGTGCTGACCACTCCGCCACTGGGCTTTTATGGCTTCTATGGTGCATTCTTTTACTTATTCTTAAATTATATGTATATATCTATTACAAACTAACCATTGTTCATCGAGCAAGAGTTGGTAATTATATGGTTATGTAAAAGAAGTCTGATCTACAAGTATTTTTTGTACTATTAAGGGATTTTTGGCCAAGATGTGAGGGGTTTAACTTATGTATAATCGGTTCGACAGCCGCCAGTAACCGAGGAGTATCCAATTTCGAAGCAGCAACGGAAAATTTTAAAACATTGATCAGAAACTGTTGGTGCTTCGAAATCGGATACTCCTCGGTTACTGGCGGCTGTCGATCTGATTATACATAAGTTAAACCCTTCGCAGAAACAGGTCTAAGGTCTGAAATTTCCAAGATATTGATAAAGAATAGTTATGCGGTACCAAATTCTAACATTTTTTATATGAAACTTTTAAATAACTTATCGTGTGATTCATCAATTGTTATTACTAGAGCGGACAAGGGCCGTGTTACTGTGGTTATAGATAGGTCTGACTGTATAAATAAGTCCTTTGATTTACTGAACAACGATCAAATGATCCGGTAAATTTTGTCCTACTCTTGCCAAAAGTCTTAAATGTTATACTGGTCTCGTTCCAAGATTTTATGGGTTACCGAAGACTCACAAACCTAATATTCCTCTTAGACCTATTATTGATAATAGACACTCCCCCTTCTATAAATTATCTAGATTTTTGTCTGTTATTCTCAAGCCGATGACCGTCTCCTCTCCTTACAGTATTAATTCCTCATTTAAATTTCTTGATGATTTGAACAGTTTCGTTATGCCTCACAAATGTGTGATGGCATCTTTGGATGTGGTATCGTTGTTCACGTCTATACCAATAAATCCAGCCTGCCTCGCTGTTCAGAGAATGTGGCCCGATTTTGCTAATGCTATTAATTTAAATATGGACGTTGCTATTAAACTCATTGACTTTTGTCTGACACCAAATTGTTTCGTTTTTCAGGATACATTTTATAAACAGTTAAAAGAAACTGCAATGAGCTCCCCCTGTCCGTGAGAGTAGCAGAGATTGTTATGCAGTATTTGGAGAAAGATATTATTTTCGGTTTGGGTAATAAGATTAAGTTTTGGAGGCGGTATGTAGATGATGTTTTTATAATTGCTGAAGAAGATAAACTTGTGGAGATATTAAAAAAAGCGAATTCCTTTTCCTCTTCAATCCAGTTCACGATAGAGTTTGAAAATAACAGGTCACTCCCTTTCCTTGATGTTTTGCTCCAGAGAGACATTGTTAATAATATTCCTATTTTGAAAACTTCTGTTTACAGAAAAGTACGTCCTCCGGGAAATATTTAAATTTTATATCCAATAGCCCACTTTCACATGAAATTGCAGCCGTCAGATCCTTGTACAACAGAGCCTTGAGATTTTGAAGTGACAGAGTTAGTTTTGATAATGAAATTAGTAAGATAATGAATGATTTACGTCTCAACGACTATCCACGTCGTTGGTGTCTTAGAGTTATTTGGGAACTTACGAGCAAATCAGACCAGTATCCCACTCCTTACCAGCGTGTCAATCCTATAGGAACTATATCTTAGCCTTATTACAGTAATATTTCGGAGAAAATTTCCGTCGTATTCAAGGATGTTAATGTTAGGACAGCTCATGTTCCTTTAAATTGCATTGGTAATTTTTTTAGTAGTCTTAAACATAAATATTCGAAGTTTGACCTGAATGGTGTCGTTTATAAAATTCCTTGTAAAGGATGCAGTTCGATTTACATTGGTGAAACTGGACACTCTCTGAATGCTAGACTCAAGACCTTTATTAAAATTCGTTTAATAAAGGTACTCCGAATTCAAGATTGGTTGCTCATGCACTTGAGTTCCATTATGTCCCGGATTTTGAGAATGCACGAATTGTGGAAGCCAATTGCCCCGTATATTTTAGTCGTGTCTTCCTTAAGGGTTAGAGGACTGTTTTAGTTGAATCGCCAATTAACGAAGTGATCCAGGTTCCTGCTGTTTATTCTATCCTACTTAAACCATGATTTTAACTGTTTTTTCGTTTGCTGTGGCACTTGCTGTTTTGTGACTCTGCTCGTTTATTGATGAGGGCTATGAAAATAGTCGAAACGTTTACATATATTTTTATTTATTTTTAATTGTTTTTAATAAAATTTTAATATGTGTATTTCTGTAGTTATGTAAATTGTGTTAATTGTTAAGTAATCCATACGTAATTATGTATGTAATTTTAAATGTATATTTAATATTATCATTTTTTAATCTATTTTCCTCTTTTTTATCCTTTTTTTTATTATATTTATTTATATTTTAATTTTAATTAGTTACTTTTCTTTTAAGATAATAGAAATTATTAATAGGGATAAAATATCATTTTTCGTTATAACTAAATATATTATATATTAATTGGACAGTTAAATGAATAATAATAATTAGAAAATTTGATAAAATACTGTTATACAAAAAATTATTAGTTTATTTTATTAATGTAATTCTTGTTTATTTTATATTCTTTTTCTCTTTTAACTATTGGAAATTGAAAAACGAAATAATGGTAGCTAAAGTATCTAGATTGAAATATTTTAAACTTTACATTCATTGATGATGCAATAGAGGATTTTATTACATTTAAATTTACATAATAGATGGCAGCAAAACAATATAAATCTATAATTCAGTTATGGATTCTGACATAGCTACATTCTTTTATTTTTTTCTTTTATCACTAGGGTGGCAGTTATAGCCAAATTTTAGTTATAATAATGTAAATTAAGTGATTTGGGAATTTTTTAGTTTAGTTATAGAAATTTAAAAATGTTAATTGGTAATTTAAATTTTAACATTGTAATGATTCTCTATTTTTATTAATTAAATGCATTTATCAAGGTACTTTATCTAGATTAACTGCAACCATTGGGTATAATATTTGTTTTATCTTGCTTATAAAAATTAAGCTTATCCTTAGAATTAAATCTTGTAAATTTATATAGGGTAAGGCGTGTAATAATACATCATTTCATTTATAAATAATATTATAAATGATTTAAATATTTATTTTTATTTTTTCCATTACAAGGCCTTTCATATAATTCAGTGCTCATTTTCCTTCTATTATTTTGGTCATGTGGTCGTTAGCGTATAGAGAGAATAAATTATTCAGATATTAGCTTTATTCTCTACAGAAAACTACTGCCTTGCTTATATATGCGAATTCTGTACCCTTGATAAAGTAATTCACTATATAAGTATTTAATTTATTTATTTTTATTTTTATTTGTATCCATATTTTTCTTTTTTCTTCCATTTTAATCCTCTAAGGTCTAATCCCCAAAGGACTATACTTTTTACATAACAACTGGTAAATGTGGTGTTTGTGTTTTTATATTATCGGTCATTTTCATTAACTTTCAACGGTATTATTGTACAGAAAGTTATATATGTATATATATACAGGATGTCCCTAAACTCATGGTACATACGCTAGGGGGTGATAGAACACATCAAGACGAGTAATAGTAAATAGGAAACCAAGGGTCCCAAACGTATTCCAAACGAGACAAGCGCCATCAAAGTTTAGGGTCCCAAATTGCAAATGATGATAAAAAAAGGAAAAATGAGTCGATTTATTTGCGGTTTTCGCTAAAATCATTCTTTAAATTAGTATTTTCTTAAAAAAAAGTTTTAAAGAGAAAGTTATAAAAATGCCGGTAGAGGGCGCTCTAGACTTTGGAGTACCGAATAACTACTTTTTACCGGGTTTTTTTAACACTGTTAAATGTTTTCTAAAGCTTAGACCTTAACTTAAATTTTGTGTGCACAAGTGAAATCATCGGGAGTGGTTAAGTGGAGCAAATTTAACTGTGTTCAGGGGGTTGATTTTTGAACGATCGTATGTAATGAGCAAAATAATAAGTGATAAAGCAAACTTTAAGAGGTGATAGTACACATCAAAACAAACAACATTCACTAAGTAATGCATGATTTGAATTCAAACGCAAACGTGTTAGACCATGTTCAAACTAGATACATGCAAGCGCTATAGCTACCATTATGGTGTAAGTTTCCGGAAGAAGAACATGAAAACGTGACATGGGGAAGAAGAAGAACACGTATGCAAATTTTCGCTAACATAAAAGTTACTTATTCGAGTGCGTAATTGTAAAACTGGGAACTGTTCACAGCAGCTGTCTCTGTGGATAACCGATAATATGGTTTCGTACTCTAACCAGGAAAAGGCCGAAATGCATTACATGTACGGAGCAATGTAACACGGCAATGCAAAAGAAGCTCAAAGATTGTACCGAGAGCGTTTTCCAACCAGACGTGCTCCTGATGCGAGGATATTTCAACGACTGCACCAACAACTGTGCGAAAAGGGTTCCTTTGCAAGTTGCATGGACGATACGGGACGTTCCAGGAGTGTAAGAACGCCATCCGTTACGGATAACATTTTGGGTCGTATCAGCGAGAGGCCTGAATCTGGCACTCAGGAACTGTCCGAAGAAGTCAACGTTTCCCGTAATACCGTGTGGCGAGTTCTGCGAGCTGAAGGAATGCATCCGTACCATGCGCGGAGAGTTCAAGAATTAGAACCAGCGGATTACCAGGCACGTGTCAATTTTAGCACGTGGTTGCTCCAACAAACGGCTGTGGACCCTGCTTTTTGTGCACATGTGTTGTTCACGGACGAATGCACATTCACACGCGAGGGTATTTTGAATATCCACAATTATCATGTGTCGTCAAATGAAAACCCATACACAATACGTCCACGTTCATTCTAGCGACGTTTTGCGGTCAATATTTGGGCCGGAATCGTTCACGATTATCCAATTGGGCCATACTTACTGACAACGCGCCTGGATGGAGATTCATATCTTGTGTTTCTGCAACTATTGTTGCCAGAACTATTAAAACATGTTCCAGCACCCATCAGACGACGTATGTGGTTCCAACACGACGAATCACCGGCCCATTACAGTCTGGATGCCCGTAACGCCCTGAATATCATGTATCCGGGGCGATGGGTAGGTCTTGGTGGTCCAATCAGCTGGCCGGCCCGTTCACCCGATTTATCCTGTCTGGACTTTTTCTTGTGGGGTTATATGAAGAGCCTGATATACGAAGATGGTCCCGTAGATTCTGCTGAAGACGTTGTTGCCCGGATATCTGTTGCTTCGGCCACCATAAGAGAGATGTCTAATGTTTTCGCCAATGTACGGCGGTCAATCCATCGACAGCTTCAAGCCTGCGTTCGTGTTGAAGGCTGCAATTTTGAACAATTCCTGTGATGGAGTACTTCATGTTGTTTATTTTCATTTGATTGAATAAAGTGTTTTTCTTCCTTTTGTTGGTTTCTTTTAATTCCATGTATGTCTGTCCTGATTTCCATCATTTTGTTATTATTTTGCTCATTACATACGATCGTCAAAAATCAACCCCCTGAACGCAGTTTATTTTGCTCCACTTAACCACTCCCGATGATTTCACTTGTGGACACAAAATTTAAGTTAAGGTCTAAGCTTTAGAAAACATTTAACAGTGTTAAAAAAAACCCGGTAAAAAGTAGTTATTCGGTACTCCAAAGTCTAGAGCGCCCTCTACCGGCATTTTCATAACTTTCTCTTTAACACATTTTTTTAAAGAAAATACTAATTTAAAGAATGATTTTAGCGAAAACCGCAAATAAATTAACACATTTTTCCCTTTTTTATCATCATTTGCAATTTGGGACCCTAAATTTTGATGGCGCCTGTCTCCTTTGGAATACGTTTGGGACCCTTGATTTCCTATTTACTATTACTCGTCTTGATGTGTTCTATAACCCCGTAGTGTACGTACCATAAGTTTAGAGACACCCTGTATATAAGAAAGAAAAAAATACAATAAAGTAAAAAATAAGTACAATGTTCGAACTTAGCACTAAAGCAATATCCCTTTTATTGATAAGAACCCTACTAAACTAATATATGCATTATGTATAACACACAAGTATTTTAAACCAGCATAATGAATTTATGAGACGAGTTTATGCTTATTAACTGTAGACTGCATATCCATTTTTGTGCTAATGAGACAGGGGATGAAACATTTAACTGGTATTGTGTAAATAATGAGGGACAAAACGTAACATTTCATGATTACGAATATAAAGGTTACAGTGTGGTTTAATTCATGCGAAATTAGGAAGAATAGAACATGTTTACATGAGAAAATCAGTTCTAATACAACATGCCGGTATCTAAAACAAAGGGTAACATTTATTAAACTGATTGAAATTGCATGTGAATCTATGAATAATATGTGCATATTGCTATTGTAATTTAAACAACGTATTAATATTTGTATACTCGTATGACAAAAGCAATATTAGTTTAATAAGAATGTTACAGGCAAGTTACACAAATTACTTGATGTTAAATTCTATATTTTTATGGAGATAAATGAAACAATAAATAATTAAAATATGTATAGGACAAAGTATAGCAATTGTTTAACTAATTCAAATAATCTCTACACTTTCTTGCATAGATTTATTGAAATTAAGGTGACACTTACAAGGCAGCCACGGTCGACTATTTTTATATTATGTTTGCATCAATATTTTAAAAAAATACATTTTGTAGAATATTTCACTTGGAAAGCGTACGTAAAAGAATTTTGTTTTGAAAATGTGGTGCGAAACACAATTAAAAAATAGTCGCCTGTGGAAGCCCTGCACTTAAGAATGCTCATTGCACATTTTTAGTGTAATGTTCTTAGTACTACCGATACGAACGCAACAAGTAACTTAGACTGTAAAATAAAAAGACAGACTTAAACTGGGAAAATATAACATAACCACTAGCGAAAATATGCAATAGCGTCTTCCGATTTATTAACTACTCCGAAGAGCGTTCTTTATATTAAAAAAACTCAGAATCGAATATATTTTCAAGATTAAAAAAAAAAAAAAAAACATTTATAAAACAAAGTTTCTTTGGCTACCACCGATTTTCGGAAACATTTCCGAGCAGTTTTTATAGTGCATTAATTAGTTTATATCCAACACGTAATATGGGTATTTATAGTGTATTAATCTGTTTTCTGAAACCAGAACATTGATTTTTTGTATGATATCAATTCTCAAATAAAAATTTTCGAATTCAAATAACTATTTTAGCCATTTTATACAAAAACATGATAAATTCACAGCATTATTAACTTTAAAATTATTATTGTTTTGTTGTTATTGCATGTATAGATTAAATGTACTCAACTGAAAATGCTTATTTGAGAATAAATACCATCCTAAAATTCAATATTCCGGTTTAAAGTTGCGTTCTTTATTAGATCCAAGAGCTAAAGTTCTTTGAGAAAATGTTCTTTCAGGCAAAATAGAGAGTATAACGTCAAAGACATCGCCAATTTTCCTACTGAATGGGAGAAAATAAAACGGTTCTGTTATCTTTCGCTGTAATTCACAAGAATTTTTTAACGGAAAACGAGAAAGCCAGTTCTGCTAGGGTTGTTTTGCAATACAAAATCATATGAGGAAATCATGCATCAGATGATAAAATTCTTTAAAAAAAATTAATAAACTAAAAAATTCCCCAAAAAATTTAAATAATAGAAACTTAAGATAGTTCTGAAATACAAGATTCACATAAAAAAATATTATGCATTGTATTAAAAAGTTGTCACAACATTTAATTTCTAATTATTTTCTGATTGGCTCTATCTTCTTTTAACACTTTACACGATACTGCAAAAATTTTTATTTTTCGGTTTTCCGTGTCGCCTGTCTGGTCAACACTCTGAATGTCTGTCTGGCTGTATTCTAACTCGCATGAATATACTTGGATTGCCTTATGAATGATGTACGTTACTAAGGTGTACTATAGCATGTTCAGTATTGTACATGAAATGTTTAACGTTTATAATCCGTTTACACCGACACTTAAAAAATTCCGTTATATTATGGTCTACAGGGAAAAAATGTTTGTTGTGTATTTTAATGATGTTATACCATTTCTAACATATTGCAAATGATACACAACACTAAGATGCACAACAAACATGTTTATTGTAATAGCGTAGATAGCATGAACCACTCACTTACAGGGTTACACAAAAGAATTCGGTTAGAGTACTGTCTGTAATTGACAATTGGTCCAAGTGCGTTTTCAGTAGTGGTATGAGTTTTTAAATGGAAATAATTTTGTGCATATTACTTATTGTGTATAAATTTGATACATCATATACAGGGTTGCGCTAAAGAATTCAAGTACATTTCATTTTATTGACGCAAATTACTGAAGGGTAATTTTCAGCTATGTTATGCGTTTCCTAACTCAATTGAATTTTACCATAATATGTAGCATATATACAAATATTCTGATCATATGCATAGATTACTTTTTCTACTATTGGTGGTAATTGGTGAAATTAGGTTTTCCAATGTGTTATGAGATTTTAGAATTGTTTACTTACAAGGGAACCACTTTTGGTGTTGCCTGCACCTAGCATCGAGACCTGGTGCATCTTGTAGCCCTATACATAAAAGTTAGAGAACGGATAAAATTTCTTTTTTAAAATCATATTTTATATAATTTTTTATACTTTTAATTTTTTATTATTACATTTTTATTTGTTTATTTCACGCCAAAAGTGAGTTAAGTCGCCACATATGGCGCTACAGTTTTTCCGGCCGCTTTATCCTCGAAGTAAATGGGCAGCATATATTAGAATTATATCAGATTGCGGTTTATTTCATAATTGATAGCATAAGAAACAAGAATTAGGGTTTTTCTTTTTTTTCTACGCAGACGATAACTATATATATAATAAATATATTTCTATAAAAGCTTTCAAGAACATTGAAAACTAATTTTTAGTGAAATACAAAATAATCAAACTATTTTCTTTTGGAATCGAGTGGAATAAAGTTGTGAATGTTTAAACTGAAATGCTGCTGTATAAAATGGTCCTTTGTTAAAAATAATCATAAAGTAAATTAATATTTTTACACAATTTAGAAAAATTACTGTGCTTAATTATGGTTGGACATTACAGTTTCTACTGAAGTCCAAACCCGTCCTCTTGCAAGACAAACAGATGACATTTGGCTAGGGTTGCCGGAAAGCTCTCCTTTCGAAAAAAAACCCGCCAACTTTTTCCTCGCCAGAATTTGTGAATATAATATTGCAATTTTTCAAAATCAAATTCGTGGGTTCTTGAAGGAATTTTTAAACTTTTTTTAATATTTTATACTTATTATTAATTAATTTTTATTTGTGTATGCTTTTCTTTAAAAAACTTCACTGCTAATAGTTCGATAAGTGGCCTCGAAAATTGCATTTTCAGAAAGTTATGCTGCTGTAAAACAAAGAAATATTATTTTTTCAGAAAATTTTTATCGGTTCTTAAACTTCGTAATATAGGGCTACAAAATGCACCAGGTCTCGATGCTAGGTGCGAGCAGAACAAAAAGTGGTCCCCTTTTTAGACATAATCTTTCACCTTATTAAACGGCAAAGTTTTGTTACAGAGTCCCGGAAAAAAAAAGTATACACGGTACGACATTATTTTAAAATCCTAAAATACTGTGTATTTTTAAATGTTGGGATTTTGAGACAATTGGTCTATTTTTATGAATGTTAGACCGTATAAAAAGCAGAAAACACGCGGAAAAAAAATTCTGCCACTGGCATCTAGAAAATGAATTGTGACTGTAGAAAAAAATAGTTCTATGTCATCTTATAAATTCTAGTTCGCTTTGCTAGAGAATTCTAGTTATTCCTATTAAAATTCAAGGGCGTTTTCCTATATTATCTTGGTCAAACTTATTTAAAAATATCTGCAAATAAATACGAACACAAGAAATGAGTTTTAGTACATGTAATTCTAGTTTATGAATTAATTATAGAAATCAAGGGATCATTTCTTGCAATTCAAACGATTCATAATATTATGTGTCGTTTCATCGCCTAGAAAACTATAGACTAGAAATTCTCGATCATTTCATCTATTCAGTTTATTAGTTTATCTTATTCGCATAACTCGGAAATCTATATTTCTAGAGGTATTTAGAAAATGCTATTCGTTCTAGATGAAGGCAGTATATTTTTTCTTTCAGTGCAGACAGACACACATACCACTTTTAGATCATATTTATATTGATACGGACTGCTACCAGAACGAGCTCTTTTCAACAGAAAGAAATGAAAATTTGATGATAGGTTAAAATGTTATGCTGTAAATACATTAAAAAACATGTACAAATGAATTTTATAACCTCCTTTTTTAGAAATTGTTAAAAAAAAATAATTTGACATCATACTGAATAAATGAATAATGTGTGAGATTGCTTTTACTTCGATGAAAATATTTCTACTTATTATATAAAATAGTTGTTGCTGAGTTACGTCTAAACTTTTATGGATTTATTAAACCAAAAACAAAAAAATACTATTAATAATATAATTAAATACATTCAAAAACTTAAAGGTAAAACAAGGTTTTAAATTATAATCCAAAGTTGTCGCAGGATTTAAACAAACTAGAAATAATTTAATTAGTTTGGATTCCAATTACTTTTTACACTACGCAGTATTTTAAAGCCATTCGTAATCTATTTCATAACCGTTGAAATTTGTTTTAGTACTGAAACAAGAGAACAATATATCCTAAAAGCATACATATATGATTTTAGATAAGAATATGAGATTGCGAAAAATAAGTACACGTTTTAGTCCGTGCATGATTAAATTTTTTTTATTTTTTAACTATTTCAAAACTGCACTAAATTCTCACTATTGTCATACAAATTTTTAAAAAAATCTTGTGAATATGTTATTGTATTTGTTAAATATATGTTAAATTTAATTAAACTTTTCATGTCGCATTTTTGTTTAATTTGTATTTTGTTTGCGAATAGTTATATTTGCGTTAAAAAATATAAATAACCAAAAAGAGAAAAATTAAGGTTTGTTGAAATTTGATGAATATGTCATTTACATTCATGTGTCATCATTATTATGTTATTGTATGTGTTAAATATATGTTAAATTTAATTAAACTTTTATGTTGGACTTTTTGCTTAAATTTGGAAATAAATATATTTGTTTTTAAAGAATTATAACTAACTAAAACAAGTAAGAAAAATCATGCGTACGGCATAGACTATGAAAAACTTTCCAATACTCCCTGAAAGTTTTAACGAAACTTCGTTACTTACGGAAATAAGGTAATTAAGATAACTAAGTAAACATTTAAAAATCTGATTCCAGTAGTTACCGCTTATAGCCAAATATGTATTCCAATTCTTTTGAACAGCCCTGTAATTGATGTGTATGTTGATATATATTCTATATAATGAGAACATTTTGCTTAGAAAGAAAACGTATAACAAGATGAAATTTTTCTTTCAGCAATCTATACAATTAATTGAAAAAAATACTTGAATACTTTTGTACAGCCCTGCAATTTACCTAATCCCTTTATTACACGCCACTATTTAGCTAAAATTTAATTCAAACTAAAACACTCTTAAAACTACTGAAGCCACATTTCCAGAAATTATCATCCATTGACGATAGGTATCCAATTCTTTGCGTGACCCAGTATATCATTTTATCTATATTCTACAAACTTTTTTTAATAAACTAAATGCAGTTTAGCGTAAACATGCACAACTCATTTAAAAATCACCTTTAACCAATTTGCGTTATTACCCAGTAACCTTTACGAATTATTTTGTATAGCCCTGTATATTAATTATAGAATTTATACACACCATATAGTATGCATAAATATAGTGGGACACAAATGCGCTTATCATAATTAAAAATGCATTTCCAGCAATCACCGCTAATGTACAGTACTCCTGATACTATATACTATGTGAAAACTTTTGTGTGTCCCTGTAAACGCTATGCTTTTTGTAATATACATGAAATAACTTAAAGTAAACCTCAGCGACGTATATCAATTTCATTATATGTGAAATAGTTTAACGTAATTAAAATACGCCGCAAACAATTCCCCCCCCCCCTCCCTCTCAATATCATTATGTAACGGGATTCTTTTGTGTGGCCCTGTAAAAGAATAATAACTATTATTTGCACCGCATATTATACAGAATGCAAGTTTAAGTGCACTCCATAAATGCATATCAATTTTGGTATGTTTGGATGCGTGTAACATCATTAAAAATCCTTTTAAACGATTTCTTCCCATAGGCCCTAATGTAACGGAAAACTTTTGACTATCCCTGTAAATCAACTAAACATACTACAAACTTCATTTGTAATAGGGAACGTGGTATGGTAAACTTCAATAACCACCAAAATTTTCAGGACAATCCGAGTATATTTACGGGAGTTAGAGCGCGGACAGACGGCCATACGGTCAGACGGACAGAGGAACAGACAAACCGAAGTCATAAACACTTTTCAACTTTGTTGGAAAGTGTTAAAAAGAAAAATTACGGTTTGCTGAAATTTAATGAATGTGACATTTACCGAAGTCTAGCGAGTTATTTGGCATACTGACAATTGCATGTATGGCAATAGGCTGTGGAATGATTTTTGAGGAAGTTTAGAATCAATATTAAATAGATTTTTCATAAATTAGTGGTTGGGAGAAATATCACCTTTTCTAAATTTATAGAATATAACACATGTTTGAAATAAAAATCTCAGCAATGATGTATACAGCTTTCTGCAAACTTTATTTTGTTTCATTACGGAATGCCGAAATATACATGGAATGAAAACAGAAAGTATAAAGGACACATACTATCATTATCACATGCTGATAATAAGAAATGTAATTGTAAAAGCAAAAAAAAAAAAAAAAAAAAGTTACGTGTAAAGGCTTTTTTATGTTTGGACGCCAGATCCGAAAGGATTAATACATATAACAACAACAATAATAATAATAATAATAATAAACGATGTTTAGAGTGTATATGGAAAATCTTCATAACTAATGATAATTTTTAAGGCATATGGTGAACAAAGGGAAACAACATTTTTTCAATAAATAATGACTGGTCGAATCTAATGCATTAAATCGCAAATGGGAGTTTATTGACTATGGAATGAAAATGTGCATACATTTATAAGAGAACCGCAGCTTGAAAATTTCAAGCGGTGTTCCTGCACCTGCACTAACAAGCTACATGCTCTTTGGGAACGTTGGATCCTATAAACTTCCGAATTAGAAATCCGGGAAGTGTTTTATTTACTTGGTTATAAGCCAAATAACCACTTAATTGGCGCCATAAAATATCCTTAAAAAT
Source organism: Maratus speciosus (assembly GCA_963932465.1). Lineage (NCBI taxonomy): Eukaryota > Metazoa > Arthropoda > Arachnida > Araneae > Salticidae > Maratus > Maratus speciosus. Next base: position 295,628,423 of record OZ010791.1, read on the forward strand.
GTACAAAGATAGTTAGAAAATGATGCAAAATTATTTCACATTAGGGGTGAAACAAAGTGACTGAGGCACGCCTTCACGATATCACGCATATTATTAAAGGAAATATTTTATATAATTTATTTTCGGAAATAGAAATCGAGGAATGGATGTAAACTGCAAAAAGAAAAAAAAATTAAAAAATAACCTTCATTTATTTAAGCATAATATTATTCAAATGACTGAGATTTATATACATCAGAATGTTTCGGACGACTGAGGAAAGGGTTCTGGAAAATAAATCTATTAAATTTCCTGTTTTTATACGAAAATTATCCATAGCAGAGCTAGATCATAACTGCTTAAGACGATTTTATAACTTGTCTGAAATAATCTTTTATTTTTCCTTTTTTTTAATGCTGTGTTTTATTTTTCAATTTAAAGTTCATCATCCCCAACCATTATTCAATGAAATCCAGAGTTCATTTACATCTTTAATAAGAAACAAATAGTTTTCTTTTTTTTATTTCAATCAAAAAACATCAATTAATGCCTCATAGTACAGCAGCAGCCTTATTTTTTATGGTAAAAATAATTTAGTTTTTGAATCGATTTTACCACCACTTAGAAAATTCCATCTCTGTATAACTGTGGGCTGATTCATACTGTACCGCCGTATAAGAACTCACTTAAGAAAGAATCTTAACTAGAAATTAAAAGAACTTGGCGTTCGTTTTTTTTTTTTTCAGAGTTTTTATTAGACGACACTCGGACACACATATAACAAGCACACATTATTATTTTCACGGCAAAAAAATTAATCTTTTCCGGAGCGAGACGCTCCTTTCGGCAGAGCCGAGAAAACATGACCGTCTGGGGTCGTGTCACAGCAGAGACTCTCTTACGAGGCCTTGTTTTTCAGAGATCAGTTCGTCTCCTAGATACCCCACGGGAGGTTTTGACTCATCTTAGTCATCAAGTTCAGTTTATACTATTTCTACGCAGCACTTTTTCTCGAGATATTTACATGATTAAAACTGTTTACATGTTCCATCTGGATTTTGGTGAAACAGTGACATGTGAAGTCATACCAGGCATCTGGAGGTTCCAATTAACGATGTTTATTTCGTTTTGGGACATCTGGTCTCTGAGTCCTCTCAGATAAAACGTCACAATACGTTTCTGTATAAATTTATAAATTTTATAAATTTATAAAATTTTGTATAGTTTTTGTAGTTTTTATTAACTTTATAACATTACACCGTGATAATATAGGTATATTGTACATATAGTACATTATATAATTTAGTAGTTAGGAATTTAAAACTTGATGTTTATTTTTTTAATAATACACATTTAGGGAATTACAGTTATCTTTAATAGAAATTTTAACATTGGTTTTGCACTTTAGATTTAGTGTTAAAAAGACGAGTTAGTGCGAAAGGTAAAAAAGAAAATACAGTTGTCTCTATAAAGCTTGATATTTCGCGTAAATGAGAAAATCCACGCACAATAATTCTTTCACGATTTAATTTATTCTCCGTGTTATATATATTAGTCCACTAAATCTTATTGCATATTAGTTATAAAAGATTCAGATTGCTTCTGAATTTGACATACAGGTGATAGATAGAATCAGAAAATAGCTATGGATGATTAGCTTGGGCTAGTGCATGTCCTTTATTAAATATGTCTCTTATTTCGAAATATTTTGTTTTTTTTTAGTTATTAAGAAATAAAAGTAAATAATTTTTGGAATTTTGTAGAGCTAACTTTAAATGGAAAACTGCTATTGAGAAATCATTATGGATACGATTTTCATTAATAGTTCTGAAGTTTATTAGCTTAAGTTGAAATAGCTTTAAACTCGATAAACAATATTATTACCATAGATTCTTCTTTGGCTGTGAGACATATTTCAGATTTATTGGCAATCCCCACATACGGAAAACTTTTTAAAGAATTTATCCCTAAACCTTATGTAAAAACTTTTTTGGGAAATCATTGCTCGGCCTCGGAACCTCTTAAAAGTTCAGTTGACGACAAAGAAGAAGATAAATAATGTGTGGTAACTTTTGGAAAAAAATGTACCGCATAGCAACTTTTTAATATTTTTTATGTAATGTGTGTAATATACATATATTTTTTAATAAATGGATTTTTTTTTTCATTTTAAAATATTTTCTTACTTATGCACAATGGGTTAATTGTATTCTTTATCTAAAAAATAAAACGCTTAATTAGAATTTGATATTTTGCTTTTATAAGTTAAAGTTAGAGCCCTTCGTTAAACTTTTCGTAGATCACAATTTTACAGAACTGATTAACCCTTTGAGGGGCAAAATACCATAAAATGCTGAAATGCTAGAATGACAGCAGAATTTACAAACAAATTTATTTGAAAATAAGTAAAAGCTTTTCTTCTTGTACTCGGTAAAAGAAAAATTAGTATTCCAAAATTCTGGTGCCAAAGTGGCATTTTGGAATTAAATTTAAGTGATTCAAAATTAAACTACGCCTTTCAAGGAGCTAAACGTTTTATAATATTCTCTCGTTTCTGCATCTTCTTTACAAATGGACAAATGGTATAACTTCATTTTGCTTAGAAACGTCACAACTGTAACTCCGACAGATAATTTTGTGTAATAACTGTAAAATGATTTACATAAAACAACATATAAGTCATTACGTTTTGATGAATATAGCAATTAGTTTAATTACCATGAAAGGAGGACTGAATGCTCATATGTCTGCGAAGTGGACACTAATCTTTATTAAAACTTCGCGATTTGATAAGAGATCTTCAAAACTACACTTTCAGAAATTGAAATTTCAGCATGTTTCATTTCGGTATAAATCCATTTCTAAATCAAATTCGGATGAACCCGGAACAGGAAATCAACCTGGAGACCCACTTCAATTTGCGGAGGTATCAAAACTTCGTTTAGTTCCCTTCCTTATGCTTTGCTACCGACCTTTCCCACCCTTTGAAACCCCTGATAAATTATGACCCGAAGTTATGGATGTCCGCTGAGCAGTTGACATTTGCACGTCATCACTCACAGAATCTGGGCATCATAAATATCCGGCTACATAAATCATGGAAATGATCCAGTAAATGTACTTACGTAAAAGTGAATGTTTATAATTAATGTACAGTATTTGAATGACTTGCGCATTTATATGTTTGATAATTTACAAAAAGTACTATAATCTTTTAAGTTTTAACATTTTACTAATTTTATTAAGTAAGATACGCTAGATTTTACTAATTTATGTTATAATTTTCCTTATTTCAACATTGCTTTCAAATATAAACCTACAGAATTTAGTATGTTTGCGAATCTCTATGTTTTAGAATTTAAAAAAATGATAGAATGTTTAAATTTGTGACAATTTACTATTTTAAGTAAGACATGCTAGATGCTACTGATTGATGTACAATTTTCCCATTTTCAACATTTCTGTCTAATATACTTTTATTTTATTTAAAAGTGAATATTTATAATTAACCTACATTATTTTAATTGCTTTTTCGTTTGCATATTTCAAAAATGAACAGAAAAATTGCTATAATATTTATAATGTTTATAACATTCAGCTAAGACTAGTAAGTAAAACATGCTAGATGCTCTTGACTTATGTCCTAATTTTCTTATTTTTTAAGTATATTTCCTTCTACATTAATTTTAATTTATATTTGTTTTATAATTATTTGAATTTAATTAATCATGTAATAATATTAAAAGTAAACTTATTAATTATGTATAAGCTAACTAATTATTGTTTATAATTTTTTCAATCTAGTTTTATTTGTGTATTTCGAATACAACTACATAAAATGTCCTGCTTCTCAAAAGCTAGGAATTTTCAGATCATTAACTTGAAATATGATTGACTAAGATAACAGTAATACAGCCTATTCGGTTTTCCCATAAGAATTTTTATTGCATCAGATTAATATCTATGTGATCAAGAACGATAACTTCTAGAAATGCCTATGATTATAGCAATATAAGGAAAAGAAATATCTTCGAATAATGACCTATAAAATATGATCATGTACACGGATTCAGATTTAGAAATGTTTTTGTGCCTGACCATACCGAGATTATGTATAATTATTATATTATTAAAACTGTATAGAGTACAGTATTATTAATATACTGTAGAACATTTTATAAGGAAACAATTTTGCCATGCATGCTTACATTTGAATACCAGTATATATGCATAGTTAGTGATAGAATTTCTGTAATTAATTAAGACGAATATTATTTTTGGAAGATAATGGTACTCAAAATAACAATCCTGTTTCTAGTCACGCTGTTGCATACTATGGGGAGTGTAAAATTTTAAATTTTTCATCGGAATGTTTCAGAATTCTCTGCAAACATTGTTAAAATGTTTGCTATTTTATCAGTTTACAAATAATTTTAAGTATAACATGCGTTTCATTCATGTTGAACAATAATTGTTTCATATTATTTTTTTTACATCTAACAGGCATTAGACATAATAATTTCGCAAAGGTAAAATGCATAGAATAAATATAAACAGAACAAAAAATACATTAAGTTTAAGAAAACATAAATATTGAAATAAACAGTAAATGTTCACAATACTTACATATTTCTCACAGTAGCGATTGAAGGTAATATTTTTCTACAAGGGCGGACATCTATTGTAAAATGGTAGGATAACTTTCTTGGGATCTCTTTCTATTGCCATTAACACTTTGAGGTCTGAGCTATTTCAACAGCATATCTCCCTCTGGACTGACAGTATTTGGTACTTTTCATGACTTTGAAAAAAATATTTGGAAGATATGTGTTTTAATATTTTCTTATTACAAACTTCAAACTATTTTTATTCATGATCAAGGAACTATTGAAATGTATTAAAAATTAATATTTAATGAGAAATTATTGAAAAAAGCATGTTTTATGTTTTTAAAAAAGTTCCGCATGAGAAAACGTGATTTTTTAGGGTTCCGTACTTAAAAAGTAAAAACGGAACCATTGTAAGATCACTCCTGTTTTTGTCTATCACAGCCACTCTACGCGTAAACTATTTAACGTTGAAAGTTCAAATTGACTGAAGTAATAAAGGCTGTTGACCCACATATTTATAGATTTTTAAACATTCACAAATATATATAGGAAAAAATTACATGGACTAATTAAGTTACCTGAAAAAACTCCTCTTTGTATATCGTGTGGGGTATCGTGTGGAAACTTTCATGACACCGAACTCAAAAATAAATTTCTTTTAATGTTATGTATGTATTTTCAAAAATATCACCGAAAATTTTGTGCAAAAATATGTTCCCACTCTTCTATTTCCGAATCTACTGAAATTAAAATTATGAAAAAATTAGCGGTAGTAGAAGTTAATTTAAACCTTGCAGGGAAAATATAGGGAATACCTTAGGACACATATTTTTTTAGATAAGCGCATTTTTCTGTTACACACAAATTTCAATTAGCGGCAATTCAGCAAAAGAGTTGAGGAGCGCTGGAGGTACTTATCGTCGCACAAGTATAAAAGGATTGTTGATAACGATTTTTGAAATAAATTGTCGGTAATTAGCTGACATATTAACCCTTAAAGATACGGACGGTTTGGGCATACATAAATACACGGGCGGCGTACTCTATGCGCCTAGATAACAACTTGTAATGATACATTTGTGTAATGCAATGCCCAGTAGTAGTATAAAAGCAACAAACATCAAACATTTAAAAGCAGAATAATTTAATTAGAATTAATCACATAATCACTATCGAAATCGCGACTAGTTCGCATTGAGTGGCTCTATTAATGCGACAACCGTGTCTTTAAAAAACGCGGTACGGACAAAGGCGGCGTTCCAATTTTGCGACCTCCTATCGTAGCGCGCAAAGCATAATGCCAAGTTTAAACATCGAACAATGGTCTTGTTTTAGTTACATGGTAAAAAGAAAAAAATACTACTTCGCTAAATTTGGGTTTATGAAATGCCAAATGAAGTTTAAATATGCACTACTTTTATTGTCAGAACCAAATTAAGTTTATCATAAACAGACTAGGATAAGGTTAAAAAAAGTCCTTCCGGCCAGTGCAGGGAGGAAGAGGTAGCTTTCATAGTCCTTATTTTAAAAAAGCCAACTTATATCATTCAAACACACGAAGCTCAATTTAGTGGAAACGGAATATAGGAGATTCAATACTAATTTTTATCAATATAATGAATGAGAATTTCGCTAAATTAGTCAGCTTTATCCAAGCTGCTTTTCTTTAAAGTAACTTATATTTGGCTGCCAAATTCGGCGATTTCTTAAAGTGCCTGCCATTTTAAGACAACATGGCGGATGAGGCTAACCAGTGAACTTGGTCGAGACCTTAGTAATTGCTGTGCACATGCTCACTCACATCGGAATCGGTTGATATATACGACTGCTGTCGCATGCAAAAAATCAGATTTTCCAACATGTCACCCACAATAGGAATTGAAACTGCTATATCTGAACCATTTTTTAAGGTAAAGATAAACAAAAAATGCTCCTGAATCCTTATATCAAGGTCAAATACTTAAGAAAGAAACCTTTTTCAATTTCTAATTCTTTTTGCACCTCACTTTAAATATATATATTTTTTTAATTTAATGGCCGCCATTTTGAAACAAGATGACTGATGAATCTGGCCAGCGAACTTGGTCGAGGTATTGATGTATACGATCCACATGCCTTCTTACATCGAAATAGGCGAATATGTGTGTTATCGCGTGACAAATACAAGATCGTTTCAAAATGTTAGCCATGCTAGAAATTCAAAGTGCTATAATTCAACCATTTTTTAAGATATAAACAAAAGAACAAATTTTCAGAAACAAAAACTGCTCCGGAATCTTTGTATCAAGGCCAAACACATAAAAAAAAATCTTTTTCATTTTCCAATTTTCTAATACCTCATCTTAAAATTTAAATTTAATTCTTTTTAATGGCAACCCTTTTGAAACAAGATGGCGAATGAAGCTGGCCAACGAACTCGGTCGAGATATTTGTATGTACTATGTACACACCAAGGTACATCCAAATTGGTTCATAAATACGCCTGTTATTACGTGACAAATATCAGAACGTTTCAAAATGTCAGCCACGCTAGAAATTCAAAATGCTATCTCGGCCATTTCTTAAGATATAGACGAAACAAAAACTGCTCCCGAATCTTTTTATCAAGGTAAAACGCATAAGAAGAAAATATTTTTTCAATTTTCAATTTTTTGGTACCACATTTCAAATTTAAATTTTTCTTAAAAATTTAAATGGCCGCCATTTTTAAACAAGATGGCGGATGAAGCTGGCCAACGAACCCGGTCGAGACATTGGTATGTACTATGTATGAACGAAGTTACATCCAAATCGGTTCATAAATACGCCTTTTATCGCGTGACAAAATTCAGGACGTTTCAAAATGTCAGCCACGCTAGAAATTCAAAATGCTGCAACTCAGCCATTTTTTAAGATATAGACGAAACAAAAACTGCTTCGAAATCTTTGTATAAAGGTCAAATACATAAGAAAAAATATTTTTCTATTTTCAATTTTTTGGTACCACATTTCAAATTTTAATTTTTTTTAAAAAATTTAAATGACCGCCATTTTGAAACAAAATGGCGGATGAAGCTGGCCAGCGAATTCGGTCCAGACATTGGTATGTACTATGTACACACCGAATTACATCGAAATCGGTTCATAAATACGCCTTTTATCCCGTGACAAAATTCAGGACGTTTCAAAATATCAGCCACACTAGAAATTCAAAATGCTATAACTCAGCCATTTTTTAAGATATAGAAGAAACAAAAACTGCTCTGGAATCTTCGTATAAAGGTCAAATACACAAGAAAAAAATATGTTTCCATTTTTAATTTTTTGGTACCACATTTCAAATTTCAAATTTTTTTTTAAATTTTAAATGGCCGCCATTTTGAAACAAAACGGCGGATGAAGCTGGCCAACGAACTCGGTCGAGACATTGGTATGTACTATGTACACACTGAATTACATCGAAATCGGTTCATAATTACGAGAGTTACAGTGTGACATAGGTCAGATATATATATATATATATATATATATATATATATATATATATATATATATATATATATATATATACCATTTTGCTTATATCATTGAATTCTGTGCCCTCGATAACGTAATTCAATGTATAAGCTTTTCAATTTTTGTCGGTGTCTACTTTTTTCTTTTTTCTTCCATAATAATTCTTATAATATTTTTTTTAATACTTACAGCTTTAATTCATAATAATTGACGGTGGCAGGTTATGTTTAATTAATGGTAATATATATATATATATATATATATATATGTACTACCATATGTTTTTTATTTCCTGTTCATTTTATAAAAGTCCTTCCGGCCAGTGCCGGGAGGAAGAGGTAGCTTTCATAATCCTTATTTAAAAAAAGCCAACTTATATCATGCAAACACACGAAGCTCAATTTAGTGGAAACCGAATATAGGAGATTCAATACTAATTTTTATCAATATAATGAATGAGAATTTCGCGAAATTAGTCAGCTTTATCCAAGCTGCTTTTCTTTAAAGTAACTTATATTTGGCTGCCAAATTCGGCAATTTCTTAAAGTGCCTGTCATTTTAAGACAACATGGTGGATGAGGCTAAGCAGTGAACTTGGTCGAGACCTTAGTAATTGCTGTGCACATGCTCACTCACATCGGAATCGGTTAATATATAGGAGTGCTGTCGCATGCAAAAAATCAGATTTTTCAAAATGTCACCCACAATAGAAATTGAAACTGCTATATCTGAGCCATTTTTTAAGGTAAAGACAAACAAAAAATGCTCCTGAATCCTTATATCAAGATCAAATACTTAAGAAAGAAATCTTTTTCAATTTCTAATTTTTTTGCACCTCACTTTAAATATATATATATATTTTAATGGCCGCCATTTTGAAACAAGATGGCTGATGAATCTGGCCAGCGAACTTGGTCGAGGTGTTGATGTATACTATCCACATGCCTTCTTACATCGAAATAGGCGAATACGTGTGTTATCGCGTGACAAATACAAGATCGTTTCAAAATGTTAGCCATGTTAGAAATTCAAAGTGCTATAAATCAACCATTTTTTAAGATATCAACAAAAGAACAAATTTTCAGAAACAAAAACTGCTCCGGAATCTTTGTATCAAGGCCAAACACATAAAAAAAATCTTTTTCATTTTTCAATTTTTTAATACCTCATTTTAAATTTTAAATTTAATTCTTTTTAAATGGCAACCCTTTTGAAACAAGATGGCGAATGAAGCTGGCCAACGAACTCGGTCAAGACATTGGTATGTACTATGTACAGACCAAGTTACATCCAAATAGGTTCATAAATGCGCCTGTTATCGCGTGACAAAAATCAGGTCGTTTTAAAATGTCAGCCACAAGAGAAATTCAAAATGCTATTACTCAGCCATTTTTTTTTAGATATAGACGAAAGAAAAACTGTTCCGGAATCTTTGTATTAAGGTCAAACACATACAAAAAAAAATCTTTTTCATTTTCCAATTTTTTGGTATCTCATTTAAATTTTTTTATTTTTTAATTTTTTTAAATGGCCGCCATTTTGAAACAAGATGGCGGATGAAGCTGGCCAACGAACTCGGTCGAGATATTTGTATGTACTATGTACACACCAAGGTACATCCAAGTCGGTTCATAAATACGCCTGTTATTACGTGAGAAAAATCAGGACGTTTCAAAATGTCAGCCACGCTAGAAATTCAAAATGCTATAACTCAGCCATTTCTTAAGATATAGACGAAACAAAAACTGCTCCCGAATGTTTTTATCAAGGTCAACCACATAAGAAGAAAATATTTTTTCAATTTTCAACTTTTGGTACCACATTTCAAATTTAAATTTTTCTTAAAAATTTAAATGGCCGCCATTTTTAAACAAGATGGCGGGTGAAGCTGGCCAACGAACCCGGTCGAGACATTGGTATGTACTATGTATAAACGAAGTTACATCCAAATCGGTTCATAAATACGCCTTTTATCGCGTGACAAAATTCAGGACGTTTCAAAATGTCAGCCACGCTAGAAATTCAAAATGCTATAACTCAGCCATTTTTTAAGATATAGACGAAACAAAAACTGCTCCGAAATCTTTGTATAAAGGTAAAATACATAAGAAAAAAATATTTTTCCATTTTTAATTTTTTGGTACCACATTTCAAATTTTAAATTTTTAAAAAAATTTTAAATGGCCGCAATTTTGAAACAAAATGGCGGATGAAGCTTGCCAATGAACTCGGTCGAGAGATTGGTATGTACTATGTACACACCAAATTACATCCAAATCGGTTCATAAATACGCCTTTTATCGCGTGACAAATTTCAGGACGTTTCAAAATGTCAGCCACGCTAGAAATTCAAAATGCTATAACTCAGCCATTTTTTAAGATATAGACAAAACAAAAACTGCTCCGGAATCTTTGTATAAAGGTCAAATACATAAGAAAAAAATATTTTTCCATTTTTAATTTTTTTGTACCACATTTCAAGTTTTAAATTTTTTTTAAAATTTTAAATGGCCGCCATTTTGAAACAAAACGGCGGATGAAGCTGGCCAACGAACTCGGTCGAGACATTGGTATGTACTATGTACACACCGAATTACATCGAAATCGGTTCATAATTACGGGAGTTACAGTGTGACATAGGTCAGATATATATATATATATATATATATATATATATATATATATATATATCAATTTTGAACGGAGGGTGGTTTCGGGGTCTGGGGGTCATGATCGATGAAAATATACCAAAATTTTTTGAAATCGCTTTCCTCCGAACGGCTGCAATAGGTAGCTTTTTTGTAAAGAAAGCTACCTAATTATCTTATATATAATAGTTTTTATTAAAGATTTTTATATTTTTAATAATTATTTATATTAATTATTAATGAATTTATTTTGTTTTATAGCATATAGCTATATGCTATATATTATCGATGTTCTAGAATTATTTAAATTCTTAGTGTAGTTTAAATAAGTTAGCTAATAGAATATTTTGTATGCTTTTTAAATTTTATTAACAATAGTTTTTTAAAAATACATTGTGTGGTTTATATTCTGTTTATAATTATCTATATATAAGGATATGTTTGGTTTTGCTGTTAATAAAACAATTGTTACATTCAATTGCTTACAACTGTTTGTCTTTTGACAATTAAATCATAAAAGTAATACTAGATGGCAGCACCACAATTTGTGTTTTTTTTTTTTTCGATAAATTCTATATTTACTTTTTCCAGCTACATTTCAGTTATAATTTACTACACCAGGGGGAATTTTTAGCTAAATTTTGACAATATTGTTTAACGGTTTTTAATTAATTTAATAGTGCATTTTAATTATGTAATTACTTTCTATTTATATTATTTTATATTATATTAACAGTTATTTAACATTTATTTCAATATGTATTAACTGCATCCTATGGTATCAATTACTGTGATTTCTTAACTGTTTTATTCACCTTAATCTTTACGATATTATTGGTGCCATGTGCGCGTGGATTTATTCTAAAATATTAAACGGTATAGTGTTTATTATTTCATTTTATATCCTATAAATATTTAAATATGTTTTATTGATTTTTCCATTTCATATTATTTGTTTCTATTCTGTTTTCATTTTTAATCAATTCACTTGATTTTAATGGTTGTTTGGGCACAGGGGAAAATAACTTTTAGCTTTGGCTTATTTTTCCCACAGAAAACAACCATTTTGCTTATATCATTGAATTCTGTGCCCTTGAAAACGTAATTCAATATATAAGCATTTCCATTATTTGTCGGTGTCCACTTTCTTATTTTTCTTCCATAATAATTCTTATAATTAATTTAATCTTTATATACTTACATCTTTAATTCATAATATTACGGTTTTTGATGGTGGTAGGTTATGTTTAATTATTGGTTATATATATATATATATCAATTTTGAACGGAGGGTGGTTTCGGGGTCTGGGGGTCATGATCGATGAAAATATACCAAAATTTTTTGAAATCGCTTTCCTCCGAACGGCTGCAATAGGTAGCTTTTTGTAATGAAAGCTGCCTAAAAGAGTTATACAGAACACCAAAATTTAATACTATTTAGGATTCCTATCTCTCTGAATTTTCATAGCATATCCATTTATACGTTTCTAGTATATATATAATACCCAAACCTACTTTTTATAGCTTTTTACAATGTCTTATTTTTCTTTTAGCAACTTTTCTTTTGTATAATACAGTTACTAATTAATATATTTATTATACGGAACCCCCTGTAGTCGAGTAATACTCGGATCTGACCATTTATTAACATAAAATTTTATACAGACATGAATAAAAACTTACCCAAATGTTGTACAAACGTCTGAAAATAGGTTTTATTTGTATATAAACATTATTTCGTAAAATTTGATTTTGTGTGGTGAATTTCAAAGAACAAAGAGCAACATCACAATTTTCACAATAAGTTCGAATTAAGCGATGATTCTAGATATTTTCATATACTTACTTTTGTTTAGTGCAGCCACCTATATATATTTGTTTTTCAAATTAAAAGGTTTGTAGATAATATTTTAAAAGACTGCGAATATATAAAGTAGGTAATTTTATAGCTGATAGAATTAAAAATTGACCCCGAGAGGCTCTCGGGCTTAGGTCGCTTCACTGAAAACGGCAACTCCAGTGAACACGTGCTTAAATCTCAAAGTGTTAATATACGTTTGTTTGAAATAAGAATAGCTCAGCTTTTTTTTTACGAGGTATTAAACATAACTAAAATATCAGAATATAGCTACATTAATAGCTATTTTCACTGAAATGATTTTTCACAGATATTTTCATATAACAAAAATTAAATATTCATGATAATTAAATATTCTGTTCGCTACATTATTTCATATTAGTTTACACTCTTTTTAGTTATACTGTTTTCTGACAATATTAAAATAATACTTTAATAAAATATTCATTTAATAAATCTATTCGCAAAATAACCCAGAAGTAAGATCTCATTCATTGAGATTCAACATTAATGAAAGGAAAATGAGTGAAGCATAAAAAAGAACAAAACAATAGAATAATTTGCATGACATATTCTTTTGTTGAAAGTAAAAATATTATTAACTTCTCCACGCTATTTCATATTTAAATGCATTTCTAATAGCATTGCTATCTCCCTCCCACCCACCCCCACAAAAAAGTCAGATTTCTCTTTTTTAATGACTCTTACTATTAATTAAGATGATGAAATGTTTCAATGTTCTATAAAAACATAAAAAAAAAACAAGAAAAAGGCCGTTTTATACTCCAGTCAAGGAAATCCATTATATGTACATTTATCTTAAAAACTTGAGAGAATTAGCTGTAAAAATAAATGTGTTTTATTTTAGCAGTGTGTTTGAATAAAATTTAAATAATAAGCAATAAAATTCTTTGAAATGGAGGAAAAAGGGAGAACTAAAAAAGAAAAAAAAACTCTTCTTTGACGTTTTAAATTAAACTAACACTATTCCTACCTGTTTCAAATGATACTTTCTACTACATTTTAATTTACGGCACGTTAATTTATCGTTTTTAGATTAAAACAATAGTAAATCATTTTCAATTCATTGGAAACTTATTTTTTACGTTTATTAGCCTTAAAAATTATAAGCAAAATAAGTATAAATAATTTTTTTTAATGTTTCATGCTTGGGCATGTACAGACTCGCGGCAGTAACATATTATAAACAAACAAAAAAAAAATCGCTATTTTTTTTTGTATTTATTTGATAAAATGTAAACTAAATATGGGAATATGCATAATATTTATAATCGTATAATACGCATAGGGGAGAGTAGTCATATTTGGACCGCCGCTTTAATTGGACCGTTGCCATTCTGCCGTTAATTACAGGAAGAGACTCCATCTAGCGCTGAAATCCTACTCATCAGAATGACGTCACTCATGATTAGAAGAAGCAGCTGCCTACCACGTGCTGTTTTCAGACAATTAGAAAAAAAAAAAAAACTAAAGTTAGCTGTTTTGATCTAATTATTTCCTACTAAACGTAAGTGAATATTTTAAGATAAGTTGTTATGTTTTCATATACCTATATGAATTCATCTGTTTATTGCGCATATTTTTCACGCGGATTTGTTTGATTGCGTTTTTGTTCTTAGTCTTCAAATTAACTGTTTTAAAAAATGGCGCAGTTGCTGTAATTGGGCCAATTTATGTTGCTTAATTTGGACCAGATATGCGATCATAAATGTGAAAAGTAAGTAATGAAATTCGAAGACGGTACGCTTTATACACCATTTTTTTATATTTTATAATGGATTACTATCTCCATGCAAGTTTTTATTTGTATATCTGGATTAATTTTTCTATGCAGTTTAGACCTATATAAACACAAACATATTTTTACATGTATAAGCAATAAATTTTGTTTGCAATGTCTTTTATCTTGCACGTAATTGTATTTATTTTCTTTAAATTCTTTATTCCTACGGCATATTTGATTTACAGAGTTGAATTCAAACATTTTCCTCCTGCAGGATATTTGTGATGGAAGACATTTTACAGTTCTGGAGGGGGTGGAATTATACTTTTTTGCCATTAAAACGTATAAAATCTCAAACCTTGATGAAAATGTTGAAAAAGACATAGACAAACTATCTGGAAGAAAAATACCCGTGACAGCAAAAGCTGTTAAAGATATAGGAAACAAAAAGCAGACAGTAAGTTGTGAAGAAATTGACCTGCAACAAGGCTGCAGATACAAATCCTCCCCAAAAGCAAAAACATTATTAGAAATGTTATTTCCCTTGCTAAATTCAGTTAAATCAAAGTGCAGGGGGAGCCAAAAAACATCTGTGTTAACATATTAGCCGTATAAACTAAACCTTGAAATGGAAAATAAAAGACAAAAAAGAGGTTTTCACAGCACAAAAGCAATTGGAAATCCGAGTTTTAAAAAATAGGCAATTAGCAAGAAAATGATGGAAGAGAAGAACTACAAACATAATGTAAAGAAAATTTCTGTTGAAAAAAAAAAAGGTCTGATAATTCAGAATCTAAAAAGAAAAATCTAGACAGTGACGATTGGTTTTGCCTAATTTGTAAGAAAAATAAAATAGCGGAAATGATTCCGTGTTCAGATTGCCATATACGGTTCCATGTTGTGTGCGCTGTAAAACAAAAACAAAAAACAAAATTCACGTATAAGCTTTGCATCACTCCTTACATGATATTCAAGTAACTGCCAATTAGTTCCATAATTTCTATTCTTAATTACTGATTACTTTGATTTATATTTTGAATACATTTTGATTTAAAACAATTACTCTTAATTTCAGATATCTGATTTCATTACAGTACATTGCTGTTATTTTTTTTTTTATTGTTTCATTAATCGCAAACTTTGCTTTTAATAAAATTAGTTATATTCCCTAGTCATTAAAGCAACCTGATATTATTTGGTCGAACGAGACTGAGGGTCCAACTTAGACGACCAGTTTCTGAATCTGGACCACTTTTGAGAAATTTTTCAAATTAAAATAAAATTTAAGATTTTCAAAAATAAATTGATCTAAATATTTATTTAGTTAGTAGATGAAGACCCTGTGTAATGATCTTTTGCAGATATTCCAAACATTAAGTGAGTTACACCTGAAAATAAGTGAAGTGGTCCAAATTCGGCTACTCTCCCCTAATTATATGTTTTGTATAAATTTATATAAAATAAGCTTTTAAATTGTATATTATGTACTATAATTAGTATTTTTATGAATTATTAAAAAAATATATTTCTTTCTTTACAGAGACTAATAACATTATTAATATTATTAATAATAAACTAAGAATAATCGCATTTGAGGCTTAAAAAGATTTTTTTTCATAATCATCTTGAAAAGGACTTCACATAAAAAAGTCCCTAAATGACTAATAAAAATATATACCCATTCAGCCTTGCACCCTATATTTTGTATGTTACAAAAATGCATAGAAAATAGGCTTGAACACATAATTTCACAATTAAAAAAATATGTGTTTCAAAGAAGTATACAAGCTAAATTATGACTTACTTATTTGGATCCTCGATAGAAAAAACACAAATAAACTTACTTTTTTCATTTCGCCATCTTAAAAAAGGAAAATCTATAAACGTCGAAAAAAGCCTTCATGTTAAGAAAATAAATATCCATCTTATGCTGTCATCTTTCGGTAACCGATAAAGACATTTATAAATAATTATTTCATACAATTTTCATATTATAAATAAAAAGAAAATTATACAAATTTATTTAAATTCGAAGCATCCCAAGTATGGGTTATAATGAAAGGATTAATAAATGGGTTAATTTTTGTGATTAATGGGAATATAAATAGGAAAACTACAAAAAGGAGATAATTGAACCCAAAGAAACCAAAACCGGTGTGCTATTAGAAGTTTTCCAACTTTAATTCAATTAAAACTCTATGTGTATAATTAAAGAAACTTGTTTTTTAGAAGCATCTGCTGAATTGAACTTAAGTAAAACAAATAATAATTTAATCTGTGTTTTGTATTAAAACAATCATAGAACTACAAAATTTGGTCCCTTACATGAAAAGACTGCTATAAACAATAAATGTATCCATAATATTAGTTAACTGTTTTGGAGAGAATTATTGTGTAGCTAATTTTCTGTACATGTTTCAATTTTCTTCTTGGCAACATCCTATTATTGTAAAATAGCCTCCGCCGCAGTTATTGCAACATATTGTGGATTAAATTATCTTACCCTGAAAATATACGTTTATGGGATAACTTTAAATCTAAGTATCTTTATGAGTTATCACTCTTTAGAAATCAAGACTTTCAAAATGGCTTCCACAATTTAGGCCTGTGCTGTATATTTGTGTAAATTTAGTATTTGGAAGTTTGTTCCAACCATTCGTAGTTTAGGAGAAAATCCTCAATACGCCTATTTTAAATCTCCTGACACATAAAATGTTGTACAGCAGAAATTCGATTATCCGAAGTAATTTGGACCGATCAGATTTCGGAAAATCGCAATTTTCGGATAATCCAGAATGCTTCAAATTTAAGATTAAGGACAAATAAATGCGGTATTTCTTATTATGGTAGCATGTGCTTAATAAAAATAAAGCTATAGGAAAATAGGAACAAGAATAAATTACCTGAATTTTAATTTTGAAATTAAGTATACCTTTTACAAATTTCACAAGGGTTTGAAACAAAGTTTTGTTTATCGCAGTTTTTATTGCTTTTACTTAGCAGCTCTATCACGAAGATTGTTTTAATACTATTAATTCACCAGTATCACAGTCTTTCTGTTTCTCCAGCCATGCGAAAACTTTTGCAAAACATTCAAAAGCTTCAGAATTGCTAATTTTTTCGTTTTCTTCGTCTGCTGGATCACATTCAGACATTCCGGTTCTCCCTCCTCTTACTATGCTGTAGTTCACTTCACAGATTACCGGAGATCAAGTTAAGTTCAAATGAATTCTAAGAAAAGGGATCCAAAATTTTTATTTGTACTTGTGGTTCAGAAAGGACCGCTTGCACACAAGGAATGTGATAGAAAAAAAAAAAAAAGAGCTTTAAAAATGGATTTCGGTTAGCCGAGAGTTTTGGTTAAAATAGTTCCGGATAAAAGAGGTTCTACTGTATTAAAAATTTAAATTAAGAAGTCGCCCCCAGAGCTTTAAAAAATAAGTGATATGAACGAATCTAAAAAAATTATAGTAAATTTGAGATGTTTTAATATTGAAAGATGATACATTCTTCTACTGATATAATTAATATTATCAATCCCCTTTCCACGTTACTTAAATTAATTACATTCTTAATATAATTTGTATTAAAAAAAGGTCAAGTTTTCTCTATTTTAATGTCTTTAGTATTAATTGAAATATTAAATTCTTCAAATATTCTTTGAGAAAAAATTGAAAACGAAAACAAATATTACATTTTATTTTAGTAAAACAAATCTATTAAATAGAATGCTTTTAGTATACATATATTTACCTGAAAATAAAAACGGAAGACAGATTGTGACAATATATATATATATATATATATATATATATATATATATATATATACACATATATATATTAAAAAATTTAAATTTTTGTGCCAAGTTTAAAGTATTTTATGTAAATTTGCCTTTTTCAGTAATATTCCGTATATTATACCGGCTTATTAAATTAAAACCCTAGTCTATTAATCTCTAAGATCTTAATTCATATTTATTCCAAATTGCGTAAATCTAAAAATGGCTTATTTATATTTCTTTAATAAAACTTTTATTATTTAAATTCCTATTAAATTCTGCTATTAAATCCCGGTATATCATATTCCCCTTAAATCTTTATTTAACTGCTAAAATATTATTCTGTCTTAAAGAAAAAAACTACTATTTTCAATTTATTCTTTTATTTAAAATATCCATTTGTAATTAAAATATTTCAAAGATTAAAACTTCGCAGACATAAATTCATTTCTTTTATCGTCTGAAGAGGGAAAAAAGGGTTATTTTTGCATAATCTCGACTACAGATTTTAACATTTGTTTATGCTTTAGATAGCTGGGGCGAGGATATAAGAATTTTCTAGAGCAATCTTTTCAGCAGAGTATAAATACGGATGGCGGGAACCAGAGAGAAGAAAAAAAGCATATAGCATATAGGAGTAGATGGGCTGTGAGCTTAGAAGCTTTTTAGTTTTTAGCATGTAGAGGTGAACGTAGTGGATTGCAGTCGTAGCAGACTGGATATTCAAGGTGACTGCTCGATGGAGGCAGTAAAATGGTGGATGAATACTGTTTATTATGTGTGTAGAATGAGGAAGCAACGGTATCGTAATGGGTGATAGATGTTAGATGTTAACGGATTAAAGACTAGAACGCAGTCAAGAGATGGAGTGTTTTTAAAACTAATTGTGACAGGAAGAATAGACTTTATTCTTTTTACCATGGAAGGAGTGAGCATCTTCCCTAGATTCAATCGTGAATGTGGAAATAAAGTGAATAATGTTTCAAGCGACTGCCTTATGTTAATTCTTCATTTTTCTTTATTATCTTAAACCCCTCGGCTGCTACCTGTGCTGTTTAGGAATGGAAACCCTCATTTTTTTTTCGACAATACCAACTACTTGCCGTCAAAATGTCACATATATATACATATATATATATATATTTGTTTAGTGCGTTTCGGCTAAATTAATAATGATAATCAGAAATAAATATTTTAAAACCGTATCATAACGAAAGATAACTAAAAAGGAAACAAGGACATATTTTAAGCATAAAATATGTTCCGACATTCTGTAAAACAAAACATCGCAAAATATCTAACAACATATGTTACCCTGCATATAAAAAAGTCTGAAATATTTCCATTTACAACATGATAATTACACAGTTATTTAATAAACTAAAAAAATCAATAAATGGCGTAATAAATGTTCATCTATGGCACGTTTTTCCAAATTAACCTAGGGATTTATTCATTGACATTAAACATCTCCAAACAATATTACCTCGATATAGAAGAATTGTCTAACTGCAATATGGGCTAGAAAGACAAGTGTAGATATTCCAATCAGGGCCAGGAAGAAAGTACTCCGGTCCCATTAGTGATTCAAGTGCGAGCCAAAGATATGGTATCAGAAAATAAACTTTTTGAATGGTTGTTTTTTAATGGAATTCATATTTGCTTCAAAATTAAACATGTCCATATTCATTGAATTTATAATTGCTGAATTTTTGCTATATATGGCGTGAAAACAAAGGAGTAAAAAAGTGCCCAGACCTGATTTCGAAACAGGTAGTGAATCCCTGCAGGTATTCGTCCGGGTAATTGAGTGATAGAGCGTTGGCGGGCATAGAATGGCCCTGGTTCGAATCTAGACCCTGAAAATTTCGCTCTGTTGGTTTCGCGACATATATACAGTAAAACCTCTCTAAAGCGATCACATTCTGTTCCAGTAAAAATTGGTCACTCAGAGAGGTGGTACGTTAATGGAGGTCATGTTTAAATCTAGATTTTAATTGTTGAAAAAAAGCTAACAATTAATGTTACTAAAATTTATTTTTTACATTAGGAAAAAAAAATGGAAATTTAAGTATCAAAACAAAATGCAATTACATAAGTTAATTACTGCAGAGTTTAAAAAATGAGTACACTGACGTTTGCTTTAATTTTACAGTTTTATCTTCTATAGCTTTTATTTCCAAATAATTTCGAAGTTCAGTAAATGAATGCACTTTTTTTTTCTTTGGTTGGTTGGTTGGTTGATTTTGTGACGGCCGATTATCTACACTAGGGATATAGGCCCGAGGGGGAGTGCCCTTCGTGGGGGTCTTTCTAAGGGAACCTAACCCGTATTAACGCATGGAAAACCACGGTTCGAAGAAAACCACGAAAACTCCGAACGATTAGGCCGACGGGCGCGATTGGGATCGAACCCAGCACTTCCCGTCTACCAGTTTCGAGAGCAGAACCTCTCAGCCACTGGTGGGGCTTTTTTTTTTTTTTTTTTTTTTTTTTTTTTTTTTTTTTCTTTGGAGGGGAACAAAAAATGACGATTTCATTAATTTATCTATTTCTTTGAAAGTTTCCTGACAGAATAGGGAGGAGTTTATTGATCGCTATCCTTAATTTGTCATCAGAGTTAAATTCATTGCCTAAAAAAAGGCACAAAAGGGCACAAACACTTAAAACTTACCGGGATAAATAAAAATTCTAAACTTAGTTTAGACGTTTGATGAATAATGCGCTCTCCGCAATTATTATTGTAATAAAACCTTCTTCAAACGACCTGGAAAAGACGGAATTTGTTTCATTTTCTTCAAAGAAATGGGTCGCTCATGGAAGGAGTTCAACAGGGATGGTCTCTGAATAGAGGTAAAATTAGTATTGAGCCTATGGGAATAAATTTCTTTCCATGAAAAAATAGTCATTCATGGAGGTGGTCGTACAGGGAGGCTTCACTGTAGTAAAAAAATTAGTAATTACAAAGTCAATTAGTATTTCTGAATGCGAATTCTATTTCAAAAAATTGTATCTCTATACTAATAAAATATTAATAATAAATATTAACGTCCGCGGGCTAAATCCCCACTACTGCGGCTATAGCTCAATGATTTTGTCAACTTAGGTTCTGTACGTTTATGCTACCACTGTTAATTTATTGCAAGATAGATTTTTTTTTTATAAATAGAGCATTCTAATAACTTTAATATGCACAAATTATACGACTCTAATTTTTCACTTGCTAGTAAACCTAACACTAGAAGTAACGAAAGTTTTTCCATATAGAAGGACCGAGCTGTCAAAAAGCATAACAAAATTTAAATAAACCGGTAAAACATAGGCATATTTTGAACTGGATTGTGAAAATTTGAAAGTTCTCGATTTTTTTTTTTTTTTTTTTTCAATTAAGGAGAACCGTAGATAAAAACGTTCCATATAGTGCGTTCGATAAAATAAAGGAGAAGAATAAAATCTTACAGTTTGCCGCATGATAGATTCTTTATTATCTATTAGTAAAAAAAAAAGAAATCGCATAAGCAAAATGATTGATATCAACAACCAATTACAACCTTGAAATGCATTACAAAATATTAAAAGTATTTCATTTTACTGCACTATTTATCAAAAGAAATAAATGTTAAAATAATACAATATAGGGCGCGAGGCCGCAAACCATCACCTCATCGAGTTCAGGAATGAAATTCTGTGATTAGTTAAAACTGGATTAGCATATTCAAATGCAACTGGTCTGCCAAGTAATATCTTGGTGGAAAACACCTGAAAACTCGATTTTAGTGGTTGACTCGTAGGTATATCATTGAGTTTTCCTGCTCCCAGTCCTCCATGTTTTCATATCTTTGGGGCAGGAAATCAATGATAAACCTACCAGTCAACCATTAAAATCGGGTTATCAGGTGTTTTCTACCAAGATATGACATGACAGACCAGATTCATTTTAATGTGCGAATTGAGCGTACCAGGTACAATTCATATTTGTATGCAGAGTATCGTGAGTTTCCTAATGATATAGTTCGCCTTTTTGCGTCGGCAGAGGGAGTACGGGAAGCAGAGGGGGAAGGAGGGCCGTACCCCTTCCTAAACATTTAAAATAATGAATTTTGATCACTTTTGGCCAATTTTAAGTATTTGACTATTTTTAACGAAAATTCTAATTATTCCCTTGGCATGAAGTGGGAGGGGTTCGGGGCTCGTTTTTCCTGCATGACCCTGCATTAGTCAGGTCCTGCTCCATAGTAGAATTATTTATAATAGAAAAAATACAGAATTGACATACACAGTCAAATGCGCAAAAATAATTAATTAAAAACTTTCAACGCGATATAAAATATTAAAAGTAATTAATTTACTGCATTGGATAAATAAAAAATATGTAAAGAAGCACACTGTATTTCTGGTGGATACTGAAAATTGTCGAATTTTAAATTATGGCGTTCTTTTACCTTGCTATAGTTTGTTTGGTTTTGCAAAGTGAGGTATAAAATATTCCACTTTATTGCAGAATAGTAAAATCATTATCTGATAGAAATTATTATTAATAATAAATAAGATGAAATCACATGAGTAATATATTCACATCAGAAATCAATTTAAACATTTCTAAGCGTTACAAAATATTAAAAATATTTAAAACTAATGCGGTATAGATCTTTGAATTACTGCGATCTTTTAGTAAAAGGATTACAGAGTTATTTCTAAAAAACGAGAGTTTTAAAATAAACCAGTTTACGTTATAATAATTGCACATTATATGATATAAAAAAAATCATAAGCAATAAAACCCACATAAGTAATAAAATTTACATAAGCAATAAACTCACATTATCAATGAACAAATCTTTTAGTGCATTGCAAATTATAAAAAGTGTTTAACTACATTATATAATTAAAATAATAAGGTAAACAGCACAATAGAATTCATCTGGATAGCTGAAAATTTTACAATTTAGCGTATTGTCGAGCATTTACTAAAATAACAACTGTGTGATTTAAATAAAAAATGAGTGATGTAATAAATTAAAGTATTGGAAGATGGTTAGATCAGAGGCCGTATCAGAAATCATCGAAGAAAATAACATTCGCATCACGATTCAATTAAATCTTTTCAAATGTGAAAAAAAATATTTAAAAAAAATTCATTTTAATGCGCTACATAACTAAAAGAAAAGTAAAATAGTACACGTATACATCCATCTAGACTAGATCCTTGTTTTTTTATTTTTTGCATTATGGTGTTATTTTATCAAAAGCTGCGAGAGTTTGCTTTTGAATAAACGAGAACTATAAAATAATCCAGTTTAGCTTAATGAGAGTTATATTACATTAATATGGGATTAAAAAAATAATGAAGATTTGAATAATGTATTACTTATAAATTTATCCAAACAGTATTTAACATAAAACAGAAGAAAATTTAAATTTATATCTTAATTATATTCCTCCTTTAAAAGACTAAATTTTATCAACTTCCTCATGCATTTTCTTTATCAAAAGCATTTATAATAACATTTCTAACATGAAAAAAAGTCAGTGGTCTTCCTTTTAATACCTCTTAATATTAATTAAGATGAGAAACATTCGAAATGTCTCTTAAGATGAATTAAAACGGAAAAACAATATTACATTTATTTTAATCGAAGAAAAGCACTAAATATAATGCTTTCAGAACATCGATATATGTTTAAAATAAAAACTGGAGAAATGAAATGGTGAATTACCGTCTTTGAGAAAAAATTAAACAAGGACGTAAAACCTTTTTATAAATCTTTATAAATAAAGGAAAATGTATATATATATGTGCAACAGTTTAGTTATAAACCTATTTCAAATGTAAATAACATTGTGTAATATATTTTCTTGTTTTTATTATAATAGTAAGAAATCATTTAAAAATTTCTTCCCATCTTTTCCTTTTTGAATAAATTTCGTATAATTTGTACACCTTTTTCAAGACATTATTATATTTTGTTTTGTATATAAGTACGTTGTGTAATTTGAATTCTCTTTAAAAATATTATTCTGTCATACCAAAATATGGTGTACAATTTAAAATCATCTAAAAGATAAAATAAATAGTCAAGTAATCCAGTAAATTCTTTTGTATGTGACGTTAACCATTAAAACACGGTTTACTGTAAGCAAACAATTGCTTTGGATTAAATAAGAAGTTAATAATTGGAGAAATAATTTATCTTGTTTAAAATAAAATAATCATCACTCTGTTTATATAGTAAATAAAATGGTTTGAGTACGTAAACGAACGAATAAACATACAGGGAAAAAATGTTACACAGTTTTTATTTATTTGCGAAAATATTTTAACAATAGTGTAAACTTTTTTCATATATTTCAAATTTCTGCTTCAATAATTCTTACGAAACAGACTTTTCATTTTTAAATTTTGAATTTATTGCGTTATATGACTGAAAAATACCATTATTTTGATGAAATTTGCTTTTCACTAAAAACAGCCATGTCTTCTATTATTATATCATATATTAATTCCAATATCATATTTCAATTATCATATTTTATGCCATATTCAATTATCATATTTTATACCATATTCAATTATCATATTGTATCATATTCAATTATCATATATGTATATTTCTATTAAAATATTTTTATATTTCAGTTACCATATATTAATTATTTCCTTCTTTTCATTTTAATTCTCAAAATTTACTATCAAAATTAATCCCCCACTAAATTAATTTTGCTGTATCAAGGTATCCCATACGATTCATTTAAATAAATAAATAAATTGATTTTAAAAGACCCCCTCTCCCTTATATATTTCCTCTTAAAAAAAAAAAAAAAAAAACAAGACAGAAAAGAAAATTTAATGAATTGTGTTTTTCAGAATTCGTTAAAAACATTTCCTCTGTGACTCTTTATAGCAAGCTTTCATTTTACTTCAGCTATAAATGACACTGGGCCTTGCAAGAAAAGAAATTATATGAGAATTTAATCATATTTCAACGGTCATTAAAGCAGTTACTTTTATAAATCAAAAATTTCTCTTTAATAATCACTTGCTCTTTCCTAGACTAAACGTTATTAAAAACCTAACGATCTAACAGAGAACGTAATTGCTCGATAATGTGACTTATTAGCACGCAACAGCATGTACGAGGATTAATTTAAAAATGTTTACAAGGGGAAATAAAAAATTGTTTATTAATAATAGACAGAAAATACAAACGAAAATTAAGAGACATACCTACCGATAATTTTCCCAAATAATCACCAAATCTATTTAGGCATTTATCTGAACACAGGAACAACTTGTTTAACCCAGCTCGGTAAAAATTCTGTTCCTGCTCATTGAGTCAGTTCGAACAAGGAAGGTCTCCATACGGGCATACTCAGAAAAATCTGAAAAAATTACAAAATGTTCTTCTCATATGAATATATATATTTATAAAAAAAATTTTGTCGAAACCCCGATACAGCGTCCGTAAAAAAATAACGAAATTTTCGTTTATTTGGTGATTTATCACCGGTTGGCGAAGAAAAAAAAATACGGTTTTATGTAGGAAAAACTTTTTATTTTGAATTTGTTTATACAAGTTTAATTTAAATAACTTTAGTTTTGTCGTTTTTAATTCGTTTTAACAATAGTTTTGTCATTTTTATTTTGTTTTAGCTATTGTTTTTGATATATATTTATAATAAAATTTAACTATCATATTTTACGATTTAAAACAAAATTTAAAGTAATTTGAATTATTTCAAGCTCAAAAATAAAGCAGATAGAACACTGTCGACTTGATTTTGTTGCTATGGAAACGACTTCGTCTTCGATATGGAAATGTTAAATCAAATGTCAGCTGACTATAACTTAAAATAGATATTTTCACCTTGCAAAGCATAGAAAATATTTTTACAGTGATGAAATTAAATAACTACAGCAATAAGCAACATATATATGTAATATAAAAAAATATAATAATCTCTTTAATTGATTAAGTTTGAATTCATTAAAAACCGTGCATTCTAAAAAACAATTAATAAATTTTCAGATGCATTAAAATCGTTTGCTTTTGGCTATGAAAAATCCAGCTCGCCAAATCGCGTGTCACTTTCGTATTTTCGCGCCAAATATTCGAAAGTATTTTATTTTTTTACAGACTTCCTACTGAAATTCCGCCGTTAAATTTGACTGATCCCTTATTACATACATGAGTAGTTTCACTAGCATTTTTTTCAACATATTCTGAGTATGCTCTATGGAGACCTTCCTTGTAAGCAGCATTTTTCAAATCACTGTCTAAAGAGCACCTTCTTCCAGATAAGTGTACCTTCAATTGCTGAAAAAAGGAAATCTTCACTGGGTCAGATTCAGAGTTGTATGGTGGTGACTCCTAACTTCCCGCTTGGCATTTTGCAGCAATTCTTGAGCTTGGCGAGCAGTATGGAGACTGGCATTGCCATGCAGAAGGATGAAACCATCACACAATATGCCCATAAGAAAGAAATAGTGGCTCGCATCTCCAATCGAGACCACTTTTCGAAATGTGTTCTCATTTCAATTGAAGAGCTAAGTGGAAGAACATGTTAAGTAACAAAAATTACGTTGCAAGAAATTGGAAGTGATTTTTTTTTGCTCTAAATTTTAATGATTTAATTTCTGTTTGATACCATGCGTTTAAAATATTAACAGGTATGGTACTAAACTCTCTCAGAAAAACTTATTCATATTTAATTTTCAAACATTAAAAATTATTAATATTATTCACATTATTAAATATTAAAATATTAAATATTAATGAATAATCTCTTAAATCTTCAAGGCTAAATAGAATCTTAGTATTTTAGCTGCACCATGTGATAGCATACCTCATAACGCTTTCATTCAAAAGATTAAAAAAAAATGAAAATGTAGCATAACATGTTCATCCACTCAGCTCTTCAATTGGTCTGAGGCATTTACAGACTTATACTACCTACTCGCGTATCCACTGCAAGACAACTAGAGAAATTAGCCTTCACTGCGGGGAGAAAATATTCCCTCTACAATAAATACTTTTCAAATGCTGCTGCCTGTAACCTTTTATTATTATTATTATTATTATTATTATTATTATTATCGCATCCACTCTCGTAACGCCAACATGAATCATGACAACGGTCATCTGTTATTTAGTTGCATGCTGAAACAAATCAGGGGCCGTTATTATCAATAATATACATCTATATCAAATAATTAAAATTCTTTCTAAAAACCGCACAATTGCACACGCGTTTGGCGACTTGTTAACACGTTCACGCCAGCGCGGTGGGTCACACTCGACTGTCTCAGAACTGTCAAGTCTCCGGCTTTTTGGATACCAATATTTTAATACAGAAAATGTTGTTTTATTTAATTAGAACAATTGGGCGATTTAAAGGAACAACATTTTCTCTAAAATAATAGTGGTGTGAAAAAAGCCGTATACTTGATAACTAAGAGACAGTCGAGTGTGACCCACCGCGCCGGCGTGAACGTGTTAAGCTACCTACGAGGCATATGCCTAGATGATCGAAGTATGATGCCTAGATGATGCTCTTTTCGAGAGTATCCAGTAATAATGCCACTCTATTTGGAAATATACAGATAAACTTTCTTGTGAAAGTTAATCGGATTCACAAACTACACTTGATATACTTTTCGCCTGTTGATTGGTCATCTGAACTATTGAGCCTGATTGAAAGACAACTCCAACGTTTCCAGAATCATACTTCTGCATCATTATATTTTTTGTAGTCATGCTTCTGCATTTTTTTCATCTCAATAATAAACGTATTTCTGTAACTAACCTTACGATTGATATTCAAATTACTTGGCGACACCTCCGTCATGCACTGAACACAGATTAAAGGGTCTCAAGTCTCTTAAAGCTTCAAAATTTTCGAAATTTAATTTTTTAAGTATTAAACTCCTATATTTTCTGAACATTTTAATATAATTGCTTCCTAAAATTTCTCATTAGAACAGAAGTTATGAATTTTAGAATTATACCAGCTCAATAGCTGAAGCGGTGTTTCCGAAACATTGAAGTAATTTTTCTACAAATCACGTTTTCTGGGGCATAATGCGCAGGATATCTCAAAAACTTCTTTTTCTTTTCATGAAATTTTCAAAACAAATGTCAGGTTAGTCTGTATAAACTTAACCTAAAATTTTCTTTTTATTGTTCAAAAAAGTATATATTTTAGGTGATTATACTGTTGAAATTTTCAAAGTTTTGTAATAGCTAAATACAACTTTGTATTAAAAAAATAAAAATTATTTAAATAAAAATTTATTTAGATTCAGGATTATTATCACAATCTGAAGTATAAGTAATAGCCAAAATGTTCATTCCACATTCTCAAAAATAGAACTCTCACTTTTCACGATTCAGCAATCCTTGAGCTGTATTTCCTTGTTTTTGACGATCATTTCCTATCAACATCACGTGATTTTTAACGAAACGTAAACCCTAAAATATGTGACGAAAGTTTTCCCTCACGATCAGACACGGGCATTATAAGGAAACTGTTGCTGTACCTCCTCAAATCCTGCGAATTTAGCAAACATATATTTGCTTGGTTATGTTATTCCTGTAATAATTTATTTTGAAACAGCACTTTTTAGTGCTTTTCAGAAAATACTGAAATATAGGTAGTTATTGGTTCTTCATTAGTTATTTTTTTAGCTGTTAAAATTTTTAGGAATGCTTATTATTATCTTTATTTGTTTATTTATATGCTGTTGTTCGTTATGTTTCATTCGAAAAGAATAAATTTCCTGTGTTCTTCAAAACCATTCAAAAAGAAAATTTGGCCAGTGAAATTTCAAACTTTCGGGATATCTTTTTTAAAAATTTATTTAAGAATTATATTCTGTTTTCAATTAAATTAAAAATAAACATAATTGATACCTCTCCCCTTTATAAACAGTAAATTGTTAAAATCGTATCCACCTACTCAAAGTGATAAAAACTAACGCAATATGCACTTCACAATTCGTTATTTGTGAGCAACAAATTAACCAGACCATATTCTAAATATTCATTGCGCAAAGAAAATTTTCACTAATAAATTATTTAATCAAGCCATATTATAATTATTCATTGACCATGAGAAAACCATAATAATAAATTAGCCTTACTTAAAACTTTAAGAAATTATAGCAGCACCGATAAAATTACAATCTACCATATAAAAATATAAACGCGCAGCAGAATTCATTACATTATTCTAAAAGCACATGTACACATGTCCCCAATAGCGAGGTCGGAAGAGCAAGGGTCTCCCACGCCAAAGGCCGCGGGTTCGAATCACCCCGAGGGAAACGCGAAGTGAATTTTTTCTTCCCCCTGTCAATAAATACAGGAGCTTCCAAACTGTTCGATAGATGGCACCACCAGCCCTCTTTTGACGATTTTTATATCGTCAAGCAAGTGAAGAAAGTAATTTCATCAATTTGATGAAATATTCGCTCGGAGCATTTGTAAGGAAACGGTTTCGTCAAAAATAAAGAAAATTTCGTGAAATCTGAGTATTCATTTCTGAGTGTGTAGTTTCAATACTTATTTCGTAATCCCGTGCGTAAGGTGTTACACCGGTGTTTTCTGCTCGCCAAATGTCTGGCAGTTTAGAGCCTCCTATAAATGCTAATTCTGAATCTTGCAATTTTTTAAATACATGAAATGGAAGAACATACTTATATCTTTCATCCCCATAAAAATTGTGTTTTTAAATCATACACATTTTAAGAATGTTGAAAATGGGTCATTTTGCTTCATTTTTTCCAATGTTAAGAGTCCTGAAAATGTTAACAATTTACTCTCTTGAGATCTCCGTACTCCTCCCTTTAAAACTGAAATTATTCAGTAGTAGAATAATCAATTATCATACAACTAACGCCAGCAGCCCAATACCAAAAGAAAGTATTTTATATTTTGTATATTTCAATCAGTTTCGGATTTTACTGCTCGTTAGATAATAGAATATTGAATAATCATGATTCTGCCCATAAGTAAAATAATTGCGTACTTAAGAAATAATACATTATCTAATTTAAAAAAGCTTGGTTAATGAACCATTTTTAAATTTTTTTAAGCAGTTTTAAATATTTATTAGTTTTTTAAATTTATTATTAACCACTTTTCATTGGGTCTAATTTCACAAAAAGCAGAGTAGGTTTGTTTGTATATATACAAGAAATGCTTAAATAATGCAATTTATATTATTATCCCATAAAAATGTTTTATTAAAGGAATTGTCTTACATCTCTCTTTAAAAATTATTCTAAAACTTTAGTTGATAAGATTCAGTAATATTAAAACAATATAAATGTTGCAAACATAAAACAGGAATCGTTATGACATTCTGTATAAAGAATAAATATTACAATCTTCTCTAAGCTTTTACTTGTTTTTACAAAATTTTCTAATATTCTATTCAATTAAAAAAAAATAGCCAGTGATTTCCAGTTTAATTTCATTTAGTGTTAATTAAGCTTATAAATTGTGTGAAATGTTTCTAAAGACGAGTTGAAAAGGAAAAAAAAATATATCGCTTTTATTTTAATCGGAGAAATTCATTAAATGAAATGTACTTGAAACACATAAATTTTACAAAAAAAAAAAAAAAAAAAAAGCCTCAGTAAACAGTGGCAAAAGTAAATATGTTGTATTTACTCAGAATATTTGCGCAAAATATAGATAACAAAAAATAAATTCATTTGAATCATAACTGAATAAAACCGATTCTTTTTTAGATTTTCTGAAATATCTTTTAGCAGCAAATCTATTTATTTAGAGAAAAAGCAACTGAAGCCATTTATCAATATTTTAAGGTAAACATATTTTAGTTTAAAAACATTTTTTCTTGGAATAAGTTTGTAACAAACAGATGTATTACATGAAATCATAATAATATTTTGAACTGTAGAACATGGGTAAAGAGTATAACACCCTTACTAACTATACAGCAAATAGTATACAAATGTGGCTTGTACCAGCCGATTAGTTATAATGTTCACTAATTATATTCTACTTAAATTGTGCTACTTGTAGTAGACTTGCTAGTAGAATATTGAACTTTAATATTCTACTTAACCTGAGTCGTGGGATCATCTACTTCTACATATTAAAATTTTAACAAACTTTAAAAATTTTAGTACTAAAACCTACGTTTGACATCATATTTCGATTCTTCGTTGAATTTCACCTTAGATAACAACGGGAAGTTACTTGGTCAAATAGTTTAAGAATTATGCAGATACCAGATTTATTTTTAATCTCCTCAAAACGGTTTGCAATGCTGGTGAAATATTAAGGTAATATATATATATATATATAATAAAAATTAAAAATGAGTTCAAAGAACCCCTCGGCTACAGCCCAGAGTACTAGTAGACTGGGAGCCGGCAGCACAAACAACCACCTCATCGAGTTGAAGGCTGAAATCCCAGAATTAGCTAAAACTCGATTCCCATATTAAAACGCAATCGGTCTGCCAAGTCATATTTTGGTGGAAAACACCTAAAAACTCGATTTTAGCAATTGACTCGTAGGTCTACCATTGCGTTTTTCTGCACTCAAAGATATGAAAATATGGCGGACTGGGAGCAGGAATGCACAATTGTCAAACCGGTCAACCAACGAGTCAACCGGTAAAATCGAGTTTTTAGGTGTTTCCCACCAAGATATGACTTGGAAGGCCGATTGCGTTTTAATATGGGAATCGAATTTTAGCTAATTCTGGGATTTCAGCCTCCAACTCGATGAGGTGGATGTCTCATGGTTCGTACGCCTCTTTGAATTATGCAGACCAGAAAATTTTTCGGCACCAGTATTATTTTATAGAAAAATCTCTTATTTAATGAAGGTGAAAATTTTTATACTAGTTTTTCAACTACAGTTTGACTTTTATGTAATTTATTAATACTATTTATTTAACTTTCTACTATCTTAAGTCTTAACTTAACTTTTCTGTTTTTATTCTTTTTATTTTAACTTTTTTAAAATTCCATCATTTAACTTAATTTCTCTTTTAGTAGCTTTTTGCTACAGTTTAACTTTCTCCCAATGGCTCATTAAAACATAAGACATTTCATTTCTTAGACTGGGTGTTAAGCTTTTATCAGCTAGGAAACCCCTTAATGCTGCTGCTCACCTGTTCAGTACTCCAGCACGAGTGCGTTTAACCTAGATTTATTTTTTATAATAAGATTCTGGTAGTGTTCCTGGAGAAATAACGATATTCGTACGAACCATGTGCCTTTGCTGCCGGCCCCCGGTCTATAGCTAATGAACTGACCAAAGCTATGTAATAAGGCTCATAAAAATCCAGATCGAAAACTGAATTATATTTTTCAGTAATTTCAGCCTCGGAAAAGATAAACAGGTGATTCGAATTCCAACTATGTTTTGCAATATTTGGAGGTTGATAATGTGGGCGATTTGCCGAAGGTGGGATTAGAACGTGAGATAACAAAAAACAGGGATCGCGAGGAACACAGAGACAATACAAACCAACTACCAGAAACAATTGCTGAAGTGCGCCGAATAGATCTTTGGTTGTGACATATCATGGTCAGTTCTGCAAAATGACAATCACCCTAAAGATCGTAGCAAACTGTGTAATGTGTATAAACGATAAACTAATATTGCTACGATGCAATGGCAAACAATATCCCCAAAGGAACCACGACTAAAAATGTGTTATCGTACATCAAAATGAAGCTTGACACTTTAAGGGGCCAAGAATTGTGTTTCTGTAAATTTGAAACTAATAAAATTCAGTTTTACTGATACTATTTCACTAAAGTTATAAAAGTAAAATTATGTTCGAAAATCTCCGGTGCAAATCCTGATTATAACCCTTTGAGAGTATGAAGGTTATTCTGCCTTTTCATATGAATTATCGTAAATTCCAAGGTATACGCATACTTTAATCGCGGTTTGATACCATAATATCCTTTGTATCCCCTCATTGTAGATATTTTTAAAACGTAATTCTGCTAAAAATATTTTTGTGTACAGCCATTATTAACGTGATTTCAAGAAACAGAAAAACACAAGCCAAACGCCTAAAGGATTAAAATTTTTTGATGTAAAAAATATTCCTCTGTCGTTCAAGCCAATTTACAGGTAAAGCAGCTGATATTTCAAATCGGGAAGATATAGCGATCTTCACCACAAAAATACTCATAAAACCTCGTAGGAAGCATGGGAAAATGATAGCAACTTAAATCACTATTGGAGATGATTTGGCTCAGTATTAGGTAATTGCGCTATAGCTAATAAAGTATGTATATCCCAATAAAAGAAAAAAAAAACACAGTTCATATTTTTTCCAGATGATGGAGGTAACTTTCATGTTGAACAGACTGTTTAATTCTATGTATCACTGAATTATTTTTATCATCAAATTATTAACTAAACTTAAGTTACAATACATTTGGTTGGATATACACAAATTAAATGTTATTATTAAATTTACCCTGTTTTCTAAAAAAAAAAAAAAAAACTTTTTTTATTAAAGGCTCCAAAGAAAATATTTTTCTAATTATTATCTTTATAAAATATACCAGAGCTTCATTTTGCCATATTCCACTCTATCAAAGTAACGGTATGCGACATAAATGATTCAAACCATTTGTTTGGCGCATGTTAAATATCTCTTCGTGTTTATTTCTCTTTTTGAACTGCTTTCTTATAATATTTTTAATCATAAAAGCAGCCAATGTTCTCCATTTTAATTCCACTCAGGATTAATAAAGATGACGAAATGCTTAAATTTTTCTGAACAACAACAACAACAACAAAAAAAAAACCTCAGAGAAAATATCGCTTTTATTTCATTCAAAGAAATACCAATTAAATAGACCACACTTAGAATAAATCCATTTATCTTAAAACTAAAACTGGAGGGAAGTACTGGCAAAAGTAAATAAGTTGTATTTTTCAGGAATGTTCGGGCAATATTTATAGAGGAAACCAAATAGGAATTTAAACCCTTTCGAAAAGAATCTAAAGAAAAGGTTATTCAAAACGCGAAATGAAATGTCTTTTAACAACATTTTTTATAGTGTAAATTAGCAGTTTCTTTGATGTTTCTATATGTTGATATAACATTTTTACATTATAAAATTATCTAATGTTTGAATAAATTTCTAAGAATTTACACAATTGCTACATAAAAAGTCTTTGAGAAAATGTAAATTGCAATATTTAATGTACTACACCTTTTGATGTAATTATTCCATTTCTACAAAGCTAATGCACTTATAAATATTTGTTATGTTGAACATTCGGCAAACTTTTAATCAGTTTTATTATATATATATATATATATATATATATATATATATATATATATATATAAATTATATTTTTACAGTAAGAAATTTGAAAAAAAATGATAGGTATAGTGTAAAATTCTTACAAAATAAAACTATTAAATAAAACAATTATTAATATTTTTAATAGATTAATAAACTGACTTTATAAAGTATATGTACAGTCTACACGAAACGATACATTCACTTTGGTTTTTCGATATAAAAATATGAAAACATTCGTAAAATGATTCATTAAAATTTATTGCTAAAATTCGCATGGATGAAATATATACAAAAATGTTTTCAAAAATTAAAAACCCTAGATGTTAAAAGTATATAAAGGTCTTTGAGTGCTTTTGGATAAAGCGAAGCTATTATCAATGAGGAAACCAGTCGAGAAAAGCTTGATGCTGACTGACATCAGAGGACTGAAAACTCCATCAAAATTTTTTTGTACGCGGTCGAAACCGCTAATAATGAGAGGAGATAAATAAAGAAATCTCAAAGTCACGATTAACTCGGTAGACTAAACACTCCTGTAACTTGAAGTAGTACAAACAAAATTCATCATATTCGTATGTACAATAAATCAGAGATTTACATGGTTCCATACAGAGATAAAGTGAGAAATAAAATATTAAATTATATTAGAATTACAACTAGAAAATTCCAGATAAGAATTAATCAGAATATACAGGATTTTGCTAAAAATAGACCTTTTACAGCCTTCTCCAGACTGTTTCAAACTAAAGACATTCAAATCATTTTTAATGCAGCGAAAATCCTTATTCGGTCTTCTCATTTTAGTAGATGTGTGATTCTGGAATCCTTAGAAATTTTACACAAGCAAACAACTGTTCTAACGATGTTTTGTCATGCCAGATACCACGTATTTTCTTCGAACTACTTCAAGTTATAGGAGAGTTTGGTCTCCCGAGTGAATCCTGGGTTTGAGCTTTGTTTAACTCTCTCCATCTCATTATTAGTGGTTTCGACCGCCTAACAAAACTTTTGAATCTAAATAAGAAATAACTTTTAAGAAAATTTCCTGTCGTCTGGTATCCCTCTGCATCGAGCTTTTCTCCACTGGTTTCCTCATTGGTAATGTCTTAGCTTAATCCGAAAGAGATCGGATCCGATCGGAGAGGTTTTTATACAGGCAAAAGTGATTATTAAACTGTAAAAATTTCTCGGAAACGTCTACAAAAATCAGTGCTAGGAGAAGATTTTCAAACGAGTTGTAATTTTCCCATCTGAGCGAAAATGGTTGCAGAGTGAGACTCGAAACCGAAATCTTTGGATTTAATTGCCAATGCTCTACCATTTGAGCTATTTAGACGACACCCCACAGAAGTCACTATTCGCTGACATCGGCCATTTGGTCATGACATCTGGGTTGTTATTTGTAACAGTATGGCAGAATAAATCGAAGGTAAAGGATCTGCAACGAACTATGGATGAATTATTACACATCATTTAATTATTATTTAGAAAAATAATTTTCGGTATCATCGTATAGGTGTAATTTCACGGTCGCCAGTTGCCACAATGCGACTAAATTTTTTGATTTGGCGACTAGTTTTCGATGTTTAAGTCGTAATCCTTTGGCGAATTTTGCGTTTTTTCTGTGATCCTTTCACAAAAATCGCTTTTTTCTGCGATTCTTTGACGGAAATCGAATTTTTTTCAATCCTTTGACGATAATAGCGTTTTTCCCCCGCGATCCTTAGTCGGAAATCGCATTTTTTGCAATCCTTTGATGAAAATTGCAATTTTTTCGCGATCCTTTGAAGGAAATAGCGATTTTTTCGCGATCCTTTGACAGATTTTGCGGTTTTTTTTTAGATCCTTTGATAAACTTTGCGGGGTTTTTTGAAATCCTTTGATAAAATTCGCGTTTTTTCTGCAATCGTTTGACAAAATTCGAGTTGTTTCTCCTATCCTTAAGTTTTTTTTTTCGTGATTCTTTGACAAAATTTGCGGTTTTTTTCGGGTTTCTTTGAAGATATCCTTATTTTTAGTTCGATCCTTTGACAAAGTTGACCATTTTTCTGGAAAGATGGGCGAATTGCGTGTTTTTTCGCGATTCTTTGACAAATTCTTCTTTTTTTGGGGGGGGGGGGATTCTTTGATAAAATTCCCGTTTTTGAGGGGATTCTTTGATGAAATTTGCGTTTTTCAGCTGATCCTTTGACGAAATGGACGATTTTTGTTTGACAAAATTGGCAAACGTGGCGTTTTTCTGCGATCCGTTGACGAAATT
Organism: Maratus speciosus; assembly: GCA_963932465.1. Lineage (NCBI taxonomy): Eukaryota > Metazoa > Arthropoda > Arachnida > Araneae > Salticidae > Maratus > Maratus speciosus. The sequence goes on from OZ010791.1 coordinate 295,665,125, forward strand.
TGCGAGGTTTTTTTGCGATCTTTTGACGAAATTTGCGCTGTTTTCTGCTGACGATTGACAAAATTGATTTTCTCGGCTGCCATTCTCGAAATTTTTCCGCGATCTTTTTTATGTCCGAATTTTCGGTACCCGAATGCCTTAAATTTTCGGAAAATTCGGAACAGAATCACCCCTGTAATAATATGTAATAAGATTTTTTTAAAGATAATTTTTCTTGTGTAATCTTGAAAAACAAACATTTGAATTGTATTTTGATAGTGCAAAATAATCTTACACATTCACATTTTTTCTATATGTACTCTTATATCACAAAATAAAAATAAGACCTTCAAGGGGTTTTCCCAATATTCCCCACTGCCATGCTTACTTTAGCGCTCCTTAAAAATTTTGGGAATATGTACCTATATATAATAGGTAACTTGGAAGAGATTATTGTATATTATCATTCATCGGTATATTATACTTTCTAGAATAAGAAATAGTCATCTATTTTATAACAGAGTAAACAGTAATAGGGACAAAAATAAATATGTTGTATCTACCAGAAGTATTTGTAAAAAAATTAGCTAATAAGATACTCAGTTCTGCAGTTCTGTACCTAAACAAATAAATATCACACAGACTGTGAGATATACCTTTTCATTTATTGATTAAGTCACAACGCAATATTTAAAAGTTTAAAAATTTCTTTGAAAGAGTTTGCGGTAAATTGATATATTATTTCAAAGCATCACTGTATATACTTTTGTAAACTATATTACCCTTATTAATAAAATTGGCATTAATTAATAAGAATTTGTTTGAAGAGTTTAATTATTAAGAGCTGTTATTAATTAAATTCTGCAGAAGTTTATTTGGCAAGTTTCAAGATAATAAAAGACAAATGTGCGACGCATAAAAGACGAAACTATACCTACGATAATCGAGTTATGTTCTTCGGTTCAAAGAAATACATTAAATTCTATCACTTGTTATTTTTTTCTTTTTTTCTACAAATTTCTGATTATATTTATAATATTACAAACAGTCATTGCTCAGCAGTTTAAATGCATTCACTTTTAATTAAGATGATAAAGTGCTTGCAATGCTTAAAAAGCATAACATAAAACGAATGAAAATATTCCTACATTTTAGTCGTACACTGTTAAAAATTTGCAGCATTCTGTCCAGTCATTTGACCGTTTTTATTGAAAACGGTTACACAACCGTAATTTAACACTGTTCTGACCATATTATTGGCCTTTTTATGGTCAGAATTTAGTTAAATTACGATTATGAAACCGTTTTTTCAAAAAACAGTGGAATGACTGGACAGAATGCTGAAAGTTTTAACAGTGTAATATTCTTTTAAATGCATTTGTAACACGCAAATTTATCCTAAAAGAAATATTAAAAATAATTAGTGACTATTGTAAGTAAGTTTTATTTGATCTGAATGTTTGTGCGAAATTTAGGCAATAAGAAAAAAAATCTTTCAGAACTGCATATAAACAAGGGAAAATGCAACTAGTGTGATGTATCAATCCCAAAGCTTGTTTCTAGAAAAAAAAGGGAATACAATTTTTGAGGACGCGTCTGACCCATCTTGTACCTTTTTAGGTAAAAGTCGAGAATGGGTGTGTGAAGGAATGTCTTTTCTTCCTGCGGTTGGAAGGCAGAAATATATCTCTTGGGATTAAATTGGATTTGTTGTAAGCATAAATGTTAATACTTCAAAATTCGCTATCACAGTGCCAAAATTAAATGTCAATCTATGCCCTAAAGATATTAAATTCCGTGCATTAGTTCTTGAGATTTGACTATCGTGTAAAACCTGGCAAATGCAGCATAGCAGCGCCACCTGTTGAGAAATTTACGAAAACGGTGATCAGAATTAACTTCTGTCAAGGTCTAACGGAAACAGTTTGATGAAAATCCGTGCATTAGTTTTTAGGATAGAACTATTGCGGAAATCGTGAAAAATACAGCATAGCAGCGCCACATATTTGGTGATTAGCACCAAAACGTAATCAGCAACAACTTGTACCAAGGACCAACTGAATGTGAAGTTTGATGAAAATCCGTGAGTTGGATCGTGGCTATTGCGGAGATTGTGAAAAATAAAGCATGGCAGCGATAACTGTTGGTCGATTTACACCAAAACTAATCAGCACCAATTTATATCAAGGACTATCTGAATATAACCATTTATTAAATTCCGTGCATTAGTTTATGAAGCCTAGCGCTCACAAAATTTGAGTCACACACAGACAGACAGACTTACAGGCTGACAGACAGACATTTTCTAAAAACAGTGAAATCTTGTTCGGGACTTTCTAAAACGTATAAATCCGTCAAAAATCCGGAAATCTAAAATTTCTACAAATCTGATACATTCTTCTTGTAAAGATAGAAGAAAATAAAAAAGTGAACCGAAATATCTTCCAGAAGCAAATCTAAGCAGTAAACGAGCAGAGTTGTTTTAATATTGTATATATTAATTAGTGTTCTCGGCCGCTCTATGTATGCCGATTTCCACACATTCGACAGACTCGTACGATGTAAACTTGTTTCTAATTCAAACCCAACAACAAATTTAAAATTCTTATAGTTAAAAGTATTTTTAGATATTAAAATTTTGTATGGACATTCAGAACAACAAACAGGTTAATTTCATACATCTTCGGTTTGGCTCTTTTATGTAACAACTTAGCTGATTTTTTTTAATATAAGTAATGAATTATTAAATTACAGTTATTTTCTTATTCAGAATTTAACCCGTAAGCACACGCACTAGGATAAATCTCATCCCAATCATATTTTTTCTTCGAAAAAAAAAGGGGGGGGGGATTTTTTAAGGACGCCTCTGACTTACCTTATACCTTTTAAGGTAAAAGTCGAGAATGAGTGGGTGAAGGAATGCCTTTTCTTCCTGCGCTAAGAATTCAGAAATATACCTCTTGGGATTAAATTATCCCGCGCGTGTACAAACAATTAGCAAGTAACATAAATCCTACTTGTATATATTGCTGAAAGGGTATTAAATGTAATTAATATCAATTTAGTGAAATAATTCAGGTTTTAATGTGCAAAACAAATCGTTTGCTTCTTTTCTATGAAAAAACTCATGGTTTTTACAGGCACAGCTACAAAAGCTGAAAAAAAATGAAAAGCAAGATTTTTTCCATAAAAAGGAGTAGTACTATTGCATTTTGGAGTATAGAACATTGGATTTGTTTTTAAAACGTATTTAGCCAAAAATGCAATGGTAGGCAAAGGTGTGATTTATCCTACACGTGTGCTAACGTTACAAATGTGCACGCATGTGCACATTTGATGAGTAGTTGATGATTTGATGAGTAGTTGAATCTGATCTATCTAAATTATTTGAAATGTGGTTATCATATGAAAAAAACACCTTCAAATTCGTAACTTTAGATATGCAATTTTCCACCAGGGTCGCTACCAGTATAAAAATCTTCATGTGGAAATTTTTACAAAACGTAAATTTCACAGGCGGTTATTCTGAAGATTTCAGTAAAAATGATACAAAATTAATTTTATTTAAATTTAATTTAAATTTAGTTATATTATTTCCTCAAGAAGGCGCTATAAACAAAAATAGAATGTGTTAAAGCTGCAACTCTTTTTGAACTTGAGTCTGACTTCATACAGTAAAACATAATTTTTTTTTTGTATGAGTTTGCATTAACCCTTAAATGCCTGATTTTTCAAAAATCGTTGTAATAATGTTTTTTGGCTTTCATTTTTTAAATAAATCATGGGAAAAATACTTTAAAAAATCATATTTTGTTTTAAGTATAGTTTAAGGGTAAAAAACAATTTGTTACTAATCGGCAATACTGGTGTTTAATTGAAAAAATAATTTCCCTTGATAAAATTCTATAATATTAAACACGCAAGAATTTTAGGAACTGTAATAAGAAATAAATTTTACTTACTCACTGCAGGTCAAAATAGTGTATTTCGCAAGCTTCTAAACAAAACAAAAAGAACAAGTAGCAACAATTGAAAATATAAATCTATCTTTATTCTTAAACAGCACAAGTGTTGCCATATACATGTTGAAAATCGATTTAATAATATATTCAGAATGTATTTTATTGGCAACATTTGGCATTATAGCTTCAATATTGTTCTAATAGGATTTTAGAGCCTAAATTGGGTATGTTGCCGAAAAGCAACACCAGGCAAGGGTTAAATTTGGTTACTCTATTTCTCGCCAAGGAGCGGCATGAGCGCACACAAACTTTGGGTTTAATATGTCTTCTTACACCCTTTCACCGTCCGAGGGTTTTGCAGTAATTTTATAAGAATGCTTGTATATCCCAGGATATATATTTTTTAAATCTCAGTTTGATACAGCCATTTTATTATGATTTCTTGGAACGAAAAAATCCGGGCCAGACGGTTAAAGGGTTAAAGTATGAGTAAGATAGGAAAAAAACATTAAAAAAAAAAAGCTATTTTAAAATGATAGTTATGTTGCACTTATTTTGTATATACCTGTAAAAGAAGTATAAATGTTACTCTTTATATTTTCAATGGAGAAAAGGCCATAATAAACCTCAGTAACGAAACAATTTTTGTAGATCTTCAAATAATAAAATGGCGTAGTTACAGAAAGATGTTTATGCAATTACTGTCTATGGGTGAAATGAATTCTTTTGTGTAACCCTGTACAATAAGTGTGTAAATGCACTATCAGCTAGAAAAATCATGCTGCAGGTGATTATAACAGCTTACTAAAATCATATTCTATCAATAGTACGTCTACGTACACATTGTTTATATGGAGTTTCTTTACCTGCGGTTTATTTTGTTCAGCTGTCTACATGGCAGACCAGATGATATTACCAATAAGGTTATCTGAGCGAAATGTGCTCGCCGGTTGTCAGCCCAATTTGCTTAAACGGCAGAGCTTTGGCAATGCAAGCCAAGGATCTGGGCTCGGTTTCCGGCTAGTGCATTTTCTCGCTCAGTTGAAAATATTCAATTCGCATAAAATCATATTGTCGTCAGCTTTCAGCATATCTCGAATTTTAGCGTTTCAAAAACGTTTCATAAATTTGTTTTATAAAATCGTTTCTTAATTTTTTTTTTCATAAAATCTTTTCATGAAATCGTTACATTAGCATTTTATATGTAGGACAGACATGGCATTTTAAGAGATTAAACATTTTTCATCTTTAAATAAATTTAATGAAATTTAGAAATCGGAAACATTTAATTAAATATTCATCTGCTATCTATTTTTCTTTTCAAGTCAGCTTAGAATTCAACTAGATAAATTCAATTGTATCAAAACAGCAGTATGCGTCATAATTAAGTCAAATACAAAAGAAATATCCATTTCAAGGCATTGGAAAATAGAATATGTCGTTTTGTACACAGATTAATTTGATTAATAATATATATTTCTTTTTAGAAAGCAGTAGTTTAGACGTTAAAAATTTTTATAAATCACGTTTTAAATATTTCGTAGAGTTTAATTTAATATCATATATATTATTTCTGTTGTCAATATCCCTTTTTCTCAACTAATACGTATCGTACGACGATAAATGAGGTATCATATTATAGGATTTTTTGCCCACATCTGACATCGCATCCTGAATTTAACTAATATGTAGCATACAATGATGAATGAGGTATTAGTGTATATTATTTTTTGGCCCATATCTGACATTGTATAGTGAATGTTAGTTATACATTTAGATTAAGTATAATCCATATTATTTCTGATGTCCACAACTCTTTTTCTATGCACATACAAAACTCTCAACGATAAATGCTGTATTATACGAAAGGTATTTATACAGGCTTTTGACATAGTACACTCATATTTCGTTAAAACAAACTTTTTGATTAAAAAAATTCAGTTACTTACTAATTAATCAGATATGTATATTAGAAAATAAACACCAATATTGCAGTGCGAAAATCTTGCACGGTTCTACTGGTAATATTGTAATATTAGGTTGTAACGAAAGTTTTCCGCCATATCAGCATTGCATAATACTAATTATATTATATATAATTAACTGTAATTTTATATATAATTCCGCCAAACCTTCACAGTGTCATATGATACAACACTAGTACCTAAAGCTGTACACTTTATTCGGTGACATTCTGTAGCTGACTTTTTGCAACAAAACTGGAAGTAAATGATGGTTCTAATCTGGTAGCGTTATAGTTCCATTTCATACACCTGGTACTTAATGATAATGATATTTTTTTACAAATTTCACAATAAAGTGTTATAAAGCAAGTCTCTTTCTTTCAAATGTCAAAAATCGTTTGGCAAAATATGAGCAAACACGTTAACGCGAACTGTTTGCACAGACCGTATTAGCTATGGCGGGAAACTTTCGTTACAACCTGATATATTTGCTTGTATATAAAGAATAAATGTTTAATGATGTTATTTTCATTATTATCTCATACAAACACATTTTAATCCAAGCTTTGATAAAATATTCCTTTAATACATTTTTTTTGTAAAAGACAGCGTAAAATAACATTTGGTAAGATTCAACATTATCAAAACAGCCGTATGCATTATAAATGAATCAAATACAAAACAAATATCCATTTGTTATATTCTTTCCCGGAAAGAATAAACATTACATTTTTTTCAGTTTTTTCTCCTTTTTGAAAAAATTTCTATCAACATTCTAATCACTAAAGAGATTAGTTTTCTGTAGTTTTATTCCGCTCAATGTTAATTAAGACATGAAATGTTTTTAAATACGAATTTAAAAGAAGAAAAAAGAAATATAGATTTCACTGTTTTTGAAGAAATTCATTAAATAAAAAGCATTAATTTCATATACTTTAGTCTTGAAAAAAAAGAAAAAAAAAAAAGGAGAACGTTATGCTGGGAAAATAAATATGTTGTATTTGTTCAAAATGGTTGAGTAAAATTTAGATAAAAATAATCTAAAATTTTTTGAAAGTGTATCGTAAATTTAAAAAAAAGTAGGAATACCTTATAAGTGGGCCATCCTTTAGTATCAAATTTGTTTTTATTTTAATTTAAGGTGCTCTGCCAACAACGAGCTGCGCTCGTCATTCATTCAGACCTCACAGGCTCTAAAAACACATAAATTTGTTCTATTTTAAAAATATTACCTGACTGCTAAATATTGAATGGTGTTATCACGGCCAGTAGCGATCTTCTGTAATATGGTTTCCATTCCCTTTGACTAAGGAATTATTCGATCAAGACCACAACCAACGCAAAAGAGACAGCTAATGGCTGTTTTCTTGATTGATTCAGTACGATATATCACACATTTGTAAATCAGCTTGTAAAAAATTCTTGTCGATTCCTCCTTGACTTTTAGAATAACGCCTGGAAGACGTTTGCTAATTCTTTAAGGAAAAAATCTTTTAATATCATTAAAATAAAAATATATATGTTAAAAGTGACTACACTGTTCAAAAAGGTGTAAAAAACTTTTTATTTGTTTATTGAAAGTTTTTTATTCTGCCTACTAGTTCCATACGCATAGATAGGGGTAGTCTGAAAATCAATAAACATACTGGTTATAATATTAAGCATCAGAACATTACTAAATGTCACCATTTGTGTGTATAAAACTAGTAGGTGTGTGCTTATTAAAAGTCTATTCAAGACTTTTTGTTTATTGTAATCACTTTTAGCATATAATTACACTGTAGTCAGTTTTAGCATGTATGTTATTATTTTAATGAAATGAATTCTTTTACAAGGTATAAGAAAATCGTTTTTAATATATTGTTTTAAATAGGATGTAATTTTCCCGATTTAATGTACATAGGCGTACATATGCGTAATAGTTTATTATTTTAATTTTTTTTTTCTCTCTTTAATATAACGTAAAGCGAGGAGAGTCTGTGCACATTTCAAAAGAATAATAATGAAAAATCTAAATATTAATATTTTGCTAAACTATGCATGAATAATTTTCACTTCATTTGTTTTTTTATGCATTTCCATTGTTATTTTGTTATTATACTGTAATTTAATAGGACACCAGTAATAAAACCAAGAAAACTATTTTGCGCAATCTCTCCTTACAGGGTAGGAGAGAATGCGCACATGGGTAGGAGAGATTGCGCACATAAGTAGAAGAGATTGTTATTAATAATAAATTCAATTAAATTGTTAACAATAATATTTACACTTAATCGACATTGTTGAAAGGTGTTTGTAAGTAAATATTATTGTATTAGGAGTGAATATTTCAACCAAATAATTAAATAATAAATAAAAGAAGCAATTTTAACAAAAGTTAAAAATTTTAATTTAAATAGATTAAAATATCAGAAAAAGCAAGCCCTACTAAGATTACAAAATAACATTAATCTAGTTGATAACATGTTTAACTTGAAAATTACTTCATTTCCATTTCACAGTTTCATTCTATTTTGTTTGCTAACCGAAGTTGTCGTCGTCCACAATCGATGCACTTATTGTTGGAAATCGTGCATCTTTCGTGCAATCACCTGCAACAAGCAATACATTGAATCCAGTCAGTTGTCGAAGTTGTCTCCTGGTACAGTTCCAGACATTCAGTTCACTCATCCTCATTGACTTTCGGTTTTTTTATCCCACTTTTTGTGGAAGCACCTTTTTCTTTCTTGTAGCGGTATTTCTTAAGTCTTTTTTCGTGTATATTTTGTGGATCAGTAACATTAGTTGCACTTTGTTTCCTTTTGATTTCGATGGCATTACACTACTTGGAATGGGTGAAAGCTTTTCCAAAACATTGTATTAGAAAATTTATTTTAGTTAACAAAATTAATTTATTAGCAAATTAATTGTTCATAAGTAAAATATATATATATAAATATTTCATTAAATTATTAACAAATATATTATTAATTTATTAACGAAAATTATTACATAAAATTAATTTAATAACAGCTGTATTATTAATTTATTAATAAAATTTTTATCTGAAAAAGTATTTTTTGCAAATTAATTTGTTGCCAAATTTAGTTTTGATAATTATGTGTTTTTTCGAAATTATTTCAAAATTGATTCATTCATATGTTTTACACTTAATTTGCAATTCATACAAATATATCAATAAGCTGCGTAAATTCTCCTAGCACTTAATCTTATGGGGAAATGCGCCATCTCTCCTAAGTAGCAGGTACGCAAACTCTCCTATTTTGGGAGGAGAGATTGCGCGGCCTTTTATTTAAATATGGCCACTTCTAAAATGAATTGTTGGTGTTCGCATACTTAGTCCAGGTTAGTAGTTTATAAGAAATCGTTTAAGTTCAAAATATTTTGTATTACTGACGTTCTATAAAAATTCTGACGAACAGCTATGAAAATTCAAGCACTTACTTTGGAAAAACAAAATAAAATAGCACTGCTTTATCCAAGACGCTTGGAACAATCAATATGAACATTCATGTAGACACTGTGCTAATGCTGCTGTACAACTACCTGGAGTCGCAGGGCGCGCACTCTACTCCTTCCCGTCGAATCTCTTTGTGCGCAATCTCTCCTACCGCGCGAACTCTCCTCGCTTTACTATACACGTGTAAATATATACTTCAATTTGAAATGTTTGAAAATGGATATTATTTGGACTTTTTAAATATAATCTCGTTTTTACTATTAAAGGCTTTTAATAAGTAATGATTTAATAAATTTAAATAATGCTTTCTTTTTTAATAGTCAAGTGTAAGTACATTTTTCTATTGGAAAATGTTTGAAAATATTACACAGGCCAACACATATTTTGGGTGCCTACGTTTGTTCAGCTGTTTTTATGTATATTTGATGTGCTGATTTGTAATGTAACATCAATGTTTGTCTATTGGCTCTAATTTTTGAGATATAAAAACATCGTTTGATTTGTTTTACCCTATTTCATATTAGGTCTATGATTCACATAATAAAACACAAAACGTTAAAAATTATAGTTTAATTTTACTTTCCTGAACATTTTAGTGGCATGAATAAAACATAGTAACAATACAATCACTTTAATGACTGAAATAACACATCATCTTCAAAATAATAGAAGCAATTCATAATAAAAATAAAATTAGTTTAGAAAGCTTCTTTTGCGTACATTCGTGAATGGATTGCTTCCAGAATATGTTTGTGCGTTTCAGTGATAATCTGATATATACATGCCCCATCTTTCTTGATAGCGATCTTCCAATATTTTAATGTCCTGCCCAAATTATTCACCTTTTTCTTCGCTCTTATGACCCTAATGCTCTGGTAAACTGTCTGAGTAGCTATGTAAGTAATGCACTTCTATGCTCATTTTTAAACCAACGATCCTGAAATTAATAAGCTTTCTCTTTTCTATCTCAGCATTGATTTGAGCTTTGTGGTTAGTAAGAAAGTTTTTTTTTTTTACAAGGTAGGATATCGTCCACACCATTAAGAACCTACGAGGGAATAAATTTTGCCAAGATCTTTTATGGGCTTTGTTATTTCAGGGTCATAAAAAATTCCAGTTTTAAGTTTATCTGTAAATATCCCAGGCATTTGTCCTCCCAAATACCCAAAGTATGGTCCATCTTAATCAGGAGCCTTCACAAACTGTTTCACCAAGCATAGCTTTAGATGCAGCGGGGGCAGGAGGATTTGGTTTCACCCAATTAAGATTCAAGAATGATTTTTTTTCTTACAACCATTTTCTATCTCATAGGCCACTCTCTTCACATACAATGGTCTTCCTTCGCTCTGTTGCCCCAGAGGCTCAAAAACAGGGACATTTCGTGAAGCCACTTTGCTGACCAAGGAGAAAATTTACAATTCTTTCAATTAATAAAAATTTCCCATTGATGTTTAAGCTTTTAGCGACGCGAAGTTAAGATTGAAGATCAGCCAAAGAACGATGTGCTTGGGCATGCGCAAAAAGTATAGCTGGTAGAGATAAACTGCGTTCAGACTTCGAATTTTCATGCGCAGTATAAACGAAATCTGTTCCAACATTCCAAGCATCAAGCAGGTTTTTTGAGCTGTGTGCTTTTTCGGAATCTTACAATAGTAGGTAAAAAACGACTTTTTCGAAATAGGGAATAAATCTCAGTTTACATAATGAAAATTTCAATAAAAAATACGAAAAGTTACCTCTCAAAAAATTTGATAAATTAAAAAATTTATTTTGGACACTGCGTAGCACAATATAGTGACGTATATGCCTGGAAAAAGTGAATAAATTACAAGACATAAATAAAGAACGTACATATAGAACTTATCTTATTGAATTATCTTGGCCAAATTCAAAATGAAACATCGTTTAAAATATTCTGCTATATAAAAAGGGTATGTTTCACACGTGTTTATCACGCAGTTTTCTATAGGGAAGTTGCAATCAGCTGATTAGATTTTCATCCGCCAATCACAACTGCATGGTTGACCTCCATCCTCGACCATAAACCTCTCAGCCACCAATCACAGCTGCCGTTGAACAGTTGTTTGTCCACCAATGGTCGATTTGTCACATCATATGTAACTGCCCTTTAAAACTGCATTTTTTTTATGTTTTTGTGCAATAGTTTTTCTTATATAAGCCGACAGATTTTCACCTGTCTCGATAAATTCGATTACGACAGAAGCAGAAGCGTTCATTACTTTTTTTGAGAAAAGAGTGATAAGCAGGTGTTTTCATTTATTTCCCATTTGATCATTGTATTAGTTTGATCTATTAACAAATGAATATTATAAGCGCCACTATGTTTTATTTTCCATTTTGGTGCCCAATTTTCTAAACATTTTTCTCGCAGAACTTTTAGTTATAAAAACAGTTAATTTCCAGTTAATTTTATTATACCTTAATTAACTTGACAAATTGCTTGAATTGTTTCTAAATGTAAATTAAATTTAAAAAAAATTATTTATTTTACTTTTGTCAAACACTATGTTAAAAAAAATGCCTTAGAAACACATAAATTTATCTTAAAAGGTAAAGATCAATAATGTCCAAAATAAATATGTTGTATTAGCTGAAATATTTGTGTAAAATTTAGATATTAAATTAAAGATTTCTAATCTGTATTGAAATTGAAGAAATTAAAAACGGCGAGAAATTGATTTTAGTATCGAATTTGTTTATGCATTAAAGAAGACCTTGTTTTCCTTTACTCTTGTTTTCATTACACTTTATATAAAATTCTAAAACACGAAACTACGAAAAACCTTGTAGCAAACTGATATATACATTCAAAAGAACACATTGTAAACTAAATTAACTTTTACATTATTAATTAAAATACAGTAAAGCTTCATTAACAAGATACAACAATATAAAAAGTTGACTCAGAGTTGGGAAAATTGGTAATTGCAATTATCTGCATTGTAATTGCAATTTAATTGTATGTAATTAACAATAGTTACAATTTCATGCCGTAAAAGAATCTTGCAGCACTGTAGCTGGAACCACCACATATCTCATTATTTCACGAAATTTTTGTGTTTGCGTATATATAACTATAATAAATTACTTACTACTAAATTGCAATTGCTTTGCAGATTAATTGGAATTACAAATTTGCCCAACTGTCGGATGTGAATCAATAACATAATCGTATTGTTTTTTTTTTTCTATTCCTATAGTTTATATCATGAATCTTAACGCGTTCTTTAAGATCTTTGAAATAATTCTTTTGATATTTATAATAAGAAAATCAGTGAGTTTTCTCCAGTTGCTTTATTTTCTGGTTCGTAGAGTTTATATCATAAATCTCATTGGGTGATTTAATATTAAAAAAAATCTAATGATATTTATATTAAAAAAGACAGTGAGTTTTCTCCACTCAGTGTTAACTAAGGGGTCTCAGGACTCTCAGAGCCTTAAAATTTTCGAAATTTTTATTTTTTCAGATGTTAAACTCCGATTTTTTCTAAACATTTTCATATAATTGTTTCCTTGAAATTCCCATTAGAACAGAAGTTATGGCTTTTGGAATTATACTAGCTCAATATCTGAAGCGGAGTTTCCGAAACTTTGAAGTCGTTTTCTCCAAATGACTTTTTGCGGCATAGCGCGCACGATATCTCAAAAACTTCTGAATATTTTTTCATGAAATTTTCTAAACATATGTTTCATGTTAGTCTGTATAAACTGAACCTAACATTTCCTTTTTACCGTTATTTTTTTAAGTGATTATATTGTTGAAATTTTGTAAATTCTGCATTAACTAAATACAACTTTGTATTAAAATTATAAAAATACTTTAAATGCAAATTTATTTAGGTTCAGAGTAATTATTATAATTTGAAGCATATGAAGGCGACAAAATTTTCATTCTAGTTGCAAAATTTATTTTTTAATCCTGCGTGTAATCTGTAACGCCGATTTTCTGCTCGACAAATGTCTGACAGTTTGGAGCCCTCTATAAATACTAAATTTCAATTCGTGTAATTTTTTAAATACAGAAAATGAAAGAATATACTTATATCTTTTAATCCTAATAAAAACTGTGTTTTTAAATCATATACATTTTAAGATATTAAATGTAGAAGATTTTCTGTTTTTTTTATCATCTTTTCCAATTTTAAGAATCCTGAAACCCCTTAACTTCAAATTCTTGAATGTTTTTAATTAGGAATGAAAAAGAAAAAAAAATATTTCTTTTTCTTTAGTAAATAAAAATAATCCATTAAATAGAATGTATTAGAAACACATAAACGTATCTTAAAAGAAAACCTAGAGCAATAGTGGCAAAAAGTAAAAAGGTTTAATTCCCCAGAATGCTTGGTCAAACTTTAGATACTAAGAAACTATGCCACAGAACTGTATCAAAATAAAATAATATAAAAAAGAAACGGAGAAAAATACCTTATAACAGCAAATATATTGATGCAATATTATAAATAAGACGTTGTTTCTTTTTTTATTACATTGAATTTATATTACCATCTAATATTCTTAAATACATTTCACTGAAAGCGTCAATAAAATACTCATTTAATATTTCTCTTTGAAAAAGTAGAACTTTGTCTCGCAGAACCTTGTTTTGTAGGATTTTGTTGATAAAATTTATCATTGTCAAAACAAGGATATGTGATATAAATAAATCGAGAACAAAACAATGTTTCTTTTTTTACATTGAATTTATAATACCATCTAACATTCATAAATACATTTCACTGAAAGCTTCAATAAAATACTCATTTAATATTTCTCTTTAAAAAAGTAAATCTTTGTTTCGCAGAACCTTGTTTTGTAGAATTTTGTTGATAAAATTTATCACTCTCAAAACAAGAATATGCGATATAAATAAATTGAGAACAAAACAATAAACATTTTTGTATGTTCATCTGTTGAGAAAATAAATAATACAATCTTCATTGCGAGTTTCCCTTTTTTTAAGCACATTTCTAATAACATTTCTAATCACAGAAACAGGAGACGATCTCCTGTTTAATTCCTCTGAATGTTAATTAACTTGAAGAAATGGTTGAAATATTTGTAAATAGGAATTAAAAAGAAGGAAATTATTGCTCTTAGTTTAGTCGTAGAATCAATTAAATAGAATGCGTTAGGAACACGTAAATTTATCTCAAAAAGGAAATATAGCAAGTAATAGGGATAAAAGTAAATATGTTGTATTTATCTGGAATATTGAAGAAAATATAGATAACAAGAGTCTAAATTCTTGAAAAATATGTCTGAATAAAAGTAGATAAAAGTAAAATGGTGGGAAATATCCCAGCAGCAAATCTGCTAATAAAAAATATATTTTTAGTTTTCTATTTTTCCATTTATGATATTGGCGATTCAGGTCTAACTCTTTAACTGTAGACTTTTCTGTTGCCGTCAAAAAATTGTGAAACAGTTTTGAACGATTGCTAAAAACCAGTTGCTATTGTGAGCAATGATTAACGATAGTAGCAAAGACCTGCACTAGAGCTTTTACTTTTATTGCTGATACACGAATGGGAAAAAATGCAATTTCAAATAAATTTTGTTTGAAAACCGTAGATCCATTCAGCGACTTGTTATGACATTTTAAAATAATTGTCAAGCATGATCATCAAAAATCTTTCTCAAGAAAGAGGACTTGTTTACTAAAATCAAAGCGTATGTATCAAGACATAAAATTTAGAATTGCTTAAATATTTTTGTAAATTCCACGTAAAGACTGACGAGAATAAACTTTCACTAATGAGGACCGAAATATTTTTCTAAATGAACGACATAAAACTGTGGGCAGGGAGGAACGAAGCGTTTAATAATACTACCTTGTCATAGCGGATTCGAACCCTTTCATTGCTCTGGGCACTATAAAGATATTTTTGATAGAAACAAATAAAGCTGTAGATAATTATTGGTAGTCCGATTCTTATGCCGAGTTTCTTGAATGAAGGTACACCTTTGCGCTGGTTTTGTGTTCCAATTTATCTGTTTGGTTGTCCTTTTTATGCTACTTACAGATGCTGTTTAAAATTGTTACCCAAGATCCTAAAAGTGGAATGTTTACTGGCAGAAAATTACATCATATTTAATGTAAATCTTATATTTTAACTTCCAAAACTGAAATGTTTATCATACACGTGAAAATGATGTCATTTTAGTAACCCAGATTTGAAACTTTTCAAGGAACGAAATGTTTTGATAAGTGTCACTTTTGAAAATAATGTCATTGAAATCGCACACTGAACAAAGTCTTACTCTAATTTAGAGTATCAATATAAGAGAAAAATGGCATATGCATATGCTTATGGTGCATACTCATATTGGAAAATGTACTGGAACCGCCTCAAGATTTTATCGAAAATCCAGTCGCCCTTTTGAACTTTTGATTTTTGTCTATCCATGTGTAGCAATTCTTTTACAAAGACAATTTATTATAATTGCATGAAGGTCATGTAATTTAGTAAAAGAAATTTTCGTAATTTCCTGATAAAACCCATTTTAAACATAATTTTTGGCTTATATTAAGAAACTTAATAAAACTAACATTACAAATATATATATATTTACGTAGAAGATAATGAGATTACACCCTTACCACCTTATATAAAAGAAAGATGTCATACAATACAAATCTAACACTCCGCGTTGCTAATTTGTTAGTTTTCAAATATAAATTAAGAAGAAGGAGTGGCAAACGTAATTATGAGATTTATGAAGGCTATTTATTTTTCAACCTCCGATGGACCGTAAAATAATGACAAGTGTGAATGACAAAATGGTTTTATAACCAAGAGTCAAGTAGAAACAAAGTTACATATCGACATAGTCACAGTGAATATTGAGACACTGTGGGACCTGTGGGCGAGTTTCGGATATCCTTTTCATGAAAGGTTGTCGGCAGCGTGTTAAGATAGGTCTCCAAGGCGTTTTGAAGATTTTCGTTGGGATGGAAGCGTTGGCCACCCAGAACTGTCTTCAGCTCTCAAAAAAGGTGACAGTCGCTCGGTGCCAGGCCGAACTGATGTCCCAACAGCTTGTTTCATAATTTCGATCGGAAGTGTTCGATCACCCGGAGTGCATTCCATATCTGGCATTGATTAGCTTTCATATTCTTCGAGAACTGAAGACAAGTTTCGGAGGGCAGCTCTTCCATCGCAACAAAAATCTTCAAGACGCCTTGGAGTCTTATTTCAACACGCTTGCGGCAACCTTCTAAAAAGAGTGTATTGGAAAACTCCCTACCGTAAATGTCTCAATCTTCACTGTGATTATGTCGAATAGTTTGTTTGATTGTACCTGGCACCACATTATAAAACTACTATGTTATTAGTGTTGACTCTAGAACAAAACGGCCGCCGGGCGGAAATTTTTCAAAAAAGGAAACACTATTCTAAAAAAAGGTACAGTTTTCAAAAAGAGAACATTATTATTTTTAAAAAGGATACATTTTTTTTTTCAAAAAGGGAACACTATTCTAAAAAAGAGACAATTGTACCTTGTTCACAAAAAATATTTTGAACTGTTTTGTTTAGAGTCCCTAGAATTTGCGATATTTTCCCGGGATCAATTGAATTTCCCTGGGGTGCATAAGAAGTGTTAAAAAGTGCAGCCGGGCGAATCGGAAGGATTTAAAAGAGCCGCCGGGTGCGCAAGAGAAATAAAAAGGGCCGCCGGGCGATGCGCCCTGCTAAAGCGGCTTAGAGTCAACATTAGTTATTCACACTTGTCTTTATTTTTTTATGACATTTGTCTAGTATCGGAGGTTGAAAAATAAACCTCGTATTGGTTTTGAACATTTTAGTAAAATTTAGGTAAAAGTAAATTAATTATTTTAAAATTGAAAAGAAAATAACACAGTGGGAAACACATTTCAGTATTAAATTTATTATGCAGTAAATAAACAATTATTTTAGCTTAAACTCTATTTCATTATACAATATTTAAAAGGTTTAGATATGGTTGGTTGGTTGATTTTTTGACTGCCGATTATCTACTCTAGGGATATAGGCCCGAGGGAGGAGTGCCCTCCGTGGGGGTCTTTCTAAGGAAACCTAACCCGTATTTACGCATGGAAATCCACATGACTCGAAGAAAACCAAGAAAACTCCGAACGATTAGGTCGACGGGCGCGATTGGGTTCGAACCCAGCATCTCCCGTCTACCAGCTTCGAGAGCAGAACCTCTCAGCCAAAGCTGGGGCAATTTAGATATTCGTTTTAATATAAATATCTATTAAATTTATACGCCCCGAATTTATATATCCCCAAAGAGGTTAACATTATCACGTGAAAACTACAGCACATCAGAAAATGATTTTAACTTCGATCACAAATATCCATCCTTGCAAGTTAAGCCAAAAAAAGAAAAAGCGCATAAAATCAAAAATAATTTTTTTTCTGCTATTGTGTTAAGAGAATAAATATCAAATAACAATAAAACAATCATCTTCGTTCTGTTCCCTTTTTTTTATCTCCTTTTCTTTACGTTTCTAATAACATTTCTAATCATAAAAGCAATTAATGCTCTACAGTTTAATTCCGTTCCTTCTGAATTAAGATGATGAAATGCTTTGAATGTTTCTAAATAAGAAATAAAGAAGCAAACACTGTATCACTTTATTTTATACGTATAAATTCATTAAATAAAATACATTTGAAAAATACAAATCTATCTTAAATGAAAAAGTATATAGAAATAGTGGCAAAAGTAAATATGCTGTATCTTCTCGGAATGTTTGCGCAAAATTTAGATATTAAGAAACTAAGTCCTTCATGACTGTGTCTAAATGAAAGAGAATAAAAAGAAATAGTGGAAAATATCTTTCAGCAGAAAATCTATTGATGTTGTAAATAAACAGTTGTTTTCATTTCTCTACATTTGAACATAAACATTTTAAAAGATTACAAAATTTTTTCTTTCAATTAATTCGCAGCAAGAGGTACTTTTTAATGTATTCATATATTCTTATTGTGTACAGAGGTAGGAAAATTATTAGCATAATTGTGAAATCTACAGTAAAATCTTGTTATAAGAAATAATACATTATTTTAAAAAAAAATATTGATACATTTAATATTTAGTGTGCATACCCTTGTTTTTTATTAAAGATTCGATACGTCTTGGCATACTTTGTTTGAAATTTTTGGCAATTAATTTGTATTTCGTTTTCATGGTGCTGAATTTGGGAGAGTCTTTCAATCAGACCATTCTTGTTTGTGGCGTTGCATTTATTTATTTTTTTTCTTTACAGTAGTCCAAAGATTCTCTATGGGGTTATGGGGTTCATATCTGTGCTGTTTCCATATCATGGAAGTATTTAAAAAATTTTTCATTCAAAATTTTGGTCACAGATGAAGCTTTATGGCACGGAGCTCCATCATGCATGAATATGAAGTCTCCATTTGGTCCACTAGTCTTTTAAATGTGGAATTAGTCTTTGTTCAAGCGCTTTTTTATACTGATACTGGCGCACCATGCCTTCTACAATGTATAAAAGTACAGTATCCTGAGCAGACACCACGCTCCAAACCATTACTTTAGGAGGATGTTTAACCGTTTGTGCTATGCAATTTGGGGAAACTTCTTCACTGGTACTTCTCCTGACATAGTAACTGCTTTCTTCTGATATCGTAAACATTGATTCATCAGAAAAACGTGCCTGAAAAAAATATTTTAAGGTATGTAATTTGTACAGAAACATTCTTATAAAGAAATTTTTAATCAAATTTATAAACAGTCGCGTATCTTTAGTCAGTATGCAAAAAAATGATTTAAAAAAAAGAAATTGAAAAGAAATGAACAACACGAATTCAACTGATTAATTAAATGAAAAAATATATTTCTCACCTTGCTCCAGCTCTTGCACAACTTTTGTCCAAGCAAGTCTCTTCTTTGCCATAGCAGATATGATTTTAGCTTTTTTTTTTAGGACGGCAAGCACTGAGTCCAGCTGAGATGAGCTTTCTACGGATAGGAGAATCACATACATTTACTCCATGCGCTTGCAAAGAGATTTTTAGTTCATGATTAGTTGCTCTTCTGTTAGCTTTAGCAATTTGAATTAAATTCCTTTCTGTTCTAGCAGTAATTTTACTTTTACTTTGCATTTCCCTACTCTAGAATTTTCATATTCACATTTGGAGTCCAAAGATTTTTTATTCTACTCACAGATGATAGCAAAATTTTTGCTTTTATAGCGATTTCGTGGTGTGCATGTTGATTTTCTTGGATGAGACACTTTACCACAGATAGTTTTCTAGGAGAAATGTCACTTGCTTTATCCATAATCACGCAATAATCCTTTGACAAATGACACAAATCTACCAATTAGTATAAAATAATCAAAACAGCGAAAAGATTTGTTTAAAAAAATATTAATACTGATTCCAATTGAATTAAAGGAAGGAAATACTAAAACAGCAAGCAGTAATTTTAGACGCATTTGGTGCTTAAAAACTGTTAACTTGGTTTGCTTCTTTTGTTTGAGTATAAGTATTTAAACCTATTTTCTCATTGTATAAAAATTTCTTGAGCTGTAATTCATATAACTGCAAGTTTTCTATTCTATTAGGAAAATGCCTCTGAAAAATTGCCAACTTATAGTTTCAACATTTTCAAATTTGGTTATAGCAGATATTTATTTACTTTAGTTTTAGATTTTAAACTGCATTGAATCTGCCAACAGAAAATTAAAAGATTCATAAATTAAAACGAGCATAGACTTCTCAAAAAGGCATTGTTGCATTGTTTCGTGCTGGGGTAATTCTCACATAATCCTTTTTTGAAATCTTTAGGCCTGAGGTAATTCCTAGACAATGAAAAATTAGGTTTAAATGATTTTTTTACATATGTTTTTGGCAAAGGTAAGCTTAATATTAATATAAAAAAAAAACACTTCAAGAGCCCAGGTGCCATTAAATATTGATTCACTGATTGCATTAGGTACAGTTTGTGAAGAAATTAAAAGAAACTTTACTAAAAACTAAAGATATTGACGTTGACTTCAGTACATTTTTTTTTATTGCAAAGCATGATAAAGTTGAACTCAAAAAAATAAAAACATCAGGTTATAGTTAAAAAAACCAGTTTATTGCAATAAACATAAAATACTGTTTGTAAACTGTAACCTGGTGTCTTTGTTGACTTATTGCGAAAGAATTTGAAAGTGGCTCTAGAGTTTAAATCTAGGTTTCTTAGTTATCATTAAAATATAGTATTAATTAAAACATTTTACTATCACGAATTATTATTATTACTATTGTTGTTATTAAAGTCTGAAATGCAACTATTATACTTTTATGCGAACATGAAAATTTCTACGTTACACTCTCACCATTTTTTTTGTTCTGTTATACTCTTGCGTATCCACTTTGATATGCTTCCTTTTGTTTCTACATATATTAATAAATCTTCTAAAGATTTAAAGTATGACTCACCTTTCGAAATTTCTTGAAATTTTTTTACTCCCAAAATAAACGTAGTAACTATCAACTATAAATTGGTCCCGAATCAAGCAAAAGTCTTAGTTTCCATAGTAATAGTTTCCTACCATTATTGCCTAAACAAATGTTGCATATTTAAGTGTAGTGTTATCGGGAACTACTGAAGCAATTTCAATACGTATTTTGTTATTATAATCAGCTAAATTATTATCTTTTCTTTTATTTTTTTAAAAATCATTTCTTTTATATAGCCTTTTTTAAAGTAATACTTTATTTACGAAATCGCGTGTATTTAACCCATTACTAGCTGGTGTTGCGATGATACAATACAGTAGTAATCCGACTTGCGTCACCCCGCATTTGCGTCGTCTGGCCTGGATTTTTTTCCCTTAATTAAGACGCACTTTAAACTTTTTGAAGGCTTTTGGAAGAAATTTAACCAAGTTTACCAAGTAATTTAACAAGTAATTTAACTCAATTGCAGTCACAGTCATAGGAGATTCATGGTTTGACGTTCAGCAAAAAGCAATGAGATATGCTTGGAAAAGACTGCGCCCTTTCCTTCACAGAGACTGAAAAAACATGTGAAAATTGTGATTTTGTATTTCTCTTAATCGACGAAATCGTCGAAAGTGGAAGAGAACTCAACTTAGAGACGGATGTTGAAGATGTTGTTGAACTCATAAATTCGACTGTTCCGGAATTAAACCATCGACGAGATTATCGAAAAGAAACAATGTACTGTCAAAGAAATACGAGATATGGATTTTGAGCCTAGGGTGAAGAAGAAAGTTTATGAAGGTTGCGAAATTAACCGAAGGTGACCTTATAACCTTATTGAAGTAACCTTATTGAAGCTGGAATGTCGGTTCTTGAAAATATTGATTCAGACGAACAAAGTGTAGCAACGACCAGAAAAAGCTTAGAAAAGTCACTCTGCTCTTACAAAGAGCTTCTAAGAGAAAAAAAAAAAAGAAAATAAATGTCTGTTCAAACTTCATTCCAAAATTTTTTTCACATGGCCCAAGGCTCGAACGGGCGACGTGTATACGCGCACGATTGTATATTATGTGAAAGCTTTCGTAACGCCGAACTCAAAAATAATTTCTTTTTTTTTAGGTATTATATTTTCAGAGGTATCATCGAAAATGTAATGCAAAAATATGTTCCCTCCGTCTATTTCCGAATCTACTGAAACTAAAATTATGAAAAAGTTAGGGGTAGTAGAAGTTAATTTAAACCTTGCAGGTAAACTATAATGATTACAATAGGTAACACTGTTTTTGTGAAAAAAAAAAGCATTTTTCCGTTACACGAAAATTTCAATTTCCCGGGCATTCAGCAAAGGTGTTAACGAGCGATGGAGGTACCCATCGCCGCAGAGGTATAAAATGATTGTTAATAATGATTTTTGAAAAAAATGTCGGTAATTAGCCAAGATAGTAACCCTTAAAGTCACGGATGGTTTGAACATACATAAAGACACGTGCGACGTAGTCTACGTCATCGGCAATTAAAGCCTAGACAACAACTTTTAATGTTATACTTGTGTAATGCAATACCCAGTTACTAATTCATATATTTATTGTACGGAACCCTCTGTGCGCAAGTAATAATCACATTTGACCGATTATTTTCTTTACATTTTAGACAACGTATATACATAAAAAAACAAAAATCGGAAATTTCAGGTGCATGTTATTCACTAAAGAGCATTGTACTCAGGATAATATGGTGATAAAAAAAAGCTAATCATTACATTACAAAAAATAAAACAGCGAATAAATACCACAAAATATTCTACAATGCAATCTATTCGATTTATCACAGAAATTAATTAAAATTAAACTCAGTACATAGGAGGAATACCAAAAATTCCTTTTAGGCTGAAACGAAAATAATTTTTGTATCGCAAAACAATTAACATTAACTATTTACGAACTTTTTAATTCTAATATATCACTAGAATATATACAGTGTTTGTAAACTAGCAGTTATTTAAACGTTTAACAATACAACAAACAGGGAAATGTATCAGTGTTTATAGACTATGTTTTGGCTATCTTTAATACATTTTACCAGCAGTATAACAGCGATATGTTTCACTGTAAATGTTAAAGAAGAAAGTTATCCTTTACATTGTTCGTCTTCTTTTGTAACTAAAAGTGTCTATCTTTTGCAGTAAAGCTTAATGTTTTCTTATAGACTTTGTAAATAATGAAATTATGAATTTGTTATTATCACGTTTTCTTCACATATTTCAATATAGAGAAAGAACTTTTAGCTCCCGGTATGCTATTTCTTTCTCCCAGCTTATTTTGTGTCGTCTCCAAAAAATAACGTTACGTTGTATAAGCCAGCCGTATCATTGTACGATTAAATACTCTATAGCAGTTTTTTAAACTTCTAAGCATCGCACATTTTTTATTATTATATCGTCGTAATAGGGAAAAAACACTTTTAAATACAATTTATTTGAAAACTGTATCTCCATTTATTTTTGAAATAGTAATTTTTGTGTAGTTTTCAGATCCATTTGCTTAATATTGGCAACGGAAGTACTCCATTTCTGTAGAAAGTAAAGGAAAAATAGTTCTAAAATAGTAATTAAATATTTTTGTTGCCATTTTCTCATAACAACCGAAAAAAATGTAATTAAAATACTTGCTATTTTGAAAAAATATAAATGAATAATTTCTGTTAAAACATGGCGCTAAAATAAACTATATTTAAGTATCTATATTAATGTTACAAATAAATGAAGGCCTATGAATCATTAGATAGCCCTTTTTTGTCGAGTTTCTTGAATGACGGCATCTTTTTGCTGCATTTGTGTGATAGTGACGTCCTATGCATGCTTTACTGTAGATATTTAAGAGTGGATCGTAAATGTGGAATTCGTAAGCGGATGCCAATGACGTCATTTCCCATAAAATAAAAGCGTGTTCTTCAAATCTTAAAATTGAAATATGTTTTGTACTATTTATATATAAATATTTTTTTTCATCCGTGGCGACTCTAAATTCTGAAAAAGCAAAATTCCTGTTTTCTAGTTTAATTAATCATTTTAGTTTCCTGCTATAACAAATGTCTATTTTTTGAAAACTAATGGGAACCATGAGCGAAAGAATTTATTCATGATGATTATAAGTATTTTTTAAAGCAAGAAAAAGAACCAAAACCTTAACTAAAAAGTTATACTTTGAGTATACAAAATTATATTAAAAAAAAAAGATAATTGCGGTACTAACTAAGATAAAACTGTAACTAACTGTTGTAGATTTTTCGATATCCTTTAAACGCGATTTCTTACAGTATATAAAAAAACATAGGCGCAGTGTTACTAAATGTAACATTTTCATCAAGTCCTATAAAGTACAAACTTTTTTGAAAAAAAAAAGAAAACTTTTAAGCGGTGTCAGAACTCTTAAAATTGGAAAAAATGAAAAAAAAAATTCAACATTTAATATCTTATAATGTATTTCATTCTAAAACACAATTTTAATTAGGATGAAAGATATAAGTACAGTAGAACCTCCTTTATCCGAAACTCTTTTAACCGAAACACTCGGTTAACCGAAATCCACTTTTAAAGCTTTTTTTCAATCACATTCTTTGTGTGCAAAATCCATTTTGAAATTAGCTATCATATTCCTTCCTTGTGTGCAAGCGATCCTTTCTGAACTACGAGTACATACTTACTACGAGTACATATTTTCGATCCCATTTTTTAGAGTTCCTTTGAATTTAATTTGAGCTCCCGTAAGCTGCGGAGTGGAACGAAGAAAACGAACAAATTAACAATTTTGTAGCATTTGAATGTTTTGCAAAAGGTTTGTCATGGCTGGAGTAGCAGAAAGACTGCGATACTGGTGAATTAATTAAAAAAAAAAACCGTGATAGAGCTTCAAAAGAAAGGCAATCGAAACTACGACAAACAAAACATGGTTTCAAACCCTTGTGATATATGTCAAAGGTACTTAATTTCAAAATTAAAATTCAGGTAATTTATTCTTTTTTCTATTTTGCTATTGCTTTATTTTTATTAAGCACTTGTTACCATAATAAGAAATATTGCGTATATTTCTTCCTAATCTTAAAATTGAAGCATTCTCGACTATCCGAAAATTTCAATTTTCCGAAAGAGAGTCGGTCCCAATTACTTCGGATAATCGAGGTTCTACTGTATGTTCTTTCAAATATTGAAAAAATTGCAAGATGTAGAATTAGCATTTAATGGGGGCTCCGAACTGTCAGACATTTGACGAGAAGAAAATCGGCATAACAGATTACGCGCAGCATTACAAAATAAATTTTGCAACTAGAATGAAAATTTTGGTGCCTACTTATACTTCAGACTGTAGTAATTACCCTGAACCTAAATAAATTTGTATTTAAAGCATTTTTATATTTTGAATACAAAGTTGTATTTAGCTAATGCAAAATTTAGAAAATTGCAACAATATAATCACCTAAAAAAAAAAAATATTTTTTAACAATAAAAAGGAAATTTTAGCTTCAGTTTATACAAACTAAAATGAAACATATATTTTGAAAATTTCAAAAAGAAATATTCAGAAGTTTTTAAGATATCGTGCGCGTTATGCCCAAAAACGTCTTTTGGAGAAAAATGACTTCAAAGTTTCGGAAACTCTGCTTCAGCTCTTGAGCGGGTATATTTCTAAAAGCCATAAGTTCTGTTCTAATGGTAATTTTAAGGAAATAATTATATCCAAATGTTCAGAAAATATAAGTGTTTAACATCTACAAAAATTAAAGTTTCGAGAATTTTAAAGCTTTAAGAGTCCTGAGACCCTTAATACTATGCATTTATTATTATTATTTTATTTTATTTTATTTTTTTTAATTGTTAAAGCAGGAAACAAAAATGATTAATCAAAGGTTTTCTCACTGTATTAAAAGGTGAAAAAAGATAACATAACAATACCAAAGACAAAACAAGAACGAATAAATTCCATTCGAATATTTTAAACCTCATTAAACACGATTTATCACAGCATGTAATTAAATTTAAACTCGATGCCTGCAATGAATTACAAAAATTCCTTTGAGACTGGAACAAAAACAATCTGGAAGAATTGAAATACACACAAACTCTTTATGACTTTTAAAATTCGAATAAGAATATAAAGTTACAGAAAACATTAACATTGGTTCAGGTAAATGCAAAATTATTATTTCAGCTTTTTATATAATAATATTTTCTTGAGCGCTGTAAATCGTATTTTAACACTTTACAGGCCGTTGATGCATTTAATCGTCATTCTAAAAATTATAATATTAATAGTTTTTTTTTTCATAAAGTAACTAAAAATTAGTATTAAAAATTTTCCGGTTTGAACTCGAGATTTCTGAATGCTAAAGTCCTCCAAATTTGTATAACGTTAAAAGAATACATATAGCCAATTTGTATATTTCAGGTCTTAAATATATACAAAAATATAAAATGATGTCATAGTTTCCAAATGTTAATGTAGTATGTTGTAAAAATGCTAGTAACAAATAATTATCGGTTAATGATTTGGGGTTTTTTTAATTGCTTAAAAAAAGAGAATTAATAATCAAATTAATATTAATATATTAATAACCAACATTTCTTTTAATGAAAGAGAACATTGATAATAACAAAAATAAAAGATCGGCCAAATACCGTTGAACGTTTTACACCTCATTAAACGCGATTTACCTTGGCATGTAATTAAATTTAAACTCGGCGCCTAGGAGGAATTCCAAAAATTTCTTTTAGACTGTACCGAAAAAAAAATCATAGCAAAAGAATTAAAATACGCATAACTTATTTTTCAGCTTTTAAATTCGAATATAAATAAGTTTATCTATAACATTTGTAAATTAGTGTTCCTAAAATATAAATTGGTTGATGGTTAAGACAAATAAAGATCTTTTAGATCGTTAATCAAGGTGACAGTCAATGATACACTATATGGCCAAAGGTGACCGGTCACTTGCGATTTTAGACGTTTTGTTAAATATCTAGAAAAATAAATGAGGAATTAACCTGAAACTCCTGGTGTGTAAACAGTAGAGTATAGGTCATATATTTCCGCGAAGATTTTTTCCCGAAACCTCATAGAGAATCGTCAACAAGTTGAAAAAGAAGGAATATCTTTTGGATAACCCTGTAAAAACTAATGTAGTAAAAGCGCTCAAACTCAAGATTATTAATAAGTGGCTTATTGTAATATATTGTGTTAATTTGTATGAGGATAGCATGTACACTCGTAGAGAAATTAAGGTTTTTAAAAAACAGTCCAAAATTTCGCCAAGTTTTTTGCTTATAATTTACAGAGTTCTTAATATAAAAAAAAAGTTCTTTTGAGAAAAGTATGACAAGCAACATTGTACATAGTACCTTACAATCAGAATTAAAAAAAAATGGATGGGTAATGAGTAGGTTTACTACAAAATGTTTCACTGCGCATGCGCGCATGCAATCAAATTATAATATGCATAGTGTATTAGCTAAGTATATAGAGTAATTTTTGTGGAAGTCTCAAAATCATAGATTGAAAATTCTGAAAATTATCGTCAATAGAATAAGCTCGAAAACCATTGTTCCCAAAAGGAAGCAAAAATATGAGGGGTTGTATCAAATACCTGTTGATTAGTGCCAAGAAAGCCTACACAATATTGCACGTACTACTATATTTGGATACAACACCTCATCTTTTTGCCTCCCTTTGGGAACAACGGATTTCGAGCTTATTCTATCGACGATAATTTTCAGAATTTTCAAGCTATGATTTTGAGACTTTCACAAAAGTTGCTTTATATACTTAGCTAATACATTATGTATATTATATATTTTGACTGCATTCGTGCATGCGCAGTGAAACATTTTTTTGTAAACCTGCTCATTTTTCATCAAATTTTTATTAGTTTTTAATTCTGATTGCAGAGTATTGTGTACAATGTTGTTTGTCGTATTCTCTGCAGGGATGTAGTGGAGGGTATACTGGGGTATACGCCGTATACCCTCTGGATTTTTTTAAGGAACACCGTATACCCTCTGTTTCTCAAGAAAACTATAGTATATATACACTAGGGTATAACCTCTGCCTTGACCGTATACCCTCTGCTTAGAACGTATACACTCTGTTTTTTTTTTTTTTTTTTTTTTTTTTTTTTTTTTTTACAACTACAACACTGATTCTCTGCAAAGAACTTTTTTTTATATTAAGAACTCTGTAAATTTTAAGCAAAAAACTTTGCGTAATGTGGGAATATTTTTACAAAAACCATAATTTCTCTATGAATATACAGGATATCCTGATAAAAATGAACACAGTATATTACAACGAGCCACTTATTAATAATCTCGAGTTTGAACGCTTCTGCTACATTAGTTTTGACAGGGTTATCCAAAATATATTCGTTATTTTTCAATTTGTTGACACTCCCTTATGGCGTTTCGGGGAAAAAATTTTCGCGGAAATATATGACCCATACTATACTGTTTACACATATGAAGTTTCAAGTTAATTCCTCATGTATTTTTCTAGATATATAACAAAACGTCTAAAATTGCATGTGACCGGTCACCTTTGACCATATTGTATATTTACGCAGCACGTAAGCTTAGTACAAAATTTCAGGGGTTTTTCTGGTTTAACCCTGAGTAAGTCTGTTTGCAAAATGATGAAATGATGGACGAACATCGGAATTTACAACGGAATTTATTATAAAATAAAAACCTGCTTATTCTTACGTACTTTATAAAAGGAAAATTTTAATTAAAACTTCTTGGTGCCGTTTGTTAATTTTGGAATTAAAATTAGGGGTTCTTTTTTGTGTACACCGCCCGTTAAAGGGTTAAATGAGAATATGACATGATCTATCTAAGGAGTTGTGCTACCTGGTTTTCAACTAGCTGAATGTACATAGTTTTAAATTCAGGACGGGAGTCTCAAAATTCGCCTTATCCAAAACATTAAATTTTGGGAAATCGCGAAAAATCTCTTACAACGTCCATTGGTTTTTTTGTAGATTCTAGTGTTTTTTCGATGCAGGTTCACCAATAGAATACATTGATAGGGGAAATTCGATTTTTTAAATTTTGGATAAGGCGAGTTTTTAAACTCACCTGCTTAATTAAATAACACTGGACAATAGTGGTTTTGTCCTAGAGCTAAAATTCGTTGATTCTAGATCAGTTTTTGGCGATGATTCTGAATATGCTTTCCGTTTATCTGTAGGTGGTCCGGGTTTTGAGAAATTTGCCTATTTAAATTTATGCAAATTTAAGCTTTTTTGTGTTATTTTATGCAAATTTTAGATACAATATATGTCACATCTAATTACGTTTTCCAGATAATGACTACTTGACTATTTGCTTCAGATAAATGTCACGATTTACATATTCTTAATATTTATTTATCAGTTATTGAGCCTAATTTGCATATTTTTCGATGGTGTAATGTTTACATCACTATCAACTTTAAAATAGTTGTCACAGAATTGACGTAATGTTTTTCTAGACTAGATTTTATGCTGATTTCAAATCTGCAATCTGTTTTCTTATGTGATGTCTAGATTTTGAGTAAGATGAATTTCTACTTTTGCACGGCATTAACACAGGTTTGATATAAGATGCTTTTTAGGGGTATGTAATTCATTGACAAGAGGGTGAACAGGATCAGATTCATATCAGAGACATAAACAAAAATTTATATAATCGAAAAAAAATAAATAGTACAATCTATCCTAACTAGTTGAAGTTTATCATACAAAGTATCATAAAAAGCTATTTCTGGCTTTTTTGACGAAAAACTAAAATTTCACTTTTTTCAAAAACTAGACGCGATAGAAGAAAACAAATACAAGATTTGAAATCAGCTCAAAAAACTGGTTCAAAAATATACTAGCGTACTCGTGCGGCAGAAATATTTGAACGTCAAGAAACATTATTAGGAAAACATGAAAAATATGA
Organism: Maratus speciosus; assembly: GCA_963932465.1. NCBI lineage: Eukaryota > Metazoa > Arthropoda > Arachnida > Araneae > Salticidae > Maratus > Maratus speciosus. The sequence goes on from OZ010791.1 coordinate 295,694,926, forward strand.
AAATTAGGTACAATATTTCACAGTCGCATGTCAGTATAATCTCAGAAACAACGTTTTTGTGAAGTAAATTAGGTAGTAATTATAACATAAAACAAAAAACCCTATATGATATTGCTTTATACCATAAATTTGTAAATAATTGTATAAAATTTACTAAATTTGCATAAATTGAAATATGCAAATATCTCTCAAACTTGACGTGCTGGAGTGAATCTAAGACTAGATTCGGAATCAGCACAAAAAACCGCATAAAAAACAACTAATTTCAATTTTAGGACAGAGCAAAAGTTCAAATTTGTTGACCGGTGTAATGCATTTTCCGCAGTGTTAGCAGTGGTCAACTTTTTTTTAAATTCAGTTTTCTAGATCGGCAACACTTTTTTGAAATGGTAAAATTCAGCTTATTTAATGGCGTATTAATTAAGACAAAAAAGAGGAAACTTAACCATTTCAAAAAGTGGTGCCAATCAAGAAATCTGAATTTAAAAAACCCAGACCACTGGCAACACTGATTTTCTGCAGCATTTGTGTTTGTTATCAGCTTTCGTTCTCTATCATCCCGAACTCTTTCAAGGTCATTGACCAAGGTATCGCGGAAGAACTATAGCGGTCATTTACACCTTTCCTAAACAGAATACAGTGTCCAAGAAGATATACCTTTTTATCAAAACTATAATGCCGTTATTGCTTAATACACTGTGCGAACAATGTATCGACCATATATTTTTACTATATATTTGCTATTAAAAATATGATTTTTAAAAAGTTCTCTCATTATATTAAAATATACAGAAAAAGAGATGTATAATAATAGAAAAGATTAAAAAGCAAATAAAAAAGCGTCAAATATTTTACACCTTATTAAATGTGATTTATCACAGCATATAATTAAATTTAGACTCGGCGCCTGCAAGGAATTCCAAAAATTCTCTTTAGACTGGAACGAAAACAATTTAGAATAGCGAAAGAATTAAAATACACATAAACTATTTATGAGCTTTTAAATTCGAATATAAATACGAAGTTACAGCAAGCATTAAATTGGGTTATGTTGTATGAAATTTTCATTTCAGGTGTTATGATAATCCTTGAGTACTGTATTTGTAAATTATTTTTTAAAAGAGAAAGTATTCAGTTTCAGCTTCTGGTTGGAATGCTAGCATTTTATACATTTTATTTTTACATTCTATACGTACCACGGTATTTTATAAATTTTGTAGTATATTTTTCCTGCACATGTTGTCAAAGTATACAAGTAAAAGTGATGCCAACCGAATAAAATTCGTGTAAGAGATATCTAGTCCGGTAAGTGATATAGAACCGATAAGTGTACATCTACATTGTAAGACATACTTTCAAACAAATTATCTCTATAATAGTATCTTACTTACTCTTCAGTATCCAATATTGTGATATTGTGATAATTACTATATATATTTCCCATGGAATACTAATATTTACTAAATACTCGCTTCGAAATGGTAATATCTGTAATAAATTACCAAGTACTGAAATATAAACTGATATTTGCTTTATATTGAAATCTTTAGCAATAAATTGCTAATATTACTAAAAAACTGACTTTACATTTGACATATGTGTAATCATATGACCAAATATTTTTCAAAATATTGGGAAAATGTTGACAAAATATAAACACATTATACGAATTGTCAATATTTCCAGTATTATCAAATTGCCGACGCATAGCCTTGATATTACCTATGCAAACAATTAACCAATATATAGATAATATAAATAACACTGGCTCAATATTACTGTGCTGGGAAATTAATCTTATCTACTCTGTCTATGCTACCCTGTTATGTAATCATTGAAAATCAGAATGCATTGTGCTGAAAATAATTTCCCAAATCCACTTGGAGGATTTTTAATTTTTAGCACTAAGATGAAAACACATCCATTTGGAGGACTTTGGTAATTTATTATTTAATTGTAAACCAAGATTTAAATAATTAAAATTATTATTTATGTTCTCTGGTAGCACCAAAAACATTTCATTCCGTTTTTGGCGTCTGAAACAGTGAAAATACATCCAAAGTATTACAACTCGGTACTTATTTGTAAAAGAATAGGATTTTTTAATGTTCATATTTAATGCGGGGAAAAAAATTTATAAATATAATTTATACAAAAAGGCGACCGTGTAGAATTTAAATTTCATGTTTTAATACACGAACACAGACGTGTAAAATAAGTGATATAAAAAGCTGATTATATTTTGTAAATTGGAGTAAATCCAATTATCAGCGGTTCGAGAAATAACCATAACCTCTATTTTCATTAAACATGTATGTCATCATAAAAAAATATAGCAAAACCAAAAAATTCCAATATAATACGCTTAATGCAACCCTATATTGTCACCTTTGAAAATAGCCAAAATATTATACAGTTTGTTTAGCAGAAGCGCGTTAGAATTCAAATATACTATTATTTATAAATATTACTGTTTGATTACTCATTAAAAATTTTATACATTAAACTATGTAATAAATTTATGTTTATGATTATTAATTTTTGGATATTTTGGTAAAACAATATTATGTGGATGATAACAACAGCAAAAAGATAAATTTTCCGAACTCAGTCTTCGGTAAAGGAGTATAGGTTAAAAAAAATCCCCGTCGTCTCGGCCTACAGGCGCAGGTAGATATCGAAGATAAGTACTAATTTCAACAACAAAAACTAAATCATGATTAGAGATAAACCCACTTTAACAATTTTATCTGGCCGCTTTTGACGAGTTTTTAATTTCATTTTTATGTAAGAGCTGGTTTTATCAGAATCGTGTTAATGTGGTATCAAAAATGTACATTTCATGCTCAACAACTCGAAATTTTCTGACACATTTTCAGATTCATTTTTTAAAATAAAAAACATGAAACTTGCTGACGTGATTTTTGAAGAGATTTATAAGAGACCTGTTTTTTTTTTTCCTTAAATTAATTAGAACTTGATTTATAAACAATTACTTTCTCAGTAGGACAATATTTTTCGTTTCTAACGCAATCATTTCGAGAAATTTCGGTTCAAAATGCCCACTTTGACATCATATTGGTAGATTTTGTATGAAATACTACCTATTAAATTCTCCCCTATGTTGGAATTTCTGAAAAATTTTTGCAGATCTACACCGATCATGACCCCTAGAACCCAAAACCACCCTCAGTAAAAAACTTTATCTCTCTCTCTCTCTCTCTCTCTCTCTCTCTCTCTCTATATATATATATATATATATATATATATATATATATATATATATATATATATATATAGGGTGATTAAAAAAAGATGGGAAAAATTTTAAGAGGTGATGGTACACACCCAAACAAACATTTTGTATCGAAGAATGCATGGTCTAAAACTAAACGTAAAAAAGTTAGAGGGCGCCAAAAGTTATGTTCTTATACGCGGCAAAAACACACAATGAACGATTAAGTTAAGTTATGAACACAAATTTAATGGCATTTGATTACAATAAGTGCTCAAAACATTGACCGGCAGCTGTTATGCACGCAGGACAACGGCGAGGAACAGATTGGCGAATTTTCTAAAACATACCAGGCACCACCGCGCTCGCCAGATCTTTCATGTCTCGATTTTTTTTTTGTGCTGACAGCTAAAGGCTCTTGTGTATGAGACTCTCATTGAATCCGCAGAAGAACTTGTCGCCAAGCTTTCGGCTGCTGTAGGAGAAGTTCGCGATATGCCTGGTGTGTTTCAGAAAATTCGCCAATCTGTTCTTCGCCGTTGTACTGCGTGCATAACAGCTGCCGGTCAATGTTTTTAGCACTTATTGTAATCAAATGCCATTAAATTTGTTTTCGTAACTTAACTTAATCGTTCATTGTGTGTTTTTGCCTCGTATAAGAACATAACTTTTGGCGCCCTCTAACTTTTTTACGTTTAGTTTTCGACCATGCATTCTTTGATACAAAATGTTTGTTTGGGTGTGTACTGTCACCTCTTAAAATTTTTCCCATCTTTTTTTAATCACCCTGTATATATATCTATATATATATATATATATCACTTTCTTCTGGACACGATAACTTTCACAATTCTGCACAAATCTTATCCAAACTGATACATAAAATCAAGGGGCATAAAATCTCGGTCAAATTCGTTAATGGGCAAAATTGGACCAAGGGGACGGAAATATGGAGGGGTTTTGTGAAAACCGAAAAATCCCCATAACTTTTTAATTTTTGTACATATCAAATCAGTTTGAAATTTTTATTACTTCTAAAAATAGGGTCAAATGTTTATGTATCTCAAATTTTTGATAAAATTAAAAATGGGCTCAAGGGGCGCAAAATAGGGTTTTTGGGAGAGACTTCGTCAATTCTCAATATATCAAATCCAATTAATTTTATTATAAATCTCCTTAATATTATCTACAACATTTATATTCACAAGGTTTTGATAGGACCAATTCGTACCGCAAAAAAAATAAATAAATAAAATAAAATATAAAAATAAATAATAATAAAAAAAAAAACGAAAACAAAAAGGAGTTGGGGAGGGGGGGGGGCGTCGAAGAAGAAAAAAATCTATAACTCCGTCAATTCACAATATATATAATCCCCATGAATTTATCATATATCTTCTTAATATTGTCTACAACATTTATATAGACAAGTTTTTGATAGGACCAATTCTTACAGCAAAAACAAATAAAAAATGCATAGCGGTTGAAGAAAAAAATAATCTTATAAAGGGTGTAGTTAAATCCAAACTGCTTATTTTCTTACTCATTTTTAAATTCATTTTTGCTCTCAAACGCATTCAAATGGTAGATTATCTTATTCAGAAACTATATAATGTACCGTAATGATAGATTTTGTTTTTATAAAGGCAGAATATCTTTCAAAAAATGATGTTAAAGTGGGCATTTTGAACAAAATTTCCTGAAGCGATTGTCTTAGAAACGAAAAATATTGTTCCACTGATGGTTTCAGTTAATTGAACGAAAAATAAAAACACAGGTCGCTTTTAAATCTCTTCAAAAATCAAGTCAGCAAGTTTCATATTTTTTCTATTAAAAATGACAATGAAAATGTGCCAGAAAATTTCGAGTTGTTGAGCATGGAAAAGTATTTTATTTAATACCTCCTGAACATGATTCTGATAAAACCAACCATTATATAAAAATAAAATAAAAACTCGTCAAAACCGGCCAGATAAAATTGTTAAAGTGGGTTTATCTCTAATTATGATTTAGTTTTTGTTGGTGAAATTAGTATACTTAACTTCGAAATCTACCTCCGCCTATAGGCCGGGCCGGCAGGGATTTTTTTTTTTAATATATTCTGCCTCTAACAAAACAATCGACCATTACGGTACATCATATAGCTTCTGAATACGAAAACCTACCAACTGGATGCGTTTGAGAGCAAAAATGAATTTAAAAATGAGTCAGAAAATAAGCAGCTTGGATTTGCGTACATCCTTAATACGATGATTTTTTTCTTCAACCGCTATGTATTTTTAATTTGTCCTTTGCTGTAAGAATTGGTCCTCTCAAAAACTTGTCAATATGAAAGTTGTAGATAATATTAAGAATATATATAATAAATTCTTGCGGATTTTATATCTTGTGAATTGACCAAAGTTATGGATTTTTTTCTGCTCCAACCTCACCTTTTCGTTTTCGTTTTTAATTTTTTTTTTCTTTTTGCTGTGCGAATTGGTCCTACCAAAAACATGTCAGTATTAGAGTTGTGGATAATATTAAGAAGATTTATAATAAATTTAATTGGATTTGACATCTTGAGACATGACGAAGTTATGAATTTTTCTCTCTAAAACCCTATTCTTTTCGCCCCTTGAGCCCATTTTTAATTTTATCAAAAATCTGTCAAACATAAATATTTGGCCTTTTTTTAGAAGTAATAATAACTTTAAACGGATTCGATATGTATTATAGTTAAGAAGTTATGGGTTTTTTTTCTGTTTTCGCAAAACTTCTCCCTATTTCTACCCCCTTGGTCCGATTTTGCCCATTAACGAACTGGACCGAGATTTTATGCCTTTTATGTATTAGTTTGGAAGAGATTTGTGAAGAATTGTGGAAGTTATCGTGTCTGCAAAAAAAGTGATATATATATATATATATATATATATATATATATATATATATATATGTATATATATATATATATAAAGTTTTTTAGTGAGGGTGGTTTTGGGTTCTAGGGGTCATGATCGGTGTAGATCTGACAAAGTATTCAGAAATTCCAACATAGGGGGAAATACAATAGGTAGTATTTCATACAAAATCTACCTAAAAGGTTTTGGTAGGAGAGAGCTCTGAAATTGTTTCTAGTTATTCATAAGAAATCTTTTTAACTAATTATTTGTTAAGAGAATTTTCTCGTAATTTGTTCGCAACTTGCCGAAACCTTACAGAGGTTCTCTGTCAAGACTCCTTCGAATTTAATATCTATATGTATTACAAGCGTTTTTATCTAGTACTAAGGTACATTAAATTAGTATTACTGTTTTGCTAACAAAGATAAAGAAAGATACAAGTTATATAAGTAGATTTACAATGTTTCAATGGCTTCCGAAGATGGGTAAACAAACAAGCTATTTTTATTTCTTGGTTTGCAGCATGAAGGTTTCGTTAGTTATGATAATGAGGAAACTAATTTGATAAAACACGCTCGTGTACTGAAATGCTACAAGAAATACTACTCACAAATTAAAAAGAAAATCTATTTAAAAGGTGTATATATATGATTTTTTACTAGAAAGAAATTATATTGTGATGATTTTTTTTTTCAAATTTGTTTATTCTCAAATGGTATTTTACCTGCATACTACGACTTGGTGTAAGATGCAATTTCTCATTTTAAACACTTTCCAACATAGTTGAAAAAAATTCATGAATTTGGTTTATCTGTCTGTCTGTAACTCGCGTAAATATACTCGGATTTCCATGCATTTGATATATGTTAATGATGTTTACCATGGCATGTGTTGTAGGGAATATGAAGTGTGTAGAATTACTACTTTACTAATAGAAGCTCGGAAGAATTCCGTTACATTATAGTCAATTCAGGAAAATTCGTTTGCAGTGGATTTTAATGACATCACGCTATTTCAGATTTATGAAAATGGTTATAAATCTCTGAATTCCGCTACAAGATATTTACTATAGAATTGGACATTCATAGCAATTATCGTTCATTTACAGGGGCAGACAAAAGAAATCAGTTACAGTACTGACTTTGAGCAATAATTGCTGGAAGAGTTTACAATTTTAGCATGTGTTTTTAAATTTAACTAAATTTTTGCAAAATACTCGTTTTGTATAAATTCTGTACCTCGTATACAGAGCTCCACAAAAGAACTGACGTACCATTCTCCTTATTAGCGGAAATTGCTGAAGGAGAATTTTCAACTGTAGTACATATTTCCTAACTGAACTAAATTTTTGATAGTAGTTTATAGATACAAATCTATATATCATATAGAGGGCTGCTTAAATAATTCCAATACTTTTCCGATTGTGGATGGGAATTGCTAAAATTAGGTTTTCAAATGTGCTATACGTTTCCAATTCGTACAATTTGACATTATATTTCAACTTATTAAAAGGTGGAGTTTTGTCACGTTATTCTGAATGTGTTGGAAAGTGGTTCGTAATCTATACTTGGCGCATGATTTTTTTCCTTTCTTGGTTAGCGACTGGCTGGGGTAAATAATGTTTGGATAAAAAAATACAAGAAACACATTTCAGAGAGTTTTTATTCTGTTGAAATTTCAGTTATTCGAGATTTTCCGAAAATGATGGGTAGCAAAAGAATGTTTTCTTTGAGAATTGCTCTTTTGATCCTTTATGTACCGAATTATGAATTCATAAAAATTTTATCTTCTAAAGCATTTTTCGTGAATTTTTGAAACTACATTACAAGATTTACATAATCATTTTATAAATTTTAGAAGGATTAAAGGATTTAGAAGGTTTAATTAAATTTGAATTTTTAGGGATTTTGTGCAATATTTATTACCCCACTCAAAACTTTTATTTTAAATATTTTTCTTAGTATTTTCTGGAATTAAGAAAATTACAAATATAATTATCTTACAAGAGAACTATAGAAATATTTCCGAATTGAAAAATCCCTCCCCCTCCCCCCCCAATGCCAAGAAAGCTGAAAAGATGCAAAGGCAAAAGAAATCATCATTTTAAAAATATATTTGTTTTGTGAAACCAATAATGATTTTGGAACAAGATAAAATAATGCATCTATAACTCATTCTAAACTGTTTTACTACTAGTTGATGCATTAAGTGAATTTTTTAATAAGTTATTTTTATGATACTTATAAGTACCGTCAGTAGATAAAGGATTAAATCTCTAAAATCTATTGGTTTCTGAGGTTCTCGAAGACAGCGGTACGATTTTTCGAATTGTTGATAACTCTGAAGAGGTTGTAATGTATTTTTTTTTATTTTTTATCTTCTTGTTGGATCAAGAATCATTTCTCTGTTTTACAGTGTATATACGTAAGATAAATGAAAGGTGGACAGATAGATATTGTTTCCTTTGTTCCAAAGTAAGAAAATTTTTGCATATTCCTTTCACTGACTACGCAGTATATGTATCCGACGCATCGTACTATTTATACTGTAAATGCTGAAAACCTGCCGCTGTAATATTCACAATTCTAGTACTACTTGTTTTCGGATAGCTGAACTATCCCTGCTATTGCGCATGCGTCAGGTCTGCTTTCATTTTATCAAAATAGGAGTGAACTGAGTTTGTTTAGCTGTATTTTTTAAGAATGTGCTTTTGGGGAAATAATATCGATTTATGTAAAAACGTTTTTGTAGTTAATATTTATAAAAAATGAAAACTCTTAAAAATTTTAAAAAAGTTATACAACATTTTTGCTTTTCGCAAAACAAAATTATTATTATTTTTAAAAAGTTATATTAAAAAACTTACTTGTTAAAATATACCTTTAAATGTTATCTCCTCATCTGCTGAAATTCATCTATACCTGTTTTTTTAAAGACATTCTTTTTATCTCTTTTTTAGGTGAACAAAATACAGGATTACGTTCATCTCCTGTTTCTAGGCATATCTTTTTAATAGTATTACTAGAGACCCCGGCAATTTCACTGGCTCGTTTTGTAGAATGAGCTATCGGAACAATCAATTATCTTTTTTCTGCTTCTTGATCACAAAACTGAATGACATTATATATAATTTTCCTACTATCACTCCTGAAAGATTTATTTATATTCGAACTAACCATTTGAACACTAAATATAGAAGTTTTAACTTGAATTAAAACGAGATATTAATAGAATTTTAAAGTTTGATCAGAAGTAAATAATAACAAACGAGTAAGCGCCAACCTTAGAGACAACGCAGACGAGAACGCCTAAGTAGAACTCCGTAAAATGCCGAATTTTGCGCAACACCCCTTTCGATAGCAGAATCATCCGAGAGTGCTGGGCGCGGCTTTCGAAAACGAACAGTACTTAGGCATTTTACATATCAACACAATCTAATATCTGGGATTCTTTGTTCAGGATATCAATGGGAAGTAAACATTTCTAAGTTGAACAATGATACATGCTTTATAGAAATAGATAGTATGTTTTCGGTGTATGCGTTATTATAGATACGATGAAGTATATGGATTTCAAGCAATTTCAAGCGTTCGTAAGTTAAGAATACATAAGAATAAGTGAGTTTAGAAATATTGTTGATAAAATAATAATCTCTCGTTTCTGACGTCATTTTTGAATAAACTTGTCCAACAATCTTGTTAGGACAAACGCGTCTGTGCGTAACACCGACTTCATTTTCACGGTTTGAACAGCAGACAATTAAATTTAACTTTTATTGCAATTTTTTAAACGAAATATCGCACATTTTCAATTTTTACACGGCGTAATAGGGAAAGAATGTACTTTCAAATGTAATTTGCTTCAAAATTATATCACAATTTGTTTGAAAACTGTAACGCTATTTCTTTAATTTTTATCGTTTTTAAAATAATTTTCAAGCATTTTTTTTTAAATCTATCTCTATCGCGAGCAGACGATTGCGAAGATAAACCCGTTTGAACTTAAATTTATATAAATAGTTCAGCATTTATTTTCAGCTTATATTCCATAAAGAACGTAAAACATTCATCAATCAATAATTAAAACAATAAAATATAATTAAAACACAAATGTAAGACGTGTAATCTAACTACGCGTTTAAAATTATCAAATTCAAAAGGGGTGATTGCAAATAGTGAGGCCAATATGAAAGATACGGTCAATACAATCGCTTTTAACAAATTAAATTTTATTTGAAATAACAAAGTTTAATCTTTGTTTAAACATTTATTTGAATGCATAATTGCTATTGCTAGTGGGCATTCTGAAAATTATATTATGTGTAAAAAATCTAATCAGTTTTCAACTTAATCTTTTATCTACTGACAGTGCTTATAACAACCATTAAATTAACTCGTTATAAAATTCATTTAATACATCGATTAGTTGAATACAGTTTAGAATGAGTTATAGATACATTACTTTATATTGTTTCAAAAGCATTATTGGTTAAACTTAAAAAAAAAAAAAAAAGTTTTAAAAGGATGATTTATTTTGCCTTTGCATCTTTTCAGCTTTCTTGGCGTTAGGGAGGGGGGGGGGGATTTTTCAATTCGGAAATATTTCTATATTTCTATTGTAAGAATATTATGTTTGCACATTTCCTTATTCTACAAAATACTAAAAAAAATATTTAAAATAACAGATTTGAGTGGGGTTATAAATATTGCACAAAATCTCTATAAATTCAAATTTAAGTAATCCTTCTAAATCCTTCAATCCTTTTAAAATGCTTCTAAAAGTTATTAAATGATCATGTAAATCTTTTAATGTAGTTTAAATAATTCACGAAAAATGCTTTAGAAGATAAAATTTTCATGATTTCATAATTCAGTATATAAAGGGTTAAGAAAAAATGGTTTTCACTTATATTCTCTAATCGGAGAAACCCGGGTTTATTTCCTTGTTACTTTAAAAGCAAATTAATTAGTTAATTTTATGTTTATTAATAACGTTTTCACCATTTTTATCTAATTTTATTTGTCTATTTTTAAAAACGAATACTATTACGTAGCATATTATACCTTACTCATAAATTCTACCTGTGTCTCAAAAGCTAGTAATTTTCAGATCATTAACATGAAATATGATTGACATTGATAACAGTAATACAGACCACGCGGTTTTCCCATAAGAATTTTATCCAGTGAGGATAATATTTGTGCGATCATCAACGATAAGTTCGTAGAAACGCTATGATTTTAGTCAAACTGGGGCAAAGGAATATTTTCAAATAATGAGCTATAAAATATCATGATCGTGTCAAGGATATAGTTTAAAAATTATTTCTATGATTAACCACTCTCTGATGCATATCTATAAGGATCATTTAAAACAATTTTTATAAAATGCTTACGAATAACCTAAAATGAGTTTTCTGCATCTTTATTAAAAATGGCTTTTGGATGCTGGAAAATAAAATCAGGCTAAAACTTATACAAACAAGTTGGAAATCACTCGTGAAATGTGGCAAATGAGGCGCGTTCGTACATAACTAATTTTATAAATATTTTTTGCACCGCATATATTAATGAATGCATATTTTAATGCACTTCATAAGTGCATATCAATTTATTCTGTTCTAAAGGCTTTAACATCATTAAAATGCACTTGAAATAATTACTTCCCGCTGGCCTTAATGTAACGGAAAAATTTTTACTGTCCCTGTAATTAAACTATACATCCGATTTTCATAAAATTTGAAATGGCTCGACAAAATTTTGCAAAAATTATATATTTAAAATTTCGGACCATTCGGATGGCTGAAACATCCTTAAAGTGCACTTGCAATATTTCCCCCCCCCATTGGCCATAATGTGACGGAAAAATTTTGACTGCCCCTGTAATTAAACTATCCATCCGACTTTCATAAAATTTGATATGACTCGATAACATTTGGCAACAATTATATATTTAAAATTTCAGACCACTCGGTTGTATAGCTTTTGCTCTGTTATATGCGGACGGACAGACGGACGGACTGAACGACGAATATAGGTGCTACGTATTTACATATTTACGAACGCACCTAATAAATGGACGCATGCAGTATACGGAATTAAACTGATGAGAAAATAGATAAAAATATCAGTAATTAGTATAGATAATTAAAATATGCAAACTTCCAATTTAAAATGTAATAACCATTCTTGCACCAAGGGATAAATCTTAAATTTATCTATTATCTTTCTTATTTATGTAATGATATATTTTTAAAATGAACTTTATTTATGGCAAAGTGTGTTTTATCAATATAAATCTTTGGATAATTCATAAAAATTGCATAGTAAATTTTGTTATTTTTTCCATGATGTAAATATTCCAAACGAAATTTATATGTACTAGGGGGCTCAGCCACCTGCTCGCTAACGCTCGCCAATTGCCATTCATGTATTGCTCAAACGGTTTGCGTTAAAGGAGAGATTCTGTCTGGATTTTGATTTGCTGAGTGGGTTGGGACATCTGACCGTAACTTAACCATTGATAATCGTCGCTTTGGCTATTGTCAAATAGCAAGCTACAAATACAGCTCTTTTTTTAGCTCTACGTAAGAGAAATATAGGGGAAGGTAGTACACAGTGTGACGAAAATTATTATTACTTAACAAATGGCAACGATTTTTATTCTTTTGAAAAAATTTTTGCTACAACTTTAAGCTACACAAATACGCTACACATTAATGTATAAATGGTTTTTAAAAAGTTCTTTTATAAAAGCACAGAAGCAGCATAAAGGAGTATCGAAAATTGTCTCACTGTGTACTACTTGTGGTACAATGTATATATTTTCATAAATCATACATTTTTATATTCTATCAATAACTTTCTGCAGTTTATGACTTCTAATTAATATTTCTAGATTTAAAAAAATTTTAAATATGAGCCTCGATTGGACAATGACAGACATTGGACTACCTTCATGCAAACTTTCAGCCTCTTACGTTTAGTAGATTTCATTAACCATCGCACGATTTTCCAAACGCAGAGATAGAGAGAAAGAAAAAAATAAAAAAGAAAAGTGCGCAGCTAAACTGATGGCATTGAGCTCGCAGGCTATTCACACAAATTGTATATTATACTCTTATTTTAAAGAATAATGCCCCTCAAAAAAATAAGTGAAGGGGAATTAGCCACCGTTTCCCCCTTTATACTTAACCAGTGAACCTCCAAATCTAATCAGGGAAGCTCCTTATCATAATAAACCGGTATACCAAATTTGGAGCAAATCGAATAATCCTGCAAAAAAAAAAAAAAAAAAAAAAAATTATCTAAATTAAGGGGGTGGACTAGCCCCCCCTTATCCTTAAACAATGAATCCTCAAAACGAATCAGGGAAGCTCCTTAACATAATAAACCGGTATACCAAATTTGGAGCAAAGCGAATAATTGTGCATGAAAAACACGTTTATATAAATTAAGGGGGGTGGACTAGCCCCCCTTCCCCCTTTATCCTTAACCAATGAACCCCCAAAACTAATCAGGGAAGTTCCTTAACATAATAAACCGGTATACCAACTTCGGAGCAAATCGAATCAATCTGCATGAAAAACGCATTTATCTAAATTAAGAGGGGCGGGCTAACCTCCCTTTTCCCCCCTTTATCCTTAACCAGTGAACCCCCAAAACTAATCAGGGAAGTTCCTTAACATAGTAAACCGGTATACCAAATTCGGAGCAAATCGAATCATTCTCCATGAAAAACCCATATATCTGAATTAAAAGGGGTGGACTAACCATCCTTTTCCCCTTTATCCTTAACCAATGAACCCCCAAAACTAATGAGGGAAGTTCCTTAACATAATAAACCGGTATACCAAATTCGGTCAAATCGAATGATTCTGCATGAAAAACCCATTTATCTGAATTAAGGGGGGTGGACTAACCCCGTTTTTCCCCCTTTATCCTTAACCAATGAACTCCCAAAACTAATCATGGAAGTTCCTTAACATAATAAACCGGTATACCAAATTCTGTCAAATCGAATGATTTTTCATGAAAAACCCATTTATCTGAATTAAGGGGGTGGACTAACCCCCGTTTTCCCCCTTTATCCTTAACCAATGAACCCCCAAAACTAATCAGGTAAATTCCTTAACATAATAAACCGGTACACCAAATTCGGAGCAAATCGAATGATTCTGCATGAAAAACCCATTTATCTGAATTAAGGGGTTGGACTAAACCCGTTTTTCCCCCTTTATCCTTAACCAATGAACTCCCAAAACTAATCAGGGAAGCGCCTTATCACAATGAACCTAGAAAAAAATTTTGAAGCAAATCGGATGTTTCTATCAAGAGTTTTCGCGTTACGTACATGCATACATACGTACATACATACAGAACGGGCGGGCACATTAGCTCTCAGGCTTTGATAGCCTGTGAGCTAATAGTCATACGATAATTTAGGATCATTTCTTCTCTTTTATGCCCCCAGTTGCAACAATATTCTCAAAATAAGAGTGTAGCACGGGAAAATAGAGAAAATGCGGATCAAAGTTACCCTGAATGACTGTATTGTATTTTGCTAATTTTCCACCATTTTAAAAATCTATTGCGATGGGGGATTTATTATTTAGTCTTGCTATTGCAGTAGATGATTTATTAAGTCGTATATCTCGTTTATGTTCTTTTATCTTGTCTTCCAGTTCCCTTTTTGTCATTCCTATATACGACATATCTTTTCCTTCATTATTTTTTAAATTGATTTTGTATATTCCAGATGTCTGTAGATACGAAAATTTCGCGATATCTGTTCTGATTAATTTAAAGATTGGCAGGTCAGGGTTGATAGGGGTATTCATTCCTAGTTTTTAGCTCACAGGCTATCAAAGCCTGAGAGCTTATGTGCCCTCCGGTTCTGTATGCACGTACGTATGTACGTACGTAACGCGATAACTCTTGATAGAAACATCCGATTTGCTTCAAAAAAAATTTCTAAGTTCATTGTGATAAGGCGCTTCCCTGATTAGTTTTGGGAATTCATTGGTTAAGGATAAAGGGGGAAAAAGGGGATAGACCACCCCTCTTAATTCAGATAAATGGGTTTTTCATGCAGAATTATTCGATTTGCTCCGAATTTGGTATACCGGTTTATTATGTTAAGGAGCTTCCCTGATTGATTTTGGGGGTTCATTGGTTAAGGATAAAGGGGGAAAAGGGGGGCTAGCCTACCCCCCCCCCCTTAATTCAGATAAATGTGTTTTTCATGCAGAATTATTTGATTTGCTCCGAATTTGGTATACCGGTTTATTATGTTAAGGAACTTCCATAATTAGTTTTGGGGGTTCATTGGTTAAGAATAAAGGGGGAAAAGAGGGGCTAGTCCACCCCTTAATTCAAATAAATGGGTTTTTCATGCAGAATTATTCGATTTCCTCCGAACTAGTTATACCGGTTTATTAAGTTAAGGAACTTCCCTGATTAGTTTTGGGGGTTCATTGGTTAAGAATATAGGGGAAAAGGGGGGTCCACCCCCTTAATTCAGATAAATGGCTTTTTCATGCAGAATTATTCTATTTGCTCCGAATTTGGTATACCGGTTTATTATGTTAAGGAACTTCCCTGATTAGTTTTGGAGGTTCATTGGTTAAGGTTAAAGGGGGAAAAAGGGGGTTAGCCCACCCCTCTTAATTTAGATAAATGGGTTTTTCATGCAGAATTATTCGATTTACTCCGAATTTGGTATACCGGTTTATTATGTTAAGGAACTTCCCTGATTAGTTTTGGGTGTTCATTGGTTAAGGATAAAGGGGGGCTAGTCCACCCTCTTAATTTAGATAAATGGTTTTTTTTCAGGATAATTCGATTTGCTCCAAATTTGGTATACCGGTTTATTATGTGAAGGAGCTTCCCTGATTAGATTTGTAGGTTCACTGGTTAAGTATAAAGGGGGAAACGGGGACTAATTCCCCTTCACTTATTATTTTAGGGGCATTATTCTTTAAAATAAGAGTATAATATACAATTAGTGTGAATAGCCTGTGAGCTCAATGCCACCAGTTTAGCTGGGCACTTTTCTTTTTTATTTATTTAAATTCTCTTTTTATTTTTAACGAAACTTCTTTTATGAATGGGATTAAATTTGCGAATTTAATAACTTTCTGAGCTGCTTCTATTCCATTGTACTTTTTTTTAGGGGAATTTCTCTAACTAAAACATTACGAAATTTCTTTTATATTACACGACTTTTATTAGAACATATGATCATATTATTCCTTAATATGCCTCATCTTCGAACTATTTCTTTTTGCAAGAGAAAAATATTTTAGGCTTAACTACCACAAGGTGTCATTTGACCCCTGAATAAAGTTATGTTAAATCATAAAGGTATAAATGTTTTAGTTTGTAAGAACATTAGTAACTTACGTAGTTTTGCTATTGCATCATTTATTATACTGCATTGCGTCATATTTGTTAACCCTTTCAGGGGCAAAGCATTTTCAATGCTAAAGTGTTGAAGTAAATAGTTGGCACCGGGATTGACCAACAAATTTATTTGCAAATATGAAAAAGGCTATATTTCACATACATATTAAATGGAAAATATTCTACCAAAGATCTGGTGCTATTGTGATGTTTGGGAATTAAAATTAAGTGGTTTCAGAAACGTACCACCGCCGCTGAAAGAGTTAATGTGGGATGGTGCAATTAGAAATTGACTTTACCCCGGGTGAAATTCTCGTTTGAACATTTCAGGTTATATCGAGAACGAATCTTAAAAATATGTGGTGAACGAAAAACAAATTTGCACAATATTTGTTTATTAAATTTTCGAATTTCTGGAAATAATTGTTTTCTTAATTTTTTGCGTAATTATATATATATATTTTTACTTTAATAAATAAACAATTTGTAATAAATATTTGAAAAACAAAATGTTTTATTCACATACCAAAGTGTATCAACTGGTATATTTTTTGCAAAACATCGTAAAATAGATAATTTTTTATATAGGGGTTATTTAACCAGTTTCGGTAAGAATAGGCATACAAAAATCTGTAGGTTTAGTGCTAAGATGTGATTCTCGGTTTGCTGAAAGTGACTAACTCATCCAAACTCATAAAAATCTTAAAAAAGAGCACTATTTCTTTCACCAGTTTGTTTGCAAATAACAATGAAATTATTTAAGGGCTTGAAAACATTAAAAAATGTTTATCACTTGTGAAATTGTGTAATTTAAATATATTAAGAAATAAAATATTCAATGTTGTGTGTAATTAGAGTGTCAAATACATATAGAAACAACACTTCTCCTTTTAAAAAATTAAATGAAAACCACTCGGATATTTAGATTGACTTTTCTTCTTTAAAATACTTTTAAAGAAATCTGTTGGAATTTACTATCTTACTAGATGCAAGTTAATCGAAGCTGAAGGAGGATGCACTAAATCGAGTTCAGTCTTCAGTGGGCACAGGACCTTTGCCTTTGCTATAATGATCAAAAACATCGCCTTTTTGAAAATATCAAAACGCAAATTATATGCAGTTAAGGTCTTTTTTTTTAACTTTTTGACTAAAGTATATATTCTTAACTATATTATTAAGAAAAATAAATTTTGTATGTACAAAATTAATATTTAAACTTTAAATTTAAAAATTAAAAATTCATCTCACTAATGCGCGAATTAAAATCATTAAGTGCTGCGCGCATGACAAAACTCTATGCATATAGCAAACAACTTTTAAACAAAATAGAATCATAACACACGTACATCTAAATTAAAACCACAATATACGCAAAAAGTTTTGTTTAAAATTTAGTTAAAAAAAAAAAAAATCTGTGAATTTTTTTGGTTTTAGTATAAAAAAACGCATATATATATATATATATATATATATATATATATATATATATATATATATATATATATATATATATATATATTTTTTTTTTTTGCACATTGTTGATAATTTTTAAAAAAATTAGAAATGGGTTTTTTTGCATATTCTTGATATATATATATATTTTTAATTCAGAATAACAGAAAAACCGAAAATTGATTTTTTTGAATGTTTAAAGGACCTGTACTCATTTAAAAAAGCGTCACTTCTCTGATAAGTTTGCTTGCAAATAACAATAAAAATATTTAAGGATTTGAAAACTTGAAAATTTATTATCATTTGTGAAATTATGTGATTCAAATACACTATCAAATAAAGCATGCAATGTTGTGTCTAATTACAGTGCCAAAACGCCTATAGCAACAACACATTTCATTTAAAAAAAATTAATTGAAAAGTACTTAAATATTTAGATAGGATTTTCTTCTTTAATACTTAAAAAAAATCTATTGGCATTTACTACCTTACTAGATGCAAGTTAATCGAAGCAGAAGGAGGATGCACTAAATCGAGTTCAGTCTTAAATAATGGCCCATTTCTTTCGCCAATTTGTTCACCGGACGCTTTTACAAGCTTTAATTAAAGTTGAAAATAAGTAACACATTAAAATGAGATTCACGCCGCGAAAAAGCATAATTGAATTTTGGGGCACCGGCTAAGTTATTATTTAACATTTTACTGCTCCAGAAAATTCCGGAGCTTTTAACGACTCTGGGCGAGCGCATATCTCTTCTCTCCCTACCTGGTCCGCTCCATCAGTGTAACTACTTGCTTTTATCAGACATTGCCATAATGATGACAGAGTGTATAGGGGGGTGGAGAGGATGCCGACGATGAACACATCAATCGATAGAACCGGTGACGTCATAAAACTTCATTTACGCCTCTTAATTAAGCGTTATTTTAGTTGGACGGAGATAAAACAGTTCCAGAGCGGTAATGAGCGATGTCGTTCTGAACTAAAGTGGAGCGGAAGCTGGAGAAATGCCCACCCATAAGACGATACCTCCGCTTTTCGTATAAATGTGTAGGAAGGCATAAATTTTGGGACGGTCAGGTCTATGCCGCTCAATTATATTGAAAAAAAAAATGCTAAGAGGAATTCTTTAGGTAAAGACAGAAGACATGCATTATATTTTATCGAGAAATGGGAATTTTCTTTGTTCGTTAGAGAATGCGAGATAATTCACTCAATAAGTTAGTCTTTATTCATTTTAGTTTGGATGTGAATTTGTCTTGAAAACAGTTTTGAAATGTTCGATATCTATCAAAAGTATGAAGAAAAGATATGGATACAAATCTAAGATATCTGTAAAATTTTTCAGAAATGTTTATGTCACGACACAACTAGTAAAATGGCCGGGTCTACACCGCAAGATAATTTTGAAAAATGCTAATAAAAATTATTCAGGAAAATGAGTAGACTCCCTAAAATCCGAAAACACATAAAATCCGCACATCATCGCAGATGTAAACAATGGAGAGTTCAGGTGTAGGGTCGAAATTACAGAATTTTTTAGTTTTATTTCATTCCGTATGTATTTTAATATGTAATTTCCTAATGACTGTTTTTCAATGTTTTTCTGATAATATGACTGTTTTTCATGAAGTAAGTACAAATTTATTTCGGAAAAAAATCAAGATATTGCTGATATTACTGATAATTACAATATTTTTACCAAATATATTTAAGTATTAATCAAGCTTTTTTGGTAATAAGACTGGCTAAACCTGAAATAAAACTTTCTTACTTTATGATTTTGATGTGAATAGGGTACCTTTATGATATAAGGAAACATTTTCATTTCATAATTCAAAGAAAATGTACCTTATTTTTATGCATTATTAATTATTTACTTGACCTTTACTTTTAATAATTTAATCATTTTTAAAACTATCTTCATTTTTATTATTTTAGTTTATTACTTTACTTAATTATTTTAATACTTTACCTTATTGCAAGTATTCATTATAACTTTGATTGCATTATTACTTTCAAATGACTGTTTGAAAAAATGTAAACAAAGCAATGACCAGAAATTCGCAATATTCTAAAATCCGCACAACATCTGGTCTCAAGCTCGGCGGATTTGAGAGAGTCTACTGTACAGAATATAAACATTTTATTTTATCTAAAATGGAGGTTTCTTTGTTTATTATATAACGTTTTAGGTAATTGATTTAATAAGTTCTTCATTCGTTTTAATTTTTAACGTCAATTGATCTTCCGTGCATTATTGTGTTATTAAAAAGTTAGATATTTATCGAAATTATAATTCAAACAATAGATACAATTTCAAAATAATCTGTCAGATTTATCATAAAGGTCCATTTCACAGCATGTTGTCGAAATTAGCATTAAAAGAGTGTTATGCATGAAATAGTCGTTGCCAAAAAAAAGCATATTGCGTCGAAAAATAATTTTCTTAATATTAGAACGAAATAAAAACTTAAAATTATATTAAAAAAATAAAAATTTGTATAATACCTGAGATAAGAAATACTGAAAAATCATGACTCAATCATGAAAATATTACTTTTTTGGTTATGTCCACTGTAGGTAAGCAGCTTATTGCAGAATCTTTTAAAAACTTCATTAAATTTCAGAGTGTAAAATGTTTTTTTATTTTTTTTTATATATTTTTAAAGGGTATATTTAATTTTTTAATATCATCCTACCGTAAATGAAAAGTTATAAATATTTATGAAATATTTACTGTTTGTTATTATAGTAAAAAAATATCGTAAAATCACTACAAAATATCAGCAACGATGCCCAGAAACATTTCTTCTTCTGTTGACGAAATCGCACAATATAGCAATATAAGAAGAAGGGAAAAAATACTATACGAGTAGAAAAAAAATACTATATAAGACAATACCATCTCTATAATTTCCTTAAAATATAAAGGAGGGTACACATTTTGGATTTAAACACAGATCAATGCCGTGTAATAATATTGAATGAAAAAACTATAAAAAAATACTAAGAGTCATTTACTTCAGTTCAATGCGTATACAGGGTGGCCATAATTAAAGTGCACGTGTTTGAAAAACCGTACAAGCTAAACTTATAGGATTATTTAAAAAAGCTTTTTGTATTTATACTGCTTAGTGTGTGCGGAAATGAGTTAAGCAATAAAAAATAAATTAAATATTTTACCGATGGGGGCGCTTTTTTATAAAATAACTCATTTTAAATCTATATTTGATTTTTCTAAAGATGTTTTCATTATAAAATACAAAAAGTGATTCAATATATGCTGAATAGCTGAGCCTTCATGCCCAATCACATGCTGCAAACGGAAAATATTGTCATCCACAATAGCAGAAAAATGGATTTTCTATTTTCTAATGAAAACATCTTTATAAAAATCAAATATGGATTTAAAATGAGTTATTTTGTAAATATTTCCTAAAAAAGCGTCCACTATCGGTAAAATATTGAACTATTTTTTATTACATAACTCATTTTCGCAAACTCTAAACAGTATGGATGCAAAATATTTTTTTTTAATATTCTTAATTATTTATCTAGCCCTTAAAGCACGTGCACTTTATTTATGGCCACGTCTGTATATTAATATACTATATTATCACTTGAAGAGAACATTCAAAATATAAAAATTTTGATGAGTTGTTTATCTTTTTAAGTCAAATCCCATTTTTAAAGCGAAATGTGATAGAGAAAACTCATTTAAAATATACCTTTTTGGAATAAGAATTAAAATATTTGAAAATGTTTATCTCATCTCTCTCTCTCTCTATATATATACATACATACATATATATATATATAAAGTAAATTCTGTCTAAGGCGGACTCTGTGCAAGCCGGAAATTCGTCTATAACGGAATTTTTTCCAAGTCCCGGCGAACCCATAGAAAATAACATTAATTCTTGTTGGATAAGCCGGAATCAGTCTAACGCGGAGACGTTTTTAATGTCCCACCGAAACCAAACTTTTGCATTAGGCGGAAAAAAAGATTTTTTAAAAATGAAAAGCCTTTCGTTTATGAAACTTTAATGCATGCATCAAATATTCAATGCCGAGAATTGTAATTAAATTCCGTAATAGTTTAAAATAGTTTAATTTAAAGAACTAGAAACTGTTTAAAATAAATTCTTTCATTTAAAAAATGAAATAATCATTTTTTCCTATATAAATTTGCATCTAAAAATTATTATTACAGGATTATTATTAACATCAGTGTTTTCGTTGCTGTTAAATGGCTTGCCAAACTTTGCTCGGAAATGTCGCCTGAAAAAACTGATCGTAGTCTTAGGAAAGCCAATGCGGATAACTACGCTTCTGAATACGTTGAAGGCAGCGCTGGAATTCAAACATATCAGGACGGCTTGAGAAGAATTAGGTGCCTCGAAATTATTCTTCTTATTCAGAAAAATGAAAAAAGTAATACCGAGAATAACAGACTTACGCGTTAGTGCAGAATGCATGGTGAACCGAAATAAAAAATAACCATCGATAAAAGATTATTTTTAATTTTTTTGAACTACTGTGCGAAATATGAAGTATGTAAGTTTATTGGTTAAATTAAATGATTTTCATTAAATTTCAGAATTAGAGCAATTTTGTATTGGTAATATTTATTTTTGTGTTCAAATAATGTCTTTCAAAATTATTAAAAACAATAAATTTAATAACAATCTAATTTGATTAAAAATTTCATTTTAAAGAATACTAAATTTACGACAGCAAAATAATATAAGATTTGCGCTCTTTTTGGGATGGGGAGCTCTTTTTCATAAGCCGGAATATTGTCTACCACGGAAAATTTTCTCAGTCCCGATCGATTCCGCCTTAGACAGAGTTTATTGTATATGTATTTTATGATTGTGTTAGAAAATGACGAGTTTAGTTTGATACCGGCTTCTAAATTCCTGATTTATAATAGAGTTACTCTCACATAAAATGTCAGAGGAATAGATAAAGAAATTATGAGAAATATGAGACAAAATCAATTCAATTTTTTTTCACCCTTAGAGTTTCGATTTACTTGCAACATGTACGTATTGTTCTTAGCTTCATCAGCCACAAACTGGTATAACATGCAATAAAAATTAAAATATATATGCTAAATATTAAGCGATTAAAAATTTAATCTACTTACATCGAAATGTTATTTTAAAATGAAATCTAGCTGTTTATTTAAATTAATCTAAGTTATTTTGATTTCGAAGATTTAAAACACGGCAAAAATAATTTTCTCATTTCGAAATTGATTAATTTAAATAATGAGAATAAACGAAATGCTTTCGCAACGTTAATTCAAAAAAAAAAAAAAAAAAAGGCAGATATTAAATTTTCATGGCTGTTTTAATTCTCACGGAACAATGACAAAGATTAAATTTTTAAAACTACGAATGAAGTCGGAAAATCTAACGAATTAAAATTTTCTTAACTTTTCGCTTTCCCACTTGAAAAAATCGAATTGTGGAAATCAGAAATGTGTGGATATAATTTAGAATTTCATTTAGAACTCTTTGTGATGTTTTAATCCATCCACGAAGACTTACTTTCGATCAACAATTAATAGAACTTTTAATGTATGATTGCATTATAAAATATGTTCTTAATTCTTTTAATTGCAAATTATACCTCTATGTATCTATTTTAAGTGAATCATGTAATAGGTTTTCTTTCCACAAATGAACTTTTTTCAACATTTCCAACTTACACTAGATTAATTTTAACACAATTATTCTAATTGCTAAATAAATCATATCAGATGTAAATTTCCAACTGGGCGAAAAATGTCCGGACCTGGATTCGTACCAGCGATCTTTTGTCTGGAGCCACCAATGCTCTACCATCTAAGCTAGGAGAACAAGTTCCACCAGATTCGTCTGGGATAGCTCAGATAGTAGAGCACTGGCGGCTTCAGCCAAGAGATCCCTGGTTCGAATCCTGGTCCTGACATTTTTCGCCCAGTTGGAAATTTACATCTGATATTTCTAACTTACAAGGAACCACTTTAGGTGTTGCTCGCATCTAGTATTGAAACCTGGTGCATTTTAAAGCTCTATATGAGGAAGTTTGGGAATCGATACAATTTTTTTTTGTTAAAATAATATTTTTTGATTTTACAGCAGATTAACTTTCTGAAAATGCAATTTTCTAGACCACTTTTCGGGCTTTTAACGTAAGTTAAAAAAAAATATAAATATAAATTAGTCAATAATAACTATAAAATGTTGAAAAAAGTTTTAAAATTCCTTCAAGAACCTACGAATTTGATTTACAAAAAATACAATATTATATTCACATATTTGTCGGGGAAAGATGGGGGTCTTTTTCGTCCCGTACAGTTTTTCCGGCAACCCTAGCTCAGTATTTTCGCTACGTACCGTGTTGTAATGATTTGGACATAAACCTATTACAGGTATAAAGCTAGTGAAAATTTTGAAGTGCATATCTAGCGACTTAACTCTATTTTGGTGTAAAATTAACAAATAAAAATCCAATAATAAAAAATTATAAATAAAAAAAAAAATATATAAAATATGATTTTAACAAAGAATTTTTATAGGTTCTCTAACTTTTATGCATAGGGCTACAAAATGCACCAGGTCTCGATTCTAGGTGCGAGCAACACCTAAAGTGGTTCCCTTGTTAGTTGAAAGGTGATTATGCGTGACACTTGAAAAGTGTGTTTGATATCAGGTTTGTTTGGGTTAGTATAGCATGTCTACTAATAAAAATGGAATATACAGCTGTTAAACTTTGTATACAGGGAGACATGAAAAAAATTGCATTACATTATGGTCGGTAAGAAAAAAATCGCTTGCTTTGCATTTTAACCCTTTATCTACTGCAATTTTTTTCATGTAATTTTTTTTCAGTTAGTACAATGAAAATTAAAAAGGATATACTTTAAAAAAAATACTCACCCGTGGGAAATTTAATTCGTTAGAGGTAATTAATTAAAGTGGGTAATTTAAAGTACCGTTAGTACACTATGCCTAAAATATTCTCGTAACAGAAAATACACATGGTTTTTCAATTAAAGTTTAAACTCATAAAAATGCTAAATTACAAGAAGACACTCGCAATTTAACAATAAAAAATATTAAACAGACATAGTTTTATTTTGCACAAGAAAAATGAGTAAAAATTGAAATTTGATAGCGTAAAAAAAAAAAAAAAAAAAAAAAAAAAAAAAAAAAAAATCGATCTTGTTACCAGTCCTTTAGTTATGCGACACCTATACTCCAAGGTCAACATGTTCTCCCGCATCTCCAAACATGCAATGTATGAATTTACATATGCCATTTCTAGCATAGCAAAAAACAGCTGGTGCCACAATTTTCTCGATTCCTTATTTAAAAAAAATAATAATAGAACAGAAATGAAATAACAGGAAAATCATTACTACACTAGAATTTAGTAATTACATTATAAAGCAGATAAAAACAATGGATAAAGAGTACATAAAGTAAAGAAGAAGTTAGGGTGAAGAAGATGGGTGTTTTTTACAAGTGTACTAGCGGTACTTATAAAATACCACTGAGTAATTCAACTGTTTAATCAAATACATACACCGTTCATCTAAAATAGCTGGTCAGATTGTATTCTGATATCATAATGAACACGTAAAAAAATTCCAACACTTATCTTATATTCTTTATTATAGTTGCAGCGATAAAAAGACGAGCGTGGCAATCTATACAAAATGTCGGCACAAAACACATCGACTGTTTCAAAGATACTCTCCTTCCTCGCTAAAATAACAAACCTAGAACTACTGCTGCCATGTATCCTGATAAAGTGGAGTTAAAAGTGTGTTTTTGCAAACTACCATTAGAATATTAGTAATATTCACTATGGGATGAAATTTTAAAATGAGTGATACTTATAAGTACCATCAGTAGATAAAGGGTTAACGATAATACACTATTTCAAACATAATGAAAGTAGTACGTATTTGTGAGATCTTTTACAATTTTGATGATGTTACACTATTTAAAGCGTGATGAATTTGATACACATTACCGAGGTTCACGGCAAAATTCTTATTGTTGAATATAATATGCATAATTTATAGCTGTATCACAGTCGTCCACCGAACATTTCCCCCAACAGTATATTTTACTCAGCAAAAGTTGCTTGACCTTGATGAAGGAGAGAATTTTGCTGGCTATTCTTGCTCGCCGAACTTTTCCGTTATCGCACGGAAAAAGTTGGATAGTCACTCAGCAATGGATCAACTCAGCCAATAGGAGCGAAAATAGGAAGAAAGGATTTATATGAATGGATAGCAGGAAGATGTGCAAACGTATCATGTAGCCTTTGTTGATCAACACATAATATACGTTAACGCTATAACCCTACAAAACGTTTGAAGAACATTTTACCGAAAGTACAACAAGCTGGATGAACATGTTTCGTAAAATGTTGGGGGAAATGTTTGTTGTTTATCGTTCTCCGTCTGATACGGCTATTACTGAGCATCATATCACTTGCAGAGACACAAACTAATTCGGTAACAGAACTTGACTTTGAGCGATAATTACTGGTAATTTGCTTTCGGTTATGGGATGCGTTTTTTAAATTTAACTAAATGTCTGCATATTACGTGGTGTGTAATTAGTCTATAGGGAACACCGGGGCGGTACTTAAGGTTTGAAGTAAAGTTTTAGGTATAAGATACTAAAAAAAAGAATTATCTTATATTACAAACAATTTCTTTATACATTTTAAAATAAACTTTAGTATACAACGTTGTAAATAAAGTTAAGATATAATTAAAAAAAAATTTAAAAATAAAAGTAACTCAATCAACCCCATTCTGTCCCATGAATGTGGTACAAAGTTTTTTGGAATATTAAATATTATTTATTTTATTTAAAGAGTTTTGAAGTTCACATGTTAGTTCTGAATGTAGTATTTTTTTTTTTTTTTTTGATTTTATGGCCAGTAACTTTAATCAATTAAGAATGATATTAGACTCAGACAGGAGAGGGTAAGAGCTTATTTTTCTTCTTTTTTTTTACATTTTAAGACCAGTTTGGTTCAAAAAAAAAAAAAAAAAAAACTCCTTATTTTGAAGAATAAAATTGTGTTTATTCTCCACAAATTTACAAAGTAGTAAGTTATACACTGCTTGTGGCTAGCAAAATTCACATATGAATATTACATAAGAATATTAGTATCCCCTTCCGCCCAATCCCGTTCTGACCCGCCCTTTAAAATTTGAAAAAAGTCACGTGACTACCGTTAACCATTCATGTTTCGATCATTGTGTCATGGAAAAACATATTTAAAAACGTAATTAATTCAATGGAATTAAAGTTAATCGGTGTAAAAATACGGAAAGAAGTCTTCCCTTGCTTCGAAAATTTCCAAATATTACAGTAAGACACACAATTTATAGCTAAAAGTTCCCAAAGTCAGTTAATGAATTCCAACAATCAGACATACGCTGCCCATCAACGTCCTGCATGCAACTGAGGCGCGTGAAGTTTTGCCGTGCTACTCTAGCGCCACTGGCCGGAAATAAATGCTGCATCCCGTTCAACCCCGGTACCTCATTCCGCCCCGGTCTCCCCTATCTGATTTGCAGGGCTGCTCAAAAATATTCGCAAGAATCGCTGTCTATGAACGTAAATTGAGTAATTGTTGTTTTTAATCAAGTTATGCAGTTTCCTTTAAAATATATACAACTAGCAAACCCCGCGGCTTTGCTCGCGTAATATTTGAAATATGTGATATTTATCTGTCTAATTTTTATTAATAGGTACTAACTAAATTTTTACTTATTACTTTTAAGAATAATTCAAAAATTACTATTTAAATCACAGTTTGATTAAACATCATTATTACACTGCATTAGGCAGAAATGAGAATTAAATTAATAAAACTAAATAAATGATAATTTAGAAAATATTTTGAAACATTTATGCTCATTTAATACGCTCATTTCAGTATTCATTTGAAGTTTTTAATTTTTTAGAAACCATCTTCTTACATCTTAAAATTAACTATCATGTCAAATTCCAAGTCCTACCATCTCTCTCAACAGAAAGGGCTATGTTGAATTAGGAACTATCACCATTAATTTGCCAACATTAATTTTGAAATCGGTTTGTTATTTTTAATATTCCACAGAAACGTAATTTAGAAAGCTTTTAAAGGCCTTTTATAGAACGTTTGTTGTTTCTGTAAACCCCAGGTGGTAGAATCATCGGCCTGTGTGGGATCAGCGACTATTACTATTGAATCACAACTATTACTTTTATAATCGGTTTATATTCCCTGAAATTGCATAGATATCGTAATTTAGGACTTTTTTAGAATGCTTTTCAGACCTCCCCTTCGCTTCACCCCTTTTTAATTCGAATTTATTTTCGACAGTCCTTCGAGGGCATTATATTTTATAAGTAACTACCATGCCATATTTAAAGTTTCTAGCCTTTTCAGTATCACAGAAATTTAGAAAGATTTTAGCTCCTGCAACCCTCTGGTGGTAGTGGCACAGATATAAAATATAGCTCAAGTTTGAGCAGGGTCTAACACCAACAAATTGTTATCATTATTTTTTTAATCGGTTTAGTATTTGATAAGATTGCACAAAAATTGTAATTTATAACGCTTTTCGCTTACTTCATCTTTTTAAATTTGGATTTTTTTCTTTCGACTGTTCTTAGAAAGCAGTTGCATCTTGTAATTAAATACCGTGCCATACTTCAAAGTGTTAGACCACTCAGTTGTGCGAAAAACGCAAATTAGAACATGTTTTGCTTTTGCAACCCTCAGATGGTAGTGACAGCAACATAAAATATAACCTATGTTATAGCAGGGACTATCACAATTGATTTGCAACCATTACTTTTGAAATAGCTTTGGTATTTCTTGAGAATGAGTATAAATCGCAATTTAGAACGTTTTTAGAACGTTTTTCGCGCATTTTCACCCCTTTTTAAATTTCTAATTTTTTCGAAACTGTTCTTGAAGATCATTTATATCTAATAAATATGTACCTTGCCTAATTTTAAGTTGCTAGCCCGTACCGATCACAAAAATCGAAATTTGGAAAGCTTTTTTGCTTCTGCAACGTGTAGGTGATAGTGATACCTACATAAAATAGCGTGTATGTTAGAGCAGAGTCTGTCAGCATCAATGTCCTACCATTTCTTTTGAAATCAGTTTGATTCTTTCAGAGATATCGCTGACAAATCGGCATCTATAACGTTTTTAGAACGCTTTTCGCCCATTTTGCTCCTGTATCTCCTCTGGGGTAGTGGAAACAGATATAAAATATAGCCTAACTTGGAGTTAGATCTCAGCATAATTTTTACACCATTATATTTGAAATCGGTTCAGTACTTCCTAAAATTGCACAGAAATCGCAATTTAGAACGTTTTTTAGAACGCTTTTTGCGCATTTTGACTCCCTTTTAAATTTCGATTTTTTAAGGAAATGTCCTTAGAGATCATTGATATCTTATAACTAACTACCATTCCAAATTTCACGATTCTAGGCCCTTCCGTAACGCAAAAGCCGCAATTTAGAACGTTTTTTGCTCCTGCACTCCCTTTGGGGTAGTGGCACCGACATAAAACATCGCCTATGTTGGAGCAAGGGTTTTCACCATCATTTTGACGCCATTGTTTTTTAGATCGGTTTAATATTTCATAAGATTGTGTAGAAACCACCATTAGAACGTTTTTTAGAACGCTTTTCGCGCATTTTCACTCCTTTTAAATTTCGAATTGTTTAAGAACTGTTATTAGAAATCCTTTATATCTAATAAGTAGCTATTATTTCAAATTTCATATTTCTAGGCCCTTCGGTAACGCAAAAATTGGATTTTTAGAACGTTTTTTGCTCCTGCACCCCCTTTGGAGTAGTGGCACCGACATAAAACATAGCCTATGTTGGAGCAAGGGTTGTAACCGTCATTTTGACACCCTTATTTTGACGCCATTATTTTTTAAATCGGTTTGGTATTTCCTGAGATTGTGTAGAAACCACCATTTAGAACGTTTTTTAGAACGATTTTCGCGCATTTTCACCCCCTTTCAAATTTCGAATTGCTTAAGAACTGTTCTTAGAAATCCTTTATATCTAATAAGTAGCTAATATTTCAAATTTCATATTTCTAGGCCCTTCAGTAACACATAAATTGCATTTTTAGAACGTTTTTTACTCCTGCACCCCCTTTGGGGTAGTGACACCGACATAAAACATAGCCTATCTTGGAGCAAGCGTTGTCACCGTCATTTTGACACCAATACTTTTTAAATCGGTTTGGTATTTCCTGAGATTGTGTAGCAACTACCATTTAGAACGTTTTTTAGAACACTTTTTGTGCATTTTCAACCCTTTTAAATTTCGAATTGTTTA
This sequence comes from Maratus speciosus, assembly GCA_963932465.1. Taxonomy (NCBI): domain Eukaryota; kingdom Metazoa; phylum Arthropoda; class Arachnida; order Araneae; family Salticidae; genus Maratus; species Maratus speciosus. Next base: position 295,725,290 of record OZ010791.1, read on the forward strand.
AGAACTGTTCTTAGACATCATTTATATCTTATAAGTAACTAATATTCAAAATTTCATATTTCTAAGCCCTTCAGTAACGCTAAAATCGCATTTTTAGAACGTTTTTTGCTCCTACACCCCATTTGGGGTAGTGGCACCGACATAAGATATAGCCTATGTTCTAAGTTGGACTAACACCATCATTTTGATACCATTACTTTTGGAATCGGTTTGGTAGTTTCAGAGCTTATCTCCGACAAATAAACAATTTTTTCCTCTTTATAATAGGAGTATAGATTATACCAATATATGTTTGCAGAATATAAATAAATTCGTTCTAAGCAAATAACTGAACGGTTGCCGTCAATTAGTTGTAATCGCTGGGTATACGTTTTTAGTTCTGTTCTGCTTTTTATATATATATATATATATTTTAACGGAATTAAAGTTTGCCTTAATATCTGCCTTTTATAAAATTTTGTTGATAATATAGAAGGGGCTGTACAATAGAATTCTATTACATTTCCATTTACTGGCGGAAATTTCCACAGGTAAATTCTGAACTTTGTTATGCACTTTCCAACTGAACTAAATTTCAGCATTTATTTTAAATATATGTGCAAATCTTTAGATAAAATATAGTGCTGGAACAAAAAATTCAACTACGGGCGATAACTTTTAAAATTCGGTTTTTAAATGAGTACATAACGCGTTTTCTAAATTGTTTTCTTAGATATCTTTTTACATTTTTAGTAAATGTTAAATGGCCATATTTGATAACTGATCTTGTATTTAAAGTTGTCAGAACTTACAACTTTATATATTTTTATGCGTTATCTTTTTTTCTTAAGCGTCATGAATTTATCAATTTTAAAAAATGTAATTAGTTTTTTACATAAAAAAATGTGTGAATTGCACCAACTACTTGACATACGTCCCCAAGTTTCAACGAAAGTCTGATGCATTTGGCAACCTTAGATATGTGGGTATTATTTAAATAAAATATAGAAACATTATTTTTAAAACAAATTAATCCTACTGTTATCAAAGCTAACATTATACCACATGTAAATAATTTTGAAATTAAACATTTAGCATTAGATGTCAAAATGAATTTTCTCGTTCCGATATTGGAACAAAATGCTTTTGCAATTTTTTTACTTTTTGGTTCAAAGAAAGAAAAACAGGTATTAAATTTTTATGGCTGTTTTAATTCCCACGAAACAATGGCAAAGATTATATTTTTTACACGGCAAATGAAGTCTGATAATAAAACGAATTACATCTTATCACTTTTGATTTTTCCACTTGAAAAAAAAAATGAATCTTGGAAAACAAAAATTTGTGAATATAATTTAGAATTTCATTTTAACTTTTTCCGATGTTTTAATCCATCCACGAATACGTACTATAGACCAAAAATTTTATAGAATCATTAATAGCATTAACAAAGATTTTTTTGACTTCAATTTATTCCTTGATATATATTATATATATGTGTGTGTATACACGTGTTTGTGTATGTGTGTTTCGTGCGTCCATATAAAAATTGTCATAGTTTATATAAAAAAATCAAAATTGAATCAATCTTAAAATTTGGTTAAATCAATTATGTAGTTAATTATTTCTTGTCAGTTATTGTTGCATTGTTTGTTATTGTTGTCATCGTTTAGTTATATGAAAATGTTGCTTTAAAATAAATTCAGCAACGCGGAGGTTAATTATATATATAAGCATTCTAAATAATATAAATTATTTTGAATTTAAATAAAAGTATTTTAAAAGTATATTAGTATTTTATTGCATTGAAAAATAAGAGTATTTTAAAGTCAGCACAAGTTAAATGAGAAACAAATATAAAAATTTTATGTATCATATATAGTTTAAATTTTACATTTTATCCGTGATTATATATATATATATATATATATATATATATAAGCATGATAACGATCGAGAATTATTTTGAATTCAAAGATGTCAAAAATTAAATTAAAATTTCTCGTTCTGAAATTGATTAATTCAATAAAGATAATAAATGAAATAGTTTATGCAATGTTAGTTCAAAGAAAAAGGGCAGCAATTAAATTGTCATGACCGTTTAAATTTTCACGGGAGAATCTCAAAGATTAAAATTTTCCAAACGGAAAATGAAGTCGGAAAATGAAACAAATTAAAATTTTCTCAACCTTACCTCTTTACCACATAAAAATTTGAATAGTAGAAAGCAAAAGTGTGTAGATACAATTTAGAATTTCCTTTAAATTTTCCTCTGATGTTTTAATTCATTCATGAACACTTGCTTAGACCAAACTACTAAAGCTATTTTAAATAACCAATTGCATTAGCAAAGTTGTTTGAATATTTTTCAGTTCAATTTATTCCCTAAATCTTTTAAGTGAATCAGGTGATTGGCCTTTTTGTAGAAATAAACTTTTTTTCATTCAGCCTTTTTTTTCTTTACTGTGACAACACTTATTTTGTTTTTAAGAAAGCATATCTCATCCAAAAACGTGCTAGTTTGGTATTAAAATTATAATTTATTTTTAATCAAAGATTTAACAGAAGGCATTAATTTTTAATTTGATTTGAAATTTATTTTTTTATGATGGTGAATATATGTAATGCTACATTACTTTAAACAAAATTAAGATATAAAATTTTCCTGGCTGCTCAAATTCCCATGAAAAATACTAAAGATTAAAGATTTTAAACGGTATATAAAGTCAGAAATGAAAATAAAATACTACTGATTTCTCAACTTCAAAAAACAGAAACGTGAAATGAAAAATCTTACAATATCATTTAAACTTCATCTGATGTTTAAAAACGAAGAGATCTGATGTTGCGGCGCGAAAACTTACTGCCGACCAACATATAAATAACACCTTTAATAGCTGATTGCATTAGGAGAGAATATTTATATATATATGTGTGTATTTTTTCTCTTTAAGATATTTTCGTATCTACACTTCTTATTTGAAGCATATAATGGAAGCCGTAGAAAAAAAAAAAAAAACCCTTATGTATCTGCACAAAACTCATTTTCTAACGACAGTGGCATATCTCATTCAAAAATCTTCGTGTTTTTATTTTAAAATAATTATTTGAATAAGATTTAAAATTAATTTTTATTGTTTTATATTTAAGTGCTTTATTAAAACGATCAGTTTTTACAACTGGTTATTATTTAAGCTAATATTTAGATTTTTCCAATTAGTAGAATTTTGTAGGAGTAGTAATTCATATACTTCAGAATCAGAATACAATTTTTAAAAAAACTTCCTTTTTTTCTTTAAGAAGATTTCTACTTTCTGGATCAGAATTCGTCACAGTGCCAATACCAAAAATTTTTAATAAAATACGAAATATTTCATTTTTGAGAATTTTGTGCAGCTGAAAGGAGATGAGCTAATCGTCAACTACTCTTATGGGGACTGGGACGTCTGCGATAACAACGAAGTTAGAAATTCAGACTATTCTTTTAACCCTTTATGTACTGAATTATGAATTCATGAAAATTATATCTTCTAAAGCCTTTTTCGTGAATTGTTTAAACTACACTGTTAAAAATTTGGTACAACGTTGAACCAATTTTTGGTGCTGCAGTAGCTGCCACCATAAGATGGTGAAACATTGTACCAACATTTGGTTCTAAGGATGAACCATAAGTTGGTGAAACCTTGAACCATATATTGGTGAAATTTTGAAGCATAAATTGATGCAACGTTGAACCATAAATTGGTTAAATTTTGAACCATAAATTGGTGAAATGTTGAACCATAAATCGGTGGAATGTTAATGAAGCAATAATTTTTGTCCTCCCCTCCTCCACTTTCATAGGTAAATATTTTTTTTTTTTTTTTAAGATATTCTGTTTTAATATAATTTAAGGCGAAATATTTACGGTATCTCCATTTTTTTTAAAGATAACTTTCAAGATCAGAAACTAAGTTTATTTAGCAAATTTTAATACAGTTTAGTTATACGAGTTATTTTATATATCTTACACTATAATTTACATATTAAAATACATAAGAAAGGCTACGATGATGTTATGGGGCTTTATATATACAGTGAGCAAAAAAAGTATTTGCGAACCAGGTAAATTTGTTGTAGCGTATGTATAAATAAATAAAAAGCAACTAAGAATTAAAAATACCAACACTTTTACAAAACAACAAAACATATTTAATATCTGACTTAATAATTATATTTAAAATATGAAAACAGAAAAAAGTAGCATTTGTACTGCCAAAAAAATATTTGCACACTAGCAATAAAAATAGAACTAGAGGAATTATTTATAAGTTAAAAACAGTGCTAATATTTAGTATGTATACCCTTTGCTTCAATTACAGTTTGTAATCGTCTGGGCATTGATTCTATTAATTTGTGACATGTTTCACTGCTGATTTGTAGTCATTCTTCCCTTAGAGATTGATTAAGATCTGATTTGTTAGAAATTTTCTTTTTCCTTATTTTCACATCCAAAATATCCCATAAATTTTCAATCGGATTGAGGTCTGATGATTGTGGTGGCGTTTTCAATTGATTTTTTACATTATAAAGCAACCATAACCTCGTAATATATGCAGTGTGTTTCGGATCGTTATCCTGTTGAAATTAATATGAATTAGGAATTCCTAATTTCAGAGCACTATTAGATAAATGATCTCGCAATATATTAATATATTATTTAGCATTCATATTGCCTTCAATAAAGATCATTTCGCCAACTCCGTTAAAAGACATGCATCCCCAAATCATTACATGACCACCGCCGTGTTTTACAGTTGGTTTCAAGTTTTTAATTCGAAGAGAAGTATTTGGCTTTCGCCATACAGTTTTCTTACCATCTGAGCCAAAAATATTGATCTTGCTTTCATTTGAAAAAAATAACAGTTTTCCAAAACTCTAGTGGTTTGCTGACATAAGCTTTTGCAAATTCAAGTCTTTTCACCCGCGACATCAACAGCCAATTCTCGAGCACTTAGAAAAGGGTCTTTTGAAGATTCTTTTATGATGGCTCTCCTTTGCCTGGTACTTAGCTTTCTTGGACGCCCAGCTTGCGGCTTATTTATTGTCGAACCAGTTTCTTTTTCCTTCTTAATTACATAACTAACACTAGAAAAGTTTAGATTTAATTTTTTACCTATTCCTCGGTAACTTAATCCAGAATTGTGAAGAAATATAATCTTCTCACGGTTAGAAACAGACAGTTCACACGTTTTCGGCGCCATTAGAACAAAAACTCCCCAGAATCCCTGCTCCAGTTAATATATTACGTGACTTTAAAGTGTGAGGCTAATGTACTGCGGGACTGATATGCTAAACATTTGCATAATGTTCACATTTAATGCCTTTTTTAACAGTCAGTGCTTCTTGTGCAAATACTTTTTAGGTATGAGAAAATATAAATTTATTTTTTAAAATGTGTAATATTACTGTTTAAGGAAAATGGGTAGTTATTTTTATTTTCTTCTTGTTTAAATAAATAAATAATTAAGAGAATAGTATCAAATTTGCTTTCTATGGTTACTTATGCAAAAAAAAGTCTGCGTGCAAATACTTTTTTTGCTCTCTGTATATATATAAACTTATCAAATTGGGGTAGTTGAAATGTATTATAATTTGCTAAATAGACATATAAAATTGATTTTATATGACGCGTGGAAGCAATCTTTAAACAAAAATCAATCAGAGAAAGAGTAAATATAAATCCTAAATTTCATTAAAACAATGAAAGCATCTAAAAAAAAAAAAAAAAAAAAAAAAAAAAAAAACCTTATGCCAGACGGTGGTGGGGGCAAAAAGCATTGCTTATCAACTCGCATCTTTTTTTTTTAATAAGTTCTAAGCGTGATCTAAATATTAAGAATGTGTAAATTTTTTTAATGGTGATTTGTAATTGTTTTATTAAATGTGAACAACAACATGGAGTCTAATTTTTTTTAATTCTACGGAATATGTATATAATTTTCTTTTAAACATATTCCTTAATTATTTTTATTAATGGAACGGTACGATAAGCCATATTTAATTTTAATTTTTTATTACCATATACATTCTATTTTATAAATATAAGCTAAATATATTTTATATATTTTATAAGAAAAGATTGATCTAGGAAATAGAAAAAAAAATGTACTGTATGTACTGTTCTCCATTGCTTGAAAAACATTTTTAATGTAAAAAGTAGTTATTAATCTCTTTAATAAATATTTAATCCAACATTATATAAATAAAATACAAATATAAACTTAAAATATACTAAAGCAGTTTTATACATAAACTTTATATCGAGATAAACAACATTTTATTTAAATGCTTAAATATCACGTTTCCTTTTTTAGTGCCAATAGTTTACTTGTATCATAAACTTAGAAAATGCGTTTGCATAGTAGGAAATTTAATAACTGGTACAAAATGTCTCTAATTAAATGCTTTGATATTATTCAATCTAAAAAAATTAAAATAATAAACCGTACATACAATTTAAAAAATTCATATACCAATTTAAAAAACAGTAAAAATAATAATTAGTACTTTTTAATTATACTGTTAACCAAAAATATAAACTTCAATATATTAATAAATGCAGTATTAGATTTACCAACGGGTCAAAAATCCTACCATAAGATTTAATAAATAATTTTGTTGTCTAATTTAGAAATTAGGTAGATACTAAATGAATCTGAAATATTGGGAATGAAGATTTAGGACTTTAAATAATAATTTAAAACATTAGTAATAAAAAGAAAATCTTTCAAAAGTTTCATCTCTTAATTTAAAACCTGTAACATGCATAAAGAAATTTTCCCAGTATTATTATGCTATTTTTCGATCTGAAACCTTTTCTTGTTATCAGAATCATTGAATATCATGTCTTACTCCAAAATATTAATAATTATAAATACTAATTCATTTACTGTTAGTGTTTATAATCAGGAAATTGTAAAGAACCCAAAAATTCCAATATAAATAGAATCTCAAATCACTGAAAATTAATGTTTACACCTACTACTATGAATGAATCCATGAATCAACATATCTCGGTGTCAGCATTTTAAAACTAAGATAGTACTTTACGTTTTGTTTTTGCTTTCGAGCTCTGACGAATTAAAATACTTCACATCTCACTATTGAATTGGAGGAATGAAACGTTTAAGCTCATTTAATTTATTTACTTTTTTTTAATTCAAAAAGACAGAACGTATGAAGTCGTGATTATCTTTTGCTTTTTCAAACCGTTACATAAAGAACGAATATAACAGACAATTGCTTGTGAATTCAGGAAAACTAAATCAATCTTTTTGTATAAAACATGAAAACTATTTAACTCTTATTCATAAAATACGTTATATGAGAGATTAAAATTAAATAAGACTTACCTTTAATTCTGGAAATAACCCCTTTTATATCCGTTTTGTTGAACCATTCAATGGCGGTCGAAATGCAGTCTTTTCGCTTATCTTATAATGACACCGAAAAGAAAGCCACGCGCTGTTCTGATTGGCTGATAAGTAGTTCTAATTCTTTATTCAACTTACTACCAAAATGTGGTGTAATTCAGCATAACGTCCAAGGTTACACCATGAAATGGAGTTTTTGAAAATTAAGAAGTGCCATATTTTGGTAATTCTCATTATTTTACTCCATTTATTGGTTCAACGTTAAGCCGAAATTTTTAACAGTGATACATTAGAAGATTTACATAATTGTTTAATAAATTTGAGAAAGATTTAAAAAAAATTGAAGGATTTAGAAGGATTAATTAAATTTGAATTTTCAGGGATTTTGTGCAACATTTATTACCCCACTCAAATCTTTTATTTTAAATATTTTTCTTAGTTTTTTGTAGAATTAGGAAATGTACAAACATATTGTTCTTACAATAGAAATATAGAAGTATTTCCGAATTGAAAAATCCCCCCCCCCCCTCTTCCAAGAACGCGAAGAACGCTGAAAAGATGCAAAGGAAAAAGAAATCATCCTTTTAAAAATATTTTTATTTTGTGTAACCAATAATTCTTTTGGAACAAAGTAAAGTAATGTATCTACAACTGATTCTAAACTGTATTACAACTAATAGATGTATTAAATGAATTTTATAACAAGTTATTTTAATGGTACGTATAAATACCGTCAGCAGATAAAGGATTAAAACCTATCTCGTTCAAATATGCATTATTATGATTATTTTATTCTAGTTTAGTAACAATTTAAAAAATATTTTAAGATAAAAAAATAAGAGATAAATTTAAAATAACAATGAAAGCAAACATATTTTTTCCTCGTGAAAGTTTTAAGGTATTCAATTTGGTACACTTTTTTAAAAATGTAATCAAAATCTTACCTTGAAATCTTGCGTCTTGATCAAAAAGTACTTGATTTTGTATACCGAACCTATTTACATGTTCTCAAGAAATTAAAAAAAAAAAAAATGATACATTTCACTTATTAAAAATTTGTATATTTCTGTCATACATATACCTCATTTAAAAAAATAGTCTAACGTTTAAAAATAAACAAAATGGGTTCACTAGAGACAGTAACATTTACTCTAAGGTACCTGTACCCAATATGGACACCCTAAGGAAAATTGATTTTTTTAACCCCCGTGTACACGTCATAGGACTCCAAAAATATATGACCTCTATCCCTGGAGTGTTGACTATCATTATTAAAATTAGCGACCTTGTCATTATTCTGGTTTAATTTTAATGATAAAAAAAATGTTTACAAGTGTCCATACAAGGAACCACCTGTTCCTATTATGGACATGCATGTGACTATCAGGGACAGGTGGCTCCTTATTGACCTACTGCACAAGGTGTATGGAAGAACCACTCTTCCAAGGGATTTTAGAGGAGAGGGGATAAAAGAAATATATCTTAAAGTATTGCGGGGGAGGGGGGCATAGTAAATATCTTCAGAACATGTACTTTAGAAAGGGGAGAGTTGTCATTTTTGGCTGTGGCTCTTCGAAGACCCATGCAAATCAGTTACTACAAAATATTATGAAATAATATAATTGTTTTTTTTAGCTTTATTGCATCTGTCCGCAGAATTTACATCTGTTATTACTCAGTCATCACAGGATGGACAAATAAAAACTTCTTCATCATGGGCGGTAAGTCTCACACAGTCCTCATGGACATATCTGCCGCATGTGATGCATAGCCGCATGTCTGCAACAGCATCAATATTACATAAAAAGCAGTACGAGCATTCCTTTGGTGAGGAAGTCGTACCGCTGGTACCTGCGATTTCGCCAACATCTACCGTACTGAGGGGAGGCTTCTTTTGATTTTTCTCCAAGGTCTTTTTGGAAGATTTTTTTCTTGGAGGAGGTTTCTTGGAGAATTGGAGGATACAGCAAGTCAATCTGAGGATTCACTTGCGGTATTTCCAATGTGGGCGTAGCGTGTCAATATTAGGAATCGGGAATAGTTTTAGTAAATCTTGTAATAAATAAACAAAGAAAACATTTTTAAGCAATATATGCAATAGCAATCAAAAATATGTTTTATCAGCTTTCTAAAATACCCCACTTTTCAATATTTAAAGTAATTTTACCGTATCTAATAAGAATTTAAGCTTACCTGTAATTACGATTAGCAAACTAGGAAACAACAATTTTCCTTCCAAATGGCAAACAACGCGCTTTTTAGCACTTTCCAAGTTTAATTATATTTTCAACTGTTTTTCTTCACGGACACGTAGCGGCATCTCTCGATCAAAATTGTTACTTTTAAAGATATTAGGGGTGTCTATATAGAGAGCAATGTCCATATTGGGTACAAGTACCTTATCAGATTATAAAATTAGAGAGATGTACTTGGAACAGTTTTAACTCACTCAAAGTGTATCATTACATGAAAAAATCTCATTGAGAAAACTACAAAAACACTTGTCATTTGAATAAGATTTAAATGTTTGTTTACATTTTTAAACTGGTAATAATCAATGTCAAAGAGTTAAAAAGTACCTATTTGGAATCTGCTCTATTTTTTAAAAAACAATTTTTAAAGATCGATTTTTTGAAGTCCACCCCCCCTCCCCCCCTTAAAGGATTGATAAACTTGTTGTAAAGACATGTATCTGGAAGAAGATTTAGGATAAAAATAAATGAGACTATCTCTATGTATTAAGAATTTCACGAACAAACAATTTATAATTTTGTCCTTTCAGTCTTGTGTACCTTACATGTGTCCACATTGATTTTTGTCAAATAATTAAACGCTTTAGTGCGCAGCTTTGCATACCTGCACACAACAGTCTTTTCAATTTAATATATTTTTTTTATTCGTATATACCTAATTCACATGAGAAAATTAAAATAGCAATATTTGCTCTAATTAATAACAGGTATTCCGTATTTAAATAAAGCGAAATTAACCATTGAAACTTTCTGGTGAAAAGTCAGATTTTCAGAACTACGTTATTTCTAGCACGTCTTCTACCATGGAATTTAAAGGGTTAAAGTTTAAGTTTCATGAAATACATAATTATATATAATAAGGTATTTAGGGACATACTTCATAAAATATTCACTAATTTGCAATATTTTAGTGTAAAACAGCCACACGACAGTAGTTTTTACTTGTATTACAGATGCGCAACAGAAGAAAAGATTGACGTATTATATGAAAAATGTATCTGTGATTTTTTTCATTATTTTTCCTGTGTAATAAACCTTTCAGAGAATCATATATATATTTTTCAAAGCAAAAAGAAAAAAAAAAAACGCATTTAAGGGTTACGAATTTCACGAACAAACAATTTACAATTTTCTCCTTTCATTCTTGTGTACCTTGCATGTGTCCACATTGGTTTTTGTAAAATCATTTAAAATATGATTAAGAATATACATAAAAATATTTGTTTAAATATATATTTTCATGTATATGTACACAACTATCATAATTAACGTCAGATGGCGGTAAAAGACAGGGCTTTTTTATTTATAAATCGATTAATTAATAAAGAAAATAGATGAATTACTCATTTAATTTCTCAGCAAAGAAAAAAAGCTAATATTAAAATTTCATGGATCATTAAACACACCTCAAAATATGGGAAATTCTGAAATTCTTAACGGCAAATAAGATAACCGAAGGAAATGAATTTAAAATTCTCGTTCCTTTTCATTTTTCCACTTCAAGAGTCCCATCATTTTCATGAAAAATATATGGAATACATTTAAATTATTTCTTACAATTTTTTGAAATATTTTATTTTAGTTACGGAGACTAACTATCATTGAACATAGTAACTGCACATTTAATAAAAAAAATAATCTTTGTTAATGATTTTCGCTGCAAGTTAATTTTTATCTATCTCTGTTACCTGAATCAAGAAATGATGATTTTTGTAGAAATTATCAATTCTTGTTTGCACACTCTCCAAGAAAGAAAAATGTGAATGAACAGTTTCCTTTTTTTTTTCGTTAAAACACAAAAATTCTACATTCATCATATCAGAGTGGTGTTTCGACAACTGTGATTCGTGTTACTCCCCTCTCCCCCACCTCAAAACATTGAAAAGTAGCGATCCGAAGCTTCTAGTTTCCTAAAATTTTCCAGTCAGACGAAGGAAATTTCTTTAACAGAAAGCTGTCTTAAAAATTTGTCTTAAAGACACACACACACAAAAAAAAAAAAATCGTGTAAATGACTCTGAAAAACGAATTTTTTTCAAAGGTTTAGAATTCATATTTTTCAAAACGGATTTCGGATTTCGAAAGGAAAATAAACTTTGATGTGGTCTGATATTTTTAATTTATTTTTCGTATGTTGAGCAGAAACGCATATGCAGATTTCCAGATTGCAGAAATTGCAAAAATTGTGAAAGTAACTTAAAAAAAAAAAAAAAAAAAAAAAAAAAAAAAAAAAAAAAAAAAAAACGGATTTTGAATGGGTTAATAGTAATATATTAGAAAACAGAAAGCATAGTTTCAAACGGAAATTAACGTAAATGAGGTTAGTCTTAAACTTGCGAAAGCGATGCTCAATTTTAAACATCGCAGACAAAAAAGGAATTTGGAAAAAGAGAGTTTTGCAAACGCATTTTTGTAAAGTATTCATGTATTCGTATTTTTTTTTAAACGGATTGCGGATTTTAAAAAGGAAATGAACGTAGATATTGTCTCGTATTTTTAGTTTTTTTTTCGTATATTGATTTTAATCACCCGATGCAGATATTTAGAGATTGCGGAATTCGCAAAAATCGCGAAACGTCGTTCGGAAACTAAATTTTGTCAAATAATATAATTAATTTGTAAAATATTTTTTTAAACCAAAGACGACGTTTTAAATAACAAAATTCGATCTTTAATTTTGTATAATTTGTTTTTTTTTCGTATTTTCATTATTTCCGTTGATGCATGAAAATCAGAAATATTTGGATTAAATTTTAGACTTTCGGAAAAAATGCGAAGTTAGATTTACATTTCCACGATATAGTTTTCCCTTATCTATATTTTTTCTACAAATCAAGTAATCTATTTTTATTAAGATGTTATTTCGTTTGTTTCTAAAAAAAAATACATTTTATTATAGATATATAGTTTCATTGTGCAGTTGCATTTCTTTTTCACATTGTAACAGTCTTAATTGTCGTCTTATAAAGACTTAGATTTTTATAATACGATATTTAATATCGAATTAGGGCTTTGATTTAAGTAGGAGATGCAACATAGGCTCCTGAAATTATAGATTTCCACCATTCTTTGTTTTTGTTTTTTTTTTTCATTTAAAACTTATTTTTTTCATTTAATATATTTTATTTGGATTGTTCACTAACAATACCGAAAAAAAAGAACATTTACATACGAAAAATATTAATTATTCAATCAAATAAAGTTTCGAAATTTACTATAACCGATACTTTCGCATTAGCTGCATGCCAGGAGTTAATAGCCCAAGAAATCGCCATAAATATCACTTCTTGTGGCAGCCTTCTTCATTCTGATTATTTCAGTATTTTAAGTGCATAGTTTGAGTACATTTGTGGAATTGTAACGATTTCTGTGGAATCGTTAAGGATGGAAACTAGAAATTTGACATATCTGATGCTTTAGGATTCAAATGCACGCAAAGAAAAGTTTTTGTTTTTTTTATTCTAAATTTAAAAGGATGAATCATAAAAAATATTCCTAAACTATGATTTTTGTGATACTGAAGGGACTAGAAATTTGAAATTTGGCATGGGTTACTTTTAAGATACAAATGCTTGCTAAGAATGGTTTCAAAAGCAATTGAAATTTTCATGGTGAAATAAGCAAAAAGTGTTCCAAAAACTTTCAAAATTAAGATTTCTATGGAATTGTAAAAAAAGATGGAAACTTGAAATTTGACACATCTGATGCTTTAGGATTCAAATGCACGCAAAGAACAGTTTTTTTTTCAAATTCTAAATTTAAAAGGATGAATCATAAAAAATTTCCTAAACTATGATTTTTGTGATACCGAAGGGACTAGAAATTTGAAATTTGGCATGGGTTACTTTTAAGATACAAACGCTTGCTAAGAATGGTTTCAAAAGCAATTGGTATTTTAATGGTGAAATAAGGAAAAAGTTTTCCAAAAACTTTCAAAATTATGATTTCTATGGAATTGTATAAAAAAGATGGAAACTTGAAATTTGACTTGCCTGCTATTTTTAAGACGCAAACAAAAACGTTTTAAACCTACGATTTCTGTGATACTGAAGGGACTAGAAAAAGCTCTGTTAGATGAAAATGCTCGTTAAGATAGATTTATAAAGAAAAAATCGAAATTTAAAAGATCGAACTGAGCAGAGAAAGATCTAAATTACGATGTTTATGAAATTTTACCTAATATTTTTTAATGCATTACACACTCTTTTAAAATTTATCTGACGTATTTACAATTCTGACCACAAATCATTAGCGGGTCCATTTATGTGTTATCCCAATATTAATGTCTTCATTATTGAAAAATCTCTCTAAGCTGGTAGACGGGAGGTACTGGGTTCGAACCCAATCGCGCCCGTCGGCCCAATCGTTCCGGAGTTTTCGTGGTTTTATTCGAAACCTTGGATTTCCAAACGTAAATACGGGTTAGGTTCCCTTAGAAAGACCCCCACGAAGGGCACTCCTCCCTCTTTGGGCCTATATCCCTCGTGTTGATAATTAGCCGTCATAAACACAACCAACCAACCATTATTGAAAAATCAGTTTTTTTTTAAATTCTAATAAAATTAACTGCATTTAAAATACTTAAAATCATCTTAAATGTGCAGTTTATAATTCATATGCTTTGCCATGTAAAATCCTATTCTGTTCAAAAAGGCCAATTAAGGCTAAAAATAAAAACCGATTAAAATTAATAAAACCCACCTGCGTGCCTTTTTGTAAATTTTTAACAATCTTTTTGAAACCCTGCAATGTAATACATTTTTCCTCTGCTTTTTATTTGTTATTATTATTTTGTAATTATTTATTTGATTTTTTTTATGTGATGCTCAGACAACTTCGGCTGGGTCAGCTAGCAAAATATAAATCAGAAATACGTTATAGATAACTACTTCTTTCAAAATTAGCAGTAAATTACAAGATACATTTTTTCTTTTCCCTTGAAGTGTCATTTTTTTAAAATGCAACTCGAACAAGTTGAATTGATATTGTCAACACACAGTATTGTTACATAAATACACAGTAATTTCCAATTATATCCGGAAAGGAAAAGAGAACATCAGATAATGCATAATTTCTTTGTATTATTTGTAAACTGTAACGGAGTGAATCAATAATTCAAAGTATATCCAAAGGTTATTACAAAATAAATTCTGACCATGATAATAAATCAAAGAAAATGAGACAAGTTACTTACAATTCAACAGTATAAAATATGTCATCAATTAATTTGATTTTCTAAATCGATTACGTTAGGAAACAGAATTTATATAAAACTTGTGTATTGGCTTAGCAAAGAATAAATCATATATTAAATTTTCATGGCTACTTAAGCACTTACGGACTAATAGAAAAGATAATTTTTTTAAAAGAAGACCGAAATACAAAAAAAGGAAATGAATTTTTTTTTTATCTCGTTACGTTTCTACGAGAGCGTGCTACGTTCCCTCTTCCGTGTCCAAAAATAAAATGTGTGGATTTCGTTTAGATTTTCTTTTATACTCTTCTCTGATGTCTTAATTTATCCATGAAAGCTATCAAGATATTAATGGCACCTCTAAAAGCTGATTGCATTAGTAAAGGGCTTTTTAAATGTTTATTTTTATCAAATTATTTCTTTATGTACTTCCATTGTATGGATCAATTAAAGATGTTCAAAGAAACTGTTAGTTTTAACACCTGACATACAAATTATTTATTGTAACAATATTCTATACTCCAATTGATTGTCGCATAAAGTTGAATCAGGTTTAACTTATAAAAAGATGAATTAGCACGATGTATAACGATATACTTTTTCATCAATATGTTTCCATTAAAATTAGATGTAGAGTCAGGTGGGGTAATTATGACCATGGGGTAATGACCGCCGTCATACTGGTGAAAACTGTTTATGGAAAAATTTTGTTTCAAGCGTAGATATTAATCTCATAATGTATATTTCATCTTAGATATTCTTTATCACTAGTCTGAAGCCTTTTGAGATCCGAATAGCAATTTGAAACTAAGTCTATAAAATTTTTGATCGACGGATCTGTCATTTTGGAGTTCAAAGTGGTCTCAATTACTCCAAACAAATGTGTATTGGCAAGTATAAAGAGAAAACATAGTGGTCATAATTTCCCCACCAGTGGTCTTAATTACCGCAAATTTTTGTGATTGTGAGTTTTTGGTGGTGTAATTATAACCATCCTTTTAACTTAAAAAAAAAAAGCAGCTATGAGAATTAACACTTTTAAAAGGTGTTCTTATAGGATCAAAGTTAATTCCTATGTACTAAAAACACCACTTTTCCAAATAGAAATAAGCAAAAAAAAAAAAAATAATAATAACAATGTTGAAAATGTAAAAAGTGGTTATAATTACCCAACCTGACCCTATATGTATTTAACTTTATTTTAGCCTTTTTCTGTTTACCTCTCAGCGTTCTCTTCTTTCATCACATGTTTTTGTTTTCTTTTTAGTATAGTTTCTGCTCTTGTACTCGCAGAAGGTCACATGGTTTAGCCCAAAGACGGCGAACCTATGGCACGGGTGCCATAAGTGGCACGCTGCAGATTATTTTTGGTACGGCATAGATTCAGGTTCTACATCAAAATATAGTAGAATTTCACAAAATGCATTAAATACTCTAGATGTTGTCTCTGTTTATCTGAATTCGATTAGTTCCGTGGGTTGTCATTGTCATACAGATTCTAGAAACTAAAATCTATATATATAATATATCTTGTGTAGCGCTAAAACAGGGCTGAATTTGTAGCTTGCTGTTTGGCAACAACCGCAATAACATAATTAATTTGCTTATTGCATTTCACCAATCAGAAGAGTGATTTCACCATTTAAACTCGAGTCATATTTAAAAGAAAAATTTCAATGGTTTTCATAAAATGTAAACATATTAAAACGATTGCTTTTAATTATGCACTAATCGCGTAAGAGCAGAACACAGGTTATTTATTGAGGAATAATCTAGATATATATTTCTCCTGCGTGGCGCTAAAACAGGGCTGAATTTGTAGTTTGCCGTTTGGCAACAACCGCAATAACACAATTAATTTGCTTATTACATTTCACCAATCAGTGGAGTGATTCCACCATTTAAACTCGCGTCATATTTAAAAGAAAAATTTCAATGTTTTTCATAAAATGTAAACATATTAAAATTGCATTTAATTATTATTTATTATTGCTTTTAATTATGAACTAATCGCGTAAGAGCAGAACACAGATTATTTATTGAGGAATAATATTAAGTAATCTGTATAAATAAATTGACAGTGAATAATTTTTCATAGTAAGCAATATGGTAAACGAAATGTTTCCGATGAAGATAATGACGTCATTCGGAAAACAAAAGATGCGTTTTCATCCATGAATTAAAATATTTTACTATAACTGTGTCAGTGATGACATATTCCTGATTCTTATTCCTACACATACATAGCCTGGACTCTTACTATTTATTTAAAGATCTTTGGTATACACAAAATAAAATATTTCTCAAAATTACATAATTTCCAATTCATTAAAATGAATATTTAATGAAACTCAGGAATTTTAAAACAACTGCTTAAACGACACTTTAATCTTGGAAGGGAGGGATAGTTCTGGTAGTGAAAATGATGTTATATTTGAAAGAAAGAATTCATTCTCATACGGACTCTAAAAGTATTATGGCACACAGTAGAATTGTTTCAAACAAACAACCAATTTCTGGGAAAGTTTTTCATAGTATGAAGGAGTTACCTCACGGAAAAAACGCGCAGGAAATGCACAGGAACGGTTTGTTAGGAACTGCCAATGACATCATGAGCTTTAGAGTCTATATAAAACTGGAATATTTTAGTACGATTTTGTCAATATGACGTCATATTCACTGGCCTTTACATCTAATTCAACAAATTAAAATTCAGAGCAGGATCTCTTTTTAAGTACAGTACGATCTTTTGGCTGATGTAAGAATAACAAAGGCCAATGGTTCGTTTTACAATCACGTGATGCATTCAGAATTTTTTTTAAAATCAAAAGTTCACGTCGAACGAACTTTAGATAGTGTTTGTTGAATTATATTGAATTATCTTGGTATCAGGTAGTGTTTTTCGAAATAAATTTAAGCCGTTCTGTACAATATTATGCGCAATAAGTTTTAAGTTAATTGTGTTCCAAGATAATTTTTTTCTGTCAATTATTTGACATTTAAAAAATTGGTAAATTTCATAATGTTAAAATGATTTATGCCTATTGGTAGCATCGACTAAATGCCTTTTTAATTGTGATTTCAACGAAGTTTTCATTTACTGTTTTCTTACCTTAAAATTTTTTGAAAATTTCATAAATTAGAAGGATTTATAATAGTTATGGCTAGAGTTGCTGCAAAAAGTACCGAGCAAGCGAAGCTAGTTGGGGACGCGTAGCAGTCCCAGTGTGAATTGTGCCGCAATTCACGGAGGTTGGCGAGCGTTAGTGAGCAGGGGGCAGAGCCCCCTAGATAATTTAATGTATTCAAGTCTAGATCAATATTGGCTCATAAAATTTTAAGAATAAGAGAGAATTAGGAGATTTTCGCAAGAGAAACATTAAAAGGGATTATAAGCAAAATTTCCGATGGTAAAATTCTGACAACTTGGAATTCAATTCCAGACACTAAAAGCTGTAGGTGTAAGATTCTGGCGCTTGCTATTTTGACGATTTTTTATGCGAGACATTCTTTTCGGAAATAGATAATATGAAAAATTTTAAATCCTCTTGTCAAATGAGTCCTATTTATCTCTCAAATTTTTAAAAATAACTAAGTACTAAGCTTGTATAAATTATTTGACATTTAAGATGAGACAACAGAAATAATATTTTTAGAATGAATTTGTAAAGTATAAGATCAAATATTACCCATATTTGTTTAATGCTAAAAGCAAAATTTTAAGTAATTTTGATTCATTATTTGGTCTATTATTTTTTCATTGGCACGTCATGATCACGTAAAACATATTTTTGAGAAAATTTGGCACGCGGATGTGAAAAGGTTCGCCGTTCCTGGTTTATCCTGTTTAGAAATGAATACAGCACAGTTTATGTATTCATGCGTTTATGCAGAAGTTAATGATTCCTTTTATTATCATGAAATCTATTTTAAAAATCAAATTGTATCACGGCGGATCTTTTCAGTGATCATATATAAAAAGTAATTATCAAATGAAATTATGGCTGTCTAGTGAAGTATTTTTTAAAAATATGAATAGAAAAGGGATAACTGCACAGATAAAAATTAGCTTAGATGTCAATGATAAAAATCTCATTCCTTTATCAGCATTTTTATTTAATTCCGAATTGAAAAAGTTGATTTTAGATTGAAAATCTAAAAAAATATTTAAATTACATACTAAAAACAATTTAGAAAAAAAAAAAAAAAAAAAAAAAAAAAAAAACACGAATTTGTTTGACCGCACATGAAACATTACTATATAAATACAATAGGTCTAAGAAATTAGGAAAGTTGTTTCTAAATTAAAACTGCGTATTATAATAAAACCAGTGTAAATGAGACTAGTACTTTATATCATAACGGTATCAAAACAGTTATGAATTAATTTTCTGTTTCTAAAATCGATTAATTTATTAATGAAAATAAGTCAAATGCAGTACAAAGTCTAAAATCCGGAATCCTCGGGACTTTACCAAGTCCGACCTTCGGATTTTTCAGAAATTTTGTTCATCAAAAATATTGTCTTTAGGTGACTTTAGGTCATCAAAAATATTGTTTTTCCAATAAAAAGAAAAAGAAAATTCACTACTGAAAAAGGCAAAATATGACGTTCATACATTAAAAATTGTTTATAACAACTATTAATACTAAGTTAAACAATCATTTTCATTAAATAAATCATAACAAAATAAAAGGTAAAACAAAAACCATTATTTAAAGCTGTTCTCAAATCCAAAAAGGCATCTTTATGTCATAAGATTTAATTTATTTTTGTTCGGAGAAAATAGTGTCAAAATGGGCGTTTTGAACCTAATTTCCCGCGCGAAAGAATTATAACCACTCAAGGAAGGGTGAAAAACGTCTTTGTCACGTGATCAAAATTGCTTGTAACTCAATAGGTAATTTGTTTATAAAAAATTAGAAAACAGAGTTCGATTCCAAATATCTTCCATAGTCAGGCTTTCCATAGTCAGGCTTTTATATCTTTCCGTTAAAAAATGAACTTGTAAATGTGTCAAAACGTTTTGCGCTTGTTAAGAAAAGCAGTTGAGAACAGCTTTAAGGGAACATATAATTTAAGAAGAAATTGTAACTTTCTTAACTATCGAACATTTTATTTAACATGGGCTTCTTTATTAACTTAGGTATATCATTAAGAAGTTCTTCTTTTATTCTATACATAGGCAGGAGTTAAGTTTCAGTGATAAAGCTTCTTTGCTCTAGACCTTTTTTTGTTTCAACAATTTTGTTTTTTCACTTCTTTCTTGAATACTGCCGCTGGAAAGTCCGAACTTTGGGTGTCCGAACTTTAGACTTTGTACTGTATTGTGTAGTGACCCAGCAAAGAACGACTGAGATATTAAATTTATATGTATGTTTGAATTATCATGGTATACTGGCAAAGATTAATTTTTTTAACAGCGAAATGAAATTTATTAAAAATTAATTCTTTACTTTTATACTTCATTTTCAAAAACTTAATTACATAAACTAAAAATCCACACATGGATATGATCCTGAATTTCAATTAAACTTTGTCTGATGTAACATTACATTCATGAAGACTTACTATTAATCAAGAAATGCATTAATGCTATATTAAACTGCGGATATGCAGTTGCAATGAATAAATAAAAGCGATGTTTCTGTATCATTTTCTAGGAAACTACTCTATAGATTTCAATAATTTCCTTATATCTTTGCACGCTTGTAATTAACTACATTTTCTCCGCTTTTTATTTCTGGTCGATTTATTTTTTTCCACAATTAAAGATGAGTCAACTTGGTACAAAACGGCTACATTTCATCCTTATTTGAAGGTTTGTTCAATTTTAATTGTATACGTCTCATTGATATCTGATATCACTAACAAAGTTTTCCTTTTCACTTTTTTTGTGACTTGTTATTTTCTTTATCCTATGCATTTCTCGCATTAATAAGTAATGATTTTTTTTTTTTTTTTTTTTTTTTTTTTTTTCATAAAGAGGTTTTGCATCTGTAGCGAAATCTGTAAAACTATTTTTCAAGATATTTTCCTAGTAATGTCTTTAAAAGTTATTCTTATATTTTTGACTAAAGATGCATGGATTATTTTTGGTATGTTTAAAAAAATGTCATCTGCTTTGCATAATATACAGCATATATAAATGCAACATTAAAAAAGGTAATAATAATCATCTGACATCTGCGTTTGTTTAATCATTTTATGAGAAATCTGAAGTGTAAATTCATAATCTTTAAGCGTTTTTGCAACAGGAAAGATGGATTAAATTTCACTGAAAAAAGAAAGAACAGTAAGTAACTACAGAAAATTCCGTTTAAGAAACTTTTCAAACTTTGCACGCATAATTGTATGGGCAAAATTCGTCGGGATAAAATGTTTCGATATCAGGCAATATTGAATTAAGTTTTTACGGATTTTAATATACAGGGTGTCCGGTCTCAACGGTGCCAATGGGTAATTCCTAAACCGTTTATGATAGACATATAGTTCCAATTACAAAAATGTTTTAAATTAGGTAAACAAATATTCTAAAAGCGATTTCGGTCAATAAAAACGTTTCTTTAAAAATTACGAAATTTAAATTTTTATATGGTCCCCGGATTCTAAAAGTTATATTTAGTAAAATTTTCCTTTTACACTGAGAAGTAATACACAAAAAGTCCCGTTATTCTGTGATTAAAATTGACCGAGTAATAGCTGTTTAAAGTTGGAACATATTTTTTGCTGTAAATTGGGGGTCATTCACAAATTTAGTCGAAATATAATTTCGTCAGATATATTAAAAAATGGTTGAGATTAAAACTAACATTGCAATATAAATTTGAAAATCTTTAATCATTCTGACATATTAATGCAAAATATACAATTTGTAATAAACATTTAAGAAGAAAGAAAAAACAGAATTTTTGTTAAATAAAATGATGCTAAATTAACAGCCTCAATTCTTTACAAAATGATACGTATTTTAAAATATTGTTAGATTACACTATCCTGCAAAAGTTGGGTTATGTCATGTTTTAGCTTTTGATAATTGATTCTTATGTATTCGGTACCGCTGAATCTCAAATTGACCTTCATTTTTAACCATCACATCAGGATTTTTCGCAAATTACAAAGTTAAAACGTTCAAAGTTAAAATTGAATCTCCTCCCTCATCTCATCGGACCACTCTGCTATTTAGCTGTAAGAATCCCAGGATAAGCAAAAATATCGAATAAATTATTGAATAAAATAAAATAAATTAAAATAAAACAAAAAAAGTTTTACGTATGTTTTATAGTATGAGATTTTTGCTATATTTTAGCTTACACATTTACGATTTGCAAAAAAATTCTAACGTGATGGTTAAAAATGAAGTTATTTTCAGATTCAGTGCTAAAAAGTACGTAAAAATCAATTATCAAAAGTTAAGAAACACAACCATCTCCTCTATTTTATAGTATCCGATTTTTGTTATTCTTTAAAATTGACAATTTATGATTTGCGAAATATCCTGACATGATGGTTAAAAATTAGTGTAATTTTCGGATTCGGTGCTAAAAAATGCATAAAAGTTAAAAAAATGAAAAACCACAGTCTTGTATTATGTAATATACAGCTTTTTCTTAAACTTCTTGGCGGTAATCTATCCGAAATATTTTGTGTTATCCTGTAAAATAAGTATAAATGGTAACCACCGGAAATTATAATAATATTAGATTGTTATTGGATTTGCGCCAGTATGTAAAATGTAATCTCGATCGGATATTTCAAAGTGAGTTAAAGTTCGAGTACAAATATTGAACTGGAAAGACATACATACGATCGTTGAAGAAACATAAAAACTTATAAAAATAACATAATTTTTGTTAAAAGAAATCATAAAAGAAACAGTTTCAAATCCTGACACAATAAAACATATGTTATTTTAGCCAATCTGAAACTTCATAAATGTTAACTTAATCGTAATACTTGTACGACTTTTTTCAAAGCGCGTATACACATGAAATAAGATCTTCGAATACTTAAGCACTTAGTATGTGACCCCTCAATGACAAGACGAACTCAGATCATGTTTTCAGAGCAGAAAAGTGGCATAAGTCATGCATTTTTAAAGTTTCATAACTCGCTCAATTTTAGTGTTATATGAATGTGACTGTTTTTGTCTTACTTGTCAGTGTTATAGGAAAATTTTACTAAATATAATTTATAGGACCGGGGGACTATATAAAAATTTAAATTTCGTAATTTTTTAAGAAATGTTTTTATTGACCCAAATCGCTTTTAAAACATTTCTTTTCCTGATTTAAAACATTTTTGTAATTGGAACTATATGTCTGTGACTAACGATTTAGGAATTAGCCATTGGACACCGTTGAGACCGGACACCCTGTATACTATTTAAGTTAAATCTAATTCAAAATATAAATTACAAAAAAAAATTAGAAATGTCAAAGGAAAAAGAGGAAGGCTTTGATATATAAAAAAAGAGTGATATCTCATGTAAAAATTATAATAAGTTAATTATATAGGGTATCCCAGGATTATTGAGACAAACTTTAAGGGGAGGTAGGGTACATCCCAAGGATTCAGATTTGCATAGCAACCCGTGTTCGATAACGTCATGGGAAAGTAGTATGACAGGTACAAGAAACGAAGAGACACAGGACTGAGATCATCTGAAATAATTTATTGGTCAAAGATATTACTTGTGCTATGGTAGATGATACGTGAAAAAGTCACAAAAGATGTTCAAAGTTTCCACCAGTGTTAGCGATGTATGCATTACACAGTCGGACCATGGATTGGCCGACACGCGTACACCTGTATTTTATTGGATATCTGCAGCAGCACAGACGAGTCTTGCAACGAGATCTATATCGGAATTCACAGGCGTTGCGTACACAGTAATTTTCAGTGTACCCCAAAGAAAGAAATCTATGCTGCTTTAATCAGGAGAGTGTGATGGCCAAGAGCGTGGTTCTTGTGAACAACACCACCTAACGCTGAACGAAGCCGTTTCCGACCAAGGCTTGCTATGCAGATCTGAATCTTTGTGATGTCCCGTACCTGCCTTAAAGTTTGTCCCAATAATCCTTGGACACCCTGTATACATTCTTTTTTAAATAGAAATGTTGGTATTTCTTTAATAAATAGTAAATAAAAGAAATACTTGAAAACAATTTAAAAATTTTTCTCCTTGATTATTAGACAAAGTTGTAAAATTGCAAATGAAACATGGGATTGTTAGCATGTTCTTTAACTTAGCTGTGAAACAATATTGAGAAATCTTTCCTGAAAGAAATTTAGTCATGTTCATGTTTCTGCATTTCAGTGTATATTAAAATTATTATTTTTTTTCTTACAAAACTAAAAGAAAAGGGTAGATAAGGGTCTTTTTTGGTTCATCGGACATTCTTTCGCTTAATTTTTACCAAGTCGCATACACCTTGGCAGATAATTAAAAGTCAGTTTATTTGGGAAAATATTTTTACTTTTATAGACAATTTAATAATTTTAAATTATATTTTTATTGATAGAAATGAACTATTAACTAATCCTTTACGCTGCTTTTATCTAATGAATATTCATACGCTGTTACAGCATTTTGGAATGCTTGTGCATAAGCCAGATTAGAATTTTACTCTCAATTGAACAAAATATACAGAATATTTAAAGTTGTTTACAGTTCAGATACCCCAACACGGAAGCTACATGTGCGTAACAACCTACAATATTTGCGCATGTAAAGGGTAATCTTTTTCTTTTTTTGTTTTCTGTCTTGAGAACCAAAATAACTGGATATTTTACAGTAGCGAAACATGCCAGCATGCTGACGTATCGTTTGAAGATTTTTCCCAAATTATCTAAATCCGTGTTACAGAACTTCGTGATATACAATTTGACGAGTTTTGATATTTATATAAACATTAGCTTGCCGATAATGCAGAATAACTAAGTTTTGTTTTGCACGAAAGGATTCTAGATCAATCAAATTTTACAAGCCGAATGTCAGTACTGTGGTTAATAAATAAACTGAATGGTAAGGTTAAAATAGGTGATAAAATTTTAAAAAGGTTTTACAACGGGATTTTTTTTAAAAAACTTACATAGCTTTAAAATTTATAAATTTATAAGCTACATATATATTTTTTCATATAACTATTTCTTACAATCTTGAAATATAAGGGGCATTCTCACAATCTTTTGACTTTTGAGGAAAAAAATCTGACAAAATTAAACTTGCTAAAATAACATTTTAATCTGATAGACGAATGCCTTAGTGATTCAAAATAATGAAAAAATGGTCAGCAGCGAATTTTTTTTTTTATTATTTAACTGAGGTTTAAGTTAAACTTGCGAGTTTAATTTCCCTTACTATTTTACCCCTATAACTTTTTATTTTCTTCTAAATTTTTACTTATAATGAATTTGCGTAGTACCCACAGGACATTCAAATAAGAAGTAATAACAATGTAGTACTTTTAATACAGAATTTTTGTATAACATTGTCTTAAAGGGGTGTTAAAAAAGGGACGGTAAGGATGGAACGGTAAGGAAAATTACCGCTTATTTTTAGGAAAATCATGTTAAGACTAAGTGATAGCCACAATGTTCATTGATTTTTAGAAACAGTTGTTAGCATTGGATTAAATTAAATTTACCTCGAAAAGTGCAGGAATAAACCTTGGGGACGGTGTGACTACTAATAAAGCCACGATGATTGAAATTGATAATTAAATTCTGATTTAAATTTCACAGTAAATTTCCTGCCAAAGAATTTTAGACATTATTTCTCTAGCATACTTCTGCATGAGGAAAAACTTCAAAAAAATTCTGTGGCTGCATCTGAAATGATTTTCTGTATAATTTTAGAAGAGGGATGGTAAGGAATCTAAAACCCTGTGACAGAGTTTTAAAAATAATAACAACCCTAAAAATGTGTGAAGGTTAATTTTTAGCTACATATTTATATAAAACAGTAGCTCCAGTTTCAGAAAAAATTACATCGAATTATTTTTATTGAAACAATTTTATCCAGACAGCTCCAAACTTAAAAATCAGCGTTAGAGACACGGGACGGTATAGGAGTTTTTCAGGTGTTTGGACCCCCAACATCGTCCAAAACTTATTTATCTCGTTAATATGGTTGTGCAATCATGCAATGGAATGTTTCCCAGTATATGAAATAAAAAAAAAAACACAAAAAAGTGTATCAAATAAAAAATTATTATTCAGGGACATGAAAGTCAAAAGATTGTGAGAATGCCCCATAAATGTTTAAAATCGAAAATTGCGGGTACTGTCTAAACTACAGTCCTCAAATTAAGAAGATTTGACACCTTTAGGCAAAGGTAAACAGACAGGTAAGAATTGGGACTATTGGAAGTATTTATTTTATTTCAAATATCATCAATATACCATTTTCAAAAGTTTTAAAGTTTAAAAGTAATTTGTTACATGTTATTTTGGGTCATGGAGTTTTTGAGAAAAAAATGGAAATAGTACCGATATATGTGAAGCAGAGGTAAATATTTTCACCTTAAAAGTCTTTCCCTACAACTCATTGTGGTTTTGCAGAATTAAAACTTATACATAACTTATGCATACATGAATATTATGTGCTCAACTATAAAAAAGATAATATTTACTTATGTGAAAGAAAAAAAAAAAAATTTTAATTTGCTGGAGGACAATATACGGCTTATCATACCTGTCGATTCAATTAAAAACATATGCGAGTTGCCTCGAGATTTAAAATCATGTACTTTTTAAAAAGTTATAAAAGAAAAATTCTTAAGAAAATATCATGTTTTCTATCTACTACTGATTAAAAGCTGATATTTGAGGGTAATAGGTCTAAAAACGTACACTGATGTCCAAAATTAAGGACCAATCACAAAATGCTAATTTTCAAGTACGCGAATACTCAACAAGAAATAATATAATTCGAATAATTACAATCTCTACAGTACAGCTAGCCCATATAACATGTCATTCATGTCACACATGGTCAAAAGCGTCACAGTACTACGGTGAAGCAAAAAAAATAGGAAATTCCATGCATCTCATTATGTGTCTCAAATTATCACTATATGTGACTCCACTGAGACGTCACTGTGACTGCTGCTTTTTTGACGAGTCACCATGTGACTGTACAATGTAGTTACATTGTGACTCTCATGTGACTGTCATATGCAGACTCAATTTCAAAGCCATCGTGAACGCTGCATTGTGATAAGTTACCAAATAATGTCACATTAAAGTCACATAATGACTTTCAGGTGACAGAGAGACTACTGTGAAGTCACCATTGTGCTCTTTGTGAAAAGTCACCATGTGACTATAATATGATATTATTTGTTGACTTATCATAAAATCACAATGTTCATGATGATTTTGAAATTGAGTCTAAAAATGACAGTCACATGGGAATCACAATGTAAATACATTGTAAAGTCACTTGGTGACTCGTCACAAAGCAGCAGTCACATTGACGTCTCTGTGGAGTCACATATAAAGATCGTTTGAGACTCATAATTAGACGTGTGGAATTTCCTATTTTTTGTTTCACCGTCGTGACTGTGACATTTGTAGCGATGTGTGACATAAATGAGATGCTATATGGACTAGCTATGCTGTAGAGATAGTAATTATTTGAATTATATTATTTCATTTTGAGTATTCGATTACTTAAAAATTAGCATTTCACGACTGGTCCTTAATTTCGGACACCAGTGTAGAATTTATGTATAAATATAGTATAAGATTGTAAAGTAAACTATATAAGCTACATAAAATTCTGTGATATAAAACCCATCTTCAATTAATTTTCTCTCTGAAAAATTAATTAATTTAGTAAAGAGAATAAATGAAACACTTCTGTAAGACAAAGGACAACTCAGATATTAAATTTTCATGGCTGTTTAAGCTTTCACGGAATATTGTAAAAATTGAGCTTTTTAAACGGCGAGTGAAATAGGAAAGTGAAATATATTAAAAATATCTTTCTTTACTTTCCCGTTTTCCACTTCAAAAATCCAATTATAGAAATGAAAATGTGTGGATATCGTTTCGAGTTTCATTTAAACTTTTTCAGATGTTTTAATTCATCCGTGAAAACTTACTAACGAACAGGATATTAATGGTATGTTTAATAGCTGATTTCATTAGCAAAGCGCTCTTTTTATTCTTTGGTTTCTTGTTATTTCTATATCCATCGTTTCAAGTAATGAACTTTTTTGGAGAAATTAACTTTTTTTGTACCCGTAACATAACTTATTTACATGCTGTAGTAAATTCTGTCCCAAAAGGCTACTAGTTTGTTTTACGAATTTCCACCAGTCTGAACTTAGTCCTTAATATATTGTACGTGCACATTACTCCAATGTGCTATTTTTATGAAATCAATGTAGTGAGTTAATGGAATTTTCCATAAATAAAAGTTTAACGTTTTTTAGACAAAAATATCATAAATTTAGTTTAAGGAAATATCTCTTTCATATTTTAAAAAATGAACATTTTTGGTGATGATCGTTTTCACATCCGTAACGAAACTTATTTACATGCTAGAGTTAAACCTGTTGCAAAAGGCTACTTGTTTAACTTAAAATTACACTATGTTATTGTACTACTTGTTTAGTTTATGTGTTTCCACCTGTCGAAACTTACTCCTTAATGTATTATGCGTGCACATTACTCCAATGTGCCATTTTTTATGAAAACAATATAGTGCATTAATGGAATTTTACATAGATAAAAGGTTAATTTTTTTAGACAAATATATTTAGCGAAACAGCACCGAAAACAGGCGATATGAAACAAAATAATAAATCTTTGTAAAAAATCACCATAAAATAAAACAATGCATAGGACGCGTTTTCAGCTAAAAATATCAGCTCGTCATCAGCTACAGTTCTATTTTGACCTTGTCCCCTTACGGACACGTGTTTACTATAGCTGATGACGAGCTGTTAATATTTTTAGCTCGAAACGCGTCCTATGTATTGTTTTATTTTATGGTGATATTTTACAAAGATTTATTATTTTAATTATCTTATATTTAGTTGAAGTAAATCTCAAATAAAAATATTCTTTCATACATTTTTATTTTTATTATAACAGGTCAATCCTAGATAAAGCCTATTGTCTTATAAAATGAAATACTAATTGGACAAGTGGCATCGAAACTGGAAACTATCTTTTACAATACACTTTATTGTTCCATAAGATAGTCCATGAAATGCATATAAAACTATCATTTTTATTTATTCACATGACCTAATTTGAGTTATTTATAATAACATCGGGGACGAAATATGATATTAAAAAAACGAAAGCAGTACATAATATGTCTTGTTTCAATATCTTCGATATTCAAAGTAGGTCTTAAAAATTTAAATCCGTTTTACCAAAACGGAAAATTCTGTATATTTGTTTTCTAAAATTTAAATAAACACTTCGAATAAGCGATATTATTCTAAAAACGAAGGAATGATGAATCAAAAATAAAAATTGTGTATGGTTAACAAGTAAACAAGATAAGCCTTTTAAATTTCAAGGATATAAAATACGTCATCAATTAATTTTCGGTCAAAATGTCGATTTAATTTTGAAAAAAGAATAAATATAATGCTTTCTGTATTGCGAAATCAAAGAATATCTCAGATATTAAATTTTCATGGCTGCTTAAACTCTCATAGAATAAATCCGAAAATTGAGTTTTTTGAAGGATGAATGAAATAGTAAAATGAAATGTATTAAAAATGTCTTTCGTTATTGTTTTATATTCCAGTTTCAGAAATAAAAGTGTGTAGATGGCATTTTGAGATTCATTAAGAAATTTTCTAACATTTTAATTCAACCTGAATACTTACTATCGTCCTGGATACCTTAGATATCACTGATACCCTTAGATACCCTAGAGACCTTATTATCGTCCTGTGATACCTTAATAGTGACAAATAGGTAATATCATTAACCATGACTTTTGTTAATTTTTTAGATTTCTGTTATTTCTATATCAATCTTTCTTCCGCTATTCAAATAACAGACTTTTTTGGTGGAATTAAATATTTTCTTGTAGCTAAAACAATTATTTGCTTAGTACACTTAAAATTCTGTTTCAAAACCTCGCTAGCTTATTTTGCGACTCCCCTTAGTCTTAACTGTGCCATTAATATTTTTTTATTATGTCAGCGCCACAATTTATTCCTTTCGAAACGTGTTTTCTGTTAATCTAGTATTCAGTTAGTTTTAGTGTTTTAATGAAATTTTACTGAAATGACAATTTCAGCTTGTTTGGACAATAATATAAAATAAAAAGTTCCAACAAAAAAATAGTCCTCTTTTATTCATTTTTATTCATTTTTTAAAATGTTAATGCTAGATCAAGTTATGTTATGATATGAAGTTTCGAAAGTTATAGAAATATTTCAGATTTCTTTGTTCTTTCTAATTGGACAAGGGACATTGAAAAGGGACATTGAAAATTTCCTTTGGCAATTTACAGTAAATCCATAAAATATTCTATACATAATAATTAGCTTTTTTTGTTCCTTTGACATGATTTCAGGTAATTTATAATAATATTGTGGCCTGAAAATGGTAACGAAAAACTAAAGTAATAATATTGTCTTGTTTCAAAAAGTTTGATACTTATTAAAAATAAGTGGGTTTATAAATGCAAATTCATTATTCGAAATTATGAAATTCTGTATATTTGTTTTTGAGCACTTAAAGAAATTCTACGAAATAAGCGTAATAGTTCTTGTAGGCTTAGAAATGGTATATTAAAATAGAAATTGTACATGATTATACAGTAAGGAAGCTAGGATACACAGAATTAAGTGGTGTAAAACACGTTATCGATCAATTTTCCATCTGAAAAGTTTTATTAATTTAGTAAAGGGAACAAAAATACTTCTGTATTGTCAGAGCAAGGAATGATAGAGATATTAAATATCAGAGCTGTTTAAGTTCTCACGGAGTAACGGAGAAAAGGGATATTTTTAAACAGTGATTGAAATAGTAAGATGAAATTTATTAAACATTTTTATCTTTACATTCTTGATTTTCTTTCAAAAATCTAATTACAGAAACGAAAATATGTTGATCTAATTTTAAGTTTATTTAAATTTTTTTCTGATGATATAATTAGTCCATGAAGACTTATTATCGAGTAAGATATTAATGGTACATTTAATTGCTGATTTCATTAGCAAAACACTTTTTTTTTTCATTTTTATAGCTGCTTGTTTTTTCTATATCCACCTCTCTTAATCGATTCAAATACAGCAGACTCTCAATGATTAAAACGCCATTGAACTAAGATTGCGACATACTATAATTGATATGGTCAAAAAATGGCAACGCATTTAAAAAGCATTATTAAATGATGTTTTAAATTGTTCTGCCATATATCAGACCATATCAATTGTACAATTCAATGGGTGTCGGATAACAGTGTGTCTAGAGTAATGAATTTTTTGAGTGAAATAAACTTTTTTCGTCTTTGTAATAGTGTGTTTTACATGCTGCAGTGCTAAAAATATCGTTATAATATCTTCTGTTTTTAAAGACTATCTATTTTCTGACGAATGAGAACGCTCCACAGGCGTTTATGCACAGTCCTCATTTATCAGTAAACAGATAGTCTTTAAAAACTGAGGTAATTTTTTTAAGATATTTTTAACAGTGTAGAGTCCTAATTCTGTTCTATAAGCCTAAAAGTGTATTTTAAAATTTTAATCAATCTTAACTTTGCCTTCATTTTTTTTTTTTTTTTTTTTTTTTTTTTTTTTTTTTTTTTTTTTAAGAGCGATTACAAAGTCGCGCAACCAACAAAAAATATATACATGCAAAATCTGAATTTGAGGATAATAGGTTTATCTTTTGGTAGTTGTAGATTTATACTGTTGAAAGTCATATAATAGTATGAAATTCAGATGCAGTTTTTGTTGTTACTGGCAAGGAACGTTTATTTGGTGCAAGAAGGATGTGACTGTTTCTCTAGCACCAAAGAAAATCTATAAATGACCATTATTTCGCAATGACATCTTTCACGAAAGTCATTGAAGTTCCTAAACAGACTTATCCAAATGTTCCCGATCGAACCTATAGGCAAATGTTTGCTGTTTGGCTACCTAAATTCGAGAAACTGGAAGCGTCTATTGCGAAGTGGCTAACAATTTGTTATCAATCCTGGCGAAATGGAAAAAAAATCAAGAATAAAATATTGCAGTCAATCGATTCCATAAATACAAACACTAAACAAGAGATTTAAAAAATAAGTGTTCGGACATCGAGAAGTGTAGCCGCGAATGAGATAAAACGCAATCGTGCTTGTATCCGAGGGAACACCTCAGATTTTGAACTTTGAACATTTCCAGTGATTAACTTTCATTTTTCTTTCTGTTTTGTTTTTCAAAATCGTCACTCGTTTAATTTAATTCATACTTGTATTTGGATATTCTGTGAATTTTTTGAAAAAATATTTTTTCACCGTTTGTGTGACTTTTCGATCTTTCTGTATGTGTGCGCTATAATGCTGTAAAATGTTGCAAATTGTTTTCTGTCATTCAGAGAATCTTAGATTTCATTGCTGAAAATTAATTATACTTATTGGATGCTTAAAAAATTTGGTGCGAATGTATAGCGCAATAAAAAAAGATCTATAGGTCGGAGAAAAAAGCGGTTTGCTGATAAATATTCAGCGTGGTACCGGATTTTGTATAACACCAAAAAACAACAACAACAACAAAAAATTAACAAATTACAACGACCATTTGGAAAATGATTTTTTCAAAGACTAAAATTTAAGACATAAAAAATCGCACGGAGTTAATCATACATTACATACGCCATGAATTAAACATTAACATTCCTTGATCCATCATGAACAAATTTTAAAAGAAATTTCAGTTTTACAATTTTTGATAATGTAAATTTTTAAACTTCTACGGAGCTGGTCATACATTACGTACGCCATGGATTAAACATTAATATTCCTGGACCAATTTTAAATGAAATTACATTCTTAAACTTCTAAACATCCCACAATATTACTTTTTACACCGCCGTATAGAGAAAAAATGTACTTTTAAATGCAATTTGTTTGAAAGCTGTATCTTAATTTGTTTCTGATAGTTATTAATATTTTTTTTTGTTTTAACTTTTTTGTCATAGTGGCAACAGAAGTAATCCATCTCTGTTGAAAGAAAAAGGAAAATACAGATTACTGTATAGACCAATCAGAAAACGAATAAAATGCGGGATTCAACTAATAACACGCTTCAGATATGTTTTTGATTTCCTACCTTGACCGAGGACAATAACCATTTTTTCAAATGGTTAAAAAAAATAAGAAAAAGATTCAAAATCTCGACAACAAATGGCGTTACCACAAATAATTCAATGGGATAATTCCATATTTCTCACATAGACACAAAATTTGGGTACAAAAACATTACAGAATACTGCAGGTACACTTTATTTATACCTAAATTTTACGTGATTCTTTTTTTGATTGAGCAATATGGAAATATTCCATGGAGTTATTTGCAATAACGCCGTTTATTGCCAAGAATTTTAACTTTTTTTCATGTATTATTTTCTTTTATTTCCTTTCTTTTTTGGTGTCATACAAAATCCCGTACCACGCTGAATATTTATCTGCAAACAGCATGTCTCTCCGACCATAGATCTTTTGTTATCGTGTTTAACTTTCGCATCGAACTTTTGGAACACCCGGTAGGGGAGACTAGAGAGGATTGACCCACTTTTTACAAAATGATTTTTTATTTTTTAAATATTGAACGCAGAATAAAGTTTTATATATCATTTTATTCGTTATACAATCAGTTATCAAAATAAAATTACTACATAAGTGTGACATATAAGAAATTTGAAAAATAATTGATTTTAATCATGAAAAAATAATGGGTCAATGCTCCCCACATATGGGAAGGTTGACCCACTATATGGGGGGCTTGACTCACTTTGAGTTATATTGCAATATTTGTGAAGAGGATTAAAATCAGTTTAAATAAAGTAAAATAACTTTATGCTACATGCTTTAATTATTATATTAAATATTTTTTTAATATGATGCTTAAACAAACCTGTTGAGACGCAATCGCAAATCAGAGGAGAAAAATTTTGTTTTAAACAAGATTTTGTCTGGGCAGATATAATTGTACAGCAGGTAAAATGAAATTTTAACATTTAAGGCAGTATTCTGTTAGAGACAGGTTTTATTTTTCATAGTGTTTTATGTTATTTTGTCCGGATTTAGGAGCCATTGTCCCGCTTTTTTTTTGTCTCCTTGTCGTATTTTTTGTGACACTCGACCTGACAACTCTAGTTGTCACATAGTTTGGCGTCATCTCACTGTATTCACCTTGGTGAAATTTATCTACGTACCATCCTAAAGTTTTTCAATTGATGCTATTTTTTTTCTGCAATCGCATGCGCACTTAACTTATCATTAACATGATTTAAAACTCTAAGGGGCAAAGTACTTTCAGTACTAAAATGCTGAAATGACTGGCACCAGAATTTACGAACAAATTTATTTGGAAATAAGAAGAAGGCAATATTTCACATACATATTAAATGGAAAAGAATTTAGCAAAATGCTGGTGCCATTGTGACTTTTCGGAATTAAAATTAAGTAGTTTTATAAACATGCCGCTGCCCCTGAAAGGGTTAAGACTGCTGCTTTCATCCTTTCTAGTCTTTCCCACTATTTTTATCTACCTATTGTAAGTAATATTTAAATGGAAAAAGTTCCTATCAACTTTCCCATATTTTAGCGATTTTTCACATCTTTCTTTAGACAAATTTAAACATTTTCTTTCCCATCACACCATTTTACTGCAGCTTTCCAGAATAAATTTGCATTCTTTTATCTATATAACTATTAACTTTTCATTATGCACAGTGTATAATAAAGATATTTCCAAAACCATTTAACTAGCCTTGAGCATCTCGCCAAACCTCTCTACATAGACCTTTTCTAAAAAATAGCACATTGTTATGTTAAGCCTAACTTATTGTGCAATCTTTATGGCTGGAATGAAAGCTCGGCATTTCTGCATTACTTTAAATCTATATTTACTTAAATTTCTATGATATAATTTATCTGAAAAAAAGCTTACAAAATATTTCTAAAAAACACAACTTTTAGGTTGAAAACGCCTCACAATTGATTTTTTCCAATCCTGTTTCTATTATGTCTATGAAACGAAGACTGTTGTTTGAGCATTCCAGTAGCTTTGGTTGACACCTATTGTTACAACTCTGAAATTCCTTTAAATATGAAAATTGATGGGTGGGTCAAGCCTCCCGTATGGTCAACCGCCTTATATGTTCACCTATGCTGGGCTTTGTTTCGTCTCATGTTTGCCGCAGGATTCTGTGCTCATGAAGACTTCTCCATCTTGTGCTGTGGTTGCAGCCTTACCGATATTTTAAGTGAGAGATGCCAGGCTGGGTATCGTCCTTGTAGCTCAAAGATAGAACAGTGGAGCGTTTTTCCATGGATCCGGGTTTGATTCCCGGCTTCGAAATTTTTCATCCTGTTGGTTTACGATTAGTTAGAAATGTGAAAAAAAATCAATTATTTAATATTCGAGTCTTAGCGAGTTAATGAAATTATACAGACGTGATTGTTTCAGCTTTTGTAGACAAGAATAGCTTGCGTTTGGTATTAGAAAATTTCCATTAAAAATACATTTCTTCTTTTATATATTTTACTCTTGATATTGGAACGCAGTTGGCAAATTATTAAGCCTATTATCATAGATACAGATTTGGAATTTATAAGAAAAATAAATGACTTCTCAGAATAGATGTCTTAATATCGTGAAAAATTACTTTTACAGTTTATAGTTCCTTAAAGCATCATGTAAAGTATAACATATTTTCTATCCTTTCTATATATTCCCACGACATTTTTCGAAATAATTTAAACTAATTTCTTGGACTAAAAAAGAATATTAAAAACTGGTAGTTATGTAAAATATTGCGATATTTCAAATTGCTCCTTTTCTATTTTACTGCATACATACATTTTTCGTTCTCCTTATAGAATGTGATAGTAGTGTCTATGCAATTAATACATAAAGAAACATCGTTTAAGCCAGTTGGATAAGTTTCACTTTTTGAAAATATTTTATCAGTATCTAGCACTAGAAATTTTAAATTTCAGAATATTTAAGCATAGATCTACAAGATTTAATTATCCAGAACTATAATTTTCTTCTATAAAGTAGGATGAAATCGTTACATATTCAATAAATAATGTAAAGTATAAAAATATTCTGAATTTTAGAATGAATAAAAAACATTCCTATTTTAATTCAATAAAGAAATAGGAGTCTGTGAATCAAAAGTATTTGCAAACTGTAAGTTATTATAAATTTGTAATTTCATGTTTAAAAAGATTTTCTTAACAAAAAAGTTCTTTGGGGAACGCTTTATTCAAGAAAATTTTTTTCAAAAGGTTCTATTTTTTCTTTCGATTTCAGAAATTCAAAAATAAATTAGAATGTAATGTAATATGTATATGTTGAAACATACAAATAGTGAATTATTTTTAAAGAAAATTTCAGAAAATATGTTACTAAAATTAATTTACTTCAAAATTTTAAACGTTTTGTTTTATTTTCACTCGAATTTCAAACGAAGAAATTATTAAGAGGGAAAGAATTTTAAAACAAATAGCATATGCAAATTTAACTGCGCATAAAATAAAGGAAATATTTTTTTTAAATTTAAGAAATACGGGATGCCCCAAAAGTCCCTGTCACATTTTAAAATTCAATATAATATCAAGTAATTGTCGGACAGGAGCGCAGTTTGGACTAAAATGCTTCTCACGATGAAAAGTTTTCTTGAAGCGACTAAAACATTAGCTCCAAACTTCGAGCTCAGATGGCAAAACTTGTACGTATGTTTGCTTTTAATGTATGTTTGTTTGGAATACCCTATATCTTTAATAATTTAATTATAACTTAATGAAATTCCTTAGAATTAAACTCAGTAAATTTCAAAAGTCAGCTGTAAAGTCATACTCATATTCATAGGATTTTTTTTCCAGAACAAGCTGAAACACTTTGTTTCTAAAATATAAGACATAATAAATAATTTATTAACAAAGCAAAAATAAATAGTAGTGCATACACTATGAAGCAACGATTACTTACACACTGCAAATAGAGGCGTCTTAAATTAAGACACATATGTGACTGAAAAGGTATTTCAGACACTTAAGTATCTGAATCTGAAAATTCAGTCATGATAGATGTCTTAATTTAAAACATATAAGTGTCTTACTATGATCATGCTGTAAACGAACTGAGAAAGGTGTCTAAAAAATCTGCAAGTGTCTACTTTTAAGACACTTTGTAACTCCGTTCCACATTAACCACCAGGGGGCACTCTAGTTGCGCATGCGTTTTAGATGCCTTTCGTTCGAATTGGATGTTCGTTTGTAATTCAAACTGAGCGTTTGTTTTTATCTACGCGTACATTTTAACTAATAATATATTTTGACTTGATTCGGTTTTTGCGGAATGTGAAGTTCCAGGATTTAATCCGTATCGACATAGTGATATTCCATATTAATGAAAGATGTCAAGCAATAACAATAATATAGTGTTCTTCGTCTCGTCAAAGCAGGTAAAGAGAACTGTTGTCTGGCGGGCTATGTTTTTAGGATGGAAATATTCCATTCTTTTAACAGAGCTAGCCGGATGTGCAAAGGGAAATTCTTTTTTAAATATCAAAGTCTGCTGAACTCATGGATACTAACGTAGCCTCCAATCCGGACGTCGCCTGGGTGGATGTGATTTTGGAATAATCACACCTTTTTCAGGTAAGTGGACCCTTCACTATGCATTGAAAACTCTCTGCGAATGTTTTCTCTTTAAATAGAGATCTCACACGAGTCTATAGCTTTATTAGTTCCTGAGTTATGCCAAAATTTGTTTAAAGCATTTTGCCTATGGGATTTCTATGTTAAAATTTTATCTTGCTATTATTTAAATTTCTACTATTCAAATCATCTGCAATCATGTTTCTGTATTATTTTACATCCGATGTTATCCTTAAAATAAGTTTTGGCAAGTCTGCATGGTGTATTAGTTGTTACTGAATCTATTGAGATACACCATCCCAAGCCTTCTTTTTCTGTCTACTCGCACGCCATTACTTCAAAAATAGCAGTGACAGCACCTGTTGATCGGCTCATAATTTCTTAATTACCATCAAGGCTATCTTAACAGCGTTTTCTTAGAGTAATTATTACACAGGAGTACCTTTTATATGTGTTTTATTTATGTATACAATATTTTTATAAGCATTTAATGCGACAGCATTTGTAACGTTCACATCGGTTTTACATTTCCCATAGGTTTAATATGTGATATGTACTGAAATTCCCAACTCTTTATAGTAAACATCCTTATTTAATTTTTATTTATTATGTATGCTTTTCATGTCTGATGACGTTTTCTTGCGTCTCAGATTTTATACACCGTGATAAATTTTAAGTTATTTAAAAGAATATGGTTCGAAAATCCTTCCATTTACCCATATCATTAATTCCCCCATACATACAGCGAATTACTTGTCTTCATTTATCATTTATTAGATTAAACTGTTTTGACTGATAAAACTCAAATCCGGTCATGAAATCTGCTTTTTTCCTTCTGCTATATACTTTTGTTGTTTCCGAGCGTTTTAGAGATATTCTACTTCCTATACTGAAAGTAGTCAACTGCAGATGTTTTCATTTTCAAGCCCGGTGATTCACACCACAATTTGAAAACTCATCAGAAATCGTCTGAAATCTGTAGACGTAAAGCGGAGAAAATTTTGTTGGCGTCTTCAATAAATTTTCATATTTAACGATTAAGAAAATGTTCTCGCCTTATCTCTGTATTAGTCATAATGATTATTTGTAAATTCTTAAATTCATGTAATTATGTGCTGTTAACATAATTGTAAAAATACGGTAAATATATACAGCTATATTTCATTTGAAATCAATTATAATATTAATTTTTTGATTATTTTTAGTAAAAAAGAAATCTGAAATTTAAAATAAATATCAGTAAAAAGATAGAATTTTATACTATATGTACTTAAGCATAACTAGATTTTGTACTTAAAGCTGAATTATTCTATATTTACTGAATCACAATGCAGAGTTGGAATTTTTCTAGAAGGACTTGATTAAAGCAAGGGTAAACTTTGACATGCCCCCCCCCCCCCCCATCTACGATTTTTGTTGTCCGAAATTCGATATGCAATTTTTTTTAAGCTTATACGTTAAATGGGTTTCGACATTGTATATTGGTTATAATCAGTATTTTGAACTAAAAAGTAGAATAAGATTAAAAGTTAAGTACAAAAAATTTTAAATACAGTAAAAACACTTAATCGCGGGCACCTTCAGAACGCTGAATCTGTCTGCTATTCGATTGTGTTAGCTTTTATGAGGTAAATATATATACAGTGAAACCTCCCTGTGCGACCACCTCCATTAAGCGACCACCCCCTGAACGACCATTTTTTCATGGTACGAAATTTATTCCCATAGGCTCAATGCTAATTTTACCTCTATTCAGAGACCACCCCAGTTGAACTCCCTCCATAAGGGACCCATTTCTTTGAAGAAAATGAAACAAATTCCGTTTTTTCCGGGTCGCTTGAAAAAGGTTTTATTAGAATAATAATTCCGGAGAGCGCATTATTTATCAAACTTCTAAACTAAGTTTAGAATTTTTATTTATTCCGGTAACTTTTAAGTGTTTAAACCGCTTTGTTCCATTTTAGGCAATGAATTTAACTCTGATGACTCATTAAGGATGATGGTCCATAAACTCCCCTGCCCTATTCTGTCAGGAAACTCTCAAAGGAATAGTTAAAGTAATGAAATCGTCAAAATTCGTTCCAGACAAAAAAAAAAAGAAAAAAAATGAAATGCATTTATTTATTGAATTTCGAAAGGACTTGGGAATAAAATTTATAGTAGATAAACCATAAAAGCAAAGCAAACATCAATGTATTCATTTTTTAAGCTCTGCAGTAATTAACTTATGTAATTAACTTTTGTTTTGATACTTAAATTTTCATATGTTTTCTTAATTTGGAAAATATAATTTTAGTAACATTAATTGTTACATTTTTTCAACAATTAAATTCTAGATTTTAACATGACCTCCATTAAGAGACCACCTTTCGGAGCGACCAATTTTTATTGGAACGGAAGTGGTCGCTTTAGGGAGGTTTTACTGTATATTGATAAAGGTGAGTGTTCGCTAAAGACAACTGTTCGTATGAAGGCTTTGCAGTAAAATCTCCATAACGGACAATCCTAAATAAAGGACACCACTATTTAGGAAACACATTTTTTTATTGAAAATATGCAAAATTTTTATACACTTATACCTCAGAAAAGCAGACACCTCCGAACGTCGGACAAATTCCACGGTTCCGAGGTGCCCTCTATTGAGAGGTTTTACTGTATTAAGAAAAATATATTTTGTTTTTAACCTTATTCTACTCTAGAAATTCATAATATTGGTTAATAATAAATATTGATTAATAAATATTACAATATAATACTCATATACTGTAAATTTGGGGGAATCCAGTGTTAGATTTTATTTAACACAGAAATAAAAATGCTTAAACTAATTTACTGGGAATATCTTATTTAAATGGGAAAAAATTGCACAACATAGCAGGGATGGGATTCTTTCTGAAGGAGTGAATCATTTTTTATATTTGGGAGTAATTTGTTACCATAAAGCAGAGCTGATTGCAGCACGAGCAAACAGGGCTGTTTCTATGGGCCTTTAGCTTTACGGGCCCCTAAATTTGGTACGAAATTTCCATAAAGCTGATATTTTAAATTCGTTTTGATATTACATTTATTTTAATAAATATTTTGCACTTTTAGAACATGATTAGGCTAAAGAAAATAATATATTTATCCAAATATGTATTTGACGGCATCGAATAGGCTTATTTTTTTTTTGTAACAGTGTATGAAGGCAATGGGGGGAGGGGGTGAATGAATACTAGGTCTTTGGACTAGAAGCAATTTGAAGTTCTCACTAAAAGTAATAAACATTTTTGATGCCGTAGGGCGTATATGGTAACACATAAATACATATTTAGGTGAAAATATATATATATATATATTATCCGATTCTAAAACTACAAAATACTGATTACAATCCTCATAAGGTCAAAACTGATTTAAAATATCAGCTTTATGAAAATTTTATACCCAATTTGGGGTACCCTAAAATCAGGGGGGCAGAGAAGCATCCCAGTTTTCCCACGCTGCAATCAGCTCTGCTGTATGGTAACAAATTATTCCCATTTATAAAAAATGATTCAATGTGGTCAAACATGGCTGCGTATATGGTTTAAAAAGAAAATGGTCAAAGATGGCTTCATATTGGCTAAAAAAAAGGCTCAAAGATGGCCGCAATTAAGACATTTGAAATGTCTGAAATTCAGACGTAAGAAGTGTCTGAAAATTTTAAGACACTTTAAAACGTCTTAAAATTGAACACTCGTGTTTCAGACACTTAAGTGTCTGAAATTCAGACGCAAGAAGTGTCTGAAAATTTTAAGACATTTTAAAACGTCTGAAAATTGAACACTGCGTTTCAGACACTTAAATGTCTGAATTTCAGACATTTCAGTTTACAGTGCAGCAATGAAATTCAAAAACTTATTGTTGCCGATTTATTACATTGCAAAATATGACATGATTAGAAAAGTGCATACAATCGCGCTGTGTAAAGAACTAAAATCATATAAAGAAAATATAAAGAAGAATCGAATTACGTTTTCTTCGAAAAGCCAACTCAAAAACGGGAGGCAAAAAATATTAATCTACAAAGGAATATTGTTTTGAAAATAGCTCATTTGGCAACTGAAAGAGAAAACTTTCATCCGCAATATAAACAATATTCTTCTTTTGGGTTCAAGAGTACAAAAAATCTTTTTTCTCTTAAACGTAAATTTTTAGCATTGTCCTTCATGTCATTATAGGAATATGGTATGCTTCCAATTTAGAGTTAATCAAGGAAGTAGCAAATTTCACCGAAAGATTCTTCGTTTTGTTCTAGAAAAAAATCTATCACCTTACTTTTTTAATAATTAATTAAAAAAATATTTCATAATATTTTAAGTAATCTGAATGTTTCTCCATACACAGATATAAAATATAAGATTGCATGTTTAAGATTACTAATTGAAATTGGTTGTTAGATAAAAAAGTCCCAACTTTGGCAGAAGGGATATTTTATTTTTAATTCACAAAAAATTCAAACATTCCTGCACGAATTCCGAATAATTTTAACCAAAAGAAGGTCACAATTTACTATATTTTGCTTAAAAAAATAAAAGCAGCTTTCTTTTCGAACGTCAAAAAATTGCTACGGAACACGAAATTACGCCTATAATAGCATAAAAAATTAGTTAAAAAATCCTTCGATCTAAAAACCAATTTGTAGATTTCTCGCGCAGTACAGACAGCCAAATGTATGAGGGCGACAGTTTATACATTTATCTTTATTATTATAGTTTTATTAACGCTCTCGAAAATGTTAATTTATGTTGCATATTTCTTTACCCATGGGCAGGACAGATTTAGAACATTCACATTGATACAAAACTGTGCATATTCAAGGTGAGTCAATAACACACACAAACTTTAAAGTCAATAACCAGTTCACTATAATAAATAGAAATAATAATAACATAAAATAACTGAAATAAAACAACTTAGAATACAGACACTTTTAGTTAAAATAGGCATATAAAAACACACAATAAAAAAACTATGTATAGGTACACGTTTCGGATGAAAACTTT
Organism: Maratus speciosus; assembly: GCA_963932465.1. Classification (NCBI taxonomy): domain Eukaryota; kingdom Metazoa; phylum Arthropoda; class Arachnida; order Araneae; family Salticidae; genus Maratus; species Maratus speciosus. Next base: position 295,768,022 of record OZ010791.1, read on the forward strand.
CATCCTTCTTTTGTACAATTTACGAAAAATCTCTAAAGATGACAAAACGCTACTTACCATTGTGAGACCTACACCAAAACCTGTATTACAGTTAATTATAGGGTAATTCTAGGATAGATGGCCATAGTTTTTAAAGATTGATATGAAAATTCTTTGAACGCAAATACAAGAAATATTTATGAATATTTGAAAGACTTAAACATATCCTCATATATTATGGACAAAAAATATTTAAATATAGAGAACAAAATAAGTTAAACAAAATTGAAGTTACAATGGATGATGGCCATCTCTGCTTCAAGCCGAAGAGAGATGGCCATCCAATACAAGAAAGAAAAAAGGATTTTAAAATAGTAAAAAATTACTACTTTTTCGGAAAAGAACTTGATAGTTTGTACACGATTCATAAAACCACTTCTGACACCTTATGCATTGTATCCAGTCATCCTTTTTGGTTGTGGTATTATATTCTTCTCCACAACCAACACAGTGATCCTCGCCCAATTCTATTCACTCGTAATGTGTAGAATCTAGTAATTTCAAATGTATTTCATATTCTTCGCTGCTAGAAATGTCGTGTTTTTTTTCTCGCATCTATTTTAGACTTTTTCACGGTTTTAAGTTTATTTATACACTTTATATGTTTCTGGTATGAACGTTTCCGAAGTTTTTCATTATTTTATGAAACAAAAATAGATCGTTAGACTCTTAGAATATTTATATTAGTTAAAATTTAAATAATTATGTCAATTAATATAATTATAAAAATAAAAATAATATAATTATTTTCAAAATAATTATATTCTGTTAAAAACCTCACTCTGGATCATTTTGAAATATTGTTCATATGTGGCCATTTCTCCTCGTTTTGATGTGGTCATCTATCCTAAAATTGATGGACAGATTCCCATCCAATTTAAAGCGACACTTCGCCATTGCGCGTGTTTGTTTTGGACTTAAAAGCAAAGATTTTATTATATACGTGCCTTAAAAGTCCTTATAGTAAAAAGAAATATAACATACGTACTGCAAAACGATCAGATACCTAACTCAACAAAAATATCAAACCACTAAATTAAATAAACATTAAAATTACACTTTATTTTTATAACTGAAAAACACATCTTCACGTCGCATTGAATGCACACGTTGAACTATTTCTTACGAACAAAGTTTGTGCTGCAATCTATGATATAGTTTTTGAAATATTTAGACTCGCCATCTCTCCTCTATGGCTATCTATCATAGATTTAACCTACGGTTAGCATTTTCTATAAAAGATGGAATATTTCCAGTTTCATTAATTTCCAGGATAATTCGGTTTCTATAAACATTACACCTCCTCTCAAAAATCGCAGTTTTCCTAAAGATAGGTTTCTTAGATTTGTATGCACGTTTATGTTCTCTGATTGTTTTTTTTGTTTTGTTTTTTGCTGCGACCTGTCTGGTCAATGTATATCGCATCACAGTTTCATGTGGTGCACAGTGGAGTATTTAGAAAAAACCTGGCCAAAATGATTTTCCGTTTATTTTACAGTTAAAATCACTGCTGTTGACTTACTATTCGTAAATACGCTTAAATAATGTTATATGCACATAAAGGTATGCATTTAAGTAAATATACATATACATATATATATATATATATATATATAATACAAGTGTAATTAACATTTTACTGTGTATATCAGAGAAACGTAATTGTTGATAGAGTTGTTTTACTTACAAGTAATATTTAAGTAAATGTAGTTAATTTTACTAGATGTAAACTTCCAATTATTTGTGTAAAACAATATATTAATATATATATATATATATATATATTATTTGCATTTAGTATTTAGCAAAGTTCAGTCGCTAAAGTTGAGTTTTAGTATAGAGATGCTGGTTTTTTGAGTGTTATTAAGATATTACCAAAATATTGTACGTTTTAAAAATGGCAACTACATTCCTTAAGACCCAACCTGCACGATCGTGCGAGTTAGACATTCATTTAAATTGTTGTTTATGAGTCGTATGTAATACAAACTCGAATCGAACGATGATTCTGGTTTGCAGATAGAGTAAAGCATCATTTTTTATCAACAGGTAGCGGTTGTAGTCCATGTTTTACTTTCTACAGGCCTGACTAGCTTTGTTTACAAATACATGGGGTCTTAAAGGGATATGTGGAAGATTTTTTTTTTTAATTGACTTTCAAAACTATAAGCAATACGACTATACTCAAAAGATGATTCGGCAAATCCCGGCACCTTTAAAACGCAATATATCTAAATCAATATATCTAAATTAGAGCCAAAACGGTTTAAAAAAAGTTCATTTTTGATTTAAAAAAATTTATTATATTAAAAATAAAGCTAACGTGTTCAAAAATTGATACAGCCATAGAAAATGTACATATAAACCTAATTAAACATAATAATAAAATTGAAACGTAAAGATAAAGCACTTCTTCTCGTAACCACCTCTTCAACTTTACACTAGGAGCCTCCAGATAGGGCACAAGTTTCTGAAATAGACATAGATAGATCCACCAGTTTTTCAGCTATTAAAAAATACACTTTTTACAATTGTTGAGCAAATTTTAATTTTTGCATTTTTCGCCAGGTATTTGGTTCAAATACTCCACAGTGTGGAGGAATGGACATAATGTTTGAACAGTTTAATAAAATAGCTGATCAAGCAACATAAAACAATAGATAATACAATCCTTTATAAATGCAATGATGAAATAATTGACATATTTATAAGGTAACTAGCATATTCTTTAAACATTCATTTAAAAAATAGTTAAAATTTTCACTGGTGTAAAATAAAGGAGCGAGCTAAAGTTCTAAGTATGCTTAAGTAAACCTGTTAAACTGAACCAAAATCCACTCAATTTTCGCTCTACATTAAGTTTGTTTATTACAATGGCAAGAACATGGACATACTGCATGCATATATAGCAGCACCATCTATTGCCTAAAACTGGAAGAATTTTTCAAAATTAATAAACTTAAATTTAAACTGATTAACTCACTAATGTTTCTTAAAATTCGTTTTCATTTGTAAAAACTTAAAATTGACAGGTATTCTTATTACGAACTATGACATAGCATACCGTTTTTCATCTTTTCCCAAAGACAAAGCATCTTTCAAAAATTTTTGGCAAAATGATTGTTTGGAATCCAATTTCCTCATAAATGTCGTCATGAGACATTAAAGTAGTGACACATGAAAGTACATGAGACAATAAAAGTGGTTATAAGCATGTAAACAATAAACGCTTATAACCAAATGAAAAGTATTTATCAAGAAGTAAAAACCGCTACTCGAATCCAAATTAATTCAGTAAACATGCTAGCCAATTGTATGCTACAACGATTAAAAATATATTTGTGAATTTTTTTCGTATTAACGAGCGAAGGCATTTATATTTTAAAACCGCATTAAGTTAGTATTACTTCTAATATACCAAACAATTATGCATAGATTGTTTTATTATTTTTAAATAAATACAGTGTTTTAACATTTTAATTTTCTTTCTTTTCAGGTAAGTGTTCTTTAAAATTTCGTGTTGGTTTTAATAACCCGTAAGTATACATTTTATTCAGCTAATTTATCTATTTTTATGTAAATCTGTTTATTGGTTTAACAAACTTACCATTATATTTAATGTCTATAGCAAAACGATAGATTATTACATTTTAGAATATATTTTGTGTAAAATTTTAAATATTTTATTTAAGAATATGATATTTTGAGTTATAACCCATTTCTATTTTGTTGTTATATTTTTTAAGTAAATTGATCAATATTACATACATTTTGTAATTTTTGTCAGCATTTGTTATTTAAAAATCATAGAAAGTTTTAGAAACATCTACATTTTCTTACAATAGTACATTCATACATATCAGACAAATTACATAGTTTTGCATAATATATGTATAAAGGACATAGAAATAAAAAATAAAATAAAATTATAAAAGTAAAAGAACAATGAAAGAGAATTTTCAAATTTACTTAATATTGTAACAACTGTAATTGCTTTATGTTTTAAATTTGATATAAAATATTTATACTTAATTTCATTTGTTTCAAAATTATCTTTGACCCAGCAGTATGTAAACTTGAGATATTTCTGGACCATTAAAGGTTAAGTCATAAAAAATAATTAAAATTATAGGATAAGCTAATGGTATATTTTGCAATATTAACGACAATTTGCGGCTAAATAGCATGTAATTTTTCTTTCTTTTCGTACATTTATTCCCATTCTACATTTTTAACTTTTTGCAAATTGCTTTTTCTTTATTAATCATAAAATCGTTTCATAAATAAAAAAATATATATTTTAAGTATTTGATGAAATAAGTTTCAATAAGATATCTCAATTATTACAGTAAGAATTTATCTTTCTTTAGAATTATATAACTTCATACATTTTTCTTTTTCTCGGGTCTAAAAAAAAGTAACTTGAATGTTCAGAAAGATAAACTTCATCATTTTTACTTTCGTGTCCCTTATTACTTAAACTTTTAGTTTATGACATTCCATGTTGCATTATACAGCTTTTTTTCCTCCAGCCGATTTCTAAATTGGCTGTGCCTCTTTGTTGACATGTCTGATGAAAAAAAGGTCTAAATGGCAGACATTCAGTTTATTGCAGTCAAAAGAAAACAGAATTCAGCTCGATTTGCTGGTTTAAAATGTGATAAAAATCGATAAAGAGATTTGAAGAAAATATTTCATTTCACGCAAAATAAGTACAAGCCCTCAGGCAATGTGTTGGCAAAAGTTTCAAAATATAATTATATGCTTCTGCTTTGTCAAAATATGTTTTGACATCTTTTGGAGAATCAGAGAAATATTTGGAAATATTTTCTTAAAAATACTAAGTACATCATTAGCTTTAGAAGAAGTTGTGATAAAGATGATATTTTAAAATGATTCTTTAATTATTTTTATATTTCTTTCATAAATACTTTTTTATTATATGCGTAATAAACTAAAGATAAAGTAATTTACTTTGTTATTGTTGAAAGAAACAATGCCAGTTTTTTAAATCATGAATTGCAAATTTTTATATTTATACTGAAACATATAACCTTTAGCATCTGCAATTGTCTTTATTTTTTGTAAGAATATTTTAGTTCAAGATTAATATTGAATTTATGTTACCTTTAAAAAACCTTATGCGTATAATTGGATATTAAATTTCCCTTCACAATTTATGGTATCTTCAAATACAAAAATAATATTAAAATGAAGTTTATCCACACCTCAAAAGATTTTATCAAATTATTTTAAAATTAATATTCTTAAAAGAACATGAACTAGGTGATATTTTAGTTCTACTGCTACAGTTACACGCATTAACAGAAACAAACCCAGGTAATGGTAATCACTAGCTCGATATTTACTTAAAAATTTTCAAACACGCTATAAAATGTAACGGAATATAATTTTACGGCCGACAACTTAGTTTAACAATGGCCTTTATAAGGGGTTGACTATCACCACCGTGGTATTCATTAACTGAATCATTTTTTTATATTCACTTATAACAATATGTTAATGAATAAGTAAATTCTGATGATTTTTCTGTCGCGGCAATATAGAAATTCTAAATTCTGTATATTTTATAAAATTAAATTACAAAAGAAATGCACAATAGAAATTTGTAATCACAACAAAGCGCAGTTTTAATTACCAAATTTTAAATATAAAAATTTCAGAAAATAAAACATTTTAAGCTAATTCAATTCATTTAAAAAATCGCTTTTTTTAAATGAATATTTGCAAACTGTTTGCCAAAGATATGAGCAAGGCATTACGATAAAACTAATATACGTAGGATAAGTAGAGAGTAGAGAGTATTGTGTAGTTAACCAAGACATAACAACATTATAATTCCGCTTCCACTTTTCAAATCGAAATAAAAATGTATTTGGTAATGTTTTCGCTTCTAACGATATCGTATATTTAAAAAATATATCAATATTTCTATTAAAAATAATTATTTTCTGGTAGTTCTTTATTGCTTATCGGTCATCAAATGCAATATTACGAATAAATATCGAAAAGACTTGTTCAGCATCCGTAAAATCGACATACACTCGGGCACCAGCAGTATATACACCCATGAGTGCTACGTATGCTCTGGTCTGATTATGCAAACGTATTTCGGATATGTATGATTTTACATGTTTAAACAAAAATATATTCAAACGAACTGTTTTTTAAAACTCGAAAGTGATAGCGTTAGAAAATAAAATTACAAAATTTTAGCGTTGTAATATATTTAATTATGGTTTAGACTTGTGTATATATAATTTGGTAACATACAATTATAGCAAAATATTTAAAGTATTGGAAGAAAACGTTTAGCTTCTTTTATGTGTCAGTATTGGACATATTAAATTGCTGATGTACAATAACAATATTTTCATGCTGTTAAAGCTTAAAAATACTGACTGAACATATTTTCTTTGTCAACATCTGCTATAGAACTTTTCAGTTTTATTTTACTATACGTTTGTCATTTTATTCCTCTTCTTCTAAATACCAATAAACATATAAGCGAAGTTAAACCTTGACTCGAAGTTAAACTCTTGTTGTATTTGAGCTCCGCTCTCGCGAATATACACTTTCTATAATACAAAGCCCTCTTTCACGAGCCAGCAACGCTTCAAATTAACTTGTCGTAAAGTAATAGTACGTATATATATATATATATAGTAGTATATATATATATATATATTCAAAAGGTCATGTCTAAACGGCACGTATAATTATGTCTGGTCATGAGGAGCAAGAATTACATAGGAACTGCGGGGTCAGAAGCGTGATCGTGATGGTGCAATTACATCCTGACGGTGACGCAAAGAAAAGTTAGCAAACGGTGTAAAAAGACCTTTATTTTACAAAAAAAGCAGTCGAAGTACAAAATACAAATAAAAAATGTTACAAATAATAACAAGTGCTGAATATGGGCTCCATCAGCCATGCTTCACATTAGCGGCATATGGAATCGCGAACACGTTCAACTAGGCCACGGCGGTCCCCGGACCTAAACTCCTTGTATTTCTATCTCTTGGGATATCTTAAATTTCTGTTGTACGATACACCTGTTTAATCGGCCATGGACCTCATGACACGTACAGCTGAAGCGACGGCACGTGCCCGAGAGACTCCTGGTCAATTGGGACGTGCTCGCGATTCCACGCGGCGTCGATATGAAGCATGCATCACGGCTAATGGGGCACATTTTGAGCACTTCTTATGAGTTGTAACGTTTTTCATTTGTATTCTGTACTTCGATAGAGGTTTTTGTATGTTAAAGGTCTTTTTACACCGTTTGTTATATTTTCTTTGCGTCACGGTCACAATGCAATTCCTCCGTCTCAATCGCGTTTCCAACTCCCAGTTCCTATGTAATTCTTGTTCCTTATTACCTTACACATCCACACGTGCCGTTTGGACATGACCTTTTGAACCACCCGGTATATATATTTGTATTTTAATAAACTCTCCAATGGTGGCAAAAAAGTTCTTTAACGGCAGTTAAAACGCTGGTATCAAATACTAAATTAAAGTAACCGGTCAAGTGCGACTATTACTCCCGTGCAATAAACATATGAATGAGTAACTGGGCATTGCATTACACAAATATAGCATTAAAAGTTGTTATCTAGGCTTTAAAAGCCGATGGCGCGTCGAGTACGCCGTCCGTGTCTTTACGTGTGTCCAAACCGTCCGTATCTCTTTAAGAGTTAAAATCTCGGTTAATTACTGACATTATTTTCCGAAAATCGTTATCTACAATCCTTTTATACTTCTCCGGCGATAGGTACCTCCAGAACATCTCAATTTCTTTGCCGAACGCCCGAAAATCAAAATTTGTGTGTAGCGTAAAAATGCGACATTCTCAAAAAGCTATGTGACATAAGGGTAATCGCTATTTTTCTGCAAGGTTTATATTAACTTCTACTACCCCTAATTTTTTAACAATTTTAGTTTCAATAGATTCGGAAATAGAGGGGCTGGAAGAACATATGTTTGCATTTTTAATGATATCTCTGAGAATATAATACCTAAAATTAAAAGAAGTGTATTTTTAACGCCGAACTCAAAAATACGAAAACATTCACACAACATAGAAAGAAAATATTTGTTTTTTCAAATAACTTAATTAGCCTCTCTAATGTTTTCTTAAATATATTTGTGAATGGTTAATAACATATAAATATGTGGGTCTACACAGTCTATAAGTTTCTACGTTCCATAGTTTACGAGTAAAATGGCTGTGACAGACGGTCAGACGGACACAGGAGAGCGATCTTATAACGGTCCCGCTTTTAATTTTTAAGTACGGAACCCTAAAAATAAAGAAGCATAAAATGTGTTATGTTCTTTTTTGTAGAATCGTTTAATATCGAAGTATGTATTTAAATTACACATTTAAGCCACATGTTCACTAAATATAAATTAAAGGTTTGCGTTTGTAAATTAATTAAATATAATGTGACCGAATAAAAAAAATCAATGGATTAGATGCCATTGTTGCTGCATGAAAAAAAAATTACCTCCTAAGATGTCATTTAAAACGTAAGATATAAAGAGAAACCATATTATTTTTCTTTGAAGTAATCCTCGTAGAAGCCATAGATAACATTTTTTTTTCACAGCTGGAAAATGTTTTTCGATATTTTCGTTGCGAAGATCAAAACTTTCTGTTTTAAAATACAATAAACCTTGAAATCAGAAAGTACTCGTTGAAGTGCATAATGTTTTCTATATTTTTGTTAATAGTTTTTAATACCTTACTTTAGAAAGGTATTTTTGACTTTGCTTTATCTATCGCGCTGGCTGTCCGTGTTTTAACTCTCATAAGAATCCTAAAATCGTGATGGAATTAATGTTTGTTATTGAGATACTTTATAACATATTTCAAATGCCGTACGTAGCCGTACGTTAATTGTTTTTTTTTATGATAGTGTTATGATTATCGCTCATGAGCGGTATGTGTTTGTAGTACAATTAAAGAAATTTAAGCTACTGAATACGTAAATAAAATTTTTACAACTGACTTACGGACTTTGCAACATGATCCCTTTTAAAAACTGTGTGTAAGCATTTAATTAACAGACTCATGAAAGTAATTCGGATATATCACTTTTTTGGATGGGCGGATACTATGCTTGAAATATATTTTAAAAATATGAATATTATTTATTACTGTCTCAAACTAAACGAAGACGTTTTATGTTAAAATAATTGACTTTAAATTGAAATTTGCTAATATTTTTTTCAGTCTATTTGTCTATTTATCCGCACTTCTGCTTGTTGACTTTTGTAAAAGTTAAATGATTACTACGAATTTCAGTTATATGATTTAAGTATGATAAATTCAAATGTATTACATGAATATCACAATCTTATTTATAATTTTTTACTGAAATCTTTCAAAATTTGTGTACATTATAAAATGTAACTTTTATAAGCATAGATGTTATTTCGTTTTAAAGTAATTTCGATGCATTCTAAAAGTTATCAAACAATTTTCAATGCAGATGTACGTTGAGTTGTATTAAGAATGTGTGCTATTATGATTTATACTCTTGTGTAAGCATACATTTTAAATATTTTATTCCTTATATTTCAAGACTTTTAGATAAAATTTTGTGCTGTAAAAAATATATAAGCTTAGTGTGAAAGAACTACACTATCAGATGATGAAAGCGAGATGCTTAATTGAATACATCAGTTATAAAAGCAAAGAGAAAAAAAATAAAAATAAACAGAAAATTTAGGTTTATAATTGTAAATATTTGTAATGTAAAATGAAAGATAGCAATATCAGTACCAGAAAATGAACTCACTGGAGATACTGTGGATTTATAAGAAAACTTTTTTTCTCTTTTCAAATGTATTGAATGACCTGAAAATGTTAAATACTTATAGTTTTTTTATTTAATTGTATAAATAATACACTACAGACATCAAGAAATATCGAAAAACAATTAAGCATGGATTTATTATATGTCCATCTCAAATAATCTCAAAAACTTTGAGCTTAATTAAAGTTAAGCGTTGTGAAATTATATACAAGAAAACAAAACCTATAACATTCATGACAAATTCATAAGAATATTTTCATAAAGATTTCTAGACTAAACAGAAAACTCCATTTCGTCTATAAATAGAGAAAAATGGATAATTCTTCTAGGAGCTATATTAGATGATTAGAGGAAAAAATTGTGATAGGAAAAAAAAGTGCTTAGAAATGTTATGTAATCAGAAAAGAAACTACATTTTCTTGCAATGATATTGTTCTGGTGATAGATTGATAGCATGAAAAGTGAAACAGTTTTATTTCTCAACTTTTAAAAATATTAAAAAAAACCATAACACACTTTTCACCAATACTTTAACAATATGGAAATCAGTTGTAAATTTTTAAATGGGTAAAAAATGTCCGGGGCAGGATTTGAACAAGATATGTCTTGGCCGAATCCGCGAAGGCTCTAACCGACTGAGCCAATGGCTTTAACGACTTAGTTAATATGGAAATCTTTTTTTTTTCAAATTACATTAAAAATGCATTTATATTAAACATTAATTCATTAATGTTATAAATAATTAACTTTAAAAAATACCTAAATAAGATGAAAATATGTAATGCTTTATTGATTTTGTTTTCCGCATCTTAAAAACCTTAATGATTGAGAAATAGAAAAATAAAATTTTATGAAACGGAAATCTACGAATTCATCTTTTGAAAAAATAGCAATATTCTACACAAGAGAATAAATAATAAAGAGTTTCTTGATTTTACATTTATAAGTGTAGTTACAAGACATTTTTCGTGGAAATCGGAAATTTCCAAACGGATCACAAATTCCAAGAAGTATTTATGTAGTAAAGGAAAAAAAGAAGCATTTTCCGGGAAAATAGATTGGATGATTATTTGAAAAATAGTGAAATATCTGATAAGGAAAAAATTGTACGATTTCAATCAAAATGTATCAAAATCTGAAAAGAAGCTATATTTTCTCAGATGCACATTTTTCCAGTTTTCGTATAAATACTTATTTGTTTAGCTTTCTGAATTGTTTAAAAGAAGCAACAATGTATCATTCCGAACTGGAAACGATGTTGTAATTTTACGGCATAAAGGTACTATAACGTGTTATAAAAGGACATCATATATTATTTTAAATGTGATAAATAAATGTTCTTTTTTCAAAATAAAATGCTGTTAATTAAGATTTTTGTAGTCTTCTTTAAATTTCAATAATCTTAATTATTAAGGCGTTTTCGCCTTTTGGGGGGAAGGAGACCTTGTTTTTATGATAAATCTAATGATGGATTAAAAAAATGGAAAATGAATTAAGTCAGCTCTTTTCTGTACTGTTTTTCATATGTTTTTATTAATAAGTTCCTTGATTGAAGACTAAAATAGTGAAATGGTCAAGTCACACCTCATGTAAGAAGATTGTTTGCACCCTGCACTCTTCACCAGTGACCAAGTTTGACCGACTTCTGCTAAACCGAAACTATAAAAGAAAATAGCCTGATAATATGCATAGTAGACGCTGTCGTGCTTATAAAAATGAAAGCTTTATGAACATATTTTTAAATTTTAAAGCATTTGAAACACAGAAATAAAATTTTTTATATATTGTTTGACCTTTTATCCCCACAAATTTCTTATTAATTAACACCTACAAATATGATCGTGGTAAGCACGACAATCAAGAGTAAATTCTTAAATTTGCAAAGGTCTGGAAGGAAATATGCTGAAAAATTTCTCTGTTATCACAGTCACCAATCTGAAAAATTGATTTCGAAAAAAAATGCGGTTAAAGTTTCCATTCACTTCCCGACCTATTGAGTCGACTCAAAGTACTTACATATAGATATTAGTCCCTTATACTTGAACCATATAAAGGTCCTTCTGTTTAATTTTCTTGTTCATCGTACATCGTTCTTACTTCGTTTTGGAATGTTCTGATGTCAAGATATTGCCGCAGAAGATCGTCTGTCTCAACATCCAATGTGCTCCCCGTCTCTGCTTTTCACATAAGTATGCACATTTACATGAGCATAAACACTTCAACTTCCTTTTTTGTTTTTCAACACTTTTTTAAGTGTACAAGGTGAAACTAAACCAGTGACGTCGAAGTGGTGGTTTTAAAGTTCAAAAACTAATACAATGAATTGAAAACAACGTTTATTTAGTCCAAACATTTTGCAGTCTGAACTAGTTGTGTACATAGTTAAACGCCTAGAGATGACCCCAAAATAACATTTATTTATAAAAGACTAGAGGACAATAAAACGTTCACCTGAGCAAGTGCGTTACCAACAGCTTCTAGCAAGTCCCCCCCCCATCATTTCAAGCACCTCAGGTGCGTAATTTACACAGTTGTTTCTATAAGAAATAATTCGAGTTCGACCTTATAATTGTGGGATTTTGTTCTTGATATAATATACTTTCTAATTAACCGTAAAAAAATTCTTTTAAGGAATAAGAGTACCAAAAACAGTAATACATTCAATTTAAATAAAATTATAAAAAAAATTATAACAATCTACAAGTTCTTTTTATGTTACTATACAGGGGCTGGCCACCTGTTGTGCAATGTGTGGAACGCGTACAGGATCCAGTATAGAAAATGTGTACACATTTAAAGCAAATAAGAAGTATTTGAAAAGAAATCATTCTTTAAATTAATTAGTTTTTAAAGTATATTTTATTGAAATAGCAATAACAGAATTATTTATAATCAGATTTTTGTTAATCTACAAAATTACTGTGATAGTTTAAAATCATTTTCAATTCAGAACATAAAAATGCGACAGGAACAAATCGAAAAACACGAACACATTTTAGCATTACATACAACTTCAGAGGCTATGGGTATTGGATTAATACTATTTATTACTGACTAACTGTAAAATAATATAATATAAATAAAAAAAGAAGTTCTATGGTAATTTTTCAAATATATTCAATAGAAAGAAATATAGCTTTATTTTATTCCAAAAGAGTGTTTATTATTTATGTTTTAACCAATCAGTTAATTAATATATAACCTTATAATAGGGAAATCTTAAAAGAATTTATTGACTTACAACAGAAAAAAAAACTGTTGTTTTTGCAATATTGATTTTTTGCTCTTCATCTTACTTTTATAATTTCTGGTTTTTTGTTGAATAAACATAGAATTATTATGCATTATATTTAATTAATGTTCAATTATAAGTTTATATAAAATGATTCTTTTGGCGGGAGGGTGTGTAATGCGCCAACTATACCTTTCCATACAGGAGCACAATCGGGCGAATTGTCGAAAAAGTGTTTAATAATAGTTTTTTTAATGGGGCAATCAATAGTACATATATATTACACAACATTTCAGGCCCCCAGAACGCCAATTTCAGAGTGAAGGCTTAGAGGAACAATCGCATCGCACTGTAAAAAAAAAAAAAAAAAAAAAAAAAAAAAAAAAAAAAAAAAAAAAAAAAAATTGCTAACAAACCCTTTAATTTTTATATATGTTAATTATAATCAGTTAGAATTTTCTTTGTACATTGATAATATTGAAAGAAAGGAAAACATTTTTTTTAATATACAAATAAAATTGAATATTGAGTACCAAAAAAATCACAGATTTTTTCAGTATCAGAATTTCAAATCACCGTGAAATATTTTGCACCTCTTTGCGTCTCTTTGAAATTTACTAAATATATTGTTACCCAAAGATTTTAAAAATTAACCTGTAGAAGAAACAGCTGCAGATATTTGCAGAACTAAGGGAACTAGAGGTCCAAATCTTCGCAACACTCGAGGATGAAGAAATACGCTCAATGCTGTTTTGGAAACAGTGATTCAGTTTTTCCATCTTATCACGACATTCAGGGAGGAAAAAAAGATTTTTACTGCTTAATTTATACTTCAGAAAACGGAGCAAGCATTCAGCTATAGAGATTATCGGATTTGACTGCAAAATAGGTTATTAATTTCCTTTTCAAATAACAGTAATCATCAATTTTGCACTGGCACATCTTTTTCATGGGGGAGGCATGGGGAGGAATTAACAAGTCCTCTGAACACAGCACTTTTAAACACCGTTTTGAAGATGCCGTTGAGACAGATTAAGGAGTTTTTCCGATTTCAGGTGAACATCCGTAATCGTCTGACCTTAAAAAAAAAAAAAAAAAAATCAAAATTTCTAAGATGAATTTAGATTCTTCTTTGACGATAATCTGTCGCCACGTTAAATTCGACTTCGCCAAAGAAATCGGTATTCCTGTAGTTAAAGAAGTTCCGAATAAAACAAAAAAAACTCCCCCTTCATCTCTAACAATCAACGACAGCAATATCGGATGAACAATTAGTTTTACAGAATTCAAGTAGCTCTCATTCAATTCAGCATCCAAATGTACGTATATTTCGATACCCCAAACTACTTTTAATTAATAATAATAATTATCACTATTATTTTTAATTTTTGGACCACTTAATGAGGTCTGCTTTAGCTAATAAAATTACCCATTTAACTGTGTGGACAGACGTCTTTCGTGGTTCAAATTTGCGTTTTTCAGCTTCCCCCCGTTCAAAAGTTCTGGTTTTTAAGTGTATTTTGTGATTTTGAACCAGAAAAAGCGCCTGAAATACCTAGGACACATATGTTGCTACACCATGCGTTAAAAAAAGATATGTATATTTTTCTGGTATAGTTATAAGAATGCTGTAATCAGAAATTTATTCACTAAATCGAGAAGTTAAATCGAATAATACATATAAAGAACTATATTTGTAGCAGAAATATAGAATTTATATATAAAGAAAAAACCTTTTCTTTAGAGCAACCTTAAGTGAGGGAAAATAATAGGGTAAAATAATTTATTTCGATGTAAAGTAAAGAAAAAATAAACTATATTTTTACACCATATATAAATCATGACATCTTAATTGGCAAAAAAATAAATTCATTTTTAGTTTCTGAAAAAAATTAAAAGCAACAATAAATCTTTTATATAGCATTTTAATGATATGATAAATTCACAATTGCGCTAAAAAATATTTTCAAATGTAATGAATAATTAACTTTTTGAAGGGTAAAAAGCAGTTAAATACCATAAAATTTGGTGTTATTTGCTTTTTATCTTTAGTTCTCTTATAATCTTAACTTTTGGAGAATAGATATATAAAGTGTAATATAAAAATATTTACCAAGTTATTAGAAATAATAATAGAAATCTAAAACTTGATTTAATTCAAAAAGAACACACATAAAAAATGCATACATAAGATGAATATAACACACATAAAAAACAAATAAAAATGTAATCCTTGCGTTACATTTAAAAGAATGCTGTTATCAGACATTCTTTGACTAAATCAAGAAATTCAAATCGAACAATACATTCCAAAATATGTTTCATCAGTAAATAGAAAAAAGAAAGTAGCATTTTTCTTGGAATTGCATTAGGTGGTTGGATAAAAAAAGAAAATATCTATAGGAGAAAAAGAAATTGTTTCCATCTCTCTCCAAATGTAACGTAATCAAGAGAGAAACTTTATTTTCATAGACTAATATTGTCCACGTAATAGGCTAAAAGCTTGAAAGTATAAGAGAAAGAATTTTTTACATTATTTAAATATATAAACAAAATGAAAAACTTTTTAATGACACGTTCATAATACAAGGGAAATTAAATAATTTTACTAGCATGTTTAAATATAGTATTTTTAATTTTTTATGTTGCGAATTTTTTTTCGAATTTTGAAAAAAAGAGCGATGCTAACTTTTAAAAAGAGGTTTCTTTTTAGCCTAAATAGTTTTATGTTTCTTTTGACTCCCAACGGTGCCTTGCTCGGTACTCGAGTGAAAGTACATGAGAAATGTACTTATCTCGTGAACCATTAACCCTTTTGCGGTCGAGTATCGGCAAATAGCCGCCCAAACTTTATTTTATTTTTATATTCTATTTGCACCACTATATTTAATAAGTACATTATTTTGTAATTTCTCTTACACATGGTGTCAGAGTGCAAGTAAATTTTTTTTGTTCGTGTTTGTTATTGACTTTTTGTTTCAAATGAATGGTTTGCCAGATATCCACGATTAATTAAGCGAATCTTTGTTTGTTTGTTTCAGAACCATACTTTTCAAGCAGCGCTGCTTATGATTAAGAGAGGTCATGGGATAGAGGTTTTCATTTTCAATTTCTGGGTTCCTGGTGATTATAATAATAATATTTTAAAGAATATTTTTTAAAAGTTTGTTTATTCAAATGGTGATTTTCGTTTTAAAAAAAGTGTCAACATTTTTTCTCAACGCCTACAAAAAGTATCTTACTTTAACAGGCATTACACTGCAATCATTTGAATTCATTGCATTGTTTAATGATTGGAGAAAAAAATTAGATAAATTGCAACTAATTAGACATTTTGAGATTATTAATTACAATTGTGACAATTAATTAGACAATTGAACTTATGAAACCTCAAAAAAAATTATGTATCTTTTACACATTTATATATTTACACAATTATCATTGTTTGTATATGTCAATGTACAAAATGCCATGACTTCTTTAGAATTAATACTTCTGGTATTATTCTGAAATTATACTTATTACTAAATTTACAACACATTTTTTTAAGATACATTAAAAAATGAGTGTGTATAGCCATATTTTCCCATGATACTATTCTTATTTTTCTGAATTCATTCAAAGAATGGAACTTCAGAATATCGATACATCTTGTATAGTAAATAGTATCCGGAATAGATTTTTTAGCAGTATTTTAAATTTTAAATAGTCGAGTTTTTCAACCTGTTACGTTAAAAATTCAGTACTTGTTTTGGCTTTGTAATATGCAAAAATATGTTAAACGAATTTATTAAAAAATTTTTTACGTAAAACAAACTCTTTTTTTTTTATATCATGTTAACCTTGAAGGGTATATTCATTACCACCTAATTGTTTTAAAAAGCGTCAATGTTGAATTTCGTGAATTTTGAGTTAAAAAGCCTCCCCTTTCTTGTATCTTTTAACATGCAAATAGACTTCTGAATAACATGCGACTTTAGAATTAAAATTTATTAGATTTCCTAATAAGTAAAAAATAAAAATAAATCAATAAAACCTAGCAGAGTGTTTTTCATAAATAGTCGCTTTTTTTAAATATATACAAATACATACATTATTTCAGATACATATACTAAATTCTTAATCTTATATTCTTAAATGTTTACTCATTAATACCCCAAGTTAGAAAACGACAATGTTGAACTTACGGAACCTCAAAAAAATTATGTATCTTTTACATGTTTATATTTTTACACAATTATCATTGTTTGTATATGTCAATGCACAAAAAGCCACGACTTCTTTAGAATTAGTACTTCTAGTATTATTCGGAAATTATACTTATTACTAAATTTACAACACATTTTTTTAAGCTACATTAAAAAATGAGTACATACAGCCATATTTTCCCAGATAATATTCTTATTTTTCTGAATTCATTCAAAGAATGGAACTTCAGAATATTGATACATCTTGTATAGATTCATTGAGTTACGCATTTAACATTGTTTAAGTGTAATCTATGTACAAAATACCTATTTTGTGTGCTTTAATGAATGCTTTCTGTTTACTTTAATTAAGTAGCCACTTGAATCAGTAATATACCTAAAACTTTAAATATCTTAAAACTTATTTTTTATGATACATCCAAAATAATACATAATGGGAGATTTGCAGTTATAAATGATATTTTATGATTTTATATTCTATTTTTCTTATTTAGAATGGAAATCTTTTAAATTTACTTTCCATTATGTAAATCACTTTTGAATTCGTCTCTTAGCTTTCATTTCGATGATGAATGTTTCTGTGGATTAATACTAGAATTAATTAATTAATAAATGCATTTTATAATGCAGTTCTTTATGTTGAAAAACATTAAAATAAACTCTATATTAATGAGAAAATGTAAAAAGTAATATACAAAGTAATCTTGATGAATACAAGTTGTCACTCTGAATTCTAAATACTTTGTACTAAATACATTTATATAAATACATACAATAACGTACGGGAATAAATGTTTTTTTTTCTCCACATAATAATTAAAGATCATTTTAACAGGAAAAAAGAAAATCTACGTTAGTAATATTTTACATTTGGAGTTAATATTATATTAATTACTGTTTGACTAAATTTAAATTTAATTAATCATTTAGTACATTAATTTTATAATAAAATTTTTGGAGGGATGCACGAAAAATTTTAAAATAGGCGTTAAATCATACTATGTAACAAATTTTCAGAAAAAGTTCTGTTTCTGGTTTAGCAGTATTGGTTTCTGTTAAATTGAGGAGCAAGTATGTAGAAAAGAGTAGTTATACCCCTGAAGCTTTGCTTATGTGGCTGTCATAGTTGTATTTACATAGATGCCAACAAATCCTTGATGCTCACCTTGGTAGCTTCAAAGAGAACATGGTGGAGCAATGAGAGTACTTTCATTTGGGCATGGGGTACTATTTTGAACTTCGCTACCAAGGAACTTACAATGAAAACTTGATTGGGGACTATATTTTGGGACTTATTCGTGAAAGTGATATGACATACGCTCGCAAAACTACACATTTCTAGATTCCTTGTCATCAATTTGCAGAATTTTGATTAAAATTAATTTTGATCCTTTTTTTCTTTAAAGAAAGGTAAACCGAAAAATTTCTACATTTCCTTAATGACAGTACGCAAATTTCAACTTTTCGTTGTCCTGACCACAAAAGCAAAGTTTTTGCAGGAAAGTAAAGTTTTTTCATGTTTTTATGATAGAACCACTTAGAAAATGTTATTAGTTACCGAGAAACAAAAATTGTGTTAAGTGGTGCTCTGAATAAAATATCTGGATAAAATTAAAATAAAAAATAATGATACACTTGGATGGATACAAGTTTTCATTTTAAATTTTAAATACACTGTATGCGCGTTGTTTACAAAAATATTACAGTATATATTAAATACATAATTGGTTTAAAGAATATTTGTTATTATTCTTTATTAATTACATAGAGTACGAAAATAATTTTATAAGTTTTAGGATTAAATTATATTTATATAAATAACTTTTTTTGGAATTACAAGGAAAATGAAATAACTTAAACATCCAATGCAAATCAAATTATTATTCAACAAATAACTAGCTTAATCGATTTTTAACCAGGCTATAAAAAATATGCAAAATGCTTTATAAAATAGATTATAATTGTTTGGATGGAGGATAATGGACATAAAAATGCAGAATTATTTGATTTTAACTAAACGTAATTGGATTCTACTTCATGCAATTATATCTCCAATTTTTCAATTAAATATAATTGGATTACAAACGACTTATCTTTATTCTTAAGAAATATATCTTAAATTAAATAAGTTTCTCATAGTAATGAAACCAATGTTATTCTTCAAAATTTCTAATCTTAAAAAAAAAAAAAAAAAAAAAAAAAATACATTGAAAGAACCACATTTAAAAAAATATGAAATCTCATCTTTTGAAAAATGGACAATGATTTTTTTTTAACTACATTTTCTTAACTGAATTGCGGAAAAAAAATCAAAATATCTGAAATTATTTTTCATTTAAAATTGTGTAATATTAAATGTAAATAAAGAAAACGGATGTAAATGTTCAAGATAAGGTATAGTTTCTAAAATTACAATTGTGTACTGCAAAATGCTCCAAAAAATGTTCTTGATTTAGAAAAAAATAGTTTCAAAAATTTACTTTAACATCATAGATATGCACGAATCCAAAAACCTTTTCTATATCTTCAGAGGTTGTTTTAAGAAGGAATAATGAGAAAACTGAAAAAAGAAATATATAGATCTTCTAGATTTACAAAAAATTTCTTGATCAAAGTGCTCCTTTGCTTCCAGTAGATTACATAAGGCGTTTCACAATTTTAGAATTCTATGACTTTGTAAGAATTAAAAACTCATAAATGTTTATGACGATAGGTTAAACGTAAAAAAAAAAATAATAAAAAATCATAATTTTTAGAACTTTTAAATAACTGAAAAGCAAACAGAAAATATTTAACATCAGATTTTCAGTTACTATTGAAAAATATTTTGTAATAACTTGTCTAAGAATTGTTACTCTCTTGATTGCTTTGGTAAACAAACAAAATTCTCGTCGAAACTTATATTAAATTTAAAGTATTTAATTAGCTTCTATTGCCAATTTATTAAAAAATATCGGCTGTTCGGAGGAGGGGGGATGCTGTATACCCTCTCCCCTCAAAGCGAAAAGTGATAACAATTCCGTTTATAACAGGTTTTCGTCTTAGCAGGTATAATTTCAAGATACTCACTATGAAAGTTTTTCGTTTAAGACGGGGTTCCGTTATTGATAGTTTATATTTTTACGAGTGTCCTCTAAGTTAAAACATCCTTTCTATAGTACACCTCTGAAGTGCATAGGTATATTACATTTATTGTAAAACTTGTAAAAACGAAACATGTTAAAAAAAGAATTATTTCGCAAACGGAAAAAGAATAGAGTTTCTATAAAAAAACACCATGTATAATTATACTTTCTAAGACGGAGACCTACTTAAAATCGAGCCTTTTTCCTGGCATTTCAACTTCTTCTTTACAGGTTTTATTGCATTGGCGGGGAGGTTCATGGGAAGGGGAGGGGGGTAGAAATTTTTTATTACGAGGGAGGAATTTTAATAGCGGGCGGGAGTTTGCCCTTCTAACTTCTTTTCCAAGCATGGGATTCTTTAAGGAATATTTTTTAATTTTCGTGGAGTACAGCAGTATTTTTTTCTTTTTGCGGAACTACGCAAAATCAATTCGCCAATCTACCGCGAAAAACAAATGGCAAATTTTTGCAGTTGGATTTGTAAAAATTAGTAATTTGGAAATTAGTTACGGGAAAAATATAATTTCATAAAAATGCAGTGGAAAAATATTGCAAAGATCGTTGAACGAACGGAGATTATTGACATATCGATTGGTTTAGAGATAAAATCGCAGATTTCAACATTGGATCACAGAAAAAAAATCAAATTTGTCCATCAGTCGCGTCATGAAATTTGTAAATTTTGTGATCTATAGAAATCAGAAATTTTTATCATTGATTTTCTGACAGTAAAAAAATTCGTTAATTATTTTCTGCCTTCCTCTTCAGACTACGATCTAAATTCCACACAATTCAGAAATATGCAAAACAGTCTCGGGTAGAGTCCGAATTGTGTCGGGCAACCCGATTTTCACAAAAACCGATACGACCCGATCCGCAGCACATATCGAGGCGAGTTGACGTTCGTTTCTTTCGTTTTTGGTTAGACTAGTATTGACCATTTGATTAAGGTCGGGACGTATACACTCCTGTAGACTATTTTTTATTGTACTACTTTTTGAAAACTAATCTTTGTCATACACAATACACATATATTAAGATATTTTCAAGAGAAATCTACCTAAAAGATTTTTTTAAAAAATTGCGGTAATTGATTGAATATAAAATTAGTCGCCAGTCGTGTCTTTAAATCAAACTCAGGTTGGGTTTTAACTACATTGATTCAGGTAGGTGTTGTCCTGATTTTTCAAACACATTCTGAGTATTTACAGATGAAAAAATATATATAATTGAACATTAATGAGTATATATATATATATATATATAAATATGTTCATATACATAAAAATAATATTAGAAATGTAATTGCATTAAAATACTAGCATGCTTCGCCCGACACGCTGATCAGTTTTTCTAAATGAATTTCGAATCGAATATTGGTGATATCGAAATATATCGGTGAATTTGACCTTGTGTTTTAAATCAATATTGGCCTTTACTTGTAATGTCCTTTCTCCTTCCTGAAAACGATACGAATACCACTGCTCTAACTGCGCTATTATATTTTCTAATGTGTCAGACAAAATTTGAGCTGTTAAGGATCAAATCGTTTAGTTGATTATTTATAGTAGGATTTGGCAAAGAAGGTAGAACGATAAGGAATATATTAAAATTATCCCTGAAAAGTATTTAACAATGCAAGCCTCATCAAAATTAATTGAACAGATTTTTTTTAATGTTATTCTTCATAATTTGGCTCACCTGTTTATTGAACTTCCTTCTATCATTATGTAACTAATAAACGTAATATACTAAAACGTTTAATGAAAACGTATCTAAAGAACAATGCAAGTCTCATCCACATCTGACCAGTAGAACTTTTGAAAAAGGCTAATATTTCACAATCGGATTCACCTCATTATAAAACTTTTCCACTTAATTCTGAACTATCTTTGAAAAAATATTTAACAGTCGAAGTTCCATCAAAATCCATTCAGCAGAAGTCATGTTAAAGGTATATATAAACATTATGCAGACATACATACCATGAATACAAGAAACCGAAATGGGGTGAAAAATTAGCCACAGCATACTAGGCTGCTGCTCTAACCACTCGTCCACTCCGGCCGATTCCTGGGTCTGCAATTCTTCACTAATAGACCATGTTGGGAAAGTCACCAGCTATTAATCAGACAACCTTGGATGACGGGACAATGATGAATAGATTTTACTATTCCATCGATTTGCAATATATAATAAAACATACATACTACAATATATATTAAAACACACATATACACACAAATAACGTCTGCATTCAACTGTTAACCTTATATATATAAATATTACACAGACATACAGATTCAGCCATTTGGGGAGGCCTATTGTCTCATTTTGGTCGGGCTCGGGATGAAACCATTTTGCAAAAGGAAGTCGTGAATGTTTTTGAAATGAAAAATAACTGTATCTGAATATTAATGGTTGCATATGTACTCATTTTTGCCCATAAGCTATAAAATTGCAGACTACTTTTCCATAAATGTAATAAAATACGGATTAATCTTCTTTCACTTTATATTCGTGTCTGAATATTTCGAGTTTGCATTTTGTTGGGCTAGAGTTGGCTTTCGGAATAACGACTTTAGTCCGGTTGGGTCGGGTCAGGTACATCCCGATCAGCAGAGAACTCTAGTATCAGGGTGATGAGATTATTAAAAACATAATGTATATCATATGATTTAGTAAAGCAAGTGATTTGATAGTGTTGTAATAACTATAGTAAATATAATATGACACTAACAATGCAAAATAAAAAAGTTCAAATAATTAAGAACTTGAATAAACTCTTTTCTTCTTTAAAAAAAGAAAATTCTTCTCTAAATTTCATTCTAAAGGGAGAAATTCAGCTCGGAAATCCTAGTCCTGTGGCGGAGTTTTCTTTTCATTTGATGATTTTGAACACAGCTGAAGAGCAATTGATAGAAATTTTTCTCACATATATTTTTAATATCAGCCATAATACTCATTAATGATAAATTTCTCACCTTGAAGAAGTCTTCAGAAAATATTTTTGATAGTTATTAGTTTTCTTGCCTAAAGGTTTTATTTATTGAAATAAAATGTGATTTTTGGATATATATATTTTTAGTCTGAGCTATGATGACAAACACTTTTTCTGAAATATCAAATTCCTTAGGAGGGACGTTGAACACCCCAGCGCACCTCAAATGGCGCCCCTATTTGCTGGGTTGAATTGTTTGGTTTTATAAAAATGGGATCAGTGTGGTTTGTATTTATGGGCCGAAACTTATTTAATTACATATATTTCAAAAGTTATTTAAAACGATTCAAGCGTTTTTAAATGTGCTACTTGTAGTCAATAAGATGCTTGTGTGAAAAAAACGAATAAATAAATAAAACTTTTAAAATATTTTGTAGATAATATGTTAAAGAAAATATAAGTACATTTTTGACACATTCTATTCTTTTTATAAATATAGTAATGCACGTACATTTTTTTAGTATAACAGCAAAGCTCTTAAAATAAATTGATATCGACTTTTTAAAAATTTACTACATACTTATAAGTTAAATTTCTAATCACTCGAATATTTTATTAAATAATTAGTTTTCATCAATTACAGAATATTAATATCTAAAAATATTGATTTGATTGCATCTCTTTCTGATGGACTGCCAACTTCTACATTTCTATGAAGCTGGCTTGCTCGTAAATAAATTTCAAGTTGATGCAGAATTTAACAAATACATTACTATCGTTAAGGTTTGAACAGAAACGTAATTTAGACATCACATTGCGTTTGGAGAATGCAAGTCTTTGCAGATGTCTTCAAAAATAACGATCTTTTTTTTTCTGTATAGAATGTATATTAACTTCTCCAAGACGTCAAAATTAGGAGTCGAATTGAGGAACTCAGTTTAGTTTCATAATAAGCAAAAATTTATTATATAATTGACGAAAAAATAAATAAATAAATAAATAATACTATATCTCTATATCTTCAAGTTGATTGTCGAATCCATCAGTATCGGTAGAAATTGAGTGAAAATATAGACAAAACATTTGTGGTGTGTTTTCGCGTTGCAGTTGTTTGGAATAACGTTTGTCTCTGACAAAAGTGAGAAATCGTTCTTCCGAAAAGTTCCTAGTAATAGAATTGAATTTTAGTGTAAGCTGGTAGCTTCAAGTCATGAAAGCTTAGAGTTACTTGAAGAAAAAAAATGTTTACTTCGTATAAATTTATTATGTTAAATATTTATTATGAATCAACGAGAGTCGTTTGAAGGAACTAAATAGTCAAAAAGTGAGTCAAGGAAATATGGAACCTCAATTTAGTGTTTTTTCTATCCTATCAGGAAAATAAATTAAGTACCGTGTGAAATCATTTGATTTACGTTGGGAAAAAAAAAAAAAACTTATGACATGAATACAAAGCTTGGTTACGCATGGAGCTACGGAAAGATATGAGTAGATATATCAGTTTTCCACTGTCGAAAGCTTTTAATCCAAAAAATGTGTTCTTTCCCTTTTCCTGCGTCCTCCATATGTGACTTTGACCGATAGTGGTCCGATCAGCGTTTTCCAGAGCAAGATACGGCCAGGTATGGCGGACACAGGACAGGGTAGAAATGGCTTCAAGTGACGTCGTTTATAACTCCTTTATTTTTTGTATCCTCTTTTGTTCCACGTGAACGTAAGCTTAAGGGCTTCAACTCCAGGTAACTCCATTTCACACACATAGTTCCCGGCTGTTTTGTTGCCTTCCTGTAGATGATCTGCAACAGGGCTGTAACATGTTGCATGGATATCGGAAGAATGATTTATAAGATGTCTGTAAAATTGTGTCAAATCTTGTATGCGTTCTAAGATTATCTAAATGAAGATCATTCGAGACAACAGCCGTAGTAGCTATATTTTGCTAGGTCTGCGTTAAGTTTATGTGGAAGGTTTTAATACGTTCAGTACCTTTTTATGGTCTTTGATTATATAGTTATGGCCAGATTTGTGACGCAATTCTAAAAAAAATCACAGAGCTAACAGATTAATTATACAACGCCTTTATCAACCGATATGGATAGACAAAGCCCAGATTAACATTAAGTCATAAACAAGTGAAAACAAAAGGACATAAATAATAACGCAGGCACCTAAAAAGAAATATTTTCAAGAACATGTGAAAAAAAAATTAAATTTAAAAATTTAAAAATGCTTCATTTATCTGAATCTATCTGGCTCATAAGCAACGCCTGCCCATTAGGAGATTATTTGTATCCTTTTTACTCCAGTTTTTAAGAGTTTAAATTGGTCAAAAAATCTTGAAGCACTGCAAAACATATGCTTTGTTATGAATCATATTTTTAAGTTAAGAATTAAATCCATTTTTTATTCTATTTTTATATTTAATGCTATTAATAAAGTTTTGTGAATCTACAACGAATAAGATTGTGTAATACTATTTATTTAATAAATTCATGTTTGATTTGTTACTAATCTTATGAAATGTCATGAAAAATAAAAAATAAACATTTTCCATTCCACTTGTTTAAGACAGAAAAATCTTTCCTTTCTTTTCTTTTTTCTTTCTTTTTGTTGAAAAGAAAAATAATATTTTTTTCGATTAATCCTTAAAGACTTCTAAACGCAATTTCTCTTTTCTTGATCATAATTAATTCAGAACAACAGCAAAGGATATAACTTATGTTCGGTTTTACTTTTTCTAATTAATTTGAATAAAAAACTTTCATTTCGTTTTCAAAAATGCATAAATAATTCATTTATAGGTACAGAAATTCGCCGTAGAATTATGAATATAAAAATATTGTATTATTAAGATTTCCCCTTTCTCTTTATAATAGTATCGCTGCTCCGATGAAAATTAATTATACTTAGAATTATTATGAATGTTTTTTTTAACTAAGAGATTAAGGAGATGAATTATCTTTAATGGCATTTAATTTAGAAAATGGAGATTTAAATATTATTTTCACTATTTATTCTCATTAAAATATATTAATGATATGAGCACTGGAAATTTGTGTTATTAATGCAGACTTTTATGTTATTTCTTTGTAAAAGTAAAGAATAAAGCGCCTTTTTTAAATACATCCTCCCAGAAATATATATTTTTTAATGATGATGTAAAAAAAAAAATCTTTGATTGTTGAAATTAAAAAATTCGATTTACGTATATTTAACTTTGTTTTCTTTTGTTGTAGCGAATGAAACGGTTTGAGCAATTTAGCAAAAAGTTTAATATTAATGAAGTAAACAATTAAAGCATGTTAAATTCTGAATTAAACATATTCAAGTAAGCCAAGCAAAGTAAGAATATTTATTCGAAAATTTTTTAAATATTTCCTCAAATTTCTATATTTGTTGCCGAAAACTTTCTTCTGTATGCGTTTAAAGTATGTGTTTATAACGTAATCGTTCGTAAATGTGTTTGCTTTAGAGTTCAAATTTGACACCAAAACGATATCGGAAAAATTCCAAACATTTGGCACACTGATATAAGATTATACAGCTTATATAACTAGAATATTCCAGAGAACATGGTAATATTTGGAATTTTTTTTCGATATAAAAATTCTCGGTATCTATAAACAAAAAACAGTTCGTTAATTAAATCGATAAATAATGACAGTATGTTAAGGGACTTTGTCATCAGTTTCTGCATTACTTTCAGTTCTGCTTATTGTATTATACTACTTTGCTGAATTTTGTGGATTGAAATGTCACTAGGTAATGCGTGAGGTTTCTAGAGATATGACCAAGTAAAATACTTAAGAGAACATGCATGATTATGTTTTGTAAATTCTTTCTGATGATATCTAAATTCAAAAGTTTCATGAAAATATTCAAGTCATTATATGGAAATTGTTAAGAAAAATAAAATAAATTTGAAAAATAAAACGCATTGAGTAAATGAAAAGTATTTATTGGGTACTTGTGTATTATTATTACTTTCTTCTATCTTCAATAGAAGAAAGTATTGTAATTGAAATTTTTTTAGACTTCCGGTTTTCGACGGAATTACAGGTTTTAGGGATCAGAGATCCCAAAACACTTGTTTATACAAAATGTCTGTCTGCCAGTCCGTGTATCCGTGTGTCCGCGTGTCTGTATGTCCGTGTATCGCCATTATATCATCAAAAATTGTATGAAGATATGCATAGAATTGAACCAATTTTTTTAAAAGTTTTTGACTATGGCCAACAGGTCCTCCATTAATTTGGAAAAAAATCCCCTGGTAGGGGGCGCTGTAATAGCGATTTTTGTGCATTATGAATATTGTGCCATCGAAAAGTGTATGAAGTTATGCATAGAATTGAACCGAATTTTTTGTGTATGTTTTCGGCTATAGCAAGAAGATTCTCCCTGAATTTGGAGAAATTCCGAAGGTAGGGGGCGCTGTAATAGCGACTTTTGTGCCATTTTCAATATTTTACCATCGAAAAGTGTATGAAGTTACGCACAGAATTGAACCAAATTTTTTGTGTATGCTTTTGACCATGGCAAGAAGGTTCACCCTGCATATTGAAAAATTCCACTAGAAGGGGGCGCTGTAATAGCGATTTTTGTGCAATTTTCAATATTGTACCATCGAAAAGTGTATGCAGTTATGCATAATTCTATTAAAAATACTATTAAAACTAATAAAAATGAATTATTGGTATTTGAAACAACCTTTTGAAATATTAATATACATGAGATAGAAGAAAGTTTTGAGATTGGCACATCCAACTAGTTTTTTTTTTTTTTTTTTTTTATAAAGCTGTCCTCTTTGTCCAATAGAAATTCAAACACTTGTAAGTTTAGCTACATGCATTATCTACCATATCTACATTTTGCATTTTCCCCTGGACGAAGAAGGTAGTGTTATAAAACGAATAATAAAACAGTAGAACCCAATTACCCACAGTTCCCAATTACCTACACCCCACTTACCCTATTCAGGGTGCTATAAAATCTTTTCACATTTATGAGAAATAAGTTAGTTCTTAATCAATTTTCTTTCGAGGTGATATCTTAGAATGCTTTTAATAGAAGTAAGAATAACATCTATTTCGTTTCACGTATATTAATGTAGGATCACTTGCAAGAAGAATTGAACTGCATTAAGTTTATATTCTCCACAATTTCCAGCAAATTGTATCTCATAGTGTGCGGAACTGGTGCTTCAAATTTATGCACAGTTTAAATGTGGCAGACAAGCTTATTTAAATAATGATAATGTAGTGTATTACAAATAGCGGGATGTGGGAAAGTGCTTCAGTATAAGCTATTTTTAATTTTAATGCTACGAGATTGCTTGAATTTGTTTAACACATACCTAGAAATTAGTATGATAGGGGAGGAGTCTTTAAATTTGTGTGGGAAGTCTTCCTTCAACTCTTACGTTATTCCTCGTACAACACTAGTACAAATAATGGATCTTATGACTTTTGGTGAATGCGCACTGTAGGATCATCTGCAAGGAAATAGAATTTATTATTTATATCTTAAAATGTATAGCGACTTGTTAAAAAGTGTGTATAAAAGAAATTTTAAAAATCTTTTCACAACCCTGTTGCCAATGTATAGCCTAACGTGGTCAAGAATACTGAAATACGTGAAATTTTTTGACTTGAATTTATTTGTACCTGAGTAAATATTCGTTGGATGTACAAGGCTACCAATTGAGTATACATTTTAATAACGAACAAAATCAGCAAATGCTTTCCTTTAATATTTAGCTATAGTTGTAACCAAAATGCTTACTCAATGTACTGTAAATTCAAAAGTAACCATAGTTTTTACCAGCCTTCATTTATAATTGCATTTTACACATTCTTTTTCATATTGAACATGACTAAAATAGACTTGAAATTTTCATATTGCATGTAATCTAATAAACTTAAACAATTTAGACAGTAATATAATCAACACCAACATTTAAACGTATCATTTATTATGTTTTATCATTATAAGTAAATATATTGACAAAATCATCCTCTCTAAGTCTGTTTAAAGGTAGTGCTTTATAAGTCATTTTTTTTATATTAGGACCAACAATCGTTCAAAATAAAATTAGAGATCTGATTTTAAAAAATCAGCGTCCAATTCATGTATTGCCCTCAAGAATACATATATATTCCAAATTTTAAAGCTCTATGTGAACAGGGAGTGGGTGAAAAATGAGTGACAAGATATGACTGCCACATACAAACAAACAGAATTGTAAGTTAAAACAAAGCATGTAAGAATGTAGCAATTATCGTCATTTATAAAATGCTTGAGTGTGATTTATTATAATGGAAATCAATCACAGTCTTTTAATTCAAACGATGTTTATTTTTTTACTTATTGTTCTTTTGGAGTCATTTTTCCAAACAGAAACTATTCTACACTGCTGGCCGTCCAAAATGCAACACCATGAAAGGATCAACCAAACAGCGTAAAATTTAGACCATGTATACACCTCGGTAGGATATATAAATGATTACAAATTCAGCACTCGCGCACATCGTGGGCGACTGCAGCGCCCCTTACAATCTGTATATAAAGGGAAGTAAGATTGTCGTTTTGAAGAACGTGAATTGTTTTCTCCTCCGATTTTTTGTGTGTACAGATTCAGTATGCCTCGCAGAAAAACACGAGTACCATTGGAGCACGTTTCGGATTTTGATCGCGGAAAAATCCTTGCATGCAGAGATTGTGGATTATCCTTCCGAGAAACTGGTCATCGTATTGGACGTAGCCAAGCAAGAGTCATGAGAATATGGAATCGGTGGAAGCAGGAGGGAACAACAGACCGACAGGAGCGATTGCAACCGCCTCGTCACACCACTCCACTGGAAGACAGGGATATTGTGGGCATGGCACTGATGGAAAGCACTGCCAGAGCCGTAACCATATCACAACGAATACCGTCTCTAACACAACAATGGGCGTCCGCACGAACTGTTCGAAGTCGTTTGCAGTACAGTGGTTTGTCCGCTGGCGTCCATTGCTTCGCATACATTTGACATTAAACCACAGTCATTCGCGTTTACAATGGTCTGCTAAATGGCAGAGATGGACATCCGAATGGCATAGCATTGTGTTTTCGGATGAATCACGCTTCTGCCTGCAGTATCACGATGGTCGAATTAGAGTTTGGAGACACCGTGGGGAGAGGCTGCTCAATTGCTGTATTATGCATGATCACACTGGTCCTGCACCCGGTGTTATGGTGTGAGGTGGTATTGAATTCATCTCCCGCACCCCCCTAGTATGCATTAACAATACACTTACCAGCCAACGCTATATATCTGAGGTTTTGCAGCCTGTTCTCCTCCCTTATCTTCAGGGCTTGCCTGCGGCCACATTTCAACAGGACAATGCACGAACACATGATCCGCGTAATGTTTAAGCTTTCTTCTTAGCTCACCATATTCCATTGTTAGCCTGTCCTGCCTGTTCTCCAGATCTATCACCCATCGAGCATGTCTATTCAATGATTGGAGAACGCCTTGCCCGGAATTCCGCACCCACGAGTACACAAGATGAACTTTGGCTACGTGTGGAGGCAGCGTGAGATGACAATCCCCAACAACACATCCAAAGCCTCTTTCACTTTATGCCGCAGCGTGTAGAAGCGGTTATTGACAGACGTGGATGTAACAGTTCTTACTGATTTTCCCGTCTCCCTCACTTCAAAGAAGGTTGTCTTTGGAATCATTTAACACTGATACTATGTGTAATCTCTAAAATAAATTTGGCTTTGATATCTGTTGTCTTTCTTGGTGTTGCAATTTGGATGGCCAACAGTGTATGTAAAGAATCACCAAACGTAATCAGCTATTTCCTAAAGAGTTCAACTTAATTTACTCAAATCCTAATTTCTAATAAATAGTTATTACATAATAATCTTTTAATTAAAATTCACATATTTAATCAAAATATACTGAAATACTTTCAGATGTTTTATTTCTACATTGAACATAATCAGTGTTAATGATATTTCTTTTAGGTTCGTAAAATATTCGAACATAATCAATGTTAATGAAATTTCTGTTAGGCTTCGTAAAATATTCGTTATTTCAATTGTAATGTAATTACATTACAATTGTATTGACATTCAAATAAACTAAAATGGTTATATATATAAACTTATTTTTTACTTTTTTTTATATTTGATATTTTTGGTATTTCTTTACTTTTTGTCATTATATTACATTTTTTTTTGTTTCGCGTGCCTTTTATTTATGAGTACACTTACTTTTACTACACTATGTTATACAGTCGTGGCCAAAAGTTTAGGACCACCTTGCAGAAACTAGCGTTTTTGAAATTGAAACCACTGATAACGTCATAAACCAAATCGATTTTCGTCAGATGGCGTCATTCCGTCTGACAGTGGAGTTACTGTATTCGCTTTTCTTTTGAACTTTGAGTAATAAATGTCGCAGATGCAATTTATTGTCTGGATCTTAAATTTCAGTGGTGGTCCTAAACTCATGGCCACGACTGTACATGCATATTTCTTCTGTTCTATTTATTTATTTTTTTATCTCTTTCTATATGTCCCTTGTTCCGTAAAATATTTGTTATTTCAATAATAATAGAATATAGTTATACAGGATGACTCTAAATTGTTTTTACAAAATAAGAGAGGTGATAGTACCCATCCAAATAATTACCATAGACCATGAGGATAAAACCACTTATTTAGTCACAAATACATGGTTTTTATACTAATCTAACTTTGGTTGACGGTAATAACTTTCAGAAAACTTAAGTATATTATAATGAAACTTTTAATATGCTTACCTCTGTTTTAAATATGTTCCACAAAAAAAGGTAGAAGTTTTCATCATACGCAACCGCAGTATGCATTTGACGCTTCACATTTTGGGCAGCGATTATCAGTTCATACGGTATCCTCAATTGCGTGAGCACACTGATTTTCCAGAACTTTTTGTGACGTTATCCCATTTCATACAAAATAAGGTACGTACTACTTGTTTTCGGATAGAAAAATCATTCGCGCTATTGCGCATGCATCAGATCTGCTTTGATAGCGGAGTTTGTTTAGCTGCATTTTTTAAGAATGCGCTTTTGAGGAATTAATATCGATTTTTGTAAAAACGTTTCTGTAGTTAATATTTTAAAAAAAACTAAAACACTTAAAAATTTAAAAAAGTTATACAAAATTTTTGCTTTTCGCGAAACAAAAATTAATTTTCATTTTTTTAAATTGATCGTTTCTTTTAAAACAGGAAGGAATTTATACAAAAACGAGATTGTTTTCTCCTTGACATAAAAATCGTGTGCAGTTTGTCTAATAATGCTGCAATCGAAATCATCTATACCTGTTTTTTCAAAGACATTCCTTTTAACTCTTTTTTTTCATTGAGCAAAAAAAAAAAAAAAAAAAAAAAAAAAACAGTATTACGCTTAACTCCTGCTTCTCGACGAATCTTTTTAATGGTACTGCTAGAAACTCAGGCAATTTGACTGGCTCGTTTTCTAGAACGAGTCAACGGAACAAAACATTAATTCTCCTTTTTCTGCTTCTTGATTAGAAAAATGAATGACATTATATATAATTTTCTTATTACAACTCCTGAAAGATTTATTATTACTTGAAGTAGCCATTTGAATACTAAATATAGAAGTTTTAATTTGAATTAAAGCGAGATATTAATAGAATTTTAAACTTTGATCGGAAGTAAAAAATAACAAACAAGTAAGGGTCAATCTTAATGAGAACGCAGACGAGAACTTCGGAAAATACACATCTCAGCGTAATACCCCTTTGGATAATAGAATCATCAGAGAGTGCTAGGCGCGGCCTAAAACGAACAGTATATTGCAATATTTTAATTTTTCGAAAAACTATTACCGACAAGCCGGCTTCAGTTAGGGTGAAACACCCTTATTTGTGACTAAATAGGTGTTTGCAACCTCATGTTCTATGGTAATTATTGTTTGTCTATATGGATACTATCACCTCTCTTATTTTGTAAAAATAATTTAGACTCACCCTGTATATTAATTTATTGTATATATATATATTTTACTTTTTACCATCATAATTTTTTTTAACCATTTGGAAAAATGGTTATTGTTCTCCTCAGGGTAGGAAATCAAAAGCATATCTGAAGGTTTTCATTGGTTTAATCTGCAATTTATTCGTTATCTGATTGGTATATACAGTAATCTGTATTTCCCTTTGCTTTCAACAACGATGGACAACAGAGTGTTGCCACTATGGCAAAAAAGTAATAAAAACTACAAAAAAAATAATAATAAATCAGAAACAAATTGAGATACAGCTTTCAAACAAATTGCATTTAAATGTACATTTTTTTTCTCTATCCGACGGTATAAAAAGTAATATTGTCGGATGTTTAGAAGTTTAAGAATGAAATTTTATTTAAAATTGGTCGTGAGCATTCTTGGAAATCTGATGATGGAACAGCCTTTTCCCGAACAGCCAATGAAATGCTTGGCTATTACGTAAGTTTCATAGGAAATCTGACGAGTCGCACGATTTTTCTTGCTTGCAATTTTTACGTGTAATAACACTATTAATCTTTAATCTTAATCTCGTAATGTATGACCAGCTCCGTAGAAGTTTAAAAATTTACAGTACCAAAAATTGTAAAACTGAAATTTCTTTTAAAATTTGTTCATGATGTGTCCAGGAATGATATCGTTTAATCCATGGCGTACGTAATGAAGGATCAACTTCGTGCGATTTTTTCTGTCTTAAATTTTAGTCTTTGAAAAAATCATTTTCCAAATGGTCGTTGTAATTTGTTAAATTGCTTTATTTATTTATTTTTTTTTTTGTCTTGCATGCCTTCTGTTTGTGAGTATCCTTTCTTTTATTACAATGTATTAATATACATACATATTGCTTCGGGTTTTTTCTTCTCTTTCTACATGTCCTTTGTTTCGTAAAATATTTGTGATTTCAATTATAATCTAATTACATTACAATTATATTGACAGTAAATGAAAGAAAATAGTTATATATTAACTTATTATGTAATTTTTTATTTTTTACCATTATATTAATTTTATCGGTTTTGCGTACCGTCTATTTGTGAGGGTGACCTCACTGACTAATAACAATGTGTTATTCTTCTTTAATGAATATAAATATACAGTTAATTGTATAAATAATTGTATTTGATGAATTACCAGGTCGGAAAAAAAGAGTTATTTTTTGTATTATTTTACATCCGCTTTTCTATCCGTTATTAATGTAATGCAAAAGAAAAAAATACATAAATCAAAATAAAAAATGAATAATTTTTTATCATGGGCAGTTTTATTTATTATGCACGTTAAGAGGTTAATTAATCGAAAAATATCTAATATGATATCATTTAATAAAAACACGGAAAATTAATATGAATATAAATTAGATTTGATAATTTAATCTTTAAGGACCCACAGCAATATTTATGTAAAGCAATATTTTTTAAATTTTCCAGGTAAGCGTGCTTCAACCTTGCTGGAAATCATTAAATATAGACTAATTAGCTATAAATAATCACAAGCAAATTAGCAAATTACTACGCAGTCAGTGAGCACCTTTTTTACGAAAAATATTTGCATCATTAATACCTCAAATACCTGAAAAATTGTTTTTTACCTTTTCCCTCTTTTTACATGAATAAACATTATATTTTTTCTTTCGTATTTTGGCATCAAAAGATTTTTTTCTAAATTGTACCCTTTATATAAGATATGTTTGTAATTTGTTATTTAATACATGAAAATATAAAAGCTTTATGCAGCTGTCATTAATTCAAAAAGTTAAAGAAATACAAAGTTTTTTTTCTAATTATGGGGATGAAATATTTCTTTTAAATTAAAGTTTCGTGAATAATAGAAACACACGCAAGAAATCCCATTTAGTAAGCTGATTTATTTGTTAAAGTTCGTGAATGAAAATCTTTTGTTTGTGCCAATTTTATTTTAATGTGATTGCAACACAGAATGAATGTAAATCTTTAATAATTAATAATTCATCTAAACAAATTTGTAGCATATAATTTATTTACAAAATAAATCCATTATATTTAACCGCATCTACCTTTTAGATTTAAATTAGGGTTAATATAAAGATAGGAAAATGGTTTTTGTGCCTTTTTTGCCTCTTTTATTTTGGAATGCAAAAAGAAAACACACACACACATAAACCAATGTTATTTTATAGGAATTTGTATATTTATTTTATGAATTATACAAATGACAATTTATCTGACCAGGTTTAAATATCATAATGCATGTTAAAAATACAGGATGTTTATCTCTTTAAGTTATAAGTACACTGTAAAAAAAAAAAAAAAAATCTGTAAAGTTACTAAAGTTTTTCTAGGAAACTGGGATTCCTAGAACTTTTTATGAACAGCAACAAGAAAAATTCCTGTAACAGAAAAGTTTTTCCTGGAAACTGGGATTCCTAGAACTTTTTATGTAACGGCAACAACAAAAATTTCTGTAACAGCGTCTGTTACAGGAATCCCAGTTTCCTAGAAAAACTTTAGTAACTTTGCAGATTTTTTTTTACAGTGTACCATTTAAAGAACTTGTTATAAAATTCATTTAATACATTAATTAGTAGTAATACAGTTTAGAATGAGTTATAGATGCATTACTTTATATTGTTCAAAAAGCATTTTTGGTTACACAAAATAAAATATTTTTAAAAGAATGATTTCTTTTTCTTTTGCATCTTTTCAGCTTTCTTAGCGTTGGGGGGTGGGAAAGGATTTTAAAATATTTCTATATTTATAATGTAAGAACATTATATTTGTGCATTTCTTAATTCTACAAAATACTAAGAACAAGATTTAAAATAAAAGGTTTGAGTGGGATTATAAATATTGCACAAAATCCCCATAAATTCGAATTTAATTAATATTTCTAAAACCTTCCATCCTTCTAAAATTTACTAAAAGATTATGGAAATATTCTAATGCAGTTTCAAAAATTCACGAAAAATGCTTTAGAAGGTTAAATTTTCAAGAATTCCTAATTTTTTAGATAAAGGGTTAAATTAAATGATGTATTATTATAAGATATGTTATAACATTTTGTACTAAATATTTAACTAACAAGGAGAGGGCCAACCTTGTTAATCACAGATTTTGATTATTTTAATATATGTTGTAGGGTAGAGACCCCTTAGTGTCAGGTTCAACTGATTTTATCCAACGCTCTTTAGTTCTTGAGAAACCGGTGGTCTAATAATAGTACACAACTTAAATACTTACTTTTAACCGCAATGATAGGTTGGTCGTAGCTCAGTTGGTATGGCGTTTGCCGGCTGATTTGCGAGCCCGGTTTCGATACCTGAATACGCTACGTTTGTTTTTCTAAATTTTTGTTTTATAAATATACTTGTAAGTATAATTAATAATCTCATTTCCAATTAAAATTTATAATATTGTATATCAATTATAATTTTAATCTATTTAATTTTTTACTTTTAACTAAATAGTTGTATAAAACATCATAAAACTGTTAATTTTTTAAAAATCACTTTTAAAATGTATTTAATATATTCTTTATCAATGTAATGATATTGAGCAATTGTGTCAATTCGTGATTTTAAAGAAACATCATTTACGCATTGCTTTAACAAAGGAAGTCAATGCGATAATACTATTATTCTGTGTTTAAAGTAACAAGCATAATTATATTAAAAACTAGCTTCAGAAATGAATTACAACCGATTTTTTACATATTAAAGATTTTTAAATTTGTAATACGTATGCTTGCGCTTTCAATTATTTTGCTTTCACCTTTATCTTCTTTCTGCTTTTATTTTTATTTTATTTGAATATTCTGTTATTTTATCATAATTAGATGGCATCACAACAGATTTTGTCAAGATTTTGGAATTTTTATCATTCAATAATATATCCAGTTTCTTTTTAAACCTCTTTAAAGGATGAGAAATAATAGTTTAAAAATAAAAAAATGATAAATTTAAGTTTGTTAACATTATGATTAATATATGATATTAAAATTTGTAATTGAAATTATTAAATTATAATTACAAGTATAGTTATAAAACAAAAAAATTAGAAAAACAAATGTAGCGCGTTCGGGTACCGAACCCGGGCCCGCAGATCAGCCCGCGAACGCCGTACCAACTGAGCTACGACCAACCTATCATTGCGGTTCAATGTAAGTATTTAAGTTGTGTACTATTATTAGACCCCCCCCCCCCCCGGTTTCTCAAGAACTAAGGAGCGTTGGATAAAATCTGTTGATCCTGACACTAAGGGGTCTCTACCCTACAACATATATTAAAATAATCAAAATCTGTGATTAACAAGGTTGACCCTCTACTTGTAAGAGGTGGAGGGACATTTCCTTAAAAAGAAAGAATTCTGTTTATCACTGAAGATCTGTACCAAAAAAGATCAAACTAAATTCACTTATTGCAAGGGACAGAAATGTAAACAAGAGTCTTCTAATTCACAAGTGGGTTATTGGTAATAAAAAGTTATATCAGAATAAGACGTTATGAGTCATAACTTGATAATATGTAAGATGGTGGCAAACAAATATTTAAGAGAATGTAAATGGTGGTGAAGTACCTCGCAGTAAAATCTTTTTTTCTTTTTTTATAGAAGTAGATAGAGTAATACTAGGAATGTAGATATAGATTCGATATGACGCAGAATCTATATCTGCGTCGCAGATATAGTGCCGCATATAATATTATATATATATAGCCGCATATTACATATAACCGCATGTGTGTTGCTGTTGAACTGCGTTGTGTCGGAAGATGGCTGTAACAGCTAAGAATTTTTTATTTCTTCTGGAGGCATGCACTATAACTAATAATACTAATAGCGTGAAATATTTGGTTAGGAAATATACAGTTTATAGTTACGTCTGGGTTATGTTTAGATATCGATATTTCTTAAGCAAATTTGCCGGTGATCTGTCCTTTTATCTTATCGTAACCATACCTGAAATGTGTTATTACATTTCAGTTGACTGATGTTTATAATTCGGAGAAATAATCTAACACGCTTCATTCAAAAGTAAGAGTTTTCTTTTAAAAATCAAAACAAATATAAATGAAACTTTAGAATGTGATTTCAAATTGTTTTAATACCTGCAAACGATATTTTTAATCTTAAATATTTAAATTTTCACCCTACAATGTAAAGATTTGCTCTATAAAGTCCATGCTGGATGGTAGCACATAAAAGTTTTTAAATATAAGCAATCGTAAATTACAAATCACAAGAAATGATTTGTCGACTACCCTGCCTGGCATATCTTTTAAGAAGTGAATCATGATTATTTTTATTAATTCTATTTTTAAGAGACGGGAAGGGGAATTTATGAGTAGAGGAATATAGCACTGGAAAAGTGAATTGAAGGTTTCCCAACAAAAATTTAAATTCATAATTGTTAAAAGATTTAAAATTTCCAAAAACAGGAAGTTAAAATTATTCAAAAGTGTTGCTTTTACAAACTGTGAAGATATTAAAACTTTTCTAGGAAGCTGGGATTTCTAGAATTTATTATATAACGGCAACAACAAAAAATGCATGAAACAGATACACTTTTGCACCGAAAATAAAAAAATCTGTAAGGTTGGTAAGATTTTTTTAGGAAACTGCCTAGTATGTTTTATATAACCGCAACTCGATTTTACAGATAAAATTTTATTAAAATTACTGTAATTTTATTTTAGTAGATTCATTTGTAAAGCTACAGATTTCTGTAGCTTTACAAAAGCTAGTTTTGTAGATTTACATCTTTTTTGTAAAGTGTACAGAAAAATTTCTAGTAAGCATACAGATATCTGTAACTTTATATCTGTAGAATTACAGAATTTTTTTTTTTACAGTGTATGTGATTTTATCTGACAATCTGAGTACATAACACTATAAGCATGTGACAGTTTATATAACATATAACATGTGACTAAATAAAGTTATAAAATTATAAAACTTTTATCATAAACTAACAAAATATGCATGAAAGCGAATGAAAAATTTTTCTTAATGCCCGAGAAGTATAAAAACATACCAAGATATTGTGGAATGTCATTTAAAGTTTTGAAGACATACGTTTTGTAACTGAATGTAATGCAGCCCACTGTATTGATGAT
Source organism: Maratus speciosus (assembly GCA_963932465.1). Taxonomy (NCBI): domain Eukaryota; kingdom Metazoa; phylum Arthropoda; class Arachnida; order Araneae; family Salticidae; genus Maratus; species Maratus speciosus. Next base: position 295,807,568 of record OZ010791.1, read on the forward strand.
AACTTTCTGAAATATGCGATATTCATTTAGATTGTTTTATATACATTGCCCTATAGTGTTTACTACAAAATTGAGAAAAAAAGTGTTTATTCTGCATACTCATTTAACCCTCCGTCTACCAGACGGGCCCATTGGACCCGACAGGTACATACAAAATATTCATTCAAACCAGAAATTTCTTTAAAATAAACTAAGTATATAAACCAGACAAAAATAAGGTAAATAAATAAGTTAAATAGTTTTAAATAAAAATTCTGGTGTAGAACGTTTTATTAAAACTTGAATAAAATTCCCTGTAGATCTAGGGTTAAAGTCACTTCTATAAATGATCATATCCACTAGATTTAAAATTTTCACTTAATATACAAGGTATTCATAAAAGAATGTCCCAGTTATAAATTTTAAAAGTTTCAGCTGTAAGCATCGTAGAGTGTTGTACTACAGAACTACAGATATGTTTCCGAACAATGTGTGTAAAAAAGAAAAATATATATATATATACAAGCTGACCATAATTAAACTGACAGTACTCAGGGTGTTCTGTAGCGCGATCTAATTGAGAGAATGACGCCAAATTTTGTAAGAAGTTTAAACAAGACAGGGGACGAAGGATTCCGCGGGAAAAAAATTAGTTCCAATAGTCACCGCTAAGGGAATATGTGACGCTGTGTAACGAGTTGTTGTTTTAAAAAACAGAGTTGAGTTTTAAAAAATGCAGAATCTATACCGAAATAAAATTACCTTTTATTTAGCCCATTTAACGATTTTACTATTGATTCTGCATCTTTTAAAACTCTATTTTCTCCTACACAGCGCCACATATTCCCTTAGTGGGGACTTTTGGAACTAAATTTTTTTCGTGGAATCTTTCGTCCCCCGTCTTGTTTAATCTTCTTACAAATTTTGGCGTCATTCTCTCTATCAGCTTAATTATGGCCATCTTGTACATATACATATAATTTTGGAGAAATAAAAGATTGATTTCAAACTGAAAAAAAGGAACTATTTAACCCTTTCGGGGGCAGAAAACTCTTATTCGTAAAACGCTGAAATGATTGAATGACACCAGAATTTGCAATAAAATTTATTTTAAAATAACCTTAAGCTTTTATTCACGTACTTAACAAAAGGAAAAAAAATATTCCGAAGTTCTGGTGCCAATTTGGCATTTAGGGATTAAAATTAAGTGGTCCAAGAATGAACAACCACCCTTCAAAGGGTTAAAAAATTCTTATTAAAAAAAATAATATGAATTGCAAATTTGGAGAATGTAGTCGTGCTCCATAGAAAATGAATAAAAAAATTCAAGGTCACAAATAAAGATTAGCCCAAACAGTTTTAGATAAGTGAATGCGCTAGTACTGCTTTGCTACTGACTCGCTTGCAATGCCACATACGCAAAATGGCAACTCCTGAACGTAAAGCGTTATTGCTTGAATGAAGATTTATAAGCAGTGAAGTGATTTTTTTTCCTTTAGTGCTTTATAAAAGATCGTGTCTACGTTCTGCCACTACATAATGATTTGCCAAAGTTGAGACACAGGATTGAAGAGGTTATTGCTTCTATTACTCCGGACATGTCAATCGAAGTGTTAGAAGAATTGGACTTTATTTTGGATATGTGCCATAAAACTGACGATGCATGTTGAACATTTGTAAGAAAACTATGTTAGCTTACCTTCATTTCGATGTATGATTTGTTGTACATTGTCTAAATTAACTTTTATAATATAGCATTGAAATTGATTTAGTCTTTTATGAAAAACTGTATAATAAATTCTTATACCCCTTTCTTCTTTTCATTGGAGACTGCATTTTTATAGAATGAGTATAGAGTCTTATTTCATCAGAAATGCATGTAATTCTTCACATCATGCATTATAGGAATTATAACAAATTTATCATTTCAATTTACTTTCTTATTAACGATATAATAATTATTCCACGTTGCTCCACATTCATTTATTGAATTTACAAAATTAATTACATTTATCTTACTAATTACAGCATATTGTGGATTAAATTATTTTCTCTCTGTACCAACATTTAAAAAAAGAATAAAATCCCTGATATTCTAAACAAGAATTTGTGATTAAAATAATGATAGTGTAGTCAATGAAAATAATCGAGTTCCACTGACCTTTTTTTATGAACATAAACTCTAAACATTTAAGGATATTGATCGTTGTCAATGATATAGTAATTAGCACTGTGTATGGTTCAAAATAAAGTACAAGAAAAATAATCATTAAATGACTCTTTAAAAATCTATATTGAATTTTGTTTTATTTAAGAGAGCTAATTACATCTTATTTCGATGTGCATACCGATTTACATTTTACAAATTTAAATTTAAATAAATATGTATGAGGGCGTGAGTTTCAAAATTCGCCTTATTCAAAATTTGAAAAATTGTGTTTTCTCTATTAATCTATTCTATTGGTATACTTGCAACAAAAAACACTACAATCTGAAAGAAAAAAAAACTGGTTCTATTCTGTATTTCTGGATTGTAAAATCTTGGCTTACAAAGAAAACCAATGGGCGCAGTTTGTGATTTTTCGTGATTTCCCAATTTTTATTTTCTGCATAAGGCGAGTTTTGAAACTAACGTCCTCATATACACTGCTCAAAACAATTAAAGGATATTGCAGTTTTAGGTGGATTTTGTATCTGGTAAACTGTTTAGCTGATTGATTCATGGTCGACAGACATAGTAGGTTATATGAGGATAAATTACACGTGCTTGGCAGAAAAAAATGCATTTTATTGCGCATTTGTGTACTAAAGGAAAAAAACACAGTTTGTGCATATGAGAAAAAAAGAATAAGAAAAGGTGTTTTCTTCAAAGAAAATCATTTTCAGTAGCGGGTATGGTTTCCACGGGCGGCCAGCAACGTTGAACACCTTTGAGGCATGGACTCAATGAGGCTATTAATGACGAGTTGGGGTATTCTGCCCCACTCTTCCAGAAGAGCTTTTTCCAGTTCTTGGAGAGTTTGTGGGGGTTGTTGGCGGCCAGAAACTCGTCTTCCTAGAGCGTCCCAAACGTGCTCGATTGGATTCATGTCTGGAGAACACGCTGGCCATTCCATTCGAACGATTCCTTCCTCGTAAAGGAAATCCTCCACCAGGTTTGCACGATGTGGCCTGCAGTTATCGTCCATTAAAATGAAGTTATCTCCGATTGCTGCAGCGTAAGAGACTACAATAGGTCTGAGGATCTCATCCCTATATCGGCGACCAGTCAGAGCTCCATCTCGAATGATGTAGAGGTCAGTGCGCCCGTCAATGGAGATGCCACCATACACCAACACTCCTCCTCCGCCAAATGTGACACTTTCGTGCACGAACGCAGGATTATTCCTACTGCCACGGTCCCTTCAGATGAAAATACGCCTATTATCCGGATGCACAGAAAAACGGGACTCGTCAGAAAACAGAATATTGCTCCATTCATTTCTCCTCCAGTTGACATGCTCGGTTGCCCACTCCCTGCGGTCGCGACGATGCCTTGATGTTAATCTAACACATACCATCGGTCGACGAGCATACAGACCTACAGCATGGAGCCGGTTTCCGACAGTCTGAGTTGAAATCGTGGTGCCTGTAGCCGAGCGAAGGTGTTGTTGGAGAAGAGTAGCGTTCATGGTTCGGTGTCTCCGAGCTGTTAACGCTAAATACCGATCTTCATTGGGCGTTGTTGCCCGTCTACGACCTTGCCCTGGTCTTCGGCCTGCACATCCACTCTCCAAAAAACAGTTCCAGATCCTGGAAATGACACTTTGTGACACTCCAATGGCTTGCGGTACTTCGGCTTGAGTTTGGCCCTCTTCTAACCTACCAACAATTCTCAAAGCTTCTGAATCTGTCAAATGACTTCGCTGAGACATCGTACTCATCGAAACAAAGCAATCACTGAATGCTGATCATCCTTGTCTTCACTCTCTTTTATCCAGTTGAAAGTCAAATTTCATTCGCTGCCGCTGAAGCGACGTTTTTGACGTCGAACTCAAAATTTCCATTCTCCACAGTTTGAAAACCAGAAAAATTTGCATTTGTGATTCTCTTTTTCTATTTTCGGCAAAAAAATTTCGTTTATATCTTTATTTTATATAAAACTTCAAATATCCTTTAATTGTTTTGAGCAGTGTATAAACAAATATATAACAGTTGTAAATTTCTAATCGCGTGACAGATCCGGCCCGTATTGGAACCAGGTATGTCTTGGCTGGAGCCGCTAATGCTCTTCCAAATGAGTTATCCTGTACGAATCTGGTGGGCTGATTCATCCAACTAACCTTTAACGATCACAGCTTCTGGTCTGATATCTGAATTTCACCCATTTGGGAACTGTTAAGATTTATTTAGCAATTGAATACTTGTGTTAAAAATTAATCTAATATAAAAAAAAAATAAAACATGTCTAAAGTTCGGTGGTTTCAGAAAGAGTAAATGTTACACCTCTCTAAATTTAGATTGTTGGCTTTAGAATTAAACAGTCGTGGAAAAATAAGTAACCACCCCCTAGTAACTCTGTAACTAATTATATTAGAAGAAAGTTTCTGGTACCAAACGATTGGAAATAAAGTCTACTTTTAAATGGTGTATAAAAAATTTACCTCGGCGCCAATATACAAATAAATACCAGACCAAACTTTGTTTTTTTCAATGGCAATACCCAATTTGGAGAATATACTTTAAATCTTCTGTTAAAACAATGCATAGAAAGGAAATTTCAAGTCGTTTGGATGATAAGTTTTTCAATTATAAATATTCAAAATTTAGAGCTTCTAATACTAAATTATACTGTCATGTTTTTATTAATTTCTCCTGCAGTTATAATCCTAATGGGATAATTTTTTGTATGGTTATAATATTAAAAAACTCAGACATAAATATATTCAATTTGTAATTTTAATAATTTTATAATATGAATTAGGATTTATGAAAATAATATTCGAAAAAAAATATGAATTGCAACCTGTTTTTTTTTTTTTTTTGGGATAGATTTCTATTTTTTATGTCCTGCTTTATGCGAACTCCCAATTTAAAATTTTTCTTTCAAATAGTTTTCGAGTTACGATTAAAAAACCTCAAAATGATGGTTTAAGGGACCTTCTATGATGTGCAGAAAAGCAGAATTTGAAAAAAGTATATTATACTTAATTTATTGAAACATTTGGGTTGGCAATAGTCAAAACATATTAAACGAGTGAAATGGTCAAATGACAAAAAGTCAGTCATTCTGCAGCATTTCAACAATCGAGTACCGGACTTTGGTACTCAATTTGGATACATCCGATAATATATGCTCTTTTTAAAATAATTAATTCCTCGGAAACAAATCTCCCGAATTTCATGAAACTTTGGATTTAGGCTAATAAAAGGGTGTGGAAATTATTTATGGTGCCAAACTTGGGTATTGCTATTGAAAAAAAAACAAAGTTTGTACTCATTTAGATATGTTGAATGCCACTTAAACCAATTTTATAATCGCCAGTTAAAAGTAGACTTTCTTTCCAATCCTTTAGTACCAATAAATTTCTCCTACAATAATTTGTTGAAGTGTTAGTAGGGGGTGTATACTTTTTTTCTCGACTGAACATACACTGTAAAAAAAAATCTGTAGTTCTACAGATGTAAAGTTACATGGTTACTAAACATTCATTTGTAGCTGTACAAAAAAAGTTGCAATTCTACAAAACTAGTTTTTGTAAAGCTACAGAAATCTGTAACTTTACAAATGAATCTGCTAAAATTACAGTAATCTTACTAAAATTTTATCTGTAACCCTGGTTGCAGTTACATGAAAAGTTCTAGGTATCCCAGTTTCCGAGAAAATTCTTAGTAATCTTACAGATTTCTTGATTTTCGGTGCAAAAGTGTGTCTGTTACATGAACTTTTGTTGTTGCCGTTACATAAAAAGTTTTTGGAATCCCAGTTTCCCAGAAAAACTTTAGTAACTTTACAGAATTTTTTTTTTTTTTTTTTTTTTTTTTTTTTTTTTTTTTTTTTTTAACAGTGTAGTAAATAAAGAAGATATCGAAAGAGTTGTCCGAATTACTTTCGCGAAAGATTAGCTGACTGCTGCATCACGAATTTTCTTATAAATATCTTCAAAGTTTATATGAATCCATCGAGAATATATTTACAGTTATATTAACTTACATAAAATAAGCATAAATTTAATAGCCCATAATTCTGCTATCAGAATTATGTACACATCATCCTTACTCTACATTACTAACGTACGCTACCATTTTACATTGTTAAAGCCAATCTTTGAAAACAAATAGAAGCGTACTAGTTGACCCACAGGGCGTTGCCCGGGCAGACTGTCACTGAAAAATAGTTACTACTTGATTATCCCGTTGACCAATTTCACCAAATTATATAAATCGCCAAATTATACAAATTGGCATAATTTTTATTTTAAATAACGAAAGAACAAATAAATTAGTAGAACATTAATAAAAATACAAATAAAACGTTGCAATAAAAATAACTTCACTGTAAATTAAAATGTCTGAAATTCAAACACTTAAGTGTCTGAAACGGAGTGTTCAGTTTTCAGACATTTTAAAATGTCTGAATTTTTTCAGACACGAAACGTCTTAATAGCATCCATTTTTTTTTTGTAAGCATCATACGTAGCCATGATTGACCACGTTGAATCCTGGAAAAATATTTGGCTGGTGTCCTCCTGCCCCCCCCCCCTCCCCCCCTACAACCTGATTTTTTTGGTGCTCCCAATTTTGGTACGCAATTTTTGTTAAGCTGATAATTTAAATCTTTTACGACATTTTACTGATTATAATCAATATTTTGAACTTCGGGAGTAGAACAAGATTAAAACAAAAAATATTTATCTAAATATTAGATTTTTAAAATTTGTTTTATTTTCAATCTTATTTTACTTTAAAAGTTCAAAATATTGATTATAATCAATACAATTTCAAAACAGATTTAAAATATAAGCTTTACAAATATTGCACATCAAATTTGTGGGCACTAAAATCGTAGGGGGGCGGGGCACGGCCCAGTATGCCCATTCTTTAATCAAGAAGTTCTTTTGCAAAAAATGCAACCCTGCATTATTGTTATCTCAATTGAGATGCCCGGTATTCGGGAGTATCCGTTGTGGAGGTTAAGGGACATTCCCGAATAGCTATTCTGAAACCTCTATTTAGCGAATACTTTTTTAATCCGCATGGCATACATATTTGTATATTTTTACCTCACAAAAGCAGACATTTCCGATTATCGGACAAATTCAGCGGCAAGGGCTATTGAGGGCTTTTAAAGTACATGGATAAATATATATATTTCTTATAATCTTGTGCTACTCTACTTCCTATAATTTAAAAATAGATTTTTTAAAAATTTATATTGCCACATAGGCAATTTTACATATATATCAGATGATAATCACAACAGCTATTTAACTATGAATAAATAAATAAATATTCTACTTTACCCTTTGCACTCGAGGGCTCCGGAGCGGAACCATTTAAAATTTGTCTTCAAACTCGAGGGCTCTGCTACGGAGACAATGCAAATAATTTTGTGATACCTGTCTAGAAAAGCCAAGATTACATGGTATCACAAAATTATTTGCATTGTCTCCGTAGCGGAGACCTCGAGTTTGAAGACAAATTTTAAATGGCTCCGCTCCGGAGCCCTCGAGAGCAAAGGGTTAATATTGAGAAAAAAAAATTACTTCGGTATTTTGTTAATTTATATTTTGTGTTTTTTAATCTTGTCCTACTCTAAAAGTTCAAAACTTTCATAGTGCAAGATTTAAGGTATCAACTTTACGAAAATTTCCTACAAAATCCCCCCCCCCCCCCCACTTCCCGAAAAAAAAATAAAAATCCTTATCATTTAAAAATTAGATTTTTTAAAAATTTATATTGCCAAATGGGCTTATTGTTATCATTCCTATGAACTACCAAATAAGACATCTTTAAAGCAAAATAAAGCCGCAAAATAAAAATAAGTTAGCACATGATATCACTATGATACAAACTTGCGATGCTTATCAGTAAAGTCTAATTGGAAAATGACCTTCGAATCCACACATGCAGTGAAATCTAAATAAACAAATGATTTCCTTTTTCCTGACTGGCTTACTTCTATGTTTAAAGTCAAAAGTTTTCACAAATTAAAAGATTTAATAGCTTTAGAAATATATCTAAGAAATACTTGAGATAAACATTCATTTTCAATTATATATAAATTTCATGAAAATCAATTGTTTTTTTTTTCCAAAAGCGAAAGTTTATAAATATATATTTAATTTCAGCTGAATATTGTTCAATGGGGGAAAAAAAGGCAATCCCGAAAATCCTGGAATTTTCCAGTAAAAATTCCGGGATTTTCGGGGTTAAAATTAAAGCGGGATCCTGGGATCTCAATCCGGGATTGTAATCCCTAGCTAGGAAGTAAGAAAACTTTAGAAGATCTTTCAAAGTTTTTTTTTTTTCTATTTCCTTGTGGTCGTTTAGTATGAGATAAGCATTAGCCTTTGAAACTAAGGACTGCCATATTGAAAACAAAACAAAACAAGAGAATGAACTTAACTTTTAAATATGTCTGTTTTTTAGTGATGTTATTACTTTAAATTTGAGAAAAAAGATGAGAATAAATAACACATAATTTGTAATAAAAGACAACGTCATAAATTTAAAAATATATACTTCTAGAATTAGTGTTTTTTTTTTTTTTTTTTTTTTTTTTTTGCAAAAATATTCAAAACTAATTAAATTTCATGTAAGATTTTGTTTAGTACAATAAATAAAATCATAAAATACACTAATTTTAGTACTATAAAGAAATTATAACACTTACTTCAATCGCTGTTTGCAAGAGTTAAGAAATATTCCTCGATTTGAAATTTTAAAAACTACCACAACCACAGTGAGGGAGAAAGACTTTCATCAGTTTTAAAGGTAATCCCATAATACATCCGACTAGCCATATTTAAAGAATGAGATGTTTCATCCTCAAAACAGGACCCGCCAGACAAAAGTTTCTTTTTTTTGCCAGCTTCGACAGGACGAAGATGAATAACACAATATTATTGATATAAATTGATACGAGTTAACAAGCCCATTGCACACGCTTTGTAGAATTTCCGGCTGTAATCTTCAACCGTCGTCTACTTCTGTTCTGTGTCTATCCCGCCCTTATATCGACGACAGCTTCTAAGAGACATTTGATGTCGAGCACACACGTCAGATGTATGTATTCAATAAATAAATAATCCAAGTTAATACGAATTAAAATCACAGTACTTCACATTTCGCAAAAAACGAATTAAAATACACGCGTACATAAAAACAAACGTTGTTTGAATTACAACGTATACCACTTCGAACGAAGACATCTAAAACGCATGCGCAACTGGGAGTGCTAGTGCCCCCTGGTGGTTATTGCGTCGGAAGAATCAAAACGTCTTAAATTAAGACACGTTTAAAGCAGTGAAGTGTCTTAAAATAAGACGTTTGCGGATATTTTAGACATTATTCTCAGTTCGTTTACACCATGGTCATAGTAAGACACTTATGTATCTTAAATTAAGACATCTATAATGTCTGAATTTTCAGATTAAGACACTTAAGTGTCTAAAATTCTTTTTCAGTCACATATGTGTCTAAATTTAAGACGCTTCTATTTGCAGTGTTGATAACGTAACAAACACGTGTTACGTATTTCATGTCAAGTGAATGAAACATTTACGATCAGTCATTATAGGCATTTAATATTATAATTAAGTATAAGTTAAGGTATTAATTATAACTTAAAGGGAGATTCTACTCATTGAAGACTTTTGAAAGAATATACACCTTAAAAGTTAAAAGTTCGCTCAATTATTACTTTTTAATTAAAAGTGCAGCATATATATCTGTAAAGACACAAAACATACGTCAGACGTATCAAGGCCTGAATTCTATTATATATTCTATTATATATTTTTTTCACAATTTTGACAAAAGCTAAAATTTATTGATAGCAGACCATATAAAACACAAATTTATATTCATTCTATAATACTTATATAAACGGGATTTTGTATCTGAAGATTTTCTAGAAAAAAATATGGGAGGAAGCTAGTTAGCTAAATCCAATTACACTTAATTTGTTGTGAGTGATCATTCCGCAAGTTGTAGCTAAGTTTCATTACAGTATCGCTTATACTTATACGCATACTTATAGCGCTTATACGCATTTATACTTATTTTTTAACGCTTAGAGAATAATATTTGAATATTATAACATTTTAATATTTTATTTCATTGTGAAGTTTGCATGTAAATTGTATTAACTGCAATAACATTTACGAAGAGAGAGATTTTAAATGAAAAAAAAAATATGTTTATCGCATTTTTCGATTTATTGCAGTAATAATTTATCAATTTATTCTCAGAACTTTTTCAGCTAAATTGGAGTTAATGAGGACAGTATATTATACCTTTAAAAACTTCGTATATTTTACGTGTTATTTAATTATTTAGCTACCTACTAATCATTAGTAAAATATAAAGTAAATTTTATGAATGTATAATCTTGAACAGTTTACACAAAAGTTGAAAAATTCGTTTGTAAATTCTGGTGTCAGTCAATTATTTTATCATTTTACGAACAGTATTTTCTGCTCTTGAAAGGTTTGAAGAAAAATGGACTCTAAAAGAATTTAGAAATAGTAAAATTATTTCTCACACATGCTCTAAAATTTATGATTATTACAATTATGATTATTATTGCTGTAAGTTACTCTAAATACATGTCCTTATGCTTTTTTTTATTAAATGAAACATAATTACATTTTAGATCCGGAACGGCAAAAGCTTTAGCCTTTTTTTGTTTAAGTAACTCCTTCGAATTACATCATAAGAATAAACAATATTTGTTGAAGAATGTGGATTGAATTATTTTTCTTCCTACATCCACCAATAGAAAAAAAATCAAAAACTTTTAAAGCGCAATACATTCTTTAATTATCTAGCATTTTTAAAATGAAATGTAGGAATATTAAAGCGCATATAAATTAACGTCCGAATTTATTTATTTAATTATTAAAGCTACATACAGGTACGGAGAAATTGCCGCGCCAAGATATCGGCCAGGGTAGCTTAGTGGTAAAGCAACAGCACGCTACGCTGTGGACCCAGGTTTGAATCCCAACCCGACTAATTTTTCACTCATGTTGGGCTATTGTATTAATTGTGCTCAAGCCATTCTTAACATATATGTACTTTTAATAATTAAATGTAGGAATATTTTCTGGATTTTGCTTTGCACCGTTGCAGAGTGCAAAATTTTAAGATTCCAGCGTAACACGTTTTTATTATGCTTTGAGACGTTATATATGTATATAAATCCAGCTTGTATGTCACCTATTACGGCTTGTTTTTAAAAATACCATTATGTTATGTTTCCGAATGTGATCAGCTTGTCTCACTTCTCAAAAATAATCTGGTTAGAAATTAGGAAAAACAGAAAAAAAAAGAATCTGAGAAAAGAACAACCGCGCATTATTGCGCAGAACATTTTTAGTGAGTTTAATAACATAGATCTTCATCAAACACTGAATTTTTGGCAGGATTTTGTTTGATATAATGTGATATATTATGTTTAATTATGCACTGAAAAAAATTCTGCCACTGGCATCTAGAAAATAAATTGTGCCTCTGGAAAAAATAGTTCCCTGTTATCCTTATTAAATCTAGTTCCCTTGGCTAGAAAGTTATAGTTTCCCTATTAAAATTCAAGGGAGTTTTCCTACATTATCCTGATAAAATTTATTTTAAAAATCTTTGCAAAAATACGAACACAAGAAGTGAGTTTTAGTAACTATAATTCTAGTTTATGAATTTAATTCTAGAAAACAAGTGATAATTTCTCTTAATTCAAACGATTCACAGTAAAATGTATTGTTTAATCACCTAGAAAACTATAGCCTAGAACAGGGTTGGCGAATCTTTTTATAGCCGCGGGCCAATTTTTTTCCAAAAATATTTTACACGACCTTGACGTGCCAACAAATTTAGTGGATTGAAAAATGACGAATAAAAATCACTTATGAAGATTTAAAAAAAAAATGGGTAACATACAAGTGAGCTATTGCACTATAATAATCATAAAAACAATTAAATTTTAGAAATTATTAAAAACATATATATGTGATTAATTGTGTTGTTGCACCTTGGAAGAAAAATAATTAATATCAGGTTCATATTCAGTTAATTTCAACCGAATGCAAACTGAGCTAGAATTATTTGACAACTGCTTTTTTTTTTTTCTTTTTTTAATATTGAGAAAATAATGACTTTGCGGACATAGATAGATGGAAACATTATTAAAAGGGCAAGCTTCAGTTCCTCTGAAATTAATTTCTAAGTTGCCATAATTTTATCACTGGGACTTTTAATAACGTGGTAATTTCGGTACTTTAAAAAACCGCAATTAAAATTCTCCGATTTCCAATTAATCGAATTTAGACAAGATCAGTTGATATAAAGTTTGTGTATTTTATGCAGTATCATTGTATATTGATTTAGAGCCACAAGCGATACCGTGCCAAAACTATACTTCCGCGTGTCACTTTTGGCATGTATGCCATAGGTTCACCGTCCCTGGCCTAGAATGTCTCGACCATTTCGTCTATTCAGGTTATTTGTTTACCTTATTCGCATAACTGGAAATCTATATTTCTAGTTTAGGGATTTTGAAAATGACTACCGATTTGTTCCAGATGAAGACGGCATATTTTTTTCGATGTACCTTTATTTATGATTAACTAAAGTTAAGACACAAGACACACATTCTGCGTCTTGAGGCAAGGGTAGAAAAATCTGCTTTTTATTGTAGCTATAACTAAAACTACTTTATTGAAAATGTAGTTAACTACAGCTACAAATACTTGTTATGAAAAGTTGCGATTTCAAATTACTTTTCAAAAGTAATCACTACCTCTCTACTTTCAGATTTTGTCAAAGGATTTTATTTAAACTCGAAACTAAAGACTCGGATTATAAATTACACTGCTCCCTCGTTATAATTCTTCTGCCGGGATTCATCTAAATAAGTTCGATATATTTGATGGCATTAAAAAAAAGAAAGATAATATAAAAGTAAACATTTTGCCTTTGTCTCCAAAATGATAGTTTACTCACATATTACTAATTTGTATTCGAAATTAAGAGATATACATAATGTAATCCATATTTAAATACAGTTACTTAAAAAATTGAAGTGACTCCACTCGACTTTCCTAACGCATTAGAGTAGGGGTCGGCAAGTAATTTTAAGTGGAGTCCGAATACTTTTGAAAATTTTCATCGAAGTCCAGAGAAAAAATACACAACTACGTATTACTTTTATACTTTTAGGTAGCTTTCATTACAAAAAGCTACCTATTGCAGCCATTCGGAGGAAAGCGATTTCAAAAAATTTTGTTATATTTTCATCGATCATGACCCCCAGACCCCGAAACCATCCTCCGTTCAAAAGTTGATATATATATATATATCCATATATGTATATATATCTGATCTTTTTCACACTGTAACTCTCGTATTTATGAACCGATATCGATGAAACTCGGTGTGTACATAGTACACACCAATGTCTCGACCGAGTTTGGTGGCTAGCTTCATCCGCCATCTTGTTTCAAAATGGCGGCCATTTAAAAAAATTTAAAAAAATTAAAATTTGAAATGTGGTACCAAAAAATTAAAAATTGAAAAATATTTTTTCTTATGTGTTTGACCTTGATGCAAAGATTCCGGAGAAGTTTTTGTTTTGTCTATATCTTACAAAATGGCTGAGTTATAGCACTTTGAATTTCTAGCGTGGCTGACATTTTGAAACGTCCTGATTTTTGTCACGCGATAACAGGCGTATTCATGAATCGATTTCGATGAAACTCGGTGTGTACATAGTACATACCAATGTCTCAACCAAGTTAGTTGGCCAGCTTCATCCGCCATCTTGTTTCAAAATGGTGGCCATTTAAAATTAAAAAAAAAAATGAAAATTTGAAATGTAGTACCAAAAAATTGAAAATTGAAAAATAGTTTTTTCTTATGCGTTTGACCTTTATACAAAGATTTCGGAGCAGTTTTTATTTCGTCTATATCTTAAAAAATGGCTGAGTTATAGCACTTTGAATTTCTAGCGTGGCTGACATTTTGAAACGTCCTAATATTTGTCACGCGATAACAAGCGTGTTCATGAACCGATTTCGATGAAACTCGGTGAGTACATATTACATACCAATGTCTCGACCGACTTCATTGGCCAGCTTCATCCGCCATCTTGATTCAAAACGGCGGCCATTTAAATTTTTTTTTTTAAATTGAAAATTTAAAATGTGGTACCAAAAAATTGAAAATTGAAAAATAGTTTTTTCTTATGTGTTTGACCTTTATACAAAGATTTCGGAGCAGTTCTTATTTCGCCTATATCTTATAAAGTCCTTCCGGCCAGTGCCAGGAGGAAGAGGTAGCTTTCATAATCTTATTTAAAAAAAGCCAAATTATATCATTGAAACACACGAAGCTCAATTTAGTGGAAACCGAATATAGGAAATTCAATACTAATTTTTATCAATATAATGAATGAGAATTTCGCGAAATTAGTCATCTTTATCTAAGCTGCTTTTCTTTAAAGTAACTTATATTTGGCTGCCAAATTCGGCAATTTCTTAAAGTGCCTGTCATTTTAAGACAACATGGTGGATGAGGTTAAGCAGTGAACTTGGTCGAGACCTTAGTAATTGCTGTGCACATGCTCACTCACATCGGAATCGGTTAATATATAGGAGTGCTGTCGCATGCAAAAAATCAGATTTTTCAAAATGTCACCCACAATAGAAATTGAAACTGCCATATCTGAGCCATTTTTTAAGGTAAAGACAAACAAAAAATGCTCCTGAATACTTATATCAAGGTCAAATACTTAAGAAAGAAACCTTTTTCAATTTCTAATTTTATTGCACCTCACTTTAAATATATATATATTTTTTAATTTAATGGTCGCCATTTTGAAACAAGATGGCTGATGAATATGGCCAGCGAACTTGGTCGAGGTGTTGATGTATACTATCCACATGCCTTCTTACATCGAAATAGGCGAATACGTGTGTTATCGCGTGACAAATACAAGATCGTTTCAAAATGTTAGCCATGCTAGAAATTCAAAGTGCTATAAATCAACCATTTTTTAAGATATAAACAAAAGAACAAATTTTCAGAAACAAAAACTGCTCCGGAATCTTTGTATCAAGGCCAAACACATAAAAAAATCTTTTTCATTTTCCAATTGTTTAATACCTCATTTTGAATTTTAAATTTAATTTTTTTTAAATGGCAACCCTTTTGAAACAAGATGGCGAATGAAGCTGGCCAACGAACTCGGTCGAGACATTGGTATGTACTATGTACAGACCAAGTTACATCCAAATAGGTTCATAATTACGCCTGTTATCGCGTGACAAAAATCAGGTCGTTTTAAAATGTCAGCCACAAGAGAAATTCAAAAGGCTATTACTCAGCCATTTTTTTTAGATATAGACGAAAGAAAAACTGTTCCGGAATCTTTGTATTAATGTCAAACACATACAAAAAAAAATCTTTTTCACTTTCCAATTTTTTGGTATCTCATTTAAATTTTTTTATTTTTTAATTTTTTTAAATGGCCGCCATTTTGAAACAAGATGGCGGATGTAGCCGGCCAACGAACTCGGTCGAGATATTTGTATGTACTATGTACATACCAAGGTACATCCAAGTCGGTTCATAAATACGCCTGTTATTACGTGAGAAAAATCAGGACGTTTCATAATGTCAGCCACGCTAGAAATTCAAAATGCTATAACTCAGCCATTTCTTAAAATATAGACGAAACAAAAACTGCTCCCGAATCTTTTTATCAAGGTCAAACACATAAGAAGAAAATATTTTTCCATTTTCAATTTTTTGGTACCACATTTCAAATTTAAAATTTTTAAAAAACTTTTAAATGGCCGCCATTTTGAAACAAAATGGCGGATGAAGCTGGCCAACGAACTCGGTCGAGAGATTGGTATGTACTATGTACACACGAAATTACATCCAAATCGGTTCATAAATACGCCTTTTATCGCGTGACAAATTTCAGGACGTTTCAAAATGTCAGCCACGCTAGAAATTCAAAATTATATAACTCAGCCATTTTTTAAGATATAGACGAAATAAAAACTGCTCCGGAATCTTTGTATAAAGGTCAAATATATAAGAAAAAAATATTTTTCCTTTTTTTATTTTTTGGTACCACATTTCAAGTTTTAAAATTTTTTAAAAATTTTAAATGGCCGCCATTTTGAAACAAAACTTCGGATGAAGCTGGCCAACGAACTCGGTCTAGACATTGGTATGTACTATGTACACACCGAATTACATCGAAATCGGTTCATAATTACGGGAGTTACAGTGTGACATAAGTCAGATATATATATATATATATATATATATATATATATATATATATCAATTTTGAACGGAGGGTGGTTTCGGGGTCTGGGGGTCATTATCGATGAAAATATACCAAAATTTTTTGAAATCGCTTTCCTCCGAACGGCTGCAATAGGTAGCTTTTTTGTAAAGAAAGCTACCTAAAATGGCTGAGTTATAGCACTTTGAATTTCTAGCGTGGCTGACATTTTGAAACGTCCTAATTTTTGTCACGCGATAACAGGCGTATTCATGAACCGATATGGAAGTACCTTGGTGTGTACAAAGTACATACCAATGTCTCGACCGAGTTCGTTGGCCAGCTTCATTCGCCATCTTCTTTCAAATTGGTGGCCATTTATAAAAATTTAAAAAATTTAAAATGAGGTATCAAAAAATTGGAAAATGAAAAAGATTTTTTTTCTTATGTATTTGCCCTTGACGAAATTCTCATTCATAATGATTTAGTATTGATAAAAATTAGTATTGAATCTTCTATAATCGGTTTCCACTAAATTGAGCTTCGCGTGTTTGAATAATATAAGCTAGCTTTTTAAAAATAAGGAATATGAAAGCTACCTCTTCCTCCCGGCACTGGACGGAAGGACTTTTTATTTTTACACACACATAATATAAAATAGAAAATTCAAGTATTCGTCCTGTAATAGCGTCCGGCGAAGTTGAAAAGTTGAAGTACTTTTTTTTCATCGAATGTCGAGAGGGAAAAACAACTTAATCGAATGCATCGTCCTGCGAAGTAGCAGTTATTTTCTTCAATCTAATGTCGACGGAGAGAAAAGAAATGAAGAGGGAGACGGCGCGGAAAGCGACGAGGAAAGTCGTGCGCTTGGAGCTCGGTGTGAGCTGAATTGCTTTTGTTATTGTGATAAGAACGTTCTGATCGGGATTTAAAAGAATAAGTCTGGATGTGGTGTGTAAACTCCAGTGAAGATAGCTGTATAGATTATTTTCCGTGTACATATGTAAATACAGTGTTGTTTTATTAAAAGTGTTCCATTGTGATATTGGATTCCGTATTAATTCAACATTTATATTAGCTGTAGTGGTCGTTATTGGAGTAAAGACGTCACAGCTATATATATTTTTGGTGGCTTGCGGTTGGATATAGGAACTAGTTAAATTAGTTCCGCGAACTCATACATACTTCTATAAATATTTTGAGAAAAGCAGTCTAGCTATTATTATGTGTTAAAAAGTGGTGCGGACTGAGAACTTTGTCGTCTATTGCTGTGACTTGTTTCTGTGCCAGCGATTATAAAAATATGTCTCGACGAATGTGATGATAAGCCCTGTATAATTCAAGCATCGAACGGTAAGTCCCTATTTCTCTTTCATGCTAAATTTTGGGAGGTTCCAGTGTTAAATTTAGTATTAATGTTGTTTGCTAGGAAAATAAAAATAGGGTTTTTTGTTTTTGCAAGGTTCATGCATAAGGGTTATCTATTTGTTATATTTTTATATATTGTTTAGTAATTTGTTTGCTATTTTGTTCTCAAATAAATATTAAATGTAGAACTGGAGTATAGGTATTTTATGTGTAATTTGTTAGTAATTTTTATAAAGAGTAAATTGATTTTCATTGCATGTGTAATGCGGTAATGCAACTTAACTGTATAAGTTACAGTGTAAAGGTTATTGAATTAGAAAATTGAATTTACTGAAATTATTTCTTTGAATTTTTTTTTATTTATAATTGATGTTCCTAGTGGAGAGGAATTTTATTTGAAATTTTCGTAGAGCATTGAAGCAAAGTGACTCAGTAAAGTAAATTAATGTACAGTTTTTTATTATGCATTATTATTTTTTTTTTTTATTAGGCTTTGTGAAGGGAGATACTCAGTTTTGAAAAAAAACATCGCATCCTTGATTTTTTTTTTGGTAATTTAAGTGCTAATTGTGCTCGGGAAATTTAGGAAATAATACAAAATTAATATTTTGTATTTGTATTATTTGTAGTGAGATATTTTCTGAGTTCAAATATGGCTACTTTCTTGAATAGGCAAAATAAAAATGTATTGCTTTTGCTCGCGGCAGAGTTTGATACAGAAGTATCTGCTGACGATAAAAAAGTGCCAATAATTACGGCAATTTTGAATGCTTCTGATTATGATGAGCAAATGGCAAAAGATATGTTAGAAGGAATTATAGAGGAGAGGGAAAAATTAGCAGAACAGGAAAAATTAGATAAAATAGCGGAACAGGAAAGATTAGATAGATTAAAGCGCGAAGAGCAGGAAAGTTTAGAAAGGGAGAAAGATAGACTGTTGGAATTAGAGAAGGTGAGATTACAGTACAGTGTAGATATTAGCTCTCTAGCTTCCACTGTGTCTGTGACGGCTGAAAATAAAGATAAAAAAGTGAGTTTAAAGGATTTAGTTCCAAAATTTGACCCTAAATCTATTGATATTACCTTGTTTTTTATGATTTTTGAGAGTCAGGCCTCAAAGGAGAATTTAGAAGAATCAAAATATGTATCTCAACTTATACCTTTGTTACCTGTAGATGTAGCTGAGGTTATTGTAAAAGAGCCCCTAGAAAAAAGGGATGATTATCAGCATATCAAGAGCGTTTTATTGAAAAGGTTTAGATTAGGAGCAGGGGCCCTGAGAACAAAATTTGAAACTCATCAAAGAAAGGCGGGCGCACTTTGGTCTGAGCTTGTTTATGAGTTGAGAGGGTATCTAGAATACTGGTTAGAAACCGTTGAAGTAAATGATTTTGAATCACTCAAAGAACTTATGCTCACAGAGCAGGTGAAACGTAGAGTACCTTTTGAAATTAAGGATAAATACTTAGATGAATGGGACGAGATTAAGAAAGCGTCGTATTTAGCAGAAAAATGTGATAAATATGAAAGTGTGAGGGGGAATGTTAGGAAATCGGATAACAAAATCTGGAATAATAAACCATATTTTAGAGACAGGAATGGACAGGATAGTGCTAGAAGTAAAGGTGAACAGGCAATTAAATCAGGTGGGGATGATAAAAAAGATCATGTGCGTAGAAATTCTTGGGATAAAGATAAATTTGATAGAAAAAAGCCTATTATCTTTTTCCAGTGCAATCGAGCAGGGCACATCCGACCAGATTGTCCGGATTTAAAACGTAAGGGTTCTGGAGAAATAGTTGGTCACTTGAATGTAGATGTAAGTTTAGGAGAGTGTTTTGCACTGTATTTCAAAAAGGCAGAAATTAATGGGATAGAACGAAATTAGTTACGGGATACAGGATCTGGAATTGACCTTTGCGACCGTAGTTGGATTGATAATGAGGATTTAATTGGTGACGTAACGTGGATAAAACAACCCCTGGATAATGAGTGTAAATGTTTGCCATTGGCGAGAGTTACAATTAAGGGAGATTTTAAAAAGGTGGTTACCAAGGCTGCTGTGATACCTATTAAGTTAGAACAAGGTTATTATTTGCTGGGAAATAAAACTGCTGAACTTATTGAGAAATCAAAAGATAAGCCTGTATCGGTGAATGCTGTAATAACGCGCAGTCAGAAGCGGGAACATGAAAGGGAGATATCTGCGGTTGAAGTTGAGAGTGAAATTGGTTCGGAGGCTGGATATCAGGAGGAAGTGGAGTTTAGAGAAGAGGAATGGATAGTTATATCTGAAAAGTTGGAGATGGAGTCAGGTTTGGTAAACGTATCTGCGGAGAAATTTAAGGAAGAGCAGAAAGATTGCCCTTCGCTTAAGGAGTTGTGGGAGAAATCCAAAAACTCTAATGATAACGAATTTTGTGTTAGAGGAGGTAAGCTTGTGCGGTTGTCGAAGTCAAGGAGAGGGGATGAGAAAGTTCAGTTATGTATGCCGGAAAATTATTGTAGAGAAGTGTTACCATTGTGTCATGAGCAGGTGTCAGGACAGTTAGGTGCGACTAAGTCAAAGGAGACAGTCCTTAGGTGTTGCTCTTCGCCAAATGATTATCGCCATATTGAAAAGCATGTTCAAACTTTCGATAATCAAAATGTAGATAGTAATTGGCATAGGTTTAAGGTCCCTCTAAGTTTGATACCCACAATTTCGTAATGCTTTTCCATGATAAATCTGGATGCGATCGGTCTCGTCCAAACTAGCAGCAAAAAGAATAAATACTTTATTGCTTCCATTCATCCAGCTTCTAGCTCCCCCGATGCTATTTCAGTGGACAACATGATTTCCACATCCATTATTAGTGTTGTGGATGTCAATACTCGAAAGTATCCTGAATTGACAATGAAAATCGGGTGTCGATATTTTGAAAATCCAAACACAGATGGTTTTCTTAATGTCATTGGTTTTGAATTCAGTCATACTAGACTGAAGAATCCTGTTGAATGTACGATTGTGGTTCGGAAAGTTGATTGGATAGATTTTGGCTGGTCCCGTCATTTAAATGAAATGAAACTTCTTAAAGTCAAAAAGTATTGTTTCATGGGTGCAAAAAGTTCTTATACAGTTTTTCATGTTGATTTTGGAGGTACCTCTTTCTGGTATCTTATCTTACGTTGGAAGAAACTAGTTAAAGAGCGCAAGCATGATACAGAGGATTGCTTGCCAGATAAAGAAACTGAAGGACGCAGAATGTTTTGGGGTAAGGAAAAGTTTAATCGTGATCGTTTTGAAGAGTGCTTTGATGACGAAATGAAAGTAGAAGGTTTCAATTTAAAATCTTTGCAAGAACAAAGTTTTGTGAAACCTGTTTTAGTTAAAAACAAAGATGGGCAGGGAATGAGAAAGTCAAGTGCTAATTTTACTGTTAATGAAATCCGAAAGTGTGCTGGTAGGCGCAGAGTTTTGGGTGGTCTGGAATTGTTTGCCTGGCCTTACATTGATGATATTCTGCTATTTTTACTTGCGTGGGAGTGTCGCATGAAAGATATTCCTAAGATTTGGAACCCGTAGTTAGAGATCGGCTTAATAGTGAAACCTACAAAGTGTAAGTTTGAACGGGATAGTGTGAGTTTTTTAGGTCATGAGGTAGGAAAGATGTCCCCCAATGAGTAGAACTCAGTAGTGGTGTTCTATAGATATTAGGTTTCAGTCATTGGTTTCACTTATTTACGTATATTGTGTTTTTTTTTTGTGTATGTAATTGTATATATTTTGTATCATTCAGTATTGTATAGAATTTTTTTTGTATTGCTTGTTCAAGGATCGCACTGTGTCATTTGTGAGCTTATGTGAATATCTCATCTTTTTTAGTGTATTTAGTTTTCATTGATTAAATTTAGAATTTTAAAAGTAAAATCTAGGATGATAAGTATTTTAAAACTGAGTACGCGTGCGATGTATGAACCTCTTGCATAGAAATTTTAAAATGTATTAGATTTTCATGTGCTTAGGTGTTGTGACCTCTCAGATTTAGTGTGTTGGGAATGAGGGGCTCAATGCCGTGTTTCAGCTCTACATTTTCATAGGTGCATGCACCGTATGAAAAATTTTTTAGGGGGAAGGAGCTGTAATAGCGTCCGGCGAAGTTGAAAAGTTGAAGTACTTTTTTTTCATCGAATGTCGAGAGGGAAAAACAACTTAATCGAATGCATCGTCCTGCGAAGTAGCAGTTATTTTCTACAATCTAATGTCGACGGAGAGAAAAGAAATGAAGAGGGAGACGGCGCGGAAAGCGGCGAGGAAAGTCGTGCGCTTGGAGCTCAGTGTGAGCTGAATTGCTTTTGTTATTGTGATAAGAACGTTCTGATCGGGATTTAAAAGAATAAGTCTGGATGTGGTGTGTAAACTCCAGTGAAGATAGCTGTATAGATTATTTTCCGTGTACATATGTAAATACAGTGTTGTTTTATTAAAAGTGTTCCATTGTGATATTGGATTCTGTATTAATTCAACATTTATATTAGCTGTAGTGGTCGTTATTGGAGTAAAGACGTCACAGTCCTGAAAAATTGCTACATACAGAGGTTCTGAAAATTTTTACATATCTCAGGCCTATCAGGAAGTGTAAAACAATATTGTTCTATCCACTCAGCCAGAAACGTTCTATTTTCCCTGTCAACTTTACGCTTTTTAGTATACATACTAAATTATATGTACAGTTCATGAAAAAAAAAGTAATCTCCCCCTACTAACACCTCAACAAATTATCGTAGAAGAAAGTTACTGGTGCCGAACGATGGGAAATAAAGTCTACTTTTAAATAATGTATATAAAATTTGCTTAGGGGCCCATCTACATATTAAAACGAACCATAACTTTGTTTTTTTCAATAGCAGTACACAATTCTGACAGCATAAATGAACTCTGCACCCTTCAATTAGCCTAAAAACGAATTTTTATACAATTCGAGCCATAAGTTTCTGAGAAATTGATTATTTTATAACGAGCGTATTTTAAGGGCTGTATCCAAACTGAAGTTCGGTACTCGATTGTTAACCGACAGAGCTCCCTTCTTTATTAAAGCACCTTAAGCAATCAATTAAGACTGTTAGATTACAGAATAGCATAAGAAATTTCAAAATATTTAGTCACTTCTATCACAGACGGCCCCTTAAACCATCATTTTGCCGTTTTTAGGCATAATTTGAAAACTACAAGTAAGAAAAATGTGAAATTTTGGATTTCACATTTAACATAATAAAGGCCATAAAACAGGACTTAATAAATCTGAATCCATCAAAAAAATTGTAGGTTGCAATTCATAATTTTTTTAATATTAATTTCATAATTCATATTAGAAAATTATAAAAATTGCAAATTCAACGTATTTATGTTTGGGTACCAGTGGCGTGGCGTCCGGTCATCGCTGGATGCGGCGATGACCAAGCAATATTTTAAAACTCTTAATAAGCTTTTAAAACTCTACGATCCAGTTTTAGCAGAACATTTGGAGTTCATGTATAAGTGAAGGTAAGATTTAAAATTTCTTTTTTGAACATTCAAACATTGAATTTTAGAGTTAATAATTTTTCACCACAAACTTAAATAATATCGATGACCACCGAAAATTTTCACGCCACGCCACTGTTGGGTACACTAGTATTATTGTTACAGAAAAAATTAGGACATTAGGATAATAATTTCAGAAGTTATAAATAAAAATATGAAAATGTAATTTAACATTAGAAGCACTAAATTTCGAATGTTTATAATTTAAAAACTTATCATTCAAATGACTTGAAATTTGGTTTCTAGGCCTAGTTTGAACCAAAGTTTTGAAATATCTCGTTAAATTGGCTATTGCCATTGAAAAAAATTAAGTATGGATTCATTTTAATATGTAGATGGCCCCCTAAGTAAATTTTATATACGTCATTTAAAAGTAGACTTTATTTCCAATCGTTCGGTACCAGTAACTTTCGTCTACGATAATTTGTTGAGGAGTTAGTAAGGGTTGTGTACTTTTATTTGCACGACTGTACATATACATACGTATTAATTCTCAAAACGTTATTTTAGCCTACGACAGTAACAACGTAAATGAAAGAAAGTTCTACACAAGATCATAATCTACGACTGACAAGACGAACCCACTCCCTCCAAGACGAATTCTCGCGCATGCGCTCCAACGCACGCGCCCCGTTCCGCCGCCGCGCCTGCGTCCAACACAGTATTTTGAGTTTAACATAGCAACTATGCATCAGTTTTAAAAAATCAAATTAATCCCGCTATTTCTTATCATATATAAGAAACAATGATAAGGCTATCGCTCAAACGTATCTATTGTATTAATAAATTATTTATTCAAAGTGAAAATTTTTAACGGTTCAGACTTCGACCTTCAACGGTCCGGATGTGGACCGTGGTCCGCCTGTTGCCGACCCTAGAATTAGAGAATACATTGTTATAAAGTAACAATAATAATTGAAAAAAAAACAACCATGCGGAATATAATACATATGGAATCTTTGTAAAAATAGCTAAAACGAATTCGGAGCATCCCAGAATGTAAAGACATACTAATATTTCTATAATTGTTTTTTATCATGATTACAGTACTTTCTTTACACAGTATACGGAAAATAAAAATGTGATTAAACTACAGATTTTTTTCGGGAGGAAGGAAAACAGAGCTATGTATATGAAAGAGCGTTATAACGACGAGCTACTGTTGTAGGTAACATTATTATACACAAACCTACCATTTATATAAATACCTATTACCTGTATATATACCAAAAACCTGAATAAATACCTACTACCTGCATAAATTACATTTATTATTCTTACAATAATTGTTGCATTCGGATATAAAATTGCCATTGAAATGTATTTACAAATTGATTTGTTTATTTAACTCTCTCATACACTCTCAATATGATAACTGTGTTGAGTTCTGTTAAGAGTTTATTAAAATGGGTTGTCTAATTTAATAATATGGAAAATCACAGTAAAACAACTTGAAATTCGAACAAAATATGAGTCTGTAAATAAAGCTATTTCAAATAATAAAAAAGTCCGGCATTAAAACATGGCTGCCTAATAACGAGTAAACAAACAAATGTTACCAACAAGAAAATCAATTCCTTTGGTGGGTTTATACTTGATTTTAGCAGCAAGTGACAATGGGAGACATCTATGGTTTCATGCAATGCATTGCTATGTACTGCAGCTGAGATTAGCAAACAGTTTAGCAGAACAAATTCTGCAAAAAAGAAGAAAGTTCCGGCCATGTGATTTGTAGAATGGCACATTTTTCTTCTTGGAGTAATGTTAAAAGTAGCGTCAGTTCTCTCTAGAGCTATTGATATTTTGTATCGTGCTATCCTCTTCACTACATTGTTCAAAATGTTGCGCGCTACACTAAAACTACTGCAAAAAGTAGCGACTACTATGGTTTCGTTACTTGTTGCGCGCTACTTCTAGTCCCTGTCTTGAAGTTATAGCACGTTTCAATTCATATACATATGCTATTATAAGTACTAGCTATTATTATATATATACATATGCTATTATAAGTACGTTCTGAAAAAAAAAAACTAGTGCATAACTTGCATTATTTTACCAATAAATGTGTGAAACAATACAGGTACCGCTGACGTCTATTGTTAAACACATGGCCATTTGACTGATCATAGTACATTTTACTAATGTTATCAGCAGTAACTGACTAAATTACTCATGTAAATGGTCAAATTGTAATATTTTACTGTCACAAACAGTCATATGGTGTATTAATTACAAGTTCAGGTTAAAAAAAAATGTAGTTCTATTAGGCTTATACAATAAAAATACATGTTTAAAATCTTTTATTAACGAACTGACTAGTGCCGTTTTCTTTCTAACGGTGACATTATTAATTCATCTATTTGCAGAATATTATTACTTCATATTATTATTTTATTTTATTATTTTTAATTGTTATTTGCAGACTATGCCACTATCACAGCTTGGAAGAGTATAAAATTTCTCAGTTTGTGATTAAAAGATTTTTAAGATTTTTTTCTCTTACGCACTGTGATAACTTGTACAATATAAACGTAAGTTTTATTTTATAAGACGCAATAATTTTGCCCTGTGCTTTATGTTCTACAAAGATTGATGATAGCATTTTTTAAATATTAAGCATAAGCAGATTATTAACGTCTACTTTTTAGAGTTCCGTACTTAAAAATTAAATACACAACCATTATAAGATCACTGGTGTGTCTGTATCTGTGTTACAGCCGTTTTCTCGTAAACTATAAAACGTGGAAAATTCAAATTTGGTAGAAGTAGTAACGGCTATTGACTTACATATTTATAGATTATGAACTATTCACAAATACATTTAAGAAAAATGTAGGGGGCTAATTAAGTTAATTGAAAAGAAAAATATTTTTTCTTTATATCTTGTGGGATATCGGATGAAAGCTCTTGTAACGCTGAACTCAAAAATACATTTCTTTTATTTTTAGGTATTATATTTGCAGAGATATCGTCGAGAATGTAATGAAAAAAAGTGTCCCTCTCCACTATTTCGAAATCTAAATTTTGAAACTAAAATTTTGAAAAAAAGAAGGTGTAGTAGAAGATTATTTAAACTTTGCAGGAAAACTATAGTAATTACCCTAGGTCAAATAGTTTAATAGTTTTTGAGAAAATCGCATTTTTCCGTTGCACACACATTTAACTTTGTGGGCGCTTATAAAGGGAGTTCAAGGGCGTTCGAAGTACCCATCGTTGCAGATATAAAAAATGATTCCTGATAATTATTTCAAAAAATTAACAGTAATTATCCGAGATATTAGCCTTTAAAGACACAGACGGTGTAGACATACATAAATACACGGGTGGAGTACCCTATGCGTTATCGGCTTTTAAAAACTTTTAATGATATATTTGTGCAATGTCATGCCCAGTTAATAATCTATATATATTGTACGGAACCTTTTAAAGTAATACTCGCATTTGACCTTTTTTTTTTTTTTTTTTTTTTTTTTTTTACATAATTTCAATAACCTTCGTATGCAATTCGAACGGGGAAAAGTTTCAGCGTGTGACATAAGCCAAATAGTTTGAAAAGCACAATCTTATGAATTCAGTACCGCATAATATAATTGATCTTCACTTAAATTTTTTTCCTTCATTTCATTTTCAGTGGAAGACTATTTTGATTCAAAGAAAATATTAAACACGCTGCGGTCTAAAACTCATCTACCATCCATTTTCCTAAATTTTATGATATATTAAATCGGTAAAAATCATACGTATTCCTAGAAACATTTATTTACCGAAAACGATTTAATCTTGCGAAACATGAAGATTTATTTTTTTAACTGTATTCTTAATGCATTTTCTTTAATGAAAAAAAAAATGTTTCCGGGAATGTGAATAATTCGGTGTATAGAAAATGATGTTACAGTGTAATGACATGCAATGTTAATGGAATGCAGATATTAGGAGTAGGAAATACAGATAAAAGCTTATTTTCATGAAAGATATTAACATTTATCGATTGATAACATTCTTATGTATTTAGAAAGACGGTGTTTTCTAATTTTCTGTACCTTTTCGAGCTGGATATATAAAGTGCTCTTCCGAGAGCAAATGTTAACGATTCAATTAAGAAATTATTTACAGTTTGTATGTCAATTCATTTGTATCTAAAATTTTATGAGCAGTTTGAATTATACAGGTTTGATTTTATAATATAAAGATTTCAGTATCTATAAAGTAAAACGTCCATTACATGCTCCTTTATTAAATATATATTGTTTCGATCCTTAACACCAATATATTTGTACATTTCATGATGTTATAGTGTAATGACATGCAATGTTAATGGAATGCAGATATCAGGAGTAGGAAATGCAGATAAAAGCTTATGTTCATGAAATCTATTAACATTTATCGATTGTTAACATTCTTATGCATTTAGAAATACGGTGTTTTCTAATTTTCTGTACTTGTTCGAGCTAGTAATATAAAGTTCTCTTCCAAAAGCAAACGGTAACGATTCACTGAAGAAATTATACCTTTCGTACATTATGCTAATAACATTCGCATACATATGCAATTTCAACCGGGAAAAGTTCCATTTGTGATAT
Source organism: Maratus speciosus (assembly GCA_963932465.1). Classification (NCBI taxonomy): domain Eukaryota; kingdom Metazoa; phylum Arthropoda; class Arachnida; order Araneae; family Salticidae; genus Maratus; species Maratus speciosus. The sequence goes on from OZ010791.1 coordinate 295,835,559, forward strand.
AACCCAATTTGTTTGAAAAATACAATTTTATTAATTTAACACAGCATAATACATTTTCTACATTTCACAATTCATTTTTTACATTCATACACCATCTTCATTTAAATTATTTTCCTTCATTCCATTTTTAGTTTAATACTATTTTGATTCTAAATAAATATTATACAGGCTTCGGTCTAAAACTCATCTACCATCCATTTTTCTAAATTTTATGATAAATTAAATCGGGAAAAATCATATGTATTCCTTAAAACATTTATTTACCGAAAACGATTTAATCTTGCGCAATATGAAGATTTATTTTTTTAACTGTGCTCTTAATGCATTTTCTTTAATGAAGAATAATGTTTCTGGGAATGCCAATAATTCGGTGTATGGAAAATGATGTTACAGTGTAATGACATGCAATGTTAATGGAATGCAGATATTAGGAGTAGGAAATACAGATAAAAGCTTATTTTGATTAAATATATTAACATTTATCGATTGTTAATATTCTTATACATTTAGAAATATGGTGTTTTCTAATTCTCTTTACGTTTTCGAACTGGTAATGTAAGGAGCTCTTGCAAAAGCAAACCCTAACGATTGAAGAAATTATTTACCATATATACGTCATGTTAATACATTTGTATATAAAATTTTATGAACAGTTTGAATTATACAGGGTTGATTATATATTATGTAGATTTCACAGTTTATGCATTAAAATCCGTATAACAGACACCTCTGAATAGCGACCAACGGTGTAGAGATGTGTGTTATTTGAAAGCTTGACTGCATTTAAAAGAAAAAATATGTAGGTCCGTAGCGCTTTCGTAATATGGACGGTGACAACACCTAACCGATAAATTTATCTTTTCTGGGAATGCCAATAATTCGGTGTATAGAAAATGATGTTACAGTGTAATGACATGCAATGTTATTGGAATGCAGATATTAGGAGTAGGAAATACAGATAAAAAATTATTTTCATGAAATATATTAACATTTAGCGATTGTTAACATTCTTATGCATTTAGAAATATGATGTTTTCTAATTCTCTGTACCTTTTCGAGCTGGTAATGTAAAGTGCTCTTGCAAAAGCAAACGCTAACGATTGAAGAAATTATTTACCGTATATACGTTACATTAATACATTTGTATATAAAATTTTATGAGCAATTTGAATTATACAGGTTTGATTATATATTATGTAGATTTCACAGTTTATTCATTAAACCCCTAACAGACACTTCTGAATAGTGACTCGCGGTGTAGAGGTGTATGTTATTTGAAGGCTTGACTGCATTTAAAAGAAAAAATATGTACGTCCGTAGCGCTTTCGTAATATAGACGGTGGCAACACCTAAACAATAAATTTTGCTTTAACTGCAACTTTTTAAACTTTTAAATACGCAGGTCTTAAGTTTTTGAACGGTCGAATTGAAAAACAAAATGTCCTACCAAATGCAAGTTTTTTGCAAACTGTATCTAAACCTAAACTTATTGATTATTCTTTTGGTATTTTAAATAATTTTTAAAACATATTTTTTTAATCTATGTTTATCGCTTGCAGCCGGATTATAAAATATTATCCAGTTTGCATTTAAAACGATATAAATAGTTCAGTATTTGTTTCTGTCTAATTTTCCATGACGAAATTGATACTTCAAGAACAAATAAATAAAATACTAAAATAATATAAATAATACACAAATTTAACAGTAGTTGAACTGTTTGCTTAAACAACTGAATTTGTCAAAATCAAAACGGCGAAATCTTCGTAGATTCCTCGGGGTATTAACTTCTGGCTTGCGGCTAAAACAAATTATGGCTTTTTTATAAGTTTTAAAACTTTATTTGAAAGCACTATAGATATTTTCATTATAAAAATGCTTTTGGATGTCGTTAGTGGGCAATGTAAAATGTACAGGGTGTATCAGGAACTACTGTTCAAATTTTGTGAGAGGTAGAAAATAGCAAAAGAAGACAATTTCACATAGGAATGTATGGCGAAAACGAACGCATGAAGTTGTAGAGAGCACTGCGTATCCACAATTTTTATTCTCGCGCAAAGCTCCCTTACAAGTCGAAGCGGTCGTCATTCAACAATGTAAATTTGCAGAAGTAACATGAGTCATTATACGTAAATGAATATGCAGATATGCATCTAACTTATGGTGCGGCACGGGACAGCAGTCAGAGAGTTGCGAAAATGCATGCATTACGCTAATCTAACTGGCTCAAGCCTCAGGATCGAATGTTTGCACGTGTTCATAAACAAGTGTGCGAAATTGGAAGGGTTACCATTGACTGTCATGATACAAGAGGCAACCGATCGACTCGGAGAGTTCCAATCGAGGAAGCTATCTTACATTTTTATGCATACATTTGCACACTTTGCCGACCACTTTCGCCATCGCACAGTAAATTAGTTGCATATCTGCGTATTCATTTAAGGGGACACAGGACCTTTGAGTTTGCAGAAACAGTAAAAAATATCGGTTTATTCAACGCACCAAAACAGAAATAAAATGCAATTAAGATCTCTTTTCTTCTCTTTTAGCCTAAAGTATGTATAATCAAGTACATTATCCAGAAAAATAAATGTTGTATATACAATGTTATTATCTAAATTTTAAATATAAGAATTCATCTAACTAATTCATGTGTTAAAATCATAAATAAATGTTGTATATGCAATATTATTATCTAAATTTTAATTTAAAAATTCATGTAACTAATTCGTGTGTTAAAATCATTAAGTGCTGCGCGCATGATAGAACTCTAAATTATGCATATAGAAAACAATTTTTGAACAAAATAGAATCATAACATACCTATTTCTAAATTAAAAACAAAGTATGCGCAAATGTTTGTTTAAATTTAATTTTAGCACAAAATAAGAAAAATAATAAAAATTTTCAAGTTTTTCCAGTGCCTCCCCCCCCCCCCAATATGCATGAATTTTTTTAGTTTTTGAATGCAGACTATAAAGAAATGCATATTAGATTATTATTTTTTTTAACTGTAGCTTACATAGTTTAAAAGTAACTGCGCGCGCGAACTCGAAATTCACTAATCTGAGAAAACGCTTTTTAAAGTCTCAGCATATTTCTAAGGACCTTCAATTATACTCACCGTCTGTAAATGGTTATAACTCACGAAATAATGCAGATTTTTGAGTGATGTTCTTTTACATATTGTTGAGAAATTTTAAAACATTCACTGTAAAAAAAAATCTGTAGTTCTACAGATCTAAAGTTACATGCTTACTAAACTTTCACCTGTAACTGTACGAAAAAAGCTGCAAATCTACAAAACTAGTTTTTGTAAAGCTACAAAAATCTGTAACTTTACAAATGAATCTGCTAAAATTTCAGTAATCTTACTAAACTTTTATTTGTAACCCTGGCTGCAGTTACATGAAAAGTTCTCGGAATCCCAGTTTCCAAAAAAATTCTTAGTAACCTTACAGATTTTTTGATTTTCGGCGCAAAAGTGTGTCTGTTACATGAAATTTTGTTGTTGCCGTTACATGAAAAGTTCTAGGAATCCAAGTTTCCTAGAAAAACTTTAGTAACTTCACAGATTTTTTTTTACAGTGTTGAGAATAAAATAAAAACCGACAATTGATTTTTTGAAAGTTTAAAGGTCCTGTTCACCCTTAACGTACAATGACTCGTTTACTTCTGCAAAGCCACCTTACGGAATGACGACCAGCTGGACTTGTCAGAAGACTTTGTGCGTGAGCAGAAATTGTGAATACACAGCGCCCTCTACAACTTCATGCGTTCGTTTGCGCCCATACTTTCTATGTGAAATTGTCTCTACCTCCTTATCAAATATGAACGATCATTCCTGATACACCATGTATATTATATGTAAAAAATCTTTTGGAGTTTTGATATCTGATAAAAATGAAAGGGAAAATCAGATAAAAGGAAATAAATAAATGTCTTATGGGGTATTGAGTTGCAATTCATTTATTAAGTAAAAAATGCAGGGTGTTTATATCGTAAAAAGTTTGAGTTTTTGCTGAGAACTTTAACAATAAAGAAGATATGATAGGGACTTTTGTTTCAGATTTTCTTTCAATTGTGTGAAATATAATATTGTCACGAGAAGTCCTGGAAGTACTGTAATTGGATTATAGTATTTTTTAATTCTGTCGTGTACATCTGGAATAAAAATAGCTTCTTGATCATTATTGTCTGTATACGGATGGTGGCCACTTTCAGCATTTTACGGATGTGATTAAATTTCTCACAAGGAAAGATTTGTCTGTAGAAATATTCCTTAATTTACCTTTATTAATGTTGAACTTAAGAAATTATCGTATTAACTTTCAGCACGATGAATGATCTGTTCAAAATCTGTCTTTATGGGAAATATTGAATTAAAAACGAGCAAAATCCTTGCAAAGATGGTGAGAATGAAAATGGAAAGGGAACATGTTCAACGAGGGATAGCAGTTCTTCGCCAAGACTCTTAATGTGCATAGTTAGATAAAAACCAAATATAAAATTATCGTCAGACGATAACCAATAAATTAAAAGATTATAACAGTTAGAAAATGCCACAGTTCAAAGCAGAAAAAAATCAATGAAGTGCAAGGATTCAAGGTTCGAAAGTTGAACTTTATGGAAACCGACTACTATGACTCCATCTACTGGGCCTCCACCGAAATCAACTAGTCACCAATCACCAAAATTCTTTCATCTTAAAAGGTTTATGATATCATAAATTCATGATATATGTTACAAGGCGCATTAGCCTACTTTGCAACTCACTAACACGGAATGGACAAAAGACTTCTAAAATTGTGACAGGCGCTTAAGGAAAGATATAGATTTTATCAGATTACAGCTGTAATGAAGGAGAAACATGACAAATACATTTCGAAAAAATACTTCGTATCCTAAAAAGGAACAAATTCTGAATACAAAACTCAGTGGGTGGAACTCATGCAGCTACTTCATCGTGGTGCGGTACAGAGTTTTTTCACTTTGGTACCCGAATGAAAAAAAAAGACATTTTAAAGCACGTAGCAACTAAATAATGTGTTATCAGAGCTCATTTAGGCATTTGGAACACTAAACATAATTAAGCATGTTAATCCAACCAAAATACATTAAATTTAACATTTTCAAAAAAATTCCTAAAAAAGTTCCAAAATCAGCGTTTTAGCATAACTTCGAAATATTTTCGGGAAATCAAAGATTTGTTGTAAAACTTTTAAATAATTTGTGTGTACGTAGTACCACAATGGCACCTTTTCCGCATTTTATCACAGTCCATTCATTTACAATTCAAATAAATTTGAAAAATATTACTTCAAACGGATCAATAACATTAAAATCTTAAAGGTATTTGATAATAAATTTAGTAAATGTTGAAGCAAATAGTATGAATATTCTTATTCTTTACATTTTTTTAAGAAAATGTAAATAAAAAATCTTGAAATTGATTTATTCAAACAAAAAACAAAAATAATGATTTTGTTCGTCGTTTCGGAGAGAAGATGATTTCCTATTACTTACCTTTTTGAGAAACCTCTCAGACATTAGTCAAATTTTAAAAATCCGAGAGCTTATATGACATCCTCGGATACACATGGATAACTGCTGTTAATTTGATCACCCTGTGTTACATACTCTAGGAGGGGTACTTTCTGAAATACAAACAGACTGTCAGATTTTAATGGGATAGATTCTTCAAACAGTGAAAGATATGATGAAAAAAAACTGCCTCGAAAGTTAAATTAAATGACATTACTCTATTACATGATTTATCTTTGTGAATTTTCATTACTTGGAAATATTTTCCATATATAAGAAAACTTTTTTCGATACTAAGAATAAATTTCCAATTTAATTTTTATTACATTTTTGTGCTGTTATTGCTTTGATCTTTACCTTACATTGATTGATATCATAGAATAAGGCGTAAAAATTAACAGATGTGCTATTTCGGTAAAAAACCATGCGCAATTCAGTACTTACCACCAATTGTAGGTAACCTTGTTCCGAAATCTTCCATAGCTTCCAATTTTTTTCGATAATATTTATCTCTGAAGCCTTGATCTGACGAAGATATAACTACAGATATCTATAATAATAGAGATAATAAACACAGTTATTTTATTTTCTTTCACATTTCTCAGTACTCTAACAGAAAATATAGTTGGCTGAATCATGCTTAAGGACACACAAGGAATGTTGTTTGCATTTATACAGTTTTTCTATCTATGCTAGCACGATGTATGGATTTGTAATTTTTTCCAAAAATAAAACTTAAACATTGTAAAATGATATTCACAATCAATATTTAATCAAAAATATGTTTAACGTTTACCAAAATGTCTAAATAAAATTATAAGCTATTTATAAGCATATATTCTAAGGAACATAACTTTATTTTACTATAACAAGTTATAAACTCCACATGAGCTACTGAATAATACAATTTTATGAATTTTATGACGTCTTTTCTGAAAAATTCTTTATAGAAAAAAGAAAAATACTATTCAATTAATTAGTTTCTTAATTAGAGCACCTGGAAGTTTTGGAGATTTGATAATCTAATTTTCCTGCGTGAATGTATTAGACAGTAGCTAGTTTATGAGTATTTGCCAACAACCTTAAATAATAGAATCATGCCTAAAAGTAGGATAAGAACACTTTATAATTAATCTTGAAGCAATTTATAACTCTTGATCTTGACATAATAGAAAAAGGGAAAATACACTGCGATTTATTAGTTTTTTAAAGGAACCCACGACTTTTAAAGCTTCAAAATTTTCGAAATTTTAATTTTCTTAGATGTTAAACTCCGATTCTTTTTCTAACATTTGATATAATTGTTTGCTTGAAATTCGCATTAGAACAGAAGTTATAGCTTTTAGAATTATACCCGCCCAATAGCTGAAGCGGCGTTTCCAAAACATTGAAGTCATTTTTCTCCAAATGACATTTTTGGGCATAACGCGCACGATATCTCAAAAACTTCTGAATATGTTTTCATGAAATTTTAAAAACAAATGTTTCATGTTAGTCTGTATAAACTAAACCTAAAATTTCCTTTTTATTGTTCAAAACAATATTTGTTTTAGGTGATTGTATTGTTAAAAGTTTAAAAATTTTGTATTAGGTAAATACAACTTTGTATTAAAAATATAAACATGCTTTAAATACAAATTTATTTAGGATCAGGGAATATATTAAAGTCTGAAGTATAAGTAGGCAACAAAATTTCCGTTCTATACTTTCAAAATTTATTTTGTAATCTTGCGAATAAACTGTTATACCAATTTTCTGCTTGCCAAATGTCTGACACTTTGGAGTACCCTATAAATATTAATTCTACATCTTGCTATTTTTTAAATACATGAAATTAAAGAACATACTTACATCTTTAATTCCCAGTAAAAATTGTGTTTTAGAATCATATACATTTTAAGATAATTAAATGTTGAAAATGGTCTTTTTCTCCCCCAATTTTAAGAGTCCTGAGACAGCTTAATAAGAACACCTGGAAATTTAGGGGATTTCATAATTAAAAATTTCTTCGTGAATGAATTAGAAAGTAGCTTGTTTGGATGTATTTGAGAACAGCCTTAAATGATAGAATCATGCCTAAGGACAGGAAAAGAATACTTTCTTTATTAATAATCTTGTTATACAAACATTAACAGTTACAATGGATTTGCTATTGGGGAGCTTCTCATGTCACGTTCCTAAGCAAAATTACTTATATAAGTTCTTCGAATCAACTTACAAGTTCAAACACGGAGCGCGATAAAGATACATAATTTTTATGGGGCTATTTTTAAGCTATAAACTTAGAGCAGCTGTGCTATACTTACTTTTTTAATGTAAATACAAGTTTTAGCAAAAAAGTGTTTAAGTTTTTCAATGATTTTGTTAGATAAATATTTTTTATAGTGACATACGAAGATTTTGTTGTTTCCAGCGTTTCTTATTCTACTAGAGTATTTTCTTGAAAAACGTTTCATGATTGCACTGATTTTTTCAGAAAATATTTCAAATCTTCAGACAATTTTTGCTATTAATTTAATTTGCGGTTCAGCTGTTCTATTAATTAAATCTAGCTGAAAGGCGAATCGATTTTTCTACAATGTACTGGTAAGAAGTCCAAAAATATTCAGGAAATTATTTTTTAGATGAGTTGTTAATTGCAGTAAAGAGACAAGAATTTTGTTAAAAGAACAATATATATTTTATTTTATAAAATAACCTTTCAATTAAAGAAAATCTATTAAATTATGCTAATTTCAATGACAATAGTGTGATATTTTCTGTACGTAAAAAAATAATTTTTCTAATTTCTAAAACGTTAGCTGAAATGCTTGCCGAATTTTCCTACAGTGTCCTGATAACATTTTCAGACTTGACATTTGTCGCGGCGCAAATTTCCGCAAAATTTTCAGCTTTTTCTCTACCTACATGAAATTTTCGAAACAGTCATATTTTCTAGAAATTTTTTTTATAATAATATTTCAACACATTTTTGTAAATTTTATTTTAATATTTTTATGCCGACTGAAGTTTAGTACACTGTAAAAAAAAATCTGCGAAGTTACTAAAGTTTTTCTAGGAAACTGGGATTCCTAGAACTTTTCATGTAACGGCAACAACAAAATTTCATGTAACAGACACACTTTTGCGCCGAAAATCAAAAAATCTGTAAGGTTACTAAGAATTTTTTTGGAAACTGGGATTCCGAGAACTTTTCATGTAACTGCAGCCAGGGTTACAAATAAAAGTTTAGTAAGATTACTGAAATTTTAGCAGATTCATTTGTAAAGTTACAGATTTTTGTAGCTTTACAAAAACTAGTTTTGTAGATTTGCAGCTTTTTTCGTACAGTTACAGTTGAAAGTTTAGTAAGCATGTAACTTTACATCTGTAGACCTACAGATTTTTTTTTACAGTGTAGAAGAAAGCCGACACTTTTCAAATTAAAATTTTCAGAAAAAGTATAGCAAGGAATGAGAAGAGAAATCATGGAAATACTATTTATTTTAAAATTCCTTAAGGGAGGTACATGTTAGTACATGGAGGTACATGTACAGGTTAATGTAATCTAATCCTTTAAGAATGCAAAGTGTTTTACTCATACTTGAAAGAAAACTAAATATACTCTCTTGTTAATTAATTAGCAATTTTGCAACTTAAAGAACGCAAAGAAGCAGATAAGGTAAACAGATGTACACGTGGTACACAAAGTGTGAATTACAATTGTTGATAGAAAACTAATTCTTAAACCGTTAGTTTTAGAGATATAAAACCACAATAAACTCGAATACATTAATTAAAATTGCCAGTAAATGTTAAAAATTAATCAAATTTAAAGTATCATAACCCAATAGGTTTTGATCGCAAAAAAAAAGCATTTTTCCTTTTTCATTATTAGAGACATGTGAAACAAGTTAAACTTCTACAAAATTCAATTATACAATAACTGACATTGAAAATTTAGTAAATAATCACACTGTTTAAATGTGGCATAAATCGCTTCTTTCTGATTTAAATAACTGAATAATACAATCTAAATAAAAAACAATATTTATGTTTATTTTAATTCGCAAATGTAAGTTTGGAAAATAAACAAAAATTCAGTATTTTTCCATGCTGATCGATTAATAATGCTGTTGACATCTTAATGACTCAATAACTGATCAGTCTGTAACAACTATATAAATAAAAAAAATATTTACATAAAAGAAGCATCAATGAACTACATAAGTGTTTTAATGCGCCAGGGGAATTAAATGTATATAACAAAGAATTTTTAATATACCATAACTGCGGATGGTTTAAAAAAAAATGATTTGTGAAAAGCTATATAACCATCCGAGAGCAAGTGCCACATTTTTCACCTAAATTTAGCATTGGTGATATTGGTAACTTCTAAATATAATAAAACGCAGTGTGAGGATTCTGGTACGAACTCATCCATTTTACCTGTCTGTGATAAGATGGAGCCATGTTAGGCTTCATTTCGATTTGAGATGTATATGAGAAAACTTATATGCCTAAATACAAATTTCTTCTACCTCAAATTACCATATCTTCTCACCATATTTATCTATGAAATTTGCGCAATCGACAAACCATTTCAAAAATTGCGTTTAATTTTACTAATGTAAACAGTGAGCTGTGTAGTGAGTCCTTCATTTTTTTATATATATATTTTATATATTTTTTAAAGTTTCGTGTATTGAATATTTTAACTCTTCTAGTATTAATATTTAAATTTAGTGTATTTTAACATTTCATACCCAAATCATTGTGCTAATTTTGTTAATATAAAAAAATGATAATGTCATAAAAAGCCTTTCACGTCATTTGACTATGAACGAATGAAATTAGTTTTTCTTTTAGAAGTAAAGGTTTAGACAAACCAACTGGATTTTCTATGCATTAATTTCTGAAGTGGAAAAAGTAATAAACCTCACTTTTTGTTTATTCGTTTAAACTTTCCATGTATAATTTATTTTGGTAAAATATTCATAATAATACAAAGCAGAAAAAAATCGCTGCATAATGAGATCTCCCAAAGTCTTATTTTTTTCCTCTGTTACACAATCATACAGCATTTATAAAAATAGCAAATAAAGCCTTTGTGCAACAATATTAAAAAGCAGAAAAATCAACGTTTAAAATACACAAATAATATATGAAAAGCAGCAAACAGCTGTTTCGAATCTACTAGCGAGATTCTTCTTCAGTGCAAGACAGGGAAAAAGGGAACAGCGTGCTAGAAACAGCAAGGCTGAGCCAGCATCTGTCAAGCATACAGCATTTGTCGAGAATTGATGTTCAGTATTATCGAAGGTAATAAGATGCCTCAAGGCAATAAATATATAGGGTAATTCACTATAAGCTGGAGGATTTTTAAAATCATTTTAGCATCGATGAAGATATTGTAAAGAAATATTTACGACTTTTGTTGATTGAAGATCGCCTCCCGAAAGATGTGTAAATTATTTCCATTTGCATCTAAACATCGCTGATCAAGACGTTTTATTTTAGAATGTAGTTGACAGTACATACAGTGTCTCTCGATGCTGAGAATCCTGCTCAAATATGCTTCAAATTAGGGGGACCTATGCACCCTAACATTTTTCACCAGTTTCTCCAAACTGCTAGAATCCATATTAAAAAAATAGATTTCAGATACAGGCATATAAATTTGTCAAACTTATTGCTAGTGCTTTTGAAGCTAAGGGATGAACAGTTTATTGTGATAAGATATCAGATTTTTAATATTGTTATTTTTCAGTTTAAAATGCTCTCACCAGTGTTATTATTTTAGTAAAGTATCTCCAAACATCGCTTTAAAAATTCATATTACTTCGATAATTTTACTCGTTCAATAGTAAAACATATTTTATTATACAAACAAGACTACCGCTAGCACATTCATGAAAAACACAGCAATCTGTTTATCATATAAAATTCCCAAACAAATAAAGACAAAACACAAAGCACGCCTAAGTATCACTGGCACATTGACCAACAAAAAATCATTTGAAAAATGGGAGAGTCCATTTGCATATTTTTTCATTTTGTTAACTATTATCTGTTAAAAATAATGTATGTAATGTGGAAATTTTTCTGAATGCGTGAATTATATTTTTGCACTACCTAAATTTGCCATCAATGATACTCGACATAGACAATAAAAAAATCATTTTGTTTAACAAATTAAACTTTCTGAGAAATGTACACGAAAATGCTTAAAGTTGATTATCACAGGTAAAGTAGTGATTTCTATGAAGTATCGATAGATTTGGTTTAAAAATCTATATATTTATATATATCAAAAGTTATAGATCTATAACAAAAATTTATATTTTTGGACAGAGTGTAATGATGTTTTACTGCCATTCTTACGCGTATTATCACTCCAGAATATTCTGACGATACATTAATGTATACCTTATATATAAGGTATTTTGTTTCAATAACATGATACGTTTTACACATTGAATTTGACCCTCCACATTATTTGCACTTATCTTTCTATTACATTGAGCGAGATAGGTATGTTAGCTAGAAATCCTCATATATTACCATGCGCTTACCGTATATGTGAGTAACAACGTTTCGAAATATTTCTCGATCCCTCCCAAGTTTATATCGTAATATTTATCACTGAAGCCCGACGAAGATATAATAATCCCCAGTTACTCCATTTCCTCCCAAACTTCTCCATACTGTGACGGAATAGAACTTAATTGGCCGAATCATGCCTTAGGATAGTTGAAGAATACTTTATATTTGTTAGTTTTATTCTATATACATACATAGTCTGGTATTTCTCCTGAATTCCTTGATAATTAAAGTTGGTATTATTTATTTATTAATAAGTGAGATTTTTTTTCCAATTTTCTAAGAATTTTTTTTTCAGTTAAATATCTTATACACATGATTTTTTTTTAAATCTTAAATCATAATATAAAAGAAATATCAGTTACTGAGTAGAAAAGACGAATTCACTAATAACAGTAAAAGTATATATGCACTGTAATAAAAATACCGTACAAAATACAAGTAATGTTATGTGAAATTTCTACCTTTTAACGAAGACTTTTTGTTTTACGTGGAAATTGTTCATTTTGCCAGAATAAGCTGAAAAATTTCCTTTTATCTTTACTACTTGAATATTAAAAATAAAAATGTTCCTACAAAAACAGACAAACGCAAAATATCCAGTTTAAACACCGTAACTGATGTTTTTCCCATAACCAAATCGTTAGATGTGGACAGCTGGTGTAGGTGACGGAGCATTCACCGTGCAATATCGAGTTCTGAGGTTAGCATCATGAGGAAGGCAAGAAGTTAAACAAGTCGAAAATTTACGTCAAACGTGGTAAATGAATTGCGTTCGTACTATAACTAGTTTTATAAATATTCAGATCATGGTGCAATAGCTGTTGCACTCTTATGCAAAAATGCATGAATACAAAATTTATTACATTATATACATTGAATTCAGTAATACGAAAATAATATGACTCCATCTTAAATAAGGCGTAATCACCATGGCAACATAGAATCATTACCTATCATGGGATATCGTTGAATTAATTACGTATGATACGATTTAAGAGAATGAAGTTAACTTTTATTAATATATTTTTTAAAGTTTTGATTGGATTTTTATAAAATTTGAAATGACTCGACAAATCTCTGCAACGACTATATATGAGGACATCAGAAGCCAAATGGTACAAGTGACAAAATTTCAATGTGGGATAAATTGAGTTCAAAGATAATTGCCGTTAAAGTTGAACATCAATAGTAATTGACTGAACTAAAATAGGAAACTGCAGCTTGCTTCACAGTGGTCTTTGATCTCTTATTTCAATAAATGTGAAAAAAGTAGAGTGCAATTTTCTTTAAATTTATAATTATTCAATATTGATCATTATTCAGCAAAAGTGGTTGATCTCTAAAACACAGCACATCACTTATAAATCACTCACTTAGAAAATCACTTATATTTCTTTACCTGAAAAGAAAAAAGCATATTTTCAGGTGGCCTGTGCATTTAGCACAATTTTTTCAATTTTGTCTCTTATACCCCTTGGCTTCTGGGGTTCTTATATGTTAAATTTAAAATCCTTCGACTGGTTAGATTTTGCGTTGTTACTTGTGGATAGACGGATGGACCAGAGGACGGCTATAAGTGTTAGGCATTTATATAATTATGAACGCAGCTAATAACGGATGTGATAATATGCGATGCAATTATCTGTTAGTACTTATAAATATCACAAAATATAAAAGTATATCATAAAAGTATCACAGTATATATAATTGTTATAAAGATTATTTTTTAATATTCGCTACTACTCATACTTATCTATAAAAACATAAACATACCGTTTCGAATAACTGTGCATTTCCATTTTGGAAATGAGGAAATACCAAAACGGAAGTTTTGTGAAAAAATGGAGAATACACTGCAAATTTGCCGCCAGTACTTTTTTTTTTACAGTTTATAAACCACTTGTCCCCAAAAGGTCGAATTTATTTGAAAATGTGTGTTATATTATTTATTTTATTTTTATATTTAATTCATATTACATAAAAATAATTCAGTTTATTAAAATTTGCTGTTTTTCCAGTACATTACAGCAAATATGGCATTTATATCGGTTGCCATTTAAAAACAAAAAAATCATTTTCTAAATAGAGCCGTAATTTTTGGTACACCCAGTATATATATGGCATTATTATTTAAAAAAAATATATTGTTTCTTTTTATTTTAGTTTTGCTAGCACAGTGTTTTAGACTGCCCTTTAGTGTTGAATGGGCATCTTTCGCCTTTAACATGAAGTGAGGGACTAAAGAGATTTAATGAAAAGGAAGATTATCCTAACGTTTGTTATCATTCAAAAAAATGTTCTGATAAAAACTTTAAGTAGTTTGAATAAACGATAAAGGAGTTAAATTGAAATAATAAAAGGGAATATGCATAACTAATATGTAACATAAATATGTATCTAATCAAAAACAACTCGTTGTAAATGATCCCGCCAAGCCACAAGCCTAAAACGTCAGTCATAAAAAGAAGTGATACCACATAAAAAGAAGCGATATAGAAGTGCATACTCGGAGTGCCGTGTTAAAATCTATCACTAATCGTAATGTTTCCAAAGGAATCGGAATGAGGTACAGTATGTGAAAAGTGCTTGGCGACCTGCAGGCTTTTATAATGTTTGTTCTTCCTGCACTTACATATGACTATTTGTTTAACAATTATCTTCTTGTATTACTGATTCAATTAAACTGTGAAATGTTGAAGCTTGTGGTGTTTACATGCCTGTTCTTATTTAACATCATAGGATCGATTTGTTCATTTTATTTACCATTATTTGAACGAGAAAGACCACTTTTAGGAGGAGGATTTTCTAAGTAAACATGTAATATACATTTTGAGTTTGTGAAATAATAATAAAAAATAATGATCATATGGATATTACTAACAATGCACCTAATAATAGACGTTAATTGAACTAAGATATATTGCAGTAAAGCCTCCGTAAACGGAATTGCACATGGCAAAAGGGAATCTGTTCTAGTAAGTCGTCTGTTACAATAGTATTATATAATATTCCTTATATTTGAAACACGACATTTTACGCTTAAGAAATAATTCTGTCATAAACATGATCCATTTTACAAGTTTCCCCTTTAATTTTGAAGCAGTGTATTATTAAACGTATTTATGTAATTAAAAATTATGGCTAAAATATTGAAAAGTATAATTCTAATAATAGATGATTACCACAATTACATACCATTCCCTGCTTGTCTTAAAAATCTTTCAGATTTATTACAGATCTTCCTACTACATAAATTTTTATAAGAGTGATATAATGAGAATTTAAAAATAATTTTTTCGATTTTCACAATATTTCGAAATTGATATAGGATACACTGCATATATTAAATATACGCATGCAGAGCGCCAAGCAGTTTTCACATTCCGTACCTCACTCCGAGTCCTTTGGAAACATTATGATTAGTGATAGATTTTTACACGGCACTCCGAGTATGCACTTCTATATCGCTTCTTTTTATGTGATATCACTTCTTTTTATGACTGACGTTTTAGGTTTGTGGCTTGGCAGGATCATAATTTAATAGTGATGCTATAAACTTTTCAAAAGTGTAATATATCTAGTAAGACATATTGCTGCATTTTGTAAAAATTATTCAAAACCATTTTATCGATCCTTACAAATCTCAGAAGAAATCCTTCATTTTTTAGAAATGATAAAATGTGTCGAACTAACCAGTAATATTTTTTGTTGTTGCTCTATAAGCTATACGATGATTCTTTAACACAGCAAGGAGTTTATCCTAATAACTTTTGAAAAACTGACTTAACATTTTAAAAATTCATATCATTTTACACAAAATATGTAAAGACTTAAAAGCAGACTGAATAACGAAACTTTGTTTTATCACCGGGTGTACTTGAAGTAATTTTTAAATAAAATTTGTTTTTTTTTATTTCAGGAAATCCAACGTTTATCCGATAAGCGCGGCAGAAACTCAGATTATCTGATTAAAATTGTTTTATTTATTTTTTTAAATGTTTTCATAAGTTCTAACATTTGTTGGATTTTCTGTATTTTCAATGCATGTACTTTCTAAATTCGTAATTGTTTTTTACGCGTCTAACAAAACATACTAAGTCGAATGCTTTCCAAGTATTTTCTCATATATTTCGGATAATTCATATGCTAAATTGTAATTCATTTCAATAAAAGTTCAGAATTTGATATTTCATCGTTATAAAATGTTTTTTCCTAATTTTGGTCATATTTGTAAATTTTTAAGCAGTTCAATTATCTGATTAAAAATTGACTAAAAGGCATATTGATAGCATTCTTTAATTACCAAGTCCAAAATAACACAGTCGATTAATTTAATAAATCCCCTTATTAATCTTTTTAAATGAAAAGAAAAACGAAAAATTCCAATAAAACTGCCAAAAATGTATTTGATATAAAATGATTGTAAAAAAATGAAAAAAAAAATATTTAATAAAAAACCAGACTGACTGCGTTACCCTTGTAAAATCATTTAATTTCAATAAATTGCAAAATTTGGAATGTTGAAAAAAAATATTTGAGTATATGTGCGGTTTCGTATAAAAGCAAAACAGAAGAGAAAATTTTCCCGCTAATTTCAATATGATAATCAGTAATCCTAAAGTTATATCGAATTATTTTCATGACTATAAGTACTGTGTGATTTACTGAACTGCTTACATTATCTTTCTGAGCAAATTCTGTGGTTTCTCCTGAGCCGATGTTTACTTAGAATCTTTATATAATCGAGTTCCACTGGCACGTTTCTAAAATCTAGTTTCTCTTCAAATATCAGCAGGCCATTCAGTGATGAATATTGTGCGCAGTACCTTCGTCAAAAATCATTCAGATTTCGTGCAATGTAAAATTTCATTTAATTGTTATCTAAATTTTGTGTGCAAAAATACCCATAGTATTGTAATTTTAAAAGGGTGTGTGCTGAAATCTAGTAGCACCTTTAATAAAGTGGATAATAGAACCATCTTTCATAAAGTAGAACCCTGGATCGTTGAGCTTTTAAATGAACAAATTGAATTCATATTAAACTTTTAAGTAACATGATAAAATTTTCTAGAGATTGAAATAGTACAAATTGATTAAAATACATGCCCCTCATTAAATATCCATCGGTTGTAATGTAATCAAGATCTTTTAAGTTACCTTGTAAACGAACCGTAAATGCTTCAATACCGCCTTACAATAGGGAGCTTAACTGGGTCGAATGAAATAAAAACTACCCTATTAAAATCCGTGTGCGTATCTATCTATGTAACCTCAAAAATTCGGAAACCACAGACGCAGGGCTAAGAAATTTGGCGCACAGGATGCTGGTAAGGTGCTCATGAACGATTGGGGCCCAAGGGAGGTCCGGAGGGAAATGACCCCCCATTGACGAAACATTTCACAAAAATGACGAAACATTTTTGTCGGATTCGGTTCGGGTTGACTTATACTTTTTCGCTGCGGGTAGAGTTGACTTTCATTGTTTCGGGTTCGGTCTTAACTCTTGTGGGTCGGGTTCTGGTTGACATGGTAATTCAAAAGAATGTTCAAAATATTTCTCAGGTTAAAAATCTAAGTACAATAAGACCTCCATAATGCACACTGCCGAAAAACGGACCTATCTATTTAGTGCACTTTTTCAATTCCTAACACTTAAATATTTGTACGCTTATACCTCTTTGAATAGTGGGTACCTCACAATCTGCATAAATGTAACGTGTAGGTGTGCATAAGCTATCACAAATACGATGCATGTGTTAATGTGTGTATTAAAAACGAAAAGTTGGTAATATTTTTCATATTTCGAACAAGAAAAAATAGTTCTTAACTTCTTCGTTCCCAAAGCTAAAATAATACTACAAATACTCATTCATTGGTTTTAAACAAAACAAATGACATAATAGATGATTGAAAAAAGAACTTTTCGGAAATTGATACTTTAGGGGACTAGTAATTTAGGTTTAAAAATAGGGATCAAAATTACAAATTCCGTTAAAATATCAATTTAATTATCCCTAAACCAAATTAACACAATCGCAAATTTAAGGCCTTTAATCAGGTGAATGATATACAAATTCTCAAAACATTTTATTGTAAAGGATTTAAGTTAAGTAAGTATTAAAATTTCTCAATTTCTTGGCCACACCCTCTTGAAGGCGTTTTGCAAACTCAGATAAAAATATCATATATTTTATGAGGAAATCAGCATTGATTTTGACATTTATTGGTTTGCTTTTAAAGTGAAAAACATTCAGCTATTAAGAAATGAAGTCAAAATTTAAAAAGTCAAACAGTTTAGTTTTTATAGGGAAAAGAATGGAGGTCCACCTGTGTGGACCCAGGTAGCGAAGAGGTTAAAGAAATGATAATCTATTATCACACTTCTTACCATTTTATTTCTCATGCAGTAAATTGAATATATACTCATTCATACTCAAATACGTATTTTTTTTCATCGGATACATACAGATGGTCAAACTTTTTGTGAAAATCCTGGCAACCCGAATTGCAGAAAACCTATGAACTGTATAAATTATTATAGTGTGAACTGAATGTTGCCAGGTGTTCCGATTTACGCGGAACGTCCAGATTTTCGGGGATCCCGAGACCGGTCCCGTACCCAAATTACATCAAAATTTACGTGTTTAAATTAAAATTGTATTCCTTACACTGTTAAAAATATCGTGAAAAATTACCTCTGTTTATAAAGTCTATCTATTTTCTGACCAATGAGAGCTCTACATAAACGCACATGGAGCGTTCTCATTGGTCAGAAAATAGATAGCCTTTATAAACAGAGCTAATTTTTCACGATATTTTTAACAGTGTAGTCTGAGACCAGACAATTAAACCACAAGTCGGGCACAGTAAGTCGCCACAACAGCCAGATGTTGCCAAAAATCTTATATTTTGTCTAGACCTTGTGTTCACTTCTGTTCAACGTTTATTCGATTCACCGCAATGTTTAAGCGCCTATACGAAATAAGGTTCAAGAAGACATAACACATGCGAAAATCCATCTGCTCACTTAAACCTTTTATAAATGAATGGGTGAACAAAGAGTGTTTTTCATATTATTGTTCAAATTAATCTAGTATCCAGCTAAAAACTGTTTTTCGCCCGGCCCGTAATAAAAGCTAAACACCGTGAATTTCTGGTTGAAAAAGCAAACATACCATACCGGCCCGGTGTGCCTGCCTTTTGCGCATTTTTGGTCCAAGGGCCTTTTATTTAAAAAAATGTTCCACCCTTTATTTAAAAAACGCAAAAAAAGAAGAAACAATGTTTTCTCTATTAATAAGTGAGAAACGTTACCAGGGCATTAGTCGTGGGAAAAAATTTCTCATCCGATACGGCCCGGAAAGAATAAAATACAGTCCGGTCTGGACCGAACATAAAGAAAAAAAGAAAGACCATGAAGAATGGAATTCCTACCCGGCCCAACTTTCCAAAAAATAAAATTTAGTCCCTATCCGGCCCGAGACTTCAGATAAAAATTAAGCCATTACCGAGCTTAATGAACGAAAATTTCATCGAACTCGGGCTAGGACGGACCCGGGCTCGTGGACACTTCTAAGATATATTACGAATTCGGCCTAGAGTGCTGCATCGGGTCGGGTTACTCGCTTTTACCCGCGCCCGACGGCGCTATATTTTTTCATTGCGGGTGAGGTTGACTTTCATTGTTTCGGGTCAGGTCAATTTTGGGTTGAGTTTTGACTCTTGCAGGTCGGGTTCGAGTTGACCCGAATTGTTCAAAATAATATCCAAGATATTTTTTGAGGTTAAAAATCTATATACAATAAGATATCCACAATGGACGCTCCCGAAACGCGGTTTAGCGAACACTTTTTCCATTCCTAACACTCATTATGCGTACGCTTATACCTTTGAATAGTGTTCACTTCCGATTCTACACTTTCTATGACTACATTTCTTATATATATTTTATATATCATGCAGTAAGTTGAATATACGATGTGTATTCGTACCGGTATATTCATTCATATTCAAATACATATTTCTCCAAAACCAGACTTGCAATAAATTTACATATGACCACCAAGAAATATTCAAGCGTGAAACCGACCAGCAGAAGAAAGTCATACCAACCTGAAAAAAGAAAATTAAGGACAGTCCGACCTGATGCAGGACGCTATTCAACGATGTGTCTGTAATTCTGAGGTTTTTCTTATTCGAATATTAAAGAATGCAGATTTGTCCCTTTTTCTATCTAAAACATTCCCACACTTTTCCTTTCATTTCGGATTCTGGTATTGTTGTGGGTTAAAATATTTCTAGTTCGGGTGGAGTGCAGATTGAAATATGTCAAGTTCGGGTCGGGTTGCGGGCTACCGAAAATTATTTGGGCGCGTTCGTGTCGGGTTGTAGTCCAAGAAATTTATTTTGGCAGGTTCGGAGTAGCGGGTATTGCGATAATTCTTTTAGCTCACATGCAAATATAAGTAGAGATATACATATTATGAAGGCCACGCTGCAAGATAGGAATAAATTATATTACGTACCGAATTCAATACAGGAATAAATTACTTTAAACTGGTATAAATCAAAAACTAATTAATATTTTTGCATGAAACTTTCAAAGGTTTGAACTACTCATAAAATCAATTCAGATGACGTAAAACGCCTAAAAATCCTATAATTACACATGACTGTAGCCCTGTCAACAATTTTGGTCAGAACAAGAATTTAAAAAGTGCAAAAAACTGCACTTTTAAAACCACATTTACTGAAAACCTATTCGCCGAATTCAACTTTACTTTTGGTTTTCTGAGTCGTGTCGCACGCCCCATTCCGTAGAAAGAAGAATTTTGTTTCTATCATAATTAGAACGCGAGATATAGATGAGCCAAAATCCCGTTTTGGTCAGTCCGGAAAATATAAACTAGACAGAGCATTAAAAAATTTTTGCAAAATCGTTTGGCATCAATTGGCGGAAATTCCTTTCATTTATGGTTCCTTGAGAAACTCTGTCGAGTTTCTATGATAACATAAAATAACATGTGTAACACAGTATTAACGCATCTTTTAATAACTTATTCCATTCATGCATAATTTATCAGGCATCTTTAGGATAAAAACACTTCTGATACCTTATTGAATTAGCAATAAGTCTGATTTACGGATTAAAAATAAATTCTGAAAATTAAGGACAATTCCAATAAAACTTCGTAAAAGAAATGCGGAAAAAGAGGAGAGACAAAACAGCTTCTTATTTATACGCTACATCTTTCAATTATTAATTATTTATCATGGGGTTATTTTTCTGTCGACGAATGAGTTCCGAATATTAATGTATTGAAGTGTTGCATGATGCTTTTACTCGTATACTTTATTAAAGTTTACCTGCCCATGTAAAACTCCCTATATGGTTTTATACGTAATATTGTGTCTCTTATTAAATTTATATAAATTTAAGATTTGAGTGTCGCAATTCTTTAGCAAAATCGAAAGCATTTTGTTGGATCATTGTGCCACAGACTGGTAGATTTTTTTCCTTAATTTTCCTTACTAATTCAGAACAGCGTTATCGACGTCGAGTATTGTTTAAATCGTTTCCTATCTACATTTTTACCGATTGCATGGTCCGTGGTCGCACAAAGAGTTTTTTAATTCTTGAGACATTGCTTGCTGCTATTTTGCACATAACAACCACATCTTTCTTCTTCATTCCTTTATCAACATCATCTAAAAGATTTAATTTATACGAAAGGCACTAACACTTTATTTTCGACATTTTCGACGACTTAACATACACAACAGCGGCAAGAAACACATGTATGAAAAGCTGTTTTGGTGTAAATGACTTCTTCCGTAATTCAGAAACATTCAGAAACTTCCATTTATTATCGCAATGGGGGAAAATCAAAATGATAACTGTTCGTCTCTAATATTTTTCTTCAATACATCTGGTACCATTGCTTCACAGCATCTTTTTGATTATTGAATGTGCAAAGGGAATTTTGAAAGCCTCACCCCACTGTCAGCGCCATTGTATCTGTGTGAGAGAGTAGCAATTGCAAGTGTTTTTTTTAGTCTGAAACAAATTCTGTCGTTTAGCGCAACACAGTATCGAAATGATTTACATGTGTTCATTTTCATACAGTCTGATGAAATAAATTTGTACAGCCATTATAACAGCAAAATCAGCGTTTGAATGCTTTACATGAACGAAAATGGAATAAACTTCGTTATATAGAATATTTTTTTCGTAATATAGAGGTTTATTTACAAATTAATGGTGTTCAAAATCAACATTCAGCAGAAAATTTTATTAAGTAGAAAATTTCGTTAACGGGAAATTCCACTCTACGTGATTCCAAGTAAATTATTTTGATGAAAAGTTCTTTTAGTAGTAATATTATTTCAGTGACAAAATCTATAAAACTAATTTATGCAATAAGAATGGCTTCTTTGCAATTATTCAGGTATTTATTTTGGTCTACAAACATCAAATTACTGCTTTGTATGACGCAAATTTTTATTTATTACTCCTCCATCAATAGAAGTACACACCCTACAAGAAACTATTATCGCACGATAAATAATTGGTTCTTTTCATGAATACTTTATGTGGCATTTTCAGGTTAAAAACACTTTTGAGGTCTAACTGAATTAGCAATGAGTCTGATTTATGAACTAAGAAAAACTTTCGAGAATGAAAAATCAAAAACCGCAAGTAGAAATTTTAAAAGAATGTTGGGGACAAAATACAGTTATTTTTATGGATTACATGTTCCAATTTTTTAATTGGGATCACAGAATCATTTCATTATCAATGGTCGAATGAATTTCCGGTATTTTTAGTAAGGAGTAGCATAATGCTGTTTTTAATTTTATTATTATTATTTACTTTTTCATTTCCTAAGCAAATCCTAAGCAAAATATAAAAAAAAATGAGCAAATTGGTTCACATCCGAAATGTGATACAAGACTTTTATTTTTCGTTGAAATTTCCTGTAACGATTTTCATTAGGGCAGTTAGAAGTCAAATTCACGTAAAAAGAAATTTATTTTTATTTTCTAATATTTTGATTCCTTTATTGTATCCCTTTTCAATGGTGTATAACTTTTGTTTCTACGACAACAAGAAGATAACGTAGTTCAAGTTTCTTCAGTTTGTTACATCATACATTAACATAACACACGCAAACTTTAAATTCAATTTTCTCTCAATGTTGCTTTTTGAACTTCGATGTGCATTTTTAACCCCCTCACTGACATGCCCTTGTTAATATGTTCACTAAGCTCCAGGTTTCACAGCGATACAAACAATATTTAAAGTAATATAATTCTATTGATTTAATGAATTTTTAATATATTGAAAAATGATTAATACTGAAAAGATTGCATTCACATTCGTTATTATTTTTTTTTAATATATAAAATGTTGAAAGAATAATCTTTTTTTAGCATTTAAAACAAAATGCTGAGAAAACAACATTACAATTTTTTGCCTTTTTCGAAGACTGTCAGACGGTTAAAGAAAGCACTACATATTATTGTGTGCAATCTTGACAATATATCACACATATCCCTGATCAATATGAAGTGAACATTTTTTTACAAACATTTGTACAAAATTTTTATAAAAGATTTTTTTTTTGGAAAAATTCGAGTTTGTTGTTATTTAAAAGTGTATTTTAATCCTTTATGTGCTGAAATATGAATTCATGAAAATTTTATCTTGTAAAATTTTTTCCTGAATTTTTGAAATTACATTAGAAGATTTACATAATCATTTAATAAATTTTAGAAGGATTTTAGAAGGATTGAAGGATTTATAAGGATTAATTAAATTTGAATTTATAGGGATTTTGTGCAACATTTATAACTCCAGTCAAATCTTTTATTCTAAACATTTTTCTTAGTATATTGTAGAATTAGGAAATGTACAAATATAGTATTCTTACAATAGGAATATAGAAATATTTCCGAATTGAAAAATCCCCTCCACCAGCACCCCCAACGCCAAGAAAGCTGAAAAGATGAAAAGACAAAAGAAATCATCCTTTCAAAAATATTTTTGCTTTATGTAACTAATAATGCGTTTTGAAAATGATAAAGTGATGCATCTATAACTCAATCTAAACTGTATTACTTCTAATTGATGTATAAAATGAATTGTATAATAGTTATTTTGGTTGTACTTATAGTAGTCCGCGAGCCAGCAACAGATTTTCATGACCAAGTTCCTCTCGGCCCAATAACTTGTAAAATGCTTTAGAGAGTTGTATCATGAAGCTCCATGAACGTCAGCTGCGGTTCCGTGGGTGGGTTGAGCAGCAGTAGCCTACCACGCACGTAAAAAAATGAATTTTAGTCATTTCCTTCAGATTGAAAATTTATCAAATGACAGTTAACTCAATATCTTGAAGAAAAAAGTCAGCTGATTATGAAGTGGTGGTTAATACGTCAGATGGTCACACGAACATAAATATATCTGTATATATTCCGGGATTTCCTCTGAATTGAAAATTTATCAGATGACAGTATATATGTTATTTTAAATAAATAAACATGTCAGCTGACTATATCTCAGTGGAAAAAATGTCAGCTGATGCTCTGAAGAGTGTAACGCAGGAGACAGACAGCAGCACTTATCACTTATTTAAATGCACCAGCTGACGAGTTTTCCATCGGCATACTGTTAGCTGATTTTTTTTATTACGTACAGGATCATATAAACTATCAGCTTACGGATATTCATCCGGGTGGAAAAAAACCTATCTTAAGTTATTCGACATTACGTTCCGTGCTGTAACTGAAAGACATAATTTTATTGTGATTCATTTACATCAATATTCTTTATTGGTATTTTTAAAATATTACCTCCTTCTAATTCAATGTCTCCGCTCGTATTTTCGCCGATCTAACCGTTATATCTACAATAAGAAACTGCTCATGCGTGTGGACTTTGAAATTTTCTTACTACTAGAAAAATTGAACTTACAGGGTTACCAGATTGGAGCTTTTATCATATCTGACTTGGCGTTTCCATCGCATCAACTTTTATTTCATTTTTTTTTCAGTTGAAGAAAACTTTTTGTAAATGCTGTACTAAGCCAATGGCTTATAATCAATAAAAATAACTCCATCATCAATTAATGCTCGATTTTTATTTGTTTTCTAATTTCCTATGTCAATTACATTATTATTTTATTTTTATTGACAAACAACACTGCTTTATAAATAGCTTCACGTGATTTTCTTAAAGTATTTAATATTAACGCAACTAGGAAATTATTTATTACTCAACAGATAAAGAGTTACATTTTGCAAATGAGCAGAGTAATTTAAACTTATTACTAATAAAAATGTAGCTGCAAATATATAATATTCCTTTCCACACTTAATAATAATAAGAAGAATAAGAATGATTATCTTATTTTTATTTTTACTTTATATATTTATTTTTTTTAACATAAAGTTTAAAATATATTCTTTTAAATCTTGTATATTCTGCTACCGAAATAGCATATATTTAAATGAACATTACTAATTTATTTTAAGCAGTTCATACATTTAAATGTAATAGTTTATGATTTTTACAAATTTAATAATGCATTGTTTTTTACATCCTATTCTACATTTTTATGTAATTTTACTACATATGAAATACATTTTGATTGAATATTTATTACTATAGCCTTCCTTTTTAAATGTATTTAAATAAAGCTGTATATAGGTCCTTTGAACTGTTTTTTCTAACTCAGTTATAAGCAATTAAAAGCTACCTATAACTAAAGGTGCTCATAGAGAAACGCAGTGACAGCAGTGTCTATAGTAGCAATGCTTCAGAAATTCTATCGCTAAGTGTTGATTGATTGATTGATTTCTTGGATGTTTTGTGTGTAACTGAAATAAGTCACATATAGAACAGTTAGTTATGAAGCACGCAAATAAAACTTGAGCTTTTTTAACATTGTGTTTAAAATGTTTCTTGCAATTGCTGTTTACAACGCAATTATTTTCATATCGAATTTCATTCTTTTCGAAACACCCTGTGTTTCATAATTCTCTTCTTGGGGTTCTTTTTATATTTTACATTAATATCATTGACGAGTGAATTAAAACAATAACCATTTTCCTTAAAACTTCAATAGACATTTTTGTTGGTAGACACGTTATTTCAGTGACAAATCCATAAAACAAGGCATACAATATCAATGGCATTTTAAAGTATCACTTATTCGCTGTATTTCAATTATTTATATTGGTCTACCAACATCAAATTAATGCATGGTATCAAGCAAATTTTTATTTATTTTCCTTTCGACCAAAAGAGTGGACGCCCTACAAGAAACTATTTTCGTATCTTAAATTAATTCATTACCTTCATGAATATTTTGTGGGACATTTTAAGGATGAAAACACTTTTGACATCTAAATGAATTAGTAGTAAGTCTGATTTATGGATTAAGAAAAGTTTCTGAAAATAAAAGAAAATGCCTAAAAAATAAAATAGAAGTTTTTAAAGAAAGATGGGGAATATTATTTATAGATTAATTGTTTCAATTATTAAGTAGCGATCATAAGATGATATGGTTATCAACGGATGAATGCTTTTCGAACAACTAATAGATCAAACAGTTGCAAGATACTTGTTCTTTTTTTTCTTTTTTTGGCCTCTAAGCAAAATATTAAAGATAAAAAAATACTTTTGCTATCATAAATCTCACGCAATACCCCGTTTTTCAAAGGTTTTGAGCAATAAGTTTTCTTTAACGAACGAATACTTCGTTGATCCTTTTCTTAATCTTCATTTCACAGGGTTTTTAAATATTTCTCATTACAAATTATGTAAAATTCAGTAATATATTTGTGTTAATAAACCCTCATTTTCCTAAGAGATTTGTAAATTTTGGTTACTTCGAATGAAAGATAACATTATAATTTATAGCATTTTTCTGAAAAAGTGTTCATTGTAATCATAAAAGCAAGAGTTAATGCACAACAAATGGAGATAGCCATGACTTGAATAGAGAACACCAAAGCTATATAAATACATGGAACAAAAGAAATCACCCTAGTCATTTTACATGATATATAAAATGTTTTATAGATACAGGTATATATATATATATATATATATATATATATATATATTACATTATTAGATCTAATTCCGCGATTTCCCTATCTTATTCTAAATTACTACTTTATATTCACTAAATCCTTATCCTTAAATAATCTCTATCGTTAACCCTATTAAATTCCCTTTAATATAATATCTCACTTGTCTAAATTGCTTAAATATTACGCTTTTAGTATTCTTAAATTAAATGTTCCATTTCCGCGCTTTTTTCTTTCAAGAATATTCTTTTAGCTTACATTTTACATTCCCGCGCATTTTTGAGGTTATCCTTCTTTCCTTCAAATTCATCCGCTTGCTCTGTCCGCACTTTTTCCATGACGTGATATTCTTAATTATTCACTGGTTGAATTGATTAATTATTCATTAATTATTCATTTTTTAATTATTCAAAGTCGATACTCGCTGCGTTTCAGCAGAATTTGTCGTTTTGCTACTTTGATAACTTCCCCTGGTCGCCGTCTGATATTTTCTATTATCTACAATTTGCTTACCCATAATTAAATACTACGTAGCGATGGCTTCATTAAAATGAATTTGTGGAAACTGCACCACCGAAAGCTCTTTAAATAAAATCCTGAGTTAAATTACGCATAGTCTCAATTATTCCGGAGAGCCTGCACTGGATAAATGTGTTACCTGGCCTACCACTCGATGACTGCAAGTACCTCCAAATATCCATGTTGATTTACTACGAAACATTGTCTTTCAGCTTAATCTAATGCACGGCTTCCAGATTGATTATTCATCTACTATTACATCGAAGCGAACCACACTTTCGAATCACCATATAACGTA
The DNA here is from genome assembly GCA_963932465.1 of Maratus speciosus. NCBI lineage: Eukaryota > Metazoa > Arthropoda > Arachnida > Araneae > Salticidae > Maratus > Maratus speciosus. Next base: position 295,863,601 of record OZ010791.1, read on the forward strand.
ATAACGTTATATATACAGGGTGTCCAGCGAATAAGACCCTGATTTCAAAATTAAATATCTCAAAAACAAAGATCAATAGAATTATGCGGTAAACGGTTTGTTTATTAGCTAAGCTGTAAAAATGTTGTACAGAAGTTTCAAAAATTACTTGCAAAAACCGCTAACAGATAGCGCTGTAATCGCAATGCCTATAAATTGTGTTTTGAAGTGGAGAGCCCTAACGACTCATTCCTAGATGGCTTCCTATGGAAGAACGAAAATCGGGAAGGACCGCTTTTTCGTTGGGGTGATGTGCAAAAGTGGAGGCATCTGGTCACGAAATTATTGCATCAGCTTCAATTTTAGAGAATTTCAATTAATAGAATTTTGAATAAAAAGTTTAGCAATCATTATATAAGAACTTAAAAAAATATTTTATTTGGGTAATGTGCAGAAGCGGAGCCCTGTGTTGACAGAATTAAGGTTTCTTTCAAATTTTGTTATAAGCTACTTCGGTCCGGTTACCAATATATCTGTTGTATGCCTTTTCTCTCCTAATTAGTAGATCGTGGAATCGAATCCAAGTAGAGGAGGATTTGAAAAAAAATGGAAATCTTTACTTTTTAGTATTTATTTAAACTTTGAAAAAAGTTTGAACAAAAAAATCTAAAGTTTCTGGTTTTAAAATTTAATTAACTTAAAAGAAACCCCTTTTTTAAAAATCATTTAGCATTTATAATAATGATTCATAAATCATTTTTTTTTATTGTAGAGAATAGTTTGAAAGAAAAAATACAAAGTTTCTATTTTTAAAAAAAATAATTAAGTTAAAAAATAATTTTAATTTTAAAAACTCGTTTTAATTTTTTTTTATCATTGAGCACAGAAATATGGTGCAGCTTCTAGCGATAGGATCCGAAGTGTTCGAAAGGAATGCAGCATCCAAAATACTTTTGCTTTGACGTTGATGATATGACTTATCATCAATTCCTTTTAAAAAGGAAATAATTTAATGCATAATTCCTGTCTCTAAAACTTTGTTTACAAAGAAAAGAAATAATGTGTTGTGCTAAAACCAAAGTATTATGCCGTGATTTAAAAATAAATTAAAATTGAAAAATTACTTTTTTATTTATAATAATTCAGGTATAAACAATAATACCAAAATATTATGCCGTGATTTAAAAATATAAAAAATAAATAGAAAGTACAAAATTATTTTTCTAAATATATGCATTTTGATTTAAATAATTATATGGCATTAATGATTGAATTTAATAAAATATTTAAAAAATTCTTATAATGATTTCTAAACTTTTTATTGAAAATTCTATTAATTGACATTTTCTAAAATTAAAGCTGATGCAATAATTCTGCGACCAGATGTCTCCACTTCTGCGCATTACCCCAATGAAAAAAATGAACTTTCCCAATATTCGTTTTTACGTAGGGAGCCATCTAGGATTGAGTCGCCATTGCTCTGGACTTCGAAGCAGTTTACAAGTATTGCGATTACAGCGCCATCTGTTAACGGTTTTTGCAACTAAATTTTGAAACTTCTGTATAACATTTTTACAGCTTAACTAATAAACAAACCGTTTACCGCATAATTCTATTGATCTTCGTTTTTGAGATATTTAGTTTTGAAATCAGGGTCTTATTCGCTGGACACACTGTATATATATATATATATATATACACACACACACACACACACACACACACACATATATATATATATATATATATTTATATATATATGTATATATATATGTTACAATGTTTTGTAACGAAGAAGATAAGTTATGAATAAAAATACAGCTCCTTCTCTTTATCTCCATTAGCAAAGATTCCACTTAAAACGATCACACCATTTCGTTAATTAGGAATTCCGATTAGTACCACTTGTAATAATTTATTACCATGACTTTAATAGATATCCGCCACAACTATGACTAGATCTTATTGAATAAGAATAATTACGACATTTCACTACTTTAGCTTTTAGTAGCTCTTCACTATAATCTACATATATAATACATTTGCAGCCGTCATTATTACTTTGGTACGAGATCAAAATTAGTGTTGTTTCTCCAATAATTGACGAGGAGAATATCCATTATGGAAACATATTTATTAATCAGCAGAACTTCGTACAATGTTAAAACATCCGTCATAACTGTGACTTGATATTGAATAAGAATAATTACGGCACTTCACCACTTTAGCTTTTAGTAGTTCTCTACTATAATCTACATGTATAAACGATGGTAAAAAATCTCTTCACTGTCATTATAAGGGAATCACTTTCTAGCGACAGACGAATTCTTTTAAGCAACTTCGGGCACAAAACTCTGTGCTCCTGAGCTTATGTCAGTCAATAAATACCTGCAGGCGAGGATATTTTTACGACAATGCGTAGATGTTAAATAAACAATGAAATCGCGGAATTCTATTTCTATAATCGTAATAAAAATGAGGCAAGCCGACTTTTCCCCCAAAAATGTGAAAAGGTCTTGTAGAATAATAATAAAAAGGAAAATAGAAAAAAAAAATTAAATTCTAGAACAGATAATTTAATATAATTCACATTTGCATTTAAGATTTGAATAAAAATGAAAAGACCCTGAAACAATTATATTGCGTTTTTCGAAATAGATTTTTAAACATAAATAAACAATTAATGAACGCATTTAGATAGAAAGGATTTTAAGTAAATTGCATGACTGGAATATTTTTAAGTTAAGAAACAATTAAATAAACTAAGGTTATAAAATTATGCTAGATAGTAAAAATGTATGTAATATTTTTAATTAATCTCGGTAATTTAATTTTCGTTCTTTTCATAATATATACATGATAAATACCTCAAATATATATTTCTGATTTTTTATACATTGCTTTACAAAAAAAAAAAAAAAACTAAAAAAAAGAAAAGAATAGCCTGATATTCACAAAATGTTCAAGTTTAGTTTCAGAGTTAGTCATTTGAAATGATTTTTAGGTAACAAATCTATAAACGAATTCTGAATTCTGAATGATTAGTTATGAAATATGAAAGAATCGTTCATTCATTTTGTTTTAAATTTTTGGTCTTCCAACATCAAATTAATGTTTGGTGTGATGGAAATTAATACTATATTTCTTCTCCATCAAAAATATTACATGTCAAACAAGAAACTATTATCTCAATTTTAATAACTGATTACTTTCATGAAAGATTTTCAGGATAAAGACTCTTTTGACGTCTAACTGAGTTAGCAGTTAGTCTGATTTTTGGATTAATTAGAAGGCTCGAAAATAAAAGACAACAGTAATAGGAAGAAATTTTGGAAGAAAGTAAGCACAAACCAAAGCCATATATACAGTTTATAGGTTACTTGTCCCTTTCATTAAGTGGGGATTATAACAGCATTTTATAAATAAATTAATTATTTTTGTTTTCAAACATTTATTTAGCGAACAATATTTTTCATATGGAGTTTATTGATTATTTTAATAGGAATTCTAAAAAAATTCTCTTACACAGATCTGCAATGAAAGAAGATTTTTGGTCTTTTTAGCTGTATTTATGCAATTTTTTAAGCTCAATTTTTAAATAACAATAAAATTTTTATAACAATTTCATTTTAGACCATATACCATAACTTTTATGATATGTAAGTTATGGGTATATTGCTATTACAACACCTAATTGAAGTTAAATTAATTTAATTTTTTATATACATATATAATTGAATGTATGTCATGTTTAGTGTTATCAGGAGCAGTATGGCTAAAACATTGAAAGTAAAAAAAATAAAAAAGTCCTGGAGGAAGAGGTAGCTTTCATATTCCTTATTTTTAAAAAGCAAGCTTATATTATTCAAACACACGAAGCTCAATTTAGTGGAAACCGATTATAGGAGATTCAATCCTAATCTTTATCAATATTAAATCATTATGAATGAGAATTTCGCGAAATTAGTCAGCTTTATCCAAACTGCTTTTATTTAAAGTAACTTATATTTGGTTGCCAAATTTGGCGATATCTTGACGTTCCTGCCATTTTAAGACAACATGGTGGATGAGGCTAACGAGTGAACTTGGTCGAGACCTTAGTAATTCCTGTGCACATGCTCACTCACATCGGAATCGGTTGATATATACAAGTTCTGTCGCAGGCAAAAAATCAGATTTTTCAAAATGTCACCCACATTAGAAATTCAAACTGCTATATCTAAGCCATTTTCTAAGATAAAAACAAAACAAAAAATGCTCCGGATTCCTTATATCATGGTCAAATACTTAAGAAAGAAACCTTTTCAATTTCTAATTCTTTTGCACCTTACTTTAAATATAATTTTTTATTTAATTTAATGGCCTCCATTTTGAAACAAGATGGCTGATGAAGCTGGCCAGCGAACTTGGTCGAGACATTACGATATACTATCCACATGCCTTCTTACATCGAAATAGGTTAATGAATACGCGTGTTATCACGTGACAAATATCAGATCGTTTCAAAATGTCAGCCATGCTAGAAATTCAAAGTGCTATAATTCAACCATTTTTTAAGATATATAAGAAACAAAAACTGCTCCGGAATCTTTGTATCAAGGTCAAACACATAAAAAAAATCTTTTTCATTTTTCAATTTTTTGATAACTCATTTTAAATTTAAAATTTATTTAAAAAAAAATGTCAGCCCTTTTGAAACAAGATCGTGAATGAAGCTGACCAACGAACTCGGTCGAGACATTGGTATGTACTATGTACACACCAAGTTACATCCAAATCGGTTCATAAATACGCCTGTTATCGCGTGACAAATATCAGGTTGTTTCAAAATGTCATCCACAATAGAAATTCAAAATGCTATAACTCAGCCATTTTTTTAGATATTGAAGAAACAAAAACTGTTCCGGAATCTTTGTATTAAAGTCAAACACATACAAAAAAATCTTTTTCATTTTCCAATTTTTTTCGTACCTCATTTTAAATTTTAAATTTTTAAAAAAATTTAAATGATCGCCATTTTGAAACAAGATGGCGGATGAAGCTGGCGAACGAACTCGGTCGAGAAATTGGTACGTATTATGTATACACCAAGGTACATCCAAATCGATTCATAAATACGCCTGTGATCGTGTGACAAAAATCAGGTCGTTTCAAAATATCAGCCAAGCTTGAAATTCAAAGTGCTATAACTCAGTCATTTTTTAAGATACAGACGAAACAAACAATGCTCCGGAATCTTTGTATCAATGTCAAACACATAAGAAAAAAATATGTTTCAATTTTAAATTTTTTGGTACCACATTTCAAATTTTAAATTTTTTTAAATTTTTTATATGGGCGCCATTTTGAAACAAGATGGCGGATGACGCTGGCCAACGAACTCGATCGAGACATTGGTATGTACTATGTACACACCGAATTACATCCAAAACGGTTCATAAATACGAGAGTTACAGAATGACAAAGATCAGATATACATATATATATATATATACGGATATATATATATATATATATATATATATATATATATGTATATATACGGATATATATATATATCAACTTTTGAACGGAGGGTCGTTTCGGGGTCTGGGGGTCATGATCGATGAAAATATACCAAAATTTTTTGAAATCGCTTTCCTCCGAACGGCTGCAGTAGGTAGCTTTTTGTAATGAAAGCTACCTAAAATGCACGACGGCTTCTTAATCGGGGCACTGCAAACATACACATTTATTAAAAATTCCAAGTAAATTTATACAGTACTTAATAAAATAAATCAATTATTAATACCTGTGTACTATTTTTTTATTTCTTCAGTCAACAATCATTCGAAAATATTTTATCAGCGTAAGTATCCAGTTACAACTATTTTCGGATTAAAAAAATTATGTGCATTGTTTGAATTTTACTACTTAATTATCTTTACATAATCTTTACTTAATTTTTACATATCTGTAGAATTTATAGCCTTCAATATGTTATAAAACAGATTTGACACTAAAACATTAGATGGCTAAATGTTTAAAAAGTCCTTCCGGCAAGTGCCGGGAGGAAGAGGTAGCTTTCATATTCCTTATTTTTAAAAAGCAAGATTATATTATTCAAACACAAGAAGCTCAATTTAGTAGAAACCGATTATAGGAGATTCAATACTAAATCATTATGAATGAGAATTTTGCGAAATTAGTCAGCTTTATCCAAGCTGCTTTTATTTAAAGCAGGCATGTCAAACTCATTTACAGCCGCGGGCCAGATTAAGCTCTATATACAAAGGACCACATAAAAAGAGTAGATAATATTACCATTCCGCAGATTAAAATTTGTTCCTACAAAACACAGCCATGTTACATAAATTTTAACTCTTAAGTTCCAATAACTTAGCTTATTTTATCACATTTTTTTCGAAAAAATACTCAAAATTGCTTTCAACCAAACCTATAAAATTTAATTGCATTTTCTAAATTGTATTTATTTTAAAAATTCATTGTACACACTAATCTTGATCTAGCAAAGGTATAACTGTTAATCTTGCGTGTTTTCTCCGAGTAAAAAAATAAAATTTAGCATGTTTTGAATCAGAAAATCTATTTAATAAAATGTGTCTTGTATCTATACTTATTTTATTTCATTCATTAAATGCATTTCCTGGTTCAAATTATATTTACCTCTTTTGAAAAACAACAAAAGGTTGCATATTATGCTTCAAAAGATTGGTCAAATAACGAATAATTACAGAAATTTGGAAACCCTGTATCCATACATTTTCACGCTAATATGAAATCGCGCTGAATTTTGATTAACTGCAGTAATAAATTATGAATAATAATTTCAAATCAATCATTAGAGGCGAAGTATACTTAGGTGTTTTGTAATTTTAAATAAAAATTCCAAGTACAGTAGAACCCCGGATATTTCGATCCCGGTTATCCGAATATCGGCTTAACCGAAAGGACTTAAAAATCCTCAAAATCCTTTTTAAATGTAAAATTTTTTATTGTCAACACTATTTTCACTGATATCAGATGACACTTTTTAACATATTTTTATTTATGATTACTATTTTATTTGTAAGTTTTAGATAAAAATATTCCGAATCATTTTTAGTACATTGAAGAATTGTTTTAATACTTATTATCTTTAAAATTTAAAAGGAAAATAAGTAAAAATCAAAACTTTGAAAGGTGTTATTGGACACTGGTAGAAATAGTGTTAAAAAAGCACGTTCTTTATGAAAATAATAAACAGAGTCAACTTAATTATTTTGTCCATTGCGTAATTTCGGCACTTTATTTTCATTTTTTTTACAAAATATGTTGTGATTTTCTTTTGTTTTTCAACTTTGCATCGCTTCAATGCTGCTTTATCAAGCCACCTTTTAAATAACAACACATCTGATGCTGTTGCATCTTCTTGTACTTCAACATACCGATCACAGCTTTTCATCAAACAAGTTTTCACCATCAGCATCCCGCTTATTCGAAATTTCTTATGGTACCCCGGTTATCCGAAAATTCCTATGGAACCCCGGTTAACCGAAAATGCTTTGGTCCCATGCTTTTAGGATAACCGGGGTTTTTACTGTATTTGTTGATAGGTCTTTTAAAAATACACATTCGTAATATTTAGAGGTAAACAGAAAATTGTAACCCTTTATTACAGACGAATATTCGAAATATTCGAATATTCATCGAATACATTCCAAATATTCGAATATTTCGATCGAAATAATGAAATACATATCTTTCGGAGGTTTGCCATCTCTAAAACCACAATTGGTGCAAGTGTAATCATGCAAAGTGTATTTTCAGAATGCACATTCTAACAATTAAATTAGCTACAGGTAAAATGACAAAGGCTTCGCGGGCCACAGATAAGTAGGCGGTGGGCCAGTTGTGGCCCGCGGGCCACATGTTTGACATGCCTGATTTTAAGTAACTTATATTTGGCTGCCAAATTCGGCGATATCTTGAAGTGCCTGTCATTTTAAGACAACATGGTGGATGAGGCTAACGAGTGAACTTGGTCGAGACCTCAGTAATTTCTGTGCACATGCCCTCTCACATCGGAATCTGTTGATATATAAAAGTGCGTTTGCAGGCAAAAAATCAGATTTTTCAAAATGTCACCCACATTAGAAGTTCAAACTGCTATATCTGAGCCATTTTTTAAGATAAAGACAAAACAAAAATGCTCCGGAATCCTTTTATCATGGTCAAATATTTAAGGAAGAAATATTTTTCAATTTCTAATTTTTTTGCACCACACTTTAAACATAATTTTTTATTTAATTTACTGTCCTCCATTTTGAAACAAAATGGCTGATGAAGCTGGCCAGCGAACTTGGTAGAGACATTACGATATACTATCCACATGCCTTCTTTATATTAAATAAATAATATAAATATTGAAAAAATAGAGATACATACATAATGGATTTGATATTATGACGAATGCTCAAAATCTGAAGTTATAAGTTATATAAGTAAACTAGCAAACCCCACGGCTTTGCTCGCGTAATATTTGAAATATGCCAAGTGATATTTATATGTCTAATTTTTATTAAAAGGTACTAACTAAATTTTTATTTTATTAAAAGGTAATATTTTATTTTATTATAAGGATTTTTTATTTTTATTAAAAGATGCATATTACTTTTAGGAATAATTCAAAAATTACTATTTAAAACACAGTTTGATTAAACATCATTATAACACTGCATTAGGCAGAAATGAGACTTAAATTAATAAAATGAAATAAAACTAAATAAATGATAATTTAGAAAATATTTTGAAACTTTTATGCTCAATTAATACGCTCATTTCAGTATTCATATGAAGTTTTGATTTTTTTAGAAACCATCTTCTTACATCTTAAAATTAACCATCATGTCAAATTCCAAGTCCTACCACTTCTCTCAACATAAAGGGCTATGTTGAAATAGGAACTGTCACGATTAATTTGCCAACATTAATTTTGAAATCGGTTTGTTATTTCCTAATATTCCACAGAAACGTAATTTAAAAAGTTTTTAAAGGCCTTTTTTAGAACGTTTGTTATTCCTGTGAACCTCAGGTGGTAGAATCACCGGCATAAAATATAGCTTGTGTAGGATCAGAGACTGTTACCATTGATTCGCAACTATTACTTTTATAATCGGTTTATATTCCCTGAAATTGCACAGAATCGTAATTTAGAACTTTTTTCGAATGCTTTTCGCACCTCCGCTTCGCTTCACCCTTTTTTAATTCGAATTTAATTTCGACGTTCCTTCGAGGGCATTTATATTTTAGAAATAACTACCATTCCATATTTAAAGTTTCTAGCCTTTTCCGTATAACAGAAATCACAATTTAGAAAGTTTTTAGCGCCTGCAACCCTGTGGTGGTAGTGGAACAGACATAAAATATAGCTTATGTTTGAGCAGATTCTATCACCAACAATTTGTCATCATTATTTTTTTAATCGGTTTGATAATTTATAAGTTTGCTTAAACATTGTAATTTATAACGCTTTTCACTCACTTCATCTTTTTAAGTTTGGAATTTTCTTTCGACTGTTCTTAGAAAGCAGTTGCATCTTGTAAGTAAATACCATTCCATACTTCAAAGTGTTAGACCCTTCAGTTGTGCAAAAAACGCAAATTAGAACATGTTTTGCTTTTGCAACCCTCAGATGGTAGTGACAGCAACATAAAATATAACCTATGTTATAGCAGGGACTGTCACCATTGATTTGCAACCATTACTTTTGAAATAGCTTTGGTATTTCCTTAGATTGAGTAGAAATCGCAATTTAGAACATTTTTAGGACGCTTTTCGCGCATTTTCACCCCTTTTTAATATTCTAATTTTTTCGAAACTGTTCTTAAAGATCATTTATATCTAATAAATATGTACCTTGCCTAATTTTAAGTTGCTAGCCCCCACCGATCACAAAAATTGAAATTTAGAACGCTTTTTTGCTCCTGCAACGTCTTGGTGATAGTAATACCGACATAAAATAGCGTCTATGTTGGAGCAGAGGCTGTCAGCATCAATTTCCTACCATTATGTTTGAAATCAGGTTCATTCTTCCTGAGATATTGCCGACAAATCGGCATTTAGAACGTTTTTAGAACGCTTTTTGCGCATTTTGCTCCTGTATTTCCTCTGGGGTTGTGGAAGCAAATATAAAATATAGCCTATCTTGGAGCAAGATCTGTCACCATCATATTTGAAATCGGTTCAGTACTTCCTAAGATTGCATAGAAATCGCAATTTAGAACGTTTTTTACAACGCTTTTTGCGCATTTTGACACCTTTTTAAATTTCGATTTTTTTTTTTTTTTAGGAAATGTCCTTAGAGATCATTGATATTTTATAACTAACTGCCATTCCAAATTTCACGATTCTAGGCCCTTCCGTAACGCAAAAGACGCAATTTAGAACGTTTTTGTCCTGCGCCCCCTTTGGGGTAGTGGCACCGACATAAAACATCGCCTATGTTGGAGAAAGGGTTGTCACCATCTTTTTGACGGCATTATTTTTTAGATCGGTTTGGTATTTCCTGAGATTGTATAGAAACCATCATTAGAACGTTTTTTAGAACGCTTTTCGCGCATTTTCACCCCTTTTAAATTTCGAATTGTTTAAGAACTGTTCTTAGAAATCCTTTATATCTAATAAGTAGCTAATATTTCAAATTTCTAGGCCCTTCGGTAACGCAAAAATCGCATTTTTAGAACGTTTTTTGCTCCTGCACCCCCTTTCTGGTAGTGGCACCGACATAAAACATAGCCTATGGTGGAGCAAGGGTTGTCACCCTCATTTTGACACCCTTATTTTGACGCCATTATTTTTTAAATCGGATTGGTATTTCCTGAGATTGTGTAGAAACCACCATTTAGAACGTTTTTAGAACGATTTTCGCGCATTTTCACCCCTTTCAAATTTCGAATTGTTTAAGAACTGTTCTTAGAAATCTTTTATATCTAATAAGTAGCTAATATTTCAAATTTCATATTTCTAGGCCCTTCAGTAAGACATAAATCGCATTTTTAGAACGTTTTTAGCTCCTGCACCCCCTTTGGGGTAGTGACATCGACATAAAACATAGCCTATCTTGGAGCAAGCGTTGTCACCATCATTTTACACCAATATTTTTTTAATCGGTTTGGTATTTCCTAAGATTGTGTAGAAACTACCATTTAGATCGTTTTTTAGAACGCTTTTCGCGAATTTTCACCCCTTTTAAATTTCGAATTATTTAAGAACTGTTCTTAGACATCATTTATATCTTATTAGTAGCTAATATTCCAAATTATTTCTAGGCCCTTCAGTAACGCTAAAATCGCATTTTTAGAACGATTTTTGCTCCTACACCCCCTTTGTGGTAGTGGCACCGACATAAAACATAGCCTATCTTGGAGCAAGCGTTGTCACCATCATTTTCATGCCAATATTTTTTAAATCGGTTTGGCATTTTCTGAGATTGTGTAAAAACTACCATTTAGAACGTTTTTAAAACGCTTTTTGTGCATTTTCACCCCTTTTAAATTTCGAATTGTTTAAGAACTGTTCTTAGACATCATTTATATCTTATAAGTAACTAATATTCCAAATTTCATATTTCTAGGCCCTTCAGTAACGCTAAAATCGCATTTTTAGAACGTTTTTTGCTCCTGCACCCCCTTTGGGGTAGTGGCGCCGACATAAAACATAGCCTATCTTGGAGCAAGAGTTGTCACCATCATTTTGACACCAATATTTTTTAAATCGGTTTGGTATTTCCTGAGATTGTGTAGAAACTACCATTTAGAACGTTTTTTAGAACGCTTTTTGTGCATTTTCACCCCTCTTAAATTTCGAATTGTCTAAGAACTGTTCTTAGACATCATTTATATCTTATAAGTACCTAATATTCAAAATTTCATATTTCTAGGCCCTTCAGTAACGCTAAAATCGCATTTTTAGAACGTTTTTTGCTCCTGCACCCCCTTTGGGGTAGTGGCGCCGACATAAAACATAGCCTATCTTGGAGCAAGAGTTGTCACCATCATTTTGACACCAATATTTTTTAAATCGGTTTGGTATTTCCTGAGATTGTGTAGAAACTACCATTTAGAACGTTTTTTAGAACGCTTTTCGCGCATTTTCACCCCTTTTAAATTTCGAATTGTTTAAGAACTGATCTTAGACATCATTTATATCTTATTAGTAGCTAATATTCAAAATTTCATATTTCTAGGCCCTTCAGTATCGCTAAAATTGCATTTTTAAAACGTTTTTTGCTCCTACACCACCTTTGGGGTAGTGGCACCGACATAAAACATAGCCTATCTTGGAGCAAGCGCTGTCACGATCATTTTGACACCAATATTTTTTAAATCGGTTTGGTATTTCCCGAGATTGTGTAGAAACTACCATTTAGAACGTTTTTTAGAACGCTTTTTGTGCATTTTCACCCCTCTTAAATTTCGAATTGTCTAAGAACTGTTCTTAGACATCATTTATATCTTATAAGTACCTAATATTCAAAATTTCATATTTCTAGGCCCTTCAGTAACGCTAAAATCGCATTTTTAGAACGTTTTTTGCTCCTACACCCCCTTTGGGGTAGTGGCATCGCCATAAGATATAGCCTATGTTCTAAGTTGGACCAACTCCATCATTTTGATACCATTACTTTTGGAATCGGTTCGGTAGTTCCAGAGCTTACCTCCGACAAATAAACAATTTTTTCCTCTTTATAATAGGAGTATAGACAATAGAAATTCAAAATGCTATAACTCAGCTATTTTTTTAGATATAAGCGGAACAAAAACTGTTCCGGAAACATTGTATTAAGGTCAAACACATACAAAAAAATCTTTTTCATTTTCCAATTTTTTGGTACCTTATTTTAAATTTAAAATTTAAAAAAAAAAATAAATGGCTGCCATTTTGAAACAAGATGGCGGATGAAGCTGGCTAACGAACTCGGTGGAGACATTGGAATGTATTATGTATACACCAAGGTACATCCAAATCGATTCATAAATACGCCTGTTATCGAGTGACAAAAATCATGTCGTTTCAAAATGTCAGTCAAGCTAGAAATTCAAAGTGCTATAACTCAGCCATTTTTTAAGATATAGACGAAACAAAAATTGATCCGGAATCTTTGTATCAAGGTAAAACACATAAGAAAAAGATAATTTTCAATTTTCAATTTTTTGGTACCACATTTCAAATTTTAAATTTTTTCAAAAATTTTAAATATCCGCCATTTTGAAACAATATGGCGGATGAAGCTCGGCAACGAACTCGGTCGAGGAATTGGTATGCACTATGTATACTCGAAGTTACATCCAAATCGGTTCATAAATACGAGAGTTACAGTATGCAAAGGTCAGATATATATATATATATATATATATATATATATATATATCAACTTTTTAACGGAGGGTTATTCTCGGGGTCTGGGGGTCATGATCGATGAAAATATACCGAAATTTTTTGAAATCGCTTTCCTCCGAAAGGCTGCAATAGGTAGCTTTTTGTAATGAAAGCTACCTAAAATTAAAAATTCCAAGATATTTTTCTCATACAGTTATTTTTTTAAACAGCCTATTTCTTTAATAACATAACTCCTATGAAAATTTGAAAGTGGTTCTGCACTATCAAAAAATTAGTATTGTGTTCAGTAAAGGGCCGTTTAAAGACGTTTAGCATAGGTCTATATTGCATTTAAGCTCATATCTTCCCAACCCCTAAAGATAGGAAGATCACGCTTAAATAAACGGAGGTACGGGGCAAAATTACCACCATTAAACATTTCATTAGAAAAAAATTATTCCTCTTATTTTAGAATTAAGCTTAATGTTCAGGATCGACCATGTGCTCTAAGTTCGTTAATTAGTATAGGATTTAATAATGCTGTCTGAAAATTAAAAAAAAAAAAGTATTCAGATTTCTTATCCCATTGGTATAGAGGGAATATGGTATGGACACTACACTGATGATTGTCCTTTTTTTCACTCCTGTGATGTCAGTACATATAAATTTAAAATAAATAAAGCCTTTATATCCGAAAATCACTTGTTTCTAACGGTCTACAAATTCTGAGTCTCTTTTAACGACATTTTTGAAAATTCAATCCATTCGGATTCAGATAATGCTGATGCTGATGATTTTCAGTGTAGTCTAGGCAATTTTGCCCATCAAATGTTAATGTCAGATTACTAATATACACACAGCATTCAAGGTTCTTTACTTTATTGAGAGATGAATAAAATTACGAAATTAATAAACATAAAATAGATGTCTGTATTCAAATTGAAAACTATAACGTTCATACGTTTCGTTGAAAAGTACTATTGAACTTATTCTATATAGAGACCTATAGCTATAATATTACAAATCGCTTGGCTTTTCTTTTCAATATATTTATTCATCAGCTATATCTTTGGAATACAAAACAATTATACACACACAAAACTATTGTTGCCAACGACATCAAAATAGTATAAACAAATAAAACGAAATAAATGTGATGAAGTTGTTGAAAGCCATTCAGTTCGGTTGATTACGCGATAATTAAGTCAATTAGGTCATCTTTAATTTAGGTTTGTTTAAGGAATATGGGGAAATTTTGGTCTTTAGGCTAAAAGAAAAAGCTCCCATAACAGCAAAAGAGAAAAAGAGAAAATGTTTTCGAATTTAAAAATAAATAACAACTACTTTACTCATTCATTCAAAAGTATTCACAATTTATTTTTTAAAGTTGAATAAGGTGAAAAAATTGAAAAGAAATAATTTATAAAGTTGCCTATAAAAAATATTGACATTTAAACTATATTTAAAATTAATACATTTAATTTAAATATTAAATGGGAAAAAATCGATTTTACTAAAAAAAAAAAAGGAATCTTGTGGAATAAAAATATAGTATTCATATTTTAAATTTGAAAATCTACTAAAAAAATATTTATAATTTATATTTTTTAATCTATTTTAATACTAAAGTATTAAAACCCCAGCCAAAATCTCAGTATAAACGAAATTTTCCCGAAATTAACTTCAAAATTCGAAGGTTTTTAAAGAAATTAATCAAAACATTCTAATATGAAGCAAACATATTTACTTCAAGGTGTTTCATCTCTGTCCAAGCGCGGTCGTTAGCGTACTCGTCTCGCAACGCTGGTATGGCTGGTTCGATTCCAACGTCCGCAAATTTATTTTTTCCAGACTTTCTTCAATTGACGGATATTTTACCTCCTGTAACGGAGAAAACAATAACGGATATTCATCAATTAACGGAAAATTCCTGGCAGCAGTGCTGCCAGTATAATTTCTGTGAATTCAAGAAACCATTTCTGAGAGTGTATCTCTTTGCCTTTAGAACTAGGATCAATGAAGTCAAATATTACTTGATCTTTAAGTTCGAAAATGCTGATTCCTTACGTACCAGAAAACGAAAAGTTAAGTTTTACAAGAAAGCAAAAGCAAAAGAAAGTTTAAACCTTTGAATAAGGAAAAAAAATCTATTTCAGTGTAACCTATAACTGTATAAGAACTTTGCAATAGAATTGTTCTTTTCCATTATTAGGTTAAACAGTCATATACATCAATGTAAAATATGCTGACGCAAATTGTGAAAAAGGTAGTACATGATCGCAACAAACTGAAATCATTTTTGTAATAAGCATTCCAAAATGTGTAGAATCGGTGTAAAATTTTTCACAAATGTAAAATTTGTAGGCCTGTATTATCATATAAAATTTAATAATGTATTTTAAGTGGTATAAACTTTCAAAGTAAACAGTTTTATAATAATTGTCGAATTTTTTTAATGTAAAAATTTTAAATTTTAGAACATCTTTCAGAAAAAGCAAAGTGCTTAACTTGCAGCTTAAGGAAAACAGTTACAAATAACTATTTAAAAAATATATATTGAAATTTCAGTCTTTAGAAACGTATTTATCGGCGACAAATTTACAAAACAAAACATCAATTATAAAATACATAAAGAGGGATTCCCTCTATTACAGTTTTTTATTTTGATCTGATGACTGGAAATTAATATTTGGTGTGACGCAATATATTATTGTACTTTCCCTTTATCAAAAAGAGAATACGCCCTGGGAGAAACTATTATCGCACGTTTGATAATTGATTCCTTTCCTGCATATCTTATGAAGCGGTTTCAGAATAAAAACACTTTTGACGTCTAACTGAATTAGCACTGAGTCTGATTTATGAATTTAGAAGAAGTTCCTAGAATAAAACTGAAAGCCGAATATATTATAAAGAAAAATTAAAAGAAAGTGGAGGTGGAGAGAAAAATTTACTTATAGATCACTTGTTCCATTTGTTAACCATTACACATTCGATAATTTCGTTGTCAAGTGACGAATGAGTTTGAAACTGTTGAAAATAATCATAGCATTAAATTAAATTCTTATTAATTTCTTTTTGTACAACTATGTTTATTGTGATTGGTTGTTTAATGTAGCTTTCTTTTACGGCCGCCAATTCCTCGACATGGGCCTTGCAAAATCTATGAATACCTGTAAATTTTCTGTTTTCTTTCAGTATGTTTGTGTAATTGTTCTTGTTAATATCAAATATACTCAATTCGATCCACGCCTTTATGTCTGCCTTTTATTTATTTCAACAAGTGTTGAAATAAAGCAAGTTCTAGCAAGTGTTGAAATGAGCTGCGAGACATACTGACGCCGTTATCTTTCTGTTTTTCATTTCTGCTGGGATTTTGAGTGAAAAAGATTTTATCTTTCTTTTTATATATTTTATCGAGCAGAATGGATTCTTCAAAAGATGTTTTCGGCATCCCTCTTTTTGAAGGCGATGGAAAAGTTTTTTCGGTATGGAAACGAAGAGTAACGGCAATTTTTGCTGCTAAGGAATTGGAAAAATTCCTGGAAAATGAAGCTGCTCCAGACAATGCCGCCGATGTCGTGAAAGCAGAAAAGGCTTACGCTTTATTATTATCATTATTAAGTGATAATGTTCTTGCGTCACTTCAAGATGAAAATACAGCTAATAAAATTTGGAATAAATTAGAACGCACTTATGATACAAAGCGTGCAGTGAATCAAATTTTAATTCGGAAGAGATTGGCAACGATTAAGAAAGATCGTACAGTTTCTATGAGAAATCGCATTGATGAAATAAATAAATTAATTTCGGATCTTAAGCTGTCTGGGGCAGAAATTAATGAAACGGATACTATTGTTTATATTTTGATGTCATTGCCTCAGGAATTTCAAAATGTTAAGATTGCTTTAGAAAACCAACCGAATTCTGTTTTGACATTAGATTTCGTGACACAAAGATTATTAGATGCAGAAGCACTTCTTTTGGATTCAAAGAAAGAAAAAGTATATACTAAGGCTGCTCATGATAATACTGCATTTGTGTCGACTCGCAAAGAATTCTTTCTCTTCGCAAAGAATTCAAAATTTGCAACTCTAAAGGGCATACAGCGAAATATTGTAGAAAGAAAATTACTTGCCATTCTTGTGGAAAATCCGGACACATAAAACGTAACTGTAAAGCTGTTAAAAATTCAAATGAAGAAAAATTTGCCTCTTCAGCTGTTTCTTTCGTTGCTGGAAGCATTAAAAAGAATGAATTTATAGTAGATTCCGGAGCAACTTCCCATATGTGTTCTAATGAGAATTATTTCGCATCCTTAGTACCTTCTTCAGGAACAATTAAATGCGCATAGAAAACAACGAATCTTGAAATCAAAGGTATTGGAAATATTAATGGAAAACTGTCAAATGGAATGGAAATTACTTTAAAGGATGTGCTTTATGTTCCATACTTAAACGGGCAACTCATTTCCGTTAGGAAAATTGAAAGTGCAAATTATACAGTTATTTTCAAGAATCAAAAAGCATTTATCGAAAAAGGGAGAAACCGTTTTTACTTTGGTGAACGTGATTTGAATGGACAATACGTAAGTGACTTTGTCCCTGCTTACGAAACCGTTCTTACATCAAAGGAAAATCATTGTGATATATGGCATCGCAGACTTGGTCATCCGAGTGGCAAAGTATTGAAAGATATGAAGCTTCCGGTACCTGATTCTTTTTGTGATATTTGTGCTCGGGCAAAACAGAGTGCAACACCAATGGGAAGAGGACCAAGAAAAAGAGAAACCAAGCCAATGACTTTGATTCATAGTGACATTTGTGGACCTTTTTTTCCGACAACTTTTTCTGGCGAGTGCTATTTTATGACTCTTATCGATGATTTTTCTCGTTTTACTGAAGTACGTTTACTGAAACATAAAAGTGAAGTCTCAGAAGAATTAAAAATGTTCTTAAAATCCAACCCTACAGTGAAGAAAATTAGATGTGATAACGGGAAGGAATATTTTTCTAATGATTTAGTGAATTTTACTAGAGATCTTGGTATAGTGATCGATCCCGCTCCTCCATACACGCAATCTTTGAATGGAGTAGCTGAACGCTGCAATAAGTCGCTTCTGAATATAGGACGTGCTTTGATTGCTGAATCAAATTTACCAAAGACTTTTTGGGGTCAAGCTATCCTTTCAGCAGCTTACTTGAAAAACCAAATGTCAAGCAGCACTATTGAGAACAAAACTCCGTACTTCCTGAAATATGGAGAAGAAGCCGATTTCAAGCACATACGTGTTTTTGGATGCAGTGCTTACATGTTAATTCCTTCCGTTCATCGAAAGAAGCTTGACGATAGGTCTAAACAAATTATCTTCATTGGTTATTCTTCTATGGAATATAGATTACTAGATCCTGAAACGAAACGCATAACTGTATCAAGAAATGTGAAATTCGATGAAGAGAAAAAGGAAAATGTTCAGTCGAAACAATACATTCTAGAAAATTCAGAGCCAGTCGATAATGAAATTGATCCAGATGTTCTAGAAAATACGAGTGATGAATTAGATGATCTTGAAGAGAAAGAAGACAAAACAAGAAAATCTGAAAGATTTAAAAAGCAACCTGTACGGTATCCAGATCCTGAAGTTTACGAAGCATTACTTTGCCAACAAGAAACATTAACGTTTGATGATATCAAATCCCTCCCTAGTGATGAACAACGCTTGTGGAAAGAAGCTATGGACGCGGAGATTGAAAGTATGAAAATCAACGATGTCTGGGATCTTGAAAAATTACCACCTGACAAACGACCTATTTTCTGCAAATGGGTATTTACCATCAAAAGAGATGGTCGACATAAGGCGAGACTCGTAGCTCGTGGATTTATGCAAAAAGAAGGGCTAGACTATAGTGAAACATTTTCCCCTGTAATAAGTATGCCAGCTTTATGTTTTGGTTCTTATTTTGATTTTAAATGAAGACTTATATGCATTTGTGCTAGATGTTAAAACAGCGTTCCTGAATGGTAAGTTAAATGAATTTGTTTTATGGATCAGCCGCAAGGCTATGATGATAAAAGTGGGCGAAAGTGTAAACTTAAAAGAAGTTTATATGGTCTAAAACAAGCCCCACGACAATGGTTTGAAAGATTTCATGAATTTATTTCAAAGTTAAATTTTAAATCTTGTGATAATGAACCTTGTATTTTTATTCGGTATAATAATGATCATAAAATAATTATTGCTTTGTATGTAGATGATATGTTAATTGCAGGTTCAGATGTAAATGAAACTAATGTAGTTATTTCCCTATTATATAAAGAGTTTCATATGTGAAAATTGGAAAGTGTTTCAGAATTTCTAGATATTCAAATGAAATTCAATTCTGATAGTTTAATAATGGATCAAGAGTCTTACATAATTAAATTGTTAAGTAAGTTTAATATGCTAGATTGTAAACCCAGTGACATCCCTATTTCTCCTAAGTCCACCCCATCTGATTTCAAAAATGGTAAACCTTTTAATGGCCCATATCGTGAACTTGTAGGTTGTTTATTATATTTAGCTTGTATTTCTCGACCTGATATTTTGTATGCTATTAACTTTTTAAGTCAATTGCAAGAAAATCCTACTGAAATTGCATGGAAAGCACTTAAGAAAATCTTAAGATATTTAAAAGAAACATTGTCTTTAAAACTTGTGTATAAAAAGCAAAATTCTGATCCTAAATTATCCATGTATGTTGATGCTGATTGGGGGGACTAACACAAATGACCGCAAATCAGTAACAGGTTATATTTTAATGTTTTGTAACATGCCTGTTCTGTGGTGTTGTAATAAACAAAAATCAGTTGCTTTATCGTCAACTGAAGCTGAAGTCATTGCTTTAACTAAATGTTTGCATGACTTGTTATGGTTTAAAAATATTGCTAGTGAAATTGTAAATATTAAGGATTTAGTAATTTTTGAGAATAATCAATCATGTATAAAATGTATCAGTAATGAGAGTAATTATGGTAGAATGAAACACATCGATATCAAATTGAAATTTGTTCGCAATATTATAAAAGAAAATAACATCAAAATTGAATATGTTCCTACGAATATGCAAATTGCTGATTTACTTACAAATGCATTACCTAAAGTTAAATTTTATGAACTATTATTTCTTTGTTGTTTGTACAAGTAATGTTTAAATTGTGTCATATTATTATTAATGATTGATTTCAAGAAATTTCTTTGTTTACTGATGTAATGCTAGATTATGGGCGGGTGTTGAAAATAATCATAGCATTACATTAAATTCTTATTAATTTCTTTTTGTACAACTATGTTTATTGTGATTGGTTGTTTAATGTAGCTTTCTTTCACGGCCGCCAATTCCCCGACATGGGCATTGCAAAATCTATAAATACCTGTAAATTTCCTGTTTTCTTTCAGTATGTTTGTGCAATTGTTCTTGTTAATATCAAATATACTCAATTCGATCCACGCCTTTATGTCTGCCTTTTATTTATTTCAATAGAAACCTTTAATTGAAGTAATAAATTGCATGATGCTGATTTTTGATTTTTCTAAGCAAAATATAAAAATTATTTTAAAATAGCAATTAAAGCCTTTGTGCAGGAATATTAAAAAGCAGAAAACCAACTTTTAAAAATGCACAAATAATACGCACAAACAGTTGTTTCGAATCTACTAGCGAGATTCTTCTTCGGTGTAAGATAGAGCAAGGCACAGCGTGCTGGAAAAAGCAAGGTTTTTCCATTGTCTCAGCCTTGCTTTTTCTAGCAAAGGAAGGTGTTAACTGTTCTTTCAGTATTAACACGGCTTTTGCAAAGGAAGAAGAATGAATTCGTTCAAGCCCCATTTTGTTTTCCTTTCATTTGATATTGAAATTTGTTAGATTATACTAGGCTAAATTGAAATTTATTAGATTACGCTTACTTGCACTAAAATTGATTGTTACCTTATTACAACTTTGATTAAAAAAATCATGGAAATCACATTTACGCATTAAACAGCTCAGTTATGAAACAATAAAGACAAACACTTCATACAATGTTTTTTCCACAAATCATAAACTCATGATCTCATATTATCGCCAAAGGTTAACGCCAGTTTGGACGATTTACCAATTTCTTTTAATTTGATGTTGAAATTTGTTAGGTTATACTAGATTAAATAGAAATTTATTAGGCTACGCTTACGCAAACTAAAATTGTTTTTTAATGAATGAAAAGATCAATAAGAGCAAACACTTTATACAATGTCTTTGCCATATCTCACAAATTCATCTTCTCATACTATCGCCAAAGATGAACCCCGGTTTAGACAGATTTAACAATCAAATTAAACTTCCCGCTTTATGAAATTCTAAATGTACTATAGTTTTATGGTGTATAAATTTCTTTTTAATTCTTCTTTTTTTGGGCAAGCTTCCAACAATCCAACGATATCGGCAATCTAGTGTATACATTTGTTGGATTATTGCGTCCGCTGTATTTTATTAAATAACGAAACATTTTAAGATTTCTTTATCCTTTAACTCCCTTTTAAAAAGAGAAAAGCCATCAACAGGCATGCATAAGTAATATATTCTAAAGACATAAAATAAACGAACGATTATTTCTCGATTTAGTTTTTATATCCGCATTTTGTTACCATACGCCGAACATAAGATGAAAAAAGTATATCCTCAAAAGACTTGTAAGCTATTCCAAAGACGATGCGAGGTTCTTTTACGTCGAAAATTCAATTTGTAGCGAACGCTCGATATTTTCCAGGATGTTAACTTTGTTTTCTTGGGTGCACACCATAAAAAAATCATGCATGAATAGAGAAACTTCATCTTTGGGAGAAATGAACAGCGGAATAGCTGATCATAGTCGTCAAGCGCTGCTAAGCTGCAAACAGCCTTTGAAAATTTAGTGATCGTATTTTATATCAGTGAATATTGAGGATATCGTTTTTATTGAAGATAGTTCTTTGAATAAAAGGCTTAAGCGTCAAAATGCGCCTTTTTATTTTCTCTGTAAAAATCCTTTAAAATCGATAGAAATGTTGCTTTTAAACAAGAATATTTGTGAAAAGAAAATATCTTTTGGTTGATGCATCATGGATAAAAATTTGTAATATTAATGATAAATTTGCATCTTAATCATAAATAAGTAAAAAAAGAGAATTCTAATTTTATTAGCTATATTAAAATGTTAGATTTTTTTTTATTATTATTGTATCAATTTTTATAAAACTCCCAGAAAACTTTTTTTTAAGTTTTGAAAAAGCTCTTACAGAGTGTTTCAACACCACTGCGACAAATTTTAGTAACTGATAAAGCACATTCCAACAAACATTTTTTGGATAGGAAAGGTGTGTCGCAAACCACTTATTCATTCATAAATACAGTGTCATTCATTCCAAGTCGAAACAGGATTTTTGTTCATTACTTTAATAATAACGAAAATATTTTCTGCTACTTTCAGCAGACTTATTTTAGTTTCTGCAAAATATGATAACCTCCCAAAAATAGCTGGAAATGGCCAATGTCTGAGTTCAAACAACACTGATCTAGACTTTGCTTACTCATCCTCCAGAATTTATACGAAATGTTCCACCGTATATACAAACCTACTTGAAAAGAAGTGGCATTTAAAATGTCATGATTTCATTAATATGGCTATAGCTTTTCCGATGTGGGAGGAATTTAACAATTTCTTTACGGTTTAAGATTCTACACTAGTCACCCGAAGAAACGAAAACGCAAATGTTAATCCTATGAATGAGTTATTTTCAAATTTCTCGCTTAGATTTTAATATTTTCGAGTGTTTTTTTTTTCGTAGGATAGCTGAGGTCTATCTCCAACCGGGCTGTTTTTCCCTTTTTGATTTTTGCTTCAAATTAAAAGAAAAAATATTTTCTCTTTTGGAACTGGTAGGAACCGGTTTTCAAATTCAAACTATCTTAATAAAAAAAAATAATAATAAAAAACTATAACAAAAATTGAACAAGCCCGGTTAGAGGTAGACCTGACCTACCCTATTCAAAAAACATTTAAAAATATTAAAATGCAAGCGAGATATTTGAAAATAACGTTCCTTAAAGACATAACATTAGCATTTTCGTTTTCTACCGTCACTAGTGTGATCATTTAACACACATAAGATTTTTTTAACACCTTGCATCGAAAAGAACGTTTCTTATTTGGAGAAGAACGTGTTATGTGCGAAGCTAACGATAAAGACAGGCTACTGCGGTGCATCCCACGTGTTTTTTTTTTTTTTTTTTTACAGAACGCTAGAGTGACATGATGCTCTTTTCGCACACCTTCATCCGTGCATTCGAGCATCACGTGACTCCAGCGGTCTGTAAAAAAAGATACGGGGAATGCACCGCGGTAGTCTGTCTTTTTCGTTAGCCTCGTGTTATGTGCATATGCGGTAACCATCTCGCTGGACATACTTAGGGTCCGATTCCGAGGATTAGTAATACAATTTCGATATCATAAATTCTAGCGGAAGAAGATTTCATGTGCATTTCAGGGGGTCTTTAACTAATGAAACAGAGCAAAGCAATGTATTTAATATCTTCATCCACTGAAAATCATCCTAATTTGAAGACTTGGCATAATAAATAAAAGTTATATATTTAACTTAAATCATAATATGTATTTTAACAGAGAAATCCTTATTTTTTAATGTAATTTAAAATGTTCATCTACTAAGCTCTTCTTTTAACTTTTTAATTTTTATTGTTGCTATTTTACTAATTATTAATAAGTAATAAAACATTTTTATCTGTTTTTTCGCTGCATAAAATCTAAATCACTGAAAAATGTTATTACAGCGTAAACGTTATATTTTAAGTTTCTTCTTTGAATGGCGACAATATTTTTTTGAGGTATTATTAACAAAACAAAAATAAAATAAAATATATCTATGTTGTAAACTATGTCAATATATTTTTTTCTCTTCTGCAACTGACTTAAATAGTTTTATCGTTAAAAACCTAAGTTATCCCTTCTAAATACCTTCAGCTATATTTGGAATCTCTTTTCGTAAAGAACGAGATAAAGGAATTATGACACATGTTTAAAAAATTTTCCTTTTGAGAAGTCATGGAGATGTATTAAACTTTAGAAATCTATAAAATTTATTATCAACCATTATGTTAGAAAAGCTTTAAAATGCTTTCTAAACATTCAGTAAAAAACATGTAATTTCTTTTAACATCTGGTTCCTTCGCAGCAAAAATAACTGTGACGATGTGTGTTTTATCTGAAATTTGAACTTTTTTTTGCTTTTACTTCTTTCTGATACATCAATCATTTGTGAACAGGTCCTCCGATTTCACTAATAATTGGAGAAATTTTTTAGTCTGTTAAAATTATCAGCAATGTAAAAAAAGAACTAGTCTATATATTTTATCTCAATGACTAGCTATTCCAATTTACTACATTTTTAGTTACTCAATATTAATATTATCTGAAATGGCAATGGAAAGTGGCGCAGTTCAATTTTGAAAAAAAAAAAAATAGTTAAAGCAAAATCTGACTACAAATTAACATACAATTTATAGTTCCAATCAATTCACAAAAAGAAATTATTATCAGTCTAAATTTGTTCAAATTAATTTATTTAGTCAACGATATTTCAAATGCGTTGACTTTAAAAGTGAAGCAAGTCCATGTTGAACAGAATTAATTTTTTGTTACACAATGTTATACAATACAATCCAAGCTGTTAATAGCCGTAGCACCATTTTAGGCAAAGAATAGAAAAAAAAATATAAACTATTTTTATTTTTTGTTGCATTTTATTTGACATGTGTTTATTATCATATTTAAGATTTTGTTAATTATAGTCAATATTAATCAAAATATGGTCACACACTCTCAAAAAAACGTTTTTTCAATTCACGGAAATTCTACTGGCAGCAGTGCTGCCGGCATTTTTCGTGAATTGACGAACATCCATTTCCTTCCCCTTCGTTACAGCGGGTAAAATATCCGTCAATTGAAGAAAGTTGGGAAAAAGCAAAAGTGGTTGACGTTGGATTCCAACCAGCCATCTCAGCGTTACGAGACCAACACGCTAGCACCGAACTGTAGCTATACAGCAGCGAAACGCTTTCAAGTAAATATATTTGCTTCAGACAGGTATAGCTTGATAAATTTCTTTAAAAAGCTTTTAATTTTGAAGTTCATTTCCGTAAGATTTCATCTTTAATGAGATCGTGGCTGGTGTTTTTATACTTTAGTATTAATATAGTATAAAAATATGAATTTTAAAATTTTTTACGTAGATTGTTAGACGTAAGATGCGAATATTATATTTTTATTCGATAAGATTTTTTTTGAGTAATATCGATTTTTTTCTACTTAATTTTCTTAATTAAAATACCTTTTAAATATGTTCATTTAACGATTATTTTAAATGCAAATACTTTTTTTATAAACAACTTTATAAATTCAACTTTATTTAACTTTATTCAACTTATTCAACTTTAAAAAATAAATTGTGATTACTTTTGAATAAATGAGAAAAGTAATTGTTATTTATTTTGAAATTCGAAAACTTTTTTGTCTTTTTTAATTAAATTAGAAATCTTAATTTATAGAATTTTTGGTTTTTCATTTGAAAAATAAATTCGGATTTATCCAATACGCATGCGTGCTACGAATGAACAGAGTTTCTCCCTCTTCTTTAGACGTTCGGAGAATATTCACGGAAAAAGCACGTTTTCTAGCAGTACGGAAAATATTTGTTAAGCAATGAGGAATAATTTAGTGTATATTGACGAGTTTTTCTGACAGTGCAAGATAGTACACTTATTTACTACTTGCATGAAATTCAGGCCTTTTTATTAAATACATCTGTAGTTTTCAGAACTTTCAGATAACAAATGTGAAATAAGGAACGTTAAAGGTCGATGTTCTATATCTAAGCAAATGAAAATTATTTTTTTTTATAATTATTTTATGTAAATGTGAAAAAAATATTAATAGGTTGCATTCTTGTACTTGTGTACTATAGTGAAGTTTATGAAGCCACATTTCTCTCACTTTTCTCAAGATGCTTTTAAAAGACAGACATTGTCATACAACTCAGATAAAACAAATCAGCGAAGAAATAAACTCACTATTCTTTCTCGTATATGACCTGCCGGCCTAAAATGGGTAAAACTGTTGCCTACGATCAAGAAGATCGTTCAAAGAGGATCTTCAGAGGGGGGATCAGCTAATTCATTGCGTTTAATGTAAGGTTTTTCAAATCTAGAATAAGAGAAATTTTCAAATAAAATGAAAGGAAAATTAAGAAAATTGCTATTAATGCAATTATTGTTTATCTCTGAATTAGTATGTAAATCTTCTATTTGATTTTCTAAAGAATATGAGTAAATTCAGTATTAATTCGTAGGGGGTCAGTGTACGCTGCGAAAATACGAAAAATGGTCCACGGGAACTCAATGATTAAAAACCGCTGATGCTAAACCATTTTAATTATTTTTATTGCATAAAACTTAATGAGAAGTAATTTGATTTAAAACGGAAGTTAAAATTGAAAAGTATAGTACGACATTCTTGCAAAATAGACATCATTTTTTTAAATAACCTTTTCCAAAACAAATACTTTTTTATGGTGTTGTTTTCCAAAATTATGTAAAAGAAAATTTTATATTTTAAGCCATTTCAGTTTTCTTCTTAATTTCGCAAATGACTAGCATAAAAGAGTTTTTCTGTAATAAAAATTAGATAACGCTTCCAAATCTCTACAGGTACAATTGGGATTTTTTTTAGAGAAGATGGTAGTGAGAAATAACAAAATAAAAATAAAAATAGATATAAAACCCTCTTTTGCAATGCCATGAAGATCAGTTAAACTTTACAAAACGATAAAAGTTATTACCAGCCGTTATATTTTAAGAGCCTTAAATGATTTCTGAACATTTTGTAAAAACATATAATTCATTTTCCGATTTGCAGCCAACACAAGAAAAATAATCAAGTTGATATTTCTTCTATTGAAATCTGGTTTATATTTGTTTATTTTTTCTGCTGCCTTTTATATTTCATAACACGGACTCGTGAAATAGTACATTTCACATTTTTACACCGTTTTATGTGTTTCTAATGCATTTCGATAGATTAAACTTAGAAATGTCAAGCATTTACATCTATCACAAATGATTTTCCCTCAAAATAAGACTAAAATACAATTAAGTCGCATAAAAAATCTAGCTGATTTAAAAGTCTTTTTTGAAACAACACTAAAAAATGAATTGAATTTTACATTTTATCGGCTTGTTACATTTGTGATAGTTCCGACAAACTCTAAAATTAATGATAATTGATTTCTTCCCCTCAAAGCTCCGTTTAGATTTTTTTTTTGACTTGTGAACTGTAAAAAATTCTATCACACTTACTATTCTGCGACCAGCAATATATGCTACCCTTACTTCAAGAGAGGCTTTCTCTCAGCAAGTAGGGTTATTTTTAATACAACGGAATCCGCTAAATGTAAACAACAGGCAGTGAGCAAACGCAGCTAGGTTTTCCAATAGTGTAAGTCTTGATAATTAGGAACAACGATTTTTAGATTGCTTGAATTAGCGGAATTTCAGCTGATATCTAATGCACGAGATACAAACGGTGATATGTTGACAGTGTGAAAGTTACAAGAGGTAATTCACAGCACAATGTGATTTCAACCAAAGACCTATAATATAACAATACGTGTGATATCAATTTTACATTTACTTCTTATGCAGTGTCCAGCAGCAGTTTGTTCTCATGGTAAATGGTGCCTTGTATTATATGAATAAATTTTGAATTTATCAGCAGGATATTCTAAAGTCCTTCCACGATAAGTTGTCGTTGACCTTGAAAGATTTCACAATGCTACATGAAAGGAATGTAGCTAATAAACAGTTATAGAAATAAATTATTTAATGAAAAAATATATTTTGGCAATTTTTGGTTGTGATTGTGCCCTTAATAAAAAAAAGAAATCTATCTAAATTTCAATCACTCATAGTCGAACTTATCGTGGACGGATAATAGTGACTATATGACTAGAACTTTGGAACCAGGCCGAAACTTTTAATTTGCGACGAAATTGCCCGTTATTAATTTTTTTAATACTTCATAAATCACGAGAAAAATACATAATAAGCTCCCTATATTTAGATTTTTCTAAGGTGATTAATATTTCTGTTCAGAAATACCAACGAAAATTTTCGTTTTCAAGATATTTTTCAATTATTTAGATTTATTCAACAATATTATATTTGTGTAATGTGTTCTGATTACTTTCAATTTTAAATACAAGGTAACAGTTGAAAACAGTTAATGGTTTAAAATATGGTGAAATTATATTACTTAAAAGTACCGCTGCTTTCCATACGTTTTAGTAAACTGAAGAATATTTCAGTATTTCTACAACATTATTATAATTTTAATACGGATTAGAAGTTAAATTTGGTAGTTACATGTGTTATACTGGGTAGTAACTTCACATCCCTGTTCCTCCGTACATCGTAGTAAATTTGGAATCCTAGATCCTTCAACATTTGCCGAAAGGAAATCCTGCAACAGAAATTCTCACTGGGAAAAATAAAAGGAAAATTTAATAAGTAAAAAAGTCTAAAAACGAGTTGGGGAGAGTTGAAACATTTAATGCATCAACGACTTAAGCAGTTTCGGTCTTATTCGTTGCTTATTAAATTTTAAATATTTTTAAACATTTTGAAGTTTCGGAGATTAATGTGTTCATTTTTAAATCTCTAAATCTTTCAGCTCGAAGCCCCTCTTGGACCAAAAACCGTTTTGTTTCGCACATTTTATAAGCTGTTTACGAATTTTAATTTCGCATCTTCCGAATTGTAATTTTCGTTTATTTAATTGCAGAATGTCTGTCATATACGGTCCAAATTACTGTTTGGAAATGTGGTTCTCGGATTCATTACGAAATCTATCTATATATCCAGACGATATGTAACTACCCAGAATTTTAAATGGTTTGAACTCTGAAGGTAAAACTAATTCGGAATTCGTTGGAAAAAAAAGAAGAGGAAACGTGACTTCTTAAATTTGCGCTTTCTTTTTTTTTTTTTTTCGGCGTTACTTTTTAAAGTATCAATAAAATAATATTTTTATTTATAAATCCACCTTCATACATATATTTTTTATTTAAAAAGTATTGAAATATATATATATATATATGTATGTGTATTTTAAATCCTCAGTGACGCTTACAAAAATCTTGAGATATCTTTGTAATTTCTGTTTGAGAAGAATAGGGAAAAGGAATTATGACACATGTAAAAAAATCTTCTTTTTGAAAGCCAGGAAGATAAATTAAACTGTAGGAAAAAATAAATGTTATTACCAGCCATTATACTTAAAAAGCCTTTAAATCCTTCCTGAACATTCAGTAATAACATGCATCTTCTTTTACGATCTGTTACCTACACCACATAACAGTGGTGATGTATTTTTTATTTAACATCTGAAGTATGCTTCATTTATACCCGTACTTTTTATATTCAGTCTTTCACGAATGAGTCCTAACGTTAACTAGTCTTTCGAGAATACGTATTTCTGTTAAAAAACAGCAGTGAAAAATGCTTCTTTAACACATTATTTCTGCTACTTGTTTTTTCAATGTAATTTATTTTCTGTGTCATGCTTATAATGCCAGTTAATTTTGAATACTTGATTTCAGCTAATAGCAAACAAAAAACTTGGAAACATGATAAGTTTAAAAAGTAGCAAAGTGTTTTATCACCATTATTAATGTTTTTCACCTAATTTTCAAGGATTTTTTTTATTATATACTTCCAAGTAAAGAACAGACTTTTCACCTTTTGAAAGAAGGAATTTATTGAGATTCACTATTATTTAACCCTTTATTTACTGACGGTAATTATAAGTACCGTTAAAATAACCAGTTATAAAATTAATTTAATTACATCGATTAGTTGTAATACAGTTTAGAATGAGTTATAGATACATTACTTTATCTTGTTCTAAAAGCATTATTGGTTACACAAAGCAAAAATATTTTTTAAGGGTGATTTCTTTTGCCTTTGCATCTTTTAAGTTTTCTTGGTATTGGGGGAAGGGGGGGGGAGGGTGATTTTTCAATTCGTAAATACTCTATATTTCTATTGTAAGAACATTATATTTGTATATTTCCTAATTCTACAAAATAGTAAGAAAAATATTTAAAATAAAATATTTGAGTTGGGTGATAAATATTGTGCAAATTACCGATAAATTCAGATTTAATTAATCCTTTTAAATTCTTCAATCCTTCTAAAATCCTTTTAAAATTTATTAAATGATTATGTAAATCTTCTAATGCAGTTTAAAAAATTCCGAAAAATACTTTAGAAGATAAAATTTTCGTGAATTCACAATTCATTACACAGAGGATTAATAATCAGTGATACATAATTTAGGAGAATAATATTGATTGCAATTACATTAAAAAATTAGAAAAAATTAAAACTGTAATATTTAAGTCATTTTAAAAATATTACTTAGTTTTCGCAACTGGTTAAAATGAAGTTTTTTTTTTCAAAGAGGTACAAGTTACTCATTGAATAATTTCAGGTATGTTTGAAATTTACATACTGTATCTAAAGGTTAGGGGAAATACAAAGATGTTATATCCAACATAAAATTACTGTGATTGCATCGTTGTTGAACTTCTAGAAATGTCAAAAACTTGATGGAAATTAGCAGGTAATATTTTATTCGCAACAGTCAGTGCTATAATTTTTTATGTGGCACTTATTCATTTTCAACAAAGACGTGAGATTTAATACAAAAATAAGCGGTTGCATGGTTTTTGAGCTGCAAGGAATTGCATATTGAAAAATCAGTTGGTAATACACAACCACTCACAGCGATCGGTGCTATAATTACATGGCGAATACAAGCTTAAGAGATGAAAGCAATATCTCTGTTGTGCAGTCAGCAAGATAAGTAAAGGCATTAATCGATTACACACACCGGAAATATTCATCGCTAAATAAACAACACAGTTTGAATGAAACATTTTATTTAGCCAGTTCCTTCTTTAACTAAGGAAAACTCTTACAGGCAACCATGTATATATACGTGTATATATATATATATATATATATATAGGGGAGACTAGGGACGGTTGACCATGCGGGAGGATTGACCTATTAATCAATTTTCATATTTAAAATAATTTCAGAGTTTTATCAATAGGTGTCAACCAAAGCCTCTGGAATGCTCAAACAACATTCTTCGTTTCGTAGAGATAATCGAACAAGGTGCGGAAAAAATCAATTGTGAGCCGTTTTCAACCTAAAAGTTGTGTTTTTTAAAAACATTTTGTAAGCTTTTTTCAGATAAATTATGTCATAGAAATGTAAGTAAGAAGGTTTACAATAATACAGAAATATCGAGCTTTCATTCCAGGCATAAAGATTGTACAGTAAGTTAGGCTTAACATAACAATGTGCTATTCTTTAGAAAAGGTATATGTAGGGAGGCTTGACCCTGTCAGTGTGAGGGAGGGTTGACCATATGCTCAAGGCTCCCTTAATTAAGCGGTTTTGGATATCTTTTTATTTTACACTGTGTATAATGAAAAATTAATGGTTATACATATATAAGAATGTAAATTTATTCTGTAAAGCTACAGTAAAATGGTGTGATGGAAAAGAAAATGTTTAAAACTGACTAAAGAAAGATGTGAAAAATTGCTAGAAAATGGGAAAGTTGATAGGAATTTTTTGCTATTTAAATATTAGTTACAATAGATAAATAGAAACAGTGAAAAAGACTAGAAAGGACTAGAAAGGATGAAAATAGCAATCTTAACCCTTTCAGGGGCAGTGGTATGTTTATAAAACAAGTTAATTTTAATTCCTAAGTGTCACAATGGCACCAGAATTTTTCTAAAATCCTTTCCATTTAATATATATGTGAAATATAGCCTTTTTATTATTTTCAGATAAATTTGTTCATAAATTCCGGTGCCAGTCCTTTATTTGAACATTTTAGTACTGAAAGTATTTAGTCCCTTAAAGATTTAAATCGTGTTAATGATAATTGTTCATGCTGCTGCACAATAACATAGCATCGATCGAAAAACCTTAGGAAGGTATGTAGACAAATTTCACCAGGGTGAATACAGTGAGATGAAGCCAAACTATGAGACAACTAGAGTTGTCACGTCGAGTGCAACAAAAAATAGGACGAGCAGACAAAAAAAAGGCGGGACAGTGGCTCCTAAATCCCGACATAATAACATGAAACTGTATGAAAACGGAACCTGCCTCTAACAGAAACCTGCCTTAAATGTTTAAATTCCATTTTCTCTGCTGTACAATTATATCTGCTCAGTGAAAATCCTGTTTAAAAAAAAAAAAAAAATTCGCCTCTGAGTTGTGATTGCGTCTCAACAAGTTTGTTTAAGCATCATATTTTAAAAATATTTTTATAATAATTAAAGCATGTAGCATAAACTTATTTTGCTTTTTTTAAACTAATTTTATTTCTCTTCACAAATATTGCAATATAAAACAAAGTGGGTCAAGCCTCCCATATAGTGGGTCAACCCTCCCATATGTGGGGAGCCTTGACCCACTATTTTTTCATGATTAAAATCAATCATTTTTCAAATTTCTTATATGTTACACTTATATAGTAATTTTATTTTGATAACTGATTGTGTAACGAATAAAAGGATATATAAAATTTTATTTTACGTTCAGTATTTAAAAAATCATTTTATAAAAAGTGGGTCAACCCTCCCTAGTCTCCCCTATATATATATATACATGTGTGTGTGTGTGTGTGTATGTTCTTCAATTTATCACAATTCTTAAATCAGGTGCATACACACTAACGAAGGACTGTAAACATTCATATAGCTACAACATTTCGTATAGCTTTTAATGATTTAATAAATAGCCTATTTTCGAGATCTTTTAAGATTGATTGAACTTTACGATACGATAAAAGTTATTGTCAATCATTTCATTTTAAAAACTGCTTTCTAAACATACAGTAAAAACAAGTAACTTTTTGGGGTTTGTTACTTACTACATAAGAATACAACTGATAGTGTTATATATTTCACCTGAAACTTGAATGATATAAAATTTTATTATTTCTTTCTACATTAAATAATTCATGAATAAATCCATCGATTTTCTCTAGTCATTGGATATTTGTTTGATTTCTGTAAATAAAATTATTATACAACTGAAGTATTTTTAGTCTTGACTGTCATTTATAGATATTTTTTCCATATTTTCTTTCGTATAATTTCAATATTTCCTTTTTTATATTCATATTGTTTAATAAATTATGTTGCATTGAGCGTAAAATGTTAGGATATTACACAGTTGGAAATTTTCCAAAATCCTAGAATACGGAAAAAAATTCATAATTAAATTACTGAATATATTTCAAAAGTTTAGGTTTTAAAACCACACCAGTATGTATTTTGGATTAACATTGTTTTTCCTTTTTATATTGTTTCAAGTTGCTTTATTTCACTTTGTGATGTTGTTGCAATTATAGAGCTATTCTATTCATACATGTCTGAATGAAAGCAGTTTTATATTAGCTTTTCAGCACTTTTGACTTAATAAAAATACAAATTTTGCTGAATAGCAGTAAATACTTATGTAATCTGTGAAAAAAGGCAATAGCAAAAAAAAAAAAAATAGTTTTACTATTAAATTACGGCTTTTTAAATTTGTATTTGTAGTAAAAAATGCAAAAAAATATTGCAACAGAGATTACATGCAATAAGTTATACTTTTTAAATATAATAATTTCAGAAAATAAAATTTCCTTTTATAATAGGAAAATTGATAACATATTTAATGGTGGCTCTTAGTGACCCAAGATTCTAAAAAAATTAATTTTATATTCAGAAAACATTTGGAGATGAAACAACCAGAAACAATGTGGTTTACAGGTTTACGTCGAATGTAAGGAAATCATGATATAGGGGTTTTATACGTACATACTGTTAATAACATATTGTGGCACATTTAAGTCTATAGTGCAGAAGATGCATATAGTTTTTTTTTGCTGTTGTTGTTTAAAATATTAACGATGATGTTGGCTGTATTGTTGAAAGTTGTTAACCCATTTATGCCTAGCATCTCATTTTTAAGAAGCTTAGCATTTTAATAAATTTATATATTTTCTTCGTTATAACATGAAAATTGTATAAAATAATTAGCTATAAATGCCTTTATCTGTTATCGAGAGATGACAGCACAAGATAGACATTTATTTCCTTAAATGACGGCTTTTTTGGGTGTTTATAATTCTTTTCATTTTTCAAGATGACAAAATGTAAAAAGTAAGTTTATTGTTATTTTTTTCTATAAAGGATCCAAATAAATGAGCCATAATCTTAGCTTGTAGACTTCTTTGAAATACACATTTTTTAAATTGTGAAATTATATGTTCAAGCCTATTTTTATGTATTTTCGTAACTTACAAAATATAGGGCGCTAAATACGAATGGGTACATATTTCTATTAGCCATTTAGGGGACAGTTATTTACGTAAAGTCCTTTTCGAGATGATTAGGAAATAAACTGCTTGTAAGCCTCAAATAGGATTATTCTTATTTTATTATTAATAATACTTATAATGTTATAGTCTCTCTAAAGAAGTGAATATATTTTTTAGCACTTCATAAAAATACTAATTATAGTATATATATTATACAAATTAAAAGCTTATTTTATATAAATTTAGACAAAACATATAATTAGGCATATTATAATATTATAAATATTATGCATATTCCCATATTTAGTAAGTTTACATTTTATTAAAGAAATACAAATATTTTTAGTGTACTTTTTTTAGTATTTTTCCAGTTCATTTTGCAATATTTTAAAGTGATTTTACCAAGAAATTTCAGGAAACAAAAATTCAGCAACAATTGGGTTAACAACACTATTTATTGTATTTATGCCAGTGAGTACCCAACTCATAGTCTAATAGCCTCAAAATCAAGAAGCCTGTCTAATGTTCACGGAATCGATATTAGCATGGTCTGAGAGGGATGTCAGCGACAAGTTTTCGTTGTTCTTCTTGTACGTGAACAATGATTATTGTGAGACTGTTCTTTCAAAAGTAATCCTTAAAGACATTTTCCTTATAGAAACAGGGGCGACACTGGCCGATGCTTGACGAAATTACCCTGTTCCTTTAGCAACAAGATAAATGAAAACTTATTTAATATTAAATGTAGCCGCTAGCAAGTATTATGTATTTAAATAAATGCATTTTATGTATGATTGTTTGTGTGTATATTTGCTGTATTTCCAAATGAATTTCCATCAGTATTACAAAATCATCACGAAAAAACTGTACGTCTGCTTAAACCATTAAATAAATTTCAAATAGCATCTTGAGAGTTTAACAACGCATTATCTCGTTTCCCATAATTTAAAGGGAGTTACTTTTAAGTATGATCCTAATACATCTTAAGAAAATTTCATGTTACTGTCACAGATTCGATTGCTTTCAGTTCACCTTTAGGCTCACCAAGTGATAAAACGAAATATTATCACTATTTATCTATCCACGAAAATCTCCTTACCTGTCAGCGATGAAGAAAGAGATAAAAAATATATAGGGTGACCACACCAGTAGTTGATACCCCTCCAGCAGTTGATAAAATTTTTGAAATATTGCGTCATTTCAGGCGGAAATGAGTTTTACACGTGGCACTAGACATCTTAAATGTTGGAGCACCTGTTGTCACAGTGTTGTCAGCTGCCTCCTGAAAGAGAAGCAATTTTATGGATTTTTTGTTTATTAAAAAATGTAAAAATTTAGTTTTTGATTAGTTGGAGACAATTATCGTAAGTTAAAATAATCCACTTCCATCTTGTATATTTCAAATATTGCATGTTTTGCATGACTTATTGTTAAACACTGCTTAAGCATGATATTTTAAAGATTAAATTTTGAATTTTCGACTGATTTCTTCGATTTATCAACTACTGGGAAAATGGCAATTAAAGAAACCGTTTACTTATAATTTTGTTTCAGCAGATTTTGTTTTTGTCCATAATAGGACATTCATTAAGGATTGTAGCAATCACGTTAGTTTACCTTTAAACTGAAAAATAAGGAAATATGGTAATTACCCCGTAACACCGAACTTATTTCATCAACTACTGGCTAGGTCACTGTATACAGAAAAGGCAAGAAACACTTTTCATGGTTTGAATATTAGTGTCTATTAGCTTACAGAGTTACTTATTTCATCACGCCTTTGAGGAAAATTTAGATTGAGAAATGATAGGAAGAATAAGAATGATCTTAAATGTATTATTAACATGTTATGGTTTTAAATTATTATTATGATTATTTGTACTATGAGTGTAATAATTCAAATGATTTTATTAATAACGTCAAAGAAGTTTTACGAGTTAATCCAGTATTATTATAGAGTTTAATTCAATAACTGTACTAATATGCTGTGACTAAATACTGTAAATAAACGTACTAATATGCAAAATAAGTTTAAGAATCTACACTAGTCACTCGAGGAAACCCACAAGCTAATGTTAAATCTATGGAAATGTTCTTTTAAAATTTCTCCACTGCATTTTAAGGTTTTTAAATTATTATTTTTCATAGGATACTTCAGGTCGACGTTGTTGTTTGCACTTTTTCAATTTTATTAATGATGTTACTTTCAATTTCAGAAGTGGATGTGAAAGTAAAAGTAACTTTATAAAAAATATATGCAACCAGAATCGAAAAAGTAAAAACAAAAGCTGTCAATTTTAAATATCATCTGTCCTGTGCAAAAGATAAATCATTAAAAAATATTAATATGTAACCGAGAAACTTTAAAAGGTTTAACCTTTTATGCCTCGACTGTGTTTTAAATTACCATTAAAATAACTTGTTATAAAATTCATTTAATGCATCGATTAGTAGTAATACAAATTATAAGGAGTTATAGACTCCTTACTTTGATACAAAAGCATTATTTGTCGCACAAAATAAAACTATATTTTACAGGATGATTTCTTTTGCCCTTTCTTCACGTAGAAAGAATGTTGGTGGTGGTGGTGGGGCGGGGGGAATTTCAGTTCGGGAATATTTCTATATTTCTATTGTAAGAACGTTATATTTGTACATTTCCTAATTCTAAAAAGTAGTAAAAGAAAATATTTTAAATGAAAGATTCGAGTGGCGTTATAAATATCGCATAAAATCACTATAAATTCAAATTTAATTAGCTTTAATTGGCAAAATCCTTCTAAAATGTATTAAATGATTATGTAAATCTTCTAATGTAGTTTCAGCAATTGACGAAAATTGATTTAGAAGATAAAATTTTCATCATTTCCTAATTCGGGACATAAAGGGTTAACAGTAGCTTGCGAGTTTCTTCCCGTGACTTGTTTAGGTTTTAAACAATTTAATGTTTACCACTTTAGAAATTTTAAGATGGATGTCCGTTGATTTTATTGAGAATATAAGCGATAAATGACTCAGTAAATATTTAATATGTAAATATGTACGCAGTTTTTAATTAATTTTGTTATTCCAGAAAAGAAAATAGGAAAAAGGAAAATATTAAAATTTAAAAGTTGTTTATTTTACATATTTTTTTAATATTTAGTTTATTCTCTCTGAGTCGCTTCATCTCTCGGTATAGCCACACGTCTATAAATATAAACATATATATATATATATATATATATGTTTGTATGTGTTATTCGCTAAGATATATTTATTTAATAGTCGATGATCACCAAAACAATCTTTAATCTACTTTAAGCTATTCCATAGATTTCAATTAGCAACTTTAGAATTTAATACTTTAATCACATTCCCACCTTTTTTTTTTTTAAAGAGAATTACTCTCAAATTTAAAAGGCTTGTTCAGAATAATTCAAGTAATGTTTATAACAATCCTTATAACTTTTAAGCAAACAAGCTAATAAGTACATTGTCTCACAGTATCTAGTTTTGCACCAAAGCACGTCGTCGCAAATTATATTTTTCTAATTGCTTTCAGTTTGCACCTTTTGTCGAGTCGAGTTAGAAAACGAAGTTTTAACAGAATTTACCCGCAGAATTCTACTTACCTGTCAACTATCGAGAAAGAGAGTAAATCAAATTAGCAAAATTTACAGTAAAAGACCGGCAAGACTTGGCGAAAAAAGTTCGAAATAAGCTCTCCATGGTTCTCCATGGCTCTCCATAGCATTATTGTGATGTTTCTCAAAGTGTCGCTTATTTTGTGATTAATGGGAAGAAAATTTAAAATGATTATGTATAGGAAAATGTTCTATTCAAGAATCAGTAAAGAGTTGATCAACTTGTGTCGTTTTGAAAACTGATTTTGTTTAACATGACTGTAATGATGCAAATAAGTATCTTTATTTTTAATTTCAGATAGTGTTTCATAATGCTTAACACTATAAAATATTTTATGTAATATTTTATATAAAGGAAATGTAAGATTTTATTGATTTCCTTTTATACACTTAGAAAACTATAGTCTGCTTTTGAATGATTTTAGTAAAAATCTGAGCCCAAAATAAACTATAGTAAAGTTATAAACGTTCCCATAATAGTTAAATAAATGTTCTATTTCAGCTTAGAAAAGAGATAAACGAAGTATAATGGTTAATAAATTCAAAAGTTGTCACAAAAGTTGTCAAAAATTTAACACGTTTTATTTTTATATTTTTATGTAGAGCGTCCTAAAAGTACCCGTGCTGACAACATATGTATTTATTATTCACAAAAAAAAACCTTAAAACAATTACTTTCAGGCAAACGATAGAAAGCCCTTTTAACGTACTGAACTTACATTTATAATAAATGTTCAAAATACCCACCCCTTTCTAGGAGGCAAAGCGAAACTTGTTTTCGCAAGTTTGTAGAAACGCGTTTTAATATGGTGCAAATGGCTTCTAGTAGCATTTGAGTAATGACGATTTTCAGATAATCTGTTGTTTG
The DNA here is from genome assembly GCA_963932465.1 of Maratus speciosus. NCBI lineage: Eukaryota > Metazoa > Arthropoda > Arachnida > Araneae > Salticidae > Maratus > Maratus speciosus. The sequence continues at coordinate 295,902,955 of OZ010791.1, forward strand.
ATTATTATTTACATAAATTGTGTTCTTTAAATATCTCAACAGAAAAAAGTCGGGATGCTGATATCAGGGGATTGATGGAGCCAAAGATTTTTTGAGATGAGTCGATTGCCAAAATATTCTTTAAGCATGTCCATGGTTTCATCACTTGTATGGCATGTTGCAAAATACTGATAGAAACAAGAATCTCGTTCATTCACTTCTAACAATGCAACAAATTGCTGGATAAGCTCTCTGTATACAAAACCATCAACAATTCATTCGAAAAACAGAGGTCAAACAATCCTTTTGCTACAAACAACACGCCATACGCTAATTATTGACAATGTAACGCAATTGCAGTAATTACTGGGGATTGATCATCACTCAAAATCGAGAGTTTTGCGTGTTCAGATAACCACCTAAATTAATCCATGCCTCATCGGCGAACATTTTTTTTGTCCAAAACCTTGATATTGGTGTGAATAAATTTTCGGGACCACCGGCAATAATGAATCCACTTCTTAAAGTAAAATCCTTTTATGTGTCAATCCACGAGATGCACTCATTTCTTGTGCCAAACGCCTGACGGATTAGAAGGACTGGTGCAACAAATTTTTGAACTTCCACTCCTGTGCTTCCCTTCCACCGAACCTGTATTATGAAATGTCGAACGAGCCGCCGATGTAGCATATCTTTACTCGGTATTGCATCATTTGGATTCTATTGGATTCTATTTGGATTCTATTTCGTCAAACATCTTTGCACCTTTCATACCATTTGCAATCAAAATAAGTTTCGAGCACCCAATTCTCTGAATGCGTGAACTCATTTTGCCATGAAGAACAAAATAACATAGAAGTTTATTCTCGCACCAATAAAGCGCGAAAAAAACCAAACGATAAAAATGCAAGACTTGAATTAATGATAAGCAGACGATAAAATTTAACATTTCAAAAATATCTTGGACAACAAGTTCTTTAATTTGGAGTACGGGAACTTTTAGGACACACGTTATATAATATTATACATAAAAATATTATCGATTATGAATGTTTATGAAATAAAGCTACAAAAATATATGATAATTTACATGTTTTAATAAAGTAGATGATTACTCAAAGCAATAGTGCCTAATTAATTAACTTTTCCTTGGTTGACAGTTATTATTATATTTAGATCATGAATAACAATTTCCCGCGAAATTTATAGATGAATATTGGTGTTTCAATTGGATTGTTGCCAAATCTTATTGCCGCCATACGATCACATCAATAAAAGTTCTTATTAAATTAAAAGTAAGTTTGTTCCCATATAAGACTAGCTCGCCTTCTGCTGGAAAATATTCCAAATTTCTAACGAAACGTATCTGCTTAGCCAAGAACTGAGTTTTTTAGAAATTTGCGACTCCCGCAATAATAAAAATTAAATTCAAATGAATGTTTTGTGGAATTTGAACAACCGTAGAATTCATATGGGCTATTGTAAACGCAATAAAAATTGGCCCTTTTAGATAATAATTCGAACTTTTCTTTCGATAAATCCTCTCACTAACTGAATTCAAGTTTCATAAACGTTTGAAAGCAAGGAATATACGAGGCGCATTAAGTTCTAAAGCCTCCGATTTTTTTCTATCTAGCCACTCACCAGAAAACTATGAAACTGGTGTTATTTCTCGACGTAATCTCCCTGCAGACGTACACATTTTTCACAACGACGACGCCATGATTCCATGGCCGAGGCGAAGGCTTCTTTGGGAGTCAGTTTTAACCACTGGAAAATCGCTGAAGCAAATCGTTCTGTTTCACCAAGACAACGCACCCGCACATCGGGCTAACGTTACGCAACAGTTTCTTCGTGAAAACAACTTTGAAGTGATTTCTCATGCTCCCTACTCACCTGACCTGGCTAGTGACTTTTGGCTGTTTCCAACAATGAAAGACACTCTCCGTGGCCGCACATTCACCAACCGTGCTGCTATTGCTTCAGCGATTTTCCAGTGGTAAAACAGACTCCTAAAGAAGCTTCGCCGCGACCATGCAATCATTGCGCCCACATTGTAAAAATTGTGAGCGTCTGCAGAGAGATTATGTTGAGAAGTAATACCAGTTTCATAGTTTTCGGGAGAGTAGTTAGTTAGAAAAAAAATTGGAGGTTTTAGAACATGAATGCATTTCGTAATACGTTTCACTTTCTCAATATTGGTCTCGTCAAAACATGTCTTTACACTCATTATTGTCTTGATTACTATTTTTATTATCTGTATGTAATAATGATAGCACTAGGGAATATTGATTTTGTTGTTTAGGAAATAAACATCATTCTTATACGAAATTGGCATCCTAAATCCAAATAGGATATTAGTTTTGACATATCAAGTCTAGGTTTAAGATATATAATATCCCTCTGTTATATATTAGGTGTTAGGGAAAGATGTTTATAAACGTTTGTTGAAAAACTTAAAGCAGGGATTTTTGATGGACCAATGATACACAAGCTTATAAAGACATACATTGCGTGAAAACGATGCACGAGAAGGAAGCATTAGCTTGGCGACCATTTGCAGAAGTCTTGCAAAATTTCCTTAGGAAACATAAAACGAAAAACTACAAACACCTTGTTAGTATCATGTTGCCAACATTTGTTAAAGAAACAGACTTATTTAATTTCCCTAAAACACAGTAATAGTACCCCATGTACACGGTTAGAAATATGTTTTTCAAAAGAAATGGAGCCACATGGACAGCTAGACTTGATTGAGAAAAACAGAAGTTATTTTCGAATCTATCTATCAAAATTACCTAAGAATACGTTAAAATATTACAGGCAGCAGACAATTTTTTTGTTGCCCTATGTAATATACGCTATACAATTCTCATTATGACTTCGTAAACCCGAAAATGTTAATTTAATTGTATGAGAAATGTCAGTAAAAAAAAAAAGAAAAAAAAACACTGAAAAATGATAGACATTATTGAATTAGATATTTTTTTATTTAATACCACAATCGGGCGTAACCGTGGTAAGAACTCTACCGTAGTGAATTTGCATTTCTAATTATTATTCAAAATTCATTTTCATTGATATATTTACCGCTTCATCACTGGTTCATACGCTACAGCTTAAATGACTATTATATCGCACATCGAAATTAATATGCATGTAATTTAAATTCTCTTGTTTTCAATTCTAGAAGTACAAAATGCATACTAAAAGTGTACTCCCGTATACGTTGACGTGTTTTTTAATTATGACACTAAAAAAATATAAACGGATTGATTGTTCTAACATATAATTAAGAATAAGCGTTTATCAATTTTAGGAATATCGATGGTAAAATTTAAAATGCTGTTAATTCAGAACGTATATTTTTTAACTGAAGTTATTTTGTTAACATGTTTTACGATCATCAAGTTTTATGTACTGAGGAGGGGTTTAACAGCCCGAAACGTCTACTTTTTTATGTTTATTTAAATATTTTTAAAGTACATTTTCTGTAATTTATTTGTTTCACTTATATATATATATATGTGTGTGTGTGTGTGTGTGTGTGTGCGTGCGTGTGTGATTCTTAAAGAATATTTCTACTTAAAATTTCGAGGTCCCCACAAAAAATCTTTGCTCCCGCTTAAATCATTACATAAATTTCAATTAGCATCTTGAGAGTTTAAGAACACTTTAACATAATTTCCTCTGCTTTGAGAGTTAGTCTTAAATTTAAAAGGCGTCTTAACCAAATCCAAGTAATTGTTAGAACAACTCTTATAACTTTTAAGCAAACAAGCTAATAAGTACATTGTCTTATGGTAAACAGTTTTCCGCCAAGAGACTGAAATTGCCTCATCACATTTTATATTTTTCTAATTGTTTCCAGTTTGAATCTTCAAGGGAGCAGAGTAAGAAAACAAAGTTTGAACAGAATTTATCCACTAAATTCTCCTTACCTGTAAGTGATGGAGAGAGGGAGCATACATCAAATTAGCTTAATTTACAATAAAAGGCAGATAAGACTTGGAAAAAAAGTTTCAAAATATGCTTTTCATGGTTTGGACATTATAGTTTTGTTTCACAAAGTCTTTCTTATTTTGTCATCGGTTATTCGAAAATTTAAAATGAATAAGGATAAGAAAGGTATTTTAATGAATGAATCCAAAGCATTGAACAACACATTGAGATTTAAATTTGGTTTTGTTTACTGCCAGCGTAATAATACGAATAATTCAGTCTGCTTTTAATTTCACAATATTTTATAAGGAATTATCCAATACATAATATGAAAATGCTTCAATCAATAACGTATTTTTTGCTATTATAGAAAACAAGTTCAAGAACTTATTAACATTCCTTTCCATTCTTAGTAATCTTAAGACTAATTTTTAATAATTTTAGTAAACTTATGAGTACTAAATATATAGTTATTCTGTAAACGTGCACTTAATACTAAATTAAGTGTTATTTCAGCATAGAAAAATGATATAGAAAAATGTAATTATTAGGAAAATAAAAGATTTCAACTACATTCTGTTTATTTTTAAAATTAGCAGCTCGCACATTCACATTTATATATGTAGGATTTATATTTAAGCATCGTTTATTTTCTTTATGACGTGCATGATCAGTAAATTAACTGACGCTCTGATATTTTTATTATCCATGGTTTGAAAGCATTAATTATGAAAATTCACGATCATGAGATCAATGTTTGGAGATATTCAAAATTCGAAAAGAGTCAGTCTATAAAAATTATATTGTTCATGAAGCATCGGCTTTTGCAATGCCAAGGGAGGCACTATTAGGCCTAAGTGGATTGTTCGAAAGAAAGTATTTCATAGGTTTTGTGTCAGAAAAGTAATGTATTTGAATAAGCTATCGATGAAGTGAAGTAAATGTATCTTTATAGAATTGTATTAAAGTTTATGTGTTATTATTCCAACGTCTAGTTAGTCAAATTGTTAATAAGTTAGCATTTTACGAACAACAACTTCTACAAATTTATGTTACAATACAAGATTTTGGATTTGTGGTCGAGGTAAGTGTTAAAAAACACATGTTACGTGCGTATATTAGTTTCTTTATTTATCGCAGGAAACATTTTTCAGCAGCTTCCACACCCATGACTGTTCACAACAGCGGTTAGTACAAGACTGCCTGAACTACAGTGAATTCTAAATTTGACATTAATTATGATTTCTGGTTATGATATTATGATATGATTAAATAATAAATGCCAGCTTAGAGAAAAGTTAATTAGGATTTATGATTAAATGTAATCTTATTTTGACATTAATTTCAATTTATCTTTTATTATAATGATTTAATCTAATTTATATGCTCTACATCTCATAACTGTGAAATATGAGGAAACAAAATAAAATTAAAATTTTTAGTTTAAGGAATCATTTAATATTTATTTTAACTGAAGTTTATTATAATTTGTGGTTTTAAGTACTTGTTTAAAAATGAACATGTCAATCAACTTCTATTTTAGTAAATTTCTTTCAGAATCATTAATATTCATTAACCCGTTCAGGTTCAGCATCTTTTACACGATTGTTTTTGGTTTGGCACCACTTTTTGTTAATTATTTGTAAATCCGGAAAATATCGTAATTAAATAAAATATTTACGGTTCTTTTTTACTGGTATCATACTCAAGCGCTGTAAGCACTTTTTGAGGGTGCATATATGCACACATGGTCCTGAACGTGTAAAGATGTTTCTGATTGGTGGGGTTCTAATGCTTTACAGTGCTACTTGGGGCAGATATAGAATTTGATTTATTAACTAAGGGAAAAATAGACTAATTAGAAAAAGGTATAGAGCATGTTATCAATATATATATATATATATATATATATATTAAATTGCATGTCATATATACCATAACTCAGTTAAAGATTGCATATAAAACATTACATATGAATTTCTTGAACGTGTGTCTAATATACCGTTTTGCTACTTCGCAGAATAGGCGAGCGAGCTTCCATGGAAGATACCTTGCCTTCAGTTACTGACCGGGAAGATAGCAGTAAACTTAAACGCGGAGGTTCCTACCGAAAGAATTTAAGAGCCGAATTCCCGAAGTTTAACTTACCGACCAACAGGCGAAACTGAGGCGTTTACTGAGGACTGCTGCGTCTTCGAACTCGTTACAGTTCTTTATAGTATTTTTATAGGCGGTCTTCTTTTTATAAGTCTATATACCGGTTGTCCCAAAAATACCTGATGGATTTTAAAATTCAACAACTTGCAAACAGTCACAGATATTAAAAGAATTCTTGCAGGAGTGTTATGTAAAATGTCAGGAGTTTTTATTCTGTTATTCTCAGTTTTAGCTATAAATAGCATCGATAGATGGCACTGCAAACAATAACCGCTAAATCCTAGCTCAATTTTTCGGCCTCTCCCTTCTTTCATGCGAAAAAAGGAGATTAAAATGCATTGAATGAATCTCGAAGTACCAAAAATCGGGTCTGGACTAAGCACCTATTGCTCTCAGTGCCATCTATTGTTTGAAATTCGAACTAAAATCAAGAATCACTGTAAAAAAAACTCCTGAAATCATACATAACACTGTTGCAAGAATTTTTTTAATATCTGTTACCGTTTGCAAGTTATTCAATTATAAAATCCATCAGTCATTTTTGGAACACCCGGTATATACATATAATTCATTCAGTCAGAATATTTTGAGTTAATAATGCAAACTAACTACATACAATCTTTACTCTACTTCAAACCTTTATGCACAATTTAATTAGCACCTATGGTGTAAGAACACTTTAATTTCATTTCCCCTGTTTAAAAAGAATTATTCTCAAGGTAAAAGGCGTCCAAGGGCAAAATTCAAGTAATGTAAAGAACGTCACTTATAACTTTTAAGTAAGCAAGCTAATAAGCACATTATCTCATGGTAAATAGTTTTCCGTCAATACACTTAGTCAGCCTCAAAACAGATTCGATTTTTCTACTTGTTTAAAGCATACACCTCCCGGCGAACAGAGTGTGAAAAGTACATTTAACAGAATTTACTGAAAAAAAATCCTGTTCTTGTCAGTGGTAGAAAGAGAAAATAAATCAAATTAGCTGAATTTACGATAAAAGGCGAAAAATTTTTGGCGAAATTGGTTCCAAGTATGTTTTTTACCCTGTTCAGATTTTAGTGTGCTGTTTCAAAAAGTGCTACTTATTTTCTAATCGCATTAAAGAAAAATTAAACTGAAAGACATTACCTTATGAATGAATATAACATTTTGAAAATGCTTAGTTCAATAACGCATTTTATGTACTAATACATAAAAGAGGCGTAAGAATTTATGTATTTTCCCTTTTATATTTATAAATCTTTAGACTGATTTGGTAAGTGTGTCGCTGAAAAATAAGTAATTAGTTTGATTTTGTGCACATAATTGTTAGAAAAATAATATATAATTGTTGTTATAAAATATGCATTTTTAGCTTAGAAAAAATAAAATATGATTATTATAAATTGAAACTAATATTTATTTTAATATTTAATTTAATATTTATTTTAATTTTATTTATTGAAGGGCATAGTAAATATATTTATTTCTATATAAATATAATTGTAGTTTGCTTTTCTTTAAATAAGTGGATGCGTTAGGACTTCCCGTATTACAGAATACAGATGAGGACCATTTATTTAAATAATAACTGTATAAGCATTTTTACATTTAATATATTCTTTTAGAATACGTACTATCAATACCAAAAATGATATTTATATGAAATATAGTAATTAGTTTAAATAAAGTTTTGAAATTTATTAAAAGCGACAGTTTTGTAGTGGCCTCGCGTCAGGAGTTAACAGCCGAAATTGCCAAAGATCATTCATTAAAACTAGCATTTTATATTCTGATCATTTTAGTGGTTTAAGTATCTAGTTTCACATATAGATTACATGTCTTAAATTAGTATTTTATTTATAATTTATTGATTGAAGAATGCTTTAATTTAGTTATGTCGTATAAGCTGGAAACAAATGCCAAGCTATTTATATTAATTTAAGTACAAGCGTCTTACGTGACCGAGTGTATGCGATAGAGATATATTTACAAAAAACCATCCCTAACAATTATTTTAACGACGTTTAAAAAATAGTAAATGGCATACACTTTTCAATCGAATTTTATTTGTAAGTACATTTATTTCTCTATTCGATGGTATAAAACTTAAAAGGCGCGATGTTATGAAGTTTAAAAAAATTGCAGTGGAATTTAAATTTAATCGTTTGGTGTTGCCACCTGCAAAATGACGTCAGTATAATGCTCAGATATGTTTTTCCTTTATAATATACGAGGGTTGTTTTTTTTTTCAACCTTCGATGGGCCGTAAAATAAAGACTATTGTGAATAATAAAATTACTTTATAGCCTGGAGTCAAGTAGAATCAAGTACTTCAATTCGACATAGTCGCAATGAAGACCGAGTCATTTATTATACTGGTGAGAGAAAGGGGTGGGGAATGGAAGTTGAATGGAGTGCTGTCGTCCCAGATCTGTCTTCAGATATCGAAAAAGGTGACAATCACTCGGTGCGAGCCAAACTGATGGGCCAACAACTTCTTTCCCAAGTTCGATGGGATGTGTTTGATTTTTGAAAGAAGCTATTGGACCATCAGTTAGACTCGCACCGAATGATTGTCATCTTTTTTGGTATCTGAAGACTGATTTGGGACGACAGCACTCCATTCCAACAAAAATCTTCAAGACACCTTGCAGACCTATCTCAATACGTTGGCGGTAACGTTCTGTGAAAAGGGTATCCCCCTTTCGTACACCAGTATGATAAATGACTCAATCTGCATTGCGACTATGTCGAAATGAAGTACTTGATTCTAATTGACTCCAGGCTATAATATAATTTTATTATTCACAATAGTGTTTATTTTACAGTCCATCGGATGTTGAAAAGAAAAAAAAACAGCCCTCGTAGATAGTTTTTTTCTTAAAATGTGATTCAAATTCTTTGTGTTTTAAATTTATCAACTCGTTCTTTTTAAGATGTTCTTTTCAAATGTTTATTGGATTTATATATACATGTATGCAGGTATACTCATAGATATCTACATATAAATAAGTTTATTCATCTACACTTTGTCAGTAAACCAAACTTACAACAAATAATCTTTAACATACTTTAACCAATTACACGCATTTCAATTAGCATCTTGAAGGTTTAACAAACGTTACTTTTCATTTTCCCTGCTTTAAAGAAAATTGCTCTTACGTTTAAAAGGCGAATTAAGATAAATTCTAGTATTGAATATAACAAATCTTATGACTTTGAAGCAAACAAGCTAATAAGTACATTGTCTCACGGTAAATAGTTTCCCTTTAAGGGGGTCCGGGTCTCGAAATTCTATTTTTTTTATTTATAGAGATTTTGTTATGATTTTTTCTGAAATATGTTTTAATATAAAAAGAATATTGCATGTAAAAAAAAATCTGATTTGTTTTAATTTAAGTTTTTAAAATTTTAAACATATTTAATTTTTGATATAACTCTCGAAGTACGTACTCGATTTACAAAATTTTTGCACTTTTATGTACAGAATATGTGTCCTTTTAATTTGTCTTCAGGATTTCTTAAAATATTGATTATGAATTTTATAAAAAAAATTTAAGTAAAAAAATGAAGTTTTTTTATGAGTGAGTTTTGCGTTAATTAGCATATTTTCACAATCATCCCTCAAAATTAAAAATGCTGAAGACAATTTGTTGGAAATATAGCATAAAATCTCTGTTGAAAATTTGATACATATATCGTGTACGGAACTTTAGATATATTCTTTTAAAGTTGACAAATAGTGAAAAAATTCATTCTGAGATAAATGAAGTTAAAGTTTTCGCCAAAGGGCAGCTCATGCATCGCTTCTCAAGGCAAAAGTTGTTATATATCTGGATCTAATGATGGTAAAAGCATGCGCTTTGCGTTATTTAACGCTAAAAACTCAGTATATTTTTTAAGACAATAAAAACAAATTGCGTTTTTTTTTTGAGAATTTTTAACTCCGGCACCCCTTAAAGCACTTAGATAGCCTCATCACATTTTCTATTTTTTTAATTGTTTTCAGTTTGCACCTCCAGACTAGCGGAGTGAGAAAACTTTTAATGGAATTCTCCCGTCAATCAGCCTTCATCCATGCACATAGATATCTATATAAAAATAAGTTTATTCATATACGCTTAGTCAGTAAACCAAACTTACCACAAATAATCTTTACCCTACTTTCAACAATTACACACATTTCAAGTAGCATCTTGAAGGTTTAACAAACCTTACTTCTCATTTTCCCTGCTTTAAAGAAAATTGCTTTTTATTTTAAAAGGCTAATTAAGAAAAATTCTAGTATTGTATATAACAACTCTTATGACTTTGAAGCAAACAAGCTAATGAGTACATTGTCTCATGGTAAATAGTTTCCCTTTAAAGCATTTAGATAGCCTCCTCGCAATTTCTATTTTTCTAATTGTTTTCAGTTTGCACCTCAAGGCGAGAGGAGTGAGAAAAAAAGTTTTAATGGAATTCTCCCGTCAGTCAGTCACGGAAAGACAGAGAATAAAGCAAATTAGTTTCATTTACAGTAAAAGGCAGACATGATTTGCCAAAGATGTACGAAATACGCTGTCCATGGCTTAAATATTAGTATGTTGTTATTCATATACACTTAGTCAGTAAACCAAACTTACCGCAAATAATCTTTACCCTACTTTCAACAATTACACACATTTCAAGTAGCATCTTGAGGGTGTAACAAACCTTACTTCTCATTTTCCATGCTTTAAAGAAAATTGCTGTTAAGTTTAAAAGGCGAATAAGAAAAATTCTAGTATTGTCTATAAAAACGCTTATGAATTTGAAGCAAACAAGCTAATAAATACATTGTCTCACGGTAAATAGTTTCCCTTTAAAGCATTTAGATAGCCTCGTCACATTTTCTATTTTTCTAATTGTTTTCAGTTTGCACCTCCAGGCGAGCGAAGTGAGAAAACGAAGTTTTAATGGAATTTTCCCGTCAGTCAGCCATGGAAAGAGAGTGAATAAATCAAATTAGTTTAATTTGCAGTAAAAGGCAGACATGATTTGCCGAAAAGGTTCAAAATATGCTTTACATGGCTTAAATATTAGTGCGTTGTTTTAAGAGGTATTACTTATGTTGTCATCGCTTTGAAGAAATTCAAAATGAGTAAAGATAGGAAAACTGTTCTAGTTATTGAGTTGTAAAGTATTGGACGAATTGTCACGTCTTAAAAACTGTTTTGATTAATGCATGTAAAATGCTAATACTTGTTTTTCTGAATCATATAAATACATTATTTTAATGTTAATCAATAAACTTATATGCTAACCTCGATAACATATTTTATATACTAATATATATGTATATATATAACGCTTAACCTTTCTTTTAATTACCGAAATATTAGTACTGTTATTATTTTACTAATGATTTATCGTTTTTATGAAAATAGATTTTATCCCTTTATCTACTGACGTTACTTATAATTACCATTAAAATAACTTCTTATAAAATTCCTTTAATACATTGATTAGTAGCAATACAGTTTAGAATGAGTTATAGATATATTACTCTATTCTGTTCCAAAAGCATTATGGGTTACACAAAACAAAAATATTTTTAAAAGGATGATATCTTTTGCCTTTGCATGTTTTCATCTTTCTTGGCGTTAGCGGGAGCGTTCAGTTCGGAAGTTTTACGATATTTCTACTGTAAGAACATATTATTTGCACATTTCCTAATTCTACAAAATACTAAGAAAAACATTTAAAATCAAAGATTTGAGTGGGGTTATAAATATTGCACAAAATATCTATAAATTCAAATTTAATTAAACCTTCTAAATCCTTCAATCTTTCTAAAATCCTTCTAAAATTTATTAAATGATTATGTAAATCTTCTAATGTAGTTTAAATAATTCACGAAAAATGCTTTAGAAGATAAAATTTTCATGAATTCATGATTCAGCACTTAAAGGGTTAATCGGAATATAAAACGTTTGTTGAAAACGTAGGGGAGACCGGGGCTAGTTGGCTACGGGGGTAAGTAATATCACAAATCGCCTGTTTGTGGATAGATTGCGCATCCACCCACAGTAGAGTACCTTTCTTATTGCTTTTTACAATCTTCAGTGTAGTTTTGCATCGTTACCTACATGCAGTGGACATTTATTACGATTTTTCTGTTTTTTGCACTCATGAGTAATTTTTTGTTGCTTCATTCTTTTTCTAATTTCTAATACTTACCTTAATAATTGCGATTTAACTTGTACAGTTTTTTTCTTAGTGTATGATTAACTGTACCTACCCCATATTTGATTTACTTGGATTATTTATGATTAGAGAATTACGTGTCCCTTTTGTGAAGAAATGTATTATGGGGCAAGTAGGCGCATTGAACACGGGACAAGTTGGCTCGGTGTTTGGTGCGCACTGGTAGCTTGAAAATCAGCAAATAACGAGAAAAGTGGTTGAAATACAAGATTTTGGGCACACGTGGCTTGCCCAAACGGAGACACTCAATTTTTTATTTGTGGCGACTGTAACACTGATGATGATATAGAGTAGGAAAAAAGTTACTCAATGTTAACGTTTTATTCATTATTTTTATATCTGTATAATTTAGAATTTATATTGTACGGGTATAACGCCTTAGTCTAAACTTACTGGTAATATTGAAATTCATTTCGCTTAACTGCGTGTCTCATTTGAGCTTCATTTACATTTTTATAAAACGTGTGCCATCTTACCCCATAGGTATAGGCAACTTGCCCCGTGACGGGGTAGGTTGGCGCACAATTTTTCTTTTACTTTAGGCTTCCGCTAAACATAAACTACAAAAGCTACACACTCAAAACTCCGAGTATTTATAGCCAAATGTCAGTTCTTTAAAAGTGCAGTTAAAGTTTTTTAAAAAACTTAAATAAAAAATGTATAAAAATCAAAAACTAAAAACTGCACCTACTAGCCCCGGTCTCCCCTATATTTAACGTAGAACGGAAACGTACAAATGTTGCCTTTTTTAAAACTGGAATGTGTTTCGTTTCAATGCTAGGAAGTTTATTTTATCATTTTCTCTTTTAATGTAAGTTTTCAAAATTGTTATATTTCTATATAACAATTTTGAAAACTTCATTCTGAGAATTCATATGCACGTTTTTTTGCCGCGATACCATCCATATTAAAACTTATGTCCATGCGACACAATGAGAAAGAGACACAGTTTCTTGCTGCGAACTGTTACAGTTTTCTTGTGCATTCCGAAATATGACTGCAAAATGGTCTTCGGACAAACGGTTTTCCATTCATTCATTCTAAACGAGTTTTTATTTTTTTTTTACCGCTGAAAAGTACACTTCTCCACTATTTATTTGATTTTTCTAAGTCTTTGTAATCTGGTAGAATATAGAAAAATGCATACGCTTTCCGATGTGCATTTCATTTAAAAAGAGCAACTTTCTTGATAACGAATATAATTCTTACTCAAAATCATAATTGTGCACAGTATTAGTCGGATATTTACATGAAGAGATATTGCAACTTAAAGTCAATTCTTGGACGAAAAGGGTATGTCTTAATTTTCAGAGAAGGATTTTTTTCTGATCGAAGTTATTTTGGTACATGTTTCTCTACTGTGACTCTTTCACATTTCGTTCTGTAAAAACTTTCTTTGAGGAAAAGTTTATTTAGCTGGTAATTTTTCTAACTCAAAATGAGTTCTAGAGTATCTTTAAAAGAGTTTGTAATTCAGTTCTTTTTCAGTGTTATCCTTTCTACATAAGTGGCATAAACGTTTTGCAGTTAAATTTACCTGAAATGACTTTAGAATAAACAATAATAATTTTTAGAAATTATCACTGAAAAAAACATAGACTTTTTTCATATTTACTTCCGTAAAAAGTTTCTTTGAGGAACAGTTTATTTATCTACTAATTCTTCTAATTCAAAAATGCATTCTAGAGTATATTTAAAAGAGTTTGTAATTCCATTCTATTGCAGCGTTATCCTTGCTACATAAGTGGCATAAACTTTTTGCAGTTAAATTTACCTGAAATGACTTTAGAATAAATAATAATAATTTTTAGAAATTACCACTGAAAAAACATACACTTTTTTCCTATTTACTTCTGCAAAAACTTTCTTTGAGGAAGAGTTTTTTATCTGGTAATTTTTCTAATTTAAAATGCATTGTAGAGTACCATAAAAAGAGTTTGTAATTCCGTTCTATTGAAATGTTATCTTTTCTACGAAAATGGCATAAACATTTTGCAGTTAAATTTACCTGGAATGATTTAGAATAAATAACGATAATTTTTAGAAATTACCACTAAAAAAAAAAAAAAAACATGTACTTTTTTATATTTAATTATGTAAAAACTTTCTTTGAGGAACAGTTTATTTATCTGTTTTTTTTTTTCTAATTCAAAATGAATTATAGAGTATCTTTAAACGAGTTTGTAATTCCGTTTTATTGCTACGTTATCCTTTCTAAATAAGTGGCATAAACTTTTTGCAGTTAAATTTACCTGGAAAGGGAGAGTTTAGAATAAATAATAATATTTTTTAATAATTATCACTGAAAAAACATGGTTACTTTATTCATTTAATTTTTCTTTATCAATTGCATTCATAGGACAAAAATTTAAGTTAAATAGGGAACAATTAATGAATTTTTATTTCCATATCAAGACAATATTATTTAAACATTTAAAAAGCATACATGCAAATTTTCTATTTTGATTTTTTCTTCAATTGCATTAATAGTTCAAAGACTGATTCAAAATTAATTTCGTATGTAATTAAATATTCGAAACTAGTCGATTTTAATTTTCTTATGCGTAACATTTATGAACTAAAAAGTTTAAATTGTTTTCTTTGCTGCAAACCATTCTGAAATTATTACCCGATCGTTTTATTTTTTCTAACTGTTGTTCCACTTAATTAAATCTGGATTAATTCTCCTTGATTTTTTAAGTGGTAGAATATTAGTTATTGAACTGAGCATGGGATGAAATATTTATATTTTATGAATTTTTTCATTTATTTTGTGAAGTAATATAATATGTAATTTTAATTTTTTTATACAGTATTATCAATATAAAGGAATGAATTCTTAGGATTTGAGTAGCAGATATATTATCCCCTAATCTTTTCCCTCTTTAGCTTTAAAAAACTTATATTAATTATTCGCAGTAGTTTTATATAATGTATTATTTAAAATGCATAAAGTCAATTCATTTTCAATCACAATGACAAATATTTGTCTCATATTTGTAAATATTGCCATATCATTGAAATAGGCTTAATTCGCACACCAATATTATAAAAATATTTCACATAAATAAAAATATTTCAAATAAAATATCAATAGGATCGCAATATGTAAAATACAGTAAAAATTTTTATTTAGTGCACTCCCTCACAAAAAAAAAAAAAAAAAAAAAAAAAAAAAAAAAAAAAAAACATTACATTATTAAAATATTCAGCTAATGTTTATTTGGTATATGGAAATTCAAAATTCACAGGATAATCTAGAGTATTTTTAAAACATGATAGTTTATAATTCCGTTGTATTGCAACGTTATCCTATTTACATAAGTGATATAAAGCTTTTGCAGTTAAATTTACGTGGAAAGAGTTTACAATAAATAATAATAATTTTTAGAATTTATCATTGAAAAAAATCATGATCACTTTATTCCTTTTATTATTATTTTTTTAATTGTCAATAGCATTTTAGGACAAAAGTTTCAGTTGCTCCTTATTGAACTTAAACTTTTGTCCTAAAATGCTATTGACAATAATAATAATAATAATAATAATAATAATAATAAAACATGATGAATTTTTATTGATAAACTCTATATTAAGAAAACGTTATTTAAATATTTAGAAAGTATTTATGCAAATATTTTATTTTGATTTCTTTTTCAATCTCATTAATAGCTCAATGACTGATTCAAAATTAATTTCGTATCTAATTAAACATTCGAAACTAATCGGTTTTAATTTTCTTATGCGTAACATTGATAAGCTAAAAAATTCAAATTATTTTATTTACTGCAAGCCATTCTGATATTATTACCCGATGGTTTTCTTTTATTTTATTGTTGTTCCACTTAATTAAATCTGGATTAATTCTTCTTGCTTTTTCAAGAGGCGGAATATTAGTTCTTGAGCTGAACGTGGGATGAAAGATTTATATTTCATGAATCTTTTCATTAATTTTGCGAAGTAATTCAATATCTAATTTTATTTTTTTAATGTGGTATTATCAATATAAAGGAATCCTTAGGATTTGAGTAGCAGATACATTATCCATTGAACTTTTATCTCCTTAACTTTTACAAACTTATATGTTATTTGTAGTAGTTTTATATAATGTTTAATTTAAAATGTATATAGTCAATTCATTGTCAAACACATTGACAAATATTTGTCTCATATTTGCAAATATTGCCGTATTATTGAAATGCGCTTAATTCGTACACCAATATTTTCTAATATTGGTGTGCAAAAAAAAAAAAAATACATTATTAAAATGTTTAGCCAATGTTTATTTGGTATATGGAAATAAAAAAAATCACTGGAGAATCTAGAGTATCATTAAAATATTATAGTTTGTAATTCCGTTTTATTGGAATGTTACCCTTTCCACATAAGTGGCACAAACATTTTGCAGTGAAATTTACGTAGAAAACGTTTACAATAAATAATAATATTTTTCAGAAATTATCATTGAAAAAACATGGCCACTTTATTCTTTTTAATTTTTTTGCTTATCAATAGCATTTTTAGGACAAAATTTTAAGTTAAATAAGGAGCACATAATGAATTTTTATTGATAAATCCCACACCAAGTCAATCTTATTTAAATATTATAAAGTGTGCATGCATATATTTTATTTTGAGCTCTTTTTCAAGCACATTAATAGCTCAAAAATTCATTCAAAATTAATTTCGTATCTAATTAAACATTCGAAACTAATAGGTTTAAATTTTCTTATGCGTAACATTCATGAGCTAAAAAGTTCAAATCGTATTCTTTACTGCAAGCCATTCTTACATTATTGACCGATGATTTTCTTTTCTTTTTCAATTGTTGTTCCGCTTAATTAAATCTGGATTAATTCTTCATGCTTTTTCAAACGACAGAATATTAGCTCTTGAGAATGAAAGTTTATATTTTATGAATATTTTCATTAATTTAGTGGAATAATTTAATATTTGCTTTTTTTTTTTTTGTATTATCGATATAAAGGAATTTTTAGGATCTGGCTAGCAGATATATTATAACTTGAACTTTTTTCTCGTTACATTTTACAAAATTATATGTTCATTATTTGTAGTAGTTTTATATAATGCATTATTTAAAATGTATTATAGTAAATTCATTAACCAGCATGTCATCAAATATTAATGGCATATTGGCAAATATTGGCGTATCATATACAAAAGTTCAATTCATATCCCAATATTAGAAAAATATTTTAGTTAAGTAAAATTATTTCAAATAAATACCATTATGATTGCCACATTTAAAAACTAGAGTAAACACACCCCTTCCCCCCAAAAATACATTATGGAAATATTGAGTTAATGGTTATTTGATATAGGGAAATTGAAAATTCACAGGACCAGCTCAAGTTTAGTTAACTTAAAATAATATGTAAGTTATTTTAACAATACACATTTAATTTAATTTCCAAAATTTTATCACAAATGACAATAGTTTGGTTATTTACAATATTAAGATGTATAAACCTTCATTTAGATTTGTTTGTATATGTGTATATTATATTCTGTAAGCTATTGTTTTCGGGCACAAAAAGACCACTGGGATGGGCCACGTGTTTGAGAAAATTCGATTAGTGGGTCATTATGAGTCAGGGTTAAGCTAATTACACCTAAAAACGGCTCAAGACATTTTCACATTTTTTTTTTTAATATACGGCCGTTTCTGGTCATGAGATGACGTTTGGGCTAAGTCACATGTTCGAGAAAATTCAATTAATGGGTCATTTTGGGTCACAATGGGCCAGAGTCAAGCTAATTGAATCTAAAAACATGCTCAAAACATTTTGACCAAATTTTATATTATGCCATTTCTGGGCAAGAGAAGAGAATTGGGGTAAGTCACATGTTCGAGAAAATTCGATTAGTGGGTCATTTTGGGTCACAATGGGTCAGGGTCCAGCTAATTTTATCTAAAAAACGGCTTAAACGATTTTGACTAAATTTTATATTCTATCATTTTCGGGCTCGAGAAGACCATTGGGGTAGGTCGCATGTTCAGGGAAATTCGATTAGTGGGTCATTTTGGCTCACAATGGGTCAGGGTCAAGCTAATTGTATTTAAAAAGCGCTTAAAAACATTTTGAAAACATTTTGTATAATACCGTTTCCGAGCATGATAAGACCATTGGGCAGGGTCGCATGTACGAGAAAATTCAATGAATGGGTCATTTTGGGTCCTAATGGATCAGGATCTAGCTAACTTTATCTAAAAAACGGCTCAAAAGATTTTGACAAAACTGTGTACTACACCGTTTCTGGACAATGTAAAACCAGCGGGCTGGGTCGCATGCTCAAGAAAATTCTATTAGTGGGTCATTTTGGTGATAATGGGTCGGGGTCAAGCTAACGGCATCCATCTCAAAAATGTTCAAACAATTTTGACTTTTTTTTTTTTTTTTGTTATACCGTTTCATAGAACAAAAATACCATTGAAGTAACTCACACTTTCGATAAAATTCGGTTAGTAGTTTTTTGAATCAACGTGGGTCAAGCTTATTTTATCTAGAATATGACTAACTATTTTCACTAAATTTTGTATTCCATCGTTTTCAGGCTCGAGAAGAGCATTGTATTAGGTCGCATGTTCGAAAAAATTCGATTAGTGCGTCATTTTGGGTCACTATGTCTCAGGGTCAAGCTAATTGTATCTAAAACAGCAAGAATGATTTAGTGGGAATAATATATCTAGATAAACACAAAGCTCATTTTGACCGAGCTTAGCTCGGTCATTCCTGCTAGTTACTTTGATTGAAAATCTACAAACGGCGCCTTTTTTATTTAAACCAATCCGAAAGTAATTGATATTTATATTCTGATTCGTAACATTGTGCTGATGAGTTAAGAAGAATTCAAATGGTTTTCTTTGTTGTGGACCATTCGGTTATTATTCTCGGATGTGGTTTTTTTTCGGATTCATTGTTGTCCGCTCAATTAATTCTAAATTATTTATCGTGAGTTTACTAGTCATAAGATATTCATTCTTGGACTGAACATGAGATGAAGGAATAAGGTTTTATAAATATGTTTAGTTATTTTGAAAATTAATGTCTGCTTATTTACTTTTATGCCACGTTGTAAAAGAAGACTGTTTAGTAGGGTGGGTCGAAAAAACCGAAATATTTATAATCGAAACGTAATATTGCGGAAAAGTTGCCTTTTGTAAAAAAGATAAAATATGTAAAATATTACACCGATTGGTTATTATCTTTTACCGCCGCAAGGGGTCCAAATTTCGAAAAAATCGCATAAAACATACTTTTAGCAATTTGTTTTTAATTATCCAAACATACTTATTCAATTTCTAATAGAACGCAATAGCCACGCCAAGATATTAGTAATGTAACATTAACATTTCATTTTTGTGACATCGTTGCTTTTACCACCACAACAGGGCCAAAATCTCTAAAAAATGTTAAAAATTAAAGTTTTTCATTTTTTCAATTTACATAACTTTTGTAATGTTTTCAGATTTTTTACATTTCTAATAGGCTGGGAAAGGCATTTTATGTTGTTAATTTCATGCACATTGTTAACCATGATCACTGTAATTCTATTAAAAAAAAAAAAAATTGCTCAATGATAGAAACACCTGCAGCTGCCTGCACGTAAAATTAATTTCTCGCTGATAGAGGACCACGTTTCACTTTGTTCGTTTTTTCTTGTAATGTACTCCTTTTACTCTATACTTTGATGACCCTAAAGATAGAAATATCTGCCAGGTTAAAGAGGTGGCAAAGTTTCATCTTTGCGAAGTCAAGGAGGAACATATCTCTTTGTACTAGAACCAGGTCTGAATTATTTTCGTCATTTGACCCCATCGTCTGGCAAGGCGACTTCTATATGCAATGACATTATAGATTTTTTGAAGAAAAATTAAATCCCGACTGGAATAATAATTTCAGTTGAATTTCGTGGAACTGTCTTCAAAACAGGATGCAGAGGTGGTGTTATAGTAGGATTAGTTGAGAACAACTTTTAAAAAACCACTTTATTGGCTTCCTTGATCTCACTTTAATGAGCTTCCACTGAGACATCTTTTCAAACATCTTGATGACAAAAAACAGGTTCTCTATCATATTGTGGCCCAGTTGGTTGATCTCTTGCGATTTGCGAATTATTACCAATTGCAAAATTTAAGATAATTTAATCTGATCACATAGCTGTTGATAAAGATGATTTGTCAACTGACCAGAAGTATATGTCTGAAATATTGCAAGCTCTTTCAACACGCGTGTATACAATTGACCTTTTTTGCTGAGTCCCTGGTCAAATATTTCACGCAAGCTGGATCATTACTGCTATTCGAATTTTGAGACTCTACGTTGGAACAAAGAAACCCTCTTCCTAACTTGTCATACTCTTTGAGTACATCCTGAAAATGTACTGCATCAGTTGGTTCACAATTAAAATGAATCACTCATGTTTTCCAGAATCTGTGCACTATAGTTAGTAACTTACGTTACTTGACAGATAATCTACGAAAGATTATAGTTCCTGTATTTTCACGAAATGACTATTTCGCAAATCATACAAATAGCTTCTTTGGAATGATAGCATATGAAGAGGAGAACATCAGGGCCCCAGCCATGAAGAAAATTGCAAAAGCACGAAATTCTGTGGACTAGAATAGTGCCATCCGTCACTTTATCATAGCTGACTTCAACACTGAAGCTTAAAATTGTATGGCTGTAGTCTACTGATAAAACTGAAAACTAACGGAACCACCTGTTATGGTTTCTTTATTGACTAAAAACGCTGGTGAGTTTAAAATGTTCGATTAAAGATACCAGCTATTATAACTTTCCTTGTCCCACTCAATCACTAGAAAGATGCGTGAAATTATTCATTGAAGCACTGATAAAGTTTATTTACTAGAACAGAGGGAGGATCACATCTGATCAGTTTTGGCCTCTCAAGAAATAATGGCTTCATCTGAAAGCAAGTTATATTATAAAATTCATTTACATTAAATTCTTCTTCATTTTAAGTTTATTTAATTCATTTCGGTTAAACATCTCTATATTTTAATTAATAAAATACTAAAACATTTTGCTCATTTTATATAATTTTTGTGGCATGAATTGGCTGTTATGAAGTAAAACATCAGTAGATGAAGCGATCGTCAAGAAAAATGAATGATTAACTTTATTTTCAAGTCTATTACAAATAGTTGTAAAAAATTATGATATATTAATAGATATAAAGTAAAATTATTTATTTCTAGACATATTATAGAAATTAGAAAATTTAGAAAAAAAATGAAAAATTGAAATTTTTGAAACTTTTACAAAAAATATGGTCTTTTTGCGGCAAATAAAGATATGATTTCATCATAATGAACATTTACCGGGACATTTCTCATATCTTCATGTAGCTATTGCGTTCTATTAAAAATTGTATTAGTATGTTTGGATAATTTAAAAAAATGATAAAAAAAACATGTTTTTTGCGATTTTTTGAAACTTTGGCCCCCTTGCGGCGGTAAAAGATATTAACCGATCGATTTAATATTTTAGATATTTTAGATATTTATTCTCTATTACAAAAAGCAACTTTTCATTTTTATTCCTTGTCAATTAAATTTTTAGGACAAGATTTTAAATTAAATCAGGAGCACATAATAAATCTTTATTGATAAACCCCATATCAAGACAATGTTATTTATACATTTAGAAAGTATGCATGGATTTTTTTTATTTCTTTTTCAATCACATTAATAGCTTAAAGATTCATTCAAAATTAATTTCGTATCTAATTAAACATTCGAAATTAATCGGTTTTGAGTTTCTTATGCGTAACATCGATGAGCTAAAAAGTTCAAATTGTTTTCTTTACTGCAAGCCATTCTGATATTATTACCCCATGGTTTTCTTTTCTTTTTTAATTGTTGTTCAGCTTAATTAAATCTGGATTAATTCTTCTTGCCTTTTCAAGAGGCAGAGTATTAGTTATTGAAAAGAACGTGGGATTAAAGATTTATATTTTATGAATCTTTTCATTAATTTGGGAATTAATGACACATGTGATTTTATTATTTTATGAGGTATTATCGATATAAAGGAATTCTCAGGATTTATGTAACAGATATATTATTCTCTGATATTTGTCTTCTTAAATTTTACAAAGTTATATGTTTATTATTTTTAGTATTTTTATATAATGTATTATTTAAAATGTAGTATACTAAAGTCGTTGCCAATCCTATCGACAAATGTGCTTGTTGTTCCGCTTAATTCAATATGGATTAATTCTTCTTGCTTTGTCAAGAGATAGATTATTAGTTCCTGAACTAAACGTGGGATGAAAGATTTATATTTTATGAATATTTTCATTAATTTTGTGAATTAATTGCATATCTGATTTTATTATTTTATGTGGTATTATCGATATAAAGGAATTCTCAGGATTTATGTAACAGAAATATTGTCTCTGATATTTTGTCTTCTTAAATTTTACAACTTACATGTTAATTATTTTTAGTATTTTTATATAATATATTGTTTAAAATGTAATATATAGTCATATCGTTGCCAATCCTATCGACAAATATTTGTCTCATATTGGCAAATAATGGCGTATCACTTAAAAATCCGTAATTCATATACACCAATATTAGAAAATTATTTCTGTTAAATACAAATATTGCAAATAAAATACGAGTACGATCACAATATCTAAAACATAGATTAAAAATTTTTATTTAGCCGACTCCTCGCAAAATATCATTACATTATGGAAATACTGAACTAATGTTTATTTGGTAGATTTAAATTTAAAATTCACTGCAGAAGCTCAAGTTTAGTTTATCTTTAAAAAAAGTATGTAAATTATTTTAACAATACCCATTTAATTTAATTTCAAAAAACCTATCTCAAACGACAATAGATAGATTATTTACAATATTAAGAAATACAAACCTTTATTTAGATTTCTTTGAATATTATTCTGATTGTTCAAAGAATCACCTAAGTTTGGGAAACGACACATTTTTTGGTTAAACAAACCTATTTGCAACTAATTTATACTTATATTCTGATTCATAACGTTGTATTGATGAGTTAAAAAAGTTCAAATGGCTTTCTTTGTTATTAGCCATTCGGTTATTATACACGGAAGTGTTTTTTATTTGTTTGTCTTGTTTCATTGTTGTCCGCCTAATTAATTCTAAATTATTTCTCGTGATTTTACTAGCCATACATAGCACAATCATTCTTGGGCTGAACCTGAGATGAAAGAATTGCATTCTATAAATATATTTATTTAGTTTGAAAATTAATTTAATGTCTGCTGATCAACTTTTATGCCGTATTGTAAAAAAAGACTGTTCAGGTTTTATGTCAAACAAATATTACCCTTTGATTTATACTCTGTATATATTTCAAAGCTATGATCCGAATAACTGTTAATATTGAGCTGAAAATTATTGATTATATTTAATATGATATTAAGAAGAGAAACATTTTCTTACTTTTGAAAAAGAGTCCGAAATACATTTAGAATAATTTTTCGTTTAAAATAGATTTAAAATGCACTCATAAGAACAAATAATTCTGAATTTTTAAAAATCTCATATTTATTATAACTTTACAAAGCGATCCTAATATAAAGTTTACAAGTATTACAAAAAATTATTAAAACCCTACATCTTGCAGTGATGCACACATGTATGAATTAAAATTTTAACAGTAATTAGCATTGTACTTAAAGGGTTTTAACCCAAATATTTATGATGTATTTAAATTTATGTAGCATCATTTTACCTGAATACACCAGTATTGAATTTCTAAAAATATTTTGTAATGTCACATACATTTCCAAAAAAAAAAAACAATTAGCGCAGAGCACAGTTGAGAATTATTAAATAGTTTTTTGCAATAATTTAAACTGTGGACAAGTTACTGCAATGAAATAAGCAAATAAATATTTTCCGTCATGATTTTGTTTAGATCCATAATGCAGATTTTTTTTTTTTTTTGAGAAAATATTCTCCCCTGGAGATCAGGGGGGGGGGGGGAATTTCAAAGGCGGAATTTCTAACAGAATGTTCAAAAAGTAAAGGACTCTGTTATCTATTACTATATTTCACAAGCAATGTTGAGCTTGATCTGAGATTTTTATGTCATACAGAAATAAAGATATGCACGTATCACTAAGAAGAGCTTTTTAATACAACATCATATGAGATTGCGATGCATCCGTTAGTTAACAAAATTAAATTACTTGTATATATTACAAATATTCGTCACATTTTTAAAGATATTGAAGTACATTTAGAATGAATGTGACTGATATCATAATAGTATTGAAATATCCATATAAAGGAGAGATTACACTTTATAATCTCATAAAGTAGGCGTTTAAAAAAATCTCAAAGAACGATAAATAAAGCGAAAATTAAAAAAAGAAATAAATATCTATATTTTTGTATAGCTTGACGTCATCTGACACACAAAAAAGCCATTTAACTATGTTGTACCATCATATTTTCATTTAAATTCACCAACAGAACTGCTTTGAAATTCGACATAAGACTTGAATTTTTATTTTTTAAATTTACAGCGTTGGAATAAAATAACAGTTAATTTCTTAACATTAAATAAGTTTATGTCCCCGAAAAACAGTTATGTTTCATTACTGGCAGGTTTTGATTATGGGTTTATCAGTCTGGAGGAAAATAACAGTTAATTTCTTAATATTAGATAAGTTTATCTTCCCGAAGAACGGTTATCTTTAATTCCTGACAGGTTTTTATTATAAGCTGATCTGTCTGGAAAAAAATAACAGTTAATTTCTTAACATTAAATAAGTTTATCTCTCGAAAAAACGTTTTTTTTTTTCATTACTAACAGGTTTTGATTATAGGTTGATTGGTCTGAAAAAAAAAGGAAATTTTTTAACATTAAATAAGTTTATCTCCCCGAAAAATAGTTATCTTTCATATAGGTTGATCCATCTGGGGGAAAAAACAGTTAATTTCTTAACATTAAATAAGTCTATCTCACCCGAAAAACTGTTATTTTACATTCCTGACAAATTTTGATTATAGGTTGATCGATCTGGAACACAGCAACAACAACAACAAAAAAAAAACAGTTAATTTTTTAATATTAAATAAGTTTATCTCTCCGAAAAACAGTTATATCTAATTCCTTACAACTTTTGATTATGGGTTGATCGGTCTGGAATAAAACAAAAAAAAAACAGTTAATTTCTTAACATTAAATAAGTTTATCTCCCCGAAAAACAGTTATCTTTCATATACGTTGATCCAACTGGGTGAAAAAATAGTTAATTTATTAACATTAAATAAGTTTATCTCTCCGAAAAACGGTTATTTTTCATTCCTGTCAGGTTTTGATTATAGGTTAATCGGTCTGAAAAAAAAATAACAGTTAATTTCTTAACATTAAATGAGTATATCTCTCGCAAAAACAGTTTTCTTTGGTTACTCACAGGTTTTGATTATAGGTTGATCTGTCTGAAAAAAATCCCAGTTAATTTCTCAACATTACATAAGTTTATCTCACCGAAAAACAGTTAACTTTCTTATAGGTTGATCCGTTTGGGGGGTAAAAACAGTTAATTTCTTAACATTAAATAAGTTTATCTCTCCAGAAAAATGGTTATCTTTCATACCTGACAAGTTTTGGTTATAGGTTGATTGGTCTGAAAAAAATTAACTGTTAATTTCTTAATATTAAATAAGTTTATCTCCCAGAAAAACAGTTATTTTGCATTCCTGACAGTTTTTGTTTATAGGTTGATCGGTCTTGGAAAAAAAAATAACATTTAATTTCTTAACATTAAAAAGTTTATCTCCCAGAAAAACGGTTATCTTTCATAAGTGACTGATTTTGATTAATATATCGTTAAATAAGTTCATCTACCTAAAAACGGTTATTTTTCATTCCTGTCAGGTTTTGATTATAGGTTGATAGGTCTGAAAAAAATAACAGTTAATTTCTTAACACTAAATACGTTTATCTCCCGAAAAAACGGTTAACTTTCATTACTGGCAGGTTTTGATTATAGGTTGATTGGTCTGAAAAAAAAACCCCGTTAATTTCATAACATTAAATAAGTATATCTCACCGAAAAAACGGTTATCGTTCATTATTGACTGGTTTTGATTATAGGTTCATCGGTCTGGAAAAAAAATAACAGTTAATTTCTTAACATTAAATAAGTTTTTCTCTCGAAAAAACGGTTATCTTTCATTACTGACAACTTTTGATTATAGGTTGATTGGTCTGAAAAAAAAAAAACAGTTAATTTCTTAACATTAAATAAGTTAATCTCCCCGAAAAACAGTTAACTTTCATGTAGATTGATCCGTCTGGGGGAAAAACAGTTAATTCCTTAACGTTAAATAAGTTTATCTCTCCCGAAAAATGGTTATCTTTAATTTCTGACAGGTTTTGATTATATGTTGATAGGTCTAAAAAAATAACAGTTAATTTCTTAACATAAAATAAGTTTATCTTCCAGAAAAACGGTTATCTTTCATTCCTGACAAGTTTTGATTATAGGTTAATCGGTCTGAAAAAAATAACAGTTAATTCCTTAGCATTAAATAAGGTAATCTACAAGAAAAACGGTTATCTTTCATTCCTGACAAGTTTTGATTATAGGTTGATTGGTCTGAAAAAAAAAAAAAAAACAGTTAATTTCTTAACATTAAATAAGTTTATCTTCCAGAAAAACAGTTAACTTTCATATAGGTTGATATGTCTGGGGGAAAAACAGTTAATTTTTTAACGTTAAATAAGTTTATCTCTCCCGAAAAATGGTTATCTTTAATTTCTGACAGGTTTTGATTATATGTTGATAGGTCTAAAAAAAATAACAGTTAATTTCTTAACATAAAATAAGTTTATCTTCCAGAAAAACGGTTATCTTTCATTCCTGATAAGTTTTGATTATAGGTTAATCGGTTTGAAAAAATATAACAGTTAATTCCTTAGCATTAAATAAGTTAATGTACAAGAAAAACGGTTATCTTTCATTCCTGACAAGTTTTGATTATAGGTTGATTGGTTTGAAAAAAATGCCAGTTAATTTCTTAACATTAAATAAGTTTATCTTCCCGAAAAACAGTTAACTTTCATATAGGCTGATATGTCTGGGGGAAAAACAGTTAATTTCTTAACGTTAAATAAGTTTATCTCTCCCGAAAAACGGTTATTTTTCATTCCTGACAGGTTTTGATTATAGGTTGATCGATCTGAAAAAAAAAAAGTCCTTCCGGCCAGTGCCGGGAGGAAGAGGTAGCTTTCATAATCCTTATTTAAAAAAAGCCAACTTATATCATGAAAACACGAAGCTCCATTTAGTGGAAACCGAATATAGGAGATTCAATACTAATTTTTATCAATATAATGAATGAGAATTTCGCGAAATTAGTCAGCTTTATCCAAGCTGCTTTTCTTTAAAGTAACTTATATTTGGCTGCCAAATTCGGCAATTTCTTAAAGTGCCTATCATTTTAAGACAACATGGTGGATGAGGCTAAGCAGTGAACTTGGTTGAGACCTTAGTAATTGCTGTGCACATGCTCACTCACATCGGAATCTGTTAATATATACGAGTGCTGTCGCATGCAAAAAATAAGATTTTTCAAAATGTCACCCACAATAGAAATTGAAACTGCTATATCTGAGCCATTTTTTAAGGTAAAGACAAACAAAAAATGCTCCTGAATCCTTATATCAAGATCAAATACTTAAGAAAGAAACCTTTTTCAATTTCTAATTTTTTTGCACCTCACTTTAAATATATATATATATTTTAATTTAATGGCCGCCATTTTGAAACAAGATGGCTGATGAATCTGGCCAGCGAACTTGGTCGAGGTGTTGATGTATACTATCCACATGCCTTCTTACATCGAAATAGGAGAATACGTGTGTTATCGCGTGCAAATACAAGATCGTTTCAAAATGTTAGCCATGCTAGAAATTCAAAGTGCAATAAATCAACCATTTTTTAAGATATCAACAAAAGAACAAATTTTCAGAAACAAAAACTGCTCCGGAATTTTTGTATCAAGGCCAAACACATAAAAAAAATCTTTTTCATTTTCCAATTTTTTAATACCTCATTTTGAATTTTAAA
The DNA here is from genome assembly GCA_963932465.1 of Maratus speciosus. Classification (NCBI taxonomy): domain Eukaryota; kingdom Metazoa; phylum Arthropoda; class Arachnida; order Araneae; family Salticidae; genus Maratus; species Maratus speciosus. Next base: position 295,931,381 of record OZ010791.1, read on the forward strand.
TTTAATTTTTTTTAAATGGCAACCCTTTTGAAACAAGATGGCGAATGAAGCTGGCCAGCGAACTCGGTCGAGACATTGGTATGTACTATGTACAGACCAAGTTACATCCAAATAGGTTCATAAATACGCCTGTTATCGCGTGACAAAAATCAGGTCGTTTTAAAATGTCAGCCACAAGAGAAATTCAAAATGCTATTACTCAGCCATTTTTTTTTAGATATAGACGAAAGAAAAACTGTTCCGGAATCTTTGTATTAAGGTCAAACACATACAAGAAAAAATCTTTTTCATTTTCCAATTTTTTGGTATCTCGTTTAAATTTTTTTATTTTTTAATTTTTTTAAATGGCCGCCATTTTGAAACAAGATGGCGGATGAAGCTGGCCAACGAACTCGGTCGAGATATTTGTATGTACTATGTAAACACCAAGGTACATCCAAGTCGGTTCATAAATACGCCTGTTATTACGTGAGAAAAATCAGGACGTTTCAAAATGTCAGCCACGCTAGAAATTCAAAATGCTATAACTCAGCCATTTCTTAAGATATAGACGAAACAAAAACTGCTCCCGAATCTTTTTATCAAGGTCAAACACATAAGAAGAAAATATTTTTTCAATTTTCAATTTTTGGTACCACATTTCAAATTTAAATTTTTCTTAAAAATTTAAATGGCCGCCATTTTTAAACAAGATGGCGGGTGAAGCTGGCCAACGAACCCGGTCGAGACATTGGTATGTACTATGTATAAACGAAGTTACATCCAAATCGGTTCATAAATACGCCTGTTATTACGTGAGAAAAATCAGGACGTTTCAAAATGTCAGCCACGCTAGAAATTCAAAATGCTATAACTCAGCCATTTTTTAAGATATAGACGAAACAAAAACTGCTCCGAAATCTTTGTATAAAGGTCAAATACACAAGAAAAGAATACTTTTCCATTTTCAATTTTTTGGTACCACATTTCAAATTTTAAATTTTTAAAAAAATTTTAAATGGCCGCCATTTTGAAACAAAATGGCGGATGAAGCTGGCCTACGAACTCTGTCGAGAGATTTTTATGTACTATGTACACACCGAATTACATCCAAATCTGTTCATAAATACGCCTTTTATCGCGTGACAAAATTCAGGACGTTTCAAAATGTCAGCCACGCTAGAAATTCAAAATGCTATAACTCAGCCATTTTTTAAGATATAGACGAAACAAAAACTGCTCCGGAATCTTTTAATAAAGGTCAAATACATAAGAAAAGAATATTTTTCCATTTTAAATTTTTTGGTACCACATTTCAAGTTTTAAATTTTTGTAAAAATTTTAAATGGCCGCCATTTTGAAACAAAACGGCGGATGAAGCTGGCCAACGAACTCGGTCGAGACATTGGTATGTACTATGTACACACCGAATTACATCGAAATCGGTTCATAATTACGGGAGTTACAGTGTGACATATGTCAGATATATATATATATATATATATATATATATATATATATGGATATATATATATATATATATATATATATATATATATATATCAATTTTGAACGGAGGGTGGTTTCGGGGTCTGGGGGTCATGATCGATGAAAATATACCAAAATTTTTTGAAATCGCTTTCCTCCGAACGGCTGCAATAGGTAGCTTTTTTGTAAAGAAAGCTACCTAATAACAGTTAATTTCTTAACATTAAATAAGTTCATCTGCCGCAAAAACGGTTATTTTTCATTCCCGACCAATGCTTTGATTATAAGTTCATCGTTTCGAATGCGCTACTGCATCGCATGATTAAAAACACGGTTTAAAAAAAAACAAAAAAAAAACAGAGCAATGTTTTTATTTATGAATACAGAGCACACAGAAGGATCCATCCAAAGAACCATAACGTCGCAAATAATTTGAATAATCCGAAATCGTTCTTGAAACATTCTACACACTTCTCAGATGCAACAAATAGAAAATAAAATGAATTTTTTTAAACTAACAAGATAGAATTTCCCTTAAGACAAAAATTTTTGTAATAATTAAATCATGTAAATATCAAGGTTCCAGAAGTATTACAGTACATTAAAAATATTTTCATGTTAAAGCAGAAACATAAGCTGTTACATTATCCAAAGAAAGAGCTAATATTTGTTCGATGGAAAGAAATTCGAAATGCAATGAAAATTCTTCTGCTTTAGCTAATTCATAGATAATAAAAACTGTATTATAAAAAAAATATCATTTTATAAATGTAAACTCGGATGTCTGTGATTTGATTATTCAGGAACTAAATATTAAAAATAATCCTTTTAAAGTTTTTTTTTTCTTTTTTTTCCTATTGATTGATCGCAAAATAATTCAAGAATAACCAATGGTCGAGTTTTTAATTAAACTTATGTGACTATTCGTTGTTTATGTTTACGTTTGTAACACTGCATTAATAGACTAAAATATTCAAATAACGTCCTTAGTTATGGGATATTCGATATTATTCTCTGATAGTTTTGTTTTCATTCAAAAAATGAGCTAATATTTGTTAGGTGGAAAGAAATTCGAAATGCTAAAAAGCTTTTGGTTTAGCTAATCCATAAATAATAGAAACTGTATTATAAAAGAATCATTTTATTAATATACACTCGGATATCCGTGATTTGATTATTCAGAAACTAAATATTAAATATAATTTTTTTATTGGATTTTCTCTTTTTATTATATTGATTAATCGCAAAATAATTCAAGAGTAGCAAATGATTGCGCTTTTAATTAAACCTTTGCGACTATTCGGTGTTCATCTTCACATTTGTAACACTGTCTTAATGAGATAAAAAAAAATCAAATACCTCCCCGAGTTATGGGCATTAGTGTATTATTCTCCGATAGTTTTGTTTTCATCCAAATAATGAGCTAATATTTGTTAGATGGAAATAAATTCGAAATTCAATGAAAAGCTTTTGGTTTGGCTGATCCATAAATAATAGAAACTGTATTATAAAAGAATCATTTCATTAATATACACTCGAATATCTGTGACTTGATTATTAAGAAACTAAATATTAAATATAATCTTTTTATTGGGTTTTTTCTTTTTTTGTTATACTGATTGATCGAAAAATAATTCAAGTGTAGCAAGTGATCGCGTTTTAATTAAACTTTCGCGACTATTCAGTATTCATATTCACATTTGCAACACTGCCTTAATGAGATAAAAAAAAATTCAAATACCTTCCTGAGTTATGGGCATTCGAATATTATTCTCTGATGGTTTTCGTTTCATCCAAATAATGAGCTAATATTTGTTCGATGGAAAGATATTCGAAATGCGATGAAAAGATTTTTTTTAGCTAGTCCATAAATAAAAGAAACAGTTATATATATATACACTCGGATATCTGTGATTTGATTATTCAGAAACTAAATATTAAATATAACTTTTTCATTGGACTTTTTGTATTCTTTAGATTGATCGCAAAATAATTAAAGAGTAGCAAATGATCGCGTTTTTAATTAAACTTTTACGATTATTCGGTGTTGTTATACACATTTGTAACATTGCATTTCAATGAGCTAAAAAATCAAATATCTTCCTGAGTTATGAGCCGTTCGGATATTATTCTCCGACGGTTTACTTTGCATCCAACCAATGAGGTAATATTTAAAGTAAAAAAAGATATTACGTCTGTTGATAATTAATTAAAAACTATTACAAAAATACAAAAAAATTAATTAAATAGTTAGAAAACACATAAAAATCATTTTAAATAAACGGTCAAGTGTGAGTATTACTCGCGCTCAAAGGTTTCCGTACAATATATATAAGAATTCAAACTGTATTATTAAAAAAATCGTTCCTACAAGAATAATAAGACATTGTAAAGAACTATACAACGTAGGGTTGGGTATAGCTGTATATACTTGAAAAGTATCAACGGGTGTACCATAAAAGTTCAAAGAGATATGAAGCCTAAATAATGTCAAATATTCTATTCCGTATAACTCTTTTTTAAATCTTATCCTAATCTGTTTACGATGAACTTTTTTCGGTACTGACAATAAAAGTAGTGCATATTCAAACTTCATTTGTTATTTCATAAAACTAAATTAAGCGTAGTAATAATGTTTTATTTTTACACTGTAGCTAAAACAACATCCTTGTTCAAAGTTTAAACTTGACATTTTGCTAAGCGCACTTCGAAAGGAGATCGCAAAAACCAACACCACCTTGGTTCGTGCCACGTTTTTCCAGTTACGTTTCTAATTAATTTTTAAATACAAGGAAGGCGTATTGAGCGATCCATTCAGTGTAAACTAGTAGCGAATACGATAGTAATTATGTGATTCATTCTTATTAAATTAGTCTGTTTTTAAGAATTTGACGTTTATTGCTTTTATAGTGCTACTGGACGTTGAATTACACAAATATATCATTAAAAGTTGTTATCTAGGCTTTAAAACCCGATAGCATATAGAATAAGCAACCCTTGTCATTATGTATGTCCAAACCGTCGTCTATTTAAAGGTTAATATCTCGGCTAATTACCGACGATTTTTTTCGCAAATCAGTATCAACAATGCTTTTATTCTTCTGTTACGATAGGTACCCCCAACTCTCTTCAACACCTTCGTTGAACGCCCGTAAATCGAAATTTGTGTGTAACGGAAAAATGCACTTTTTTCAAAAACTATGCGTAGGGTAGTCGCTATAATTTTCCTGCAAGGTTTAAAATAATGTCGACTACCTCTAATTTTTCATAATTTTAGTTTCGGTAGATTCGGAAATAGATAGGGAGGAACATATTTTTGCACTACATTTTCGACGATATCTCTTAAAATATAACACCTAAAAATAAAATAAATGTATTTTTGAGTTCAGCATTACGAAATCTTTCACACGATATACAAAGAAAAGGTTTTTTTTTTCAAGTAACTTAATGAGCCCCTCTACATTTTTCCTAAATATATTTGTGAATTTTTAATAATCTGTAAATATGTGGATCAATAGCCTTTATTACTTCCCCCAATTCGAACTTTCCACGTTCCATAGTTTACGAGTAAAATGACTGTGACAGACAGACAGACACAGGAGTGATCTTATAATGGTTCCGTTTTTACTTTTTAAGTACGGAACTCTAAAAACATTAAATGTTTTGAACTTTTTCAAAGTTTCTCTTCCGTAATGTAAATAAACACAAAATCAGGAGAAATAATATAGTTCAACTAGCAGTTGAGAGCCTGTGTTACAAACATTTAAACATGGAGATTGGTAACTGAGTCAGTTCAAAATGATATATTCTACTGGGAGGGAAATAGCTTCATTGAACGAGTATTTGGCTGTTCTTATAAACCATGCCTCCAGGCAGTGTTCTCGCTGCCGCTCGCCATTGCACCAAATTGCGACAAAATGATCCATTTGGCGAGTAGAAGAACAATCAGACTCGCCAAATTGCGAGTGCTCTATTTCTGCTCTTTCTAATAAAGTAAATAAAGTCGAGATTCTAATCCGCGTTGGTGAACGATTGATTTCGCTTTTCATATCCAATCGTACCGTGCCATCCATTTACATTGCTCCGTTTATAGAGATACTGACTTAACCACAATTCAGTTTAGCAACAGCCAGAGACAGAAAGGATTATGCTCCTGCTATTCTTCAATTGTGAGTTAATCACTATCTATGTACCGGCGCCGAGCCAGTTAAAACACAAACAAAATCACTCGCAACGAGCTCCAAATAGAGAAAAGTTTCGCTGGATTGGAATTAGCCATTTACGATGCTATTTATTAGTTGTAGGCAAAGTATCATTGGCCGGTCAAATTTTTTAGATTGGTTAAGAGTCGAAATCTCAGCATTTTTTGTGCATATTTTCACAAGGTAAATCAAAGATAGCTATTTTTTATTTTTTATTTTGAATGCTAAAAGAACGTCTAAAACATTTACACATTTAGGAGTCATTCAGAATGTATTTATTTTTAATAGTTTCCGTAGCGGATAGTCGAATTTCTATTTTATAAGCAATTACAAAAAAATAGGATGTTTTAGGACATTTGGAAAAAGGGTTACAATAAGGGGTTAAAAATACATTTTCCAGTGTTTCATCCCGAATGTATTTTGCTAAGATTTCTTTCCATTTGGCTACTGTTTTTGATTTCTTATTCGTCAAATTGCTAATGTTGGTCAAAAAAGCCAGCGAGAACCCTGTCTCCAGGAATATACGTCTTTTGAATACGTTGCAATTTGATTTCATGACCTTGGCCATCTCAAAATATGGAAAACGATCTGTTTCTATAGCGTGGACTGCAATTTTAGAATGAATTCAAATGTCTTGAATTAAAGGCATTCCTGTGATTTTTTTTAATCGTATCTACAAGGTATAACTCTCCAATATATACTGCGTGAGACTATTTACATGGGATGACGTATATTATTCCTCCCTTGGCAACTGGGGTAGTTGTATTTAAAATTACAGAGGGAGCCTTGTAAATATTTCTGTAAGATAAAATATGTAAATATAGTAAAAGATTTAAAGATGCGATTTTTCGCTAATAGGATTCTATAATATGGTATTGATGTGAATTGATTGATAGTACTGATATTTGTTAAATGCAAAGAAATTCGAAATGCAACGAAGAAGTGTTTGGTTTAGCCAATCCATAAATACTGGAAACTGTAATTAAAAAAAAAAAAAAAAAACATTTTATAAATATGAACTCAGAAATCTGTGATTTGGTTATTGAGAAACTAAATATTACATTTTTATTGGATTCTATTTTATTATTTTGATTGATCGTAAAATAATTCAAGATTAGCAAACGATCGGCCACGATTTTAATTAAAGTTTTGCGACTATTCGGTGTTCATATTCACATTTGTAATATTGCATGAATCAGCTACAAAATTCAAATACCGTCCTGAGTCATCGGCTATTTGTATATTTTTCCCGAATGGTTTTCTTTTCTTGTTTATATGTCGTCATGAGCAATTAAATATGGATTCTTTCTCTTTGCGTTTTTAACAGGATATCAATTCTTGATCTAAGTGTAAGATAATGTATTTTCTCATAATAAAAATTTGGACACGTTATTATCACAATTAAAAACAAATAGGAAATTGCACGTCAAACGTGACAAATGAAGTGCGTTCGTACTATAACTAGTTTTATAAATATTCCGATCTTGGCACAATAGCTCTGCACTCTTATGAAAAAATGCATGAATTCATTTTTTTTTACCATCTATTTATATAAAATCCAAGTCTCTGTGTGTCCCTCACTATTCCGGTAGGACCGCCTCATTGAAATGAGTAATTGTTGAAAAATATTAATGCAGGGTTACCAGAGTAGCGCCAAATGTTAGTCAACTTGGCGATAGCTAGCTAATTTGGCGAAATTCCCATTTAAAACCATTAATCTTTCATAATGGAGTATTCTGTATTTTTACACCGAAATTTAATTTAAACTCCACTCTTTTAAGATATTTTTTGAAATCTATGGGTGAGAATTTAAAGTACATCTTTACATCTTCCTCCCGATGCTACTAATAAAATAACCGCCAATAGACAACGGTGTACCGTGTGAGCTCCTAACTGTGCGATTTTAATGTGCTTTAGGTACTTTTCCAGTATAGGTGCCTTGGCGAAAAAGGAAATTTGGTAACATATTTTCCGGGAATCTATTCACTGTTTCACTTTATATACACACGCATGTTTTTCGATATTTATACGATTTATTTAACTTGAAAAAGCCGTTTCTCTAATTTTATACAGAAACAGATGTAATTTGTACATAAAAACATCAATAATATACATATAAAACAAACAAAAATGCTCATCAAATTTGTTTTCATAGCTGTTTATATGATTTGACAACAAATCTTGATATTTTTCCGTTATACGGACACCATGCCAAAATGTATGCTAATGCGTCAATTATTTCAAAATGCTAAAAGATATTTGTAATTTTATGCCAGCAGTTTAATATGAGTTTTATTTTATTGCTTTATTTTATAGCAGTTATTTGTTCACTTATTTTAAGTATATATTTGTGATTTGATGAAATAGTTCGTAAAAGTCTGGAATTTTCAAATGTTATATTTTTTAAATGCTCACTTTAGTATCGACAATGGTTTTTCTTTTATTTTTCAAATGCTTCAATTCACGATTTTGCGCCAACTATTACGCTTGGCGACAATGGTGTCCGCATAACGGAAAAGTACCCAAATCTCACTTTCTGATGCCCAAATTACACGAAGCTTTTTAAAAAAAATGCCAAAGGCCCTACAGTGGAAAAGTACCAAACTGTCTATTATTTTGCGCTATCCGTGTTATAGTTTGTACTATATGCAAGGGGAGTGGAGCGAAGAGTTTAAACATTAGATATTAAAGTTTCGGCACAGATATCATATACGCCCCATATTGGCCCGATTTTTTTCTGACGCCAATGTCATATACACAACGGGTACTTAACTGGCGCCAAAGTGTCGTAATTTTGCTTGATATGGTAATCCGGATGTTGTTGTTTATGCTGTTGATGTTTTTGCCAAATTGGCTTCGGAAAAAAAATCGCGCCAATGTATGATAACGTATATGACAACTGTGCCAAAGTTTCTATAAGGTTTCTATAAGTTTCTATAAAGCAGTATAAGCAATATAATTAAGGATAAAATAAATGCAAAATAAGACTAAAGAAGAAAGAAAAATTATGCGTTAAGCATAGAATATGAAACACTTTCCAACACATCCTGAATGCTTTAACAAAACTTCGTTATTTAGGGAAATAAGGTAAATAAGATAACGTTACTTCTTAGATATCCCGTCGACCAATTTCGCCAAATTATATAAATCGCCAAATCAATAGTAAAACATTAATAAAAATACAAATAAAACGTCGAATTAATGGTTTTATTGGCCATTATTGGCATTTAATTAATTAATTAATGGCAACCATTATTGGCAATTAATCTTACAATTTGGCGACAGTAATTTGGTCGACGGGATAACTGAGAAGTACCAAGATAACTAAGTAAACATTTTAGAAATCGCATAAAAAAATTAAAAAATTGATTTCAGCAGTTACCGTCCATAGCCAATAGTACCGTTATTACATGCCACTATTTAGCTAAAATTTAATTTAAACTACTCTTAAAACTACTGAAATCACATTTCCAGATATTATCATCCATAGACGGTTATGTATCCAATTCTTTGCATAACCATGTATATCATTTTATCTATATTCCACAAACATTTCTTAGGAAACTAAATGCAGTTCAGCGTAAAAATGCATAACTCCTTTAAACCCACCTTTAAGCAATTTACTCTCATACTCAGTAACCCTTAGGAATTCTTTTGTGTAGCCCGGCATATGAATTGTAGCATTTATACACACAGTACAGTATGCATAAATGTAGTGAAACATAAAAGCGCATATCATAATTAAAAATGCATTTTTGGCAGTCATTGCTTATGTACAATATTTCGGAGAAAAGTTTCTTGGCGAGAAAGAAGTTTTCCCACGTATTTTCTGGCAACCTATTTACTGCTTCAAACTCACAAGCAATTTTTTCCATATGTATACAATTTGGCACAGATGTCATATACTTATGTCATATACATATATATAGGCGCGATTTTTTTCCGACGCCAATTTGGCGAAAACATCAACAGCATAAACAACATTCGGGTTACCATTACAAGCAAAATAACGACACTTTTGCGCCAGTTAAGTCCCCGGTGCGTATATGACATCGGCGTCAAAAAAAAAAAAAAAAAAAAAAAAAAAATCGCGCCAATATGGGCGTATATGACATCTGTGCCGACAATTTAATATAAAAAAAGCTATTTACCCATTTTTATAAAGAAACAGAAGTAATTTTTGCACAGATGTCATATACGCATGAGAGTTGTCGTGATTTTTCTATGACGCCAATTTGGCAGAAATCTCGCTTTCGAATACCAGTTACTTATATATTTTTCAATTATTTGCTATCATTTTGAAAAGGAAATAACTATAAATAAATAAAAGTTTGAATAATAACTATAGAACAAAGCAGTTTATATAATTGAAAGATAGAAAATAAAAGTAAATAAACAATTTATTAATAAATAAAAAACAATAGCCGGGTTACCATAGCAGGCAAAATAACACCATTTTGGCGCCAGTTAGGTATCCCGCTTCATATCTGAAATCTGTGCCGTAATTTGTACATTAAAAAAATTATATATAGTATTTAGAAACGATTTTTTTATGCATATAAGTGCATATATAAACAAAGATAAAAGTTCATTAGATTTGTTTTCATAGCTGTTCATATATTTTCACAACATATCTCACTTTCTGATGCCCGAATCGCGTCAAGCTTTTTTTTTAAAAATGCGCTATAATGGAAAAGTACTTAAATAAATAATTAACAGAAATAACAAATTATACAAACTAAAACTTTTTATTTCGAGATCAAAGCACTGTTTTTAATTTCGATTAAAAATACATATATCCTTGGATAACTTCAATTGAAATTAGTTTCACAGCTTAATATCTCATTCCATAAACCTAAACAAACACAAGTGAGTCATTCATCGTGAAACGTCAAAAATATTAAATCATTGAGGCAATCATTCACAAAGTAAGTTCTCCAACAATCAATGGGCAATATTCTAATGACGTCATAGTAGGTAAAATGGTGGCGGTATCGTTTGTTTATGGTTTGTAATCACAAAGATTTAATTTTGCAATGTCTCTTAGTTACATTATTTTATTGTCATATTTATGAGCTCAGAACAAAAGGATATTTTTTTCATTATTTAGTTATTAAAGACGGAAAAAAATCATAAATGCATGATTTGAAAATTTTAAATAATTTGCTTTCTTAATACTAAAAAATAACATCGGGAAGTAACAGCGGGTTTAAGTTAAATAAGTTTAACTGTTTAATTCTGTTGTAATATTCAAAATAACTGTATTTATTAGATTTCAGTACTCAACATCAGGGCCCGATTAAACTTTGAAGTTAGAGGATGTCATTTCAGGACCTTTCTTTTGGAGAAGCTTTTCTAAATTCCATATATACATGGAAAACCTTCAGTGTTAGAAATATTGTTTCTAGGACTGACATAACACGAGAAACGGCCTGCAATTTTACACAAGTTTTTGAAAGCTACTTTACATCAGAAATTTTACTAAAAACAGGTTATTTTTTTGTTATAGAGGTCCACATTATGAGGATTATGACAAGTTGCAGCCAATTTCGCCACCGTCGTAACCAAGATCGTGAAACACACACATATAATACCATATAATACCATTTCATGAAATCGTATACGATAATGTAATAGTTTTTAACCTTACTTCAAGTGTGTTATTTATTTATTTTTAAGGCTCAACAATCTAAATTGTCCAATACATGAATTTAAAAAAATGTAAACAAAGATTGAATAGACATGACCGCAAAAAGCGCCTCAAATCTGCATAACACTTGGAACCAAACTGTCCAGATTACTGTACACAGTTTTTCATAAATGTGTTTTCTTAAAATGTGTTAATTTCATCTATCACTGCGGAACAAGCGAGAAAAGTCATATTCTTGCACATGAGTTGTATATATCTTTATATCTAAATTTCCGTCATTTTTGACGGGCTACCTTTCTAGTTATATATATAAAATTCAGTAATACGGAAGTAATATGATTCCATTTTAAATGTGACGTAATCAGCGTCGCAACCTAGAATTATTGCTTATCACGGGTTATCATTGAATTAATTAAGTATGATAGGATTTAAAAGAATGTAGAAAACTTTTATTGGTGTCTTTTTATGTTCTGATCCAATTTAATAAAATTTGAAATAACTCACCAAAATTCTGAAACAATTATATTTATTAAATTTCAAGCCAATTGGTTGGGTAGTTTTGGCGCTGTTATATGCGGACAGACGGACAGGCAGATGGACGGACCAGACGACGAATATAGGTGCGACGTATTTTGTAGTACAGCTTTCAAACTTTTTGTGTCATATCTGTTATGACATATGTAAACTTTTACTAAATATAAATATAGGGACTGGGAGACCGTATAAAAAGTTAGATTTCGTAATTTTTAAAAAATTGATTTTTTTACTTTAAATAATGCTACAACATGAATATTTACTTCATTTGAAACGTTTTTGTAATTGGAACTATAAGTCTATGACCAACGGTTGAGAAATTAAAGGTCGGCGATAGATAACATATTGCACCCTGTATATAGGATTTGAATTTTTAGATTGCATCATTTACTTCACTTATAAAGTGCGCGATCAGTGAATTAACAAACTCTCTGATATTTATTATTGCTTATCATTTGAACGCATGACATATCAAAGCTAAATTCGCGGATCACGAGCACAAGGACTTTGGAAATCAGAAAAGAAGGAGTGACTTATTTTCCTTCACTCATGCAGCATTGACAAGGAGGCCGTCAATAAAGCAATTGACTTTACTAGGTCTAATTGTAATGGTCTACAGTTATTGTATAAACTACAGTTTTTAAGTGTTAATCCTGATGTAATTTAAAAACCTAGCTATGGCGCATTGTAAAATTATCTCCACGGGATTAAACTAAAATGCATATTATTTGAGCTTTCTGAATTTATTGTAATATTTAAATAAATTAACGTATCTGACATATATATATATATATAATTATTTATTAAACATTTAATAAACAGAAAAAAATATATAAACACCAAATAAAATAAATTAAGACAGACTTGAGCACAGTTAAAAAATAAAATTTATAAAAAATATACTTAAATTTCTGGCATTCTAAAATCCTTCAATATTGGGGTTTCTTTTAAACCAATTAATAGAGTGAGTTCCTTTATTAATAAGCATAAATTTCTATATGATTTCTAAATTACCCAGTATCGTTTATATTATTCCCTGTACAGATTGCAATAGTGTTTACATTGGTGAAACACGTAGATCATTGGAAATTCGCCTAAAAGAACATGCTGGTGCTTTAAAAAATGGTAATTTGAATTCAAAAATTGTCCAGCATTCACTTCAAACAGATCACATCCCACTTATTGCGAACGCCAGTATTTTGATATCGGGTTGCAATAGCTATCACGGTAGATTACACCTTGATGGTTGGTTCACTCAATTGCGATCGCAGACTTTGAATGAAGCTCGTTCTGTCCCTAGTGAATATTGTCTGTTTTTTAAAATAACTAACTTTAACTGTTCTTGATTTGTTCCGTCGTTTGCTATTCAATGCATATTTTGCACTGATGATGCCTCGCGTGTCGCAAAGCGAAACGTTTACAAATTGTATTTTAAATTGTTTTTAAGTATATTTTTTATAAATTTTATTTTTTAACTGTGCTCAAGTTTGTTCTAATTTATTTTATGTGGTGTTTTAATGATTTTTAAATTCAGACGTTAAATGTATAAAAAATGTGCAAAATAAAGAAATATTCAATTAAATCTAATTCCAATAAACATTTTATATATATATTTTTTTACTAAAACTCAATGAAAACCGAAATCTCACATACTTGAACCATCCTGCAATATAGATAAGAATCAAATCGCTAAAATATATTACTTTCATTTTGTGTCTTAATATGATTCGTACATTTCCGTTTACGTTCTGATTTCAAAAAATCAAATATTTTGTTTTTTGTTTTTATGAAGCCTTTTACCAATCCGAATATCCGAAAATATCTTGATGAGGAAACATTTGTTTCTCATGAGCTAAAAATAAGATTCAGCAAGTGTTTATCTCAAATAAATACTTTTTCACAAAATTTTATAAATATTCGGATTTAGCGGCTGGCGAATGGCTAGTGATGATCCTACATAGATGAAACAAAACAAAATTGTTCTGCATTATCGAAATATTTAGATAATATTTATTTGATATATATAATCTCAAGTACTTAGAGAAGGTATGGGAGGTATGATACACTTTTTTTTTTTACTAAATTTTTACAACCCTTAGAAAGCTATTTTTAAACAAATTTTTCGTCTTTTCTTATAAAGTGACCTTTTATTCATTTATTAAAAATATTGCGAATTTAAAAAATAGTCATTCAAAAAATACATTCCAATTATTTTGAATGGTTGCTACTGTATCAAATCTCCCTATTACTGGGGAGGAATGATACACTAGCAAGGGAGGTTTGTTACATCGTTATGTAAATTGAAAAGAAAAATTCAAACAATTCAATTTATGCGTCATACCATAAAAATAACCAATGTGACAGAAGCAGAAGAAACGACTGAGTGGACAAGCAGCGACATCTACCAGAGAAGGAGAGAAAAAGAAATTAAAAAGGGGAAATTAAATTAATGCTTTCCAAATACTTGGAAAATCAGGAGTACTAGATAAGTCATTGACTAAAGAGTGAGAATTTTGAATGATGTGGTAAGCTTCCCAAAAATCAAGATGAAGGTTAAAAGAACATTTCTGGATAATTATGGCTCAGGAAAAATTGAACCTATGTTGAAAATATCAACAATGTTGAACAATAGAAGAACGTTTAAGCTCCTGATTTTTAACATAACCTTCATGCTCTTTTAATTTAAATCTAAAAGCACGTTTAGTCTGCCCAGTTATATTGGGCAGACTAAACATGCTCTTAGATTTCGATGAGGAAAAAGTTCAAATGGATTTTATTGCCATAAGCCATCCCAATATAATTTTCCGATACTTTCATTTTCTTATTAATTGTTGCTTTAACCCATTAAATTTTGATTATTTTACGTTGTTTTTTCAAGAAATAGGATATTAACTCTTGAATTATATGTAGAACACGAGACATAAATACAGACTTGCCAACAGCTACGAAAAAATCGTAGTGTCTACGATTTGGTGCTAAAAACTACGATAATACGAAAATCGGTCTAAAACTACAATTTTCTGGAAAAAACACACGCGCCGAAAAAAATCAATTTCGTCCATCGTTCGCAGAAAAAAAAAACCAATTTCGTGAAAGAATCGCAAAAAAAGGAAATTTCTTCAAAGAATTGAAAAAAAAACCCCTCAAATTTCGTCAAAGAATAGGAGAAAAACGCGAATTTCGTCAAATGATCGCAAAGAAAAACACAAATTTCGTCAAGTGTTCGCAAACAAAACGTGAATTTCGTTAAAGGATCTCGGAAAAAACACAAATTTGGTCAAAGGATCGCAGAAAAACGCGAATTTTATCAAAGGATCGCGGGAAAAAATTTTTAATTTCGTCAAAGGATCGCGAAACGAAAACGCGAATTAGCCAAACGATCGTGAAAAAAACCCCAAATTTCGCCAAAAGATCGCGGAAAATCATAAATTTAGTCAAAGGAAAACGGAAAAACATAAATTTTGTCGGAGGATCGGAATAAAATCGAATTTCACCAAACCACCGCGGAAAAAAAACGCGAATTTTTCGTGAAAGGGGCACGGAAAAAACGTATAATTAGCATTGTAAAGAAATCCTCCCCTCCCCCCCCCCATTTCTCCTTACTGCTGTAACTTTTCAGAAAAATTCTGGGAATTTCTGATTTTTTTTTTTTTTTTTTTTTTTTTTTTAACTCAGAATCACACCTTTTCTGTGCTCTCTTCAGGAAACGTCACACACAGACAAAAATCTATGTTTATTATTATGATACATATAGTTTTTAATCTGAACACAGAACTAACTTTTGAAAAATCGGATGAACCCGAACCCAACCTGCAAGAATCAAAACTCGTTCCGAACCGAAAGCAATAGTTAACCTGATTGGCAGCGTTAAAAACAGCAAGCAACCCAACCTGTAGTTTAATTTGAATTTTGGGTGCTATTATTTCTCATTTTCAAAGGTTGGCAGGTCTGTAAATCCTATTTATTATTGGTTATTTGGAGAATTAATTAAATGTATGATTTTACTTTTACACCACATTATTAAAGAAAAAGTATTTTTAGGATTTATGTCACAATGATATATTTCTCTGATCTCGACATTTCTCAGATTTTACAAACATTAATGCAAATTATTTCTACTATTATTATAATATATATATATATATAGGGCTTAATTTGCGCCGGAGCCCACCGGAGCCCAGCTCCGGTACTTCTCTGTTTTTACTAAAATTTTAAATTTTGGTTGGAAATCACCGGAGCTCATAAATACAGGGCTCCGGAGCCCAGTGCAATAGCGCTTCCGAAAAAACGAAGCCTAAATTACCTTTTCCTTTCCTTCCCATCTCCAAACATTTGCGTTCTTTTTTATCGAAACACTTATATGTGACGTAATTTAGAGAAGGTGAATTCATTTTTTATCAGTTTTTGGGCTTGGACTGACTCAAGCTCAATCTGTCTTACATTCGAAATTTTGAAAATGAAAATCATTGTTCCATTCTTCAGCATATAAATATTAATTTCCGTAAATTTCATTCATTTTATTTTCATAAAAATACGTAGCTGTGAACTATCACTAACACTTTTTCCTGTATCATAATCCTTACCATATTTAATCGCAGAATTCTGCAATTAATTAATTAAAATTTGGCAAAGATTACTATTCGGAAGGAGTGATAACTAAAAAGTGGAATTGGGAATTGTTAACAGCTGATAGATATGCTCATAGATTTAAAATTTTTATTTTCCTAAAGAAAAAAAAATGCTTTAAATTTTGCAAATAATGTACGGAATAAAAATATAAATATATCCAGATTGCAGTGAGGGGGGGGGGGGCGGGAGAGGGCGGTACAGCTGTTAGTACCAGTACCGCAAAATATCAGGGTTCCGGTACTTTTTTTGCTAGAAATTAAGCCCTGTATATATATATATATATAGAGAGAGAGAGAGCAAATATAGACCAGATATAGACCATAATATAACGGAATGCCTTTGAATTCCACTGTACGCGTACTCTAAGTGATACACACAACATATTCTGTAGTAATCATATTCCAGTTTACCTTAAAAAATGTATATGAATTTCATTATGATTAAAGTTATGTAACACCATTAAATTCACAGAAAATGATTTACCCCCATAGACTATAATGTAATGAAATACTTTTTGTGTCCCCTATGATTGAAATATGAATGCTACATGTTTTATTCTCAATACCGAACATCCCACGGCAAACTTCAACAACGGATATGTCAATCCGAGTATATTTATGAGTCAGAGCACGGACAGACAGACGGCAGACGGTAAAACCGAAGCCATCAACACTTTTCAAGTATGCTGGAAAGTGTTAAAAACAGTTGCTTCATTATGGACATTGTGAACGAACAGTGATTGGCTATATAAAAGAAATTCACGATGCGCAGAATGAAATCGTGGTTTAGTTAAATACTTTAAAAAAAGTTTTATTATTATTAAATGTATTACTATTAATAAAGTATTATTAATAGCATTACTATTAAAAAGTATTATTAAAAGTATTTTTATTGTGAAGTATTATTAAAAGTATTACTATTAAAAAAAGTGTTATTGAAAGTATTACTATTAAAGTAATATCTATTTTTAAGAATTACTAAAAATGTAATAATATTATTAAAAGTATTACTATTAAAAAAAGCATTATTAAAAGTATTACTACTAAAATATTATCTATTTTTAAGTATTACTAAAAAAAGTAATAATATTTTTCAAATGAAAATCAAATTTCAAAGTGCAAAGTAATTGCTTAAAAGGCGCAAAGGCCAACATAGTGAAAAAGATTCCAAGCCGGGACAAATCTTTTTCACTATGTTGGCCTTTGCGCCTTTTAAGCAATTACTTTGTACTTTGAAATTTGATTTTCATTTGAAATATTGTATGCAAGGCGAATGCTTTCCTCTGGAATAATTTCCATGTATTAATATAGTAATAATATTTTATTAATAATAAACACTGAAAATTATTTTATAACTTTCTTCTCAGTTGACTATGATATGATCACTTACAAAATAAAGAAATAAAACTTTTTATTTTGATCTTTATCTACTACTTTAATTGCACGAAGAATAAGACTGCTAAATGATTGAATTCTTAATTAGATATGCGAGACTAATCAGTGATCATATTCTGATATGTAACATTGCACTGATTAAAAAAACAAAAAACAAAAAACGTTTAAATTGATTCTGTTTTTCGGGCCTTTCAGATATTATTCTACGATAGTTTTCTTTCCTTTATCATTTGTTGTTCCGCTCGAAGTTCAATTAAATTTGGATTACTTTTCGCTGAGTTTTCAAACGATAGGATATTAATTCTTTAGCTAATAGTGGGATGAAAGGTTTTATAAATATCTTCAAATATTTTAAGGTATATTTAAATGTCTGCTTTGATTTTTTATGTGACATTGTGAAAGGAAATGTATTTTGTGACTTTATATCGTAGATATATTTACTTATTTACCATAGTAAATTATTAATATTGACAACTATTATTATTACTAATATTAAGCAAATATATTTTGAAAGAGCTAGGACTATAACCACAATTTTTATTAAAAAATTTTTAAATAAAATTTGTGTGCCATACCCATATTGAAACAATGACAAAAAAAACCCATCTGTATTATCGAAGCACTCAGCTAGTATAGCTATGATACAGGCGTATTCATTTACACTTAAATAGCGCCCATTGTAAATAATATTTAAATATTATAAACTCTATTTTAAAGCCAAACGAATTTCTTTCAACGCCTTCCATCTCAAGGCACTGTTTTTAGATTATTTACAAAAAAGGCAAATACGAACCGTCGCTACCTACTTTGATTGCTAGAAGAATCATACAAGTCAAGTAAACGATTGCATTCTTAATTAAGCATTCACGACTAATGGATGTTCATATTTTGATTCAAAACATTACGTTGATAAGAAAAATATCCAAATGATTTCCTGAGTTATGAACCATTCGGATATTATTTCCAAATGGTTTTGTTTCCTTTTTAATTGTTGTTCCACTCAATTAAATCTGGATTATTTTCCGAGCGTTTTCGTGCAACAGGATATTAATTCTTGAGCTAAACGTGGGATAAAGATTTACATATTATGAATACCATCAGTTATTTTGAGAATTAATTAAATGTCTTCTTTTACTTTATATGTGGTATTATCAAAAGAAAAGAACTTTAAGGATTTGCTTTTCTAAGATAAGGATTGATCCCGTTTCTGCTTCGAATTGTAAAATTTAAAATTTTTTAAGTAATTTGCAATAATGTGTATTTATATTCTATTATTTACAATGTATTATATTGAACAGATAACATTGACCGAAGTAATAATAATAATAATAAGTCCTATATCATATCAAAATTTAAAAGAAGCACCATATTGGCAACGCATTTAATACAAATACATCGTTTGCGATATAGTTGCTTGGTATACTGTACATGATAAATATTTAATGTTAAAGATAAAAGATAAGTCGCTATAGTATCAAAACATTCAGGAAATATATAATTATATATATATATATATATATATATATATATATAGTAATCTGCAATGCACTGTAATTTCTCACACTTTTTGTTTATCATTAAACAGGAATTCAACAGGGTATTTTGCATTGTTAAAAATCGGCAGCAAACTATCCAATCATTGCACCGTTTTAAAAGGTTTACTTTATCACGTTTTTAAGTGTATCTGACTATATTAATGTCTTTATTATGGTCAAAATGCAGTTATATTACGGTTATGTAATCGTTTTCAGTAAAAACTGTGGAATGAGTGGACAGTTTGTTGCAAAATTTTAACAGTGACTGCAAGATAGCCTCGGAAAAATAGAGGGAATACAGCAAAGTTATAACTTGCCATACCTCTAAATTTAAAAAATCCCTGCCGGCCCGGCCTACAGTCAGAGGTAGATTTCGAAGTTAAGTATACTAATTTCACCAACAAAAACTAAATCATTATTAGATATAAATCCACTTTAACAGTTTTATCTGTCTGCTTTTGACGAGTGTTTATTTCCTTTTTATAAAATAGCTGGTTTAATCAGAATCATGTTAAGGCGATATTAAAAAAAATATTTTTCCATGCTCAACAACTCGAAATTTTCTGGCACATTTTCAGATTCATTTTTAATAAAAAAAAAATATGAAACATGCTGACGTGATTTTTGAAAAGATTTATA
Organism: Maratus speciosus; assembly: GCA_963932465.1. Lineage (NCBI taxonomy): Eukaryota > Metazoa > Arthropoda > Arachnida > Araneae > Salticidae > Maratus > Maratus speciosus. The sequence continues at coordinate 295,951,431 of OZ010791.1, forward strand.
AGCGACCTGTGTTTTTATTTTTCTTTCAATTAATTAAAACTTGATTAAAAAACAATTATTTTCTCAGTAGGGCAATATTTTTCGTTTCTAACACAATCGCTTCTGGAAATTCTGTTCAAAATGCCCACTTTGACATCATTTTTTGAAATATATTCTGCCACTATCAAAAAATCGACCATTACGGTACATTATATAGTTCCTGAGTAAGACAACGTACCAATTGGAAGCCTTTGAGAGCAAAAATGAATTTAAAAATGAGTAAGAAAATAAGGAGTTTGAATTTGAATGCAGCCTTAATAAGATGATTTTTTTTCTTCAACCGCTATGTAATTTTAATTTGTTTTTGCTGTAAGAATTGGCCCTATCAAAAACTTGTCTATATAAATGTTGAAGACAATATTAAGAAGATATATAATAAATTCATGGAGATTTTATATCTTGTGAATTGATGGAGTTATGAAAATTTTTCTTCTTCAACACCCTTTTTTTTTTTTTTTTTTTTTTTTTTTTTTTTTCGGTACGAATTGTTCCCATCAAAAACTTGTGAATATAACAGTTGTAGAAAATATTAAGGAGGTGTATAATAAAATTAATTGGATTTGATATCTTGAGAATTGACGAAGTAGGGAATTTTTTTCTCCCAAAAACCCTATTTTTTACGCCCCTTGAGCCTATTTTCAATTTTATCAAAACTCTGTGATGCATGAATTTTGGCGCTATTTTTAGAAGTAATAAAAACTTTAAACTGATTTGATATGTACAAAAATTAAGAAGTTATGGGTTTTTTTTTCGGTTTTCACAAAACCCCTCCCTATTTCCATCCCCTTTGTCCGCTTTTGCCCATTAACGAACTTGACCGAGATTTTGTGTCCCTTGATTTTATGTATCAGTTTGGAAAAGATTTGTGCGGAATTGCGGAAGTTATCGTGTCCAGAAGAAAGTGATAACACAATTGCTTCGGGAAATTCCGTTCAAAATGCCCACTTTGACATAATTTTTTGAAATATATTCTGCCTCTATCAAAAAATCGATCATTGCGGTACATTATATAGTTTCTGAATAAGCGAATCTACCAATTAAATGGGTTTTTGAGCAAAAATGAATTTAAAAATGTGTCAGAAAATAAGCAGTTTGGATTTGAGTGCATCCTTAATGCAATGATTTTTCCAACACAATCCGCTTCGGGAAATTCAGTTCAAAATGCCCACTTTAACAGCATTTTTAAAAATATATTCTGCCTCTATCGAAAAATCGACCATTACGGTACATTATATAGTTCCTGAGTAAGAAAACGTACCAATTGGAAGCCTTTGAGAGCAAAAATGAATTGTAAAATGAGTCAGAAAATAAGCAGTTTGGATTTGAATACACCCTTACTTAGATGATTTTTTTCTTCAACCGCTATGTATTTTTAATTTGTTTTTGCTGTAAGAATTGGTCCTATCCAAAACTTGTCTATATAGATGTTGTAGACAATATTTAGAAGATATATGATAAATTCATGGGGATTTTATATCTTTTGAATTGACGGAGTTATGGATCTTTTACTTCTTCAAACACCCTTTTTCTTTTCGTTTTTAATTTTTTTTTTTTGCGGTACGAATTGGTCCTATCAAAACTTGTGAATATAAAAGTTGTAGATAATATTAAGGAGATTTGTAATAAAATTATTTGGAATTTATATCTTGAGAATTGACGAAGTTATGAATTTTTTTCTCCCAAAACCCCTATTTTTTGCGCCCCTTGAGCCCATTTTTAACTTTATCAAAAATCTGTAATAAGTAAAATTTTGGCCCTATTTTAGAAGTAATAAAAACTTTAAACTGATTTGATATGTACAAAAATTAAGAAGTTATGGCGGTTTTCGGTTTTCACAAAACCCCTCCCTATCTCCATCCCCTTGGTCCGATTTTGCCCATTAACGAACTTGACCGAGATTTTATACCCATTGATTTTATGTATCAGTTTGAAAGAGATTGGTGCAGAATTACGAAAGTTATTGTGTCCAGAAGAAAGTGATATAGATAGATAGATGGATAGATAGATAGATAGATAGATACACATATAAAGTTTTTTACTGAGTGTGGTTTTGGGTTCTAGGGGTCATGATCGGTGTAGATCTGCAAAAAAATTTTCAGAAATTCCAACACAGGAACGATCCCAATAGGTAGTATTTCATACGAAATCTACCTAAAAGGAGGACAATTACAGAGGGCGCTGGAAATGTGCTTTCTGGGTTTCCAAACACATTTGAAATACATATATTGTACTTTGTTCTAAAGTAATTCTTTTCTGGGACTAATCTTATTAGAATATCCTTTATTAAAAATACACAACGTATTCATTGAATTTAATAATTGGATAGCCCCTTTCTTACTTCACTTATAAATCCTATAATGCTTTTGGTTATATTCATAACACAATATTTTAACACTATATTAATTTTAACACAATTATTTTAATTGGTAAATAAATCATATCAGATATAAATTTCCGACTGGGCAAAAATATCCGGACCAGGATTCGAACCAGGGATCTCTTGGCTAAAGCCGCCAATGCTCTACCATCTAAGATATCCCGGACGGGTCTGGTGGAACGTTTTCACCCAGCTAAGCTTATTGCCATAATAAATAAGGTTAGCTGGGTGAAAACGTTCCACCAGATTCGTCCGAGATGCAAATTCACAATCACTCAATGTCCCAGCACTTTTGATGCCAAGCTCTGTAGCCAAGGGCTTTGGCGATGAACTTTGACGCTCATCTTCGAAGTGGCATGCAAGTGGAACGCGCTTGCAAGTCTGAAGCTAATTTCGATCTTTAATATTTCGTACATTTGACCATGACCGCGTATTTTTTGTTTATGGAATACTTGCAAGAATACCAGGCGAAATATTAAATGCTTATTTCATCGTCTGAATAATTATATATGCATTATAAACAAGGGACGTATTTAATCTTATAGATATATGTTCTATAAGTATGATCTTTCTTCTTCCTAAACTATTTATTTATGGAGTTTTATAAGTGCCATGTGATGTGCTTCCATCTAGTGTCAGAATACTAAATACAAAACAATCATCTTCTAACTAATGTATTTTCGAGATATATGCATGTATAATATATTATGAACAATTGAAATAATCTTTTTATAGACCCACTCTGTAACTTTGGCTTTTCCTTAAATGATAACTATAAATAAATAAAAATTCACTACAATTATCTTAGTTACTAGTTGAGAGAATGCTAAGATAAGCGATTTGTTGATGATTTATAACAGGTTAAAAATATCCAAAAATGCTCATACACCCCTCAAAGTTTTTGGTTCATAAAAAAATAGGACTTACCCTCTTTCATACGACCTTGATTTATTTATCCCTGCTAATGCAGGTATCAGAAATAGTTATTAAATTCTTTACAACAGAAAAAGTCAATAAAAAATCACAAGCGGTTATAGTTTGTAACTTTTGGTGAGCCCACTATTTTTCCACTTTTCTACCCCCCCCCCCCTCCCTCATTCATTTTTCTATCAGATTAATGCTTTTTCATTTTGAGAACAGTTAGGAGGGGGTACACCCTACTTTTAGAATATGACTTTCATACTTTAATGAATTTATAAAATATTTGTTTAACTCACTGACTGACGAAAGTAATTTTGTCTACGAGTTATTCATTGAGATTTAGAAAACTCTATATTATCTTATTAAGAAAAATGTCTATACTTAGCTTAAGGCTGCTCAACTGCTCTGCTCATCAAGTGCAAAACGTTTTGACACATTTACAAATTCATTTATTAACGGAAAGATATAAAATTGGAAGGCCTGATTATGGCAGCGATTTGGAATCGAACTGTGTTTTCCATTTTTTGATAAATAAATTACCTATTGAATCATAAGCGATTTTGATCATCTCACAAAGACGTTTTCCTCCCTTCGCTGACTGATTTTTCTGCTTTCTTCGCGAACTTCGGTTCAAAACGGCAACTTTGACAATATTTTCTGAACGATCTATCGTGTTTGCGAAAAAACAGTTCAATTACATAGTTTCTAAACAGTTTTTTTTTTTTTTTTTTTTTTTTTTTTTTTTTTTTTTTGACACCCGCTAGTTTCATTCATTTCCGAACAAAAATAAATAAAAACTTATGTCATAAAGTTGCCGTTTTGGATTTCAGAACAACGTTAAAGCTCTTCTTATATCCCCTGCTCAACAAAAACAAAACTTCCTGACATGCTTTTAACCTAAAAAATATAACTGGTAGGCCTAATTACTATTTACTTGCTACCTATTAAAGCAAGGTATCAGAAATAGTAATTAAATTCTTTAAAACAGAAAAAGTCGATAAAAAATAGATTCATAACTAAATCTTAAAAATAGAAATTTAGAATCGAATAGCATTTTTCATTTATTAAGTAAATTACTTGATTTACAAGTAATTTGTCATGGGATGACAGGTTTTTCTCATTTCCTACGCTGTCGTATCCAGAAATTCATTTAAAATGCAGACTTCAACAGTATTTTCTGTCAATTTCATGTGTTTCTGAACAAAAGATAATTTCAAAATGTGTCAGAAATTAGTTCCAGTGGATTTGAGAATGGATTTAAAAATTATTAATCCATATCTGCCAACCTTCCAGTTTTTAAATGTCAAACACACTTTATACCACAATTTTTTCTGAAAAAATTAAATCAAATAAGTACCACATGAAGAGAGGGGGGGAGGGGCAGTGATATATTATTAAATTAAAAAAAACCATATCATTAAACAATTTTATTAAATTTTTGGTGCCATGTATGGTATATATTTTTTGATTCTAAAAATATTGAAAGGTTGGCAGCTGTCTTAATTCTGAATACCTCAGCAATAATATGAGTAAATAAAAAGAAAAAACTTATTTTATTTAATTTTCTAAGATTTTCTGTAAATTTAGAAACTATTTTGCAAACAACATTTGTATTCTCAGGCTATGCTAATTAAATCAAAATTCACCAGTGGTTTTTTAAGGATAACCAATATATATATATATATTTATTACTACAAGTGTAGAATGAAAATGGAAAAATCAATAATACTATTTGGATACGTTGACTTAATATGGGGAAAAAAAGCCTCCTTAAATTCTGTAAGGGTATCTATAACATAAAAACATTCAACGAAACATAATAAACAACTACCGCGAAACTGACGAGAACAGAATGCTGCATACGCGCATGTGCGCAGTTCGTTTTCACGCCAAAACACTTGGCTACAGAGCTTGGCGTCAAAAGCGCTGGAACGTTGAGTGCTTGTGAATTTGCGTCCGGGATAGCTCAGATGGTAGAGCATTGACGGCTTAAGCCAAATGTCCTTGGTTCGAATTATGTGCGCACATTTTTCGCCCATTCGGAAATTTACATCTGATACAATATTTTAATTTAATTTTTTGTCAGGTACTTGCATTGCTTAAAGAATCATTTAAGACTTGAAAACGAATTAACTTTTAATTAAACCTTCGAAACTATTCTCTATTTTAATACTCTAATTTTAATTATAATTTTTTATTTTTTATCTAACTAATACTCTGGTTCGTAACATTGCATTAATGAGCTAAAAAGCACAAAGCTTTCTGTATTAGGTGATATTCTGACATTACTCCCCAATAGTTTTCTTCTTTTTTTTTTATCATTGTTCAGATTAATTAAATCTAGATTAATTCTGTGTAGAGTTTCAAACGATGCAATATTAATTTTTAAGCTAAATGAGTGTTGAAAGGAATTTATTTTTTTAAATGTTTTCAGTTATAATTAGAATTAATTATTTATATCCATTTATTATTTATGCGATGTATGAAAATAAATAATATTTAGGCTGCTAAGATAATATATGCTCAAGATGATTGATATCTTCTCCGTTTGCAAATTTGCAAATTTTATTTTACAAATTATAATATTAAATACAATATTACTTATAATATAAAAACATGTACGTACATCTACTATTTATAGAAAATAGCCTCATAATAGTTAAAAAAAAACATATTTAGATTTCAAAAGAGATGCCTATGTGGGCGAAGTGTTTATATTAAAAACATACAATAGAAACTACAATAAAATAAATAAAAAAATTTTAATGGTAAAGCTAAAAAAATAAATTAAGAATATTATCGAAAAATTTAGGTGACATATGTGTTTTTGGATATACGGTTAATTCGAAGTTTACTACAGTGTCTCACGGTTTGGCTTGCAATCGAAAAATCGAAGTTTAATTAACCGTTAATTCTGCTTGACAGACCGCTTAAATAAATGTACAAAATAAACAAAACACATAAGGAAACGTACGGGTAACAAACGTGTAATCTAGCTTTAAGGGTTCGTTTTAGGAAGGTACACTCTCATAAATACTTTCTTCAATTCACGGAAAATTTCCTGGCAGCAGTGCTAACAGGGTTTTTTCGTTAATTGACGAATATCCATTTTTCTCCCCTTTACAGGAAGTTTTTTTTTATTTATATAAAATTAGAAATATCAATTTATAACATTTTTGGTTTTTCATTTAAAAAATAAATTCGGATTTTAGTATTAATAGAACAAATACGCATGCGAGCTAGGAATGGACGGAATTTCTCCCTCTTTTTCAGATTTTGGGAAGGAATTCACGTATAAAATATGATTTCTAGGAGCACGGAATTATTTGTTAAAAAATGAGGAATAATTTAGTGCATATTGGCGAGTTTTTATGACAGTGTAGGAAGTTATAGAATTGATCAATATCTATTTTAAGGTGTTAAAAAGGAATGTTAAAAAATATCGAATTGTCTCACAGACCGCTTTGTGGAGTTAAAGGTTAAAAATTCACAATTAATTTCATTTGATACGTTATTTAATGCTTTTATTATATTCATAATTTTACACAATGTTTTGTTTCTTTTCCTTTCTTTTTAACCAAAGAATCATTTCAGATTTCTAAAATATCACACTTTTAATTAAACATTCGCAACAATATTCATACTGTGATTCTTAACACTGCATTGATGAGTTGAAAAGTTCAAATAGTTTTCTCAGTTATGGACCATTTGGATATTATTCCTGGATAGTTTTTTTCTTTCATTGTTGTTCCGTTTTATTAAATCTAGATTACATTTTCAAGCGACAGGATATTAATTCCTGAGCTAAACGCGAGATGAAGAACCTTAGATTTTATGAATCCCGTCAGTTATTTTCAGAATTAATTAAATATCTGGTTTTATTTTGTAGGAGATTTTATCAAAGAGAATGGATTTTCGGTAATTGTATTCTTTAGGATTTTCTGATTTCCTCCATCTTTGTAGTTTGTAATGTTTTAATTAAATAATCACTCAAACTTTAGTCTATTTCTATATATTTAGGTCAATGGAACGGAAGAAAACTGTAATAATATACTGCTTTGCATGCGAATTTGACTATGTGCTCGCAAACGTTATATAAAAAAATTAGATTTTTCAAAATAAAAAATAGAAGTAATAATTAATAACGTTTCATTATGAAAATTTAATTTCATCCATGAAATTAAAAGACATGTTGGTAATATTCTTAAAAATGTTTTACCAGACATGCTGATTTTTTTAACAACCTTTAAAATAATATTTTTAAACATTAAATATTTCATATTGTTTGCAGTTTTTGTGAGGAAGCATGAAAAATAATTACTCAACTGAAGTGGAGCAAAAGTCCCAAAGTCTTTTTTTATTTTCACTTTAAACTTAGTCGTAATTTAAAATGCATGAATGCTAATAAATATCAGATTTTCTTTTCATTCTTAACAATAAACACTTTTAACGCATTAAAACTGTTTCCTTTTTTTAAACCAATTTCGTGAAAATCAAAGTGTCATGTTTTTAACGAAAAAAAGAAGGACAAAATTCAAATGTATGTAAATAAAATGTGTTACATTAAGGAACTTCAAAAGCCATAAAATTAGAAATCCTTCGTCAATGGACTACTAGCGACATATTACTGCGGCATTCTAAATTAAGGAGAAAATACGCATGAAACAATAACGGGTTGTTTTCTCAATGGAAAAGAAATAACTACCAGAAGTAGACACTTCCAGCGTACAGGAAAATCAGTTGTTTAACCCCTTTAAGGGCGCTGGGACATATAATATCCACATAATTTTAATTTCAAAACGCCACAACGGCGCAAAATTATTTTTACTTTATTCTATCTGTACAAGAAGAAAGTATTGGACTCATGAAAATTTCTGAATTCCAGTTTTGGATGGATTTACACATTTTAGGGGTCAGAGAACCATAATAACATGTTTTTACAAAATTTCTGTCAGTGAGTCTGTCTGTCTGTTCGTCTGTCTGTGCGTGTGTGACACAAATTTTATTGGGCGGTCTATCTCAGTAACTAATGCATGGGATTTAATAAAAATTTATATTCAGTTTGTCCTTGATATAAATTGATGCTGATTAGTTTCTGGGGGAAATCGTTCAACAGATGGCGCTGCTATGCTGCATTTTTTTACGATTTCCGCAACAGCTCTATCTCAAGAACTAATGCACGGATTTTCATCAAACTTCAGATTATGTTAGTACTTGACGAGAGTTGATGATGTTAATATTTTGGTGTAAATCGTCCTACAGGTGGTGCTACTTTGCTGCATTTTTCACGATTTCTGCAATAGCTCTGTCTCAAAAATTAATGCACGGATTTTCATCAAACTTCAGATTTAGTTAATCCTTGATATGAATTGTTTCTGTTTACGTTTTGGTGTCAATCGCCCAGCAGGTGGCGCTGCTATGCTGAATTATCCCCGATTCCCGCAATAGCTCTATCTCAAGAACTAATGCACGAATTTTCTTCAAACTTCAGATTGAAATATACCTTGATAGATATTATTGCTTATTATGTTTTGGTGTAAATCATCAAACAGGTGGGGCGTTGTTATGCTGCATTTTTCACGATTTCCACAATAGTCCTATTTCAAAAGCTAATGCATGGAATTTCATACCTTTAGAAACTTCACGATGGGCATAGATTTCCATTTAATTTTGGCACTGTGATGGTGAATTTTGAAGTATTAACATGTATGATATAGAAGAAAGTTTTGAAATTGCCTCATCCGACTACTTTAAATTTGCATTTATAATGTGCGTGAAAAAACCTGTTTATTTATTTTGAAATAACTTTGCGCGAAAAACCTGGAGTCATCCCATTGTTTCATCATTTTAACAACAGAAGTACTTTCCCCCTAAAAGGGTTAATAAAAGTTTTTCTCTCCGAATCAAATGATTTTATATATTACTGTAAAACCTCCCTAAAGCAACCACGTTCCGTTCTAATAAAAAAGTGTCGCTCCAAGAAGTGATCTCTTAATAAAGGTCATGTTTAAATCTAGATTTTAATTGTTGAAAAAAGGTAACAATTAATGTTACTAATTTTTTTTTTCACATTAGGAAAAAATATGAAAAATTAAGTGTCAAAACAAAAGTTAATTACATAAGTTAATTACTGCAGCGTTTAAAAAATGAATACATTGACGTTTGCTTTGATTTTACGGTTTTATGTTTTATAACTTTTATTTCAAAATCTTTTCGAAATTCCGTAAATAAATGCAATTTTGTTTTGACGGGAACAAATAATGACGATTTCATTAATTTATATATTTATTTGAGAGTTTCTGAGAGTCAAAGAGGGTCAAAAGGGTTTAAACTCTTAAAAATTACCGAAATAAACAAAAATTCTAAACTTAGTTTAGAAGTTTAGTGAATAATGCGCTCTCCAGAATTATTCTTCTAATAAAACCTTCTTCAAGCGATCAGGAAAAAAAGAAATTTGTTTCATTTTCTTCAAAGTAATTGGTCGCTCATGGAGGGAATTCAATTTGGATGGTCTTTGAATTGGGGTAAAATTAGTATTGAGCCTATGGGAATAAATTTCGTTCCATGAAAAACTGGTCATTCTGGAAGGTGGTCACTTAATGGAGGTGGTCGCACAAGGAAGTTTCACTGTACCTATGTTTTAAAATTTGAATTGTCATTTAAAAAATCTTAAAGATTTGTTAATTCTAAAATCTCAGCTGTAACTTTGTATCCAGTCTTTCGAGTTTCTTCTGGTTTAAAAAAATCATTTTAAAATACTAATGACAACAAGCATTGAAGTAATTTGTGTTAATTTTTAATATCTATATCTATATATAATTTAGAATGGATTTCAAAAATTGAATTTTTAACTACCATAAAAAAAAAATTAAAACATAAAACTTGGTTAAAAAATCTGCAGTTTCAAAAATGTTAATTTCCTTTAGATAAATACTTTGAGTTAAGCGCAGTGTGGTTTAACTAAACAGGTAAACTCTTATATAAAACCATGACTCATTTTCGTTGATAATGAAATAAAAATAAATATGGTCTTCGTGCGATTCAGCAATCGGAAAGAAATCAGATAGATTCGTTCTTTATTTCACAGTAGTCATTTTCTTGAAAGAGAAAAATAAGAAGTTAGAATAAATACCGATTAAAACAAGGTTAAGGCAAAATAGAAAGGAAAAAAAAGTCATCATCAAAATAAAGAAAAAAATCATATTAAGCTTTAAACATAACATTTAAACTTTACTCCAAGATAACTTCGGTAAAATTAAATTAAAATTTATAGAGCGGACAAATTTTTAAATATGTAATAAAGACCATTCTTCTAAGAAAATGAGAATGATACACTTGTATATTCAATTGCAAGATATACTTTTGAATGTAACTTGTATTCAATCTACGTTAATAGTAACTCCTTAAGAGTAATATTAATTGATCAACTAACCTATAAAAGACTTGCATATTTTTACAGGAATTTTATCCGGCTCCCACCACTTTTAGTTAAACACTTACTTTTATCTTACGAATCACTGAAGTTTATTAATTTATTAACATAAATATTATTTTACTCTTTTACTGGTATTTAAAAAAAAAAAAATCACAAATACAATGTTGCGAAAACGCAACATTCTTTAAAATCAATGGGTTAATTTAATGGATTCATTCTGTCTTTAATGGGTTAAAAGATTCGTAAACAAAATAGAATTTGTTCAAAATTCACAAAATTAAGAAATCGGAGTAAAAATCTCTTTTGTGAACATTATTTTTATTGGGCAGGCAACACTTTCTTGCCTAATAACAAGAATATTTTCTTTTGTTTTAGCATTATCGCAATGTTATGAAAACATTAAGAACTGTGTGTGGCACCAAATGTTCATTTTCCCTATTTTTGGACATTATTTTGTTGGATACCTTTGAATTTCAAAGCCAAAGACTTTATACAGTACAGTATAATGTTAACATTTTTTCTTCAGGATAATGACTTAAGTAGATGTAATTTATGAAGTAAATCAAAGGACTGGATCTCGAAGGCTCATAAATTTATTATTTTTTACAAATTTCTTATACTATTTCGAATAAGAAATTATCCCAAATTGAGATTTTTTAAAAGAAATATATTCCGAGATATTGAATATTTTTATACTATGTATAGGTTTGAATTTGTTTGACTATGTTATAAGCCGTCAGATGCCTATATTTCAAAAATTGTTAAATAAACAATATATGTTAAATATATATATATATATACATATATATAAAGACTTGGTTCCACAAATACTTCCATTTTTCCAATATTTTCACTATTTTAAAGATATATAATGTTTTACTGTATTTTCAACACTTTGTCTAGCTTCATTATAATAATATGTTTCGAAATTTTTTTTTATAAAGGATTAAAACGTATTCACAATTGTAAATGAACATTTGGGTTGGTTTATAATGGTTATATACATATATAATAAGGTTATTTTTGTAATCAAGATAATTAGGGCTTGAAGATGCTGCCTTAGTTCCACAAATATTTCCATTTTTTCATTGTTTACTGCATTTTCAATTCCATGTTTCTCTTTTTATAAGGATCTATTTAAAAGAATTTTATAATGGTTTATACATCATTTTTAATTTGAACAAATTCCTTTATTATTTATGCATTAACATTAGCTGTTGAGAAGTTGTATTGATTTATAATTGTTATATATAAAGAGAGACAGGAGAAGTTTGGGTATTGTGGAACACCATTTACATGTTTATTCGTTAGTCAACAGAAAAAAATGAGGTGCATTCAAGTTTAGTAAAGAGCAAACTTTGACTATTCTGAACACATTTTTAAAGCCTTTAAAGTTGACGAAAAAAATACATGTCAAATTTTATCTTTTTATAAAAACTTACACTTCTTTGGTAATGGGAACTAGTTTGGTAATATGGAATAGGGTTATAAAGAATACTAAAGTTTCAAGAAAAAACAGGATTTACAAGAATAATTAAAAATATTTAATAAGAAAACATTAATACATCGCCACTCTTTAAAAATTTAATTTTTAGAAGAACACAAATATAGCCTATTGTTTCGGCCCAGCCACAGTCTACGTGATCCCACTTCAGGCATTATTTCCACTCCCCCAATCTTCTTCCCTCTGAAAATTTTCCATTACAAAAAAGCTCAGTGCAGCTTTATCACTTTGTGTACATTCTAAGAAAAAGCCCATCTCAATTGATATGTCGGAGTGATTTTTCGTCTTCACTAAATTCGTCTTGAAACAGTTGTCTAGCTGAGATTCCATATTACCCAACACATCATCTTGAAACAAGTAACCTCTTCACTCATCAAAAAGTTAGAACAGAGTGAAACTGACTAACACAGCAATAAATATAACTATTAAGCTTTATACTGAACATAGTTTACAACACAGATAATGTGATTTCATAATTAATACGAATTTTATGAAAGGGTCTAGCCGGATAAGCATAGCGAAATGGCCCCCCACTGCCGATATTTGAAATAACATGTCTGGTAATAATGCTCACCATGAGAATACAATATAGAGTATATTTAGCCTCTGACCTTGAACTGCCATTGAGATAATAGGCGAAGTATGCTCCGGCGCTACTTTTCTTCAAATACGTTTTTCTCAAAAAAAAAAAAATAAATAAATAAATAAATAAATAAATAAAGCTAAAAAAACGAAACCCACGTCAATCATTGAAGATTATATAAATTGACATTATATATTTTTTCACATTTTTTACACAAGTTTTAACATAGAAAAATAAACAAAAATATAAAAAAAAAATTATTAATGTAGTAATATTTACAACAACCAACAAAATTACAGAATAATGCTCAAAGTATGTAAAGTCAATCAGGGTAACTTTGATCCGCATTTTCTCTATTTTCATATGGCACACTCTTATTTGAAGAATATTGTCGCAACTAGGGACATAAAAGAGAAGAAACGATCCTAAATTATTGTTTGACTATAAAAAATTAAGGAATAATAAGGATAAAAGCAATAAAAATTGATTTTTAGCCTGGGTCAAAGTTACCCAGCCATTTAGGGTAACTTTGCACCATATGATAAATTTTTATATAAAATAATTAATTATAAAAAAAGTATTGTAGTCAGGTCAACTTTAAACACCAAAAGATGTTTTCAGATATGTAAAGACTGCGAATTTACATTTCCCAACATCACAAGAATTGTATAATTTATGATATTATAACAAATATCAGGCATAAGAAAAGTGGAAGAAGAGAACCATGAACATTTAGAAAAAAAAAACCTGTTTATTGTTCATATAAAACATAAAAATGCAGTGAAAAACAATTTTCAATGTTTTAACTCTATAATATATCCATGGTTACAGTAATACATACAAGTACTAGTATTATTCAAACAAGAATAAAAAACGTCGAACGTATGAAATGTCAAATTTGAGTAGCTCCTCCCCTAATCACGCCTCTAAATGAATTTTATGTATTTTACATATATTTGTAAAAATATTTACACTTCATATTTAATGCACACTTTCGGCATTTATATAAAATATACGTGCAAATATGGGAAATTTTCGACAGTAGCACCTATAATCAGTAAATTATAAGCATCAGTGTAACTTTGAGCCGGCTCAAAGTTACCCTGAAAATGCGGTAAAATGCTAGTGCCTTCTTATTTTACATTTTATTAACTATTAATAAATAAATAATCACAAAATATTAACACATTTACAACATTTAGATAATAATATGTCTGATAAATGAGTATATTGTTACTTACATTGAAAATTTAATTGGGTTATGTGAACTTCAAAACAGCATTCAAAATTAACTTGAAAACAGTACTTCACAAAAATAGTTAGATGATGCAATTAATTGCGAATAATGTTGCTAATTTATTTTTTAAAATAAAGAGTAGAAATCCCAGTTTAGAACCTTGCCAACAGAGCACAGTTCTGGAGTTTATTTAGTCTTTTAGAGTAAAAAATATTGAAAAATAGGAGGTGGTGCAAAGTTACACTCCGTGTTCAAAGTTACCCTGATTGACTGTAATTTTAAGAAAAAAAAAATGTCCTTAAACTCAAAGATGCCCTTTTTGAGATTAAAAAAAAATAATGCTAGCAACTTGCTAAAATATTCGTAACTTAACCTGTTTGCATTTGCAGAAATGCACAACTATCAATGCATTGGTCGATTTGTGACATTTCCACTCGGGCAGGATGCGCAGTGTGACAAATTAAGAGAATGTTTCCATACATACCACTTCCCTATAGGTTTGTTTCGTGTTAGTAACTATTCTGTTATTTTCGGGTACTGCGTATCATTCTCGCGCAATAATATCAAGTCGATTGTCTAGTCGATGGTGCAGGTGAAGCTGAATAGGGGCTCTAAATATATAAGTTTATCAACTTTTTGGCAATTTCGGACCCCCTCCCAACCTTCCGATATCATACCTTATCATTACTTGAATCTCCCTCCTCCTAATAATATTGTTATCACTGTCAAAAAATTCTTTTTATTTTTCCTTTATTTTTCCTTTATTTTCTCTTTTTATATGTATGCAATGGTATACAGATATGGTTGTACATTTTTTATTCGCATATTTTACTGATTTAAATGAAGAGAAGAAATTCATAAAATATCACTGTTATATAAGAAATAACTTTATGTCAAATAACATTTTAAAGAAATACTTATTATTTACAAGTTTTTAATAATAGATCTTTGTTACATAATGCATTGAACCGTAATATTGTCTTCTTGCAATTCGCCCTTGCACAGGGCTAAACAGAATTTCTTGTAAACAAAATAGGTGGACAACATTCTTCCGCATCTTTTACTAGCAAAAATAACAAGTATCATTTCAAAACTGATTTCTGTAACAACAAATTATATACACATATGACAGGAGAATATAAACGGCGAACTTTGGGTTATTCAATATTTTGGAATAAAATGTTTTATAATCATTCAGTGGTTTTAATAATAACTTTGTATTTTCATAAAAAGAAGAAAACAGACTTAAAAAATTTAAGATAAGAGATTTAAAGAAAAAGAAACCCAAAAAGTAAATTTTGGTTTGATCCACAATGATAACGAAATCAAATGACGAACCTCCCTCCCTCAACAGATATCTTACGATATGAAGTGACAGACTCCCCCCCTCACACACACACACTCCCCCCACCTAAAGTTATACTTTATATATGAACACTGTACAGCCGAATAGCCTTCTTCTGTGTGAAAATCATCGTAGTTAAATGTTACCATTTTATTTGTCAGTTGTTGATATCGCGATAACGCGAGATCCTTCTCGTAGTACGCGAGAAGGATGCGCAGTACACTAAAATAACAGAAATTTTACAAACACGAAACAATCCTATAGAGAAATGTTATGTAGGGAAATATTCTCTTATTTTAGCGAGAGGAAATATCGCGAATTGACCAATATATAGATAGAAGCGTAATTCTGCAAGTACAAACGGGGAACGTTACGAATATTTTAGTAAGTTGCTAGCATTATTTTTGTTATAACTCAAAAAGCGCATCTTCGATTTTAACGAAACTTTTTTTCTTAAAAGTACATACTTTGAGTATTGTTCTGTAATTTTTTGGTTGGTGTAAATATAAAATTACTACATTAACAATTTAAAATATATAATTTTTTGTTTATTTTTCTATGTTAAAATTTGTGTAAAAATGTGAAAAAAAAATATATGATGTGAATTTATACATTATTCAATGATTGACGTTAGAGTAATTTTTTTTTTAACTTTTTTTTTTTTTTTTTTTTTTTTTTTTTTTTTGAGAAAAACGTATTTAGAAAATGATAGCGCCGGCGCATACTTCGCCAATTATCCCAATGGCAGTTCAAGGTCAGAGGCTAAAAACACTCTATAATGTATTCTCATGGTGAGCGTTATTACCATGCATGTTATTTCAAACATCGGCCGTGGGGGCCATTTCGCTATGCTTATCCGGTTTGACCCTTTACCTGCAAAAAACTGTAAAAATTGATAATAAGATTTTTTTCACTTTGGCGCTCCAACAACAGGTATCCAAAGAGAACTGAGCACAGTTCATCGTGGAAGTGCTAAAAAGTAGTCTGGCAGTTTTATGCTTAGCTGCAACAACGGATGCGAAATATATTGAAGTATTTCATAATGTCACACCACTACATAATATCCTAACTTCCCTAAATGTATATCTTTATAAATAAACCTAAAATATTTCTCTGAATATGTGTATAAAAGTGATTTGTTCTGTTGTGGTCATTATTCATCTCCATTATTCTTTTTCTACACATGGAATTAAAAATATGGATCTATTTGAAAGAGAAAATGTTCATTACCGTAGCTTTTTACGAATAAAAATTATAAAAAAATTAAAGTAAAAGTAAGAAATATGGTGTTTTAGAATTTTTCACTATCATTTTATTAAATTTTAATTAAAAAGAAATTAGTATTAAATTAACTTTCAGTACAATATTATAAGAATTTTTGTTGGTATTACTTTTTTTACTCCCAAATGAAATATACTTTTTACTGATAACAAAGATTCTAAGACATTGATTGTCATTTTTATTTCAATATTTAAAATTGAATACTGAAAGCAGGATATTTTAAGGTACCCTCAGTCCATTTCAAATAAGCGAAAAGTCATTAAGATTTTTTTGTGAAATACATTTTCTGATGCGATACTTTTAGCTTAAGAATTTTCACTAATTATGAGTCTCATTAAAATTTAATTTATTTGAGTGTGACAAATGTCATACTCATTGTCTGAAAGCAATTTCTTTTTATATAATTTCTCTTCTTAAACAGTTTACATCCAGAATATAAATATGGTCTTTGTAGGTCTCTCTTCAATACTTTGAATGTTACTAACTATTGAAGCTTACCAATCGATTTCTTCATTGGTTTTACAATTAGATGTTTCTGAAGGGTGAAACGCTCATAATGCATTTTTCGTTCTAAAGATAAAGAGCATAAGAAATGTAGAATAAAATAAGGTGCAATTTTAGGAACTCTCTCCCCCTCCTCCCTACTGTTTACTTAACGTGTAATTTGAAAGCTATTAGTTTTAAATTTTAGTACAATTTTCTTTTTGAAAATGTTATTGGTATAATGTTCCTATAAATCCAATTTAATTTTTATTCATAACATAGGATCTAGCTAAGATTTAAAAATATTTTTACATGCTAAAGGAAAATTGCACATTCAAACCAAGATATTTTACAGTGTCCTTAATTCATATCTGAATAAGCGGAAGTCATTAAGTTTTTTTGTGAGGTACCTTTTCTATTATAATGCTTTTATCTTAAGAAATTTAACTAATTAGGAGTCTCATTAAAATTTAATTTAATTCGGCCTTTGCAAATCTCATCCGTACTGTCTACGATTTCTTCTTCGTTTCTTTCTCTACTAAAATAATTTTAATTTGAAACGTAAATGTGGTCATTGTTCATCTCTCATGAATTGAATTCAATTCTCATGGAAGCATATCAATTCATTTCTTTATTGGTTTTACAATTAGATATTTTTAACACTAGATTTAAGGAATCTGTCTATTTGGCAAGTTTAGAAGTTTTTGCTCAAAATAATTCGAAAATATAACTTATTTTTACAGCAATATTTAAGGTATAACGATGCATATGTATATGGAGCATTCTCACAATCTTTTGACTTTCAGGAATAAAAATCTGGTGGAATTAAACTTGCTAAAATAACATTTTAATCTAATAGATGAAAGACTTAATGATTCAAAATAAAGAAAAAATGGTCAGCAGCGGCTATTTTGTTTTATTTAACTGGGGTTTAAGTTAAACTTTCGAGTTTAATTTTCCTTACCATTTTACCATTATAACTTGCTATTTTCTTCTAAATTTTTACTTATAATGAATTTGCATAGTACTTACAGTACATGCAAATAAGAAACAATAACAATGTAGTATTATTAGTGCAAAATTTTGGTATCTCATTGTTTTAAAGGGGTTTTAAAGAAGGGACGGAAGGAAAGAAAAAGGGGATGATATAGGAAAATAGGGACGGCAATGAAAAAAAAAGGGATGGTAAGGATGGGACTGTAAAGAAAATTACCACTATTTTTAGGCAAATCCTGTTGAGACTAAGTGATAGTCACAGTGTTCATTGATCTTTAGAAGCAGTTATTTACATTGGATTAAATTAAAAAAAAAAATATTTACCTCGAAAAATGCTGGAATAAACCTTGGGACGATAAGACTACCAATAAAGCCACGATGAATGAAAATGATATTTAAATCCTGATTTAAATTCTGCAGTAAATTTCCTGTCAAAAAATTTTATACATTCTTTCTGTACCATACTTCTGCATGAGAAAAAACTTGAAAAATTTTCTGTGGCTGCATCTGCAGTGATTTTCTGTGTAACTTTAGCAAGAGGGATGGTAAGGAATCTAAAACCCAGGGACGCAAAAAATAATACCAACCGTAAAATTGTGTTCAGGTTAATTTTTTCCTGCATATTTGTATTAAACAATTATCCCAGTCTCTGAAGAAAATTATATCGAATTACTTTTATTGAAACAATTTTATACAGACATTTTCAAACTTAAAAATCAGCATCAGGGACGGTATAGGAGTTTTTCTGATATTTGGACCCCAAAATCGTCCAAAACTTATTTATCTCGTTAATATTGCTATACAATCATGCAATAGGATGTTCCCCAGTATATGAAAAAAAAAACACAAGAATATGTTCTAAAATAAAAAGGGACATAATAATTCAGGGACATAAAAGTTAAAAGATTGTGAGAATTTGTGTGCCAAATTTCGACACCGTCTCTCTAATTTCGTGTATCTGTTTAAAATGAACAAAAATTATTAAGAAAATATTCATTTTAATGTAGTCGAATACCACTACACCTTGTGTTAAAGATAAAATACTCATTATCAGTTTTTCGTTCCAAGATAAAAAATGGCACGAAATTTAAAATAAATTAAGAATTGAGTTTTGAATTTAGAGAATTTCTTTCTACCGTTTGAATATCGTGTACTTTCAAAGCATTTGCTTTTGAATTTTACTACAATATTTTTAAAAATTTTACCAGAATTTAATACCTGAAAAGTAGATTTAACTTTAATTGCACTGCATTACTTAAGTTTTATAGTACCTTCATTTTATTATTTTTTAAAAGATGGAAGTCATTAAGACTTTTTGCGATCCGTTGCTTTTATTTTAATAATTTTACTAATCTCATTAAAATTTAATTTTTAATTTATTTTTTTCTAAAGAAAAGATGGAATTCATTAAGAACTTTTTGTGTAAATATCTTTTCCGACATGATGCTTTTATCTTAAGAGTTTTCATTAAACTCATTAAATTTTAATTTTTTATTTCTTTTCTATTTAAAAAAAAAGAAAGCCATTAAGACTTTTTGTGAAATTTCCTTTTCCGACATGTTGCTTTTATCTTAAGAATTTTCACTAATCTCATTAGAATTTAATTTTTAATTTATTTTTTATTTTAAAAAATGGAATTCATTAAGACTTTTTGTGAAATTACTTTTACCGACCCATTGCTTTTATTTTAATAACTTTCACTAATCTCATTAAAATTAAAATTAAAATTAATTTTTTATTAAAAAAAGATGGAATTCGTTAAGACTTTTTGTGAAATTACCATTTCCGACATGTTGCTTTTTATCTTAAGAATTTTCACTAATCTCATTAAAATTTAATTTTTAATTTTAAAAAGATGGAAGTCATTTAGACTTTTTTTGAGAAATTACCTTTTCCGACACGTTGCTTTTATTTTAAGAATTTTCACAAAAATTCATCTCATTAAAATCTCAATCATCTCATTAAAATTTTATTTATTTTGACTCCCACAAATGCCATCCGGATTGCTAAAAAGTGGTTTCTTCTTATTTTCTTTTTCTGCTTGAATAGCTTTCATTCATAACATTATTATGATTAATGTAAGTCTGTTTTGAATTCCATACACATGAAAGGATATCAACCCTGCATTGACAGTTATTTAATTATATAACAAATCAACACTGTGTGATAATATATATATATTTTAATTGCTAAAAGGTGTAAGATGAAAACTTTAAAGACAATAAAAATAGTTTTATTAAACTGCTTAGATGTTCAATATTAAAGTGAAAATTTAAAATCACATGTTCACTAAATGCTGTATACAAAATTTTGTAAAGTTAAAAACTAAATGAACATTATACTAAAATTGAAACAATCAACGTTTCGGCCAAGATCTATGACGATCTTACGGTAGGAGTTATTACATTGCTTTTAAGGAACAAAGTCAAGCCGGCTTGAATTTAAAAAGTTCAAATTACGGAAAATATACTCAAATTGTTTCCGTTATTGAATAACAGATGACATTTGAGTGGCTTCCTTGTTGCCCAAAAATTCAATCCCCTGATATGAGTAGATATATATAACATTTTAAGACTCCCTAAATTTTTTTTGTCTAATATATCTTCTAATATGTAGTACATGATAAAATAATAGATACAAAATATCAAGAGTAAAAAGTCCACAGAACTTTCTAATATCGCTATCAGGTGCATGACAGCAGAGGTTAAGCTGATGAAAAACACCGATCCTATATATTAGCACGAACGCTTTAAAGCGAATACGTGCGATCAATTTGAAAGTTTTTATATTTCAATATTATAATAATGGACTTTAAAAAAGAAACGAGCCGGAGTCTGGGATGTGCAAACCGGTGACAGAATGGTAATATTGTTGCGTCAGTAACAAAAAGGGTTTCCGACAAGAGCACGGAAGTCTACATGACCGCCGCTAGAGGGTCACGAGTGCAAGTCACTTGACTACAAAGTTAGCAGAAGCATGCATCAGTCGTCCGACGCTCATTCGAATTGTAAGCGACTGCAGATGAGTCTTCGTGTCATCCCTTCAAACCAGAATCGTCACGACAATGTCTCCAGTGGAAACATCGAGGGTCACCACCACCAAGAAAATCCGAGGTCTTCCACAAAGTACAGGAAAGGTTATGCTGACGTTCTTCTTTGACCAAGACAGTCCCCTTTCGGATAGATTTCCTACAGCACGGGACAACAGTGAATGCCCAGCTATTACTCGCAATCCTTGACCACTCAAGGGTCCCTTCACCAAGCGATCAAATCAAAACGACCAGGCAATATCACCCGTGGGATCATTCTGCTCCACGTCAAAGCAAGACCTCATACGGCCGACACTATTACGGCACTTGGGAAGAAAATCAAGTGGCAGGTTCTCGGTCACCCTCCATAGAGTCCACACCTCTCCCCCTGCGATTACGCCATTTTTAGTCCCCTAAAAAAGGCTCTGAGGGGCAAACGATTCATCTCGGACGACGACGTCAAGCTGTACGTGCGGAACTGGTTCACATCGCAGCCCCAGGAATTTTACCAGCCAGCCATTCATCGCCTTGTATCTCAGTGGGACATGTGCCTCAACAGTCAGGGCCAATACTTCTGAAATACATGTACTAGTTTCTGTTCCTAGGCCTCCAGCTCGTTACTTTTTGAACACTCCTAATACAATATTTGTTTTAAAAAATCGTAATCTTATGTTACATCGTAACAATTCTGTTTAATTTTTAGTTATAAAAGAAGCCTTAAACGATACAATTTTATATAAATTCTTACAATTATATTCCATGACTAAGACATTTTTATTTTACCCCCTTTCATTTCAAAATAAGTGGAAGTCATTAAAACTTTTTTCTGAATTGAAGCTTTTCCGACGTGCAGCTTTTATCTTATGAATTTTCACTAATTATGAGTCTCATTAAAATTTAATTTATTTTGACGACCATAAATATCATCTGTACCGACTAAAACTGATTTTTTCTTATTTTCTTCCTCAATTTAAAGAGTCTTCATTCATAAGATAAATATTGTCATCGTTTGTATTTCATGACATTTATATTGATTTAAGCATATCTATCAATTTATTAATTTTTTTACAATTGCATGTTTCATAAAGAGATGATCAATGATAGTTTTTCATTTTCAAGATTAAAAAAAAATCTAGAAAATTTAAAATAAAAGTAAGAAATAGGAAGTTCAACAAATTTTGCCATTTGGATATTTTATAACATAAAAGATTTTGTATTTCAATTTTACTATAATATATTTTCCTCATAGCATGTTTTCACATTTGAATTTGTACATGGTCTGTACAAATTAATTAGAAATAGATATTTTACAATACTTAGCTACCGCTTACTGAAAAGGGGACTATTTTAGTAATATAAGTTAGTCTAGTGAGTGAATTAGTGCATTAACCGTTACATTTTACAAATATTTAATTTAATTGCGAAGATATTTTTAAATAATAAACGGCTGCAGAAAAAATAATTAATAAAACAATTAAAATAAAAATTTTAATATTTGAATTTATTTTAACGATTAAATTACGAAATAAAGATTTCTGTATATGATTCATTAAAATTGTGTGCAACTCTCAGCTAAATGCAAACATAGAAATCGTTGGCAATTATGTGTACATTTTTTTATATGAAATCTTCAGAAAACACCTAAGATCACGTTTATTTATTGCCTGAAAATATGTAAATTTGGGGATTTTTTTTTTAGACAACAAATAGACAAGACTGATGAAAATTCTGCTTTTTTACATACATTTATTAAACTTTTTCAGAATTGAATCATATTTTAAAAAAAATAATAATAATAATTTCCGTCCAATCTGAAGAATCTCGGGTGTGAAAAACCAAGCCGATCTTAATAGGTTTGAGTTTATTTAAAAATGAGATCTTAAATCACAGGTGCATTTCTTTATAGTAGTTGATGTGTGTTATGAAATAAACCTAAAACATTGAAAAAGTTAAAAATTAACCGAATAGTGGCTACTTAAAATTAATGTGACTTTTTATTAATCCCTATTTGTCCGAGCCCCACCAATGGCTGAGAGGTTCTGCTCTCGAAGCTGGTAGACGGGAGGTGCTGGGTTCGATCCCAATCGCGCCCGTCGGCCTAATCGTTCGGAGTTTTCTTCGAGCCATGGATTTCCATTCGTAAATAAGGGTTCGGTTCTCTTAGAAAGACCCCACGGAGGGCACTCCCCCCTCGGGCCTATATCCCTAGTGTAGATAATCGGTCGTCAAAAATCAACCAACCAACCCTATTTGTCCTTTGACCTGCTATAAAAATATTTAATATGGAGAACATAGGATATGTTCGGTCTATGACGAAAAACTTTTATTGGGGAGAAAATTAAAACTTATTTGTTCAACGGTTGAATAGCTAAATGTACGCAGATTTAACTACGCAGATTCTAAATTCTTTGACTGATAAATTATTTGACATTCGTCCCTTTTGAAAAAAATAATTGACTTGCCAGACACAAATTTGATGTTAGAATTCAAAAAATTAAAATTGCAGTAACAAAAGCGTTTTGCGCAGTTTTAGAGCCACAGTGCAATTGTTTTGGAGCGAGTCTCAACATGGTCGAGTTGAAACATTCATTAAAATTTTGAGTGTTCCCACCAATGAATAGCCGTAGCAGATCATTTCAAGAGACATCTTTGTACGCTTAATGGCATCTTGAACTTGGCATCTTGTCTTAATGGCATCTTGAACATCTTTCAGGAAAGGAGTGTCGTATTTTAATAACGCAAGCGCACTTTGAACCTTCGAGACACGCCATTTACACCAGCTTTTAGCAGCTTCTGGACAAAAATCATGTTGCGGATTCTTATGCCTTGAACACTTCTAATAGTATGTGACCCACACAGCATCTCTCATTTTTTCTCACTGAATCAGGAGATATATATATATATGTCTCTATATTTTATTAAAATTGAAATTGTTAAAGTTTATATTCTACAGCACGTCTACTGTAAGTAATTCTTCAACATTTGTCACTGTGAAAGTTTCTTGTCATTTCGAATATCAGTTTTGTAAAATATTTTTATGACATACAGTGATATGTTACTCTACGATTTGCTTTTTGTGTGTGCTGAAGAAATTGTATATATTTGATCATATATTCGATTATAATTTTCTTAATTCGTTCACTCTAGATTCATCGTAAAAATTCATTTTCCCTATTAGTGTTTCCTAAACTCTTGAAGTTTTATGCTTTCTACTAACAGTGATCGTCATTTTGCAGCCTTATCAGAAGATATATTTCTTATTGCAATATATGACAACAGTTCAGTTTCTGAACACACATTAATATGCTACTTGTACAGTTTGGGGGGGGGGGGGGGAGGGAATGAACAATGAATGACTTCGTAAGCCACATTAAAGAAGTTTTAAAATGGGGTCTAGATATGGAAACAAATTCCAATGTTTCACTGAGTCAAAAACATTGCTGTAAACGTACTAATATATAAACACTAATATATGTATGACACTAATTCTGTCATATCATTTTTAAAAACCCTGGTAAATATAATTTTGCAAAATTGGAAGAATTATAAAGCACTCAAGCAACACATAAGGTAACACATTTTCGTTCAATATATGTTTTCTGCAATTTTTATTCACTGTGTATTATTCAGTGAGTGTTTGATGCATTTCAGGCAGAGAGGTGAAATTTCCTAATTTTAAACAATTAAGCTAAGTACATAGATTATATAGACGCATGAATATATCTGTATAAGTGATAGTTCAACGAAATTATCTGATTGCAAATACAATTAAAAGTTGTTTTAATGCGTTCGGAATGTCGTTGTTCTAAAACATTTAAGAAATTGCGTCTTAAACAAATCTACCTTTGTGACATAGGAATGAAATATAAATGAAAGGAATGAAATAGATTTAATAAAACAAAAATATTTATAGTATTAAGCAAGACGTATTGTCAATGGAGCGAATACATTTAATTCGGAAGGTGAAAAAAAAACTCTATATAAGAAGTTGAAATGTTTTCCCAAAAACACGATAATTTATAATTCACTTAACGTGACTTGCAGTGTCTTCACCGTTCGTACTAAAGTTACCTAAGAAATTCATGTTGGAAGATAATATAAACTGTAAATGGAATCTCCAGGATCTGAATTCTTCTTTATTCGAAGTAGAAAGCTGAACTTCGAAAACTCAAGACTTGGTGTTAGTTTCACTGAAATCAATGTTCAAACGTGTGAGACAAAAGTAGTAAAGCCGATGTTTGAATATTTCATGATATGTATTTCAGTTCATATGTTAGATAAGACGTAAAACTCGTGCATAAAAGTGTTAACACATATAAATAAATATTATGCATATTATGTCTAGGAAAGGGACACCAGGATAAAATGAAAATCATTAAGAATGATATAAATATGTATTTTTGAGATATTAAGTACATGTCATACTAGGACTTCTCTCAAAGGGATTAGTCTGAGCGATGTTAGCGAGAACATAGATTTGATAATAACTCGTGACAAGAATAGAAAATGAGATGCTATATTTAATTGACAATACGTGGCCTGTCGGAAAAATATTCAACCTTTGTCCGAAAAAAGTACATACGTTACCTGACAGGATTGGTACCCTTATTTCTTTCGACGTAGGCCCCATGCGCCTCCACACAAACAAATCGGCATTGACTGCAGCGTAAGTTACGACACAAGATCTGGAATATCTCGTCAGCATAACCTTTAAGCTGTGAAATGACATTTCGAGTAATTTACAAATACGTACATATTTTTCCCACAAATCATGGAAGTTAAAACACGTCAATATTAACCCGATTTTAAAAAATTACCCGAATATGTTACTATATGAAAAATCTTCTAATAACAATTGAGAAAATGACCTTATGATTAAATCTCTAGATTAATGAAGCTGAAAAAAAATTGCATATCGAAATTAAACAGACTCTTTTCGACATCTTTGCCCAGGGAAGTAACATTTTGACAAGTACTTTCGAGCGAACTATTTGCTGTTTCCTACCGACATTTATTCAATGTTAACACAATTTATTCAATGCTAGATAAGTAGCTGCCATTTTTGTTGCATTTAAGTTGCATGTTTGTTTGGGTTTTTTTTGGAGGGGGGGGGGGCGGGGTGTAGTTTTATTAAATATTTAAAGTTTCTATACCTAACGATGCAATTGAATGGTAATTTAGAACGTTTTCCGTTCATATCATCTTTTAAATTTTGTATTTTTTAGAAGTCATTCTTAGAGAGCATTTACATCAAAAGTATACCGTCGAAATATTTCAGCCCGATAAAAAGTTTTTAGGTCAGCTGTATCACAGAAAAAAAAATCGAAAGTGTTTCGTTCCTGCATCATTTCATATGGCGAAATTTTTAGAAATTGTTCTATTGCAAGCATTTACGACTTAAAAGCAACAGTCATGCAAATTTTCATCTTTATTTTCCTAATAATTCCATGTACTTCGTTATTTGGATCATCTTTAGAACTTCGTCCACTTTATTTAGTCTTCTTAATTTCGATTTCTTTAGAATTCGTTCTAATGCGTACATTGCAGTTTGAATTCTTTCTATAACGAGCATTTACACCTTATAAGTTAAAACCATCACAAATGTTTGAAGTTTCTAGACCCAACAGTATCACAGAAACTGCAGATTAGATCATTGTTTAGGGTGTACCTTTTACTTTTTTTTTTTCTAACTGACCGGCATTAACGACTTAAAGGTAATAGCCATGTGAAATTTCAAAGATTCTTTCTCTAACAATTCCAAATAAATTGTTATTTAGAAACTTTCTAGAACGTTTTACGTATATTTCTAACTTTAAAATTTCAAACGTTGTAGAAAGAGTTCATAACGAGTATTTACATCTTAAAAGTAACCACCGCACAAAATTTCAAATTTCTAGCCTAAACAATATCTCAGAATTCGCAACTGTAGAACTTATTCTGCTCCTGCACCCATGAATATTGTTATACCGACATAAAATATAGTCTTTGTCGGAGCAGAGATGGTCACCAGCATTTTCAAACTATTATTTATTAAATCGGCTAGGTAGTTTCTGAGATTAGATTCTACAAAGACACAAATGTTACTACTGTAATATTAGCACACACGTTGACAAAGAAGCAGTTTAACTTTTATTATATAAAACAGAAATAATTTACTTCTTCAATTTTATTTTCATGGTCGTTTATATAATTTGGCAAAAACGTCTCACTTTCTTAAACCTGAATTGGTCAAACTTTTTAAAAAAGCGCCAAGGCATATACAAGAACGAAGTATCGTGAAGGGTATAAGGCACATAGTAATAAGACACATAGTAATAAGGCACTTAGATACAGGAGATAAATTGCTAACATACGTATTGCATTTTTTTTCATTTGAAATACATAAATTAAATACATTTAAAAAACATGGCTTTGACTCTTATCTTTTAAAATACAAATAAGTAAAAAAAAGTAATAAGAGATAATAGGTCAAAGCATTTTCTTTCAACATCAAAGAACTATTTCTAAATTACTCATGCAAAAAAGTTGCTTTTAAAGAAAAAAAAATGCTCTTGTCTAAATTTTAACCCGGCTAAAAATAAAATACCATGATTACTACAAATGTTATAGGAATGTCTGTAATCAGGTTTGCAACCAACGTCGTATTTTAAAAAACGTCGTTTAACGCCAAGTTAATTTCATTGCGGTAACTTTTTTTTGTGTGTGTGGCGGGGAGAGGTTGCAAATATTTACATTTGAATTTAAACTTTTATTTATATATCTGCTGCTTGTATAATAAACCAGTACCTTGATGATCGAGCTTCACTGGAAACATGTGTAAAATACTCCGCCTGTGGTTGTTTGTTCAAAGCCAATTTTATATCACTATTATCACTCTCATACTATAATAACAATGTTGTTGTTAGTATTATTCTTTATTATTCTTTTTTGACAGCAACCTTGCCTGTGTATCTGAATGCAGATTATTGGCCATTTTTCTTCTACGAAGCTTTAACATATTCGTTTCATGTCGTATACCATGAACCCATTGCTACACAGATGTCATATAAGCACCACATTGGCACGATTTTTTCTGACGCTAATACTGTATACGCACCGGCCTAGCGCCAAAGTGTCATTATTTTGCTTGATATGGTAACCCGGATGTTGTTGTTTATTTATTAATAAATTGTTTATTTACTTTTATTTTATTTTCTAAAATTATACATATTGTTTTGTTCTATAGTTATTAATTAAACTTTTCTAAATTTATTTTTATTCCCTTTTTAAAAATATATATGTAACTGGTATTCGAAAACTAGATTATCGCAAAACTGATGTTAGAAAAAAAATCGCGCTACGGGGTGCGTATATGACATCTGTGCTCCAATGGCAACATTGATACGTTTATGTTAGCCGAACGAAGGTGATAAACGGCCAAAAAAATTTCCCATATCATATTCATATTGCATTCATTTAATTTAAAACGTGACAGCAACGTAAAATATAACCTTATGTTGGATCAGCGACTGTCACCATCAATTTGCAACCATTAATTTTGAAATAGGTTTGATATTTCCTGAGATTGTGTAGAAATCGCAAATTAGAACGTTTTTAGAACGCTTTTCGCGCATTTTCAACGCTTTTAAATTTCCAATTTTTTTTCGAAACTGTCATTAAAGTTCATTTATATCTAATGCATGCTCTGTACCATGCCTAATTTCAAGTTTCTAGCCCTTACCCATCACAAAAATCGCAATTTAAAACACATTTTTTGCTTCTGCAACTCCCAGGTGGTAGTGACATCGGCATGAAATAGCGTCTATGTTAGAGCAGAGGCTGTCAGCATCAATTTCCTAAAATTACTTTTGAAATCAGACTGATTCTTCCTGAGATTGTTCACAAATCTGCATGTAGAACGCCTTTAGAACGCTTTTCGCACTTTTCACTCCTTTTAACTTTCAAATTTTTAAACAAATGTTCTTAGAGAACATTTACATCTAATAAGTACATACCATGCCAAATTTTATGAATCTAGGTCCTTCCAGAACACAAAACTCGCTTTTTTAGAGCGTTTTTTTGCTCCTGCACCCCCTATGGCCCAGCTAGAAAATGTCTGCACTTTTTTTGCAAAATAGTATATATTGTACACAATTTGTGCAAAAAAAGTGACTATTTTTGAACACTTCGAAAAGTATGCACCTTTTGTGCAAACTGTCTGTATTTTTTATACATACAAAAAAGTGTATATCCTATGTTGTCAAAAACTGTGCACATTTTTTGCATAAAATAAATTAATATTCCGTGTTCGCGAAAAGTGTGCATTTTTTATGCAAAAAAAAAAAAAAAAAAAAAAAAAAAAAAAAAAAAAAAAAACTGTAGATTCCAATTTTCCAAAATTTATATATTTTTTATGGATGTAAAAATTAGTACTTTCATTTTAAATAGTATATTTACCCCCCCCCCCCCCCGGAAAAAAAACGAAAATTCTCAATTCCATTTTAATTTTAAGGTAAACGAAATAAATACATTTTACTATGTTTTTCAAAATAAGAAAAAAACAAATTTTAATTATTTAAATTTCAAAATCCAGGAAGAGGCAATGGGGCTCCTCCCCCCGCCCCCTCTTTCTTTAACGGAAATTTCCTGAGTTCCCCCTTTATTTTAAGTCGCTTGAAAAAAATCAATTTTACTATGTTTTTCAAAATAAGCAAAAAAGAATTTTAATTAATTAAATTTTAAAATCTGCGGTACGGGTAATGGTTCACCTAAACCCTCTAACTTTACAGAAAAATATTTAATTCCTCTTTTATGTTAAGTTACTCGAAAAGAGAAAATTTTACTGTGTTTTTCAAAATCATTAAAAATAAAATTTAGAAATAATTTAGATTAAATCAAATTCGAGGGAGGAGCAATGGCTCTCATATGACCCTTTCTACCCAAGTAAAAGTTCTTAGTTCCTCTTTAATGTACTCGAAATAAATAATTTTGCTGTGCATTTCAAAATTGGTGAAAAACACATTTTAATTAAATAAGTTTCAAAATCCAGGGAGGGGCAAAATGGACCTCTCCTCCCCCCCCCTCCTTAACAGAAAATCCACAGTTCCACTTTTATTTTAAGTTACTTGAAAGAATAAATTTTACTTTTTTTTTTTTTCAAAATCGGAGAAAAATAAAATTTAGTTAGTTAAATTTTTAAATCGAGGGAGGGGAAATGGCCCTCCTAAGCCCCCTTC
Organism: Maratus speciosus; assembly: GCA_963932465.1. Classification (NCBI taxonomy): domain Eukaryota; kingdom Metazoa; phylum Arthropoda; class Arachnida; order Araneae; family Salticidae; genus Maratus; species Maratus speciosus. The sequence continues at coordinate 295,981,875 of OZ010791.1, forward strand.
CCCCAAAGGAAAATTCTTAGTTTATCTTTATTTTAAGTTACACGTAAATAATAAATTTGACTCTGTATTTCAAAATAGGAAAAAAATAAATTTGACTCTGTATTTCAAAATAGGAAAAAAATAAATTTTAATTAATCAAATTTTAAAATGCAGGGAGGGCAATGGCCCTCCCATGCCCTATCAGAAAATTCCTTACTTCCTCTTTTATTTTAAATTCTTCGAAAATAATACATTTTATGAAGTTTTCAAAATTATCAAAAAAAAATTTAGCTAGTTAAATTTTAAAATCGAGGGAAGGGCAGTGGACTCCGCCCCCCCCCCCACACACACACACACTCACGCAAATTCTCTTCTTTTTGATGATTACTAATAGCATCCCTTATCATCGATCAAGCATAAATTCCAGTTATTATGAAAATTACTTCTGCTTTCAAAAATCAAATGAAAAACGTTTATTTCTTATTAATTTCTTTCAAATTTCTATTTAAACATTTGGGTAGAGATCCAGATACATTTTTCGATATTAGCCAAACGAGATTGACCAATCAGAAGCCTGCATATTTGCAAACAATGAAAAGGTTGCAAAAATACAGGCTTCTGATTAGTGGATCTCGTTTCGCTAACAGCGAAAATCTATCTCGATCACGGCCTTGATTTTTATTTTCGCATGTGTAGCTGCAATTCAACTCAACACTCCTTTCCTTGTGTTTACATGCATCGAGCTGCGTGGCGGGCGTTATTAGTAGCGAAATTTGTAAGAAATAAGAGTAAAACTTCAAAAAGGATAAAGCCTAATTCTAGGAAAAAGGGATTGATATCTTCTAAAAATGAAAGTGAAGAAAATGCAATGGATTCAAATGAGAATAATGGAGAAATGAACGACAGCAAGATGGAGGATGATACCGTAGCAAACGGCGTATCTTCAGTTCAGGAAAACAACGTTTATTATTTGGATATCTCACCAAAGGAAATAATACAAGCAGGGCCCGCTTAACACTTGGAAGTAGGGGAAGCCCGACGTCACACAGGGTCCCCTATTACTCTACAAATTGCTTTTTTATTTACTAAATCCCTTTTTCGTATGCTTAAATAATTTGAAATTTTACCATCAAAGTTTAGAGTAAATAACACTTAATATTAAACTAAAACTAACTACCTATATATACATACTATGAAAAAGTATTTTATTATATTTTTAATTGTAAATAACCAATTTATTTTGTAAATGACAAATATGGAACTACAGTATTTGAACTTCAAAATATCTTTTGTGATTTACAAATTGCCACATAGTAAGAACAAAAAAATTTCAAAAGAAAAATAATGCATTTTTTACCCTGATTGAGTTTCTTTTTTCTAATAATTAGTTTTGAAAAGTAAAATTGGGGGCCCTTTCGTATCTCAGTGGGTAAGCACGGGCTTCATGGGCCTATTCCGTAAACAGGGCCTGAATACAAGTGCTGCAGAGTGATATGTACGAGGAAATTAAAATCGGTACTTTTCGGTTAGCCGGGTGCTAGTATTATGTATACATGTATATATACATATGTATAGATATACATATATGTGGATATATGTGTGTATATACAATATATGTATATACATACATGTGCATATATATATGTATACATACATGTGTATATACATATATTTATGTGTACATAACACTGGCGCCCGGCTAACTGAAAAGTACCCTATAATCTTTTTGGAAGCAAATGGGGCTCTCCCAAGCATACACCCGCGTCGTCTAAAGAACGGAATTCAAGAAATTATTCAGTCATGACCAAATTAATGAGTTGAAACTAACCTGGCGAGGGAAAATCTTAGCAACGACAAGCTCTCTAGAAACAGCGCAACAAATCTTAGACATCCAAGAATTGGAAGAAATACCGGTATCACCTGTTCTCCAACATGAAAGCATTACCACATGGTTCCTGCTGCATGGCATCCCCACAGATGTATCGTGTGAAGAAATAACTGGAATTTATAGCTTGGAAACTCATCAATTTACTACGAAGATAGAAGGTCAGATAGTTCCCGCCAAAACTGTGTTGATAACTAAAATAGGTACCTACTTGCCTAAAGAAATTAACCCTTTGTATCACTGTGTTGCAGATCCGCAACATACCCAAAAAGTCAATGATATTTTGACAGTAAACATCAAAACACGATTTTTGTTGAATGTTGTTATTCTACTACACTGCTAGTAGTATAAGTATGTCATTAAATCCGCAACAGATGGCGAATATTTATTTTTTTTTCACGCCAAAGTTTCATTTATCGCTTGATCAGCTAAATGTGATTTTTGCTGAATTAAGCTTTGAAATAGTGGAGTTAAAAAAGTATATTGTTTACAAAGGTAAGTTTAAATTCTTTATTTAAAGACCATTTTCGAGCTAAGAAATTTATAATATGTATAAAATAAGCATAAACTTTTGATTGTTGCAGATCTGCAACAACGTGCCATGTCTTCTCTTCTAATGGTTGTTGATAATGTGCGGGAAAATCTCAAATTTCTTTGATTCATGTAAAAATAGTGAACTTCGTCGATCAGGTGCAGAAAAAAAGGAAATTTTGTTGATCAGGTGTCGAAAAATAGCGAATTCTGTCAAGTGGGTGTGAAAAAATAGCGAATTTCGCTGGTCGGGTATGAAAAGGTTGTGAAACTTGTCAATCTGGCGTAGAAAAATTGCGAATTTGTTTGATCGGGCATAGAAAAAGTGTGAATTTTGTCGATAATGTGCGGAAAAATCTCAAATTTCATTGGTACACGGAAAAATAGCGAACTTCGTCGATCAGGCGCGGCAGAAAAGGGGAATATTGTTGAACGGGTGTGGAAAAAAAGGGAATTTTGTTGAAAGGGTGTAGAAAATCGTGAATTTTGTCGATTTGGAATGGAAAAAATGTCAAAATTTCATTGAATCACGAAAAAATAGCAAACTTCGTCGAACAGGTGCGGGGAAAAGGAGAGTTTTGTTGATCAGGTATGAAAAAAAGGGAATTTTGTTGATTGGGTGTTGAAAAATAGTGAATTTTGTCAATAAGGTGTGAAAAAATAGCGAATTTCACTGGTTGGGTATGAAAAGATAGCAAAATTTGTCAATCTGGCGTAGAAAAATCGCGAATTTGTTTGATCGGGCATAGAAAAAGTGCGAGTTTTGTCGATAATGTGCGGAAAAATCTCAAGTTTCGTTGTTTCACTGAAAAATAGCAAACTTCGTCGATCAGGTGCAGAAAAAAAGGAAATTTTGTTGATCAGGTGTCGAAAAATAGCGAATTCTGTCAATTGGGTGTGAAAAAATAGCGAATTTCGCTGGTCGGGTATGAAAAGATTGTGAAACTTGTCAATCCGACGTAGAAAAATTGCGAATTTGTTTGATCGGGCATAGAAAAAGTGTGAATTTTGTCGATAATGTGCGGAAAAATCTCAAATTTCGTTGATTCACGGAAAAAGAGCGAACTTTGTCGATCAGGCGCAGCAGAAAAGGGGAATATTGTTGAACGGGTGTGGAAAAAAAAAGAATTTTGTTGATAGGGTGTAGAAAATTGTGAATTTTGTCGATTAGGAATGGAGAAAATGTCAAAATTTCATTGAATCGCGAAAAAATAGCAAACTTCGTCAAACAGGTGCGGGGAAAAGGAGAGTTTTGTTGATCAGGTGTGAAAAAAAGGGAATTTTGTTGCTTGGGTGTCGAAAAATAGTGAATTTTGTCAATAAGGTGTGAAAAAATAGCGAATTTCACTGGTCGGGTATGAAAAGATAGCCAAATTTGTCAATCTGGCGTAGAAAAATCGCGAATTTGTTTAATCGGGCATAGAAAAAGTGCGAGTTTTGTCGATAATGTGCAGAAAAACCTCAAATTTCGTTGTTTCACTGAAAAATAGTGCACTACGCTGATCAGACGCAGGAAAAAGGGGAAATTTGTTGAATGGATATAGAAAAAAAGGAAATTTTGTTGAACAGGTGTAGAAAATTATGAATTTTGTCGATTAGGAGTGGAAACATCTCAAATTTCGTTGATTCACGGAAAAATAGCGAACTTCGTCGATCAGGCGCGGCAGAAAAGGGGAATTTTGTTGAAAGGGTGTAGAAAATCATGAATTTTGTCGATTAGGAATGGAAAAAATCTCAAAATTTCATTGAATCACGAAAAAATAGCAAACTTCGTCGATCAAGTGCGGGAAAAAAGGAGAGTTTTGTTGATCAGGTGTGAAAAAAAGGGAATTTTGTTGATTGGGTATCGAAAAATAGTGAATTTTGCCAATAAGGTGTGAAAAAATAGCGAATTTCACTGGTCGGGTATGAAAAGATAGCGAAATTTGTCAATCTGGCGTAGAAAAATCGCGAATTTGTTTGATCGGGCATGGAAAAAGTGTGAATTTTGTCGATAATGTACAGAAAAATCTCTAATTTCGTTGATTCACGAAAAAATAGCAAACTTCTTCAATAATGCGTGGAAAAAAAGGGGAATTTTATTGATCATGTGTGTAAAAAAGGGAATTTTGTGGATTGGGTGTCGAAAAATAGTGAATTTTATCAACTGGGTGTGAAAAAATAGCGAATTTCGCTGGTCGGGTATGAAAAGATTGCGAAATTTGTCAATCCAGCATAGAAAAATTGCGAATTTGTTTGATCGGGCATAGAAAAAGTGTGAATTTTGTCGATAATGTGCGGACAAATCTCAAATTTCGTTGATTCACGGAAAAATAGCGAACTTCGTCGATCAGGCGCGGCAGAAAAGGGGAATATTGTTGAACGGGTGTGGAAAAAAAGGGAATTTTCTTGAAAGGGTGTAGAAAATCGTGAATTTTGTCGATTAGGAATGGAGAAAATGTTAAAATTTCATTGAATCACGAAAAAATAGCAAACTTCATCGAACAGGTGCGGGGAAAATGAGAGTTTTGTTGATCAGGTATGAAAAGAAGGGAATTTTGTTTATTGGGTGTCGAAAAGTAGTGAATTTTGTCAATAAGGTGTGAAAAAATAGCGAATTTCACTGGTCGGGTATGAAAAGATAGCGAAATTTGTCAATCTGGCGTAGAAAAATCGCGAATTTGTTTGATCGGGCATAGAAAAAGTGCGAGTTTTGTCGATAATGTGCGGAAAAATCTCAAATTTCGTTGTTTCACTGAAAAATAGCAAACTTCGTCGATCAGGTGCAGAAAAAAAGGAAATTTTGTTAATCAGGTGTCGAAAAATAGCGAATTATGTCAATTGGGTGTGAAAAAATAGCGAATTTCGCTGGTCGGGTATGAAAAGATTGCGAAACTTGTCAATCTGGCGTAGAAAAATTGCGAATTTGTTTGATTGGGCATAGAAAAAGTGTGAATTTTGTCGATAATGTGCGGAAAAATCTCAAATTTCGTTGGTACACGGAAAAATAGCGAACTTCGTCGATCAGGCGCGGCAGAAAAGGGGAATATTGTTGAACGGGTGTGGAAAAAAAGGGAATTTTGTTGAAAGGGTGTAGAAAATCGTGAATTTTGTCGATTAGGAATGGAGAAAATGTCAAAATTTCATTGAATCACGAAAAAATAGCAAACTTCGTCGAACAGGTGCGGGGAAAAGGAGAGTTTTGTTGATCAGGTATGAAAAAAAGGGAATTTTGTTGATTGGGTGTTGAAAAATAGTGAATTTTGTCAATAAGGTGTGAAAAAATAGCGAATTTCACTGGTTGGGTATGAAAAGATAGCAAAATTTGTCAATCTGGCGTAGAAAAATCGCGAATTTGTTTGATCGGGCATAGAAAAAGTGCGAGTTTTGTCGATAATGTGCGGAAAAATCTCAAGTTTCGTTGTTTCACTGAAAAATAGCAAACTTCGTCGATCAGATGCAGGAAAAAGGGGAAATTTGTTGAATGGATATAGAAAAAAAGGAAATTTTGTTGAACAGGTATAGAAAATTATGAATTTTGTCGATTAGGAGTGGAAAAACCTCAAATTTCGTTGTTTCACTGAAAAATAGTGCACTACGTTGATCAGACGCAGGAAAAAGGGGAAATTTGTTGAATGGATATAGAAAAAAAGGAAATTTTGTTGAACAGGTATAGAAAATTATGAATTTTGTCGATTAGGAGTGGAAAAATCTCAAATTTCGTTGATTCACGGAAAAATAGCGAACTTCGTCGATCAGGCACGGCAGAAAAGGGGAATTTTGTTGAACGGGTGTGGAAAAAAAGGGAATTTTGTTGAAAGGGTGTAGAAAATCATGAATTTTGTCGATTAGGAATGGAAAAAATCTCAATTTCATTGAATCACGAAAAAATAGCAAACTTCGTCGATCAAGTGTGGGAAAAAAGGAGAGTTTTGTTGATCAGGTGTGAAAAAAAGGGAATTTTGTTGATTGGGTGTCGAAAAATAGTGAATTTTGTCAATAAGGTGTGAAAAAATAGCGAATTTCACTGGTCGGGTATGAAAAGATAGCAAAATTTGTCAATCTGGCGTAGAAAAATCGCGAATTTGTTTGATCGGGCATAGAAAAAGTGCGAATTTTGTCGATATAGTGCGGGAAAATCTCAAATTTCGTTGATTCATGGAAAAATAGTGAACTACGTTGATCAGGCGCTGGAAAAAAAGGAAATTTTGTTGAACAGGTGTAGAAAATTATGAATTTTGTCGATTACGAGTGGAATAATCACAAATTTCGTTGATTCACGGAAAAATAGCGAACTTCGTCGATCAGGCACGGAAAAAAGGGAATTTTGTGTTTTATCGGGTGTAGAAAAATAGTAAATTCTGTCAGTCGGGTGTGAAAAAATAGCGAATTTTTTCAATTGGGTGCGGAAAAATTGGAATTTTATCGATTGGCTTTGGAAAAATTGTGAATTTTGTCGATCAGGTGTCTAAATATCCCAAAGTTTTTTTTATTGGGCATGGAAATTTACAAAAATTATCTTGAAAAGGTATACAGTAAATTAAACTTTGAATTGAAGTTAATTAAAAAAAATATTATATGTTCATGACAGGGTTGCCCTCTTTTAGCCAGGCCAAAAAAAGCCGGCTGGCTTTTTTTGGTTTTAGCCACTTAAAAAAAACCGGTTTTTATTTTTAAAATTTTGTTTACAGCTAATTTGTTTTAAATTTGGATCAATTAATTTATAATACACTTATAAATATTTTCTACTAAGAAAATTATAAATTTCTATTAAATTTTGTCAAATAACTAAGTTTTTAACTGCTAGAAGGTAACTGTGAAGGCATTATGTCTGAAAAAAAAAAATATATATATATATATAAATATTGAAAAGAATATTAAGTTAGACTCTAAACTGGTGTTTTGAAATTTTATATTACATTATATAGCTCCACATATACTACACATTTTAAAGATCATATTTAATTAAACAATGACAAAATGTAGCACATCAAAATGGAAACATTCTTATGTGTCCATATGGAGAGTTAACTTATAAATGTTAAAAGAAAAATTAGAAAGGATATAATATTTGAGGAGAGTTAGGTACATAAGTGTATAAAAAATAGAGCATTTAAACAAGAAAATAAATAAATAAATAAAATTTCTCTAAATAAATTTTCGAAAAGCTTGTTGTTAAGCATATTCATGCATATGCTATTCATAATGTTTTTTTAATAGTGAGAAATGATGTTTTTATTATATGACTATGTATAATTTTAAATGTTTATTAGAAATAAAATAAGACTTGTATATTAATAGCTCTTAAAATTAATTAAGTAATGAAACATGTAACTAAGTAACTATTGTCCTCTTAATTAAAAACACTTTAAAATATGTAGTTTATAATTACAATGCTTCATTGTAAAGCCGATTATGGCCAAAAAAGGCCAATTTTGGCCAAAAAAAGCCGTTTAAAAACAATAAAAGCTGCCGGCATGGCTTTTTTTAATTTTAGCCGGCTTTTTTGCAACCCTGATTCATGATGAATGTTTATGTGTATTTATAAACACATGCACACATAGGAGTATTACCCCTAAGCTCACATCATGTGCACATAAGTGCTTTTTTCTTGCACACAATTACTTGGTACTCACAGGAGTACTTGGTGCACCACTCGTAAAAATATTAGGTAGTTTTAGTTTAGCCGAGTGCCAGTGTTATATATACATACATATATATGTATACACACACACATATGTATATACATATATTGTCTATATCACCTATATACATATATATGTAGTATATATATTTATATAAACATGTATATAGACTTATATATGTATCTATAACATTGGCGCCCGGCTAACCGAAATAAAGTTCCAAATATTACAAGCATTTAACCTTCCTTCAGCTGTAATTAGAAATTAAATTGTGAAGAATTCATCATAATGTTTTAAAATTTAAAATATAGCTTCATCGTATGTTATAAGGTTCAATTTTAGGTTATATTTATAGAAACATCTTTTTTTTTTTTTTTTTTAATTTCATACTATTATAAGAATATTGCTCAGCTCTCTGTTGTGCCACTGTTCCATTGCAGGTACACCAATAAATTTATGCTTGTTTTTTGGTCTTATTATTGATTTTGCCGTATTGATATTGCAGTGTGAATTATGTATGTGATAGCAATATGTTTAACCCTTAACCGGAAATGTGAAAATCCCGTGCACAAACAGACCACTTAATAATTTATCAAATAGTGAACTTAAACATTTAATCTTTAATAGTAATGCATTAATAGGAGCAATTTTTTTATATAACAGCATAAAAATAAGTTTTGAATGCCGGAGTGCGAAAATATTAAGGGCAGATATATCGACGAAACCATCTCACAGATGGTACGTTTCTGGTTAAGGGAACTGAACTGGGCTTAGATGCCTTATGTTTCCTCAGCCGTTGTTTTGAATTGTTTGGCGTTTTTTTGTTGGTGTGTTGGCGGTGTTTAAAATATGGCAACCTCGATATGTGGAACCCCGTGTGACATATGTATTCTGACGTGTTGTGTTCTGGCAACCACTGAGAAGTGGTGGATTTTGTGCATGGATTTTGATATTGTGTTGTATCGCTCTGTCTTTTTATTTTTATGTTAAATTTATTGGATGTATTTGACTGACTATATGCTTTCTGCAATCTGTTTAAAAGCTTTTGCTGAAGTAATTAAGAAATATGAGGAAATTTTGAGAAGAAAAGTAGGTTTGTTTATTGTGTCTCAATGCATATTCATAAGCCTATTTTGGAAAATGATGGTGGTGTTATGAGAAAGATTTCGTACTGGAGCTTTCAAGAAAGCAGATATCTGTTAAGGTATGTTGATAATTTTAAGTATATTTTGCTGCTTTAAGAGTTTTTTACATTTTGAGATTGCTAGAAAGTGAGAACTTCGGAATCTTAAGAATGCTACACCGGGAAAACTGCTGAATGCAGTGATGGTTTTTTTTTTTTTTTTTGGTTGATGTGCGCGAAGCGCTGATACAAGATTACTGATTGCCACTTTAGCGAGTTTCATTTTTTATGTATATTCTGCTGCCTTAAGAGTTTTTATATTTTGAGATTGCTAGAAAGCGAGAACTGCTGAATTTTGAGACACCGGAGAGACACCGGTTTGCTACACCGGAAGAACTGCTGAATGCAGTGATGGTTTTTTTTCAGTTAATGTGCACGAAGCGCTCATACAAGATTACTGATTGCCACTTTAGCGAATTTTGTTTATTATTTACATTTTATTTTCGTTAAGCGAAACATGCATATAAACCGGTGCTTGGCGACATTTACTACTTGGCGGAAAAGGGGTTTTCACGCCAAGAAAATTCCAAGGTGGCAGCCGTGGGAACTTATGACATCTGTTCCGGGAACTGCAATAATTAAGCCTTTTTGTGGTAAAATTTAGATAGGCAAAAAAAGTGTAAAAAGAAAAGTGCACAAAATCTGAGCGTATTTGGCACCTGTGATTGTGCATAAAAAGTATAAAATTTAGATGGGCAAAAAAAGTGTAAAAAAAAAGTGCACAAAATCTGAGCGTATTTGGCACCACTGATTGTGTATAAAAGGTGCACAACTCAGGTATGCAAAAAATGTGTAAACAAAAAAGTGCACAAAATCCGAGCGTATTTGGCACCACTGATTGTGTATAAAAAGTGAACAATTTAGGTATGCAAAAAAAGTGTAAACAAAAAAGTGCACACAATCCGAGCGTATTTGGCACCTCTGATTGTGTATAAAAAGTGAACAATTTAGGTATACACTTTTTGTGCACAATTCAGTGTGCACTCATTATGTATAAGCAGAGGTGCCAAATACGCTCGCTTTTTGTGCACTTTTTTTTTACACTTTTTTTGCAAACTTTTTCTAGCTGGGGGGGTAGTGGAAACAGACAAAAAATATAGCTTATCTTGGAGCAAGAGCTGTCACCATCCTTTTTACATCATTATGTTTGAAATCAGTTCAGTACTTCTTTCGATTGCATAGAAATCGTCATTTAGAGCGTTTTTAGAACGCTTTTCGCGCATTTTCTCCCCCTTTTAAATTTCGACTTTTTTAGGATATTTTCTTAGAGATCATTGATACCTTATAAGTAACTACCTTTCAGAATTTAATGAATCTAGGCCCTATTATAACACAAAAACACAACTTAGAATGTTTTTTGATCCTGCAACCCGCAGGTAATAGTGACACAAACATAAAATAGAGTGTATGGTAGAGCAAGAGCTGTCACCATCAATTTACAATCATTATTTTTGAAATCGATTTGATACTTCCTAAAATTGCGTAGAAATCGCCATTTAGAACTTTTTTTAGAACGCTCTTCGCGCATTATCACCCGTTTGAAATTTGGAGTTTTTTAAAAAGTGTTCTTAGAAATCCTTTATGTCTAATAAGTAACCAATATTCCAAGTTTCATATTTCTAGGCCCTTCAGTAACTCAAAAATCGCATTTTTAGAGCGTTTTTTGCTCCTGCACCCCCTTTGGGATAGTGGCACCGACATAAAATATAGCCTATCTTGAAGCAAGGGTTGTCACCATCATTTTGACACCATTATTTTTTAAATCGGTTCGGTATTTCCTGAGATTGTGTAGAAACCCCCATTTGGAACGCTTTTTGCGCATTTTCACCCATTTTAAATTTCGAAGTGTTTAGGAAAGGCACTTAGAGATCATTTATATCTTAGCAGTAACTAATAATCCAAATTTCATATTTCTGGGCCCTTCAGTCACACAGAAAATTGCATTTTAGAACGTTTTTTGCTCCTATACCCCCTTTGGGGTTGTGGCATCGAACTTAAGATATAGCCTATGTTAGAACGTGGAACACAATCATTTTGATACCTTTACTTTTGAAATCGGTTCGGTAGTTCCAGAGATTACCTCCTACAAACAAACAAAGAAACAAACTTTACTTCTTTATAATATTGGTATAGACTAAGATATTTTAGCTTTTTTTTTTTAAATAGAAAAAAAGAATCTATATTTATTTTCCTGTTTAAATAGGTTTCATTATACTTTAACATTAGTGCGTGCATATTTTATTTGCTCTATGTGCTGTAATCCGATTTTGACGAAAACATTAAGCCAGTGAAAATGACGTACACTAAATTTCCGTGACGTATGTAGATAAATTTTGCTTTTTTATCAGTTTTTAATAGAATTTTTAAAAGGTTTGGAACTTATTTTTGATAGTAGGTGCATTCAATATGTTACCCTCATAGGTACCTTCTGGTGCAATCAGAAACAAAATCCTACAACTATTTTTTAAATTATGCTTGACAAAATGTTTTTATTAGGCATTCTTTTAGTAGGCCATGGCTTTAATATCCATCGTAGCTGTATGTGCCTGGGAAGTAATATAGCACTGTATATTAGCTTTCGCTTCGCTCAGACAATTAAGCGTTATATTGTTATCGAACTGTATTACATTAAGCAGTTATGACTACATAAAAAATTATATGTAAATAAAGTACTTTAAATCTTATATATGTGTGTACTTAAGAAATGGTATCTATTATTTGAAAATTAACTGTAGTTTAACCCTTATGTCAATGACCGGGTACCCGGCTACCCTTTTTATCTTTTCATCCCATTTTCAGGGTGTTAATATAAAAATAAACTAAAATGAACTTAGATCCCCATTATTTCTAGTATTCACTGTCTATTATTATAATCACTTTAAAACTCGGAATTCTTTTATTACAATTTTGGGGCATTAAACATTTTTATACCTGTCATCAATGACCAGGGTACCCGGGTACACATGCGAATTTTCTGTGGAAAAATACAGAAATTGATAGCTAATTTAAATTTATATCAATAAAACATGAAATTAATTTGAAAATAAGAGTTACACATCTTTTTTAATTAAAAAAATATTTCATTTACGTGAAATTTTGTGGACAAGCTGTACAATAGCAAAAGGTGTACGAATGTACATCACATACTGATTTTCCACATTGTTTACATGATTTTCTGTTTTTTCTGCGCTGTTTTTGAGGCTAAATCAAGCACATCGGACACCAACAGCTTTTATTCTTCTTGTTTCGTCCCACTTTACACTATTTGGACTGACTTCTGAACATGTGGCAGCTTCAAATCGGGCAAAGCATTTTTTTCAATGTACTTTCAATTACCGATTTGGTCAAAAAATATCTCATAGACTGTGCATCATGCAATTGATCTTGAATTGCTGGAAGCCTAAAAATTTCACCTAATTTCCGCAAAAACAGGCGACGATTGTCTGTTTTATTTATAACCATATCATTATTTTCAGTATTTATAATGTAAGTAGCAAGTACTACTATATCCACAATATAGAAAAATAATGCAAGTGGTCATGTGGTTGTTTGTCTATGTGTTGTATATTGCTCCAACAATTTATCCCCAATAATTTATATCCACTCCAAATTTCGTTTAATTATAAAACTGAATCATTTCGTGTTTCTCTTTCGGTCCTGTGGTGGTTTCGTCATGATGCATAGTAAACATTAGAATGACCGCTTTGTTCCTTTTTGGAACATGGGAACAAATACTTACGTCATCATGAAATCCAAATTCTGTGGATAAAACTTGCTCTATTTACATGGCCTAATTTCTTGTGGAATGTAAGTTTTTTTTTTTTTTTTTTTTTTTTTTTTTTTTTTTTAAGTGCCAATCATTGTGAGCTTCCATTATAATAAATGCTTGTCCAAAGAAAGAGAAGAAAATGTTGTCCATGGTGATGTTTCGTCCAGAATCCTTGAATGGAGAGGCGAAGTTTTTTACAACTCTTTCATCTTGGTTTATTTCACGGTCTGCACCTGTTTCTTTCCTTTGCATAGTTGGCCGTTGAGATGTTAATGATAATTGCATCACATATCCGCCATATTTTGATCCCATATTTAGCCGGTTTATTTTGGGTGAATCGTGTTTTTCCTCGATGCATAAATAACTACTCATCAACCTTTAAGTCTTCCGCCGGTTTGTATTTTTTCAATAGGTTAGGCTAATGTCAGACGAACGTCTATTTGCACGCTTTTTGTTTCAGCATGAAAAAGAAACACCTTCGCTAACAGGTTTTTTTTTTTTCGTGTTGAAACAAAAAAGCGTGCAAATAGACATTCGTCTGACATTAGCCTTAGGATTTAGCATAGCCCATAAATCACTAATTTCTGCAGCTTTAACATTTTGAAGACATTCCACTCGTGCGTTTTGGTTGTCAAGACGAATAAATCTAAGATGACTCCGGAATCGGTCTGCACTCATACTTGCTCGATAATACGGTTATGAGTGTGCTTGCCATATTTCAAATGTGTGATTTTTGTTTGAATTGTTGACACATGAAGTAATTAATATTTATAAAAATACATCAAATTCCTCTTCTCTAAAGGCGGGGTAGTTACACTGTATGAAATACGGGTGTTTTATGGCTTGCGTATGTTAAAATTGCAGAGGTACAAGGGTACCGCGGTCATTAAGATAGAAGGGCAAATTTTGGTCATTGACGTAAGGGTTAATAATTAATTTTAAAAAATGCTTACTAAAGATTTGATAACATTCGTTTTAGCGTTTTCATTTCTGCAAATACAAATATATTTAACCTCTAAATATATTCTTTTATTCGATAATTTATTCTTACTCAACTTTTAAAATAAGTCCAACATGTTTTAAATTAAAGTCTAATTTTAACTTATTAACTCTACAGCTTAATTATTTACGGCATTTTAATTCCATTAAATAAGTTTATCTCAAACATTTGGATATAAATTTAGGTAATTTTGAGGCAGTAATTTACGGCCATATTTTACGAGAACAAGTAAAACTTAAAATTTATGGAGTGAGTTAGGGAAGAAATAATTTCCTAGTAAATTTACTGCTCTTTAGTTACGCGAGAAAAATATATGAATGCGAATTTCTCAGAGTTTCTCAAAGTGTTCTCAACAAATTAAATTTCATTAAATCCTTAAAGCTTCTTTAAACTAAGCTACTTTCTATTGCAAAGTAGCATTAAATTTGGTTGGTATGAAATAATCCTTTAATTAAATGTAGTATGAGAAAAAGGAAAAGAATAACTGCTTAGTGTTTTAAAGGAATACCTACAGAAAAATAAGTACAAGTTAGAAAATAGACTACTATTATGTAGCATGGTAAAAAAATGTAGTATAAAATTTTTACTAAAAGATGAAGTATACGATAACTGCAAAAATAAGTACAAGTTAGAAAATGGACTACTATTATGTAGCATAATAAAAAAAATGTAATATAAAATTTTTACTAAAAGAAGAAGTATAAGATAACTGCAAAAATAAGTACAAGTTAGAAAATAGACTACTATTATGTAGCATAGTAAAAAAAATGTAATATAAAATTTTTACTAAAAGAAGAAGTATAAGATAACTGCAAAAAAGAAATAAAACATCTGAATACCATAGAAGTTTTGCGTTTTACTTCTGAAGTAGGTTTAAAAACATTTAACAGTTTTATGTTATAAAATTTTTCTTAAATCGTATTTTAAGAATAATCCGAAAACGTGAAGTTTTAAAAGTATAGTACTTTGTAGTGTATGAAGAAATAAGAAGAGAAAAGTTGTTCGTATTTTAATACCTTTCAACAAATTGATGCAAATTAGAAAACAGTGCTATGTTTTTAATATCATAATGAAATTCTACATAAATATTAAATCAAAACGTAAAGTTTAAGATAATTGAAAAACAGAACAAATAAATAATATAAAAATAAATCTCAAAATATTTGGTGTTTGAGTTTTATTTATTTAAGTAGGTTAAAGAAAAGCTTATACTATCAAAATGTATTAAACCCTAAAAGGTTACTAAAACTAAACTGCATTCTTAGGAGAATATTTTTTTCAACTGTGTGAAAAAGTATTCCAATCAGGATTTAATAATCTTTAACATCTTAGTTTAATAGCGCAATCTTAATTTTAAAAGAGTACCCTGACTTAGTTTCTAGGCTATCTTAAAGATATTTTTCATAATAGTAGCTAAACATAGTTAAGTGTAAATTCAAGTATTTTCAATAAGTAATAGTTAAATGTAAGTTTTAAATAAATTTAATATGTAAAACTAATCACCCTCTCTTACATGTTATTATTATTATTTTTATCATTATTTTGACTGCCGCCTTTTGTATTAGGTGCACATTTCCTTAGCCTGTACAAGCTACCGGACCCGCTCCAATGGGACAGCCTATGGAGCCAGTTTTCACCCCGTGTGGTACGGTAGAAAGGTGGAGTTTCTTCCCTCCTGTTACGTTGAGTTTGCCTAGCATTTCGGCCCAAAATGAACTCACGCTGCAACATGTCGGTCTGCGCCGTCCCATTCTTTGCTCCCCCACCCACACACACAAAAATTACCTTTTTTTATTTGGCAAGTCTGCATCAATAAATTAGGCTTCAAAAACTCCAGGCTAGGCTATTCCATTCAAATCGGGCAGCGGTAGCCAGCTGGAACAGCATCGAACTCGTAGATGAAAAGTTGCGGTAACGAGGCTTACTGCTGGCTAATATACGCCATGTACAATAATGGCACCAGGTACATGTAAAATCCGTCGTGGGTGCAAAGTCCTCCAAGTTACCTGTAAATTATGCCTCTGGTTGTGTCTTGTCCGGTGAAGGTCTCGTCATGTGATCAAGGCTCTAAATTACGAGATCAACTTGAGTATCAATGCACAGGAATCAAACAACAATATATAAACGTTAAGTAACCGGCTAAGCATTAGGCGCTGCCGATAAAAGACGAAGTAGGTGACCGTCAAACTTATTACCGCGGTCAAGGCGGTCACCCACCCCGATACCTTGTATCAAACCCGTTCAGCTGGGGCAACGCGGCATGTAGGGACCTGTTCCTCGGTTAGAAAGAAAGAATCCAGGATATCTTATTTAAAATGCCAATGCTCTACTTTCTGAGTTATACATCTTCAGCATACAATATTCACTCATATAACCTATGATTGCGTCAAGTTAGTACAGCTTTGAATATGAGGCCAGATTTGACTTCTGACCTCGGCAGTTTTTGACAGAGTTGTCTGACAGAGAAAAATCTACTAGTATGATTTTTTTTTAATCCAAAAGCACCACTATGTAATGCTATTAATATAATATAACTAATAAACATTATAATAATAACACTATATAAACTGCATTCTCTTCAAAACAGTCTTAAATTTCATTGATCAGAAATAATTTTATGTTAAATGTAGAATGAGAATAAAAATGAAAGAAAATCTGCATAGCGTTTAAAAAATCGCCTTAAAAATGAATACAAGTTAGAAAATACAAACACAGTTTTGCAATATTATACTGAATTTTGAGACAGGAAATAAAAGATAAATTGCATAACAGAAAATAAAAAATATCGAATTCTTTTAGTTTTAGTTATGGGTTAGAGAAAATTTATAATTTATGTTCCAATAGTCATCTTTAAAAAGATTTTAAACACAATTTGAAAATTGTAACATTTTTAATCCGTGGTATTTTTTGTTAGTCATTTTTAAGGGATGTGGGGATATGTTCTACAGTCTAGGGATGAAAAGGCCTATAAAAAGTATTCCTATAAAAATGAATATGACGATAAAAATCTAAAAGTAAATTATTAACTGATTGCTGATTGTGTAATTTTACAATACTCTAATAAATATTAATTTAAAATCTGAGAAAACTAATCAAACTGTTACAATATAACCCAATTAATTATCAGAACTGGTTATAAAATGTACCTGATTTGTCTTCAAAAATATACGACAGGTTTTTTCACATTGTAGTTGTTTCAATTTGAATCGGATAATTCAGTAAAAAATGAATGTCACAGTGCTTTATAGCCCAGTGATTACGTAGTTGAATTCGGAATTAATTATGGGAAAGCTGGGAATTGCTTTAATCCCTTCCTTTTAGGTCTAGAATGATTATTCTATGTTTTCCCCTTCATACTAGGTGAGCGATTGGAAATATGTATAGATTGATAGTAAAAAAAAAAAACACGTTTTTTTTTTGCATACCATAACAATATCTGAAAACAACTAACTCTGTCAGAAACATTGTCAATACAAATGGTGTAGAGCTTAAAATTCTGAGTAAAATGAGTACCTACACTTAATATTTTTGTCGAACATTAAGGTCACAATTCTACTTTAAAGTTTTAGACCCGTGCTCAGGGGGTTGAACACAGAATTAATTTGGAAAAAACTGAAAATTCTTTTAATCGATTTAGTTTAGTTCTAAAATGAACGTACTGTATTTTCTTCGTCGTACTTGGGTGAATGTTAGAAAATATATACATATTTATTTTCAAAAACACGTTTTTTTTTTAAATTAATTTAACAATATTCCAAAACAGCTACTCTATAAAAAAACATTGTCAATACAAATGTTGCAGAGCTTGAAATTCTGAATAAAATGATTACCATCATTAATATTTTTGTTCGACATTAAGGTCGCAATTCAATTTCAAAATTTTGCCTTAATCGCTAATCAAGAGCTTGAAGCCAGGAGAGACCAAGTTAACTTAACAATATCTCAAAACAGCTAACTCTACCAAAAACATTGTCAGAACAAATGTTGTAGAGCCTAGAATTCTGAATAAAATGAGTACTTACACTTAATATTTTTGTTCAATATTAAGACAGCAATTTTGAGATAATGTTAAGTTAACTTGGTCTCTCCTGGCTTCAAACTCTTGATTTGAAAAATTGTGTTGTTCAACAAAAATATTAAGTGCAGGTACTCATTTTACTCAGAATTTTAAGTTCTACAACATTTGTATTGACAATATTTTTGACAGAGTTAGCTGATAGATTTGAGATATTGTTATGGTATGCAAAAAGACGTGTTTTTTTACTATAAATCTATACATATTTCCTAACACTCACCTAGTACGAGGGGGAAAACATAGCATATTCATTCTAGACCTAAATTAAATGGATTAAAACAATCTTCAGCTTTTCCCTAATTAATACCGAATTCGGCCTTTCTTTCCTCCCCTCCACTGGGCTATTAATCAAATCCATAAAACAGTGGACAGAAAAAAAACTTTTATGCTCAATTAAGGTAAACTTACCAGTAGTGGGTCACTTAAGAATATTTATCTAATTATTATTAAAGTGTTAGTGAATTCCTGAAGATATATATGTATATTTAGCCTAGTCCTGATCTTCATGTATCAGAATAAACATTTAAAGTTTCAAAATATATTTTTCATAAAAGATGAAAAAAAAAAAAACAGCAACAATTACCTCCCTCTATCCTCCAATAGTGGGCCTAGTAAATTTCTGATGCATGAACCTTTAACACTTTATCTACTGAATTATGAATTCATAAAAATTACATCTTCTGAATCATTTTTCGTGAATTGTTTACACTACACTAGAATATTTACATAATCATTTAATAAATTTTAGAAGGATTGAAGGATGTACAAGGATTCTTTAAATTTGAATTTATAAGGTTTTTACGCAATATTTATAACCCCACTCAAATGTTTTATTTTAAATATATTTCTTAGTATTTAGTAGAATTAGGAAATGTACAAATGTAATGTTCTTACAATAGAAAGATAGAGATATTTCCATATTGAAAAATCCCCCCCCCCTCTCCCCAGCGCCAAAAAAGCTGAAAAGTTGCTAAGGCAAAAGAAATCATCCTTTTAAAAATATTTTTGTTTTGTGTAACCCATAATGCTTTTGGAACAAGATAAAGTAATTCATCTGTAACTCATTCTAAACTGTATTACTACTAGTCGATATATTAAATGAATTTTATAACAAGTTATTTTAATGTTACTTATAAGTACCGTCAGTAGATAAAGGGTTAAGTTTTGGCTTATCCAACACATTATTTACAATGTAATAGAATATATCAAGTTTAATTTAAAATAAAACATAACATTAAGTATGTAGTAAACATGTAGATACATGTATACATGTAGATAGTAGACATGTAGAAACATGTAGTAAATAAAAACTTATCTCGTGCAGTAAAATGAATATTTATTAGATCTTTCCACCATCTACATGACGTCATCGTTACTTAAGGACACGTGTTTACATAATAACATACATTTTAGAAAAGAAATATTAAATTTACGTATTTGTTTTCATTATTTTCAGCAAAACAATTTCGGATGAAATTATGCTTGCGAATAATTCCTAAATTCTTCTACGTTAAAATCGTTTAGCTTTTAACTTGTTATCTAAAAACTACATTTTAAATTAATTCCATTATTTAAAATTACCTCCAACTTTATTCACAAAATTTCAAATTAAATTGCTTGTAGGTGGTTTAAAACTATTTCATGTGCAGATTTCGAGTGTCTGAGTTTGAATTAGGAGCTATTATTTTAGTTCATGAAGATCTGCCATTTTTCTTGAAGTGAAAGAAAATGCAGAATAGCTTGAAGGGTAAAATGTTTTAGTAATAGTGTTTCCTTGCACTTAAGACCTCCCACAAATATTGTATGAAAAGAGATTTTTGTTAAAGTTTCTGAAGTTCTCAAAGATTTGAGAATAAAATTTCATTATGTCCTTAATGCTTGTTTAAACTAAACTGTTTTCTACCCCAAGAAAGTATTAATTTTTGTTACCCCTCAAGTTAATCCCTAATTTAGTTGCAGAAGTGAGAAAGGAAAATCTTTAAGTGCTTCGAGAGCTTTGCAAAATTTCTCATAATTATGAGAATTATGTACAAGTTTCTAGACATAGACATAATTTAGAGAATTTAAGAAAGTATTATTCTAAAAAAAGTTCAAAAAGTTTAAATAAAAAATAAAAATACATCTGTTTAAATAAAAAATGTATCTGTTTAAATGAAACACATGAAAAACTTAATATTTAGAATAAACAAACTCCTCTAAGTTCACTAATGAAATTGTATGTTTTGGAAATGGTGCTTATTTTAATAAAAAATATATTATTCAAATTTAAATACTTTTAGAGTTTCACCGAATTTCTAAAGTTCACAAGTATAGGCTCAGTTTTTATAAATGAAAATTTTTGAAGAAACTAGACTTTCACATCCACATAGAAAACGTTTATTATATGTAAATTTAAATAAAAAGACTATTTTGAAATTTCACTAACTGTAAAATATATTTTACATTTGCAGAAATACAGACGATCTGAAAATTGCAAAATAAAGCAGATACCATAATTTAAAAAGCATAGCAAATAGCGCGATACGATTTTAACATAAAAATATAATAATAAATATACAGAAGAATATATACGTCTTAATATACATAAAGACATAGTATGGTTTAATGACATAAAGCACAGAGTGCCAGAATATCTGCATTTTGCATTCACAGTTAGTATTGTAATGGTCACAAAGCCACTGTCTGCCTCTATTTAATTTATTATGTGGGAATTACAACGGAAAGCTATTTAGACCCGTAAGGCATGGTGACGTCACGGCGACGTCGTTGTGAAGTCACACTGTGATTTTGTGACCGTCGATGTGACGTCCCAGTGACTAGAATGCGAGGTCGTTATGGCCGTTTTAGAGGACATTTGTGACGTCACATTGTGACCACTCTGTGAAGTCACGGTGTGACAAATTTGTGAAAAGTGTGTCATTTGTGACTATTTTGGCATTAACATTGTGACGAACCTGTGACGAAAGCGACAATGCCTTGAAGTCACATTGTGACCAATTTGTGAAATATGTGTCATTTGTGACGAACTTGTATTAACACTGTGATTTCAAATGAAAATCAAATTTCAAATTAATTACTTAAAAGACGCAAATAGTGAAAAAGATTCCATGCTGGGACTCGAACCCGGGCCATCAGTACAGCACACTGACATTCTACCGACTAAATCACATGGAACGATACCGAGGCTGGAAAATTTCTCACTATTACGTGTTGGCAAGGCTACAAACGCAGCAAAAGATGGAATATTTAGCGTGAACCACCCACATGATGCAAACACGAAACTTAATTAAATCCAGCATTGATTGAAATTATATTAATACTTGGAAATTTTTCCAGAGAGAACCATTCGCCTTGCATACAATATTTCAAATGAAAGTCAAATTTCAAATTAATTGCTTAAAAGGCAATTTTAATTTGAAATGTTGTATGCAGGGCGAATGTTTCTCCCTGGAAAAATTTCCAATTATTAATATAGTTTCAATCAATGCTGGACTTAATTAAGTTTCGTGTTTACCCCATGTCGGTGGCTCACGACAAATATTCCATCTTATGCTGCGGTTGTAGCCTTGCGAACATGTAATAATGAAAAATTTTACGGGCTGGGCGTCGTTCCATGTGGTTTAGTCGGTAGAATGTCAGTGTGCTACACTGATGGCCCGGGTTCGAGTCCCGGCATGGAATCTTTTTCACAATGTTGGCCTTTGCGCCTTTTAAGCAATTAATTTGACATTTGATTTTCATTTGAAATATTGTATATAAGGTGAATGATTCTCTCTGGAAAAATTTCTAAGTATTAATACAGCGATGAATTATAAAATAAAATTTTGCTGTAAATATAAAATCTTATCTTTTTACCGTACTTTTTAGCAAAATATCGCTACTTTGGAGTCCTATTCTTCTAAAACATTTTACATTTTTCCACTTAAAAAACAATGCTTATCAACTGACATATTTTTTTATTAAGTTCTATGCTTGATATTTAGAATGTGTAAGTTTTTTAATTTGTTTTGATTTGTCATTGCTTTATTAAATACGAACATGGAAACTAACGGATATTAATACAACTATTATTTATAGAGCGGCATGATAAGCGATATTTATTTAAATTTTTTATTCCCGTGTATATTGTACTTTGTGAATATGAGCTAAATAGATTTGGTATGTTTTATAGGAAAAGACTGATCTGGGAAATAAAAAAAAAAAGAAAAAAAAACGAGTAAGAAAAATCATGCGTTAAGCATAGATTAAAATATACTTTCCAACACTTTCTGAATGCTTTAACAAGACATCGTAATTTAGGGAAATGACGTAAATAAGATAACTAAGTAAACATTTTAGAAAACGCATGAAACATTTGAAAAACTGATTTCAGCAGTTACCGTCCATAGCCAAATATGTTTTCCAATTCTTTTAAACAGCCCTTATTTGATCTGTAGGTTGATACACTGAAAAAAATGAAGTACTCAAAAATGAGAAAACCGACGTACTCATATTGAATTGAATATTTTTGGATCAAAAATGAACCTATGCTTTCTCTATTTTGAAGCATCACATGTTATCAAACCCAAACAAACAAGTAGTTTTGTACCCTGTAATGGTTCATTTCATTTATGGCGGCATAAATGATGTTTATTAATGTAAATATTAAATTATGCACAGCATTAATATTAATATATGCACAGCATTTTAAAAATAATTGCTTGGAAATAATGTTCTTGTCATAAAAATATTCGATTTGAGTACCTTGTTAAGAATTTTGCTATTTTTCTTGATAAATAATCAATTAAACATTTCTTGTTAAGAACTTTGGACGGGAAATAAATGTCAGTACATTTTTACTTTACATTTTAGGGGTTTTTTTTTTGTTTTTTTTGGGGGGGGGGGATGGGGGGCAGTACATAACGATTCATATTTGATCACAGCCATGGAATAAAAAATGAGTACATGTGTTTCTCAACTTTGAGTACATTTGGATCGGAGCTATTTTGTGCATGTGACGCATTTAAAATTGAGTACTTTTTACTCAATTTTGAGTACCCATTTTTTTAAGTGTATATATACTATATAATGGGAAAATTTAGTTTAGCAAGAAAACGCCTAACAGGTTGAAATTCATTTTCAGCAATTTATACCAATGTATGGAAACATACTTGAATACCTTTGTACAACCCTGTAGTTTACCTAAAATCTTTATTACACGCCACTATTTAGTTAAAATTTAATTCAAACTAAGACACTCTTAAAACTGCTGAAATCACATTTCCAGAAATTATAATATATAGACGGCCATGTATCCAATTCTTTACGTGACCCTGTATATCATTTTATCTATATTCTACAAATATTTCTTGGTAAATTAAATGCAGTTCAGCGAAAAAAAGCATAACTCATTTAAAAACCACCTTTAAGCAATTTGCGCCCATACCCAGTAATCCTTACGAATACTTTTGTGTAGCCTTGTATAGGAATTATAGCATTTATATACACCATACACTATGCATAAATATAGTGAATCATAAAAGTGCATATCATAATTAAAAATATATTTCCAGCAATCATCGCTAATGAACAGTACTTCGGATACAATATGGTATCTGAAAGATTTTGTGTGTCCCTGTAAATGCTATATACGTATTATTCTTATTATACAT
Source organism: Maratus speciosus (assembly GCA_963932465.1). Taxonomy (NCBI): domain Eukaryota; kingdom Metazoa; phylum Arthropoda; class Arachnida; order Araneae; family Salticidae; genus Maratus; species Maratus speciosus. The sequence goes on from OZ010791.1 coordinate 296,005,572, forward strand.
GAAATAATTTATAGTATGTAAACCTCAGCGACATACATCAATTTCATTATATATGAAATAGATTAACATAATTAAAGTATGCCGCAAACAATTCCCTCCACCTCTATATCATTATGTATTTGAATTCCTTTTTTAGTCCTGTAAATGAACAATAACTATTCTTTGCATCGCATAGTCAACAGAATGCATATTTTAGTGCACTTCATAAATGCATATAAATTTTATTCTGTTTGAAAGCGTGCGTAAAATCATAAAAAAATCATTTGAAACTACTTTTTCCCATAGGCCGTAATGTAACGGAAAACTTTTGGCTGGCCCTGTAAATGAACAAAGCATGCTACAAACTTCATTACAAATAGGTACCGTGCGATGGTAAACGTCAATACCATCCAAAAATTTCAGGGCAATCCGAGTATATTTTCGAGAGTTAGAGTGCGCACAGACTGCTAGACTGCTAGACGGAGAGACAAACCGAAGTCATAAGCACTTTTCAACTCTTGTCCTACATTATGTATCCTGTATTATATGAACTTTAAAAAAATATATACTAAAGCAGTTTAATCTATAACTTCCTATCAGGCATGAAAAATACTTTATTTCAATGCTTAAATATCATATTTTACTTTTTAGTGCCAATAATTACCCGAATCATACACGTAGAAAATTAATTTACAATAGAAGAAAATTTAATAACCCATTCAGAATGTCTATAATTAAATGTTTGATTAAAATCACAAACAGAAAAAATGCTTACATACAATTAAAAAAAAATAAATATACCAATTTGAAAAACACTAAAAATAATAATTAGTATTTATAATTGTACTGTTAAACAACAGCAAACTACAATAGATAAATTAAATGCATTATTAGATTTAACAATATCTCAAAAATATTTCCATATGGTATAAGGAATTCCTATTATTTTATAATTCTGGCAAATGTTAAATCTGAAAACATTGGTTTGAAGATTTAGGATTTTAAAAGATAATTTAAAATATTATTAGCACTAAAAGAAAATTCTTTCAAATGTTTCACTACTGTAATATGTTAAAAATACATTTTCCCAGTATAATGTTAATTTCTAATCTGAAACAATTTCGTAATCTCATGATAATCGAACATCATATTTAACCCCAAAATAATAATAACTATAAATGTTAGTAATCAAAAAATAGTAAGAAGCCGATAAAATAATTCCAAATCATTGTCGTTCCATACATTTTTAATCTCAAGTAAGAGTAAATTAATGTTTATATTAATTCCAGTATGAATGTAGGCATAAATGTCTCTGCGCAGTTTTTTTTCAAGCGATGGCAGATTAAAATATTTTTCTTCACAGTTATCAAATTGGAAAATAACGCTTCTGACAGTTAAAGATCAGTCTCTTGCAAATATAACTATTTAACACATAATATACAACCAGGAATAAAATATTTAAATTAAATAAAACTTACATGCACGTTCCATTAATATCCGTGTATCCTAAAATGGTCATTTCCTTATCTTAAAGTGTTGTAGACGTGTTGTTCTAAAACAAGTGAACTATTTCCCGCGTATTCTCATATTTATTTTTCTGCGGGCAGACGATTTTCGAGCAGATGGTTTGTTACAGATTGTTTGTTTTTGTATACAAGAAATATGGAATTTGAACGCGCAGAAATTTTCTGAAAGTATCATTCATTAAAATTTTGTATTTGAAGAAATGTCCAATGTATTTAATCTTTTCTTTTTATCCGTACCAAATAATTCAAGTTAAAATGTATTGTAAAGTTCCTTTTTTCTAAATAATTATAATAATAATATTCATAATTAGAGTTTATTAGATACAACATTGTTTAAATTTTTAAAAGGTGTAAAAATAAATGTAATGTATTAACGACACCCCCCCCCCCTTTTTTTTTCTATTTTTTTAAAGTAAAGTTTGTTTTCCTTTATTTTCGGAAAATGCTAATTTTATTTTAAAAGTCTGAAAGAAGTAGAATTTATGACTTGAATACAAATTATAAAAATATTCTAAAGCAAGAAATGCATAGATGACTAAACTCTGAAGACTCTTTCTACATGCTCATTAAAAGGTGCAGATTTAACTGTAATAGAAAATTTTTAGTTTGAAACCACAGAAGTGTTTCGAATAATTCTGGTCGGTAAAAAAGAAAGAAAGAGTGAAATTTCCTCCCAGCAAACTAAATATGTAAAGTGTATAAATTTAATATTCGTAATTGTAAATATATTATCCAAATGCTAGATAAAATTGAAATCATGAAAAAGTATACATTCACTGTCTTAGATATCAAATTGATAAAATATAGCCTAAAAATTTAGTTTATTAATGCTTGTATCGTGCACTTTATTTATTATGCCCCCCCCCTCCCCTTTAGTGACGGAATTTACCATTTGCTATCCACTAATATATTTTCATTCCTTATGCCGCTGTAACTCGTGGCTGTTTAAAATATTTCTCTTCATTTTCAAAGATTTTTGAAGTTCATATTTTTTGTCACACTGTGACTTACAATATGCTGGTTTTTTTGTCACATATGTGACGTGGCGTACGTTACATAGCAGTGACATAACAGAGACGTCACAATTTTTTTTAATTGCCAGAAAAATATAATTTTACAAAAAGTAACATGTTTTGAAGAATTTTCGTAAGTTTTTAAAGTTTTCTAAGAAGTTCACATTTCAGTCACAATGTGACATCACTGAGTGGTGGCATTTCGGTCACAGATGTGACGTGACCACAGTGACTTGCAGTGACGTCACAGTGACGTCACCGTGACCATGCATGCTATGAGGGGATGTATCTTGCTATGTCTGAGAGTTATCCGTACTACAGGTATCTGTAAAATTAAATATTTGTAATTATGTTGCGTGTTCAACTGTGCTGCATTGCGCCTCTGTAATAGACCAGTCAAAAATCTCACTCAAAACCAATATGTCAAACACGTTTCCGCGGGCCACACTTCGAGCGCCGATAACTTATCTGTGACCAGCCAACTCTTTGGCATTTTCGCTATGCTTGTTTCAATTTATATTTGAGGAAAAAAATGCACTTTGTGAGAACAAACTTGAACTAAAAATGGCTGCAATTTAGCCACCTTGGCAACAGTTGGAGAATTTTTATTCCAAAAATCTATCATATTTCAGAATTATAATCTTTTCTTCATTTAATGATAGAGATTTTTTCATCCAACAAAGCGAAGCGTACTACTAAAAAGAACTAGCGTATATTTTGAATTTTAAAAAGATCACAATCTGGCAACATTGGCGTAGCGTAGAGGTGGCAAACATTAGAAAGTATAAAATAATTATGTGATCAGATATAACTCATTTTAAAATTTCAGCTATTAGTCCAGTCAAATAATGGGGAGAAAAGGGAAAACCTCGGAATGAAAGACAGATAGCTGAAAATTTGCAAAAAAATCTTTGTTTTGACATTCTAAAAGTTTAGCTGAAAAGTCTCATAAAATCGCGTGTTTGCGTCTCCAGATATTCAAGGTCAAATGTCACGAAAAGCGGTTTTTTGCTTATATCTCGAAATCTGTGCGTTGTATTGAAGAAAACTCAGTCGCAAAATTAAAGTAGCCACAATTTCCTATAAAATACATGTATTAACTTTAATTTTCTGAGAAAGGATTTATGGCGCTAGAGCGCGCTGAAGAAAGGGCAACTTTTTGATCTTCTGACCAAAACGAGAGAAAAACCAGTTTCTCAAAAACTATGCATTTTAACGAAAAAAAAAAAGTTACAAAACTCATGTAGACAATATTTTCTACAAAATTCACAAAATAACTTTAATTTTCTGACGAAAAGTTTAGGTGCTAGATCACGCTGGAGAAAAGGTTACTTTGTTCTTTGAGCCAAAACGAGAGAAACGTCCTTTCTATCTTCTATTTTTCAAAAATTATACATTTTATGGAAGAACACCAATTACAAAATTAAAATGGACTTTATTTTTTTGAATAATGCAGAAATAATTTTAATTTTCTAATAAAAGGTTCTGACGGTAGAGACCGCTGAAAAAGAGCGAGTTTTTGGCCCTCTGCCCATTATGAGATAAGAATCTATCAAGATTGTTCCCTATGCTTCAAATGATCTTTGAAACTATTACAAAGCTTGTAGAACATAAAATTCTCTACAAGTTCATGAGACAACTGTCGCTTATAACACAAGATTTAATTCATTTATCGAAAAAGGAAAAATGATATTCGATTTTAATACCTTCAATAGTCTTCCTTGCAGATTCCATGCTTTCACGCTTTAAATGACTCCGTGAAAGCATCAGAAAGTTTTGAGCTTATGAGAGGAATATAGATACTTTTATTTTCCTTCCTTTTTTCTGAATTTCGGATAGTTGCAAATGAATATCTTGCTCTGCATTAAGACGTAAACTCATTTTTTTAATAGCGGTGTATGCGGGGAATCCTGTTTCACATAAATGAGTGGTTGCGAAGGGCAGGAGAATAAGTTGTGCTTGATCTGATAGGTATTTAAATTCATCTTTTAGCGTACGCAAAAAATCTGAGATTGATTATTCAGTTTCACAATTTGATCTTATAGCTTTATCTCATGTGAAATCAAGCAAGCACTGATATACCTGGGATGTCAGAGAGGGCGGTTTATGTTTTCGTGCAATCCTTTTGGAAAATAAGCGTTCAAAGTATAAATCAAACACAAGAGATGAACTGCAAACTCGTTTAAGATAACCGCAGGAATGTCTGATTCGAGTTCTTCGACAATTTTTTTTGTTACTGGAAAACAATCCAGGCTTCCGTTTTTTATTAATCCTATAGTTTCTTTTTAAATCCTTCCACTTTATCGGTAGAATCAAAAACAGTTACTGCTTTTCCTTGATATGAGAAGCATAAACCATTAATTTTTGTAAAAATATCTGCGAAATACGCCAATTTCATTAGATAATCACAAAACTTCTCACCCAAAGCGAAATCATTGTCAGCCATAAAGAGTCTGAATTCATTAATTAGTTCAAAGAAGCGCATTAAACTTTTATCACGGGAGAGCCGCCTCATTTCTATGTGAAGAAACTAAAATGTATGCAGACTCATCATGTCATTCAAGGTTCTAAATTTGTTCAATTTGAGCAGCAATAGGCAGGTGCCAAACAACAAGATCAAAATCTTAAGTAACCGGCATAACAAAATTCACAACTAAACAGTAGACATTGTTGATAGGATGAAGATCTAGGCGCACGTCAGATTTATTGCCGTTACGCAGTGATTAGGCGGCTGCGCGCCCCTATACCTGATATCAAAACAATTCAGCTGGGGCAGGTAGAGTCCTGCTCATCGGTTAGAAAGAAAGAAAGATTTCGAACAACCTGCTATTCTTAAGTCGTGATTTTATAAAATTGATTATTTTAACAGCTTCCTTTTGCACATCTTTGGTAAAAGGTGACATTTTCTTCATTGCAAGAGTATGTTGGTGAAGCACGCAGTGGCTACTGCCGCACCCCTTGGCGTTTTTTTTTCTTTTGCGATAGCATGAAAGGAACTCAAGGACTGCATGAGGGCCACGTGCCCCGTAGAAAGTGGCTCTGTTTTTTATTCAGTATTCCAATATTAAACAGGGTGGTACAAAATGGACAAAATGTTTTTAGTATTCAGGAAATAAAAGGTAGTATCTACTTATGCTGTACTCGCACGAGGTTATGAGTGTGAATTCAGAGGTTTATTTAATACGCTTCTTTATTTTAGCTTCAAATAATACTCACTAATAAATAGCGCTGCGCTGTCTCAAACAGAATGTCACAATCTATAATTTAGAGATTTAGAAAAATTATACGCGTTTGTAACGGAAGGTAGAAAAATATCATCTTTCAAAAGAATAAACAAGCGAAAGAAACTGTCAATCTTTAAACTCAATTCTTGATGGTTGTAGTAATGTAATTAAAAGCATTTCCGGATATAGTTTGAAAATCATTCCATTAAAAATAGCGTCATCTATAGACGAATATTCCATATGAAGGTACTGTTTTATTTTTAAACAAGTGTATGGGTGCCAGCTACTTCTTGGCATCCAGTAGCAATAATGAGATACAGGAGAGTCTTGTGCATAGATCAAGAGAAAGATTCTAAGTAAACTGGAGAGAAGTAAAAATATGGAAAAAGACTTTAGCTTAAAAATATCAGCTAAATTCGTGTTGATAAAGCTAAATATTTATATAAAACTATAGATATTTCGAGTTATGAAGAGATATCACAATTTAAAAAGTACTTGTTGGACCTGTTTTTCTGTTGTCGTGTTAACTGTTATCTAATAGTAATCATCTGAAAAAGAAGTCTGATAGTTAATTGCATTCGAAGTTAGGGTTGTGACATCTTTTCATTATAAGGACAAAAAACGAAGATTTACCCTGTGAAATAATATACAGTGTGTATCAGCAATGATCTTTCGACTTTGGTGTGGAGGAAAAAAAAAGCAAAATAAGACAATTTCACATACAAAAGTATGGGCGCAAACGAACGCATTACGTTATAGAGGGCGCTGTGTATCCGCAAAATTTGCTCAAGCTTAAAGCTCTCTGACAAGGTGCATCATTCCACAAGCTGGCTTTGAAGCAGTAACATGAGTCATTATACCTTAAATGAATATGCAGACTTGCGTCTAACTCACAGTGGGGCAGGGGGCAGCAGACGGAGAATTGCTCAAATATATGCAGAAAAGCTACCCCAAATGGCGCAAACGTCAGGATCAAATGTTTGCACGTATTCATCAAAAACTGTGTAAACCTGGATGGCGGTTACCAGTATTTGTCATAAGGGGTCAGGTACCCTTTGAACCAATAAAGTACATGGAAAAAAGACCTCTGTAAGAATTGCAGTCACTCTTTAACTAATTAACTTTTAATTATAAAATTGTAAACACATGTTAGGAACGATTTATTTTATCAATTAAAGCTGTTAAAAAAGGTATACACATATATAGTTTTTTTTAAATTTATTTTTAAAGATAATACAGTTTTTACGAAAGAATTATTCTTGCATGCATTGCGCGCATGATTTTTTCCATTTGAATGGCTGAAACAAGCCAAGATTTTTTTAACGAGTGAAGATATAATGTGTTTTCAAAATGACCTACAATGGAAAAAATAAAACTTGTAGATCCCGAGAAAAAAAAAATTTTTTTAAGAAATTCGAAATATCGAGATTTTTTTTATACAAAAGTAGTCGTGAATTCTAAACTTCTTACTCGAGAAACATAATAATAGGTCATTTTGTGCTTATGTACGTTTAATACATCCACCAGAAATTTCGTGAAATTCTAGATAACCGTTTTTCAGAAATCGTGCGCGCAATGATCAAAATCGCTGTTTTGAGAAAACTGGCTTTAAAGATTGAATCCCCCGTTTGATTATATAGCAAAAGCTGAAAGTGTTTTACACATAACCTCTCTTCTAATGCGAATTTTTGTATGGGGTTTGCTTTTAAATGTTTCTAAAGAATCATATTTAATTATAAGCTATTTCAAAAAAATTCGATTTTTGGGCGGTTCAAAGGTTACCTGACCCCATAATAGAGCAGGCAACCGATCGACACGGATATTTCTAATCGAGGAAGTTCTTACAGCGGTTTGCATACATTTGCACAGTTCTACGACTACTTTCCCTGACCTCACGGGTTAATCAGATGCATATATGCATCTTCATTTAACATATAATGATTCAAGTTACTTCTTCAAAGTCACCTTGTCGAATGACTGGCTGTACTTGTTAGAGGGCTTTGCGCGTGAGCAGAAATTGTGGACACGCAACGCTCTCTACAACGTCATGCATTTGTTTCCACCCATACTTTCCTACATGAAATTGACTTCTTTTAATATTTTCTTTCTCCTCACCAAAATTGAACGGCCATTTCTAATACACCCTGGAAGTGTCTCTTCAACTACGAAAATCTCATATAACCACGAACGAAAGTAGACAATACTTCCTCCGAGTTACCCATGCTTCCAAAAGGCCTTCTTTGCCATTAGAAAACTCGCCAAATAATACACATTTTAGAGATTTAAAGATGTATTTATAAAAACAAGGTTTCTATTGCTACCACTGATTTTCGGAAACGTTCCCGAGTAATTTTATACCATATTAATGAGTTTTCTCAAACTAGAATGGGATGCTATCAATTCTGATTTAAACATTTTCTGCTGCTTAATGGAATTTACACACGCTACAGCAACAAAATATTATTAATGTTAATTTTGATGTTAATGTTATTAATTTGTAATGTTTGATTGTAAAATATGTTTGTCGAATACGGAAATGTGTACTTGAGATTTCATAGCATCCGAAAAATCATTATTTCGGATTCAGAAATGTAATTAATGCATTAAAAAAAATGTGAAACATTTTCGGAAGTCAGTGTAGAAAAAAAAACTTTGATTTTATAAAGGTTCTTTAAATCACGAAATTATTTTTATTTCTGGAGCTTTCTAAAGGTAAAGAACGCTTTTCGGAATTGTTGGTAACTCGAAAGATGTTATTGTATATTTTCGTTTATGGTTTTATTATGTTTTCTATTTATACAGATTTAGAAATTACTTTTACATCTTTTTTTAGATGCGTTTGTAATTATATAAATACGTAGAACCTATAGTCGTCGTTCAGGTCCGTCTGTCCGCATATAACAGAGGAAAAACTACCCAACCGAATGGTCTGAAATTGTAAACATGTAATTGTTGCAAAATTTTGTCGAGTCATTTCAAATTTTATGAAAATCAGGTGTATAGTTTAATTATAGGGGCAGTCAAACGTTTTCCATTACATTGCGGCTAATGGGAAAAAATGATTTCAAGTGCATTTTAATGATGTTACAGCCTTTCGAACAGAATGATATTGATATGCACTTATGAAGTACACTGTAATATACATTCAGTACACTATGCTGTTCAAAAAATATTTATAAAACTAGTTATAGTACGAACAAACCTCATTTACCACGTTTGGCGTGCAATTTCCAACTTGTCTTTTACATTGTAGTTTATATGGTTTTCAACATCATAATATCATTTTTGATTAAATATTTGTATTTGGATAGCTATTTTATCATATTATTTATATTTTCATGTAAAAAAATATATCCATAACTGAATATAAAAATAAATGCAAAGTATGCGTACAGGTTTTTTTTTTTTTTTATCTAAATAAAAAATTTGTTTTTAGTTTGTCAATTAATCATTAAATAAAATGCGTATAAAATGGTTCTAAGTGTTTTACATTTTATCATAATCTTTAAAATTAACTTAATTTCTAAAAACCAACTTAAGTACATAAAAATTAAAATAAATTAAATTAAATGGTTATATCTAATTTGAGCAAACAGGGAATAAGATAATTCAAAACTGAGAATACTTTTTTAAATCGTGCGCAAGTGGTTGTTTTAGTCATTGCATAATTTCCTTTGTATTATTACTATTATTTGCAATAGACATACAGAGAAATAAAGTTTAAATTAGTTATACTTTTCTGTAACTCAAATTTGCGATTTGATGAAACATTTATTCGTAATTTAATAACTTAGTTTTACACGTTTTATACAGAAAAGATAAACTTTATAAATAAATATTTAATATTTAGACTATTCATTTTCATGAAAGGAGACTATGTTCAGGAGACTTTAACTGTTATTAAAGCATTGAGCAATAAATCTTAAAAAGCAGTAATTCTTATTCAATTGATTCAATAACATAACAAATTGCAGTTGTTTACATAAAATTAAAAGGCAAATGACAATTCCTTTCAAAAATATAAATTCAAAAACATCTCTCATTAATTAGTTTACCGATAAAAGTTTTTTTTAAATATTTTCTTTAAAAGAGGGTTTTTATTCAGAATAGCATTTTAATGTAATATTCAATGATTTTTCCCTTAAATTTAATTTAGTGATTAAGTGGGATAAAAAAAATATTTATAATGCAGTTTTGTCTATTGATTGCAAATAATTTGCCACTAAACTGTGCGTTTTCCAGATGTTCACTTCCTAAATTTACTTCTGTGTTCTATATTATAGACAAAACTGCCTGAACAAATATATAAAAAACCTGACACTTATTTACATAAAATATCATTTGAGATTGCTAACAACTTGAAATCATTATTTTTACAGCACCATTTCACCCTGAAAATCAATTACAACTGATTTATACTGTGTTAAATATTTTGTGGTGGGTTGAATCATCTATTGCTGGCTACTTATATTACGTTAATAACACAATTCAAATTTTATGTTCTGCGCATGCGTTTTTAACGTGATTCACTTTTTGAACATACAGGAAAATTCTGTGAGTCACATTAATGGACATAAGTCAAACTACAGTTAAACTTTGATAACTGACACTTCCGAATACTGGACCGAAACATTTAATCTGAAAATGTTTTTAGCCCTGAAGAGAGGACAAATTTTGCGTTCTAAATGTGCCCGATATTTAAAGGTTTAACTGCATTAGGTTTAAAAACAAAAAAAAAAACAAAAAAAAAACAAACAAAAAAAAAAACTAAACCTGCGGCGCTATAATCCATAAGAGTCATGTGCCACGTTCTGTTTTCTTGACCAGTGATTTTCTTTCCTTCTTTTTTCATGGACCCTGTGGTGTTATACACCATGTTCCTCGGGCAAGTTGTCAGTCTACACTGTAAAACAAATGTGCTGGATTAAAGCAATTTTTGGTGCTGCAGTAGCTACCACCATAAGATGGTGAAATCTTTTTCCAACACTTGGAGCTATTGTTGAACAGGAGCCCCCAATCTAACAACTAGGTTTCACTGTGTTCTGGTTTCAGCTGCTGCAGCACCAAAAATTGGTTCAAACTCGGACAAAACTTTAATACTGTAACTCAGGACCTCAGTGTTTAGCTCCCAATCATATTTAGTACTCTGTTAGACTTAGAGGTATAAAAACTCTATGTTTCTATAGATTCCTCTGCTATTTTATTTCACATGTACTTAAAATTCCCAGAAATCTTGAAGACAAATATAAATTGTGAAACCTGATGTAAAAAAAAAAAAAAAAATGCTATGGAAATCGAAACTATTCTTTTCTATAGTACTATTTTGAAACGTAAATCCTAAGAAGAGTCATTACTCTAGTGAAAAAAAAAATATTTCTTTTAATCCTGCAATAATATTGTTTTGGGGACAGATTCAACATATGCGGAATTATTTCTTAAGATTTGTTTTTGAAAAATAGCAATTGAAAAGCTTTTTTTTCTTTCTTTGAGAAATAAAATATTTTCTGGAAAACCAGGAACGACTTATCCCATAAGGAGAAAGTTTATCTATAACAGGCAACAGTAAGTGCAATTGAATATTATCTTGGAAAGTCACGTACCTGACGAGAATAGACGAATGGTAGAAAAAATAATGTGGAAACCTTATTGACTTCGCCGTTGATGAAATGGGAATGTGCAAAATATTCTTAAACGACTGAATATTATCACTTAAGGTATAAGTGTTGTTCTTGGAATGTATTTTGGTATGATCAACTGAACAGAATCATGGAATACGGATCAGGAGTTTCCATGTATAAAAAAATAAATACTTGTGGTAAAATCAAAATTCTAATTCACTAAGACAGTAGGTAGTCAAATTCGTGGAAAGAGTCTTTTCATTTTGTAATATTTTGAATCCTTTACTTTCCTCCGTTCGAATGGTATACTACTTTTGTTTTCTGCGACAACAAGAAGTTAAAAACAATTAAGTAATTCAGTTTGTTTAGATCATGCATAACATTACATACGTAAACTTTAAACTCTCAATTTGTCTCTCAAAATGTTGATTTTTGAACTTCGATGTACTTTATAGAAATATCACATATTATTGTTTGCAATCTTGCCAGAATATTTCAATCATATTCCTATCAATCATATTCAATCTGAAGTGAAATTTTGTTACAAACAGTTGTGAAAAACTTTTATAAAAATATTTTTATTTGGAAAAGTGCACGTTTTTGTTATTTAAAAGTGGTTTTTATTCGAGAAATTTCTTTAAAAAATAATTAAAGAATATCTGTTTGTAGGATGAATTATTTTTTTAGGAATTATTCATAATGTGTATATAAAAAAAATCAAGTTAATATCTTTGGTAGTTTCTGATAGAGCAGGATGCGGCGGCACAGACCTCATCGAGTTCAGGGATGAAATTCCAGAATTATTTAAAGCTCGATTCGCATATTAAAACTCAATCGGTCTGCACAGTCATATCTTGGTTAATCCGGTTAATTGTAACTTATGATTGAAAATTTTAGTTTGTCTTTAGCTTCGATTGAAGAATATCAATGATTTGAGTGAAAATAGACATAATCATTAGAGCAACTAAATAGATGTAAATTTCCAACTGGGCGAAAAATGTCCGGACCAGGATTCGAACAAGGGATCTCTTGGCTGAAGCCGCCAGCGCTCTAACATCTGAGCTATCCCGGACGAATCTGGTGAAACATTCTCACCCAGCAAACCTTAATGATTATAGCTGAAACCTGGTACAGCTCAACAGAATAAATCTCAGATAATGGAACTCCAGAAATCGCTGGATACGTAATTACACTAGATTAATTTTAACCGAATTATTCTATAAACACATGTATAATAATCACTTATAAACAGATAAAGTTAAAAAATGCTATAAAAAGTGATAGAAAACCTTTATTTATTCTAATTGGTACATAAATCATATTAGATGTAAATTTCCAACTGGGCGAAAAATGTCCGGATCAGGATTTGAACCACGGAACTCCTGCCTGAAGCCGCCAGTGCTCTACCATCTGAACTATCGTGGGAAAGAAAGGGAAAGTTCCTGGAAGCTGGGTGAGAAACTTCCACCAGATTCGTCCGGGATATCCCAGATGGTAGAGTGCTGGCGGCTTCAGCCAGCTTGGTTCGAATCCGGACATTTTTCGCCTAGTTGTAAATTTACATCAAATATGATTTATTTACCAATTGGAATAATTGTGTTAAAAGTAATCTAGTGCGACTAAATATATTTATAAAACAATTGCCGCTAAACCTGATATTGATACAATAACAGCTAAAATGTAAAAATTTGAGTTTTAGCTTAGAATTTATTGAAAAACATAAATTGAGGAAAAATTAACAAATAAAAATGGGAAGCATTCAATCATTATTAACGAAAAAATAGGCTTATATAATAATAAATGCTTATATAGCTTATAGGCTTATATAATAATAGGCTCAATAAATGCTTTATTTTTAGAGTATTGCTCATGCGCAAAAAAGTTTGCTTAAATAACTTGCAGTTATGCATTTTTATAGTTTTAAAACAAATTTGGCAACAGTGTTTTACTTTATGATTTAGAAATGAACATCGGATAATCTTTTGTGTGCTTTCAAAAAATAGATTGCATAGATATCTGGAATCAAATATATTTCAAATAGAAATTACAATTCCATGAAGGGGCAAAAGTAAGTTGAATTCAATAATTTGCATCAAAGTCACGTAGAAGACTGGTATGGAAGAACGATGAAAAGACAAACTGGAAACTTTCTTGCTTACAAATTGATGAATGTGGAAGTATGTGCAAAATATTCTTAAAAGATTGTCTATTATTGCTTCAGGAATATGTGTTTTTCGTAAATCTATTTCTTGAATGATCTGTGGGATAGAGTCATAGAATTTTGATCAGTTGTTTCTTTATTTTATAGTTCGATACCTGTGGTAAAAGCGAAATGCTAATCCACTTGTACTGAGTACAATTCTACACGACTTCAGAACAAGATTTAAGACGTCCTGAAAACTTCTGGAACCTGATCTTAAAAGTCAAACGGAAAAATTAAAGCTATTCTTTTCTAAATTGCTATGCGAAAGTGTAAATTATTTGATGAATCATTTACTGTAAAGAAAAAATAATAAAATAAAAAAAAAACTGGGAAAAATTCAGGTAGCAGAATTGCTACCTGAATTTTTTCTAGAATGAAGAATTTTCTAGAATGAATTTTGCCTAGAATGAAGAATTTCAGTATTTTTTAGCATTTTCAAAGTTTGCAGACAGTTTTGATGGGGTTTTTTTTTTTTGAAAATTTCTTTATTTAGAGGAGGGGGGGATTATAAAGACACCGGGGCGGAGAATTGGTGTGCTGCACGTCGCAGACTCTTGAGAAGGTCTGCAGGCTATTTTTCAACTGGAGAATAAAAAAAAGCTTTTAAAATTTTTAAGAAAGAGTCACAGTATTAAGGAATGGTTTGTCTCAAAAACAGTAGATAAACTAATGAGTAAGAGTTCACCTCTTCCATTTATGAACTAATAACTTTTTTATTTTAACATTCATTTATTCATATTTCAGTTATTTTATAGATTAATAAAATAAGTTTTGTTGAGCAATCATAAATTTATATAAATTAATGATTAAAATAATATTTCGCATTTTAATAAATATACTTTTTTAAATTTTTCATTAGTTTTTTTTTCATTTATTAGTTGTCTGTATTAAGCATACCATTCAATACTACATTTCTTGACTGAGTTTTAATAATGCTTGTAAATTAATATTTTTACTGTTAGTGGCGATATAGGACTCGGGAGAGGAGCGACCATTTTTTTTTTTTTTTTTTTTTTTTTGCAGAAAATTTTTAAGAAATTATTAGAGTTCGCAGACAGTTTTACACTTTATCTAAGTCTGTTTTTAGCTTCGATTGAAAAATTCTCAATAATTTGAAGAAAAAATGGACAAGCTGTTCAGAAAAAAAAAAAAAATACTGACGACACAGTTGTGGTCAATCCTACGTGGTTTAACAAAACTTAAGAATTCCAATTTTAGTTTCGATTTCATAAGAATAAGTTAACTAAGGGAAAATGAACAAATAAAAAGGGGAAATATGAAACATTACTAACGGAGAAATGTATGTAAATTATCTATTTACTATTAGAGCATTGTTCACACGTAAAACATTATGTCCTTTAAAAATACTCGTAATTAAGTGTTTTTTGTCGTTTAAAACAATGCGGCAATACATTTTCACTTTATGTTTTAGAATTGAATCTCGGATAGCTGTTTCTTTTTTATGCTCCATTTTCTACAAAACTGAAAACAATTCATCCTATAAGAGAGGTTTTGAAGAACCGGAATATAGATAGTTCAATTCAATATTCTAGACCAAAATAACGTAGCAGACGGTTGCTTAAGATCTATGAAAAAAAAATGTGGAAATCTCATTTCTTTCGGCACTGATTAGAAAAGGAGTAACTGCTAAATATTCTTCACGCATTCTTCGTTGTTGGCTTTAGGTATAAGCCTTCCTCATAGAATGCACTTGAAATCTTCTGAAAACGTAGTTACACAATATTATAAACATTTTCACATGTTTAAAGAAATATACTTTTTGCAAAACCAAAATTATGTCTTAAATAAATAATATAATTTTTAAACATACAATAAATTTCTTTGAAATGATTTTAAACAATTATGTCATTTATTTTCTTAAGCATTGTTTTAAGAAATAAACAATCGATAAGTGTTTTTTAGTGCTCAAATAATATATTTGGTAGAAAACGTAAAACAGTTTTTTCCATAAGGATAAAGTTTTCTTAGAAGGGGTAACCGTAAGATCAATTCAATATTATTCCGGAAAGGCACGTACCTGATGGTTGAAGAAGAATGCTATATACTATATATAGAGAAGTGGAAAACTTATTTTCTAAGTAATTAATTAAGAGAAAAGTAACAATAAAATATTCTTCAAAAAATTCTTAGAATGCATTATGAAATAATCTGTTGAACAGATTGATAGAATATGATAAGTATTCTCTATATATTAGAAGGTTTTGTGATAAAATTAAAAATCTGGTTTAGATTGGAAAATAATAAGGAATTTTTAGAATTTTGTTTTATAAAAAACGAATTAAGATCGCAATCTGTCTATGTTACGTATTATTATGTATACATTAAATATATAAAAAAGATATTATTTATTACATTTGACTATTTAATCAACGAAAGCTGTTGTTCCGAGCAGACATAAAGAAATACCTTGCAGAGTACCGGACGCATGTCTGTTCACTAAATTATATGAAAATAAAAAAAATAAAAATATTTTTAACGTGTACTAAACTGCTGAGGCATTGAACCTAAGAAAGTTAAAAGAAATATATAAAATTAACTATTTATGATATTTGCTAAATCAATATAATCTTTAACTATATATATATATATATATATATATATATAGCCATACTATATTTACAAATCATCATCTAATCCTATTACAATAATTAATTTAATAAATTTAGCAGCAAATTATAACGGTAATATATACTAAATGCAGATGGAACCCTATACATGTAATATTAATTAAGCAAAATCCACAAATTAGCCAGCACATTGCATACGATTAATCCATATTTACATATGAAAAACCACTATAATATTAAAAAAATTATTAAAGACATATGAAACAAGAAACCAGCTAAAAATTATTGAACACTTAAAAGACATATTGTAAACAGAGAATAGATCAAGTGGAAGGAATGCTGGAGCCGGAAGCTTATATAGCATTTCACTTCATCAGGGGTACATGAAACGCAAATATAAGCAAAAGCATAGTCGATTTCTGTACAAGAATCCAGCATAAGCTAAAAATTGATCCTTGATGCACCCAATCGACCACACACCGTAAAAAAGGCTTACAAATCCCATGACATGTAAATTAAATAATATAATAATTTAATTATAACAAGATCCTTAATAATAAACAATTTTAAATTAAAGAAACAATTAAATACGAAGACATACGAAGATATTGAATTTCAAAGACCACTTTAAACCATGAACAAGTACCAAATTAATCTCAGCAATTGTCCAGCCGATTTATTTTTACAGTTAAAAACGAATTCTTACGGTTGCTAAACTTCATATTTTTCCGAAAAATTACACAACGACAAATAAAAATAAAATGACATATCGTCACTTTTATATAAAAATTATGAGATGCATAAAAAAATCTATAATAAATTATTACTAAAAATATATAGAATAAAATTATTTAAATTTAAGCATATAATTACAGAGAGAAACATTAAAATATAATAAATGAAATCGCAACAAACTTATTTAAACCTAAATAAATAATTATTTAGTGCTGCCATCTGGCGTAACAATTTAAAGAATACAGGCAACTTGAAAATTTTTTTATAGTGCTGCCATCTGTTGTGAAATTGTAAATTCGTAATGTAACAGTATAAATATTTCATCTAATCTTAAAACGCAAAAAGAACAATTTAATAAAACATATTTAAATATCGTTAATAATCACTTATCACCAATAAGAATGTTTCTAATTATTTTTAATTATTTATTAAATATTAAATAGTAAGTAAATTAAGATTATTATCATGCATCTCTGCTTCTTTCAGTTGTTTTTTTCTCTTTATCTTTTAAATATAACTCGCCATAAAGGCATTTCCAACGTTACATTACTATGCGATTCCGAGTCGTCTTTGCAACCCTAACACTTCCTGGAAGTATGTTTGTCTGGTAGTAAAATACCCAGGAGTAATGTCATTGAAATTTTAAAGATGTGTCGGAAGCGCCCTCTATCAAAAAATAAGGACACCAAAGCTGTACGTCATTTTGAATAAAATAATTACTAATTGAATGACCTACACGCAAACCACAACAAAATCAATTAGTTTGTTCAATGTTTATGAGTCTTTAAAATCCCCCCCCCCCTCTATTCACAGTTCAATTTTCGCTAGTTACCCGATCCCAGTGTTTTCGATTTTGGGCTTAAAATTTAAGTTAAAGTCTAAACTTTAGAATAATTTTAACCCCATAGAAAAAACAATTGTAAAATGTAGTTGTTCATTACTCTGACGTCTAAAGCGCCCTCTATCGACCAATTTTGAACGTAACCTTTAAAAATAGTTTTTAAGAAAATCGTGATATAAAGAAGGATTTTAGCGAAAACCGCAAACGAATCGACTATTTTTTCCATTTTTTATCATCGTTTGAAGTTTTGGACCTTAAACTTTTATGGCCCCTAGCTCCTACAGAAGACGTTTGCGCCCCATGGTTTCCCATTTAATAATGTTTGTCTTCATGTGTACTATCAACCTTCAAATTTTGTCGGTCTGGTAGTGAAACACCCTGTATATATATATATATATATATATATATATATACATATATCGTTTGATTGTTTTTTTAAGATATTTGTCCAAACATATATAAAAAAAGTTTTCCGGAAAAATTGTATTTAAAATTATAGTGTTATATTTTAAAGTGTTCGAAATCTTCTTGAATATGATAATAATTTTTAATATCTACTAAGAATACGTAAATTTAGTTGTTTTATATTTGTGATATGTTCAAAGCAAATTCTTAAAGATCTTTTTAAAATCTCTATTATTTTCAAGTGCTAGACATTCCCTTAATCGTTTTACCTTCTAGCACAAATAAAATATGAATGTGTATACAATATTTACATCATGCTGGAAATAACTGCGAAGCAACTCCAAAATCAGTACAAGCAATATAGGATTAACGCGTTAAGCGAGTTTGACGTACATATACGTCATCGCAAACTTCAATTATACGCCAAGTAATAGATTGTTTTTAAATAAATTACTCGCTTACCATGTTAACAAGGGATTAGTTATTTAATTTTAAACCTGCTAATCGAGTTAACCTGATTTACATATATATACGTCATGTAAAAGTTCAAATACGCAGCCAGTAATAGATTTTTTAAAATAAATTACTCGCTTAACAGGCTAATGTTCAGAAAAAATACCTAATTTTCAAGATTTGCCTGACCATAAAGAATGAATTTATTTTCAAAACAAATGTTGGATTAAATTTTGTCTAGCGAATTGTGTATCTTAATTTTTTTAGATTAAGACATAGTGTTAGATTTAGGAAAATCCATTATTTAAAATTTCATTGATTTCACCAATTGTGTACCAGATACGGAGAGTACGAGATCCGGAAATTTTAGGAAACACATAAGACATGATTAACTTGTAAGATTAGTAGGGGTAACTGGACACACGAGGTAACTGGGCCATAGGCTATTTTATAAAACACTGTTGGTGTTTTTTAAGTTTTAGCTTTTTGAACAATGCCCCTTAATCTCTACTTCATAAAACAACGTGTATGAATTCAATCATAACCCTCACTTTGCTGTGATAGGTTGTCAAAAATTTACGTTTCTTTTTTTTTTTAAATAACGTCAATATGGTTGAACTTCCTCGGCTTTTTATTAAAATACTGTAAGTACTTTTATTAAACAATCTCATTTTTAAGATTAGACGTATAACTACATTAATATTATTAGGCATCTATACATATTTACTTCATGTTTCAAATGTAAGCCCGGTGTCCCACTTACCCCATACATTTTTCAAGAATGGGGCAACTGGGACACGTATCCGGTGTAACTGGACCAAGCTGGATCCAGTTACCCCAATAGTTTTAAATAATTTTTTTGTGTTTCTCTTACTACGGGAAGTAAATTTCTCCATTGTTTTTTGCTCACAATAAAGAAAATGATAGAATATCTTATTAAAATTACGTAATGAAATTTTAAAATGAAATTTAAAATTTTAAAAAGATACCACCATATTGAGTGGTATAAAACCAAATTTCTTGACCCCTTGAGAGGCGGTGATGCGTTATGGCATCACTTAATTTTAATTGCTAATTGCCACATTGGCACCTGAATTTTATATTGAAAATTTCACTTTTATTAAGTACGCGAAAATATACTTTTACTTGGTTCCAGATAGATTCTCTTGTAAATATTGGTGTCAGTAATTTATTTCAACATTTTACGAATGCAAGTACCTTGCCCCAGAAAGTGAGATAGCCAGACCTTGAAACTGTACTATAATCAGAGGTCGCATTCTATAGGGAAACTTTTATCGTTCCTACCACTATTTTGAAAATAATATCTTCATCGCACCTTTCTTTAAGGATTCTGGTAGGAACAATAAAATTTTCCCTATATAATGCGACTCCTGGATAAAGATAAAGTACTTACTTAATCGTTTGTTCATAGATTTACCTTGCTATTTTTTTCTTAAAATACCCATGTGACTTTTATACTTATTATCTATACTAAAGTACATAAGTACTTACTTAAGTTTTATGTTTTTGGTATAAATAAATCTAATATTTTCACTTTTAGTTCCTTTTTTTAGACATATTGACAGCAAAGGTTTCCCTTACAACGCTGTTTATTGACATATAATTTACATGATCTGCCTGGTTTAAATTTTTTTAAGTTGTTTACACTTTTTCAAACAGGACCCTATATCCGATATGAAAAAATATAAACGCGTGTGGAACATAGACTCCCCCTGGTCCAGTTACCCCATTTTTTGGAGCAACTTGCCCCATGTGGAAAGAAAGATGAAATATGCATATTTTTGAATATTTAAATATTAAAATGTAATTTTGAGTATTTCTGTCTCATAGAGGGAACCAAACTGAACACATTTACAGAAGTTCAGACTTTAATTCAAATGAACATTAGCTTTTTGAAGCTTAATTGTCAAAAGCTCCAGAGTCACATTGTAAAATCATGGCCCAGTTACCCCAACTAACCTTAAGCAATATTATTTAAAATTTGAAAGTATTTTCTTACTATAGATATTTTCTGAACCGTAAATCATATGAGAAACCATTGCTTATAAGTGACAATAATAAATTATTTTTTTTCAAAATTCAATTATCTATACGACTTATAGATTATAAACGTGTGTGCCAATACATTTTTAACCCTTAATTGGTGAGGTGATTTTTTTACGCAAGTTGTAATGTGAGGTGTACGTAACCACAAAATTTGATTTCTTCTGCACTCCACAAAATTTAGCGGATTAAAATAAGAAAATTTCCTGTGCATTTTGCATTATTTACTTGTATGAAAACAACTGAAAAAGTACTATAAGTGTACATACATATGTAAGCGAGAGTCCATCTAGGAATATAAAATGCCACTGTTTCAGAATTTAATATTTTTTGGGGTGCAAAACACCCTACCTCACCACTTAAGGGTTAAACTAAGGGAAATTGAATAATCTTTCTGTGTTCAAACAATCGACTTCCTAGAAAACGAGAACCAATTTATCCCATAAGGAGGAAGTTTTCCTAGAACGGGCTAGAGTAAGTTCAATTGAATATTCTACAGAAAAGTCACGTACCGGATGGGAATAGAAGAGTGATGAAAAAACAAAGTGAAAATCTTATTGCTTTCTCCATTGATTAAGTTGGAAGTAACTACTAAACATTCTTCACAGTAGGTCTTGCTTTAAGTGTAAATTTCCTTTAAATTATCTTTTTTCAAGCCATCTAAGAAACGCAGTCATAATTTAAACACTATTTTGAAGATAATAATAAAAAGAGATAAAATCAAATTTTAGCAACATGCATTTATCTCACAAATATAGATAACAATCGGAAAATAAGATTAATTCCTGCATCTGAAGTATGGTTGTTCTCTGTCCACGCGGTGTTGAGTACTCAATGATTAGGTAAAGTGCCTAAACAACACAGTTCGTATAAGGAAATTATGATATATGTAATGATGCGCAGATATTTATACGATAAAATATGCCGCCGATTTTGAAACTCGATCTTTGATTATCTGTCTGGATGCAAAAATATGAGACTAATGCAAATCTGAGAAGTGTATGTTGATACTGTTATGAATGATGAAATGGTTAGAAGATGGGTTTTATTGATAAAATGAGGTTGAGGGTTCGAGCTGCTACAGCAAAAAGTGACCACGTATTTGCAGTGAATGATGAATTTGTTTGTCTACTGGATCAAGAAAGTGATACTGGTTTTTTTTTCCTGCACCTTAATTTTTTTTGGATGACCAGAGTTTTTACGACAATGACGTCGTAGAAGTTTCTGTGCCATCATTGGTAACCCAATAAGCGGCTACTTTGTTTGTTGTTTTAAAAAATGCATTTCTTTATCATTTTCTTTACGATAAATGTCTTAGTATGTTGCGTGTTAATCAGTGTAATGTATTTCAACAGTTAATAAGTTAGTATCTTTCTTCCATATCTGTGTCCTGTTCTTTTAACACAGTCATGAAACTTATTTTTCCTAACTAACCTCGTATACAATATCTTTAATATAATATTTGATAGCTTTTTAAAAGTTTAACTGATTTGGAATTATCATCTCAGATACTCATTATGCCACTATGAGTGACGTAAGCAAACAGTACTTTTTTTAAGATAGGGTTTTTACATTTTGAATGCACCAATTTAGCAATAATCTGTAGATATTATAACAAATAGAATATATATTTTTCAAAAATTAGCTATCCGAACATATTTAAAGAAATTATTCTTTTGAGCGAAATAATGTCTTGTTCGATGTTTGTGACCTTTAGCATGCATCATGCCTGATCTTAAATTTTTGAAAGAGGTGTAGCGAAATAAATTATACATTAGTTATCGCCAAACAATGAAACTGTATATTTAATTGGATGTCTTATTTACTAAAAAAAGTTCATTGACATTACAGAACATCAAAGGTTTTAGTTGCGTTATAGGATCTACACTGTCCGTTTAACTAAAAACTCCACCGTGTATCGGAAAATGGGCTGATTGATTTTAAAATTCGATAATTTGCAGATGGTGACAGCTGTTATAAAATTTCTTGCGCGAGTATTATTTAAGATGTAAGGAGTTTTTTTACTGATATTTTTAGTTTTTAGTTCTAATTAGTAACGATAGATGGCGCTGAAAGCAATAGGCGCCAGAAAAATGCCCGATTTTTAGACATCCCTCTTCTTCCAGCATTGATGCGAACGAAAGATGTTAAATATATGGAATGTGTCTCAATCGCTAATGCAATTTTCTTCTTTGGGATCCACTCCAAATATTTATCCTCCTTTTTTCGCATGAAAGTTGCGAGAAGAGTGAAGATAAAAAATCCGGCCTTTTTGCGCCTATTGCTTGCAACTCCATCTATCGCTGCTATTTCGAAATAATATCGAGAATCTCATTAAAAAACACCTGACATCTTACTTACAAGAATTTTTTAATAGCTGTCACCATTTTCAAAGTATTAATTTTTAAAGTAAGTCAAACCCCTTTAGGAAACCCGGTATTTTTGTGTTCATAATTCAAGTTGATTCAACTTGCGAAAGCCCAGTTACATTGAAAAGATATATGAATGTTTCCGTCGTTTCTTCTGTACTTGGTCACTTAAACTCGGTTAATTGAT
Organism: Maratus speciosus; assembly: GCA_963932465.1. Lineage (NCBI taxonomy): Eukaryota > Metazoa > Arthropoda > Arachnida > Araneae > Salticidae > Maratus > Maratus speciosus. The sequence goes on from OZ010791.1 coordinate 296,028,777, forward strand.
GAATCTGATTATTAAACAAGTATTAAACACATCCAAAATGCAATTTATAACAAACGTCATTTGTCTTTTCGTACACAAAAAGGATTCATTATTTACAGGAGTTTATTTTTAAAGTTGTTTCTTTTCGAAATAATCGTTTATGAGTTTATATATTATTTACATTTTTTATAAAATCTATTTTTTTTTTTTTTACAATAGCTGCCAAAGCTTCCTTAATGACTCTCCGAATTCAATCTTTTTTTGTTGTTGTTCGTGCAATAATGATCATAAATATATTCTTTTTACGGAAACTTTTTGTTAGTATTGGTGGAATATCTTTATTTTATTTATCCACCATTCAAGGGAGACAATTTGGTCTCATTCTTCTTTTTTTCTAGTTTTTTTCTCTTCTATATTCTACTAAATATTCTTTTTATATTTCCAACTGCATTTGTTTCAATAACGAGACCCAAAGAAGGAAAAAGAAATAATGGGATCTGGATTTTTCTTTTACCCCTATTTCCGATAAAGGAATGTAATGAGGAGGATTTTACAAATGATCGAATTTTCCAACACGCACTTTTATTCTCTTAATTACACCGTGGAGTAATTTTATTAGAAAAAGAGGGTATAATATAATACATTTTTAATTCATTTATCATTTGGATTCCAATTCCATGCGGAATTTTATTTTATGTTTTTATCGTGAGAATAATTTGTCTTAATTATACGTTTGAAACATCATTAAAAAAAAAAAATTACCTTTTGTCCTTTCAATACCTATGTTAGTTACTATGCTCAATGCCTATGTTAGCCATTATGTTCAATACCTATATTAGTTACTAGGTTAGTTATTATGCTCAATATCTATGTTAGTTCCAACACGCACTTTTATTCTCTTAATTATACCGTGGAGTAATTTTATTAGAAAAAAAGGGTATAATATAATACTTTTTTAATTCATTTATCATTTAGATTCCAGTTCCGTGCGGAATTTTATTTTATGTTTTTATTGTGAGAATAATTTTTCATAATTATACGTTTGAAATATCATTTAAAAAAAGTTTACCTTTTCTCCTTTCAATTCCTATGTTAGTTACTATGCTCAATACCTATGTTAGTTACGATGCTCAATACCTATGTTAGTTACTAGGTTAGATATTATGCTCAATACCTATGTTAGTTTCAACACGCACTTTTATTCTCTTAATTACACCGTGGAGTAATTTTATTAGAAAAAGAGGGTATAATATAATACTTTTTTAATTCATTTATTATTTGGATTCCAATTCCATGGGGAATTTTATTTTATGCTTTTATTGTGAAAAACATTTTTCTTAATTATACGTTTGAAACATCATTTAAAAAAAGTTTACCTTTTGTCCTTTGAATACCTATGTTAGTTACTATACTCAATATCTATGTTAGTTATTATGCTCAATACCTATTTTAGTTACTGTGCACATTGAACCGTGGTGAACATGGAAAGTGGTTTGGATACATAATTCAGCAAATGATTAAAGCAAGTTATCCTTAAATGTGATGACATATGTAATGGTAACCGTTCATGATATTAGCATTAGACACATGTGGAATTATTTGAGTCATTTCACATATAAGGTGGGCAATCCATTTCAAGTGGTCCAGAAAATCAGATATTCGTTACTCGACCATTTTTAAAAAAATCTGAATTTTTTTGTGCAACAACTCTAACGTGATGGAAGTTTAAAATGACTGTCATTTTAATTTTATTTATTTTTGTTTGTGCATGGCGGCCATCTTTGTTTCATCGTCTGCAGCGATTTTCTCACAAGAAGGGTTTACGGAATTGTAAATAATTCATCGTCTATTTCTCCAATTAGTTTTCTTGTAGTCACAGCTAAGTATTTATCTCAGAGTGTCGCTTAAATTTATGTTTTTGATTATCTTTAAATAATAGTAACAAAAAATAAAGCCCTTTTCAAAGTTTAGCAATTAATTATAAAATAATTATGCCTAAGGCCATACATTTTGCATGGTTTCAGTATTTTTTGTAAGTAATTTTAGTAACTAAAAGAAACATCAGCAGTTTTACATAAAGAAACAATTTTTTTATACAAGGTCTGAGACAAAAACAGAATAGGGAGAGAGAAAAGCTCTTAATGTTGTCATACTTGTTGAGATATGATAAAACGTGTCAAAGCACATTCTTGCTTGTTGGTTTAAAATTTTTTATCTTTCTCAAAATTTAATTTGTTGGAACCAAGTCTTGTCATCTCCTGATAACTTGATTGAAGATATTGGCTCTGCTGGCTCATAGAAATAAACTTTGAAGTCACTTTGTGCAAGTCTCACTACATTAATAATTCCTAGCTTACTTCTTATGCAAAAATGTCCTTTTTCTGCAGTATAAATTTTGAAAGAGATTTGGATTTCTTTACTTTCTGAAAATTACTTGAGGCTGATGCATGGTAACATCGTATAATATTTCATTTATAGGAACATATTTATGGTAGGAACAAGTTTCAGGGACTGTCAAGCAGCATTAAAATTGTGGTTTTGAAACCAACAAGCAGGAATGTGTTTTGACACGTTTGATCATGTCGCAACAAGTATGACAGCATTAACAGCTTTTCTTTTTCCCTATTCTTTTTTTTTTTTTTTTTTTTTTTTTTTTTGTCTCAGGTCTTGTATAAAAATATTTTTTTTTTCTTTATGTAAAAGTGCTGAGGTTTATTTTAGTTACTAAAATTACAACAAAAGTTACTGAAACCATACAAAATGTAGGCCTTAGGCATAATTATTTTTTAAATTAAATTTCTAAGCTTTGCAAAAGGCTTTATTTTCTCTTATTATTATTCAAAGATAATCAAAAACATAAATTTAAGTGACACTCTGAGATAAATATTTAGCTGTGACTACAAGAAAACAATAGTTTGACAGTATTGTTTTGACATGTTGCCCTTTCCATATCTCAGCTTGTAGTCAAATCTCTATCATGAAATTTTTTGCGCATAACGCTACCATACAATACTTTCAGAAACCAGAACTTTAGATTTTTATCTCGTGCCCCACCAGAGATATCAAAGCCTTAAAAGTGCGATTTTTGACATTTTTGAAAAATATGGGATTTTTTTTTAGAGAAGAGAAAGCAAGTCCCAGGTCTGGAACTTTGCGTTTGAGTACAAGTACTTACGGGCTATTTGTAAAAAAATTATGTCATGTTGACAGTTTTCCTTGCTAGAAAAATTTCCTCTTGTAAACGGATAAATTTTGAAAAAAACTGAAACTTTATGCTTAAATTTCACTAATAAGCAGTTAGTTTCGGAAACTACTCGATTACCCAATTTTTAGCCCAATGTATTCTGTACAAATTGCTTTAATTCGCACTTGAATTGGAGAAATAGACAATGAATTATTTACAATTCCGTAAACACTTCTTGTGAGAAAATTGCGGCAGACGATGAAACAACGATGGCCGCCATGAACAAACAAAAACTAATAAAATTAAAATAATAGTTATTTTGAACTTCCATCATGTTAGGGATGTTATACAAAAAAATTCAGATTTTTTAAAAATGGTCGAGCAACCAGTGCTGGACCACTTGAAATGGATTGGCTCAATACAATTTTTCTTAAAAAAATAAAAGCGAAAAAATGGCGAGTTTTACCTAGAGGAATCGAGACAAGTACCAATATTATTTCCATATAAGATGATCTATGTGACCGTCTGAAAGATGTCGAATTTTTACCAATTTATATAATAACAATTACAAAGCAAATTCAACTGCTTGGATGCATACATTGAAAAGATTTATAGTAATAAAAACAAAAATAATATTTTTAAACATGTATATATATATATATATATATATATATATATTGCAACCTGACAAACGCACTAAAACAGGTTATTTAAAGTTGAAAAACAAATCGAGTGATTCGTAATAACTTCCATTGGCCCAGATCGTTTGTCATCAATTCATGATTGTAAACTTGTCTTTAGTTTTTATTGAAATTGCGTGACTGTTACAAATTTCTAAAAATTAAGAGAAATCTATATATTATCATATATCAACATGCATACAACATAACATTTAGATTACAGTTTATTACACTGTATAAAAATATGTATTTACAGAACAAAATTTCCTCTAACAGACGTAAACATTTTTTTTTCTGTTAATAAAAGATAGCAGACGTACTTTATTATTTTAATGTGAACAAATATTGTTGTGTTTAAATAAAGATTTTCAAACTTAGAAATATATCAAAAGGAAGTTTATGCACAAAAGAATTTAATTAATTTCTTTTACTTATTAACCAAAATATTTAGTTCAATAGCATTTCCATGCCGTAAAAAATCTTTTAAAAATTCCTTTAAATGAGTTCAGGAGAATGAAAGAAATTTTTAATATTCGCCAGATGACATTTAAAAAACATATTACTTTTTTAGAGTTTGCGGAAGGTTTTTACTGATCAAATAACAATTTCTGGAAGCCATAACAATAGATGTGAACGAAATGAGAGAAATTCAAAATTTAAAAACTTCTTTTTTATTGTTATCGTCATTCAAAGAGAAATATAAATTGAAATATTCTGTACTCATGCTTCGATTAACATATATCTAGAGTGATGAAAAAGAAGGCAGAGGCGCAAATGTGTAAAAGAATGTATAAACATAAATGACTGAAGATTTGAAGATATTAAAATTTTGGAACTGCAATCAAGATGAAATATTAAAGATTCTAGCCCCTCAGATCTTTTGTTGTTTTCGGTTCGAAGAAGTAATAATTGAATTTATCCCTACAGAATTCTTCCGTTTTCAAAAATAACTCAAATGTGTTTTATAAATCTCTATATTTAAAAAAATGTACGTGATTCGCATTTTAGATTTATCAAATTCTTTGTTAATCTTATATTTTTTGTTGAATATAAATGGAGAATTTTTACTCATCAGATGTCATGATTGAAACAATGAAAAATAATACTGACGTTTACAGTTGTTTTGATTTTTTAAAAATAAAAGAATGTGCATAATTTTGGATATTACCTATCAGGAAAGGGTAATATTAAGGTGTAATGAGTTATTTGTTACTTAGAATTTATTATAATATTGTTGAAAAGAAAAATTTCTAGTGGATACGGCGCTAGTTACTAGTCGAATCTGATGGTTCAAATACAGCTGTAGGCTCGAATGTTTATGTAGACTCGAAACAATGCTTTTAGTCAGATTTTACTGTTTAAAGAATTTCTGCGTGCAACCAATAATAGCATTCAATAACAATTAAAAAAATCTCATATAATGTTAAATGTAGGAAAACTTGTCATAGTTCGTCCTCTTACTAAACCTGGTTTTTCTCACCGTGATAATATTTTTTATTCCATCAGTTTAGCTAAAAGAAAACTATCGCACTCAATGATTAGTTTGGCTGAATATGGAACTTGATATCAGAGGATTTTGAGTTGAGGGCTAGACGTAGCCAAAACATCTCTGCGTTGTCGCAGTCAGGGTAAGATGTGTATTCCATACAAACACCTATGAGCGTAAATTTGTCAGTTTTCGTGGTAACTACTCATGTAAGGTAGGAACTCGTCTCTTGAACCGGGACTGAATTAAAAAAAATTATGAAACTCACATTTCAGATGTTTTGATCTGTTTCTTAAATGCCACCCATTCTCTGCACATTTGCGACCTGTCCTTAGGGTTGGCTACATAGCATTAGTACAGAAAAAAACAACAAAAGAAAATCCTGTGAAATATCTTGAGATTTACAATTATATAATTATATATTCACTATTAATTATATTATTAAAAATGTATGCAATACTAAATAACAAAAATATATATACCTAAAAGGATATCACGCATAATTAAATAAATATACACTATATGTATATACCAATGCCATCCTGTTCACTTGAAACAGCTTTCAAAAATTGTTTAATAAATCCCTTTTCCTGTTGAAGTGGATTCAGCTTCATTTGTTAGCGATGATTTATTTTTCTAGTGTTGCTTTTGAACAATATACATTTTTATTAAGCATTATCTGATTTCATGTATATTCCTTAAATATCCATGCAACAAGTGATTTTCAAAAATCCAAAACAAAAACTCTTACTCATTCTGTATTGTTTTATTATTTGTTAACAATCGTGGAATTGTATTGAAAGTCCAATGCCACATGCAGATTACATTGCTGAAAGAGCTATTATCTAGATTGAGCATCTCACTTTATCTTTTCATTACAGTCTATATCTATATTTTTTAAATAAAAGTCTCCCCTGTAACAAATATCCGAGAAAACCTGTTAAGTACTAATCTAATTATAAATTGTTTAGAAAACATATAGAAATTTAATAATACACTGTTAATACCTTAGATATATTTCTTGGTTAATTTTCCTATTGTTATCTGCAAAGGACATGCTATTATACAGGGTGTCCGGTCTCAACGGTGTCCAATGGCTAATTCCTAAACCGTTAGTCATAGACATATAGTTCCAATTACAAAAATGTTTTAAATCAGGTAAAGAAATATTTTAAAAGCGATTTGGGTCAATAAAAACATTTCTTTAAAAATTACGAAATTTAAATTTTTATACGGTCCCCCGGTCCTATAAGTTATGTTTAGTGAAATTTTCCTTTTACACTGACAAGTAATACAAATAAAGTCCCGTTATTCTACGATTAAAATTGACCGAGTAATAGCTGTTTAAAGTTGGAGCATATTTTTTGCTGCAAATTGGGGGTCATTCACAAATTTAGTCGAAATATAATTTCGTCAGACATAAAAAATGTTTGGGAGTAAAATTAACATTGCAATATAAATTTGAAATCTTTAATCATTCTGGCATATTAATGGAAAATATACAATTTGTAATAAACATTTAACAAGAAAGAAAAAACAGAATTTTTGTTAAATAAAATGATTCTAAATTAACAGCCTCAATTCTTTACAAAATGATACGTATTTTAAAATATATTATTAGATTGCACAAGCCTGCAAAAGTTGGGTTATGTCATGTTTTTTAGCTTTTGATAATTGATTCTTATATATTCTGTACCGCTGAATCCGAAATTGACCTTCATTTTTAACTATCATATCAGGATTTTTCGCAAATTGCAAATTTCAAAGTTAAGAAGCTCAATGTTAAAATTGAATTTCCTCCCCATCTCATCGGACCACTCAACTGTTTAGCTGTAAGAATCCCAGGATAAGCAAAAATGTCGAATAAAATTTTTAATAAAATAAAATAAAATATAATAAAATAAAAATGTTTTACATATGTTTTATAGTATGAGATTTTCGCTATATTTTAACTTACACATTTGCGATTTACAAAAAAATTCTAACCTGATGGTTAAAAATGAAGATCATTTTCAGATTCAGTGCTAAAAAGTGCGTAAAAATCAATTATCAAAAGTTAAAAACACAACCATCTCCTCTATTCGATTTTTGTTATTCTTTAAATTTGAAAATTTATGATTTGCGAAATATCCTGACATGATGGTTAAAAATTAAGGTAATTTTCGGATTCAGTGCTAAAAAATACATAAAACTTTAAAAAAAACCAACAATCGCAGTCTTGTATTATCTATTCTAAAACTTTTTCTTCAACTTCTTGGCGGTAATCTATCCGATTTTTTTTTGTGTTATCCTGTAAAATAAGTATAAATGATAACCACCGAAAATCTTAATAATATTAGATTGTTATCGGATTTTCACCAGTATGTAAAATGCAATCTCGATCGGATATTTAAAAGTGGGTTAAAATTCGAGTACAAATTTTGAACTGGAAAAACATACATACGATTGTTGAAGTAACATAAAAATTTATAAAAAAACATAATTTTTGTTAAAAGAAATCATAAGAGAAATAGTCTCAAATCCTGACAAAATAAAACATATGTTATTTTAGCCAATTTGAGACTTAATCATAATACTTGTAGGATTTTTTTTCAAAGCGCAGATACACATGAAGTAAGATCTTCCAATACTTTAAACACTTGGTATATGATCCCTCAAAGCCAAGTCGAACTCATTTGTTTTCAGAGTAAAAAAGTGGCATAAGTCATGCATTTTTAAAGTTTCATAACTCGCTCAATTTTAGCGTTATATGAATGGGACTTTTTTTTGTCTTACTTGTCAGTTTAATAGGAAAAAATTACTAAATATAACTTATAGGATCGGGGGACCGTATAAAAATTTAAATTTCGTAATTTTTTAAGAAATGTTTTTATTGACCCAAATCGCTTTTAAAATGTTTCTTTACCTGATTTAAAACATTTTTGTAATTGGAACTATATGTCTATGACTAACGTTTAGGAATTAGCCATTGGACACCGTTGAGACCGGACACCCTGTATATTTCTTATTAAGTATTAATTGAACCCTAAGGAAATGGGGCATATGAGGAAATACATTAGATAACGAATCAGGTAATTTTACCAAATCTATTGATGAAAGATTCATTATTTACAAATATTTCTTTTTATAAACAAGTTTTTAAATAATATATTAAAAAAATATTCATAGTTTATGTTTCCCTGCACACTCCAACAGTTTTCCCACGAAGTCGACGAAGTAATACGCCTGCTATTTTTAATTAAAAAAATCATGTGTCCTTTTCGTATATTATTAGCTCCCGGTATGCTATTTCTTTCTCCCAGCTTATTTTGTGTATTCCAAAAAATAACGTTACCTTACAGAAGCCTGCCGTAAAGCAAAGCAGTACGATTAAATACTCTATAGTAATTGTTTAACTTCTAAGCATCGCACATTTTCGATTTTTATATCGTCGTATTGGCAAAACATTACTACAAAATACTTTTAAATGAATTTTGTTTGAAAACTGTATCTCCATTTATTTTTGAAATATTAATTTTTTTGTGGCTTTTAGAGCCATTTGTTTAATATTGGCAACGGAAGTACTCCATTTCTGTAGAAAGTAAAGGAAAAATAGTTGTAAAATAGTTGTAAAATAGCAATTATATATTTTTGTTGCCATTTTCTCGTAACAACCGAAAGAAAATGTAATTAAAATACGTGCTATTTTGAAAAAAATATAAACGAATGATTTCTGTTAAAACAATGGAGCAATCATAAACTATATTTAATTTTAAGTAACTATGAATCATTAGATGGCCGGGGATATATATATTTTTTTCGATTTTCTTGAATGACGGCATCTTTTTGCGGCATTTGTGCATTATTGCGCGATAGTGATGTGCTATGCATGCTTTACTGTAGATCTTTAAGAGTAGATCGTAAATGTGGAATTCTTAAGCGGGTGCGAATGACGTCATTTTACATAAAATAAAACGTGTGCTTTAAATCTTAAAATTGAAATATGTTTTGTACTGCAGTAGAGTCCCGCTTCACCAAGTTATTTTCTTCTGATGGACTGGTGGCTTCCATTATTATGAAACAGCCATTATAATTGAAGTGTTAGGTGAAAGTGAAAGAGCAGCCCCTATTCTGACCAGAAAATCACTTTTTACGACTGCTCTTTCATCTTCATCTAACACTTCATTTATAATGGCTGTTTCACAATAATAGAAGCCATCAGTCCATCAGAAGAAAATGAAGTAACGGAAATGCCGGGGGCGACACTAAATTCTGAAAAAGCATAACTCCTGTTCTCTAGTATCTTGCTTCACAGTGGCGATTATTTTCTGTGATATTGCTTTCCTTCAATGTGTATCAATATGAAAATATTTGGTTCAGCAGAATATTACAAATTTTATCATAAGCATTATATATTTTTCTTCCAAGATTCGCACTAGTAAAAAAAAAAGTGAATTAGAATTTTTAGAACCTACTAAAAATTTTAAGTGGAATGCATTAAGGGAGACCTTTAAAAGTATTTTGTGAATCGCATGATCTAGTACTCTGACGCAAATTCCGATTTCAGATTTGTTTTCACTCTTTTTTATGAATAGTAATTTGAAATAATAGAAGTAAAAGTAAAGTTTTAGTTCAGCCGTTCTAGCTTTTATCTCTTAGCTGTCATGCAATTATGTGAAGAACTCTGCACCACATAAAAAATACATCACTGAAAGAGCCATTAACTATACTGAGAGTATCGAAAGATTTTCTTTTGTGGTAGAGCTTTACCACAATGCTATATTTTCTTTAAGATAAAAAAGTTTCTCTGCAATTAATTTTATCGGAAAGCTATTAAGTACTATTCTAATTAATGCTTGTAGATAATGCAAGAAAAGTTTACAACAAACTTTTCATATCTTAGATAAAGTTACTGATTAAATTATCTTTTATTTTCTGTAAATTGTTAAATTTAATTCCCCAGATGTTCTTCGGCAACTCCTAAAAGTGATTAAAAAAAAGGAAAGAAAGAACTTGTTACCATACACAGATCATTTTAACAAGCGAATTTACGAACTGTTTCTTTACTTCCGCATTTGATAATGAGTGCTATTACAGCCCACTTGAGTAACTCTCTAAAGCATATGTTCTAATAACTAAGATTTCATCACTAATATGTAACTAAAAGGAACATCTGAACATTTTGACTGTTGCCAGACACTTTTAATTATTATATATTTTTTTCTACGCTGCGAATATGTGTTTTAGCAGCTTTATGTATTATCACTCTTAATCATGTAGCCTCTCTGTTAAGACGGAGTTTCTTATACTCCAGTAATATGTTTAATTATAAGTATTTAAAGCTAAAAGTTGAATCTTTCTTTATCGTAAAAACACACAATACTAATTCATATTACATTATATCTTCCCATGGATTTAGCGATTCATATTAAGCTCTCAAAGGATACTTCAAAGGATAAATAATGCTTCACAAAATAAAATAAAAATAATTTCTTCAAGAAGCTTTTGGATAAATCCCTGACCACGCCACACCGATGAAGTTATACGTCATCGCGATATTGATGAATCCCAGGTAAGAGCATTTTACCTATTTCCATTTCAAAAGCAGCATAGCCACAAGAGATTTTTTCTAATTGTTTAAATATGAGACAGCGAATTCCTGCTACCGAGAATGGAGTGCTTTTGGCTTAATAGGCCACTTAAACTCCAACAAAAAGATTAATGAGACAGATAAAGTGCTCATGTTTAGCGAAAAAGAAGAAAAATTTTATATAGTGGCTTAGATTATAAATATTAAAAATATTTATGTTCTGAACAAAAAAAAAAAATAAAAAGATGCTGCATTGAATAAAATTATGAATGTTATTGTACCAGAAATATAAAGGTGAATGAAAAAGAAACATTTATATATTTATGTTTTATGTAATGAACATTTAAATAATTAGTGAATGAACAATTTGTTGGTTGTGAGTAATAATAACAATAAAAAAAAGAAATCGTTCATTTTACATTTTACAGTAAATAAATAAATAAAAAGGAAATAGGTTGGTCGCATAAACAAATAAAAATAAACATGGCAGGGATAAAAGACATCCAAATTGTCGAAAAATTAAATTCGCATAATTACTCAAATTGGAAATTTCGCGTAGAAATGATTTTAATAAAAGAAGAATTGTTTGATGTAATAACACAAAATCCCCCAGATCCAATTAACACGGACTGGACGAAGAGGGACCGTAAAGCACGTGCAATTATCAACTTGAGTATTGAAGACTCACAGATCGTGGATGTAAAGCACTTAAACACTGCCAGAGAAACCTGGCAAGCTTTAAAAACAATTCATGAAAGGGCTAATCTCTCAAGCAAGTTATATTTGCTGAGAAAATTATACGGAGCAAAACTCCCAGAAAACGGCAATCTAATAAAACACATTACACATATTTTAGAACTTGTTGATAAACTTTCAGCCATAGGCGAAACTATTAATGACTCGCACATTACAGCTCTGTTACTTTGTTCATTACCACCTAGCTACAACACCTTAATTATAGCCCTCGAGGCCCGTCCAGAAAATGAACTTAATTCAGAGTTTATAAAAGGAAAACTCACTGATGAATATACAAGACGTTTAGAAAACACAGATCAGAGCGAGAATTCCTCAAAAGCGTTTAAAACGCATAAAAAGTTTCCGGCTGAACACTATAACAAAAAGGACAAACAGTGCACATACTGTAAATTAAAAAACCATACATACAGAGAGTGCTGGCATCTTAAGAACAGAAACACTTACTCACCGTCACAAAAACAACAGCCGCACAAATCCAAGTATTACACATCATCGTTATGTTATGAAGACGCAAACTATTATAGAGAAAACAAAAACCGTGAAACAGAACCAATTCGGATTAACAAAACACAGGGCAATTCAGGAAAAGGCAGCGACGCAGCTTTTTTAGTCCAGAAACCAGGAAAACAAACCTGGATAATCGACTCAGGTTCATCGACACACATTCTAAACAGTAAAGATGCATTCACTAAGTTTAACGACACTGAAAAGACGACAGTCATCATTGCCAATGGAAAAACGCTGAATTCACACGGTACAGGTGAAACGACATTTAAAACAAAAACATCCGATGGAGGGATAAACACAATCACATTAAAAGAAGTATTATACGTACCAGAATTAGAATCAAACCTCATATCGGTAAGCAAAGCAACACAGAATGGCTATAAATTAATTTTCGATAAAGAAAAATGCACGTTATCCCGAAACGGGAATATTTATCTTGAAGCAAGAATGAAAAATAATTTATATCAAGTCGAATTATTAGAAAGCGCTGAAACTAATAAAGTAAACATTGCACATGAATGTAAAAATAAAAATTGCATAGAAGTTTGGCACAAACGACTTGGCCATCGTAACTATAATGCGATAAAAGAATTAATAAATAAAAACTTAGCAGACGGTATAAAAATAAATAACTGTAATCATAACGCATTGTGTGAAATATGTATCCAAACAAAAATAAGTGATGCCCCATATCCGAAATCAACAAACTGTCCCAAAACAGGCAAAGTGCTCGATCTGATACACACGGACGTGTGCACATCTATCGGTACACCTACTATCGGGGGAAAAACAATGTTCGTCACTTTTATAGACGACTATTCAAGGTTCACAGTAATTTACTTACTTTCGCATAAAAATGAAGTTCACGAAAAGTTAAAAGATTATGTAGCCATGGTGAAAACCCAATTCGGCAGATTCCCTAAAGCTATTAGATCCGATAATGGAGGGGAATATTTAGGTAAACAAACGGAAGAATACCTAAGGGCAAGAGGTATCCAACACCAGTTTACGGTACCATTTTGTCCGAGCCAAAACGGCGTAGCGGAAAGAAAGAATAGGTCATTATTAGATATGACTAGGAGTCTACTCTCCGAAGCAGGCTTACCTCAAAAATTCTGGGGAGAAGCCATAAATACCGCCAATCACCTGCAGAATAGGCTACCAACCAAAATAACAAACAAAACACCGTTCGAAATTTGGTTCAACCGAAAACCCACCTTACACTACCTGCGTACATTCGGCTGTAAAGCTTATGCCTATATACAGAAACATCAGCGAAACAAATTAGATGATAGAGCGCAGGAAGGAATACTTGTAGGGTATGACAACAAATCAAAAGGTTACCGTATATTCACAAAAGAAAACAAAATAATAATAGCGAGAACAGTTAAATTTATAGAAAATAGTGAAAACAACTTAAAAGAAAGCGAAGAGGTAGAAAACTCAGACAATGACAACAACTACATTCAAACAGAGTTAAGTAATTCGGACGAAGAACCAACCGCGTCCAAACAACCCGACGTAGAACCGAGAAGGTCTCAGAGGTCAAATAGAGGAGTACCACCCGACAGATACGTATGTCACGTAAAAACAAATGACACATTCGAACCAACCGATTTTTATGACATAGCAAACATGAACAACCCAGTAGAAAAAGAAAATTGGCTCAAAGCCGCTCAACAAGAAATCCACTCATTAAAGAAAAATAAAACTTGGGACTTAGTGGATCCCCCACCAAATAAGAAAATTATTGGTTGTAAGTGGATTTTTAAGAGAAAGTTAGATAATTTAGGAAATGTACAAAAATACAAGGCCCGTTTAGTAGCGAAAGGATATAATCAGAAGTACGGCGAAGATTATGATGAAACCTTCGCACCCGTAGTTTCACACACAACAATCCGCACATTTTTAGCCTCAGCGGCATATAAAAATCTTTCTGTTAAACACATTGACATCGACACTGCATTTCTTCACGGCGAAATAGAAGAAGAAATTTTCATGAAACAACCAGAGGGTTTTATAGAAAAAAATTGTGAAAACAAAGTGTGTAAACTGAATAAAACAATCTACGGCTTAAAGCAGGCAGCTAGAGCCTGGCACAAAAAGATCGCAGAATCATTAAAAAACATGAATTTTGTGCAAAGCACTGCTGACTCATGTTTATTTACTAGAAAAGAAAAGGAAAATTTCACTTATATCATCGTCTACGTTGACGATATTTTAATCGCGAGTAAAAGTGAAATAATTAAAGATGTAATAAAACAATTGCAAAATGAGTACGGAGTAAAAGACTTAGGCGAAATAAGTCAGTACCTAGGAACCAACATAATCAAAACAAATGATGGTTACAAATTAAACCAAAACTCAAAAATAGAAGATTTGGTTAGAAAGTTAAATTTAACAGATGCAAGACCTATTGGTACACCGATGGAAGTAGGTTTCTATAAATTAGAAGATAGCGACAGTTTACTTCCGAACAATACAAAGTTTAGGCAAGCGATCGGTTCGCTCTTGTATATTGCAACAGTCACTCGACCCGACATTATGGCACCAGTAAATATACTTAGTAGGAGAAGTGCAACACCACGCGAGAAGGATTGGAAAGCGGCAAAAAGAATTATTATTTACCTCAATTGCACAAAAAACCTATGCCTAACAATAAGCAAAAATAAACCACCAATACTCATCGCGTATGCTGATGCTGATTGGGCTGGGGACACTAAAAATAGAAAATCAACCACCGGCAATATTTTTTTTCTGGGTGATAATCCCATTCAATGGACTACAAAATTACAGTCAAGCATTGCATATTCTTCCGCTGAAGCGGAATATGTTGCTGCAGCAACCGCAGGACAAGAAATTTTATGGCTATTAAAACTGCTAGAAGATCTTAACTTGTATCAAGTAAAACCTATTTTACTTTACCATGACAACCAAAGCAGTATAAAGATGATAGAAAATGAAAAATTTTCGAAGCGGACAAAACACATTGATATCCGCTTTCACGCCATAAGACAATTAAAGGAGGATAAAATTATCGAATTAAAATATTGTCCCACGCAATACATGATTGCTGACTGCTTGACGAAGCCCACACCCAAACCTCAACTTTTGTGTGACATCAAGACTATGAACTTGTTACCTTATCCATCTGAGGAGATTAAGGAGGGGTGTTAAATTTAATTCCCCAGATGTTCTTCGGCAACTCCTAAAAGTGATTAAAAAAAAAGGAAAGAAAGAACTTGTTACCATACACAGATCATTTTAACAAGCGAATTTACGAACTGTTTCTTTACTTCCGCATTTGATAATGAGTGCTATTACAGCCCACTTGAGTAACTCTCTAAAGCATATGTTCTAATAACTAAGATTTCATCACTAATATGTAACTAAAAGGAACATCTGAACATTTTGACTGTTGCCAGACACTTTTAATTATTATATATTTTTTTCTACGCTGCGAATATGTGTTTTAGCAGCTTTATGTATTATCACTCTTAATCATGTAGCCTCTCTGTTAAGACGGAGTTTCTTATACTCCAGTAATATGTTTAATTATAAGTATTTAAAGCTAAAAGTTGAATCTTTCTTTATCGTAAAAACACACAATACTAATTCATATTACATTATATCTTCCCATGGATTTAGCGATTCATATTAAGCTCTCAAAGGATACTTCAAAGGATAAATAATGCTTCACAAAATAAAATAAAAATAATTTCTTCAAGAAGCTTTTGGATAAATCCCTGACCACGCCACACCGATGAAGTTATACGTCATCGCGATATTGATGAATCCCAGGTAAGAGCATTTTACCTATTTCCATTTCAAAAGCAGCATAGCCACAAGAGATTTTTTCTAATTGTTTAAATATGAGACAGCGAATTCCTGCTACCGAGAATGGAGTGCTTTTGGCTTAATAGGCCACTTAAACTCCAACAAAAATGACATATTCTTGTAGCACCTTCATATGAAGCACTATTAGCACAATGACCAAATGAAGTGCTTGAATATATTGCATCAGTTAATTTTACCGAATATCTTGATGGAAGATTTGCTATTTAATCGAATCGTTTGACGAACAAGTATCTGAACAATAAAGGTATTTAATTTAATGCACATATAGAAAAGACAAATACTTTCGCGATAATTGATTCAGACTGTTCAATTTTTATCTTTCAATAGATTTTTTATAATACCATGTACATGGAACTAAAATTAAAAATTGTATAACCATCATTTTCTTTTTCTATTTAAAGGTGAATGTTAATGATACAATAGGAGAATGTTTTTGTCATGAATTTTAGTTTTATCATCATAAAGAGAGCTAACTATTTAAGCATTTAAGTTTGACTCAAGTTCTTCGTATTTATTTAAGGTTAAAGGGTGTATTATGCTAATATTAATGTTAAAGAAGTAACATAGTGTAAAGGGACTGTGTCAGATTTTAGATTATATCAGAAGTAAATTTCCAACTGGACGAAAAATGTCCGGACCAGGATTTGAACTAGGGATCTCTTGGCTGAAGACCCCAATGCTCTACCATATGATCTATCCCAGACGAATCTGGTGGAACTTTTCCACCCAGCTAATCTTATTCCTTTGCTTTTATTCACCAATTAGAATAATTGTGTTAAAATTAATCTAGTAAGATTTTAGATTTTCAACTAATAATGATTGATAAATTACATATTACTAAAGAGAATATGATTACTATCATATTGAAACCTACAGAATGGAAATTAAACTCATAGCCGATACCTCTATTAAACAAGCATTTTTTTTATATCCCCAATAGCTATATATATGCGCTTGCTTTTACCTTTCAACAGCGGACACCACATAATAGATGACAAATTCAACAATCCCGGGTGTCAGCTATTTAGAAGTTTTGTTGCACAAAACATTCATTCGGATAACTTACAAACAGTGGGAATCTCTCTCTTTCACTTGTAAATACCGACGAACTGCGAATAGCAGACAAAATCAGCGGTCACTAAGTAACCAATATTCAGAGCTGTGAATTTGAAAGAGCGTCATTTGCAAGTTAATTGCATTCGGTAAAACTTCAAACCCCAAGTGGTTCATATGTAATTTTCCATTACGTAAATTAGTTGTAAACTGAATAAAAATTACTATTTTTTCTCAAAGTGCATTAAAATGATATTTTATGCAATATATAATTGTTTTAAAATATTTAGGCTGTGAAAAAGTCCCTTGTTTTATTTAGATTATAGTATGCACTCCCATATCGGGGCACTCCCATATCGGGCGCTCTCACAATTCGGACTCACCCATATAAGGACAGATAAAAATTGAAAATTTATTGCACGTGATTTTTTTTAATGTTCTTAAAATTTCGCCTGATTGTTCGACATATTCACGAAAGATCTCAAAACAAATTTTTTGAATCTTTGCTGCCATAGCGCTCATATATTCAGTCCTAACTCAATTTGTGCTCTGTCTATTATAAGTTGTACTAATTGGAGGTATGCATTTTGTTTTCTATTTTTTTTTTTTTACGTTTTAAATTTGACTTTGAATTTTATACATTTTTAATTCCTTTTTATAAATGTCGCCTTGCGATTTACATGGAAGCACAGCGAATCAACAACCTTCTGGTAATTATGCATTAACGTCAGGTATCAGATCATTAGTGAATCGAGCGAAGAACAAACAGACAAAGTTAATGCAATATTTAAAAAAAAATTATGTACTTTAAATTATAGTTATAAAAATAATGTTCATATATAAGAAAAATGTAGAAATAAGCGTTTTAGGTAGATTTCGTATGAAATACTACCCATTACATTCTCCCCTATGTTGGAATTTCTAAATTTTTTTTGCAAATCTACATCGATCATGACCTCTAGAAACCAAAACCACCCTCAGTAAAAAACTTTATATATCTATATCTATATCTATATCTATCTATCTATCTATCTATCTATCTATATATATATATATATATATATATATATATCACTTTTTTCTGGACACGATAACTTACACAATTCTGCACAAATCTCTTCTAAACTGATACATAAAATTAAGGCGCATAAAATCTCGGTCAAGTTCGTTAATGGGCAAAATTGGACCAAGGGGATGGAAATAGGGAGCAGTTTTGTGTAAACCGAAAAAACCCCATAACTTCTTAATTTTTCTACATATCAAATCATTTTAAAGTTTTTATTACTTCTAAAAATAGCGCCACAGATTTATGTATCAGAGATTTTTGATAAAATTAAAAATGGGATCAAAGGGTGCAAAAAATATGTTTCTTGTGAGAAAAAAATTCATAACTTCGTCAATTCTCAAGATATGAAATCCAATTAATTTTATTATAAATCTCCTTAATATTTTCTACAACTTTTATATTCACAAGGTTTTGATAGGACCAATTCGTACCGCACAAAAATAAATAAATAAATAAATAAATAAATAAATAAAGGGGGGGGGGGGGGGAGGGTTGAAGAAGAAAAAAATATATAACTCCGTCAATTCACAAGATATAAAATCCCCAGAAATTTATTATATATCTTCTTAATATTCTCTACAACGTTTATATAGACACGTTTTTGATAGGACCAATTCTTACAGTAAAAACAACTTAAAAATTCATAGCGGTTGAAGAGAAAAAAATCATCTTATTAAGGGTGTATTAAAATCCAAACTGCTTATTTTCTTACTCATTTTTAAATTCATTTTTGCTCTCAGACGCATTCAATTGGTAGATTCTCTTATTCGGAAACTGTACAATGTAGCGTAATGATCGGTTTTTTGATAGAGGCAGAATATATTTCATAAAGTGATGCCAAAGTGGGAATTCTGAACAGAATTTCCCAAAGCGATTGTGTTAGAAACGAAAAATACTCTCCTTCTGTGAAAATAACTGTATATAAATCAAGTTTTAATTACTAGGTTGATCAAAAAGCTCTGAGAAATTTGAAAAGATTGTTATGCGCAAATTAACAACAAAAGCAACAAGGACTATTCTTTAAAGTAGAGACCATCATAGTCCTTGACTTTCTGCCACCGTTCTGCCAGATTCCAGATCTGCTGGCTAAGTTTGTCGCCGTTACCAGCACCTTCATCCTCATTAATCTCATCGACGGCTTTCAGAGTCGTTAGCCCTTTTCTCTAATAATACCGGGTCAACACACGTAAATCATACAATTCAATAGGCCTTTTTTGTGCAAAGTTCCTGAACTCCTATATACTCCTATATACTACTACACTATACTCTACTACCTACTATACACTACCTATCTATACACACCTATACTATATCTACTATACACTACCTATACTCTACACTAGTACTCCTATATACGATACAAATTCTAGTAATTATTAGATTAAAAATTTCCCAGAACTTTTTTCTCAACCTAATAATTAAATGAAAAATAAAAACTCAGGAAAAAAAAACAGGTTTTTTCTATAACAAAATGAATCTGAAAATGTTCCAGAAAATTTCGAGTTGTTGAGCATGGAAAAATATTTTTTTAATACAGCCTCAACATGATTCTGATAAAACCAGCTATTATATAAAAATGAAATAAAAACTCGTCAAATGCGGCCATATAAAATTGTTAATGTGGATTTATCTCTAATTATGATTAAGTTTTTGTTGGTGAAATTAGTATACTTAACTTCGAAATCTACCTCCGCCTGTAGGCCGTGCCGGCAGTGATTTTTTATATGTCGATTAGGTACATTTATGACTGTTTTTTAATACAAAATATATCCCTCTCTTATCCGGTTTACTCCAGTGCACATTGGTTCAGTTATGGGTATTTCTAATGTATTTTATCGATATTATAATCTATTTAAAATAATGTCACAACTATATTTATTTTTAAGTTTTAAAAAAGAGACAGTTGAAACATGAGTAGCAACTTCCAACACATTTTTTGATGTTGAATTCATTTTTCAACATAATAAATCCCGTATAGCTATATAATAATGCGTACATTTATCGAGCCTTATTTGTACCGGCAAAAATCCAATTCATAAAATCTAAAATTTCTTTGAGAATGTTTTTCTACAGTGAGCAATAATTGCTGGAAGTATAAAGATGTTACGCTAAAATAATTATTGCTTCCCGAAATGAGTTTCTGAATTTTGTTTTCGTTAACCACATAGAAATCACGATGAAAACAATGCCATAATTTAAAAAATTAAACTTTAATCTTTATCAGTTAGTAAACAAAAATGAATTTAAAATGCTTTGACATATGCACAAAGAGATAATTCAAGATATAAAGATTAATGTGAGACTAATGTGTTAGTATGTTTCTTTATTATAATATAAAAATATAATTTAAGAAATTTTTGTATATAACCAATATTATTGCTTGATTTTTATGCAATATTCATATTGACTTTATTAGAAAACTGGCGACCTTTGGCACACAGCTTATCTGCCATACATACAAAAATTGGCATTTAACAGATCATCACCAAACAATGATAATAATAAAACCTCTTTCCATTATTAGATGATTGATTGCGTTATCTTTGATTTCTGGTATTTCAAAATCTGAAATAGAAATTACCTTCATAAATTAAGGGGACAATTTGGATATTAACTTCTTGGAAATCATAATAAAAATCATGTCTAATTTTATAATGGTCGTTTTTTAATTGTCTAACTTCACTAAATTAATAATATATGTAATTCGCATAATTAATTGATTTAAATACTATAATATAAAAAAAAATTCTTTAAATTTCTAAACTTTTAAACCGATTTACTTTTTGATTAACGCCTTTTCATCTGAGGGGTAACATTTTTTAGTTTGAGGAGAATCATACTACCTGGAAAATAAGTAAAAGAAAAATTTGCAATTGTACCGGTGGATCATTTTAAAGGAACATTTATCGGGATGGGGAAATGGGACTTTTCTACCGCGTGCGGTACAATGTGTTGAAGTACCTTCTTCTCCTGTTGGTCGCATATGATGTGCGAAAGTCAAAACTTGAGTTTTAATATGCTTTCCTTTGTATTTTTTCTCCTAGAATCGATTAGTGCCATTTAAAATGCTACAAAATCGCAACTGTAATGCTTTAAGAAAATTTTTATTCAAAAATTAAAGGATTTTTAATCTTATGAGGTTTGTGCAGAAGTATTATTATCCTTCTTCTTCTTTGTTTTCCTAGTTTACGTGGACTTTTATCCAATCTCAAATACCGCTAACTTCCAAAATCATTAAACTCCCAACTTGGGCACAGAACATTTCTCACTCTTCAAATGCTCACAGACGAGGAATATACCAACGATTCTGCATGATATAACGAGATCTTAAATTTACAAGTCAAAAATGTTGAAATTTATAAAAATTTCAAAAACATTACGTATTTTTCAACACCTAATTTATTAAAAAGGGATAAAAAGGAATTAGTCTAATTCCTCACTTGTATTAGTATACATATAAAAATTAAATAAAAACTCATCAAAATCGGCCTGATAATGTCTATATGTCTATATATAGACATTATATATAGACATACATATATATGATATATGTGTATACTAATGTAACAATATGCATATACCAAAATGTATATACTATACTACACGATTACATAAATCGCGGTTCTCACGCACATGTTTTTGCTTTATAATATAGATATTAAACAACAGATTTTGTTTTTGTGAAGACTTGTGCTAATTTTTGTGAAGATTTATGCTAAAATTTTATAAAGATAAAGTTACTTCAAAACCATTGAAAATATACAGGGTGACCCTAATTAAACGATCCTAATTTAAAGTTGACTACAGACGAAACTGTTGGTCAAAAAGTTGTAAAAGTTTGTGACAGACATAATGAAGGAATGGGAATTTGTTTGAGAAAAAAATAAAAGTTTAAAATTTCCCCACCAGAGGGCGTTTTTTAATGAATTACACTTTTTTTAAAAGTTTTTCACTTTATTTTTTTCAGATTGAGTAAGACAAATATACAGACCGCCCCCTGAAAAAAATGAAGCGTAAAAATCTGTAAAAATTATTGTTGTTCGAATTGAACAAACTCCGTACAAACTCTGGAAAAAAAATCCACGTACGACAGCCGCACTTTTTTTTTCTCAGAGCTCAGGCCTAGTATTCAGTGGTGGGTGGCTAAATGTTTAGTTTATTTTTAAAACGCCCTCTGGTGGCGAAATTTGAACTAAATTTTTTTGGCTCATACAATTTCCCATTTTTTCATTATGTCTGTCACAAAATTTCAAAACTTTCTGACCAATAGTTTCGTATGTAGACAACTTTAAAGTAGGGTCGTTTAATTATGGACACTCTGTATATTAAAAATATGCTTGTGAATGATACATTGAAATATTTAAGCTATTTGTTTGTTAAAATCTCTTTGGAATAAAAAGCTTTTACACATGGAAATATTTCACTTTTTTCCCCCTATAATATCATTAAACTTTCATCCATATTCGATCACTTTTACTAAAGTAGAATGAAGACAAAAAATATATAAGTAGACTGAGACATAGAAAAAAAAATATAGAAACAAATGAAATGAGACTTTTCAGCTAGAACCAATTCAGCGTTAAAAATTCATGCACTTTATAAAGGAATTCTCTTTTATCTTGTTTTCTGTCATCCTTTGTTTGCAGTTTGCTCTTTCAGACAGTTTTCGTCGTCATGGTAACTTAATTGCGAATTATATTGCATAGAGTTTCGTTAAAAATTGATAAAAGACATAAATATATTTGTTTAATACATTCTTTGAGGAGAAAAGCATCTGAATTTCAAATATAGATATATAATAGTTTTGTTAAAACAAATTGCTCTGTTAAATTTATATCAAAGTTTATTTTAAATTAACTTTTTAGTAATTTTAAATATATAATGAGTGTTTGTATTGTTCTTTTAAAATAAACGTCATTAATTATTCAGTTTTTAGATCAGAGGCATATGAAATTTCTTTTGAAAAAAATTCTTTCATTGAATTACTTTCCAAGATGATATGATATATATATATAAATTCCTAAAAATCAATTTAAATTCATTACAGAAATTTGAGTAATATATATATATATTTTATATTGAGTATATATATTTTATATTTTGATCGATAAAGGTAAAATTTAAAAATATATATTTATATAGTTTTAGCATGATGCAAAACTATTGGTGTGACACTTGTTAGAATTTAAAGTCAGATTTGCTGTATTGATTATGGCAAATGGGTCATCCTTTGATTCACCGGGAAGTCTTATATGTAAGGATCGACCAAAACAAGTTTTTGAGACCAAACCGAAACCGAATTTCATTCATTCGATCTTCCTTTTTCGGCCGAAAAAGAAAATGTTCAAAAATTGTTTTAAAAGTAATTAATACATACATAAATATACATAATTATTAATTAATTATGCGTGTTTATTAAAAATGCATAATTATTAATTAATTATGCGTGTTTATTAAATATACATAATTATTAATTTATTTTTGAGATATCAATTTTTTTTGTATTTTTTAGCGGCATTTGTTTAATTTTGGCACCTCATGTACTTTATTTGCGTAGCAAGTAAAGAAAAATACTTAGAAAATAGTAATTATATCTTTTTGTTGCCATTTTCCCATAACTACTCCGAAAAAAATGTAATTAAAATACGTGCTGTTTTGAAAAAAATATAAATGAGATTTCTGATAAAACATGGAGCTATTATAAACTATATTTAATTCTATTATCTATATTACAATCTGTGGGAGATTTTATCTGCAACATATCAGTTTCACCCCCGTTTTTCAAAATCTACTTTAAACAAGTAAATTCACTATAGCAATTCTTTTTTCCTAAAACAATTCATAGTTCTACATTCATTTACTTATTTTTTCCTTTCTCCTTTCACAAGGGGGCCTATATCAATCGTGTTGATAATTGGCCGTCATAAACACAACCACAACCAACCAACCTGTCACAAGGAACTTTACTGAACACATATAAAGATTTATAGTTTCATATTTTTTTCTACGTATTCAAAATTCTCATTCTCGCATATTTATTTATTTTCCATTCCTAACGGTTTTTATTTAAAAGCAATCACGATCACATATAACTCCGTACATCTCCACTTTCTTTTAACCGTTCATTTTCTTTAACGTATTTTATCTGCGCCATAAATAAACCACTCTCATTTCCTATTAGAACTTGACGGGTAAAAATGAAATAAAGAAAAACATGTATTTGTTGGAATTGCAGTTTTAAATTATATTTTCATTTATCATTTTGCTTTCTACATTTCACCTGCATTTATTCAAGATTACTCAATCACATTTAACTGCAATCTGTTGTTAATGTAAACAAAAACGAGACTATATGTAGCACTTAGTCTTGAAACATGTAGGGTTGTTCACATCCTGTGGGTGCGCCGAAAGGCTGGGCTACCACGTTATTTGTCTGCTAATCCTGCAGCCAATCCTTTGTCTCTATAATATCGGCGTCAAAAACTTGATTAGTTGGCGATAATACAATATGCCAAGGCATGTGATTTCAGTACGCATTAACGAGAGTTCGCTCCTGACCACCCTGCTGGCAGGTCCGCAAGAACGACCGCTGTTGTTTTCTTTTTTCATTTTGTGACGTTGCGTAGCAGTTTGTCATGAACGGATATGCTTCTACACATAGAGATATATTTAATCTCTGCTTTTACATAGTTTCATATTTGAGGCTCCGTTTTTGTGAGATGTCTTCCTTCGTATTGAAAAATGAATAAAAACTGATTGTACTTACATCTATATGTTGGAGTTTTTTTTTAACCACCAACCTCATCGAACCCGATCTTTTTCCATACAATCAAATGAAGGTATCTGAACCATTAGATAGCCGCTTTTTTCTGTTGAGTTTCTTGAGTGGCATCTGTTTTTTTTTTTTTTTTTTTTTTTTTTTGGATTTGTGTTTTATTCAGTGATAACGACTTGCTATGAATACTTTATTGTAGATGTTGTTTAAGACTGGATAGTAAATGAAGAATTCCTCAGAGGATGCGAATGACTTGATTTTATATAAAATAAAAGCGTGTGTTTTAAGTTTTAAAACTGAAATATGTTTTGTATTATCTTTATTTATATACATTTTTTTTTTCATTGGGGGCTACATTAAATTCTGAAAAAGCAGAATTCATGTTTTCTAGTTTCATAAAATCTTCTCTCTCTGAAAAACTTTTGCAGATGGAAAGATTTAACTTTTCTTTCCATTTATCAGACAATTTTCGTTCGTTTTCGATCACTTTTGCGAAAGTAAGATGCAGACAAAAAAATAATAATACGTGTATACTGATACATAGAAATGAGAGAAACAAATGAAGTTACATTTTTCAGCTAAAACCAATTCAGCATTAAACATCCATGTACTTTTATAAAGAAAATTTCTTTTATCTTCTTTTCTATCAACCTTTTGCAGAGTGCTCTTTCAGACATTTTTTGTTGTCATGGTAACTTAATTGCATCGCAATTATATTGCATGGATTTGTATGAATTATTAGAAAGACATAAAAATATTTGTATAATACATTTTTCGGTGACGAAAGCATCTGACTTTCAGAGATAACTATATAATAGTTTTATTAAAAGAAATTGCTCTAGTAAATTGATATCTATGTTTACATTAAATAAGACATTAATATAATTTAAAAAATAAAATGCATGTTAATATCTTTTTTTAACATGAACTACTTTTTTTCAGTTTTTAGATTGGAAGATTATGTTTTCGGAAAATTTTTTGCTAAATGAATTATTGTCCACAATAATGTGAAATGTATATCAATTCTTAAAAATAAATTTGTTTATTGTAGGAATTTAAATTTCACAATAGATTTTTGATTTATATACTCGAGTAAAATAAACCAGAAAAAAGTGTTTATATTTTTAGCCTAGTTTATGAGTATCGGGGAATGCCTATTAGAAACTATATTTTAAACATTTTTATTCATTATGGTAAATGAGGGATCATTAGATTAGTTTGGAGACAATAGATGAAATCTGCAATCTTACACGAAAAAAAAACTGTTTTGTTGAAATTACTAAATATTTTGGTTGGAATGACCAAATTTTGGGTGGAGTAACCAAACGATTTCTTGAATTAATAAAATAATTTGGGTAATCTAACCAAAATTTAATCATTTCAACCAAAATATTTGGTTGAACCAAAATTTAGTAATTTCAACAAAACAGTTTTTTTTTCGTGTACATGCATTGGACTGTCGCGTAAGTAAGTCCACACGAGTTTCGTCACTGTAGCTTTAATAGCACAATGCTTTTATTTTAAGTGTTTATTTTATTGTTTTTCATTTCGCTATTCTTCGTGTTGTACTTGTTAAAACACCATAAATTTTGTTAATCTGAAGAATGCCTGTGCAATTTTAAAACTCAAGCATTTTGTATAACGGTTTATAAATAACAGGTATCTTTCACTTTTTAATAGATAGTAAAAGGAATGGAAACGGAGCTTTGAAATATTTCTACTAGGCGAATGCACATTGAGAAAGGACTTAAATCTGAGATTCTGGAATTTCATAATTAGCATGGTGTCTTGTTAGCATGGCATCACGTCTTTAATATTCAATAGCATGGTGTCTTTTGGCGTTAATAAGTTTGCATATTTCGGAAATCCATTAGGTTTTGTGAAAACTATCCCATTTCAGAAACTCCTGTTTATCTCCGTCAGTAAACTGACAATCAGAAGAAGTATGGAATTCTAACCATGCAAAACTTGTTCTATACATTCATCTATGGCAAGTTAAATAACCTAGTTCTCCGTTCTTACCAGTTGAATTATTGTGCTGTTACCAGTGTTTAATAATAATACAAGAAGTACAATAGGGAGGCCTATATAGAAAAGCATACAAGTTTAATGCAATAACACGCACGACCTTCCATCGTAAAAAATGCGAAAATGCATGTATAAAAATACAAAGAAAAATTCTTCTACATATTTCTTAAAATTCTGTCTAGGAACTGAATAAAATTCAATTGTTCCTCTTCACAAGAAGAAAAAGAAAGGTAACGTCATTGCAATTCATCTTTCATTCAATAATGTTATTCATGAAACTAAAATTCTCATTGAAAAATATCTCGTCTTCAACTGAGTTAGGAAATGGTAAAAATAAAAGTAAATCAGTCCTACACAAAACATTTTTATACTTCTATTGGGATGCTCTATAATCTACAATATTGCTTCTATCTAATCTTCAATTTCATTTTATTATCCGAAGGGTATAGTTGAGGAGGACTCTCCGAGGTGATATTTCAAGCAAGAGATCACATCGCGAATAACCAGTAAAAAATACAATTTTAGAAAATCATGTTGGTACAAGTGAAACTCAGTTATGACAAAATATCCGGCATGGTATTAGAATAGTTATATTCACCCTTTCATAAACTTAATTTTTGAAAACTGACAAGAATATATTTTATTTTAAGTAAATGATGAAATCTGTGCTCAAAATTTTGAAGTTTAAGAGTTTTTTTTAGAATTTTTTTAGAAATGTAGTTCGCGAACGAACTAGTTCAAATGAACTGTTCCGCAAAAGGAAATGGTTCGAATCGGACACATTTAAATTGAACGACGCTACGTTGTCATGTCCCTGTCTTCTTTCTCCCGCTTGCGTGATCAAGCTAACTTGTTTAAATTACACGGTTCCTCAAAATGTATAGTTCGAACCAGGCACCTTTAAAGCGATCGACCAACATTTACGTGTCCATGACTTTCTCTAACAATGATTATGAGATGCGGTATATTTTACGTGATTGTTTTTGTTTTTTTTGGTTGCGTGCTTTTGTAAAAAATAATAGTGATATTGAAAAGCCACGTAAAATGAAGTGATGTAACCAGTAACCAATCGATTAGTAATAAAATCTAATAATTAATGCTGTAATAAAATTTTGCTTAGAGAGTATCGAAAAACAGAAACTGTAACAAACTTTAACATTTTCAATATTAACACCGACGTTTTACATCATATATGTGGATCCCAGAAGCCGAGCGGTATAAGTGACAAAATTTAGAATAGGATTAAATTTAGTTCAAAGTTGAGCATGAATTGCAAATGACTGAATTAAAATATGAAACTGTTGTTTGTTTCATAGCGGTTTTTGAACTCTTATTTCAATAACTGCGAAAGAAAAATGAAGTACATTATTTTTTTTAATTTAAGTAGAGATTAAAGAGTTTAACTTTTTAGGTAGGTTAAAGGGCTTAAGTAGTTGACTTCTAGAGCGCAGCTCAAAATTATAAAATCACTTATATTTCTGTACCTACAAACAATTAGCCGTATCTCTAGATAGCCTGTGCATTTAGCTCAGTTTTTTTCAATTTTGTCACTTATATCCCTTGACTTCTGGGGTCCTTATTTATATTATGCAAAAAATGATTATCTTGGTATTACTAACGGAATGTTTTTCGGTCGTGTAACTAAGCAGTTATACAAGTTTATACTTTATAATAAAACACTCATACTACAATATATACTAAAACACACATACACACATACATAACGCCTGCATTCAACAGTTAAAGGTATATATAAATGTTTTACAGACATACATACAATAAATACAATAAACCCAACTGGAGTGAAAAATTAGCCAGAACCAGGAATCGAACCCGGTACCATAGTATACAAGACTGCTGCTCTAACCACTGGGCTGCTCCGGCCGACACCTGGGTCTGCGATTTTTTCAATAATATAACTTTATTCTACCTTTCTATCTAACTATATCAATTTGTTTGTTTGTACAAATTCTAACTGTCGTAAAGGGAGATAAGTGATATTATAAAGTTTATACTTTGGAACTTCTTCTGTTAAATTCATTTTTAATCGTTGGAAAATAGATTGCAATACAAATAGTTTTTTAAGCATAACTCAAAAAAAAAAAAAACTTTCTGGTAGTATGAGGTGCATTTTTGGACTCTCATATTAGAAGATTCTAGAAATCGGTATCTGATAGTGTTTGAAATAGTGTTGTAATTAAGAAAAAAAGCTTGTATTTAAAAATTATTTTATGTTATAAATTGACATGTTTTTAAAAATTGCGTGTTTCTATTACATTTTATTTTAGTGAAAATTATTGTTATTATTATTATTATTATTATTATATTATTATTATTATTACTCTTATTGTTATTACACTCATGTTTGTGAAAATTGAAACACCGTGAAAGAATGACGCGATTGAGGTGAAAATTTCAGAAAATGCAAAATATAGTGTGTTAAGCAAATGATTCAGAGCAGCGCCCTCTGGACTGTAACGAGACGTTTAGAATTGTCTATGGTTATTTGCTAATAGTAGACGTTAAGTGAGACGTAACTATGCCTCTTCCACGAAGGAGGTCGGCATTTCAATAACTGTCGGAGTTTGAATGGGGGCGAATCATCGGCTTTCGTGAAGGAGGATTTTCCTAACGTGCAATAGCAGCTGCAGCTTAACAGAAACAGAGTGATACGAGTTTCGAAGCAGTGGACCAATGAGGATTGGACAACTCGATAATTTGAGAGTGTACCCCTAACGATGACGTCAGCGCGCGATGATACATACATGGTCCGCATGTCGCTGACGGATTGTACAGCTTCATGTAGACAGTTGTCAGTACATTGGTCAACTGCTACAGGTGTATCATTGTCTAAATCGTCAATTCGTCGACGTCTGCTGCACCGTGGACTGCGTGCAAGACCCCGTTTATACAGGATTCCCCTTCCGCAAATCCATCTACGCCTGTGGCTGCAATGTGCTCATGAACATAGAGACTTCCATGCAGACTGGCAACAAGTTGTTTTAACTGAAGAATCCTGCTTTATTTTTTGGTACCATCATGGCCACATTCGTGTTAAACACTATGCCTTTGAACGCTACCATCCGGAATACATTATCGAGCATCCTAGTGGAAGAACACCGGGAGTTATGGTCAGAGATGCGAATGCGCATCATGAACGATCGCATCTGCTACGATTTGTGAGTAATCTAAACAGCAATAGGTGCATCAGTGAAGTGCTAGAGATGAAAATCGTTCCTTTGCTTCATGACATTCCTGGAGCTATCGTTCGACAGGATATTTTCCCGCCTACATGTTGCAAGGATTGTTTAAGACTTCTTGTTAGCAGAAGACATACAGCTTTTCCATGGCCTGCATATTCACCGAATATGTCGCCCATTGAACATGTGGGGATTTTGTTGATCGGTGTCTCGCTCGTTATCCTCCTCCTATACCTTCTACAGATGAGCTTTGGGTACGCATCCAATGAATATGGAATGCTTTTCTTCAGGCAGACATTCAAAATCTGTTTCACTCCATGCCACGTCGTATAGCAACACTTTTACAGCGCGTGGTTCCTATACCAAACGCTGATTTCGGACACTGAATATTGTTATTTTGCTTTGAAAATGTAATCATTTGTTGGTACCAATACAATTCGTTTATACAGGGTGTCTCAAAAGGTCGTTTACAAACTTAAAATGCTGGTCTGTCAAATCATGATAAACAAGATTTACATAGGAACTTGTGTTCGAAAATGAAAACTGCGACCGTTAGAGAGCGATGAAAGCAGGCTTACGGGAGAGTGGAAAGTGTAATAATTTCAGGCAAGGGTATTGCAGGAAAAGGATGAATTGGTTTGGTAACGCAGAATTGGCCGATATGCAACGCATGAAGTCCATGGTACGAGACGCCAGTAACATCGGACATGGATCTCGTCGCCAGGATAGTGGATGCGGCGAAACGTGTCTCTGACACACCAGCCCATTTTAAACTGGTCCGAGTATCCATGCGGCGACGTTGTGAAGCATGCATTGCGGTGAATAGAAGGAATTTTGAACACCTTCTGTTAATTAAACCATGTTATTTAATAAAAGTCATATTGATACCTCTTTCAATGTCCTTTCTTTCTTCCTCTCGATACCTGCGCTCATCATCCTCTAGCAGTCGCAGTTTGCATTTTCGAACACAAGTTCCTATGTAAATCTTGTTCCTCATGATATGACAGACCAGCATGTGAAGTTTGTAAACGACCTTTTGAGACACCCTGTATATTAAATTTCATTCAATTATAATGATTCCTTCAGGTGTTGCAATTTTCCCAAACATGTGTGTATTATTATTATTTCACATTTTGTATTAATAACTATTAAATTAAGTAAAGAATTGTTCAAAAATATCGTTAAATATTATTTTACTTATTTGCTAATTAATATATATTATATATATTTTAACAAATTTAAGTCTAAAACAGTAATTTCTGTCTTGTAAATTCTCATTGTTATTAAAATATTAATTGTCACAGTTATTGTCATAATGAAATAGCTGATACAATACGTTTATAGAGCTGCTATACCCATCCATAATCCGTTTGAACGTGTCTTGATATTCTGAACTGCATAGAAACATAGATGTTTATTAGCGCTTAGTAATAGCAACTGAATAGTTTATTCAAATTTTTAATGCACGTAGTCTAGAAAAATTATACTTATTATAAAAAGAAATATATTTTTATCGAAACTAACTTGAATGATTATAACAGATTTGAACATGATTAAACAAGATTTATGCCTTCAAAAGTATCATGATAAAAACCATTAAAAGATTATCTTATCACTAAAGCAATATTCATGAAATAAAATTTCAACATTTTAAAAGACAATCACAATCTTGTTAAACATAATTTAAAGTCGCTTTGAATTCTTAAATTACGTGGCATTAATTACTCTTATCTTACATACTTTCAACAGATTGACCAAGCATTCTTTTACTACAATATTGTTTCAAAAATTCAACTTAACTTTTTCAAAACTCTTATTCTATCTTTGACACGAAAAGTTCATTAAGATATTAATTTATTTTTTCGATTAAAAATTTCAATTACTTTACCAAACAATGACAATACTTGTGGAAACAGCATTATCTACAGAGAAATAAAGTTTACTAAAAAGGTTCTAAGATTGAGATTTTGAGATTTACTGAGCTTACTGAGATTTGCAATTTTATTTTATTACATAGATTTGCATCAGCCAGAATAACAACATTAACCCGAGAGTAGTCGCGTCTTTTTTTAGAACGCTAGTAGTCGCGCTCGGTCTATTTGCCGCCGTTCCCGTTTGGCCGAAAAAACAGAGGAAAATTGCCAGTGTTACTAGAACATCGAAAACGGCGAAAATAAGAGGGAGATATCCCTTGAATGCGAAAAGATAAACGTTATAGCAATTAGCACGCATTTACGTTAAGTATATATTTGGTTAACATTTAAATAAATGTTTTAATAAATGTTTAACTTTTATTTTTTTTCAAAATTTGTAAAAATGATAAAAATTATTATAAAAACTGACAAAGTTTGTAAAGATTCAATGAATAACAAATTAAAACAAATTTTCAGTTATAAATTTGAAACCGTGATATATACTTTTCGAAAGGACAACAGCGCAGTCAGGTTGGTTTTAACTGTGGTCCGGCACTAGGAGCCAATTGAAGTTGAAAAAATACATTTCTAATATATTTTTCTTACCATATCTATACAGATAATAAAAAAAAAGGAGATAAAATAACTACTAATTTGAAATTATTAATGTAACAACAGTACCTACTTTCTATTTCCTTATTTTTTTTTTCTTTTCGTTGAGTCGTATTTGTGTGTGCAACTTTAGAGATTTGATAATTCAATACTTTTTCTCAAATGAAAATATATGAATCAAATGAAAATATATGCATGAAAATAAATGAAACAAATGAAAATATATGGACATATTTCAGGGTAAAGCAGCGTTCTTTTTCCACCCTTCTGGGTATGAGCTTCGTATAAGAAGTAAATAATAAGTAATAATTTATTAAAATTAAATATTTTATTTCTATTAATTTCCACTGTGGATTTTAACCCCCCCCCCTTTTTTTTCAAAATTTGTAAAAATGATAAAAATTGTTACATAAACTGTCTGAATTTGTAAAGATACAATGAATAACAAATTAAAACAAATTTTCAGTTATAAATTTGAAATCGTGATACATATTTTTCGAAAGGACAGCAGCGCTATGAGGTTGGTTTTGATGATGGTCTGGCTGTAGGAGCCAATTGAAATTGAAAAAATATATTTCTAATATTTTTTCCTTACTATATCTACACAGTTAATAAAAAAAAGAAGATAAAATAATCATTTCTCTGAAATTATTAATATAAAAGCAGTAGCTACTTTTGATTTGTTTACTTTTTTTTTCTATTCGTTGATTCGTTTTTGTGTGTGCAACTTTAGAGATTTGGTAATTCAGTACTTTTTTCTCAAATGAAAATATATGAAGGAAAATAAATGAAACAAATGAAAATATACGGAGTTATCTCAGGGTGGGGCAGCGTTCTTTTTTCACCCTTCTGGGTACGAGCTTCGTGTATATGAAGTAAATAATAAATAATAATTTATTAAAATTAAATATTTTATTTGTATAAATTTTCCCTGTGGATATTAATCCCACTTACGGATAAATAATTTTAAAGAACCGAACTGACAAAAGGTTCATTTTGATAGTACCGCTTCATTTAATTAAAATAAATATACATTTGTGCATATCAATTCATGCTATGAATAATTCACTAAAAATCTTTTTTACAATACATAGCAAAATAATAAAAACACGAAGATAGCAAATTTTCTCTCAAAATATAAGCATGCAGTAATCTCTTAGTTTGAATGAACATATGTACATATAACATGTACATATTAAACCTTGATTTAGATAACTCAGTCTGGGAGAACAAAACCCGTCAAT
Organism: Maratus speciosus; assembly: GCA_963932465.1. NCBI lineage: Eukaryota > Metazoa > Arthropoda > Arachnida > Araneae > Salticidae > Maratus > Maratus speciosus. The sequence goes on from OZ010791.1 coordinate 296,062,687, forward strand.
ATTGATTTTGTTAATGTTTCAGCACTAGGCGCCAATCAGAGTTAAAAAGATACAATCATTTAATTAAAATAAATATTAAATTGTAGTTTCTTGATAATATTTATTAAAGTATAATTTAATTTGAATGAATTTTTACTTTTAGAATGAAAAACATTATTTATGAAAAATAGTTTGTACAACTGAACGCCAACAAAGTTAATTTTGTCTTGGTGGATTCTTTTCCCATTTTGTAATATTATCCTTACCAATAAAAAAAAATTGGATGGCGATACTGAACATTCAGTTTCTATCTCATCATTTTCAGATTCTTCATTATCAGTTTCCTCATCTTCGTTTAAAATTAAATTATTATCTTCCTCTGATGAACTGGCTTCATCACTAATGTAATCTTCTTCTAAATTATCAAAAAGTTTTAGAGCTTCTTGAATAGTTAAAAACTTTTTACGAGACATTGTTAAAATAATCAAATACTCTATGAGCAAAATATCAGAAATAGAAAAAAGAGAGAGAGAGCAAACGGAAGTGACTCCCCTATCCCTTCTTCCGCCTTCCAGGAAATTCGGGGGGGATGGGAATGAAGAATGAGTAGGGAGAAAAAAAAACAACTTACGCTAGTGATCGCACGCCGGTCATTCAGACCGAATTTAACTTTGGAATGCTATAAAATCTTGACAAAACGCAGGAATGACTTGTAATTTCTGTAAACAGAAGGTCGAACAGTGAAGGTAAGCTATGTGGCATTCCACCATTGTAACTTTAAGGGGAGATGGGTTTTAGGAAGAATTACGAATTTTGGCGGGGAAAAGACCAACGCGCGACTAATAACGGGTTAATAAAAAAAGTCGTAAGTCTTTTTTAACCAAATTGAAAAATAATTCATTTATTTTATGTTAAATGCAACGGTTTGTATTACTAGGTATATCAAAAATGTGGAAACGCCATTTCATGTTTTACATGTTGAGGATATGCAGGTCAAGTAAACTTCAAAAGTGCTCCTATTAAGGTAGAAACATTTTATGCTAATAAAATAGCCTTGACATTATTTTATTTTAAGTTACATGTTTGCATTTTTATACCACCCTTCCTGCGAAAAAAGAATTACCATTTTGAAATGTTTTCCTTTGCCTGTATCTCTTTAAAATTAACTGAATTATATTGATAGAAATAAATTTACTTATACCAATTTTTCGTGATATTTCAAATGCTATTTTAAAGGAAAAATAAAAAAAAAGAACCTTAAAAAAAGGAACCATTCAAAATTTAACAATAATGTTCTTTCGAATAAAAATATATTAACAAGTGTATATATATTTCATCACAAAAGTTGCCAAAATAAAGCAGTGACCGTGTTACGAGTCAAATGCAATATAATCCGCCAACACCCAATGACCGCTGACGACGTTTTAGAAATGATCTCAGGGTTTTGATTTTATGTGAATATGTACAGAGGCGCATTTATTGTAATATAAAAGAATTTACCTAATCACCGAGAAGCATCCCACTCGGATTTTCTTATATGATACTATAATTTTCCAAAGTTTTGTAACTAAGCGCATGATTCAATAAAATAGAAAGTATTAAAAATTCGATATAATAATTTCATTTGTAATGAAAATTTAAGGCTAATGTATAATGTATACATGTGCTTAAATAATTTATCTGAATGTTATTATAATTTTCAAAGAAAAGGGCACCATTTATTTCACATATGAATTCAATATAATTGAATATATTTTATTTATTGAACTTTAAAACTTCTATAAAATTTTAGTCAGGGATTCATTTGCATTGTACTGTCACGTAAATTTTACATTTATTCTTTTAAGAATTTAATAAAATTGGTTTAATTTGTTTATGTATATTTTTTGCTAAAGTTTTATAAGTATCCTAGTGTTCCACAATAGATAAAACGTAAGGTGGAATTACCATTAGTAAGATTCAAAATACATCACACATTTTTAGAAGATATTTTAATTTTACATTTTCAATAGTTTCAATTCTATTTTAATAAGACAAAATACTCTTAATAAACAAATTTCTAAATAACTAACTTCAAAATTATTAATGAAATATTTAAAATTCTGTGATTGTAATATTAACCAAAACACTTGTAAGTATTTTTTTTATTTTTTGGTTACAAACTCGTAGATAAGACTTGTAAAAAAATTAAGTTAAATGGAATCAAATATGATAAGCACAGTTGCCTACCAGTCCGTTTTATAAGTGCGTTATTTTGAATAGAAATATTCGCTTTTTTTTAATCACAGAAATTTCACGATAGAATTAAAAAAAATTTCTTTTTGATAATAATGTTATCAATAAACGTTAGAAGTTTGCAGCTTTGTATAGGAATTGTTATAAAATGTTCTTTAATCTATGCCTAAAGTACTAAACTGTGAGAAATTTATCTTTGTATATACTGATACAAAAAATTAACTGCATGTCTACACATATGCATTATGTTGAGTGCGATGCATATACGCTAGGGATAAAATGTTAACGTATATTCATATTAATCAATAATGAATGCAAAATTACAGGACAAGTGCGAGAAGAACTCATAGTCTGAAAGGTACATCAAGCTATGTCATATTACTGTAAAGCTCTGTAAGTACTTGGTTTCTTGACAAATATTTTTAAAAAATTACGTTATTTTTTTTCCATTATTACCGATCATTGAAATTCATGAGTTCGTCACCTTTTAAATCGATACAGATTTGTAAATTAAGGATTTATGGTTTTTCCTTTACATGTGCTATATGACATATCTTCGTGACAAATTTCACGGTGCTAGGTAAACTAAAAGTACCCTATGGCTGTCACTCCTAAAACCTTCCCAATCAGCTAGAAACTTGAAATTTGACACGCAGGAAGATTTTGTTGCACAGATAAGGGGGGGGGGATCCGAAAATCATTAAATTATGATTATATGTCGATTTATTACGTGATTTCCATAATCGGAATGTTCAAAAACGTTGTTTTAAGGTCATAGCTTTTTACTGCATTAGAGCAACCGTGGACCTTTATTTGAGTAAAAATCGAACCAAAACGCGAGATTTCATTTTGTGAGAATTCTTATTCTTCTATTTGTACTGAGGCATTTGTGAAAAACAGGCGTCGATTTTTCGAAAAGTTATAAGTGTTTAAATTTTGTACCCAAACAATTGTTTGGTCCTTTCGTATACTTTAAATCTGTTTAACTCAAAACTGATTTTTCAACGTATTTAGATTTTTGAAGTGCTCCATGCGTCGTAATTTTTGATCAAAATTCATGAAATGATTAGGAAGAATTCTCATATTGCTTACAAAAAAGCTGTGTGTGCATTTTAAAACTCGATTTCGTTAAGATACTTAAATTTGATTTTTAACTTATTAAAAGGCAAATTTTTGATGAAAATTGATATGGAATTCAGGAAGAAATTGCTAAAAAAATAATTATTCAAAGTCTTAAAAAAATGGATACACAGATTTGTTTGTAATAGAGTTTTGATTAAAGTGCAAAAACGAGGAAATATCTGAAATGATAAGACGCATGGAGCATTTTAAAAATTTCTTTTGAAAATTTATAAATTTTCTTAAACCTTAACATTATAATAAAATTAGAGATGTATTTTAAGGTGTCGATAGACTTATGGTAAAATAAATATACATTACAAAATTAAAATTTTTTACGCCAAGATTTACATTATTCCATATAAATTTCCCTTTTAATAATATTCCATATATTATTCCGGCTTGTTAAATTAAAATCCTGTTCTTAAACTAATCTATTAATCTCCATTTGTAAAGGTATAAGGCCTGAATCCATCTAATAATATTTATTCCAAATTGCGTAAATCTAAAAATGGCGCTAACCACTTATATTCCTGTAATAAAAGCATTTTATTATTTAAAAGCCTATTAAAATTCGCTATTATTTCCCGGTATATCAAACCCCTTTAAATTCTTTATTTAATTGCTAAAATACCATAATTCATAATTTAACCCTTCTAAAAAACTCATTTATTTAAAATCATTCTTTTATTAAAATATCAAGGTCTCTACAATAATATTTCAATGATTTAAAACTTATTCCGCTGTAACAAATCCATTTTTCTTTTTTTTAAGCTTATCGTGTCACGGGCAAAATTTATTTTTAGCTGCAATCTTGATGGCAGGGATTAATTTATGTTTACACCTTCAGCATCTGGTTTGAGGTTATAGAAGGTTCTAGAACAATGTTTTCGCTGTAGGTAGTTGATTTATTTCGATATCATTCCGCCGGAAATAGTAATAAAATCCTCAAAAAAAGCGATTATGATTGGGAAAGAGGAATCAGCTGACCTGTATTGTAACTTCGAGCCGATGTAGTTTAAATATAGACGCACAGCCAGATACGGCGTGTAGGAAGGTGTAGTGTAGTGTAGTCGGTAGAAAACAGAATGAATGGAGTGGCAGTAAGAGGAGAATGAGATTAGAGTTTGAAAGTCGACGTCGAGATAGAATGTTTTTTAAAACTTCGAAAGTTGATGCGAAGTTCTTTTTTTCTTCACAATATTACCACCTGGAGCTGAATCATATATTTATCATCGAGTAAAATGAGCATTTCTCAACAATAAAACTGTTCTTGAACATGTTAATAAGATTTGTAAATTAGCTCAGTTAACTGCTTCTTCATTTATTATATTCATCTATTTTTGTCTCAATTAACCAGCCGGCCAAGACGTCTGTGAGAATTAATTGGAAACCCAGAGAAACAACGATTGTCACAAACTGCTCATTGTCATTGCACCACATATATATTTGAACAAAATTTAATATTTCTATGATGAAAAAAAAATCATCGTCCAGAGTTCCTTTAAGTTAGAAGCTCAGTTCGAAATTTTTACATAACAATGGTACCATGGACTTATAGAATCTCAACTTGTACCTTCAGCCGTTCCTGAGAAAAACGGTCTTCACAGACAATCAGACCACAAATCAATACTATCAGGTGTTCTACTTTTGACTTTTGAGTAACGGAACCATAAAATTAAAATTGCATTTCTAGCACGTGTGTTAAAATAGTTAAAATATTCACATGCGAAGAATAATAACCATATTTGGAAATAGCGCAAGAAATTTAATTCAATTTTAATATTTTCTATAAACTAAATTTATATCAAAAAATTAAAAAAAAATTAATGACATCTTTCTATAAAATAATCCTTTAACCCGTTATCTACTGGCGGTACTTATACGTATCATTAAAATAACTTGTTATAAAATTTATTTAATACATCGATTAGTAGTAATACAATTTATAATGAGTTATAGATGCATTATCTTGTTTCAAAAGCATTATTGGTTACACAAAACAAAAATATTTTTAAAAGGATGATTTCTTTTGGCTTTGCATATTTTCAGCTTTCTTGGCGTTGGTGAGGGGGGGGGGGGAAGGGGGGGTAATTTTTCAAATCGGAAATATTTTTATATTTTGTAAAAACATTATATTTGTACAATTCCTCATTCTTTAAAACACTAAGAAAAATATTTAAAATAAAAGATTTGAGCGGGGTTATAAATATTGCACAAAATCACTACAAATTCAGATTTAATTAATCCTTCTAAATCCTTCAATCATTCTAAAATTTATTAAATAATTATGTAAATCTTCTAATGTAGTTTCAAAAATTCACGAAAAATGCTTTAGAAGATAAAATTTTAAGGAATTCATAATTCAGTACATAAAGGTTTAATTTAAAAGATTCGTTATCTTTATTTTTTTCCTTTCAGTTATTATTATTTTTTAAATCATGCATATTTATTTATTTAAACTTTATATTTCTTTTTCTTTTAGATGTTCCTTATAAACGAAGACCAGCTATACAAGAGAGTAAGTCTTGTCTCTATGTTTTTCTCAATAGATGTTTCCTTCAGTTATTTAATGTTTTTAAGGGTGTAAATAAACGTTGAAAATATGCATACTAATATTTACTTTTAAACGTGAAAAACTGATATTGCAATTTTTCACACTCGCTTATACAAGAAAGTGCCATCAGCTTATGCTGAATTTTCATTACAGTTATTTATAATACCATTATTTACAATTTTATGAGAAGAACAAAAAATAGTCATATGTAAATGCGAAAAAGTATTCCCGAAATATAGACACATGTTACATTTTCATTTATGTATTTTTAAAGAGATCACTAGTAGTATAGTATTCGAAGTCTAGTGAAAAAATACATTATAATTTGTTTAGAAAGTTATTAAAAAATTGGTGGACAGTTATACTTAGTTTATCTATTTTGAAATATTTATTTATAACAAATATCATGTTAATTTACTGAAGTACTGAAAATTAATAATGAAATGCTTGATAATAATTGCTTATGTAAAAGAAAAGACAATATGTGGTGTGTTCACAAAGTTTCAAGACTGGTCTGATAATTCAAAATTTATTAAACATTTTTGTACCGCGAGCTAAAATTCTTCGAAATATGACCCTTGGGCATAAACACACCGCTGCCAACGTTTTTGTTTTTTCATTGTTCATAGGCCCCATAGAAGTCTTCGCACGAAAGGTTGTTAAGGGACCTCGTCGAAGCTGCCTGGATCGCTGGAATAGTGTCGAATCGCTTCCCATTCAGATTTTTCTTGACCCGGGGGAACAAAAAGAAGTTCATGGGGCCGAGGTTGTGGCTGTAAGGGGCTTGAAGCAGTATTGTCACGTTAAAGATAGCCAAAACTTCGGCGGCGTGAGCGATGTGTGAGAGGGTGCATTGTCGTGGGGAACAATCCAATCGTTTCTGATGTCTGGGCTGACGCGACGGGTCAGGTCAGTTTTTCCCTGTAGTGCTCTATCAGTTTTGGCTATATTTAACGTGGCAATACTGCTGCAAACCCCTAACGGCCCCGACCTCGGTTCCAGCAACTTTTTTTTGTTCCCCCGGGTCTAGAAAGACCTGAAAGGGAAGCTATTCGACACTATTCCAGCGATCCTGGCAGCTTGAGGATAGGCACATACAATAAATGTATAATGATATTATAAAACAATAAGAATTATGACTTTTTCCGATTTGTGCAATTGGTTGAGCATAAATAACACATTTTTAACAAATTTTAACATATTTTTAGGGAAATGAAAATCACTAAACATTGTGACGAGGGAGCATTTAGGATTAATACCTATTTCAGTGATATAAGTTATTTTTAAATCAAAAAAATAATCTTGAAATAATTTTTCAACATTATTAACAATTTTCTACTGTGTACTTTCTTTCGCTTTGGTCTCTAACAGAACAGACTTTTTCGAGCTGGGGAGTGTTCGGATTTTGGACTATCGTTGTAAGCTCCGAAAAAAGTGTCGGAACTCATGTCTAACACGTACATACATAACGACCAAAAACAGAAGTTTCTTTTTTTATGTTGCTTAAAAAATACTGGCAAAATGCACGAATTTTAATTTTCTGTGCTTATAATAAATTTTGAGCGCAATTTATTTCTAAAAACGATTTATAAACTTTTATTTACCCTAACAAATTACACTGCATTCATCTATTACGAAATATGAAATTATATCTTATGTACATGAGCATGTATTGTTGGATTTTGATACAAATTGCAGTTTACTGACCTGTGAAATGCAACACTGTACTTCCAGGGCTTAATTTCCACCGGAGCTCACCGGAGCTCAGCTCCGGTACTTCTCTGTTTTTAGTAAATATTTAATTATTGGTCGAATTCACCGGAGCTCATAAATAGAGGGCTCAAGAGCTAAGTGCTATACCGCTCTCGAAATACCGAAGCCTAAATTATACTTTCCTTTCCCTTCCATTTCCGAGTTTTTACATTATTTTCTATCAAAATACTTGTATGTGACGTAATGTGTCGTACACGTACGAGATGGGCTCAATTTTCACATCAGTGTTTGGGCGTGGGTGGACTCGAGCTCAAACTGTCTTACATTCAAGATTTCTCCTTGTAGATATAAATTGCCATGTATTGTTTGTTATTCTTATAGAAAGCACTCGAGCAGTGTTTAGCCTTTTTCTATAAAAGTATTGAATCTTTTGTGTTAACACTATTTCCTAATCATAATCATTACCTTATGTAATTGCAGAATTCTGCGATTAATTAACATTAAAATTAGGCAAAGATTTCTATTCGGAAGGAGTGATAAACTAAAAAGTGGAATAGTTGATAGTTAAATATATGCACGTAGCTATATTTAAAATTTTTATTTTGCTGAAGAAAAAAAGATGTCTTAAATTTTGCAAATAATGTATGTGTAACTATAATGTAACTATAAACTTGCGCATTGGATTGAGGGCGAGGGGAGGGGTGATACACTACAGTTTTATAGTATACTGCAGAATATTAGGGCCCCGGTACTTTTTTTGCTAGAAATTACGGCCTGTGTACTGCCTATTTGTTAAACTGGAACACTAAAATTTTGATTTTTCCTGCATATTTTTCTTTTGTAATTTTTCAAGCACCGATGCTGTGAAATCGAATTCAAGCAACAAGTGAAGTAAAAGGCGAATTCTTTCAGTTACGTGCACCACACAATCAATAGCAACGCGACTTTACCCAGATTTGAAATAGTTTACAGTACTTTTAAACGTAGCAGCTTGAAATTTTGCAGAAACTGTGTTGGCAGTCGGTGTGCCACCACCTTTTGTTGTAAAATACAGATTTTTTTAAGTGTACAATGTTTCGTTAGAAAAATCTTATAATGTAAATAAAATATTTTGAACAGAGAAATTAAAATAATTCATAAAATATACAGTTAATGAATACAGTATAAACGGAGAAATGGTCAATAAAAATTGTGTTCTGCAATTGTATGGACATTAAAATGTATCAACAAGATAAGAGTATATTTTAATATAATACACAGTTATTTTCTAACACTTGTTAACATAGTTATTTTCAATTATTGGAAAAAAAATCTGATATCGTTATTTTGATATTTTAATAATTCAGTCTTGAGAATTCCAATTAAAAACATTATTATATTTTATTAAACTATTAATTGTTTTACTACTTTAGGTCCGTGATTATTTTTAACCAATAGTTTAATGGTAGGAAAAAATAATTTTTAACACAAATTTAAAAATTTTTGCTTGTTATAAACCACGCTTTATGTTTACCTACGTTTAAGGAGATTTTACTTGTATATTTTTTATTAAAAACGAAAATATGAATGATTATTCATTAATTCTTGGGACTAATACGCTTTACTAGGAGTACCGAATGATTATATCTATTGCAATCAAAATTATTAAAATCGGTAATGTGACTTTTGTGTTTTGTATGCCTAAAAATATTTAAGTTTATTTTTATTTAAATTGAATTTTTGAGCATATTATTCAAAATAAAATGACACCTACTACAAAACTACATATAAAGTTTTATATTTATTAGAATATGGTGAAGTAATAAAAATGTGTAGGGTAAAGTGCCCATATTTCGTTGCCTCCCCTAATTTCGTACGCCTTAACTTCTCCACTTCATCGAAAGTTGCGCCACTTATGACGCAAGGCACAGGGGACGGAAGGTAAAAGGGGTCAGTGTTGAAAGTTTCGTTCGCCAAGACGCATATATAAATTAAAGACGGCGAATTTCCTATTTTTAGAAGACCTGAGTTCTTATTACGTCGTTTGTAGAACGTTATTTACTGCATTGTAAGTATTTATTTCTTATTCATTGCATGTATTTTACGTTGGTAAGAGGCTGACAGTATCATTCAGTGAGTTGTAGGACGCTCAGATCATCTTACGGGAACTAAAGATCCGTAATATTTGGAATTACCGTGATCCCAATTTCGTCCACCTTGCAGTTCTTATTTTCGTCCGGGGGACGAAATTAGGAATGCTTTTTCTTGATATATTTTTTTTCAATTTTTTCCTCATGTTTGGATGGCTAATGCATAGTTTCCAATCTCCCGATTTTTTGGATACCAGTAAAATCTTACAAAAATGTTTTCTTTATTTAATTCTGTTAAAGCTGCGATTGTATAATTCAAGTATTGCTGCATAAAAATATTGGTACGAAAAAAATCGGGAGGTTGGCAATTGTAATAATGTTTCGTTATGTTATTATTCCACTGAAAATTAGTACATTTCTTTGTACTTTACTTTAATGTGAATTAAATTACTTACTCATTTAGAAATAAATTTTGATTCAGTTATAAGTTAAGCCTCGACGTATTACATTTTTTTTTTGGGGGGGGGCGAAATTGGGACCATTTTTTTTTTAGATACTTTTGAAAAAAAAACAATTTTTCGCATTGTTAAAATTTTTTTTGTACGATATTTGCCTATGTTTCTATGTGCGTGGGTTGTTAGTCTATGTAAAATCAAAATTTGGTAGATTTTCACAGAAAATTACAACTTTCAAGGGTATAAAAGTGACTGGGGGACGATAATAAGGTACCTTACCCTATTTTTTAGCGTGATATATTGCGTATTATCTACAGTTTAAAATCTAATAATTTTTTAGCGCAATTTATTTGCAAAAAGGATTCATAAAATTTTATTTACCCTAATAAACTCATACCAGATTCATCTATTACGAAATCTGAAATTATATCTTGTACGTGAGCATGTATTATTGGATTTTGATACAAATTGCAGTTTACTGACCTGTTAAATGCATCACTGTACTGCCTATTTGCTAAACTGAAACACTATAATGATAGCTTTGCGAAAGCAAATTGAATTAATTCTCTAATTCCTATGCTATCTCTATGAATACAGAGCTTTGTCATAATTATAATCTAAATCACAGTATTCATTATTTCATTATTTTATATCAAATTATTGAAAATAAATAAGTTTGAACAAAATAACACATAAGTATCTCAAGTTTTTTATGTATCCATATACTCACTATTCCTTAATTAAAAAATAGAACAAAAACTATAATTAAAAATCGCTAATACTACTGATAACCTTTTGATTTGTTTAAATGTAATACAAATGTACTAAATTGTGTTCAAACACGCAGTTATTTATATTTTAATTCTGTTAAAGGCGATTTAGATATATTTTGAACAACTAGAACAGAGAATAGAAACTTAGTATGATCTGCTACAGTTTTTTCGGGACATATAAAACATATCTTCATTTCTTTAAAAATGTTCTGAAATATACCTTTACGAATAATTTCATATTATCATAAAAAGGACATTTGGAAATTAGAGGAGGATTAGCTTTTTTTCGATTCAAAAAACAGATTTTATTTTTTTAATATTCTTCTATTCCCAAAATTTTTTTAGATTATCCGTGTAAAATGATTTAGCTGAATTCGCAATCCCTTTGCAGTTATTTGGTGCTTTAGCGCAAAGCGTCTGTAGGCTTGCGCTGTTTTTTAGCACTGTAAACGCATTTTACGTAAAATGACTTTTTTCTAACTGGGCGGAATCAGAACACAAAAACTATTAAACCGATATTGCTATTTTTTTTAATTAAAGGTAACATAATTTATTATATTTTGAACCACTTTCAGCCATTTTTTTTAAAGATAAGCAATTTTAGAAGCACGTCAAAGCACGAAAAAAGGCGTCAGAAAGAGAACTTTTTTTTTTTTTTTCAAATTGCTTCCATTTGTTGATTTTTACTTTTTTTACCTCAAAGTGCTTGAAAGCCCCAGACAATATTATGTTCTTTCATAATCTTTAACCGAAATTGATCGCAAATGACTCTGGCGATCTATAGGATTGGCAGCGCACTGCGCATGCGATAGGACATTCATCCACGCAACTCGAGCCACGTCATCAATGTTTCATTAAAGTTTTTTTTTTAATTTCCTCCAAATGATAATAAATACCATGCAAAAAAGATCCCGAAGCTAAAATCTTCTTCCATATTCCAGGAAAAAATGCTAAAAAACACATTTATTTCGGTCTCCTACAGGCGAATCGTCCCTTAAAGACTGTTTATTTACAACTATATGACGTACAAAGACGGATGATAGATGAAAAGATAAATGCACTCAACAAGTTTCAAGTACATACTACAAATGTTCAAAGTGTGTGTTCTTAGTCTCCCGGCACACATTCCAACGGTATTCCACTTCCGCCCATATGTTCAATAGTATGTTTATGTCAATTTTCGTCAAAGCAGTTGTGGTGCGTTCCTGTACGAGAGCCACGAGATTGTCTTTTAAACTTCGTGAGTATATGTATCTGTCATGTACCTCATCTCCCGTCTTTATAGCTCGTGTACCTCTCAATATATAGAGTTTTGAAACCCCATCCATCATTTAGATCATCATCATCATCTAATCCTGTATTTTGAATAGCTAGAATATAGAACATAAACTTGTATGATCTGCTACAGTGTTTTTCAGACATCTAAATCATTTCTTCATTTCTTTAAAAATGTTCTGAAATAGGCCTTTACGAATACTTCCATACTGTCATAAAAAATAAATAAATAAATAAATAAATAAATTGGAAATTAAGCGGGGATTTGTTTTTTTTGGACATTTGGAAATTAAAGATGCTATTAATAGTCCATTCATAATTCCAATATGAAGATGAAATATTTAATTATTTGTATTAGGTAATTTTCAATGAGATAATTTTAAAATGGTGCAAGTGTTAGTCAATAGATCGTCCTATACCTTCTGAATTTCCAAAAATGTTCAAACTAACATGTAAAGCCTCATTAATGATTACTCAGTTAATACACTTCCTTTTTTTAAATACGTAAAGCGAATAAAAGATTTATGTTTTTCAGTTCTGTAATTTGATTGTATTGATAAATTCGGTATATATTGACTAAATTTTAATTTAAAAAATATTTTATACAAAATTCACAAGCGAATTTTTAAACATTGCTTAAATAAAACATTTAAACAAACAACACTTAAAGAAAATAAGTTAAAACTTGTGTGAAAAAGAACAAAATCTTCTTAAAACACCATCAAAATTTTTATTTTTAAATGCGCTAGGCCTTTCGAAAGATCTGAGCCTTTCTTCGTCAGGTGTAAAGAAGACGTGCTTCTACTATGAAAGCAGCAACAAGACATACACCAAAGACACACAGACAAACAAAACTTATTTCTTCTTCATTATACTTAATGACCTGTTGAATTTTAAAACTAGGGTGTGCTTTTTTGGTCACCATATCGTTTTAAGTACATATCGTTATGTAAAGATTTTAAAGACATTTTCAAACTGTAGATTTAATCTATGAAAATTTATGCGTGATTTAATAGAATAAAAGAAATGATTAACAGATGTATGAGAAACGGTGCAGGCAGAAGTTTTAACTATTATTTTAATATGGACATATCATACCTTCTAGTAATGCAAGGAGTCGTTCGCACAAATCCAGTTTATTTAGAGAAGGTGAGCATATTCAAATTTTTGTTCAAACATCTAATTGCTCTAATTTTTAAAAACCTTGTTTATTTTTATTGGAAAATATCTAAAACTAACATTTGTGAGAGTTTTAATTTTCAGAAAATTAATTTCCAATAATTGTGTGACGAGTTATAACTAAGTGCATAAAATTCTGGCTGTATACGGAGTATATTCTATTTTTTTGAAAATAATAAAAGCAAATTTGAATAGAATATGAAGATAAAAGGACGTGATGTTTTAAAAAATGAATAAGAATGTACATTTCAAGTAAAGATGATATTTTACAGGTAGATACAGGAAGTTCTAAGAAAAAATATTCTGTTTTGAATTTATGATTATGATTTCTATAATCATAAAATAAAAAGTCATTAACAGGCTGTTGAAAAACTTTTATCAGGGAAGTTTGCTCGCTTAGCGATATGCAGACTTAAAGACCCTCTCGCTGTGTAATTGTTTTATTAAAACATCTTCGCGACGAGCGTCTTTTAAGAATTTGTATTCTTTTGCTACCGGTTGTTCAAAACAAAAATTTTTGTATAATTTAAATGGGAAAATGCTCCGAAAAAAATAAGGCAAAATTTACAAAAAAAAAAAAAAAAAAAAAAAAAAAAAAAACTGGTGGGAGTAATCAAGCAAGGTTATAATAGATGTAAATTTCCAACTGGTCGAAAAATGTCCGGACCAGGATTCTAGTGCAAGCAAGGTTAATTAGACGAAAAAATGCATCTCCGAGATAATCTCGGGTTGCGCAGCGAGAGGGTTAAATCATATTTTTATTGTTTATTTAAATAATCCCATATTTATTAATGAATGTTTCTGAATCTCGAAACAGTTATAAAATATAATTTAACAATAAATGAATCCTGAAAGAACGATTAACTTTAACCCTTAAATGCCGGATTTTTCAAAAATCATTGTAATAATGTTTTTCGGCTTTCATTTTTTAAATAAATCATGGGAAAAATACTTGAAAAAATCCTATTTTGTTTTAAGTATGGTTTACGGCTAAAAAACAGTTTGTTACTAATCAGCAATACTGGTTCTTTAATTGAAAAAATAATTTTCCTTGATAAAATTCTATAGTATTAAACAAACAAGAATTTTAGGAACTATAATAAGAAATAAATTTTACTTCCTCACTGCAGAACAAAATAGGGTATTTCGAAAGCCTCCAAACAAAACAAAAAGAACATGTAGAAACAATTGAAAAAATAAATCTATCTTTATTCTTAAACAGCACAGGTGTTGCCATCTACATGTTGAAAATCGATTTAATAATATTTTCAGAATGTATTTTATTGGCAACATTAGGCATTATAGCTTCAATATTACTCTAATATTATTTTAGAAGCCTAAATTGGGTATGTTGCCGAAAGGCAACACCGGGCATTTAAGGGTTAAATAGACTCAGAACAATTTTTTATGTAAATTGTCAGGAGGATAGCACTTAACGTACGCGCATTTTCGATATGATTTATTATCTTTTAGTTTCATTCTACACATTCAAACTGAGAAGTTACACAATTTATTTTGAATATGTATTATTTGATGAATTGAAAAAAAAAATACATTTTATAGGTTGAATCACTAAAAAAACATACCAATTTGTAAAAAAAAAAAAAAAAAAAAAAAAAAAATCATGAATTAGTCATAAAAAGGGAAACACTTATCGACAGTAATAGAATGTTATTACAAAATTTCATTTTTTTCATGCAATGAAATCGACCATAGACTGTACTGTAACCGAATTTATTTGTGGTCTCTGTAAATGAACTACAAATGGCACGGACTCCATAATATATAGAAACAGGTTGGTAAGTGTGATCGCAGATCGCACAGAAGGTTTCGTTTAATATCTCACTTAAGACACTTTATTCTTAATTAATAAATCAAAATTGTTAATTGATAATTATTAAACCGTTACATAAAATGCAGCTCCATTATATTCGATTTAAAAGTAATGAAAAAAAATATTTTTAGACCAAATTAAAAATATTGAAATAAAATTCAAAAATCCAAATATTTTTTAATTCAGTAATTTCAGAAAATTAGCATAGGTATAATAGTCCAGGCAATAGGGAATTTTACCTAGCAAAATTAATGGTAGTTCTGGAAATCGGCTTACTTTATGTTTCTTGGGTCGCTGAATTTGAATTTGTAACTTCCCACCAAAATTTCCCCGGCAACACCCCCAAATTTTGGTTAAAAGCCCCCCAAAAAAGGTTTTTATTAAAAAAAAGTATTTTTTTTATTGTTTTAGGAGAAAAGTATCTAGAAATTTAGAAAATAGACAAAATTTGCAACATACTAGATATATGACATTATCACTTAGGATGAAGGGTAAGGGGAATCTGCCTCGGAACATGCGCTCAGTGCTGCGTGGACTAAGTTGCGCAATTCCACTTAACCACTCACACGTTTACATTCGATATCCCATCTCCCCTCCGAACTTTCCTTATAAGGTTTACTTTAAGATTTGGGGGTCGCTGAATCCGAATTTTTAACTTACCCCCAAAATCCCCCCCCCCAAATAGTTGTTATTAACTTAAATTTCTTATTGTTTTAGGGGAAAAGCATTACGAAATTCAGAAACTAGACAAATTTTGAAACAAATGGGATATATGACATTATGACGTAGGATAATCGGGGAGAGAGGGGGCTGCCTCGGAACATTCCCCGCGCGCTTTTCTCAAAAACCAAAATTTTTCAAAAAATCAATTTTTTGGGAGGTTGCCGGGTTAAATTTTGGTGGGAAGTTACAAATTCGGATTCAGCGAACCAAAAAACATAAAATGAGTCGAAATCCAGAACTAGTATTAATTTGTCCAGGTAAAATCCGCTATTGCCTGGACTTCATAACTTTGTGCACGTAGCGCCGCAGTCCATGTTCAAAGGCAGTCCTCCCCCACCCCGCTCATCCTACGTCATAATGTGATATAGCCCATTTGTTGCAAATTTTGTCTAGTTTCTGAATTTCGTAATGCTTTTCCCCTAAAACAATAAGAAATTTAAGTTAAAAACAACTATTTGGGGGGTTTTCGGGGGGGGGGGATTTTGGGAGGGAAGTTAAAACTTCGGATTCAGCGACCCAAAAAACTTAAAGTAAACTTTATAGAGAAAGTTCGGAGGGGAGATGGGAGGACGAATGTAAACGTGCGAGTGGTTAAGTGGAATTGCGCAACTTAGTTCACGCAGCACCGCGCGCATGTTCCGAGGCAGATCCTCCCATTCCCTTCATCCTAAGTCATAATGTCATATATCTAATTTATTGCAAATTGTGTCTACTTTCTGAATTTCTACATACTTTTCCCCTAAAACAATAAAAAAAAATGATATTTTTAATAAAAACCTTTTTAGCGGGCATTTTACCAAAATTTGGGGGTGTTGCCGGGGGAAATTTTGGTGGGAAGTTAAAAATTCGGATTCAGCGACCCAAAAAACATATAGTAAGCCTTTTTCCAGAACTACCATGAATTTTGCTAAGTAGAGCCCCTATACGGTCTCTATTGCCTGAACTATAAATAAAATATAAAATTTTTTAAAGAAAAAATTGTTTAAAACCCTCCGAGCGTCTTGCAAAAGGGTAAAATTGTAATTCTTTTGTAAATTATGTAATTCTTTGCATTTTGTTTTAAATGCTAAGAAAATATGATTCTTTCAACATTATAAAAAAAACTCAATTACAAATATGAATGTAATCCTTGAGAGTATTAAACATTCTTCAATGTATTTAAAATTCATTAAATCTATATAATTATACTATCTTAAATATTGCTTGTATTGCTGTGAAACCTGGAGCTTAGTTAACGGAATATTACGCCCCAAACACTAACGCTCGTATTCATGAATAACTTCGACCGAGGGTTAAACCGCGGGTTCAGTAACCCCAGGTTGGTATTTTCAACCGGGAGTTGAAAACTCGTATTCACCGTTTACTTCGGATGAAAAGTTACCCAACTCGGGGTTTCTCGACCTAGGTTGAACGAAATGTGTTTATTGGTTAAAAAAATCACATGCCTTGTTCGGTTTCGCATCGAGACTTCGTTTGTGTATGTTTTGGAAGAAAAACGCCAATTTAAAAAAAAAAAAAAAAAGGAAAGAAAGATTCAATGTAGTGTTTTTTTTTTTCCACAAAATGTATGGACAAAATAAAAACCTGTAATCATTAAAAATGAATCAACTTAATTTTTCTCGAGTTTTAATATTTTTTAAACAATTGTTTTTTTTTAAATTTATTAATGAGTTAGGTTAATGATATGAAACGTGTCAACTGCTAAAATAAATGTTAAAAGGTTCTTTTTCAAAATAAATTTTCGCATAGTTGCTAAAAAATGAACTTGATTTGGGCCAAAACTAATGAAACTTGATTTGAATAAAAACTAAAATTTTATTTCAACAGCAATTAAGATGATTTCTATTATTAATAGCTCTAGTTAGCAATTAAACAATTTCTGATAATGAAAATATTAAAATGAAGAAAAAAGGAAAAAAATTATGAAAGTAGTCTGTTGTACTTTATATATACTATTTCTTTTATTAGTATAGATGGTATCCCAGATATGTTTAATTCTAATTAAATTAGATAGTAATTAATATTCCAGGTTGACAGGAAAAATGAGTGAAATAATATTAACAGAACTGCAGAAAAAGCGAAACAGGTGATCCTAGCGGTGCCCTGGCACCAGGTACCAAGCCGCAGAGGCGCTCCATAGGCGCATATAGTTATCACTTCCGAGCGATTGATAAACATTTTTTCATTAAACTAGTCGCTAAATAAAACTCTATACTTCCCTCAAGTTTAAACTGTGTGCAGTGGAGATATTTTATAAGATATTATTTAAAGGAACACAAATATTTTAAACTTTTTAAGACTACTAGTGTGTAGTGTATGAATTTCCATTCAACACATATAATCGAATAAGGACTTTCCTAAATCATGATAAATGTATTCTGAATACTATCTGGACAAATAAATGTGAAATATTACAGAAGGTTGAATTTTTATCGACCAGCTTTTAGGACCTATCCCCACCCCTACCCCTCCAGCCATATGTATGAGAATTTTTCTATTATCACATTTACAAGATCAAAGCTATTCACTCGATTATCTTTGACTATTTTTTGATAAATTAGCCTAATAATTACGAAATATTATTACATGCACGAAGACACTTGTTTTTGGTTGCAGTGTTGCATTTGAAAAAATGTATTTATTTAGAAAATGTTATTTTATTTTTTTTTTTCCAGCTTCTTAATTTCATATTTTTTATTCATTTAGATATCACTTCATTAGATGTAATAAGAATTTCATTTAGAACAGAAATTAAAAGTGGGATTCCCTTTTTTTTTTTTTGATGGCTGATTAATGATAGATTTCTAGACTAAATAGGCAGAGTAATGATAGTTTGTAATCTAACAAAACAACTCAAATTAATTATTAATAATTTCATATAATTTTACATTAGCTAATAAATAAAATAGCTGTCTGTTGTAGTAGAATCAGTGGAGAAAAACAAGTTCCCATTTGTACCACCCTACCCATTCCCTCTATTTTTTTTTCTCTTTTTTGGTGGCATTCTTTAATTTAAATAAATTAAACGTTTCTCAAGATGCCGTGTAAGATATAGAAATAAAAAGAAAGTTTAAAGTACATATTACCAAAAATAGAAGAATATATGTAATCTCATACATACACATATATATATTATCTATATATTTTTTGACTGGTTTATTTATATATATACATTATATCTCCTTCATTACATGTTGAATTGTTTGCTTTCATAAATACTCATGATCACGAAGAATTCATTTACCTTAAAAATAGTCATTATTACTACAAGGGCTGATAAAAAATATTTTTGTGTGGGGTTAGTTTAAAAAGGGAATTTTTTTTTTCAACTTTTTAGTAATTTATTTTAATTTAGCCGTCAATTAAGAAGCAAAAATTATAAGTGATCTCTAAAAAAAGTCACAATTTCAGGAGGTAACATTGAAAAGTTATTCATTTTAGGATTTATTATTACTATTATTATTTTCGTATAAAATAGTACTAATGCAATATTTTATATTATGTATAGTTTTGAAATTAAAATACAGTTGAAAAATAAATGCAATAAAAATAAATATTTCAAATTCCACAAAAATTGGGAAACATACGTAGAAGCTTACAAACAGTCGTAAAAAAAAAAAAAAAAAAAAAAAAGTAATAAAACTCAAATTGTTTAAATTTTAAGTTAAAATATCTAATTTATAGATCTGATTTATATTAATCTCAGTTTGTACATAAACAATAATATATCTTTTACACAATAGACCCAAAATTTAATTTTAAAACATTCTATAAGTACTGATCAAAAATCTACAGAGAATCTATGGATATTCTAAGATAATCTGTGTATTTCTTTACTTAAACAAAAATGCAAATTAGCCTGAGTGTCACATTTTAATTAGAACTTATGCAAGTATGGCGTTTATTTCGGTCCTGTTAAAATACATTTGTGAATTTTTTAACATCAAAATGGCAAAAAATAAATGATCTTAAACGCGACAGTTGTTACTTTAAAACAAATTATTCGGCTGTTTAAGTAATATTGGCTATTTTTAAGGCAAATAAATTTTTCGCGACCACGCGTATTTGTGTAAACAAACAATTAAACATGTATTCAATATATAGAGGCTATATACATAAATATAAACAAATCAGATAAAAATATTGAAGATAATTACATATATATGAGATTACATACCTTTGTATAATGTTATTCCGTTTTATTTAATAGTAGAACTTCTATGTTTTACACAGCACCTTCTTCTATCAACACGTCTGCCGCCATTGTAAAATGGCGGTCCTCTCACTCTCACCGCTTGTTTTTCGTTAAATACGCATGCTCGGTTGAAAAATCCTGGGTTGAACTTGCAGTAGACCAAGGTTGGGTTACTGAACCCGGCGTTAAATTTTAACCTCGAACCGGTTCAGTGGGGTTGACGGTGAATGCCATTTGAGTTTTCAACCCGGGTTTTCAGCATAACTCCGGGTCGAAGTTATTCATGAATACGAGCGTTAGAGGTTTATAACACAGTATTTATAATACTGAAAAAATTCCAAAAAAATCCATAATAATTCTTTCACTTTCCAAACACTCACTAGATGGCGCCAAAAAGGATGTTAAAATCTATTACAATTGCAAAAAACCCGTAAAATTGACGCGCCGTTAATTCCCAAATTGGCTCATCCGATCTCAGCAATCTGATCCTTTCTTAATATTAATATTTTGGATTACTTTTCTGTGATTTTGATCAAATTTAACAAAATAAATCAATTTAAGTTATTATAATTGCATTCTATTTCACATTACAATACTTCATAAGGAAAAAAAATATAATTATCTACTATATAAATATCAGTTTTAGCCTATCAGATTGCTGGGCTCGGTTGAGCCAATTTGGGAATTAACGGCTCGTGTAAAATTGTAAAAAAAAAATACGAAATTTCTTTTAATTAAATCCATCGTAAAATTAAATGTAAAAAAATTGAAAATTTCAATTTCCGCCGACATGCTTCGAAACCGGAACATTTCTGTTAGGAATAACCCGCTCTACCACGGGACTATCAAGTTCACGAAAAGATGGTTGAAATTAATATTGTATTTTGAAATCAAAAAAATGGTGAGATGTCATTACATTATTTTTTTAATTAAAATAACATAACGTTTTCAAATTTTTCTGATTTTGGCTATGACAGGAGGTATTCAGTTCATATATTTTTCAACATATGCAATAATGTAATTTAATTTTTTTGGGCTGTCATGTAAACGAACTATAAATGTATTGGAGTATTCTATACTCCAAAGAAAACATGCTTTAGTTCACCCCAGGATTGCATTTCATTTTCATGACGTTTGAAGTATTGTAACATTATTAAAATGCATCGGACACAATATTCCTCATATTCCACCGAGCAACGGAATTGTTTTGACTGTCTGTTTAGAAACTATAAATGCTAGACACCTAATTTTTAATACCGAACGTGCTATAGTGCACTTCAATAACATATAAGAATTACATTACAATCTGAGTATTTCACGATAATATGGCTACGGACAGACGACCAGACGACCAGACGTCCAGACATACAGACAAGCAGAATTCACAACCATGTTTCAACTACGTTGCAAAATATTAATAAGGTTCCTAGAAAGATAGAATTGAGTGAAAAGAATCTAAAAATAATTTCAATTTTCTTAATATACATTGTTGTTTTAATCAAAAATAAATAAATTATATGCAGCTTATAGTGTGATAAAAACAATTTTGCAGAGTTTGAAAAAAGAAAATACACACTAGAATTGTAAAAGTTAAAAATCATCAATTGCAGTAACTTACTGATGTTGTACTTTCAAAAACGGTAAAAAAAATCAAAGTATTAAATTGATTTATTGTAATTTTAACCCATATTGCAAGAAATAAAAATGACAACAATTAAAATCTTAGAATTTTTATGAAGTAATTTTTTTCACTATCTTAAATATCTGCTGCAAAATCACTACTCAATTAATATAGAATTATATAATTTATTTTTATATTATATAATGAATTTATGAATTTATAATTATATTATATAACTTTCATAGAAACGGATATTTGTCCGTATTATGAAGCTTTTTTATTAGTTAAAAAGAGATACATTACCGTTATGTAACCGATTTCTATAAAATCGGTTGAAATGTTTCGCTGCAGAATTTTAACAGCGTATCGGCTAATATTACTTTATAAAACAAGATGTTCTTCAATATCTTAAAATTTTATTGAAAGAAAAAATCTTTCTCCAAATACTTTTTTAAGCGAATATTTTGTTGCCACTAATTAATTACCCCGGAGAATACAGTAGTTTATTTATTTTTTATTTTTTACTTTCAAGGAGAAGATGGATAGTTCAGATTTTGCTTTTCCCCCTTCTAACAATTTAAATAAAGTACAAGTGATGCTTAAGTCTAAAAAAATTTGGATTTGATTTATTTCATTTAAAAACATTTATGGAGATACGACAAATCTTTCATATTCATAAAAAAAACTCGATTGTTTTTAGAATTGAAACTAGAAATATTTTATTAAAATATGGGATACAGGTATGTATCCACGCACTAAACTGGTGCTTGATAGTGTTAAAGTGACATTATTTACCTCCGTGCACAAATATCCTATAACGAAATTTATATTTCGTATTTCTCAATTTAAACTACCGCTTCAGAGAGTATTTTTGAATATTTTCAGATTTTCGACAAATATACATTACAATTAAAATGTATTTGAAAATTATTCACTTTTTAAAAAATATAAAAATCATAAAACGGTCAGTGTAAAAAATTTCTTTCTATTTGCATAAATAAGCAATTTACTAGGCAGCATTTGTAACACATATTTTTAATCATTTGACCTCAGATTTCTTTTAAAACATATCAAATGACAAGTATGTATAAAAAAAAAAATTAAATGCTTTTTTTTAATTCCTTTGTTCAACGTGAAATTTGTTATTCCTTACTCTTTGGCTTTTATACAATCAATTTTTCCTCTTCCTCACAAGTGCATGTCACGTGATTAATATTGAAACTTTGCCCTTTCATAAAATTGTTTACGCGACCCCCTAAAATCGATACAGGCAACAAAGTATCATAATCGTTTGCATCTCTCCTGATGTTAAAAATCGATTCTTCCAATTACAGCGTTCATTCTAGCGTGTAAATTGGGGCCAGGCTGTTAAAAAGATTTAAATCAAAAATAAAGAAGACACGAACGACACTACCCCTCTACTACCCCGCTCCCTCCTTTCCGAAAACATAATGACGACCTTCCAATGCAAAGCACGTGATATAATAATTCAGTGGAAGGATGTGAAAATTTTACTTTAGTAACAAAAGCATTTTCCTTTGAACTTTCTGAAGTGGATAAATTTTGATTGTCCGACGCATTTGAAAAGTTCCAACTGTCGATCTTCGAAGCCCCGTGATTTTCCTATTATGCTCAGCGATGTATAATGCTCTAGGGAATAAATCCTGTTTAACACAAGAAGGATTTTCCATTCATAAATTTTTCTAAGTCCAGATGGGATTGAAACCAAAACCTTGTTTGTAAGTTGCCAGTGGGTTCTGGAATATTTATTCTTGATTCCAGATTCTTGGTTCGATTTTGCAATGTTTATTATGTTGCTTGTAAACTTAAAGAGAAATTTCAAATGAAAGATTTTGGAAATATATTGCTTACAAAGTTACGATTTTGAAATTTTGCTTCGTGTTTGAAAATTTCATTAAATTTATTGTGCGCAAATGCTAATTTTAATCTATTTTCTTTTTGGATAATGAAAAAAAGAAATATATATTTCTTTTTGTACTCAGAAGGTACAAAACTATACCAAAATAAAAGAAAAGGTTATGTTTATATTTTTATTTGAAAATATAGTTATATGTTTAAACAGATTGATAGTAGATTGCTTCTTTTATCAAAGTTTATTTTTGTTAAAAAGTTTCAAAATATTATTTACTTCGCTACAGATTTGGACGATAAAATTATATTTATTGAAGTACATTTTTCATAGGTACTCAGAGTTTTCTAATAAAAAAACAAACAATATTTTAATTCCGTGTAAAACTTTAGGAAAAGAAACTTTTGTAAAAGTTTTTAAAGTAGACTTGCATGCGATGAGAACTAAAAAGGTGTTAAAATAAACTGGACTTAAAACCTTTAAAAATTCCATATTTCGCAAAAAAGCTATCTTTTAGAAACAATACTTTGGCAAGGGTAAAAAAAAAAAAAAAAAAAAAAAAACTTTCGCGTCAGTCACGTAAGTCTGTCTTTGTTATTCTGCTAGTTGTGAGAAATACTTTCAAAATTTTTTCTGTATCTAACTATTTTGGGTGGTGCTTATTGAGATTAAGCCAATTGGTAGGCCTCCCCACCTAGCAGAACCTGTATCTAACTAGTGATCATATTTATTTGCCAATTCTAGATTTCATTTAAAGCGGTGTGCTGTGAAAAGTCTTGCATTATAGGAATTAACTCTTATGAAGCCAACTGTTTATGAGATATAGATTCATTTCCTCAGTGATTTAATGCTGAAAAGAGTAAAAATAAATAAATATTCAATAAATTAATAAATAAAAGCGAAAAAATAATCCTTCAGAAGCTAAATCTAGAGTCTCGTTTTAATCGTGCTTGTTAATCGTTAGTTATTCCCATGACAAGACCTTTCTAACAATCCCACGCTTGACGAAATCCAGAACTAACAGTTGAATAAAAAATCGCCCCATGCTAGTAAATTGCTCTTTTTTACTGGCATGGCACTTAGGGCTAATAAAGTTTCTGACCTTCAGTACTAATATTGTTGAAACATATGTTGTTGTAACAAAACTTAAAAATATCTTTCTTTCATTACACCAATATGTATTGTAAATTAAAAATACATTAGAGAGGAACTTGAAAAAAAACTGTTACAATGAACATTTAATTTTTTTTTTTTTTTTTACATTTAAAACATTTAATCTTCTCTTTATATAAATGATATTTATGACTTTACAAATTTTGAATAACCATGATTATGATCAAATAGCTACTTTTATTTACTTCTTATGTTTTAATACTTTACACGAACTTTTTTTAAGGAACTGCATTTACATTTATTAGGAATATTAAGAGCTTTATTCATAATGGTTGCAAATATATTTCTCATTTTATCACATTTTTATATTATTTGAATATTTGGAATTAAATATTCGTGTTTAAAAAATAGTGTTTTAATTTTATGTGAATGTTATTTTTAGAATTGACCTTTCCTTCGTAAGGATTATCTAGGCTGAGCAGAATTAATTAATGTTTATTTTCTTACGTTATATTTTATCCTCACAAATTGATTTTTTACCGTTTTAATACTAATAATAATGCTGTTTCCTGTCAGGCATTTTTTCACAGTGTTGTAAGATTTTTCTTCATGCTTTGTAAAATCTTTGTAATTTACGATTATGGCCACCGTTATGGTCCAAAAAATTCATGATAGGATTCTGTGTCTAATGTGTCAAAGGAACAAATTCTGTCAGTATAATTTGTTGTCTGTGAGGTGCATTTCAGTTCTAGCAATAGATTTTGTAACTCCTGGGATTGAATGCATTCATATAACATTTCTTTAATTCAAATGCGTCAATAAAAAAATCTAAATAATTTATAATTCCACTGCCGCATTCAGGTACAATACGGGTAAATTAATAAGTACCAAAATTACAATTAATCAAAAAATGTCCCTGAATAATAAAAGAAAAATGTCCTAAAATCTGTTAATCAATCGTCATTGAATCAAATGCGGCTGATTACCGAAAAAAAAGAGAAAAATAATACTTTTTGCTTTTCTGGTTTTGTCTGGAATAAATGCTTTTCAATCACTTCGGTTTTATAGATCATCTCATTAAATCTGTCTTGAATTCATACATATATAATCTATCATTCTATATACATCAAAAATTAATTAAAAATAAAGATATATCCTTTCATAAATTTATACATCATTACAAATTTATCCTGTACTTTATTACGGTAAATTTATGTAGCATGTATATATATATATGTACATATATATGCCGCACATGCACACATCTTTATGTTTATATACAGGGTGTATTTGAAAAAGTGGGCAAAATTTTTAGAGGTGATAGATCTTAGCTATACGAGCAAATTTCGCCATAGAATGTATGGTTGGAACGCAAGAGGTGGGAAGTTAAAAGGTAGTTTTCCACTGTCTCAACGCGATGGATTGATCGAGGTGGTCCCATAACTTGACCTCCAAGATCGCCAGATCTCTCCTGTTTGGGCTTTTTCCAGCGGGCCCATATGAAAAGCCTAACCTACGAATGCCCCATTGGCACAGATATGGATCTAGTCGCCAGGATTGCCGTTATTGCCGGCGATACAATATGCATTTAAATGCATGCTGTCTTCGCAAATGTGCGTCATTCCCTATCCAGCTGGTGGGAAGAGTGCATTTCAGCTGGCGGAAGATATTTTGAGCAATTTCTTTGAGCATGTAGATCAGGGGTGTCAGACTGTGGCCCGACGGATACCACTAAAATTTTACAGTTATCTTTGCCTTATCTAAACGTCGAATTCCTGCGATTCAACTTGTCGACTATTTCTTTAAAATTTTAGAGGTATCCGGCGGGCCACAGTTTGACATCCCTGATGTAAATCAATTACATTCCTATTAATAAATTGTTTTCTAGAGTATCGCCTCTCATTCTTGTGTTAATTCTTTAACTGTTACATTGTAAAAACCACCTTTTAACTTCTGATCTCTTGCGTTCGGACCTTACATTCTATGACGAAATTGGCTCGTATAGCTGCGTTCTATAAAGTTTTGTCCCTTTTTCAGATACACCCTGTATATATAGATATATATATATAATCATAAATATATAAACTTTTCTTTGCATACATAATAAATTCAATGACCAATTGATAGGAAATCTTTATTAAGTTTTCTCAATCAAATTGATTAATACATTGAACTGACTAATTTATCATTTTCTTAATTTTGTAGCTTTCTAGAACAGTAAATTTTTCATAAACTTACAAGAATTCTTCCAGAAAGAAAGCTTTTTAAATATTCACAGCAAATTATCTTCAAATAAAATCCTGGCTAAATAATTCTCCGAACTATTTACTAACAAATGTGGCTAAATGAATAAATTTATGTAAAAGCCTGGATTAAAAGTGACTTGGTCATTAAACAATCCCATGACACCCTGTGAGAATTACCTAAAGTTCAACCAAGTGCACCGCTTCGAGCTCTCTTAACATCCATTATGGAAGATTTAATCTCAAAGCGGCGGTTTGTATTACAAGACAATGACAAACACAATGGCTCCTCATTTCGGGCCGCAGTTGGTAAACGGGGCTTCGACCGCAGTAAATCTTAGAAACTACGTCTAGAACAGACCCGTCTCTGAATTAGAGAGAAGGGAAGCAGACTTGCTTAATTGTTTTAGTTTTGGAAGGAGGACGAAGAACGTAGAAACAAAAGTATAAATTTTCCTTTGTAAATGAAAGCTGACTAAGGAATTTGTTAAAGATAATAGTATCCTTATGTGCGGAGACATGTTGGCAATGAGGTAATAATTTATTAAAGAAAAATAGAATTGTTAATAGTAGAGAGAATTATGTTAGTTATTTTTTTAACCTTTTAAGGGACATGTAATTGTCTTTCTGTAATTTGAATCACACCAGAATTTTTAGAAAATTTTTGTTTTAAAATAACGAAGTGCAATTATATAGCGTTTTTTCAACAAAGTTATGAAAGTAAAATTGTTTTTGGCCCAAATCTTGATTAAAATTAACTAGTTATATTTAAAATTATATTTAAATATATTCCCTAGCCCTTCAACGTATTTCCTTCCGCAACAACTTTATTATAATTTTTGCTTCGTATCAATATTTTATGATAAATAATTAATAAAGTATTAATTAGTAAATAATTTAATTTTTATAGTAAATTTATTAGTAAATAATTTGATGGTCTTATAATATTGCTAAGAACAAAATTTTATTAGTTTAGAGAATTATAAAACGGTCCAGAATCACACCATCAACAGGAATGATAAAAATAAATGATATGTTTTCAGATATTGGTCTAACAGAAAAAAATGTATGTCTCACGTACATTCTTTATGAAATGAAAAAAAAGCGTGGGAATTCAAATCTTAATTACTAATGAAATATTTCAAGACATTTGAGCAGGGTTGGAAGTTTTTACTTAATTTTTATTCAGAAATTCCGAGTTTTAATTGTTGCTTTATTTAAAAACATACATTTCTTGATTACATAAATTAAAAATTCTTCTTTCGTAATTTCTAACATGAATTCGGAATTTATGAATAAAAAACGATGTCAAACTGGTAAACTTCCTATCTACTTTTCATTTTTTAGAAAAAATATAAAATAACAATATCACATTTCTTTAAATATAAAACATTGCGATTGACGAAACAAAAAATTCATTAGTTAAAACAAAAATTCTGGATTAATGAATAATTATTTTTGAAAAAAAAAAATGGTGCGCTTTTACAATACCAGCAGGGAATGGGTTAATTTCTGTTGTTGAATGTTGCGCAATATTAATAAAATTAATGAACTGACAATACGCATAAGGATATAAACTTAATTATTATACAAAATTCTATGAAGTTATTATACTATAGAATTCAATAAAAGATTATCATTACACAAAACCATGTAATTTTAGAATGACAATTATATATTTAATTTATATGATGATAATTGTATATACAACTGATTTCATTAAAGTTTTCTTTTAGATGTATATGGCAATAAAATTTTATACATATGTATGAATCTATATATATATATCCTGCTGAATATTTAACTGTTATATTTTTTGAAAATCTAATTCTCTCTAAAAAAATATTGCACTTTATCTATTATAAGTAATTTCGTCATAATGTTACTCTAATAATTTAAATCGTAATGTACACATATAATGTTTCATTTGAGAAATATTACAATGTAAATAAAATATTATGAATAGAGAAATTAAAATAATACATAAAATATGCACTTAATCAATAATGCATAAACGCAGAAATGATCAATACAATTTGTGTTCTATAATTTTATTAACATAAAAATTGTTTCAACATGATAATAGTATATATTAATATAATACATAGTTATTTTCT
Organism: Maratus speciosus; assembly: GCA_963932465.1. Classification (NCBI taxonomy): domain Eukaryota; kingdom Metazoa; phylum Arthropoda; class Arachnida; order Araneae; family Salticidae; genus Maratus; species Maratus speciosus. Next base: position 296,091,757 of record OZ010791.1, read on the forward strand.
TACCTCTACTTGTATAGATCGTCAATGATTGGTGAAAAATCCTGATATCGTGATTTTGAAATTTTAATAATTCAGTCTCCAGAATTCCAATTAATAACATTATTGTGTTCTGATAAGTGATTAATTGTTTCACTACTTTAGGTCGTGATTAATTTTTTTAATTAAATTAAAGGTCGGATAAATCATTTTTAAGACAAATTTAAAAATTTTGCATTTGCTAAATCACGCTTTATGTTTACCTACGTTTAAGAATATTTTAGTCGTATATATTTATTAAAAACATAAATATGAATCAGTCATTAAAACTTTGGACTAATACTTTACACTAGGATTACTGATTGATTACATCCATTGCAATAAAAGTTATTAAAATGTGTAATGTAGTTCTATGATTTTTGTGATCATTGTGTCTAAATATGTTCAAGGTTTTTGTTATTTAAATTTAATTTTTGAGCATATTATTCAAAATAAAATGACACCTATTGCTAAAGTACATCTAAAGTTTTTTGCTATGTTTATTCGAGTATGGTAAAGTAATAAAAATGTGCATGTTTTAAGCGTGATATCCTGCGTATTTTCTACAGCTTTAAATCTTCCACCAGTTCAACAAGCATGCTATCTTTAGTTTATCTTGTATATGCGAAGTGGTATAAAGTAAATGATACCAGCAAACTTTTATCATGGTGGAAATCAGTCATCAAATGCAGGATAATGCAGGATAATGTTTTCTTTCTCCCTCGAGTTTCATCGAGATGGATTTTGAATTTTAAAAAATCTAGTTGAGTTTATGGCACAAAAATGCAGTTTATGTACTTTTAGATTTTGAGAAATATAAGTAGAAAATGTACAGAAACTTCACCACACCGTGTTATTCTGTTTATTATGTAAATTAGGGGTGGTTTGAGCATTAATAAAGACGCATGTAGTCGATAATAATGCAATAAATTCTAAATTAGGTAAAGGAGTGACAGTTTTATATACAGTGTGTTTCAAAATATGTAAACACACCATTCGCAAAATTGTTCTATTTGGCACAGATCATCTTCATTGATAGCATGTACCATTGTTAAAATGTAACTTTTCCACTTACAGCGTTTTAAAATGCGATGCACCTTTGATTTTGTGATGCAAATATCACGATTTGTTTGTCTTATAAATTTTTTTGGTGTTTTGCGATAACTTTTTCGTACTCTTTCTTGGCTGGTGAAACTCTTTGATGCTCTAAGCCATCCGAAACGTTGTCCGTGAACATTCTGAACAGTTCCGTTCCTTTCACTCTTATCATTTATCCGATTAATTGTAAGTCGCGTAGGTGGGTTTGACTGAAACTTCCTGCGATACTGTCTTTGAACTTCTACTACATTTTCATATTTCCAATAGCATTTTAAAATAAATTATACTTTTCAAACGTTAATCTTGGTCCACGCATTATTTCCAATTAATCGAACCCTGAAAAGAAAGAAAATTCAGAGGCTTATGAACTTATAAACAGTGTATATAATTTTAGGACACCTTGTATGTTATTAAAATGTGAGTTAAGAAAGTTTTTTTTTATTTAAAGTATTTCAATAATGCTGGAAATTTGTTAAGGGAGAACATTTGTGCCAAAATGCATAACGTATTGAACCTATCTAAAAAACTATGATATGTGGCGAAAAAGTCACTCCCAAAAGTGCAAAGCATCCTCGATTTAGCAGAAATCATATCTTATGTGTAACAAGTAAAAATTAAATTTAAAAAATCAAAAAACCCGACTGCATTATTTCTCACCAATGTGAAACTATTTTTTATATTACTTACCTATTTTTTTTATTTACTTGTGTTGATGACATTTGAAGTTGTGTTTAATTGTTAGTTCCTATCTATAAACAGTGTTTTGATGAGGCCTATAGATGTATATGGAGGTTAGAGTTGCAGTAATGCTAGAGATCCTACCTACACAACTTCCAGGTTGTGTAATATTTAAACGGAACTTCTAACTCTAAAATAGTCAATGAGACATTGGCTTCATTTTGAAAAACCTATCCAATGATATGCTACTCAATATGGTGCGTAATTTTGTTTCGTCTGTACCGCCATTTTGAATTAATAAAAACAAAACCTAGCCTATAACCATCGGACGGTTAAGACGAATCGATAGAGACCTAATTCATTAAAATACATCCAGCCGTTGGGATGTTTCGAGGGTATAAAGAAATCCACTTAACCAGATACACGTAAAACACATAACCCTTCTTGGCAGTCGGGTAAAAACAATTTTATTTGAAGACGGAAAAAGTAAGTTTTTAATGTCAAATCTACTTAAATACGTCACTAATCACATACATAAATGTGACATTATGAAGTAATGGAAACATTTATCAATAAAATTAAGATAAGCAAGCAAAAGGACAATTTATTTTCGTTAAAAATAACACACTAAGTATTTTTAATTTCTCTTCATCTGTAGCAACGGATGTGTATGTATGTATATTATTGCCAATGGCAGGGATATTCAGCACACTTAGTTTTTTCTCTTATAAAAAATACATTGCTTACGTGCCATATATTTGTTAATAAATGTGTACTTTATTAGTAAAATCTGCCTTTTAATGCCATTTTGTCGCACACAATTGTGATGTTTTTGAGGCCGTGATTGGATATCGAAAAACGTACGTTTTAGGGCTTCTGCCATAGCTCTTTTTTTACATGTAAGACATGATTTTACACTAAATAGAAAAGGTTATACATTTTTCATTTGAACTTTATTCATAATCTCTTATATTTCTCGATACAGGGTTAATGAGGTCTGAAATTGGCAATCAGGGATCATTGCTCGAATGATATCGCATAGTCGTTTTACTATGCGTAGATACTTGTTCTTCAACTCTACCTGTTCAAACCTTATTTGAGTGTATTTGGACTTTCACGGTGTGTCTGGTGTATGTCATCTCTTTTCGGTCTGGTGCTTTGTCAACCAACGTATATTAACTATCTTAATAATATATTAAAAAATCAGCCTCGTTCAAATATCTTGACTTTTAGTACATAATGTCTAAAAGACTTCTTAACGTCATCACTTCTGAGTGGCAAATGAATCATTAATTCATTTTAAACCTTACCGGCGCGGAGTAATTCTGTTTATAAACTGATGAAATAATGGACTGACACCACAATTTATAAACGAATTTATTAGAAAATACGAACTTGCTTATTTTCATGTACATTATAATTGGAAAAACTTGTTAAATATTCTTGGTGCCGTTTGTCAGTTTTGGAATTAAAATTAGGTTTCCTTTTTTAAGGACACCGCGCCGGTAAGGGTTAACTAACATTGTTATAATTATAAGTAAATTTTCCGGCTTATTTAAATACCTGTGTGGATATTATTCAAAAATAATAAAAAACCATCTCACCTTGTTAATACATCATCAAAGACCTTGGCTAAAATGACGTAGTTTGTGAAGAAGAAGTAGTTTCTAAGGCAAAAAAAATATATATATTTAGTTGTGTCTTATTTACCGAAGAGATTCGTCTAAAATCACTTGGTCACATGGCTGACATGTCAATTAATAACGTACTTATAGAGATTTTTCCGCAGTCGCATTCACTTAAATTTCCATTTCAACACCATAGGTTTAGTATATTTTTTTGATAAGCTCCACAAAACACCAAAACATTTAAATATTTATTATACAACTAGAGATATTAACATAAGCACACAAAACATAGATGCATACATACATAAAACATTCCAAGTATATACATACTAAATTTTTTATACATAAGCAGAAACCTTTTTTGAATTTACGTACGTATAAATTATAAAACTGGAAATGCTCTATTCTTAAATTTCACGTAGGAAGCAATTTAAATAGAACATATTTTTACTATGAAGCCTAGTATGAGAAACAAATTCCTATTTTTCTAAAACAAAAGTTCCAAAAATACCGTTTCCCGTTGTAACATATTGAGCAATCTCGAAAACACAGATTAGATACCAGCAAATGAAAGAAGTTCTTTAGTGCTACATTTACGGGTAAAAGAAGCAGGATAGAACGGTCATAAAATTCCAGCAAAGGGGACAGAAATGAGAAGGCCAGAACATTATGCGGGAAAAATGTAATTTCCACTCTTTATGTATTCTTTAATGAAGATAAAATGTTTATTTGTGTGAATGCACGTGTGTGCAGGGAAAGTAAATTGTGCGATTTAGTACTAATTAACTGGGAATGAAGCGTTTAATTTGAATGTATTGTTTAAAAGAGGCTCTTTTGTTTATTCTATATTTTTTTAACTATAATATGCTTCTAATTTACTTTCGAAAAAAAAAATTAAATTTAAAAAATCAAAAAATCCGACTGCGTAATAAATGAACCAATTAATTATTTCTCATCAATGTGAAGCTATTTTTTATATTACTTATCTATTTTTTATTTACTTGAATCGATGACTTTTAAGTTGTGTTTAACTGTTGGTTCCTATCTACAAACACTGTTTTGATGACGCCTATAGATGTCTATGATAGTTAGAATTGCAGTAAAGCTAGAGATCCTACCTACACAGCTTCCAGGTTGTGCAATATTTAAACGGAGCTTCTGACTGTAAAATAGTCAATGAAACATTGTCTTAATTTTGAAAGACCTATCCAATGATATGCCACTCAATAGGGTGTGTAAAAATTTGTTTTCGTCTCTACCGCCAATTTTGAATTTATAAAAACAAAACATAGCCTATAACAGTTAAGACGGTTAAGACAAATCGATAGAGACCTCATTCATTAAAATCCATCCAGCCGTTGGGATGTTTCGAGGGCTTAAATAGATCCACATACGCATATACGGTAAAACACATAACTCTTCTTGGCAGTCGGGTAAAAAATATAGAAATATGACTTTTTGGTAATTCTAATTACGTGCCTGTGTGCTTTAGTTTCAAAAATACTTCAAAATTTAAAAAAATAGTTTCATTCAAATATTCCATTTAAGATATTTTGCTACTTAGACACATCCTTTGTCTGCTTTCATGCTAATATACATACCTTTGACATACGTATTTACAACTTAGATGCGCCAACTACCAAATATACATTTTTACATACAGTAGATACAGGGTGTCCAGCGAATAATACCCTGATTTCAAAATTAAATATCTGAAAAACAAAGATCTATAGAATTATGCGGTAAACGGTTTGTTTATTAGCTAAGCTGTAAAAATGTTATACAGAAGTTTCAAAATTTAGTTGCAAAAACAGTTAACAGATGGCGCTGTAATCGCAATACTTGTAAACTGCTTCGAAGTCCAGAGTACTAGCTTCTCTTTTCCTAGATGGCTCCCTACGGAAAAACAAATATTGGGAAAGTCCATTTTTTCATTGGGGTTATGTGCAAAAGTGGAAACATCTGGTCACAGAATTGTTGCATCAGCTTTAATTTCAGAAAATTTCAATTAATAGAATTTTGAATAAAAAGTTTAGAAATCATTATAAGAACTTATTAAATATTTTATTAAATTCAATATTTAATGTCATATAATTATTTAAATCAAAATGCATATATTTAGAAAAATAATTTTGTACTTTTTATTCATTTTTTATATTTTTAAATCACGGCATAATATTTTGGTATTATTGTTTATACCTGGATTATTAAAAAAAAAAGTAATTTTTCACTTTTAATTTATTTTTAAATCACGGCATAATACTTTGGTTTTAGCACAACACATATATTTCTTTTCTTTGTAAACAAAGTTTTAGAGACAGAAATTATGCATTACATTATTTCTTTTGTAAAAGGAATTGATGATAAGTCATATCATCAACGTCAAAGCAAAAGTATTTTGGATGCTGCATTCCTTTCCAACACTTCGGATCCTATCGCTAGAAGCTGCACCATATTTCTCTGCTTAATGAAAAAAAAATGAAAATGAGTTTTTAAAATTAAAATTATCTTTTTAACTTAATTAAGTTTTTAAAAATAGAAACTTTGTATTTTTCATTCAAACTATTCTCTACAATTAAAAAAAATGATGTATGAATCATTATTATAAATGCTCAATGATTTTTTAAAAAGGGGTTTCTTTTAGCTTAATTAAATTTTAAAACCAGAAACTTTGGATTTTTTTATTCAAACTATTTTCACAGTTTAAATAAATATTAAAAAGTAAAGATTTTCATTTTTTTTCAAATCCTCCTCTACTTGAATTCGATTTCACGATCTACCAATTAGGAGAGAAAAGACATACCACCAGGGCTTAATTTGCGCCGGAGCCCATCGAAGCCCAGCTCCGGTACTTCTCTATTTTTAGAAAATATTCAAATATTGGTGGGAATTCACCGGAGCTCATAAATACAGGGCTCCGGAGCCCAGTGCAATTCGTAGCTATGCATTTTTATGAAAAAATGCATATCTACGAACTATCCCTTTTTTATGTTAACACTATTTCCGAATCATAATCCTTATCCTATTTAATCGCTGAATTCTGCAATTAATTAGCACTAAAACTAGGCAAAGATGGAGTAGATGGTTCGGAAGGAGTGACAACTAAAAAAGTGGATTAGTTGACAGCTAAGTATATTATGATAGATATTTTTTTAATTTATTTTTTTGCTAAAGAAAAAAACATGCTTTAAATTTTGCAAATAATGTACGAAATATAAATATACAGATAGGAGTGACGGAAGGGGGGGGGGGGTTAGGGGAAACGGTACGGTTGTAGTACCGGTACCACATAATATTAGGGGTCCGGTACTTTTTTTCTTAGAAATTAAGCCCTGCATACCACAGAGATACTGGTATCCGGACTGAAGTAGCTTATAACAAAATCTGAAACAAATGTCAATTCTGTCAACACATGGCTCCGCTTCTGCACATTACCCAAATAAAATATTTTAATAAGTTCTTATATAATGATTGCTAAACTTTTTATTGAAAATTCTATTAATTGAAATTCTCTAAAATTGAAGCTGATGCAATAATTCTGTGACCAGATGTCTCCACTTCTGCACATCACCTCAACGAAAAAGCGGTCTTTCCCAATTTTCGTTCTTCCATAAGAAGTCATCTAGGAATGAGACGCTAGTGCTCTCGACTTCAAAACAAAATGTATAGAAATTGCGATTACAGCGCCATCTGTTAGCGGTTTTTGCAACTAAATTTTGAAACTTCTGTATAACATTTTTACAGCTTAGCTAACAAACAAACCGTTTACCGCATGATTCTATTGATCTTTGTTTTTGAGATATTTAATTTTGAAATCAGGGTCTTATTCGCTGGACACCCTGTATAACTAACCGTTATATCAAAAAAATGTTGGCTCTTTAATTTAAAAATATTTTTTAGCACGTTTAGTTTTGTTACTTGCATATATTTTTGAAGAAATAAAAAAATAAAGATTTTCTATACAAAAAACTAGTTTTACATCTTCACTATAGTACAGTTCGTGTGCATATATATTAATTTACTCTTTCAAAAACTTCTCTGACATTGGAATGGCTCTCTATGGTTTCGGGGATAAAAAATAATGAATATAACAAAGTATTATATATTGAATAAACTAGATGCTATTTGCTAAATCAATGATTGTGTATCTCTAATATTGCGTGGTCAAACTAATCATGGACTAATATTATTTACTTTCGTAATCACGTGCTGTTAATATTTCTAACATTTTAAAGGAACGTTTCAACATCACCTTATGAAATAAAAAGTCGTGAATTGTGCGTCAATCGTGCCAAATGAGGTACGTTCGTACTATAACTAGTTTTATAAATATACAGATCTTGGTGCAATAAGTGTTACAACTCTTATGCAAGAATGCATGAATACAAAATTTATTACGATTATAAATATTAAATTCAGTAGAACTGAAATAATATGAATCAATCTTAAATATGACGTAATAACCATGCCAACCTAGAATCATTAGCTATCATGGGATATCATTGAATTAATTACGTATGATAGGATTTAATAGAATGAAGAAAAATTTAATTAATATATTTTTAGGTTTTGATTCGATTTTCATAAAATTTGAAACAACGAAATTCTCATCATATACATTAAATTTTAAATCATTCGGTTGGGTTGTTTTGGCTCTGAAATATGCGTACAGACAGATGGACGTTCCAGACGATGACTATAGGTGCTACTTATTTATATAGTTACGAACGAACCTAAAAAAGACTTTAAAAAAACTTACTTACATTAAATATAAATATCCAGCTGTATAACACATTTTATGTACAGTAGTGGGAAAGAAAAAATAAACACCGCCTACTAACTCTGCAACTAATTAAACCTTTGCACTGGAGGGCTCCGGAGCGGAGTCATTTAAAATTTGTCTTCAAACTCGAGGGCTCCGCTACGGAGACAATGCAAATTATTTTGTGATACCTGTCTAGAAAATCCAAGATTACATATTGGCAATTGCTTCGAGAGGTATCACACTTTGGACGATTACAAAATGTAATAATTATATATATATATATTTAATATAGCATAACATTTGCATTCATAAAGGATAAAAAAAATAATAAGATATAACTAAAATCGCTTCGAGTTGCTAGTAATACGAATGAAAAAAACTTCGAGTGCAAAGGGTTAAAATAGAAGAAAGTTACTGGTACCAAACGATTTGAAATAAAGTCTACTTTTAAATTATGCATATTTGCTTAAGAGGCCATCTACAAATCAAAACCAGGCCAAACTTTGTTTTTTTAGGTGGTGACACCAAATTTTGACGATATATTTTAAATCTTTGGTTCAAACTATGCCTAGAAACGAAATTCCGAGTTATTAGGATGGTAAGCTTTTGAATTATAAACATACAAAATTTAGAACTTCTAATGTTAAATTACATTTTCAATTTTTATTAATACTATCTCCTGAAATTATAATTCTAATGTGATACATTATTGGGTGGTTATAAAACTTAAAATCCCAAACTTAAATACATTGAATTTGTAATTTTAAAAATTTTATAATATGAATTATGAATAATGAAATTAATATTCCATAAAATAAGAATTGAAACCCACAAATTTTTTGATAGATTTATTCGTATATTTATTATGTCCTGTTTTATACGAATTCTCAATTTCAATTTTTTTCTTGCAAATAGTTTTTGAATTATGATTAAAAATTGCCAAAATCATGGTCTATGATGCGCAGAAAAGCATAATTTAAAAATATATGCAGTATAACCTATTTTATCCGAAACTCTTTTAACCGAAATTCTTGGTTAACCAAAATCCATTTTTTAAAGTTTTTTTTTTGTGTGTGTGTGTGTAAAAAATCCATTTTTAAAGTAGTTTTTTTTTTAAAAACGATTATATTCCTTGTGTGCAAGTGGTCCTTTCCGAACTACGGGTACATGTAAATTATGTAGGTCCCCTTTCTCAGAGCTCCTTTAACTTGAATTAACTTGAATTAACTTAATTTAACTTGAGCTCCTGTAAGCTGCGGAGTGGAACGAAGAAAACGTACAAATTAGCAATTATGGAGCTTTTGAATGTTTTGTAAAAAGGTTTGCCATGGCGGGAGCAGCAGAGAGACTTTGATACTGGTGAACTCATAATATTAAAAAACTCCGTGATAGAACTTCAAAGGAAAAGCAATCAAAACTGCGATAAACAAAACCTTTTTTCAAACCCTGTGATATATGTAAAATATACTTAATTTCAAAATTAAAATTCAAATAATTTATTCTTGCTTCTATTTTGCTATTACTTTATTTTTATTAAGCACTTGTTACCATAATAAGAAATATTGCGTATATTTCTCCTTAATCTTAAAAAAGCATTCTCGATTATCCGAAAATTTTGATTTTCCGAAAGAGGGTCGGTCCCAATTACTTCGGATAATCGAGGTTCTACTGTATGTGCATTTTACTCATTTTATTCAAACATTTGGGCTGGCAATAGTCAAAACACTTTAAGCGAGTGTAATGATCATATTGACAAGAAATAATATATTAATAGAAGTGTCAGTCATTCTGTAGTATTTCAACAATCGAGTACCGAACTTCAAGTTGGATACAACCCCTAAAATATGCTCGCTTTAAAAGAATTAATTTCTCTTAAACTAATCGCACTAATTTCATAAAAATGTAGATTCAGGCTAATTGAAGGGTGTGGAATTCATTTATAGTGTCACACTTATGTATTGCTATATTAAAAAAAAAACAAAGTTTGCGTTCGGTTTTATATGTAGATGGCCCCCTAAGCTAATTTTATATACATCGTTTCAAAGTATGCTTTATTTCCAATCGTTTGATATAAGTGACTTTCTTCAACAATAATTTGTTGCAGAGTTAGCATGGGCTGCTTACTTTTTTTACCAGGACTGTATATACACAGTAAAATTTTGTACAAGTAAGCACAAATATTTTGTAATTTGTACAGTCGTTGAAAAAAGAGTAAACACCCTCTACTAACTCCTCAACAAATTATCGTATAAGAAAGTTACTGGTACCGAACGATTGGATATAAAGTCTACTTTTAAACGATGTATGTAAAATTTGCTTAGAGAGCCATCTACATATCAAAACGAACCCAATCTTTGTTTTTTTTTAATAGCAGTAGATAATTCTGACAGCATAAATGAACTCTACACCCTTCAATTATCCTAAAAACTAATTTTTATGCAATCCGTACGATAAGTTTCCGAGAAATTAATTATTTTAAAACGAGCGTATTTTAGAGGCTGGAATCAAATTGAAGTTATGTAGGTACTCGATTGTTGACCAAGAGAGCCCCCTTCTTCATCAAGGCATCTTAAACGCTACTCAAGCAGTCATTTAAGATTGCTAGATTGCAGAATAGCAGAAGAAATTTTGAAATATCTAGTCACTTCTATCATAGATAGCCCCTTAAACCATCATTTTGCTGTTTTCTAAGCATAATTTAAAAACTACTTGGTAGGAAAATGTGAAATTTTGGATTTTCATAAAGCAGGACTTGATAAATCTAAATCCATCAAAAAAAATGTGGGTTGCAGTTCATAATTTTTTCGAATATTAATTTTATAATTCATAATTCATATCATAAAAATTATAAAAATTGCAAATTCAACGTATTTATGTTTGGGTATATTAGTATTATTGCTACACAAAAAATTAGCACATTAGGAGTATAATTTCAATAGATATAAATAAAAATGTGAAAATGTAATTTAACACTAGAAGCACTAAATTTTGAATGTTTATAATTCAAAAACATGTTATTCAAATGACTTGAAATTTGGTGTCTAGGCATAGTTTGAACTGAAGATTTGAAATATCTTGTTAAAACTGGGTATTGCTATTGAAAAAAAATGATATTTGGGTTCCTTTTAATATGTAGATGCCCCCTAAGCACATTTTATATACATCATTTAAAAGTAGACATTATTTCCAGTCGTTTGGTACCATTAACTTTCGGTTGATAATTCTCGATAATTTGTTGAGGAGTTAGTAGGGAGTGTTTACATTTCTTTCCACGATTATACATTTTCTACATATATGAACATCAAAACTAAAATAATTTATATTTGAAGCTCATGTGAAGAGTAATTAAAAAACGACTATTCAAATATATTTTTTATACAAACTGCAATGGGAATTCAATAACAACTTTTCTAAGATCAGAGGTAGCTAAAAACGGCTTTCGCGCTGTATTATGTTTCGCAATAAGGAAAGCAGAGATTAAATACTACACTGGCAGAAGTTCTTTAGTGCTACATTTACGGGGAAAAGAAGCGGGATAAATAGGTCATTAATTCTAGCAAAGGAAACAGAAATGAGGAGGCCAAAACATTTTGTGAGAAAAATGTAATTTTCACTTGTTATGCGTTCTTTAATGAAGATGGAACGGCATTTGTGAAAATGGCGTGCGTGTTTAGTGAAAGTAAATTGCGCGATTTAGTACTAATTAACTGGTTAAAAAAGCGTTCAAATTGAAGATATTGTTTAAAAGAGGTATATTTGCTTCTAGCATTTTTTTCTGATAAATATGTGTACAATTTAACTCAAAAGGGGACCACCAAACATGATGTAAACAGATTTTGATGATTTTAAAGTATGCTGTAGGAGTTATCCCCTTGATTATTCTGTTGAAATGTTTTCTTCTAATGGGCCTTTGTTTTTGAGAAATTGGGGGTTAAAGTTCAGCATACGCTGCAACTACCAGTTAGTTTGAACAAAGTACGTGAACTTGGTGACGCGGAGGTAGAATTCGCGACTACTGTGCAGGAGAATGTGGTTTCGGTCCCACACTGGGATTTTATTGTTTTGTAAATAATTTTATATTTTTTTTTATTTGGGATTTTTGATATTTTCTCAGTAAATTACATTTACATTTTCGAATTTTTCATGAAAATTTTAAACCCATTTCTATTAACAAAACTATAAACTAACTTATGTCTAGTACTTTTAATTTATTTTTTATTATATTTTTTTTTTATATTTCCAGCACAATTTTGAAATAATGCTTTCTTTCCCTTTTTTTTTTTTTACTTTATGGAATTTTAAATGAAAAATTATCATTTTTGTATGACGTATGCAAAATATTGTTCACCTATTTGAAGAAAGCCTTTCGGCAGAATAATTAGGGAGTTAACCCCTGCAACATTCTTTAAAGTCATCGAAATCTGTGCGTAGCATGTTTGGTGCCTTCAGCTTGTCAGAGAAAGGAAAAATAACGATAATTAAAAAATTAATTATAATACAATTTTGTGAAATTTTATTTACGTGTCAGAGCGGATAAGTTAAAGAAATATTTTTATAATTTCTTCCATGCTGAATTCTCTGAATTTTATATATTGTATTATTACGTAGTTGAGAAACTCCTCCAGTCGGTTTTCTCCTAAACAGACCTGAAAATAAGGACTCGTACTGCGTTATCTCAGCGTACACTCGTTCTGAAGTTAAATCAAGTGAACGTTGAGTTGGCGTGTTATTTTTTTTCTACCCATATTAATTTGTGCGTTTTATGAATGTCAAAATACCGCCGCAAAAGCAAAAAAAAAAAAAAAAAAAAAAAGATAAAAGATAAAAATCGCATAAAAATGTTCGCGAAAAGTACAAATATTTCTGTACGAATTTCGAATAAACTAATTTTAAAAAGGACAAAATTTACTATACTGAGCTGAAAGATTGAAACCGGATATGGAAAAATTGCCGCGAAACGCGAAAGAAAGTTCAAAATCGCGTAAAATAATCTAATAAAAATTGAAAAACTGGCTACGTTGTGCATAATTTCAGACACACAGCTACATTCTTACCAGATCTTGTATAAATTTCTTTAAAACAGAGCGCACAGACAGATTCATACATACACATAGGCACACGGGTGACACAGTATTCCTAGGCTTTCTTATTTACTTTCTTATTTAATTATTTTTTTATAAAGTTTCAGCAAACGAATTTGTTAATTTATTATCGCATGACACATATGAGAATGTGGACATATTTGCACAAATTTTAAAAAGCTACATTGATTATCTTTCAACTGCAGTTATCTAAAACCTATTTCATAAATTTATTATATTAAGGATATTCAGTTGGACTTAATTAATTCTGATTGTATCTTTCACAATATTTCAGATAACAAGTTCCTATTATTAAAGGGACTCGGTACCCTTTGAAATTTTCTTTTGTTAATTTAAGCCTTTTAAGGGACATTTTTGGCATAATAATAAAGGACTCAATGAAGAAAAATGATTCTATCAAGAAATTGTTCGATTTCCTAGGCAAAATTTGAAAATTAACATTTTTTTTTTTTAATGTATGTGGATTTTAAAATGTATCTTCTCATACAAGTCTGAATATTTTTAGCTAATTTTATTTAAAACTATTCGTAGAATTGTTCTGTATAATTTTTAGTATCGGATTTAGCAAAAGTTTATAAATTTGGTAGAAAAAAATTAAAATGTGCCAATACGTGTAAAATTACAGTAAAAACTGAATTTATTTTACATTTTAATGTGAAAAAAAAAAAAAAAAAAAAAAAAAAAAACTTTTCACTTCATTGTAAATCCGATACTTAGTGTTATCAAATAGATCAAAATGAACGGCCTAAAAAAAATCCAGTCAATTGAGAACATAATTGGCTACATGAAAGTACATGAGATACATGAAAGTTTTATCACTTTGAACATGCTAATAAGTCGAAAAAAAGAAAAAAAAAACACAAACTGAGAAAAATCACTTTTAAGTGAAGTGGGTGTGGAATTTAAAGGGACAGCTATGTTATAAAATCACTTTTAATCTTTATGATACTTCATCAGAATATACTAGGGATGATAAAGTATAATTTAAGCAAAAAATTAGAAAATCGATATTCTCATCATTTTTCGCCGAATGAAGGGTATCGAGCGATACAGTTGCGCAAGTATTTGTCACAAATCTGTTTAACATCAATTACGAATCATGTAAATCTCCGCATGATGAAAGATAAATGTCAGTTTTATTCACTTTTATGACGTGGAAAGTGGATAGAAATTGCGAAGGTAAATTTACAAAGAATGGATAGAAAAAACCAGTATATGTTCTCATATTCCGTGGATAACCATGTAGAAGAAAATAAAATAACAATTCCTGGGAAAGTATTTCACCACGAATCTTTTAACGAAAACCTTAATAAAACCACCAACGCTTATAAACATAAAAGATATCTATATATAAACAGATTTGATAAATTATATAGGCCAATTAAGAAAATTAACTATTTTGCATATATCAAGGGGACAGTTTACCTTAAAATTTCCCAAAAAATCCATTTTACTTTTTCAATATTAAATGAAAACATATTTAATTGTGAATATTTTGACACCCCATTTTTACTCATACGGTTATTATATCGCGAGATATTGTAAATTTTATAATACATTTAGCGCAATTACCCATACAAATTAAAACTTTAAATGGCCTGCATGTTTATATTTTCTTCTCTTTTATGTTTTAAAAAGCTAAGGCTTTTTTTGTATTTGAGATAAAGATTTAAACGTTTTTATACAAATTTCTTTATTATTTATGTGATAAATCTGTGCATGGAATTAGACTTCAAGATTTTTGTAATTTTTTAAAAAATAAAAGTGTATGAAAATGTTTTAAATTTCATCGTTTTACTCTATACATATCAGTAAAAAAATTATAATTAAATGTAATATTAGATGTATCTAAAAATCTATCACAGTAGGGTGGTCACAAAAAATCAATTTTCGATTTTTTTCGGGGAGACCCCCAAAAAGTTGCCAATTGATTAGAAAATGAGATTGGAAAAGTTTCTGCTCATTTGGGTAATATTAACCCGTGCCACATTCAGGTTTAAGTTAGGAAAAAAACTACATTTTTCGCAAAAAAATTTAGTTTTTCCTTCATGAAATAAATAAAATTGAACTTAGAAATATAATGCAGGTCTCACTTTATAAAAGAAAGTTTTGCTTTGAAGAACCACACACCATTTTTTTCTAAAAATGTGTAGATTTCAAAATATGCGCATTTTTCAGGACCAGATTTCACACGAGTCCTAAAAATTTACTTTTTATGAAAATGCGAAAACAAATTTGTAACATTCCATTTCATCTGCTTTCCACATTTTGTTTTTCTTTTCTTCATTGTTTGAAGTCCAATAAAGGGTTTAATAAAAAAAAAAAAAAAAAAAAAAAAAAAAAAAAAAAAAAAAAAAAAAAAAAATCCAAAGAAAAGGTAAAAAATCGAATTTTAAACTGAAAGAATAAAAAAAAAGAGGGGGGGGGGGCAAAGAAAGTATAAAAATGAGAACAAATAACGCTCAAATGCATTTTATTATTAAAGTTGTGTTACAGGAAAGGAAGCATAATAATAAAAAAAGAAATTATTTCCGGCATAGAAAAATTCTGTTCGTAAAATGATGAAATGATTGCCTGCATCGGAATTTACAAACGACTGTTTTAGAAATTAAAAACATATTACTTTAACCTTTCATTATAAAAGCAAAACTTTATTAAAATATTCTTGGTGTCATTTGTAAGTTTGGAATTAGAATTAGGTGGTCCCTACGTGGGACACTGCGCCGGAAAGGATTAAGATGGTTATGGCTTAGATAAGGTGACTTATGTTAATTTTTTTTCGAAGTATTTAAAAATGAAAATGCAACTTGATCCGAGTTAAGATACCAAAGGCGGTTTATCATTTTAGCGAGTGCTTTGTCTGCAACCTTTTTATCAATTTTTCTGTGGTGAACAAGTGATTTTATTATTTTCAGGCCTTGGATTAGGGGCTAAAGTGGAAGTGGGAGTATTGAAGCGCGCTTTTACATAAATATTGATTAAAAATAAGAAAAGGTCTCTAATACCTTCTTTTTCTAAATTTGTCATTGAAAGATGATCCCCGAAACAATATATTTTGAGAGAGTAAATATCTTCTGTCATCCGACATGATTAAAAGCACCAGGTGCTCTGAAAAAAATATCTTTTGGAGGAAGAAGTCCTATAAAAATTAAACAAAGTTGGATAAACTCTTTATGGTCATTCCTAAATTGTTAATTTTTAAAAGGTCCTCTAAGGAAATTTTGAAATTTCTTCTGAATTAACTATTTAAATCTAGTATTTCATCTTCAGTGGTATTTTTATACTTAGTCTGGTTTAATTTAGACCACCCAGTCAGAATTTTATTTTCAATATCTGGCTGAGAAGCAGTGATTATGCCCAATTTACAATCAAAAACAGCTTTTAGGATAATTTCTATTTATGGTGGTGGCATGGTAAATACAGAAGACTTTTCCTTTAACAATTTTTATAGAAAAATGCAGGTTCCCCTGAGGCGACTGCTGTTTACAGCAGTGGTATCAAAACATATTGCCTGGATTTTATCAACTTCCTCCCACTCTTCAACTGCTGAAAATACAGCTTTCGCCTGAATTATTCCGATACTATTTTCAAGCTGTGGAACTCATAGTTAGTGTTACCAGATTAGAGACTTTTTTGTCTTTAGATTGTTGATTGATACCGCTTTTTTGAAATAGAAATATTCGTCCTATTTAGAAATAGATTAAAAATTCTGAAAAATGAGATGAATTATACTATTTAAAAAAAGTTGTGACAGTCAAATAATCTGAATTAAAAAAAGTCCCCAATTTGGCAACACTGCTCGTTGTAACTGTTCTTCATCTCCACAACTAATTAAAACTGCTGTCCACTCTACATTTTCTTTATTCAAAAAATGAGGAAGCAGTTTTCCATCCCAGTGAACAACAGTTATCACTAAATCGGAATTTTTTAATTTGTTTTTTATAAGCTCAGTTCTTTGTTTACAAAATAGTTATTTGCTGAGTCGATTGCACTTCTCCTTAAAATTAAAGTCTGTGGTTAACTGGTGGATGTACTATAAGTCTAGCAGATTCTCTGGCGTTCAGTTTCACTTAGCGAATATTATAAAATAAAATACATAAAACTTGACAATTTCTTGGTAGCTTACTGTCTATGATTTGATGAGACATGTGGCCAGTTTAAAAACTCTTACATCTCTGCCATGATACCAAAAAAAAGGGGGGGGGGGTTCGGACTGTTTCGTCAATTCTAAAAATAGATAATGATAAAAGGTAACAAAATCAGCCTTGTAATAAAAAGAGAAATTCAGAGGTTCAATTGCAATGCAAATCGAGAAGCTATTTCTTACTAGACACAGAACTAGATAACTAATAACGAATTATAATTCGTGAAATATTTTTAAAGTTACAAAAATTGTTCACTTGTTTTTTGCCTATTAATGCAAATAATACAAAAAAAAAAATTATCAAAAGTAATAAAATTATTAATTTGTAATGTTTCACTTATGTTTCAAAAATGCAGAGTTTAAGGGTATGGTTCACGAACTGACTTAAAAAATACTAAACGTTCATTAAATGTGAGTTTTGATGAGATTAAAAGTTCAAGGCAACAGCAGTTTCTATGAAATATAATAAGAATCAGATTTCGAAGACAAATGGTTTTCACTTAAAGAAAGAAAAACTACATTTTTTTGCCAAAAATTACAAATTTTCAAGAATTTAACCTCGATGAGGTACGGGTTAATGTTATTCAATATGAAATGAAACTTTGCTAATCTCATTTTCTAATTAATTGGAAACTTTTAGGGGGGTCCCCCAGAAGAAAATGTTTAATTTTTTTTCCATATTGCTTGTGACCACCCTAATACACAGTCTTGTGTAACATACATTTAAAAATATTTAAGAAATATAATGGGCAAAAAAATATATATTTTTTTAAAGTAGTATAGGAATTTTTAAAAACTCAAATTTTAATAACCTTTTTAAAAAAATTTCTTAAATATGCAGTTATTTTTTTTTTCAACATTTACTTTTATTTGAATATGAAATGCAATGCGTTCACCATTTGAACCATATTTTTAAAAATAAACAAAATTGTTGAGAAGGTAAACTGTCCCCTTAAATATATCGATCATAATATTTTATAGAAACTTTTAAATAATAACCTGGTTTTCTTATTCATTATTACTATATATAAATCATGTTTCACCGATTATCTTTTTAATATGCTGTTATATTGCAGAAAATGATTGAAAACCTTACGAGCTATTTAAACTAGTTGCGATTTTTTAAAAAATTGAAACTCCGACAATACAGGCAATTTTTCCTGTCACAAATCTGCTCAACAATAAATATCTAAAATATTCTCAATCTGTGCGCGACAGAAGTACAAGCCAGTTATATCCACATTTGTGAGATGGAAAGTAAGCCCTAATTGACTATGTAAATAAAGGGAGAATGTGTAAGAAAAACCCTCTATTGTGTGCTAATACTACTATTTGGATAAGTGTGGAAGGTAAAGCAATAGTTGCAGAGAATGTAATTTACTACTACAAGTATTCTGCAAAATAATGCTTTATTGGCAATGAGACCAAATAATAAGACCAAAAATATAATTTATTAAAATAAAATGTAAAAATTACAAACCATAGCTAATAAAGTATACTGGTCCTACTTTGTGCGTGCCGATTTGTAAGAATTTTAACAGAGAATAAAATATATTACTGTATGAACTATAATTTAAACATTTTTAACAGAATACCTTGGTTCTCCAAAAATAAGGTCTAATGTATATCTATAAAATCGAGTGTGTTGTTGTATGTTCCTTATACAAAACTAGAAATTTGCACAGGATTTGCACAAATCTTTATATCTAGATATACGTTTTAGAACAAAAGTAAAATTAATGGTTACTTTACAAATTTCTCGGAACAATCTTTGCCCTATTTTTCAACCAAGAGCCATAGTTAATCTTGATAAAAATCTATTATTTTGTTTTTTTAATACAATTTTTTTTCGGTTGCCGAACTCGAATAAACGGAGCAACAAGTAAAAATATGATAACATATGCACCTTATTTTTATAATCCAATAAAAATTCTGAACCACCGATCGTTTTATTTTTTCCTTCATGATTGATGCCACTATGAGCAGATAATGTACATTTCTCATACATAAATTTAATTTCATGCGTAAAAATTTTACTATAAGCACGTTAAAATGACACTGTACCCTCATTTAAAAGTATTTGGAGTCAAAACATCTACTATAATATAGAAATTTAAGTTTCAGGAAAGACTTTCAGGATGAAAATAATAATAAAAGAACAACCCGTAAGGCATGGTGACGTTACGGCGACGTCGATGTGAAGTCACGCTGTGACTTTGTGACCGTCGATGTGACGTCACGTGACGTCGATGTGAAGTCATAGTGACCAGAATGTGAAGTCGTTATGGCCGTTTTAGAGCTCATTTGTGACGTCACATTGTGACCAATTTGTAAAGTCACGGTGAGACCAATTTGTGAAATATCTGTCATTTGTGACGAAATTACCATTAACACTGTGATGATTCTGTGACGACAGTGACAATGTTGTGAAGTCACATTGTGACAATTTTGTAAAAATTGTGTGATTTGTGACGATTTTGTCATTAACTTTGTGACGAATATGTGACTACAATGACAATGTTGTGACAGCGTTAAGATGCAAGACATTTATTGAAAAATGAAATCGCTATTCGAGTTCAATCAATGAACCTCGAAAATGGAGGCAGGAGTAATTATGAGTAAAAGAAAATTCTGAAGTTCACAGAAAAATTTCAGAATGTTTTTTTCACGATCCTTTGTCGAAATTTGCGTTATTTTCGTGATCCTTCGGCGAAATTCGTCTTATTGGCTCGATTTATTGACAAAATTTCACGTTTTTTCGCTATCCTTTGACGAAACTCGCTTTTTTCGCTATGCTTTGATGAAATTCGCTTTTTTTCGCTATGCTTTGACGAAATTCGCTTTTTTCGCGATCCTCCGACGAAATTCACGTCTTTTCTTCAATCTTTTGATTAAATTGCGATTCTTAGATGAAAGTCACGTTTTTTTTCACGACCTTTTGAAGAAATGAAAATTGTTTTCACGATCTTTTGACAAAATTCTCCTTATTCGCGATTTATTTACAAAATTTCGCCTTTGTTGCGGTGCATTGACGAAATTCGCATTTTTTCAAAAATCTTTTGACAAAATTTGCTATTTTTAGATGAAATTCGCTTTTTTCCCCACGATCTTTTGACGAAATTTGCATTTTTTCGCGATCCTTTGACGAAATTCACCTTAAATGCGAGATTTATTAAGTTTTGCGTTTGTCTCGGTCCTTTGACGAAATTCACGTTTTTTCTGCGATTTTTTAATCGAAATTCATCGTATTTGTACGATTTTATTGACACAATTTCACGTTTCTTTCACTATCCTTTGACAAAATTCGCGTGTTATTCGCGACCTTTTGACAAATTTCGCGTTTTTTCTGCAATCTTTTGACAAAATTTGCGATTCTTAGATGAAATTCGCGTTTTTCCCATGATCTCTTGATGAAATTCACTTTTTGCCCGCGATTATTAGATGAAATTCTTTTTTTTTCCGTGATTTTTTGACGAAATTTAAGGGGTTTTCTCGCGATTTTTTATCGAAATTCACGATTATTCCGGGATTTTTTGAAGAAATGCGCGTTTTTCTTTTCGAGATCTTCTGGCAAAATTCGCGATCCCTTGAAGAAATTAGTCCCCCCCACCCCCCGCGTGATCCTTAGACGAAATCCGAGTGTTTTTTTAGATTCTTTGTCGAAATTCGCTTTTCCCCCAGTGAAAGGGACGCTTTTTCCACTTAGACGAAATTTGAGTTTTTTCTCCAATTCTTTGTGGAAATTCGCTTTATTCCGCGATCTTTTGACTAAACTCGTGTTTATATCACGATCGTTTGACGAAATTCGTGTTTTTTTAGCGACCTTTTGACGAAATACGCGTCTTTTTTGGTTACTATTTGCCAAATTTCACGATGTTTTTCGGTCAAATTTTGGCGATCTCGAAATACTTTGCGATTTACGGAGTTAACGATCTAATGTATATTTTTAGGAACAAAAAGAAAATTTTAGGAGATTTTTGGGGATTTTTTGGAGTAAAATAACAGTTAGGAAATTTAGGTATTTTAGGGGAAATGCGAGCCCTGAACAGTTGACGCACAATATATATCATATACACACGTTTTATTATGCCATATACAGGGATATACATATATGCTTATTTGTGCCACTAACTATATGATGCTTATTTGCAGTTTTTATTAATTCTGCAATTACTTACTGCTCCCTCTAGGCCATTTTTTAAAGTTGCAGCCCCCTGCTCTTTTTAACATAGGCGAAATACACCTTTAAAAAAAAATAGTGAAATTCCCCTTTAGTTGCAATCACAGATTTCTTGTAAAAAACTTCCCCATATCACAGTATTTTTAAACCGGTGTGCCCAAGACCTTGCAAAAATTATAGAACTTTATTTCTTTAGAAAATACAAGCTATTGTTAAATCATGTCGCTATTTAATTGTATTTTTCAGTTTGTAATTTATAAAATCGTTAAAAATTAATGTCACTTTATTCATCATATTAATAAATTATATACTTTTTTCTTATATTATTACTAAACACATTACTAATACATTTACTCGTGATGTAATGCTTTGCTTTAACTGAACTAGCATCCCTTTTTTTCTATAATGAATATTAAATTATCATTTTAGGAATTAAAGCATAAAAATATTTTTTTTTCCTAATTAGAAAGTTAATTGTTGAAAAAATGATTAATTTCAAACATTGTCAACAATTTGATATTAACTGCAGAGATTAATAGTTTTAATAACTGTAAATAGGAATAGTATTTAATACAGTTTTAGATAATTATTACAATATATCAATGTATGTAACATTATTGCATACTACTAATTAAAATTAATGGTGTTTTATAATCACTCTAATTACACTAACTAATAATTATAATTAAAGCTTAAAACATAGATTATCTTAGCAATTAGAGGTTTAATTGCTTTAGAAACCCCAAAGTATTGAAAGCTGGTCCGTGTTTTAATGCAGGAAAAAAAATCATAAAAATCCAATTTAAATTTAAAAAAATCTAAATCTGATTTAAATTTTAAAAAATCCATTTTTTTTTCACTATATGTATAATTCACCTTGACTTTAGGGTATGTTGCAAATATGCAGCACGGTGAGGTGATACAAAAGGTAAATTCATTTTATATCAAAGTCTGCTTGCAGTAAAACACATATTTAAAAACATCTTTTGGTTATTAAAAAATAACTTTAAAAATTGATTTCCAAAATTACATTTTTATTTATGAAATTATATAGTAACAATAATAACAACTCTTACTGTCTAAGATTTTTAGGAAACAACAATCATTAAATGTTTATGCACTGCAGCTACTCTATTCGGAGTCTAATGTGAAATTTTTTATACAATTCGTTTAGGATCTATCTGGCTAGACGTCCGTTGCCAAGACCACTAGAGCTCTGATATTATCAAGAACAGTACAACTTCCCGTATTATAGAATACAGGAGAAAACGTTTATTTTATTATTGAAATCTATATTATATATTTACAATTAACACACTTGACTAATAACACCAAAAAGCATTTTTATATGAAAAATATCAATTATGTATTCAAATAAAGTTTTGAAATTCAATAGCAATACTTTCATATTAGCAACATTCCAAGACTTAATAGTCGAAGAAATCGCCAAAGATTTTACTACTCACAGCAGTTTTTATTTAAATTCTAATAGTTTTAGTAGTTTAAGCGAGCAGTTCAATTACATGCTTATAAAATTCGTGTTTAATTTATGTACATTTTTTGATGAAGTTTTTAATTTACTATAAAGGTTTTAGAATAACGTGTGGTGAAAATTTTATATATACAGTCTGTTACAAATGCAGGAAATCCTATTTACTTTTATATGACACAGTAAAATAAGAAATAATGAAAATAATATAAAATAGTTAGCCATTTTTATGTGAATAATGTATAAAAATTCAAACCATAAGCACAAAATAGAAACACACGTTGGATCATTATTATTATTATTATTATTATTATTATTATTTTATTTACAGGATTAGATGTTAATTATAAATAACAAGCCCACTTTAATCATGTTTTCTAATAGAGTGTATAGTATAGATATTTTGAAGTTTATGCGCATAAAACCATTCAGGAAATAAAATATTAAAAGTATCCAGAATAAAAAAAATAAATAATGAAATATATTTTACATTTTAGCTTCATTCATTCAAGTACAAGGATATGTTTTTTAATAATTAAAATCTTTCAATAAAACCATATTTAAATTCCCACTGGGTAGCATAATTTCTATATTTGTCAACAAATTGAAACACAGGTTTACTTTGAAAACTTTTCGTTCATAATGTTTAACTGAAAAGTTCTTAGCAGCTAAGGATATATCTTTATAAATTTTTATAACTTTTCACACATCGAATAATATTTATTGACACTGATTTTTCGCCCCTTAATACTACAAGTGCATGATATCCTTTAAATTGTACTTCTCCATTATGTAAAAACATTCTTATTTCTTCTAAATACATTCTTATTTCTTCTAAATATATTTTCTGAACAGATATTAATTTTTAAATAAAAATGTGAAACGCAAATTGTTTCAGACCGTTAAAAAATTTTATTCTATAAAAAGGCCTTTTTATTTAGTACGTTAAAGACATTTAATTATTTGCTAATTATGTTAAACTTTGATTATAATATTTTTCTACGTCATTTTAAAGTTTGAGAAAACATATGATTTTAACCTATAATATATTAAAGGAAAACAAATCTGAGTAAAATAAATTTATATAATTGATTTTAATCATCTGATTAAAATTGTTGATAGACAGTTATTTATATCAATAAATTAAATAATAAATCTACTAAACTTTATTAGGTTAATGAAATGTTTATAAGAAAATACTAAAATCGTTATAATTTAAAGAAAAGCAAACTCTGAAATAAAATATTATTTCATACATTTTTCTTTCCTTGACGCCGTTCTTTAAATTCCGATGTAATCCATGTTTTAGAAAGAACGAATTTTGGAAGTTGAAAATATCTCCAATAATAAATACAAAAGCAATGATGGGAATCATTTTAAACGACACCAAAGCTAGTGTACTTATCTCGAACAGATATTTTTGTCTAAAGTTCTTGGATTGATTATTCCTAGGAATTTTTTGGGTTAAATGTTTATATCTGACAGACTGCGCGTTCACAACACTAACTATTGTCCAGCAAAAAAACTCCCTCCCTCTATTCCAAAGATTAAACGCAATATGTTATCTTTAATTGTTTTTATCGTCTGCGGTCTAGCGCTCTTTTTTTTTATCAAAGCAAAAAACAGATGTCTTTTCCGTTCTTATACATTTATATGACGTAATATTTTTATAAGCATAGTTCCAATTCAAATTTCTTGTTTCAAGAATTTTTTGATGCATTTAACTTTTTTTCGGTATGTTTCAAAATAGTTCATGTTTTAAGTTTTGTAAAGCTACTTTTTTGCCAAATATGACAATAATTATAGTAATACGGGAAGTATAACAAAGTAAACAATGTTTACATTTTTAGAGTATTTAAAATTCATTTTAATATGCAATAATGCAAGATCTTTTGAAAATAGAAAAGTAAAGTTTATATTATACGTAGTACACGTAAATATGTGCATAAAAAAGAAATAAAATAACTGGCGAAATAATGTTTTTAGTGGGGGAGGGGGGAGAATAAGGCTCTCATTACTCTTTTTTCTATTTTAATTTCCTCTAGAGTAAAACAGCTTGTAAAATAACTGTATTTTTCGAAATGAATTTCTAGAAACAAAAAAAAATTATATAAATATGAATAATTAATTATGTCATGCGTTTTGCATACATTTTGTATATTTTATTTTATATTCGGAAAAAGTTAAATTTATTTCAAAAGTGTGACACAAGGAGCAAAAAAAAATTTTTTTAAGAATTACTTAAAATAATTAAACACTAGCAGAAAAATTTATTACTGAAAATATGCAAGTGTTTTCATTTATTATAATAAAGCATTGCTTTATTACAAAACTCCGTCCCTTCCCATAACTACACACAAACAAATCTTTGCATTCTTCACCTGTGTATTAATTTCTGCCATTTCCGCTGATAAGAATAATTTATAAATAACAAACCAACTTCCCGAATAATAGAATACAGGAGGAAAACATTTTCTTATTATTGAAATATCTAATATGTATTTACAGTTAATACATTTTTTTAGATTGACCACTAATAACACCAAAAAACATTTTTATATGAAATATATCAAATATGTATTCAAATAAAGTTTTAAAATTCAATAGCGATACTTTCATATTAGCAACATTCCAAGAGTTAATAGTCGAAAGAATCGCCAAATATTTTACTACCTACAGCAGTTTTTTTAAATTCAAATAGTTTTAGTAGTCTAAGCGAGCAGTTTGATTACATGTCTATTAAATTTGTGTTTTATTTATGTGCATTTTTGCTGAAGTTTTTAATTTCGTTGTGAAATATTAGCCGGAAACAAACACGTTTTAATCTTAACATATGTTTTGTCACACTGTGAGTTTACAATATGGTAGGTTTTGTTTCACATAATGAGACGTACGTTACATGCAGTGAGATAACTCTGACGTCACAATTTTTTTTAATTGCCAGAAAAATATTTTTTACAGTAAATAACATGTTTTGAAGAATTTTTGTAATTTTTTAAAGTTTTCTAAGAAGTTCACATATCAGTCACAATGTGACATCACTGAGTGGTGGCATTTTGGTCACAGTTGTGACATGACCACAGTGACTTACAGTGACGTCACAATGACGTCACTGTGACCATGCATGCTATGAGGGAATGTACTAAATACAACGTCAATTTCAGGGAGAGACTGACAGAGTGGCTTTACACTTACCCTAAACAGTGTTGTTTTTTCCTATTTGTTGTGTATACTGTAGCTATAGCTTAAAGCCAAACCGTATAATTAAGTGTTTTGACTCTTTAGATGCAGTGGAAACATTTTCTACGACTTATTTTACATAGAAAAGGAAACATAGCAATGGATTTTTTAGGGTCAGTTCATTCTCTTTTCAAAAAGAACTTTGTGACTGACGTCAAAATGAAGCAAGGTCAATGAAGGCATCCAAAAACAGGCGTCATTTCCATGTAATCATTATACAGCTAATTTTTATAAATAAAAATACAAATTTCGATTTAAAAATAATCTGTTATAATCAGTGGTGGCTATAAAGTAAAAGCAGTATTTTCAATCCTTAAGAAATAAAATTTCACTAAATGGTATGCCATTTAATTGCATCGTTTGGAATTTTGTTCCGTATTGTCAGCTAAATTGTGTTGTTATTTTGTTACGTGCGCCAAACATGCATTCCATTTATTAAGCAGAAGGATCTTACTATGATTGCGTCAAAGAAAAGGCATTATTTCTGATTGTCGTTTGAACGATTTACAGGCGCAAATGGCAAAAAACGGGCAAAAAAGCTCTGTTATTATGATCGTCGTATTTTTAGGATATTGCATTTTTATTATTTTATCTGAAAGTGCCAACACACACACACACCCTAGTACTTATCACGGACAAAGCCATGCGGGTCTGATATATCTATCTATATATAGACAGAGAGACTAAGTCAAAATGTGTGTGTATGTTTCTAAAGATCTAAAATTTTAGATCAATTCACATGAAACTTGACATACATAAAATTTCCAACCCGGTAAAATTACTAGCTACTTTACAAATTTCTCAGATTACTCATTGCTCTTTTTTTTCAATCATATGCTCCATTTTTTACAAATTTATTTTTTTGAATTTACAATGCATTTTGCTTCCCTGTTCCTTCAAAGAGAACCTGCGAATCGGAGAGTTTTTTATAAGACCATAAAAACAGATTTACTAGATATATTTTAGCATGCAAAATTGACGACAGTGGGAACAAATAATACGCATTTTTCGTATATAAAATTAAAAATGATTACTGTAAATGCGTTAAAAAGAAATAGTAACTTCATTTAAATTTATTTAGATATAAAACTTATACTAAAAAACTAACATTTCTATTTCAGGAGAAAAAAAAGAGTCGAGGGAAAAAAATAATAATATCCTGAATATGACGTCACTTTTGGTGGGAAAGACATCATACATATTCGAATTAGGACCCGTATTACCTAGCAAAAAAAAAAAAAAAAAAACAATGGCGTCATTTTATTAAGCATTTTAGATTTTATTTTTATGAATGAAAATATAAACGTCCATTTAAGAATACAATTTTTTCTTAAGTTGAGACATCTTGCTTATCTGAAATTAACATTCATAATATATAAAGTAAACATGTTTAAAGTCATACGAAATAAAATCTTAGTAAACACTTCGCCATTTTGATGCATTTATTGCAATTTATATTCTGTATTGTCAGCGAGTACATTTTTCTGTTACACGCGCGAAAAAAAAAAAAAAAAAAAAATGATTATCGTTTATGGGTTCATGGACGCGAATGCAAATCTAGTCCATAGAAACGCACATATTTATATCTCCAAAATTTTTTAGGATATTACTTTTTTATTTATTTTTTACCCTTCCCAATCAAACACCTTGTGCTTAACATTTCAAACATCTGTCGCTTCTTCCACTTAGAAAATACAAAAAACCTGAGAAGTAAAGCAGGGTTTAGAAAATTAATATAATGTGCAATAATTGCTGTCTGTTTTAATATTCTTAATTTTATATACACCACGGATTTTTTTTTTTACGTCCAGTTTTGAAATTTTAAGAAATAAAAAGAGCCATTCCAGTTAAAATTTTAGAATACATTTACAAGGTGCTTAAACTCATTTGAATTTTCAAAGAATTTTGTACCATATTTCAGATTAGAAATTTTTGTTAAATATTTACCTTTAGATTAAAATCTGTCAGCAGTTGATCGGGAATTTGTAATATTTTTCTTTCATTAAACAAGGTAAAAGATTTTAGTAGAAATTGTAGCAAACTGTACGCGCCCTGCTTTTATTAAAATTTATTCACAGTACTTGATATTGTCATAAATTAGGCATTAATTAAAAATTAAAAAAAAAATATTCAAAAGCGTTTCACTTCCGACCGATTCTCCAAATACATTTTAGGATACACATTTTCTAAAACCTGATACATTGATTGCTAATTTAAGTAATCGTGAATTTAATGGTTTCTTAATCTCCTATGCAGTCAAATGTCTGAACCTATCGATTTTTTTTTTTTTTTTTTTTTTTTTTTTTTTTAACGCGCATACAGTAAATGCTGCACTTATTTCTTTCATTTTATTTTTTGTTATAGGAGGAGTGATACACCATGCGGTACGAATTTTGTAAATTTTATTTTTCGCTTAATATTTTCACAATCACTTGATCCACTGACTTAGTTAAAAAAAAAAAAAACAACCTCGCTAAAACTGGTGAATTAGAAAAAAAACAGCCGTCCATACACACCCCACTTGCGAAGTCGAGCTCACAAAAACCGTTTTACGTATTATTTGTACTGTTGTAATTATTCAGTGTAGAAGGAGTTGATCTAGTGATATCACCAAATCATTAAACAATGAAATGGAAACACACATACAGACAAAAACAAATTCGTTACAAATAACAAAGGACATAGTAAAAATTTATTCATTTAAGGTATTTTTACATATAAATTGTACGGATTCCCATATCACTTATTCATAATTGATCACTGATTGTGTTCTAGGTTCATATTTAAAAAGTAAAAATGAACCAGTACAAACTCACTCGTTCGTCTGTACTCCTTTCACAACTGTTTTTCTCGATAATTATGTAAAGTGCAAACTTGGCAGTGATATAATAGCTATTGATATTCATATTTTTTTCCTGTTTCTCATATGTTTCCTATCATATCTTTTCATATGTTTTTCAAGATGTCTGGCTTTTTTCATCGTTAGGGTTGTTTAGTTCAAACTCTTCAGTTTTTCAGTTTTCTTTAGATGTACACTCCAATTCAAAACAGTTTTCCCCTTTTATGTAACTTAGCAGCCAATAAATTAAGCTCTCTTATCAATGTTGGTAATATCCTGGTATTTCGACTTCTTTGTACAATACTACCCTTGTTTCCCTAAATTTCTTCATAACTATTCGTTGAACCTTAGTTCAACGTAGTCTTCAATTCACAGAGAAGGACACCAGGGTTGATCCTCAGTATATGCTGTTTTTTTTTCATACGCAGCTCATATTTCATTTTTGACCACTCTTTAAATCATTTTATACCTTAGAATTTGAACAAAATACATTATTAGAATATTTTTATGCATTATTATTTATACTGAAAAACTAAATCAATAAATACTAAAACATTGTAATAAATTCAACCATTTCTAAAGGTGGTAATAAAAGGTGTGGAATAATCTTTTAATATGTTATAAAAAAACATTCGGATCAATTCTTTGAAAAGAAATAAAATAGAAAGTTTTATTTCTTATTCAAAGAAAGAGAAACTACTGTTATAAAAGTATGTCACAGTTCTACTAAACTAATAGTTTTTAAAAAACAAAAATCAAAATTTTACAAAAACATCTTTACTATATCAAATATTAACCTTTCCAAAGATATTTAATAATAGTGTATTCTTTTTATCTGATCAGACATCTTAGCAGACATCAGGATTATTAATACATACAAATATTTGCATAGTAATTATTTTCTTTCATCCATGCTAGTTTTTGTTAGATAAATATTTGAGAGCCTAATACATTAACAGAATAATGTCGTCTTCTAAGAGATAAATCAAAACGAAGTAATTGAATATTCCTGTTTTATTTGGAGGAACATTCTTATATTATTAACTTTCTATCAGTAAAATTTTGCATTGTAAGGAATTTTTACATTATTTTTCGTATTCATTTTTTTTTTAAATCTTCTATATGGAATTTCAATGTCGATGTATAATTTTTTTTATAAGAAGTTACTTTGTAATCGATGTGTTTATGTCTTACACTGTTAAAAATGTGCAGCATTCTGGCAGGTCATTTGACCGTTTTTTTCGAAAACGGTTACACAACCGTAATTTTAACACTATTCTGATCATATTATTGGCCATTTTATGGTCAGAATATAGTTAAATTATGGTTATGGAACCGTTTTATCAAAAAACGGTCGAATGAACTGCCAGAATGCTGCAAAATTTTTAACAGTGTATGGTATGTATTGTTTAGAAAGCTAGGTAGGGATATGGGTATGGGATATGATATGGTATATGGTGCTGCAGTTCAATAGAGGGTATCAAACAAAGAAATCTATTAGAAGTAAATTTCCAACTGGGCGAAAACCAATTTTTGTTTACCAATTAGAATAATTGTGTTAAAATTAATCTAAAGAAATCTATATTTATTATTTATTAAATCTTATACATTAATACATTACATTAGGGGCATTCCACATCAAATTAGGCAGTAAAATACCAATATGTAACCCACCATCACAGATTTTAATGAAACTGCGTGTGTTTGTTCCTATTAATAAGATATGATCACCAGTAATTTTTTTTTATCCTTGGTGAAATAGTTTCTGAGAAAAAAATTTGTCAAAATTTTGAAAAACTGGCATCAGTTGGCATTCTTGACTGCTCGGTTTTCAAATGTAGCATGTCATATATATAATCATATTTCGATATCTACTCTACAAATCATCTTCAAATAATTTATGCATAACATTTAGGGTACGCAGTTTATGAAAAAATATATTGTTACACTTATAACATTTTAAGTGGTCTAAAAAAATGTTTAAACTTTGAAGTCGTAAATTTTTTATGAAAAATAATGCATTAAAAAAAAAAAAAGCATTATCAACAAAAGGCGGTATTTTTATTAAATTTATTTTTTATGGGAGATATATTTAAAGGTGTCCTTTACCTGATTCTGAAATAAAAATAGTGGGATTTTGGGTGTTTTTAGTAGTATTTTCTAATTCAAAATATTTTGAGGTGCATTTCAAATCAAATCAAGCAGAGTCATTATTTAAAAAAAATTTTTAATGACAGTTCTATATTCAAAGACTGCATTAAAAAAAAAGTCATTTCAATATAAAATCACTAAATAGGTTTCAAAAAATGTATATGCGACAAATAATGTTGGCAGATTATTATTTCTTGTTTTTTGTCATGTTTAAACTCTAAGAGTGTGTATCTTGTTGAGAGTGTTTTATCTTGTGAATTTTTTAAATGAAGAATTTTGTCAAAAATAATGTGTTAATCAAAATTTTATTATCAACCGAAGGTAGGGTGTTATTGCTTTTTACGTAAAAATATCTTTTAAATAGTTATAAAATAAAAATAGTGAAAATATGAGAAAAAAAATTATCAAAGTTTTGGAAAATTGCCACGAGTTGCCATTAATGATTGCTCAATTTTCAAAGGAGGTCTCATTTTATATATAAAATCACATTTCAATAACTAATAAAGAAATCTTCTTGAAATAATTTAATCAAGGTAAATAAAGTATGTAGATTATGAAACAAATATTGCTGTAATGTTAAAAAATATTTAAATGTGTCTAAAAAATTGTATAATCTTTGAAATCAAAAATATTTTACAAAAAATAATGAAATTATTAAAAAAGCTTTATCAATCAGAAGCGGAGTTCCTATGACTAATTTTTTTAATTTTAAGTTGTACATAATACTACATTATAACTGGATCTGAAATAAAAATAGTGGGATTTTGGTTGGTTTTAGTAGTATTTAAATCATATTTAAAATTATCAATATTTTCAGATGTAAAATCTATCCAATGTATTATCCCTGGAAATATTTTTATTTGTACCGTAATTTCGGATGTATAGCCTGCAGATCAAACAATTCAGTTTGGACCCAGAAATTTTATTCAGTATTTGAAGACCAATATTTACCGTGATCTAAAGGTTACATTTTATTTTAAAAAATTTCTGTGTCGAAACACGATTGTTTGATACGCGGGCTATACACCGGAAATTACGGTACATTTATTTTATTTTTCAAATTATCTTTTATGTTCGTTTCTTAAGGAAAAAAATAAACAATATTGTTTTTTAGTAAAACTTCTAGGGCGAAGAGCATTTATCCCTTCCCAAAAAAGAGAAAAATCACTATCTCCTCACCGCCCAATAGAAATTTTCAAAATGACACTCCTAATCTTTAAACTCATATTTGGCTGCTAATATTGAAAATTTAGCATTGAAATGCTAATATTGAAAAAAATACCAAATTTCACTGGTTTGAAGAAAATATTGACATATTGTGTTTTAAATATATGCAAAAAATGCATAATCCGAATTTATATCTTTCAAATAACTATATCTAAAAAATTATTTAAAACTTAATGAGTTGCACTTTTGTAACTTTATGCAGTTTCTAATGATATGTAATTTGATATATTTCATCACAATATTGCTGAAAGATGAATTTTCAACATATATTGTATGTATATACAGGGTGATTCATAAATATCGAAACAATAGGCTATCTCCTTAAATATTGCCCCTAGGCACATACTTCCAATTGCAAAGTTTCATAAAAAAAAGGTGCGAAATTTGATAAGTTTAAACTCAATGGGGGGTCTATATGAGAAAATACAAAAATTAAATTTTTATACGGCACCCGTAGAGTAAAATTCCCAATTACGAAAATTTTCCTTATCCATTCCAGAATTAAACACAAAAAAATTCATCTCGATACCTTCAAAATTCGCCGAGATATCAAAATCCAAAATTCGTGACTTACACGATTTACGCATGCCTCTGAGTGACGAGTTTTTGACTCATTTTGAATGCCAGATAGGGGTCATCCACAAATTGTACATTATTAAAAGTCGATATAAGACAGTGCCTCTCCTTTGGACATATAATAGACAGCGTATAGATTTTACGTTAAACCTGTTTCAAAAGTGTGCTGGTGGTCTGCACTAGAGGTCTGCACGTGTCGAAACATCTAGGATTAGTGCCGAACCGACCCATAGGCAAAAAAGTTCGGCCCTGCCTGGATAAAAGTTCAAATCGTAGCCCGGCCCGGCCTGACTGAATTTCTACATAATTTTGTACATCGATATGGTTAAAAGTTGCTTTGTATGGAGGAGTTCTGACCCAAAATACTTATTATAGCTTTTCTTTTTTCATGTTTATAATGATTATTTTTAAAGAGGAGCCAAAAGCTGCGATTATTTGTTTTATTAATGAATCTCTATTTATATGAAAATGATTCACTTCTCTTTTAATATCGTTAATCCATATTCCAAATGTTGGAGAGAATGAAAAATGCTATAAAGTAAAATCTTTTAAGATGGAATCACATAAGAAAGAAAAAAATCATTATAGACAAATTCCCTTCTTAGGAGCTGTAAATGTAGTCTATTTTTTCTCAGGTATTATTATATTCATTTTCCATGGATCAACAGATATTTCCGTTTAATTCCAGGGAATTAAATTAAATTCCCAGGATTCCGTCATAAGCAGATTTTTTCACTAGTTTTACTATATTTTAATTTTTTTGCCTTAAAATCTACTATTCTTTAAAAATATGAAATTTAAAGTTTTATTGTAAAATAATAGCCATTTAAAATTGCACGCATTTGTTGTAAAAGTTTTTGGGCTGAGTCAAATTTTAGTTATTTTTGCACAAATTAGGTCAGTCAAAGATAATGATTTTAATACGGGTTGTCTCGAGAACGGAACTGAAAATTTCGCCCAGGGGAGACCTAGGAATAAGGGGTAGCCAGTCCCGGTTCGGTATAACCAGTGGCAGAGACATTCTGCTCTCAAAGGTGGTAGACGGGAGGTGCTGGGTTCGAACCCAATTGCGCCCTTCGGCCAAATCGTTCGGGGTTTTCAGTGGAATTCTTCGAAGCTTAGATATCCTTGCATAAATACGGGCTAGGTTCCCTTAGAAAGACCCCCGCGGAAGGCACTAACCCCCCTCCCACCCCTTCGGTCCCATATCCCTGGTATAGATAATTGGCCGTCATAAATCACACCAACACCCGGGTCGGTATGAAAAAATACGTTAGACCCATCCTGGCCGAGTCTTCAGAAAAAAGTAGCCCATCCCGGGTGTGGCCCGGCCCAGAATACAGACTTCTTTAATGGCCTCGCTGTGACCATAAAAAGCCTGAATTTGTGAGGGCTAAAATTTTGAAAAACTCTTAACCCTCTGACTGTCTTGGAAAAAGGCAAAATTGTAATGTTGTTTTCTCTTCATTTTGTTTTAAATGCTAAAAAAGATGATTCTTTGAACATTTTATAAAATATATACTTAATAACGAATATGAATGCAATCCTTGGAAGTATTCATCAGTGTTCAATGTATTAAAAATACAACAAATCAATAGAATTATATTACGTTAAATATTGCTTGTATTGCAGTGAAACCTAGAGCTTAGTGAGCGTATTAACACGGGTTTGTCAGTGAGGGGATTAATCGGCATGTTAGAAAAAGCATTGTTTCAAATTACACATTTAGCATTTATTTATGGACATTTAAGCAGCACAAAAAGGAGGTGGAATAGATGAAAGTTAAACTGAATTGGAAGTTTAAGCTACATAAAGAAGTTACTTTTGCACGTGCAATTTTTTAAAATGTATTTAAATATTTTATTAGGAGCCAATCAGTGTTTAAAACTTTAAATGCGTTTTTCTGCATGAGGGTTTTTTTTTATTTTTCTTTTTACAATTTCTCGTCTTTTAATTATTATAAGTCAAGAATCGTAAATAAAAAAGGTGCAAAATTGTAACATGTCTTTTTTGATTATTTTACATTAATTTTGTTTCGGCAAATTTGAAAAATATTTTACTT
Organism: Maratus speciosus; assembly: GCA_963932465.1. NCBI lineage: Eukaryota > Metazoa > Arthropoda > Arachnida > Araneae > Salticidae > Maratus > Maratus speciosus. The sequence goes on from OZ010791.1 coordinate 296,126,951, forward strand.
TTGAAAATATGATTTTTTTTAAATAAGTTACATATTTTTTTAAATAAATATTTTTAATATTTTTAAAATTAATATTTAAAAAAATCCTGAAACAAAACTAAAATTATACTTTCCTCTTTAATTAAATAAAAAAAAATTGAAATACGATGAATAATGTTTCGAGTTAGAAAGATTTTTAATTAAATCCGCTTAAAAAAATACTAATTATTTAAATTTTTTAAAACCTTTATGAGAAATATTAGGATGTGATTTTGTTTGCAAATTATGTGGTTAACCATCACGAAAAAAAAAAATCAAAATTCTAACTCAACAAATATATTTTTTACATTTCCTAGAACTCTTAAAGTAACATTTCTTCTTGGATTGTACGCATTTCAATTTGTGTCTCATCCCTTAAAACCTGATGAATTATTTAGTATGGGTCTAGGGGCAATATTTAAGGAAATAGCCTATTGTTTCGATATTTATGAATCACCCTGTATATGTGTGTGTGTGTATATATCCCTGTTCTCAAACAAATTATTTAAAAATTATTCATTTATGTTTAATAAACCATATATATTGTTTATACACTTATAGAAAATACATATGGTAAATTTTATCATATTATGTCAATAATATCTGAAAGTAAAGAACTTATCTAATAGTATGTGACGAAAAATTTAGCATTTGGTGTAATGACAACAAAATTTTATAATTGTTTTACTTAATTTGGATGAATGAAAAAAGCGTACATGTTTATATTTTATGAAGTACAGGTGAAAATCTCACAAAGACATTCCTATCTCAACAACTACTGAGTATGTCACATTCACACTACAGCTGATTTTTTCTTTTTGATCTTTCGGGTTTGATTTCAGAGGATAATGAATTAATTAGTTTTGTTAGAAGTGTCATTGCAGTCAGCATATTAGGTTCACTATCTTTTTAATAATTTATTTTGATTGACTCGATGAACAGCAACATTTAAAGCGACCATTTCATGAATTTTCAATTAAAAGCTGATTTATAAATTCATTATGTTGTTTAGTTATTATTATCGTCTTAAGATAATTAGTTGGTATTAAGATTTTTAAATTGAGTTTATTTATTATTTGAACAGTTGAAAGTATTTTTCAATAAAAAAGGGCTGTTGATTTTAAATCGGCTGTTGAGCAGTGTAGTGTTGGTAAAGGAACTGGTACTATTTAATTTAATTTTTATTGCTGTAAATAATATTTGTTATTTTATTATTGTATGTATTGTATTTAAGCAATAGTAGCAATACACGATATCGTAGTCATTATAGTACATCTTAGCATAAAAAGCTTCAATATTTATCATTAAACATTCACACTTTATGAAAATTTTGCTAAAATTTCTCATATTTTCGCTATTTTTATTTTAGAACTATTGAAAAGATATTTCTAGGTACAATTAGAAAAGTAATAACAGCCTGCCTTCGGTTAATAATAAATTTTTGATTAACACATTATTTTTCATAAAATTCTTGATTTTAAAAATTCACAAAATTAAACACACACTTAAACACTTACTTAACACACACTTAACATGACAAACAACAATAAATAATAATCTGTCTACGTTATTTGTCACATATACATTATTTGAAACTTATTTAGTGATTTTATATTGAAATGACTTTTTTTTTTATAAAGTATTTAAATATAGATCCGTCATTAAAAACATTTTTTAAAAAAATTCAATATTTAGATTTTTTTTTATCTTAAAAAAATATTTTACTTACGATCAAGGTGATAACATCTTAAAATGAGCTATAAACATACCCAGTTTCATTGAAATTTGTGACAGTGAATTAAATGTCTTAGGCGAACTGACATTGAATGACTCTGCTTGATTTGATTTGAAATGCGCCTCAAAATATATTTAAATAGGAAATACTACTAAAAACACCCAAAATCCCAATATTTTTATTTCAGAATCAGGTAAAGGAACCTTTAAGTATATCCTCCACAAAAAATAAATTTAATAAAAATACCGCCTTTTGTTGATAATGCTTTTTTAGTTATGATTTTTTTATGAAAAATAATGCATTGACTTCAAAGTTTAAACATTTTTTTTTTTTTTTACACACTTAAAATGTTATAAGCGTAACAGTATTTTTTCCCCATAAACTGCATACCCTATATATTATGCATAAATTATTTGAAGATGATTTGTAGAGTAGATATAGAAATATGATCATATTTATGTCATGCTACATTTGAAAACCAAGCAGTCAAGAATGCCAACTGACGGCAGTTCTTCAAAATTTTGACAATTTTTTTCTCAGAAACTATTTGACACAGGAGTAAAAAAAATACTGGTGATCATATCTTATTAATAGGAACAAACACACGTAGTTTCATCAAAATCTGTGATGGTGGGTTACATGCCTGCCTGAACTGACATGGAATGACCCATTAGTTAGTTAACATTAATACATTAATATTTGTCATAAATAATATAAAAATTACTAACAATTCAAAGCGCAAAAACTAAATGGAAAACATACAATTTAGTAACCTAAGTGTGTTATCAATTCAAAAGATTAAAACAGATGGGAAAATATGCAGAAAATTTGTTTTTAAAAAAAAATAACTATACATCAGCTGAAGAAATGTTCAGTGCTCCTCTAAGTCTAATTGATGACCTTACTATTTTTCCTTATTTTATCTTGGAAGAATGTTTTTTTTAATTATTGAAGAATGGAGTCGATTATTATTATTCATTTATTGCTATTTGTCCTTCTTTATTTCCTTATTTTTCCTTCTTTATTATTTTTTTATTTGTCCTTACTATCTTTTAATAAGAAATGACATCTTCTATTTTATTTCTTTTCTAAGAATTGATCCGAAATTTTTTTATAACATATTAAATTATTATTTCTCACTTTTTATTACCACCTTTAGAAATGGTTCAATATTTTAGGATTTATTGATAATTGATACATTGATTTAAGTTCCATTTCTCATCTTTATCGCAGTAAAGTTGCGTCCAAAATGATTTTTATGTGACAGGAATAAAATAATTCTGTTCAAATTAGACTAATACGGACTTCAGGCTGTATTTGGAAGCCTGGAAAGAACGCGTTTAAAAGTTAAATCGACTATCATTTATGTGAAGCATATCATATATCAGTACCTCAATGATGTAAATATCTTAGCAAAATTTTCATCTGTCAATTTATTTTTATGAAAGTACTCAATTTAATTTTAAAACAGTACCTGATCCCTATATGTTATAGTTAGAAAAAAATCCTAATAATAATAATAATAATAATAATAATAATAATAATAATAATAATAATAAACATTCTTCCGAGATAAAATCTTACAGACAGTAGTGACAAATTTTGAAAAATGATTTTCTGGATCATTTTAATTTAAAATAACACATATAAAAATTCGAAGTTATATTGTGTTTTCTTTTTCTAAATAAAATGTAAGATTATTGTAATTTTATTTCTAAATATATTTTCATATGTTCTTCCTTATAAATACATTAAAATTTATCATGAAATATAAAAATTACTAACAAATGAAATTGCAAAAAACTAAATGGAAAACATAAATTTTAGTAACCTAAGTGCTTTATCAATTCAAAATATTAAAATAGATGAAAAAACATGCAGGAAATTTGTTTTTTGGAACAATTTAACTATATATCCGCTGAAGAGGTGTTCAGTGCTCCTCTAATTGTTGTCCTTACTATTTTTCCAAAAAAGAAAAATATATACAATATCACAAAATAAGAAAATTGCAGTCCGCACAATAAAATTTCTATTTAATGTTATATAATGCAATTTTCTTTTTTACATTCCAATAAAAAATATTCTTAGAAGTATTTTCAAGACATATTATATTCATAATAACGCAAAAGTAAAGCAATTAACAGACTTAAAATGTCAGATTGTCATTTTCGTGGCATGTCACACTGTGATGTATGCAAAGTAAAAGGCTTTCTGCTATCATGTACAAATATCTTTTTCTAGTTTTTTTAATATCTAATTAATGATTATACCTTATATAACACATATATGTGGAAGGTAGCAAGTTCTGTATTTCACAAATAATTTTCCATAATTAAAATATGATTCAATAGAGTCAAAACACTGTACTAAACACTAGTGTCATGAAGCTAAAATGATCATTTCAACGTCTAACCATTACTCTTCAATAATTCGCGAATCCATTGAAATTTTACTTAGAAGTGATAATGTTTGTAACGATGTCCTTTCCTATAATATTCCCCCAATTTGGTACAATATCCTAAATATTTCAAGACCTGCTGATAATATGAACTGATCTTTTCATTCTTCTGCAGAGAAATCGACTGAACTCAGCTTGCGCATGCGCACTATTTTTGTTTTTGTTTTTAAAATGTATTTCTATTCAATCAGTCATCTTTTTCCCTTTGAAAATGAACGTGTCTGCGTTTGAAAGATCTCAGGGTTGCATTAAATAATATTTTTATATGTTTGATTCGCCTTTTAAGTAGTTATAAGTATATTATAAAATTTATTTAAAATGTGATTGTCAGTGAAAATGAATGCCGTTGCCCTTGCCTGCTCATTTTAATTCTTTATGAAGTATAAAGGTGGCGGTGCAGAGTAATTCTTCTTGTTCTTGACATAGTTCAAGTCCGAAGTAGTAAAATCATTGCTATCAGCAAGATTATTTAGAAATTACTTTGAAAATAATGTGTTTAAAGGCTTTGTAAAAATTTAGTAGACTTTTATTATGTCATTTTCCTGGCTTCTGTAAATTACAAATAAAACAGAACATTACATTGAATTTAACGTACAATAGACGAAACATGTTCCTTTAATCAAAATTAAAATGTTAGATCTAAAGGGGGAAAAAAAAACAAGAATGTGAAAAATGTTTTAGAATGAAATTGTCATTATTCTGGCATACATATTCCAAGAAAATGACACATAATTATAATTACATAAAGATGAACTTAAGCTCTTCCAACTTTAACAATTTTGTATAAAAATTCCTTTTTTCAGCTGTTCAACCAACATGTAAAAAAAAAAACCAGAAGCTTTGAAACGATTTAAATTTTCAAAATCTCACATTTTGTGTCATTCACTCATATACATTGCTAACATTCTCAGCGTATCCATAGATATATCGCTACGTCAGTTCTGTAAGCATATCATCAAAATACAACTAGTGAACAACCATTTATACAGTAGAGAAGTAACGACTGGCGGAAGCTCAAGTGACGCTTATCTCGAAATATTTTCACCTCCATTTGCAATCATCCATCGATAATTTTGAAATGAAACGGAAGACAATCTGCGGGATACTAAATCCGCTTTTCGCAAATCCAAATGCAGATACTGCAGAACTCAGATATTGTTCGAACGGATTTCTATGACGTTTCTGTTAAATTTTAATTCACATTTGTTCCGTATTTATTAATTCAAACGTGAAAAGATACCCACAGTTACATTAAATAAATATTTAAAAAATCTTTTTAAAAAATGAATAAAATGTAATATAAACACGCTTTTACAAGAATTCACAGTCAAAATTAACACATGAAGTTGCAAAACATATCCGTTACAAACTGGGTTTGCACGGTTTAATCTAAAAATAACAGCCACAGAATAATATATTCATGCAACTGCAATTAATTATTAAATATTTATTGATTATTAAGTTATTAATCAAAATATTCTTCATATGATTTTCGAGATTTCAATGTTTCACTGTGTAGAGGAGCAGTTTATTCTTTCAACATAAGGCTGAATAATAGCTGTTACTAATATTGTGTAAATTAGAAATTATTTCAATTTTCTACAATTGACTGCAACTATTAGAATATTTTAAAATGGAATTATATTACTTATATAATATCCTACAATGTTTATTTTATCAACAGATATGAATCTGTAAGCAATAGGAAATTATATAAAAAAAAAAAAAAAAAAACACAAGGTTTAAACCAAATAAACCGTTTTTCTTAAACTCGTTTTTTTGCAAACCCTGGTTACAAATGTGCAAATTCGATTAATAATACAATTTGGCACGTACCAAATTCAGGTATGGGACAGTCATAGCTTTTTTTTATGCTTGGTAAAATGGGAATTTATTTTTAAAAAGCTTTGTTCAGTTTTTTTTTTTTTCTTTTTTTTAATATGGCAAATGAAATAAATGCATTATTTAAATTATCTATTTACGATTTCCAAAGTGTTTTCTCAACGTATAATTATTATTTAAATAATATTAATCTATTAATTGATAATTAAGTTCTATAATGTTAAAGTACTGTATTGTCATTGGTGACGCACAACTGTACATAATTTTTAGAATTCTAGTACATCAGGAAGTGGTTGAAAAGTATAATGGATTTCCAGTCATACATGAATGAACCATGTTAAATTAAAAATAAAAGCGTGTAAAAACATTTTCAAACGGAATCCCCACGTTTATTTTTTTAATTATCTATTTATGTTTCCTTAATTAGTTAAAAAAATTGCATGTATAGAGGAAGGTTCACTTAAAATAGCGTTGATAACATTATTGAAATCGCATAAAACGATATTTTATAAATGGAGTACAATAATTAAAAGGAAACACAATTTTTAAGTTTAAAGACGTGCATGTTTCATTCATTCTACAGATTAATATAAAAAATGACGGTATTTTTCCATTATACGGACATCCTGCCAAAATGTATGCTAATGCGTCAATTACTTCAACCCTGAACGTGAAAAGGATTTTTATTGTAAACCATGCGAAACATTGTGATTTGCTATTTATGAAACATGAATCACGTGAATGATTATATTACTTAACCTTAACCTCGGAAAACATTTTAATTTACTATTATTTGAATTAAAAATGCATTTTTCTATAAAGTTATAATTTGTTTTACTATTACATTTGTTATTTAATAAAATAGTTCGTAAAAGTCTGTAATTTTCAAACGTTATATATTTAAAATGCTCACTATACTATCGACAATTATTTTTCTTTTATTTTTCAAATATTTCAATTCACCCGATTTTCATTTTGCGCCAACAATTACGCTTGGCGACAATGATGTCCGTATAACGGAAAAGTACCAAAATGACTAACCAATCTTTAGATTTTTCTATTGTCATTGCTACGGTTCACTAATGTCTAATGTTCTCATGTCTGAATAGTGAAACAATGGCATCATATACGCAAGTTCCCTCTGCGTTATCTAGGCAAAATTATTTTACTTATAATAGTTTCTGAAGCAAATAAAAGGATTGAACCATAAGTTATTTATACACTTATTATACCTAAAGAATACATAATGAAATGAAGGTTTTAAAATATTAAAATCTTTTTCTAAGTAAAAAATTTAATTAATTTTCCCATAAATATTTTTAACTGTTAATGGATAGTTCTGAATCTGCCCATTTAAAATTTGTTTCTCAGATAAGCAAATAATTATTTCAGATATTAAATTTAAGATATTAAATTTAAGCCCTGGGCACCTGGCACTAATCATAAGCAATTTAAATTATGGGACAACCAATTAAAGTGAAGTTTCCTCGCCATTTGACACATTCGCCTATTTCTGGAAAATATTCTAAGCTCTGATCAAAAAGCTGGGGCCCGCGCGAAAATGACAGACTTTGTTTCCCATTGTTTTTGTTGCATCTGTAAGTCCTATTAAGTGGATTTTCCACATTTGATTCACATCTGGACTTCTTTTGCTTAGTGTATTTTTATTGTTTTTTACTTGTTCACCAATGTATAATACTGCATTATGAGGTTTTTTTTTTTTTTTCTTCCCTTCAAAATCTGTAATGTACATAAGTTTGTATAATGATAAGTCCAGCCCGCCTGGGATATAACTGAGCTGCCACTTGTAACATTTCTGTATAATTTTGCAAGTTTTAATATATAGGGGTCTTTTTCAACGAAGGTATTTCCGGGCCCTGCCTCCAGCAACGGCCAGTTATCATGGTAGTTATTCTGCTGGGCGGGGCTTGTTGAGCTAAAACCATATTGGTAGGCCTCCCCGCCTGGCCTAAAACTGAAACTGTTTTGAGTCATGTCTGCAAACCTTATGACCATATAAGTCTTTAAATAATAATGGTTTTCGGGAACTGCCTAACGTCGATCGAACTCTTCATGTACTGACTAATTAAAGAATAAAAGAAGTTTGTTCAATAAGACTAGTCCGGAGTCAGTTATTTGGTATCTACCTGCAATAAACCCCATTATACAATAAACTCCCATATTTGAGAGAAAAAGCAACCGTAAATCTCCTGCGATTTTGACAAAATGACATATATAAAGAAATGATTCGAAAAGAAATATGTGATGCTTTTATTTAAATATTTATGAGTTATTTCATAAAAAAATAAAATAAATAAATAAAAATAAAATCTAAGGAAATCATTGACATGGTGATTTAATTAAAAGTACATCTCGTTATTTTGTAATGCATTTCTTTTATTTATCACACCCCATTTACAAACAACTTTCTTTACAAGAAATCGTGCTTTGCAAAATAGTCCGTGACAAATTCCAAAACAATTCACGGCATCTCCTCTTTTCATGCAAGTCCACACGATTTTTCTTTTTCTTTCTACTCTAAAATCAAGAACGCAAAAACAAAAAGAACAACGTTTTCTAAGCCAAAACTTTAGATACCTAGTATAACGAATGTTTCGCAGGAAGAATCACGTTTAAAAATATATGTTTTGCTGTTGTTTCGCATCTTTATCACACAAACAAAGAACGTGAGAAGGAAGTAAAATTTACATCGATTGTCGTAAGCGCATTTTATTATTTTCTTTTCTTTTACGGTTTTTACCCACTTTATACGTTCTCCCGCATCTTCTACGAAACAATTCAAGCTCAGTATTTTCCTTTCTGTTTTTTAACACGCTGTTTATTCAAGTAGAAAATTTATTAAATCTTAAAAGATTAGACAAATATAATTTTTTGGAAGTAATTCTTCCGCTTTTTTGTGATGAAATTATTGTTCCATAGCTAAAAATGATTTAAATTTAAACAGACGACCTAAGAATATTTAATATCGAAGAGAAACCAGTGGAATTTAAAGATGTTTTTTAATTTTTGCAAGAAAAAAAATATATGTTTACTTAGTGAGGCGAAAAACAATTTTGCTCTTTCATATGCTTTTGATATAATTTTTGGAAAACACGAAAATATCCTAATCAAACAATAACACCAACAAAAAAAGTTTCAAATTGCTTAATCAGCAATAATGATAAAAATTTGTATCTTCTTTTATTCACGTTTTTTAAAAGTTTTCGATGCAGTCAGATATTCCAGTATTAATGTTTAGGAATTGTAAGAATACGAAATTTTATTTATTTTTTATAAATTGAATCATTTGATAATTAATTAAACTTTAAAACAATCACAATTGAGAATAAGCAAGTAAAAATAATTTCATTCTAATTTTTACAGATATTTAACGCAATATCAAAAATGAAATTTGCAAAGCAGTATTGCATTTCTGTTCGAAAACGGGTATTGAGAGGGTGTGTTTCTCAGTTAAAAACTTTGTTTTATTTTTATTTATTTATTTATTTATTTATTTTTGGAAAAAGAAAGAAATCTATACATTTATGAAACAAAAACGACAACAAAAACAACAAATAAAATAAAATTCAGAATGATAAACATAACTCCATTTAAGAGGCTATTTCACTCACGAAAAAACACCCGCTCGCTAATGTGAATCCCATAAGAATATATTTTTTAATATATCGCTTGAATTTTAGTATTTTTAATTTCTTTTAATTCGAAAGCTGATGTTGATCTCTACAATGACCGTTCTTTATTTTTCGATTTTGTTTGCAGGTTTTTTTTTTTTTCCTTTTATTAGGATACTTTCATTTTCGGAACCGGATTTGAAAGTGAAAGTATCCTAATAAAAAAAACCTACAAACAAAATCGAAAACTAGAAAACGGCCTTTATAGAGATCGTCCTCGTATGATTTTCCATAGGATTAACATTAGCAAATGGGTGTTTTCGTGTGATTGAATTTTCTCTATAAAATCAGAGTAAAGCTGTTTACAGGAAAGTTCCTTGTTTATGAATTTTCTATATTTCTAATTTAGTTGAAATTTCTTAACGGCTAATATATATATTTATTTAAATACTAAGTTTGAAAATATCAATACAAACTCCAACAAGGTTTTTCTTTTATTTTGTTTCCCATGCTACACTTTAATTACTATATCATTAACCCTCTCCCTGCGCAAAAGTTGATAAAAATTGCGCAACCCACGATTTCCGCTATCTTTTTTATGATCTAATTCTAAATCAAAAAAGAACATTTTTACAAAAACATTTTTCATATTTTAACTCTAAAATGTATGCAGATTTGAAATATGTAATAAAATAAATGCGGAATTTCTAAACCTATTTTGATTTTTTTTTAATTACACAACATTTTTTTTTTTATTACATTGGTTTAAAAACAGAGTGTAGTGTGAGTCGAAACGTATTCGAGGATTTTCTATACATTGAATAAATAATTTAAAAGACGTAGAGATATTGTGATTCAAACTATTAAAAAAGTGATATAGCAATTATTTGTCAACAAACTTGACAACTAACAGCCAAAATAGGAAAGAAAAATATTTAGGGTTTTCTTTTTACCATGTGGATTTTAATGAAGGAGAACAAAAAACACTTTCATCTGTTTTGTTTATCACGTTTTCACTTATTTAAAAGAAACAGCATTTAAATTCGAAATATGCATGCCCGTTCCGTTTGGAATTTTACAGCGTATCATGTAGAGCAAAAAGTATTGAAATGCATAAATTAGTACTCAAATTAGGTTTAAATAAAAGACATTTCTCTTTCAGATTTATTGATTTTTTCTTCATATATAAACGTTATCAGTTAATCGCTTAATATTGAGAAGATTAACCATTTCAATATTTTCTTTCTGTTCTTTTTCCTTTTTTTCCTGTGCACTAAAAATACACTTACAATTATATATATATATATATATATATATAACCATTAATTAAACATAACCTACCACCATCAAATATTATGAATTAAAGCTGTAAGTATATAAAAAAAATTAATTTATTATAAGAATTATTATGGAAGATAAAGAAAAAAGTGGACATCGACAAAAAATGGAAAAGCTTATATATTGAATTACGTTGTCAAGGGCACAGAATTCAATGATATAAGCAAAATGGTGTTTTCTGTGAGAAAAATAAGCTAAAGCTAAAAATTATTTTCCCCTGTGCCCAAACAACCATTAAAATCAAGTGAATTGATTAAAAATGAAAACAGAATAGAAACAAATAATATGAAATGGAAGAAACAATAAAACCTATTTAAATATTTATAGGATATAAAATATAAATAATAAACACCATACCGGTTAATATTTCAGTATTTTACAAATATCCACGCGCACATGTCTACCACAATATCATAAAGATTAAGGTGAATAAAACAGTTAAGAAATCACAGTAATTGATACCAAAGGATGCAGTTAATACATTTTGAAATAAATTTTAAAATACCTTGTTAAATACATTTAATATAATATAAAATAAATAGATAGTAATTACATTATTTAAAATGTACTATTAAATTAATTAATAACTATTTAACAATATCGTCAAAATCTAGCTAAAAATACCCCCTGCTGTAGTAAATTATAACTGAAATGGAGATAGAAAAATTAAAATTTAGAGCTATCTTTAAAAGACAAATTTTGGTGCTGCCATCTAGTATTACTTTTATTATTCATCTGTCACAAGATAAATATTTGTAAGCATTTGAATGTAAATAATTTTTTTAAACAGCAAGACTAATCATATCCTTATATATAGATAATTATAAACCTAATATAAACCACACAATGTATTAAAAAAAAACTATTGTTAATAAAATTTAAAAGCATACAAAATATTCTATTAGCAAACTTATTTAAACTAAACTAAGAATTTAAATAATTCTAGAACATTGATAATATATAGCATATAGCTATATGCTATAAAACAAAATAAATTCAGTAATAATTAATATAAATAATTATTAAAAATAATATAAAAATTATTTTTTTAAATCAATGATATATAAGATAATTATAAAATGAACAGGAAATAAAAAACATATGGAAGTATATAGAAGGTTAAATGATACTTAAATTCCCATTACTTAAAAAGCACAAATATAGAGTGTGGATTATTTTCATACATCCATAAAAATCCAAAAAGTATGAATGTGGGACATTCAAAAACATTAAACTGATAATAAATTGAAAATAGATAAATATAAAAAAAATAGAGGAATAATAATAAAAATAATTACCCAATTTTAATACATGCAGTATAACTATATTTATATTAAACATACTTATATGTATATTAATCACTATAAAAATGGCATACTATTAGTAATTAATATGATATTGTCCTTAGTAAATTAAAATTTAATAACAAATGATTGTAAATAAGATTAATCAATAATTAATAATTAAGCAAATTATAATATTAATGAAATTCTCCAATTACATATAAAATATCAAATCAACATCCATATAAAATACGTATCAAAAATATAGTAATAATACAAAAGACCCCTTTTTTTATAATTAACCATTGCGTATTATCCAGACAACACCACCCTCCTCCGTACTCTAACATCTACCCACCCAACCAACCTATAATAATTTTTATATTATTTTACAATTTTTTTATTTTTTATAGATATTTATTTATTTTATATATATATATATATTTTTGTAATTTTGTTTACGCATGTGTTAATTTGTTTTAAAAGATCATGTAAGAAACGTACTAATTGTATATTAATGTATATATGAATTTTTTTGGAAAACCATGATTTAATGCATCATAAATTAGTTTTTTAATATTATTGTTAATTAGAGGAGAAGAACATAAACATTTTATTCTATATAAATGATTAAATATTATATTTCGAAATACAGAATGATGTAGACAAGATTTAAAATTTGTAAATGTATTAACTTTGAATTTACATTCTTTACGTTTGTCATATAAATCTGTGATTGTTTTGTTGTCTTTTATTGTAATGTTAAGATCTAAGAAGTTAATTGTATTGTTAGATAAAAGGTTTTCCTTTAATTCCAAATTAGTGGGATAATCAACTGGAAATCGAGTAATTGCAGATTGATCAGTATCAATTAAAATTATGTCATCAATATAACGATATAAATGTAGATTATTATTAGTAAAATTACGTTCATAATGATATAAGTATAAGTCTGAGAGTAAACTGGAAGTACAACCGCCTTGTGGTATACCGACATGCTGTAAATATAAAGTGTTATCTTGCAATATATAATTATTATAGATAATGAAGTTAGTTAAAGATTTAAAATATGCAATATCTATATTAGATGGTAATTCCAGTTTTTTATAATACTTTTTAAATAATGCATTTATAATTTTATGTAAATCAAATATGTCTATATTATTAAAAAGATCTTTGAAGTCATATGTCGTTATATTATAAACACAATGAAGATTTTTTAAAATATTGACAAGTTGATAGCTATTTTTTATACAATGTGTATTATCATTGTTTGTAGTAAGTACATATAATCGATTAAGATTTTTTAAGAGAAGTTTATTGGCTTTATTATTATATGTATTGCAACCAATAGTTACAGTCCTAAATTTAATTGGAGTTTTATGAAATTTGGGAATAAGAACTAAATATGAATAATTAAAGTTAGTAGATAAAATATTTAATAGTTTATAATAACTTCGAATTTTACGATTATTTACAATTACATTTTTATTAGTTTTTTGAAATGACTTATTAGAAGAAATACAATTTGTAAGAAGTTGGTGATAATATGATTTACATATAATAGCATAATTGTTAGGAGATTTGTCTACATATGTAATAACGTAGTTTTTTTGTAATTTAGTAATTTGTTGGAAAAAATGCTTTGTATTAATAGAAACCAAATCAGCAATATTATTTTTTAAAGCCATAGTTAATTTTTCAATTACTAATATGTTCCATTGATTAAAATATTCAATAGGCTTATTATAAGAGATAGAAATTTTATAAATAAAAATATCAATATCATATATAAACTGTTTGATAATAGATTTAACATTAAATTTAGATGGAAGTCTATATTTAGTACCATAACCCATTAGTTGTTTCAATTTAAAATCATTAACAATATCAAGATTTCCAGTGATTATATGTCCATGATCATTGTTTATGTATTTTTTTAGAGTGGGGTCATTGCAGTTACACGGAAAATTACTTGCAGCAGATGTATTTTTTGAAAATGTATTGTAGTTAAAAATCTTTCTACCAATTGTATTCGGATATTTAAAGGTTTTTGATATATGAAGATTATTGATAGAAAAAAAACAATTTTTATCATTAATTATAGAATTGATATTAATTTTATTAAATATGTGATTTGAAAAAGTAATTATCATTTGAGTATTCATGTTCTGAATTTTATGCTTTTTTTGTAAATTAATATTTAAATGATTAACCCTAGTCATAATTAGGTCAAAATAAATATCAGAGAAATGTTTAGAGAAAGATTTACTTAGAAATACATTTAAATGTTGTACAAACTGTTTCTTGTTAATAGCAAAGATGTTTTTACGAATTAACAACCAGTTATAATTCTCTAAATAATTTCTTTGAAGATCATTAATTTGTTTAGTGATAATTTTTTTGGAAACTACAACTGATGATGAACCCTTTCCGCGTTTATTACGTGTTGTTTTACCATTTAAATTATGATTAAGAGTAGGATAAATTGGAGAATAATCAATATTGTTATTTATAGATGTGAAGACTTTGACAGGTCTGTTAAATACTTCACTGTTAATTCCATAAGGATAAATTGTGTTATAATATTTCATATATGATGATTCCATATAAAGACGTTCTGATTTATTTTTTAGAATTTGAAGGATTTCAATTGTCGTATTTTTAAATTGATGTTTATGAAAATGTTGAATTTCAGCTGTAGATTGTATATTTTTTGCTTTGTTATTATTAGAGTCTGAACGATGATGATTGATACGTTTATGAATTGGACCTGATGTTTCACCAATATATTTCATATTACATAAGTTGCACTTTATACTATAAATAACATTAAATGCTTTACAAAAACTTGAATAATTAGGATCTGAGACAATTTGTGTCTGAGAAGCGTATGGACATGTCTTGCACCGAGCATCATAACACTTACGAAAAAAATAAAGGACGAGGGGGAGAGTATAAATGGTCGCTGGATGACGATCCAGGAACTACCCAATTATTGTTCCTGTACCGGGCACTACACTGCATAGATGCTAAGTGTATCTTGCCAGGATCGAGATGTTTACTAAGAACTGCCATATAAAAATTATGTTTGGAAAATGCAATAATTGCCATAAAAATAAGAAAATTTAATAATAATAAAAAAAATTAATAATTTAATTAAATTAGCCTTGATTAAATAATAAATCTTGAGCATAAAAAAATATATATACAATATTTACAATAATAGAAGCAGAGCGCAGAAACAATCTTCAAATTTTCCATAACCAGATAATGATAACCCAAATTTCGTAGACTAATAATAGCAAGAAACCACTTGACTTTTTGATAACAAATAAGTCAAAAAAGATCCGCATCTAACATCCAAATCCTAGAACAACTATAACCATGCAAAGACAACCAAAACGCTTTCCCAATTAACTTCTCAGATCAAAGTAATATGAATTTAAACTTCTAAAGCAAATTAACATTAAATCTATGAATAGAAATAATTATTGCATCCATATTGATGTATATATATAAAATGATTATCTCTTCAGAATTATGTAAAGCTATAGCAAAAATAGAAAATATATAGGACAATATCATACACTAACAACAAGAAAATTCAGATAAAATCATAACTAGAAAATTAAAAAACATTAAATAAATATTTGCAATGATAGGAATGAAAAAATTAATATATATATATATATATATATAATTTGTACGAATGAAAGTGTAATATTTTTGTATTTTTTGTTCAATTAATTAGAACAGAAGTTATAGTCATCATTCTGAATTTTATTTGGCGTTCTATGGGTATCGTGAGTAATATTTCTTATTTTATAGAACATGGGATTAGTTTATCTAACAGTGCGCAACTAAATATTGTCTAATTAATTTAAAGTATGTTTAAAAAGTGATATCATGGCAAAGAACGGGTTGTATAATTTTTTTTGCGTGTTAAAATTCGTAATATTCATGGTAATCCTGTGCAATGACGGGTTGGTCTTCTCGTAATATACAAAAGAAATTTCAATATTAAAACAAACATATTTTAACTAAAAGTTTATTTTAAAATGAAAAGCTGTTGACATTTCATGAAAATCTATCCAGTGTTTCTTTTTTTTTTTTAATCACGCCCACCGACTTCAAAATATCCATTTTTAATAAAATGGTATTAAATATTAACGTCACCTGTCACGTATACAGCGATTTCTGATGTTCTGTTTACCACAACAGTTCGTATTTCAAAAAAATTTGAATGTTGTTTACTTTAAAATGTTAAAAATTAATTCAGTTTTAATATTAATAAAAATAAGATAAACTTTTTGGCCGTTTTAAAGGTCCCTATCCATTGCTTTAAACATTCTGTATTTAAAAGTAACCAATTCTGTGACAGAACTTTCTAATGCAAACTGTTCTAAAAGGAATTAAAAATGCGAATACAATGGCAATCATGTATGTGAAACATGCTATGTTATAATGTGTATAAGAAAATGTGCTAGTGTGCTAACTTAAATTATAATAAAAGAAACTTGATAATTAAGAAATTACAGCGTAAAGACTAAAAAGACTAAAAAAAAAAATTGTTGTTTCTTTTAAAAATATAGCTTTTGTTAATACATTTCAATTGATCTTTATATTTAACTATAAGTAACATTTGATGTTGTATTTCTATAAATTGAATAATGATTAATTGTTAAAACAAATGAATGATATTGTGTCGTTTATTCACAAAAATATAATTTCGATTATGAAAGTCAACGTAATTCATGAGGTATCAACAGTTTTTAAATCTTTAGTAAATTGTAGTTCATGTTCCTGTTATTTTTAATCTGAATGTGTTTACTTTTCTTAATAAAATTTCTCACACCATAAAAATAATTAAGTTTTAGTACAAAAATATTTATTACTAATAAATATAAATTTAATACAATTATTTGCATTTCTATATGTTTGTATTTACGATTATTTCAACTACATACAAAATATATGCCACTTCAGACCTGAAATAGTTTATTTTTATAAAATTTAAGTTTACAATACATTGTCGAATAACATGAAATATATAAGATAAAATATAGAAATGCAAGATAACGTTATTTTTTCCCATTATTCCTATATAACATTAAATACATTTAACATTTCTATTGGTGAAGTTACAAAATAAATCAACTATTTCCACGCTTCGTGTTTCGAATAGAACAGGACATATATAGACGGTGAAATGAACCATTTAATTGTTATCTCGTTCAACCTAATATTAAGTGATGTCGTACTGACACGAACTCACGCCTCAAACAGGGTATAGTGCCTCTAGGCTCAGTGAAGCTTAAATTAATTGCCGTAAATCATATGTTATTTGCGCTCTGATGGGGGAACGGGTGTGCATTGGTGTGGTGCTTTAGGAACGGCTTGGTCAACTGACAATTAGCACCTTCAAAAGTAGATCTGCTGAAAGGTACGTATTAATAAATGGTGCGTGTCTTCGATATATCGGAGGTTTTAATAAAGACGATAGATTTGGAAAATCTAGGGAAACGTTTAATAATTGCAGGTGGTATAATATATTGATACATTTATTTTATAAATAAACAGGAATATTGCTTTATTACGAGTTACATGAATCGGATGTATCCGATGGATTATTACACAATTGGAGATTTTATAATTTTAATTCTAGAAGAGAGAATATTTGCTACTAATAGAAAGGACATAAACATTCAGATTCGGATAAAAAAAAAAGTCAACTATTTTAAATGCACATTGGGTAAAAAAATAAAAGAAATGGTCGCTATTTTAAGCAGAGCTAATACAGATCTAGGCAAATAACTCTGGTGTAGGTAACCCGAGTCAAGTCTATTTATTCAGCGGAAAAAAAAAAAAAAAAAAAAAAAAAAAAAAACAGAGTGGTGTCTCACCACTAAACGTTAATAGACATTCAGATTCGAACTAAAGACCTTCTTAAAACACCATCAAAAACTTTTAAATGCGCTAGGCCTTTCAAAAGATCTGAGTCTTTCTTCGTCAGGCGCAAAGAAGACATGCTTCTACGATGAAAGCATCAGCAATACTGAGGCTGCGTCTTGTTGCTGCTTTCACTGTAGAAGCACGTCTTCTTTGCGCCTGACGAAGAAAGACTCAGATCTTTGGACAGGCCTAGCGCATTTAAAAGTTTTTGATGGTGTTTTAAGATGATCTTTAGTTCTTATTCATTCACACCAGATTCAACTTATTTTCTTTTATTCAGATTCAATTTATCGAATTAAAAATGTCATCTATTTTAAATCTACACTGTGCAATTAAAAAGAGAGAGAGAGAGAGAGATGGTCGCCAGTTTAATCATAGCTAATGTACGTCTACGCTGTAAAAAAAAAATTGTAAAGTTACTAAAATTTTTCTAGGAAACTGAGATTCCAGGAACTTTTTATGTAACGGCAACAAGAAAAATTCCTGTAACAGATGGTGCTACAGAAATTTTTGCTGTTGCCGTTACATAAAAAGTTCCTGGAATCCCAGTTCCCTAGAAAAATTTTAGTAATTTTACGGATTTTTTTTTTACAGTGTAGACAAATAAAGAAATAATTCTGTGTAGGAAATCAGAGTCAAATCTATTTATTCAGCCGAGAAAACAGAGTAGTGTCACATCTCTAAACGAACATAGATTTTAACTCATAAGTTTAAAGTAATAAAGGTTTTTAAGTAAACTCTTTAAGGAGTTAATTTTTTTTTTAGTTGAAATAGGATGAAGACATTACTGAAAAGCCTGTATGTGCAATAAAATTCAATTAGCACGTCCGTACGAACTCTCAGCAACATTCGAATTTATGGAGCATATGGCTCAGTGTTTGGTAATGTATGTTAAGCAATTTATTGTAGTTCTTGTAAAGTTATCACATTTAACGGATAGTAATGTAAGTCTGTCAAAAATATCGTTACTGTTGTTACAGTTATGGCTGAAATTACAGATTTGATTTGAAGTTAAGTATCGTGTATTTTTATGAAAAATTAGATTCGGACCCTGGTTTCCTATACAAAACATTTTTGTGTAAACATTGATTGTTGTTACACATATACTATACCTCTTTAAATTCCTAATCGCTTATGCATTTTACCCTATATGTATTTTGTTCTTTTTATGGTATTCTTAATAAATTAATAAATTAGCTAAATTTAACATGGGCTAAGATGGATGTCATCCAACATTTTATGCTATATTAATGAAATTGAAGCATACCTTTATATTATTCTTTAACTAAAGACAGTAATTACCGCTGTTTTCTGTACCCTCTTAAAATCTCATAAATGTTCACTAATTGTCAGCCTCATTAAAGTTTATTTTCTCTTATTAGAGAATTTTCTTCTTCTCCTCCGCAAATCATCTTTATTCTTTTATATCTTGTATTGCTCTTTATCTTTCTATTAATTGTGGACTTATATGATTATGAGTCTTTTAATTTATATTCATTTATTGTATCTATTGATGTAATCGATAAAATAGATGTGTAATCCCTTTTCAATTTTCATGATAATTTCAAACATATTGTTGGAGTTTATACAGAATTTTTTTTACAAAATATTTATCGTAAAGAATATTTTCATTGATTCTTATTTGATAAGGTAAATGTGCTGAAATGTTCTGAACCATTAAGAACTGGAAGTGTACAAGAGACCCAATCAAAATTGGGTAATAATATGTTATGATTTTAGTTTTTGTTTCAATCTAAATATCACTAACAGTGACAAATATTCCGAAAATAAAACCAATTTAAAAGAAAATTTTCATAATAATAGATTATTAATAAAAAGAATTGGTAATGAAAATATCAATGATGTAACTTTTAATTAATTTAAAATAGGAAAAATGCATATTTCAAATTTCCAATTTAATAGATAAACAATCTTACCTCTTGCTCGTCCAATTTCTCGCTTTTCTTACAGGTACTCCATTGTAAAATACACGGCGATGAGTTGCTATGATAATAAATGTGTGATAGTACACATTGACGCAAAAGAAATTTTACGAAAAGACTTAGAAACGCAAACTAATTATTCCATTCAAATTACAATTTCATCCTCTCTATAGTGTAATAAAAGACAGTTGTTAGTTAATCCATGAATATGTAATGCAAACAAGAACAAAATTATAAAATAACCTCCTCTTGTGATTACAAAAATTATTCTTAATCTTTAGAAACTCCCCCAAAACCGCTATAATTTCTATATTTATCGGCGATTTTAGAAAAACAATGTTTATTTTGCTGCGACCAACGTTCCGAAACGTTTCCGAGTATATTTTACAGAGTATTCATCAGTTTTCTGAAACCCGGATATCGGTTTTAGGATGCTATCAAATTTCAAGTAAATATTTTCATGCTCAACAAACACGTTTTACGAACCAACCTGATAAGTTAATATCATTAAAATCACCATTAAAATTAATATTATTTTGTTAATGTAACATATATAATTTCATTTTCGCAGAGGAAAATGTTTAATCGAATTGGGATAGTATCTTAAAAACTGATTTTCTGGTTTGTGAAACTTATTAATGCGCTATAAAAGCTACTGGGAAATATTTCTGAAAACCTTGGCAACAAACGATATTTTGTTTTTATAAAAACTTCTTTAAATTTAAAAAATGTATTGTATTTTATGTTTTCAAAAAAAAAAAAAAAAAAAAAAAAAAACCTTTCCGAAATCGTGGGTAGATTGGGACAGGTTATTGTATATTTTCGTTTGTGGTCATATTCTATTTTCGTAGATTAACAACGCTTATTCGTGAATAAATATACATATATATATATACATATATTTACAGTGTAACCAAACACGGGCTTCAGGTAATAATTTTAACTAAAATGAAGGTATTGTAGTGAAAAATAGAAGGGACTTACCTTACTTTGTTGAAACGTATTAACACGAAGACACGTGTACTGAAAATGTCTACTATCTGCACACAAACAACTTAAATTCGGCGTTCCAGTTCTTGGAGTGTAGTTGTACATATTTTCCCACTACTTGTGAGGCTTTTATCAGTTTTCAAACAAAGCACGGTAATTTGATATATATTGTTTTCATGCGTTCGCTTTTCTCAAACTCAGTAATGGAAACAGTAATGGAGTTCGTAAACCTTGATGTAACACCCTGTATTTTCGATAAAATAAGTTAATTACGAAAACCAGTTCCAATGCAGAATTTATTTTATTGTTATATTCTCTCATCCTTATGAATTTATAACCATGATAGTTTAACAGCCTATGTCTACCATTCTATTGTAAGATCATTCCTTGAATAAGCATTCGAAAAATCGTCTTCCGGTTGGCTATCTTACTTCTAATCAATAATAAAAAATGTTTGATAATAAAACCCATCTTTAAAAAAAAAAGTTTCTAAAATAATACTGAAAATTTTAGAATTATATAACCTATCAATTCACATAACAACCATATTCCAATTTTGAAATATATTTCTTAAATAACTAGTATCTAATATATAAAAATGAAAATTTGTCTGTCTGTAATTCTATACAAATCCACAGTTTGGAAGCCAGAATTGTGAAATGTTACGTACATTTGTATTAAAATACGGCCGAGGCAACTAAAGTAATCCGGAATCGAAATAATTTATAGTTATTTTTTTATTATTAAAAAACTACCAATTTAACAAGAATTTCCTATCAAATGTAAACATTTTTCGTTATACCAGCTGCCAACAATTAAAAATCCACAAAAAAATTCTTAGCACAATAGTTATTTTTCTATTGCAAGATTTCCACATGAAAAATGAAAATGATATAAATAGTTTGACGATTTAATAAAAAGTGTGAATATTACGTTATAACTTTCCTATTGCAAGATTTCCACGTGAAAAATAAAAATGAAATAAATACTTTGACGAATTAAAAAGAAGTGTCTATTACGTCATATAGGAAATATATTGGACGTCAGCAGGTGAATATATAACGTCATATGAATTTGAAAACACGTATTGAAACATGATAAAAACCCGATTATGGAAATATTGGCATATTTTAGCAGTTTGATGTTCTCTAAATTTGTTTTCGCCATTTTTAAATCTATTCCATATATATACGTGTGTGTATGCGTATATATCAGAATTTCCACAAAGGTTTGGGTCTCTAATCTAAAGGTTTAGGGTCATTCTTAGTGAAGAACTGAAATAAAGATTTCTGATTTTTTTAAAAATAATATTCATAGAATTTTTGCCATTTTTCTTTAATCATGAAACCATTATTTAAATAACAAAATACTCGAAAACAACTTTTCACCAAAAGGTTATAATCTCGGTCTTTGTCCAGATCACAGATTATATGAAAAATAGATAATCTGTCGTCTGGGTTAAATGATAAAAAAGAGAGAAAATTAAATTAAGTGACACTCAATCGTTAATTTTTCAAAACAAACAAGTTTTAAATTCCGGGCAACGCTGGGTACTTTAGCTACTCTAATATATAAAATGAAAATTTGTCTGTGTGTTATTCTATACTAATCCACAGTTTGGAACTCAGAATTATGAAACGTTACTTACATGTGTATTAAAACACGACCGAGGCAGCTAAAGTAATCGGGAATCGAAATAATTTATAGTTAATTTTTAATTTAAAAAAAAAGTCCAATTTAACAGCAATTTCCCATCAAATTTTAAAATTTTTCGTTATAGCAGTTGCCAATAATTAAAAATCCACAATAAAATTCTTACCTACAACAATTATTTTTCTATTGCAAGCTTTCAACATGAAAAATGAAAATTAAGTAAATAGTTTGACGAATTAAAAAAAAAAAAAGTGAATATTACGTCATATTGGAAATATTATGGACATCAGCAGGGGAATATATAACGCCATACGAGTTTGAAAAAATGTTTTGAAGCATAATAAAAAGCCGATTATGGAAATATTGGCTTAGTTTAACATTTTGAGATTATCTGAATTTGTTTTCGCTCTTTTTAAATATATTCCATATAAATACGTGTGTGTATGTGTGTATAATAGAATTTCCACAAAGGTTTAGGTCTCTAGAACTCATTTTTAGTGAAGAACTGAAATAAAGATTGCAGATTTTTTAAAAATAATATTCATAGAATTTTTGCCATTTCTCTTTAATCAGGAAAAAATTATTTAAATAACAAAATACTCGGAAACAGCATTCCATGAAAAGGTTTTAGTCTCAGTTTCAATCCAGATCACAGATTATATTTACTAAGTAAGTAGGTAATGAAGGTAAGTAGGTCCGATTAAATGAAAAAAGAATGAAAATTACGTAAATTAACACAATCTTTGATTTTTCAAAATTGCGTTTTCAAAACAAACATTCTTAAAACTCCGGGCTACGCCGGGTACTTTAGCTAGTATTGAATAAATTAAAAATAACAAAGAAGAAAGGAGAAAATTAAGGTAATATTTGAAATATATAAATTTTCGTTCATAACTTATGATCGAGATCTTGAAATATGTCTGGATGTTTATTTTCTACAATGAATGTTGTTCAATTCCAGTAACTGTTATGATGTGTGCACATTCTGAAAAAACTCGGGAAATACGTTGAAATGTTTACTACGATATCTTTGTTACTTTTAAGATCATGAACGAAAATACTGGTTGGTTTAGTTTAGAGTGAATCTCCTTGTATGTGTGACATAACAAGGGAATTGGGACGCTAGGCTGCATCTGAAAATCTTTTTTCTCTTGGTATGCGATATCATCACTTTAATGTTGACGCCAGAATAACAAAACAAGAAGTCCAAAGTGGAGAATTATAATATTGAATACATTTCTTATTAAATTGACATTATTATAATATTTTTCTTAATATCATTATACTAATGTTATAATAAACTAATAAAATACTAAAAGAAAAAGTCATTTTTGAAAAAGAGATAGGAGATTATTGCATTTTAGATTTACTCTGTTAGAATGCTGCCGAATCAAAGAATTATAAAATGTACAGTATTTTAAATTTTCTATTATAAGAAATGGATGCATTTTATACTGAAAGTGATATTTCACAAAAAGAAATAAATAATAGAATTATAATTTGAAATTTTCTTTTGCATTAATCCCCATGAATGGTCTTTCAGGACTTATCTCTTTTCTCTTGAAACCATTTACTATTCTCTAATTATCGTGTTCATTAAAAATTTTCTAATAATTTAGAAGTATATTTCAGAGATAAAGATCTGTCAGAGGTATTTAGGATAAATGAAGATTTATTCATCAGTAAGAAAAGAGTGAAAATCAATGATCGTTTCTCATGGAAATAACTGCATATCATATCTGTTTCTGGGGCAATCATTACTTTCTTTTCTTCTTTCTGCATGATTCGCCATTCTTCCTACTTATCGGTGACAAAACTTTGTCACCTTTTCTATAATTTTCATGTTAATAGGTTTCATATTTATACATTCAGCATCACCAAATGTATAAATGCATTCGTTACTGGGATAGAAGTATAATAATTACGACTGAACACAAAAGAAAGTGAGATAATAGTTTAAATTATGAATACTATTTATTAAAATTACCGTTTTTAATATTTTCCAACATAGTTGAAAATTATTTAAGACTTCCGTTTGTCTGTCCGTCGTCCGTGCTCTCAAATTATGAATACTACACTGTAAAAAAGAAGTAAAATACGGAAATACTATTGGCAATCGAGACACCAGTGTTATTTTCGTATTTTAACGGAACTTTCCCCTGGTAAATTACAGAAAAATTTCCGTTTATTGGCATTTACGGGGTAAAACTTCCGTTATATGTCAAAAATACGGAACTAGTATTGGCGTCTCAATTTCCAGTAGTATTTACGTATTTTAGTCCGTTTTTTACAGTTTATTGATTAAAATTACCGTTTTTAACACTTTCCAACATAGTTGAAAATTATTTAAGATTTCGTTTTTCTGTGCTCTAATTGTAATGAATATACACGGAATGCTCTTTTACTTTATGACAGTTACTATAGCATGACCCATATTGAAAATGAAGACAGTAGCATTTATAATTAATTTAGAGAGACAGTCAAAAGTATATGCTCTTGCATTACTGACTATGGGAAAATATCGTTTCAAGTGCATTTTAATGATGTTGCACCATTTCAAACATAATGAAATATGTATGCATTTATGAAGTGCGCTAACACATGGGTTCTGTGGAATATGGGTGCAAAGTATTTATTATTTATTTACAGGGTCACATAAAATAATTCCCTTACATAATGGTTTATTTATTTAAATTGTTTGCAGCGTATTTTAATTAGATTGCACTATTTTAAATATACTGTAATTGATATTCATTACTGAGGTTTACTACAACAAGATACGTGGTGAAGAATATGATGTGCATATCATTTATCTTCATTTACAAGGACACACTAAAGATTTCGTATACAGTACTGTATACGAAGTACTGCCCATTAGCGATAATTGCTAGAAATGCCTGCATTTTCAGTTCTGATACAGTTTTTAACTAAATTTTGCTTATTGCTGGGTATGTATAAATGTCATACATAATGTACAGGGCTACACAAAAGAATTCGTAAGCATTATTGATTGCTTAAAGGTGTTTTTTAATTGAGACATATATTTTGAAGCTGAACTATATTTTGCATACTAAAAGATGTTTCGAGAAAATAAATAAATCTTATTTACCTAATTAAACAGCGAAGTATTGTTAAAATATTCTGGAACAATCTCATAATCTATGCTCGACGCATTATTTATCTATCTTGTTTTTCTTAGGTTGGTAAATAAATAGATAAATTGTAAATTGAAAAACTTTTGTGTATCTATTTATGGAAGTTGCGGGCAATTTTTTAAGACCGTAATAATATTTGAATATCAAAGCTGAGTTTAATAGAATCTTTTATTTCTCAGATGAAGAAAATAATTATTTGTACTGAAGATGAAAGAATCTGAGATAGTTGAAATTATAAAGATAATTGATTAAAATTCTTATTTTCTTTTCTCCGAGGTTATAGAATTGAAATAGTTAAACTTTACAACAGAATTTTTTTGAATTTCAAAAACAAAGAATTATATGAAAATTTTGTATAACATTATAAGTTTCGAATATCAAATACTAGCTAAATTGATTGATTGATGAAAAAAATTTTTCTGTGCTATTGCAGAAACTTTTAGTTCATTTTTATGCAATTAGTTGTTATACATTTATAGAATTGGTTTTAAAAACTACTCAATTTAATAATAAAAATTAAACACATTTTGAAAAATAATCGTTTCTTGCATTTTAAATTTTCCTTTCTTTGAGTGAAATTTCTCATAATTCTGTTTCAATAATTGTAACACAGCTTCTTATATAAGGATCGTTAAAAAATGTTCCATGCTGGTTAATTCTTAATTCACTCGCTTAAACTGTTATTTAATAATATACATTGAAATAATTTAAAAGTAAAATTTCAAATTTTGTGTTCTATAATATGCAAATCAGTTATAGAGCCTAAAAAGCTCTCTTCAATTATATGATGAATTCATGATATCCAGATTATCTTTTGCAACCAACTTATGATATCTTTCTTTATTACAACATATTCATTAAAAAATTCTAACAATTATGATAACAATTCAGAGTTAAATTTTTGTCAAGGTTATTTTATACAAATGGATATTTTTTCACCAGTAAAACAAGTTTGAAATTGCACGTTAAACGTGACAAATGAGGCGCGTTCGTACTAGAACTTGTTTTATAAATATTCTTTGCACCGCATATCGTACTGAATGTATATTTTAGTGCACTTCATAAGTACATACTAATTTCATTCTATTTGAAAGGCTGTAACATCATTAAAATGCACTTGAAATATTCTTTTCCCCATTGGCCGTAATGTAACGGAAAAATTTGACTGTCCCTGTAATCAAACTATACCTCTGATTTTCATAAAATTTGAAATGACACAACAAAATTTTCCAATAATTATATATTTAAAATTTCAGACCATTCGATTGGGTAGTTTTTGCTCTGTTATATACGGACGGACAGGCGGACCGAACGACGACTGTAGGTGCAATGTATTTATATAATTACGAACGCATCTAAAAAGCATTTAGTTCAATACTCCTTACTCAAAGTGATAACTGAACATCATGTACAGGGTTCTGTAAAACTCAACCGACAAATTCAGAGGAGTGACAGTAGGTATGAAGAGGATGAAAAATTACCATTGAACATGGAATCACAAACCACGTACTTAATCAAAAATATAGGGTGTATCATCGTAACTCAATTTCGGTTGTCTGTAATAACTTTCAGAAAACTGAAGTATATTATAATAAAACATTTTTACACACATTCTCATCTTTGTTATAAAAGGGATATCACCATACAAATGAGGTAGAAGTTTGCATTATACACGACAGAAGTTTGCACTTGACGCCCCACATTTTGTACTTTGATTATCAGTTCATACGGTATCACCGATTGCTTCAGCAACATGTTTTTCCAGACCTTTTTGTGATGTTGTCATATTTCACACAAAACAAGGTACATATTGTTGTATTTTCATTGCAACGTTTTTATTTTTCTCGAAATTATTACCGTGAACACGAGTTCAATTGGGATGAAACATCCCCTATTTCTGACTAAATAAACGGTTTGTGACCCCATTTTCTACGGCAATTTTTCATCCTCATTATGCCTACTATAAACCCTTCTGTATGTGTCGATCAAACTTTGGAACACCCTGTATTTTTCTGCGGCTATAATTAACCCTTTGGGATTCAACAACTCTGATTTGAAAAATATTTTCATAGGTTTTAGAATACAACATTTTAAGCATTAAAAATATGTAAAAAAATTACATAGTAAAAATAAAATTGCACTGAAAAAACAATTAACATTTTAAAAATCTTGAATAAACAGAAAATTACGCACTGCTTATAAATATTGTCAACATTCTAATACAAAACTTTAAAATATGCGAAATCACCTTTGTAAAAAATCTACTTTTGGAGTTTTATGAGTAACTCTAACTCTGAGTGAGTAACTCATTGTATAGTTTCGTTCGTAGTTATATTAAATTTTCATAGATTAATTCTTTGAAAAACAACTAATTTCTTTACTGAAATTTTAGAATTCCAGATTTTAAACATGCAAAAAATAATGAAAAAAATTAAACAATATTCACGAAGACGAACTTTTTCACATCTGCAGTAAACAGAATATATTATATCTTCTCATAGATATTGCCAATTCTCTAATAAAAAATTGTAATGTATGCAAATTTCTCTTTGTAAAAAAAATATTTTTGGACGTCTACAGCTTTTTTAAGTTTACAAAATTTACGAATTTCATTTTAGCAATAATGATGCGAAAAAGCTCAAATGATAAATAAAACCTTAAAATGAAAAAATTACAAGTATAGCCTTCTGTTCAGATTTCTATGAATAATTTTTATTAACTGATGTGTTGGGAGACAGCAAAATCTTCTTTTAAAGCATACTGTATAAGTTACATGATTTTTGGGTATCTTGCAGATATGTAACGTGGTGATACAAAGGGTTAATCGCCGATTTTCTTTCCAAATAATTTTCCTTTCTGCGTACTGATGGTTGTCACTGTCTCTTTATTTGCGATTTCCACTTATTCTAATACTCCGTGTTCACATGTGGATCATGAAATGTATAAATACATTCGCTCCCATACAGGAAGAAAGGATATACATTATACATCCCATACATGATGAAATGTTAGTTATGAATGGACGTCAAATAATGTGATATAGTTGAAAACTATTGTTTGAAATTTTCATTCTTTGTTCGAGGTTAGAAAAAGAAAATAGTTAAACTATAAAACGCAAAATTCTTGAGCGTGAAAACGAGGATTTAAATACAAAATTAACGAACGTGACAATGATCGAATATCAATGATGAATTATGTGGAATCTAAGAGTATCATTAGTGCGGTAATGTTGCAGTTTGGAATACTTTTAAGTGCAAGTCAATGTGATTCTTTAATAAAATTGTTCAAAATACAAATATTTAATTTTATATATAAAATTAATAAAAAAATAAATAATAAAGATAAATAACATTTTCTGATTTTCCGTTTTTGGTTTATTATAGGTTTCATTCTTATGAAAATATTTTTATAAGACTTGTATTGCGATTAATGAAATATAAATTTTAATTTAGGTATTGTAAAATAACAGAGTTCTTTGAATGTTAATTTTTTATCTTTTTTTTTTTTTTTCACATAAATACTACTGATGCCGTGAATATTTGAACTGTAAATTTTGTATTCTTAACTGTGCAAGTTTTAAAAGTTCTTTTTGCATTATAGTAGAACCTCGGTTGTCAAACTTGCAAGTTGTCGAATAATTCGGTTGTTGTTCGGTCGAAAATTGATTCGAGACTCAACTAGGAATTCAGTTCTCTACCAAAGAATGAATCGTCACCAAATAAAAAAAGTCTCAAACTACACTTTTTCGTTCTGTTTGTTTCCATGGGTACGAAATGTACATATATGAGAAATAGGGATTGAAACTTTAACGAAATTCATGTATTTTAAGACGCCTCTGAAGCGATGTATGTGACTGGTTCCAATTATTTTTATTTTATTTTATATTATTTTTCTTGTGAATGTAATGGCTGTACCCGGTTGGTGATAGATTTTATGCTTATGAACATTAATAAACAGCTTATTAGTTCTTTTTATCTAAAAAAAGAGCCGTACGTCCTTCTCTTTAATCTGAAGATATTCAAAGTTTCATAATAAATGCATGTTTACGGTTTTTATTACACTTTTATTAGAATATTATAAATCTATCATTGTCTTATATCACATATACACTGCTGTAATGTATTTTTGTAATTTAAAACAGTATAGTGTGCACTACTGTAATAAACATGTTTTGGGGTGGCGGGGAGTAATTAATGGTATTTTCATTATTCCACATTTAAAAATTCCTTTCGGTTCTGAAACATTTCAATTTATGAATACGTGTTACAAGCAAACATGTACTTGAGGATCGAGGAACTACTGCATATTTGACGCATAAATGTTGTGTTACTTTTAATCTAGTTTCGCATCCGACTTATTCCATCCGACTTTTTGCATCTAATAAGTTCTTTGCGGAATTTCACTTTTATAACCATTTCTAAAAATGGGAAAAAAATCAGTTAAAACTCTGTCAGTGTTATTTAGAATAAATCGAAGCTAACTCATAAATAAGAAAGAATCAGAATCAATAATCGTTTCTCAAACAGATAATTGAATATCATATCTTTTCCTGGGAGGATCGTTAATTTCTTGTTTTCTTTCTGCATAATTCACTCTTCGTCATACTTATCGATCTCAGTGCTTTGACGTTGTATTTGGGATTCCCAATTACACCAATATTCCTTGTTTACATATGATTCATCAAATGTATAAATACATCAAATGTAAAAATGATCCCTATATGAAAGTCACACACACTAAAAGTTATAATTAGTGATTATTAAACAACTTTCGTAATAATATAAATTTGAGATTTATTAACACAAAGTAGAAAATAAAAAGGCATTTTCAGTTCCGTTCTTGCATAAATCCAAGGGCAAATCTATTTTGAGAAATTCTTCTCTTTTTTTGAATGAAAGTCAAAGGATAATTTACAACAGAATAATAATAATAATAATAATAATAATAATAATAATAATAATAATAATAATAATAAATAAAGAAGCTTTCATATATTATGGTCTTCCATAAGTTTTGTAACTTCATATGCAGTTTATGTGTAAGAAAAAAAATATGGGAGGTTATCTCAGTGTTGCTTTACAACATATCCTTATACGAAATTATCATGCATGTGAGGGTTGAAACTTATTTTGCGTTTCACACTAAATTTATGAATGCAATTTTTGTTTTAATCTATTTTTTTTTTGTTGTTGCAAATATCCTTTAATATCATTGCTGATTACCAAGCTCATTAATAGTAATAAGAAAAGTATCATGCTGTAATGATTAAAAAACAGATAAAAGATTCATTTGGAGTTATTTAAGATAAATTGAGAATTATTCACAAGTTCAGAAGAAAGAAAATCATGATAGGTCGTCAAAGATAAATCCGAATAACATATCTGGAACAAGCATTAATTTCCCGTCTTCTTTACGCATAATTTACCATTATTCCTACTCATTGTTAGCAGACATTTTTCTCTTTATATCTGAATACTATTTTTACCATTATTCCGTGATTGAAATTTGACGATTGAGTATATAAGTACATAAAATTCCTTGATGAAATAATGTAAATCATGAGTAAACGTAAAAGGATTTTAGATACTAACATTAGGAAAACTGTTTAACGAGATATTTGTCGGGATAAAGAAAAAAAAATGGTTAAACTTTAAAACTCAAAACTTTGGTGATGCAGAGATAACGAATAAAATTAAAATTTCAGAGAACATATAATTATTCTACTTCGAATATGAAAGTCAACTTAAATTGAATTTATGATTCTGTGTGATATTTTAGATGTTTTAAATTAAGTTTGGTGCAATTAAACTGTAGTTATTTTTTGGAAAAATAAGTAATTAATAAATAAAATCGAACACATAAATAAACGTTTATTAAAATGAATTTTCATAGAATTTTATTGCGTTATTGGATCACAATTTTCTGGTTATTGGATAACAAGTTTCTGGTTATTAGATCACAATTTTTTATTTAGATATCGCAACAAAAATATCGCACGAAGGTTAATTTTTAATTTACACTCTTAAATTTTTTTATTTAGATATCGCAACAAAAATATCGCATGAAGGTTAATTTTTAATTTACACTCTTAAAATATTTTATTATAAAATGTACAAAAAAAATTAACATATAAACCGATAAGTTATATTATATTATATGGAATCTCGAGTTAAATTAGTATTATCCATCATATATTAAATGTTTTAATATCAACTCTGTCTTAATCGATTTTCTCTTGCAACTATCTCATAAGATCACTGCTGATGAGACACTAATTAATTCCCTGTTTTCTTTTTACGTAATTCACCAATGTTCCTACTTACGGCGCTTGGAGTTTTGTCTTTCTATTTGTTATTCCTACTTATATCATTATTATGTGTTCTAATTTGAATAACTAAGTGTATAGATACATTCGTTTACACGTGGGAAGAGTGACAATCATGAATGAATGCCAAAGACTGTGATTTATTTGTATAACATATTACAAAAATATCCTTTTAAATAAAACAGGGAAGTGAATAGGGAAGAAGAAGATATAAATAACACAGTGAGACATGGTACATAGTGAGACACCAGTCACTTTGGCATATAGTTGTAACTTTTTCTCGAAGCTGGAACCCACACATAACGATCTCATCTTATGCAATACGTAAATGTAGTTTCGGCATTTCAGTTACTCGTCGGACAAAATATTAAATAATTCTTTATTTTATAGTATTTAAAGTTACATAACGTCTATTTTAGAATGTATTTCCTTTATTACGACATATATTTACTTAACTAAACGTATCTTTAGCTTATAATAGACTATTTCGACAAACGGACATAAAGTTTTTAAAGCGAAGAAATTGATGTAACAGATGTGGCATCCATTTTGTTAGCAGGTAACAAAAGTACACAGTGAGATACACAGTTGTGGTACACAGTCAGACGGGTCTAATTGTGTACCTACAATGTGGTTATGATGTTGAAAAAAGTTATTTATTAATAAAAGAAGGTTTCTCTCTTTTTCTCTCTCTGTGTATGTGGGCGTGCGATGGCTAGGGAAATCCACTAAACGTAAGAGGCTGGAAATTTGCAGGAAGTTAGCCCGCGGGTTTGGCCATTGTCCACCTGAGGCTCATATTTTTAATATTTTGAAAATCTAGAAATATTAATTTGAACACATAAACTGCATCTCAAAGTGGCTCATTGCTGATCTAGGCAATAGAAACCCTTCCCGTAAAAAGAGGAAAGTAAAATCGGAATCCATACCATTATTTCAAAAAACACATCAGAAGGTGAAGAATGATTCGTCCTTAGATAACACAGCTGACGAAAATCACAGATAGTTTTAGACGATTCTTCTGACGACGATGAATCATTTAGGTTTCAGAAACTAGAAAGATAGCCTGTGATTCGTGATTATGTGCTTGTGTTATGTTGTTGTGTGTTCTATGTAGGAAAAATGTTAACCTATAATGATGAAGATGGAGATTTTGAAATGATTTCTTCGCATGAGTGTGAAAGCTGCAGGCTTCGTGCCTCATGTTCCAGATATGGCGTCTGTTAATGAATCAGACATTTCAATTCTACGGCCAGAACTACAATTTATGATAACAAAGCAACTATCACGATACCACCGGTTTCCTATTTCCTTCGGAAATTTGAATTTACGACGTACGTTGAGCTACGTTAGGCATACTCTTAAGCCTTTATTTAATACTATAGTTTAGTTACCACAATCTATAGTTTAATTACCCAAACTATAGTTTAATAACCACAATCCACTGTACGTGTTCAGTTAAGCTCAACATATGGACGAATTGTTAATAATATTTGTACCTGTAACTATTGAAATTTTTTTTGCATTTTTACTATCGCTCTGTCAAAACTATTCGACCCCCAAAACATCAAAAGTGTCACCTCACTGTGTACCACAAGTGGTACCACAAGTGTGTATCAGAAGTACCACAAGAGGTACACAGTGAAACAATTTCCGATACTCTGTTATCATGCTTTTTAGATTTTATAAATAACTCTTTTGAAACCATTTATTAATTAATGTGTAGCGTATTTGTGTAGCTTAAAGTTGTAGCTATTTTTTTTTCAAAGGAATAAAAATTGTCACCATACATTAAGAAATAATATTTTTTGTCTCACTGCGTACTACCCACGCCTATTTTCAACTGCAGTTATATAATATTTAATTATGCGAAAAGCATAAATCTCATTTGAAAAGATAATTGTACGTACATTTTAAAAAATGAATATAATATGAAAGTTAGAATTTATAAAATTGTTTTGAATCACATTCAACGTTCATGAGCACCATGAATGGCGGTGCAATCATTGGTGCAATCATCATGTGCACCATTTTTAAACGGTAACAACTATCTCTCCTAACTATAGAGTAAGATTATACATGATTATCGTGCTCATTAAAAGTTTTAAATAATACAGACTTTCTTTCAGAGATAAATATCTATCTGAAATACTTAGTATAAATGGGAATTTATTCACATGTAAAAAAATAAGGAAATCAATAAATTTCTCAAACTGATAACTGAATATCATATCTTTTCTGGGACGATCATTAATTTCCTGTTTTCTTTCAGAATAAGTCCTCATTCTTCCTACTTATAGCTGAGATTACCTCTTTATATGTGATTCCCACCTATAGCAATTTTACGTGTTTACATTTGGATCGAGAATTATATAAATAAATCCGTTTCCATGCGAAGAGATTTATATATATGACTGAATGCCCAAAAAGGTGAGATCGTTGAAATTATGATAACTTTTTAAGAAAATAGTCGTTTTTTGCTCTGGTTTGAGCAAGGAAAATGACTAAACATTAAAGTATAAAACTTCTGCATCGTGAAAATAATTAACTAAGAGTAATTTCAAAGGAACTTGTGATTATTCACATGTTAAAACAGATTGCGTCCGAATGTATATTTTTATGTGATACGTATACATCTTTGTACACATTTTAAGTGTCTAACCAGAATATGATTCAAGAATAGAGTTGGTTAAAATGTAAAAAAAAATATTTTATCTGAATGTATCTTTTGCCTTTTGAATAAAAATGTCTAATCGATATTTAAAAAAAATCGATATTTTGTATTTTAAATGTTAGAAAAAGATTTCAAGTTTGACACAACAAAGTTGTATTGATGGATTACAACTATGCAACAGTAGGTTCATTACAGCGTTTGTCAAAAAGTTAATAGACATTTTCAGAATTTCTTATTTTCCTTTTGTGTTTAATATAACTTTTTATATAAATCTATTGCGAATAAGGATACATACACTTTTATCTTTATGTCATAATATTAATGCAATGTATTATGGAAGAATCATAAACACATGTACATGTTAATTTTAAATGGATAGTTAGTATTATATGATACGAACATTAAGTTATGCTTAAAAAGTCATTATGTATTGCATGCTAAGTTCATACATACAATCTACGGACCATTGCTAATTTTCCTGTTAATTAAAGGCTTCTAATAATACAGAATTCTTGTTCAAAAATAAAGATCTATCAGAAGTTTTTAGGAATATCTATATATAATAGAACTGAACTTTATTTACAAATAAGAAAAAAATGAAATTTATAAGCTTTCCTCAATGAAATTTCCTCAATCATGCCATTTTTTTGAGGCAATCATTAATATTCTGTTTTTACTCCAGATAGTTCATCATTACCCCTACTTATCACTGACACAGTTTTGTCTCTTTATTTGTGGTCCTCACTTATACCAATATCCCGTGTTTGTATTCGGACCATCAAATGTATAAATGCATTCCATTGTATAATAAACGAATGATAGCTATCATGAACGTGAAAGGAGGTGGGATAGCTGAAATTATGAAAAATATTGAATGAATTATTTGTCAAGATCCCGAAAAAAAAGGTTTAACTTTAAAGAGTGGAAAAAGAACCGTTAAAATCTAAAATCACTTCTCTTGGAGATAACCGAATATAATATCTCTTTCTGGTACGATCATTAATTTCCTGTTTTCTTTCTGCCTAAATCCCATTTTTCCTACTTATCGCTGTGGCATTATCTGTTCACTTGTAACTCACATATATAAAAATATTCACTTTCCCCATTTGGATAATCAAATGTAAATACATTCGATATACATTCGTGTATCATTTGATTCATGATGAAAGAGTGGTAATTATTATACTGAGCATTAAAGAATGGGAGATAGTTGAACCATATTGAAAACTATTGAATAAAATTAAAGTTCTTTGTTCTTGGATAGGGAAAGAAAATAATAGATAAACTTTAAAACATACAATTTCTTCTGTGCGAAAATAAGGAATTGGATCAAAATTCTATAAAATTTGTTAATATCGGGAAGTCAAAGGCGCCCTCAGTAAAACATATGATCTTTTTTATGTTTCTAAAGTGTGCATCTATGTATACATTTTCAGTATCATTTATAGAAAAATTACCTTGTTTTTGAATAGAGTTTCTCCAAAAGTAAAAAAAAAAAAAAAAAAAAAAAAAAAAAACTTTTTATGTTTCAGATTAATTATAAAGTTTAGTTTATCCTTTTTAGAATTTTTTAAACATATGTTATACTAAAAAATATCATAAAAAAAATCTTGTTTTTCACTTGTATTGGAAAGTCCCGATAGGACTACAATAACTTCATTGCTACTTCTGTTAAGAGTTCAGGTGACTATTTCATAGCCTGGTGTTTTTTTTTTTTTTTTTTTTTTTTTTTGTTTTTTTTTTGTTTACAAATTTCATCTTACTGGATTCTTATAGAATTTTATTCTGTTTAATGACACGTTTTATATCTATCTTAAGTTTTTAAATAAGAAAAATGGAGATTTATTAAAAGGTTAGCAGAATAAAAATCAATAAACATTTCTAAAATGTAAACGACTTTCATGTCTGTTTCTGGAACGTTTATATAGTTGTCATCTCTTACTGCATCATTCTTCAGTTAGCACTGTAACTGATAGGAATTTTTCATCTTATTAAGGAAAAGTCTTATTTCATTTGCAATGGACTTTACTGTCTCAGACATTTTTATGCCTTTTGATTGCTGTTTTTATTTGTGAACTGCACCCTACTGAAAAAATACTTTTACAAAACACGTAAAATACACAGGCATCTAGTTGACCTAGTACCCTTGTAATTGACAGAAAATCTAACTCAACAGGGAGACTTTACTTGCTAAATTAATTTAAATTACTAGTGGTAGGATTAATAGAATTGGAAATTTGATTGCAGAGGGAAAAATTAAAAGAAAAAAGCAGATTAACCGTAACATAACTTTGCCGCTAGACTAAAATCTGTCAGCAAAAAGACGGAGATCATTTTATGTCGATCATAAAATAATTATCAAGTTAACATAAAAATGTTAAAAGGTGAATCGCATTACAATTTGTTCGGAGCTGTTTTTATTGTTTTTCAATTTATACCAATGTCTCTGTTTTCAATCAATGTGATTTTAAATTTCGAAATTCCAGACATTTGTGTGATATTTAGAAAGTTCTTTTTTTTAGTTTTAAACTAGATGGATGTTAAACTAGATGAAGCCTTCAGAAATTCAAGAAAATCAATAAGAAACGAGAGAAAAAAGTAACAGAAAATACACACAACGAATTACATGAAATTAAAAAAAAACTTACAAATAAAAAATTTTAAAACTATCCAATGCAACCCCTACCCCCCCAAAAAGTCTTAAGAAATCAAAACTTCAAAGAAATTTACAGATATTTTTAACGTATGTTGATGTTTCAAAATAATTAAGTTCGTTTAACCTATTACCAAGCTTTAGATACACAAGAACATACATACAAAATGTATATTCACAATGTAACCGAAATTAATAAATTCTTCTCTTTATGAAGTTTTTAAAAACGAATCGATTCATGAAATTAAATTAAAATATATTAAATTACTAACTCTTCAAAATTTATTGCATATTAACCTATTTTCCTTTCACCCACCATTTTATTATAAACGAAAACAACTTTGAAAATCATTGCTCAAAGTGTTACTTTATAAGTTAGAAGCAAACATATTTTTAAAACATGAATAAACTTTCCTAAATTTTGTTTCAGCAGAAATTTGAGGGCGTCATCCAAATTGAAAGCGGTAGAGTTTACATGAAATAAACTGCCATGTGATGTCAATGTATGAATGGAGTAAAAGACGAATTGCTTATATTGTCGTTTGCGATCTTGGGACATTAGCCTTTGAATAAAGTCATGAAATGCTTAAAGTTAGACAATAACTCAATTAATTAATACTTTATTCATCCCTCGTATGTATATTTAAGAATTAACGATTTTTTCAAAATAAGTATCTTTTTTTTATAATTTCAATAGTAAATAAACTGTAACTTCTCCTATAATGTTATCTTATATAATTATTATTAAGAAAATTAGAAACAAAAAAAAAATTGTTTTTTCTACAGTTGTGGTAAAAAAAATAAAAAAAAGTCACAGCAGAAATTTTTAAAATAATTTCCAACAATAGATGTTACCAAACTTCATTTTTAGGATTCCGTACTTAAAAAGTAACAAGTTGGAAATTGCTCGTCAAACGTGGCAAATGAGGTGCGTTCGTACTATAACTAGTTTTAAAATTATTTTTTGCACCCCATATTGTACTGAATGTATAATTTTTTGCACTTCATAACGTGCATAGTCTGATACATCATTAAAATGCACTTCCAATAATTTTTTCGGAACACTTTTGACTGTCCCTGTAATTAAACTATACATCCGATTTTCCTAAAATTTGAAATAGCTCAACAAAATTTTGCAACAATTATATCTTTAAAATTCCAGACCATTCGGAAGGCTGTAATATCATTAAAATGCACTTGCAATAATTTTTCCCATTGGCCGTAATGTAAAGAAAAACTTTTGGCTGTCGCTGTAATTAAACTATACATCCGATTTTCCTAAAATTTGAAATGGCTCGACAAAATTTTGCAACAATTATATCTTTAAAATTTCAGATCATTCGGAAGGCTCTAATACCATTAAAATCCACTTGCAATAATTTTTCCCATTGGCCGTAATGTAAAGAAAAACTTTTGACTGTCCCTGTAATTAAACTATACGTCCGATTTTCCTAAAATTTGAAATGGCTCGACAAAATTTTGCAACAATTATATCTTTAAAATTTCAGATCATTCGGAAGGCTGTAATATCATTAAAATGCACTTGCAATAATTTTTCCCATTGGCCGTAATGTAAAGAAAAACTTTTGGCTGTCCCTGTAATTAAACTATACATCCGATTTTCCTAAAATTTGAAATGGCTGGACAAAATTTTGCAACAATTATATCTTTAAAATTTCAGATCATTCGGAAGGCTCTAATATCATTAAAATCCACTTGCAATAATTTTTCCCATTGGCCGTAATGTAAAGAAAAACTTTTGACTGTCCCTGTAATTAAACTATACATCCGATTTTCATAAAATTTGAAATGGCTCGACAAAATTTTGCAACAATCACATATTTGAAATTTCAGACTATTCGGTTGGGTAGTTTTTGCTCTGTTACATGCGGACAGACGGACAGACGGACAGACGGACGGACTGAACGACGACTATAGGTGCTACGTATTTATATAATTACGAACGCACCTAAAAACGGAACCATTATAAAATCACTTATGTGTCTGTATATCTCTCTCTCTGTCACAGCCCTTTTTATTCGCAAACTATGCAACGTGGAAAGTTCAAATTGGGGAAAACAATAAAGATTATTGACCCACATATTTACAGATTAATAAATATTCATAAATAAATTTATGAAAAATGTAGAGGGCTAATTAAGTTACTTGAAAAAAATCTTTTATTTGTATATCGTGTGGGGTATCGTATGAAAGCTTACGTAACGCTGGAATCAAAAATATATTTAATTTAATTTTAGGTATTATATTTTCAAAGTAATGGTGGAAAATGTAGTGCAAAAATATGTTCCCCCCATCTAATTCCGAATCTATTGAAACTAAAATTATGAAAAAATTAGAGATAGTAGACATTAATTTAATCCTTGGAGGAATATTATAGCGATTACCCTAGGTCACATAGTTTTTGAGAAAATCGCATTTTTCCGTTACATTCAAATTTCGATTTACGGGCTTCAGCAAAAGTGTTGAGCAGAGCTGGAGGTACTTATCGTAGCAGAAGAGTAAAAGCATTGTTGATGATGAATTTTGGAAAAAAAATCGTCGGAAATTAGCCGAGTTGTTAACCCTTAAAGACACGGACGGTTTGGACGTACATAATGACAGGGACAGAGTATTCTAAGCTCCGTCGGCTTAACGCGTAGATAACAAATTTTAAGGACATATTTATGTAATACGATGCCCAGTAGCAGTATAAAAGCAATAAACGTCAAATTGTTAAAAACAGACTAATTTAATGAGAATTAATCTCATAAATAGTATGAGATTCGCGACTAGTTTCCATTGAGTGGCTCTCTCAATACACCTGCTTTGTCTTTAAAGATTAACTAAAAATCTATATGGAATAACAAATATACAGAATAGCTATATCTGCTATTATTTTGTTCCATATGTCTTTGAAATTTCATGATATATCCATTTATACTTTTCTAGAATACTGGGTGCAAAGGAAAGTCCCTTTAACCTGAAAATACTTGGGAACGGAGAGAGCTACAGCGATGCAAGTGAGGTAACAGTATGTTACAGCGACTACGCCCGATTTAATAAAAACGACAGCAGCGCCTCCTAGTAGCGAAATTTGAGAGATAGCCACTGCAAATCGAAAACGAAAAGAGATAGAGCAAAATTTCCAAATACAAAGTTTTAGAGCATCAATTAATTAGTAGAATACGACATTTGGTTTACATGGATAAGATAAATCTTCGCCTGTTTACCCAAAAATATCCGAAATCGATGCACTCCATTTTGTGTAAACTTTAGAATGGAATAATCAGAAGTATGAAGAAATAATCACAATTTATGCTATAAATACGTGCTTATCTCAATATATTTTGAGACATCACACACACACACAAAAAGACAAACTGTCTTACAGTGATAAAAAGTTAAAATTCAGTATGTTCGAAAAGTCCGCCACTGCTCACGATACACGTTTGTATTCGTGAGAGTAATTCTGCATGCACATTTCTCAACATGGAACGTCTATTGCAAGCCTCTTCAATACGACGACATAGATTTATCCCTTTCAAGGGCGGTGGCTAGACGGTCTAGCCACATAATTTTAATTCCAAAACTGACAAATGACACCAAGAATATTTTAATAAAAAAATTTAATAATTAAAATAAATAAATAAAATTTTAATAATATTTTAATAAAATTTGCTTTTGTAATGAAAGTGCAAATTAGCGGGTTTTTTTTTTCTCAGAAATTCGTTTGAATATTTTAATGTTAGTCAATTATTTCATCAGTTTACGAACAGAATTCTTCTGGCCCTGAAAAGGTTATTCCAAAGTTTTAAATGCATTGAAAATTAAATTTTTACAGACATTGCAGCACAAGTTTTTTACAAAATCTTAGTAGGGGAGAGTAGCCGAATTTGGACCACTTCACTTATTTTCAGGTGTAACTCACTTAATTTTTGGAATATCTGCAAAAGATCATTAACACAGGGTCAATCTATTCATCTACTAACTAAATAAATATTTAGATCAATTTCTTTTTGAAAATCTTAAATTTTATTTTAATTTGAAATAATTGTCAAAAGTGGTCCAAATTCAGCAACTGGTCGCCTAAGTTGGACCCCCACTCTCCTAAATTGGACCAAATAATATCAGGTTGTTTTAATGACTAGGGAATATAATTAATTTTATTAAAAGCAAAGTTTGCGATTAATGAAACAATCAAACAAAATAACAGCAATGAAATATAATGAAATCAAATATCTGAAAATAAGAGTAACTGTTTTGAATCAAAATGTATTCAAAATATAAATCAAAGTTATCGGTAATTACGAATAGAAATTGTAGAACTAATTGTCCGTTACTTGAATATCATGTAAGGAGTGATGCAAAGTTCTTCCATCATTTTCTTGCTAATTGCATTACGCCCATTTTTTTAAAACTCGATGTTCCAATTGCTTGTGCTGTGAAAACATTTTTTTTTTTGTCTTTTTTTTTTTTTTTTTTTTTTCATTTTAAGGTTTAGTTTATATGGTAATGATGTTAACACAACTGTTTTTTGGCTCCCACTGTATTTTGATTTAACTGAATTTAGCAAGGGATATAACATTTCTGATGTTTTTTTTTTGCTTTTGTGGAGGATTTGTAACTGCAGCCTTGTTGCAGATCAATTTCTTCACAAGTTACTGTCTGCTTTTTGTTTCCTATATCTTTAACAGTTTTTGCTGTCACGGGTGTTTTTCTTCCAGACAGTTTGTCTATGTCTTTTTTAACATTTTCATCAAGGTTTGAGATTTTATGCGTTTTAATGGCAAAAAAGTATAATTCCACCCTCCAGAACTGTAAAAAGGTCTTCCAACACAAATATCCTACAGGAGGAATATGTTTGAATTCAACTCTGTAAATCAAATATGCCGTAGGAAAAAAGAATTCAAAGAAAATAAATACAATTACGTACAAGATAAAAGACATTGCAAACAAAATGTATTGCACAGACATGTAAAAATATTTTTGTGTTTATAGAGGTCTAAACTGCGTAGAAAAATTAATCCAGATATACAAATAAAAACTTGCATGGAGATAGTAATCCATTATAAAATATAAAAAAATGGTGTACAAAGCGTACCGTCCTCGAAATTCATTACTTACTTTTCAAATTTATGATCGCATATCTGGTCCAATTTAAGCAACTTAAATTGACCCAGTTACGGCAACTGTGCCATTTTTTAAAACAGTTAATTTCAAGACTGAGAACAAAAACGAAATCAAACAAATCCGCGTGAAAAATATGCGCAATAAACAGATTACTTCATATATGTATATGAAACATATCAACTTACCTTAGTTTTAAAATATTCACTTACGTTTAGTAGGAAAAAATTAGATCAGAACAGCTAACTTTAGGTTTTTTTTAAATTGTATGAAAACAGCACGTGGTACGCAGCTGCTTCTTCTAATCATGAGTAAGGTCATACTTATGAGTAGGATTTCAGCG
The DNA here is from genome assembly GCA_963932465.1 of Maratus speciosus. Lineage (NCBI taxonomy): Eukaryota > Metazoa > Arthropoda > Arachnida > Araneae > Salticidae > Maratus > Maratus speciosus. The sequence continues at coordinate 296,170,075 of OZ010791.1, forward strand.
GTAGATGGAGTCTCTTCCTGTAATTAACGGCAGAATGGCAACGGTCCAATTAAAGCGGCGGTCCAAATATGGCTACTCTCCCCTATTCTTTTAGCAACGGTATTTTTTTAATAATACACTTACTAATTCATATATTATTGTACGGAACCCTCTGTGCGCGAGTAATACTCGCACTTGACCGTTTATTACATTCATAGAAGCTATCTAAATAAAAAATGTTTTCCGAGTGAGGCTACAAACCGTTAATATTTAGCATAGCTGCATCATTGGTCATCTATTACATTATAGGCTCCATCAAAAATTTGGTATAAAGTAATCCTCTAGAGGATTCCCTTTTCCTCAGCAGACCACAGCCAGACAGTGGGAAAAGGCATAATGTAAGTGGAAGATCAACAAGCCCTCGATTACTTTTTACATTATACATAATACATTTAAAAATCTATTTTTAAAAGTTACGGCTCATGGACGGTAATATATTCAATCTATTTTCTACAGTCTCCTATATCGTCTATAGATTTTTAGGCTGAGATGTCATGTACATGTATATTGGCGCGATTTTTTTTCCAACGCCAATTTGGCGAAAACCTCTTTACTATATCATATATATCCGAGTTATCATATCAAGCAAAATAACGACACTTTGGTGCCAGTTAAGTATCTGGTGCGTATATGACATTGGCGTCAGAAAAAAAATCGCGCCAATATCTGTGCCGATTTTTATACATATCGCACAGAGGGCGGATGTTTAATTTAACTGGATAATGCGTAACAGACTTGCATAATTCTTTAGGGGAAATTACAAATCTTAAACGGTAATATTTCGATATATTTCTTCAACAGGCCTTTATATAAATTTATTTAGATTATTCTCTTATCACATAGTAAGAGCGAACGGAGTTGGTTCTGATAAAAATTACCCGTTTTAATTTTTTTATATAGGTATCCCTTATTAAAAAATTGTTAAATGAAATGACCATATTTAGTGCATATTTTTAGTTTTGTCGATTGCCAAAATTTTTGGTAAAAATTTACTTATAACAATTTTGAAAGTTTTTGGAAAATTGTGACTACTACCCCAATTATAGTTTTATTGTCACGATGTATAAGATTTATTGACAACTGGAATATGCATAAAATTTTGCCTGGATAGCTTTAATATGACCAATAACGGCCCATGATACTTTTCCCCGAATACAGATTGTCACAAACCGCTGCTAAATAAAATAGCAAATTCTATATAATAAATATAATCTAAATGTATTCTTTTTCAGATCGCACAGCAAAATTAGACATGCTGTATTATAAAAAAAATTAATATAAATATTCCAATCAAGTTAAATCAATTATTAGCTGAAATCTCAGATATTGTTGGTTATCCACTTTTCAGACAAGTTTGTTTATTTTTTTACTTATATTTGTTGAATTGGAATTCAAGTTGATAATGCACCACTAATAATATGAAAATGAAATTTATAATTTTAGAAAAGAAATGATAAAAACCAAAAGAATCATTTAAAAAAATATATATTTGATATATAATAAAGTTTTATGAAAACAGAAGCCAAACCAAGTAAAGCGAATTTAAATAATATCCATTGAAACATATCTTCAAATACTTCTGCTAACAAATTTATAAGGGGACACAACTTATACGTGCGAAGAAGCGAAGGCTTTGTGACAACCAATCCATGTAAAACCATCTTCGATACCCCTTATAAGAGTTATAGTCGTAAAAAACACAGTGTACGTTATAGGTATACCCTATATTGCCAATATATATGCTAGAGTAATGAACGTTCATGGTTAGATTAATACGCTATACTTTTATTTGAGAAACAGAGGGTAAACTGAGCTTCTTAAAATAACCCGGTGCATATACGGCGTATATTTTCGTATACCCTCCACTACAACCCTACTTATCGTAAAGTTTAAGTCAGCTGAAAAACACTTAAGACAGTGTAAAAAGCCCTATCAGCAGTTCACTCCGATTGTAATTTGTTAATTGGGATTCTATTGGGTAGCACCCTTTATATGATATATAACATTTATCTACACATCATAATATACTTAGTTAAGAACCATTATTTTGAAAATCGGACAAAGAGTGATAGTTGTATTTTTTGATAGGCTTGATTTTTTTTTTTTTTTTTTTTTTTTTTTTTTTTTTTTTTTTTTTTTTTATGGTGAAGTAGGTGATAGTTAATCAATATTCTGAAGCCCGGAAAAAAATATGTTTTGGAAACAGCTTTGGAAAGCAATAACATCCCAAAATTATATTTTCATAAACTTTTAGTACAACAGTGCCTGCTTAATAAACTTAACTTGTTTCCATAAGGTAGTGTTGCTTTTCATTGTTATGTTGCCACAAAATGCAATCAAAATGACGTTTTGTGTGTTTTTTGCACTTATCTTATACACGCAATAGTATCCAAAGATTTTCCTTGTAAAATATAAAAGTTTACTATTAGGACAAGCTAAGTAATACAAAACACTTTACTCTGATGTTGATGCTGTTAACATATATAACCTGTTAAATATTTAATAGTTTCAAAATCTGCAACTTTTGAATTAGGCCTATCTCAAAAAAGCATCAGAGCAGAATAAAGGAAAATATATCAAGTATTATATGAATATATGAATATATGTTCAAACCCATGGGAAAGGAATAAAAGTGGGGCCTCATACTATTTTTAGAAAAAAAAAAATGACAAAAGTTACAAAAAGGCAATGTCCAGGATCAGGCTTTACCCCTATCAGAAAATGGACACATCCCATTTCTCTTTCCATTTCTATGTTTCTCCCCTATGAGAAAACGGAACATCCCTTTTCTCTTTCTTCCTCTTTTGTTCTAAATTCAGTTGCCCATTTTCTGGGAACTAAAATTTTTGAGCCGTGTGACTGAAAGCAAATTTCTTCCAAAAGACAGAAAACATCATTCTACCTAAATCTAGGTCGCAAGTTGCACTGCAGTGTTAGTTGTCAGAGCATATCATGATTTTGTCCTAAGGTGGACATTAATGATGCGAATGATGTTAATTTTCATCAGGTTTGTGAAAATTCCAAAAGCCATACTTAAATTTGCACAGAATGTATGGATATCTTTGACCTGTTACATGTCATTAAAAATAAAGTTATAACCACTGAAAATGAAAGTTGTCAGGCAGAATTGTTGTATTATTTACAGTACATTCATAATGCAGTACTAAGCTAGATGAAGCATTATCATTCGTGATGTGAAACAAAATAATGCTAAGATATTTGCAGTCAGTGAGTTCTCTACTAAAACTGCATTGTGGATAAAAGATTGGGCACAAAAGTATATCGCAGAAAAATTTCGAATATCTCAGAAGGAATATATTGGCAAAAAAGGATGATTCTACATGTCGATGGACTGCTTTTTAAAATTGGTGATCATTTAGAGAAGCAAGTGAATTTTACGATTTTGGAGAGTAGTGATCAATTACTGTAACATACATTATGCGTTCTTGAGCATGTAGTAAACCAGTTGAAGTCAGATTTTTAAAACAATTGTCATATTATATCAAGTCGGATAATGCGGGTTACTATAGTAGAAAAAGTCATAATCGTTAGAAATTATAATACTAGAGAAATATAAACTAAAATTAATGTGGCATTATTACAATGAACTTCAACGTGGAAAGGATCAGCGTGTTCAAGAAGCTGCAAACGCATAGCACTATTGTATAGCCTACTTAAATTCTCGTAGGAGTATCAGCAATGCACAAGAGCTAAATGAAGGTTTACTGTATACAGGTGATATCCGAAACTCTAAGGTCTCTGTGATTGAAATTAATGATTCAAACAGCCATTATAAATATAAGAAAATTTATAATTTTAGTACATATCATTCAACGTGAGCCACAAAGACTGGAGTAAAAGTGTGGCAGTACTTCGGTATTGGCCCTGGGAAAGATATTGCCTTAAGTGAAGGAGCAGTATTTTCTTCTATCCATAATGTGGCCAGTGAGTTTTCTGTACCAAATAATACTGAAGATCATCGTGTTCATGAAGTTAATGTAATTTATTATGAGGAATAAAAAGAAATTTCTGTACAGAAAGTATTGAGATCCATTTTACAGTGCAATAGTAGTCAGTACAGTGCCAAAGACTCGGTTACACTTTTATTCAATACCTGTGGTATCCTGGAGAAAGTACTGAAATTAAGAACAATGAAATGAAGGGGAAATATATGAAGAGGCAAAGAAAAAAAAACTTTGCACTCTCTGAAGAAGATCATTGCTGGTGTAGGGGTGAAAAAATCTTGTGCAAAATATGTGCCCCAGTTCCATTGAATGTATGCTGTTTTGGTCTATCCAAAACAAATTTTAAAACTGTCTGCAAATTGCTTGAAGAAATAACCAAGAAATATGTATTCTGATTTACAGAATCTGTTTATTATTATTATTATTATTATTATTATTATTACTTAGTTTTGATATGTAAAGTTTAGCAACAATTTTATCATGTACCAATTTATGAAAATACATTGTTCGAAAATTTATGTTTTTGTCTTTTTTTTTTCTAAAAATGGCATGAGATCCCACTTTTTTTTTTCTTTTATACGTACTACTACGTATATTCAACTACAACATGGTATACTTTGTTTTGTTCTACGCGAATGCTTTTTTGAGATATGCCTAATTATAATGTTGCAGATTTTACAACTTTCGAATATTTAACAAATTATATCTGCATACAGCATTAATATTTTAATTAATTTCTATATTATTGAGCTTCCCCAAATAGTAAACTTTCATGCTCAATAAGGAAAAAAATTGGGGTGTTTTTGCTTAAACAAGATAATAAGTGCAGAAAAAAGGCAAAAACATAATTTCGCTTGCACTTTGTGGCAACATAACAATGGAAAGCAACAATGCCCCATGGAAAGAAGTTTAGTTTATTAATTAGGTAATGTTATACTAACAGTTTATGAAAACAAAATTTTGGAATGTTGCTGTTTCGAAAGGTATAACTCTCGAACATACTCGTATTTCACATTTTAAGAAAAATGGTATTCACGACTTTGAAATTTCCTACAGAGAAGGGGGAATTTTTTCAGGGTTTCAAAATTGCACAATGTTCATTAACTATCACATACTTCAACATAAAAAAAAATCAAGCCAATCAAAAAATACAATTATAAAAATATCTCTTTTTTATCTGAATTTCAAAATAATGGCTCTTAATCATGAAAACCCTTAACGGTATTTAAGAAGGATTTTACGCAGTTATTGATCAAAGGCGAGAATACGCCTGAATTTTATTCTACGTTCCTGTTAAAGAACATAAAATATCAAATGCCTTTTTTTCTAAACAATATATATCACCTTGCACTTTTCTCAATATTTATTCTCATTGGTATCCCAATAATTAAAAGCACATTTCAAGACTTATTGAATAAATTATTGAATGAAAATTTCCCAAATTTCGAAATGAAAGGTATTTTTTAAAAACATTTCAAGTAGCTTTTCCATAAATTTAGTATAAAATTTAAAAAAAAAATCAATGATTTGATTTCAATTTAAAAATTATTATTGAAAAATACTTACTTTGTAATTTAAGATGTTTAGCTTAAAACTCTTTACAAATACAACTCAATCGATTCAATATATTTCGATTCTCAATATATTTCGATTATAAAGGACAAATAATTTAGTACGGTAAAACTTGTGTACAGTCCCTATTTTTAGTTTTATGTGTCAAAAAAATGAACCTTTTAAGGGGTTAAAAAAGGGAGAGACAAAATACAAATCTATGAATGTGTTACGCATTATTGAGAGGAATTTTATAAGCATAGTTTTAGGTAAAGCTATGTAGTTTCGTATAACACAAGTTTTGCCAACATAAAGCCTACAAATGACAATTTTAAGGTTATTTTAACATATCGAAACATACCGAATGAATGAAATATATAAATATAACCATGGAATTAATGAAAATTTAACATAAATAGATTAAAAAAGCGAATAATAACCATAACAATTAACAGAGAAAAAACAGTCACTTACAAATTTATAGAGCCACAGATAACTAAGATAAAGTGAACCAAGGGAATGGGATAGAAAAAAAAACGTAAAACGATTTAATGTCATGTGGTGCCATTTGGAATTAGAATGATTAACTACAATAAATTATCTAAATGTTAAACAAATAAATGTGAAGCAAATGAATGAGATGAAAATAAATGAAATCACATTGCTAGAAATCACGATAGATAATAAACGATTTGAAAGTTAAACAAGGATAATAACGTAAGAAACAAAAGTATATAAAGGTAAGTTAGTAATATACATTATTTAAAAGATATAGACTAATAAATGTAGATGATAATTTGTAATTAATAATATAATAATACATTAAATTTAAAAAATCAAAAAACCTAACTGCGTAAAAAGCGAACTAATTAATTATTTCTCATCAATATGAAATTATTCTTTATAGTACTTACCTTTTTTTTATTTACATGTATTGATGACTTTTAAGTTGTGTTTAATTATTAGTTCTCATCTACAAACACTCTTTTGATGAGGTCTATAAGATGTCTATTATGAAGGTTAGAGTTACAGTAAAGGTAGCGATCCAAAGTATACAACTTCCAGGTTGTGTAATGTTTAAACGGAGCTTCTGACTACAAAAAGGGTCAATGAAACATCGTCTTCATTTTGAAAGACCAATCCAATGATATGCCACTCAATATGGTGCGTAAATTTTTTTTTCGTCTCTACCTCGATTTTGTATTTTACGGCCGCCATTTTGAATTTATAAAAACAAAACCTATCCTATAACCATCGGAAGATTAAGACGAATCGATAGAGACCTCATTCGTAAAAATCCATCCAGCCGTTGGGATATTTCGAGGGTATAAAGAAATCCACGTACACAGAAACCCGTGAAACACATAACCCTTCTTTTCAGTCGGGTAAAAAGACATACTGATGAGAGGGTATGAAAATTGATGAATATTATAATAAATTAAGGGGAATACGAGTATAAATGTAGAATAATGTATGATGAATAAAAAGCTCTTTTTATAATCTATAAATATTTTATACTTTATACAAATATATATATACTACGATATATTAAACAATATATATATATACTACGATATATTATACAATATATAGCTAATCTGTACATTCGTATATATACTACGATATATATACGAATTATATACGAAAAAAACTCTGCTTGAAGTACGAGAATTTTAATTTAATGAAATTTTTAAGGGAAAACTGTGAAAGCACAAATTTTCTTCAGGCAGAAAAGTAAATTGGAAAGATTTTAAGATCGGTGAATTAAAATGAAATGGGTTGAAATGCGAAGGAAAAATTAAGACAGTTCCTTTTTATTGGATTTCCTGAAGTTCTTGACTATATCATCACATCTGAACATCCATAAGATAATGAAATCCCACAAAGCCTGATAAAAACTGCCACAGGAGTCATTAGCTGACGAAGAAGCTAATAGATTTTACAAATCCACCAAAAAAGTAATGAAATAAGTTTTTGAAACAACTCAATGTAAGAAGAAATTGTTAGAAAGTGCTCCTGAAAATAGATTTCAATCAATGTAGAAATATAGAAACTTTTACGAACAAAATTAATTCTTTCAAAATTGTGTGCAAATTATGAGTTGGTTTACTGCTGACGATGTAAATTTCAAAAAATAAAATTTTAAAGTGAAACTTTCTTTTTTATTTAATGACACGTAATTCAGCAACTTCAGTAATTTAACAAATCAGTAAATTTAACATGTTATTCAGTAAAATATAGGGAAACAAGTAAGTATTTCTGAATTAAAATGTAGTGGTTTTTAAGATAACATTTAATTTTTAATGAAAAAAAAGCAAATTTATGGGATTGTTTTTAATGTACTGCGCTCATATTAATTTATTACACTCCAGTTCAGGTATTTTAGTGGGAGCTTTTTAACCTAATAGAGAATTTTTGGGGCAATGCTTTATTGTTATGCACATCTATATATATGAAACCCAAAGAAAAAATTTTAAAACCGATTTTGGCTCATCTGAGGATACACAATGAGCCTTTTAGAGTGTTTTTCTCTCATAAAACTAATTGGGAAAATAGTTTTGAAGTTATTTCGTTTCAGAGGATAGTTGATGTAAATCGAAATGGCCGCTGAAACTGGTTAAAACCTGTCAAAATTCATTACAAATACTTGTGTCACCACTGAGTCTGTATGCGGCTCGCTCTGAAAACCTATCCCCATCCAATGAAATTCAGACGTTTTTCCACGTGATTGTTCTCTTTGGAGCGAATGAGGGCATTTAAATTAAAGCGATAACCGGCTTCATATTGCAAACCGTATTGACGGTTTCTCGCATCTATATTGTATAAGAACTCTGCGAGTCTATATATGCTTTTACATTATGACGTGATCACCCTCTGCAGTCGCGTTTCTAACGTTAAAACATAAGAACCATCCAATCAGCGCGGTTTAAACAAGCAAGGAACCACTTATTGGTTGGGTCTCATGATTTTAAAGCCAGGAGCGCCAACGCCTAGAACGATAATGCCATAATCAGGGGTCGCATTCTATAAGGAAAATTGTATTGTTCCAACCACTATTTTGAAAATAATATCTTTATCGCACCTTTCTTTAGAAATTATTAAATAAAACGATCATTAAGGGTTCTGGTAGGAACAATAAAATTTTCCCTATATAATGCGACTCCTGCATAATGTAAGTGGATCTTAAGGCAGAAGAAAGGAGAAATGAGGTTCTCTTAAGTGAAAATGGATTCGATTGCTTTTACTGGGATAAAATGTTTCTCTGATATTGTTAATTTCTGTTTACTCAGTTCAATAATCTCTAAATTATACTTTTTTCAGTAGGAAAATTTGTAGAATTTGTTTTTTTCTTCATTACTATTATTGCCATATAAAAATTAATTTTCGTATTTTCTCAAATAGACGCCTCCAGTGTTTGCAAGTTATGAATGCAATTTTTTTTCTTTTAATGAAACTTTGCAATCGGAAATATGTGTCCAGAGGCAATATTTACAGACATATTGGCTCCATCTTTACGAATCACCATGTTTATATATATATAAATCGATAAATGATTTTTAGACATAAATTTGAGACAACAAAAATACTGGAAAAGAAACCTGAAACACGAACATTTTTATTGTAATAAAAATGTGCTAATTTTTTAAGGATTTTACCTTTTTGTATTATACTTATAAAAGTATAATTAAAATGAAATCATATGTGTAAATACCAAACATAAAACAACACAAAAATTAAATAATGAAAATTTGATAAATTAGAAATATGGTTTCGTCAGACGATCTTCATAAAAATAATTTATATTAAAATAATATGCTATTTCGTACAATATTATCAGCATTAAGCATAACAATGATAATATTAAGCTCCTTATAACATATCAAGAAAAGAATAACTGAAAAAAACTTCAGAAAATCAAGAAATAAATGTACATATAACAAAAGTAGATAATAAATGTAAATATATATTAAACTTACAAATTTTTGTTTGTTTTCATTTATGGTCGACAGACATATTAATAAGCAGTATAAAAAAGAAATTATGATTCAAAAATTAGAAACCTGGATATCAAAATTGTGGCAAAACAATTTTTGCAAGATTAATTTTGCCATACTATGTTAAAACTTTTGTTACTGTTTTTTACAAATTAAATATTGTGAACGAAACTGTGCGTTAACCTCTTCCTATTTACCCATGACTACGAAAAGTGTTTTTTATCTTTAGAAACTTCAGAAACAACTATGTTTTCTAGATTTAAAGAAGAATTTATAAAAAAAAAAACAATGCTTCATTTGCTGTCGCTGATTTTCCCAAACATTGGCGAGTAGTTTTTAGCTCACAGGGCATCAAAGCCTGACAGTTAATGATCCCACAGGTTCTGTATGTACCTACGTATGTATGTACTTATGTATGTACGCGTGTATGTATGTAATGCGATAACTCTTGATAGAAATATCCAATTTGCTTCAAATTTTGTATATAGGTTCATTCTGATAAGGCGCTTCACTGATTAGTTTTGGGGTATCATCGGTTAAGTACAAAGGGGCTATCGGAGGGTTAACCTCCACCCTTTAAATTAGATAAATGGGTTTTTCGTGCAGAATTATTAGTTTTGCTTCGAATTTGTTATACCGGTTTATTCTGATAAGGCGCTTCCATGATTAGATTAGGAGGTTTATTGGTTAAGTATGAATGGGGAGGAAAGAGCTTTATGTTTTGCTTCAAATTTAGGATACGTAGGGTGGGCCGAAAAAAACTTTTTTTCTCTTTTTGATTCGCTATACCACGGTAAACGTGTGTCTAGGGTAGCTTAGTAAAATGCAATAACAAAATAAATAAATTTTTACGTTTGGCGGTAGCGCATCGGGCTTAAAATTTGAGAAAAAACATGATTTTGATATTTTTTCTAATAAATGGAAATAAATCAAATAACTTATATAACAAGCAGCTATAGACATATTTTAGTAGAAAAGAGTATAGGAATAATAAATAAATGAAGAAATAAATACATTTCGCAACACATTGGCAGCGGATTATGTTTTTAAAAAAAGGCATTTTTTTTTTTTTTTTTTTTTTTTTTTTTTTTTTTTTTCTTTAATGACAAATTTTCATTGAAATAAAAACTACTTTTCTGATTGTACTATTACCTGATCTGATTAACTTTATCTGATTGTACCTGAGTGTAATTACACTTTGTAATAAAATATAGTCCTTTACTTGTCTTTACTATATTTTAGTAGTTTGAAATAAGATTTGCTTGAAAAACTAGGCACTGAAGATCTCGAGAAAAGTGTCGTTCTTATAAAAACATCTCTCGACCCGAAGGCTTTTTATGATGCCTCGGTTACCAGCTTCAAGCACCGTTCGACTGTTTGGGATTGACATGGGAATTGGCCAAATTTCCACTGGGCCACTGTTTTACCTAATTCGACCTTAGACCAAATCCCTCCGTTAGTGGATCTTCTCAGAAAAAGGTGATGGTGAATGTGTACTAGAGTTCCAGTGAATCATTTCTATGTAGTCTGTAGCTAGAAAAATGATTTTGGATGTTTGAAAACACCTGATTGACTTTCTTTTAGAAGATAAATTTCTAGCCTTTATAATTCTTCTGAAACATAACTCTCGTATATGATCCCTTTTATCTACTATCATACTCAAAAGCAAATTTTCTGGATTGGCAAAAAATGCGTTTCTCTCAATTACTGGTTCAATGGCCTTCAGCAAGTTTTCAGAGACGAATTTTGACGATTTTCTAACTTTCAATACATGTCCGGCCCATTTGTGAAGTATTTACTTTTTTTAATACTTAACCATACAGGTACATAAGACTTTAGAAAGGAAAAAAAACTATAATCTTGTGTTCGTCTGTTGGATTTTCAATACTTAAATACAACTGGAGAATTCTGTTCTCCGTCGTTACCCACCTTGAGTGGAAAGTGTGCCAGGCTCAGAACAGATAAAACTTCAGGACAGCTGCCTACTTTTATAGTACAAATAATGTCCAGTAGGTACTGCTGATCTTTGATTAAATTTTGCCGGTTAGTTCTGGAAATTCACATTCAACACTGTTAAATTTACCACTGGGAGTTTCTCACATTTCCTGAGCTGCGTGCCAATCGGACTAGTGACATTTTCCCAGTCGTTTCACCATCTAAATTTTAAAACAAATGCCGGAATGGCAACTCACTGAAATGTAAGAGGCATACACCACCACCTCTCCCCAATGTAGTGGTCTTTTAACTTCTTCTGCAATGTGAATAACACCGGTTTTCCACACCGTATTAGTAACAGTGCCATCACATCCAATCACATTTTTTTGTTAACTGAAAAATTCTGTAAGGCGTTACTGTCAGTATTGAAGCTTTATCAAACACAGATTTAATTTTGGCCTCACAATAATAGGAACGTGAGAAAAATTAACTGACCTGTTGTTTGATTTCAAGGCATTTCATAATTTTCCTGAAAGCAACACTTGAGAACGTCTTCATAAGTTGGAAGTTTATTAACCGGTAACTGTTTTGGGGGGCGAAATAACGGACAGTTAAAGTCACTGCGAGTAATTTCTTTGGAAACAGTCATAACACAGCGATCGAATCACTTATTAAGCGGTCATTAATTAAATCAGTCTTTAAGAAACGCGACTGAATCGCACAAGAAGAACACACTGCTAATCATTGCCGGCAAAATTCTAGTGATCAGCTCACAGGAACTGTTGTGTCATAAAGCACACGCATGCGTATCGCACAGTGCATTGTGAAGCGTCTGTACAAGTAGTATTAACGGACTCAAATTCGCAGCAGGGCTCGTCGCGCTGGACTGCTACCATTGTAGAAGGACTCACAATACAGCTTGAATGCGTCAATTTAGGGATATTTTAATTGCTTTGCGCTACCCTAAATGAAATAATTTTGTTTCATTTTTTTATTATAATATGCTTTTTGATCTTTCTTTTAAAGCCTTTTCACCATAGCAGTTTTTTTTCTCTTTTTCGTTTATAGCATTAAAAAATCGAAAGAAAACTACTGCTTTTTCAATAAATTTCAAATATTCAAGTGCGATGCGCTACCGCCAAATGCAAAAAATTGTTTAATTTGTTTTTGCATTTTACTAAGATACTCTAAAGCCAAGTTTTCCGCGGTATAGCGAATCAAAAAAAAAAAAAAAGTTTTTTCGGCCCACCCTAGGATACAGGTTTACTCTGATAAAGCGCTTCCCTGATTAGTTTTGGAGGTTCTTTTTCTCATTGAACTATATTGGTTTGTATTATAACAAAAAACTGTGTTTTTTTATGGTTTTTATTTTTCCGTTTTTTTTTTTTTTTTGAAAAAGAGTGAGTTCTGTTTCAAGAATAATAGACATAAATAAGTGTAAATAATATGCAATTAGTGAATAGCCTGTTAGCTCAATGGCGTCAATTTAATTTGAACTTTTCTTTTTATTATAGTGTATTCCTTAATTTTCTCAAACAGAAATATCATTTTAGGGTGTTATCAGATCCTACTTAAACACATTCAACTGCGTAATTCAATTTACACGTGCAAGAGTACCAAAATTATATTAAGTGTTAATGTTAACGTGGTTAATTTATCCTGTTTTTATGTAACATGTAAATATATCTATTCGAATTGAAAGCATCCGAAAAACCTACATTTCGAGTTGTGAAAACTTATTAATACCCACTGTAAAAACAACTCAGATACGTTTTCGAAAGTCAGTGGCAGCGGGAGAAACTTTGTTTTTATAAATGGTTCTTTAAATTTTGATAATATATTGGTTTCTGAGGTCTATATAGATAAAGAAAAAAAGAGCGATTTTTGGAGTTATGAGTAATTCCGAACTGGTCATTGTATATTTTCGTACGTAGTTTTATTACATTTCCATAGACTAAGAAATATCTGTCTTTTATTTACAGTCTGCGCTGTTCAAGACAAGGCGCATGAAGCGACAAAATCCTCTCTAATTTAAATTAAAAAGAAATTATGCTTTCCATCATAAGTTGGAAAGCATTTTTGTGAATATCTCAAAATCATACTTTTTGACAAGACCGTTTCCCACAATAATCGGTAGGACCGTGCTTACTTATGAGTTCCGTATTATGTAATAAAAATTAAATTGTTTTGAAAAAACTTTTTACATTAGTATTGATGCGGTTGTTTTATAAGAAATGTTATATTTATGTTTCTTACAAATATTGTAGCTATTTTTAACAGTCTATTCATTTTATTTAACAGTGTTTACATTAACTAACAATAAGAAATATAGACCTATGTTTTTATTTGAAAATGATACATTGCATCAGTCAATAAAATTAGGTTTATGATAAAGAAGTTTTGATTAGCACGAAATTTTAAAATACATATTTTGTTGCGGAAAAACAAAAGAAGATTTAGGCATTTCATAATTGAAATCTTATCCTAATAATGTTCTATTATTCAAACGAGCTATTTAAAAATGAAAACTAGCAATTGTTATACTTAATATACAAAATGAATGTATATATAAAAATTAAAAATAAAATTGAGATCCAAAACTTTTATTTAAAATTTATAGTTTACTTTGAATAAACAGAAACAATTACTTTCATACCTCAAAACAAAGAGAGGGGAACTTTTACTTGTTCGAAATTAACAATCTTTAAAGTTGATACATTTATGACACCGGTATCATTAAATCGATTCATAGAAAAACCTATATATCGATAACTGATAAACTTTGTCATAAATAGTCAAAATAAACTATTAATCTATGAGCATATTTTGTTAAGATTGTATCATTATTTGCTTTTAAAGATACAAATCCATATTAAAATATATGTACTCTGATCCTTATTTTAAAATTAATTATAAGCAATAAAAAGGTTCTTAATAAACTAATATTGTTTTCAAACATGAAAGTAATTTTTATAATGGATCAGAAATGTAACGTATAGTATCTAGATTCAAAAGTATTGTATTTATTTCAGATTGTTGAACAACACAGATGATTTTCGATAAACCGGTAGAAGACACATAATGCAAATGATAGAACCCTCTCTTTCGGCCTTGTTAACCCCTTAACTCCCTTATGCAATTACTTTACAGAGCATGTATTCACTACTGAATACAATGGGTTCGTTGAGGTTACTGGCATTTAATTATGGTTTTAAAATTATGCTGGTTTTTAAGATTCGCTGATATTAATATATGAGAAGTCATAAATTTTCAGACATTTCAATTTACTAAAGCATATTCGCAAATTCTCCTCATGTCGCAAATACTGATGGGTATTAAGAACGATTAATGAATGTACGATACAGTTGAAAAAATGTTTAATGATTGACGATAATATAGATAGATCAGAAAATCACATTTGGCTTTCATAAAAATCATGTAAGTATTTTATTTAAAAAAATATTTTAACCTTGTTAGCATAACGGCAGAAATTCTCTCTTTTGGCCACTGTAAACCGCTTATCTCACACATGCAATAACTTTACAGCGTACGTATCCACTAGTTTATACAAGTACAATGGGTTCGGCGGGATTAAATGCATTTAAGTATAGTTTTAAAATAACGCTGAAGAGTATTTTTAGGATTCGCTGATATTAATATCTGAAAAATCATATTCAGTTTCAATTTATTAAAACATATTCGCATGTTCTCCACATGTCACATATATTGATGGATTTCAACAACACTTAAGGAATGTCTGATACAACTGAAAACTTTTTTGATGTTTGTCGAGAATATAGAGACAATCAGAAAATCACATTTGCCTTTCATATAATTTATGTAACTATTTTATTAAAGAAATATATTTTAAGTTTGTTAGCATTGTACTTTGATTACCATTACTCCAGTTTAAAATTAAACTGAGACTAATTTTAATACATGAAAAAAGAGCACTGAGTAATTTAAGGAAATCGCACTTATTTTAACGAGACATGGTGCAGCTCTGGTTTCTAGAAAATTGAAATTTTCTCTTGGACAAACAGAAACGGGTAATGCTAATTTGTAGATAGTGTGAAAAACATTTCTTTTTTTCATTCAAAACGATCTTCCATTTTACCTCCATTTAGAGGTTTTACAGCGCTTAAAAGAAAAAAGAGTTTCATATCTTTCATTTTTAAAAGCGCATTCTTTAGATAAATCACTGCAGTAATGAGCAGACACTGATATTTTTCTCGTCAATTATTAGAAATTATTAGATTGTGACAGTAATGTCGTAGTTACACCTTATACTTATTATTCAATTAAAGAATAGTTTAATAGGTTTGCTGTGACATCTTTTTTAATAAAAAATAGAAAAGTAGAAATGTTTTTAGAATATAAAGGATTTTTTTTTATATTTAAAATTAAATAGGCGTCTGCTATACTATTCATAGCATAAATATTTTAATTATTTCCATATAAGCTAGATTACAAATGACTGTTGAAAGATCAGTTGTCAGCAGTGTTGCAAACTCGGCCACCTTTATTGTTAAGAAATTCAGAATTCGTAGCAGAAATTAAAAATAGTCATTTTTGGTTTATGAAATAAGAGACATTCAGTGATTATATGAATTAAAAGTTCTTCCTTTGGAATTTCTCATCTGAATTAGACCTTTTTTGAAAGAAAGGGAGCTCAAATTGTCAACCCTGATTGTCAGTAGTAATGTCAATACAAAAAGATTGCGGATGAATTAAAAAAGAATTCTCATTATGCCAATGTTAATGATAACTAGGTACACCTTCAATGTGAAAAATAATTATGTGTTTCATTAATGTGCATATGCAGTGCTTATTATTTTTTTTTATAATTTTTGGAGGTGCTCTCAGTTTGATTAGTAAAATGAACTTTTTGGCGGTATGTCCGTGGGTAATTCCTATCCAGTGTGAACGCAAAAATCCTTTCTCTCAGCCAGTTATACATGAAACTTATAAACTACATAAATGTCTGCAAAACTTGAGAGCATTTTGTGAGGGGATTTCATTTTTTTATGTTAATTTTTCGTACATGCATTACTGCGTCCAACCCAGGAAAAGCATGCTGTTATTAAAATTTCTCGCTTTTTTTAGAGGAGAGGGCTAACTTTAACAATTAAAGTGCAAATTTAATCATTTGCCTATTAATATAGCACATACAGAATTTATTTATTTATCAAGAATAAGGACAATATAAAATTTCTGTAAGTAAAGTCATACGACTAATGTAGTTGTTTTAGATAATAATGTATTTACTTTTGTGAACAATTAAATCCAAATTAATTTTCTTGCTTAAAAATGGTGCATTGTGCTGTACAATACAATGTAGATCTATAAGGGTAGGGTTATTTTAACGAGACGATGTAACTCGGATTCTAACAATGTGAATTTGCTCTCAGATGAATAAAAGTGGGTAATGCTCGTTTGTGGATGAAATAAAATGCACTTCTTCTCTCATTCTAATAGCTCCTTGACTTTCCCTCTCTTTAGAGATTGTGTAGTACTTTAAATGTAAGAGAGATTTTGAATTTTATTTCTATGAGGACGCATTGTTTAGATAAATCTCTGCAGCATATAATGTGGTATTTATATATTCCACGTGAATGACTCGAATTTTATATATGACAATGCGGTAGTAGGTATGCGTGTTCATATTATTTCAAATAAATTGCTTAGAATGGGTCGCATGCTATTCCTTTATAAATAATAAATTTTGGTAGATAATTAAATTTTTGCAAATTTATGATAAATTTTGCTCAGTTGAAAATAATTAGTAAATATTTATAATCAGGAAAGCAGTTAAACTTAAACTATCAATCTTCATTAATCTTAAATTTTCCAGAAAAGAATTGGTCGGGTGTTATTCCTTTATCAATAATAAATTTTGTTAGATAGTTAAATTTTTACAAATTTATGATAAATGTTGTTTATTTGAAAATAACTTTTAAATATTTATATTCTGGAAAGCAGTTACGTCTAAACAATCAGTTTTAATTATCTTGAATTTTCTTCTAGAAAAGTTTAAAAAACGGAATTAAAATTTGTTGGGTGTAAGCGGCGAAAAGAATTGCCATATAGTGTTTTTAATGCCACAAAACAATTCTTCTGTCCAATAAATTATCTCAAAAAACTCTTTAAAAAATGTTATGTATATGAAATTTAATATAAATACAACAATATAAAGTACAAAGAAAAATTATGTGATAGCGGATTGCGTGGAGTAATTATTCAGATTTTGTAACCCCGATTTATAATATACCGCATGACATCACAATGAAATATTAATAATCAAAATTGAGATATGCATATCACTTATTCACTTGTTTTTCACACTCAGTAATGAAACTTCTACTAGTTTTACCTACTAATTAAACATTTATCGCGCATTAAATTATTTAATTAAATCTACTCTAAGTTACCTGTATAAACGTGCTCCTCAAAATATTACGAATAATACGTGTCACATATGTCCACACATTTGTTAACGAACTGTTCGGTTTACGAACAGATCGGTTAACGGACACTTTCTGCCGAGATTTTTATGTTCGGATAACGAACAGATATTCGGCTAACGAAACATTTCACAAAACAAAACCACGAAGAAGCAATGCTGTGTTTCAGATTAGCTGTATTTAATTGCATCGATTGTCGACTTACAGAACATTTTAACAGTTGTATGTATACGTATGGCCTAATTATTTCATGCACTCCGGGGTTTCGGGCCCTACATATTAGGGCCCATAATTAGAATGAACAAATTAAAAACATTAATTTTCATATTTTGTGTACCATTTTAAAGAAATATTTTTAATTGCAAATTAATTGCTTTAATTGAAATTTAGTTCACAAATTATTAATAGGCTCTATGCTTCACTGGAACTTTATTAGTCATGCAGTAAAGACGATCTTTTAAAAATCTAAGTAATTTTTGAAAGGTCAATGCGACAAATTGATATGATTTAATGACTTAGTTAATTAATGTAATCCTAAAAGTTTTTTCAAAGGGCATGTCAGTTATTTTTTAAGTACGTTACAAAGCCATTAAAATACGATCTGCCCATGTTAAAAATATGGTTAATATACGTCCTTATTTAATCTTATTAAATAAGGACGTATATTAACCCTATTATTAAAGGAAGATTAATATTACTTTTTATAAATTATTTAGCTTTTAAAAAGGAATTAATTGGATTCCCATACAAATCTATACTAAATCTATGATTGGTTAACGAACAATTCGGTTAGTCAACAATGTTTTGGAACGGTTTAAGTTCGTTAACCGATCAACCACTGTACTAAAATAAAAGTACAATTGTTTGAAATTGAATAATCTAGATCATTATAAATAAATAAAAACTACATTAAAAATAATAAACATTTCTTTATTAAAATGAACATGCATTCGTTTGTAAAAATCCAAATTTCTTGGAAAATCTTATTTTAACTAGAGTTAAAATTTCTTTTTAATTGAAATTTTCGAAGTATACCAATAGTCAATATTTCCCAACTTTACTATACTTCTTCCCTTTATTCTGTTTCCGAATGTCTCGTTATACTTGCTCTACTACTAATAAATTGTATCATCTCTTTCAATTCAAGATGTTACAAAAATAGATGAGCAATAACTATAAGCGGAATGATAATTCTTATGTCCACTAAGTGAAAAGTCGTGTACTTCCAATGTTTTTCACATATACTTTTTTTCATCGAACGAAAGTTATACATATATATATACAAGTTGTATTCCTTAAACCTATGTTTTGCTCTCACTTATTTTGTAAAGACTGTCTGGGATTCATGAAAATAAATGCATTTTTCATATAGTTAATGCTTTAAGAAAAGGGCATTACTCCCAATTTATAAATGTAAGAATCATTACGTCTAACTGTTTGTCTAGCAAAATGAGAAAATAAAATGGATAAACACATATTTCTTGTAGAGAGAAAACTAGAAAACATAACTACAAAGCGTCAGTTTATTCCTTACAAGAAATAAAATAAATAAAACCTGTCAGTATTAAAAAATAAAGTAGATCTGTTTGTCTGCCAGATTACTATAAATGAATGCTCAATATACGTAAAAACAAAATCTGAATGAGACTTGCAACTGTAGTTCTAATTATTGGCAAAGGGAAAAGACAGTATGAGAAAGTAGTATGTGCAAGGTCCTTAATACATGTATATGGAGAGGGTTTATTTTACCATAAGCCTAGTAGCGTAAAGATCAGCATGCCTGTTTGCCACGCTACAAATCGCGAATTCTGCTCACAGTTGGGAATAGCGCACTCATCCCTTCGGGGTCAATAAAATGAGTACCAAGCTTGCTTGGGAACTAAACACCTAGTGTCTCGCGTTGGATTGACCACCTGGCAGGGGCACAAGCTGCATAGCCCCTCAGGGCTCAGAGTCAAGTAAATAGAGCTGGGCCCCGAATTTATAAATGTAAAATGATCCCTGATCTTTCATGGATCGTACAGCGACAGGTTTAGTTTTAGTTTGGCAAACAGATCGTATGTGCAATATTGTGTATAATATCTTGGCACTAATCAACAGATATTTGATAAAAACCCTCACCTTTTAGCTTCCTTTTGGGAACACCGGATTTCAAGCTTATTCTATCGACGATAATTTTCAATCTATGATTTGAGACTTGCACAAAAGTTGCTCTATATACTTAGCTAATACATTATGCATATTATATTTTCATTGCATTCGCACATGCGCAGTGAAACATTTTTTAGTAAACCTGCTCGGTTTTCATCCAATTTTTATTATTTTTAAATTATAATTGCAGGGTATTATGTGCAATGTTGTTTGTCATATTTTCTGAAAAGAACTTTTTTTTTATATTAAGAACTCTGCAAATTATACGCAAAAAATTTGGCGAAATTTGGGACAGTTTTTATAAAAAACCTTAATTTCTCTACGCGTATACATGCTATCCTCATAAAAATGAACACAGTATATTACAATAAGCCACTTATTAATAATCTCGAGTTTGAACGCTTTTGCTACATTAGTTTTTAGAGGGTTATCCAAAAGATATTCGTTCTTTTTCAATTTGTTGACGATCTCCTATGGGGTTTCGGGAAAAAAATCTTCGCGGAAATATATGACCTATACTATGCTGTTTGCACACCTGCAGTTTCAGGTTAATTCCTCACGTATTTTTCTTGATATTTAACAAACGTCTAAAGTCTTGAAAAGCTACAACTTCATCAGGGCTGCAACGGGTGACTATTTTTCTACTCTAATCGCACCACTATAAAAAAAAAAAAAAAAAAAAAAAAAAAAAAAAAAAAAAGAAGCATATTTCTTTTGCTAATATTCTCGAACAATATACCAATAATTTTTGTTTTGAGAATGTGGTGTCAGTTAGAATTAAAAAATAGTCGCCTGTGGATGTCCTGCATCGTCAAAACCGATGTTGATAGGAGTACTCAGAATTGAAATTACAGAAAACTCTGTAATATATTTGCGTCATATTTTAGACTTTATAAAATGCAAAAATAAAAACATAATATAATATAATAAAAATACATTTCATTTAACGTTGCGAAATATTTTCGCAACATGTATTTCGAAATATTTTTAAGATCCGTACGATAACTTAAGAAAGGTCCGGGCCTATAAACTCTAAAAAAAAATGGATTTTCATTTATTGCAAATTTTGCAAAAAAAAATTGCAAAATTTCGAAATTTTTTCACAAAAATTTCAAAAAATTCTAATTTTTTCCCCTTACTTTTATATTGAAATATATAAAATTCGATTCACAGTTCTGTTTATATATAAACCAAACTTTAAAAAAAATATATTTGGTATTTTCATTGATATCATCAAAATGCCCAGGGAGCATTTTGAAAATTTCTAAGATAATGCGTAAAATTCCTTATTTTTTTCTCAAAAATATATTTTTTTATTTTTTTTGTGATAAATGCATGCCATAATGCATATAACATATCCTTGAATAATATTTAAAGTGAAATTTACAAAAAATAAAAAATTGATTTTTAAGGTTCCCTCGTCCCCTACCTTAACTTCATTTATCTCAGAATGATTCTTTTTTAGGATTTGTGAACTTTAAAAGGATATAGCTGAAGTTCCTCGCAAGATATACGTATGAAATTTTCAAAAGAGCTTTTATGTGATATTTCTAACAAATTGTTTCATGATTTTTAATTTTGAACGATAATTGTAGAAATGTGCTAATTAATGAAAAACTCACTCATAACATAAAAATTTCATTTTCTTACTTAAACTTTTTTTGAAAAATTCATAAACAATATTTAAGAAATCCTGAAGATAAATTAAAATGACACATTTTCTCTATACACAAGTGTAAAAAATTTGTAATTCGAGTAGCTACTTCCAGAGTTATACAAAAAATTAAATATGTTTAAAATTTTAAAATTAAAATGTAAAAAAAAATGTTTAAAAACTTAAAATTTTTTTCATTCAATATTTTTATTATATTAAACTATATTTCAGAAAACAATTTTGTAACAAAATCTCTATAAATAAAAAAAAAAAAAATAGACTTTTGAGCCCGGGGCCCTCTTAAAATGGATATATTAACATCAAACTTTTGCTGAAATAAGTTCTGAACTATATGTTAGAGAATGAATGGATGATATTTTTTTTTTCTTTTTGAAAGAAACAAAAAATTCGAGGTATATATACCTAAAACATTTTTCAATTAGTTGAAATTCGTTTAATTAGAAAATCATTCTGTGTCATAGATGAATTATAGTCCAGGCAATAGGGAATTTTACCTAGCAAAATTAATGGTAGTACTGGAAATCGGCTTTCTAGATGTTTTTTGGGTTGCTGAATCCGAATTTGTAACTTCCCACCAAAATTCCCCCCCGGTAACCTCCCGAAATTTTGGTAAAAAGCCTCCCGAAAAAGGTTTTTATTAAAAAAAAAAAAAATTATTGTTTAAGAGAAAAAGTATCTAGAAATTCAGAAAGTAGACAAAATTTCCAACAAATTAGATATATGACATTATGACTTAGGATGAAGGGGAAGGGGGGATCTGCCTCGGAACATGCGCGCGGTGCTGCATAAACTAAGTTGCGCAATTCCACTTAACCACTCACACGTTTACATTAGCCCTCCCATCTCCCCTCCGAACTTTCTCTATAAGGTTTACTTTAAGATTTTTGGGTCGCTGAATCCGAATTTTTTACTTTCCCCCAAAATTCCCCCCCCCCAAATAGTTGTTTTTAACTTAAATTTCTTATTGTTTTAGGGGAAAGCATTACGAAATTCAGAAACTAGACAAAATTTGCAACAAATAGGATATATGACATTATGAATTAGGATGAACGGGGAGGGTGAGGGCTGCCTCGGAACATGCACTGCGGCGCTACGTGCACTAAATGATGAAGTCCAGGCAATAGGGGATTTTATCTGGCAAAATTAATACTAGTTCTGGATTTCGACTCACTTTATGTTTTTGGGGTCGCTGAATCCGAATTTGTAACTTCCCACCAAAATTTCACCCGGCAACCCCCAAAACAATTGATTTTTTGAAAAAATTTGGTTTTTGAGAAAAGCGCGCGGGGAATGTTCCGAGGCAGCCCCCTCTCTCCCCGTTTATCCTACGTGTGGATAAGTGGAATTGCGCAACTTAGTCCACGCAACACTGCGGCGCATGTTCCGAGGCAGATCCCCCCCTTCCCCTTCATCCTAAATCATAATGTCATACATATAATTTGTTGCAAATTTTGTCTACTTTCTGAATGTCTAGCTACTTTTCCCTTAAAATAATAAAAAAAATGGAATTTTTTAATAAAAACCTTTTTTGGGGGGCTTTTTACCAAAATTTGGAGGGGGGGTTGCGGAGGGAAAATTTTGGTGAAAAGTTACAAATTCGGATTCAGCGACCCAAAAAACATCTAGAAAGCCGATTTCCAGTACTACCATTAATTTTGCTAGGTAGAGTCCCTATACGGTCTCTATTGTCTGGACTATTAATTGTATTTTATTTTATATGAAAATAAAAAGTTTGGTCAGAGGCACAGAGAGCCAACTTGGGAAACTCGCATGATTAATTACACGTATAATTAATTAATAATTCTGCCTATTTATGTATGTATTAATTACTTTAAAAATGTTTTGGAGATTTTAGTTTTCGTTTTCGGCCAAAAATAGGAAGATTGTTGAAATTCGGTTTTCGTTTCGGTTTCGGTCTTAAAAACCTGTTTCGGGCGATCCTTATAATTATTTGAAAATAGTAAGTGATTTTTCTTTTAATTCATTTCCTACGAATTGGGCCAATAATACTTTTAAATGCAAGGTGTCTAAATCTTTCTCCTTGGTTCAATGTGAATCTGAAGAAAAATCTACAGTGTAGCGATTTTTAAATGTCAATATGTCAAAAAAAAGAAGGCTACAGTTGCTCGCTTTCAAGCTCAAGCATACCACTTATCTAACTCCCATACCTAGTAACATCTATAATTTTTTTTTCAAACATTACTCTCTTTGCCACCCGGTATATCCCACCATCGAATTACCTAATGCAGAAATTACAGAAATCGAAAATCGTCTACTCGTGGACAGCCAGATAGAAGATAGAGGTACTAAACAGCATGAAGAGAAAATGCACTTTTTTGAGCATTAATTTTCAAGGTGGCCATAATTAAACTGACAGTATTCAGAGTGTTGTGCAACGCGATCTAATTGAGAGAATTACGTCAAATTGTGTAAGATGATTAAACAAAACGTGAGACGAAGGATTCCTCGAAAAAAATAGTTCTAAAAGTCACCGCTAGAGAATATGTGGCGCTGTGTAGCACAAAATAGAGTTTAAAAAAATGAAGAATCAATACTAAAATCATTAAATGTGCAAAATAAAAAGTAATTTTATTTAAGTATTGATTCTGCAAATTTTAAAACTCTCTTTTCTGTTACACAGCGCCACATATTCCTCTAGCGGTGACTTTTGGAACTAATTTTTTTCTAGCGGAATCTTTCGTCCCCCGTCTTGTTCTTACAAATTTGAGGTAATTCTCTCAATTAGATAGCGCTACAGAACACTATAAGTGCAGTCAGTTTAATTATGGCCACCTTATATATAGGATTTTTTCTTGATTTTTTCTTGAAATAATATACGTACGTAAATAAAAGTTTGACCGATTAAAGAGGTAATACACGCTAATTTCAATAGCAAGTTGATAAACGATTCAATCCGAGTTTTAGAATGTTAGATGTAACCTCTCATAAATTATACACTGAGCCTCGTTTAATTGTGATATGTTTCAAGTGGAATTTTAAGAGAACTTTTTTATGCATTTAACACCATGTTGCCGTTCTCAATACAGTTTTTATATGCTAAGAATAGTATGAGAAATAACGAATTACTTGATTTTTATGTTTAAGTATGCTTGAATAAAAAAACCGAAGAATTTATTAAATACATTCAACTGATTACAAATAACAACAATGAATTAATCCCCGTTTAACAAAATAAACAAGCATTTAATATAAATTATTCACAATAATAAAAAATAAACATGCATAACGATGTAAAATCCACTGAGAATACTTAAGACATGTATTTTAAAATATGACATGTTTGTGCCATTGAAATGCTTTCGTTAATATTGTATTTGAAAAAGAAATGAAAATGAAGTTATATTTATATTTACACACATTCAAACATAAAATATTTCACCTAAGTTGAACAATTTGTTGTCTTTACTTTTATGTTTACATAAAAATAAAGACAAATCATTAACATATATATTTTAACTAAGCTTTTGAACCTTTATAAACAAAGTAGCAATTCTGTAGCAATATTGTAAAAATCCTCGTTAGCAATTTTAAATGTCACCGTTTTATTTATGGAGCATTTTGTTGTTTTGCCTTGTTATTTACTTTTTACCGACATTCATATAATTTCCGATAACAGAAGAAACTTCATTGAAAAATATTTAAAACATAATTTTGGCGTTATATATTGCGTTTAAGATGTAGTTTGTTTAATTGCAATGCCAACCAGATGCATACACAATACCACGAAAGGAAAATACACTTTTTACAACGGTAATTTATGTCTGCTTTTTCTCATGAATGTTAAGGTAAATAATGTACATACGTTAATAACAGTTTGCCCGATTAAATATTTAATTAATGCTAATTTCAAACAGTATACTGATAATTAAGACAATCAGAGTTTTAGAATGTTAGAAGTTATCTATCATAAATTATATAATGAGTCTCGTTTTATTCGGATATAATTCCAGTGGAATTGTAGGAGAATCGTTTTGCAAAATTTCTACACTTTTAATACTATGTTGCCATTGTTCTCAATACACTGTACATAGTATGAAAATAAACAAATTTCTTGGTCTTTAAGTATGCTTGAATAAAAAACTGAAACATTTATTACACGCACTCAAATGATGGCAAATAACAACAATGAATTATTAATCCCTGTTTTGAAAATAAAGAAGCATTTAATAGAAATTATTAAGAATATACAAAAAATAAACATACATAACAATGTAAAAATCTACTGAGAATATGTATTTTAGAATATTACATGTTTATGCCATTAACAGGTTTTCGTTTGTATTGTACTTGAGGAGAAATGAAAATAAAATAAAGCTAGATTTATATTTACACACTTTTAAACATAATATATTTAAGCTAAGTTCTACAATTTATTGTCTTTATTTTTATGTTTATGTAAAAATGAAACAAAGTATTAACATATTTAACAAAAGGTTTGAACCTTTATAAACAGAGTTGCAATTTTGTCGCAAATTTAGCCTCTTTAGTAATTTAAATGTCACTGTTTTATTTATCGAGAATTTTATTTTTTGCCTTGAAGATATCCGTATAATTTCCTCAGACGAAAACAACTATATTTTAAAAGCTTTAAAATATAATTTTCTGGGTTATATATTGAGTTTAAGGTGCATTTTATTTAATTACAATACAAGTTTAATTCGATAAGAAAAGAAACCTTTTAAGTACGTGAAAGTTAATTTGTATGATTATGTACAAAAGCTGTATTTTCCACTAAAATTTTAATTTCAGAAATCTACAAGGTGTGTCTATTAAATTCCAGAACTGTACATGCAGTTAATTTGAAAATGTGTAGGAACGCGTCATCATGCGGATGTGATAGCGTAACCAATGAGGCGCGAAGGTGGAACAAATGTGCAGCGAATGGGTCAGCATGTCCGGTTTGGATAAGGTAAACGCAGGTGGTTCATTAGACCGCGTGTCACGGTCGATGATGGATCAAAGTGTGAATATCGAGTTTTCTTTCAAAATTGGGAAAAGCAGTTTTTGTCAAAACATGACATCGTAGAGGTTAAGCATCCCCCGTATTCTCCTGATTTGTCACCTCTTCACCATTTGTTCTCAAAACTTAAGACTGCTCTGAAAGGGCATCGATTTCAGGAAGTAGAGGACATAAAGAAAAACGTAACCGCTCAACTTCGAAGCATATCTTTTAGAGGATTACGAAACGTGTTTCCAAAATTTGTACCGCCGTGCACAAAAGTGTGTGAGTGCCGGAGGTGATTATTTTGAGGAATATTAAACGTATGTTTGTTTTTTATTATTCATTTCGTTGTATTAGCCCCAGCCCTGGAATTTAATAGGCACGCCTTGTATATAAATATGCATATTTATGTGTATGAAATATTTGCAAAAAATCAAGTTCTTTTGAATCTTTCAGAAAATGAAAGATTCAAATGTCACCCATGACACAAAAAATGGTATAGAAATGAAGTGTTGTCATTGTATTTAAGTATATTATCAAACATAAATTATAAAAATTGTACTACATTCAAGAAAATTTGGTGCTACATTATCTTTAAATAAAAGACAGTTCAATATTTTACGGTGATTTGGGGGCTTTATCCATATCACATAACATAGATTAAACGAAAATTTGGGTATATGTGTAATTATGATGGGTGTTCGACCATATATATACCATTATATATATATATATATATATATATATATATATATATATATATATATATATAACATACGTATATAAATTATGGTCGAGCTTTTACAAAGCATGATAAAGCAAAATTTAATGTAATAAATAAATTATTATTCCAGTTATGCACAAATAATGGAAGCTTATTTTTAATACTAATTGGTCAATTTTTTCTATAATTTTTATCTCTAAAACGTATCATTGAATATCCATGCCAATTCGTATTTCTACGTAATTTGACTTGAAGAAATGAAGTGAGATTTTATGCTGAAATGTGTTAGATTTAGTTGTCATATGTAGATGAGTCCTTACTACAAAATAAACCGTATATAATTATAAAAAAAACTTTATACGTATTAAAACAATACAGATATTTTTTGATTAGTATAAATCAGAACTGAAGTTACATACATTAGTCTTTTTTTTTATTTTGCCGTATTGTGCATTATTAATCTGATAGCGGGATTAAAATACTTATTTTATCGGTATTTTGAGTACACAATAAGGAGTTGCTTATTTTTAAACTGACAAATTACATATAAAAGTGATTCTAATATGCATTGTAAAAACTCCACAAGTAATTAAGATTTGGATGTGAAATTTTAAAAACATTAAAAGAGATATATTTTAATAGTTAGTGCTCTGAAAAGGAGTGTAGACGCACACAACTTTGTTTTAATTCAATTTGAAATTTAATCATTTTCGTATAACTAATTTTTCATAGTGAGGCAAAAATTTTTTATTGAGTAGAGATATAATATCGCTCACCCGCAAGAAAGGTGACACATTTCGCAAAAATTCATTTTGCGTTTTATTCCACTAATAGCTCTGTCATAAGTGTATCTTGCTACACAAATATTTTCATAACTGTAGTTATACGGAAAATCACTTTATTACGCTATATATCCATTTGTGACCACAAAAGAGGGGTGGATTGTGTGGGGAGGTAAAATTATTCAAACCTCCAAACCTCGTCCTACGTGTTCGTTATTAAAGGTTTTAAGCTTTTATGCACGTTTTTATTCCTGTGTGCAGAGCTAAATGCTGCAATTTCATCTTATAGTAAAATTATGCAAATTTTCTTTTGCCTCTCCTGTGAAATTTACTTTTATCGGGATGTGTCACTTCTCTTGTGGATGAGCGATATGTGTTAGACCTATTACCAAAATACCACAGTAGTATTTTGTTTTGTTTTTACATATGTTTTCTATTTCCAGTCAGCCATCTTTTCCCTTTGAAAATGAATCTTTATAAGATTTTAATACCTTTTAAGAAATTATATGTATGTTTTAACGTTTATATTAATACCTAGGTGACAATGCCTTCACAACTCTCGTTTTAGTACAGTGTTTTGACTTGATACCACACACTGTCAGAAAAACTCGTGAATTTACTCTAAATAATATCCTCATTTTTTAAAAAATAATTTCCATTTTCCTAGAAAACATATTTTATCCGTGAATTCCCAAATCCCAATTGCGTTTCCCAAAAGTCTGAAAAAAGAGGAAGAAATTCCGTTAATTCCTAGTACGCATGAGCTCTATTAATACTAAAATCCTAATTTATTTAAAAAGTGAGAAACCAAAAATTCTATACATTAAGATTTATAATTTAATTAAAAAAGAAAAAAGATTTCGAACTTAAAAATGAATAACAATTACTTTTCTCAATCATTCCAAAATACTAACAATTTAGTTTGTAAAAGTTGAATAAGATGAATAAAGTTAAATAAAGTTGAATTTATAAAGTTGTTTATAAAAAAATATTCTCATTTAAAATATATTTTAAATCAACGCATTAAAAATATATTTTAATTTAAATATTAAATGGAAAAAAAGGGATTTTATCCAAAAATGAAAAAAAATCTTATCAAATAAAAATATAACATTCATATTTTACATGTAGCAATCATCTTAAAAATATTTACAATTCATATTTTTATCGTACATAATACTAAAGTATTAAGACGCTACGCATATCACATTAAAGACGAAATCTTCCCGAAATTAACTTCAAAATCAAAATCCTTTTAAAGAAAGTAATCAAGCGATATCCATCTGTAGAAAACATATTTACTTCGAAATGTTTCTCTGCTGTGCAGCTGTAGCCCAGTGGTTAGCGTACTCGTCTGGTAACACTAAGATAGCTGGTTTGATTCCGGGTCAGGAGCTTTTACTTTTTCCCCACTTTCTTCAATTCACGTATATTTTACCCCCGGTAACGGGGAAAAAATAAATGGATAGTCGTCAATTAACGAAAAAATTACCGTGAATTCAAGAATGTATATCTGAGAGTAGACGTACTTGTGCTCCAAGACATTTTAAAGCGCGAATATCAACTTTTAACGATATCCTAGTTAAATTAAATGTTCAGCAGTTGTATAAAAGTAATAAACTTTAAATTGATAAAAAGAGGATTAATTTAAGGGGTCTTGTACCTTTCAAATGCGTCGAAAATTAACGAAATTTGTCAAAGTCTGAATTATTCTATCTTCAAAATCTTTTTATGTATAAACATGAAATTTTGGATATTGATTAAATAGATTGTGCTTTGTAATATGCTACCATTATAAATTCATTAGTCTTTTTCAGAATTTGTGTATTGTTGAGATCAAAATAGCTCTTTTTTTTACTCCAGAAGTCATTGCGCGCATGATATCTTGAGAAAGTATGTATGGATTGTCATGAAATTTGGTAAAAATACTAAACAAATATGTGTGTTTAACATTAACTACTTTTAAGTATTTACAGTGGTAATGTTTTTAGCTATGACTATTTTTATTCATTAAAAATTTAAATTTTTTATTTTTTTTTCACAAAAATACTTTTTTATGTAGTTAATGAAATAATTTTGGCCTAAGAGTAGTTCATTTTAAACACACATTTATATGTTTAGTATTTTTAACAATTTTCATGACAATCTATACATACTTTCTCAAGATATCATGTGCGCAATGACTTATGGAGTAAAAAAAAAGTGCTATTTTGATTTCAACAATACACAAATTCTGTAAAAGGCTAATAAATTTCTAATGACAGCATATTACAAAGCACAATCTATTTAATCAATATCCAAAATTTCATGTTTATACATAAAAAGATTTTGAAGATGGAATAATTCAGACTTTGAATTTTTTCGTTAAATTTTGTTGCATCTAAAAGGTAAAAGACCCCTTAATTGGAATTACTTGAACACGGACAGTATGTTATAACGGAAAGACACGGACGACCTTCTTCGCGCGCCAACACACTTTAAAATCTAAATATCAGCATTTCACGATAATAATTTTTAATTTAATGTCTAGTAATGTAATATAAAATTAATAAACATCAAATAAAAAAGAATAATTGTAATTTAATTAAAAAATAATATTGAATAAATTCCGCAGATACATGATCGACGTATTCCGCACGTCATTGGCGACTTGCCACGAAAAATTATGAAAGAGAGCCGAAAAAAAATGTCGAACTTGAACTTTAAACGATGGTTGAAAACAAAAATTAGAGGGATGGGTGAGAATTTTTTTTCTTTAGCTCATGTTGTGAAAGGATTAAATACCATAATAATAATAATACAAAAAAAGCAATTTATCAAATTACAACAACCATTTGAAAAATGATTTTTTCGAAGACTAAAATTTAACACATAAAAAAATCGCACGGAGTTGATCATACATTACGTACGCCATGAATTAAACATTAATAGTGTTATTACACGTAAAAATTCCAAGCGACAAAAATCCCCAGCGATTCGTACGTATTATCCACCTTAAACTTATGTATTATCCAAGCATTTCATTGACTGTTCGGGAAAAGGCTTTTCCATCGTCAGATTTCTTGGCAATCTGGAACCCATTTTAAATGAAATTTCATTCTTAAACTTCTAAACATCCCACAATATTACTTTTTACACCGTCGTATAGAGAAAAAAATGTACTTTTAAATGCAATTTGTTTGAAAGCTGTATCTCAATTTGTTTCTGAGTTATTAATTTTTTTTTGTAGTTTTATTACTTTTTTGTCATAGTGGCAACAGAAGGTATCCATCTCTGTTGAAAGTAAAGGGAAATACAGATTACTGTATAGACCAATCTACTAAAAAACAACTTTTCAAAAGTAAAAAAAAAAAAAAAAGCCAAGCAAAAAAAAAAAAAAAAAAAAAAAAAAGAAAGAAAAAAGAAAAAAGGGGAAATTTGTGGCTAAAAAATAGTGTGATATCAAATTTCCAAGCTTATATTATGGTACTTATTTAACATTTTTTATTAAAAATTTACCATACGTAAGTCGAGTACTTAAGTATGCGTTGATAGAAAGCCTTTTCTCCTTTACTAAATACATCATAACGTGTTTCTGAAAATTAATTTTTTTTAAATTATGCATGATGGGCTTGGCGGCCATATTTCCATATTTTACACAAATTTCTAAGCACACAAGTACATTGCTAAGGTCGGAAATTTGAAATTGTTGCTAAAGCAAACATTTTATGCTTTTAATTTATGGAAATGAGTGCCTAGAAATTTGTGTCTTAAAATAAAGTTGAAGTAACTTCAGGTTTCATCTTATGATTCTTTTTTTTCGGAGGGGGTTAATTAATTAGTTAAAGCAGTAAAAATCAATTTGTTTTTGTTTTTTTTTTCAAAATAAAAGACAATCTTAATTTATCTGTCTGTAGCCAAAACTAGAAGTTCAAAATTCTTAACCCTCTAAGTGTTTGGGGCGTAATATTCCGTTCACTAAGCTCCAGGTTTCACAGCAACATAAGCAATATTTAAAATAATATAGTTTTATAGATTTAATGAGTTTTAAAAACATTGAAGAATGATTAATACTCTCAAGGATTACATTCATGTTTGTAATTGAATTTTTTTTATAATGTTGAAAGAATCATATTTTCTTAGCATTTAAAACCAAATGCAAAGTAAACAACATTACAATTTTACCCTTTTGCAAGACGCTCGGAGGGTTTTAATAATGCAAACATATTACGATCTTGTCTGCTTAGAAATTTGTGTAAAATATGGAAAGATGGCCGCCAAGACCATCATGCATAATTAAAAAAAATTAATTTTCAGAAACACGTTATGATGTATTTAGTAAAGGAGAAAAGGCTTTCAATCAACGCATACTTAGGTACTCGACTTACGTATGGTAAATTTTTAATAAAAAATGTTAAATAAGTACCATAATATAAGCTTGGAAATTTGATATCACACTATTTTTAAGCCACAACTTTCCCCTTTTTTCTTTTCTTTTTTTTTTTTTTTTTTTTTTTTTTGCTTGGCTTTTTTTTTACTTTTGAAAAGTTGTTTTTTAGTAGATATCAGTCCTTTTTTTTAAACAGATTATATATAATTGAAATAATTCTACTCGCTAAAATTAGTCCTTGTAGAGCCTTTATCAGCAGGGAACAAACACAATAGTATACCTCTTGTTTACCTATCATTCATTTTTTAGAGTAATTAATAATTTAAAAGTAAGGAAAGTCAATATCTTCTTTCAAAGTATCAGTCTTTCTCAATTTATATCTCCTTAACATTTTCTATGAAGGATGAAAATTTAGTAAAAATAAAATAGAGTCAAAATAAAATATATATGTACAGTTATTCTGTCAGTTAATTGTTTATTCTAACTTTTTTTGCTGACGGTTTTTTCAAAATAAATTTACCTTTACAAATACCTACGGATAATCCGAGAATGAAGCCCCGCAGGCATCTAAAGAATCGAAGATCTGTCTAAAGAAGTAAATTTAGCAATTCTAGACATGATGAGGAAACATTTTTGATAAAAAAAAAATCTAAAAATTTAAAGATATAAACTGTACATCTTCATTTAGATCGTGTTATAGAGAAGAAAGAATAAATATATAATTTTACTCAAGTCTGTTTATCCATACCTATTTGCATAAATGTGAGAATATAATTTCGTATAAAAATTCCCGTAAATTGATTATCTTTAATAATCTATTATTAAAGCCGCATAAACATTAGAATTAAATTTTTTTCCAGTTAAAAATTGCCTGAAATCGATAGTCTTATCGTTCGTCAAATTTGTTTTATGTTTTTTTTAATACCCAGACACCTTTTCTAAACTCTGACAAAAGATCACAGAAATACTGAAGTTATCCAAATACTTATATTTTTCTATCGTATTTCTTTTTTGAGGGGGGGAGGGGGGTGGAAGAGCACTTAAGAACTTCGTTTTGTTCTTATAATTCTGAATTAATCATTTAAAAGATCTACCTACATAAGTCTTGTTGCAGAATTTTCATTAGCTAAGAATTGCATCAACTTATACATCATGTGAATATATTAAATTACTTTTGTAAAATACTAGATGGGAGCCATTGATATTTTCAGAGCATTTGCCTACATTTTAAACTTAAGTCATTTACAACTATTCATTCATTTTCTATACGAATTAAAGAAGTCGTTGTTTCCATGGCAACTGTACCTTTCACTATTGCTTGTTTGTTTGTTTGTTTCATTGAACACATATATATATCAGATCACGTGGGGATCACGGCGGGATTTGAACCCGTCCCCACCTACGCTCTAAAGCGATTAGCGGCGTGTTGTCTTATCCACTCAGCCACGGTGGGCCACAACTGCTTTCTCTAATACCCAGATACTCAAATTTAACCAGCTGCGCTTATAATTATGCTCATAACAGAGTACATTTATCTGTCAGAGTGGTGACATATGCACAAGTCATGTACTCGTATTCAAATTTTTGTCCAAAGTACAGTAACTCAGTTTTCAGTAATAGACGTGGAAGATTTCGATTAAACTAACCAGAAAAGTTAAAAAACATTGGCTTTCTGATTTGATTTTATTCAAAATCGTCTCAACCAACTAAAGTTAATGCCGAGATCCAGATAAATTTTTCTCTGTTAGTAAAATTAGATTGACCAATCAGTATCCTCTATCCTTGCAGGCTTTTCGGTGTTTACTGCAAACATAAAAAAGTTTTCAAAAATGCAGGCTTCTGGTTGATCAATCTCATCTCGCTAATAGCGTAAAATCTATCTTGATGCCGGCCTATTCAACGCCCTTTAAATATTCGAGAAAGCCTTGACACGCGTCAGAAAAATATCACACAAAGCAGGCAAAACAAAGAAGAAAAATCATTCATTGGCTCGTTCATATCCACGGGCCAATGAATGATTTTGTTCCTTTGCTTTGCCTGCTTTGTGTGATGTTTTCGTGACGCGTGTCAAGACTTTCTCAAATATCTAGGGGGCGTTGGTTTATTTCACCATCATGAAGATATGAAAGGAGAGGAGCAGACATGTCAATCTTCCCGTGTGAAAAACTACATACCAGAAAAAAACGAGTTATTTCCCCCTCTTCTGCCCTTTTCTCTCTTGATTTTGACCGATAGCAGACCATTCAGCAGTCTCCAGTGCAAGATGCCGCTATATATGGCGGACGCAAGGGGGGGTGTGTTAGCGTGACCAATGACATAATAGGCCAGTTCATGACGTTTAAAAATCACACGGAGTTGGATCATCTTTACACGATGATTAGTACAAAGCGGTGCGCCAATTTTTTTGTGTCCATTACCGTGTACGGATAATCAACTCCGTGTGACGTGATGAGCTGGCCACACATTAGGAACAGCTTCAAATGACGTCATCTATATCTACTTCGAGGCAGACGAAAAAGACAGGCTACCGCGGTTACAGCACCTAGAAGATACAGTGTGGAAAACGGCTACAAAATAGTGCTAAAAAATTGAATCCCATAAATGTACAATGATGTTGAATAACAAGATGTCAATCGTAGCGCCATCGTAGTGATTTAAAAACGATAGTCATTCTAAAAGAGACTCTTTAACCTATTTCACGCCATTCCTTAACTAAATTAGCTTATAACAGACTAAAATATCTTATATTTATAGTTTCCGATATTTAACATTCTATAATTTTTTAAAACATGGGGTTTATATTGAAAAGAGTAACGAGATGGCGCTCGTATCAGCATATTGCCGCTGAGCATTGTTGGAGATTTATAGGATACAAGTTTTTAGCACTTTTTAAAGCATTATAGGAATAGCCGTTTTCCACACTGTATCTTCTAGGCGCTGTACCGCGGTGCTACAGCGTCTAGAATATATAGTGTGGAAATCCAATCAGTCGATCACAGCGATATCTGCAGGATATTTCAAAAAACTCCAAGACAATTTGGTCTAAACGCTGTAACATTTTTTTTTTTTTTTTTTTTTTTTTTTTTTTTACGTTTTATTAACATACATCTGACCTGTGTGCTTGGCGTCAAACCCGCTGTAATAATACCATGTTTACTTTGAAATTTGAAAATATATCGCAGATGTCGCTGCGATCATCTCCCTGGATTTCAGCGTCAGTGCACATTTAAGGGATACACTTCTTAGCGGTTCTTGAATAGCAAATTTCCACATTATGTATTTTAGACGCTGTAGCGGTGCATTACACATGTCTCTTTCTTCTTTAAAAAATATCCTGCAGATGTCGATGCAAATGACTGTTTGGAATTCGACATCGTTGTACATTTAAGGGATTCAATACTTCCGCGCTTTTTTAAGTATTGCTGGGACAGTCGATTTCTACAACATATAATCTAGACGCTATAACGAAGCTATAATTTCTAGAAGATATAGTTTAAAAATCGGCTTATTAAAAACGTGCTAAAAAATTGTATCCTATAAATGTTGAACGAGGCTGAACGACGAATGTCGATTACAGCGACATATTGTAATTCCAACGTAACTATTTCAAAAGAAAACGTTTCGCTCAGAGAAGATCTAGAAAATGTTGCTCTTATCGACATTTGTCATTCAGTATTTTTCAATATTTATGGGATTCAATTTTTAGCACTTTTTAAATCATTACTGGAATAGCCTGTTTCCACACTATGATCGTGATCTAGGTAGATTTTTCTCTGTTATCGTAACGAGATTGACCAATCAGAAGCCAGAATTTTGATAACTTTTCACTGTTTGCAAAAATGTACCTGGATCCCGGCCTATATTTCTAGTCGCTATAACTGAAATCAGGAATAGTACAGAAAGCAAACTCCGATTTTTGATACATTAAGGCCGGGATCTAATTAGGAACAAGTGTGTCTCTGGGCGAGTCCAGCAGACCTCACCAACGTCACCGGTGAGATTGGTTACGTGACGTCGCGGTAAGTGACCGGTCTCTAACCGGTCGTCAGACCTACTGGACGGCACTGGTGTTATTTACTATTGGCGCCATCTGTATTTCGTTGCCGTGATTATTCTTTTATTATTGTTTCATCATGTACGACGCAAATGTAAATAAACTTTCATGTAACCGATCACGTGACCCAACTAACCAAGAATTTTCTTCGGTTAGTTCGGTCTCTCACCGGTCACTTTGGTTACTTGCGCTGAACGACATTGGTTGCGAACCGGTTAGCAGCAATGAACGCTTTGGTGACTAACCGATCTCACCGGTCACTAACCGGTGGCTCCTCTGGACGCGCCCTCTATAACGAAGTAAGCGACATACGACCAATAAATGTTTATTGGTAAAAGTGATAAAAACAAATCGTTAAAGTTCTTTGTGAGCATGCCATTATCGTTAGGCTAATGCATGTTGAATTATTTCCCTAGTCTAATAGAGATCATCCGTGCGCGTATCTTCTAATGGAGGATATTCCAAATATGGGTTCG
Source organism: Maratus speciosus (assembly GCA_963932465.1). Taxonomy (NCBI): domain Eukaryota; kingdom Metazoa; phylum Arthropoda; class Arachnida; order Araneae; family Salticidae; genus Maratus; species Maratus speciosus. Next base: position 296,207,218 of record OZ010791.1, read on the forward strand.
AGGCTGAAAAAGTCACGTGGTACCGGTAATTTACCCAAAGAATTTCTAACTGATAAGAAGGGAATCAGGAAACTACACTCTTAAAAATATAGTGAAAAATTACCTCTGTTCTTAAAGGTTCTCTATTTTCTGACCAATGAGAACGCTATATAAACGCCTATGAAGCGTTCTCATTGGTCATAATACAGATAGCCTTTAAAAACAGAGGTAATTTTTCACGATATTTTTAACAGTGTACTACTGCTTTCTCCCATGAACTGTTTCATTGGCTAGCGGGGATTTACATTACGTAGACGGAGCCTTCCCTTCTTTACGCTAGACGTTCTTGCCTTGACCATGTGATCATAACGTAGATTGAATATACTCTATTCAAGAAAGCGGTTTGCCGTACTTTCGACAAAAACTTGAAATGAGCATGCCTCCTGTGCATATATCACCACTCTTATGTATAAAGGCTCTCTGTTATGGTGTTGTTTCTGATACAGCGCCTAGAATACCTACTGTGGAAATATGCTATCCAAACAGTTCTAAAATTTTGTATCCCTTAAATGTGCGACGATACTGCTAAAATTTCAAGTGTCGATCGCAGCGACATCTGTGGGATTTTCGTATTACTATTATTACATTGTATAGACTAGCAATTTCTTGCAGTTGTAGAAAATATTCTGCAGATGTCGCTGCGATCTGCATATTGCAGCAGTATCATTGCACATTTAAGGGATACAATATTTTAGCGCTTTTTTAAGTATTACAGGGTTAGCCGATTTCAACACTATATATTCTAGGCGCTATAGTTTCTGAGCGCTGTTGGTTAAATTTCGATATTTGTGTTTTAGAGTGAGCAATAGAGAAAAGTACTAAAACTATTGAAACAACAACTTCTTTAATATTGAAATGTATAGCAAAGGAGTTCAGAATCAATGCCTTAAATAGTTTCGAATATGCACTGTTGTTATGACATCAATACCCTTCCTGGATGTGGAAATGTAAAATTGTGTTCAAACTAATTGGCAGCAATCTAGATAGATTTTTCGCTGTAAGCGAAACGAGATTCATCAATCAGAAGCTTGCACTTTTGCGAACTTTTCGCTGATTGCAGCAATGCAGGCTATTGATTGGTGAATCTCGTTTCGCTAACAGCGAAAAATCTATCTGGATCCCAGCCTAGATTTCTGTAACAATGCACTTCATCCATGGCACTAAGAAAATGAGTCAAAACGTTTATGACATAGGCCGGGATCCAGAAACAGCAAAAATTCTCAAACATTCTGGCTTCTGATTGGTCAAACTCATTTCGCTAACAGCGAAAAAGCTATCTGGATCTCGGACATAGTTTTCTTCGATAAAATCAATGCAAAAGGGTAATATAAAAGAATAGTATAAGACTTCTAAAATGGTTTGGCGGGTTTATCGCTGTTTGGCATAATTTATAAACTTTAGAATTAATTAACAGTTTTTCGCTAATTAAGAATAAAAAATTTGTGTTTTTAAAGCTGAATTTTATAAAAGCACGTAGATTGAGTAAATATCTGTCCAAAAATGCAATCCTTACTTTTCTATGTCCATTATTTAAGTCTCTACCTCGATTGAAGCATAAGGTGTGACGAAGAAAATAAATTTGTCATTTTCAGTATCTCGACGTTATTTTAAAAAATCTATATCTCTGTTTATAATTAATTTATGAGGATGCATTTGGTCTCAAATTGAAGATCTTTTCCATTAGGTTCTTCTGGTTTTGGTTTTATTTTTCTGCGATGATTGGTTCTTTTGATATGGGAAATTTTACGCTGGCATGTTTGGTCGATTTAACATGGAGAAGCTGCCTTCAGTATAATAAGCAGTTACGGTGTCTTGCGTTTTATTCTTGGCGTTTGTTTGTTTGGCGAGGTTAGCATTTTTTTCAGCTTGGCTTGGCAGAACGACCGTCCTGCTTGATCAGAAAACGAATAAAATGCGGATTAAACCAATAAAAACCTTCAGATATGCTTTTGAATTCCCATCCTGACGAGAACAATAACCATTTTTCCAAATGGTTAAAAAAGAACTAAAATTTGCCCAAAAATATTTAAAAACTGGGAAAAAGCCGTTGCCTATAGTGCCCTCCAACAGCTGGAACTTTCCCGGTTGCACGCAGAAATCAGCCTTTAAAAAATCTCTTTGCAACACCATATCAGGTGTGTAACAACTGAGAAAAGGTTATTCGGTGATGGCAAATAATAATAATAATAATAATAATAATTTAGTAAAAACTAAAAAATAATTTGAAATTTAAGATTTAAAAATATTCAGCCTAGGTGTGGTAAAAAAAATTGAAACTGGGGAAAAGCCGTTGCCTTGTACCATCCAACAGCCTCAACTTTTCCGGGTGCGCGTAGAAATCCGTCTTTAAAAAGTATCTTTGCAACACCATATCAGGTCCCACGAGTCTTATGTCTTAAAACAGAGAACAGTGTAGAAATCGGTAGCATTACCATAGCAATCTGCATAATATGTTTCATACATACGATCTTCTTATTTTCCCATATGAATATTTCGATTAATTTATGTTTATTTAGCGATAAAATGTTATATAAAGTTGCTGGAACATTTTAAAACGTTTTATATTTATTAATTTTGACATTATGATGGTTACAAAAGCATGTATGCCATTATGAATGCAGGGGTCTTTCAGGTATTTCTTAACATCTAATGATCCGTGGACAAGCAGCAGAAAACTGTCCTTTTTCCCTCAATGAACAAAAACCATTTAAACGTTTATACATTTAACCACTGGGGTAAGTTCCGTATATGTTGTTTCGTATAATAGATATAACCGCTTTGACTGTATCATACGTATCCCAAAATCTGTACCCCGTGTAATACGTATAACACACCGTGTAATACGTAAACGTTTAATATGGAGCTCTAATTTTAATTAGGCCTTTTTTAGGTGCGTTCGTAATTATATAAATACGTAGCACCTATAGTCGTCGTTCAGTCCGTCCGTCCGTCTGTCCGTCCGTCCGTCTGTCCGCATGTAACAGCGCAAAAACTACCCAACCGAATGGTCTGAAATTTTAAATATATGATCGTTGCAAAATTTTGTCGAGCCATTTCAAATTTTATGAAAATCGGATGTATAGTTTAATTACAGGGACAGTCAAAAGTTTTTCTTTACATTACGGCCAATGGGAAAAATTATTGCAAGTGCATTTTAATGATATTACAGCCTTCCGAATGATCTGAAATTTTAACGATATAACTGTTGCAAAATTTTGTCGAGCCCTTTCAAATTTTAGGAAAATCGGATGTATAGTTTAATTACAGGGACACTCAAAAGTTTTTCCTTACATTACGGCCAATGGGAAAAATTATTGCAAGTGCATTTTAATGATATTAGAGCCTTCCGAATGATCTGAAATTTTAAAGATATAACTGTTGCAAAATTTTGTCGAGCCCTTTCAAATTTTAGGAAAATCGGATGTATAGTTTAATTACAGGGACAGTCAAAAGTTTTTCTTTACATTACGGCCAATGGGAAAAATTATTGCAAGTGCATTTTAATGATATGAGAGCCTTCCGAATGATCTGAAATTTTAAAGATATAACTGTTGAAAATTTTGTCGAGCCCTTTCAAATTTTAGAAAAATCGGATGTATAGTTTAATTACAGGGACAGTCAAAAGTTTTTCTTTACATTACGGCCAATGGGAAAAATTATTGCAAGTGGATTTTAATGATATTAGAGCCTTCCGAATGATCTTAAATTTTAAAGATATAACTGCTGCAAAATTTTGTCGAGCCCTTTCAAATTTTAGGAAAATCGGATGCATAGTTTAATTACAGGGACAGTCAAAAGTTTTTCTTTACATTACGGCCAATGGGAAAAATTATTGCAAGTGCATTTTAATGATATTACAGCCTTCCGAATGGTCTGAAATTTTAAAGATATAATTGTTCCAAAATTTTGTTGAGCTATTTCAAATTTTAGGAAAATCGGATGTATAGTTTAATTACAGGGAGAGTCAAAAGTGTTCCGTTACATTACGGGGAATGGGGAAAAAATATTGGAAGTGCATTTTAATGATGTATCAGACTATGCGCTTTATGAAGTGCAAAAAATTATACATTCAGTACAATATGGGGTGCAAAAAATAATTATAAAACTAGTTATAGTACGAACGCACCTCATTTGCCACGTTTGACGAGCAATTTCCAACTTGTTTAAAAATTTTCGCAGCTGTTTTTTCACTGGGTGTCGTGCTCAGGGCGTTTCCATGTTTTTAAAGATGAGAGAATGCATTTTGTTCAACATAAAAAAAACAAGAAAATAACATACCACATGTACTTATGTTGAATCTATAATTTGCTATAATAAGAGTCTATAATAAGAATTATTCAGAAAACTTAAGAATAACTAAACAAAGTATTAACATTTTCATCAAATTAATAATAATAAAAAAGTTTTAATTTAGTTTAAAACGTAAGACATACATATCATGTGGGCGACCAGGGCTAGTAGGCGCAGTTTTTAGTTATTGATTTTTATTAATTTTTTGTTTAAGTTTTTTGAGAAACTTTAACTGTACTTCTAAAGAACAGGAATTGTGCTATAAATACTCGGAGTTTTGATTTTGTAGCTTGCGTAGTTTATGTTTAGCGGAAGCCTAAAGTAAAAGAGAAGTTGTGCGCCAACCTACCCTGTCACGGGGCAAGTTGGATATACCTATGGGGTAAGTTGGCACACGCTTTATAAAAATTGAAATGAAACTCAAATAAAACTAGCGAACAGGAATTCTGCTTTTACAGAATTTAGTGTCACCCTCGGCATTTCCATTACTTCATTTTCTTCTGATGGACTGATGGCTTCTATTATTATGAAACAGCCATTATAAATGAAGTCTTAGGTGAAGATGAAAGCAGCCGTAAAAAGTTAGAACTATGATTTTCTGGTCAAAATAGGAGGGAATAATGGCCATAATTTTTTTTTACGGCTGCTCTTTCATCTTCACCTAACACTTAATTTATAATGGCTGTTTTATAATAATAGAAGCCACCAGTCCATTAGAAGAAAATAACTCTGTTAAGCGAGACTCTACTGCAGTAAAAACATATTTCAATTTTAAGACTTAAAGCACACGTTTTATTTGATGTAAAATGACGTCATTCGCATCCGCTTAAGAATTTCACATTTACGACACATTAAACATCTACAGCAGTGGTTCCCAACGTGGGACGTATGTCCCACAGGGGGGCAATTTTAGATTTCTTATTGACAAATTTTCCTTCATTTTTTTTCTAATGTAGGTAGTTTCGTAGTCTAAAATTAAAAATAATAGATGACAAAATTAAAAAATAACTGAATAAAAATTAATTTTCAAAATCTTTCAGTTTTAAAGTTCAAAATTCATTTACACCAGAATAATTATATGAAATTCTTTTACATATTTTGATATCCTTTATATATTAGAAAATCTTGTTAATTTTTCTGGTTTTAATATTATTTTGTAAACCATCTCTTTTTTGTACTATTTATTAAAAAAAAAAAAAAAAAAAAAAAAAAAAACTTCTATTCATAGTGAAAAATGCCTCTTGAAGGAGCTTTTACCTATGACATTTTCTACGGTATAGCTAACATCGACTATTTTGACATGGTTAATATAAAAAATGTTTTTAATTATTTAAATGAGATTCTACTGTTATGAAATTAATAAAACCCCATGTGGAAAGAAAACGTCTTGCTGCTCATCTACGGACTACATACACAGTTATATAAACATACTTCATGACATATGCATTTTCAAATTTGAAATCGAACATGGTGGCCAAATAATAATAAAGGGAAAAATAAAATCCACTATCAAAGAAGTATGTCATGTGGGGAAAGAAAAATAATTAATTTAAATGGATAAAAGCGCGAATCCGGAAATGCTACTTGGGAATTATGCTACCCATACAGTCTCGATGATAAACAAAAATCACTTGTTGTTAATGAAGTACATACTAAACTCCATTCTAAAATGTATTGATTCTATCAGATGTAATACATAATGTGAGAGAGTTCAAAAAAATTTACAAAGATAAAAATGTAAGCTATTTATCGCTTTTAAATCTGAGGTAAGTTACCCCAGAAACAGAAACAATAAAACGTTTGTAGATGTAAATGCGAAGATCCATGGTCTCATGGCGTTCATAGAGTTATGTTAAAAACATATTTGTAATAAAAAAGATATGATTTTGATAAATTAAAGAATGTAAAGTCACTTATCAAAGTTTTCTATTTTCGGATCTTTCTGGGAAAATAGAAGTTTATTTTTTTATGTAATAATATATATATGATATATAGAAGGGAGGGGGAACATCATGATTTTAGAAAGGCTTAGGTGGGGCGCGGCCAAAAAAGGTTGGGAACCACTGATCTACAGTAAAGAGTGCATAGCACATCACTACCGCAAAATAATGCACAAATGCAGCAAAAAGATTCCGTCGTTCACGAAAATGGAAAAAAAAAAACCCGGCTCTCTAATGATTCATACATACTCACAATTAAATATAGCATATAATAGCTCCATTGTTTTAACATAAATAACTCGTTTATACTTTTTTGAAAATAGCACGTATTTTAATTACATTTTCTTTTGGTTGTTACGAGAAAATGGCAAAAAAATATATAATTACTATTTTAAAACAAATTTTCCTTTACTTTCTACAGAAATGGAGTACTTCCGTTGCCAATATTAAGCAAATGGCTTCAAAAACTACAAAAAAATTAATATTTCAAAAATAAATGGAGATACAGTTTTCAAACAAAATGCATTTAAAAGAACTTTTTTTTCCAATACAACGGTATAAAAATTGAAAATGTGCGAGGCTTAGAATTTTAAAAAATTGCTAAAATGTATTTAATCTTAATGCTTCGTTTTACGGCTAGCTTCTGTAAGGTAACGTTATTTTTTGGATACAAAATAAGCTGGGAGAAAGAAATAGCATACCGTACCGGAGGTTAATAAGACACGTAGTTAAGATAAATCAATTTCATTATTACCAGTAAGTTTACACAAAGGCGTTATCGCCGTACAATGTAAATTCTGAATTATACATACAGACATAAAAATAATGAATAAAACATTAACGTTGAGTAACTTCTATGCTACTTGATAAGCATCAACAGAGTTACAGTTGTCCCAAATAAAAAATCGAGTGTCTCCGTTTGGGCAAGCCACGTGAGCCCAAAATCTTGCGTTGCAACCACATTTCTTGATGTTTGCTGTTTTTCAAGCCACTAGCACACACCAGACACCGAGCCAACTTGCCCCGTGTTCAATGTGCCTATTAGCCTCATAATAAATTTCTTCACAAAAGGGACACGTAACCATCTAAACATAAATAATTCAAGTAAATCACATATGGGGCAGGTACAGCTTATCATACACTAAGAAAACTGCACAAGTTATATCGAAATTATTAATATAAGTATTAGAAATTAGAAAAAGAATGAAGCAACAAAAAATTACTTATGAGTGCAAAAAACAGAAAAATCGTAATAAATGTCCACCGCACGTAGGTAACGCTTCAAAAGTACAATGAGGATTGTAAAAAGCAAGAAGAAAGGTATTCAGTGACTGGTTGCCCAATCTATCCACAAACAGGCGATTTATGAGGACCGCGCCTACTTACCCCTGTAGCCAACTAGCCCCGGTCACCCCTACTATAAATTATTCAGACATTTGTAAAACACTTAGAGGTCTTTTTATAATGTACGCAAAAACATGACATGTGTTCGACACATTGTTTTTTGTTGACTATATTTTAATACAAAGTAAATAAACTAATCTTTTAAATTTACATTTTAAAATACATAAAGTATTCAATCAATTGCTTTTATTTTCTTAAGCTTAAAACGAAATGCAAACAAAATAATAACATAAAAAGAATAACAAAAAGTCGAAACTTAGTAACCAAAGTATAAATTTTCTAAACATTTTTTTGTTCTATATGTTGATGAAACAATAACATATTATTTGATTTTTTTTTCAGAAATCGAGTTTCATTTATCGATAGAAGTTTTTAAAAATGTATGCGGCGTAAAATTTATTGGAGCTCAAACATTTTTTAATAAAAAGGAAACCATTTTTAAATAGATAAGTACTGAGTTTGAAACAACATGATATAAAAGCAACAGCATAAAACAAGTTCAAATTTATTTATGATAACAGAATGTTTAAATTTAATCATGAAGTTCCAGTGTCTTTATAAACGTAAAAATTTTGCTTTGAACAAAAAAAAATCTAATTATTCTATTTTAAAATGCGAGACATAAATAACATGAGCTATAGAGAAATATTTGTACAATACTCAAAGTAAAAAAAAAAAAGTTATTCAGAAGCAATGCATGTTTCTGTGTTAAAGATATTTTTCTTGTTCATCATATAATTAAACAAAATTGACAAAACGAATCTAATTTTACATTTATATTTTTAAACACATTGTATGTTTATTCCATTGTCTTTATTTTCAAATTTACACTGAAATGGTTACAAAAGAAAGCGTTTTTTTTTTTTTTTTTTTTTTTTTTTTTTTTTTTTTTTTAAACAAAATCGGCCAACATTTCTAAAAAAATATCAGTCTGGTAACAATTCTAGATATAAAGTTAAATGTATTCTTATTTATTGAACATTGACTGCAAACTTAAAATCAGCATCAGGGACACGGGACGGTAGAGGACTTTTTCTGGTATTTGGACCCCCAACATCGTCCTAAACTTATTTATCTTGTTAATATTGTTATTCAATGTTATGCAATGGGATGTTCCCCAGTATATAAAATAAAAAAAAAAAACACAAGAAAATGCACTAAAATAAAAATTATTATTCAGGGACATAAAAGTAAAAAGATTGTGACAACGCCCCACATATGAACGAAAACAAGTGTCTCAGTTTGGGTGGAATTTCAAAACCAAATGCTTCAGTTAAACAATGTTGCCATTCATCATCATCTTCTACGCATGCAGAAATTTCAGAAAATTTCCAAATATTTTCTTAGACTAAAGAAACTGTTAAACATAAGCTTGCAAATAAAAATTTTAGTTTGCTGTGAACTTTGCACGAATTTTGTTAAATTACTATGTTATTTATTCAATCGTGCATACAAAATGAATCATATAGGTTAAAATCAATAGCAAAGATGTTCTGTGAAATCCGCATTTTCTTTATGAAAATATGACTATTTAACCATACGAAAACTTAACTACAAAAATTTTTAAGACCATTTCAGAAGTATTGTCTATCTATGTAAAATACTGCAATGTAATGTTGCTATAAAAAACGAAAATAATGGTTGAAAGTTGAATAGAAAAAAGTAAAATTTTATTCTTAAAATCCAAATTCATCGAATTTCAATTTGTATGCTAACGAAATCTTTTGATCAAAAATTAAGGTTTCGCACATTTGAGTAATATTTTAGTACGCATTTTTTGTTTCTTGTTTTTCTGTAATTAATTAAAATATTTTAAAGTAGAATCCTGCATTGTTTCAAGATTGTTTTCCTGAAATTCATTCATTATTTATATGATAAACATCCAATGTTGACACCCAATTTCAACACCAGCCACGTTGATTATCTTGCTGAATTCATTCCCTATTTATGTCTGAAAATAAAAGTCTTAAGCTTAAAATCTAAACTCATCCCTTTTCAATTTATATTTTTGTGGAATTCTTAATATTCTCGAAAATGCAACTTGACTAACTCAAGGATTTATTGAAGGAATACGCAATCTTATATGAAATATAAAGTACAACACGGGGAGCGTGGAAAAAAAGCTAAAAATGTGTGGCAATGAAAATCAAGATATGTTTATGTTTAGAAGTTCTATAGTTTTTATCTCAACATGAAGGTTGGTGATTTGTTAAATGACAAATAAAATATTTTAGCAAGAATTTTAAATGAATTTTAGTATTTATGTTTACAAATGTATTATATTATTGATGTGGATGAACTGTTGTGATCTACTAACTATATTATTTGTTTGAGTGAATAATAAATACAGTATAAAATTGATAAACTAATAGATGCATTTAATTATAGTTATAAGCCAAGTGAATCTTTTAGTAATTTTCAGACTAAATTCTACATTTTTATGCATTATTTTGATGAAAAATTAATTCTCATATGTTTAGGTAATATTGGAATATTTTAGATTTAATTTATTATTACTTTGTAATTAATTAAAATTACTTAGAATAAAGTTCTGTAATGAGTCAAGTAACTTGATTTTAACAGCAGAATGATGGAGGGGGGAGGCGGCCATTCCTTAGATTTTTCTGCAGATCTGCGATTTTCTGCTTTTTTTACATTTTGTTACCATTGAAAAGAGATATATTTTAAGATTATATTTTATTACTAATCTTACAAGGTTCAACAAAATCAGCAAGTTCAGTAATGTGCTTCGAGGCTCACGCTTTCAATCCTTCTCCATCTGCTGCATGGATGTCAGCATTTATGTTAAACAAATTTTATTATAATCTAAATGTTAAAAATAAATAAAATTGCACTTTATTTTTCATATATTCCCCCCTTTTTTCTACGACTATTTTCATTATGGTAAATGAACAAATAAATTATCATTGAATTCATTGATTCTGCTTTTGTTTTACCTCAATAATTTTTTAATTCTGTGTCTGTAAAAAAATGTGCGTATATGTTGTTAGGAATGAGGTGCTATTTGGGTGGGCTAGGGAAGTCTCACCAACCCCCCTTAAGGAATTCAGATTGTAGCGGCCATAACAAGTAATACAAAAAAAGGAAAAATAAATCCTTTTCTTTTGTATTATATCTTAATAAAAGAGTTTATAAAATTCATTAAAATAGTTCACTAATATTTGAACTGAAAAACAAAACAATTTTTCGTGCATTCACAGTTTTTTTATGTATAAAACTGTCCTCTTTTGAAAGATATTTGAAAAATTAAAAGCTAAATATACTGAACAATACAGGGGAGCTACATAAAGACCGTATTTTGTTACTAAAAATTAAAAAAAATAGGCTTCCATATTCTAAAAGGTAAAATCGGTGTTAAATCGCTGCTTAGCACTAAATCGCAATGTTAAATGGATGATGAATCGATGTAAGAAACTTCGACATCCTCCAGTCCTAGTGAGGACTGTCATCGTTGTTGATCATACAATTTTTTTTTTAATAAATTAACATAAGTATAAATCTAGTACTTCATTAAAATATACAAAACTAAGGAAAACTTTCTCTCTAGCCGCACACACACATACATTGCACTATGCAGGAATACAGTGACATTCCACAGTTAGTTGAATTACTAAAAGTTTTAAAAGAACGACAGCAAATATTTTTAATCATAGTTTTGTGGGCAAGGCGTAGATAACATAAAATATCAATAATGTTAGAAAAGATAAAGTATTCACTAAAGTTTTAGAAAAAAACATGTATTTTAAATTCCCACATCATAAACAACATAAATGATAAGCTAAAACTTAACATTAGGTGTTACTACTGGCACTATTGCTTTGATTGCAAATATCTTCTCTTCTCAATATTGCCTAATTTCAATTTTTAATGTGCTTATGTTTGTATGAAAACTATAACAATTTTCACTCTTCTCACAGTCACAAATTTCATAAACATTACTTCCATCATGAAATTGAAAAGCTAAAGATAATTTCACTTTTTATGTTTTGAAATGTCGTATAATTATTTCGATGCATTTCTCAAAAGATTTGTAGAAAGATTCTCTAAAAGAATTTTTCAAAAAGTATTAAAACTCTTTCAGCAATTCTATAATAATTCTTAATGGATTAGTGTAGATGTAGTTCTACTTATAAAGTTATAATTAATTTAGAAAGATATATATATACATTTAAATACTTTACTGTACCTAAAGATATTTTATCATTGAATAGTCTAAAATAATTTTTACTATTCGTGAGCTTTAAATAAGTTTTCATTAGCATAGGATTTAAATTATTAGAGATTCTTATATGTTGAAACCAGCTCTTTTAAAAGTTTATTGAAGTTATAATTTTGCATATAGAACAACACTGTTAAAATCGACAGCGAACTGTCCGGTCATTCGCCCTTTTCTGAAAACAAATTGGTTACCTTGATCATATTATTAAGCGCATCTGACCATATTAATTATCAAAAAATGGTTAGCTTAAAGTTAAATAACGGTTATATAACGATTTGCAATAAAAACGGTCAAATGAGGGGACAGTTTACTGCAAATTTTAACAGAGAATATTCAAGGAGGAAATTGAAAGAATATTGTAAATTAAGAATTACGACATGCATAAGTTTAATGTAACATAAAAAAAGTATTCATCTTACAGGGGAAATTTAAATTCATATTTTGATGATATTTTCATTACTCATTAAAGGTATGTTATGTGTGATCTAAACTGCTAAAAATTTGCAACAAACTGCCCAGTTGTTCGACCGTTTTCATATAAAACGATCACATAACCGTAATTTAACTCTATTCTGACAATATTATTTCCCATATTATGATCAAAATAGAGTTCAATTACGGTTATGTGGCCGTTTCCTATAAAAACGGTCAAATTAATCTACAGTTGTAAATTTTTAACAATGTACTTAAAGCTGTTATCAAATCCAAACTAGCTACTTTTTGACACATTTTTTAATTCATTTTTCTCTTAATTCATTTTCAAATGCTTCAAATTGGTATGTTTTCTTATACAAAAAATGTTTAATCGAACTGTATGTTTCGTTTTTCGGAAAATGCAGAAGCATTTACAGAAAATACTGTGAAAGTTTCGTTTTGAACCCAATTTCAGGACGCGACAGCTCAGGAAAGGAAGAAAAAATTACCTTCCAGAGACAACAGTCGTTTATATCTCAAGCCGTAATTGATTTTTCGGAAAATGAAAAAACTGTTCGATTACAAATCACTTCAATAATCATGCCTGCCAGTATCATCTAGATTAATATCTTAAAGAAGTAAAGTTTGTTTGTTTGAAGGAGGTAATCTCTGGAACTACCACACCGATTTCAAAACTAATGTTATCAAAATGATTGTGTTATTCCACGTTTAAACACAGGCTATATCTTAAGTCGATGCCACTACCCCAAAGAGGGTGTAGGAGCAAAAAACGTTCTAAATATGCTTATTTTGTGTTACTGAAGGGCCTAGAAACATGAAATTTGGAATAGTAGTTCCTTATAAGATATAAAAGATCTCTCAGAACATTTCGGAAAAAAAAAAATTGAAATTTAAAGGGGTGAAAATGCGCAAAAAGCGTTCTAAAAAAAGTTCGAAATGGTGGTTTCTAAGTAATCTCAGGAAATACCAAACCGATTAAAAAAAAAATAATAGTGTCAAAATGATGATGACAACCCTTGCTCTAAGATAGGCTATATTTTATGTCACTGCCACTACTCCAAGGCGGGTGAAGGAGCAAGAAACGTTCTAAAAATGCGAATTTTGTGTTACTGAGTGGCCTAGAAATATGAAATTTGGAGTATTAGCTACTTATTAGATATAAAGGATTTCTAAGAACACTTCTTAAACAAATCGAAATTTAAAAGGGCGCAAAGAGCGTTCTAAAAAACGTTCTAAATGGCGATTTGTGCGCAGTTTCAAATGCGCAGTATCAAATCGATTTCAAAATTAATGGTTGTAAATTGATGTTGACAGCCTTTGTTCTAACATATACTCTATTTTATGTTTGTGTCATTACCACCTTGGGGTTGCAGGAGCAAAAAAAAGTACAAAATTTTTGGTTTTGTGTTATGGATCATGAAATCTAGAATCATGAAATTTGGAATAATAGTTACTTATAAGATATCAATGATCTCTAAGAAAATTTCCTAAAAAAAATCGAAGCTTCAAAGGGGTGAAAATGCGCGAAAAGCGTTCTAAATTGCGATTTCTATGCAATCTCACGAAGTACTGAACCGATTTCAAACATAATGGGGAAAAATGATGGTGAATGCTCTTGCTCTAAGATAGGCTATATTTTGTTTACATTACCCCAAATGGGGTTCAGGAGAAAAAACATTCTAAAAATGCGATTTTTGTGTTATGGAAGAACCTAGATTCATGCAATTTAGCATGGTATATATTTCTTAGGTTAAATTATCTCTAAAAGCATTTCTTTTAAAAATTTTAATTTAAAACATGTGAAAATGCACGAAAAGCGTCCTAAAAACGTTCTAAATGCCGATTTGTGAGCAATTTCAGGAAGAAACAAACTGATTTCAAAAGTAATGGTAGAAAAAATAGGCTGACAACCTCTTCTCTAACATAGACGCTATTTCATGTCGGTGTCACTACCTACCAGTTGCAGGAGCAGAACACGTTCTAACTTGCGATTTTTGTAATCGATAGGTGCTAGCAACTTGAAATTAGGCATGGTACATATTTATTAGATATAAATGATCTTTAAGAACAGTTTAGACAAAATTGGAAAATTAAAAGGTGTGGAAATGCACGAAAAGCGTTCTAAAAACGTTCTCAGGAAATATCAAACCGATTTCAAAAGTAATGGTTTCAAATTGATGGTGACAGCCCTGCTCTAACATAGGCTATATTTTATGTTTCTGTCACTACCATCTGGGGGTTCGATAAGCAAAACTTGTTCTAATTTGCGTTTTTTTTTCTTTTTTTTTTTTGCAGTACTGAGGCGTCTCACATTTTGAAATTTGGCATGGCAATTAATTACAAGATGCAAATGCTTTCTAAGAATCGCCGTAAGAAAATTCCAAATTTAAAAAGATGAAGTGCGCGAAAAGCATTCTAAAAACGTTCTAAATTACAATTTTTATGGAATATTATCATATACCAAACCGATTTTAAAAATAATGGCTGCAAAGTGGTGGTGATAGAAACTGCTCAAACATAAGCTATATTTTATGTTGGTGCCACTACCACCAGAGGGTTGCAGGAGCAAAAAACTAAAGTTTCTAAATTGCGATTTCTGTGATACTAAAGAAGCTATATACATTAAATATGGCATGGTAGTTACTTATAACATATAAATGCCTTCTAAGAACAGTCGAAAGTAAATTCGAATTAAAAAGGGGTGAAGCGAAGGGGAGGAGCGAAAAGCGCTCTAAAAATGTCCTAAATTACGTTTTATATGCAATCTCAGGAAATATAAACTGATTATAAAAGTAATAGTTGCGAATCAATGGTGATAGTCTGTGATCCCACACAGGCTATATTTTATACCGGTGACTCTACTACCTGGGGTTGGCAGGAACAACAAACGTTCTAAAAAAGGCCTTTAAAAGCTTTCTAAATTACGTTTCTGTGGAATATTAAGAAATACCAAACCGATTTCAAAGCTAATGTTGGCAAATTAATGGTGGGAGTCCCTATTTCAACATAGCCTTTTATGTTGAGTGAGATACACTGTTAAAAATTTGCAGCATTCTGTCCAGTCATTTGACCGTTTTTTGTCGAAAACGGTTACACAACCGTAATTTAACACTATTGGGACCATATTATTGCTCATTTTATGGTCAGAATAAGTTAAATTACGGTTATGAAACCGTTTTTTCAAAAAACGGTCGAATGACTGGACAGAATGCTGCAAATTTTTAACAGTGTGGTAGACCGTTAGACAAGAAGCTTGGAATTTGACATGATGGTTAATTTTAAGATGTAAGAAGATGGTTTCTAAAAATTTCAAAACTTCAAATGAATACTGAAATAAGTGTATTAATCGAGCATAAAAGTTTCAAAATACTTTGTAATTTATCATTTATTTAGTTTTATTTCGTTTTATTAATTTAAGTCTGATTTCTGCCTAATGCAGTGTAATAATGAAGTTTAGTCGAACTGTGTTTTAAATAGTAATTTTTGAATTATTCTTAAAAGTATAATTTATTTTAATAAAAATTAGACATATAAATATCACTTGGCATATGTCAACTATTACGCGATCAAAGACGCGAGATTTGCTAGTACTTTATATTTAAAATGAGGCAGGAAGTTTCGCGTTTCTGAGAGTGGAAAAATAAATTTTCTTGAAAGCCGTATTAAGAAAATGGATAAAATAAATATATGACGGTTAAAGTGATACAACTAGGAAGGGGGGGGGAGTGGGGAAGACCACAGTGGCGAATTTCCCCGCATTCTTGGTCAAAACGTGAACTGCTTTCTGCTTTTCCGAGTTTACTCTGAAAATAAACAAAGTCAGAATGGCGAATTCAATGGCTAAATTTTATATGTCTCAATATTTTGTGAAACATTACATCTCATGACGTACATTTGGGTAAAATATTAGGGGCATTAATAAAATATTCACCTAAGTTTCGTGCATTTATTAACTGAAATAATTTAATTAGTAATGCATAATTATTAATTGAAGCACTTAAAAGCATGTTATTTCTATTGTTACAGAATCAACGTCTTTCAGCGTTATGAAATAAGATTTGTAATTAAAATGGCTGGTTCTAAGTTCATGAATTCAAACTATTGGACAAATATTCTAGAAACACGTTGTAAATATTTCAATTCGTCCCGAAAATTAGAAAGAAATAGCGTTATCAATTCCGCAAAGCACAAATAACAATATTCACAAGTCGCTCTTAAACTAGAAATGTTTGAGACTGAAAAAAAATACAAAATAATTCAGGATATTGTATTTAAATATTTTTAAATAATGCATAATATGAATTTTGAGACACAATTGTAATTTTTACATGTTTGCAGACTATATATTTTCATATTTATTCGTATGGAATACTTTTGTCACAGGCTTTATAATCTTTGAAAGAAACTCTGACATCAGACGCGTCTCGTTATATTATTTTCAAATTTATATACAATGAAATGTTGATTTAGATTTTAGTTTAATTGTGAACCTTGTTGCAATTATATTTATTTTATATGTAAATTAAATTAATGATTCAGTATTTACTCTCATAATACAATAACTTCTGCTAGCTGTATGTTTTCCAAACGTGTTCTTCGAAATATTATTTGATATTAATCATATATATTGAAAAGTGGCATTAAAAATTGTTTTGAAGAGACTGAAATATATAAATTAAAATTTTAATTAAAATAAATTTTAAAAGAAGAGTAAAATTTGTATGTTTTTAAAATAGTATAAAATTTTATGAAATTGAAATATTCCTTTTAGAATTTTACCAAATTTTTAAGTAGATGGTATCTTTAATTACAGGTATGTTTTGAAAAGTGCACTAGAAAATTTTTTTGGCACAGGAAAACTATAAACAAGGCTGTTTATTTTTTTAATTGAAAAACAATATGAAGTGTATCGTTTCAGATGGGTCCGGTGTCAGAGCGATTGTGTGCTGAACCAAAGACCCCGGTTCGAATATTGAACTGGATTTTTTCTCACTCTGTTTGTTTTACGCCTTGTTAGCGATATGAATAAAAATTCACGTAATTAAGTTCAGATTTCAAGGGGCGTAAAATCATCGTTTGAAAATGTTATATATATACACTGCTCAAAACAATTAAAGGATATTTGAAGTTTTATATAAAATAAAGATATAAACGAAATTTTTTTTGCCGAAAATAGAAGAAGAGAATCACAAATGCAAATTTTTCTGGTTTTCAAACTGTAGAGTATGCAAATTTTGAGTTCGACGTCAAAAACGTCACTTCAGCAGCAGCGAATGAAATTTGACTTTCAACTGGATAAAAGATAATGAAGACAAGGATGATCGGAATTCAGTGATTGCGTTGTTTCGATGTGTACGATGTCTCAGCGAAGTCATTTGACAGATTCAGAAGCTTTGAGAATTTTTGGTAGGTTAGAAGGGGGCCAAACTCAAGCCGAAGTAGTGCAAGCCATTGGAGTGTCACAAAGTGTCATTTCCAGGATCTGGAACCGTTTTTTGGAGAGTGGATGTGCAGGCCGAATACCAGGGCAAGGTCGTAGACGGGCAACAACACCCAATGAAGATCGGTATTTAGCGTTAACAGCTCAGAGACACCGAACCATGAACGCTACTCTTCTCCAACAACACCTTCGCTCGGCTACAGGCACCACGATTTCAACTCAGGCTGTCCGAAATCGGCTCCATGCTGTAGGTCTGTATGCTCGCCGATCCATGGTGTGCGTTAGATTAACATCAAGGCATCGTCGCGACCGCAGGGAGTGGGCAACCGAGCATGTCAACTGGAGGAGAAATGAATGGAGCAATATTCTGTTTTCTGACGAGTCCCGTTTTTCTGTGCATCCGGATAATAGGCGTATTTTCATCTGGAGGGACCGTGGCAGTAGGAATAATCCTGCGTTCGTGCACGAAAGTGTCAGATTTGGCGGTGGATTAGTGTTGGTGTATGGTGGCATCTCCATTGACGGGCGCACTGACCTCTACATCATTCGAGATGGAGCTCTGACTGGTCGCCGATATAGGGATGAGATCCTCAGACCTATTGTAGTCCCTTACGCTGCAGCAATCGGAGATAACTTCATTTTAATGGACGATAACTGCAGGCCACATCGTGCAAACCTGGTGGGGGATTTCCTTTTCGAGGAAGGAATCGTTCGAATGGAATGGCCAGCGTGTTCTCCAGACATGAATCCAATCGAGCACGTTTGGGACGCTCTAGGAAGACGAGTTTCTGGCCGCCAACAACCCCCACAAACTCTCCAAGAACTGGAAAGAGCTCTTCTGGAAGAGTGGGGCAGAATACCCCAACTCGTCATTAATAGCCTCATTGAGTCCATGCCTCAAAGGTGTATAACGTTGCTGGCCGCCCGTGGAAACCATACCCCCTACTGAAAATGATTTTCTTTGAAGAAAACACCTTTTCTTATTCTTTTTTTCTCATATGCACAAATTGTGTTTTTTTCCTTTAGTACACAAATGCGCAATAAAATGCATTTTTTTCTGCCAAACATGTGTAATTTATTCTCATATAACCTATACTATGTCTGTCGACCATGTATCAATCAGCTAAATAGTTTACCAGATACAAAATCCACCTAAAACTGCAATATCCTTTAATTGTTTTGAGCAGTGTATTATCGATGCTGAATTAATTTCGACTCATTTTTGCCGCAAAGTTGTGGTTCATAAAGTTATCCAACCTTGTGCTGCAGTTGCAGCCTTACCAATGTATAAGAGTGATGGATAAAAGGCTATGTGTGTCGTTTGCGATGGTTCAGTTGGAAGAGCGTTGGTACCCCGAAACAAAGTCCCACGTTCAAACACTGCCCTGGATACATTTTCACTCTGTTAGTTTTACGCTTTGTTAGCACTGTGTATAAAAAAATCACGTAATTAAGTTCAGATTTCTCGGACGTAAGTCATCGTTTAAAATCATTGGTTACATTAAAAATTTTCGAAATATTGATAAAGTGTAAATTGGATTAAAATCTTATTTAAAAAGAAATTCCAAACTTTATATTTAAACACTTAATTTTCAAGAATATGATAATGTAAGAGTGCTATCCAATATCTTCTGTATTAGTGTTATTAAATTAATTAAAAAGGGAATATCCAGATTTGTTTCTAGTGACAATGCAGCTATTACGGAAACATTTTTTTCTATAAAATCATCCTATGTCTTTCTGCATATTTATGTGAAAATAGTATGGTGCTGTAGTATATGCATTTCAAACTGTGGTATTTTTATATTTTTTGCGATTTTTGTATCCTTTATATACCTATAAAATCATTGTATCAACTTACCGATCCACGCACTGAATAGCTTTACCTTCAAGACACGCAAGATTGAAATGATTTTGCTTGCCGATGTTCAGTATGAATAACTGTAGCCTTGAGTATTTTGTAGTCATACGTAACGCATTTTGTCAAAGGCAGATGAATGAATTATGTGACATATCGGATAAAACGCCTCATTGTTACGCATGAACTACATACCGATTGAATGGATGTATAGTGGGGATTTAATATTAATTTCCCCTTTTTTTCCACTGTTAGGGATAATATCCCTCTTAAGCCATTAAAAAGAGTTCCATCACGAAAACCACTTATAGCAGACTTCTACAGCAACAAATCACTGGTGACTTGCAAGTACGGCAATATTTATATAGTGACTGTCATCAGGAAGATGGTTCACTCCTAGTGGATAAGTGAAGGAAAGGGTTCGTACTGTGATCAAATTATTGATTATCATGTATTTTCTAGAAATATATATATATATATATATTTTATTCGTTTGCATTTCTTATTATGCGACTTAAGGGATCTCACAACTCTTAAAGCTTCAAAATTTTCGAAATTTAATTTTTTTTAGATGTTGAACTCTTATCTTTTCTGAACATTTTAATATAATTTTTTCCTTGAAATTCTCATTAGTACAGAAGTTATGGCTTTTAGAATTATACTTGTTCAATCGCTATAGCGGTGTTTCCGAATCTTTGAAGTCATTTTTCTCCAAATGACGTTTTTTGCGCATAACGCGCAGGATATCTCAAAAACTTCCGAATATTTTTTCATAAAAATTTCAAAACCTACGTTCCATATTAATCTGTATAAATTGAACCTAAACTTCCTTTTTATTGTTAAAAAAAATATTTTTTAGGTGATTATATTGTTGAAATTTTCAAGATTTTCTATCAGCTAAATACAACATTGTATTAAAAATATAAAAATTCCTTAAATACAAATTTATTTAGGTTCAATGTAATTATAATAATCTTAAGTATAAGTAGGTACCAAAATTTTAATTCTAGTTGCAATATTTATTTTGTAATTATGCGCGTAAACTGTTATACTGATTTTCTACTCGTCAAATATCTGATAGTTTGGTACCCCCTGTAAATGCTAATTCTATATCTTACCATTGCTTAAATACATAAAATGAAAGAACGTGCTTATATCTTTCTTCTCAATAAAATTTGTGTTGTAAAATCATATACATTTTAAGATATTAAAATTTTGAAAATGGTCTCTTTTTCTTTTCATTTTTTCCAATTTTAAGATTTTTGAGACCCCTTAATCCCTGTGATATGAATTTCTGAAAGACCTTGTTATAGAGAAAGTCTACATACTTTGCCTGAACTGAAAGCAAGCATAGCAAGCCACATTGTTGAAATTTCTCATCCATCCCATCATTCTATTGAAAGTGTTATAGATACTTTTAACACGTGATTAACGCAATTAAAATACATGTTACAATAATGCTGAGATTAAATAAACTTCTATGTACACAATTAGTTTTTCCTTTGCGTTATGTGCCCCTTTTTTAACATGTCATTTTGAAATCTCATTTTTTATTGAAGCTTTCTTTTACTATTGGACTGAATAATTTGTACACCAACTTTCAACAAAATATTCCAACAATTAAATTATATGAGTTTTTATAAAATGCAAATTAAATTCGAGTCCCACAAATTTGGTTTCAATAAATATGCCGCAATGGAATTCTGAATGCCACTATTTCGTGAAATACCAAAATTTATTTCATACAGTTATAGAAATTGCGCAGTCATACAGTTACAGAAATTAAATTTGGAGAATATTATTATTCAAAAATAAAGGTATTGAAAATGTAATTTTTGTAATTCTCGGGTAACCCATCTCTCAGAATAACTCAGCGACACACTCCTAATACCTCCAGGTTTAAGAGTCTATAAAAATTTTAACGAAGGAAATCCTTAATATTGTTATGCTATATGTACCTACCGAGTTAAAAGGATTTCAATAAGTCACTTGTGATGTGTGAGATTCCAAAATAATTAATAATGAAGTTATGTACACTTGAAACAACTAAAATATACTTACATACATTTCAAATATTAACTAAATAATTTCTTCTTTTAACATCATTAAATATAATTTTCTATAAAGCTCACTTAAAATTAAATTAATTTTCTATAAATTTATTTCTGACTGAAAATTTGAAAACAAAATTCACAAAATCAATTTCTTTGCTTCATTAGTTTTTCAAATAACAAATACATTACTCAGCAATCTTTTCGTTCTGTTAAAAGTAAAAATCGAAAAATATTTTAGTTGAATCAATAATGCAGTAATTTACCAAAAAGATTTTCCATGTCATGATAAATTAAAATAAATCGAGGAACCTCATTTTTCTTTTAAAGTTTTTCTATACTTCTATTGCTATGTTTCTAGGAAATTTTATAAATGAAAATATATATATTATACTTATCCAGAAGAAAACACTCTACAGATAAATTTAGAGTTTAAGAAAACAAAGCATTTCACTTTTAACTAACTGTCTTCTAAACCATTATTTCCTTTCTAAATGTCGCAGAGAATGGATATTTATGGTAAAGAAACGCTTGTATGAAAATAAATAATGCAGATGTTTTAGGAAAAAATGAAAATGAAGATTAATAATTGACCACAGATAATGATATAAACAGTCAGATAGATTATATTTATCTTTGAATATGAAAATATAAATGATAAGCACTGTGATTATTTTTCTTTATTTAGTGAAAAATAACGGAACATTTTATACCACTAGTGAGGAGTAGATTATTATCCTAAAAAGAAAGCGAAATGAATTATTAAGAGTAATAACTGGGGTCCGAATTTTATGTGGGTAGCATTATGTTGATAAGTGCATAAAAGTATTATATAAATGTATAAATATTTAGAAAATCCGTTTAAAATGCATATCTTCATTATTATTGTACTTTTAATATAAATTTTATACAAATAAAATATTTATAGAAAAAAATGAGTTAAGTTTCAAGTTGTTTTTTTCAGTAAAATTGTCTGTATTAACAGTATCATGTAAAGCAGAGCAACATATTTCTCGCAATAATGGTGATTTGATGTTAAAATTAAAATAATAGAAAAACATTTATTGGGGCTATATGCCTTCATACAATAAAACCTTTATGTATGTTACAGTATGCAGACAAAAACTCTCTTACACAGGCGTGGAGGCATGCATTCACACGTACGGACGCATGACCGCACGCGTGACAGGTTTAGCGATATTCAAGTGAAATAAAGGGAAACTTAAATCCATTTAAAATTTTAGATTAACCCTTTCAAGGACGGAAAAATTCTGTTCGTAAACTGATGAAATAATTGACTGACACCAGAATATTCAAACGAATTTCTTAGAAAATAAAAACCGGCTAATTTTAACTTTCATTACAAAAGCAAAATTCTATTAAAATATTCTTGCTGCCATTTGTCAGTTTTGGAATTAAAGTTATGTGGCTAGACCGTCCAGCCATCGCCCTTGAAAGGGTTAAATCTACGTCGTCGTATTGAAGAGGCTTGCAATAGATGTTCCATGCTCAGAAATGTGGCATGTAGAATTACTCTCACGAATACAAACGTGTATCGTGAGCAATGGCGAACTTTTCGAACTTGCTGATTATCAACTTTTTATCACTGTGAGACAGTTTGTCTTTTTTGTTATTTTGTATGATGTTATCAAGATGTATTGAGATAAGCACATATTTATACCATAAATTGTGCGTTTTTCTTCATACTTCTGGCTATTCCATTCAAACGTTTACACAAAACAGGGTGCATGGATTTCGGACATTTTTGGGTCCGAAGATTTATCTTATCCATGTAAACCAAATGTCGTTTCGTACTAATTGATGTTCTAAAACATTCTACTGGAAATTTTGCTCTATCTCTTTTCGTTTTAGATTTACAATAGCTATCTTTCAAATTTCGCCACTAAAGGCGCTGCAGTCGTTTGCATTAAATCGGTCGTAGTCGCTTTACTATACCATTACCTCACTTCCATAGCTGTAGCTCTCTCCGTTCGAAAGTATTCATAGGTTAAAGGGACTTTTCTTTGCACCCTGTATTGAAAGGGAAAAAATAAGAATAATCCAAATCTAGTAGATTCGTCGAACCTCTATCCTCATCATAAACACTGTAAGAAAATAGACTCACCTGGAAAAAAATCTAAGCATAAAAAAATATTATTCTTATAAATTAAAAGCGAAACAAAATATAAATAGAGTAGAGTGCGGATTATCGAAACTCCAATTAACCGAAATTCAAATTATCCGAACAGCCTATTTCTCTCAAAAAATTTTTTTTTTTTAACCGAACTTCCATTTATTCGAACAGCCTATTCCTCACAAAAACATTTTGTAATGATGATCAGATTGTGGATGAGATTTAACCCTTTAAGGGGCAAAGTGTTAAAATAAAGGAACGCCACATAATTTACCAACAAAATTTATCTGAAAATAAGAAAAGGGCTACATTTCATATACATATTAAACGGAAAAAATGTTACCGAAATTCTGTAGTCATTGCGGCGTTTGGGAATTAAAATTAAGTGGTTTCATAAACATACCACCGCCTCTCAAAGGGTTAACAGGAAAAAGAAATTAAAGAAATGAAAACGAATGATCTGAAAATGACCCAGGTTCATCACATAACGAAGTCTTTGAATCTTTGGAAATAGCTATGAAATGGCTCTAAATGCAGAAGAACTCTGATCCTATTCAACTAACGTATTTAAGAAGAATTCGAGATATGGCGGCATTGGAAAGAACGTCTTCTTTGAAGAAGCAACAATCGAAAGCTTTTTTGCTTAAATTATAATCTTTGGGGTTCAGAAAATTATAAAAAGAGAAAAAGAAAATTTTAAATGATAGAAAAGTAAAAAAAAAAAAAAAAAAAATCAGTTTTTAAACACGCTAGCACTAACTGGTGCTACCTGTCCTACGCCTGGATAAAGTGTGAAGGTTTTATTATAGACAGGAACATCCCTTAAGCAGTCTGTCCATTTATCCGAACTTTTGCTTATGCGAGCGAACAAGGGTCGGTTCCGACTTGTTCGGATAATCGGCGCTCTACTGTATTTAAATATTCTTAGAATAATAAATTCCGTCAATTTAAAAATAGTGGTAATAAATAATTTTAATTTTACTCGTTACTTCGAAGGGGGGAAATATATGATATTCTAAATCTAGTATGGGAGAGTAGCCGAATTTGGACCACTTCACTTATTTTCAGGTGTAACTCACTTAATTTTTGGAATATCTGCAAAAGATCATTACACAGGATCAATCTAATCATCTACTAACTAAATAAATATTTAGATTAATTTCTTTTTTAAAATCCTAAATTTTATTGTAATTTGAAAAATTTGTCAAAAGTGGTCCAAATTCAGCAACTGGTTGCCTAAGTTGGACCTCCAGTCTCCTAAATTGGACCAAATAATATCAGGTTGTTTTAATGACTAGGGAATATAACTAATTTTATTAAAATCAAAGTTTGCGATTAATTAAACAATCAAACAAAATAACAGCAATGAAATATAATGAAATCAAATATCTGAAAATAAGATTAATTGTTTTAAATCAAAATGTATTCAAAATATAATACAAAGTTATCAGTAATTAAGAATAGAAATTATGGACCTAAATGTCAGTAACTTGAATATCATGTAAGGAGTGATGCAAAGCTTATACATGAATTTTGTTTATTGTTTATGTTTTACAACGCACAAAACATGGAACCGTATATGGCAATCTGAACACTGAATCATGTCTGCTATTTTATTTTTCTTACAAATTAAGCAAAACCTATCATCACTGTCGAGATTTTTCTTTTTAGATTCTGAATTATCAGACTTTTGTTTTCGCAACAGAAGTTTTCTTTACATTATGTTTGTAGTTCTACTCTTCCATCATTTTCTTACTAATTGCATTACGCCTATTTTTTAAAACTCGATGTTCCAATTGCTTTTGTGCTGTGAAAGCTTCCTTTTTGTCTTTTTGTCTCTTTTTTTTTTTTCATTTCAAGGTTTAGTTTATATAGCGATGATGTTAACGCAACTGTTTTTTGGCTCCCTCTGTACTTTGATTTAACTGAATGTAGCAAGGGAAATAACATTTCTAATGATTTTTTTGCTTTTGGGGAGGATTTGTAGCTGAAGCCTTATTGCAGATCAATTCATTCACAACTTACTGTCCGCTTTTTATTTCCTATATCTTTAACAGCTTTTGCTATCATGGGTGTTTTTCTTCCAGACAGTTTGTCTATGTCTTTTTTAACATTTTCATCAAGGTTTGAGATTTTATGCGTTTTAATGGCAAAAAAAGTATAATTCCACCCTCCAGAACTGTAAAAAGGTCTTCCAACACAAATATCCTACAGGAGGAATATGTTTGAATTCAACTCTGTAAATCAAATATGCCGTAGGAATAAAGAATTCAAAGAAAATAAATACAATAACATACAAGATAAAAGACATTGCAAACAAAATTTATTACATAGACATGTAAAAATATTTTTATGTTTATATAGGCCTAAACTGTATAAAAAAATTAATCCAGATATACAAAAAAAAAAAAAACTTGCATACGGATAGTAATCCATTATAAAATGTAAAAAAAAAAAAAAAAAATATTGTGCAAAGCGTACCGTCCTCGAAATTCATTACTTACCTTTCAAATTTATGATCGCATATCTGGTCCAAATTAAGCAACTTAGATTGGCCCAATTACGGCAACTGCGCCATTTTTTAAAACAGTTAATTTCAAGACTAAGAACAAAAACGGAATCAAACAAATCCGCGTGAAAAATATGTGTAATAAACAGATGAATTCATATATGTATATGCAAACATAACAACTTACCTTAGTTTTAAAATATTCACTTACGTTTAGTAGAATAAAATTAGATCAAAACAGCTAACTATAGGTTTTTTTAAATTGTCTGAAAACAGCACGTGGTAGGCGGCTGCTTCTTCTAATAATGAGTGACGTCATTCTGATGGGTTGAATTTCAGCGGTAGATGGAGTCTCTTCCTGTAATTAACGGCAGAATGGCAACGGTCCAAATATGGCAACTTTCCCCTATATACGTCGAAACTCTAACCTCAACAAAAATACTCTGAGAAAATAAAATTACCTAAACGAAAGCTTAAGTATAAAAAATATTATTCTTAAAAAATAAAAGCGAAATAAAATATAAATATCTAAATATACTTAGAATAATAAATTCGGTCAACATAAAAATAGTGGTCTTCTACATATATATAGACTGCTTCATCAATATAAAATCTAGATTATTCAAATTTATATTTTTGGTTTTAGATAGCATGCTTTAGTTGATCCAGTTCGAATAGTATTTTCAAATAGTGTATTTCAATTGTTTAAAAACACAGATAATTAATTTTTTTAACAATAAGCTTAGAGCTCCAATGATGAAAGGAAGGTTTTATTAAAGTTTTTAGTTTTTTAATGAATCACAATGGTGAGTCGCACATCTATTTAAATCAAAAACAAAAGTTCTTTTACAAATGTGCACCCAACCGTTTGTACCAGATAAATTTTAAACAGTCCTTAGCCCTGTACTCGCTTATACAGATATTATTTTGGGAACGAACTGTATGCTAAAAAATCCCTGCCGACCCGGCCTACAGGTGGAGGTAGATTTCGAAGTTAAATATATTAATTGCACCTACAAAAACTAAATCATGAATAGATATAAATCCACTTTAACAGTTTCATTTGACCACTTTTGACGAGTTTTTATTTCATTTTTATATAATAGCTGGTTTTATTTGAATCATATTAAGGCGGTATTAAAAAGAATACATTTCCATGCTCAACAACTCGAAATTTTCTGGCACATTTTCAGATTAATTTTTAATAGAAAAAATACGAAACTTACTGACGTAATTTTTGAAAAGATTTATAAGCGACATGTGTTTTTATTTTTCTTTCAACTAATTTAAACTTGATTAATAAACAATTATTTTCTCAGTAGGGCAATATTTTTCGTTTCTAACACAATCGTTTCGGGAAATTCTGTTCAAAATGCCCACTTTGACATCATTTTTTGAAATATATTCTGCCTCTATCAAAAAATCGATCATTATGGTACATTATATAGTTTCTGAAGAAGAGAATCTATCACTTGGACGCGTTTGAGAGCAAAAATTAATTTAAAAATGAGTAAGAAAATAAGCAGTTTGGATGTGAATACATTCTTAATAAGATGATTTTTTTTTTTTAAACGCTATGTATTTTTAATTTGTTTTTGTTGTAAGAATTAGTCCTATCAGAAACTTGTCTATATAAATGTTGAAGACAATATTAAGAAGATATATGATAAATTCACGGGGATTTTATATCTTGTGAATTAACGGAGTTATGGAAATTTTTCTTCTTCACCCCCATTTTTTGTTTTCGTTTTTAATTTTTTTTTGCAGTATGAATTGGTCCTATTAAAAACTTGTGAATATAAAAGTTGTAGATAATATTAAGTAGATGTATAATAAAATTAATTGGATTTGATATCTTGAGAATTGACGAAGTTATGAATTTTTTTCTCCAAAAACCCTATTTTTTGCGCCCCTTGATCCCATTTTTAATTTTATCAAAAATCTGTGATACATAAATTTTTGGCCCTATTTTTAGAAGTAATAAAAACTTTAAACTGATTTGATATGTACAAAAATTAAGACGTTATGGGGCTTTTTCGGTTTTCATAAAACCCCTCCCTATTTCCATCTCCTTTGTCCGATTTTGCCCGTTAACGAACTGGACCGAGATTTTATGCCCCTTGATTTTATGTATCAGTTTGAAAGAGATTTGTGCAGAACTGTGGAAGTTATCGTGTCCAGAAAAAAGTGATATATATATATATATATATATATATATATATATATAAAGAGAGAGAAAGAGAGAGAGATAAAGTTTTTTACTAAGGGTGGTTTTGGGTTCTAGGGGTCATGATCGGTGTAGATCTGTAAAAATATTTCAGAAATTCCAGCATAGGAACGACGCCAATAGTTAGTATTTCATACGAAATCTACCTAAAAAAGATGACTCATTCAACATCACATTAAAAAAAAAAATAATAATAATAACAATAAATATGAATGCAACCCTTCAGAGTATATCCTATTTGGCGTATTAGCATGTGCTTGTGCAGTAGAGGGTTAAAATGTTTTACTTACTTTAACTCATGAAACTGTTGAAATACTACCGAAATTACCCAACCAAGTGGATCAGCTCATAACTCTCTAAAACTAAAGGAAGAAATGCTGTAAAAAATTAAATAAAAAAAATCAAAAAACCCGACTGCGTAAAAAGCGAACTAATTAATTACTTCTCACCAATGTGAAACTATTTTTATATTACTTACCTATTTTTGTTATCTACTTGTATTGATGACTTTTAAGCTGTGTTTACTTGTTAGTTCCTATCTATAAACACTGTTTTGATGAGGCCTATAGACGTCTATGATGGTTAGAGTTGCAGTAAAGCTAGAGATTCTACCTACACAACTTCCAGGTTGATTAACATTTAAACGGAGCTTCTGACTGTAAAATAGTCAACGAAACATAATCTTCATTTTGAAAGATCTATCCAATGATATGCCACTCAATGGGGTGTGTAATTTTTTCGTCTCTACCGCCATTTTGAATTTATAAAAACAAAACCTAGCCTATAATCATCGGACGATTAAGACGAATCGATAGAGACCTCATTAATTAAAATCCATCTAGCCGTTGGGATGTTTCGAGTGTATAAAGAAATCCGCGTACTCAGATACGCGTGAAACACATAACCCTTCTTTTCAGTCAATGCACGGGAGCGCTATTTATATTTATATATTTATATTTTGGTTCCATGATTTTTTCCTAAGAATAATATTTTTATTTATTTTTTTTCTTATTATCTGATATTATTTTATCACAGTTATGAGGATAGAGGTTCGACGTACACAGGGTGTCCACTTACAACAGCTTCCAATGGCTAATTCCTAAACCGTTAGGCATAGATATATAGTTCCAATTACAAAAATGTTTTAAATAAAGTAAAGAAGTATTTTAAAAGGGATTTAAGTCAATAAGAATATTAAGAATATTTCTTTAAAAAATACGAAATATAATTTTTTATACGGTCCCTCGGTCCTAAAACTTAAATTTAGTAAAAATATCATATTGCACTAAGAAGTAAGTAAAAAAAAAGCCCCATTCTTCAACACTGTAAAAAAAAAAAAAAAAAAAAAAAAAAAAATCCGACCAGTTTTTCTGTAGGAATCGGAAAAATAGTTGCCCTTATCGTACCGGAAAATTTTCCGACCCAGCTCGGAATAAAATCCGTATAAAAAAGGAAATAGTCAATAAAACGGTATTTTACGGATTTTATTTCGATTTTACGGATTTTATTCCGAGCTGGGTCGGAAATGTTTCCGGTACGATAAGGAAAACTATTTTTTCGATTCCTACAGGAAATCTGGTCGTATTTTTTTACAGTGTATGATCAAATCAGAACGAGTAATAGCTGTTTAAAGTTGAAGCATCTCTTTTGCTGCGAGATGGGAGTTATTCGCAAATTTAAAGGAAATAAAAATAATCGCCAGATGTAAAATAAATAATAGTTGAGGCGTAAAATTAACATTATACTATAAATTTGAAATCTATTATCCTTCTGACATATTAAAGAAAATATGTAACTTGTACTAAATAAATAAGTTAAAAAATAACAGAATTTTGTTAAATGTAATGATGAAAAGCAACAGTCGCGGTTCTTTACAAAATGACATATTTTAAAAAGCTATTGAATTATCTGCACTGTAAAGAAAATCCGACCAGTTTTCCTGTAGGAATCGGAAAAATAGTTGCCCATATCGTACCGGAAAGTTTTCCGACCGAGCTCGGAATAAAATCCGTAAAAAAAAAAGAACATAGTCAATAAAACGGTATTTTACGGATTTTATTCCGATTTTAAGGATTTTATTCCGAGCTGGGTCGGAAACTTTTCCAGTACGATAAGGGCAACTATTTTTCCGATTCCTACAGGAAAACTGGTCGTATTTTTTTACAGTGTAATCTGAAACTTAATTAATAAAAATTAAAGTTATCTTTAAACTTGCTCGAAGTGACTCCCTTCGGCTGCAATATAGAAATGTACACGTGAAATAATTCCTTCTAATACTTTAAGCACTTTGTGTACAATCCCTGGAATCATGGCACAACTCATCTGTGTTCAGATGAAGAAAACTGGCATAATTCATGCAATTCAAAACTTCATAACTCGGACAATTTTAGTGTTAGCAGAATGAGACTTCTTTGTCATAATTGTTAGTGTAATAGGAAATTTTTACTAAATATCACGAGGAGTGAGAAACTTTTTAAGAAATATTTTTATTGATCAAATCGACTTTTAAAAAACATTTTTTAAATCTCATTTAAAACATTTTTGTAATTGGAACTATATGTCTATGACTAACGGTTTAGAAATTAACCATTGCACACTGTTAAGAGTGGTCACATTTTATACGAAATTTAGATTCTTATCAATTTTTCCACTCGAAGTAAAGAATCAACTTATCATTTTCCTCAAAGGCGGATTTTGATTTACTTAGAACGCGACATTAAAAGACATATAACTTTGTAATACCGCAATATCTTTTCTGTAGATTGGGTGAAGATGCCGTAGATTTTGACTTAATTATTTTAAAAATCGCCTGTTGTTTATATTTGATTTCTTGTTAAAGTTTATTCATTGATTTCTTGTTAATGTTTAGACTTTTATCTATGATTTAAAACCGTGTTTCAGTTTTTATTGTTTCATCGAAAATTTTGTTTTTATAAGCACTTGCATTTCGGCATCTTACCCATAGGTATGGATAAGATGGCCAACTATCTAGGGGTAAAATGCCTTATGGAGTTTCAATGTAAACAATAATTTTTGTGAAGTAGTATAAAAAATAATGTGAAGAATAAAAGTAACTTTAATATTTTATACATACTAAAGTTGTTAACTGGTACAGATGTCATATTCGCCCCATATTGGCGCGATTTTTTTCTGCCGCCAATATCATATAGGCAACGGGTACTTAACATGCGCCAAAGTGTCGTTATTTTGTTGATGTGGTAACCTGGATTATGTTGTTTATGCTGTTGATGTTTTCGCCGAATTGGCAACCGAAAAAAATCGCGCCAATATGGGGCGAATATGACATCTGTGCCTGTTAACTTACTTAACATTAAGAAATTACAAAAATATGAAAGTAACAAACGTTGGCAATATAATAAAAGAACAATAATATTTATTTATTATATAATTATTTATGTTATATTAATATATTTGTTTGTATAATATTTATTAATTATGTTATGTTCTACTTAATACTTAAATGAATTATGGCTGTTAAGTATGCCTATTTTTAAACATTATAAAAAGTTTCACTAAGGTAAAGCTACTGTGATAAACTGCTTTAGAGTCGAGCTTTTTGATTAATGTTTTTCATACATGGCTTTGTTCTTTTTAGCAATATTTCAGGTCTGCCACAAACTGCACATTCGTTTAGAAACTTTGAGCAGATTTTATATAACCAACAGTTACAGTGAATGCACTTGATCCCATCACAATTCCCCAAGGTTTTATTGCACTCTGTGTTAGACACTTTGAACAATCATTCGCTAAAAAAAGTTTCTATTGTCACACCGATTTAGTTTGGCTTTTATAGGCCATTAAAATTATTTTTATTTGGATAATAAAATGAGAAAATAAACTTTGGTAAAAATTACGTCATATTTAACACGATTCATTTAAAATGTCTAATTTAAAATAAATTTCTTATATAGCGTCTTTATAAAATTGTTTACTTATCCAATTTATACAAGCTAATTTTAAATTGTTGGGTTGATCTTATTTTATCAATCACGAAAGTAGAAAGTTAGCTGTCTCGAGAGCAATTGATTCTGTCTTAAAATCCCTCAGCCAAAGGGAAATGAATGGAAACCTGATTACAGAAGATAGCCACTAGTCGTACGATTTAATCATCCGTAATATTTTTAAAGCAGACCAAATTAGTGTGTTTTTAGAGTCTGTGGTGTCTGGATGGAGGTTGGCGAGCATAGCTCGTAGGGGGCAGAAACCCCTATTTATCTAAAACTATATTATATACTACCGATATTTACATTTATTAAAATTATTTATAACTGCATTAAAAATAATAAAACATACATACTACAATATATATTAAAACACACATACACACTTAGATAACACCTGCATTCAACAGTTAAATGTATATATAAATATTATACAGACATACATACAATAAATATTTCACTCCAGTAGAGTTTATTGTATTTATTGTATGTATGTCTGTATAATGTTTATATGTACCTTTAACCGCATTAAACATAATTTTTTTAACAATGATTAAAATTAATAATTATTAAACAATTATTTGTAAGGCCAATAAAGTTTATTTATAAGGCAGAATACATATAGAAGCCTTTCAAATTATGATCATCTTACATTTTAATATTTCTTTATGTCATCGTAAACATTTAGAAAAATTATAACTTTAATCAATGATTTCTTTTTAATCAGTTGATTAAAATCACGATTTAATCACTGATTTAAATTATCTGATTAAAATTGCCGGCAAGTTAGTTAATAGTCAAGAGTAATTTAAACAATGAAGAAACAACCACGAATTTGACCTCAACGGAAAATAACCGGCATCTTACCCCAATGGAAAACCACCGGCAGCTGACCACCAAAACTTTTCGTCAACTCACACCAAAGTATAAGGCAAGACGACAGTACGCCCCACTGACGTGAAGAAGCGGGAACCGGCCACCATTTATGCTTTGCAGAATAGCCAGGTATCAATTCTTTCTAAAAACATCAGATTTATTTCTCTGCTGAATAACATAAGACTTATATAGGCAAATTAAGAAGTCATGTAAAAGATTTTGGACACTTACCAGAATTATTAAGACGAATAGCAATAAAAAAGTACCACTTAATTTTTTTTAAAGAACGCAAAGGAAATTAAAGTATCACTAGGGAACTCTCTTCCTTACAACTAAGCAGCGTTTCCATACATTGCCCGCGCATAGGAAAACTACGTAATACGGCATCTTGTACATCTCACCTCAAGTAACCCTATATGTAAGATTAGCGCTTTTAAACAGTTTTATTTGCGTTTGGAAGATAAACTTGCGTATCTTAAGAATACGTTCCCCATTGAATAAGTATCTTGTTTCTCTATACTAAATTTCTGGACTTATACGCGAGTAGGTAACTTTGAAAAAAAAAAAGGAAATACATCTCCATCTGTCAAGGTCGTATCAGAAATCTAAATATCACAACTGTAATAATATCTGTAATCATGCTTGAATTCAAATCGTAAATAACACATCAGAAGCATTTTAATATGATTAATTATGAGGAGAATGAATAAACATGATACTGGTGTCGAAAACGAAAGTCAGAAAATCGTAGCGCCGAAACATTTTCCTCTTTAACTAAAGATTTAATTGAGGTAGAAATACTATTTACAGTTATATTACATATTTACATAAACTCAAACCCTTTTTTTTGGAGACACAATTATCCACGTTCATATTTCAATTATTTGACGATCTTACATCACATCTTTATATAATAACAAATCCTTCCATTCTTAAAACAACGTTCGTCGCTTTCTATTTCGTTCTGTTTACAAGAAACAAGGCATTATGGGAGTGTTCTATAAGTTGAAGTAGAAGTAGGAAATTGCATTGCGCGTTGCGCTAATCTAACTGCAATTCCTTTTTTCTACACACTCCCCACCTGAACTCTTACAGAGTTCATCAATCAAAAATTCTATCATGAAAATTTAAATTCTCATATATTCAGTGGTCTCAGTGATCAGTGGTTCAGTGATCTATGATAATTCAATTTCAAAATTCAAATACACAAAATCAAATTGAAAATATCAAATTCAAACACGAAATATCAAGTTCAAAATATCAAATTCAAATACAATATATCAATTAATGCTAAACATAAAAGTATAAAATTTAAACAATATAGAAAAATATTAAATATTACATGAAAATTAACACAATAAAATAGCATTTTTTTTTCAAACATGTAATATACTTACTTATACTAAAATTCAAATAATATTGCATTCAAAGTAAGTAGAATTAAAAAAAAAGGAAAGAAAACTTTTAGAGTTCTAAAAGAGATTTAAAAAAAAGAGAAGAAGTCTATAAATGTTCATCAGTCTAAAATTTCTAAAGGGTATAGGTGCCGTATAGATCTTTTTAGCACTCCATTGGCAGTTTTTATTTCATATGAGCGAATGTTGTTATCTCTTCCTGGAATTGTTCTATTAATTCTGCCAAGTTTCCAGAGTAGTTTATTTTTCACATCATCTTGTATCAGTACAACATCACCCACTTTTAATGGCGTATGTGAAATGGGATTTTTCAACGAATGGAATGTCTTCAA
Organism: Maratus speciosus; assembly: GCA_963932465.1. Classification (NCBI taxonomy): domain Eukaryota; kingdom Metazoa; phylum Arthropoda; class Arachnida; order Araneae; family Salticidae; genus Maratus; species Maratus speciosus. Next base: position 296,242,370 of record OZ010791.1, read on the forward strand.
ATCTAACAAATATTGTTTTTTCCACCTCGACCAAAGTTGTTTTAACTGTAATGATTGGTACCTTTTCCTTTTGGCAAGTAAAGATCGCTTCGAACCATCTTCAATTACATCGAAAAAGTTAATAGGAAGTGAAGCTTTTTTAACAAAATTTTAAAAATTCATTGGAGTAACAGGTTGAGGTTCATTGTTGTCGTTATAAACGTATGTCAAGGGACGCAAGTTGAGCATAGCTTCTACTTCAGTTAATACTGTCCGCATTTCTTCATAGCTCAAAAGAGATTTTCCCAAAATCTTTCGCAGACACTCTTTCACCGATTTTGCAAGTCTTTTGTAAAAGCCTCCCCACCCTGCAGCTCTTTCAATGATATTTTTCCAAACGATTCTTTCTCTTGCAAGAAATTTCGAAAAATGGTTGTTGGAAATGACGTCATATAAATTAGCAACTTCTTGTTTAGCTTCTTTAAAGGTCTTGGCGTTATCTGAATAAATAACTTTACAGCTTCCTCTTCGAGCCAAGAATCTTCTAAAAGCAAGGAGGAAAGAATCTGTAGTCATATCGGTAACAAGTTCTAGATGCAAACCTCTAGTAACTCCACAGGTGAACAAAAGAATGTATGATTTTTTAGTTTCGCCAAGGTTTTTTACGTAAATAGGTCCGCAAAATCTAAACCACAAATTGTAAATGGTGGAGCTTCATTAACTCTATCTTTGGGCAGAGGGGCTGTTATTTGGTTCGCAGGTTTAGAGAGATATTTTTGACAAACAAGACATGTTTTAATGATGCTTTTCACCAACTGTCTTCCCTTCGGAATCCAATATCGGGATCGAATTTTTGTCAAAGTATGTGCAGTTCCTGCGTGCATCATTTTTTCATGATCTTGACGCACAATCAACACCGTTAACCAGGAGTGTCTAGGCAGAATGACTGGATGTTTTTCTTCCGTAGAAAGATCACCAAATTCTAGTCTTCCTACTAAACGTATAATTACTGCTTGATCTATATATGGAACAAATTTGAATAGGCGTGCATTTTTTTCTACTGAATTATCATTTCTAAGAGACTCAAATTCTACTTTATAAAATTGCTTCTGTTCACTACGGATTAAATATTTTTCTGCTTCTAATAATTCTTCAGCTGTTAGTGGGCCGCAAACTTCAGTAGACTTTTTAAACTTCAATATAAATCTTTTTACCCAAGCAGTTATTCTTATCAGTTTCTCCAAACTACTAAATTTGGTTATATCAATAGGATTTTTAATCTCTTCGATTATGCACTCGCATTGCAATATGTCATTAGGCTTCTTTCTGTATTCTAATTCATCTTCATCAATTATTTCTGTATCTTCATATCTTGGTCAAAATTCTGGTGGGAAGCTAAGCCACTTTGGCCCGAATAACCAAGTCGGGTCATTGATGAGCTTGGAAACTTTTGCTCCTCTTGAGACAAGGTCTGTGGGATTGTCTGCCCCTGGGCAATGATGCCAATCAGAAGGGGAACTCAGCTTTCGAATTTCTTCAACACGATTTCTCACGAAGGGTTTAAATTTTTCAGGTGACCCTTTAATCCAAAAATATGTTATTTTGAATCGGTCCAGTAAATGCATGGAATTTCCAGATGTAGCGCATTCAAAATACTGCAGCTTAATCTAGCAGAACATAATGCAACCATCAATTCCAGTCTCCGTAAAGTGGGGGGTTTTCAAAGGAGCTACTCTGTTTTTAGAAGCAACGAAGACTGTTCGAATGTCTTTTTCAGAGGTTGTTACACGTAAATAGGCAATAGTGCCAAAAGCTATTGTACTTGCATCTGAAAATAAGTGCAATTGTAAATTGGTAATCTTCTCAGCTGGAATTTCAAAAAAATAATGTCGAGAAACAGAAAATTCAGATATCTGAGGAATTTCATTACACCAGTCTTTCCAAAGAGAAACTAGATCTTTTGGGATAACATCGTCCCAGTCTATACCTAACGACCAGATTTTTTGCATCAAACATTTTATTCTTAAAGTGAAGGGTCCTAGGAATCCAATAGGATCAAATACTCGACCTAAAACTTGTAAAATATACCTCTTGGTATCAATTCTTTTAGAAGCAAATGTTGCTAATTCACGAGTGTCAAAATACAAAAAATCTTCTAGACTGTTCCATGCTATACCTAAAACTTTGTAAGAGACATTTTCTGTTTCAAATGTTTCCAAATTATCACCGGAAATTATATCATTATTTTTCCACAATTCTTTAAGGGATTTTGAATTAGTATGCCATTTATGTAAATGCATACTAGCTTCTTTGAAAATGTCTATAAACTCTAATGTAGTGGACAAGGCTTACTCGACAGAGGATTGACTTCCAATGACATCATCTACATAAATGTTTTCATTCAAAAAATCTACAGTTTCTGGATACATTTTGATATATTTCTTTAAGCGGTGTTTTATTGTAGCCTCTAGCAAGAATGGACTACAATTAATCCCAAATAAAACTCTAGTAAATTTATATATTTGTGGGAAATTGGATTCATCAAAAGGGTCTTCCGAAAACAAAAAAACTAGAAACGTCTCTGTCTTCTTCATCTACCAATATTTGTAAAAATGCCTGTTTCATATCAATAGTAAAGGCAACTGAATGAAATCGAAATCGTAGCAAAATATCGAAAATTTCTGGGTATAAATTAGGCCCTGCGTGAAGACAATTATTAAGAGAAAGGGAGTTTAAATCATGAGCGGATCCATAAAAAACAATCCTCAATTTATTTGTTTCACGGTCTCTTTTTATTACTTCTCTGTGAGGTAAATAAAATTCAACATGCCCTTTATCTTCTGACTTAGGAACTAATTCTATGATTCCCTGATTTAAATAATCGTTCAATACTTCTTTATATTCTAGGAATAAATGGGGGTTTCTAGTAAATCTTCTATTTAATTTAACTAGTCGAGATTCTGCGATTTTTCTATTATCATCCAAACGCCTTTTTTCCAGTTTCCATGGCAATTTTACTTTATATCGTTTGTTTTCATATTTAATATCTGATTCGAATTGCTTCATAATTTAATTTTCAGAAGGGTCAGAATCTTGTTTAATATTAATAAGGCCTGAAGCTGCAAGATCCCAAAATTTTTTAATTTGCTCAGAAATTAAATGTTCTTCAACAATTACATTAAAAATCAATGAAGTTTGGTTTTCGCCTTTTTTACCTTGGAGGCACCAGCCAAAGATGGTTTCAACAGCAACAAGATTTTTGTTCAAATGTTTTATATTACCTGTTACTATTTTATAGTAATAGTCGACTCCTATGAGAAGGGAAATAGGATCCTGACACCGTGGTGAGTCAGCAAGGGTTAAATTCTGCAAAATGCTCACCTCTCTCAATTCATTTACTTCTGGAGGAGGGATGTCAGAACCAGAGATATCGTCTGTTACTATAAAGCTTCTATTTCTAAACTTGACTTTGAAAGATGCTTATTTTCCAGTTTAACCTTAACAACATCATAATTTTTTTGAATTGGGGTTTTACTTCCAAATGTGAAGACTGACAGTTTTTCTTTTCTCAATATTTTAAGTTGTAATTTGTCAGCAATTTCCCGAGTTAAAAAGGTTCGCATTGCAGCGGTATCCAACAATAATCGAACGACAAGTTCTTTATTTTTATTTTTTACATTCGCACTGCAAGTCTGTAAGAAAATTGTATTTTTTCCAATACACGAGATGGCCGAAATAATTTCGTTACTTGTTTCATTTTGTGCATTCGCTGCTTCTAAATTTTTATCCGGATAATTTTTATCAGTAGATGAATTATGTTGTTTACAAATAGCTCGGCTATGTCTACCACCACATGTACAGAGTATTTTAGAAAAACAATCTTTAATTCGATGTTTTGGCATCAGACACAAAAAACATCTACCTTGTGATTTCAAAATATTTTTCTTCTTTTCAACATCAAATGCACTGCATATTTCTGACAGATGGTTATTCTTACAAAAAATGCAATTTTGTTTATCTGTATTTTTTTTTTTCGTCTGAGACTGTAGTCATTAATTCATGTGCGGATGAAAAGTTTAATTCTTGTTTTGGAGGTTTCGTAAATTTCTGTCTGTTTACTTCTAATTTATTTGATTTTGAAAATGAAAAAGACAATTCTCGACTTTTAATTTCGGTTTGTAAGAAATTCAGTAGTTTGTTTATATCAGGGTTACATGATGACTTAATATTTTGTCTATTAAATTATAAATTTAAATCTGAGGGCAGTAATTTCAAAACTACGGCTAAAAGCATGGAGCTGTAAGCCTGTGGTTCGAGTCCCAATGTGGTTAAAGACCTTATATTTATTTCAATATTGTCATAAAGTTTCTGTAACTTTGAAATATCATTTGACTTAAATACAGGAGATAAATTTAACAATTTATTCATGTGATGATTAATTATCATCTCTTTATTACCAAAACTACTTTCAAGAATTTTAAGTGCGGTGTCATAATTTGATTCCGAAACTTCTAACCCTTCTATAGCATTTAAAGCGAATGATCCAAAGTAACTTCGTAGATAATTATACATTTCAATTTTCGTTAATGAATTATTTTCATTTATAGAAACTTTAAAAGTGTTCCAAAAGTTTGTAAATTGTGTGCAATCCCCGTAAAATTTCTGTATATTCAGCTTTAGAAGTTTCACATATTTAGTTTCATTATGGGGTAGAGAATTATTAACTGAATTATTACCCAAAGGAACAATATTTCTTTTACTTTCTTTAAGTTTCTTTTCGGCGCGAAAATTCGTTATAGATATTTTATCGGAATATTCATAAGTTGTGACCATATCGGCCTCGTATTCGTCTAAATTCAACAAGGGTTCTATCTTATTATTTATTTCATCTAAATTACATGTTTTAATTTTCAACTGATTAAATGTTTCTTCGAGGGAATCAATATCAATTATGTCACTTTTCAAAATACTATCAATACTATTTATTAATTTTGTAACAGAACTCCTTAAAATAGTCCTGTTTTTCTTAAACTTTTCGAGATCAGCCATTTTTATAACATCGGAATAAAATCAAAAATCAAATATTCTTACCTTGAAAAATCTTCGCACTTTCAACAATATAAAAAATTAAAATATTAACATTTTACTCATCCGAATTCCTTCGGCCGTTGCACCATAAAAAAAAGGAAATATATCTCCATCTGTCAAGGTCGTATCAGAAATCTAAATATCACAACTGTAATAATATCTGTAATCATGCTTGAATTCAAATCGTAAATAACACATCAGAAGCATTTTAATATGATTAATTATGATGAGAATGAATAAACATGATACTGGTGTCGAAAATGAAAGTCAGAAAATCGTAGCGCCAAAACATTTTTCTTTTTAACTAAAGATTTAATTGAGGTAGAAATACTATTTACAGTTATATTACATATTTACACAAACTCAAAACCATATTGCTGGAGACACAATGCTCCACGTTCATATTTCAATTATTTGACGACCTTACATCACATCTTTATATAATAACAAATCATTTCATTCTTAAAACAACGTTCGTCGCATTTTATTTCGTTCTGTTTACAAGAAACAAGGCATTCTGGGAGTGTTCTATAAGTTGAAGTAGAAGTAGGAAATTGCATTGCGCGTTGCGCTAATCTAACTGCAATTCTTTTTTTCTGCAACTTTTTTCAAGAAAGGATTTCTCAGAATGCTCGATACAATTAAAACAAAAACCCTTTTTCTTATATCAAAATATTCTAAACATAAATAATCCATAAATTAATCTAATTTACAGATCTTGAAAGTATTTTTTTATTTTTTTCACTAAAAATATTCCTTAATTGATTTCTACTGTTACGGGTGTCAGTAAAAAGAAGTAACGTCAGAAAAAAATATTAACAACATTTGAAAAATTTAACTATCATAATTTTCTATATAGAAGTTATTTTATTTCCATGTATATCTAATTTTATTTCATCTTATTTATAAAAGAAATTCTATAAACTTGTGCAGCTTTATAGTTTAATATGCAGGTATTACATATACATAAAATTAATTGGGATACAATTACTTAGTTTATAAGCTCTTTCCTGCAAAGTGTAACTGCACGGATAAATCAGTATAATATCTTCATGCAATTTTGGATTTTCTGTAAAGGTTGCATCAAATTTAATAGCAATTTTGTGAGATAATTATGTGTTATGAGACATTAATAATGAATGCCCTTTATTCACAAAAGCAAACCGGATGACACGACGAATCCTTCATTGCGTATAGTTTTTTTATACATATATATTTGTGTATTAGCTCGGTTACAGAAATAATTGTACGACAGTATAGTTAAAAAAACAGGAATATATGAAACTTGTTATGATGTTTTTGTATAATTATTATTAGATAATTATAAACATAATATTGCGCATATTATTATAGATTTCTCAAACATTAGTGCATGAAAATCATACTTCTATAATTAAAATAATTTTATTGTATATGTATCACAATTAATGATAGTTATGAAATCAGTATTGTTTATTCAGATATTTAAATTTTAAAAGAACTCTTTATGCAAATTATTGTGAGTTTCTAAAACATGAATGGATAGTGGATTCATGACTCATGGTATTTTCTTGTGCATTAATTGCATATTAACGACATTTGCGAACAAAAGACTTACAAAGGATCTATTTTAAAGAACAACAATCGATTTCATTGCTGAATGTAGTGTTCTTTGGCTTTTAATAGTATCCTGTTTTGTGTAAATTACAATAGATTTCTGAAATATCTGCGGAAGAATTGTGTAGTCCTATGACAAATGGGATTACATAGTATGCTAATTACATTTTAATTATGCTTATGGACAAAAGGATTATAATATTTTAAATAATAATAATTAGTTCCAATATTTAATATGCGATCATTGGCATGTAACAATAGAATGCTCTATGAGTCTATGAATTTATGAATTTACAGAGTTACCGTAGATACGAGTTATCCGCTTATATTCTGTCTCACCATTCAATTAGTTTTAATGTTATTCTTTTTTGAGTGACGGGCGTACATATTACTTTTAATTTTACAAAAAAGTTAGTGATACTTATGATGAAACTCTCCCTCATCACGAAACGAAATTATTGATGCAGCGATTGAAGTAATGTGAATTTAGATTAGGAAATATTCCTCACGAGTTTGGATTAATTTTATTTGTTGAAACAGAAGTGATATTTTATCCTATTTCATAAGTCCTACTCCTGGAACATGAATGGACAGTGGATAAATTGCTCATGGTATTTTCTGGTGCATTAATTGCATATTAACGACATTTGCGAACAAAAGACTTACAAAGGATCTATTTTAAAGAAGAACAATCGATTTCATTGCTGAATGTAGTGTTTTTTGGCTTTTAATAGTATCCTGTTTTGTGTAAATTACAATAGATTTCTGAAATATGTGCGGAAGAATTGTGTAGACCTATGACAAATGGGATTACATAGTATGCTAATTATATTTTAATTATGCTTATGTACAAAGAGATTATAATATTTTAAATAATGATAATTAATTTCAATATATAATATGCGATCATTGCCATGTAACAATAGAATGCTCTATGAGTCTATGAAATTATGAATTTACAGTTACCGTAGATACGAGTTAATGTGAATTTAGATTAGGAAATATTCCTCATGAGTTTGGATTAATTTTATTTGTTGAAACAGAAGTGATATTTTTTCATATTTCATAAATCCTACTCCTAAAACATGAATGGATAGTGGATTCATGACTCATGGTATTTTCTGTTGCATTAATTGCGTATTAACGACATTTGCGAACAAAAGACTTACAAAGGATCTATTTTAAAGAAGAACAATCGATTTCGTTGCTGAATGCAGTGTTCTTTAGTTTTTAATAGTATCCTGTTTTGTGTAAATTACAATAGATTTCTGAAATATGTGCGGAAGAATTGTGTAGTCCTATGACAAATGGATTACATAGTATGCTAATTACATTTTAATTATGCTTATGGACAAAAGGAATATAATATTTTAAATAATGATAATTAATTTCAATATTTAATATGCAATCATTGCCATGTAACAATAGAATGCTGTATGAGTCTATGAAATTATGACTTTACAGAGAGTTACCGTAGATACGATTTATTGTAAATTTAGATTAGGAAATATTCCTCATGAGTTTGGATTAATGTGATTTGTTGAAACAGAAGTGATATTTTTTCATATTTCATAAATCCTACTCCTAAAACATGAATGGATAATGGATTCATGACTCATGGTATTTTTTGTTGCATTAATTGCATATTAACGACATTTGCGAACAAAAGACTTACAAAGGATCTATTTTAAAGAAGAACAATCGATTTCATTGCTGAATGTAGTGTTCTTTGGCTTTTAATAGTATCCTGTTTTGTGTAAATTACAATAGATTTCTGAAATATGTGCGGAAGAATTGTGTAGCCCTATGACAAATGGATTACATAGTATGCTAATTACATTTTAATTATGCTTATGGACAAAAGGATTATAATATTTTAAATAATGATAATTAATTTCAATATTTAATATGCGATCATTGCCATGTAACAATAGAATGCTGTATGAGTCTATGAAATTATGAATTTACAGAGAGTTACCGTAGATACGATTTATTGTAAATTTAGATTAGGAAATATTCCTCATGAGTTTGGATTAATTTGATTTGTTGAAACTGAAGTGACATTTTTTCATATTATTAAAATCCTACTTCTAAAACATGAATGGACAGTGGATTCATGACTCATGGTATTTTTTGGTGCATTAATTGCATATTAACGACATTTGCGAACAAAAGACTTAGAAAGGATCTATTTTAAAGAAGAACAATCGATTTCATTGGAAAAAATATAACTTGTAACATATTTTTGGACATTTCATTATTTTAGCGTAGTCGGAGTAGAAATCTTTATCTAAGTAATTTTATGAAAAGCTATTGACCTTTTCTAGAAATAATCAGAAAACGTGCTCCTGTGTGTGCGTCTTTGAGAAACTACGAAAAAATATTTCTAAGAAAACTGTGGATGAATTCCATTTAATATTTTTAGCATTTAAAGGAAATTAAAGTTAATCCTTGCTTCATTTGTTTCATGTCAAACATTCACCGATTTTCCTTAGCGAAATTAACTTGCACAAGCATAATAATTGGCTGAAAATAAATAAATATAATTTATGTCAAACATGGACCGATTTTCCCTACCGAAATTAACTGGCACAAGCATAATAATTTATTAAAAATAAATCTAATTTTCTTGTGAAATATGGACCGATATTCCTTATCGAAATGAACTGGCACAAGCACAATAATTGATTGAAAATAAATAAATGTAATTTTCATGTCGAACATGGGCCGATTTTCCTTACCCAAATGAACTGGTACAAGTATAATAATTGACTGAAAATAAATAAATATAATTTTTAACGGAAAAAGTGTAAAATGTAAAAGTGTATTTATTTTAAAATTTTTGTATTTTTATTTATTAACTAGCCCATTTTCTAAGCATAAACAAAAATATTAATTTAATTACCAGTAAAATATCATGAAATAGCAAAAGTAAAATATCATGAAATTTATTTATCATGTTATAGGAACTTAGGTATTACTTACTTATAATACATTCATTTATGAGTTGTAATACAAAACGAGTTATCCATAAACTAATATAATTTTTCAATATATTAACTTAGTAGGCGGTGTTTACTTTTTTTCACGACTGTACACTAATTTTGTAAAGATTATTTACTAAGCATAAAGAGTTTAACACTTTGTTTTCAAGTAAAAGAAGTTTTCTCTTACTATATATTTTATGTATCTAATTTTAAAGCAGACATTTATTTTAACTTGTTTTAAAGCCACTTTAAGTCAGTTATTCAGACTCATTCAAGTCATTTGATGGAAAATATCGTAGGTAGATAAATTTTAAGATTTAAAACAATTTCGTCGTAATATCATTCTACATTTTCTTTTCTGGAATACTGCTTTCATTGGCAATTGATTCAACAGCATTTTGAGGGATTTTATTTATTTTTATTTTTATTATTATTTAATCAACTAGTTCGGCACAGATATTTTTCATATTGAATTAGGATTGATTGGTACGCTTCTCATCCAATATCATTACTTTGGAATCGGAAGTATTCCACATTTTATTTCTTCTACTTTTATCTGTAATACAGTAAGGTGGTTAATTTAGTTTTGAGCCTGACATATGACGAATTACATTGAATTTTTATTGATTCATGTAACGTTATTATAAAACAAAATTCCTTTATGGAGTCAAACTTAACCAAATATGATGTATTTAAAATTTTGAAAACAATAGTGGTGCAAAAGTTAGTTATATGCAGTATTTAGTTTACACAGTATTTTCTTTATATGATGAGGGGAAAAAGGTACAGTGTTACATATTGCAAGTAATTTTTAATTTTTATTTTATTCGGTTTAACAGAGGTCATTGATTTGAGGTTTATTACTTCTTTCATTACGACTAGATATTCCAATTTTCAGTACAATAGCTGGTCAAATATTTCATAATTTTGCACTTTTCCAAGAACACAAGTGAAATTCTACAAGTGAAATTCTATTATGCTTAAGTATTTTGTCTTTGATTTTTAATAAGAAGAAGCAATGGGCCATATAATTTTCATTGTCAATTTTTGCTTTATCTGTTATCAGTAAAATTTCTGTGTGGAAATCTGAAAAAATATTTAACGTTCTTACTGAGAAATTATATTAGTTTATGAATGGCTACGTTTGGTTTTAAAACTCATAAATAAATGAAATATGTTCTAAGTAAGTGATACGTAAGTTTCTACAACATGATAAATAAATTTAACAAAAATTTTCACTTTTTAAAATAAATTCCCAATTGGATTTATATTTTTGTTTATGGTTGTAAAATGTGTTATTTTAGTTTATAAATAAAAATAATAAAATAAATACATGTTTATATTTTACACTTTATCCATTAAAACATATATTTATCTATTTTCAGTCAATTATTATACTTGTACCAGGTAGTTTCGGTAAGGAAAATCCGTCCTTCTTTCATATGAAGACATGAAGCGGGGGTTAAATTTAATTTCTTTAAAATGCTCAAAATATTACATGAATCCATCCCCAATTTTCTGGACACGTTTTTGTAGTTTCTAAAACGAACTTCTAAACGAACTTCTAAACGACACTTCAAAAACGAACACACAAAAGCACTTTCACTGATTATTTCTAAAAAAACGTAAATAATTTTTCAAAATAACCAATTAAAAGTTTTAATGCAATTACTCAGGTAAATATTTCTACTCTGCCTACATTAAAACAATGACTTCTAACCAAACTTTATCGAAATGTATCCTATAATAAGATTTTATTTGAGCAAAAATTTTAAATAAATGAATTATCAAGCTAATTTTTGAATGTATGAAAATTTTCAAAACTAGACGAGATTAAATTGCATTACTCTTAAGTAACTCGTAACTGTGCCAACTGAAAACAACCTAAAACAAACCCATTAAAGTCCTTAGTTTAATCCAATTTATTGAAAATCTTGCAAACAGAATACATACGAAAATCACCGCTGTGATTTTAAAGGGAGAATGTTCAACAGCATTAATTGCTGTAGAAATTTCTAAAGGAGTCTGTTTTGCGTATCCGAAACACTTCCTGAATTAATTAAAGGTCTTCCAAATTCCAGAAAGAGGGAGTGAATAGCTTTGTATTAGACACACGATTGTTTGAAATTGTAGTAATGAATTGGATTGTACGGTGTGCAAAAACGTAAGGACTGTTTAAATAGGCGTAAGGAAAATTCGCAGGATTTATTTAAGAATTGTTGAAAACTTAAAATAATCTTAATAGTCTTGCTAAAGAATTGAAGAAGAAGAATATGTAGAATAATTGCAATTCCTATTCAATTATTTCTCCGGATTTAAATTTAAAGTTATTTTAAATACTTCCTTTTGGCTTGAAACTTTTTGGCAGTCAATAATTTAGTAGAAAAACAATAACTAAAAAATAAATATTTCTTATTACTTAATTTTCGTGAAAAACACAACAAGAAATATAACTTAAATTAAATAAGCTATGTTAACTTATAAAATCTGGTTATAAATAAATTTTATATGAAAAGACGCAATTTAAATCTATGAAAAGAATTTTTTTCTACATTTTTATGCTATACAAGAAAAAATTGATAAATAAATAAAATAACCGAAATGCAGAAAAAAATAGGTGTAGCGAATTTTTGACTAAATATTAACAAAAGCATAAGCATTTTTGAAATTTACAGAGAGGTTATTGTATTTCATGTACTATTATTCTTCATGTTTGTGTATGATAAAACATCGCATGTTAAGAATCCGTGTTTGTATAAAAAATTATCATTTAATAAGCCTGAAATTCTCCCTAAAGAACTCATGGGTAAACTATGCAGAGTAATTGCGATGTACATCTCAGAATTGAAATAAAATATATATTCGAACAATTCTGTAAAAATTAAAAAGCAGAAAACCAGCGTTTAAAACTGCACAAATAATACGTGAAAAGCAGCAAACAGCTGTTTCGAATCTACTAGCGAGATTCTTCTTCAGTGCAAGATAGTGCAAGACACAGCGTGCTAGAAAAAGTAAGGCTGAGACAAATGACAGAGACGCGTAGGCTTATATACCCGATACTGGTAGCGAATGCGCCAAAAACCACCAATGAGACAGAAGCAAATGAAACGAATGAGTGGACAAGTGTGAATGAGTGGACACCTATGTTGTTAGGAAAGAGAAAAAAATATCTTTATGAAAATTTCTTTAGAAAAACATTTTTTTGAAATAGTAAATACAACATTTTTTTTTAAAGGCACCACCAGAACGTGGAAGGCACCGTGAGACCGTTGGTGTCCTTATTTATTTTCTTTTCTTTTAAACTTCCTTTGGTGAGGACATGATCGCAATTTTAAGCTGTAGTAAAAACGGAATATTTACTTTGTCTTCTGCCCGTATAACCATGTTCTTACGAAATATAGATAGAATTAATTCAGTCTCCCCTGAGTTAAGGATAATCGAAGCTTATTGATTAGTTATTTCATGAGTGATTTCAATCAATGTCTGCGCTTATCAAAAAATAAATAAATAAATAAATAAATAAATAAATAAATAAATAAATAATGTAATTTAACAAATTACAATGACCATTTGGAAAATGATTTTTTCAAAGACTAAAATTTAAAACATAAAAAATAGCACGGAGTTGATCATACATTAAGTACGCCATGAATTAAACATTAATAGTGTTATTACACGTAAAAGTTGCAAGCGACAGAAATCGCTTGCGACTCGTACATATTATCTACCTGAAACTTAAGTATTATCCAAGCATTTCATTTGCTGTTCGGGAAAAGCCTTTTCCATCGTCAGATTTCCAAGAAATCTGACGCCCAATTTTAAATGAAATTTATTTCTTAAACTTCTAAACATCCCACAATATTAGTTTGTATATCGTCGTATAGAAAAAAAGAATGTACTTTTAAATGCAATTTGTTTGAAAGCTGTATCTCAATTTGTTTCTGAGTTATTAATTTTTTTTTGTAGTTTTTATTACTTTTTTGTCATAGTGGCAACACTCTGTTGTCCATCTCTGTTGAAAGTAAAGGGAAATACATATTACTGTATAGACAAATCAGAAAACGAATAAATTGCAGATTAAACCAATAAAAACCTTCAGATATGCTTTTGATTTCCTACCCTGACGAGGACAATAACCATTTTTCGAAATGGTTAATAAAAAAGATGAGTCTAAGATGCAGGTGCTTTGTCCATACTTAACCTAATTTGGAGATCTGCACGTGCGATATATATCCCTAGTCATCGCCAACAAACAAATAAAAAAACATACGCACATATCAAAATTTTTCTTTATTAATAGAGATTTCTAAATTGTTTTAAATACATAAGACTTCTGCTGCTTTTTGATCGCTTCGAAATGTTCTTATAAATTTATTTATTGAAGTACAGGGTCTGCCCAAAAAGAATGAGACTGATTCCATAAAATTTGTTTATATGAAGTTAATTTTACAGACACTTAATGTTCTTCAAAACAGCTTCCTCAATCGGCAAAGTTGTCTGGCCAAAGTTGTAGTTTTCTTGCTGTATAAATTAGCACCAAAGAACAATCAGCACTCATAAAATACAATAAGAAAACTACAGCTTTGGGCAGACATATAACAAAGAATCTTTACAGGATCAGGATCACTTTGCCAGGGAGCTAACCAAAAATGGCATAGGCATGAATCCCTGACAGAAAATTACCCTCTGCGACTAGCAAAACCACAGACAGGGGATTAGCCCCAGAAATACAGTGACACATAATAAAAGTAAAACTCACAAACAGCGCCCTTGTGCCAGGAAAGTGGTTAAACAAAGCAAAGTTTAAAGTCATCTACACTAATGACAGGTGACTGAAAATGACAATAAAAACAAGGAAAGGTTTAGAAATATTAAAGTCGTCTACAATTTTGACGTATGACTAAAATAAGGCAAAAAAAAAAGCATGAAGAAACAGTGTTTAAAGTCGTTTACATTTTTAACAAATGACTATGAGATGTTAATGAATCAATGGTAAAATCAGTATAAAGAATCTTTACATATTGATTTTAAAAACAGTAGAATAATTTATCCATCAAGTTTCTATTTGCCATGCCTTATCCGAGAATCCATTGAGACATTTTTGCCTAGTGAGTATACATGCATTGATTCAGCCTGCATGGAGTTGCCTAAGATTTTGAAAAAGATGCTCTGCAGAATAACAAATAATAGTATAAAATAATTCATGTTCACAAATATCCATTTTACTTACCCATCATACGTAGTATAGGGTAAGTCTTGGTTGTTATTGCACTTGATTTCGTTATTGCACTTGAGTAATGAAATATGTCGATCTTAATAAAGGTTTTTATTTTCCTTCTAAATAAATTTTACCACTTTTAGCAAGCATTAACTTAGTTTAATTTTACAGGGTGTCTACAAATTAGTTGGGCAATATCGTAAGTTAAGAACTTCCAAAATATTAAATTAAATTAGCTAGTCGAAATTCAGACTAGTAGTAATATTTCCGAAGTTTATTCATAGATGGCGTTATGTGCAATAACTGACGCTGTTGCTTAACGAGCGGTAATCATTCTTGTTCGGCATTACAACAATGGAGACGAACAACGGTTCTGAAAAAGCGAAATGCTGTCTTTGATTTCATCAAACTCATTCTGCTATGCAAGTACGAACCTAACGCCATCTATGAATAAACTTCGGCAATATTACTACTAGTCTGAATTTCAACTAGTTAATTTCATTTGATATTTCGGAAGTTACTAAGTTATGAAATTGCCCAACTGATTTGTAGATATTCTGTATATGTAATTACTAACCAATATCGACAAAAAAAATTAAATAGCTCAAGTAAGCTAGAATATGCATTCATACATTTGAAGTATGTCATGCCAAGCAAAAATATACATTGCTTTCAAAATTATGTAAATGTCTTTAATATTATTTTGAATAATTTAATAAAATCTTTAGATTAAATAAATTTTTTACTAGTCAAATTTTTGCTACTTGTAAAGAGAATCTATATATTTATAATCGTATATATTTATTTTAAATAAATAAAACCTTCTTGAAAAATGTTTATTTTTATGTTTAGATGATTTAATTCAATGGATTTCACAACAAATTATGTTGTAAATTAAATTCGGGACTTATTCGGAAATATTAAAGAGAAAAATCAAATCCGCAATGGAGCAAATTGTTTAAAAATACTAATTTTCTATTTTAAACTCAAATAGACAAAAACTAAAAATGTATATATATTGTTGAATGAGAATTTTGACAGAGTCAATTAATTCCACATGTAGGGATATATTAAAAAGATGAGAGAATGCAAAATAATTTAATTTAATATATTTATTTTAATACCAATTAAATGTAACATATATAGTGCATCTTATGATGCATATGCGGTTTAAAATTTATTTGTCAAAGATTATTGACCGAACATTTTATAAACGTAAGGAAATGTTTAAAAGCCTTACCCATGTAGCTTGCATATTCACAATACCTACTCGGTTCAGATTGGACACTGGTATTTCTCAGTATATTTTTCTGGTATGAAATTTTAAATATTTTAAAATACATAGTTTTGTTATTATCTTCATGTAGTAATAAAAGTATCCTAATCCAAATGATATTATAAATGTGTAAGTGTGAATTTGTTTAGTTGAAGTAGAATCAAAACGGATAATTAATTTCTTTTGTATTCATTTTCCATTATGTTAATATCTTTCTTATATTTAAATTTTCCATAAGTAAATAAAATTTATACATTTTATTTGTTTGTAATACATATGATGAAAGTTATAAAATTTATTTTAAATCAAATGTAGTACTAGAATATTCTCTTGCTTTTTAAATATTATGGCATTTCCAAGAAAACAAATATGAAAATTGATTTGACACTGAAGTAATAATAGGAACAAAAATGTTAACCTCACTAAAAATGCGTCTGATGCGAAAATCCACGAGTGTCAACGTTTCTGCATTTTTTATAGCCACTCTTGCTTTCTAATACTAATATTCGCCTTATAAATTACGAGATTAAAAAATGCGACGATTACTATTTGGAAATAGTGATTAAAAAAATCCAGAAACACAGTTACCCTGAAAACCAGTATTAGTTATTTTGGTTATATTGTGTTAATATTTGCATTCATTGCTAACAGTGTTGCCAATTTAACGGAATTCTGAATTCAAAATTTCTACTAGGACTTCTTATATAGTATTTTCACTTCATTTAATCGACAAAAGTCTGTCATTAAATAAAGCGAAACTTAGTATTAATATTTCCTATATATATTTGAATACAAAAATACGTTTAATTTTAAGCACCGGTACTTGAACCATAGTACCAATATTGGTAAAATATTGAATTTACAGTTGATATATTTGTAACAAAATGTCAATACTTTAAATGGTAACTATTTCCAACGAAATTTCAATAATGCGAAAATATTTACTTTATGTTGAAATATTAATAGTAAAATTGCTAAATAATTCTTGCCAGTTTACATTTTCTATATATTTGAGCAATATTGAAAAAAAAAATGTTTTGCAGTTTCATTATTTATAGTTCCTTTATAAAGTAAATATTTTTTCTACTTGCTTCTAACAATTATTTTATGTATTACAAACAAATAAAATGTGCAAATTTTATTAACTATTCTCAAAATTTTAAACATTGGGGAAAAAATGAACATAATGCGTAATGAATACAAAGTCATTTAATTATCCGTTTTGACGCTGATTTCAGCCAAATATTTTCACACTTTCACATTTATAATATTATTAGAATTAGGCAACTATCGTTATTACGTAGAGATAAAACCAAATAATTGTTTCAAAATATTCAAATGTTCATACCAGAAGAATATTCTGAGAAATACTAGTGTCGAATCTGAACCGAGTAGGTATTGTGAACATGAATATTGTACTTCTGTTATATGTTCAGAGTATTTGCGCCTCAGGACGCTCATTCGGATTTATCAAGTTCTGCGTTTCAATTGGGTATTTTTGTTGGAATTAAATTTCCAATAAAAAAAAAAAAATCCCTGCCTGCCCGGCCTACAGGCAGAGGTAGATTTCGAAGTCAAATATACTAATTTCACAAACAAAAACTAAATCATGATTATAGATAAATCCACTTTAACAATTTTATCTGGCCGCTCTTGACGAGTTTTTATTTCATTTTCATATAATAGCTGGTTTTATCAGAATCATGTTAGGCCGGTATTAAAAAAAATACTTTTCCATGCTCAACAACTAGAAATTTTCTGGCATAATTCCAGATTCATTTTTAATTAAAAAAAATATGAAAATTGCTGACGTGATTTTTGAAGAGATTTATAAGCGACCTGTGTTTTTATTTTTTGTTCAATTAATTAAAACTTGATATATAAACAATTGTTTTCTCAGAAGGACAATATTTTTCATTTCTAACACAATCGCTTCGGGAAATTCCGTTCAAAATGCCCACTTTAACATCATTTTTTGAAATATATTCTGCCTCTATCTAAAAATCGATTATTACGGTACATTATATAGTTTCTGAATAAGCGAATCTACCAATTAAATGCGTTTGAGAGCAAAAATGAATTTAAAAACCAGTCAGAAAATAAGCAGTTTGGATTTAAGCGCATCCTTAATACAATGATTTTTCCAACACAATCCGCTTCGGTAAATTCGGTTCAAAATGCCCTTTTTAACAGCATTTAAAAAAATATATTCTGCCCCTATCAGAAAATCGACCATTACGGTACATTATATAGTTTCTGAGTAAGAAAACGTACCAATTGGAAGACTTTTAGAGCAAAAATGAATTCTAAAATGAGTCAGAAAATAAGCAGTTTGGATTTGAATACACCCTTACTAAGATCATTTTTTACTTCAACCGGTATGTATTTTTAATTTTTTTTGCTGTAAGAATTGGTCCTATCCAAAACTTGTCTATATAGATGTTGTAGACAATATTAAGAAGATATATGATAAATTCATGGGGATTTTATATCTTTTGAATTGACGGAGTTATGGATTTTTTTCTTCTTCAAACCCCCTTTTTGTTTTCGTTTTTAATTTTTTTTGCGGTACGAATTGGTCCTATCAAAAACTTGTGAATATAAAAGTTGTAGATAATGTTAAGGAAATTCATGATAAAATTAATTGGATTTGATATCTTGAGAATTGACGAAGTTATGGATTTTTTTCTTCTTCAAACGCCCTTTTTGTTTTCGTTTTTAATTTTTTTTTGCGGTGCAAATTGCTCCTATCAAAAACTTGTGAATATAAAAGTTTTAGATAATGTTAAGGAGATTTATAATAAAATTAATTGAATTTGATATCTTGAGAATTGACGAAGTTATGAATTTTTTTCTCCCAAAAACCCTATTTTTTGCGCCCCTTGAGCCCATTTTTAACTTTATCAAAAATCTGTGATACATAAATTTTTGGCCCTATTTTTAGAAGTAATAAAAACTTTAAACTGATTTGATATGTACAAAAATTAAGAAGTTATGGGGGGTTTTCTGTTTTCACAAAACCCCTCCCTATTTCCCTCCCCTTGGTCCGATTTTGCCCATTAACGAACTTGAGCGAGATTTTATGCCCATTGATTTTATGTATCAGTTTGGAAGAGATTGGTGCAGAATTACAAAAGTTATCGTGTCCAGAAGAAAGTGATATATATATATAGATAGATAGATAGATAGATAGATAGATAGATAGATAGTTAGATATATATATATATAAAGTTTTTTACTGAGGGTGGTTTTGGGTTCTAGGGGTCATGATCGGTGTAGATCTGCAAAAATTTTTCAGAAATTCCAACATAGGAACGATCCCAATAGGTAGTATTTCATACGAAATCTACCTAAAATATATGAAGACTGGTAAAAATCGTGTAGGGAATTTAAGAAAAAACATTTTTTTCATCATAATGAATTAACAGCTTAGGTTTAGTTATCCTCTATTCTTTCATTTTAATTAGTTTTGATTTTGTTGTTTTACATGTTAAAGAAAATTTGAAACAATTTGAACTTTTACGGAACCTGTTTAAGCAATATTATCCAAGGTTCCTAAATGATTTTGCATTTCACGGTAATTAATTTTTTTTGTTTTCAGAGAGAGCAAATTCTATAGTTCTGCATTATATCCATTATTGTTTTTGTTATATTTATAATGAAACATAGAGCTATAACGCAGTGACCATCAAAACACCAGTGATCAATGCAAAAATCCCTGCCGGCTCGGCCTACAGTCGCAGGTAGATTTCGGAGTTAAGCACTAATTTCATCAACAAAAACTGAATCATAATTAGTTATAAACCCAATTTAACAATTTTATCTGGCCGCTTTTGACGAGTTTTTAATTTCATTTTTATATAAGAGCTGGTTTTATCAGAACCATGTTAAGGCTGTATTCAAAAAATATATTTCCATGCTTAGCAACTCGAAATTTCTGACACATTTTCAGATTCATTTTTAAAAGGAAAAACATGAAGCTTGCTGACGTGATTTTTAAAGAGATTTATAAGCGACCCAAATTCCTATTTTTCGTTCTATTAAATAAAACTTGATTTATAAAGAATTACTTTCTCAGTAGGACAATATTTTTCGTTTCCAACACAATCGCTTTGAGAAATTCGGTTCAAAATGCCCACTTTGACATCATTGTTTGAAATATATTCTGCCTCTATTAAAAAATCGACTATTACGGCGCATTGTATAGTTTCTGAATAAGAGAACCTACCAATTCGATGACTTTGAAAACAAAAATGAATTAAAAAATGAGCCAGAAAATAATCAGTTTGGATTTGAGTAATAGATATTTTTTTTCTTTAACATCTATGTATTTTTAATTTGTTTTTGCTGTAATAATTGGTCCTATCAAAAACGTATCAACATAAAAGTTGTAGATAATATTAAGTCAATGTATAATCAATTTAATTGGGTAGGATATCTGAGAATTGACGAAGTTATGAATTTTTTTCTCCCCTTGAGCCCATTTATAATTTTATCAAAAATCTGTCATACATAAATTTTTGGCCATTTTTTTAGAAGCAATAAAAACTTTAAACTGAGTCGAAATGTATTATAATTAAGAAGTTAGGGGAATTTTTCGTTTTTCACAAAACCCCTCCCTATTTCTACCTTCTTGGTCCGATTTTGCCCATTAACAAATTTGACCGAGGTTTTATGTCCCTTGATTTTATGTATCAGTTTGGAAAATATTTGTGCAGAATTATGGAAGTTATCGTGTCCATAAAAAAGTGATATAGATAAATAGATAGATCGATAAATAGATAGATAGATAAATAAAGTTTTTTACTGGGGGTGTATTATGGGCTCTAGGGGTCCTGCTCGGTGTAGATTTGCAAAAAAAATCTGAATTACAATATAGGGGAGAATGTAATAGGTAGTATTTCATACGAAATCTACCTAAAAATAGAAGACGTCTAAATTTAATTCTGATTCAGTAATTAAAAAAGAATCATTTAAAATGGCAACAATAATTTCTAAATCGCTGATTGTAAGTTGTAATGCTGCCCCTTTGCAAGTTTATTTTTGTATATCCTCTGTTGATTTTACATGAGATAGTAGTATGCCACAAAATAAATTCGTAAACTAATTTCTCATTACTTTTTGATCCAGACTATGAAATATTTTAAATTACAAAAATACAAAATAATGATTTAAATAGCTTATTTTTCCTTTTCAGTTCAGACATTTCCTATCATTATTTTATATACACATAGATAAACTAGAACATTTTAAACTTACATTTTGACATTTCCTCTTCCAGATTTTTATGAATTAATGTAACGTTAAAGGCTGTGAAATGTGATTGATTATGAAAAATATACGTAGCTTATATTTCATTCTGCCCGCAGATAAAAAGTTAGACAGCTTTTATTCTTTATCTATCAAGCAGTGTTTTGATAAAAAAAAAAAAAATAATAATGATTCGCCAGTAAACGGCAGTTTTATAAGCTTTGTTTATAATGCTTAGAATGTGTGATAAAAATGTATCCTTCTATATATAAAAAAAAGTTTTGATTTGGAAATGGACCAATGAAAATCTGCGTAGATCATCCGGGTATACTTCTACTAGATCGGCATCCATATTTTTTATGACCGGGGGTCTTTTTTCGTTAATATTAAGAAAACTGTTTCATACAAAAATATGAAAATCGGTGGTATTATAGAGGCATGTTTGATAAACAGGCTGATGCAGACAGTTTTTAAATCGAATAATTATTTTAAGAGATATTTAATGTTAAAGATGGTCAAAATCGTTCCATCAAAAAAGTTTTACAGGAGAAAAACTATACATAGGAATTTAAACATTTTTAGATCATTTTATACATTGGAAGTTCCAGATGTGCAGACTGCAATTAACTTTTTAATTTGATTCATTTTTCGAGGATTTATTTCCATTTTAAATTCAAATTTTCAGCATTTCGAGAGATATTTTTTATACATTTTAGAAAAGGGCAATTATTTTAAACAGTTGCCAATTTAAAAAAAAGCGCAAAGAATAATATTTCCTTGAAATAAAATATTTATTTACACGTGGCTATTATAAACAGAAAAAACTTTCAAATTAGAATTAAGTGATTATGGGTTAAAAATCAGGAAAATATTGAAAATTACATCATAAAAACTACAGTTACACGTGAATTTTAAGAGGGAAAGAAAAATTTTCAATACTAAATTCATTATTATGCGTTAAAAGTCGCAAATGAAGGAAATAAATAAAAGTTGGCCAAACACTTTAAATTAAAAAATATATTTGCACGAGACGTTTATTTCATATTTTCAGATAATCTTTTCAACTATTATCGTGAATAATATTTCCTTTCTAACAACAAAAGAATTTTCATGTGAATATTAAAAAGAGAAAGGAAATTTTGGTGAAAATTACGTCAGATTTAAAACAATACATTTAAAAGAACTTTCTCATAGCGATGTTAAAAATTACCGAGAGACAAAGACTCTGTGTACTTAATTCATTTTATATTAGCTTACTTTCAAATTTTTAACTAATTTTTAACACTTTCCAACAAAGTTGAAAAGTGTTATTGATTTCGGTTGTCTGTTCGCGCTCTAACTCTCGTAAATATACTCGGATCGCACTGAAATTTTTGGTTATTGACGCTTAGCCTAGCACGAACCCTATTTCAAATAAAGTTTGTAGCATGTTTAGTTCATTTACAGGGACAGTCAAAAGTATTCCGTTCCATTACGGCCAATGGGAAAAAATCATTTCAAATGAATTTTAAAGATGTTACACCCTTTCAAACGTAATAAAAAATATATGCATTTACGAAGTGCACTAAAATATGCAGAATATTCTGTAGCATATGCGGTGCAACGAATAGTTACTATTCATTTACAGGGCTACACAAAAGAATTCAATTACAAATGGTATAGGTGGAAATTGTTTGCGGCGTACTTTAATTATACAAATTCATACATAATAAAATTGATATACGTCGGTGAGGCTTACTTAAGCTATTTCATGTATAATACGAAGTGCATAGTATTTACAGGAACATACAAAACATTTCAGACAAGTATTTTCTATCCGAAGTACTGTATATTAGCGGCGATGGCAGGGAATGCATTTTTAATTATGATATGCGCGATTAAGTTTCACTATATTTATGCATACTATATGGTGTGTGTAAATGTTACAGTTGATATACAGGGCTACGCAAAAGAATTCGTAAATTTTACTGAGTACGACCGTAAATCGCTGAAAGGTGGGTTTAAAATGTATGCTGAACTGCATGTAGTTTTCTATGAAATGTTTGTAGAATATAGGTAAAATGATATACAGGGCCACGCAAAGAATTGGATACATGGCCGCCTATAGATGATAAATTCTGGAAATGCGATTTCAGTAGTTTTAAGAGTGATTCAGTTTGAATTAAAGTGTAGCTAAATAGTGGCGTGTAATAAAGGTTCTAGGTAAACAACAGGCCTGAACAAAATAGTATTCAAGTATGTTTCCCTTTATTAGTATAAATTGATGAAAAAGAAATTTCAACCTGTTATGCGTTTTCTTGCTAAACTGAATTTTCTATTATATAGTATCTATATCAGCCTACAGATCAAATACAGCGTTGTTAGGAAGAATTGTAATAAATATTTGGCTATGGATGGTAACTGCTCAAATCAGTTTTTTTTTAATGTTTAGTTAGTTATCTTATTTACCGTATTTCCCTAAATAACGAAGTTTTCTTAAAGCTTTCAGGGAGTGTTTGAAAGTGTTTCTTAATCTATGCCGTACGCATAATTTTTCTTTCTTATTTTTACTCAAAGACGAAAACAGCCATTGTATCTCTTAGCAGCGGCTAATTTTGTCTTAAAAATCTCCAATCAAAGAAAAATGAATGAAAACCCGTTTAGAGGGAGACCGTCACTGTTTTTTTTTTTTTTTTTTTTTTTTTTTAATTATAATTCAATCTTTTTAAGGCCGATGAAATTAGTATGCTTTTAGAATCTGGGGTGTCGGAACGGGGTTGGCGAGCGTAGCTCGTAGGGAGCAGAGCCCCCTAGTACTTTATAAAATAGTTTTTTTTTTTTTTTTTACTAAATATAAATATTTACCTTTATAAAACAACACATATTGTGACAATATTTAACGAAAACAAAAAGCGGTACAATTCGCCGCTAAAGAAATTAAAATACATTGCATGTTTTATGGGAATAAATTGTACAATTGAATTTTTAAAAAAGGGAATCAGAGAAAAAAATGCAATTGTTCCACGTATTTAAAATTTGAAATATGCAATTTTTTATCTGTGAGACTTAAAATAACACATAAGCACTAGAGATGGCTTTTGTCTCTCAGATTATTTAAGAAAAACATGAAATGAAATGATCGACATGCATTGATGTCATTACGAGATGCATGCATTACGAGTGAAGAATTTTTCGTTATGTAGATCAAAATTAATACTTTTTGTAATGTATATATATACATACACATTTATAAATATTTGAGGATGAAAACATTGTTGGACGCAAGTTCGGACGATGTCAAGTATCAATCACTGTTCTGACAATAAAACTGATAATTATATTATTCCATATTAGATGTTTTAAATAGACAGTGTTGAATTCAGGGGGTGTCCCGTAGGGGAGAGGACATCCCCACCGCCGAAGCAATGAGATTTCCTCCGGAAGAGTTGAGATTTTCTGTTTTCAATGGTCAAAAAGGGAAATTCCCTCCCCCCCCCCCAGAACTCTATAATGCCCTCCCCACCCTCCCCAAGAGATCGAAGAAATCCCTATCGGAGAAAAGTGTCTGAATTCAAACCCGAACACGTATTAAATAACTTTAAGAATAGATGTACCACTAAATCGAAAATATTTATGTTTACTCTACCATCTAATGAGAAAAGGTAATGATAACAGTTAAAATTCACGATAATCTTAAGTTATCTTTTTTATCGACATTCAGGTATGAAATAATATAATAATTATATATTAATAATGCTTACAAAAACCTAATGCAATTTCAGGAATGAAAAACAGAAATACTTATGAAGATTCAGCATACATCGGATGACTTAAATAAAATAACTTATATCCGTAATATGTAAGGATGGCCTACTTAAAAAAAAAACACACTTTCTGATATCCAGTTCAACTTTTTTTCATTTTAGGCAAATGTTTGATTCAATAAATAGATTACTGTTGTATCTTTTTTCATGCAAATCAATGAAAAATATGCACCCATAGATTTGTTTTAAGGGGCTACTTCAGCCAGGTGAAAACACCCATTCGCTAATGTTAATCCAAAGAGAGACATATTTTAAGAAATCTCGTTTGCATTTTGATATTTTTATTTTTTATTTTATTTTATTTTATTTTATTTTATTTTATTTTATTTTATTTTATTTTATTTACTTTTCCGATTTTGTTTGCAGGGTTATTTTTTATGATGATGCTTTCAACTTCAAAACCTGTTCCGAAAATGAATGCGCCCTCATTAAAAACACCTATAAACAATATCAAAAAGTGCAAAATGGCATTCATACAGATCTACCTCAGCTATGCAATGCAAAAAAAAAATCATTAAAAAATATTAAATTTGCAAACGAGATATCTTAAAAAAATTCTTCCATTGGCTTAATATTAGGGAACGCGTGTTTACACCTGACTGAAGTTGCCTCATAAACATAACCTTAAACATAACCAAGGCTGTAAAGCCTTGTATAGAAGGTGTTGAATTAATTTGGATAATGAAACCTATGTTAGGTTTCTTTTACTGAAAAGGTTATGAAGAATCTTATTCCATCTTCACTGAATACGTTTATTGTTTAATTTAACGTCTGTGATGCTGGCAAAATATCATAAACAGTAAAGATATTTATTTATTCAAAATACCGATATTAAATTTTATAGAAAAAATTGCTTCACATCGGCTACTTTTCTCTCTAAGCAATCGATTACATCATTCAACGTTTCATGATACTACTCTTTTGACAATGGAAATCACTTTTGAATTAACAACTGTTAAATTAATTCCTGTTGAATTAATTCTACTTCGAAAGGAACTTTTAGTAAGTGTTCTATCAATAAAGCATAAACTCATAGTGCAGAGTCAGAATCCTCGCTCGGAATACATATAAAATTGACCAAATAACCACATCTCTACGGCGCGTTTTCGAGAAAAATTCAAAAGAAAAAGTGCTACATTTCATCAGGTGTACAGAAAATGAGATTTTTTAAACAGATGAACATAGGTACAGTAGAAAAAAATAGAACTACATATACATTTGAGCCACAGTATTGTCTCGGAAAAAATAGATATATATATACGACTGGAAATAATGCCTTCTTTTAAACAATGTCTTAAAAAAAGGCTTAGAGCGTTGTGTTTATACAAAACTCTGGAATTTTCAATATAAACCACTTCTTTTGATATCATATTTGACAAATTTTATCTTAGACTAACAAACAGGAAATAACTCGGAGTAGTTATTTGGGTTTTATGAGCTTTTTTGTAATTGTTGGAAAACAGATTGCAATCCGGTTATTTGTAAAAGCATAACCCAAGAAGTACTTTGTCAAATGAGCTATAAATTTGGATTCGCATATGCGGATCTTCTAGAAATTAGTTTCTGTTAAAATATTAAAAGTTTACTTTTCATATTTTTTTCTAAAATTTGTTTCGATTTTTTTGGTAATTAAAATGTATACTTTTTTTTATTACGATCCAATTCACACTGGTGCACTCTCACTGGTGCACTCTCACTGGTGCTCACTATGTGCTACCTGGTTACTTTTGAAAGAGTACTAACATAAATCCTTTTACCATATGAAATTTGCAATTTTTTTACTGCAAAATTGTCATTCAAAACTTCCTTGAAAATAAATTTAAAAATACATTTAATTTGTGCTACCAATGGATGTTGGTGCTGGTGTAATTTATGACGACCGATTATCTTCAAGAGGGATGCAGGCCCTAGAGGGATTGACCTCCGTGGGTGACTTTCTAAGGGAACCTAACCCATATTTAGCTATCAGTAGGCATAAAGCATTTTAACAATATCAAATTTGCAAATATTTGAAATGTAAAGTAATTAGCTAAGCAAATTACCCAGTAAAAACAATTAATTTAAAACTTTTTTTTTTTAAACACAAAAATATTTTTAGTTGGTGTTACCAGTGTAATAAAATCAAAAGGCCTCACTATTGAAAGAGTGACTACTGGGGTTGATAGTGCTAAACAAATTTTATCAAAGATTTGCCTTCTTCGTCCATCGCGTCTATAATATTGCATTCCATGTAGCGTTCAAATATTCTTCCAGATTCGTAGTAGTAATTTTGAATATAGTTGTATAGAAAAAAATATGTAATACTTAATAAGTGTTTATTCTGATGCATAACTTTATAAAGATAATTTATGTGCATCGAACTTGAAGTCAAACGTTTGCTTGCGCATTTCTTGAAAAATCTAATGATCATGCTGATATGGAATTTCGTCCATTTTTTTTAAAAATTCGTTGAAAAGTTTCTCCTTAAAAGTTTATGTGTTCGTGACACATCACCCTGTATCTTCAAGGGGATGTTACTTTCTCTCAATTGCTACCCGTAGAAATGATGGTATTTTTCTCCCTTTATATATTTGTTATATTTGTACACAGTTTTTGTTGCAAGAAAACACGGTATGTCAAGACCTAAACAATCGTAGTGTGGAATCTCTACAAAATATATCAGCAAAGTATGCAAGTAATAAAAAACATAGTTCGAAAAAGGTACAGTCGTGGAAAAAAAAAGTAAACACTCCCTGTTAACTCTGCAACAAATTATTGTAGAAGAAAGTTACAGATATCGAACGAATAGAAATAAAGTCTACTTTTAAATTATGCATATTATATTTGCTTAAGGTGCCATCTACATATCAAAACGAACGCAAACTTCTTTTTTTTTTTCAATAGCAATACACAAGTTTGACACCATAAATAAATTCTACATCTTTCAATTACCATAAAAACAAATTTTCATGAAATTCGTACAATTAGTTTCTGAGAAATTAATTATTTTAAAATGAGCCTATTTTAGGGGTTGCATCCAAATTGAAGTTCGGTACTCGATACTAGAAATAATACAGACTGACTTTAACAATTCTATTAATATATTATTTCTTGGCAATACGGCCATTACACTCGGTTAAAATGTTTCGTCTATTGCAAGCCCAAATTTTTCAATAAAATGAGTAATATATACATATATATTTTTTAAATTATGCTTTTCTACGCGTCATAGACGCCCCTTAAATCATGTTTTTGGCAATTTTTAATCATAATTCAATAACTACTTGCATATTATAATATTTTTAAATTACAAATTCAATTTACTTATGTTTTCTTTTTAGTATTATAACCACACATATTACCATATAAGGAGCATAATTTCAGGAGATATTATTTAAAATATATGGTCAAAATTGTGTGTTGCCTTTGAAAAAAAAACAAAGTTTCGTCTTTTTTTATTTGTAGATGGCCCCACTGAGCAAATTTTATATACATCATTTAAAAGTAGACTTTATTTAAAATAGATTGGTACCAGTAACTTTCTTTTAGTAAAATTAGTTTCAGAGTTAGTAGGGGGGGGGGGTTACTCCCCCCCCCCCTCTGACGGCTGTACAATTCTCTAGATGTAAGATAGTTTCGAAGAATATTAATTTGCTTTATTCTCTCTACCTACCGGAATTAGAACGTTCATATATTTTCTGACATGCATATCACAGTTTCGAAGATCCTGATGTGGAAATAATAAATAAAGCTGCATTATAAAACTACATAAACAATCTTCCAAAACAAAAATAATATAAATTAATCATTGTGTTTGATCACTTCACTTAATATTTTAAACACTTTTATTAAATTTATGAAACATTTTGCTATGCAGTACAAATATTTTAGAACCAACATACTTTGTTTATTTAAAAATTAAACTTTACTTTTATTTTCTCTAGTTTGTCTCTACACATTAAATTTTATGTCGGCTAAAACAAAGAAAAAAAAATAATAATTTAGAGAATGGAAGAATGTTTTATTATGCGGCGAAGTAACTAAATTAACACATGAGAAGAAAAAATATGCCAGAGCGTTATTTCGTCTCCACAGAGACAATAAATTTGTGTAATGAACAATAATTTTTTTAAGGAATCTAATATTATATGGGAGTGCACGTGTTTATTAATATTTAATGAAGGAGTAGGATTCCACTTAAAAAATTTATAATTATAAAAATAACCAGAAGCAATTTTTTTTTCTAAAACTTCCATTATGACGCACAGACGAGGTATTATTTACTGAATAAATAATCATAAAGAAAGCTTAATTTAATTTCAGTTTCGTAAATAAGGTGCCATGAATATGTTTTAGAATAAGATGTTATAAAAAGGGAATATAGGATAGCTCCATTCACTATTTAAATACTCGTGGAAAACATAATAATTTTTGAGAATTTGCAAATAAAATTTCCATTTATAAATTCAATTAAATTTGTTTAATTTATTTTATTAATAATACTTCTATTCTTACTACAGTAGTTGCCAAAATTGTCGAAATCATTTTGAAAAGAGTACTTTTGAAGTTTGATGGTTTATAACATACCTTTCCCTCTAAGTAATACCGTAAAATCATATACCAATAAAAAGATAATTTAATCAAAAATATAATGCAACAAATTTCATGAAATAGTTTTTATTAGAACAGTAGTTATAAAATTTTTTTTAAAACATATGGAAAACATGAGATATGCAATAATTATAACAATGTCAGTTAATAGTTAGTTGAGTAACCTTCACTTTAATGGTGGCCTTTACATGGAGCGAAATCTTTTAGTTGAGAAACCATTCTAATGTGATAACAATATTGTGATGTTGAAAATAATATATCATCACATATCATTATTTATCTCCTTTGTAAAATTAAATTCCCCATTTTAAAATTTAATTTCTCCTTTCATAAATATAAACTGAATCAAAACTTCCCCTCCTTTCTAAAAAGAATATATCTATTTCTTCTTCTATTTTGCGATTAGTTTTCAGTTATTTAAGTTTTCCCAAGTTCACCCAAAGCCCAATCATAAACAAATCTTTTTCTCATCCTAAAATCATTAACTGTTCGAGCATATTTTCCTTCGGTTAACGAATATATAAAAAAAGATATTCTTTGACCATATGCTCCAGTTGTAGCAGTTATTTATACACTTAGTGTTAATTTTCAGTTTGATAGTCAATACAAATGCCTTTTCGGCAGCAAATATATACTTTGTTTATATTAAAATTGACGGCCGGCATCTGCATTGCTGATTCTAAATGCATATTTCCCATCATTTAGCTTTGGCATTCGTATTTATACGTTGAAATGTTAAAACGCCAATCAACGGTCCTTTTGGCTAGTTTTTAATTCAAAGTTCCATTAGGTGATATATCTTTGGGGTTATAATGGTCCAGGGTACCAAGATTTTGGTTTCACACATTGACAACGATATCTGACAAATTATTCATTCCTTCTCTGTACATCGTACTGTTATCAGCTGACTGAAAGGGTCCCTATCTGGTACTTACATTCTTCATATCTATATCCAGTAAAGCCATTCTGTCTTCAAATTAATAGAGTTCTTATTTTGTGCCTGTCTTTAATATTCAAGGATCTACGAACCTGGATTTCCAAAAAAAAAAAGATTATCTTAAAAATGCAATAGTTTTAAGAAATGTTTTCGCTACAGATCATGGTCTACAGTATAAATATTGAATCATTGCTGTAATTGTGTAATGCAATTAGGATCCAAATCTTCTCCGATTCTTCCCCTTACCTATTTTATGTCATCACTACCAAAAAGGGAGATTTTGACCTCACCAGACCATGTAACATTGTGCTATTTTGTCGACGTCGCGGAAACTTGAGTTTTAGCACAGTTTAATCATTATAACCATTGTTCAAGAGCTAAAAATGGCCTAAAATTCGCTAAAATTCGCCGAATTCTAGCCTATAAACAAAATCCTTGTTGCCTACGCCGAAAAGTCCTTGCACTCAACATCACATTTGCTTGAGGAATTTCACCTTGTATACATATAGATTATTTTCTTTTGCAACCTATGTACAGTCTCTTAATTGTTCTATCATCACTTGCTGTTGTACACCTTTTCCTACCTTTGTCAGTTTGGTTTTGTAGTGACATAGTCTCCTTATACACTTTCAAAAGTTTAAAAATGAAACCTTTGGTTATATTTTCACCAATTGGTTTATAATTTTTTAACTATAACGTAGTTCTTTTAATATCGCTATTTTACAACTCTTTCTAGGTGATTAGTCAACTCTTTGAGCCATTTTTTTTTTATATTTTCTTATGTTTTACATCCAACTCTAAAATCATTCATTTAAAGGGGGTCCGGGACACATTTTAAAATAATTTTTTTAACAATTTGGAAAAATGGTTATTGTCCTCGGTCAGGTTAGGAAATCAAAAACATTTCTGAAGTTTTATAAGTTGAATCCCGCATTTTATTCGCGTTCTGATTGGTCTATACAGTAGTCTGTATTTTCCCTTTACTTTCAACAGAGATGGATACTTCTGTTGCCACTATGACAAAAAAGTATTAAAAACTACAAAAGAAAAATTAATAACTCGGAAACAAATTGAGATACAGCTTTTAAACAAATTGCAGTTAAAAGTACATTTTTTTTTTTCTCTATACAACGGTGTAAAAAGTAATATTGTGGGATGGTTAGAAAGTTTAAAAATGAAATATCATTTAAAATTGGTCCACGAATATTAATGTGTAATCTATGGCGTAAGTAATGTATGACCAGCTCCGTAGAAGTTTAAAAATATACAGTACCGAAAATTGCAAAACTGAAATTTCTTTTAAAATTTGTTTATGATGGGTCCAGGAATGTTAATGTTTAATGAATGGCGTACGTAATGTATGATCAACTCCGTGCGATATTTTATGTCTTAAATTTTAGTCTTTGAAAAAATTCATTTTTCATATGGTCGTTGTAATTTGTTAAATTGCTTTTTTATTTTTTATTTTTTATTGAGTTAAAATTCTGAATTTTTTTGTGATGGTCAACCTTGTCATTTGTAAACAAAATCACATGATAAAATTTCTCATAATTTTTTTCTTAAAATTTAAAATTTAAAATTTATTTAAAAAGTAGGGTAATTTAAAATCGTTATAATTCGAAATATTATTTATAAAATTTCATTTTTTTTTCATTTAAATAAACAGAAATATATAAGTTTTAATTTAGATTCAGTATTTTAAAAAACATTAATCTATAAAAAAATTTAAAAAATTTAACCAAAAAATTATAAAAAAAAGTGGTACAACTTAAAAAAAAATCATATTTTCAAAAGTAATATATTTTTTCAAATATGCTGAATCAAAACTAAAGCAAAACAATTAAAAAAGGTATTTTCCAAGTTTGAACCCTTTATCTTTAACGGTGCTCTAGTTATAAGATTTTAAATACAAGAAATGGTAAAAAAAAAACCTATCATGAGGAAAAACGCATTTTTACAAGAGTCATTTCCATGCTAGAATTTGCCATAGCTAGAATTTGAAAACAAACCAAAATGAAAAAAATAATATTTTTTGTTCTAATTCAGATAGAAATATGATTTAAATGTCATTTTAAGCAGGAAATAACAGAGACATTTTTAATGGAATAAATTGTTTTTGCAAAATTTGAAGATTTTTGTGTCCCGGACCCCTTGATAAATGTCCTTCTAAACATGACAATAATACTGGAATCCTACTGATATCATATAGACGCGCTGCTAAAACAGGATATCAAATGATTGATTCTCTAAAAACTTATGGACATTGTTTGCCTACAAATAATGGTACGCAAATTCATGTTAGTAAACTAAACAAGTTGTGTTTCTTTTTTGTTGTTTGTTCGTCTATAACTTTTGATTAAATACTAATAGCTGAACAGATTTTTTTTTTTTCTCATTACATTTTTTATTAAATTATCGTCTCACTCATAAAATTTTTATGGTATTTTTTAAACAGAAAGAGGTGTTATAAGCCACCAGACTTCAAACATATTCTTTATTAAATAGCTTTCAGAATTTTGGCCATTACCGTATATTTACATCTGTGACACAAGTTGAAATTACAATAAACAGACACAGAAAAATAATAAAAAAAATCTGTACGAAACACTATAACAGCAAACCGATATTTATTTTACTTGTTATATTGGAGACAAACATTACTCTATAATGTAAAATTCTATTAAATAATAGTAGCAATTGAAAAAAGTCTTTATCAATATTTGCATAAAACCCCTGCAATCCAGAAATATTTATTTTGCATTTGAAATGCTGTCAATTAAATAGCGAAACAGTATTTGCTGATTTAGCATAATATTGGTAAAATGTATAAAATAATGGTGTTTGATTATATGAATACACTATGGAATAACAGATGAAAAATGAAACAGATATTTGTTTTTACACACATACAGACACACACACACACACATATATATATACATAAGAATACGTGCACGCTACCTTGATTTTTTTTTTCATTTATTCTGTATCTTTACTTCTTTAAGTTAAATGGAGCATGGTGCACTACTCCCGTGACATCTTTATGTTGAAACGACAATTTAAAAAAATGCGACTTTTTTTTTTTTTTAAATACATTTTCATACCCACATTATAACTCATCAAAACTTTAATTTTTCGATCACTGTAAAATAGAGTTTTATGGTGATAAAAGCTGTGATTATTAAATAAATATATCATTCAAAATGATATAAAATTTATTTTTATGCAGTTTTTTATGCTAAAAATATAATTCGACTAATGATAATATGCCTTTGTATCATTAAAAAAAACTATTTCTTTAGCTTTTCCATAATTTATAGTCTAGTGATATAAAGTATTGAATAAATTGTCTGTCTTTCAGACGTCGGCTGTTCTCAAACTAATGATCACTTGACGTTACCGTTCCCGAGAAGAAAAATTATGGTCTCAGCACACAATGAATCGATGCAAATTTATTTCTTGGAATATATTTTTGGTAATTAATTATTAATACATCTGGTGGTAAATTTACTCGGATTCTGTGTTTGGAAAATCCTTGTCCCACCCTGTGGCAAAGTGCCAGCATGTGAAATTAATAAAAGTAATTTGAATATGCTGATATTTTTAAAATCTGGAAGTCACAATTACACAGGATGGTTCAAAGTACTGTTTAATTAACTTTTAGTGAAAAATAAAGGTGCACTAAGTAAAAATTTGTAGTCGGAAATAAATAGTAAATAGATGATACTTTACAATATCTAAGTCAATAAATTATTTTTTAAAACTCAAATATTGTTCTTCCTCTTTCCTATTTCCAATAATAAACAAAGATATATCAAATTATAACTTTGCCAGAAAAAAAAAAAACAAACCAGGCGAGTGTCTAAAAAGATCTAGTCTAAAAGTTCAGTTTGCCCCAAAACACTATAATTTCATTATTCTAGCATAAAAAGTATTTTATTATTTTATTTTTCTTTGTTAAAAAATGTCATTCATGGTGTCGAATATTAGTCAATAAATACAAAAAGCTTTATATAGTATTTAGATTAGATAACGTATGGTTTAATAAATTACCTCAGTTTTGCTCACTCACTTTCGAAGTCCCATAATGCGTCAATCCAATGCAATGGAGTTTTACTAAAATTCGTCAACGATGTTTTTAAATGTTTGATATGAAAGATCATGCTTCGGTTGTTATATTAGTTAGGTAGTCATCACCTTCATATCATATCCATTTTATGTGATGTTTTGACACTTTTAGATTTTCAAGAAGATTTTTCACTTTCCGAAAGCGATATCTCGATTCTATATTCTTCTTCCAAAACTTGCCATTTAAAATAAGAAAAAAAATAACGCATTCAATGGTAAATATTTTATTATCATTTGGGTATCAACTATGACCAACGTTTAAAGAAATATCCATTATTATATTTAAGGCTACACAGTACCCTTAAAAAAAATATCGAATATACCCGATAAAAATATCGAATATATTTTATTAAATTTTTAAGTGGTCCACACGGTTGTCAATCATGACTCCAAATTGTAGATCTGAAATACAAATATATTTGAACGTTTCTGGGTGTTCCTTTACAAACTTTAAATACACTTTTTCTCAGACTTTTATTTTTGTTAGAGTTTGCTATTCCCTAAGGCTTTGTTTTTGTTGCAGATAGAGTCTTGAAATTCTTTGTAGACACTTATGTATATATTTACTACAATAATTAATATGGATTAAGGTCTGAAGGTTATAGTTATTTTCTTTTTTAAATGTCAAAGTTAATATTTCCAAAATTTTCGTGTTTTTTTTTCAGGTTTCGCGCTACGATTTATTTATTTTTTTATTTATTTAAAAGTTACATCTTTAATTCTATACTAGCTTTTGTTCACAATAATCCAATGAATACAAGTCACTTAAAATAACTAAAAAATATTAAAAATTAAAAATGTTATAAAAGTTTTAAAAAACTTCACATTTTTCAATATATATATATATTTTACCAGAATCAGTTTAATTTTATAATCTCAAACAAAGTCATTAATTGTTTTTAATGTAACTGTCTCCATTTTTTTTAAAGGGTAGTGTGTAGCCTTAAACAATCATTAAAAGTGAATGATTTAGACCGTTACTGAGACATTTTAAATTACTTCAATTGTATAAGGTGTTAACTTTAGTGGAAATTTTTACATCAACATTATTATATCTTATTTCTAAATTTACATGTTTCTAATTTCATACTCTAGAAATCTTTATAAAAATGTAACAGAAGAAACTAAACTATTTAAACAGATCTTTAAAATTCCATTAAACTTTATTTTTATCTTAAAATAAATATATGAATGACAATAATTTTCATAAAATATTTTACACAACAAATATTTTTTCAACTTCTGTACTAAATATATTTACTATTTTAATACTTTTGTCCTCGCGATACTATAATAAAATTCTTATAACATTATTTATTTTAATTTTTACATGATAATGGATCAATATAAAAAAAATCTATTTCAAGATCCTCTTCAGTACGCATAAAAAGAAATTCCGATCAAAGAAAAATCTTTTATTCCTTAAATATCCTGTCTCATTCAATCTAATTTCCGTTTCTTATCCATGATAATTCCAGAGGACTAGGCGAACCGTTGATATCGGCGCTTGTAATTCTCGCTTAGAGCATGTGTTTCTCTGGAGTAGGCTATCAATCCAACGACTAAGCCTTATTTTCGAAAAGATTTTCTTATTGTAATTTGCAGATTCCAGGAATAAATCTTATCACATCATTTCTTTTTTTCTCTTTCTCAATTATATTTCAGAGATAATGAACTGAGGTAATATACATATTTTTAAATATAATTGAAGTATTATATTTATATTGCAAAATACATCCATAATATTGAAGTATTTTAAGCTATATTATACATAAAATTTGAATAAACAAGGTTGTTTTTCATTTAAGTTTTATGCCTTGTTTTTAAATCACATAACTATTTGTATTTATTTAAAATTTATTTTTTGACTTGTACCTTTTTGCGATAAGTTACATTACAAGTCTTTCTTTTATAAATTCAATCGTTATTGGAAATAGATATAAGGAGAAAAAAAGTTGATTTCAGGTAATTTTCTCATAAAGAGTTCTAAACAAATTATATATGTGTCTCGAAATTGTGAGTTTAGATTCGTCAATGGTCATTAACGTGTAATTAATGGTCGTTTTTTATATTTCTGATGAATATTGATGATATTTTATGTGAGCGAAACAAAAAGCAATTGTGATTTATATTTAATAATTATATTAAAAAAACTCAGATTGTGTGATGTTATACTCCGGACTTTAAACATGTTTCAAAGTACATTTCTTTGGCAGTATTGTTATACCTTAACAAAATTATAACTTCAAGTCCTGGAATAATTTATAGGAATTTACAAGAAAAAAATTAAACATCTGAATCTGTCTATTTAATTTTCTTTAAATTTCGTTTTTCACTCCAAGCAAAAAAGCTATGTAAATCTTAATCAACTTGTATTATAAATGTATTGTTACTTGAATACATTTATAATACAAGTTATTCTACAAAAGTTAATTTAGCAGTTATAATACTTTTTTAATGACTTTTGAACAAGTTTATCTTCAAAGCGTACAGTCGTGGGAAAAAAAAGTAAACACCCCTACTAACTCCTCAACAAATTATTGTAGAAGAAAGTTACTGGTACCGAACGATTGGAAATAAAGTCTACTTTTAAATGATGTATATAAAATTTGCTTAGGGGGCAATATGCACATTAAATTGAGCCCTTCATTTTTTAATGGCAATACCCATTTTTTGACCACATAAATGAAATCTACACCCTTCAATTAACCCAAAAAACAAATTTTTATGCAATTCGTACCATAAGTTTCCTAGAAATTAATTATTTTATAACGAGCATATTTTAAGGGCTGTATGCAAATTGAAATTCGGTACTCGATTGTTGACCGAGAGAGCTCCCTTCTTGATCAAGGCATCTTAAGCGCCACTCAAGCAGTCAATGAAGCCTGCTACATTACAGGAGAGTAGAAGAAATTTCAAAATATCTAGTCACTTCTATCATAGACGGTCCCTTAAACCATCATTTTGCCGTTTTTTAAGCATAATTTGAAAACTACTTGGAGGAAAAATGTTAAATTTTGGATTTCCATAAAGCAGGACTTAATAAATCTAAATCCATCAAAAAAATGTAGATTGCAATTCATAATTTTTTCGAATATTAATTTCCCAATTCATAATTTATACCATAAAATTATAAAAACTGCAAATTCAGCGTATTTATGTTTGGGTATATTAGTATTATTGCTACACAAAATATTAGCACATTAGGAGCATAATTTCAGAAGATATAATTAAAAATATGAAAATGTAATTTAACATCAGAAGCACTAAATTTTGAATGTTTATAATTCAAAAACTTATTATTCGAATGACTTTAAATTTGGTGTCCAGGAATAGTTTTAACCGAAGTTTTGAAATATCTCGTTAAAATTGGGTATTTCCATTGAAAAAAAATGAAGTTTGGATTCGTTTTAATATGTAGATGGCCACCTAAGCGAATTTTATATACATCATTTAAAAGTAGACTTTATTTCCAATCGTTCGGTACCAGCAACTTTCCTCTACGATAATTTGTTGAGAAGTTAGTAGGGGTGTTTACTTTTTTTTTCCACGACTGTGCATTTAAAAGTATTACACTATAAGGAAAATGTTGAAATATATATATATTAATTATGTAGGTATATAATTTTGAAATACATACATATATAAAGATTTTATTATGTGTACATTACTTTTATTCCTTAATTTTCTTCTCTTATTACATCTATCCATTTATTATTTAGAGTAATTGAAACATACTATGTGAGACGTTAATATCGGCCGTTCTAATAGTCGTTTAATGCATTGTGTTCCTCAGGAAAAAATCAATCCAACGATTAACTTTTACTTAAAAAAGGTTTCGTAATTGTTTTTCGAGAACGAATCTTTTTTTTTCATTTTCTTTTTTTCTTTTTAAAATTAAATAGCAATGGCCGGATGTCGCAACTAATAACAAGAATTTCGACCTTTATTTATCAAATCGAAGTTTTGTTTATGTATTAAAATTTTTAAACAATAGTGTATGTGTTGACGTATAATATTTATAACCAATAGTACATTTATAGTTCGCAATACCATTTATTTGTAAATAATTCGTGATATCTTTCTTCAATTCAATTAGCCGTAATATTTTAAACTATAGTACGTAGGGGAGAGTAGCCGAATTTGGACCACTTCGCATATTTTCATGTTTAACTCGCTTAATTTTTGGAATATTTGAAAAATATCACTATATGTGGTCAATCTATTCATCTGCTAACTAAGTAAATCTTTAAACAAATTTTTATTAAATATTTTATGTTTCATTTTAATTTGTAAAAAAAATTCAAAAGTGGTCCAAATTGAGCGACTGGTAGCCTAAGTTGGACCCCAGTCTCCTAAATTGGACCAACAAATATTAGGCTGTTTTAAAGAGTAGGAAATGCAACTAATTTTGTTAAAAGTAAAGTTTGCGTTTAATGAAACAACCAAACAAATCAACAGAAATGAGATATAATGAAATCAAATGTCTGAAAGTAAGAGTAATTGTTTTAAATCAAAATATATTCGAAATATAAATCAAAGCTATAAGTAATTAAGAATAGAAACTATGGAACTAATTGCCAGTTACTTGAATGCAAGAAATGATGCAAGGCTTACACATGAATATTTTTGTTCATTTTTTGTTTCAGCGCACATAAATTGGAAACACATTTGGCAATCTGAACAATGAAGCATTTCTGCTATTTTATTTTTCTTACAAATTAAACAAAAACAATCATCACTGCATTGATGTTTCTGTTTAGGTTCTGAAACATTAGACTTTTTTTCCCAACAGAATTTTTCTGTACCTAGATACCTAGTACCCTCAATAATTTTCTTTCCATTTGAGTTATGCCTATTTTTTAAACTTGGTGTTACAGTTGCTTTTGTGCTTTGAGAGATTCCTTTTGTCATATTTTTTCTTTTTTCATTTCAAGGTTTACTTTATATGGAGAAGATAATAACACAGCTATTTTTTTGGCTCCCTTTGTACTTTCGCTTAAATTATTTTGGCAAGGGACATAACATTTTTAATGCTTCATGGGCTCTTTTGAGGATTTTGTAGTTGCAGCCATCTTGCGCGTTAATCTCTTCAGAATTTACCATTACCATTTCGTTTCCTATATCTTTGAAAAATTTTGCTTTCAGTGATTTTATTCCGTCTAGACCAGTGGTTCCCAACGTGGGGCGTACGCCCCACCGGGGGGCAATTTGACCTTCTTGGGGGGGGGGGGGGGGGCAATACCAAATTTCTTATTTATTCATTCACTATAAGTTTCTTTTGTCTTTTTTGGGATAAGTAGTGTTGTAGGCTAAAAATAAATGGAATACAAGCAAAATTTAATAAATCAGTTTTTTATTGAAATTTTAAAATGTTCTGTATCGAAATTTTAAAATAGATTTAACACCAGAATAATTATGTTTTTAATTTTTGAAATATTTTGATATCCTTTTAAAGTATTAAAATTCTCTATAATTTTTCTGGTGCTGAATTTTAAAATTTTTCGTAACATTTTCCATTATTTATTAAATGAGTTTTCTACTTCTATTCGCTGATACAATTATCTATATTGGGAATGTGAAAACAGAGAGAATGTGTTATGCGAAATAATGGCTACTTAATTTGATAAAGATGTGAATATTAAAATACTTCTTGTGTATTGTGTTATCCATATAAAGAAAAGTCAGTGTCCAAAGCTTTTCCGCCAACTCTTAATAAGCTACAAGAATGCATTATAAAATGTATGAATTTATCAGTTTTAACGTTAAATGTAATTGTTTATTTAAGTTACTTGGGAAGATAAAAATGCAGACTGTGTAACACGTCTGATAATTTTTTTTTTTTTTTTTACTTAAAAGGTGCTAAAATACATAAAAAGTTTCTAAGACATAAAAGCCGTCAAAGATGTTAAAATCCCAAGCGCTTTCAACTGAATTATAACAATCGTCTTCAGGGGAAAATCAGAGGAGTGAAAGTTCGTGAAAATTCCTTAAGTACCAGTGGACGAATCTATTTCAAAGGAAGGGAGGATTTATTTTTTTCATAAAGAAAACTACCCCCTTAGACCTATTGTTTCCAAGTGTTTAGCTCCAACATATATAATAGAAAAAGTTTTCCTACCGCTACTTAAAGAAATGTTACCGCCTACAGATCTTGTAGTCAACTCAACTAGAGAGTTTATTGAGAAAATAAAGGATATATGTGATAGCAGTATACTTGCAAGTATGGACATCAAATCCCTGTACCCTTCAATCAATGTAAATGAAATAGAAATCCTCATAAAGCAATTCATAGATAATAACCCGAAATATAACGATGAAATAAGAACAACTTTGAATTCAAGCATTAACTTGATTACAAATAGCAATGTCTTTCAATTTAATAGGAAATTTTTATAAGCAACTGAGGGTGCCCCAATGGACTCACCCATTCCAGGATTATTAGCGGAACTAAAACTTAGACCACTTGAGAAAGATATTATATATAAATCAGATCTGAAACCTCAACTATGGCTGCGTTACGTCGATGACATATTTTTAATTTGGAACCATGGTATCCCCGCTTTGAATGAGTTTTTAAAAACAGCTAATAACCTGGATTCAAATATACAGTTCACATTAGAAGTCGAAGAAAGAGGATCCTTACCAATTTTAGACGTAGAATTAATGAGAAGTAATACAACATACAAAATAGATAGGAAAATTTTCAGGAAACCATGTAATTCAAATAGTACAATATCCTACAATAGTAATGTCCCATTTAATTACAAAACTGCAGCTTATAAATTTTATATAAATAGAGTCATAGAATTTTGTACAAGAGAATACGTACAAGCAGAATTACTCACCATTAAGAAGATTGCAATAGAAAATGCCCCCCCCCCCCCCCACAAATGTATCAATAAATAAATCTTTGATATTCAGCATAGAGAGTTAACCAGAAATAACATTAAAAATAATCGCAAGTTTTATAGTTTCAATTATATACCTCAGTTATTTGAAAGGATTAGTTATGCATTAAAGAAATATAGTATATATGTAATCGCAAAACCACCTGCCAAATAAAAAGATCTTGTACACCGGAAAATAGGCCCAATCTCTAACGATGAAACTTCTGGCATATATGTAATACCTTTTACAGATAAAGTAAATCGGAAAGAACTCAAATACATAGGAATGACCACTAGAAAATTTAAAGACAGACGAAAAGAACATATTACAGACATAAAGTATAGCAAACCCTCTACTGCTCTCTCCAGGTTAAATCAAAAACAAGATATTCAAATAGACTTCAGTAAAGCAAGAGTCATAGCCCGTACTTCAAATTACTACACATGAATAATAAGAGAATCGTTGGAAATTTTAACTCAAAGAAAGAATACCTGCAACGATACATTGCCCTACAACATATCTAATATCTGGTATAGAATACCAGATATTTCTAGCGATTTTGAAGCATAATCATTTTTTTCCTCCCCCCCCCCCCCCTCCTCCCTTCCTTTGAAATAGACTCGTCCACTGGTACTTAAGCAAGGAATTTCCACGAACTTTCACTCCTCTGATTTTCCCCTGAAGACGACTGTTATAATGCAGTTGAAAGCGCTTGGGATTTTAACATCTTTGACGGTTTTTATGTTGTAGAAACCTTCTATGTATTTTAGCACCTTTTAAGTAAAAAAAAAGAAAAATCAGAATTGTAATTTTGTATATTATATATTAATCAAGGTGAATGTGACGTTCAATAGTTATAGTTTGAACTATATTTTATATGTATAACACTTTTCTTTAACATTGAGTTAAATTGGGAAAGTACAACATAACTCGATTTGGAATGTAGGCAAAGATGTATAATCTCATTGCATTTTTAAAATTATGTTAAAAACACATTTGTGGTAGAAGACTCACCTCTTTGATAAGTTAAAAAATATGAAATGAATAGATTTTATTAAGTCTCTATTACACTTCCACCGTGTGAATAGAGTTCATTTTTAAAAAATGAGACATAATTTACATATTAGGGTGGGGGGGGGGACAAAGTGACTTTACGGATGCTTTGGTGGGGCGTGACCAATAGAAGGTTGGGAACCACTGGTCTAGACTGTTTGTCAGTGTGGTTTTCATACATTTTTTTTACTCTCTTAGTTTTAGTAGTTTTCAGGATTACTGACTCTGACTCCGAAATCTCACTAGCAGGACAGAATCAACGGATCTATTTGCAGCGCCTATCTTCTCGTCCGGAATAAGTTCAGAAACATGGAGATAGTATTATATTATAAAATATTAAAAAATAAAAAATAGTGTCCAAAGTGACCAGCCCACAAAATTCATTACTTACTTTTGAAATTTATGATCGTATATGGTCTAATTTAAGCTACGCAAGTTGGTCCAATTAAGGCAACTGCGCCATTTTTTAAAACAGATAATCTCAAGTCTTAGAACATAAACGAAGGTAAACAAATCCGTGTGAAAAATATGCGCAGTAAACACATCGATTTAGATATGTATATGAAAGCATAACAACTTAGTTTTAAAGTATTCTCTTACATCTAGTAGGAAGAAATTAGATCAAAATAGCTAATTTTAGGTTTTTTTAAATTGTCTGAAAACAGCACGTGTCAGGTTGATTCTCCTTCTGATCATAAATGACGGCATTCTGATGAGTAGGGTTTCAGCGGTAGATGGCGTCAGTTTCTGTAATTAACAGCAGAATGGCAGCGGTCCAATTAAAGCGGTGGTCTGAATATGGCTACTCTCCCATACTAGTTTAAATTACAGTGTGTTTTTTTTTTGTACAGAAAAACAATTTAAAACTTAAACCAATTTTTTTAATAGGGTTTTAACACTTTGAAAAAGACCACCATTTTACTTACATTATTTAAATTATTTTTACATATAATGTGGAAGATACATATACGGAAACAAATAGATAGTGTGTGAAATGTTCAGCAAGCATTTATTTAGTAAATAATTATTTAGCCAGAAATTTCGACAACCATATTAAACACCTTAACTGGAAGCCTATCATACCCATATAAAACGTCAATTTCTCGTTTTGAAATAATTTATAGAAACATAAGTAAATAATAAAAATAAATATTTTTATTTGACTGCACTCCAAACGCTTTAAAAGCTTATTTCTGTCTTTAACCAAAAGTTATTTTTTATGAAATTTTATCAGTTGAAAGTAACATGACTACCATAAAGAATTGTACATGGCATTCTTCGGTAGCTATAACTAATAATTAGAATTTTTATCTGAAATTTTATTTAACTCATACATTGAAAAATAATTTTTATATGACAGTAAATCAGAATTAACAAATATATTTTTTCAGTACTCCCATGAAGAATTTCTGGAGAAAACAGTATCGTTTATTCCATAAATGTCCTGTCTCATTCCGTTTAATTTCCGTTTTTTATTCAAAGTAATTGCAGAATACTAGGCGAGAGGTTGATATCAGTCATTTTAATTCTCGCTTAGAGCATC
Organism: Maratus speciosus; assembly: GCA_963932465.1. NCBI lineage: Eukaryota > Metazoa > Arthropoda > Arachnida > Araneae > Salticidae > Maratus > Maratus speciosus. The sequence goes on from OZ010791.1 coordinate 296,286,709, forward strand.
TGCAGAGTAAGCTATCATTTCAATGACTAACATTTCTATAGAAAAAGAATTCGTAATTGCGCCTTACAGAATTCGGGTATGAATGTTAGGAATTACTTTTTATTTATCCCCTTCCATTACGTTTCAGCAGGAATGATTTAAAATCTATTTTTTAAATAGAAAATTAGTACTTTTATTCAATATATAGAGATGCAGTCTATATTTCTAACAATGCATTTTATGTATTATAATACAAGTTTGAAAAAATAACAATTCTTTCAAATGAATTTCAGTGTTTTTTATTGCTAACTTTTATCATATGGATGTGAACATGTATTTTATTTTATGTTCTACAGTCTACACGTTTCTTTTCTAAACTAAGGGAGCATTTGTAAATATCGTTTTATTCTATATCTTTTGCATAGAGAAGGGAAAATGATACCTTAATTTACACAAATGCATACCCATGTATGAAATGTATTTTTTCTTGATTTATTTGTGGTTAAATCAGATCAGGATTAAATTCAATACGTTTCCTTTGTCGGCTTGAATAAATATTGTTATGTTGAATTTAAAATTACATATTTTTCGTTAATTTTCCAATTAATATTCAGAACCTAATTTAAGTTTCTGTACATATACGTATTTTTCTATAGTCCATTACACGTTCTTTGAAAGTGTTATTAGTCGCTATTGAGTATACACTATATGGCCATTAATCACCGGACACTTTCAATGTTATAAATGTTGCATTCTAGCAACATTGGATTGGCTTTATAGTTGAAATTGCAGTACAGGCTGACACGATAATAGCTGAGGAGTGAGGATCTCATCCAGCGATAATGGCGTAAAAGAAGTGGTCAGAACAGATAATTCGAATATGTTATATTAGTAGAACGGATTGTTGAAATGCAGTTGTCGAGTGAAAACAATGGAATGCATCGCTCCGTAAAGTTTCCCCAGAAGAAATTGAAACAACTCATAATAGCAGTTAAGCACTTTATTAGAATATCTTGCAAAAAGTGCAGTTTCTACCAAGATAATTAGCCATCGCTCCGTAGTAGTAATTAGATTTAAACAAAGTTCCAGATAATCGAATAACAGGACTGTGACCAGGGGATGGATGAAAACTGGAAATACGACATAAATCTGCTGAAACACAGCGAGTATCAACTTTTTGTTCCTCACGTGTAAGGATACAAATATGACGTAGATCGCGCTCTCAACCAATGAATAATTAAGAATGTCACGTCATATAAAGAGTGCGAACAGAGCTAGCGGATGAATTTGGAGGGAAAAGGGATAATCTCAGAAATGCGCGGTAAAGTAAAAATGGAAGCTAAAAGAATATTCTCGAAAGAAAAAAGCGCGGGAATGGAACATTTAATTTAAGAATACTAAAAGCGTAATATTTAAGCGATTAAGACAAGTGAGACATTAAATTAAAGGGAATTTAACAGAGTTAACGATAGAGATTATTTAAGGATAAGGATTTAGTGATTATAAAGTAGTAATTTAGAATAAGATAAGGAAATCGTGGAATTAGATCTAATAATGTAACATACATTTTGTCGAATGTTTAAAGATATATTCCTCGGATTTTTCTGGAACTTCAGGATTATGAAGAATATGTTTGACTTTATATTTATGAATGGCGATTTCATTAGAAGGACAATTAAGGGGCCAAAAAATAAAAGAAAAATTATAATGTTTGGAATCACTTTGCAAAATAAAATGCACGAAATTATCTATCACTATAGCTTACGAATATATGGATATTGTACAATATAAGTATTCATTTACAGAAGAATGGAACGCATATTCATGGAGATACATCGATTTTTTTTTAAAGTTCAATTTTTTTTTTTTTTTTTGCATATTTTTTGCTTATAACATGGGGGGCTTTCTGACAAATTTAATGACAATTTCAGAAAATTTGACAAAATGTAGTATAAATAATATACTGTAATTGGAATGTAAATATACTAAATATTTATGAAATATGAGCAATTGTATGAAATATTTTTTTTTATCTGCGCATGTGCGCAAGATAAAAAAAAAATATTTTTTTTTCATTATTTGATAGTCAACTCTATGGGGCAACTTATAAAAATAAAACCAGTCAAATATCCTGAAAATTCAGAAAGATATTGGCAAGATAGTGAGCGAATTTTTAGTTGATCTCTGAAAGCTGCTGAATGATAAAGGAATTTCAACAAATTTTCATTTTTTATTATCCGGCTTTAAGCAAAAGAGTTTGTACACTGTAAGAAAAAAAAAAAAAAAAAAAAAAAAAAAAAAAAATCCGACCGGTTTTCCTGTAGGAATCGGAAAAATAGTTGCCCTTATCGTACCGGAAAATTTTCCGACCCAGCTCCGAATAAAATCCTAAAAATAAAGAAAATAGTCAATAAAACGGTATTTTACGGATTGAATTCCGATTTTATGGATTTTATTCCGAGCTGGGTCGGAAATTTTTCCGGTACGAAAAGGGCAACTGTTTTTCCGATTCCTACAGGAAAACTGGTCGTTTTTTTTTCTTTACAGTGTAGTTAATCTCAAAGAGTAGATTTAGAAGAAATGCTTAGATTTTTATACTCCTTTTATTCTTGGGATAGGCTCGTTCTGGTGGTTTTTACAAGCAGAACTAAAGAGCAAAAAATATTAAAAAAAAAAAAAAAAAAATTAAATGACAATATATGGAAAACTCCTTACCATTTAGTTGTTTTTAGAGAACAACAAGATATCAGCTCAGTCTATCGCCAATATCTCTGAATTTTCACGTTATTTTACTTGTTTTTTTTTATGAGTTGCTCCTTAAAATTGATTAGCAAATCATGAAAAAAAACCTTTATCGTTTGCGCATGCGCAAATAAAAAATATTTCACACAACTGCTCATATTTCATCAAATACTTAATATATTTTCAATCCAATTACACCATATTGTTTCTATACATTTTGCCAAATTTTTCTGAAACTGGCGTTAAATTTAGGAAAAAACCCTGCATAATATAAACAAAAAACATGCAAGAATTTTTTGAACTTAAAAAAAATCGATATATCTTCATGAATATACGTTCTATTCTTCCACAAATAAATACATATATTGTACAATATACATATATTCGTAAGCTATAGCGATAGATCATTTCGTGCATTTTATTTTAAAGGGTTGTCCCAAACGTTATTATTTTTCTTTGATTTTTAGTTGGCCCCCTAGTTGTCCTTCAGATCAAATCGCCATTGACAAATATGAAGTCGAACATATTCTGCATAATCCTGAAGTTCCAGAAAAATCCTACGAATATATTCTTAAATATTGACAAAGTGTCTAAAATAGAAAGTGTCCGGTGATTAATGGCCTTATAGTGTATGACTCTATGAAAACATGACTTTAAGACAACGTTGTAAGTTAAAAATTGAATGGTATCACGATTAGAACATTTCATTTCCAAAAAAGATCTATTTATTAATACTTTGATACTTACAAAATATAAACAATACATTTATATATTTACCGATTTTCATGAGGTATTATTGCACTAAAAATGGGGTCTTTCATGTGTTTCTGTGTCCCTTGATACCTGCTAAAATGTCTTAATATATGCATTAAGAAATGTTTTAATTAATTACATAAAATGCGATTTCCATTGCTTTCTAAAAAAAAATTCATTAACATTTTATTTGCAAAAATAGTATTTTCGTACTGTATAATAAAAATCTATTAATGTTAAAAACATTTCTTTATAACTATATTAAGACTCCTTAGCAGGTATCAATGAACACATACATGCATGAAAGACCCCGTTTTTAGGTGCGTTCGTAATTATATAAATACGTAGCATCAACAGTCGTCGTTCGGTCCGTCTGTCTGTCCGTTCGTCCTCATAGAACAGAGCAAAAACTACCCAACCGAATGGTCTGAAATTTTAAATGTATAATTGTTGCAAAATTTTGTCGAGTCATTTCAAATTTTATGAAAATCGGATGCATAGTTTAATTACAAGAACAGTCAAAATGTTTCGTTCCAATACGGCCATTGGGAGTGTTCAAGTGCATTTTAATGGTTTTTTTAACTTTTCGAACAGAATGAAATTGATAGGAACTTATGAAGTTCACTAAAATATGCTTTCAGTACAATATTCGGTGCAAAAAATATTTAGAAAACTAGTTATAGTACATCACGTTTGCCTCATTTGACATGCAATTTCCAACTTGTTTAGTGCTATAATATCCGATGAAAATTGGTAAATATATAAAAATATAGTATAAAACAAGTATTAATCAAAAAACCTTTTGATTTTTATTTATTTGAAATATTAACTATTTAGGATGTTATGATTCAGACATCTTGTAACGTATTTTGTAAAATAAAATATTGTAATCTTCTGTTGCTTACATCAGAGATCATCAATCTTTGTACTATCACGGACACGTTTGAATAGTTTAGACGTCACTGTGTGCACCTACCCAATAACAGATTTACCTATGTTTGTGCGTATTTAATGCACTGCACATTTTATAAAACCGCCCACTCCAATACTTAGGTAATTATAGATGTATACTTGTATAAAGATTCAAATGCAAGGGTAATAAGCTTCTTTTCAAATAAGAAATAAACAAAAATCACAAGTTTTTAAATGCAAGTAACATTTCAAAATTGTCCACATACGTATATGAGAACGCTGCATAGAGCAGAGAACCTATTTTTCTTTCAGTTAAAAATTGAACTTACTAAATCATTAGTGAAAAAACTGGGCTGCAACTCGGTTCGTCTTTTATATCACCACTTTTTTCTCAAAGGAAAATCAATCTTTTAGACTCCTCTTACAAAGTTTGTAAAGCGAAGGTTATTTTTGCTGCAAATGTTGTAAACGCATAAACATGAAAATATTTTTTTTTAGGAATATTGGTATTCTAAAAACTTCTCAGTGGGGGCCCTGCCGGAAATATCGCAAGATATATAAATTTACAGAAACTTCGTGAGCATTAAATGTAGTTGGGCGGCACATATGCGCTTAAAAGCGCTTGGTTTAAGACACCTGTTTTGTACTATTACATGTTAGAATTCATTAACAATGTATCAAGATTTTATCATGATTACCAGACACAAAATAAAGAATGAACTCAGCTTAATATTTTTTTACCAAATATTTTAATAATTTTCTACTTACTTTTGCTAACAGTTAAAAAAGAAAGTTGTTTTCCTTAAAGATTGTATAAATTCAATTGATTCGAGTACATTTGAATGTAACCCTATGCGACTAGCGTCACTTTTATTTATTTTACTTTTTGGGCATCACATTTTTAAAATTATAATTTTCACCTAATTTAATCGATGGAATTCTTTAATAAGATAACATATTCTGTTTGTAAAGAAAAGATGTTCTAATAGTATATGCCAATATACGGCATTTATACGTGTCGCTCGTCGAGAAAAGGTTAAGTCTCCGCTGCACTGAAACTTCCAGATCGCGAAATCCCATGTTAGCCTATGGGAAAACTTTGAAGCGCAATTACTCATTACCTACTATAATTACACTAGTCTGCATGATATCAGATGATTAAAAACCAATGACTGCTCTTAATGCATTTTTATGCTGATTACAAAACTGTTCTTACTTTTCTTGTATCACGAATAGTTTGTTTGCCCGACCCGAGCTGATTGCGAAGATTCATCGTTGAGAACAAGCATTATGTGGTAATCACACATAACGTAAATTCCCCTTCATCACACACGAAAAATTAAAAGCTGGAATTTTCGTTGGTCCTCAAATCAAAAAACTGATGAAGCAGAAGGATTTTGAAAAAACGATGAATGAGACAGAAAAAGACGCATGGACCTCTTTTAAATGTGTTATCGGAAACTTTCTAGGGAATAAGAAAGATCCAAATTACAGGGATATTGTTGAAACAATGCTGAAAATTTTCAAGAAGTCGGGCTGTAATATGTGTGTAAAAATACACTTCTGTATTCCCATATCGACTATGAGAAAATTTTGAAACGCGATTACTCATTACCTACTATAATTACACTAGTCCGCATGATATCATGTGATTAAAAAACAATGACTGCCCTTAATGCATTTTTATGCTGATTACAAAACTATTCTTAATTTTCTTGTTTCACGTATAGTTTGTTTGCAATCGACCCTAGTTGATTGCGAAGATTCATCGTCGAGAACAAGCATTATGCGGTAGTCACACATAACGTAAATTTCCCTTCATCTCACACTAAAAATTAAAACCTGAAATTTTTGTTGGTCTTCAAATCAAAAAACTGATAAAAGACAAGGATTTTGAAAAAAAAAAAAATAACGATTAATGAGACAGAAAAAGACGCATGGACCCCTTTTAAATGTGTTATCGGAAACTTTTTAGGGAATAAGAAAGATCCAAATTACAGGGATATTTGAAACAATGCTGGAAAACTTCAAGAAGTCGGGCTGTAATATGAGTGTAAAAATGCACTTCTGCATTCCCATATCGACTACTTTCCAGGAAATCTGTGATATTACAGTGAAGAGTACAAAGGAAGTTGAAATGTATATATGATGGCAGATTACTGTTGGATGTTGAAGAGGGACATAAACGATGAAGAAAGATGTGCAAAAAAGCCAAGAAGAAGAAAGTTTGTTTAACTGAACACTGCTTTTCGTTTTATTAAAGCAGAGTTGGGCAAATTCGCAATCTGATTAATTTGTAATCTCATTACAATGTAATTGGCATGTAAGGGATTATAATTCCAATTACATGTTAATTAAAATCTGAATTGGAGATTCAATTAGCATTATAATCGTAACTATAAATGCTATGTTTAATTTTATATAGTTGTAATTATAATTGAGAAAAATATAATTAAGATTATGTGTAATTATAATCTGAATTTAAAGTTCAATTAGCATTGTAACCGTAACTATAAATGCTATGATTACAATTATAAAATTGCAATTATAATTGATAAAACTATAATTACGATTACAAGTAATTATAATCTGAATTGTAAATTCAATTAGCATTGTAACAGTAACAATAAATACTATAATTATCATTATATAATTGTAATTACAACCGAGAAAAATATAATTAAGATTATGTGTATTTATGATTTAAATTTGAAATTGAATTAGCATTTTGTAATCGTAACTATAAATGCTATGATTATTATTATATAATTGCAATTATAATTGAGAACTTATAATTACAATTACATGTAATTTCAATAGCAATTTTTTATTAAGATATAATTGTAACTGTAATGCAGAAGGTTATGATTTTCATTACGGTGCTGTAGTGTTATAACTGTAAAATTTTAGTTACAATTACTTGTAATGTGAATGGTAAATTTAGATTATTGATTTGATTTCAAATGTACTTGAGATGATTATAATTACCATTACATTGTTGTAATAGTAACTAATAAATTTTAGTTACAATTACGTGTAATGGAAAAAGTAAAATTTCCAATTAGATTTTATTCCAACAGTATTTGATACTGTACTTATTAATGATTATATATTCTTTTGATGACAATTAAAAAATTTCAGTTACAGTGGCATTATAATAAGGGTGATACATTGTTATACATTGCAGTTAGTATTTTAATAATAACGGAGAATTTTCAAACCCGGATAATCTACCATTTTTTTACTGAAGCCCCCCCCCCCCACCCAATATTTTAGTGCGTCATAAATAAAAGGGGTGGTAACTTAAAACACTTATAACTCAAACTGTAATTATCGTAGGACACTCATATTTTGTATGGTAAAAGTAATCTTTATGAAAAGGGGGGAAGGGGGTGCATTTTTTTAAACGGAGATTAGTAAATTTTAGAATAGCGCTTGTAACTCTTATATAAATTGTCGTAATCTAGACAAAATCGGTATGGTAAACGCAATAGTTTTAAAGGGTTGGGGCTTTGTCGATTTTTTATAGAAACCCACCATATTTTAGTATATTATAAATATAAGTTGCTGACAACTTAAAACAGTTATAACTCTAACTGTAATCTTCGTAGAACACTTATATTTTGTAAACTAAATCTTTATAAAGGGGGAACAGTGTGGGCGTTTTTAACCCCGGATTTCGAAATTTTTGTATAGTGCGAATATTAGGTCTCGATAACGACAAATACGTGCAACTCGAATTCAAAATTCAACTTGTCACATCGCATCTCACTCAAATTTCGTTTAATTTCTTAATCTTTTTAAGAGGGGGAGGGGGTTATTTTCTATAGCAGTTCTTCCATATTTTAGTGCATGAAGTACTGACAACATAAAACAGTTATAACTGGAGCTGTAGTTATTGTAGAGCTCTCATATTTTGTAAGGTAAACGTAATCTTTAGAAAGGGGAGACATTATCTTTATTATTATTATTTCTCAGTTTAAAGTTCATTGTCGGTTTAAAGTTTAATACTAGTGCATTTTTCTGTTGAAAAATTAATTTTTCACATGTCTGGGTAATACTTGAATAGTTTCTTTTATTTTCTAATATTCTGTAATTAGTTAATACACTTTAAAGTACAGTCTTATAGTCTATCAGGTATTCTGATAGTGCCGCAAATAGCATATATTTTTTGTTGTCCTTTTTGCAATTTTTGCTCCTTTGTCCAATTTTGCATTATTTTTCTGAAATTGATTAGCAATTTAGTATTGAAAGTTAATAAGAAAAGTAGAGTTTAATACATAAAATCAAAATTCATCGAAATTTTGTTTATATGCTAATGCATTTTTTTTTTTTGAAAATTTATATTTTACGTGTTTTGGTAATATTTGAATATTTTTCTATTGTTTTTATTATTCTGTAAGACAAATTTTATATTTTACACGCAATCGTTTTAAAAGAGGAGGAAGGTTTTTTTTTTTTTTTTTTTTTTTTTTTTTTTTGGTATGTGTGTGTGGTGGGGCTCTGTTTGCAATATTTTGTATGGTAAACGTAATTTTTATAAAGGGGAAAGGGACATTGTCGGTGTTTTTAACAGAAGACCCAAACTCTTAGTATAAGTCAAATATAAGGACCCAATGAATATAAACGCTTACAACTCTGATCCAAATTGTCGCAGAACCTGTACTTTTTTGTGTCCTGTTGGCAATTACGATTGCTTACTGAAATTGACATAGTGTTTATGGGTAAAATAAAATTTTGATATTTAAAATACTGGTTCGTCGAATTTCAGTTCATATTTTTATGCATTCATTTAATGTAAAATTAGCTTTTCGCATATTCGGGTAATATTTGAATGTATATGTTTTATTTTATATTATTATGTAATTAATTAAAAATACTTTAAATCAGAGTTCTTCATTGAGGTTGGTAGTCCGATTTTGTCAGTGGAATCGACATGTCTATGTTAATGGAAACTCATCCATGAAATTTTTTCGCAGATCTGCAATCTCTCTCTCTCTTTTTTTTCTTTTTTGTCATTTCCAAATCATTAAAAATTAAATATATCTTATTACTAATCCTACAGGTTGTAAACGGTCTCTATAAATTCATGAATTTCATAAATTGAGTGCTCCGAGGCTCACATTTTAATCCTGTTCCATGCACTGGCAGAATTTTTGTTAAACAAAACTTATTATAATCTGAAATGTAAAATGAAATAAAACTGCAAAATATTGCTATTGAATATTTCTTAATTTGGTAAACAAATGGTTAAACACTTCTGTATTACAGCAACAACTTTTGAACTCTGTGTGACTTAAAAGAAGTTTTTATATGTTGTTAGTACTGGGGTGCAATTTAAGAGGGCTAGGAGCACCTCCCCTTCTTTAAAGAATTCAGATTATAGCGGCCATCAGAAGTAATACAAAATTAAATCCGCTTGGTTTATATATTTCTTAAAGAATAAATTTATCAAATTTATTTTAAAATTCCACTAATCTTTAAAATTGAAGAATCTGAGTGCCTTTGAGCTTTTTTACTTATTTATGCGTAAAATTTACCTCCTTTGAAAGTTATTTTGAAATTTTAAAATTATGTATTCCCTACAATACAGAAGGTACGGGGAGGGGGCTGAATTGCGGATCCAAGGGGAGAAAATGACTTCGCGAAAGTATCAGAAAAGTAGTTAGTTTGGATTTCGGAATAACTTTCAATATAAAAAAAATTTCATAAAGAGATGTGATACCCTCCCACCCCATAAAAGGGCATTCATGACCCCTGAAACGGGATTGGGCTAAATTTTATTTATTTACAAATTGAAAAATGAAAAAAAAAACGATTGCTAGTTCAAAAACAGAAATGTAATGTAAGTTTTTAAAGGCATTTTATAATCAGCTAAAAATCAAATTGAAAGAGATTGAATTGCTATTAGCCGGATATAAAGAGAAATATTCTATCTGATTCTGAAGACTTGGCACTATCAATCTTAACATAAAGAAGTTGAGGAATGTCCCTTGTTTAGTCTTTGTTTCTGTTTGAAGTCTTTCTTTTGAATTACTGGAAATAGAACTCGTGTCTTTCTGTCATTGATGAATAATGTTATTTTAAAATAATAAGAAGAGTTACTTTTCATATTTCTGTCGTTGGTGGGATATGAGTTTCAGGGACGTGAAAATTATGAAACATCATTAGGGGCAACTTTTTAGAATTATTACTTATTTTTATACAATAAGATACTTTTAAATCAGAAAATTACTCTTGAAACAATTTTTAAATATTATTAATTTATATCGCGTACTTTCTTTATCCAGTTCGGGTTCTGATGACACAAAATTTTTCAGGCTCGAATTTGAAATCGATGGTCTCTGACTTCGAATAAAAGGTCCCGAACATATCTAGTCACAGACGCTGAAGATGGTTAAATAAGGGGAAGATAGGAGGCGGCGAAATAAAATCGTTCATAGGGCGTATGTGCGCATCATCGTTCATATGTGTGTTTAAAAACAATTTATAGCTGAAGATTGCATAAAGCTACTGAAGTTTTTTTTTTTTTTTATGTGAATCTAGTTGGATGTGCATATCCCAAAACTTTCTTCTATCTAATACATCTTAATATTTCAAGCATACACTGATGGATCCCGCACGGAATCGGGCGTGGCGTCAGCATTCTGCGTCATGCGGAACGATGTGGTGGTCCATTAATGGGCCTGTAGAATCGGAGATGATAACTCTGTATTCCAAGCAGAACTTTTTGCGATTCTGCTGGCACTAGATTGGATCTCTTCCCAACCACCTTCCTTCACCAGGCTGTACAGTGATAGTCTTTCAGGCTTACAGTCAATCTTCGCGCACAGAACTAAGAACCCTTTAGTCCTTGACATAAAAATTGACATAAAAACATAAAAGTTACTCTCTCATACACAAAGTCGTCCTGGGCCACGTATCGGCCCACATTGGCATTGAGGGCAATGTGCGGGCTGACAGGTTGGCGAAAGAAGCAACGGCTAGAACATCAATAGATTTTACCCTTCCCCTTCCCACCTCACACATTCGCAGAAGGTTGAATCAAAAAATCATCTCAGAGTGGTAAATTTATTGGGATTCGTCTACCAAAGGTAGATACACATACGATCTCATACATATAGTGTCAAGAGAAATGTACTTTCTCTCACCAGCAACTACAGCATTCCTCTCTGGCCATGGACCATTCAAAGAATACTTGAAACGTTTCTTTCGGGCAGCCACCCCCTTCTGCGAGTGCGGCGAGGTCGGCACTCCAGAACATAGCTACTATCACTGCACGCTTACCCAAGCCTGTCATATTAAATGCCCCCGCATCCTTCCCAAAAATTTGCTTTCCAATATTCTAACAAGACCCCTTCTTATAGGCAAATTAAATAGAATTTATAAATTTCAAACGGAACTAACAAACCTCACCTCATAGACCTGCATGGTGCTGCAACTTACCCATCAACCTTGTGGCTAATCCTCCACAATTAACTGGACTTATTGTGTGATCCAACACACTCCACGCTCACTCACTCTGCTCATCCGCCCCTTGTCGCGAGGGAGCAGCCTGTGCTCCGACGGGAGGAGCTTGTATTGCACATATTATTATTATTATTATTCTTTTTTCTTTTTTCTTTTTTTCTTATTTTATTTTCTTTTTTTTTATTTTTTTAATTTTTATTTATTTATTTATTTATTTATTTATTTGTTAACGAATCCCCGCGTGCCGGGGAGCACTCCGGGTGGGGCAAATAGAGTCTACATCGGACCCTTGAGGTCTGGTGATTCTGTCCCACTTAGGCAATAAATAAATATAGTTACAAATGTCAATAAAATAACATTATTAGTTCAATATTATACCAACTTTGACTTTCATCTTGAATTTCTGTTTTAGTCAAATAATCGGAGTACAAACGAGTTCATCTCGATCATGATATTTATTAAAACCAATAGTTTTCCGTTATTCTGTTGTACATCCGCTGTTCGCAAATAGCCGGCTTATCATGATGCGAAGCTCCTGTCGCTTTACGAGCCGCCGCTTTACAACAGAACTACGAAAAATCAAGAAAATTATACAAAAATCGCTATTACAGTGCTCCCTTTCGGCGGAATATTTCCAGCTTCAAGGAAAACCTGCTTGGCATAACAAAAAACATGCACAAAAAATTTGGTTCACTTTTATGCATAACGTCATACATTTTTCGATGGTACAATAATCAAAATAGCACAAAAATCGATATTGCAGCGCCCCTTTCGTCGGAAATTTTCCAAATTAAGTGAGGACCTGCTTGCCATAGCCAAAAACTAAAGAAAAATTGGTTCAATTCTACGCATAACTTCATACACTTTTTGATGCTACAATAACGACATACGGACAAACGGACATGGGGACACATGGACAGACAGACATTTACTATATACATGTTTTCTGGGACCTCTGACCCCTAAAACGTGTACATCCGTCGAAAACCGGAAGTCGAAAAATTTTTTAATTACAATTCTTTCTTCTGCTGAAGATATAAGAAAGTAAAAACATCACGTCTTTCTGTCTGTGTTATACCTCGCATAAACATACTCGATAACTTATATATATTACTGAACTTTGCCATGGCAGGTTCGGATTGAAAATGAAGTGTATAGTTCGTTTACTTGGTCACTTAAAATAACACCATTAAATTATGGTCTATGGAGAGAATATTTTGCAGTGTATTTTATTGATGTTGCAGTATTTAATTTTTTTTTTAAATTTATATGCATCCCTGACGTTTACTGAAAGATGCTTGCTACAGAATATCTTGTTCATTTACATTTCATTTACAGGAACACAGAAATGAATTCGGTTACAACACTGATTAAGAACAATAATTATTCGAAGTATGTTTTGAGTTGTGGTATGCGTTTTTATATTTAACTGATTTTGTCCATATTATACCTGGTATGTAAAAAATTTATAGATTATATACAGGGATACACAAATAGTTCGAGTGCAATTCCGCTCATTGACGAAAATTGCTGAAGGGAGATTTCAACTGTGTGATGCGTTTGCTAATTTAACTAAAATTTTCGCATATTATGTAGCGTATATACAAATCGAATACACTGTTGCGTAAAAGAATTCGCATATTATTCCGACTACAGGTGGCAATTGTTGAAAATGAGTTTTCAAATGCCATATGCGTTTTCCATATTGTTTTCATTATCTTTTACAAATGAAATATCTATGGGGGGGGGGGGGGGAGAGAAGGGACCATTCTTCCCTTGAGTCAAAATAGGGTTTCCAAAACGACATTAGAGATCTTCGAGTGAAAAGACTTAGGAGGCAATTCAAGCATGGCACCCGCGCCGCGACAGTTTTAATTCACGAGACTCGGACTCTCTCCGATCTTTTCTCTTTCAGAGCTGGGTCGGGTTCGGGTGTTAAATTTTTCTGATGATTCAAGCCGTGCCAGACTTGTTTAAACGTTCTGTTCGTGCCCAACCTATCCAGTATGAAAAGCGTTATTGACCCGACCCATGCAGCTTTCTAAATTCTTCCTCCCGAGTCCACGTTGGGCTTGTTATCTTGCTTATTTATTTTGGTAAAAATTATGTTAATGCTTGCTTAGCGAAATCTTAAAAAAATTTAATTTGGTTCAATAAATTTTAGAGATGTCTTTTTAAAAATAAATTTTTTTCTTTGTAGAGCTTTAAAACTTTGTTTTTCTTTAACCACCCGTTTCTTTCATTCTAAATTACATTGATTTTGTTACCGGATTTTTTTTTATGTAATTGTTTATTTCTCACGTGGTGTTTATGTACATAATTAATCTAAGTCTAAGTAGCCATCGATATTGTTATCTTTCTGTATTCATGAATTTCGAACATATTCTGAAAGTAGAATGTGTGCAAAGTCAAAGTAAGTGTGCTTCATGAATAATTTTAATTGTAGTATCCAGGCAGAAATTTTTGTTTTTATATCTGACCGAGTCAATTAATTTTTTGGCTCAGGACAAAGTTTCAACTTTTATACCGGGGCGAGACAATAATTCTTTTGGTTATTAGACCTGCGCTTGGGTCGGGAAATTTTATCCCGTGTGAATCTCTAATTGGCATATCTAAGCCAGCTTCAATTTTTTTTTAATGCATCTTTCAGCCAGCATCCCTTAGCTACTGAATATATGTTTCTTTAATAAGTTTTAAAATATTCTTTAATGAATTATAACTGAGCTTAGAGATAAAGAGACAAGCAGTCTTATACCAAGTTAGTACTTTTTAAATAATCCTGAAATCTGCGAGGCATCCTAGCTTAAAAATGCCTCTATTACTATACTGAAGAGAAAGTAGTTAGCTTTAAAAAAAATGAGCCTTTATGCAACTTCGGGTATGTAACTTACTCAAGTGCTCGGAGATACACATCTCTTTTAAAAAAGATCTTGTATGAATGCTTTGTATATTTTTCGTCTTGTGCCTATGTAAGGTAATTGTAAGAAAAATCGGAGCGACGTTTTTGCTTTTATTGTATTGTGCTAAAGCTCTTCCCTACAGCTTTATTTCCGAAGTGTTCGTTATTCTTTTGGACATTTTATCACAACGTACATTGAATCGTACGTGATGTTACAGAGATGAGAGCTCACTCTACCTCATGAATGTTCGATTAAATTATGCATTAATGCTGCACCTATCTCTACCTCTGTCTGATTGGGGACATCTTTAAAGTTCATATCCCTTACTATATCTTAACTAACTCTCACTCCCACACCCAATAGTTTACTTGGGATGAGAGTAAGGAAAATCAAGTGATATGCAATTGCTTACATGTGCAATGCGCTAAATAAGAGGTATTTGCTGTTAAACTTTAAGGCGTTTGTTGTGAAAAGCAAGAAAAACTGGCGACTGAGAGGAAAAATAGAAGGAAAAAACAAAAATATTTATATTTTGTCTTTTCCTAAAAAAAATAGCATTGAATGCAATACTAAAAAATCAAGTGTTAAAGAATAGAATAATTTTTTTTTTAATTTTAATTTGCATCTTAAATTACAATTGATTATTATCTCATAACTATCTTTTGCAGAAATATGAAATATTACCAATGTTTAATTTTAATTTCATTAAAGAATGCATAGTCAGAATTAAAACGCAAAGGCTCTGTCGCATTTGGAAACTTGGTCCATGCAAACGTTCTCCATTCCTTTTGTGAGTTATCTGGAGAAGAACGACAGTAATATCATACAAATGTGATATGAAGAAGGAGGACAATGCGTATGGAAAATTTTGCCTCGATTAATTCATACAAGTGGCTGATCCAAGTGTGCAACTGTGAATTGCGGTAGTAACCTATCAGAAGATGTTAACCTTTAACCGGTCTCACAGACCGCTGCTTTTTTCAATTTTTATAGTTTAACTTGTAACTTTCAGTTTAACTACAGACACTACCAAAATTCTCTTTCTTTTGGAACTTTAATACTATCACAAGAGACTGTTGAATATGTGAATTTTAATTATAACAGCCCTGTACAAAACGCTAAGTACAAAAACACCATCCTATGAATTAATCGCGCCTTTTATTCATCTTTCCATGGTACGGTCTGACAGACCACTTCACAGTAGTTACATGACAATTTCTGTCACATTAGTCAAAGATTAACTTTCACTAATAGGGAAAAGGCTTTGATATGCATTTTATTTATGGAACTGCAAATGGAAGTCTCATAGGCTCAACGATTGTAAGAAGACGTGTCATTAAACTTGCTTTTGTTAATTTATCATTCTTTGCCTCGTATAACAACATCATATTCGGCACCCTCTAGCACCTTAGCATTTTAATTCCTACCATGCATTCTTTGATGAATGTTGTTTGTTTGGATTTGTACTATAAACTATTGAAGTTTTACACATCTTTTATGAAACATCCTGTATATACATAAATGAAATCTTTCTCTCTCCGCTAAACAATGCGCGACTTTCCGACACATTTACAGATTCCTTTTTAAAAGTACAAAAATTCCTGCCGGCCCGGCCTACAGGCGCAGGTAGATTTCGAAGTTAATTGCTAATTTCAACAAAAAAAGCTAAATCATTATTAGAGATAAAGCCACTTTAACAATTTTATTTGGCCGCTTTTTGACGATTTTTTATTTCATTTTTATATAAGAGATAGATGGTTTTATCAGAATCATGTTAAGGCGGTATTAAAAAAAATATTTTTCCATGCACAACAACTTAAAATTTTTTGGCACATTTTCACATTCATTTTTAAAATAAAAAATATTAAACTTGTTGACGTTGTTTTTGCAGAGATTTATAAGCGACCTGTGTTTTTATATTTTGTTCAATTAATTAAAACTTGATTTATAAACAATTATTTTCTCAGTAAGACAATATTTTTCATTTTCAACACAATCGCTTCGGGAAATTCGGTTCAAAATGCCCAATTTGACATCATTTTTTGAAATATATTCTGCCTCTATCAAAAAGTCGACCATTACGGTACATTATAGAGTTTCTGAATAAGAGAATCTACCAATTGGATGCGTTTTAGAGCAAAAATAAATTTAAAAATGAGTCAAAAATAAGCAATTTGGATTTGAATATGCCCTTAATATGATGATTTTTTTTTTCAACCACTATGTAATTTTAATTTGTTTTTGCTGTAAGAATTGGTCCTACTTGTCAATATAAATGTTGTAGATATATTAACAAGATATATGATAAATTCATGGGGATTTTATATCTTGTGAATTTACGAAGTTATGGATTTTTTTTCTTCCACCTACACCCCCCCCCCTACCCCCACTTTTTTTTGTTTTCGTTTTTAATTTTCTTTGCGCTACGAATTGGTCCTATCAAAAACTTGTCAAATATAAAAGTTGTAGATAATATTCAAGGAGATTTATAATAAAATTAATTGTATTTGATATCTTAAGAATTGACGAAGTTATGAATTTTTTCTCCTAAAATCCCTATTTTTTGCGCCTTTTGACCCCATTTTTAATTTTATCAAAAATCTGTCATACATAAATTTTTGGTCCTATTTTTAGAAGTAATAAAACCTTTAAACTGATTTGATATGTACAAAAATTAAGAAGTTATGGGGTTTTTTCGGTTTTCACAAAACCCCTCCCTATTTCCATCCCCTTGGTCTGATTTTGCCCATTAACGAGCTTGACCGAGATTTTATGCCCCTTGATTTTATGTATCAGTTTGGAAGAGATTTGGGAAGAATTACGGAAGTTATCGTGTCCATAAAAAAGTGATTATATATATATATATATATATATATATATGGTTTTTACTGAGGGTGGTTTTGAGTTCTAGGGGTCATGATCGGTGTAGATCTGCAAAACTTTTTCAGAAATTCCAACATAGGGGAAAATGTAATAGGTAGTAGTTCATACGAAATCTACCTAAAAATAACTTTTGACGTGATTTGGAAACGAATGGATTTTTTTTATTTCAATAGCTTTTTCTGTGTTTTTCTTTTATTTTAGAATTTCCAAAAAATTCTAGTTTATTATTGTCATCTAGCAAGCTTCTACAGTTTGGGCATGTACTAAAACAAAAGTTTTGCCTTCACTTTTCAAACATCCCACCTAAAAGTTTTGTTTTACCCCACTTAGTGTCCTAAACAGGTAGGGTTGTCCAGACACGAACCCGAAAATTCCATTAAAAGTCAAACTGAAACCCGGCCACAAAAGTTTCGTCGACCCGAAACCAAAAGGAAGGAAAAATAATTCATATTATAATGGTATTATATAATGAAGTCTACATTTACATCTTTAATATAAATTTTAACTTTTATATAGGAAAATAAACCTCTAGTATATACTCGATAGTATTAAAATACACTAGAACCTCTAAACAAGGGTCACCGCTGAACAGGGCTCACGAATTTGTCACTTATTCGGACGTGTGCGCTATTCAGAGACAAATATTTGTGTTGGGAATTGAAAAGTTACGCTAAATAGAGGTGCCCACTATTCGGGAGCGTCCGTATGGAGATTTAACTGTATATGCTATTAATTATGAATAACGGACATATTTCACGGTTCGGAGGCGTCCACTCTCTATATATTTTACTTTGCAAAATATTAACAATTATTCCCTAAATAATTTTTTGGGAGTGTCGGGAAGTGTTTTGGGAGTGTTTGCTGAGTATAGTTTACATCGGGAAAAATATTTAGACATCCTTTTGAAAAATCGGGTCAAACCGAACCCTTCTCGCAAGAGTGAAAACCCAATTCGACACCAACCCGAGCCCTAAATAAAGTAAGTCAATCTGACTCGAACCCTAAACTGCAGCAAAAAAGTCAACCCGGCCAAACGCGCATCGCAGCAAAAAAGTAGAAGTTAATCCGGCCAACAGCAAAAAGTAGAAGTCAACGGACCCAAACCCGATCCGAACTAAAAAGTAGAAATTAACCTGACCTACAATGAAAACAAACTAGCTTCCGAACAGCGGGTCAAATTGGAACCTGCAAACTTCTAAAACAGCTCCCCCCTCCCCCTAGTATACGGTAAAGTTTTGTTACAGTATTCTGAATGCGTTGGAAAGCGTTAAATGGTATCTGTCTCAGAGACCATTTACAGCAGTTAAATATTAACATTTAATTTCTGTGAGCAGTCTCATAGACCGCTGCTTTTTTCAATATTTAGCTTGTAATTTTCAGTTTAACTACAGATACTAGTGAAACTTTGTTTCATTTGGATCCTTAGGAATATCGCTAGAGTCTTCTGAATAAGGGAATTTTAATTATATTTGACTTGACGATAAAGTTTAGTACAGAAACAGCATCCTATGAGTTAAATGACCTCTTTATTCATCCTTCGATTTAGCAGTCTCACAGACCGCCTCACAGTAAATATGCGACAACTTTTGTCACAGCAGTTAAGGTTTAATATGCCAAACTATTCAAACATCTTTTTACAATTGTACATTTATAATTAAATAAAAAAAATATACCATGATAAAAAATAAAATAAATAAAGGAATGAAAAAACCATTATCTTCAAAATATAAGGTTAGTTTCAATGGAATCAAATAAAGTTGGATACTTTTTTTTCAATTAAATGATTTAACTTTAACTTCGACAAGAATTTGCCATTAACTAAATCTACAATTTCAGATTAATCTTTAACTGATGTCACAGAAATTGTCACATAACTACTGTGAAGAGGTCTGTGAGACCGCTTCATCGAAAGATGAATAAAAGCCACGATTAACTCATAAGATGTTGTTTTTGTACTAAACTTTTGGACAGGAGTGTTATAATTAAAATTCACCTATTCAAAAGTCTCTGGTGTTAGTACTAAAGTTCCAAACGAAACAAATTTTTAGTAGTATTTGTAGATAAACTGAAATTTTCAAGTTAAACTATGAAAATTGAAAAAAGCACCGGTCTGTCAGACCGGTAACATCAGTTAAATATTAATTTGCATTGCAAACAGTTTTTTAAAAAAAAGGTTTATCATAGTTACTAATTTGATAACATTTTCTCTTTTTCTATAATAAATAAATACGTTTTATTTATTAAAGAGTTTTATTTTGAAACTTATTTGCACAGCTAAACCCTTAAATTTCTTCACTTGTGAATATCTGAAAATCATAACCCACAAAAAATAGACTCGTGCAAGCAGCATTGGAAAGTACATTTAATTATATCTTCTTTAACACTTTTTTTAATGTCAAATGACACCTTTTAAAAGTTTTCGATTTATGATTTTTCATTTGTAATTTTAGATTGAAAGAATTACAAATTATTTTCAATACATTGAAGACATTTTTATGCTTATTGCATTCAAAAACTACGAGCAAAATAAACACAAATAAAAACTTTGAAAAGGTGTCATTTGACACCGGTAAAAATAGTGTTAAAGTAAACACTCTTCGTTTTAAAATGCAATTAAAATAAATTAAGGATTTTTACCGTTCTTAAAAGTTCGTATTTAAAAATTTAATAGAAATAAATTATTTGCATGAAAAGATTAAATATAAAGGAGAGTGCTCCAAAGATAGCTAGTTGACTCAGCCCAATCATACCCCCCCCCCCCCCCCACTCATGTCCTCCTCCCCCTTTTCTAGTCAGGTTAGTTTTTACGAGCACATGTAGGATTCTATTACTATATAACTTATAGTTACCATAATAAAACTATGAACATTTAAATTTCAGAGACATTGATATTTTAGTTACAATTACATTTATTTAATAAAATTACAAAATTTCTTTCTGAAATTAGACATAATTAAACCATATAAAAAATTAAACAAATTTACAAAATTAGAAAATGAAGCAGTAACATACTTTGTTATTAAAAAAGTCAAGTACGAAAATATACGCTGAAAAGATACGATTATTACTTTTTAACTTTGAAGGAAACATTTTTCCTTTTGGCATTAAAATATATTTCAAATTTTTATAAGCATTCTTCGTTATATTTAAGATTGGCTTTTAAAACAACACGTTTTTCAAACATTTCGTCAGAAAGCCTATTAGCTTTACAATAATTTGTAATAGTTGCAAAAGAAAATAATCTTTCTACAGATGCCGACGAGGGTAGCGGTGTGTTATATTTAATGAAGATTTTTTTAATCTCTTTATAAGAATTCAATACACTTAGATCTTTGTTTTCCTCCAAACAGAAATGCGCGTACAATAGTTCTGCTTTCCTTTTAGGGTCTTGTTTTGCTTCTTCATGATCAGAATCAATAAAGAAAAAGTTATCTCTTTCTTCACTATTGACAGAACTCATTATATCCAGAGATTCGTTAGATTTAATTTCTTTTGTCAATTCAGTAATAAACAACATTTTAATTTTTGTATAAGCTGAATCGCTAATACAAGACAGCCACTTGAATTTTAAAAAAAATGGATGACATAAAGTTGCAATTACGGCTATTTCTGCTTGGCGAGATGAAATATCAAAATACTGACTAAACCTGTTTTCTATACTTTCTAAATAAGCTTCGGCCAAAGGTCGGCAATACATAAAATCTTCTGTCAATGATTTTTGTAATTTATGTCGTAATGATAACAAAGTTGGTAACAAAATCCCAAAATACGTTTCTTTTTCTCCTTGAAGGATATCTAAAGCCGCGGCAATATGTTTACTACATTTAACGTATTCTTCTATATATGTGAAATCCTGATCTTTAAATGAAGTTTTCAAATCTAATTCCTTGCTCAAAATAGCAGATTTTTCTTTTATCGATAGAAATTGTTTCATGGCGTCAAATAAACTATTCCATCGCGTTGCGTTAGGTCGACTAAGAGTATGTCCCAAAATGGAGATGATAATTTCTGAAGATTTAGGTCGACATGCTGCTCTCCAAAAAATATTACATTTTTTCATCACTTGTTCGTGTATTTTTGAAATTTCTGTGTCTTGGCTTTCCAGAACATTGTTAGAATCAGTAGTTGCACACAAACTAAGTGTATGTGACGCACATCTAAAATGTAAAGGTAAACACTCATTTAAATCAATTATATCTTCTACATCATCTATGCTAGACGTAGTGTCAGAATCACACTCCGTACTACATGAATTGTATTGCGCATCTAAATCACCAGTATCTTCTAAAATACATTTTTCTTCAATTCCAAAAATTTTAAATGCTTTCACAAAATTACCACCATTATCAGTAATCGCAGCTATTACTTTTGCAGAATTCAATTCAACCTTTTTGTAGATGTTCATAAGATGGTCATAAATTTTGTCGTAACTATGAGTTCCTTTGAATCTTTGACAAGCTATAGCTCTAGAAATCCGTTTTAATGTTTCCGGATGAATCCAGTGAGCTGTCACTCCTAAGAAACTTCTTCGTCGCCCTGACCATATGTCTGTGGTTATACAAACGAATTCGATATCTTCCAACTCACGTTTAATATTTTCTACTTGTTCATCGTAATATATTGCAATTTTTCGGCCGAGGGCCCTACGACTCATTATGTTAAAAGATTTTGAACAAGAATTAATGTTTTTAATTATATTGTGGAAATAAATATTATCAATGCTTCTTAGTGAAATCATCGAATCAATAAAATAATTTACTACATCTTTGTCAAAATGATCCTGCAAATATACGTTTCGACTTGATTGCCCAGAAACATTGATGATTTTCGTTGTTTTTTTGACTCCTTTAAATAGGCACGATATTCTTCCAAATAATTGAATCCATGCTTCCTTTTGAGGTGGGTTACAAGATTGGAAGTGCAATTATTTGAGGCTTTTACCTCACTGTTACACTTGGTGCATTTTGCTACAATTCTACCACCTGAAGACTTATTTTCAATTTTTTCGAAAAAATTTCCATCTAGTATTGTAGGTTTATTTTTACATATAAAGTCAGAAATATCAGAAGCAGTTTGTAAATCACTACTGCATATTGGAAATGAACTAATGGCTTGCATAATAGTTTTCGAAGAAATAAATTCTCATTCAATTTTTTAAAATTTTATAAATAATTTTAAAATGTGCATTCACATGAAAAAAAATTATAAAGGCATTGTAATATATTTGGTTCACCAAAACACTCGCGTACCTACCATTCGGCAAGAATAATTTTTATAACGTGACAGCACTAAATTGCATGTGAATCACGTGATTTTAAAATCAGCGCTTTATTTGCATAAGGTGACAAGTTGAAAGGTGTTTTTCTACAGATTATGCATCTTCTTTACTTGATTTCAAGCAGATAGAGCATTTGGTGTTTTATTTTGTTCCATTTCGCACATTGTTTGCTAACATAATTAATTAGATTATGTACATGATTTTTTGTTGATAATATTTATTTTAATTGTTTAAAAAAAAGGAAAGTAAATAAAGGAAGATATGGGATATTTGCAAATGACGTCACAAATCAACTGTTGGAGGTAAAACAATCTTGGAGAAAAGTTTTGATTGGTAGCCGTTAGGATTGTGGCTGTTATGGAAGTCAACTGCACAGTCGTGATTGGCGGATGAGAAGGTTATCATTTGAAAGAAACCTCCCTATTAGTCTGACAAAAGTGAGCCGACGAGCAAATGGTCAAAAAACAACCTGTCATTTATAGATTATACATTATATGATAGAGTTACAGACAGGAAAAGCATAACAACAGTTTGTTTGGAACAATAAAAAATATTGTAAATTTTGGAGTTAATAAAATCCATGACCACATTCCCAATATCTCGAAGTATGATGTTTTGGCATCCGCGTATCGGTCAATATACCTTCCCCCACGCCCCCAAAACTCCGACTGTAATTCTAAACCTGCCAAATATAGTGTGGTTCAACATCATAAGGTGCCATTATCGGGTAACTCAAAAGGGTTTTTTATGGAACTATCTAAATTTTATATAAAAAAAAAGATGAATTAAGGCCACTAAAAAGTTAAACTATCTTAATACACGTTAAATTGTAGCAGTACGTTCAAACTGTGCTTTTGCAAACTGGCGAAATGTAACCGAGGACTTTGTCCGTTTTTTAAATTGGAGCTTCCAAAATTTTAGTGCAGTGCGAATATAAGGGCCTGATAATCACAAACACTTATAAACTCGGATAGAAATTGCCGTGGCCTGCTCAAATTTTGTATGGTAAACGTTACAGTTTTAGCGGGGGCTGGGAGGGGAGTTGATTTTTGTTTTATCTAAGCCTCAATATTTTAGTACGCCATAAATATAAGCTATTTACAACTTAAAACACTTATAACTCGGAATGCTTTTGTCGTAGCGCGTTCATATTTTGTATGGTAAATGCAATCTTTATAAAGGACGATGAGAGATTTTTTGTTTTTTCAGAGAAGCTCCTTAAATTTTAGTGTAGCGCAAAAATAAGGGCTCGATAAAAAAAAAAAAAAAAAAAAAAAAAAAAAAAAAAAAAAAAAAAAAAAAAACACTTATAACTTGAAACCAGATTGTAGCAGATCGCGCAAATCTCGCGGTAAGGTGATTCTATTAGAGGTGGAGAGGGGGAGGTGTCTCTGTCTATTTTTTATTGAAGCCTACAATGTTTTTGTATATACAAAAAAGATTCTTAAAATTGAAAATACCTATAATTTATAATACTTATACTTATTTAATTCTCACAGCGCATAAGTTTTACAAAGGGATGCTCATGAGGGGGTCATGTCATTTCGTTTTCTTCCTATAACTCAGGCTGTAACTGTCGTAAGACCACTAAACGTTGTTATGATTAATATCATGAGTGTATATTTTCAGGGTCCTTTATCTTTTTTTAACAACAGCTAAATTTTATAAAACTGTGAATATATATATATATATATATATATATATATATATATATATATATATATATATATATATATATATAAGGCTGAGAAAATTAAACTCTTATAACTCGTGAACAAATTGACACAGAAATTTTGTGTGCTTGATCAATGGGACATAATTGAATATTAGACATTGTTGGATTTTTAACCACAGCCTACTAAATTTCAGTATAGAACTCGATAACCATATACACTTTTAAATCGGATCCAAGTAGTAGCATATCGCACAAATTTCTTATATTACACATAATCATTTAGTGGTGGTGGCTCTATTGATATCTTATCAAAGCCTCCAAATTATAGTACATCATAAATATAAGAAGCCATGAAAATTATAACTTGGTTTGTATATGTCGTAGCACTCTCATAATTTGTATGGTAAACGTGATCATAATAAAAAGGGAGGGAACTTTGTTGGCATTTTTAAAACCCGAGTTACAACATTTTAAGTTGTGAGCATGTTTTGTTTTCATCTACAAAAATATATGGTGCAATCATAAAAAAAAATCAACAGAGCCTAACTCCCTTAAAATTTTTACGTTTATCATAAGAAATTTGTGTAGGCTGCAAAAATTTGCATCCAAGATAAAAGTGTTTGTAGTTATCATGGCCTTAATATACTTCTATATTAAAATTTAGGGGTTCCTGTTCAAAAAAAGAAAATAGCTCCGGCTTTATAAAGATTATACTTCCCATACAAAATATGAGTATCCTACGATAATTACTGCTCGAGTTTTAAGTGTTTGAAGTTGCCAGCATCTTATTTAGGAATGGATGCTGTAGAAATTTCTTAAATCGATTATCATTTATGTAATATTGCGATTTTTTAATCATAAATACATTTAACAGTGACTTTACCTTTAGAATAGGGAACCCATTTTTTAATTTATAGTGATTAAATAAGGTCTTTAATTGTCATCTCCCCCCCCCCCCTTACTGTATTATACAGGGTGTCCGGCCTCAACGGTGTCCAATGGCTAATTCCTAAACCGTTAGTCATAGACTTATAGTTCCAATTACAAAAATGTTTTAAATCAGGTAAAGAAACATTTTAAAAGCGATTTGGGTCAATAAAAACATTTCTTAAAAAATTACGAAATTTAAATTTTTATACGGTCCCCTGGTCAAGTTATATTTAGTAATTTTTTCCTATTACACTGACAAGCAAGACAAAAAAAGTCCCATTCATATAACGCTAAAATTGAGCGAGTTATGAAACTTTAAAAATGCATGACTTATGCCACTTTTCTACTCTGAAAACAAATGAGTTCGGCTTGGCTTTGAGGGATCATATGCCAAGTGTTTAAAGTATTCGAAGGTCTTACTTCATGTGTATCTGTGCTTTGAAAAAAAAATCCTACAAGTATTATGATTAAGTCTCAAATTGGCTAAAATAACATAGGTTATATTTTGTCAGGATTTGAGACTGTTTCTCTTATGATTTCTTTTAACAAAAATTATGTTTTTTTATAAGTTTTTATGTTACTTCAACAATCATATGCATGTTTTTGCAGTTCAAAATTTGTACTCTAACTTTAACCCACTTTTAAATATCCGATCGAGATTGCATTTTACATACTGGCGCAAATCCGATAACAATCTAATATTATTAAGATTTTCGGTGGTTACCATTTATACTTATTTTACAGGATAACACAAAACATTTTGGATAAATTTCTGCCAATGTGTTTAAGAAAAAGTTTTAGATTAGATAATACAAGACTGCGATTGTTGGGTTTTTCACATTTATGCATTTTTTAGCACTGAATCCGAAAATTACCTTAATTTTTAACCGTCATGTCAGGATATTTCGCAAATCATAAATTTTCAAATTTAAAGAATAACAAAAATCGAATACTATAAAGTAGCGGAGATGGTTGTGTTTTTTAACTTTTGATAACTGATTTTTACGCACTTTTTAGCACTGAATCTGAAAATGACCTTCCTTTTTAACCATCACGTTAGATTTTTTTTTGCAAATCGCAAATGTGTAAGTTAAAATATAGCTAAAATCTCATACTATAAAACATATGGAAAACATTTTTTATTTTATTTTATTAAAAAAATTATTCGATATTTTTGCTTATCCTAGGATTCTTACAGCTAAACAGCTGAGTGGTCCGATGAGATGGGGGAGGAAATTCAATTTTAACGTTGAACTCCTTAACTTTGAAATTTGCAATGAGCGAAAATCCTGATATGATAGTTAAAAATGAAGGTCAATTTCGGATTCAAGCGGTACAGAGTATACAAGAATCAATATCATTAGCTAAAAAAACATGACATAACCCAACTTTTGCAGGCTTGTGCAATCTAATAATATTTTAAAATACGTATCATTTTGTAAAGAATTGAGGCTGTTAATTTAGAATCATTTTATTTAAGAAAAATTCTGTTTTTTCTTTCTTCTTAAGTGTTTATTACAAATTGTATATGTCCCATTAATATACCAGAATGATTAAAGATTTCAAATTTATATTGAATTGTTAATTTTACTCCCAGATATTTTTTATATCTGACGAAATTATATATCGACTAAATTTGTGAATGACCCCCAATTTGCAGCAAAAAATATGCTCCAACTTTAAACAGCTATTACTCGGTCAATTTTAATCGTAGAATAACGGGACTTTTTTTGTATTACTTGTCAGTGTAAAAGGCAAATTTCACTAAATATAACTTATAGGACCGGAGGACCGTATAAAAATTTAAAATTCGTAATTGTTTAAGAAATGTTTTTATTGACCCAAATCGCTTTTAAAATATTTCTTTACGTGATTTAAAACATTTTTAATTGGAACTATATGTCTATGACTAACGGTTTAGGAATTAGCCATTGGACACTGTTGAGACCGGACACCCTGTATAGTATAGTAAGTAGTTTTTAATTTTCCAAGTAACTTTGATAAAATATATATTTTAAGCTTAAAAAAGTTCGTATGACCTCGGGATTCAGCACTTAAACAATAAATCAATTAATTTAAAAAAATCAAAATTCCCGACTGCTTAAAAAGCGAACCAATTAATTATTTCTATCAATGTGAAACTATTTTTTATATTATTTACGTATTTTGTTTTATTTATTTGTATTGGTGACTTTTAAATTGCGTTTAATTGTTAGTTCCTATCTATAAACACTGTTTTGATGAGGCCTATAGATGTCTATGATGGTTAGAGTTGCAGTAAAGCTAGAAATCCTACATACACAACTTCCAGGTTGTGTAATATTTAAACGAAGCTTCTGACTGTAAAATAGTCAAACAAACATTGCCTTCAATTTGAAAGACCTATCCAATGATATGCCATTCAATAGGGTGCATAATTTTTTGTCGTCGCTACCGCCATTTTGTATTTTACGGCCTCCATTTTGAATTTATAAAAACAAAACCTAACCTATAACCATTGGACGATTAAGACGAATCGATAACCTCATTCATTAAAATCCATCCAGCCGTTGGGATGTTTCGAGGGTATAAAGAAATCCACATACCCAGGTACGCGTGAAACACATAACCCTTCTTTTCAGTCGGGTAATTAATGAGCTATTTTGAAAATTTTGATTAGTTCAGTAAAAAAATAATATAAAATAAAAGGATTGTGTTTTTTCTAACTTCTGATGGCTGCTGAAATCTAAATTCAATAGTCTGTAGTGGGGGGGGGGGGGGGGGGCTCCCATAGTCTTCTTAACTTGCACTACAGTTCTAAAAACATACAAAAACATTTTTTATTTTATTTATTTATTTATTTATTAACTGAAAAATGATTAAAAAGATATTGAGGAAAAACAGAAACATATTCAATGAATCTAATACTGAATTTAACCAATAACCTTCCGTGATGAGAAATAAAGTTAAACTAGACAACAGGAATTCTGCTTTTTCAGAATTTAGTGTCGCCTCCGGAATTTCCATTACTTCATTTTCTTCTTATGGAAATTTTCTCTTCTATTATTATGAAACAGCCATTATAAATGAAGTGTTAGGTGAAGATGAAAGAGCAGCCGTAAAAAGTTAGAACTCTGATTTTCTGGTCAGAATTCTGGGAGGGGGGGGGGGAGGGATGGCCATGATTTTTTTTATGGCTGCTTTTTCATCTTCGCCTAACACTTCATTTATAATGGCTGTTTCATAATAATAGAAGCCAACAGTCCATCAGAAGAAAATTGGTTAAGCGGGACTCTACTGCAGTACAAAATATATTTCAATTTTAAGACTTAAAGCACACGTTTTATTTTATGTAAAATGACGTCATTCGCATCCGCTTAAGAATTCCACATTTACGGTCTACTATTAAACATCTACAGTAAAGCATGCATAGCACGTCACTATCATGAAATAATGTACAAATGCAGCAAAAAGATGCCGTTATTCAAGAAAATCGAAAAAAAAAAAAAACGGCTATCCAATGATTCATAGATACTTACAATTAAATATAGTATATAATAGCTGCATTGTTTTAACAGAAATCATGCGTTTATATTTTTTTTTTTTTTCAAAAAAGCACATATTTTAATTACATTTTCTCTCGGTTGTTACGAGAAAATGGCAACACAAATATATAATTTCTATTTTTAAACTATTTTCCCTTTACTTTCGATATAAATGGAGTACTTGAGTTGCCAAAATTAAACAAATGGTGCTGAAAACTACAAAAAAATTAATGTTTCAAAAATAAATGGAGATACAGTTTTCAAACAAAATGCATTTAAAAGAACTTTTTTTTCCAATACGATGGTATAAAAAGTGAAAACGTGCGATGCTTAGAAGTTTAAAAAATTGCTAAAGAATGTTTAATCGTAATGCTTTGTTTTTCGGATAGCTTCTGTAAGCTAACGTTATTTTTTGGACACAAAATAAGCTGGGAGAAAGAAATAGCATACCGTACCGGAGGCTAATAAAAAGATAAAACAAAGATGTGTAAATCATACGCCGCTGTTTTATTTCCTTTTAGGTTTTAGATTATAATAAAATGTGTTTAACATAAATGCTGACATTCATGTAGTTGATGGAGAAGGATTGAAAGTAGGAGCCTCGGAGCACCCGGCTGCTGAAATTCATGAAGTGTTTGTGGCGGTTTGCTCCTGTAGGATTTGCAATAAAATATATCTAATTTTCAATGATCAGAAAATGACAAAGAAACCTAAAATTTCAGATAACCGGAAAAACTCATAAATGTGTCCTCACCCCTCTCACTTTCTTTCCTTTTGCAAGAAATCGGGTTACCAATTCAGAACTATGATTTAAAGTATTTTTTTATATTAATTTCAAAATAATAATATATTAAAACTAAAATATTTAAATATTTCCCAAACGTATGAAAATTAATTTTTAAGGTAAAGAATGTATAAAGTACAAACAGAAATTCGATGTATTTGTATCGTAACCGGAAACCGCTGTTAGCGGTCTCAGAGACTGCATTATTTTTCCATTTTCACAAATTTTCCGTTTAACTATAGATGCTGGTTAAATTTTCTTTTATTTGGAGTCCCTTTATCTTCACTACTAACTTTTGAGTAGCTGAATTTTAAAAATAATAGCTGTGTACATGAAGTTTAGTAGATAAATAGTATTTTGAGAGTTAATGTAGCATTTTATTCATATTTAGATTAAGCGGTCTCACAGACCACTCACGGCAGTTATGCGACAACATTTGTCACTCCGGTTACTGGTTAACCGGTCTGACAGATTGCTCACGGTAGATATGCGACAATATTTGTTACTTCGGTTACGGGTTAAATATAAAATTTTAATCTTTTTAACCATAAATACTGAATAAATTTAGAAATGTATTCGTAACTGTAAAAAATTTAAAATAAAAAATGCGTTAAAAAAAAAAAAATCGTCGTCGACACCGCCGAAATACGATGTCTAACCCGATGCATGATTCTACTTCAATGTATTTTAATTAATTAGAAAATAATAATAATAAAAAAAAAACGTATACATTCCAATATTACCCAAGCATGCGAAAAATTAATTTTCCTTAAACTAATGCATGAAAAGGTAAGCTGAAATTCGATGAATTTGGATTTTAAATATACAATTTTTTGTTTTGTTTTTACAACTATAAAAACGGAATCAATTTCAAGAAAAGATTCTCAATCGCAAACAGGACCAAAAAATGTCTTTCTCTCCCCCTTTAAAATAATTGCTTTTATCATATGAATTTTTTATATTCTGTGACAATTTGGATCTGAGTTATAAGTGTTTATGTTTAACGGGTCCTTATATTTATGCCATATTGAAAGTTGGGGGCTTCTGTTAAAATACCGACAATGTCCTCTTCCCCATTATAAAGGTTACGTTTACTATACAAAGTGTTTTACGATAATTGTATCTTGAGTTATAATTATTTTAATTTGTCAGCCGCTTATATTTTTGATACACTAAAATATGGAAAGGCTTTTATGAAAAATCTATATAGCCTCGCCCTCCTCCCTTTAAAACTGTTACGTTAATCATATAAAACTTGTGTCGACAAATTAGATTTGAGTTATATGTGTATTTGGATATCGGGCCCTTATATTCGCGCTATAGTAAAATTTATGTGGTTTTGGTTTTTTTAAAAAAAGACAATCAATGTCTTCTGTAAAATTATGTCACTTTTTGCACCGAAGTAACTAGGAATTGAAATGGCATTGGGACCGATGTGTCGGGATCGAAGCCCTATGACCTAAACAGCAGGAACAAAGTCTCAGAACCGAAATGTACTCATGAATGATTAAATTTGAGTTCCTTCATTTTTAACATTGCATTCTCAATCATCAGATAATCTACAAAATTTTAAGTACATTGTATGTATATTACTTATATCACAGAGATATTTAAGATCTATATGTTAAAAATAATGTGACATTGTCCCTTCGAGCGCGATAAGCAACTTTTTATATTTCGTAATAATTTAAACCTTATATATTAAATTTTTTCTGGGTATAAAACTTACTTAAAAAAAATAATAATCGTTTTGTAAAATTATGGTGTATGCACCTCTGTCTCATGACACCTCTCGACATCAGATTCTGTATAGCGCGTTTTTCGGGTCTGAATTAAAAAAGTAAAAAAAAAAAAAGGCGTATTTCCAGAAAACGATTAATTACGTAAAAATAACTAGAAAATTAGTAAATATGCAATTCTGCTTAAAAAATTCTATTATGTTTTTATAACATTATAAATTAATACTTACTGACATATAAATAGTTACTTATAATTTAGTTACATTCTTATAAACGTAACTGGGATTAACTTGCATTGAATTACAAGTAATTTTCATATCAATTTTAGAAATGCAATTAGAATTAGCTCGTAATTGATTGCAATATAATTTAAATATATTTCATAGAATGTAACTTAGATTTAGTTATATTACATTACACGCTAACCAAATTTCATTCTGAGCAAACATAACTGAGATTAACTTGTAATACATTAGAATTTAATCTAAATTTTATTTTAAAAACTGCAATTAGAATTAGTTCATAATTCATTGCAATTTAATTTAAATACATTTCATAGAATGTAATTTAGATTAAGTTGTATTATATTACACGTTAACCAAACTGAATTCTGAATAAACGTAATTGACACTAACTTGTAATACATTAGAATTTAATCTAAGTTATATTTTTAAAGATGCAATTAGAATTGATCTATAATCCATTACAAGTCAACTGGATCCTATAATTAAAAAAGTAATCGATTACAGGCTAATTGGGTTATATAATTAAAATCGAATATGAGTCATCTTGTAATATAGATTACATGTTAATTGAATTATACAATTAAAAATGTAATCTGAATTATCTTGTAATCCATTACAAATTAATCTAATTAAAATTTAAAAGAAAAAAATGAGAATTGGTTTGTAATCTATTACACGATAATCAGATTATGTATTTCAAAAGAGTACTTGAAATTACTTTGTAATGCCTTACATGTTAATCAATTGCATTGTGAGGGAATTATAATGTATTTTAATCTATAATTTCATTACTTTGTAATCAGATTCTGCCCAACACTGTATTAAAGAAATTTCATGACCTTATAAGGACGTTTTCTACAGTATTTTTAACATGTTTGATGAAATACTTTGTATGAAATTGTGATAAATTTTTGATTGCATTAATTAAAATATTGAAACACAACTTCTCATTTTTTGTAAAATCCTGACATGATAGACAAAAATAGAAGTTATTTCCGGAATCAGCATCAAAAACCGATTCAGAAAAACTTGTTCATAAGAAATCATCTGACAAAAAGTTTAAAAATACAGGCTAGCGTTATTAACACACCGTTTTGACCAACAGGAAGTAGACGCCAGATGCCGATGATGTGCGTTTTTATAAATAATTTTCTCAATTTTTAAAAACGCACATCATCGGCTTCTGACGTCTACTTTCTGATAATGAAAAAGTTATTTTAATAATTATATTAGGTAATGAGTCATCGCACTTCGAATTTTCCCATGGGTTAACATGGGATTTCGCTATGGAAGAGTTTCAGTGCAACGGCCGCTTAAGGAGGTAACAGCAATTGTAACATCACATGTAAACAGCTGATATGTATGTAATTTTTTCTCGGGAACTTATGAAACGAATTTCGATATACGTTTTTTAATTAAAATTAAATATAGTTTTATAGATTAGCTTTTTATAGACAACACAATTCGATTCAATTTAAAAAAAAATAGAGGGATTTAATTAATATTACTAAACGAGAATTGATTTTACAAAAAAAAAAAAAATTGAATTGTAGATAGTTTGATTACCAAACGAAATAACGAAATTGCTTCGGTGTAGTTCCAAAGAAAAAGATGTATGAATATCATTTATTTTGCATATAATTTTGCAACTTGTTGCCTCCTGAACAACTACTAAAATCAAATAAGAACTAGCATTTTGGTACCATATTAATGTTTCTTTATTAACCGTTATATATTTTTTATTTTGCAATCATAATAGTCAGATATACACGTATTATTCCAAAATAAATATGGTGGTGAATATGTTCTTGTAAAAAGTTTTCGTCGAAGAATTTGTGTCAGGAAGAAATAAGATCTAATGCTAAGCTGCATGGTCTGCATCAGTGATAGTAAAGCTTGTTGTGCAGAGATTTTTGTAACATAATTTTAAATGGAACAATTAAAAAAAACTTAGTTACGTAAAGATAAACTTATAAGATGGAATCTACTTTTTAATGTAAATTCTGCATGCGTGGCGCACGTTTATGTATAAAACGTCGCGCGAAAAATTGAACTAACATAAACTGCACGCTTTCTGTAATAAATGTGAGAAAATCGGCATAAGCTATCTCAACCTTCTTCAACAGTTGTCCGTTATTAGAAAGGAGCGAGAGATACAAATGTCGCATGCTCAGAATTCCAGTTTTTGTTCAAAGTGTAGAAACATCGTTAAAAATTATTTTATTACTCGTATATATATTATATAAGTTAACCAGTGAATCACTAAAGAATTTGAGAAGGGGCTTTTATTATTGAATAAATCTGAAGATACTACAAAATTGGCTCAATTTTCATTTGTATCAACGCTTGTGTAATCATATTTTTAGCTTAATCATGAAGCGGTTATATATTTTCATGAAATATGATGACGTTGAAGATTATTTAGTTCAATTAATAACGCCATTTGTACCACAAGACAGGTTAGCCTTTTGAATTAAATTTCTAGGCACGATAATATAGTGCTCTTCTCTTATGTTGCATTTATAATGTAGAAAGAGCCAATTCCATAGGTTAATAGAATTAATTATGGGATATAGCGTATGCTATCTAATTGTAGATGTTTCAGAAAAATAACATAGGTAGACTGACGTTCTTGTAAAGCATAGTATTGAAAATGATTTCATCAGAATAGAATAACATTCCTCAAAAATACTTTCTTAAATCTCTCCCGTGTTTTACAAAAAGGAATTTATAGAGATATTAGTAATTTCTTGAAATTTGTTTCTTTAATAAAATTATGTAATTGAGGGAACGTAAAAGTGTGTTCGTGCATGCGAAATTGTGCTGTGAAACATATCGTTTAAACGCCGACCAAGATATGAAGTCATATCCTGAAATCGTATTTCTTGGCATGATATTTAAAAAGTAGTACATTGGGATATGAAAATATTCATTTTGAGGTTATTCAGTGATATTTATAATGCGTGTGAGAGATACAGAAGTTGGAAATCTTTGATTTCCCCCCTTAAAATCAAATATTTCGGATCATATGAATTCATTTTATGAAAAAAAAATATCTAAATTAAATGGGATTGCTATAACATAAGACCAACAATTTTTCAATAAAACAAAATGAAATGAATGAACACAGAACTGAAAAAACGCCTTTTTAATATAAGTTTTAAAGTTATAATTTATATAAATATATTAATGATAAAGTCTAAGGACGGATAAATAGATATTCTATTTGCTACTAATGAAATGTTGCTCAAAAACAATGTTTAAGTTTTATCTATTAATACAAAGTTTAAACATTATAAGATAATTTAATCTTATCTTAATATTTTAAAGTAAAATGATTTTCGAAATTAAATAAAATGGTGTTTTTATCCATCCAGCTCTGTGAATACTCTCGGTTTCAGTACTCAGATTTATCCAAATCTCCCCCGATCTGTATTACGGTAATTAACAATAAATCTCTGTCAAAACAAAATCTTCCAAATAGCCCGATGCCCGATAGCCCGATATTTGCATGGCTTGATGCCAGCGACTACATTTTAGATTCCGCTTATTGAGAGAAAAAATAACGTGGTTGAATGAGAATGTTTGTGCTTTCGTTGAAATTTTCTTTAAATCCACATGTAAATTGATTTAAATAATTTAACATGAAAGGAGAAATGAAGTGTAAAAATTTAAAATATATATTTTGATAAATAAAATATAAAAATATATACTAGAAAAGTTTTTGGATTATTTATAAAATTGCTTTCTTTTAAAGCAATGATCACTTTTATACATTGAAGCTGCTAACAATTCTTGAATGTTTATTCCTTTATATATTTGATTAAAAATCTGAAAATATACATTGAAGAAGCTGAATGAATGAAGTAACCGAATTTAAAGGAAGTTAGTGTACAGCTAAAAAAATTCTATTGTGTTATAGTATAGTTAAAATTATAATAATTTTGATTCTACCATTCAATAATTATTTAAATCAAAATATTGAATTTTAAAATAATGAAGTAGTTAAACACAAATAAAAATTACAAATTTTGCAGGCCTGAAAAATGATAAATCACATATAAAAACTCTACGTTTAGTACATTCAGAAAAAAAAATATTATAAAAGATTTCGAATAAATTATTTCAATGTGTATTTTCAGATTTTGAACGAATGGATTCATTTAAATATTTATTTTGATATAAATTGAAAACATATTTTTAACAACAGTTTAATAAACAGCAATAATATGTTATTTATTTAATTTGTTCTTCAAATCGAGAATCACATGTATACAAATGTTAAATTTTTAATTAATTAATTTTATATGAATGCATTTATGTAACCAAAAGTTGAAACCACATATTTTTTCTAGAAATTTATATATTTCGAAATGTACTATAAATGCATGAAAACATTCATTATTAACAGCATATACTATACAGAAACATAGAACAAACTCATCTTTTAAACCCTTAAGACCGGCGTCTGATACGCGAATTTTATTCAGTTGGCAGAGCATTTTTAAAAAACAATTACCTTTACGTTATCACGAAAATGCTACAATTGAATAAGCTAAGTACCTGGGAAACAGAAATGATAAATGTCTTAGTTTTCGCAAGCTTATAGTAAGTATATGTGGGAAAATTTTCCTTATTTCTTCTAAATTCCTTTTTTTTATTCCCAGTTGGCCAACCCTTTTAATCCATATAAAGCTTTCATGCAATCTTTCTAGTCTGACATATGTATGTCTGAGCTGGGGCTTCTCCAATAAAACAAACATGATTATAGTTCTCCTGACATAATTCTCCTGAAAGTGACATGTATTATCTCTCCAAAATTTTCTACAGAGATATATCTAATATACAAAATATAAATATATATAATGTATCAAACGAAATTGTTTAGAAATTTCAAGATTTCGAAGTCTACAGACTTCCTAATAAAAAGAGACCTATATATTTAAAACTATTTTGTATGAATAGTTCCGTTGAGCTGCTATTGCTCTCTTTTTACAAAATTTAGCAGCTCTGTTAATTTTTGATTGCAATTAATTAAACAAAAAACTATTGAAAAGAAAAAAGATATATACTACAATGCTATCTTAATTTAATTTTATGATGTGCTTTTTATTATATGATATTTTCTTGCGCTATACAAGAAAAAACATTTCTAATTTTTATTATCCTATTACTTTAAATTACTATTTTATCTTAATACTTAATTGTTTAAGTTACATATTTTCAAATGTTAGACTTGTCTGTCTTCCTTGCTGTCCTTGCGAAGTTCCGTCTTCGTAATTTCGGATTGACTTGTTTCCGCAACCATTTCGTATAAATACATTCTCTCATATCCCCCTACGTATTTTGTCTTCTGTTCTCTGAGTATTCACATCATTTCGGGTAAGTGAATCGGTTGGGTCCACACTTTACAAGTTTACGTTTACCATTACTGACATTCATCTAACTGTGGGCATTTGGCAGCACTGTCGGAATTTTCCGTACCTGTTAATTTGTATCTATAACTCTTTTTTGCTGTAACATAAATTTAGTGCTTCTATTAGACTATTTCCGTGGCTTCCTAACATGTGATAAACGAATGCACATCTACAGGGCGGACATGGCGTGGCGTGACTGAGCAACTATGAAGCAACTTGCATCCATCCACTGTTCATTGTTCTAATTTAAAAAAGCCAAATATTACTTTTCTTTATTACCGATACTAAAAGCACATTCTGTTACCCACCCATGGTCACGAAAGAGTTGAGCAGAATTAATTGTAAACGATTTCATACGATACTCAAATATAAGTAATCATGCGAAGTTAAAAATAACGTCAATAAATATAAATATAATATATTATTTTGATTTATATATAAAAAACAAACATTGCAAGATAAGATAATCTGTTTGATAAGTATCCATAATGTGTCTGAGCAGTCTGAGAAATAAATATAGTTCCCCTTAAACATCACAAACAATATAATATGACAAATGCATCGAATATTTTTTTATTATATGTGTATGTTCCTATTTAAATTACTTGTAGCACAATGATCTATCCTTAACGCATTTGTCAAACCGACGTTATAAAAAAAAATAATTTATAATAAAATAAAAAATAAGTATGTATAATTTTTAAAATTGAGACTTAGATACTTGGAATTAATATAGTCCAAGAAAATGCTGGAAAATATGTATTTATTGTTTATTTTCGACAGGTTACCTTTCGATACCGTTTGGAAAGTTAACTAAAACTATCATACAAAAAAAATTATATTTCTTCAAATTATATTTTCAGATCTCAGAACTTTTAATATATTTCATTTGATATAAACTATATGCACTTTTAAAATGTGTTTTTGAATACAGCTTTCTGCTACATAAAATAGTAATAATTAGAGCTCTCGTACTCGATAATTATTCATTTTTGAAAGTTCAAATTTATATTAATTTAATTTTAAGTTAATTGCTATACTTGACAAAAAGTTAAAAGTGCGTATTTAACTTAAGACATCATTCCATACATCGTCGCCTCAGAGCAACACATCATCAGAACATATAGAAATAATCGAAAATGAGACGCCTAAAAACTGTGTCTGCATCTAGTGGAATAGTAGAGAATTTTTATAAATCATCTGAGATTTTGTGTTTCAGAAGTTGTTCCGCTATATGCAAGCACAACCATTCATAGCAGTAAGTCAGGCATTTCATTTTTTATTATTACTAGATGTCCTACTTTTTTACTTTTACATCGTTAGAAAGCTTATTGTATTTTGAATAAGTTGATACCAATATTTTAAATGTGTGATAATTATTTACTGAGATATTAGGAAAACTGTAAACATCACCCCCTTCATTTCCGAATTAACAGACCTGCGATAGCTGTCATGGCGGCTTGTTTACATTTTGTTTTCGCACTTTTATATTATCGTAACTTTGGAAATATGCTAAAAAGCGGCAATTTTTATTGGTTAAATACCTTAAACAATAATAAGAAAGATTTAAAATATTGATTTCAACTTCCACTTTCGCCAAATTTGCTTACTTTCATGGTTTTTTACAGTTTTCTTTGCTATTAAGTGCTTAAATTTGAAACAAAACATCCCCCCCCCCCCCCCAGAGAAATACTTTCTTGATTTTGTAATAGTATTATACTTCTTAGTATTTATTAGCTTTTTAATAAAAAAATATGCCAAATGTGCTCCAGAACAGCATCGAAGAAGGGGTCAGTTTAATGGTAACCGCCACACAAAATACGATATTATAAATATATTCTGTGGTGCTAACTCATCCTATAGAAAACTAACAATAAGTCAATTTGATAGTTAAATTGGCAGTTTAGAATAGGGATTTATTGACATTAATATATATTTTTAATAAACTATCCGGATTTTTGTGCAGCAAAGTATGTGAATCAGATATCGAAATACGAGAATCCCTATAAAATGGCCTATATTTTACATTAAATTATTTAGTTTTATAAAATGTGCACATTTAATTCACTTTATAATCAAATGTAAAAACAATTTTAAGTTATATGTTTAAAATTAATTTTTTGCAATAGTAAATGCTATATTTTTACACATTACATAATTTAATTTTTAAGCATGTTCCTATATTCTACAGCATTTTACAAATAATTTTATATTTATCAATTTAAACTAGCATCTAATTTTATTTTTAATACAAAATACGATATATAATCAGCAGTTTTGTTTCCTTTATTATATATTTTAAATTTTTAAAAATGCAATTTAATCTTTAAACGGCTTTTCTCAAAATGGCATTTTTTACTCTTGCGCGCATGATATCTCCAAAACTATTTGAAGTAGAGCTTTAAAATTTTTGCCCTACATAAATATTTATGTTATCATGAAAATGAACTAGAATTATAAAACTGTGTTCTGTAAGAAAAAAATTATGTGATTAAATGCATATAAAAATTCATGGTTTTTCTAATTTTTCTAATTAAATGTTAATTACTCTGTATCTAATTAACCGATTATAAATATTCTAGTTCCAATTATAGATCAAAGTGTTATCTTTAATGTTAGATAAAGTTAATGCAAATGCAATGAAATTTGCATGAGATATCATGCGCGCAGTGAAATGTTATCCACTGTAAAAATTTTAAATAGCACTTTGAAATTGACCCTTTGAATTTTTTTAAATTATAATATATCCAAATAAAAAAATTTAAACGTAGTTCAATATCACCTAAATATACTCTAAAAATTTTGTGCTTCTAGAGTGGTTATCTTTTCATAAAAAATTGCTAAACTCATGACAAATTTCGCACGTTCTATGATCGTTAAAAGTGTACTGTCCCCTTGAGGCGACGATATAAAATTGTATAATGCAAATACCATACACAAATATTTTGAAAATGCTCAAAACGCACTTTATCCCTCGATGGATGACTAATATCCATAACTTCAAATATCCATAATTATTTTCCCCTAATGATTCCAATTTTCATAACTACTCTATTAGGAACAATTAAGTAGTAAAAGTTAGGTTGCCCGCATGTTTAAAATGTAGTCACCGAGCATTAAGCTATTCTGCAATCGAAAGACATCTCTCGGTTAAAATTCTGGAATGCACATTGAGAATAACTGACCCTTTCATTTAGTAAATGGCATAATTTTCAAATAAATACGCATTTCCGCTTTCTGTTTCTATTGGTTGAATACTTTTTGTGTATTAAATCATAAAGAAAATTAGATTTTTTTTAACAATTTGATTTTATTTATTCTCTTCTTTGATAAAAAGTATTTTTAAAGAATCTTTTACTAATACTGAAAAATACATAACAGTCTTTTTGGTTTAAGTTTCTGATTTAAGGTCAGTTTTAACTTATGAATCAATAGGCTGCAATTTAAAGTTAATGGTACGCATGGATACGCGTTTTCTTTATAATGTACATACGAGGGTTACTCTGAAATTATTGAGGTACGCGCAAACGAAAATTTACAAAATAAAAATAACGGTTTAATTTTAAAATACGAAGTATTATAACTCAGAAGATGATTTTTTACTGACTTACTTCAACTTGTTTAGCGTAGAATAAATTTTAAACAGAAGAGAAAATGGAGTTGACGCGAGAACATTTTCGCGCTA
Source organism: Maratus speciosus (assembly GCA_963932465.1). Taxonomy (NCBI): domain Eukaryota; kingdom Metazoa; phylum Arthropoda; class Arachnida; order Araneae; family Salticidae; genus Maratus; species Maratus speciosus. Next base: position 296,327,625 of record OZ010791.1, read on the forward strand.
TGATTTTCTGCGATTTTAAAGCAGGATTACATCAAGAAGAATGCGCTCAACGGTTGAAATTAGCATTTGGTGATGAATCTCCAGCTCGTGCTACTGTATTCAGATGGTTTAAAGAATTTAGCAGAGGTCGCAATTTTCTTCAGGACGAAGAACACACAGGAAGTCCGCCGTCGGCAGTAATCCCGGATAATGTGTCTGCCATACGAAAAATGTTAATGGGTGAAAATCGCTGTACCTATCAAATAATACAAAAGGAACTTAACATTGGATCCGCAGCCATACACAAAATTATTCATGAAGAATTGCATACGAAAAAAGTAGTTTGGCGTTGGCTTCCCTATAATCTAACTGAGCACCAAAAAGAGGAGCGTGTCAGAATCAATAAAGAAACTCTTAAATTGCTAAATGATGGTGGCCACCGCATCATTTCTAAAATTGTAACGGGTGATGAAACGTACATACCGTGTTTTGACGTTCGAACACGTCAAGAAAGCAAAGTATGGGTCTTTGAAGATGATCCCACGTCGACAATGGTGAAAAGACAACGCGCACTGAAAAAAGTGATGTATGCCGTTTTCTTCATAAGTACGGAATTGGTCAAAGCCATCAAGTTGGAAGGACAGAAGACAGTAACAGCAAACTTGTATACCAATAAATGTCTTCCAGAAATTCTACAATAAGTAAATGTTAGGGGACTAATGCTTCACCATGACAATGCAACTTCACATACAGCCGGATTAACAGTTGAGTTTCTTAAACAAAAACGATTATGATAGAACATCCACCGTATTCACCTGATCTAGCTATGTGTGACTTTTGGTTATTCTTTAATCTAAAAAAAACTTACGTGGACGTCGTTTTCATTCAGAAGAAGAGATTGATGTGGCTATAAATGCATTTTTTTCATCTATTCCAAGAAATGAATGGCTTGAGGCATTTAATCTGTGGAAAATTCGTCTACAAAAGTGCATTGATGCTGAAGGAGACTGCTTTGAACACACCTAAGATTTTGTAAGTATTACTTTAAAAACCTAGTTGTATCTCAAAAATTTCAGAGTGACCCTCGTATCCTCGTATGACACTTTAAAACAGACTCGTTTTCTTAATATTTTCTCTTTAATATAACTTTCACAAAACGAAGTTCGATAAGAGGGTATATAATTTTTGAAAAGGCTATGAAATAAACAATGTTCGTAACACCAAATAATAAGGCATCAAACTGCTTTGATAAATAGTATGAAATGCGAAACTTCTGGCATCGTTCCATGAATTAACAGCTGGAGAAATCACTAAAGATTGCTAAGCAGCCTTTTTTGAATCAGATAATTTCACTGGCTTAACCGCATAGTTTGGTAATATATAATGTTAAATTGTGCTGTATTTATATTTTTCTCCTCTATCCTATTAACATACAACAGAAATACAATTTGTCTGGTAATTATGATATGAATATTCGTAGCTTATACAGGGCAGTGTGTAGCAACAAATCATTTGATCATCCAGCAAAGGATGCTATAAATTCTGTGTAAAAAGTACACAGAATTGTTAAATAAAACAAAAAAAATAATTTCCCTTGAAAATTCATTTTGCCGCCGCCTTCAAAGCAGAAATCATCGACTTCAAAACAACTATGCTAGCGTAGGACACAATCTTCCGCACGTTTTAATTAGATAGATAATCTTAAGGTGCTTCTGCCATCGTACCACGAATTAACAGCTGCAGAAGTCGCTAGAGATTGCTAAGCAGCCTTTTTTGAATCAGATAAGTTCATTGTTTTAAGCGCGTAGTTCGATAATATATAATCTTAAATTGTGCTTTATTTATATTTTCCTCCTCTATCCTATGAACATACAACAGAAATGTAATTTGTCTGGCAATTATGATGTGAATATTCGTAGCTTATACGGGGCAGTGTGTAGCAACAAATCATTTGATCATAAAGCAAAAAATGTTATAAATTTTGTGTGAAAAGTACCCGGAATTGTTAAATAAAACAAAAAAATGTCTTGAAAATTCATTTTTCCACCTTCAAAGTAGACCCCATCGACTTCAATACAACTATGCTAGCGTAGTACACAATCTTTTGTACGTTTTAGTTAGGTAGATAGGGATAGTGCCTTAAACTCCTTCTGCGTATTTTCTTTTATGACCGCAACTGACTCAAAAAAATTACCTTGAAGTGGTAATTTTATCTTCTTGAGCAGGAAAATGTCACACAAGGCCGTACAAGGTGGGTACGACCATTGGCGATCACATGAATTGTGTTTTTGGCCAAAAACTCTTGAAGCACATTAGGTTGGTTGCGTTTATGACGGCCAATTATCAACACTAGGGATATAGGCACAAAGGGGGGAGTGCCCTCCGTGGTGGTCTTTCTAAGCGAACCTGACCAGTATTTACGCATGGAAATCCAAGCAGAACATTGGGAGAAAATTGAGCTCTTTCGAAACCAGTCGTGTGACGATGCGTTTCATACTCCAAAATATTATTCATGACTTTATGAAAGAACTTAAAAGGTATGTGAGACATCTTGAGCTAACTCTCTAAGCCTCATACGACAATTTTTAAGCACCAGTTTCTAGATTCTATTGAGGGTTGAATCGTTCGTAGAAGTTGAAGGCCGACTAGAACGAGCTGCTACAACTTATCGTCCCTCTATAAATGCTTTATACAACTTATATGTCTGTGTTTTGAATGTACATGATTCACCGTAGCTCAGTATTTTCAGTAATTTGACACATGAAAGTTTGTTTAACAATAGAACCGCCGGAAATTTTATTCAATTGTTAAAAAAATGTTTTACACCAGAATTTTTTACTTAAAAGTATTTAACATATTTATTTAACTTATTTCTCCGTGGTACATATTTAACTTATTTTAGAAAACAAATTCTGGTTCGAATCGAAATATTTTTATTTTTTACCGGTCAAAATGACCGCTATGGCGGTTCTACTGTTAAAACACAAAATTTAAGGCAAACTCTTTCACCAGCTAATTTTGTTATTGTAATAATCGTAAGGCACTCTTAATGTATGTAGGAAAACAAAATAACTGCTGTCAACTCACTAAGTCACAGTTGACATTCAAACTGAACGTTTTAAGTCTGTAGAGTGTCCAAATTACAGAAAAAGTAATTTTCGTTACATATTTTATACACCTTTTCAAATAATGAATTCAATATATTTGTTACACAGAATGTACATGTACGAATTATACCCTTTACTTTCTAGTTATTAAACAAAATGTAAAATCTTACGAATCATGCATTTACATAAAACGCAAAGAACTTAAGTTGTTTTCCACAGCAGTTTATCATGAGAACATCATTGAGTTAAATACTATTTTCTTGAAATATCAAATCCAATAAAACTCTCTTTTTTTTATAAGAAGTTTATGTTTATAATAAATACATTTATATTTTTTATATGGATTTATGATCATTCAAAAGTTTTAATTCCTTTTAACCCTTTCCAACATAGTTGAAAAGTGTGTATGAGTTCGGTTTGTGTGGCCGTTTGTCTGCCCGTCTTTCCGCGCTCTAACCCGTGTGAATATACTCGGATTGATACGTAATTGATAATCATTTCATGGTCAATTGAGAATTATTGTGGCATCTCCGATATTAGAAATGAAGGTTACAGCATTCATAGTTTGTTTACAGGGACATTTAAAATAATTTCATTATGTTATGGTCTATTCAGAAAAATCTTTTGCAATGTATTTCAATAAAGTTAGACTAATTCAAACGCATTGAAACTGATATATAACATATAGGTGCATACAAGATGCTTACTATAGAATACGATGTGCATAGAATGTGTCGATCATTTACTGGACACACAAAAGAATTCATCTACAGTACTATGAGTGATAATTCCTGGAAGTGGATTTTCAGATTGTGACATGTGTTTTAAATTTAATTACTTTTTTGCACATTACTTTACCTATATAAATTCTATAGCTCATATAGAGGGCTGAAAAAATAATTATACATTTTCCTTTATTGACGGGAATTGTTGAAAGGGAAATTTCAACTAAGTTATATGTTTCCTAACAGAAATAAATTTTAGCCCACTATGCAGAAATCTTATGATTATATGCAGAAATCTTAAGATAATTTACTGTGCTTAATAAAAGAATTTTAATACTTTTCCGATTATTGATGACAATTTTGGGGGTTTTAAATGTGCTGTATGTGATTAACTTAGATATCATTCTTCACCTTATTAAATGGGCAAATTTTGTTACATTATTCCGGATGTGTTGAAAATGTTTCGTAATTTTTGCTTAACGCATGATTTTTCCTTTGCGTTTGTTCGATACATAGAATCTATATATTTTATTTAATACTCAGTTTGAATATGCATATCCAAATATTTTTTATTTAAATGCGCAATTACTTTTTACTTGATATTAATTTTTTTCTGAAACATATTTATTGATTTTACGTCGTAGAAAAAAAAATCTTAGCAGTTTTTATAAAACATTATTATTTACTCAATCTGAATTTTAATTTATTATACGCTTCACTTGCAGCTTATTATTTATTAAAGCACCAACGTTTCATTGAATTAATATACATGCTACACCTAAAAGATCTCCAAATCTTACGCCATATTGCAACCAAATCGTCGGATATTGAATGAAGATAAATATTTGACGAAACTGAAGGAAGGTTGTACCGTAATGAGAGATCAAACAATGCGGTGTTTATTTCTTCGAACTAATCGCGTGGCAGCATTGCTCGCAAATCATTTAAATTTCCAGAATTGAAACCGGTTTTCGTGAGTTCTGAAAAATTTATTCTCTTCTGCGAAGCTATATCTGACGACTGAAGTTGTGCATTTAAGATATTATTAATCAATAAACGTGGGGCGTAAAGACGTGTAAAGCAAATGAAAATTAAAAGATGAAAACTTTAGCGATTGAAAAGAGGCAAAAATTTTTTATAGGAAATTACCTTTGTTTTTTAAATATTTTCAAGTTCAAATTGTCGAAAAAGGCTTTGTAAAAGAATGCTTTTCAACTGATATTGTGATAGAAGAAAATACTTTATGACTTTTACTTAGATTTGGTGTATTTCGCAATGTATAATAGTTTGTTTCCTGTGGATGGATGAAGGAAGTACTATTATATTTTATTCATGCAATTAAGGGGTCTTGTACCTTTTGAACGCGTCGAAAATGAAAGAAAAACTTCAAAGTTTTAATTAGTCTATCGTCAAAATCTTTATATATATAAACATGAAATATTGGATATTGATTAAACAGATTGTGCTTTGTAATATGCTACCATTAGAAATGTATTAGACTTTTACAGAATTTGCGTATTGTTGAAACAAAAATAGCTCTCTTTTTCACTCCAGGAGTCATTGCGCGCATGATATCTTCAGAAATTATGTATAGATTATCATGAAATTTCGTAAAGATATATGACACAACAAATATGTGTGTTTACAGTGAACTACTTTTAAGTATTTAAAATGATAATATTTTTAGTTATGACTATTTTTATTCATTAAAAATATTAAATTTTTAAATTTTTTACAACAATATATTTTTTATATAGTTAATGAAATAATTTTGGCCTAAAAGTACTTCATTTTAAACACACATATATATTTAGTATCTTTAACAAATTTCATGACAATCCATACATACTTTCTCAAGATATCATGCGCACAATGACTTCTGGAGTACAAAAAAGAGCTATTTTAATTTCAACAATATACAAATTCTGTAAAAGGCTAATAAATTTCTAATGGCAGCGTATTACAAAGCACAATCTGTTTAATCAATAACCAAAATTTCATGTTTATACATAAAAAGATTTTGAAGATAGACTAATTCAAATTTTGAATTTTTTCATTAAATTTCGTCGCGTTTAAAAGGTACAAGACACCTTAAAGCTGCTCTGAAATCTAAAGTGGTAACTATCTAAAACATTTTTGAATTCAATTTTATTTGAAAACGCACGAGATTGCTAGGTGCTATGATTAAAACACTTTCTAATCCGTCATGATTTCCATTTTCGGTAAAGACAGATCTTTCAGTAAATGTAGTTAAAATGTACGTTTTCGGTCAAGTGATCGCCTGTCTTGGAAGCAACGTGGGTACCACTCACTGCTGTGTAGCACGTTGGGCGTAGGACTATTTACAAATTCACCGAATAGGCAGCTTGATAACACAGTTCGCATGGAGTTGCATGTCCGCCGAGTGACTCGTCGAGGCTTATTTGCCAGGTTATGGCTGAAAAATTCATGAAATTAGCAGGTTCTCTTATTCAGAAACTGTGCAATCAAACCGCTTACAGGATTTTTTGATGAAGGCAATGGATTTCTCAAATATTTTTGTCAAAGTTGACGTTTTCAACCGAATTTGTTCAAGCGCCAAAGCTGAAAATAAAAAAAACCTGACTTGATGAAACAACAACTCACTTATTAGGTCAAGTCATAAGTAACTTGAATATTTTGTATCAAACATTTATTTTGCTTTCATTAAATAACTAAATTATATTAATTTATTATGTATTTTTTCCTATTCTGTACGACCTTCTCCCGTCTTCCTGGTAGTTTACTAATTCCTTCCTTGTATAATAAAATACTGTTGTTTTGGACAATGGTTTTTCCATGGTTGTTTGATTTCGGATCTGGTAACTGCGGTTGATCCTTATCAAGTCGCTGTATTTTGCGGATGATGTTGTAGGTAACCATTGTTTCATCGGCTGTTATAATCCTGTTTAAAACAGGATCGATTTTTACCCGTGAGAGCAGACTTGTGGTGTTTGACATGCGATCTTCATTGACAATGTGAGGTACCCATACTCCTAAGTTGCCGACTTTCCCTAATTTCTCGAGTTGTTTTTAACAGTTGATAGTGATGTATAAACCTTTTTGCTATACCTCTTGTTCATTTAAGTGGATTTCGCTCCAATATTGCTTTAAAAAAGCTTGTCGTGAAAGTCGAAAGGTCGACCCGCCGTCGGTTTGTCTATTATGGTGCTTCTCCATAACGGAATTTTACAAACAAGTATCTAACTGCCGTATCAGTTATTAGTCATTCTCCGTATAAACTGTATATTTTTTCAGCTGTCGCCTTTGCACTATTGCAATGTTTAAATTTCCAAATCATTACATGACGAATTTGCGCATTTCCAATCACCATTTCAGAGGTTAAATAAAACAGTTTAACCCGTAACTGGAGACATGAATTTCCTTACGTTGTCAGAGACATAGAGTCAAAATGACTCCAAGGTTATTTTTCTTTTTTATCTTTTGTGAACAGCGTTAGAATTTATTTTGGAAACGCAATATAGTCTGGAAATCATGTAATTACCAAAATATAAAAAATAATTATATTAAAACTGTTAAATGTTATAATATTAATTGTTGGAAAGATAATATAATAAAAACCTAAACAACCTTTTTATGAGTACTTACTTCGTTTAGATATCATGGGATGACACTAATGTTAATAACTGTTAGAATTAAACAAATAAAAATGAAGAATACAATATTTTAAAATATTGCCTTAAGAATATTTATTTAATCATTTTGCTTTTTACATCATTCAAATGCAGCTGGGGCATACGGCTATGGAACATTGTCCACATACTGGGTTACAAGAATGGCATAGAGTAGATGTTTTCCTTTTTCAACTTTTTTGGGCAAATGGTACAGTATTTTCTAGTAGGTAATTTTAAACTGCTATCTGCATCTACTTTTTCCTCTTCTTTACCAAGTATATTCGGAATTGAAAATCTCACTTCCTGTCGAACATGAATACTTGTTAACCTCTATCTAACTCTTCTCCGTCAAGCTGCTTTGCTTTTTTTTTTATAAAATCTAGCCTTGACTCTTTTCTATAGTCTCGTGTGGCCTGGTAAATAATAAATGCGTTAACTGCACTTATATACATAAGGCAAAAAAATATAGCTATTGGCCACCTTCTGGTTCTCCGAACAGTACAATATATGACACATTTTTCATCCAAGGTATCAACAACAGATTTGGTATTATTATAAAGAGCGACAAGATCCGACTTATTGATGTCTGTATCTTGGGATATTGATGAGTACATAGACGACACTAGCAATACAGCTTTGCCTTTTTTAGGAAAATATGATACCAAGGTTAAATCCTTCGAAAAGTCATAAATTGAACTCCCGACTATTTTGCTTCGGTTTGGAAGGAATTCTTTAGGTATTTCTGTTTTATTTTTTATATTTTACTTACTTACTTATTTATTTATTTATTTTTAATGTTCCAACATAGGTTAAGTTTTTTTCCTTCAAAACTTTTACAATCTCAATTGATGAAAACCAATTGTATGCTATTATATTCCTGTTTGTACCTGCAATACAAGCAGACAAGCGCACAACTGCCTGCGTTGGTTTTTGCAACAATTTATCTTCTTCTGAAAGTGTCATAAAATAATAAATAATAATATGTCTAATATGAGAGTTATCTTCCGCAAATTCGCATTCTTCAAACCATTGCATTACAGTTTTTTCAACATCTGGATCACACAGCCGAATTTTTTTCCTGGAAGGTCCTAGTTGAGTATTATGCATTTTCTTTTAAACAACAATATATTATAGAAAGTTAAAATTTTAGTGCACAATTCACCTTGATTTATAATTAACATATATAAGATACACAAAATGTAAATATATTGCTTACAGGTGTCAAGTATGATAAAATCCTTTAAAAAAAACATTAAAGTCATTTAAAATTCATAACGTTTTCGACCGACACTTACTCGGTCATCCTCAGTGAAAAACTCTGTTTTCACTGTGAAAAAAGTTTTTCACTGAGGATGACCGAGTAAGTGTCGGTCGAAAACGTTATGAATTTTAAATGACTTTAATGTTTTTTTAAAGGATTTTATCATACTTGACACCTGTAAGCAATATATTTACATTTTGTGTATCTTATATATGTTAACAATATATTATTCTAGACAAAGGAAGCGGATTGAATGCTAAATACATAGAAATTAACTGGTGCGTTATATATTTTTTCAGTCACAGTTTCAGAGACGTGGAGACAATCTGACTCCATAAATATTAACGAAAATTTTGAAAAAGAATAACTCGGATATAGGCGCGTGTTCAAACTTGGACTTCTGCCAATATACTGATAAAAAATCAACTTGAAAGTACTGAGGAGATGATTGCATTCAAGGACAAAAAACCACGGGATAATTAGAGCTAAGGAACAACGTGGAGTCTCCTTGACTCCCGTCTCCAGTTACGATGTTAATGCAACATGCATCCCACAAAACAGTTGACAGAAGACTAACTGAACCTTCATCTATATAGTGAAAAATAAAACTAGTTTTCCCCAGGGACTCATAGTCGATAGATACGAACTATTCTATGATTCTACTTATCTGCATCGGAAGTTACTTATATCTCCACCTAATATAATTGAAGATGCAATTCAGTTATTGAAAAGATGCGAATTTCTAATATTTTTATAGTTATATTTACAAGTTCTTTTTTTCGTTTACATTTTTCGTTTGAAAATGCGCCCAAAAATACAAATAGTCAGCTCTTTCGCGTTGTTGAGCGGGTTGAAATATTTATTCGAGTATCGCCTTGATACCGGACATAACTTTTCTTAGTGAAACAACAAGTTCCAGACAAAAGTAAAGAAATCTGCCTTGAAAATTATAGTTAGAAAAATGTAATCCTGATAAATATAAAAATAATCGCCAGTGACTTTGACACATTAAGTAACAGGATGCACAACGGATAATATACACTCTACTTTTACTTACTAAGATTTTTTTTTGTTCGGACCGGTCCGGTCCCGGATCTGGAAATTCCGGCCCGTGAAGACCTCTACAAAGTGTAAGATGACGAAAATTACTTTTTTTTTTTAACCAGTTACCAAGACTATTGCAAACTAAATGGATCTCCTACGAGTTTGTTAGATTTGGGTTTCACTTATAAAATATTTTGGTGAAAAAGTTGTAAAACTTAATGTAGAATGTCGATTAACATTATGATGGTCAAACATTTTAGGGAAACGCAGTGAAAACGAACTAATGCATATAACTTCTCTCAAAGTGGGAATGCACATGTTCAACCTAATGATGAGCATGTCCCGCCTCCATTGCGCACTTTCGGAGGCCGCGACGCCCTAGCGTCTGTGATTAACTGCGGGAAATACTGAATTCGTCATCTGTCCTCATTTGTACTCTTACCCCATCATCCCCTAATAATAAATTAATATAATAATAATTATTTTTTTTGTAGGACTGATAATCGAGTATTGTGTGAAAAAAGAAATCTTGAGAGGTAAATTGGTCTATGAAAACATTTTCCTTATATTGCGTAAGAAAACAAAATATTGAAAAAAAAAAAAAAAAAGATAAATGTACTTTTTTTTTTATTTAAAATTTTTCATCTGTTCAAACAAATGTATTATGAGTTTAGAGATATTTTACTGTGATATAAAGAGAGATAAAAGCAGTTTATGATTTTAGTAAGAATATGTTTCTATGGTTGTCATCTCGTTGATTTGCTATCGGTACTCGGATTTAATAAAATTAATATTTATGCAGTGATTTTTATATAAGCTATTAAAGTAGATTATCATTAATTCTCTGATCAGTAAGAATTTAACGAAAAATTCATATAAGCTGTCAAAATTAGGTGTTAGTATTAAAAATTTTTAATTGTCACACAATTTTTATATTTAGACGACACTCGAATCAAAAATTTGGGTATAGAATTAAATAGTAGATGAGATTACTAATCGATTAATATTGGTCACATGTTATACAGTGATTTGTCTCAGTGTTGGTTTATAATGTTGTTTTTTCATTACTATACATTTCTAAAACGTAAATTTAACCGTAAGCTTTTTAAGATTATTATTTCAAATATTTTAGCCTTAAAAACTCCTTTTTTATCATAATACAATTATTAAATAAACTCTTTTATCTTCTTTGTATATAAAAATTTAAAATAAATATTACTGTTTGTTTTAAAACATATCTTGATAGCTTAGAATTAGAACTAAATAAATATTTATTGATATATCAATAATTTCTCATAAGTGACTATCAAAATTTTCTGTAATTAGATATATAAAGATCTTTTCCTTCTACCTACATTAAACAATGACTACTATCCAAGCTTTATTATGCTTCATATGTGCAGAAACTTTAAATAAATAGTTAAATAACCTAATATTTGAATGTTTGAAAAATTTCAAAACTTTCCGAGATCAAGCTCTTTTGCTCTGAAAACAACTTATAATTGTGAAAACTTTAAGCTGTCTAAAACAAACCCATTAAATATCTTAGTTTAATCCAATTAACTGAAAGTTACGAAAAGAGAATACGTACGAAAATCTCGGCTATGATTTTAAAGCGAGAATGATCAACAGTATTAATTGCTGTAGAAATTTCTAAAGGAGCCTGTTTTACGAATCCGAGACACTTTCTGAATTAATTAAAGGTCTTCGAAATTTCAGAAATAGGGAGTGAATGGCTTTGTATTAGACACACGATTGTTTGAAATTTTAGCAATGAATAGATTTGTACGATGTGCGAAAATTGGAGAATTCTTTGCCTAGGCGTATGGAAAACGAACAGGTTTTAATTTTAAACTGTTTAAAATTTAATAAATGAAGAAATGTCTACAAATTAATTGCAACTAATTTTAGGTTTAGTTTATTAAGTTTTTTATATCTTTAGATAACAAAGTATTGTTGAAAACAAAAACTTTTTTTTTTTTTTTTTTTTTACGAAAGATCTCCACAGACTTCATAACTAAGACAAACAAATAAGAAAAAATAATTTTAGGTTAATGACAATATATTTATGAAAAGATGCAATTCAGATTGAAAAAAAAAGTGCATCATACACTTCTCGAAGAGAAATAATAAAATTTCTATTTACAAACAAATATGTAGTAAGAAAAAATATGTATATTAAAAAACAAAATATTGGTTGGTAAATATGTTGCTATGCCTTTAACCTGTGGGGAAATTTTCAGCGTTCTGGCAAAATAACGCTGTTCAAAAGTTGCAGCCAACTGCTCAGTCATTCTACTGTCTTAAGATGTTACACTAGTCACGCAGATAAACTCGAACGCTAATGTAAAGTCTATGGGGTCATTAATTTCAAATTTCTGGTTTTGATTTTAATATTTTTGAATGATTTTTTTCCATAGAATAGCTGAGGACGATCTACAATCGGGTTAGTTTTTTCGATTTTTGTTTTTTTTTGATTACTTTAAATTTCGGAACCGGTTCTGAAATAGAAACAATCCTAATATTAAAAAAAACTATAACCAAAATCGAAAAAGTAAAAACAAGCCCTGTTGTACATCGTCCTCAAATGTCCTATGGAAGAAAAATCATCCCAAAATATTAAAATCAAAGCGAGAAGTTTGAAAATAACGCCCCCATAGACTTTACATTAGCGTTTTCCTTTTTTTCCGTGACTGAAGTGGGCTCTTAACTGAAAACCATTACATAATTGTAACATTTCTTTTGTGACCGTACCATGAGATCAAAAGGGATGAAAGCACCGGGAACTCGGCTATCGCTTCAGAGTATAAGTGTAATCCCGGGTGAAAAATAAATACCCGCTGCTTACTTTAACACGTAACGACTGATAATACAATCCATCATACATTACTAGTACTTACAATACAGGGTGTCCGGTCTCAACGGTGTCCAATGGCTAATTCCTAAACCGTTAGTGATAGACATATAGTTCCAATTGCAAAAATGCTTTAAATCAGGTAAAGAAATATTTTAAAAGCGATTTGGGAAAATAAAAACATTTCTTAAAAAATTATGAAATTTAAATTTTTATACGGTCCCCCGGTCCTATAAGTTATATTTAGTAAAATTCCCCTTTTACACTGTCAAGTAATATAAAAAATCGCTACTTTTTTACAAAAAACTTTTTTACAAAATACAAAAAACCGCTACTGCTTTATTCTACGATTTAAATTGACCGAGTAACAGCTGTTGGAGCATATTTTTTGCTGCAAATTGGGGGTCATTCACAAATTTAGTCGAAATATAATTTCGTCAGATATATTAAAAAATAGTTGAGAGCAAAATTAACATTGCAATATAAATTTGAAATCTTTAATCCTTCTGACATATTAATGCAAAATATACAATCTGTAATAAACATTTAAGAAGAAAGAAAAAACAGAATTTTTGTTAAATAAAATGATGCTAAAAACAGCCTCAATTCTTTACAAAATGATGCGTATTTTAAAATATTATTAGATTGCACTAGCCTGCAAAAGATGGGTTATGTCATGTTTTTTAGCTTTTGATAATTTATTCTTATATATTATGTACCGCTGAATCCGAAATTGACCTTCATTTTTAACTATTACATCAGGATTTTTCGCAAATTGCAAATTTCAAAGTTAAAATTGAATCTCCTCCCCATCTCATCGGACCACTCAGCTGTTTAGTTGTAAGAATCCCAGGATAAGCAAAAATATCGAATAGATTATTAAATAAAATAAAATAAAATAAAAAATGTTTTACATATGATTTATAGTATGAGGCACCTTATATAATTATGGAAAACTGGCTTCCTAGTAAAATTTCATTCTAGTCATATAAATCCAGACTATTGAAAATGATTTTATAAATAACATTTTATCAATTTATAGCAAAAGTGCATAAAGTAAAAGAATATTTCCCTTGATAATTTACACTTTTAGCATTTTTCCTTATATTTACTGTTCTATAAATTTCTTATAAACTGTGTAAACATATTGGAGAATGCTACTCAAAAACGCAGTTTGGCTACGCAAATGAACACAGAAATAACCAAACTAAAGTCATAAAATGGATCCAGAAATACGTGGTTTCAATTGCTTACGTTATTCCATTCAGATGCTTTTCATTTTCTGGCAATATATGGAACTTCTAGTTATTTACTGCTTGAAATCTATATGAGCCAAATGGCTTAGAATTATTAAATGTGAACTATGATATATACCAAAAGTATTCAAACCTCTTTCAGAAGACGTAAAAGAAAGACAATGAAATCTGCCTACAGCACTTCTAAATATGCTGTTGTATAGTTCTAAAGAACTGTTTTTGAACAAAATACTCTACTTCTATATTACAACGTACTGTTCATTATTGTTTTATATAAAGTAATCTCTGTTTTGGTAACACAAGACTGCGATGATTGTGTTGTTTAACTTTTGATAATTGATTTTTATATATTTTTTTGAGCTGAATCTGAAAATGACCTTTATTTTAACCATCACGTCAGGATTTTTTACAAATCTTAAATTTCAATGGTAAAAAGTAAAAAAATAGCGAAGATCTGTTACTAAAAGATAGGGGAGATATGCGTGATATTTAACTTTTGATAATTCCTTGTTATATTTTTTTAGCTCTGAATTCGAAAATGATCTTCATTTTTAACTATCATGTGAGGATTTCTTGCAAATCGTACATTTCAAAGTAAAAAAATAGCGAAATTCTGATACTATAAAATAGATGAAATGGTTTTATTTTTTTTTAATTTGATAATTGATTTTTTTGTACTTTTTAGCACTAAATCTGAAAAAAATTTCCTTTTTTAATCGTCACGTTAGAATTTTTCGAAAATCCTAAATTTCAAAGTGAAAAATTGAAAAAAAAATAGCGGAAATCTGATACTATAATATAGATGTACAACTTCTTTTATTCAATTTAATTTTATTTAATTCAATTATTTGGCTCATACTACAGATTCTTACAGCTAAACTGCTCAGGGGTCCAATGAGGGGTGGGGGAGGGGTTCACTTTTAACTTTGAAACTTACGATTTGCGAAATCTCCTGACGTGATGTTAAAAAATGAAGGCGATTTTCGGATTCAACACTACAAAATACATCAGAATCAATTATCAAAAGCCAAACAACATGACACAACCCAATATTTGCAGGCTAGTGAATCAATTATAACATTAACAACAATAAAACTTATGTAGTAATATGTATGTTTTTCCAAATTATACATTGTTCCTTATTTTTTAAACTAGCCATCTAAGCATTGTACTAAGCATTGTAAACTGCTAAGCATTGTATCGTATTACTTTTATTCAAAATTTATTTTACTTGCTCAGTCCTTCGCCAAATCGGAAGTTTCTGATACAGAAATCATGAACCCAGTATTTTTATGTTAGGCAGGCGCAGATAATTAATAGCCAAACATTGTTCAGGTCGTATTTTTTCGTATTTTATTAATTTCCTTTAAAATATAACACTTTCACTCATTTTATTTAAAATACGTAACTGTAATTTAAAAACTGAGATATTTAAAATGTATGACTCTCAATTATTTCTTTAAAACTAAGAAAAGGAAAAAAAAGAAAAGTAATAAATGATACCATAAACCATGACATTTAATTTCAACATCAAATCTTCGTTTTAATTTACCAAGCGAAAAATTGTTTATGACAGTCGCATGAAATGGACTATTATAATACTGATGACATGAAAGCGATGGAACCCTATTTAGCGATTGAATCACCTGTGCCCAGCAAACATAAAAGTAGCAAAATGGCATATAAAAAGTGAAGCAGTCAGCCCGGAACTATTGATGACAGTCACATGACTTAGACTATTATTATATAGATGCTTTGCGATATTTATAAAATAAAGATATGCTTCATTAAAAAGTATCAAGAATTTTATGAACTATTTCTTGAAGATATAATTTCGCTGATAGCAGGTATTAGTTACGCTCTAAAAATCAGAGTAAGTCAATATTACTAATCCATAAATTTTGATAACGAGTGAACTAGTCGAAGCAACCCATGATATGCTTTGATATACTTAACTTTTGTCGCATTAACACCGAGTAATAAATATATTGATTTTAGAATTATGTAAATTTCTTCAATATTAATTCGAATTATTTAATAAAATCTCTAGATTAAATCCAAAATTTCGTTATAAATTACATTTTTCCTACATATAAAGAAACTATTTGAAATTGATTCTTGCAATTTTATTTGAAAGGCAGCTTTAAAAAAAATATTCATTTTTATATTTAAAGGGCATTATAAGTTACTCGATTTTTGGTACTTACTCGATTTCATAATACTTGGTTAAATGGAATGGGGATTTCTTAAATGCATTTGTTCTATTTTATTAACAAATAGAGAAAACCTGAACTTATATTCTGTTATTAAATTTGAAATTTTATTCGACATATTTCTATTAATTTCATTGGTAAGCATATATTATGTAAAAGGGGATGTTAAAAATTTTCTAATTAAAAATATTTATTTCTCATATACATGTCAGAGATATCATTTTCAATATTTCTAGTATTTTAATAAAACATATTAAGCATTAACCAGTTTTAATTAAAGGAAACGCAGCAGCAAATATTTGTAAAAGTAAACATCTAAATTCAGATTATATATCAGAAAATTCTTGAAAACAATTTTCATGTCACTATCTCTGGCAATAGATCGATGACTCAGAAATTATGTGACTAAAGTTTGAACATGTTTGTTGTAAAGAGTTCAGATTCATTCGTGTAAATTCATTTTATTCATTAACGTCAAAATAAATATTCTTGTTAGACATTTTAACTATTTAATCACGTGTAAACATATGACTAGACAAAACATAAATATTATATGTATTTCAGTTGGCATCAGGGATGTAGTGGGGGGTATACGGGGGTATACGCCGTATACCCTCTGGATATTTTTAAGGAACACCGTATACCCTCTGTTTCTCAAGAAAGCTATAGTATATATACACTAGGGTATACCCTCTGCCTTGAGCGTATACCCTCTGCATAGAACGTATGCCCTCTGTTTTTTTTACGACTACACCACTGGTTGGCATACTGGGAGATAATTTGTAAATTTAGAATCTAAATCTCAAGCTGAAATCTAAATTTTGATCTAATATCATTAGAAGTTATGTTAGTTATTACGTTTATCTCACGACAGAACGGGACTACGGCAGTCGGAAATGTTCGAATATCCTCTTCCCTATGAAATTAATTAAGTTATAACAGAATGTTTACGTTGTTATGAAGCTCACTTGACCTTATCAGGTTTTGAAATTCACCTCGCATGAGAAATGTTTAATATGATTATTTATTTGTCCCCCTCCCCCTAAAAAAAAAAAGAGTGATAGAAATTATCGATGAAATTCGGAACTGTAAAAAAAACTGTTTATTTATTTGTTAAAAATTGCTTATTTAAACAACGGAGAAGTCGCATTTAACTCTAGAGGAATAGCTGTAAACAATTTTATCGAACAAGAGAAAATGAAATTACATTTCAACTTTAAATAAATAAATAAATATATATATATTAGAAAAAGAAAAACTTTCGGATTTATCAAAAAACTTAGGATTTTTTTTTGTGTGTGTGTGTGTGTTCTGCCTCTATGTAAACTCAGAACGGAGATATATAATGTAGTGAACAGTGTAACACTGAAAAAAAAACAGAAATACAATATTTTAGACCCCTCTTACCGTATAGTAAGCAACTGCACATCTCAACTGTTCTAGCAAAAACCAACTAAGATCACTTTCATTTTAGAGGTCTGCACGGGCCGGAATTTCCTGGCCAGGGCCCGGCACGTTTGCATTTTTACAGTTCTCGGCCAGGCCAAGCCCAGCCCGTACATAAATCATTGAAAACAGGCCCGGTCCGACTCAATTTCTACAATAACATATCCCTTTTTTTTCGACATACAATTAAGATTATTTTAATGAATACTACATACATATTTATGGGAACATTTTACAGTATATTTTAGGTTACTATGCGTTCGCAAAACAGAAAACGCACAATAGTAAACGTTAACGATTACACAGTGTTTTAGTCATCATCTATTCAGACATTTCAAAATTCCAATAAGGATTCATTAAAAGGTTAATGTAGTTCAGAATAAAAGATTAAAAACACGATAACGTTTGAAGTTGTATAATAAAAAGTAGATTTTAGAAAATCTCTCATTTTTAAGGCTTTTCTGAAATCCAAAGGAGTTACATTTCGACACATTTATGAATTCATTTCTTTTCGGAAACGCGTAAGATTGGCAGGTATTCTTATTCAGAAACTATGTAAATGCCGTTTTCTCATAGATAAAAGCAATATATCTTTCTCTGAAAATACTGCCAGTGTTAGCGTTTTGAATCGAATTTCCGGAAGCGATAGCACAAGAAAGGAGAAAAAATACGGTCACGTGACAAGAATCTCTGTTATCTCTGTAAGTAATTTATCAAATATGGAGAATCCTATTCGTTTCCAAATGCCTTGAATAGTCAGGCCTGTCAATTTTATGCGTTTATAATTAAAAATGAGTCAGAAAATGTGTCTGAAAGTTTTGCATTGTTGAGCAGTAAATATGAGAACCACCTTAAGGTATATTTCCAAAGATATTGTTAACAGAAGTTCATTATCACTATTAATACTTTTACAAAACATAATGCCTGTCCTACACATCCTGAGATCGATTAAGGCCAGTTCCGTCCCGGCACGAGTCTGCTGAAAAAAAAAAAAATAAACCCGGAATCAGACATCTGGTAACTGTACGATGCCGATCTCTACGATGGACATGTTACATATCTGTATTGATGTTGTTAAACTTGCATCGGCTCGTGACTCACATTTATACTTCTCTGGAAAATCATATTAATTGAAAATGGTTCGTATTTTATCTGCTTCGCTTGAATTCTTATATCGGGCCGACAGGTCCGATTAATTTTTTTATCGGCTCGACCCGTCCATGCAGGCCCGTTCGATTTTTTTGCCGGCCCGCCAGTTGGAAAATTTGCCTTCATTCCCCCGGGTACGGGCCTCCGGCTAAGCCCAGGCCCGTGAAGACCTCTACTTCATTTACATAACTTTAAATATAGAACCATATTATGTCATTACAAATTTTATAGCGATTTACTATAAACACACTTCCACACTTCACACGTACGACAGACAGTTTTATTCATAAGACCAAGGTATGCTCGGACTCACCCTATAAAAATATAGTACAGCAAAACACCATAGTTAAGTTAGCAATACATTTTTCTGCAGTGGAAGGGATGGCGTTCGTATGAAAAGTGTTTTGAAGTGAAAAAAAAAAAAGAAACTTTCATATACTTGTAGTAAAAATTTTTGAAAACAACAAAGCAGAGCCTCTGTTTCAAAAAATCTGTTAACATGAAACTTTCGAAATTATTCCAAGGGACAGAGGGCGCCCGCGTTAGAGGGAGCAATGCCGCTCTAACGAAGGGACACTGGTCAGGCTTGTTGTAGCCAACGGAATGAATAAAATGAATTTTGACAATAAAGTTGTTAACATAAAAGGTTTCATTTATCTTTCATGTGTCTGATTTCAACATTGCCATACTAGTATTTTAAGGAGGCGTGAACAAATAGAGCCCGGTATTTAAAATAAATCCGTTATTTGTTAAAAAAGACCAAAAAATGAAAAAAAGAAAAGCAATTGGATACGTTTTGCTGAAAAAGTATTCTAACAAAAAGGGTTCCTTTTAGTAGATGAAAAACAATTTTAATTTCAAATTTTTACCTATAGATGACACTTCTTGTGATGTAGAATCACATATGGTTTCTTAAATTAATATTTTCCTTTAAAGTTCTATTACAGCCCACTTTTAATTATTTATTTATTTTATCTCAGATTTTATTTCAGTTTCCGTTTAATTTTTTCCTTTTTTTTTTTACAAAATCTACAACTTTATCACTAACGGTTTTATCACTATCGCTTTATCATTCAGATAAAATTCAGGTACATGAATAATCTTTGTTAATGTCTATCAATTAAAAGAAAAGAAAGAAAAAAGATAAAGATTGACTTATTTTTCGGTTTGTATTTCATTCTCATTCCGCTAGCGTTTCTTGGAAATGAGTCTTTTGTTTTCTTGGTTTTTGAGCATACTTTTGTCGTTAGATTATAAACTTTTTAAATTAATAAGAACTGCTATGTCTAGGCAAACATTCGTTCTTACTTTCCCAAAAATGTCCTTGGCGTTCGAGTTCGCGATAGCTTATTTTTCAGGATTTCTATTCTTGTAGCCCTGCCAAAAAAATTCAAATTATCTTAATTGCTTAAAAGTGTAACTGATAATTTCAGTTCATATCACAATACTTATTTCATATAGTATCATTTCGCCAGTTTGCTGATGACAATATGGGAATTATAAAATCACTATGCATTCTTATTTTAAGTTATCACAATAGTTCACTTCACGATTTATGCAATGTAAACTGAAGTTTATTAAAAATGCTTCCAGATACCATCCCTTATTCTTCGTATGTTTTAAAATTTATAAATGAGCTTGACCTGGACTATCGATAGCAAAATATCTTTCTTAAGACGTCGTTGACGCTATACTTCTAACAGCGGTGAAAGTTCACCAGAGAAAATATTCAAATCAGAACTCCATAAAATACACAAGGCATAATAAATGGCTTATGCCAGAGATATATTGACACTGGCAATATACTTTCCAAGCATACACAATATTCTGTCTTTTTTAGCATCATTAAAGAAAGCTATTAGTCTTGCAATTTCTGCATTCACCTAAATATACTGAATGCTTCGTTTAAAATATTATTGTCCTGCAAATTGCTTGTTTTCTGATACCGAAAAAAGTCAGCATTTGCTACCAAAACATTTTGTCTAAGTTTCTCCTGATTAAATAAATTTTGATAATTCAAATAAATGTTTTTTCAATAGAATTATCTGTTTTTAACTCTTGAAGCGTTCTTTATTAGCAATTATTCGAATTATTTTTTTTATCGTACTAAACAAATACGCCTAAGTTAGAATAAGTTTCACACAAGCAGCATTTCTGTGTAGTGATATTCCTTCCACTTTTACAGTTTTTTTAGATGGTAACTTATTTTTGAAACGGCTGGTAGAATTATCAAATTATCACTATTAACTGGTAGATGGTTGGTTGTATTTATGACGGCCAATTATCTGCACGAGGGATATAGGCCCAGGTGGAGTGCCCTTCGTGGGGGTCTTTCTAAGGGAACCTAACCCGTATTAACGCTTGGAAATCCAAGGTTCGAAGAAAACCACGAAAACTCCGAACGATTAAGCCGACGGGCGCGATTGGGATCGAACCCAGCACCTCCCGTCTACCAGATTCGAGAGCAGAACCTCTCAGCCACTGGTGGGGCTATTAACTGGTAGAATAATAAAGAATTATTTCCGAGTATACTTTTCGGTCTAGCTTCAGCAAAAGAAAAAAAAAAAATCTGTATAATGATATTCATGAGCTATAGTAAGGTAAAGATCAGTCACAAATCTAAAAATGTAAAAAAAAGATTTAATCTAAGATTTTAAGATGATTTTTTTTAAATATCATATCTGTGCTCAATGACTTTCGATGACACCGGGATGACTTTGCACTCTTTCGATTTTGCTTCCAGTTTATTTCCGAAAACACATTCAATTTCAGAACCATCCAAATATTTTGGCCTGTCTAATTTCATTGCTAAGTGCTTACTTAAGTCTGTTGATGATATACCAAAGTTAAATCAATGTAGACGTTCTTTACAAATTTTGTATTTATTTTTAAATGATTTTTAATGGAATATCTCAGATCGATCATTGCTATGATGTGACTTTATACTTTTCCAATTTTATTTCCAATTTATTTCTGAAGACACTTTCAGTTTCAAAATTCAATTTCAACTATTAATTTCCGAATTTGAGAGTGTGCTCAGAGGTGAACAGCAAATGAGAGTGAGAAGATTGTAAAATACGTCTCTGTTGGTTTAAAATTAGCTTGTAAATAGTATGCATGATTAGCGTAAGTTTTAGGTAGATTTCGTATGAAATACTACCTATTACATTCTCCCCATGCTGGAATTTCTGAAAAGTTTTTGCAGATCTACACCGATCATGACCCCTAGAACCCAAAACCACCCTCAGTAAAAAAGTTTATCTATCTATCTATGTCTATATATATATATATATATCACTTTATTCTGGAGGCGATAACTTCCACAATTCTATACAAATCTTTTCCAAACTGTTACATAAAATCAAGAGGCATAAAATCTCGGCCAAGTTCCTTAATGGGCAAAATTGGAACAAGGGGATAGAAATAGGGAGGGGTTTTGTGAAAACCGAAAAACACCAATAACTTATTAATTTTTGTACATATCAAATAAGTTTAAAGTTTTTATTACTCCTAAAAATAGGGCCAAACATTTATGCATCATAGATTTTTGATAAAATTAAAAATGGGCTCAAGGGGCGCAAAAATAGGGTTCTTTGAAGAAAAAAATTCCTAACTTCGTCAATTCTCAGGATATCAAATCCAATTAATTTTATTAAAAATCTCCTTAATATTATCTACAAGTTTTATATTCACAAGTTTTTGATAGGACCAATTCTTCCAGCAAAGAAAATTAAAAACGAAAACAAAAAGGGGCAGAAGAAGAAAAAAATCCATAATTCCGTCAATTCACAAGATATAAAATCCCCATGAATTTATAATATATCTTCTTAATATTGTCTACAACATTTATACAGACAAGTTTTTGATAGGACCAATTCTTACAGCAAAAACAACGCATCCAATTGGTAGATTCTCTTATTTAGAAACTATATAATATACCGTAATGATAGATTTTTTGATAGAGGCAGAATATCTTTCAAAAAATGATGTCAAATTAGGCATTTTGAACAGAATTTCCCGAAGCGATTGTGTCAGAGACGAAAAATATTGTCCTACTGAGAAAATAATTGTTTATAAATCAAGTTCTAATTAATTGAACAAAAAATAAAAACACATGTCCCTTATAAATCTCTTCAAAAATCACGTCAGCGTTTCATATTTTTCCTATTAAGAATGAATCTGAAAATGTAACAGAAAATTTCGAGTCGTTGGCATGGAAAAGCATTTTTTTTTAAATACCGTCTTAACTTGATTCTGATAAAACCAGTTATAATACAAAAATGAAATAAAAACTCGTCAAAAGCTGCCAGATAAAATTGTTAAAGTGGGTTTATCTCTAATTATGATTTAGTCTTTTTTGGTGAAATTAGTATACTTAACTTCGAAATCTACCCCCGCCTGTAAACCGGGCCGGCAAGTATTTTTTTTAATAGAAATTTTTGAATTGATTTTTTTAATTGATTTTAAAACACTTAGTTTGAAAAAGTAATTCGCTTGAGATACAAATACCCTTTATTCAAACTAACAATATAGTAATTTCCGGTAAACGTGCATAAACTAAATTTTAATGTTATGCGCACAACTTTATATTGGTTATTCTGTAATTTTCATTTGTAAAGAAAAATTTAATTATGAAAAGCTTTATTAACTTGTAAAAAATGTACTTAAATGGTTGCGTTATAATTTATCACACATTATTATTTACAGTTGAATAAAGAGTTAATTTAAACTGCCTTTCTCTGACTAATGTGATATAAAGCAATGGAAAAGAAAAAAAAAACATTAAGTACAAATACTACTTTTTTATTAATTTTTAAATGAAATACAGAAACCCCCACATAAAAATGATATAAAAAAGCATTTGTAATCATTTATTTCTTCTTTTTAATTCCGATCTTTCATATTTTAATTTATATAGAAATAAGCTGGAACATTTTAAACTTTCATTTTGACATTTCCTCTGATATTTTTACGAATTAATGTAACTTTAAACGGTGTTGAATGTGATTGATTATGACAAATATATACGTAGCTTATATTTCATTCTGTCCAAAATAAAAAGTTTGAATAATTTTGTTATTTATCTATCAGACAGAATATTTTTTTTTAATAATAGGCTTTGCCATCTATTTTCTTAGATAAAAAGATTAAAAAAAAATATGTATAAGTTTTGTATTCAGAATCTGTGAAAAATGAATAGTTTAATAAGGTTGTTTTTGATTTGTTATAAATTTACTTTTATGAGTCAACTACAAATCACAAAGCCGTAAAAAAGTGATAGGTGTTTCGAAACAAATATTTTAAATAGAGGTCGACAGAAAAACTCGGTTTCGTTTTCGTGCTAAAATCAGAGTTTCACCGAAATTCATTTTCGACGAAAATGCTGCCAAAAAATCGGCCAGACAAAAAGTCGACTGAAACTATATGTATTCCAAAAATCTGAAGTCTTCTTTCTCAATGATTTGAGCCGTATCGGCTCAAATAAAACACTCTTCGCATACTGCTATGAACTTCACTGTTTATAATTATCAGTCATGACTCACTCAAGACATGAGTGCAAATTATAAAGCAAGCAATGTCTGTACCACTAAACTCTTAAAACGCCTTTCACGCGCTAATTAAAAGCTGCAGTCTTAACAGAGCAATAGAAAATTATTTGTTTGAAACCGCAGAAGTGTTTAGAATACTCTGTGAAAAAGTTCTAGTATAATAGATGATCATTTACGAAAATCATTATAATAGATAAATAGAGAATATAAAAAATAAAACATTTTTCAAATAAGATGAAATTCGTATAATCAGAAAATCATTCTGTTTCGTAGAAATATTAATTGCATTTCATTTTATATGAAAATAAAAAGATTTCGTCAGAGGCACAAAAGGTCAACTCGGACCACGCGTATAATTACGCGTATAATTAATTAATAATTCTGTATAAATTACTTACTTTTTTTTTTTTACATTTTCGTTTTTGTTGTCGGCCGAAAATAGGAAGATTACCGAAATTCGGTTATGGCTTCGGTTTCGGTCTTAAAAATCCGTTTCGTTAAATCCTTAGTTTTAAGTCAGGTGTTGTGTAATCTGGGAAAATATAATGTAACCACGAATGAAAAAATACTATAACAACAAACGAAGAAAATTAACAATAACCTCTTTCGAATTACTAATGATTCGGGAGAGCAATGTCTTTATAAACCTCTGGAACCAATATGTTTTCGAGATTTAAAAAGCATTTATAAAAACAAAGTTTATTTTGCAGCCACCGATTTTCGGAAACGTTTTCAAGTAGTTTTTATGTCTTAATCAGTTTTCTCTTATTCTTAATAAAGATTTCCGAATACTATCAATTCTTGAGTTTCAATTTTCATGTTCAACAGGTCCAACAAACATATTTTTCAGACAAACATGAAAAATTAGCTGCATTGATATAATATTAAGGGGCACAGGAAATTTAAACTTTGAAAAAAATCAGTTTTCGGTTTTTGCTTTATTCCGAATGTTTTAAAATTTCTCCACAATATGCAAAAAACCGCATTCAAAAATCTGCATTATTTTTTGAGTTATACTTATTTTTAGATGATGAGTATAATAGAAGGTCCGTAGATATTGAAACTTAGAAAAGCGTTTCCTCAGATTAGTCAATTTGGAGATTTCGCGCTGTGTTACTTCTAAACTATGTAAGCTACAGCTTCGAAAAAATAACCAAATATGCGTTTCTTTATAGTCTACAGGGTAAAACCAAAAAAATTCTGATATTTTGACTATTTATTTTTTTGCGCTTAAAAAACTTTTTTTGAGATTTTTGAACTTTTTTTTTTCATTTTGTGCTAAAATTAAATTTTTGCGTATATTTTGGTTTTAAGTTATAAGTAGGTATGTTATGATTCTATTTTGTTCTAAAATTGTTTTCTATATGCATAATTAATAGTTTTATCATGCGCGCAGCACTTAATCACGCATTAGTGAGATGAATTTTTAAATTTAAAATTTAAATATTATTTTTACACATACAACATTTATTTTTCTGGATAATGTACTTAAGGATATATATACTTTAGGCAGGAAAGGGATAAAAAGATCTTAATTGCATATTGTTTATGCTTTGGTACTTTGAAGAAGGCGATGTTTTTTATTGTTTCGACAAACTCAAAGATCCTGTGCCCCCTTAAAATTACGATTACAGTGGACTACACTGTTAAAAATTTTGCAGCATTCTGGCAGGTCATTCGACCGTTTTTTGAAAAACGGTTTCATAACCCTAATTTAACTATATTCTTACCATAAAATGGCCAATAATATGGCCAGAATAGTGTTAAATTACGGTTGTATAACCGTTTTCGGAAAAAACGGTCAAATGACCTGCCAGAATGCTGCAAATTTTTAACAGTGTACTTCCAATCCGCATATCTTGGGACCATACTGTAAAATATGGCAGATGTTTCTTAATCTACATATACAGGGTCTCCCAAAAATGACTGATGGATTTTAAAATTCAATAACTTGCAAACCTTGACAGATATTAAAAAAAATAATTGCAGGAGTGTTATGAAAAATAGGGTAATTCCGGGATTTATGCCGCACTTTTCTTTGAACTTGTGTATAAAGTGCAATGGTGGACATAAAATAAAAAAAATCATACTGTGCTATTTAAAGTTAAATATGCAACGCGTGTACTGCGACAAAAAAATTTCAAAACAAATTATTAATATTTTTTAACAATTTTTTTCTAAAACATTACACTGCGGCGCGTCACACGTACATTCAGGCTGAGACGCCGCACTTGTGCGGTTGTTATGCCGCGCTTATAATAAGAACAGAATGAAATTATAAATAAAAATATTTAAAAAAAAATTCATATCTGGACTATAATTAACGATGTAATAACAAAATGAAACTAAATGAGTACAATGAAACGTATTAGTAGATCCAAATCAATAATTGTTGCCTACTTTCACTATTAAAATTATCGACTTACTTTTTTTACATTAAATTTTAATTATTATTTCAGCAACAATGTAACATCAATGTATTAGAAAGGGAAAAGAAAAAAAGTAAAATTGTAATAAATATATTACAAATCATCAGACATACAAGTAAAATTACATAAATACATTTAATACAATTAAAAAGCAAACGTTTCAAGCTAAATTTTAGCCCCTCATCAGTGCATCAAAACATTCAAATGACAGAAAACTATATATCATGTTTACAATTAAAAATTATTAGCAGTTAAAATTAAATAAAGTATAAAATTTTTTTAAAACAATGCTGAGTATTCAGGAGGAAGTGCACGATTCATTTATCGTCGACGTTTGCTACGAGTGAACACACCTTCCAGAAAAATTCTACTTTTAATATTATTGCAACCGGATCTGATAACTTTCATATTCGTGAAATCTGGGATATGGTCGGTATCCAAAGAATGCTGTACAATTTTAGACTGTAGGTTTCCAGATTTGTAAGTACTGGCAAGGCGATGCTGCAAAATAATGCTCGGCAAGGCGAATGGTGCAAGTGCGACCAGTTTCGCCAATATATACTGAGTCGCAATTTTTACATGGTATACTGTAAATTGAACCGGTTCTTAGTAAGGGGGGAATTTTAGGTTTAGATTTACAAAGTAAGATTTTCAAAACATTTTGAGGCTTGAATGATGTACTGATGTTATGAGACTTCAAAAGGCTAGAGATTTTTTCAGAAAGATATTTGTCGTAGGGTAGAGATATGTAAATAGCGGGAGCCTTACAATTGCAAGTGCGACCAGTTTCGCCAATATATACTGAGTCGCAATTTTTACATGGTATACTGTAAATTGAACCGGTTCTTAGTAAGGGGGGAATTTTAGGTTTAGATTTACAAAGTAAGATTTTCAAAACATTTTGAGGCTTGAATGATGTACTGATGTTATGAGACTTCAAAAGGCTAGAGATTTTTTCAGAAAGATATTTGTCGTAGGGTAGAGATATGTAAATAGCGGGAGCCTTACAATTTACAGAGGATGACACGTGATGCTCAGAAAAAATTTCTGAGCATCACGTGTCATCCTCTGTAAATTGTAAGGCTCCCGCTATTTACATATCTCTACCCTACGACAAATATCTTTCTGAAAAAATCTCTAGCCTTTTGAAGTCTCATAACATCAGTACATCATTCAAGCCTCAAAATGTTTTGAAAATCTTACTTTGTAAATCTAAACCTAAAATTCCCCCCTTACTAAGAACCGGTTCAATTTACAGTATACCATGTAAAAATTGCGACTCAGTATATATTGGCGAAACTGGTCGCACTCTCGCCATTCGCCTTGCCGAGCATAAACGTACTTACAAATCTGGAAACCTACAGTCTAAAATTGTACAGCATTCTTTGGATACCGACCATATCCCAGATTTCACGAATATGAACGTTATCAGATCCGGTTGCAATAATATTAAAAGTAGAGTTTTTCTGGAAGGTGTGTTCACTCGTAAGCAAACGTCGCCGATAAATGAATCATGTGCACTTCCTCCTGAATACTCAGCATTGTTTTAAAAAAAATTTATACTTTATTTAATTTTAACTGCTTATAATGTTTAACTGTAAACATGATATATAGTTTTCTGTCATTTGAATGTTTTGTTGCACTGATGAGGGGCTAAAATTTAGCTTGAAACGTTTGCTTTTTAATTGTATTAAATGTATTTATATAATTTTACTTGTATGTCTGATGATTTGTAATATATTTATTATTTTTAACTCGTATATCAGACGTTAAATAATGATTATTTATTTTAATTTTAAGTAAAATTGTGTTTACATAATTTATTTGTTAACCCTTTCGGGACCGGTGGCTTTTACAAAAAATTTATTCGGTTGGTACCACTTTTTTAAAAGAAGTTACCTTTACTTAAATAATCATGAAAATGATCTGATTAAACAAAGCAAATATTACTTTTCTTTTTTAGTGGTGCAAGAAACAAATTTTGTAAGCTCTTTATGAAGGTTCTTATATGCACCTATGGTCCCGAATGGGCTACGAGACCTGTTTTTTTTTTCTTTTTTTTGTTTTTTTTTTTACTACAATCTACAGAAAAAGTGTCGAAAAAGTACAGTCTTTATGTAACTACATTTAAACACATGATACAACGAAGCTAATTACACGTCCTCTTCTTGGAGTAGTTTGCAAAGAACGTCTGCGTTACGCGTAATCTAATTTTTCATTATTATCATCGTGACTTGCATTTTTTTTGCCCTTTTTACTTTTTATTTTCTCCTTTTTCTCCTTTGGTTTTAGTAAACTTGATAACATGCCTAACATGGTTAGTCTGTGCAAAAAGAAAAGGAAAAGTTAATAACACTTAATCATCCCGTACAAAAAAAAACTGCGGCATGTATACCGGAATAGCAGTGCGGCATGTATCCCATTTTGCATGGTGCAGCGGTCGGCCATCACAGTTACCTGCCATTGCTAAGGGGAATGTCGTAACCATACACGCAGTACTCTATACAAAGGCTACACTTAGTTTTGACTTCAAAATCATGCATGCATTTAGTAATTAGTGTATGAAAAGCATTTAAACATAACGTCTTTAAAAGTTTGGACAGTGAAATCATGCACTTACGTCAAATTAAGGATTGTACTTCTACAAGTAAACATCGAAATGGGATTCACGCTATATACTGGTTAAAGTAATCTCATTGCGCACCTATACTGTAAGTTTGGCGACTATCTATTGATAATTACAAGAAATACAAGGGGTGCGGCATCTATACCGTATGCGGCGACTCTCCCGGAGTTACCCTATCAAGAGTTTTTATGCTGTGATTCTCAGGTATAGTTACAAATAGCATCGATAAATGGCGCTGCAAGCAATAACCACTAAATACAGGCTTAATTTTTTGGCCTCTCTCTTCTTCCATGCGTAAAAAGGAGATTGCATTGAATGGATCCCGAAGTACCAAAAATCAGACAATACCAAATAACAGAAATTATACAATGCTATTAAAAATGCTATAAGAAAATGAAATGATAAAATGTACTTTTATTCTTTAAAATATTTTTCAAATAATTCAAGAAACAGCTGCAATTATAAGAGGCATAATTGTGAGTGCAGAAGCCACAAACAATGGCGGCCATATCTCGTATAGTTATCGTCACATTTCCGTTACACATTTCCGTTGCACTTGCGTTACCTGTCTGTCCCTCTCAGTATTTTCTCATCTTATTTGAGATGTGGTCAATAATGCCAACAGATGTCGCTTTCGGTCTTTCGCTATTACATCTGAAATTACGGTAAATTACCATAAGTGCTGTTTTTGAATACTAGGTGAAATATTTACAGTATTTCTTGCTGTTTTTGTTCTCCTTTTTTTACAGCGTGTGCATCGAGCACTGAATCAAATTTCATAAGTCAAAATTTAATTCTATAAATATCTTCAGGTGCCACAAGGAAAACAACACAAGGAAAAAAAGTCAACATTTGACACCAAATGAAAAATTTAATACACAAACTTTTAAAGCTCTACGACTAACAATAAATAGTAAAAAAAGAAATAAATATTTACCTTTTACATGCCACATTAATAGAACTCAAGCAATGTCGTAGAGGCAAAATAACACAATAACGAGGAAGTTTTAATTAAACAAAAGAGCCTGGTTATTATTACATTTGTTGATAAGATATCAACACATTTATTAGTTTCTCAAGATGCAAATAGATAAAATTTAGACTGTATCAAAGACTGAACTTCCGGTAACGATTTTTTTTCTTGAATTAGTGAAATAAAAAAAGAGGTGCACACTCCAGTGTGCACCTCTATGATAGACACATAGGAAGAGACAGGTTAATTATATGTAAGGTGCACATTGCATAAACGTTCTCAGTCCATAAAAAGTGTCAAGTGCAAGACTTATTAAAACTTTTTGCAACCATTTAAAGTAAAAAGAAAGTAATAATGTCCAAAAAACTGTGTGTTTCAAATTCAGTGATATTTAATATTTTGTTCACAGCATACATCATTAAATATATATATCATCATCATCATCATCATCATCATCATCAACCGTATTCAATCCACTGCTGGATGTAGGTCTCCCCCAGATTTTTCCAATGTTTTCTGTCTAGTGCTTTAGTCATCCAATTTACACCGGCTACTTTTCTGATTTCATCACTCCATCTTACTTGAGGTCGTCTTCTTGGCCGTTTTACATCTCTGGGATACCACTGTAGGGTGTTTGTGCTCCATCTATTGTCTTGTCTTCTTGCAATGTGCCCAGCCCATTTCCATTTTAGCCGTTTAATTCTTTCAATGATGTCAAAACCTTTCGTCTGACTTCTTATCCAGGCTATTCTTTTTCTGTCTCTTTTAGTTATACCTAGCATACATCTTTCCATACTTCTCTGCATTGTTTCTAATCTTTGTACCATCCGCTTTGTTAGTGTCCATGTTTCTGCTCCATAAGTTAGCACAGGCAAAACACATTGGTTAAATACCTTTCTTTTCAAACAAAGGGGCACACTGCTCTTCAGAATAATATTGTTCTTCCCCAAAGCACCCCATCCATTTCTTATTCTTATATTGATTCCATTCATGATACTATTATCCGATGATATTTTCTGCCCAAGGTACACATAACTTTGTACTTATTTAATTTCAGTGTTGTTGTAGACAATTTTCTTTTTTGATGCAAATGAATTGAACCACCTTAGTCTTTTCCAAGTTTATTTTTAATCCCACATTAATGCTAGCTTCTGCCAACTCTTTTAGCATATTTTCCAATTCTTCAGGACTGTTACTGAAAATTAAAACGTCGTCAGCGAATCGGAGATGACTTAAATATTCCCCATTTATTCTAATCCCTTTGTTTTCCCAATCCAGCTTCTTGAAAATATTTTCTAAAACAGCCGTAAAAAGCTTAGGCGAAATGGTGTCTCCTTGTCTTACCCCTCTTCCAAGCTTGATCTTTGCTTTTCCTTTGTCCAAGCGAATGGTTGCTGTTGCTTTCTTCTAAATCTTCTTTATAATATTGATGTAAGGTTTGTCTATACCAATGTCCTCCAGAGATTCTACTACTGCTGATGTGTAGACCGAACCAAATGCTTTTTCATAATCAATAAAGGCAAGGCAAAGAGGTAAATTATATTCCTTATGTTTTTCAATGAGTTCCCTTACCGTTTGGATATGATCCATTGTGCTGAATCCACTTCGGAATCCTGCTTGTTCTCTAGGTTGAGCTGAGTCCAGAGCTGATTCAAGTCTTGTCGTTAAAACTTTGGTGAACATTTTATAAATCACTGATAGTAAGCTGATTGGACGGTAGTTTTTAATGTTTTCCTTCTCTCCTTTCTTGTAAAGTAGCACCATCACTGCATTATTCCAATCTTCTGGTACATCTGACTTCTTGAGACATTTGGAAAACAGTAAGGATAGCATTTTTGCAAATTCTTCTCCTACTTCTTTGATAACGTCGATTGTAATTCCATCTTCATTTCTTTTTTCATAAATTTAATGGCTTGTAAAACTTCGTCTGTCATCACTGGGATTACGGCTTCGGTTTCTGTTAAGTTTTCCCGTGAATCATATAGGTTGATTTCCCTTTGATCTTCACATTTATATAAATCGTTATAGAATTTTTCGACAATGTGTACTATTTCTTTATTCATTTTGGTGATTGTTCTATCTGCCCTCTTTAGTGCAAAAATACCTTTTCTTCTAACACAAAGTTTGCGCCTAGCTGATTTTAAACTTTTGTTATCATCTAGAATTTTCTTGACAAGATCAGAGTTAAATTTTCTGATATCTTTTGTAACACATTTTCTTACCGTTTTACATAATTCAGCATATTCAACTCTTGATTTAGGATCATTTTTCTTCATTTTAAATTCTCTGCGTTTCTTCATCAATCTTCTTGGTTCTTCTGTTATTTTCTTTGTCTGTTTTACTTGTGCATCGCCGGCTATCTTCTTTGCAATATCTTGTAGAGTATTGGTTAATTTCTTGTTCACTACTGTAACATCTTGCTCTTCTTCTAAAGTTGATTGAAATATATATATACATATTCCTAGACTTTTTCGTTACACGAACGTCAGTACTTACTGTTCTTTCCTATAAATATGAAATGTATATTTTTGTAATATAATCTGTATTTATTTCGTAAATGCGGACAAAATGTGTTAAAATAACGGAAAGTTTGCAAGAAACACAGATTATCTCCGTAAAGTAGACAGTTTATACCGGCCTACTGCGGACCTTTTTCCTGTAAAATAACAATTTTTGTACAGGGATATTCAAAGTAAGAAGTATTTTTCTCGTGCAATTAAAGGAAACAGTTCGCGTAAGTGTGTCTATTAGAGCATAACTGACGACCTCTGTTTTAAGATATCGCCATCATATATTGTCATATAACAATTTTTAAATATTATAAACTTATCCTCTAAATGACATAACGAAATCTCATTATTTGATTACTTTAATTAACATTTTAAATAATGTTATTAAGTTTATGTAGCATCTTCTTACAAATTACAGGCATTCGTATTTAAACATCGTCGTCCTTTGTACGCCAAGTAATTGAAATTTAGTTTTATTTTCCCTGGGGAATCTCTGCTCATTATATTATATCTAGAATTGAAATAATGAAAAAAAAAGAGGTATGAAAAATGGAAAATATTTTCATACGCGCCGCACTAACTAAATTAACGATTCGTGAAAAAAGAAGTCAGGGCGTTACTTCTTTCCCATAGAGGCAATAAATTCATTTTTTATAAGAATTCTAACATCTTAGTGAAATAGGCCTTTGTTAATATTTAATTATCAAGTTATATTTCACTTTTTAAAATTAATTTAAAAAAAAGAAAATAACTTGAAACAGTAACACTCTTTTATTTCTTAAATTTGCTGAAAAATAACGCATGTAGTCGATGAATTGTTTATTATCTAAATAAGCGCAAAGAAAACTAAATTTACTTTTCGTTTCGGAATTTAGAAAAAAAAGAATATGTTTGAAGTTTACATATCTCTAAAAAAAGAAATTAACTCTAAATTACATTTAAATCCTTATAGAAAAATTAACTAGTGTTTCAAAATTGCTCAAAAATTCCATACTGAAATTTTACTGAATTTCTTTTGTTGTTGTTATATGAAATTTTTTCAAACATTTTCTCGCAAGGGAGCTTGTCATATATAAATACTTAATTAAAATAATACTTAGGCCAGAAAAAATATTTTTTTCCTATTCTATAGGAAATGCTAGTCATTAGAATCCTATAGTATTTCATACAAATATAGTTTTAACTTTACAAATAAAGTTAGTACTGTTATATAAAAATATTAATTGTTCATTTATGGATCATGCAAAAATGCGGTGTGCAAACTAATGCCCTGTACCTCTCCTCCAACATTAACCTGAGGACAACGTCATAATAATAATTTTGCGGAAGTATACTAGTAAAGTGACCATCTGCTACGCGATGAAACTATTTACAGCGTCTTTTAGCGGAAATTGTAAGTAAACTTACCCATTTCGAAAGTGCTACCAGTCCTGGAAAAAAGTCACAAAGTTGTAGATCGTCCCATATTTAGCATGAAATGATGTTTTAAAAGAAAAAATACTTTATCGAATATATCAGTTGGTTGACATGCTCACCCAATCACAATAAACAAAAAATATGTTACGGAAAAAATGCGTTTCGATATATGGTTTACCAAAAATACTAAAGAAGAGTATGCGGCGCATGCATGGTATTGTGAAAGTCGGTACTATTTGGAAACACTCATTTAATGTCTTCAAGAAGATACTAGCTAATTCTAATTTTGAAATGAACATTAAGATTACTGTTGTTATCGAAAGAAATTATGTCTTGGGACACATAAAAAACTCGACTTCTTATACTTCACGTGACCATACGATTTGGACGCATTTGAACTTTGTTCTTAAGACTGCTTTGAAGGATTTTCCTGTATACATGCCAAATTTCTACTATTATGAGATAAAACGTGCAGCCGTTTGCACTAACACATTTTAGTCTCAACCTATTAACAAGGAAGCTGGAGATCTAGAATTATCCCAGCAAAGTGATCGGAGGATAGTGATCGTCTCAAAAGTTCAACACTTATGTGATAACCAAATTGTCAGTAATACCTCCCGATTTGCTGTCCAGGGAAACAACAACGGGTGTGCAATAGCTGTGGTAAAGAGTTTGGCTGTTAAAATCTGAAATCAGTAGTAGAAAATTTAAATTTTTCATGACCACCATCCTTAGTGCTAACTTTTTGAGACTTATTTAATAAAGCTTAATTTGAAAAAGGAGTTAAAGCTGAAATTGAATCTTGCACGCGTTTTAACTTTACGTGTATGAAACTTATGATCTATGAAGCAGGAACAAATAAAACTTAAACTGACATCAACGCAAGTTTTAATAATAAGTCTATGGCACGTATTATTTATAATTATTCTTCAAAGTACGATTTGTTTCATATATGATTTAAGCGAACCATTCCGGCCATGACAACTAACACTGTGCTGAATTAGGTGGTAGTCGGTCGAACATTTTAGGAAGTGTAGCGTCACAAAATTACCATTGGATTGGACATGAGTAGATTCGCTCTCTCATTTAAACTAGAATATCTCGATTATATAATGCCATATCATGACTTATACAGGGTGCTCACTCTCAACAGTGTCCAATGGCTAATTTCTAAACCTTTAGTCACAGTCATATAGTTCCAAGAAAAAAATATTTTAAGGGGTCTCAGGACTCTTAAAGCCTCAAAACTTCCGAAATTTTCATTTTTTTAGATGTTAAACTCCTATCTTTTCGGAACATTTTTATATAATTGTTTCTTTGAAATTCCCATTATAACACAAACTATGGCTTATAGACTTATACCAGCTTGATAGCTGGTATAAGTCTTGATTTCCGAAACTTTGAACTAATTTTTCTCCAAATGACGTTTTTGGGCATAACGCGCACGATATCTCAAAAACTTCGGACTATTTTTAAAATTTTCAAAACATATATTTCACGTTAATCTGTATAAATTGAACGTAAAATTTCCGTTTTATTGTTCAAAAAATATTTGTTTTAGGTGACTAAATTGTTGAAATTTTCAAATTTTTGAATTAGCTAAGTACAACTTTGTATTAGAAATACAAAAAAATGCTTTAATTATAAATTTACTTAGGTTCAGGGTAAGTATTATAATCTGAAATATAAGTAGGCACTAAAATTTTCACTCTAGTTGCCAAATTCTTTTTGTAATCCTGCGCGTAACCTGGTATACCAATTTTCTGCTCGTAAAATGACTGACAGTTTGGAGCCCCCTATAAATGCTAATTCTGCATCTTGTAATTTTTTTAAATACTTGAAATGAAAGAACATTGTTATATCTCTCATCGCTATAAAAATTGCGTTTTAAAATAATATCCATTTTAAAATATTAAATGTTGAAAATGGTCTTTTTTTCTTTTTTTCCAATTTTAAGAGTCCTGAGACCCTTTAAATGCGGTAAAAAATTTATTTTAAAAGTCATTTTGATCAATAAATGCATTTCTTAAAGCGTTATGAAATATAAATTTTTATACGGTCCCCCTGTCCTGTAAGAGATATTTAGTAAAAATGTCTTATGAAACTAAACAATAAGACAAAAAAAAGTATCATTCACCTAGCATTAAAATTGACCAAGTTATGAAACTTTGAATTACATGACTTACACCAATTTTCCGCATCTGAACACATATGAGTTGTACCATGCTTTGAGCAATCGCACACAAAGTGCTTAAAGTATTACAAATTTTTATTTCGCGTGTTCATTTCTATATTGAAGGGAGTCACATAGAGCAAGTTTAAAGATAACTTTTATTTTTGTTAATTAAGTTTTAGATTGGATAACGTAATAGCAATTTAAAATATGTATAATTTCTAAAGAACAGCGAGTGTTGCTATTCATCATTCCATTAAAACAAATCATTTATTTTTTAGTACAAGTTGTATATTTTTCTTTAATGTGTCAGAATGAAAATAGTTTTTAAATTTATATTGTAATGTTAATTTTACTCTCATATATTATTATTTTTTATATCTGAAGACCATTTATATTTCAGTAAATTTGTGAATGACACTTATTTCGTAGCAAAAATTATCTTTCATCGTTAAACAGTTATTACTCAGTCAGTTTTAATCGTAGAAGAATGGTAATTTATTTGTCTTACTTCTGAGTGTAATAGGATATTTTACTACATATAACTTATAGGACCGGTAGATCATATAAAAATTTAAATTTCGTATATTTTAAGAACAACTTTTATTAACCCAAATCGCTTTTAAAATACTTATCAACCTCATTAAAAACATTTTTGTAATTGAGACTATATGTCTATGCCTAACGATTTATCAATTAGTCATTGGACACCGTTGAGAGCGGACACCCTGTATAAAGCAAAGACAAAAAAAGAGCGAAAACTAAAAACACCATGCTCTGTTTTTGTAATTAGCACTGTCAACAAAATTATTATTTTATATAACTGTTTGTTTCACAGTGTAAATATTTTAACACCCGCGTGTAATGTACATTTAGTAATTAAATTTAACTTTTATTTTCTCCAGTGTATCTGTAACTCATTAAATTTTATCTAGAGCCAAAAAAATGAAGTGCAAAAATAATTAACAGAATAGAAAAATAATATTTTCCTATAGTATGCAGGAACTAAATTAACGTTTCGTGAAAAAAAAATACAGTGTTGTTTTATCTCCATAGAGACAATAAACTTATTTAATGAACTATATTTTTAAAAAAGATAATTTTATAAAAATGCATGTCTTTATTAATATTTAAATATGAAACCGAATATTTCATTTTTAAAAATTCATTGTGAAAAAGAAAAGTAACCAGATTTTTCCCACAAAACTTATATCAAAATGATGCATAAATATGTAACAGTTCGGGTTAATAACCACAAACAAAGCTTAATTTAATTTCCATTTCCTAATTTAAGCTATGTGTAATAATTGTGTAGTGCGAAAAATAATAATTGTGCATTACGATAAAAAACATATAATTTGTGAAAAATCTGCAAATAGCAATTTCATTTGCAATTTTAGTTAGTTAAATTTTTTATTATTATTTCTAATTACTTGATATTTTAGATTTACTTTATAATATTTAAATTTTGTAACTATTTGGGCAAATAACAAGAAAAATTCTTACGATTTTGCAGGGATATCTGTTATCTTGAACTATGACGATATTCGTTCAAACGTAATGATAAAGATGCAAATTTTATTGATTTTAAATTATTGTTTGGTATACTAGCCACTCTCGAACCAATGTGTGGACAATATTGAGCATTTGTTTTAATAATTTATCAACATCAAAGTGACAAAATACACTAGAACCTCGATTACCCGAAGTAATTGGGACCGACCACCTTTTGGAAAATCGAAATTTTCGAATAATCGTGAATGCTTCAATTTTAAAATTAAGGCCAAATATGTGCGCTATTTCTTATTATGGTAACAAGTGCTTAATAAAAATAAATCAGTAGCAAAATAGAAACAAGAATAAACTACCTGAATTTTAATTTTGAAATTAAGTTCCTTTTACATATTTCACAAGGGTTTGAAACAAAGTTTTGTTTGTTGAAGTTTCGATTACCTTTGCGTTTGCAGCTCCATCATGAAGGGTTTTTTTTAATACTGTTGGTTCACCAGTATCACAGTCATTTTGCTTCTTTTTGCATAAAACTTGTCATACTCTCATCCGATTCTACATGAATTAAGATTTGATTTTTTTCTTCGATACTTAAAGTAATGTTCTTTTTTTTTTCACATGATAAAAATGAAAATTCTTACTCTAGTAAAAATTTCATATGGGAGCGGAAGTTAAATTCAAAGAAATTCTAATAAAGACGATCCAAATATTTATCTGTACTCGTGGTTCGCGCTTGCGTAGGAAGAATGCGATTAAAAAGAAAGGGGGAAAAAACCTTTAAAAATGGATTTCGGTTAACCGAGAGTTTCGGTTAAAAGAGTTTCGGATAAAAGACATTCTACTGTATTCAGAAAAATTGATTTAAAAAAAAAATGAGCATTTGGAAATTTAGTACACTCAAAACATAGTCGTACATGCAATCAGAATTTTTAATTAATATGAAGGTAAAACCATAGCTAGTTTGTTATATTAAGTCAATAATCTTTTAACACTCAGATCGCTGTCTTTAAATAATATTTTAAATACATTTTTAAAATGTATGTAACATTTCGTTACATAGTATAAATATTTCAATATTAGAGTGCCTTGTTTACAAAATAATAAAATACAGTTTTATTTTCCCTGGTGTTCCTCTATTCACTGATTTTAATCTAAAACTAAATAATAATACTTATAATACAAACAATTTATGCAGTTGAAGAATAATTTCATTATGCAACTCAGTTGCTAAGTTAAGGCCCATAGAAAAGGTATTAGGACGGCATTTTATCATCGTATAGAAAATAAAAATACCCAAGTATATATTTTTTAAGATTGTAGAATTTTATGGAAGTAAATACATTTACAAACATTTATATATGAAACTGGTAAATCACTTTTTAAAGTTTTATTTATTTTTTTTTTCAATAAGGAAAATAACTCGGAACAACCTTTATTAAAACTTGCATGAATATGTTTCGAAGGCGATGTCTAAAGTGTAAAATTGCATAAGGAAAACTTTTTAACTTCCTTTTCATGAATTACACGCAAATCAAATGCTTGCAAATCAGATGTTGCTAATATAAAGTAATAGCGTTTAACAAGAAACATTTAAATACGCATAGAAAACTTTACTAATATTTATGAAGATTGCTCAAAAATTTTCATTTGTAATATTGGCTAAGCTTATAAATATTTGTTATTATTATTATTATTATTTTAAATCACCAAACAAACCCAATTTTAAAGCAGCTCTCTTGAAATTGTACAGATTAGTACAAGATGATTTGCAGATTTTTTTCTCACCGTGTTAAAAAAACAATTTTAACTATTAAAAAAAGTTTTTCACAAAATACATTAATGCTTTTTAATGAATGATAAGAAGTGGCTCAACTCACATAATGAAATACTTTATGAATTTTGACTGGAACTAATATTTTCATTTATCCTCTTCTGTTTAGTCAAGCTCATCATAATCCCACGTATCGAACCTTTATGCAGTATTTCAATAAATAAAGTGTACTTAAAATGTTATTATTTTTTGTCAATAAAACTTTTCAAAAGCGAATCTCAAAATTACGCTCTTATTTATTAATTTTTATATATTTTAATATAAATTTGGTAATTATATATATTTTTTTTAAAACAGTTTAGAGCGCAAATAGATTTTTTAAGAATGTACTATATAAGCTTAAATCGAAATATAAAGTTTAAATTATTTAGTCAGATTGTAATTGTTTAATGCTGAAGTTCTATTTGCCATTTTAAGAGTATTATTAATAAAGAAAATAGCGATGTACTTTTGACATTTTTATATTTTTATTTATTTATTTATTTACTTTTGTAGCATGGCTGAAGATTATGCGTAATCAAATTTCAAAATAAATAATATGCTGAAATATATCCTGAGATTTATTTAAAGTTAAATCTTTATTTAAGTTGTTACATTATTTATATTTTCAAAATATTTGTTGTACATCATGTAGATATTAAATTAGCAAATTTACAGGATACTTGTTAACCTTCTCAGTTTGAATAGACACGCTTAAAATTTAAGTTATTTATTATCAAGAAACTGTAGAATACAAAGACCAAGTAAACTAGAAAATATCTTCGTGATTTTGATACATCAAGATTAGATCACGTCTTGTTTAAGTATATATCAAGAACTTTTGAATTAAAATGGTATGATGATTAGCGTACATGGAACCACATAACGAGGTGAGAAAAAAAAAATGTTTTCGTCGTTGTAGTTATAATGGTACGTAAGATAAAAATAATAAGAATAATAAATAAAACATAAGAAATATACGATAAAATAATATTAAAACAACCAAATTATATGCAATGTTTATTTAATAATAAGAGTGGTGTATAATTGAAAACCAGAGTATCAGAAGATTTCATGCCATGTTTCTGAAAAAAAATGTCTTATTCTACAGATGAAGATGTTATGAAATAAAACGCAGCATTCATAATTTCCAAGCATGAACATATACAATAGAAGGATCTCCAAAGAAATAGGCTTTGGAAGAAGGAAATCGTTCCTCGAAATATGTTTGAAATAGTTGGCTTCGTGCAGCACGGTTCTATTATGGTTCACTTCTTCATTTTCATTGCAATATAAAAACCGGTCTTTGTAGTGGTGCTTCCTTAGCCCAGTTCTACTCCGGCTGTCATTTAGTTCAAAAGATGAGACTCGATATTATCACGATATCTTAAGAAGTCCTTATATATTTCTTTGTTCATATTTCCAAGTTTCATGATTTATGACAACGACTTAATTATAATAAAAATACTTATTTTAATTAATTTCAGATATTTGCAGTTATACAAAGCGAATATTTCTATACTAAATATGTAGTAGTCAAAAATAGTAAAACTAAAGTACTTAGTCCTGAAGATACGATACATTAATTTTTAATGATTGCATTTTATTCATTAATTTAAATAATATTAGTAATTTGTAATATTCAGTAAATAAACGTCAATAAGCTCTTCTGAGAAAGTTTAGTACCCCATGTTACAATTTTCGACATGCTATCTAGATGATCAGTATACTAATTTGCTTTCATATCAATTTTATAGAAATTAAAATCCATGCGCAGCCTTGTGTAATACACATTTTTAAATAAAAAAATATATATATATTGAGAAAAAATATCAATGTTTAAAAAAGTAGAAAATGTTTAAATTTTTATAATTAAAAAAAAAATTAATTAAATATGCAGTTTTTTTTTTCAACATGTACTTTTAGTTGAACATTGAAATGCAATTTCACCATTTGAACCATATTTTTAAAAATAAACAAATTTGTTGAAAAGGTAAATTGTATTTTTAAATGATTTAACTTGAGCTGGGTCTGATATTTTTGTTGGAAATTCAGCTACATTTTAACTTATTACAGTATAATCGTGTTTATCGCAACAACACTTCTTTTCTTTTATCGGAATACAATATGTATCTATACAATAGAAGTAATTTTAAGAGAATATTAAGTCGGTATTAAAAATAACATTTATATTATACATAAAAGAGAAGTATCAGTCTTCATTTCATAACGATTTTCTAAAATTATTACATAGGGTAGGAGAGTACACAGTGAGACATGGTACACAGCGAGAAAGCAGCCACTTTGACATATAGTTGTAACTTTTCCTTCAAGCTGGCAAAATTTATAAACAGAGTAAATTAGCATGTTTTTGGAGGCCGCGGGTCCTGGTGCGTGACCGAGTGTAGCACCTAAAAGTTAGAAACTCCGAATTATTCTAAATTTCAGTTAAGCACTACTGTGCCTTAAAAAAAATTATATTATGTGAGGTTGTTATAATAGTTAATATTCTACGTTCTATGTTCTTTGTTATACGCATCTTATGAGATACTATTGTATGGTTATGCTGTATTATATATTATTTATTATTCTATTTCTAATGGATAATTATGCTAATTTATATGATTTTAGAACCTATATTTCTTATTTATTCCTTGTTTTAACACACGGAAAAACTCCAATATAATTTATGAAATATGGGGACATCATATGGATACATCTATTTAAATTATTTTTCATTAGTGAAAAAAACATATCCAAGAAATCCATTAGGCATTATTTAAATAAAGTAGAAGAACACATAAAATATACAGGGTGTATCTCAAAAGGGGGCAAAACTTTACGGGCTGATAGAACGCAGTTAACAACAAATTTTGTCATAGAATGTATGGTCGGAACGCAAGCGGTGAGCAGTTAAAAGGTAGTTTTCCATTGTCACAGTTAATGAATTAACACAGTAATGAGAGGAGATACTTCAGAAAACCTTTTATTAACAGGAATGTAATTAATATGCATGCTCAAAGAAATTGCTTAAAAGATCTTCGGCCAGCTGTAATGCACGATTCGTACTTGCGGAATAAGGACTACGCACATTTACAATGACAACAGGCATTTCCCGAATATCGCCAGCAACATTGCAATCCAGGCGACTAGATCCATATCGATTTCAATGCGGGTACTCGTAGATTAGGTTTTCATAAGGCCCCACAGGAAAAAGTCCAAACACGAGAGATCCGGCGATCTTGGTGGTCAAGTTATGGGACCACCTCGATCAATAAGTCGCCCTGGGACAGTGAAAAAACTAACTTTTAACATCTCATCGCTTGCGTTCCAACCATACGTTCTATGACGAAATTTGCTTGTATAGCTGCGTTCTATTAACCCGTAAAGTTTTGTCCACCTTTTTCAGATACACACTCTCTCTCTCTATATATAATATATATATAAATTTGCACTTTTTAATAAACTGTGACATGGCGTAGCATCATAGTTTTATTAATAGTTTTACATGTTTTTGTTTATTACTGTCAATATAATACAGAAAAATAATAACTCTAACCAAAATTTCATTTTTTGAACACTGAAATCTACTTCTATGGCGATGAAAATTGTCGTTATTCAATAAATATAACATCTAAAATGATATCAAAATTGATTCTTATGCAGTTTACTAATACCAATAATTGACCGATAATAACATACTATAGTGCCATTTTTAAAAACAACTGTTCCATTATCTCAGCCATAATTTATACTCTAGCGATATAAAGTATTGGGAAAATTCCCTCTCTTTAAGACGTCGGATGTTCTCAAACTAATGATCATTTTACTTTCTTCCCGTTCTCGAGAAGAAAAATTACGGGCCTTAACACCCTACAAAGAAACGATGCAAACTTATTTCTTGGAATTTATTTTTGGTAATTAATTATTAATCCATGTCATGCTGAATTTCCTTAGATTCTGTGCTTATAAAAAGCCTTGTCCCACCCTGTGGCAAAGTGCCAGCATGTGAGATTCATAAAAGTAAATTGAATATTCTAATGTTCTGTTAAATAATTGGTTAATCATTATACATGGTGCTACAAAAGTATTTAGACAAATTTAAAGAGTTTAATTAACGTGCTATTGGTAAACAGTATTTGGGAAATAATTTGTAACAGGAATTGATTTGTGTGAAAAGTAAATGAATTGTTTTCAAGTGAAAATTCGTCACTCATAATAATTTGAATAAAATACATTGATAAGTTAGATTTGAAGTTTGTCAAAAGAATGCTATTGTGGAAATCAGATTTACGTAATCAAAAGATTTTTTGTTCCAAATGTCGATAATTTTCTTTTTAATGCATAAATCATCAGTTTTCTGTAACAATTTTTAATGAATTTCATTATATAATTCAAATATATAGCAAAAGAAAAAAAATATTTAATATCATGTTTAGAATTCCGAGGACACTATGTAGTTTAATACGTAAAAAAAAATTTACAACCTTAAATATCATAAAATTATATGTTTTTTAAAGAACATTTGTAATTTTGGTTATATGTTTGCCATGAAATGTTACATTTGATAGCAAAGTTTTTATATTAGACCATCGAAAAGGACACTTTTGTCACTTAAGGCATTGTGTCACTCTCGGACTTTGATGATATGTTTCTGTATTTGAAATCGAAATTCTGAATGTGTGTTTCAGAGCAAGAAGTTTAAATTAAGAAGTATAAATAACGTTTAAATTATAGAACTCATGTTATCGATTGACGTAACAGCACTCAAAAAGTAATGATAAATAGAAATCAATAATTATATTAAAATAATGATAATAGTGAAAGATTCTCATTTTAGCATTTTTATATTTATTTCAAATGTATTAA
The DNA here is from genome assembly GCA_963932465.1 of Maratus speciosus. NCBI lineage: Eukaryota > Metazoa > Arthropoda > Arachnida > Araneae > Salticidae > Maratus > Maratus speciosus. The sequence continues at coordinate 296,372,176 of OZ010791.1, forward strand.
GCATTATTAAGTAGGGGTAATTATCGGCAGCAAAGTCAAGGTATTACATTTTAGTCAACAATAGCTTAACTCAAAAGTTACATGCTCTTTCTTATAAATCCTTAACTTAATATCCTATAAAGGAATATCACTGAAAAAATCACATTACGTTTACAGTTGATATATTCCTATCTTTAAAAAGAAAAATGTATAAATGACAATTACTTTCATAACAACATTCACAATACAATTTTTTCCTCTTTGTACGATGAAAATTGTGACAGCTTTTCAACACATTTGTTTTCAAGCATAGAATTATAAACATATTTGTTTTATATGAGAAAGAATAAGTGTATTAAAAGCGCTTTAAAAATTTTATTTAATACGTATAAAAGGAATTTCAGATTAAATTAAAATATTTTGATATCTTAAATACCGACTCTCGTTTGATCTCCTTTTCCTTTTCCCAGTCTGAATAATTCCGGAGTACTAGTCGATACGTTGATATCTCCTGTTTAATTATCTATTAAAGCACGCGCATCTCAGGAGTACGCTATCAATCTACCGACTAAACTCTTTTAAAAAAGGATTTGCTAACTGTGCCGAACAAAATTCGGTGATGAATGTTATGATTTTTTTTTTTAATCTATTTCTTTATATTTCAGTGCGGATGACTGAAAAAATATATATTTTTTAAATTTTACTAGTATAAAAGATTAGTATTTGTATTGCGTTATTCAAAGATAAAATAAAATGTTTCTAACAATATTCGGAATATATTAAAAATGAATTTATGTATATCTTTCTTAACCGAAAGTAATAGAACAATCATAAAATTATTTACTCAAGAAATATGACTTCGAAAGCTAAAATAATTATTTAATGAACTTTTAAGAATTTTGTTTTCATAGATACTTGCCTGTCGGGTGCATATCTTGAAAGTATACAATACTACCTATAGAGAAATATAGACGCGTACTCGTAAAAACGATCAAATTCGAAGGATTACAAGCTTTTTTATAACTACAAAAAGTACAATAAATGAATAACTTAGGAAAATCTCAACTTTTAGAGGGGCAAACGGTATTATTAACCTAATGAGCCACTTTCATAATTTCTTCAAAAGGTTCTGAAATCGAAGTTGTTGGTTTTCTTTCTGTATTACTTGTGGGCAAATATTTCGCCAACAAGCATTGATTGAACTTTCATTAAGTTCCATCAGTGATGCATCAATTTGGGCAATACAATCTACTATGTTGAATTTTTTCAACACAAGGGTTGAAGTTCTAGGAATTTCGGCTATACAATACAATGCAGGTGCCCAGTGTCACGTAGTTCATGGAATTGGTAAAACAAAGTAAGTTTACTTTGTAAAAAAATATTCTTTATAAAACAAAATTGGCGAATAACGAAGTTAAGAGTTCGCAAATGTTGAAATGTTCTTCATTTTTTTATTTCGCGGATAACTGAAACTCGCAAATGTTAAATTCGGGAATGTTAAGGGTTGTATACAGTTTTGGCTATAATTGTACAAGAGGTAATCCTACAGGGAGGTTGTTTGGACAGAAATTGGCCCGAATTATCTTTCTCGTACCAGGAAGACACTCAACAGCTTGAGCAGTCAGTATGCTCAAACCGCGTTGATTTTTAAAGCTGCTTATGTGACCAGCTTGCTAAACACTTGGCTAAGTGGGCTTTTTAGTGCATGTAACCTTTAAATATTTAGTTTATTATTGATATAACAAAACTTTGAATAAAAAGATAATCTTTATAGGTATATATAAATATTATACAGACATACAAACAATAAATACAATAAACCCAACTGGAGTGAAAAATTAGCCAGATTAGAGCAACAGTCTTAAATACTGTGGTCCCGGGTTCGATTCCTAACATGGTTTATTAGCGAGAAATTGCAGAACTCAGGCATCGGCCGGAGTAGTCCAGTGGTTAGCGTAGCAGTCGTATGTGCTATGGTCACGGGTTCGATTCCTGGCTCTGGCTGTTTTTTCACTCCAGTTGGGTTTATTGTATTTATTTTTTGTATATCTGTACAATACTTATATATACCTTTAACTGTTGAATGCAGGCGTTATTTATGTGTGTATGTTTGTTTTAATATATATTGTAGTATGAGTGTTTTATTAAGATAATCTTTATTTTCGTTTAGTTAAGGTTGTACTTACCATGCATGTAAAATATTGCTCCAAATAAATTAACAAATGTGGTTGATGCGCAGATTTACGTCCATGGGCGCCTAATGAATTGCGCCTGCTTTGTATTAATACGTTTCATTGCGTCAGTAGTATACACGCTATTGACAGGATTGATGACAGGATAAATGACAGGATTGTTTTTAGACATATCATTGATCCTGTCTAACGATAGGACTAGTTTTAATGACAGGATTGTTTTTAGAATTCAAAAGCAAAGTGTCGTAAAAGTGGAATTAAATCGAGTTTCAATTATTTTTTTTAAACCGGGAGGATTTGTTTCTGGCCATTATTATTAATGATTATTATTATTATTTTTTTAATATTAGAGAAATTCTATTTTAGTATTTTATCAGAATAAATTAAGTTCTCAAGAGCCAGAAATGCATGCTATAAAGTGTAGATACTATCGTTATTTGGTTTTATTTTATATTACATATATTTTTAAACCTATTGTTATATATGGTTATATATAGATAAATTAATAGTTTCTCATTAAATACGATTAGTAAAATCCATAAAAAGGGATTTTATGTATATATATTTATTAAGCGAAAAGAAAAATAAATTCCCCTTTGTAATATTAATATTAAATAAAAAATAATGAAGAATTTTTCATTTTTGTCATCTCTATTTGTACGAATAAAATAGTTTATTTATTTTTTAGATGCACATTTCTGTAAACTTTTAACGCTACTTATTTTATGCAATATCTAATTCGTTAACCCATTCAGGATCATGTGTGCATACATGCATCTTCAAATAGAGCATACATATTTTGATTTTCGCACCAGTATAAAAGAAAAGTTATATTTGCTTTCTTTAAGGGGTTAAAGATCTATTAAGTTTCCTGACATGCAAGATTTCGCGTATACTTTTGCATTCGAAACTGACTCAAAATTTTTTTATAAATCTCGCTTGAGGAACATTAGCGCTGTTTATTTTTAATATATAAACATTTACGTCTGAATTTCAAACTACAATATAACTAAGTAAAAATAAATAATTAGACTTTAATTTAAATCAACAATAAGATAAATTAAAATTAAAATTAAAAATAAAATAGACGTTAATTGTTATAAATTTATCTCCTAGTGATTAGTAAAAATGTTAATATCATTAAAAATTGACAAAGAATCAGTCATTCAGAGGGAAAATTAAAAGCATAGAGCAAAAATATTTTTCGAAGAATGACATACTAAATAAAAGAAATCAGCCCTGAATGTAGCTTGCGACGCCGCCGTTACAGAAACCCATACAGTTTTGCACTATGTGTAGCTTTAATTTCAACTCTGAGAGACAGATTCTTTTGATATTGTTTATGATATTATATTTTTACTGATGAGGTGCTATGTTTATAGCACGAAACGTCTGTTTTGACTTTAATTTTAATGCATTTTAATGTTGTTTTAGTGTTTTTAAATTAGAATCTGAATATTTACTTTTATAGGGTTTAGCTCTATTGTTACCTTTTTCCACAAAAAAAATAAAAAAATAAATAAATAAATAAATAAATAAATAATTCTTAATGCAAATAATCAGCAATTTCTTTCGCATACTCAGGACTTTTTAAATCTGGGAGAATAATACAAATTCCTTGATAATTTGAGCAAATATAAAAATTCGTTTTCCCATTCGTTAACCCATTAATGCCTGAATTTTTGTTTTCTCAAATTTCTCAGTAAAATCACTTTAAACTGTTGCAACATGAACTGGAAAAATACAAAAAAAAAAAAAAAAAAAATACGCTAAAATATACTTGTATGTATTTGATAAATGTAAGCGCACTAAATATGGGAATATCTACATGTGGAAAAAGCATAATTATATTTTTTGTCTAAATTTGTATAAATTAAGCTTTTGAATTGTATATTATATACTATAATTAGTATTTTTATGAGCTATTAAAAATATATTTATTTCTTTACTAAGACTAGTAATGTTATAAGTTTTATTAATAATAAATTAAGAATAATCGTATTTGAGACTAGAAAACAATTTATTTCAAAACCATCTTGAAAATAACTTTACATAAATAACTGTCCCCTAACTGTCTAATAGAAATATGTACCCATTTGCTCCTAGATCCCTATATTTTGTACGTTACAAATATGCATAAAAAATAGGCTGGAATAAATAATTTTGCAATTAAAAAAATACATATTTCAAAGAAGTCTACAAGCTAAGATTATGACTTATTTATTTGGATCCTTGACACAAAAACACAAATAAACTTACTATTTACATTTCGCTATCTTGAAAAATGTAAGACCTATAAACACCGAATAAAGGCCTTAATTTAAGCAAATAAATATCAGTCTTATGATGTCATCTCTCGATAATAGATAAATTACATTTATAGACAATTACTTCATACAATGTGCATGTTGTAAAGAAGAAGAAAATTATTAAAAAATGTTAAAATTCGAAACGTACCAAAAAGGGAACGCTAGGCATAAATGGGTAAGATAGGATGTCCTAAGTCGTTACTAAATGTAACTTAAATCTGTTTCTAAGGTTGGTTTACTATTCTGGCAATATAAGAATCCAAATATTAACTGCTTTAAAATTTATTTTTCATTGCACATATTATGTGTGAAGCAGTATTCTATATCTGAGAAAAAAAACTATTATTACCGTGCATTGATGAATATTAAAATGTAAAATATGCGTCTTCCTGATTCCAAAAAGTTTTTGAATATTTGCGGTAGATGTACACACTATGTAAATTGTTGCTAACCATTGGGTTTCATTTATTTTTAGATGTTTTTTTTCCATTTGGAAATTTATATTATATTTCTAAAAAATTTCCCAATCATAACTTGAGAATTTTTAACCCTTTTTGTAGATTTCTACTGAAACCTTCCATCCTTGTTGACAAAATAGATTTTCAACGATTCATTTTTCATGAAAGTGAAGATTTTTTAGATTTTTCCAAAGCCATGCTGACGTAAAGGAAGCAAACTTTTTCAAAATGTCATAAATAGACCATTGAAATGTTCTTTCTTTCATAAATTCTTGCATAATAAAAGTTATAAGAAATGCGATATTTTCAGAAAAGAATCCGTGCAGCAGTGATCGGAGATACTTTCTTCTGTAGATGTCACAACATTTCTATAAAGACAAAAGTAAAGTAAAGATTTGAATATATAGATAAAACAAGAAATAGAAAATCATTAAAAACCAATTTTAAATGATTCAATTTTCATAAAAAATGCAGATTTTTTTCCTCCTTCTATAATAATCAGAGTAAAAATAGGTAGCAAATAGTCTGAGAGAAAAATTATAAAACACGATTTAGTTGTTTCATTCTATAGTTTTTCTTTTCTGTTTATATTATATGGATTTGTTATTGATGACACATGATTAAGATATTGTTCTTAAATAATTATTGTCTAAGAAGTTTTGTCTGCGAATTATCAGGTTTGGTGGTATGTGGCATGGAAGACATGAGTGTTATTTTTATTTTTATTTTTTTTTCTGTTCATAGTTTTTAAAAATATTTTCTATTACGAAAATCTAAAGATAAATATAGTAATTTCTTAAATATGAACTCATCTGATGGCATACACATTTTAATGCAAATATTATACAAAATGCACTCTAGACTCTGTGTAAATCGCCAGGCGAATACTTGCGAAAACGGATTCTTAACCGTTTACATTATAAATGTATAATAAATGAATTAAGTCGTTACCGTCGATCTGATTAGTATACCTTTCATAATGCTTTTCATTACAAAATCAGATCGTTCTCCCACCATATAGCCATGGTATTTCAGAAGAACATCATTTGGGAAGATTTTTTCCCCAAATCATCCAATCTTATCTTTACCATATGCGAGAGATTTAAAAGGAAATTCCATAAATTTAATTTTTGCACTGAAAAACAATGTTTTGATTAAACAAAATGTAGTTTATGTAATCCAAAATATATATGTATTCAAATTAAATAAGATTATAATATTTGTGAGGAAATTCTATAAAATTTAATTTTCGTCATAAAAAAATGTCGATACAAAATGAATGTAATGCAATCTAAAAATATATATATACTCAAATTAAATAAGCTGATTTTGATATAAGACAAAATCTTTTTATTTATTTTTTTTTAACCGCAAAATAAAATGAATTTATTTATTTAGTGAAAAATTTATTCGCTTTTTAAATAATGCTATATTTATATAAATATAACAGTATGAAAGTTAACAGACATAAAAATTAATTCTACTTTTTACCAAAAAAAAAAAAAAAAAAAAAAAAACATGTTTAAGTTATTTACGCTGTTTCTCTGTTTAATTTTAACAGCCTAGCATTCATAAATACCATGTTAAAATCACTTATCGTAAGATTGTAAAGTGCAAAGATTTTGCAAAATTAAATAAAACTATGTTTTTAATCATTCAGCGCAATGAGTTCTCCCCGCCACGGTAAAAGGAGATTTATTCAAATCTCCCCGATTTGTTTCACGGTAATTAACCATGCATCTCTGTCAGAATAAAATCTTCCGAACCACATTGTTGTGACGGATTTCTGGATGGCTTGATGCCAGAGATTCAATTTTAGATTTAGCTTACCAACGAAAAAAGTTTTAAATATATTCTTAAATCTGAACTCTTACGTCGTCGTTAATATTTTCTTTAAATCTAAACCTACAATACATTGCGTTATTTATGATGAAAATGAGAAATAAGCAGTATATGTTTGAAAAATAATGTATTCCGATACAGTTTGGAAAACTAAAATTAAAAGGTAATTAAATGCCATTTAATGAATTTTCTTTCATTTTATTGAATGTTTTGTTAGGTTTTAAAAATTTTAAACATTTCATAAAAAAATATTTATACGCATTTTTAACAATTTTTATTTATTGTATTGTAATATAAAAAAAAGAAGTATTTATTATTCACGATTCCAGATGAATCAATAATTATTTATATTAGAATATTCAATTATAAAGTAATGTTAGTATCTAGCTAAAAGAAACTGAAGCATGTTTTGTAGTACAGGAAAACTGGAAATTAAACTATAAATTCTTGATAATTTGATAGGCCTTTATACATTAAAAAAAATATTTAAGAGACTCTTAAAACAATGATCTATTTCCTGATAATTATATATATTTTTCTTTGAACTCTTATTATAAGATTTTAGAACCGAAAACTTTATTAGAGTTTTTATTTTATTAATATAAATTATTTTTTAAAAGATATTTTACAGAACAGTTTAAAATTAGACCAAGAAAATAAAAACTGTTACCAAAAAATCATGTTTACGTTGTGTTTTAGTTACCACAAAGTTTTAACAGACTATCGTTAATTTAATGCCATGTTAAAATTACTTAGCGTAAGATTATAAAGTGTAGTTACTACCAAAATTAAATAAACCGATGTTTTTAATCATTCTACGAAATGAATTCTCTCCGTTACGGGTAATATGAAATCTATCAAAATCTCCCCGGATCTGTTTTACAGTAATTAACCATACATCTCTCTCAAAATAGAATCAACTAAACCACATTGTTGTGACAGATTTCTTATTGCCTTGTTGCCAGAAGCTAAATTTTAGATTCTGCTATCCGGAGAAAAATTTTTTAAATATATTTTTAAATCTTAATGCTTACGCTTTTGTTTGTATTTTCTTTAAATCCATACTTAAAACACATTACATAATTTATGCGTAAAATTAGAAATAAGCAGTATGTGTTTGAAAAATAATGTATTTCGATAGAATTTGGAAAACAAAAATTAAAAGGTAATAAAATGACATTTAATCCATTTTCTATCTTTTTATTGAATGCTTTTTCAGATTTTCAATCTTCTTAAAAAAAGAAAAAAAAAAACATCAAACACTCTTTTAAGAATTTTTTTATTTATTCTATTATAATAAGTGCAAATATTTTTTATTTATAGTTTCTATTGTAACAATGATTATTTATAATATATTATTCTATTATAAACTAATGTTGGTATCGAGGCAACAAAAAATAGAGAGACAGAAAGAAGAAGAATCGTATTTTGCACGACAAGAAAATGATAAATGGCACTGTAAATTTATGAAAATTTAATGGACTTTCATATAATTTGGAAAATTAATTAAGAGAGTCATAAAATCAAGATTTATTTCCTGATATTTATACTTAATTTTTTTAATTCTTATTTTAAGATTTTGGATCCTCTAGATGTATTGGGATTATTCTTTTATTGATAGACATAGTTTACATGCTTAAAATATATTTTATAGAACAGTTTAATATTACATAGCAATGTATACTAATACAAGAAAAATCTTGTCCATGTACTTATTTGTTTGTTAGCGATCGTTAGGAAAATCTCTCGAGCGTAGAAATAAGCAAATTTTATTCCGGATAGAGGAAGACGGGCGCCAATACAGCTGGCTCTCAGATATTTGTATCTAGCCACAATAATAATAATAATAATAATAATAATAATAATAATAATAATAATAAAATTTAAAAAGATAGAAGGAAAAGAAAAAGAAAAAGAAGAAGAATAATCATATTTTGCAGCACAGGAAAATGACGAAATGAAACTATAAATTCATGACAATTTAATGGACTGTCATATATTTTAGAAATTAGTTAAGAGAGTCATAACACTTTGACTTATTTCCTGAGATTTGTATTTAAGTTTTTTAACTCTTAATTTGAGATTTTAAATCCTATAAATTTATTATAATCTTTCTTTTATTTACATAAATTGCTTGCATGCATAAAATAATTTTATAGAACAGTTTAATATTACAAATGAAAAAAAAATAATTGCTAAAAAATCCTGTTTACAATGTTTTTCTTTTACCTCAAAATTTTAACAGTCTAACATTAATTTAATACCATGTTAAAATCTCTTATCGTAAGATTGCAAAGTGTAAAGACTACCAAAATTAAATAAAACGAAATTTTTAATCATTGGGCGCAAAGAATTATCTCCGTTCGGGTAAAATGAGATTGATGCAAATCCCCCCGGATCTGTTTTACGGTAATTAACCATAAATCTCTGTCAAAATAAAATCTTGTAAACCACATTGTTGTGATCGGTTTCTGGATGGCTCAATTTTAGATTCCGCTTACAAAAGAAAAACGTTTTAAAAGTATTTTTAAATCTGAATGCTTACGTTTATGCTAATATTTTATTTAAATCTACACTTAAAATCACGTAATTCATGAACAAAAATGAGAAATGAGGAGTATATGGTTGAAAAATAATGAAACTCGTTAGAATTTTGAAAACTAAAATTAAAAGTTGGTAAAACGATATTTAATGAATTTTCTTTCTTTTAACACGTTCACGCCGGCGCGGTGGGTCACACTCGACTGTCTCAGAGCTGCCAAGTCTCCGGGTTTTTAGATACCAGTATTTTAATACAGAAAATGTTGTTTTATTTAATTAGAACAATTGGGCGATTTAAAAAGAACAACATTTTCTCTAAAATAATAGTGGTGTGCAAAAAGCCGGAGTCTTGACAACTCTGAGACAGTCGAGTGTGACCCACCGCGCCGGCGTGAACGTGTTAATTAAATGCTTTGTCAGATTTTAAAATTCTTAAATATTTTTAAAAAAATATTTAAAACACCCTTTTAATAATTTGTATTTATTGTACTGTAATATAGAAAAAAATATTTCTTATTTATATTTTCAAATGAATCAATAATTATTTATATCAGAATATTAGATTATAAAATAATGTTGGTAGCCAAAAACAGAAAGAAGAAGAAGAATGCTTTGCACGACAGGAAAATGAGAAACAAAACTGTTACTTTATGATAATTTAATCTTTCATACGATTTAAAAGATTAGTTAAAATAATCAGAAAACCATGATTTATTGCTTACGATTTATACTTATTTTTTTTTTATTCTTATTTTTTAATTTTAGATCTAAATTTATTGGAATTTTTCTTTTATTGATATACATTGTTTACATGCTTAAAAGATATTTTATAGAACAGTTTAAAATTACACAGCAATCTATACTGATAAAAGAAAAAATTGTATGTTTCGTTGCTTGTTTGTTAGCGATAGCTAGGAAAATCTCTTGAACGTAAAGGTTTGCAAATTTCATTCTGGATAGAGAAAAACCAGTCCCAATGCAACTGACTCTCATATATTTGTATCTAGCAAGGAAAAGAAAATGCGAATCATGTTTTGATATTTTTCAGGACAAGGAAATGAGAAATGGAACTACAAATGAATGATAATTTAATGGACTTTCATATAATAAAACCCTTGATTATTAGATTTCTACTTAAGGAGACAAAGGACTTTTAAACTTTCAAATAATCAGTTTTCAGTTTTTGTTTTATTCTGATTTTTTTTTTTCACAAGAATAGGCAAAAACCCCATTCAAACATCTGCATTATTTCTTGAATTATATTTATTTATAGACGGTAGTATAATATTGGTCCGAAGATAATGAAACTTTAAAGCACGGTTTCTAAGATTAGTAAATTTAGAGTTTGTGCGTGCTGTTACTTTCAAACTATGTAAGCTACAGCTTTAAAACTGTTAAATATATTTTAGATTAATTTCATATAAATAGTTTATTTCTTTAAAATTAGTTTTAAGAAAAATTTCCTTCTACATAAAATGACCTCCTGACCGCCGAAGAAAAGGGCAAAATTGTAATGTCGTTTTCTATGTAATATTTTTTAAAAGCTGAAAAAAAAAACCGATGATTTTTCCAACATGATATAAAAAACTTAATTATTTATATGAATATAATCCTTGCTAGTATTAATCATTACTCAGTGTTTTAAAAGAGTATTATATCTCTAGAATTATATTAAATGATACTACTATTTCAGTGAAGCCTGCAGCTTAGTGAACGGATATATGGGGCTTTCTCACAACCTTTTGACTTTCATGTCCCTGAATAATATTTTTTTATTTAATACACTTTTTTGTGTTTTTTTTTTTATTTCATATACTGGGGAGCATCCCATTGTATGATTACACAACAATATTAACGAGATAAATAAGTTTTGGACGATGTTGGGGGTCCAAATACCTGGAAAACTCCTATATCGTCCCGTGTCCCTGACGCTGATTGTTAAGTTTGGAGCTGTCTGGATAAAACTGTTTCAGTAAAAATAATTCGATGTAATTTTTTTCTGAAACTAAAACTATTGTTTTATATAAATATTTAGCTAAAAATTAACCTGCACACATTTTTAGTGTTGTTATTATTTTTTTAACTTTGTCCCTGGGTTTTAGATTCCTTACCATCCCTCTTCTAAAATTATACAGAAAATCATTTCAGATGCAGCCACAGAATGTTTTTCAATTTTTTTCTCATGCAGAAGTATGCTAGAGAAATAATGTTTAAAATTCTTTGGCAGGAAATTTACTGTAGAATAATTTAAATATCAATTTCAAGCATCGTGGCTTTATTGGTAGTCTCACCGTCCCCAAGGTTTATTCCTGCACTTTTCGAGGTAAATAAAAAAAAATAATAATCCAATGTTAACAACTGTTTCTAAAAATTATTGAACATTGTGGCTATCACTTAGTCTTAACATGATTTCCCTAAAAATAGGTGGTAATTTTATTACTGTTCCATCCTTACCGTCCCTTTTTTTTATCATTTCGTCACTTTTTTCCAATACCATCCCCCTTTTTTTACCTTACCGTCCCTTCTTTAACACCCCTTTAAGACAATGTTATACAAAAATTCTGTTTTAAATGTACTACATTGTTATTATTTCTTATTTGGATGTCCTGTGGGTACTATGCAAATTCATTATAAGTAAAAATTTAGAAGAAAATAAAAAGTTATAGGGGTAAAATGGTAAGGAAAATTAAACTCGCAAGTTTAACTTAAACCTCAGTTAAATAAAAACTTTTTCGCTGTTGACCATTTTTTCTTTATTTTGAATCATTAAGGCATTCTTCTATCGGATTAAAATGTTATTTTAGCAAGTTTAATTTTGTCAGATTTTTTTTCCCAAAAGTCAAAAGATTGTGAGAATGAACCATATCACTTCACGGCACTGAGAAGGTTTTAAGTATTAAAATTTAATCTAATCAAAAATTATTTATTTTAGGATGTTCAATTTATAATTTACTTGCTATAATGATCACACCAAACTAGAAGTTAAACGTGCATATTTTGCAGGAGTTTCCATAGCAGAATTCCATATTAACCGAGATATAATGCAAAATACCATAAACTAATATTTTGAAAATACTCAAAACGCACTTTGTCCCTCGATGAATGACGAATTTTCGAATATCCATAATTATTTTCCCCCTAATGCTTCCAATTTTCATAACGACTCCATTAGGATCAATTAGGCGACAAAAGTTGGGTTTTCCGCGTGTTTAAATTGTAGTCAACCAAACATTAAGAGATTCTGAAATTAAAAGACATTATGTTATTGAGAATTTAGCTATGCATTTTATGAAATAACTGGCGTTTTTATTAAGTAAATGAAAAAATTCTCAAACATAGAAGCACTTCCAAACTCATATCTTTTGCTTTGAATGTATTTGTTTAACTCATTTATGCCTAACCTCCCATTTTTGGGACGTTTCGAATTTTAATATTTTTTATAGTTTTCTTCTTCTTTAAAACATGGAAATTGTATGAAGTAATTGTCTATAAATGTCTTTGCCTATTACCGAGAGATGACAGCATAAGATTGATATTTATTTGCTTAAACGAAGGCCTTTTTTCGGTGTGTATAGATTTTTCATTTTTCAAGATAACGAAATGTAAAACGTACATTTATTTGTTTTTTGTATCAAGGGTCCAAATAAATAAGTCATAATCTCAGCTTGTAGATTTCTTTGAAATACGTATTTTTTTTATTGGGAAATTATGTGTTCAAGCCTATTTTTTATGCATGTTTGTAACGCAAAAAATATATAGCACAAGGCGCAAATGGATACATATTTCTATTGACCATATAGGGGGCCGTTATTGATACAAAGTCCTCTCCAAGATGGTTTTGAAATAAATTGTTTTTTAGCCTCAAATACGATTATTATTAATTTATTAATAATTATACTTATAATGTTATTAGTCTCTGTAAACAAATAAATATATATTTTAATAGTTCATAAAAACACTAATTATGGTATATAATATAAAATTAAAAACCCTAATTTATATAAATTTAAACAAAACATATAATTATGCATGTTTCCACACCACATATAGATATTCCCATATTTAGTACGTTTAAATTTTATCAAATAAATACAAATATATTTTAGCGTAATTTTTTTTTTATATTTCCAGTTCAATTTGCAACATTTTAAAGTGACTTTACCAACAAATTTGAGAAAACATAAATTCAGCACAGATGAGTTAATTTTTGTATATTTTCTAAATGGATTTTTATTTACAATAAAATTCTATCTAGCCTCAATTTTTATTTATTTTTTTAAAATATTTAACCTATTCGTAAAAAATACATGTAGATATTTTTTACTAATTTTAATTGCTAAAAGGTGTAAATTAAAATTTTAAAAAGATTGAAAATAGGTTGGTTCAATTGATTGCAAGTTTCGACACTAACCCGAGTCATTTTCAAAACATAATTAAAAAAATATTATTAAATTGTACGGTCTATCAAACGGCATCATTCAATATTTCAAGTAATTTTTCATATTATGCACTTTATTTTTATTTTGGTTGGATGTTTATTTTTATTTTCGTAACCATTGAGTAGCTCGAGCCCTAACTTTGGTAAGTTCAATGATGCTGCATCGTTACATATTGAATTTTTGAGTGTTAAAATCTCTATGTTTTCTCTTATAATGTATGGCTAGTATAGATTGGCGGGGAAAATTCACGCAAAAATTCAATATGTAACGATGCAGCATCATTTAACTTACCAAAATTATGGCTCGAGCTACTCAATGATTACGAAAATAAAAATAAACATCCAAGTAAAATAAAAAATAAAAATAAAGTGCATAATATGAAAGAATACTTGAAATATTGAATGATGCCGTTTCATAGAAAATACAATTTAATAATATTTTTATTTGTTTTGAAAATGACTCGGGTTAGTGTCGAAACATGCAATCAATTGAACAAACCTATTTTCAATCTTTTTAACGTTTTAATGTGCACCTTTTAGCAATTAAAATTAGTAAAAAAAAAACTACATGTATTTTTTTATGAATAGGTGAAATAGTTTTAAAAAAATAAATAAAAATTGAGGCTGGATAGAATTATATTTTAAATAAAAATCCATTTAAAAAATATACGAAAATTAACTCATCTATGCTGAATTTTTGTTTTCTCAAATTTGTTGGTAAAATCACTTTAAAATGCTTCAAAATGAACTGGAAAAATACAAAAAGGAATATTAAAGAATGCGTGAAACATTTTATGATGGCGTTTCATAGACAGAGCAATTTTAGGATATTTTTATTTATTTGTTTTGAAAATGCCTAAAGTCGAGTCGAGACATCTAAACAGTCGAATAAAAATATTTTTACTGCTTTTAAAGGTTTAATGTACACCTTTTATCAATTGAAATCAGTATATTGTTACAAGGTGTTAATTCTCTATATATTTTGATATTTTTTGTTTCATTTAATTGTTTATGATCATTTTTCGTCTTATGAGAGAGTAAACAAATTAGGACTATGAATTCAAAGTTAATTAAAGGACATTATGAAGATCCAGACTGAAAAAAGTAAGAAAAAAGTATTTTCTTCTGCTCTCACGCTCTGAATGTCACGTGAAACTTTCTTTCATGAATTTCGCTTCGGTGTAATTTTTATTTTATTCTTTTATAGAATGCATAGAGTTGAAAAATTGTGTTACGCAAAGCTAGCATAAACTGAAGCACAATGAGGCAAATATCATAGGTAGTACAAATAAATAAATGATTAAATAAAATTTTTAGTTAGTAGAGTTCTTGATATGTTTTTTTTTTCCACTGGTATTTAAAATTATATGATATTTAACATTAGGTTGATGATTTTATTTTCTCGACAGATTCTTGTAAATAATGCAACTATAATATTAATTATTTCTATTCTTTTCCTTATCGAGAATTATGTATCGTGGTGCGTTAATTTTGAAAATTATTGAATTCTGAATTAAAACATGTAAAGAAATTGAAATCAATAACTTCCATAAAATATGTGTGAACATAAAAAAAGGCGATTACCGATTAAAGGTCAACTGCCGCGGCGAGCGGTCTCTTTCCGTCCGCAGCCCTTTAATCTACTCTTATTCCGACTCTTTTGCGAAAGCCAGGTTGAAAAAAAATCAAAAATTGAAACCGGAAAAATTTAAAAGTAAAATTACACAAATTAAAGACAGCAAAAAGCCGGAAAGCAGGGTTTCACAGATATATTTTATGTTGAATCAAGGCAAAAAATTGCGTTTCGTCCTATGATTTTACATCAATAACTTCCAATAAATAAAAAGGTGAAAAAAACAACTATTGGAAGCCTAAAAAATATTATGTATTTCCAGACACTCTGGGAAATTGATTAAATACTTAAAAGATATTCTCATGTTTTATAACTATTTCAATGCTATGTTTTTTTTTTTTTTTTTTTTTTTTGTAATTTAGATTTTCTAAATGTATTGGAAAATATATTATTTTTATATAAACCATTATTATTTTGAAAACTGTCCTTTAACGACACATTTCTATTGAACATTAATATAAATAAAATGCAGTTGTTTACGTAGCCTTTCAAATTGCGAATAATGCGTATGAGAAAGTTCAATTTTAAATTAATATGTGTACCCAATTAAAAGTAAAAAAAAAAAAAAAAAAAACGAAATTTCCAGGAATTTAAAATTTGAGAAAAAGTAGTAAAGGATTGGTATACTCAAGATCGATAAAACAATCTACTCAAGTATGAAAACGTGAATCTACTCATTTTAAAATACAATTTCATCACATGAGAATGCTCCACATATGCAAATATAAGCAGCCATACAGAAAAATAACTTTTTCAATATATAGAAATATAATTTTTCAGTATATATTGTAGATTTTAAGAGAAATTGTTTAATAAATATACATGTACAATTCAAAAACAGTTTGTTTGGAGAATTCGAATAAAAGTTGCTCGCTTGAAACTTAACGAACTATATCTTATAAAAGATATAACGAATGCATGTGCATCTATACGTGTCTCATATTATTTGCATTTCTTGTTGTGCAGTGATCTGTGATTAATATGTTCGAAAATGTAAAAATATACAGAAGCGAATTTATACAAAAGCAAACTGAAAAACGAAAAATATATATTAAATATCTAAGTCTCAATTTTCGTAACCTCAAAAATCGCGACTTAAATACTTCGAACCATTGAAATTATGAAAATATTCATTAATGAAATTATATTGTTTATAATCTAACAGTGTGGAGAGTTAAGTAAAAATATCACTAAAAATTATTATTAAGCATTTTTTTTTTATTTTAAGTTAAATGTGCATATTTTGCAGGAGCTTATAACAGAATTTCATATTAACTGAGATATAACGCAAAATACGATAAATAAATATTTTGAAAATGTGGTAAGCATTTTTTCTAATAATGGTTTTTTATTTTAAAACTGCTAAATATATTTTAAATTAATTTTTTATAAATAGTATCTAAAAATAATACATAAAAAATAATTTTATATAAAAATATCTTTAAAATAAGATTTAAGAACAATTTTCTTCTACATAAAATAATAATTATTAAAATTTTCTCTAACCAAAATATTATTTAATTTAGAATCTTCAATTTATAATTTACTCACTGTAATAATCACACCAAACAAGTAGTTAAATGTGCATATTTTGCAGGAGCTTATAACAGAATTCTATATTAACCGAGATATAACGCAAAATACCATACATAAATATTTTGAAAATGTTCAAAACGCACTTTGTCCCTCGATGGATGACGAATTTTCGAATATACATAATTATTTTCCGCCTATTTTTTTTTTCCAATTTTAATAACGACTCCATTAGGATCAATTAGGTGACAAAAGTTGGGCTTCCCGCGTGTTTAAAATGTAGTCAACCAACAACAAGAGATGCTGAAATTGAAAGACTTATCTCAGTGAGAATTCAGGAATACATTTTGAGAATAACTGGCGTTTTCATTAAGTAAATGAAATTTTCTCAAATAAAGAAGCGCTTTCAAAACTCAATTCTCTTGGGTTTGATTGTATTTGTTTAATTTTTGTATATTTTCTAAATGGATTTTCATGTACACAATAAGATCCTATTTATCCTTTATTTTTATTTCTTTTATAACGATTCTTTCACCTATTCGTAAAAAATACATGTATATATTTTTTTGTTTAATTTAGTGATTTACGATAATATTTTACTCCTTATGAGAAAGTAAACAAATTAGAACTAGCAATTCAAAGTGAATTGAAGATCATTTTGAATATCCAGGCTGGAAAGAGGGTGTTTTCTTTTGCTCTCACGCTCTAAATGTCATGTGAAACTTTCTTTCATAAATATCGCTTCAGTGTAATCTCTTTATTTATTTATTTATTTTTATAGATTGCATAGAGTTGAAAAATTTGTTACGTATACCTAGCATAAACTCGAGCACAAGGAGACAAATAACATAGGTACACTGTAAAAAAACCACTGTAGATTTGCCAGAACAAACTCGATCACAGTGAATGTGCTGTATCTTTCTTTGGTTTCCTGACTATATTAACATGGGAAATACAATAGTTGAGTTAAATTAACAGCACAATGTGCTGGTAATTTGGACGCAAAAACAGGACAGCACAAACTGCTGGCGTCCAAATTGCCAGCCCATTGTGCTGTTAATTTTACGCAACTACTGTATTTTCCATGTTAATATAGTCAGGAAACCAAAGAAAAGTACAGCACATTCAATGTGATCGAGTTTGTGCGCGAGATGAACAGTACTTTGTACTGTAAAAATGTCGTTTTTTTTACAGTGTATATACGAATAAATAAGTGAATAATGTTTTTAATCTTCAGAGTTCTTGATACCCAGATTCTTTTTTTTTTTTTTTGTTCACACTGATATTCAAAATTATATCTCATTTAGTATTAGGTTGATGTTTTTATTTTATTTTTGGTATAAATCACAGCAAACAAAGAACTAGTTGTAAGAAGGATTTAATATTTTATCAAAATGCTATGAAATATAAGATTTGCCGCATTGATGAAAACTCACCTTAGGGTATTGATATTTATTTTTAAATACAACACGTCTAGTTCTTTAAGCTTCTTTAACATTTCAATGGTCTAGCGGAAAAACATATCGCTTGGCAATTAGAAATGTCTGGCAATAAGGGTATTGCATAACAAGAAATTTTGGAACTAGTTATTAGTACCCTATGTTTAATTAAAATTAAGCATTTTTCTGTGTCAGTAGCGATAGGTAGCTACTTAAAATATTTAATGCTGTAATATCATGACTTAAGTTGGACGCATTTAACCTATAATAATAGTAATAGCAATAATAAAGTTATAATTATGTTCTACAATATCACATTCGCATTTAGATAAATACATTTTGCATGAAATTACAAATAACTAATATAGTAAAATTAACATTGCTATCTAGTTATTTCATTTTATAAATTTTATATGCGTATGTTATAAGATATAATGCTATACTGTTTATAATATAATTAACTTTCAATGTTGGGAATTCATAGCGGTTAAAATCTTTTACACATTTTCTTATACCGATTCTTTTAACAATCTAGTATTGCTTTTATATATATTAATTAAACGTAAACTAATTGCATATTTTGTTTATTTTTTAAAATATTTATTATTTTTGCAAAAAAATAATATATAAATTTTCCTTTGCATAAACGAATTTTTTAAAGAAAATAAAGGGCACATAAAAAAAAATCAAATTCCGACACCTTAAAACTTTTTGTAAAGAAAGCGTATTTGCTGAATCTTAAATCTCACCATATTAAGACGTTTCACTTCCTGCTCATTATTAATTAAAGTGCCAAAGCTTCTTGCGAAATAATAAAACACTCTACACCTAAAATATTTTCAGAACTTACACCATTATTGCTACCTTATAGTCAGATGTTGAGCGAAGATAAATATTTGACGAAACTGGGGGAACGTTGAACCATAATGAGAGATCAAACAATACTGTGTTTATTCCCTCGAACTAATCGCGTGGCCGCCCCGCTCCCAAATTATTCAAATTTCCGGAAACTTAAACCGGATTTCGCGAGCTCGGAAAAATTTATCTTTCTTCCGACGCTACGTCTGACGACTACATTTTATTTCCGGCGGGCATTTAGCATATCGTTACTGAATAAATAAGGGGCGAAAGTACGCGAAAAACAAACAAAAGTTAGAAGAGGAAAAACACTGGTGATTGAATACGAACATGGATTTAAAGGAAAATTATCTAGTTTTTCTTTTTTTCTTTTTTAAGATTTCCAATTTCAAGTGCTTGAAAACGATTTATTATGAGATTGAAGATGCTTTTGATGTGCTATTAAGATGGAAAAAAAAATAATATATAATGTTCACTTTTATATGTTTTTATTAATGACTGGATGTTTTTTATAAGCACGCCATGGTCGTGGCAAAATTTATAATTGTTTGACGATTGTGTTACTATTAGAAGTTGTTATCGAAGTGTGATGTTATAAACTTATCATATTAAGGTGATTAATTCATGCATGAATTTAATTTTATAACTTCGTAAATATTTATTTTTAATTTCTATGAAGCTAAATAACGATTAGCTTTACTAATTGAAACCACTAATAAAAAATATAAAATAAAAAGCCCATAAATTTAATTAATTTTAATTTTAATTCCAGTGATTGGTAATTGTTATCTTCATGAAAAATATGCTAAAATAAACTTTTTACCACAAAAGAGAAATATCGAGATATTTATCAGAAAGGAAAAAATATCGAGATAGTAATCTTTAAAACAAACTCTGTCTGATTTTTTTTTTTTTTTTTTTTTTTTTTTTTTATGAAATGCTTACGGGACTTATTATAAAAACTCAGTAACTTTAAAATTCCGAAGTTCTAATCTATAATATCTATTAAGATGAATTGAGACACTTGCTTATCAGGTAGATCATAAATCTTGTGTAGAGTAATTTAAAAAATAATTAAAATTTTTGTAAGCAGAAGGTATAACTTTTACACTAAAAACATAAGTTTTACTTTTACTTGCTTCTTATATATTTGTTGCCTTTCTAGAATCTTAAAATTTTAACGAAGTATTTAAAATTTGAATTATAGCTGCGCTGTCTCAAATTGAGTAAATGCTCAAATTAACATTATAATTTTAAACTTTCATATTAGAAAAAAAAAGGTTTTGTACTTCAACAGTTAAAATACAAACTAGACACTGAGGTAATTTTGGAGCTGTTTTTTTATGTTAGTTTGAGCATTTCTGTACTCTTAGATATGTTTGTTGCACGCAGAATTATTTTTTGAGGAGGATTTAAATATTTAAAAAATTACTGTTTAGAAACTTATGAGCAGTCTGACACACATTTCCCTATAGGGTCATTCCACGTAAAATGGTTAAAAATTTTTAAAAAGTCGTGGCCACATAGTAACTCATTTTAATAAAATTTGATACACTGGTTCAATTCGTATTAATATAGAGCACTTCAAAATATCTTCACAAAAAATAAATTATTTTAGCAGTTTTGGACATTTAAAAAACTTGTGATAAAGAATGACATGTGTGCAATCGTCCAAAGATGCAAGTTTGAAAGTTCCGTATCTTGAAAACTATTTAAAAGAAATGATTTTTTTTTTAAATATTGTAACCTGTGAAAAATTACCTTCCTATTTCTTGAGTAATAATAATCTAGTAACACCATGATTAATCTTTAATTGGTTGTAAAAATTTGAAATTTGTGAATTTTGAGAAAATTAGAACTGGTATAAAAATCAAAGGAATTCAAAAACATCTGTGAAATTGATGCCTGATGTAATATTATATATAAAGATCAAATTCTCCAAATTTGAAAGTTGTCATTAATTCCATCATCTTCAAAAAAAAACTTAGAAACTTTTAAAAAAATTACAAAGTCATAATTTTTCTTCTTATGTATGAGCAAAAATATAAATAAAGGAATGGCCCGACATTAACAATATTGCATAGACATAAAGATCAATAAGTCCTTGATATGCTCAAAAAAATTCAAGATTGCCTTTTGATTCCTAACATAGCAAAAATGGGTTTAAAAAGGTAATATTTGTTACATTGCATGAGCTTTTCCACTTTGAATTCGAGCTCGTTTCTTAAAATATTGCACGATTTCAAGGTGAAAAAAATGAGTGCTGCCATCCATTTTTTGAATCTGTATTTAGGATTAATTAGGGTAGGGATAGGTAATTTTTTGTCTAAATGAATCATTTTTTCTACTTTAATTAAAAATTTTCTTGGGGTAAAAATAAACTGAAAGCAAGAATATAAGTCTCTATATTTAAAATATGAAGATTTATCCATAATATCAAATATTTTAAAAGTTTTAAAAAGCTTCCCTTCACTTTCAAAGAAGTAATAGAAATATTGCATTGTACCCTCAACATTTTTTACTATTTACTTTTTTTTCTCATTAAGGAATAAAAAGGCAAGAATGACAGTTTCTCTATTTAAAATATATATTTTAGCTATAACGTCAAGTTGTTTTAAACTTGTCAGATCTATCCATCATGCTTAATTGAACAATAGAAGTATTGAATTTTTCTCTCAAAAAAATTCAAAAAAATATTTTTTTTTCAAATTACGGAATAAAAATACAATTAATAACTTATGCCAATCTGCTACTTATTATTCATTCCGAATTAAAAATAATTTTTAATATAGTATTTCAATTCCTAAGTCTAATAATCAAAATTGAAGTTTTTAGCATGTTGACAAAATCTCAATTTTGCATCCACTTTTAATGTAAATTTTAATACTTGAATAAACAATCCTGAAATCTATTTTTTCACATTTACTCATAAATAGATATGGTCTACTTATTTAATGATTTTCATTAAAATCTGTGACATGTCTGCCACAGCTGATATGCTCATTTTGTATGGAATGACCCTATATAATTTATCTTTCTATTTATTATCGTTAATGAATTTTTTAATTTTAAATTTATCAAGTCTTTTGTGAACTACCTTGTATATGGTTAGCAAAAGTATGCTACTCGCTTCAGAGGGCTGATAAGACTTAAACTACAAATAACGCGTTAGTCGTTTGTTAAATAAAAATTTTGATCGCAAAAAATTATTGAAAGTTTGCATTGTAGCATTCAAATAAATGCTCGGTAAGTTTAAGAGTTTTGATTCTAAATGTTTACACAAAAAAAAAAGTTTAAGATGAATGCAATAAATCGTCAGTATATCTGCTTTCAGTTTATGTGCTATAAAATTTAATTTAACCCTTTATCTACTGACGGTACTTATAAGTGCCACTCACTTTAAACTTTTATAACTTAGTGAATATTGCTAATATTCTAATGGTACTTTGCAAAACAACTCTATTCAACTCCGCTTTCTCCAAATACATAGCAGCAGTAGTTCTAGGTTTGCTATTTTAGAGAGGAATGAGGCTATCTTTGAAGTAGTCGAAATGTTTTGTGCCGACATTTTGTACAGATTGCCACGGTTGTCTTTTCATAGCTGCAAATACTGTAAAGGATATAAGATAAGTGTTGGATATTTTTTATGTGCTCATTATGATCTTAGAATACAATTTCACTAGCTATTTTAGGTGAACGGTGTAAGTGTTTTATTTAACAGTTGAATTACTCGGTGGTACTTATAAGTACTGTCAGTACACTCGGTGTTGGAGAAAAACTTGTTGTTTATTTTCCTTCTGTGTAGTTATCCGTCGTTTTCATCTGCTTTAAAATGTAATTACTAAAATGTAGTGTAGTAATGATTTTCCTGGTATTTCTTTTCTGTTTCATTGTTATTTTTTATAGAAAGTCGAAAAAGTTTTGGCACGGGCTCGTTTTTGCCATTGTAAAAATTGCATATGTAAATTCATATATTGCATATGTGGAGATGTGAGAGAACATGTTGTCCCTGGAATATTGATGTCGCATAATTAAAGGACTGCTAACAAGATCGAAGCCTACAAAAAATTGTTTTTTTAACCCTTTCAGGAGCAAAGCATTTTCAATTCTAAAGTATTGAAATAATTGATTGACACCGGAATTTGCCAAACGATTTATTTTTCAATAAGAAAAATTAAATCGAAAATATTTTCTGGTGTCAGTTGAAATACCTTGTGGGTTTTCTGTTACGATATTTTAGTCATAGTTTACTGACGGTACTTTAAAATACCACTTTACCTCTAAATAATTACATTTCTCACGGGTGAGTATTTTTTTATGTTTATCCTTTAATTTTCATTGTAGTAACAGAAAAAAAAAAGATTACATGAAAAAAATTGCAGTAGATCATAATGCCGTAGATAAAGGGTTAACGTATAACCAGCATATAACATTGTTAAAATATTCTGTAGTTTAAATCTTATCAAATTCAGAGCAGCACAGCAGCCTCTGAAACACTTTGAAATAAATAACTTATTTTTTAGGAACCCTGTATTATGCTGTAAAAAATATGTCCCATGAAACGCAGTACTATTATGCAACTCAGTGTATTATGCAAACTGAAAAAAAATATTATATTAAATTTTCCTACTAAAAATGTATACAGGTCAGAATAATATGCAATTTTACTTGATTTCGCAGTGTAACGCAGTGTATTATGTAAACTAAAAAAATATTGTATTTAATTACCCTACTAAAACTGTATACAAGTCAGAATAAATTCAATACAATTTTACTTGATTTTGCAGTGTAACGCAGTATATTATGCAAACTATAAAAAATATTTGATTCAATTATCCTACTAAAACTGTATACAGGTTAGAATAATATACACTTTTACTTGATTTGCTTTACAATTTTTTTTAAGCTTTCCGTCATTTCCTGTTTCAAGACTCTCTAGAAAATACTTATATATTGGAAATCATTTTATAAGGATATCTTTTTTCCCCATTTTCCCATGTCACAGATAAGACAAGGTTTTCATATTTTTTCTGCCATGTCTTTTGTAACAGCTTCCTCATTGTTGGGAAAACGTCTTATTTAATAGAATTGACAAGATTTTCAGTTATTTTATAGAACATTATTGTTCTTTTTCCATTTTTTTCCCTCTTTAGTTTATTACGAAATATCAACATGTTCCTAAATACCAACAAATAACGACAGAAAAGTATATGTTATTTGAGAACTTTAGGTTTAAATAACTTCAGAAAGTTACTGTAAAAAGTATTCTTTTGGTTGTTAGTTTTATATGTCACTTTTAAAACCATTTTTTCGGTTAGAAAGAGTAACCTTAAAAAAAAAATGAAATACTCTGTGTTTTAAAACACATTATGTTTCTTATTTTAATGATTGCACAAAATAAATTAACTGACTAGAATTTTTATTTTATTTTATTTATTTATTTAATTTTATCGGAAGAAGTAAATTAATCTAAGAAATAAATTGATTTTTAATATTGTTTTAAGATTTCGCCCTTCGTTAAAGATAGAGAGAGAGAAAGAAAGAAAATGTTCCCAACATAGGTAGGAGTTAAAATACAAAACAAAAAAGAAACCACTAATTTGTTTCTTCTTTCATTGTTTCAAATTAGTTTTTTATGAATAATCTTATGATGAAAATTTATAATAAAATGTTTTTTACTCATAGTTCCATTTATATGTACTGCTAGATAACATTGAGATACTTAGTATGCACTTTAATGAGAAAAATGCAAAAAAAGGTACTAAAAAATGGACATGCATCGGAACGAAACAACTTCATGGACACCCCCAGCAAATAATAGACTGATCCTTTTTCCCATACTGGTGTATAAATAGCTCAGTGAATGCGACATTCCAGTGAAAATATCCTTTGAAAATGATCGCGTTTGCGATCGAAAGATCTCAGGAAACATCTTTTCCGTTATCATATGATTTTTAACATCAATGGTTTTTAAGTTTTTAAAGACCAGTTCATTATGTGACGTAAAATTTTAATAAATTTTTGTGCACCTTTTTAGTAAACAGTTTTTAATTTTAGTTGGTAAGGGTTTTTGAATTTTAACTTAATTGCAGGGATATTTCATAGTTATGAAATAATTGCTGGTGTTCTAACACTTATATAGAATAATAAAGGATAAAAAATACTACATATTAGACATATTTTTAATAAGACATAATTCGATTTTAGATGTACGATATGATTATTTTAAATTATATTCGACCAGAAATGTTTGCTTTTTCTAATATAATCGATTTTCTTTATCTTGATTGAGCTACTACATATTTTTTAAATGAGTTCGTTTAGAATATATTTTACATGCGAATATTTTTTTTAATACTCTAATAAATAAATTGTGAATAACTTTAAATGAATGAGAAAATTGCTACTTTATTAAATTTGAAAGAGTTATTTTTGCTTGTTTGTTTTTAATAAATTAGAAATTTTAATTTATTGAATTTTCTGTGTTCCATTCTAAAAATAAATTCGAACTGTGGTATTAATATAACAAATACGCATGCGTGCAAGGTACCTATATACATTAAAAAAACTTCTTTTTCAGACTGCCGAGAAGTATTTACGGAAAAAGTATGTCTTCTATGAGTACGAAAAATTATTCATTTGAAAATGGCGAATAAAATTCTGTATAAAGACGAATATTTCTGACAGTGTATAAATTAATTTTTATATGAAAAAATATATATATATTCTTCTAGAAAATGTTGAAAGTTTTCCAACGTATTACATTTTCTATTTTACATATAACATAAAAAATTTAAAAATTAAATTACGTTTTCTTTCCGTTATCCAAAAAGTAATATAATATTACAAATAAATTGATTTTTTTAATACTGTGCGTTGAAGCTTTGGATTTTCTGAAAGAAGGGAAAGAACATGTTTCCAATATACTTTGAATTTGAAAAAGAAGTTTTTACAAATTAGATTTCTGAAATATAAACTTATTATAAAAATTCTTGATAAAACATTTTTATTTTAAATTTTTTTATACAGTAGTATTAATTTTTTTTTTGTGCTATATAAAATTTATAAAAACCTTGATAAATCACTTTTATTTTCAATAATTTTATAGAGTAGTATTAATTATTTTTATGATATTTAGAATTTACTTTGAATGTAAAACGAAGTATTTGCATACTTCACTTTTTTAATGAAATGTAATGAAGAAATATCAAAAGTCGGTAGTGAGCCCAATTCCAAGTACAGTAGAGCCTCTTTTACCCGAAACTCTTGGATAACCAAAATCCATTTTGAAAGCTTTTTTTTTTTTTTTTTTTTTTACTATCACATTTCTTGTGTGCAAAATCCATGTTGAAACCTTGTTTTTTTTTTTTTTTTTTTTTTTTACTATCATATTCCTTCTGTCCAAGCGGTCCTTTCCGAACTACGAGTACATATAGATATTTTTTATCCTTTTTCTTAGAGTTCCTTTTAAATTAACTTGACCTCCCGTAAGCTGCGGAGTGGTACAAAGAAAACGAACAAATTAGCAATTTTGAAGCTTTTGAATGTTTTGCAAAAGGTTTGGCATGGATGGAACAGCAGAAAGACTGTGATACTGGTGAACTAATAATATTAAAACACTCCGTGATAGAGCTTCAAAGCAAAGGCAATCGAAACTGCGACAAACAAAACATTTTTTCAACCCTTGTGACATATGTTAAAGGTACTTAATTTCAAAATTAAAATGCAGGTAATTTATTCTTGTTTCTATTTTGCTTTTACTTTATTTTTATTAAGCTCTTGCTCCATAATAAGAAGATTGCATATATTTCTCCTTAATCTTAAAATGGAAGCATTCTCGATTATCCGAAAATTTCGATTTTTTCCAAAAGAGGGTCGGTTCCAATTACTTCGGATAATCGAGGTTCTACTGTATTATGATAATGAAACTCCATATGAAACGTAATGAGCTACTACGTGCATGTATCATAAGAAGCAAGCAGTGTTGCCAGATTGGGGTCTTTTTTGTTCCCATATTGTTGATTTTCACCGCTTTTTTGAAATAGAAATATTCGGTCTACTTAAAAACAGATTAAAAATTCTGAAAAATAGGGTGAATTATACTACTTTAAAAAAGTGGTGACAGATCAATTATCTGAATTAAAAAAGTTCAAAATCTGACAACACTGGAAGCAAGTTATATTAAATATAAATGAAATTTAGAGGAAACATTGGTAATTACAATGTTATATTGACTTTTACTTTCTTAAACGTTTCTCTCATGCATGTGATTTTTCCTGTATTTTTTTTTATATAAATATGTTTATTTATTGATTTCGTATGACGAATGTATTTTAATTACATTGGTCACTATGTAATTAAAATTATGAATCAAAGTATGAAATGTTGAACGACTGTTATGCGGATTTCCAGTTATTATAATAAACATTCAACCATGTTTTCTTTTATTATTTAATAATTTAATTGTGACACGTGCATTTAGTTTCAAATAGCGTAAAACCGTATAATCGACTCGATTTGTGTAATCTTTTTAGTGAGTAATGGCTAAAATACTTAGAAGTAAGCAGAAGAAGAAACGGCCAGTACGGTATCATTTATTTTAGTATTTGTGTATTTTTGAGTTGAATGTTTATGGTAATTTTATGTTTTGCATTTTGCTAATTTTAAAAATTCATACATTTAATGTTACTGAAACGTTCTTTTATTCTTATGTGTAGCGTATTTAAAAAAGCATTTCTTTACGCATATAAAATGTTGATATTATTTAAGGAATTAATTTTACGGCATCTTATCTGATTGTCATTCTTTTAGGGTAATATAAAATATCCCATTTGGGACAGAAATGGAATTTTTTGAGTGGGGGAGGGGGGATGTTTTGAAAGCCCGTAAACAATGTTTGAAGAAAAAGCAGTCAAAACTACATTAATGAGGGATTACAATTTTTATAAAGCTGATAAAATGCCTAACTTCTGTTCTGAAATTTCTGAGATATTATTAAAGATCATTATTATTTTGTCTTTTGACTTAAATCATTAGAATTATAACTGAAATATTATTAGTTTATTTTCTTACCTAAAGTTGAAAAAGTAATATTTTATTCCTTTTCAAAAGAAAGTCAAACCTAGTTTATTTCCTCTAAGATTAACATATTCAAGCTGTCTTACCTTGCTGGCGTTTTAATACCCAATTATATTACTTTTTCTCGAAACAATTTAGTAATAAAAATGCGATAAACTAATCAAATATTTAGAATGATATTATTGAACATGTACGTATAGTATTTACGAAAAATTTCATTAAATTCCGTAGAAAATTCTGGCTTCAAGAAGCAGTTATAATATACAAAAACTTCATCATAATCATAAGGTATCCGGTTGTACACGTCGCTCTTTTACATATTTACTGAAAGTCATCATGTTATTCCCCAGATTTAAAATAAACAAACAAAATAAAAACCTCTAACAAATTGCATTGTTCATAAATTTTGCATTGATGCACATAAGTTAAGTATAGATTGTACTTTTTCTTGCGAAGTATGTATTGTTGAAAATAACTACTATTCCAAAGATAATTTACATTAAAAAATATTTAGATGAATGAGAAAAATGTTAATAATAAAGTAGAAATTTCCATATAAATCGTCTAAAACATCGTCATGTAAATCGGCTTGTAATAAATCCTTTATAATTGAAATGAACAATGCATGTGATTTTTATTTAAACGATTAAACTGAGAATTGTGTTAATAGAGCAGAAAGATTTTTAAGACGGTTTTCAAAGTAAATATTTTTCTCAGTTGAACAACTCCAAATTTTCTAACTCATTTATGGACTAGTTTTAAAAAATAATGACATGTGACTTGCAAGCATGATCACTGAAGTAATATTTTATTAAACAGTTTTATATATTTTTTAATAACTGAGTTATATTTTGAGTTAAAGCAATTCTTGTATCATGACACTGTTTTTTTTCTTGCTCTTCGAAAAATCAATTCACTAAATTTCATCTTTGACAGTATTTTCTGAAATATCTTGTACCTGTAACGAAAAATGGAAAACACTGTCGCATTACATTGTTTCCAGATAATAACACCTGCCAATCTCATGCGTTTGTGGAAAAAAATCATAAATGTACCCAGAATAAAAGTTTTTATTCAAACCAAATCACACTGCACTGCAAAAAAAAATTTGTAAAGTTACTAAAGTTTTTCTTAGAAACCGGGATTCCTAGAACGTTTTATGTAACGGCAACAAGAAAAATTCCTGTAACAGACGCTGTTAGAGTAATTTTTGTTGTTTCCCTATTTAAAAAGTTCTAGGAATCCCAGTTTCCTAGAAAAACTTTAATGACTTTACAGATTTTTTTTACAGTGTGCAGAATGTGAGAAAGAACTCGACTGGAATAATTCCCTTACACGAGTTAGAGTGTCAACAAACACTGGTTTAGTAATAACGGCAAGTTCTCCAAATTTTTATCGAAATCCTTCTCGATTAATGAAATTTTATTGGCGTATGTAGCATTTTGCTTACAAAACTATTCTACACTGTAAAACAAAATCTATAACTCTACAGATGCAAAGTTACAGAAATCTCTATGCTTGCTAAAATTTTATCTGTACATTTTACAAAAAAAAAAAAAAAAAAAAAAAAAAAAAAAAAAAAAAGATGTAAATCTACAAAACTAGTTTCTGTAGAGTTACAGGAAACTTACACAGGTTACAAACACACACAGGTTAACACATGTTACTTTGCAAAAGTATCTACTAAAATTATAGCGATCTTACTAAAATTTTAGCCGTAACCTGGCTTGCACTTATATAAAAAGTTCTAGGCATCCCAGTTTCCTAAAATGTTTTTAGTAACTTCACAGATTTTTTGGTTTACGGTGAAAAAATGCATCTGCTACACTGTAAAAAAAAATCTGTAGTTCTACAGATGTAAAGTTACATGCTTACTAAACTTTCATCTGTAACTGTACAAAAAAATCTGCAAATCTACAAAACTAGTTTTTGTAAAGCTACAGAAATCTGTAACTGTACAAATGAATCTGCTAAAGTTACAGTAATCTTACTAAAATTTTATCTGTAACCTGGGTTGCAGTTACATGAAAAGTTCTAGGCATCCCAGTTTCCTAAAAAATTTCTAGTAACCTTACAGATTTTTGGATTTTCGGCGCAAAAGTGCGTCTGTTACAGGAATTTTTGTTGTTGCCGTTACATAAAAAGTTTTAGGAATCCCAGTTTCCTTGAAAAACTTTAGTAACTTTACAGATTTTTTTTTACAGTGTACATGCATTTTTGTTGTTGCAGTTACATAAAGAGTTCTAGAAATCCCAGTTTCGTAGAAAATTTTAGTAACTTTACAGATTTATTTTTACAGTGTACTATGATTCCATAAAAATCAAGCAATCTTCAAAATGTAATTTTTGTCACCGTCAGTTCATTTATAGTTTAAACATGTTTTCTTGCTTTCACTAAGAAATGTAATAAACTTATTATTATAAATCTGTTCTAAATATATAATTCAAATAGATTTTTTCCCAATCAATCAACATATCTCATGAAATACAAATGCAACGCATTGGGTGTTATCTATCTAAACTGTTATATTAAAATCTGATTATTTGTTTGTATTTCACAACTGCACTTTCTTGTGTATGGAACACAGCGCGGTAAAATTGACTTGGATCCGCATGAATACGAGGACGTCAAATGAGCTCTCAGAATTTAAAAATTTGAATTAGTTTTGATAAACTATATTTTTTTTTTGCAAGTTTGAACGGACTTTCTCTAAAAATATCAACTGACTCTATGTTGGGGAAGAAAAGTAAGAAAAAAAAAAACAACACCTAAATATTCGGATATATTCTACTATTTTAGATGGGAACAAATACCTTTATCGATATATATGAATATTAAACAGACATACATACAATAAATACAATAAATCAAACTGAAGTGAAAAATTAGCCACTGCCAGAAATCGAACCCGGGATCGCAGCATTTCAGGCTGTCGCTCTAACCACTTAGCTACTCCAGTATTTATTGCAATTTTTCTCTAATGAACCATGTTAAAGAAGTCACCAGTCATCTATACGAATTTTCAGGAAACTGGGCTTCATAAAACTTTTTATGTAACTGCAACCCAGATTACAGATAAAATTTTAGTAAGATTACTCTAATTTATTAGATTATTTAGTGAAGCTTACAAAAACCAGTTTTGTAGATTTACATCTTTTTTGTACAGTGTACAGATAAGATTTATCAAGCATAGCGATTTCTGCAAGTTTACATTTGTAGAATTACAGATTCATTTTTAGAGTGAAAAGTAATTCTATTGCCAGTATTTCGACGATATCTTATAAAGAGATTCAACTGCGATTGTATCTACATCGCGTAACTTGCAAATGTAATTTTCGTAATTTTAAGTTCATTAGCACTGTAAAAATTCTTTCATGCTTATAATAAAAAAATTATAAAATTATTATTATAAATATTTTTTAAATGTAGAATTAAATTAGATTCCCCCCCCCCCCCACACACACACACACACAAAAATTGAGAAAATTCATGCCAAGAAATTGAAATAGATTGAATTACGCCAAATATATATATATTTTTTATTTTACATTTAAGATTCTTGGAAAAGTTACGAATTTTCTCCTTGTGAATGAATCAGAATTTAAAATAGTTGAACGTGTCTTTCGCCGAGTTCAAATACTATAAATCACATCAATCAAAACAAAAATTGCATACGAATATCCCATAGTTTTTGTCTGTAATAAATCATCTATGACTAGCATGAATGATGATATTATAGGACAGAATCTTGCTAGAGCAAGCAAATTCTTTTTTAAATTGTTAAACTTTCTAAAATAGTCGAATAGTTGTAATAAATAGCTACATCAATAAAATGTACTGCATTATATAATGCATCAATTGACAAAAATTTAACTGGTAAAATTCCCTTAAATTTCACGCAAAACCACATTATGCGCTTTATTTTTCTATTTTTTTACTTCTGTCATAGGTATCAAGTTCCTTAGACGAGCCGCATACTTTTTTTCTCTCTTATGACAAAAAATACCGAATTTAAATTTTTGAACGGGTCTTTTATTCATAGCAGAATGTCAGTCGCCTTCTAAAGTGAAATATAAACCAGTATAGAATCATTTGATCTTAAATAGAACTGAAGTGCTTTAGACTGAGGAAAGAATTTTCTTTTCGTAAAAAGTGAAAGAAACTCAAAATGTTAAGAAAATTTTCTTCTGTCATTCACCTACAAGGTATACTGTGTAAAGTGATTTTAGGTAGTCATTTCTTTAAATAAGTTTTTAGGAAACCATCTAACCTGATGTACTGTATTTATATTGCATGATATCTTTCAATATTTTGCAGAAATCACATTTTCTTTATTTCGAAAATTTTGATAGTATATAATCCTTATTATAAGTAAGAAATCATATTCACAATGTTAATTAACTGAAAAATACATGCCGTAAGTTTCGTAATTTTTGATTCAATTCTAGTAGAATGGGTTTATAAGAAAATGGAGACAAGCGGGCAATAAAAGCTAATTCCACTGTTGAGAGGCATTTTGGGCAAAAAACATAGTGGTATTGCAGTTATCGCCAAGCTATTTTGTTACCTGTTTAATCGTGTAAGCGAAATCGTCCAGGTGGGTAACGCCAATTTATGAGGTATAGGTAGCTATTGTTTGGACTAAAACATCCAATATTAGCATAGACCTTGTGCTTATGTCTAGAAGCATGTTTTATTAGAGTCTTTTCCTTCATAATAAAAAAAAATCGGAAAAATATAATTAATTTGTATAAATAGAATTGAAATCTTTCCGATTTTTGGTAATACTCATAGTAAATGTGGAAATAAATTACAGCTACAAAACCTTATGAGCAGCAATCAATGACCACTTTTACTTAAATATTTGCACCTTAAGGAAATATGATAATATTTATGTTACATTTATCAAAAGGCATTTTGGGCATTTTGGGCATTTTGGGAGAATAATCTAAAAATCGTTAGATTGATTTATATAAAAATAAGAATAAAAATCCTTGTTCACCAATACGGATAGCAGACAATATCCAGTTATTTCCATTTGTCTTTATTTTATGAAACAATGGAGTAATTGTGTTACCAACAAATATATAATTAAAAATTAGAAAATAATAATAATAATGTATTTGAATCTAATTAAAAATTTTAACATTTTTAAGATTTATTTTGACATCCTTGAATCCATTCGAATAACTGACGTTAGTCTTATCGGGCAACGTTCCATCTGGCAAGACTAGTTGTAGGCTGGGTTGATTTTTGACAGCCGATTATCTACTCGAGGGATATATGCCCTAGAAGGAGTGCCCTCCGTGGGAGTCTTTCTAAGGAACCTAATCCGTATTTACGCATGGAAGTCCAAGGTTCGAAGGAAAAAAAATCATGTTAAATTCTTGAATGCGAACTCAATCTAATCTAGAATGTCATTCGCCTTTTAAAAAGAAATAAAAAAAAGTCCTTCCGGCTAGTGCCGGGAGGAAGAGGTAGCTTTCAAATTCCTTATTTTTAAAAAGCTAGCTTATGTTATTCAAACACACGAAGCTCAATTTAGGGGAAACCGATTAGAGAAGATTCAATATTAATTTTTATCAATGCTAAATCCTTATGAATGAGAATTTCGCGAAATTAGTCAGCTTTATCCAAGCTGATTTTATTTAAAGGTATATTTGGTTTCCAAATTCGGCGATATGTGAAGTGCCTGCCCTTTTAAGACAACATGGTGGATGAGGCTAACCAGTGAACTGGGTCGAGACCTTAGTAATTCCTGTGCACACGCTCTCTCACATCGGAATCGGTTGATATATATGAGTGCTGTCGCAGGCAAAAATCAGATTTTTCAAAATGTCACCCACATAATGAAATTCAAACTGCTGTATCTGAGCCATTTTTTTAGATAAAGACAAAACAAAAAATGTTCCGGAATCCTTATATAAAAGTCAGATACTTAAGAAAGAAGCCTTTTTCAATTTCTAAATTTTTTGCACTTCACTTTAAATATAAGTTTTTTTTTATTTAATGGCCGACATTTTGATTCAAGATGGCGGATGAAGCTGGCCAGTGAACTTAGTTGAGACATTGCTATATACTATCCAAATGCCTTCTTACATCCAAATAGGTTAATAAATACGCGTGTTATCGCGTGACAAATATCAGATCGTTTCAAAATGTCAGCTGTGATAGAAATTTCAAAGTGCTATAACCCGACCTTTTTTTAAGATGTAGACGAACAAAAACTGCCCTGAAATCTCTGTATCAAGGTCAAACACATAAAAAAAAACCTTTTTCATTTTCCAATTTTTTTCATACCTTATTTTAAATTTTAAATATTTTTTTTTTAAATGTTCCCATTTGAATCAAAATGGCGAATGAAGGTTGCCTACAAACTCGGTCGAGACATTGGTATGCACTATGTACACACCAAGTTACATCCAAATCGATTCATAAATACGCCTGTTATCACGTGACAAAAATCAGGTCGTTTCAAAATGTCAGCCACAATAGAAATTAAAAATGCTATAACTCAGCCATTTTTCTAGATATAGATGAAACAAAAGTTGTTCCGGAATCTTTGTATTAATGTCAAACACATAAGGAAAAAATCTTTTTAATTTTTTTGATACCTCATTTTAAATTTTAAATTTTTAAATTTTTTTAAGTGACCGCCATTTTGAAACAAGATGGCGGATGAAGCTGGCCAACGAACTCGGTCGAGACATTGGTATGTACTTTGTACACACCAAGGTACATCCATATCGGTTCATGAATAGGCCTGTTATCGGGTGACAAAAATAAGGACGTTTCAAAATGTCAGCCACACTAGAAATTCAAAGTGCTATAATTCAGACATTTTTTAAGATATAGACGAAACAAAAACTGTTCCGAAATCTTTGTATCAAGGTCAAACACATAAGAGAAAAATATTTTTCAATTTTCAATTTTTTGGTATCACATTTCAAATTTTAATTAAAAAAAAATGTAAATAGCCGCCATTTTGAAACAAGATGGCGGATGAAGCTGGCCAAAGAACTCGGTGGAGACATTAATATGTACTCTGTACGCACCAAGTTTCATATAAATCGGTTCATAAATACGCCTGTTATCGCGTGACAAATATCAGGTCGTTTCAAAATGACAGCCACAATAGAAATTCAAAATGCTATAACTTACCCCCTTTTGAAGATATACACAAAACAAAAACTGCTCCGGAATCTTTGTATCAAGGTCAAACACATAAGAAAATAATATTTTTCAATTTTCAATTTTTTGGTATCACATTTCAAATTTTAATGTTTTTTAAAGAATTTAAATGGCCGTCATTTTGAAACAAGATGGCGGATGAAGCTGGTCAACGAACTCGGTCGAGACATTGGTATGTACTATGTACACACCGAGTTTCATCCAAATCGGTTCATAAATACGAGAGTTACAGTATGACAAAGATCATATATATATATATATATATATATATATATATATATATATATCAACTTTTGAACGGAGGGTGGTTTCGGGGTCTGGGGGTCATGATCGATGAAAATATACCAAAATTTTTTGAAATCGCTTTCTTCCGAACGGCTGGCATAGGTAGCTTTTTGTAATGAAAGCTACCTAAAAATGTGCATTCAAGAAAGAATATAAAATAGAACTTTTTTTTTTTCTTTCGGAAATTAAATTCCTATTTGTTGCTTATATA
Source organism: Maratus speciosus (assembly GCA_963932465.1). Lineage (NCBI taxonomy): Eukaryota > Metazoa > Arthropoda > Arachnida > Araneae > Salticidae > Maratus > Maratus speciosus. The sequence continues at coordinate 296,408,163 of OZ010791.1, forward strand.
ATTTGTAGCCGATTAAGAAAATACAAAAATAAATATTGGACAAAAATATTAAAAGACAAATGGTAATAATTCCATTTTTATAACTTAATCATTTTATTAAAAATTATGAAATAATTAAAAAAGGATTCAATGCAAACATATTAGTAAGCAAGGTAATGCTAAAGTAAATGTTTAGATATTTTTAATATAGTTAATAAGATAAAATATTATATATAGGTAAATAAAATGTAAAAATGATATAATGCAAACAGTGTGAAAACAGTGATGAAATCTTTGCGCGTCACTGAAAGCAATGAATTTTATTTCCATTCTATTACAAAATGTATGTAGCGCTTTGGACAAACCGTAATTTTTTTTATGGTCAAAGAACACTGGATTTAAATTCATTAGCACGATTTTTATTTATTGCACGATCTCAATCACATTCCATAATGAAACACAAACCAATACAATACTATTTTATCTTAAATCGAAGTACTTTCTTTAGACTGAGGAAGAATTATTCCGATGTATTCTTTAATATAATCACATGTTTCGTTTGCGTATGAGGACGATACTGAGTATGAAATCTTTAATATTTTTTACCTTATGGAAGAATACTTGTGGCTTTTTAAAGTGAGACATAAAGCAAAGTTGAACTATTTTAAAACTGAACAATAAGTTCGTGCCTTAGACTAAGGAATTTTTTTTTTTTTTTTTTTTTTTTAATCTGTTAAAAGAAAATATTTTTAAAATGTAACGGAAAACCTTTTCTATCAACCACCATATTGCGCAAAATGATTTCCAATAGCACTTTTCTTAAATGAGTTTTGAGACAAGATAGAGAGGGAAGAATTTTATGATGATCTGCTTTAGAGAGGAAAGAATGTGAGATTTAAAAGACAGAAAAAATTATGTGTATTTTACAAAAAGCGAAAGAAAACCATTGAAAACCATTTTGTAGTGCTAAAACATTTTGCAGTTGCCCGTAATTACGTTTCCTGATGAAGAAGTTTCATGATATAAAAATTAAATTAAAAAGTTATAAAGCAAATCTTACTTTAAAGAAATCGAAATGCACAAGATTGCGCGGTTTAAAAGTTTTAAATATCTTCTTTATTTATATTTTCCAAATTGATATAATTTGTTTGTATAATCTCTTCTTTCGTTCTCTTATGTGAAAGATACTCAATTGAAATTCGTTAATGATTCTCCTGTCTCATGGAGCAGCTTTCGAAAGCAAAATTTAAGCCAATATCTAAATGGTCAACCTAAATTGAATTGATTGCCACTGCCACTGTGGAAAGTTTTATTCTTCTTCTGTTTTAACCAGACAAATATTAAACCAGAAGGGAAACCCTCTTCTGTCATCTGACATCGAGAGATATATTGCGAAGCCCCTGCATCTCAATGATGTTTCCTCAAGGTAAATTGGAAATAAGTATGAGTCTCTGATTTGAAAAGAGAGAAAGGGACACTTTAAGAACCAAGAATTGGTGCAAATCTGAAAAAACAAAAGAGAGATCGTTCTCTATTGTAAAGAATACTATACAGTGTTCCAGTAGGTTAACGTAACCATTTCGGGTCCAAATTTATTTTTTTATGGTAAAAGATTACGTTTATGCTAATAATATTAAGGGAACAGTGGACACTGAAAAACATCAAATTCGATTAAAAAATCGATTTTTAAATTTTTACGAATAAAGTCAATTATGTTTTATTTAAATATATATGTATACATATAGGAAATACACAATTAATAATGTTTGATTAGTATATTATAGTTTAACTTGCAAATAATAATTTTAAATATATATGCGTACTTTAAACACTGTTTTCTCACAATTGAATATTTCGCACATTTATGAAATTTGAAATGTTCTATGCACATTCCTAATTATCAGATTCGATTAAACTTTTCACTGTGCACCCCTTATTTAATAATAAATAAAAGTTAGCATAAATAGTTCCATTTAAGGAACATTTTAATGTTAAATTTTGCTACTTAATACAAAAACTATCGTTTTTAATCACGAAAAAGTAGCATATTCTTATAAAATAGTTTTTTCTTTTTACACGTTTAGTGAACTTTTACAATGTATGCTAACTTTCTTCCTAATAACCAAAAAGTACCTGATACAAAAAAAAGTCACGTTATATTCAAAAGAAATGCGCATGGGACATTTTAAATTATAACAATTATTTGGTATTTTAAAATTTTAATAATTTAAAAACTTTGTATTATTTTAATACTAAATATTGAATTTAACTGTATGAACTTACCATTAATAAGTGTACCAATTTTAAAATGAATATGTTGAATATTAAAAGATTTGATTTTGAATGTCCGCTGTCCCCTTAAAAGCAGCTGTTCAGATTACAAAAGTTAAGTTATACTGAAATTTAACGAATATGTCATTTAGTGAAATTGCATTCTACTTATTTCGCAATTGGCTAAGAAATAATTTTTAAAGGTATTTGGGAAATGTCATGCAGGAGTAAACAGACATAACAACTTTCTAGCATTTTTTTTATGTTTTTTGAAAAATTATTCGTTTAAAAATATAGTCTCTGTTTTAAATTTAAAGAGTGAAACTTATACTTGACATAAAAGCATCATAATTGATGCAAAGAGAATTAAGAGAACTTTTGTTATAATTATTATTACTACTAAATGCTGAAACACAAATGAAGTCGCACTGTAAAAAAAAATGGTAACGTTCCATGTAAAATCCAGGAACGTTTCGCCTTTTCTCAGGTTTTCAGAATAATTTAGCTCTCTCCTGTAAAATTCTGGTTTTCTTATCTGAAACGTTCCTGAACAAAAGTTGGAAACAGCAAAACGCTGCGGCCGCCGTTTATTATTTTTTTGCTATAAATCCGTTGCTCGCGCGCGAGTGTCGAAAAAGAATTCCTTAAATGAATGTAAAAAAATCCATATGGAAGGCAAATAAACCAATAGACGACATAATCCTTTACATCTCTATTGTCAAGACAATTCAGATGAAAATACAATACCTCCGTGACATCGCTAAGAGATTATGTCTCGTACTTGCCTGTGGAATGTTTAAGGAGCAGACCGTGTAAAAAAATACACCTATTATTTGGATCTCCATTAACCAGGGGACCATCAAACATGATTCTCACCGATTTTGATTAATTTAAAGTATGTTTTAGAGTTCTTATCTCTAATTATTCTTGTGAAAGGATTTCTTCAAATGGGCCTCAGATTTTCAGAAATTAGATGCCGAGGTTTAGCATACGTTTCAAATACCCATTAGTTTGCAGCTCTCAACGTGTCTTTCGTGGTGTGGACGCAGAAAGCTCGCACGCCACCCGTACGGCCCGAGTTCGATGCTACCTCTGGACTTTTTTTTTTCTTTTTTAATTAATTTTATATTTTAACACTTTATTACAATTTGATTTAAATTTGATATATATTTGACACCTTGAATTGCTGCAAATTTGAATTTTTTTTTTTTCGGAAAAAATATACAATTACGTTTAGGTTTTTTTTTTTCATGAAAATTTATATGTATTTTATCTAACTTGTAAACTAACATAATTACTAACGAAAATCCAAAATATCTTATGTCTAGATTTTTTTTCTAATTATTATTTACATTTATATATTTTTATATTTTAAGCAAAGTTCAGAAACAATATATCATATATATATTTACTTTATTGAATTTTAACTGAAAATTTATTTTTTCGTGTAAATTATAAATAATAATTTTGATGTCAATTTCAAAATATTTTTTCATTCTAACAAATAATGATAATAAAGCGAAAATTGTCAACTGGAAATGTAAAAATCGTCTGCGGATCCGGCATGCTGTGAAATGTCAGTAATGCTTTGCTGTCAACAGAAATATTCCTGGTATTTCGCAGGAAACTTACTGACATTTCTGTAGAAAGTTTTTAACATATACAGTAAAGTTCCAGTCATTTTCAAGAAATGTTTCTTGGAAATAATGGGCAACTCAGCTGCCCATTTTTTCCCAGGAACGTTGCGGAATTTTTTTTACAGTGCGTAGTAATACATATAGAGACATATACGGCCATTACTACATGCAGATAATAACAAAAATAATAAAGTAACATTCAGTAAAAATATAATGTTCTATTAATAGGACAACAGACCAAACGGGTTAACGAACAATATATTTCACTATGTAAAAATTCAAGGAAGTTATTGCCAAGAACAAAATAACTTAAAAGGATCTGTCTATAAATGTTTTGTTGCTTATTATTTTTATTTATTTTATTTCTGAGAAAATTATCAAATTCTTTAGTTTGATCACTTTTTTTAGTTATATTATGAGAAAGACACTAACTTTAAATATTTCCAGTGTTTCTTCTGTCTCGTGCAGAACGTCTGTTGTTTTCTGAAGTAAATTATAAACCAATGTAGAACTATTTGACTTAAAGAAGAATTTGAATTAAAGTAATTAAGGAACTGTTTTATCCTTCTACTTAACGGAAAAAAATTTAAATTATGAAGGAATTTCTTTTTTATTATCCGACATCGAGTCATATTCCAAAAATAATTTTTAATGGCCCTGTATTTCAATGAGTGTTGCGACATTACTGAGAAGTAAGAAGTGTGAAAGAAGAAATTAGAGAGAAAAAATGACAAAGTGTACTTCACAGAAAAGAAAAGAGATATCACTTTTTAGTGAAAAAAATATTATACAATGTTCACGTATTTTTTTCCCGAACAAGAAATTTTATTATGTAAAAGATTAAGAAAAGTATTACAAAGAAAATACTAATTAAAGAAATCTAACTACAAATGTCTTCGCTTTTTAATGAGTTTTGTATTAATTCCGTCAAACTTATCATATTCCGTAGCTAACCACATGTTTCGTATTCTTATTGCAAGAATACCGAGTTTAACTTTTGCAATACTTCTTCTATTTTGTGCAGAATGTCTGTTTCCTCCTTGGAATATAAACCGATGTCGAAATATTTGCTATTATTTGTCAGAAACAGAGAAAAGGTTTTTTTTACTCCTTTTTCAAAAAGGAAAGTGAATATAAAGTGTAATAAAATCTCCCTTTTATCACCCTCTTTAGAGAAATATTGTGTAAAATGATATCCAATAGTAATTTCCATAAGTGAGATTACATAGAGTAAAGAATTATGGTGCTTCGACTAAGAAGCGATATAAGTGATCTTTAAAAAATACATAACTAAGTGTATTTTACAGAAATAAATGAAAGATGATTGATTCTGTACACCAAAAGAATGACACAAAGTGTCCGTAAAGTCTTTTACTGGTGAAGAAAATTGATAATAGAAAATTTAAATAACAGATAATTTAATTTTTAGAAAATCTAATTACAAAATATTAATAGATTTATCATTCGAATTGATTTATACTTACCCCATTCAACATTATCATATTTTTTAATTTAACCCTATATCTACTGACGGTACTTATAAGTACCATTAAAATAACTTATTATAAAGTTTATTTAATACATCGATTAGATGTAATACAGTTTAGAATGAGTTATAGATACATTACTTTATCTTGTTCCAAAGGCATTGTTGGTTACACAAAAAAAAAAAAAGTATTTTTAAAAGGATCATTTCTTTTGCCTTTGCATCTTTTCAGTTTTCTAGGCATTGGGTGAAGGGGAAGGGGAATTTTTCAATTCGGAAATATTTCTATATTTCTGCTGTAAGAACATTATATTTGTACATTTTCTAATTCTATAAAATACTAAGAAAAATATTTAAAATAAAAGACTTCAGTGGGGTTATAAATTTTGCACTAAATCCTTATAAATTCAAATTTAATCAATCCTTCGAAGTACTCCAATCCTTCTAAAATCCTTCTAAAATTAATAAATGATTATGTAAATGTCCTAATGCAGTTTAAACAATTTACGAAAACTGCTTTAGAAGATAAAATTTTTCTGAATTCATAATTCAGTGCATAAAGGGTTAATGACGTGTTTCATTATCTTATGAGAAACATAGTTGCGAGACAAATATAGGGTCTTAAATTTTTTTTCAATCTCGGGCAAAATGTCTGTTGCTTTCGAAAGTAAACAATCAGCAATTATAAACATACTTTACTTAAAAGTGAATTGACGTACTTGCCTTCACTGACGTAAAGCCAATTTTTCTTCAATTTAAAGGAAAAGAAAATTTAAAGATAATGAAAACCCCCTTCTATTGTTATCTTTCTTAATGGATATTACGTAAAGTGATTTAATACAGTGTGACTTCAAAAATCCGGCATCAAAACTATTTTTTCTCTTTTTTTTTTCTTTTACACTTTCAAGTTACAGAAGAAGAATTATAGCAATTGTTTATGAATGAAAAACTTCAAGATCGAAAATAAAAATGCAAAAAAAGATTATTTTACTTTTTTTCAATGTTAAAAACTTTGGCAAAATCATGGCACAATATATGGCATGAACGAAAGTTTGGCAACGACGACATCGATGGTGAAGAAGAATTTTCAGGCTTTCACATTTTCCACGAAAAGGCCGTTATTTATAACTTGATTGAACACGCAAAATCTGGAAATGCATTAAGTGTCGAAAAAAAGGATATAGATGATTAGCCATGCATTGACGAAAATGCACCAACTACGAACAATTTAACGGACAGCGAGATTGCTGAGGCTGTGCTAAATAGAAACGCTGATAACGCTAGTAGCAGCTAGTAAGACGAGGATGATCAACTGGCAGAAGAAAAGGTGTTGCTAGAAAAATGCATAAATTTGTCTGGATAATTAATATCTGCTTTACCGAATCAAAACTGTATTTCCAAAATAGACATTCTTCATTTGTAAAAAATACAGGAAAAACTTGTTAAGAAACGGCCAAAAAAATTGAACGAAACAAAATTGACAGCGATGTTTGCGAAATTACACGAGATGAAATAATTTCACTCTTTATTATTATTTTTTTGTAACATAGAAAATATCATTTAAAGTATGTTTTTTTATATATTAATTTTCTCTTTTTCTTGCATGATTACCATATCATTTAATAATGAATTAAATTATGAATAAAGGCACCATTAAGAATATAGTACTACTTTTGATATTTCTAGTTATTACTTTTGATATTCCTTCAAAAATCCGGCATAGACGCGGTCACGATGATGCCGGATTTTTGAAGTTATACTGTATATCCATTTCGTTAAATTCGATTACAGACAAAAAGGAAGAATTGCAGTACTCCTGTTTAGGACCTGGTCCTGGAGAGAGAAGATGGGACGGGGCACAATATTATTAGAATTATGTCTAAATCACTAAAATAAAAGGTGAATTATTTTCTAGTAAAAAAATATATATACAAAGTGTCCTTCAATTCTTTTTCTGAGAAAGAAATGTATTATGTAAACATTAGAAGAGGGAGTTTACAATTATATACGAGGGTAAGCTGAAAAGAAATGCACACATGCTTGTAGAACACAAACACAAACAGCAAGATCGAGCGAAAAGTACATTAAAGTACAATTCCTAAGCTTCAATATTATATATTTATTTTTCAACATAGTCACCATTAAGGCTAACAAATTTCTCCCAACTTATAACAAGATTTCTCATTCCGTCAATGAAAATTGCTTCCGACTTTTCTCGAATCCAGGACTTCACAGCTGACTTCACCTCATCGTCCGATGTGTAATGATCAACCTTGAAGTCTCTCTTGAGTAGAGGAAAAAAATAAAAAATCGCAAGGCGCAAGATCGGGGAAGTAAGGGGGATGTGAAATCGGTTAAAACTTCAGGTTTCGCAGAGCCTTTACAGTTGCGGATTTTACGGCATCCAAATTGTTCAATAATGAAGACGACACATTCTTTGGATATTCCAATATGGTTTGTGATACACTTTTGAGTGATTTGCCTCTCATTTTGAATCAAATCGTCGATGCGTTTGCAATATGTATCGTCTGGGTAGTGATCGGACGTCCGCTGCGTTTTTCTTCAAAATTTATGTCTTTTCTAGATTCACAATCAAAAAATTTTCCTGCCAATCGATTTACAGTAGAATTATCAACAGCATCATCATCTTTAAACGACAATGAATCTCAGCATGAGTCGCTATTTCAGCAGTTAAAAATTCGATAACAATACGCTGTTTATCTCGCGTTGACATAGCACTAGAACACGTCTCTTTACTACTTCCGCTTCTCAAAACACACTGGATGAATTCAGCAACTTAAAATGTGCACATGCGTATAGAGGGTGAATGTTTCTTCCACATGCCATCGGCTGCACTTCTAAAGATCATATCGTTCGCGCTCAACAAGTATGTGTATCTCACTTATCAGCCTACCCTCGTAATATGAAAATAAATCTAAAGGCAGAAGAGTGCACATTTCGTCAGTTTTCTTTATTTTCTTTATTATATTTGTCATATTTATATTTATTTATAGAATCATTTGTTTCGTTCTGTTGTTAAAAAAATACCTAGTTAAAAATCTTTAATACTCTTTCTCGTGCAGAACACATGTTATCTTCTAATGTGAAATATAAATTTATTTGAGGAAAATTGATGGTGTAAAATTTAAATAAAAGGCAATTTAATTTTTTTGAAAATCTAACAACAAAATATTGAACATTTTATCATTCGTATTTATTTTGTATATTTATTTACGTCAACATTGTCATATTGTTTGATTTAATCATGTGTTTCATTCTCTTATGCGAAACGTACTTAATTTAACGTCTGAAATGCGGTTTCCATTTCTGGTTGAATGTATGTTGCTTTCAAAAGTGAACATTAAACGAATATAGAAATACCTTACCTTAAAGTGAATTGAACTACTTGCCTTAGACTGAAGTAAAGTATCTTTTTTTCTAATTTAAGGTATCCGGGACACGTTTTAAAATAATTTTTATTTATTGAGTTAAAATTTTGAATTTTTTCTGATGGTTAATCATAACATTTGTAAACAAAATCACATGATAAAACTTCTCATATATTTTTAACAAAAATTAAAAATTTAAAACATATTAAAAAAGTGGGATAATTTAAAATCGTTATAACTCGAAATGTTATTTCTAGGATTTCAATTTTTTTTTTCATTTAAATAAATAAAAATATATAAGTTTTAATTTTAATTCAGCATTTTTAAAAATATTAATTTAAATAAAAATTAAAAATGTGTGAAGTAAAAATGAAAAAAATAAAATATGATGTAACTTAAAAAAAAAAAAAATCATAGTTTGAAAACTAAATATTTTTTTTTTTTAATTTGCTGAATCAAAATTAAAGTAAAATAATTAAAGAAGACATGTTCTTGTTCCCTTTTCCTGATGAAGATATGAAAATTAAAAGTGAGTGTTGACAAAAATATGCTAATTAAAAGAAATCTAAAGACAGAGGGGTGCGTATTTCATCAGTTTTATTTATTTTGTTTATTATTTGTCATAATTACATTGTAAAAAATGTATGCAACTTTACTCCAAAAAATTGTTGGCAGTCTTGATGCCTCCATTTTATTGAGTAATTTAACTGATAACACTGGTGTTACGTTACACTAATGTGTAGTATTACGCCAATTATTTCTGTTTAAATTACACCATTATGTAAGTTAAATTACTACATAGTATTGAATACAGGGTGTTGCCACCGTTTTATATGTAGTTATGTTTACATGTGATTATTATTTTTTTTTTTTAACATTGTATCATATTCGCTTACATAATCTCTTATTTCGTCCTCTTATTAGAAAAATACCTGGTTAAAATTTTTAATGCTCTGTCTTGTGCAGAATATATTTTATTAGTCCGCGAGCCAGGTGCACATTTCGTCAGTTATTTCCTTTTGACCGATAATTTGTAAAATGGTTCAGAGAGTTGTATCATGAAACCCCGTGAACGTCAGCTGCGGTTCCGTGGGTGGGTGTAGCAGCGGTATGCCCCCAAACATGAAAAAAAAAAAAAAAAAAAAAAAAATTAGTCATTTCCTCCCGGTTGAAAATTTGTCAAATTATAGTTAACCCAATATCTTGAAGAAAAAAAAAATCAGCTGATTATAAAGGGGTGGGTAATGCGTCAGCTGGTCACACGAACGTGAAAAAAATATACAGGTTTCAAAGGAAAGTCCCTTTAACCTGAAAATACTTGCAAACGGAGAGAGCTACAGCTATGGAAGTGAGGTAACAGTATATTAAAGTGACTACGCCCGATTTAATGCAAACGAAGGCAGCGCCCCTAGTGGCGAAATTTGGAAGATAGCTATTGAAAATCGTAAACGAAAAGAAATAGAGCAAAATTTCCAATTAGAAAGTTTTAGAGCATCAATTAATTAGCACGTAACGACATTTGGTTCACACGGATAAGATAAATCGTCGCCTGTATACCTAAAAATGCCCGAAATCGATGAGCGACGATTCTACTTTGCATATTCACATTCCTTACATGTAGCAGTGCACAATTTCAGATTGTGACGTAGATGGAAATCCTCAATTTTAATTCCAAAACTGACAAATGGCAGCAAGAATATTTAAAAAAAAAATTGGCTTTTGTAATGAAAGTTAAAATTAGCGGGGTTTTATTTTGTAAGAAATTCGTTTGAATATTCTGGTGTTAGTAAATTATTTCATCGGTTTACGAACAGAATTCTTCTGCCACTGAAAGGGTTAATCTAAAATTTTAAATTCATTAGAAATTAAATTTTCACAGACATTACAGCACAGTACAACGTCACAATATGAAATTGTGCACTGCTACATTTACGGAATGTGAATATGCAAAGTAGAATCGATTTCGGACATTTTTGGGTATACAGGCGACGATTTATCTTATCCGTGTGAACCAAATTTTGTTTCGTACTAATTAATTGATGCTCTAAAACTTTCTAACTGGAAATTTATCTCTATCTCTTTTCGTTTACGATTTTCAATAGTTATCTTCCAAATTTCGCCGCTAGGGAGCGCTGTTTTCGTTTGCATTAGGTCGGGCGTAGTCGCTTTACTATACCATTACCTCCCTTCCACAACTGTAGCTCTCTCCATTCGCAAGTATTTTCAGGTTAAAGGGACTTTCCTTTGCAACATGTATATTTTTTTTCATGTTCGTGTGACCAGCTGACGCATTACCCACCGCTTTATAATCAGCTGACTTTTTTTTCCTTCAAGATATTGGGTTAGCTATAATTTGACAAATTTTTATCCGGGAGGAAATGACTAATTTTTTTTTTTTTTTTTACGTGTTTGGGAGGCTACCGCTGCTCAACCCACCCACGGAACCGCAGCTGACGTTCACATAGCTTCATGGTACATCTCTTTGAACCATTTTACAAATTATCGGCCGAGAGGAAATTGGTCATCCAAATCTGTTGCTGGCTCGCGGACTATATCTTCTAAAGTCGAATGTAAACCAAAGTAGAACTATCAGATTTTAAACTAAACTGAAGTGCTTGCCTTACACTTGGGAAAGATTTTCTTTTTTTTTCCTTGAAGAAGTAGAAATTTTTAAATATAATGAAAATCCTCTTCTGTCAACCGTCTTAAAGACATATTAAGTAAAATTGTTCTAATAGCCATTTGATTTAATGAGATTTCAAAGAAAAGAAAAGGTAAGAATTTAATGCACTACTTTAGAAAGAAAAATGTGGTATTAATCGATAAAAGTAATGCATTATATCTCATAGAAATGAAAATATAAATAATTGCTTCGATTATTCACTATAAACCGTATACGGTGAATTTTACAAAGTACTACTGCGATTAAAATAGTATTGTGTTTGAAAAGAGGCTTAAATAAAACTCATTTGTCTGCAGAGGCGACTGATGTATGAGGTTCAGGCTCATATGAAAGCACTGCCGTAGACAGAAAAATACTTCGGAGGAGAATTTCTGATCAAAATTTAATTTTTATTTCCTTATATAAGAGTCATTTTTTATAAATAATTTTTAATAAAGGTGAATGGTTTTAAAAATTTAAAGTTTTATTGTAAAGAATAATTAAATAGTATAGCTATTATAAATGAAAAGTTAATATTTGAGCCTTTTTCACCGAAATTAAATTTATCTCAGAAATATTGACATTGGTACGGATCAAATTAATGTTTTGAGGAGTTTTGCACGAATGTTTCAAATGTTTTAGCGTTAAACATGTTTTACCATGAACATAAGTTGAAGCAGCAAAGTTAGCCAAAAATTTAAAAGCTGGAGAGAATTTCGAAATAAATATCTCACTGAATTCAGAGTTTCATTTAAATAAGTTACACAATCCATGTCAGGCTGCCGAAGCCATTTTGTTTGGCAACGTTAAAATCCGGCTTATAATTTGTTTAAAAATTACAAATTTTAAAGATTCCTAGAATTTATTATCATCAATCATTTTAGCAACAAATAAACATTAAAAGATGCTAGCGCAGAATTTTGATTTTTAACCGCAGTTAATTTTTTAATTTTCATAAAATACTTAATGGCATATTTATACTTATGCTGGAAAAATTTTCGGAGGGGGATCAAACCCTGTTGATCCCCCCATTGGCTACGGCCTTGTGTGAGAACAAGCGTTCAATGCGACAAAATTAATGTGGCCAATAAATCTGCAGAAAACATTAAAAGATTCAGTAATTTTAAGTTGAATTATTCTAAAATGTGAATACGAATTCTTTAAATTTAATTTTGCTTAAACTGTATACTTTTTTTGAACTATTGTTGATTCTAAAAGCAAATTTTTTTATGCAGATTGGTATTTAATATTTTTCTCTAATCTTATCAACGATACAAAACGTACTAAGATTGACTTTTGGGTGAAGCCAGTTTTCCATGGGCTTTTCAAGATATATTTTGTCATCTTTCTAAAATAAATATTTTACTGAATAACAACAATATTGTTTAAATATATGTGTAATATCTTCAAAATATGCACCATCGTAGGAAAAGACACTTTTAAAATCAAAATACAATCTTACAAATTTGTGTCATAAGTTTAAAAAATGTGAACCATGTTACTCAACAAATTGGCAATAGAATCCTTTATTTAAAAACACTATTTTTAAATAAAAAAATATTATTATAAAAACTCGTAGATATTATTATTGAGAAAAAAAATTTAAGGCAAACTTTATTAAAACACTATATTTTTAAAAATATGGGATATAGTGAAAAATGGGTCGTGTTAATAACGTCTATTTTTTTAAATAACACCACATATAATTTATTTTTAATTGCACATAATTCCATTTAAGCAGCCTAATTTCAGAGATACACAGGGGAAAAAAAACAAATTTAAAAATAAAAAACTACCTGTAGAGGATATTTTTTGAAAATGCGTAATTATGTTTTCTAATAAATGATGTAAAATCCTTGTTATTTGTATTTTTATATAAGGGGGGAAATATCTAAATTTGCGACTGGCATGAAAACTGTCACTACAATCGGTTTCATCTACATTTGACTTTGTGAAAGCTTTAAGAACGCTTTACTAAACTTTCATCTGTAATTGTACAAAAAAAGCTTTAATTCTACAAAACTAGTTTTTGTAAAGCTACAGAAATCTGTAGCTTTTTGCTTATGTAAAGCTACAGAAACCTACATCTTTACACAAGAACCTGCTAAAATTACAGTAATCTTAATAAACTTTTATCTGCGACCCTGGTTGCAGTTACATGAAAAGTTCTAGGCATCACAGTTTCCTAAAAAATTCTTTGTAATCTTATTTTTTTTTATTTCACTTACATTACATGCTTACTAAACTTTCATCTGTAACTGTACAAAAAAAGCTGCAAATCTGCAAAACTAGTTTTTGTAAAGCTACAGAAATCTCTAACTTTACAAATGAGGTAAAATTACAGTAATATTTCTAAAATGTTAACCGTAACCCTGGTTGTAGTTACATGAAAAGTTCTAGGCATCCTAGTTTCCTAAAATATTCTTAGTAACTTTACAGATTTTTTGATTTTGGCACAAAAGTGTGTCTGTTACATGCGTTTTTGTTGTTGCCGTTACATAAAAAGATCTAGGAATCCCAATTGCCTAGAAAAACTTTAGTAACTTTACAGATTTTTTTACAGTGTTCGAAATATAGAAATGTCTTTAAATAAACCATATAATTTTACTTTTATGACAAAAAGTCTAATGATAAATACTTCAAAGATCCCAACTATATTATTCATCATGTGAGACGCCTTCTAAAGTAAAATATAAAGCAGTTCAGAGCTACTTGATCTGAATTCGACTAAAAGAGTTTGTCTGAGACTTCGAAAATACTTCTTTTTTTAAAATGAAGAGAAATTCAAAATGTAACGAAAACCCTTTAGTGACATACTCCTTCAAACCTTACTGCGCAAAATGATTTCCAATAGCCAGTTTCTTGATCAATTTTTAAGAAAAATTGTACTGGAAAGAATTACGATGTTTTAGAGCAAAAATAGCACTAAAAGGACAAAATACCAAAGGGTATTTACGAGAAATGAGAAGATAAAGTATTCTTTGGAATATAAATGCTATACGAGATGCTTATAAAATATAAATGTAGTTAAAATATCCAGGATTTGGAAAAGTTAATTAATAGAATCATATTTAAATTCTTACTTACATGACTGATATATGGTATTCGGGGTCATATTATGTTATGTGTCCAGAGACATATAATCCCAAACCTGTAGATAGATCAAACGAAAAAAAAACACTGCAGTAAAATTTCATGATTTGCATAGTTGTATTGTAATTTACATGTTTTACGTTAGTAAGATGTAAATATTAGATTTTCATAATGATTTTTTCATCAAATATCTGATATGTTTTTCAAACTGTTAAAGGAAGATCCCGGTACAAAACCTTTAAAAAATATATTTTTTATATCCTAAAACATTTATATATATTTTTTTCTTTTGCCGTTTACAATAGCACTTTGCTCAGCTATCAGTTACAAGAAATGCGCGTTTTTCTTTAAGAAATAAAATATATACTGTGCGTCTATATGTCTCTATTTGCTATTGAAGAAATGCTTAAAGTTGAAACTTAATATGGTATTACATATATACTGGGTGTCGGAAAATATACTGACTGTTTTAAAAATTCAATAATTTACAAATGGTAAACGCTATTAAAATATTCTTTAACCCTTTCGCCGCGGAGGTCTCTTACACAAATTTTATTAGGTTGACACCACTTTTTTAAAAGAAGTTTCTTTCAAGTATACAGTTTCCAAAATGCTCTAAATAAATAAGGCAAATTTTATTTTCCTTTATTACTAGTGCCAAAAAGAAATTTTGGAAAGAAAGGTGATGTCTAGTCAGACTAGACATACGAGTGCAAAGTGTTAAGGATGGTTATGTAAGATGTCAGGTGTTTTTTTACTGCGATTCGCGGTTTTAGATCCAAATAGCAATAATAGTAGCGCTAAAATAAGCGCTCAATCGAAATCAAAGTAAAAATCACCCAGAATGATGCGCAGGGAGGAGAATAAATATATGGAGTGGGTCTCATTCATTAATACAATCTTTTTCTTAAGCACTCACTCCATATATTTAACTTCTTTCCTTCACATCAATGCTGAGTGCTTTCATATTATGGATACAATTGAGCGTCTATTTCTTCAACTGCCATCTATCACTGCTATTTCGAACTAAAACAAGGAATCGCAGTAAAAAGACTCCTGACATCGTGCATAACGCTCCTGCAAGATTTTTTTAAAGAGCTGTCATCATTTATAAGTTATTGAATTTTAATAATGGTCAGTTCATTTTCGGACACCCGGTATAACCAAAGAGTAATCATCAAATACTTTAGAATTATTTTTATCAGAATTTATCAAATCACTAAACAAGCCTCGGGCTTTTTTCCTTATTTAAAAAAAAATAACAAATTGAATGCCTCTGCTATCTCGTTCAGGCTATAAATCTCCTTGTAAAATAAAATACGAAACATTGTGGAATTATTTGATCTTAAATCAAATTGAAATTATTTTCTTCAACTGTGGAAAGAAGATTATTTCTTTTTTATTTCTTTATTAATGAGAAATTATTAATGTAATCCAATAAAACTGTCGTCTGTCATGCACCTTTTAGGTATATGGAGTAAAATGATTTCCAATGCCCATTTATTTAAATGACTTTTTGAGACGTGATGGAGAGTGTACAATTATTTTTGACTTAAAAATGAAGACAAATTAAATAAATAGATGAAATAATGTGAAATGTATAGAAATGAAAATATATAGTGGACCGTCCTTTATGCGTCTACATTTAAAACGTATCATTACTTACTGAAGACGAATTAATTGCCCGCATCATTTCAACATTCCTCTATTTGCATTACTCAATACCTACTACTCATTGGGTCATGATTACAGATTTTCGAAAAACTAATGGAGCAAAATTGAATTTGTTTATGCATTGCAAAAACGAAATTTGGTGACACTTTGGTTAACGAGAGATTAAAAAAATTGTCAGTTACAGTGAGGATGAGAAAGAAAACCTTTACCAACCACAAACGCAATTAGTTTAACCCTTTATCTACTGACGGTACTTATAGGTACCATTAAAACAACCTGTTATAAAATTCATTTAATACGTCAATTAGTAGTAATACAGTTTAGAATGAGTTATAGTTGTATTTCATTATCTTGTTCGAAGATCATTATTGGTTACACAAAACAAAAATATTTTTAAAAGGATGATTTCTTTTGCCTTTGAATCTTTTCAGCTTTCTTGGCGTTGGGGGGGGGGGGGGGGTAATGCTTCAAATCGGAAATATTTCTACTGTCAGAACATTATATTTGAACATTCTCTAATTCTACTAAATACTAAGAAAAATAATTAAAATAAAAATTTGAATGAGGTTTTAAATATTGCTCAAAATCCCTATAAATTCAAATTTAATTAATTCTTCTAAATCCTTCAATCCTTCTAAAATTTATTAAATGATTATGTAAATCTTCTAATTCAGTTGGAAAATTCACGAAACAAATTTTCATGAATTCATAATTCAGTACATAAAAGATTAAAAGTACGAACGGCTGTTCACCAATTGCACTAACAAAAAAAAAAAAAAAAAAAAAAAAAAAAAATGGTGTACCAGATCAAAGTCTCGAGTGCGTCTCTAATCTGAAAAATGGTGTAGAAAATTTCTTCAAATATCACAAGAAAATGTGAGATATAAATTTAATAAAAATAAAATTGTTCATGTACAGCAATTTCTTTACATGTTTTGTTTTCCCGGAAAAATGTATTCTTTTGTAAAAAAAATGATCAATAACTTATTTTTTTTACTAAATTTACTAAATAAAAGAAAATGTTTTTTCTTTTATCATAAAGTTGGTTACTTATGAATTTCTTTTTAAAAACTGAATTAATGTATTCTATCCAAGGAATTAATCCACATCATTAAAATTTTTGCAAATTTTATTGCGATCTTTTACCGGCTAAAAAAGTGCATTCTGTAGGTCAGAGAGTTCAAATTTTTTTCTGGCGGGCGTCAAACTAAGTTTACTATGTTTAGTGAGCTGCAAAACACTATACAGAGTGTTTCACTACGAGACCGACGAACTTGCAGGAGGTATAGGGGGCACAGACACGACTCGGAATCATATAGCAATGCAGAGTCGAAAATGCCGTACTTGCGAGTTATGGTGCAAAAAAGCAGAGACATTAATGGGACGGAAAACATTTGATTGAATGGTTGTACTACAGCATGTTTTCGAAATTACGAACAGAAGTCGTCAGGCAGGCTAGACAGGGGCGCCGCATGGAATTCCTTACGTTCTGGAATATTCCTGGCGTGTCGCGTACCCTCTCGGCAGCTTCAGACATTTGTGTGCGAGGTCTTCAACTAAAAGAACAAAGGACCGCTGTCTAGCCTTACTGAAGACTTCTGGTCGTAATTTCGAACACTTTCTGTAGTACAAACTTTCAATAAATTATTTTCTGTCCCATTAATGTGTTGCTGTTTCTGCTCTTTTTCTCTGCTTCTTTGCACCATAGCTCACAATTACGGCATTTTCAACCCTGCATTGCTATGTAATTTCGAGTCGTCTCTGTGCCCCTACACCTCCTGCAAGTTTGATGGTCTGGTAGTGAAACACCCTGTATATAGTATATATTAAGGTAAAAACGATGGGTCCTTAAAATAGTAAGAGAAATAAATAGTGTAACAGCAAAACAAAATTAATATAATTAATACCAGCTATGTAATAAAATGTAATAATATAAAATTCCAGAAATGCTAAGTTCTAAATATGAAAAGCATGTGATGAGACACGATTAGAAATACATGTAAAAGTCTATTGGACAATGTAGTGGGGGTCCCAAAATTGACTGATGGAGTTTAAAATTCAATAACTTCCAAATGGCAACAGATATTAAAAAAATTATTTCAAGAGGGTTATGTAAGATGTGAGGAATTTTTTTTACAGTGATTCTTGATTTTAGTTCGAATATCAAACAATAGATGGCGCTGAGAGCAATAGGCGCTGAGTCCAGACCCGATTTTTGGTACTTTGGTATCCATTCAATACATTCTAATTTCCTTTTTTGCATGGAAGAAGAAATTGGCCCAAAATCGAGACAGTATATAGCGGTTATTGCTTGCAGCGCAATCTGCCGTTGCTATTTTTACCTAAAACTGAGAATCGCAGTATAAAATCTCCTGACATCTTACTTAACACTCCAGCAAAAATTTTTTAATATCTGTCACCGTTTGTAAGTTATTGAATTTTAAAATCCATCAGTCATTTTTGGGACACCCGGTAAATTACATTTAGGATATTTCAACAAAATCTAAAATTAATTACAAATAAGACAGATTCTGACTCTTTTAAACACACGAGGGGATATTCCCAATTTGCAGAATATATGTGAAAGCATTTTTTCCCCTAAAATGGATAACTGTAATAGTTTTTTTACATTAAATATATATATTTTTAGAATGCCTACTAACAATACCAAAAAGCTTATTTATATGAAAAATAGCAATTATACTTCAGAATAAAGTTTTAAAAAATTATTAAAGCGATACATTCGTATTGGCCTCGCGCCAGAAATTAACAGACAAATAAATCCCCAAAGAACACTATTTGCAATCAGCATTTCTGATTTATATCATTTCAATCGTTTCAGCATATAGTTAGATTACATGTCTTAGATTTGTGCTTATTTATATTTTATTGTTTTATAAATTGGTAGATGATTTTTTTAAAAGTTCGTTATGTGATATAAGCTGAAAACAAATGTTAAGCTATTTATATTATTTAAGTGCAAACGAATTTATTTTTTGTAATCCTCTGCACGCGATAAAAGTTGATTTTTTTAAAAAAATATGCTTGATTTTTTTTAAACAATAAAAATTGTGATACAGTTTTCAGGACAATCTGTATTTGAAAGTGCATTCTATTCCCTATTCGATGGCGTAAAAATTGAAAATGTGAGAGTTTAGAAGTTAAAAAAAAATGCAGTAAAATTAAATCTAATCGCCTGGTGTTATCAACGTCAAAATGACTTCTTAAAAGTCTTAAAAGTTAACTATCTTAAAAGTTTATTAATATGCATTGAATCTCGAGAAACGCGGTAAAAATATCACTTTGGCGGGTCGCAAAAGGAGTATTGCTGATATAGACATTTAAATATTGCCGAAAGTTACGAGACGTTGTATTAAAAAGAAAAGTATTAGGGATTTTACTTATGTATGAATGAATCAAACGAGAGGAATCGTTTCTAGCAAAACCATAATTAAAATCAGTGTAGCTCGACTGATGTAGTATTACATTAACAATTGAATCACTATATATTAGGGTTCTGAATTAAATTATAATCATAATAAATCTATGGAGTACATATTAAACTGATGTATTACAAAATTAATTATTATTATTTTGTTTTAATTTTAGTATATATATGTATAGATAAATTAGTACACATAAATTTTAAAAGACCAAAAATTATGTGTTTTTCATTTTAAAAAAATCTATAAAATCATTAGTCTATAGAACTTCTATAAGTTTTATAATGGTCTATAGAAGAACTATTCCATCAAAAAAAAAAATTCTAACGAATTTGATAGAAAGATTTTCTTTAGAAAAACTATTCTATAGAACTATTTAAAATTCTATAAAAAGTATTCTATAGAACCTGTGAAGAATTTTACAGAGTTCTATACAGATCTATGAACTATTTTCGTAAGGGATACGTTGTTCAAAAAGACAAAAATTTCTCAATCTGCTAAAATATAATACAGGGTGTCCATAAAGAATGTCCCACATCAAATGAAAGGTAAACTAACCTGCTTTCTCTTACATATGTTCAATATGTGCAGATTTAGTTATACGTCAGTCATCTAACCTAAAGTCCAATTCCTCCAACATTTCGGTTAACAAGACCGGAATGACGGAAGCAAGCCTCTTCTATTCTCTGTCTCAACTCTGAAAAATCATTATAGACCGGGAAGCGGTAGCACAGACAATCACCTGATCCAGTTCACGTCTGAAATTCAAGAATTAATTAAATATTGATTCGCTTATTAAAACGCAACTTATTTACTACGCTTATTAAACGCAAAACGGTCTGCCAAGTCATATATTGGTACCTGAAAACCCGATTTTAGCGGTTGACTTGTAGGTTTACCATTGTATTTTACTGCTCCTAGTCCTCCATGTTTTCATACCTTTTGGTGCAGGAAAACATAATGGTGAACATAGGAGTCGACCGCTAAAATCGGGTTTTCAGGTGTTTTCCACCAAGATATGACTTTGCAGACCGACTGCGTTTTAATATCCGAATCGAGTTTAAACTAATTCTGGAATTTTAGCCGTGAACTTGATAATGTGATTGTCTGTGCTGCCGCTTCCCGGTCTATTAGGCAGTGGCGGAACGTAGAGATGTTTAGGCAACTGAAGTTCCAGACTTGCTTTCTGAACAGATTGCTTAGGACTACGCAGGTAAGATGCTTTGACACGGTCGACATCCTGTACAGACTCTTTTGGTCTTCCCGTGGATATGTGCCGTATAACTAAAGGTACACATATTGAATATATGAAAAAAAACAGATTAGTTTACCTTAAAATTTCTGTATGATTTGATGCAAATAGTCTAAATTAAACTGACATAACATGCTATTCAAACTGGAGCATTTTTTCTGGACACCCCATATAACCACAAACGAAAATATACAATAACCACCTGAGATTTACTGAGGATTCGAAAAAGCATTCTTTATCATTAAAAGCTTAAGAAACAATGCATAATTTCGAGATTTAATGAAGCATTTTGTAGAACAAAATTTTATTTGCCACCGTAGACTTTCTGAAACGTTTCAAAGTAACGTTAATAGTGCAATCATTAGTTTTATAAAACAAGAATATCGGTTTGTAGGCTGCTATCATTTCACAATTAAACATTTTAAACTGCGTAATTGAATTTATACGTGCGAGCGTAGCACAATAATATAAATGTTAATGTACGTTGTATAAAAAGTTATATCCATAGAACAGTATCGATTATGAAACTCGTTTACATAATTCGAAGAAGAACTTTATAC
Organism: Maratus speciosus; assembly: GCA_963932465.1. Lineage (NCBI taxonomy): Eukaryota > Metazoa > Arthropoda > Arachnida > Araneae > Salticidae > Maratus > Maratus speciosus. The sequence goes on from OZ010791.1 coordinate 296,429,609, forward strand.
AGAAACATGTTTGGAAAATATTCGACTTTAACAAATTAAATTTAAAGATAAAAGAGTAAAAAGATACAATAACTAAGTGTTTTGTTTATGTGTTGAATACGGAATTACTTCAATATCAAAGGAACTTCATTTCTCACATACTTCCTATCTTGCTACGAGTTTCAGTAAAAAATGTTCATGAATATATTAAATAAAAATTTGTTCGAAAAAATATTTTTCGCTGGATTTCTAATTTAAATTTCCATCGCTTCACATTGAAATAACCTATTAAAAATATTCCTAGTTATATTAAATTAGCAGCACATACAAAATCATCATCGATAAATAAATCTCTTTTGAAAAAGGAAATCTTATCAAAATAAAAGCACATCAAAAAAGTAAGATGGAGAACTCCTCTCTTTATTTCATGGATGCGGAAATCGAGACAGGATAAGGGAGCAGTGAGAAAGGAAATTCAGATTTTTTTTTATTCTATTCTACGTAGCTCTTCAGTCAAAAATAAAAGCGTCGATCAAGATATTAAATAAAGAAATGTTTGCAAAGATAGAACAAATTGAGTGGATTAGCTGATAATTATATTATTGCGAAAGTGATCTCCGTTTCCTTAATTTGGTTTTCCTGAAACCATGGATGCATTTAAAACAGACTAGAGTACGTTTGTTTTCTTTTATAATTATTAGACACCACATAATATTATTTATAAAACTGTAAAATATGCATGTAAATATGCTATATTTATACACAATGCGTGTCAAAAAACATTTTTTTTTTAATAAAACATAAAATATTAACATTATTTCAATTCCTTATTCATACACTGTAAAAACAAAGATGTAAAGGTACAAAAGTCTGTATGCTTACTAAAATTTTAGCAGTAACCCGGGATAATTACCTGTTTTTTTTTCAATTACATAAAAACTTCTAGAGTTCCCAGTTTCCTATAAAATTAGTAGTAATGTTAGAGATTCTTTTTTTTACAGTGTTAACATGAATCTGTTACATGAATATTTTTGTTGCAATTAAATAAAAATTTCGAGGCATCCCAGTTTCCTGGAAAATTCTTAGTAATCTGATAGATTTTTTTTTTTTACAGTGCATGTGTTAACAATTCAGTTTTGAAGCTATATTAAACAAAAATATGTTTTGTATTTTATTACACATCATGGAATTTAAGGATGACGTCAAAATAACCGTATTAAAAGTTGTGTGTCTGTTACAGGATTTTTTGTAGTTGCTGTTACATAAACAGTTCTATGAATCCCAGTTTCCTAGAAAAATTTAGTAACTTTACAGATTTTTTTTTTACAGTGCAGATGCGCGCGCAAAGGATTTCTGGTTTCATAAAAAGCATCAAGTTGTTTTTTTAATGTTAATATTAAACGGTAAAGTCGAAAGAATTCTCAAACAAGGAGGTATTAAAAATCTGGAATATCAGAAGAAAACGTAAATACGTTTCTCAAACTGAAGACTCACAAGAAAGATCAAAACTTGTGAATTATCAAGTTTTGGAGCGTGGTACAGGTTTCAAGGGAAAACCAGTTCAAGAAGGCCATGCTCTAGAAACTTGCCTTCATCTGGTACCTATTTTTTTTCTTAAATTAAAAATACATTTCGATGAGAAGTAAAGAAAACCAACTATTAACTGAAGAATTTTAGATTCGAGGTACATCAATAACGTAAGATGGCTCGATTATCATACTTAAAACTACACCATAAAGGAGCTCGATCACTGTTGGATGTCATTTGGTACCAAGTGGATAAATGTCATATTGAGAAATAAAAAAAAAAAAAAAATATATTTTCACAAACCTTATGAATTTGCGCGCTATTAGCATGATTTCCGAAAAGAAAGAAAGAGTATGTTTAGTTGACAACAGTGTAGTGCTTCTGTAATAGTATGAGGGCCAATTCATTCAATGGTCAGACGTCCATATAGTTCATGAGCGATCATCCAAACGTTAGAAACTATAAATAAATACTTGGAAATGATTTTCTTCCTGTTCAGGAGATTTTATTTGGAGAAGATTGGATTTTTCAATATGAAAATGCTTCAAACACCTACCTCCAACTCACCTTTACAATGCCTTAAGACAAGCATACCATTTTTGAACTGTCCAGTACTTAGAGGAAATACTTAGAGGTAATAATTAGAGGAAACACAACTTAGAAAAACAACTATTGATTGAAGAATTTTAGATTCGAGGTACGTCAATAACGTAAGATGGCTTGATTATCATATCTAAAACTGCACCATAAAGGAGCTTGATTACTGTGGGATGTCATTTGTTGCTAAGTGGATGAATGTCATATTGAGAAATGAAAAAAATATATATACAGGGTGATTCATAAAAGATGGGCAGAACTTTAAGGGGTTATAGTACACTTAAACACAAATAATATTAAATAGGAGACTAAGGGTCCCAGAAGTATTCCCAAGGAGATAGGGGGCATTAAAGTTTAGGGTCCGAAATTTCAAATGATTATAAAACATGGAAAAATTGGTCGATTCGTTTGCGGTTTTTGCAAAAAAATTTCTTTATGCCAGTATTTTCTTGAAATAAAATTTTAAAGTTCAATTTCAAAAAATGCCGATAGAGGGCGCTTTAGACTTTGGAGTAACAAACAACTATTTTTTAACGTTATTTTTTGTATTTCTTTAAATGATTTCGAAAGCTTAGACTTAAACTTAAATTTTGATCTAAAAATCTGAGTCCTAACGAGTAGTTAAGTAGCATAAACTGAAATTTGAAATTTGAAACCCTTCTCCCCCCAGAACAAAAATCAGTTATTCCCGATCTTTGTGTCGTAGATTAGGCTCTAACTACTGCCGCGTTTTGCTAAAATTATTCTTTATGTCAGTATTTTCTTGAAAATAAATTTTAAAGAAAATTTTCAAAAAATTCCGATAGAGGGCGCTTTAGACTTTGGAGTAACAAACAACTATTTTATACCGTTATTTTTTGTGTCTCATTAAATGCTTTCTAAAGCTTAGACTTAAACTTAAATTTTCAGCTCAAAATCTGAATCGCTGAGCGTGGTTCAGTAGCGAGGGGAGGGGGTTCAAATTTCAACTTCTGAACATAGTTCAGTTTGCACTACTTAACCATGCCCAACGATTCTGTGCTGTGATACGAGGCAAAAATACAACTTTCGTCAAGGACTGCATAGTCGGAATTCACTCATAAAGGCACTGGCACAGTTGGAAACGTCGCTCATGCAAACGTTAAAGCTCCATTCCTGACGCTAGTCACCGGGTGAAGATGGAAACAGAAAGTATGCAAATGTCAAATGGGGAAGAAGAAGAACATGTATGCAAAATTTCGACACGATTCAGGCATAAAAACCACTGAACGGTGAGTCAAGTGTAAGTCGCTGTAGTAATGAATCGGAAGATGGTGCCCTTCACGAATAAGGAAAAGGCTGAGATGCATTTAATTTACGGAGCGGCAGATGGAAATGGTGCAGAGGCACAACGAATGTACGGAGAGCGATTTCCCAACAGGCGGTTGCCTAACCGCAAAACTTTCGAGCGCTTGCACAGACAGTTGTGTGAGACGGGATCATTTCTCGCTTCCCGGTCGAATGCAGGTCGTGCAAAAAAGGACGAATCAGTAGTTGTTGCAGAAGCCATTCTGGATGTAGTAGCGGCGCAGCCAAGTACAAGTACACGAACAGTGGCTAGGCAGGTGGATACCTCACAGTCCATGACTTGGAGGGTACTGAAGGATGAACATTTGCTCCCGTTTCATGTGCAACGAGTCCAGAAACTGTCTCCAGGGGATTATCCAAATCGTATTGAATTCGCCCGTTGGTTTCTGCAGCAGAACGCGCTAAATCCACATTTTGGACGAACTGTGCTTTTCACCGATGAATGTACCTTCACACGTGAAGGTACATTTAACACACACAATGCACATGTATGGGCGGATGTCAATCCACATGCTACGTATCCACATGCTCATCAGAGACGCTTTTCCATCAATGTTTGGGCAGGAATCCTCGGAGACCACCTAATCGGACCGTACCTTCTTCCTGAACGCCTCAACGGTAAAACATACCTCACATTTCTGCAACATGTGCTGCCAGACCTGTTAAACGTTGTTCCTCCACGCATCCGGCGGGTCATGTGGTTCCAGCACGATGGAGCGCCAGCCCATTACGCACGAGACGTCCGCAACTATCTGGACATCACATTTCCGAACAGATGGATTGGTCGAGGTGGTCCTGTTGCTTGGCCTGCTCGCTCGCCAGATCTTTCACCCCTCGATTTCTTTTTTTGGGGACGATTGAAGGCTCTTATGTATGAGACACCCATTGAATACCCCGAGGAACTGGTCGCCAGACTTTCCGCCGCTGTAGGGGAAGTGCTCGAAAAGCCTGATGTTTTCGCGAATGTTCGCCGTTCCATTCTTCGCCGTTGTTCTGCGTGCATAACCTCTGGTGGTCACAATTTTGAACATTTATTGTAATTACATGTTAATAAATATGCTTTGGTAACATAATCCTAATTTGTGTCTTTTTACCTCGTATCACAGCACACAATGTGTGGACATGGTAAACTGAACTGTGCTCAGGAGTAGAAATTTCAAACCCCTCTCACCAGAAACTTAACCACGTCTAACGATTCAGATTTTGGGCTGAAAATTTAAGTCTAAGCTTTAGAAAGCATTTAATGAGACACAAAAAATAACGGTATAAAATAGTTGTTCGTTACTCCAAAGTCTAAAGCGCCCTCTATCGGAATTTTTTGAAAATTTTCTTTAAAATTTATTTTCAAGAAAATACTGACATAAAGAATAATTTTAGCAAAACGCGGCAGTAGTTAGAGCCTAATCTACGACACAAAGATCGGGAATAACTGATTTTTGTTCTGGGGGGAGAAGGGTTTCAAATTTCAAATTTCAGTTTACGCTACTTAACTACTCGTTAGGACTCAGATTTTTAGATCAAAATTTAAGTTTAAGTCTAAGCTTTCGAAATCATTTAAAGAAATACAAAAAATAACGTTAAAAAATAGTTGTTTGTTACTCCAAAGTCTAAAGCGCCCCCTATCGGCATTGTTTGAAATTGAACTTTAAAATTTTATTTCAAGAAAATACTGGCATAAAGAAAATTTTTTGCAAAAACCGCAAACGAATCGACCAATTTTTCCATGTTTTATAATCATTTGAAATTTCGGACCCTAAACTTTAATGCCCCCTATCTCCTTGGGAATACGTCTGGGACCCTTAGTCTCCTATTTAATATTATTTGTCTTTAAGTGTACTATAACCCCTTAAAGTTCTGCCCATCTTTTATGAATCACCCTGTATATAATTTTCACAACCCTTATTTGCGTGCTATCAGCATGATTCCCGAAAAGAAAGAAAGAGTATGTTTAGCTGACAACATTGTAGTGCTTCTGTAATGGTATGAGAGCTAATTCATTCAATGGTCAGACGTCTATATCGTTCATTAGTGATCGCCAAAACTTTGGAAACTATCAATATACACTTGGGAATGATTTTATTCCTGTTCAGGAGATTTTATCTGGAGAAGATTGGATTTTTCAATATGATAACACTTCAAACACCTACCTTCAACTCACCTTTACAATGCCTTAAGTCAAGCATATCATTTTTGAACTGGCAAGCATATCATTTTTGAACTGGCAAGCATATTATTTTTGAACTTAGGCCTGGCTTAAGACCAATAGGAAACATTTAGGGTAACCCCACACGCGCAGTCTTCAAAATGATAAACAGTATTCTTCAAATAAAGACTTGAAATATTCCACTGAGAATGCTTGGTTTTAAATCTAGCAAACAACAATATACAAAACATTATTTTATTATCCTAAGACACGGTTTTAGATCTCTTCATTTGGAATATATACATGAGTTTAACGAAAGCAGCAGTTTCGTTTTTGCTTTGGTATATACGATTCCATCTTTTATAAGCATTGTATTTTTATACCATGCAGATACCTAAAATTTGCTTTCTGGATACAAGTTTGCTTTTTAAATGATTGAAGAGCACAAGAAACACTATTTTACATAAATCTTTTATAAAGAGAAAAGAATTATGTGAATAAAGAGCATGAAAAACTTTTTTTACAATTCCTAGTTTCTTTAAAATTAAGATCTATTAACAAAATGAAACATTGAATGAATTCTCTTGCATACACGTAATCGTATTATATATCTATCCCGACGATCGTAATTCAAGTCATCCTAAAATTAAGTTCTACTCTAAAATTGCACTCATTTAAGTTTCTTAAAGTCGTTAATTTTCGTGATATCATGCTGATTTTAAAAAGGCACTCCATCATGATGAGTACTAACAATGCGTAAAAAGTTTGAAGTTTAGTTTTTAATTGAAAATTTTAATTGATGATATACCTCATATTTGGTGTAACATTTTGAAAATATCTAACACTTCAGCATCGGAACGAAACAACTTCATAGACACCCCCAACAAACAATAGACTGACCCTTTTTTTCCCAGACTGGTGTATAAATAGCTCAGTGAATGCGACATTCCAGTGAAAGTATCCTTTGAAAATGATCGCGTTAGCGATCGAAAGATCTCAGGAATCATCTTTTTCTGTTTCATTATGATTTTAACATCAATGGTTTTTAAGTTTTTAAAGACCAGTTCATTTTGTAACGGTATATTTTAATAAATTTTTATGCACCTTTTTAGTAAACAGTTTAATTTTAGTTTAGTTTAGTTTAGTTTTTAGTTTGCACAAAGAAAAAGCATAAATTATCTTTTTTCCATTTCAATAAACGTACAGTGTTCTTCGTGAAAAAATAAATAACCAATACCGAAACAAAGCCACAATGACTGGCAAACATTTATATAAAACCTAGTCTTATTTTTGGGAAAACATTATAAGGTATGTAATGGTTCCATTCTTAATTTTCTTGTACAATTTTTTGAATAACTCCAAAATACAAAAAGATATTTTTTGAATTAAAATTGTGGTTAAAAGTAAAACAAAAATAATCATACAGTATAAACTCTTCCTTTTAACTCATAGAGTCGCAAAAGTTTTTTACAGGTAAAAGGATAAATTTCCTATTTTTTTTCCTTTTCTATAAACGTAAGGTGTTCCTCATGAAAATAAATAAGCCAATGCTGAAAAAAATGCTTCAGTGACTGGAAAAAAATTAATATGAAACCTGGTCTTATACTTGAGAAAATATAGTAAGGTATAGAATGGTTTCATTTGTACTTTTCTTGTATAACCTTTTGAATAATAGCGAACTACAAAAAAATATTTATCAGATTAATATTACGCTTAAAAGTAACAGAAATATGATCATACAGAATAAGCTCTTCTCTTTAATTCGTGGATTTCGAATTCTTGGTGAGATGAGTATGCAGCGTGAGTGAGAATTTCTTTCTCCGACTCTTATAATGAATCACTTCAATAGAAAAGTGTATATGAAGATATCAAATAAAGAATTGTTTCCAAAGAAAAAATGCATTGAGTGGATTACCTGATAATATTATTACTTGGAAATTCGTTTCCATTTGCTTTATTTGGTGTTTTTGAAACCTTCATTAGTTTTAAGGGGAAATCGATTATAGGTTTTCTTTTTTATCACTTCGATGTCTCAAGAAACACACTGAAATAAATTTATATTTCGTCGGTTTTGGTGGTTTCAGTGACATTGTATCACTTGTCATCAATCATTTGCAGGAATTAGTAGATAAGAGTTTTTAGCCAGGAAACTACACCTTGGTGTAAAAATGAAAAAAATATAAGTAAGCAGCGATCGAAAGAGCATATTGAAAGACATTTGCTCACGCTTAAGTTATTTGTCCTCGTCTGAATGACCGGATTTTGAAAATTTATATTTTCAAAACTATTACACATATTATAATAAGTGATATAGGAAAATCAAGAGGATAATTCCAAGTTATTTTTCAGTTATAAATGTTTTGTATTCGAACCTGTCGTAACACGACTAACACCAAATCTTTAATCAAGTTCGTTCCATACATTTGGCAGTTTTGCACAGTCAACAATTTTTAATGCAGCACTGATGGATTAAAACACGAAATAATGCATCACAAAATAATGCTATATGGTGCATAGGAGCTGCATTATTTAGTGTTTTAGTGTATCAGTGCTGCATTAAGAATATCTTTTAAATATAACACGCAATTCACAGAGAGTCTAAAACGAGAATGAGATATCTTACTGGGTTCAGTATTCAAAATCTGGTTTCGAAACAGAATAAAGTCACGTGGCACCGATAATTTACCCAAAGAACTTCTAATTGATAAGAAGGGAAGCTACTATTGCTTTAAACCATGAACTGTTTCGCTCGCTAGCTGGCGGGGAGCCTTGCCTTCTTAACGCTTGATGCTTTATTTTGCAAATTTTAAAACTTTATATCTCGATAATGAGGATACGAGGGCAAATAATTTATGCGTCTAAAAACACGTTTCAACATGCCCTTTCAATTGCTACGTACTTATAATTTTTTTCATTATTACACTATTTGAGTAGATTTCTGGTAAGAATAATTTTCAAATGCCTGAACTTTCGTCATGCCCTGTTTAGATAGTATTTTCTAACATTTGTAGAAGAGTGCGGTGATTATAACACTTTGAAGGATTGCAAACGCTCCAAATTATTCATTAAGTATAATCAATAACATTTATTATTTATTATAGCAATACGTATCACTAATATAAGGATAAGATAGCGATAAATAAGAAAAAATAGTAAATTTCTTCTAAGTGATATGTCACCGAATTTAAATGTTAATGATATAAAACTGATCATGTTGTCGATTTAAGAGATCTTTGCATCTTTTGGAATGCTGTAATTATTAGATATAATTCTAATATATCACACATTTGGAAAATTTATGTGTTAAGTAAATTTTACACGTACAGCTTAGTTTTTTATATTTTGTTGTTTAAGACTTATTTAATTTTATGTCTGAATAAATTGTAATAAAAAAGAAAATTATATTCATCAATTTCGAAACTATTTAAATATCCATTTATAACGCAAGATAAAGTATTGTTATGTATTGTTAAACGTTAATGATATAAAACTGATCATGTTGTCGATTTAAGACATCTTTGCAACTTTTGGGATATTGTAATCACTACATATAATTCTGATATATCACACATTGAGAAAATTTATGTGTTAAATAAATTTTACACGTACAGCTTAGTTTTTTATATATTGTTGTTTAAGATTTATTTAATTTTATGTCTGAATAAAGTGTAATATAAAAAAAAACATTATATTCATCAATTTCGAAACTATTTAAATGCCCATTAATAACGCAAGATAAAATATTGTTATGTAGCACAGTTAATAAAGAACAGATGCGGTTCGGTTTATATTTTCCTTGCGCAACCTTTTAAATAATAATCGTAATCAAAAAGATATTTATGAAATTAATAGTGAAGTTAAGATTTATAAAAATTATCGTAGAGATCAAACTTTTCTTTTAATTCATGGATTCCAATATTTTGATGAGGCACGTTGCTGAATGAGAAAGAATTCACTTTTTTGTTGTTGTTGTTTTGAAAGAAGCTCTTTGCTAAAAATGGTTCAATGAAGATATTAAAAAAATATTTACAAAGAAAGAACATATTGAGTGGGTTGCCTGACAATAAAATTAATGTGAAAGTCGTATCCTTTTTTTTAATTTATTTTTTGTTTTGTCTTCCTTAAATCTTGAACACTTTTAAGAAAAAATCAATGAGATGTACTTTTGTTTATTATCAGTTATTTCGAGAAATGGCTTGAAATAAATTTATTCTGGTTATGCGTGTATGATTTTATCGACGTTCTAACACGTTTCAGAGATTGAGTCTATAATGTGTTTTAAGAATAACTTTAATATACTTGAACTCTCAATATTAATATTTTTAACATTCGTAAAATAGATAAAAAAGTACTTATGACTCTACACTGTAAAAAAAACAAAAAAAAAACACTGTAGATTTGCCAGCACAATGTGCTGGCAATTCGGACGCCAGCAGTTTGTGCTGTTAATTTTACGCAATTACTGTTATTTTTCATGTTTATATAGTCAAGAAACCAAAGAAAGCTACAGCACATGCGACTGTGATCGAGTTTGAGCGCGATATGAAAATGAACAGCACTTTGTGCTGTAAAAATATCGTTTTTTTACAGTGTAGATGGTTGTTTGTAAATGCTCCAACTTTTTTTTTTTAAATACCTTGATTAAACATAATATACCTACGACATAATGAATTACTTGCAATAAATTAAAATCTTAATATGAGGTTCAGTAGACCATATAACAATCTTTCAACATATTTTTTATAAAATTATTTTAATGATTATATGCTTCCAAATTTCTAAATATTCAAAGGTCGTACATATTCAGATTGACAATCTGCATTCTTTAGTTTTTAGAAATGTTGCTTGTTTGAGATATTTTATTTATTTTATACTTGGATGTGGGTGGAAAGTAAAATAACGTTCTTGGTAAAAATTTCGGTATGCAATTATGGTATTAGCACTGGTAATATAGGGTAAAAGTTTCAAAAAATCATTAATTACATAATATTAGAAAACATTTAATTTACGTTGTATTACACAATATTAGAAAACATTTAATTTACGTTGTATTACACAAAATAAATTATTTCTGGTTATAACGCCGTTAAAACACGTCAGAAGCAGTAATATTAAAGTTAAGAGTAAGAAGTGTGGTCATAGAGAAAACTTCTTATTCTGAATTCCTGGTATGAAAAATCTACGCGGTATAAGGGTGTTGCGAGAAAGGAAAATTACTTCTTTTTCGTTTGCTTTGAATGAAGCTCTTCAATAAAGAAAAAGTGCCGATGAAGATATTGAATAAAGAATTGTCAGCAAAGAAAGAGTATATTGTTTGACTCACTTGATATTACTCTTGCAGGAAAAGTGATTTTCGACTGCACTATTTGGATTTCTTGAAATCATCAATAATTTGAAAGGAATATCAATGATAGTTTTCCTTATATCATCATATATAATTATTATATCACATTTTCTTAAATCGTCTTATATAATTTTTTCTTTATTCTATCTTCAATAGAAGGTATTGTAATCGAATTTTTTTGGCTTCCGGTTTTCGACGGAGTTACACGTTTTATGGGTCAGAGATCTCAAAAACATGTATATGAAAAATGTCTGTCTGTCCGTCCGTGTGTCCGCCTCTCCGTGTGTCGCAATTGTACCATCGAAAAGTGTATGAAGTTATGCATAGAATTGAACCAAATTGATTGTGTATATTTTTGGCTATGGCCATTAAAGCCTCCCTGAATTTGAAAAAATCCTCCAGAAGGGGACGCTGTAATAGCGATGTCTGTGCCATTTTCATTATTGTACCATCGAAAAGTGTATGAAGTTATGCATAGAATTGAACCAAATTTTTTGTATATGTTTTTGGCCAGCAGGTCCTTCTTCGATTTCGAAATATTCCACCGGGAAGGTGCGCTGTAATAGCGATGTCTGTGGCATTTTCATTATTGTACTATCTATAAGTATTATGCATAGAATTGACCCAAATTTTTTGTGTATGTATTTCGCTGTGGCCAGCAGTTTCTCCTTGAATTTGAAACTATTCTTCCGAAAGGAATAGCAATTTTTGTGCCATTTTCTTTATTTTACCGTCAAAAAATGTATGAAATTATGAATAGAACTTAACCAAATTTTCTGCGCATGTTTTTGGCTATGGCCAGCATGTCCTCCTTGAATTTGGAAATATTCCGCCCGAAAAGAGCAATTTTTGTATAATTTTCTGGAGTTTTTGTAGTTCTGGCTCCACCAGTGGCTGAGGGGTTCTGCTCTCGAAGCTGGTAGACGGGAGCTGCTGGGTTCGATCCCAATCGCGCCCGTCGGCCTAATCGTTCGGAGTTTTCGTGGTTTTCTTCGAGCCATGGATTTCCATGCGTAAATGCGGGTTAGGTTCCCTTAGAAAGACCCCCACGAAGGGCACTCCTTCCTTGGGCCTATATCCCTAGTGTATATAATCGGCCGTCAAAAAATCAACCGACCATTTTGTAGTTCTGTTGGCCACCGGCGGCTCGTTTGGCGACGGGAACTCTCGTCCTGCAAAGCCGGCTATTCGAAAATAGCTGATGTACAACAGAATAACAAAAAGCAATTGATTTTAATTGATGATTCGAAATTAACTCAAAGTACTCATTAATTGCTATAAGTGATAAACATAAATTTTGAAACGGCAAAATACCTTTATTTATTTACATTTCGACTTGTTTCTTTACATTAGACGGCAACATTCTCAAGAAAATAAATTAGATTAATTCGTTTTTACTTCGATTAATTGACTGAAGCAGAAATTCACGATGAAAATCAAAGTTGGTATTGTATTAAACTAATAACATTGCACCATTAACATCTGTAACTACTTTTTGAAACAGGACGATGTATGAGATAGAAGAAAGTTTTAGGATTGGCGCATACAACTACTTTTATTTATATCTCGTGGCGAGCTGTGAAATGAACTTAGTCCTCACAAGTTTAGATGATTTATTAACAATATATTCCGCTTTACCATTTATTTACTAGTATGATAAATAATACTTTAAGTGTAATTTTCCAGTAATCGAATAGTTTTATACTTCTCATTTTCTTTTATCTAAATTTATTATGTTACACTATTCCAAAATATTTAAGTGATGATTACGATTCTCTGGCTGACTGTTTTTAAGCCCTGAAATTTTTTTAAAAATAAATGCAATAGAAAGAAATTTAAATGTTAAGAATGTGGCGTTTAACTTATTGCTTTTTTATCATACTTATTGAGCATTTTTAATACATTACATTATTACAAGTAATAATTCTAATGTATAAAATTTGGTCATTTTTTGTGTCAGATATGTTTTAATGACACTATACGCTTTTAAACTGATTAGAAATGTAAGCTAAATGTAAATTCAGTTTGCCAATCTATTGACAACTAGTTTATCTGTATGTTGCTTTTTGAGATTTATATGTTTATCTTATTTAGGAGTAGTGTTTGGAAGTAGGTGTAAGTGACAGTACTACTCTTGATAAACGTCTTGTTTTGTTATTGTTCAATTTTACATCTAACTATATTTTATATCGTTACAATAGTAGAAATAAAAATAAAAACCTCAATTCCATTAAATTGCAATCGAGATACTTTTCATCTCATAGCACGAGATAAAAAAATATTCAGGGTTATAACACTATTAATACACACTGGAGAGGGTTTTATTTGTGTGCTTAGTGCACAACTTATAAAATGGAATTAAACAAAAAAAATATATTAATTTAATTAATATCAAAGTTAAAAGTAAGAAAATATGATAATAAAACAGAGAATAAACTATTCCCTTTATTTGAAAATCTTGGCTGGATAAGATTACTGTGTGAGAGGAAATTCACTTTTTTCTATTGCTATGAATGGAGCTCTTCAATTAAAAAAAGTATCGATGAAGTTGTTAAATAAAGAAATGTTTTCTTTCAGAGGACACATTGAGTGGATAACCTGATAATACAATTGCGGTGAAAGTTGTTTCCGTCTGCGTTATTCAGTTTCCATGAATATTTGAATAGGTTTAAGGAACAATCCACGATATATATTGTCCTTATATTATCAGATATCTCAAGAAGAGGCCTTGAAATTTATATAACCGATTAGAACTGAAAATCATCGCTCAGTCTTTAAGCCATTGGGAAAAGACCGAATATTCAATTCAATAATGTTTTGTATAATATTGGAACTTCAGATTATTTTTAATATGTATGAACGTAGTTTTCGTATAAGGTTACGTGGGGCAACTGGGCCATGGTTTTACAATGTGACTCTGGAGATTCTGATCAATTCAGCTTCAAAAGTCTAATAATACTCATTTGAATTAAAGTCTGAACTTTTGTAAATGTGTTCAGTTAGGTTCCCTCTATCAGACAGAAGTGTTCAAAATTACATTTTAATATCTAAAAATAATATATATATATATATATATTTCATCTTTTTTTCTTCATGGTTCCAAGTGGACAAGGAGGGTCTGTGTTCCACACGCGTTTTTTTTTAGGGGAGGGGGGTATCAGGTCCTGTTTGAAAAGGTGTAAACAACTAAAAAAAATTAAACAAGGCAGAACACGTAAATTTTATATCAACTAAAGAGCGTTGTAAGGGAAACCTTTACTGTTAATGTGTCTAAAGAAAGCACTAAAAGTGAAAAAAAATTAGATTTATTTATACAAAAAACGTAAAAATTAAGTAAGTACTTACTTACTTCAGTATAGGTAATAAGAATAAAAGTTACATGGATATTTTAGGGGGGAAAATAAAAAGATAAATCTATGAACAAACGGCTACGTAAGTACTTAAGTATCTTATTTTCTTTTTTATTTATCACAATGGAAGTTCGATATGTCCAATAAATCTGCGGAGAATGTAATCATATTTTTAAATCTAACAGAACTATTTTTTATTTATTTTGATAATTTTCTAATAATCTCACTTTGCCTTATGTACGCATCTTCATCTGTATCTTAAAGTTTCGAGCTATAGCTATCACACTTAAGACATTTGGTTCGATACACCCAACATGCTTTTTTAAAATTTTATTATGTAATTTTAATAAGGTATTATGTAATTTTCTTTATTGCAAGCAAAAAAAAAAAAAAAAAAAAAAAAAAAAAACAACGGAGAAATTAATTTACCGTAATAAGGGAAACTCAAATCATAGTTATAACTGTTGGGGTAATTGGATCTATTATGGTCCAGTTACCCCTGATACATGTCCCAATAAGCCCATTCATGAAAATTTTATGGAGTAACTGAAACACCGACCTTATATTTGAAACATGAAGTAAATATTTTTAGATACCTAATAATATTAATGTATTTATGTGTCTAATCTTTAAATAAAAAGAATGTTTAGTAAAAGTACTTACCGTATTTTAATAAAAAGCCGAGGAAGTTCAACCAAGTGAACGTTGTTTTTTAAAAAAGGAGCCTAAATTTTCGGTAAACCTATCACAACAAAGGCAGAGTTATGATTGAGTTGACACACGTTGTTTTAAGAAGTAGAGATACGGGTGCAATGTTAACAAAAGCTAAAACTTAAAAAACAACAATTTTTGTTGTGTAATAAATTATTGTAATATTGTTGTGTAATAATGTTTGTTGTGTAATAAACATAAAATATTATTCAGATTTATAGAACCTTTCATATAAGCCAAAGACGGTTTCGTTTG
Organism: Maratus speciosus; assembly: GCA_963932465.1. Lineage (NCBI taxonomy): Eukaryota > Metazoa > Arthropoda > Arachnida > Araneae > Salticidae > Maratus > Maratus speciosus. The sequence goes on from OZ010791.1 coordinate 296,444,841, forward strand.
TGGTCTTCTTTTACGATCTTTTAAATGAAAACGGAAAGATATTTATGAAATTAATATTAAAGTTTAGAGTAAGGAAATATAATCGTAGGTAATAAACACTTCTATTTTAATAATAGATTTGGAATCCTTCTATTTTAATAATAGATTTGGAATCCTTGGATTTACATGATCGTTGAGTGAAACAGAATACGTAATTTTTTTATTGATTTCTAAAAATCAATCGTTTTAATAAAAAAAAAAAAAAAAATGATAAAGGTAATAAATAAATAACTCTTTGTAAAGAAAGCACACACTGGGTGGATTATTTGGTAATACTACAAGTATTATTTAGAAAATAGTTTTCATCTACTTTCTTCCTTTTATTTACACATGTAATATATTAAAAGGATAGTCACTGATATGGTTTTTTCTCCTTATTTTCGTGACAAGCACTGTAGCTGTGCAAAAAAAAAAAAAAAATCTTATTGAATTACCCAATTGTTCAATCTAGATCTGATTTGCATATTTGTAATAAGCAAAACTTTTCAAGTGTTTCGATATCATGCCCGCTGATTAGACTTCAATACGAATTTTTATTACCCCCCCTCCCCACACACACACACACACAGAGTTTTAAAACATTTATTGACAATAAACTTGAAGTGTAATAATAAAAATAATAATTATTATATATGTAAAGATTTCGGGTTACTGATGTCCTTCTAATTCGTCGATCTAGTAGAGATGTAGATGAAGAAGACGAATGTAGCATAATCTTACCGTGTTTATATGTAACGCTTTCTGTCACACAATTGATTTAGCCGTGATAGATGTAACCTTTTGTTACATTATACGGTGTAGCATGGAGCTGGAGCATCGATGTAAGAAAATGTAGTAAGTGAAAATAGATCGACAGCTTCACCTATTCAATTGGGCAGCTTAATCTTTGTATACTATCATCATTTCTTACTAAAGATGGTTGGCAGTTGTTGAAAAACATTTTAGACCCTACTATGGGGTATTTGAAAAGTTTGGGGGTAATTAAATTTTTTTTAGCGGCAACACAAGATGTGTTTGTAAACAACTGTTTTCGTGTGTAGATTTTAACACCCCAAACTTTCTATAGTGAGACAATCTGGATAAGAGATATAAATAATGTAAGTGTCAAAATATCACCTTTAGTGACCTGTAACACATGTGCGATCATAGTTTTTCTTTTAACTTTTTATTTTGACAGAAAATGTTTACGTTTTCATAAAGCTAACATGAAAACTAGTTTTTCGGGGTTACTTTGTGCCAGGCCTTTTTTGGCCCGGAAATAGCCCCAGTTACTCAGAAATGCCTTTTATACAATCAAATCTATTAAAAAAATGTATTAAGTAACATTTTTTACAAATGTTGCTTTAGCAAAATCTTACAGTAATTATTTTTGTTCCAGTAGCTGAGGATAGCATGATGAAAACTGTTTCTCGTGTCTTTAATATTAGCATTTGGTTTATTGTGTTTAAATGTTAAAAAATACATTTGTTTATCAAGTTTGCGGTGTTAATGCATTAGCAGATCCTATTGCATTCAATTGCTAATTGGTTTCAATATTCCAACATATGAATTGTATTCATTTTATATGAAAATAAGTGAATGGACCAAAGAAGAACCAGCTGGGGCTACTTTGTTCCAAAACATTAAAAATGGTTTTTTAAAAAAATAGAAAATTGCCTCTTTAAAACTGCACAGTTTGCTTCATTGTTTCCTGTTAATTGATTACAATTCAAGTTCAACGTTGAAAAATCATATATAATATTTTTTAATAATGGAAAGTGAGTGGAACCAGGAAAAAGTGGCCCAAAGTAGCCCCCGTTCGACGGTATTTATAATAATATTTTGGAGGTCAAACTAAAATATCGCGATAGTGACTAACATATTTACATCTAACTGTAACCATTGATAAAAAAAATCAGGAAATTTGGGAAGTATGTGTCCTTTGTAAAGTATGCATTAATTAAGGAGAAAAATTACGTAAACGAGTCTATTGACAATTGAAGTATTTGGTACGGATAAGTTATATAATTGAGCCTACAGACAATTGGCACATGTTACCGGGTGTCGTTTAGGGCATAATTAACTGAACCGTAAGCGCACGCACCTATTTTGTAACGTTAACACACGTGTGGGGTAAATCACCTCATTTTGTCTCCCATTACACTGTAAAAAAAAATCCGTCCAGTTTTCCTGTAGGAATAGGAAAAATAGTTGCCATTATCGTACCGGAAAATTTTCCGACCCAGCACGGAATAAAATCCGTAAATAAAAGGAAATAGTCAACAAAACGTTATTTTACGGATTTTATTCCAATTTTACGGATTTTATTACGAGCTGGGTCGGAAAAATTTCCGGTACGATAAGGACAACTATTTTTCCGATTCCTACAAGAAAACTGGTCGGATTTTTTTCACAGTGCATATTTTGGCTAAATGCGTTTTAAAAACAAGTCTACCACTCTATATTGTAAAATGCATCAGTACTACTTATTTCTAGGGAAAAATCAAGCGTTTCATATTTATTTTCCGATTTTATAACAGTTTATGTAAAAATGGTGTTTTTTTTTTCATTAGAAAGTATGCAACGATTTGTTTTACCTCTTAAAACATAAATTATTTTATAAAATTTACAGTAATTACATTTAATACACTTTCATCAACATATGCAGGTAGCTTTTATTTCACTCTTTCAGTAAAATTATTTTAGTGCGTGTTATCCCGAAACGAATGAGCACATCGAAATATAACGTTTGTACACGCGCGGGATTATTTAATCCCAAAAGCCATATTTCTACTTTTCTAGCCAACAAAGTAAAGACATTCCTTCATACAACCTTTGTCAACCTTGGCCTTGAAAGGTACAAGGAAGGTCAGAAGTGTTTCATGACGTAATTTTGAAGTTTTTTCACTTGCATTAACCCTTTTCCCGCAGGTAAACGCAACGTTTCCCGAAAGCCAGACAATCCGCATACGTACTACATCATAAAACGGAAGAGCATATAGAAACATGCGCCTTGCTAAAATGACGTAATTTTGAGTTTTTTTTACCTGCATAACCCCTTCTCCCGCAGGTAAACGCAACGTCTCCCGCCAGCCAGACCGTCCGCATACGTACTACACCATAAAACGGAAGAGCATATAAAAATGAGCCTTGCTAAAATGAAGTGACGAAAACGTTTCTAGCTCTTAGACCAGGGATGGCGAACCTATGCACGTCAACGTGCCAAATTTCCACAAAAATATACTTTATACGTGATCATGATGTGCCAACAATAAAAAAATTTAATGGATCAAATAATAATGAATCAAAACTACTTAAAATTTTGTTTTTAGCATAAAAAGAAATACAGGTAATATTTGATGTTACACTGTAGAAATTTATTTAAAAAATATTATTTCTGTTGTCTCGTCTTAAATGCCAAATAATTTATATCCGCTTCGTACTCGTCATTTTTTTTTTATTTTTTTTTATTTTACGAAGAGAATGTCTTACAGAAAAAATTGCAAAATAGCAAGCGCCAGAAACTACAGCTTTTAGTGCCTGGAATTGAATTCCAAGTTGTTATAATTTTACAATCAGCATTTTTGCTTATTACAACTTTAATTTTTGTGTAGCGATAATCTTCTAATTCTCAAATTTTCTGAGCCAATATTCGGATAAATTAAGTTAAATTTCAATTTCTTCAATCTGTGTGACAATCACAACCAACCGAACTAATCGGATTCAAGTACCACCGACAACATCTATATTAATTAATGAATTTTGGGAAATTCTACTTTATTTTGATGTAAAACTTAAATATATGCCGAGCCAAAAATAATCTGCAGCGTGCCACTTATGGCACGCGTGCCATAGGTTCGCCGTCCCTGTCTTAGACAATTACTTTCGGTCCAACAATATTATTTTTTTTAAACTTGCGAAATTGAATTTCATTTGGCGTTATAATGACGTAATTATAGTAAAATGTTTCAGCTTTTAAAATTAAAACGCATGTTTTCTTTGGCGCGTGCAATAGGAGTATACGATTTCCTTGACAATGCGCAGGAAAATGCAATAAATACAACTAAATGAACTAGCATTTACTGAAAATTTCTTTCGTAGGACTTAAAAATAAATCTTTCACTTTATGGATGATAATAATAAGGATCAATTTCAGAATTTCAGGAGTCTCTTTTCAGAAAAAAACATCATTACAAAGTTATGTCAGTTAAACAGAAATTGACGTCATATCTAGCAAACGATTTTCTTTTTATTATCATCTTTTCCTAAATTGTTTTCTTGAAATTAAAACTCCTGTATTAAAATAGATTTTTAAACATTAAAAACATTCAAATGAAGATATTTCATCACTTTAACACGAGTTTAGTTAAAGTTTTTACATATATATAGGAAAATTTTTCATTTTCTGATTAGAATGACGTCGATTTGAAAAATGTAAAAATATAGCGAGAAAATCTGGTTTTTATTAAAAACAAAATAAGCGTGTTATCACCTTTTTTAAATTATTGTGCCGCTTTTTAGGATGTGGCAACAGGAAAGAAAGATTGAAGGAGATATTTCTATATTGTTAAATTATGGAACGCTATGTAAAGTTTGAATGGGTGTCATTCCCTTAATATTGGATATTTTTTGACCCGACCTTCAAAAAGGCACATCCCTAAATTAAGAGCTTTTCAACAAGCCATCATTCAACACTGAATGTTTTCTGGTTTGGATTGTAATTGCGTTGTTGTCTTTTCATCTTGTTACAAAACGTAAAAGATGCGGCTGAGCACTACTATACAGCTCTATCGTGCTGTATGATATGATGTTACATGGTATTGGAATCTACACATTAAAAATCGAACCACCAAGTGACGGAGGTTTATTAAACAAATGTAAAGAGTAAAAATTCTGGGTTCCACGTAGATGCGACACTAATACTCAAAGAAGCAGAACGCGAAATAATGCATTACAAGTGTAAAAACCAACCTCGTTAAAATAGCAGGAAGGATGGGACGAGAGGCAGGCTACGATAGGACTTAGCTACGGGGGAGGGTGAAGTACGCGTGACGTCGATGATGAACTCTTTATTCTTGGCGTCAGTTTTATAACGTAAACAAATAATAGCGGGATGCTGGCAAGGAATTATGGGATATGGAACATCATCGAACAAAAATATTAAAAAACATTAAAAGAAAAAGAATTGTCTCAGAAAAAAATGAAAGAAAATAATTTAGTGGTTTTATAAGAAGTGAGTTACTAATGGATTAATGTTTTTAGGATAATAATTAAAGAATACGCAGTTTTAAAGGCATGAAATAAAAGACAAAAATATTTAATATATTACTAAAAATAGGTAAAAAAGGGGTTTATATTAAGAATTTGGAATAGTTTTAATAAGATAAAAGGGCGAAATTTTTTATAATTACATATATATCTATTCGAAATTTCCTGAAAAAAAAAAGAACTTTAACCTATATTTTTTTAAAATAAATATTTTTCTAGCATCATTAAATATCTGAATCCAAAATTGAAGTTCATTCCGGTGAGTACTTCTTGAGTTATACTTGAAAAAACTAAACGCATTGGAATCAGTTCAGTACCGATTAAAAAAGGAATTTAACATTAGGAGTTTCAAACTTTCAACATTTAAAAATGCTCGACGAAATGCCTTTCGGTTTGAAAACCGTAGATAAAATTTATGGAAGAATCCAAAATTACGTTCTAGTATTATAAATATTTCATGTTTGGTACAATATACATATATATATATATATGTAGACGAGCTACTAAGGAAAATGTAAATAGAGCATTAACTTTTTTTCAGGGCAGTATATTATTGCCCACGTAGGGTAAAATAATTAAAGAAAAAAACAGGGAACTGTCTTAAAATAGAGCATCAAAAGAAACCGTTAGTTATTCTATAAAAGTTATATCATTTTTATTAGCTTTAAAATCCGTACTAAATTATTTCTAAATATTTTAGAAGTTAAATTCGGCAAATAAAATTAATCTTTAGGAAATCTGTGACGGGAAATTAAACTTTTAAACCATTCATATGCTTTATGTAACAACATTTAACAATTGAACAAAGATAGCGATATTCAAGGGTTTGATAAAATTTCTGACTTTCTGTTTGTGAAGCTTTATTCAGTCCATCACGTTCTCATTCACTACTTGAATAGAATTCTAATGAAACAAAGTTTTCAAATTCTAAAGTGCCTTTTATTATTATCGTGAATGTTTAATTACACGTGTAATGAAAATTTATCTACACTTATTTTTTTGAAATGTAAAAGATAATGCAAGATTAAAAATATTTTTAAAAAGCTTCTTTGTACAAATTACCGACGATTTATTATTTTACTTTGTAATACAATATTCAATATTTTACCGAAACTCAATAAATACAGATAAAAAATACTCAGGAAATATTTTAAATGTATTAATCGTCTGGAATATTAATCCTCTGAATCGCAACAACTCTAATTTGAAAAGAATTTTCTCAGATGTTATAACATATTGTTTCAAGAATGAAACAAAAAATAATAAAAGAACATAAAAATAAAAAAAGTTATTGCAAAAAAGAAAGGACATGATTCATACCTATAAGAATAAAAAAATTACACATTTTTCATAAGTATTGCAAATTTTCAAAGACAAAATTATAAAATATATGAACTTTCCTGTGTGAAAATCCCATTTCTGGAGGTCTTCAACTCTTTTTAATTTAATTAAATTTACGAAATTTATTTCAGAAATAACCACTTGAAACTGCCCAAGTAATAAATTATGTTTTGGTATGAAAATTTAATTCAAAATTGCAGTCTATGTGAAAAATGTATATTTACTGTATCTTTGAGAGACGGCAGGAATCCATAACTGTCTTTTAAAAATCGTTCGGAATATAATATTGACTTTTGTGTATGTTGCATATATGTAACACGGTGACGCAAAGAGTTAAGACTTTTGAGTGTAGTTTGATTTGCGATATAGTATGAAAACAAGAATTTTGTGATACTCATTGAAAATGGTTTTTATTGGTCATTTTTATTTAAAAGGTTTAAATGTGTTTTCCATGTGATTGCAAAATTGTGTATGTACGCAGATAGTCTTTTATGAAAATATTTCAAGCATTGCAAAATAACCATATGCATATGTCTCCGTAAAATAAAAGAAATTTACACATCTAATTATCAGACACTTTTAAAATTTTCTCTTCTTTTAGCAACTTCCTTTATAAATTAAATACATATCGCAAATCACTGCCATCGTTGTCAAATATTTATTTTCTTTTTTTATTTGGTATTTTCATATTCATGTGTTATCCCCAGCTTGTATTATTTTACTCCTCGTGTTGGGAGGAAACAGGCCTCTTCGGAAAAATCGTTTAATATCCGTTAACCCCCCCCCCCCCCCCACCAACCATCTAGATGAAGAGAGAAACAAAAAATAAACATTAAAAAAGCATTTTTCCCTCTCATATTCCTAAACCCAAATAATTAAGATAAGATATATAGAAAAACTGTGAATTGTCGGAATCGAAAATACCCTGATTAAGCTGCGGGTAAAATATACATTAACCCTAATGTACGATGGATCTAATTCTCACCGCCATTACGTTGTGAAGTTTTTTGAAGCAGTTTAGCTTATAGAAAGAGAAATTTACCTGAAACAAAATCTTAACGGTGCTAAAATTGCTATTAAATCGGATTATCTTAAATGAACAAAACACGGACTGACTCATGAGGAAAGCAAGACTCCATAATATATATTTATACACATGGTTTATTTACAAAAGACACACACATATATATATACAAAACAATAAGAGCAATCACAAAAGGGTCTCTCATTTAAGGGAAATTATTAATACGTATTCTATTAAATTCTCAAAATTTATTTATTATAAGAATGTGTTATTATTTAAACAATCTATATATCTCACTAAGAACACATTGGGCATGCGCATTCCTCCAGTAATATTTTTTACAACAAATAAAACAATAAAAAATAACTATAATGAAAACCTTTTTCATTTGCAAGACATGGGCTTGGCAGGACACAAAACGCTGATTAATCTATCAAAATTTGCACCTGCACATCAGAATGACTTTACTTAGTTAATCTGGGTATTTTTTCAACTGTCCACACACATTCCATTAAATACTACTACTTATTCCAAGCAATACTTTTTTGAAAAAAAAAAACCGTAAAGAGAACACTCAACTCCCATAAAATTATTATAGAAAAGAAAACGATGCAGTTCCCTGAATAATTACATTTCTCCAAGGACCACTATAAAAACTCATCGGAATATGACCCGAAGCTCAAGTCTCTGATTGGAAATCTGAAGTCCGCGTAAATTCCGTTTCAACAGCGAGACAATAACACTTTCCACCAAACCGGGTTCCACGTCTGCGGTTGAATTTACGACTAAGTTTAAATTCAATAAACTATCTCATAAAATATTCTTGACGTAACTGTCAAGTCATTTGTGAAAGCATAGACATTTGGGGGCCAACAATACTTATTTTAAATTAGTGGAACCACTTATTTTCCTCTTAAGAGGCCACCTGCTATTTATCCTATATATCCTGGGAAACAAAATCTTCTATAAAATAAATACAAATTAGAAAATAAGGTATAATAATACAAACTACAAACAATACGTGAATAGGCAAATATACAAAATACATGTTGATGTGTTGAGCAGTATTCGCCGTTCCAACGTCTCACACGTTCTAAAAGGAACGTATTTAAGTCTATAACTATATTTTTTCATCAATCCAAATTTCTAGCTACGACATAACAATGACGTGTGCGATCACCATTCAGCTACGACGTCGTATAATATGCTACATTCTCAGATAAGTTTTAATCCAATCGTCTTCTAGCACTTAATGTGAAAACAAATGGAATTGCTACACTCGAAACATTGGCCTAAATTACTTTTATTTATTTTCTGAATTTTCTTTAAGATCTTAATACGCACTGTTAAAAATTTTGCAGCATTCTGGCAGGTCATCCGACCGTTTTTTTGTAAAAACGGTTTCATAACCATAATTTAACTATATTCTGACCATAAAATGGCCAATAATATGGTCACAATAGTGTTAAAATTACGGTTAAGTAACCGTTTTCGGAAAAAACCGGTCAAATGACCTGCCAGAATGCTGCAAGTTTTTAACAGTGCGCGTATGGCGTTAAATGATGAAAAAAAAAAATAGATTTTGTAACTTTTAATATGTGTTTTAATCTAAATAATCTTCTCGGGTTAAACCCATAAAACTAAATAAGTCTTTACTTGTACGATTTTAAAGTATAAACACACATATATACCGTCTTTACTTGTACGATTTGAAAGTATAAACACAGATATATACAAGTTACAAGCATAAAATATTTAAATAAATATGGTATTTGAAAAGAAGTAGCCTCCACTAGATTGCGCAAGAGGTTGAGAAAAATAGCTGGTCCAACGGGTAATACAGTGAGATTTAAAATGAATGAAACAAAAAGAAAACTAATTGTGACTGCAGCAATGGTTTATTTTGAAACACAAATTTAACGTAAAACTATAACATAAAAGTTAAAAAATATATTTGTTGTGGGCTCCTCCCGTGACACGGCAAATTTTCAATGTACACTGTTAAAAATGTTCGTTTATTGACAGGTTGTCTTCCGTGAATTTTGATCAGAAATTTTCCGTTTTGTTAGAAAAATGGATTCTCTCCCGTATATCTGTTGCCATTATAAGATTACAGAGTAAAATACACAAATACGGAATTATTATTGTAAAAATCTGTCATCCAATGAGATTGCGGTATTTTTGATCGCCACGCATGCGCTTCAACTCTTTCACGTCTGTATCGCGCCATTTACGTAGAGTACAGTGTAAGTTTGAACAAAAACCTGAAACATTCCAGCAACTTTGCTGCCAGTCTTTTTTCCGTAAATCGACGGATTTTTTTTTTCTTTCTTTCTTTTTTTTTTTACAGTGTAGTAATCCGATTCCTATCACACGCTTGCTAGCATATCTGATGTTATTGAGTCCAAAAAGTCTTTTACCCGTGGTTTTAATGGTTGTATGTCCTGAGAATGTTGGGGCACGAAAATTCTGTTTTTCACGTATCCCTGAAGAAAAAATCGCACGGCGTTAGTATATCTCAGGATTTGGGTAGCCAAAAAGTAATGACACATTATTTGAAACAGCACGGTCAATCCACGCATCTAGAGATAGTTTCGATAACAGCAGACATTTTGTTGTTGCCAGGTAATTGTACTTCTTGTATAATTGTACTTTCATAGTATATTTTTATTTTCTAATTAAATCTATTACCGCAATTTAACGTTCCTCGCCAATTTTGTCCCATTTATTTTTAATCAACCTGTACATTTAAGAGATACTCCTATGATTTTATTTAAAATAAAAGTAACAAGTTTTATTTTTATTTCTTTTATGAGACTAGTACAACGACATCTCCTTCATTGTGCATAGCAACAGTTCTAAATGTGATGGCAGCTTATGGTTGAAGAAGTTATTTTATAAGAAAATATTTCATAAACGTTGCATTACCCTCTGATGCAAAATTTATTACTTACTTGTTTTAGTTTAGACTAAATTGCATACAAAATAAAGGACAGATAAGAAAAGTTTAAAATATTACACATTTTGTTCACAAAATAGTCTCTCCAGGGTAATCTCTATAAAGTTTTTAACAAACGATGTCGAACTTAGATAGGAACAGAAAAAATTATGTATTGAAATGTCATCATTGTTTCAAGTATTGTATGAAACTGCATATATCTTATTTCATTTTAATATCGTTGACTTAATGCCGGATGATATCTTTAGTATGAATCAAGATATATAAATGAAATCCACATTTTTTTCTTTCAGTCTGTAATTTTTTAATATTTTTATCACAATAGAGAGATAGAATTTTCACTTCTGCTTCACGATCACACAGATGAGATATGATCATTTTTCTAAGACTAAATAATTGCATCTAAAAAATATCTTTTTCGCTAAAATACTTTCTTATTAAACATACAGTCTTGCTTCAGAACACTTCTTGGCACCCTGAAGCGAAAATCATCTAAAATAAATCTATGTTATAAGAAGTAATACGCTTTATAGAGAAAATGAAACACAAAAATATATGACATCAAAACACATAAGACAAAGCAAAAATCTTGTTCTCCCAATTTGCTTGTCTGATATGTCATCTTTATCTACCAAAAGCATGCTTTTCAACTTAAATGGAAATTGAACTTCAAAAGGCGACTTCTTCAGTAGATACGAGTGAAAATATAATTGCATTCTCGAGGCGCTTCTCTCAAAGTGCTGATAAAATTTCAACGACAAATAATAATAATCAAAAAAATCAAAAATAAATGAAGTTAGGAGCAAATTTATTTCGAAGTCTTTTGTAGAAAATAATATCTCAATATTAGATCACAGCTGAAAAAAAATAACGTAGAGATAGAAGTATATCTGAATAAAATTTGAAAAACGTCATCGAAATGTAATTTTTATTCCTTGACGTTAGTGTAATTACTATTTCATTTAGCCAGAGTTGTCTATGAGCCAATTACATGCTCTGGTGGATCTTGAAATGCATAGCTTTTATAAATGCATTTATGAGAAAAGCTTTAATAAAAATATCGTATTTCCTGAAGCTTTAGTATATTTAATGTATATTTCAATATTGAATATTTCTTTTTTTTTTTTTTTTTTTTCGTTTTGTAAACGCCGAGATTTCCTAATATATATGAAGTTAAAAAGACTGTATTACTTATTTGGGGCATTCTCACAATCTTTTGACTTTTGGGAAAAAAATCTGACAAAATTAAAGTTGCTAAAATAACATTTTAATCTGATAGACGAATGTCTTAATGATTCAAAATAAAGAAAAAATGGTCAGCAGCGAAAATTATTTTATTTAACTGAGGTTTAAGTTAAACTTGCGAGTTTAATTTTCCTTACCATTTTACACCTATAACTTTTTATTTTCTTCTAAATTTTTACTTATAATGAATTTTCATAGTACCCACAGGACATTCAAGTAAAAAATAATAACAATGCCGTACTTTTAATACAGAATTTTTGTATAACATTGTCATAAAGGGGTGTTAAAGAAGGGACGGTAAGGTAAAGAAAAGGGGGATGGTATTGGAAAAATGGGACGAAATGGTAAAAAAGGGACGGTAAGGATGGAAAGGTAAGGAAAATTACCACCTATTTTTAGAAAAATCATGTTAAGACTAAGTGATAGCCACGGTGTTCATTGATTTTTAGAAACAGTTGTTAACATTGGATTAAATTATCTTTTTTTATTTACCTCGAAAAGGGCAGGAATAAACCTTGGGGACGGTGAGACTACCAATAGAACCACGATGCTTGAAATTGATATTTAAATGCTGATTTAAATTCGACAGTAAATTTCCTGCCAAAGAATTTTAGACATTATTTCTCTAGCATACTTCTGCATGAGAAAAAACTTGAAAAAAAATTCTGTGGCTGCATCTGAAATGATTTTCTGTATAATTTTAGAAGAGAGGTGGTAAGGAATCTAAAATCCAGGGACAGAGTTTAAAAAATAATAATAACCCTAAAAATGTGTGCAGGTTAATTTTTATCTATATATTTATATAAAATAATAGTTCCAGTTTCAGAAAAAAATTACATCGAATTATTTTTATTGAAACAATTTTATCCAGACAGCTTCAAACTTAAAAATCAGCATCAGGGACATGGGGCGGTAAAAGAGTTTTCCAGGTGTTTGGACCCCCAGCATCATCCAAAACTTATTTATCTCGTTAATATTGTTGTGAAATCATGCAATGGGATGTTTTCCAGTATATAAAATAAAAAAAAAAAACACAAAAAAGCGTATTAAAATAAAATTATTATTCAGGGACATGAAAGTCAAAAGATTGTGAGAATGACCCCTATATACTGCGATATTTTAAAACTACATTTCAATAGCACATTTTAAAATTTTTAAAATTTCTATACAACAATGTTTTATTTACGCCATATCTTTAAAATCAAAGTTAATTTAATATTATATCATTTAAACTCTAAACTGCAGTTAAAATGGCATATGTAGGCATGCTTCATATAAAGTCAAAAGAATGTGAGAATGCTCCATTTATAATAACCTGTACGCGTGAGTTACCTATTGATAAAAAAAGAATCTGAAAAATTTCTTTTTTGAATGATTTTCATATCTTTATTATACAGGGTGGCCCAAAAATATTGGTACAACTTCAAAATTTTATATAAAACAAGAAAGGAAAATCATACGTCAAGCATAAATTATGAAACACTTCCCACCATATTCAGAATAATGTAACAAAACTTCATAGTTTAAGGGGCCTTGTACCTTTTAAACGCGACAAAAATTAACGAAAAACTTCAAAGTTTGAATTAGTCTATCTTCAAAGCCTTTTTATGTATAAAGATGAAATTTTGGATATTGATTAAACACATTGTGCTTTGTAATATGCTACCATTAGAAATTTATTAACCCTTTACAGAATTTGTGAATTTTTGAAATCAAAATAGCTCGTTTTTTTACCCCATAAGTCATTGCGCGCATGATATCTTGAGAAAGTATGTATGGATTGGCATGAAATTAAGTAAAGATACTAAACATATATGTGTGTTTAAAATGATCTACTCTTAGGCTAAAATTATTTCAATAACTATAAAAAAAATATTTTCGTAAAAAAAAAATAAAACTTTTGTATTTTTAATGAATAAAAATAGTCATAACTGAAAATATTATAATTGTAAATACTTAAATGTAGATCATTTTAAACACAGATATTTGTTTAATATATTTACCAAATTTCATGACAATCCATACATACTTTCTCAAGATATCATGCGCACAATGACTTATGGGGTAAAAAAGAGCTATTTTGATTTCAACAATACACAAATTCTGTAAAGGGCAATATATTACAAAGCACAATCTGTTTAATCAATATCCAAAATTTCATGTTTATACATAAAAAGGCTTTGAAGATAGACTAATTCAAACTTTGAAGTTTTTCATTAATTTTCAACGCGTTTAAAAGGTACAAGACCCCTTAATAAGTTAAAATATTATATCTAATTCAACCACATGGAAACGCATAACACATTTGAAAACCCAATTTCAGCTTTTCCCATCTACAATCGAAAAATTATCCGAATACTTCGAGCAGCACTGTATAGGATTAAAACAATTAAATTTAAAAGCGCAAGCCAAAATTGAAAACACACTTCAGCAATTATTACTCAAAGACAGTATTGTAACCGATTTCTTTTGTGTGTTCCTGTAAATGAACGTCAAACGCTATGAATACCATAGTCTGTCGTAATCATCTTGCAGTGAAATTCAGTGATTTATATCAATTTAAATACATTTGAAACAGCGTAATGTCATTAAATACTCTGCAAACAATTGTTCTCCATATACCATAATGTAATGGAATTCTTTTGGGTAACCCTGTAAATGAAATATTAATCCCACATATTGCATATGCAATACCATACATGGTTAGGAGACCCTAAATATGGATTATCAATTGCATGAAAATCCGAGTATATTTACGGGAGTTAGAGCTCCTACAGATGGACAGACAAACCGAATGCATAGATACTTTTCAACTTTGTTGGAAAGTGTTAAAAAAGAATAAGCCTACAACAAAGCTAGTTACAACAATAGATAGAAAAACTCAAAAAGTTGTTTTTTCTGCTGCCTTAGTAAACCTTAACATGAGATCCTTTCGTAGCACGAAGAATATCGAGATGAGATCCCAATTCAATCCGCGGAATAGTTTTAGCATGCTAGCATAGCAACAGCAGGTAGGACTGTTTGGATATTTTGTTTCAATTCTATGAATTATTTTTGTAGGGCTCCTCGAAAACGTTTCATGTACTCGTTCCACACATTCTTCACTAGCGCTAGGGCGACAATTTTGAATATATGAATTCTTTAATAATCGTTTAAGTGTTGTGCAGCGCCATCAACATACTGTACCACCTGAAATATACGGTAGAAATTTTTTTGTGTGTGTTATTCTATCTATTGTCGTAATTAGTTTTGCTGTTGGTCTATTTTTTTAAATAAAATTTTGCGTTTTTATGTATTTTTAGGGACATCCTGTATATTATTTTTGAAACTAATAATAATTAGGGAAAATTTTTAACGAGACTAAATATTTTATCTTTTGATGTCGCCTGTTCTCGCAGTAGTTCCATGTGATTTATCATAAAGAGGATTAAAAGATTTCTTAAATCCATTGGTTTGCTGGATGATTCTGCTGAAAGCACGACTATTCAAAAGCAGAAAAAAGTTCAACAAACATCAATTGGAAACCAAAGAATTTCACTAAATTGCGCTGCAGTTATAACGGCAATGGTGCGCGTCATGTGCATCACCATCATGAGCGATTGGGGGGGGGGGGCGGGGAATTTCGTCCCACAGCTGCTGATGGCCTGTTCAGCGGTAAAAAAGCGAAATTTTATTTTATTTATACATGTAGGTCTTTACACAGGAATAATATCTATCGTTCATGCATCTTCAAAACTGGGAGTAATAACAATTCGAGAACAGATGAATTTCAACAAAAACATTTACACATGGATAATGAATTAAAAAAATTAAAAAGGATTCAGTTACTACTTATGAAAAACAGGTCAGTACGATACCATATTGTGATACAAAATTTAAAATTTTTAATGTTACAGGGAGCATAAATATCAGTTACAAACAAAAGAGATTGTAGTGTCATAAATGATATTAATATTAACAGGAAAGGAAAAGAAAAAGAAAAATTTAATTATAGTAAAGTGAGGACAGACTCCGCGGTCGGACAGATGCCGCAGTGATTGTATTGGCGACACTAGCGCTCCCTAAACCAAATTAAGAATTTCGTTGTGTGCCTAAGTGCTGTCTGTTGTGTTGTATGCGTTTCCACTGCTTAACTATTAGTATTCAAATATTTCTGCCTGCTTTTATGCTTCAAACCTGCGTGGAAAGTTGCTAAAATTATTCTAATAAAGTTTTATTGCATATTTTAAGCCAAATAAGCAGAGATTTCATCCCAAAACCAATTGCAACTGTAGAATAGATCATCGAAGAATACAGACATGTGCTTGCCTTTCTCACGCGTCGCTCACATGATACAAAATGGCGGCACGGCATCTTATCCTCCACTATGGGAAAGATGCTGCACTGAGGTTGAGGGACAGATGCCGCAAAATATATTTTTGTTTCTCGGTTCAATAAATTCATCACTGCGATTTAAGTATAACTAACATTTAAATGAAGGTATATTAGCGCATTCTGCTACTTATCAAAATATTCTCAGCAACAATGCTGGTTCTCCATGTGTGAACAAGGAAAACATCGGCCCTTTACAAGTCTCACCATTTAAACTGTTAAATAAAATATCTCTTATCCCAATGGTCAAAAGGCCCATACAGCCAAGTAAGAGAAATCAAAAGGATGCAAATATTACAGGCAGAGAGTTTATAAACAATAAAAAAGAAGAATGAAATAAAAAGCAAAAGAAACTAGAAAGCGTCAAAGAACAACAGCTTGGTGGAAGTAAAATGTTTAAATAACGGAAAGGAAATATCAACTTGGACACACCTTACTTGAGGACGAAACTAAAATATGAGTCATCTTCCGATAATGGCGAAATTGTTCTTTTATAGATTTTAATGGCAGTATGTATTGGATTGGAATTTGATGACTCAGAATGTACTGATTGTGTATGGAGTCTTATCAAGAAACAAAGTCTAAAGCGTAAAGGGTTCAGTGCATCAAATTCAATCGATAGCTGCATGGCAAAGGCTCACTTTAATTTTGCAACGGGAAGTGTGATGTGATTGTGGGCGAATGGAAATACAAAAGTAAAGAATGAGAGGAAAGGCCAAAAAAAATAGACTAGAGTCTAAGTAGAATATAACTAATGCTTACATTAAGAGCAAACTGCAATGTTCGCCTGGACGTAAACCAGTGATTTATATCTTTTTTTGTAATTATGCTGTCTATTGTTTCCAGTAATTATGCTATCCATTCACGTAAATTCAAATGTTTTTCGTTTCATTTTCATTTTTTGTCTTTTCGAGCTTACACTTTTGCAATTTCGTTAAACTTTTCACAATTTAGTGATATATATAATTTATATAAGTTTACTGTTATTTATTTTCATTTTAAGTAGTTTGAGGAAATAAAAATGTGATTTATTTGAAAAAGAATAAACAGCATAGCTTTTTTCTCCATGCGGCATCTTAGCCAGCACTTAAAAAATGATGTTAAAAAAGGACGTTTGGGAAAATAATTATGCCTGCTTTATTAAGAGGGCTTTAACTTGTTTAACATAGAAATTAGATTCTAAAGGGTTTGATCAATGATTTCTGGTACTTAGTTTGTGTTTTTTGCTTTATTGTACACTTTACAAGAAGAAAAGAAAAACTGCGGCATCTGTCCTCACTTTACTATATTAAAAAAAAATCTGAAAAATATTCTTTGAATGAAACCATGCTTTCTCATTTATTTGAATCGAATTCCCGTATAAATATTTTTGAATCATTTTTCATTTGTAAGGATATATTTCATTTACGTTTTAGAGTATGTGTATTTTTAAATTTTTTGACATCTACACTATTTTTTGGTGTGTTTTAATTTTAAATGACTATATCTAAATATGTTTTAATGCTTTATAATATCTGCAATAAATTAGTAGAATAAATTAATCTTATAAAAAGTATTAAAGACACGTTTCGTTTTTTATGATTTATTTTTGCACTGTTATTATTCCCGTATTTATTTAAATTTAAATGTATTTCGAAATAAAAGTAATAATATTGTGTGTTAATTTCGTCAAAGTCATGTCGAAAGAGACTTGTTAATTAACAAATTTTCTCATAAATTTTTACCAACATAATTGTTTTATTTTTTTTTTTCACTAAAACGTAGACTGAATATAAATGTAACGTAAAAAATGCAAAATAAAATAACCAGAAATGTTAAAATATAATAACAATGAAATAAGTATACACAAGAAACTTAATCTATATTTAAAAAAAAAATTATGACATTTCAAGAAAATATAAGAAAAGGAAAACATCTTATTAATAATTATAATAATAATAATAAACATCCAAAATGTAATCTTCATAAGTATACTATAAAAGATAAAGAGTTGGTTAATTATGTGTTTTCAGTTATCGATGAGTGAAAGTTTTTCTTTAATTAATACATTGATTCATCTTTACATCTTACTTGAATAGAGTTACAGGTAAGAGATAGCATAACAATACATTGCATTAAAATATTTTCAAATTTATTTCTGAAGTGATTTAAAATACACTTTTCTTGGTTGTAACACTTTATAATTATTCATGTATTCATGGGTTATAAATCTCACTCAGTGAAATAATATATATGCTTTGTTTCATAGATTTCTTGAAGTATTCCAAATGATACTACACTCATTTCTGACAAAAAGTTATTTATCATAAATTTGTAAAACACAAACAACAAAAAAATGATTGAAATTTTCCTCAATTTATAATGCGTGAAACTCGGGAAAATATTGTTCTGTGATTGTAATCCCCAAATAATTTATATTTTGTTTCAACATTTAAATTTCTAGAATAATATAATATCTAATTTGAAATAAATGTTTCCAAAAGAAACTTTCCGTTTTCGATAAAAAGGAAATCGTATTTTTGTATTTATAAAAGAAAAGAATAACTTCTGGGCATAGAAGTTTTTCTTGCCACAATTTGCATTCTAATAACAATCTCTAATAAAGAATAAAACATTATTCGAGCAAAAAATCAAAATTCTAGAAAATAAAACACATAAATACAGTTTAGAAATAATACATATTTTGCATTGAAAATTTATGTAAGAAAAATATACATTTGTGGGTAATTTATAACATTAAAACGTGACTATTTTACATATTGTATTCTTAATTTCAAACAATGTACGCATTGTTTTACGAAATTGTTTTCCATTTTACCATTTCTATCAAATTAAATACATTATTTTGTTATAATCAGGTAATTTTTGAATCAGATTAACAAATTTCCTCATTAAAATTCATTGTGTCGAAGTAACATTTAAAAAAAATTAAATTTATGTATTTTGAAGGTTTCCTTACAGCATTAAAAAAAGTGCAAACTAGAAGACAATGTACTGCATTTATCTAACATTAATGAGTAAAATAATAAAATATATCTAATAATAATTAAAGAAAATTAAAATTAATTACAGATATTTGGGGTGTCCGAACAACATGTATAAATTTTTCCAAGTACCATTCACAAAATTGTTTTCTTCGTCCGGATCATTTTCATTGATAGCATGCACCACTGTTGCAATGTAACTTTTCCATTTACATAGCCTTAACATGCAATGGGCATTTGATTTGCTGATGCCAATTTCACGACTTAACTGTCTTACAGATTTTTTGGATGTTTCTCGATAGCCTTGTAGTACTCTTTCTTAGCTGGTGAAGTTCCTTGGTATTCTTGGTCTTTCGTGACGTTATTTATGAACATCCCGAACAGTTCCGTTCGTTTCAAAATTATCTTTTATTCAAAATCGCGGATCTTCCTGCAATATTGCCTTTGTACTTCTGCTACATTTTCATACTTTAACTAGCATTTTAAAATAAATTTTCTTTTTTTCAAAAGTTACATTTTTCATACTTCAAATAGCATTTTAAACTAAATTTCCTTTTTTCAACACTTAATCTTTGTCCACTGATAATTTTTTTTTATTAATTTCAACGTGAAAAGACTGAATAATCAGAAAATTATGACCCTTTAAGCAATGAATCATACTTGCCAACTTCCAATTAAACTTCCGTAAAATGTGAGTTAAATTGAACCAGGTTAAACACGTTTCGAATCAGAATTTTTTTCAAGAAAGGAACTCAAATAGATTTAATACAGAAACATGATTTTAAATATATAATGACATATCAAATAAATTTTCCGATTAAAAGCGTGCTTAACCTGGGTCAAGTTAACTCACATTTTACGTAAGTTTTAGTTGAAAGTTGGCAAGTATGGTGAATACATTTTTGGGGGATACCTGCATATTTTCGTATATGATGTTATACATAAGATATTGTTCATATTTATGTATAATTTAAGGGACCAAAAGGTTTAGAAATGACGAAAAAAATTATTTTTTACAATTTCTCTTCTTATAATGTTTGAAAATTTTAAATTATCGTTCGGTAGGAAAGTTCTTAAAATTACCATCATATACAAGACATGAATATTAAGCTGCACAGACCGTTCGAAGGGGAAAACTTTAATTCAATATCTCAAAACAGTGTTTTTCAGTGCTTTTGTCAAGATGTTTTTTAAACAAGATACAAAATTTACATGTTTCTTTTTATATTAGAAAAGGAAATTAAATCCTCCAAAAACTATGCCTGAAAAACAAACAATTATTTTTTTCAAGTTTGAATAAGTATGGGGAAAGGATGAATGAAGTGACCACTCTAAGGTTTGATGAATTTTTATGATACCTTTTTACTCGGTAAAAGTCTAGAAACAAATACCAGAAATAACTACAATGACTTTAGTTTCAATTACTATTTAAGTCAAATAGTTAAATATATATTTTAAAATATACACTTTACCTTAAAATAAAAATAAAAATGGTCACTTTGCCCGCATAGGCTGGGTTAAGAGAACAGCATAGGTAAATGAATAAATCACATTGATTCTGGATATATATTTAATTAACGCAAGCTAAAGTAGCATAAATTAATATTAAATGTTATTTTTCGTAATATTTTAAGTGCAATATAAAACAAACAGTAATGAGTATCAATAAGGCGAATGGATTAATACACGTTCCGCAGCAGGTAAGCAATTTGTTAATTTTGACTATAAGCCTTTCTCTGCAGAAGTTATTGCTCTGACATGTCTTCTTTGTTTCAAAGAAAATATTTTTGAGTAGTATTTTGCTATAAACAAGGAATAAAATATTGTTTTAGGGCAACGTAACTATATTTGGTAACTATAACGGCCATTTTGTCCGATATCTTTGTGAACACTTTGCCCGGAATGTCACCAATACAGAAAATGACCTACCATCTAATCTACATCACTTAGCATTTTCAAACACACATCATTTAAAAGGTTATTTCATACAGATCAAACAGCATAAGAGAAAATAATCACGACACTGGTTATTATTTAGCTATAATCTAGACATTGTACTATTTGCCTAAAAGGAAAAATGCGAAAGAACAATAAAATGAACAATAAAAATCGCTTACCGCTTCAAAATCGCAGACAATACTACCAGCATCTATTATGGCACTTTTGCGCTGTTACTACCACACATCGGAAGAAAACACTTTGCCCTCAATAGCCCTTTTACCCGTCCTTCCCCAATATGCTAAATTTTTATAGATTTCAAATTTGTTATTATATTTTTACTTTTTTTTTTCAATTGTATCTTATGTATACACGAGAGACAACGTGATAAGCAGTGCAAAGAAGAAATGACGTCTCAAAAATATGCTCTTAAAAATGTACACAAAACTAATCTTGAAAGATTGTTTTGTCAAAAAATATTAAAACTTATATTATTATATTTTACAATTAGACAAATATTCTCTATAAAACATTAATTAATAAGCGCAAAAAGAAGTAATAGTATAAATAAATTACAGGTTTCATAATCCATCATGAAACGACTTTTCACACCGTTCTGGTCCCTTTAAACCTTTCGGGCGCAGAGTAATTCTGTTCGTAAAAGGGTTACAAAAGATCTTTTAGAAAATAAAACTTATTTTTATTCTTCAAGAAAGCAACATTTTATTAAAATTTACTTGGTGCCCTTTGACAGCTTAAAATTAAAATTAAGTGGTCACGGCGTGTGACCACCACCCTTGAAAAGATTTAAGAGAATAGTGCATTTATTTAGCTGTATCCTAGTTTGTATTTACATGTTAAATCCCGTACTTATTTATATATATATTTCTGTTTTTGACTATGTGTCGGAAGTTTCAATACTTTTATTTATGACTATACATTTTTTCTGTCAGCAGAAGTAAAAATATTTTGCTTTCAAATTCAGTAATATAACCAAACTTGATAAGACCTCGTAACAGTAATAGAATAAAATGTATTCCGAACATGAAAGATGAAGATGCTTTAAGATAAGACTCTCTAGAATATAATTATTGTTATTATGCTATTGAAAAAAGAACCCAAAATTTTTGTATCATATTTCAAGCCTTACTGGTAGTTCAAAAAGGGCTTAGGTATGAAGAACAAGAACGAAAAATCACGCGCCCACCACACACACACACACCGATTCGCGTTCATTTTCCTATATAAAGCACAGAGAATTTTTTATTTCATTGATCAATAATTTATATCTAACTTAAAGTTTTGTTTTATTTAATTTCACGAAATATCAATAAAATAATTGGAGAAAGAATATCAGTATTAAAAAATGTGAGACTATGAAAAGTATATTTGGAACTAACAGGACATATTGAAAGTCCATCGTTTTATAACTTTTATTGAAAATGTTATGACATATGTTTTTTTTTTGGTAAAAATTTGGAAATTTTTATGATTTCTTATCTATCCCCTCTTTGGGTAATTCCTGTATAAAAATCGTATGTTTCTAAATGGAAAATCTTATGGGTGCTACAAATAACAAGATTCTTTTTCCTATTAAACAACGTCTTATAAAAGAGTGGATTAATGTAAGTGTTATAGTTATTAGCCTCTTTATTACCTGAAAATAAATAGAAAATTAACAATACTCAAATTACCCCATGAGCTGGAGAATTCGGATAAAATGTGAATTAACGAAGTAATATGCGTGATTTATATTCTAACTAGTTCTAACTACTTCCAACTTTCTGTAGGTAAATTTATGTATGTAAAGAAACAAAACAGGCGTTTTAATGATTTGTAGTAAAAAACTATCAGGACTAAATCTGTGATAAAAATCATACATTAATTACTGAAGTATACTCATGCGAGATGTCTCGAGAAATAGCAACTATAATAGGTTTGGCTCTAGAATTAAACCGTATACCCTATTTACCCCACTTTTCAAAAAATTACAATTTCACTAAGCACTGCCATTTAAGATTAAACTTTTAAGTCAAATTATGGTAAACAAATGTAATTATACTAGAATTAGAAAACTGTAAATTAAATGATTTTGTAACATAATGTTTTTAACCCTTTAGCGGGCGGTGCCCACAAAAAAGGACACCTAAAAGTACTGGCACCCAGAAAGTTTAATTAAAATTCCCCTCTTATAAAGCACGTAAAAATAAGCAAGTTTCTATTTTCGAATAAATTCGTTTGTAAATTCCTGTGTCAGTCCATCATATAATCATTTTACAAAAAGAACTACTCCGCGCCGGAAAGTGTTAGAGCTGATGCTTCTGCTCAGAGACATGTAAAAAAATACCAATTAGACTTTTTTTTTTTTTTTTTTTTTTTTTTACTGGCACCCAGAAAGTTTAATTAAAATTCTCCTCTTATAAAGCACGTGAAAATAAGCAAGTTTTTATTTTCGAATAAATTTGTTTGTAAATTCCTGTGTCAGTCCATCATATAATCATTTTACAAAAAGAACTACTCCACGCCGGAAAGGGTTAGAGCTGATGCTTCTGTTCAGAGACATGTAAAAAAAATACCAATTAGACTTTTTTTTTCCAGAAAATAACTTGGTTATCTGAAAACGTTTTACACTAAAATAATGAGAAACAAGATATGCAGATATATTGTAAATTGAATAATTCTAAAAGCTAATAATACGTTTTTACAATAAAAATTCAGTTTACACTCAAATTTCCTTATTATAGCCAAATTAATGGGATAGAGGATATTGAGATCTGTACTCCAAAGTACGACATTAAATAAATAATTTTATTCCCCTTATTTCAGCGTAAATATTTTGCGGCTGCATGAATCGCAAAACTGTTAATAAAAAGTGATACTAAATTATTAGCACTAGAAGAGCCAAGAGCAGTCAATTTGTCTGATACCAAATATGTGTAATTCAGTTTGAACCAAAAATTTCTTTAAAAAAGAATTAAATATACATGCTGTTCAAGAATAAGTTAGTTATATAAGTTAAGAAGCTTTAACCCTTTGAGTGACAAGAAGCGCGATCGCGCTCCTCAATACACTGACCGAAAATGCCAGGAACGCGATCGCGCTCCTGGCTCACGCATGAACTAATACGATCTCTATTTCATACTTGTCTATTCTTGTTTATTGTTTTTTTATTCCACACGTGTATTTATTAGAAATCTAAAAAATGCGATCTCTGTTTCATACTTGTCGATTCTTGTTTATTGTCACTTATGTTGAAATTATAATTTTCATTATAATTATAACATTTATTTTTTGTTTATTAAATACTTTTCGTATGTAAAATTTTCCGAATTTAACTAAGAAATATATACATATATTTAAATTTCTACTTTCCTCTAGTAGCGTGGCACTTATCGCTAATTCTCTAAAAATCATGTTGGCACTCAAAGGGTTAAATAAAAATTCTGTTGTACTTTTTTTTAATATAAAACCTGAGTGAAATTTCCGGCGCTTCAAGTGTTAAGCGTGAAAAAACCTCAAATATTTCCAAACCCAATATTACTAGGTTTTGATGCGATACATTATTTAGTTTACTTTAGTTGTTTTTTTTTTGTTTTTTTTTTTTGTTTGTTTTTTCATTTTTAAAACAAATTGATCATTATGATTTTTAGAACAAATTAAATATGTATTTTTACACTGAACGGTTAAAACTTTTTAAATGACTTTTGTTTTCTACAATACAACGAACATTAAATTTAAATTTATTTATACTTATTTATGCCTATTTAAGGTACGCCCTTTGTAGTTTATTACTATTAATATTCCTTCATAAAGTAATTTTATGAATTATAAATCTCAATGAAACAGTACATTTTTCATGAAATGCTATATATCGTTATATAAAAATTGTTATATAATCAATCATGTAGCTTTTTCATCGAATAGAATATAGTTTGAAAAAAAATATATACATTCAATCATCAGGAAATTTTGTTATTCATATGCACATAAAATATATAAAAAATTTATATGGATTCAGTTTTGTTTTGATTTTTCACGCATAACACTCTGAAAAACATATGTTTACTCGTTGAATACAAAAAAAATTATATCTGCTTTCAATATTCAAACTTACAGAATATTATATGAGAACTACATAAAATGTTTTTGAAAGACAAAACTTTCCGCTCAATAAAAATTAAGTTATACTTTGTTCTTTATTTCAAATATTTTGCAAGCTTAAAAAGAATGAAATATTTTCCGATATCGAAAATTTTTGCATCCTTAAATAAGAAAAGGCTGAGTGAGAGTGAAATAAGAAAACAAGAAATAAAAATCTTGCGTTAAGTATAGATTATGAAACGATTTGCAACTTTTTAAAATTACTAAAACATAACTACCGTTAATGAAAAATTTATAAAGGACGTATCACATTTGAAAACCAAATTGCAGGATTTCCATCCCATAGACACGCCCATTATAGCAATTAACACTCACCATTTATCAGTGGTAATTTTTTTGCAGCCATTTATATGATCTATAGATTTCATATATACGTTTTACATCATGTTTTCAAATGTAGTTCAATTAAAAAACGTATAACAGAGTTAAAATTTCACCTTCAGCACTTTCCGCCAATAGATAGAAATTTGTTCCAGATTTTTTTGAACAGACCTGTATATTATTTAAAGATTTTTCTGCATCTTCATGCGCATTAAATTAATTTTTAATAGGTAAAAAACGCCCTTCCAATGACTTCCATTCATAGACTACAATGTTTTAAACTTCTTTCCCCTGTATATAAATTTATGTATGGTCTGAAAACACCTTTAAGGCAGGGTTCGTACGCTTCTAGGACTTTCAAAAACCTTTTACCAGAATTTTAACAAAGTGATATTTGCCTTATGTACTGAAACAGAAAATCTGCCTTTAGCTATACCGATCAGTACATTACGAAATTTCTAATACTAAAACACTCTAAATCCCCTTAATATCCTAATGAGTACTAACCCTGGTTAAGTGGCTACTTCAGTCAAGTGAAAAAACCCGTTCGCTAATGCTAAGAAATTTATAAAGATATCTCGGTTGCATTTCGATATTTTTTAATGATTTTTTGTTTGCATTGGATAGCTGAGATCGATCTGTACAAAGGCCTTTTTACCCGACTGAAAAGAAGGGTTATGTGTTTCACGCGTATCTGTGTATGAGAATTTCTTTATACCCTTGAAACATCCCAACGGCTGGATGGAGTTTAATGAATGAGGTCTCTATCAATTCATCTTAACGGACCGATGGTTATAGACTAGGTTTTGTTTTTATAAATTCAAAATGGTGGCCGTAAAATACAAAATGGCGGTAGAGGCGAAAAGAAATCACGCACCCTATTGAGTGGCATATCATTGGATAGGTCTTTCAAAATGAAGACGATGTTTCATTGACTATTTTACAGTCAGATGCTCCGTTAAAATATTATACAACCTGGAAGTTGTGTATGTAGGATCTCTAGCTTTACTGCAACTCTAACCATCATAGATATCTATAGACCTCATCAAAACAATGTTTATAGATAGGAACTAACAATTAAACACAACTTAAAAGTCATCAATACTAATTAAAAAAAAAAAAAAAAAAAGGTAAGTAATATAAACAAGTAATATAAAAAAAAAATATATTTTGAGTGAATTCCTACTTAGGTCAATAAGATATTTTTTTTCTCCCATTCTTCTTTCCTCATGAGTGGCGCGTAAAATGCCTTGATCAAGAAGAGGACCCTCTCGGTGTTAAAATACCTTGAGAGAAGAAGAGAGCTCTCTTGATCATTGAAACTTAAATAATTTAATTTACTTAATGAATTAAGATATGAAAAAAACTGGATTAACATCATGTGTCATCCACTACAAGTTTAAAAAAAATTATTTGAGCCTGATTGGATGAATAATAAGTATTTTATTAATGATTGAAAATTTGAACAAGATATATATAGCGAGAGTGTGCACTAATAGTAGGAATTAAAAAAAAACATAGTTTCACATTGATGAGAAATAATTAATTAGTTCGCTTTTTACGCAGTCGGGTTTTTTGATTTTTCAAATTTTATTGTTTTACTTTTTCGATTTCGACTTTTTCGATTCGTTTTTTTTTTTTTTTTTTTTTTTTTTTTTTTTTTTTTTTTTTTTTTTTATGATGATGCTTTCAGTTTCGAAACCGGTTCCGAAAATGAAAGTGTCCTCATTAAAAATATTTGTAAACAAAATCGAAAAAATAAAAAACGGTCTTTGTACAGATCGATCTCAGCTACCAAATGGAAAAAAATCATTTTAAAATATTAAAATGCAACCAAGATACCTTTATAAATTTCTTCCATAGGATTACATTAGCGAACGGGTCTTTTCACTAGCCTCTTAAGCGTACTAAATATAATTCAGATGGAAAATGTAGAACATGATTAAAATCTGTTCGTAAGCAATTCATTCCTACAGAGAGTACTGCTTACGAATTGTTTTGCCCAGCCCTTTATATTATATATATAATTTATTCACACAACGTAATATTTAAACAAGAAAGAAAATTCATGCGTCAAGCATAGATTACGAAAGACTTTCCGACACACTCAGAATAATGTATCAAAACCATTTAATGGTTCAATTGAACCCTGTGGAAACGCATAACTCAGTTGGAATCCCAATTTCATCAATTCCCATCTACCGTAGAAAAACTATCCGAATTCTTTGAGCATCCCTGTATATGATATAAATATATATATTTGTAGCTATTAACTGAATCCATGCAAAAATTTAGTTCAGTTAGGAAATGCATACCTCAGCCCTTTATATTATATATATAATTTATTCACACAACGTAATATTTAAACAAGAAAGAAAATTCATGCGTCAAGCATAGATCATGAAACACTTTCCGACACACTCAGAATAATGTATCAAAACCGTTTAATGGCTCAATTGAACCATTTGTAAAACCATAACTCATTTGGAATCCCAATTTCAGCAGTTCCTATCTACCGTAGGAAAATTATCCGAATTCTTTGAGAATCCCTGTATATGACATATATATAAATTTGTATCTATTAACTAAATCCATGCAAAAATTTAGTTCAGTTAGGAAATACATACCTCAGTTTAAAATTCCCCTTCAGCAATTTCCTCTAATAAGCAGAATGATAAGGGAATTCTCATGTACAGCCCTGTATACGAGGTATAGAATTTATACACAATGAGCAACAAGAAAACAATTTGTTAAATTTAAGGGGAGAGTGGAGTTTATAATCCTCAATAATTTTTTTTTTTTTTTTTTTTTTTTTTTTTTTTTTTTTTGTAAATTTCACCTTAAATATTATTCAAGGATACATTATATGCATTATGGCATGCATTTATCACAAAAAATTAAAAAAAAAATTACTTTTGAGAAAAAAAATGGAATTTTACGCGTCGTCTTAGAAATCTTCGAAATGCCCCCTGCGTCTTCCATATGAATGAAAATCCCCAATATATTTTTTTAAAGTTTGGTTTATATATATAAATAAAATAGAGCATCGAATTTTATATATTTGAATGTAAAGCTTAAAAAAAATTATTTTTGGAAAAATTTTGAATTTTTTTTTTTTTTTTTTTTTTTTTTTTTTACCCTTATTTATATTTAATTATGTAAAATTCGATGCTCTATTTTATTTATATATATAAATCAAACTTTTATAAAAATATTGGGAATTTTCATTCATATTGAAGACGCAGGGGCATTTCGAAGATTTCTAAGGCGACGCGTAAAATTCCATTTTTTTCTCAAAAATAATTTTTTTTTAAATTTTTTTTGTGATAAATGCATGCCATAATGCATATAATGTACCTTTGATTAATATTTAAGGTGAAATTTACAAAAAAAAAAAAAAAATACTTTTGACGATTATAAACTCCACTGTCCCCTTAAATTTAACAAATTGTTTTCTTGTTGCTCGTTGTGTATAAATTCTATACCTCGTATACAGGGCTGTACATGAGAATTCACTTATCATTCTGCTTATTAGAGGAAATTGCTGAAGGGGAATTTTAAACTGAGGTATGTATTTCTAACTGAACTAAATTTTTGCATGGATTTAGTTAATAGATACAAATTTATATATGTGTCATATACAGGGATTCTCCACTGTCCCCTTAAAAGCGCATACAGGAATTGAAAACGCACTTCCAGCAATTATTCTTTAAAGACAGTACTGTAACAAATTTCTTTTGCGTGTCCCTTTAAATGAAAGTCAAATGATATGAATGCCCTACTATATAGTAATCATCTCGTAGTGAAATTTGGTGATTTATATCAATTTCAGTACATTTGAAATAGTGTTATGTCATTAAAAATCTCTTCAAACGATTTTTCTTATTGACCATAATGTAGCGGAATTCTTTTGAGTGCCCCTGTAAATAGTGATACGCATTTCGTATTCAATACCGAACATGCCATGGTAAACAAACCAGTTGGATGAAAATCCTAGTATAATTAAACGAATTAGAGCGTGAATAGATAGAAAGACAAACCGAATTTATAAACACTTTTCAACTTTGTTGGAAAATGTTAATAGAAACCTGTTAGACTGAAAAATAGATACCACAACTGAAAACGTACTCCCAGTATATTGATCCTAGACAGTACAAGAAACGAATTTATTTGTATGGTCTCGTAAATGATATATAAATGCTCTGCACTCCATACGTTACAGAAAGCACGTTTTAGTGCACCCTCAGAAATCAACATCAATTTCATTATATTAAAAATAGCGTAACATCATTAAAGTACACTAAAAGCTATCCCCCCCCCCCATAGACTATAAGGTAACAAAATGCTTCTGACTCTCCCTGTAAATGAACTATAAATACTATGCACTTCATTTCACTAGAGAGCAGTCAATTTTACAACTCAATGGTATATATCAATCACATGGCAATCCAAATAATATATCTATGTGAGTTACAGCACGACAGAGACACGAAGACAAAAAAACAAGTCATAAAGTTGAAAATCGTTTTTTTTTTTTTTCAAACATGTTGGATAGTGTTAAAATTATAGGGTATGTAAAACAAAATTAATTTCTAAATATGACTACCAAGAAATCTCGTTATTGAATATATGTGAATACGGAAAATATATTTGCCAGAAGTAGAATTCCACGTAGGAAATTTATTATTTTTACACATCTTATTAACGACGTCTGACAATCCGTCTTCGCTTTCATATGTTATTGAGAGTCTATCGCAATTTCGATGAAATTTTTGTAACACATAGAATCAATACGTTTCTTTTTTGCACACATAAAACTGAATAAAATATTTTATGCTATTTATTCCAAAATATTTTACATATATATATATATATATATTAATGTAAATTTCTAGAATAGAATATACTACTACGTAATGCTTTTTTCTCAAAAGAGAAAAGTTCACGTTTGATAAAAATAAATTTCTATTTTGTTCTTTATTTTACATTTTGAACAAGCTAAAAAATAAAAGAATGCCTTCCGGATATAAAAAATTTCTGACTTATTAAAAAATCAAACTTTAAGAGAATATGAAGTAAGAACAAAAATGCTGTAAAGTATATAAAAATTTCAATATGTAAATCTGTATAAAAACAAATATCGGTAATGAAAATGCGTGTAAGTAAAATACATTTGCAAATAGGACATATGGAATATATATACTTTTTAATGTTTTCTTCTTTTAGTTTGCACAATATATTTTTATTTGCATGCTTTTTTAAGTGCCATAGTTGCTTGATGCTTTAACAGGCATAAGCAAATCGTTTCATTTATGCTAGAAACACCTTGATTATGGAAAGGAACGTACAGTTGTTGTATTGTATAGAAGGATCTATTACTCATATGTATTTCTATGTAGTAAACTAAAGGAATAAATGTCGCCTATTAATAATTATATTATCATAGTTTTATACTGGTAAAGCTGTAATTATCACCACGAAATCATTTAATACAATTTAAGAATTATTATTTACAAAGAATGGTCCCAGCAATTTATTTTTTCTTTGCATATCTCACTATGCCGTGACATTATTAGAAAATGTCAAACGAAATTAAAACAAAACTTTTATAAACATTTCTGATATTACTTTGAATGTATTACACACAGAAAATTTACATATTTTAAATTTTGGCATTATTTTGAATGGTCTTTTATTTCCACTTATTTTAGTTCTTATATTTTAGGTACTATAATAAATTGATGCATTTTTAGATTTTGCGACGTACATAACAAAACACGTATATTATCCCTGAAACTTTAAAATTTTCCATTTGGTACTATCTTCGCTGTCTTTATAATGTAAGAAATATTAAATTTGAAATTATTTATTTTTATTTATACGTTTTAAAATAAATTTCAACATTTTATT
Source organism: Maratus speciosus (assembly GCA_963932465.1). Classification (NCBI taxonomy): domain Eukaryota; kingdom Metazoa; phylum Arthropoda; class Arachnida; order Araneae; family Salticidae; genus Maratus; species Maratus speciosus. The sequence continues at coordinate 296,476,381 of OZ010791.1, forward strand.
ACTGATCACATTCTTTTAAAATTAAAACTACGAATTGTATAGCGCTGTTGAATAGCTTACATTAGACTCATTTTTTTATGCAGTTCTTCTATTGATTGAAATATAGTTTAAAAACAATTGTATATTCCACCAGGAAAAGAGATTTGATTATTATAAAATTTTAAAATACAAGAAAACTCTGCTGATTTTGATTCTCTTCATTTTTCACACATAAAAGGCAAAAATATAGTTCCGATCATCGATCCCAAAATAATTTATTTTGAATATTTAATTTTATAGAAAAAATTGTATGTATGGGCTTCATAAAAGAAACATTTTATTTTTTTAAAGAAAACTTTTGCGTTTTATAAAAGTTAAATTTCATATCGTTTTTACTGTTAGATTTTTTTTCAAAACTTAAAAAGAACTCTTTCAATGTATCATAATATATTTAATATATCTCACCTATAAAATTAGCATAGTTTAAGATAGCCCGAACACAGTAGAGAATATTTTGTGACATATACGGGTGTTTCAAAAAGATGTGACAAACTTTAAGAAATGGTGGTATGCAGCATAACAAAAAAATTTCATCACAGATTGTATGATCGGAAGGGATACGCAAAGAGAGGTCGCATGATAGGGAAATAGAGGATATGAAGCGAAATACAAGAATGAAATAAAAGTTTTAAAAAAAAGTATAATGAAAAATAATTACGATAATTGCTCAAAACAGCTATTTCCAATTGTAACGCACGCGGAACAGGTTACCGATGATTCCTGCCCAAATATTTATGGGAAAAGTCACTGATGCGCATGGGGCTAAGCGACATATGGGTTTACATTCGCCCACATATGTTCATTGTGGGTGTTTAATGCACCATCACATGCGAAGATACACTCATCCGTGAAAAGTATAGTTTCCACCACACTCTGCTTCAGGACCCAGTGCAAAGTCTACTCGACGAGGAACATTCGTTGCAATCAATGCTGGGACGCGTTAAAAACGGTATGAGTGCAACATTTCACTCTTCAGTACTCGCCATGTTGTGGATTGTGACCAACCAACATTACGTCCATATCATGCGTGTTTGCACTTGGCTGATATGCCACGGAATCCAGAATTTCCTGTTTCACATTGTCGTTCTGGCCTTCCTTGGATGACCTGCATCCGACCTGAAAGCGATAAAGGACTCCGTTTCACACAACTGCCGGTACAAGCACGCATTTTGTTTAGAATTGGATAACAGCCTTGAAGAAAATGTGCTCAATGCTATAAAGTTTAAAAGTTACGAAAATCAAGTTTCTATGCTGTTCCTGGCTCCTATATGTTATATTCAGAAAACATTTTTCTTCCTTCTAGCTTGTAAATTAGTGAAAATTCGATTCGCCTACGAACACAACATAACAAGTTGAAATACTTTTAATTTTAAGAATTTCTGTCACTTCTGGCATTAAAAACGGTTTCTTATGTTTAATATACAGAATATCACTAAACTCATGGTATATACGTTAGGAGATGATAGACCACAAATAGACAAGCACAAATTACCATACAAGTGACCGTCGGAGCGCGAATCGTAAAGCGGTAGAGGGCGCCTCCCAGCAACCGCAATAAAAAGGCTGTTCACCGCTGCTTACTTCATTTGTTATGTGGATAGTCGATGAGATGGATGCGCACTCAAATCAGGAGTAGGCCGAGATGCATTACATGTGCGGAGCGGCAGACGGCAATGTAAGGGAAGCCAAAAGGTTGTACCAATCAACTGGCCAGTCCGCTCACCCGATTTGTCATGTCTGGACTTTTTCTTCTGAGGTCACATGAAGAACCTTATCTACGATGATGGTCCCATAGATTCCGTTGAAGACCTTATTGCCCGGATATCCGTAACTACTGGCACCATACGAGAGATGACTGGTGTTTTCGCCAATGTACGGCGCTCGCTCCATCGACGGTGTGAAGCCTGCGTTACTGTTGGCGGCCAAAATTTTGAGCAGTTGCTGTGATGGGGAACGTACGTGTTGTTTACTTGCATTTTGTTGAATAAAATGTTTTTCTTCATATTATCGGTTTCTTTTAATTCCATCGCTGTCTATCTTCTTTCTTCCCATTTTGTGCCACAATATGTTTCGCGCTCTAAATGTTTAGGACTTGCGTTCCGACACTGGATTGTATGGTGTTTTGTGCATGTCTGTATGTGTTCTATCACCCCTAACGTATTTACCATGCGTTTAGGGGCACCCTGTATATCATATTAGTGTCCAAATCGCAAATTAATAGGTGCTAGTATTAAAAAATGTGACAATTTAATGTTACAATTCATTTAAAATTTTATATACATATTCTCTTATTTTACATGCCCATTGTATTATTTTCCAAATATATTAAGATAATTCTTTAAAAACGAGTCTCATTTATCTCTAAAAATATTATTGTTCTCATAGTTTGGATAACATGGGCAGCTGCAGTTAATATTAAATGTTCGTGTTATATTGACTCGAACGTTATTTGCACGCAGTGAATGCGAACAGAACAACAGGGTTAAATAGAACCGAATTTCAAATCAAATTTATTCATATTTATTCATGAAGTTTTATGAAAAATTCATATCCCAAGGCTTATTACTATTTACATGTATTTGAACAATATTCTTACATTGCAAATCTCATATGGCAAATAAATTGTTTCATGGTAGATTTTATTGTTTTATAATTTAAAACATTCATTCATAAGAAAGACTTTATTTTTCAATTACAAAATTAAAACAAAAAATTACAGATTAGAAGTTAACGTTTCATTTATTATGTGAAAACGTTAATATGGATAATCATAGATTTAATAAAAGGAGTTTTATTCAATAGTTTAAGTTTTTAAACGATATATTTGTATTACATCAAACAAACACTATTTAAAAAAACAAATGTTTGACGCTTGATAAAATTTCTTCTTTAAGTTTTTTTAAGAAATAAAAACGGCTAATAATGAATTTCAGAAAACTTTCATTATAAAGTAACAGCGTTTCTTTCTTGAAAGGAAAGTAATGTACATTTTTTAACTATTTTATTTTTAAATATAGCTTAATATGTTCCTATCTGTTGATATTTGTTCATGAAATTTTATAAATGATACATATCTCTAAATTATTACTGTTCATATTTATTCAAAGTATAAATTCATACATTTAAAATTTTTGCTGAATAAGGCAGTCACATTTTTTTATGCAAAATTTATGCCCTTAGCAAATATGGGCCCAGTTGTCACATGTAGAACTTTAAAAAATATATTATTTGTTTTTCGTTGATCGTTAAATATGTTTCAAAGAATCTTCCTAGCTTACTATATTTTCGAACCAAAACATGCCTTTTCATTAAAATTTTCTGAGTTTGAAAAAACATAAAATTATATTTAATTGATTTTCTTTCTTGCTAAAAAAAATTATCATTCATGTATTTTGATTATAAAGTACATTAACCCCTTAACGGTCGCATTAAATTACGGTTTAAAAATTCAAATTGCTTATTGCCACCACTTTTTTGAAAAACAAAATATTCACCTTATATGATGACAGGTAAAATGATACCATAATAAAACCAACTACACTGTTTTATAAAACTGGTGAAAATCAAACAATCTGAATAAAACACACAGCCCGTGAATATCACGGGAGCGAGAATTAAGGGATTAATTTCCCAAAAGCTCTGACATTATCACGCCCTTCTTCGTTATTTCATCACTACAGATAAAATATAAAATTAGCCTTTCTTTATAATTATTCACGAAATATTTTTTAAATACATGCTATAGAGGAGATTTATTAGGAGATTCCAGGTTCATGAATAAATGAAAAAAAACTCCAACACGAGGATTTCGAGGACTTACTTCTTTATTATGAAACTTTTTAAAAGCGGGGCATGATCGTACAGTGGGACGGGAGAAGTCAAACGGAAGGCTGCCCGACGGGAGCGACCCCGAAGGGCAGCGAGCTGAGGTCTCTCACACCCAAGTTCAGAGGCAGTAGTGGTAAAATATTCATTACAATCACTCACACATTGGCGAGATGAATAGCAACATATGTACTGTATTGGCGATGAATATTGGTGGCGTGGACAAAGGAATCAGAAGCATCCCGCAGAATTACATAGAAATCAAAGTTACGCATGGCGCGGCTATATGGTTACACGTATCTTAACATTCTTGCGGTAAGGAAAAGTGGTTAAAGAAATAGGAACACGTGATTTTTATATGCACGTTACAGATCTAACTACAGCTGCAAATTAGTCAGCAATGGGCATATGGTTTGTATCCGACAATGTACAAGGGTGAGAATTGAATACTAATGCAAGCCCAGAGGCTGGGAAAATATGCATTAGATAACGTCGGCTGCAAAGCGAAAAGACATTCATTTGTATTTTATTCTTTTACTTTATTTCAATGGAAAATAACTGCGGTTAAGATCTTTTTCTATCGTGTGAATTTGAAAGACAGAAAAAGGAACCGAGATAAATGATGTCTGCATTTGAAAAGACTTTAAAAGTAAAAGCGAAACTTACAGTATTGGGAGGGGGGGGGGGAGAATGAATAAAGACATATGAAATTAACTCTAAAATGTCAAATTTAAACTAAATATTTTATTTGAAGGGGGGGGGGGAGAATAATGACAATTTATAATAAACCGGTAAAGTTAAAAGTTGATTTTTTTGAGGGGAAAAGGAGGAATAATGAATATATAACGGTAAAGCCGTTATATATATCACCCATTACCACCAGAAAAAAAAACTGTGAATCTTGAAGAACAGTTTTTTTTTATATTTGAAGATTACTTTGTCCACCCCATACATATAAGTATTTAAAACAGATATAACATAATAAGAAAGATAAGCCTCCATATATATATAACATATAACTGTGTGCTTGCAATTCTTTAAATGTTTGCATAAAGCAAAACTTTTCAGGTCATGATAAATGGCGCCTTTTTATTTTTATTCATTTCTTGGTATTCATTAGTCTTTACAGTCACCAAGAAACTGCAAATAATAATTTTTTGATTTAACAGGATCCTTTTTAAATATCTTTTTAGTATTTGATTAAGAGGCTGGTACCAGCATTTTTCATGACCAAAATAAGAGAAGTAAATATTTTTTTTTTAGTAACTTGTTATAATATCTTCTCAAAATAAAAACAATATACTATAAATGCAAGCAACCAAAGACACAGATACTACTTTAAAATGAAATAGAAAATAAATGACATATGCATGTCTGTGAATAAAAGCTAAATGAAAAAAATAAAAAAAGTAGAAAATTGGTTTTCGTGCACACCGCACAGGACTACAAAAGAACGGGATGCATATAGCATGCCTATGAATGGGTGTAGCCCTTAATCTTGTTAATAAACAAGTGTGATGGCGTCAGTTTAGAACATCAGCCCTAGGGGGGAGGGAGTTATGAGACCCATACATCAAGTGACACATAGGTCCCTGCTGCCCAAAGATCACATTGATCTTCCAAGGAGCATGCGTCAATGTATCATATAAAAAGTTTTGTTTATTGAATTGAAACAACAATTCAAGGGTTTTGTCTCTCAGCACAATGAAGTTTGGACCCTTAGGGCAAAAATTTTGAACGGGAACAAAACTTCAGAGGGGATAAATTAAAAATAATAAAAAAAACTGAGATAAATATCTCACATATCACCGGTACAAGGACAATCCGAGTGTCTGGAGAGACTGGTGACATGATCGGGTAAGTATAACAACCACAATTTTTTTTTAAAGTAAATTCTACCTTTGTATTCCTTACAATGTATCGAGCAGGATATGAACTGTATGTGTATTGTATGACCTTAAGTAATGTTTTGAAACCTTTTAGTGTAACTGCACTAGGTTACTAATGCTACAAACGAAAAAAAAAAACTTTTTTTTTGTTATTGTGAAGTTATGTTATTACAAGAACGACATAATATCTTAGACGTGTGTATTGTCTAAGTGAAGCTTAACCAGAGATTATATTTAACCACTTCACCGGCGACAGGTATGAGGAAACAGTGCTTTTACCCCCGAGTTATCTCGGGGCAACCGGTGAAGTGGTTAATCTCCAAATTTAAAAGAAAACGTGTAATTATGTACATGTAGAAAACCAAAACAAGTGTGATGAAAACAATAAAAACATCATAAGTTTAAAATTTAAAGAAAATGCATGTGAAGGGGTAGCATCCTGTAAAGTGGGCATTCTTTGTTGTGAAACAAAGTGATGGCGACATGAAATGTCATGGCATAAAAGAAATCTAATAATAATGGAAAAATTAAGAATGTGTTTAAACTTAACCTTTTAATAAATGTTTAATTTGTGCATATCATGTGAGGTCAAAAGTAGTTCCTGGTATAATGAAAACAAAAAAAAGGAATATCCTAATGTGTAACGTTGAAACCTAGAAACAAAATATTTTCAATTGTGTATAATGTGTTTTTTTTTTTTTTTTTTTTTTTTTTTTACTAAACAAAATATCAATGAACTCAATTGTAATAACAATGAACTAAATTGTAAGTGTATCTCTATGAACCAAAGAAAAAAAATGTGTATTTCAATGAATGAATCAAAGAAAAAGTATTTCACTATGAACTAAAACAGTGTATGTCAGTGAAAGAAAAGGAAAATTTCAACGACTTAGATGTATGTTTGTGAACACAGCAGTCTAAGTACCTCAATGAACAAAGTATGAGCAAGTATTTCACTGACTTAAAGTGTAAAAGTAATACGATGGACTCAAATGTGTGAGAAAAAAAAAACTTACTATGAACTAATATGTGCAAGGAAAAATTCTATGAACTAAGTATTGTCATGAAACAAAAATGATAGTGCAATTGGTCCCTGAAGTACACAAAGAATTGACAATGCTATGAACTCGTGTAAAAGTGTTTTTTCTATGAACTCAATGAACTATGAACTCGTGTAAAGTGTTTTATCTATGAACTCGTGTAAAGTGTATTTTCTATGAACTCAATGAACTATGAACTCAGTGAAGTATGAACTCAGTTGTGTAACCTATGAACTCAGTTGTGTAACCTATGAACTCAGTTGTGTAACCTATGAACTCAGTTGTATGACCTATGAACTCAGTTGTATACACTATGAACACAAACTCATTGTGTACATATGGAACCAAGAGCAGTTTATCACAAGTACAAAAATGCTTCGCCTAAAGTTAAAACAAACTAACCAAAAAAAAAAAAATGTGTTTTTAACTAAAGGAAAGTGAAAAAGGATAAAATGTAACTAGGAAATGCTACTTGTGTGATGAAATGTAAGTAAATAAACTTAACTAAGATTAACAAGTGAAATTATATCCAAATTTCTAAAAAAATAAATCTAAAGATGTAACTAGTGTAATGATGAATGTTTAAAGTTGAATTAATGTGTACTCTTTCAGCAAAATCTTCCAAAAAGTGAAAAACATATAGTCTGACAACGCGTATCAGAAACGATTTCACTTTTGTTCCAATTCGACATTCATTTAACTATTTGCCGGCTAAATAATCAAATGAAAAAGCAACCTACTGTACACTTGTGTTTATAACAAAAAAATCTTGAAAGAATTAAGTTAATTTCAAACTTCAAATCAGTATGAATAATGCTGTCGAAAACTGACATATGTATGTAAATGTATAGGAAAATAAAAATTTTAAAAGGAATGCTGTAGATAGTAACTGCTTCACAGTAATGTGTGTTAAATAAAAACGAAAAATGTAAAATGTATGTTACATTGTTTTTTTTTTTTTTTTTTTTTTTTTTTAAAGGAAGCTGTATGAGATGTTTATGGGAATGTATTGCAATTGTATACTTTTTCTCGCATTTGCTTGATGAATTTTTTTTAATGATTTTTTTAAATAATTTTTTTTAAGGTGCAAAAGCACTGTGGAAAATGTCAAAGTTGGTGTTATTGCTATCATTATTTCTAATGCAATTAATGCATTTTGGAGGATTTCTACACTGAGGGTCAATGTGTGGCAAGGCACACACAGAGCATCTAATGTCATTATAACATGAAATTGCAAGATGATCATTGTATACCTGACACTTAAAACAACGCTTAACATTTATATATGGTTTAACAGGGTACGGTTTTGATTGTATGATAATTTCCCTATGCATTAATAATTGCCTAGCATCCTGTGGTGCAAGCTCAAAGATCCAATTAAAGGACTTAATATGTAGGAGCTTGTACTTTTTAACAAAGTGTAAATCAGGATCAGGTATATGTATTAAATCTGAAATACCAAACAAGATATTAGGAATATTTAAATTTTCAGGGAGGTTAAAAATAATGACACGAATAGGCTTAGGTACATTAAGTTTAGCAGGGGATAAGGACTTTAGAGAGGAATCGCTAATATCTGTAAATTTTTCACTGTGCTTACCTTGAGTGTGCAGGTCGAAGCTAAGATATGTGTCTTTATCATTTTCCAGTTGTGGTAACTTTTCTTGTTTACACATATAAGAGGGGATAGTTTGTGTAGATTTATCTAGGGCAGATGGAGGGAGTTTGTTGTTGACATCTACCACCTGATCAACCATAGTCTTACTACATTTAGTAAGCTTCTTCTTATTTTTCTGTTGGGCTGTGATTTCATGTAATCTCTCAATAAGTTTCTGATTTACAAGAAATAAATTGTCTTTATCCTGTTTTAATTTGGAATAATCATCTTTTAGAACATTAAAGTTTAGTTTAAGCACATGAAAATTGAATTTAATGATCTGAAGGAAATCTATAATATTTTCAGACATGGATGCAGCATTTTCGGTCTTAAGTGAATTTTGAATAGATGTGGCTTCCATATTAATGGAATCCGAATATCCTAATAATATCTCCTCAAAATAATCTACCCATGGAGATACAGAAATGGGGTGATTAAAATCAGTACTAGAATTTACATCATTTGCTGCCATATTGTAAAAAAATAAACTGGTGCAGTGTGTGTTATCTCCAAAACCTTTTTTTATTTTCTGGTGTTTATTTAATTTCTGTTTACTTTTTTTTGAACAGCCGAAATGGAAAAGAGGAAGGAATTCTTTTTTTTTTTTTTTTTTTTTTTTTTTTGAGAGAGAGAGAGCAACACAAATAATGCAAAATAAATAATACGAGTATTTCAAAAAGGTGTATGTATGCAAAAACTCTAGTTATCAGGTATGAAATGCATGCACATAAAATAAAACACAATAAGTTGCATAAATAAATTATACACAAAAGGAAAAAACATGGAGGGGGGGGGGGGGGGTGTAGAAAAATAATATGAGTGTATCAATCACAACATTTCTGAAAGTTAAATTTAGCTGTCAACATCCAGTTGGATTAAAGTTTCCGAAATTCAATAAAATAAAAAAAAAACAGGTAATTAAATTGTAATTCAGGTTTAAAATACAAAAAAAAAAAAAAAAAAAACCAAAAACAAACAAGGTCAGAGTCGAGCAACACATGCTGAGAGTAATTGTGCAAATGTCACACACAAGTGAAAAATGTGCAAACGTTGTGAGCGAAATATGCACATATTTATATAAAATATCAAATACTGCAAAACTTGGAGCAGAGAACTTTTTTTTGTTGCCTATCGGCAAAATAAGTGTACTTTCAAAGTACGCCAGTGGGGCAAAAGGGTTAAACTCTAGATTTTTGAATGCATAAAAAAATCATTTTTACGAAAAAGGAAACATAGCATGTTTATGTAAATTCACGGAAGAAACAAATATGAGAAGTATGTCATGATTTAACCATAAAAACATTATAAGTGAAATATTAATAAAAGTATAATAATTTTATCATTTTAACTGCAAAAAGTACTTAAAAAAAACAAACAAACAAACAAACGCAGCTTGGAAGAATATAATAAGGAGCTAATATGCTATCACTGTTAAAAATATTGTAAAAAAATAGTTCAGAAGTGATTTCTCCGTTCAAGCTGACAAATGAACAAACTTATGAAAATCCAAATGGTAAAAGTACAAGTATGAATAGGGAACCATAACATGGATAGAAACTGATAATATTTACTGATATTGAAAAGAAAGAAAAAAAAAGGTTATAACAATTTAGAGTAAATAATTTAATGTAAAAGTATTCCCTGTTCATACTTACATGCAAAGTGTGTTTCTTTTTTTTTTTTTTTTTTGTATAAAGTATTGTGACACAAGTGTGTACATTGAATTCGTTGAACTAGTATGTCATTTTTTTGTAGAGAGCATTCATTTGGAGTACAAAAACAGGGCGATGAGAAAACAACGCTTGTTTTTTTTAGAAAAAAGAGTAAAATAAAAAGATTTTAGTGACAATTTGCAACGGAAAAGAAATTAAAACAAAAATATCATTAACGTCCTATTTTCGTACTCTGAATGCTATAAAAATGTTGAATGATAGATGACACAAGATGTGATGTGTGATTTAGTACACTCTTTTTTTTTATGCAGAGTGGTTCTTTTTTTTTAACTTTAACTGAAGCACTTTTACATCACCAGGGTAATTTTTTTATAGCTTGATAACACACCACCAAAAGGAGGAAAAATATTATTCCTCTTAATTATTGCGCACTGAATGAATTTGAAGAACTGTTTTGAAAAATTGTGGCTATCACCCTAGACGAAAAAATAATTGGAAAAATTTCACAATTGTCTTGAACACTAGGACACTTTCGCGAAATTATATTTCTTTTTAGCATATTTCACTCTTTTGTCACCAAATCTGTGGGATTCCTGGACACTTTGCACTGGAAATATTAATCACAAGATCACAAAGCGAAACGGCGCACACTTCCTGGACTTGTTGCACTGAGAAATTTGTTTAAAATGTGTGTTACTTGTGCGGATAATTCATACCACAGCTAGGTGAGGACTTTTTCACAAAACACTTCCTTTTAGGAAACAAATTGGATTGGATGTACGTTCAGATGGCACTTTTTCTTTTCACACAAAACCTTTCGCACTCACACTGGTAGCACGAACACGTTTGATTGAAGGTCGAACCTCGCGCACAAAAAAACAGATAGTAGGGAAATAAGTGATGCCGGTGTGATATTTCGTAGAAAAAAAAACGCTGCAGAAGGCGACGTCGTTCGATGACCCCGTTGGAGCACCGCAGTCTGAATCTTGCTTCTCGTTAGGCTAGTGTAAAGTCCGGAAGAAAGAGGCACTCTCCAAATCCGTTGGGGTAGCGAGAAAGGGAAATCCCCCGAAGTTGACATCGGCGAGCGAACACAGAGTAGGGCAGCCGGAACTCCCGTGGGAAAAAAGATCTATGGACATCCTTTCGCTTCGCTGGTAAAGGATGATACGGAAGGAACGATACTTCTCCTCGTATTTTTTTTTTTTTTTTTTTTTTTTTTATTACTGTTGGAGAAAAAATCTGGGCAACGGCGCCAATTTGTATAGAGGAGATTTATTAGGAGATTCCAGGTTCATGAATAAATGAAAAAAAAACTCCAACACGAGGATTTCGAGGACTTACTTCTTTATTATGAAACTTTTTAAAAGCGGGGCATGATCGTACAGTGGGACGGGAGAAGTCAAACGGAAGGCTGCTCGACGGGAGCGACCCCGAAGGGCAGCGAGCTGAGGTCTCTCACACCCAAGTTCAGAGGCAGTAGTGGTAAAATATTCATTACAATCACTCACACATTGGCGAGATGAATAGCAACATATGTACTGTATTGGCGATGAATATTGGTGGCGTGGACAAAGGAATCAGAAGCATCCCGCAGAATTACATAGAAATCAAAGTTACGCCATGGCGCGGCTATATGGTTACACGTATATTAACATTCTTGCGGTAAGGAAAAGTGGTTAAAGTAATAGGAACACGTGATTTTTATATGCACGTTACAGATCTAACTACAGCTGCAAATTAGTCAGCAATGGGCATATGGTTTGCATCCGACAATGTACAAGGGTGAGAATTGAATACTAATGCAAGCCCAGAGGCTGGGAAAATATGCATTAGATAACGTCGGCTGCAAAGCGAAAAGACATTCATTTGTATTTTATTCTTTTACTTTATTTCAATGGAAAATAACTGCGGTTAAGATCTTTTTCTATCGTGTGAATTTGAAAGACAGAAAAAGGAACCGAGATAAATGATGTCTGCATTTGAAAAGACTTTAAAAGTAAAAGCGAAACTTACAGTAGTGAGAGGGGGGGGGGGGGGAGAGAATGAATAAAGACATATGAAATTAACTCTAAAATGTCAAATTTAAACTAAATATTTTATTTGAAGGGGGGGGGAGAATAATGACAATTTATAATAAACCAGTAAAGTTAAAAGTTGATTTTTTTGAGGGGAAAAGGAGGAATAATGAATATATAACGGTAAAGCCGTTATACATGCCCTTACTGTTCAGATTTATTCGAAAAAATAAATACACGCATTGTAAATCTTAGTATAATAAGATACATTGTTTATCTTGGATCTTATGAACGCGCTCATTAAAAATATTTGTTATTTATAATTTTTTTAAACACAAAAATATAAGGTATTTCGTTGATTTTTTTTTTTTTTTTTTTTTTTTTTTTTTGTTTAAAACAATTATCATTCATTTCATTTTATTATAAAACAATGATATTAATTCCCTGAAAGGTCAGAAAATACCTTGCTTGTTTTGTTATTTCATCACTATAGCGAAATATAAAATTCAACTTTTTTCATAATTATTCACATACTATTTTAAAATTACATCTTCCTACTGTTCAGATTTATGCGAAAAATAAATACATGCATTCGAAATGTTAGTATAATAAAATAGATACATTGTTTACACAGAATCTTATGAACGCGTTCATTAAAAATATTTATTACTCATAAATTTTAAAAACATAAAGAGATTTCGTTAAAAAAAAATCCATTTTCTTCCATTTAAAATAGGAAAAAAATCATCGTATCATTGACTTTTTTCTCAATTTAGAATAGCATTGCAATCAAATTTTCAGTACATAAATTTCGTCATTAACATTATGTCGAATAACAAATTATTTTAACTTTATTTTACTCATATTTATTTTTAAATGTTATTAATATATTTTCATTGCAAAGCAATAATATGTTCTTTTACTGTCAGGTTATAAAATCTCATATAGCACATTTAGTATTATTTCTTTAAAAATCAAATTAAAATTTCTTCATATATATTTTGAAACATACGTATTCATAAATTTTCTTAATTGAAAAATAAATTCAATTGATTCAATCATATTTCAGAGTAAGAAAAAAGTTGCCTTGTTTTATACTGGATTTTATGCTCTAAAAATCATGCTACAAAACGTTTAAAAACAAACTGTTTTATTTTTCTAAGACATTTTTCAATAAAATTACAATAACATTTTCAATGTTTAAAAAACTTGCTTAGTATTAATATAGTTTTAAATGATATACAGTTTTAGTTTACTTTCTTCTAATTAATTATTTTTTTTAATTATCAACTATGAATGTTATTTTCATTACAAAATACTAATATATTGTTTCCTGAAAGGTTAGAAATTTTTTTATGCCCTATTGTCTTTAATGATTAAATATCTAAAAAAATATAAACGGTTTGGGGAAAATTCACTGAAGTATATTCCTTTCCCTAATTAGATTTCGAATAAATTCACATAATGCATATCTCCACAGTATTCACATAAAGCAAAGTTTTATGCAGAATTCTATGCTTTTCAGAGAACCCCATATTCATTCATTAAAAATGCATATTACTCATGAATTCATAAAACAAAACAAACACAACGCTTTTAAAATGATTTTCGATTTTTTGTACTCAGAATGTTAGTTTTACTTTTTTTTTCCTAAAAATATTTTATAAACTTTCAATAATATTTTTAATAGTTTTATTTTTTTATTATTTTATTATTTCAAAAGGCATATTGTTTTAGTTTATTCTGTCCTTATTTATAGTTTAAAATGATCTTTTATGGGTTGTAAAGTACTTTTACTATAAAGTAAAAATAAATTATTTCACTAAAAGTGCCGAATTTTTTTTTTAACTTTTCGATTGTATCTAAAATAAGAGAATATATCGAATTCAAATTTATGCATATTTATCTATGAAGTTGTTTAAAAAATAAAGGCCATTTTACTATTCATATATATTGCAAAAATAATTTTTGGATTGGAAATCTCTATAAAATAAAGTACACAAACTGTTTCATCGACAATTTTAGGATATTTTTTTTTTAATTTTTTTTTACAAACTATAATACATTCATTTCTTAAATGTATTTTTCTTTCCATAAATTATTGAAATGCAAAAATATATAAACGCAATTTTTTGTACCATTCTATATTCGCAAAATCGGAGAAAATAATTTTCCGTTATTGATGCGAAATTTATTTCCAATCAAACATTCGATATTTATAATTCTTGAATAACACGCAGATATTACATAAAAGAAATAAAATGTGATAAAATATGTTTAATAACAAAAATTAATTTTAATAACACTTAATTAATTTTAATAACACTTAATTAATTTTCTGACGAACATGTTACAATTTTCTGAAGAATAATAAATTGACTACTAATATTTTGCCGTATTAAAAATTAAATATTTCAGTAATAATTAGTTAGTTTTAATAAGAGTTAATTAGTTTTAACAATTAATTAATTGTGATAATAAAATAGGAGAAAATAATTTGCTGTTTATGTTGTGAAAATAAATTTCAGAGCAAACATTCAACATTGATAATTCCTAAATAATACATACAAATGCAAATTACGTAAAATAAACGCATTTTAAACTTTGCTTTTGATAAAATAATATTACGCTTCGTTACTGTTTTGTTCTTGTTGTTCTTTAAAGAAAAGTTCAATAGTAAAATATTTGTACTTTCATTACAAAATAATAATACGTTCTTTCCTTGAAATGCATAAGAATCTCTTGTGACCTTTTCTCTTTATTTCTTAAATATATTTGAATATCAAAGTACAATTTAGTCATATTTATTCATGAAGTATTAGGAAAAATCCATGTATCTTAGTGTATTGCTGTTCATATGTATTCGAAAAAGAAATTTGTAAATTGTAAGTCTCAGCGGAATAAAGCAGATACATTGTTTCTCGCAGGATTTTATATCTTTCACAAACAATAATACAATCCATTCGTCACTTTTTGGTGAATTCCTAAAAAACGAAAATATATGTTATCATTTTGTTTCCATTTGCTACACGTGTTAGTTTTTTTTTTTTCGTTGCTTTAAAAATAGTTTCCAGCCAAACTTTCAATGCATAGAAGTAGATCATTCTTTTACTCCAGATGGCGAGTAAAAACACACTACTATAATTTATACATGTCATCATTTTGAAAAAACCTACTTCTATATATCATAACTAGCAGGCCCGCCCGGCGTTACCCGGGGTTCGTAAATAATAACCTTAAATAAAAACTTAAGTTTATATGAATTTATATCTTTAGAAATTCTTTTAAAGAACCTAATTTCGGAGGCCCCATTGACTTCCGCAGCGCGTAATATGTTCCCATCAAACTTCTTTCCGAACGAACCTGTAATCTAGATCCTCACAACCTATGGTAGCATTTACCGGAGATAATCCAAAACCAAGCTGAGTGAGCCAAACTTCGTAGGAATCAAGCCCACAGAATTTAAAAAAATTTCACTATTAATGTTAGAAAATGTTGGTAACTAAGGTCTAAGATAAAATTTCATAATACAGAAAGTAGATAAATTGTAATCTAAGTTGAAGGCAGCAAATCCCTTTGAAATTGGATCCTTAAACCCGAGGAAATAACGCGCCACCAAGAGGTGAAAGATGTCTCCTCACCTTGTAAATTTCATGAATTACTGTTAAGATTAACACGATATTTAATAAACGGATGAAATCCCTTATCTAAAGTTACCTTTAAAATAACGCGATTTTTAAATTTACGGCTGTAATGAGTAGACGTAAGTTGATGCTGAAAAAGGAGATTAATGTTCGAAAAAGGTGGTAGCTGACGTATAAAGAAAGACCGGTCCCTGGGTGCCAGGATCTTAATTGGAATGTAATTGGGTATAAGAAAATTTTTTTGAGGTTTTAAAGTAGCTGGAAGAATCTAAAACTATGTTAAAGAAAATTGCAATAGAATAGGATAGTTTTTAAAGAAGTTGCAACAAAGGTCCCAAGAAGACGATTCAAGATTGGTGGTAGTTGAAATCTGCATTTTTTTTTTTTTTTTTTTTTTGGTCTTTCATGTAATAGCTGGAGAACTTGTTAGAGGAAAAAAGCTCCTGAATCGGACCATTTTTAAGGTTTTTAAGGGAGCTATTACAGGGGTCCCAAAACGGCCCAACTGATAGTTGTGAGCAGGGCCCTAACATGAAAATATGTTTAAATGTTTTAGTAGTTAGCGTTTTACATCTTAAATTAGTCAAAATTAATCAAAGGGTAGGAAATAATCATTAGAATAATATTTTAAAGAAATGCGCAAAAATGGGGTTAATGCTTAAAAAGGGGTCCTAGAGCCCCAATAAAAATATGAGGGTGTTGGTCTAGGGGGAAGAGTCCAAGATTCCATTTTAAAATTATGCAATGAGAAGGTGAGAAAATTAGGGTGTAAAAAATGCATAGCACACAAAAAGTTCAAGGGGCCCAGCATCGGGCTCTACAGGACCCTAAGTTGCCTCAGGATTTTAACTGGAATATAGAAACGGGAGAAAAACGAAATGGAAAAATGGTTCCAAAAATGAAGATCGGATTAAGAGGGGCAATTTATTAATAATTTATGATGCAAAAGCTTCAAAGGGCCTTGTACCGGGCCCCAAGGGGGAATGGACTTAAGTGGCATGTAGTTTGGTATAAATACACTTTTTAGTAGTTTTCAAAGTAATCTGAGGACGATAAAACTATGGTAAAGAAAATTGAAAAGAAAATATGGTAAAGGAATTCGGATCATTTTAAAAGAAGATGCACCAAGGGCCCCAAGAAGACGATTTACATTCAAAATTGGTGGTAGTTGAAGTCTGAAATATTTGTGTCGTTCATGTAATAGCTGGAGAAACTAAGATGTTGTTAGAAAAATAAAGCTAGTGAATCGGGCTATTTTTAAGGGATCATTAGAATATAATTAAAAAGACATGTGCAAAAAATAGGGGGAAATGCTTAAAAAAGGGCCCTAGGGCCCCAATAAAAATATGTGAGTGTTGGTCTAAGGAGAAGAGTTCAGACTCAACTTTAAAATTACGCACTGCGAAGGTGAGTAAAATGGGGTGTGAAAAACGCGTGGCTCACAAAAAATTTAATGGGCCCTGAATCGGGCCCTACGGGACCCTAGACGGGCCCATGGTCTTAACTGGAATGTAGAAACGGGAGAATAACTAAATGGAGAATGTATCCAAAAATGAAGATGGGATAAAAAGTAAGCAATTTATTAAAAATTTAGTGAACTAAAGCT
Organism: Maratus speciosus; assembly: GCA_963932465.1. Lineage (NCBI taxonomy): Eukaryota > Metazoa > Arthropoda > Arachnida > Araneae > Salticidae > Maratus > Maratus speciosus. Next base: position 296,493,772 of record OZ010791.1, read on the forward strand.
TCAAGGGGCCCTGTACCGGGCCCCTTGCAAGGTGCCAGGGTCTTAACTTAAATGTAGAAATGGGGCAAAAGCTGAAAGGTGAATTCACACCAAAAATGACGAAGATCGGATAAAAAAGAGGAATGTTATTAACAATTTAGTGCACTAAAACTTCAAGGGGCATTGTACTGGGCTTAACTGAAAATGTAGAAATGGGGTAGAAAGTGAAAGGAGAATTCACTCCGAAAACGAAGAAAATGGGATAGAAAATAGGCATGTTATTAACAATTTAGTGCACTAAAACTTCATGGTGCCCTGTACTGGGTCCCTTGACAGGATTCCAGGGTCTTAACTGAAGATGTAGAAATGGGGCAGAAACTGAAAGGAGAATTCACCCTAAAAACGACGAAGGTCGGATAGAAAAGAGGCATGTTATTAACAATTTAGTGACTAAAAATTAAGGGGCCCTGTACTGGGCCCATTGCAGGGGTTCCAGGGTCTTAACTGAAATGTAAAAATGGGGCAGAAACTGAAAGAGAATTCTCCCCAAAAACGAAGAAGATCAGATTGAAAAGAGGCAAGTGATTAACAATTTAGTGCACTAAAACTTCAAGGGGTCCTGTACTGGGCCCCTTGAAAGGGTGCCAGGGTCTTAACTCAAATGTAGAAATGGAGTAGAAACTGAAAGGAGAATTCACCCCGAAAACGAAGAAGATCGGGTATAAAAGAGGCATGTTAATAACAATTTAGTGCACTAAAACTTCAAGGGGCCCTGTACTGGGCCCCTTGACACGGTTCCAGGGTCTTAACTGGAAATATAGAAATGGGGCAGAAACTGAAAGTAGAATTCACCCCGAAAACGAAGAAGATCGGATAGAAAAGAGGCATGTTATTAAAATTTAGTGCACTAAAACTTCAAGGGGCCTGTACTGGGCCCCTTGTCAGGGTTCCAGGGTCTTAACTGAAAATGTAGAAATGGGATAGAAAGTAATAGGAGAATTCACCCCAAAAACGACGAAGATTGGATAGAAAAGAGGCATGTTATTAACAATTTAGTGCACTAAAACTTCAAGGGGCCCTGCACTGGGCCCCTTGGTAGGGTGCCAAACTTAAGGTCTTAACTGAAATGTAGAAATGGGGTAGAAACTAAAAGGAGGATTCAACCTAAAAACGAAGAAGATCGGATAGAAAAGAGGTATGTTATTAACAATTTAGTACACTAAAACTTCAAGGGGCCCTGTACCAGGCCCCTTGACAGGGTGCCAGGGTCTTAACCGAAATGTACAAATGAGACAGAAACTGAAAGGAGAATTTTTCCCCAAAACGAAGAAGATTGGATAGAAAAGAGGCATTTTATTATCAATTTAGTGCATATAAACTTAAAGGGGGCCAGGCCCTTAAAAAATTAAAAATCTGAGCATCAGGTGCATCAGGACCTGTCTTCGACTAATCACTTCTGAATTTTCAGGCTTCTACGTGCGGTAGATTTCGCCAGCCATCGCCAACAGACACACATACACACAGAGCGATTTGTTCTTTTATTAGTATAGATAATCTCTATTTTTCATATTTTTTAACTGAAGTTACTTTATTATCAATATTTAAATTTCTTCAATAATATCAGGTAATCCAGAAAGTAAGTTCCGGTTAGCAACACAATAAAAAGAAAAAATCATTTGGAACTAATTTTTATTAAATAATGAACTACAATAATCAGAGTAATTTTCGACATAGGTACCACCATTGTTTAGGTATTTATCGTAGCGGGGCACGAGTGTTTGGATGCCATTCTCAAAGACTGATGTCGCCTGCGATTGCAACCATTGGGTAACAACGGAACTTACCAGGTCGTTGTCACTGAACAGGTTGCCATCAAGAGAAGACTTCGGGTGTTTGAAAAGATGACAATCATTTTGTGCGAGATTCGAGCTGTAGGAGTGTAAAAAAAAAAAAAAAAAAAAAAAAAAAAAAAAAAAAAAAAAAAAAAAAAAACTTTCCAGGGCCTTTATTGACCACCACTTTCTGACCATAGTATCGCTCATCGCAGTGGATCAGTAAATCTCACAAATTTATCTGTGAATTTCACATGCTTTGGGGTTTCTCGCAGGGATGACCGAGATAACCACCTTGATAAAGCAGCTTACGCGTAACAATCAGATGACCGATCATATCTCGTATGCGGCTGGATGATCGATTGATTTAAACATTTTAAATTCCCACAAAACAAGCTCCAAATAAATCAACGATCAGAAAATGCCTCTCCTCACTTACAAATGAATCAGCAGGAAGAATGCGTATGCTTGAACTAACGAACACTGCTATTCTGAGGCAGAAATGAAAAACGGAACTTACTTTCTGGATTACCTGATATACATCTATTTAACTAAAATTCTAAAGCATATATTTTTTCATAAAACAAAAGCTTAGCGTTTGATAAAATCTAAGTTACGTTTCGTTCATTTTGTTGTTGTTGTTGATAAAAAAAAAAGAGATAGATTTATCAGTTTTGAATTTGAAAATACTTTCATTATAAAGTAATAATAAATTCTTTCCCTGAATGGTTAAAAATTCTCTTATGCCGTTTTTCCATTGTTTTTTAAACAAAACTAAATATGAAACTCAAATTTTTTCATATTTATTCATGAACTGTTTTTAAAAAATACATGTTCAAATGCTTATTACTTTTCATATTTATTCAAAAACTAAAGTAAAGCATCGTAAATCATAGGGAAATAAGGTAGATACATTATTTCATACAAGATTTTATTACTTTGTGCTTTAAAAAATATATAAATCATCAATTCTGTTTTTCGAAAATTCACATACAAATATTCTTGATGCAATTCTTTTTTTCAATTTAATACGTACAGGAATAGGGATAAAAATAATCTTCTGTTATTGATCCCAAAATAATTTTCCATAAGTTTCAGCCTGACTTTCCGTATTAAAAATTTTCAATAATATATACATATTACAGCAAATAAGGCGTTAAAAATAATATTTGTGTTTAAAAATTTTAAATTATATTTTCTTCTTTCAAAATAAAAATTTTAATGCTAAAATGAAAATAATATTTTCAGTATACACTATTTTTTTTTTACTCTATAATAAAGGGAAACTTTTAGAAAATATGTTATAATTTGTAACAAGAATAAAACATTTTAATACATATAAACGCAGATCTATTTGTAAATGTGACTGAGAAAAAATTATGACATTGGAAATAAAATCGTTTTATAATATCTTCGTCATACTAATAAAGTATATGAAAAAGTTCATTTAAAATGTACGGGTTTGGATTAGTAATAGGTTGGTCTGGATACAATTTTCTGAAGAATAATAAATTGACTACTAATATTTTTCCCGTATTATATAATAAAAAAAATAAAGGTGAAAAGACTAATTATACCATATAAAACTCACGATCAGATTAGAACTTTTAAGAAAATCCAACTCTTATTATGTTAAAATATCTGTTTTATATTAAAAAAAAAAATACACGATTAAATAATTAAGTACAAGAAAAAATTCATTTTGACCAAATTTACCATATGGAAGTATCCTTTATTGCATTTTTCAAAAAAAAAAAAAAAAAAAAAAAAAAAAAAAAAAAGAAGAAGAAGAAAGAGAAATATATAAATAATTTTCGTGTATTCTGCTGGAAATATGTAAGATGTAGAACATATAGAAAGAATTTTGTTCACCATAGCGTTTGGTAGAAGTCTACTATAGATGAACAGAATATAAAAGTTCAATACATCAATTATAAACTGTAAAACTATAAATAAACAACGCAAGTTTGTAGACCAGCCTCATACTCATCACTAGGTGAAATGGCTGAGAAAATTCCACCCCTATTAAAAAAATACCGTATTCCCCGCATTAGCCGTCATGCCGGAAAAAATCGAGGTACACCAGCATGCTGGAAAAACTCGTATTTACCGGCATGCTGGAAAATATGAGGTTTTACTACTGGAGGACAAGCGAACAACATTTTTCATTTTTAAGGTAAAAAATCAATACTTATTTTTCTCTTTGTTTCTCTCCATATATATTTATTTATGTTTAATTGATTATTAAATTTTAGTTATCTTACTAACCAAACGGCCGGTGTTGCCCGGTGTTGGCCCGTAAAATGAATCTGGCATTTGTATTATAAAATCTCATAAAAAGACACCAATCTCGAAACAAACGAACCTCGAACCGGGTCCCCACAGCCTACTGTACCGTTTAGCGGTCATGCTGCGCACACACTGCAAAAAGAAAAAAAAATCTCGAATCTTTTAGTTCCACATTCCACAACCAGGGCACGAACTCTATTCTTAACGAAACTCTGTTAAACAACCTACCTGAATATATATTAGTCAAGGGGGTGGCGGACTTAAGCAAGAATTTAAGATATTTGTTGAAATTACTATTCGAAAATAGTGGTAAGTACACTTTTGAATTTTATATTAAATAAGTAATATTTATCTCATGGCTCTGTCAAAAATCCGCATCTATAACGGTACGATTTTAAATATTTGATCGCCCCCCCCCAAAAAAAGATTTATTGCCCCCCCTCTTCCGGAAATTTGATGCCCGTACTTTTTAAAATCTTTATTGTGTGTTATAAATTATCTGAAAGTTAAAAATAGATCGGCGCGGTAGAAAACGCTACCGTTTTAAAAAATTGTGTAAAAAAGGTAAATTAAATAATTTGAAAAGTGGCGACAAACTCCAGATTGCACCCCTCCTCCCTGACACCAATCGCTGCTACTCACTCCTGAACCTCATTCCTTTCCGTTTTCGAATATATCCTCGTTTTTTAGGGCATGCCGGGAAAGATCAAAGACAAATATTAAAAAATCTGGTCTCCGTCAAATTTTGCGGCATGCCGGCTAATACGGGGTAATACGGTAGAAATTTCAGCAGTTTTAGAAATGTTGTGCCGTATATCAAAGGATTTCTAGTCTCTTAAATAACACTTACAATCAAACATGAAATAGAAATCTTTTATAAATATTTGAAACAATTACTGAAAGTCGTTTAAAAAACTACCGTAATTAAATATAAATTTCTATACTATTTATAACAAAATAAAAGAATTATATAATATTTACAACATGTAAAAAAATTACATAATATTTTCAACCGTTAAATTTGTTATTTCTTTCATTTATTTTTATAATATTTTCAAAATGGGGAATGTAAGGTGACTCGTCTCCACCTATACCTGCAAGGAAAATAAAATGAGAATGAAAATATATTTTTACTAATACATGAGATCTAGCATCAGTCCATCAAGCGGGAGCAATGAAAAACTTCGTTTATATCGTCATTCCAATATCCAAACGCATGCCCAGACAATTTCTATCCCTGAAACATTTTTCTCTCATCACATCTGAAACAACCTGATCTTATTCCAGACTTTAGTGCTGAAATTTCTTTTAGAAGCAACTAGAAGCCAGAATACGCCAGAGAAATATTTTATTTTGCACTAGCATCCTTGGCGACCAGTTTGGTCTCCCTAAAATGTATACTAAACATTGTATCATGTTACTTTTATTAATAATTTAATTTACTTGCTCAATCCTTCGCCAAATCAGAAGAACAGATAACGAAATCGTGAACTCGGTATATTTATGTTAGCCGGGCGCAGGTGATAAATCAGTCAAACATATTTTTTCGTATTTCATTAATTTCATTTAAAATACAATACTTTCACTCATTTTATATAACTTTAATTTAAAACTGAAAAATTTAAAATTTACGACACTCAATTATTTCTTAAAAGAAAGAAAAGAAAAGAAAAAAAAAGAAAATTAATAAATAATATCATAAACTATGACATTTAATTTCAATATCAAAGCCTTATTTTAATTTACCACGCGAAAAATTGTTTATGACTGTCGCATGAAATAGACTAATATAATACTGTTGACATGATGTCGACGGAACAATATTTAGCGTTTTATCACCTGCGCTCGACTAACATTAAATTACCAAATTGGCCGCATGGCATATAAAAAGCGAAGCGTTCAACCCGTAACTGTTGATGACAGTCACATGACTTGGACTTTTATTATAGACATTGTTTGTAAGCTGCTTTAAGCGCATGTGGCTGTGATAATTTGATATGCATTGAATAATATATGAAAATGGACAAAGATAGGATAAATTCAGCCACTTCCAGAACAATGGAGAACACGTAGAAAGAATTTTTTTGACCCATTCTTCGACCAAACTTTAAGTCTAATATACATACATTTAATGCTATATTTATTACACACTCACATATCTATATATTTATACCATCTTTTTGTTCTGTATAAGTATATACACTGCAAAAAAAATCTGTAGCTCTGCAGATGTAAAGTTACATGCTTACTACACTTCCATCTGTAACTGTACGAAAAAAACTGCAAATCTTCAAAACTAGTTTTTGTAAAGCTATAGAAATCTGTAACTTTACAAATGAATCAGCTAAAATTACAGTAATCTTACTAAAATCTGATCTGTAACCCTGGTTGCAGTTACATGAATAGTTCTAGGCATCCCAGTTTCCTAAAATATTCTTAGTAACCTTACAGATTTTTTGTTTTTCGGCGCAAAAGTGTATCTGTTACATGCATTTTTGTTGTTGCCGTTACATAAAATGTTGTAGGAATCCCAGTTTCCTAGAAAAACTTTAGTAACTTCACAGATTTTTTTAACAGTGTATGAGATTTTGTTTTAATTATTTTAAAGCCAAAAATACTGTTCCGTATATCAAAGAATTTGTAATCTATCAAATAATCAAACCTAGAGAAAGAATGGAAATTTTTGAAAACAGAATTAATCAAATGCAAGTAAATCAAAATCATTTTTTTAACTTTAGACGCTTAAAATATACGCTATTTAACACCTATTTGTACATCAATTACTAAAGCAAAATCTCGCCTACTAGATAAACAAACACTAAGAGAAGATAAATTATTTTCTAAACTATGAAATTGATTGTAATGATGTAATCCCAAATAAATCCTAAAATATTAGAACACAAATTTTAATGATTACGATGTTAAATTCACTTTATCACATACAAATCTGGTAGATCACAGCAAACTTCTGCATTGATCTTAGAATAAATTACATTAGTTTCAATATTTACAATTAACTAAAGTATAAACATATTATCCATTCTACGTGAAACTGATATTTTCTGCAAGAAAACTGAGGTATTTTAAAAAATAAATTCATGTTTTATTTATTTAAATTTTTTAATATAAAAATGCCTTCTAGGTTAAAAAAAAATCTCGCTTTTAAAATAAGCAAACTTTATGATGGAATAACACTTTTTTAAGGTGTAGTTAACCAAATGCGTGAAAATAAAATACATTTTTTGGCACCTATTTTCTAAATGAGAGAATTGAAAAAAAAAATGGACTCTAAGACATTTTATCTAATAACGTAGTTTATTTGTCCGGAAAGTGTGATAAATTTCTTAAAATGAAGGTATTTACAAAATGTAATTAAAAAGTAAAAATAAAACAAGTCTTAAACTCAGAGCATGCTAATGTAACCCCATGTGCTTTATTAATTCTAAAAGTAAATTAGAATTATACGCGAATAATTATATAAGAAATTAAACATTTCAAAATATTTAATTTTTAAAATAGTTAAACTATTTAATTTAGCGTTAAAATATACAATTTATAATTACTTGATACGTATAAATATAGTTCTGTAGATATATTACAAAACGCTGTATGTTCTTTAAATTGTTTATAATGAAAGTAAATATTCTAGAATATTGAAACATCGGATTTAATATGTATCGGTAGTTTTTATGTATAGATGTAAAAAGCAATGGAAGTAAGGAATTTAAACGGTTCTTTTTAATACAAAGTTCAAATTGTATTAAGAATATTATAAGCGTATTTAAGTCCTAAAACAAATCTTCGAGTCTTTAGATTCGGAAGGTAGGGTTTGCACAAAATTCAGTATAAATTTTAAAAAAAGATTAAACAGCTAAATAAGAAAATCTACTGGTGTTTCAGATGAAGACTTAAAACTATATTTTGCAAAACGGTTACTTCAAGAAATAACTAAAAGTAATCATTTAGATTCAAGCAGTACTTTTTATCTAGATGGATAAATTTGCACATTGTTATTTCTATTGTTTATGATACATAGACCAGGGCCCGGCAGCACAAGCAAACACCTCATCGAGTTGGAGACTGCAATTTCAGAATTAGCTAAAAATCGATTCCCATATTAAAACGCCAAGTCATTAAAACGCCAAATCTGACAAGTCATATACTAGTGAAAAACACCTAAAAACCCGATTTTATCGGTCGACTCATAGGTTTAGCATTGCGTTTTCCTGCGTCCAAAGGTATGAAAACATGGTGGACTCAGAGCAAGAAAACACAATGAAAACCTACGAGTCAACCGGTAAAATCGAGTTTTTAGGTGTTTTGCACCAAGATATGTCTAGCAGACCGATTGCATTTTAATATGAAAATCGAGTTTTAGCTAATTCTGGAATTTAAGCGCACCAGTATTATCTTATAGAAAATCTCTTCTTTAAAGAAGACGAAATTTTGCATGTTTAACCTAGATTTCGTTTTCTATAAAAATATACTGGAGGTTATCCTGAAGAAATAACGTACGAACCATATATGTGTGCTGCCGGCTCTCCGTCTAACATAGGATGTTTTATTTAAACGATGAATTATAAATTTATAATGGATTATTATGTTTTAAATTACAAAGTATTTTAAATATGAAACTGATTTTGATAATGTATAAATTCAAGTCATTGTAATAGAAGCATATGATTATTGTTTAGGGAATGGTGAAATATAGTTTAAAAGTTTAAATAGTTTAATTAAAAAATCTATAACTTGTTTTGGTTAAGTCTTAGAATAATATTTTGTAAAACAGTTACTTCTCAAATCAGCTAAAAGTATTCATAAGGGGTTATACCATGTAATATGGAATGAATGATATAAACCACATATGAATATAAATGTAAATTATGTTGCTCATCCAAAAGAAAAGTGGGGAAATTCACTTTTAATTTTGTTACACTAATAGCTGGATCAGTAATTAGTGCACCTAGATAAAATATTTCAAGGTCTTAATTTTGAATAGGGAAAATTTTACGAAAAATATCTAAAAAAAAAGTACTCTGCTATTAAGGATTGGACAAAAAAGCTTTCCAAACTAGTTTTGGTGTCTTCTTAAATTTGTCTTAATCCAGTCCGTTATTACAAACCTCGTACTTCAGTGTCAAAAATAAAATAAATAAATAAACGCAATTACTACACTAAGAAAAATCATAACCTTAACTGAAAATTTCAAGTTTTCTTATACTGTCTGTAAAGGAATTAAAAAAAAAAATAAAAATGCTATAATAAATTTAATTTTTATTACTTTCAGATTCCATTATTTACATTATTGACGTTGTTACTGCCTGCTGCTTAACTCAAAAGCAAGTTATTTGTATTGAATGTCGCATTCAAAGACTACAACTTTTTAAAATTTGTTATGTGCTTCCGTTTTCTAAATGTATGGAATGAGAAGTTTCCCATCCTAATCCTTTTTCAATTTGAGCGAAATTTATTTCACAGAAAAGTATAATATTTACAAATATATGTTTGAACTAAAGTCGCACTTCAAATCAATACGTAGTAAAAAATGTTTTTCATATGCTTTATTAAGGAAAAAGAGCAAATGGCAATTGCCTGGATAAAATAATAAAAAAGGAATTAAAAATTTAGAAGTATGTAATTCCGTTTTAATTAATCAGGCTTAATTTGTTATTAGAATACTGATTTTTTTCAATTCTGCATATTGAATACTAAAACTCCAAAAAATTTAGAAAAGTTTTTTTTAATCTCTCGTATTTATAACAATGTAGAAGGAAACTCATCTGTTCCATTTCGGTATTCTGGATTTTTACGAGCATTCTTGTCACGAGGATAAAAAATGTACGGGAACTGTACCGCCGAATCCAAAAATTAGCACGATATGTACCTTTTTCTGTTTCGGAAAAATAAAAATAAAAAAGGAAAACAGCATGAGATGTCTTCTGTGTGTGTTAGTGTGCCTGTGTTCGATGACTTAGCAAAATCTACTGGACGTACGAGGCTGAAATTTATTCAGCCCAGAGTGTTTCCTCAAGTACTGGTGACACTGAATTTTTAAATTATAATAATAAGTTGCGTTCATAATTAAGAATCGCTATTCACCATCATTAAAAACTCCTCTCGGTCCTTGCGAGAGGGAAAAAGTGCTGGCGCACGCGCAAAATCCTTGTTTACGCATCGGTTGAAAATGAAGTGTTTCGATGATGGAATTTCGGGGGATATTTTGCCATTATTTATTTGCTTACATCGGCCAAACCGCTTAGTAAAATTAAAAACGAAAGACATATTCAGAAAGATCGTACGCTTACGTCTGAAATGGGGCAATCAATTAAAAGGAATACCGCAGTTAAACCATTGAAAAAAAAGTTCCAAACGCGTCGTTTTTCCAAAAAACCTTTTCCCCCTTATTGCAACGCCTTTTCAGGGAGCAATTTTAGAGGTACTGGCAAACCAAAAATATTTTCGTAAAACCGAAACATTCTTCTAATTGACGGTGTAATTAGTTTTAAAAATTTTTAATTCTAAACTTTTAAAATATACCGGCGAACTCAGGTCATTTGGTGCCTAACGGAGACGATATTTTTTCTACACTAAAAATAACTAAACTGCCGTATTTTAACAGAATCTTTTTAGCGTATCTCAATAGACTAGATTTACATCAAAATAGCAATTAAATCCTTTGTGCAGGAACATTAAAAAGCAGTAAACCAACGTTTAAAATGCACAAATAATGCGTGAAAAGCAGCAAACAGCTGTTTCGAATCTACAGCGAGATTCTTCTTCAGTGCAAGAAAGGGAAAAAAAAAGAACAGCGTGCTAGAAAAAGCAAGGTTGAGCTCTTGCACTGAAGAAGAATCTCGCTGTAGATTCGAAACAGCTGTTTGCTGCTTTTCACGCATTATTTGTGCATTTTAAACGTTGGTTTACTGCTTTTTAATAGATTTACATCGCCTACACAAATTTTGAAACGTTTGGACTGGTAGAAATATTTTTACAAAATAAAATGTGTGAAAACTTTGACGAAATCTGTAAAAACCTCAGTGTTTCATCACGGTTTCGCTCGCTTTCGGTGTACATAGGCTCCAAAAATCAAATTACGCAGAAAATGAAATGACAAATAGCACATACTTTCAATTCAATATTTTTCATTTAAAAATATAAATTCAGATAAGATGGAGTTAAAGACATAAAATCATACAAATTTGATATTAATTTAAGGGTCATTTATCACAGGTTCGGGCAACGCCGAGCGGGTCAGTTAGTTTTGTCATATAATTAACCATGATAGTGTTTGTCTACGTAAAAGTGTTGAAAATATAAGTTTTTCAAACACCAGGCACAAACGATGAAGGGCATTATTGTTTGACAGTGTGCGCAGGTGTGTTTAGTAAGAGAGAAGCATACATGTATTACTGATTGGGAGAATGGATCCATGTTTCTCATCAATGCCTTTTGGAAAGCATACTCAAGCACTGCATTGAAGTACACGAAAACAGAACTGGTTTAACGCCAAATAGATGTATTTTAGTATTCTTTCTGTAGAAATACCGTTAATATAACAGCAAGTACTTCGATATGTTTTTAAGTATTTGCCTATTTTTTTTTAATTAAGTATTTGTAGTCTTGGTAAAAGTAAAGATTCATTAGCTGAAGGTACTTTTCGATTCACCTAGAGAGAAAGACTGGCTATATAGTAGAACATAGTTTTTCGGTGCTTAATTTTTCACGGGTCAATTAAACTTTAAATGGGGACATTAAATGGTCACTTAATCTGTCCTGCCCAAGAATAGTATTCTCACTAACACATTATCATGAAACACTATGGAGAAAATCACTATCATGCTTAATTATAAGACATAATTCGAGATTTCGATAGCTTTAGAAAGAATCTCATGCTGTTTTCCCTTCTTTATTTCTCCCCTTTCGAAACAAACAAGTTGGAAATTACGCGTCAAACGTGGCAAATTAGGTGCGTTCGTACCATAACTAGTTTTATAAATATTTTTTGCACCGCATGTTGCACTGAATGTATATTTTAGTACACTTAATAAGTGCACATCAATTTTATTCTGTTCGAAAGCTGTAACATCATTAAAATGCACTTGAAATAATTTTTTCTCATTTGCCGTAATGTAACGGAAAAATTTTGACTGTCCCTGTAATTAAACTTTACATTCGATTTTCATAAAATTTGAAATGACTGGACAAAATTTTGCAACAATTATATATTTAAAATTTCAGACCATTCGATTGGGTAGTTTTTACTATGTTATATTCAGACAGATTGACGGGCAGACGGACCGAACAACGACTGTAGGTGCTACGTATTTATATAATTACGAGCGCACCTAAAAAGGGTCCATACCTCGTGAACTATTGGATTCAGGAGTATAGTTCCTATACTTTTATTCATCCTCGTAAGAGGAGCTATTGAACGACACCTCTATCATCAAACTTCAAAACTGACACTTGGATATGATCCCTAGTTAGTGCAAGATGTATTTTCTTAAATACATGTTCTGGTTCGAACATTTTTTTGCTTTGGTCAAACGCCCAAAAAATAACGAAATGTTGGTATATATATATATATATATATATAATAAAAAAAAAAAAAAAAAAAAAAAAAAAACATTGAAACTAACTATTGTCAAGTTAATGAAAAGAATAAATATATTTAAACTCAGAACATTATACGTCTGTGTAAAAAATATGAACAATTACGATTGCCACAATAAGAAAATTTACGATTCTCTAATGCGAATATCCAACATTTAATTTCTCTTTATGAAGAACTTAAAGTACAAAAATGTATTAGGAAATTTATTAGAAATTTTTATTTAAAAGCATTAGGAAATTTAGAAAAGGTATTTATTTAAATGCATTATGAAATTTATTAGAGATATTTATTTAAATGCATTAATAAATTTATTATTTCACTACGCACTTTTCTGTCGTTATCAGAAATGTGCTGTCCACTTGTGATATTAATGGTGACAAAGACTTGATACAGATTTTGCTTTTATCGCTCATACATTCATTTCTAAATATCCCCTAAATAAAAATTTCACGTAATAGAATAGGAAAACAAATTTACTTTCTAATGGCGCTTTTTTTAAACAGTAGCTCAATATATTAAGGTTTATTATTATTTAAATGACTAGGGGTTTCTGCACCTACAAGGTACGCTCACCACACCATCTAAAGTACGCTCACCACCAGCCTCAGCCTTCTTTGCCCTGTTTTGAAAAGATTTCCAGATTATGGGAGATTGAATGATAATTACCACGACCAGTAGCAATTATCTGTAATCCGGTTGTCATTGATTCCCCATTAATTTTGGGGGATGAGAGTTTTCGAAGCGCAAGTCCGCATCCATTGTTGTAGCGACAGCTGTTTTCATGGTTGAATACGTAAGATCAGTTACACAGTCGAAAATAACAGCTTGTATAAAATGTTTAAGTAAAGAAATGTCTGTTCCCGGACTTTTATTGAGTCTAGAAGAAATGTTTCCTTTTAGACTCTAAAAGAAATGTTTTTAATTGTGACGAATAAAAAAATAATAATAAACATGGAATGAAATGAATTTACTTTCAGTTAAATAATAAACTTTCAGAAATTTCGAATAAAAGACAATTGAAATAAAGCTGAAAAAGAGACGAAATCAAAAAATGATTTTACACTGCACGCGAATGTATGCATAGAAAAAAATAGTTAAATTTCTATGCATAATTTTTTATCCCATAAAACATAAAATTGGACTATCTTGACCGATTTTAACAGTACATAGTGCTTAAAATAATTCTTCAATTTAAAAACTGTCTATTTTAACTTTTCTTTCATACATTTCTCCATAAAACCAAGATGCATCATGTTTTTATATGCAAAAGTTTTTGCATTATAAATTCAAAAATTAAGAAAAGGCAGCAATAAATTCTATTACTGCACAATCAATCATCATCATTCATTACTATCCGTTTTAGAATAGGTCTGACCAGTGGCAGAGAGGTTCTGCTCACAAAGCTCGTAGACGAAAGGTGCTGGGTTCGAACCTAATTGCGCCCGTCGGCCTAATCATTCGCAGTTTTCCGTGGTTTTCTTCGAACCTTTTATTTCCTTGCGTACAAACGTGTTAAGCTCCCTTAGAAAGATCCCCACGAAGCCCCGCCCCACTTTGGGACCATATCCCTCGTGTAGATAATTGGCCGTCATAAACAACAGCAACACATCAACACTGTTTAAGAATAGAGAGAATTTCCAACAAGATTAAAAAAAAAAAAAAAAAAAAAAAAAAAAAAAAAAAAAACCTCTTTTAATGAGCATTTTTTTTTTCATTTCAGTTTTCGTAATAAGATCCTTTTCTAGATATCATATTGGGAAATATGAGTAACATTTATCCTTTTAATGCACGATTTTCTATTTTGTTCGAAAAAATATATTTGAGTCCATTTTTGTTAATTATCTACTACAAAAACAGTAAAAAATTTATTTACATTTCTGTCGGACACAATGTGATAATGTCACTCCTGAGTTACATAATAAAAATTGCTCAAAACATTATAATTTTAAATTATATCCTTACTTTAAAGTGTTTACACTACTCAATAACAACTGTTTAACGATATAATAATTTTTAAAATGCTCTTAATAGTTTGCAATATAGATACTTATAAAGATAGAGAAAAAAAGCCAGTAGAGTGCATTGCAAGCAATATCAACAAAATATATCATACCCTCCCAGTGATAACAAATCAGAACCTCCTGGGTTAAATTATTCATTTAAGGATTAATGTTTAAAACCCACACACACACACTTGTGCCAAATAATATTTCCTCAAAATATTTCCTCATTTGTGCATGGGCATTACAATGAAATATTAGCCATAACATACCATATTTTTGCACTAAATTGAAAGCAGACATAGAAAATATTTTTTTATTTTATTTTATGTTGAACCTAAAATTATAATCAAGTAATACTGAATTGGTATGAAGATATGCCCTATCAGAATACGGTCCGGGTTGTGCTTTATTTAACAGTTTTTGTACATACCCAAAATAACTTTAAAAATACACAAACAGGAAACATTACTAATTAAGAATATCTTGTAAATTCATATTCATAATTTACATTATAGATCAGAACTTCCATTTCTAAAAGACACGAATAGTTTACATAGATTTTGTATGGAAAACTTAAATAAATAACTTTAAATATATTTATCTCGATGTATGTAGTAAAAAAATTATTGGAAACTCAGCAATTTTTTAAATTTCTTTAACACAACTTTATTTGCAACATTTTGCCTTTTTTTATACCACGCCACTTATCGCTAAAACAACTTGTTTGTGCTGGGTATGTTTATTCAATAACTGCACCTTTTAAGTATTTTTTATGATCTTCTGTTTTCTACATGTATAGTATTCGAAATTTTCCTGTCTAATGCATTTCCGATAACAACGGACTTCATATGTTGCAAAATGTTAATAAATTGCTAGTGATGGTATTTTCCTAAAAATGTAGTTTTAAAAAAGCATACTTCAAATGAGCGGTATAAGTTCTATGTGTGCTTCGCAAAAGAAAAAAAAATGTAAGTGTGAATTATACACATAAAAAAAAGAAATAACATTTTTTTAATATTTGAATGCCTTTTAATTAATCCGAAAAACTTCTCAATAAAACATTTGATTTTTTTTTATTTAATAGCACAGTCTTTTTCTTTTAATATTTATAAAAATATTTTTGTCTTTCATTTACATAAAAATTTAGAAAGCAGAAATCCAAATAAAATCTTACGCCTCCTTAAATTCCCTCTACTAATATATTCATGGATATACGGAGAACATTTTAGTTCTGTGCCAACAAACAGCAACAAAAATTTTAAGAAAAAATTCGCGATCTAATGAGAATTTCTAACATGCCTTGCGTTGCTTTTCGAAGGACGTAAAAATATAAAATTGCATTAACAAATTTATTTTTAATTACTTTCAGATATCTATATTTGCCTTCTTTACTTCATGCCACTTATCCCTAAACATCTTATTTGCGCTGAATGTGCTTATTCAGTAACTATACCTTTTACTTTATTATTATGAGACTCCGTTCTCAGAAAGTATGGCTGGAATGAGATAATTTTTACATTCAGTGCATTTCCAAAAAGAGTATAATTTATTTGCCGCAAAAGTGTATTGAATTACTTACGAAGGAGATACTTACAAATTTTAATTCTTCAAAAATCACATTTCAACACCAGTGTATACTTACATAAGTTTCTTGTGTGCTTTACTATAGATCAAAAAGGAAATGAGAAAGATGTCTTATTAATTAGAAAGGAATTAAAATGCTTAAAATCTTTAATGCCTTTTTAATTAATCAGGCGAAATTATGTTTAAAATTATTGTAAAATTGTAGTTTTAATGCAGGAAATTCTTTTAAAAATGTTTTGTAAAATTTTCTTTATCTTTCTTAAAAAAAAAAAAAAAAAAAAAAAAAATAGGGAAAAAAAGCAACGCAACGAAGCAGTTATGTCTACACAAAATTCTCTTTACTTTTACATCCATACATACGAGAAACATTACAGACTTTTTATTTTTTATTAATTAGAAAGGAATTAAAATGCTTAAAAAGTTTAGTGCTTTTTTTTAATTAAACAGACAAAATTCTGTTTAAAATGTTTGTAAAATTGTAGTTTTAGTGCAAGAAATTCCTTTAAAATGTTTTGTAAAATTTTCTTTGACTTGGATTTTCGTTTTAAAAAAAAGGAAGGGGGGAGCAACGTAACAGAGCAGTTGTGTCTCCTTAAATACACTTTACTTATAGATCCATACATATGACGAACATTATAGCCTTTTGTCTACAAGTAAAAGCAATCACATTAAGAAAAAATAACGATGCTGTAATGAGAATTTCAAGCATTCCCTGTGCTCTTTTTGAAAGCCTTAAAAGTACAAAAATGCATTAACAAATTTGTTTTTAATTTCTTTCATATTCCATTACTTACCATATTGATTACTTTATTCCTCGCCACTTATCCTCTAAACATATTATTTGTTCTGAATGTGCTTATTTCAATACCTACATCATTTAAGTATTTTTTATGAGTCTCCGTTTGCGAACTGCATGATGTGAGAAGTTTTTACATTCAATGCATTTCCGATAAGAGTATAGTTTATTTGCCGCAAAAGTATATTGAATTCCTTGTGAAAAAGATATACAAACTGTAATTCATTAAAAATCACACTTCAGCATCAATGCATATTTATATAAGATAATTGTGGTTTTTTTTTTTTTACTGAAAAAAACGATGCTTGATTAATTAGAAAGGAATTAAAATGATTAAAATGTTTAATGCCTTTTTATTAATCAGACAAAATTCTGTTTAACATTACTGCAAAATTATAGTTTTAATGTAGGAAATCCCTTTAAAATGTTTTTTAAAGTTTTCTTTATTTTTCATATTCTAAAAAAAAAGGAGTAAAAAACAAAGCAGTTGTGTCTCCTTAAATTATTTTTACTTGTCTATCCGTGCATAAGAGAAACATTATAGACTTTTGATTTTTGATTAATTAAAAGGAATTAAAATGCTTAAATTTTTAATGTTTTGTAAAACTACTTGCATTTTCTAAGGTAAAAAAAAGCAACGCAACAAAGCTGTTGTGCCCCCTTAAGCTCTCTTTAATTATATATCCGTACATACGAGAAACACTATAGATTTTTGATTTTTTATTAATTAGAAAGGAATTAAAATGCTTAAACTGTTTAATGTTTTTAAAATTAATCGGACGAAATTCTGTTTAAAATTATTGTAAAATTTTAGTTTTAATGCAGGAAATCCCTTTAAAATGTTTTATAAAATTTTATTTCTCTTGCATTTTCTAAGAAAAAAAATAAAAGGGCAAAACAGTAATGCAGCAAAGCTGTTATCTCTGCTAAAATTCGCTTTACTTTATATCCATGCATACGAGAAACATTATAGTCTTTTGATTTTTGATTAATTAAAAATAAATTAAAATGCTTATAATATTTAATGCCGTTTCAATTAATCAGACAAATTTATGTTTAAAAGTATTGTAAAATTTAAGTTTTAATTGTGGAAATTTCTTTAAAATGTTTTGTAAAATTTTCTTTCTCTTGCATTTTCTTCAAAAAAAGAAAAGGTTAAAAAAGCAACGCACCAAAGCTGTTATGTCTGCGTAAATTTGCTTTACTTATGTATCCATACATACGAAAAACTTATAGTCTTTTGATTTTTGATTAATTAGAAATGAATTACATAGCTTAAAATATTTAATACCGTTTTAAATAATCAGACAAAATTATGTTTAAAATTATTGTAAAATTTTAGTTTTAATGCAGGAAATTCCTTTAAAATGTTTTGTAAAACTACTTGCATTTTCTGAGGTAAGAAAAAAAAGCAACGTAACAAATCTGTTGTGTCTCCTTAAACTCTCTTTAATTATATATCCGTACAATCGAGAAACATTATAGATTTTTTATTTTTGATTAATTAGAAAAGAATTAAAATGATTAAACTGTTTAATGTTGTTTTTAAATTAATCAGACGAAATTCTGTTTAAAATTATTGTAAAATTTTAGTTTTAATGCCGGAAATCCCTTTAAAATGTTTTATAAAATTTTCTTTCTCTTGCATTTTTTAAGAAAAAAAATTAAAAGGGCAAAAAAGCAACATAGCAAAGCTGTTACCTCTGCTAAAATTCGCTTTACTGATATATCCATACATACGAGAAACATTATAGTCTTTTGATTTTTGATTAATTAGAAATGAATTAAAATCCTTAAAATATTTAATGCCGTTTCAATTAATCAGACAAATTTATGTTTAAAAGTATTGTAAAATTTTAGTTTTAATTCTGGAAATTCCTTTAAAATGTTTTGTAAAATTTTCTTTATACTTATAATTTATATCTTGTAATTTACTTTTTTAAAGATCAATGTAACAAAGCTCTTGTGTCTTCTTAAATTCTCTTTATGTATACATCCATACATATGACGAACATTATAGCCTTTTGTGTACAAACAAAAGCAATCACATTAAGAAAAAATAACGATGCTCTAATGAGAATTTCAAGCATTCCCTATTTCCTTTTTGAAAGCCTTAAAAGTACAAAAATGCATTAACAAATTTATTTTTAATTACTCTCAGAGATCCATATTTGCCTTCTTTACTTCCTACCCCCCATCCCGAAACATGTTTTTTTACGAAGAATGTGCTTATTCAGTAACTATATCATTTAGGTGTTTCATTTGAGCCTCCGTTTTGAAAAAGTGTGGCATGAAAAGCTTTATTTGCATTCAATGCATTTCCAATAAGAGTATAGTGTATTTGCTGCAAAATTATATTGAATTACTGATGAAGGAGATACTTACAGATTGTAATTCTCTAAGAAATCACACTTCAACACCAGTGTATAGTTATAATAGTTTCTTGTGTGCTTTAACACGGAAGAAAAGAAAATGAGAACGATGTTTGATTAATAAGTAAGGAATTAAAATGCTTAAAATGTTTAATGATTTTTTATTAATTCAGAAAAAATTTTCAATTATTTAAAAACTGTAGTAAATACATTTAAAATGGTTTGTAAAATTTTCTGTATCTTGCATTTTCTTAAAAGAGAAAAAAAGGAAAAAGAAAGTTACATAACAAAGCAGTTACTATGTCTCCCTGAACTCTCTTTATTTATATATCCGTACATATGAGAAACATTATAGCCTTTTGATTTTTGACCAATTAGAAAGGAATTAAAATACTTAAAATGATTAATGTTTTTCTTTTAATTAATTAGGCAAAATTCTGTTTAAAATACTGTTAAAATAGTAATTTTAATGCAAGAAATCCCTTTAAGAGGTTTTGTAATATTTTTTAATCTTGAATATTCTTTAAAAAAACGTAACTAAGCACTTATGTCTCCTTAAATTCTCTTTATTTATATATCCATACATATGACGAATATTATAGCCTATTGTCTACAATAAAAAGTAATCACATTAAGAAAAAAAAACAATACTCTAATAAGATTTTCAAGCATTCCTTGTGGTTTTTTTTTTGTTGTTTTTTTTTTGGAAACCGATAAAAGTTCAAAAATTCATTAACAGACTTATTTTTAATTACTTTCATATTCCATTACTATTGATTTTTATAGTCCCCGCCACTTACCCTCTTAACATATTATTTGTGCTGAATGCGCTTATTTCAATAACTACACCTTTTAAGTATTTTTTTATGAGCTTCCGTTTGTGAACTCTATGATATGAGAAGTTTTTCATTTAATGCATTTTTCAATTAGAGTATAGTTTATTTGCCGCAAAAGTATATTGAATTGCTTATGAAAGAGATATACAAACTGTAATTCATAAAAAAATCACACTTCAACATCAGTGTATATTTATATAAGATACTTGTGGGGTTTTTTTACTGAAAAAAACTATGTTTGATTAATTAGAAATCAATTAAAATGCTTAAAATGTTTAAAGCCTTTTTAATTAATCGGACAAAATTATGTTTAAAATTACTGCAAAATTATAGTTTCAATGCAGGAAATCCCTTTTAAATGTTTTGTGAAATTTTCTTTACCTTACATATACTTAAAAAAAGCAACATAACAAAGCAATTTTGTTTCCTTAAAATCTCTTTACTTATACATCGATACATCTGACGAACATTATAGCCTTTTGTCTACAAACAAAAACAATCACATTAAGAAAAAATAATGCTCTAATGAGAATTTCAAGCATTCTCTATGGTCTTTTTTGAAAGCCTTAACCCCTAACCCTTCCGGCGCGGAATAAGTCAGTTTGTGAAATAGTGAAATGATGACCTAACATTAGAATTTACAAACGAATTTATTAGAAAATAAAAACTTGCTTATTTTCCCGCACTTTATAAAGAAAAAGTTTACTTAAATATTCTTGGTGCCGTTTGTCAGATTTGGAATTTTGGAATTAAAATTAGGTGTCTTGTTTAGTGGAGACCGCCCGACAAAGAGTTAAAGGCCCAGTATATAATGCGTTTCAGTAATTGCATAATTCGCAAGAATCGGAATTCATACTAGAAAAATCTTAATAGTAAATTTCTCTTATTATAATAACGAAATATCAGTTATTAAATAAATCAAAAATTTCCATATTTGATTTATGGTGTAAATACGGAATATGTAAATAAAAAAATCCACTGAATCGGGAAAGCTGATGATATTATAAATGATACCATAGGCTTTAAGGGTTAATACTACAAAAATGCATTAACAAATTTATTTTTAATTACTTTCATATTCCATTACTTAACTTATTGATTTCTTTACTCTCCACCACTCACCCTCTAAACATATTATTTGCGCTGAATGCGCTTATTTCAATAACTACACCTTTTAAGTATTTTTTATGAGCCTCCGTTTTCGAAATGTATGCTATGAGAAATTTTCTAGTTTAATGCATTTCCAATAACAGAGAAGCTTATTTGCCGCAAAAGTCGATAGATGTCACTACTTTTGCGTGCTGGAGAATATATCAGTGAAGGGAAAATCGCATTTGAAGTGTAGCAAACGTAATCCTAATGAAGCCTGATATTCTAGATTGGCTCTGAATATAAATTTTTGTCTATGTATCTCAAGAAAGATAGTGAAAGGTTGGATTTAAAATGAATTTAGATTTCGTGATTTATTCCAGAAATGAATGGAATTTTCAAGGAAGTTTAAGTTTTCTAAATTATTTGGCTTTTTATCGTCTAAAACTGATAACAGTGGTCGGCAGTAAAATGCTCTCTTTAAAAAAAAAAAAAAAAATAGTCGATTCTTATAGATTTCACTCTGCTAAATAAAAATATGGTAATGAAATGACTGTATCACGTACACATTATTTTGGTAGGTGAGTTTGCTTTTAAAAATAGGGTATTTTATATCTTGCTAAAACATAAGTGGAAATTTTGTAAAACAGAAAATGTCGATAATAATATACACATTATCTGTAAATAAATGCATAAATACGATTATCCCAGTTATAGCGGCATAAGGAATGAAAATATGTTAGTGGATAGCAAATAGTAAATTCGGACAGGGAAAGAGAGGAGGGGGGCATAAAAAGAAAAATCCACGATAGAAGTATAAACAAACTAGTTTTTCATGCTATATTTTGCCAATTTGATATTTAAAATAGTGAAAGCACTTTTTACATGATTTCAACTTTATTTAGCATGGCAAATTAATATAATAATACCTTTTTTTTAGGGTTTCGTTCATCTGAGGAAACCCTATTCGTCTCGCTCCTCTGTCTGTCTGTCTGCCCGTCCGTCACATAGCCCGTTCTCTGAAACTAAACATGTTGGAGACTTGAAATTTTGCATACTGAACACCCTACATAAACGACAAATCATAATTTTTTTTAAGTCTTTTATTTACCCTCTCTAACTTGTGTGTTTTGAGCTGTTTTGTTCTAACTGAGTCCCTAATTAAGTTGAAGACTTGAAATTTTGCATACTTATAGCTGAACACCTCACATCAAACGAAAAATCATAAAATTTTGAAAAAAGTCTTATATTTACCCGTCTGGTCTCTAACTTGTGTATTTTAAGCTTTTTTTCTATCTGAGCCCCTATTTAAGTTCAAGACTTGAAATTTTGCGTACTTATAGCAGAACACTTACGATCACGCGAAGAAACCTTAAATTTTCAAAAAGTCTTATACTATTTACCCCTCCGGGCTCTAACTTGTGTATTTTAACCCTTGAGGGGCGGTGGTATATATTATATACCACCTACGATTAATGAAGTTTTACACCAGAAAAAATTTATTAAATTTTACTTTTCTAACTTTGGTAAAAAAAAAGAGCCGTAAAATTGCTTTTACTTATTTTGAAATAGAATTTTTCAAAGATTTCTGTGTGAGTTCAACATTACAGGAATACAATCACTTGCCCCTCAAAGGGTTAAGCAATTTTTCTAACCTTCCCCCATTGCACCCAGTGGGTACTTTTCTAATTTTTGCCGATTCCCCTTTGACCACTCTTTCATAATATGCACATAGCCTTACATATATCAATTCCACTTTTTACCGCCAGGGGGCGACTACCTATCTCGGTGCTATAGGCCCGATCCCCTCGACTAATATAACTACGAATATTATACGAGTATTGATATTAAATGAAACCCTCTGTGAGATCTGTGATCACACTTACCCACTTGTTTATCATTATAAAACTGATTCTCGGAAAAATGGTACGAGCTGGAGCAATTTGGATTACATATTTAAGATTAAGAGATCTGTACACGTTACATATTTAGTTTTCAGGGAGGAATATTTTTAATTATTTTGCCGCCCGTTGTAATTTATTACATTTTGAATGAATACGTTTTCCTGTAATTAAACAAAAAAATTTATGTCGCCCAAGATGCCTTTTTTTTCGCTCATCTTTATAAATTGCTAATTTTAATGAAATGTTAAAAATTTGATTTACTATTTCGAGTTAGTTAAAAAACCAAAAAGATAGAAAAAACTTCTTTTAAGTTGCTTATTTTCATCTTTTTTAGTGTAAAAAGAACGAAATATGTAAAAAAAAAGATTTCATATTATTTATTTTAATGGTAAGAATTTTGTATCTTCTATTGAGTTAGTTTTTCTGTAAAGGCCAAAAAAAATTATAACACCATAAAATTAAGATATTACGAAGCCCGTTAAGTATCGTTTAAAGCAGTTGTTCCAAATTTAATTACTTCGTGGACATTTTTTATGTGATGTCACATTGTCGGATAATATTTTGTTTAATACTACTTAAAAAATTATTTTTATGTTTACAATCTCATATAATAAATATGAGACATAAATCATCAAAATACATATATTTTTATATCACAAATTGTTACAATTTAAAGTTTTGCTTACGACGTTTACCAAAACCATTTTCATTAGTGTAGAAAATAATAACAGTGTTTTCTTCAAGAAGAATGATGTTGTTTTTTTCTCACTAAATGTGCTGGTTCATTGTTTGAAACGTGTCCAATTTAGTAGTCGCTGATTTAGTATTGATAGCATCCCTGGGCGACACTTTCACGAGCACACCTCCCCCCCCCCTCCAAGAATGATAAAAACTATTAAGAATTAACGTTTAAGAATAAATCTTTTGTATATTTTCGCTCATTAGGCCACAAGATCCTGTGCGGTCGATGGACCTCACCCTCTTGTAATGTCGATACCGTCCAAAAGACTCATTTTATATCCGGTCAATTTCTACATTTGTTTTTCATGTGGACGAGGATAAAGCCTTTCCACATTTCCGTATGGTGCAGGAATAGTTTTTTTTAGAGTTTTTTTTTCTTTTCTTTGCTCGTTCAGCTAAATTTTTCTCAAGAAAATGAAAAATCAGTAAAGCTATTCCGTTGAAAAGCAGTTTTTAATAGTTGGAAAATTATCGGAATCTGTTGGTTGATTGGTTGAATGGTGTTTAATGGGACCAAGTCCCTTTAAAAACATGCTGCGCAAAGTTTTCATCAAAATCAGAGCATCCGTTGAAAACACATGGGGTGACCCTGCCAGTAGTTAATCAAATAAAGTCCGTGCTCGGGTTTTGTACTGTACTGTGTTATCGAGAAATAATGCCTAGATTTTAAATAACTATCACAAAAAAACTATGAAAGTTAATTTATTGGTTTTAGTCTTATAATGTGCGGCAATTTTTTTTCATACCTTAGTATGTTTCAATGTGAGCACTGTTCGGTGTGCAAAAGGAGTAAATGTGCGCAATATGAGCACCAGGGGCCGTTTGACCTGGATAAGTTCTCCGAAAAAGCCACTGTACACTGACTATTGACTTTGACTCCACATACCAAATCACGCACTGTGCTTTTTGTTGCACAGTCAACATCATACTGAGCAGCTGCAGTCTAGCGCATCGGCTGACCTTGACGACTGCGCAACTAATCCGTACATAACACAGACACGCAAACGGATTCTGGCGAACTAAATCCAAACTTGCATTCACCAGTTACCGTGTAGTGAAAGAATTACTCATTTAACATAAAAAGGTTTCGAAGTTATGATTTTTTTAAATCTAGGCATTATTTTTCGATGACCCTGTATTTCCTTCCTTTTAAGTTTTGGAAATAAACTAACAGGATTGCTACAACACGTAATGAATGTCCTTTAATGGACAAACATGAAATACGCTGAAATTAAATAGCAAGAAAATTACAAATAAATAGTTTTTTTAATTGCCATTTTCCCAGTGGTTGGCCAGGCGAAAGAAATCAATCGAAAATCTAAATGTTAATCTTTAAAATATCATTCTTGGGCTGTGATTAACAATATTTCTTATAAAAATATTAGTTGAAATAAGGAAGATGAAAGTGGATTATTTTAAGATTACCGTAACTGTCTCCCACTAATCAAAAACTAAATGTTTACACTTTCTGATAAAAAAAAAAAAAAAAAAAAAAATTCATAAAATGCCTCTTCTTACAACAAAGAGCTGACAACAATGTGACAACAGATGCACTAACATTTAAACAAAAATATTATGTCTAGTGCCACGCATAAAACTTATTGCCTCACGAGATAAGGTGCAATATTTCGAAAATTTTATCAAGTACTGGTAGAGTATCAACTACTGGCGGGGTCATATTATAAATTTACGGCCATCTCTCTATTCTAAAAAAATATAACTACTCGTAACGTTGTCACCGCGCAGCAAATGAATTTTTTGTGACCTAGGGGTCTTTCTTCGCTAATATTAAGAAATCGGCTCACGGAATTATACAAATTGGTAGTATTATAGAGAAATATGTTTGGTAAACATGCTGAAGGAGACAGTTTTTAAATCAAAGAACTATTTTATGAGATATTTAATTTTAAAATTGGTCAGAATCGTTAGAAAAGTTTTACAGGAGCAAAATCTATACACAGGAATTTAATCATGTTTTCTAAGGATATAAATTAGAAGCTCGTGGTGTGTAGACTGCATTACGAATTTTTTGAGGGTTTATATCCATATTTCGAGAGATATTTTTTATATATATTGGAAAATATTATTATTTAAAATTGTTGAAAATCGTGAAAACAGCGCAAAGAATAATATTTCCTTCAAATTAAAAATATTTAAACGTGAGTATTATAAACAAAAAAAACTTTAAAATTAGAATTAAATTAGTACGTATTAAAAGCAGGAAAATATTGAAAATTACGCCATAAAAACTATATTTACACGTGAATATTAAAAGAGAAAGAGAATTTTTAAATAATAAATTCATTATTATGAGTTAAGAGCCGTAAATGGAGAAAATTACGTCAAATTTAAAATATCCAAATAATAATATATCCAAACTGTTATTTACACTAACTAATATATTTACAAAAATATTTATTTCACATTCCTAGATGACCTTTTAAACTATTGTTGCAAATTCTAAGGCAGCGCAAGTAAAAATATATTCTTTCCCGCAACAAAAGTACTTTCACGTCAATGTTAAAACGAGAAAGAAAACTTAAATAATAAATTCTTTAATATGCTTTAAAAGCATCAAATAAGAGAAATTACGTCATATTTAAAATGACCAAATAATAATCTTGTAAAACACTTTAAAGGAAAAATATATTTACACGAGACATTTATTTCATATTTTGAGATGATATTTTCAACTATTGATCTGAATTCTAAGAAAGCGCAAATAATGTTTCCTTTTCTAACTATTAAAATATTTTCACGTGAATATTAAAAAAAGAAAATGAACTTTGGTGAAAATTACATCAGATTTCAAATGATGCATTTGAAATGAATTTCCTGAATTTCTCGCTCCTACCTAAAACTGCTCCACAGATATTGCGAAATGACCTGAAACGTGCGACCACCCCATTAACCCCCCTGAGGCAGGAATTTCTAAAATCTATAAAACACATGTTTAAGTATGTTTTAGTAGATCAGTTATCCTGAAACTCCGGCCACTAACTAAATCAGCTGCTGACATATGGCGAAATGACCTAAAACTTCCGATATTCCCTTCTTTAATCCTCTTAAAGTTGAAGACCATTTTAAAAATCGCTGAAATACATGTTTAATTACACAGGCCTGCGATATTGAAGTTTTTGAAAAATACAAGAGAAGTTTTCGCGGATTCTTATGTTGTTTAGTGTGCTGCTTTTGAAAATGACGTCCATTTTGTCCCATCACATCAGGATTTTTTGTAAATTGATATCGATATTTTTGCTAAAATCCTATTTGAAAAGGAATTCTCTTGAACAATTCTGCAACTACTATTTTGCAAAAATGGTTTTTATCCATGTAAATGTATGTAAAATAATCGATTCTCGGTGAGGCAAATTGATTTTTCAGTAATGGAATACTTTTTAATAGGTTTAAGTGGATGAAAACAACTGTTGCATATCGCATCAGCCGCATCTGGTCGAGGATAAAACAAAAAGTTCCCTCGAGTTTAAACTTTTTACATCAAATTATGGTGCAGTTTCTAGAAAAATATCATCTACATACTATTTTAATTTGTTTTTATTAAGGCAACGTACATAAAATAGAAAACTGACAAAGCGGAGTAGATATTATGTATGCGTACCTGAAAGTTTCAAACAAATTTTAAACTGAGTAAAATATAAAACAAAAGTAAACAAAAATCTTCTATTTAAGTACGTATTCTTTTTCTATGAAACTTCTTTTTGATGTTCTTCTTTTATGTTCAATATCAGGCCTATCTCGTGTTCGTGTTAACATCCAACAGCAGACAGCGAGCATGATCTTATCCCATCTTTCTTTTGAGCGCTCCATACCTTTGATGTCTTGATCGAGCCTTTCACCATGTTCTTCGCTGACTGATCCTAAATTTGCGTAGGAAAAAGTGCTTATATCAGTGATGGAAATATATTTTGACACTTATGGAGCAACCCAACGCTTGAAATTTGTCCATCATATTCATTACAATTGGTTTATACTCAGGAATCTTGTAATTACACAGAAATTTGCTGACAACATCTTTGAAGACAACCCAAGCTTCTTTTTCCTTTGTTGTCATCGTAGTTTCAAATTCTTTATCCCTCATAAGCTTTCGGATATTTGGACCAACAAAGATTTCCTCTTTCTACTTGGCTTTGGATAAAGCTGAAAGTTTTTGCACAGGTATTTGAAACAATTGCAATCATTTGAAAGAGTCGCAACCATTTGAAGCAATACAATTTTTGGCTCAACTAAACTGTTCCTAATCACATTCTTAGTGCCTGATTTAAGATTTCGTCTTTTCGACCATTCGTTTTTGACCGAATGTTGAGTCTTATCACGGCTGTCCCACTCACAAATGAAACATAGATACTTTTTGTATCCCCCATGCTGACCAAGAAGCATGGTGGTAACTTTCAAATCACCGCAAACGGTCCAACCGAGGTCGGCAAATTTTATTTTGTTGAAGACGTATGCCAGGTTTTCATAGCGTTCTTTTAAATGCACCGAGTATCCAACTGGTACAGGTGGATACTGGATTCCGTGATGAAGAAGGACAGCTTTAAGGCTCCTTTTCGGTGAATCTATAAACAGCTTCCATCCATCTTTATCGTAGGTGAGGAACCGGCACATCAGGTCCATGAGGAACGGGGCGTGTGGACAATGGAATGGTCATGAAAATCCAACTAAAATTGAATTTTTCAAGAAAACATGACGTGATAGAATTTTTCCATTATTTGTTTTTAAATTACCACCGAAAAATTCATAAAGTTCAGCTATCAATTTCCTTGTATTTTTTCATCGCAGGCTTGTGTTATTTTTTAATACATTTTTCATCTTGAAATTCATGCTATTTCCTTAAACGGCTGCTGAGATATGACGAAATGTCCTTACATTTAATCCCCTTTAATTCCCTTAGGGAGGATTTCTAAAATGGATGAAATACATGCTTAATTATTTATTTAGTAGATTTATTTTCTGGACTTTCACGTCCTTACCTTAAATTGCTGCTGAGATATGACCAAATGTCCTAATACTTTCTACCACCCATTAAACACCTGTAGGAGGGGGGGATTTCTAAAATTGTTCAAACATGTGCTTCACTATTTTTATTAAATTTATTTTCTGTAATTTCACGATCTTACCTAAAACAGCTGCTGAGATATGGCCAAATGTTCTAAAATTTTAGACCCCCCCCCCACCCACCTTCAAACCTTTAGGTAGAATTTCTAAAATTGTTGAAATACGTGTTTAATTACTTTTTTAGTAGATTTGTTTTCTGGAATTCCACCCTCCTAGGAAAGACTGCTGCTAAAATATGCCAATGTTTCTATAATTTTCGACCCCCCCCTTTAACCCCGCGGGGGGGGGGAGAATTGCTAACAATGTTGAAGTATGTGTTTAATTATTTTTTAGAAGATTTATTTTCTGAAATTTCACGCTTCTACTTAAAACGTCTGCTGAGATAGCCAAAGATTCTAAAATTTTTGACCCGCCCCCTTTTAACCCCCCAAGGAGGGGATTTTTTAAATTGGTCAAATATGTGTTTAATTATTTTTTAGTAGATTTATTTTCTGGAATTTCCCGCACCTACCCAAAACGGTTGCTGAGATATGCCAAATGTTCTATAATTTCGACATGCTTCTTTAACCCCCTTAGTGTGTCCGATTTCTAAAATTGCTGAAATACATGTTTAATTATTTTTTTAGTAGATTTATTTTCTGGAATTTTCCACGCTTACCAAAAACGGCTGCTGAGATATGCCAAATGCTCTAAAACTGTCGCCCCCACTTTTAAACCCCTTAAGAGGGGGGGGGGAATCTGTAAAATCGCTGATATACATTTTTAATTATTTTTAATAGATTTATTTTCTGGAATTTCATGCTCCTATCTAAAACGGCTGCTGAAATATGCTAAATGTTCTACCCCCTTTCTAACCTCCTTATGGGGGGATTTTAAAAATCGCTCAAATATGTGTTTAATTGTTTTGTTTTTTTTTAGTAGATTTATTTCTTGGAATTTCGCGCTCCTGCCTAGAACGTCCGCTGAGATATGGACAAATGCTCTATAATTTCCGCCCCCCCTTTAACCACCTTAGAGGGGGAATTTTCAAAAATCCTTTCGTAGTTCATGCTTATGTCATAAGAAGTATTCCCCCCCCCCCATTTCATGCTTCTAGGTTCGGAAGTGTGAACTGTCCGTTGATTTTGAGTCAGTCATAACAAACTCTTATTTAACTTAAACATTGTACTTTATAAAAATTTCGTTTAAAGAACAATTACACTAGTTTTTTTAATTCCGTTTTCTACAGTTTTATTTTGCTTTATAACAGCAACTGGTCTCTTGATATTTACATGCATCAAAAATGATAATAAATTTTAAATATTATATTTATAAATTAACAAATTTTCTCCAGAACTGTTTTTAAAAACGACTATTCTATTTCTTTGCAGAGCCATGTGAGAAAATGTACTGTGCTTTTGGTGCCGAGTGTTTGGTTGACGAGAGAACCCAACAGGCCTATTGTAAATGCAGAGAAACATGTTCTGATGTCTTCGCTCCTGTTTGTGGCAGTGATGGTGTCACTTACTCAAGTGACTGCCAGCTGAAAATGGCAGCATGTGCACAGCAGACCCGTATATACATAGCTCATCACGGGCAATGTGGTAAGCTTTATTATATCAATTGTATTTCAGATAACTTATTAAAAATATCAATCATAACTACTGTAAAAAAAATAAATATTTCAGATCTCTAAAAACCAACGGAAAATGTTTTGTGGCATTTTTATGAACTTTTGAGTGAAAGTTTACTGATCATTTTACCTAAGTTGTTTCCATTTTTTATAAAAATTTAGTTGAATGGAAATATCTGTTCATCCTTGACTTTTGGTATGTAATTATTGATGTTATTCCCTAAGTACAGAATTATGGAATCATGCCTCTTCTGATCACTTACAAAAGACGCGTTTTGAAATGCTAGAATTTTAAATTTTATTCTCAGAAATGAGGAATAGACACATAATCTATGAACGAAGCAGAGACCGAAATTGTGCTGAATTTAAGAATAAATCACACTACGAGCAAACTTAAATTAAGATTATATTTCACGCCATTTTAAACTTTTACCAAAAATAATTCCTAACGAGCTATTCTGTTTCTTTGTAGATTGTAAAATAAAATTGTTTTGTAAAAGGATAAGTATTATGCTGTATAATTCGGCGAGCCATAAGCCACAGTTCATTCGGTCAAATGCCTTAAGTTCTCTAGTTCTCTTTAGCCCCCAGATCATCAGATTTATTTTTTCTCCTTTTTCTATAAATTATATTAGTAAAAAATATTTAGAATGTAATATTAGCATATTTGTCATCATATCGAACTGCAACAAGTAAATCTCATTTAGAAACTCTATGAAGTCACGCTTAGAAATAAGTATCGCAGTTTGCTACCAAATAACAACTGAAATATATACATTATAAAGTAATTTTTCACAATAAATAAAAATATATTTTGAGAAAGCGTTCTTGAACTTTTAAATTGTACTGATAAAATTCTGAAGCTTTCGTTGCTTGAGGAATTATATATTTTTTTCTTCGAGATTAGAGGTTTTCGCATTGCATAT
Organism: Maratus speciosus; assembly: GCA_963932465.1. Lineage (NCBI taxonomy): Eukaryota > Metazoa > Arthropoda > Arachnida > Araneae > Salticidae > Maratus > Maratus speciosus. The sequence continues at coordinate 296,525,425 of OZ010791.1, forward strand.
TGCTGCCATGAAGAATTGAAAATTTCTTTTAGAAATAAATTTATTATTACAACGTATAAAATATATACATATTAAGCAGAAATATATAATTAAAGTTTATAGAAACATGTTTTTAATTTTGGAACTGTTTAAGACTTTATAACTCTCATCATAGTATTATGTTTACTTGTAAGCAGATACCATATTTAGCATACGATGGAAATAATATGAATTATTTAAAAATATATAAAACTTAAGAATTCTTTATCTTTTAAAAATATATTTTCCTACTATATTCCTCTTTGTAGCAACATATTTATGTATCCTTCTATTTTGGATCAATGCTTTTTTTACTTATATTTTGAATCTGATTATTTTATGCATTTTTTACGCGATTTTTTTCTGGTAGCTCAGTCGAGAGTATTCGGAAAGTAACTTTGTAAACGTGGCTATTTTGAATGGATTCCAACTTTAATATTAATCAAATCGTCACGCAATATGTACTAAGAAAGGTAAGGAGAATGGCGCGAACACAATTAAATAATAATATTTTATGGGCAGCGTGCAAAATAAAGATAAAAATACAGAGGTCCTTCCGAACAGAAATGTTTAAGACATGACCATGTTCCGATGATGAAATACATATGCGGAAGTCAGTATGACAAAACAACAGCAAGAGAAACAGATAGGACAAGATAGGACGGCCATTTTTGGTTGTCACGTGATCAAAATAGGGTGGTTTCCACCAATTTTAGAGCTGCCATTAATGTACACTGAAAAGGGACCACTGACGGTGGAGTGCAGTAATCTCGTTTTCGTTGCTTGTCGCGAAAGCACATGAGTGACACATAAATTCTCATTGTGGATTGTATGATCTAACAGGCATTCATCACTCTCAAAAGTATGAGATTTTCAGTTGAAATATTCATCTTGTTTTTGTTAATAATATGTATAGCAGTTCAACAAGTTTTAATAATTTCAGTACAACAGTGATATTTCCAAGCACATTCTATTTTTACCTACTCACGTTTTTTACTATTGTTCCTCGTTCGATAATTTCTTCTGCTTTAATAATAAGGCTTGAAACCACCCTATGAAAAATGTTCTAGTCATGTGCACTTTTTAAGTGTCCGTTTGTTCATTTTACTTATTCATTTCTTCATATGTTTTATTTATTTAGTAAAAAAAAATATATATATATCCATATAAAGCAATATATTCGTTAAATACTTTTTCTATAATTCATTTCTAAGGAAATAAACAACCATTTCGAGTTAAACATTTATTTATTTAACATACTAAAAACCTTATTAACATTCACATTATCTTCAAATGAGTCTATCAGTTAAGAAAAAGGACTTTGAATATTTTTACATAATGGTGTATGTTCATTTTTCAGTTACTTTTTATTTTCGAATTTTATCCTTCTGATCTATTACTTAAAAAACTTTGATCTTTTTACTTCATTAATTTTAATGGATTTCTCTTTTAAATTAAAAATCACAAAGTAGATATTCTTACAAACTCTTCTTTTATTTTCACAATTACAAACTCTAAAGCAGACAAAAGCGTGCTAACACATTAATTTTTAAGATTATGGTAATAAGCAAGAAAATAATGAAAAAATAGATGTTCATGCATCTCTTTCCTAAGCAGAAAAAAAAAAGATTATTTTAAAATTCTTGTATTTATTTTTAATAATTTTATCAAATAGTTTTCATCATAAACAGCACTTATGGTTTATTAAAAGCTTTCACAAAATTAGTTTTAGTGTTGTTTACTTTAAAACATATAAGAAGTTTATTTATTAAAATTCTTTTTAAAATCATATCTTCATGCATTCAAGTTTCTGTAGAGTAAAACAGTGTCTATACATGCAAAGGAAGTAATTAATAAATAAAGCGATAGTAGGTAAATATGATGCTGTAGGCAAATCCAGTGACTTAATTAAAGCTTTTTTAAAATTTGGTAAAATCAGAAATTGGAAATATATTTTTATACTCTACAGTCTCTATCACAAAATGAAATAAAAGTTGTCTTTACCTATAACGTTTAAATATCAGTTTAGAGAAAAATAAGTTACCTACTTCAGAGATTTTGGGCGTAGAAATTCAAACTAAAAGCAACGGGAGCTGATTCGCTTATCATTTTTTATATAAAAACTATCTTGCTCTGTAATATTCAAATAATTATTCTGAAGGCTTTTATATTTTATTTCTTATTATTCCTGCACATAAATGTTTAATATTCTTTCAATAAATAGGGTAATTCCGGGATAGATGTCGCACCCCTTGTATTTCTTGTAATTATTGATAGTTGGTCGTCAAACGCACAGTATAGGTGAGCAATGAGATTATTTTAAGCAGTGTATAGCGTGAATCCCATTTCGACGTTTACTTGTAGAAGTACAATCCTTAATTTGACGTAAGTGCATGATTTCACTGTCCAAACTTTTAAACACGTTATGTTTAAATACTTTTCATACACTAATTACTAAATGCATGCATGATTTCGAAGTCAAAACTAAGTGTAGCGTTTGTATGGAGTACTGTGTGCATGTTTACGCCATTCCCCTTAGCGATGGCAGGTAACTGTGATGGCCGACGTCTGCATCATGCAAAATGGGATACATGCCGCACTGCTGTTCCGGTATACATGCCGCAGTTTCTTTTGTACGGGATGATTAAGTGTTATTAACTTTTCCTTTTCTATTCGCATAGACTAACCATGTTAGGCATGTTATCAAGTTTACTAAAACCAAAGGAGAAAAAGGGGAAAATAAAAAGTAAGATGGGCAAGAAAGATGCAAGTCAAGATGATAATAGTGAAAAATTGAATTACGCGTAACGCAGACGTTCTTTGCAAACTACTCCAAAAAAGAGGAAGTGTAATTGGCTTCTTTGTATCATGTGTTTAAATGTAGTTACATAAAGACTGTACTTTTTCGACACTTTTTCTGTAGATTGTAGTCGAAAAAACAGGTCTCTTAACCAATTCGGGACCATAGGTGCATATAAGCACTTTCATAAAGAGTTTACAAAATTTGTTTCTGGCACGAGTAAAAAAGAAAAGTAATATTTGCTTTGTTTAATTAGAGCATTTTCATGATTATTTAAGTAAAGGTAACTTTTTTTAAAAAAGTGGTACCAACCGAATAAATGTGTGTAAAAGCCACCGTTCCCGAAAGGGTTAACAAATAAATTATGTAAACACAATTTCACTTTTTTTCTTTTCCCTTTCTAATACATTGATGTTACGTTGTTGTTGAAATAATAATTAAAATTTAATTTAAAAAAATAAGTCGAAAATTTTAATAGTGAAAGTAGCCAACAATTATTAATTTGAATCTATTAATACGTTTCATTGTACTAATTTAATTTAATTTGTTATTACATAGTTAATTATAGCCCAGATATGAATATTCTTTTAAATATTTTTATTTATAATTTCGTTCTTTTCTTAATACAAGCGCGGCATAACTACAGCACATGTGCGGCGTCTCAGCCTGAATGTACGGGTGACGCCCGCAGTGTAATGTTTTAGAAAAAAATTGTTAAAAAATATTAATAATCTGTTTAGATTTTTTTTTGTCGCACTACACACGTTGTATATTTACCATTAAACAGCACAGCATGATTTTTTTTAATTTTATCTCCACCATGGGACTTTATATACAAATTTAAAAAAATGTGCGGCATAAATCACGGAATTACCCTATTCAATATGCCAGTTATATTGTCAACAATGCTCTCAATTCGCCCAATATATCATATGACTAATGTAGTAGTAAATCTGGAAAACTTTCTAAAAAAAATGGCGACGAATTATTTATTTTATAACTGCCATATATATACAGATATACAGGTATTTACAAATTAGTTGGGCAATAACATAAGTTAAGAACTTCCGAAATATTAAATGAAATTAACTAGTTGAAAGTCAGACTATAGTAATATTGTACTAGTATTGTGTACTAGTCGTTTATTCGTAGATGGCGTTAGGTGTCATAACTGATGATATCGCTTAGCAAGCGGAGGTGTTATTCGATGGCCACCACGATCACAAGACTTTTCATCGCTTGATTTGCGTGTATGGGGTTTTGTAAAGGATTAAGTGTACAAGCCGCCACTTCCTGCATCCATTCCTGAACTAAAATGAAGAATCTGCACTGAAATTAATTTGATCGACGGAAAAATGCTGATAAATCTGTGGCAAGAAATTATTTACTGATGGGACATTTGCAGAGTTACGAAAGGAAGTCACATCAAACATTTGTGATAATGGTAAACTTGAACTATTTTTCTATCTTACAAAAATATGTAGTTTAATTTTTTCCTGTTAATTCCAATCAATAATCATTCTTTTGGCCCAACTAATTCGTCAACACCCTGTATTGGGTGCATAGGAAAATCCCGTTAACCTGAACTATTTCTAAAACGGATAAAGCTAGAATTGCGGAACAAAGGACTACCTAAAATAAAAGGACTATGAAAACTTCTATAGCATGAGAACGACTGTAGTCTTGTCCTAATAGCGAAAAACACATCACATAATGTACAAGAGATAGCAAAATAATGTAAGCAAATGTGTACAGCGCACTCGATTTAGTATGAAATGACATTTTACACGTAACTGTATTAAAAACTTGCTTTATAAAAAACCATGAAAAATGTTCATTTTTAACAAATTTAATAACAAATCACCGATTTAAATTTGTAACTTATCGCTTGTTGAAGCGTGGCCAGAGCCCGATCAAGCTGAAGTTGGGCTCAGGGCCTGTTAAAAAGTTGGGGCCTCCCTACCTCCCCATTCCCGGCGACACTTTCAGAAAAGTAGGTTTAATTGATGAGTTTACAAAGTTGTTTGGGTAAAAGTTTCAAGTTTACAAAAAAAAAAAAAAAAAAAAAAAAAAAAAAATAACTTACAAGAATAATCAAGAAAATGAATTACCGTCCACTTTCTCAAATAAGCATTTGTATAATTTACAAACATCTGTGATCCACAGTTTATGATGCAGAATAAATGAGGATGTCTTTTTCAAAACTTGCCTTATCCAAGATCATAAAAATTGTGTTTTCCCTAACAGTCTAGTAATAATTTTAAACTATAATTCTGACATTGCAAAATCCTCGTTTATATGGAAACCAATAGACACAGTATGCAGTTTTTGGCATTTTCCCCAAATTTGATTGTCTGGATACGGCAAGTTTTGAAAATTATAGGTACTCTCAAATTAAAAAAGGACTTTTACAGAAAAATTAAATATGGAGGTTTTTTATTACAGTAAAACTTTGTTTTTACGTCAGGGACTAAAATATAAAATGCAAACAGTGGAAAAACTTAAATTGTGTTAAAATACACACAAATTTGTTGGCCCCTGAAATTGGTGGGCCCAGGGCCAAAGCCCCGGAGGCCCGTGCATTAATCAGGCCCTGAGTGTGGCCTTAAAAGACAGGTGTATTTTGTTTTGTTAAACGAATGCGTATGAGCAATAAACATGAGACAACCGATTTTAATAAGGAAATGGACACCACTGTGCTCAATGTGTCCACTATATGTATGGAGTGCGCCAGGTTTTAGAGAGCAAATCAACGACTGCTTTCAAACAGGAATATACACTAGAGATAGATTTTTTTTTATTTTAACGTTCTTACGTAACTAAATGATATAATTCATTGAAACCACTGCTAACCGCAATAACTGCCTCTACAGGCCGTCAAAACTGATTGTAGGTAATGAATGATAAGATGAATGTTGGGAACATTTGACACTGCACACACATTGGCTGTCTTGAAAGCCATTGTTATGTTGACGACTAATGGAGTCCCTCTCAACTACGCCACATACCTAATAGGCCATACGGTTAATATCTGGGTAGCCAAAAGGTTCGAGGAATTGAGATCCGCCGATCGTGGAGGCCAAGGAACGAGTCCACCGCGTCCAATGCATATCCTTTGTTATGTGACATCAAGGTAGTTACGCACCTCACTTGAAAAATGTGCTGGCGCACCATCATACATAAGGCACATGTCTGGCTGCACCAGGTAACACCCGTTTTCACTCTCCTCTGTAGTTTCAAGTTTAATATGTATTTTCGCGATTTTAACCTCCTAAATGTAGTTTTCGACCTCGTGTCCCAGTACAATTTTTGTTCATCTTGATATCCGCTAACACTGAATATTTGAACACCCTGTACATGGAAGTGCACTCGTTTTGTGACCGACTCTGGAAACTGGAGTGAGCTACTTAATTTGTTTTTGTTAATATAATAAATTGTACACGTGTTTGTTTTATTTATGCGTATACCTAGTACTGCGATACTTTTGCAAACGATTAGTTATATTTCCCAGCCGATGTTTGGTTACTGTAAATATTAACATTTTAGAGTTTTTTAATAATGTTTTTTTATGTAAGACATCTTTTCATACTAAGTCAAGGACACTCGACACTTTTGTAATTGAACATGCTTGGCTATATTTCGAAATTTTTTGAGATAAGATGGTTAATTTCCGAAATTTGACACTGGAAGGCGCTGCAGACATTTTCAAGTAACAGCTCATAAACGTTTCACTATAGACATTAGACACTTGTCACACAATTCTATCATTATCCACCAAATAATTATTTGAGGATAAACAGACCTTCCCTTGCACATTATATTAATTAGTGATATTTTGTTCTACTAAATTCTTATTTAAGATAATTATCCATAGTTTTAATTTCGTCTGATTAGAAGTAGTAGAACGCACTAATTCCCCTGTAATGTAACATTTTTCATAAACCTGTATGTATTCAATGACAATTCTACATTGTACACTCTTAATAAAAGATATCAACTCGCTAATTCCGCCGATAGTATGAAAATGATTCTCCTACCTGCCGATTGGTAATAACTAGTGTGCAGTTAAAAAAAAAAAAAAAAAAAAAAAAAAAAAAAAAAAAAAAAAAAAAAACTAGAAGGAATTCACTAGAGAGTATACCCAATAGCTATGTAGGTTAAACCACCGTATACCCTCCACTACATCTTTTGTAAAAACGTCTATTATAGAAACTAAAGGCTAATTGCGGTTTAAGGAAGTCTACATATTAAACATTAAATAAACTTTTCTACTTTTCAAATATTAACACTTTTATCATCATAAACAATTTCCTAATTATTGGATCATTTCAACTAAGAATAAGTATAGTTTATTTACTGTTTCTTAAATCTTCATAGATTTAGAAAAGGCTAAAAGTTGAGGATGTTAATAATTGATAAATGCACTGTGCCCCACCAGTATGCGAGGTTCTGCTCTGAAAGATGGAAGAAGGGACGTGCTGGGTACGAACCCAATCGCGCACGTTGGCTTGATCATTCGGAGTTTGCTGTGGTTTTCTCTAAACCTTGCGTAAATACAAGTTAGAATCCCTTAAAAAAAAAAAAAAAAAAACGCACGGGCGGCATTCCCCTCGGGCCCATATCCCTAGTGCAGATAATTGGCCGCCATAAACAACCATCATAAAAGTACTGCACATGACTAAACTGAAATGTTTATCTTTAAATACAAAAATACCCAATTAAAACAAATAAGAAGATTCAACGAATACAGCAAAACATAATCAAAGCATTGTTTTGTTTCAAAAGCCTTTTTATACAAATCACAGTATTCATGAATTCGCACTAAAACAAATATGATCTTCCGTAATTTTTCAATAAAAAGAACTTCATCTGTCAAAAACATGAGAGTGTGAATTTACAGCTAATTCAAATAAATAGTTTTAGAACTATAAATAATTTTCACTTTTTGACCGTTTAAGGATATTATCTCTAGTTTCCTTTGTCATACGCATACAAGAAAATCAGAACACTTATCTGAAAATGTGTTCTTTTTTATAAATTAAATGCTAAATATACATTTAAGATTTCTAAATAAATTTTCTGATATGTTCTTGAATGTTCTCGGTAATCCTCCTTCTAAGATCTTTATTTTACTTCCAAAATATATGGATAAACGAATTTTCTCACAGAACGCTAAGAAGACTTAAAAACTGGTATAATCTAAACCTTTTTATGCGTTGCTTTGATATATGGAATGCACATATCGTGTCAAAAGTTAGTGCTACGATTTGAAAATAGTAACTCCCTACTTGTGCAATATGTAATACTCGTATGCGACAAATCACAAACACTACTTCATGAACAGTATTTTATTGTAGATATTATTATCAATCGGTCGGTACTAGTAATTATTTGATACGGCACATTTTCTCGGAATTAACGTGGTTATATCCTACTTTTTCCCAAGACGGTTCAAGAAGAAATCTTCCTAAGAAATAAAACTAGTATGTTGTGGCCATCACAAAACTTTCTTCTATATAAATCACGTCAATTAAATCATTTAAATAGTACAAGAAATAACAACGATTTAGCACCAATTCATATCAAAGTATATCTGAATTTGAAGTTGGATGAAAATTCGTGCATTAGTTCTTGAGATAGAGCTTTAGCGGAAATTCTGAAAAATGTAGCATAGCAGCGCCACCTGTTGAGCGATTTACACTAAAAATAAACAGCACTAAATGATATCAAGGTATACCTGAATCTGAAGTTTGTTGAAAATCCGAGCTTTAGTTCTTGAGATAGAGCTAGTGCAGCAATTGCAAAAAATGCAGCATAGCAGCCCCACCTGGTGAGAGATTTCCACCAAAATGTATAAAACGTCAATTTACGTCAAGGACTAACTGAATCTGAAGTTAGATGAAAATCCGTTCTGGAGATTGAGCGCTATTGTGGAAATCGCGAAAAATGCTGCATAGCAGCACCACCTGTTGAGTGATTTACACCAAAAGGTAATCAGCACAAATTTATATCAGGGACTAAATGAATATCAATTTTTATTAAATTCCGTGTATTAGTTCTTGAGGTAAAGCGCCCACAAATTGTGTGTCACAAACATACAGACAGACAGACAGAGTCACAGACTCACAGACAGACATTTTGTAAAAACATGTTTTTCGGAATCTCTGACCCCTAAAACGTGTAAATCCGTGGAAAACCTGAAGTCGAAAATTTTCCCGTATCCAATACTTTCTTAGCGCTATTGCGGAAATCGCAAAAAAATACAGCCCAGCAGCGCCACCTGTTGAGCGATTTACACCAAAAATTAAACAGCACTAATTTAAACGTCAATTCATGTCAAGGACTAATTAAATCTGAAGTTTGATGAAAATCCGTGCAATAGTTCTTGAGATACAGCTCTTGCGGGAATCGTGAAAAATGCAGCACAGCAGCGCCACCTGTTGGGCGATTTACACCAAAATTAAACAGCACTAATTTATATCAGGGACTAACTGAATCTGATGTTTGATGAAAATTCGTGCATTTTTTCTTGAGTTAGAGCTATTGCAATAATCATGAATAAAGCAGCATAGCAGCGCCACCTGTTGGGTGATTTTCACAAAAAAGTAATCAGCACCAAACTATGTCCTGGACTAACTAAATCTGAAGTTTTATGAAAATCCGTGTAGTAGTTCTTGAGATATAGCTATTGCAGAAATCGTGAAAAATGCCGCATAGCAGCGCCACCTGTTGGGCGATTTTCACCAAAAACTAATCAGGTCCAATTTATATAAAGATCTAACTAAATATAAAGTTTTGTGAAATTCCGTGCGTTAGTTCTTGAGATAGAGAGCCCACAAAATTTTTGTCACATACAGACTCACAGAGTGATAGACAGACTCACAGACAGACATTTTCTAAAAACCATCAAATCGTGTTCTGGGCATTCTAAAACGTATAAATCCGTCGAAAACCGGAAGTCAAATTTTTTCACGAATCCAATACTTTCTTCTTGTAAAGATAGCAGAAAGTAAAAATGAAAGAGAAAGTGAAATACCTAGTGGCTTCAAATTCCATTTTTTCCCTTTTAGATATACTATCTGGAGTCATTGGAGTGTTGTGATGCAGAGCTACACAGCAAAACAAGACTGTGTGGTATAATTTTTTCAATTAACACTCAATTATTCAGCGCTCAAAATTAAGTGATATAAAGACAAAACGTGATATATATGTGCTATTGTAGTATAAAATGTTTTACTTAAAACATGTATGGTTTCATAAAGGTGTAATTCACATACCCCATTTAAACCCTAAAATTTTAGAAAAGAGTGTGCATTATACACGAATAAATATGGTAATATCTTTTACTCTGTCATTTTGAATGCAGTATAAAAGTTCTTTAGTTATTATTTTACCAGTTTTCGAAAACGAAGAACGACTCTAAAAGCTATGCGGTGAAAGTAATTTATTTTAAGGTAGTTTAGTTCTACTTACTATAACTCCGGTAGATTCAGCTTTTACACTAAAGAAAAGGTAGATTTAAAAAGTTGTAGATGGCATTGTGTGGTTTTCTATTCACTACACTAATGAGGAGATTATGAGTTCTGAAATGTGACATTTGGAATTATATTTTACTGTTTAAGAACTATATAAAACTATTAAAACTATATAAAACTATTTTAATTTTATATTAAAAGGATAAGTCAAAACATCCATATTTTAAAACTAAATCATATTTGCGAGTAACTCTGAGGGTATATTGAGGGTGGCATCACCTGACAGATAAATTTCGCTGTTACTGAAATGTTTTAAGCATTTAAACATCGCACATTTTTATATTTTTTAAACTGTCAAATAGGAGAAACAAAGTTCTTCCAAATGTCATTAGTCTAAAATTTATTTTTAAAGTAATTTTCAAGCACGAATTTTGTTTTTAAATCAATTTCTGTTAGTGTGCAAAGACTGCAAATGATTAACCTGTATGTACAGTCGTGGAAAAATAAAAGTAAACACCCTCTGCTAACTCCTCAAAAAATATCGTAGAAAAAAGTTACTGGTACTGAACGATTAGAAATAAAGTTTACTTTTAACTGATGTATATAAAATTTGCTTAGAGGGCTATCTACATATTAAAACGAACCATATCTTTGTTTTTTTCAATAGCAGTAAACAATTCTGACAGCATAAATGAACTCTACACCCTTCACTTAGCCTAAAAACAATTTTTTATGCAATTCGTACGAAAAGTTTCCGAGAAATTAATTATTTTAAGCGTATTTTAGAGGCTGTATCCAAATTGAAGTTCCGTAATAGATTGTTGACCGAGAGAGCCCTCTTCTTGATCTAGGCAACTTAAGCACCACTCAAGCAGACATTGAAGACTGCTAGATTATAGGATAGCATAAAAAATTTCAAAATATCTAGTCACTTCTATCATAGACGGTCCCTTAAACCATCATTTTGCCATTTTTAAGCATAATGTGAAAATACTTGGAAGAAATATGTGAAATTTTGGATTACCATAAAACAGGACTTAATAAATCTAAATCCACCAAAAAAATTGTAGGTTACAATTCATAATATTTTCAAATATTAATTTCATAATTCGTAATTCATATCATAAAATTATAAAAATTGCAAATTCAACGTATTTATGTTTGGGGATTTTAGTATTATTTCTACACAAAAACATTGCACATTAGGAGTATGATTTCAGGAGATAATAATAAAAATATGAAAATGTAATTTAATATTAGAAGTACTAAATTTTGAATGTTTATAATTCAAAAACATAATCATTCAAATGACTTGGAATTTGGTGTCTAGGCATAGTTTGAACCGAAGATTTGAAATATCTTGTTAAAATCGGGTATTGCCATTGAAAAAAAAAAAAAGTTTGGGTTCGTTTTAATGTAGATGGCCCCCTAAGCAAATTTTATATACATCATTTAAAAGTAGACTTTATTTTCAATAGTTTGGTACCAGTAACCTTCTTCTACGATAATTTGTTGAGGAGTTAGTAGGGGTGTTTACTTTTTTCCCACGACTGTACATTAAACGATATAAACAGTTCAGCGTTTGTTCGAACTACGCTGAAAATATCGTATAATCGAAACCTAAAGGTACCGAAGACTTTAGCGATTTTTTCTGTTATTAATTTTTGGCGTGCGGCTATTTACGAATGTATCGCTTTTAATAAGTACATAATCTTTATTTGTCTTTATTTACAACCATAAATGTTATTTTTCATACGAAAATGCTTTTTGTGGTTGACCGTGGGTAATCTTAGATATATATATATATATATATATATATATATATATATTAAATGTAAAAAATCTAATAAAGTAAAAAAAAAAAAATTGTTGTCATCTCTTTTCTGTTACTCCGGGAAGCCCGGGCTGAATTCCCTAGAATACAAAATACCAAGAAAAGAAAATTAAAAGCCAATTAAGAGATTTTTTTTTAAACACAATCTAATTTTTTTTTCAATTATCATAAATTGGATTAATCATTTGTAAGGAGATTTTACGGGTATTATAGATTTAGGACAAATCTAGAGGTTCCACAACAACAAAAAATAAAATTTCAAATATTATTATTTTTATTGTAAATAGCTATGGAATTACAATTACCTATGCTCAAAATATAACTTTTACGTACTAGATAATAGCTAGAAAATAGAAGAAATAATTGTGAAAACGTTTCTTAGACATATAAATCTACATTAAAATAAGTAGAAATAAATCTATAATTTAAAAAACAATTGTAATATTATGCATATTACATCTCCAAAACTTTTGAGAAATTTATTATCGCAGCAATAAAATAAAAAATCTCTTCAATAGAGTGTGTCATTATAAAACAAATTCTTCAACCTCTTTGCTCATATTTCAATTTAAAAACTTTTTCCCTGGGAAAACAGTTTAAGGAAATCTATAAATAACAATAGGAGAATTATTTTATACTCTGTTGAATCTTTTTCTTATGCTACATTTCTTTCGTTATCATAAACAAACACTCTCCCTCTACGATACATATTTAAAAGGCCTATCCACATAAGCAAAATACTATGACGTTTAACATCTAGAATCGATTCAAAGTTTTTCCGATATCGATTATTTTTCGCTAGTTAAATTTCTTTTAAAGTTGCTCGAAGAATATTTATCTTCGCCTTGAGATGTTAACAGAAAATGAATTTCAAGAGAAATTCCTGTGAAATGGGAGCCTTAGAACTATTGATTGAAGACAGAAGGCATTGTTGCATAGTTTTGTAATGGGATTTGTAAGAAATATAAACTCGAATAATGATTACCTAATTTTAAAAGTTCGAATGAAGGTGAAGAACTTATTTATTTTCAAAATAGAAATGTCATCGTATTGAAAAAATAAAAAAAAATCTTAAAAAGATCGACGCAATGTCGAAATAATAAGCAAATTTAAATTCCTGTTCGAAAAAGTGCTTGTTCATGAAAAATCAATTATGCTAAGGATTTCCAAATTCAAAGTTAAACATTTGTGACACAACTATGATTTATATTCATCTGTAAGTGTATAACATTTATAGTTTTTTTATATAATGTACCATAAATGTAAACATTCATTTTCATATTTTCATCAAAGTAATGCATCTTTAAGAAAATTTGGTCTAAACGGATTTTTTTTCAGTTGCGTTTGTAATTTTATAAACACGTGGCACCAATAGTCTTCGTCTAGTCCGATCGTCTGTCTGTCCGTCAGTCCACATATAACAGCGTAAAAACTACCAAACCGAATTGTTTGAAATTTAATATTTATAATTGTTCCAGAATTTTGTCGAGTCATTCCAAATTTTATGAAAGTCGAATCAAAAATTTAAAAAAATATTATGAAAAGTTTTCTTCATTCCGTTAAATCCTATCATGAATAATTAATTCATTGATATCCCATGATAGGTTATGATTGTAGGTTGTCATGGTGATTAATAAAAAATAAAAAGGAGTGACTATTATAGTGACTATACTAGGGACTGACTATACTAGAGTGACTATACTAGGAGTGACTCTAAATAAAAAGGAGTGACTATTTACTCCAGAAGAGTGAATAGTCACTCTATCGCTGAATCAAAATATGCCCAATCTCTTTAGAGTGGCTATTCACTCTGAGCAGAAGAGAAATTTTTGTCTCTCTGAAAGAGAGAATAGTCACTCCTGGGAATTGAGCATTCACTCTAAACGGGCGTGAATAATCACTTCCGGAGACGTGACTATTCCCTCTTGCTAAAGGAGTGCGTTCAATCACTCGTGGTTGGAGTGAATAAGCACTCTTTCATAGGCGTGAATGTTCATATTTTATGGAGTCAATTCTTTTGTTATTTTTCTTTTATGGGCATTTTAAAAGAATCCCATCTTTTACAGCATACAATGAGAATAGATAAAAGCGTGGTAAATATTGGAACAAAATACTTTATTAGCAATATTTATTTAATTCATAATTTGTAACACTAATTGAACTTTTTAGGAAAAATTCAGTTAAAGTTACGTATGAATTAAATTACTGGCAGAAAAAATAAAAATAAAAATATTTTATTACAATGTTATCCCTCATGTCTGCCTTCATTGAATGCCCTATAAATATATGATAATTAAAAAATGCCCATAAGGCAAGTAATTAACCGAAATCTTAATTAGTTAATGCTATTTTTTTCTTTTCAGATAAGCATTTAATATTTTAATAATTCCCATGATGTACGTTAACTATGTTCTTTTTTTTTTTTCATTTGTAACTCAAATTTGAAGTATTTAGTTCTCAGAATTCATTGTTAATGATTTTAAATCTAATTAAACGATGTTGTTTACTACATTTTAGTTACTTTTAAAATTTTATTAATAACTGTATAATAAGTGGGTGTTATACGATTAACAACGTGTGATTTCATTATAACTTTTGTTTTAAATATAAAATCTCATCTTTTTATCGCTATATTTGTTAGTAAACCTACATAATTTGGGATGCATATTTTGAAGAAAACATTTGAAAAATTGCAAGTAGTTTCATGATAAAAAATGCCGTTTCATGCCATTTATATCATCTTCATATCATTCTAACTAATAAATGAAGAAATTATTAATACAAATGGATAAACTCGGGCTTCCCAGATTACCGTATATAACTGAAATACATTACATATATTATTTCTGATGTTAATATGCTGTTTTTTCTTCACTTACTAAAATAACAGCGATGAATGCGATATTTTTTTAAAGGTGCTGCAAGCAGCTTATGGCATAGTATGCTTATAGACTGGGAGCCGGTAGCACAGACAATCACCTCCTCCAGTTTGCAAATGAAATTCTAGGATTAATTAAATCTTGATTCGCATATTAAAATGCAATCGGTCTGCCAAGTCATATTTTGGTGGAAAACACCTGAAAATGCGATTTTAGCGGCTGACTCGTAGGTTTACCATTGTGTTTTCCTGCTCCCAGTCCTCCATGTTTTCATACCTTTTGCTGCACTTGTCTGTTCTCCCGAAACTGTCATCGCTTTCATCGTTGCCCACTCCCAGTCTATTATATATCGTTAAAACACGTTGTTTGATAAAAAAAAGAAATTTGCATTTAGTCAAACACTGATGAGAAAAACATATCAAGAAGTAATCTCAAAGCCTCGCACGGGTGTACTTTTTTCCCTCCTGCAGGTGTACTTTTTTTATAACTCTAGTAGATTTTTTACATTTAATATATATTTTAGAATGCCCACTAACAACACTAAAAATCATATCTATATGAAAAATAGCAATAATTTTTTCAAATAAAGTTTGGAAACATATTAACAGCGATATTTTGACATTGACCTTAAGTCAAGAGTTAACGGCCGAAAAAATCTCCAAAGGTTGCTACTTACAATCAGCCTTTTTGATTCTATTAATTTCAGTAAATAAAGAGTTAAATTCGATTACGTGTCATAAATTTCTCTTTTATTTATTTTTTTGTTGTTTTATTTATTGATTATTGAAGCTTTAATTTCACAATGGAATATAAGCTAGAATTAAATAATGAGCAATTTTATATTAATTTCAAGTGCAAACGGATTCACCATTCGTAATCGTCTGCAGGTGATAGAGATAGAACTGAAAAAAATCATGCTTGAAAATTAATTGAAAAACATGGAAAACTTAATAAATTGCGATACGGTTCTCAAATAAACTGCGATACAATTTTCAAATAAATTGTATTTAAAAGGGCATTTTTTTCCCTATTCGACGGTGTAAAAAGTGAAAATGTGCGGTATTTAGAAGTTTAAAAAATTACAATAAAACTAAAATTTAATTCTCTGCTGTTGCGCTGTTGACATCGTCTAATTGACAACAGCATTACGCCGGACACGTTCGTCCTTTATAATATAGATATCTAACATTTTATCTACTGTGATTTGCTGTAGAAAATACGACGAAACTCCTCGAAAAAATTGTTGGATGTAGTATAGGATGATTCACTCCATTAAAAAATGCACTTTGCTTTTATTTTTCCAAATTATTTAAAGCGATGAATGAATCTCGTGGTTATAATCTGCATATTTATAAACACGATACACTCAATAATTAATTCTAGAAAACATACCATATTGTTTTCTGAATTATGCACATTTGAGTAATGCTGATGGTGGAGCTAAATCTTTGAATTAAAACCAATCAACCAGCTTTTGGTCGATTAAGTGTTAAATGTAATTTTATTGTTCACAATTTCTTTTTTCTTATAAATACTAAGGGGCTATGCCCCCTGCTCACTAACGCTCGCCAACCCCCGTCAATTGCGACACAAT
Source organism: Maratus speciosus (assembly GCA_963932465.1). Taxonomy (NCBI): domain Eukaryota; kingdom Metazoa; phylum Arthropoda; class Arachnida; order Araneae; family Salticidae; genus Maratus; species Maratus speciosus. Next base: position 296,542,025 of record OZ010791.1, read on the forward strand.
TCACGTTGGAACCGCTACATATTCCCAGCTCGCTTCGCTTACTCGACACTTTTTACAGCATCTCTAGCCATAATGTGTACTATCATAAATCCTTTTAACTTATGAAAATTTTAAAAAAAAAATAAGGTAAAAAAAAACAGTAATTGAAAATTTCGTTGAAATCACAAAAAAAAAAAAAAAAAAAAAAAAAAAAAAAAAAAAAAAAAAAAATGCATTTAGTTTGTGTTACCAATAGGCATAAATCATTTTAGCATTATGAAATATACCAATTTTTGAAATGTAAAATAATTAACTAAAAAAAATACCTTGGAACACATTTAATTTAAAACTTACTGCGCATAATATTGTACAGAACGACTTAAATTTATTTCGAAAAACACTACCTGATGCCAAGATAGTTCAATATAAATCAATAAATAGCATCGAAATTTTGTTCAACGTGTAAAATACAATATCCCTCAGACATCTGGCAAGTTAACAAAACGTAAACAACACTTTTTCTGATCTATCTAAAAGAAACTTTTGATCAAAAAGCTGATTTTCTGAATTCATCACTTGACCGTAAAACGAAACAATGGTCATTGTTTCGTTTTGGCTATAGCCAGATGTAACATCTGGCAATAGAACGTATTATGCTTAAAAAGAGCTCCTGCTCTGAATTTTCATTTGCTAAAGTATATGTAAAAGCCACTGAATATGACGTCATATTAACAAAATCGTACTAAAATATTTCAGTTTTACATAGACTCTAAAGCTCATGACATCATTGGAAGTTCCTAACAAACCGTTCCTGTGCATTTCCAGGTTTTTTTCAGCGCTTTTATCGGGGAGATAACTCCTTCACACTATGGAAAACTTTTCCAGAAGGCAGTTGTTGAAACAATTCTACCGTGTGCCATAATACTTTTGAAGTCCATATGAGAATGAATCCTTTCTTTCAAATATAACATCATTTTCACCATCAGAACCATTCATCCCTACCGAGATTAAAGCGTCATTTAAGCAATTGTTTTCAAATTCCTGAGTTTCATTAAATTTTCATTTCATTTAATTGGAAATTATGTAGTTTTCAGAAATATTTTATTTTGTGTATACCAAGGATCTTTAAATAAATAGCAAGAGTCTAAGGTATGTATGTGTAGGAATAAGGATCAGGAATATGACGCCATCACTCACACAGTTATAGTAAAATATTTTAATTCATGGATGAAAATGTATCTTTTGTTTTCCGAATGACGTCATTATCTTCATCGGAAACATTTCGTTTTCCATATTGATTATCATGAAAGATTATTCACTGTCATTATATTTACACAGATTACTTTATATTATTTCTCAATAAATAATGTGCTCTGCTCTTACGCGATTAGTGCATAATTAAACGGAATCGTTTTAATATGGTTACACTTTATGAAAAACATTGAAATTTTTCTTTTAAATATGACGCGAGTTTAATTGGTGAAATCACCTTTCTGATAGGTGGAATGTAATAAGGCAAATTAATTGTGTTATTGAAGTTGTTGCCAAATGGCAAGCTACAAATTCAACCCTATTTTAGCGTCATGCAAGAGAAATATATATATAGATTGTATTTAAGAAATAGAATATATTTTTTTATGAATCATGTACTTTAATATCTGATATACTCGTATTCAGAAAATAATCACATTGAAAAACTTGACTAATTATATTAAAGACGGAAATTCTCACTCCACTTATAAAAAATATCATCCCGACAAATCGACCCAAAGCGGAAGATATATTACCAACCAATCGACTTACAACCCAAGAAAAGTTCTCGGTAATCATTTTATATATGTCCAAAGAAGATTGAAATTTTCATCCCGACACCACCTTTTATTGTGTTCGGAATAGTTTTCTGTTTCTTTTCTTTATTTCCTTTTCATTTCTGAGAACGAGTTGAAGAGTATCGGTCCTCAAAAAGAAGTGTGATCAATTCCAAGAGGTTCATCAGCATTTCTTGGAATGAAATTGTGTCCCCAATGCATTTTCTTCTTTCATTGCATGGGTCTATATGTTCTATAGAAATGTTCTATAGAAATCTAGTATAATAAAGCATTAAAGAGAGTTAGAAATGGCAAATGAATTTTGATTGAAATATATTACAATGATTTAGCTCAAATTTCACATTTTTGCCCCTGATTTATTACTATCCTAAACCTAATTTACAGATCAAATAAGAACAATAAAAGTTATTTCCTACATTGTTTAAGCCCGAGAAGTGACAGATATTTTAGTTCTTCATTTAATGTTAAATTTTTTTAACAAATAAGTTAGACCAATTGAACATTAATAAATAAAAATAAAATTCATACAATATGATACTGTAAATACCCTGAAAACTTAGATTCCGTTCAAATGAAATCGAAATAAATCTTAGACTATTAGTATATTATAACTAACTTAGTTAACAATTATAACTAACTTAGATATTAAACAAAAAATTTCTCCTCTTGATGTAGATGTATTTTTCAAAACTCGAGACCGAAATTGATACAAAAAAAAAAAAAAAAAATCAGACAAAATACGGAAATAGTATCAGTGTTTCAGTATGTTTCAAAATTTAATTTTAGAGGTATTTATTCAATTTGTACAGTTTCTATTTATAAATTTTGACTATACTGTTTTAGGGGTTAAAAACAACGTTAACACAGAATAGCATGCAATAAATGTAATTTCAGACGATCCTGTATTTTGTAAATTAAGGTTATACAAATGTGTAGTCTAAAAACAAATCTGATGGAAAGAGAACAAACACACGAAACACACGTGCTTGTTCTTCATGATTTTTTTTTTTTTTTTTAATTTTTTTTTACGTTTTTGTATATTAAACAGATATATTTGCACTCATGTGCAATTTAAACATTAAACTGTGCATTTCTAAGTTATCTGATAGCATTTTGCACTCTTAAGCTGCTCAATATGCCATTAAAATACACAGAAAAATAAGTAATTTGAAATTGACACACCAGAGTGTGTATTTGTCAATTTACAGGCTTTTTTACACATATAGAAAAATCGTTTTTGTATCATCAGTATACCTGTTTTAATGTGTAAATTTACGCATTTTTTCAGAGTATAGACATTTTTAGGAATATAACAAATTAAATGTTACGTGCTGGGAATGTCAGATGTAATTACCTTATATATTGTTCTTGCGTATAATGCACAGCTAAACTTTGACACTACATTTTTACTTTCTTCTATCTTTACAAGAAGAAAGTGTTGGATTCGTGAAAATTTTCGACTTCCGGTTTTCCACCGATGTACACGTTTTAGGGATCAGAGATCCCAAAAAACACGTTTTTACAAAATGTCTGTCTATGAGTCTGTGACTCTGCCTCAAGAACTGATGCACAAAATTTAATAAAAACGTATATTTGGGTAGTCCCTTACATAAATTGGTGTTACTTAGTTTTTCGTGTAAATCCCGCAACAGGTGACGCTGCTATGGTGCATTTCTTACGATTTTTGCAATATCTCTTTATCAAGAACTAATGCACGGATTTTCATCAAACTTCAGATTCAATTCGTCCTTGATATGAGTCGCTGCTGATTACGTTTTTGGCGTAAATCGCCTAAGAAGTGGCACTACTATGCTACATTTTTTACGTTCTCCGCAGTAGCTTTATCCCAAGAACTAATGCACGAATTTCCATCAAACTTCAGATTCACGTATACCTTGATAAATATTGGTGCTGTTATGTTTTGGTGTAAATCGCCCAAAGCGCTGCTATGCTGGATTTTTCAAGATTTTTGCAATAGCTCTGTCTCAAAACTAATGCATGAATTTTCATCAAACTTCAGATTCAGTTAAATGTGCTGCATTTTGCAGGATTTATACGATTTTAGCGATAGTCATATCTCAAGAACTGTTGCGTGGATTTCATATATTTAGAATTCTTTTGATGGGTTGCAGTAATTGCAGTATTTTTTGTCTCTGTGATAGCGAATTTTAAAGTATTATTATGTATGAGATAGAAGAAAGTTTTGGAATTGGACCATCCAATTATTTTCCATTTTCATTATATTCGACGCATTACGCACTCACTTTTCTTTGCAAAGAACTTTTCTGTGACATGTAGCAAAAATAAAATAAATAAAATTTAATGTATGAATGTAAAGAAAGAAAATCCCCGCCGGTTCGGCCTACAGGCAGAGGTAGATTTCGAAGTTAAGTATTGATTTCACCAACAAAAACTAAATGAAGATTAGAGATAAATCCAGTTTAACAATTTTATCGGTCCGCTTTTGACGAGTTTTTTATTTCATTTTTCTGTAAGAGTTAGTTTTATAAGAATCATGTTAAGGCAGCATTAAAAAAATACCTTTTCCACGCTCAACAACTCGAAATTTTCTGTTGCATTTTCAGATTCATTTTTAAAAGCAGAAACATGAAACTTGTCGAAGTGATTTATAAGTGGCCTGTGTTTTCATTTTTGTTTAATTAATTAGAACTTGACTTACAAACAATTATTATCTCTGTACGACTATTTTTTTTTCACTTTCAGCACTATCTCTTTGGGAAATTCGGTTCAAAATGCCCAATGACAGCATATTTTGTACTATATTCTGCCTTTATCAAAAAATCGACTTATACGGCACATTATATTAGTTTCTGAAGAAGAGAATCTACTATTTGGATGCATTTGAGAGCAAAAATGAATTTAAAAATGAGTCAGAAAATAAGCAGTTTGGATTTGAGTACAAACTTAACGCAAGATTTTTTTCTTCAACCCCTATTTTTGTTTAATTTGTTTTTTGCTGTAAGAGTTGGTTCTATCAAAAACTTGTCAATATAGAAGTTGTATATAATATTAATAATATGTATAATAAATTTAAGCGGGTTAGATATCTTGTGAGTTGAAGAAGTTATGAATTTTTTTATTCTTCACCCTCCTCCCCTTTTTTTCCCGTAAGAGTTTGGTCCTATCAAAAACTTGTCAATATAAAAATTATAGATTGTGTTAAGAAAATTTATAATAAATTTAACTGAACTTGATATCTTGAGAATTGACGAAGTTATTTTTTTTTCTCCGTAAAGCCCTATTTTTGTCGTCCCTTCAGCCAATTTTAAATTGTATCAAAAATCTTTAATACATAAACTTTTGTCCCTTTTCCTACAAGTAATAACTTTAATCTGATTTGATATGTATTATTAGGAAACGAAAAAAACCCATAACTTCTTAATTAAGAAGTTTTGGTTTTTTTTTACTTTTTTCAAAAAACCCCTCCCTATTTTCACCCCCGTGGTCCAATTTTGCCCATTAACGAGCTGGACCCAGATTTTCTATCCCTGATTTCAGGTGTAAGTTTGGAAGAGATTTGTGCGGAATTATAGAAGTTATCGTGTCCATAAGAAAGTGATACATACATATATATATAGGTAAATAGATAAAGTTTTTAAGTGGGGGTGGTGGGTGCGTGGGTCAAGGGATCATGATCGGCGTAGATCTGCAAAAAGTTTTCAGAAATTCCAACATAGGGGAGAATTTCTCACGAAATCTACCTAAAAGAGCATTTGTGAACTGACAACGCACGATACTCCCACACCTATGTATAAGCTGGAATATTTTTAATCTGACATAGTTAGATTACTTCAATGTTCAAATCATTCTGTAGGTAAACTTTTCAAAGGAAATTTAAGACGACAGTTGAATATGTGTTTGTTGTAAAGTAAAAAGGCATTTAAAAAGAAGGGAGAAAACCTCCATAAAATGCTAAAAAAAATGTTTGGAGTAGATTAGGATAAAATAAAACCAATGGAAATTTAAAACTCATTAAAAAAAATGCGTTAAATGCAATAATTTAGTTAAAATTGAAGATTATTATTCATAGATGGATAATAGCTACTATGACAGTGATGATGAAGTGAAAATTGATTTTGTGTCTGAAAATGATATTAAAGATTAATGGAACGAAATTTACATTTTTGATTTCAATAATTACTGAATTCGGAGCTTAATTATTGCATCACCACATTGAACCACATCACCACATTTAGATATTTCAATTCTTTTTCTCATTTCTTAATTTTTCAATTTTATATGTCAGGAGTACGACGCGCACGTGTAAATTTGCACGCTGATGTAAATTTTAAACATTTTTTGAAAGCTGTTTACAGTTAAACAGTTTTATTATAATTACCAATATTTATTCATCTAAGATCATTATAGTCATTGAAAAAGTGAATGAAATCCTTTACTCAGTTTGAAGTATAAACGAAAGATTTCGAATTGGACGGTTATTATTGTACAGATTATGATACAATCAGTTATTAAATATTATATTTTTTTATGGATGCAACTACACAAGAAACGAAATAATGATTTTGATATTATTCTGCAAAAGCGACGAGTTGGCGATCATTTTTCTTAAATATGTGTCTGCGCTAATTCATTTTTTTTAAAACAAAAGATAGAGGCAGATAATTTTATAATTTTATATGAATTTAATACTTTCCTCCTTCCCGCTTTCTCTAGAAAGTAATCCCTTCAAAATTGCCATAAATTTCCCTCCATTAATTTGTGTGAGTGGACTAGACTAAAGTTTATTAAGACCTGCTACTATCTGGCCTTATCTTTGCTGACAAAATATTTATTAGTACTATTAAAGGAAAACATTTTGATTTCAATAATTACTGAATTCGGAGCTTAATTAATACATCACCACATTGAACCACGGAATAGAACATTTGGCATTGTCACTAAAAGCGAATGGGCACAAAAATGTATTTTTAAAAGTCTGAAAGAAATAAAGAAATATTTTACAAAATATTTTTATAGTTTTTTACGTGTGGCAAAACGAAAGAATTCTTTATTATTTGATAGCCTTTATTCGCAGACGATAATTAAGAAGAATTGAAACAACTCTCCTCCCTTGTTTTTTCGACGCTAGAGACGAACTGTACATTGAAATTTGATAATGTTACCGGCTGAAAAGGCTAATATTCAATGCTCTGTATTTTGTAAATAATATGCTTTAATATTTTATTTAAAGCAGTGGTTCCCAATGCATCACCGGAGAAATTTGACATTTTAGGGGAACAATTTCAAATTTGTAACTCACGAATTCGCTGTCACGTTTTTTTAAAGAAAAGTAATCTTTTATACTAAAAATAAAGTAATACATGCAAAATAAAAAAAATAGTATTAAAAATTATACAAGGTTTTTTTTTTTTGTTGTTGTTGTTGAACGAAAAAAATCCGAATCGAAAGCTTTAAACATGTTCAACACCAGAATAATTATATGAAACATGATTGAAAAATACATGCAAAATAAAAAAAGTAATACATGCAAAAAAAAAAAATAAAAATAAAAAATAAATAAATAAATAAAAAATTGTATTAAAAAATATATAAGGTTTTGTTGTTGTTGTTGTTGTTGAAAGAAAAAAAAAATCCGAATCGAAAGCTTAAAACATGTTCAACACCAGAATAATTATATGAAACATGATTGAAAAATATTATCGTCTCCTTTTTCATTTATACTTAATTTTTACAATTTTACTGGTTTTTTTTCCAATTTTTCTCAACTTTTTGGATTTTTATTAACCCTTTCCGGCTCGATATAATTCTGTATCTAAAATGAGGAAATGATGGCAACGAGGCACGAGGAATTACAAACGCATTTACTAGAAAATAAGAATTTGATTCGAAGAACAATAGAACAATGTAGTCTGCTTTATGAACTACTTAGATGCGTGGCAACTTTACATCCAGTGGAGAGGTGATCGTGTTGCAAGGGCGTTAGGGAGTCTTAAAAAATTAATGTTTAGACGTGGCTGGTAGCCACAAAATTAAAATTAATTAAAAAGTAAAGTAAAGAGTAACAAAATAATAAAAAGTACATAAGTATTTAAGTATAACATAATAAGAGAGAAAGAAAAACAAAAAGAGAAAAAGAAAATGTAAATAAAAAAGAGAATTCCTTTAGTTCCAAAAAAGAAAGGACAGGCAAAAAAGCTACCGGGGGGTTCCCCATTAAAAAAAGACTCTTTTCAGAGACCATACATAAGTTAAGCTGATAAAAACGCTATATTTATAGCAGAAATGCAAGATATATTCTTTTTTAATACTATAAATAGAACAGAACAAACAGAAGTGATAAGTATGAAAGAAGGTGCGGGAACCTCAGTCTTCATCATTAAGCAAAAATTGTATTGTGTTATTTAGGGCGTTTTCTATTAGCGGGGTCAGATACCTCGTAGTCGGGTAGTTCCGCAACTATTTGGTAGGAAGATTGTAAACAGACTTATAAAAATTTTTAGAAAGTTGATGAATACGCTGTTTTAAAGAGATAGTTTTTAGATCTCTGCGGATTGTTGCACTATGAAGGTAACGGTGACCGTTACAGATATAACGAATATTTTTGTTGTGAGCACGGTATAGATACTCCATACTAGTTTTGCATGCGGATCCTACATCGGACAAGCATAGATTAGAACAGATCTTATACAAGCATTATATAAAATAAGTTTATTGGGAATAGAGAGAGTGTTACTTTTCAGAAGAGGCGAGAGGGCTTGGGAGATACCAGCAACTTTGCCTCGTACGTTAATAAAGTGCTTTTTCCAAGTCAATCTTTTATCAAGGGTAACCCCCATATACTTAGTGTGGTTAGTCCAGGGAATAGTAGTATTGTTAACGGTAATACGATTGGAAAAAGTTAATTTCCTAGAAAAATAGACAGCAGCTGTTTTTAGCTTAACACGCTATAGAGTACACCAGCTAAGGTATATATCAATGTGTTTTTGAAGTATTTTGTGTAATGTGAATGGATGGTGTGCAGGGGCGTACATTGCCGTGTCGTCCGCGTACATGGCAAGTCCTCGGTGTTCTTGGGCTATCGTTAAAAAAAATTATAAAATAATGTAGGGTCGAAGACCGACACTTGCAATATACCAGAGAAAATACGGTAGAGAGTGGAAAGTATTTTATTAATGCGGACACAAAAGGTGCGGTCGCTAAGGCAAGAATGTATGAGAAAAATTAGTCTAGCATTAATACCAAGCTTAATTAATTTGTAAATAAGGCCTATATGCCAGACCTTATCAAAAGCCTTAGCGACATCAAGAAAGACAGTCACAGCTGGTGTTTTCGTGTTGGGTTTTTCACTCAGGAATTGCACAACACGAAAAAGTTGATGTAATGTAGAATGTTTAGCACTGAAGCCAAATTGCTCAGGAATGAGAATGTTTTGTTTGTCTAGAATGTCATATGTCTGGGACATAATGACTCGCCCAACAACTTTGCTAATTAGTCCAGGCAATAGGGAAATTTATCTGGCAAAATTAATGGTAGTTCTGTAAATTGGCTTACTTTATGTTTTTTGGGTCGCTGAATCCGAATTTTTAACTTCCCACCAAAATTTCCCCCGGCAACACCCCCCCCCCCCAAATTTTGGTAAAATGTCCCCCAAAAAAGATTTTTATTAAAAAAAAATCAATTTTTTATTGTTTTAGGGAAAAAGTATCTAGAAATTCAGAAAGTAGACAAACTTTGCAACAAATTAGATACATGACATTATGACTTAGGATGAAGGGGAAGGAGGAATCTGCCTAGGAACATGCGCTGCGGTGCTGCGTGGACTAAGTTGCGCAATTCCACTTAACCACTCACATGTTTACATTCGCCCTCCCATCTCCCCTCCGAACTTTCTCTATAAGGTTTACTTTAAGTTTTTTGGGTCGCTGAATCTGAATTTTTAATTTACCCCCAAAATCCAATCCCCCGCATCCCCCCAAAACAGTTGTTTTTAAATTAATTTTTTTATTGTTTTAGCGGAAAACTATGTAGAAATTAAGAAAGTAGACAAAATTTGCAACAAATAGGATGTATGACATTATGACGTAGGATAAACGGGGAGAGACGGGGCTGCCTCGGAACATTCCCCGCGCGCTCAAAAACCAAATTTTTTCAAAAAATCAATTTTTTGGATGTTTGCCGAGGAACATTTTGGTGGTAAGTTACAAATTCGGATTCAGCGACCCAAAAAACATAAAATGATCCAAAATTCAGAACTAGGATTAATTTTGCCAGGTAAAATCCCCTATTACCTGGACTTGCACAAGTTAGTGCACATAGCGCTGCAGTGTATGTTAAGAGGCAGCCCTCTCCCTCCCCGTCCATCCTACGTCGTAATGTGATATATCTTATTTGTTGCAAATTTTGTCTACTTTCTGAATTTCTACATACTTTCCCCCCTAAAACAATAAAAAAATTAATTAAATAACAAATATTTTGGAGGTTTGCGGGGGGGGGGGGGGGATTTTGGTGGGAAATTACAGATTCGGATTCAGCGACCTAAAGTGAGTCGAAATCCAGAACTAGGATTAATTTTGTCAGTTAAAATCCCCTATTGCCTGGACTTGCATAACTTAGTGCACGTAGCGCCGCGGTGCATGTTCAGAGGCAGCCTCTCCCTCCCCGTTCATCCAACATCATAATTTCATATATCCTCTTTGTTGTAAATTTTGTCTACTTTCTGAATTGCTACATAATTTCCCGCTAAAACAAAGCAAAACAAAACAAAAAAAATTAAAAACAACTATTTTTGGGGGAGGGGTTTCGGTGGGGGGGATTTTGGGGGTAAATCAAATTCTGATTTAGCGACCCAAAAAACTTAAAGTAAACCTTATAGGGAAAGTTCGGAGGGGAGATGGGAGGGCGAATGTAAACGTGTGAGTGGTTAAGTGGAATTGCGCAACTTAGCCCACGCTGCACCGCGGCGCATGTTCAAGAGATCCCCCCTTCCCCTTCATCCTAAGTCATAATATCATATATATATCTAATTTCTTGCAAATTTTATCTACTTTCTGAATTTTTAGATACTTTTTCCCTAAAACAATACAAAAATTAATTTAATAACAACTATTTTGGGGGTTTGCGGGTGGGGGGGGGAGGGAATTTTGGTGGGAAATTACAAATTCGGATTCAGTGTCCTAAAAACAAAAAGTGAGTCGAAATCCAGAACTGGGATTAATTTTGTCAGTTAAAATCCCCTACTGCCTGGACTTGAATAACTTAGTGCACGTAGCGCCGCGGTGCATGTTCAGAGGCAGTCCTCCCCTCCTCGTTCATCCAACATCATAATTTCATATATCCTATTTGTTGTAAATTTTGTCTAATTTCTGAATTGCTACATACTTCTCCCCTAAAACAATAAAAAAATTAACTTAAAAACAACTATTTGGGGGGGGGGGGTGTTCGGGGAAAAAAATTTGGGGGTTAAATCAAAAATTCCGATTTAGCGACCCAAAAAACTTGAATTAAACCTTATAGAGAAAGTTCGGAGAGGAGATGGGCGAATTTAAACGTGTGAGTGGTTAAGTGGAATTGCGCAACTTAGTCCACGCAGCACCGCGACGCATGTTCCGAGGCAAATCCCCGCTTCCCCTTCATTCTAAGTCATAATGTCATATATATATATCTAATTTGTTGCAAATTTTGTCTACTTTCTTAATTTTAGATACTTTTTCGCTAAAACAATAAAAAATTGATTTTTTTAATAAAAACCTTTTTTGGGGGTCATTTTACCAAATTTTTTTTTTTTTTTGGGGGGGGGGGGGTTGCCGGGGTAAATTTTGGTGGGAAGTTACAAATTCGGATTCAGCGACCCAAAAAACATATAGTAAGCCTTTTTCCAGAACTACCATGAATTTTGCTAGGTAGAGCCCCTATACGGTCTCTATTGCCTGGACTAAATAGAGGGTAAAAGAGAGATGGGACGATAGGCAGTCGGGTCTTGAAGGTTACAATGAGGTTTAGGAATAGGTGCGATAATGGAAGTCTTCCAAGGTTTAGGAAAGTAGTGAAAAAGAAGGATATCATGGGTAAGTTTAGTAAGATAAATTATACAGTTGCAAGGAAGATTTTTAAGAACATAATTAGATATATTGTCGTATCCGGGGGCTTTTCATTTTTTATCATTTTTAATGATATTAGAAATAACAATTAATTGAATTTCCGGGAGTGGGTCCGTGTGAGGGGTAGCAAAGAAATTCTGAACAGTTTGATTAATATCAAAATAATGATTAGGGCTAGCAAAGTAAGAATTAGGGGAAAAGTACTTAGCATAGGACCTGGCTAGAATTTGATTCGAAGACCTTTTTCCTGTACGTTTTAAAAGGAAAATTTTAATTAAATATTCTTGGTGCCAGTACTTTTAAAATTAGGTGTCCTTTTATGCGGATACCGCCCGCTAAAGGATTAAAAGAGTTTTGTATTTCTTTTCCTCTGATGTATGTAACATGAAAAAAAAAAAAAAAAAAAACATGAAAAGAGGACATATCTAAATTTAAATGTCTTGAACACATTTAACCTAAACAATATCGGGGATTACCTAAACGTTGTGCTAACAACTTTATTAAATTTCTAAATCTTGAATAGCATTATAAAAGGAAATGTATAATTATTTATGGCTGTAGTACAGCACCTTCTACACAGAAAATAAATTAAAAACTCATAGAATTTAAATTTTAAAATCTGATAATACATAGCCGTCAGTTAATGATAACCAAAAAGGAAAAAAAGATAAATGCGTCTAATGGGGAATAATGACGACTTAAATTTGATAAAAGTCAAAATCTTAGAATGCTTTTTGTGTGTTTTGTTATAAACAGAAAGAAAAGTTTTCCCCAACTTTTAATATTTAAATCAGATATCGGACAGAAAATTAATCTCTTTTTTAATTTAAAAATGCAAAATGAAATTTTATTGTTAAAGCTTTGTCAGGCTTCTTTCTGAAGAATAGAGTTCACTAAAAAAAAAAAAAAAAAAAAAAAAAAAGATATATATGTTTCAGAGAGTGTGTTTGGTAAGTAGGTGGGGGAGGGGAAGCAATCGCAATTTTACAGGAGCTTCGGTGGGGCGTGGATAATAAATGGTTGGGAACCACTGCTTTAAAGTATACTTTTTTTTATCACGTCCAGTGTATTCTTCTGCTATATATGTATAGAAATTGTATATCTCCTATCCAGTGTTTAACAATAAGAAAGCTATATTTAATAATCCTTTTATTAAAAAAATAGTACAGTTTTAGTAAGTTTTCTTTAAAAGTGCATTAAGAATGATTTCGAGAAATTGGAATTTCAATTATCACATTAGTTAAACTTCCTTGTAATGTAAGTTTTGCTTTTTTTATAGTAATACTTTAGCGTAGCGAATTGCATGCAACATATAAAAAATAGCATACCGTGTTTAATAAAAGAATTAACTACTATTTAGAAATATGAAACAAATAAAGACAAAAAATGTTGTTGTATTAGTTCATAAAAAATTAATCCCCATTTATTAAAATCTAAAGTACATTATCGTCTCAAAATCTTTAAAATAAATAACATCTTAAAGAAATAACATCTAATAAAAAAAGTCTTGACTTTTAGGTGATATTTATAAATTTCTTTTTTGTTAAGTTTATTTTTTATTCATAGTCTAAACAATGGGATTTAGGATGAATGGTGTAATTTTACGCCTTTTTGTAAGCCATTTATAATCCTTTTCTGCACAAAAGTGTTACATGTTCCAAATTATTAAGGATCGTTGCTTGTAATGTATTATTCGTCTCGAAGTATGAGCGTGTCAATAAGTTTCATTTTACGATGTTTAATGGGGGTTTTTGAAAATAAATTTTATACTATTAAAAAAAATGAAAACAAACACTACAGATTATTTCTTTTGTGATTTTTGTTATTTAAAATCATCGTTTATCTTTGTAATTCGCATATTAAGAAGATAAGCTATTTCATATCAGTTTTCTATTGTCATTTAATTTCTTTATAAAAAAATAATTTGACAGTCTATGATGCGTAATTAAGGAAACAATTAACAGCTAAATAATAACAAAAGATATATTTTCTTTTAATTGATAATTATTTATTTTGTTCTCGATCTTTAAATTAGATAACCTACAGTGCTGGTAATTTTTTTTTCAAGTTAATCTTTATAAAACTAGTAACGATTATAACTTCCGCTAGCTGACAAATAATAAAAAACCCTGTAACAAAAGGGATTTTCTTTTGAGCCAAATTATGTGAAAAACAGTCAGTAGAGTGATTCATAGCAATTTACTTTTATCTCGTTTAAAATACAATTTTGAGTTTTAGATCTTTTGTATTTCAGATCTTAATTTTTTCAATATACCAGAGCTGCCATTTGCGATTATTATTTTCCTATTTTTCGTACCAATGTTAATTAAAAGTAATAATCAACCATTATTAGAAATAATAACCTACCAATATTAGAAATCTATCTTGATTGTTATTGTTTTGAGATTGTTGTAGAAAAAATAACAAAGAAATAGTCACCAGTGTTATCTTGGATATGTAGTTGAGACTACGTAAACAAACTTCTGTAGTTTTAAAGCACATTGCGTATTTAAAAATGTAAAAGTTTTGGCCGAATTTTGCTGGTGTATTACATATACACTAGTTGTTGATTTGCCCTTAAAAATTCAGCTTTTCCTCTGTAAAAAATAAGCTATTATTTATATCAATACTTGTAGCAAATATGATTGTTGTTTTGTATTTATACAGTCAATTTGAATATAGTTTTTTAAAACATAAAATACACTTACTTTTGACAATGTAGCAGAAGAAAAAATGTTAAGTAGTTAAATTGAAAGAATTTATTGTAATATAAAACTACACAAAACATATGTTCTATGGACATGTTCTAAACGATTTGGATGGTTTATATAACAAATTATTCATACATTTTTTCTATGCCTTATATTGATAGCTTTCTTTCTGTACATTAATTTTTATCGCAAAAATGAAATCTGAAGAATCGATAACGGTTACGTATTATTAGATCTATTTCACATACTTTCAAAGACTTTGGATTGTTTTCTACGAATGGCAGAATCGACAAACAGACTCGACATCGAGTCGAGAATCAATAATATACGCATTGTACTACACATCGAACTCGTAAAATTAACAAGCTTCAATTATTTGTTAGCTTTCTTATAAATAAATTAATAAAATATCCCGCAAGTTTGTTACAGTTTCAGTCAATGTTGACAGATTAAGGACTTTTTCATTTAAAATATCCACCACTTTCTGACCGGTAATCTTCGTTTCATTTAATCAATGAAGATCCATCATTAAAAAAAAAAAAAAAACATCTAGTACCCCATACAGTTACAAAAGACCAACTAAAATATTTTTTAGGATATGTTCCCGGTTCTAACGATTGTCTTTTTTTAAAGCAAAAATTTTTGCTATATTTACCATTTCAAGTAAAATATTTTTTTCTGAAGATAAATTTACCTTTATTCTGGAGTTTTAAACAGCTATTTCCTTCTCCCTTATGGAAATACAAGGGAAAAAATTACTTTTACTCGATATTTTCTCTGTTGTGATGATATTTTTGGCTTAAAGAAATATTAATTATTATATTAAATAAACAATTAAATTTAAAAAATCGGGAAACCCGACTGCGTAAAAAGCGAACTAATTAATTATTTCTCATCAATGGGAAACTATTTTTTTTCAATTCCTACTATTAGCTCTCACTCTCGCTATATATATCTTATTCAAATTTTTAATCGTTAATAAAATACTTATTATTCATCCAATCAAGCTCAAATAATTTTTTAAAACTTGTAGTGGATAACACTTGATGTTAATCCAGTTTTTTTCAAATATTAATTAATTAATTAAATTAAATTAATTAATTTTCAATAATCGAAAGAGCCTTCTTCTTGATCAATGTATTTTAAGACCGAGAGAGAGCCCTCTTCTTGATCAAGGCATTTTAAGCGCCACTCAAGAGGAAAGAGGAATGGAAGAAAAATACTTATCTTATTGACCCAAGTAGGAATTGACTTAAAATATATATATATATCTTTTATATTATTTGTTTATATTATTTACCTATTTTTTTATTTACGTGTATTATATTTACGTGTATTACCTATGTTTATTAAATACAACTGACTTTTAAGTTGTGTTTAATTGTTAGTTCCTATCTATAAACACTGTTTTGATGAGGTCTGTAGGTGTCTATGATGGTTAGAGTTGCAGTAAAGCTAGATATCCTACCTACACAACTTCCAGGTTGTATAATATTTTAATGGAGCTTCTGACTGTAAAATAGTCAATGAAACATCGTCTTCATTTTGAAAGACCTATCGAATGATATGCCACTCAGTAGGGTGCGAACATTTTTTTCGTCTCTACCGCCATTTTGTATTTTACGGCAACAATTTTGAATTTATAAAAACAAAACCTAGCTTATAACCATCGGGCCGTTAAGACGAATTGATAGAGACCTCATTCATTAAAATCCATCCAGCCGTTGGGATGTTTCGAGGCTATAAAGAAATCCACATACACAGATACGCGTGAAACACACAACCCTTCTTTTCAGTCGGGTAAAAAAAAGATCTGAAAGTCATTTAACCCTTAAATGCGCGATTTTTTATTTTGTTTCGAAAAAAATATATATGATTCTCTGACAGGTTTATTACACAGGAAATATAATTTAAAAAAATCAGAGATATACTTTTCATGTAATACGTCAATCTTTTCTTCTGTTTCACATCTGCAATAAAAGTAATAACTACTCTCGTGTGGCTATTTTACGCTAAAATAATGCAAATTAGTAAATACTTTAATAAATATGTCTTCCAATACCTTATTTTATAAAGTTATTTATTTTATAAAGCTTAAACTTTATCCCTTTTATTCCCATGATAGAATACGTTCTAGAAATTACGTAGTTCAGAGATTCTGACTGTACACCGGAAAATTTCAATGATTCATTTCGCTTTATTTAAATGCGGAATGTCTGTTTTTTAATTAAAGCAAATATTGCTATTTTATTTGTCTGGTGTGAATTAGGTATATGCGAATAAAAAAATTTATTAAATTCAAAACAGTGTTGTTTGCATATATGGATAGCTGCCAACCTTCCACTAATCTTCCGTAATGTCTGGATTAATTTAACACAGGTTAACTATATTTCGAGCCAGAAAATTTATTTCATGAATGCGTATTTATTTAATTCCAGGTTTCTACGTGGAACATATTTATTTTCATTTCTTAGAAAAATGTCTGGTTTGAAACGTATTAAACCAGGGTCAAATTAACGCAAGTATTACGGAAGATTAGTTTAAGGTTGGCAGCTATGTATATGCAAAGCTGTGCATTAAAGGGTTAACACAATCGCCGCAATCTTTTCTTGTCCTGTGTGCCTCCGTAAGATATCATTTAATGTCTGAATAGAATTGCACCAGGGTTTTTCGTACATTTTCTCAGGAGAAGAGTTGATACATATAATTTTTTTATATACGTAAGGGAGAGAATTATATTGATTTTACTATAGTGCGCTGTATAATCTAGGCCTCTAATTAGAAGATTAAAAACTGTTTTACATAGTTGTATACATAATTCATTTCTGTATTATTTTGCATAGGCATAGAGATTACCACTGGAGGATGGTTTTTTCTATATTATGCGGATTTTATTCAGGAGCTAATGGTCAAAATTCAAAGTGCAATTTACCTAATTATTAGAAATGAGATAGACAGTCAATATTACGAGAGCATCTTAGTTCGTTTAAAAAGATTTCTGTTTAAAAATATAAAATCATAGAAATCCACGATTACTTTGCAAAAAACGGACCTAAGCGATCGTTATTCACCTAGGTTTACGCTTTCGAAGGTAGCGGGACAACCAACTGTAGATTCGTTTGTTTAGATTTTCGTATGGAGTATGGCTTTTTATAAATGTGGAGAAAATCTTCATAACTATTTTTTAAGGATCACAACGATATATACAAGACTTACTAAATAAATTGCGAGATTTTTTGTAAGTTTCCATATAATCGGAATGCTGAGTAGAATTAATAAATTTTACTATCGAAGGGCTCATTCGGGAATGCGCTAAAACGTAGTTTCCAACCTTTGTATTTTTTTTAATCAAGTACCACCAGAAATTTAGGGGGGGGGGGGTGAAACAAAATGATTGTTGCCAACTTTCATAATTTTTTTAATCAATTACTTTCAGAAAGTTTGAAGATAAAAAGGTTTTTATATTTTTATATGTTTCTACAATTAATTCTAATTAAAATAAGAATCGTTTCCCATAAAGTTTTCAGCAGAAATGGAACAAAAAAACCCCAAAGGTTGGCAGCAATGTTTTTATGCTTGTCCGAGTGATGCAATCGAATAGTAAAATAATTAATTCTGCCCATCACTATATAATCGTTGTTATTATAACGTGAAAAGGTGAGGAAATTATCCGCAATGTCTCGAACAGTTCTTAATTTTTTAACCACTATTTCTCTATAGTAGTCCTTACTTTATCTATTGACGAAAAAATTTCATTTAAATAAATCGAAAGTTATTCTTTGAAAATAGAGGCACTTAAATATAAAAAACGTGCAGAAATAAGAATTTCTCAACGCTGATTGGAATATTTTTAAACGATTAAAACCCACAAATGCGTAATTAAAGTATCAATATCTGATAACTATATAAAAAATAATAAAACACACACGCACACACACACACATATATATATATATATATATACAGGGCAATTCCACAGAAAATTATCATTTTTTAACGGGGGGGTGGCGGAGAATGAAATTTATATGTTTAATTTAATGGCATGATTGGTAAACTTGATATTTTTATATTCTATAATAAAATGCTAGTAAAAAGGCATTGTAAATTACTGTTTACAAACTAAGTTAAGTACCATTATTATCTTTGTAAAGTCATAATGTTAAGTCAGTTACACAGTAAAAGCTACGTCATCTACACGTATAAATGCCATTTTTCTCTTTTATATTATTCAAAAAATAATTAAACACGCTACAGTTTTGATAATTTTTATACTTCAATGAAGGCATAAAAAATGTTTGTATATTTTACTTTACGTCAGTTACAGAATTTTGAATTGCAATTTTTGGGACTCAAAGAGAGATTGAAATAATCTGCAGGCATTTGGTTATTAAGTCTTTAGTAAAAAATATTTTAAATTGTAAAAGTTTATTCTAGCTTTATTAGTAAATTTTTGGCATGGTTTTGAAAACAAAATTCGATGATCAAATGTTACGCCAGTTACGATGGAATTGCCCTACATTGCTTTATTGGTTATATAGATTACATTTTGGAATCTGAATTCATTTAGATTCTCTCCTGACTGTGTTTTATTATTATGTTTCTGTTAAAACATCTGCCCTCGCATTTATGGAGTAAAAAGCAAGAAAGTGAAAAAAAACTGATTCGAGGAATTCACATCAATACCAATAGAAAGGTATTCTGCTGCTATTTTCCATCCTTTTACTCCACTGAACTCCCTTCACCTCTTCTGTTGATGAAGCACTTTTGATTTCGGAACTCTTTTTATTAGTCGCAGACACAGCAAATAAAATGCGAACGTATTTTCATGCATAAAAGTCATGTACTATATAGGGCTAAATAAATATCCAATGTTATGCAAGAATTGTAGAGATACAATGCAGAAAGTTGCTATTAATGCTAAATGAATAAAATACGTGTTAAAGTTAAAACATTCTTTTAAATATTTGCATAATTAAAGTAAACTTTTAAAATATTATTGTTGCAAAAAGTGTGCTGGATTTTCTTTCATATTTCTAATATAAAATGAATAAAATACACAAATACATACACATCTGAAAAAGTGGGCAAAATTCACGGGGTGGTATAACGCAGCTTTACGACCATATTTCGTCAAAGAATGTATGGTCGGAACGTAAACGGTGAGAAGTTAAAAGGTAGTTTCCCACTGTCGCAATTAAATAATTAACACAAGAATGAGAGGAGATACTTCAGAAAACATTTTATTAACAGGAATGTAATTAATGTATTTGCTCAAAGAAATTGCTTAAAACATGCTGAAGACATTTCCGAAATATTGCCGGCAACAACGGCAATACTGTCGACTAGTTCCATATTGGTTTCAGTGGGACACTCGTAGATTAGGCTTTTCATATGGCCCCACAGGAAAAGCTCCAAACACGAGAGATCCGCCATCTTGGCGGCCAAGCTATGGGACCACCTCGATCAATCCATCTGGGACAGTGGAAACCTACCTTTTAAATTCTCACTGCTTGCATTCTGACCATACATTCTATGACGAAATTTGCTCATATAGCTTCGTTCTATCACCCCGTAAAGTTTTGCCCACTTTTTCAGATACACCCTGTATATGTACATGAAAGGTATTAAAATAATAAAATCCCATTTTAAATCTAAAATTTTAATTGATTTCCAATTAAATATTTTATAACTTTTAATGTCTAATTCCCAATCTACCTGTTCAGGATTGTTTTGCTGGCTTAACTAGTAATACTTTCATATACTAAATTCTATCCAACTTTAAGGTTAAAAGTGCATACGTTAATGCAACTTGCAGCTGAGAGGAGAGGATTATGTAGGAGAATCGTACGAGTCTTGACGACATATCAAACAAAAGCTCACAAACCAATTAAAAAACCTGTAAATAATATTACACATCGTCTGATGATGGATCACTAAATCAAAAAGAAAATCCGCCCAAAAATGAGAATATTTTGGCAGTTTTGAGTTGGCTATCCATTTTACGAAATATAATTATCTTAAGGAGAGTTACAACCTACAAGTAACTCAAAAGAGATGCTTTTGGACCTATTTTCAAAGCTTTGGTATTCTTTTATTTATACCCCAATCAGTGTAGAATTTTTACATAGAATTATTATATATATAAATACGTTATATATAAATATGTGTATACATTTCCCTAATTATCAGAAAATAGAAAATTTATTTCTTATATAAAAAATTTATGTTTTCCTACAATGACGAGCATTTGATAATGAGTTACTTACGTGGAAACTTGCAAATGTGAACGTGGAATCTTGCAGAATAAAATATTAATGTATAATTGACATGTTTACATTTTTATAATCATAGTACAGTAGGTGATAACCTACACCTAAATATAATTTTTTTTTATTTATATATATATATTTTTTAATTCCACAGTTCAATAAAAATGAAAATAAAATTTTACTACTTTTTTTTTTTACATTTGAATGTTTTTTCAAAGTAATGAATAAAAAAAAACCATGAAAAAACAGGTGTATGTTATACATATTAATAACACACTTAAAAATGCTTGAATGTAATATCTGCATAATTTTTTCATATAATCATGCGCGCAAGTTGTAAAAACGCAGTTTTGAAAAAATTGCTTTCAAAGTTTTAAAAGTACTCTTTAGATCCCATGACATCCGCATTTCTTTTTGTAATTCTGCTCATTCTAAAAGGAATATTATTCATGAGGATTCAGAAAGTTCATTTTTGAAAATTGTAATAATTGTTTTTAGATTTTTTGAAGGTTTAAAAGTTGAAGTTCCCTTAATATTTATGACTCTCTTGGCCTCTCTCGAACATCCCACGACTCTGTAAGATGAAACGGATGAGGTCTATGAGTAAGTTATTTCATCCACAAGTTGTTCAAGTAATTATTCCATTGGCGCCGCGCACTACCAATGACCGAGAGGTTCTGCTCTCAAAGCTAGTAGTCGGAAGGTGCTGGGTTCGAACCCAATCGTGCCCGTCGGCCCAATTGTTGGGAGTTTTCCGTGGGTTTCTTCGAACCCTGGATTTTAGTGCGGAAATGCGGATTAGGCTCCCTTAGAAAGACCCTCACGAAGGGAATCCTTCACCTCTTTGGGCCCCTATTCCTCGTGTAGATAATTGGCCGTCATAAACAACACCAACATCATTCACACCACCTAACTAAGCATAGCATGTGAAAATTATATTTTGCAATCTCAATTCATTTAGAATCTCTTATCACTGTATACTGTTGTTGTATTTTTTCTCTTATCCCTTCCCTGCCATTTGTAAAATCATAAGAAAAAAAAAAAAATTATAAATAAAAAATCTGATTGAAGTTTTTAGCAAGAGTACCGATAGAAAAGTATTTTTCTGTTATATTCTTTCGCTTTCCTGTATTGAAATACCTTCACCTTTTCTGCTGAAAAAGCATGTTTGATTTCGTAAATCTTTTTATCTGTCGCAGGCATGGCGAAATCTTTACACGGAGAAGTCTTTGTTCTTTCTTTGCGTAAGTATAGTTATCGCACAACTATATAGAGCGTCACGCATGGATTATATATAATTAATAAAATATTCATCCAGCAAGAAAAAAAAAAAAAAAAGAAAAAAAAGAAAAAAAATATATTAATATGATTATAACCGGGTTTTCTTTAATGTGAAGTAATTTTAACCCTAAAAAAAACGAATGCATACATAAAATATCAGTGTTGAAAAGAAAAAAAATCTACTTTTGTCAAATACATTATTTTGAAATCGTAATAAATTCAGATTCTTATCCAAGTCTATTTTGTTATTGCCCTATATGTCTGCTCTTACTTCTCCGTTGATACTTGCGTGTGTAATTACAGTAAATTCTGTCTAAGGCGGACTCTATATAAGACGGAAATCTGTCTACCGCGGAAAATTTTTCAAGTCCCGGCGAACCCATAGAAAATTACATTTATTCATGCTGCATAAGGCGGAATCTGTCTAACGCGGAAACGGAAAGGATTTTAAGGTCCCACCGAGACCAAACTTTTTCATAAGGCGGAAAAAGGATAATTTAAAAATAAAAGACGTTTAGTTTATTAAACTTTAAAACTGATAAGTCAAATAACTCAATGTCGAGCACGTTAATTAAAATTCCGTAACCTTTTAAAAAAGTTAATTAAAAAAAACAGAAACTTTACATTGTAAGGAATTTATGCTTATGCCATTTTTTTATATGCAAAATTGTATCTTAAAGTTAATATTTCTCGTAAAATGAACGTTTATCAAAATATATATTTTCGAAAGTACAATGTATTATACTTTAAGATTGTACTCAAATTAAAAATTATAGCGTTCTGACTCATTCTCGAAGTTTTTTTTTTTTTTTTTTTTTTTTTTTTTGTGTGTGTGTATATATATATAATTCCAATATGAATATATTACAGCAGTACTAAGAAATTGAATAACGTTTCTCATTTATCTTTAAAAAGACAAAGGATCTTTCAGAATTTCAGTTTTCAACCGATTTTCTAGTCAGGAGAATCAATGAAAGATCGTCATCTTCGAGGGATTTTTTTTAGCGGGGGGGGGGGGGGAGAGAGCTTTTTTGTATAAGCCGGAATATTGCGATTCCGCCTTAGGCAGAGTTTACTGTATAATAATAATAAAAAAAAATTCGGAATAAATAACTGTTTATAGAATTTCGCAGTTATTCATTCATCTTCTCCTCTTCAGCTTAAAAAGCACTTTTGATTTCAGAATTTTCTTTTCTGTGTCGCAGACAGGGCAGATATAATTCACGTGTTTTTATTATTTTTTTATATCGCAGGCATGCTCAGGAATGCACTATATAGGACGGATTAAAAATTAAACAAACTGGGAAATTTTCGTTAATTTGATTATAATTCTTTTATCTTTCTTTTAAAATATTTTTAAACAAGATTTTTTTTTTTTTTTTTTTTTTTTTTTACATAAAATAACAATACTTAAAATAAAATAAAAAAAAAAAAAAGATGCGTAGTACACATGTGAAATGCTTTGTTTTGCATTCATAATTCATTTATATTATCTTCTGTGTGTCTTTTGCCATTATATTTATGTTCTTACCTCTTACTCGAAATTTATGAAGTCATGATAATAAAGCACTTTTCAAATGGGTAATCTTTTTATCAGTCGCAGTCACATCAAATAAAATTTGAAGTTTTTTATGCATGAAAATCACGTGACTAAATAAGTATTCAAAGTTGATGTAGGAGATTTGCAATGTTTTTAACCGACAACTTTTAAAAGTTCTTTTTAAAAACCGTCATAAGCGATTGGAAACTTAAATTATGTAGGAACAATAAACTACCTATATTTTTTGTAACAATACTGTGGCTATTGTTTCAGAGAAATATAGATTACTCTGTTGGAATAAATACTATGTTACTTATCATTATGTACAGATTATGCAACATTGTTTTTAAAGTTAAGCTAACAAACAAAATTCGTGTTTGTTATCATAGATAATCGTCAGATAAAATATCTAAACAAATGTAAAATTGAAATATTTATATATGACAGAACTATTTGCATGCAAATTGTTTTCCATATTGTGCCCATGAAACACTAAAACTGATTCTTATTAATTATTATTTGTATAATAACATAATTTGGATAATTTTTCATATGGATAGTTTTAAAATTCTATTTACTTTTGTGTTATCTATTTGCATTCATGTGTTGATCTTGATTGATATCATTTAGATTATCTTGTGATATGTTTCTTGTTATTATATTATTATATTATTACTTTTCGTTCACATTCGTGAAGTCACGTAAAATATAAATTGAAAGGAAACATAAACCAATATTTCCTAACAATACCAATATAAATTTTAGTTTGAATAATATAGTATTATATAATATTCAAATGTTTTTTTTTCCCTTCACACCCTCTACTGAGCTTTTTTCATCTCCTATTCCGTTAAATCACTTTTACTTTTCGAAATTTTTGTCTTAATTGCAGACACGACAATTAAAATTTAAAGCTTTTTTCACGCTTGAAAGAAATGTACTATATAACAATAAATAAAAATGTATATAGATACAAAATTTGCTCATGCGAACTCTTTTACTTCAAGTAAAGTTAAATTAGTAGTAGGAGAGAGTAGCCGAATTTGGACCACTTCACTTATTTTCAGGTGTAACTCACATAATTTTTGGAATATATGCAAAACACCAATACACCGGGTCAATCTATTCATCTACTCACTAAATAAATCTTTAGATCAATTTATTTTTGAAAATATTAAGTTTTATTTTAATTTAAAAAATTTGTCAAAAGTGGTCCAAATTCAGCAACTGGTCATCTAAGTCGCACGCCCAGTCTCCTAAATTGGACCAAAGAATATCAGGTTGTCTTAACGACTAGGGAATATAACTAATTTTATTCTTGTTTTAAATCAAAATGCATTCCACATATAAATCAAAGTTATCAGTAATTAAAAATAGAAATTATGGTACTAATTGTCATTTACTTGAATAACATGTAAAAAGTGATGCAATGCTTACACATGAATTTCGTTTGTTCATTTTTTATTCCAGCGAAACAATATGGAACCGTATATGACAATCTGAACAGTGAATCATTTCTGCAATTTTATTTTTCATACAAATTAGGCAAAACCAATTATCACTGTCTAGATTTTTCTTTTTAAATTGTCAATAATTAGATATATATTTTTTTTCAACAGAAGTTTGCTTTAACCTATGTTTGTAGTTCTTCCCTTCAATCATTTTCTTTCCAATTTCATCACGCCTGTTTTTTTAATCTTGATATTCCAATTTCTTTTGTGTTGTGAAAGCTGTTTTTTTTTGTTATTTTTTTTTTTTTTTCATTTCAATGTTTACTTTATATGGCGAAGATGATTATACAGCTGATTTTTGGCTCCATCTGTACTTTGATTTAACTGATTTTAGGAAGGGAGATAACATTTCTAATGATTCTTTGGCTTTTTGGAGGATTTCTACCTGCAACCTTCTTGCAGGGCAATATCTTCACAACTTACTCCCTCCTTTTCGTTTCCTATATGTTTAGTAGCTTTTGCTGTCACGGATGCTTTTTCTTCCAGACAGTTTCTCTGTGTCGTTTTAAACCTTTTCCAATTATATTAAAAAGGTGTTTAAAAAATATGCTAATAAAATAATTTAAAAATTAAAAAAATATACGCTACGATTAATCAAACGCAAAACATTATATATTCAGACAGTGTTGAATTCAAGGAATCCCCACCGGAGCCTTGAAATAACCACTCTCCCCGGAAGGCTTGAGAATTAAACGTTTTAATGGCATACAAGTGTAATTACACCCTCCAGAAATGTAAAAGTCTGCCGAACCTCACAGAACAGCAAATATTCCCTGGGGGGGGGGGGGGGATTGTTTGAATTCAACTCTGTAAATCAAATACGCAGTAGGAATAAAGCATTCAAAGAAAATAAATACAAATACATACAAGATAAAATAAATTGCAAGCAAAATTTATTGAATAAACATGAAAAAATATTTTTATGCTTATATAGGCATAAATTGCATAAATAAATTGATCTAGACATAAAAAAATATATATATTCAAAATCTTGGATGCAGATAGCAATTCATTATAAAATATTAAATAAAAAAATTGTGCACAAAGCGTAATGCCCTCGAAATTCATTCTTTACTTTTCAAATTTATGATCGTATATCTGGTCCAATTTAAGCAACTTAAATTGACCCAATTAAGGCAACTGCGTCATGTTTTAAAGCAGATAATCTCAAGACTAAGAACAAAAACGAAATCAAACAATTCTGCGTGAAAAATATGCGCAATAAACAGACGAATTTAGATATGTTTATGAAAATATAACAACTTACCTTAGTTTTAAACAGTTTACTTTGTTTAGTAGGGAAAAATTTGATCAAAACAGCTAACTTTAGTTTTTTTAAATCGTCTGAAAACAGTACGCGATAGGCGGGTAGTGCTTCTTCTAATCATAAATGACGTCATTCTGATGAGTAGGATTTCAGCAATAGATGGCGTTTCTTTCTTTAATTAACGGCAGAATGGCAACGGTCCATTTAAAGAGGCGGTCCAAATATGGCTACTCTCCCCTATTGCAAGACCAATCGTAAACAAAATCAACTATACGTGAAACTCCAACATACGTTCACGTAATCCTTAGCCAGTTAAACTTACAGTTACTGATCCCTCCGCATCAACATTACCTCTAAATACCTGCAATAAGCCTTACACTTTACGAAATTACGTAGCAAACTCTTCAAAAATTTCTCATGTTAGCTATGGTTCAATGCCAGAATATACCATTTGTAAAGTTCTTCAATTTTTTCCCCAGCATTTTAAGTCAATCTATCTTTACGATTTAACCCGTTAACGAAAATACTTCTACATATTGAGATATGCACATTTGAACCAAATTGTAACATTTTTATAGTTTCAAAGTTGAAGCTTTTTCGTTTGTCATAAATATCTGTTTTTAACTCTCCACTTTTTATCTTGATATTAATATCTAAATAATTGACCATATTTTGAGTTTTTGACTCTAATTTCAAATTTAAACCATTAGGATAGCAATCGAATTTTTTCTTTTTCACGTCATTGCATCTGACTATTAAAATGTCATCAATATACCGAAAACTTTTCATATCCTCGTTTGTATCAATATTTTTATCGAACATATATAAGTAGATATCAGCTAAAATCGAACTACAGCTTACACCCCCCCCCCTCCCACTTGGAATACCTCTATCTTGGTTGTAAACAATTTTCCCGTCATATAAGTAATTCTCGCTCACTCACCATATACACTGGTGTCTAACATTAAGGACAAATCACAAAATGCTAATTTTCAAGTACGCGAATACTCAAAAGTAAATAATATAATTCAATTAATTACTATTTCTACAGCACAGCTAGTCCATATAACATCTCATTCATGTCACACATGGTCACAAGTATCACAGTCACTGCAGTGAAGCAAAAAAAAATAGGAAATTCCATACATCTGATTATGAGTCTCTAATGATCACTATATGTGGCTCCACTGAGACGGCACTGTGCCTGCTGCTTTGTGACGAGTCACCGTAAGACTTTACAATGTAGTTACATTATGACTCTCATGTGACTGTCATCTGCAGACTGAATTTCAAAGTCATCGTGAACGCTGCATTGTGATAAGTTACCAAATAATATCACATTAAAGTTACATGGTGACTTTCAGGTGACAGAGAGACTACTGTGAAGTCACCATTCCGCTCTTTTGCTAAAAGTCACCATGTGACTATAATGCGATATTATTTGGTGACTGATCATAATGCAACGTTCATGATGACTTTGAAATTGAGTCTAAAAATGACTGTCACATGATAGTCACAATGTAACTATATTGTAAAGTCACCTGGTGACTCATCACAAAACAACAGTCACATTGACGTCTCAGTGGAGTCACATATAGTGATCATTTGAGACTCATAATGAGACGTGTAGAATTTCCTATTTTTTGCTTCACCGTAGAGACTGTGACACTTGTGACCATGTGTGACATTAATGAGATGTTATATGGACTAGCTGTGCTGTAGAGATAGTAATTATATGAATTGTATTATTTCCTCTTGAGTATTCGCTTACTTAAAAATCCGCATTTTGTGACTGGTCCTTAATTTTGGACACCTGTGTATATATATATATATATATGTATATATATATATATAATAGGAAAATCGTAATTATGGTTTACTTTTTTTATTGTAAGAATGTTCTAACATTTTCCAGAGTTTGTGATGTCATGAGCAAAAAAGAAAAAAAAATAGAAACAAAATCTCACTTCAGGATTTTGCAACAGTACCAATATAAAAGTACTCTGCGCAATTTTCCTTCACTTACATCTACTGAATCCTTTCACATCTTCAGCTGATAAAGCACTTTTGAACTCTTTCTTTTCTTCCTTTTTTTTTTTTTAGTCCCAGATACAGCAAATAAATTTCGAAATATTTTACATTCATGAAATATATAGTGCTAAATAAACATTCAACCTTATGTAAGACTTTTATTGCAACTCTTAAAAAATAAATAAATAAATAAATAAAATAAAATAAAACAATATTAAATGTATAAAATGAAATTTCTAGATCAAATATGTCTTTAAATGTTTGCAAAATAGATTTTTAATATAAGAAAACGCTACAGATTGAAAAAAAAAAATAGTATTTCTGCCATTTATAAAGGTGTATTCTAAGAAATAAATCCGAGACTTATTTTTTTCTAACACAAGTATGCAAAAGAGAAGAATAAATAAATAGTAATTAAACGAGCTGGGTGAATTTTACGCTTCTAAGCAGGTTTATTATCATTAAAACGTTATTCTAACAAGGGAACCACTTTTGGTGTTGCTCGCACATAGCATCGAGACCTGGTGCGTTTTGTAGCCCTATACATAAAAGTTAAAGAACCGAAAAAAATTCTCTGTTAAAATAATATTTTATATACTTTTTTATACTTTTAATTTTTTTATTATTACATATTTATTTGTTTATTTCACGCCAAAAGTCAGGTAAGTCGCCAAATAGGGCGCTACAATTTTTCCGCCCGCTTTATCCAAAGAGAAAATGTACCGAACATATTACTAGAATTATATCAGATTGTGATTTTTTTAAATAATTGATAGCATAAGAAACAAATATTAGGTTTTTGTATTTTTTTTATGCAGATGATAAATATATAAGTAATAAATATAATTCTATAAAACCTTCGAAGATCATTGAAAACGATTTTTTAGTGAAATACAAAATAAGCAAAGTATTTTCTTTTGAAATTGAATGAAATAAAGTTTCGAATGTTTAAACTGAAATGTTGCTGTATTAAATGGTCCTTCGGTAAAAGTAATCATAAAGTAAATTAATATTTTTACCCAATTTAGAAAAATTACTGTGGCGAAATATGTCGGACATTGCAGTTTCTAGCTATTACAAACTCAGCTTGACATTTGGCTAGGGTTGCCGGAAAGCTCTACTTTTGAAAATAAACGGCAACTGTTTCCCCGCCAAAAATATGAATATAAAGATGCAATTTTTCAAAATCAAATTCGTGGGTTTTTGAAGGAATTTTCAAACTTTTTTCAATATTTTATACTTATTATTATCTAATTTTTATTTTTAAATGCTTTTCTTTAAAAAAATTCAATGTTAATAGTCCGACAAGTGGTCTCAAAAATTGCGCTTTCAGAAGGTTATGCTGCTGTATAATCAAGAAATATTATTTTAACAGAAAAATTTTATCGATTCTCAAACTTCATAATATAGGGCTTTAAAATGCACCAGGTCTCAATGCTAAGTGCGAGCAACACCAAAATTGGTTTGCTTGTAAGAGTGAAATAAGCACATTACAGATTTTTACACATTTGCACAGGCAGTGTGATGAAAAAGAAATAAGAAATGAAAAAGAGAGGAATGCATCTCTAATTTTATTTCACTATTTTACTCTCTAAAAAAAATATAATGAAACTAGGTGATTCATGATAAAATCTTTTTCTCATGAATAATTGAATATTCAATGGGCATCGAGGATTTTGCTGTTCTATACAAGTTAGTTCTGATTAAAATGAATGAACCCTTTAATGCGTATGGTATCATTTTTGATACCATCAGTGTTCCCGGTTCAGTGAATTTTTTTATTCACATATTCCGTATTCCCACCAGAAATTTAAAAGAGAAATTTTCACTTCATTTAATAACAGGCATTTCGTGATTAAATAAACCGAAACTTACTATTTAGATTTTCTGGTATGAATTCCGATTCTCTGAATTACGCAATTTCCCGAAAGCATTCTATTAAAGGGTTAAAATGAATAAGATAAACATTTTACATATTTTTTATAAGCATAGTAGTGGAAAGCAAATTCGGAAAATTCAGTGCCATGCCTAGATTATGAAACAGTTTCCAAATTTACAGAATCTTCATAAGTTGCATTGTTACTATTTACATTATATCTGATAAATAATTTAGTCAAATCTCGGTGATAGGACTCCAATGTTGCTCGGTAGGCACAAGTTACTTAATTGGTTTCCAATGTTATTCAATGAGTATTTATCTACACTTTAAAAAATATATGTGTCACTTTACATAAAAAATGGTGGCAACTAAGATGCCACCAAAAGTAGTGTAAGGAAACACCACCAATAAATTGGTGTAATGAAACAGCAGAAATCAACTGGTGTAAACAAACACCACTTTTTGTGTAAAGTCACACTACTACTGATCTGGTATACTTTAACACCAAAATAAAGAACTAATTTAAAGATTACATTTTACTCTAATACCGCCATAATTTAAAATAAATAGTTTTACGCAGAGAGGTTGCTAAAGTTTAATATAATTGAGATAATTTATCATAATATACATTTTAAACATTTTAGTTGGTAAACAATGAAATTATTATAGAACACGCTTTAAAATATCTTTTTCATAAGTGCCATATAGGGGGGGGGTAGGGTGGAGCTAGAGCACCTCTACATTTTGGTATAGTCAAATTTATTATACATTTTTAGCATTAAAATTAAGTCTTTTTTGGAGCATCTGAAAGATAATTACTTACTGAGCATCTCCCGCTTCTCCGCATGGAAGTGCTGAGCTTTCCGACTAAGGTTAATGTCAGACGGACGACTTTTTGCACGCTTTTTTACTTACGTATTATCCCTACACAATGCCGGTAGCATTGTGTAGGGATAATACGTCAATAAAAAAAGCGTGCAAAAAGACGTTCGTCTGACATTATCCTAAATGTAATCCAATAGGCGCCCATGATCATTTTAATAATGTTTTAACAATTTAATAAACACATGAATAAGAGTATGACAATCTAATGTTTTAACCCTTTCAGTATCAAAATCTAAAAAAGAAAATAAAAATCCTGAAATTTCCACACGTTGTTAATAATGCTCCCAATAAGCAAAAAAACTTCTAAAAAAGAATTCTTTGTGAAAATATTTTTTATTTCAGAACGGACAAACGTCATGGTCACACGTTTTAAAATAATTCTGTAACAAAAATTATAATTACTTATAAGTATCACTATAAGTTTAACTCGGAGTTTGTAGTTTTCTTAACAAAATAACAAATATAAGCTACATCTGATATTAAATTACATAAGAATTATATTATTTTAATAACTATTGTCTGGACGAGCGCATCCCTTTCGATTCAAAAATTTCTAGATGAAGTTTTTCTTCAAAAATATTCTCTTGTATATTGGCTTGATTTCTAAATATTTGTGCGTTTGATAGGAATATCTTAAAAAATGCAGACAAAAATCGGAAAATTATTTTAAATAAAAATTAAACGTCTAAAAGAAAATTTCTAAAAGTATGTCCTTGAACAAGGACGCCAAAGTGTCAACACATTGAATATGAACTAAACTAAAAGTAGAATACATACGGGTAAATTTGTATAGTTTTAATTCATAAAAATTCTTAAGGCAATATAAATTGTAGTAATTTTAAGGAAAGCTTTCACACTTGGATCAATAAAATCAATTTAATGCGTAGCATAAAATGCTTAAACTATACCAGCTAACAAATAAACAAAGCCGCATTTAAAAAAATGACTGCAACAGTATACGAAATGTATTACCTCTTGTTAAATTCGACCATGCCACCATTTTTCTTAGATTGGCAGTATATTGTTTAAAAGAATTATCTAATTTTAAAAGCACATTCAAACATTACTTATAGTTCTACATTTTAAATCTACAAAGAATAATCACTTTGCTAACCTTGTGTTTGTATCTTTACCATATGTTTGTTCTTTTAACTGCAATCTAAAATTAAAAAGGATGATTAAATTCGTAAGTAAAAGCGCGTCGTGTGCAGACTTATACAGATTCGTAATCAAAAGACGAAGAGGATTTTGTGCACTGAATAAGGTGTCTGGCTTCCATAATTGCTATTAAAGAATAAAGGTACAACATTCTGAGGTTATGCGGACAATTTATTCGGTGCGACCACCGAAAAGAGTGCAGATTTAAACATTTAGCATTTCATAAACCCAACTTAAGTGTAATAACACTCCCTTCTTTTTACATTGCATGGAATATATAAAAATAGTGTTTTGTGATAAATTTCATCATTAAATCATCACACTTTCATCAGTGTTACCAATTTGTTTTTTGAAATCGTTAAGTAACAACTACAGTGCTAAGATTGACCAATATACTGACTGATTTTATTCACTCTTTACAATACATATAAAATTACTTGAAGCGACATTGGCGAAGTCCTGTGATAAAGATTTCTTTTTCGTATTTTGCATTGAAATTAATATTTTGTATATTTAAAAAGATTATAACAAAAGATTTAAAAAAAGATTATAACAGCCCCCTACCTACCGGCTATAACCCAGTTTTACGGGTTTGATTGCCTGGAAACGGGCGAAATAGCGGCGGTCTACTGGAGAATCCCTTATATACCGTTTTAATGGCAGCTCTGTTTAACTTCGTATTGGTTATATGTTACTTAAAGTGGATTTGCTTGTTTAAATCATGTCCCATCGTACACTTATACATCATGCCGAGAACCCAAGTGTGGCTATCCCTAATCGAGCTGGTCTCGTAATTTAGAACCTTGATCAGGTGACGTGACCTTCACCTAACTAAGCAGTATAGGGTCACTTAGGAACTGACAGGATTTCCGGCAATAAAACTTATCACATATGCACCACATAAAATAATAAAAATTACTTCACTTGGCAAAAGCACTGCAAGGAATATCCGTCCATAAACAGTAATATTATATTTGAATATTTTTGCATGTTCCTTCATACGAAATATTGTCTATTAACATTTAAACACAATTGTAAACGCTCTTACAGAAATTATTGCTCACATACATAAATCCCCGAATACTTTAATTAACAGAATAATTTCTAAACCTCAGTAAAAATTACTATGAAAATTTCATGCACTATATTAAAAAATATATGCTAAATTGATTCAGAATAACATACATTAATTTTTTTCATTTTGAAATTATGTAACACCATTAAAAGGCTCTTAAAATAATTATTACTAAGAAACCATAACGGACCAAAAATACTGCAACATCATTCAGTTTAGTCTAATATTAAACGTGTTACATTAAGTGAAATCTGTATAAAACCAACAGGTCTTTCTACACTTTTTCCATAACCATCATAGTTTCAAACCTAGTATCTATGCATTGTAGAAATGTAATTAGAAAATATTTCTCAAGTTATACGGGAAAATGAAGACATGACGTTAGAAAAGACCAAAGTAATGAAGCAAAAATTACATATAATTTAAATTTTTTTTAGAAAATTTAGCATTGAAAAAAAAAAAAAAAATGCCAGAATGACCGACAAGTAGGGCTATATTATGTTATACTGAATGTCCTAAAATGGACCGACTGATTTCAAAATTTAACTTGCAAATGGCAATCGTGATAGCTATTAAGGGGGCAGATCACGTTGGACAGCCAGAAAATGACCGTATTTAAAGCAGTTCGAAAAACTGTCGTTTCTTAACCAATGAATGAAATGCAACATTTTTTTTCTTTAATTTCACACATCCTTATGTTTTGATAAACTATTCAAATGCACATATATTTAGTAATAATAATTAATTAAATCATAACGAGAAAAGTGGCTATTGAGAAATATAACTATTGAAATATACATTTTGTGCACACGATTTTACAAATTCTACTGCAGATATATGTTTAATGTTTCATATTTTGTTACTTATAATACTATATTTTACACTGAACCTAAATTTGAAAGTATATTAAAATTCTTTAGCATAATTAATGGCTTTTCTAATCGTATTCACAAAATATCACCAAAAAATGGATACTTATTTTTTTAATCTACAATTTTTTGTGACAAAAATCAGACTAAATTGAAGTTCAGCATAAACTAACATATGTAAACTAAGAATATGCATAAATTGAAGGTTCTATGATAATTAGTTTTTAAATGAGCGTGCGCGCAATACCAAAAAATCAATTTTTAGAAAAACGGCTTCAAAGTTGGCTTATAACATTACAGCAAATGCTTTTATGCAACATATTTTTAGCCATAACGTCTATTCGACTTGGTATTTTTGAGTGGCTTTGTGACTTTTGAAAGTATCCCTTCAGAGATTTCTGAAAAATCCTTTTTTTAACTTCAGCGTGATCTGCCCCCTTAAAGAAATTCTTGCAGAAGGGAGATGTCAGCAAGATGTCACGAGATTTTTTACTACGATTACCGGTTTTAGTTCTAAATAGTAGCGATAGATAATTTGTAAGCAACATGCTCTAATTCCAGGGCCAATTTTTGGCCTCGACCTTCTCCCAGAATTGATGCGAAGAAATGATGTTAAATATATGGAGTGGGTGCCTAAGAACAAGATTGCATTGATAACTGAGACCCACTCCTTATATTTAACAACCTCCTTTCACACAATGCGGGGAGAAGAGAGAGACCAAACAATTTGGCCTCGATTTAACGCCTATTGCTTGCAGCGCCATCTATGGCTACTGTTTGGGAAATAAAACAGGGATCCCTGACACCTTACATAAACCTTCTGCAAGAATTTTTTTCAATTGATGTAATCATTTGCAAGTTATTGAATTTTAAAATCAGTCAGTGCACTTTAAAACACCTGGTAGTTAAAGTAATGCAAACTTTGTTGATGATAATAGTTTATAATTATGCTTCCTCTGAATAGTATTTAGAAGTGATAGCAATACATTATATTTTTTTCCCTTGCATAAAATGCGTTAATATCAAATTTAAAAATGGAATAATCCACAGTCTTGTAAATATTTAAATACGCAATTTTTATATTCTTTAAAAAGTACATTTAAACTTTATTTTAATAATAGTTCTCAATAATAGTCTTTAATAATAGTATATTCCCTGTTCTTTAAAAGTAATTTTAAAAGCTATCTAAAAATTTTCTATTTCTGAAAAAAAAAGAAAAATGAATCTATTTTGCGCACTTTGTTTCGTTCTCTTGAAGAATTTTGAAAGGCCTTAACAGAAAATAAAGTTCTAAAAATGTACTCACTGAGGTGGCACAAAAAGGGCTTTTTTCTTAAAGTGCTTCGGCATCTCCTATATTTCAAAAATGAAAAAAAAAAATAATAGTTTGAAGAAAAAATTGTTTTAAAATGATTGCAGGTAGAATTCTTGATTTTTTATTAGGTTTTGTGTTAATATTTGCTTTTTTTAAAACATAAACTTTTTTTTAAATACAAAATTGCAAAATATACAATGTGAACTTTACAGATTTGTTTTAATTAAGGCAAAAAATAATACAGATGTTACAAGCTAAAAAATATACATTTTATTTAACATCATTCATACAAATACGTCACTTCGTTAGAAATGGGAGAGTCTATAATTATTAAAGTAGCTGAAAGTAGATGTAGTAGTGCCTTAGATTGACATAATCAAAAATGAAACAAAA
This sequence comes from Maratus speciosus, assembly GCA_963932465.1. NCBI lineage: Eukaryota > Metazoa > Arthropoda > Arachnida > Araneae > Salticidae > Maratus > Maratus speciosus. Next base: position 296,578,096 of record OZ010791.1, read on the forward strand.
TGTATTAAAAACACATAGTGAAGAGAAATGAAGATGAAAAACATGGCAACACGTAGTATTTAATCTTCAGTTGGCAATAATACTACGTATTGCTAGAAATGCATCATTTCATGTAACAAACAGTTAAATAATCAAAATGTAACCCGTTACTTACCCAAATAATGCATTGGTATTCATAAAAAATGGTGGGACTAAAGAAATATTAAATAATAACTGATTTAGAGCAGTAAAAATCACATTACTTCACAATATGCAAATACACCATCCAACATAACACTATGAATATCTAATTCAATTACAATTAAAGATAGGCGACAAAAATAAAATTATAGACAGTTAATTTATTTTTTAGTGAAAAAAATTACATACTTACTAATTAAAACTACATAAAATACAAAAACTAAATTTATTTTCTTCTATAATTTATACGCATTCGTCCCAAACTAAATATTCATAATAACTGCCTATATAGGGTGTATCTGAAATACTTCAACAAACTTAAAGGGATGATAGTACTCATAAAGACGAACAAAAATGCAATGGGAGATGGTGTCGCAATTGACGTTTAAAAGATAAAAATCGAGAAAATGCGTCTGGAAATGGACAAACTGAGACAAGAAAGAAACACTCCAGAAAACTAATTATTGCACAGAATATGTACAACACAGTACGTGATATCCAGCGAAAACAAATATTTTACAACAATTGTTCAAAGTGTCGAACGCGGACATTATTACTCAGCACTTTTACGGAGGAACGGCTAGCGGACACACTCGAAGACTACGTGGCTTTGCAAACGTGGATTCCCGTCACAGATTTGTTTGGCTTTCTTCCAAGTTTTTGTTATCTCTTTCTGACCGGATATGCACAAAGTGAAAGGAAAATCCGCTTCGTGCTACTAGCCAGTTCGGCAGAAAAGCTGCATGCGAGATTTCGATGTTTGGTATCTTTCGGTTAGCCGGGCGCCAGTGTTATATCTATATATATAAAAGAAAGTCTGAATTTCGTATTAATCAATGCGCAGCCAAAACTACTGAACCTAAAATTTTGAAAATTGGGGTAAAAATAGTTCTTATGGCATTGAGTGCCGCTAAGAAAGGATTTTCTAAAATTCCACCCCTAAGGGGGGTAAAAAAGAGAACGAACTTTAAAAAAATTCCTTAAAAATCTGATTTTATAGTTATTTTTCAACTGATAACATATTTTGGTGTATTTTTGTATGCTGAATCGAATGGTACTAACTAAATTCTTTTAAGTCCAATAGTTCGAGAGATATTTCATATTTGTCTAATTTGGCGCTATCTGTGGCGCCAAAAGCTCAAATTTTCAAGCAATAATTTCTAAAAACTCATTCTCTTCATTCTGTTACTATAGCAAGGGAATAAATTCAAATTGAATAATTTTTTAATCAATTCTTTTGGTTAAATAATTAAAACAACTATGTCAGTTAAGAAAAGTATTACAAACGCCTCAAAAACTAAAACTAAATTAAAAATAAATAAATAAATCTGTGGTACTTTTTACTTCTACGAACACCATGCGAAAATGTATGATATCGCGCCATTTATTTCAACCCTAATCGTGCAAACGATTTTTGTTACAAACCATGCCAAGCATTAACCTTTGCTATTTATTGAACGTGAATATTTTTTATGAGTATTATTCCATCGTAATTCCGTAAAACTTTTGAATTTGTTATTTTTTGAATAGAAAACATTTATTATTAATTATAACTTATTTAATACTGATTACTGACATAGATTTTACTATTTGGCAGTTATCTGATGAGGAGGAAGCTACAATAAAATTGTTTTAGAAGTTAGGAATTATACATATAAAAATGTTTGTTCAAAAAACCATGAATGGCTTCATTCAAAGAATGAAATGTTTACTGTAGTGTGAAAAATACGTATTACGTACGCCATGCTGCAGTAGTAAAATATATTTACAATTTGAAGACTACAGTTTAAATTGACTATATTCTATTACTTGCAAAATATTTATTTCTGCTTTTATTTTAAGTACTTATTTTTATTGATCTAAAAAACTGGTTTGTTAAAGCATGTAATTTTCAAAAGATATATTTTTTAAATGCTCATTTTTTTATCAACAAAATTATTTTTTTTTTCAAATGTTTCATTTCGTTTTATAGACAATGGCATTATTTATACTTCGCTTGCGTAAATTACAAAATACTCTTTGATGTTGAAATAAAATTTTTTGGTTTAAGGTATTTTTCTTATTATTATTTTTTCTTTTCATCATTTTAAATGAAATTAGTTAGACATATATTTTAAATGTGTGTATTTTAAATGAAATGAGCAAAAGACATGTGTGAATTCCGCACGGACTATGAATTGTTATAGTAACGTATATATTTTAAGAAATTAACAATTGTAATCTTGGAAACTAGCCGCCCTTGGTGACCAGTTTGGTCTCCCTTAAAATTTAGGTTTGGGAAAGCATGCTAAGCATTGTATCGTGTTACTTTTATTCATAATTTAATTTACTTGAACGTTGAACTCCCTTAAATATAATTAATATAATCCCTCAAGCTAATATTAGTTTTTGTTGCATTAAAATATCTCAATTTGTTGATTTTCTGTAAATAAGTAAATCCTATTGGTTTACAATGGAAGTCTATGGGAATTTGACGAAATATTCGAGATATCGATAAGTTGGCGTCACATTTGGCGATATATCTCCAATGTAGCGACAAACTTGGTGGCATTTGGCGACAGAACAGGGGCCCCTTATGGTAACCCCCCCCCCCTTATAGGTATGAAGATGCATCAAATGCTGTTCAATGACTAGAAAATTAAGATACAAAAAGAGATAAAGATAGAAGTCAAAATAATAAGAAAACAATGGCTGTTTTAAAACTGTTTTATAACTATTCAATATTTATATTAAAAATCACACACATTTTTTTGATCGAAATTCATGTGTTTTTTTATTATTTATTTCCGGTTACGGTACATTAATCTAGCGTGGGCTTAGAACACGATTATGACTAATTCACTGCTTTTTCTGATGCTTGGTAAAAAACGCAAGCAAATGAATTTATTAAATGATATATAATTTTTACTCTGTTTTTAAGGTAAGGACAGCAGGAAAGAAAAAATGAAACATTATGTCATCTTTTTTTTAGATTTCTAAATATATTACTTAGCAAATAATCCTAAATTAATTAATTAATAATTGATAAATATATATATATTTAAAAATATTACATTCTTCATTTTTAATTTATTTTCAGTATTTTTTATTTTAAAATGTTTCATTGTTGCAGTTTTAATCATTTGGCATATTTTGGCGAGTGTTCATTGGCGCATAATTAAATCTATTGTTGTTCCAACTCGAAAAAAATTGTACGAGGTAAAGAAAAAATTTGGTGAGTTCTCACCTGAGATAAGCTAACAGTAAAATGCCTTAAAATTAATGTATTAATTTATAATTAATTTTTTCTAATATTAAAAAGTTGCATTGTCATTATTGACCTATAAACACAACTGTAAATATAATGTTTATAATTCTTCAAGAAGTGAGTTAAAAATCAATTAGTGATTGCAAAAATCCATCTTTACATATAAAAACTAGGTTGACTTAAATAAAAAAAAAAAAAAAAAAGTGCAAAATTAGAATTACTGATTGAGAAATAGTAAAAAAGACAGGGAATCGACCAAAATAGGAAGTTATGAAACAGGGAGAATTTACCGTAGCGAAGCACGGGTACTCAGCTAGTACACATATATATGTATATATAGATGTACACTATATGGCCAAAGGTGACCGGCCACTTGCGATTTTAGACGTTTTGTTAAATATCTAGAAAACTACATGAGGAATTATCCTGAAACTCCAAGCGTGTAAATAGAATAGTATAGGTCATACATTTCCGTGAGGATTTTTTCCCGAAACCCCATAGGGGACCATCAACAAATTGAAAAAGAAGGAATATCTTTCGGATAACCCTGTAAAAACTAATGTAGCAAAAGCGTTCAAACTGTAGATTATGATTAAGTGCCTTATTGTAATAAACTGTGTTCATTTGTATGAGAATAGCATCTATACTCGTATAGAAATTAAAGTTTTTATAAAAGGAGTCCCAAATTTTGCCAAGTTTTCTGCTTATAATTTGTAGAGTTCTTAATATAAATAAAAGGTCTTTTCAGAAAGTATGACAAAGAACATTGTACACAATACCCTGCTATCAGAGTTAAAAAGCAATAAAAATTTTATGAAAAATGTGCACGTTTACTAAATAATCATTCAGTGCGCATTCCCGAATGTAATCAAAATATTAATTGGATAATGTGTTAGCTAAATGTATAGAGCAACTTTTGTGAAAGTCTCAAAAACATAGTTTGAAAAGTATGAAAGTTATCGTTGATAGAACAAGCTCAAAATCTGTTACTCCTAAAAGGAAGCAAAAAAATGAGGGGTTGTATCCAAATACAGTACTGCGTGCAATATTGTGTATGTTATATTGGCACTAATCAGTGGATATATGGATACAGCGATTTTAGATGTTTTATTAAATATCTAGAAAAATACATCAGGAATTAACCTGAAACTCCTGGTGTGTAAACAGTATAGTATAGGTCATATATTTCAGAGAAGATTGTTTCCCGAAACCTCATAGGGGATCGCCAACAAATTGGAAAAGAGCGAAAATCTTTTGGATAACACTGTAGAAAGTAATGTAGCAAAAGCGTTCAAACTCTAGATTATGATTAAGTAGCGTATTGTAATAATTTGTGCACATTTTTATGAGAATAGAATGCATATGCAAATGAAATTCAGGTTTTGATACAAACAGTCTCAAATTTTGCTAATTTTATGCTTATAATTTGGAGAGTTCTTAATATAAAAACAAATTCTTTACAAAATATTTGCAAACAGCATAGTACACTATACGCTGTAATCAGAATTAAAATATAGTAAAAATTGCATGAAAATTGAGCAGGTTTACTAAATAATGCTTCACTGCGAATGCCCTAACGCAATCAAAATATAATGTACATAATGTGTTAGCTAAATGTATGGATCAACTTTTGTAAACATCTCAAAAACATAGCTTGAAAATTCTGAAAATTATCGTTGATAGAATAAGCTCAAAATCCATTGTTCCCAAAAGGAAGCATAAAGATGAGGGGATGTATCCATATATCCATTGATTAGTGCCAATATAGCACGCACAATATTGCACGCACTTCTATATATGGATACAACCACTCATCTTTTTGCTTCTTTTTTGGAATAATGGATTTTGAGTTTATTCTATCAACTATAATTTTCAGTCTTTTCAAACTATGTTTTTGAGTCTTTCACAAAAGTTGCTCTAAACATTTAGCTAAAACATTATGCAAAGTATATTTTGATTACATTCGGGCATGCGCAGTACATCATTATTTAGTAAAAGTGCTCATTTTTCATACAATTTTTATTATTTTTTAATTCTGATTGCAAGGTATTGTGTACAATATTGTTTGTCATATTTTCGAAAAAGAACTTTTTTTATATTAAGAATTCTACATATTCTAAGCAAAAAACCTGGCAAAACGTGGAACTATTTTTATAAAAACTTTAATTTCTCTACGAGTATACATGCTATCCTCATAGAAATGAACACAGTTTATTACAATAAGGCACTTAATCATAATCTACAGTTTGGACGCTTTTACTACATTAGTTTTTACAGGGTTATCCAAAAGGTATTCCTTATTTTTCAATTTGTTGACGGTTCTCTTTGGGGTTTCGGGAAAATAATCTACACGGAAATATATGACGTATACTCTACTGTTTACACAACAGGATTTTCAGGTTAATTCCTCATGTATTTTTCGAGATATTTAACGAAACGTCTAAAATCGAAAGTGGCCGGTCACCTTTGGCATATATAGTGTATACAACCTATGAGCGGATGTTTTAATTAATATATTAAAAATGAAATAAATTATTTTTATACAATAGGGATTAGTCTGTAATATATGAAAAGGAAAGTAGAACATTCGGATATTTACACCGTTTTAAAATGATTTAAAATGCTTTTCACATCTTTTTCTTCTTCTCTCTCTTTCTCCCTTTTTTTTCCTTTGTCGATAAACCCGAATGTTTCGTACTTCATTTAAACTTTACAATACTTATGTTTTCCATCCTTCCTCATCATCGCTAACATAATTATCATTATGTCTGAAACGACACCATTCATTTGCGAAAGTGAGAACATTTGTAAGGCGTCAGGAGAAATATCTCACAGAGTAAAAGAGGAAAGATTTTCCAGGGCAACAAATCTTCCGGAGTGACATGAGAGAGAAATGGGTAATCATACTATTCAATTCTATCTGGGACACTAGGATTGGAAAAAAAAAGAAGCAGCAAAAAAGGACCGAAAAAAAAGAAAAGAAAGGGCCGAAATAAACCAGTAAGAACTTTTCCGAATACTGACAGAAGTTAGCTAAGAATCGGTAACTTTCTTCAAAAAGGGGGATGGGACAAAAGTTCTGGTAATTCTTCTTGGAGACATCCAGAGTGACGTTACCATTGATTTTTTGGAAGCTTCCATCTTAGCAATTTTCAGCCGTCCAGACTTTTTCACGTTCCCCATTCGCCTATCATTTTTTCGGCTTTTCATTCTTCCCTTTTTGGAAAGCTTTTAAAGATTTTGTCGTTGGAAATTCAAAAAGTGAACGTGTAAAACACATAAGGCAAACTTAATGATTTTTCCCAATATGGGTAGTTAATTTTTTGAATGAAAAAGAAAACTTTTTGTATTCTAAATTTAAAATGTATGGTATATAAAAATTTTGAATTGAATATACTTAAACGAAAAACAACCGAAAATTAATTTAAATAAAAATGAAATTGCTTCCCTCTATTTGATTGATACTTTGTATTGAGAATTTAGATTTTTTTCGGGTAAAATATTTCTCTATAACTCTTTTATTGTATAACGAATGTATTTATCATGAATGCTGTTAGGGTACTACTATTACTAATGTATTTTAAAGTTAAGGTTTAGACTATGAATAAAATATTTAAATGGAAAACCTAAAAAAAATTTCTGAAATTCAATAAAAATGAATTTGCTTCACCCTATTTAGCTCAAATTTCGTAATGGTCCATTTATTTTTATTTCAGATAAAATTCTACAACTTGTATATAGTATAGTGAAAGTATTTACCATAGACTCTGTTAGCGTACTACTATAACTAATGCATTTTAAATTAGAAGTATATGGTATAGATAAAATGTTTAAATGAATACTCGTAAAAAAACTGATCAAAATTTAATTTCAGTAAAAATAAATTTATTTCACTCTATTTGACTGAAATTTTATATTGAGCAATTATATATGTTTGTTTGTTAGATATATATATATATATATATATAGTTTGTTAAAAGATGCGTCAATTTCATTTCCATCCTTTCAGTACAAATACAACGTTCTATCTTTATTAATTTACGAATTACTGATTTTGAAAGCTTTCCCATTTTCTCGATCACTAATTTCTATGAGAGCAAACAAAATATTACATGATAATGACAAAAACTATAACTTCTTTTCAGGAGAAAATCTGCTGCTTATGAATGTATTCACAAAACTTTAATGTTAAACTTTGTACAAATAATTTACTCTTAGAAATACATGTTTATGCTAATGTGATTTTTAACAACAAGTCGATAAATTGTAATTATTCAAGTTACACTGTATACTGCTTCAGTCAAGTTATATTTTATTATGTTATAATACAATCAAATGTTGGTATGGGATTTCTTTTCGAAAGCAAAAATTGCTACAATTGTTAGAACATATTTGCTGCATCATATTGTTAGACATTGCAACATCATATTTAAATTTCGAATGAATATAAATTAAGCAGAATATAAATTAAGTACAATGAATATAGCCAGACGTATACCGTTCGTGAGTACTGGGACTCACATAATCAGTGTATAAAATCAATGTATAAATGAACATTCCCCCGACTACATTAAAGACGAAAACCCAAATGTCAGTAAACACCGCACCCAAAGACCACCAAGTTCCAGAAATTAATGAAATCAAAGCAGGAGTGATGCATCGTGACACAACAAATCCACCCAGAAAATTGAGATGTAAGGTACACGAGAAAAATCATTAACCAAGTAGTTTCTAAATTTATGAATTTGAACAGCTTCGAAAAAGTCTAAATCTAGAAGAGTATTGCATTTTTTTATAATAGTTGCTGAATCAAAATTGAAATTATGTCTCTTCTCCTCCCCCCCCCCCACCCACCCAGCAATGAAAAGCAATAGATGAGTTTTGCAATTATTTTTCTTTAAATAGTTTATATGTTCCTTGACTCTGTAACGGAGTTGCTGTTTAGTTTGTCCAATATAGGACAATCCACATTGGCATTGAATATTGTAAATACCCCAAAGTTTTGAGGAGGAATTTTATCTTTTAGCTGTGAAAAAGTTAGTTTATTGACTGATTTAAATCAACTTAGTCATACTTTCCTAAGATATTTGATTCAGCCACTATTATCAAAAAGTTCGAAGTAGAAGAAAACTCGTTTAGATTTAGATTTTTTGAAAGCTGCTCACATTCATAAATTTAGAAACTTCTTGGTTAATGAATTTTCAAATGTACCATACTTCTCAAATTTCTGGGTAGATTTCTGTTGTGTCACAATGCTTCAGTTCCGCTTTGATTTCATTGCTTGATGGTCTTTTTGTGCTGTGTTCACTGACATTTGGGTTTTCGTCTTGCATGTAGTTGGGTGGATGTTGATTTTATACATTGATTTTATACACTGATGATGTAAGCCCCAGAACTCACGAAATATATACGTCTCGCTATGTTTACTGTCTTAATTTATATATCGTATGTTAGAACGTTGGTTGTTAGCTATTTAGTTTTCCATACAAGTGTTTATTTATTACAAACATTGCTTATTGAAACTAAAACGACTATATACAATTCAGCTTTGAAAAGGACATTATCCTTTCAAATAAAATTTAAAATATAAAATTCGTAACTGTTCTTTTTTGTGTGTGTTTGGAAATTTTATATATCTGTTACTGATAAAAATTAATCGAATAGATATTTGTGATTATTCAAATTTTGTATTAAGATATTGTAAAATTCAATGTTGGTTTAAGAGTTGTTTTCAAAATTAAAAATTCGTAGATTATTGTAAAATCATATTTAAATTCTGGAGAAATATCAACATTACTTGCTGAAATTAAAATGACTGTATATAATTTAGCTTACGAAATTAACTTTATCGAATTCAATTTTCAATATATAACTCGTAACATTTTTTTTTTCTTTTGAAATCTTACTTATAGCTGATCTTCCATCTACTAAAAACTAACTGAAAGGTAAATTATATTTGTTCAATTTGTATATTATAATAATGTAACTTCCAGTACTGGTTTGAGAGTTCGTTTCAAATGCAAACTTTGCTATATCATTGAAAAATCATACTTAAATACTGGAGAAATTTGATCGTTATTTAATAAAATTAAAATGATTGTCTATAATTCAGCGTACGAATATAACACTATTAAATTCTAACGAAAATTATGATATCGAACTCATAATTGTTTTTCTGTATTTTGACATCTTGTTTATAGTTATTAGTTCATCTGTTGAAAATTAATTTTGACTTCAGTTAGAGTTACCAATCAATAATTTTATGCATTTTATTAATATATTTAATGTTTCATAGAACTTTTGATATGAAATTTTATAACTGTTGTTTACCTTACCAATAATTTTTTTAGAAATTCGATAATTAATTTTTAATTTGTTTGACATAATTTTATTGCTATCCACTTCATCATGCCGTATATAATTTTTTCATTATATCTAAGTATTTGCATTTCTGAAACAACATATTTGTTTAAATATATGAGTGTATAACTTATGTCTATACATTTCCTATCTATAAAATGCCGTAAAACTAATGATGATATGATAAAGTCAATTAAAGGTTTCTAGAATAAATAGAGTAGAGATATAATACTCACAACTTTTTATCAATTTGAATGAGTTTTGAGGAGGAAAAATTAAACCGTTATGCTTTTCCACAAAACTCATTGCATTATCACCAACTCTACGAAGAAAAAACATGATGCAAACACATGTATAAATTGACTAGAAAAAATTATGCATCCATTGTTTGAAGAATAACTGCTTTTTTGATAGTTTACTAAATATTTGAAAAAACGCAAAACTATTGTGTGGAATTTGTTTACTTGTTTAAGAATTTGAGCATTTTTTTCCCATAAATGAAAAAAAAGAAAGTAATGCTTCAGCTTTTAGAACTGTTTACTAACTTTTGAAAATAAAGCTTTTTGAATAAATAAAATTTGGAAATAATCATCACTATTTTTATATATATGTGTTTTTATAATAACACTGTTTTCCATTCATATAGATTATTCAAAGTACTCTGGATTTCAGGGAAAATTTTTTTCACAGTTCTTGTGCCATCTGATTTGCATATCTTGAATGAAATGATTTTTCTTATTGATATGCTTCACATTTTAACCTCTAAACTATGTGAAAGTTTTTTTTTTGGTTTATAAAATAGCTGTATAGTTTTAAAAATTTTGTATTTCAAATTAAAATCGGTGCATAATGTTTTAAAAACCGTAGCTCATCATCATTACGTTCCTCTGCATTTATTAAACTTTGTTACTTTCTTCTGATTATGCTGAAAAATTCAAATACTGTTTGAATACACTCTAACTATATTTTTAGTGAAAAAATTTAAAAGTTTTTTTTTCTTTGTAATTTCTAAGACAGCATTAATAAATTATACAACTACGTAGATTCTGCATCATTTAAAAAATTTAGTTAAACTGTACAGTTTTATAAAAATTTCAGAACACTGTTCAAATTGTGTATGAGACTTTTTTAATGAAAGTACTTTGTTTTTATATAAAATATACATTTTGCTTCGATGAATTAAAGTTTATCACATGTGGTTGCAATTCGATCTACATTTGAATGCATAAAAAGGATTTAATAAAAAATATTTATCATCAAAATATATTCTTAAATCGATAAAAGTAAACAGTATAATCTATATTATAAAACTAAAACATGTCTCTCAGTAACTTTAATGTCAAAACGACGGTAGCAACAACCTATGCCAGTGCTTTCGCTTTTACCACATATTTATACTGTTCTAAATGAACAACTGTAAATAAACTTACTGATAATCATATTTTAAATAATTTTCAAGCACGTTTTTTTGTCGTGAAATAGAAAAGTCGCTGTAATAATGATTTTGAGGTATAGAGGTATTATAAACGATGCTAGGACCCTGGCTGCTTATTTTGTTTGAACATGTAGATTTTAACTTTGCCATTTCTTTCAATGAATAAATATGAAGAAGGTAATTTATGAGAACAAAGTATTACATTTTGCGACAAATTGCGCTCATTGTATCTAAATAAATATAGAAGCGATTACGAAATGAGAGATAGGCTGTATTTTCTTACTTTTAACCATGTAATCATTTTATGTATCTTTTGTAAGGCACAAATATGTTCATCAGAAATCCATTCATAACGAGGGAGCCGCGGTAGTGTAGGCTATTTGAGATCATAGAGGGCGCAATGTTTGCATTTTTATGTTTTTTTGGTTTTTAGATTATTTTTTGGTACCCAGTGTCATTCATTTCTATTGATTATGTGTGTGTTATGATTACGGTTTTTACTATATTAAACCGAAACATGTCAACGTATTTTGATTTTTATTTAACACCTATTTAAGTAAAATAAATGTATGTTTTTATTTATATGATCAGAAAGGGTGAAGTAAAATTTGTTTGAGTTTTTACGAAAGCTTACAACGGTTTTTGACATTCATAACGATGCTCACAACAACGGGATTTCAATTCTAAGAGATATATAGAAAAATTGTGTTAAGTTTGTTCCCAAACCACGGCGCTTGGCAAATTAAAACATTTGGCTGAGGAAATAACCCTTACCTTACAGGTATCAAAACATATAACACTGTACAAGAGTGGTTTTGTCCTAGAACTAAAACTAGTAGATTCTAGATTAGTTTTTGGCGCTGATTCCGAAAATGCTTTCCGTTTATCTTTGGGTGGTCCAGGTTTTGAGAAATTTGCATATTTAAATTTATGAAAATTCAAGCTTTTTTGTACTATTTTATGCAAATTTTAGATACAATATATTTCACATCTAGTTACGTTTTCTAGATAATGACTACTTGACTATTTGCTTCAGATAAATGTCACGATTTGCATATTCTTAACATATATTTATCAGTTATTAAGCCTAATTTGCATATTTTTCAATGGTGTAACGTTTACATCATATCAACTTTAAAATAGTTGCCACAGAATTGACGTAATGTTTTTTCTAGACTAGATTTTTATGTTGATTTCAAATCTGTAGTCCGTTTTCTTATGTCATGTCTAGTTTTTGAGTAAGATAAATTTCTAGTTTTGCACGGCATTAACACATGTTTGATGTAAGATGCTTTTTAGTGGTGTGTAATTCATTGATAAGAAGGTGAACAGGGTCAGATTCATATCAGAGACATTAAAAAAATTTATATAATCGGAAAAAATAAGTAGTGGAATCTATCCTAACTAGTTGAAGTTCATCATACAAAGTATCATAAAAAGCTATTTCTGGCTTTTTTGTCCAAAAACTAAAATTTCACTTAAAAAAAAAAAAAAAAAAAAAAAAAAAAAAAAAAAAAAAAAAAAAAAAAACTAGACATGATAGAAGAAAACAGATACAAGATTTGAAATCAGTTCAAAAAACTGGTTTAGAACCAGATTAGCGTACTCGTGCGGCAGAAATACTCGAACGTCAAGAAACCTTGTTAGAAAAACATGAAAAATATGCAAATTAGGTACAATGAATCACAGTCACATGTCAGTATAATCTCAGAAACAACGTTTTTGCGAAATAAATTAGGCAGTAATCAGAACATAAAACAAAAAATCCTGTCTGATATTGCTTTATACCTTAAATTTGCAAATAATTGTATAAAAGTTACTAAATTTGCATAAATTGAAACATGCAAATACCTCTCAAACTTGACGTGCTGGAGTAAATCTAAAACTAGATTCGGAATTAGCACAAAAAAACCGCATAAAAAACAACTAATTTCTGTTTTAGGACAGAGCAAAAGTTCAAATTTGTTGACCATTGTAATTAACTAGACACGCACACACACAGGCATGTACATTTTACTGTCGTGGGAAAAAAGTAAACACCCCCTACTAACTCTGCAACAAATTATAATAGAAGAAAGTTACTGGTACCAAACTTACTTTTAAATGATTTATATAAAATTTGCTTAGGGGTCGTCTACGAATCAAAAACAGACCAAATTTTGTTTTTGTCAATTGCAACAACCGATTTAACGCTATATTTTAAATCTGTTGTTCAAACTGCGGTTAGAAGCCAATTATCAAGCCATTTGTATGATAAGTTTTTAAATTATAAACATTTGAAATTTAAAGCTTCTAATGTTAAATTACCTTTTCGTATTTTCATTAATATCTCCTGAAATTATAATTATATTGTGATTTTATTTTGTGTTGTTATAATACTAACATATCCAAACGTAAATGCAGTGAATTTGTAATTTAAAAAATTTTATAACATGAATTGTGTATTATGAAATTAATATTCGAAAAAAATATGAATTGCAGGATATAATTTTTTTGATAGATTTATATTTATTATGTCTTGCAATATGCGAATTCTCAATTTCAGTTTTTTCACCCAAGTAGTTCTCAAATTATGATTTAAAAACGTCAAAAGGATGGTTTTAATGCGTAGAAAAAAAAATAAATTTAAATATATATATTTTACTCATTTTATTTAAACATATGGACTGGTAATAGTCTAAACATAATAATCGAGTGAAATGGTCACATTGGCAAGAAATAATACATTAATAGAAGTGACATAGTCATTCTGCAGCATTTCAACAATCAAGTATCGCACTCAAATTTAATTACAACTCTTAAAATATGCTCATTTTGAAATAAGTAATTTCTCTGAAACTAAACGTCATGAAATTTCATGAAAATTTTGTTTAAGGCTAATTGAAGGGGGTAAAATTTATTTATGGTGTCAAACTTGGGTATTGGAATTGAAAAAAAAAGTTTTGGTTCGTTTTGATATTAAATGGCCCCTAATAAAATTTTCTGTGGATCATTTAAAAGAATACTTTGTTTCCAATCGTTTGGTGCCTGTAACTTTCTTCTACAATAATTTGTTGCAGATTTAGTAGGGGATGTTTACTTTTTTCCACGACTGTACACGCATGCGGTTGCTTGCCAATTCTGGCATTAAAAGGAATGTGGTCTTTCTGCTACTTGGTCAAAGATGATATTCTAACTGTAATACATATAATTCCGAAGTAACACCTATGCGAATTTTCACTTCTTAAGTATCATAATTTAATCAGTATAATTTTTTTGAGTATAAACTTCTTCAGGTCATTTTCTTCAGTAGATCTCTTTCATATAAAAATTGTTTTTGGCTTAATTGATTGAAAATGTAAAAAAATTAGAAATCTCTAGTTAGATTTTTTAACTCGACATGCTAGTAAATGTAACAGTACTGTAAATTTCAGAATTTTTTTTGTTATTTTCTCTCCTCTTAATTGTACAAAATACTCTAAAAATATCCAAATTTCAATGGGGAATAATTTATATGCAAATATTTCTTAAGTGAGCCTTTTAGAGCGCGACTGAAATTGAAATACTACCAAGAAATAACTTTACAAATCTTTGTGTGTGTAAAGCAAAAGTACAGTATATTAAACCTTTTTATCAGCGTTAACATTCAAAATATCAAACTCAACGACTACGTAAGACGTGCATCTGTATCGTTCCATATACATTTTTTAAATATTAATTTATATGACCTTTCTGGTTAGCGCCATGCTGAAAATAATTTTGGTAACTTTTTCCCTATAAATTTTGCAGTATCCCACTATAGAATGGGTAAAATTAATCACTGGAAACAGAAAAAAAAAATATTCATTTGAGCTAATATCAAATTTGCGTTACACTCTGTCAATGGAAATATGCAAAGAAGACAGTTTTTATTTTTCTTTTTTTATCTATTTTTGAAATTTACTTCAATATCAATATAAACGTATACAAGAACCAAAAGAATAAGAGTACAAAGTAGAAAAGCTGACAAACTCAGTTTTTCTTAGGTGTATTCATACGTAGCATCACCTGGCCAGGCGTACCAAAAATCCTTGCTGTAGGTTAAAGTAACTTACTATCTAGAATTCCCTTCTGAGCTATCTATGAGTAGTTGTGGGCGACGACGTTTGATTTAAAAATTTGTAGTAACTTTTTGACTGTGAGCAATCATGAATTCTTGTTTAAACGTTTTAAGTACACATTTTTGGACGACTCCTGTTGAATGTTCTAGGTTGCTATGTAGATCAAAATAAGCAGAGGCCCTAGTGATATGATTTTCGTTTCTCAGTTGTTAATTTACAACCTGTTTTGAATAAATTATGAATGTGCGCGGGATCTTTCAAAATTGTTGAATATTTATGGGTATTTTGATTAATATTTTTTCTACCTGGGCGTAGATGGCGAATATTACTTTAATCGGAAATCATAATATGTGCATCTTTCGAGGTTAAAGCGTTTATGATATTTTATGTTGAAAAAAATATGTTGTTAGAAGCGTCCCATGTACATTACAGTTTTTTAATCTATTTCCCAAGCTAAATAAAAATGTTAAAATCCTAAAACGAAATTTAAAATCCGACCAATATTAAAAGTATTCCATAAATTTCTCATATAATATAATGCTTCTAAAATCTACTTCATTTAATTTTCATACGATAATATTTATTTTTTACCCGTCTTTAAAATATTTCAATAAAACTTAGAATTATCTAAACGCGTATGATATATATTTTTCTTTTCAAAACCTATTTAAAAAAATTCACGCATTATTTTGTTTCCTTGAACTCAATCTGTCATGCTTTCAAGGTCTTTTCATTTTTATTTCAATCTATTATCCCGACATGATTTTATATTTTCTACAAAATTATCTTTTCTTATAATCTCATTTTATTTTGCCATTTCTTTTTATTATTATTATTATTATTATTTTAAAAGTTACTTCCTCATAATTTTTAAAAAGACCTTATCGCGCCTATTTTCCTTCTGCCATTAATACTTGTTTTTAATTTTCTCATTCTTTGAGAGTTTTTGTCACATTCCAGTTTATTGAAGACTTCCACTCCAATATTTAACAGCATGCATGAATATCAGAGACAGATTTTTGAAGATTTTTGCGTTGTTTTTATCATCACCCCCAGGAAAAAAAGTATTGGTTAATAGTACATAATACCTCTGTGGCTGACGTAATGTCATGCTGGTAAAATAATTCATTAGTGACGTCTTAGTTCTTTGCGAGTTTCGACTGACGCGCAGAGTGGAGCAGAAAATGTATGCTGCTAGGCTTTAACATAAAGTGATGAATTGAGCTTGGAAGGAATTCTGCATTACAGATAGTAAGAGTGGAAAGTGTTCGTGGTCACAAAAAATACTGTTTGCTCAGAGGAAATATTTACCCATTACGACATATATATATATATATATATATATATATATATATATATATGTTCCAGTGTTGCTAGATTGAGGATTTTGCCCACGTTTTTAGGAATTTTGAACCTCAAGAGAAAATTTTTGTGGTAAAATACTTTGTGGGGAAAAGTTTGGGGAGTATCAACATTTTTGGGGGGAAATTGGAGAATTGTTTTCACTCTTTCACGTAAAGTTTACTTTTAGTCCTCTAACAACACTGCAACTGTGTGAAACTGGATTTTCATTTTGAAAACGAAAGTAAAATACAGAAATAGGAGCTGTCAATCATTATTCTTGTGGTCGGGCTCATCGTTTAAAACATTACAGTTTCCATGTATCACAGGAGCATCACGAGCTGCTTTGGACTATCCCCATTTGAATTACCAGATCACTATGTGCGGCAGATTTTCCTAGTCATCACGGACAGACACACAAACACATATACACATTTAATTTATTAGTATAGATTTATACAAGAGAAATAAAAACAATTTTATAACTTTTTTTCTGTTTAATGTTGGTTTATTTTTATTTCATGGAATAAAAGTAGAGCTTTTTGCAAGACATGTAATTGCATACTGTAAACACATTGCTACGTCTATGACTGAACATTGCTCAATGAATACAGTAGACCCCTAGTTTTACTTCTAAGAAACCAGAATGAAAACTCTGCGGTCTTAAACGCCATAAACCTTCATATTACTAAATTTTCTGCACTTATCTGAAACGTTCTTTTGTTGTGCTTTTTAAAATATTAAATTAAAAATGTGCAAAGAAGCTATTTTTCTTTTATTATTGATGAGGCACAGTTATTGATACAACGAAGGTGCTTCGCATTACGATTAGGTACTTTTAGGTACTTCAGTAGGGATGTCAAAAACTGAAAACAAAGTTTTATAGGTTAAGTCAAATAGAAGCAGCAACAGCATCTCAGATTCATTCAAATCCCAAATAATTAGAGTTGATCTCAACCTTGAAAAAGTTATTGGGATCAGCGTAGATGGTGCTAATGTAGTGATAGACCAGCCTCATCGATTGGCAACAATTTAAAAAACAAGTGTAAACGAACTTGTCGTTGTAAAATGCATCTATCCTTCTCTTCGTTTAGCTGCGAATATGCATGCAAAATTTTGCAGATTTAAAATGTTTATTTTTTGTAAATGGGAAATTAAAAAAAAAAATGCTTGCTTTGGGAAAATTTTTGATTTTAAATTAGTTAAAAAAATTTTATAGTGAAAAATTAAAAATTGAAAATTTACTTTTTTGAGTAGAATTTGCGTTGGGGACTTTTTTGGAAGAAAACACTGATTTGGGAAAATTTTCTGAAATTTTGGGGAAAATAATTTTTGAGTATCTGACAAAACAGAATGTGTGTGTTTGTGTTTTTTCGTAGCGTTCCAATAACTTTTAATTTAATATCTCTTTCCTATGCGATTAAGAGAAAAAAAATTATGACATGGTCTGCCATTTATGTTTTGAGTCATAATCGCTTAAAGCATTTTTCATCTAAACCTTTTTCAATAAAATTCAAAGAAAAAAAGATTTTCTGCCATGATCTATCATTTATGTTATTTATAACATTTTTTACATTACGACATCTGGATAATTTAACCAAATCCATCTAAAGCCCATTTGTTAAAATAAATTGTGTAGTATGCATGAATTTTTTTTTAAGTTTCATTCAATTAATCTGATATTTCTATAACGCAGTTTAACTCAGGCAGGGGATTAAAACAAAATTATGGAAACATTGTTTAATTAATTAACTATAATAAATACAATAACAATATAAATTTTAAACTACTTTTTAACAAAATTAAGTTTTAATTAAAACTGGTTTTAACGATCTGAATGTATTTTTTATATTTCCTTTTTAATTCAAAGCAAAAATTTCATTTATTCCCGAAATTCGCCCTGTCATGAAAAAAAGTTGAATACCCCTGACATATTTATTGCAAATTTAACTTTGTCTGAAAATATCCCAATTTATGATAAAATTCGTTTGATAAAATCAAATTTTACATTATGTTTCCATAGCAACAGATTTTACGAAAGAAAATTTCTCTTGAAATTGCATCTCGATAACAGGCAGTATATTTAAAAGATACGGTAATTTCATCATGCTATCAGAAATCCTTCTACAGAATTTTAAATTATTTACAAAGGCGTGTGCAGTTATTAGTTTGCCTGCAATTAAAATTAATGTAGAACTTTAGATTGTTGTCGTAAACATAATTTTTAAAATTAATGTTCTTCGATGCATAAATATTGCTTAACAATTATGATCCTACAACTGATAATCCTATACGTACAGAATATTTTTAACTAATTTAATTACACAGTAACAGTTTATTAACAATATGCTCATATATAATTCCATTTTTTTTTCATTCAATCAGAAAGAAAAAGGATAATGTTGCAATTTTAGAGCATGCTTGTATTTTGTGTATCAAATTAAGATATTTTAACTTATGTTTCATGTTTAGGTGATGGCAGCGACAAAAGTTTTCAAATCTGAAATAGAAATAATTCTATAACTTGATTTAACTTGCTTCCTGTTTATCCGGATTTATCTTGCGTTCCGTTAGCAGTTAAATATTTACTAAAACAATAAACACTCTATTTATTATCTACTAACTGTTAATTCATTTAGTACCTTCATAGACAGTAGCACCAGACATGTATACAGCACATAGCAATAGAAAGAAATAAGAAGAGTAATATTGTATGCTGATGTCATAATAATCATGGCAACGATCTACGCTAAATTTTCTCTTTTATCACTTACATATTCACTTCTAAATATCACACAATTTATATTTTTCATCACAGAATTAAAAAAAATGTACTTTCAAATAAAATTTGTTTGAAAACTCCAGTTCCATTTTATGATTATTTATGGCTTTTTAAATACATTTCAAGCATTTTTTCTCAGCTTTTTAAAATTTGTTTGCTACAATAATGCACAGTAACTAAGGAGTTAACCGCAATTTAAATTGATTGCAAATGCCTTGCAAGAATAAATTAAAAAGAAAACCACCATTTTGTTTATTTTATTTACATTTTTAAAATTTTAAATATGATGAGTTAATTTTTCGTAATTGGAACCACTTTCAATCGTTACTAACAACCCTAGCATATCCTTTAACGTAAATTAGAGTAGCATTTTTAGTTGTTTGCAGTGTTGCCAGATTGGGGACTTATTTAATTTAGATTATTTGACTGTCACCACTTTTTAAAATAGTATGAGACGTCTCATTTTTCAGAATTTTTAATCTATTTTTAAATAGGTCGAATACCGCTATTTCAAAAAAGCGGTGCCAATCAACAATCTGGGGACAAAAAAGTGCCCAAACAAGCAACACTGGTTGTTTGACAAATATTATGACAAATGATATTTACTCAAACACACTGTTTGGTTATATACTACATTGAGAAATATTAACGGTAAAATCACGTCCCCTTTTTTTATGTTTTGCAACTACATGAATTTTTACATGAGTTTCAATCGCATTTTGACGCCAAACTGAAATATATCAACAAAAAGACAATATTTCAATTTTGGATGAATATAAAGCTATTATTAAGTTATGTTTGAATGGTTATATATATTTTTTTTTCAGTGACAATGAGTTGTAAGTAAAATTAATTATAAAAGTACCATAATAAAAAGTAATAATATTTTGGCTACATTGAAACTTTATTTTTCTTTCTTACTTCAATTGTGTTCAATTCGCATAAAAATTCTTATGTTGTTTTACATAATACACATACTTTAATTGCAATGACCAAACAGAACGGGAAGACCGGAGATTTCCATCTGTCTGTCAGCAGATAATTTACAAATTACCTGTTTTGGTAACAACGACGTTTTGATGGTAGACTTCACGAAAAGATTTTCATTTAAATGTTTTATAATTCAAATATTTTAATAACATATTTAATAATATTATTATTTAGTTAAAATAACAAAAAAATGAATATGTTTTCTGTAGCTGATGACGAGTTGTTATTATTTTTTGCCCGTAACGTGTCCTATGTTTTGTTTTTATTTTATGGTGATTTTTTATAAAGTTTTATTATTTTGTTTTATATCGCCAGTTTTCGGTGCTGTTTCGCATTATTATTTAGTGTTTAATTGTTTTATATACATTGAATTACTCTTCACATTTGCTTAGAAGTAACATATTATGCAGTCAGAAACAACAGCAGATAGCCCTGTGCCATCACATCCAACAAAAACGATATCTTAAGTAGTTTTTACAGCAGGACTCAAAGCAAATAACTAATCAACCAATAATTTTTACCACGGTGTTGCATGCGCTGTTATTTAGTAGTCTGTTGCATGCTTCATGTTGCATTCAATAATATTATGGGATTTTCAGGAGATTTCTGCTCGACTAAGAGAAGTGCGTAATAATTAAGTATTGCCCTTAAAAAAAAAAAAAGCGCGCTTTATTGCGTTTGAACTTGCGCATTTATTCCATATTTTCTTTTATGTTTTCGAAAATCAGTTTTTATTAAATTTTATATTGATAACTAAATGTAAAGTGAAATGTAGAAATAAAAACAATTTTGTTTCTGTTTTTTTTTTTTTTTTTTTTTTTTTTTTTTTTTTCTTGTGTTGCATTTAAATTATATTTTATTACAGATGTAAAAAATCCTTGTGAAGAAAGAGAATGCAGATTTGGAGCCGAATGCAAACCGTCCCTGGATGGAACTACATCGGAATGCTACTGTCCCGAAAAGTGTCCCACCTATGGGAACACCAGAAGTTCAAGACCTGTCTGTGGGACAGATGGTCATGATTATCCAAATTTGTGTGAACTAAAGAAAACTGCTTGTAGAGAGATGAGATCTATAGATGTGAGATACACAGGGCGTTGTGGTGAGTAGAAGATAATTCTTTCCACTTGTAGAGATATGCATATGTCGGAACACAGCCGTCTTTTGGTATATGCGACAGGTGCAACTTACGCGCCTAGCAAGATCTCGCGCCCAGAAGTTTTTCTTTTTTCATTTAATACATTTTTTATGTTTACATTCGTATGATTATGGATTGTTTGATCACAAATTTATTTCTTTAAAAGTTTGAAAGTTTGGAAATTTCAGGAATGAAATAAAACTAGTGCTATTATACTATAGGGCTCCTACAAGTCAGAGAATTTTCCTCACTTAAACTAAGTAAAAAAAAAAAAGTACCAGTATTTACTTAGAGAAAAACTCGTCTTATGCAATCGCGCAATTATATGTCGAGTTTTTTTATAAGAAAATACTGGTATTTGCCCTGAAATTGTAGAAACCCTGTATGGATGTATAAATAAAGTTAAGCTATAGAAGCAGCCAAAGTGAGCCCATGTGTACAGATGATGCTTTTTATAACTAAAGCTAAACACATCCGATTCATTTTATATTTTGAAGTTTGAAGTATAAGTATAGTTATAAGTAATAAGTATAACTCGATAAGTATAAGTAAGTTGCTTAAGTATATAATGCATATTTTTTCGAAAACTTGAGAAAAAAGGGATATGTATTAAATAGGTGGATGTGCCTCTAAAAACTTTTTATCGAAGGCCTCGATTTCTACATGGATTGCTCAGTGTCCAATAATGATTTATGATTTATCACTTTTCTTCTGTAATTAAATTAAGTAATTTACTATGATTATATAAAACATGTATTATAATGAAACTGATACAAGAAATAAATAGCACAAACAATGGAATACACTGGTAATGTACCATATTTTTATCAGGCAGTTTGTGGAGAATTTTTCAAATGTAGCTATCAATAAACTTCGACGAAATAATTAAAAATTATTTTATCCGCCTGTTTTTTTTTTTTTTTTTTTTTTTTTTTTTTTTTTTTTTTTTTTAATAAGAGGGTGCTGGACTTTGAAAACAAACAAACAAAAAAAAATCAATTTAAATCATAGTTTGACTTACCTTTCATAAATAATCTAGATTCAAATCCTTCCAAGTGTAATTTTACACCATAGAAAAAAGTGGTAACGTTCCATGTAAAATCCAGGAACGTTTCGCCTCTTGTCAGGTTTTCAAAATAATTTAGCTCTTTCCGGTGAAATTCTGGTTTTCTTATCTGAAACGTTCCTGGACAAAATTTGGAAGCAGCAAAACGCTGCGGCCGCCATTTTTTTTTTTTTTTTTGTTATAATCCGTTACTCGCGCGCGAGTGTCGAAAACGAATTCCTTAAATGAATGTAAAAAAATCAATATGGAATGCAAATAAATCAATAGACGACATAATCCCTTATGTCTCTAATGTCAAGATAATTCAGATGAAATTACAATACCTCTGTAACATCGCTAAGAGATTATCCCTCGTACTTATATGTGGAATGTTTAACGAGCAGCCCGTGTAAAAAAAATACACCTATTATTTGGATCTCCATTAACCAGGGGACCATCAAACAGGATTCTCACAGATTTTGATTAATTTAAAGTATGTTTTAGAGTTCTTATCTCTAATTATTCTTGTGAAAGGATTTCTTCAAATGGGCCTTATATTTTCAGAAATTGGATGCCGAGGTTTAGTATACGTTTCAAATACCCATTATTTTGCCTCTCTCAACATGTCTTTCGTGGTGTGGATGCAGAAGGCTCGCACGCCACCCATACGGCCCGAGTTCGATGCTACCTCTTGATTTTGTTTTTCTTTTTTAATTAATTTTATATTTTGACACTTTACAATTTGATTTAAATTTGATATATATTTGACACTTTGAATTGCTGCAAATTTGAATTTTTTTTTCGGAAAAAATATACAATTACGTATAGGATTTTTTTTTTCATGAAAATTTATATGTATTTTATCTAACTTGTAAACTAACATAATTACTGACGAAAATCCAAAATATTTTATGTCTAGATTTTTTTTTTTAATTATTATTTACATTTATATATTTTTATATTTTAAGCAAAGTTCAGAAACAATATATCATATATATATATTTACTTTATTGAATTTTAACTGAAAATTTATTTTTTCGTGTAAATTATAAATAATAATTTTGATGTCAATTTCAAAATATTTTTTCATTCTAACAAATAATGATAATAAAGCGAAAATTGTCAACTGGAAAGGTAAAAATCGTCTGCGGATCCCGCATGACGTATAACTTATGATATATATTTTTAAAGAAATCATTAGATAGCGTTTCATAATAATATCAGAATAGATTTTTTAAAAAATATTGATATATTTTATGTTCTTTTGAATACAAGTACTAGGTAAGAAGTTATGCTCTATTATAGGAATTTTTTTCGTATAAATATTCCATTTTTAATATCTCTACAATATATGTCACTCGATTAATTGTATATTTACTAAACTTAAATGTCAAAGTCAGTAATAGCAAACAATTTTGTATTTCATCATTTGTCATATTTTAATATATTGAACAAACCAAACATTAAAAAGATATTTATTTTGTTTTTGTTTTTTCTAATAAAATATTGTGCATCATTTGAGACTTGTATTTAAAATATAAAAAGGTAAATAATAATAATATTATGAAAACAAACTTTCTGCACATACTAATTTGTATTTCCGTAAACGGAAAGGTTCGTTTAAAAATTACAGAAAAAATAGAAGTTTTCGTGAAAGATCAAAAACATAAATCGATTTTGAAAATATCAAAATTTCGCAGCTGTAAAAATTCACAACTTTGATTAAAATTTGTAAAGTGTCAAAAATATGAAATTATTATTAAAAAAAAATAAAAAGGAGGTAGCATCGAACTCGGTTCCTCTGGCTGGCGGGTGAACACTCTGAGATCACTCCACGTAACACTCGTTGAAAGTTGCAAACTAATTAGTATTTGAAACGTATGCTAAACTTCGGCCCCCAATTTCTGGGAATCTAACAAGGAGAGGGCCAACCTTGTTCATCACAGATTTTGATTATTTTAATATATGTTGTAGGGTAGAGACCCCTTAGTGTCAGGTTCAATGGATTTTATCCAACGCTCCTTAGTTCTTGAGAAACCGGGGGCCTAATAATAGTACACAACTTAACTACTCACATTGCAAACGCAATGACAGGTTGGTCATAGCTCAGTTGGTACGGCGTTCGCTGGCTGATCTGCAGGCCCGGGTTCGGTACCCAAACGCGCTGCATTTGTTTTTCTCATTTTTTGTTTTATAAATATACTTGTAATTATAATTTAATATTTTCAATTACAAATTTTAATATCAAACATTAATTATAATGTTAACAAACTTAAATGTATCATTTTTTTTATTTTTAAACTATTATTTCTCATCCTTTAAAGAGGTTTATAAAGAAATTGACCTATTATTGAATGATAAAAATTTCGAAATCAGAGCAAAATCTGTTGTGGTGCCATCTATTTATGATAAAATGAAAGAATATTGAAATAAAATAAAAGCAGAAAGAAGATAAAGGTGAAAGCAAAATAATTGAAAGCGCAAGCATACGTATTATAAATTTAAAAATCTTTAATATGCAAAAAATCGGTTGTAATTTAATTCTGATGCTAATTTTTAATATAATTATGCTTGTTACTTTAAAAACAGAATAATAGTGTTATCGCATTGGCTTCCTTTGTTAAAGCAATGCGTAAATGGTGTTTCTTTAAAATCACGAATTGACACAATTGCTCAATATCATTGCATCAATAAAGAATATATGAAATTCATTTTAAAAGTGATTTTTAAAAAATTAACAGTTTTATGATGTTTTATACAACTATTTAGTTAAAAGTAAAATATTAAATAGGTTCAAATTATAATTGATATACAATATTATAAATTTTAATTGACAATGAGATTTTTAATTATACTTACAAGTATATTTATAAAACAAAAAATGAGAAAAACAAATGTAGCGCATCCAGGCACCGAACCCTGGCCCGCGGATCAGCCGGCAAACGCCATACTAATTGAGGTACAACCAACCTATCATTCCGCTTGCAAAGTAAGTATATAAGTTGTGTACTATTATTAGACCCCCCCCCCCCCCCGGGTTTTCAAGAACTAAGGAGCGTTGGATAAAATCCGTTGAACCTGACACTAAGGGGTCTCTACCCTACAACATATATTAAAATAATCAAAATCTGTGATGAACAAGGTTGGCCCTCTCCTTGTAAGACCCATTTGAAGAAATACTTTCACTAGAATAATTAGGGATAAGAGCTCTACAATATACTGTGGATTCATAAAAATTGGTGAGCATCATGTTTGGTGGTACCTTTATAAGACTACATATCAATTCTAAATCTTTAGTCTAAAACTAGGGATTCTATGTGAGCTTGGTTAATTTAAATGAAAAAAGAAATTAATCAATTATATAGAACATCCTTGTTGGACATCATTTTTTTTTCTCCCATTTAAAGGATTATAAATTAAAAGAAAAAGATAATCGTAAAAGAGTAAGTTGCTATAAATATAATATTCTATCTTGTTCCGCTAATATTTTTTATATGCTATATTATTTTTAGAACAAATTTGTTTTTAACAAATATGCGCCTTAATATTATTTATGTTTTAATGGGTTTGCATTTAAGAATTATATATTTATGTCTAAGATTTAAAATTAGTTAAACCACATATACGCTATTGTTTTCTTTTTTTTTTTTCATTTCCACTCTATCTATATAACATGCAGTTGTACAGTTTTATTTATTTTAGCTTAGTGAGCTAAATCCAGAAGCAATCCAGAAATGTTATTTGAAAATAATGGGCAGTTGGGTTGCCCATTACTTATACGAAGTGTTTCTGGAAAATAACAGACACCTTTTGAGCACTTCTGAAACGTTCCGTAGAAAATAAGGTAAGCTTTCCGTGAAATGTCAGTAATGTTTTGCTGTCAACAGAAATATTCCTGGTATTTCGCAGGAAACTTACTGGCATTTCTGTGGAAAGTTTTTAACATATACAGTAAAGTTCCAGTCATTTTCAAGAAATGTTTCTTGGAAATAATGGGCAACTCAGCTGCCCATTTTTTCCCAGGAACGTTGCGGAATTTTTTTTACAGTGTAATACAACTAAGTGTGTAACGAATTTCACGCATTTTTTTAAAATTCTTGCTTGAAATCAGTGGTTAAAATGCTTCATCGTAAATAAATTTGCCCGAAACATTTTCATTTATCGAAAGAACGTTAGTAGTTATCATTTTTCAAATAAATGTTGATCTGTTTGAAAAATAAAGATTAATTACCAAAATTTAGTTAAAAAAAAAAAAAAAAAAAAAAAAAAAAACAACCCTGCCCTACATGCGCAATAAAATTACTGTAATTTATTAATAATTGATGTATATCAAAATAAATGCGCAAATTCGTGTATTTTTTGAATATGAGCTATAACAAAGCAAACATTGGTTACGCATTATTCAGAAAAACGCTGGCTCAGGAATGAACATGAATTTCTTATACATAATTTTCTCCATGGAAACATTTTCTAGCAAAACAAATTCAGTATTTATTTCAAAATAAGCTGTGTCGGAATGCTTGTTTCAAGAAAGTTATAATATACAGAGCTCTTAAATAAAGAAGAAAATACCTCAAATGAACATCCACCATAGTTTTAAAGCTTCTATTTGCATTTATAAATTAATGATAGTCGTTTAAGTCGCATAAATCCCTGGACAGTTAGAAAACGTTGAAAATATTCATAACAATAGCCAAAGAAGGGGACATTAACTTCATGTTTTATGTATAAATGCAAACAATCTTGATCTTTGCATTAACATTTTTAAGATTTCTTTCCAGTAAATACTCAAAACATTACTCAATTAGATCAAATTTACGTGTTTTCTAAATATGTCTGTAATTGATATGTTTTTGTTGAATGGAATGCTAATCGCTGCTCGATAAACTCCAAGGTAGAAACTTCTTTGAGAATCGGGTGCCAGCATTAGTTTGTGATCCATATTGACTGCGACATTTTATTACTGTAGTATAAAAATTAAGACTATATGGAGAAAACGATTACAGCTTTAAAAACTGGTTACATTAAAATAACCATTTAGAAATATTTTTCAGATACAAAATATCAGTTTATTTCTAAACAAAAGCAACATTTATTAACAAATTTAATTTTTGGTGTTACCACATTTAGCTTAAATTACAGCAGAATAGAAAATCATCTCGGTATACCACCCATAAATTTTCGATAGCTTTGCAGAGTTTTCTTCTCTTGAAACTTTTTCAAGGGTTCTTTTTAAAATCCATAGAATTTATTTTAAATCCACTACAGAAATCCTAAACAGGTTCCTTCATATAGTTCTAACATTAACTGTTGGACCAGTGCACTCTAAAAACTCTGCCCCAAGATCTCAAGCAATTTTTTAATAGCTTTTGAAATGAAAATATACAGTTTACGGAGTGTTGTTACCTTTTTATAACTTTTTTGTAATCAAATATAAACTTGTTATTTTGAAACCTTCCAATATATACTGCACAGCACATCACATATAGTTAGCCTTTTGGCAAGGTTTTCCTTGTATATTTTAGAACAAGAATTGGCAGCGTTGCTGAACTAAGCGTTCGCGTTTCGGTATTTCAGAAAAAATAGCTCTAATTTTCAAGA
This sequence comes from Maratus speciosus, assembly GCA_963932465.1. NCBI lineage: Eukaryota > Metazoa > Arthropoda > Arachnida > Araneae > Salticidae > Maratus > Maratus speciosus. The sequence goes on from OZ010791.1 coordinate 296,606,294, forward strand.
TTACCTACATACTTGCCTAAGATAATCAAGAACTATATCGCATTTGAAGCAAATGATAAACATGAATTAAATCTTAAATTAGTCAGTTTACCTATTTTTTGTGCACAGAGTAATAACATTAAATAGAAATTAACAATCCTATAAAGTAAAAAATTGTATTTGAATATTGCTTTTAAAGATACGCATACTTAAATATTCGAATAAATAGCACTTTTGGCAAAATCTGTATATATATATATATATATCTTGAAATTAAGTATAAGGTACTTTATTTTATACATACAGTTCTATATTATAGGTTTGTGGCATCCATTTTTATTGTCAATCATTCACAATAATGCGGTTTCTGATGGTCAGTAATGTTTAATTAATGGTTATATATATATATATATATATATATATATATACTATATATATACATACATATACATAGATATATATAGGCTACCAACTGTTATACGTTATGTTTAGAAATTGAAAATTGTCTGAATTTACTGTACTCTAAAAAGTACTTTCTAGTTACTAACATTTCTCTCAAGCTGTTTTTTTTTTTAATCAAGAGATATATTTGTCCTGTTTTTTATTTTCATCCTTTTTATTTTTTAAGCATATATAATTTTTCTATTACTATTTTTATTAGGATTTAAAATGCGTATTTTGCAGGAGTTTAAATACTGATGAAATTAAAAATATTCAATTTGTATTTTGGTCAAAATTTTCATCTTTTTACATAGCTTATTTTTCTAAATGATTCAACCTACAAGATAATTTGAAATTTGAAAAATTTGCATATTGAAATCTTGGATAGTTGTATAAGTGTTTAACTTTTTTATTAAAGAATTTTACCTTTGTGCTGCGTGATATTATATTTCCTTATGTTTTAATTTTAATGTGATTCATAAATAAAAGTTCATTTTATGCGACTATGTTTATACTTATAGTAACTACACTTCTACCTTAAAATTACACATTTTTTGAGCTTGAAAAGTGTGAAGACTACACATGAGTACTCACAAAGCTAGCATTCCTGTATCTATGTAAAATTTTATTTCACTTACATTTATCTACTTTATTTACTAAAAGTAATTTATTTCATTTTTTATTGCTATAAAAAACTGCTAGAAAATAAAGTGAATTATGAATGAGCATTACGCCATAACGAGAAAGTGATGGTTCATTTTTCTCGTCTCGTCAAGGAACATGAATCACCCATCCCCTCACTCCTTGCTAGCTGACACAGCGATTAATGTTGCGAATCAGTGTCTGCCCATCCGTAACTCAGTAGCCCATTGAACTGCTCTTCTTTACATCGATGGCATCTTCTTTATCGCGAAACCTTTTATTGGTTCTTTTTGCCCTTTGTCGGCCACGAAATGATCGTAAAAATGGTGGATCAATTGTGCCCTTGAGTTCGATAAAAGATTAAATCTCTCTATATCTTCCCTTTTTCTCTCTCTCTTTTATTTTCCCTTTTTTCAAGTGGAAAATATATATTTTTTTATTTTAAGAACTGAATAAATAAAAATTAGAGGGAATGCGATCAGTTAAACATAATAAAGTAAAACTCCAATTATCAGAAATCAAGTTATCTGGATTTAAAAATATCTTCATTGGTATTAAAAAAAAAAAAAAAAAAAAAAGAAAAAAAACTTTGCTCAAACGCTTATTTAGGTATCGTTTACAAAAAATTATTTCTTTGAAATTTCTTGTTAAACAAACTTTAAAATTTATATTTACTTTCTTCAGCATTTTCAACTAACACATCCAAATGAATGCAAATACCTTATTTATTATATTTTTTATTGTTTTTTTTGTAAAAGTAATTTTGTTAAAATACAGGCCTAATGTAAGCAAATTAAGGTTATCGTTAAAAAAAAAGATTTTAGAAAAACAAAAGTTTAAATTCTTATATTTTTTAAGAAATAAAAGAATTTTTATTTCAAGAACCCAATGAACTAAGACCAAATAAGATAGTACACAATAATTGAAATATAGTGCTGTAAAAGTCCACTTATCCGAACTCCATGTTTCTGGATTACAAAATATCCTGATTGATATCAGAAAAAAAAAAAACAATTAAGTAAAAAAAAAAAAAATTGAAATACTTAATTCGATATCGTTTATAAAAATTAATTTATTTAAAATATTCATTGAAAACCAACATTAAAATTTGCGTGTTCAACTAACACTTCTGAATGCATGTAACTATCGCATTTATTATTATTTTTATAATTTTTAGTAAAAGGTATATTGTTAGAAAACGCCCCTAATCTAAATTCAATAGATTAGACATGTATATTTATTAAAAGTAATGTTTTTAGAGAAATTTCTCAATGCAACATTTTTGTTTATTATTACCCCAATTATCCGTATTACATCAAGAATTCATTTAATTTAAAAACTCGAATTTTAATCTACTAAACTGTGGTAAACAGTTTCAAGTTTTTGAGTGGCTTCCGTGTCGACAGCTACCTTACACCCAGTCTTCAGATGAATGTCTTATTATTAGATGAGACTTTAAAAGGAAGAGATCTTAGGGGCAGTCGGAATGACTATACTTGCCATGTTAAATTAATGTACCTTTTCTCATAATCTACTTAAGATATGGACTTGATTTGTTTTATGCATAAAATAAACAATTCTTAAAAATCTGAAGTTAACTTTATAATTAAATAATGCTTAGCTATTTGAAAAAAAAAATGAAGTAGAAACCACATTTAAATTTCAAAAAACATGCAATTTTTTCAAAGACAATGATAATAATAAAAAAAGTTCTTTTTGTGAGTTTAAATAATTCACCTCAGATTAAACAGGGATACGTATAGAATGTTCAAGCAAAATTTCAAATCATAATGTATAATAGTTTTTTCAAACAGGCACATCGAAGTTAAAAAAAAAAAAAAAAAAAAAAAAAAAAAAAAAAAAAAAAAAAAAACATTTTCAATCAAGTAAAATCAAGTTTAAAGTAAATAAACGCAATAGTAGTAAAGTAGATAAACAAACAGAATTACTAACAATTTTCCATCTTCTGGTTGCCGTAGACACAAAAGTAATATATCAGTAGAAAGAGGAGAAAGGGTAGATTCAAAATATTAAAAAATCGAAAATTCGAAAGATTTTAGGTTTTGACCGTCCGACTGCCCTTAAGGCTGTTGTTGTAGTTATAAAAATTTTACTGTACCTGTATTGCATACTTTTATATGAAAACAACATCTGTTTACAGCAAACAACATTTTTACAACATTTGTTGGCAGAGCATCGAACTCGTAGCCGAAAGGTCGTGGGTTCAATGCTCGTCTTCAGCTAAAAATCAGACATGTATGCAAATGGTGTCTGGTCCATGTAAACTCCGACGTCAGTGCAAAGTCCTCCAAGTCCCCTATGATTTATACCTCTGCAGCCGCCTAGTCAGGTAAAGATCTCGTCACCTGATCAAGGTTCTAAATTATGAGATCAACTCGAGTAGCGATGACCGCACTTCATGTGCTCCTAAACAAATAGCCATTACCTACGGCCTTTTTGTGGTGAATGACCAAGTTGCCAAGTGTCTTCATATTTTTTTTTTTTTTTTAATCCCACATCTGTATCATATTCCTATAACTTTATATAAAATTTTATTCTTAATGTTGTTAATGTTAAATTCCTATAGATTAATTTATCTATTGCTTTACATTAAATAAGAACGGGAGTCCCTTAAATATCATTTTCAAAATTTAATATTTAAATAAAAGGATTTTTTTTTTACTTTCTTCTTATCTAATATATATGTATATTAGATAAGAATATACACACATATCACATAAATATAATTTGGAAAATTTATAAATAAAAATGCGAATAAGACATATGTGAATGATGCTTATATCATCAACCAAATATTTCATTTACTAAAATTCGGAATTTTTTGGCAGGATAAAATAAACGATAAACTACAGATATAAATGGACCTTAATGTATTCTGCTGATAAAGATTTAATAATTTTGATAGAAAAATAGTGACTTCAAGGAACTCAGCATATTTTGTATTACGAAAAAATACGAAATGTAACTTTTTGCTTAAAAGAAATGTAGACATTCGTAATATGTTATCACGAAGTGTGATAAACATCCAATAATTGAAAATATGCATGGGGTCTTTTTACTTCATTTTTTTCCTTTTAAATATATCAGAATTCCAATCTTTAAATTAATTTTATTCAGTTAGCTTTATTAAATTATATCAACACTTTATAACTGACAGTACTTCAACAAATATTTTTCAATATATTCGCTATTATTATTATTATTATTATTATTATTATTATTACTAGTGTAAATGCCCGTCCTAGGACGGTGGGCAAAAATTGTGTTTTTCACTTAAAATTTGAAAAACTGATAAAAAAATAATTGACAGTATGGAAGCGTTTAGATGAGCAAAGTTTTGCTAGATTATGTTCTAATAAACACACAATTAACATTTACAATATTTCTGGGTAAACCAGGTTTACCGGCTAATATACAAAATATAACAAAATTAAGATTTCGTAATAAAACAAAAATTTAATAAATATGCAATAAAAGTGCGTAATTAAAACAGTCTGCTGCAACTATTGAAATAATACTATTTTTTTTAATAACACTTTGAAATTGTATTTTATCGTTTACCCCCCCTTCCTCCCCCCTCCAAATTTTTTTAAAATATGTATAATGATTAATAAATAAGTATCTCGGGTTGAATCCCAACCGTCTAATCCCCTAAGCTTCTGTCCTCCTGATGCAAAGCTATAAATCAAAAATTATTAATTTTACTTTTCTTTTTACTTTTAATATATGGGATATGTTTATTTATTCTTTTTTAAGTTTAAATTTACATACACCTGTATATAGAAAAGGAAAATATAAGTAATGTGTAATTTAAAATGCCAGGATATTATTTCAGGGGGGGGGGGGTTCTACTCCCTTAAGCTTCTGTCCTCCTGATGCGAAGCTATAAATAAAAAATTATTAATTTTACTTTTCGTATAAATATTAATTTTTTACTTTTAAAATATTGAATATGTTATTTTTTTTTAAGTTTAAATTTACATACATCTTTATATAGAAAAGAAAAATATAAGCAATGTGTAGTTTAAAAATAAGTTACAAATTAATAAACCTAAAATATTTAAATTGATTACTTTTTTAAAAGAAAATCAGTTTTATCAATTTTTTGCAGGAAAAAAAATGATATTTTTAAAAATACCATATCATTGTTTTACGTGAATCACTTTATATGATAAATAAATTAAAATTCCTTACATGTCGCAAAGAAAATTTAATATGATTGCAACTTAATATTTGAAATAATCTCAAATGACGCTTGGCGATTTATTTTGATGGTGTAATGTGATGTGCATTGCACTGATTTGTTAGGAAGAAATGTCTACCACTGCTCAATTATCAGGACTTGTAACCTTGAGAAGTAATCGCGGGATTCATGTTTCTTGTCAACCAATGGGAGAATGGATCCTTTTCCCCTTTAGTCTCTTCCTGGGAGACTGGTAAGATTGATGGATTCGCCCCGCCCAGTGTTACACTGGCTTTTATTATATAGAGATTAAGATTATTTTGATGGTGTAATGTGATGTGCATTGCACTGATTTGTTAGGAAGAAATGTCTACCACTGCTCAATTATCAGGACTTGTAACCTTCAGAAGTAATCGCGGGATTCATGTTTCTTGTCAACCAATGGGAGAATGGATCCTTTTCCCCTTTAGTCTCTTCCTGGGAGACTGGTAAGATTGATGGATTCGCCCCGCCCAGCGTTACACTGGCTTTTATTATATAGAGATTATTATTATTATTATTTTGTACGGTGTATTAAAAAGGAGCATTTATTAGATCTAAGACACGGATTTTTTAGTAATATAAATAGTTTTTTTTTTTAAAGTAAAATTGTTAAATGAATTGCGATTTTTAATGTATTTTGTATGTTTCGTGATATTTTATTTATGTATTTTTTATTTAAATATTGTATTTTTATGGCAATTTGATCATTATGGTTATTGAACAAACATTAAAAAATTATGCCGCAAAAGATATTTCAAAATGTGTTGTTCAAAATGACAGCGTTTGCCTGTTATTAAATTTTTAAAATCTATTGTCCATTTCTTTTCACCATATGTAATGAACAATATATTTTCTTTAATATTTTTATAGGCTAAAGTATGTTAGTTTAAAAGAAGATATTTTAACACAACTTTAGCTTGTTATTATATATGATATCATATGGTTAAATTCGCAATTGCGATGGAAAATTCAAAGTTAATCTGAATTTATCTGAAAAATAAAGAATTGTAAGAACATTAACTCGTTACCCGCTGGTCTTGCAGCTGTCATAATAAATGCGTATGAAAAATGAACAATGTGCGCTGATTTTAGAATTAAAAAAAATTGCCTTATTTAATAATAGAAATTTTGCGAGTAAATGAAACAAAGATTAGCTTTGAGAACCTGCGCTGGCAAAAGACTTTCAGCAAAAATGTAGAAGACCCCTACCGTTTAGTTTTGATGATTAATCGGTTTAAATATTTTTGTTTAATGTAGCTTACATAGAAGAAATATAGATATTTAAAGTGAAACACTAGAGTTGGTGAAATTTTCTAATGTGCTTTTTTCCTATAATAATGATATGTAGGCCTTCAATATCAAACACGTTAAATGCCATTTTTAGAAGGTTTCTGGTTTTCAGGTAAAATTGTCTAACTGCATCCTGTCAGACTTTTACGTGTACATGGTTCATTTTCAAATCACTGTATGCCATAGTTATCTAAAATGAATTTTAGATATGAATTTTAATTACAAATACACCTTGCACATAAGTCCAATAAAATAAAGTCTAAGAGAAAAAAAATATTCCACATGGGTTACCTGAAAATCCAGGCTTCCGAAATGAGCCGTTTTAGAGGAAGCATTAACAACAGTTTTGTTTGTACTTTTCTTTTGAAAACTTGAATTTTGTATATCTCTTAGATTTTGCCGGTAACTTTATTGCACACTGGGTACCCTTCACATATTATAGAGGGCAAAATACCTTTCTGAAATCGGAAGCATTTTCCCTTAAACAATCAAATGTATAATACACAAATTGAACATGCAATGAACATATTTATTAAAACACCCAAGAATGTTCAGGACTCTTTTGTAAAACAAATGCGAAAGGTTAGTGTAATATAAATACCATTTTGTAGTATATTGCTACGTATATATGCATGCAACACATCCTATAATACTAAAAATTCATTTTAAATTACTTAAAAATGTGCTTTTCAACCATTTAAAGAAAATTTAAGGTATAATTAAAATTTCAATAAAATTATATCACAGAAAACATATTAATATTGCTGGTTGTATGTATAAAATATACATTTGCATGCCTATATGTAGGGGGTTCCCATCAAAATATCTCAACACATTTTTCGTTTTTTATTGTCTAATTTTAGCTTACTATTTATGATAAGATTTTAAGATCGTTTTTATATTTTTTCATTCTTTATTTTTACTTAACCCTTAAATGCCTGATTTTTCAAAAATCATTTTAATAATGTTTTTCGGCTTTCATGTTTTAAATAAATCATGGGTAAAATACTTTTAAAAATCATATTTTGTTTTAAGTATAATTTACGGCTCAAAAACTGTTTGTTACTAATCGGCAATACTAGTCTTTAATTGAAAAAATAATATTCCTCCATAAAATTCTATAATATTAAACACACAAGAATTTTAGAAACTATAATAAGAAATAAATTTTACTTGCTCACTAGAGAACAAAATAGGGTATTTCGCAAGCTTACAAACAAAACAAAAAGAACATGTAACAACAATTGAAAATATAAATCTATCTTTATTCGTAAACAGCACAGGTGTTGCCATCTACATGTTGAAAATCGATTTAATAATATTTTCAGAATGTATTTTATTAGCAACATCAGACATTATAGCTTCAAAATTATTCTAGTAGTATTTTAGAAGCCTAAATTGGGTATGTTGCCGAAAAGCAACACCCGGCATTTAAGGGGTAAAATTCTATTATTATAAATGTGTGACGCAATACCCTTCTATAGATAACTTGTGCCATAAAGCCTTACCTAATCAACAGAGCATAAAATATCAGAATGTTTTTAATTTATTAAAATGTCTCATATGTATTAGAATGTGCAAGATATGTTCACACATGGAATAATATTGTCGAGATTTCTTAACGGAACCGGGAAAGCAAAATTCAACCAAAAATTCGATTTTTGCTTTTTTATATTATTAAATAGTTTAAACTTTTATCTTTCCAACAATATGTAACACATGTTTATATATAAAAAAAATAAGTGTTAAAATTATTCATTCTTTCTAAGAGTACTTCACAGCTTAATGGCCATTTAAATCTTTAATTGACTTTTTCTCAAAACTTGGATTTTTCACTTTATGTTCCTTTTTTTCAATATCTATTAAACTTAAAAACTCAGATTTTTTTATACTTATATTATGTTATATTGTATACTTTAACACAGGGATTTAATGATTTGTTCAGAATTATTTATTTTAGGCAGTGAAATCTTATCAAAAATGCTAATTTAAAAATTACTTTGAATAATAATTAATAATTAGTTTTGAGTTTCACTTAGAAAGAAAATGGTCTGTTTAAATACGTAAATCATGTTATTCTAACTACTCTAAAAAATCTAGACCTCTCTTTTTCACCATTTGTGAGAAAAAGGTACATAAAGTTGGCGAATTTAACATGGCGGAGATAGGGCTTTCCTGGTCCACTTAATATGACTTTTATTAAATTTCACGTAGATACCCACAAATGCTTGCATGCTTATATTTTTAGCTTATTATATTCAGATCATTATCTAAATTATGCGTGCTAAAATTCCAATTACTCAGCTACTAGTTTTGTAAGCTGACCTTTGCTTGCATTGTAATAAATCACGAGTACATACTCCAGGGAACAACTTTGTAGTTCACGGCCAGAACAAGTCTCAGAGCGGTAATAAATTATAAAAATTCTGTTTACGAAAAAATGAGAAAGATTTTTCACTACAGATAATTTGTGTAAAAGTATTATTAAAATAATTTAATTTTAGTCACATTTATAATCACATTTATAAATTAATCTTTCTTTAACTACCATATTAAAGGTTTGTTTTCAATTAGGAGACTCATAATAGTTTTTTTTCTATTGAGTAACATTACACATTACACTTTATACTTTACTTCTACGTTATACATTATAGTTTAATTTAAAATATTATTTATCAAGATAGTTTTTATAATTTTATTTTGTAATATTATTATTCATAACTATTTTATAAACTATATTATAAATATATATTATAATACCATTATATTTAAAGAAATAGCATATAAAATCTTATATATAAATGTACGTTTTATAAAATACCATTTTACATAGAAATTACGATAAATGGAAGACTAGGGAGTATTGACCCACTTTTTGCAAAATGATTTTTTATTTTTTAAATATTGAACGTAGAATAAAGTTTTATATATCATTTTATTCGTTATACAATCAGTTATCAAAATAAAATTGCTACATAAGTGTAATATATAAGAAATTTGAAAAATGATCGGTTTTAATCATAGAAAAATAATGGGTCAAGGCTGCCCACATATGGGAGGGTTGACCCACTACATGGCAGGCTAGACCCACTTTGTTTTATGTTGAAATATTTGTGAAGAGAAATAAAATCAGTTTAAATAAAAAAGAAAAGTGCCCAGCTAAACTGATGGCATTGAGCTCACAGGCTATTCACACTAATTGTATATTATACTCTTATTTTAAAGAATAATGCCACTCAAAAAAATAAGTAAAGGAGAATTAGACCCCGTTTCCCCCTTTATACTTAACCAGAGAACCTCCAAATCTAATAAGGGAAGCTCCTTATCATAATAAACCGGTATACCAAATTTGGAGCAAATCGAATAATCTTGCAAAAAAAAAAAAAAACATTTATCTAAATTAAGGGGGTGGACTAGCACCCCTTTATCCTTAACCAATGAATCGCCAAAACGAACCAGGGAAGCTCCTTAACATAATAGACCGGTATACCAACTTCGGAGCAAATCGAATCATTCTGCATGAAAAACCCATTTATCTAAATTAAGAGGGGCGGGCTAAACTCCCTTTTACCCCTTTACCCTTAACCAATGAACCCCCAAAACTAATCAGGGAAGTTCCTTAACATAATAAACCGGTATAGCAAATTCGGAGCAAATCGAATGATTCTGCATGAAAAACCCATTTTTCTGAATTAAGGGGGGTGGACTAACCTCGTTTTTCCCCCTTTATCCTTAACCAATGAACTCCCAAAACTAATCAGGGAATCGCCTTATTACAATGAACGTAGGAAAAAATTTTGAAGCAAATCGGATGTTTCTATCAAGAGTTATCGCGTTACGTACATACATACATACATACATACGTACGTACTTACGTACATACATACATACATACATACAGAACGGGCGGGCACATTAGCTCTCAGGCTTTGATAGCCTGTGAGCTAAAAAAGCAAAATAACTTTATGTTACATGCTTTAATTATTATAAAAAAATATTTTTGAAAATATGATGCTTCAACAAACCTGTTTAGGCGTAATCGCATGTCATAGGAGGAAATTTTTGTTTTAAACAGAATTTTGTCTGAACAGGTATAATTGTAGAGTAGGGAAATGAAATTTTAACGTTTAAGGCAGTATTCCGCCAGAGAAAGGCTCCGTTTCCATAGCGTTTCATGCATTATAATGTCCGGATTTAGTAGCCACTGTCCCGCTTTTTTTTTTAAATCTCCTTTTTCTACTTTTTGTGACATTTGACCTGACAACTGTTGTTTAAATGACTGGCACCGGAATATACGAACAAATTTATTTAGAAATATGAAAAAGGCTATATCGGGAATTAAAATAAAGTGGTTTCATAAACATGCCACTGCCCCTGAAACGGTTAAAACTGCTGCTTTCGCACTTTCTAGTCTTTTCCACTGTTTCTATTTACCTATTTTAAGTAATATTTAAACGGAAAAAGTTCCTATCAACTTTCGCATTTATATTTCATTAATTTATTTTTCGTGCAGTGCAAATTACAATTTTTCACATCTTTGTTAATATAGTATCATAAGTTCTAAATGTTTTCTTTTCCATCATCCCATTTTAGTGTAACTTTGCATAGTAAATTTATATTCATTTTTATTAATAGCCACTACTATTTCATTATGCGCTGTGTATAATAAAAAGATTTCGAAAATCCCTTAATTAACACATTGCCGACGGGCAATTTTTATCAAATCTGAATTTTAAAACAGTTGAAACTCCTCCCTGTTCTGAAAGTCTTTAGTAAATTGGTGTTCTAGATAGGTTTCCCAAGTTTATGTATCAGTAAGTATTTTTCAATAAACGAATTTAATATAAAATGGGTTACAATCTTAAAAAATATGGACAACATGATATAAATGCGTTTTCTGTAAAGTAGAAGCCACGCCCTTAGTCAATGATGTATTTCGAATGAAAACGAGAATTCTCGTTTCCTGTCGTGAATGTGTTAAGGGAGCCTTGATCATCTGGTCAACCGTCCCTCACATCAACTGCCTCTCCACATAGCCTTTTTCTAAAGAATAGCACATTGTTCTGTTAAGCCTAATTTACTGTATAATCTTTATGCCTGGAATGAAAGCTCTATATTACTGCATTAATTAAAACCTACTTACTTAAATTTATGTGATTTATTTTATCTGAAAAAAGCTTACAAAATATTTCTAAAAAACAGAACTTTTAGGTTGAAAACGCCTCACAATTGATTTTTCCCACACCTATTTCAATTATCTGCATGAAACAGAGATTGTTGTTTGAGAATTCCGGTAGCTTTGATTGACACCAATTGACAAAACTCTGAAAGTCTTTTAAATAAGAAAACTGATGGGTGGGTTAAGCCTCCCGTATGGTCAACCCTCCCTAGTCTCCCCTATATATACCTCCTATGTTTTTGTAACTCGAAAATGTATAATATTTAAGAATTAAATTTAGCTCTTCTAAGTTTTATATAGAAAGCTACACTAAACTTAATAATTGCTGAATGTAAAACAAATAATTCAATAAGTCTACGAGCATGTTTTAAAAATATGTTCTAATAATAAATCTTTATTTGCATTCACATTTTTTCCCCTAAGCTGTTGTTTTAGTAATTATTATCACATACTTATATGTTTGACTCATTACAATAATACATATTATTATTCTCGAATTTGATTTTGAACGATAATATCTCTGATATTTATATTTACTTTGGGACATCATTAGGACAACATTTATGGTCTTTTATTTACCTTTAAACTTATATTTAATCCCATCGTAATCGGGTTTCTTTTTTAAATTTCCGATCCAATAAATTTATTTTTTTATTATGAAAATTAATATGTGTTCTAGCCTGAATTAGTAGATGCAAAATATTTTTGTCAGTGAGCACTTTTTTCATTGACCTACGGGCGGACGTACATGTAATACCCCATTCACTGACCTCTAGCTTTTACTGCACCCGAAGTTTTAAATTAGAATTATTGACTGATACTACATTTATAAAATGACTTCGCTAGATAAATCAGAACTATCATCTTCTGACCGGAAGACAGGGAACGTATGCACAAATCATCAACTCATCGAGTCGACGGCTGAAATTCCAGGATTAGGTAAAACCCGATTAGCATATTAAAATGCAACTGGTTCACCAAGTCATATCTTGTTGGAAATCACCTGCAAACCCGATTTTACTAGTTGAGTGGTAGGCTTACCATTGTGTTTTCCTGCTCGCAGTTATCCATATCTTCATACCTTTGGGTGCAGAGAAACACAATAATAAGCCTGCCGATCAACCACTAAAATCGGGTCTGGAGATGGTTTCCACCAAAATATGACTTAAAAGACCGGTTTCATTTTAACATGCTAATCGAGATCTGTCTAATCCTGGAATTTCAGTTTGATGGGGTGCGTGTCTGTGCACTCGCTTCCCGGTCTTTGAGAGATATTTTAACCACTGCACTCGTACTCACTATGGGGAAGCATTGGTTTCGAATCCAATCGCACCCGCCGGACTAATCGTTCGGAGTTTTTAGTGATGTTCTTCGAATCTTTGATTTCCATGAGTAAATACGGATTAGGTTTCCTTAGAAAGACCCCACGGAGGCCACTCGCCTTCGGGCCTATATCCCTCGTGCAGATAATCGGCCGTCATAAATAACACCAACGCTAACACATGCCGATATTACAGAAAATAGAAACAGAAATTGTAGGACTTAAAAATAAAATAGTAATAGTTGCTTCATTTCTTAGCAATATTTTGAAATACAAAAGTACAGAAAATATTCGAGGAAAATAACAAGAATTCCCTTTCAACAATGCATTTTTCTGATGGTAGCATGGCATGCGACACCAACCGTACGGCACAAGAAAGACAAACGTTGATGTGCTGTGTCGACAAAGAATATGTTAAACTAGTATGCTTATCGTTATCACAAAACTTTGTTCTATTTTATTCTGTAATATTAATTTAAATGACACTATTACACACCGACAACAATGAAGTGAAGGGCATTTCTTTGAATTTAAATCAGAGTTACTGCGCTTAGAGAATAAGATAAGACACAGTTCAATATCGCCATATGTTACGCATTAAATTCGAAATCGGACCAATGGATATTTTTTAATCAGAAATTTAAAATATAGAATTTGGTGCATTTGTTACCAATAGAAACTTAAATGCCGCTACAATTGTCATTATACAGCTATAGCATAGCATCAGCGCCCTAGTTTTGTGAAGAAAATTAAAATTGAATTTGTATAATTTTTAATGAATATCTTACATATTTTATTTGTGGATGTTTCATCCCGTAAATGATGATATACAATTATCACGGAAATTGTGAAAAACACAGAATAGCATCGCCCATTGTTGAACAAACAAAAGCCCAATCTGAAGCAAAATAATTTTCAAAATTTGTAAAATTTTATTCCAAGTTTTCCGACATTAAGCTATCACGAAAATCATTAAAAACACTGAATACTATGTTGGATGAATTTCCATCGTATAGAGAATGAAATGTAGCTTTCATACAATCTTGAAAAATACGGTACAGGGAGGACAGGGATGACCGCCCTATTAACCCAGCTTTCGCTTCAGAGTATAAGTGCAATCCCGGGGGGAAGAATCAAATTCATTGCATGTGATAAAATACATTAACAATGATTAGTCTTTAAAACATTTTAAAACAGTTAATAACATACAGAAAAATAAATTCAGTGTTTTTGACTCTGAAATTCCAAGAAGTACATACACTGGCAGGAATTGTACTATATTCTATACATGCATAAACAATTACAAGACATGTTTTAGAATATTAGAGCTGGAAAATATCAAGTGAAATACATATGTTGATAAATATAATGAAAATACTAAATTAAACAAACCAAAGGAAATGAGACAAATATTTACATTATTTACAAAACAAAGGCTCCTGTCTGAAATGGGAGCTAAGAACAATGAATTGACTCAACTAGCTCAGAAAGGGAAGGGATTGGTAAATATAAATTCGTTGTCTTCTAAAAATTTCAAACAGTCCGCCACACGTTGCTGGAGAACTGGACGGTCAAGCAGCTAATTTAGCCACTCAGGCAATGTCATCTGTTGTGGCTTTTTAACGTGGTAGTGAGACGTTAGTGTGTAATGTAAAATATAGTATAATGATGTTGATAAGTATCCACAGGTGCAAAGAGGTGTATCTCGTTTATTTATGGTATATAAGTGTTGCTGGAAGGGTCCATGATTAGTGAGAAAGAGATACGTATCTGTTACTTATGAAAATGTTTTGTGAGAACTCCGGTATGAAGTCACGCGTGTATTGACGCACCTGTACTGTGGACCAACCATGTTGCCAGTGGTGTATCATGTGTTTTTTGAGTTCAGATTTCAATGTTGATTGTGGGAATGGAAGAAATGTCTGTTGTAAAGTAAAATCATCGACTACCGCCCTCGCCAGCTGATCGGCCAGCTCGTTGCCCGTTATACCAGAATGACCTTTAACCCAATTATAGAAGAACGATTTTCTTAAAGAGTTTCGATTTTGACTGAAGAAGTAAGGTTATGTACAGAACTAAATGATTATTATTATCAAATTTTTAAAGGGCCATTAGACCTGATAAACTGTCTGATGAAATTACGTATATGGAGTCAGAGTCCTCTTCTGCCCAACGAATCACCTCCTTCACAGCAAAGAGCTCCGCCTGGAAGACAGGGTTCCCCGGATCAAGTCTTGCGTGCCAGGAAAAAAGTGTGAGCCTTGCCTATAGACACAAAAAGCTGCCGCAGTTCCTCTGTTTTGGACCCGTCTGTAAAGATGTTTGTTGAACCGTTAAAATCTTTTGTTGGACAAATACTAATACCATTTTAAAGTGAAGAGATCTGATAATTTAAACATTTTATTGAGTACTTTAGGGCAAAATAGGAACTATTAGAAGCACCCAGGCGAGTGATCCGAGCGAACTCAGCCTCAGCTACTAATTGAATGTCCAATTCAGGAAGACCCGTGAAAACCTGAAGGGCTGAGATAGAAGTTTTCCCATAAGCGCTGAAGATAAGAAGAGGTGCCCTTCTCTGAACGGCTAGAATATGGCCAACTCCATGCGACTTCCACATACGCGGAAATCAGACTGCGCATGCGTACGCCAGTTGCCGCTGCAGGATGAATGAGTACCAGACATTAAAGAAGTATGATGGAAGACGATCTGAAACAGAGGAGAATTTGTATAAATTTTGCGTGATTTTCATTATCTCTTGACGTTTTGATGCCAAGTGGATAAGAATGAGAGGTGTTGATCAATTTTGATACCAAGATAATTAATTGTTTTTTGTGACTTTATGATTTTATGATTGTGTACGCCAGTTGCCGCTGCAGGATGAATGAGTACCAGACTTTAAAGAAGTATGATGGAAGACGATCTGAAACAGAGGAGAATTTGTATAAATTTTGCGTGATTTTCATTATCTCTTGACGTTTTGATGCCAAGTGGATAAGAATGAGAGGTGTTGATCAATTTTGATACCAAGACAATTAATTGTTTTTTGTGACTTTATGATTTAACCATGTAGTTTAAAAAGTGGGCCCCGTTGGAGATTTTCTGTTTACCAAATGTTATAGATCGAGACTTGTCGAAAAAAATTAGTACTTTGTGAATTTTCGCCCACTTTTGAATAAAGTTTAGTACTCTATTCTCTCGTTGTTCAAGTAATGCTCTTGTTGGGCCCCAGACTATAAGTAAAACATCGTCCGCATATGCGACTATTGCACAGAAATCAAACAGGAAGGTTCGCAGTAGAGTCTCGAGGAGAGCCAACCATAAAAAGGGCCCCAGACATAACCTTTGAGGACAACCCCTTGAGAAAAAATACAAAAGATCTGGCAGCTGCCAGTACACCAGAGTCCGCTTGCCCGACAGAAAGGAGGCAAGAAAAATACACTACAGCTGCATACACTGCAACCTACTTGTTTACTTATATTTTGTTCTAATTGATTATGGAGTTGAATAAAAATCCGTGCCATAGATGCGAAACATATCTGTGTCGGAAATCGTACAAAACACAGTATAGTAGCATTACTTATTGGGCGATATACAACTAAAGCTAATCAGCACCAATTCATATCAACGTCTAACCGAATATAATGTTTTATGAAATTTCATACATTAAGGCTCATGATCTACAAAAAGTGTGTTACACACAGACTAAAAGGAAGACATACATTTTACAAAAATAAATAAATCATGTGCAGGACATACCAAAACATGTAAATCATTAAAAAATTGAAAGTCGAAAATTTTCGTGTTTACAATACTTACGTGAATCTTCTTATGTGCATAGAAAAAGTGAAAAAATTCAGTTTTTGTGATTTTCCATTAGAATTTTATTCTTATTCTTATTTGGGATTCAAACAATAATCAGCCAAAAGAATTTTTAGTATAATTAAGAGATGGAAATTTTACAACTAGATAAGTCATCTTTTATGTTAGCAATACAAAGGTTTATTCCAACAGAGAGAAAAATGTCCAGGCAAAGACTTGAACCTGTATCCTTCGCATACCGTGCCAATGCTCTTCCAACTGAGGTACCCGAACGATTTCATAATTGGTCAAATTCACACTTATTTGTTGGAGATAGCTGTGAATTGCAACGCTAGTTTCATTCATACCTGCTATAACTATATAATGTTCAGTTCAAACAGTAACATAAGCATTGTGCCAACCTAGATATCGTCCAGGTAGCTCAGTAGAAAGTCGTAGTTTACAGTTTTGTTACAGTAACGTAGCACGTTACGTCAGGATTTAATGTGCGGACTACGGATTTAATGTGTAGATATATGCAATGTGAATGGGAGCGTTTCAACTGCTGTCTTTCAACTGAAGTCCTCCAGTTGCGGACAACACATATGATTTCTCCGTAAAATTATTTTTTTAGAATTGAGTCTGAAGAACATGATATTGAGAAAGTCCCTTATGATATAGATATACATATAAATAATAATTCAAAACGTACTCGTTATTGATATTTTCTAAATAAAAAAGAAATACCTTGAAAAGTGCTATTAATTTTAAATATGAAATCAGTTTCATTAGTTGAAAAAACTATTTTTGGTTGTTGCAGCTACGATGAAATAATCATACTTAGTATTTCAATATATGATATTAACAACAGTATGTAAAGTGGGAAAGATAATATCATAAAACACGATTTTAGTATAGTATGAATTATTTTAAAAGCGTTTTATAACGAGGAACTATTAAACCTCATTGCTTTTGTTTAAATTTTAAAACATTAATCTGTCAGATATTAAGAGTCAAATATATTTAAATTTTTACTGCGATTACATAGTTTGACACCTTTTCGAAGAGATAACCAGAAAATGATTTATAGCAATTCTGCAATCACATTCCCTTGAGAGAAATGTTGATTGGAATTTGCAAATCTCCGAACTGAAATAATTCTTGTAAATTATCATACCTGACATTCAGAATTTATATTTGGAGTAAGTAAAGTCCAAAAATTAAGAAAATTATCTAGGTGAGCAATTTATAAGTTGGTTTTAATTTATGTTCCATTTGAAGCAATGATTGTCATATACATTACGAAAAATTAGTTTGGATGTTTTGTAGTTGTGCATATATAAACACTCTTAACAAAGATTGATTCAATTAAGTTTGGCATCAAGATAAGATATCGAATAAAATTACAAAATAGTGTCATATTGCGTGACATATGTCTAGTTTGATACTTAATTTTATTTTTATCTTGTTGAAACATTTTTATTTATATTTACAAAAAAAGATTTCTTGTTAATTCATTTAAATTATTATTTGCCTTCTAAACAACATCAAGATAAGTATTGCTACTGTTTTTTTTTATTCCTACTATTAGTTCACACTCTCCCTATATTTATTTATTGATATATATTGTTCAAATGTTCAATCGTTAATAAAATACTTATTATTCATCCTATCAAGTTGAAATAAATTTTTTTAAACTTATACTGGATGATAATTGATGTTAATACAGATTTTTCAAATATTAAGTCCTTCATTAAATTTTAATTAATTAATTTTAGTTTTATATGTGAGACAAAATGGCGGCCATTGGTTATTGAACAGCATTTAATGCATCTTCATATCTATAAGGGGGGTTACCATACGGGGGAACCTGTTCTGTCGGCAAATACCGCCAAGTTTACAGCCAACTTGGCGATATATCGCCAAATTTGGCGGCTAAAATGAGTCTCCAAAATAGACGCCAACTTGGCGCTATCTCCTATATTTCGCCAAATTCCCATAGACTTCCATTGTAAACCTACTTGCTTATAGAAAATCAACAAATTAAGACATTTTAATGCAACAAAAACTAATATTAGCTTAAGGGATTATATTAAATTTTTCTTTGATGACCTAAGTAGGAATTGACTTTAAAAACAAAATTTTTATATTACTTGTTTATTTTCCCTTCTGTTAATTTCTTTTTTTTTTCTTTTTTTTATTGAAGGATTATGAGTGTATAACTTTATGAAACGGTGAAAATGCTGTATTTTGTGTTTCTAAATTATAAATAATTTTTCTGTATGTTTTATAAATTACTTATTCGTCGTAAAGACTAATTTAGTTTTAGAGCAAAATGTTTAGATTTCTTTGTGAAAAGAAACTTCCAGGATTATGTTTAATAGAGTATTGCCAAAGAAATGTCCCAGTACGTAATTATACTTGAAAAGTGTGGTTAAAATCTATGTATATCACATAATATTTTTTTTTCCTTTTCATAAGTTTATCAAATATTTTTGTATATTATTGAGTAATGATAATACTAAAAAAAATGTAAATTACAATGACAAAAATCTTTGATTTACATGCATAATCTTTATTTAGATGGAAAGTAACTTTTAGAATATTGCCAGTGTTACTTTCACACTTGTGAAGTGTGAAGAAGACTTCTTTGTAAAATATGCCTTTTTGAACTAATATACCAATGTGTTTCAGGTTTATGAATGGATAGCTGATAATCACATCTATTCATTCATAAGATAGGAATGATGGTCGGTCGCAATGCTCATAACACTGAACTAGACACGGAATGTAGCTGACTACACATACAATATCATTAACTAAATTACATTACACTGCCAGCATGTCCCCTAATTCCATCAAGTTTCATACAAAGCTAAGTTAATACGATTAAACGCAAATTTAGGTTTAGCTTGTAGTGCGATCCCCCGGGATATTTTATTAGACAACTATCCAGAAAATTACGTTTTCAATATATATATTTTTTATTTATGCCACTTATGAAAGTTTTATTAATTCAATTCAGAAACTCTCAGCTGATATTCATGAATTTAGTGTTAAAGAAAGTTACAGTGGTATGTTTAAAAAATCAATATACTATGATACATATTTGTGCAGTAACCAACATTATTATTATTTTTTAATTTAATTTGATTTATGGTAGTTTTTTTTTCATATCTCAATATACATGTTTCATATGTTCTTTGCAATTATGTGCTCCTGCAAATGAACTATAAGGTCTAAATATTCGGTTAGCGTTCTCATTTAAGGTACTTACAAGATCAGACCGTCACTGATAAGTTAGAATTGGTTCAATATTTGGGACATTATCGTGATCATTTGCAGTAAAATATGCAAAGAGATAATTACTTAATTTCTAAAATCGCATTTATACTATGACTTAATTGCTATTTGTACAGTATTCCGATGGTATTCCAATCGTGTGATTTTTTTTTTTTTCAATTCACGTAGTTTATTCACAAGATTCTGCCATGTCCTTCATCACTTTTTTGAAACCGGATACCTACCAAAAAAATGGAGTGGGGGGGGGGGGAGATATTCAATTTACCTATGTGGTATTCGACTGTGCTTAGTTTACAGCAAGGTTTGTAATTTCAGAATCAACCGTTAAACCCTGCTTTTCATATTAATGGTTTTTCCTTTTAAACCGTTCCTCATTAGATACCTTCTTATTCTACTGCGTTTGGAGGTTTTGGATCTTTACAGTATAGAGAAGCAAACATTCGTACCTCGCAAACAATTATACTGTTTTTGTAGGGAATAATTGCTGAAGTGAAAAGATTTGAAGGCCTGCGGATTGGAAGTCAATCGTAAACGAATGAGTTTTTTGTGATATTTAACTGGCAATGAACCATATTAGAAACAAATTCGTTTTAATTGAACAAGGTTTATATTTTGTGTTAGAAATTGTGAATAGATTCCCTACTGATGAATTAATTTTTGGCTAGACAGAGGCTTCTATTTTTAAGCATACTAATAAATGATTTTAAAATTATGCGAGTATAAAATTATTCTTTATTATGATTCTAGAATAAATATTTAAAGTTATTGATTGAAAATTCCGTACTTTATTTTTTTTTCAATGTCATATATTGCCTAATTTATTTAGTTTTTTTTTTATAATTCGTTTCCGCATGGTATAAAAAAATTAATATCAATTGTTTTCAAAATATTACTCGGTTCAGATGCAGTGTCCTTCAAACACTGTCAGTTTACATGCATAAGTTCTCTATTCTAGATGACTTAATTTTTTGTAAAAATACTTTACTTTTAATAATAAAGCACACTTAAAAAAAAGCATATCTATCTGTAGATAAATATATAGTTTATATATATATATATATATTTCAAATTGGTGATTCTGTCTATGGTTTTTGAATTCACATATTTCTAAGTTTATTCGACTATTTAGGCGACTTATAAAAAATAACTGATATATTTTTTTTATGTCTATCCGTAGTATTCTCATAAATGGTTGCATATCTGACATTAATCTTAATACGTGCAGTTACAAAATGTGTCTGGCTACAAGCTGAAAAGTGCGCATTCCGATATTTAAAATAGATTTTTAGAAAACCGGAAAAATTTGAAAGAATTACTCAATCATCAAGATTTTCAATACTCACAAACGTCTGAACTAATCCATCAATTTTAACGAATCATACGGCGGGTGCTTCAAATGCATAATTGGGGTGTATAAATAACAATACTTCAATGTTTATTCGATATTGTAGCTTTCAATTTATTTATTTTAATTGAAAACCTAGATCAGAAAGTATAAGTTGCTACTATTTCATATTCTGAGGCTCTTTTCTACCCCATGAATTCGTTCATCTGTAATAGGGCCTTCATATGAGCTTCGCGTTATTACTACACGGAAAAAACTGTTTTGTTGAAATTACTAAATTTTGGTTCATATAGCTCCATCCAAATATTTTGGTTGGAATGACCAAATTTTGTGCGAACTAACCAAACGATTTGTTGAATTAACAAAACATTTCGGTTAATCTAACGAAAATGTAATCATTCCAACCAAAATATTTGGATGGAGCTATATGAACCAAAATTTAGTCATTTCAACAAAACAGTTTTTTCGTGTAAGAAAGCATTTGATTTTGTATGATGATACCATTAATCGATAGGTTTTTAAAATAAAACCTGTTTACAAATATATATTTAATTTTGTGTCAAACCATGCTCTCTATAATATTCCAATTGCCTGTGGACTCAGGTTACAGAAAATCTATATATGATACTAAGTTTATGCCGATCAGATTTTTAGCTTACAACTTATTTATTTTCATTTAAAAACTAGAATAGTAGGCATAAAGAGATAATATTACGTAATATTTGTTCAGGGCTAAGTTTAGAATCAATGGTAAGCACAAAAAGATAACTTAGGATAATATATTAATAAGTGACACTAAGTGGAGTTGCTCATAATGCAATTTAAAAATTTATTTTCTTAAAATTAAGGTTTTTGTTGTTGTTTTAAGGTATATTGAAAGCGATTTAGAATGTCAAGAATGTATTATATTCAAGACTGTTGTAGTCCACTAACACATTTAAATATGCATTTCGATAATGGGCAAAGAATATTGTTTCAACAAATAAATTCTCAAAATGTAATAGAGAATCTAGAAAAAAAACTCATACACATCAACAGCACTTCTCAAATTATGTCAAACTGATGACGATTTCGTAAGAACATTCTTTTATGAAAAGATACCATCTTGTTATACATGCAATAAGAAAATGGCGCTTTTCAAGATTGAGGAAGAAGTACTATCCAGGCATTCAATAAGAACGGGTCACGGGACTTTGGAGTGCAATGAAAGTCATCCTGAATTTTTTATGAAACTATACCATTAAAGCTACCATTTTAACGAGATCTGATATAAGTAATACTGTGATTATTGGAAGAAAACGGTTTTTACATGTAATTATCCATTTCTGTTAGACTTGGATGTCCAATAAGCACATATTTCATAGTAACAAACAATAAATAACAAGAACAAAATTAAAAATTTGTTCATGGGTTACGAGTATATTCGTGTTTCTAAAATCATACGTTGTTGACTAAAAGCGTGCGCTAGATCCTGAGTTCCGACAACTGCATTTTTCTTGTTTAAAATATCAACAACCTTTATAAGAAAGATTGCTTTGTTATACCAAATAATTTTGACAGACAATTGGATATTTCATATAAAATCCTAACATTTGAAAAATATTTATTGAAAGATAAACTCGAAAAATCGATTCAGGCTACGGGCTCTCAGATAAAGGCGAGCTTTCCATTGTCCCGAAACACAGATTCATATGAAATTGGTGACCAATGTGCTAAGGAAAACGTCATTCCACCTGAGAAAAAAAAAACATACTCATTGACAATGGGTGGCTTTCTCTTCAGTTACGAGTTCTATGGATATTGTTATTCTAGATAATGAAAATAATAGCACCCAATATTGTTTATAAAGCGGGGCAGTAATAAAAATAGTCTGATATAAAACGAAAATTTAAGGAATGAATATTAATATATACATGCATTAAATTCATTTGCATATTTTTATTTACCACATAAAAAATTCAGCCTTTATGAAAAGTTTATTTGAATTAAGATTTTTTTTTTAATATTTGATTTTTCTAATGTTAAAAATATAATGAATATGGTTAAAAAATAAATACTATTTATTTGTCATTTAAGAATTTTTTTATATTAATTTTTAATGAAAAAGTTTTTAAAATATTAGTTTAATTAAATAAAAAGTAATGATATTTTAAGAAGTTATTTGAAACATGGACAGCAAATTGACTTGTGTTAACTAGTTTTAAATTCAAAGAAAGCAATAATTTTTTTAGTTAATTTTCCTTCTCATTTAAGCGTATATTCTTATCATTGATAAGTAATTCATGACTACTTATGATAATTACTCAAAAAGAGTATTCACATATATTTTTCCATAAAGTACAGTTAGTTTAGCAAACTAAATTAATTTAATATACTGTAAGTGCTTATGCGTCAATTTCGTCGATATAAAATTATTGTAATGCAGTTAGTAAGTGTAGACATATTTTATTTCCCGGTAATTTATTCTATCCATTTTGGCAGTTCCAAATGAGAGCTCTGGCGGTGACTACGAGTAATTACGAGATTCGAAAATCCTCTGTCATCGGGAAAGAGAGTTTCCTGATTCGAAAGCATAGAGAGGAAATTGGAATAAATCGTTTTCTGATTTTCTGACAGTGATGTCAAACAATGTAATCAATGTCAAGAATTGAAATCCCTTGCCACTTATTACACGTAAAATTAGCGCTCACAAAATGTAATACAGGTATAACAAAATGTAAATCGCAACTAGCCAACTTAATATATTTATCAAAATGAGAAGAAAAGATAAATACCTGTTATAATTCATAAGTATTAAGTAAAACTTTTTTAATACAATGGAATTTATTAAAAATTTTATAGAAATTAAAAAAGATGTTCCTTTTTATAGGAAATCATTTTATAACATTCAGGTTATAATACAATTAAAGATGTAAGTGCGGAAACAGAATTGTTCAGAAATCGTACAATTATGCATAATTAATGAAACATCAGTTGTTAATTATTCTTCAGAATAGAAAAATATAAAAACATTTAGACATCTATTGTAAACCATTCTTCAGATTAGAAAAATATAATGAAGCAGATGTTTTCTGATAAAAAATATATTTTCAGAAAATTCAAGTAAAAGATTCTTGTAGTAAAATTTGTTGTTTTATCTTCTTTTTGGCAGCATATGTTTGGTATATTAACAGGTGGTACTAAATTGCTTGGGAAAAACTTAGTAGCATTCAATTTCCAAACATTAAAAAACATTATTTTTATTTAAATTATTAAATTTTAGAAAATTAAATTTAAATAATTCATCAGAATTTCATGACTAATTATAAACTTAGTATTTTAGCGTTATTATATGATATAATAACATCTCTAAAAACAATTTTTCAGAACATGTAACATAGTATATTCTTTTCCTATGTTCTTCAATTGTAACGGTATTTTTCCCTAACCTTTACCTAACATAGGATATACTTAGCAGTAATCTTTTGTATTTATTATAGATTTTTCAAAAAATTCGACTGGTAATCTTTTTATTTGTTTTTGCAAAAAAATGATTAATATACATAATAGATGATAAAATATAAGAAAGCACTTTTGAAAAAATTTGAATTTTAAATTTATTATTAAAGCTAAGGAAATTTTTGTTCTTTGTAGGGAAAAATATACATTTTTCCCTAGGGTATAGAAGACATGTTATCACTGCAAATTAAGAGTGAAATCTACAACTGATTATTTGTTAATATTGATCATAAAAACATTCATAATTTCGAAAATATTATCAGTGTTTTCATTTACTGCTTTCTCAAAAAGTATTATACTTTTAGTAATATTCATTAGTTGCTTCTTATATGTTTTTGCAAGAAAGAATACGCTTTGAAAAGGTTTAATTTATGTTAAGGTAATACTAAAAGAAATAACCGATATTAGATGTTGTCTTATTTTTTTATTAATTTTATAAACATGTAATTTACACATTTATGAAATATATAGCATCTAAAAACTTACCTTATATATTTTTTTAATTTTGTTTTCTTGTATGAAAGGTCAAAGTGTTGAGAAAAGTGTTATTTAACTTTTTTTTGGACATTGGAGATTTTATTTACCTCTTAGAAAAAAGGGAAAGTGTTAATTGTTATCTAATAAAATAAAGAAATCAATCAATCATTCATGATATTGTAGATATCAATTTACTATCGTAAACTTCCTAAGCACTATAATTTTGCTGATAAATTGCCTCTAGTATTGTATCATTCATTCAAAACTCAATTCATTTTTATATCGAGAAGTTTTCTCTTTTGTCATTGTGAAAAATAGCATCTGAAAAGTAACCATTAGATAAGAATATGATATAGTACAAGAACTAACCATTAGTCACAATGGAACTCTATAATTATGTTTCGAGTTATGTTGGAACATTCAAGTATTTGGTTAATCTGCGTAAATATAGAAAGAGATTTAGTTTAAACTATATTTTAAATATGGAAAATTTAAAACTTTTTCTCTTCCTTTCTTTTTTTTTCTTTTGATTTGTAATTTCAAGGAATGTATGTTGTACATCATGATTATTTGTGAATTAATAATCTCGTACTAATGAAATACTTTTTTCACCAATTATGTTAACACTATTTAACAAACAGAAAGATAAAGAAGCATGACATTATCATTAAAAAGAACACATTCGTAGAGCAAGTAGAAATTTTATGCTTTGAAATAACGAAATATTATAAAGATTGTTTTCTGTCATTTCAAAGTTATCCTTCAATATACAGGGTGTGAGACACTTATTTTACAGATTCCGCACTAATAAAACACTGAAAGATATTCCGATGTAATGAATTTACATGTGAAAAAACAAACTTCGTGTCACAGAAATAAGTTTTATTTATAGGCAAGCAGTTCACAAGTTTTTGGTAATGTTATTCGTTTAAAAAAAATATTTGAGGTTCTACGATGAATTTTAATTAAACATTTACGTTTTATGTACAAACATTAAAAAAAAAAAAAGATTTAAAAGCTTAACACCCCATACGTTTTAATCAGCAAACTATCGCAGAAAAATAACTGATAGGCATTCGATCGGGAATTATGTCTTCTTTGAACTTATGTTAAAAAAATAAGAAGTATTTCACATATTGAATTTTTTACAAAATTAGAAATTTATGAATATGAATAACTAAATCTGCAGTCATATTTAGAATTTTTGAAAAATTGTACATTGGAAAGCTAAATGTGAAGTCTCATAGTTAAATAGATTGAGAATCGTTCATATATATACACAATATAGCCATTAATCACCGGACACTTCAATTTTAGACATTTTGTCGAATATTTAAAGATATACTTGCCGGATTCTTCTGAAACTTCAGGATTATGAAGAATATGTATGACATCATATTTATCAATGGCGATTTGATCAGAAGAATAATTAGGGGGCCAACAGAATACCAAAGAAAAATAAAAATATTTAGGATCACCCTGTAAAATAAAATTCGCGAAGTGATCTATCGCTATAGATTACGAATATGTGATATTTCACAACGTGTTTATTCATTTGTCTAAGAATAGCACGTATAATCATTGAGATATATCGATTTTCAAAAAATTCTTGCATGTTTTTTATTTATCTCATGCAGAGTTTTTTTTTTTTTTTTTTTTTTTTTTACAGAATTTAACTCCAGTTTCAGAAAATTTGAGAAAATGTAGTAGAAATAATATAGTGCCATTGGAATGTAAATATAATAAACATTTGATGAAATATGAGCAAGTGTATGAAATATTTTTTCAGCGCATGCGCGAACATTAACAAATATATATTTTGTCATGATTTAATAGTCAACTGTATGGACTAACTCATAAAAAAAATCCAGTCAAATATCGGGAAAATTCAGCGAGATATCGGCGAGAGAGAGAATATATTTTTAGTTGCTCTCTAAAAGCTGCTGAATGATAAGGGATTTTCCACAAATTGTCATATTTTATTCATTGGCTTTCAGCAAAGGAGTTAGTATTTAATGAATGTTAACGAGTTGATTTATAGTTAATGCTTAGAGATTTATACTTCTTTTTCTCTTGGAATATGCTCGATCTGGTGGTTTTCTGAGAAAAACTAAGTCATCAATAAAAAAATGAAAAAAAAAATTAAAACGACAATTTATAGAAAACCCCTTAGCATTTAGCTGTTTTTAAAGAACAACTAAAAATTCACTCACTCTATAGCCGATGTCTTTCTGAATTTTCCCGATATTCGACTGGTTTTTTTTTTAATGATTTGCTCCATACAATTGATTATTAAATCGTGAAAAAAATATTTGTTATCGTGCGAGCATGCGCAGATAAAAACTGTTTCATACAACTGCTCATATCTCATCAAATGTTTCATATATTTACATCCCAAGTTTTATTATTTAAACCCATTATATTATTTCTACTATGTTTTGTCAACTTTTCTAAAATTGACGTTAAATTTGGCAAAAAAAATCTGAATGATGTAAACAAAAAACATGCAAGAATATTTTGTACTTTTAAAAATCTCCGTGAATATACGTTCTATTCTTACACAAAAGTATACACACATTCTACAATATCCACATATTCGTAAGATCATTTCGTTCATTTCATTGTACAGAGCGATCCAAAATATTATTATTTTTATTTGATTTTTTGTTGGCCCCCTAATTGTCCTTTTGACCAAATCGCCATTGATAAATATAAATTCAAACATATTCTTCATAACCCTGAATTTGCAGAAAAATCCGACAAGTATATCTTTAAATAATCGAAAAAATGTCTAAAATTGAAAGTGTCCGGTTATTAATGGCTATATAGTGTATACTGGTATATTAGATAAAATGCTGGTGTTAGTTTAAATGCTAGTAGATGTATTCCAAGACTGGCACTAGTCTCGGTGAATAGATATCTGAAACAGCATAATATAGTAGTTTCCTAAGTGCTTAAAAGGCAGTAACAATTGATTTAGGCACGTGCAAGCTAGAGAAATTGGACACGTGCAAGCTATCCAAGTGTTAGCACTACTGCTCTCAAACACGATCTAGCATATCTACGTAAATATTTCTGATTAGAGTGTAATTCTTGTCCTCATATAACTTATGCTAGGATCCGAAATTCGCGAAACTGTTTCTTTAATGTATCCTGAAAGAAAAATATTTACATTCAAATAAAATAAATATTTACATTCAAATAAAATTTAATGTTTACATAAAAAAAAACAACTAAAAAAAACTTTAATTATTTAATCCATATATCGGGTGAAATCTTCAGTTATTGATATCTAACCAGTAACTGATATTTCAGAAAAAATCTGTCTCAAATAGGCATTGTCTTGTAAAATTCTGAGAAGTAATATCATCTAGTGGTAACTTAGACACTTCTTTTTATTTTAGCTGCATTTAATTGACCACTAGGCCAAGAACATATTCAATGAGGAAGAAACTTTTAAGAACACAAAAAGTACCACTTTGAGGCATCCATCTTATTTTTAAAACTAAGGTAGTGTTTTTTGTAATCTATTTGTAAAGCAACCATCCTAAAGTTCATAAAGTTCTACTTGTAGAAATTAGTTAAAAGATGCCGATGGTACATCAGGTCCATGATTTATGATTTACAGTTATTTAATTTAGCTTAATGAGGTTGTCAGTTATTGTTTCCAGTAACTTCATATCATTAGTCCCCGACCTAGGCGTTAAATATTTGTAATATTAAAGAAAGTTGAAATCTATTATTTCATCTTATAAAAAAAAAAAAAAAAAAAAAAAAAAAAAAAAAAAAAAAAAAAAAACTTGCAGTCAACAATGTCATTTTAATCAAGCTCTGTCATATTATCCTACTAATAATTGTTTACCTTAATTGTCCAATTTAAAATTTTTAGTGTAAATACTGATATTAAGTGCCAGAGGTACTAAGTTCCTTCAGCAAGCATATTATGAGGGTCTTCCAGCCTACTGGGGCTTCCGAGCTCGTTCCGGGACCTGGGGCGTCCGTGAGAGGGTGGATATGTGTTTTCCCCTCGTGGACTAATCAGCTCCTACACGAAAGGTTGGCTGTCCACAAGTGGGAGATTAGTGATTAGTAATTAGTGTAGTCAACAACATTAAAAATTTAAGTTGTTCTACCAGGGCGTGGCGCCATTTGTCAGTTACTGATCCATAAATGTCAGTTACTGGACATCTGCATTACTAAGAAATTAAAACATGAAAAAAGGGACAGATGCGTCTATAATACGATATTATGTATAAATCAGGTTTAAGCATTTTTCTTTTATAAATAAAGATTAAAGTATTTGTAAAGCATAAATCTCTTGAAATATAAAATAACCTTTTCTTTTAATCTTGGCATGTAAAATGTCACGATACTGGCTCATTTACTGCCGTTTTTTTTTTTTTTTTTTTTTTTTTTTTTTTTTTTTTTTTCCCAAGAATAATTCTTATTCTTCATTTACATTAAAAAATAGCAATAGAACAGCTATATTCCTGAAGAGAAATAACATAATTATTAAAGTAAAACTATGTGCAGTTAAAACAGAATAACGTTCGAAGTTAGAAATTAGAAAGGTATGTTAAGGTAATAAATTATCTTCTTTTTTGCGATCGTTTTGGGACAATATATATTCTTAAATAATGACCTTTTAATCCCCATAACAGATTCTTCAATAACCTGCGTTTTTCCTTTATTGATTTATAGGCTCGGTATGATCTAAGAACGATGTAGTTATATTTATTTTTTGAAAATGAAAATATATCTTGATATTCAATAAATCTGTTCATCAGGAGACGAAACCTCAGCATAAATAGTAAATTATTCCCATATTGTATTTAGGCTTAGCATCTTTGCTATAATTTTGTATTTAGATCGTGTTTCTTTTTAAGTTACAAAGGTAATTCTTGCGCACAGTTTTCATTAAAACATAGCAAATGGAACCTGTGCAGAAATCAGTTTTTCCTCGAGTTGACTTAAGGACATTTCGTAATGAAAAAACGATATTATTACTAGAAATCGACCGAAAACTCGGTTTCGCTTTCGTTTTCGGCCCAAACTCTGAGTTTCGCTACTGTAAATTCGGCCATACCAAAACTATTTGTATTCCAGAAATCCCGTTTCTACCTTCGTGAATTTATTGATTTGATGTGTATCGTATGTATCAATGTGATACGTATGTATCAATAACCTGTGTTTTTCCTCGAGTTGACTTAAGAACACTTCGTAATGAAAGAACGATATTATTACTAGAGTTCGACCGAAAGCTCGGTTTCTCTTTCGTTTTCGGCCCAAACTCTAAGTTTCGCTACTGTAAATTCGGCCATACCAAAACTATTTGTATTCCAGAAATCCCGTTTCTGCATTCGTGAATTTTCAACATAACTCATTGATTTGATGTGTATCGTATGTATCAATGTGATGCGTATGTATCAATAACCTGTGTTTTTCCTCGAGTTGGCTTAAGGACATTTCGTACTGAAAGAACGATATTATTACAGAAAACTCGGTTTCGCCTTCGTTTTCGGCCCAAACTCTGAGTTTCGCTACTGTAAATTCGGTCATACCAAAACTATCTGTATTCCAGAAATCCCGTTTCTGCATTCGTGAATTTTCAACATGACTCATTGATTTGAGCTGTATCGTTTCAGATGAGACACCCTTGATGTCCAAATGTTTGCGGAGACGTTGGGACTTAAAAATTCGATTGTTCATCAAGTCGTCACGGAAAAACGTGAAATGCGGATAATTTGTGCCAAGCTGGTTCCAACGCATTCTTCAAAGTGATTCAAATCCTGTAAAAACGCAACGTTGCAGCGCTACCCCCCCCCCCCCCCCCAAACTACTCGACCAACCCGATCTGTCACCATTGGACTTTTTTCTATTCCGTCGGTTAATATCCAGCAAAAGAGATTATCGTTTTGACAATCTGGAGAACGTTTTGAACAGCATTCCAGTTGAAGGCTTCCAGGAGGGCATAAATGGGTGGCAGTCACGTTGCCAACGGTGTATTAATGCAGTAGGTTCTATTTTAAAGAATATTAAGTGTCTAAAATTATCTTCAACGAATTTTACGGCACCAGTCTCATTATCTTGTGGACAGACTATGAATATACAGGGAATACCATGTATATATGTTAAGAAATTATAAGATCACTTTGAGTTTGAAAATTATGAAGTAAATAAAGGTTCTAGTTATAGTTTACACACATGAGATATAAAAATGCAACATATTTATTAAAATTAGCTTGCAATAATTTTGAATAATGCAATAAATAAGTATGTTAACAAAAATGTAAGCAATAATTGAAAAATACACTGTTAACAAATTATATGACAACTTGTCTAAAAACAAAAATAATATGTAAATTAATATGATATTGGTCCTCTATTTTCCCTATAACCTCAAATACTCTGTTTTTCATAGAACTGACCAAGTGATTAAGTGCAGATTCAGAAATATTGTGCCATTCTTTTACAGTGGCTTCTTCTAGGTCATAGGCAGATAAAAACAGTTTATTATTAGCATAAACTTTAACATTTATTAACCGCCCCCCCCCCAAAGATTTTCCATAGGGTTCAAGTCTGGCCTTCGACTTGGCCATGACAAAACATGATTTTTTTTCTTTTTTAAACCATTGCTTGGTGGATTTAGACACATGGCAAGAAGAATTGTCCTGCTGAAACATCCAGTTAGCACCTCCTATGAAATGCCCAGACGATACCAAGTGATCATATAACATAGCTTGATATTGCACAGAGTTCATACGTCCCGAAATTCAGGTTAAATCGCGTAATCCATAATGACTTAAAGATCCAAAAACCCTTACTGATTCTCTTTCCCATTTGTCGACTGAAGCATTTTTTGGGTTCCTTCCTCAAATCATTCCAATACAGTTTAAAACCATCCGGACCATCAAGATTAATTTTTTTCATCTGAAAATATCACTTGTCCCATGACATGACATTTTAGCCTATCTCAGTCTTTCTTCCTTATGATGTTTCATTAACCTCGGTTTTTTCAACAGTTTCATACATTTTGCATTACTATTTAATTCCAGACTCTTCCAAACTGTTACGTGTGAGGTTCTTTTGATAAAACGGTTCGAAATTTCACGAGTTGAAATACATTTTTGAGTTGATAATCGAAATATTTGACGACCATCCCGTGCTGTCAAAATACTTTTTCTTCCAGATCGTTTAGTTTTATTTGAATTCTAATTCTAAGTATTTCATTGTGAATGGCAATTTTAGAACGTTTCATTAACCGATCTATTTCTCGTTCAGATTTACCAGTACCCTTATAAAACAATTTTTTTCTTACTTCGGTCGCAGACAACTCTTTACCCAGAGGTATCTTCAAATATATCGCAAATAACACTATCTGAACCTGCATCTTTGGCTATTGGGAATACATTCACGATATACAAACGCGTACGTTTTATAATGATTCTGATGTTACGCATAATATGCTAATTTCCTTAAGTGGCCTTATTATAATTTCTTAACATACACCTTATTTACGTTTTAAAAAAATCGAAGACTTTAATAAAATGTAACTTAAATTTTATTATTGAAGTTATAACAGAAAACGTTCAACGATCAATTTTAAGTACACACACTAAAAATTTGCATATTGTGTCTTCTTCTTCAGAAATGCACCAATTCGTGAGTAGACTTATAATTTCTTAACGCACTGCACTGTTATCTTTTACAGTATTTCGGTATTACTTTTCTACATGCTAAGCTGTATGGATGTGATATTAACCTTGCAATCAAATTGTATTTATAGACTTGTTAGTATACTTATAATTTCTTATGCACTGTAGCTGTTGTGGAAATAATGAAAATTAGTGCACGAAGACGACACCTATTAAGAGGTATGCACCCAAACCTAATAAGGGTGTATTTATATCAATTCAAATAGAATATGAAGTTTGATAAAATTCAATGAACTTTTATTGAGATAAAGCTTGAGATAGAATTCCAAAAAATCTGTTACATTTAAACACATAGACTCATAGACAGATATTTTCTAAAAACAGTCAAATCGTGTTCAAGACCTTCTAAAACGAATAAATCCGTCAAAAATCTGACGTCGAAATTTTCTTTCGAAACCAGTACGTCCTTCTCGTAAAGATAGAAGGTAAAAAATCATCCATAATAGAATTATAT
Organism: Maratus speciosus; assembly: GCA_963932465.1. Taxonomy (NCBI): domain Eukaryota; kingdom Metazoa; phylum Arthropoda; class Arachnida; order Araneae; family Salticidae; genus Maratus; species Maratus speciosus. The sequence continues at coordinate 296,639,982 of OZ010791.1, forward strand.
TTTAAACGAACTTTACTTTTCATCTAGACATACAGTAGGGTGGGTCGAAAAAAAAGATTTTTTTTTATTTTCGGAACGCTTTAGTGCGGAAAAGTTGCCTATTGTAATAAGAAGAAAAACGGCATAAATGTTTTTTAAATCGGTTAACGTCTTCCATTCGCGCATCGTACTTTATGTTGATGATAAACTGCAAAAATTGCACCTTTTTTCTAATATTTTTAAGTTAATTAAAACCCTAAAAATAAACACTCTTAAGCCTTTTATGCTTGTTTCATGGTTTACTTAACCTATATAAATTGAATTCCGATCAATAATCCGTTTTTTTTTTTTTTTTTTTCGCACATGAACTTAGAAAAAAACCTGAATTTACCAATTTTTCGCAATTTTCACCGTGCAACTCTTAATTCGCTTTGCTAAAATAAAGCGACACAGAACTCCCTACGTGGTGGTGGTTGCACGTTGAGTTCCACCCACATCCTACAAAACCAGCCGTCCAATTGTTGGGTGTGGTATTTATATTATATTAAAAAGACCACATGCATGTCAATGTGTAATTCTAATTAAATGCTTATGTAAACAAAACAAAGAAAATTCTTCTCTTTGAGTTGAGGTTCATGATTCTTCAAATGAATTACAATTTGGGGAAAACTTGGATGTATTTACAAAATGGTTAGTAAAAAGTTAAATGTGAAGGCCGAGCGGAAAGCTCATGATCTTCAGCAAGCACTGAGTGATTCCTCAAATAGTTTTAAAGTTCCTAAAGTGGCAGTGTACTATGAAGTTGATGAACTCAAACATACTTATTTTGAAGACTCGGAGCATGAGGAAGATAAATACAAACCAATTATACAACTAAAAGCCCAAATGGCAAATGAGAATTAAAATTAACGCAACAACGCTAAACAGCGATCGTTTTGGAGTTTCTGATAGGCCAAAAGCTGTCACAGCGTCAAGTTTTCTGGATAACCGACACAGATTCTTCTTATGTGGTTGATAAGAGTAAAATAAAAAGGGACAAGTGTCGTTTTAGGACGGATTTGAAAAGCCGATTCACCCCCCCCCCCCTCCGATTAAAGTTCGGATATTTTTTTCACGGACAAAATGAGATACTTTGTTCGTCGAAAAATTTAATGCCAAGCAATTTCACAGGAATGTGAAATAAGAACACTATTCTCTTATCCAGGAACCTGGATGAACTTATATTGGACATGTATCTCCCTCCTCGATTTCATCAAATGATATAAGTCAAAGCGTTATTTCTTGTTTGTCTGAACTATCAATATCACTAGAAAAACTAAAAGTAGTAGGGTGTGATGGTACTGTAACAAACGCTGGACAGAATAACGATGCTTTCCACGGATTAGAAAATCATAAAATGTGGAGCAGATGCATACGGCATTTTAATGAGCTTTCTTCTCGCCAAATTATTCAACATATTTACGGTCAAACTGAAGGGCTTAAATCTTTTAGTGCGCCAGTCGGGTAGCCGCTTGCTGTGGAAAAGCTCCTGTGATCGATTGTGAACACGCAGATTGTTCGATTCCTGATACAGACAGGACTTTTTTGAGCAAAGGACAATAGTATTTTTTGGAACATTTTGAATGCAATCACCTTAGAACATTGTCCAAAAGACTTGGCAAATTGGGACCCTGGTACTTTGTCCGATTCCAGATCACTAACTGTGGCCAACCGAGTCCTTCGATTGTATCAGATGCATCCGAAAATTTAAAAGAATTAGTTTTCTTCATCATAAAATCATACATGCCTGGGAAATTTACCAAAAAATAAAGAAATATTTTACTGACGGACCAAAACATGTATTGCAAGCGATCCAAACATCACTCTATTTATCCGACGAATTACTGCAAGTTGTCGATCCAGTAATAGAACGAAATGCGTTTTTTGCGCACGCAGAGAATGTTCTGTTGGCAATGATTGTCGTTTAAAAAAAAATATTCGGGATATTGGTTACAGAAGGATCGTAAAAGCAAGACAAACAGTCCAGAAGAAGAAGACTGTTAGAAATGTAATGCCACCGAATGGAAACTTTCAAGCTTACGATTACATAGAAATTATTAATTGGAATTCTTGTGCGGTGTATCCTTACCCAATGCCGCGGGACCTACGTGAAGATGATGTTAAATCGTTCATCACTTCTGACACTACTCTCATCAGAGAAATACAAATGTTTCCCCGTCGCACCGACACTGTTAAGGCTGTTCTCAACTGCTCTGCTCAACAAGCGCAAAACGTTTTGACACATTTACAAATTCATTTTTTAACGGAAAGATATAAAATTGGAAAGCCTGACCATAGAAGCGATTAGGAATCGAACAGTTTTTTTCATTTTTTAATCATTCAATTAGCTATTGAGTTCTAAGAGATTTTTATCACGTGACAAGGCATTTTTCTCCCCTTTTTGTCTGGATTTTCTTCTTTCGTTCGGAAGTGCGATTCAAAATGCCAACTTTAACAGTATTTTCTGAAAGATCTATTGAGTTTACAAGAAAACGGACAAAACAGTTCGATGACATAGTTTCTGAATAACAACAACTTCTAGTTTCAATCGTTTCCGAACAAAAATGAATTTAAACATATGTCAGAAAGTTGATCCTTTGAATTTGAGAACAGCCTTAAGATGTATATCAAACTTGTGACAGAGACCTCGAATATAGTATATGGACATGAAGCTAGATATGGCTATATCCAAACAACATTGATATCTAAATCGGTTATGCCTCATTTCTCCAAAAAATCAGACTTTAAATGTGTAGTAGATATAAAAAACGAAAACATAAAAAACACAGTAAGCCAAAGAATGCTTCTCTATCGAAAACCTTTGTAAATAGTTTCAAATATAATATAAATGCCACACCCAACAATTGGATGGTTCGTTGGGTAGAATGGAGGTGGAACTCTACGTGAAACCACCTCCACGTTGTGAGTTCAGGGTCGTTTTGTTCTAGCAAAACGGGCGAAGAGTTGCAAGGTAAAAATTGCTAAATTTATGTTTTTTTTTTTTTTTTTTTTTTGTTTTGTAAGATGTTGCGTGAACGGAACCATTAGATTAATGATTAGAATTTAATTTATTTAGGTTATGTAAACTATGAAACAAGAATAAAAAGCTAAAGAGTGTTTATTTTTAAAGTTTTATTTAACTTAAAAAAAAATAGTGAAAAGGCGTGATTTTTGCAATTTTTCATCAACTTTTAGTACGATGCGCTAATGGCAGATGTTAACTGATTTAAAAAAATGCCATTTTTCTTCTTATTACAATAGGCAACTTTTCCGTACTAAAGCGTTCCGAAAAAAAAAAAAAATTCTTTTTTTCGACCCACGCTAGCATACTGCTCATGTTCAAAGTATTAGAATAATTGAGAAAAAGTAATAAGAAAAAAATATTTTTCATTTATCTATTTTTGATACTAAGTAAATGCAATTAAATTTCTTATAAATTAAATCTGGAATGTTTAAATAAAATTTTAACATTTACAAAATATAAAATACAGTAGAATAAATTAGGTATACAGCTTTCTGAAACACATCTAAATATTAGAATAAAATTTAGATTGATTCAAAATATTATAATATTTTATTTATGAGAACAATATTACCTTATGAATATGAAGTAATTGGTAATTAATATTTTGTAGCCTCTCCCCTTTAGCTTTCATAACAGCGTACAATTGATCTTGCATACTATATACAATGTGTTTACAAATATTTCTATCAATGTTAGCCCAAATAGACTTTATGCGTGCCACTAACTCAGTTTTACTTGAAACAGAATTTTCTTGGATATTTTTCTTCATTGTACACCATAAGTTTAGTTTTCGGTGGGACTAAGGTCTGGTGGGTTTGATGGCCAAGGAAGTACCTTAATGTTGCGTGTCGTAACCAATTCTTAGTTGACACCGAGGTATGCGGTGACGCTAAATCTTGTTGAAAGATGAAATCGTTTTCAAATAAATCTTCTGATGTTGGAATCATGTAATATTCCAAAATTTCTTCTATTTCCTTAGACTTAACCTTTTCGTAGATGATGCATAACATTCCATGTCCTTCTGCACTCATGCAATTCCAAACCATGACATTATCAGCAAATTTTACGGAATGTTTAAGGCATTCTTTATCAAATGCTTTTAGCTTCATTTTCCAAACTCGAATACCTTGATTACCATAGGAAATACAAAACATACTTTCATCACTAAATAATATATTTTTCTAATCTTCTTCGCTTCATAAACGTCTTGATTTACACCTATTCAATCTTATACGCTTTTGTTTTACAGTCAAGAGAGGTTTTGTTTTCGGTACACTAGATTCAAACTTATTTAAGGAGTTGTCTTAATGTTTTCGATGTAGAAACTTCAACTCCTTCTTCTTTCTAATTTCGGTGCAAGAATCGCACACATTTAAAACGGTTTTTCTTAACTATACGCTTCAGATTCCTGTCATCTCTAGCAGATTTTTTTGGTTTTCGGCCGCCATTTCGGCAATTGTTTTGAAAATTTCCACTTTTTAAATATTGTGTTAGTATTTTACTAACGCTTGATTGCGAACAATGTAAATAATTCGCAGTATAACATTGATTTTTACCGTGCCAAAACAAATCAACCATACGAAGTTTAATAGATTCAGGAATATCACTCACATGACTGAATTTATGACAAAAAGCAAACAAACTGAAAAAAGAATACCGTACTGATGTTAAACAAAATCGTCTGAATTTAAACAATGATGCCACAAGCCATGAATTGGTGGTAATTAAAGGAGAATTAATGTGAAATATTCTAATCCACTTGAATAAATATTCTAATTTTTTTTTCTTTTCAAAATATTTTTTTTTCAATTAATCTTTTCAAAAATGATATTAATTTTAAGATAATAAGTTTAATCAACAATAAGTACTTAATAAAAGTATCGTTTGCATATTTGCATTAAAATACATTAAATTACCAAACGATATTTTCAATTTGTAAAAAAGTAATTATTCTAATATTTTGAATATGAGCTGTAGAAATGTATCATAGGACAGAGAAGGAACCAAGATTTATTTATTTTTCTAATATTTTCTTTTTTATTGACGTGGTCATTTTGGAATATGAGACAGATTCTTAAAGAATGACTTTTTTATCACCATACCAGATGTTTCAATAGACTGTGTTTTTCCTAGAATTGATTTATGATCACTGTGTGATATAAGAGTGATACATTAATTTTTTCCTAGGAAATGTCAGCTGCTATTAGACGTTTTTCTTCATTAAGAAACGATATGTCAGCATGAATAGTAAAGCAATTGCATCTTCCATTTAGCAAAGAACATGTCACAGGATAAACAATGATGATCTACATGACATACACTAAGACATTTTTCTTAATTTCTACAAATTTATTAAAGCATGTCAATTTTTGTTAACGTTCTCTTATTTAAAACCTAATTTTTGTGTTCTTTTACAAAAATTTGATTTAACGAAGAAATTTTCAAAAACCGCTTAACTTAACAAAAAAAAAAAAAAAAAAAAAAAAAAAATTGCATAATTTTTTAAACCGCAATAAAATCAACTAAAAGTAAAAATAGCAATAATTCTTCGAAAAGTTAGATATTGTTTTGAATTTTATTGTTAGAATTGCTACATTCTCTAAAACATAAATGTTTAAATTAGTCACTTTAACATTTCTATATGTGCAAATTTGTAAAATTATACCTTTGTCATAAAATTGACCTGTTTTTATGTATGTTTATTGGCTTAATGAAGGTGTGCAATTTGTTATCCGTTCAAAAACTCAAACAAGTGTATAAATGGTGGATAAATTTACGGATTTACCCAAAATGGTTTGTTAATATGTAATTTATAAATTTTGCATATTACACAATTATTTTTGTATTTTGTATAATACGCCGAAATATGTGTAAGAATATTACACAGGTATATGCGTAAGAATAAAATATTATAATTATGTGCACGAATTTTACATAGCTATATGTGTAAGAAAAAAATATTACTCAGAATTACGTGTGACAATATTACGCTGAAATATGTGTAAGAACAGAATATTAGACAGAAATATGTCTATGTATACATATTATGTGAACACAAAAAATATCGATAATGAAAAACTTAGCTTGTGTAATAAGAGCTGAATTGTCAAGTTAGTGGGTTAGAAAGTCGCAGATAGTGAGTTCAAATCCCGTTTCGGTAAGTATTGCTTGTTTACTGTATATCGAATTAAATAAAGAATTTCTCCTTTCGCTGTAAATATATCTTTCAAAACGTATGACTAAAATTGATAGAAAAAAAAATCTGACAAAATATTTAAATAGTACCGGCGCCACGATTTCCGTGATTTTCAAAATTTTATTTTACAGTGTATTTATTCAGATTGTACAGAATATATTCATAACTTATGACTATACTATTTTAGGGCTTCAAAACAATTTTAACCGGGAAATGGCATGCCGTAAATAGAAGTTCTGACCATATATTTTTGTAAATTAAAATTACACTATTTTGCGGTCTAAAAACAAATCTCTTGGAAAGAGCACAAACACACCAAGCACACGTGTTTGTTCTTCATGCAAATTTGTTTTAATACATTAACAATAATTAGTTCAAAATTTACATTCTATAAGTTTATGTCTTTTGAACACAAAGTCCATGATTTTTGTATATTACATAGATATATGTGTACTCATATGCAATTTACATGTTAAACTGTGCATTTAGAGTTATCTGTATGTACAGTGTGTCCACGTATAACCTGACCGACCTTTAATTACGCAATCGTTGGTCCTAGATGCATACTTCCAATTACAAAAGTGGTCAAAATTAGGTGCTGAGTTAAGATAAAAGAAAGTTTGAAGCGAAAAAACAATTTAGGGAAAAGTACAGAATCTAAATTTTTATGCGGTCCCCCCGGTCCTATAAGTTATATTTAGTAAAATTTTCCTGTTACACTAGTAATTAAGGCAAAAAAAGTTCCGTTTTTCTACGATTAAAATTGACTGAGTAATAGCTGTTTAAAGTTGGATCATATTTTTTGCGGCAAATTAGGGGTCATACACAAACTTAGTAGAAATATAACTTCGTGAGATGTATTAAAGAACTGGTTGAGAGTAAAATTAGCATTGCAATATAAATTTGAAATCTTTAATCATTCTGACATATTACTGCAAAATCTACAATTTGTACTGAACATATAAGAGGATAAAAATAACAAAACTTTTGTAAAATAAAAGGATGAAAAACAACAGCCTCAATTTTTTACAAAATAATACATATTTTTAAATGCGGTTAGATTACACTGTCTTTCAAATTTTGGGTTATGCCCTGTTTTTTAGCTTTTGAAAATTTATTCTTATGTATTTTTTAACGTTGAATCCGAAAATGACTTTCATTTTAAACCAGCACGTCAGAATTTTTTTCAAATCGAAAATTTCAAAGTAAAAAGTTCAGAGTTAAAATTGATCCCCCCTCCCCTCCCAATCTCATCGGACCCCTGAGCTCTTTAGCTGTAAGAAACCCAGTTTAAGCCAAAATTTAAATAAATTATTGAATTAAATAAAATTAAGCCGAATAAAAATATCTTACATCTATTTTATAGTATCAGATTTTTCGCTATTTTTTATCCTTGAAATTTACGATTTCCGAAAAATCTTGACATGATGGTTAAAAGCGAAGGTAATTTTTTTGTTCAGCATTAAAAAATACATAAAACGTAATTATAAAAGTTAAAAAACACAACCATCGCAGGTTTATGTTATCTAATCTAAAACTCTTTCTTAAACTTGTTGACGGTAATCTATCCGAATTTTTTTGTGTTATCTTCTAATATAAGTATGCATAAGATGGTAAGCGTCGAAAATCTTAATAATGTTACATTGTCATCGGATTTAAGTCCGTATGTAAACTTCGATCGGGCAATTGAAAATGAGTTACAAATTATAAACTGGAAAGATGATCGTTGCAAATTAAATAAAACCTTATGAAAATAACATAATTTTTTAAAAAAGAAATCTTAGCCTTAAATCCTTACAAAATAAAACATATGCTAAAATACAATTATTTTAAATAATCTGAAACTGAAGTTAACTCAGTCGTAATAGGTGTACGATTTCTTTCAAAGCGCAGATACCTTGAAATAAGTTTAAATACTTTATATACGACCCCTGAAAGCATGGCTGAAATCATCTGTTTCGATATGCAAAAAAGTGGTATAAGTCATAAATTTCAAAGTTTCATAACTCGGTCAATTTTAATGTTAGGTGAATGGAACTTTTTTTTTCTTACTTGTTAGTGTCACAGTAAATTTTTACTAAATATCGCTAATAGATAGGGGGACCGTATAAAAATTTAAATTTCGTAATTTTTTAATAAATGTTTTTATTGAACCAAATCGCTTTAAAAATAGTTTTTTACCTTATTTAAACCATTTTTGTAATTAGAAGTATGCATCTAGGGCCAACGGTTTCGAGAATAAAGGTCGGTCCATTTATACGTGGACACACTGTATATGGGTTATCTGATAACATTTTGCACGCTTAAGTCGCTTAATATGCTATTAAAATACACAGCAAAATGTGTATTTTGAAATTGTCATACCAGGGCGGGTATTTGACAATTTACACGCCTTTTTACACATACAGACAAATCGTTTTTGTATCGTTCACCTGGTTTAATGTGCAATCTTAAAACTTTGTGCCATAGAATTTTTTGTTTGGATCTTTAACAGCTAAACGTAATAAAGGTAGAACTCGAGTAAAATATTAATCCTTTTTAAATGTTAACTTTAGTATACTGATATATTATAGCATAAGTATAATTAAGTATAGTTCAGCATTATTCAGAGTGGTATAATTCAATATACTTAGATTAGTTTGAGACAGTACTATGTCATGTGACGATGGTGATTAGCTATGAAACGAACAATTGTGCTTAGTAAATCCATGAATTCACACTGTCCAACAAGAATAATTTTAATAGCGCTCACTGCATTTTAAAAAACTGCCAGTCCATTTTAAGAAACCTTGAATAGATATTTTCCTAATCAGAGTTTATGGTTCATGTACATGTAAGTTTTGTCTTTTTCCAGAACCTCCTGTTGTAAGGAGAAATACTCTTATAATTTTTATGAATTTTAGGCGACATTAAGAAAACAAAAAAATATTGTTAATACTTGCTACCCCAGTTTAAAAACTCTTAGTCCATTATAATTTGATCTCCTTTCATATGTTTAATATTCAAGTCCGCTATGCTTGCACATATAAGCACTTATTCTATCATTTCTTTATAACACCGTGCTATTAGAAGATAGTCATCTACACTTTTGATAAATTGCAAAGTAGGTAAAATGATATGTATAATGCTTGCGGCATGATTAAAAAAAAACAGTCTATTTCAAGAAACGATGTTTTAAACAATGTTTAAATATATATGATACGATTTTACTCGTATCATATAAACATGTCGATCTTATGCAACAACATATCCTCGTTATTTAACTCAATGAAGAAATCATAGTATTTTGCAGTCGAAAAGTCGTGATGGGAGAGTGAAAGGTCAGGCTGTCATCCATTGAAATGTTTCCCAAATAAGAATAATCGAAGTCGTTGGAATCATTAAAACGTTTATTAGTCGACCAGATAATATACCAAACTCCACTAGTTATATGTGATCCATGGGCGGGCAGTTGCTACGTCGAAAAAGATAAACCACTAGATCTTACGTATTAGACATCTTGACGGAAACTCAGGAAAAAAGCTCTCCAGGTGGCAAGGTTTAACTAAGCAACTCAATAATCGTAAAATTCTGTCTCTCCTAGCCCATGCAACTGGTTATGTACTTGCGAAAACTTCACGCGTATGAATATTACACACGTTAACTGACAAATCACATAAAAAGTAGCCGGAAGGACGCGATGATAGCAGAATACGATAGGACGTAGCTCCGGGGGGAGGGGGGAAACGCGCGTGACGACGATACGAACTACCGTATATACTCGCGTATAGGTCGACTCGCGTATAAGTCGACTCCCTAACTTTCAAATGCAAATTCTTCAAAAAATCAAAAACCCACGTATAAGTCGAGCCCTTAACTTTTTACTTCAATTTTGCTCAAAATCAAACCAAATATTTCACTTGACTATGCGAAAATAAAAATAAATTATTTAAAAATTTTTTTATGATAAATTATTACTATTTGTATATTTTCTGTAATACTTTAATATTCATACACATAAAAAGTCAGAATTTTGCAGTATTCGAAGTTTTATTTTTTATTTTTTAATTGACTCGCGTATAAGTCGACCCCCTAAATTAGCTTGCCAAAAATTGTCAGAAATTCTTCGACTTATACGTGAGTATATACGGTATATAGTTTCGGCATCAGAATTATTGCGCAAATAACGGCCGGCGGGATGCAAAGCACTGTGGAAAAAAGAACACCATCGAACAAATCTATTAAAAAAAGCATTCGAAAGAAAAAGAATTTATTTTTAGAATAAAATGAAACAGTAATTTAATGGGTTTTATAAGATGAGGCGAATGGATTAAGATTTTTAGACTAATAAAAGGATACGCAGGTTTAAATGCATGAAATAAAAGACAAAAATATTAAGATATTATTAAAGATAGGTAAAAAAGGGAAAAATGTTAAGAATTTGGAATAGTTTTACTAAGATAAAAGGGCAAAATTTTTTATTATTACATATATATATAATTTATTCGATAATAGCTGGCATGTTGTTAATTTCTTTCAACTTTAACTAACTTAAAATAATGGATGAAACCAAACTAAGCTTTGAGCAAAGAAATTTATCCTAAAGTGATACTGAAAGTTTGAAAATGTATCCGAAGTGCAGACGAGTTTAGGTGGCAGTTTCAAACGGATTCACCTACTTCAATCTAGAATCGCTAGAATTACAGATAAGTTTGATGAAAGCGGAAGTGTTAAAATGGTCATACGCAACGTTCGGAAAATAGTGGACATCAACAAACACCTGATAGATACCTAGAGTTTAAAATTAAAGGAAGTGAGTTCCACTTATGTCTCGAGAATTAAGACATAAAAAATCAAACGTCAATATATACAGATTTATGTATATACGCATTTATGTATATACACAGATTTGATAATTTTTATTATTCGAACTTGTAAGTTATTTTCAGTTTTCAAGACTGTTCAAAGCTCTTATACACTCATATATATACAGGGTGATTATAAAAAACTATCCCGATATATGAGCCTTTAGCTACCATAACGTTCGCAGAAAGTGATTGAAATTTTGGTTAAAATATTTTGAGGTATGCGCTTAAGAATCACAAAAAGCAATTGTTAAACTCTAACAACTACGATTGCAGTGACAAAATTTCAAAAATTTCAAATGGTAACACCTATTTTTTTTATTGTAATGTGATCTTCATAATGAAAAACAATAAAAAGCATTGGAACTGTACATGTCGGAAGCTAGCACTAATCATAAAATCACCGGCGCTCGACTGACTAAGAAGAAAAGTGAAAACAACTGTGGTTCTCATTAGAGCATGATATTCTTTTCTAATCATGACACATTTCACACTGTGTCTTTGCCTCTGTTCCCAGCTTACTGAATATACCTTGAAACGAGAAGAAGACACCAAGGTATGGAGATTTCCTGGTTCGGTGTACGATACCGTCATGATTGACGTCATCGAGTAAGTAAAAGAAAAGGCACTGTGAATGCTGCGTATTTTGCTTTATTGCAGTCTTTCCTAAATTGTAAAGATTTATTACCTGAACAGACAAAATGCCAGGGAAGCATTGTGTGTCTACCCTAGAAATCAGAGACTACGCCGAAGCCTGTCTACTGTAAAAGCAGTACCGGAATTGATATTCAAATTTGAAGAAACTGGTTGCGCATGCGATCGATCTCGGTCTGGAGGACCATCCGTTTCTGTCGAGGCTGTTGTAGAAATACATGTGACGATAAGCGAAGTTCCTCTTGCAATATAAGGCTTGTATAAGAAGACCCCAAAAATAAATTTAGGCACTATGTTTAGCGCAAGCTGGGACATATGTACAGTTCTGAAAAAAAAAAAGTAAACATCCCTACTAACACTGCAACAAATAATTTAAGAAATAGTTACTGGTACCAAACGATTGCTAATAAAGTCTGCTTTTTAATGATGTATATAAAATTTGTTTAGTGGGCCATCTACAAATAAAAAGGAACCCAAAACTTTCTTCTTTTGAATAGCAATACCCAAATTTGACACCATAAATAAATTCTACACCCTTCGTTAAGCCTAAAAACTAATTTTCATGAAATTAGTACGATTACTTTCAGAGAAATTAATAATTTTAAAATGAACAAATTTTAGGGGCTGCATCCAAATTGAGGTTCGGTACTCGATTGCTGAAATTCTGAAAATTCACTATGTCATTTCTATTAATGTATTATATCTTGCCAATATGACTATTTCACTCGCTTAAATTGTTTTGATTATTGCCAGCTCAAATGTTTCAATAAAATGAGTAATACATATATTTTGCAAATTAGACTTTTCAGCACATCATAGACGGTCCCTTAAACCACCGTTTTAACGTTTATTAATCATAACTGGAAAACTACTTGGAAGAAAATTTTGAAATTGGGAGTTCGCATAAAGAAGGACATATTAAATATAAATCTGTGAAAAAAATTGTAGGTTGCAATTCATATTTTTTTCGAATATTACTTTCATAATTCATATTTTAATTTTTTTATTACAAATTCAATGTATTCATGTTTGGGTTTTTTAGTATTATAACCACACAAAAAATTATCACATTAGGATTATGATTTCAGGAAATATTAATAAAAATATGAAAATGTAATTTAACATTAAAGGCTCTAAATTTTGAATGTTAATATATATATAATTCAAAACCTTACCATCCAAGTGACTGGAAATTGCGTGTCTAGGCGTAGTGTGAAGCGAAGATTTAAAATATATTTTCAAAATAGGGTGTTGTTATTGAAAAGAAAAACATATGTAGTCTGATTTTCATTTGTAGATACGCCCTTATGCAAATTTTATATACATCATTTAAAAGTAGACTTTATTTCAAATTGTTTGGTACTAGTAATTTCCCTCTACATTTAATTAGTTCTTCTATTAGAGTTAGGAGGGGGGGGGGGGGGGTACTTTTTTTCCATGACTGTAAATTACTCACAAAATATAGATGTTTAATATTTAAATACTCTTTCTGAATAATTTGTTCCAAAATTCAAAACACATTTGTATGAGTTTATATTTCACTCTATTTTTAACAGGTTTTATTAACTATTTTATTAACTTTCAACCAAAATATTACATTGTAGTTATTTTTTTAAAATATTTGTTTAAAATGTGTTATTAACTGATGAAATAAGATAATTAAAATTGCTTTGGCTAAAGTAAAGCTAAATTAATTAAAATGTGTTCAGTTACAATGGATGAAAAATGCGAGATTTTTCCGGATCAAACATTCTTGAAATGCAGTGGACTAAACATCTCTGAACTTCAATTTTTATAAAAGTTTAAAACATATATGTTTCTATTCCAAGTTCCAATTAACTGTAATATCTTTCAAATGGTTAAATTAAATTAAATATAGAGCAACAATTTTTTTTTCTTCCTTTGCATCTATAATGGTAGCTTATGACTGGGAAAAGAAAAATAATATTTATCGAGGGGAATTACAAAGTTTCACTATTTTTCTTTTATCGATACCACAAATGGATGAGAAACACCCTTATTTCGTAAAAAAAATTACTTTCATCTTGTTTTTTATCAGTTAAAATACTTTAAAAGAAAATAAAGGCAGCGTTTCAAACCTCTCGTATATTCAAATATTTCCTTTATATATTAATTATTTTCTTTATATAAGCACATGCATCGACTTGAATAAAATTATGCTAAAGTATCTTGATAATTTTTAACTTTTTTAAATAATAGACTGTACATGATGAGAATTGTCGATTGTATTATATTATAAACATTCTCAATAAAAATGCAATTTAAAATTCAGAGCACTTGGCCATATCTCGAATTGGCCATATCTTCAAAAATATAAATCAATTGCGTCGGACTAGATAAAATGTTCCGATAGGTGCATCAATAAATTCTCCTATATAGCATCGAAGGACACTTGTTCTTGTTTCATCTTTCTTCATATAAGAATGCATAGACGAGTACATTTCAACTTTCCAACTATTAATTTAAAAGATAAATGTATTTTCAATGACAACCTCCGCCCCCCCCCCCCCCCCCCGCACACAAAAAAATCTGTATTTTAGTGTCATTCTATTAAAAAATATATTTACATAAACTTGCCAAAGTATTTGTTGCACTATGAAATTGAAAAAAAATCTGTAAAATGCATATCCACCTACTAATGTTTTGTTTGTTGTAACAAATTGTAATAAATCATCTGCATGATGACGTGCATAAGGCATGACGAAACAGACATCTTTATATGGGTTGCTGCCAGAGTAATGTATCGTGTCGGGCTGTATTAGGTAGCTTTCATTACAAAAAGCTACCTATTGCTGCCGTTCGGAGGAAAGCGATTTCAAAAAATTTTGGTATATTTTCATCGATCATGACCCCCAGACCCCGAAACCACCCTCCGTTCAAAATTTATATATATATATATATATATATATATATATATATAGATAGATAGATAGATATATATAACCATTAATTAAACATAACCTACCACCATCAAAAACCGTAATATTATGAATTAAAGCTGTAAGTATATAAAAAAAGTGCCAAATAATTTATTATAAGAATTATTATTGAAGAAAAAATAAGAAAGTGGACACCGATAATATATATATACATATATCCATATATCTGACTTTTGTCACACTGTACCTCTCGTATTTATGAACCGATTTGGATGTAATTCGGTGTGTACATAGTACATACCAATGTCTCGACCGAGTTCGTTGGCCAGCTTCATCCGCCATTTTGTTTAAAAATGGCGGCCATTTAAATGTTTTTAAAAAATTTAAAATTTGAAAAGTGGTACCAAAAAATTGAAAATGGAAAAATATTTTTTTCTTATACATTTGACCTTTATACAAAGATTCCGGAGCAGTTTTTGTTTCGTCTATATCCTAAAAAATGGCTGAGTTATAGAATTTTGAATTTCTAGCGTGGCTGACATTTTGAAACGTCCTGCATTTTGTCAAGCGATAAAAGGCGTATTTATGAACCGATTTGGATGTAACTTCGTTTATACATAGTACATACCAATGTCTCGGCCGAGTTCGTTGGCCAGCTTTATCCGCCGTTTTGTTTCAAAATGGCGGCCATTTAGAATTTTTAAAAAAATTTAAAATTTGAAATGTGGTACCAAAAAATTAAAAATGGAAAAATATTTTTTTCTTATGTATTTGACCTTTATACAAATATTCCGGAGCAGTTTTTGTTTTGTCTATATCTTAAAAAATGGCTGAGTTATAGCATTTTGAATTTCTAGCGTGGCTGACATTTTGAAACTTCCTGAGTTTTGTCACGCGATGAAAGGCGTATTTATAAACCGATTTGGATGTAACTTCGTTTATACATAGTACATACCAATGTCTCGACCGAGTTCGTTTGCCAGCTTCATCCGCCATCTTGTTTTAAAATGGCGGCCATTTAAATTTTTAAGAAAAATTTAAATTTGAAATGTGGTACCAAAAAATTTAAAATTGAAAAAAATATATTTTTCTTATGTATTTGACCATTATACAAAGATTCCGGAGCAGTTTTTGTTTCGTCTATATCTTAAAAAATGGCTGAGTTATAGCATTTTGAATTTCTAGCGTGGCTGACATTTTGAAACGTCCTGAATTTTGTCACGCGATAAAAGGCGCATTTATTTACCGATTTCGATGTAACTTCGTTTATACATAGTACATACCAATGTCTCGACCGAGTTCGTTGGCCAGCTTCCTCCGCCATCTTGTTTAAAAATGGCGGCCATTTAATTTTTTAAGAAAAATGTTAATTTGAAATGTGGTACCAAAAAATTGAAAATTGAAAAAATATATTTTTTAATGTGTTTGACCTTGATAAAAAAATTCGGGAGCAGTTTTTGTTTCGTCTATATCTTAAAAAGTGGCTGAGTTATAGCATTTTGAATTTCTAGCATGGCTGACATTTTGAAACGTCCTGAATTTTGTCACGTGATAACAGGCGTATTTATGAACCGATTTGGATGTACCTTGGTGTGTACATAGTACATACAAATATCTCGACCGAGTTCGCTGGCCAGCTTCATCCGCCATCTTGTTTAAAAATGGCGGCCATTTAAATTTTTAAGAAAAATTTAAATTTGAAATGTGGTACCAAAAAATTTAAAATTGAAAAAATATATTTTTTTCTTATGTATTTAACCTTTATACAAAGATTCCGGAACAGTTTTTGTTTCGTCTATATCTGAAAAAATGGCTGAGTTATAGCATTTTGAATTTCTATTGTAGCTGACATTTTAAAACGACCTGATTTTTGTCACGCGATAACAGGCGTATTTATGAACCGATTTGGATGTAACTTGGTCTGTACATAGTTCATACCAATGTCTCGACCAGGTTCGTTGGCCAGCTTCATTCGCCATCTTGTTTCAAAAGGGTTGCCATTAAAAAAATTAAATTTAAAATTTAAAATGAGGTATTAAAAAATTGGAAAATGAAAAAGATTTTTTTTTATGTGTTTGGCCTTGATACAAAGATTCCGCAGCAGTTTTTGTTTCTGAAAATTTGTTCTTTTGTTTATATCTTAAAAAATGGTTGAATTATAGCACTTTGAATTTCTAGCATGGCTAACATTTTGAAACGATCTTGTGTTTGTCACGCGATAACACACGTATTCACCTATTTCGATGTAAGAAGGCATGTGGATAGTATATATCAATATCTCGACCAAGTTCGCTGGCCAGCTTCATCAGCCATCTTGTTTCAAAATGGCGGCCATTAAATTAAAAAAAAATTATATTTAAAGTGAGGTGCAAAAAAATTAGAAATTGAAAAAGATTTCTTTCTTAAGTATTTGACCTTGATATAAGGATTCAAAAGCATTTTTTGTTTGTCTTTATCTTAAAAAATGGCTCAGATATAACAGTTTCAATTTCTAATGTGGGTGACATTTTGAAAAATCTGATTTTTTGCCTGCGACACCACTCGTATATATCAACCGATTCCGATGTGAGTAAACATGTGCACGTCTCGTCCAAGTTCACTGGTTAGCCTTATCGACTATGTTGTCTTAAAATGACAGGCACTTTAAGAAATCGCCGAATTTGACAGCCAAATATAAGTTACTTTAAATAAAAGCAGCTTGGTATAAAGCTGACTAATTTCGCGAAATTCTCATTCATAATGATTTAGTATTGATAAAAATCGGTATTGAATCTCCTATATTCGGTTTCCACTAAATTGAGCTTCGTGTGTTTGAATAATATAAGTTGGTTTTTTTTTAAATAAGGAATATGAAAGCTACCTCTTCCTCCCGGCACTGGCCGGAAGGACTTTTTTTTTCTACAGGTTCAGTTCGAGATTGATAGACTTTTCAAAAGTAAATTCAACACATATTACCAAAATATAGGAAAATGCAATAAACATAGGCTTCTAGCCATATAATTGTAGACTGATTTTCCATAAATCAATTAAAATTTATTTTTTATTTTCCATTTCTAATCAAGATTGGGTTTAGTATTTCGGGTTCGGGTTGGTGTCGTATTCAAGTGTGTCGGGCTCGGATTGACAGCCGGGTAACTATATTTCAGTTGATTTCGGTTCGGATTTCAGATTGACTTGAAATAAAGAGTTTTCGGGACAAGTGGCTGTTAGCTATAATCTCGATGTTAATATGTCATATTTAAGATTAGAAAATAAGTTATTAACGCAATTGTCCATGTTCCTTGCAACATACTGTACATTCTCACAAATTCGCCCAGTATTAGACTATCAGTTTTATGGATTCCTTTTTAAAAAATAACTTTAATTCACTGTAAGTTATTTCTGAAAAATAAATGTATTTAAAACTTTTTTATACAGTTTCTCTTTAAATAAACTAATAAAATAAAAATAATGTAATTGTAAGGTGTGATATTTTCAAAGAATATTCATAGGTACCTCGACACTTTTTTGAATTCGTTTTAAAAGTCTAATACGTTTTAAAGTAAGTATTTAAATAAATTCTTTTTTCACAATTTTCTTTTTGATTGAAAAGAAAACTAAAAAATTTTGATCGAAAACAGTGACATATCGTTTTTCCGATGCCGAAATACATCTTATTGCCATTCAAATGATTTTTCCCCTTCTAACGCCAGGATTTCAAAGATGAATGGTTTTAAAAGAGAATTATGGAGATTTTGCATTTTACACTGTGTTGATTTTTAAGTAGAGTCTTCCGATTTGTCAAAAAGGGCAACCTATGATTATTTTTCCACTGCTCTCTTACCATAGAAGCAGTATATATCAGGGAACAGAAGATGGATTGTAGAAATCGGTGCCGATCTATAAAAGTGGGATTACAAGAAATGGAAGTTGCAAGTGATCGATCACGCAGAAGACTGTTTGAAAAAAAAATCCTATATGTGCTAGAGCTAAATCTTTTTCCTTTTAATATTGCTCTCTTTATTGAAATGTCAATAATTTCATTTTTTACTTCTTTTACTTCATTACAAAAGTGAGTAAAGTTATTTAGAACAGTCAATTACTCAGAGTTTTGCGAAAAATTATCTTTGTGTATTACTATGGGAGCACAATTCCTTTTAACTTTCATAGAAAAAAATCATTTTCAGAAATATGATTATGATTGATTTGATTCTGTTTGTGCATATAATTAGCTATGCATAATTAACAATACTTTATGGTATTTACATGCTCAGTTTTCTAGAACTAACGATTCATGTGTAAATTATTATATTTGCACATTTACAAGAAATGTCGAATGTATTATTCAAGTGAAAACAATTTACACCCTCTGATGTTTATTATTTTTTTTATATATATATAAATATACCAGGTGATAAACGAGGAGTTCCCGGGTTACAGAATAGGGTTAAGTGCCAATATTTTGTCTCCTTTCCTTTTCATCTCCCTTAACTTCTCCTCTTCCGCGAAAGTGGCTCCACCTATGACGCAATGTACAGGGGACGGAAAGTAAAATGAGTCAGTATTCAAAGTTTCGTTTGCCTAGACGCACACATTAATTAAAGACGCCGAATTTTCTATTTTTAGAAGACCTGAGTTCTTATTACGTCGTATGTAGAACGTTATTTACTGTACTGTAATTATTTATTTCTTATTCATTGCAAATATTTTACATAGGTGAGATATTGACAGTAGCATACAATGAGTTTTACGGCGCTCAGTTCATCTTACGGGAACTGAAGCTCTGCCATATTGAAAATGAATCGTGGTCCCAATTTCATCTCCCTTGTAGTTCTTATTTTCGTCCCTGGGTGGGGACGAAATTAGGAATGCTTTTTCATGACAATTTTTTTTAATTTTTTCCACACGTTTGGATGGCTAATGTTTCATTATGTTATTCTTACACTCATAATTAGTACATTGTGCCTTACTTTAATGTAAATTGAATTACTTACTCATTTAGAAATAAATTTTGATTTAGTTATAAGTTAAGCCTTGTCATATTGGATTTTTTGGGGGGACGAAATTGGGACCATTTTTTTCTTTTGAACTTTTTAGATACTTAAAAAAAAAAAACAATTTTTCGCATTGTTAGAATATTTTTTGTATCGTATTTGCCCATGTTTCTATGTGCGTGGGTAGTTAGTCTATGTAAAATCCAAATTTGGTAGGTTTTCACTGAAAATTACAACATTTAGAGCCTTAAGTTGACTGGGGGGACGAAATATGGGCACTTTACCCTATAGGGGAAAACCATCATATATATTATTTATGATATCAGCATCTTTATTTCTCTTCACATAGTAAAGACACAGCGATGAATGAGGTATTTTTCGAAATGTTCTGCAAGCGGCTTTTGACATACTATAGTTATGTATAATAATAACACGTTATTTGATAAAAAGAATTGAAGTTAATCAAAAAGTAATGAAAAACGCATCAGCAAATAATCTCAAAGATTGTGGTGAGAAAGTCTCCTTTGAGTCGAACATTTTTTTGATAACTCAGATATATTTTTTTCGTTTAATATATTTTTAAATGCCTACTAACAATGCTAAAAATCATATTTATATGGAAAATATCAACAATACGTTCAAATAAAGTTTTGAAATGTATTAAAAGCGATATTTTCATATTGGACTAACGTCAGGTGTTAACAGCCGAAAGAATCTTCAAAGATTGCCATTTACAACCGGCTTTTTTGATTCTGTTCAACCCAGTGGATTAAGTACGAAATTCAATTACATGTCTTAAATTAGCGTTTTATTTATTGATTGATGAA
This sequence comes from Maratus speciosus, assembly GCA_963932465.1. NCBI lineage: Eukaryota > Metazoa > Arthropoda > Arachnida > Araneae > Salticidae > Maratus > Maratus speciosus. The sequence goes on from OZ010791.1 coordinate 296,660,419, forward strand.
AATTTTAATATTGTTATGGAATACAAGCTGGAATAAAATGAGGAGATCTTTATATTAATTTAAGTTCAAACGAATTTACTTTTCGTCAGCAGGCGATAGATTTCAGAAAAAATCATGCTTGAAAAGTAATTTAAAAACAGTAAAAAATGAGTAAATTGCGGTGTAGTTTTCAAATGAAATGCGATATAGTTTTTCAATAAATTGCCATATAGTTTTCAAATAAATTGCATTTGAAAGTACGTTTTTTAGCTATCCGGTGGTATAAAAATTTAAAATGTGCGGTATTTAGAAATTTAAAGAATTGCGATAAAAGTTAATAAAAGCTAAATTTAATCGTCTGCTGTTGCCACCGGCAAAATAACGTCAGCATTACGCATGGATACGTTTGTCCTTTATAATATAGATATTATAATGGATACGCAGTTTCTTACTCATTGTAAATATCGATACTTTGTGAAAGACTCACCTCATCATAGTTGTCAAGAAAAAGTAAGTTTCAGTTACTGGACAACGCACCCGTTGTTAATTGCAAAGAATGGCGCAATTAGCAACTCCACAGTTTCCACAATAGATCTAGCGACGAAATGTTTGTTCTACAGTTTATCCTCTAAATAAAGAAGATGTGTATATTTGTTGTTGCTGTTGTTAAGGTATCTACACTGTAGTTTGCAATGGGTACTGGAATGACGTCTTTTGACAGATCTTATACATGGGTCTATTTAAACAATTCTACTAATTCTAAATCGTGAACATATGTCATAATTCACATTTTGCAGATCGAGGTAAACACAAAAATTAGGCAATATCCAGGTACCGCTCTTCAAAATGCTGATGAAAATTAATAAAAAGTGATGTATTTGAAAAATATGATCGAGAGAAACGCAACTCGCAGCTCGCGGCCAATGCGAAATAGCAGTGAGTGTTGAAAAACAACAGCGTTGTTTTTCAACATTCACCGCCATTTCGGTTGATAATTTACACATTAATTTTAAACTTTGCTTTAATTATAGAGCTTTAGAAACTCCGAAACAGCTATATGCACACTTTTGTATATACATGTTTACGACGTGTACTGTTTAACGTTGTCCTATTTTTTCTCGATACTTCTTTACTTCCTAATTTAGTTTTAACTTATTTTTCCCATAAAGTTTTATGATTTGGAACGTGATTTTGCCGTATTGTTCCGAGGTATAAGAATTTAAAAATTTTAAATAAATCATTAAATCTATAGAAGTTACAGTAATTATTACAATGCCTTGTATAATTCATTGGAATAGACAGAATTCTTGATTGTGTACCGACAACTTTACTACTTTATGCAAAATCTAGTTCTCTAGGAAAATGACACATACATTTTTATACTCCAGTCTACATTTTAAAATCAGTAGCCAAACCATCAAATCCCTAATTCCTTAAATGAAAGGGTAACGATATATTTAAGTTTTATCACGTTCTCTAATGAGTGTAGTCAAATGGCAACATAATTCTTTTAGGGCAAGAATTTATTTTAAAAACAGCCAAAATAATATTCAATAATTTTAATACAAGAACATACATACCGGGTGTCCCAAAAAGGACTGACTGATTTTAAAATTCAATAACTTGCAAACGGTGACAGATATTTAAAAAATTCTTGCAGGAGGGTTATGCATAAGGTCAAAAGTTTTTTTACAGTGATTTTCAATTTTAGTTCGAATTACAAACAATAGATGGCGCTGCGATCAATAGACGCTGAATTCAGGCTCGATTTTTGGTACTTCGTGGCCCGGATAATACATTTCCATCTCCTTTTTCAGCATGGAAAAAGATAAAGGACCAGAAATCGAGCCTGTATTTAGCGACTATTGCTTACAGCGCCATCTATTGTTTGTAATTCGAACTAAAATCGAAAATGACTGTAATAAAACTTTTGGCCTTATGCATAACCCTCCTGCAAGAATTTTTTAAATATCTGTCACCGTTTGCAAGTTATTGAATTTTAAAATCAGTCAGTCCTTTTTGGGACACCCGGTACGTGCACATTATGTAAAAAAAAAAAAAAAAAGTTTTTACAAATCAAACTGAAGAATTTCGACCAAAATCGAAAACTCAAACTATCTCCTTTGATTGTATTTGAAACTAATCCTAAGACACATAACGAAATCTATTGGGTTTTATTGCATTTTTTTCGTTAAAAATAAGTTAATCTAAAGCTCATACTGGGCGTTATTTTTACTTCGTGATTTGCAGTTTACTATTTTCGTAATTCAAACGTAAGAAGTATTGCCAATTGGTTAAACTAAGTAACGTCGATTTAATTAAATATGTAATGAAATTTAAATTTTCTATAATCACTGATTATAGAAAATTTAAGTTTAATCAGTATCACATTATGTTGAACCGTTTTAGATCCATGCGAGGGTGTCGAGTGTCCAAATGCTCAAGTGTGTCAGCTGGATGAAAGCAGGAACGCTATTTGCCGTTGTAACGTCATCTGTTCCGAAGACTTGAGGCCTGTGTGTGGATCTGATGGGAAGACCTATACTAACGAATGTACACTTAGAGTTGAAGCCTGCAAGTCAAGAAAAAACATAAGAATTGTCTATCCTGGGGAATGCAGTTCTGGTAAATGTTAATTTTAATTATGATATTATTCCTTTTCTGTTTTTAACTAGCTCCGTGGTATTATATTCTCCCAAAGCTAATTTTTTTTCTTTATTTTAAGGGGATCCGCTACACAAAAATCTTCAATTTTTTTTTTTAAAACTTTTATTGCATGAAAAATTTCTAAGTTTTTTCTTTCTTAAAATGACGTTTATATCATGTTTCTACATTAATTAGAACAAGAAATTTTAATTTTTTTTCGTTTTGGTTTGTTTTCAAAATCTAGCTTTCAAGCAATGGTTTCCAGGAAAACGTCTTCTTATGAAAATACGTTTTTCTTCAAGATGGATTTTTTTCACCATTTCTGGTATTTTAATTGTTATAAGTCAAGAACCGCTAAAGATAATGGTTCAAACTTGGAAAAAGTCTTTTTTAATTGTTTTACTTTAATTTTGATACAGCAAATTTGAAAAAAAAAATATTTTCTTTTGAAAATATGATTTTGTTTTAAAGAGTTACATAATTTTTTCTAAATTTTTATTTTAAATATTTTTAATGTTTATTAAATTAATATTTTTTAAATGCTTAATCAAAATTAAAAGTTATATATTTCTGTTTGTTTAAATGAAAAAAAAATGAAATTCTACAAATAATATTTCGAGTTAACACTAGAATGACGGTGAGGGTCCATTTTGGCCACAAACCAATGGATATATGTCGGTTTAAACCAGAAATTTCTTTATAAAATAAATTAAAAAGACACAAACCAAAAAAGGGCTAATTAAATAAGTTAAACTGTTTTAATTAAAAATTCTGGTATCAAATATTTTCATAAAACTTGAGTAAAAATTCCCGTCTTTGCAGTGTTAAGACGATTTTAAATTACCCCACTTTTTTAATAAATTTTAAATGTTAATTTTTTTAAACACATTATGAGAAATTTTATCATTTGATTTTGGTTACAAATAATATGTTTAACCATTACAAAAAAATATTCAAAATTTTAACTCAATAAACACAAATGTTTTTTAAATGTGTCCCGGACCCCTTAAAAAGAATTTCATGATATATTCAATTTTAATTTTATTGAGAAAAATGAATCATAATTTCAGGAAATTTAAAAACATTCAGTCTTTTTTTCCTGCAAAGGGCACGGACAATATCCTCTGCATGTGATACTTACATAAATAGCTATATCAATTAACGTACAAGTTGTCAACACATATATACATTAAAAATAACATACAAAAAACTAGATTTTAATAGTAGCATAGTTGGTATAATTTGCGTATATAATAGCATCATTAAAACGGCAGTAATATTTTTAAAAGCTGTCCTACACGTGATAAGGAATGACCTTTTCATAGGTTTATAAATCTCCACATTTTAACCTTAGACCTGAGTAATCTGCCTTTTTTAATATGTTTAAAAATCTTCAAATTTTAAATTCCTAGACCTAAGTAATCAACCCACTTTGAAGGCCATTCCATGAAAAACTGAGAAAATTTGTTGCGCATGACACTGAGATAAATACCTATAGCTATTAACTTGTAATTTGTTAAAATATGAACTATATATAAAAAGTAACAAAACACCCTAGATTTTCATATTAGCATTGTTGTTATAATCTGAGGATACAGTAGCACTGTTAAAACAGTATTAATATGTAGAAAGGCTATCCCACACATGATATGCAATGGCCCTGCAATCGGTTTAAAATTTTCCCCATTTTAATCCCTAGACCTATAGTATTCTACCTGTTTTTAATAGGTTTAAAAGGCTTCACATTTTAAACCCTAGACATAAGTAATCTACTCGTGTTCAGGGCCATTCCATGAAAAAGAGAAAATTTTCTTTCCCGTGACACTTACATAAATATGTGTATCTACTAACTTATAAGTTGTTAAAATATAAACTAGACATGAAAAATAAGAAAAAACCTTAGATTTTCATATTAGCATGGTTTTTATATTTTGAGGATGTAATAGATTTATTAAAACAACAATAATATGTAGAAAAGCTGCCCCACACGTCACATGGAAAGTCCCCAAAGTGTTTAATTGACGCATGTCCAATGTTGTATTAATTGTAAGAATTAGATGGGTTTTATGTTAGTCATTCAAGTTTATTTAAGCTAGCCAGTACGAGTAAATTGCTATTTTTGGACAAATATAAAAAATCGTTTTGTAATCTTATATGAAAGATTTTAAATTAAAAGACAAAACATTTTTTTTTTTTTGCTCTGCCGAACGTTTGACGCATAGTTAAGGATGGTTTTATTTTGTCATTTAGTCTACTGTTTTAGATCTGGTGTGCATTTAAATAACCGTAAATTTGCGTTAAAAAAAGATTCAATAAAAAAAATTGCTAGTACTACGATTACGTGTATTGCAACATATAAAAGTGGATAATTTTAAGAAGTTCTGGAGAACATTTCTGACAGATTTTCAGTAGTAAAATCTTTAAATGAGGTTTCTGACAAACATGATTTTCGTGTACAATTATTTACGAAAAAGTTTAACTGCAAAAATTATGGTTACATTTATGTAAGATTGATACCTGTGATCAGGGCAGTCTAAACTATTAGTTTAAATATCTGAGAAGTTCCTGATAATTTACAACTAATTTTTTATGAATTAACACACAGGAAAAATTCATCCTGGTGATAATTAATGCGTATTTTTATGGAGGCTTTTATTTTACGGCTTAGATTGTAGTTGAATACAATCATAGGAGTTCAAAGATTATATTTATTGAAAAAGATAGTAAACCGTTGCTATAGGACATTTCTGGAAAATTTCAAATATTGTGTTGCTTTTTCTTGAGTGAATAAAATAATTCGATTAACAAATCAGTATTTTTTTCTACTAATTGTTTTGAAATAATTAATCCGTTACTCATTTACTTTTGATATAAAGATAAAGGAAAATATTTTACTTCAGTACATCCGAAATCTAAATCTATATACACACATTCTTAAAATAAAGTAAAATTTTAACTATAGTTAATAATACATTAAATCGATTTTGAATAATATCTCTCAATACAGTTCTAAATGAAGACCCTGTCAAAATTATTAGCAACGTAATCTTAAATTCTCTTCTATATGACTAAGACTTTCAGTACCTTAGCCAATAAGCTTTCTAGACTTTTAAAAAAAGTCACATTTCATGTGACAATGCAGCGGTAAATAAGTAAAAAAGGAAAAAAAATATATTACTAGGCAGAAAAGAATATAGTAAGACTATTACGTAATAATTATAAAAAGTTTTTATTATAGTTTATTAATTTTCAAATTTTTAAAATAAAATATATGTAAAGTTTTTTAGAGAAAGATTGACTAGTCTAAGCTATTTACACTAACTGATAATAATAATATTATGTTTGCATTTCTACAGGTACGAATCCATGTGAAAGCTTGCAATGTGGTCCTTTTCAAGAATGCGATATCAACAAATTCGGAATTGCTTCGTGTCAATGTCCACCTGGGTGTGAATCAGTCATGAGACCAGTGTGCGGCTCTGATGGTCAGACGTACAGCAATCTCTGTGAATTACAACGCAATGCGTGTCTTATGAGGAGAATGGTCAGTGTTCTTTACAACGGACAGTGTGGTAAGTTATGATAGGGTGTGAGATGTTGTTTTCCTTTCATATTCAACATTTTTTTGTAGAAAGCCATTGTAGTGTATTATTATTTATAAATTCCAGTAAATTTCGAATTAAAGTTTCAGTTAATGTGTATATCATTCGTATAGTCAAGGAGTCGTCTAACACTTTACGACTCAAATAGGGCGGGGATTTCACAAGTGTCTTTTTGCATTCTTCTACCTTTACAGCATTAGATTCAGCCAGGTGGGGAGGCCTACCAGTTGGTTTGAGCACAACTAGCCCCACCCAGTGATGTTTATCTGTTAAAAAAATTATATCTGTTTAAAATTTTCCTTAATAAAAAGTAGATTAAAGTTAAGGAATTTTAAAATACGTATTAAGAGTAAGAAACAAAGATGCAAATAATCAGGTTAAACGAAAAGGCTAAAAAAAATCTCTTTTCCCTTCTTTTTCCACTCCCCTTTTTTCCCTTTTTTTTTTCTTTTCTTCTTCTCTTCCCCTTTTTCTTACTTTTTTTTTCCTCTCCAAGATTTACAAAAAGAAAATCTAACAGAGTGGGGTAGCAAAATTTAAAACTTTCTTACTATAAATTTAAAAGTCCTAATAATGCAGTATTTAATATACTAGTTAAATCTTGATATTTAGAGAATAATAAAACAATTATAGAGCAATAAAATAATGGTAGGTAATAAAAAGTAATTGAGATAATAAAATAAGTATAGGTAATAATAATAAATATAGGTAATAATAGTAAAATAGACGAGCTGAGCGCTTTACTGACACATAACACATAATTTTTCTTTAACAATAACGCTAATTCTATAAATGTTTTAAAGTAAGAGTTTGTTTGATTAGTTGTATAGCTCATCATCATTATCATATAAAAGATCCTGTGGAGGCATTTGGAAAAGTCCTTGATTGCTTTCAATCAGTGTTATGCAGTTTATAATTTTTTGTATTAGTGCTGGTTGTTTTCTGATTATTTTGAGCCATGAAGAGAGACTTATCGTTCTGAAGATTTTGAGATGGTACATGGATGTTACTGTGCACTCCGTTACGTAGTGCAGCGAGGTTCCTCGTTTTCCACACGTGTCATGAATTCGTGTCAGCCCGAGTCATGAATTCTTGAAAAAAATTGACTTGCCGTTTTCGACGATTTAGAAAGTCGTATTTGACTGTTTTTTAGAATTGCTTGTTTGTAAGTCTGTCTGTCTGTGACGCAAATTTTGTAGATTCAGTTAGACGTTTACATAACCTGTTACGGATTAGGTTATGGTGTAAATCGCCCAATAGGTGGCGCTGCTTTCACGATTTTCGCAATAGCTCTATCTTAACTACTAATTCACCTATTCTCATCAAACTTCAGATTCAATTACGTGATTACATAAGATTTTTCCGATTTGGTTTTGGTGTAAATCGGCCAACAGATAGCGCTGCTATGCTGTATTTTTCAGCATTTAGAAGATTTTAGCGATAGCCATATCACAAGAACTAATGCTTCGAATTTCATGAATACTCATATTCTGTTCATATAGACCTTGACATAAGTTCGTGCTGATCTCATAATAGGTGGCACTGCTATGCTGCATTTTGCACGATTTTTGCGATAGCTGTACCTCAAACACTATTGCACGGAATTTAATCAAACCTTAATCTGCTACAAAATCCACGTAAATTATCCTTATTAGGATTGGTTGTATACTGCTCAACGTTTTTCACTTTTATGCTCTTTGAGTTGGAAATTTTGGTTGCAACCAATTAAGAGTGTGGGTGCCGAAATTCAATAATTTGCTCAAAAGATATGATGCTTATATCTGTTTTTTAAATGCACACAGTTCAAGGAACCTATACATTTAAAATTCTCATGATCAGAATAGATTGTCATTTAATTCTGGCATTGTGATAGCGAATTCTGAACTATTAACATGTATCAGATAGAAAAAAGTTTTGCGATTGGCGCATCCGACTAGTATGAAATTATGAATGAAAAATTACTATCGTAGGATATATATTTTTTTCCTTTTGGAATCAAAGTAATACAAGGCATTGTAAATTATCTCAGTGTATAAGCATTGTCTGCAAGGTGTAGAACAACGCAATCTATGCGTCATTTATAAATAAACTCTAAGTAATTTATCTAAAGTTAGGTTCATACAGCACTAATATCAAATCATAAAAAAAAAAAAAAAAAAAAAAAAAAAAAAAAGATTTTACGAACATTTGTCTTCGTTACCGAAAGTAAAAAAATAAATAAATTTAAATTTTGCACATGATGGAATCGGTTGAATTCGAACACTCGACTACTAGTTTTAAAACTGGAGATTTCACCTCTGCACTAATAATGTTTGATTACATCCCCATAATATTTATCACTTATACAACTTATAATTTGTTACATTTTCTTGGTAATTTCCCTACAGAATCAGTCGCAAAATGGATTAATATAAGCACCACAATACGATTATTAAAAATTATATAGAGACATTTTTAGTTAGCGCCCCTTTTATATCATATGATTTTGTTTCTTCTCTATCGTTAAGTTGAATTGTGTATCGTAATATGCCTGTAAGGGGATGTTATTTTGAACACAAATAGAAAGTAATTGTGATGCATTTTTTTTTCCTTAATTTTAATATCTTCGGATGTATCGTCCACGGATATACATCTTTTTTTGCCATTGCTGTGTTCTAGTATGCCCTATTTAATGAGGGGTTACAATCTTAAATCTTTTTGCGAAAAAATCAGATATTTAAATATATATCAAAAGATATGTGCATTTAATAGGTTTCTGATTGGTTGATTTAAGTAGAATTTACTCGCAATTATTTTATCAAAAAACAACCAATGTACTAGAAATTATCTTTTTCATATCATTATTACTCGAAATTGAGAGTACTGGAGTTAGGTGATTAGTACATGGAAACAGTAATAGAATATCTTATTTATCTCTCAATAACAATAGGCTAAATAGGTAATAATTTTAAATAATATATACAATATTTAAGTAATAATCGACCAGAGATTGTAGTTTATTCTAATTTATTATTATAATACAACTCTATCTAAAGGAAATATTAACACATTGCATTGACAATTATTGACAGTGAAAATGCTTAAGTACTTCTAACGGATATATATCTTTCTTAGGTATATGTTTCTAATATGCCCGATTGAATGAGAGATTTCAGTGTTAAATACTTTTAGGAAAAACTTACATGCTATGAAAAGTTACTTGCATTCAAGATATTTCTTCATGATTTATTCCGAAACGTAAAAGTATAATTTATATCTAATGATTTTATATATATATATATATATATATATATATATATAAACCAAGTGTACTAGAAATGCTTCTTTTCCCATCCTTATTACTAGAAATTAAAAGCTCCTAATGTAGAGGCTCAGTACAGCCTAACATTAAATGAATGCCTTATTTATCCATAAAGCATACTAGGCTAGATATATAAAAAGAAATTTAATACATACATAATATTCAAGTAATAATTTTCCAGAGATTGCAGTTTTTTCATCTCTATCATACAACTCTCTACTCTTTATACAACTCTATCTAACGCAACATGAGCATATTGCATGCAATGTGCTGACGATTATTGAAAAGGAAAATGCTTTATTATTTCTAAAGAATGTATATATTTTTTTTCTTGTGTTTTTATGATATGCCCGATTTAACGAGGGATTTCAGTGTTAGAACTTTTTGGGGAAAAGTTACATTCTAGGAAAAGTTACTTGCATTTAATATGTTTCTCATTGATTTATCCTGAAACGTGTAAGTCAAATTTACATCTAATTTTTTTATCAAATAACAAAAAGCGTACCAGAAATTCTCCCTTTCATACTATTATTACTCACAATTAAATCGACCAATGCAACTGTAAAAATTTTATGTAACGTTCTTCCCAAAAGTGTCAACATGCAGCCTCCAATTTATTGGAATAATTTAACTTATATAATGGTTCAATATAAACTGATACAGGGTGTTTCATAAAAGATGGAAAAAGCATTAAGAGGTGATAATGCACATCCAAGCAATCAACTTTCATCAAAGAATGCATAAGCGGAATTAAAGCGTAAAGGTGCTAGAGGGTGTCAAAGGAGATGATGTTATACCAGGCAAAAACACACAAAAAAAGATTACGTGACAAAAAGCAAGGTGGGAAACCGCTCTCCGTACAATCTTTGAGCCTCTGAGCCATTTCCATTTGCAGTTCCGTAGAAAAAATGCACATCAGCCTTTTCCCTACTGGTGAAGGGCAAAATCTTCCAATACGCTTCTACCACGATTGACGGTTGAACACTCGTATCAACAGCTTTTATGTATTCATCGAGACGAAATTTTGCATACGCGTTTTTCTTCTTCCCCATATCACATTTGCATGTTAGTAGTGTCGTTCTTATTTCGATAACTCGCAACAGTAATGGAGCTTTAACGTTTGCATGGACCAAGTTTTCAAATGTGTCAGTCCCTTTGGGTTTTTTTTTTTTTTTACAAAATGCATTCTTTGATGAAAGTAGCTGTAAATTTAGAAGCGTGCCTGGTTGCCTTCTCCTGATGGTACTTAACACAATGAAGGTTGCTTGTGTAGAGTGATCGGATGTTTTCTTTATAAACAGATATTAATACATATTACTAATAGTAATATGAGTTTATTTTGACATTTTTTTTCTACTTTCCTTATTTTAATTTTTCGGTTCTAATAGAATCCAGCAATAACAATATTAGCTTTAGGAAAACTTTAACAAAACAGGAGTATTTTTCTTTGGAAAGCGCAAATGCATAGCCTTTATGATAATTTTTATTTTCTAGTGACATTATGTTTAATAATTCAGATAAAACATAAACACTATTTCGAATTGACGGGTAATAGATTTTTTTATTATTGTTTATTTAAATTTAAATGTTAGAGAAAGTCAAAATCGTTACAAAAATGTGCAGACACTCTCTGTAAATATTATTTTAAGCCTCTCTTTTGTGAGTCTAAGTAACACAATTTTACCATATGTGTTTGGTTTCAAAAATTCTAAATTCTAAAAATAATCATATTGGTGATATTGTTTCGAAAAGTAGTATTTAAAAAGTAGGGATACCGGGGCTAGTTGGCTACAGGGGTAAGTAGGCGCAGTTCTTATAAATCGCCAGTGTGTGGATAGATTGCGCAACCAGTCACAGAGTACCTTTCTTCTTGCTTTTTACAATCCTCATTGTAGTTTTGCAGCGTTACCTACTTGCAGTGGATATTTATTACGATTTTTCTGTTTTTTGTACTCATAAGGAATTTTTTGTTGCTTCATTCTTTTTCTAATTTCTTATACTTATCTTAATAATTGCGATTTAACTTGTGCAGTTTTTCTTAGTGTATGATTAACTGTACCTGTCCCATGTGTGATTTACTTGGATTATTTATGCTTAGAGGGTTACGTGTCCCCTTCGTGAAGAAATTTATTATGGGGCAAGTAGGCGTATTGAACACGGGGCAAGTTGGCTCGGTGTCTGGTGTGTGCTGGTAGCTTGAAAAACTGCCAACACCCAGAAAAGTGGTTGCAATACAAGATTTTGGGCACACGAGGCTTTCCCAAACGGAGACAACGATTTTTTATTTGCGTCAGGTGTCACTCTGATGATGATATCGAGTAGGATAGAAGTTACTCATTGTTAATGTTTTATTCATTATTTTTATGTCTGTATAATTTAGAATTTACATTGTTCAGCGATAACGCTTTTGTTTAAACTTACTGGTAATAACGAAATTGATTTCTCTTAACTGCGTGCCTTATTTGACTTTCATTTGAAGTTTTATAAAGCGTGTGTCAACTTACCCCATAGGTATAGGCAACTTGTCCCATGACGGGGTAGGTTGGCGCACAATTTCCCTTTCACTTTAGGCTTCCGCTAAACATAAACTACAAAAGCTATAAACTCAAAACTCCTGGTACTTAAAGCCCAATGCCTGTTCTTTAATAGTAAAGGTAAAGTTTCATAGAAAAAACTTAAACAAAAAATTAATAAAAATCAATATCTAAAAACTGCGCCTACTAACCCCGGTCTCCCTACGCGTTAAAAGTCACGTTAAAAATGACTTAAAAAAAATCTTTCATAACTTTAAAATTATAATTTTTAACCTTTATATTTTTTGGCAGACAAATTTATCATTTTTATTAAAACTTCATAAGTACTTTAAATCAAATACTGCGTCAAGCGCGTGAACTACAATCCCTTATTTGTGAACATCTTTGAATTTCGAGAATGCATCCGCTTTAATTTAATCCACAGATTTTAAGTAAAAAACATTGAGAAAAAATCTCTAATTTTATTAGCAGGATAGCTTTAACCATAACTAAAAATTTTCATTAAGAAATAATGAGGAAAATGTAAAAATTTTTTCAACATTTGTAATAGTAATACGATTTTTAAAACAATGTGCATTTGAGATTTAAAAATTATAATTAATGAATTTTAATGTTGTCAATCTGAATAGAAATTTTTAAATCTAAAAATATATTACCTGAAACATGAAAAGCAAAATGGTTATTTTTTTAATTATTATTTTATCACGGAATTAAAATATACAAAATATAAACTTAGGATATGACTCAAGAATCTTAATATTTTAGATGCAAAAAAATAATTAAACATTTTATCTCTAGGTGATACTGGCCCTTGCCATAATTACCTGTGTTCTTTCGGTGCTGTATGTGTTCTAAAAGGTGGTAGACCGGGTTGTGAGTGTCCAAGCTGTACAGAAGAATTTGAGCCTGTGTGTGGCACCGATGGAATGTCATATACGAACGAATGTAAGATGAAAAAAGAAGGCTGCGAACAAAGGAAAGACATTGCAATAGCTTACATGGGACTTTGTAGTGAGTATGAATTTAATCTATTTTCCATTACTTCTTTTCAATTTATGATCGTGTTGAACTCAATTTAAGGTGCCTGCCTACCTTCGGAAGTCCTATTTTTTTATATTTGAAAAATTGCTTACTGGTGTGCATTATATTATAGAATATAGCTAAGAATTGTGAATAACATGTACAAATATGTATATTTCTTAAACATTTTCATTTTAAAGCTCAAAACATACATAAAAATTGCTATAAAATGGCACTTTTGCAAAATATCAAAACTGAAATTTAAATGCAGACATTTTTATTCTGTAAAATTTATTATGATTAATGAAACTGTCTTGAGATACTGAACTATTTTTATAAGTATGTTATTAACAAAAATACAGAAGTTAACGTTTTTTCACACAGAAAAATCAAAAAAGTATATGACAATTCATAACTTGTATGAACTAAAATAACAAAAAAAAAATAACTATATGTAATCATAATAGAAACACATTACCTAAATAAACTCCTTTAGAGTATTTTTGCAAAGTTTCAAAATGTTACAATTATTATTTTTCAAGTTATGATGTTTTGAGATAAAGCGAAATGTTAAAAATCTCATTTTGAGAAAAAGCAGAAAATGTAATTAAAACCAAATTTTACCTACTAAATCAAAAATCTAATTTAAAAAAGTTCCTGATGTATAAAATTCAGCATCTGTGTTATTTACTTTAGTTATTATTATTATTATTTTTTTTTTTTTTTGATGATTTAAAAAAAAATTTCTTTGTTTATGTGCAAATATTTACGGTCACTTCGGTAGGGAAAGGCTAATTTTAGTTTTAAAAACTTGCGACTGACTATTATTAAAATGCCTGTAACTCAAGTTCTAAACATTATAGAAGCAAAATTCAAACTGATTTAGAAATCTAAAATATCAAGATTTAGCGAGAGAGAGATGTGTTACAAATATTAAACAATATTAAACAAATATAGAAAATCTGTTTCTTGACCGAAAATTCCATTTTAAAGGTAGGCAGGCATTTTAATTAAAAAAAAATAATCTTCTTAAAATCTTAACATCACACAACTATTCATCTACAATTGATAACTCATTTGTTCTTCATGAAGGTGAATTAAAATATAGAAAGCTGCACTTGAGGTCTATTTTATTCATTTGAGTTAAACAGTAAAAAAAAAAAAAAAAAAAAAAAAAAAAAAGCAACAAAAGATAAAAATACATTTAAGATATACGTACATTTGTTTAGCATACTCGACCAAACAAATTAAAAATTAAAAAAAAAAGATATTTTACTTTTCGAAACTATTTTGTCATAAACCCGGAATTGACTGGAATTTTAATATATTTGTTTATTCACGAATACAGCATAAATTTCCATTAATAACAAACTGTTGCACCAAATCATAATCTAACATTCTTAGCAAATTAAAGTTAAGTTTATAGTATGATAAATGACTTCTTTTGGAAAACTGATGCAATTAGATTAGGGACTTTTACTTCAGCCAGTTAGAGAGACAGGCCAAAGAGAGAGAGACATATCACTCCACCGATCTCTGCTGCTTTTTTACCCTACCTTGTTAACATTGCAGTTCCACAATTGGTAGATACTAGCATATTTAATACATAACTGGTAGATTTTAGTCACGCGATTGCCAAGAGGAGTGTTAATATCGCGGCCTGTCCATTTCGTTAGTTGCGGTTTTCACATACTCACTGCTGCACATAAATATCATCATCTGCTCATAACTTTAAGGCCTACGTTCGGAAACCTTTTTTAAAAGATGTACAATATTGAATAAACAACATATATTTAGTTCATTTGTAAAACAGAAATTTGAAAACACCTAAAATTCTGACAATATCTTCATAACATTGTAAACAATTGAGGTTTTTTGCCATTTTTTTAGGAAATTTCATGCTTACACCAGACATCATACACTCAATTTAGCTAAATACATTTTATTTTCCTTTGTGCTAAATACTACAATTAAACTTACATGTACACTGAACTAGACGTTTTGCAATACCTTCAAAATTAACTAAAATATTTCAAAATATGTCAAAAAATATATTTTTAAAATAAAAAATTAACATTTTTTATATTATAATATACTATACAGTAGAACCTCGATTATCCGAATTAATTGGGACCTACCCTCTTTCGGAAAATCGAAATTTTCAAATATTTTTGGTAACAAGTGCTTAATACAAATAAAGCAATAACAAAATAGAAACAAGAATAAATTACCTGAATTTTAATTTTGAAATAAATACCTTTTATGTATATCATAAGGTTTGAAAAAATGTTTTGCTTGTCCCAATTTCGATTGTTTTTGATTTGAAGCTCTGTCACGGACTTTTTTAATATTATTATTTTACCAGTATCGCAGTCTTTTTTTGCTGCACCAACCATTCCAAACTTTTTGCAAAACATTCAAAAACTTAAGAATTGCTAACGGGTTCGTTTTCATCATTCTACTCCGCAGTTTACGGGAACTCAAATTAAATTCAAAGGAACTCTAGGAAAGGGGATCGAAAATATTTATATGTACTCGTAGTTCGAAAAGGACCCCTTGCACACAAGGAATAGGATAGTTTAAAAAAAAATAAAAGCTTTAAAATCGGATTTTGCACACAAAGAACGTGATAGTAAAAAAAAAAACCCTCTAAAAATGCATTTCGGTTAACCGAGAGTTTCGGTAAAATACTTACATTATCACATAGTGCTTAGGTTCAAGTTCAGAAGATAGTGAGTAATATGGTAAACCTCCTGAGAAAATTTCACTGAAATATGTTTAAAACATTTTATGTAATGGAGTTTATCGAACATAGAAATAACGAAAAAAAAAAAAAAATGAATTTTCCAGAAATCGCATTTAACGATTTTTTTATCTATATTGTTTCTGATCTAAAAAATAAATCTAGAATTGTCAATTAAGGTCTATTAGTGTTTTTATATTAAAAAAAGTGAGAAAATCATGCGTAGAAACATTGTTTATATTTCTCCTGGCTTTTCGACTCCCACTTCATTACTACCTGTTTATTAAATTCGCCATAACTTATATTCTAATAATCTTATTAATAAAATTTAAACTGATTTTCAATCGCAAAAGTTTTCTCTGTCAAAAAAATAAAATAAATAATTAAAATAATAATTAAAATCGAGAATTTTCATTAAACGGCTGTTTTGATGTGGGCAGATACCTTAAATTTTCCGATTAAAAAATTCGCGGCATTTTCATTTTTAATATGTTCTTCTTCTCATAAAAAAAAATTATTATGTTATTGCTCCCGCACTGCCGTTCTGCTTGGAATTTCTTTCAACGCATTGAACAGACACAATGTTTTACAATGCAATGAAATTCATCTTGCACAAAAGCGTAAAGCATAACATCAACTCTATTTCAAATATCCACATTTACGAGCTTACTATTTAAATACTTTAGATCAGCGGCTGACAATTACTTTCTTGCTGTCGTTCCATGACAGTGTGTTTATCACGTGACAGCCAAAAGTGGTGGGGGTATCGCATATTGTCTCGATTGCTATTTTTAGAGGATAAAAATCGCAAAATTGAACAATTACATGCAAGAAAAGTATATCTTGCATCTTTACCCCCTCGTTTGATTTGTCTTATCGATAATGGCAAGCAGAGATATATTCAGCCACAAACTTTCTGAAATCTTCTGTCTTTATACTAATTTTTTTTAATGCTATGGACAAGACAATAAAAATAAGAAAATATTCGAGTCGCTTTAAAAAATCTGATTATCTATCTTTTGTAATTTGTCAATATATTTGTGAAGTTGTTTAAAGATTCGTTTAATTTGAGTAAATGAATAATAAATAGGTATTTTGTTTATAGATACGTGTAGTCAAACACAATGTGAATATTATGCTGTGTGTGAACTTGACAACAATGGCCGACCAATCTGTGTGTGTCCGGAAAAGTGTGTAAAGGTAAGATTTATCTTAGAAGTACATTTATTGTTTTTCCTAGTTACAAATAGCACACTTAGTACCAGTTAAAAAGACCAGGAAAAACTTTCAAATCTGAAAAATAGAAATTAAACTGTTCTTACCTAATAACATGAGAGAACGATTTTTATCACTTTTATAGCGAAATTACATTAGCTACTCATTTGCATATGATTTTTGCAATACAGCACCATCTGGTGGCGAAATTCCAAACTTTTTTTTTTTTTACGAAAATTTCGGTCGCATGTACGTATTTGAATTTTTAAATCGGATCCGTCCAGTAAAACCGGAGGTGTGAGCCTTGACGTACCGTCAGTTTAATTTTAAGAACTAAAAGATATTCTTAAAACACCATTAAAACCTTCTAAATGCGCTAAGCCTTTCGAAAGATATGAGCTTTCTTCATCAGGCGCAAAGAAAACTTCTTCTCTTCAGGTGCTTCTACTATGAAAGTAGAAGTAAAACTGAAATGAGAGATAAGGGAAGGAAACAAGCTAAAGAAACAGCCAATAGGAAAGTAGAAAAAATCAACAGCCAATAGGATAGTAGAAGACATCAGTCAATCACAGAAGAGTATAATAAAAACTAAAGAACACAGAGTAGAAGGGGAATAAGGAAGCAAATTGAAAAAAAAATACATGAAAATAAAATTAAATAAAATTAAAAATAAATCATAATAAAAGGACAACGCGCACAAAATACGGGAACACATAAAATAAAAAATAAATAAATAAGTAAAATATAAAAAAACAGACTGATGTTAATTAGTAAAAAAATTAATTATATAGTAGTAGTTTTTGTTAATGATAAATCTGATTCCACAATGCTCTCTGCAGCTTGGATAAACCTTGTGTGTTTTCATTTTATTATAATTTATTTTTAATTTAATTTATTTTTATTTTCATGTACTTTTTTTCATTTGATTATTCCCGTTCTACTCTGTGCTCTTTTTATTATTATACTCTTCTGCGATTGGCTGTTGTCTTCTACTTTCCTATTGACTGTTTTTGCAGCTTGTTTCCTTTCCATTATCTCTAATTTCAGTCTTGCTGCTGCTTTCATTGTAGAAGCACGTCTTCTTTGCGCATGACGAAGAAAGACTCAGATGATTCGAAAGGCCTAGTGCATTTAAAAGGTTTTGATGGTGTTTTAAGAAGATCTTTTAGTTTTCATTGATTCACACCAGTTTCAGCTTATTTTCTTTAGTTTAATTTTAATCACACTTTATAAGCAATTAAATAATAATATAATGCTGACATTTTTATTATGATTATTCAAAAGTGACGAATTCACTGATATACACAAATTTATTCACACGCGTACTAAATTATATTAATCTGCATAAGTGGAGCTTTTTATTACATAAATTCCCTAAAGGAATCACACTTATATATCTTTATTAGATGGAGTCTAAAGTATGCGGGAATGATGGTGTAACATACAAGAATGAATGCGAGTTGAAAGTTTCTGCCTGCACTAAGAAAATGTACATCACTGTTGCTTCCAGAGGACCCTGCGGTAAGCTGTGTTTTTTATGACTATGCATAGATGAAATATATATATATATATATCCCACATAAATTCATTTGTGAAACTTTAAAAAACTTAAAAGGACTCCATAACTTTAAGTAAACGGCGAACATTTACTGAAAAGGAGATACATAATAATAATACAGATTTTACAAGTTTGAAACTTTACTATTTATGTAAATTTCCATGAGCTTTCGGTCTGAAATCCCGCAGCCATCGTCAGGGAATACTTTCATTAATTGTCGTTCCATTCATTCAAACACGTCACTTCGTTTGAAATGGGAGAGATTTTATTAGAGATGAGAGAGTGGAGATGGGAGTGGTTATGGGAGAGTCTATAATTCCTAAGGTAGCTGGAAGTAGAAGTAGAAATGCTTCGGATTAAACTTGTGTAAATGAAATATTTAACTGCCGTTTCATTCATTTTTAATACGTCACTTACTTTTTTCATACACCTAACTTTGTTTATGATTTTATTTACTTAAAAGGACGTTTAAAAGAGCCATGCTCACAATGCTTACAAAAATCTTAATATTGAAATTAAAAAAAAATGCTTACTATTCTTAACCAAAAACAGAAGATTACAGAGATTTTTATAGAGATTTTGGTTACCACATATAAATTTGTGTAATATAAAATGTGTTGGCAATAATTTTCTTTTATTATATATTCATGTAATAAATTTCTGACAAATGACATTAGAAATAATATTGGTAAAACACAGAAAAATCATACACTTGGTAGCAATTTAAATTAAAGTTAGACCAGTGGTTACCAAAGCATAATCCGTTTCTAAATGGTGGGAAGTGGGCGATATTTTGGAAATAGTGGTATGTTAAACAACCCATTGAAATATTTCTACAGACGTGCTATATGCATAACAATGAAACCCGTTAAAATAATTTGGAAGGTAGCTGGTAGCTGACATCAATTGAAAAGTTTAAATTAAAATTAAAAATTGTAGATAAATCGATATATTTTAAAATTTCTCTTTTAAATGTACTTAATCCACCTGAAATAATTTTCTTTACATCATTGTTAAAAAGTAGGCAATTAAAAAAGCTAATGAATATTTAAATCTCAATAAATTTGATATATTCATGTCTATATTTTGATCAACACTTATTACTCATATATGTTGTACGATATTATATTTTATTGACTCCTATATTTAAACTTTGCTGTAATTTTTAATGCACAATACGGAGGCAGTTCGCACACTTTTTAGTTTTGTTTGGTGTAAAAAAAAAAAAAAAAAAAAAAAAAAAATAGTGTGATTAGGCAAATGCTAATATATATATTTTTAAGTATAAATTCTTGTCTAGTAATTGAAAAAAATATGTACATACAAAATTTACATGCAAAACCGATGCTCGCAAGGCTATAATTCTGCACTTTGCGAAGAGGGTTATTCGTAATCAGTTGCTAAAAATCTCTGAGAGGCATGTTTTTGTATTTCTACAGCCACAGTAGGTAATGTTGTCTATTAGACAGGGGAAAAAATGTGAATGTCTTTCTTCATGTGGAAAACATTTTCCAAATATGTTCCCAAGAACAAAAAGGAATACTTTGAATATTGCAAAGGTAAGTTCTTGTATAATAAAATAAAATCCTCCAAGTCATAGGACTCGTGCTAAATCTCTAAAATACCCAGTGTCAGCTGTAAAAAAAGGGTGTTAAAGCCAATTTTAAAGACCAAAAAACACAATGTTCATCTTTTTTCTCAACAAGATATCGCCGAACGTAGATCACGATTTAGGATTCTTTATAAGAAGCATTTATCTGTAGAAAAAAAGGAAAATGTTGTAACAGTAGATGAAGCTTCGGTCAATTTAAATTGCTTTAAAAATAGATACATTTATTATCATTAAAAAGGAGAAAAATCTTAAAACCTGGTTCAATGTATACCCAGGTCGAAATTCATGATAGTACCAGCAACAAAAATAGGCTAGTTACTGCAATGTATTGCTTTGTCTGCTAGATTTTCATGCTATTATATACTTTATAATTCTAGCCAGCATCAAATGTTCTAAAGCTTGCTTACACAGCAATATCATGATAAGCTATATACAAGCATTTTATGCTTAAATAGGTCAATACATACCATGACTTGCTGCTACTACTGGTGGAATGAGCATGTAATACAGCATTTAATGCTAGTCCAGCACCGCATGAATTTCGACAGGGTATTAAAGAAAGTTTTAGAAAAAGATTTATGATTGTTTCTGGCTTTACATAATTACGACAAATTAAAATTAAACAGAGTGGAGAAAAATATAGCATCACTCCACATACTATAAGAAAAATATTTTACTCCAAATATTCAAACATGAAATATCACCACTTTACTCCAAGGGCCATCAATCTTTTGAGCTGCATCAATATAAAGAAATCAGCCAAACATCCCAATTCACTGTTAATTTTCTGAAAAAATAGAACGAGAAACAGGTATCAGGGATATACGTTTCACTAATATACCTGGTAAATCTCCTGATACGTGGATTTTTGGGCTTTTGAACTTTTAAAAAGCTGGTTATCCAAATGTATACCTGCAACACATCATGAACGCTCTTCTATGTTCTATGAACACATCATGAATGCTGAAAGCTGTTCAAACGTAATTGGTCAAAATACCTCTTCCAAAACTTCAAAAGGTATTATTGTCATGTAAATTATGGTGTAGAGTAGCTTAAAATACGAATTACAAGATTAAACATTTATAACAGAAATATTTTATGTGGAATAATTTTGTTAATATCATCAATATCGTCTAAAAATGTGCAAATCCAAACATCGAGAATCCTTATATGCATAGTAATAACTTCTATCATTACAGATCTTTGCATTAATGTGCATTGTAAGCACGGGGCGCGATGCGAAGACGGAAGATGTGTTTGTCCTACTGACTGTCCAGACGCCGTAGAGCCTGTATGTGCCACTGATGGGGCTACCTATTCCAACGACTGTGAAATGAGGAGAGCAGCCTGCGTACACACTCAAGAACTCAGTGTGTTATTCTACGGTGAATGCGAAGACGTCGGTGGTTCTGGAGCAGGTTGTTTAATAATACTTTTTTATATATGTAAAATGTTATTAAAATGCCATACACTGTAAAAAATACAAATATTTCTTAATCTAGAAAAATATAATATAACTGCGGAAGAAAATATACAATACCATCCTTCGAGTTTTTTAGTTACCCGCGACTACAAAAGCGTTCTTTATTTTTAGAAGCCTCAAACAAATATATTTACGAGAATTAAAGTTTCATTTATAACAGCAAAATTTATTTTGCTGCAACTGATTTTAGGAAACATTTCCGAGTAGACTTTATAGTATATTAATTAGTTTTCTCAACACGTAATATAGGTTTTATAATGCTATCAATTTTTAAATAAACATTGTCAAGTTCAACAAATATATCTTACTGACAAACGGGATAAATTAACAGCATTAACATTAAGCTTTAAATTAATTTTATTTTGTTACTTTTGCATGTACAGATTAAATTGTACTGCTGAAAATGTCTAACTGAAAGCTGACGGCATCAGAAAATCCGCAATTCTCGAATGAGAAAACATATTAATACACTATAAAATTATTCGTAAAAGTTTCTAAAACTCAGCGGCAGCAACGTAAACTGCGTTTATAAGAGATTCTTCAAATCTTAGAAATGTATTGGTTTTGGACGTTTCTGATTATGAAGAATGCTTTTCTGAATCATATGTAATTAAGAGGATGCAAGTGGGTATTCTCGTTCATGGTTATATATATATATTGTAGATTAAGTCTTTTGTTACTCTGAAGAAATAAAAAAAAATGTATTTTAAAGATTTGAATAACTTTAATACAAAGAAAAAGAACCTTTCTTCGGAAAAGCGTAGCTCTTCTTGTCTTCTGTTTCATTAAGAAAACATTTTGTACTTTTACACCATTGTTTGTATATTTTCTTAAAAATTAAAACTATAATACCTTTAGTTTTTGATTCTTGATTTTAAATATGTACTTCATTTCAGTCAAAAATATGATTTTAATTATATCGACGTGTCAGAAACATGAAATAATTTTTATACTTAGAAAGAAAAATTAGTTTTCTTGTTAATCCTTTCAGGGGCAAAGTACTTCTAATCGTAGAAAGATGAAGTGGTAGAATGACACCGGAATTTACAAACAAATTTATTTGAAAATAAGTAAAAGCTTTTCTTCACGTACTTAGTAAAGGAAAACTTTAGTTCCAAATTTATGCTGGTAGTTTGGCATTTATAGGTGAGATATTTACACTGACATCGCCCCTGAAAGGTTTAAACAGCGTAAAGTTTAATCTTACCTGGTTGTAAAATATTTTTTATTATAGTCGTTTTATTCAGGTACAATCTATAAAAAATTATTGAAAAAGAGTAAACAGTACTTGTAGAAAATTTTCCCAAACACCGTCAATGTTTGATAAAAAATTCTGTTTTTTGCTGTTTTTTAACGTAAATTTCCATCTTTTAACTGTAAGTTTATGGGGAATTTTGGGCTTATGTTTCTCAGGTGTTTGTGACATAATTTTGAGTGGAAAGGAATATACAAAAAAATCCCATTCTTGAAATGGCAAAATGTTTGCAGCAAAGTGTCCGAAACGTCACCGCAATTTGAAGAGAATTCAGTTTAGATAGAGTAATTTCGAGTAATTCTGAGCTTAGATTTATGAAGTTTCAGTTCTTTGAGAGAAAATTAAC
Organism: Maratus speciosus; assembly: GCA_963932465.1. NCBI lineage: Eukaryota > Metazoa > Arthropoda > Arachnida > Araneae > Salticidae > Maratus > Maratus speciosus. Next base: position 296,683,713 of record OZ010791.1, read on the forward strand.
AAACTGAAGCAGACATTTTCGTGAATTAACGAAATACAATAAACGGTATAATACATGTGAAATCACGGATTTTTTTTAGCGTGTATTTATTAGTTTCGAAGTGTACTTATTCGTTTTCCTTAAATACACTTAAAATAAATAAAAATAGATTTTACTTCTTAAAAATAGAAATTTTAATTCAATATAGGTTTTCAATAACTGTAATTGAAAATGACATTTCGCTGCTATAAAAATATTATTAACACATTCTTAGATAAATCTTAGTTAAACCGTTATTACCAGCAACTTGTAAAAAAGATTTAACTGTAAATCGGAATTTAATTACGTGAAGCCAACAAAGTGACACAATATCCAGGCCAGGGTAATAACAATATCGTTACGATATCATTATATAAATCTATAATTTATTTATATTTTATATTTTTAGATTATTTTTTATCTTTGTCTTCCTTAAATATATCCTGAAAGTTTATTAGATACATGTAATGACTTTTGAAGAAAGTTCATTATTTCAGGGAAAGTGTAGTACTAGTTTACTAGTTAGTCATGACTAGTGCTAGTCTTTAAATTTTATTTTAACCTGTTGGTGACGAGTGTCCGGTACACAGTTTCCAGTCTTTCAGCACCAGTAATTCCAAAAAATGTATTCGCCTAATTTATCGCAGAAATTCTGCGATTAAATAAAGCAAAAATTTATTTTCAAAATTACGGGTGTGGAAAATCAAGGATTGTATACGCATCCATCATATCATGTTTTTTGCGAAGGGGTTATTGTACAAAATATATTTTATAAAAAGATTTTTTCCTCTATATTAGGAGCAAAACCACCCGAAGAATCTGGTTCTGGCCACTTTGCATGCGAAGAAGATCCGTGTCGGTTTGGTGGGCTTTGTGATTATGACTCGGAAGGTCAACCGCAATGTGTGTGTCCATTTGAGTGCCCAGCGATTCGAGCACCAGTCTGTGGTTCGGACGGAAATTTTTACGATAGTGATTGCTATATGAAGGAACAAGCCTGCAAGCTGCAGAAGAAAATCGTTATTGTGCCGAGAAACCGATGTCAGAGTAAGTCAAATCTGAACGCCTATGCAGTTTTGTGTTTAAGTTACACTGGCCTCCAAAAGTTAAGGTACAGGGACTGGATGCTTTCGATTGGACACGTTTTGTCGTATATCTACCAACATTACTGGCGAATTGTTCTTAAACTTCTAGGATGTAAAGAACATGCTTGATTTTATATTTCGCGGTGAAGATAAATCGGGGGTACAATTAGGCAGCTAATAATAAATTTAATAATAAAATAATATTTGCTATCACCTATGTAACAGAAAAGGCTGGAAATGGTTTGTCACTGCGGTAAATGAGTATTTGGGTCCTGTTCAACGTTTGTATGCATTTGTGTAAGCATAGCACTCATATTCGTGAAGATGTTAACGTTTTTGTGAAAAATTCAAAATTTTTTTTGTTTATAGCATTCAGGGTTTTCAACCAAATTTAACACAACTTTCCAAAAACCTGACAAAGAACAGTAGCAACAGTATACTGCAATTAAAACATGAATATATTGAATATTTGATGAGATATGGGCATTTGTATGAAATAATTTTTAACTGCGCATGCGTGGAAGATCCTAAAATTTTTATTATATAATTTGGTAGTCAGCTATTTAGGGCAACTTATATAAAAAGTTCGATCAAATATCGCGAAAATTCACAAAGATAGGGTCGATATAATGAGTTGCTTCCTAAAAATAGATTTATTATAAGAGATTTTCCACAACCTTTCAATCAACTCACTATATCTTTCTAAGTTTTCTCAAAATTTGACTGGACTTTTTATAGAAGTTGTCTCAAAATACTGACTACCAAATTATGAAATAAAAATTTTGAAATCTTCCGCGCATGCGCAGTTAAAAATTATCTCATAAAAATGCCCATATCTCATCAAATATCCAATATATTCATGTTTTAGTTGCAGTATACTGTTGCTACTATTCTTTGGCAAGTTTTCAAAAAGTTGTGCTAAATTTGGTTGAAAACTCTGTATGCTATAAACAAAAAACTTTTGAATTTTTCACAAAAACGTTAACATCTTCAAGAATATGAGTGCTATGCTTACACAAATGCATACAAATGTTGAACAAGACCCAAATACTCATTTACCACAGTGACAAACCATTTCCAGCCTTTTCTGTTACATAGGTGACCGCAAATATTATTTTATTATTAAATTTGTTATTAGCCCCCTAATTGTACTCCCCAATAAATCTTCACCGAGAAATATAAAATCAAACATGTTCGTTACATCCTAGAAGTTCAAGAACAATTCGCCAATAATGTTGGTAGACATTCGACAAAACGTGTGCAATCAAAAGCATCCAGTCCCTGTACCTTAACTTTTGGAGACCAGTGTAGTATTGTGTTTATTGTTATAGCTAAACACTGTACAGGCTGCAGACGCATATATGAACTAAACTATTCTTAAGAAATTCTAAATTCTACCCACAAAGATTGAATAGTTATTATTTTTTTTTTGTTGTTGTTATAATTATAGCTATTTCGTGAATAAATTAAAACGAAATTAGTATTATAAAATTTTCAGGTATGAAATAAAATTTCTGAGTGAAAAGACTGTTAGATTTGGCAACACTGTTTGCGGCCTGTATTGTGTTAATAGGCTCAGAACTCTTTCATTTGTGAAAGATAGTAAACCTATCAATTTTTATCACTTTCTAACAAAGTTGAAAAGTATTATAGACTTCTGTTTGTCTCGCTGCCTATCCACGCTCTAACTCTCGTAAATATACTCGGATCGCCCTGAATTTTTTTTTATGTTATTGACGTATAGCCTCGCACGAGCTCTGTTTCAAAAGAAGTTTGTAGCATGTTTAGTTCATTTACAGGGACAGTCAAAAATATTCCGTGAAATTACGGCCAATGGAAAAAAATCGTTTCAAAGGAATTTTAAAAAGTTACACACTTTCAAACATAATAAAAATGATATGTATTTACAAAGTGCACTAAAATATGCATTCTGTAGAATATGCGGTGCAACGAATAGTTACTATTCATTTACAGGACCACACAAAAATTTTCCATGACATAATGGTATAAGGGGAAATTGTTTGACGCGTATTTTAATTATACAATTTCATATATAATGAAAGATGGGTTGCACATGACGTCACATGTCTGAAATCGCTTCATATGGCGTCCAAATATAAGGCGAATGTGGAGCTCTCCATTTGATTTATTAGACTTATTTGTACTATAATGATAAAAATAAGGAAGATGTAAATTAAACAGAAAGATAACACGTGCTGTTAACGGCAAACGGGGAGTTCTGTGCTCCACGTGTGTGCTGCTGATGCTATAATATCAGTCGTTGCTAATAGCAACGTGACGTCAATGCAAGGGGTCTATACATCGGTGAGGCTTACTGTAAGTTATTTCATGTATAATACGAAGTGCATAGCATTTACAGGGACACACAAAATATTTCAGACAAGTATATTCTATCCGAAGTACTCAATATTAGCGGTGTTGGCAGGAAATGCATTTTTAATTATGATATGCGTTTTTAAGTTTCACTATATTTATACGTACTATATGGCGTATATAAATGCTATAGATGTACAGGGCTACGCAAAAGAATTCGTAAAGGTTACTGAGTATGACCGTAAATTGCTAAAAGGTGGTTTTTAAATGTGTTATGCATTTTTACGCTGAACTGCATTTAGTTTACTAAAAATGTTTGTAGAATATAGATAAAATGATCTACAGTACCACACAAAGAATTAGATACATGACCGTCTACAGATGATAAATTCTGGAAATGTGATTTCAGTAGTTTTAAGAGTGATTTAGTTTGAATTAAATTTTAGCTAAATAGTGGCGTGTAATAAAGGTAGTACGTAAAATACAGGGCTGAAGACAGGTATTCAAGTATGTTTCCATCTATTAGTATAAATTGCTGAAAGAGAAATTTCAACTTGTTATGCATTTTCATGCTAAACTAAATTTTCCATTATATAGTACATCAGCCTACAGATCAAATGCAGCGCTGTTCAAAAGAATTGGGGTAAGTATTTGGCTATGGACGGTAACAACTGAAAATAGATTTTAAATGTTTACTTAATGTTGAATTTACCTTATTTCCCTAAATAACCAAGTTTTGTTACAGCTTTCAGGGAGTGTTTGAAAGTGTTTCATAAACTTTTCTTTCTTGTTTTTCTTAAGACGAATTCAGAGCATGTTTTGACTAAATGTCGAAAAGCAGCGAGTATTTAACCCGACAACGCTTATTATTACTTTTAAGTATCAGAGCTTTGAAAGGACCTCTAGGTTTAGATTTTATTCGAATCTGTACCGTGTCACCTTAAAAGTTTACTTGATCATAGAAAAAAGTATCCTATCTGTAGGATTTTTTAATATAATACTATAACCTTCCAACGTTTTGTATCTCCTCCAAACAAACAGAGACTTGAGTAGGTCATTTTGTTGGGGATAAAAATGTAAATAATAATAATAATAATAATAATAAATAACAGAATTTTTGTAAGAATGTTAAAGTTAACTAAACTTGAAATGATATTTGTGGTATTTCGAATGTTTGATTAACTTTCGTTGCTGTGTTGAGATCTTGAATTTGTGTGTCACTTACTTTATAGCGCTTACATTTTTATGATATTTAGTTTTTAATTCCTTCTATTCAGTGAAAACAATTCAATACAACATAAATGAATGTAAAAAAATAAATATAAGTTTAGTTATGGGCGTTGGTGGGTTAATATATACGAAAAAGTATTTCTCAGAGACTGTGTAAAAAACGCTTTATCTTTTCCAAAATCTCACTGTTTCAGTAAGAATTTTATCCAATTACCACAGCTTTTTGTCTAAATTGCCCATAAACAGATTAGCTCCTGGATAAATGCAACATTATATAGCAATTTTCGTTTTTACTGCAGCTTAGTTACACTTTTTTCTTCAAATGTAAGGGATATTTTAAAAAGGAGAGGCCATTTTCCCTGGAGGAAACCCGTCAAAATGACTCTATTTACAATCTGTCAGTGTTTACCAGAAATTGATAATTGGCTTCATAGATCTATGGTGATACTCAAAAGAAACCGGGAACTTCAAATACCCCTTCCGTAACAATTAACATAAAAATATCACAAACAATTTTCGTATGATAAAAAAGCGAAACTTTTTTTTTTAATTTATGGCGTTTTTATAAACTAGGGTATATTGACATTGCACTGATGCAACTCACGTTCCTCCCTAGACATCTCATATAGTGATACTATAACTTATTTTTTACATTTCAACCCGTGTTCAGTGTACTTTCGTTTGGCCAAAACTTTTGCGTATCCAAACTGTACGTATGTAGGACAGGACAATCGGAAGTCTTTTATACTAATCCTATATTCTTGAGAGTCAGAATATTACAAAAACAATTGAATGAATGCAATCTATGCTTTATTATGGTAGAAATTTAAGTACACTCACATAACAAGCTAATATAATCTACAAAAAAATTAATATACAAATGTAAGTAAAAAAATATCCGCAATGTAGTCATAAATCTTATTGCAATACAAATAGGAAATTAACATTAAAATCATTTTTCAATATAGCCCCCTTGCATTTTAACGCTCTTGGTCCATCATTGCACAAGCTTCCTAATGCCCTCAGAAAAGGTTTTCAGGTGAGCAGCGAGCCACGCATGCACTGCGTCTTTCAGTTCTTGGTCCGAGGCAGTGTTGCCAGTGGGCTACTTTTATTTATTCAAATTGATTGGCATCACTCTTTTGAAATAGGTAAATTTTTCCTTTTCTAATGTCACATTAATTAAGGCAAAATCATGGGGCATTTTAGCATTTCAAAAAAGTGGTACCAATCAAGAAATTTCCATTTAAAAAAAGTAGCCCGCTGGCAACACTGCCTTTGACCAAGAACTGAAGGAAGTGGTGCATGCGTGGCTCGTTGCTCAGCCTAAAACCTTCTTTTCTGAGGGCATTAGGAAGCTTGTGCAAGGATGGACCAATTGCGCTGAAAAGCAAAGGGACTATATTGAAAAATGATGTTAAAGTTAGTTTCCTATTTGTATTGCAATAAAATTTATCACTACATTGCGGATAAATTTTGAATTACCCTCGTACTTTCGAAAACTTTTAAAGTGCAATTTATTAAATTCTTCTATCATTTGACAGCTCGAGAGGAAGTCCCCTGCGACGGAGAAAAACCACTTCTCAATCCATTAACGGGAAAGGATTACTTTTGTGGCGAAGGACCCGATTCCAGAAGCTGTCCGCCGAGCAGTTACTGCCATAAGACTGCTGAATTTGCCAAGTGCTGCAAAGAAGGTAGTTTATTGCAGTTATCTTTTTATCAAATCGATTGTTAAGAAAGTAATTTTTTTTCGACAAGTGTCGCTAGTTGCTTTGTTCACTAGATAACTTGATTCTGAATAATATTGTCATTGTAGATTTTGATATCTGAGATTACAAGCAATGATAATTTTTATAAAATTTAAACTGACTAAGTTAAATAAAAAGCAGAAAGCACTTAGTACAAAAAATCAGTTTATTATGATTCGTAGGCAGGACAGAAAATATAATAGCAGCGTCAAATCTGAAAAATATATTATTTGTATTTTTCAGTTATCGTAATTAAAAGTTGTGCAGATTCAGTGCATGGATGCTGCCCAGACGGAAAGACTGCTGCTCAAGGGCCTGATCAAGCAGGATGTCCAAGTAAGTTGCAGTTTTATTAATTTTTTAAAGATTTACAAACAGCGAATAATGTTTTGCAGATGACAACCAATATTATTCTATAGTACATATAAATATTCTTTTTATTATCTAAAACTCGAACTGCCGATCATAAGTAAATTCACCAATTTCTTATTTGATGGTTATGTTTGTATTTTGTAATTTACTTCCTACATTGTTTATGTTCGAAAAGAGACAGATATTAAGATATTCCATTCAGTTGGTTCTACAGTTAATGTTAATTTTTTATAACAAGTATGGTTAAAACAATTAAACTTTAAAAATAAAATAAAAATAAAGTTCAAACCAAGACTCCCTTATCATATAACATACATGACCATATAATCTTCAAAAGAAAAAAAAAGCGGATAAAGTGATCAATGCATGGATTTGAAAAACATGAAGTTTAATGTTATATTACAATTAGAAAAGTAAAGCTATGGAAATGAATTCATTTTTTAAAATAATAAGATAATACAAACTGTCTGTGTAATGTCTGAAACAAAATATACAAACATTTTCATTTTACCTAGCATCCTTCATGCTGATTACGATATCTTTATTTCTGTAGTATGTGCAAACACAGCTAAAACAAAATTATTGTTTCTGAACACATATACCGAAAGATTTATTCCCACGAATTATTCCAAACGATGCTGATCCTTTCCTCTTTATTATTTTCGAGTTGCATAAATTTCTAATGAAACTTACATAAATTCTTCAATGAAGCATATGTATAAAGTACAGAATGTTGTTTTAACAACTTGGCAACCACACATGGCAATTAAGCATTGTCTATGAAGTGACTGCTGAAATTTCACGCACCCAAATTAATTCAGTATTTTCGGAACTATATTGTTGTATCTTTTCGATTTATTTAATGTCAAATTATGAGATTAAGAAGCACTGGATAGTAATCAGAAAAAAACTTAAACTATACACATTTGTGAAATCTGTGATCTAAATTTCCAATTTATTTGGATATTAAATAATTTAGAAATCTCCCCAAACCTCTTTTTGTTTAGATGGGTCCGATTGAGTTTAAAAATGATAATTTAGAAATAAAAAATTATCTTCATAAACTAATTCTTCGACCATTTTTGTTTTATGCATTATAGGTTTGGTCAAATAGACCCCCCTCGCACACACTTTTTTTGCTGTAAATTTTAATTAAAAAAAATGTAGAAAGCTATTAATGGGGCAACTATATATATACATTTAATATTTTGACGTGATATAATTGTCTAAAAGAACTTTAATGAAAAACTTTTGTTCTTCTTCTTCTGTAGAATAGACTCGGTAACAGAATCACCCTTCATTTCAATTACCTCTTCAACGATAAAGTCTAAAAATATTCTTTGAAAAAAATGAAAAAGTTTTGCCATCACTGTTATCGGATTATCCAAATGTTTTTATCAAACTACCATGCAATTTACATTGGGAAATTTCAGTTAATTTTTAGCATAGACTTGATTTCATGTTTTAAGAAACAATGGATAAAACAAAACAGAAAATGTTCAATTAAAATTAAAGGAAAAAGTTAAGTCTATTGACGATATTTTTATAGCGCAATACAGAGCTTGTAAGATATTTCATCTTTTTCAAACACTTTGCGCCTATAAGATAGAGGTTTTAATTTCTGAAAATAAATAAAATTTACAATGTTTGGGGAAGCAAATAACATATTTTATTATGACGATAAGTTGTCACAGTTATCTCAAAGGAAATTCCAAACGTAAATTGTCTGTTTGTTTCGGTAAATCGTTATGTAATTTCCAATTCAAATTTTGTAAAATTTTCAAAATGAAACGAGCAATGTTATCAAAATGTCATTTCCTGCTAAAGATGATCATGCCTATCTCCGGTAGGATTACAATTTAAAAAAATTTCATTAAAGGTGGGTTCATTGCTTCCGTCTTCCGACATTATATGTTACTAGAGTAAACGCTCGTCCGAGGGCGGTGCGTAGGAATCGTGGTTTTCTCTTAAGATTTAAAATAAAATGAAAAAAATATTCATATACTATTATTCCGTTATGAGATATTTGATTGAAAAATCATAAAAAGCCAGTAAATTGAAATACACTTTTCAAACATTTTACATTTCAATGTACACTCTATCCAACGGTGTAAAATTTAAAATTATGAGAAGTTGAGAAATAACTAAATGAAATGAGAAAACTAAAGGAAACTAAATGAAAAAAGAAAGAAATGGATAAATGACTCATCAAATCAATTTTCCCAAAATAAATTAAACATACAAACCTGAAACAAACACACTAAAAAATATGTTTATTACATTACTACTCAGAAATTTAGAGTACGTTCATGTTAGCTTGGCAAAGTGATAAATCGCTAAGTTTTCTTCCCATTGCCATCATTCATATTGCATTAATTTAATTTAAAATATAATCCTTTAACCCATTTCATTTAAAAACATAACTCTTATTTAAGATACAAGCATCCAACATACATTATTGCATTCAATTAAAATACATGCCTTTCACTCCTTTCCTTTAAAATACATAACAATAATAATGATAAGAAATATCATAGCATTTTATTTCAACTTCAAAGCATTGTTTCTAACTCAGTACACGCGTAAAAATAACTACTATTGGCGAAAAAAAACCCGTTATTGACGAGATTTACCCCGGATGACATAAAAGTACCGAAAATAGAGTTGAGTTTTCTAGAACTTTGCTTTTAAATTAAAAACTATTTTTATTTGTTCATAGGCGAATGACGTCAAAGACATATTTTTATACTACAGGAGTTAAAATACTCAACGCGCGAACGTTTTTACACTTTTATCAATGAATTAAATAAATGACTCACTACACATTGTTTGCATTTGTTAAATTAATCACAATTTCTGAAATGTTCATTTGCTTATATCGGTAATCTGCTATTGGTAGCTGGTTAGTTTTAATTTAGAACTTAAAACATTATATTTGTAAAGTTTTTGGAGGTTTTAGAGAAAATGAAGAAGAATAGATGTGATACAAAGTAGATTATTTCCCTAAGTCGAACAATTGTTTTTTTTTACGGTATCGGAATGATGGCCGCAATGAATGAGGCGGTCCAACCGGAATTGTGAGGGACACACAGAACAGAGAGACTTTCATTTTATATAAATAGATTAATAGTCATTGATTTCTAATTATAAGAAGTATGCAAGTATATAATGTGTCCTTGGGTGGGTAATAATGCCAAGTATAAGTTATGCGTAATTATGAAGGAACCCGGAAGGTGGCACCTACGGGTTCTGCACAGAAGTGCTCTGAGTCATCTGAATTACAAAGAAACGCTAAAGGTTAAGTTGTTCCATTTATAAACCTTATTGCTGGAAGAAGCACTAAAGAGTTAACGCCCGATATAAAATTTGAGAGTTGCGTACTGTGATCTGAAGCCTATATATTTACTAGGAAATACTTTGTTTATTGCATAATTTTGTAGTGTATATCATGTACTTTCAAAATGTTGTGAAAGATTCGCAAGCAGTTTGTTGTTTAAAATATACGTCGCAATCGGGGTAATAACGCCATCCACTGGTGTAATGACTCCGGTTGATTCTTTTCATTGCTGGAACTACATCCGAAGAGTGTTTATTTTTTATTTTATACACAGAAGAGCATTATCGTCATTGTTAAAAACCAAAAAGGATAAAGAGAAATTCGTATGGCCTAAGTGCTGCTAATTTTTCATGTAAGAAGAATAAAATATCAAATGATTAATACTTCATCTTGATATCGCAGTTAATGGTAAGTAAGAGAAAATAGTCAATTTCTAGATCTGTAGATTTTGTATTTTTATAACTGGACAATTTACATGCCATTATTTCGTCTTATTTTATAGTTTTGTTTTCATGTCATTATTACCCACCTATGTGGGTAATAACGCCAAATAGCATTGGTCAAAAAATCACGCCATTACATTTTATGAATACATGTCTGCTATAATATTCTTTCTTGTATACATAGCCAATACGTTTCTGTATCAAATCCTATGTTTGGTTAGAAAAAAAAATCTAAAACTCAACCGTGAAAAATAGTAGAACTTTAATGTGGCGTTATTACCTCAGGACACCTCATATTAAATTAAAAATTTCAATGACAAAAAGAACATTTTCTAAGGTCAATTTTGATTATAATTAAAATATTGTTTTATGCATACAATTTCGTAAATTCCTGTATTCGACCGAAACATTTTAGACATTGCATAAATAAATTTTCGTATTTAAAGTATCTTGAATACGTAAATTACTAATACATATTAATAAAAACAGGAAGAAAAACATAGAAATATCATTAGAATTTGCCTCATCGTGACAGTGGTTATATTTAAGTGATTCAATAACATAGAGTGATTCATAACAATGTGATATATGGCATGGTTGTAAAAGTATTTCTGAGCTTTCATGAATAAACGGCCGCTTTGTAGAACTTTTAAAAGCGTCCGAAAACTGACAAATCGGCGAAAAAGAATTTTTAGTTGATACGATTTGATAAAATGAGAAAATTGCTCCATATCACGCATATTAGTCCTTAAAGAATAAATATATGTGTAATATTACACAAGTTTACGCTGCTTACCATGCACCAGCGTTTCCTATTCCACTGTGTACGAATTCGGTTTGATGAAAAACATGGTTGAATAGTTCTTTCTTCAGTGAAATATAAGTACATCATATGTATGAGATTGAAACTTAGAAACTACAAAAAATTAAAGTGAATATGTACGATTTCTAACAGAATTTCATAAATAAATTCTCTGTCTCATTGTGTCAGTATATTTTTATTTTCAGTCTTAAGGACAATCAAACATATGCGATTGAAATATAATATGGAAAACACTCTAAATAAGGCAACTCTGAACAACTTGGTATCAAGCGATAAAAACACATACTGTTTTATAAAACATTCTCTGTTTAACCGTGTATCACTCTGCCTTATTCGATTATCACAAATATAAATGGTACTAAGGAACTCGACTAGTATATTGTAATTGCTATGGAGCAAAAACAACACTGACTGATTTAAGCTGACTGGTTTGTACTGATTTAAACATGAAAATTATTTTAATGTGCGTTTTTATTGCAATATTTTTATATTTAGTTTGTGAAAAAATATTAAACTACCAGTTAGTGAGACTTCTTTTCATTTTTTTTACTCAGAAAAAGTTATAATTTATAACAAAAAATCCTAAACTAATTAATTAGAATATAGTTAAAGTTGTTGCTTTTGCAAATTTGTCAGATAACAGCAGATGTCTTCGAATTATTGGTCTAAATGTTTTCTTTATAAAAGAATCTAATTCTGACACTTTATCTATATTACATTTCATGACAACAGATATTTCTATAAAAGAATTTTTGTCGTTTCAGGAGTACAAGACATATTGTATAATACTTATATTTTTTTTTCTATGAAAAAAATTCATTCTCTGTTTTTTTGTATATGACTCTGTCTTATACGGTTATCACATATATAAATAGTACTAAGGAAAGCGACTACTATGGAATAATTACTATGGGACAAAGACAATAACTCGCACGTAAATTTGAAAAATGTGCACTCATTGAAACAATAAAATGAATTTCAATGTCAGTGAGTTCTTTCAATATTTTTATATTTAGTTTGTGGGAAAATATTAAAAAACCACTTATACCACTATTCATTTTTTTACTAAAAAAGATATAATTTATGAAAAAACGTCTAAATTAAATAATAAATCTAAATACAGTTAAAGTTGTTGTTTTTCGGAATTTCTCAGATGACAGCTGATAACTTATTGGTGTAAATGTTTTCTTTGTAAAAGAAAATATTTATGACAGTTTATCTATTTTAGGTTTCGTGTCGGATATTTATATAAAAGATTTTTTGCTGTCCCCAGTGTACAAGAACTATTGTAAATTAATTCCTTTTCTTTTTTTTTAATTTCTTGAGTTATTTTACTTGAATGTATAAAGAAATATGATTGAAAACTTTTGTTTCTGTTACATATTCATTAATCAAAAACATTCTTGAAAAGAAAATCACATAGTATTCTGTAGAAATGTTTAAATACTAGCAAAACACATGGCTTTGCTCGCGTAATAGTTGAGATATGCCAAGTATTATTTGTATGTCTAATTTTTATTAGAAGAATTTATACTTTTGGGAATAATTCAAAAGTTACTAATTAAGCCACAGTTTGACTAAACTTTATTATTACACTGCATTAAGCACAAGTGAGACTTAAATTAATAAAAAAGAACAAAAACTAATTCCAAATAAATGATTAGAGAGTATTTTGAAGCTTTTATGCTCATTTCATACCCTCATTTAAGTAATCATTCGAAGTTTTGAATGATTTAGAAACCGTTTTTAGTACGCATTTACATCTTAAAATTAGCCATCATGTCCTAAGCTTCATGTCTGACGGTCTACCACCTCATTGGTGATAGTGGCATAAACATAAAATGCCTATGTTGAAACAGAGGCTTTCACCATTAATTTGGCAACATTAATTTTGAAATCGATTCGGTATTTCCTAATATTCCATAGAAAACGTAATTTAGAAAGATTTTAAATGCTTTTTTTCGAACGTTTGTTCTTCCTGCCAACCTCAGGTGTTTTTGTATCAGGGCTTAGTATTCAGGAGGCGGTGGACACGCGTTAAATAATAATTAATAATTTCCCGAGCAAACGAAATCGAAACATGCAAGTTCTTCGAATTTTTTTCTTTGTTTTGCCTGCTTCGTGTGACGTTTGGTGACGTCTCAGTAAAGCCTGCCACGGCTTTCTCCAATTTAGAGGGCGTTGGTATAAGCCTAATACATGTTTATTTTATTTTTTCTTAGGAAAATAATTGAAAGAGAATCTTTTTTGAGTAAAATATTTTTTTCAAATTTTTCGGGAAAAAAAAATACATAACCACTTTAAAATTTTCGAAAATTAACTTCTCTAAAATTACACACAAACACAAATATATGTATAATTATTTGATACACACAAAAACTTAATAATCTTCTCTTTTTTATTTGTTTCTAAAGGGCAGTATATAATTTGAAAACCAAGCTAATTAAGATAAAATAAATAATGACACCGACAGCATCATTCCAACTGCATTAAGAGCTGTTGTTTCCCAGCAGTTATGAAAAGACAGATAACATCGATTAATTGGGTTAAATGTTCTCTTTGTCAAAATAAATTCCGTTTATAGCGCATTATTTTTTTCTAGATAATAAGTTTTTTGGCAGCATTCTAGAATCAAGTCTTTAAATAGTTTCGGAATGAGACATGTTGTACATTAATATTTTTTGTTACTTTTAATTTTTTATTAATTAAAAAGAAATAAAAAATATAAAAAATATTTATTGAATATGATTAACGTTTTGTGTATGTGTTTTTGTTTTAATGCTCAAGTATTTACTTGATAAACATGTAAAATAAAGATCGATATTCCTCTAGTATCAAAACAATTTTGAGTTAGTATTGTTAGTAATAAATTAGCTATTCCTTGGACAGTTTTGGCATAAAAGTTTGGATCAACATATTAATGTTTAGATTATATCAGTATTGGGCAAGAAGTATATCTCCATTTAATTACGGATATGTTTAATGTGAAGCCAATATTTACACAATATCCGTGCTTAACTGCCGGTATTCTTTTTTATAAAAACAATATATCTGCAATGCTAGAGTTCATAAAGTTTTAATACAATCCCAATACATTCGTAGTTTTCTGAATTTATTGCACATTTTCAAAAATAATGTCAAGTAATGTCAAATAATATCAATATTAAACTGATATTGTTATTTTACTTAAAGAATTTTTGACGAATTGAATATTGGAACGGTATTGAACTACAATATAATCAATTTAATAAACTTTGGTTTGGAACTTCAGCGTTTATTTAAAGTATTATGCAATGTTTTTAAACAAAAATTTAAGAAATTTAGAAGATTCACAAAATAGATAAAATTTTCATTAAAACATAAACCATAAGTAATCATTTGCAGGGCTAATGATGTTTCTTAAATTTTATCATTTTTATACCCTATTTTAAAAAGATAGTCCATATTATAGATTAACATCAAAGATTTTAAAGAAATCTACCACGAAAATATTTAATTTGAAATAGAGGGTAGCAAATGGTGGAGAAGCTAGGAACGCATCGAACCCTATGTTGGTTAGCATTTAAGAGATCTAATTGATGTATTGAGGAATTTAGAAATTGAGTAGCAAAGAAAATTGTTTCCTCCTTGTATGAGAAACAACATGTGATGGACAATATAATCAAAATTCTTCTTTAACACTATTTGTCGTTTAATAATTAAAAATATCGAATATTTAAAGATTATGATGAGAATTTACAATTCTTAGCTCATTCAACAACCGCAGAACACTAAGCTTATGTAATATTAAAAAAAATGGTTAATTAAAATAGGCAGATAATAAAAATAGTATAATAAAGCATCAGTATTAGATAAGTATAAAACGCAAAATTATAATATTAAAAATTTCCCAATTTCTTAACCTAAAAAATCAGGACATTCTTTAATACTAGGTTGAGCAAAAAATTCTGGGAATTTTGTGAAATTTACGTTGTTAAGCGCAAATTAACAACAAAATCAACAAGGACTATTCTCAAAGTAGAGACCATCATAGTCCACCACTTTATGCCATCGTTCTGCCAGATTCCGGGTTTGCTGGAAATACCATGGCGGCTCCTTCGAATCAAAAAATTGTAGACATGATTCTTCAACTTCATTAAAGGATTCAAATCAACAGCCCTTGAAACAGTGTTGCATTGATCGAAAGAGGCCATAATCGAATTCCTGAACTCCTATTATAGATATAGCAATAGTACTCAGATATATGATACAAATTCTGGAACTATTAGATTAAAAATTTTCCAGAACTTTTTGCTCAACCTAATAAATCGAACTTTTGCTCAATAAAATGAAATCTTTTCTTATCTTTTTAAAAGGCAAAAACACATTGTGTAAATAAAAATAAATTAAAAATAATGTTTAATCAGTGTTGAAAATAACAATCATTTGTTATAATAATGAAAAATTCTCAGGTTCTTAATATAAAATATCAGGATATTCTTTAGTAAATCAGACTTTTGCTCGATAACATGCAATCTTTTCTTATCTTTTTAAAATGCGGAAAAACATCTTGTAAACAAACATAAATTTAAAATAATGTTTAATCAATGTTGGAAATTAAAAATCATCTGCAGTAATGTAACATAAATATGCCCACATGTAAAAATAACTGTTGATTTTGCAAATGACATTTAAAATGTTTTACGCAATTTTAAATTTCGTTTAAAAAAATATTGGAAAGGTTCTGTCTTCTCATATAAATATCCAAAACAATAGTGATGTTTTTTTTTTTTAATTTCACATAACATTTGCTTATAAATATGGATTATTGATTGTGTCGGGCCCGCACATAAAAGGTCGGCGGTCCACATACGGCACTCGGTCCGCTGATTGAGTATGGCTCCGTTTGAAGCATGTATCCCAGAGGGCAATTCCTAACAGAGTTGGGCAAAATACATCGAAAAATCATTTTCGATACAAAATACAAAGTTTTAGAGCTTAAAATACAAATTACAAAATACTTTTCAGAATGAAAAAATTCTAAATACAAAATACATGTATTTTCAAAATACATTTTAAATACAAAATACATTTTGAAAAAAAAAAATATATATTGATGCAAAGTACATTTTTTTGGGAGTTAATTTTGCAGTTTAAGGGGGAGGGGGGGGGGGGGCTGCTTTCATCCTTCGGGAGAGGATGTTCCCAATGGATGTCCCCCCGAATTCATCACTGGTCATGAACAAGTAACTACATTAAAATTACTTAAATATCCATACCATAATGAATATCTTAATTTTTCATATTATAAAACTGTATTTAAATATATAAATACTATGTTTGTAAATTTTTGAAGAAATAATAATTTTAAATTAGAAATGGATGGTTTATTTTTTTCTAAGAATGGATACATTAATATCTTAAAGAGTAGTTTCATGATATTTTTTCAACTCAAAAGCCAAATATTAATAGAGTTGAAAGGATACATTACTATACAATGAAAACTAATCTCGGTTTTCAAACTTTTAATGCATAAATAACTACTTCAGTTAATAATGAATCAATGTCTTTGATTATTAGCTATAAAACTATACAAAATAAAGGTTTAATAATATTTTTGATTTTATTTTAAACATGCACATGCACATACTTAATTATACATTGTGATGCGTCTTTGTACGATGGTATGTGTTTGTAAGTAACTGCATTATAACTGCATATATATATATATATACTATATTAATAGGTTAAAGTTTCCTTCTGAAAATGTTTTACTTTCGTTTTCGATCGGAACACTAAAAAGAATCGAAATGCAATTTACACTGTCAAAAGAAAAAGTACTTTCAAATGCGATTTCTTTAAAAACTGTATCTTAATTTACCAAGCTTTTATGGATTGAAAAAAGAAATTTCAAGCTTGAGTTTTTTTAACCCTCTATGAACCGACGGTACTTTAAAGTACCATTAAAATAACTTGTTATAAAATTCATTGAATACTTGGATTTGTAGAAATAAAGTTTAGAATGAGTAACAGATATTTTACTTTATCTTGTTCCAAAAGCATTATTGGTTACACAAAACAAAAATATTATAAAAGGATGATTTCTTTTGCCTTTGCATCTTTCCAGCTTTCTTGACGTTAAAAGATTAGGTGGGTAGAGGGGGGGGGGGGCTTCAGTTCGGAAATATTTCTATTGTAAGAACATTATATTTGAACATTTCCTAATTCTACAAAATACTACAAAATAAAAAAGATTTTAAATAAAAGATATGAGTGGAGTTATAAATATTGCGCATAATCCCTATAAATTCAAATTTAATTAATTGATTTTATTTGGCAAAATTCTTCTAAAATTTATTAAATGATTATGTAAATATCCTAATTTTGCATCAAAAAGTCCCAAAAAATGCTTTAGAAGATGAAATTTTAATGATTTCATAATTTGGGACATAAAAAGTTAAAGCAATCTCAAAAACAATTGTGCTACCCAATTATAGACTATTAACCCATTTGCACTTAAAACAATGAGCTAATTCAACATTTGTTTGTTTCCATGTGCTATCCCGTAGCTAAATTGCCAAACAAAATTAGAATGTCCCAAACAAATAAATAAAACGCGAATTTAACAAACATGCAATTGAACTACACACTTAAATACTGATGTAATCAAATAAAAAAGTTTGTTATAAATGATAAAATCTTTCGCGATTACCCGCTGGCATATGGCTAATAAGAAATTATCAAAAATACTTTTGGTGTAGTAGTTGATAATCTGAGAAAATATACTAAATTAAAAAAATTTGCCATTGATCAGTTAAAAATGGTTTTCAGCTATGTTCTGTACACCACATAGTTTATTAGGTACCTTTAATCTGAGTTTGATACCTGGTTTGTATTATAAAACATGTCTGTAAGTAGTGTCGATGTTGGCAACTATTTGAGTAATAAATTTATCTTTTTACAAATCTATTAATTTCTAAACATCGTGCACAATTTCAAGTTTTACACCATTGAATCGAGAAAAATTCAAATGCAAATTGTTGAAAACTATTTTAATTTACGTATTTTTTATAGTTAAAAAAATTACAGCATGATTTAAAAAAAATCCATCTCTATTGCATGTAGTCTGATTATGGATGATTAGTACGTTTGCCCTTAAAACAATGTAATAAGCTCAGCATTTGTTTCATGCTAATATTCGATAACGAATTCATCAAAAATAAACTAATAAATAAGACGGAAATTTAACAGATATACAATAGAACTAACACTGAAATAATCAGAATAGAAAAGGCTGCTATAATTAGTTAACTCTTTGGCGATTTCTTTGGCTAACTTATTACTTAGGTTACTTAACTGTTAACTAGTTATTAATACTTAGCGTGTGGCTAATACGAAAGTATAGTTTTCAATAAATTTCAAAACTTTATTTGAATACATAATTGATATTTTTCATATACAATTGCTTTTTGGTGATGCTAGTGGGAAATTTCACAAAAAAAGTTAAACCTAAAAAAACTATTAGATTTTTCAATTAAAAAATATTTTCACCTATGTTCTGTACACCTGTTAGTATTCTAAGTCAGGATTAGATTCCCATACGTAAAATAAAAGATGAAATGTCAAAATGTTTTGAATTACAAAAACACGGTATAAATGCTTAATTCTAATAATGCCAGTTAAGGTGCGCAAATAAAAATCCAATATTTAATATGCTCAATGATAAATACAGTTAATGATCATGTACGCACTAAATAAATATGAATAGAACTATTTTTTTATTAAAAAGTTCAATCCCAATTAAACGAATATCTAAGGTATGGTAAGTCATACGAGAGCCTCGATTGAATGAATACAAGAAAGTAAGAAAAATAATGTTAAAATAGATATAATGTTATAAGACTAAAATCTTCCCTTTAAATGCGTTTTAGAATTTGCTTTATCCTTCAAAAGTTTAACTTATAATCTGACATCTTGTTTCATACAACTATTACGTTTCTCTATTTTTTTATTTTCATCCACAGACATTATTTAAATATATTTCAAATCTAATAGTCACACGGTGTATTATTGCAATTAATTGTCTTGGTAAATTGTTATTGGGAGCATTTAGCAGTATTATCTATCTTTTCACAAGCCTCTGCGGTAAATAATTGCATTACATTTCAAATGTATTTTAAATAGGTAGCAAATCTATGAGTAACCCTTCCTGTCTATCACACAACTTTTTGCATTTCTCATAGAATGTTATGAATTGTAAAAACTATTTTTGTAACTACTCAGAAAAATGCTTCTTTAGAAGTAAACATTCGACTCATCAACATGCTCATCGTACATGCACCAAATGTTAAACAATGTGTTCATATAAACTACCAGAAACGAATTCGAAGACTTATTCAAAACAGACAAGCATGAATTTTCCTGTTGAAAATCTCTGATCTGCGGTTTAAACACGACAGTTTGAAGTCTGGGGAAATGTATTTTGAGTATTTTGAAAACACAAAATACTTTGAAAAAGGAAGGAAAATACATTACGAAAATACTTTTGTTTCATCGGTTTAAAATACAAAATACAAATGTATTTTGAAAATGTATTTCAAATACATGTATTTTCGAAACTGCCCAACTCTGATTCCTAATGATTTCTACTTCACTTGTTTTAAATAATATTGTTTAAATGTACTCTTTTTTGAAAAAAATAATTTGTTGTAAATATGTTTTCTTCCGTGATAATAGGTTTACTCACGTCATATGAGTATTTAAAGTTCTACAACTTTGAGGGATTCTATACATATATGTTATAAAATATGTTTTTTTCTGCTACTAAAAATATATTCACTGAAATATATAAAAACATCACGTAATATTTTCTCTTTGTTATTCAGAATAGGCATCTCATGTAGGTATCCAAAATAATAGTGATATTTTATTTATTTCACGTAACAATTGTTTATAAATATGGAATATTGATTACGTCGAGCCAGACATAAAATGTCGGCGGGCCACATACGGCCCCCGGTTGCCTGATTGAGTGTGGCTGCGTCTTAAACATGTATCACAGAGGACATTTAATTTTGTTCTCTACTCCACTTGTTTTAAATAATCCTCATTAAATGCTCTCTCTCTTTTTTTTTTTTTTTTTTGAAAAAATTAATTTGTGGTAAATCTATTTTTCTTCCATGATAATAGGTTTTCTCACGTCATATGTGTAATAAAAGTTCTACTACTTTGACTGATACTATACATATGTTTTAAAGATTTCTTCTACTAAAAATATATTCACTTAAATATAGAAAACACAGCGAAATATTTTCCTTTGTTATTCATAACAGGCATTTCTAGAACTTGCTACATTTCCTAACATAAAATAAATGTTCTTAAATGCTCTTGGTGATCAAAAGAATAAATGAATAAAAAATATGCGATTTGGTCTACTATGAGTTTGTACTATATATATTAACAACAATAATATTTCACTTAAATAAAAAATAAACAAATTAGCAAATGGATTTCATGTAAAAATGTAAAATAAATTTGAAATTTCTGCAAACATTTTAAATATCAAGAAAATAAGCAATGAAATATTTGTGTGTGTTTTATGCTCACATATTAAATAATTTATTTTATACAAAATCCGTTTTAATTATTTATAAAAACGATTCATATATTTTGAAAAACAAAGCGAATTAATGTAAAGTAAATAATGATCATCGTCGAACCATCTTTCAGACTGAAATGAAAGCTGCTGCTTCCCAGTAGTTATCACATGACAGATATCTTCGATTAACTGGGATAAATGTTCCTTCTGTTAAAATAAATGCCTATTTTTTATAAAAATAAATTTTAGTTAGAGATAATATGTTTTTGAAGATAGCAAGTTTAATGACAGCATTCAGGATGGAAAGGCAAGAATTGTTATAGGAATAAAGGAATAAAAATAAAAATAAAAATATGAAATTCTACATTTTCTTTTACTGTCTCTAATCTAGTCTATGAAATAAAAACGAGAACAAGTTTGGAAATGAAAACTGATTTTTTAATAAATTTTACATAAGCAACAGATTAAAGATAAAATTTAAGACTAAATGTCATTTTTAATTTTCAAAATTACCTTCACGATATTCATTGTAGAATCGCACATACTTGAATACAACTTATTTACATTCTTCTTGTATGCGTGCATACGAATTAGGTACTTAACATATATCTTATATCATTCATGCCATATCACATTGATACAAAAACTTTTTTAACGCATACAATAGATACAAGAAATCATTTTTCAAAAAATAAAATTAATGCTTAATTGGGAATAATCTAAAATCCGGACTGAATGAAATCCTGATAAATACAAAATTGGATAGCGTTTTATATGTATTTGAGACTAGCTGTTATACATTACTTAACTCACATGTTATAAGGAAAAAAGCAATGATATAAATTAAGCACCAAGTTCTAACTCCTTCAATAATGTTTTAATTGAAACCTCCATTAATTATGGAAAAGGTTAAAAAAAAAAGACCGAAATCTGTCTGTACCGTCTCATAACTGTGTAAAACAAAACTACCGATAAGCACAAACATGTTTTGAATGATAAAATTTTAAAAATCTAAATCAATTTGAAAAAAAAAAACTTTTAGATAAATTTTCGGCCACCACTGTCTGCATCTTCGTATTAAATTTCGATCATAATCCATAATCCTAATCTGCAAAAATAGTTTTCTCCATGATCTGGATACTTTACTACAAATAATGCATAATTTTGTTTGATGGTTGAACGCTACACGCAACTATATTACTTACGCAATTGAGAACTTTTTACTAAATTACTAAATGGATTAGAAACTTCGATTTTCGATATTTATGTATTTTAAAATAGTCATAAAAAACTTTATTTATTTTCTTCATATTAGGTATTTACTGAAAAGACATATGCGATTCGAAAAAATAAGTTTATCCAATAAAGAAAATAATGATGTCTGCCTCGTTCCAATTGTAATAAAAACTGTTGTTTTCCATCACTTATGTGGTGACAGATATGTTCGTATAATTAGGTTGAATGTTCTCTTTATAAAAAACTCCCAAATACGTTCAAACATTATGTGATATAACTCTAATTCAAAGATGTTTATGGCTTTGGGTATAATACCTATTTACACCGTAAAATATTAGTAGTTTTCTATAAGAGGAAATGCTTTGCATAAATACGGGACAGCAAAGCTACCAGAAACTAGTATGTTGTGGCCATCACAAAAGTTACTTCTATATAAATCACGTCAATTAAATCATTTAAATAGTAAAAGAAATTACATCAATTTAGCATCAATTCTTATCAAAGTATATCTGAATTTCAAGTTTGATGAAAATTCGTGTATTACTTCTTGAGATAGAGCTATAGTGGAAATTCTGAAAAATGAATAATAGCAGTGCCACCTGTTGAGTGATTTGCAACAAAGCATAAACAGCACTAATTGATATGAAGGTATATCTTAATCTGAATTTTGATGAACATTCGTGCATTAGTTATTGAGATAGAGCAATAGCGGCAATTCTGAAAAATGCAGCATAGCAGCGCCACCTGTTAAGCGATTTGCACCAAGACATAAACAGCAGTTATTCATATTAAGGTATACCTCAGTCTGAAGTTTGATGAAAATCCAAGCATTAGTTCCTGAGATAGAGCTATTGTAGAAATCGCAAAAAATGCTGCACAGCAGCGCCACCTGTTCAGCGATTTACACCAAAAGCTAAACAGCACTAATTTATCTCCAGGTATACCAGAATCTAAAGTTTGTTGAAAATCCGAGCATCAGTTCTTGAGATCTATTGCAGAAATCGCAAAAAATGCAGCATAGCAGCACGCCTGTTGAACGATTTACACCAAAATGTATAAAATGTCAATTTACGTCAAGAACTAACTGAATCTGAAGTTAGATGAAAACCCGTGCATTAGTTCTGGAGATTAAGCTACTGAGGAAATCGTGAAAATGCTGCATAGCAGCGCCACCTGTTGAGCGATTTACACCAAAAACAAATCAGCTCTAATTTATATCAGGGACTAACTTAATATCAATTTTTATTAAATTCCGTGTATTAGTTCTTGAGATAGAGCACACACAAAATTTGTATCACCTACATACAGACAGACATTTTGTAAAAAACATGTTTTTCGGAATCTGTAACCGCTAAAACGTGTAAATTCGTCGAAAACCGGATGTCGAAAATTTTCACGATCAATCCTCACATTCTTTTTGTAAAGATAGAAGAAAGTAAAAAGTTATTTTGATTATTATTTATTCAATTATATTCATTTTTACTTATCATAAATTTTCAACCTTTTCACTATTTTTACTTTCTTCTATCTTTACAAGAAGAAAGTATTGGATTCATGAAAAGTTTCGAATTCCGGATTTCGACGGATTAAACGTTTTATGGGTCAGAGATTCCAAAAAACATGTTTTTACAAAATGCCTGTCTGTGAGTCTGTGACTCTGTCTGTCTGTCTGTCCATCTGTCTGTATGTATGTATGTGACACAAATCTTATGGGCTCAAGAACTAATGCACGGAATTTAATAAAAATTCATACTCAGGTAGTCCCTGATATAAATTGGTGCAAATCGCTCAACAGGTGGCGCTGCTATGCTGCATTTTTCCTGATTTCCGCAATAGCTGTATATCTAGATCTAATGCACGAATTTTCATAAAATTTCAGATTCCGTTAGTCCTTGACATGAATGTATCCTGTTTACGTTTTGGTGCAAATCGCCCAACAGGTGGTACTGTTATGCTGCATTTTGCAGGATTTGCACGATTTCTGCAATAGCTCTATCTCAAGAACTAATGGACACATTTTCATCAAACTTCAGATTCAGTTACTTTTTGTTATGAAATGATGTTGACTGTGTGTTGGTGTAAATCGCTCAACAGGTGGCGCTGCTATGCTGCATTTGTCATGATTTACGCAATAGCTCTATCTCAAGAACTAATGCACGAATTTTCCTCAAACTTCATATTCAGTTAGACGTTGACATAAATTGATGATAATTAGTGTCTAGTGTAAATAACCCAATAGGTGGTGCTTCTATGCTGCATTTTTCTGGATTTACACGATTCAGCAGTCATACCTCGAGAACTAATGCACGGAATTTCATCTTTTTAGAATTCTCATGATGAGCCCAGATTGCCGTTTAACCCTTATGTCAATGACGAAATTTTACCCTTGTGTCCAATGACCGGGGTACCCGGGTACCTGTTGCGGTTTTAACATACGCGAGCCATAAAACACCCCTATTTCATTCAGTTTAACTGCTTGCCTTTAGAGAAGAGGAATTTGACGCATTTTTATAAATATTAATTACAGTAGAACACCGCTAATGCGAACTAATTAGGTCCGGTGCCTGTTCGGATTACAAAAAATTCGGATTACCCAGAATTTCGATAAAAATCGAAAAGAAAAAGATTCGTGCTAGAAAAAATGTTAGTTATAAGTACTCAGTAGTACAGTAAACATCCTCTAATCCGGCATCCTATGGTCCGGCATGCTGGGTAATCCGGCACGACTTTCGGGAAAAAATATTATTTCTTGTTTAATCACCCCTGATGTTTATAATTATCCAATGGAACTTCAGGTTGAGAAATCAAGTAACAACCAATTGCAAACTGTTCAAAATCGGGAATCTGCAAATAGCTCAGTCACCACGTCGACGATGGGCATGAAAAAAATTTCTGTAGATAATTTGCGAAATCGAACTGTTGAGAGGAAAAATAAATTTTTACCATCCGAATTAAAACTTTTTGCATTTTAAAAATAATTTCATAGTACTAGCAAACAAACAGATATTCGAGATTTTTTTTAAGATGGGTTTCTGACAGTAGGCCTACAGTGCACGTTTTCATTTTATATTTGTGTACATATGTTGTACTTTTACATTATTGAGTATTTTGTTAATTCTATTCATACTGCTTAAAGAAAAAATAACATGATTTACTGCAATTTTTTGTTTAATTTGTTTTTCATGTTTTTCACAACATTTATCCGCTAAATAAAATAGGTTCAGATTAACCAGAATTTTGGATTAGCGGGATTCTACTCCACTTCAGGTGTCAACAATTCAAACAAAGATCACACATTAGAAATGTGGAAAACTGATATCCGTTTTATCGAGCAAGTATGAATGTAGACCGATTCTTGAATATTCTTAGATTTGTTCGTTTTCACAACCAGAATACGCGAGTGGAATGCCTTCAAAATGTTAAAGCTGCAACAATTCGTGATTTATGGATTATGCTAAATCCTAACATATTGAAAAAATACAAACGACGGAAGATTAAATGGTTGATGAGCAGTTATTCCCACTTCGAGGAAGAAAAAGATTCCCCCAATATATTCCGTCAAAACCGGCTAAATATGGGATCAAAATATGGTGGGTATGTAATGCAAATAATTATTAACGGCAAACTATGCACTTAAAAAACAGGCACAGATAATGAAATGAACCAAGATTGAAAGAGTAGTGAAAGACTTCGCCTCTCTATTCAAGGATTCTGGACAACACATCACCATGGGCAACTTATTTCTTTAGCCAAGCATTTATTATAATGAAATCTCTCAATGGTTGTCACTTTGAAAAAAAAATTATATTCCGCAATAAATAAGGCCATGTAAATCGCGCACATTTTATACACAAGATTTGGATTTCACAATGACATAAGTATTTGTTCGTATGCTCCAAAAAAGAACAAAGCTGTCACTCTAAAATGTCTTCTATGCATCATGATAAAACCATCACAGGACCGAATGATAAACTCGAAATGATTCAGTTTTATAAGGAAACGAAATATGGAGTGGATATAATGGATAAATTGGTCGGGCAATATACAGCACAAAGGCGTACAACTACACGGCCACTTGCATTATTTTTCAATATTGTTGATATAGCAGCACTTGTTACGTACATTATACATACTGCAAATAATGATATGGTTATAAATAAAACAGACAATTGTCGCCTGTTATTGCGGGAATTGGGTGAGATCTTGACGCTTCCAACAATTCAAGATCAATCGCGAAATGCACATGACATAAGACATTTCTCGACCAAATTCGGATTTGAAAGAAAACTGAAAAAAATTCTTTGACGTATTTGAAGCTGCCACACATTCAGAACCCAGTCCAAAACGCTTAAGGCAAGATGAAACTAGAAGGATAAAAGCAGTTTGTATTAGATGTGCTTGTTAGAACCTCAAAAACAGCGCAGAAAAACCAGAAAATCATGTAAGCATTGTGAAAACCAATATGAGATGTACATTCCTGCACCTTTAGCTATTGTACAGCTTGTCCACAAAATTTCACGTAAATGAAATATCTTTTACCTAAAAAATATGTCTAACCCTTTATTTCATATTAGATTCAAGTTTTATGGATTTAAATCTAAATAATCTGTTAATTTCAGTATTTTTCCACAGAAATTTGGCTTGGGTACCCGGGTACCCTGGTCATTGATGACAGGTATAAAACTGTTTAATTCCCCCGCAAAAAGTAATAAAAAAATACCAAATTTTAAATTGATTACACTAATGGACAGTGAATACTACAAATAATGGGGATCTAACTTGATTTTAGTATCTTAGTCTTTTGATATTAACAACCTGAAAACGGGATACAAAGAGAAAAAAGGTACCCGGGTACCCGGTCATTGACATAAGGGTTAATTTGGCACTGTGATAGCGAATTTTGAAGTATTGACATGTATGAGATAGAAGAAAGTTTTGTGATGGCCACAACATACTAGTTTATTTCCTTATATTTTAGCACAATTGTGCAATGGCTAGACCTAACACTGCTACTGGGTACATATTTTTATTTTACTTTGTAATGCATTTTATTTTAAAATAGTCTTTGTAAATATTTTGTTGTTTAGGCTTTTATATAACTATTAATAAGAAAATTAATTCATTAATTTTGTTAAATGATGGTTATATAGTATCTCTCATAACATTTTCCATAGATTCACACATAAATATAAGAATTCGTTGTTATAAAAAAAATTCAAAGAAAAGATAACGCATTTTGCCTACATACAAGTTTGCGAAACACTAAACTACTAGTATGTTGTGGCCATCACAAAACTTTCTTCTATATAAATCACGTCAATTAAATCATTTAAAGAGTACAAGAAATTACATCAATTTAGCTCCAATTCATATCAAAGTATGTCTGAATTTGAAGTTTCATGGAAATTCGCACATTAGTTCTTGAGATAGAACTGTAGCGGAAATTTTGAAAAATGTAGCATAGTAGTGCCACCTGTTGAGCGATTTACACCAAAACATAAACAGCACTAACTGATATTAGGGTATACCAGAATCATAAGATTGATGAAAATTTGTGCATTAGTTATTGAGATAGAGCTATAGTGGAAATTCTAAAAAATGCAGCATAGCAGCGCCACCTGTTGAGCGATTTACACCAAAATGTATAAAACGTCAACTCATGTCAAGGACTAACTGAATCTCAAGTTTGATGAAAATCCGTGCATTAGTTCTGGAGATTGAGCTATTGTAGATATCGTGAAAATGCTGCACAGCAGCGCCACCTGTTGAGTGATTTACCCCAAAAACCAATCAGCATCAATTTATATCAGGGACTAACTGGATATAAATTTTTATTAAATTCCGAGCATTAGTTCTTGAGATAGAGCGCCCACAATATTTGTGTCACATACATACAGACAGACAGACAGAGTCACAGTTTCACAGACTCACAGACAGGCATTTTATAAAAACATGATTTTTGGCATCTCTGACCTGTAAAAAGTGTAAATTCGTCGAAAACCGGAATTCGAACATTTTCATGAATCCAATACTTTCTTCTTGTAATGATAGAAGAGATTAAAAATGATGACAAGTTATTTAAAAATCTGTCCGTATTCTCTTTAATTATTACTTTCTTCTATCTTTACAATAAGAAAGTATTGGATTCATGAAAATTTTCGAATTCCGGTTTTCGACGGATTTATAGGTTTTAGGGGTCAGAGATTCGAAAAAACATGTTTTTAAAAAATGTCTGTCTGTGAGTCTGTGACTCTGTCTGTATGTATGTGACACAAAATTTGTGGGCACTCTATTTCAAGAACTAATGCACGGAATTTAATAAAAAAATATATTTAGTTAGTCCCTGATATAAATTTATGCTGATTAGTTTTTGGTGTAAATCGCTCAACAGGTGGTGCTGCTGTGCAGCATTTTTCTTGATTCCCACAATGGCTAAATCTCCAGAACTAATGCACGGATTTTCATCAAACTTCTGATTCAGTTAGTCCTTGACATGAGTTGCCGCTTTATACATTTTTATGTGAATCGCTCAAGAGGTGGCGCTGCTATGCTTAGATCAAATTTCCACTATAGTTCTATCTCAAGATCTAATGTACGAATTTTCATCAAACTTCAGATTCAGGTATACCTTGATATCAGTTAGTGCTGTTTACGTCTGGTGTAAATCGATCAAAAGGTGGCGGTGCTGTGCTACATTTTCCAGAATTCCCCCTATTGTTCTATCTCAAGAACTAGTGCACGAATTTCCATGAAACTTCAAATTCAGATATAATTTGATATGAATTGGTGCTATATTGATTAAATTTCTTGTATTGTTTCAATGATTTAATTGACGTGATTTATATAGAAGAAAATTTTGTGATGGCCACAACATACTAGTTTGTATACATGTTATCGATAGTCATTGTTTAATTATTTACCGAAATGTTATATAAAATTTGAAAAAAGAAAAACAATGGAGATAAAATAAATAATGATCTTGTCGATTGTTCTGATTGCAATACAAGCTGTTGATTCTCAGCAATTATGAACGAACAAATATATTCGATTAATTAATCTAAATTTTCTACTTGTCCAAATAATAATGATAATAATAACTCTTTACTGTTTTAGAGAGAAGGTTTTGTAACAGCATTTTCATCTGTTACCGAATTTAGCATACTATTATATAATAACGTTGCAAAATATTTATTATTCTTATGATATTGAAAAATGTTTCTACTTGGGTGAAATAAAATCCTAACGAAATAAAAAGTTAATTTATCACTGATTTAAAAGAAATCTTTCAACAGAAAATGGAAGATAAGTACATTTTCCCCCACTTGCGATGCCACATTACATTATTTTCCCAGGTACTTTGAAAAATAATAAATATTTTTTTAGTTATAGAAAATTGAATATTTATCAATTTTCAAAATTTCAATATTTAACAATATTTAAATTAGCGTTATACATAATTTAATTTTTTTTTGTATTCATTTAACATAATTTTTATCTAAGATTTCCGTCAATTTTAAATAATAGCTCGTCTCGGGACTGTCTTAGCATTTTGAAGTACCTGTGTATATTCCACACTTATGTTTTTTTTTTCTTTTCCTAGAACACTGCTGCCAATAACTCAAATTTCATAAACGCATGGAACCTACAGGTGTGCATCATCCTACACCTCTTCCACCGCAACAAACAATCTTTATACTTTCTTCTATCTTTACAAGAAGAAAGTATTGCACTAATGAAAATTTTCGAACTCCGGTTTTCCACGAATTTATACGTTTTAGGGGTCAGAGATCTCGCAAATCATGCTTTTACAAAATGTCTGTCTGTCTGTTTGTGTGTGACACAAATTTTGTGGCCGCTCTATCTCAAGAACTAATGCACGGAAGTGAATAAAAATTTATATTCAGTTAACCCCTGATATAAATTGGCGCTGTTTAGTTTTTGGTGCAAATCCTCAACAGATGGCGCTGCTATGCTGCTTTTCTTACGATTTCTGGAAGGGCTCTATCTCAAGAACTAATCACAGATTTTTATAAAACTTCAGATTCAGTTAGTCCTTAATATGAGTTAGTGTCTACTGCGATTTGGTGTAAAACGCCCAACAAGTGGCACAGCTATACAGCATTTTACAAGATTTCCGCATGGTCTCTATTTCAAGAACTAATGCGTGGATTTTTATCAACCTTCAGATTCAGTTAGTCCTTGATATGAGTTGGCGTTGACTGCGTTTTGACGTAAACCGCTCATCAGGTGGCGCTGCTATGCTGCATTTTTTTACGATTTCCGCAATGGCCCTATATCAAGAACTAATGCACGCATTTTTATAAAACTTCAGATTCCGTTAGTCCTTCATATGAGTTGACGCTTACGACGTTTTGGTGTAAATCGTCAAACAGGTGGTGCTGCTATGCTGCATTTTTCCTGATTCCCGAAATAGTTTTATCTCAAGAAGCAATGCACGGATTTTAATAAAACTTCAGATTCAGTTACCAAAGTGACTTAAGTTGTTGTTTATTAGGTTTTGGTATGTATCACACAACAGGTGGCGCTGCTATGCAGAAGTTTTTACGATTTTCGCCATAGCTCTATTCAAAAACTAATGCACGGATTTTCATGAAACTTCAGATTCAGTTAGAAGATAACGTAAGTTTTCGCTGATTAGATTTTGGTGTAAATCATCTAACCGGTGGTACTGATTGCTGTATTTTTCAGGAAGTATTAACATGTATGAGATAGAAGAAAGTTTTGGGATTGCAGTACCTTGATTGAAGTACCTTGACTTATCAGTGTACCAACATTTGTCAAGGATGGATACTCGTTCTTCTTGATTTTGCCCAAACTGTCACATTATATATGTTAGTAACATACGCTTGGACGAGTTTTCGATAAGGAAACAAACCTTAGTTTGATAATAATGGCAGGTTTGCTAAGTCTAGTTTCCAAAATCTTCTCCGCTAATCAAATTTTACGAGCTGTATGCTAGTACTGTCATAAGTAAAGGTATGCTATAGGTACATAAAAAGACAAGGGTTCTAAAGTGCATACGCAAGAACTTAGTTTTATTTCGCTTTGAAGAACTTGGTGAACCAAATTAATTAAACCATTATTCAGAAGCTCAATTAATTTGTTATAAAGTGATTTAAACGCGAAAAATACAGGTTTTCGTAACAAATTTGTAATGTTATTTTCAGAATATTTTCAAAGTGAGATTATGTAAAGCCATCTGACGGTGATATTTTGAACTAAAACAAAAGATAACGCTAAATATATTTCTGATTTCATATATTAATATTCGACAAGAAAATCTTTTATAGCTGTCACCAGTTTTTTTCTGTTCTCTTTTAAAACTGTTAGTCAAATTTAAGACACTCTGCATTTTGGAGAAGGTTAAACCAAAATCTGTTGAGATTCTTCTGTGGACAAGCTGTTGAGTTTTTTAAACCTTTATCTACTGGCGGTACTTATAATTCCCGTTAAAATAACTTGTTATAAAATTCCTTTAATACACCGATTAGTTGTAATACAGTTTATAATGAGTTATAGATACATTACTTTATCTTGTTCCAAAAGCATTATTGGTTACACAAAACAAAAATATTTTTAAAAGGATGATTTATTTTGCCTTTGCATCTTTTCAACTTTCTTGGCGATGGGGGGGGGGGGGGGGGATTTTTCAATTTGGAAATTTTTCAATATTTCCATTGTAAGAACAATATATTTGTACATTTCCTAATTCTACAAAATAATAGGAACAATATTTAAAATAAAAGATTTGAGTGGGATTATATATATTGCACAAAATTCCTATAAATTCAAATTTAATTAATCCTTCTAAATCCCCCAAACCTTCTAAAATTCTTCTAAAATTTATTAAATGATTATATAAAAATACAGGTTTTCGTAACAAATTTGTAATGTTATTTTCAGAATATTTTCAAAGTGAGATTATGTAAAGCCATCTAACGGTGATATTTTGAACTAAAACAAAAGATAACGCTAAATATATTTCTGATTTCATATATTAATATTCTACAAGAAAATCTTTTATAGCTGTCACCAGTTGTTTTCTGTTCTCTTTTAAAACTGTTAGTCAAATTTAAGACACTCTGCATTTTGGAGAAGGCTAAACCAAAATCTGCTGAGATTCTTCTGTGGACAAGCTGTTTAGTTTTTAAATCTTTTATCTACTGGCGGTACTTATAATTCCCGTTAAAATAACTTGTTATAAAATTCCTTTAATACACCGATTAGTTGTAATACAGTTTATAATGAGTTATAGATACATTACTTTATCTTGTTCCAAAAGCATTATTGGTTACACAAAACAAAAATATTTTTAAAAGGATGATTTATTGTGCCTTTGCATCTTTTCAACTTTCTTGACGACGGGGAGGGGGGGGGGGGACTTTTCAATTTTCTATTGTAAGAACAATATATTTGTACATTTCCTAATTCTACAAAATAATAGAAAAATATTTAAAATAAAAGATTTGAGTGGGATTATGTATATTGCACAAAATTCCTATAAATTCAAATTTAATTAATCCTTTTAAATCCTTCAAACCTTCTAAAATCCTTCTAAAATTAATTAAATGATTATATAAATCTTTTAATGTAGTTTAAGCAATTCATGAAAAATGCTTTAGAAGATAAAATTTTCATTAATTCATCATTGAGTACATAAAGGGTTAAAATGAGTTGGTTTTGTTTTATTTTCAGGCCAGTGTCAGTGCAACAGGCTGGGTTCCTACAGCCTCACGTGCGACCCTGACTCCCAGCAGTGCTCCTGCAAGCCAGGAGTGGGAGGACTCCACTGTGACAGGTGTGAGCCTGGTTTCTGGGGACTGCATAAAATCACTGACGGAAGCAGCGGCTGCACTCGTAAATATTGATTTTTTTCCAATCAAACTACTTTATGTTCTGTGTTTTTCAGTTAGAAAAAAAAAATAATGCTACACAGCTTCAATTTTTTTATTCATTTGATAAATATTGTATATTTATTATGAGCTACGGCAAAACAAAATGAACGGTTGGGTGAGATGTTTTTCACGGATATGTTTACAGTCGCAGCCTAGGCTGTGCTTTATTATTTATGAAATGAAGAGTATAAATATGTGAAAAATATTTAATGGGTTCGAAGAATAATACAAGGGACAATATATACTTCATTAAAAAAACTAAATTACGGAATTTTTGAATTGAATGTTTCCAACTGAACTGTCCTTGGCTTACGGGGCCAATATTTTACCATTTAAGCTATCTGGGCTAAAACCCGGCGTGCATATTTCGCTCAGATAATCTTAATGGTAATAACATCTGCGCTTTTATGTAGACAGCTCAACAGAATAAACCGCAGGTAAAGGAACTCCATATAAACTGTGGGTACGTAGATAAGCTATTATTTTAACACAATCAAACTGATTGGAAAAGTTGTCATACGGACTTTTCGCCTCATCTCCGGGGAAGGATGACTTTTATGCATTTGAAAAGTTTGTATATCTTCAAAATTCAGAATCTGAACAAGAAATGCCGAAAATGCTTGTTTTGTTTCGTGAAGTAATGACTCTTTCCATTTTAAAACATTTATTTTAATATTTTGGTAAACAGAGCAATATACAAATATCGTAAAAAAGGTTAGAAAGCCAAAAATAATGCTTTGCCGTTCTTTTCAATATGGGGCAGTTGAAAGAGGTTTTTTTTTTTTTTTTTTTTTTTTTTTTCGTCAGGCACCTTAGTATCCTTAGAGATTGTATAAGATAGTTTTTAAACTTAATAACAAAGCATAAAAACCAAAATAAATAAAAAGTTTCTTACACAGGGATGTACAAAGAGGGTGGAACATTCCTTCATTATTCCCCCCCTCTTAACAGTATTTTTTCACTCGTGGCGAACAAATTTTATTGATTTTCTTTTAAATAATCAGAGATGGGGAAATACAATTAAATTTTAAAATACAATGAGAGGCAATTCTTCTCTTCCTACCACCTTGCCCGCGCCAATGACATTTAACAACATATGAAAATTGCAATTTAAGAGGTAAAATTATTTTTGAGATTTCAACCATTCCAAATGGCTTGTGTTTTGTATATGTTTTATATGGATGCTCAGTAGGTAAAGTAAACTCGTTCCGAAAGCATGATTGCTACATGTTTTTGTCATTCTACTAGATATGTGTTATGTTTATTAAACAACGATATTTTCTTTTATTAAGCTTGCTCCTGTGATCATTATGGATCTGTACGGGACGACTGTGAACAAATGACCGGTAGGTGCGTATGCAAGCATGGAATTAATGGCATGAAATGCAATATCTGTCCAGCAGGAACTGTTTTGGGTCCGGATGGATGCATGGACGGTATGTAACAATTATAATTTTGAATTCTTACCATTTGTGAGCATAGAAAGGAACAGTTTTTTTTTTTTTAATAATAATGTTCTTGATACAATTTATAATGTAACTCAGCGTCTCCCAATTTATAGGTCACTGGATAATTTAATAATAATGATGTATTATAAATTAAAAATAAATTATCACGAAAAAAATCGATAAATAAATTTCCGAAAAGACGGTGCTTCACATTTAAGATTGTGCAGATAAGTGGCTAAAATTAAAAATCATTCAATTTCGACTCAAACTCACATTAACTTCTAAACTGTGTTTTTTACAATACATTAATTTATAAACGTCTGTACTTTTTTCTACCTTAACTTCATTTTAATTTTACCTTTTAAGGTTATCGTTTGTCTGCTTTGTGCCAAGCATCATATTTTCTTAACCCCTCACGGCCAACTTATAGAGTACGTGACTTATAGAGTACTTAAAATCTCCAATTTAACCTACTACCACATTGTAATAGTGTGGTTGGATTACAGAATCACTGTTATTAAATTAAACAAAAATTTCTTGTTGCGATCACTGATACTAAAAGATAAAAAATTATGTACGGAACTTTCGTCATGAAAGGGGTTAAATATAGTTTGTACACTGGTCATACAAATTAAAGGATAATTTAAAAGTATACTCACTAACTTAAAGTTGCAACCAATACTCGATGATGCAATTATTTATGTTAATTAAATCTAATTGAACACAAAATTGCCCTTCCGCGATTACGTTCCTACCGGAAATATGCAAATTCTGTGACGGACAATGTGGTGCACAATGGACCCTTGTTGGATTCTGCTCTGTAGCGCAATTTAAAGTGAATGTAGAATTTCGTGGCTAAATCAGTGTTAGGGTTTTGGCAATGAACGAGGCATTCATTTTAAATTTATGTTACAGATTTTAGACCAATAAAATCGCTATATTTTTAGAGATTATGACATATGTTTGTACAATTGAAGGCCGCTAAGGACATTTAGATACAGTTACAGACTATGTTCATTATTGAAATGTATGGGAAAGAGTTTTCGCAAGTTAGAAAGAGGGAAACTGATTTTTTTTCTTTTTTTCTCGCGGCATTAACACAGGTTCGTCCCTTACCGACAGGAATTAGAAGAGGGCGGCGGAAAAATCCAGCCATAGAGTACGGATAGAAAAACCGTTGCAGAATAAAACGTGTAAAGTTTTGTGTTTTTTAAGGGGATCTTTTAATGTTAGAAAAATATTGACTGCAGAAAAGTGGGTTAACACTTAGAAATCTTACTGTATTATTTGCCATATTTAAACGAAAAAATATATAAGAGTATTAAAATTATCTTTCTGAATTGCAGGGGGCGGGGTGAATTTATAACTCTCTGAGCGGTTTGGGCGTATTTTTCCGATTCCCAAAAACAAATTAAATCTGTTGAAAAAAATATTTTAAACAGAACTGTATTTTAAAATGTAATATCAAATAAAGGGGTATGGAGTGTATTTTAGAAACAAACGGAGGAAGAAAATTTACATTATAATTATTTTTATAAGCATTTTTATGAAAATGCAAAAAGCCCCCAAGACGCTCGGAGAGATAAATAGAAAAATCAATATATATAACAAATTATTTATTTTTTTCAGCGTCCATAGCAAAGCCGGTGAGTGGTTCTTGCGATCAACTACGGTGCTTGCACGGAGCTACTTGCAAAGAAAAATTAGGACAGTCGCAGTGTATTTGTGACTTTCGCTGCAATAGTATTGGATATGACAGGGAAGCCACCAAGGCGCCTGACGACACGACTGTTTGCGGCACAGATGGTAATTCATATGGATCCGAATGTCAACTCAAGCTTTTTAGTTGCAGATATCAGAAGTCGATTGAAGTGGTTGGCTTAGGATCTTGCTCAAAGTGTATGTCAAAATTAATTATTTCAAATTAATGTCTAAATGCATACACGAAGACCTGTGTGAAAGAAAATGTTATATTCAAAAATAAGTTAATTTTTAGAAAATTGAAGTGAATGCTTTTGTTGTAAATTTTATTGATTTATTTTCTTCTTGGTCGTATACGTTTAAAATTTTAATTGGTGGTAGTAAATCTTTCAGAAAAATTCATTAACATTAACTTTATCATTAACTTAATCATTAACTTTAGACTAATAAAAATTAATAACGTTATTTAAATTATTAAACGAAAAATGTTAAATTTTAAAAAGTAATGTCTCAGAATTTCTAGTAAATTTCAATTCGTAGTCTTTTAGGCTAAGCATATAATGGTTTACACCATACTACTTTCATAAATGAAATAAGAGTGTTTGAGGGGAAAAAACGTAACATAACATTTTCCAATCAGGTATTCATGTATGTTTGTTATGTAGATATACAAATTGCTATATAGTTTATACAAATTGCTAAAGGCTGAAATGTGTATGAATTATAAAAATATTAGAATATAGTAAGAAGGATAAAAGTTAAAAATTCCGATATTTACTTACCTAATATGAAAAATTTAATCATCTAGTTTCCATTGTATGGGGAACATAATGAAGAAGGCAGAAAAATGTAAATTGAGACAAAATATTAAAAAATGATTCTATACGATTTTATAAAGCAAAATATTAAAAAATGATTCTATACGATTTTATAAAGCAAAATAGTAAACTTTTGAAATATACTAGAAATTATAAGATATTGCACAGAAATTAGACAACGATTGAAATATAGCTTGTGACTGTGCATTTATAAAGTAATTACATTAGGGTGCAGGATGGTCTTGCACTTGATATGTTAAGATATCGTCTAGGGGGAGAGAGGATATTATTGTTCTGCCGTATCC
Source organism: Maratus speciosus (assembly GCA_963932465.1). NCBI lineage: Eukaryota > Metazoa > Arthropoda > Arachnida > Araneae > Salticidae > Maratus > Maratus speciosus. The sequence goes on from OZ010791.1 coordinate 296,721,107, forward strand.
GCATAAAGTACGCTGTTGGAGAAGACAGGTGCGAAGTGCGTGTCAAATTATATTTGTTGTAATTGTTAAGAAAGAAATAAAAAGATTATTGTCAACCTTTTTAGTTGATAAGAAGTTATACTTTGACCATTCCCCTTCAAGGGACAAGTACAAGAAGATAATACTACTGTCTAATGCATTATGTAGCAAAAATATATTACTAAATACTGTCATATACTAACAATATCTTAGTGGTGTTATTCGATAGAAATCTACTTCATGTATAATAGTGATCTTTTATTGAAGTCTTCTCATCGTTTGTATCAGTAAAGCATGCGAATAATAAATGCATAACCATATCTGCATATCATTGCAAATGTATAAAAAGTAAAAAGTTGTACACATAAAAGTAGGTTTGGGACAATGATAACGATATCGTTAGGCGTCTCGATTGGAGTTCAAGGAATAATAACTTATGATATCATAAGAGAGAGATTGGGAGGATCCAAAATTATCAAACAGTTATTAACGTTACGTATTTACAGCTTTCAACGAGGGTATTTTTTCACTTTCATAAGCATTTTCCACGTATGCACTTTCCATTTTGAAATTGGTATAGTTTCAAAACTAAAGCCTCTTTATTTTGGATTAGATTCAAATCGAAAAATTATATTTCTTATTCTCTCCCCTTTTCAACATAGAAGGGTCGTTTGCTGAGAACAGAATTGTCATTGCAAAGTATTTAAACACATCTCCAATAAAATGTTTCGAACAATTGCAATTTTAATATCGTTTTGTGAAAATAAATGATGAAAGTGTAGGACAAAATTATGTTCCATTCAGCCTGAATGTCGTAACCTATATGAAGTAAGATGAATTTTCTGATATTGGATGTTCGAAATTTATAGGATTAAGATAATTTTATAATAATAGGTTTTAGACACATTAGAACATCTCTGGCAGAAGAAACTAGAAAATCTCATTAATTCTAAAAGAAATTGTTTGAATATCTTGTAAACCAAATTGAGTTTTGAGAGATTTAATAGGTTGTGATTGTGCCACTCAAAAGAGATTTCAATTTTTAACTGGAAAAATGAACATTTAAATCTTTTTACTACATCTTCCACATAATTTATTAAAAAGAGAACGAAATTATGAGAAACAAAAATTTTGTAAATCAAGGAGAAGAAATCGCGTAATGAATATTTACTTAATGATGAGACGAAAGCTGTCATCGAAAAAAAAGTTAAGTTTGTAGCAAATTTAAATTCATCTGTTGTAATTCTTTATTTTATAAATAAATAAAAAAACCCCAATAATACTGCATCACAAATGTTGGCAAACTGTTCTAAAATTTACGAAGAATGTTACATTCATAGTTAATTTTTTTTTTTTTTACTAAATCACTTTTTTAATTTTTTCTTAATTTTGTAAATCATGTTCTGAACAATTCTATGTTTCAACAAAAGATAAATTTTTAAGAGGTTTTTTAATAATAAAATTTAATTGATTATAGTATGGATTACATCGATACAAGTGTGCTTGTATGTAAAAAAGGTTTTCCTTTTTCCCCCAGAAGTTAATGAATATATAACATGACATTTTCCCATTATCTAATGGATAGGTGAATGTGAAAATTTCGTTTTTATTCACGTATAAATGATACTTTTGTCTATGAGCCAAATAATTTATTGGTCTATTTTGGAAATTTTTGCTGGGAAATAATTGATTAGTGCCCGATAATGGAAATGTTGTGGTACTGGTGTAAGTATCTTCATGTTATTTAAAGCCAATATGCTTTTAGTCATTAGGTAGAAGTTGATGGCATAAATTTTGCGACTTTCGCCGATTGAGTAACTTAATACGCTTTACAGTTGCGTTTTTATTTTGTAATAGTGTTTATATATTTTTTTTTCATATGCAGCACAGGTACTGAAAGATAGTTTTCTGAATATTAGTACACGTTTTCCACAGGTGGCGTTGTTGCAGTTAAGAGGATTTTTACTAGGTTAGAACAAGAGTCTACATAAAACTGACCGAGTTCGTTTGTAAACATTTATTTCATGTCGCCAAGCACCATTGATAATTTCTAAATTTTAAATGGACATTGAGATTAGTTTCGTTGTATAAAAGAAGTTTGTCATCGTGCATTTAAAAAAATCTTCTCATTATACTTTAACTGCGGCCATAAATTTTTGACATTCAGTTATAGGTTTCTATGTCGATGCTTAAAGCGGCCCTGAATGTTTTTGCTGCCTAAATCACAAAATGCGACGCCTTTTTAATCGAAGGTGCTTCCGTTAACACAAAACGTTGTTTGTTTTAACGCATTCACGTACATCTGTTATAAATGCCTGGAAGCAACCGTTGATCCAATGTATTGGTACATGCAGCAGAGAGTCATGGTAGAATCTCCTATGTTCTATTATGTTACATGTAACACACGCTAGTTTCAATTAAAGCTTTAACGTTATATCTGTAGAACCAGCGATTCATAGTTGTTCGTGAACGACACGATCTGTGTCAGACATGTTTATACGACCCATGTGGGCCAGAGTAGCTGTCACTTTATTTAATTTGACTGCCATTAGTTGAATAGTTAAGGAACAGTAACGTCAGACAGAAACTTATTTAAGTAATTCACGAAAGCTAGCTCTCCTTTGTGAGCTGTATTAATGCGGTAAAATTCTTTTCAGAATCCCCCCTAATGTATGCGAGGAAGTTTTCAGATAGTGCGCAAACCGCATAATGAGTGTTTTTTCTAACTCAAATGTTGAATAAACTGGTGCAACAATGAAAACAAAATGAACAAGAAATGAAGATCAAATCGCAAAACACGTCTGCTAATGCCGCAAAAATGTATTCTAAAATGAAGAAAAAACTGTACAATTTATAATTGAAAAGTTTGCCTAAATAAATCTGTGGGATCTAGGCTGTAAAAAAATATATTTCTATTATTCTAAAATTTAAATCAAAATATGTCAGTTTTTAATAATTGGCATAATATTAAGGAAACTAATTTAATTATCTTTTAAAAATACAGGGTGATTCAAAAAAGATGGGAAAAATTTTAAGAGGTGATAGTACACACTCAAACTAACATTTTGTATCAAAGAATGCATGGTCGAAAACTAAACGTAAAAAAGTTAGAGGGCGCCCAAAGTTATGTTCTTATACGAGGCAAAAACACACAATGAACGATTAAGTTAAGTTACGAAAACAAATTTAATGGCATTTGATTACAATAAGTGCTCAAAACATTGACCGGCAGCTGTTATGCACGCAGTACAACGGCGAAGAACAGATTGGCGAATTTTCTGAAACACACCAGGAATATCGCGAACTTCCCCTACTGCATCCGAAAGCTTGGCCACAAGTTTTTCTGCGGATTCAATGGGAGTCTCACACACAAGAGCCTTTAGCTGTCCATGCAAAAAAAAAAAAAAAAAAAAAAAAAATCGAGACATGAAAGATCTGGCGAGCGCGGTGGTGCCTGGTGTGTTTCAGAAAATTCGCCAGTCTGTTCTTCGCCGTTGTACTGCGTGCATAACAGCTTCCGGTCAATGTTTTGAGCACTTATTGTAATCAAATGCCATTAAATTTGTTTTCGTAACTTAACTTAATCGTTCATTGTGTGATTTTGCCTCGTATAAGAACATAACTTTTGGCGCCCTCTAACTTTTTTACGTTTAGTTTTCGACCATGCATTCTTTGATACAAAATGTTTGTTTGGGTGTGTACTATCACCTCTTAAAAATTTCCCCATCTTTTCTGAATCACCCTGTATAGTAATGCAGAATTAAATTTACGTAAAACCCTTTTCTTTCCTTTCATCGTTGCCACATATTTAGTTCGGTCACTAATTTACACAAACTGAATTTCATTCAAGTTAGCTAAATTTAAAATTAAACTGTAATGAGTGCTTTCTAACAGTATCACACAGCAGAAACAATGTTATAATATTTTATTAAATAGCGCAGCTTTGTACATTTGGATTTTAAGAAAGTTCTGGGGGTTTATTGCATTTTTCTCCCCATAAAATCTCCGTTTCTATTACTGCGGCAATATTGAGGAATCAATAATATCAGATTAATTAAATGAGATCTGTAGCATTTGTTAGTATGGGTAAACGTCTATGTTTACGTTGCTGTATTCCAATAGTGAGTATTTATTTCATGATCCAAATTTGACAATAATTCCTTAAAAATGTTTATGTTATTGGAATAGAAAAAAAAATAATAATGGTTATAGTAAAGAAATCGAAAAGAAATTACAAAATAAAATTAACTTCTTATATGCCTCAGATATTTATGAGTATAAACTTGAGGAAATAATTTTGATAAATATTTAGATATGAGATACCGCACCATACGATTCACATTCCGACGCACTTACTGGAATAAACAGTTGAATCTTATATGTTATGATTATAAATAATATCATATAATTATGGTCATTACATTTAATGATCATCTAAAAATATATGTGTAAATGGTATAAAAATATTATACAATCTCTAAAACTGCTTTTTGAAACTATCTCTGCTTTGAAAACCACTATAATTTGGTTACGACATTCTTCAAATCTCATAACGGATTTTCCTGCAGCCTTCTTGAAATTGCGTAGATGAATTACATACATCTTGTATGTTTCCGATCTGTACACACCCCATTTCAAATTTCAGTGCTGGGTAATAATTTCACCAATAATATACGCATGTTATACTGCTTACAGGTTCGAGTGCAAAGAAAAAATGCATAAGATAAACTAATTATCCTGTATTAGCAGTATTTGCGTCAATAAAGACAATTTTTCTAAGAAACGAGTAATTAAGAAAATAAAAAAAAATAGATCAACTTTTGAGAAATCAGATCTCATTTATAAAGTGCATGCTTTGTACCCTACTAATGTACACATTTTACAGAAAAGTAATTTTAAGAAAAATAATTTTTGAGCTTCCATTTGAAACACTTTTAAATTAAGGGAGACCGGGACTAGTTGGCTACAGGGGTAAGTAGCCGCAGCCCCCATAAATCTCTTGTTTGTGGATAGATTTCGCAACCAGTCACAGAGTACCTTTCTTCTTGCTTTTTATAATCTTCATTGTAGTTTTGCACCGTTACCTACGTGGAGTGGATATTTATTAAGATTTTTCTGTTTTTTACATTCATACGTAATTTTTTGTTGCTTCATTCTTTTCTAATTTCTAATACTTATCTTAATAATTGCGATTTAACTTTTTTACGATAAACAGTTTTTCTTAGTGTATTATTAACTGTACCTACCCATATGTGATTTACTTGGATTATTTATATTAAAAGGTTACGTCTCCCCTTTGTAAAGAAATTTATTATGGAGCTAGTAGGCGCATTGAACACTGCTCGATGTCTGGTGTGTCCTGGTAGCTTGAAATACAGCAAACAAAGAGAAAAGTGGTTGCAATGCAAGATTTTGGGCACATGAGGCTTGTCCAAACGGAGATACTCGATTTTTTATTTGCGACAACTGTAACTCTGATGAAAATATCGAATAGGATAGAAGTTACTCAATGTTAATGTTTTATTCGTTATTTTTATGTCTGTATAATTTAGAATGTACATTGTACGGCGATAACGCCTTTGTTTAAACTTACTGGTAATAATGAAATTGATTTGTCTTAACTGCATGTCTTATTTGAGTTTTATTTAAACTTTTATAAAGCGTGTGCCAACTTACCCCATTGGTATAGGCAACTTGCCCCGTGAAGAAGTAGGTTGGCTCACAATTTTCCTTTTACTTTAGGCTTCCGCTAAACATAAACTAAAAAGCTACAAACTCAAAACTTTGGATGTTTATAGCCACGCCTGTTCTTTAAAATTGCAATTAAAGTTTGTTAAAAAACTTAATCAAAAAAATAATAAAAATCGATAACTAAAAATTGCGCCTACTAGACCCGGGATCCCCTAATTTAATAATTTATAACATAATGTAGAAATATTTCTAAAAAAAAAAGTAATGAGTTTTTTTCCTAAATTACATTTATATTTCACTTAGGCAGTCTTAAAATAGCTCATTATATATATATATATATATTTATTTTTTTTTTTCATTTATACCAAAGTTTTTAACTAGCGAAAGATTTTTTTTTTTTTTTTTTTTTTTTTTTTTTTTTTTTTTTTTTTTTTATGTATACATATATATTGCTCTACAAAAATGACAATTACATTGGTTTTTGTTACTGAACAACAATTAAAAATAACTCGGAAATGATAACATTATTGGCAAACTGTCAATTAATTTTATTAGTTCGCGTTTTCTCCTATCATGATGAAAATGACAAGTGACCATTTTTGCATTAGATTTTCTTTCGTATATTTCATTGAAAAACAAATCAATAACATTTTCAAAAGAAAAAAAAACATTCTTTAAGCATTTTCATGCCCAAGGTACCGTAATTGCGCGAAGATAAATTTAATTATATTTATATAAAATTATATGCGTAAATAAAATAATTATGAAAAATTCATATAGCAAATGAATAAGGGACTATGCAAACAGGGTTGTCATACAAACTGTATTGTCATAATTAAATTTGAGTATTCAAAAGGTTCCAGACTCAGTCCTATGCCTACATACGAAAAAAAATTTTCCCACATCGAAAAACAGTTGTGCAGTTTTTGTAAATTGGGGAACTCAACGGTAACTAAGGCGATTTTTATTTTCTTTTTTCTTTTTGCTGCTATATAATTATATTAAATAAAGTTCATTTCTCTAATTTAATAAGCTCTCTAACCAATTATATAGATCCAATCGATATAGAGAAAATAATTTTATATACTAATACAATGTGCGTTAGTCACACAATAATAAAAATAAAACAAATGTCAGTAGGTCAGACTACAAAGATAAAATAGTAATTGGCTTGCTTCATTAGTTTCATCTCAAACATTATGTCCTTAAAACGATGTTTTCCGCCACACAATGTAAAGTGGCTTATAGAATGTTGTATTTTTGAAGCTTACTATTGTCATTCAGATCAGAGATTCTTGTTTGTCATCTGTCGTTTACACTGAGACTTAAATAAATAAATAAATAAATAAATAAAAAAATCTCATATTTTTAGATCAGTTGATCGTAGGGATTATTCACATAGCTTTTTATAAAAATGTCGCTTAAACAAGTCTGCAGTGACCAAACAAAATGAGGTGATGATTTGTTTTTGATAAGAACAATTGTTGTAAGTTATCTTAATCGCAACATTACCTTTACAAATCAGCAATTAAATGTACGCAAAAAAGCCTATCGAGATATTTTTCGCTTATAACACTCTTTCATTATACGCAATGAGTTATTTGAGTACAGAGGTCTGCTACTCTGTTTTATAGTATTCCCTATTTGGAAAAAATCCGTTTAGCGCATTTTTATATTTTTTGTAAAATCAGTAATGTTAAAATACTAAATATTAATTCTTACAAAGTAAGATAGACCGGGGCCCTTTTACGCAGTGCGCTTTTTCCGAAACGAGTTATAACTGGTACGCCACCAGTTATGACAGATTGATGCTGTTCCCTAGTGGGTATTCTCACACGTTTTTGTGCGTCAGTCGAGCTTCGGTCTAGCATGAGGAAATGATAATATGTTTTCTGTCAAGGCGAGTAAATTTTGTGTTGAACTTATTGAAACTTATTGTGAACTAATAATACTTAGTTAGGGATAAACAAATATATGAATATTAGCATAATTTTATCCTTTTTTGAAAACAGTTTTTGTATGAACAGAAATATTATTAATTTTCGTTTCACGTTAAAAATAAATCCAAGCATGGCGACGGGGCACGTTTACGCATTGACATCGGGGCACCTTTACGCACGTTCAAAAATGTAGAAATTATATAAAAATTTACTAGTTTCTATGGAAGCAAAGCAAGAAGACAACATAGGAAAAAGTATGAAACCAGAAACTGCAAAAGGGAAAATGTTTGTACACTCTGGAATAAAGAAAATAGTGAATGAATCTGATGATGAAGATGAAAACTGTGTATGTATTTATTGTTTGAAATCATAGAACCCATCCAAAAAAGGTCAAGGCTCTGTTCAATGTGTTAGATGCAAAAGGTGGTCCCATGGCAAATGTGCAAAAGGAAATACTTTATTTTTTGTTTGTAAAAACTATAACAGTGATGATGAAGATGACTAAATAGTTTCAGTTTTTAATTAGCAATAATGTTTTCAGTTTATCCTATAAAATGTTCTTTAATTAATTCTCTTTAATTATTTTAACAGTGTTTTAAGTTCTAAATAAAACCTTTCAATTTGATTAAATATTTATTTCACTTACTCCTTGGTATCACTTATAATACACGTAAAAGTGCCTAATATATATATATATATTTACGGTTAAAAACACAAATAGGGCAACAACTGAATACACAAATTTTTACTTTATTAACAGCTTTATGTTTAAAACCCCACAATGTTTAAAATTTCCTAAGTTAAAACTTAAAAATTCGAAAATTCATTGAAAAAAATCCGATTAAATGTTCCCCGAGCTACCCTACCCATTTTGTTTTGTAATCGAATGGACAAAGTATATTGGCCGGCTATGCCAAATATTATAGCAATATTTACAATAGAAATAGAAAAACTAAAGCTACAACTCTGTCTGCCATTTAATAAAATTTACTCTTAACGGAAAAAGCGGGTAATATATCATTTTTAAAATGTCTTATAATTCATACGTTTGTATATACAGATAGGTGACAAAATAATACGAACACCCCTGAAACCAACGGCGTACGAATTGCAACTCTTCCATAAATGTTTGAAGCATGAAGTTCCCTTTGGACAGTTCTTGCTGAAATGGATTTGGAGATGACTATTTATATATGACGCTATCTGGGATAAAGATTGCCTGTGCTTTCTGACAGCTATGGGGGTCAACTTTCTTTTATCCGTCTCAGAAAGCTTTCTTTTCCGCGCACTATTGTACTTCGCAGACGTCAATTTACCGCATTTCGTGTACGCTTTCATAACGGTTGTCACACTACTCCTTGCAGGCCCCAAATAATTGGCTGTTTCCATCACGGAGCAACCAGAGCACCGCATTCCAACAACCATTCCTTTTTCGAAATCTGACAAGTCAGTCATTACTGAGTTTTTCAGAGCGCATGGTAAGCTCATGCAATACCTATGACTAATGTTGAGTGACTGATACCTTACCTTTCATAACCTCTAGGTGGCAGAATTGAGTGCGAACTGACATGCGCGTCCTGGTCCTTTGAAATGGACCATACCTTTTTCATGGGTGTTCGTATTATTTTGTCACCCATCTGTATAGCTTCAACACTCACGCTCACACACACACATATATATAGAAGAGTGTCTGTCAGGGGCTTTCTTGTCCAATTCGAAAAGAGCTTTATCATGCTTCATGCATTAAATGAATCTAATTAGGGCTGAAGTACTGAAGTTTCGAATTCATTGTAAATATGTATTTTTTGAAAATTATGTAGTTTGAATGAAATTATTTGATTTCCTGAGATCAAATTTCTGAAAACTACACATTGAATTTATGCTTTTTTTTTTCAGATAATATCACTCAGCTGGTGACCACTACTACAACTACTACCACAACCACTGCCCTGCCAACGACGAAATCCACTGAAATTCCCAAAACGACCTCTGTCGCCACTGAAACAAAAATTGCACGGGAAATCACCGAAAATCCCTTGGAAAATTTGGTTCTGACGACAAAGGCCGATTTAACTACTCCTACCAGTAGTATGCTTATATTTCCTATAAAAAATATATCAATGTGTATTTATGTTTTGCCATATTTACAGTTTCTGAATTAACTAAAGCAGCTGTTTTTAATATCTTAGTTTCAACGGACTGAAATTACTTTTATTCTTTAGAATATCAAATAATTCCACGTAAAATGAGCAAAATTTTTTAAAAAGTCGTGGCCACATTGTAACCGATTTTAATAAAAATTGATACACAGATTCAATTCATATTCAAATAGAGCTCTGAAAAATATCTTAACAAAAAAATTATTTTAGCAGTTTTGGGCATTTAAAAAACTTGTGATATAGAATGGTATGTGAGCAATCGTCCAAAAATGCAAGTTTGAAGTTACGTTCCTTGAAAACCATTTAACAGAAATGAAATTTTTTATAATATTGTAACCTCTGAAAAAGTATCTTCATATTTATTGAGTAATAACAATCTGGTAACAACATGATTAATCTTAAATTGGTTGTAAAAATTGAAGATTTGTGAATTTTGAGAAAATTAGAAACGTTTTAAAATTCAAAAGAATTAAAAAACATCTGTGAAATTGATGCCTGTTGTAGTAATACGTATGAAGATCGAATTCCACATGTTTGAAAGTTGTCATTTGTTTCCTTCATCTTCAGAAAAACTTAGAAACTTTAAAAAAAAATTACAAAATCATATTTTTTTATCTTATGTGTGCCCAAAAAAATAAATAAAGGAAATTTCCGCCATTAAAAATATTGCACAGACATAAATATCGATGTCCATAATATGCTAAAAAAATTAAGATTGCCTTTTGATTCCTAACACAATAAAAATTGGTTCAAAAAGGTAATATTTGTTACATTCCATGGGCTATCTGTCTTTGAATTCGCGCGCGTTTCTTAAAATATTGGACGATATCGAGGGCAAAATATTAGTGCTCTCATTTATTTTATATTATCTATTTCTAGATTTAGGATTAATATATGATTTTTTTTTTGTTCAGCTGAATCATTTTTCTATTGTAATTTAAAATATTATTGATGCAAAAATAAACAGAACGCAAGAATAAAAGTTTCTATATTTAAAATATACATTTTTATCTGTAATATCAATTAATTTAAAAAGTTTTAAGGGGTTCCCTTCATGTTCAAAGAAGCGATAGAAATATTGGATTCGTCCCCTCAAATTTCTTCATTACTTATTTTTTTCTCGTTAAGAAATTAAAAGGCACGAATGAAAATTTTTACATTCAAAATGTATATTTTTATCTATAATGCCAAAAAATTTAAAATTTTAAGGGCATTCCTTCTTGTTCAAACAAGTAACAGAAATATTCGAATTTTCTCCCAAAATTTTCATTTTTCATTTTTTTTCATAACGGAATAAAAAGACAATTACTAAGTTACACCAATCTGTTATTTATTATTCATTCTTAATTGAAAAAAAATATATAGCCTTTCCTTTCCTAATGATAATAATCAAAATTGAAATTTCAAGCATGTACACAAAACCTCGATTTTGTATCAACTTTTAATGTAAGTTTTTATACTTAAATAAACGATCCAGAAATCTATTATTTTGCATTTACTCATAGATGAATATAATCTAATATATGATGATTTTCATTAATATCTGTGACATGTAAGCGACAGCTGATTTGCTCATTTTGTATGGAATGGCCCATACAGGATATATAAACTAATAGAGATACATAAAATACTGTCTTTTTTACAGCGTTCATAGTATTCCTTTCAATTTACAAACAAGGTTTTTCTCAGGTTCTAGATGATTGAAAACTTTTACTCTGAATGCTAGACCTTCACCGTAACATGAATTACGTGTTGACAACGACGGATTAAGAGTAACTAGGCTAGAGCATTGAATGATGTATTTAAAATAAAAGCATGTACACTTAATTAAATCTGAAATCATTCAGAATACTTTTCTTTCAAATACAATATTTGAAACTATCTGTCACCCGTGACTTCTTTCACCTATGATTTATATAAGTATTAATGAATAAATTAAGCAGCAAAACTCATTTATATGATAATAATAAAAAAATGCACAATAAAGCAACTTTTTAATACATTTTATATTAGCTAATACTTGTGATAATTTTACTTTGTATGTTTATGCTACTATATTTGACATCATTTTCATGTCTTTTACGTGCTTAAAATTTCATACGTCTTTTTTTAAGATTAAGTATTTTGAACAAACTTAATTTGCTTTTTATTCTATTTTATCATTTTTATTTTTTCTGTTATACATTTGCGCGTTCGAGGACAGGCATGTAGTGTTTAATTTCGTGTTTAAGAATATTGTTTAAACACTAAACTGTTTTGCCCGAATTGGGTTTGGGCAAGAATTGTCAAAGATTTTTCTATTATATAAGGTAAATATTTTCGTACTGAAAAGGTAGTGTTTTGCTCCTATTTTTATTTTATGGTCTCAAAAAATGAAACAATTAAGGCATTAAAGTGATTATGTTATTAAATATTTCGGAGGACATTTGTTAATCAACCGGCCACTTCAAACGTGATTTTGAATTGATTAGTGAAATTTAAAAATCAACTTGCAACATTGTATTTCTATTCCTAAACTTTGGAAAACAATTGCAAATATATGCTATTTAAAAAGGAAATTAAAACTCTATGAGAATAAAAGTATATAACTAAATAATAGAGTAAATAATAGACAACAAATAAAAGCTAAATAATAGAATACTGGAAAATAGGTTTAAATGTAATATATTTGTATTTTTATTTCCCAGCGGTGGATCTACCGCTAATATCAAAATATTTACCACACCCAAAACCTCTCGATGTCTAAATGCTTATTTATTAATTAAAATTGCTTATTTATTTCAATTACGGAAAACTAAATCTTTTATTCGAGATAAGAGCACTCCAATTATTTAAACAAAATTGCTGTATCTGTTGTTCTAATGTAATTTAAGATTATGGGATATTCAAAATTTGGCAAGAATATTCTACAATAGATGACGAAGTATACCTCGCAAAGATATTTTAAAAAATATATATTTTTTAAATATTTAAAAATTTCAACGAATTATCAGTTATCTCGTCTCACGTATCCGGGATAACCGCTTGTATCTGGAAAGCTGATAATAGATTCATGGCAGATTTTTTTTCAAATCATTTTTTTAGCTTTTCCAATAATCCTTATCCTATGAAAAAAAAAATAGTTTCGAAAGTAAGGAGCAATTTCTTGCTTAGATAGCGACAATGGCATTTGTTTGAAATTCACGTGAACGAACTCAGAAACAAAAATACACTTCCAAATAAAAATAAAACTTTAACTTTTGCATGAAAGATGTCACATGAAAATAAAATTAGTTTCAAATTAAAATCGAACACCCACAGCTTTTGCATCAAATTAATATATTAATGAAATCAGGATTATGGAAGCATGCACGGAAAAAGGACGTTAAACTCATGCACTGTAATGTCTGTGGAAATTACACCACTTTGCATAATTTGCTAAAGCAAACATTTTAAAACATTAACAATAAATTTTCTCATTCTATATATCCAATGAAAAGAAAATCACTTGATTAACTAAAAATGCATTAAAATCGTTTTTATGATGAAAAATGTGGATCATTCATTCGATGTAACGAACCCTTCTGCCAATTCGTGTGCAGAGTGCTTCATCATTTCTCAAAATAATAAAATGCTTTTATCTGTTTATGTATACAGACTGGGAATATAATTAAAATCACACGCAATTTAATAAAAAATTTTATCAAAATTGGAAACTATTTTTTAAAACATTAATTTAAAAAATGGATAGTATTTAAAAGTTTTAAGAACGAAACATTTTAAATTTTATTCTTTATTTTCTTATTTCAAGAAATTTTGTACTCTAACCGTAATTTAAGAATTTCAGAACTTAATTCTATTTATAGAAAAGAAAATTACTAAAATACACGTTCTTTAGTTACTAGAATATCAATGAAGAAATATAATAATTGTTTTTTAGTAGCTTACCATAAATAAATGCGCTACAAAATTGAAATAAATTTAACTGTAAATCAAATGCTTTTAACGTTATTATACAAAATGCAAAAAATACAAAAGTCTCATTTATTTACTGGAAAAAAGAAACAATTTATTAAAATCCGTCCCATTCATAAGAAATAACAAACTTTCATCAACACGCTCTTTAGTTACCAGAATATCAATGAAGAAATATAATAATTGTTTTTTAGTAGATTACCATAAATAAATGCGCTACAAAATTCAAATAAATTTAACTGTAAATCAAATTTTTTTGACGTTATTATACAAAATGCAAAAAATACAAAAGTCTCATTTATTTAGTGGAAAAAAGAAACAATTTATTAAAATCCGTCCCATTCATAAGAAATAACAAACTTTCATCAACACGCTCTTTAGTTACCAGAATATCAATGAAGAAATATAATAATTGTTTTTTAGTAGATTACCATAAATAAATGCGCTACAAAATTCAAATAAATTTAACTGTAAATCAAATTTTTTTGACGTTATTATACAAAATGCAAAAAATACAAAAGTCTCATTTATTTAGTGGAAAAAAGAAACAATTTATTAAAATCCGTCCCATTCATAAGAAATAACAAACTTTCATCAACACGCTCTTTAGTTACCAGAATATCAATGAAGAAATATAATAATTGTTTTTTAGTAGATTACCATAAATAAATGCGCTACAAAATTGAAATAAATTTATCTGTAAATCAAATGTTTTTAACGTTATTATACAAAATGCAAAAAATACAAAAGTCTCATTTATTTAGTGGAAAAAAGAAACAATTTATTAAAATCCGTCCCATTGATAAGAAATAACAAACTTTCATCAACACGCTCTTTAGTTACTAGAATATCAATGAAGAAATATAATAATTGTTTTTTAGTAGATTACCATAAATAAATGCGCTACAAAATTGAAATAAATTTAACTGTAAATCAAATGCTTTTAACGTTATTATACAAAATGCAAAAAATACAAAAGTCTCATTTATTTAGTGGAAAAAAGAAACAATTTATTAAAATCCGTCCCATTCATAAGAAATAACAAACTTTCATAAACACGCTCTTTAGTTACCAGAATATCAATGAAGAAATATAATAATTGTTTTTTAGTAGATTACCATAAATAAATGCGCTACAAAATTCAAATAAATTTAACTGTAAATCAAATTTTTTTGACGTTATTATACAAAATGCAAAAAATACAAAAGTCTCATTTATTTAGTGGAAAAAAGAAACAATTTATTAAAATCCGTCCCATTCATAAGAAATAACAAACTTTCATCAACACGCTCTTTAGTTACCAGAATATCAATGAAGAAATATAATAATTGTTTTTTAGTAGATTACCATAAATAAATGCGCTACAAAATTGAAATAAATTTATCTGTAAATCAAATGTTTTTAACGTTATTATACAAAATGCAAAAAATACAAAAGTCTCATTTATTTAGTGGAAAAAAGAAACAATTTATTAAAATCCGTCCCATTGATAAGAAATAACAAACTTTCATCAACACGCTCTTTAGTTACCAGAATATCAATGAAGAAATATAATAATTGTTTTTTAGTAGATTACCATAAATAAATGCGCTACAAAATTGAAATAAATTTAACTGTAAATCAAATGCTTTTAACGTTATTATACAAAATGCAAAAAATACAAAAGTCTCATTTATTTACTGGAAAAAAGAAACAATTTTTTAAAATCCGTCCCATTCATAAGAAATAACGAACTTTCATGAAACATAATGAACCGCCCTGCCAATTTTAGTGATATAGTAATCCATTATTCCCAAAATGAATAAGAATTTGTAATCGATTTATATATATATATATACAGAGGAACTATTATTAAAAGCACATTTAGTTTTAGAAGACTTTTTAAAAATAGGAAATATTTTTTCTAAATATTAATTAAAAAATGATAAAATTTAACTTCTGTGATTGTAATAAAAAATGTTTAGTTTAAGTGGGTCCGGGAATCAAAATTATATCTTCTTTATTTATAGGCATTATTTTAATTATTTCGTTAGCTGTCTCTACTAAGCTTACTTTTAATTTAAAAAAAGTTTTAAAAACTTTGAATTTTTTTAACTTAAAATTTTAAACTTACATAATTTTTTATATAAATCATGAACCAATTGTCCGTTTTCCTTACATTTTTCACTGTTGTATAGATAAAAGGTTTCTGATCAATTTTTCGTCGGGATTTATAAAAATATTGCTTATACCTTGCAAGAACGTTTCGGTACAAACGTGACAAATCATGATAAAATCTATTCAGTGAAAAATGGACTTAAACTTTTAGTTACGGTCGGGAGAGACTGGTAGTACAACAGATAGTTACGTCTGATGATGCAAACATTATAGAATTGTGCGGTATGCTTTATTTATTTAACTGCTTAGTATTTTATTAATGAAAAAATGCATTTTTAGAAAACTTTGGACTTTTGAAACTGCTTCTTTTCGAATTTTAAAACATATTAAAAATTTCACGTAATTTTGAAATTTAACTTAAACATTCGTATCAAGGTTCTCTAAAAGTCCTACTCTTTGAGTACATGACCTTTTATGAATAATTAATTGTGGTTTTTTTGCTTTAATGACTAAAACAAATCAATAACCCTGCCTTTATTCTCTTACTGTTTTTGAAGCAATAACACCAAAGGCGTCATTAGACTTGGAAAATTGTCTTATTTCAAAACATAACTGCAGTTTTAGAAACCTCGATCGCCTACGTATTAAAAGTTGAATAAACTTTTTCAAATGATAACATCCACTTTTAACATTATATTTGAGTTCAGTGGATCAAAGCAGTCTCAAAAAAGCTGTAATATGTATACACTTCATTAATTTTTATAGAAGAGTAATTGCGAAATACATAAGAAAATGTATTTTTTTTAATTTAATAGAATTATTTTATTGAATTTAGAAAAATTAAATAAAATCTCATAGACGCAAAGATGCACAAAGTAAAGACGCACACCAGTAAAATTAGGAAGATAATAGCTTTTTAAAACAAACTAACAATAACTTTCACTTCCAAATTTGTTACATATGTTTTGTAGTCACTCTTATTGATTTTGTTCTATGTAATTGAACAGAAGAAGAATATGTGCGAAAACATAAAGTGTTTATACCGGGTGTCCCAAAAATGACTGATGGATTTTAAAATTAAATAACTTACAAACGGTGACAGATATTAAACAAAATATTGCAGGAGTGTTATGTAAGATGTCAGGAGTTTTTATGCTGCGATGCTCAGTATTAATTACAAATAGCATCGATAGATGGCACTGCAAGCAATAACCGCTAAATCCAGGCTCGATTTTTCGGCCTTTCTCTTCTTCCATGCGAAAAAAGGATCTTGAAATGTATTCAATCGATCTCGAAGTACCAAAAATCGGATCTGGATTGAGCACATAACGCTCTTAGTGCCATCTATTGTTTGAAATTCGAACTAAAATCAAGAATCACAATTAAAAAAAACTCCTGACATAATTCATAACCCTCCTGCAAGAATTTTTTTAATATCTGTCACCGTTTGCAAGTTATTGAATTTTAAAATTCATCAGTCATTTTTGGTACACCCGGTAGCTTACCCTTAAGCGTAATTTACCTTTATCAACCTCAAACTTTGAAATACTGAAACTTCATGAAGAATTAAGAAAATCACATAAAAAATGTACTTTTCTGGGCTGATTTGATCCGAGGATCGCAAATAAAGTGTGGAAAGTGAATGTTTCAATTTGAACAAGTTGGAAATTGCTCGTCAAATGTGGCAAATGAGGTGCGTTCGTACTATAACTAGTTTTATAATTATTTTTTGCCCCCCATATTGTTCTGAATGTATATTGTTTTGCACTTGATAAGTGCATAGTCTCTAACATCATTAAAATGCACTTGCAATAATTTTTCCCATTCCCCGTAATGTAACGGAAAAATTTGAATGTCCCTGTAATTAAACTATACATCCGATTTTCATAAAATTTGAAATGGCTCGACAAAATTTTGCAACAATTATATATTTAAAATTTCAGACCAATCGGAAGGCTGTAACATCATTAAAATGCACTTGAAATAATTTTTCCAATTGGCCGTAATGTAAAGAAAACTTTTTGACTGTCCCTGTAATTAAACTATACATCCGATTTTCATAAAATTTGAAATGGCTCGACAAAATTTTGCAACAATCATATATTTAAATTTTCAGACCATTCGATTGGATAGTTTTTGCTCTGTTATATGCGGACAGACAGACGGACGGACTGAACGACGACTATAGGTGCTACTTATTTATATAATTACGAACGCACCTAAAAATCGAAGTTTGTACATTTTTAATACGTAGATGAACCCTATATTAACTATTTCACATTCTGAAGAGAGACAATTTTCCGAATCACATTTTTGGTGTGATTGTATTGTAAATGGTCTGCGACTAAATGCTGATGTATTGATTTTCTTTATACTGATAGTACATAAATCAAATAAATGATCAAGAGGGATGATTTTGTTAACTATAAACTAGTTATTTTAAACAATTTTCCTATACATGCGTTCACTTCCTGTTTTCCACATGTATCGAAAATTTTTAAAGTGTGCTTTTCAAAGAACTTCCTTGATTTCTTTCTAAATTCAAGGTTATCCAAAAAAAGTATTCTTCCCGAGTTATTATATGGCATTGTCACCTCATATTAAAAATAATAGACTATCATCATTTTCCTTCCTTTACCCTTTAAATGCATTGTTGGTATTACACAATATCAATAAATAAAAATTCCTTCTCCGTATTAACCGAAACAAAAATTATCGTGAAATGTATTAAAATCATGCCTCATTCACGAAAAATATGGAAAATATATATTTTAATGAACCACTCTGCCAATTTATGAGGCAGAGTGATTAATCATTCTCTAAACGAATAAGAAAAATCAATATATTTACACACACACAAAAAAAAGTAATTTTACAAGAAATTTCTTTAAAAAATTAAAATATATTTAAAGTACATTAAAAAAGAAATATAACTCTATTTTATTAGTAATTTTTAGTATTCTGAATTCTCGATAAGTCGAATATTCGAATAGTCGAAGTTTTTACGAAGCTAAGTATTACAATTCAATATTAAACTTTCTCGTTCTGTCGAAATCTGCATTTTTTAATTCGACATATTTTGACTGAGAAGTAACGAAAGTTGGGTTTAATTAATATTTGGCCACCACTCAAAAATAACGGCTCTTTCAGTTAGATAAAGCTTCTCTGAAGTTTCTCGACGGCTTCTTAGTGCCCTGTTTCTTTTTTTGTTGTTGTTGTTTGTTTTTTTTTACTTTCCAAATCATATTTTGTTTACATGTTTTATGTTTGGATACATGTTTAAAGGAATAACAAAATTTTAGTTGCAATATTCAATTTGTAATAAAAATTGAGATTATAAAACAAATAAAGGTATGTATATATGTAAATTAAGCGTCAGTTTTTTCTTTTCCAGAAGGAAGTACGTATATGAATTAAGTGTCATTTTTCCTTAATCAGAAAAAAGAAAAATGTTTAAGTTATAAATAATGAAATTGCGTATACTCGCATACTGGTATGTCAGATTATACGTTATTTTGTTTTGCCAGAAGGAATTGAGCATATAACATAGCATTTCTCCATTTTCGAAAATGTATACTCCGTAGGTTAGTGTACAATATTTTTTAATAACCTTTAAACGATACTTTTGCTTTTGCGCCAAAAAATGACAGCATTGGTTATAATAGTTACTAACCGTTTCAATGTTAATAATGGAGAAATTGTAATATTGCAATAAACATCTTGATTTTACTGAGGCCCTCTATCTAGTTTATATAAACTTTACAACAGGAATTTTAAACACTAAATTCAGAATTTTAGCCTATTTCCCCAAAACTGTGTTTCTATTTGGTAAAATAATTTTAAAATGTCATGTGCTCCCCTTGAAAAACGGTGAGATACTTTTTATACTTTATAACTATATTCAACATTAGGACCAGAAATTTTAAAGAAAAATTTTACATTTAAAACGTGAGTGAAAACAAGATACATTTTTCAGTTAGATAGAATTTCCCTGTTTTTAATTAAAATTCTTTGAAAATTCTGCTGTGGTTTAAGTATTACGAAAACATGACTGTTTGCCTTTGAAAGAGTTAAAAAATAAAAAATAATTTTGAAAGTTAAACTTTAATTTGTATAGGTGAAGTTGAAAATACACGTTGAATAACGCAATATCCTATTCTAGAAGGCGATTCAGAACTCCATGGTACGAACTTTAAGGTTTGATAGATGTCATTGTAGAAAATATTTATTGTATAGGAATATACTTACAGAATTGACGCGTTGAAGCACGAACAAAGGAAAAAAGACACGAAAAAAAGTTTATTGACAACGTCACTGGCAAGTGCTATGTTTACGATAACTGTTTAAAATTACGTCAACCGACAATAATACATGCCTGATAATGTCGATGTAGCGGTTATAGTATCGATTCACAGATTTAGGTATTTCATGCACACATGCAGCAAGAATGGATATTCTAACGGTGAAATCGTCCCGAAGTTGTATCCAAAAGTCGCATCTAGATAATTGTATGAATAGTGCTTAAATGGTCTGTCAACCGTCCATGCTGAAGCTGCAGTCACTTAAGAATGACAATCGAAACATCTTGAAGTATTTCTGGTAAAATCTCGTCCAGAAAAATACTATAGCATGTGCTTGAATTCTACCTCACACCACTTTCTCAAAACAAAAATTATTGACATACTTTTCGAGAACATTTGCAAGAGGAATAATAGTACAGAATCTGTTTTTTTATCAAACAGTGGTGCGAGAAGAATACACTCTCAGAAATTCATCCTTTAATTAACGGAAATTTTCTTGGCAGCACTGCTGCTAGGAGTTTCCCATTAATTCAGGAATATTCGTTTATTTTTTCTCCGTTAACAGGGTTCGTACGGATACCGTTATTTTCAAGGCCCAATATCAGAATTTTTTTATAGAAAAACAAATCAACTTTAAACGGACGAAATTTCGTATTATTTCAGGAGATATTTTAAAAGAGAAAATACTGCGCTAACAAAGAATTTCTTAGCCTGGAAATTCAAGCACCCGTACTAACCCTGCGTTAAGGAGGTAAAATATCTGTCAATTGAAGAAGGACTGGAAAAAATAAATTTGCCGACTCTGGAATCAAATCAGCCAACCGAGCTTTACGAGACGTGTACTCTGATGACCGCGCTACAGTTGGACAGTAGTGAAACGCTATGGAATAAATATGTTTGTTTCAAATGGGCATGGTTTGATTAGATTCTTTTAAAAACTTTGAAGTTTGAAGTTAATTTCGGGAAGATTTAATGAGATTGTGGATGGGGTTTTAGTACTTTAGCATTAAAATAAGATAAAAATAGGAATTATGAATATTTTTAAGTAGATTGCTAAATGTAAAATATGGACATTATATTTTTATTCGATAATTTTTTGGAGAAAAATCGATTTTTTCTCATTTAATATTTAAATTAAATGTGTTCGTTTAAAATATATTTTAAATGCGAATATTTTTTATATAAGCAACTTCATAATTAAAATTGGCTAAGATGTGTTATTATCCCACCCTCCGCGATGTTGAGTATTTGGCGATTTTTATCGCTCTGGCAACCCCGGCGTTTGGCGTCTAGTAACTTATTATGGCAACCCCCTTTTTTACGATGCGAGAGCGTGCTTTTTGCGTGAACATTCATTTCACTGCCGAGTGTCGTTTATTGACGGTTGCCTGACTCTTGTACCAGATACTCTTTGATATCGTGTTCTATGGCTGTCTTTTTATTTTTATGTTAAATTTATTGGATGTATTTCATTGACTATAGTTTCTGTTGTCCATTTAAACGCTCTTGCTGAAGTAATTAAGAAATATGAGGAAATTTTGACATGAAAGGGAGGCTTGTTTATAGCGTGTCAATGCGTATTTAAGCCTATTTTGGAAAATGACGGCGGTGTTATATTTTGTGCTGTAGGTTTCAAGAAAGCAGATGTCTGTTAAGGTATGTTGATAATTTTATGTATATTTTGTTGCTTTAAGAGTTTTTTACATTTTGAGATTGCTACAAAACGAGAACTACTGAATTTTGAGAATGCTATATCGCGAAAAATGCTGAATCCGGCGATGTTTTTTTTCGGTAAATGAGCGCGAAGCACTCATACAAGGATTACTGATTGCCAGTTTAGCGAATTTTGTTTATTATTTACATTTTATTTTCGTTGAGCCAAACATGCGTATAAACGGGTGTTTGGCGACATTTACTACTTGGCGGAAAAGGGGTTTTCTCGCAAAAAAAAATCCAAGATGGCGGAGGGTGGGATAATAACACATCTGTTCCTTAAAATTTTTAAAACTTTTTTTCACCTTATCCAAATTTAAAAATAAAATAAAATATGAGTATTTTGAATGTATGAGGAAAGTAATTGTTATTTATTTTTAAATTCGAAAACATTTTGCATTTTTTAATAAGCGTCCTAACCGTGTTTTTCCGTCGTGTAATTTGTAAATTCAAATGCTGATTTAATTCAACATTGATATTAATGTTCATTTTTTGAACAGCACAGGATAAATAAATAAGTAAGGTTATCAAATACAATTCCTCATACAAATGCATTTTAAAGTTATTATTTTATTAATTGTTAAACACATATGTAAAATTCTGCAGGACCCTTTAAGGGTTAAATTATAAATCTTAATTTATAGCATTTTATGTTTTTCCTTTTTAAAAATATTCGGATTTTAGTATTAATAGAGCGCATACGTGAAAGGAATGAAAGGAAATTCTCCCTCATTTTCAAACTTATTGGAAGCATTCATGAATAAAACATATTTTCTAGGAATAAGGTAATTATTTTTTAAAAAATGAGAAATAATTTATCGTAAATTGACGAGTTTTCTTACAGTGTAGAAAAATAGTCGCCTGTGGCAGCCATGTATGTGGACATCTGGAGAGTCTTCTTTATTGCGAATCCAGTTGACATTGTTGACGATCTCCTCCCTTGAATATCCGCTGGTGCTGCACATGTGCATGATTTTACATTGTGTGCGTGGCCTTTTTTAATCTGTACACCGTAGACGCTACCAGGCATGGAGCGAAATGTATGGTTGGAGGAAACTGGAACCCTCATAGTAAACATAGCACTTGTCAATGATGCTGTCATCAAACATTCCTTTTATGTCTGTTTCCTGCGTTTGTGCCTCAACGATTCACTTGCGCCCGTACGTTCTTATACAATAAATGTTACAGAGTCCTCTTTCAAACTTTAATGTGTTTTCAGAAAACGAAAGTTTGGAAAACAAACGAACGAGTACAACGAACGAGTACAATGAAAGAGTGAAGTACGGAAACTGATACCCAAACTAACTCTAGAAAATGTTATAGATGTGAAGTATATATTGTCAACATGTCAAAAATATTAATTTTAATACAATAAAATTCTCCAATAAGATACTGGTGTAAATAAAAGTATTTGTAAGTTTAAAAGCCCCAGAGCAGTTGTTAGAGCAGGTGTCTCAGGGTCCTATATTTTGAGTACTATTATTCTCAGCAAATAATTGTAATGATATAATTTCTATTGCAAATATTAAACAGATTTATGATGAAACTTATTGTTTGTAAATAGTGGTACTCACATGACACTAATAATCTAGGTTAGGATTAATTTATGAATGAATAAATTTGTTATGTGTGCCAATGGTTGCGTATTTTGACTAGCGCTATTTTGAATTTTGCTATTAAAAAAAACAAAGATTACCATTCGGAAATAGTGAAATTCAAAATCCGCGACTGTTGTCATCTGTGCTTTAAGTCAATTGATTCCAAAAATATCAAACCGTGATCAAACCTATCTGTCTTTATTTTCATTAGAATATTATTAATTTTAGATTTTTTTTCAATTTTTAATTTTAAATTTTATGTATTAATAATTAAAATTTAGTTCCTTAATTAAATGTTTTACTAAACTGCGTTTCATTGCAGTCAGTATTATTGGAATGCCCCTTTTCTCTGGGCGATCTTACATGGAGCTTAGGAAACTGGATGCTTACAGCCGAATTTCAGTGGAAATGGAAGTACGCACCTTAAGTACTGATGGACTCTTGTTGTACAACGGACAAACAAGATCCGGGAAAGGAGATTTTATTTCATTATCTATCAAGGGAGGTTACGTTGAATTCAGGTAATTTAGAGCTAATTTCACAAAAATATACAAATGCATCGTTACATTTGCCTAATATGCAGGTCTCCCTTTTTATTGTACAACAAAAGTTAATTTCAAAGACGTTAGTTTTAAACGTATAGTTTCATCTTCAAAAAGATTTCAAATGTTGTATGTACTTCAGAATATGAAAATCATTTGCGTTATTATTATTGTTGTTTTAATTTACAAAATTTTAAGTTTTTATAGGTACCGTAGTTCTACTTTGAAGACAGCGAACCTTAAAATTAATTTTGGTTTAGACACTAGACGCGAAAAAAAGCTTTTAACATTTAAGAAAATGATTAAAATTTATAAAATTCGAAATAAAATATTATCGTAAAGTTTGATAGTCCAAAAATGGAATTTATTTTTTAAACTGGTTAGAGCAGTTATGGAGATTTTCTAAATATAATAGGTCTTCATGAATATATAAAAAATAAAGTTTTAAATTTTTTCTAATGACTAATTTGTTAACTAATAATTGTGAAAATCGTTTATGTAAAGTTTGACCTACGTTCTTTATTTCAGAAATATTCGCGTTTCTTTGAATATATTGGCAATGAAATAACGAAATAGTTCTCTTCTTTATTGTGTATACCTAGTAAAATATAAACATACTGGGTAGTACAATATTTTATTACATAATGAAGGGAAAGAATATTTTTTCCAACTGGATTATATCATATTCAAAGCTGGAGTAGCACAGTTGAAGTTTTTTCCAACAGAGCGAAAAATGTCCAGACCAGGGATCGAACCTGGATACTTGGCGTGCCGTGCCAATGCCTTACCTGTTAGGCTATCCGGACCGATACCTGGCTGACATAATTCACTCTTATTAGTTGGACTTGTCTGCGAACTGCAGCGCTATTTCATTCATCCGAGCTATAACTATAGCATTTACATGATGAAACTACTTCAACATGGAAACTCCTGTATACCATGTAATTAGGTCATAATGAAGGGAAAGGATATTTTTTCCAACTGAATTATATCATATTCAAAGCTGGAGTAGCACAGTTGAAGTTTTTTCCAACAGAGCGAAAAATGTCCAGACCAGGGATCGAACCTGGATACTTGGCGTGCCGTGCCAATGCCTTACCTGTTAGGCTATCCGGACCGATGCCTGGCTGACATAATTCACTCTTATTAGTTGGACTTGTCTGCGAACTGCAGCGCTATTTCATTCATCCGAGCTATAACTATAGCATTTACATGATGAAACTACTTCAACACGGAAACTCCTGTATACCATGTAACTAGGTCATAATGAAGGGAAAGAATATTTTTTCCAACTGGATTATATCATATTCAAAGCTGGAGTAGCACAGTTGAAGTTTTTTCCAACAGAGCGAAAAATGTCCAGACCAGGGATCGAACCTGGATACTTGGCGTGCCGTGCCAATGCCTTACCTGTTAGGCTATCCGGACCGATACCTGCTAAATGCTATAGTTATAGCTCGGATGAATGAAATAGCGCTGCTGTTCGCAGACAAGTCCAACTAATAAGAGTGAATTATGTCAGCCAGGTATCGGTCCGGATAGCCTAACAGGTAAGGCATTGGCACGGCACGCCAAGTATCCAGGTTCGATCCCTGGTCTGGACATTTTTCGCTCTGTTGGAAAAAACTTCAAATGTGCTACTCCAGCTTTGAATATGATATAATCCAGTTGGAAAAAATATTCTTTCCCTTCATTATGACCTAATTACATGGTATACAGGAGTTTCCGTGTTGAAGTAGTTTCATCATGTAAATGCTATAGTTATAGCTCGGATGAATGAAATAGCGCTGCAGTTCGCAGACAAGTCCAACTAATAAGAGTGAATTATGTCAGCCAGGTATCGGTCCGGATAGCCTAACAGGTAAGGCATTGGCACGGCACGCCAAGTATCCAGGTTCGATCCCTGGTCTGGACATTTTTCGCTCTGTTGGAAAAAACTTCAACTGTGCTACTCCAGCTTTGAATAAGAATAGAATATTTTATTACTGTTTATAAATATCATACACATTAAAACGCTAAGTTAAGTTTTCAGTTAAGTAAAAAATGAGCATAACTGGACATGCATAAAATTAAATCTAGAACCTGTTCAATTTTAGTGTGAGATGGAACTAAACTCAGTTAGAAAAATGCCAAAAGTGTCAGTTTAAAACAGTGAATGGATGTAGAGAATGCGAGCTATATCCCAACTTCCGGTAAAACGGTTTTTATAATATTTTTCCTATAATTCATTTCGATAATGTCATATTTTATTCCGGGAGGAGAAGTTAAATGATTTGTATTTCTTTATTATTATTATTCGAAAGTTTCATAACAAAATAAAATTTAAAATTCAAAAATTGATTTTTTAAATACTAGTTTAACATAAAAAAATATTTAATCTAAAATATTTATAATTATCAGTTAAATAAACTGAACTGATGAAAAATTTTTGCTATATTTTTCAGACCATCAAATATATATAAAGAAAAGTTTGTTATTATTTTCGTAAAAAATGAAAAAGAAAACAGCAAGAGAAAAATAATCGTATAAGAACTATAAAAGAAATTACCATGATATCTTTTGTTTAATAATTAAATTATGTAGTTTTAAGAAATAAATATTTAATAATGTAGGAAAATATAAAATAAAGTTTAAGTAATTAAGAAATTTACATTATAAACCGTTTGCTGTTCGTCAAGTTTTAAGTTTAGGGTTTTGGATGAGACTGCTAAAAAAAGTTGATCAAAACTTTTAATGGTAGTATAATTAAAAAATATAGAAAATATTAAATATTATTAGTTTTAAAAAATGAGACTGTAGTAAGTAAAACTAAATGCCCTAACCAAAATTTTTAGTTAAACTTCTGATAATAATCAGGAATTATTTATTATAAATTACAAATTTAAAATTCTTTCAATTCATTTTGTAGGTTAGACTGACATCACCTACCTCCTTACTATCGCCTGAAATCTATAGGAATCCCATAATATAGCAATTTATCAAGATTTGAATACTTAATTAATTTAAAAGCAACAAATTAAAATTAAAGCCTTTGTCTAATAATACACCCAAGTTGTTTAACGTCATATTTTGACGGATGCCATCAAGTATTACAGATAAATTACGATGTAAACTTTCAAATTTACAAAATCTAGATTAGTATATGATATGAAGATTTTTTCATCCTCTCTTTTTCTTTTTTTCTGTTTTTTCGCCTCCCTTTCAATAGTACTTGAAGTACTATTGAAAAAAAAATACCGATTTAATAACTGTAAAATGAAAGAAACACTTTATATCTTTATAGCTGCATTCTATGAAGGTTAGCAGAATTGAAATAAAATAATTTAAACCTTTTAGTGTGTACTTGATGCAGACATCTACACTATCATAAAGTTGATCATTCTCTGCCAATGAGTTATGTGTTTTATATGCCTATTTTACATTTTATTTTGAGGTTTATAAGGTATCAAGAGCAGCTTAAGCGTGTTCATCGAATATTTTTATTCTGAAAATGTATAGCAAATTAACACCTTTTAATAATATACTAATGTCAACTGCTAAAAGGTTTAAATTAAAACTTTAAAAACAGTAAAAATGCGTTTATTTCGACTGTTTACATGTTCCGACTCACTCTGAGTCATTTTCAAAACAAATAAATAAAACTATTATAAAATGGTACACTCTATGAAACGCCATCATTCAAATTTCCACGTAATCTTTCATATTATGCATGTTATTTTTTATTTTAGTTGGATATTTAATTTATTTTTATTTTCATAACCATTGAGTAGCTCAAGCCATATATTTGGTAAATGAATTGATGCTGCATCGTTACATATTGAATTTTTGCACGTTACAATCTCTGTGGTTTCTTTTGTAATTGATGGATAAATATAGGCTGGAGAGAAAATTTATTTTACTGTCATTGAAGTTTATTTGGATGTTTTCTCCTTGCGCAAAAATTCAATATGTATCGATTCAGCATCATTTCACTTACCAAAAATATGGTTCGAGCTACTCAATGGTTATGAAAATAAAAATAAAATAAACATCCAAGTAAAATAAAAAAAAAATAACGTGCATAATATGAAAGATTACATGGAAATTTGAATGATGGCGTTTCAGAAACCGTGCAATTTTAGAATAATTTTATGTATTTGTTTTGAAAATAACTCGGGGTGAGTCGAAACATGTAAACAATCGGAATAAACGTATTCTTATTGGTTTTAAAATTTTAATTTACACCTTTTAGCATTTGAAATTAGTATATTTTTATTCTGAGTTTTAAAATGAAAGAACCTATATATATGTAAAGCATTTAACAGCTGGCTTACAGAAACATAAGCAACGTAAAAACGCTTTATAGTTTTTATCCATTTGATATATTATTCTAATAATGCAGTAGGAGTTCGGTGTAAAGTGTGCGCATTATGGAAACTTATATTATGACAACTGATCCAAATATTTCCCCATTCACGTAATGTTACTTTTGCAAGGTTCATGGTGACTGTTTTGGGATAGGATAAATAAGCAACCGGATATAGCATTATCAGTAAATCCGAAAATATATGCTCTAACTAGCGGTTCCTACGAGGAGCATTGGAAAAAAAAATCTTGACATACCTCTTGAACAGCGCAAAATGTTAACTTCCAACAGGTATACAGAGATTTGTCTACCAGAAGTCATTAAAAAGTTGGAAGAAAAGCCACCATAGACGGGAACAAAAGCTTTCTTCTTCACCATGACAATTCTTTGGCACAGTCTGCTTCAAAAACGACGGATTTATTTTTTAAGACAGTAAGATCCAGTGTGTTAGGTATTAATTATGCAGCCCTGGTATTTCCCCATGTGATTTTTATTTGCTCCCAAAGTCCAGAAAAGTCTTCGTGACACAACTTTTATTAGAGTGATGGTTGTCTGGATGGTTATTTGAATCTATTTGAAGAAATCAGCCAGGATGAGTGAA
This sequence comes from Maratus speciosus, assembly GCA_963932465.1. NCBI lineage: Eukaryota > Metazoa > Arthropoda > Arachnida > Araneae > Salticidae > Maratus > Maratus speciosus. Next base: position 296,750,066 of record OZ010791.1, read on the forward strand.
AAAAAAGAAATCTGGTTAAAATATAAAAAAATGTATTGTGTTTAAAAGTGATTATTTTGATAAAAAATAATTCTATGCTGCTGATTTTTGGTATTGCTAAACTTCCAGTGTGACCCTATTATGTCGAATAAAACGACTTAATCGATTAATCCAAATATTGCAATGTAATTGTCCTTATTTTTGCTTTTCTTCAAATATTTGTTATGGACAGCTTGGGTGTATTACAAGGTTTTAAAGAATTTAGAATCTTTCCAAATATATATATATATATATATATATATATATATATATATATATATATATATATATATATATCGTCTTTCTTTTGAAAATTATTTATTATTTATCGATTATTCGGTAAAGAGTACAGAGCATTTCAAAACGAATAACCCGTTTTTCAAATTAGAGTAACTTAATTGTAAAAAAGTATCGGAAGAAACGCTTTAAACACATTACAAAACTAAGCTGATAGTTTTGTTTACTTACTGTTCTATGAACTTAAATCTAATATTAAACAGAGCTCTAATTTCTTATTCTTTAACATTGGAGCCAGAGGTCCGCGTATGAATAAAACTTTACGATACATTTTTGCTCATTCAGTTTCTATTTGAAGAAAAACTATGGTAAAGCAATGATTCTTCGGTAAACCTTGATGTTTTCTTTTTAGATTCAAATTTTAAGATATTTCAGCGTTGTAATTTTTATTCAAATTTTTTTTTTGTATGGGAAAATGAGTCACATAGGGCAGATATGAAATATGCAAACAGAAAGTTGCTTTTTCTCCTGTGCTGCGCTTAAAGCGCTTCTTAGAATTATTTTTAACCATGGAATCATTGTCTTTTGTATTTCTATCATTCTTTTTCAAACTTTCCATTTTATAAATTCTTTTTATTATTATCAGTACTTACTTCGGTGTCAATTAATAATTTATGTATGCAATAATTACAGATGTAATTTCACAACGAAATACTTTCCTTGTGAATTAACCAATTTGCATTATTAGTGCATATACACATCCCTTTCAGGAATTTCTATTTTATTAAAAAATTCTGAAAGAAGAATTTTTACTTTATGCAACCACGAAGCCAAAATTGCTTTCAAATTCTGGTTTTAATTTGAAATTTCTGAATAAAAAAGAAATTTCCGAAATACACGTAATGATGCAAATGGATTAATAATCTGCGAAATGTATATTAGCATTAGTACAAGACTAATAAATCACCTGCAAAAAGTTCATATCTGCACTCTCATTGACTAATAATTTTCTCCGTTTGTTTGTTGCTCCGTGTCTTAATCTCCGCGGAATAATGTTCTTAATGTAATTTACCATTGTTACATAAAAATTTAACTGCGGTTTATTACTGTTATTCCCATCGGAAATTGCTGAAGAAAACTTGATTTTTATGAGATCAGTTTTTTTTTCTATTTGATTAAGTATATCGTGTATTACAATTTTAGAGACTTCAGTTTTTAAATTGGTAATATTTTTTACTACACAGGCATTGTTTTAACTTTTAGTTAAGTGAATATTGTTAATTATTATACATCTTTTAAACATTTTAATTTTGATATACCGCATAAAATATCACAGGTACAATTTATGAAACGATTTATCAGAGTGCACCAGATTCATTAGAATTAGCATCATAACCTCTTTTTTCCCAAGAAGAAAGAGTATCGTATACTGTATTTTGAAATTAAAATCATTATCTTTTAATTTGCAGTTACAACTTAGGAAATGGACCTGTAATTCTACGGTCGACTGAACAGCTAGAGTTGGGTATATATCATCGTATCGTTGCCCAAAGGTATGAGAAAAATGGAACGTTGATCATAGATGGCAAGTACAATGTATCTGGTGAGAGTCAAGGTGCCTTAAAATATTTAGACTTATATGAGCATATGTTTTTGGGATCTGTACCAGAAGCGACGCAACGGTATGATTGTTTGAAATACTATATGTAATACTGTTTTTTTAAGTATATTGTAGGTTTAATGTAATGAATTTGAAAATTTATTTGATAATTCATTTCGATATATTGTGATGAATATATATAAATTTAAAGGATTGAAAAACATGTATATATTTGTTTAAAGTGTTTCACGACAAAAGGTTATGGTGAATATTTACTTCTGTGAATAGTGAATTAGTAGGAATTATAGAGATGTGCATTTTAGATGCCGCCTGAAAAATATCTTTAATCATTTATAAAATAATTAAAATGAAACAAACTCGAATATACACATATGTTTTTGTATAAGTTTTCTCATTTTACAATGTTACTCAAATGTGCGCATTAGACGCACGCAGAATATCGAATTAGTCAGAAAACAGCTATCACGCTCAGCATCCATTGAGAATAAATGTCCTCTGTAGACGCTGTACATGTACTTTTCTGTTATCAAGTGAAGAGAATTTAGCTATGGAAGACAAAGTTTGACAGGCAATATGGGGAGATATAGGTATCCTTGGTTTTGGACGTACTCCATTTACCTGGAACAATGTAATTTTTACTTTTCCGAATCCTTTTGTATCGCGACAGGTCTTAAAGTTTTATAGAATATTTGACTTAAAATTTATTTAATACGTCTATTAAAAACAGTAGGCTTTATATTTTATCCAAAATACATTGTTTTATACATTGCCAGGGCAGCAGAGAAAAATCGCGAGCCCCGGTAATAATTCAAATTCTAGCCCACCCCGTGCTATAAATGATACTATAAAACCTGCTAAGACGGAAACACAATCTGTGCGAAATACTGTTTTAGACGAATTGTTTCCGTGTTTGCTGGTATAATTGCATGTCGTTATTTCTAGCGGGATCAGGAAAAGTTTCTGTTTAAAGCAGGATTTCGTTTTAGCCACGTATTAGAAAATAAATTTGTTGAATAGTACTCTTTAAAATCGTGCTAAATACCGTAGAAGTATTATTATTTTTTCATTTACATTATTAGTGTGTATGATAAATTTTCGAGATTCTACAGTCGTTACCTTTAGAACACAGGAAAAATTTCGAATATTCTGCGACTATTAAAGTTGCACTTCCCCCTTAAAAGTAAAAAATATTAAAGATATTTCTTTGAAGTTTCGAACAAATTGTCTATTTTTTTAAAGTTAGCAATCTTTAAGCACTTACTAACTTTAAGGTCTGCAGATTGTTAATAAGAACTACTGTTTTTTGAACACAAAACGATAAATTGTTCATAATAAATTAATTGATAAATATTTCAATTGATTGAATCATTGATAAATATTTCACACATATACAGGAGTAGGAGCCCTGAAGCAGGGGCTCCTGGCCAGACCGAGAAATATTCTAGAAAATTGTGACTTTTAATTTTATTATTTGTTAGCTATTTTAACCTAAAAAATTACTCAAGGAAGGACAAGTCTACTTTTTTTGCTGTTTTATTTAATTAACCAGGACCGAAGTCTGGCCCCACCAATTTCTACCGGCTTAACCCCCCTCAGTAAGAGGCTGGCTTTACCTTGCTTGGAAAGTACAAACAATTGTGCAAAAATATTTTTAATGTATATATTCTCAATAATTTAAGAATGTATATTATTTATCTTGTCGAATTGTAAGTAGCGGAATATTTTACAATCTAACAAATGTCTCCTTTACGTAAAAGAACTATAAATTTAATTTTATTATTTTGTACGAATTGAGAAATTTAAAAAACTGCAACTATAATATTTGCTCATTACTCTAAGTGCTACTTTAAATATTTAATAAAAGACATATTGCTATCGATTTAAAAAGAAACATTTAATGAACAAATCTTTTCTAAATATCATATTATTAATATATAAATTTCCGAATCTGTCTTCAGATATTTAGAATGAAAATTCTTTACTTACGTTTTTCCTTAATTCCTAATTTGCAACGTAAGCGGATATGAAATCTTTTAAAATTTCTTTTTAAATTCTTCTTTCTTTTTGGAATGATAAAAATCCTAAATGTATTTTTCTTTCGTTATATTTTAAATGAATAATAGATGTACAAAATATATTTGTCGTAAACTCTATACTTTGATAATCTTTTTTTTTTCATAAAATCACTTGACGAGTCATTTTTTTCATCTGTGCCACAATTTAGCTCTCAGTTTTTAGTTTTAAGTGATTTTAATACAAAGCAACATTTTGCAGCAAAATGTCTGTCTATGCTGTTTACGAAATACAATTTCTATAACTTAGACTTTTAATCTTAAAAAAATAAATAAATAAATAAATAAAAAATAAAGTTGTAAAATATTTCTCAATTAATTTTAAAATAAGCAAGTTTTTAAAATATGCTTTATAATTTTTAAATTTATCTGGATAATAGAAGTGTAAATTTAAAAACGTGGATAGACAGGTAAACAGAACATGCATGAAACATATACATTTTTCTGGAGAATAGAAGGAAAACAAGTATAAATTTAAATACGGAGATAGCTAGGTAAATAGAAGATACATGAAACATAATCCCTTCAATATGATGAAATTCATATTTAAATATGATCAAAACTTAATTGTAATAATTCCTTGAAAAAAGTATTGACCATTTTGAACGTAGGCATTAGTTATTTGGAAAAGGGAAAGCGGTAAATCTTGTTTTAAAAATAAATTAAATATGTGTTTCTCGCATATTTAATACTTACTCTAAAATGTAACGAAATATCAAAACATGTAACTGTGAAGTGTAACTATAAATTTGCATTTAAATATAAAATACTGTTTTAAATATTTTTAGTTTTATTGGAGAAAACGTATTTGTGACTTTTTCTTCACTTGTATAATATAAGTTCTTGCCTCAAAAAATAAGTAAATAAAATAAATAAATAAATAAATACAAAATCAATAAATTTAAAGTTGTTAACCCTATTTTTGTAAAGCTGTTTTTTGTGTCTGTCTCCAATATTTTTGAATAGAAGCATTCGTTATGACACGAATATTGAAATTAAAAAATAATGGTAGTCAAAAACGCTAGGATTGAAGCTATGTAAATTACTACAACTGTTGCAAAAAATTGTCTAAATGAATTCCGTTTTTCGTCCATAGAATTTACGATAATATTGGAGTGTCTACTGGATTTGTTGGTTGCATCCGCTCTTTCAGAATCAACCAGAAGTTCGTGGATTTAAAATATCCGGGAAGGAATGTTTTTAATGCTGATGATATTAGTAAGTTTCACAGATTTTTTTTTCTTATTTAAATAAACTTATAGACGAACTCTTAAATTATTTTAAGTACCTTATTAGGATGATATTAATTATGTAGTTACTACTTTCAACATCATCATACTTTTCCTTTTATTTACAAAAACTTATTTCAGCCATATTTGTTTAATATTTTAAAGAATGGATCCCTCAAAATTTCTATGCGTAATAAAATATGTACAAAAAACTGTGTAATTTTATATTTATCTTTGTAATATTCCAGGTTTCCCAAATAATGACGGATGTGTTTGAAAAAGATTTTTTTTTTTTTTTTGAGAGGCCATAGAAATTCGTGAATTGCTATACTGAGCTTGGAAAAACAGTAAATTTTCATACACAGAATAACATTTAAATAATATAAATAAAATAAGTTCAGAAATAAGCCAGTCATTTTTCGGACACCTAGTACGATTGCATATATGATAAAATATTCTAGAACGTTGTGGCTGCTTATCTATGTACAATTTTGCATCTGTGGCATAACTTAGTTTTATGAAATTTGAAGCACACAGCGATTTTAAACTTATATGGGATAAGCGTGCCACTAATTGACCAATGATATAAAAAATTGCCCAAAGCTACAAAGTAAGAATTAAATGATCTATTACGAGAGCTTTTTTTTCGACCTCCGATGGGCCTAAAATTAAGACAAGTGTGAATACCAAAATAGTTTTCTGACCATGTGTCAACTATAATCAGAGTTACTTTTCGACATATTCACAGTGAAGATTCATACATCTATCATACCGGTGGGCAAGTTTTCAAATACCACCTTTATAGACAGTTGCCACCACAGTTTTGAAATAGGTTTCCTAGGCGTCTTGAAGTTTTTCGTTGGGATGGAAGTATTGTGCCCCCAGACCTGGCTTCAGCTTTCGAAAAGGTGACAGTCACTCGCCGGTGCCATTCCGATCAGATGACCTAACAGTTTGTCTCGCAGTTTCAATTGGAAATGTTCCATCACCCGTCGTACAGACCACATCTGGTCCCGATTGGTTTTCATCTTCTTCGAGAACTGAACACAAGTCTGGAAAGACAGAGCTTCCATCCGAACAAAAATCTTGAAGACCCCTTTTAGACATATCTCATCATGCTGGCGGCAACCTTCTGTGAAAATGGTTTTGGATAATTCGCCCACCGTTACGACAAACGTCTCAATCTTCACTGTGACTATGTCGAAAAGTTAATTTAATTATACTTGACGCCTAGCTTTAACACCATTTTGTTGTTCCAACTTGTCTTTATTTTACGCTCGTATTCTAACTTTAGTTGTAAGAAAATATATCTAAAATCTAAAGAAATTGCTTTTTACAAGTTATAGTTGTAACTAAAGATGTGAATGAATGCTAGTGTGGACCAGTTAAAAGTATTTCACCTTTTTGTTTTATTAATTTGTGCAACTGCTTTAATTTCTGACTTGAATCCCGCGGTTTGCATGGCTTGCAGTCAAAGTTTTCAAAACGAACATTCATATTTTGATTTCTACATAGAAAAAGAAGTGATCCATTAAAGGTTTAATTTCAGTTTATAACTAATAGTGTAAACATTTCAAATTCTGGAAAAGAAAATTAGAGACGGTTTTAATTAGAATTTCAGGAAAATCCAGAATGTTATTGAGCTATTTGAAGGTGTTAAACAATATAAACAAAGAAACTCGTAACGCTTCTTTTCTCTGATTTATTTCTCAAAATATGTGTGGTAAGGGGAACTTTCCAAAAATAAATATTTAATATATCACACAAAGAAAATCCGTAGCAAGTTAAATTCATTTACCTTTCAATGAATCAGTAAAAGTTTGTTATTAAGGTTATTTTTAAAACGTAACATTAGTTTTATATGTATTAATATACATATAAATATATATCACAATTATTTATTCAAATTGTTTAAATACATACACACAATATATATAATATTATAATTTATAGTGTACCACAATAATACACAATACGATTATAAATATATATATATATATTCGTAAGCTAAAACCTGTAATGATTTTTTTATAATTCTGTAATTGTTTAACTAATGAATTAATGTTTTATTTTTCTTTCTCGAGTACGGGTAATGCTAAATGGAAATAATATATTACTGTTAAAAACAGCGAAATGGTGAGCCAAAACGAATTGACCCCTCTTTGGGGCGGCTGGTGAATATAGACTTCCTCCATTTGTCGTACTGAAATGCGGTCAAGACAGATTAAACAGCACCCTAGATCGGTCGACTATCGCGGTCTGTCTAATTCTTTGATTGCAGCTATGTCCGTTATTACTACAGAATTTAACCTATACCAGACGGCTGGTATATCATTTGTAAGAAATATCTGTACGTAGGAAGTAACTCTTTCAAATGCTATTATTGCAATAATGCTACTTCATAGTCAACAAAATATACAGGTGTACTAAGATTCACAACTTTGACGATGTTGTTAGAAATATCTGCAGAATTTGTACACGGATTTACAAGTACGTTTACTGTAAAGCCATGAAGCACCGTTACTGGTACGTAATCTGGATAATACAATGGTCCAAGAGGGCCTGACCATTTGATTAAATTATAAAAGAAAAAATTTAATTTTGTAAAGCATTTGTAATTGAACACATATCGCGATAATTTTTATGCTAGATTCTTTTTTAGCTTGGAAATGAAAATGTTTCTTTCAGGTGAATGTTCAGATGACAGTTGTACAAGCATGCCTTGCCAGAACGGCGCAACTTGTCTCACATCTGAAGTACAAGTATACACATGTATGTGTCCAACATTTTTTTCAGGTAAGATGACTTTCATAAATATTTTAAATTTTATGTTTTGTTATGTTATGTTATGTTATGTTTAAATTTTATGTTATGTTTATGTTGCATATGTCTAAATTTTTACTTTGGATGTTATTCTGCATTAATCACTTGCGTTGGAAATACTCTTACGCACGTTTTGAATTACGTGCACAGCTTTCAAGTCTCTATCACTATTTTTAAAAAGAAATCCCTTGTTATTTAAGAGAGAATATCTACCATCAAATAAGATGAATATTACTATTAAAATATAATTGATATTAAAATACATATTTTTACAGAAGATGAACCTGTCGTTCACCCGCAAGAAAAATAAAACATGTTGACAAAAGTTAATTTCACAGGAGAAAAGGAAAATTGCATAATTTTACTATAAGATGAAATTGCAGCACTTAGCTAAACATATGCAGGAAAAAAAAGTACATAAAAGCATAAAACCCTTAAAAATGATAATGTAGGATGAGGTTTGGAGGGCTGGGTAATTTTAACTCCCGATAAAATCCACCCCTCTTCTGTAGTCACACATGGATACATAGCGTAATAAAGGGGTTTTCCATATAATTGCACTTATGAAACAGTTTGCGTAGCAAGACACACCTATGCTAGACCTATTAGAGAAATAAAACGCAAAATGAATTTTTGCGAGATGTGTCACTTTCCTTACTGGTGAGCGATATGAACTGTTTTTATCTTTAGCACGTTCACGCCGGCGTGCATCACCGCTGGGTCACGCTTGACAGCCCCATCGGGCGGTGTGCATAACCGGTGGGTCACGCTTGACTGTCGCATCGGGCGGCGTTCATCACCGGTCAGTCACACTCCACTGTTAAATAGAAGACTTGCACTACAGGCGGGTCACACTCGACTATGCCATAGACGGCATGCACTACAGGTGGGTCACACTTGAATATTCGAAAATTCAGTAGTAAAAACGATTCAAATTTATAAACCTTATACATTCACGACGTGAAACGAGAATTCTCGTTTTCATTCAACAGATATCATTGACTAAGGGCGTGGCTTCTACCTTATAGAAAATGCATTTATATGATGTTGTCCATATTTCTTTAGATTTTAAGACATTTTATATTAAATTTGTACATATGCAGTCAATAAAATCATGTCTCTAAGTAATTTCCTTACTCCTTACGAGCTTTCAGACATTCAAAATCAACTCTGCTTGTTATATTCGAGTACAATTTTTATAAATATGAGAGGGGTGTGTCATTACATACAGTGTTTGAATAAGCGAAAGTACCGCGCCGCCAGATGAAGCAAAACATGAATTCGAGCGCCGCCTCACAGCGAAAAACATGAATATAGGCGCCGGAGTGAACGTGTTAATGAAACGAAATTTGCTATTTTATTACGCAGTGAGTAACTCTTAAAACTTTTCAAATAAATCGCAGTAACCTAGCTTATTTTAAATAGTATTTTTAAACCGAGATTATGCGTTTCTTGAAAATGTGTGAAAATGCGCATTGTGTATTTTAAAAGTATAAACTATTGTTTCTTTATAAATTAGATTAACTATTGTAAAGAGAATTTAGAGATATTTAACAAATTTTAAACAAAACTACCATGTGGCTCCATTGTAATCCGAGCTTCTTCTTTTGCTCACAATGAACTTGTAGGTCAGTTATATCTACCCGTTCATGCGTTTTCAGGGGAGGGGGGATATTGTAACATTATTAATTCCTCCTTCGCGTTATTTCCTTTTATTATGCTAAAGTACCGACATATTCGCTAATTTCTTATTCTTTAATAATACCAATCATTAATCCTATTTAATTCTCCTTGAATTAATTATTATCTTATAGAATATATAGAATGTAAATGTATATATAATCTATGTAGAATGTAAATGTTCAAAAATAATTTGAAAAGACATTATATAAAAAGTTTAAGAAAAACTGTAAAAGTAATAATTTTGAAATTATGTAAAAAAAGTTTAAAAAAATGTTAAAAACGATTCCCAATCGAATCCAAAAACGAACTTCCAATTTTTAAAATTTTCATTAATGCAGCATTATGCACCGTAAAAAAAGACAAATATCTTTTAATCTATTAAAATATAATTTCAAAACGAAAGAAAATATATAGTAAGCTATTCGGAGTTATCCATGATTCTGAAAAGCGTTCTTCATCTTTAGAAACACCAGAAACCAATATATTTTAAAGATTTAAAGAAGGTTTTACAAAATCAACGTTTTATTTGTTTCCATGGATTTTGGGAAAGGTTTTCGAATTTATTTATAGTGTAATTAATTATTTCTCTTCATAAACCGGAATATTTAATTTTAGGATGTTTGAATTCTCAATTAAACGTTTTAAGCTGCGCAATTTAATTTATACAAACAAGAGCAAAAAAGTAATATAAATTTAATTTTAATGTTAATGCTGTTAATTTATCATGTTTGTTAGTAAAACATGTTTGTTGAGAATGAAAATGTTTTCTTGAGAATTGATTGCATGTGAAAAACCTATATTTCGGTTTGAGAAAACGTATTAATATACTATAAAAAATAGTCGTAAACGTTTCTCAAAAACAATGACAGCAAAATATATTTTGTTTTTATAAATGTTTCTTTAAATCGTGAAACTATATTGGTTTGTCAGGGTTCTAAACATAAGGAACGCTCTACGAAATCATCAGTAATTCTGAAGAGATTAATATATATTTTTGTTGGTAGTTATGTTTTATTTTCCTATATTCAAAAATACCGGTGTTTTTTTTTTTTTGTTTTTTTTTACAGTGTAGAAAAAATAAAAAAAACTAAAACAAAATTCAATAATAATGAGAATAAGTCATACAATGTTTAACAATATGATTTTATGTTAGGTATAGAAAATATCTGAATGTGGATTAATATTAAATGTCTCATCACTAAATGTTAAATATGACTTGATTATCAGGTTGTATTTTGACATAAAGCTGTTGTAATAATTATTACAAAGTAATACATGAAAGATAAAAGATTTATCTGGCGTATATTAGATATGAACATTTGGTATCCGGCCAAAGAGATATTATGAACACAATAGCTCGATTAATTAGATTTCTAGATAGCAAAATATTAAAATGACACCGGCAGATTTTGGAGGCCAGATGACAGATAGAGAGATAACCGGAAATTGAGTTCAACCATCCAAATAACCATCAGCCAAAGCTTAGTATCTTTTTAATTTAGGCAAGAATATATAAGATATACTTATAAATTATACCTTTTCAGTTCTCGTGGCAACTTTTATATAAAAGTTTAAAATGAAAGTAAAGAATAAAAACTGTTTATTTTTAAAAGATTAAAAAGGAAAATGAATTAAAGATTGATTTTAGTACGTTACACTCATTTATCTCGAACTGCATTCGAAACCCTACCCCCACCCTGCTATTTTTTAAAATTTATTTATTTATTTATCTACTTGATATGTTATTCCAATTTCTTAATTGTCAGTTTCGTACAAAGCGAATATGCATAACTTTCGGAACTGTGAAACTTCTATTTTTCAGTTCTACCTTCGTTAAAATGTAATTAATATAAAAAATATGCCATAAACGACTTCAAAATTGACATAGGGTAGCAGTTTCTTTACGGTTCAAATTGCAACTCCATATGTTCATTTATAGTTAATTATTCGCTATAACTGATTACTTTCTAAAAATCTAAAAATTTTTAATTTAATTTTCATAAAAAGAGAAGATTATCACTCTAACCGAATCAGAAAAACTCAGAAAAATAAGTACCGTATATACGCGCGTATATGTTGAGGAATTTCTGACAATTTTCGGTAAGCTAATTTGAGGGGTCGACTTATACGCGGGTCAGTTAAAAAAGAAAAACAATAAACTTCGAATACTGCAAAATTATGGCTTTTTATGTGTATGAATTTAAAAAAAATTACATAAAATATAAAAATAATAATAATTTAGCATTTAAAATTTTTTTCAATGATTTCTTTTTGTTTACTTACTACCTTTGGCAAGTGAAATCTTTGGGTTGATTTTGTGCAAAATTGAAGTAAAAAGTTAGGGGGTCGATTTATACGCGGGTTTTTTATTTTTTCCAGAATTTGTATCCGAAAGTTAGGGGGTCGACGTATACGCGAATATATACGTTTTTTTTTTTTTTTTTTTTTTTTTTTTTTTTTTTTTTTTTTTACACAGGCATTCATTATATGTAAGCCAATGTAGCAATATTGCTTAATCGCCTTTTCGGGATTTTGTAAAGCTTTCATGATCTCATACATCAAATTTCTCAAATAATATTTATAAAATTGAATTTTGGAAGCGAAATATGAGGATACCAAGTTTTTAGTCCGATATTAATTTACATCACATAAGTCTATCGAATGCATCCTTTAAAAAATCTTTTGATTGTGATAAGAATCTATATACTTAATGCTGTTGCTACTTTTATTAAATTATTAATTACATACAATTTCTTTTAATTTTTTGTAGATACTTAATTATGTGGCGTAGCTGGAGCTTGTTAAACGAATTTACTTTTTATTTAAAAATAAGTCACTATACAATTTAATACAATAAGAAAACTTAGCTAAAATCGATCTTTTTACTGTATAGGAAAGCCGATGAAGCAAAGGGTCCTTAATCTCCTTTTCAGGATTTCTAAAAATTCTTATAATCTCTTACATGAGATTTCACACAGAAACTACTGAATTTTGGGAAAGAAATATGAGGACAGCCAGTTTAAAATCCGGCATTAAGTATGTCGCATAAGTTGATCATTTCGGAAATTGTCGCTGCCACCTACATGTATGGTCTTCTTTTGAAGAGATTAGATTCTTCTCAACGTAATGAGAAATATTTTATTTAATCACGAGTCTACTCTAAATTAATAAAATATTTAGAATTATTAATTAAAAACAATTGTATCTAATTTATTACAAAAAATCAGACTATATCAATTTTAGTTCATATTTATTCTATTAAAAGCAATGAGGGTAATAAGTGTAACATATTCATAAAATTAGACAAAACTAACATTTTCGTAGCTGCCAACTTTTACGCTTTTTTCCTACCACTAAAATTTAACAGAGATTTTCGCCTTGTTTTATCGTGAGATTTCGACGATTAAACAAGACAATAGTTACTATAAAATTTTAGTGGTAGGAAGAAAGCGTAAAAGTTAGCAGCTATGCATTATACATGCAGTTCTTTATTTGAAAGCAAGTGAAACAATAGTGCTTAATCTTCTTTTTAAGATTTCTGAAACCTCTCATGAACTCTTACATGAGATCTCAAAAAGAAACTTTTAGGATACTGAATTTTAGAAACAAAACTTGAAGAGACTGCGTTTGAAATTCAGTATTAAGTATATCACATAATTTGATCATTTTGAAATTTTCCGTTATCAAATGTATGGTCTTCTATTGGAGATATTAAAGATTATTTTAAACGTGATGGTGAAAAACTCCAAGTTTAACCATGATTTTACTCTTAATATATAAAATATTTAGAATTATTAATTAAAACATTGTTAAAACAAAGCCAATGACCTGGATTCAATTCCCGGCTTGGGCATTTTTTTCGCTCAGTTGGAAATATTCAATTCGTATGATAACTTTAGCAATCAGAATGATTGTGTTAAAAATAATAGTATATCTATATGGAGTTCCTTTACCTGCGGTTTATTCTGTTGAGCTTCTATATGGTAGACCAGATGTTACTACCAATAAGGTTTTCTAAGCGAAATATGCTCGTCAATTGTTAACCCGGGTAACTTAAACGGTAGAGCATTGGCAATGTAAGCCAAGGATCTGGGTTCGATTTCCGGCTTTGGCATTTTTGCGCCTGAGTTGGAAACATTCAATTCGTATAAAACATTATTTTTAATTTATTACAAACTACAACTATTTTGGTTTTTACTTATTTATTTATTTGAAAAAGTAACGGTAATCAGTTTTTAAAAAATCAGAAAAACTAACATTTTACATAAATGCATTATATGAAAGCCGAAGAAGCATTATTGCTTAATATCGTTTTTTGTATTTCTAAATTATTTTCGTTATCTCTTAAAATCAAGATTTTATATACAAGATTTTATGAATATTTTAAAATTCTCTTCAGACGAAACTATTGGTCAGAAAATTGTGAAATTTTGTGATGGACATAATGAAGGAATGGGAATTTGTTTGAGCGAAAAAAAAAAAAACAAATTGTTCAAAATTTCGCCACCAGGGTAATTTTTAATGAATGACTTTTTTTTTTCAAGTTTTTACGCTTTATTTTTCTCAGATCAAATAAGACAAATATACAGATCGCCCCCTGAAAAAAATAAAGTATAAAAACTTTTTTAAATTATTGGTGTTCGAATTGAACGGCAGATACAAACTATGAAAAAATCCGCCTATGATAGCCGCCATTTTTTCTCAAACCTAGTTTTTAGTCGGCAGTGGCTAAATGTGTAATTTATTAAAAATGCCCTCTGGTGGCAAAATTTTGAATTATTTTTTTTTTTTTTTTTTTGCTTAAACAAATTCCCATTCTTTTATTATGTCCGACACAAAATTCCACAACTTTCTGGCCAATAGTTTCGCATTTAGACAACTTTAAAGTAGGGTCGCTTAATTATGGGCACCCTGTACATGATAGTGAATATTGAAAAGAAAAATCGTGGACGCCTATTACCTTAATCGGTATTAATTTTATCATATATGTTGATCACAAGAGATTTATCCTCTACCAAATTCATTGTCCTCAATTGAAGACATATATTATAGAAATACTTGCTGAATTCTACTAAAAATTCAGAAATATAGGAATCTGTTTGATGCTATATTTTACATAAAAAATATTAGCTATTATTCTATAAAATGCAAAATGACCTGCAACTATACCACCATGACGTTATCGATCTTGTACAACATTTGCTTTCATTTGTGTAAGAATTGCACGTATTATGGTACGTACCGGGTCTATTAAAATAGACTGACTGGTTTTTAAATTCAGTAACTCGTAAACGGTGATAGCTGATAAAGAAATACTTGCAGGAAAGTAATGTATGATGTAAGGATGTTTTAAATGTAATTTTCACTTTTAGTTTCAAATATGAGCGATAGCTGGAGTTGCAAACAGTAGATGATTATTAGAGACAAAAATAGGAAATATTCCAGCAATGGCACGAATAATGGAGGTCATTCATATGGGATGGGTCTTATTCGCTTGTATAATCTTGTTTTTATTGACCGATTCTGATTCTGAGTTCAGTCGGTATCATTTGGATATTGTTGGTGTCCGATTTAGAAGAAAAAATAATATACAGAATCATAAAAATATTCAGAATCGTGAACCTAAGAACCAATCTGCATTGACGAACATGACCCGCACCATACAGTTGACTCCCGTCATTGGCACTATGGCTGAGTGATTTCTACTTCTGTCTTGATTGGACGTCTATTGCTCGCAGCGCCATCTACCGATCGTAAATAGAGCTAAAACTAGGAATCACAACAAGGAAAACTCCTGACATCATATATGATGACAGGATTACCAGATGTCTCTTACCAGATTGTCATTAACAGCTGTCACTGCTTCCAAGTAATTGAATTTTAAAATCAGTCCGTCGAATTTAAGACACCTGGTATATTCACATATATAAAAACATAAAGGTGTAGTTAAAACCTTCCAGAAATCTTTGCATGTTTTTTGTTAATAACGTGGTGGGTTTCAAATCTAATTTATGGCCATTTTCTGGAAACTTTAAAAAGTGCAGCAGAAACAATATACTGCAATTAAAGTATAAATATATTAAATATCTGGTGGAATAGGAGCATTTTCATAAAATAAATTTAAACTGTTCATGTCCGAATAATTACACAGGGTTCTTTTGCGTAATTTAGTAGTTAAATATATCGGGCAACTCAAATAAAAAAAGATAAATTGAATGTCGTGAAAATTTATAAAGATATCTGCATAAAGTGAGTGAAATTTCGGGTGTTTTCTAAAAACAGCTGTATGATACGGGATTTTCACAAAATTGTCTTTTTTTTAACTGACTTCTAACAAATGAGTTAGCATTAAACATATGTTCAGTCTCAACTTTAGGACAAATGCTTCAATTTTACTAACTTTTATTTTGTTGAAACGGCCTCCATCTAATTATTTTTTCAAGTAGAATGAAATCGAGCATGCAAAATGAAAAGAAAAAACATCGACAATTTGTGAAAAATCCCTTATCATTCAGCTACTTTTACATAGCAACTACAATTCAGATCACTCTATCGCTGCAGTTATTCAGAATTTTCACAATATTCGACTCGCCTGTATGGGTTGTATTATATATAGTTTAATACTAAATTTTTCAAATAAAATTCTGTTATCGTTATGAAATGCGCAGTTTGCTTACTAAATCAAATATTAATACTCAATAAATTTAATCAAATATTTAATATATCCGTATTCTTATTGTTGCATGTTGTTTCTACTGTACTTTGTAAAGATTACTGAAGTTTCCGTTGAATATGGTTGAAAACTCTGCCTACTATAAACGAAAAACATGTGGAAAATCTGCAAGAAATCTTTGTTTCTTCATAAATATATGTGCTATCCTTACACAAAATAATAAATTGTTGTATAAGATCAACATAAACATGTTCTACAGCTATATAACGTTTCGAACATTTTATTTTACAAAGTGATAGCAAGTATTGTCTTTCTATTCAATTTTACTGTTGTTCCCCTAATTGAACTCGTGGTCGAACTTTTTCCGAAAAATATGGCGTCAAACATGTTTTTTATATTCTTCAAGTTTCAGATTTATTCGGCAGTTTTTCTCTCGGTATGCGAGTATAGCCGGTGTCTTTTTGTCATATAATGTAAAAAAAAGAAAAAAAAATAAATTTGTAGTTTTCCGTAAAAAATACTTTTCAATAGAAAATTTGCTTCTTTTTTTTTTTTTTTTTTTTTTTTTTTTTAATAACATTTCCTTTTGTTTAGTGCCACACGTAAACCTAGTGACGAAAAAAAAAAAAAAAAATCATGGATGCCATATATGAAATCAAAGTTCATGCAGTTATACACTATATCATTTGATCCGGGATTTCTAAAAGCTTTCAGAATTCCTTATATCATAATTCACAAAGAATCTTCGAGATAACCATATTTGGAGAGTGTAATTTGAGGACTGTTTAAGCCATTACTAATTTTATCACATAAGTCGACAACTCAGAAAAATTTCTTTACCATATGCATCGTATTTTGAAGACATAAAAGATTCGCCTGAACGTGGCGAGCATCTATATATTGAAAATACTGATTCTATTCTTTATTAACCCATTAAGGACCAGCATATTTTACAGGAATTTTATTCATTTCACACCTCTTTTTGTTTAACACTTATTTTTACTTTATGAATCACTGAAACGTGTTGATTAAATAAGGCAAGTTTTACTTTTCACTTTTACTTGTATCATAAAAATTTAAAAAAATCACAAGTATAATGTTGCGAAAAAGCAACGTCAGTCTTTAAGGGGTTAGGGAAATATTTAGAATTATCAATCGAATACACTTTTTCTTAATTTATTCAAAAAACACAATAGTAGGATTAGCAAATCATTTATTTGTTTATAAAAAAAAAAAAAAAAAAAAAAAAAAAAATGTTATGCATTATTTAGTAACTTTCTCAGTTACAGAATAATACAAATAGATATATTATGTATATAAATATATTATGTAGCAGTATGATTTTTTAATTGCGTTGTCCTTCAAATAAATGGAGAACGGAGTCAGCTAGAACCAAGAATGGTGTGTCTGAATATAGAAAAACCGGTATGCGTTACACGATGAAATACCTTGCAGCGTCATCTAGTGGTGAATTTCGGATTAAGAAACAGTATCTCGAAAATTAAACGAGATGTGGTGTAACGTTCAATGACAAAATTGTAGAGCATAAGCAATTTAATCAGAAGGTTTCGACTACAATCAAAATTTGTTGTAGTGAGCTCGGATGTAACAAGAAATTAGTTTTTACGACGAATTAACGAGAAAATATTTTGTTCAATATATATATGAATGGCTCGAAACTGGTTTATTATGAATAACCTTCAGGAATAACCTGCAAAAATTAGCAAATTCATGTATAAAAGATCCGTTTTTTATCCATTTCTAATAGAAAAAAACAGTGCATCTATACCACTCTAAAAATATTGAAAATGACTTTGAAGCAATATCCTCTCTTTCGATGTATGGTTTGGATTGCTGCGCGAAGCTTCAAGGTTTCTTTCAATTAATAAAATGGTTTAAATGATAATACAACCAATGAGATTAACCCTCCAGCCGCGGGAAACGTTATTTTCGCTTTCCAGTGGACTACTTTTTTAAAATTCAGAATACTTGATTCCCACCACTTTTTTAAAAGTGTATAATTCAGCCTGTTCTCGCATTATTTAATCTGTAATTAAATAAAGTGACTAGTTCTACTTCAAAAAAGTGTTGGAAATCAAACAAATTTAATTTTAAAAAAGTAACCCACCGAAAAATTAGCCCGCGGCTGGAGAGTTAATCGAATGTGCGTCTTCTTAAAGAAATATTTTCTAAAATATTTTAGAGTAATATAACCTGTTTGTTTTTCAGTTTGACAAATGATACGTTTATTAATATCTCACATCAAACAGTAACTGGTGTTTGACTGTAAATTATGTTTAGTTGAAAAAATATCTGTAATTGTGTGAAAACTGTTTTCATTACAAAACCCGCTACATGCCCTTTCAAAATAACAATAAAATTTTGTATCTATCTGAGAAACTTTAAAAAAGTAACAAAGCGTACATAGAAACAGGAATTTCTAATTCATTTCTTAACTGTGTTGAAGAACAAAAGAATTCTGTCTTGAAAAAGTAGCATTAATACGAGACCTGGACGAATGTTTCAAAAATATGCTAATAAAAAATCACGGTAGCTAATAATCAGAACGAAGTGAGCTACAAATCGCTGAAAAATTGAAAATTCCACTTTTCTATTAACTAGCGTTAATATTTTATCTTTTGTCTGTTTTAGGTCGCCATTGTGAAGTCCAGCTTGATCCCTGTGCCTCGGAGCCATGTGGGTTTGGAGGTACATGCCTTTCTCTGCCAGACGACAAATACACATGTCAGTGTCCATTTGGCAGTTCAGGAAACAACTGCGAGAATGGTAATTTTGTGAATTATTTTATTTAAATTTTTTTAGTGAGTTAGAGTAATTCGTAGTCATAAAAAGTTAATAATTTAAAAAGTTAATAAATTGACAATATATATAATTAAATTTTAAATCTTATAATCCGCTAACATTGGCATAGGGTGTTTCAAAGTACACAGAAATATTTAAGAATGCACCAGGCTTACAAAAACTAATAATTTTTATTGTAGAACATGGGATTGTAACAGTCGTGGCCGGTGAGCCAAACAAAAGAGGAATCTAAGACCGGCAGAATAAAATCCTCCTCCCCCCCTCCCTCCACACACAATCAGGTTCCCAGCATAACTAAAAAATGATTTAATGTTCAAGAATCGCGTCTGTAATTTAAAGGAACAGGTTATTAAAATAATATGTAATTTGTTTGCAAAATATATATAGTCTAAAAATATAAAAAAGAGAAAAAAAAATCTGAAAAATACATTGATTACACAATTTTTTTAAATAATTTTCTTTTTAAATAAAAATACTTAGAAAATATACTTATTCACTAGACAGAAGTTCGGGCTCTTTTTATCGACTATTTGAAATCACAAAAAAAGAAAAAAAAACATCAGATCCCGAGCCAGATACCGAAAATATGTAATATTTTTTTTATTATTATTGTTTTACGATTGTCACATTTGTAAATATCTTCTTTCATAGAAATAAGTACTTATCCTTAATACATCCTCATGTCAACGTTTCGCAATTTTCATGTATTTTAAGAAGCTGATTAAATTAGAAAATCTGTAATATGTACCCAACCATCGGCAAAAATCTTCAATGTCACAATACTTATTCTTTTAAAATATTGCAGTATAACAATGGAAAAAAGACATGAGGATTTTCTTCTAGTCATCTTCTAAAAATACTTGAAACAAACACCAAGGATAAGCAAGGGATATCTCACGGCCTCTTTCTAACATTTCCAGCGAACAGGCTTCAGAATCATATAGACTATGTCTCCTTATATCCATTCAATAATAATCCAGTTCTCTTTCAAACTAATTTTTAAAGTATTGTAAAACAGTTTAAGAAACTTAGATTACATTCTACATATAAGTAGCAAGTTTTTTCCACCTTTCTTTCAATTTGTGAATACGTAAAATTTCGCTTTAAGCTCGATCTCAAGCATTGATATAAAAATCCAGCACGGGATCGAGCTCATGGGTTCGGGTTCATACTGTCTCATCTCTATTATTCACTTGTAAAATAAATTTACTAGAAATAAACGAATGCTCTTTAACCCGTTCGGGACCAGCATTTTTTACATGTATTTTATTCGGTTTACACAAATTTTTGTCAAATAATATAGTTTAGTTTATCAATCAAGAAAAATGACTTAATTAAATAAGGAAAATTTTACTTTTCCTTTTTACTGGTATCAAAAACAAGTGCTGTAAATATCCTCTGAAGATGCATATATGCACCCATGGTCCCGAAGTGGTTAAGATCGCAAAAACGGCAGGGTATGAAAATTCAAGAATATTCATTAGCTAGTTATGCAGAGGACGCCAGCAAATCGCAATCTACACTGTGTCCCCTACCCGTTGTTTTATAAGTTGGAGGCTCGACAGTAAAGAGCCTCGCTCGACCAGTGATTGGTACTTAATGGATCTGTCCTCTTCCCCATCCTACAGCGATTTTTATTAATTTTGAACGATAACTAGGGTAAACGCACCGGTAGTGGGCCACGTACCTGTAGTGGGCCACTAACTTTCAAAGTTTAAAAACAAGCTCAGAATCCATTTTAGAAAAACGACTGAAAGAAATCTGATTAGTTAAAGTCCTTAAATGTTAACTTTCCATAAACAGTTTGGAATAATTGTTATTTTCCTGTAGATATATTTGTTTATCTTCAGGAATGTCTTCAAACACAGATATTTTGGCAAATTCTTAGTGATTTCATTAAGAGATAAGGTTTTATCTAAAGCGTTGTTTCTTTAATATTATGTTTTATTTTGAATTAAAGTGCCGTTGATATACTCGATTATATTGTAAATAATTTGTTAGATTAGCTGAAAACTTAAAAATTGAAAATTATATTGATTTTAAGGGGTGGCCCACTTCTGGATCACAATTTTTTAAATTGTACCAATAGTGGGCATAGTGGCCCACTACTGGAGCACATGCCAAATTTTGTTTTATGTTTAAAGTATTTTAATTAAGTAGTTTTTGAGGTTCTAAGACATTGTATATAATTTATTTAGTATTTTGTTCATCAGAACTAGTAGTGGCCAGGGGCCTACTACTGGTGCACAAGTGGCACACTTCTGGAGCAGCGAAAATACAACTTCTCTAAGCTATCAGACATATGATTATTAAAAGAAATTAATATCTAAAATAATTTATACTTCAAAGGTTCAATACTAAAAAAAAGGTTAAAATTTTTTAGCCATATTTAAATAAACATTGCATAGAAAAATCTGTAGTGTTATTTATGGATGGACATACTTCTCACATGTCTTTTAAGCTAAGAATCTTCTGTTCGGCTCATGGAGTTGAAATGGTAGCTTTGCCCTCATAATCCACATACCTAATGCAACCAATGAACATTTCTGTTTTCCATACTCTTAAAAGTGCTCGGCAACAGGAAGTAGTGCACTTCAGAATAACTCATGAAGGCAAACAGATGCAGAAACATGAGTTTCCACCAGTCCTAAAATCAGCACTAGATCGTTTAACTCCTGCAACCATTGTGAATGGATTCAAAACAAGTGGATTAGTTCCATGGGATCTAAAGAAAGTAAATGTGGAATCCACACTAACACCAAAGAATGCGATAATATCACCAATAAAGGAGAGAGAAATGGATTCTTTCTTGGAAGTTCTTGCAGATAAATTTGGAAAATAAAAATAAAATCTTTCTCAGAAAATAAAGGCAATTTGAAATGTTCCGTGGAGCAAACAGATCTTTACTACTTATGGTTAGAGATGAAGGAGACTTTGAACATGGAACCAATTTCTCAGGTAATCTATCGCAAAACAATTTGGGTATAAAACACTTGAATATATATTTTTTACTATTATTTATTCAATTTTTACATTTTACTTGTAATAGGGTACACTAGTCATATCTGTTGAGGCGGCGTACACTGAATAGCCTATTGGCAATATTGATACTGAAACTATTGATCAGGAGCAAAGAGCAATGGACCTTATTCAGGTGACGTCACGCCAGATCTGGCTTTATGATGATATGTTATTCTAGTTACTGCACCGGCAGAATACCAGTATGCGCAGGCGCAAACACCGCTAGCAGACGACTTTAGCCTTGACCCAGGTTGAGTGCATACATTTTAACTGAAAATTTCCAAACTTAGGGAATTTTCTCGCATACAGAACAACATTTTGAATTTAGATTACAATATATTAAGTATAAGCTGCTGCATCAAAGAATTTTTTTGCGGTATTTTTAACAAACAAGCATTAATAACTCACACTCCATAGACTGCTATGCTAAACACCGCCAGTAAATACCGCTGCAGACGAATTTCAGCCTCGACCTCAAGTCGCGTGCATAAGGTCAATTGTTGAAGATGCTGAGGTGAACCTTTTTATTCAAGAAGGATCAACTGAGACTGGGAGCCATTCAGTGCTTTCAAATGTTGGGTCATCTAGAAATGTACCATCTCCCTTCAAAACAGTTCTATTTTAGACAGAAGGGGGAGATAACACAAAGAAAAAGAGAAAAAGAGAGAAAATTCCTGCAGTTGTGGATTTCCCTCAATGCTTCAATATTATAAGAATAGAGAAGGCCTTAAAAATGCTAAAGATGCAGAAAAATAAAAAATAAAACTGAAAGAGAAAAAAGAAAAATTCAAAAGGAAGAGTTAAAAAAATAGCCGATGGAAAAAAAGAAGAGTCAGGAAATTATCGCCCCAGTCTGATGCCTCTCTTTCATTGTAAGTTTCAACCTAAAGTACTCTTTGTAATAAATTGACTATAATCCCCTCTCACATTTTGAGATCTTTTTCGTTTTTGGATAAATCATTTTCTTTTGCAGTCATTTCAGCTTTTAATTATCCTGTCTATTATATTTGTCTTATTATTTATCACAACTGCCAAATAACAAATTGGGCGGATTTTTTTTAAGTTACAAAATACAACAGACTGTTATTTAGAGAAAACAAAAACTATGCATTTTGATTTTTAAAAAAGTTGCTAAATTGTATATTATTATTGTGGATAAAAACAGATAATTTTTTTTCTACCATTTGTATCATTCTGGTACAAAACACAGAAAGTGAATTTTAATGTCAGAAATCGCTGAAAATTCATAAAATGCATTGTAGCACAATTCAGAAAGTCTTGATCACACAATATGGGAATATTTACTGTTTAACAAATGAAAGCATATAAGCAGATTTTCTAAATATAACTTATAGATCACAAAAACTGTACAAAAATTAAACTTCGTAACATGAAGAAAATGCAACTATTTTGATGGAAATGAATTTTCACATGATGAAAAATATGTGAAATAGTTCAGCAATTAAAATTATACCTCTAAAACTAAGCTTCTTGGGAATTAGCTATATTTAAATGATATGAAAGGACACCCTGTATATAATCTAAAAAAATTACTTTGCAGCTTGTAGGACATTAGCTTTTATGTAAAGTGAGATAAAATTAAAATTGATTTACAAAACTGAAGTTGTGGTTCCTGATCTGCAGATTTACTAGCGAGATTATTTTACGTAATCATCTAAACTTCTATGTATGATTTCATTATTGTGAACATCCTATTCTAGAACTGTCAAAAAAGTATAACTTCAGTATTTTCACACTAAACTCAAAACTGGCCCACTTCTGGGGGGCCCACTACTGGTGCATCAAAAATTTACTATGCCCACTACTGGAGCATCGAGGAAAGTAACATTTTTTTTAATTTTTCATTTTTTCCAAATAATATATTTTGGAACTTTGAATGTTTATTCCGATACATGAAGGTTAGGACTACGTTAAAAATATATATATCATTTAGAATTCATAAATACTTTAATAATAATTAGATAAATGTCCTTAAGTGGCCCACTACCGGTGCGTTTACCCTAATACTAGAAACTGGAGGAAAGATAATTCCTAGTCTCCGCCTGCATTCCCGAGATTTTTGTTGCTATTTTAATATAGTGACGAACCCCTTGGTTTATTGTCTTAACAAAAATTTAAAGAAAACATAACTTCCAATCAAATAGTTATTTACTTTATTTTCTGGGACAATTTGGTAATTGAAATGTATGTGCATGAAAGTGGTAAATGAAATTTAGATCGCAAAACCGGCTAGGTATGGAAATCCAAGAATATTCATTAGCTAGTTATGCAGGTGACGCCAGGAGATTACTCCCTACACCATGTCCCCACACGCTGTTTTATAAGCTGGAGTCTAGACGGTAAAGAGCCTCGATCAGTAATCGGTACGTAATGGATCTCTCCTCTCCCCATCCTACAGCGATTTTTTTTTAATGATGACTGATACTAGAAACTGGAGGAAAGATAATTCCTAGCCTCCGTCTGCATTTCCGATATTGTTGTTGCTATTTTAATATAGAGACGAACCCCTTGATTGTCTTAACAAAAAAAAAAAAAAAAAAAAAAAAAAAAAAAACATAATTTCCAAACAAATAGTTATTTCCTTTTTTGGGGGACAATTTGTTTTTTTTTTTTCATTTAGACGCGAGTAGATTGAATAAATAGTGTTTTTGTTTTACCAAATTCTTCCGCAGTCTCCAAAAAAGTATAATTAACATTTTATTATTTCTTCCTCCATTATGGCAGATTTTTCTTTATGACAGTAATAAAGACTTTGATATTAAAATTTTAAATTTTAATTATATTAGAAATATTTATTTCATTTTTTGTTTATTTTAGAGCTTTTCACTAAGGCATGTTAAGCCTCATTTGCCTCTCCTAATGGGCCGCCCCTGGATTTTAATCTACTAAATCAATCAAAATGAGGGTTTACCACTCTAAGCGAACTTTGATTTCCGTTAATAACTTTGTTTATTCTCAACTCCATTAGGGCCTAATTATAGTAGATATTCATTAAAAACCCTCCTATGTCTAACCGTGTACTTTCGTATTTAAATTTTCTTGGTGCACCTTCACTTTCGAAACCAGTTCCATCAGTAAAAGTGTATTTAGTAACAAAAAGGGAAGAAAATTTGAAAAAGTACGTAAGTACCTTGTTACAGATTGACCTCAAGTCTCCTAGGCAAAAAGAAAAAGAAATGCTAACGAAATATTTGAAAATAATTTTGCAATGGGATTAACATTAGCTTGTTATTCTCTTCGTATATCTAGCGTAGGCTCTTAAGCCAAAAATATAAAAATTTTGTATTTTCGAGACTTTTGTATCATGGACCACATGAATAGTCTTTTCAGACGAAGATAACTTACGTTAAACCTATGGGAGCATTCTTTTGAACTTCCTCATTTGCATTTTAACATTTCTAACGTTTTTTTTCTTTATGAATTGGATAACTGAGGTTGATTTATAAACATCCCTTTTTTACTTTTTCGATTTCAGTTGCTTTTTCGTTTCTTTTTAGTTTTTTATCTTTTATTTTAAGTCATTTTCTATTTTGCAACCAGTTTCATAAGTAAAATTATCCTTATAAAAAATCTGCAACCAAAATCGAAAAAATAAAAAAAATAATAAAAATAAAAAAGAGCTTCCGTTTAGAGATTGAATTCAACTATACTATGAAGAAATATATATACTTATATGGAAATGAAAACAAATAATTCGAAAAAACGCTCTTGTATATGTAACAATAACTTGAGAGTATTTTCGCGCGATTATTATAGGCTCTCAGAGTCTTCCTTTGATTTCAGTACCTACAACAAGTGACGAGTCGGGACTGACCCTCGAGTTCAGTGGCGATAGTTACTTGGAATTCCGAACTCTAAAGAATGTTGCAACTGCTCTGACCATCGAAGTCTGGTTTATGACACGATCTCTCCATGGACTGGTATTGTACAATGGACAGCACTCGAACGGATCAGGAGATTTTGTAGCTTTGACACTTCTCAATGGATTCTTACTTTTCAGCTACAATTTAGGTGCTGGTGCTAAAAATATCTCGTAAGTAAAGAAGTATTTTTTTATATATTATTTTGATTTATCAAAAAAATATGTAAAAAAGAATAATTTTAACCTTAAGTTTCCACGTTGGATATACTATATCCAATTTTTTATTGTTTTTAGCTTTTTAGACTTTGTGTAATAGCGATACCGTATATACTGGGATATAAAGCATTCTTTTGATACAAGAAAATTGATCGAACATTACAGGTACGCGCTGAAACAATATCATTAAAAGTTAACAAAAGAGCTTTAAACAGCTTTTAACTAAACTGAGATATATTAAAAAACATGTTATTTATTTCAAAAAAAAAATATATATATAATTAACTTAATAATTTCACAAACAGATTGCATTAAAAGTATTAGGTCTGGCATTTAAAAAAATTCTTCATTGTATTGTCACTTTATATATAGCTAAGATTTCTTTACAATAAATAAAGTGTGCATAATATGGCGAATATACCTAAAAACAAAAACAGTATTCTGAGATTTTCGTGTGGGGCTTATACGCTTTAAAGTGCGGGTATGCTTTTTTGATTTTTTTTATATATATTATTTGGTTGTTGCAGTATCGTACACTTCACAGAGCATTAGGCACTTCCAAAACACTACCTTGGCTATTTCATACAGAATTTTGAAAAAAAGTATTATATTACCGTCAAATTAAATTAAAAGACACTGTTCACTCTAATAAAGTCAAGGGGAGACAAAAGTGAAAAAAAAATAAAAGTACTACTCTGCCGCGGACTTTAGGCATTGCAGAAATACTTTCTTGCAATTTTCATACACTGGCCGGATAAAAGTATTTTATTAAGGACAAATTGAAAGAAAAATGTTAGTATTCACTTTTTATAAGTCATTAGAAACACAAAATGTAGACGACGTCGAGTACCGCGAATCAAAAGGGAAATAGAAAGTTTGGAATGTACCACACTGAAGCATAGGCGTTTAACAAATACTTCCTTCAGAATACTCAATAATTGGTATAAGTGATAAATATTATCAGCTCATGAGTAAATCAATTATCAGGGGTATATGAAATACCTTTCACCAAAGAAGATGGAACAGTGGACTAACAAATAAAAAGCTCAAAATTAGGATCAAAGAACATATAGCAGGCATCAAATACAACACAAAAACTACAGCTCTGGCCAAACTATAGAACAGATAACCTTTTCAAATAGATTTAAAAAATAGTAGAATAATTTATCCATCAAGATCTTATTTGCCATACATCATCAGAAAATCAATAGAGATCTTCTTACGCAATGAGAATATTTGTAATAATTCAGTATCTCCCTAAAATTTAGTAAGAAATGCTACACAGAATCATGAAAGGATAATGTAAAATAATTCACTTTCACAAATTTTCATTTTTAATATTGCAGTTAATTTGATTATCCTTGTGTTCGTGTGATTTTTGTTTTTGTTTACTAGTTTTTCAATTTGAATTTCTGCGAAAATATTTTTATAATTTTATTTTCTTGAGAATGTTACCGTCTGATACAATGAAACATGCCAAAATGTGAATAAATAAAGGTATTTTGTCTTTGAAAAAAGTTTATCAGTTATAGCAATTATTGAGTATTTTGATATTTTGAAGTGATTTTATATACAGCTTAAAATACTTCCTTCGCACTTTTCGTGCAGGTGTCTTCTAAAAGTATTTCATTTAAAGAAATGTAAAAGACAAATTTTGGTATTCACTCTAAACCAATCATCATAAACACAAAACTTAGACAATATCGAATTGGCAGTCAAAAGGGAAAGAGGAGTTTGAAAAGTTATAAAAATCTTCTGATAGTTATAGTAAGGATATGAACGACTTCCTCAATAACCGGTGTCTGAAGAAGTATGTATTAGAATTTTTCTGTCGCGATTAAAAAAAAAAAAAAAAAAAAAAAAAAAAAAAAATCGGTGCAAATAAGAAACGCAACTCATAATGGGCGCGTTACGCAATGAGAAATGGAACTACAGATTTTAAGCTATACATTTGCACAAAATAACATTTGTAGAAATACGCCATTTGGCTATGGATCCGATTACTGGAGAATAGTCAAAATCAGATTAAAAAAAACATCTAAATTAAAATTTGGTAACGAAAAAAATATATTTTACCAATTTTATATTTTTTGAGAGCGTAAAAAATTTTTTCATCAATTTCGTGACTACATTTTCGAAAGTTTGTTTCATTTATCGAGTAAAGGAAAACCTTTCGTAATTTTATTGCATCTACCAATTCCAATGTTACAATAAATGACCTCAGAAGAAATACATTTTCGTAACTTTGTTACGTTTACCGATTACGTTTACCGAGACGTTATTCATGACACAGTAATTAATTGCATTTTAACAAAAGTAATATATGATCCAGAAAACCGCATTTATAGTAAAGCGTGTCGTTTTAAATCCACTTTCCAACAAAGGTTTGTCTGTCTATCTACTGGCCGTCTGTCCTTTCTCTAACTTTCCTAAATATACTCAGATCCCCATGCAATTCATATATCTCATTGAGGTGCACCATGGCGTGTTTCGTATTAAACGTGAAATGTGTAGCATTTATAATGCTATTACAGGGGCACTCAAAAGGGTTCCGTTAAATTACGGTCTATGAGGAAAAATCTTTTGCATTGTATTTTAGTTGTGTTACACTATTCCTCACGTGTTGAAATGAATATATAATACTGAGGTACGCTACAAGAATATTACTATAGAATATGGTGTTTGTCGCATTCATCGTTCATTTACCGCGGCACAAAAAATAATTCGATTACAGGTCTCTATATTAACAATTGTTGCTGGAAGATTGTTTTCAGTTCTGTTACGCTTTTCAAAATTTAAATATTTATTTGCTTATTCCCTTCGTGGGTAAAAATTTTATATATCATACACAAGGCAGCGCAAAAGATCTCGGGTAATTTCCAATTATTAGAGGAATTTTTTGACGGAGAATGTTTAGCTGTATTGTGCATTTCTTAACTGAACTAAATATTATCACACTATGTAGTATACATGCAAATCTATTCATTATATACATTACTGTACAAAATAATTCATATTTTTCTGAATATTAGTATAAATTGGGTTTTCAAATGTGTTATTCGTTTTCCAAAATCTTTTTAGAAATCACCTGAGGAACAGGACCTTTGAGTTTGTCGAAACGATCAAAAACATCACCTTTTCCAAAGTAACAAAATGCAAATAATATGCAATTCTTATTAAAAAGATCTTATTTTTCGCTTTCTACCTAAAGTATATATTCTTAGCTATATTCTTAAGAAAAATCAATGTTGCACATACAAAATTAATATTTAAATTTTAAATTTAAAAATTCATCTCACTAATGCGTGAATTATAATCATTAAGTGCTGCGCGCATGATAAAACTCTAAATTATGCATATAAAAAACAATTTTTGAACAAAATAGAATCATAACACACCTACATCTATATTAAAACCAAAATATATACAAAAAGTTTTGTTTAAAATTTAATTTTAGCAAAAAATATGAAAAATTGCAAAATTTTTAAAAACAATTTCACGTTTTTCAAGTGCAAAAAAATAAATCACCAAACTATGTGATTATAAAGAAACTCATATTTGGTTATTTTTTTTAAGCTATAGCTTATATAGTTTTGAAAGAAACAGTGCGCGCAAACTCCAAATTTGCGAATCTGAGAAAACGCGTTTTAAAGTTTCAATATCAACGGACTTTCAGTTGTACTTAACGTCTATAAATGATTATAACTCAAGAAATGATGCAGATTTTTGAATGGGGTTTTTTAATGGTGTTGAAAAATTTTTAAAAATTAACAATAAATCAAAATCTGAAAACTAATTTTTTGAAAGTTTAAAGGTCCTATGCGCACTTAAATGGGGACCTAGAAGTGTTGGAAAGTGTTTCGTAATCTATGTTTGATGCATGATTTTTCGTTCTTGTTTCTGTAGAAAGAGTATAGCCTCTATGTTGTGCCTAGTGTTCAGCTCTTTTCAAATCCCGAGTAGTGAAATTATTTTTTAATAGCAAAAATACGAAGATAAAAGTATACAGGGTGTATCTGAATTGATGGTCATAATTGTAAGGGGTAATAATGCTTTTCTATAGACAAAAAAAGTTTTATACAGGAGTTGTAATCCACTTTGTAACCAGAGTTGTAACCAGAGTTGTAATCCACTTATTCGATAAAATATCAAATAACATGTTCAAGCCAAAACGAACGCAAATTTTCGTTTATAACTGTAACAGTGATGTAACTATTTTAGAGAAATCTTAAATAGACTGTGTAAATCTTTCTGGGAAAAGTGATGAAATTACAAAAAGTGCTAGAAATGTCCATCACCAAAGTCCAAATAACAGTGAACGAATCGCGTCAAAATACGAAAAGTAGGTAACAGTTTTTATGGTGTCGCCGACAAAATTACAGTACAATTCTATCCTTTTCCCTGAGGTCATGGCATTTTATAGAAAGCAAAGTTAATTTTGATAAACTTAAAACAAGTACCACTTCATCATAATTCAATAAACTATAGCTTCATAATTATTAAAAGCTAGTCTTACTCGTATGAAGTAGTTTTTACAGCAAATTGGCCATGATTTACACATATACATGTATATTTGCAAACACACACATACCCATTCAAATGTATATGTAAATACAATGTACATAATCACATCTTATACTTTGTAGTTTTTATTTATATATTATAATTATTTTTTTAAATTTCTTTTTCTTCGTGCCTTTATAACTTATTTTTGCGCATTGTCTAACTTATATACATAAAGTTTTGTCATAATTTTTTAAAACAATTTACTTTTTTTAATATCATCACTTTGTCAATATTAGTCTCAGTAATACGAAAACCAAATTGTTATTTAGAATTTAATCAATTGTTTTCATTAAATCTTGAAGTAAATATGAATATTTTTTTATATTGCATTCCTTCAGAAATGTGGAAGTTCTCAGGTAAGACTTCTAATTTTTTCAACTCTATATATTAATGTGTTTATTTTAATTTTTTATGACAATTTACAGCATGGTTTATATGGTTTATAAATTTTTGGATGTACTTTGAAAAAATAATAACAAAGAATGATTTGTTAATATAATGTATTATATAAATGCAAATTTATTTTATTATGCTTAGTTAAAATTAAAAAAAAGACTAAAAATTATACCATAATTTGTAGGCTGAAAATATTTTTTTCAACTTAAACTTACATTATGTGCAACACTACTTAAAAGATGAGACAATATTCAAAAAGATGTTAAATTATTTTAATACCTTAGTACTTTCAACTATAAAAACATAGTCTTCGTCAGAGAAATATAAGAAATACAATTGTTATTAACGTCTAATTTCAAAATTCACGTAGATGGTGACGGAAGGAGTGAAACTGGAAGTCAATTTTTTAGATCCGGAAAATATTGGGAAAATAAAACATGGATATAGGGAAGTGGAATATGACTCGTTTTATGATTCTTTAAGCAAACTCGCTCATACTGGTTAGCCCATTAACCCTTCACTGCACGATTTTTCTGTTCTTTATGAAAAAAATAATTTGATTACTTTAGGTAGTCACAATTACAGGAAAAATATTAAACAAATTCAGACTTCATATATATTTTTTTAATATGGATTTTTGTGGTATGTGCCATGTGTGTCCCAAAGCACACAATTAGATATTTACCTTTTTGTGCTAAATTTGGCATAAAACACACAATACTTGTGTATTATACAACAAAAAGAGTATAATATGTATTAAAAGTTCTGGGCCAAATTCTGGGTATGTTGTAGGATAAAACTTCATTGCAAACAGTATTTTCTTTAGTGATAATTTCTATTGATTCGCGGATGATTAAATCATGATAATTTTTTGAGGGATATATAATTTTTGCGTCTTCGAAATTAACTTGTATATTCTGCTTCTGGTTAAGTCTTGACAGGGCTGTTGTAGATCGGTTATACTTTAAATCTCTCAAATGTTCTTTAATACGGACTTTAAGTTTACGTGAAGTCATTCCTATGTGTTCAAGATAAATATTTTCTGTTTTCAGTGGAATTAAATATGCTCCAGAAACTTCATCTTTCGGGATCGGGCCTATTTTGGCACTAATTAGATTTTTCATTTATTTTAATCATTTTTTCTTTTATTTTGAAAATTTTGAATTTTAATTCATGAGATTAAAAAAAATATATAGAACCAAACTATCTTATAGTGGATAATACTTTTGAATAAAAATACATGTTTTAACTTTTACTGGAATGAAAGGGTTGGAAAGTTAAAAGATAAAGAGATTATTAAATAAAGTAAAAGGGTAAAACTTAAAGAAATAGCTCTTTATTTTAAGAGAAAAAGGTTTTAGATTAATCCTGTGTTTATATTAATTAATAATATTAAATGAACAGCAACACCTGGAAATAATAAAACTCGAAAACATAGAAATAATATTTACTAGATTATACAGTAAAAGTTTTCTGAAGAAGAATCGTCAGTTTGTCTGATTTTGTTGTTAATGTATCTCGACTCACAGTAATATAGTCACTTAAGTGAAAACTTATGAATAGTTGTTCGATCATACAGTAAGATAATGTCCTAAACAAAACTAAACCGTATGGTACATATGTAAACATAAGTCCAGCGTTTAGATATATTCAAGATGCATTGTTCAATGTATAAAAGTAGATCTTTTCCCCA
Organism: Maratus speciosus; assembly: GCA_963932465.1. Taxonomy (NCBI): domain Eukaryota; kingdom Metazoa; phylum Arthropoda; class Arachnida; order Araneae; family Salticidae; genus Maratus; species Maratus speciosus. Next base: position 296,783,020 of record OZ010791.1, read on the forward strand.
AATACAGATCCACTTTTATATATTTTTTAGCTCCAGTTATTGTATTATTTCACACTACGGAAGTATAAGGGAATTTAACAAAAACAACAAAAATCTAGAATTCTTCATTAAAAATTATAAAATACAGAATTATTGAGGACTTCCTCGGATAAATTAACTTTAATTTAGTTAAGTAATGAAAACATAACTCGTAAATGTTATTCGAGTGACATTTTCAGAGCTTATCCGAAAAGAAATTGCATCCTGTAGCTACAGCATTTTTATCTCGATAAGTAGGTGCTCTATTACATGTTTACTTCTAAAAAACTGTTTTATGATGTGACACTAAAATTAGATTAGTTCAAAAGGCTTTATACAAAGAAAAAGTCAATAAGTAGGTCACAAACTGATACGAGAGGTCAGAAATTAGTAGTAAATTGTTTCCAAACATGCCAATAGGTGGCAGCATAATCCAACTGTAAGATTTTAATTTCAAATTTATGCGACAGCAGTTTATACAAGATGATCAGGGTCGTTCAAAAGTTATTGACGAAGAGCAAAGGGGTCGTCCGGTTAAGATTGCGACAGAAGAATCAGTGCGAAAGGTTGTGGAAATGTTTGCTATGCTGTCTATTGTTGTTCGCATGTCAGATCTAGCCATTTCCTCCACCTTCCGCACTGATCCTTCTGTGGCAATCGCAACTGGACGACCACTTCGCTCTTCGTCAACAACTTTTGAACCCTCCTGCTCATCTTGTATAACTGCTGTCTCATAAATTCGAAATTAACATCTTATAGTTGAATTATGCTGTCACCTATTGGCATATTTGGAAACAGTTTACTACTAATTTCCGACCTGTCATATCAGTTTGTGACCTACTTACTGAATTTATCTCGTATTTGTTTCAAATTGCTAATACTAATTTAATAGCTCAGATGATAAAGGTGGTATTTGGTGAAAACAAAAATTGAGTTAATCATGTGATTGAAGATAATCAATGGCCCTCTAACATTTCTTAAATTACCTGTTTGAAAAAAAACCTAATATTCACAGAGATTTTAATTCATAAAAGAGGCATTTGACAATAAACGCAAATAGATATTAGTACCTTTTCAGCTTTTCTCAAAATGATGATTACGTCACTTACCACCTTTATTATCCCAGCTTTTAAATTATATTTTATATGATTGAAGTATTTTTAACACTTTCCAACATAGTAGAAAAGTGGTTATGAATTCGGTTCGTCTGTCTGTCCGTCTGTCTGTGTACCCGTGCTCTAACTGGCGTAAATATAGTCCTATGACATTTTCGGAATTGAGAATGAAGTGTGTAGAATTTAATGTTCATCAACAGGGAAACTCAAAATAATTCCGTTACACTGGGGAGAAATCGTTTACAGTGTATTTTAACGATATTATAGTATTGTAAACATATTTAAATTCATAGATCACTGAGGTATACTACAAGGTTCTTATTATAGAATATGGTGCGCATAGAATTTATCGTTCATTTACAGGGATGCACAAAAAAAATTAACTACAGAAGAAAATGAACAATAATTGAACTATTGAAACGTACGAGCAATAATTGTTGGAAAAGCGTTTTAAGTTATGGTATGCGTTTTTAAATTTAACTATTATTTAAATATTGCTTAGTGAATTATGTAGCTTATATACAAGGCTACCCAAAATTTCTCAAAAAGATCCATTTATTAGCGGAAATTTAGAACTGCGCTATGCGTTTCATTGAACTAACTTATAGCATACTATGTAATATAACGCGTCCCGGAACTGTTAGGGATCGCTACCTGTTTCTTTCCCGGCAGGTGACCGTACAGCCGCTTTTAATATGTAGCGACAACTTGGGGTGTCATAACTTGTGGATAATAATTTGGACTCGGGAACCTCTTGGTGGATCGAACTCATTTATTTCATGCTCCATCTTACAGTCCGATTCGTGAGTGTGGTCGGAGGTCCCGCGAGCCACTCTATATGATTATTTTAGGAGAGTTACATGGTCGTAGGTCAGGCAGGCTTCTCAAATCTGCAAGACCTCCACTTTTCTGTCGCTCGTTCTAGCTAATATATTGGGGTTTATCATATTTTTCAGCAGAAAGCACAGTTATAAACATGGGAGGAACATTTCTTTAATTGGTTGATGAGTTTTTGATTGATTGTCCGGGCTCAGATGACAGAACTGGGTTTGGTCAGCCCGGGAATCAGCTAACCACAAACAGCTACAAAATTTGCAACTCATTTATTTTCATCTTAAAGATCGACCGAAAAGGATTTCTGAAAGTAATAAGCTGTGTTGTTTGAAAACAAACTTACAAGCTGTAAAACTGATTTTAGAATGAGATATAAAGTTAAAGAGACTTCGTATTTTAATTTAAATTTTTGAAATTTAATTTGAATTTGTTTTTATACTTTCATACATACATATCCCATAGATCATATACAGTGCTGCACAAAAACATTGTATATTTTCTCGACTATTCATGGCAATAGTAGAAATTTGGTTTTCAAATGTGTTATGGTTATGCGTTTCCCATACTGCTCATTTAGATATCGTCTTTCACCTTAGTAAACTGTGAAATTTTGTTATAGTATTGGAAATATGTTGGAATGTGTTTCATAATCAAAGATATACGCATGATTTTTCGTTCTAGTTTATATTTAAAATTCCATTTCAAATCTTATGTTCACGTTAAATGATATAGTACAAAGGTATTCCTTTAAATTTTTTTTAATAATCTAGGAGCCTTCACCCAGTCAGCCTTGGAGAATGGCACTCTGTAAAAATATCCAGAGTCAAAAGAATTGGAACTCTTCAAGTGGACAACGGAAATCTTATAACAGGAGAATCAAACGTAAGATACCAAATACGGACTATAACTCAAAAATGCATATGTAATATTAATTTAATTATTAAATTCAAACAATCAGTTAATGTGCAGGGCATTTATTAGTTATAATGAATATATCTTTAAATATTTGTTGGTTTAATCTTCGATAGAAATAGATATAGAATTTCTATTCTATACATATAGATTTAGTGTGCTTGTAAAGTACATAGAAATGCATCCTTCAGTTATATATTAATAAGAATAAGTTTTTTTTTTTCAAGTTTTCTATACGCCTGAGAAAAGGTGCAGAATAAAGCCTCGCCCTTCACTAAATATAAAAAAAATAGTTAGAATAAGTTTCAACCGAATAATATCTTAATCGATGAGATTCAACTAATTAATGCATGATCGTAGTTTTATTGTATGGTACTTTTATTTAAAAAAAATTAATTACATTCAATTACAAGTGGAAAAAGGAGTTTTGTTTTTCCTTTAGTTTTACCATTTTAATAACACTGGTGGCCGCCACAATTGAATGACTTCAGATTTATGTTGTCGTTTATTAACACATCATTCCAACGTAGTTGAACAGTGTTTAATAATTCAGTTTGTCTGTCTGTCTTCCTGGCTATCTGCCAATCCGTGCTCTAACTCACGTAAATACACTCGCATTGACATGTAATTTTTATATATTAATGAACCGTATAATGTTTGCTATTGAAAATATGCGTAGCACGTATTGTTCGTGTACAGAGACAGACGAAAGAATTGCATTAAATTGTGACTTATGAGGGAAAAATCGTTTGTGGTGCATCTTACTTCAATTTCTTATTTAGATATCTCATTTTTTGCATAAAAATGTGACATTTATGGATAATATTCAGTTATTTTTTATGTATATAATCTTTCATAATGTATGCCTGATGCATGATGTTTCGTTCTTGTTAATCTAACAAGGAAAGTCTCCATACGGGCATATTACAAAAAAATTATAGAATGTTCTTCTCATGAGGATAGATATGTTTATAAAAAAAATTCGTCGGAAACTCGATAGAGTGGAGCACTAATCTAAACAAGTATGATTAATTAATTCAGACTACAGGCTTGGAATTTTAAACGTATAATTCAAGTATACGTATTTTCTTTTAATAAACATGGACCATTTGACGTTCCTGATGATAACGTTCAATAGCGATATTTAACCGCAATATGCATAGTAAATCATTTCATAATTAATAGCTTAATTTTGAGGGTAAAACAACCGAAATCTAAACTGAGAATAAATGCTTTTTTTTTTTTTTTTTTCAAGCAACCGCTACCTCCACAGGAACCGCAAGATATGTAAATGTCTTTCTTTGTGTTTCTTTCATCAAGGGATCGGGATGGTTCCGGTAACAACCAATTCGTTTAACCGATAGGGTAAGTTCCGTATGTACGCTATACCGTATACAGTTACGTGAGATAACTGCGCCATGATTTTAAAATGTGACTCTGGAGTTTCTAAAAATTCAGTTTCCAAAAGCTAATGTTCACTTGAACCTATGTAAATCTGTTCAGTTAGGTTCCCTATATCAGAAAAAATTTTTCAAAATTACATTTTAATGTCTAAAAATAAGAAATATATATTTTTCATTTTTCTTTCTTCATGGGTCCAGTTGCCCTCATAAAAATGGGGCAACTGGACTAGCTAGGTCTGTGTTCCACACGCGTTTTTTTTTTTTTTTTTTTTTTTTTTTTTTTTTTTTTTTTTTTAATATGGGGTATCAGGTCATGTTTGAAAAAGTGTAAATAACTTAAAAGGATTTATACTAGGCAGATCTTGTAAATTATATATCAACTAAAGAGCGCTGTAAAGGAATCCATAAGGGGTCTAAAAAAACACCACATGTGAAATTATATTTATTTATACAAAAAACCTAAGAATTAAGTAAGTACATATGTTCTTTGGTATAGCTGATAAGTAAAAAATTTACATGCGTATTTTAGGGGGAAAATATAAACAAGATAAATCTATGAACAAACGGATACGTAAGTACTTAAGTATCTCATTCTCTTTTTTATTTACCTCAATTAAAGTTCGATAGTTCCAAAAAATCTGTGGAGAATGTCACCAAATTTTTATATCGAACAGAACTATTTTTATTGGTCTCAGTAATTTTCTAATAATGTCACTTTGTCTTATGTACGCCTCTTCATTTATATCGTATAGTTTCGACGTTAGGCTATCTCACTTAAGAAATTTGATTTGAAATTTGGTCATCATTTTTTAAAATTTTATTGTGTAATTTTAATAAGGCATTATCTAATTTTCTTTATTGCAAGCAAAACTTAATGGAGAAAATAATTTCCCGTAGTAATAGAAACTCCAAAAAATTATTTATAAATGTTGGAGAAACTGTATCCCACATGGTTTAGTTACCCTTGACCGTAATACATGTCCCAGTCACCCCATTCTTGAAAATAGTATGGGGTAACTGGAACTGCGACCTTACGTTTGAAACATGAAGTAAATATGTATATATACCTAATAATAATAATATATTTATACTCCTAAATCTTAAGAAAAAAGATTGTTTAATAAAAGTGCTTACAGTATTTTAATAAAAAGAAGAGGAAGTGCAACCAAATCGACGTTGTTTGTAAAAAAAAAAAAGAAAGTTAAATTTTCGGCAACCTATCACAGCAACAGCAGAGTTATGATTGAGTTGACACATGTTGTTTTAAGAAGTAGAGATGGGGGTGCAATGTCGACAAAAGCTAAAACTTAAAAGATATTAACTGTTTCTTAGAAAATAGCCTATGGCCCAGTTACCTCGTGGGTCCAGTTACCCAAGCTTTCCTTGTACTGTTTCGTAAAATACCTTTAATCGCCTTGACTATATAATATGTATCCAAAAAATGTACACCGCATTATACGTATTATACGTATACTCATATAAACATTTAATACACTGGCACTAGTTTAGACCTTTATCTTGTAAGCGTAAAGTCCTTTCATTGTAGTAATGGGTTATCTCTGCAGAATACACAGAAGTTGACATTTTAAAAACATTGAAATGATAATAGATTACTAATATTGGATACAAAATTATCGTTCTAAAATAGCCAATAATGGCTTTTACCTTAAATTTCCATTTAGATAGTAGTTTTAAATCAAAAACCCAAGATGCTTACATGTCTTAGAATTTCCAAGGTTGTTGACACTGCTATTTCAGATTAGAAATTTCCTATTCATTATTTGATACTATGACTGATATATGCTTCTTTTCTGTTACAGGAAGGCCTTCAGCATCTGAATCTCGCTCAGCCGTTTTATGTGGGCGGTTTACCGGATTTCAGGCCTCTGAAGGACACACTAGGTGTCCAGCGGGGTCTGGACGGAGCCGTCCAACGAGTGTTGCTCAATGATGAGGTCTGGGAGGACATGCTCGCACACGCCACGGGTCGCCGGAACGTGGTCCATTACATGGGTCCACCCTGCTATCCGAATCCTTGCTCGAATAACGCGAGATGTATCCCTCACCTCAAGGAATTCAGATGCCGATGTACGGATGGTTACTTCGGAACACTTTGCAACGAAAGTAAGATTTTTTAACTTCTTAAAAAGTGTTATATCTATAGTTAGCAATACAATGTGTTTAGGCAGCAACAGTGTTTAGGCTACTTAATAATAGAAATAAGTTCTAAAAAGTAGTACGATACATTGATTATACAACAGTGGTTATTATTAACCTGCGTTATCGCTTCAGTTTTTGTTGCTCATACATGTCTTTCTAAATATCACATATCTTCAATTTTTACACCATCGAGAAGAAAAAAGATGTACTTTCAAATGAAAGTTGTTCGGATACTGAACCCTAATTTGCTGAATTTCTAAAAAAAGTACTTTTTTTAATATATCTTAATAACAAACATTTGTTCCTTTCAAATATCAAACATAATATAGGTGAAAGTGGAAGAGTTACCACAATTGACAATTGAGTGTCATGATTAGTAAGCGAAATTTAACAGAAAAAAGAAGTATTCATTCTTTATTTCTCGCATTTTGGGTCTTGTACCTTTTAAACGCTACGAAATTTAACGAAAAAATTCAAAGTTCGAATTAGTCTATTTTCAAAACTTTTTTATGTATAAACATAAAATTTTGGATATCGATTAAACAGATTGTGCTTTGTAATATGCTGTCATTAGAAATTTATTAGCCTTTTTTACAGAATTTGTGTATTGTAGAAATCAAAAGAACTCTTTTTTTTTTACTCCATAAGTTATTGCGCGCATGTTAACTTGAGAAATGTATGGATTGTCATGAAATTTGGTACAGATACTAAACATATATGTGTGTTTAAAATGAACTACTCTTAGGCAAAATTTATTTCATTAACTTTATAAAAAGTATTTTTGTAAAAAAAAATAAAAAAATTATAATGATATTTAAAAAATATATAATGATATATTACTTTTAATGAATAAAAATAATCATAACTAAATACCATTGTAAATACTTCAAAGTAGTTCATTTTAAACACACATAAATGTTTAGTATCTTTACCAAATTTCCTGACAATCCATATATACTTTCTCAAGATGCGCGCAATGACTTCTGAAGTAAAAAAAAGAGCTATTTTGATTTCAACAATACACAAATTCTGTAAAAAGCTAATAAATTTTTAATGGTTGCATGTTACAAAGCATAATCTGTTTAACCAATATCCAAAATTTCATATTTATACATAAAGAGGTTTTGAAGATAGGCTAATTCAAACTTTGAAGTTTTTCGTTAATTTTCGTCGTGTTTAAAAGGTACAAGACCCTTTAATAAAAATATATTCAATTAATATTCCACAATTTCTTTCATTTAAAGCGTTGTATCATGACGGCAATGTTCTTTTGAGAAAATTTGGATCCGTTAACAGATTTAATAAATATTTTTGATTCAAAATCACGTTTACCGAAATACGTAATTTGACTATCTAAACCTGAGTACTTAAAATTAACTATAAAAACATTTTTTCTCGTTTATTTTTATCCATTGCAACCATATACAGCTATCTGAACATACAGTGGAATAACATATTGGCGCTAAACAATAATCTGTCAAGAAAAAGACAGATTTACATTTATTGTTGAACAAAAAGTTAATAGGAAGTTAAGTTGAACTGGGTAGAAGATATTTTATAGTTAATAATATATTTTAAATGCTATTTTTTAATTAAATGATTTTTCTAAGTGCGTTTGCGACAGTACTACTACTATTATTATGCTTATTATCACTATTATGATAAAAATAAGGTGAACATTCCTTTCAAATTTTCTTATCGTACTCAAAGTGTTTTGATTAAAAAAAAAAAAAAAACCTGTTTGATAATGATGTTCACATTCTGCCATTTCGAAGAGCAGATAAGTACAACAAAACCTGCGAAAAGGAATGTGTGAGTAGCATGATCCTGTCTTAAACAATGAAATATCGTAGTCTCTATTAAAGCAATGAAACCAGTCAATGACATCTGCTAAGTCGAAAAACACTTTCAAAAAGTATTTTTTCTCTATAATTTTATCAATATATATATATTTAAACATATTCAGCTAAAACAAATAGCAAACCGAAAGCAAAATCAAGCCTACCCCATATGGTGATGATTACAACTACAGTGGGAAATATTTAATTGTTTGCGTACTTTAATTTTAAACTTCTGTTAATTTTGATAACTATTGGATTTTCATTATTTGTGATTTCTAATTTAGGTATTTAAGAATATACATGCTCTACTATTCTAAAGACTGTATATCTGCTATATTAAACATTATAAAGTATTAAATACATTATTATATTGTATATTAAGGACTGTCAACATATTCACTGTATCGTAAGAGTTTCTACTATTCTATCAATTTGCGTAAACAGACTTCTTTCCATTTTTTGGTGTAAACAATTTTAATGCGGAAGAGTGGATATCATGTAGCTACTCAGGGAATATCATGTTTACACAAAGTAGCTATCATGTAAAGACTGTTCTAGAAATCCGCAGAAGTTTTGAGTTACGCAAATAGCAAAAGAATACGATTCAGGCGAAACCTGCGCGTGAATTGTTGTGTTATCGCATATAAGGGTACATCCATTAGCCCAGAGTCCATTAAGTAATCTGCCTTTTTCGAAAATGGAGTCGAAAGAGGAGTGTCTGCGTAAGCGTGTGTACAAGTTTTCGAAGGCAATATTCATCATGTGAGCCAGTTCGTCGTAAACCTTTTTTCTACCAAAATTATCCCCAAACGAACTATATACGATGTTCTACGACGTTACTAAAAGGGTCTCGGCCAAAATACAAATGGGATCGAGCACGAAGACCCAAAAAACTCACCAAGCCAAAGCTACAGCAGTTGAAACGACTGAGTATTAATCCATCCCACGGCTGCCAAATTTAATGTTTCACCCGGCCACCCACATAAGACAATCAGTAAGAAGCTTATCACCAAATATCACAAGAAAAGGATCATACCAAAACGAACAGAAAAGCAAATGTTTCTCAGCATTTGCAAAAGTGAAGTGTGGTCGCTTGTTCAGAAAATTCTGTGATCGATCATTCATCTTGGATCACGAGTCAAATTTCACGCTCACTCATTCCACTTTTAACGATAATGGTGGCTACTACACATCTAACGTCTCCCCGACACAACATATTATCAAATTCGCTATTAAGACGAATTTCGAGGACATGATCCTCGATTGGATTGCGATGGGTCGGAAAGGCTTTAGTACTCTGTTCATCCGAAAGTCTGGGCTCGCTGTCAATGGGCAACGACATTTGAATGAGTGCATTCGCCGTTGTCTCATCCCCAACATCCGTAGCAATTACAATAGCGGTGATTACGTCTTCTGGCCAGACTTGACCGGCAGTCATTACTGCAGAATCGTTCTCAGCTGCTTCCGCCAGCAAAACATCACTTTCGTATAAAAATCCGACAATGCGGCTAACGTTTCCGAAATTTGACCAATTGAACAGTTCTGAGCGTATCACAAGTCCAAAGTGTATGCTGAAGTCTGGAAAGCAGACAACATCCGGAAATTGATCAATTGAATCAAGTACTGTCTCAAAATTATAGACCTAAACACTTTACAACGTCTAGTAAGTACCATCAAAAGTAACATCGATAATGTCCGACAAAACGTTTTAATTGAAAACCGATATCAGTTTTACATAATAATGTAGTTATTAAAGTTTACCTTATATTACCCATTTGTGTTCTTTGTCTCGTTTTTTAATATCTTTTCAATCAAGAAAAGTTTGTGCGGATTTCTAGGAAACAGTCCTTAAAAAAAAGAAAAACAAAAACAAAAAAAAAAGGCAAACATATGTTACTGCGGTATTTGGTAGTATATGAAATTTCCTCGAAAGTATTTTCCTTTAATTTGCATGTTTTTTTATATGTATGTTTTTTATATGTATGTTTTTATATGTATGTTGCATGTTTTTTTATATTTGAATATATTTTCATTTTGAAAATCCTATAAAAAAGGGTGTGTTAGGTTGTTACTACCGATTATCTAAGCGACGGATATAGGCTGAGAAATGTTTTTAAATACCAGGGTTTTCGAAATGATTTTAACCTTTATTTTCGCCATGTTTATAAGAAAACAACGGTAAACTCCGACCTGTCAGGCCGACGAGCCCGACTTTAGGAATTCTTGCACAGCAGATTTGAAAACAGACGTTTTCTGCTGCTGATGATGCTCAAATAATAGGAGAAGAAAATAATTTTTAAACACTTTCACTTTTACTTGAATGCGTTGTACAAACTACTATCATGCATGGTCTTTAGAATATTTTGCCATAACCAAATTAAAATAGAATTTACATTTTCTGTTCTTACAGTAGACTTAAAAAAAACTAATTTTACGGACGAAAACCTTTGAATGATCATATTGCGTTTGGTACAGTGGAAATGTTAAATGCTGCCTTTAGAAATTTCTTTTACTTAAAAAAATATACTTCCTTTTTAAACAAAAATGGAATTTAAAAAGGTAAATGGTATTTAAAAAGAAAAGTAATTATTTAACTCAAAATCTACCATTTATAAAATAATGTCCTTTACTTATTCTTGAAATTGTGTACTTTTAGGTTCTGTATCTCAAACTATGAATGACGATATTCGAAACGATGCAGTTGGGTTTGATGGCTCAACATTTCTTCAATTTTCTGAAGAAAAAAGAAAAATCAGGTATATTTTCTCTATATATTTAAATAAAAATGCATTAGCTATAAAAATTACACATCTATTTTCCTTTCTTTAGCAATCTCACAGTATACGGATATTTTAACGTTATATGTGAAATAGGCTTAATTCTTAGCATTCGTGGGAAAACATAAACTAATACCGTAGTTTTAATTTCAGATTACAAAAAAAAAAAAAAAAAAAAAAAAAAAAAACATTAAATATTATTTAAATAACCATTGCGATATAATATTCATTTGAAATTTACTAACTTTCAGTTATTTTTATTAACTTAACAATTTAGAGTTACCAATTTAGAGTAGAGATGGGAAATATAGTTACTTTTGTTTAACAGGTTACATCGTTCCCCACTTGTACAGGTAATAGGTTCCAACAATCTGTTATTTTTATAACATATAACTAATCGCTGTATATCCGGTCGAAGGATGTTTTAATTAGAAGGCCTTTCAAAAAAAATGTCTGAAGTAATTTTTTGACGTAATTATAAATGCTGTTTTATATTCAGATGAATCAGAATCAATTTGTGGCTAAAAACTTAATTTTTGCAAGACAAAAACTTACCTAGTTATAATACTTTGAATTTCATGCATTTTTCGCGTTTTCTGACACTAAAAACATGTTTTTCCATTTATGGTGTTTAAAACATTGAAAATTCATAAAATTCCAAGTATCATAACTCAGTAAGTTTTGACCATACAAAAATAAATTTTTGCTGTTTTACTTGTTAAAACATGGAAAAACTTCTTGTAAATAAAACTTATAGGATGCAGGCATACGTATAAAATTTGTAATTCCTTACCTATTTAAAAAGTAATTGTTGTAATGTAAATCGATTTTTCTGGGATGCAAAACAAAATTTGAAACATTTTTTAAACTGGCTATGCCTCTAAAGATAACGGCTTAGAAATTAGTTATTGTTAAACAATAAGAAACATGCACTGTATAATATTAAACACAGTATTAAAAACACGATTTCTAAAAAAAAAAAAAAAAATGCATATAGCTTAGATTATGAAACACTTTCCAACACATTCAAAATACTATAACAAAATTTCACAATTTACAAAGGTGGAAGATGACGTCTTAATGAACAATTTGGAAAATGCAGAATGCATTTGAAAACACGATTTCTGCTATTACCATGAATAGTCGTTAAAATATACGATTTTTTTGCAGCCCTGTATATGATCTACAGATATGCATGCATACTACATAATATGCTAAATGTCAGTAGTACTGTTAAACGAATACCACAGTTAAAAATTTCCGCTCAGCAATTTCAGCTAATAGACGAATGTTGTTGAGAACTTTTGTTCGACCTTGTATAGGATCTAGAATTTATACACACCAAGTAATATTTAAAAAATAGTTAAATTTCAAAATGAAAACGCACTTCCAGCAATTATTATGTGTAGGCTTCAATAGTTCAATTATTGCTCATTTTCTTTTATATCGAAATACTTTTGTGTGTTCCTGTAAATAAACGATAAGTTCTATGCACAACATATTCTATAGTAAGAACCTTTCAGTACACCTCAGTTATGTATATCAATTTAAATGTGCTTTAAATGCTGTAACATCATTAAAATACACGGCAAGCGATTTCCCCTCAATATACCGTAATGTAACGGAATTATTTTGAATGGCCCTGTAAATGAACCAAAAATGCTACACACTTCCTTTTCAATACCGAACAAGCAATACTAAAGCGCTAGAATAACATATTTCCATTTCATGGCAATCGGACAATATTTACGAGTTAGAGCAAGGACAGACAGATAGACAAAGAAACCGAATTCATAAACACTTTTCAATTACGGTGGAAAGTACTAAAAAAGAGAAATTTGATCCCCGACTTAATAGCAGCCATATCTGTCAACGCATATTCAAAGCTAATTTCACAAGAACACAAAAATATTATTTATATATTTTTAATCAAATGAAATTCGTCCAAACAAATTTCGTTCGTACAAATATGTTTTTCAAATTAATTATAACTGTAATAAAATTAAGTTTTCTCACAAATTATAGGAGGCTATTTTCTTTCTTTTTTTTCAGCGAAATAAAATCACAGAAATTAAATGTCTTTCGGCTCCCATTAAACGCAATGATAAAACAAAAATAATAAAAATACTTGGCCAAAAAGCGAAATTTATAGTGCGATAATCACCCCCCCCCCCCCAAAAAAAAAAAAAAAACCTTCACGAGTACGTAGTAATAACCCTTTTAAATATTCAAAGAAACTGTGCATAAATATCTCTCATTCAAAATATCAACACAGATTAAATCCTTTCCCATTACTTCCTCATAATATTTACTCGATGTGCAAAACACTCTTTCATTCATTCCACTGAGACAAAATTATCCTTTAGCGTATTTTTTTCAATTTAAAACACTTTGGTAACAAATGTTTCAAAATAAGCAAATGTTATATTGACCGCAGAAAATTTTAAGAGATAAATAATTGCAAATATGCACTATTATGTCTGTTTATTCAGATACTTACTAAACGATAATGGATCATTTTATACGTTAAGAACTAGATTTACTGATGGCGTAATGAAAATTTTTCCGAATGAATTGAGGAATTATTTGCGGTCAGTTTTCCATTGCTGTTTTCAATAGAAATCAATCTAAGTTCTAATGTACACGTTTTAAACGCGGTAATCAATTAAAAAATTATAAATTCCTGCATTTTATTTGGATGCAGTCAAATAGTGTTTCGTAATTTTTGAAATGGACTTTCTATCCAAAATCGAGAATTAAAATTTTTAAGGCATAAATTTATAAATAAACGAATTTTACTTAAAAATTTCAAAAAGGTACTTTTTATAAATTTAATGATTATAAACTCGAGCTTTGCTGTTTTATTTTTATTTATTTTATTTTATTTTTATTTTTATTTGGGGGTGGGGTAAAAATCGTTGATTTTAAATTATGTAAAATTGTTCAATTTTAGTATGGAATATTGAATGGGGTGTTGTTGTGCTATCTTTAAAAAAAAAATATCCCTGAATTTTCGCAACTCCATGTTGAAAGAAATTCATTGTAATTCCTATTCCTCATTTCTGATGTGTAACTGAGCTGTATATTTGGCAATATAATTCATAGGTATATATATTTTTTTAATTTACTCATTGAAAATTAGAAGGAAAACAAAACAAAAAAAAGCATGAAAGTGTATTTTTAGTTGGAAAAAGACTGGTTAGGTCAAAAGTTAGACAAAACTTTGCTGGGTTTTAGAAACTCAAACTTAGCTTTTTGTTAAGAAAATGTTAAATAAAAACATTTAATATATATATTAATATACCGGGTGTCCCAAAAAGGACTGACTGATTTTAAAATTCAATAACTTGCAAACGGTGACAGATATTTAAAAAATTCTTGCAGGAGTGTTATGCATAAGGTCAAAAGTTTTTTTACAGTGATTTTCAATTTTAGTTCGAATTACAAACAATAGATGGCGCTGCGATCAATAGACGCTGAATTCAGGCTCGATTATTGGTACTTCGTGGCCCGGATAATACATTTCCATCTCCTTTTTCAGCATGGAACAAGAGAAAGGACCAGAAATCGAGCCTGTATTTAGCGACTATTGCTTACAGCGCCATCTATTGTTTGTAATTCGAACTAAAATCGAAACTCACTGTAATAAAACTTTTGACCTTATGCATAACCCTCCTGCAAGAATTTTTTAAATATCTGTCACCGTTTGCAAGTTATTGAATTTTAAAATCAGTCAGTCCTTTTTGGGACACCCGGTATATATACGATTTATGCGTACAAAACATGTTAAGCATGAGCTTTTTTCTTACTAATTTTCAGATGTTTTTCTGACCTACTATTTGTTTCAGTGCTAGTTTATGCTCTGCTTTGCACAATCAGAATCGGAGAAAGTGATGGTGGTGACCTAGCACCAGGCACCAAGCCGGAAAAGCGTTTAATTAGTGGTGCAAGTTGTTACTATTCATGCATTGGGATTGATGAAATGTAAAATAATTTTTTAGCGCCACACATATAACACAGTCACCTATAACTAGAGAGTTAAGATGCGCACGTCTCAAAAGAAACGATCGAGGACGTTTTTAGTGAATGTTGTTCTATTTTAGAGACACGAAATTAAATTCTTGAATAAGGCAAATGGATGAAGACGCCGCCATTTAAAAACATATGTTATTTAATTAACAGGGTATTTTCGGTAACATATTAATGGAATATTAGGTTCCAACATAGTAACAGTGTTTTTTATCCTAATACGTTAAATAATGCCCATCCCTAATTTAGAGCGTTTCATACATTGACAACATTGTAAATATTGGTTAATCCAAAAGTCACAAAAGGAATAAAAATTGTATAATTCAAGAAGTATAGATAGAAGTAGGATGCTGATTTTTCATAAATATCAAGACATTCATAGATCACAATAAGAAATTACTTGGCGCAGTATAATATAAATAAAAAACAACATTTAAAACACCAAAACACTTTATTTCTTGTTGCAAACTAGTTTCAGTAGCAATAGCGTACAAAGCAAAATCAGTGCAAAATATGATTGCTCAGAAAAAAATATGCTGAAATTCAGAGTGATTCATAATGAATGGGACAAAAATAAAGCATGATTGTGAACGTTGTAATTAATATATTTAGAAAATTCAAATTTACCTCAAAACTACATTTATTCAAGTTTCTACAGGTGTTCAATATGTGCCCCTCCGGTGACACGACAAATGTCTACACGGTAATCAAGCTCCTGCCACACTCGTGATAAAATATCCCCTGTGATGGAGTTCAACACTGCAGTTATCCGCTGCTTCAGTTCCTCTAAGTCCTGAGGAAATGGAGGCACAAACACTTTGTCTTTAACGAAACCCCAGAGAAAAAAAAAAATCACAGGGTGTTCAAGAATTCTTTCAACCACTTCGTGTTTTTTTTCTTTTCGTCCTGGGCTTTTGTTCTTGCATACGCAGCCTGTATCCTGGAACTGCTTCACCCACCTGCTTATGTTATGCCGATGCGGTGGTTGTTTACGAAATTTCGTGCGAAAATGTCTTTGCACAACAGTTACCGAGAAGGTTTTGGCATATTTGAAAATGCAGTACACTTTCTCCTGCATGGACGACATTTTGTTTAACAGCGCCTCTAGCGGCGAGTTCGTCATTCGATGATTTTACCTGTTACCAAATAAAACTTGTATAATTGTAGTTGCAGAATAAAATTGTTTCGGCTGAATAAATCCATTACGGCAGTCACACTGCGCTATTCTTTTTGTCCCATTCATTATGAATCACCCTATATATGTACGAGAAGCGAATTCAACGATAAAGTTTATTAGCCAAAAAAATTACAGAAAATTTTAGGAAACAGTCAATGTAAGAGAAGTTAATTCAAAGATAAAGTTTATTAGCCAATAGAATTACGATAGGAATAGCCGATAGGATTATGATTACCTGTAGTTAAAAAATTCCACTTGCATGTTTTCACATTACATTTATTATATCTTATTGGCTGTTCTCTAAACTTTCCGGAAATTATTTGGCCAATAAACATTATCTTTAAGTACTCTTACATGGCACGTTTCCTAAATTTACTTATCGTAATTATGTTGGCTAATAAACTTTATCTTTGAATACACTTCTCTTACATTGGCTGTTTCCTAAACTTTCCTGTAATTTTATTGGCTAATAAACTTTATCATTGAATCCGCTACTCCTACGCATATTTCAGCAATTTTGTTTTCCGAGCAATCATATTTTGCACCGATGACGGTAAGCTATGGCTACCAAAACTAGTTTGCAACAAGAAACGAAGGGTTTCGGAGCTTTAAATGTTATTTTAAATTTTATGGAATCGTAGATTCTTTTTAATAACGGATGTTTTAATGGCAGAATAATTAAGTTTGCTACCAGCACGCAGTGTTTTCGTTGTGTCAGCAGTTTATACAACAGCGCAACAAAGTTCGTCACGAACCTTATGTTTACCATTATTCGAAATAACTGACGCCATTATTAAGAACAATTGCCAGAAGAGGCAAGACACTCTGCAGAGTATCGAAGAGGATTTATACTGTAATTCATATCACGTGATAACATACATTGCGACAGGCAGGAGCTTTTGGACACTGTAGTGCAAACTGTCAGTAATAAATACAGATATTATGTCAATATATTTTCATATGACAAAAATTCAAGCTGTTATTTGTATTTAATATATAAAAACCGCATCTGTCTCTCCGGAATATTGAATGTTTATACATTTTTTTTTTAATTTTTCGATCTCCTGGAAGTAAACCAATTTGCAACTAAACCAAACTCTGTTAGTTTAACATTTTTTATATTTAAGGACACTTAAGGGGTCAGATAACCTTTGAAGCGTCCAAAAATCGATTTTTTTTTTTAATAGCTTATAATTAAATATGATTCTTTGGGAACATTTAAAAGCAAACCCCATACAAAAAAATCGCATTAGAAGAGAAGTTATATCTAAAACACTTGGAGCTTTTGCTATATGATCAACGGGTTTTTCAATCTTTAAAGCCAATTTTATCAAAACAGCGATTTTGATCATTGCGCGCACGATTTCTGAAAAACGGTTGCCTAGAATTTCACGAAATTTTTGTGGATGTATTAAACGTACAGAAGCACAAAATGACCAATTATTATGTTTCTCAAGTTAGAAGTTTAGAATTCAAGGCTACTTTTGTATTAAAAAAATCTCGATATTTCGAATTACTCTAAAAAAAAAAAAAAAAAAAAAAAAAAAATCCTCGGGATCTACAAGTTTTATTTTTTTTCATTGTAGGTCATTTTGAAAACACTTTATATCTGTACTCATTAAAAAAATTTTGGCTTGTTTCAATCATTCAAATGGGAAAAATCATGCGCGCAATGCATGCAAGAATAATTCTTTCGTAAAAATTGTATTATCTTTAAAATAAATTTAAATAAAACTATATATGTGTATACCTTTTCTAACAACTTCGATTGATAAAATTAATCATTCCTAACATGTGTTTTCAATTTTATAATTAAAAGTTAATTAGTTAAAGAATGACTGCAATTCTTACAGAGGTCACTTTTCCATGTACTTTATTGGTTCAAAGGTTACCTGACCTCTTAAAACTGCAGATAATTTAATTCAATCCTATACCAGGATTAATATAACGCGTTTATATTAATACTCATTAAATACTTCAAAATAATTTCAATTAGAAACAAGATTTCCTTTTGAAAATTTTATGACTTTTATGATTTACTTATTCTGAATGCTTGCGGTTCTTTTAAGCTGTGTTATGTATCTCTATAATATTCTTCAAAATACAAGGAAAATTTTAATTTATATCGCTTATGTATATTCTTTATTGTTTTTTAGTTTGGGACATGGTACAGAAAACCATATTGCCATCACATTTCGAACAAGTCAATCAGACGGTTTGATTTTGTGGATGAACAAAGGGACCAATAAAAGAGGCGATTACCTAGCTATAGTAATTGAAAACGGTTATGTGCAACTGAGTTATGACCTGGGTAATGAAACACAGTTGCTCAGTTTGCGGAGCCACAACAAAATCAACGATAATAAATGGCACACGCTTATTATCGAAAGGTAAACAACTTTCTATATTTCTTAAAATTAATAAATTTTAAATTTAATAAAATACCAAAATTTCATTTGCTTTCTGAACTATTATTATTTTTTAATATTAAATGTTTTAAATTTATATTTATGTGTATATTTGAGTTTCATTCATATAGTTTTAATCAAATGTAAATACAGGAATGTTTAGGTGTATACATGCATATATGCATATTTGGTTGGGAATGGCAGGCACCTTACCATTAAAGCAAGTGATTAAAAATAACTACACTGTAAAAAGATTCTATAAAGTTACTAACAATCTTCTAGGAAGCTGGGATGCCTAGAACATTTTATGCTACGGTAACAACAAAAATCCATGTAACAGATACACGATAGCACTGTAAATAAAGAAACTCAGTAAGGTTACCAACAATGTTTTAGAAAACTCGGATGCTTAGAACTTTTTATGTAACAAATTATGTATCAAATTTTACTATGATTACTGTAATTTTACCATATTCTTCTGTAAAGCTACAGATTTCTGTAGCCTTATAAAAACTAGTTTTGTAGATTTACATCTTTTTTTGTACAGTGTACAGATAATATTTTAATAAGCATACAGATTTCTGCAACTTTACATCTGTAGAATTACGCATATATATATATTTTTTACAGTGTAATTGGTTCTGAAAATAAATTACTTCTACTCGTAAATTTGTGTATTTAATAACACTGTTGCTTTACTCTAATTATTGTTTTGCATAAGTAATTACTAGTCTACTAAAATATATTTTTAATATGTATATCATTCAATTCTTTCTGATAGACTCATTAATAATAAACATTTACATCTATACAAATATTTTTATTTATTTATCATATTTTAAGACATAAAAGTATTTTAAAATAACATTTTATAATCCTAATGTAACAGCATTGCAACATATTCAACATTATAGAAGATTGTAATCTAAAATTTTTGGTTAAGAATTTATAAAACTTAAACAGAAACAACATTGATGTATATACAACCTGTGGCCAGAAAGTTCGGTGAATGAATTTTTATTTCAAATACAGTATTGTACATCATCAAATACAATTTACTGTCCTTCAAAATAATCTCCATGGCTGGTAATGCACTATTGGGAACGAGTATATAAGTCCTGGAAACTCCTGTAAAACAGTTCTTTCGGAATGGCTTCCAGCTCGGCCGTCACAGCGGAGTCCGCACACCGCCTTGGTTGTACGGCAGTTTCTGACCGCGAATGGAGCTGTGACACTTGATCACCTGCCCTTATTCACCTAATTTGGCCTGCAGACTTCTTCCCCTTCCCCAGATTGAAGTCATCCCTGAAGGAAAAGTGATTTACGGACATCACCGACATTCAACGCAACGTGACGGCTGAGCTGAAAGCCATTCCGAAAGAACTGTTTTACAGGAGTTACCAGGACTTACATACTCGGTCACAACAGTGCTTTACTGTCCATGGAGATTATTTTGAAGGACAGTAAATTGTATTTGATGCTGCACAATACTGTATTTGAAATAAAAATTCATTCACCGAACTTTCTGGCCACAGGTTGTATATAGTTGTTAATGTATAAGTCTAAAAATAGCGTATAAGAAATTAGTAATGTTAATATCTTGATTGGTACAATATAACGTTAATAGCAATAGCCTTATGGTAATGTATATAGAATATTTTATCAGGTTTGTAACCTCGGTACGCGTTCTCCATTCGCGTAACGTTACAAACAACTAAAAGCAAGAGTGCATGCGATAGGTCTCTGAAAGCTTGAATTAAATTACAGGCAGAAAAAGCATAACTACAAATTATACGCTTTCCGTCACTACTTTAATAAAATACTAATATAAAACTATCTAAATACTAATCTTCGCCTTATTTAATCACAAAAATCTGTGATTCATCTCTTGATTACGTCATGGTTCGATCCCATGTAAAAGAGTTCTTACAGTTTTGGCGTTTTAATACCCTTATTTCGGTATAGTAATCTTCGTGTTGTTTAATTCGTGATTTGTTTCACTTTGCGAGTCAAATATTAAATACAGGTGACTAATGCTTAAATTAAAAATCTGTACAAAACTTGTATACTTTCTATCCCGTATGCAACGGATGTTGCCGTAGTCAAGGGAATAAATAAGGCGAAGAAGATAATGCTTACGATAATTTCAGCTCATAATTTTTCCCAACCTCGGATAAGTAGCGTTAAATGCAAAACCACAGTCAAAATTTATGTACTAGCTGTATGGTTAACTAAAATTGTGGTCAGTAATGGATGTCTGTTAAGTCGGCCGACTGTATGCATTGATTAGAAGGTCGTCGATAATACCGAAGTGGTTAAGTTATTTCAAATATTGAAATTTTAATAAAACTTTTATCTTTTTTATATTTATTTCAGGAACAAAAGGCAAGCTCGATTATTAGTAGACGAAGGACCCATAAGAACAATATTGTCTCAGCAGGGAGCAACCCACCTTAATACTGATGGTAACCTGTGGATAGGTAAATAATACACCTGTATCTACAATATATTCGATAGCTAATTAACAGCGTGATACTTGGCTTAATTTTAAGAAACTATATTTTAAAGATTATGCATTAATTTACCAGCATTGGGCGTTTATATTTCATAAATAACAAAAAACTACGTCTTCCTGAAAAACCACGTTTTCCCGAGTTGATGGTGCGGAAGAAATCTTAACACCTACGAAATGCAACAAATTGAAGTTCGTTCATTAAGTATTTTTATTAATATCTCGGTAATTGAAAAATATAAGTCCCAGGTGCATTCAAACCTGACTTTGTCTATACATATTCAAGTTTCAAGACCTCTATGTTCGAAAGATTATCTATATACTAGTTTCAAGACCTCTACGTTCGATAGATTTCCGTAGCCAACCTCAACACACAGGCACGCACACGCAGACGCACACAGAGACAGAAAGAGGCACACAAATATTTTACTTTTATTAATACATATTATCAGTGCATCTAAAAATATGTAGGGGAAGGTGTTGTAACTCTGACCACATTGTTCCTTTGACCACCTAGGTTGGTTGTATTGGTTGGTTGTATTTATGTCGGCCAATTATCTGCACGTGGGATATGGGCCCTAAGGGGGGAGTGCCTTCCGTGGAGGTGTTTCTAAGGGAACCTAACCCGTATTATCGCTTGGAGAACCAAGGTTCGAAGAAAACCACGAAAACTCCGAACGATTAGGCCGACGGGCGCGATTGGGATCGAACCCAGCACCTCCCATCTACCAGCTTCGAGAGCAGAACCTCTAGGCCACTGGTGGGGCCTTGATTACCTAGGCTGTAGCGCCATCTAGCAGCATTTTATGAATTTTGGTGCAATTAGTGCATAGTTCCATCACTAGAGGGATTGTGCATCCTACTGTGGATTATTCAAGTCAAAGGGCATTCCTGTGAATAATAATAATCCATTTCCATGATAAAAATGTAAGTATTTATTTGCTAATGTTTTGCCTAATAATACATTTTGTGCTATGTGTTTGTTGATAGAAATAATTTGACATGGTAGCTATAAACTTTTATAAATATGGTTCGGCTTGTGAAAATGATTATCCTAACCCTAAAACTGTAGCATGCGTTGTAATTTGCACTAGCATGGTGTTGTACCTCTGACCATGATCAGGTCAAAGGTACAACGCTATTAAAAACTTTCTAAACATTTAAACTTTTATGATTTGCTTACTACAACTGTCTTGAAATTAATTTATGATATTTTTTTACTTCAGTTTTTCATTAAAAAAAAAATGTGCAGACTGGGGTAAGCACAGTTCATGTGCCTTAAACTCATAGCCTTTCAAAGGAAAAAAAAAGAAGTTAGAGGGATAACATTTGCCGAAAGGGGAACAACTATCACTATGATTATTGCTGTTAGTGCATCCGGAAACATCATTACCCCTTTGTTTGTTTTCCCCCTGTCAACATTAAACAAATTATGTTTCACAGAACGCCTCTTGGATTAATCGGGGCTCCAAACCTGTCAGGCTGGTCAAATGAGACCATATTCCAACACTTATTTCAACATTTTCTGAAAAATGTTAGACCTAGTACTGAAAGACCAGTATTGTTATTATTTCATAACCATGAATCTCATATTACCATAACAATAATTATTTTAGCCAAGGCTAGTGGTCTGACTAATGACGTTTCGTCCACGCTCTAGCAATAAAATGCACTTCCTTGGTAAGGGTGTTCATGGTCCTTTGAAAGCCTTTTATAATCAAGCTGTAAATAATTGGACGATTGTCCAGCAAATGTTAGAAAGCCTGTTTCAATCTACAACATTGCTGAATTTGCGGGCATAGAAGATTCTAATGCCGTAGTTCCAAACAATATTATGAAAGATTTTAAGGTTACAAGGATTGTGCTATTCAATGATAATGCATTCTCTGATGACGAATTTCTTGCAGCAACTGCAACAGACAGACCGATGCTGAATGAAACTGATTTTGATAAACCATCAGCGGGTGGTGTAGCTCAAACTGACGATATCATTCCTCAATGTAGCAGTTTAAATTTATCGCCACTTATGATAACACCTGATACTGTGACACCTGATCCAAAAGTGCAAGATCTTGCATCCTGACTTATACTCTTGAAAAGCTAATTATTGAAGCTGAAAAAAAAAGCAACACCCTAAACGCAAGAAACAATGATATTGAATAAAATGATTTTTTTCTTCATTGTTGCGTTGTCTAATTGACTGGTCAGAGGTACAACAACCCATGGTCAAAGGTACAACACATAGTTGTACCTTTGACCACAATGTTATTATTTTTAAAAAATGAAATTAAACATAATAAAAGTAATTCCAGAAACTTAAAAAAATTACATATGATAAACCAGATGATATAGATTATAATAAAACAAAGAAATTGAATTTAGCCTTAATAGTTGAGTTACGAAAATTAAAATATTGCACAGTGGTCAAAGGAACAACACCTTCCCCTACACAAAAAAATCAGAAAATTTAAAATTTAATTCACTTTCTTACGGTGTCTCTAGCCAATAGTATTTACCAGTATTTAAATCAATATAATTAAAAGTTAATATAACATCGGAAATATATATTATTAAAAGCTAATACTGGTGAAATATTTAGTTATATTTAAAACAATTTTTATCAAAATGAAAAAGAAGATAAAAATTAATATGAAATTTCGGTTATACATCTTTGAAAGGTGAATTTCGAGATACAATTTATGAGCAACGTTGGCATTAAATTCTCAGTATATCCGATGTCAAGCCAATACAATGCAATTAGTATATTTGTCAAATAAATTTTATTTTTAAATATTTTAATTAAGGGGTTTCACGACTCTTAAAATTGGAAAAAAAGAAAAAAATGACCATTTTCAACATTTAATATCTTAAAATTTATATAGTTTAAAAACACAATTTTAATTGAATTGAAAGATATAAGCATGTTCTTTCATTTAAAATATTTAAAAAAATTTAAGATGCAGAAGTATTTACAGGGGGCTCCAAACTGTGAGACACTTGTCGAGCAGAAAATTGGTATGACAGATTAAGCGCAGGATTACAAAAACTATTTTGCAACTAGAATGAAAATTTTGGTGCCTACTTATACTTCACATTGTAATAATTACCATGAACCTAAATAAATTTGTATTTAAAGCATTTTTATATTTTTAATACAAAGTTGTATTTTGCTAATACAAAATTTTGAAATTTTCAACAGTATAATCACCTAAAAACTATTTTTTTCTAACAATAGAAATGGAATTTTAGGTTCAGTTTATACAGACTAACATGAAACATATGTTTTAAAAATTTCATAAAAAAATATTCAGTTTTTAAGATATCCTGCGCGTTATGCCCAAAAACGTCATTTGGAGCAAACTTACTTCAAAGTTTCGGAAATGCCGTTTCAGCTATTGCGCGGGTATAATTCTAAAAGCCATAACTTCTGTTCTAATGGGAATTTCAAGAAAATAATTATATCAAAATGTTCAGAAAAAATGAGAGTTTAACATCTAAAAAAAAAAAAAAAAAAAAAAAAAAAAAAAATATTTAGAAACGTTTGACGTTTTGATAGTCCTGAGACCCCTTAAGTACATTATTAATCCAGTGCTAATTATTTATTATTCTTTTTATTTCTAGGAGGTTCCTCCGCCGTGCCTTCTGGCTTTCCAGTCCCCTACTACCGCGGCTTTCATGGCTGCATTTCCTCAATATCTATAGACGGTGAGTCTATCCATTTGGCCAGTGTTCATTCCAAAGATTGTCCACCTTCTTGACCGAACCACAAGCTTCAAAGTTTCGAAATAAAGTGAAGGCAAACAAAGCACAGTGTGGAACTAAGGATTTTGCAGAAAATATCAAAGGTGCCGCCCAAATAAGATGATATCTGCTTCCAGAACTTATATTTGTGTATAACGTCTTTAATTCGCCATTGTCGAAACTTGACGAAATATAGCAATGTCTTCCAGATTGTACTAAGCCATTTTGAGGTGACAATACGTCTAACAAGTTGATGCAATACAATCAAGTTAATAATAAACTTTTAAGAATTAATACAATTACCAAGGAAAGACAGAGATATTTTACGTAAAATGTTAAAATATAGGAATACGATAAACACATATTTCCTAGTATCTCCGCATATCTGGAAAATTAACTGTTTAAGGATATTCCATTCAAACATAAACAGCAGTTTTCGTATGTTATAAAATTTATAGTTAGTTTTTTACTCCAAAAATAAATAAATTTCCATTTTTAAAGAGGTCAAAGTTATTACTAAAGTTATTAACACTTTTTTATATGGATACAAAATCTAAACATCCGAATGATATAAAATGCATTTTAAGAAATATTTTAGTAATCGAATTTCATCATCATTCTTTGGATAACAATTATGTATGTCACAAAGTCATTTCTTAGAGTATTTCACAAATTCTAAACATTATTTTCAAAAAGCCTAAAATTATGATCTACAATATAGTAATATAAATTTTAAAAAACATTGAAAAAAGTTTAAAAATTTAATATCATATAAAATTAAATTTCAGAACATTTTTATCCGTTTTAGATATTAGAAGATTTTCAAATTTGTATATTATGTTTAGACAGAATATAAAATTTGGTGATTTCGAGATATTTACAAATTTAGATTCATTTACTCATTTAAAATTAAAAGGGACTGCCTGAAATGAATGATACGGACTAAAATTTGACTCTCTCGCGCCTTGTTCAAATGGCCAATCGAGGATATTGATGGTTTTATTTGAATGCAATTTTCTACATGCCAGCCCCTTTCAATAATAATTTTATCTGAGAAATTCCTGTCATATATTACCTAATATCACCACTTTTCCTCCAGACATTCCCTTATCCACTCTCGATTACGATAAATCTTCTCTTAAGATCTGTGAATCTAGAAATTTCTTTAATGGAAGACGAGAGATTCAACTATTACCACATGTTGCAATATTAATTTTTTTTTAAATGAATATTTACTACCGATAAAATAATTGGATTTACATTTAGTGATAGCCATTTTGTATGAAAGCAAAAGTAATCTAACATTATATTTTAATTACAGACATGAGAAGAATGGTTCGTAGGAGCAAATCATTCTATATGTCTGTTGCGTTTTGTATTAATTTATAATTAAATAACTATGTGGGGACAGATATATATTCATAGCTAAAATTTACTAGCAAAAATTACCAAAATCGGTCACATGTATATATGTAAGTATTTCTAGAAGAATTCTTCATGTAATACAAACTTAACTACAAATTATTAAATAACTGTTCCACAATTTATTACTGAAAAAATACTAATGAGAGTGAACATATTTTTTTAGTGAAATCATTGTAAGTCAATTCATTTTCTATTTAAATAAAATATTTTTTGCGTCAAATTAGTTAAAATGCCTCATAAAATATACATTTATCTGTCAAAATCTAAAACTGCCATATGAATACTTTAAAGTTCTAATATCTATACCAATTTGCTGTTATTGCAAAAAAATCTTATAAATCAAAGTATCGGATAAATTATGCAGTATACGGAAATCAAGTACGATAAAATATCTTTCAATAAAAACCATTTTTTTTTTATTCGTCAAGTAATTGTCTGGAAGGCATTGCAGTTCGTTCAAGTTCATTGAAGTACAGAAATAAGTGTTTTAGTCTTATTCTATTCCAGTCGCATGAAACGACAGGCAGCTTCACATATCACTGTGAGCTTAGATATTTTTTTCCTCTACAGAGAAATCTGATATCTCGAATTCAGGTTCTGAAATGTGTGCGTAAGCCTTAAACTGCTTCTAATTAATTTTTGTAACTCATTATATTAAATATTACGTACGTTTTTATAATATTTAACATGTATAGGCTTGCCATTTTAATATGACAGACAGTATAACTTCAAAATTGTAAACTATAGTTTTGATATTTTGTTTATAAGAATGATTAAAAAACAAAGTATTAACGTGTAAAATAAAAACACAGGTACTTAAGTTTTTATATAGTTTTTACATTATAATTTCAAACAGAAATAATTATTTCTAATGTTTTTGTAAATATAAATAACGCAAAATTAAATTTTAACGCAAAGATGCTGATAGCAATAAAAGCAGCATTTTTAGAAAGTAATTATGGTTTTTTTTTTTTTTTTTTTTTTTTTTTTTTTTTTTTTTTTTAATAAGAAACATTGCAACATATTTTTAAAATCATGAAATTCTATGTCCATTAACAATTTTGAATGTAGATAGGCACTAACTAAATTTTTAAAGCATTTTGTAGAGCATTGTACTAAGAAAGGTAGAACATATAACTAATCAAAAAATTTACAAAAATATAAAATTTTTTCTACAATTATCATTTGTGAATTTTGAAGTTATACTGTTTTCTATGGTAAATGTTTTCTTTTATGTATTATGTATTCTAAGTGAATATTTTAATGTGAAATAATTTTTTTATGCAATAATTATCAGGTGCCGACTTACAAATCAAACTTGGCATCAGCTCAAATTCTAATGGTTGGTATGGATTTCAAAACAGTGATTTGTTCAACCTAAAGAAATATACATCTTTAAAAAAATGATATTTTGTACAATTCTCGGAAACATATGTATTGAATCTTTAAGAATTCAGTATTAATTTAGTTTGTAAAATTTCAATTCATTATAAATTAAAAACAAAATATATATATATATTGTTTTATCCTCTTTAGACCTTGGTTTTCCAAAGTGGTTTTTACTTTATGAAATCTTACATTCTTGTAGTCTGATTTTTGAAATTCTTTAGTTGAACATTCAATACAAAATGATACGATAAGACCATTGATTTGAAAGTTGAATAAAAGTATCATACAGATATAAACATCTCTGTGTTAATTAATGTCAACAGTTGATGACATTATTTGCGATAACAGATGTCGTTTTTTGTAGGATTATTAGATGTCACGGTGAATTTGTAGCGTTTATATAAAAAATATGTATTATGATCTCTTATTTCGAAATTCCCAGCTTAAGTTTCCATTTAAACACACAAAATTTATGCTTTAAGTTCGCATATATATATAAATAATATTTACAGTTTTAAGTAATATTGAACTTACGTTACTTTTTATTTCAAAATAATTTATCTCGTCTCGACTGAAGAATATTAAAACAATTAGCAAAAACAGCAAATCAAGTAACCTCAATAAATGAGTATATAGTGTATAAATACCTACTCAAAATAATTTATTAGTTGAACTAAAAAGGCCTTAAAAAATAAACCATTAACATAAAAAAACATAATGTTGAAATTTATTTGTCTTGTTTATTCACAATCATGCTGCATTAATACTTAAAGACATTCAGTCAAGTAATATAGTTTCAATTTATAAAATTATGTTATCGTGAACTACGATATTAGCATATTTAAATAAAAATTAAGATACGTTTCATAGTTCAGGTGTTTAAAGACGATGGTGTGATGGTCAGTATTATACATTCTACAAATTGATAAATTTGTTGAAATTACCTTCTAAAAAGGTAATGTTTTGTTCAATAATCTTTTTAAATATTTACTTTTTAAAAGTAAAGGGGCACATATGATTACATGTAGACAATGTTTCTTTCTTTATTTATTTTTATTTTTATTTTTGTTTTTGTTTAAAAGTTTAAAATTCTTCATTTCATTAGCTTCAATCAGTATAAATTAGATGCAACTTGCTCTGATCAAGAACAAACTATATAACTTTTAAATAAAAATGTGAAGTCAAATGGATGAAGGAGTATTTAATAAAGTTTGTCGTCTCTGAAAGTGTACCCCATAAATATTTAATCAGAGTTTGCTGAATAAATCACTGTTTAAACTAGTGCAAAACTGCAATGTTTGGAGAAAATTAAAGTTTCTTTTATTTTTCTATCTCTCTTGCCAGAGCAACGGAATATTTACTGAAAGGTGCCGAAAAGTGCCAGCGTTATAATTACTCAATTAATAAAGTATATTGTTGTATGTGTATTGAAATTATCGTGTGTTAAAAGTTGAATAGTACTAATTGTGTAAAGCTTAGTGCAATGTCACTGATGCTTTAAAACTCCTCTTCAACAACGAATTATTAATCACGCGTAAAATATATTGAATTTAAAATTTTCAGTTAAAAACAATACGTAATGAAATTTTTAAGTTTAATATTGCTTAATTTAAGTCATAAAGAATTTAGACTTTTAAAAAATATGTAAAAAAAAAACTAGTATGGAATTATTGTGCTTCAGATTTATAAAAGTGAAAACCATGAAATAACATGTGAAAGACACAAAGTTTAACACAAATTAGTCAGTTTTTGCTTTAACAAAATGCAATTATTAACAATTATTAATATAAAAATTAATTATACAAACGGGTTACATCCTGCACGATAGATCTTGTATTAATATAATCCGTAACAAGTTGGATTATAAAACAATTTAAACGACTTAAATTTTAGCAGAGTTTGTTTTAGCATATACTTTAGGTATTGCATTTATTCATTTGGTGAACTACAATTTACCTTGATTTTGTTTTATAAAGTTAAATTCTTGTTTTCCAAATGTATATTCAACGGGCTTTTATCAAATAAATAAATTTCTTTATTTTCATATCATCATAAAAACCGTATTAAACATTTTCTAAATAGGTAATTCTGAAATACTTCAAAGCTTTTAAGATAGCTTGAAATTTAATAAAAATTGATTTAAAATAAAGTAAAATGCTTTACATTTTACTATACAGTGTAAGTTAGTATTGGTAAATATCAAGCAAATTATGACTGCTTTAATAACAATAATATTTTTTTTTTTTCTTGAATCAAAATGAAAAGTATTGTGTAACTTGTCAATAAAAAACAAATTTATATATTATAAAATTAAACATGTATTATTACTTTCTTTGAATAGTACACATCAAGCAATTTTACAATTAAGCAACAGCCAAATATTTATAAAACATCTTCAGATAACTAAAGATATATATTTTATTAAGTTCGTTCGAAAAAAAAATTTAATGCAGTTTATCAAGGGAAAGTTTTCTTTTCTTTTTTTTTTTTTTTTTTTTTGCTATACCATGGTGTGCTATTCACTAATTTACTTTAATGAAATCTTTAAAATAGCAGCATTTTATAAACCAACTATGATAAAAAGATTGAAATGTGTATCTAATATATATAATCAATTCTATATCAGCAATTATATCACTATCTATATAAGCAAATCTTATTAAAAAGTTCTATTATGGCGATTATCCAAATTTAGTGCGCAATACAAAAATAAAAATAATAATGAAAGTTCGCATGCTACCGCTACAGAAATTGGATAATAAATGCATCTTTTAACTATTATGCAAATCATGTTTGCTATTTTGTTATAAAAAATAATATATATATATATATATGAAGTTCAAAAATTATTATTTTGAATGTTTGTCAAGTAATCTATAAATTGTATTTCATCGTAAATTTACTGTTGATCATATTCGTTTTGAAATCATTAATATCCTTTTGTTTAAACCGTTTCTTAAATGTAAATTTCAGTGAAAATTAAAGCATTGTACATAAATATGGAAACATAATTTATACATAGTTTTTGTATTTTAAATACATTTCTTTTTATTAATATAATTGATTTTGACTACATTAAACGAAGAATTTTGATCGGCGAGAATCTACGCATACATTAAAAAATAATGTTTAAAAATATTTTAAAAAGTCTTACGGCCGCATTTAGAAAGCTATATCTCGAAATTTGTAAATTTATTTTTAAATCACATACAAAATAATCCCTTTATTTTTTTTTTTTTTATTTTATTATTTTTTTTTATCTAATGCGTTGAACACCATTACAGGTTACGTTTACTGGATTCATATAGAAAAGGATTTGCTAACGATGTCATGAAAACATGTAAACGATCTGTACGTAGTATAAGGCGCCAATATAATATATTTAAAGGGAATCTGGCTTATTGTAAAGAAGCATATAAAAAAGATCATCAACATCGAACAGCCATATTTCGACAAGGCGCGAGAGTGTCGAACAAACGTCCTGCTCCTCCATTTTAGCCTGTCCCTTTAAATTCACTAAAATTAACCTGTGAAAAGCCTAAAGTGATACCGTATCCATTCAAAAACCACAATTTTCATGTAAACTCAATCTTCCTTATCCAATAAAGTTACCTTTACCCAAGGAATAATATAATTTGAATAGCTAAGCAGATCGTCTCCATGCGTCATCCTTTCATCGTCCATGTGAACCGTTTTTATTATTATTATTATTATTATTATTTATTATTATTATGCGCCGAATTCAATCACCTTTCAATTATTTTCGAAAACAGAGTTTAATTTAACTACATCATTAATGCCATTTTATTCAGATCCTAATAGATTTAAAACTAAAAGATGTTTGGTCAATAGTTGTCAAACTTTTCTTGGAATTCCATGCATCTAGAGCAACTCCTCTTTTTTTTCTTTTTTTCTTTTTTTTTTTTTTTTTTTTTGACCGTTAATGAATAAAAAAATAAAAGGAAATAAAAATGAATATACTAAAAAAGTAGACCATTTAATTTACGTTTAATGCAATATTTCAATTAGCAAGTTTTTAACGGGACAAAAAAGTTTGTGTAGACTTGCATATGTTATATAAATTTTGCTGCTAGTTTACTGAGGTAGAATCTTAAATCCTTTTCAACATCCGTTGTATTTATCTATATATTTTTAAACAGTCAATGACGGAAAACCTTTAACTATACCGCATTTCATTTGCCATACTTAACATTGTCTGTCAAAAATTCTCTCATGTGCACCTATGAGGTACGCGTACTTCACTTTTAGAAACACATTTTTTTTTTCTCATTTGTATCGCTTTTTACGAAACCTCATGATTTAAAACGGAAATTATTGATATCCTATCGATTAACAAATGAAGAGTTTATATAAAAACTAGAGTTTAATAAAGTAATTACATACATTTTTAAGAACACTATTAAATTTTTATTTCAATTTACAGGTGAGGTAGTTCTCACATTCTAGATATGTGAATTATTTTATATTCGTATAGGTGGTACATAATAGGTGGTTTTGCGTACCTATTTGTACTCTCAAACTATAAGAAAGCTTTTTAAAAAAGATTTGCCTGTCTTTTTTTTATCTATATAAATTAATGTTAAAATTTTTTCATTAAAAGAAAATATTAAATTTTATAGATTTACGTAGGTTTATTTTTACCTTATTTAAATTTTACAAAGAATGTTCAAATTAATTTTTCTGATGTTATATATATATAAAAGGAATTTTATATTAAATTTATCCAATTTCTGTAGTTTTACACTAATTTAACTATTCAACTATAAAATGTATTTTTCAGACTGTAAAACGTATGAGAATTTTTTTAATTCCAAGTGAATGAATATTTCCAGGACAGGCGTTGAATCTAGGACCCTTAGCTTATCGTTCCTGCGGTCTACCAACTGAGCTACCGTCGAAGACTCTGTTCTATAAAATTCAAACAAAAAACTCTGTTAGCAATAGCATCCAATCTGCAACATGTACTTTTCAACAATCCATGTTGACCAGGATAGCTCAGATGATAGAACGTTGGTAAAACGGTGACATACGTTCGACCCTTACCTTGGTATTTTTCACTTAATTGGAATTAAAAATAAATTCTAAATATTTCATCAATATTTGATTAAAATAGTACATAATTTCAGTAAAATTTATTTTTTCTATTATTCAATGCTTAAAATATATATTTTATTTGCTCGATTACAGTAAAAAGCTCATTATTTATGCTTTTTTAATATGATAAATCGATACAGACATTGTGTTAATTCAACTGACTGCATGCGCTTTGTCACCTCATATCAGGCTGATTTAAATGTCTTCCATGAATATAACTAATCGGTTATGTATTGTAAAAATTTGTATAGTTTGTGAATAGTTTAATAATTAGATGCATAGACTGTTTAGAAAAATAGAATATGACAGAGCTGGGACAAAAAAAGTAATCGGGCAATTATACTTAATTAAAAATATATACATATAAATGATTCCCTATTTATATGAAATAAAAAGTGCAATTAAAAATTGGTGAGAAAATTGGTGTATAAAAAGTACTTTTTTTATTTAAAATTTTCAAAATTATGTATTTTAAAATTAGAAAATATTTACTGTCATTTAACTCTGCTGCAAATGCAATATTAATTTACAACACAAATATTAATTACAAAACTTTTTCAACAAATATGAATTTACAACACAAAACAAATATTAATAAAGTATTTGTTTAATGATGCATGGAAATAGAGCATAAATATTGCCTTGTGTCAGTTGGCTCTTGATATGGGCCAACTTATATTATAGATCCATAAATCAGTTTGTAATAGCATCTTAAATCGATTTAAAACTTTTATTTTTTATTATTTATTTATTTATTTTTCCAACAATGTTTTTTTTTTTCGTTTAAAAATATCGCATTAAATGTACACTTTCTGATCCTTAACTGTTTTAGCTCTTTCCAAAAACAATGTTCGTTTCTACGAGCATCTTCGAAAAAATAACTTCACAGATCTGAAAAAGAAACAAGATGATTCGTGTGAGACTCCAGCAAAATACGAGATAATTAAAGATATTATTAGGAAATATTATTTATCGTGCATATTTTTAAATATTATGCAGCTGAAAACTAACAACAAAATATTTCAAAATGAAAATAATTATTAAAAAAAAAAAAAAAAAAAAAAAATCATAAAACAAGCCGCACACTGGTGTTTACAGAGGAAAAGACGAAATTAAAGGCTCGTTATATTAATATGTTTCCAATTATATTATTGCCTAACTACACATAAAGTTTAAAAACCTTTGATTTTATAGATAAAACAAAATGACAAAGTCATATGAAATCTCGCAGACATAAGAGCATTTTTAATAGATATTTATTGGGATATTAGTGCATAGAAAAATTATTTGAAAATATTATTACTTAAGTCAACTTGTAAATGTACGTATCTATATATAAGAATTCGACATGCTAAAATCTTTATAAATTAGATTGATTTGTATAGGAATAGTAAATTAAAAAAAAATTAGGAACATGGCAGCAGAGTTGAATGAAATATGATATATGCATAATCATGAAGTATCAGCATGTATTGATTTAATAAATTATGTGATTACGATATTAATTGAAAAAATCCAAAGCAATTATGGCACATATCATGAAATTAGAAAAAGATAAAACAGGGAAATCTTAACCTCTTTTTTTAGCATATCAAGCTTTATTAACTTCCGAATGTACATAAAAAAAAAATGAGATTTATAATTTTTTTGATTTGTGATGACGGAAAAAATAAAAATAATAAAATAATTACATTTTTCTAAACTACATAAACAGAATTGTGAAACATCTTTGTCGATATAAATAAATTAATGTATAACATTGTTTGTATTAAATATGTAATAAATATGTTCATATTTGTATACAGCCAGACAGTAATTATTGTTTTGTAAATACAAGTGTTGTATACAAGCACCATATCGTATGTATGTGTAGGTTTTGTTTTACATAAGGTTGAAATTCTAAACGAATAATAAAAGAATATCATGTGGAGTGTTATGCTGGTCTTACGAATAATGTTTTTGAGAATATATCTTATATTCAGCAAAGTGTTAAAATAAACGTTTTAGAACTCTTGTCTTTTCTGTATCTTATTTTTATGCAATATGAATATCATTGCGGATTATAGCAATATAAAGCCACGGAATCCCAAACAAAAAAAATAAAGTATATGGAGATATATGGTTTTAATGTAATCCGGATGTACAGAAATCCGAATAATTTTGGAATTCATTTAAAAATGCACTTTCTGTTTGGCACAAAGGGATATTAAAAATGGCATATCGAAATTTAAAACGATTCCTGAGGTCGCTTTTATTTTTAATTAAAAGGTAGGCCTAGATTATTCAACTTACATTACGCCTACCTATTAAAGCGATCACTTTTGATACAAATAATAATAATAACAATAAACTATAGCACTTATTTATATATACAGATATGTTAGTATAGTAAATCAAAAAGATAACTTGACAAATAACTCAATGTTTTACGCTAAAAATAATCAATCAATACATTGAAAATATATAATATATACAGTTTCACTGTGCAGTAGAACCTCGATTACCCGATGTAATTGGGACAGACTATCTTTTAGAAAATCGAAATTTTCGGATAATCGAAAATGCTTCAATTTTAAGAATATAGAGAAATATATGCGCTATTTCTTATTATGGTAACATGTACTTAGTAAAAATAACGAATACAAAAATAGAAACAAGAATAAATAACCGGAATTTTAATTTTGAAATTAAGTAACTTTTACTATTTCACAAGGGTTTGATTTTTTTTTTTTTTTTTGTCACAGTTTGGATTGTCTTTGCTTTGAAGTTCTATACCGAAGTCTTTTAATATTTTTAGTTCCCCAGTATCACAAACTTTCTGCTGCTCCAGCCATGCCAAACCTTTTGCAAAACATTCAAAAGCTTCAGAATTTCTAACTTGTTCGTTCCACTCCGTAGCTTACGGCAGCTCAAGTTAAATTCAAAGGAATTCTAAGAAAGGGGATCGAAAGTATTTATATGTACTCCTGGTTCGTAAAGGACCGCTTGCACGCAAGGAATATGATAATTAAAAAAAAAAAAAAAAAAAAAAAAAAAAAAAAAAAAACCTTTAAAATGGATTTTGCACCCAAGAGATAGAATAGTAAAAAAAAAAAAAAAATAAATAAAAAAAATAAATAAATAAATAAACCTTTAAAAATGGATTTCTGTTAACCGAGAATTTCGGTTAAAAGAGTTTCGGATAAAAGAGGTTCTACTGTATTTACAAATATATATATATATATAGATATATATCTGAAAGGCTATAGAAAACGTCGTTAGACTGTTTAACCACACCTTTTCACACAAACCAATGAATCCATTGTTTGTTTATAGTCTGCCTATTTTTAGGCGCACAGCTACCTTCACACAACTGCTCTGGCATCAACATGTGAGCTAGCAGTACTGAAGGGCTGTAATGCTGCCATCTGTTGGACCGGAGTGGAGGCTTTCTGTGGATAGGGCATTAAAACTCCACGTAAAAGTAAAAAAGTACAACAAAAGTTAATATTTTCTATTACACTTTAAAATACCGACTTAAACTTATACAGGGTGTCCGATGCCTAATTCTTAAACCGTTAGTCATAGACATATAGTTCCAATTACAAAAATGTTTAAAATTAGGTAAAGAAACATTTTAAAAGCGATATGGGTCAATAAAAACATTTCATAAAAAATTACGAAATTTAAATTTTTATATGGTCCCCCGATCCTATAAGTTATATTTAGTAAAATTTCCCTTTTACACTGGCAGGTAATGCACAAAAAGTCCCGTTATTCTACGATTAAAATTTACCGAGTAATAGCTGTTTAAAAAGTTGGAGCATATTTTTTGTTGCAAATTGGGGGTCATTCACAAATTTAGTCGAAATATAAATTCGTCAGATATATTAAAAAATGGTTGAAAGTAAAATTAACATTGCAATATAAATTTGAAATCTTTAATCATTCTGACATATTAATGCAAAATATACAATTTGTAATAAACATTTAAGAAAAAAAAAATGTTTTTTGTTAAATAAAATGATGCTAAATTAACAACCTCAATTCTTTACAATATGATACGCATTTTAAAATATTATTAGATTACACAAGCGTGTAAAAGTTGGGTTATGTCATGTTTTATAGCTTTTGATAATTGAATCTTATGTATTCTGTACCGCTGAATCTGAAATTGACCTTCATTTTTAACCATCACATTAGGATTTTTCGCAAATTTCAAAGTTAAAAAGTTCAAAGTTAAAATTGAATCTCCTCCCACATCTCATTTCTCATCGGACCACTCAGCTATTTAGCTGTAAGAATCACAGGATAAGCAAAAATATCGAATAAATCATTGAATAAAATAAAATAAAACAAAAAAAAAAAGTTTTACATATGTTTTATAGTATGACATTTTCGCTATATTTTAACTTACAAATTTACGATTTGCAAAAAAATTCTAACGTGATAGTTAAAAATGAAGGTCATTTTCAGATTCAGTGCTAAAAAGTAGATAAAAATCAATTATCAAAAGTTATAAAACACAATCATCTCCTCTACTTTATAGTATCCGATTTTTGTTATTCTTTAAATTTGACAATTTATGATTTGCGGAATATCCTGACATGTTGGTTAAAAATTAATGTAATTTTCGGATTCAGTGCTAAAAAATACATAAAAGTAAAAAAAAAAAACAATCGCAGTCTTGCATTATCTAATCTAAAACTTTTTCTTAAACTTCTAGGCGGTAATCTGTATGAATTTTTTTGTGTTATTCTGTAAAATAAATATAAATAGTAACCTCCGAATTGTATTTGAGCCAATATGTAAAATGAAATCTCGATCGGATATTTAAAAGTGAGTTAAAGTTCGAGTGCAAATTTTGAACTGGAAAAACATACATGCAATCGTTGAAGTAACATAAAAACTTATAAAAATAACATAAT
Source organism: Maratus speciosus (assembly GCA_963932465.1). Lineage (NCBI taxonomy): Eukaryota > Metazoa > Arthropoda > Arachnida > Araneae > Salticidae > Maratus > Maratus speciosus. Next base: position 296,820,783 of record OZ010791.1, read on the forward strand.
TTTTGTTAAAAGAAATCATAAAAGAAACAGTCTCAAATCCTGACAAAATAAAACATATCTTATTTTAGCCAATCTGAAACTTAATAAATGTTAAGTGAATCGTAATACTTGTACGATTTTTTTCAAAGCGCAAATACACATGAAATAAGATCTTCGAATACTTTAAGCACTTGGTATGTGATCCCTCAAAGCCCAGCCGAACTCATTTTTTTTCAGAGCAGAAAAGTGGCATAAGTCATGTATTTTTAAAGTTTCATAACTCGCTCAATTTTAGCGTTATATGAATGGGACTTTTTTTTGTCTTACTTGAAAGTGTAATAGGAAAATTTTACTAAATATAACTTATAGGACCGTGAGACCGTATAAAAATTTAAATTTCGTAATTTTTTAAGAATTGTTTTTATTGACCCAAATCGCTTTTAAAATATTTCTTTGCCTGATTTAAAACATTTTTGTAATTGGAACTATATGTCTATGACTAACGGTTTAGGAATTAGCCATTGGACACCGTTGAGACCGGACACCCTGTATATCTCGATCATTACTTACCGAAGGAACAAATGCCGTATTCGCCCGGAGTCCGTCATGTTTTTACTTTGTCGGAAATTTATAATCACTTTATGCTTAATTTTTTGAAAATTTAGAGATTAAACATAAACAACAAAACAACAACAAACATAAACAACATCAAAAATAAATAAATAAATCCAAATGAAGAAATTTAAAACCGGCAATAACCAGCAAAGAAACAAGATGGCGGACTCCGGGCGAATACGACATTTGTCCCTTTACTGAGTATAAACTTTGGAAATTCTATTTAAATTTTAACGTTCGTTAAAATAGAAATGTCAAGGAAATTATATTTTACGAAAGATTACATACGATCCCCAGTTCAATATATTTTACATTAAAAGGTTATTTTTATTTATTGATATCGATCCGGAAATTTAGCGACACGGATAACTGCAGTTCGGATAATTAGAGTTTTACTGTAGGATGTCAAATTTTCAATGCTATTCAAAACTGGACTTAAATATAATCTTATAGAGAAAGATTAGATATCTGAGACTGTTTTGTTTTCGCAATTTTTAAAATACAGCATATATAACCTAACTTATGGAAGCAGGTACGTATCACGAGAGTATTAATGTGGGATGTATTTAGTACAAATCTAGATTATAATCTCTTATTAACTATAAATCTACATTATAATATTCATTATCGCTGGCAAATGGGTAATTGAAAATAAAAATATAATTTCTATCGATGCTGGATTTAATTATGTTTCGTGTTTGTCCCAGGTCGCTGACTCACGATAAATATTCCATCTTGTGCTGCGTTTGTAGCCTTGCCAACATATGATAGTGAGAAATCTTCCGAGCTAGGTATCGTTCCAAGTGTTTTAGTCGGTAGAACGTCAGTGCGCTATACTGATGGCCCGGGTTCGAGTACCGGCTTGGAATCTTTTTCACTATGTTGGCCTTTGCGCCTTTTAAGCAATTAATTTGAAATTTGATTTTCATTTGAATTATTGTATGCAAGGCGAATGTTTCTCTCTGGAATAATTTCCATGTATTAATATAATTTCTATCGATGCTGGATCTAATTATGTTTCGTGTTTGTCCCAGGTCGGTGACTCACGATAAATATTCCATCTTGTGCTGCGTTTGTAGCCTTGCCAAGTGAGAAATTAGTGAGAAATTTTCCGAGCTAGGTATCGTTCCAAGTGGTGTAGTCGGTAGAACGTCAGTGCGCTATACTGATGGCCCGGGTTCGAGTCCCGGCTTGGAATCTTTTTCACTATGTTGGCCTTTGCGCCTTTTAAGCAATTACTTTGAAATTTGAAATTTTGTACGCAAGGCGAATGTTTCTCTCTGGAATAATTTCCATGTATTAACATATTTTTATTGCCGAAAATCCCTAAAAATTCAGAAAATGCAAAATAGCTAATCTAGCAAGATTTGGTCAAAAGATAATGAGATTTTATAGTCAAAAAATTAGTGAAATAGTTTTCTAACTATAACTTATAAATTAATGAGGTCGTATATAAAATACATTTTTAATTTTAATATGTATACAGCCCCTTTTGAAACAAATGCCATATCTAAAAGCTATACTAGATTTGAATATATTTTTTTAATTAAAAGCATATTTGTATCATAAACGGTTTAACAAATATTCGCCATGACACATGTTTTGAATTATCCGATATATCTCAGCGTACTATTTCATTAACTTAAAATCACCAAAATTATATATCCTCTACATTCTACAAGGTGGCAATAATTAAACTCACAGTACTCAGAGTATTGTGCAGCACAATCTAATTGAGAGAATGACGTCAAAGATTAAAAAAGACGGGGGCGAAGGATTCCGCGAAAAAAAATTTAGTTATTAAAGTCACCGCTCGGGGAATATGTGACACTATGCAACAGAAAAGAGAGTTTAAAAAAATGCTGAAATAAAATTACCTTTTATTTAGCGCATTTAACGATTTTAGTATTGATTTTGCATTTTTTAAACTCTCATTTCTATTTCAAAGCGCCACACATTCCCCTAGCGGTGACTTTTGGAACATTTTTTTTTTTTTTTTTGGTTGGGGGTAATGCATTGTCCCCCGTTTTGTTTAATCTTCTTACAGTTGACAAAAAAAAAAAAAAAAAAAAAAAAAAAGTTAAAATACTTTAAAAAAAAATATATATATAGTAGCTAGCCAAAACTAAAGTTTACATTTCACAGAACAAATGCTTTGAAATTTAGGTCAGCACTTTTATTAGGTGAATAAATTGCCAAATATAAATTGCAATATTCAGAATATTTTTAGATACATTTTACTTGCATTATTTTTGTTAATATTACATAAAACACTTTTAAAAATGTACTTTGACAGCTACCATAATATTTTCCGGCATTTCATATATACTTTAAATCTTACCAATACAACCATATTTTAAACGTTGTTCCGTTTTTTGCACTAACCGTACAATCCGATATCTTCTTGAAAAAAATCCAAACACAGTTTCTAAAAGCATTTTCTGCCTTTATACACTTACAAGTGTGATAACATTTCAAAACGCTTTTTAGTTGCATCTGTCACCAGGTTAATGTAATCCTACTATTTCTCAAAATTCCATGTTTATCTTTTTTTGTTGGGAAGGAATATTCCAAAAAATACGGCATTTCCAGGAAAGGGGCTGTACATGTATAATGTTATCAATTTAGGTAAGAGGCTGGTCTGGCTTTGTCTTTTGAAACCGTTCTCTTTTTTTATCCAACAATTTTTTTATATAACTTTCTCTTTACATTTGTTATTATTATTATTTTTAGTTTAATATCTATTTTTATGAAAATACAAATTTATGATTAAACCCATTGCATGATTATAAAATCATTTCATTCCAAAATATGGAATATTCCAACGTTCGCCATTCCTATTCTTCCGCCACATGTGCATATAATTCATTCTTAGAGAAACCAGCTGTGAAACGATGCCTGTTATTTTTAGTTGTAAAAAAATGGGGAAGAATTATGTCCACCTGTTTTGTTGATAAGAAGTTCTGCTTATCCCCGTGCAGGGGGCAAGTGTAAGAAGACAATGTTACTGTTGCATTATGTAACAAAAGGTTGTTATTAAGTACTTTTAAACAGTAGCTATCGCTTTTAGATGTTATCTGATTTAACGTTATTTCATTCATACTAGTGATATTTTATTGAGTTCTTCTTTTCATTTCAGTCTGTAAAATATGCGAATAATAAATGTATAATCATATCTGTATATCATTGCAAATGTATAAAAAGAAATTAGGAAAAATTGTAATAAATTAATCTTTTCAAAAAAATAATAATAACCGACTTAAAAAAAAGTACAAAAATAATTAAATAATTCTTTAAAATTCCCTAATGACGAAACGTTATCCAATAATATCATGTATCGGCATAAAAACGTTAAATTTAATATGTAGAATTTAATATCCACCAAATAGAGAAGAATCTCTTCTAGAGAATCTTTCTAGAGAATAATTTTTACAAGAGATTAATTATTTACATATTTATGATTTAATTTACGAATATATACATATAAAAAGTAATCAATAACAGTAATAAAAAGTAATCAAAGTGGTCAATCTCGTTTCGCTAACAGCGAAAAATCTATCTGGATCTCGGCCCTTATCCAGCTAAGTTTTCGCACATTGAGAAGATCTCGTATCCCTGTAAGAGTATAGGATGAAAGATAAACACGTATGCTTCAAAAAGAATTTGTATTTTAAAGTTTTTATTGAAAAAAAAAAGTTCTAATCATCAGATTTTGATGAAATTGGAATGGGACCACACGGTTGACAAACACTTAAAAAAAAAAAAAAAAAATCAAAATCGGTTCATATTTAAGAAAGTTGTGCGTGAACAGGAAATAAAAATACATACAGGTCGAATTGATAAACTCCTTCATTTTGAAGTCGGTTAAAAATTAAAAGAATTTTTAGACACTGATGACGATATCAAAAGAGGGAGGGTGGGGGTTCGAGAAATAATAACGTATGCTATCGTAAAGGGAGGAGGGGGCCCAAAATTGCCAAAAAGATGATAACGTTATTTATGTATAGCCCCAAAATGGCCTGCGATAAATAGTATATACAGATATGTGCGTTATTAATTCTTTTGAAATCGCTGGATAATATTAGAAAATGATTTTTTTTTCTCCCCATATTGGGTATTACTTCATAATAACTAGTAAGTTGCAGCAACTACAAAACATTATTCTCTATAATTCTAATATATTAAATTACACATTTGTGTTATTCTCTGTTCAGGGCCGTGCCTTTACTCGAGTTGCCTGAAGTGTATACCCAGTTACTAAAGTCTGTATCACATTAAATAGATTTCAGTTAAAGAGCTATTAACTATGTTGAGTACTGTAGTCATTTCATTGATTAAAATTAGTGACGTGCAGAACGAATTATTTTAATATTCAAATGAATCCATTGGAGCATGCGCAAAAGCATAGCTGACAAACTTCGTTTTTTTATATTATTCAATTTCCACCAGAAATTTTGTATCGAAAAACAAATTTCTTATTTTAATTAGAATTAATTTACAAAAACTATAAAAATCCTTTTTCATCAAAATTTCTGAAGATGATAGAAAAAAAAAATTACGAAGTTTGACAACTATCGTTTTATTCCTTTTATATTTATTTATTTAGTTATTTTTACAAAATTTCTTGTGGTATTTGACTAGAAATATATACAAAGGTTGGAAACTGTTTATTTATTTTTTTTCATGCTCGAATGAATCAGTCGATGGTAAAAATATTTATTCTATCCATCGCTAATTAAAACTATTACAAATGTAAAAATATTTCGTAAGTAATATTGCGTGAGGTTTTGTAAATTTTGATAAGAGTTAGTTGGTTTTATTACCAATTTTAGGAAAGCACTTGTTTTATCACAGACGCAACGCAGACTTTTGAACTAAGAGAATATCATGTGATTATTTAAGCTATGCCTTAAAAAGTCACATAAATGAAATATAAGAAACTAATTAAAAAACCATGATAAAGTTATAAATCTTATTTCGATGTTACCTATTTTATCACCGACTAATTCTTTTGAACTAAGAGAATATCGTGTGATTATTTAATAGATGGATTAAAAAAGTCAAGTTAATGAAATATAAGAGACTAATTAAAAAATATATTTAATATATATATATATTTATATATATGTAGATTTTACAATCACGTGCCATTAAATGTCATTTTTAATCCAACACTAATGCAAAAATTTCTTAAGGTTTCTTAAGTTTAATTTCTTTAAAAAAATCTTTCAGATTAAACTTTCGTCAATTTAATTTTTTTTTTTAATTTTCTGATAAATATGTGATAAATAAAAAGTTATACTTAATTATGTAATTACAAAAATAAATTCGCTAAAATGCTTATTTACATTTTGCATTTCCAATTACAGTGGTGAATATCTCTCTTTTCTTTAATTAAAGAAATTTAAAAAAATAACATTCAAAATCATCCATACTAAAATAAATTAGTCTATTAAATACTTATAACTAAAATGCAACTGTGTGTTTCTTTATCAAGTATTCATTACTACCTAACAGCTAACATTGCTTCCTTTTCTAAATATTTTAGCATATTCATTCAAAGCAAGAGCCATTTAGAGATGAACAATTTATATTACTGAAATATAACATATTTGTTGCCTGTGTTTCTTTTATGAACGTTAATAAAAAAAAAATATAGTAAAGTTTTATATGGATAAAGGAGAGAAAAACTCTTATAGTGTATTGCTTAAACTTTCACGTTTCTCAGTTAGGGAAAATTATTGCGTGCAAAATAGTTTTATTTATACCTATTTTAGTCTATTTACTCTTTCGATCTCAAGGGAAGGAGGTTTTTGGTCATCTTTTGAAAACGTTTTAACCATAGTTTTCAAAATAATTCTAAGGAACAAAGTAATAGATGCTATATTTTTGAAGAATGAAGAGAGAATTTTTGAAAAGCATTCTTGAGTTTTCTAACGGGTTTTTATACATAAATATTCTTTGGGGGGAGGAACAAAAACATATTGTATATATTTTATGCGTCGAAGGTAATGTCCTAAGCCATACTGTAACAACAACAACAACAACAAAAAAATTAATTGCGTCTCCACTTAAGATATAGTTCTGGTTAACCCTACAATGCGCGATTTTTATTTCACGCCCCCTTCAAAAAAGTATGTAATAACTGCATATTGAACAAGAGAAATATTTAAAAAAAAATACGTGCCAAATTTTATCCATAATTTAAGGGAAAACTAAACTGTGTCAAATGGCTACACTATGCATTGTAGGGTTAATGCGTACAATTTCGTTTCACACATCATATTGTAATCAATGTAATGGGCACTGTTTAAGGCAGACTTCGGTTAACGCAGGCGAAGTCCATACTAACGGGGATTCACTGTATGTAATTTACCTCATGCCAGAGCACACATTTTGTAATCCACCTTTCCAGCGTATATGGAAAAACGTAGAAAATGGTTTCCCCCTTCATTTTATCAATAAACTGGTCTACGAAATGAAATATAAAGTAAAGAAGAACAATCCAGTTGATAAACTTAAATTTTGTAATTTTTCCTATATTCCTGGTTTATATGAGAAATTAAGATATGCAGTAAAAAAGTTCAATATCAATTTAGTAGCTAAAACAACAAATAAACTCAAAGACGTTATCCATAGCAAGATTGAACCTGTTCCTAATGAAGAGACCGCAGGCATTTACATTATTCCATTGTTAACGGAAGAACAAGAAGAAAAAGTTTATGTCGGAATGACGGGAAGAAAATTCAAGGATAGATTAAAAGAGCACATGAGTGACATTAAGTTTAATAGAGCCTCCACAGCGTTAGCAAGACTTAACTTACAGCATAATTTAAATATCCGTTTTAATGAAGCAAGAATAATTATTCCTTCATCCCATTATCATTTATCATTGATAAAAGAGTCCATTGAAATCTTAATATTGAATAATAAAGCTATTAATGATAATATGTCGTATAACATTCCAAATATATGGTTAAATCTTTTGAAATAGATGTTGTTTTTGGTTTGTAACGCTCAACTTTTTGTCCGTCTCACTTCACCCCCCACCTCCATTTTTCGGAACTGTTTTGCTGTCTCCCCTCCACTGTAAAGTTGACTTGCCCAGTTGTCCGACCGAGGATGAAAGTGCGTTAGAGACGTATCAGTTGTACTCAAAGCGGCCCAGAAGATGATCAAGGTTTTGATCGAAAGCGCTCGGCGCGTGTATTATATTTATAAACTCTTTTTAAGTTTTTAAAAAGTGTAATATGTGTTATCATCTTTTATATTGTGACATCTGTTGTATAAAAATGCACCTTTTAAGCAAGTTTTATTTTATTTCGATCCACCTTTCCTCTTTCAAGTCAGTTGTGATAAATTGCATTTATTCTACCCTTTTATTAGGTGTGCTCGTAATTATATAAATACGTAGCACCAGTCGTCGTTGAGTCCGTCTGTCCGCTTCTAACAGAGCAAAAGCGACTCAACCGAATGGTCTGAAATTTTAAATATATAATTGTTGCAAAATTTTGTCGAGTCATTTCAAATTTTATGAAAATCGTATGTATAGTTTAATTACACGGACAGTCAAAATTTTTCGATTACATTACGGCCAATGGGAACAAATTATTGCAAGTGCATTTTAATGATGTTACAGTCTTCCGAATGGTCTGAAATTTTAAATATATAATTGCTGCAAAAGTTTGTCGAGTCATTTCAAATTTTATGAAAATCGGATGTATAGTTTAATTACATGGATAGTCAAATTTTTTCGTTACATTGCGGCCAATAGGAAAAAATTATTGCAAGTGCATTTTAATGATGTTACAGCCTTTCGTAAAGAATGAAATTGATATGCACTTATGAAGTGCACTAACATATACATTCAGTATAATATGCGGTGCAAAAAATATTAATAAAACTTGTTATAGCAAACGCACCGCATTTGCCACGTTTGACGTGCAATTTGCAACTTGTTTAACTTAACCTAGTTCTTGTATCTGAGGTGGGAATTTTGAAATTTGATTTTTAACCAACTTCCTGATATGCTAGAAATATAAACATTACGTTCACAGGTATATTTTGGAAGACAATAAAACTTTTTTACATTTTTGCTACTTAATTATAAATTAATACATTAAATATAACGCGTTTTTCTGTTAGTCTGTCACAGGATGTAAATCGCCAAGTATTCTCTGTAAATTTACAATTAATAGGAGTTGAAACAACAATAAATTAAAAGATGCGTCAATAATTTATGACCTAACGATGCCAAATGGCTGTGGAACTGCAACAATTAAACATTTAAAGGGGACAAGGGACCTTAAAAACCTTAAAAATCAATTTTTTATTTTTTGTAAATTTCACTTTAAATATTATTCAAGGATACATTATATGCATTATGGCATGGCATTTATCACAAAAAACATATAAAAAAAATTTATTTTTGAGAAAAAAAAATGGAATTTTACGCGTCGTCTTAGAAATCTTCGAAATACCCCCTACTCGTTCCATATCAATGAAAATCTCCAATATTTTTTTATAAAAGTTTGGTTTATATATATAAATAATACTGTGCATTGAATTTTATATAATTAAATATAAAGGTAAAAACAAAAAAGAATTCAAAAATTTTCCAATTTTTTTTTTTTTTTTTTTACTTTCTTCTATCTTGACAAGAAGAAAGTATTGGTTTCATGAAAATTTTCGAATTCCAGTTTTCGACGGATTTATACGTTTTAGGGGTCAGAGATTCCAAAAAACATGTTTTTACAAAATGTCTGTCTGTGAGTCTGTCTGTCTGTCTTTCTGTCTTTCTGTCTGTCCGTCTGTCTGTCCGTCTGTCTGTCTGTATGTGACACAAATTTTGTGGGCGCTCTATCTCAAGAACTAATGCACGGAATTTAATAAAAAATTATATTCAGATAGTCCCTGATATAGATTGGTGCTGATTAGTTTTGGTGTAAATCGCCTTGCAGTTGGCGCTGCTATGTAGCATTTTTCAGGATTTCCGCAAAAGCTCTATCTCAAGAACTAATGCACGGATTTTTATAAAACTTCAGATTCCGTTAATCCTTGATATAAATTGGTGCTGGTAACGTTTTGGTGCAAATCGTCCAACAGATGGCGCTGCTATGCTGCATTTTGAAGCATTTACACGATTTTCGTAATAGCTCAATTTCAAGAAATAATGCACGGATTTTCATCAAACTTCAGATTCAGTTAGTGCTTGTCATGACTTGACGTTTTGCCTCTTGTGGTGTAAATCGCTCAACAGGTGGCGCTGCTATGCTGCATTTTTTGAGATTTCCGTAATAGCTCTATCTCAAGAACTAATACTTGGGTTTTCAACAAACTTCAGATTCAGGTATACCTGGATATGAATTAGTGCTGTTTATGTTTTGGTGTAAATCGCTCAACAGGTGGCGCTTCTATGCAGCATTTTTCACGATTTCCACAATAGCTCAATGTCCAGAACTAATGCACGGATTTTCATCAAACTTTAGATTCAGTTAGTCCTTGACATGAAATGATGTTTTGTACCTTTTCGTTTAAATCACTCAACAGGTGGCGCTGCTGTGCTGCATTTTTTGTGATTTCCACAATAGCTCTAGCTCCAGAACTAATGCACCGATTTTCATCAAACTTCAGACTCCGGTATACCTTAATATGAATTAGTGCTGTTTGTGTTTTGGTGCAAATCGCCCAACAGGTGGCGCTGCTATGCTGAATTTTTCAGAATTTCCCCTACAGTTCTATCTCAATAACTAATGCACGAATTTTCATCAAACTTCGAATTCAGGTATACATTGATACGAATTGGTTCTAAATTGATGTAATTTCTTATACTATTTAAATGATTTAATTGATGTGATTTATATAGAAGAAAGTTTTGTGATGGCCACAACATACTAGTTTACTTTTATATTCAAATATATAAAATTCAATGGACAGTTTTATTTACATATGTAAACCAAACTTTCCTAAAAAATACTGGGGATTTCCATTGATGTGGAACGCGCAGGGGGCATTTCGAAGATTTCTAAGATGACACGTAAAATTCCTTTTTTTTTTTCTTAAAAGTAATTTTTTTTAATATTTTTAGTGATAAATGCATGCCATAATGCGTATAATCAACCCTTAAGTAATATTTAAAGTAAAATTTACAAAAAAAAAAAAAAAGAATTTTTTTAAAAATTCAAATATATAAATTAATCAAATACCAATTATATTCAAATATATAAAATTCGATGCACAGTATAGTTTATATATATAAACCAAACTTTTGTAAAACATATTGGGGATTTTCATTGATATGGAACGCGTAGGGTGCATTTCGAAGATTTCTAAGACGATTCGCAGACCATTTTTCTATCAAAAATATTATTATTATTATTATTATTATTTGTGATAAATGCATGCCATAATGCATATAATGTACCCTTGAATAATATTTAAAGGGAAATTTACAAAAAGAAAAAAAAACTATTTTTAAGGTTTTTAAGGTCCCTTGTCTTCTTAAACTCTAAAAAGTATTAAATTAATCATAAGTAAAAAGTGAAGAGTGTAATCCTTAAAAATACCGTTTTATCAATTAATATTTTCACATTAATTAATTTACTGTTATAGGTTGAGAAGTCAATTTATAAATCCTAAAATGCTAGCTTTAATAATATTTATTTATTTATTTTCTGTTGCGATATATTAAGAAAAACAGCGCAAAAACTACATCATTTTTTAATAAATTCCCTGGCTGGCGCTTTCTACCAAGCGTAACAGAAGCAATGAAGTTTCCATATTTGGGTTCTGTGGCCGCACCAAATTTATGCATTAAAACCGAAATCTTGGGGAAAAAACATGAATTGCAGGCATGAAATTAGGCACCAATTCAAATGAAACATTGAATGCTTATGAAAGTGTATTTTAAAAAAACTATTTTTAATTTATACGTTTGTTTTATATGTAGAAAAGAAAAAAAATATTTTAAGCTATTGCTTCAAATTACAGGTCTCTCAGTAGAGGAAAAGTAACTACGTGGAATATTCTTTCCTTTATTACTGTTTTAGTGTATTTATTCTTCAAATCTCAAGAGAGGAGGTTTTCGGTCTTTTTTTTTTCTTCAGTTTTCACCACAGGTTTTAAAATAGTGGTCTGTAAGAAGAAAGAAATGGAAGCTGTATTTTTTGTTCTTTCGCGCAGAAAATGGAAGGGAATTTTTTGGAGAACGTGGGAATTTGCTAATGGGTTTCCAAACATAAATATTCTTAAGAAGTAGAAACAAATATAATGTATATATTTCATATTTAGAAAAGGCATATTGTTATAAACCATATTATGTCATAATACAAATTTATATCTTATATTAGTTTTTTCAAAAAAATATAGTTTTTTGATGAAAATGCTCATTTATAGTACGATGTCATACGATGAGACGAAAGTTGTCATGGTACTACTAATATTGCACGATTTTTTAAAAACATTTTCATTTACAAAGAAGACTGCTCTATTGTCATAGCCATTTTTTTTCTATTTTAAATACAGTAGAACCCCGCTAACCCGAACTAACTGGGAACGGTGCCAGTTCGGATTGCTAAAAAATCGGACCTGAAATTCTGATAAAAATAGAAAAGATAAAGATGTGCACTATAAAAAATGTAAGTTATAAGTACTCAGTAGCATAGTATACATCCTGTAATCCGGCATCCTAAGGTCCTGCATGCTGGATAATCCCGCACGACTTCCGGAAAAATTAGTATTCCTGTTCAATCACTCCCGGTGTTTATAATAATCCAATGGAACTTCAGAATTGCGTAACAACCCATTACAAACAGTTCAAACTCGCGAATCTGTAAATAGCTCAATCAACACGTCGACAAGGGGAGAAGAAAAATCATTTCTGTAGATAATTTGTGAAATAAAAATGTTGAACGGAAAAATAAATGTTTATCATCTGAATACTTGTTGCATTTTAGAAAATAATTTTACAGAGACTGGCAATCAAACAGATATTCGAGATTTTTTTAAGGCGGCTTCTATGAGTAGGCCTACAGTGCACGTTTTCCTTTTATATTCGTGTAAATATGCTCTACTTTTCCATTATTGAATATATTTTTTAAATTCTTCTTTTTAAACCTGTTCAAGTATAATTTTTGAAAATAAAATCGGTTCTGATGAACCGGAATTTCGGATCAGCGGAGTTCGGATTATCAGGGTTCTACTGTACTTCGAAAATTCTAGAAAATAACATATTTGAAGAAAATTATTCATCATGAATACTAAAAAATTGCTCTTTTCACATTTTATGCTAAATATATTTTAATTTTTAAAGGTGGGTCTGAAAAAATATTTTTTCACGCTTAACCCTAGATCTACCGGGAATTTTATTCAAGTTTTAATAAAACGTTCTACACCAGAATTTTTATTTAAAACTATTTAACTTATTTATTTACCTTATTTTTGTCTGGTTTATATACTTAGTTTATTTTAAAGAAATTTCTGGTTTGAATGAATATTTTGTATGTACCTGTCGGGTCCAATGGACCCGTCTGGTAGACGGAGGGTTAATAACGCTAAATATCTGAGACATTTTTTGTCTCACTTTTAAAAGTAAACGCATGATACTTGCAGGCATGATTAATGAATATTTGTAATTCAACAATGTCTTTCTTTTCCCGATAAACGAACCAGATATTGAGATATAAGCGATTTTTGTCACAAAACGGCAGTTCTTTTCTTTCCTGCGTCCGGAAATTCGGTTCAAACGGTTAGACATTTCACTAGCAGCCTACGCGCAGGATTACAAAATAAATTTTGTAACAAGAATGAAAATTTTTATGCCTACTTATACATCAGATTTTAATAATTACTCTGAATCAAAATACGTTTGTATTTAAATCATTTTTATATTTTTTTAAACAAATTTGTATTTAGCTAATGCAAAATTTAAAAAAATATATATTACAGTATAATCACCTAAAAAAATAATTTTTTTTTAACAATAAAAAGGAAATTTTAGGTTAAGTTTATATGGACTAAAATTAAAGATATGTTTTGAAATTTCTATGAAAAATATTGAAAAGTTTTTGAGATATCGTGCGAGTTATGCCCAAAAACGTCATTTGGAGAAAAATGACTTCAAGTTTTCGGAAAAGCCACTTCAGCTGTTGATACTTTTGTTCTAAGGGGAATTTCAAAGAAGAATTTATATCAAAATGTTCAGAAAAGATAAGAGTTTAACATCGGAATCGAAAATTTTAAATTTCGAAAATTTCGAAGGTTCAGGAGACCTGAGACCCTTTAAGTGACAAAAAAGGTTTGAAATGACAAAAATTTATTGATCGTGTTAGTTTAGTGTTAGTTTAGTTAGTTTTCGTGTTAGTGTTATTGATCGTATAAGTTTGATCGTGAACTTGAAATCCTGAAATAAAGTTAGAATATTATTTCTTTTAAGTTTATTTATATATATTTTTTTCTGCTATAGAGTGTGTCCACTCTCAACGATGTCCAATTTCTAACTTCTAAGCGGTTAGTCCATAGACATACATTTCCAATTACACAAGCTTGGGTGGTTTGTTGTTTAGCTTTTGATAACTGATTTTTAACTATTTTTTAGCATTGAATCCGAAAATGATATTCATTTTTAACCATCAAGTCTGGATTTTTTTCAAATAATAAATTTCACAGGTAAAAAGTCACAAAATAGCGAAAATCTTATACTAAAAGATAGAGGAGATGGTTGTGTTTCTCACACTTTTTATATCTGCTTTTTATACATTTTTTAGCGCTGAATTCGAAAATAACCTTCATTTTTAACCATCATGTTAAGATTTTTTGAAAATCGTTAACTTCAAAGTAAAAAAATAGCGAAATTCTGATACTCTAAAACAGATGTGATCGTTGTGTTTTTTTAATTTTTCTAATTGACTTTTATGTTCTTTATATCAATAAATCTGAAAATAAACTTCATTTTAAATCATTACTTCAGAAATTTTCGCAAATCGTAAATTTCAAAATTTCAAAAAAAAAAAAAAAATAGCGAAAATCTGATATTATAAGGTACGTGTAAAACTATTTTTATTCAATTTTATTTTATTTAATTCAGTAATTTATTCATTTGTTTGGCTTATATTAGGAATTCTTAGGACTAAACATCTCAGGGGTCCAATGAGGGTGGGGGAAGGGTTTTACTTTTAACTTTGAACTTTTTTACTTTGAAATTTGCGATTTTCGAAAAATCCTGACGTGATGGTAAAAATATGTAGGACATTTTCGTATTATGGCTACACAATACATAGGAATCAATGATCAAAAGCTAAACAATTTGACACAACCCAAAATTTTACAGGCTAGTGTTGCAAAAATGTTTTAAATGAGGTAAAAAATTAATTTGAAAGTCTTTTGGATCAATAAAAATATTTCTTAAAAAGTTACGATTTCTTTATACGGTCCCAAGGTGATATTAAGTGATATTTAATAAAAAATTCCTATTACACAAAAAAGAACAACAAAAAAGTTCTCGTTCATCTAACACTAAAATTGACCGAGTTATGAATCTTTGAAATACATAATTTATAGCTCTTTTCCGCATCTGAACACAGATGAATTCGTCCATGCTTCGAGGAGTTAACAACGAGGAGTTTTAAAACGACCTGATTTTTGTCACGCGATAACAGGCGTATTTATGAACCGATTTGAATGTAACTTGGTCTGTACATAGTACATACCAATGTCTCGACCGAGTTCATTGGCCAGCTTCATTCGCCATCTTGTTTCAAAAGGGTTGCCATTTTTAAAAAAAAATGTAATTTAAAATTTAAAATGAAGTATTAAAAAATTGGAAAATAAAAAAGATTTTTTTATGTGTTTGGCCTTGATACAAAGATTCTGGAGCAGTTTTTGTTTCTGAAAATTTGTTCTTTTGTTTATATCTTAAAAAGTGGTTGGATTATAGCACTTTGAATTTCTATCATGGCTAACACTTTGAAACGATCTTGTATTTGTCACGCGATACCACACGTATTCACCTATTTCGATGGAAGAAGGCATGTGGATAGTATACATCAATATCTCGACCAAGTTCGCTGGCCAGCTTCATCAGCCATCTTGTTTCAAAATGGCGGCCATTAAATTAAAAAATATTATATTTAAAGTGAGGTGCAAAAAAATTAGGAATTGGAAAAGGTTTCTTTCTTAGGTATTTGACCTTGATATAGGGATTCAGGAGCATTTTTTGTTTGTCTTTATCTTAAAAAATGGCTCAGATATAGCAGTTTCAATTTCTAAAGTGTGTGACATTTTGAAAAATCTGATTTTTTATCTGCGACAGCACTCGTATATATCAACCGATTCCGATATGAGTGAGCATATGCACAGCAATTACTAAGGTCTTGACCAAGTTCACTGGTTAGCCTCATCTACCATGTTGTCTTAAAATGGCAGGCACTTTAAGAAATCGCCGAATTTGGCAGCCAAATATAAGTGACTTTAAATAAAAGCAGCTTGGATAAAGCTGACTAATTTCGCGAAATTCTCATTCATAATGATTTAGTGTTGATAAAAATTAGTATTGAATCTCCTACATTCGGTTTCCACTTAATTGAGCTTCGTGTGTTTGAATAATATAAGTTGGCTTTTTAAAAATAAGGAATATGAAAGCTACCTCTTCCTCCCGGCACTGGCCGGAAGGACTTTTTTATGAATGCCTCCAAAACTAACCGTATTGCAATCTACTTTCCAACAATGAAATACAAATTTAAGACTAGAAGCTCCAAATGTTTAAGAACAAGAACAAACAATCTTCTTGAAACACCATCAAAAATTTGTAAATGCGCTAGGCCTTTCGAAAGATCTGAGTCTTTCTTCGTCAGGCGCAAAAAAGACGTCCTTCTACTATGAAAGCAGAGGCAAGACTGAAATGAGAGACAAGGGAAAGGAAACAAGCTGAAGAAACAGCCAATAGGAAGTTATAAAACAACAGCCAATAGGAAAGTAAAAGACAACAGCCTATCACAGAAGAGAATAATCAAAACAAAAGAACACAAAGTAGGAGGGGCAAAAAATGGGAGGGGGAAAAATACATATAATCCAATATGGGAACACATGAAATTAAAAATGAATAAATAAATGAATAATATATATTTTTAAAAAAAACAGACTAATAATAATACAAAAATAAATTAAATGGTAGTACTGAAAAGGTTTTTCCAAGCTGCAGAGAGCATTGTGGAATCAGATTTATCATTAACAATAACATCACGATTAAGGTAAATAGCTAAATTTTCAAGAAAGTCCAATTCAGAGATACTATTGGCATTAGAGATAATTTTAGCATTTTTAAAATTAAAACTATGGCCGGAATCCCAAGAGTGCTTGGCATTAGAAGATTTAGAAAATTCTTGATTGATTACATAACGCGAGTGTTCTTTTAAGCGGATTTCGAGATTCCTTTTAGTTTGACCAATATAAGATAAATCACAACCATTACAAGGAACTTTATAAATTCCCCATTTACGAAGATCAGGAACAGGAGATTTAGTGGAGGGGAATTTGAATTTATTGACAGGTTTAAAGATAATGTTAAAATTGAAACGACGTAAAACTTTAGCTAACTTGAAACATAAAGGAGGATAAAAGGGGAGGACAACCAAATTATCAGGTTTGCTTTTGACAGATTTGGAAAGAGTAGAACTATTAGACGGTCTATTGAATTTCTTCACAGCATTATTGATAACAGAAGGATTAAAACCTCTTTTGACAGCAACGGTTTTTAAGTAATTAAGCTCTTCCTTAAGGGATACAGAATCGGAACAAATTTTGAGAGCACGATTTACATACGTGTAAAAAACACCGATTTTTTGGTTGACAGGATGATTTGAGAGAGCATGAGGTGGGTTAGAAACAGAAAAAGGTTTTCTATAAACACAAGTGTTTATAGAAATTTGTGTTTATAGAAAATTTGTGTTTATATTGTGTTTATAGATTTTATTTTCATTATTATATTATTATATATTATTATATATTATTTCCGATTTTATTTTCAAAAATTATACTTGAACAGGTTTAAAAAGAAGAATTTAAAAAATATATTCAATAATGGAAAAGTAGAGCATATTTACACGAATATAAAAGGAAAACGTGCACTGTAGGCCTACTCATAGAAGCCGCCTTAAAAAAATCTCGAATATCTGTTTGATTGCCAGTCTCTGTAAAATTATTTTCTAAAATGCAACAAGTATTCAGATGATAAACATTTATTTTTCCGTTCAACATTTTTATTTCACAAATTATCTACAGAAATGATTTTTCTTCTCCCCTTGTCGACGTGTTGATTGAGCTATTTACAGATTCGCGAGTTTGAACCGTTTGTAATGGGTTGTTACGCAATTCTGAAGTTCCATTGGATTATTATAAACACCGGGAGTGATTGAACAGGAATACTAATTTTTCCGGAAGTCGTGCGGGATTATCCAGCATGCAGGACCTTAGGATGCCGGATTACAGGATGTATACTATGCTACTGAGTACTTATAACTTACATTTTTTATAGTGCACATCTTTATCTTTTCTATTTTTATCAGAATTTCAGGTCCGATTTTTTAGCAATCCGAACTGGCACCGTTCCCAGTTAGTTCGGGTTAGCGGGGTTCTACTGTATTTAAAATAGAAAAAAAATGGCTATGACAATAGAGCAGTCTTCTTTGTAAATGAAAATGTTTTTAAAAAATCGTGCAATTTTAGTAGTACCATGACAACTTTCGTCTTTAATAGAAAACCTTTTTCTGTTTCTAACCCACCTCATGCTCTCTCAAATCATCCTGTCAACCAAAAAATCGGTGTTTTTTACACGTATGTAAATCGTGCTCTCAAAATTTGTTCCGATTCTGTATCCCTTAAGGAAGAGCTTAATTACTTAAAAACCGTTGCTGTCAAAAGAGGTTTTAATCCTTCTGTTATCAATAATGCTGTGAAGAAATTCAATAGACCGTCTAATAGTTCTACTCTTTCCAAATCTGTCAAAAGCAAACCTGATAATTTGGTTGTCCTCCCCTTTTATCCTCCTTTATGTTTCAAGTTAGCTAAAGTTTTACGGCGTTTCAATTTTAACATTATCTTTAAACCTGTCAATAAATTCAAATTCCCCTCCACTAAATCTCCTGTTCCTGATCTTCGTAAATGGGGAATTTATAAAGTTCCTTGTAATGGTTGTGATTTATCTTATATTGGTCAAACTAAAAGGAATCTCGAAATCCGCTTAAAAGAACACTCGCGTTATGTAATCAATCAAGAATTTTCTAAATCTTCTATTGCCAAGCACTCTTGGGATTCCGGCCATAGTTTTAATTTTCAAAATGCTAAAATTATCTCTAATGCCAATAGTATCTCTGAATTGGACTTTCTTGAAAATTTAGCTATTTATCTTAATCGTGATGTTATTGTTAATGATAAGTCTGATTCCACAATGCTCTCTGCAGCTTGGAAAAACCTTTTCAGTACTACCATTTAATTTATTTTTGTATTATTATTAGTCTGTTTTTTTTTTTAAATATATATTATTCATTTATTTATTCATTTTTAATTTCATGTGTTCCCATATTGGATTATATGTATTTTTCCCCCTCCCATTTTTTGCCCCTCCTACTTTGTGTTCTTTTGTTTTGATTATTCTCTTCTGTGATAGGCTGTTGTCTTTTACTTTCCTATTGGCTGTTGTTTTCTAACTTCCTATTGGCTGTTTCTTCAGCTTGTTTCCTTTCCCTTGTCTCTCATTTCAGTCTTGCCTCTGCTTTCATAGTAGAAGGACGTCTTTTTTGCGCCTGACGAAGAAAGACTCAGATCTTTCGAAAGGCCTAGCGCATTTACAAATTTTTGATGGTGTTTCAAGAAGATTGTTTGTTCTTAGCCAAATGTTTAACCTGCAAAATTCATTAACTAAATGTTGAAATGACTCCCCATTTTGTATTCGGAGGTACAATTTACTTAATAATCCAAATATTATGTCACAATTAGGTATTTGCATTGCACATTTAGGAGCTGGATTCAGTTTAAAAATATAGACGAAACTCGCAGCAAAATTTAAGGAATAGTGTTAATTAGTAGGCGTTATTACAGACTGATTGATATCAGTCATATATTTATATGATTAATTCATGGCCGTGTTAGTGAGGGTGATCACGCTTTTTCCAAGACTATACATAAGTGTTGCAGTTGTGTGTAAAACGAACAAATCCCTAGTCTCATCTGTATCAGCTGGAATGAAAAAAGGGTGCTATAATAGAAAATAAGTTGATGTGTTTTCAAACTAAGAAATAAAAAAAATCTGTCTGAGGTTATTGTTCAATATTTAACTCTCACGAGAAAAAAAAGTATCAACAAGATCCGGTATTCATCCATCTCTATTTTAGTGCGTTTGCCTTTTGAAATTCCAGAAAAGAATATTATTGATCAGGTTTTGAAACATTTTCAACGATATCTTAAATCATAGTTTCACAGGTTTGAAAGAAGAAAAAATATATAAATTATAATTTCCATGTCTTGCTAATGAATCTAGGCAGAGTTTTGAGAAAACAGTTGAAGATCAATAACAATAAAGAAATTCTAATAAAATGCCTTTGAAAATAATCGCGAAACATAAAATTACCTCAAAAATACAAAGTTCATGCTTTGCCAGTGATAATAACCGTTCACAGTGTATGCAACTTTTAGCGACTAACTATTTTTTGATTATTTTTAGTTTGGTCGAAATTTGAATTGTACTATTCTTCTAATATATGACAAAAATATTTTTTAACTAACAAAAATATTATTAAAAAGAAAAGTATACATTTTTAATTGTTCTTGTAACATCATTTAATATACCAGGTGATTTTTTGTTATTTACAATATTAAACAAAAATAATTTCTCAGATACTCACTAGATGCGGCAGGAATGCATGCAGTGAGACAAGGCATAAAATGAATTTAGAGCCAGTTTCACGCAATTTTGAAAATGTCTCTCGAAGCGTCATATTCACTAAAGATCGTATTTTTATTGTCAAAAATTGGCATTTATGTCGTGAAAGTGTAACACTATTTCTACGAAAGTGGTCTTCAACATTCAAAAACCGTCCTAATCCTTATAACAGAACGGTAAGATATCTACTAAGAAATTTTAAAACGTTCGGTTATGTTAAACATAATCTGAGACAGTCGTTTTTTCCTCAAATTCGTAATTTTTGTATGGACACCGATGAATATTGGTTCATACAGAATGATGCCCCTCCGCACAGAACAGGCAGTATATTTGACACCATTAACAGTGAGTTTGAAATCCGTGTTACCACCTATTAATACCCTAATTGTTATCCTAGTGCATTGCATTGACCACATTATTCAGCAGATGCGAATTTATGTAGTTTATATCTTTGGGGTCATATGAAAGGTTTGGTTTACACGAAGAAGCCATCAGACATTATTAGCCCCAAAAGTTCCATAACTGACTAATTTTTAATCATTAAAAAAGAAACGTCCGATTTTATTAAAGACAATTTTGTGGCTAAGTTGCGATATTGTATCATTTTTGAAGCTTCTCACCTTGAAAATCGTATCCAGCAAACTGCTTTCCCAGGTTCTCTTGAACAAAAAAAAAAGTTCGTAGGGCTATCAGCAACGACTCAAGAATTATTTCAGTTATATTTGTAGGTTAATTAAAAGTCACCGTGAAATTACTTAATGTTATATACTTGCGTAGATAATACATTACGTATTTCATGGAAATTTGTATATACAACAGTCTATCAATGCATGGTTAACATATTTTTTCTATTACATATTCAATACTTACTTCGAAAGGCCTTCATCGGGCACGCTATATCTGACAGATATTTTACGAAGTTCGAAATATATTTATATATATATATATATATATATATATATTTGTACCAGATTTCACATCCCACACCCATGAAAAAAATGCCTCTTTTTTATGATATAAGTTATTCAGTGCACCTCGCTATAGTATCGGTTAGTGAAGATGCCGCGAGCTAGAAATTTTCAGTCAGATGAAGTAATTAAAGCATGGAAGTTGAAATCAAAAGGAAAGACAGTTGCATAAATTTCAGCTACTTTGAATCGTCCAAAGAAGTCTGTCTATCAAGTACTGTCTAAGGGTGACTCTTTCGAAGCAAAACATAGATCAGAAAGGACTCGTGTAGTCAGAAAACGAGATGGCGGAAGGATCCATAAACTGGCATCTAGACAAATGATGATTGATAATCGCATTAAAAGGTGAGTCAGAGCTTTCTGTGTCAACGGATTATTTTGTAGATGAATTAAAGGAAGATATAAATTAGTTTACATGAAAATAATAAAATAACCAGCTTTGAAATCTCACAACAAATTGACCCCTTTCCTGTCGCGAGTAATTCTGTTTGCAATCTGATGAAATAATGGACTGACACCAGAATTTATA
Organism: Maratus speciosus; assembly: GCA_963932465.1. Classification (NCBI taxonomy): domain Eukaryota; kingdom Metazoa; phylum Arthropoda; class Arachnida; order Araneae; family Salticidae; genus Maratus; species Maratus speciosus. The sequence goes on from OZ010791.1 coordinate 296,842,804, forward strand.
AACGAAGTTATTAGAAAATATGAAATTGTTTATTTTCATGTATATTATAAAAGGAAAATTTTGATTAAATATTCTTGGTGCCGTTTGTCTCTTTTGGAATTAAAATGAGTGTCCTTTGCCCTGGAAAGGGTTAATGATTTGGACCTCAATGTGTTTTAATTCTCAAGTATCTGTGGAGTTTCTCAATGGCCGCCAAGCAGCGAAAGACTACATACATACATTGGAAAACAATTTACAGCCATTTGGTGAAATTTTAGCTTTTCCAAAGTATGTATTTGAGCAAAATAATGCGTGTATTCGTGTTGCATACAAATAAAAAAATGGTTTAACACTCAAAATATTACTGTTCTTGACTGGCCCGCGTGTAGCCCTCATCTGAACCCTATCAAAAACTTTTGTGGCATCATATATCATACAGTTTATGCAATTTATTGACAATACTCCTCTGTAAATGAACTTCGGTCTGCTTTTGAACCTGTTTGGTACAAAATAGATCCCCAAGTGATGCGGGATTTATTTTCTTCGATGGAAAGTCACATTTTTGCATCAATAGAAGACAATGTATGTAAAGTGCGATTTTAATTTGTGGATATTTTTCTGTTAACAGACATATTGTAAACTTTTGCCACAATGTAATTTTTTTTGTCATTATATTTTATGTAAAGTGTGTACATTATTTCACTTAGAAATAAAATGGTTTGTTAAAATACGTAAATCATGTTATTTTAAATACTCTAAAATATCTAGAGCTCTATCTTTCATCATTTTTGAGAAATATGTACATGCAGTTGGTGAATTTAACATGGCGGAGATAGGGCTTTCCTGGTCCCCTTAAGTGCCCCTCGCTATAGTATCGGTTAGTGAAGTTGCCGCGAGCTAGAAATTTTCAGTCAGATGAAGTAATTAAAGCATGGAAGCTGAAATCGAAAGGGAAGACAGTTGCATAAATTTCAGCTACTTTCAATCGTCCAAAGAAGTCTGTCTATCAAGTACTGTCTAAGGTTGACTCATTGAAAGCAAAACATAGATCTGAAAGGACTCGTGTAGCCAGAAAACGAGACGGTAGAAGGATCCATAAACTGTCATCCAGACAAATAATGATTGCTAATCGCATTAAAAGGTGAGTCAGAGCTTTCTGTGTCAACGGATACTTTCGTAGATGAATTAAAGGAAGATGTAAATTAGTTTGCATGAAAATAATAAAATAACCAGCCTTGAAATCTCACAACAAATTGACCCCTTTCCTGTCGCGAGTAATTCTGTTTATAAACTGATGAAATAATGGACTGACACCAGAATTTATAAACGAAGTTATTAGAAAATATGAAATTGCTTATTTTCATGTATATTTTAAAGGGGAAATTTTGATTAAATATTTCTGGTGCCATTTGTCTCTTTTGGAATTAAAATTAGGTGCCCTTTGCCTTCGAAAGTGTTAATAATTCGGACCTTAATGTGTTTTAATTCTCAAGTATCTCTGGAGTTTCTCAATGGCCGCCAAGCTGCGTAAGACTACATACATATATTGGAAAACAATTTACAGCCATTTGGTGAACTTTTAGCTTTTCCAAAGTATGTATTTGAGCAAAATAATGCGTCTATTCATGTTGCATACAAATAAAAAAAAATGGTTTAACTCTCAAAATATTACCGTTCTCGACTGGCCAGCATGTAGCCCTCATCTGAACCCAATCAAAAACTTTTGTTGCATCATATTTCATACGGTTTATGCAATTTTTTGACAATACTTCTCTGTAAATGAACTTCTATCTGCTTTTGAATGTGTTTGGTGCAAAATAGACCCCCAAGTCATGCGGGATTTATTTTCTTCGATGGAAAGTCACATTTTTGCATCAATAAAAGACAATATATGTGAAGTGCGATTTTAATTTATGGATATTTTTCTGGTAATAGACATCGTTTTGCCATAATATAATTTTTTTTTTTTTTTGTCATTATATATTATGTAATTTGTATACATTAAAATTTATCGTTTGTGAATGAAGGATAGTCAGCAGTAATATATGACAGTTGAGTTACAACTATTTGTTACATACTTCCCAGTACAGAAGCATAATCGATCATTGTCTAAACTTTTGCTGTGCACTGTATGTATATATTCTTTCTGACATGTACTTACAATAATTTTATGCGGGAAAAATACATTTGTGGAAATAAGGATTCAGATAACGAAATTATTAATGGTATTTGTATATAAAAGAATTGAAGGGCTCGGCAGTAAATAATGGTAAGTGACATTTGTCACTTTTGGCGATATCAAGAAAAAAAGTTTTTGTTTACACGCATTTGGATACGAATGCCGCTACAAGTAACACGAGATTGTACAGCCATCTTTTGAGAAAATGTGAAACTTTTTACTAATTTCTATAGTAAATGTAAAAAACTTAATTTTATAATTTTAGCGCTTACCATTATTTACTGCCGAGCTCCTCACTTCACACCAACATACTCTGTCAATTACTGCTAATCTGTTAAACTCTTCGGGACTACTGAAGTATATATCCACTGCCAAAAGGTGCATGCGGAATTTGTTTTTGTTACCATTTAATAAATAAAAGAAATACTTGTCTTTTATAATTAGAGCATTTTCAATATTTTATTACAAAACTGATAAACTGTGAAAACAACTGGTGCAAAGCGGATAAAATTTGTTTAAGATATGCCCGTTCTGAACGGGTTAAGATATCCTGTTAAGTTTGACATCCATTTTTTTTTAAAATAAAGCAATTATTATAATTCTGACTGTTTAAATAAATTAGTACATAAAAAAAACAGTATCATTTCTTAAACATTTTTTTCATTATTTTTCATTTTGGCAAAAAAAAAAAAAACAAAAAAAAAAACAACAATATTTTATTTTTACCAAAAATGTCCTCGGATAAAAAATAATGGCATTTCATATTTTTCAACCGCTTCCCTGATTATCCCAAGTTATCTTGGGTTCGTATATAGTGCAAATATTTATTATCCCGAGAAAACTCGGGCATACAGGGCTACCACGCACGACTACAATTCTATTCTATTCGCACTACTATTTAAAAAAATAAATTTGGTAATATATTTCTCTTACAAATGATAATTTTTTGCAGTTTTTTTTTCTCAAAAAATCGGAATCTAAAATGAAAGTCTTTAAACTAATTTGTAAAGTCTGTACATTAGAACAGCGATAGCTTGACACATGGATAACTCGACCTGTCCACTAATTGGGTATATATTATTCACATATTTGGCATAATGGTAAAATTACTGTATAAAAATATCACGTACTTGTCACGTTTACATAGATACCCCCACTTAAATACCTATTGTACTTTTCTCTATTTGAAATTTTACGATTCCCATTTGGTATTGCCACGCCAAACTAAATTGCAGGCTTTTTGAGATGTGTGTGATGCGTGTTTCTTTTGCCGAACAAGAATTACCGAACAAAAATAGTATTATAGTTGGTAAAAATATGCATTTAATATGGGAACAAGATCAACTATAAAAACTTGGGTAATGGTGATTTTTAAAATCTTAACTTTATTTTTTATTTTTCAGAAGACATCGTCACATATTTAAATCAATTTTACCTTCGCTGATATTGTATACAGGCTTCCCCGACTTACGTAAGTAATGCGTTCCACAAACGTTTACGTAACTTGAATTTTATGTAAGTCGAATATCTAAATTAATTAGGTAAAATTTCGAAAGAAACTACAATGGTTTTTACATATATATATATATATATATATATATATGTATAATATATATATATATATATATATTATAATAAAGATGAAATCACAAGTATATGAACAAATGGTAACATTCTAAAGATGAACAAGATATGAACATAGAAAACCAGTGCGTAAATATATAGGGTAAACGCACCGGTAGTGGGCCACTTAAGGACATTTATATTATTATTATTAAAGTATTTATGAATTCTAAATGATATATATATTTTTAGCGTAGTCCTAACCTTCATGTATCGGAATAAATATTCTAAGTTTCAAAATATATTATTTGGAAAAAATGAAAAATAAAAAAGTCACCTTCCTCGATGCCCCAGTAGTGGGCATAGTAAATCTTTGATGCACCAGTAGTGCCCCCCCCCCCCCCCCCAGAAGTGGGCCACTCGAGTTTTGAGTTTAGTGTGAAAATACTGAAGTTATACTTTTTTTTACAGTTCCAGAATTGGATGTTCACAATAATGAAATCATACATAGAAGTTTAGATAATTACGTAAAATAATCTCACTAGTAAATCTGCAGATCAGGGGCCTCAAATTCAGTTCTGTAAATCAATTTTAATTTTATCTCACTTTACATAAATCTAATGTCCTACAAGCTGCAAAGTAATTTTTTTAGATTATATACAGGGTGTCCTTTCGTATCGTTTAAATATAGCTAATTCCCAAGAAGCTTAGTTTTAGCGGTATAATTTTAATTGCTGAACTATTTCACATGTTTTCCATCATGTGAAAATCCATTCCCATCAAAATAGTTGCATTTTCTTAACGTTACGAAATTTAATTTTTGTACAGTTTTTGTGATCTATAAGTTATATTTTGAAAATCTGCTTATATTCTTTCACTTGTTAAACAGTAAATATTCCCATATTCTGTGATCAAGACTATCTGATTTGTGCTACAATGAATATTATGAATTTTCAGCGTTTTCTGACATTAAAATTCATTTTCTGTGTTTTGTACAAGAATGATACAAATAGTAGAAAAAAAATGATCACTCTTTATCCACAATAATAGTAGACAATTTAGCAATTTTTTTAAAAATCAAAATGATTAGTTTTTGTTTTCTCTAAATAACAGTCTGTTGTATTTTGTAACTTAAAAAAAAAATATCCGCCCAATTTGTTATTTCGCAGTGGTGATAAATAATAAGATAAATATAATAAACAGGATAATTATAAGTGAAATGACTGCAAAACAAAATGATTTATCCAAAAACGAAAAAGGTCTCAAAATATGAGAGGGGATTATAGTCAATTTATTACAAAGAGTACTTTAGGTTGAAACTTACAATGAAAGAGAGGAATCAGACTGGGGCGATAATTTCCTGACTTCCCTTTTTCCCATAGGCTATTTTTTTTAACTCTTCTTTTTGAAATTTTCTTTTTTCTCTTTCAGTTTTCTTTTTTATTTTTCTGCATCTTTAGCATTTTTAAGGCTTTCTCTATTCTTATAATATTGAAGCATTTAGGGAGAAGCCACAACTGCAGGAATTTTCTCTCGTTTTCTCTTTTTCTTTGTGTTATCTTCCCCTTCTGGCCAAAATAGAACTCTTTTGAAGGGAGATGGTACATTTCTAAATGGCCCACCATTTGAAAGCACTGAATGGCTCCCAGTCTCAGTTGATCCTTTTTGAATGAAAAGGTTCACCCCAGAATCTTCAACAATTGCTCTTTGCTCCTGATCAATAGTTTCAGTATCAAAAGTGTCAATAGGCTATTCAGTGTATGCCGCCTCAACAGATATGACTGGTGTACCCTATAACAAGTAAAATGTAAAAATGGAATAAATAATAGTAAAAAATATATACTCAAGTTTGTTTATTTAAATATGGCTCAAAAATTTGAACCTTTTTCTAGTATTGAACCTTTGAAGTATAAATTATTTTAGATATTAATTTCTTTTAATAATCATATGACTGATAGCTTAGTGAAGTTGTATTTTTGCTGCTCCAGAAGTGGGCCACTTGTGCACTAGTAGTGGGCCCCTGGCCCACTTTTGGTTCTGATGAACAAAATACTAAATAAATTATATACAAAGTCTTAGAACCTCAAAAAATACTTAAGTAAAAAAATTTAAATATAAAATTTTTTTTTGGCATGTGTTCCAGTAGTGGGCCACTATGCCCACTATTGGACAATTTAAGAAATTGTGATCCAGAAGTGGGCCACCCCTTAAAATCAGTATAATTTTCAATTTTTAAGTTTTAAGCTAATCTAACAAATTATTTGTAATGTAATCGAGTATATCAACGGCACTTTAATTCAAAATAAATCATAATATTAAAGAAACAACTCTTTAGATAAAACCTTATATCTTAATGAAATCACTAAGAATTTGCCAAAAAATGTGTGTTTGAAAACATTCCAGAACATAAACAAATATATCTACATTAAAATAAAAATTATTCCAAACTGTTTATGGAAAGTTAACATTTAAGGACTTTAACTAATCAGATTTTTTTTCAGTCGTTTTTCTGAAATGGATTGCGAGCTTGTTTTTAAACTTTGAAAGTTAGTGGCCCACTACAGGTACGTGGCCCACTACCGGTGCGTTTACCCTATATATATATTAACGATAAGAACGGCGATGTTTTTTAACAATAATTTTATTGGCTTAGAATTCAGCACAGTATCTTATTTATGAATATAATATATCTATATATATATATATATGTCGTAGGCTAATTGAGAAATCCGGCTCTTTGCAAACAGCCTAGGCTCTTTGCAAAGAGCCGGGCTAATTGGAGAATCCATCTCCCTTTTTCCAATTAGCCTGATATTTTTCAGGCTTATTGCAAAGAGCCTAGAAAGCGTTAGGCTAATTGAAAAATGACCACTTATTATCCGATCCGAGTGATATTTTTAGCTCACAGGCTATCAAAGCCTGAGAGCTTATGTGCCCGCCGATTCTGTATGTACATGTGTACGTACGTACCGACGTATGTACGTAACGCGATAACTCTTGATAGAAAAATCCAATTTGCTTCAATTATTTTTTCTAGGTTCCTTCTGATAAGGTGCTTCCCTGATTAGTTTTTGGGATTCATTGGTTAAGGATAAAGGGGGAAAAGGGGGCTAGTCCCCCCCCCCTTAATTTATATAAATGTGTTTTTCATGCTGAAATATTCGATTTGCTCCAAATTTGGTATACCGGTTTATTGTACTAAGGAGCCTCCCTGATTAGATTTGGAAGCTCATTATTTAAGTATAAAGGAAAAAGGGAGGCTACACCCTTAATTTAGATAAATCGGTTTTTCATGATGATTTTCATGATTTCGAATAGCTCCAAATTTGGTATACCGGTTTATTAAGTTAAGGAGCTGCCTTGATTAGATTTGGAGGTTCATTACTTACATATAAAGGGAGGAAAGGGGGGCTATCCCCCCATAATTTAGATAAATGGGTTTTTCATGCAGAAATATGCGATTTGCTATAAATTTGGTATAGCGGTTAATTATGTTAAGCAGCTTCCCTGATTACATTTGGAAGATCATTATTATGTATAAAGGGGGGAAAGGGGGCAATTGCCTCTGCCCTTAATTTACATAAATGCGTTTTTCATGTAGAATTATTCGATGAGCTCAAATTTGGTATACTGGTTTATTATGTTAAGAAGATGGCTTGATTAGATTTGGAGGTTCATTAGTTAAGTATAAAAGGAGGAAAGGGGGGTGCTACCCCGCCTTAATTTAGGTAAATACGTTTTTAATGCAAAATTATTCGATTTGCTCCAAATTTCGTATACAGGTTTATTATGTTAAGGAGCGCTTCCCTGATTACATTTGGAGGTTCATTAGTTAAGTACAAAGGGAGGACAGGGGGTTAGACCCCCCCCCCCCTTAATTTAGATAAGTGCGTTTTTCATGCAGAGTTATTCGATTTGCTCCAAATTTCGTATACCGGTTTATTATGTTAAGGAGCTTCCCTGATTAGATTTGGCGGTTCATTAGTTAAGTATAAAGGGAGGAAAGGGGAGATAGACCACCCCCCTTAATTTAGATAAATGGGTTTTTCATGCAGAGTTACTCGATTTGCTCCAAATTTCGTATACCGGTTTATTATGTTAAGGAGCTGCCTTGATTAGATTTGTAGATTTATTGGTTAAGTCTAAAGGAAGGACATGGGCTAGTGTCCCCTTAATTTAAATAAATGGGTTTTTCATGCAGAATTATTCGATTTGCTTCAAATTTGATATACCTGTTTATTACGATATGGCTTCCTTCATTTGATTTGGAGGCTCATTGGTTAAGTATAAAGGAGGGGAAAGGGGGGGCAATTGCACCTCCCCTTAATTTAGATAAATGGGTTTTCATGCAGAATTATCTAATTTAGTTTAATTTTTTTTTCTAGGTTCATTCTAATAAGGAGCTTTTCTGATTAGATTTGAAAGTTCATTGGTTCAGCATAAAGTGAGAAATGGGGGAGCTAATACTCCGCCTTAATTAGTGAAATGGTTTTTTCATGCAGAATTATCTGATTTGCTTCAAATTTGGTATACAAGTTTATTATGTTAAGTAGCTTCCCTGATTATATTTGGAGGTTCTTTGGTTAAGTAGAAAGAGAGACAAAGGGGACTAATCCCTTCATTTAGTTTTCGAGGGGCATTATTCTTTGAAATAAGAGTATAATATAGAATTAGTGTGAATAGCCTGTGAGCTTAATGCCATCAGTTTAACTGGGCAATTTACTTTTTAATAGGTTTATTAACGCATAACCCTACCCAAACCCGAAAAATAAATTACAACAGACCGTACCCAGATCCGAGATAGACAAAATATTTTCAGTCTACATGCAACCCGACCCTAACCTGAGAGTTCCATTTGAAAAAACCCGAAATCCCGAACCAAATCTGATAACCAACAAAAGTATTCCAAAGATCCATAACCGGATCCGAACAAGACAAATTAGTTTCCGTGGACACGCATCACTACCAGAACCTAAAAATTCCATTCGAAATCAACCTGAAACACGTCCTGAACCAAATCTTAACCGACAAATATATTCCAAATAACTATAACCCGATGTAAGCCAGACAAAATAATCTCCGTCCACCGGCAACCCGATCCGAACCTGAAAGTTCTAATTGAACTCAATCCGAAACCTGGTTGTGGTCGGTTTTCGAGTTAACTTCAAATAGAACCTTCAAGTTCGGATACGGTTGAAAAAAAATTAAACTAAATTAGATAATTCTGCATGAAAATCCATTTATCTAAATTTAGGGGAGGGGAAATTGCCCCCCCCCTTTCCCCCTTTTATACTTAATCAATGAATCTCCAAATCAAATGAAGGAAGCCATATCGTAATAAACTGGTATATCAAATTTGAAGCAAATCGAATAATTCTGTATGAAAAACACATTTATCTAAATTAACGGAACACTAGCCCCTGTCCTTCCTTTATACTTAACCAATAAATCTCCAAATATAATCAAGGCAGCTCCTTAACATAATAAACCGGTATACGAAATTTGGAGCAAACAGCATACCGATTAATATTTCAGTATTTTTCAATATATCCACGCGCACATGGCTACCAAAATATCGTAAAGATTAAGGTGAATAAAACAGTTAAGAAATCACAGTAATTGATACCAAAGGATGCAGTTAATACATTTTGAAATAAAATGATAAATACATTTAATATAATATAAAATAAAATAAATAGAAAGTAATTACATTATTTAAAATAACTAAAATGCACTATTAAATTAATTAATTACTATTTAACAATATCGTCCATATTTAGCTATAAAATCCACCTGGTGTAGTAAATTATAACTGAAAAGGAGCTGGAAAAAGAAAAAATTATAACTTATCGTCAAAAGACAAATTTTGGTGCTGCCATCAAGTAGTACTTTTATTCTTCAAATGTCACAAGATAAACAATTGTAAGCTTTTGAATGTAAAAAAAAAAAAAAAATATTAACAGCAAAATCAAACATATCCATATATAGATAATTATAAACCTAATATAAACCACACTATGTATTTTTAAAAAAACTATTGTTAATAGAATTTAAAAAAAAGCATACAAAATATTCTATTATCTAACTCATTTAAACTACACTAAGAATTTAAATAATTCTATAACATTGATAATATATAGCATATAGCTATATGCTATAAAACAAAATAAATTCAATAATGATTAATATAAATAATTATTAAAAATAATATAAAAATCTTTAATAAAAACTATTATATATAAGATAATTATAAAATGAACAGGAAATAAAAAAAACATATGGAAGTATATAGAAGATTATCAGATACTTAAATTCCCATTACCTAAAAATCTCAAATATAGTGTGTGGATTATTTTCATACATCCATAAAAATCCTAAAAGTATGAATGTGGGACATTCAAAAACATTAAACCGATAACAAATTTTATAACACAAAGTGAAAATAGATCAATATTAAAAAGAATAGAGGAATAATAATAAAAATAATTACCCAATTTTAATACGCACAGTATAACTTTATTTATATTAAATATACTTATATGTATATTAATCACTATAAAAATGGCATACTATTAGTAATTGATATGATATTGTCCTTAGTAAATTAATATTTAATATCAAATGATTGTAAATAAGATTAAACAATAATTAAGCTAAATATATTATTAATGAAAGTCACCAATTACATATAAAATATCAAATCAACATCCTTTATAAAATACGTATCAAAAAATATAGTAATAATACAAAAGCCCCATTTTTTTTAAATTAACCATTACGTATTATCCAGACAATACCACCCTCCTCCGTACTCTAACATCTACCCACCCATCCAACCTATAAATATATATATATATATATATATATATATATGTATATTTATACATATATATATTATGTACACAGTATTATTTTATGAATAAAGCATCATGCAGCAGTATTTAATTGGATATAAACTAAAATAAATATGAAAAAATATAAAAAAGAACTGAATGAACACATTGAAATAAAAAACCTGTTATGGAATACGGGATTTACAAATTTAACATTGATTTCAACAATCCATATTAAACGAATAGGTGAAGCCAGAGAGAAAAAAAAAATCAATAGTTCGTCTTCATAACATAATTGCTACGGTTGAACCCCAGATTTTTATTCACATTTTAATTAGATTTGAGAATGTTTTGTTAAAGATTTGATTGCATATCCCAATTGAAATATAATTCCCAGTAATATATAAAACTATATTATGGTTGTTGTTTTTATCTACATATTTTATTTATAAAATAATTATTAAAAATATACAAATGCATGTCAAACACGCTAGTGTGTTCATAAATTAATTTTCGATTTTTATTTGGTAGCTGCGAATTTACGTATGTCGATGGATGCCTGGATATAATACACGCAATGGTACAGATGATGAAATTGCAGATAAAAATTAATTATTTTACAAGCATAATAAATATTTCTCATGAATGTTTTGAAAGATTTACGTTGTCGCCCGTAAATGTTCATCTATATTAAATCTGTCTGAAATAATGCATGTTTATCCTGAATGTAATGAGCAATTTTGCCGTAATTGTTGACGGATGCAGAAAATAAAATATATAGTAAATAAACTTATTATTAAACTTAAGGCGGTTTGCATTTTTTTATATTAAAGCCTAAATGCAAACATATGCACCCAGATTTAAAAAAATACAATTAGATTCTTTAATATTTAAATACGAATAAATAGATGGGATCAAATATAATATTAAGTTTTAAATGTTAACAGTGTGTCAATATAATGTTAAAGATTTGTCAAACTTTCAATTAATTTTTTTTTCCTTAATGTGTTTTATGTGTTATTTTTATTAATTTTCATTACTAACTATATAGTTTTCAAATGCAATATATTTCGTCATTATGTTCATATAACTGTCACTCAACCATTCCTTAACCCTTTCAGGAAGGTGATGCATATATGCACCCCCAAAAGGTGCATGCGGATTTTGTTTTTGGAACCATTATTAAATGAATGCAATATTTGTCATCTTTAATTAGAGTATTGTTTGGCATTTTACAAGTAAAGGAAACTGTTTAAAAGAAGCTGTGCCAACCAAATAAAATTTGCGTGAGGGATGCCGTCTCGAAAGGGTTAAAAATGCATACGGAATATGCAAAAATTATGGCTATTAATTATGATGTCTATCTCTTTTTTTATTACGATTTCTATTTAGCTATTAGAAAATGAATTAAAGGCAATGGTGGTTGAAAAATCTAAATTTTTACAAGAGTTATAAATTTTGTCTTTTTTTCACTACATTTTTATCAGATGAAATTTGTGACCATCCCTTTTAAATTATTTTATCCAAATATTCTAAAAGGACAATAGATTCTCCCACAATCACATGATTTAATTTTTCTATCTTTTGAAAAACTCTTTTAAAATCTAACGGATGTGGAATTTTATCAAATATTTCATTAGTCTGATCTATTTATTTCTGGAAGTGAATGAAATGTTCGTGAATTTTTATCGGCGAAATACAGAAATCGTAACAGCTGAAAATACACACAATGGATCTCCAGGGAATTTCGTCGTTCTGTGTTTATACCTCAGTGAGCAGAATTAGTCAAGCGATATTGCCGAAATGTTTAAAGTAGTTTATAACATTTTTGCTGAATCTATCTTACGTTCACATACATCATGGATTTGTTTGGAATATCGTAAGAATCTGTAATTCATGTAAGATAAAAAATGTTTCAATTTTCGGATAAATGGTCTTGAATCCCTTTGAATGAGGAATACTATATTTTTAATGAGACATCTCCAACCTTTGCGATTTGTATATAGTACCAATAAATAAGTTTTTACATTATGCAATATCCTAAAGCAGCAACTTTCAAACTTTCAAAAAATTCAAAAAGTCCTTTGATATGATATACAGTTTCCAGAAATACTAACATTAATTTGCTTTATCTAATGTAAAAGAATAAATTAGCTATGCAGCTTGTGCGTTTTTCTATTTACACACAAATTTATTTGTACTTACTCGAATTATCAATGGTGCAATTTTAATGTGTTAACACCGGCAGCCGTTTTAACATCGTGACATTGAAATGTTCACTGTTTAAAGTTAACATGCTAAGATAATGGGGGACTAATGGTAAACAGTGATGCAATTTCAACTATTTGAATTCCATACAAATGACTGAATTTTGTAATATATATGTATATATATATATATATATATATATATTTTTTTTTTTTTTTTTTTTTTTTTTTTAAGCAGCGGAGCAAAATAGGCTTTTTAAGTAAGAATATAACATTATTTTTTTTCACTTTTAAAAACATTAAATTACGGTTTGTACGGATACCGTTATTTCTCCAGGAAAATTATCAGTATCTTTTTATAGAAAAAGAAATTATGTTTAACGCGCAAAATTTTGCTTCCTTTTTTTTTTTTTTAAGAACAGATTTTCTATAAGATAATACTGGAACCAAAAAAATTTTTGGTGTGCAAAATTCAAGGAGGGTTACGAACCATGTAAAGTATTTCAAACCATGTAAAGTATTTCAATTATTGTAAAGTATCTTTAGTGTTTCAAAAGTCAGTAATTAGAATAGTTTAACTTTTCTTTTCTTTGTACATCGCAAGAAAAAAAAAAAAACACAGCATATTGACAATTTAAACGATTTTATATAGCTCTACAAAATCTCATTACTGAAATGGTAAGTATTCATACAGCGTACGAAAGACCTGCAGCGAACGTTAGTATTATTAGGATAATATACTATTTAATTAAAATTTCTTTTTTAAACATCATAAAATAATGGAACGTTTTTTATATCCATCAACAGCTTAAACACGCCAGTATTTGCCTGCAGAAGTGTGGAATTACTGAGCAGATACGTATTTTCTAAAAAATCTTAAACGTGTGAGCAAAGTACTGTTTACTTTAATCATAAAACAAGTAATATAAAAAAAAAAATCTGAAGTCAATTCCTACTTAGGTCATCAAAGAAAATTTATTATAATCCCTTAAGCTAATATTAGTTTTCCTTGCATTAAAATATCTCAATTTGTTGATTTTCTATAAGCAAGAAAGCAAGAAAGAATAACATTTGGGAACTTATCACCTGTGACTGGCTAACATAAAAGTACCCTATTGGTTTACAATGGAAGTTTATGGGAATTTGGTAAAATATTAGAGATATCGCCAAGTTGGCGTCACTTTTGGTGGCTCATTTTTGTCGACAAATTTGGCGATATATCGCCAAGTTGGCGATAAATTGGCGGTATTTGGCGACAGAACAGTGTCCCTCCTATGGTAACCCCCTTGTAGGTATGAAGATGCATTAAATGCTGTTGAATAACCAATGGCCGCCATTTTTTCTCCCATATAAAACTAAAATTATTTAATTAAATTTAATTGATGAATTAATATTTGAAAAAAAAACTGTATTAACATCAAGTGTCATCCACTACAAGTTTAAAACAAGTAATATAATTTTTTTTTAAAGTCAATTCCTACTTAGGCCATCAAGAAAAAATTTAATATAATCCCTTAAGCTAATATTAGTTTTTGTTACATTAAAATAACTCAATTTGTTGATTTTCTATAAGCAAGTAAACCCTATTAGTTTACAATGGAAGTTTATGGGAATTTCGCGAAATATTAGAGATATCGCCAAGTTTGCGTCACTTCTGGTGACTCATTTTGGTCTCGCCAAATTTGGAAATTAATATTTGAAAAAACTGTATTAAAATCAAGTGTCATCCCCTACAAGTTAAAAAAATGTATTTGAACTTGAGTGTATGAATAATAAGTATTTCATTAACGATTGAAAATTTGAACAAGGTATATATATAGGGAGAGTGTGAACTAATAATAGGAATTGAAGAATGAATTAGGAATATTGAATCTGAGCACCATCGCCAGTACATCATACATTCTGCATGTGACCTGTGATGACTACATTAAACATACTTAACTCGATTTTCCTATTTACAAAAACTGTAGCTTACTTATATCGCTTAGTTTTTTAAATAAAAATGCATTTCTGTATAATGCAATACTTCTACAAGCGTTCAGTAACATATTTACTTGTGTTTCGGTATAGAAAACTTTGCATTCAGCGCTGTTAATGAAGTGATTTTAATGTGTCAGGCGTTATTTCGTGATAAATGGAGGACGTGGTTAATTTCTGCATTTTACATTTTTCCTCGTATATTGATATAACCAGTGGTGTATTCGAGGGGGGACGCGGGGGCACGGCGTCCCCTCACTTTTTTATTTTATCTCGAGCGTCCCCTTACTTTATATTTTCAAGAGGACGCTAGAGACGCAGGAGGACGCAGACTTTCCCAAAGATTTTTTTTTTTTTTTTTTTTTTTTTTTTAATGAAGACGCCAATAAATTAACAATTTTAGAAATAAGGTATTGATTTTTATACTTTTCAACAAAGTTTGGTTCGCCTATTCACTAAACTTCCATCAGTTTGCTTAAATTGCGGCAAAATTTTATGTATATTTTTAAGGTTCAATGTAGAATTTCACCATTGTAAATGATGTATATAGTGTCAGTATTTCGTTTACGCGAAAACAAAAAGAGAGTTTTTTCATATTACGCTTTATTGGCGAAAATTGTTTGAAATAGACATTAATGAAGTTATATTTTAAATATAACGAAAAAGACATTTAAAATTCGTTACAATATGTTCCCTATCGGAAATTGCATTTATCGTTTGTTTACACGGACATTAATAAATATTTTCAAACACTATGATCTATTAACGATAATTATTTGAAATGCATGAAAAACTATAGTATGCGTGACGGTGTGTGAAATATTTATAGTACATTTAACAATGCCATACAAAAGAATTCATCGCTTTGCCATCTATGGGTTAAGTTGCTTGAACGTGTTTTCAATTATATTATCAGGTCTCCCAACACATTTTAGTCCTCCAAAAATGGGAAACGGGCCATTTGATGAAATTCCATGCTTTACTTTTTGGAATGGCCCGTTAAGAAATTTGTATCGTATCTATACAGAAATTTTCAAAAAGTTCTCAAATCATATTCAGGTCATCCTATAGCGTGTAAATCCATCAAAAAGATTTCAATACTTTCTTCTGATAGAAGTATATTTAAGAAGCATAACAAAAATAAGAATAAATTTTTATTAAGATTTCCTTTAACAGAGGGATATACTTGACACCAAAATCGAAAACAAAACTAAATCTATAATAATAAAGACAGAGGTTGGTCTGTGCTGAAGAGACCGCTGTAACAGCTATATGATGAAGACGAGATACAATTTATGTCTAAAATTATGCACTTCAAAGCCAGTTTTCGGATTTTTTTTTTTTTTTTTTTTTTTTTTTAACCTTTTACGGTGATTTTTTTTCACATTAATAAAAGGAATTCAGTTTCAATTTATTAGCCAAACAGTGGTAAATTTTATCCTCTTTTCAACCTTTTCAATAAAGTTTATTCAGAATTTGTGCAGCGATTTTTTATGGCGAATTTTTATGCCAATTTTAGCTCTTTTCGCGTTTCGTTTCAATTTTATGACACTTAAAAAAGGAAATCGGTTTCAAACTCTCAACCCTAATGTAATAGACTATCCTTTCGCGATCGCGTCCTCAGATTTGAATTTTTTCCGATTTTTAACTTTTTTTGTATTCTACGACGATTTTTTGACATTTACGGAAGAATTCAGATAACACTGTTAAAGCCTACTATAGTAAATTTTGTCTTCAGCGATTTTTTGAATTTTTAGCATTTCTTTAGCAATTTCGCGGTGATTTTCCCGCATTAGTAAAAGGAATCCTGTTTAAATTTTTTAGACACATTATAGTAAAAGTTGTCCTCTTTTCAATAAACTTTATACGGAATTCGCACAGCGATTTTTTAATCTTTCGCAATTTTTATGCGATTTTTTAATCTTTCGTAATTTTTATGCGATTTTTAGTTGTTGTTTTTTACGCATTCTGCGACAATTTCTTAACATTTGTAAAAAGAATCCTCTTCCAATTTTTAGTGCAGTTTAATATGTTTTCTCATCTTTTCAATAAGTTTTTCGGAATTCGTACCGTGATTTTTGAAATTTTGGCTAATTTTTTATACAATTTTTCAGTTTTTGCGGCCATTTTTTGTCACTCAGTTTTAATTTTCTGGTAGTTTAATATAGAAAATTTTGTCCTCTGCGATTTTTAAATTTTTTGTGTTTTTAATCCGATTTTCAATTAGTTTAACGTTTTTCCGCATTCCGTGGCGATTTTTTACATTCGTAAAAGGATTTCGGTTAGAATGCTTTAGCCCATTGTAGTAAATTTTATCCTCTACGATTTTAAGCGTTTTTTGCGGAGATTTTTTCTATATTAGTAATTCTTTTCAGTCACCGAAAAAGGACTAAGTGGTCCAAATGGAACCTTTTTCTAAAAAGGGAACTTTAGGAGGAAAAGGGCACCATTTGGAAGCTTTGCATTATGCATTTTATGTAACGTGATTTTTTTTAATGTTATATATATATTTTTTATAGTGGTATGTAAATGATATTAGTATACTGAGTCACACAAAAAAATAAAAAATTCAAATACACAACCAGCTATGGCCGAATATTTCTTGAAATGCGCATTGTAGCTGATTTAAATTTTAGTGTGTTATGTGATGCGCATATGATTATTAATTTCTATATATGACTACTCCAAATAATTCGAATGAATACATTAAGCTATTATTGCTTAATGTGTGTTTAAACTGAAAGAAATTTTATTTTTGATAAAAAATGCTACACATACTTTTCCCTCACACATTATTGCTCGAAAATTAATTTTACATACATTTGTGAATAATTAATATACTGGCTGATATACGGGGTTAAAGATTGACACGCGCTTTAATTCTTTACCTGTTGGAGTTGTACTCGTAGATAATGCAAATTATAAAACTGTTTAAAATAAGATAGTAAAATAATATTGAAATATTATGACAGTAATCTCGCCAATTAAAAAAAAAAAAAAGAATGCGTACAATTTTTAATACTTTTATTTGACTCTTCTATTCAAAATTTGGCAGTTAGAAATTTTTTATTTTTGCTGCAACAAATTAATTAATAAACTACTTACCTAATCTTTAAAATAAATTAAAAAATAAAGAAAGGAAATTGACTTATATAACTTTTTTGAACCACTCAAATATTATTCCAGCAGTGAATATACATAATTGTGATAGCATTTTCAGAACAAAATTAAATATTAACATGTGTAAAAAGAAAAAAATGCATTGCAAGAATGTTTAAATTAAAATCAACACGGACAGCGATCGAGTAAAGAGACAATGTAGTTTTAAAACTTAGAAACATAATTAAAAAAAATTAATAACTATCTAAGAATTCTGTAAGTGTTTTCCGTCAGCTCCAAAAACTGGAGCTCTTCTAAAAACGCATTTGTAAATATTTTAGATTTCTTTATCACTAATATTATTGAAATCATCTATTATCTTTTATTTAAGGCCAACTGCATTATGCTTATTCAGGGTCGCGAGTGGTCAGTGAAAAACACAGTCAAAAAAAGGTGTCAAATACCAGTATTTTGTTAAAAAGAAATTCGCCTTCTTTAATCCCTTTATATTATTTGGAATATTTTCTATAAGAAAATACTGGAACTTACCTCTTATTTTGACTGTGTTTTTCCTGACCACTCGCCACCCTGTTATTAAATTCAGTTACCTCTTTCTTGTAATATCGCATAGCTTTTCGAATTTATTATTATAGTCATCGTCCCTCTATCCTCTTCATATTCCCTTCCTCATTTTAAATGTTTTTGCATCTTACATTGCCTACTTATCTTCAACAAGTAAAAAAGTAAAGGGTGTTTAAATTTTTTCGAACACACTGCACAGGCCGACCTTAGCTAAAATTGAAGACTTCGTCTAAAAGATTGGCGGACTTTGATAGCAACTCTGTCTTTTTAGTAACAAAATCTGGCACTTTTAATTTATAATAGTACTTTAATTTTAATGAATAATCTGTCTATTCGTCTAATGCTAATAATCATCAACGGTTTTCACCCTTCTCTAAGCGAAAATCACAGGCTAACTCAAAATTTGGAAAATGGAAAATCATAGAATGGCTACTGACACAAAATCTAGAAAATTATAAAGAGTTGAGAACTTTAACGAGAGAAAGTATTTCTGAAAAGTTCTCTGAGAAAGGAAATGTAATTCATATAATTAAACTGTGACAAAGTTAAATATATTGCTGTTGTTTTAAACCGAATTTTAACTCTTATTTAAATATTTAATAAATAAAAGAAATTCATTTGAAACACTTTTATTTTATTAACTTAAAAATATATATATATTAGGAAACTACTAATTAAATAACTCATCTGGTACAAATAAATACAAGTGTTATTTGCTATAGAAACTCTACTTCAGAAAGCTATCTTTAAAAAATATCTGCCCTTTAAATTTCTTATACAATGCCATCAGTTCAAATAAATTTATAATTAGAGTAGATTTTATTCCTGTTAATAATGTGATGTAAGATTCAATTCACCGATTTTCACATTCGAAATTTAATCCTATTTCATTCTTTCAAACAGCGTATCTACGCGTTAAAAATAACTTCCATGTCAAATTTAAAGTTTCTACCTCCGACAGTTTTAGAAGAATAGCAATTTTAGAAGGTATTCAGCTCATTTCATCACTTAAAATTTCTAAATTTTTAAAATCCATTCTTCGTGAGCATCTACAACTTAATAGTTCCACTATATTTATTTTCAAGCTTCTTGTAAAATCAGTTTCAGATAAATCGTGATGAGGCGAATTTAAAGGATTTACCCATCAATTCACCTTTTACAAAATTTGAGTAATAATAAAAAAAAAGACGTTTTAAGCGAGCATGTCAGTGTATACATGCAGGGAAATGTATACATAAGTGCCATGTTTTAAGTCTCTTGAGAAATTGTGATGAAAGCGAAATTTTAGAATGTTCTTTCTACATTTCACACCGTAAAAATTCTGATTTTTGAAAAAAACAAACAATCAAGTATTGCATTTACATATTAGAATTACATACTAGTTACTAATTTAAAGTTTCTATCTCAAGTTTTTTTTTTACAAAAATCTTCACGGAACGCAATTTTCGGAAATGTTCTGTAGTAGGATATTTATTAAAATAAAAATAAAATTCATAATCTTTAAAAAAAAAATCAGATTTGGGCCAGCATTTGAGTGCTAAACGTATTCTTCGAGCCAATAAAAATTATTTATCAATTATTTTCGGTCTTGGTCACATTTTTTGATAATTTTTCTCACATACTTATTTGTTACTTCTTGTCAAAAATGGTTTTAAAATGACCTGATGCGAAAAACGGGTCGAATTTCTCCAAAATTAGAGTTTAGACAGTGGCAAATAGTCTCAGAATATTAAATAGTTCATTCATCATGTATAACATACTACTTGCAAAATTTGAGCTCAGTCGAAAACACCGTTTGAACACGTCGTTCATGACCATAAAGTAAAAATGCAATA
Source organism: Maratus speciosus (assembly GCA_963932465.1). Taxonomy (NCBI): domain Eukaryota; kingdom Metazoa; phylum Arthropoda; class Arachnida; order Araneae; family Salticidae; genus Maratus; species Maratus speciosus. The sequence goes on from OZ010791.1 coordinate 296,863,058, forward strand.
ATTTTCAATATTCTCAGTAGAAAGCAGTTATTTTTTAACTATATTTCCAAAATAAATAACGCAAAACACATTCTAATAAAAATTTCGTTGCTTGAATTAGTGTTACTGAATTACGGCCTCTATTCTAAAAAAATTCAGTCATGAAATAAGGTTTTAAAATTTTAATTCAATAGAAAGCTTATTAATGTCCAACAGATAAAGATACTTTAATTAAATTAATTTAAATTTAAATTTTTAATTTTTTAATTTAAATTTCCAATTACTTTACCCTGCAATTGAAAATGAAAAGCAAGATTCAAAATAAAGTTTGCCTATGAGTGATACAGGCCCTAATATTCAAAACTGTGAGCGTCCCCCCACTTTTTTTTTCCAGGACTACACCACTGATATAACTGTTGTTTTCGAGATACATACCTCAATTCCACAGTTTGCAGGTAGATGGCTCTGTGTTTTCTATCATTTTGTGCACTATAACCATTTTACTACTATACCTAAGCACCACATTACAGACTACTGTTTTCGACGTTCTGCAGTTAATTGTGGTGCGACAGAACTTTAGAGGACACCTTTTACATATCCAGACATGTATAGAATTATGCTGGCTGCGTAGCTACACGTTTTGTGTCATTTGTTTTTTATGATCTTTCGCGTTTTTTAAAGAAAACACTTATAAAGCCAGTTTTTAAATTAAAATGTTAAGTAATGAGCTAAAAGTGCAATTATTATAATTATAAATCTTAATTAGATCTTTCAATCGTCGTAATTTTCCTTAAAATTAATTAATTAGTTCTAGAATTTTTGAGCCTTGAAAGATTGGTTGATTGATAGATTCTCATGGTTTTCCCCATTTTAATAAAAACTATTTCAGGTATCGGAATGCGAGGAACTGGCTTGAAACTTGCTCTAAGTGACTCCCTTCGTCTGAAATGCAGAATGTACACATGAAATAAATCCTTCTAATAAATTAAGCACATTTTGTGCGATTCCTCGAAGCATGGTACAACTCATCTGTTTTCAGATGCAGAAAATTGGCATAAGTCATGCAATTGAAAGTTTCATAACTCGGTCAATTATAGCGTTAGATGAATGAGAATTTTTTTTTGTCTTACTTGTTAGAGTAATATGGTAATTTTTACTAAATATATTTGATATGAACGGGGAACCATATAAAAATTTAAATTTCGTAACTTTTGAAGAAATCTTTTTACTGATCAAAATGACTTTTAAAAAAGTCCTTCCGGCCAGTGCCGGGAGGAAGAGGTAGCTTTCAAATTCCTTATTTTAAAAAAGCCAACTTATATTATTCAAACACACGAAGCTCAATTATTGGAAACCGAATATAGGAGATTCAATACTAATTTTTATCAATAGTAAATCATTATGAATGAGAATTTCGCGAAATTAGTCAGCTTTATCGAAGCTGCTTTTATTTAAAGTAACTTATATTTGACTGAGATGTTGATGTATACTATCTACATGCCTTCTTACATGGAACTAGGCGAATACATGTGTTATCGCGTGACAAATACAAGATCGTTTCAAAATGTTAGCCATACCAGAAATTCAAAGTGCTATAATTCAACCATTTTTTAAGATATAAACAAAAGAACAAATTTTCAGAAACAAAATCTGCTCCGGAATCTTTGTATCAAGGACAAACACATAAAAAAATCTTTTTCATTTTCCAATTTTTAATACCTCATTTTAAATTTTAAATTTAATTTTTTTTAAATGGCAACCCTTTTGAAACAAGATAGCGAATGAAGCTGGCCAACGAACTCGGTCGAGACATTGGTATGTACTATGTACAGACCAAGTAACATCCAAATCGGTTCATAAATACGCTTGTTATCGCGTGACAAAAATCAGGTCGTTTTAAAATGTCAGCCACAATAGAAATTCAAAATGCTATAACTCAGCCATTTTTTTAGATATAGACGAAACAACAACTGTTCCGGAAACTTTGTATTAAGGTCAAACACATACGAAAAAAATCTTTTTCATTTTCCAATTTTTTGGTATCTTATTTTAAATTTTAATTTTTAATTTTTTTAAATGGCCGCCATTTTGGATCAAGATGACGGATGAAGCTGGCTAACGAACTCGGTCGAGACATTGGTATGTACTATGCACACACCACGGTACATCCAAATCGGTTCATAAATACGCCTGTTATCACGTGACAAATATCAGGACGTTTCAAAATGTCAGCCACGCTAGAAATTCAAAATGCTATAACTCAACCATTTTTTAAGATATAGACGAAACAAAAACTTCTACCGAATCTTTGTATCAAGATCAAATACATAAGAAAATAATATTTTTTCAATTTTCAATTTTTTGGTACCACATTTCAAATTTAAATTTTTCTTAAAAATTTAAATGGCTGCCATTTTTAAACAAGATGGCGGATGAAGCTGGCCAATGAACTCGGTCGAGACATTGGTATGCACTATGTACAAACGAAGTTACATCCAAATCGGTTCATAAATACGCCTTTTATCGCGTGACAAAATTCAGGATGTTTCAAAATGTCAGCCACGCTAGAAATTCAAAATGCTATAACTCAGCCATTTTTTAAGATATAGACGAAACAAAAACTGCTCCGGAATCTTTGTATAAAGGTAAAATACATAAGAAAAAAATATTTTTCTATTTTCAATTCTTTGGTACCAAATTTAAAATTTAAAATTTTAAAGAAAATTTTAAATGGCCGCCATTTTGAAACAAAATGGCGGATGAAGCTGGCCAACGAACTCGGTCGAGACATTGGTATGTACTATGTGCATACCGAATTACATCCAAATCGGTTCATAAATTCGAGAGTTACAGTATGACAAAGGTCAGATGTATATATATATATATATATATATATCAACTTTTGAACGGAGGGTGGTTTGGGGGTCTGGAGGTCATGATCGATGAAAATATACCAAAATTTTTTGAAATCGCTTTCCTCCGAACGGCTGCAATAGGTAGCTTTTTGTAATGAAAGCTACCTAATAATTGTTTACCTCATTTAAAACATTTTTGTCAGTGAAAATACATGTCTATGACTAACGAAATTATAAGTTGGAAACCGTTGAAAGTGGCCAATCTATATATATATATATACACACACACATATACGGTATATATCTAAATATATATACACCGTATTTTCCGGCATATAATTTGCATTTTTGAAAGAAAAAAGTACATCAAAATTTACCAATGCGCGTTATGCGCCGGTATATAAATATAAACTTAAAAGTTAGGAATAAATATTGGGATTTCTATATTAATGAACAAGAGAAGATGATGTATTTATCTAAACGAAAGGAAGTACGATTATGAACACTATATGGGGATTAAGTCAGATATGTTTGTCAGTAGCGCTAGTCTACAATTCCCATTTGCTTAATTTATTTATATTTACAGTAGTTGTTATGCTTTTCAATTCTATTTATTCTATTTTTATGCTACACATGTCAAGGAAATTTTTTTGCAAAAAAGTGTGTGTGCGTAATACTGCTAATATGCTGAAAATAAAACAAAATACTACCTATAAAATCGTAAATATGCGTTATGTGCCGTAGCACATTAAACCAGAAATATGCGGTGTATATTTAAATGTATGCATGTATACCGTTAGACTCATTTATATAATAGTTGGCGAAAAAATATAAGAAAGATTGAAAAAAATGTTCAGTTGTAGTAAAAGAAAACAGTTTATTTTATATTTTCTTTTTTGGTGTTATTACTTTTTATCACGTATCTTGTAGGCATCTTTAAAACTGGCTTTGAAATTAATTTCTTCCATTTTACAAAAACAATTGTAAATAATATCTATTGTTTTCAAAAATATTTTTTCAGTCCAATAGCTGTCGAAGCATTATCTGATATGTTATCAATATAATTTATATAATGCTGATGTAATTTATTTCTAGAAATCCAACAAATTTTATCACAGAAACACAGAAATCATAAAAGCTCCAAATACATATAAAGGATCTCTAGGGAATATTATCATATCTATGTTTATACCTCACTGAGCAGAATCAGTCAAGAGAAACTGGCAGAAATGTTTAAAGTAGTTTATATCGTCTAGCTGGAACTATCAAACAATCATAATTCCTGGATTTTGAGGAATATTGACATAAAATAAGTCATTTTTTATGGGATACGTCCGTTACAATACCTAAATTCATGCTTTTCAATATACTAATTTTTGATACATATACATATTTAGATATTTATTCACACAGTGACATGGCATCAGATGTAACGATTTTAGTTTAAAGAAATAGTTTATCGAAAGCGGAATCTATCTGTATCTTCAGTCAGATGGATGATTTTTAAAAAAAAGTTGAAAATGTATGAAAGGCTAGAATAAGACACTGTTTAATATACTGATAATATTTGTTACAAGTAATAATAATGCATTATAAATTTATATACTAGGTCACGTACCAGATTAAAAGTAATAATCCTTATTCTAAAACTGCTCAAAAGAATTCGATTACCGCAATAATGTTATATTGAAATTAAATCACTACAGTGATTAGAGTTAAATAGAGCGCTATATATATCAAAATAAAATACCATTATAAGAAACATAATACCATAGTTTTAAATCATGCCAGATTCAATTGGAATCATGTTAATTTTACAGGCGTAGACAATTAAACTGTTCTTTCTTTTCATTTCGAAGGAGCTTCTTGAGAATATACTAAAATTATTATTATCAAAACAGTAGGATAAATTGATGAATAGAAATAAAAACATCTCCTATCCAAGATTATGCTTAAATTGAGAAAAATGCCAAAAGATTTTCTAAACATCGACTATATCGATATATACATAGTAGTACAAGAAAGACGGCGATTAATTCCGCACAAACGTTCTATACAAATATTAGACTACTTTCAAATACTATCAGAAAAGACTTTACATCTACCTTAATATAACGCGTTTTGTATTTATATGTTATATAGCTATATGTATATACCGAGTTATTCAAAACAGAGATAATAGAGATCTCAAACGACTGATGGTAGAAAAAAAGGGTAGATTTACAAAGAAAAAAAAAATAAAATACAACATGAGCATTTGTATTAAAAAATGTCTGCATAAATATTAAAATGGGAAATTTTGTTATTATACCACCAAATTTTCCTGTAAACTTTATTAAAAAGAATGTTACCCTGAGCCTCAGAAAGACATAACAAATTACATTCCTTTAAGACTAAAACTTTTCGAGTTATGCTATTCAAATATTTTATGAATGTTCAGTTTTTATTTTAGAAACAAAAAGGAAACACGAGTTTTCAAAGCCTAAAAACACTGACTATTTAAGTGTAAAAAAACATTCAAGTAATAACTGGGGAACAATTATGCAACAATTTAAATATAGAGACATCTAAGATCTTTGAATCGGAGGTACCTGCTAGATAATGCAGGGGGATGTAAGGCGAATGAATAGTGACATTAACATAATTAGCATTTGCCTAGCAAAAAGCAGTGATTGGGGGTGGGGGGGGGGGTATAAAAGTAAACAGTACGTAGAAAAACTGGAAAAGGTGAGTTCATAGAATAGGGGAATACAATTACTCGAAAAGAAGGTTAAGTACAACAATACATATAAAATTAGTAAGGTTCTGTAAGGAGTTGAATTTATATATATATAACACTAAGGTACGTGGCGCAAAAAATCGGTTATTTCTGTTTAGCAAATAGCTTGGAGTGGTTTCTTTAAAAAATGAAAGCTGCTAAACATAACTTTAGCTGGCGTCGTTATTTGTTGTGGTGTGAAATATTTTACCTATTTCTTGGAAAAAATGAGTTACTTATGATTACAATATTTTGATACGATAAAACGCTAAGGTGTGCGGCGGAGAAAAAGATCTTATTTCTCTTTTGCCGATGGGAATGAGTGATTCATTTAGTAGATCATACCTACTAAGCCAAAGTTTAGCCGGCTTCGTTATTCGTTTTAGTATTTCTCGCAGAAAATGAATTACTTATGATTACAATATTTTCATAAGATGAATTTTCAATGATGTTACAAGGATTTGTTTGATGTAACAGGCGTATCAGTATGATACATTTCATTCATTGGTCGGAGGAAGAGACACGTTGATATGTAAAAATTTTTAACTTTTCGCAAAGCTTTTTATATTTTTTTCAAAAATGAGCTTTTAGTGTGGAGTTTATAATTTACGCAGATGACAACGGCGTGCCGCTGAAACTGGGTACGAAATGATTCAAAGAAGATACATTTGAAAGGCTTAGACCTTGGTAGGCTCACGCAAGCTACAATTGAATCCGATCAACGCAAAATAGACTTATACAGCTGAAGGCAATCTGTGTTAATTCACAATTTGAAGTGAACAACCCGGAGCATAGCTGTCAAAATATGACGGAGGTGTGCAGTTCAATAAAAAAATAAATTTTAAAAAATTGTCTGGGATTGTGTACGATTTACTTTTCTGTTCATGCAAGCGGTAGGAAAGGACAAGAATCCTTAGACAAAGGTAAAGTTAACTTTCTATGTACAGTCGTGGAAAAAAAGTAGACAACCCCTACTAACTCCTCAACAAATTATCGTAGAAGAACGTTACTGGTACCGAACGATTGGAAATAAAGTCTACTTTTAAATGATGTATATAAAATTTGGTTAAGAGACCATCTACATATTAAAACGAACCATAACATTGTTTTTTCCAACAGCAGTACACAATTCTGACAGCATAAATGAACTCTACACTCTTCAATTAGTCTAAAATCAAATTTTTATGCAATTCTTACGATAAGTTTCCGAGAAATTAATTATTTTAAAACGATCGTATTTTAAGGGCTGTATCCAAATTGAAGTTTGGTACTCGATTGTTGACCGAAAGAGCTCTCTTCTTGATCAAGGCACCTTAAGCAGTCAATTAAGCCTGTTAGAATACAGGATAGTATAAGAAATTTCAAAATAGTTAGTCACTTCTATCATAGACGGCCCCTTAAACCATCATTTTGCCGTTTTTTAAGCATAATTTAAAAACTACTTGGAAGAAAAACGTGAATTTTTTTATTTCCATAAAGCAGGACTTAATAAATCTGAATCCATCAAAAGAATGGTAGGTTGCAATTCATAATTTTTTTGAATATTAATTTCATAATTCCTAATTCATATCAGAAAGCTATAAAAATTGCAAATTCAACCTATTTATGTTTGGGTATATTAGTATTATTGCTACACAAAAAATTAGAACATTAGGATCATAATTTCAGAATTTATAAATAAAAATATGAAAATGTAGTTTAACATTAGAAGCACTAAATTTCGAATGTTTATAATTCGAAAACTTATCATTCAAATGACTTGAAATTTGGTGTCTAGGCATAGTTTGAACTAAATATTTGAAATATCTTGTTAAAATTGGGTATTGCCTTTGAAGAAAATGAAGTTTGGATTCGTTTTAATATGTAGATGGCCCCCTAAGCAAATTTTATATACGTCATTTAAAAGTAGACTTTATTTTGAATCGTTCAGTACCAGTCACATTCGTCTACGATAATTTGTTAGGGAGTTAGTAGGGGGTGTTTACTTTTTTTCCACGACTGTACCTCAGACACAAATTACGTGACTATTCTGTAAAAAGACATAGTCATGTTTTAGATGAAATTCATTCTTTTTATCTAAAAATGTAAATTATAAAAGTTTGAATATGAATTATTTATAATATTCATAGGTAAAAATCTATTTTATAAAAAAATACTTAGATTTATATTATGTTAGAGGCCATTTAATATATCTGGTTATAAAAGGTACTATCCAATCATATATTTTTGGGAAGATATAAAGGAAAGTTTGTTATGTGTATTTAATTTTAGCATCCTCAAATTTTAGCTCTCTTCTACACAATGAAACTTTAATATAAATTTAATACAAGACGCTAAAATACGCCGCAAATGGTTTTCTCCCATAGACCGTAATGTAACGGAATTATTCTGAGTGTCCCTGTATATGAACTGTAAATGCTGAATACTTCATTTTCAATACCGAACCTGCCATAGTGATTCTCAATAATATCGATGAGTTTCATGGTCATCGGACTATATTTACGCGAGTTAGAGTACGGGCAGACAGACAAGCCAAATTCATAAACACTTTTCAACTATGCCGGAAAGCGTTAAAAATGGTTGAAATACCTAATCCGTCGGACGATTTTTATGAAAATCTATTCCGTTCTTAGGACAAAGGTCTATAACATATTCACCAAATTTGGGATCTATCGGAAGTATATTTTCGAAGTTATCGTTATCTTACATGCACATATGCAAATCTTGATTACAATCATTTCCTTACACTATGTGTTCGGAAGGTGTAAAATCAATAAGGAAACAATTTATATAACAGAGTAGAGAACGCTAGAAATACACTGTTTTGTGTTCTTTTGATTTCTTTACTTTATTTCTTTAATATATTTCGCGTATCAAATTTATTAAACTTTTTTTTTTCTTTTAATAAAACTTGGTCGAAAACATCACGAAAACTGGCGCGTGAAACGCAGGAAATATATTTGGAGCTAGAAGAAAATATGGCGTATGATAACATCAGGTAACAAGATTAAATTTTTTCTGAATTTAAATAAATTTATAGAACTGTCAAAGAATGGCTTGGTATCAATTTCTGCGTGTTATCAATTTTGTATTCTCTCAACTCATATGACATTTAAGTCGAAGTGTCGTAATATTTGAAACTTTAATTTGTATCTTAAAATGAAAAATGCAACAATAGTAACGCGTACATACCAACCTCTAGGCTTTTTTAAGTAAAATAAAACATACTTCGAACCAGGCATGTATTTAATGAATAAAACCGGGTAAATTTTGAATCGGACATCTAACTGTTTCTCGAGGATCCTGGGACCTATGCCCCGCATCTTCGACCATAATAGACTGGAAGCACTAAACTGGAATCCGATCCATAGCAGCAACGGGAATAAAAATTTAAAAAGTTGCGTGGGGGGGGGGGGGGAGGGGTAAGAAAAAACAATTTCTTGAGCTCTTGTTGCAAAAACTAAAATAAAAAAAATTAAAAATAACATACTTGAATTTAATTACAAGTCTAATTTATGGTACTGGTTAAAAAAAACGTTTCCTAGTACTCCCCCGACTACCGAAGCTTCCCCAGGTGCGTGCAGTAATACAGCCTTCAAAAAAGCTCTTTGCAACAACATAACAGGTCTGCCACAGCAGAAGAAAATATAAAACACTAGAAAACAGGAATTCTGCTTTTTCAGAATTTAGTGTCACCCCCGAAGAAAAAAAAATTATATATAAATAGTACAAAACATGTTTCAATTTTAAGACTTACAGCACGACGCCATTCGCATTCGCTTAAGAATTCCACATTTACGAACCACTCTTAAGCGTCTGCAGAAAAGCATGCATAGGACGTCACTATCGCGAAATAATACACAAATGAAGCAAAAATATGCCGTCATTAAAGAAACTCGACGAAAAAAAGGCTGTCGAATGATTCATAGGCCTTCATTTGTTTGTAAAATTAATATAGATATTTAAAATTAAATATAGTTTATAATAGCTCCGTATTTTAACAGTAATAATTCGTTTATATTTTTTCAAACTAGCACGTATTTTAATTACATTTTCTTTCGGTTATTATGAAAAATGGCAACAAAAATATATAATTAATATTTTACAATTATTTTCCTTTACGTTCTACAGAAATGGAGTACTTCCGTTGCCAATATTAAACAAATGGCTCCAAAAACAACAAAAAAATTAATATTTCAAAAACAAATGGAGTTGCAGTTTTCAAATAAATTGCATTTAAAAATAGTGTTTTTCCCAAATCGACGGTATATAAATTGAAAATGTGCGATGCTTAGAAGTTTAAAAAATTGCTATAGAGTATTTAATCGTACTGCTTTGTTTTACGGCTGGCTTCTGTAATGTAACGTTATTTTTATGACACAAAATAAGCTGGGAGAAAGAAATAGCATACCGCACCGGGGACTAATAATTCAACGCTGGAAAAAAATTAAACTTAAATTAAAATATTAAGCCTATGGCATCTGAAGTATCAGAGGCACTTCCTCTGAAACCTACCTTCATATGACCTGACGAATGGTATAGCCCTGATAAGGGCTTCTCGTCACTACCAGTACTGGATCAGAGACTAGTGCACACGTCGACAACAGGTGGGGAAATGATGGTTGCTAGCTGATTTTTGCGCTCCTATATAGGCTGTGGCTGTAATAGGCGGATCTAAGGGTGGGATTACAAGCATGACTCATGGTGCCGTGAAAAGTCTCATGAGTTGGCAGTAGAAAAAAGCATTGGATGGATAACATAAATAGAAAATAAATAGGATATTAAAATTGAATTTCAAGAGATAACTGCTGCATAACAGATAAATAGACGTAACTAATTAAAAATATTGGTTAAAAGTATTTTTATTTTATTTGAAAAAAAAAAAAACAGGAGTTTTTCATGTCTGGTAAGTGATAATTTATTTTGTTCCAATCAAAAATTGTTAGCTATAGGTTTTTCCTCTCAGTATCTGTGTAAAATTGAAGCAATGTCTTTCTTACAGCAGCAGAATAAGGGCAAAGGATTGTCAAAGAATGTCTTGATATATTTTCTCTTTGTTATCAATTTTGTATTCTCTCGACTTCGGTGTCTAAAACGCTCTGAAATAATGGTTATTTTTAACTTTTAACTGTAAAACTCAATTTCACATGAAGTTTAACTTTTTCCACTCCACAGATACCTATACATTGACATACTAAGTTTAACCACATATCCACTGATACCTATACTGTGAATACTAAGTTTAACTACAATTCCACTGACACCCTTACGGTAAACAACAAATGAACAAACAACAGATAAACATACTTTTAGGTAGTTTTCCGCATATTATTTTAAATATGTAATAATGGCGTGGAGTTGCTGGTAGGTGATTGTAATTTCTGTGTAGAGTGCAAAAGATAAATAATTTTTCGTCACAATTCCATCCGGAATCAATTTTATTTATTTGGGCAGACGTACTTTCAGTTTTTTTAAAACCTGGATCATCTTTAAATTAAAATATTGACTATGTCAATTTAAATATTTGGTCTTTTTTTTTTCCTTCTTTCTTGTGCATTTCAAATTAATTGCATGTATATCAGGATTCGTTCGGGTCCTTGAATTTCCAGACTAAGTAGTTCTTCGTTACCAATATTTTCTTATGGCAAATCTCTCCTTAAATAAGGCAAAATTTCGTCCGTTTAAACTAGATTTATTTTTCTATAAAGAGAATACTAATATTGGGCCTTGAAAATAATTGTACCCGTACGAACCCTGTATATGTAATAAACATATGTTGCTTTTCTCTAAATGTAACAAAGCACGGTACAGTCGTGGAAAAAGAAGAGTAAACACCCACCCGCCCTCCCACTAACTCTACAAAAAATTATTGTAGATGAAAGTTAAAAGTATCAAACTATTGGAAATAAAGTTTACTTTTTAATGATGTACATAAAAACTTGATTAGGGAGCCATTTACATATCAAAACGATCTCAAACTTTGTTTTTTCAATTGCAGTGCCCAAGTTTGACACCATAAACAAATTCTACACCCTTCAATTATCCTAAATAAAAATTTTTTTTATGAAATTCGTACCATTAGTTTCTGAGAAATTAATTATTATAAAATGAGCATATTTTAGGCTGTATCAAATTGAAGTTGGGTAGTCGATTCTTGAAATGCTACAGAATGACTATGTCACTTCTACTAATGTATTTCTTACCAGTAGCACCATTTCACTCGGTCATACGTTTAGACTATTGTCAACACAAATGTTTCAATAAAATGAGTAAAATGTATTTATTTCAAATTATGCTTGTCTGCACATCACAGACTGTCCTTTAATTATCATTTTGACGTTTTTTAATCAAAACTACTTGGAATAAAAATTTAAAATTGAGAAAGTGAATAAAGCAGGACATAATAAATATACAGTGGCGGTCAAAAGTTTCCGGCCAGCATAAATTTTTTGGTTAATTTGTAAGTATACCCATATGAAGAGGAATATGAAAGTGATACTTATACATTTTATTGACATATTAGTTGTGAACTTATTTCTGGAATAACAAATAAATATAAATAAATTTAATTGACAAAGTTATTTGTAAAGGTAAATGCATTTTCTCAAAAGTTTCGGGCCATCTTGACAAGTTTGGGAAAAAATGGTGTTATAATAGAAAATAACATTGATCAACAACATATACAATTAGTATTTTGTTGTCATACATCTAGCAATAAGTACTGTGGCGCAGCAACGTGCCATCTATTCAATGACTTGTTGAAGATCGTGCATGGTAAGTTTTTCGACTCTTGCAATTTTTGGGAAAATTCTTCTGAATTGGAATATTTATAATTCCGCAGACGCTTGTCAAGTTCATTCCAAAGATTTTCTATTTCATTCAGATCGTTTGATTGGGCTGGCCAGTTCAAAAGCGAAATTTTTGTGTGCAAAAGCCATTACTTGACGAGCTTGAATGTATGCTTTGGGTCGTTATCATGCTGAAACAAATAGATGCGACCACAAATTTTCCTTCAATAAGACTGAAAATGATCTTGAAAGATATCCTTATACATTGCATCATTCATTTTGCCGCGGATTTCAGCTAACGGTCCGACACATTTTCCAGAGAATGTTCCCGACAGCATAACGTGACCTCCGCCATGCTCCATTGTAGGAATAACATATTTCGAATCATACCTTTTGTTTTTAGGTCATCGGATGTAGTGTCTGCAATCACTCCAAAAAACGTTGAACTTATTTTCATCGGAAAATAGTGCTTTTTCCAGTTTTCACTTGGTCAATCTTTGCGTTTCTTGGCAAACGCCAGTCGGGACGTCTAATTTTTTTCACTTATGAAAAAAATTTTAACACCGTCTCTTTTATAAAGTCCTACGTCACGTAAGCGTCTTGACACGGTAGACCAACTTATTTCAGCAATATTTTCCCTCCGTAAATCGCGGGATATTGCAGCGGCATTTTTACGCGGGTCATCAACTGCTTTTTAACTGATAGATCTGCTCACACAATTAGTCGTTTTCTGGGCTCTTCCGGGCCATATCAAATACTGAAGTTTATATATTTTTTAAATAGCGTTCACAGTAGATTTTCCGATCGATAACTTTGCTGCAATCTCACGAGAGGATCGGCCTTTTAGCGACAAAGAAATCACTCGTCACGAATCATAATTGTTGAACTTTTTATTTTTTAATTTGAACTACGTTAATCACATTGATTAATTTACAAACACGGTCAAAATAATACTTTACCGGTAGCACAAACTAATGATTGACGAATGGCCGGAAACTTTTGCACACTCGAATTTCGAGTTCCTCCCCTTTGCATAAAGTGTCTTGGGTATCCAATCAAAATGACCATGTGGTAAGAAGTCATTTGCAGATACCTAACTTTTGGAGCTATTGCGCTTCTACTTCGCCGAAACGTTCTGGCAAACAAATCAAAGAAACCAACTGGCCGGAAACTTTTGATCGCCACTGTAAATATATAAAAAATTGTAGGTTGAAATTCCTATCTTTTTCGGATATTAATTTCATAATTCATAATTCATATTATAAAAATTTTCAAATTACAAATTCAATCCATTTATGTTTGGGTTTTTTTTTAGTATTATAACAATACACAAAATTGTCACATTAGGGTTACAATTTCAGGAGATATTAATAAAATTATGAAAATATAATTTAACATTAGAAGCTCTAAAATTTGAATGTTTATAATTAAAAACTTATCATTCAAATGACTGGATATTTTGTTTGAAAGCATAGTTTGAACAGAAGATTTAGAATATGTTGTTAAAATTGTCTGTTGCCATTGAAAAAAAAACAAAGTTTGGTCTGATTTCGATTTGTAGATGACCGCCTTAATAAATTTTATATACATAATTTAAAAGTAGACTTTATTTTCAATCGATTGGTGCCAGTAACTATATTCTATTATATTTACTATTTTTATCCAATACTGTACGTTAATCAAGTATTAACACACTCGGACGAAGAAAAACTTAGACTACTCATTATTTAATATATATGGGGGTGATCATTACTAATGTAAAGGTGTTCGACTGCAGAAAATAAACATGGAAAAATGCGACAAAATTTTATGTAAGATCATGTTAAATAGATTTAAGGAAATAACTCCATAAACTTGGATTTCAATCTCGTTTACCAAAGATAAAGCCCCTCATGACTATTAAACAGAGAAGGGAGACAGTGAAATGCTGAAAAAAAAAGACTTTTATGGGATCTGGGTGATTGGAAAAAATATATTGTTTAGTAATCAGAGTGTATTTTGCGTAACATATGGTGCTCAAGGTGTTCGTGTATAGTAAAAAAAGGAAGAAGCATATCACAAAGACTGCAAGAAACAATCAGTGAAATTTGCAGCCAGTATAATGGTATGGGCTTGCATGGTTGCAAATGGTCTTGGAAGGCTATGTATCGTTAACGAAAGTATTAATTCTGAGATATAACAAGAAATTCTTGAGCATTTTATGATACCATCATCAGAAGACCTGTGTGTTGACGTTTTTAGGTGCGTTCGTAATTATATAAATACGTAGCACCTATAGTCGTCGTTCGGGTCCGTCTGCCTGTCCGTCCGTCTGTCTGTCTGTCCGTCCGTCCGCATATAACAGAGCAAAAACTACCCAACCGAATGGTCTGAAATTTTAAATATAAAATAGTTGCAATATTTTGTCAAGTCATTTCAAATTTTATGAAAATCGGATGTATAGTTTAATTACAGGGACATTCAAAGCTTTTCCGTTGCATTACGGCCAATGGGAAAAATTATTGCAAGTGCATTTGACTAATGTTACAGCCTTCCGAATGGTCTGAAATTTTAAATATATAATTGTTGCAAAATTTTGTCGAGTCATTTGCAATTTTATGAAAATCGGATGTATAGTTTAATTACAAGGACAGTCAAAAGTTTTCCGTTACATTACGGCCAATGGGAAAAAAATTATTGTAAGTGCATTTTAATGATGTTACAGCCTTTGGAACAGAATGATATTGATATGCACTTATGAAGTGCACTAAAATATACAATACGCGGTGAAAAAAATATTTATAAATCTCTTTATAGTACGAACGCACATCATTTGCCACGTTTGACGAGCAATTTCCAACTTGTTATTTTCCAACATGATTTAGCACCTTCACACTGCCAGTGCAAACCAAGAACTGACTAAGCCAACATCAAATAAGTGTACTTCCTTGGCCGGCTAATTCTCCGGATTTAAAACCAATAGAGAATTTGTGGGAGATAATGAAGAAAAAACTGGAACATATTGCTCCCAAAACAAAGTTGAGCTTAGTAACTATTATTTAATTGCATATAATTACTTAGACAAAATTTGAAATATGAAATTTATTTTTTCTTTTTTTAGTATAATATTAGTTGAATACTTAGTAGATATTATATAGTAATTATTATTAAATGTTTTTAAATATTTTGCAATAACTCAAACAAAATTTGAAATATTATATATTTTTTTCTTTTTAGTATAATATTAATTGAATATTTAGTAACTATTTACTTAATTGAATACAATTTTTTAGATAAAATTTGAAATGTTTTTAGACCCAAAAATAAAAAGACAAAAGATGTTTCACTTACATAATATTTATTAATCATTTTCAATAGTTATAGAAAGACAAATAATTTAAAAAAGGTATAGATATCCAAATCAATTTATATGTTTAGACAAAGTTTTCATTTATGCATTTTGATAAGATGATGTATAAACTCAAAGTCATGATAAAAGATAATGTTACAGTGATTACATTTATATTTCTTATAATGAATTTTTTATGTTTAGTAAATGTAGACTTTGATGAAAACGAATTGGAACATTTATCACAATTGTATAAGTTGAGAGTCTTCCCGTGAGACTTCATATGATTTTTTAACAAAAACCTTTCACATTGTCTTTTTCACATTGTTCAGATATATATGAAGTGGTTGTCTTAGAATGAGTTATACTATGTTTTTTTAAATAAGTTTTTTGCATGAATGTTTTATGACAGATTTCACATTCAAAGGACTTTTTCTTCAAATGGGGTGTTTGATGTGCGATTAATGTATGGCTTTTTAACAAAAACTTGCTGAAATAGTCTTTTCCACATTGATCACATTTATATGCAGTGGTTGTCTTGGAATGAGTTATACTATGACGTTTTAAATCAGTTCTTTGCATGAATGTTTTATGACAAATTCCACATTCAAAGGACTTTATCTTCAAAGGAGGCATTTCAATATCCGAAACATGTGTTTCTTGGTCGTATAAAGGTGGTTTCATTTCGCTACATTTATCCTGCTTGTAGGACTTGTGGATCTTGGTGGACTTGTGGCTTCTTGTGTTTTAATAAGTCAGACTTTCTTGAGAATGCTTCATCGCATGAATCACATTTATGTTGCGAAGGTATCTTTAAATGAGATAATTTATGACGATTCAAAACAGTCTTTCTAGAGAATGCTTTTTGGCAGATGTCACTCATAAATGGTCTTTCTGCTGATTGTATGATCAAATGTTGTTTTAAATTGCCTTTTCTTAAAAAAGACTTGCTGCAAATTGTACATATAAAGATGACTTCAGTTCTGATACGGAGGATTCCACTTCATTATCTGAAACGGGTTCTACTTTAGGTCTTACTGCTAACTCATGTCTTGATCATTTAGTCTTGATATATCATCGCTTAACATAGTAGAATATCCATTTTGAAAACTAGTCATATTATCTCAAGTGTAAAAACGTCTTCACAGATTCAAAGAAAAGCAAACACTAATGAAAAAAAAAAGTCTCGTTCCATTCAATTTTATATAATCATAGGGTGCGCATGTTAGAAAATTTTAATGATTGGTGCAAAAATTTAAGAATAACGCGTGACATAAAGTATAAAGTTCACGGGAAGTGGATCAATCAGATATTGAAAGATACTTTTGTAATGTCTAGAAAGTATATGATTAATTATGTTACGAGTTTGAATTCATCGTTCTAACGTTTTACAGTTAATTTTATTATTTCAGTGAAATATATGTTAAACCAATGCTTAAACTTGTACGAATTTTTATTAAACTCTACAAAAGAATGAGTTGAAGTGTAGCAGTAGTTTTAAAATTCATTAGAACTACTATAGAATCATTAAATAATTATCTATTACAATAACGAACTAGGAGCTGATTTAATTTATAATAATTGCTTATTGTATAACTTTCCCTCAAAATGGAAGCAAATGGGTCCTTGAAATCTCTAAACTTATTAAGAAAAAATAATAGTTCGCCCTTGACCGGACTCGAAACGGTAACCCCATGGTTAACACCCATATGCGCTATCCAATTGGGCTACAAGGACATTAAAATAAAAAAAAATGTCAGAATGTTAAATGTTCTGATGCAATTATAACTCCTGTTAAGTTAAATTAATATTAAACAAGAGCATAATAAAGGGTTAAGTATTTAGAAAAGATAGTGTTCAAAAGTATGGTAGTAAACGTTGGGGCGCGGTTTGTACAGTTGATAGCGTATCACCCACAAAAAAATGAAATTTTACTCATAGTTCATAGGTTCGAAACCAGGATTTTGTAAAATGAACCTACTCTCAAGCGCAGAATCGATAAAATAAGTTAAACTAAAACTGAAAATCGTATACATTAAAGTAATTCTCAAATAGTGCATAGCATATCAGTTACAAAAAATAAAATTTGTTACGAAGTTCGAAACTAAGGTATGGTAGAATGATCCTACTCTCGCATGCAAAATCGATAAAATCGTATACATTAAAGTAATTCTCAAAGTGTAGTAGTAGTTAAAATAGGTACTGTTCACTTATCTTAAGTAACCGGCAAACCAACGCACATAAATGAGAGGGCCACAATTTTTGCCTTGAAACACCTAAAATCTCGACTTACAGGTATAGTTTCTTGGCTTGATCAGTTAAACCTACTTCAAATTATCAAGTCAAGGGACTATTTTGTTACAGGTTGGATTCCAAGTGAAATTTTTATGAAAAAACCTAATTACAATAGTTTCCATTTCCTGCCGATAGAGGGCGCCACCTAGCATTTTCAGTTCCGTTTCATGTCCAAACTCTAAGTCGATTCCAAAAAATAAGCTTCCTCTCAAATAGACCTAACCCCTTATGTTATAGTATAACATTACCTTATATGGTTATTCATTCAAACCTCAAGATGCTACGAGAAATTAAGCCCCGTCTAAAAATTTAGCCCCCACCTACCCTATCATACTATAGTATGATCTAGATCGACTCCTTACGTTCGAAAACTATCTATAATTTTCTTCCTAAGCTAATACTCTCCTACTATAGCATGATCTTCAAACACTTTACTCTTATCTCACTATCAGATTATCCTATCTTATATCCTTTCCTAAAACTCTTCTCAAACCCTCTCGTACTATAGAACGATTTCCACTTCCACCACCACCCTCAATCCTCTTTCCGAATCGAACTGTCTTTTCTGTACTACTAACAAGTAATATAAAAATTTTGTTTTTAAAGTCAATTCCTACTTAGGTCATCAAAGAAAAATTTAATATAATCCCTTAAGCTAATATTAGTTTTTGTTGCATTAAAATATCTCAATTTGTTTATTTTCTATAAGCAAGTAGGTTTATAGTGGAAGTCTATGGGAATTTGGCAAAATATTACAGATATTGCCAAGTGGCATCACTTTTGGCGACTCATTTTGGTCGCCAAATTTGGCATTATGTCACCAAGTTGGCGACAAACATGGCGGTATTTGGCGACAGACAGGTCCCCCCCATGGTAACTCCCCTTATAGATATGGAGATGCATTAAATGCTGTTCAATAACCAATGGCCGCCATTTTGTCTCCCATATAAAACTAAAATTAATTAATTAAAATTTCATTAATGAATTAATATTTGAAAAATCTGTATTAACATCAATTGTCATCCAGTACAAGTTTAAAAAAAATTATTTCAACTCGATAGGATTAATAATAAGTATTTTTTTAACGATTGAAAATTTGAACAAGATATATAAATAAATAAATATAGGGAGAGTGTGAACTAATAGTAGGAATTGAAAAAGAGGGAAAGAAGATAAGGCATGAAAATAGTAGATAGTGTGATGGAAATCCTTTTTACTTAAGTAATTGCAGTCGCAGGCATCAGATTCATGCTTAGGGTTAGGTATGTACTGCGGCTCCTGCTACCTACATGTTTGCCTCCGACTGCAATTACTTATGTAAAAAGATTATTACACACTCTACTATTTTCCAAAGTCATCTTGTTTCCCTCTTTTTATTTCGCTTTTCACACAGTCGTTTTTTTTATTATGTTATTTAATTTCTTATTGAATAATTTTTAGTTTATATTACTTACCTATTTTTTTATTTACTTGTATTGATGACTTTTAAGTTGCGTTTACTTGTTAGTTCCTATCTATAAACAATGTTTTGATGAGGCCTATAGCTGTCTAGGAAGGTTAGAGTTATAGTTAAGATAGAGATCCTACCTACACATCTTTCAGGTTGTGTAATATTTAGTCGGAGCTGTAAAATAGTCTAGGAAACATCGTTTTCATTTTGAAAAACCTATCCAATGATATGCCACTCAATATGGGGGTAAATTTTTTTTTCGTCTCTACCGTCGTTTTGTACTTTATGACCGCCATTTTGAATATATGAAAACAAAACCTAGCCTATAACCATCGGACGGTAAAGACGAGTTGATAGAGAACTCATTCATTAAAACCCATCCAGCTATTGAGATGTTTCGAGGGTGTAAACAAATCCCCATACACACATACAGACCTAGATACATGACAAACACATAACCCTTCTTGGCAGCCGGGTAAAAATAAACTAAAACAAATTTTCTGTTTTTGCTTAAAATTAAAAGTGTAAATATCTATAGGAATTGATACATATAATAAAAAAAATCTATAAAAACCTATAGAAAGTCACAAAAAATGGACAAGTGAATGTTATTTCTTTAATCTGAGCACTATTTTTTAATTAGTTGAATCTGTTTTTAATTTACAAACGTTGTTGTATTTCTTTAATATTTTGTTAAGTCGACGCTGTTATAAAGCAATGTTCATGCAGTGGCTATTATGGAAGTAAATCTTTAGATTACCGAAACAATAAGTATGGCGAAATGTAATCTTTTTCTTATAAGTTGCTGCAAATTAATATTGTATGCATATTATATTCTCAAATAAAAATCGAAAAATTTAATAAATTGCAGCAAACTCCTTTGATACATTTATTATTTATTTTAAATACACCTACCCAGTTATTGAATTATCGGAAGTTTTCTTTTTTTTATTTTATATGATTTTGTTTTAATTGCACACTGGAAAAAAATGTAATAATGGCCATTTAACGATTTCCAATTCCTCCCTTTTATGCCTAAAATGTAAAATCACAGAAAAATCAAGTAATTTTTTAGTTAGAACTGAAATTTTTGTTCACCCCATGTAAATGAAATCTATATTCTAAATGATTTTTCAGTTCGATGCTTCTTTTATGAAAACTGGCCTTTAAAATGTTAAACTTAACAAAACTTTAATTTATACAGAAATATCGAATTTTAAATGCAAGTTTCGTATAAAAAGTATAAACAAAATAGCTCCACATATCAAAACAAAATAGCTCCACTAAATCAAAAAGCGAAAAAGTTATTGTCGAAGCAAAATTATTCCACAATAAATTGACAAGAAAACTAAATTAAATACAAGCAAAAAGAGAATGTAATTATATTTTTCTTTCCTTTGCTGTATTCAATCCAATCCAGTAATTATCTTCATTTAACCGATAGTTTGTAAGGTTACTTTTCATTGAAAAAGAAATTTAGTTTTGTGAGAGAAAATGAATATCCCCTAAGAGGTCCAAAAAATTAATCTTTGCTTTAATTAAAGTTAACGTGTAATGGATCAGGAGGGAAATTGGGAAATAATTTTGTCCGACATAAAAGTCCGCATCAATAGATCTTTAATCGCATTAAACGGTATAGTTTGTACAAAATTTTCCTAAAACTTTTATGTATTGAGATTATTTAAAAAATTAATAAAAGTATTTAAGAACACATAAAAAAGCAATATGGAAGTTTAATTTTGAATTTAAAATAAAATCTCAGCAGTACTTTGCTAATGATTTCGTGTATAAAACCACATTTGAAAATTAGTTTGAAACGTAAGTTTATAATATATTACTGTATAATATCTCAAAAAAATATCCGAAAGGTGATTATAACTTCAATTTTAATTAACAAAATAGAAGAGGAAAGTTCTGTTTCAATTCGTTTAAAATGATTCGTAAATATGTTTGATTTGTTTTGTCATAAGTGTGATATATAAATCAAAATTGCACAAATTTCTTTTTGATGATAACACCCGTTTTTGCCAGTTTATTTGAAATCCTTGAATCAATGCAGTCAATAAAAGAACATATTTTATCACATTTATCTAAAATCACCATAAATACGATTTCCACTTCCACCACCATCCTCAATCCTCCCTCCGAATATAACTGTCTTTTCTATACTACTCTTGTTAGTGCGCGTTTCACGCAACCGGGTTTTTTCATTTTTTAATTTAATTTTTTATTTACAAATAATTTTATTATAATTGATATGTTTCTGCATTAAATTAGTTGCGAAAAATTGTTTTGTAAAAAAAAATTATGTCTACCGTGAAATTGCAATGTGATTAAGAAGATATTAATGCGTGGTATTTAAACTGATTCTGGAAAACTATTGGTTTTATTTATACTTTTCTGCAGTCCCTTCCTACCAATATCACTATTCGACTACATGTAATCAATAAAGGTCTGTACTGTATTCATCAATGACTTAATTTATAATTATACCTCATGGAAAATATATTACAGAGTACTTCTTGAGAGAATCTTGTGATTGTATTAACGTGCGTTTACTTGAAAAGTTAAAATACCGACGATGGATATACTAAATAACGCATGGACGGTTGATTTTTCCAACTTTGAAAATAATGTGAAATCTCAGAATTACTTCAGTTTGAAATGAAAAAATATTGTTATTGTATTTATAGCATGTTATAAACTAGGAATAGCAAACAAAAAATCTGAAACGCGTGCCAAAATTCATAAACGATGTTCATCAACAGTGTAACGTGCAAAATATTCACTTAACAAATTATTGCACAGTATCTGCTGCCTTTTCAAAATACTCGTTAATAGAATCAGTCGCTTTTAAGCGTTAAATAACAAAGAAAAAAAATCAAATTGTGATTCTTCTGTATACTGAAATGAGACATTATATTGTCTAGATAATGATTAAAAAAATTAATTTTTTTGCGTGCAAGAAAAATTGTCGTACTTGCCATCTAAGACAAGCATGCATTAGATTCTACATAAACAACTTTTCGGAAAGACAGAAATCAACCCGTTCCGCAAGATATGAGTTTCATCATTGGTCAATTAAAATCCGATTTTCTCTTGTATATAAAAATTAATAGATTCGAGAATTTATTTTAACCATTATACGGATTATTAATTTTCTTGAGTTTATAAATTAACTAAGCTAGTTTAATAGCGATTAAATATTTCATGGTGATTAAATACAGTGATGTATATCAAGATAAATCTAGTCGCATGTGGCAATCCCAACACGTTCTTTTATCTCATATCTGTTCACTCTTCCTGATAAATGCAGAACAGCAGCGCCACCGGTTAGGTGATTTACACCAAAATCTAATTAGCAATAAATTACGTGAACTTCTAATTGAATTTGAAGTTTGATGAAAATCCGTGCATTTGTTTTTGAGATAGAGCTATTGCAGAAATCGTGAAAAGTTCTGCATAGCAGTGGCACCTGTTGAACAATTTACACCAAAAACTTATCAGGATCAATTTATATCAGGGACTAACTGAAACTAAAATTGCATGAAAATTCATGCATTAGTTCTAGAGATACAACGATTGCGGGAGTCGTGAAAAATGCATCATAGTAGCGCCACCTGTTGGGCGATTTACAGCAAAAACAACATTATTTTATATCACGGACTAACTGAATCTGAAGTTTGTTTGATGAAAATTCTTGCATTAGTTCCTGATATAGAGCTATTGCTATAATCATGAATAATGTAGCATAAGAGCGCCACATATTGGGCGATTTACACCAAAAGGTTATCAGCACAAAATTATGTTAAAGACTAACTGAATCTGAAGTTTGATGAAAATTCATGCATTAGTTTCTGAGATAGAGCTATTGCGATAATCATGAATAATACAGAATAACAACGCCACCTATCGGGGGATTTACACCAAAAAGTTAACAGCCCCAAATAATATCAAGGACTAACTGAATATGAAGTTTTCTGAAAATCCGTGCTTTAGTTCTTGAGATATAGTTATTGTGTAAATCAAGAATAATGGAACATAGCAGTGCCACATTCTGGGCGATTTACACCAAAAAGTACTCAGCACCAAATTATATCATGGACTAACTGATTATAAAGTTTTATTAAATTTCGTTCATTAGTTCTTGAGAAAGAGCACCCACAAAATTTCTGTCACACCTAAAACAGACAGACTCACAGACAGACATTTTGTAAAAGTGTGCTTTTCGTGTCCTCTGACTCATAAAACGTATAAATCCGTCGAAAACCAGCATTCGAAAGTTTTCACGAATCCGATACTTTCTTATTTTAAAGATAGAAGAAAGTAAAAATAGTTTTCTGAAGGTAATGATTACAAAGAACGATTATAGTTTTGAGAGCATTTTCTGTTTTCATCATCAGGTGAGATTAAAAGAGAGTAATTATGAGGGAAAGTATAAAGACATTTCTGCAAAAAAGTGTCACATTCTTCGATAAATTCAAGGTGGCCATAATTAAATTGACACTGATAAGGGTGTTGTGTAGCGCGATCTAATTAAAAGGATGACGCCAAATTTTGTAAGAAGATTAAACATGACGGAGGACGAAGGATTCCACGAAAAAATAGTTCCAAAAGTCCCCGCTAGGGGGATATGTGGCGCAGAAAAGAGCGTTTAAAAAATGCAGAATCAATACTGAAATTAAATTACCTTTTATTCAGCACATTTAACGACTTTAGTATTGATTTTGCATTTTTAAAACTCTCTTTCCTGTTACACAGTGCCACATATTACCGTAGTGGTGACTTTTGGAATTATTTTTTCTCGGAATCCTTCGTCCCTCGTATTGTTTAATTTTCTTACAAAATTTGGCGCCATTTTCTCAATTAGATCGCCCTACAGGACACTCTGACTATGTCAGTTTAAATATGTCCACCTTGTATTTCAATCGAAAAAAAAAAATAAAAAGGGAACACCCAAAGCAAAAATTAATTTTCAATAACTGGGGAGAATAAGACATACCCCACAGAAACATGGCGGGAAGTGAAAAGGGAACAACAAAACCTCGAAAAGTAAACAATATAGAGATAAATGAGTGAATTTGTTATTTAATAATGTCAAGTTTGATTAAACTATGAAAAAGATAACGCAAGTCTGCATTTTTAAATTTTTTGTCAGATGATTTCTTATGATCAAGTTTTCCTGAATCAAATTTTGATGCTGATTCCGGTAACGAATTCCATTTTTGTCTAGCACGTCAAGATTTTACAAAAAATAAGAAGTTGCGTTTTCAATATTTTAATTAATGCAATCAAAACTCATCACAATTTTAGTATTTCATTAAACACGTTAGAAATACTGTAAAAAAACGTTCTTATAAGTTCATGATATTTCTTTAATAAAACAGAAAGCAAACAGTGTTCAATTAAACAAACTTTCTTCTTTTTGTCTTTCTTGCAGATCCTCCTTCATCATTTATGTCCCTCTTCAACATCCAACAGTTGTCTGCCATCAAATTTACATTCCATCTTCCCCCGTACCTAATCTCCATCTCTTTGATATCCTGGTGAAATCGCTCTCCGTAATCAAAACTGTAATGTCCCAGATTTTCTGGAAAGTAGTCGATGTATGAATGCAGAAAGTGCATTTTTACACTCATATTACAGTCCAACTTCTTGAAATTTTCCATCATTGTCTCAACAATATTCCTGTAATCTTTCTTATTCCCTAGAAAGTTTTCTGTTATACATATGAACGCGGTACATGCGTCTTTTTATATCTCATTCATCGTTTTTTCAAAATGTTTGTCCTTGATCATTTTTTTTATTTGAGGACCAACAAAAATTCCAGCTTTTAATTTTTCGTCTGCGATGAAGGGAAATTTCATAGTAAGGTCCTTGAAGCAATACCCATCTTGTGGTAGAGCCTTTGCAATTGTTTCATTAATCCTAATTTGATGGGTAATGGTGGATGCAAAATTTTTTGTGGGTTTACGAGTGGTCCATGCCAATCAGACTGCATTCGAAAAGTTGATAGAAAAGTTGGCAAATATCCAGAAGTACATTTACGTTATGTGTGACTACCACATAATGCTTGTTCTCAGCAACGAATCTTAGAAATCAACTCAGGTCGACTGCAAAAAAACTGTACGTGATAGAAGAAAACTAAGAACAGTTCTGTAATCAGCATAAAAATGAATTAAGGGCAGTCATTGGTTTTAATCATCTGATATCCTGTAGACTAGTGTAATTAAAGCAAGATTCGAAAAATATTAATTATTGATAAAAGAAAAATATAGAAACTATGGAGACAAACAAATTAACAAAAAGGTGGGGGTCGATGGTATTAACAATATTATAGATTATAAATAATCATAGACTTTTCAGAAACACTAGAGAAATAAATTCCAAAAATATATCTTCAGTGCATTTAAAATATTTCAAATGAGTTCAGTTATCTATTTATTCCTGTTTAATCAATAATTTCAAAGCGTCTTTTTAAGGAAAATAACTTCTAAAATACACAAAAACCACAAAGAATTACAAAACGAAAACTAAGTAACAATTGGAATGTATTGCATTTGTATTAACAAAGTAAACGTGAAATGTTAATTGACAGTTTCTTGAACATAACTTTATTGATAATTATTTTGCGTTTAATAACATCTTTCTAATGCCATAACATTTTATAGCGTTCTACAAAGGAACAAAATGCGTTTGTTTATAATTTTAGAATACCTGTGCAATTCCTATGACTCTAAATATTTTATATTACTTTACCTCTAATTAAATAATTTTCCGTCACTTTGAAAATGCATAAAGAAAATAAGTAAATTATAATTAAGTGGAAAATTAAAGGAATACAAAATGGAATATATAGGAAAGAATGAATACATAGCTCATAACAAAGAAGTTAGTTATCGGCTTAATTCGTTAGTATTATGAACGAGAAAATCAAAGACGCGTATACATTAGTGCCTAATTAAATATAGATTTTTTTAATGTTTTTTGGAAGAGTCAAACTGACATATAAACAAAGTACAGTTGAATATTTATCTGTAAGACTTAGAGATATGTTTAATTAGTTTGATTTGGGAAGACAGTTTATAGTTTCTTCTATATTTATAAAGCGAAAATACTAGATTCGTCGAAATTTATTAGTATTATTTTATCGATTGCTGTAAATACTTGGGCGCTAATATTTTTCAAACTAAATTTTAAAAGGTTAAATATTAATTGGTAAAATATGCTTTTTCGACTTAACCAACTTACTCTCGAACGTAGCTTAAAAAGGACAGTTCAACATCTGTTGTGCCAGCTTTGTTTGTAGTGAAGGGGATATATGAGAAAAGTGCGACTAGATAAGGATGGAGGTAAGGAATATGCTGCACGATAAAAAGGATTTTAAATGAAAAACATTTAGATAAATATAATGCGTTACTGCGTTACTGTGCATTAGTGCCTACATTTTTTTAAAAATCATAGATGCTTTTTGGAAGAGTCAAACTGACATGTAACCAAAATACAGTTGAATATTTATCTATAAAACTTAAACTTGTATATATTATTATATTTTATTATATATATATTACATATTAATATTATATATATTAAATATTATTATACTTAAACTTATATATATCATATTATCTATAAACATGTTTACTTAAAATTGCGAAGAAGGTTTGTAACTTCTTCTACATTTATAAAGCGAAAGTACCACATTCGTCGAAATTTCATACTGATTTAACTATAGACAGATATCAATTGCAAAATTTCCAAATGGTCCGTTTTATAAATACCATTTTTGCATAGTAATAATTTATGTGATAGGTTTCTACAACATTTAATATAAAAATAAACTTTAGGTGTAGGCATAATTAAAATAGAAGATTTTTGTTTAAAAAATGTAATAATGATAAAAATTACCATTTGGAACCCTGTTGTGTGTTTGTCCATAGTCACTCTGCGAGTTACACAAATTTTGTGGTCAGCGCAACTGAAGACCTAAAGAATTTAATTCTATGAATTTTCATTGTTTTCCATTTGAAGAGAAACTGATGCTGGTTAGATGTTGATTTATATTACTCAACATTTCTTGCTGCTATGTTGTGTTTACTCTATCCACATTATAGTAGCAGCATATGGTGATCTATGAGATGAAAATGCACCAAACACTGTACTATGTAAAATGCTCTTTACGGGAAACCATATTGATTCAATCTCCGTCATGTATAACTATCAACTTTTGAGCTTAAATTTTACCACTAAAATTTAATAGTAATTTTTTCTTTATTTAATTGTCCTTCTCTAAGAACTATGTTGTACTATAAAAATGATTTTAAATGAAACACATTTAGATAAATATAGTGTATTATTGCTTTACTTTGCGTTAGTAACTGTGTCTTAGTAATCTCAGAAATCTGAGATTAAAGAAGTCAAATATTTCTATTAAGTTTTAGTGGTAACAAAAATAGTGAAAAAGTTGGCAAGTATGCCGTCATGGCAATTCAGAAATGGCTCTGCTGAGCAGATGAGCTAGGTCTTTTGTTAAACAATCTCTGTTTCAAAAAAGTAAATAAATAAATAAATAAAATAGAGAAGTTATCTATATAGATAGACATGCTGTTTCAATATTTGCTTTGATTGAAAGAGGGGTGCTATTTTGTTATGTGCAACTTCGCAATTTAATTTTTTATGTTGGAATGATATCTTAGATAAACTTTTCGATAGCAGCACCCCAATTATTAGATGATACTAAGATACTGAGATGCATTTTGAGATTAAATATTAAAAATAAAGGAATACGTATGCGAAAGTAT
Organism: Maratus speciosus; assembly: GCA_963932465.1. NCBI lineage: Eukaryota > Metazoa > Arthropoda > Arachnida > Araneae > Salticidae > Maratus > Maratus speciosus. Next base: position 296,891,312 of record OZ010791.1, read on the forward strand.
TATTTTATCAATTGATGCAAATAGGACTTTAATGATTTTAAACTAAATTTTAAAATATTGATATTATTGATATGAGACTTAGATATTTATTGATAAAATTTTTATTTTCTACTTAATCAATTCGCCTACGAAAGTAGCTTAAGGAGGATAGTTTAACACGTGTTGTGTTAGCTGTGTTTGCAGTGAAGGGGGAGAGAAGAGAAAACTGTGGCAAGATAACAAAAATACACTACGATAAATGGGATTTAAACAGAAAACACAATTACATAAAAATCTGTGTCATCTTGTTTAAGAAACAATGTTTTCTCTGATAAGTTATTTTCGGATTAATCTATAATACATTTTCGGTTTATTAAAAATATAATGGTATTCAGGAAAAAAATGAGGGATAAAGTTAACTTTTAAATGTATTACAATTTCAATAAATCAAAAAAAAAAAATTGTTTTTAATTTTAGTCCCTTCTGCTTGCCTCTTTTTTAGTTTTGACAATCACTTGTCTAGTTATGAGAAATTTTGGTGCCATTGTGCTTTTTGGGTGATAAAATAAATTGGGATATACAGTCGGACCTCTATTTAACGAACCTCTATTTGGCGAATTTCTCTATTTTGCGAACTTTTCCTTGGAACCAAGAACATTTTGCGAATTTCTTCGTAAAATAACCTCCAAATAGCGAAGTGCATTCTCTATTTAACGAACTTTTTCTGGTGATCTAATTTTTTTTTCTCTCCATTTCTCAAAATATTTCTGGAGATTTCAAACTTATTCTTTCTTTAAACACATTTTATGATGTTCAATAGCCTTGAACTGGTTTTACAAGGCGTTTTCTTTGTCAGCAGTGATAACTCGGTAAGTACGGAGGACGAAGACGATAATCCTTTAGAGTAACTTAAAAAATGTGGATACAAATGAGAAAATAAAGAAGAAATTAACCATGATGTGCTGATTGATGATTGTATTTCACTTAATTCTGAAATTGAGACCGCGGAAACACTATCAGAATTGAATATTTTCGACAGTGTGAAAAATAAAAACAATACTGCAATGAATTGCGATGAAGACGAATATGATGATGATGGAAATGATCATTATGCAGGAATTTACGAAACTTCGTACGATGAAATGCTAAAATCATATGAAACAATCTGGCCGGATTATAGTTAGAGGAAAATAAGCATGAAGGGGTTTTTGGTGCATTGCAAAGATGCGAGACGTATTATGAGAGAAAGCACTTTTTCAAATAAAAAACTCAGGCAAAATTAACAGAGTTTTTCAGAAATTAAACTTAAGGTCGCATATGTTAATGTAAGGTAAAAATTATTTGTTATAATAAATACGATAATGTCATTACAATTCGTTAATTTTAATGTATAACTATTTACTTTAAACAGAAAATACAGTGTATTCCCGGACAATGTTTTGTTTTCCTTGCAGATTTCAAAGATTTAAACACGTGGAAAAAATGAATTGAGGATGGATATTGGTGGGTAAAATAAATAAAACAAATCGCTAAAATTTATTTAAAAAAATGTGATTAGTTACTTTTAGTAAAAATATTTAGTGTTTATGAATTTAAAATATATTTTATGTAGTTTAAAGTATTTTAAAAGGTGAATCTCTATTTAATGAATTTTCCATATAACGAACTTTTTTCCGGGATTTAGTGACTTCGTTAAATAGAGGTTCGACTGTATATAATCGCACCGCCCTCATAGAGGTTAAAATACAAGAGTGATTATTTCGAACTTTTGTGAGAGAAAAAGCTCCCGCATCAGTTTATTTCATTTTAGATTTAAATAAAACATTTTATTCTAAAAATGTATGAAATTTATTTTTTGTGACCTTAATTACTATTAATTAGCAGTTAATTAACAGAAAAAATGCTTTCTATGCATGCATAGTAATTTGTTCCAAACCGGATGTATTTGCCTGCTCTTAAACGCAACATATCAATATTCTTTTTTAAACTAAGCTAAAGAAGCAGGCTTAATTATTTATTTTGAAGATTTCGTTCATGAATATAGTCTGCTCTATCGTTTATTATTATATATTCAAAGGAAAAAGTTGTTACAGGAAATAACTCACATTTATTTGCATAAGTCTACAACAAACTATCTCTATTATTAAAACTATTTTATAAAATAGATATGAACAATATATCTAAGAATCAAACTGAGAAACTTTAACAGACTCTTAATTGAAATAATTCTATTTTTATGACTGCCGCAACGTTTTTCTCGTAATAAAGGGGACACGTGCATAGCTATAACATTTGTTTAAGTTCTTCTTTGATAAAAGGTAATAATAAACATATTGCAGCAATTTTTCATATATTTTATTATGATTTTTCAAAATTTCGAATTTTATACTACTTTTATTATGAAGGGCGTATTTAATGCTCTGCTTCAAAAAATGTAATCACAAAATTTTCATATATTGTTTAAATCTCAACAGTGCTTGAAGGTCACCCTCGGATATTCTGGCCTTTATTTCGTCGAATGAATGATCTTAACATAACAATAATGATATTTTTAAGATCCTCACTTGATAAAACGGAGCTAACGTTGAGGAAAATTTGAAACTTTGTCCGTTTTTCCATTTTCTTCTTTAAATGTAATATATCATATTTCGATGTTTGCAAGTCTCGGGAATCATGTTTGTTAACCTTTTTCTCAGACGCAACCTTTTAAAATACAATTAAAATTACGCAGCGAACTTATAATACGATAAACAAATAAGAGATGCTTTTGCTATTTACTATTTATTAACAAAGTGACCATGACCGTTAAAAAAATCGTATAAAATATTGAAATCTCGATACATAAATCTGATGGTGTGTATGTTTGAATGAAAGTTAGTTCCTTACTCCTGACTGATTGCTTAGAAAATTTGAATATGGTTAGAAAGTGAGCCATGATAAAATATGGATTACTTTTTAATCAGTTTAAACATCCAGTTCAGATAAATACACGAGTTTCATCATTCGCATACAGAATAAACTTTTTTTTTCTACACTGTAAACAAAAATTGATGTTATTTTATACCAAAAATAGTAGCAACTTTTGTAAGGAAGCACCACCAGTAAATTAGTGTAATGAAACACCAGCAATTAACTGGTGAAAGGAAACACCACTTTTGTGGCAACTTAGTTGCCACTGTTTTTGGTGTAAAATGACACTGCCGCTAGTTTGGTGTACTTTAACACCAAAATAAAAAATAATTTAAAACATTACTTTTTAAATCGATTACAGCACTAATTTTAAATTAACACTTTTACACAGGGAGTTTGGTTAACTTCTATATAATTGAGATAACTTGTTAATATTCATTAAAATCATTTTAGTTGGTAAGCATTGGGGATTCATGTATTAACATACTTAAATATCATTTTCATGGGTGTCCACACAGAGGGATGGGGTGGGAGAAATAGAGAATCCCTACATTTTGATATAGTAAAAGTTTTAATGCATTTTTAGCATTAAAATTAAGTCTTATTTGGTGTATTTGAAAGATAATTATATTCAGTTAGAACCCCCCCCCCCCCCCTGGAAGTTCTGATATTTCCAACTAATTGTAATCAAATGAGCGGCCATGATCATTTTAATTATGTTTTACAAATATAATAAACACAGGAATAGGAGTGTGACAATCTCTAGTTTTAACCCTTTCAATACCAACTTTCAAAAAATAACATAAAAATTATGAAGTTTTCACTCGTTGTTAATAATGCGTCCCAATAAGCTAAAAACCATCTAATAAAAATTCCTGATTAAAATATATTTTTGTTAGAGAACGGACAAATGTTATGAACATACGTATTAAAATAATCCTATAACAAAATTATAATTACTTAAAACTATTACGATAAGCTTAAATCTAATTATATAGTTTTCTTAACCTTCTCACAGCTGCAAACTGATATATCCGTTCTCTAATCTATAAATTTCCCTGCAATAGGAGCATTATTTAAATTAATATGATTCTACAGATGGGGCATTCTCACAATCTTTTGACTTTTGGGGGAAAAAAATCTGGCGAAATTAAACTTGCTAAATTAACATTTTAATCTGATAGATGAATGCCTTAATGATTCAAAACAAAGAAAAAATGGTCAGCAGCGAAATTTTTTTTATTTACCTGAAGTTTAAGTTAAACTTGCGAGTTTAATTTTCCTTACCATTGTACCCCTATCACTTTTTATTTTTCTTCTAAATTTTTACTTATAAGGAATTTGCATAGTACTCACAGGACATTCAAATAAGAAATAATAACATTGTAGTACTTTTAATACAGAATTTTTGTATAACATTGTCTTAAGGGTAAGGTCTTGGCGGTAAGGTAAAAAAAAGGGATGGTATTGGAAAAAAGGCCAAAATGGTAAAAAGGGGGACGGTAAAGATGGAACGGTAAGGAAAATTACCACCTATTTTTAGAAAAATCATGTTAAGACTAAGTGATAGCCACAATGTTCATTGATTTCTAGAAACAGTCGTTAACCTTGGATTAAATTATTTTTTTTTATTTACCTCGAAATGTGCAGGAATAAACCTTGGGGACGGTGAGACTACCAATAAAGCCACGATGCTTGAAATTGATATTTAAATGCTGATTTAAATTCTACAGTAAGTTTTCCTGCCAAAGAATTTTAGACATTATTTCTCTAGCATACTTCTGCATGAGAAAAAAACTTGAAAAAAATTCTGTGGCTGCATCTGAAATGGTTTTCTGTATAATTTTAGAAGAGGGATGGTAAAGAATCTAAAACCCAGGGACAGAGTTTAATAAATAATAACAACCCTAAAAATGTGTGCAGGTTAATTTTTAGCTATATATTTATATAAAAAATTAGTTCTAGTTTCAGAAAAAAATTACATCGAATTATTTTTATTGAAAGAATTTTATACAGACAGCTCCAAACTTAAAAATCCGCAGCAGGGACACGGGACGGTATAGGAGTTTTCCAGGTGTTTGGACCCCCAACATCGTCCAAAACTCATTTATCTCGTTAATATTGTTGTGAAATCATGCAATGGGATGTTTCTCAGTACATGAAATAAAAAAACACATAAAAGTGTATTAAATAAAAAATTATTATTCAGTGACATGAAAGTCAAAAGATTGTGAGAATGCCCCAGATATAATCCAGTTTTAAAAAATTAAGTTATGATTAATACTCTCAAGGCTTATATGCCTATACGTAGCAAAGAGGTTTATATCATGTTTAAAAAAAAACATCTTTTTTTTTAGAATTTTTATAAGATTACAAAGAAAACATTACAATTTTGCCCTTTTGCTCGGCGGTCAGGGGGTTAACGAAACAATAAATATACATAGCTATTTGTGACATTAAATTACATCAGATTTATATAATTTTAACAAGTCTTGCATGGCGAGAGCATCCATATCCTGTTTTCAAAACTATTCTTTCATATTGATTTAATTTCTAAATATTTGTGCTTTTAATGTAGAAAAATGTTTAAAAATTCAGAAAAAAATTGTAAAAGTCTTTTAAATTAAAATACACGTCTTAAAAATGTCCTAAACAGTTTATCCTTGATCAAGGACGCCAGTAAAGTGAAAGAGTTTTAATTAAATGAAAATAAACTAAAATAAAAAATAAAAACACACAAAGCTCTAAGCATTTGTTATATTCACCAAATGTGTTTAAAGAAAAAAAAACGTTTTCTTTTTAATAAACTAGGGGGCTCGGCCCCCTACGAGCTACGCTCGCCAACCCCCGTCCAGACACCGCAGACTCTAAATGCACGCTAATTTGATCGGCTTTAAAAAGATTTCGAAAGATTGAATTATAATTTAAAAAACAGTGGCGATCTCCCTATAAACGAATTCATTTATCTTTGATTGGGGAATTTTAGCGCCAAATCCGCTGCGGCACTAATTGATTATCCTGTCGACCAATTTCGCCAAATTATATAAATCGCCAAGCCACTCGCCAAATTATACAAATTGATATAATTTTTATTTTAAATAACGAAAGAACAAATAAATTCGTACAACATTAATAAAAACACAAATAAAACGTCGAAATAAAAATAACTTTATGACGTATACACGTGTAACAACATTTCAAAATAAGCTAATATAAAAGGAATTAAGTAAAGAGAGTCTTTGTCTCCTGGTATTTTTTAACAAAGCGAAAAGAAAGTTCTTTTAAATGAGACATTTTAAATTAATTCTGAAAATATCAATTAAATGTCTAGCGCAATTTCTAAATTTAAACTTTTTTGCAATTATTATTTTGTGTTCATTTTATGTAATAACTATAATGTGACGTAAATATGACGTAATTTATCCTAAGACTTCTAACGCATGTTAATGAATTTATTATTTTACAATATCCTTTCTCTTTTAAAATTCACGTTATACTTTTTATGACGTAATTTTTAATAAGTTCCTGCTTTTTATACGTAATTATTTAATTCTAATTTGAAAGTTTTTTTCCTGTTTATAATAGTCACGTGTAAATAAATTTTTAATTTGAAGCAAACATTATTGCTTGCGCTTTTTATACAGTTGGCAACAGTTTAAATTAGCACAATTTTCTGAAATCTGTAAAAAATATCTCTAGAAATGCTGAAAATTTGAATTTAAAATAGAAATAAAACCTGAAAAAATGAGCCAAAATAAAAAAATTAATGCAATCTGCACTCCGGCAAATTCTAACGCATAAAATGATCTAAAAATGATTACACTGCCATGTCTAGTTTTTGCTGCTATACAACTTTTTTAGTGGAACGATTTTGTCCAAATTTAGCATTAAATAACTCTTAAAATAATTCTTCGATTTGAAAACTGTCTGCATCAGCGTATTTATCAAACATTTTTGTATAAAACCACCGATTTTCATATTTTTGTATGCATTATTTTTGTTAATATTAACGAAGAAAGGCCTCCGGTCACAAAAAAATCAAAACCGGCGGCGGCGGCGGCGGTGACAGCGGTAGTTACTTTTTTTTAGAATAGAGAGATTTGTTAGTGTAAATTGTACACGTAGCATCTTTTTGCAGGACTATTATTTTCAAACAAAAATCACTCTTTCAAGGACAACTTTCACACTTTCATCAATGATAAATAATCATGTTTTATTAATAATATAAGCTTTTAAAAGTTGTAATTTTTTAAAGGGAATGATTTAAATGTAAATTTAGGTTAAAAAAATTAAAAATTATGTCACATAACATAAGATAGCTAAGAAATAAACAAAACTGCATTAAAAAATGGCTACAACGCTATAAAACACACGTTATCTTACGTTAAATTCAGCCGTCATTATTTTTAGGCTAATGTCAGACGACGTCTTTTTGCAAGCTTTTTTCCTTACGTATTATCCCTACACAATGTTAGCGGCATTGTGTAGGGAAAATACGTAAGAAAAAAAGCGTGCAAAAAGACGTCCGTCTGACATTAGCCTTAGAAAGACGTGTGTTTAAAAGAATGACTTTATTTTTTAAATGCATTATGCAAAGTAATTTAGCCCGTAAAAAACATCTATAAAGAATAATTACTTTGCTGACTTTACATTTGCGTCTTTATCCACTATCTAATACTTTAAATGTTAATTTGAAAGTAATGATCATTACTTCGCTTAGAATGAAATAGCGCCTATTCTTGTCGTCCGCAATTCGTATCCCAACACGAAGCAAATCGCGAGTAAATTGTCTACACCAATATAGGTCAATTTTTTGTAGTTCTATTCTCCATTGGCGTCTCGTGCAGTGACGGGAACTCGCGTCCTTCTATACTCATCTATTCGCAATTAAAATACTTAAGGCGATAGAGTAATTTGTGTATAAATTGTATTTTTATTTTATGAAGCCTAACATAATTATTTTAGAGTTATTAAATTTTTATTATGTTTGCATTATGTGTGTTTATTGTTTCAGCGTGAAAAGTTTTATATAACGAAAATAACTCTCTATAAAAAAAAAAAAGTTTACTTAGCATTTCTTTGGTAGTCTGCGCGCAGAAGAATAACTTCAAAAGCACATTAGTGCAACAAATCTTTTCTGTGATCGACATCTCTAGGTATGCGAATGCCTTACAAGTTTATTTGTCATATGCAAAAGAAAAAGATTGTGCCTATTTTCAAGATTCTAGATCAACGGGAAAAAACGTATAAGCTTTTCTCCTAAAACCTGTTGGGTACTTTCCGTTTACCTAGAACACTGAATTTTTTTTCACGAAGGAAGGCCTTATATCACATGCAAAGTAAAACAAAATCCAAAAATCATTAATTTATAACACTATGTGAATATATCACGTGAGTTTTCCATAATCGGGATTTCAATATACATTGTTTTAAGGCAGTAAATATTTATTGCATAAATGGAGAAACAATGAATTTTTATAGAACAATGGGAACATGAACCATATTGCTTGATATTGATTTCAATTTGTTACTCTCAGTTTGTCTGTCTCGGCTGACCAACAAACAACAAAGCAGTCATAGAAAGGTTCCTTTTTCTTCCTTTTGAGGTATGGAACCCTCAAAATATATTTTGCTGACAGTGTTACATACGTTTACATACATTTCATATGGATACATGCTTAAGAGTTATGCATACATTACATGTACGTACACAGATTAATTAAAACACTTCCCAGGGGATAGTATAATTAATATTAATAAAGTTACATACGTTTACTTTCATTACATATATAATACATGTATAAGAGTTATATAAACGTTGTACATACATACATGCATTATATATATATATTTCTAAAGGTTACTATAATTAATATTTTTGTGTCATTATTTGGCGATTATCCACTAACTTGCTGTTAATACGTAAATATCTATAGTTTTATATTTAATATGTTATATTAAGTTATTTATATGTAATTATTATTAATTTCCAATTAAATTATATTTGTCAAGTACAAAAAGAATAACTTTTCTAGTAACAGAAATTATGTAAAAAATGAGAAGAAAATTTAATTTCAGCTTGTCTTTCCATGCAGAATATTATTTTTTTTATCGATTAATGTATCTATTTGCATTTCATTTTATGATAAATTCGATTATTTTTAATATTTTGACGAATACAAAGACGTTACAGATAAGATAATGCATAAACCAGAAGGATGATATTATTTTTATGATTGTTCGATTTCCAATTACCTTTCACCTTTTGAGCCATCTGTTTACGACTTGTTTCATGTCATGTAAGCTGTTTTGTTGCTTTTATTCACATGAATAAATTATATCTTATTAATTAAGGTAAAACAAGACTCATTTAAATTAATTTGTCTTCTTGTTTTTACTTTCTGAATCTTTTCGTAAACAAAAAGAGCTATTTGTGTTTATTAAGCTATGTGTTCACAAAAGGCTATTCTTCTTAAAGTAAACCAAAAAGGTATGATTGGGCTTTTCATCAATTTATTAACAGGGAAATTACATTAAGAAAAAAATACATGATACTTATTTTCTTACTCAAACTTAAAATTACTCATAAAGTGGCTGAAATATATAGGCGACAAGATTTTGTTATACTATATAATTTCTTTTAATTGACACTATTATAAAACAAAGCATGCACATAACGTACACTTCAAGTATATTTAAGAGTCATGCTTTTTTTTTTCTAGTTAGTCTTATTCTTTAATGAAGTTTTCTATTTCAAAGTTGTGTGTATTTTAAACAAACAAAAAAATAAATAAAAATTCTAATTCAATAGCCCCAATAATTTGATAAGTTCAGATTTTATATGTTAGCGAACATCTTTAAATAAATAGAATCCTGTAATAGGGAAGTGCCCGCTTAACGTGCCATTAATAAAATGAGTAATTTTTGAAATTATATTTATTCAGGACTAGCAGATTATGAAATTATCCACCTGTACATTTCAAAATAAAAATAATTATTTAGGAATATATGTTTATGCATGAAATATTGTACTTTTTCGAAAAAGTAATAAATTATAATATGTAGCCTTTTATAATATAGAACAAATAAACAGTCAAGTGCGAGTATTATTCGCGTACAGAGTGTTCCGTACAATAAAAATATTAATTAGTAACTGCATTATTACAAAAAACTTGTTGCTAAAAGAATAATAAGACTTTCTGAAATATTATACAATGTAGCGTTGGGTATAGCTGTATAAACTAGAAAAGTATAAATGAATATACCATGAAAGTTCAAAGAGATATGAAACCTAAACTGTATCAAATATTGCTATTCTGTATAACTCACTTTTTATCTTATCCTAATCTGTTTATGATGATCTTAATTCGGTGCTGGCAATTAAAGTAGTGCATATTTAAACTTCATTTTTATTTCATAAAACTAAATTGGACTGAGTAATAATCTTTTCTTATTTACAGTGTACCTAGAACAATACATTTGTTCAAACTTTAACCCATTAGTGCCTGAATTTTTTTTTCAACTCAATATTGGGCTTAATTATAGTAAATGGTGTAAAATGAACGTAAAAAATAATAAAAAAATTCTCTTTGAATTTTTTTTTATTTAACGTATAAAAATATAAACGTCCCAATTTTGGGTCGCTAGGCACGAAAGGGTAGGGGTTTTCTCCGTTACAGTGTAAGCATTATATCTATGTTTTATGCCATTTAATATGTTTCAAAAAGGTTATATATCATTCGGGTTATTATTTGACTATAAAAATTTCTTTATTATTACTATAAGGGGGAAGGGCGAGGGCTGCGGTCGGCTCAAGAACAAGACCCCCTTCCTCCTCACCATTAGCTATTGGCATAGTAACAATTTATATAGTAACAATTTATACTAATCAATAACTACAAGTGGAGTATATATACCGTACATACTTGCATATACGCCGACCCATTAACTTTTGAACGCAAATTCTGCAAAAAATCAAAAACTCGCGTATGTCGACCCCCTAGCTTTTTACTTCAATTTCGCACAAAATCAATCCAAAGAGTTCACTTACTAATGCGAAAAATTAGTAAGTAATCAAAAACAAATCACTGAATTTTTTTTTTTAGTAAATTATTATTATTTGTATATTTTATACATTATTTTATTATTTATACACATAAAAAAGCAGACTCTTGCAGTATTTGAAGTTATTTTTTTTCTACTTTTCGGCTTTTGTAATTGACTGGCGTATAAGTCTACCCCCCCCCCCCCCCAATTTACTTGCAGAAAATTGTCAAAAATTCTTCGTTTTACACAAGAGTATATATAACACATTAGAACTTCGATTATCCGACCCTCGTGTAACCGGAACTCTCTGTAAACCGATGTCGATATCCTGAATTTTGTTCCAACGTATTTTTTTCTTTTTTTACTTTCACATTCCTTGTGTATGCAAGTGTTCCTTTCCAAAACACGAGTAGATATAAGCATTTTGGTTTCCCTTTCTTTGAATTCCATTGAAATTAACATGAGTTCCCGCAAGATTGAATCCCGGTATAATTGAACTCTTGCCCCTCCCCCCTGTGTACACGTCCCTGTTCTAAACAGATAAAATTATTTTCATGCATAATTTAAATTTAGATATTTATTAAGCAGATTAAATAGTCCTAATAGCAGTTCGATGACGATGTTACATATTAAACTAGATGATTATTGATAAATTCTCGATAATCCGGAAATTTCGAATATCTGCTGTCGGTTCGGTCCCAATTATGTCGGATAATCGAGGTTCTATTGTATTTTAGTAACCTCAGGATGTGAAATACTAAACTAGTACAAAACATAACGGTATGATATAAATTTTTACCAAGCTAATAGCTAAGGGTGGGGTGGGATGAGTGTCTTGTTCTTGAACCCAACCACTAACGCCCCCCCCCCCCTATAGTAATAACAAAGCATAGCCAAATAATAATCCGAATAATAATTTTATAGCCAAATAATAATCTAAATGGTATGTAACCATTTTGTAACAAAATAAATGGCATAAAACATACATTTAATGCATAGACGCTAACGGAGAAAACCTCCACCCATTCGAGCCTAGCGTCCCAAAATTGGGACGATATATAAAGGTTCAAATTCGAACAAAAAAATAGAAATCTGAAAAAAATGCAAAAATACGTATTCTAAAATAATGTTTCGTCTTATAAATAATACCACTTATAAAATGATTAATAAAAAAATAAATGAAATATCTTACTTTTTCTTACGCGCCATTTTATTTCAAGAAAATCCCAATTTGTCCTACAACAAACATTTATTTCACCTTTTTATTCTTAAAAATGCGCTTTCATTTATCAATAAATATTGAAAACAAATACTAAGGACATATTTTACAAAGTTTTGAAAGGATATCATAATTCCATTTGTAATGGGAATTTTTTTAAGAAAACGTCCCAAAATTAGGACGCCAGGCACAAATGGGTTAAACTTGGATGTGTGCTAAACACACTTCGAAAGTAGGTCGCAGAGTTGCAACGGCGCCTTGGTCCGTGCCGCGTTTTTCCAGATAGGTTTTTAATTAATCTTTAAAGAGACGTGTGGCGTTTTGAGAGAGCCATGCAATGCAAACTAGACGCGAATCCCATAGCAATTGTGTTATTAATTCTCATTAAATTAGTTCTTTTTTAACAATTTGACGTTTATTGCTTTTATACTACTACTGGACATTATTACACAAATATATTATTAAAAGTTGTTATCTAGGCTTTAAAAGCTGATGGCGCATAGAGTACGCCGCTCAAATCATTGTCAGCAATCCGTTTATACTTCTGCGACGATAGGTACCTACGCTCCTTAACACCTTTGCTGACCGCTTGCAAATCGCAAATATGTGTAACGGTAAAATGCAATTTTCTTAAAAACTGTGTGACCTAAGGTAATCGGTATAGTTTTCCTGCACGGTTTAAAATAATTTTCTACTACTTCTATTTTTTTCATAATTTCAGTTTCAGTAGTTTCGGAAATAGAGGGGCGTGGTAACACATTTTTGCATTACATTTTCGACGATATTTATGAAAATATAATACCTAAAATGAAAAGAAATGTGTTTTTGAGTTCGGCGTTACAAAAACTTTCACACGATACCCCCACACGATAGACAAAGAAAATATTTTTTTTTCAAGTAAATTAATTAGCCCCTCTGCATTTTCCCTAAAATATATTTGAGAATGGTTAATAATCTATAAATATGTGGATCAATAGCCTTTATTACTTCAGCCAATTTGAACATTCCACGTTCCATAGTTTACAGTTAAAAGGGCTGTGACAGACGGACAGACAGACATAGGAGTGATCTTATAATGGTTCTTTTTTCACTTTTTAAGTACAGAACCTTAGAATTGTTGATTGATTAATGGTACAAAAAAACTAGCAAATCTTCTGTTAAACCACTACTGTTAAAAATTCCTTTTAAGGGAAATAAATTTGATTCAAAGAAAATATATTTAACCCTTGAAAATAAGAATAAAACTCCTATAAACAGAAAATATATTATAATTTGTAATTTGTTGTTATTATAAAACTTAATATTTACACGTTTGTTGTTACGAAAGAGATTTTAGCATTGGAATTTGAACAAAAAATGATATTTAGTTAATTATACATGATTTTGCATTTAATGAGGAACTGCACTAAAGATTTGGTGAAAAATCCTTTGTTTAAATAAAATAAAGTTGTTTATAACTTTATTGATTTTAACACAATTATTTTAAATGGTAAATGAAAATCGCACAGATTATAATTTTCCTACTAAATGAAAATGGTTCCTGGTTCTAATCCTGTCCTGGGCACTTTATCACTGAGCGTGATTTATTTACCAATTAAATTATAATCAATAAAATTTAATTGCATATCCAACATTTCATGAGCGTTGGGCCTGAGATTTAATCTGTTGATCTAATTCAGATATCAGACGAGATATCATAATCAACAAAGTTCTCTGGGTCATTTGTATCAGCCAGATTTGTCTTGAATAGTTCAGTTGGCAGAGCTTTGGCAGCTTAAACCAAAAGGTCCCTGGTTCAAAAGTTGCTCTGGACACTTTTCCATCTGTTCGAAAATTACAATTCGTGCAATTAGTTTATCTATTAAAATAATGGTGTTAAAATGAATAAAGATAATAACGTATCCAACGTTTTCTTGGAGTTCGATTAACTTTGATTTATTCATCGAGCTGATTCAGAAATCAGATCGGATGACATGTTCAACAAGGCACTCTAGACAAATTGTGTTAGCCAGATTTAACCAGGATACCTCATTTGTCAGAGTATTGACTCCTTAAGCCAAAAAGAACCCACATTCGAATCTTGGAATGAACATTATTTTCCACTCAGTTGGAAAATTATAATTATTATTTATAATTTTAGTAAGAATGTTTAATTATAGATAAATATATATATGAGCGTGTGTATGTGCGTGTTTGCGTACAGGGTCGGACACGTTTACTACGTGCACGGCTAAACGGAGGACGCGGTTAAAACAAGCAACATGGAACGTCAAGAATAGTTCATCAATTAACCTTTTGTGGTCGTATCTCTGCTCTCAGCCACCGAAGCTTTTTACCGTTACAGTCGTATGACTGCTCTCAGCCACAGAAGCTTTTTACCGTTCCAGTCGTATGTCTGCTCTCAGTCACCAAAGCTTTTATCGTTCCTGTGGTATGTCTGCTCCCAGCCACCAAAGCTTTTTACCGTTCCGGTCGTACGTCTGCTCTCAGACACAGAAGCTTTTTACCGTTCCAGTCGTATGTCTGCTCTCAGACACCAAAGCGAAGAACCATTAGATCTTATGTTAAGTCGACAAGTTTCACAGATACATAGAATTCACAGTAATATTTTACAAATTATGTTTAAGTGTATTTAAGTTTTTTTGCTTCTTAAAATACTTTTACATTATTTTCTAAATTGGCAAAAAGAAAATTACTGAACGAAGAGTATCATGAAATTGAAAGTAGTTTAACATAGCTAAGAAATAATATCTTTATCTTCTATATGTTCAAACAGAAAATTAGTAGCTGCAAATTGAAGACTGCTTTGAAGGATACCACTCGATGGAGAAATATGAAATATAATTTTTACATAAAATTAAAAAATATATAATTGTGTTACATACATCTAAAATTTAAAAAATAATTATAAAGTTTTGTTTTTCCTTCCTTATCTGACATATTATGTATTACTGTTCGTTCAACGAAAATTAATTCCCACCAGTATGGCACCTATGTATAAACTTAACACATTAAAGACGGAATTATTTTTTCTTTTTAAAATACAAAAATTGCCTTTTGTACCACTTTTTTTCAGAAATGCAATATTTATCTTATTTTATAGCAGAGTTTCTGTCATTAAAGAAAGTGAAAAATTTTGTTATATATTACTGGTATTCAAACAGTAAAAGGGTTGACAGCTATGCTTTGACCACATGGTAACGCTAGTCCTTAATGCGTTAATACGGCCACACAGAGTTAAACTACATTAAGATGTTTAGGCTTTTTACCATCTATAAAAGTTAGATCACGGCAATACGTAGAAATCAATCTTCATTTCAAAGTGATTTTCGGGGACAAGTAGGGTAGTTTAAAGAAATAAATAATTTTCTTATCGAATAACGTTCTCTGTCAAAATTAATATTTCTATATTACAGCTGTGTGTCAAAATGCTGTAAATTCTCAGTTTTACCAGACAGCATTTCAACTTGCGAGAGCCTCCCCCATCTTTTTATTCCAAAAAATGCTAAAGGAATGTTCTCAGGTCCTGAATGAATGAAAGAAAGAAGGAAGACACACTATTCAAATATCGCCCCTTTGTAAAAGTTACAATTCATTTCAATCCAGATTGCGGGCCATATTAACCAAGCTTTTCGTGGCTCTTTTTGCACCGTGAAAATGGAAAGGATACGTGGAATCAATAGCTTGAAAATCGCTGTGCCAACTGCAATTTTAACCACGTTTTTCCGGGAAAAAAGGAAATGATTCGTTGCATGTTTGTACCTCGTTCATCTTATTTTGCAATTACTAGTACTTTAGAGGCTTTGATTTCAATACTGTGATTTCATCAGAAAAAAGAGCCGTCTACAGAAAATATCATTCATAAAGATGAAAATGAATATCGTATGTTAACTTTATGATATTACATTACTTTGAGCATAATGAAAAT
This sequence comes from Maratus speciosus, assembly GCA_963932465.1. Lineage (NCBI taxonomy): Eukaryota > Metazoa > Arthropoda > Arachnida > Araneae > Salticidae > Maratus > Maratus speciosus. The sequence goes on from OZ010791.1 coordinate 296,907,394, forward strand.
TAGAGCAATTAATAGTAGAAATTAGTTTAATTAGGTGGGTACTTTAATTTTTTTATCATCATGGATATTAATAATAACGGCTAATCCGAGGACTTTTATAATTATCTTGCGTCTCGTAATTAGTTCTACCGTATATGTATATATATATTTATGTGTGTGTGTGTGTGTTAACACATGCATTGAAATCTTATACTCAGTAATTTCTGTTAGAATATTTGCAAATTAATCTAACTTTTTCAAATAAAAGAACAGTAGTACCCTACTAAACCGAACTAACTGGGAGAGGTGCCTGTTCAGATTACTAAAAAAATCGGATTACACAAAATTCCGATAAAAATAGAAAAGAAAAAGATGCGTGCTGAAAACAAATGTAAGTTATAAGTACTCATTAGTACAGTAAACATCGCCTAACTCACACCCTAGTGTCCGGCACGATTTTCGGAAAAAAATTAGCATTCCTTGCTTAATCACTTCTGATGTTTATAAAAATCAAACGGAACTTCAGAATGAAGAATTACATATCAATCTATTACAAACGATTCAAAATCGCGAATCAGTCACCACGTCGACGAAGAGCAGGGGGGTTTAAAAAAACATTTTTGCACATAATTTGCGAAATCAAGCTGTTGAAAGGAAATATAATTTTTATCATGTGAATTAAATACTTTTTTCCGTTTTAGAAAAGAATTTTATAGCGACTGGCAAACAAACTGATATTCGAGATTTTTTTTTTCTTTTAAGATGGCTTCTACGAGTAGGCCTACAGTGCACGTTTTCGTTTTATATTCGTGTACATATGTGTACTTTTACATTATTGAGTATTTTTTATTCTATTCAAGCTGTTTAAATAATAAAAAACATACTTTATTGCCATTTTTTGTTTAATTCTAACTTCTACGCGTTTTCCCAACATTCATCCTGTAATCTAGAAAATTTCGTAAGTTAGAAAATTTCGTTTCGGTGAATCTGTTCAAGTACCGTTTTCGAAAATAAAATCGGTTCTGCGAACCGTGATTTCGGATTAGCGATGATCGGATAAGAGGGGTTCTACTGTACATAAAATATTGTACTTTCTCGAGAAGGGAAATATCTAGAAGAAGGAGATCTATGTGTCTTCTCTCTATTTTCGCCGATTTTTGAACTGCATTTAAATAGAACATATACATTATTTAATCACGTCTTAATTAGCCGAATGGAAATACTATGCTTTATATATTAACAGATTCCGTATAAATATAAAAACTAGTTTGAAAAAATATACAAAATATAAAAGCATTTTAACATAAATCTCTTAACTTTTGTATCACCGCACTGCCTATCTGAAACATACACAAATGTCTATGTTACTTATAGAGTGGTCTTTAAAAGACGATATTTTTTATTGCTGCTTTCTCTCAACACAGCCGTTAATAAAAATTGTTCATAAAATTCTCACCAGACAGCGATACTGAGTTAATTTTTCATGCCAAAATTTTATTTATGATTCGAACAGTTTCGCATACTTATTGTTAAAATGAATTTCGTAAATTTTGTAAAAATTAAAATGACGGAAGATATCTAAAAATAGGTTTTTTACGAATGTAATTTCGCATGCTTTACAATTTTATACTAGGAAATTGACAATATTTATAATAAGCATGTAATTTCCTATTTATTTCAGATCTGAAGAAAGCACATTTTAGTAAATATATCTATATATATATGGTCTACTTAAAAAGAAAGTTACATGCTTAAAATGATGTATTCTAACAACCGAGTAAATATTTTCATATCGGAGTTGTTGAATTATGAAGGATTAAATGACTAGACCTGAATGTAAATTACAAAATACTGTTTCCTCATTCCCCCTTATGCTTTTCACCATATTTCACCTAGTAATTGAGGTATACTGGAGCACTTCAATGGTTTGCTTCGATTTTATGAACTGCAATAAATATAAATGAAACTAAAAATGTTTTAGACAATATTTGGATGTGAGGATTTTGAAATCACGAGTTCAATCACCCTATTATCGTTTAATAGCGTGAAACATGCACGCAGTACTTTTAATTACTGTGTCATTCTGGGTCATGAGAAGGGATACATATATGTCATCGGAAACGAATAGTATTAATGCACTACTGCCCTTCTCATATGTTCTAGTTTTTTCACGCTACAAAATGAGCAAATTTATTTTATTTATGTAGAATATGTTATTTATGTAGAATTATGTGTACCATGGAAAATTTTCAGAGATTTTTTGTCTTTTATTAAAAGAGCCTTTTCGAAATCTGGGAAAACATATACGCTTCTTAATATTCATAATTACATGTAATGTACCACTGAAATACCTGTGGAATGCGAGACGCTGGTTGAACACTTTATAAATGAAGAAAATATTGTTTTCGATTCAGACGTTGACTACATTTGCTTCAAATTTCAGCGTATAAAATGAAAAGAATATCCGCGTGATTAATAATTATTTTTTTAAATAAATAAATTCTTCTTTCTTATACAAGTAGATTTATAAAGTGGACCTGATGGATTTTATGCTCTATAGTTTTCAAATAATCTGGGAGTTTAAAGCAAATATTTGATAATATAATTTAACCATTTGAGGAGCAAATGATTGTGCTCTTGTAATGTTGAAAGCACACCCGAATCTTTGATTTTTTTTTTTTTTTTAAATAAGGAAAAGCAATTTTACAACTTTTTCGACCAAAGTTATAAAAATAACATTTAATTAAAAGCTTCAAGTGTTAATCTTGATTAATCTGGCCCTCAAGGAGTTCATGTTTATCATCTATTTACTTATTTACGCTTTAACTCACTCACTTTCTGAATTTAATTTTTAACTTTTCTGCATTCAGTATAAAATTATAATCGCAAAAGAAAATGATTTAAAAAGAAATTTTTTACTGCAATGCATTTTTATTTAGAATAGCTTGGAAGGTTGTGTACTAGTTTCTAAACCCTATTAAGAGTTTTTATATAGTTTTTTTTTGTTTTTATTTGAATGGTTTAAAGCATTTATGAGTAAGTAGTTTAATTTATTACTGTTTTGTCCCCTTTTATCAATAGTAAATAATGCTTGTTATTCCAAATTTACTGTATTTACGTGTAAATAACATGCACTTTTTTATTTTCAATATTTTAAACATGAAAATGAACCTGAGATTGAACAATGCATACGAAATATTTTCGACAATTATAAAACAACACACGCTTTTACCAAAATCTTATACTAAACAATTAGGTTTAACGAAAAAAAAATATGAATAGAGAAATATTATCCAAAAGAAATTAAAACTTACCAAGTTCAGTCTCTGTAAGTTCTGTAGTTTACATAAATACACATTTTTGCATCATCTGTGAAAATGATTGAATAAATATAGTTTTACATTGAGCTAAATTAGGTAAATGAACAATAAATAAAAATAAAACTTACCAAATAGGAATACACTTAGCAGTTTTATTAGCCCTAGATCCATAATTAGTAATTATTGGTTCAATAATTCTGTGTTACTTAGAAACGTATGATTCGAATTATACACGTGTAAATATGGTAAATGTATGTGAAAATACGATTATTCATTTAAATATATTTTTTATATATATGCATTGTTAGCAGTCTTGAATATTAATAAGTTTTATCTAAACTATTTCCGAATAAACCTAATTATATTTTGGTACACGATTTGTCTAATTTAATGAAATATTTCATTTGTTCGATCTCATTAGATGATGCTCATATTACTAAAAAAAGCTTTCTCCATTTTTTTTTTTGTCAAAGCTTGACCGATTGTTCCACAAAGACAAGCAAGCGAAGAATTCGTAATACATCTTATCACAATACTAATTTTCTAAAACTAAAATGAAAAACAGATTTTGAATCTCATTCTACTCATTTCCATACAATTGCAAATGACATTTTATTTATTTTCAGAATTTGTCAACTCCGATATAAAAGTTATCATTTCATAAATTTGAAGGGGAACTGTTGGTCTATCACGTGGCCGTAATTTAGAAATAAGTATAAAAAGTCTTAATTACAGAATTTATAAGGATATTCCACTGACGTATTTTGATAAATTTTTAGTGGCATTTTCTGTAGCATTCGATGTTAATATAAGATCTTTATCTATAATTAAAAAATAACCAAATTAGTTTTTAAATTGAAGTTTTTATTGGCATTTTCTGGTCTCTTTTGATGAGTAGCGCATGTATGGTTGATGTTAATTGCTTTAGTTGACTGCTGCAAAATACTGAGCAACTGTAAGTGCTGCAGTTGTAAAAAATCGAGAGAGTATTTGGTATAGGTAGAGACATAAGCAAAAGAATATACGCTGTTGCTTTATTCCAGAGAGTACTCTAAGGCAATTTTATGTAGCCTGATTTGTTGAATTCTGTTTTCAAGAACGTTCTATGAACTCTGATTGGTTGAATCATGTATCTCGGGTCATACTGAAAGTTTTTACACAATTCCTTCAGATTCCAAAAGCCACTTTTTCTCGAATATTGCGAAATTTGGCGGCATTCTTTCATTTAGCTCCAAGCATTTGTTGAGAGAGTTTTATGAGTTGAATTCTGTTTTCGAGGACGTTCTACTGACTATGATCATGAATCTCGGCTCCTATTGGGTATTTATAGAAAATTCATTCAGACTCTGAAAGGTAATATTTTCGTCAATTGTGACCAAAATTTCGCCAAATATTACCAAATTTGGCGACATTCTTTCCTTTGGTGTAACGCATATATTTTGGTATCGGTAATCATGAAAGCCAGTTTTTCAGTCAAATCCGCGCAAATATCGCAACGATTTCTCCAAGTATTTCCAAATTTGGCGAAATGTTTCCAACTTTATGACTTCGTTTAAAGCCAATTTTTCAACAACTTAATAACAGTTTCAACCATCATTTCCCATTAAAATTCATTAAAGCGTAGACACCAAAACTAATCGAATTTTCTTGAATATGTAACATAGTCCGTTGGTCTTCTCGTATATCAATCTCGTATACAAAATTTAGTCAAAATCGTTAAAACAGTTCTTTAAATTTGCATAAATCGTTAAAGCAGTTAATAAAATTTGCATATACAGAGACACACATAGACAAAAGATTTGCTCATATTATATTGCCCATTCATAGCGAAATAGAGAATAAATGTGAAAGCCATTTTTTAATTCAAAACACAAATTAATTTTTTGCATTTAATAATGCCTTTAGATTGTCCACTAACCACACCAAAAAATGTTTTATGCGGAAAATATCGGGTATGTATTCAAATAAAATTCCGAAATTCATTGAAATTAGTTAGCAGAAAAAGGCGCAAAATTTCGCAATTTACAGCTGCATTTTTGGTTCTGATAACTTCAGCGGTTTAAGCACGTTCGATTACATGTCTGTTGAATTTATGTTTTACTTATATTAGTTTAGTATACTGTGGAATTTTTAAATCCGTTATCGATTTTTAACCAGATACAAACGCTGCACTATTCTTACTGTTTTAAGTGCAAAAGATTTAATGTTTTGCAATGGCAGAGATGCATTTTAGCAAAAAATCATGATTGAAAATTAAAAACAGCAAAATATCAATAAATTGAAACACAGTTTTCAAACAAATTGCATTTGAGAGTAATTGTCCCCCTATTCGACGTGTATAAATATTGAAATCGCTCCGAGTTTTTGAAGTAAAAAGCAAATTGCAGTAAAAAACGAAATTTATTGGCCTTCTATTGATTATGACGTCAGCTTTACACAGGGGTATGTTTTTGCGATATTATATAGTTTTACTTTTTACTATCATGTTGAATTGAAAAATTAAATTTATGGTGACGACAGTTTGCCTGCCTTCTAACCTGGGTATTATTCATGGTCCACCTGTATTTTATGGTTCACGAGCGACACGATTGATATTCACGGGCGACGGTATGTAATTACATATGGATTTGCTATTTTAGCAATATTATCAGTTTTATGTTCAGGCATAATATTAACTACAGAAAAGAGTTAAATCGCAAACCCTTGAACCATGCTTTCTTTTTTCAAGCTAGCACGAAAGCAACAGACATTTTTTAATTTTTCAAGACTTGATTTTAGTAACTGAATACCCTTTTAATAAAATAATACATTAAAATATATTACTTTAAACTTTTTTTTCTGATGTTATTTTATAGCAATGCTGAGTATTATTTGTGTCAATGGAAAAAATCCCCTGGTTTCAAGATTTTACTTGATAGTTTTCCTACTTTAATATACATAATTTTGAATCTTGAAAAGATTTCATATCATTTTTGGCAAACCCACCACTAATTTTCAGGCACACAGGAGGATTTACCTATAATTCGTCAAATTAAAACGAATTATTTTAATTTATAATATGAGAGTAATGCAGCTAAACATATGTTAAAAGCAAAACAAATGTTATTTATCATGACAAAAATGATGTTTATCTGCTGTCTCCGCTCGCAGAAAAAGAAATTGTTTCAATATGCATTAGACTCCTCTATTATACTCGCCTGTTTTCGCGTGATTAGAACGTTGGATATTAGTTTCATTTGCGTTGGATTTAGCATTCAAATCTCGACCAAGCATTGACATACGTATTGGATCTGATTCCACTTTAAACGAATGTTCCGGCGCTTTATACGTAATCCTTCTGTTCAAAAAATGACCGTGTTGGTAACGCAAACCTACCAACACACTGTAATTACACTTGTCAAGTCACGCTATAAGGGTAGAACAATTTGCTGGTCGTTATTAATAATCTCGTTGAAAAACGTCTTAATTAAATATAAATTAAAAATTTGCTTTGATGTTTAAATAAACTATGCAAAGGCAGCATATTATTCAAAAGAAATCGACAAATTTGTTAGAAATGCCTTCTGTATAATTAAAATTACATGATGACTAAACCTGATAAAATACTAACAAATGATTAGAATTTTAAAGACAGTCGGGTAATTTTCAATCTATTTTATTTTGTATTTAAATACTTTATAATACCTTTATTGACATATTATAAAATGTTTCTGTGAAATAAAATTTGTAACAAATTTGTAATGAAGAAAAAATGTATTTCTCGTATCTAAACTAAGTATTTAATTTTTCAAAGAAATTTAAGAGATCTGTAAAACTACAATTGCGAACTTAAAAAAAATGGTTTTCTGATCTTACTATAGTAAGAGTATTGTATAAATGTAAGACACGTCTTTTCAAAAAAAGAATTACTTTAAACAAAAAAGAAAAAAAAATGTTAGTGAATGTATCAAAACGCAGTAAAATTTACTAACATTATTTCACTTAACATTAAATATATATACAGGGTGTCCTAAAGACACATACCTCGGTATTTATACTTTAAATATTGATCATACGTATATATAATAATTTACAAAGTTACGAAAAATAACGTACAGAAATCTGTAAGATCATTTTGAATTTTCAACGGATTAAATTTGAAGAAATACAGCATTTATGATTTTTATATTACCCCCTGAACAAAACAATTGCCAGTGTGTAAAATATGCCCATATAATAAAAAGGTTATGAACAAATTTTCAAAATTTTATCATAAAAAGCCGCAGTGATATGAAATACATAAATTCTGATTTAAACAACTTTTCTATGCCTGGATATGAGTTCGCAAAGTGTGAAAATCATGTCGGATGATCATGCTTCAAAGGTCGTACTCAACTTACGACAGAATGCAATAATTGACATTGAACGGAAAACATTTAAGCTTTAATTTATGATTAACCCTTCATAACTTTATTTCAACATATCTCTGAGACTTTTTATGATACAAAGCTGAAATTTTGTGCATGACCTTAGTGTATGCGGTACATTTTACTCATTGGGAAATTTTTTGTATGGGGGTCGTATAAAAAAAATTAATTTTGTATTTCTTCAAATTTAATCACTTTAAAATATTAATGGACTTCCTAAAATTCTAAACACACCATGAAATTACGTCAATAAAACAAAGAAAAATGTTGAAATATATTTTGAAGTTTTAGCATTGTCAACATACATAGAAAAAAACACAAACACAGAAAAAAGGTACTTTTCGGTTTGTCGGGCGCCAGTGTTATATATACGTATATGTATATATGTACAGGTATGCATACATACATATATATTTACACACACACACACATATATATGTATACATACAATACATGTATATATATATATGCATACATATATATATGTATATATAACACTGACTAACCGAAAAGTAGCAAAAAAAATTTAAAGATTGCTCTCTTGTATATATGTATGCCTTATTATAAATTTTGTGACTAAATTCATTAAACACACCATAAAATTACGCCAATAAAACAAAGAATAAATTGAGAAATATATTTTAAGTGTTAGCATTCTCAATATACATAGAAAAAAAAAAAAAGATTACTCAGTATATGTGTATGCCTTATTATAAATTTTGTAATTAAATTCATTAAACATACCATAAAATTACACCCATAAAATAAAGACTAAATTGAGAAATATATTTTGAAGTTTTAGCATTTTCAACATACTAATTTAGTGAATAAAAAAGACATACAAAGATAAAAAATTATTTAAACATTGTAATTCTCAATCTATAAAAGAGAAATAGATGCAGCAAAAAAAAAAAAAAAAAAAAAAAAAAAAACTTTTTCAAAAATGTTTAAATTATTGATATTTAGCTATACCAGTACGTGCTAAGAATGTCTAAATATTTTTTATTATTATTATTTATTATCGCCGCGGTCAGCGGCCTCTCTTCTTCCACAGCCCTTTATTCTTCTACTCTATTCCGACTCTTTTGCGGAAACAAGGTTCGTAGGTCCCCAGCAACGTCCCGGTTGAAAGACACACTAGCGAAAGTCAGGCTTGAAAAAAAATATTTAAACATTGTAATTCTGAATCTATAAAAGGGAAATGGATGCAGTAAAAAACCTTTTTTCAAAATTTTTAAATTATCTATATTTAGCTATACCAGTACGTGCTAAGAGTGTCTAAATAATTTATTTTACCAAAAAATTATAAAAAAATATATTTTCGTCATTTTTCGCGAAATTATGAATGTTACATTATATTCGCTGATTTAGTGCGTTTTAAATAACTTGTTTATGTTATTCTTAATATAATAAATAAACTGTTCTCCTACGTGGCAAACATTCTTTGCATGTGCTTTGGTAATTTGTTGTAATTCCGTTTAACGTCTGCAAAAGTGGCAATTGTGAACGTTCTAATGACCTAGCTATAACTCACGCTTTACAGTGATTAACGCTTATGATTTTATTGTAACAATTCCAATTACGGTTGCGTGATACCAAAGTTTACTGTCTGAAAACAGACTGAATGCGTTTTAAATCATCTCATTCCAATTCCATCATATGTTTTTCGTTCTATATATTTCTAAAATCACCAAATACATTAGTGCATACAGATGTTTTACCGAGTAAACTTTACATATAAATGTTTTTTGTTTAGAAATCTTTGATTGGACTATTAATTCAATTTATTCATTAGTTGAAATACCAATACAGTTCATACCACTTCAGTTTATAATTATGAATACACAACTTTCGGTTTCTTGCAGAAGTATATAAATTAATAGTCAGAGATATAACAAGTCTGAAATTGTACGTCAAACGTGGCAAATGAAGAGCTATAGTATATTATAATAGTTTAACCCTTTATCTACGGCATTATGATCTACTGCAATTTTTTTTTCATGTAATATTTTTTTTTCAGTTACTACAATGAAAATTAAAGGATAAATATAAAAAAAATACTCAACCGTGAGAAATTTAATTATTTAGAGGTAATTAACTAAAGTGGTACTTTAAAGTACCGTCAGTACACTATGACTAAATTATCGTAACATAAAACTCACAAGTTATTTCAACTGGCACCAGAAAATATTTGCGGTTTAATAAGTATGTGAAATATAGGCTTTTTCTTCTTTACAAATAAATCGTTCGGCAAATTCCGGTGCCAATCATTTATTTCAACACTTTAGAATTAAAAATGCTTTGCTCCTGAAAGGGTTAAAAAAACTATTTTTTTTGGGGGGGGGAGGGGGGTCGATCTTGTTAGCAGTCTTTTAGTTTTGCGACGTCAATATTCCAGGGGCAACATGTTCTCTCGCATCTCCACATATGCAATATATGCATTTACATATGCCATTTCTAGCATAGCAAAAACGAACCGGTGCCACAACTTTTTCGATTTCTTATACAAAATAACAATGAAACAGAAAAGAAATACCATGGATATCATTACTACACTACATTTTAGTAATTACATTTTAAAGCCGATGAAAACGATGGATAACTACACAGACGAAAAGTAAACAAGAAGTTTTTCTCCAACACCCAGTGTACTGACGGTACTTATAAGTACCACCGAGTAATTCAACTGTTAAATCAAATACATACACCGTTCACCTAAAATATCTAGTCATATTGTATTCTAAGACCATGATGAACACATAAAAAAATCCAACACTTATCTTATATCCTTTACTGTGTTTGCAGCAATGAAAAGACGAGCGTGGCAATCTGTACAAAAAGTCGACTCAAAACACATCGACTGCTTCAAAGATAGCCTCATTCCTCTCTAAAATAACAAACCTAAAACTACAGCTGACATGTATTCGGATAAAGTGAAGTTAAAAGAGCGTTTTTTGCAATGTACAGTCGTGGGGAAAAAAAAAAAGTAAACATCCCTACTAACTCCGCAACAAATTCTCGTAGAAGAAAGTTACTGGTACCGAACGATTTTAAATAAAGTCTACTTTTAAATGATGTATATAAAATTTGCTTAGGAGGCCATCTACATATTAAAACGAGCCATAACTTCATTTTTTTCAATGAAATACCCAATTCTGACAGCATAAATGAACTCTACACCCTTCAAATAGCCAAAAAACAAATTTTTATGCAATTCGTACCATAAGTTTCCGAGAAATTAATTATTTTAAAACGAGCGTATTTTAAGGGCTGTATCCAAATTGAAGTTGAGTTCTCGATTGCTAACCGAGAGAGCCGCCTTCTTGATCAAGGCACCTTAAGAGGCTACTTAAGTCAAATGAAAAGACCCGTTCGCTAATGCTAATCCTATGAAGAAATTTATAACAATATCTCGGTTGCATTTCAATATTTTTAAATGATTTTTTTGCATTGGATAGCTGAGATCGATCTGTATGCAGGCCGTTTTTTACTTTTTCGATTTTGATTATTATTTTTTTTTATGAGGATGCTTTCAGTTTCAAAACCGGTTCCGAAAATGAAAGCGTCCTCATTAAAAATATCTGTGAACAAAATAGAAAATGTAAAAAAACGACCTTCGTTCGATCTCAGCTATCCGATGCAAAAAAAAAAATCATTTAAAAATATTGAAATGCAACCGAGATATCGTTATAAATTTCTTCCATAGGATTAGCATTAGCGAATGGGTCTTCTCACTTGACTGAAGTAGCCTCTTAAGCAGTCAATGAAATCTGTTAGATAACAAGGCAGCAGAAGAAATTTCAAAATATCTACTCACTTCAATCATAGACGGCCCCTTAAATCATCCTTTTGCCGTTTTTTAAGCATAATTTGAAAACTACTTGGAAGAAAAATGTGAAATTTGGGATTTTCATAAAGCAGGACTTAATAAATCTAAATCCATCAAAAAAATTGTAGGTTGCAATTCATAATTTTTTCGAATATTAATTTCATAATTCATAATTCATATCATAAAATTATAAAAATTGCAAATTCAGCGTATTTATGTTTGTGCACATTAGTTTTATTTCTAAACAAAAAATTAGCACATTAGGAGCATAATTTCAGAAGATATAAATCAAAATATGAAAATGTAATTTAACATTAGAAGCACTAAATTTTGAATGTTTATAATTCAAAAACTTATCATTCAAATGACTTGAAATTTGGTGTCTAGGCATATTTTGAACCGAAGATTTGAAATATCTAGTTAAAATTGGGTATTGCTATTGAAAAAAATGAGGTTTGGGTTCGTTTTAATATGTAGATGACCCCCTAAGCAAATTTTATATACGCCATTTAAAAGTAGACTTTATTTCAAATCGTTCGGTACCAGTAACTTCCGTCTACGATAATTTGTTGAAGAGTTAGTAGGGGGTGTTTACTTTTTTTTTTTTGCAAGACTGTACCATTATAATATTAGTAATATTCACTATGGTATAAAAGTTTAAAGTGAGTGGTACTTATAAGTACCGTCAATAGATAAAGGGTTAATAAATATTCAAATCTTGGTGCAATGGCTTTTGCAATCTTATGCGAAAATGCATGAATGCAAAATTTATTACGATTTTATATAATAATTTCAATAATACGGAAATAATATGACTCTATCTTAAATAGGACGTAATCACAATAGCAACCTAGAATCATTACCTATCACGGGATATCATTGAATTTATTACGTATGATAGGATTTAATAGAATGGAGAAAACTTTTATTAATATCTTTTTAAGTTTTCATTCCATTTTAATGAAATTTAAAATACCTCGACCAAATTCTTGCAAAAATTATGTATATTAAATTTCAAACCATTCGGTTTGGTAGTTTTTGCGCTGCTTTACGTGACAGACGGATAGATAGACGGACGGACAACGACTATATGTCCTGCGTATTTATATAATTACGAGCGCACCTAAAGAATGAAGAACGAAAAAAAGGTTGAAAATTCAATTTTTAAATAATAAGTAGCCCTAAATCTGCGTAAGACTGAGTACCATATTATATAACAAGGTAGAAGCATTAAAGACGATTGTAAGGATTTCCAATAAACAATTTGAGAAATCCAAAGGATGGTTTAAGAACAAGAAGAGAAATTTTGCATACTAGTTGACCTGATCAACAAAAGACAAATGGAGAGGTACAAGAAAAAGAAATGGCTCGTTTCTCTTTATAAAACGAAAAAAAAAAATTAAGAATGTTTTAACACTTTATACTATTGATGTAATACAAAAGGAAGGCGGAACAAGAAAAAAATAAATAATAGGAATAAAGTGCAAAATAAGAGTAGAATATTTTGTCTTTTAAAAAGAACGAACGACCGCTGAATGTACTATGCATGTTATACGATATATTATACAATATGTTCGATGGTATCTATGATTGGTACATTAGTGTATTTAGACTAATTTTTTTATCTTAATATAATAAATAAACTATTCTCTGCTAACTACGTGGCATACATTCTTTGCATGAGCTTTGGTAAATTTTAGTAATTCTAATTCACGTCTGCCAGAGTGATAATTACGATCGTTCTAATGACATAGCTGTAACACACCATTTACAGTGATTAATGCTTATGATTTTGTTGTAACAATTCCTATTACGTTGCGTGATACTAAAGTTTACTGTCTAAGAACAGATTGAATGAGTTTTAAATCATCTCATTCCAGTTCCCATCACATGATTCTCATTCTGTATTTATCTAAAATCACCAAATACATTAGTGCATATAGGTGTTTATTACTGAGTAACCTTTTCATATAACTGTTCTTTGATTGTGAATCTTTGATTGCACTATTAATTCAATTTATTTAGTTGAATTGCTTTCATATTTATGCAGTTTATAATTCTGTAACCACAATTTTGTGTTTCTTGGAGAAGTATCCGTATTGTAAAGGACAAACAAGCCCTACGTAACGCTGAAGTCATTTTGACGGTGGCAACAACCAACAATTAAATTTTACCTTTATTGAATTTTTTAACTTATTAATATCGCACATTTTCAATTTTTGTACCGTCGAATAGGGAAAAAATATACTTTAAGGTATCTGACTACGTTGAAAATGTAATTTTCGACCAAAATTGTCAAATTTATTTTATTTTATTTAATTAAAGACCAACGTTTTACCTTTCCAAAACTGTATTTGTTTTTATTGTACGATAAATAGATCCGGAGTTATAGCGGTTTTAAAACTACTCAACAGCTGTCACTCAAACCGGAAGTGCTGTTTAAAGGGCTTTAAAATTTAAAGTTTTTAAATTTTTAAATTGCTTTTAAAGGGTCGTACGTTTGGAGAAATTTCGCAATTTTGGATGCATTTGTTTAATAATAAGAAATGTAAATAATATGCTCCATGAAATTTCGATGTATATTACTGTAAATTCTTGTAGTAAAACATAAATCTAAACTTTAAAGGCATTTTTTGGAAAATGTAATTTTCGGTGAAAATTCCATACGCAAAACATGATTTCTCAAAATGTTATTGGAATATCACTATGAAATTTGAAATATATGTTATTTACACTATTGTGAAGGCAATGAACTAAAGATTTAAATTTAGAATAAGTATTTTTTTGTTTTATGCATGTTTTTGTGGAATGACATCGATGAATTTTATGAAAATTAACATGTAAACAGGTACGATATGCTATAAGTTTTGAAATACTTAAAGAATCTCTTAGATTTTAGTCCATTGCCTTCACCAATGTCATAAATATGAAGTGTAAAAAAGAAATTAAGATACATACAGTAGAATTTACTTTAGAGCGTTTTGCGTTTCGGGAGAAATGTCACTAAATTTTTCTATAAATTACTCCATTTACCAAAATTTTATCAATGAATGAAATATTTTTTACTTTTTTTTCACATTTTCTGGTCTTAATCTTAGTAAAATTAAATTTAAAAAATAATTAAATAGCTTTTTTGGAAAAAAGTGCTCCGTACGTAGGCAGGCACCTTAAAATAATGTAATTTGTTTGAAAACTGTATCGTTACTTGTCTGTAAACTGTATCGATATTTACTCAATTTTTATTGCTTTTAAAATAATTTTCAAATATTATTATTTTCCAAATCTATCTATATCGTGTGCAGACGATTACGAAAGATAAATCCTTTTGCACTTAAAATATTATAAATAGCTCAGCATTTGTTCCCAGCTTATATTCCAAAACGAAATTAAAACATTTATCAATAATTAAAAAAACAACAAAATATAAATAAAACACAAATTTAGGAGATGTAATCGAACTTACGAAGAAGGTTAAACCGAAGCAATAAAAATGGCTGAAATAAAGCAATGAATAAAGGTTGAAGTCAGCAGTTATAAAGGCTGATTGTAAATATTGATTATCAACGATTTCTTTGGTTGATAACTCTTGGCGGGAATCCAATATGAAAGAATCGCCTTTAATAAATTTCGATAATTTATTTGAATGTATTATTGCTACTTTTCATATATATATATATGGGTATTGTTAATGGTCATTCTAAAAATTATATTAAATGCAAAAAATGTATTAGATATCAATTTAAAAAATGGTTTTCATTTATATTCTGTAACCCGAAAAATCTGGGTTTATCCCCTTGTATAACTAGAAGTCACTCAAATTATTGAAAAAAAAAAAAAGAAGGGTCGGGAAATATATGAAAATTCGTCATTTAAACTAAATATTGAAATAATAAGTAGTCCAAAATGTGAAATCTTAATGTAATAACTTGTTTGCGTTATTCATAATATAATAAATAACTTGTTTAAGTTATTCTTAATATAATAAATAAACTGTACGTGTCATACATTCTTTGCATGGGCTTTGGTAATTTGTTGTAATTTCAATTAACGTCTGCATCAGTGGCAATTGCGAACGTTCTAATGACTTAGCTGTAATTCACCCTTTACAATGATTAATGTGTATGATTTTGTTGTAACAATTCCAATTATGGTTGCGTGACACTGAAGTTTACTGTCTGAGAACAGATTGAATGAGTTTTAAATCATCTCTTTCTATTTCCCATCACATGATTCTCGTTCTGAATATTTCTAAAATCACCAAATGCATTAGTGCATATAGGTGTTTATTACCGAGTAAACTTTTCATATATATATTTTTTTTTTGTTTAGGAATCTTTGATTGGATTATTAATTTAATTTATTCATTAGTTGAATTGATTTCATACTGATGCAGTCTATAATTCTGTATACACAATTTCCTGTTTCTTGGAGAAGTTAAAAAATTAATAGTAATTTTAATAAATAAAAAAAGAAGAATGAAGTACTCGAATGTGTAAAAAACTTTCTTCTATCTCATGCATGTTTATATTTCAATATTCGCTATCCCAGTGCCAAAATTGACAATCTCTGCCCGTCATGAGGATTCTAAAGATATGAAATTCTGTGAATTAGTTCTTGGGATATTACTATCGCTAAAATCGTGTAATTCCTGAAAAATGTAGCATAGCTGCTCCACCTGCTGGGGGATTTTTAACAAAACCTGATCAGTAACAATTTATGTCAACATGTGAATCCGAATTTTGATGTAAATCCGATCCTTTGTTTCTGAGATAGAGCTATTGCGGAAATCGTAAAAAATGCAGCATAGTAGCACCACCTGTTAGGCGATTTACACCAAAAACTAATCAGCAATAACTTATACCGGAGAATAACTGAATCTGAAGTGTGATGAAAATTCATGCCCGAGTACTTGAGATGAGCTATTGCGGAATTCATGAAAAATACAGCACAGTTGCGGCAACTGTTGGGAATTTTACACCCAAAACTAACCAGCACCAATTTCTATCAGGTATTAATTGAATCTGAAGTTAGGTGAAAATTCATGCATTAGTTCTTGATATATATCTATTGGGATAATCATGAATAATGCACCGTATCAGAGCCATGTTATCTGTAGGGCGATTTACACCAAAAAGTAATCAGCTCCAATCTATATCAGGTACTAACTTAATCGAAAGTTTTGTTAAATTCCGTGCATTCGTTCTTGACATATATCGTCCACAAAATTTGTATCACATACAGACATACGGACACACAGACTCACAGACAGACATTTTCTAAAAATAGTCACATCATGTTCAGGACCTTCTAAAGCGAAAAAATCCGTCGAAAATCAGGTCAAATTTTTTAACGAATACAAATCATTAAATTTTGGAATCGTTACATGTCCGCAAACAAAATTTCCAACCTAAAGAATATAAAATAAACACCTGTTGTTCAATATGCACCCATGTCTAAAAAGGATGTATTTACTTTAAAATGTAACAGAAAATTAGGTTTCATTAAATCGCACGCATTAATTTTTAGATATATCTTTCGCAAAAATTGTGAAAAAATGAAAATAGCAGCGCCACCCTTCGTACAGTTTACACCAAAACCTAATCAGTAACAGCTTACGTCAACGTCTAACTGCATCTGATGTTTGATGAAAATTCGTGCTTTAGTTCCTGAGATAGAGTTATTACGGAAATCGTACAAAATACAGCACAGCAGGACAACCTGTTTGGATATTTACCCCAAAATCTAATCAGCACCAGTTTATCTCAAGGTTTAACTGCATCTAAAGTTTGATTAAAATCCGTACATTGGTTCCTGAGATAGAGTTATTGCTGAAATCGTGAAAATTGTAGAAAAGCAGCGCTACTTGTTTGACGATATACACCAAAACCTAACAAGCAACAACTTGAGTCAACTTGTAACTGAATCTGAAGTTTCATGGAAATCCGTGGGTTAGTTCTTGAGACAGAGCTATTGCGAAAAAAAATGCAACATAGCAGCGGCACATTTTGGGCGATACGCACCCAAAACAAATCAGTACTAGTTTATAGCAAGGTCTAACAAATCTAATCTTTTGTGAAATTCCATGCATTAGTTTTTTAGATAGAACGCCGCCAAAATGTTTGTCACATACAGACAGACAGACTCATAGACAGAGAGATAGACAGACTCACAGACAGTCATTCTCTGAAAACAATGAAATCCTGTTCAGGACCTTCAAAAAAGTATACATCCATCCAAAACCGGAACATGAAAATTTTCACGAATCCTATGCTTTGATCTTTTAAAGATAGAAGAAAGTAATAAAATGTTTTGGAAACTTGTATGTAACAAAAAAGTGAAACTGAAGGAAATAATTTAAAATATAATATCTATATTAATAAAAGGAAGCGTCTGTCTGCCCGTGTATGCGCTCGTGTAGGGAGAGTAGCCATATTTGGACCGCCGCTTTAAATGGACCGTTGCCATTCTGATGTTAATTACAGGAATGACTCCATCTACCGCTGAAATTCTACTCATCAAAATGGCGTCACTCATTATTAGAAGACGCAGTTGCCTACCACGTGCTGTTTTTAGACAATTTTAAAAAACCCATAGTTAGCTGTTTTGATCTAATTTTATCCTACTAAACGCAAGTGATTATTTTAAATCTAAGGTAAATTGTTATGTTTTAATATACATATATGAATTCATCTGTTTATAGCGCATATTTTTCATGCGGATTTGTTTGATTTCGTTTTCGTTCTTAGTCTTGAAATTAACTGTTTTAAAAAACGGCGCAGTTGCCGTAATTGGGCCACTCTAAGTTGCTTAATTTGGACCAGATATGCGATCATAAATTTGAAAGGTAAGTAATGAATTTCGAGGACAGTACGCTTTGTACACTATTTTTTTTTATATTTTATAATGGATTACTATCCTCATGCAAGTTTTTTTTGTATATCTGGATTAATTTTTTTATACAGTTTAGGCCTATATAAACATAAAAATATTTTTACATGTCTATGCAATAAATTTTGTTTGCAATGTCCTTTATCTTGTATGTAATTGTATTTATTTTCTTTGAATTCTTTATTCCTACGGCATATTTGATTTACAGAGTTGAATTCAAACATTTTCCTCCTATAGGATATTTGTGTTGGAAGACCTTTTTACAGTTCTGGAGGGTGGAATTATACTTTTTTGCCATTAAAACGCATAAAATCTCAAACCTTGATGAAAATGTTAAAAAAGACATAGACAAACTGTCTGGAAGAAAAACACGCATGATAGCAAAAGCTGTTAAAGATATAGGAAACAAAAAGCAGACAGTAAGCTGTGAAGAAATTGACCTGCAATAAGGCTGCAGCTACAAATCCTTCCCAAAAGCAAAAAAATCATTAGAAATGTTATTTCCCTTGCTACATTCAGTTAAATCAAAGTACAGAGGGAGCCAAAAAACAGTTGTGTTAACATCATCGCCATATAAACTAAACCTTGAAATGAAAAAAAAAATAGACAAAAAGACAAAAAGGAAGCTTTCACAGCACAAAAGCAATTGGAACATCGAGTTTTAAAAAATAGGCGTAATGCAATTAGCAAGAAAATGATGGAAGAGAAGAACTACAAACATAATGTAAAGAAAACTTCTGTTGCGAAAACAAAAGTCTGATAATTTAGAATCTAAAAAGAAAAATCTAGACAGTGATGATTGGTTTTGCCTAATTTGTAAGAAAAATAAAATAGCAGACATGATTCAGTGTTGAGATTTCCATATACGGTTCCATGTTGTGTGCATTGTAAAACATAAATAATAAACAAAATTAATGTATAAGCTTTGCATCACTCCTTACATGATATTCAAGTAACTGACAATTAGTTCCATAATTTCTATTCTTAATTACTGATAAGTTTGATTTATATTTTGAATACATTTTGATATAAAACAATTACTCTTATTTTCAGATATTTGATTTCACTATATTTCATTGCTGTTATTTTGTTTGATTGTTTCATTAATCTCAAACTTTGCTTTTAATAAAATTAGTTATATTCCCTAGTCATTAAAACAACCTGATATTATTTGGTCCAATTTAGGAGACTGGTGGTCCAACTTAGGCGACCAGTTGCTGAATTTGGACCACTTTTGACAAATTTTTCAAATTACAATAAAATTTAAGATTTTCAAAAAGAAATTGATCTAAATATTTATTTAGTTAGTAGATGAATAGATTGACCCTGTGTAGTGATATTTTGCAGATATTCCAAAAATTAAGTGAGTTACACCTGAAAATAAGTGAAGTGGTCCAAATTCGGCTACTCTCCCCTATCTGTGTTTGTCTGTGTGTGATGGACAGGGAAAGCTATCGCATTTAGAGGCTTCAAACTGCTGTCCTGCTAGACGAAAACAGGTGAAAATGTGCCTGAGTAAGATTTTCGATTTTGTTTATTCGCTTATATTCCCGATTTTTTCAGGTTCCACTGCTTATTTTTACCAATCTTTAAAGCAATCTCAGTTTTTGCCAAATATAGAAAATTTTATCCTGTTTTTAATCTAAATATTTTTCGAAATTTCTACAGTATTTTTTTTAATTTCTCGAGAATATTTTAAAGATTTATTATATTAGGTTTTCTTTAGTAGGTTGTTTTTAAGGTTAATATTTTAGTTTAGTTAAGGTCATTTTCCTTTGTTTGTATATATTCTTCAAATTAATTTTACCAATATTTCAGCTTAATATCCCAGGCATATCGCTTTCTACATGTATGTACACCGACACATTCATACCCAGATATATATCTTGTATTTAAAAAAATTCGCTCTGTGTGTGTGTGTGTCTATACCTGCGATGGCTATCGAAATCTAGCGCACCTAGAAGTCTGAAAATTTTAGTGAGAATAGTCCAAGGCAGGCCATGATGTACCTGCGTCTCAGATTTTTTTTTTATAATTAGCCGAGATATTAATCAAAAATCACAACGTACACTCGTGAAAAACTCACCTATTTCATTCCTAGCAGGCAAAGGCACTCATGCATACACAGAACCCGATTTACACAGTGGAAATTAATGATAAACAAAACGCAGGGATTTTAGACGGGGGGGGGGGGGGTTGTCGTCGTTTTTTCAAAAACCTCTCTCGGCCAATCTATTTACTATAGTTAAAAACGTGATATTCTCAAAGGCCGTACGTTTATGTGCTAAAGCCACAATCAGTTTTAAAAACATCGTTGTTAAAACTTAAGGGGAAAAAAAAAATCAAGTATCGTTTTTGTAGTCATCTTTTTCTCTTAAGCGTGTTCTTAAATCCAAAAACAGAACTTTCTGACATAAGTTTTCATTTATTTTTGTTCGAAAATGCACGAAACTAGCTGGTGTTGTTGTTCAGAAACTATATAATAGAGTTTTAATTAATTTTTCAACTACATTTCAGCAGTGAAATTACGCTTGAAATTATTGAATATTAATGATGTGAATTATCACACTGCTAACAAAGCGTAAACCAACTTAGTGAAAATTGTCCAAGCCGGGAATCGAACCCGGGTCCCTGGAATAGATCTCCAGTGCTCTACCACTAAACCACAAGGACGATGTCCAGCCTGGCATTTCTCACTTATATAAGTCGGTAAGGCTGCTACCGCAGCACAAGAGGGAGAAGTCTTCATGAGCACACATTCTAGCGGCGTAACATGAGACGCAAATAAACCCAGC
Source organism: Maratus speciosus (assembly GCA_963932465.1). NCBI lineage: Eukaryota > Metazoa > Arthropoda > Arachnida > Araneae > Salticidae > Maratus > Maratus speciosus. The sequence goes on from OZ010791.1 coordinate 296,928,611, forward strand.
ATCGGTGAATATACAATTTTAATTAATTTTTCAACTACATTTCAGCAGTGAAATTACGCTTGAAATTATTGAATATTAATGATGTGAATTATCACACTGCTAACAAAGCGTAAACCAACTTAGTGAAAAATGTCCAAGCCGGGAATCGAACCCGGGTCCCTGGAATAGATCTCCAGTGCTCTACCACTAAACCACAAGGACGATGTCCAGCCTGGACTCCCGGCTTGGACATTTTTCACTAAGTTGGTTTACGCTTTGTTAGCAGTGTGATAATTCACATCATTAATATTCAATAATTTCAAGCGTAATTTCACTGCTGAAATGTAGTTGAAAAATTAATTAAAATTGTATATTCACCGATGCTGGGTTTATTTGCGTCTCATGTTACGCCGCTAGAATGTGTGCTCATGAAGACTTCTCCATCTTGTGCTGCGGTAGCAGCCTTACCGACTTATATAAGTGAGAAATGCCAGGCTGGACATCTTCCTTGTGGCTTAGTGGTAGAGCACTGGAGATCTATTCCATGGACCCGGGTTCGATTCCCGGCTTGGACATTTTTCACTAAGTTGGTTTACGCTTTGTTAGCAGTGTGATAATTCACATCATTAATATATATAATAGAGCTTTTTTTTTTCTTCTTTTTTTTTTTTGCAAACGCAATAGATCTTTCTGAAAATAGTGTCAAAGTGGACATTTTGAACCGAATTTATGTGCGAAAGTAGAATAACCAATCAAGAGCGGGCCAAAAACATGTTTGTCTCGTGATCAAAATCGCTTATAACTCACTAGGTAATTAATTGATCAAAAAATGGAAAACACAGTTCAATTCTAAATCGCTTCCATGGCCAGGCTTTCTAATTTTATATCTTTCCGTAAAAAAGGAATTCGTAAATGTGTCAAAACATTTTGCGCAGTTAAGAACATCCTTAAACGGCACCAGTTCTCTAGGGCTCAATTTCAGAGGTATCGCTTAATAAGAAATACTTACATAAAGCTTAGACATTCTTGTTTGTGTCGGTGCAATCGTTTTTCAGAAATACGAAATTTAATCCTTTAAAACCGCTGTTCATTTTGCTCCTTACTGAGATGATTTTTTTTAACCATTTGGTAAAATGGTTAGTGTCCTTGGTCAGGGTAGGAAATCAAAAACATATCTGAAGCGTTTTATTAGTTGAATCCCGCATTTTATTCGTTTTCTGATGGGTCTATACAGTAATCTGTATTTTCCCTTTACTTTCAACAGAGATGGATACTTCTGTTGTCACTATGACAAAAAAGTAATAAAAACTACAAAAAAAAAAAAAAAAAAAAAAAAAAAAAAAAAAAAAAAAAAAACAATGACTAAGAAACAAATTGAGATACAGCTTTCAAACAAATTGCATTTAAAAGTAATTTTTTTTTCTCTATACGACGGTGTAAAAAGTAATATTGAGGGATGTATAGAAGTTTAAGCATGAAATTTCATTTAAAATTTGTCCAGGAATATTAATGTTTAATCCATGGCTTAAGTAATGTATGACCAGCTCCGTAGAATTTAAAAAATTTACAGTACCGAAAAATGTAATCCATGGCGAACGTAATGTATGATCAACTCCTTGGGATTTTTTATGTCTTAAATTTTAGTCTTTGAAAAAATCCTTTTCCAAATGGTCGTTGTAATTTGTTAAATTACATTCTTTTTTTCACGGTAAAACTGGCTGACATCAATATGTTGACATAATCCTTTCAAAGAATCTCTGGTGTCAGGATTTACACCAATTACAAAAATTTTCAAACTTTCGGACGAGTAGAATTTTTTTTTTTACAAATTAAACTGTGCGAAAATTTCTTCTAAAACAATAAAATGTGGTGTGTTTCGGCGCAGCTCCTTCCACCTTCGGCTCTAGTTCTTGCTCATATTTTTTCACAAAATTTTATAGAAGGATAGGATACGGTCATTTTTATGATATATTAAAATTCCAAGCTAATTCGGACAATAAGAACTAATATGTTTGTTATGATTACGGAACCGTCTCGAAAACAAAAACGAAAAACAGGAAAAAAAAGGTATTTTTTTTCAACTAGTTATCAACATTTTTGCACCCTTTTCTGTCACGAGATACTGAAAAGTTATATTTACAACTGTAGAATATCTCAAAGAGTTTGAACAACATGAACTATTTTTTAAACTACTGAAACAGACAAAGTAAAAAATAAAGGCTTCTTACGAGCCCTTTTACCACTAAAAATCAAAAACTTCTCTCGATTGTTTCACACATTTTATGGAAATACTATATTTTTAAGTCCTAAAAATTTCAAAGAGTTTGAACGTTATGTTGCATTTAAAATACCGGAGGTCTCACCTCTCCCCTTTTCAGACATATTTCAAAATTACGCATCTACTCTGAAAATCAAAATACCCAAAAATGAAAGTATCAGACAGCATGCATTTTCAAATCTCATTCTAACCCTGCAAACTATTTAAAATACACGAAAATTAACCGTTTGAGAAAAATAATTTCCCCTAAGTCACTTTTCATTGTTTAACCCGGGAGAACTCGCTGCATGCAATTTTCTCTCACCGTCGTACTTTTTTTAAGACTCTTATTGAAAATTAACCCTTTGAGAAAAATAATTTCCCCTAAGTCACTTTTCATTGTTTAACCCGGGAGAACTCGCTGCATGCAATTTTCTCTCACCGTCGTACTTTTTTTAAGACACCTATTTAAACTATTTTTCATTTTAATTCAAATTTTAAAATGTTATTTCAATTATTTTATCTTTTTGTGAATAAAAGTACTTACCCAAACAAAAAAAATGATATTAAGCAAATGTAAAGAAAAAGAAAAGCAATTGGGAACCGTGAGAGAAATTCTCACTAGGGAGTTCTCCCGGGTTAATCGGATTATCCCATACAATTAATAGTACGTACATTTTGTTTAAAAAAATACAAATAGGTATATAAAATAGCTCTGAAATTTTAATACTATGTACTAACCTTTTAGCTAATGGTCGAGTATTGGATTGGTTGAGGTATAATCATATTTAAACATAAAATTGTAAAAAAAAAAAAAAAATCACTTAAGATCTCGATACAAAAAAAAAAAAAGGGAAATATGCGTAAAACCCTGATTTTTATAATTAAATATCCATATTTTAGCATAAACTTTTTCACAGTCATCGGAAACATATTTATATCTCAGAAATTTGGTTCAGAAATTATAACATATTCGGGAAAAGTGAGTTCGAATTTTCAAAATTTTAACATATAGGGGTGACCAGCTCGAGTTGACCATAGGGAGACTCGATCCACCCCTCAGTTGTCATATTTAAAAGAATTAAGAGTTTTACCTATAGGTGTCAAACAAAGCTACTAGAATGTTCAAACAGCTGTCTTCGTTTCATACACATAATCAAAATCTGTATGGAGAAAATCAATTGTGAGGCATTTTCAATCTATAATTTGTGTTTTTTAGAAATATTTTGCAAGCTTCTTTCAGATAAATTATATCATAGAAATTTAAGTAAGTAGGTTTTAAGTAATGCAGAAATATTGAGCTTTCATTCCAGGCCTAAAGATTATACAGGAAGTTAGGCTTAATATAACAATGTGCTATTCTTTACAAAAGGGATATGTGGAGAGGCTTGACCCAATCAATGTGAGGGAGGGTTGACTAGATAGTCAAGGTGCGGAAATCCAGCGGTTTTGTAAATCTTTTTATTATAATTTGTATATAATGAAAGGGTAAGGGTTATATATATATAAAGAGAATGTAAATTTGTTTTTTAAAGCTATAGTAAAATGGGGTGAGGGAAATGAAAATGTTTAAAACTGATTAGAGAAAGATATTAAATATTGCCTCAGTAGCCACTGCAGGAAAAAAAATAATGAAATATAAATGCGAAAGTTGAAAGGAACTTTTTCCTTTTAAATATTACCTATAATAGGTGAATAGAAACAATGGAAAGGGCTAGAAAGGACTCCAAAGAATGAAGCAGCAGTCTTAAAAGTTGTTAATGATAAGTTAATTGCTCATGCGGTTGCAAAAGAACATAGCATTGATCAAAAAGCTTTAGGAACTTATCGTCGGTACCATGTGAATCTATCCAACATGAAAACAGTGTTGCCAATCGGCTACTATTTTTAAATTCAGATTTCTGGATTGGCACCACTTTTTAGAAATAGTAAAATTCGCCTTATTTAACCTTATTGAATGGCATATTAATTAAGCAGAGGGATTTTACCATTTCAGAAAATTGATGCCAATCCAGAAATCTGACTTTTCAAAAAGTAGCCCACCGGCAATACTGTTTTCATGCTGGATAGTTTGACATGGTACCGACGGTATGCAGACAAATCTCACCAAGATAATACAGTAAGATGAAGCCAAAGAATATAACAACTAGTGTTGCCAGGTCGAGTGTCACAAAAAGTGGGACAAGGAGACAAAAATAATGCGGGACATTGACTTCTAAATCTGGACATACAAATAGGGGAGACCGGGGGAATGGCGACACCTTAAGGGAATTTAAATTTTTTCACCTCGAAAAAATGTTTATTTTTTAATAGTAAACATTCTAAAGCTGAATCATGATCTTTAGTATCTGTATAAATTTAACCGTAATCATAACTGTAAAGTAAGCATACATAAAAAAATATTTTTTAAACCTCTGCACAGTGGCGGGATTACCCAGGACACTGGGGTAATTCCGCCACTGTACCGGGTTAATGCCGCCACTCTTTAATGACCTAGTACATGCATCAAATGGATACTATAGAAAACACACAACCTACTGAAAATAGTTAGAAAGCAATGTTATTGAGCAGAATAATGGTTAAGCTTACAATTTACTTCATATTGCAAAAGTCATTCTGCTGAATCGGCTCCACTACATTAAAATGAGACCATTTCTCACCCGATGTGCATGCCGGCGGCATTACCTCGAGAGGACAATATGGCGGAAATCCCCAAGCAAAGCCGGAAGAAGAACCGAACTTGTTCAACACATTGCATCAAAATGTCGGCGAATGCATGTAGATTACGGGTCATATTATCTTAAATACCTAATGTTACAATAAAAGGTGCTTATCTCTACTCATTTGAAGCTCCAAAATAACAAGCAACTAGATGAAAACTACATTTTTCACTAGAACAAACGAACGACGTACAGCAAAGTCACTGTCACTTTAGGCACTGTTTATAATGTTGGCCGCTACAGTGCAGGCACATTCACTATCTCAAACTGCCCTTAGTTTTTAAACTAGGTGGGGTGGCGGCATAACCCGGGTTGGCGGCATTCCCCCGGTCTCCCCTACATGAAGCCCTATTAAAACGGAACAAATATCTAACGGAATACTGTCTTAAATATTAAAATTTCATCTTAGCTGCTGTACAATTATCCTCGGATAACCTGCTCTTACAAATTCCTGTTTAAAAAGGAACTCTTCTTCTGTGACTTGCGATTCCGTTTAAACAGGTTTGTTGAAACACCATATTTTAAATTTTTTATAATAATTAAAGCATGTAGATTAAAGTTATTTTCCTTTTTCTAACTGATTTTATTTCCTTTAACAAATATTTCAATATAAAACAAAGTGGGTAAAGCCTCCCATACAGTGGGTCCCATATGTGTGGAGTCTTGACCCATTATTTTTTCATATTTAAAGTGAATCATTTTTAAAATTTGTTACATATTACACTTACGCAGCAACTTTTTTTAATAACTGATTGTATAACGAATAAAATGATATATAAAACTCTATTCTAGTTTCAATATTTAAAAAATAAAAAATCATTTAGTAAAAGTGGGTCAATCCCCCATAGTCTCCCCTATTCCATCCATCAGAAAAAAATGACAGATGAAAAACCCTATTTTTTGTAACTAAATATTAATATCTTAGCGCGAAAATTAAGTACATGCTTTGTACGAAAAAAAAATGTTTTTTTTTTTTTTTTTTTTTTTTTTTTTTTTTTTTTTTAAGTTGAATTGCCACTCCCTCTCTCGTTGCAGTTGTTTCAAGTCCTTTTACCGCTAATTTTCACTATTTTTCTTCGATTTATCACCCAATCAGCAGGCACGTATGCTATGTAACATATCCAAATCCTTAAGCATTTGGATCGTTATACGTTGTGAAGTTTTTTTATATTTTTGTAAAAAATAACATTTTGCAAGAAAAGGTGAAATCCTGTTACTCAAATGAAAAAGTCTTCTCCATTTGTTATTAAAATTTATAAGTTTTGACAACTACGTCTGTGGATTGTTATTTGGCATCTCTAAATTTGGAGTTTCAGTTACTTTACTGTTCGAATATGTTAGTCTTTTAACTTCATATTTGGTGTTCTATACATAAATTAAACATATGTCATCTTAACAATAGATATTTTGGTCAGGTTTCGTTAAGATAACTTGTTAGGTGTCTTTTGACTTTCAAAGTTATCATATTTATACTTGACAATCCCAGAAGCCAAGGATATAACTGACAAAATTGAAAAAATTAAACTAAGTGCACAGACGACCTGGAAATATGCTTTTTTCTTTTCAGATAAAGAAATATAAATGATTTTCTTATTATGTGTTGTGTTTTAGAGATCAACCACTTTTGCCAAATAATGATCAATATTGATTAATTATAAATTTAAAGAAAATTGCACTCTACTTTTATCACATTTATACAAATAAGAGCTCAAAGACCACTCTGAAACAAAAAGCAGTTTCCTATTTCAATTCAGTCAAGTATTATTGATGTTCAACTTTAGCGTCAATTACCTTTTAACTCAATTTACTCCAAATCAAAATTTTGTCACTTGTACCCCTTGGCTTCTGATGTCCTCATATATTATATGCGTACAGATAGCCCCGAGATTTCTACAGAATCGATTTTGATAATTACTTTTTTAAATAAATTTAAAAAAAAATGACTGCACGAATTAATTATTTCTCATCAATGGGAAACTATTTTTTATATTACTTACCTTTTTTTAATTTATTGTATTGATGACTTTTAAGTTGTGTTTAATTGTTAGTTCCTATCTATAACCACTTTCTTGATGAGGCCTATGCATGTCTATGAAGGTTAGAGTTGCAGTAAATCGACAGATCCTACTTCATACAACTTTCAGGTTATGTAATAGTTAAACGGAGCTTCTGACTTTAACATAGTCAATGCAGCATCGCCTTCATTTTCAAAGACCTATCCAATGATATGCCACTCAGTATGGTGCGTAAAATGTTTTTTCGTGTCTACCGCCATTTTGTATTTTACGGACGCCATTTTGAAATTATAAAAACTAAACCTATCCTATAACCATCGGATGGTTAAGACGAATCGATAGAGACCTCATTCATTAAATTTCATCAAGTCGTTGGGATGATTCGAGGGTATAAAGAAATCCACATACCCAGGTACACGTGAAACACATATCCCTTCTTGGCAGTCGGGTAATAAAAACTGTTCATTTGTAGATGTGCCCGTTCTAGCTATTTTTTAATTTATGTCCATTTTTATATCTTATATTTATTTTTAAAAGCTTCTTCCGAAATTTCTTCAAAATGGTGGCAATTGGATTACTTCCATTGTTGCAGAGAAATGAAAAATAATGAAGTTTATTTTTTTTTATTGATTATATTCTTATTGATGCCCTTTTCTCATTACAAATAAAAGTAACTTAAAAAAAAATTAACAGAAAATTACTACAGCCTTTAAAGAAACACGCATTCTCACGCATAAATCTTTTACATTTCAACATTTTTTTCATTATGCTGATATTGAGTTTGAGACGCTAGGCGAAGTGATTCAGTAAGTCAAAATGATGTCATATTTAAAACAAAACGATAATTTTCTTTGATAAAACTACATATTTGACCGGAAATGCGTCTGAAAGACAAATTTCCGTATTTTTTTTTTTTTAATTCACGAATACTGATATTAGAACCTCATGTCAAGATGCGAATGTTCACACGAAAAGTTGCATACGACAAACGTGACTTTAAGTTTAGAAATATATTCATTAATAACCTATTGCGAGTTAAACTACTTTTAAATGGTGAATACAGATTTGAATGGCGCGTATGTAAATTTGGAGAATGTGCAAATGATGCAAGACTTAGATGTTATGGGAGGGGGGGGGATTATATAATGTGATAAAGCGAAATTATTTTTGCTGATTTATCATCCCGTAATACCAAACAAAAGAGCCTCAACCGATAACTTCATCATATTTACTCATCTTGATTTCGTACTACACTTCTAATATTCGATTCTAATACACTTTATTTTTTTCAATAATTTAAACAGTTGAAGTTTGTGGAAATAGTATTCTGGTAACTTTAAGTAAAAATGTTATTAGTTTTAAGAGTTAGAGATTCAATGTAAGATGAATTTTTTATTCTAATTATTTTTATGAGTTTTCGATCTAACAATATTTTTTTTTTAAACATTTTATAGTTCGTCGAATGTCGACGGGTTCCAACTCGTTTGTTATTAAAATTTATAAGTTTTGACAATTACGTCTGTGGATTATTATTTGGCATCTCTAAATTTACAGTTTTGGCTACTTTGTTGTTCAAATATGTTAGTTTTTTAACTTCATATTTTGTGTTCTATACATAAATTAAACATATGACATCTTAACAATAGATATATTTATGTGAGGTTTCGTTAAGATAACTTGTTAGATGTCTTTTGACTTTCAAAGGTATTGTATTTATATATATAGAATATGCGTATAGATAGACAGAGAAAGAGGAATACACGCAGGAGCATATGCATTTATCTAAATCGCTTGTGTGCGTTCATATACCGTGTCATGAGAAAATGATTGCATATTTTCCTTTTAATCTGAAAACAGCAAATCCTGTATATATTTAGTGCAAAGTTTCCTCTTATTTTATTTCTGGACAGCTGATTACAAATATGTTTGCTAGTGTTTTTAATAGCAAAACTTTAATCTTGGCGCAAATGCTACTTTGCGGAAGAATTTAAATTTGTTAATGTGACCAATTATCGGATTTTCATTTTTGAAATGGTCATCCTATCGCTTTCAGTTCTTTTAGATTATCATTCATGATCATTTCATATGTTTGTTCCTCTTTTAGTGCATGCGATAGTCTGTTATGAAATCAAGAAAAAGATTTTAAATTAAATTTGTGTAGATCAAGTCAAAACAAAGATGTATACGAAAAACTAATTTAATATCTAGCTTCATGTACAGATTTAACTGTTTAAAATTTAGCTCATTTATAACAACGAAAGTTAAACTATTTAACTATTGTAAGCTAAACTATTTTAAATTTTACAAACTTTTTTTTATGTTTGACAAAATGCATTACTAACGAAATTTTCCAAGCCTTAATTGCATAATGTTTAAGTTATTTAGATAAAGGTAGAATATCAAAAGTAAACATTAATATCTAAGTCAGCATGTATGAAAAAAAATATATTGTTTGGGGCTGTGTATATATAACGTTATCAACTTTTTTTTTGTAATTTCGGAGCCTCCCCCCCCCCCCCACTCCGTAATGCTATCGTTATCAATGGTGTGATATACAAATATGGTTACATTTATTTTTCGCATACTTTAGTGATTCAAATGATGAAGTCAATAAAATATCAGTTTATATCTGAAATAATTTTATATCGAATAACACTTAAAAGAAATAGTTACTATTTAAAATAAAGAATAGAAGTTTGTTACATAATGCATTCAACAGTAACAATGTCTTTTAACAGTTGCTCAGCACGTTGTGGGGCAGACAGAACTTCTTATCAACAAAACATGTGGACAGCATTCTTTCTTTTTTATTTACTAGAAAATACAAGTATCATTTCAAACATACTTCGCATATGGTTTGTAGAACAGAGGATTTTATATGAAGAATGCCTAATGTTGGGGTATTCCATATTTTGGAATTAAATAATTTTATAATAATTTTATGATTTTAATAATAACTTTGTATTTTCATAGAAATAGATAACATCCTATAAAAAGATAACAAACTATTGTGATGTAAAGAGCAGGTTACAAAGAAAAATAAATTGGTTGGATAAAGAATGAAAACAATATCAAAAGACAACCCCCCTTCCTCCTAGAGATATCTTACGATATCATGTGCCATACCCCTCCCCCCTCTCCCCTAAAGTGATAACTTATTAAATGCTTAGCCCCTTTAAAGCAGGTATGTACAACGCGGCGTCCTTTCGAATATTTCATGTCAGTACTGTTCTACCATAAAACGTTGAAATTTGCTACATATAACTTCAAATACAAATAGAATGTACCAGTTAAGTGCCATCCCTACCCCTCCCCCCTCCCTACCTAACGACATTCTGCGTGTCATCAGTTGTCAACATCCATGTTGATAATCCAAATCCGGTTGAACCGTAAATTCTACGATAGATTTTTTGCTCCCACTTCTTCATGATCTCCTGCCCAAAGAAGTTACATGTATTTAGGTTCTTTGTCCTTCTTGCAACTAGAAAATTGCTTTTATCTTTTGAAAAAATATTTTAAAAAGAACAAAATATTATATACAAAACTTCATTTTTGGTGTTCTATACATAAATTAAACATATGTCATCTTAACAATAGATATATTTATGTCAGGTTTGTCTTTCGAAGTCTTTCGACTTTCAAAGGTATTGCATTTATATATCTAGAATATGCGTATAGATAGACAGAGAAAGAGAAATACAAGCATGAGCATATGCATTTATCTAAATCGCTTCTGTGCGTTCATATACTGTGTCATGAGAAAATGATTGCATATTTTTCTTTTAATCTGAAAACAGCAAATCCTGTATATATTTAGTGCAAAGTTTCCTCTTATTTTATTTCTGGACAGCTGTTTACAAATATGTTTGCTAGTGTTTTTAATAGCAAAACTTTAATCTTGGCGCAAATGCTACTTTGCGGAAGAATTTAAATTTGTGTGACCAATTATCGGATTTTCATTTTTGAAATGGTCATCCTATCGCTTTCAGTTTTTTTCAGATTATCATTCATGATCATTTCATATGATTTTTCCTCTTTTAGTGCATGCGATAGTCTGTTATGAAATGAAGAAAAAGATTTTAAATTAAATTTTTGTAGATCAAGTCAAAACAAAGATGTGTACGAAAACTACTTTAATATCTAGCTTCATGTACAGCTTTAACTGTTTAAAATTTAGCTCATCTATAACAACGAAAGTTAAACTATTTAACTATTGTAAGCTAAACTATTTTAAATTTTACAAACTATTTTGAACTACTTGTTATTTTATGATCAAAATTTTTAAAAGTATACGAAAAATAAAAATTTGACTTTCTACAACAGATGCATGTCAGGTACAATATTGACATTGTTTTTCATATCCACATGCTGTCATGTTTACGAAAAAAACTTATAAGGGGAAACTTTATTAATATTTTAGAAAATTTATATTAATATTAACTGTATATGTTATATTTATATTTACTGTAAAGTTTAGTTTCCGATTACTTCATTTCAACTTGTCGAGTTTGAAAAATCCTTCATGAAATTCAGTCAACGGGTTTTGGGAACAAATTTAAGTATTTGTCATTAGCATACTTTTGGAGCTTTGGTAAAAGCTTCATGTGAAATTTCAGCGAAAATGTAATTTAAAATACTCCAAACACCGAATATGTAAACGCTAAGAATATCGTCTTGAGGAAAAATGGAATCCTTTATTATCTATGGTTGTGCGTACCGTATGAGTTATGAATCAGAAACAATGCATACTCTGAATTTTGAATAAACTTACGTAAAATAATTTATACTGCTCTGTAAAATTATCCGTCTTAGAAGATTATTATAACTTTCCAAATGTACTAAAAACGTGATGTGTAAAAGCACACAGAATAAATTTAATTCATAGTTATTTTCATATAGAAAATGTATTTATTTTTCATTGTACATGCAATTAAACTTACTAATATCGAACAAAATTTTAATCAAGGGAAATCTAGATTATTATTTTACAAATATTATATTACTTTAAAAGTTAAGTACGTATTCATTTATTTCACTTCAATGTAAAGCTCTTCTAAAATACTTCGTGTAATTTAATCTATGTGTTTTTGAAATTTTTAAATAATTGCCATCGGCATCCTGTTAATACTTTGGTAAATTTTATCGAAAGTCTCAGTGCAACATAAATTTTAAACCTTGAAATTATGAACAGGTATATGCGGAGAACATTCCGTAGCGTGAAGAATAAATATTTTATTAATACATGGAAAATATTCCAGAGAGAAACATTCGCCTTGCATACAATATTTGAAATGAAAATCAACTATCAAAGTAATTGCTTAAGTGGCGCAAAGGTCAACATAGTAAAAAAGATTCCATGCCGGACCCCAGGTCGGTGGCTCACGTAAATATTCCATCTTGTGCTGCGTTTGTAGCCTTGTCAACATATAATAGTGAGAAATTTTCTAGGCTGGGTATCGTTCCATGTGGTTTAGTCAGTAGAACGTCAGTGCGCTATATTGATGGCCCGGGTTCCAGTCCCGGCATGTAATCTTTTTCACTATGTTGGCCTTTGCGCCTCTTAAGCAATTACTTTGAAATTTGATTTTCATTTGAAATATTTTATTATAAATAATTTTGAATATATATGTATATCTTTTTTCCTTAAGTGTAATAATACACTAATAATGGATAAATTTCATACAAACTTTTGTACTACAATTGATCCTGTGATGATAAATCATCCGTCTGAGATTGATGAAAAAAAATATTTGAATTCCGAAGACAATATTGCGAAACAAGAAAAGCGACCAAAAGTATAAGCAGTTAGACTAGATTTAATATTTACTTTTTTCGGCGATTTAAAAAAGGATACTATGATAGATACATAAGAATACATTGCAAAAATCTTTATAATGCATATAAATACATACTGCATAAAGAAATACATAGCAGGTATTTATATGTATATTATGTATGTCTAATTACAGTAACGGATTAACAAATTTAACATAACTGTTATTCTCATAAACCGATGTTTCTAAACAATTATATATTAACTTCGAACAATAAATAAATATTAACAAGAACTACATATTGTCTGTTTTAAAACTAGATATAGCTTGTGAAAAACAGATGGTTGAAATATTAAAAAAAAGTACCGAATATTTTTCGCGTCAAAAATAGCAATAAATTAGCTCAATTCACTAGGAAATCAGTTTCGTAGCCTGTGAAGCTGAACTCAGTATCATTTAATTTCCCCAAAGGAGATAGTTAAGGAGAATTGTTTTTTTTTTTTTTTTTTTTTTTTATCCTTAAAGATAATCCATTTAAAAGGAGTCATATTTGAATAGGGGTGGGGAGCATTGTTGCCAGTGGGCTACTTTTTTAAATCCAGATGTCTTGATTGGTACGCACCAATTTTTTGTAATGGTAGACTTCGCCTTCTTCAGTGGCATATTAATTAAGGGGAAAACAAGGGGACTTTTACCATTTCTAAAAAGTAGTGTGAATCAAGAAATCTGAATTAAAAACAAAAAATAGCCCATTGCATCACTCTTGGGGAGACGTCCAAAAAGTGTAACACAGAGAGCCAGCAGGGTTGCCATGTTGGCCTCCATTTTTATATCGAAAATTCGACTTCAGACCGGAAGTTTTGAAGAAGTTTACTTTAAGTAAGATAATTGTGACATTAAATAAATCTGAAAATACTTTTTGCATTTTCTGGTGTGAATTCCTATTTTTTAAATAAAAGCGAAGGCCAAACTGGCAACCCTGAGTGCCAAGCGAAGGGGATTCCTCAACACATATCGATGTCACATATAAAATATCAACACAGTTAGGTAGGCGCTATTTCCAAGAAGCATAAAAAAGTTTATCAAATAATATATGTATATTCAGACAGTAATATATAGATATCATTTCTTTTTTCTTCAAATTTCAGCAAGCTTCAAGTAAAAGCAGGCGGAATCTTAAGGGTTTTATGCTATTTTTATTAGGAAGTGAAAGTTCTGTGTAATATTATTTACATTAAAGTGTTTATAAATAATTAATTTCAGAAAATATGGTGTTAAAACAAGGGGGAGGGGGTAAAAAGAATCACAAAATTGAGGTGACCGTGGATGATTCCTAATATTAAGCTATTTTTCTTCTTCTAATTATGAGTATTTTTGCATAAAATATTGATCTGAACTATAGTTATTAAACACATTATATCTCAATGTCACACTGTATGCTTTCTGCACATTGAACCTATTTGTGTAACAAGAACAACAACAATGAAACGTAATAATTTGACGTATAATTTACCTTTTTTTCCTGATTAACCCGGGAGAACTCGCTGCATGAGATTTTCTCTCACAGTCATACTTTTTTAAGACTCTTATTTAAATCATTTTTCATTTTAATTAAAATTTCAAAATGTTTTTCAATTATTTTACCTATTTTGTGAATAATAGTACTAAGCCAACCAAAAAAAGTTGATATTATATGAATGTAAAGTAAAAGAAAAGCAATTGGGCATTCTCACTAGCGAGTTCTCCCGGGTTAAATACACATTCTCTGTAAATGGCATTACTTCGAAACCTTCCGACATTTTAGCACAAGTACAATAGACTGCCAATTATAATACACACAGTTAAACATATTTCATAATAAGAATGCTGTTTCCTAAAATATTCACTAAAATTTATAATTTATTAATCAATTATGCAAAGCTTTAAACATTTTAAAATTAATAATAAATCATTAAAATACTGTAACATTATTTCAATAAACTGTGAATGATTAATGCAGAATTTTGACATTATATTAATTTAAAATAGATGGAAAAATTCTGAAATCTGAGAGAATTATCATTTGTAATCAAGCCTGCATATTTTAATTGCTCTTGATTGCAAATATGATTTGCAAATTATAAACAAGCAAACAATAAGCATGTGCTTTTCCAGAAAAATCTAGCTGCAGCCCAGTTCCTATTAAACAGTAAACAGAAATATATCAATGATTTTGCTTGAAATTTTCTTATTTTTTTCGAATGATAAAAAATATAATGTACGTAATAAAAGAAAAGAATATGCACTCTTAAAGTTGTTCATATTACTTCTTGGATGACAACAATTACTTATAATCACAATAAGACAATACTTATCTTCATTTATATTAATTTTAATTAGAGTTAGACGATTGTATGTTTAGAAAATGCGAATGATAATGCCCTTCATATATTGGACGAATTACGGTTTTTCGAATGTTTAAGAATCCATTATATTTCGAAACGGCAGCTATAAAATCGGTGTTACAGAGACACCGTTCTGCGAAATAAAGGTCGAAAATATATTTAATATGTGTGTTCGTTATAGAAAAACAATGTACAATTTGTAGATTAATTATTCATATAATTAATGAAACTAATTAATTCATTGGTCAGGTTTGTAATATATAATTATTTTTTGGGTTTAAATTTCGTTCTAAATCAATAATCACATTATACAAATTTTAAACTAAATTAAATTGAATGAAAACCATTATCGTAAGTAATGACCTTTTAAAACTTATGCAAAATAAACTTATTGAATACTTGATTTTCTAAAGCCTATGAAAATATATTAAATCGCATTTAGTTTTCATTCTTCATG
Organism: Maratus speciosus; assembly: GCA_963932465.1. Lineage (NCBI taxonomy): Eukaryota > Metazoa > Arthropoda > Arachnida > Araneae > Salticidae > Maratus > Maratus speciosus. The sequence continues at coordinate 296,944,197 of OZ010791.1, forward strand.
CAAATATGCTTACAAATAGTCAACGAAATTTCTAGGAAGTGAAAATGTATTTATTTAATTAATTGAGAACATACATTACATACATCAGAGCTGTTTGCTTGACAACAACAACGCCCGCATACCAGTCTTCGTCGAGGGATTGGGAAAACTAGATTAAATATTCTAGAAATTTTATATTAGGAATAAAGTTTAGTTTCCGATTACTTCACTCCAGCGAGATTTAAAGTCCTTCAATGAAATTCAATTCTTATCTTTTATGAATAATTTTAAGTATTTGTCATTAACATCGCTTTAAAATTTTAGTAACTTTATCAAAAGTCTCAGTGAAAATTTAGATTTAAAGCCCTGAAAGCACGAATAATTAAATGTTAAGAATATTTTGTAGCGTGATGGATGTATAAATTTTCGACTATGATTGTTGTATACCATATACACGAATATAATCTTTCTTTCTAGGATTAAGAATCAATTAATTGCTTGTTCTAAAGTTTAGTGCATAGCACCTAGAATTTGAGATAAATTTTACGAACATACAGTTATTAACAGATAACCGACGTCTTTTTTTTTTTTTTTTTTTTTTTTTTTTTTTTGTCTCAAAACAATATTAGCTCCTCCATCTTCTAAAAGCATTTCGTAATTTGTTTTCCTAGATGGGTTTCTCAAATTTATACATCTGTAAATATCTTTATATGTACGGGTTTAATATAAAAAGTTTTACAAGCAAAAAAATGTGCACAACGTGATATGAATCCATTTTCTGTACAGTAGAAACCATGCACTTCGTCAATGACGAATTTTCAATAAAAACGAGATCGCTTACAGTTGGTAAAGAGTGATTTCAGTTTAGCGTCAAAGTGCAATATCTTAAAGATAATCTTCCGCGATGAGGTCTATAGCCAAAAGGCATGTTTGAACAAAAGTGATTTGATGTTAGTGTTTTTAAAAACCTTTGATGATATAAACGTTAAATTTAAAATACATCGTAGCAGTGATTGTAACGCTTGAGTATGGTCCTAGTTAAGTAACATTTAATCGAAAATAAAAAATAAAATATATCAAAAAGAACATGGACAAAAAAATTGCTAATCGCAGGGCTAACACAATCGACTAATTCTATACTCTATTCGTACCACTTTTTACAAAAAATAACTCTGCGGTAGATATCTCTCAAATTACCTTAGAAATGCATGATCAGGGCTGAGAACCAGTGTGGCCAGTGGGCTACTATTTTAAAATCCAAATTTCTTTATTGGCAACAGTTTTTTTGAAATAGTAAAATTCGCGCTATTTAATGACATATTAATTAAGGTAAAAACAAGGGGAATTTTACGATTTCAGAAAAGTGGTGCCAATCAAGAAGTCTCAATTTTAGAAAAGTAGCCCACTGGCAACACTGCTGAGAACGCTGTGGCCCAAATGGTTAATTTTCATCACTAAATTTTAATAATATTCTTTGATTTATTTAATTTCAGATATACTGTCATTAAATAAAGCGAGAAATACCATTAAAAATTAGTGGTAGCAAGCAGTCATTTGGGTTGGAGCGCTCTCATCCCTGGTGATACGTTTATCACAAAACATAACAATCACAATCGTAAACGCAACTTGAAAACATTCTGAGACTTTTTTAAACCACATAAGAAAAAGTTCTTTCCTGTGAGTGGCGAGTGGTGGAGGATAACTTATGGTGCTGCCATCTACAGATTTCTAACTTAAACAAAATCACTACAGAGATTCATACACGCATTTAAGCCAGTGTTGCCAGTGGGCTACTTTTTAAAATTAAGATTTCTTTATTGGAAACACTTTTATGAAATAGTAAAATTCCCCTTGTTTTCGCCTTAATTAATATGTCATTAAATAAGGCGAATTTTACTATTTCAAAAAAGTGGTGTCAATAAAGAAATCCGAATTTAAAAAAAATTATCCCACTGGCAACACTGATTTCAGCAAAGATGCTTTGATGCAAGTATTTTTTATCAACCTTTAATGATATAAACTTTAACTTTAAAATACCTCGTAAAAGGGATTGCAGTGCTTGGACATGAACCTAGTTGAGTAAGATTTAATTGAATACAATTTGACAAAACCTGAAAACAACAGGGAAAATCAATTGCTAATTGCTGGGCTATCAATGGCGTCTATTTTTATACTCTGTTTTTACGACTTTTTAGAAAAAAAGAATTTTCTTTTGTGGATTTCTCTCAAATTGTAATACATACGCATGATAAAGGTATATATTTCAAAATGTCTTAAGAATAGAACAGAAATATAAGCGACAGGCCAGCACTGTAGTTGCGGTAATGATTCTACTTACTACTTAGTGAAATTATAATATTGCAACAATAAAATTTTCAATTTTGAGAAATATTTAAAAAAAAATTCATTCTCTGAAATCATTTAAAAATTCATAAAAAATCAATGAATTAAGCTATAGTTTTAAGAAAGTTATTAATTAATTTTTATTTTAAATTTAATGATGTAAATAAAGAAATTGTGTGATATTAAAAGTAAATATATGAGCAGTAAAAAAATAAAATAGAAACTATACTGGACGTCCCTGTCACCTTTCTTATGGCATTGGAATACCACATTACTTATTTTATAATACATTTCTAATATTAAATGCTAAACTCATTTTTGATGATAACGAGGGTGTCAGTAAGGAAAAAAATAAGGCTCTTTCTCGTTTATAAGAAAAATAGTTGCTTTCAGATACAGGAGTTTGTGTATCAGCTGAATTATGAGAAATTATATATTATTTATTCTTCCACTTCTTACTCCATGTTAAGAAATTGCGCTTAAATATTTTTGACATAACATATGAGAATTCAATTGCATACATATTTTAATTTTTCGTTAAACTAATGATTTTTTAAAGAGTTTTAGAAATATTTTTCTGTTTATTGCTTGCTCCTAATATATTTCTTAAGGCGTATTCAATTACATTTAAACGAAAGCCTCAGGTTATCATACTTAAGTATGTGTAATATATGTAAACAAATCTGGTGTTTGTTACTTATATATTCTCGGTGACAGAAATTGTTTTTCTTTATCTTGATTTATTCAGAGCTTCTATTTTGGAATTTACGGAATTTCGGTCTTTAAATTAACGATAAGTTTCATATATTATGAGAAGCATATCTTTCTTTTCAATATTAAATAGAAAAGGATCATATTACATGCGTAATTAGGGTGAGTTTCGATTTAAAAATAATATCAGTTCTTATAAAAAATGTGTTGTCACTGTTTGCTGTATTCAGTGTGAAGGGTGTTACTGCCGCTACACAGCATGAAATTGCTGCATATCTGACAGAGATCTTAGAGACGACTATTTTCTTATTATTATTGTTTGTTTTGGTGTGTGTGGGGGTCTGATTATACAATGTGTGTTTCTGGTTATACCAGTAGGTATGAAGCTACTATAATCAGAGCCTTACTTCGTCCCAGATGTATATATCAAAATCCTCGTCTTGATTATCTCTATCGGTTGGTTGGTTGGTTGATTAGAGTTTTATGGCACAAAATCCTCATAGGGACATGCTGCGCCAAGAAAAATTTAAGGAGTAAAACATAGTTAAAAATTAAAAGTTACATTAAAAGATTGTCAGAGATATAAAAGTGAAAAAACAAAACAAAATGAAGAAAGCAATGTGATGATACGAGTAATTAAAAACAATGCACAATGAAAGCGACAATACACAAGGTTTTAAAAGACAAAAAATAGTTAAAACACTAGAATATTTAAATTAAAAAATTCTAAAATCTCTAAAGTTATGAAAATTATAATTAGTCAAAAACAAAATTAAAGCATAAAATTTTATATAATACTGCTTTAAAAACAAAGTTAGAATTCAAAATTTAAAAATGATATAAAGTCACTTAGGATTAATAACTTCGAAAACAGTATTATTGTCGTCATTATCAGAGTCATAGTTACAAGAGTCCATAGCCTCTTCTGCATAGTTGAGGAGCTGTTTGTGATGTTTTATATTCCTGATTTCTGAGCTAAGACATGATTTATTGCATTTTCTCTTCACAGTTTTCCACTGTGAAGAGATTTGATTTGGAGGTTTCTTTCTTTCTTTTTGCGCGAAAGTTTTTTCATTTGCTTTCGGAGTTGGACAAACAATAGGTTTCACTAATTTGCTTTTATCTGTAGCTGGCGTTTTTTTTGTCTTATGTTCGGTTGATATTTTTGATTTAACTGATGATGTTTGGGGAGAATTAGGTTTCTGTAATGATAGAACTGGAGATGAAGCAGCCTTAGTTTCAGCCTGATGATTAGATGACTTTTTGGATCCAGCTGGAGATTTCTGTGAATGAGTAAGTTGATATTCTATTGTAACTGGTTCTGAGGATGGTAGCCAACGTTCCAATAATGGGGTACCATAGCATTTACTACCAAGAGAGACGTCCCGGGTTTTTTTAGGTGAAGTATTGGTTGAATGTGTCATAGATGTATTATTTGGTGGAAAAGAGCAGTCGGTCTGGGTACTGATGTGCCTTACGGATTTTGGTTGTTGTTTGAGTATACTGGAGTATGATGCCCCAACAGATGGGGTCCTGATTTCAACACGTTTACGAGCTTCAGGGTAGGAGAGATTGTGGGTTATTTTAACAGCAAGAATTTCCTTTTCACGGATCCAGTTAGGACAAGAGCGAGAATATGATGTGTGATCACCCTTGCAGTTTGCACAGCGTTCGGGTTTTTCACAAGTTTTACCATCATGCCCGACCTCAGCACAGCGTGCACAGATAACATTGCTACGACAGGTTGTATTAGTATGGCCATAACGTTGGCAATTGAAACAGCGGAGAGGATTAGGTATATAAGGTCTGACTGGACAGTTTAGATAGCCAGCTTTGATTCTAGTAGGTAAAATATGGATGTTGAAGGTGAGAATAATGTGTTTTGTAGGAAGAATTTACCCATTTCGACGGATAGTGATACGACGATCATCTATTATGTTTTGATCGCTTAAATTAGATAGAAGTTCTTCTTTAGTGGAAAATAAAAGATCTGGTTCAGATATTACACCACGGCAAGTATTCAGAGTTTGATGTGCTTTAACAGAAACAGAAAAAGTACCCATATCATTGGAATTTGACAAAAGTTCAGACTGCCTGGCTGAAGAAACCTCAACCAGTAAATCCCCAGATTGTAATTTTTTTAGACAATGACCATCCCCCAAGAGAGACTGGAAAGTTTTTGCTATAAGAAATGGTGAAGTTTTTTTGAAAGAACTATCAGAGAGACTATCAGTGCGTTTAATAAAAAAAAAAACGAGTAAATAAAGACTGTACACTTTGTTGCTCTCCACATGGAAGAGATGTAGAAGGAACATTAGTATTTCCATCCATATTTGAAAAAAAAATAGTTCAGACCCCGGCCGCACCACCCACTACCGAGCCCAACAAGGGGATGCACATTCGTGCACCAGTGCTAACCCGGGCCCATACGGTCACAAGACACTCCTATGCCAGTCTCCACCCTTAACGAGATGGCTAGTAAGTACTCACTCACTTGATCCCCAGCCAGTGACAAGTCAGCTGCACAGCCGATTGATGCATACGGGACCAATATGCACCTCCCGTCTACCTGAAGCAGAGGCCAAAGCAGTGTGTTGGTGTCCCTCAACTGCCAGGATCCCCCTTTCCAGGGACACGGGTCGCCACGCACGGCAAACACGTGGGTGGTTTACAATTCCCCACGAGTCGATATACAGGATGATATCGGCTCATGCAGAATTGCCCTCACCTTCGAAAAGGAAACCACAACGAGAGTGAAACAAAGAGAAAAGAAAGACAAGAGAAAGAAGAGGAAAAGGAAAAGAGAAAGATCGCTCAGGTACCCGGGGTTGCGAAGCCCGTGAATACCTAAAGAAGGTATCCCCCTGGGGGGTATCTCTATCGGAATATGTAGAAATCTGATGCTGCAGACCTACTGGGACACCTTATATAATCAGAAATGTTACTGTATGATCAGATATTGTAATTGGTGCAGAAAGTTAATGCAATATAATGAAAACAAAATTAGAAATGAAGAGAAAAAAGGAAAAAAAATAACACGCCAGAAATCGAGAGATAGTATAAATAAAAAAAAAAATAGAAAAATGCAGAAATAAATAGGAAGTAAGGAAAAAAATAAATGAAAATATCATCATTTTTAAATTACAGCGGAAGACAAAAATTAAATAAATTTCACTCATTTCTTTTTCAGCCTCATTTAGAATAATTGTATTTTTCCTAGGTGGCATAGAAATCGATCATTAATTATTATTTTTAAATTTGAATATCTATTAAAAGGGATGCTTTATAAAACTATTTTTTATAAAGGTCTCAGAATTGTAGTAATTACTACTAATGTATAGAATGTATTAAGTTCAATTTACAAAAGTTAAAATTCAAATTCAAAATTTCAATAAATTGTCAGTATTCTAAATTGTTTTGTTGTTTGTAACTACACATGACGCATTCTCATTTAAAGAACATTACAAAATAATGTTTTCTAAAATATGTCTTTTAATCATTAATTTCTTTATTTTTAGAAAATGTCATACAATAACGTAAATAATTTAGTATTTATTTTTGCTTTTTGTAGTGTTACAATAATCAGTTATAACATTTAATTCAATAAAAATATTTTCACTTACATTGCTAAGTATGCAAGTATGCAAGTATGCTGTTAAATAGCTAATTTTTCTTTTATTTAATCAAAAACAAGAAATGTCAAAAAAATCATTTGTTTATGTTTTATTGTTGCATTTTCAAATTCTTCGCAAGAAAACAACAATTATACACAAACAAAAAATATATTCAAGTCAGAATAAAGTTATCCCACAACGAATTAAAAAAATAATTTTGTAAGAAACTAAAACTAAAAATAATTATATTTTTCGTTCGTGTGTTGCAATTCAGTTCTATGATTACCTTAATACAACTTTTAGTTGCAATGTTCACTTTTATAAAAAAAAAATATCCGCTTTGAAAGCGAAAACGATCTTTACAGGAAAGCGATACAAAATTAATCTTTGGTTTAATTAAAGTCGACGTGGTAGAACGGATTCGGGGAAAAATGAGAAAATATTTTTCTGCGCCATGTCATTTTAAATCAATGAATTTAAAACATTAAATTACTATAAAATTACTATAAATATATTTTTTTCGAAAATGTTTATAAAGCTTTATTAAAACAACTCAAAAATGTACTAAATTTACAATATTGAGTGGGATTCTCTGTAAGGGTCATTCCTTGTCATGTGTGGGGTAGATTTTCTACACATTTCTGTTGTTTTAACAATGTTATTAAATCTTTAACTTGAAACGACCATGCTAATATAAAAATCTAAAGATTTTTGTTATTTTTAATGCACTGTTTATGTTTTAACAACTTATAAGTGAATAGATATAGGTATTTATGTAACTGTATTAGTATGTAAGTGTATTGTAAGAGATTTTGTCAGTTTTTCATGGAATGGCCCTGAAACGGGCAGATTACTTATAACTAGGATTTTAGATGTGGAGATTTTTATTATCTATTATTTTTATTATTTATTTAATTATTATTAAAAGCGGGCAGCTTAACACGTTCACCGCCACGCAGTGGAGTACCCAGGATTTTATTTCGGGGGGGGGGGGGGGGCTGACTTAAATTTTCATAATGTTCTAAATCTTACGAAACACGTTGCATTTAAAATTTGTTTTCTGAAAACTTTCTGGTTGCTGTTTTAGATTTTCTTACCTGTGAATTGTAGCAGAATATAGAACCTTAGACCTTCAAAAATTAAAATCTTGATATATCTCGAAAAATAATTGAAAAGAACTCTAAACATGCACTACCATGTTTTTGACGATAACCATTTCGTTTATGTGAGTATGATGTAAGTCATAATTCATAATTATTTTAACATGAATGTATAAAAGAAGTTTATAAATAAATTATGCTTCTGAGTAAAACTAAATTGCTTTCAATATATTAGGGACCATTCCATGTATCTCACTAAGAACAAGAATTTTTAAATGGGATTTCATTTGGTAAAGTATCTATCAAAGTTTGTCACGTGAATTAAACATTGGAATCCCCAAATTTCTACCTCCTTTAACTATATGAAATATTATAAAAAAGGCATAAAGTATATACTTTTCCAGGATGGTTTAATTACTGAAACTGGGACTTTGGTGTAGTTTTATTGTAAACAGTTTGGAAATATAGGCTGATGTATCTTTTTTTCATAATTTTTCCTTCCATCATTTTCATTTCACTATAATATTTGGAAACGTTCGTTTGTTTACAGAAGTGCGGTAAGTTATTAGTTGTTGCACCATTTTAACTTAAATAGAAAAAAAAAACATTAAACTAAGAACTCTTAAAGCTAGAAAATTTTGTGCTATGCAAATCATTTCTTGCCGATCTCATTAAGCTCATTAAGATCTCAGTTCCAGTTGAAATAAGATTGCTATATTTTGCCTATCACATAAAAATTTTGTTTTTCATTTTTACCAATTTACCAAATAAAAGTAGTTCTTTAAAAGTTTAACGTATACATGCAGCATTGAGTTTGTTTTCAACTAAAATTTATTTTACTCAAAATTTCATTGAATCTCAATTATATCACATTATATTGTATTGTCATTTATCATATTAAGAAATTATCTACTGTGTTGTATATTGTAAGTATTTCTAAATATTTTATGTTTCTGTCTGGGCGGACTTTTTCACACAGCTTTATAAATCTGAATCATATCTAATAAAATTTACTAGTAAGGAATCTGGAAAATTTCTGCCTCTTAATGTATTCCTATGTTTAATTTAAAAATCATGTGACTATTTCAACAGCAATATATAAAATTTACTTTGAAAATATCGACAAAGAGATAAGTTTCATTAATTCATAGTACAGTTATGAATATAAACTTTTAGTTTCTATACGTCAGTCATACTGACATCTTCTGAATCATCCTGACTTTAGGTAACAAACACGGTTTTAATTAGAGGATAATATTTAAATGTCTTGCATGTTTCCATTCATAATATTTCAAAACTAATGCGGTAAATGGCTTAATTTATCGAATACATTTTCGATATTCTTCCCCTTACGTTTCATTTCTTATTCATTAAGTTTTGCGCTGAATTTAATTTTGATTAATTTCGCTATGTATTTTCTAAATGTAGAAAATTAATTCTTTGACTTGGTAGATATTTGACTCTGACAATAATTATTTGCTTGGGCAATATGAGATAAACGAAGTTTATTTTCATAGAAATTCTATTAATTGTTTAAAGAATGAATTAAAAGGTTCAGATCTATTAAAAATATTGGATTAAATAAGTTAAATTTAGGCTGCTTTATCAGTGATATGCAAATAATTTCATGGCTATTCATATGTTTTACTCTTATATTAGTATTTGAAAGAAGATACACGTTAAATTCTCATTTTTTCTGTAAATACGAGTGTTGCGAAATGATGTTTGCTAAATTAAATATATATACCAGTAAATATAACTATTAATGCAAGAGAAAACAATAAAGCTTTCTTACATAGAAAGCGGTATGGAATTTTTCATTCATTTTGTGGTGCTAAAATACATTTGACCATAAATCTACTATTCTGTTACGATTTTTCTCTAATAATCAAACTTTGTTTCCGTAGTTATATTTTAAGCTGTTGGTCATGCATGTATAGTGCTGGAAGAAAGTTTGAGATTGCATGCTATTTTTATTTATTTATTTATTTTTTTTTTTACAATAAATTTCCGTAGAGAGTTATGTTTCTTGAATTTACACCCATTTATCTGATATGTGAAGTTAATTCAATTTTAAAAGTAATTTTTTTTTTATCTACGAGCGTTAAAATCTTGTAATATTAATAAACAGAAATATGTTTAGGACCGGTTACGTTTCTTAAATCTAGCATAATGAGACATAATCACTGATATTTTAAGTGGAAGTTATTGAACAGTAGTCACCAGATTTGAAGTTTTGCGATATCCAACTGCCGCTTTGAGCATGAGTCTCGAGAAATTATGGACTGCAGAAGAACAGGGAAAGTTGGTGCTTTTTTGGATTGCGAGCTGGTTGAAAGGTAAATCGCCCTAAAAGTAAATAAATTTAAAACTGTTAAACGCGATTTTCTTTATCAACCAATGAACTATATACGAAATAAAAGACCGTGAGAACTCTCCGTCCAGTGTAAACGGAATATTATTAGAACCGCAATTCAAGATTGTGCCTATTCTTGTTCAATGAAATATGCTCTTGTGACGACCAGAAATATTGGAAATGTGTTATAAAGTGCTGAATATTTGAAATATGTTAAACTCAAAGCTAAGCCAAAACTGCAAAAGCATCGCATAGATGCAAGACTAAAATTCGCATCTTCTAATGTCTTAAAATTCAATCTATGGTGAAAATTGGTTTTTACTAATGAAAAAAAAATCAACCTTGATGGGCCAGATGTTGTAGAATATTACTGGCCTGATTTAAGAAGGGAATCATAGGTGTTTTCAAAACGTGTACATCGCCAAAGCCCAGGGATGATTTCTTCAGATTTTATTGCAAGAGGAAAAACAAGCTTGGTTTTGTCCAGGAGAAAGATGAACTTTTTTTACTATCAAGACATACTTGGTAAAAATTTTGTTCCACTTAAAGATGAATCTATGTATCAAAATTCGGAGTTGCTTCAAGATAACACTTCTATTAACAGGTCTGTGTCAACATCAGTTTTGTTATCTGCAAACAACGTAAAAACTTTTTGACTTTCCAGTTAAAAGTGCTGACTTAAATTCCATTGAAAGCTTGTGGGGAATCTTAGATCTCTAAAAAATTAACTATTCAAGGGTTTAAAAAATCGATACACAGATTTGTTTGTAATAGACGTTTAAGTGATTAAAATTCAAAATCGAAAAAGTATCTTAAAATTAAGGCGCATGGAGCATTTTAAAATTCAGTTTTAAAATTTTAAATTTTTTGAAAAATCTTAAAATTAATGTTACAATAAGATTGGAAATGTCTTTTAAGGTGTTCTATATACTTGTGGTGAAATGTATATTTCCACACAATATGTCATATCTCTAGGATGAAAAAAAAATGTCCATTGTCCCCTTAACCTGTTAGCCATTGAAGGGCAACAAGAAGTTAATTTTGAAATTTTGAACATAATTTCAACATTCGTCCAGTTTGTAATGGAGCATCTATCCTGTAATACTGTTGTAAAGAAAAGCATTAAATACGTAAGCTATAGAAGAAATATGTGATTTACTTCATTTTGATATTTATTAAAGTTAATGAATTACTGAATTTTAAAATTGAGTTACATATTTCAGAAAACCGTCTGTCGTTTCAAAATAGGCATCGAGATTTCTTAAGAAAGAGATTTTGCAGAGTTAACAATATCTCTACAACAAACATTTTTTGTGCAGGAGACCAGAGTAGCAATTCACCTTTTTCGCCAAAAATACAATGCGTCTATCTACAAGATAACACTTTTTTTCTTTTTTAACTTAAATATACAGATATGTAATAATATTTTTATCATTGTTTGGTTTTCTGTGAAATGTGGTGTTGTCATAAGAAGTATTACAGGCGATCTTATTAGAGTAAATAAACAAATGTTACATGTTGTAATTTTTTGTGCACATATTTGAATTCAGGACCTTATTTTATCAGGAAAATTGGTATATAAATTTAATTTCTCTTAATGTTATTTTTAACTTTTTAAAACATGTTATAAATCCGATGCGTACAATTTTGCCAAAAATTTTTAATAAAATTTCGCCGTATTCAATTGCAGAAAAATCTTACAAAATTTGAAGTTGAACAAGGGGATTAAAAATATGTTATTTAAATGTTAAATTAATTTTTTTTTCAGAAATTGTGATGTCAGACGCCTTGAAAATTTTTAGGATAGGAAAGATGAGATGCTTTGTCGACAGTGTCTAAACAAAGATTTATGAATGTATTTCATTAAGCAGCGACCAAGAAATTAGTGGTAAATAAGCAGATACAGTGGCAAAGGTTAATCGTCTGCTTTTATTACATTTCTTTATCAAAGCATTTTCAAACGCTTTTCTCATAACAGATGGCCTTATTATGCAGGATGGCCCAACTTTCACGTAGCTCTCTCAACTTCCTCTGTATCTTTTAGTATTTCATGAAATGATCACTATGTAGTATATTTTAGGGCGAATTACAGGATACAGTAGCTAAGGTTAATACTCTCTTTGCATTTCTTTAACAAAGCATTTGCAAACGCCTTTCTTATAACAGATGGCCTTATTATGCAGGATGGCCCAACCTTCACGTAGCTCTCACAACTTTCGCCGTATCATTTAGTAATTCATGAAATGATCACTATGTAGTATATTCTATGGCGAATTACAGGATACAGTAGCTAAGGTTAATAGCCTGCTCTTTTTGCATTTCTTTATCAAAGCATTGGCAAACACCTTTCTTATAACATATGCCCTTATTATGCAGGATGGCCCAACCTTCACGTAGCTTTCACAACTTTCGCTGTATCATTTAGTAATTCATGAAATTATCACTATGTAGTATATTTTATGGCGAATTACAGCTGTTTAAAAATTCAGTGAATAAAAAGTGTAAGACTGAGTGTAGTTCTTTCGAGACGGACTTTTCTTTCTCGTTTTCAACTCACAACCAAGGATCTGCCTCTAAATTGCTGACGCCGCAAACTACTCTGCATGCATGCGATTTCTTGAGAATGAATAGCAGTTAAGGCGAAATTTGGAAATGTAAACTTACTTTATAGCGAGCTTTAGTATATTCATGAATGTAAATACGAAAGAAACCTAACTCTGTAATGAAAATTCTTTTTCTTATTTAACATTTTTAAGTCAAAACGTTTATTTTGTTCTTTTGATACAATTTTGGAATATTTCAATCTTGCTTTAACCATATTATTTGACTTATATATTAGATGAATAGATAAATACTTATCGCATGAAAAACAACTCGTTGTAAATGATCCCGCCAAGCCTCAAATCTAAAATATCAGTCATAAAAATAACTAATATCGCATAAAAAGAAGCGATGTAGATGTGCATACTCCGTGTGCCTCGTAAAACAATATTACTACGTATAATGTTTCGAAAGACTCGGAGTGAGATACAGTATCCAAAAACTGCTTGGCGACCTGCAGGCGTTTATATTGTTTGCGATTAAATACTACTATGCTATATTTACATACTACTATATGTTTAACAATTTTTTTCTTGTCCTTTGCTTCTGCTCCCATGGAACTGTTAAAATTGGAAGCTTCTGTGTTCGCATGTCCATTCTTATTTTTAATAATGTAGGATCAATTTGTTGATTTTATTTACCATTATTTGAACGGGAAATTCCACTTTTACGAGGAGGATTTTTTAAGTAAACTTTTAAACTTTTTGCGTTCGTGAAATAATAAAAAAAAAATTATAATATGCATATTAATACCAGTGCACTTAATAATAGATGTGAACTAAACAGACAAATAATTTCAATAAAACCTGCGTAAACAGAATTGAACATGTCTGGGAAAAAAATCTGTTCTAGTTATGCTTCTGTCTTAATAGTACTTATATAATATTCTTTATGTTAGAAACGTGGAATTTTTCGTTTAAGAAGTAATTCCGTCATAGATAGGATTCATTTTATAAGTTTTTCCTTTAATTTTAAAACAGTGCACTAAATTTAATTATGTAATTAAGATTCTGTTAAAAAATATAAAAAAAAGATAATTGTAATAATGGATTATTGCCACACTTATATAACATGTCTTGCTTGTCTTGCAACTCTGTCTGGTTTATTTCAGATCTTTCTCTTACAGATATTTATAAAATTCATAAAATGCGAAATAAAAAATTTATTTTTTCAATTTTTGAAAATTTTCAAAATTGATATGAGGTAACTTGAGGTGAGATGCCGTGTTGTACAAGATACCGAATCACGTAGTTTTCATATGCGCAAGCACTGTAGGGAAACGCCGCTCAGCTGTAAGGAAGAGGGTTCCCTACTGATATTTTAATTTCCATTTGCGTTCTTTTAAACAAAATTTAAGTGGTACTTTTTTATTACTATTCCGTCAAAAGACTTCTGTTAAGTGTCAAAAATCTTTTACGTGACTTCTTTATTTGCCTATATAAGTCTTAGTTTACACACCAAAGAAATAAATGTGATGTTTTTAGAGAGTACTGGTACCTGGCCTTTTTGCAAAGCATAAATGGTGGCCGGTTCCTGCTTCCGTCATTCGGGGGGGGGGGGGATAAGATGCTGGTTATTTTCCGTTGCGGTCAAATGCCTAGTTGTTTCTTCATTCTATAAATTACTCTTGTATATCAACCAACTTGTCAACAATTTTAATCAGATAATTTAAATCAGTGATTAAATCGTGATTTTAATCAACTGATTAAAAAAATCAGTAGTTAAAATTATAAATTTTCTAAATGTTTAAATTGATATAAAGAAATATTAAAATCTAAGGTGAACATAATTCGAAAGGTTTCTATATGTATTCTGCTTTTTGAATAAACTTTATTGCCCTTATAAATAATTGTTTAATGGTTATTAATTTTAATCACATTTAAAATTTTGATGTTAGATGCAGTTATAAATAATTTTAATAAATGTAAATTTCGGTAGTATATAATACAGTTTTAATTAACTAGGGTCTTCTGCCCCCTACGAGCTATGCTCCCCATCCTCCATCAAGACACCACAGGCTCTAAAAACACGCTAATTTGATCTGTTTTGAAAAGATAACGGATTAAATTTCCTACCAAGATTCAGAAGATGATGATTTTTTTTAAGTGAATGAGAATCAGTGTTAAGAGTGTCCTTATCAGACTGCAATAAAACCTCTGAAAAATGCGATTGGATCAAACACATTCAGTGAAACTGTTGGTTATATAGTAAGTTTCTCAAATTGCCTAAACAAATAAGGAGTCTGTGGCAGATATGAGCTATAGTTGAAAAGAACCAAGGGACATATGGAAAACACCAACAAAAAATCTGCACTCTAAAGCACTTAATCACAGTGGCTTTATCGTATTTAAACTTATTACAGTGTTTAAAAATAAGCATACTTTAGAGCCATAATTCTTTTAAATGTTAAGCAGAACATAACTTTTTTTTTTTAATATTAGTTTGCCTTTTTATTAAATTGCCAACGTTTGTTACATTCATATTTTTGTAATTTCCTAATATTAAGTAAGTTAACAACTTTAGTATGTCTAAAATATTAAAGTTACTTTTATTCGTCCCATTCTGTTTTATACTGCTTCACAAAAATTATTGTTTACATTGAAACTCCACAAGGCATCTTACCCTGAGATAGTTGGCCATCTTACCCGTAGGTATGGGTAAGATGCCGAAATGCAAGTGTTTACAAAAACAAAATTTTTGATTCTTCATATAATATCTCTAAAATGAAGTAAGGTTTTAAACAATACATAAGGGTTCAAACTTCAACAAGAAATCAGTGAGTAACAAATAAAAACAAAGGGCAATTTTTAAAACAATAAAAACAAAAACTACGGCATCTTCACCCAATTTACCCTACTGCACATATTATATACGCGTGCAGGTCGAGAAGCAATTTTTACATACTGTACCTCACGCCGAATCCTTTGGAAACATTATGGGTAGTGATAGATTTTTACACAGCACTCGGAGTATGCACATCTGTACGCTTCTTTTTATGTGATATCACTTATTTTTCTTACTAACGTTTTAGATTTGTGGCTTGGGGGGATCATTTACAACGAGTTGTTTTTCATGAGATATCACTCCTTTTTGTAAGGTATTTCATTGACATATTCCATTTTAATTTTAAAAAGAAAAGATAGGTGACACAAGTAAAACAATAATTTAATAGTGATGCTGTAAACTTTTAAAATGTGCAATATGTTTCACAATAACTAATATTGAACTATTTTAAAATAATTCAAAACCATTTCATCGATAACGCATCTCAGAAGAATTCTTATTTTTTAGAAAGGACAAAATGTGACGAAAAAAACAGCAATATTTTTTTATGTTGTTGTATAAGCTATAGGGTGATTCATTAATTAACTCTGCAAGGATTTTATCTTAATAATTTTTGAAAATTTACATCAATTTATACAAAATATGTAAAGACTTAAAAACAGACTGAAGAATGAGCATTTATTTTATTAGCGGACATGTTTGAAGTAATTTTTAAATAATGTTATCTGATTATGTCCTTTTTTTTCTTTCTAAATGTTTTTATAAGCTCTAATACTTGTTGCATTTTCTGAATTTTGAATGTATGTACTTTTTAAAAGTTCTAATTTTTTTTAACGAGGGTAACAAGGTGTACTGGTATGTCTTCCAATATTTTGTGATATATTTCAAATAATTCATCAGATAAATTATAATTAATTTCAATGAAGATTCGGAATTCGATAGTTAATAGTTATGAAAAGATTTTTCCTAATTTTGGTCATATTTGAAAATTTTTAACTAGTAATATAACCTAACTAAAACTAAAAGCTATTCATAACATAAGGATTCCACTCTTTAGTTAACCCTTTATGGCCTGACGGTACTTTTAAGTACCATTAAAGAAACTGCAATGTAAAGTTTATTTAATTGGCCTACTAATAAAAGTAGTTTGAGCTTTTGATGTAAAATAATTTGCTCAATTTATTCAGAAAGCACATTGTAATAGTCGAAACTAAATATTTTTAATGTGGCTATTTTCTCAAACATTTATCTATGCTTTAATTGTTTTAAAAATATTAGCCGAAAAATTTGCAACGACAAAAAATTTCTCTGTTACAGATAGGATCACAGTATTTCTATGCAATATGAAATGTGAAATTTCACTAGAAATTTTACTAATTAGCAGTATTTTTTAATTAATCTAATTTTTCTGGTAAATATTTTGCAAAATGAGCTCTAACAACCGATTTATTAAATCAGTTTTAATTAAAACAAATATCTAAAATTCAAACTTTTATTATGCATATTGTTATGGATATCTTAGATATTAACGTAAATAATCACTCAATTGAAAAAAACATTTTATTCAAAATACAGGATATAAAGGGTTAACAAGTTCAAAATAATACGGTCGATTAGTTTTATAACTCTCCTTATTAAACTTTTAAAATGAAAACTTAACAGAAAAAACCTAATAAAGCTACAAAATTTTATTTGATAAACGATTGTAAATATTGAATGAAAATTTATTCAATAAAAAACCTTTCTGATTATATTACCTCTGTAAAATGTTTTAAATTGATTAAAATGCTAAGTTTGAAATGCTAAAAAAATTATTTCAGTTGTATACATGTACAAAAAAATCACTGCAGGGGCTGTCTACATGCAGAGGTAGATTTTGAAGTTAAATAATAATTTCACCAACAAAAACTAAATGAAGATTAGAGATAAACTCAGTTTAACAATTTTATCTGGCCGCTTCTGACGAATTTTCAATTTCATTTTTCTGTAAGAGCTCGTTTTATCAGAATCATATTAAGGCGATATTAAAAAAAATATTTTTTCCATGCTCAACAACTGGGCATTTTCTGACCCATTTTCAGACTCATTTTTAAAAGTAAAAACATTAAACTTGCTAAGGTGATTTTTATAATCTAACTGTTATTTTACTTTTCGTTCAATTAATTAGAACTTGATTTATATTTATTTTCTCAGTACGACCATTTTTTTCATTTCCAGTACTATCGCTTGGGGAAATTCGGTTCAAAATGTCCAATTTGACAGCATTTTTTGAAATATATTCTGCCTTTATCAAAAAATCGACCAATCCAGCACATTATATAGTTTCTGAATAAGAGAACCTGCTAATTGGATGCGTTTGAGGGCAAAAATGAATTTAAAAATGAGTCGGAAAATAAGCCGTTTGCATTTGAGTACAACCTTAATACGATAATTTTTTCGTCAACACCTATTTTTCTTTTTGCTATAAGGGTTGGTCCTATCAAAAACTTGTAAATATAAAAGTTGTAGATAATATTAAGAAGATTTATAATAAGTTTAAGTGAATTTTATATCTTAAGAATTGACGAAGTTATGGATTTTTTTCTCCCTAAAACCCTATTTTTTGCGCCCCTTCAGCCCATTTTTTATTTTATCAAAAATCTGTGATACATATATTTTTTGCCCTTTTCCTTGAAGTAATAATAACTTTACACGGATTTGATATGTATAAAAATTAAGAAGTTATGGTGTTTTTTTGGTTTTCACAAAACCCCTCCCTATTTCCACCCCATTGGTCCGATTTTGTCAATTAACGAACATAACCGAGATTTTCTACCCCTGTATTTTATGTATCAGTTTGGAAGAGGTTTGTGCAGAATTACGGAAATTATCGTGTCCATAAAAAAGTCATATATATATATATATACACATATATAGATAGATAGATAGTGATACAGAGAGAGAGAGTTTTGAAATAGAGGTGGTTTTGGGTTCTAGGGGTCATGATCGGCGTAGATCTGCAAAACTTTTCCAGAAATTCTTGCGTAGGGGAGATTTGCAATAGGTAGTATTTCTTACGAAATCTACTTAAAAACAGACAGTAGAAAAAATACATGTAAAGCATATATGAAATTAAAAAAAATAATAATAACCAGTTTAAAAGTAAAAGGAATGTATAAATTATAATTTCTCAAACATGAGTAATTCAAAATGAAATGGAAGAAACCATTATTTCAGTTATTGCAGAATGACAAACTCTAACCAAAGTGCATATATCTGTATATATTCTTTTTTTTAACACCAAAAGAATTTATAATAACTGGAATGCAAAATCATTAGAATAATTTTCAAACATTTTAGTATAAAAGCAATATGGAAGAGAACATTTTCTCACTTATTTCAGTATGATAAACGGTAATCCTAAAGTTCCGAAGTGTTTCTGTAACTGTAACTACTCTGTGATTCATTAAAGTGCTTACATCTTCTTGATCATATTCTGTTGTTTCTCTGCAGTCGGTGTTTACCTACAATGTTTCCCTTATCGATATCCATTGGCACGATTATATAGTCTAGATTCTCCTAGAATATCAGGTGGACATTCCGCGATGATTATTGACCGCAGTACCTCCGTCAAAAACCCCTGCGATTTCCTTCAAGATAAGATTTCATTTAATTTTTATCGAAAATTTCTGCCAAAAATCCCTATAGAATTGGATTTTTAAAAGGGTGAGTTCTGAACTCTAGAAACATATTGAATAAAGTGGATAACAGAAGCATATTTCATAAAGTGGAAACCTGGATCGACGAGTTTTCAGTGAACAAACTGAATTCATCTTCATTTTTCAAGTATTTTAATAAAACTTTTTAGAGCTTGGAATAGCATAATGTCATTAAAATACCTATTACCCAGTAAATACCCATTGGTTGTAATGTAATTAAGGTCTTTTAAGTGACGCTGTAAAAAAATCGTAAAAGCTTCAATGCCGCCTTTAAATATAGAGCTGAATTGGGACGAATGCAGTAACATATCTAACAATTGTGTGCATATAACCAATTTGAGAAACGATAAGCTATTTAGTATTGTTTTTCCTCGATGTTAAGTATGAGAATCCAGTACTTTAAGGTGATGTAAATCAAAAAGTAATCAATGTTATTATATAAAATTTGACAGGTTTGAACTGCTTATAAAACAAATAAATTACAGAAAAACCCTTAAAAATCGTATAATTGCACAGTTCTGTAACCTTAATAAAATACTTTTTGAGGGACCTTGTAAACGAAACGTAAATGCTACAATTCTGTTTTACAATATGAAGCTTATTTCGTCGACTGTAGTAACGTATCTTGATATCATATGTATACGACTATTTTCAAAAGAGTTACACCATTTAATATATTTTTGCTCTATGTTAAGTATAGGAATCAATTACTTCAAACTCATATAAATAAAAAAAATATTTAATATTTTTATATGAAATTTTAAAGTTTTGAACTCCTTATGAAAACAAATGAAATTTAGTAAACCTCGTAAAAATTCAATAATTACACAACTCTTCAGTCCTATCATAAGATCTTTTGAGTTACCCTGTAAATGAACTGTGAATTCAACTTTACAATAGGAAGCGTACCCAGACCGACTGTAGTAACATAACTTAATATCATGTGTACACGTATTCAGGTGAAGAATTATTTTATTCAAAATTCAGGATAAAAAGGATTAACAAGTCCAAAATAATGCAGTCGATTAGTTTTATAAGTCTCCTTATTAAACTTTTAAAATGAAAACTTAACAAAAAATTCTAATAAAGCTGCAAAACGTTTATTTGATAAAGATTGTAAATATTGAATCAAAATTTATTCAATAAAAAACCTTGCTTATTATATTACCTTTGTAAAATGGCTTAAATTGATTAGGTTGCTAAGTTTGGACTGTTGAAAGAAATATTTGAGTATATGGTCAGTATACATGTAGAAAAACAGATGAAAAAAAATATACATGTAAAGTGTGTATGGAATAAAAATTAATAACCAGTTTAAAAGTAAAAGAAATACATAAATTATAATTTCTCCAACATTAATAATTCAATATTAAATTGAAGAATTACATTTTGACAAGAGTTAGGCCATTTTATTTTTTATTTGCTTTATGTTACCTATAGAAGTAAATTACTTTAAACTGGTATAAATTAACTAACTAATTAATATTTTTACACGTAACTTTAAAAGTTTGAACTCCTCATAAAAATAATTCAAATGCAGCAAACCGCGTAAAAATCGGATAATTATACAATACTTTAGCCTTATGAAAAGATCTTTTGAGCGACCTTGTAAACGGACCCTAAATGCTACAATTCTGTATTACAATAGGAAACTTACTTGGGTCGACTCTGGTAACATATCTTAATATTATGTGTATACGAACTTTTCGACATGAGTTAGGTCATTTTAATATTTTTTGCCTATGTGTTAAGTATAGGAATAAATTATTTTAAACTGGTATAAATTAAAAACTAATTAATCTTTTTACACGAAACTTTAAAAGTTTGAACTACTCATAGAAACAATTCATATGCAACAAACCGCGTAAAAATCGGATAATTACACATCACTTTAGCCTTATGAAAAGATCTTTTGAGCGACCTTGTAAACGGCCCGTAAATACTACAATTCTGTTTTATAATTAGAAGCTTACTTGGGTCGACTCTATACGAACATTGCGACATGAGTTAGGTCATTTAATATTTCTTTCTCTGTTTTAAGGATAGGAATAAATTATTTTAAACTGGTATAATTCAAAAACTAATTAATATTTTTACATAAAACTTTAAAAGGTTCGAACTACTCATAAAAACAATTCAAATGCAGCAAACCGCATAAAAATCCAATAATTGCACATTGCTGTAACCCTGTCAACAGTTTTTGGTCAGAACAAGATCCTAAAAAGTGCAGAAAACAGCACATAAAATCGCATTTTTTGAAAACCTATTCGTCGGGTTCCGCTTTACTTTTGTTTTTATTATTCACTGGGCACGCCCCATTCCACAGAAACAAGAATTTTATTTCTATGATAAATAGACAGAGTACTTAAAAAATTTTGTAAAATCATTCCGCATCAAATGGCGGAAATTCCTTTCATTTACAGTTCATGGCATTGCTGTTTCTTTTGCTTAGCGAGAAACTCTGTCAAGTTTCTGTGATAATACTCATAATCAGGCCTTTTCTTATAATGGAAAAACGCCTCAATATTTTGCAAACTTAAAAAGAAAAAAAGACAAAAATAAAATTTTCATAAGTTTTAATAAATTTTTATTTCATTAAATTATTAATATTTTTAATCATTTTTATAAATTTTGATACTTTTACAATATTCTGGGCAGAAATTCCTCAAATACAGTCTTCTAAAATAGTTATTTTCTAGGATCAACATGAACGATTCTCTTTTTCATTTTTTTTTTCTGAAAGCCGTTTTCATATCATTCATAATGCTGAACCACTCAAATTTATCCCCCCAAAATGTTTCTGTTCTTTCAGATTAGTGGAACCAGAACATTTTATTAGTATTAGGCTCTGGGTCATTGCTAGGACGCATTTAAGCTACCGAATGGTAAAAGGTTGTTAAAATTGACTTATTTAACCGCATTAATTAAGAGTTATTATTTAAGATTATTATTTAAGAGTTTTCAATTTAGACAAGATTGTCCAGAATTTCCATCGTATAAATTTATTGCAAATTCCGTAATCATGTGTCTATATTATGTTACTGGAATATACACCGCGTTTCATATACCTTTTTTTTAAATTAAAAATTTTAAAAAATCGTATTTTCTATTTTGGCCATCTTAAAATTCTTATCGAAGTCCCTTGTTAAAGAAAAATATTAATGGAAGATTATGCTGACTCCACAGAGCTTTATTAAACATAATTGCTTTAAATGTCATTTTAATACAATATATGAAAATACCATATACAATTACCTCGTTAATCTCCTAAATGTCTCTATGCATTTACAGCAGTTGGTATGTCGCTATTAAGTACCTGCAGTCTCTAAAGTCACCAAAATGTGTAGACTATTTTAAATTCTAATCCGAAACTGGTCGTCTTTTCTAAAAGTTTAAATGGTCATGTAACTGAAACAGACAACGTAGTTTTTGACGTTCATAAGGTTGTTTGATATAGAAAGTAAAAAAAGAAAATCTCTGAGCTAATTTCGGGAATTTTTGTCGCATTTACGAAACATGTTGTCACTATAGAATGGACGATGTGTATTCGATTGAAAATTTCTTTAACAAAAACGTTTTAAACG
Source organism: Maratus speciosus (assembly GCA_963932465.1). Classification (NCBI taxonomy): domain Eukaryota; kingdom Metazoa; phylum Arthropoda; class Arachnida; order Araneae; family Salticidae; genus Maratus; species Maratus speciosus. Next base: position 296,966,967 of record OZ010791.1, read on the forward strand.
CAGAGAAATGTTTCGTGTTTTGTTCATTAAGATCAGATGGCTCAATATACAGCATTTATTTATAATTCTTGCATTAAAATTTTAACTAAAACAACATTATCACATTTAAGGGTCATTACATTTAGGCACAATGGCCTTACTCTTCAGTTTAAGACCTAAACCTTATAGCAAACGTAAGATTATATATGCAGATTAGAAGAAATAACATTTAACGATTTATAGGAAACTTTTTTTTTACGAAATCAGTAACCGACAATCTATGGTTTGTCTAAGCTTGCGATTTCTCTCCATGTGTGTGTGCGTACCTGTTTTTTAAGAAAACTAGCCAACTCATTGTAAATAAAATAAATGACTTTTCTTAATTAATTAGTAGTCATTACTTATAATAAAAATATAAATTTTTCAAAAAAATATTGTGTAAAGCTGGCATTGATTGCAGGAATCTATACATATTATACGTATTTCAGTAATTTTACTTAATATTACAGAAACAGAAAACTCTTTTAGCATTCAAAGGTATGTTAATAATTCCCCTTATCACTTCCAATAAATTATTTTTAAATTTATTGAGAACAGTTATAACAAACTCTAATTTTACTCACAAAACTCGTTGTGTTTTTGTACGTGGACAATTTAATTAAGTTATACATGTTTATTTGAAGAATAAAAAGCTCAGTTTAAAAGATTATTCAATATATCTTCAAAAACTTTCGTCTTTCCTGAGGACAAATAAAAGCTGATAATTATTGGAGAGTTGCAGGAGATAGAGTATCGTTTAAAAACACTTAATACTTCGAAACTATTCCAGCCAGTGTTTGTTAAAGTTTTCGCAAAGCGTTCTCTAGAAATTAAGCTTCATTATATAGTTAATGCCTCCTTAAAACAAACTATTTTCTGTCTCCAAATAAAGAAACTTTTGTTTGATTTTGAAGTAATACACCTTATAAGTAAACAAAAATAGAACTACCCTTGCAGTGTTTGAAAGTTCCTGGTAATTACTTAAAATCTAGATAAAGGCGTAATTTTTGATAAGTTTGTGAAAATATAATAAGACTAGGATTTAAAAATATACACATGGAAACTTTTCTTCTGAATTAGATAAACAGCATTCCCTTACCTACAGAGAAACAAAACAAAACTTGCCTACAAATCATCCTTAAAACAAACTATTTTCTATCTCCAGATATAGAAAGGATTGTTGGTTTTTGAAGCTATCCGTTTTTTAGGCAAACAAAAATATAATAACCTAATGGAGTAATTGAAAGTTTTTCTTAAATTACTTAAAATCTAGATAATAGCGTAATTTTTGTTAAGTTTACGGAAATATAATCAGACTAGAATCTATAAAATAGTACGTAAACTTTTCTTCAGATTTAGACTAGGAGGATTCTCTTACCTAGAAGGACTTTTTATCAACTGTTTATATGCCCTGAGTAGAATGGTATTCAAGTTTATTATAATAAGCATTATTTCCTTGCTTCTAAAGTTTCTGTTGATGCTGTTAAAATTTGAATTTGTTATCAGGGCGCAATTAAATGTCAGTGAGGTTCTCGGCACAATATTATTTCCGGTGACCCTCACATAGCAATTGCTACAAGTAATCTTGAAACTCAGTATAATTTGACTCCCCCTCCCTTGATCTCGTTTTCTAGTGTAAACACTTATCAAAACTTAAAGCTACTTTAGTTAGTGAATCATGCTAAATTTTGAAACATATTACACATACAATTTCGCTCTCAATCAAACATAAAGACAAAAGATTACTTTAAAATTTCTGTCATTATTATATACTACTTACTTATTTACTCTTTATTGTACTACATACTTACGTCTTTATTATACTACTTACTATATTTAACAATTTATCTTACTGATTCAGGAGAAATACTTTAAGAAACGATTTTCAAAAATAAAAGTGCAAAGGAAAGAACTCAGCAAAGGCACCCTGCAATAGTAAGTTCTTCACAAATGAACGAATGATTGAATATTTTTAAATGCACTGCTGTCAAACGGGGTGTCTTTGTCCTCCTCGCGAATACTTTGTGACAAAAACAAAATGTGTAATAAATAAAATTTGTTACAATAAATCTAATAATTATTGCCAAATTCTCATAGTTTGCGGCAATAGCTTAAACATAAGTTTTTTTACAAATTTAATTTGTCATCACTTAGGTTATAGTTTTGTTTACGTTTTCGCGCATGACTTTACTTGAGTAAGCTTTTGATTGGAAAAAATTATTTATACTTGATACTGTAAAAGGGTAAATGCATTTTTTTAAATTTCTTAATGTATTTTTCTATACAAATCAATGAAATTTATATACTATATTAACTTGCTATTTTAGATTTTACTTTGATTTTATTTACAAAACGCCATTTGAAAGTCAGTTTGGGGTGAGATTGTCTCGGCACAAAGTCACTACAAATTTAGTTTATTTATTTAATTTTTCAGAAAATGAAATCATAAAGCAAAACATTTATTGCAAATGTAAACTTTGTACTAACATAAAAAAGTTCTTTTCAGAAAATATGACGAACAACATTGCACACAATACCCCGCAATCAGAATGAAAAAAATAATAAAAATTGTATGAAAAATGAGCAAGTTTACTAAAAAATGTTTCACTGCGCATGCGCGAATGCAATCAAAATATAATGTGCATAATGTGTTAGCTAAATGTATAGAGCAACTTTTGTAAAAGTCTCAAAAACATAGTTTGAAAAGTCTGATAATAATCGTTTATAGAATAAGCTCAAAATCCGTTGTTCCCAAAATGGAGCAAAAAGATGAGGGATTGTATCCAAATACAGTATTACGTACAATATTCTGTATGTTAAATTGGCACTAATCAGTGGATATATGGATACAACCCCTTATGTTTTTGCTTCATTTTGGGAACAACGGATTTTGAGCTTATTCTATAAACGATTATTATCAGACTTTTCATACTATGTTTTGAGGCGTTTAATAAAATTGCTCTATACACTTAGCTAACACATTATGCACATTATATTTTGATTGCATTCGCGCATGCGCAGTGAAACATTTTTTAGTAAACCAGCTCATCTGTCATCTAATTTTTATTATTTTTTTCATTTTGATTGCTGGGTATTGTGTACAATGTTGTTCGTCATATTTTCTGAAAAGAACATTTTTTTTTATTAAGAGCTCTGCAAATTATAAGCAAAGAACTTGGCGAAATTTGAGACTGTTTTTATAAAAACCTTAATTTCTCTACGAGTATACATGCTATCCTCATAAAAATGAACGCAATATATTACAATAGACCACTTATTAATAATCTCGAGTTTAAACCCTTTTGCTCCATTAGTTTTTACAGGGTTATCCAATAGATATTCGTTCTTTGTCAATTTTTTGACGGTCCCCTATGGGGTGTCGGGAAAAAAAATCTTCGCTGAAATATATGACCTATACAATACTGTTTAGACACCTGAAACTTCAGGTTAATTCCTCATGTATTTTTATAGATATTTAACAAAACGTGTAAAATCGCAAGTGACCGGTTACGTTTGGCCATATCATACAGCACGATAGTGCTGTATATTAGAGCTCAGCCGCATCTTTTACGTTTTGAAACGTGATGAAAAGACAACAACTCAATTACAATCCAAACCAGAAAACATTCATTGATGAATAATGGCTTGTTGGAAAGCTCTTAATTTAGCGATGTGCCTTTCGAAGGTCAGGTAAAAAAATATTCAATATTAAGGGAATGGCACCCATTTAAACTTTACATAGAGTTCCATAATTTAACAATATAGAAATATCTCCTTCAGTCTTTCTTTCATGTTGCCACATCCTAAAAAGCGGCACAATAATTTTAAATAAGTGATAACACGCGTATTTTGTTTTAAATAAAAATCGGATTTTCTCGCTATATTTTTTCATTTTTCAAATCGACGTCATTCTAATCAGAAAATGATAAATTTTCCCATATGTATGAAAATTTTTAACTAAACACATGTTAAAATGACGTAGCATCTTTATTCGAATGTTTTTAATGTTTAAAAATCTATTTTAATACAGGAGTTTTAATTTCAAGAAAACAATTTAGGAAAAGATAATAATAAACAAATCGTTTGCTAGGTATGACGTCAATTTGTGTTTAACTGACATAACTTTGTAATGATGTTTTATTCTGAAAAGAGACTCCTGATATTCTGTGAAAGATTTATTTTTAAGTCATACGAAAAAAATTTTCGGTAAATGCTAGTTCATATGGTTGTATTTATTGCATTTTCCTGCGTATTGCCACGGAATGTACTCCGTGGCAATGAAAACATCCATTTTAATGTTAAAAGCTGAAACACTTTACTATAATTACGTCATTATAACGCCAAATGAAATTCAATTTCGCGAGTTTAAAAAAAATTAATATTGTTGGAACGAAAGTAATAGCCTTAGCCAAGGCGCACATTGAGACGCAGCTATCACGCGCAGGTGTAGTGACACGGGTCGGGAAAAAACTGCCCGCGGCAGGGTGAGCGCATATTACAACTCGGTTTTCCATCACGTTTGTTGACATTGTTGAGAGGAAATTTGACATGCATATTTACAAATATTTAAACTGTATTCAGTAGATAGATTTAAATTCAGGAATCTGATTCCGATACAAAAATTAATACAGGTTAAAATGATCATTAGGGTTTTAATTTCTAATTTGCATTTAAACGAATGTTATTAGTTGGATATAATATTAAATAGGGTTATTCATCCATGAAACAAAAGTTTAATTTCTTTAATGATAAAAAGACGTTTAAATTCCAACGATTTTCAATGGCACATTTCCAATAATTAATTTCCAGAAAATCGTCTGTCTTAAAAAAATACAATGTATTAAAAAAAAAAAAAAATGTTAAAAGTATAGAATAGTGCATCAAGTTCTATTATTCACTTAATAATAGTAGCATTCCTATATTAAGTTTGAACAGTTTACCGTGTTTTTAAAGTTGCCTGGGCTTAAAATATTATTTATGCACTTAGAAAGAATAATTTTGTAGAGCATTTATTTATTTTTGTTTAAAAAAATTTAATGATATTTAGAAAGAATGACATTTTAAAATTTGAGCAAAATGTTTTGTAAATTGCAGAAAGAAACATAAGAAAGGAGTGAGTTCATGTTTATTATTAAAATATAGTACATCTATATAAATAGATGTCTGTGTGTATGTGTGTGTGGCCTAAACTTCAAACTTAAAAATAATAAATTTAAAAGATTCTGGATTGTTTAAAATGTCTTGATATAAAAAATTTCTAATTTACAATAATTTATCACGAAAAAGAACATTTACGTAAAAGCAAAAATAAAATTTATTAAAATAAATCTTCACTAATTATGAATTATATAACTCGAAATAATTAATCACAATTTGATATCTTTAATAGTATTATTTGAAATATCTTGCTTTGAAATATCCAATTTGTTCTACGAAGCGAAATTAATCACGTTACAGACCAGACTCGCACTCGAAACTGTGTTCCACTTACAAGAGACAAGCAGGACCTGCGTCAGAAATACTGTGCGTGAGTCAATATGCGCTCTTCCCTTCATTTCAATGATCTACAAAATCGCGGGACGTGGAAGCTTTCCCTGCGCGTGTCGGCTGCGTCTCAATGTGCACCGGGCCTAAGACAGGGATGGCGAACCTATGCCACGCGTGCCATAAGTAGCAGATTATTTTCGATTATTAATTGTGAAGATTGTTTTTGGAACGGCATAGATTTAAGTTTTACATAAAAATATAGTAGAATTTCACAAAATGCATTAATTAATATAGATGTTGTCTGTATCACTTGAATCCGATTACTTCGGTTGGTTGTGATTGTCACACAGATTGAAGAAATTGAAATATAACTTAATTTATCCGAATCTGGCTCAATATTGGCTCATGAAATTTTGAGAATTAGAAGATTATCGCTAAACAAAAATTAAAAGTGTAATAAGCAAAAATGGTGATTATAAAATTATAACAACTTGGAATTAATTCAATTCCAGACACTAATAGCTGTAGTTTGTGGCGCTTGGCATTTTGACAATTTTTTCTGCAAGGCATTCTTTTCGTAAAAAAAAAAAAAAAAAAAAAAAAAAAAAAAAAAAAAAAAAATCAACTAAAAACGTCTTGTCAAGTAAGTGCAATTAAACTTGCATTCTATTGAAAATAACTAAGTACGAAGCGGATATAAATTATTTGGCATTTAAGATGGGACAACAAAATAACATTTTTTTAAATAAATTTCTACAGTATAACATCAAATGTTACCTGTATTTTTTTAATGCTAAAAACAAAATTTTAAGTAGTTTTGATTAATTATTATTTGATCCATTAAATTTGTTTATTGTTGGCACGTCATGATCACGTAAAGCATATTTTTGGAAAAATTTGGCACGTGGACGTGAAAAGGTTCGACATCCCCTGGTCTATGAACTAGCAACGTTTTCGTCACTTGATTTTAGCAAGGCTCATTTTTCTATATGCTCTTCCATTTTATGGTGTAGTACGTAGGCGGACAGTGTGGCTGGCGGGGGGCGTTGCGTTTACCTGCGGGAGAAGGGGTTATGCAGGTGAAAAAAATTCATATTTACGTCATTATAGCAAGGCTCATGTTTCTATATACTATTCCATTTTATGATGTAGTACGTATGCGGACTGTCTGGTTTTCGGGAGACGTTGCGTTTACCTGCGGGAGAAGAGGTTATGCAGGTGAAAAAACTTCAAAAATTCGTCATTTTAGCAAAACTCATTTTTCTATATGCTCTTCCATTTTATGGTGTAGTATGTATACGGTCGGTCTGGCTGGCGGGAGACGTTGCGTTTACCTGCGGGAAAAGGGGTTATGCAGGTGAAAAAACTTCAAAATTACGTCATGAAATACTTCTGACCATCCTTGTAACTTTCAAGACCAAGGTTGAGAAAGGTTATATGAAGGAACTTCTTTACTTTGTTGGCTAGAAAAGTAAAAATATGGCTTTTGTGATTAAATAATCCCGCGCGTGTACAAACGATACATTTCTATATCTTCATTCGTTACGGGATAACACACACTTAAATAATTTTACTGAAAGAGTGAAATAAAAGCTACCTGCATATGTTGATGAAAGTGTATTAAATGTAATTACTATTAATTTTATAAAATAATTCATGTTTTAAGAGGTAAAACAAATCGTTGCATATTTTCTAAGGGAAAAAAAAATGCCATTTTTACAGAAATTGTTATAAAATCAGAAAATAGATATGAAACGCTTGATTTTTCCCTAAAAAGAAGTAGTACTGATGCATTTTACAATATAGAATAGACTTGTTTTTAAAACGCATTTAGCCAAAAATATAATGGGAGACAAAATGAGGTGGGATTTACCTCGCGTGTGTGTTAACGTTACAAAAATAGGTGCGTGCGCTTACGGTTCAGTTAATTATGCCCTAAACGATGCCCGATAACATGCGCCAATTGTCTGTAGGCTCAATTATATAAATTATCCGTACCAAATACGCCAATTGTCAATAGACTGGTTTACGTAATTTATCTCCTTAATTATGCATACTTTACAAAAGACACCTACTTTCCAATTTTCCCGATTTTTTTATTAATGGTTACAGTTAGATGTAAATATGTTAGTCATTATAGCAATATTTTAGTTTGACCTCCGAAATATTATTATAAATATCCAATATTAGTAATATTTCTGATATTATTTACAGGAGTATTGTATAACATTTTCAATCACTTTTGATCATTTTTCTGCATTCAGTCGTTTTCAGACTTTTTTTTTAATTTTAAATTCCCATTAAGTCCCCAAAACAGACATTTTCCCTTTTTATAGTTTCTTTCACAGTTTTAATTAATTTCTTATGACTGTTTCTTACCCTAGCTTTTTGTGTATTTGAGGGGTTGGCCTAGGATACTGAATAGTCCCTTAAACCAGAGGAGCGTAGGTACGTAGCAGAAAAATTCAAGAGATCACACTATGTATAAAACTTAGTCTAAGGGCTAGTCTGGCGGTCAGTTCTGAGTAAAGTATAGGTCAATATCCCAATATGGGGTTTAGCAATAAGCATGGGGTCATCGGAGCCCTTGAAATACACTGGTGAACCGATGTTTCTGTTAGTTTTTGATTGGGACAATTGGTTGGAACGGTTAATTGGGATCATTGGTTGGTTAGTTGGGGCAGTTGTTTGGTTAGTTGAAGTTGGTTGATTAAGTTCCTGAAAGGATCTGAAAAAGATGTGAAATGATATAAAAAACTGGTGGAACCAGACAGAAAAGTAAAGCTCGATCTAAAAAAGTTACAGTAAAAAGTTGTCAAATAGTTTGAATTTAAAAAAGTAAGTAGTGCGTAGAAAAGTAATGGAATCAGATTATCTGTAAAGCTCATGAAATTACCCATTCTTTTGTTGATAGCTGAAAATGTAGGCTGAGCTTTACTGGTGCCTTATATTCAAAATCATATTATCCACTCAAAACGCGTACTGGGTATAGTAAAGAGAATGTGTATTTATGTGCAAAAAAATTTCTGTCAGGCTCAGAATTGTGGGCATTATTGCATCAAGTCAAGCTGAACTCCACAAAGCTAAAACAATGTAAACCATGAAGTAATATTTTATGTATAATATTAATATAGTCAAGTTGTTGAGGAAATATTGTTATTAACATTTCTGACATAACACATGTAGCGTAATAATTTTTAATTTATGTAATTACTGTGAAAAGGGAGCCTTATGTGAATGTACTTAAGCCAGACAAGTAGTTAGCATATGGTTGAATCGTACATGCTTAGGGTTTTAGCCTTACTTTGGACTTTGATCTTCCAGGCTTATCAGTGACCCCTGGAATGGAATTTGGTACATACTTCGTACTGAACGATCTCTCATGTTCTCGATAACTCTCATGTTCTCGCTCATTTCCAAATCAACCTCTAACCTATTCTTATGAACCCAAATTTTTAAACTGCTTGTGAATGATTGGAATTCAGAATGAGTTAAAAATGCCTTTACTTCCCTGATTTATTTTAAGGCACCAGTAAAGCTCAGTCCACATTTTTAGCTATCAACAAAAATTTGGGTAATTTCATGAGCTTTACAGATAATCTGATTCCATTACTTTTCTACGCACTACTTACTTTTTTAAACTGAAATTATTTGACAATTTTTTACTGTAACTCTTTTAGATCGAGCTTTACTTTTCTGTCTGGTTCCAACAGTTTTTTATGGTATATACACTGTGCCCACTAAAATCCCTTGACACCCTCTTAAATTCCAAACGGCTGCTGCTATATTCATAAAAGTGGTATCTAGGTATAGTAAAGTAGCCATGCGCTAATGAATGAAACCGCCTACGACGCCACCTGGTGGAAAACTGCAGAATTAGCATTCCTATCTCGAAAATGGAAATATATAAGGAGAAAAGTGTTTCACAAAGTTGTAGAACATCATCGATTTTGTACAACAAGACACCTTGTGGACATTAATGCCAAATATAGAATGGTTAAAACGCGCATTTGTTTTTTCGTGATTTCCTGCATTGTGACGTGACAAAACTCTTTTAGAAAGAAAGAACAACTAGTTATAACAATAAACCATTATTTGAGATGTTGAAACTTCTCATCTTCATTTGCAATGCACATTTGGATGCACATTTGCCCGAAATATAATCATTTCTCCTCCCGTTTAAGTTTCCCTGTAACAACACCAATGTTCAATTGTCATCTCTTCATTAAAAATTATTTTAAGTAATTTCTTTTTTTTTTTTTTAACTAGAACTTATCGTAGTTTATGACTATTAAAACTGAATCCCGGTATTCTTATATCAGTATTTCTTGAATAAATTAAATATTAAACATATTTTTAGAAGCTAAGTTCTGATATTTTCTACATTAGTTTATCAAGAAAAGTGACATAGTACACCAAGGAACAGTGGTTTTGTGGTCTGGGGTTTTACTAGGGTGGTTCAATAATTATTGCACCGAGTGTGCATAAAACATTTGCACTGCGATGGTTCATGTGAATTATTAAAGCCTAATATCTTAGATGCCTATATGTTCAATTTCAGAAATGTAGTTGCTATATTAACATATTTTTTCCGTTTTTGGTGTGAGAGATTGCACCTAGTTTGAAAGCGGAGGTTCGGGCGGGGTGACTGTGAATGATACGTGGCTACTGTCGTTTGGACTCGGGATCATAGTGCTGTAGCCACGTCTCATCCACTGTCACAAATCTATCACAGAACTGCTTTAGGTCTGGCCCCATAAGCTCCAAACCAGCCTTTCCCCCAAACTCCCCCTATTTCAAGATAGGTGCCACCTCTCATATCTAAAACGAAACATGTTAATATAGCAGCTACTGTTCTGAAATCAAGCATATAGGCATCTAAGACATTAGGCTTCAATATTCCACATAAACCAACGCATTGCAAATATTTTATGTACATTTGGGACAATAATTATTGAACCAACCTCGTACAAAGAATTTCTAGTGATATTGGTCTAATAAACACGAAAATAATACCAAATTTTCTGCATTAGCTATCGTGTTTTAAATAAAGCCAACAACCCGTTAATAGCACAAGTCAAAAAAAATATTAAATATGCAAGGACATATTTTTTTTATTTTACATTTTTGTAACGTTGTATTTTTAGTGAGATAGGTATTGCAAAACAGAAATATAGATTTAACATTATTATTAAAATCGTTTCCTTGTGATTTTTTAGAATGTTTCTCTCTGCGACAACCTCTTTGTCATCTCCAAGAGTAGTCAGCCGTTATTTGACGATCCCAACACCATTTGCTCCATTACTCTTATATCTTGATGGAGCCCTTCACCCTGTTCTTCATAATAAGCACACAAGTTTTCAGGAAATCTGTCTATATGACTGTGAAAAAAACACACCTTAACGTTCATATTAGTTGCTAATCCTTCAAATTTTGCAAGAACCAGAACTATTCCATCTAACTACTTTATATTCAGAATTACGAACTTTTGTATATGTCAAAATCCCCAATGCGATCTAATGCCACTCCTGTGTCTGTCTGTCACAGCTATTTTACTCGAAAACTATGGAACGTGTAAAGATAAATAGGGGGAAGTAATAAAGACTATTCACCCGCATATTTACAGATTCACAAATATATTTAGGAAAAATGTAACCGGGATAATAAAGTTACTTGAAAAAAAAAAATATTTTCTTTGTATATCGTGTGAAAGCTTTCCTAGTGCTGAACTCAAAAATACATTTTTTAAATTTTAATTATATCGTCGAAAAATGTATCTCAGAAACAAGTTCCCCTCCCTCTATTTCGGAATATACTGACATTAAAATTTTGTAAAATTAGAGGTAGTAGTCGTAAATTTACACTTTGCTGAAAAACTATAGCGATAACCCTAGGTTCCATAGTTTTTGAGAAAAACGCATTTTTACGTTATACACAAATTTCGATTTGCGGGCATTTAGCAAAGGTTTTGAAGCGCTCTGGGTACTTATAGTAGCAGAATCATAAAAGCATAATGATTTTTCTAACAAATCGTGGGTAATTAGCCGAGATATTAAACATTAAAGACACGGAGGGTTTGGACATACATAATGACAAGGGCTGCGTGCTCTATGTACCGTCAGATTTAAAGCCTGAATAACAACTTATAATGATATATTTGTGTAATGAAATGCCCAGTAGCAGTATAAAAGCAATAAACGTCAAATTGTTAAAAACAAACTAATTTAATTAGAATTAATCACATAAATACTATTGGATTCGCGACTAGTTTGCATTGAGTGGATCCCGCTGTATGCCTTCCGTGTTTTTAAAAGTTAATTAAAAACCTATCTGGAAAAACACTGCATGGAAAAATGCGGCGATGCAAATTTCCTACTTCCTTTTGAAGCGCGCTTAGCACAATGCCAAGTTTAAACTTAAAACAAGGGTTTTAGGTACACTGTAAAAAGGAACGATTATTACTACGCTGAAATTAGTTTTATGAAATGCCAAATGTAGTTTAGATATGCACCACTTTTACTGTCAGTGCTGAGTTAATTTCATCATAAACAGATTAGGATAAGATTTTAAAAAGTGTTATACTGAATAGCAATATTCGATATTATTTTGGCTTCATATATCTTTCAAATTTTATGGTATACCCATTCATACTTTTCTAGCATATAGAGCTATACCCAGCCCTACGTTGTATAGTTTTTACAAAATCTTATTATTCTTTTAGCAAATATTTTTTTAATAAAACAATTACTGATTCATATATTCATTGTACAGAACTCTCTGAGCGCGAATAATACTCGCACTTTACCATTTAGTTTAGTGCTGTTTACCATGGCATATTCAAAATTGTAAATGAAGTATGTAACATAACATTTCATTGACATCTAATTCAAAAGACTTGTGTTACAATGTGGTCAATGGAAAAATGGCTTACAGAGAATTAGGTAGCTTTCTTTACAAAAAGATACCTATTGCAGCCGTTCGGAGGAAGGCGATTTCAAAAAATTTTGGTATATTTTCATCGATCATGACCCCCAGACCCCGAAACCACCCTCCGATCAAAATTGATATATATATATATATATATATTTCATATATCAAAAACCTTTAAATATCCGAATACAATTGGGAGAAAGATTTTTAACTACAATACATTTTTAAAAAATACATCTGCTGCAAGTAATTTTCCGTGTAACTGAAAGACCCCACTCTAAAAAAATACATAAACAATGATCATGGACATATAATCACTGGAAATCTTGATATTGTTCATGATTTTAAATTGAAACAACTAATGGGTTATGGTACTAAATATAGACTTCATCTAAATTTAATGTTAAATCTATTATCAAACAGTTTACATATGATATTGATATTTTTATTTATAAAATTTCTATCTCTTATAATAAGCCTATTGAATATTTTAATCAATGGAAGATATTAGTAATTGAAAAATTAACTATGGCTTTAAAAAATAATATTGCTGATTTGGTTTCTATTAATACAAAGCATTATTTCCAACAAATTACTAAATTACAAAAAAACTACGTTATTACATATGTAGACAAATCTCCTAACAATTATGCTATTATATGTAAATCATATTATCACCAACTTCTTACAAATTCTATTTCTTCTAATAAGTCATTTCAAAAAACTAATGAAACTGTAATTGTAAATAATCGTAAAATTCGTAGTTATTATAAACTATTAAGTATTTTATCTACTAATTTTAATTATCCATATTTAGTTCTTATTCCCAAATTTCATAAAACTCCTATTAAATTTAGGACTGTTACTATAGGTTGTAATACATATAATAATAAAGCCAATACACTTCTCTTAAAAATTCTTAATCAATTATATGTACTTACTACAAATAATGATAATACACATTGTATAAAAAATAGCTATCAACTTGTTAATATTTTAAAAAATCTTCATTGTGTTTATAATATAACGACATATGACTTCAATGATCTTTTTAATAATATAGACCTATTAGATTTACATAAAATTATAAATGCATTATTTAAAAAATATTATAAAAAACTGGAATTACCATCTAATATAGATATTGCATATTTTAAATCTTTAACTAACTTCATTATCTATAATAATTATATATTGCAAGATAATACTTTATATTTACAGCATGTCGGTATACCACAAGGCGGTTGTACTTCCAGTTTACTCTCTGACTTGTACTTATATCATTATGAACGTAATTTTACTAATAATAATCTACATTTATTTCGTTATATTGATGACATCATTTTAATTGATACTGATCAATCTGCAATTACTCGATTTCCAGTTGATTATCCCACTAATTTGGAATTAACGGAAAACCTTTTATCTAACAATACAATTAACTTCTTAGATCTTAAAATTACAATCAAAGACAATAAAACAATCACAGATTTATATGACAAACGTAAAGAATTTAAATTCAAAGTTAATACATTTACAAATTTTAAATCTTGTCTACATCATTCTGTATTTCGGAATATAATACTTAATCATTTATATAGAATAAAATGTTTATGTTCTTCTCCTCTAATTAACAATAATATTAAAAAACTAATTTATGATGCATTAAATCATGGTTTTCCAAAAAAATTCATATATTCATTAATATACAATTAGTACTTTTCTTACATGATCTATATAAACAAATTAACACATGCGTAAACAAAATTACAAAAAATTATAAAATAAAAAAATATCTATAAAAAATTAAAAATTGTAAAATAATATAAAAAAAATATTATAGATTAATTGGGTGGGTAGATGTTAGAGTACGGAGGAGGGTGGTGTTGTCTGGATAATACGCAATGGTTAATTATATATATATTAAAAAAAAATGGGGGCTCTTGTATTATTACTATATTTTTGTTACGTATTTTATATGGATGTTGATTTGATATTTTATATGTAATTGGAGAATTTCATTAATATTATAATTAGCCTAATTATTGATTAATCTAATTTACAATTATTTGTTATTAAATTTTAAATTTACTAAGGACAATATCATATTAATTACTAATAGTATGCCATTCTTATAGTGAATAATATACATATAAGTATGTATAATATAAATATAGTTATACTGTATGCATTAAAATTGGGTAATTATTTTTATTATTATTATTCTATTCTTTTTAATATTTATTATTGGTTTACTGTTTTTGAATGTCCCACATTCATACTTTATGGTTTTTATGGATGTCTGAAGATAATCCTCACTCTATATTTGTGCTTTTTAAGTAATGGGTACTTAAGTATCATTTAACCTTCTATTTACTTCCACATGTTTATTATTTCCTGTTCATTTTATAAATATCTGATATATAATTCATAAAAAATAATTTTTATATTTAATAATTATTTATATTAATTATTACTGAATTTTATTTTTTTTATAGCATATAGCTATATGCTATATATTATCAATGTTCTAGAATTATTTATTTCTTAGTTTAGTTTAAATAAGTTAGCTAATAGAATATTTTGTATGCTTTTAAATTTTATTTACAATAGTTTTTAAATACATTGTGTGGTTTATATTCGGTTTATAATTCTCTATATATAAGGATATGTTTGGTTTTGCTGTTTATACAGTTATTTACATTCAATTGCTTACAATTATTTATACAGTTATTTACATTCAATTGCTTACAAATGTTTATCTTGCGTTAGTTGTTTAATAGAAGTAATACTAGATGGCAGCACTAAATTTGTCTCTTTAAGATAGCTCTAATTGTTAATTTTTCTAGCTCCATTTCAGTTATAATTTAATACACCAGGGGGTATTTTTAGCTAAATTTTGACGATATTGTTAAACTGTTATTAATTAATTTAATAGTGCATTTTTAATAATGTAATTAATATCTATTTATTTTATATTAGATTAAATGTGTTTAACAAGGTATTTCAAATTTTATTTCAAAATGTATTAACTGCATCCTTTGGTATCATTTACTGTGATTTCTTAACTGTTTTATTCACCTTAATCTTTTTGATATACTGGCAGCCATGTGCGCGTGGATTTTTGTAAAATACTGAAATATTAATCGGTATGGTGTTTATTATTTATATTTTATATCCTATAAATATTTAAATATGTTTTATTGATTCTTCCATTTCATATCATTTGTTTCTATTCTGCTTTCATTTTTAATCAATTCACTTGATTTTATGGTTGTTTGGGCACAGGGGAAAATAACTTTTAGCTTTAGCTTATTTTTCCCACAGAAAACAACCATTTTGCTTATATCATTGAATTCTGTGCCCTTGATAACGTAATTCAATGTATAAGCTTTTCAATTTTTGTCGGTGTCCACTTTTTTCTTTTTCTTCCATAATAATTCTTACATTAATTTTTTTTAATACATACAGCTTTAATTCATAATATTTGAAGGTGGAAGGTTATGTTTAATTAATGGTTTTATATATATATATCTGACATATGTCACACTGTAACTCTCGTATTTATGAACCGATTTGGTAGTAATTCGGTGTGTCCATAGTACATACCAATGTCTCAACCGAGTTCGTTGGCCAGCTTCATCCGCCATTTTGTTTCAAAATGGCGGCCATTTAAAAATTTTTAAAAAATTTTAAATTTGAAATGTGGTACCAAAAAATTGAAAATGGAAACATATTTTTTTCTTATGTATTTGACATTTATACAAAGACTCCGTAGCAGTTTTTGTTTCGTCTATATCTTAAAAAATGGCTGAGTTATAGCATTTTGAATTTCTAGCAAAGCTGACATTTTGAAACGTCCTGAATTTTGTCACACGATAAAAGGCGTAATTATGAACCGATTTGGATGTAACTTCGTTTATACATAGTACAGACCAATCTCTCGACTGAGTTTGTTGGCCAGCTTCATCCGCCATTTTGTTTAAAAATGGCGGCCATTTAAAATTTTAAGAAAAATTTAAATATGAAATGTGGTACCAAAAAATTGAAAATTGAAAAAATATTTTTTTCTTATGTGTTTGACCTTGATAAAAAGATTCGGGAGCAGTTTTTGTTTCGTCTATATCTTAAAAAATGGTTGAGTTATAGCATTTTGAATTTCTAGCGTGGCTGACATTTTGAAACGCCCTGATTTTTGCCACGTGATAACAGACGTATTTATGAACCGATTCGGATGTACCTTGCTAGGTACATAGTACATACTAATAACTCAACCGAGTTCGTTGGCCAGCTTCATCCGCCATCTTGTTTCAAAATGGCGGCCATTTAAAAAAATTAAAAAAAAAATTAAATTTAAAATGAGATACCAAAAAATTAGAAAATGAAAAAGATTTTTTTTCGTATTTGTTTGACCTTAATACAAAGATTCCGGAACAGGTTTTGTTTCATCTATATCTAAAAAAAATGTCTGAGTTATAACATTTTGAATTTCTATTGTGGCTGACTTTTTAAAACGACCTGATTTTTGTCACGCGATGACAGGCGTATTTATGAACCGATTTGAATGTAACTTGGTCTGTACATAGTACATACCAATGTCTCGACCGAGTTCGTTGGCCAGCTTCATTCGCCATCTTGTTTCAAAAGGGTTGCCATTTAAAAAAAAAATGTAATTTAAAATTTAAAATGAGGTATTAAAAAATTGGAAAATGAAAAAGATTTTTTTGTGTGTGTTTGGCCTTGATACAAAGATTTTGAAGCAGTTTTTGTTTCTGAAAATTTGTTCTTTTGTTTATATCTTAAAAAGTGGTTGAATTATAGCACTTTGAATTTCTATCATGGCTAACACATTGAAACGATCTTGTATTTGTTCCGCGATACCACACGTATTCGCCTATTTCGATGGAAGAAGGCATGTGGATAGTATACATCAATATCTCGACCAAGTTCGCTGGCCATCTTGTTTCAAAATGGCGGCCATTAAATTAAAAAAAAAACTTATATTTAAAGAGAGGTGCAAAAAATTAGAAATTGAAAAAGGTTTCTTTCTTATGTATTTGACCTTGATGTAAGGATTCAGGAGCATTTTTTGTTTGTCTTTACCTTAAAAAATGGTCCAGATATAGCAGTTTCAATTTTTAACGTGAGTGACATTTTGAAAAATCTGATTGCCTGCAGCACTCGTATATATCAACCGATTCCGATGCGAGTGAGCATGTGCACAGCAATTACTAAGGTCTCGACCAAGTTCACTGGTTAGCCTCATCCACCATGTTGTCTTAAAATGGCAGGCACTTTAAGAAATCGCCGAATTTAGCAGCCAAATATAAGTTACTTTAAATAAAAGCAGCTTGGATAAAGCTGACTAATTTCGCGAAATTCTCATTCATAATGATTTAGTATTGATAAAAATTAAAATTGAATCTCCTACATTCGGTTTCCACTTAATTGAGCTTCGTGTGTTTGAATAATATAAGTTGGCTTTTTTAAAATAAGGAATATGAAAGCTACCTCTTCCTCCCGGCACTGGCCGGAAGGACTTTTATAATGAGGTTACATTACTTCAAACATACCCAAGCTTATATACAGAACTGCGATGCACTACAAGATGCCTACAATGGAATATGGTATACATAGCACTTATCCTTTATTTACAAGGACACAGAAAACAATTTCGGTACAGTATTGTCTATGAACGATAATTTATACAATTGAATTTTGAGTTGTAGTATACGTTTTTTTGAAGTTAACAAATCTTAAAATAAATCTTAAATAAAAATTTAACAATTTTGCATATTACGTGGGGTTTATAAATTCTATAGATCATATAAAAAGCCGCACAAAAAAAACAAAGATAAAAATATACATTTCCTTTTATTAACGAGAATTCCTGAAAGTGAATTTTTCCACTGTGTAATTCGTTTCCGAATTGAACTAAATTTTACCATTTTATTTACTATAATTACAAATCTCTAGATCATATACAGGGCTACCCAAAACAATTCGAGTATTCCTCTTTAATGGTATTCAGAATTTAGAATACAATTGAGATTGTATTGAAATCGGTTAAACATTTTTGTAGATGAGACTTTTTTTCGTTCTATATTTCATCGAATGTATAAAGAACTTATGTAAAATTAATGTGAACAATTTTAATTGATAATACGAAATTGCAATTTTTATTAACTTTTTGATTCAAAAGTAAAATGTATGACAGTGATTTTAGGTAGCTTTCTTTACAAAAAGCTACCTATTGCAGCCGGTGACAATTAATGGTGACAATCTGACGAGATGACTTATACAAAGGCCATCCCATTAACACCCAAAATATTTCCTGGGCAGAATAATCACGTTCAGCACACATTTTTAGGTAGCTTTCTTTACAAAAAGATACCTATTGCAGCCGTTCGGAGGAAAGCGATTTCAAAAAATTTTGGTATATTTTCATCGATCATGACCCCCAGATCCCGAAACCACCCTCCGTTCAAAATTTATATATATATATATATGACCTATGTCACACTGTAACTCTCGTATTTATGAACCGATTTGGATGTAATTCGGTGTGTACATAGTACATACCAATGTCTCGACCGAGCTCGTTGGCCAGCTTCATCCGCCATTTTGTTTAAAAATGGCAGCCATTTAAATTTTTTTTAAAAATTTAAAATTTGAAATGTGGTGCCAAAAAATTAAAAATGGAAAAATATTTTTTTCTTATGTATTTGAACTTTATACAAAGACTCCGTAGCACTTTTTGTTTCGTCTATATCTTAAAAAATGGCTGAGTTATAGCATTTTGAATTTCTAGCGAAGCTGACATTTTGAAACGTCCTGAATTTTGTCACGCGATAAAATGCCTATTTATGAACCGATTTGGATCTAACTTCGTTTATACATAGTACAGACGAATGTCTCGACCGAGTTCGTTGGCCAGCTTCATCCGCCATTTTGTTTAAAAATGGCGGCCATTTAAAATTTTAAGAAAAATTTAAATTTGAAATGTGGTACCAAAAAATTGGAAATTGAAAAAATATTTTTTTCTTATGTGTTTGACCTTGATAAAAAGATTCAGGAGCAGTTTTTGTTTCGTCTATATCTTAAAAAATGGCTGAGTTATAGCATTTTGAATTTCTAGCGTGGCTGACATTTTGAAACGCCCTGACTTTGCCACGTGATAACAGACGTATTTATGAACCGATTTGGATGTACCTTGGTGTGTATATAGTACATACAAATAACTCAACCGAGTTCGTTGGCCAGCTTCATCCGCCATCTTGTTTCAAATTGGCGACCATTTAAAAAAATTTAAATCTAAAATGAGATACCAAAAAAATGGAAAATGAAAAAGATTTTTTCGTATGTGTTTGACATTAATACAAAGATTCCGGAACAGGTTTTGTTTCGTCTATATCTAAAAAAAAGGGTTGAGTTATAACATTTTGAATTTCTATTGTGGCTGACATTTTAAAACGACCTGATTTTTGTCACGCGATAACATGCGTATTTATAAACCGATTTGAATGCGACTTGGTCTGTACATAGTACATACCAATGTCTCGACCGAGTTCGTTGGCCAGCTTCATTCGCCATCTTGTTTCAAAAGGGTTGCCATTTAAAAAAAAAATTATTTAAAATTTAAAATGAGGTATTAAAAAATTAGAAAATGAAAATTTTTTTTTATGTGTTTGGCCTTGATACAAAGATTCTGGAGCAGTTTTTGTTTCTAAAAATTTGTTCTTTTGTTTATATCTTAAAAAGTGGTTGAATTATAGCACTTTGAATTTCTATCATGGCTAACACTTTGAAGCGATCTTGTATTTGTCACGCGATACTACACGTATTCGCCTATTTCGATGGAAGAAGGCATGTGGATAGTATACATCAATATCTCGACCAAGTTCGCTGGCCAGCTTCATCAGCCATCTTGTTTCAAAATGGCGGCCATTAAATTAAAAAAAAAATATATTTAAAGTGAGGTGCAAAAAAATTAGAAATTGAAAAAGGTTTCTTTCTTCAGTATTTGACCTTGATATAAGGATTCAGGAGCATTTTTTGTTTGTTTTTATCTTAAAAAATGGCTCAGATATAACAGTTTCAATTTCTAACGTGGGTGACATTTTGAAAAATCTGATTTTTTGCTTGCGACAGCACTCGTATATATCAACCGATTCCGATGTGAGTCAGCATGTGCACAGCAATTACTAAGGCCTGGACCAAATTCACTGGTTAGCCTCATCCACCATGTTGTCTTAAAATGGCAGGCACTTTAAGAAATCGCCGAATTTGGCAGCCAAATGTAAGTTACTTTAAATAAAAGCAGCTTGGATAAAGCTGACTAATTTCGCGAAATTCTCATTCATAATGATTTAGTATGGATAAAAAGTAGTATTGAATCTCCTACATTCAGTTTCCACTTAATTGAGCTTCGTATGTTTGAATAATATAAGTTGGCTTTTTTAAAATAAGGAATATGAAAGCTACCTCTTCCTCCCGGCACTGGCCGGAAGGACTTTTTTGTTTAATTTATAATAAAAAAAAAACTCTTTAAAACTTGATTATGTATATAATTATTTAACGAAAACAAATTTCCACACGCATTAATCTCGTAACTAACTGTTTTTATTGTTTCAGTCTATATACTTTTTCATGATTTATTTTATTATTCATTTGTGAACGGTATATTGTGTCGAAATTATGAAGATTTGATATTAAAGAAATTGTTCTTCTAAGTATTAACTGCACGGATTAACATTATATTTGATAATTCTGTACAAACAGCATACATGAGGCGTGCAAAACATGCTTTTCTCTATTTAAGGGGACACGGTACCCTACGAAGAACTTTGAGGATTACTTTTTCATGTACATTTACTTATTATATACACATATTATTATAGATAATACTTAGAAAAACTGTTTTTGACAAAAAAAAAAATCATTTCGTGGGTAAAGATTTAGAATTTTACTTTTTTTATGTAAATAATTTTTAAATTTGCTGAATTTTGATACGTTTCTGTGTTTAAAACACTAAAATTTCTACAAATACTTGTTAAATCACCCCATTATTATTCTTATAATTTTTGTATGCTCAAAATTAATAAAATTAGAGATGAATTATACAATATAATGAAAAATAAAATAAAAATCGAAACGTTGAAGAAATCATGTTTTTCTCTGAGTTTTGTATATGTTCGTATATGCATTCATTTTCTCTTAAACTGATTCACTAATCCTAAAATCAATCCTTATTTTTTTAAGTATGTATACTATATTAGGGATACAAAAAAGACTGGAGTGATTTGAGAAATATTTGTGGAAGTTTTAGTGTTTTAAACACCGTGATCTATCAAAGAACCGAAAACTTGAAAATTCTTTACATGAAAAAAAAAAAAATAAATAAATAAATAAATAAAATTCTCAGTTTTTACCCACAAAATTATTATTTTTGTTTATAAAATCGCTTTTTCGAAGTATTACCTAAAATAATGAGTGTACATAATAAGTTAATGTACATGAGTATTTTTTTTTCAAAGTTCTTGAAAAGGTACCGAAACCCCTTATTAAATAAATTTACTTCCACTACCTGATTGGAATGCATTCCTTTCATGGGCTTTAGTGATTTGTTGCAATTCGAATTAACGTCTACAAAAGAGGCAAATGTAACCGCCCTAATGATCTAGCTATCGCTCACCTTTCACTCTGATTCATGTTTATCATTTTGTTGTAACGGTTGCAATTAGGTTGCGTGATACTAAAGTGCAGTATAAAGAGAGAATTGAATAAATTTTAAATAGCATCATTCCAGTTCGCATCTCGTGAACTTTGTGATGTATATTTATTACAGCATTAAATAGATTAGTATTTACAAAAGCATCATTCTGCGTAAAATTTTCATATAAAAATTATATGTTATATTTATTTTGGCTTTTTAACACTTTCCAACAAGGTTGAAAAGTGTTTATACAGGGTGTCCGATCTCAACGGTGTCCAATGGCTAATTCCTAAACCGTCAGTCATAGACATATAGTTCCAATTACAAAAATGTTTTAAATCAGGTAAAGAAATATTTTAAAAGCGATTTGGGTCAATAAAAACATTTCTTTAAAAATTACGAAATTTAAATTTTTATACGGTCCCGCGGTCCTATAAGTTATATTTAGTGAAATTTTCCTTTTACACTGACAAGTAATACAAAAAAAGTCCCGTTATTCTACGATTAAAATTGACCGAGTAATAGCTGTTTAAAGTTGGAGCATATTTTTTGCTGCAAATCGGGGGTCATTCATAAATTTAGACGAAGTATAATTTCGTCAGATATAAAAAATGTTTGGGAGTAAAATTAACATTGCAATATAAATTTGATATCTTATTTTCAAATATTATTAGATTGCACAAGCCTGCAGAAGTTGGGTTATGTCATGTTTTTTAGCTTTTGATAATTGATTCTTATATATTCTGTACCGCTGAATCCGAAATTGACCTCCATTTTTAACTATCATATCAGGATTTTTCGCAAATTGCAAATTTCAAAGTTAAGAAGTTCAATGTTAAAATTGAAATTCCTCCCCCATCTCATCAGACCACACAGCTGTTTAGCTGTAAGAATCCCTAGATAAGCAAAAATATCGAATAAACTTTTTAATAAAATAAAATAAAATAAAATAAAAAATGTTTTACATATGTTTTATAGTATGAGATTTTCGCTATATTTTAACTTACACATTTGCGATTTGCAAAAAAATTCTAACGTGATGGTTAAAAATGAAGGTCATTTTCAGATTCAGTGCTAAAAAGTGCGTAAAAATCAATTATCAATAGTTAAAAAACACAACCATCTCCTCTACGTTATAGTATTCGATATTTGTTATTCTTTAAATTTGAAAATTTATGATTTGCGAAATATTCTGACATGATGGCTAAAAATTAAGGTAATTTTCGGATTCAGTGCTAAAAAATACATAAAAGTTAAAAAACCCAACAATCGCAGTCTTGTATTATCTGATCTAAAACTTTTTCTTAAACTGCTTGGCAGAAATCTATCCGAATTTTTTTGTGTTATCCTGTAAAATAAGTATAAATGGTAACCACCAAAAATCTTAATAATATTAGATTGTTATCGGATTTTCGCCAGTATGTAAAATGCAATTTCGATCGGATATTTAAAAGTGGGTTAAAGTTTAAGTACAAATTTTGAACTGGAAAAACATACATACGATGGTTGAAGTAACATAAAAACTTATAAAAAAAAAACATAATTTTTGTTAAAAGAAATCATAAGAGAAACAGTCTCAAATCCTGACAAAATAAAACATATGTTATTTTAGACAATTTGAGACTTAATCATAATACTTGTAGGATTTTTTTTCAAAGCGCAGATACACAGGAAGTAAGATCTTCGAATACTTTAAACACTTGGTATATGATCCCTCAAAGCCAAGCCGAACTCAATTGTTTTCAGAGTTGAAAAGTGGCATAAGTCATGTATTTTTAAAGTTTCATAACTCGCTCAATTTTAGCTTTATATGAATGGGACTTTTTTTTGTCTTTACTTCTCAGTCTAATAGGAAAAAATTACTAAATATAACTTATAGGACCGGGGGACCGTATAAAAATTTAAATTTCTTAATTTTTTAAGAAATGTTTTATTGACCCAAATCGCTTTTAAAATGTTTCTTTACATCATTTAAAACATTTTTGTAATTGGAACTATATGTCTATGACTAACGGTTTAGGAATTAGATATTGGACACGGTTGAGACCGGACACCCTGTATAAGTTCTAGCTTCCGTAAATGTACTCCGATTTTCATACAATTGATAAACGTTATTTAGGGTCACCTAGACATGTTTGGTATTGTATATGAAGTATTTCGGATTAATTGTTCATTTACAGAGGCACCCACAAGAATTCTATTACATTTTTGTATAGGCGAAAAATCGTCTGCCGGGTATTTTAATGACATTACGCTTTTTCAAATGTATTAAAACTGATATAAATAATTGAATACTTCACTACAAGATGATTACGATAGAATAAAGTATTCATAGCATTTGTTGTTCATTTACAGGGACGCACAAAAGAAATCGATTATAGTACTATATTTTAGTAATAATTACTCGAGGTGCGTTTTCAATTTCGGCACGCGGTTTTAAGGGGTCAGATAACCTTTGAACTAATAAAGTACATGGAAAAGTGACCTCTGTAATAATTGCAGTCATTCTTTAACTAATTAACTTTTAATTATAAAATTGAAAACACATGTTAGGAACGATTTATTTTATCAATCAAAGTTATTAGAAAAGCTATACACATATATAGTTTTTTTTTAAATTTATTTTTAAAGAGAATACAATTTTTACGAAAGAATTATTCTTGCATGCATTGCGCGCATGATTTTCCCCATTTCAATGGCTGAAACAAGCCAAGATTTTTTTAATGAGTACAGATATAAAGTGTTTTCAAAATGACCTACAATGAAAAAAATAAAACTTGTAGATCTCGAGAAAAAAAATTTTGAGAAATTCGAAATATCGAGATTTTTTTTACAAAAGTAGCCGTGAATTCTAAACTTCTTACTTGAGAAACATAATAATAGGTCATTTTGTGCTTCTGCACGTTTAATACATCCACCAAACATTTTGTTAAATTGTAGGCAACCGTTTTTCAGAAATCGTGCGCGCAATGATCAAAATCGCTGTTTTGAGAAAATATGCTTTAAAGATTGAAAAACCGTTGATCATATAGCAAAAGCTCAAAGTGTTTTAAACATAACTTCTCTTCTAATGCGAATTTTTGTATGGGATTTGATTTTAAATGTTCCCAAAGAATCATATTTAATTATAAGCTATTTTAAAAAAAATCGACTTTTGGACGCTTCAAAGGTTACCTGACCCCTTAAATATAAATATTTTAATTTAACTATTTCTTTGCATTTTAGTAGTTGTACAAAAATTCAATACCTCATATATTGGGCTGTGTGTTTCTCCTTATTATCGGAAACTGCTGAAAGAATAATTTCAACTAAAGTATATGTGTATATTTAACTGAACTAAAGTTTGGCAATCATGTGGTTAATAAATACAAATATATATATCCTATACAGGGCTGCTCAAAGAATTAGAATAATTTTCCGATTGTAGATGGGAACAGCTGAAATTAGATTTACAAGTGTGTTATGTGTTTCCATAGGGTTGAATTAGACAATATTTTAACTTATGAAACGGTGCAGACTTGTTACATTATTCTGAATGTGTTGGAAAGTGTTTCATAATCTATGCTTGAAGCATGATTTTTTTTCTTGTTTATTTTTACTTTCAAGCACTACGTTATCTAAAATGATTTATAATTATGATGTGGTACATATATTATTTTCTGATTTATCTTAAAATAATAAACTTTCAATTTCTTAGATGGAGTATACATTTGTATATATTTCTAAACACAAATATTTTATGCAGACATTATTATGTGTACATTTCTTGCAAGCGTTCCTTTGAAAACTGTGAGTACAGATAAATATTTTGGTTCCCTTTTCTTAGAATTCCTTTGAAATTATCTTGAGCTCCTCAAGCTCCGATCTCTGTTTATGCGTACTCTCCTCTCCCCTCCTGTGTTCTAAACAAAAACACTCCCCATTTCATAATTTTGAAGGCCGTATTGCTAAGTGCCACAGAATTTGAATGTTATAGCACCCTCTGATTGTAAGCAAGCGCAGGGAACAAAACCCTTTTGTCAACTTTTCACGAACAGAAATTTTCACAGATGCAGAATTTCAAAAGGGGGAGAGAAATCAGTGTCATATTTTAGCTACGCAAGTTTTTTGTTTCAAATTAAATTATTTTCATGTATAATTTTCATGTAGATATCTATTTAGAAGTTTAAATAAAGGTAATATCAGTTCGAAGATGATGTTGCATATAAAACTAGATGATTATTGATAATTCACGATTATCTGGAAATTTCGATTATCCGATGTAGGTTCGGTCCCAATTACGTCGGATAATCGAGGTTCTACTGTAATTGTATATATTTTGCCATTTATATAAATATTCAAGCGTTGAACTGTTTGGCCATCTATAAAAAATAAAGGTTCAAAAAGTTGAAACGATGATGTATTGTGAAGAAATTTTCATTTAGTTCAGGTTATATATAGGACTTTTAGTTTAGGAAAGGATCTTTTTTTCAATTTCTTCAGATGATGTGGACAGTAGTCTTATATTATTTATTTTTCTGGTTTGGAAAAATGTAAAAAATAAATTCATTTCAATGTAAATGCGGTTTAAGCAAAACAGAAATATTCGAAAACAAATCTAGTGTAAATTTCAAGGACAAACTAATTTACTCTTAAATGTTTGCTCATATATAATAATCGCACTATAAAAAGTTTTAAACTATACTAATTTGAATGAAATCCATTCTGGTATTTAATGAATTTTTGAAAGGTAATGCGAAATAAAATATTTCAAAACATGAAGAAACAGCGAATGAAAATGATAGAGAAAATCCATTTATTTTTCGTTCTACTTTCAATTAACTTTACGAATAGTCAACGAAATTTTAAGGAAAGAAAATAAGATCAACATTTTAGAAATTTCATATTTATTGTAAATTTTAGCTTTCGATCAATTCACTTCTCTATGTAGCGAGATTCAAAAACCCTTTGTGTCTTTTATGAAAGATTTTAAATATTTCTCAGTAATGTACTTTTAAATCATTTTTATTTTTATCTAAAGTTTCAATAAAAATTTATTTTTAAATACCTTTAACAAAGAATAGTTAAACATTAACTATATATAATAGAGTCAAAGCACTGTTTTAAACACTAGTGTCGTGAAGGAAATTTTTACCTTGTTATTAATAAACTTTATAATATATTTATAACTACTTAAAAGGTGACAAAAATATATAAAAATATTATTTAATGCAACCCGAGATCTGTCGAACACGCACGCGTTCATTTTCAAAGGGAAAAAAGATGACTGACTGAATAGAAATACATTTTAAAAACAAAAACAAAAATAGTACGCATGCGCAAGCGGAGTTCAGTCTATTTCTCTGCAGAGGGGTGAAAAGATCAGTTCATATTATCAGGAGGTCTTGAAATATTTAGGATATTGTACCAAATTGCGGGAATATTATAGGAAAGGACATCGTTACAAACATTATCACTTCTAAGTAAAATTTTAATGCATTCACAGATTATTGACGAGTAGTGGTTAGACGTTGAAATGATAATTTTAGTTTTTTCAAAGTTTATCTTAATATTTTCTTTTTGATGCAATCTGGATAAATCTGTATTTGGTTTGTTAAACTTGATATCAGAAATGAGCTCTTTTAATCTTTCCTTAAATTTTCGACATGTCATACCAATATAAAATAAACTCTTATGCTGTTCTGTGCTGAATGGGATGATGTAGACTCCTGCTTTTTCATAATCGGGAATAGGATCAATTTTACTGTGAATCAATTCTTTCAATTTTGTTGGAGGTTTAGCCAACCATAAACTTATTAGATTAATATCGTCAACTCCTTGTATATGAGTCAAGAAACGGGTCCCCTACATTAACTTACCCGATACAGTTCTTAATGAAGATGAAGACAATATTTTACAGCTGGGCTCGAAATATATATTTAGAAATAAAATAGATTTGAAGTCTATAATCACGAATTGTGAAAGGATCGCACAGGCAACCCCATCCGCTATGAAGCATGAGGTTAGAAGTTTACTACACAATAATGTTAAAATATATTTAAAGAAGCCTTTCAATCAAGAAAATCACAACTTCAGAATTATTAAAAGGTTAAAATCTAACAAGGACATTACAATCATACAGACTGATAAAACAAATAAATTAGCAGTTTTGAATACTAAAGATTATTTGAGCAAAATGGAGGCTTGTATTGATAATATGGATTGTATTGAACTAAAGAAGGATCCCAGTGTTAATATATCTAGGAAAACCAGAGTCTCATTAATAATGGAACTTGGCCTAGTGAAATTAAAGTTAAATTATATGTTAATAAAACTGCCGTTACTCCAAGATTAATTGGTCGTCTTAAAGACCATAAAGAAAACACCCCCCTCCGCCTCATTGTAACTAAACATTCTGCTCCTACCTACTATATTGAAAAAGCCTTTGTTCCATATTTAAAAACTATTCTCCCAACATCTGCATATGTTATTGACTACACTACTGATTTTGTCAAGAGGATAAAAGACATCTCAATTAACCATAATAGCATTCTTGCCAGCCTGGACATTGTCTCTGTTTATCCTTCTATAGATAGTAATGAAATTGTTAAGATAATTGAAACATCTATTAACAATAACCCAAATTTTAATCAAGATATTCGTACCACATTAAAATCAGCAAATAACCTGATTACACAAAATAATGTTTTCGTTTTTAACAGTACATATTAGAGACAACGAAATGGTGCTCCTATGGGATCCCCCATTTCAGGATACATAGCCGAATTAAAACTTAGACCCTTAGAAAAAGACATTATGGAAGATTTTGTAATCAAGACATCAATTTGCATAAGATATGTAAATGACATTTTCATAGTTTGGGATCATGATTTGCGGTCTTTAAATAATTTCCTGTTAAAACATAATGAGTTGGATACAAAGATAAAGCTTAAGTTAGAAATTGAGAAAGAGGGTATTTTACCCTTTCTTGATACTAATTAATAAAGAATAGTTATGGAAATAAATTGGAGAAATTATATTATAGAAAATAATGCAGATATAACGACACTATTCCTTTTGATTGCAACTCACTATTTTCATATAATATTGCTGCCTACAGTTTTTACGTTAAACGTGCCTTCGAAGTTTGTACAGATAAATACATAGAAAACGAGATTAGTATAATAAGACAAATTGCTACTGAGAATGGTTTACCTCCTCAATACATTAATAAATTAGTTAATCAAGCAAAACAACCAAGATAGAAGAAGTAATTGTGTTTGAGCAAATCTATTTATTGCACATTTATTATATCTCAAAGTTTTATGAGAGATTAAGATATGCATTACTAAAATATAATATTAATTTAATAGCTAAACCTCCAACAAATTTGAAATAATTGATTCACAGTAAAATTGATCCTATTCCCGATTATGAAATAGCAGGAGTCTACATCATCCCATTCAGCACAGAACAGCATAACAGTTTATTTTATATTGGTATGACATGTCGAAAATTTACGGAAAGTTTAAAAGAGCACATTTCTGATATCAAGTTTAACAAACCCAATACAGCTTTATCCAGATTGCATCAAAAAGAAAATATTAAGATAAACTTCGAAAAAGCTGAAATTATCATTTCAACGTCTAGCCACTACTCGTCAATAATCCGCGAATACATTGAAATTTTACTTAGAAGTGATAATGTTTGTAATGTTTAGAACGATGTCCTTTCCTATAATATTCTAGCAATTTGGTACAATATCCTAAATATTTCTAAACCTCCTGATAATATGAACTGATATTTTCACCCCTCTGCTGAGAAATGAACTGAACTCCGCTTGCGCATGCCTACTATTTTTGTTTTTGTTTTTAAAATGTATTTCTATTCAGTCAGTCATCTTTTTTTCCCTTTGAAAATGAACGCGTGTGTGTTCGATAGATCTCGGGTTGCATTAAATAATATTTTTATATGTTTTTGTCACATTTTAAGTAGTTATAAGTATATTATAAAGTTTATTAACAATATATTGTGCAACGAAGATTGAATTCAATCTCAGGTATGACTGTGCGTTCCGTATGTATAAATAGCCACAGACAATGCTTGCTCTAAATTTCATATAATCTATATGTAAAATAAATTTGTAATGCTATGCTGAATTTTAAGCCTTAGAAGTTGAAAGTTAAAGCATCTACAATAATTTTAATATATAGTTATTCTCGGCATCATATAAATGTTCATATTTTATTGAAATATGGAAAACTCAGAGTAAGAAATCACACGGTAAGACCTTCATAAAAACAATAGTTAGTAGCTCAACGTAAAGCTAACATGAAATAAAAGAAAACAAACATATTTTTCTTGTGTTTACGTTAATTTGATTTTAAAGTTTTATGGTTGGATTGAAGAATACGTATTAACTTTCAAATATTTTTAATAAATAAAAGTAACACTATTTCAAGAGACAAATTATGCAATCAAGCCATTCACTTGAATAAATAAATAATGACATAATTAAAAGAGCAGTAGGAAAAACAAAGACTCTGTACGTTTCGAACTAAAAATAAGTAAGCGATTCTTTAAATTATAAAACACATGCTCCCAGAGTTCTTTTTACCCAGTGAGCAAAAGTACAATTAGTAATAAGTAAAATTTCAGAAGGAATAGACAACATACTTCGTACAGAAAGGGCAAGAAAATGCAATAGAAATACAGATAACTAGATGGAAGAGAAGAAATGAATGGAAAAGAAGAGGAAATAAATTAAAAAACTAAATCTAAAAAACACAGCAATAGCAAAACGTTTCCCAAACAAATTCGTAGCGAATATAAAAAACGCAATAATAGGTGATAGCAAAACAACTGCGTGAATTGAATTTCAGAATTATACAGACCACATTCACTTGGACAACCTGATTAATCGGACTGTCTAAACACAAGTATGTTGTTATTTAATTTTTATGTGTCACAGAGCTTTTGTTCAGTTTTGTTTGAAGCACCCTTTATAAAAAAGAAGGATGTAAAATATCAGTATTTGTTTATGAGAATGTAAGATGAAGGAAAGAGAAATTTTGTTATTTCTTTAACAGAGTAACTAAAAGATGTTATTTTATTTCTTTTGGTTGCACCAGAAATTAAAGGAAATGACTAGTAATTATTTCTAAAATAAATAATATTTTCAGAAGAAACTGACTGTTGTAAAGAATTTCTACTATGCACCACAGTAGTTTAAGAGTCACTGTCTTTGTGTAAATCATTATAAATGTGCAATTTACTTAAAACAGTAAAAATGTGGTTGATCTTACGAGTAGAAAGTGTTCAAATGCCTGTTTTCTTCTTTGATTTCAATCTCTGATGCAATTTTATAGGGAGCATATTTAAAAAAACTTATGTACATACTCAAAATGACTATAACCCGAAAGTTTTTTCTTTTGGCTAATACCTGTATTATACTATATAATTTATTTATTACCAAATTTTCCAGGTATTATTTCTAAAAAATGGTGTATTTTTACATGTCTGTGCCATTTGTTTACTTCTGAAGATAGCCATTAAAAAAAATCTTTAATTCACTATTTGAAAATACACTTTCTGTTGCTTTTCAAAAAAAAAAATTCGCTATAGTTTATCTGTAAATACAGTATTCCGAATTGGTATAATAAAACTATAAAACAAAGTTTTACATTAACACATTTCTTCTAAAATGTATTTACGTCAAAAAGTTCACTATTATTTCAGTAGAAATCCCAAGTTCATCTTATATAAAATCTAAGTTCGTTTTAAGTACATAAAAACCAATAAAATTCATATTTTACTTTGGCTGTTAGACTGTATTCACTACCCCTTTTTCTGCTTTGAATAACGTTTTCACCTTCATCAAGGCATCTTCAGTTCGAATGAATGAGATTCTATGTTTCTGGCCGAGATT
Source organism: Maratus speciosus (assembly GCA_963932465.1). NCBI lineage: Eukaryota > Metazoa > Arthropoda > Arachnida > Araneae > Salticidae > Maratus > Maratus speciosus. The sequence goes on from OZ010791.1 coordinate 296,999,024, forward strand.
TTCTTTTTCCCTGTTGTTCATTTATAATCTGTTGCCATCTATTGTCAATAGTTGCATGGGTTATTTCATTGCACAATTTTTGTTCATTTTACTCTTTTTTAGTACTGTAATCTTTACGGCTTCTGTGATTAAGGCATTGTGTAAACCGTCGTAATTAGCTATTGTTTCAATGGATACTGTGTAAATTCTAATGTCTAATTCTGGGGTTTCTATGTTGGTATCACAAATGTTTTCAATTTTGTGATAATACCAATTAATTCACAAACGATTTAACTTTTTATTTTGATAATTGTCTATAAAAATTATAATTATAACATTTTATTTGTAAATGCCTTTGTATGCGATTAAACTGTTAAATTTGGGCGGATGATATCACACTTCTTTAGAAATCTAAGCATTTACAATGGCAACTGAAAGATAAGATATGAGTATACACGTATACAGTTAAACGTATAAATAGCTATTTTTTGTCAGTCCATTCAGGATCGAGGTAGCTCAATATTCTCATGTGTTTGTGTTTCTTTGTTTTTTTATAGTTCCTCAGAGAAGAAAAATAATTATACATACCAGCCACACAACAAAAAATATTCAAAACAGGAAGAATTTCCCCCACGAAGACTTGCTCAAAGATGAAAATTAAAAGAGATCTAAAACGAAAATAATTATATTTTTGTACCTCTATTGCAATTCAGTCTCATAATTGCTTCGATACTACCCAAATTTAGAAGATTAAATTCCATTACAAGAGAAACTTATTTTCCTAAAAGGAAACGATTTTCGCAAAATGATATCGAAAAAAATATCTGAGATTTAATTGAAGTCGATGCACAACGAGTAAGAAAGAAAATTGAGAAACAATTGCTGCTGTACGTAACTTTCCATGAATAAATTCTTAATTATTGAAATCATTAAATTTTAGTATAAGTGTATAAAAGATACAGCAATGTAAGGGGACATGAGAATTTTCTATTTGAAAAATATGCATATCTAAGGAATTTGGTTTGACATCTAGGAACGATATACAAAAATGAAAGATTTTGCATAAATCCCATATTTTGAACTTTTAAAAACTGTATTTGATTAAATTTCATTGCAAAATGCGCCTTTCGCTTTTACCATTCAACGATGTTGCTAGTCGATTTCCATTCAGTGCATTGTTTTGTTTATCCAATTAAATCTAACTTAAGGTAAGAGATAAATTACTTACCTATATGTTTTGTTCGCCCAAAATCAGTATGTATCTCTTTTAAAAAATATGCATTATTATTAATATGGCATCAATTCAAAGTAAAATATAAATTTCCAAAATTTAGTTACTGAATGTAAAAGTTACACAAAAGTGTAATGTATTAATATTTAAAAAATATCATATACGTATTTCACTAGAAAAATGGTAAAAATTAATTTAAAAAAGATCGCGTTGATTTATGCAAAATTGGCGGCGCTAAAGTATCCACTGATTCTGAAATTTTTGTTCTGAAAAAATAGAAAAAAGGCAGATTTCGTTGCTGTTTACTCGCTGTGACACGCTTTCATTTTATAGTTCCAAAAGTGCGCTTTTACTTTCGATGTTACTTTTCAACTAGTAAAATATAATTATTGTATATAAAAAGAATACATTTAGAAACAAAAATAAATTGAAATTTTAAACATGTCTGACTGGACATACTGCTTAATATACCTTATGGTCAATAAATTACACTAATATAACGGATGTCTTATAGATAATGTCTTGATCAATAAAATTCCTATAAAAATACAGGCGTTATATGTATATATTTATTCATATATATAACGATCAATGAATGGTGAAACGATATACAGTGTGTCCACGTATAACTTTACCGACCTTTATTTTTACAACCGTTGGTCCTAGATGCATACTTCCAATTACAAAAATGGTTTAAATAAGGTAAAGAAGTATTTTTAAAGCGATTTGGGCCAAGAAAAAAATTTATTAAAAAGTAACGAAATTTAAATTTTTATACGGTCCCCCGGTCCTATAAGTAATATTTAGTAAAATTGTCCTGTTACACTGACAAGTAAAATAAAAAAAAAAGCCCCATTCATCTAACATTAAAATTTACCGAGTTATGAAACTTTGAAATGCATGACTTATACCACTCTTTTGCATATCAAAACAGATGATTTCGACCATGCTTTCAGGGGTCGTGTATATTATATAACCTTAAACTTATTTCAATGTATCCGCGCTTTGAAAGAAATCGTGCAAATATTACGATTAACTTTTATTAGTTAAGTTTCAGATTAGTTAAAATAATTGTATTTTAACAGATGTTTTATTTTGTAAGGATTTGAGGCTATGATTTCTTTTAACTAAAATTATGTTATTTTCATAAGGTTTTATTTAACTTACAATGATCTTCTTTCCAGTTTAAAATGTGTACTCGATCTTTAACTGACTTTCAAATGCCCGATCGAGCTTAAATTTTACATACTGACTCAAATCCGATAACAATGCAATATTATTATGATTTTCGACTCTTACCATCTTATACATACTTATGTTAGATGATAACACAAAAAAATTCTGATAGATTACCGTCAAGAAGTTTAAGAAAGAGTTTTAGATTAGATAACACAAGCCTGCGATGGTTTTGTTTTTCAACTTTTATAATTACATTTTATGTATTTTTTAACGCTGAATCAAAAAATTACCTTCACCTTTAAATATCATGACAAGATTTTTCGCAAATCATAAATTTCAAGGTTAAAAAATTGCGAAAAATCTGGTACTATAAAACAGATGTAAGACTTTTTTTATTTAGTTTAATTTTGTTTAATTCAATAATTCATTAGATTTTTTGGCTTATACAGGGTTTCTCACAGCTAAAGAGCTCGGGGGCCAATGAGGTTGGGAGGGGAGGGGGGATCAATTTTAACTTTTAGCTTTTTAACTTTGAAATTTGCGATTTGAGAAAAGTCCTGACGTGACGGCTTAAAATGAAGGTCATTTTCGGATTCAGTGCTAAAAAACATAAGAATCAAGTTTCAAAAGCTAAAAAACTTGCCACAACCCAAAATTTGAAAGACAGTGTAATCAAACAGCATTTAAAAATATGTATCATTTTATAAAGAATTGAGGTTCTTGTTTTTCATCCTTTTATTTAACAAAAAATCTGTTACTTTCATCCTCTTACAATGTCCAGTACAAATTTTACATTTTGCAGTAATGTGTCAGAATGATTAAAGATTTCAAATTTATATTGCGATGGTAATTTTACTCTCAACCATTTCTTTAATATATCTGACGAAATTATATTTCTACTAAATTTGTGAACGACCCCTAATATGCAGCATAAAATATACTCCAATTTTAAACAGCTATTACTCGATCAATTTTAATCGTAGAATAACGGAACTTTTTTTTGCCTTACTTGCCAGTGTAACAGGGAGTTTTTTCTAAATATAACTTATAGGACCGGAGGACCGTATAAATATTTAGATTCTGTAATTCTTCACAAATTGTTTTTTCGCTTCAATTTTTTTTTATCTTAACCCTGCACCTAATTTTGACCATTTTTGTAATTGGAAGTATTCATCTAGAACCAACGGTTGCGAAAATAAAGTTCGGTCAAGTTATACGTGGACACACTGTATATGCATATATATATATGATATATATATGTATATATATATATATATTTACAGTGCGTGTAAAAACTTTAAGGACGGCAAAAATAAAATGTAAAAATTTTGATGAATTCTAAATGCGACAAATGAAATGGTAATTTAATGTTGATCTTAAAGTGGAAATACTAATATAAAAGGCAACAAAATGTATCTATGTCCTTTTTATTGCGAAAAAATGATAATTATGCAAAATACTCTGTTTTTGACTGTGTAAGAACTTTAAGGACACCAGTATTTTTTGTAGTAATTTTTATGTATAATTATTAACAAGGATCGACCAAAAAAGGCTTTTAAGGCCGAAATAGAAATCGAAACCGAATTTCTGTGATCTTCCTATTTTCGGCCGAAAATGAAAATGTTCAAAAATTTTTTAACGTTATTAAATTGTATGTATTAAAGTAAAAAATACATACATAAATATAAATAATTATTAATTAATTTTACGTTTTTATTTAATATGCATAATTATTAATTAACTATGCGTATTTATTAAATATACATGATAATTAATTAATTATACGTGTGGCCTAAATTGGCTTTCTGCGCCTTAGACCAAAACTTTTTATTTTCATATAAAATGAAACGTAATTAATTCATCAACGATACAGAAAGATTTTCTAATTATACGAATTTCATTTAATTAAAAAATATTTCAGTTTTATGTATACACTGCTCGATTTATCTTTTATAATGATTTCTGTAAAAGATTATCTGTTAAAACTAGAACGTTTTCAAAGGGTATTTGAAACTCTTCTGCGGATTCAAACTGAAAATGTTCTATTATTGTTATGTTTGCAGCTTTTAATGAGCGCGTGAAGAAGTTTAATCATATATGCATTGCTTGCTTTATAATTTGCATTCACGTCTTTAGTCAGTCATGACTGATAATTACAAGCAACGAATTTCGTAGAAGCAAATAGGCTCATTTGAGCCAATAAAGCTCAAATCGATGAGAAATGGAGGATATTTCCGAAAAAAGAATCGAGATTTTTGGAATACTGATAGTTTCGGTCCTGCCGAATTTTCGCCGCAAATTCGTTTTCGGCACAACTCAGATTTTAGGCCGAAAACGAAATTGAATTTTTGGTTGATCTTTAATTATTATTCAATTGCTCATTAAAAACTCTTCTGTATAGTGATTTTTCTGACGTTTTCTACTAAGAGTTTTGTTAATTGTATAATAATCGGGCCAAAAGCAAGTAAACTGACTGAATATGAAAAAGGTGTCTGAATATGAAAAATGTGATGTTGAATCTTTTCTTTGTCAGGAATGAGTTGTAGGTCTATTGCAAAAAAGATAGGAAAATCTAAAACCGTCATCAACAAATTTTAATTTTAAAAGACGAGTATGGTGAAAAAAAACGGCTGAAGACAGATCAAAAATCCAGAGACGAATGAAGAGTTTTAAAGTTAGCATCAAGTGGGAAATACCCAAGTAAAGAAATCTTACTAACGACCAGACCCGAAAGTGTGCAAGAACACAATCTGCAATACAATCACTCGATCTGTGAATTTCCAATGCATGGCACGGCAAAATTATGTAAAATCCCTATACTGACTAGCCACAAAATCCAGCGTTTACGGTTTGTAAAACAAGTGATAACTTGGGGCAACAAATGGCTGCAGGTTATTTTCTGCGATAAGAAGAAATAGAACTTAGATGTTCCTTATGGCTGGAAACATTATTGGCATTATTTGAGGAAAAAAAAAATCTCAAAACGTCAGGTGGAGCATACATTAGAACATGGGGTTGCTTTTCGTCCAACAGCGTGGGGTTAGTTGCATTTCTTTCAGGAAATGTTAATACAAAGGCATATCTAAAAGCTCTTTCTCACCATCTTTTACCTGTTGTAACACTAGCAGGAGAAAACTGTATTTATGAGCAAGACAATACGCCTATCCACACAAGCGGTGAGATAAAACTCTAGTTCCAGAAGAAAAATCTTGAAGTTTTGCAATGGCCAGCCAGAAGTCCTGATCTAAACCATGTCGAGAACTTATGCGGAGACCTAGCAAGACGAGTTTATAAATATGACAGACTTTTTTCCTCAGCTTCAGAACTCAGATCTACTATTGAAGATGAATGGTACAAAGCCAGTCCCAAACTGTTCCAAAAATTCATAATCTCTATGAAAGATAGAATATTTGCAGTCATTAAACGCAATGTTGGGTGTACAATATATTAATTATTTGTTTCTTCGTTACTGTATTGTTTTAATTTTGCTGTCCTTAAAGTTTTTACACTGGCAGAAATAGTGTCTATTTGTACAATTCCTTTATTTTCGTAATAAAATACTTACAAATAAATTTTGTTGAATATTTTTATTAGCTTTTTCAACTTTATAATACACATTATAGTAAACTTTTTTTCATCTGATTTGAAATTTATGAAAAAAATAATGTTTTTCGCTGTTCTTAAAGTTTTTACTCGCACTGTATATATATATATATATATATATATATATATATATAAACATAATTATCGATCATTTAACATGTTCTGATATACAATTTAAAAGACATATTGATATTTCAGTTTTATTAAATACATGTTATTTTGACAAACACCGACGAAGAGATAAATTATATTTATCTATACTGCAGTTATGAATATAAAAGTTTCCTTCGAAACGTCAGCGATACTGGCAATTGAAAGATGTATTATAACTTCAGATAACAATCATGATTTTAATTAAGTGCTAATATTTAAATGTCTTTCACGTCTTCATTTATAATATTTGAGAACTAAAGCTGTAAATAGCTTATTGTATTAATTATATTTCCGATCTCTTTTCCTTACGTTTCATTTCCTATGCATTCAGTTTTGTGTTGAATTTAATATTTCATTATTTCATTTAATTCTGATCATTATTTTATCTGTGCATTTTTGAGTGACAGAAAATCTTTTAACTTCATAAATATTACACGGCAATAGTTTGTTTTTAAAGAAATATTACGTAGTTTAAAGAATTAATGAAACGTTTCTCGTCTGTAAAAAAGATCTTGCCAAATGATATACGTGTAGGCAGATTTTATCAGTTTAGTATTAGTCTAAATTGTTAAATTAAATTCTGATTATTTTATTTTTAAATATACATTTTTTAAATCCATTGAAAGTATGCGGTGAAGATATCTTCATTTTATTTGAAAAAGCTTGCTGCCTGATCCTTTTTAATATAGTTTCCAAAACGCTGTAAATAATATAGCTGTTATATATTTTTAAATTATTTTTGCCTCAACATTGCAAATTCTTAAATATGAATAATAAATATTTAACACTTCTAAGACCATCCAAACATAAAGGTTTCATTCGCATTTCAAAATTATATTTTCTTCTATAATTGTATAAAACCTCAACCTTATAACAATTTTACGAGAGTCTTATATTTGAATACAAGGTGCATTAAAAAAGTAAGTTCAGAAAGCCAGTTGAAAAGGTACATAATATTACGGTTCTCGAATTTTTATTATACATATTGCAAATATATACGCGATATTTTGAGTCATCAAATATAGATATAATGATAACTTCAGCGATAACTAAGTTTTCACCGAATGTCTTACAGCCTTTTTCTTCTTGAAATTTCTGGCCAGCACAGAATTTCAAAATTTAAAAAGGAGTTGAAATTCAGATATACTGAGATTTGGGATATACTTGTCATGACAAAGTGTTTTTCAGCCAATGTCTTTAAAAATTCTATACTATAAAGCAACGACCAAAACGTCATTGGAAGCTGCACAGACATACTTGTCAAAGTGAATGTAAACCTAAGTGTCACCTCTACTATTTGTTCTCAACGCATACAATGCTATATATTAAAGATTGCAAACTGCGTGTAGAGTTTTCCGCTCTTCAGCAATCCTTGCTGCTCACTACTGCTCATCTGAATCACTCATGATCTATCCACACACTTTATGGTGAGTTTTAGTTGTTGACATTTTCCATTAACAAATTGTAAAACACGACCAGAAGGTAGCCAGCCTTGATGTAATCTCTTTATAACGAGATATTAACAGCCAAAAGTCATTAAAAGAATTAATAGCTGCATTTACATGGAGACTGTTAAGGGAAATATGAACACTACAATAAAAATAGCACTTATTTTTATAGTTCACAATAGCTACTTCACCTTTGATAATAAAATATTTAAACAAACAATGGGGTTCCAGTGCCTTCTCATATATTTGCACTATTAACTGGATTTATATTAGGACCTCTTGTAATGTACATTTACAAATTAGGTTATAACCCCCATACATGGATCAGATACGTGAGAGATATTTTCATAATATGGAAACATACAGACACGTTATCTAATAATTTGTTAAACCAGATAATAGCCTTGATTCTAAAGTTAGCTTTACATTGGAAATAGAAGAAAATGGTACACTACCGTATTTAGATGTGCTATTAATCAAAATGCACCAACGAATAGAACACACTGTTTACAGAAAACCCATAGACAGTCAATCCATTGTCTCTCATAATGCTCAATCAAACGTTTTCGTACAAAGTTTCTGCATCTAGGTATTCTATTCAAAGGGCTTTCACAGTCTGTACCGCAGAGCAGTTAAACAACGAAATAAGCAAAGTATATGGTGTCGCAAGAAACAGTGACTACAAATAAAAGCACTTAATACCTATCACCAGAGAGGATGGAACAATGCAATTTTATATAAGTATGAAAAACTGAAAATTTAAACCATGAATCAAAAAGCATACAGAACATCAAATGCCACAAAACACTACAGCTTTGGTCAGATTATATAGCGAAGAAATTTGATTTACATATTGATTTTAAAAATAGTAGAATAATTTTTCTCTCCAGATTTTATTTACCATTTATTTTTCGGGAATCAATAGTGATCATTTTACGCAGTGAGAATATTTGAAGCCTCCATTGAGTTCTCTAAAATTTGAAAGGGATGATTTTCAGAATAAAAGACACTAGTAGAAGCTCATTCACGTTCACAAATAACCATTTTTATTTTAGGTTTGCATTTGTTTTTCGTTATACACGTGGTCTCGAGATTTTATTTACCAATTGCTTGTTTTTAAGAAAAATTGCAAGCATATTTATATCAACAAAGATTTTCAAAATGTCGCCGTTTGAGCGATGAAACACATGTCGATCCGAATAAAGGTATTTATATGCCTATTAAGCATATTTTTTAAAATCACTTTTAGCAATTTTTAGCATAGTTCGAATGACTCTAAGTGATTTTAATGCATAATTGTATAAAAATGTTAATGTTGATTTAAAACGGATTCTACCAAATTGGACGAAGTATTTATATGTATCACTTAAAATCAATTTAATTTGAAACAATCATGATATTAATTACATGCTTACATTTAAACGTATTTTACATATATTTTTATCCACAAAGTAATATAGCAAAGAGTTTTCTTTATCATACACCTTTTCATTTTATTTTCCACACGTTTCAATTCCTATTTATTTAGTATTGCCCTTAATTAAATTGAGCTTATTTCCTGCATATATTTTGAAACCGACAGAAAATTCTTGTAAGTAACGTAAATGATAGTAGTTGATATTCATTTTATGCTTAAATGTTGTTTAGGAACTTTGTCAAAAGGTTTGTGTTTCTAGAAGAGAATTTGTTAAACGGGACGAAATTAAAGAAGTTTATGTGACAGTCGAACAGTATTTCGTAGACGTTGAGAAAATTACCTTCATCATTAAAGATAATTTTCATATAGTATTAGTATCATTAGTTTTATTTTATTTTATTATAATATATTTTCAGTAGTTCACAGCGACCATATTTGCTCCAGAAAAAAAATTGTTCTAATTTTTTTTTTTCATTTTCTTAGAATTTACTAAGATATTTTTCCCATAGCAAATCGGCCCAATACGGTGGAAAGTATTTCATTTTAACGTTAAATTATAATTTTCATGTTCTTAGTTAAACTTCCGATTTATAAATAAAATATTTAGAGATTTTCTCATTTTAATAAAAGCTAATAAACACTCTGTAAACAGTATGTGGTCTATTTATTACTTTCAGCCGTTGAAAAAATATCGCGTATTTTGTGATAAAATCAGCCTGGTCATGGAAAGAAACTGTCAATGTGTTGGAGAATGTAGTATTGTTTTGTAAATCTGTGATAATCATCTCACAAAATGAGCTTCTTAATTAAATTATAATATATAATTATCCTTCCTATTTCTATTTTCATAATGATTAAGTACAAATCGGGTAGGGGCGGCTTTTCACCAAGTTTTAATCTGATATTTTATCAAATACGTTACACTGTTTGAAAGGTCTGCTTATAAATATAAAAAAGCTGAAGCTTTTTTCTTTTAACTACTATTGTATCATAAAAGTGTGCATGACCTGTAATTTTCACTAATTTTCCGACATGATAGATCTAAAAAAATCTTATAAGGCAAGTGTCATTCCCATCTCAATGCAACAATTTAAGGCCTAAATTGAATTGGCCGTTTTGGAGAAAATTTTAGAAGTAATTTTTCTTACCTTATATTCAAGATCAAACATTTACGATTCCACATCTGTTTTAATTTTATTCCTACGATTATTAAAACAGGAGTTATGGCTAATTTAATAAACAGGATATAAAGAGTTGACTATCGGAAGTGATAGTAGGACGGCCAGGGGGAATGTAAACAAAGTTTTTATGCATGATTTTGTTACGTTTTTACATAAAAGCACTAATAATTTGCAATTGACGCTTCTAGATTAATTTTATAGAAAAGGAACAATATAGATAAGAAATCTTTAAATGCGATTTCTGGAAAATCAATTTTTCCGTTATTTCCATGTTAGGTAAAATCCATTGCATAAAATGTTTTAAACGTTTTTCAGTGAAATTTTCATTGAATGTTTACTATATTACTCACTATGTACTGAACTAGAGTCCAAAACCTATGTGATAATGTAATTATTTTGTAGATGCTCGAATATAAAAAGGGAATGTAATTAAAAAATATGTATAGGATTTGTTTTTGTATATTTTGAAATATTTCAGTTAAGTTTGAAGACATTGCAAAACCCCTAGTTTACTGCACAGGTAAATATAATAGTAGTATGTAATGCAAGGAAATTTAAATATATTTAGTTGAATATAGTAGATGCCATAGAGGAAAGAGATAGAGGAGATGCAGTATGCCATAAAAAGGTATGCAGTATGAAGCGCGTTATCGCTCAAATTTAAATGCCCTCATTCGGCCCAAACAAAACAAGCACGTGGAATAGGGACCGAATTCTTTGACATCGCCCGTGCATTTTTTCCCTAAATGAAAATTATCTGCTTATATTTAAGCATTCTAAAGTAGCATTTCATTGTATTATGTATTAAAAACTGTTTTACTAAAAGTTTTCATCTTTTTTTGCGAATGCAAATGGTTGTGTTTGGGCCGAATGTAGCGGATTTTAGGGTTACATTTTTGACGTCATCCCCAGCTACCACACGTCATCTCTTATCTTTTTCTTCCTTCTTTGGTATGTGTCGTCTTGCGTAAGCATGATATTTTGCTGAAAAATTGCAAAACACCATAATTTTTCAAAAAGTTATGAAATGTTGTTATATCATTATGTATTACAATAGAACTAAAAACATGTTTGTTTATTCAATATTCTGCATTAAAAAAGCGCTCCTTACGTAGGCAGATACCTTAATTATATAACTTAATTATAAATGTAAAAATCAATTTTAAGGCATATTTTAAGATTGTAAGACATTAAAAAATATCTTTGATTATAAATTTAGGTACAATGAGTTATTTATATACTAAAGTAGGGGGCTCTGCCCCCTACGAGCTACGCTCGTCAACCCCCGTTCAGACACCGCAGACTCTAACAGCACGCTAATTTGATCGGCTTTAAAAATATTTCGGAAGATTAAATTATAATTTGAATCTGACAATTATAATCTGACATAATTTTCAGCAAACTTTTCTTTCTCTTTTTAATATTCACGTAAAAAAACTTTTGTTAGAAATAAAATATTATGATCATCTTAAAATATCAAATAAATGTCTCGCGCAATTTTTAAATTTAAACGGTTTTGCAATATTATTTTTTGTTCATTTTACGTAATAAGTGTAATGTGACGTAAATGTGACGTAAATTCTCCTATTTAAGACTTCTAACGCATGTTAATGAATTTATTATTTTACAATATTCTTTCTCTTTTAAAATTCACGTGTAAATATAGTTTTTATGACGTAATTTTCAATGAGTTCCTGATTTTTATATTTTCTGTTTATAATAGTCATGTGTAAAATAAATTTTTAATTTTAAGCAAACATTATTGTTTGCGCTGTTTATACAGTTGGCAACAGTTTAAATGAATACAATTTTCCAAAATATGTGAAAAATATATCTCGAAATGCTGAAAATTTGAATTTAAAATAGAAATAAAACCTCAAAAATGAGTCAAATTAAAAAACTAAATGCAGTCTGCACATCGGAAAATTCTGACACATAAAATGATCTAAAAATGATTAAATTCCTATGTACAGTTTTTGCTCCTATAAAACTTTTTTAATGGAACGATTTTGTCCAACTTTGGCATTAAATATCTCTTAAAATAATTCTTCGATTTGAAAACTGTCTGCATCAGCGTGTTTATCAAACATTTCTCTATAATACTACCGGTTTTCATATTTTTGTAGGCAACAGTTTTTTTTTTAATATTAACGAAAAAACGCCATGCTTAAGCATTCAAATTGAATGACGATCTGCCGGGAATATCTACGCAGATTTTCATTGGTCCATTTCCAAATCAAAACATTTTTATATATAGAAGGATTTTAAGAAAAAATATTTTATTATTCTGTATGTATTATTTCTATTCCATAATTCTAAGAATAAAAGATGCGCTCCTCAAACTTGAAGAATTAACATATAATTATAAGAATCTTAATAAGGATATCTTATTATGATTTCATATTGTAGATGTTGTTTATTATTCTTATAACTAGAACATTCTTACAATAGAAATTCGCCATCACAAATGAGCAAGCAGTTAATATATTATCTGTATATACACAGGTTTCACCACATCGGTACCCAACAAACACATAACTTGTGGGCCACTGAAGTGAACGTTAGCCTTGGCCCGAAGTGTTCGATATTGGCCCGCTATCGATGGCCGTGACGGCATCGTAAAAAATGTGTCACGCCGGACATAATAAGGCCGGAAGACAATTGGCCGTAAATACAAGAAGTTGCCCACAAATGCGCCAATAACGGTCATCTAAAAGTGATATTTAGCCGCAAACTGGCCACAATTATACATTTAATGGCATTTATGAATAAAAGCTTGCCGCAGCTATGCCATCAATGGGCATCATTAATGAATGCAAGCCGGAAGGTAACCACATTTATGCCATCAATGGGCACCATTAATGAATACAAGCCGGAAGCTAGACACATTCATGCCACTATTGGTTATCATGAATAAAAAATAGCCTGAACGTGGCCAGAATTATGCTGTTTAAGCCCTTTCCCCCACACCAGAACAGTAATGAGGTCTTTTTCTGTTTTTGTCAGAACCAAAAAATTTTCTTTTAAAAAAATATTTTGATAAAAATTAAAATCTAAATTTACTGGTTTTGAATGTTTATCTAAAAATAGTTTAAATATACTATGTTAAATTAAGAAGAGGTCTAGGATTTATTTTTTTAAGTGCTTATAACACCAGCATGACTTTTATACATGTTTTACTTAACATGTTTCTTTCATTTTATCTGATTTTTACACATTGGGAAGCCTGTACTAGTATATGTTTATTTATTAAAACCTTATTAAATCATAATCTGAGAAACAATAACTATTTTTGCATCATTTAAATATTTTTTAATTTTACATTAAATTTTTCTCTCACAGCTTAAAAAGCTACTTCACTCATGTGAAAACACCCCCTTGCTAATGTTAAACATAAGGGGGGACTTGTTTTTTATATCTCGTAAGAATTTCAATATTTTTGAATAATTTTTTGCTTTGGATAGCTGAGGTCAATCTCTAGAAATGCTTTTTTTAATTTTGTTTACAGTTTTCTTTTTTTAACATACTTTGTTTCCGAAAATCAAAGTATCCTAGTAAAAAAAACAAACCTGTAATCAAAATCGAAAAAAATAAACAGGTTCTTTGTAGAGATCGACCTCAGCTATCCAATGCAATATATATATTTAAAATTATTGAAATGCGCAAGAGATATTTAAAAAAAAAAATTCCATAGGATTATCATTAGCGAGCTGGTGTTTTCGCTTGAGTAAAGTAGCAACCATAGTCTAACTGTACAACAATATGCATTACATTACAAACATACTTTAACCTTTTCAAAATACCAGAAAAGTACTTGCAGTAATTTTAAATGTATCATTATTTTAACGATTTTATCTAAATTTTATTATTTTTTAACTTTTTCTGTTGTTTAGTTATTAAATTATGTAGAATAGTCGAAATTTCACAGGTACTTAACAAATATACGAAAAAACTATATATTTTATTTTTAACAATGAGAATAAATTTAAATTAAACTATCAAGCTTTCGTAATATTGTTTATCACATGATCGGGAAATGGCAATCATTACTTCAAAAAACGATATAATTCTAAACTTTGAGGGAAAAAAATTAAAAAATACCCTCACTATTTCGTAATTTACGCAAAATTTTTATATGATAAAGGCAATATATATTAGATATTATACTACGTTTTCTAAAATTACAATATGTTTTAAAAATACTTGTGATTTCAAAAAACTAACACATTTTTACAGTTTTCTGTCAAACAAACGTAAAAATATAAAATGATGCAAAAAAGATTATAATTTAATAAATTAATTTCTTTAATAAATAAACATGAACTAAGCTTACCAATATTTTAACAAATAATTACTGTCAACTAAACATCCACAGCAACACTTTTTCTATGACCATCCCCTATCTCTCGGTCTTGTAAAATGACAAGAACGCGGGAGAATTGAAAGGAAGCTGATTTCATTCTCAGAATTTATCCCCTTCTCCTTCCTGTAACCCCAAATGTCCTTGAACATGGAAATGCAAGCACGGTTTTTCTTTCGGGGGAGGGAGGGAAAAGAATATTATAGATTCTAAAAGGTTATCTGCTTTTAACAGTCACAAATGTAAGCAAATGTTATAACATTTACTTATAACAGATATACAAAGAAATTATGCATTTTTTCATAAAACCAAAGAATTATGTATGCATTTCTTCATAAAACCAAAGAATTATAATTATAATTCTTTAGTTTTATGAAGAAATGCATAACTCTAATAACTAAAAAACGGTCTTTTTTCCTCAATCATAAGTTTTTCTTTTAATGTTTATTTATTTATATATATATATATCTATATTTTTTTTCTGCAAGAGGGAGAAAAAATCGATAAAATTTCAACAAGGGGAAAGGTGCAGTAGAGTTTTCAAGTTCATTTTCTATTTATTTATAAAACATGCTTCATCATATTTATAACTTACAACCAATGTATCAAATAAATTACATTTGCCCTTTTCTTTCTATTTGATAAATTAAATTCTGGCAATTAAAAATTATATAAAATAACCATTAAATATATTCAGTGCTCACAAAAATATATTTATTTTAAATATTAATGCATATTTTAAAAGAAAAGCAATAAGCGTGTTTATGGTTTTTTCCATATAAAATCTTTTATTTAGGGAATTTATATATATATAAATATAAAATATAAATCGTGCAACGTACTAGTGTTTTCAAACAAATCCAGGTTTTTGCTTTGCTAATGCCAGGTATATGACTTTATATGTATTTTTTATTAGTAAAATAATAATAATAATAAAACAAATAGGAATTTAATAAAAGCAGGTTTATTTATTTTTTGCTTTACACTGAATTCAGAACTTTAAATCTTATAATATTTTATTTTACATGAAAATATATTTCAAATAGTATTAAAAATTTATGCCTTAGAAGCAGCTTAATCCCCCCCCCCTTTTTTTTTTTCGCTTTCCTTTTTCTCTGTCATGCTCAACACATGTTCAACAATAAGTTTTTGTTTGAACAATCAAAGTGACTTTTTTTAAGAAAAATATTTTTTCATGGAACTTGAAAAAAAAAATCACATTTATCATTAAATCTCTAGTAGATGTTTAGTATAATATACATTCCCAATAAATGCGTCTTACTATAATTAATTATTTTGTATTGTTCCGATTCAAATGTATTCCCTATGAATTTTTTATCTGTTTAGTTCGGCTATTAAAATCAATAAAAAAATAATCAAATAGAAAAAAATGATGCATTCATTCTTTTCAGTGTGACTATAAAAAATATATCCATGCAAAGATATCGAAGCATAGTTTGGAAATATTATTTTACATTTTGTAAAAGTAAATGTTTGTTACATATTTATCAATATATATTCCTTAAATATTTTAAAACTAAGCAAAAATAACTAATCTATTTTACTGCTTTAAATATAAATCTCATAACGTATGTATATTTTTTAATGAAAGCCACATTTAAAATAATTAAGTTTACTTAAAAAAAATGAAGAAAAAAAATACATTTCCTCTGTTTAAATAAATATGCGAGTTAGGTAATATTAGCCCTCTACTTTCTAAACGATGATGGACCATTAAATTTTTGCCAGAAACTGGCCCTCATTGATTTGCGGGCAAAATAAACGCAACAGTTTCCTCGCCGCCGATCCGTAATCTTTTCCGCGGTAGCTGCCGTAATTAGCGGCGTGTCACTTACGGTACAGTATAGTTTGGCTACAAATGGCCTTAACTGACGTTGGCCGCGACGAAACCGCCTTGCGGCCAAAAATCGTGTGTTAGCTGGGTACCTTATTAATAAACTTCAGGTACGACATTATATATTAAATTTTGATCGAGATATTTAATTTAAATAAGTTAAGTAAATTAATAAAAATAGTTTTTTTTTTCTAAATACTAATAACTATACTGTATCGATACCCAAACGTTCACCGTATTCGGTGACTCCAATCTGGGACCCTCTCCTTATATTAGGGTTTCTTTTCAACGATTTATATCTAACTACTGGAAAAAGAGTTCTCTTCAGAAAAAAAAAAATATTTCGCATTTCATTTTATTTTATCTTACTAATGTATCTTGATTCTTATAAGAAGTGATTTCTATAAAAGAGTATATTACACTTTGGGTATATTATATTTCTTCTGTTTTGAGATTTGTGCACAAAATTCTCTGTATTTTTTTGTTCTATACGATTTTAGGTAACGGAAAACTAATTTTTAATTTGGATGAAAAACAAATTGTTATATTTAGTTAGTAAGAATTTCTCTAAATTTGTATTGGACCAAGAAAAGGTTTTCTATCTTATAAAATGAGTCTTCTCAATACAGTTAATTTGGCCGATTTCTTAAATCGGAATGCGATTAATTTCAAACATACTGAAGATTTTTATTTTTCGCGTCATTGAATGTACGTGTCAAATTTGTATTCCTTATACAGAAAGTCAAATTGTATTTTTCACATATTTTTATTGCTTTATTTCTCAATCTTACACAATTTATCAGTATTCCAGGAGCTAACAAATATAGGTTTTACTACGGGAAAACATACAAAATAATAAAATTTATTAAACTACTGTTTTTTTTTTCAGAATGAGCAATTTATCTTCGTTTTATGGCTTTCATGTTGTCGTCTCTATTCTCAGTGCAACGAAAAAAAAAAACTGAATTTCCTAATCTACTTGCACTTCCAAAACACCCCTTAAATCACATGGTAACAGTTAAAAGTAAAAAGAATGGTTATTAGATGTTTAATTATCACATTATTTCGTAAAATGTACACTGTTACAAAAAATCCATGTATAACTAAGAATCTGAACATCCTATTTTCATTATGTGCAATTACACTGGTGAAAACAATTAAAGGGACAAATGCTTTTTTTTGCAATTAAAGAAAAACTAGCAAAGCAAATAAAAACATACTTGGCCAAAATATCATTAGATATAAGACTAATGTATGGCAAAACAAAAATGGGCACAACCTGCACCCTAAATAAGGAAACTGGTCACGTGTCCAGCACAGTAGCTGACTGACACCCTGTCAGTCAGATAAAAACATGTCTAATAGAGTGTATGATCGTCTGTAACGGCTACACAACTCTCCAATCGGCGTTTAAGAGTGTTTACCAGGGACCTTATCAATCTCTGTGGCAACTGCACCCACTCTTGCACCAAGGCACCCTTGAGCTCATCGATGGTCATTGGAGCTAGTCTTCGAGCTGCAATTAATCGTCCAAGGGCGTCCCATACGAGTTCGATGGGATTAAGGTCACAGGACATCGCAGGCCACTCCATTCGTTGAAAATCATACGATTCGAGGTATTCGTCCACCAACTGAACCCTATGTGGACGAGCGTTATCGTCCATAAAGACGAAATTTGGTGCATATGCTCCGCGGAGAAGTCTCACATAGGGTGCAAGGATCTGATCCCAGTACCGCTGGCTGTCAGAGTACCTCTATCAAACACATGAAGGTCGGTATGTCCGTCTGACATGATGCCTGCCAGATCATCAGACCACCTCCAACATAGTGATCATTTTCGACAATGTTAATGGGCCGATATCGACTCTCGGGTTCTTTCAGGATGAGAACACGTCTCGAGTTGCAGTCCAGGCTGAATCGCGACTCATCACTGTAGAGAAGCCGCCCCAAACTGTCCTCTGTCTAAGACAGGTATTATCGGCGCCATGTTAAACGGAACTTTTTGTGGTTCACAGTCAAAGGGATGCAGACTACAGGGCGCCTGGCATACAGGCCACCTGCATTGAGTCTCTGGGTGACTGTTATCCGTGAAATGGATACTCCTGTAACATTATACAGGTGACGAGACAGTTGTGTCGCTGTCGCGGACCTATCACTTTTGGCTAGAAATGTCAAATAACGGTCTTTAGCCGGCGTTGTTGCCCTTTTACGCCCTTGACTAGGTCGGGGGACCACTATTCCCGTCTCTGTAAACTGTTTCCACAGAGTAGACACCACATTTCACGGAACCCCGAGGTCCTTACAACAGGTAGCCTGCGATTGGCCGGCCTCGAGTCTTCCAACAATACGCCATCTAGTGGCATCATTTAGACATATTTCGACTAGTCATATTAACGATGGGTAAACAAAGAAATTCAAAAAACAAGGATTGGGTTATGCTACGATGTTTCAAAACGTCCTTACGCTACAACCTTCGGCGGTCAAATGAGGCACCTCTGCACACACGCGACACAGCGCCACTGCCTTATGACGACACAGACCACTGCGTGGCAGGTGTATCCGCGACGAGCTTAACTATCATCTGATACCTTATTTGCGTCTAGGGATAACTTATTTTGTTTTGTTTTTTAAAAAAAACGTTTGTCCCTTTAATTGTTTTCACCAGTGTATATCATAAAATAATATTATGATATGCTCGAACTTCCCTCACATAAATTCCTCCATAGAATAAACATAAACACAATTTCGTTTTACAGAATCTTTCATAGTGATATGGATTCCAAGAAAACATGCAGTATTCAGAGTTATTTTTTTCTGACTTGTTGAAAAAATGTAAAATTGTGCATCTGAAACTCTCTGAACTATATATATGTTATGTTTCATGTATCGAATTATGGTATGACTAGATAGTTTGTCTCGTTACTTTAATATATATTTTTGACACGTCAATTTATTATGAACGTATTTGAAAAAGCGAAGTTATGTAAAAGCTAACTTTTAGTCATAAATAAGTATATTTTTATTTTGAAGAAATAGTTATTAACTTCACATATTTCAACATTTTGCATTTTTAGAATTTTTTATTAAAATTTTGATATTTTTTGAAAATTTTGATTTTCCTCGTGCAAGTAATACGAAGTAATTTTTAAGCAGATGTAAGATTTTTTTAAATATTGGGATGTGTTTTAATAGTGTTGGTAATATCAATGAATCTTCCACACTGTTTAATAGTCTAATCAAAGTAACTTTGACATTGAAAAAAAAAGTTCAATAAAACGGAAATTTGATAGTTCCATATATATATACTAGCAAACCCCGCGGCTTTGCTCGCGTAATATTTGAAATATGCCAAGTGATATTTATATATCTAATTTTTATCAAAAGGTACTAACTAAATTTTTATTTTATTAAAAGGTAATATTTTATTTTATTAAAAGGTACTTATTACTTTTAAGAATAATTCAAAAATTACTATTTAAAACACAGTTTGACTAAAGATCATTATTACACTGCATTAGGCAGAAATGAGACTTAAATTACTAAAATGAAATAAAACTAAATAAATGACAATTTAGAAAATATTTTGAAACTTTTATGCTCAATTAATACGCTCATTTCAGTATTCGTTTGAAGTTTTGAATTTTTTAGAAACCATCTTCTTACATCTTAAAATTAACCATCTTGTCGAATACCATGCCCTACCACCTCTCTCAACATAAAGGGCTATGTTGAAACAGGAACTGTCACCATTAATTTGCCAATATTAATTTTGAAATCGGTTTGTTATTTCCTAATATTCCACAGAAACGTAATTTAAAAAGCTTTTAAAGCCCTTTTTTAGAAAGTTTGTTGTTCCTGTGAACCCCAGGTGGTAGAATCACCGGCATAAAATATAGCCTGTGTAGGATCAGAGACTGTTACCACTGATTAGCAAATATTACTTTTATAATCGGTTTATATTCCCTGAAATTGCATAGAATCGTAATTTAGAACTTGTTTTAGAATGCTTTTTGCACCTCCCCTTCGCTTCACTCCTTTTTAATTCGAATTTATTTTCGACGTTCCTTCGAGGGCATTTATATTTTATAAGTAACTACCATGTCATATTTAAAGTTTCTAGCCTTTTCAGAATCACAGAAATCGCAATTTAGAAAGTTTTTAGCTCCTGCAACCCTCTGGCGGTAGTGGAACAGACATAAAATATAGCTTATGTGTAAGCAGGTTCTAGCACCAAAATTTGTCATCATTATTTTTTTAATCGGTTTGGTAATTTATAAGTTTGTTTAAAAATTGTAATTTATAACGCTTTTCACTCACTTCATTTTTTTAAAATTTGGAATTTTCTTTCGACTGTTCTTAGAAAGCAGTTGCATATTGTAAGTAAATACCATGTCATACTTCAAACTGTTAAACCCGTCAGTTGTGCAAAAAACGAAAATTAGAGCATGTTTTGCTTTTGCAACCCTCAGATGGTAGTGACAGCAACATAAAATATAACCTATGTTATAGCAGGGACTGTCACCATTGATTTGCAACCATTACTTTTGAAATAGCTTTGTAATTTCCTGAGAATCAGTAGAAATCGCAATTTAGAACGTTTTTAGAACGCTTTTCACGCATCTTCACCCCTTTTTAAATTTCCAATTTTTTCGAAACTGCTCTTAAAGATCATTTATATGTAATAAATATGTACCTTGCCTAATTTTACGTTGTTAGCCCCTACCGATCACAAAAATCGAAATTTGGAACGCTTTTTTGCTCCTGCAACGTCTAGGTGATATTGATACCGACTTAATATAGCGTCTATGTTAGAGCAGAGGCTGTCAGCATCAATTTCTTAACATTACTTTTGAAATCAGTTTGATTCCTCTTGAGATATTGGTGTCAAATCGGCATTTAGAACGTTTTTAGAACGCTTTTCGCTCATTTTGCTCCTGCATCTCCTCTGGGTTAGTGGAAACATATATAAAATATAGCCTATCTTGGAGCAAGATCTGTCACCATCATTTTAACACCATTATATTTGAAATCGGTTCTGTATTTCCTGAGATTGCATAGAAATTGCAATTTAGAACGTTTTTTATAACGCTTTTTGCGTATTTTGACCCCTCCCCCCTTTTAAATTTCGATTCTTTTAGGAAATGTCCTTAGAGATCATTGATATCTTATAACTAACTACCATTCTAAATTGCACGATTCAAGGCCCTTCCGTCACGCAAAAACCGCAATTTAGAACGTTTTTCTCCTGCAGCCCCTTTGGGGTAGTGGCACCGACATAAAACATAGCCTATGTTGGAGCAAGGATTTTCACCATCATTGTGACGCCATTATTTTTAAAATCGGTTTGGTATTTCCTGAGATTGTGTAGAAACTACCATTTAGAACGTTTTTTAGAACGCTTTTCGCGCAGTTTCACCCCTTTTTGAATTTCGAATTGTTTAAGAACTGTTCTTAGAAATCCTTTATATCTAATAAGTAGCTGATACTTCAAATTTCATATTTCTAGGTCCATCAGTAACACATAAATCGCATTTTTAGAACGTTTTTTGCTCCTACACCCCCTTTGGGGTAGTGGCACCGACATAAAACATAGCCTATCTTGGAGCAAACGTTGTCACTATCATTTTGACACCAATATTTTTTAAATCGGTTTCGTATTTCCTGAGATTATGTAGAAACTACTACTTAGAACGTTTTTTAGAACGCTTTTTGCACATTTTCACCCCTTTCAAATTTCGAATTATTTAAGAACTGTTCTTAGAAATCCTTTATATCTAATAAGTAGCTGATACTTCAAATTTCATATTTCTAGGCCCATCAGTAACACATAAATCGCATTTTTAGAATGTTTCTTGCTCCTACACCCCCTTTGGGGTAGTGGCACCGACATAAAACATATCCTATGTTGGAGCACGGATTTTCACCATCATTTTATCGCCATTATTTTTAAAAACGGTTTGGTATTTCCTGAGATTGTGTAGAAACTACCATTTAGAACGTTTTTTGAACGCTTTTTGCGCAGTTTCACCCCTTTCAAATTTCGAATTGTTTAAGAACTGTTCTTAGACATCATTTATATCTTATAAGTAACTAATATTCAAAATTTCATATTTCTAGCCCTTCAGTAACGCTAAAGTCGCATTTTTAGAACGTTTTCTGCTCCTGCACCCCCTTTGGGGTAGTGTCACTGACATAAAACATAGCCTATCTTGGAGCAAGCGTTGTCACCATCATTTTGACACCAATATTTTTTAAATCAGTTTGGTATTTCCTAAGATTGTTTAGAAACTACCATTTAGAACGTTTTATAGAACGCTTTTTGTGCATTTTCACCCCTTTTAAATTTCGAATTGTTTAAGAACTGTTCTTAGACATCATTTATATCTTATAAGTAACTAATATTCAAAATTTCATATTTCTAGGCCCTTCAGTAACGCTAAAATCGGATTTTTAGAACGTTTTTTGCTCCTGCAGCCCCTTTGGGGTAGTGGCACCGACATAAAACATAGCCTACCTTGGAGCAAGCGTTGTCACCATCCTTTTGACACCAATATTTTTTAAATCGGTTTGGTATTTCCTGAGATTGTTTAGAAACTACCATTTAGAACGTTTTATAGAACGCTTTTTGTGCATTTTCACCCCTTTTAAATTTCGAATTGTTTAAGAACTGTTCTTAGACGTCATTTATATCTTATAAGTAACTAATATTCAAAATTTCATATTATTAGGCCCTTCAGTAACGCTAAAATCGCATTTTTAGAACGTTTTTTGCTCCTACACCCCCTTTGGGGTAGTGGCACCGACATAAGATATAGCCTATGTTCTAAGTTGGACTAACACCATCATTTTGATACCATTACTTTTGGAATCGGTTCGGTAGTTCCAGAGCTTACCTCCGACAAATAAACAATTTTTTCCTCTTTATAATAGGAGTATAGATAAATATGAAAATAATAAATATACAAGCAATGTACACAATAATATTGCTGAATAAGAATAACAAGCCTCCGTTAAATAAATATATTTTTAAATGCATTTAAATGAAACTGTTTTCATGAAAATGAATTATATAAATGTTTCTCTGCATGAGTTTTATTAAAAATGTTTAAATGAACTTTTCTACACAAAATTTATTACATTTACAACAATCATTAGCAATCATTCCTTGAAATAAAAATATAAAATTTCTCATACAATTTTATGAAATTTTATGCAAACTGTGAAAATTCACACATGTTGTACATATTTAAATCAACATACTATTTGTTTCACAAATTAAAAACACTTTTACCATGTAAATGTATGTTAGTTATTTCCACTATCAATCCCAATAAACTTCCTTAAAATTAATTAGATGCTGTTATAATCAGCTCGAATTTCTCTCACAAATCTTCTTTCTTGATTATTCATGGACAGTTTAATTAAATTATATATGTTTATTTAAAGAATTAAAATACGAAGACATAAGATATTGCAGTATGTCTTGAAGAACTTTCGTCTTTTTTAAGGACAAATAAATCCCAGAATTAATGAACAGCTGAAGAGGATAAAACAGTTTGCGAAAATTGTTTAAAAACACTTAAACCTTCAACCAAAATTCTCTGAAAAATTTTGTTAAAGTTTCCCAAAGTGCTCTTTAGAAATTAAACTTCATTATGTACTTAATGCCTCTTTTAAAACAAGCTATTTTCTATCTTCAAAAACAGTACCTTGTGTTGGATTTTGATCTAATCCCTACTATAGACATACAAAAACAGAAGAATCTTCGGAGTGCTTTTGCAGCTTTCGAGTGTTTGTCATAATTACTTAAAATAAAGACTAACAAAGAATTGTGTTAGACTTGTGAATAACTATGCATTTAAAAATCTTTTTTTTTAACTTTAAAGGAAGTAGTGTTTATGAAAAGCTGAAAGACATTTCAGCCCTACAAAATATTGATTTATGTTTAATTTCTAAAGATCTTTTAATTATCCTAAATTTATCAAGTGTCAAAATATAATTTATTTATTTCATATCTAATATAAAACATTACTCTTTTACTTTAATTTTGCTTATTTTTTGGTGAAATATATTTTTGAAAGGTATAAATAAGAAGAATTATCAGTGATGGTAATAATTAGTATGTTAAAAAAATTTTTTATTGTTCTTCGTTCCCTATGAACATTATATACTAATGAATAACCTTTACAAATGCTGATATGGATGTTATATATAAATTATATTATGGTATTTAATGAATATGTAAATTTTTATTGCTTTTTCCCCTTCAAGAATCCAGGTAGTTCGAAGATATTGAGCAATGTCCTAGCAATATTGATCGATATTCGAATATCGCTGAAAGCGGTACATTAACCTCTAACTGATGTGACTAAAATTGGTCACACATCTGATGCGATGCGTTCTCTCAGACCCCTCAAATAAAATTAATAAAAAAATAACTTAAATGGTTGAATTTAATTAAATTTTATCCTAACAAGATATTTGTACTTCTCTTAAGATCATGTGAATTAAATTGTTTGAGAAAAGTATTTTATTCATATTATTTATCTTCTGTACAGAAAAAATTACTTTTTTTTTTCAAAATAAACTGTAGTTTGTCAACTTGCTAATTAAATATAAAACTTAATCGTGTACAATTTTTTTTACAAAATAAGATGTTTTTCTCGAAACTGTTCTTTCCTCAATAAAAAGTATGTTGAATCTATATCAGAAATATTTGCATTTTCACCATCGGAAAGTTCAGAATTCGTATCGTGATCTTTCGTCAGTAAAATCTGCATCGTCCAGAACTTTCAATATCGGAATGTTCTTGATCTGACCAGTTGTTCATAATATCTTATATTTCCTTCTGGCTGAGGAAAATGAACGTTTTTGAGGTTGTGAAGATATCATAACACACACACACAAAAAACAAAAAAACACTAAAGAAAGGGGAAAAAAAGTACAACTAATGACGAGAATTGTGCCACAGTTTCCATTAATGATGTGATGCGGTCTGGTAGATCCCAGCGTAACGAATAATACGTTTAAAATCAACTCACAAAATTCTCGATGTGTGTGTGACCTTGGAGAGCTGGTGGAATTAGGTACTGGTACGGCCAAGTAATATTCGCACTTTTAAGGGGTGGAAGTGTTTATAGCTGAGAGTCGCAGAATCTGTGAGACCGCGTCACATCAGTTAAAGGTTAGACTTTGACATCTTCCGATGTTCACAGATATAACTTAACATTATTCTTGAAATGAAATAATTTAAAAGACTTGTTGTTATTACTTATTAGTTGACCATCCCGGCGTTGCCCTGCCCCGTAATATTAACTATAAATATAAGGAAGGTCAGTTTTGAATGATTCAATATACTTAAACGAACATTTTTAAAAAACAATAGTGATGTTGGGGAACTAATTCCTTCAGCGGCACAAACCCAGTAATTTGTAAGCTTTTATATTTTTAAATGAAAAATTATCCAAAAGAACCTAAAGTTAGTGGCCTCATTAGTTTCTGCAGCGTACACCGTCGTTCTAGGCATGCTCCTGACTGTTTAGATTTCATATTTGTAATCGAAAAACCACCATAACCCCGACACGTGACAGTAACCTTAACTATACATAAAGTGCTGAATGAATTTATATATTTATATGGAAATATTTCAAACGTATCCAATGGTTGGTCACCCATTTCCTTCGACAGCGTACACCCTCGAATTTGCGTAACTTTATATTTTTAAATACAAATTTATCCAAAACAACTAAGGTGCACTCGTTATAGTGATTGCCGATTTAATTTCTTACTTTTAAATATAATGAACTTTGAATTCTGGAAGTAAATCCTAAGAAAACCTAACAGAATCTAACAGACAGAAATCTTATTTTAGTTTATTTCATGTTTATAATCAACATTTTGAAAAACGGGTCGATGCGTGCCACAGTCATTTTCATTCTAAAATCTTGTTCGAACCGTTTCGTACTTCCGGTGCCTCCAGCAACACAATGCTAAATTTATCTGTATGAATTATTGGAAAACATTGCATAATTAAGCTAATATAATACACCAGTTTTAACATGACTATGTGACTGAATTCATAATTTATAGCATCTATATATACCGGGTAATCCAGAAGTCCCGGGAGTTTTGGAATGTTAATAATTAGTAAACTATATACAATAGAAAGATACGGTTTTTACAGAAATGCTTAGAAACATGTGAGATTTGTTTTTTTTTTTATGAAAAGAGAAAAGAATATGTTAATTAGTTATACTTTTTGCCCACAGGTGGCTCTGAAATTGATAATATAATATTGCTATGGTATGATAAAGCGGATTGTGTATTGCCATCATGTTCTACTCTGTTTACGGCAGCAAGAGAAGATTGGGGGTCTCCCGACGATCTCCCAATTTTTTGACGATCTTATAATGAACCCGTTTCCTCAAACCTTTTCATCATAGCCTTCACATTTGTAACGGTCATCGGTCCTTTTCCAGTTTTAAATCCACGCATTGTACGATAAGAAAGCAAAGCTAAACTTGCCGATTCATCCTCGTCACACGACGACAGCATGTCTAAGCATAGGAGTTACGCATCAAATTTTGTATCAAAATTCCTTTTAAAACAATTTCTTTAATCTTCGAAAAAGCTTTTAATACCATACTAAAAACCATCCTTATAATACCATAATAAACCATCCTTAAAGCGAAATAAAACAATATCTTAGGAAGGATGTTGCGTAATGAACTGATCTGCTTATATAACACATGGTACAGATAATTTCGTTTTTCTACAGCAGTGCTATCTGTTGCCAAAACATTTAACTATTTGTTTAAAAAAAAATTATTATAAACAAAAATCCCACATATTTCTGAGCATATATGTGAAATCCGCACCTTTCTGTTGTACATAGTTTTCTAATTATTCAAATTTCAATACTCCTGGAACTTCTGGATCACCCGGTATATTACGCTAACGTACGTGGCACAAAAATCGCGATTATTTGTTATTGTTTAATGGCAACGCACGAGAAACGAGTCTCATTGGTTATTGTGTAAAAGTCCTTTAGCAGGATTCAGGGCTATCGGATTTACTTACGTTTTCGCTCCATTCGCTTTCGCTGCAATTAGGGATCACCGGAATTATCAATTATCATCGCAATTATTAATATTTTGCCACAATTATCATTTGAAATGCCCGTAAAAGATCTCGGCGAATGCTTAAAGTGAAGAAGAAGCCGAATTAAGAAGAGAAAATCGAAATAGATTGGATCGAGAAAGTCGTCAAACACAGAGCATAAGCGATCGCCAAAATAGGCTTAATAACCGTAGCATGCACGTGTTGCTTCTGAAATCCAAATTACTGATTTAAACGTTCAGGGGCATAGTTGTGGGACTTTGAGTGAAACGTGCAATTTCTGAAAAGCACTGTATTGGAAATGCGAATTAAACAGCAGCAAAAAGCCTACAAATGTTGTCATGACGTTAAAGTAATTTGGTCTCCCTTATCAGAAACTCCCTATTTGATAAAAGATTTGTTTTGTTAAAATTCTTCCCTGGTAATTTGCACTTTTTCTAACCCCTTCTGTACGAACCTGAAATACAAATTTAAGGTTTAATTAAGAATATTATTACGGGCCCACCAGAAGTAAGATACAATAAAACCTGCTTAGACGGAAATAAAAACGACCAATTATAAATTCCATTTTATGCAGGTTATTTAAATTGAATAAAGCATAATAGCATTTTTGGGGTGAGAGAAGCATTGGAGTTTTTTTTTTTTTCGTTCATTGCAGGATTCCATTATAAACAGGCTTTACTCTATTAGAAAAGAAATTTGCTGGATGGTACTTTAAAAAAAATCTATATAGTAATATATGCTTACAATTTTATTATTTATTTTTCAGTATTACAGTTTATATTGTATTTGTAATTGCTTTTTCATCTAAAGATTTTAAATAAAAATGTAAAGTATTGAAAATATAATTAAATTTTAATTGAATTCCTCAATTAATTTGGGATCAAAAAGTTTAAAGTATGGGACATATAAAAATTAAAAACCTAACCTGTGACTTTACACAACTTTAGAACTGAACAAGAGTTGAGCCCTGGCAATTTGCACCGTCTCCACCCCCCTCTGTACGGACCTGCGATAAAAATTTCAGATTCATTTAAGAATATTTTTACGGTCCCGGGCAAAGCCGGGTGGGTCAGCTAGTATAAAAAAAATCGTGGGAATAAAACTATTTTTTAAACGTGTAAAATTATTTGACATCTTTTTATAGTGGATATATGCAGTATTTTGATCGTGTTTTAAATGTTTCAATTCCTGTATGAAATTGATTTTAAAAGGTTTATTATATAATTTATAAATGTAAATGCTTATATATCACAATTTCTATGGAAAACATTTCACTCTGGGTGTTCGCGTACTATGTGATAAATTTGTATCAGAAATTGCATAATTCACTTTTCCAGTGATTTTAAAATTGGTTCTTGTTTGCACATGGAGCAGAGAAACACACCTGTCACTTAATATCAGTTTAAACATGATTAGAAATAGATTTAATGCTATATTCAAAAAATATATATATGAATGAAAAAGATGACTATGCTTTCAAAAATAATAAAATGTTATAGGTGATGTTAAACTGCAATAATATGTTCTTTTTTTTTTCAAAAAATCTTATATACTATGGATTAGATTATAAGCTCAAAATTTCTTGAAAAATGGCGTATGTTGTTCTAAGTTCAAGTTCATTTCTGATAGATTGTAAATAACCAATTATATTTCACGTTTCATAAATGGACGAAAAGGATGAAAATTCTTGAAATAAGACATTTCAAGCGCAATCATAAAATAATTTTATGTTGTCGAAATGAGTGCGTGTTAAAATTGTGATATTGTTTCGTAAAATGTACACTGTAACAAAAAAAATCCATTTAAAACTAAGAACCCCCCAATGTAGCAATTAACCTCAAGGTAGAAAACAGGCAGTGTCATGCTTTCTTTCACTATCTTTTAAGACTTTCTCCAACTAAAAGGGAGTGAAGTTTTCTATGTTTATCCATCCTGTCAATACGTTGAAGAACGAATAACAATGGATGCATTGCAAAAAGGCGTTGAGTTAATTTTCAGTAAAATCAAGTTAATAAGCGAATCCAATATGTATGACGATAATAGATTTATTAATATTATTTCCATTGATTAACGTATCTTTTTAGTATATAATTTCGAATATCTGTTCATGCATTTCGTTTTAAAGGCCAAGTAAGAATATTTACTCAAAATAGTGGGAATGCTTCATAAAAATGGTTATATTTCGAGAAGTTTGCTTATTGTAAACGAAAAATATTATTATCTTAGTAATGAAAAAAAGTATACTTCTAGGACAAAGTTAGCCTTAGTGATTAGTAAAACACTTGGAATAAATTAAGAATAATATTGAGTTATAAACCAACAGATTGTAAGTATGGTCTTTTAAATGTGTTAAACAAGATTTATGAGTTATTTACCTACTATGAAAAAACATTTTCTCATTCAGATATGAGGAAACAAACAATATCACGTTCAAAATTTTTAGGGCAATTTCTTCTTTTATAGAATTACTTATTATCGAAAATCTTATTCTATTAAACATGGGTATCATACAGAAAAAAAAAAGATAAACACTTTAGAAATGGAAATTACATAATGAGAAAAATTAATAAAAAATATTATACCATAAAAATGTATAACTAATAGAATTCTTATAAAAATACAAGAAAGAAAGAATGGTTTAAATAATTTATATGAAATTAAGTATATATACTATAGGGTAGCTCTAGGATAGATGGCCATAGTTTTTAAAATTGAAATACAAATTCTTAGAATGCAAATGCAAGAAATATTGATGCATATTTAAAATTCTTATACATATGCTCATGATAGTTTATACAAAAAAAATTCAATATTGAAAACAAAAAGTGTTAAACAAAATTTAAATTTAAATGGCATCTCTCCTTCAAGCCGAGGAGAGAGCACTGTAAAAAAATTCCGCAACGTTCCTGGGAAAAAAATGGGCAGCTGAGTTGCCCATTATTTCCAAGAAACATTTCTTGAAAATGACTGGAACTTTACTGTATATGTTAAAAACATTCTACAGAAATGCCAGCAAGTTTCCTGCGAAATACCAGGAATATTTCTGTTGACAGCAAAACATCACTGACATTTCACAGCATGCGGGATCCGCAGACGATTTTTACATTTCCAGTTGACAATTTTTGCTTTATTATCATTATTTGTTGGAATGAAAAAATATTTTGAAATTGACATCAAAATTATTATTTATAATTTACACGAAAAAATAAATTTTCAATTAAAATTCAATAAAGTAAATATATATATGATATATTGTTTCTGAACTTTGCATAAAATATAAAAATATACAAATGTAAATAATAATTAGAAAAAAAAATCTAGACATAAAATATTTTGAATTTTCGTCAGTAATTATGTTAGTTTACAAGTTAGATAAAATACATATAAATTTTCATGAAAAAAAAAATCCTAAACGTAATTGTATATTTTTTCCGAAAAAAAAAATCAAATTTGCAGCAATTCAAAGTGTCAAATATATATCAAATTTAAATCAAATTGTAAAGTGTTAAAATATAAAATTAATTAAAAAAGAAAAAAAAAAGTCAAGAGGTAGCATCGAACTCAGGCCGTACGGGTGGCGTGCGAGCCTTCTGCGTCCACACCACGAAAGACACATTGAGAGCTGCAAACTAATGGGTATTTGAAACGTATGCTAAACCTCGGCATCTAATTTCTGAAAATCTAAGGCCCATTTGAAGAAATCCTTTCACAAGAATAATTTGAGATAAGAATTCTAAAACATTCTTTAAATTAATCAAAATCGGTGAGAATCATGTTTGATGGTCCCCTGGTTAATGGAGATCCAAATAATAGGTGTATTTTTTTTACACGGTCTGCTCGTTAAACATTCCACAGACAAGTACGAGAGATAATCTCTTAGTGATGTCACAGAGGTATTGTATTTTCATCTGAATGGTCTTGGCAATAGAGACGTAAAGGATTATGTCGTCTATTGATTTATTTGCATTCCATATTGATTTTTTTACATTCATTTAAGGAATTCGTTTTCGACACTCGCGCGCGAGCACCGGATTATAGCAAAAAATAATAAATGGCGGTCGCAGCGTTTTGCTGTTTCCAACTTTTGTTCAGGAACGTTTCAGATAAGAAAACCAGAATTTCACAGGAAAGAGCTAAATTATTCTGAAAACCTGAGAAAAGGCAAAACGTTCCTGGATTTTACATGGAACGTTACCATTTTTTTTTACAGTGAGGGCCATCCAATACGAGGAAGGAAAAGTTAATTTAAACAGCAAAAAAATAACACATTTCATATAGTTAATCATGAAAAACATATAGCAATTTGTAAAGATGCAGTTATATGAGGAAAAATGAGTGAAAAAAACTAGAATAAACAAAATTTGAAGCATAATTTCAATGCATCACTTTTCATAAAATCTTACCACATGCTTGACAAAGGTCTTGATAATTTGTACACGTTTCATGGAACTACTTCAGGTACCTTATGCATTGTAACCAGACATTCTTTTTGGATGTGATATTATATTGTTTTGCACAACCAACACAGTGATCCTAATCCAATTCTATTTACTAGTAATCTGTAGAATCAGATAATTTAAATGTATTTCGTTTTCTTTGGTACCGGAATTGTCTTGTCTTTTTTCTCGCGTTAAAAGTAGGTTTATTACGTTAATTTAGTTTATTTATCAACTTTATCAGTTTCTGTTATGAAAGTTTCCGACGTTTTTCAGTATTTTCTTAAACAAATAAATCGTTAGGTCTTATTACATTATTATTATTGTTATTAAAATATTTATATTAGTTAAAATTTAAATAATTATATCATATAATATATTTATAAACGTAAATGTTATATATATTTTTTTAAATTTAATTATATTTAGTTAAAATCATCACTAAGTATAATTTTGAAATATTGATTAAAGGTGGCCATCTCTCCTGAAATTGAAGGATTGATGGTCGCCCAATTTAAAGCATCAATAGCCATTGTACGTCTTTGTTTTAGTATTAGAAGTAAAGATTAGATTATATACGTGCCTTAAAAGTTCATATAGTAATATATATATATATATATATATAACGTACGTACTGCAATACATTCAGATACCTAAGTCAAAAAAATATATATATCCAACCGCCTATTTAATATAAATTAAAATTACACTTACTTTTTAGAATCGAAAAACACAACTGCACGTCGCAATAAATAAACTCGTTGAACTATTTCATACGAACAATGTTTATATTGCAATCTATGATCAAATTTTGGAGATATTTAGATTGGCCATCTCTCCTAGAGTTACCCTATATATAAGCCCATTGTAAACGAACACCAATTTATCACTCACAAAACATATACAATGATAAAAAGAACTTAATAAACGTCTTAAAATTATATATATAATATTCCTGCTCTATTAGCTTTCTTTTTTAAACAAATAAATCTTAACAAAATTTCATTTCTAAAAAGAAATAATTAAATTAGTAATACATCTAACAAAAGATTAAGAAAGTGTCACATCATCTTGATACAGGACAGTTGCATTTAAGAATTTTTTTCTCAATCGGAACTATAATGTTCCGTTAACTAATAATAATAGTCCTAATAACCAGTGCATTATATATAAAAAAAAAAAAGTAAAATAAAAAGATTTTCTTTCACGGGCGTTCGAAAGGTGGCAAGTTAGCGAAATTGCCACTCCTTGGATTTTAAAATTTTATTAAATATATTTTATGTGTCCCTCCTCATTTTGAAAATGCAAATCTTCTTTGCGATGTTAAATAATGAAAATCTGGGAGGAAAATGAACTCAGACTTTTCCGACAGAGGTACTCTCCACCTGAACCACCCGTACAATACAATATTTAGTTTTGCTTTTCTTTATATGTTTATGTTTTTAAAATTCTTCTAAACTATAGGTTCAGAAAATCAGAACCAAGTTTCCTCTGTGTTTCAAAAATTAATACACTGTTTCAATTCTTCATTTTTAATAAAGCCGGTAGAAGCTTATTTTAGGAGTTTTAATATAAATATTTGTTACATATCAGTATTACTTTCTATACTGATGTGTTAAAAATTGTCTTCAAAGTGGCTTTTGGCAAACAATTCCTAGTTTAGTTTTTTTTTTACGTTCTTATTCACCCTCTTAAAAGAAATCGTGAATTTGGCAGTGCACTATATGCATGGCAGTGCCAAAATTTTGTTCCGCCCCTGGATTTTGTTCCGCAGGCGATTATATTATTATTATTATTATTATTATTATTATTATTATTATTAAAATTATTTTTCTGCCAAAAATTGTCTCACTGCTAATTTTATTTTCAATATTTGTAAGACTTAAATATAGTAAAACTTGCTACAATGGAACTGCATGGTACTAAAAACAATTCACTTGGAGACAGGTCGACCATTACTTACAAATTATATGCTACCCATAAGTTTTTATAAAAAAAAATAAAGTTGGTTGCTCTTTTCAAATTCAAAACTCGCTATTTTTTAACAAAACTATTTTCTTCAGCACATACTATAAACTTTCAAAATAATTTGTTTAATTTCCCATGAATTGAACATATTTTCGCAGTTACCTGAACAACCGAATTATCTTACGAAAAAAGCTATCAAGTAACGTGTTATAAAACTGATATCGCGATACAGCGCGATAATCTATATTTAATACCCATTTATCAAGTGCATATTTATAAAACTAAAACGGTATACAATTATTTAGGGAATAAAAGTAATGCATAGAACTAATAATAATATATCTCATAATTTCATTAAATACCACCCCAATCTATTAATGTAATCCACAGACATTGGAAGTGACAGATGTTGGTATTAAATGCTGGAAAATAGTAACCAACGTTGCCGAATGTCGAAAAATAAATTCTAGAATATCATTTAGATAGATATTTTACGTTGCTCAGTATTTTTTGATATTGAACGATATTATTTTGATATTGGCTGATACCTTTGTGCTTCTCATAAAGATGAAGCTTGAATCACTTTGGCATGCATTTCATAAAAAGTACAAATTAAATTGAAGGCATTATAAACATTTTAAAAAGAGATAGTGGCCCCAAATTAATTTTCATATTTCTTATTGGTTAAATCAATTTTCTATTAAAACTGGATTATTTATTTTTATAAATAAAAATTCTAAAAATAGTAATTCTATTATAAGAAAACGATAATACTTTTATTTCTAATGTTTCACTATTAAAATTATAATAATCGGGAAGCGCAGAAAGATGTAGGTTAAAAATTTAAAATTGCATTTAATCTATATAACAATCATGATTTCTAATTTTCTTTTATTTTTACTGAAAATCCATGAAATTGTATTCATTTGCCATAAAATTAATATAACAAATCATTGTTCGTTGAATATAATTCACATAAATATAATACTACTGTTAAAGGAAGAAGGTGAAATATTTTTACATTCGAAACAGAACAATGGGTACTAACTATGTACTAGAAATTAAATGGTTAACTTTTATATTTGCTAATAGAAGTAAATTTTATATATTGTTTGAAACAAATTATTTATAACATTTAATCATAAACCAGACACTATTATATATTTTATGTAAAAAGAGAATTGTGATAATGTAAAACGTAAAAAAAATATTGCATAGTAATGACTTTTATTTATTAAATGCCATTTGGAGTGTTGCAGAAAGTGATAAGACACTTTTGGTGGAGTAGTTGCAATTGGCAATTTATTGATTTTTTGGAAATATCATAAACAAAAATGTGAAAGTTATATTTCAGAAAATGTAATCAGCTTAAAGTCAAGAAGCAATGCAACAGATTTTCCTCACTAGAACTTTATTGTAAATAGAAATAAATACTTGAAATTGTGTTTTCATTCCGAAAATATTTGTTAATGAACAATGGTATTAGTAAATACTATTAATGGAAAAATAGAAATATTATTTCAGACTATCTAACTATAGGTCATGGGCATGCTTAAACAATGTATAGGAAATTGTTTTTTTAATTTGTTCTGCAAATTATGATTTTGTTTAATTTATATTGGTTTGAGTGCGAATGGATTATTCTTTCGTAATGGATCCTTCATGCGATGAAGATATATTAAAAAATTCATGCTTGAAAACCTTTGAAAACCATAATAAATTAGTCAATAAAGATACAGTTTCCAAACAAATTGCATTTGAAAGTACATTTTTCTTCCTATACGATGGTGAATAAATTTAAAGTATTCATTGTTTAGAAATTTAAAAAATGCATTAGTGAAATTAATTAAAGTGAAATTTAATCACCAGCCATTTCTAACCTCAAATACACGTCAGGTCAGTCTTATGGACTCACTCGTTAGTCCTGCGGTCTCAGGACTCTTAAAATTGAAAAATATGAAAAAAAAAGCACGCCAATTTCAACATTTAATATCTTAAAATGTATATGATTTTAAAACAAATTTTTATTGAGATGAAAGACGTCAATATGTTCTTTCATTTCATGTATTTAAAAAATTGCAAGATGCAGAATTATAATTTATAGGGATCCAAACTGTAGGACATTTGACGAGCAGAAAATTGTTATAACAGGTTACGCGCAAGGTTAGATCATAAATTTATCAACTAAAATGAATATTTTGGTTCCTATTTATACTTCAGATTGTCGCAATTACCCTGAAACTAAAAAAAAAAATTAAGCAACGTTTATATTTTTAATACAAAGTTGCATTTAGCTAATACGAAATTTTGGGAATTTCAACAATATATTCACCTAAAAAAATACTTTTTGAAGAATAAATTTTAGGTTGAGTTTATGCAGACTAACATGAAACATATGTTTTGAAAATTTCATGAAAATACATTCAGAAGTTTTTGAGATATCCTGCACTTTATGCTAAAAAAACGTCATTTTGGAGGAAAAGGACTTCAAAGTTTCGGAAGCGCCGATTCAGCTATTGAGCGGGTATCTTATCACGAGCGGGTTTCAATACATAATAATAATAAACATTTTGCGCATAAAGCAATAAAAATTGTTCAGCATATATTTCTGACTAATTTTCCACATCGAAATTAAGAATTCTTCTGTAACTAAATAAAAGAATAATATTAAAAAAACACATTTGTAATCGAACACTTTAAATTTTTATACAGCCAAACAGGAAAAAAAATGGTACTACATGTTTATCCCGTCGAGCAAAAATCTATCGCCAAACTAGAAGATTAAATTCCAATAATGGTTGATCGTAAATGTCACATTCACTTGACTTTAAGCAAGTTACACGTGTTTACATCAGCAAGTGATTTTTATTTCGCCATTTTATTTATATTTTTATTAATGTTATACTAATTTATTTGTTCTTTCGGTATTCACAAATAAAAATTATCAATTTGTATAATTTGGCGAATGGTTTGGCGATTTATATAATTTGGCGAAATTGCTTCGACGGGATAACTAAGTACTACCAAACTTTCAAATGGAATTTGTTTGCAAAGTGCATCTCAGTTTACAGATTGTCTATGGTTTAAATTTTTTTTCAAGCATGGGATATTTTTAAATTTATCTCTGTTGCGTGGATCTCAGTAACGAAAGATTAATCGGTTTGCCTTTAAACAACATAATGAGTTCATCATTTTTTTAAAGCCAATATTCCATAAAAAAATTCCTCTATGAATAAATAAATAAAATATTATAAACAAAACTCAACTTAAACAAACATTGAAGTATGCGGTTAAAGCTCTGAAATTATCAGAATTCAAAAGGATGTCATAAATAGTAAAATCTTGGGTTAGCATGCATTGTCTTAGCATGCAACTAAATATGTAAATATCGCGTTTAATAAATTTCAAAACTATACTCGATTGTATGTCCATATTTTTCATACGAAAAATGCTTTTTTATTGTAGGTGGGCAAACTAAATTATATATTGGATGTAAAAAAAAAATATATATTACTTTCAATTTTAAAAAATGTTTTCACCTATATTCTGTAACCCGGGAAGCGCGGATACGATTCCCTAGTAATTCTAAAAGCCATAACTTATGTTCTAATGGGAATTTCGAGGAAACAATTGTATCAAAATGTTCAGAAAAAAATAGGAAGGAATTTAACATCTTAAAAAATTAAAATTCAAAACTTTTGAAGCTTTAAGAGTCTTGAGACCCCTTAAAAACCCTTAAGAGATATAGAAATTTTGAAAAGTTTGAAGGTCCTGAAACATCTTATAATATAGATAGGATATATATATATATACATATATATATATATATATATATATATATATATATAATAATTGCAAATATATATATATTAAATATACATATATATTTGCAATTGGAAATATGTAAAATCTGAACTGATTAATAGCATACATGATAAACCGGGAAGAAAAATAAATTAGAAGAAATCTTCAGTTGAAACTAATTATAATTTCTTGTTTTTTATACCTAATCCTATAATTACCTTAGTGCAACCGATATTTGTAATGTTAGTTTCCAATAAAAGAAAATTGAATTTTGCAAAAGAAAACGATTTTCTTTAAGTGATTCTGAAATAATTAATCTTTAGTTAAAGTTTACATTCTAAAGGTCACGAGGAAAATAAGGTAAGTTTTTCTGAGACACGTTTAAATAGATATTTTTAAAATATACATTTTTAGTATAAATTTATATAGAGAAATTTTGGGAAATTACCTTTATGCCAATCCATTAAATGTTTTTAAACTAAAAAGAAAATAGTATAATTAAAGCTTTTGGAGAGTTTTTTACTAGTATTTTGGCTCAATTTTACTAAATAAAAAGAGTAAGTGAAGAAAGAAGAAAATTAAGTTACTTTTTTGTGTAGAGTTTTATTATTTTCACTCGTCCGAGTAACAGCAAGTGTAAAAAATAGGTGCTATCCTAATAGCATAGCCAGCCTATAGTAGGTCTCAATGACTCACAAAGTGTCACACGTGTCACAGTCACTACAATGAACTGAAATGTGATATCTTTCATTCGTCTCATTCTTTATCTCATTTGATCATTCCACCAAGAAGTCACCATGATTTCTGCTTTGTGACGAGTCACCAGATGACTTTAAAATGAAGTCACCTTGTAACCCCCATGTGAACGTCATTTGAGAATCCATTGTAAAATCATCACAATAGCTGTTTTGTAACGAGTTCTCAAGTGATGGAAAATGAAATCATCTGATGACGTTTCACAATGGAGCGCAATGGTGACTTCACAGTAGTGCCTCGGTCACCTGAGAATCACCATGGGACTTCATTGTGACATTATGTGGAGATTCAGCACAATGCGGTGTTCAAGATAACTTCAAAACTGAATCTTCAAATGACAGTCACATGAGAATCACAATGTGACCTGGTTGTAATGTTACCTGGTGACTCATCACAAAACAACAGTCACAGTGACTTCTCAGTGTAGTCCCCATATGGCGATCATTTTAGAGTAATAATGAGACGAATGAAAGATCCCAAATTTTGTTTCTCCGTAGTGGCTGTGACACTTGTAGCCATTAGGGTGGGTCGAAAAAAAAGTTTTTTTGGCTGTTTGATTGGCTATACCACGGAAAACTTGTCTCTAGGGTAGCTTAGCAAAATGCAAAAACAAAATAAAAAAAATTTTAAGCTTGGCGGTAGCACATCGGCTCTAAAATTTGAGAAAATATACGATTTTTATCATTTTCCTAATAAATAGCAATAAATAAAATAACAACTATAACAAGTAGCAAAAGACATTTTTTAGTAGAAAAAAGCATTAGAATGACAAATAAATGCTAAAAATATAATATATTTGAACTTTATTAGTTGCGAATATCGTTTAAAAAAAAGAGTTTTTAAAAAAATTGACAAATTTCCATTGAAACAAAACTATTTTTTCTGGATATGTAAAATTACCGTTTGTAATGAAATATAGTACTTTAATTGATTTTACTTTCTTTTGGTATTTTGAAATAAGATTTTCTAAACTAGGAATTGAAGATCTTGAGTTAAGTGTAGTTCTTATAAAACCATCTCTGGAACTGGAGCCAAACTCTTTTTGTGACGCCTCGGTTACCAGCTTCACGCATCGCTCTACTGCTTGGGTGGGACATGGGAATTGGTTAAACTTAGACTCAGCTGCTGTTCCACCTGATTGGACCTTAGACTATATATCTTGATCAGTCACTCTTCGAAGTAAATGTGGTGGTGAAAGTGCAGTAGTTACCCAGTGAATCATTTCGCTGCAGTCTGTAGATAGGAAATTGGTTTTGGGTGGTTCAAAACTCTTGATTGACTTTCTTTTAGAAGCTCGTTTTTAGCATTTACAATTTTTCTGAAACTTGACTCTCTTATATGATCCCTTTTATATACTCTAATACTTAAAAGAAAGTTTTCTGGATGGGCAAAAAAAATGCGTTCCTCTCAATTTTTGTATCAATGACTTTCAGCAAGTTTCAGGGCAGGTATCTTGACAATTGTATAACTTTAAATAGTTATTCTGTTCCAGTTATGATGTATTTACTTTATTTGATTGGAAACCATACAGGTATATATAACTTTAGGAGAAAAAAACCCCCTAAGATCTTGTGTTCGTCTGGTGGATTTCCATATACTTAAATACAATCGTATGGCAGCTGTCTGATTTTATACTAGAACTTATTTCCAGCAGGTACTGCTGATCTTTGCTTAACCCGGGAGGAGTTGCGTGGGGTAAGACATACCCCGGTTGCGTGCAGTTTTTACAACTGTCACCACTATTTTTCGAAGAGTAATGTTCAACTTACTTTATCGCATAATTTGTAGCAATTGTCTCCCACTAAATAAAGTGACGATTATTATTTGCACTTATTGGTGACAAACCGAAAACCGTTCATATCCTGTTTATGCACGACTTCCCCCGGGTTAAAACTTTTCAGTAAATTTATGGAATAAAACACTCAACACCGTCAAACTTTACCACTGGGAGTTACTCTTACATTTCAATGAATTGGCATTCCGGCATTTGTTTCAAACTTTAGAATGTGAAACGACTGGGCAAAAGCCATTTAGTGGTCTGATTGGCACACAACTGAATGTGAGGAACTCCCAGTGTTAAATTTTGACAATCTTGAGTGTTTTGTTTGCTGGACATAAGTTCTGCTATAAAATCAGACGGTTGTCCTGAACATTTATCTGTTCTCGAACCTGGTACACTTTTCCACTCAACGTGGTTAACAAAGGCATTTAGAGTCATCCGATTGTATTTAATTACTTAAACCCACCAGACGAACTCAAGTTTTTAGTTTTTTTCTCTTAAAGTTATATATGCCTGAATGGTTTCCAATCAAATAAAGTGAATACTTCATAAATGGAACAGAATTACTATTTAAAGTTATAAAAATAGTCAAGATACCTGCCCGAAAACTTGCTGAAAGTCATAGATACTGTAATTGAGAGGATCGCATTTTTTGCCCATTCAGAAAACTTTCTTTTAAGTATTAAAGTAGATAAAAGGGATCATATAAGATAGTCAGGTTTCAGAAGAATTATAAATGCTAAAAACGTAGCTTCTAAAAGAAAGTCAATCAAGAGTTTTTAACCACCCAAAACTAATTACCTATCTACAGACTACATCGGAAGGATTTACTGGAAAATTATTACACTTTCAGCATCAACTTTACTCCGAAGAATGAACGATCAAGATATCTGGTCTGAGGTCCAATCAGGTGGAACAACTTTGTATTACTACTAATACAAAGTACTACTAATACTAGTAATACAACTTTGTATTTAAAATATAAGAATGCTTTAAATACAAATTTATTTAGATTCTGGGATATTATTTTAATCTGAAGTATAAGTAGGCAAATAAATTTTCATTCTGGTTGCAAAAATTATTTTCTAATCCTGCACGTCAACTGTTATAGCAATTTTCTGTTCGTCAAATGTCTGACAGTTTTCAGCCCCCTGTAAATGCTAATTCTGCATCTTGCTATTTTTTAAATACATGAAAAGAAAAAACATACACATATCTTTCATCTCCAGTAAAAATTGTGTATTAAAATCATAAACATTTTAAGCTATTAAATGTTGAAAATGGTCTCTGTTTTTCAATTTTCCCAATTTTAAGAGTCCTTATGATGCCATAGAAAATGCTCGGAAACGAGGCATTTGTGGAGTTTTTTTAAAAGTAATTTGGGGTGAAATCGAAGGCACGTTGTACGCATGGCAACTTTAAAAAAAGATCTATGACCAAAAAAAGAGATATAGCGCGTGTTTTCATCTTGAAAGTTTCATTCTCATTTGTGAATAAGACATGAATTTATATTGTGATAATATAATTTATTATCTGCTTTGGAAAAAAGGAAATTTTGAAGCTATTAACTGCTGTCCGGGTTATTATATTTTTTTATTCATCATGCGGTAGAAGTATTATTTTATAGCACTAGGGGATTTTATCGCTGCAATTAAAACTATCTAAAAGCTGCTGCGTCGACAAGGATCGAACCGGAGAACTCAGGCAGAGCAAGCAAATTCTATAATGCCGACAAAAAAGACTAGTTCGATCGCTTCCTTACATAAACTTGTTTTATTGCCCTTGATGGAGTCGTTCTATTACATCAAAGGCGTCTCGGCAAGTCAACAGAAACCTAAAGTTTTGCTCCACTATACTATCCAAAATGCTCAAAATACAAAACATCACCACTAACAAGTGAAATACAAATTTGTGAAATAAACGACTATGTAGGCAAAATTACAATATACACGGACGGTTCCAAAATGTCCGAAGGAACAGCCTCGGCATTTTGTGTGTACGAAAAAAAACGAGCTAATCTATACTTGGAGAGCGAAACTGTCCCAGGATAACTCCGTCTTCCAGTCAGAACTCTTCGCGATCTATTCAGCATTAGAGTGTATAGAATCGGACAAACACTCTCAATACTTAATCATAACGGATAGCCTATCAAGTTTAAAAGCATTAAACAATTTTGACAATGCAAACTATTTAATACTAAAAATTCTTCAACAATTGCAAACAACAGTAAAAGACATATACTTCAATTGGACAAAGGGACATTCAGGTGTTGAGGGCAATGCGGCAGCTGACCAACTGGCAAAATCGGCAGTAACGGAGGAAACACTAATGCATACATTTTTACCATATCCAGCTTCTTCACTAAA
The DNA here is from genome assembly GCA_963932465.1 of Maratus speciosus. Taxonomy (NCBI): domain Eukaryota; kingdom Metazoa; phylum Arthropoda; class Arachnida; order Araneae; family Salticidae; genus Maratus; species Maratus speciosus. Next base: position 297,041,661 of record OZ010791.1, read on the forward strand.
ATCATAGACAAAGCAGAATCTGTTAAAAAATTGGCAAAAACGCTGGACGGATTCAGACACAGGCCGATATACGAAGGAATTCTTGCCATTGGTTGACCACAAGTATTTCGTAAGCAACAGATACTTACATATTTTTAACAAATCACGGCCCCTTTCAGGAACACTTATACAAAATTAACAAAAGAGACTCCCCACTATGCATTTGTGGCTTGCCGTCAACATCGTTACTCTATGTATTATACTGTACATTAACATCGCATTATCATATCAAAAAACACACACGTATGAATTTAGCAAGTTGGTGGCGGGATGTTAAAGAGAAACCACAACTACTCAACAAGATCATACAATGCATGAGGTTTATAGAAACAAACGAGTACATCTTTTCAAATCCAGAGCCATTCTAGTCCGACTCCATCACTAGGGTGTAGCATGGAGGAAGAAACGGGTTATTAGCGGGTGCCAGAAACTTCTATCACTTTTGAATTTTTATCTTGTGCATCTCTCCAAACTCTAGTATGTGCAAATTGTAAATAGTAGGTGTGTTGTAATGTGTTTCTAATTGTGATGTTCAATATTGTGTGTTTAATGTACTGTGACGCATATAAATCCATGAAAAATGTAAATAATTATGCAATCACATTAAAATGATCCTTATGTAATCACTACATACAGTCATGTAAATAGTAGGTGTTTGATATTGTGTTGTAATGTGTTTCTAATTGCCATGTTAAATATTGTGTGTTAAAATGTACTGTGACGTATATATATCCAAGAAAATTGTAAACAATTATGCAACGTTAGGTGAAATGATCCTCATGTAATCACTACATACAGTCATATATCTCGATGTGAAATCTTCGGTTCGCCCAGAAAAATTGAGTAACCAATTGTGATTGTAATTGTAAATCTCACCGAACCGATATCTCAGTAACCGAAATAAATCTCAGCAGCTTGATCAGGGACCCGACGCTCCCTCTCAGACTCTGGTTGAGAGTCGGGAGGAGTGGATGTGGTCTACCCCTCGGGATTGCACTAACACTCTAAAGCGAAAGCTGAGTTCCCGAGGTGGTCATCGCTGTTATCGCTATTACATCAGAGGAGAACTCCCTATTGACGAGGGACGAAAGATGTTCATGTGTGTAGCGTGGCAGTTGCCAGAGCGATGAACTCGCGTTGCCGTTGCCGTACGCACGTGTGGCCCTGAAGATGTGCCGTGTGACAGGCTTCCTGTTTTGGGAGTTCTCATATGCTTTCGTGCTGTGAACCTTTCACGGGCTTTACTTGTTGGGAGTTGTTTTTAGTGCTCTATCGAGAGGAGATGATGATGATGATGGTAAAGTTGTGTGTTCGTTTGCTCAAAGTCACCAATGCAGGAGATGTGTGCGGCCGCAAGTATCGAAGTAGAAAACTGAAGAAAAGCAGGCAAGATATATAACTCAGGGTAAAAGACTAGTTTGATATTTTCCTTTGAAAAACATTTGTTTGATTATTTTCTTGTCCTTGTTAGATGGCTTCCCCACAAAACGATTTAAAATTTATGATGTTTAGCGAAAAAATTAAATCACGTTTAAAGCAGACATTTTTGTTTTATATGTGGAGAATATAAATAGACCAAACAATGCAAAATAAACTATAACAGAGAAGAGCTAAGACATCAGTTTCTGTCTGTATAATATTGACCGTTGTGTATTTTAGAAAAACAAATTTTTCAAATAAATGTTGTTAACTTAAGTTGTATTAATAGACTTATTTCTTCTGCATTTGGTGTCAAGAATAACGAAATTATTATATATGTTATTATTGTAATGGAAAACAAAATGCTTTTTAAAACAGGCTTTTTAGAAATTCCACATATTATTCATTTGATTACGGGGTTCGGACGCCGTACATCCCAGCAGTTATTTTGTAATTCTATCCGTAACACTTTTCTGAAAATTATCTCTACCATACACGTATATTAGGATATCTCCAAGAAATATCTACCTTTTTTTGTAAAATGTGATACTATTAAATATAAAACAGTCGGCAGTCTTGACTCGTACGCAAAAGGTTAAATGTATGTTAAGTAATACGTTTTAAAAATATTTCGAAATAGATTATTAAAAAATCTTATCAATTCTATATTAAATTTACATACTAATATCATTGCGTATTTTCTCATGGAGAGTTTCAATCAGTTATAGATGCACAACAAATGGGATATTAATGGTTGAACATAGGGGAGAGAGGCGATATTTGGATCGTTGCTTTAATTGGGTCGCTGCAATTTTGCTGTTAACTACAGAAAGAGACACCATCTGCCCCTGCAATCCTACTCATCAGAATCACATCATTAATGATTAGAAAAAGCACCTCCCTTCTTCGTGCTGTGTTTTCAGATAATTTTTAGAAACCAAAAATTAGGTAGCTGTTTTGATCTCATTTTTTCCTACTAAACTTAAGAGAATAATTCAAAACTAAGGTAATTTGTTATGTTTTCCTATACATATACTCTCTAAATTCATGTGTTTATTACGCGGATTTGTTTGTTTTCATTTTTTTCTTAGTTTTGAGATTATCTGTTTTAAAAAATGGCGCAGTTGCCTTAATTGGACCAATTTGAGTTGTTTAATTTGGATCACTTATACGATCATCATTTCGAAGCTGCTTCATCACACATTCATGACAGGGCATAGGCCCTGCAAGATCCGTTGATTCTCCTGCTAGTGAGGTTTCGTAGTCAGAGTAAGTAATCATGAAACCTACTAAAACTAAGAGAGTTTTAAAAAAACTGATAAAGACGACATAGGCAAACAGCTTGGAAGAAAAATATCCACAAGAAGGCCGCAGCTAGGACCTTCCTCCCCCCTCAAAAAAAAGAAAAAGAATCCAAATAATCGTTAGAAATGTTATCACCTTTGCCGAAATAAGTTAAGTCAAAGTACAGAGGGAACCGAAAGACACTGTGTTAACATTTTATAAACTTTGAACCTGCAACCATATAAAACTTCAAATGAAAAGGCAAGCAAACGACAAAAAGGAAGCTCTAAAAGCACAAAAACATTTGGAACATCAAATTAAAAAAAATATGTGCATATTCAATTGGAAAGAATCTGAAGGAATGGAAGAACTACAGACATGAGGCAAAGAAAACTTCTGTTAAAAAAAGTCTAATGATTGATAATCTAAAAAGAAAAATAAAGACAGTGCTAATTGGTTTTGCCTAATTTGTAAGATAATAAAACAGCAGAAATGATTCAGTGTTCAGATTGCCATATATACTTCCATGTTGTGTGCACAGGAATAAAAAATGAACAAAAGAAATTCATGTGTAAGCCTTGCATCTTTTCTTACATGATATTCAATTAACGGCCCTTTAGTTCCACAACTTCTATTCTTAATTACTTGTAACTTTGATTTATATTTTGAATACATTCTCATTGAAAACAATTACTCTTATTTTCAAATATTTATTTCATCATATTTCATTGCTGTTGTTTTGTTTGATTGTTTCGTTGATCGCAAACTTTGCTTTTAATAAAATAAGTTATATGCTCTACTCATTGAAACAGCCTAATAATGTTTGGTCCAATTTAGGAGACTGGGAGTCCAACTTAGGCGACCAGTCGCTGAATTTGGACCACTTAAATGTTTTTTTCAAATGAAAATAAATAAGATTTTCAAAAAGAAATTGTTCTAAAGATTTTAGTTATTATATGAATAGATTGATCATGTGTAGCGATATTTTACAGATATTCCAAAAATGAAGTGAGTTACACCTGAAAATAAGTGAAGAGATCCAAATTTGGTTAATCTTCCCTATTACATAATACTTGAAGAATTATAAAATTTTTAGTGAAAACAAGCCCCGTACTGGTAGAGACATCAGGATAAAATAGTGCTTTTTCTAAAGGTTGTTTTCAGACACTTATTGCCTTTTAAGAAAATTTTATAAAAGAATTCGCTAATGTTTCTGAAAGTACTCTCGTGAATTAAAACTTCATTATGTACTTAATGAAGTTTAATTTCTCAAGATGATTCACTCAAAACGAACTGTTTTATATTTTAAGAAAAGATAACTTTTGTTAGACTTTGAAGTAATTCCCTTTTAGACATAGGAAATATATCATTGGAGTGGCCTTTAGAATTTAGAGAGTTTGCCGTAAAAATCATGTAAAAGATAAAATGTGTTATCTGACAAAAAAAATCAAAATAAATATTGTAAAGTATAAAAGAAAACAAAATTATTATAATAGAAAATAACATAAATTTTAACTGTGATAATCCTTTTTTGGTATAAATTTTTAATAAAAGGAATTTTTTAAATATTAAATACTTTTTGGGATATAATAAGAATTAGTTTTTGATTCAGAGGAAGAAAATCATTTTTGATATTAACGTTTAGCATTTACTTTCTAGACATTTTTATTTTTTATATTAAATGTTTTCATGCCTTACATAAATCAGTAAATAAACACAATAACTGAATTCAAAGTTAATAGTTTATATATGTATATGGGGCATTCTCACAAGCTTTTGACTTTCGGGAAGAAAAATCTGGTGAAATCAAACTTGCTCAAATGCCATTTTAATCTAATAAACGAATGCCCTAATGATTCAAAAGAAAGGAAAAATGTTCAGCAGCGAAAAATGTTTTATTTAATTGAAGTTTAAGTTAAACTTGCGAGTTTAATTTCCCTTACCATTTTACCACTATAACTTTCTATTTTCGTCTAAATTTTTACTTATAATGAATTTGCATAGTACCCACAGGACATTCAAATAAGAAATAATAACAATGGAATATTTTTAGTAAAATATTTTAGTATAAAATTGTCTTAAAGGGGGGGGGGGTTAAAGAAGGGACGGAAGGAAAACATGGGATGGTATAGGAAAAAAGGGACGGTAATGGAAAATAAGGTAATGGATTTTAAGGATGGGACGGTAAGGAAAATTACCACTATATTTAAGCAAATCATGTTAAGAGTAAGTGATGGCCACAATGTTCATTGATTTTTAGAAAAAAGTTATTTACACTAGATTAAATTAAAAAATATATATATTTACCTTGAAAAGTGCATTAATAAACCTTGGAGCCGTTAAGACTACCAATAAAGCCACGATGCTTGAAATTGATATTTAAATGCTGATTTAAATTCTGCAGTAAATTTCCTGTCAAAGAATTTTAGACATTCTTTCTCTTTCATACTTCTGCATGAGAAAAAATACTTGAAAAAACTCTGTGGATGCATCTGAAGTAATTTTCTGTATAAGTTTAGCAAGAGGGACGGTAAGGAATCTAAAACCCAGGGACAGAGTTCAAAAAATAATATCAACCGTAAAAATGTGTACAGCTTAATTGTTTGCTACATATTTATATAAAACACTTGATCCAGTTTCGGAAAAAAATTACATCGAGTTACTTTTATTGAAACAATTTCATACAGACAGTTCCAAAATTAAAAATTAATATCATGGACACTGGACGGTATAAGAGTTTTCCTAGTATTTGGACTCCCAACGTCGTCCAAAACTTATTTATCTCGTTATGCAATCATGCCCCTAGTTCCCCAGTATTTGGAATAAAAAAACACAAGAATATGTACTAAAATAAAAATTATTATTCAGGAACTTAAAAGTCAAAAGATTGTAAAAATGCATGCCCCATATATATATTAAATATTTCTTGAAAAAAAGAAAGATTTAGAAAAGAACTATACACATATAAAAAAGGCAATACATTCTCTTAAAAGCATAAAATTTACTAATGCACATACTTGCGCATGAGAAAAATCATTTAAAAATACATGTGTATAATTATCAAGTTATCATACCGATTTAATGAAATTGTTTCCAAAAAATGAAAGCTCAAGACATCTCTGAAAATATTTTCCTTCAGAAAATCACTTTAAAGTTTTTTTTTTTAAATCGCTTAACACTTTGGAATAGTCTCTTTCATTACATACATTTAGAAATGTTATAATTGTTAAATTTTAAAACAAGCTTTTTTCCCAATTTAAATTTATTTTCATTTAGCGTTAATAAAATGTTAAAGTTTTAAACATGTATTATGATAATGCTTTTGTAATTTTGTCGTCTGATAACAAACATTAAAATTTAAAAAGTTCTTTTTCAATCATTGTGAAAGAATATCAATAATCTTTTTCTTCCGTGGAAAGAGAAATACTTTTCATTTATAGAAAGTTTTAAAGTTTAATAATATTTAATTGAGACAATATACATTAAATTTAGCTTTATTTATTTATTTATCGTAGAAAGCATTGATAAATAAATGCATGTTCTAAATATTTAACTCAATTTGTTTGTAAAAGTTTACTAACAAATTTGTAACTTATTGGAATATTTAAATTTGGTTTTGTATATGTAAAAATTTATTTAATAATTTTTCTGTTTCCAGTATTTTTAAAAGAAAGGTTGATCAAAATAATTGAACAGATTAACACATTGGGTTCATTACATATAACATCAACCAATTAAAGAAACACTTTTGGATTTTGATTTTTTTTCCTTTTATTATATTTATTAAAAATAACTAAAATATTAAGTTACAGGTGAATTTGGCCATTTTCTCAAGAAGTTGTTGGCTTTCAAAAGTTTCGCGAAATGTCCAGACTTTGAAATGTTTAAATGATTCTAAAATAGATATATGACATAGGATATGATTTTTGTGTCATTTCCTTCTATTTTGTTTTTTTCTGACTTGGACATAAGTAAGACAAATTTAATGTATATATATAATTAATGAAAAATTATTGCATAACAGGCGCCAAAAGCAGCTCATATTAAATGCAACAAAATGTATCTCATCAATAAATAAAAATCCAAATGCACCATAACTTTGGAAAGAATGTATATATCAACAATATTTATAAGATTTAACTATAAAAATTCCCAAACCTTCAAATTTAAATTACACAGGTAAAAAACAAACATAAGTAAAAAACGGTCTGTTCTTCATCAGTGGGTGGTCAGGCAGACCAAAACCATCCCCGCTGTTAAAAACTTGCAGGTTTCTGAACACTCATCCTTCCTGCACTCAATACAGAAAAAAACTAAAATATTGTCATGATTTTAGATATACAATTTAAAAATTTATAAAGGTAAATAAACCAAACTTAAACAAAAAAGTAGTATAAACAAGGCATAATTAAATTACAAACAAAAACAAAAAGTTTTAAAAAATGTCTTTTAGAAAGTTAATTGAGGATCTGGATTCGAGTCCGTGGATAAGACATGGATGTAAATGCGTGTGCTTTCAAAGTAATATATATATATATATATATATGTAATGTAGAGAAATAAAAATTGTTGTCTGTTTTTTTTTTTCTGTGCATAAATAAGGATCATTCGAGGCGATAGCCATTGTTGCTATAGGCCTCAAAGCATTCTCCACTTTGGTGGATTTAAAATTCAAATTCAAATTAGAAAGTTGATTTAAAATTGCAACTTAAATATTATTAAAAGATAAACAAATTAAATTATCCTAACATGTATGAATGCTGAACAATGTGCACCCACGCAAACCTACAAGAAAAATACATAAACATGAAAAAGAAATAACTGCATAATGTCCTTCACCTGGCAATAACAGCAAACCATTAATTTTCTTTCCACATCCAAAAAAAAAAAAAAAAAAAAAAAAAAAAAAAAAAAAAAAAAATTCAAATCCTAGTCTGCTAGCCTCCATCTATTCAAACATCCATCTAAACCCGTTCTATATACATGGCATTAGGGTCCACATATCATATAGAATATTCAGGAAGTATGCTACCATAAGTTGGTCACCCCGCCAATCCACACTGTTTCCATTTATTTTTCAAAACAATCTTTAAATAATATTTTAAAAAATCCAAAGAATAATTATAATATAATATTGTAATATATAATATAATATTGTAAAAAAGATTAGCTAAAAAGTTAAAAATCTGTCTATAAAAATTACTATCACTGCCAAAAATTTTATTAAAACGATTTAATTGATTAATTATGATACTTATGTAAATCTTTTTACGTAAATTAGAAAACCAATGTGGCATACTTCTTGCAAAAAATTGTAAACTTTTTCTTTTATCATAGAAATCTAAAATTAATTTATTATCAAAAGTATTAAAAGAAATAACTAAAAAATCTGCACTGTATCCATCACCGCTTGTCCTATTCAACTTTAAACAGTTTGGATATATGATACCATATTCATTAAAAAAGTCAAAATTGAAAATCAAAATATCATCAATATACCTAAAGACTCTTAAAGATTTATTATATTTTATTGTATATTCAAATTCATAGTAAAATAAAAAAATAAACTAGCAGAAGTACTAGAATAATTTGTCACCATCCCACTTCCACAGATCTGATTGAAAGATTTTTGTTGAAAGTTACATAATTACTATAGAAACAAAAATGGCATAAACTTAAAAATAATTCTCTATTAATATTCAGTTATTCATTTAAACAAAATGAATAAAAAATGTTCATTAAAACATTATAAAGACAATCAACAAGCATATTGGTGAATAGATTTTCAAAGTCGAAAACCTGTATTTTCTGAGGAGTCGAAGGCAATTTGTCCAAAACTTCAATGCTATTACCAATCGACCAAAAATAACTATACTTCGTAAATTTACTTTAAAAAAAACTGATATATCTTTTTTAATAAATTTGGAAACCAATATTGAAATTTCTATTAACACTTTTAGAAGTACTGCCAATAAACCTAAATTTAATCGGATTTTTATAAAACTTTGGTGTTAATTTTTAAAATGTAAATTTAAGAAGTACAGTTATTTTTGGCCCATTGAAAAAATTGGATCATTTGACAAATTTATTTAATTTTGTAGTTAATGAAAATTATTTATTCTCATGGTAATCATGTGTTTCAGCAGATAAGGTGTATACCTATTGGGGGTAGTTGCAGCTCGATACTGGCGGATATATATTTATTTTTATACGAGGTTAATGAAACTTTAAATAAGGATTTTTTAAGTTTTAGATATATTGATGATGTATTGTTGGTAAGGATTAATGATTCCAATAGCGATTTGAATTTAGATTACTATCCTCAAGGTTTGACATTAAAGAAATCTTCATATGACGAAAAACACATAAATTATTTGGATCTCACTATCGACATTGAGAGTGGTGGCTTGAGTACTTGCATTTATGATAAGAGAAAGGGTTACAACTTTGAAACAATAAAGATATTAAATTTTAATTCCAATGTACATATTTCCATTTTCAGAAATATCATTATCAATAGTTTAATAAGGATAGCAAAGTTAATTTCTAATCATAATAGTATAATAAATGACATTATAAATCTCTATCAAGATGCAATAATTGAGAATTATCCTATTAGTTTGTTAAATAGTTTGACAAATAATTTCGTCAAGGATAAAGGTTACAGCGATACTTTACTTTTGGCGATTAAAAACATCGCCAAATAATTGTAGGCTTTATAAGGAGCTCTGTCTGGATGTGTCGTTGTTTTCGAATTGGGTTACTTCTTTCTATGACCAGTTTAATGCTTTCTTTGGTCAGTTTGGCCTCGACAGACATGGGGGAAGTTTCATGAGTAATTACCGGTATAACCCAGCATGCAAGTCTTTAGCTTTGCAGTCTGTCTCCATTGGATGTTTTCTTTTTGTTCATGGTTTTGTTAGTAATTACTTTCCATGGTTATTTTGTTAATTTTTTTCTGTAGTTAAGGAGTTTTGGGATTGGATGTATGGTATGTGCTTTTGGCATTATATATTTGTATATATATACATATATACATATATATACAGGGTGATTCATAAATGTTGAAACAGTAGGCTATCTCCTTAAATATTGCGTTAGGCAAATACTTGCAATTGCGAAGTTTCACAAAAAAGGTGCCAAATTTAATGACACAAGTTGTAACTCCATGGGGTTCTATTTGAGAAAATACAAAAACTATTTTTTATACCGCCCTCGTTGGGTAAAATTTACATTTAGTAATTTTTTTGCGTATGCCTTCCTGAATTAAACAAAATGAATCATCTAGGTATCTGCAAAACTCGCAGAGTTATCAACATTCAAAATTCGCGACTTACACTGTTTTTCCAAGCCTATGAGTGACGAGTTATTGACTCATTTTGAATGTAAGATACGGATCATCCACAAATTGTACGTTATTAAAAGTCGATTTTAGACAGTGCCTCTCCTTTGGACATAAAATAGCAGCCTATAGATTTTAAGTTAAACCTTCTTTTATATTATGCTGGAGGCCTTTATTAGAGGTCTGCACGGGTCAGAAGATGCAGACTCAGTCTCGAGCTGACCCATACAAAAAAAGGTCGTCCCAGTCTGGAAAAATATTTAAATCTTAGCCCGAGTCTGGTCCGGCCTGATTGAATTTCTAGAAAACATAGTTTTTTACGTCGATGTGGTTAAAAATTATTTCGTATGAAAGAGTTCTGACCAAAAATAGCTTTATAGTTTTATGATAGCTTATAGATTTTCTTTTTATATGCTTATAATCTTCATTTTCAAAGAAGCGTGAAAGGCCATGATATTTATTTTTTAATGAATTTCTATTTATATGTAAATGTTTCACTTACCATTTAATATCGTTAATCCAAAATCCATGTATTGGAGACTTTCAAAAGCTATATACAGTAAAGCCTTCTAAGGCGGAATCACACAGACAAGAAAAAATACCTTAAAGACAATTTCCCATCTTAGGAGGTGCAAATGTATTCTATCCTTTTCTCAAGTATTATATTCATTTTCCATGGATCATAAAATAATTCCTTTTTAGACTGGATTCCGTAATAGGCAGGTTCTTTTTCACTTGTTTTACAGCATTTTTTTCCATTTAAATCTACTACCCTTTAAAAACTATTTTTTAATGTTTAATTGTAAATGGTAATATGTTTTAATGGTAATGGCGATTTAAAAATATATGCATTTTTTGTAAATTTTTTGGGTTGAGCCAAACTTTACTGATTTTTGCACGGATTGGGTGAGTCAGATAGAATGATTTTAATACGCGGTTGAGTCAAGTCTGGGACTGAAAATTTCACCCCGTGCAGACCTAGGAAGAAAAGAAGCCAGTCCCGGTTCGGTATGAAAATACATTATGCCCGGTCGAGACAGCTCCGGACCCAGAATACAGATTTTTTTAACCGCTCGCCGGGAGGATATGAAACCTGAAGTTGTGAGGGTTAAAATTATGAAAACACTCTTAATCGGTATGTTAAAAAAAAACCTTGTTTTAAATAGTAAAGAAAGAAGGTGGAAAAGGCAAATTTAAACTGAATCGGAAGTTTAAGCTACAGGAAAGAGTTACATTACTCACCTGCAATTTTTTTAAAAGCATTTAAACGTTTTATTAGGAGCCAATCTTCGTTTAAAACTATCTCTTTAAATTGTTAAAAATAATGAATTTAAATTTATCATTTTAAATCCGTAATTAAAATAAAAATAAATTTTATTTAAATTATTAATTTACATTTTTAAAATCAAGAATTGTTAAAAAAAGGATGCAAACTCGGAACATGACCTTTTTGATTATTGTACATTAATTTTGTTTCGACAAACTTGAAAATGTATTTATTTTTGAAAATATGATTTTTTTAAAATAAGTTACATCATTTCTTTTTATTTGTGTTTTTAATATTTTTAATACTAATATTTAAAAAAATCCTGAAGCGAAATTAAAATTATATTTTTCTCTTCAATTAAATGTATCCTGGTACTTCTGACGTAACATTATTTCTTGCATGAACGCATTACACGCATTTCGATTTGTCTCTAATCCCTTAAAACCTGACGAATTATTTAAAGAGGCATAACTCCATGAGTTTTGCAGATATGAAGATGGAACGTTTTGTGTTAAATTCAGGAATCGATAAAGAAAAAATTCCTAATTGGAAATTTTACCCTACTGGGACCGTATAGAAATTTAAATTTCGTATTTTCTAAATATAGATCTCCTATGGAGTTGTAACATATCTCATCAAATTTTACACTTTTTTTTTTTTAAACAAACTTTGCAATTGGAAGTATGTATGGAGATTATGCCAAGGAGAATTAATTAAGGAGATAGCCTATTGTTTTGATATTTATGAATCACCCTGTATATATATATATATATACATAATTGCTAACTTTTAATGATAATTACATATTTTGCTCTATGGTTATGTTATTATTTTTTCTCGGCCCATCTCGCTCATTTATTTTTATTTATTTATTTATTTATTTATTTATTTATTTTTTTACTCCAAAAATTAAAATTTGATTTTTTGAAAAACTATATTCATTTTTTGTGAGAAGCTATGCACCTCTCCAGCTTTTTACATCTTAGAATGAACATTCCGCCTAAAGTACATTACATATTTCCTTCACTGAAACAAGTACGTATTGGTCCATTATCTGGATTAGAGCTGGATGCCAAGGAGAATTAATTAAGGAGATAGCCTACTGTTTCGATATTTATGAGTCACCCTGTATATATATATATATATATATATATATATATATATGTTAACTTTTATTGATAATTAACATATTATCTCTATGGTTATGTTATTATTTTTTCCCGGCCCATCTCGCTCATTTATTTATTTTTATTTTTTTTACCCGAAAAATTAAAATTTGATTTTCTGAAAAGCTATATTAATTTTTTGTGAGAAGCTATGCACATCTCCAGCTTTTTACATCTTTGAATGACCATTCCGCCTAAAGTATATTACATATTTTCTTCATTGAAGCAAGTACGTATTGGTCCATTATCTGGATTAGAGCTGGGACATTTGGAGGTAAAAACCTGACAAAATAATTTCCATTTTCCGATTTCAAAAGTAATTCCACGGGTTTTAGGAGGCGTTGTTAATCAGTAATATTGCTTTATGGGTTATGTCTTGAAACTTGAGATGCTCTTTGACTTGGGGAATGAAGCCTTTTAAAAACCACTCTTCATATATTTGTTGGTCCATTCAGGCTTTTTTATTGGTTGAAGTAATGTACTGGGAGGATTTCAGCCCTTGTTTCTTTAAAATATCTCGCTTTATTAATTTCCCAATCGCTACAGTGTTTACGTTTTGTGATCCCCTTGCATTGATGCATTAAGTTACGATTTCTTTATTAGACTTATGTTTTAAAACTTGCCTATTGCTTTCTTATGCCAGCGTTCGCGTGGCCAAACACATCCAGAACACCCTCAACTCATCAGCATTGCACATTTTTTTGTAAGAAATTCCCCATGACTGAAAAAACTGTTCAAAATCAGTTTTGAAATCTCTGCTGCCTGTTCGTCACAACGTAATTTCTAGCCATGAAGTCCACTTTCTCAAATTCCGTCTCGTTCTTAAACCTTGTCAACCACCCTGATGGTGCGTCAAATGTTCCCTCAAAATCTAGCATTTCAAAAAGCTCTTTTGCTTTTGTAGCAACAATAGCCCCTGAAGTAACTATTCCCTCACTTCTCATTTGAATCGCCCACTGTAAAAGTGCCACATCTAGTTTGTCACTAGTTTGTCTTTTCATTGTTTTTCTTTTTTCATTGATGGGGAGTTTTCTGATGATGATGCAAATTGCATTAATTTATCATTTTGCCTTAATTCATTATTTTTCAGTAATCCTTCCTCCTACAGTGTTTTATCCTATTCCATACGGCAGACATATTTGTTTTTTCTACGCACCATTTTCAATTTCTTTAATCAACTCTAGTTTCTCATGAATTGATAGCACTCCTTTATTTGTTTTTTCAAACTTTTTTAATAAAACTTAAAATAAGGAAAGAAGACCGACTGCTGATTATCCGCAAAGCGGATGATAGGGAGTTCTCTTTAATGAATTAGAAGTTGGGGACATGCTATGGTAATAACATTTGCAAATTATTCTTTTCTTTTTTTTAATTAAATTGTTTTTCCCCAAGTTCAATGTATTGTAAAATGAAGTTCTTAATTGTATTTTTTAAAAGAAAACTAAAACATTCATGTTAGACTAATAATATTTCAATTTAGTCAAGGGCATAATTTTTTTAAATCTAATAATGAGCTATACACACGCATACATACACTCGAAAGTTCTTTTTTCTGAAAATGGTGAGGAAATATTCATGATTATCCCTAATCCCCTTACCAAGAGTATACAAACATTGAAATAAGCTTTTAAAAAGATGTAATTTTACGTTGAAGCTACACTAAACGCCTTTAGAAACTAAATCATACAAAATGAAATATAGTATGTTAAAATAATGTATGCTTTAAAAATCTGTAAAATCGCGATAGGAATTGGCGGATAATTTTCACAGCAAGCACCTGCAAAAAAAAAAATAATTGTCGAAACTTAGATTAATAAAGCACTGTAAACTAATAAATTTCTTATCATATTATTATTTCTGGTTAGCATAAAATAAACTTTTTGTGCCACCCTTCCCCGAAAACAAAATACCTGAAATATAGTGATATGATATTCCTAAAATTAAGTATGGCGTCAAAATTGTTCGTGCAGATACCATTTTCCGAGAAACATTTCTGTAATAATGAAAAATATTCAAATATTATTACATTAATTTAGAATGTTTTGATGATATGCCAATCTTAGAAAAAGGCATTTTTACTGTTTCAGATAACAAGTAGGAAAATATATTATCAATCGCTATTTTAGTAATATTTTCTTCATCTATATTTATTTTGGTGTTTCACGCCATTTTGTGTCTATCAGTATCCACTAAGTCAGTGGTCCTGAATCTTGCTGACATGCGGAGCCCTTTTAACAAGGAGAGGGCCAACCTTGTTAATCACAGATTTTTATTATTTTAATATATGTTGTAGGGTAGAGGCCCCTTAGTGTCAGGTTCAACGGATTTTATCCAATGCTCCTTAGTTCTTGAGAAACCGGGGGGTCTAATATTAGTACACAACTTAAATACTTACTTTGCTACAACGATGATAGGTCAGTCGTAGCTCAGTTGGCATGGTTTTAACCGGCTGATTGGCGGGCCCGGGTTTGATACCTGAAAGCGCTACGTTTGTTTTTCTCATTTTTTGTTTTATAAATTTACTTGTAAGTGTAACTTAATAATCTCACTATCAATTAAAAATTTTAATATTGTATATCAATTATAATTTTAACCTATTTAATTTTTTACTTTTAACTGAATAGTTGTAATAAAATATCATAAAACTGTTCTTTTTTTTTATAAAAAATCACTTTAAAAATGTATTTCATATATTCTTTATCGATGCAATGATATTGAGCAATTGTGTCAATTCGTGATTTTAAAGAAACATCATTTACGCATTGCTTCAACAAAGGAAGTCAATGAGATAATACTATTATTCTGTGTTTAAAGTAACAAGCATAATCATATTAAAAATTAGCATCAGAATTAAATTACAACCGATTTTCTGCATATTAAAGATTTTTAAATTTGTAATAAGTATGCTTGCACTTTCAATTATTTTGCATACCCTTTATCTTTTTTCTGCTTTTATTTTATTTGAATATTTCTTTTTTTTATCATAACTAGATAGCACCACAACAGAATTTGTCACGATTTTGGAGTTTTTATCATTCAATAATAGATCCAATTTCTTTTTAAACCTCTTTAATGGATGAGAAATAATAGTTTACAAATAAGAAATGATAAATTTAAGTTTGATAACATTATAATTAATGTTTGGTGTTAAAAGTGAATTTAATTGAAATTATTAAATTATAATTATAACTATATTTATAAAACAAAAAATGAGAAAAACAAATGTAGCGCATTCATGTATCGAACCCAGGCCCTCGGATCAGCCGGCAAATGCCATGACAACTGAGCTACGACTAACCTGTCATTTTTGCTGCGAAGTAAGTATTTAAGTTGTCTACTAATATTAGACCACCTGGTTTTTCAAGAACTAAGGGGCATTGGATAAAATCCGTTAAACCTGACACTAAGGGGTGTCTACCCTACAACATATATTAAAATAATCAAAATCTGTGATTAACAAGGTTGGCCCTCTCCTTGTAAGAAACAAACTCTCCAAAGTAGTCCGATTATCAAACTTTATGTCTTATAAATTAATGCTGCTTAAAAGTAATATTATGAAGGGAAGATTTAGAGCTGTATGAAATATACGTTGGTAACAGCTGCACTAAGATATATTTAATTATTTTACCCATGCTTCTCGAATAAAGCTTTATATATATTTAATTATAGGTAATTTACGTATTATTACATACATGTCAATATTTACATTTAAGCCATTTACACGTGTTTTAATAAGTAATAAACTTCTTTAATTAAAAAAAAAACCTTTCTTACGTTTAAGGAAAAAAATATGCGATGAAGTAATTCATTGCAATATTTCGATTTAGTAACCTGGTATCAATTTTAATGAATCGTTATTTTTACATGGAGAATTTTGGTGGTGACCAGTGTAATCTACACTGTCATTACAAATAAATTACTTTAAATTTAATTCAACATACTTTCATTCAATTTTAGTTTTAAACGCATCATTCTCCCTTAATTTTCATGAATATTTTATCTAATTTAAAGAAAAATCTCTAGAATTAAAATCTGAATTTAGAAATTTAACAGCATATTTTAAAGAGCTAGCATCATTTGACAGTTTAAATAAAACTCAGAACTTGTGGAGATGAGGGAAAATAGAGAATTTTATAAAGACAGTATTCAAACATATAAACCATGCACCAAAGTTCTATGAAAAGAGTTTGCTGAAGTTTCTCAAACACTCGCTAGAAATTAAACGTCGTTACGCAATTAATGCTTGCTCAAGATAAACAGTTTTCTAAGTTGGAGAAAGAATTACTTAATTTTGCTGTAGTATTATGTAATCACTTATTTAGATGCGCAAAAATAATGAATGCTTTGAGTGCTTTTGACTTTTAGAGAATTTGTCATATGCACTTAAAATCGAGAATAGATTCATTATAGTATGCAACTGTTATGAGACGTAATTTTGAAAAAAAAAAATATTATGAGACATTGAAAGTGAAAAACTGTAATGATAAAAAAGAAACATTGGAGTAATAAAGATGTTTTCATTTATTTAATTTCAAATTGAGGTGCTTTAATAACTATGATCTTTATTAATTTTAAAATTTTAAAACTTCCAAGTTCCAAGTAAAAAAAAAAAAAAATGTCACATGTGCAGTCGTAACCGTATGGATTACACATACCTTGGAGAAGCAAGATATCATGTGAGAAAATAGATAAAGAATATATAAGAACACACACACACACACACACACACATATATATATTATATATATATATGATGGACATAAATCAAGCTAATTAGCTGTAATAAAGATAATTTTTTCAGTTACATAAATAATGCGTCGTTTCAACTCAGCCACAAATCTTTTCAAATGTGAAAAATGTATTTAACCTTGAAAACCTTGATAAAGATAATGACTTGTTGAGTGACTCATAGACATTAAACTGATTTATGATTATTATTATGATATTGCTATTACAATTATTATTACTGATTTATTATCTTATAATGTAAATATTTTTTCATTCTGAAAATGTAGTCATTCCAATGAAAATGCTCTCTCTTTTTTACAATTTAAACAAAGTGAATTAAATAGCTTAAAGTGTTACCACTGCTTATTTATTTGATGTAACAGCCTACAATTTCTTTTGTCAAAGGAGGTTATAAAGAGTGGTTGATTAAAAATATGACAACTAACATAGATTAAACAAAGTGTGGATTTACACCGAAATAGATAAGTATCCTGAAGAACGGGTAAGTCCAAATTTTATCTAACTTACTCACGCCTTTTTCATTGGGATTCAAATACTAACAAGATTATGATTACTGATCACTGAATAAAAATAAATAAATTAAATAGCCTCCACTGAAATCTGAAATATCAGATATTTGATAAATAAACTTTTAAACTTTCAAAAAGAAAAGTTGGAAGAACTTTTTACGGTAACACGTAAGTAATCAAAAGTTAAGAAAATGGCAGCTTCTAAAGATAATTTAGCAATTGAAAAACTTACAGCTACGAACTACTCGATTTGGAAATTCAAGGCCGAAATGATGTTAACTAAAGAAGACTTATTTCATGTAATTACGGAAGAACCGCCTAATCCAATTACGGACGCTTGGTCCAAAAGTTGTAAGAAAGCTCGTGCTCTAATTAATCTAACAATTGATGATAGTCAGATTACTCATGTTAAAAATTTACAGACAGCCAGACAAACTTGGCAAGCTTTGCGTGAAATCCATGAGAGACATAATTTGTCTAGCAAACTTTATCTCTTAAGAAAACTTTACTGGATTAAATTAGCGGAAGGTGGCAACGTTGTCAATCATATTACAAAAATAATGGAATTAGTAGATAAATTAGCGGCCATAGGAGAAGTTATAAATGATAACCACATTTCAGCACTGTTATTATGCTCCCTATCCCAATCTTATGATACTCTTATTACTGCCCTTGAATCGAGAGAAGAAAACCAACTCACACCGTCATTTATTAAGTCTAAACTTATTGACGAATATAACCGACGATATGATAATAATGAGAGAACAGAAAATCCTGCCAGAGCATTTAAAGCACAGAAAAATTACAACAACAAAACAAGTAATAAATACTGCTCCAATTGTCGGATGAGAAACCATTATACCCAGGAATGTTGGCATAATAAAGCCAAAACACAAAATACACCACAAAATCAACACATTAGACCAAACAAAAAACATTACTCTACATCACTAGTTTTTCATAAGAGTGAAAACAATTTTAGAAGTGAACAAACACCAGAATCAAACCGTAGGTACAGTCACTCTGAAAATGAAAACAATACATGGAGGGCGAGCGAAAATAAAAATTACGCCTTTATAACACAAGGAATAGAAAACAAAACATTTATAGTAGACAGTGGCAGCTCAAGCCATATTGTGTGTTCAGAATCAATGTTTACAGAAATAAAATCACGCGAAAAAACAAATGTAACCATCGCAAACGGGAAAAAACTTATCAGTTACGGATCAGGTGACGTAAATATAAACACGCGAACATCAGACAACAAAGTTCATGAAATAACACTTAAAGATATATTACTAGTACCTGAAATCGAAACAAATTTATTATCGGTTAGCAAAGCGACGCAAAATGGATGTGAGTATATTCAGAAATATTCAGAAATGAGTATATTCAGAAATGACAAAGGTATGTTCAAATTTAACGGAGAAATATGCTTAGAAGCGCGAAAAGTAAATAACCTATACGAAGTTCAGTTGGCATTCCAAAACTATGCAAACGTAGCACAAAGCTGCAACAACAAAAATTGCCTAGAATTATGGCATCGTAGGTTAGGACATAGAAATCTAACATCAATTAAAGAAATTACGCAAAAGGAATTAGCTAGAGGAATCCAAATAAACAACTGTAAGCATAACATAGATTGCGAACCGTGCATTAAGGCAAAATTAAGTGATGAACCTTATCCAAAAATTGCAGAGTATAGAGCAACTAAAAGATTCCAGCTCATTCACTCCCACGTGTGCGGATCTTTTCAAACACCGACAATAGGTGGGAAATCATACTTTTTGACTTTTATTGATGACTACTCACGATTTACGATCATATACCTATTGTCTAGAAAAAGTGAAGTTTACGAAAAACTTAAAGAATTCATCGCGTTAATTAGCAACAAATTTGGAGAAAAACCGAAAGCAATTAGAACAGATAACGGAGGGGAATTCACATCAGATGAAATAGAAAATTACCTCAGGGCTAATGGGATAAAACATCAACACACAGTTCCATATTGCGCAAGCCAGAACGGTGTGGCAGAGAGGAAAAATAGATCGTTAGTTGAAATGGCAAGGACAATGTTAAGTGAATCAAATTTACCATTAAAGTTCTGGTGGGAAGCAATTTGCACAGCAAATCATTTGCAAAACAGACTACCGACAAAAGCAAATGAAAAGACGCCATACGAGTTATGGACAAACAGACAGCCAAACTTAAGTTACGCTAGGGTATTTGGCTGCAAAGCCATCGCATATATCAGTAAAGCCAGAAGACAAAAATTAGCCGATAAAGCTATAGAGGGAATTTTCGTCGGATATGATACTGAATCCAAAGGATATAGAATATATGTAGGAGGAAATGAAATAAAGATCGCGAGAACCGTTAAATTTCTCGAAAACAAATTTAAATATAGAAACGAGAAAGTAGAAAACAAACCAAAACAAGATGAAAAGCGGGTTAACGAAAACTTTGTAGAAATAGAAATTTCAAATAGCAATGAGACACCATCCACGTCCAATCAACCAGTAGCAGAACTTAGACGATCAGAAAGAATTAATAAAGGTGTACCTCCTGATAGGTTAATATACATGGTTAAGAACGAAAACGCTACTCAACCAAAAAATTATGAGGAAATCGAAAACATGGAAAATTTTAAGGATAAACAAAATTGGATAGATGCAATGAAAAGTGAAATGAACTCCCTTATGAAAAACAAAACTTGGTCAATTGTAGAAACTCCACCAAATAGGAGAATAATAGGTTGCAAATGGACCTACAAACTAAAACGCGACAACACAGGAAAAATCCAAAAATATAAAGCACGTTTAGTTGCAAAAGGATATTCACAAAAATTCGGGGAGGATTATGATGAAACTTATGCACCAGTCGTGTCATATACAATAATAAGAGCATTTTTAATAACAGCATTGCATCAAAATTTAAATATAAAACATATTGATATTAACACCGCGTTCTTACATGGAGAGCTTGAGGAGGAGATATATATGTCACAATCAGAAGGTTTCGCTAAACCAAATGAGGAAAATAAAGTATGTAGGCTAAACAAAGCCATATACGGACTTAAACAAGCCGCGAGAGCGTGGCATAATAAAATCACAGAAACACTAAAAAAGATTAATTTCAGTCAGAGCAAATTTGACTCATGCCTCTTTACGCGAAAAAGGGGCGATAACACAACATACATAATAACATACGTAGACGACATTTTAATTGCTGGAAAAGACTAAATAATAGAGGAAGTAATCGCGAGCTTAAATAAAGAATACGAGCTAAAAGATTTAGGTGACATCAGTAACTACCTATCTATGAACATTAAAAAAGTAAATAAAAGCTACATGATAAATCAAACTCAGAAAATAGAAGAATTAATCAATAAATTTAATTTGCAAGACGCAAAACCGTGTAGCACACCCATGGAAACAAATTACACACGCTTTAATGATGGGGATAACATTTTACCAAACAACACATATTACAGACAAGCCATAGCAGCACTTCTATATCTAGCAACCATAAGCAGACCTGACATCTGTGCAGCAGTAAACATTCTTAGCAAAAGAAATGAATCACCAAGAATGAAAGACTGGAATGCAGTAAAAGGAGTGATAAGATATTTAAAGACTACAAAAAATTATAGTCTAGTTCTGAGCGGAGAAAAGAAACCGATACTTGAAGTTTATGCGGATGCAGATTGGGGAGTAGATGTAGATTCACGAAAATCAACGAGTGGGAACCTATACATGTTAGGAAGAAATCCCATACAATGGTCGACCAAGAAACAATCCTGCATTGCATTATCATCGGCAGAGGCCGAGTATGTGTCAGCAGCAAATGCAGCAATTGAAATAAAGTGGCTAGTCAATCTACTGGAAGAATTAAACCTAAAGCAAACCTTACCTATAGACCTATATGAAGACAACCAGTCCACGATCAAGATGATAGAATTAGAAAAGCACTCAAGTAATACTAAACATATTGAAATTAGATTACACCTGATAAAACAACTAAAGCAAGAAGGGACTATCAAACTAAAGTACTGCCCAACCAAATTGATGATAGCAGACCTGTTTACGAAACCAGTTCCCAAACGTGTTTTTCAAACCCATAGAAGGAATTTATTTTGTGTGAGAATGAAACTTCAGAAATTAAGGAGGAGTTGATGGACATAAATCAAGCTAATTAGCTGTGATAAAGATAATTTCCTCAGTTACATAAATGATGCGTCGTTTCAACTCAGCCATAAATCTTTTCAAATGTGAAAAATGTATTTAACCTTGAAAACCTTGATAAAGATAATGACTTGTTGAGTGACTCATAGACATTAAACTGATTTATTATTATTATTATGATATTGCTATTACAATTATTATTACTGATTTATTATCTTATAATGTAAATATATTTTCATTCTGAAAATGTAGTCATTCCAGAGAAGAGGCATGAAAATGCTCTCTCTTTTTTACAATTTAAACAAAGTGAATTAAATAGCTTAAAGTGTTACCACTGCTTATTTATTTGATATAATAGTCTACAATTTCTTTTGTCAAAGGTGGTTATAAAGAGTGGTTGATTAAAATTATGACAACTAACATGTATTGGATTAAACAAAGTGTGGATTTACACCGAAATAGACAAGTATCCTGAAGAACGCGTAAGTCCCAATTTTATCTAACTTACTCACTCCTTTTTCATTGGGATTCAAATACTAACAATATATTATATATATTATACATATATATATATATATATATATATATATATATATATATATATATATATATATATATATATATATATATATATATAATTTATATATATATATATACATATATAATGTATTTAAAAAGGTGTATAAAGAAAACAAGCCCAGTGAATCTGGCGCAAAGCACTCTCTTATAAGCACTAAATAAATATAGTTTTAATCTAAAAAGTATGAGAATAATAAAAATTATGAAAAGAGGGTTCAAAATCTAACAATAAGTCTATTAAACAATTGATACAAGAATGATAAATACACACAACTCTTTGCTCATCGAAGGGTGGGAGGAGTCAAAAAGAAGGTACGAAACAAAAAATTGAATCCTCAAAGGTTTCGCAAAATATGATCAACCCCCATACTCTATTACTGTAACAAAATCAAACAGAGAAACTTAGACAACTTAATTATTGAAAATTATGTGTTATAACTTAACAAAACCAAACTACTGTATAAACAAAAACAGCTAACCATTTTCTAACCAAAACCAAATCTATTTTTCTGAATTTAATATTTTAAAAAGCATTCAATTAAATAAATTATTAACTTAAATCTTAAAATAACTCAAAATTAAATGAATTAGGAACATGTGAGAAGGCCATATCCCACTTTGACCCGCGAAGACTTGAAAAATTCCGATACCTCTAAAAAATCCATGACACTCCACATCCGCCATTGAACAGCAGGGCTGCAAGGCCTAAGATTCCAGCAAGGCCAGTATCAAGAAGACTTGTCTTTCCGTCAGTCCAAATTGAATAGTGCCATTTCAGTCTACCTCTGCTACATCTTGAAAATTCATCACAATGCAGACGTTCTGATGACAGACTTTAATCTGCATTCTTCATATATTCAAAATGTGGCTTCGACTTCCCTCGGGGTGTTTGGCCGTTGAGCTGTTGCCACTTGAAAAAACTTATCTTAAGCTGATTTACATAATGAAAAATAAATTGTTATAAATATAAATTACAATAAAAAAGATTTTCAGTAAATCTAAAAATCTGCGAAATTAAAACTATTTACTACTACAAATTTTGTATTATTTTCTTAATTATTTTCTTCTTAACACATTCTCTTTGTCATTTAAATGTATTCTCAAATAATACAAAATATTAGCTCTATATAAATCCTCTAAACCTTTGACAGCGTTGTTGTCAATACTCACGAGCTTGCTTTGTTCATGTTTTTAAGTTTTAAAAATAACATTACAGCAAACTTTCTCTCTTTCTTCCATAATGTTTTGTCATTAAATCTGGCAAATATTACGATTTATAGAAAAGTTGTGTCAAAATTAATGGACCTTACAAACCTCACTTTATTTCATTCATATACACATCATATGTTTCCGTAGTTAGATATTTAACTCGACTTATATCTCTAAAAGGAAATCCTGGATATACATTATACAATCAGATTTATTTTTTAAAATGTAAGAATAAAAACAAATATGTTAAAAAAGAATTATTTCTGAATTTTAATGAAAATTATCGTTGGCATGAAAAACGACTTTTAAATATTCATTTTTTGGATAAAGGGAATTCATTCTCCTTATGTTTATAAAATAAATTATTCTATATTCATAAATCGTTTTTTTATATATTTATCTTTTAATCTATGATATCTAGAATGCTTCCATTTGTCAGAAGTTAAGGAATTTGTGTTTTCTCTCTTTTCTTATAACTTCCAAACATAATTGAAAAATGTTTATGACTTTGGTTCGTCGTTCGTTTGTCTTTCTTCTGTATGTAGTATATGGAACCTTCTTGTGATACCCTAACTCTAGTAATATGCTCTGATTTACATCTAACAGCAATTGATGAAAATGAATTTTTACTATTACTACTATTTATTTAGATAATTCATTTCATTATATACAGGGTGATTCATAAAAGATGGGCAGAACTTTAAGGGGTTATAGTACACTTAAAGACAAATAATATTAAATAGGAGACTAAGGCTCCCAGACGTATTCCCAAGGAGATAGGGGGCATTAAAGTTTAGGGTCCGAAATTTCAAATGATTATAAAACATGGAAAAATTGGTCGATTCGTTTGCGGTTTTTGCAAAAAATTTTCTTTATGCCAGTATTTTCTTGAAATAAAATTTTAAAGTTCAATTTCAAAAAATGCCGATAGGGGGCGCTTTAGACTTTGGAGTAACAAACAACTATTTTTTAACGTTATTTTTTGTATTTCTTTAAATGATTTCGAAAGCTTAGACTTAAACTTAAATTTTGATCTAAAAATCTGAGTCCTAACGACTAGTCAAGTAGCGTAAACTGAAATTTGAAATTTGAAACCCTTCTCCCCCCAGAACAAAAATCAGTTATTCCCGATCTTTGTGTCGTAGATTAGGCTCTAACTACTGCCGCGTTTTGCTAAAATTATTCTTTATGTCAGTATTTTCTTGAAAATAAATTTTAAAGAAAATTTTCAAAAAATTCCGATAGAGGGCGCTTTAGACTTTGGAGTAACGAACAACTATTTTATACCGTTATTTTTTGTGTCTCATTAAATGCTTTCTAAAGCTTAGACTTAAATTTTCAGCCCAAAATCTGAATCGTTAGACGTGGTTAAGTTTCTGGGGAGAGGGGTTTGAAATTTCTACTCCTGAGCACAGTTCAGTTTACCATGTCCACACATTGTGTGCTGTGATACGAGGTAAAAAGACACAAATTAGGATTATGTTACCAAAGCATATTTATTAACATGTAATTACAATAAATGTTCAAAATTGTGACCACCAGAGGTTATGCACGCAGAACAACGGCGAAGAATGGAACGGCGAACATTCGCGAAAACATCAGGCTTTTCGAGCACTTCCCCTACAGCGGCGGAAAATCTGGCGACCAGTTCCTCGGGGGATTCAATGGGTGTCTCATACATAAGAGCCTTCAATCGTCCCCAAAAAAAGAAATCGAGGGGTGAAAGATCTGGCCAGCGAGCAGGCCAAGCAACAGGACCACCTCGACCAATCCATCTGTTCGGAAATGTGATGTCCAGATAGTTGCGGACGTCTCGTACGTAATGGGCTGGCGCTCCATCGTGCTGGAACCACATGACCCGCCGGATGCGTGGAGGAACAACGTTTAACAGGTCTGGCAGCACATGTTGCAGAAATGTGAGGTATGTTTTACCGTTGAGGCGTTCAGGAAGAAGGTACGGTCCGATTAGGTGGTCTCCGAGGATTCCTGCCCAAACATTGATGGAAAAGCGCCTCTGATGAGCATGTGGATACGTAGCATGTGGATTGACATCCGCCCATACATGTGCATCGTGTGTGTTAAATGTACCTTCACGTGTGAAGGTACATTCATCGGTGAAAAGCACAGTTCGTCCAAAATGTGGATTTAGCGCGTTCTGCTGCAGAAACCAGCGGGCGAATTCAATACGATTTGGATAATCCCCTGGAGACAGTTTCTGGACTCGTTGCACATGAAACGGGAGCAAATGTTCATCCTTCAGTACCCTCCAAGTCATGGACTGTGAGGTATCCACCTGCCTAGCCACTGTTCGTGTACTTGTACTTGGCTGCGCCGCTACTACATCCAGAATGGCTTCTGCAACAACTACTGATTCGTCCTTTTTTGCACGACCTGCATTCGACCGGGAAGCGAGAAATGATCCCGTCTCACACAACTGTCTGTGCAAGCGCTCCTCGAAAGTTTTGAGGTTAGGCAACCGCCTGTTGGGAAATCGCTCTCCGTACATTCGTTGTGCCTCTGCACCATTTCCATCTGCCGCTCCGTAAATTAAATGCATCTCAGCCTTTTCCTTATTCGTGAAGGGCACCATCTTCCGATTCATTACTACAGCGACTTACACTTGACTGTCCGTTCAGTGGTTTTTATGCCTGAATCGTGTCGAAATTTTGCATACGTGTTCTTCTTCTTCCCCATTTGACATTTGCATACTTTCTGTTTCCTTCTTCACCCGGTGACTAGCGTCAGGAATGGAGCTTTAACGTTTGCATGAGCGACGTTTCCAACTGTGCCAGTGCCTTTATGAGTGAATTCCGACTATGCAGTCCTTGACGAAAGTTGTATTTTTGCCTCGTATCACAGCACAGAATCGTTGGGCATGGTTAAGTAGTGCAGACTGAACTATGTTCAGAAGTTGAAATTTGAACCCCCTCCCCTCGCTACTGAACCACGCTCAGCGATTCAGATTTTGAGCTGAAAATTTAAGTTTAAGTCTAAGCTTTAGAAAGCATTTAATGAGACACAAAAAATAACGGTATAAAATAGTTGTTCGTTACTCCAAAGTCTAAAGCGCCCTCTATCGGAATTTTTTGAAAATTTTCTTTAAAATTTATTTTCAAGAAAATACTGACATAAAGAATAATTTTAGCAAAACGCGGCAGTAGTTAGAGCCTAATCTACGACACAAAGATCGGGAATAACTGATTTTTGTTCTGGGGGGAGAAGGGTTTCAAATTTCAAATTTCAGTTTATGCTACTTAACTACTCGTTAGGACTCAGATTTTTAGATCAAAATTTAAGTTTAAGTCTAAGCTTTCGAAATCATTTAAAGAAATACAAAAAATAACGTTAAAAAATAGTTGTTTGTTACTCCAAAGTCTAAAGCGCCCCCTATCGGCATTTTTTGAAATTGAACTTTAAAATTTTATTTCAAGAAAATACTGGCATAAAGAAAATTTTTTGCAAAAACCGCAAACGAATCGACCAATTTTTCCATGTTTTATAATCATTTGAAATTTCGGACCCTAAACTTTAATGCCCCCTATCTCCTTGGGAATACGTCTGGGAGCCTTAGTCTCCTATTTAATATTATTTGTCTTTAAGTGTACTATAACCCCTTAAAGTTCTGCCCATCTTTTATGAATCACCCTGTATATTAAAATACACTGTAAAAAAAAATCCGACTAGCTTTCCTGTAGGAATCGGAAAAATAGTTGCCCTTTTCCTACCCATCTTGGAATAAAATTCATAAAATCGGAATAAAATCCGTAAAATCGGAATAAAATCCAAAAAATATCGTTTTAATTAATGTTTCCTTTTTTTTTACGGATTTTATTCCGAGCTGGGTCGGAAAATGTTCCGGTACGATAAGGGCAACTATTTTTCCGATTCCTACAGGAAATCTCCTCGGATTTTTTTACAGTGTAGAAATAACACTTTTCTGTTACCGTTGATATGTTTTTATAATCTATGACTGATGCATGATTTTGCGCTCTTGTTTTAGTTTGTTTCAGTTTCTTATTTGATAATAATGTCAATTAAACACTCTTAAATGAAGGCCGCAATCACGAAATCGATTTTTAATACTGAAAAATCGTTAACCGTTTATCATATTTTGTTCTCAATATCGATTTTTCTGGGTCTCGTTGGGAAATTACTGAAATGGTATAGGTTTAATAATAATATTGTGATAATCACTTTTAGGGAAAAAAGAAAATTCGATTATGGAATACTTAAAAATTTAGGGAAGACTATATTTCATATTTGCATATAAAATGAGCAAAGTTGTTTCATTATACACCTTTCAAGGTGCACTTTTACTTCTAATGACATTATTGTATGAAATCCTTGAGTTCACGTGACTTTTTTCAGAAATTTTGAAGACGTGTTTTTTGCGCATTTATAATACTTTTATTTATATGCAGTAAACGTTTTTATTTGCTTTTAGCGTGTTATATTATTCAAAAGATTTCTTTATGTAGAAGTAAAAATATACAGATTACTTATTTCGTTTGGTAGCATCTGAAAAATATTTTAACGGCAGGGGAGACCGGGGGTAGTAGGCTACAGTGGTAAGCAGCCTCCGTCCTCATAAATCGCTTATTTTTGGGTAGATTGCGCAACCAGTCACAGAGTACCTTTCTTCTTGCTTTTTACAATCCTCATTGCAGTTTTGTAGCGTTACCTACGTACAATAGACATTTATTACATTTTTCTGTTTGTTGGTTTTTTTTTTTTCACTCATAAGTAATTTTTTGCTGCTTCATTCTTTTCCAAATTTTTAATACTTATCTTAATAATTGCGATTTAACTTGTGCAGTTTTTCTTAATGTTTGATTAACTGTACCTACCCCATATGTGATTTACTTGGATTATTTCTGTTTAGATGGTTACGTGTCCCTTTCGTGAAAAAAATTATTATGGAGCTAGTGGGAGCATTGAACACGGGGCAAGTTGGCTCGGTGCCTGGCGTGTGCAGGCAGCTTGAAAAACACGGAGAAAAGTGGTTGCAATGCCAAATGTTGGGCACACGAGGCTTGCCCAAACGGAGACACTCGATTTTTTATTTGTGACAACTGTAACTCTTATGATGCTATCGAGTAGGATAGAAGTTACTCAATGTTAATGTTTTATTCATTATTTTTATGTCTGTCTAATTTAGAATTTACATTGTACGTCGATAAATCCTTTGTTTAAACTTATTGGTAATAAAGAAATTGATTTATCTTAACTGCGTGTCTTATTTGAGTTTCATTTAAATTTTTATAAAGCGTGTGTCAACTTTCCTCTAGTTATAGGCAACTTTCCCCGTGACGGGGTAGGTTGGCGCACAATTTTCTGTTTATTTTAGGCTTTCGCTAAATATAAACTACAAAAGCTACAAACTCAAAACTTCGGGTATATATAGCCCAATGTCTGTTCTTTAAAAGTACAGTTAAAGTTTCATAAAAAAAATTAAACGAAAAATTATTAAAAATCAATAACTAAAAACTGCGCCTACTAGCCCCGGTCACCCCTACCTTTATAAATTATATAGGCTTCCCTCTATTAAGTATTTGTTAGTTTCTTTTTCTATATTAATAATTATCAGCTAGAATGCATGAATATGTTCAACGCGAATAAATAAAATATTGTTTATAATATTTCAGTATCGTTAAATAAAACCTTCTTAAATATCACCTGCCTGTTATCCTAATGTATTTATGAGTTAAAGCAGTAGTAGCTACATAAAACACTTGAGTTAACTTAGAGCTTTAAAGGAAAATCCTGGGTTTACAATTCTTTTCAGCCCTTAAACATTTCAGAATAATAATTCTTTTTTGTGTTACGAGGGATTTATTTCTGAATATGGATATTCTCGTGGTTGAGAAAAGAGGCTGTTAATGTTTCACTTCTTTCAAATAAAGGAAATGTATGTACTTTAAAGATGAAAGATTTTTTTTTTTTTTTTTTTTTTTTTTTGTTAAAATAAAAGTTTTACATTTATTCACGAAAGCTTCACATCAACATTTAAAAAGTAAAACAAAATTAAAATGCTTTGGAGGAGGAAATGAGGGAAGGTTTACACTGTTTTATGTTTCATTAAAAACACTGTAAAAAATATATGTAAATTTACCAAGAATTTCCTAGGAAACTGGGATTCCTAGAACTTTTTATGCAACGGCAACAACAAAAAATCATGTAACATATGCACTTTTGCACCATAAATCAAAAAATTTGTAAGGTTACTAAGAATTTTTTAGGAAACTGGGACGCCTAGAACTTTTTATGTAACTGCA
Source organism: Maratus speciosus (assembly GCA_963932465.1). Taxonomy (NCBI): domain Eukaryota; kingdom Metazoa; phylum Arthropoda; class Arachnida; order Araneae; family Salticidae; genus Maratus; species Maratus speciosus. Next base: position 297,071,683 of record OZ010791.1, read on the forward strand.
AACCGAGTTACAGATAAAATTTTAGTAAGATTATTGTAATTTTAATAGATTCTTTTGTAAAGGTACAGATTTCTGTAGCTTTACAAAAATTTGTTTTGTAAATTGACATCTCTTTTTTTTTACAGTGGACAGATAAAATTTTAGAATGTATACAGATGTTTATAACATTACATCTGTAGTATTACATCTTGTTTTACACTGTAGAGAATACCCAATTAGCACGTTTAAAAAGCGCCACAATCTGATAAATCGATTTTAAAAATAAGCAACTATGCTAGGGATTATGAAATTTCGCTGTTGATATCGATTTTTTAGATTCATGTGAAGAAAATACTCAAATGGTAAAGTTTCAATATTTATTATGATAAATTTATTTTTTTCAAAAAGGATATCTAAAGGGTATTGTGAAATTCTTAGATGGCACTGAAAAATAAATTTCTAATACATATATGTTACAAGAAATTGTTTGATTACTTACTGTCCAAGAACACTCATTCTTATAATCATATTTGTTGTTTCGGATCTTAATATCTCTTTTTCTGTGCACATGCAAAACGCATTACGACAGTAGAGGTATCACAAGAAAGTTTTTTTAACAAATTTTACATAGTACATTTAAATTTTGTTAAAACACGTTGTTTATATAAAAAGTGCAAGTAAATAAAACAAAGGGACATCAAGTGATTGCTGTGCAAAATCCTAGCACGCACGAAATTTTGGTTGTTACAGAACAACACAATTTGAAAATTAATTATTTGTTCTTTATATATGTCTTTTTTATAATTATGTATATTAAATAATAAAAATGTTGTTTGTTTTTGTTCCCACTCTGTTAAGCTTTTTCGTTTTTAAAATGTTAAAAGTCTATGAAACATTAAAATAGACTATCTTATATTGTCTGGCATAATGAAGGAAACGCACCCATGCATAGCACTTTAAAAATACATCTAACTTTGACTTTGTAATACTATACGCTACAAAAGTATTCTTTATATTTATTATAACCTAACAATATTTTTAACCAAAATATATTAGAAAATAAAAAATCAAATTAAATTGAAATGCGTATTGGTAATACAACATAAAATATATTTTCTTAATTTTAAATGTCGTGTACATGTTACAGGTCTGCATGGGCTAGAATTTCCAGGTCCGGGCCCGAACGAAATGAATCTTGGCCCGGCCCGGTGTAAAAATTAAAAGTTCGTCCCGAGCCCGGCCCGTATACATTTTTACAGTTCTCGGCCTGGCCCGGCCCGTACAAAAATCAGTGAAAACAGGCCCGGCCCAACACGGCCCTACATAATTACTTTTTAAAAATTCCGTTTTTTCTCCACATACAATTAAGATCCTTATAATGAATACTACATACATATTTATGGGAACATTTTACTGTGTATTTTAGATCACTAATGCGTTCGCAAAACAGAAAACATGCAATAACATTAACGATTACTTACAGTGTTTTAGTCATCGTCTCTACAGACGTTTAAAAATTCAAATAAGGATTCATTAAAATTTTAATGTAGTTTAGGATAAAGGGTTAAAAACATGATAACTTTTGAAGCTGTATAAAAAAAAGTAGATTTGTGAAAATATTTCTCTCATTTTTAAGGTTTTCCTCAAATACAAAAGAGGTACATTTCGACACATTTATGAATTCATTTCTTTTCGAAAAGGCGTAAGATTGGCAGGTATTCTTATTCAGAAATTATGTAAATGTAGTTTTGTTTTCTTAGATAAAAGCAATATATATTTCAGAAAGTACTACCAAAGTTAGCGTTTTGAATGAAATTTCCGGAAGTGATAACACAGGAAAGGAGAAAAACGTACAGTCAATCGACAAGAATCTCTTATCTCTGTATGTAATTTATCAAAAATGGGAAAAGCTATTCGATTCCAAATGCATACAATAGTCAGGGATGTCAATTTTATGCTTTTATAGTTAAAAACTAGTTGGATGTGCCAATCCCAAAACTTTCTTCTATCTTATACATCTTAATATTTCAAAGCTTAGTTACACATGTTAATACTTCAATATTATGAGTTCAATACTATACCAACTTTAATTTTCATCTTAAAGTTCTGCTCCAGTCAATTAAACGTACTAAAAACGAGTTAATCTATATCATGATATTTGTTAAAATTATTAATTTTTCATTATTTTGTTGTTATCAGGAGTTTGCGAACAGCCGGCTTAGCAGGAAGCGAGTTCTCGCTGCTGCACGAGCCGCCGATGCACAATAGAACTACGAAAAATCAAGAAACGTACAAAAAGTCGCTATCATAGAGATCCTTTACCGCGCAATATTTCCAAATTCAAGGAGGACCTGTTGGCCAAAGCCAAAAACAATCACAAAAATTTTGGTTCAATTGTATGCATAATTATATACACTGTTCGATGGTACAATAATGAAAATGGCACAGAGATCGCAATTATAGCGCCACCTTCTGGTGAAATTTTTTCAAGTTCAGGGAGGACTTGCTTGCCATAGCTAGGAACATACACAAAGAATTTGGTTCAATTATATGCATACCTTCATACACTTTTCGATGGTACAATAATGAAAATGGTACACACATCGCAATTATAGCGCCCCCTACGAGGCAGCATTTTTCCAAATTCAGTAGAACGTTCGTGCCATGGCCAAAAACAAACGCAAAAAATTTGGTTCAATTCTATGCATAACTTCATACACTTTTCGATGGTACAATATTCACAATGGCACAAAAATCGAAGAAAAATCGCTATTACAGCGCCCCTTACAGGCAATTTTTTTACAAATAAAGGGAGGACCTCCTTGCTGTCAAGAACTTAAAAAAAACATTGGTTCAATTCTATGCATAACTTTATGCACTTTTCGATGGTACAATATTCAAAATCGCACAAAAATCGCTATTACAGCGCCCCCTACCGGTAAATTTTTCAAAATTCAGGGAGGACCTGCTTGCCATATCCAAAAACTTAAAATAAAGATTTGGTTCAATTCTATGCATAACTTCATACAATTTTGGATGGTACAATATTAAAAATCGCACAAAAATCGCTATTACAGCGCCCCCTAAAGGCGATTTTTTTCAAAATTCAGGGAGGATCTGCTTGCATAGCCAAAAACTTAAAATAAAAATTTGGTTCAATTCTATGCATAACTTCATACACTTTTTGATTGTACAATGGCGACAGACAGAAGGACAGACGGACAGATACACGGTCAGACTTTCTCTATAAACATATTTTTGGAGATCTCTACCCCTAAACCATGTAAATTCGTCGAAAACCGGAAGTCGAAAAAAATTTCGAAGACAGTACTTTCTTCTTTTGAAGATAGAAGAAAGTAATAAGTCAGAAAATGTGCCTGAAAGTTTCGCATTGTTGAGCAGTGACTATGAGACCCACCTTAAGGTATATTTCAAAGATGCTGTTAACAGAAGTTTATTATCGCTATTAATAGATTCACAAAACATAATGCCTGCCCTGCACATCCTGAGAACGATTAGGACCAGTTCCGTCATGGCACGAATCTGCTGAAAAAATTAAACACGGGATCAGACATAATGTAACTGTACGATGCCCATTTCTACGATGGCCATGTTACATTTCTGTATTGATGCTGCTAAACTCGCATCGGCTCGTGACGCACATTTATACTTCTCGAGAGAGTCATAATCATTGAAAATGGCTCGTATTTTATCTGTTCTGCGCAAATTCTTATATCGGGCAGATAGGCCCAATTAATTTTTTTTTATCGGCCCGGCCCAGCAGGCCATTTCAATTTTTTTGCCGGCCCGGCCATGTTTACATTGTCTGTCGGCCCGGCACTGTCCGGCCCGTTGAAAAAATTGTCCTAATTCTGCCGGCCCGGCCCGCGGGCTGGGCCGGGTACGGGTCTCGGGCCAAGCCCGGGCCCGTGCAGACATGTAAAAAAATAGATTTTTTATATAATAATAAGCATAAAGAAATTTAGATCTTGTCAAATGTTATTCAGAAACTTTTATTCATACAAACTTAAAAAGTTATAGAAACAGTTGAGAGTATGGGGCATTCTCACAATCTTTTGACTTTTATGTCCCTGAATAATAATTTTTATTTTAATACATTTTTTGTGTTTTTTTTAAATTTCATATAGTGAGGAACATCCCATTGCATGATTGCATAACAATATTAACGAGATAAATACGTTTTGGATGATGTCGAGGGCCCAAATACCATGAAAACTCCTATTCCATGCTGATTTTTAAGTTTGGAGCTGTCTGTATCAAATTGTTTCAATAAAAGTAATTCGATGTAACATTTTTCCGAAAATGGAACAATTGTTTTATATAAATATGTACCAAAAAATTAACCTGCACACAATTTTACGGTTGATATTATTTTTTGAAGTCTGTCCCTGGGTTTTTCATCCTTACCGTCCCTCTTGCTAAACTTATACAGAAAATCCCTTCAGGTGCAGCCACAATTTTTTTTCAAGTTTTTGCTCATGCAGAAGTATGCTAGAGAAAGAATGTCCCAAATTCTTTGACAGGAAATTTACTGCAGAATTTAAATCAGCATTTAAATATCAATTTCAAGATCGTGTCTTTATTGGTAGTCTTACTGTCTCCAAGGTTTATTCCTGCACTTTTCGAGGCAAATTTAAAAAAAAAATTAATTTAATCCAATGTTAACAACTGTTTCTAAAAATCAATGAACATTGTGGCTATCACTTGGTCTTAACATGATTTGCCTAAAAATAGGTGGTAATTTTCCTTACCATCTTTTTTTCTCGAATTTCGTCCCATTTTTCCTATACCGTCCCCTTTCTTTACCTTACCGGTCCCCTCTTTAACACCCCTTTAAGGCAATGTTATACAAAAATTCTGTTTTAAAAATACTACAGTTTTATTATTTCTTATTTAAATGTCCTGTGGTTACTATGCAAATTCATTATAAGTAAAAATTTAGAGGAAAATAGAAAGTTATAATGTTTAAAAGGTAAGAAAAATTAAACTCGCAAGTTTAACTTAAACCTCAGTTAAATAGAAATTTTTTCGCTTTTGACCATTTTTTCTTTATTTTGAATCATTAAGGAATTCGTCTACCAGATTAAAATGTTATTTTAGCAAGTTTAATTTCACCAGAGTTTTATTCCCGAAAGTCAAAAGATTGTGAGAATGTCCCCCATATGCATCTTTTGATTTATTTATATCATTTAAAATTATTTCCTATAGAATGTATTGCTAAAAAACTTACAGAAGACAGGAGACGGCAAACAACTGCCTGTGCGCTGAATCTTTGGTGTTAAAGACAACAACATCCATAATGCCCAGGAAGGCTGATTCATCTATTCCCTGCGAGCAACAGACTATTAAACAGTCTTCGTAAATGAAGACTTTAAGAATTTTTACCTTGTTTTAGAATGACATTAATATTTTCCAGGTCACATATACAATACTGAATGTCATGATTTCAAAGATAAAAATTTTTAAACTTTTTAGAACAACAATACATTTTTAAAAAGAATGTACACGGTATGATAAGATCAGCTCATTGATTTCAAAAGTGATACATTCAGTTTTAATTTTTATATAAACAACTGAATTTGATAGTTTCATTGCATAGATGAGAAATGATGGTTGCAGTTTTTAAAAATAATTTATTTTAGGAGAAAAACTCTTCTATTCTCTTTCTAATGCGTGAGAAATTCCTGTATCTTGAAATTACTTTAATGAAAATTTTCTTGAATATGTTATATATATAGTACATATATTTGACATTCAGATGCTTTTAGATAAATGGCATCTTTGTACCAGATTCGGTAGCGATATATGAATGTTCAACATATAATTATTAGTTTAATAATACTGATGGATGTATTATTAAGTGTTTATAGTATTAAAATGTGTGATAAGAGCTTAATTATTATGTTTGAGTTTAAAATTTTTACCAATAGACATTATTGAAATTATTGGACTTTTAAATGATAACCTGCAGAGACGGTAGTGTAATATTGTGTATTGAATAGGCAAATTTAGATTAATAATTATTTTTATATTCGATGAAATATCAGTAACCATCGGGTATTTTCAGCATATCAACAAAGATTAATGAATATAATCAACAAAAAATTTTCATATAATTGATTGTACTTAAAATCATATTTCATTAGTGTGCAATTTTAATGAGCATAATATAAATGTATACCTATAGCACCTCATTCTTAGATGCGCAAACCAATTATGTTAAGAATTAAAAAAAATCTAGATATTTTAATTCAAAAACTACTTTAATAATTTTATTATATAATGAAAATAAAATGGATATCGTTTTTTCAGGGTGTACACTATAAAAAAAAATCTGAAAGGTTACTAAAGTTTTTCTAGAAAACTGGGATTTCTTGAACTTTTTATGTAACGGCAACAACAAAAATTCATGTAACAGACTCACTTTTGCGCCGAAAATCAAAATATCTGTAAGGTTACTAAGAATGTTTTAGGAAACTGGGATGCATAGAACTTTTCATGTAACTGCAACTAGGGTTACAGATAACATTTTAGTAAGATTACTCTAATTTTAGTAGATTCTTTTGTAAAGCTACTGAATTATGCAGCTTTACAAAAACTAGTTTCGTAGATTTGCAGCTTTTTTTGTACAGTTACAGATGAAAGTTTAATAAGCAGGTAACTTGACATCTGTAGAACTGCAGTTTTTTTTACTGTGTACTGAAAAGACTGCTTTGTTTTTAGAAAGTGGAATTTTGGGTAATTTTAAAATGCGTATTGATGCAAACCTATACATTAATTTGCATTATATCCTGATATTCTCTCGTGTTACATGTGCTACGGTCTCGTTTGACAGAAACTTATGAATTTTTTACATAACATACTTTATTGAACAGTGAAGTCGTTAAAACTTTGTTTGTAAAATTGTGCTACTCATAATTTATTTGTTAATCTGTGTTAAACATAAGCTATTTATTAAAGTTTTATGAGCGCAAATGCTAGATATTTTAGACACTTTTCAGTAATTACTATATTTCTTAAATTTTTAAATATGTATGTTTATTATAAATTATTTATTTTATAAGAATAAAAAAAAAACTTTAAAAAACCCTTTGGACACTAAATTTCTTCTAATGTTTCGCTGTTCGAATACTGACAATATTTCTATTGTGCGAAAGGGAGCGTGTCCTACTATTTCCATATAAGATTATTGAGCAGTTTAAATAGTAATTAATGATTAAATATCTTAATTGAATTTTTTCATTGTCAGAAAAAATGTGTTTTACGACTAAATATGTATTTCCTTATTACAGATATTATCGTTTAACACAAATTATCAAACCTGGATTCAAGAGGAATTCAAATGTCATGGACTAGCTTTCAAACTAAAAAAAGTTTGATAAATCAGCATTTTTGTTCGTAAGGAATTTCATAACACTAAGCTTCATTAGGATATGGGAATCCATGAAATTAGATACAGTACCCTAATATATTATGCTCATTTATTAATCCTTAAGCCATAGCAGTATAACATTTTTAATTTACCGGCCGTGTACTAGAACTGAATAATTAATTTCCCTCATATTAGTCAACAATCAATGGCTTAAGGCCATGCTAATGAAACTAGTTTGATTTACCTACTAATTGAAGTTTTTCCAATAATCGATTTTTTAGGTAACTTTCTTTCTTTAAATGTAAAAATATTAAAACTTTATTTGTAAAACTGTGCTACATATAATTTTTTTTAAACTGTCCTACACATAAGCTATTCGTTAAACATTGGTGGACACAAATGATAGCTATTTTAGAAACTTTTCTGTGATTACTATGTTTCTTAGATTATTAAATTATAAGTATGTTGATTATAAATTACTTATATGGCAAGAATTTTTTAAAAATGGAAAAGCCTTTGGACATTTTCTTCTTCCGGTGATGGGATTTAGTGTCTTACTTAATTATAGAAGTATATATATATATATATATATATATTACTCTCATTTAATTAAGTAGTTCGCAAAATTGACATAAATCATTTGCATCTGCAGCCTAATTCTTAAATACACTCGCAAATTTACTCAACAAATCTTCTCGCGGCTTTTATTTTGTGTACCACATTCTTCTAGATTTCTAGGCAGTAAAAAAATATATATTTTTTAGAGTAGTTATTATAAAAGAAATAAAAATTACCTTGTAGTTCAATATTAAAAACACTCTTAACATTGCATATGTAACAATATTTTCAAATAATATAAATTTGTAACATTGAATGGTATACGAAATGTACCAGCGCGAGTAATTAATGGCTAAGAAATGTCATTATGTGTATAACTATGTAGTGTAGTATGTAGTATGAAGTGTTGTTTAAGCATAATTTCACGGATTTCATATAGGTGCACAGATTTTGAACACCCACATATCCATGACATATTCTACTTATTAAACTGTAGAATTCTGAGAATAAATAATGGGAACATTACTATTCGAAAGTAGTGGTATTGAAAATCTGTAATACCTAGTACCTACTCATTTAGACACATAGCCATATTCATCAACATGTTCAGTGACATTTTATTCTTGTTCTGTTGTTGGCCATAGGAAGATACCTTTGTACTGTCATTTACAAATGTTCTTTTTGCAATATATGGCGATTTTGAGTGGCAAAGATAACAAAACATGTATGTATATTCACATTCTCTACACATGTGATCCCACATTTAAGAACTGTTTCAACAAAAATGGAATGTTGGAAAAAAAAACGGACTTATGTAGTTTTCCAATCACTATTTTTTTTGTTCAAATAATTTTAAAGGTTTATTTTAATATAATATTTTAAAAGCAGTAACAGTTATAAATTGTAATTTTTTTCCGGGTGGATCTGCAACTCAGTATATTACTAATATAAAATCTCAAAAACACCTAGCCTTATGTATTTTCTAGAAACATAAAAGAGTTAAAAATATCTTCACAAATCTCCTAGAAAATCAGTTTCAGATTATAAAGAAACTTCTGAATTTTGAATCGTTTACAGAGCTTAAACAGTAAAGAATGATGATTCTTTTCTGTGTTAAAAAGGATTTGTTCTTGGATGTCTTTCTTATACGTGAATTCACATAATGCGAAAATCTCACTACTGGGCAGATCGACTGTTAACGTCTTACTTCTATCGGACAAAGGAATTTTATCTATTTTAAAATGTGAAAGATTGTTTTCTTTAAAAAAGAAAGTTTTATTACATACCAAATTTTTATTTCATTTGTTTCAAAACTTAAAGTATTTATGATGTTTTTAAATGTAGGAGAGAAAGAGGATAATGTTGATTTTGTATATATATATTGTTTAATTTCTCGTTTTAAGAAGCAGTCGATACGCCTGAATAAATGACGTAATTTGATAAATCGGTTTTTAGCATGCAATGTATGCTAAAGATAACTGTATTTTGCTTTCATATCGATTTTTCGACATCGCGCAAACAGTTTTCTGAAATAGCGCAGTTTAAATATCAATATCGTGACGATTATTTTTTTTTGTAAACCCAAAAACATTAAATTGGACTTAGTAGCAATAAAATAAAATTTTAATTTGCGATAGCAAAAAGTGGAAAAGTTGCTTGATTTCTGTAGTTTTATCCTGGTTTGACGAAACCTTTATATTGGTGTTGTGAAAATGAATGTGGATTGTAAGTATAATAAAAAACTTATAATAAATATTTAAAAATCAGTTTTCAAGTTTCTAGTTTCTCTTATGTTTTAATGATACTATCCTAAAATCGACATTAGTGACAATTTTATCACGTATTTCAATAGCAAATATAAAAAAAAGTATCACATTTAAATATAAATGTGTGTTTGTAATTCAGAGATATTCATTATAAAATAAGAAACATTGAGTGATAGAAGTAACGGTAGTTATTTGCACAAATTCGAATTTTTAAAAAAGGTTTTAAAAGTTCAAATTTTATTTTCCCGAGTTAGTAATATATTTTTTATTTTAATTATGTAATAATGGAAACAAATTTACTCTGTGATAAAGCTGAAAATATTTCTTGTAATTAACATCAAAGACCTAAAAACTACCAAAATTATTGATTCGTATAACATTCCATTCCGAATTTGTTTAAAATTTAGATAAATGGACATTGATAAGAATATGTAGTTTGATTAAAAGTAGAGAACATACGCAGAGATCGGAAATTTTTGACCAATCTATAGCAATACCATTGCACAGAAAAAGGCGTTATTCGCTTGGAATAAGTTGCTTTGGTGAGCTAGGTAATTAAAAACATTAGTTTGCAGCAATGGGAACCTCGCTATATTTTTGTGCAATATCCTCTAGACAAATTAACTTTTATTGTTCGTATGTAGTAATTTTCTTATAAAAGCATTCTACTAAAATAGTAGCAGAATCACAAAATTTACCCAGGATAGTTTTCGTAATTTTCAGTTAATTTATACTGTACACAAGATTTTTTGCTTATAACAGGAAATTAATAAAATTTATACCACAATTCCCTTCGAAATGTAGAATAAAATAATACTGTTATCCTTCAAATAATTGAAACATCTCATACAATCCAAATGGAACACATCAGGATGCTACGTTAGCTAATAATATTGCAATTTTTAAAACACAAAATAGTATCAGATTCATGATCGAATTACTTTCTGTTTAATTGATCCATTAAAAAAATTAGTGTGTCCACACATGAAACAAACAGCAATAAAACATTTTTCTTAAATAAATTTCGTAATATTTTAAGCAATTTTATTTTATTTCCTTTACTATATATTTCCCTTCATATATTGGAAGGAAATTTCTATAAATGTAGTCACGATTAAATTTACATACTGGTAAAAAGGAATTAAAAAAATAGCTATGATAGTAAGGTTATGTGAGACAACTAGGCAATGTTTCTACAATGTGACTCTGGAAATTCTGTTCTGACAATTCTACTTCCAGAAGCTGATATTCATTTTAATTAAAGTCTGAACCTTTGTAAATGTGTTCTGTTAGGGTCACCCTATCAGTCAGAAATTTTCAAAATTACATTTTAATATAAAAAACTAAAAAATATATATATTTCATCTTCATTTCTTCATGGGTCCAGTTGCCTCATAAAAATGGGCCAACTGGACCAGCTAGGTCTGTATTCTACACACGGTTTATTTTTTTATTTTTTTATGGGGTATCAGGTTCTGCTTTAAAAAGTTTAAATAACTTAAAACATCTTAAATCTGACAGATCATGAAAATTGTATATCAATTAAAGGGCGTTTAAATGGAAACCTTTGCTGTCAAACTTTTCCGGTCTCAAAAGTAACAAATGTGAAATTATAAGATTTATTTATTCAAAAACATACGAATTAACTAAGTACTTATGTAGTTTAGTATAGGTAATAAGTATAAAAGGTGCATGTGCATTTCAGGAAAAAAAAACAAGATATATCTATGAACAAATGAGTACGCAAGTACTTAAGTATTTCTTTTTCTTTTACATTTACCTCAATGAAAGTGTGATAAGTCCAATAAATCTGTGCAGAATGTAACCATGTTTTTATATCAAACAGAACTATTTTTTATTGGTTTCGATAATTTTTTAATAATATCACTTTGTCTTATGCACGCCTCTTCATCTATACAGTAAAATTTCGAGGTCTGGCTATCTCACTTCAAAAATTTGGTTTGATACCTGTCAAAAGGCTTTTTTTTAATTTTTATGTAATTTTAATAAGATATTATATAATTTTCTTTATTGCAAGCAAAAAAAAAAAAAAAAAGCAATGGAGGATTTAATTTCCCGCAGTAAGAGAAACTCTAAAAAATATTTATAACAGTTGGAGTAACTGGCCCCGACATGGTCCAGTTACTCCTTATACATGTCCCAGAAACTCCATTCTTGAAACATTTGTGGGGTAACTAGAAGATTGGCCTTAGATTTGAAAGATGAAGTAAATATGTACAGCTACCTATTAATAGTGACGTATTTATATGCCTAATCTTTAAAAAATGATTGTTGAATAAAAGCTTTCCTATTTTCAAAAAAAAAAAAAAAAAAAAAAAAAAAAAAAAAAGCCGAAGAATTTCAACCATATCGACGTTGTTTGTAAAAAATGAAAACTAAATTTTTGACAACCTATCACAGCGAAGACTGAGTTAAGACTGAGTTGACCCACGTTGTTTAAAAAGAAGTGCAATGTTGAAAAAAGCTAACATTTAAAATACATCAACGTTTTTTTTAAATATAAAATAGCCTATGCTTCGATCCAGTTACCCCATCTTACCTTAATTCAAATGTGTATGTCATACATTAAAATTAACACACGCCAAAAACAATGTTGCAAAATATGGTGGGAATTTCTATTCAGATGTTTAGAGTTTACACCAGAAAAATTTTAATGCTAATTTATGTTCATTTAATTCACATAATATTTATAGTTATAATAACCAAAGAATTATTATTCATACTTTTGGGCCAGACTTAACAATAGTTTTAAAAATGAGGCGTAGATTCGTTGCCGTCTGTATAGTGTTAAAATAATGCCCTCCATTAGCAAATTGATTGTTAATGCTTGTATGATATCGGAAGTTAAAAAAAAACATCCATCTTCATGCTGAAATGTTCTATATATCATTTTTAAAGCTTGGTAAAATATACTCTCGTAATTTACTTTTCTTTAAATTGTTTGACAAAATCCGCCTGATTATATAAATAAATTGGTGCACGATACAGTTCGGTTAGACTGCGAAACAGTACAAAACGGTTCCAATGTTTAAGGCGTCTCCTAGTAGCAGATCTACATTATATACCTAGTTGCAGTGTTTCACAGTGCTTAGCAGTGTAGCCACTTTAAACGGCTTTCGAGTTGTCATCAACTTTAAACCCAGTCTATAGATGATTGTCTTGCAATTAAGGAGCCATTGGGAGATAAAAGTCTGGCTGTAGTATGTAAATTACGTAATAAGTTTTTATATGAAAATAAAAGTTAAATATAAAAAAAAATACTTTATTAAAAAGGTGGTATTAAAGTGATATAAGTGAGCAATTAAAATTACAAGTTTATAAGATAAAAAAGTTGATAAAGTAAATTAAAAATTTAATGTAAAAAAGGCAAAAAGTTTAAGAAATATAAGCGCAAGTAAGAAACAGAAAAAACTTTGGACAAAACTGGTAACGGCACATCGGTCACGTAGTGACATATGTCAAGTAACTGGACTAAAATAAAGGCACTTTTCCAAATCATTATAATTTTTTTTGTTGTTGTCAGAGTAACGGATCATAAATTGTTATCAGTAACAGTAGATATATGTTATATAAAAATTTTGCTTACAACCTTCATTTAAAGTAATCTAAAATTCCGGCGTATTCATTATTTCCCTACTTCTTAATACTTTCTATTATTTATTTCTAATTACATTCCTATAAAATTAAAAGCGTATCTTAATAATTATCTTATTCAAAACCTTAATTAACCTTTAAATCCCTTCATTAAATTATGTCAGCTACCAAAACTGTAATATTTCTAGTCCAGCTACGTCTATTTTTCGAATGCTTATAAAAGCCATTTTTTTTTATTTTATTCCATATGAACTACCCGCAATCCTGTCTAGCATCAGCCATATTACATCGAAATTCCTGCATAAGCCGATCCAGAACTCGTTTTCTGTTACGCCGTATTCTGCATTTTACTGCATCATGAATCGCTGGTGTTTCGATTGAACTGAGCCAATTTTATTGCTATAAACTAATCGATAAAGTGATTAAATTGGTCAACTGAAATGTATTATGCCTGTCCGCAGCTGCTAATATCCCACCATATTGATACTTTCAGCAGCAATGTTTTCACTAAGTGGTACAAAATTAATGCAACCTCGCCGATGCCTGACAAGATTTTAGTAATCATCCAGCAGGATGTAATATATATATATATATATATATATATATATATATATATATATACAAGTAAAAAGGAATAAATAAAGGAAGTTTAAAGAGAAATAAAACATAGACAAGTGAGAGGAACTCAGGGTTCCTTGACATCGATAATCATAGAGAATTTGGCTCTTTTTCGGTGATCATGCTCGAAGGCATCGTAATCGGGTAGATCTGCAATAATTTCGTTAGGAGTTGTATAGATTTTTGTAGAAGTTTTTGAAAAGATCAACTACTCTTTTCCTAAATGTAGGACAATTAAGGTCTTGGACAATTCTGAGGTGTTTATTATGAAGACTACTAAGATTCCTCATAGAGGAATTACAGCAAAACCCCCATATGTTACAGGCATAAGTAATAGTAGGTAAAATACTTGTTTTATATAAGAGATATTTGTTATAAATAGCAAACGTAGAACTGTTTAAAAATGGTTTAAGTGCTTACCAGGCTCCAACAACTTTCTCATTGATAGTTAGAAAGAGTTTCTTCCATGTAAGTCGGGTCGAGAATGACCCCAGGTTAGACCAGGGAATGGTAGTATTGTTGATGTTGAGTCTATTAGGATAGGTAAATTTTCTGGAGAAGTAGACGATAGAGGTTTTTCTTTCTTTAATACGAACCTGCCATAGGTTATACCAGTTAGTGAAGAAGTCAATGTGAGTTTGTACGTATAGTGTATATGGGTAGTACGCTGATGCATCGATTGCAGTATCGTCCTCAAACCGAGCTAGGCAAGTGTGTAGCGAGCGTGGAAAGTGTGTAGCGAGTGTGGAAAGTAGTTAAAGAAAATGTTAAAAAGGAGGGGATCTAGGAGACTGCTCTGAAAAATCCCGCTGAGAATTAAGAAGATGGCATAAAGACTATTGTTAATGTGGACGTAAAAAGAGCGTTCGGTAAGGTAAGAATAGATTAAAAATATAAGTATGGCTGGGAATCCAAGCTTAATAAATTTGTAAATAAGGCCTTCATGTCAAATGTTTTAGCGGCGTCTGGGTTAGCAGCTGGTATCTTCATGTTGAGCTTTTCGCTGTTGTAACTAGGTCCTGATAACGCGTGAAACCTTAATCGGAGATGGTAGAGGAGAAATGGCTCTGTAATGAGTTGGGTCGGAAAGGTTAGTGTCAAATTTAGGGTTCGGAGAGACGGTAGAGATTTTCCAAAGTTTTGGGAAGTAATTAAATTTAATAAGATTTTGTAAGATGAGTGAGGTAGATAATAAATGTAGGAGGAAAATTTTTAAGTGCATTATTAGAAATTTTATCGTATACAGGGATCTTACGTTTTTTTTATTTTACTGATGATATTATTGATAATAATAAGTTGAATAATAATAGGAACTTCATTAGTGGGACTGTCCAGGAAATTGCGAATAGTTTCACTCACCTGGGAGAGATGGTCCTGGCTAGCCAGGTTTGAATGGGAGGAAAATTGGATATAATAAGATCTGGCTAATATATTGGACTTATCTTCATATGTATAAGCAGTACGATTGTAGCCAGTAAGAGGAGGGATGGAAGTAAAGTTTCTTGTTAGATTATGTTTAATGATCTATAGAGAATTATCCTCGGTAGAAATATTTTGGAGAAAATTATTCCACTTTTTGTTTGTTATAAAGATAATTTTTGATTTATTGTTAAGTCTATTGATAATGGATTTAAGGGTGGGCTCTCGATAATTTTGAAACAGTCGCTGGAGCCGGTCCTCTGCTTGCACATGTTATAAATATAACGTGAAGGAGTCAAATAGTTATTGTTCTTAAAATGATGAATTATAGAATAATTTTGAGCATTAGTAATATGAGAATTTATTAGATCAAAAACAGACACAATATCGTCAGTATTGTTGACATCAGCATAAGTTATGTCGGTATTTTCAAGATAAGTAGTGAATTTCGACCAGTCAATGGCAACGGAAGTGGAGAGGGGATAAAGAGGCTTAATTAAGTGAATTTTAAATGAAACAAATAGATGATCAGAAATTAGTCATTAATAATAGTAGTAGTGATAAGATAAGGAAAGTTTTTAGTTATAGCAAAATCAATTACTGAAGAATGGGTATTGACTGCAGTGGAAATGTGTGTTGGCGTATTTGGAGCATGAAGTTTAAGTTGGTGGTGAGTAATAAAGTTATGAGGAAATGAAATTCTCTGATTGAAGGCATGGCAATTCCACCGGCAGTTTTTGGCGTTAAAATCACCAGCAATGAATGAGTTTCGTTCTGTGACATTTTGTCAGACAACTGACCGGTGATCACTAGTTTTAACATAAATACATTACCCGTGGCCCCAATTCTTTGAGCACCAGTCTAAAAGGGAAATTTTCCAAAGAAAGAAAATGCAAACTTAATTTTGTCTAAATAAATAATAAAATTCTTGAAATGTCAATCGTCTAAAATGAATTGCATTGAATAAAAAAATAAAAGAAGTTGCACATTTAGATTTGTTTATATAAAACCTTCTCCCTCTGAAAAATAGATAGCCCTAATGTTTTGCGCATGTGCATTTAAGGAAAGTTCTTTACTATTATGATTGGCTGGTTGTTTCCAACTATGCAAATTATCGCCTACAGGATTGATGTAAAAAAAGCGATTTCAAATCATTTAATATGAAGAAAATATGTGATGAAAGATTGACGGTAGAGTTGCGTAAAATGATAATCGAAAAATGAAATAGTGGGTGTCTAAAGAGGAAAATAGGCAGGGATTTGATTATTTCTGAATAAACAGTGCGTAATGTTTTGAAAAATTTCGTTGCAACCGGAGAAATACATCCAAGAAACCGTACTAGTCGCCTACCAACAACAACGCCCCGAATGTTCCGTCGAGTGGTAATTAAGATAAGATCAGAAACAGTGGCAAAAGACGCATCCCTATGGCAAGATAGCATAGAGCGATCAGCGACTCGTAAACTGGTTAGAATAAGATTGCATAAAATGGTCATAAAATCTTATAAAGCAAAAGCCGAAGTTATAAGCCGAAGTTAATTCCTGCTCAGAAAATAAACATTTTCTGTGGGCTGTGGACCACTTAAAATAGACATATCAGCAATGGTAAAGTGTTATATGATCGAACAAATCCTCTTTTCCAGTTTTGTAAGGAAATATCGGTTGTCTGGTCGTACGAAAGCAAATAAAGCTTTAAACCCAAACAAGAGAGCAAAAAATGTGAGACAGGAGTGCAATTTCCCGTCATATGTTCGAATTTCGGGGTGTTTTGATTATTCTGGTGTCGGCCAAATGCTGCCATATGATGGGATTATCAATGCGCAATCTTATCGGAATATTTTGCAGAATCAGTTGTCGCCTTCAATTCAACAACTTGGCCTTCAATCGTGTAATATATTTCAACAAGACTTAGCAAAACCGCATACAGCTGGGACAACAAAAGCCTGTCATCAACAAAATGGTATCCTGTGCTAGATTGGGTTCCGAATTACCCGAACATCAATTCTATTGAGGATTTGGGGCCATACTTAAAGAAGGAAGTTCGAAAAAGGACACCACAAATCAGCTACGGTGACAATCAGCAGTTGAAAAGAATTCTTCTTAAAAATTGGCAAAACAAATTCAATTTCTGAGTGGCAATGTTTGTTTCAACTATGCCTACAAGAGTGAGAGATGTTTACACTGCCAAAGGAGGACCAATGAAGTGGTATGACTTACTAATTTCGTCTCATTTGAACATGCGCAAAACTTTAGGGACAAAAGAAACTTCGGAGGAAATGGATTTCATTGGCCACAAAGTTTGTTTCATGTATTATCTTTTGTTAAATATCACTATGTAATAATGAAACGTATCATTTTTCATAAAAAATAATTTACATAAAATATTTTGAATTATTTTTTACTTTTATTGTCAAAAAAGCATCCATAAACTAATGGGCGAAAAATTATGGCCAGGTAGATGTCAGATTAATATTCTTATGAGGTAATTGTAAAATAATACTAAAACAGTCAATATCGGGAAATGTAGCATATTGCGTTGTGTATTGAGGTTTGTAACTCTTAATGTAAATGGCCGTGCCTCCAAAACGTATGTCACCAACGCGTGGTGTGTAGTGCAGTGTATATCCATGAAAATTAATAATACAATTAAGGTTTCGGGTTCCATGAAGGAAAATAACATCAATAAGGTGATGGTCAGAGATAAAAATTCTATGTTCATTAATTTTAGTACAGACCCGTAAGGCATGGTGACGTCACGGCGACGTCGTTGTGAAGTCACACTGTGATTTTGTGACCGTCGATGTGACGTCACAGTGACTAGAATGCGAGGTCGTTATGGCCGTTTTAGAGGACGTTTG
This sequence comes from Maratus speciosus, assembly GCA_963932465.1. Taxonomy (NCBI): domain Eukaryota; kingdom Metazoa; phylum Arthropoda; class Arachnida; order Araneae; family Salticidae; genus Maratus; species Maratus speciosus. Next base: position 297,089,888 of record OZ010791.1, read on the forward strand.
TGACGTCACATTGTGACCACTCTGTGAAGTCACGGTGTGACAAATTTGTGAAAAGTGTGTCATTTGTGACTATTTTGGCATTAACTTTGTGACGAACCTGTGACGAAAGCGACAATTCTTTAAAGTCACATTGTGACCAATTTGTGAAATATGTGTCATTTGTGACGAACTTGTCATAAACACTGTGATTTCAAATGAAAATCAAATTTCCAATTAATTGCTTAAAAGACGCAAATAGTGAAAAAGATTCCATGCTGGGACTCAAACCCGGCCATCAGTACAGCACACTGACGTTCTACCGACTAAATCACATGGAACGATACCCAGGCTGGAAAATTTCTCACTATTACATGTTGGCAAGGCTACAAACGCAGCAAAAGATGGAATATTGAGCGTGAACCACCCACATGATGCAAACACGAAACTTAATTAAATCCAGCATTGATTGAAATTATATTAATACTTGGAAATTTTTCCAGAGAGAACCATTCGCCTTGCATACAATATTTCAAATGAAAGTCAAATTTCAAATTAATTGCTTAAAAGGCAATTTTAATTTGAAATGTTGTATGCAGGGCGAATGTTTCTCCCTGGAAAAATTTCCAATTATTAATATAGTTTCAATCGATGCGGGATTTAATTAAGTTTCGTGTTTACCCCATGTCGGTGGCTCACGATAAATATTCCATCTTATGCTGCGTTTGTAGCCTTGCGAACATGTAATAGTGAAAAATTTTACGGGCTGGGCGTCGTTCCATGTGGTTTAGTCGGTAGAATGTCAGTGTGCTACACTGATGGCCCGGGTTCGAGTCCCGGCATGGAATCTTTTTCACAATGTTGGCCTTTGCGCCTTTTAAGCAATTAATTTGACATTTGATTTTCATTTGAAATATTGTATATAAGGCGAATGATTCTCTCTGGAAAAAATTCTAAGTATTAATACAGCGATGAATTTTAAAATGAAATTTTGCTGTAAATATAAAATCTTATCTTTTTACCGTACTTTTTAGCAAAATATCGCTACTTTGGAGTCCTATTCTTCTAAAACATTTTGCATTTTTCCACTTAAAAAACAATGCTTATCAACTGACATATTTTTTTATTAAGTTCTATGCTTGATATTTAGAATGTGTAAGTTTTTTAATTTGTTTTGATTTGTCATTGCTTTATTAAATACGAACATGGAAACTAACGGATATTAATACAACTATTATTTATAGAGCGGTATGATAAGCGATATTTATTTAAATTTTTTATTCCCGTGTATATTGTATTTTGTGAATATGAGCTAAATAGATTTGGTATGTTTTATAGGAAAAGACTGATCTGGGAAATAGAAAAAAAAAAAAAAAAAAAAAAAAAAAAACGAGTAAGGAAAATCATGCGTTAAGCATAGATTAAAATATACTTTCCAACACTTTCTGAATGCTTTAACAAGACATCGTAATTTAGGGAAATGACGTAAATAAGATAACTAAGTAAACATTTTAGAAAACGCATAAAACATTTGAAAAACTGATTTCAGCAGTTACCGTCCATAGCCAAATATGTTTTCCAATTCTTTTAAACAGCCCTTATTTGATCTGTAGGTTGATACACTGAAAAAAATGAAGTACTCAAAAATGAGCAAACCGAAGTACTCATATTGAATTGAATATTTTTGGATCAAAAATGAACCTATGCTTTCTCTATTTTGAAGCATCACATGTTATCAAACCCAAACAAACAAATAGTTTTGTACCCTGTAATGGTTCATTTCATTTATGGCGGCATAAATGATGTTTATTAATGTAAATATTAAATTATGCACAGCATTTTAAAAATAATTGCTTGGAAATAAAGTTCTTGTCATAAAAATTTTCGATTTGAGTATCTTGTTAAGAATTTTGCTATTTTTCTTGATAAATAATCAATTAAACATTTCTTGTTAAGAACTTTGGACGGGAAATAAATGTCAGTACATTTTTACTTTACATTTTAGGGGTTTTTTTTTTGGGGGGGGGGCCGTACATAATGATTCATATTTGATCACAGCCATGGAATAAAAAATGAGTACATGTGTTTCTCAACTTTAAGTACATTTGGATCGGAGCTATTTTGTGCATGTGACGCATTTAAAATTGAGTACTTTTTATTCAATTTTGAGTACCCATTTTTTTAAGTGTATATATACTATATAATGGGAAAATTTAGTTTAGCAAGAAAACGCCTAACAGGTTGAAATTCATTTTCAGCAATTTATGCTAATGTATGGAAACATACTTTAATACCTTTGTACAACCTTGTAGTTTACCTAAAATCTTTATTACACGCCACTATTTAGTTAAAATTTGATTCAAACTAAGACACTCTTAAAACTGCTGAAATCACATTTCCAGAAATTATAATATATAGACGGCCATGTATCCAATTCTTTACGTGACCCTGTATATCATTTTATCTATATTCTACAAATATTTCTTGGTAAATTAAATGCAGTTCAGCGAAAAAAAGCATAACTCATTTAAAAACTACTTTTAAGCAATTTGCGCCCATACCCAGTAATCCTTACGAATACTTTTGTGTAGCCTTGTATAGGAATTATAGCATTTATATACACCATACACTATGCATAAATATAGTTAATCATAAAAGTGCATATCATAATTAAAAATATATTTCCAGCAATCATCGCTAATGAACAGTACTTCGGATACAATATGGTATCTGAAAGATTTTGTGTGTCCCTGTAAATGCTATATACGTATTATTCTTATTATACATGAAATAATTTATAGTATGTAAACCTCAGCGACATACATCAATTTCATTATATATGAAATAGATTAACATAATTAAAGTATGCCGCAAACAATTCCCTCCACCTCTATATCATTATGTATTTGAATTCCTTTTTTAGTCCTGTAAATGAACAATAACTATTCTCTGCATCGCATAGTCAACAGAATGCATATTTTAGTGCACTTCATAAATGCATATAAATTTTATTCTGTTTGAAAGCGTGCGTAAAATCATAAAAAATCATTTGAAACGACTTTTTCCCACAGGCCGTAATGTAACGGAAAACTTTTGGCTGTCCCTGTAAATGAACAAAGCATGCTACAAACTTCATTACAAATAGGTACCGTGCGATGGTAAACGTCAATACCATCCAAAAATTTCAGGGCAATCCGAGTATATTTTCGAGAGTTAGAGTGCGCACAGACTGCTAGACGGACAGACGGAGAGACAAACCGAAGTCATAAGCACTTTTCAACTTGTGTCCTACATTATGTATCCTGTATTATATGAACTTAAAAAAAATAAATACTAAAGCAGTTTAATCTATAACTTCCTATCAGGCATGAAAAATACTTTATTTCAATGCTTAAATATCATATTTTACTTTTTAGTGCCAATAATTACCCGAATCATACGCGTAGAAAATTAATTTACAATAGAAGAAAATTTAATAACCCATTCAGAATGTCTATAATTAAATGTTTGATTAAAATCACAAACAGAAAAAATACTTACATACAATTAAAAAAAATAAATATACCAATTTGAAAAACACTAAAAATAATAATTAATATTTATAATTGTACTGTTAAACAACAGCAAACTACAATAGATAAATTAAATGCATTATTAGATTTAACAATATCTCAAAAATATTTCCATATGGTATAAGGAATTCCTATTATTTTATAATTTTGGCAAATGTTAAATCTGAAAACATTGGTTTGAAGATTTAGGATTTTAAAAGATAATTTAAAATATTATTAGCACTAAAAGAAAATTCTTTCAAATGTTTCACTACTGTAATATGTTAAAAATACATTTCCCCAGTATAATGTTAATTTCTAATCTGAAACAGTTTCGTAATCTGATGATAATCGAACATCATATTTAACCCCAAAATAATAATAACTATAAATGTTAGTAATCAAAAAATAGTAAGAAGCCGATAAAATAATTCCAAATCATTGTCGTTCCATACATTTTTAATCTCAAGTAAGAGTAAATTAATGTTTATATTAATTCCAGTATGAATGTAGGCATAAATGTCTCTGCGCAGTTTTTTTTTTTTTTTTTTTTTTTTTTTTTCAAGCGATGGCAGATTAAAATATTTTTCTTCACAGTTATCAAATTGGAAAATAACGCTTCTGACAGTTAAAGATCAGTCTCTTACAAATATAACTATTTAACTCATAATATACAACCAGGAATAAAATATTTAAATTAAATAAAACTTACATGCACGTTCCATTAATATCCGTGTATCCTAAAATGGTCATTTCCTTATCTTAAAGTGTTGTTGACGTGTTGTTCTAAAACAAATGAACTATTTCCCGCGTATTCTCATATATATATTTCTGTGGGCAGGCGATTTTCGAGCAGATGGTTTGTTACAGATTGTTTGTTTTTGTATACAAGAAATATGGAATTTGAACGCGCAGAAATTTTCTGAAAGTATCATTCATTAAAATTTTGTATTTGAAGAAATGTCCAATGAAGTATTTAATCTTTTCTTTTTATCCGTACCAAATAATTCAAGTTAAAATGTATTGTAAAGTTCCTTTTTTCTAAATAATTATAATAATAATATTCATAATTAGAGTTTATTAGATAAAACATTGTTTAAATTTTTAAAAGGTGTAAAAATAAATTTAATGTATTAACGACACCCCCCCCTTTTTTTTTCTATTTTTTTAAGGTAAAGTTTGTTTTCCTTTATTTTCGGAAAATGCTAATTTTATTTTAAAAGTCTGAAAGAAGTAGAATTATGACTTGAATACAAATTATAAAAATATTCTAAAGCAAGAAATGCATAGATGACTAAACTCTGAAGACTCTTTCTACATGCTCATTAAAAGGTGCAGATTTAACTGTAATAGAAAATTTTTAGTTTGAAACCACAGAAGTGTTTCGAATAATTCTGGTCGGTAAAAAAAGAAAGAAAGAGTGAAATTTCCTCCCAGCAAACTAAATATGTAAAGTGTATAAATTTAATATTCGTAATTGTAAATATATTATCCAAATGCTAGATAAAATTGAAATCGGGAAAAAGTATACATTCACTGTCTTAGATATCAAATTGATAAAATATAGCCTAAAAATTTAGTTTATTAATGCTTGTATCGTGCACTTCATTTATTATGCCCCCCCCCCCTCCCCTTTATTGACGGAATTTACCATTTGCTATCCACTAATATATTTTCATTCCTTATGCCGCTGTAACTCGTGGCTGTTTAAAATATTTCTCTTCATTTTCAAAGATTTTTGAAGTTCATATTTTTTGTCACACTGTGACTTACAATATGCTGGGTTTTTTGTCACATATGTGACGTGGCGTACGTTACATAGCAGTGACATAACAGAGACGTCACAATTTTTTTTAATTGCCAGAAAAATATAATTTTACAAAAAGTAACATGTTTTGAAGAATTTTCGTAAGTTTTTTAAATATTTCTAAGAAGTTCACATTTCAGTCACAATGTGACATCACTGAGTGGTGGCATTTCGGTCACAGATGTGACGTGACCACAGTGACTTGCAGTAACGTCACAGTGACGTTACCGTGACCATGCATGCTATGAGGGGAGAGATTTGCAGTTACATGTAAGAACTATGACAGAACGAGAAGGGGTGTTACTCATTTACAGAGAAGTTAAGTTCCGAAGCCAGACTGTCGAATTCATTGATGATAATAAACATTTTGTTGATACGATTGTCACATTTTTTGTTAAGAGTGGCTTTGTTTTTAAAACATTTCATCATTTTGCTGAATTTAAAAATTTCCTTAATTTCTTTAAAAGTAGAAAAACTTTCGTTGAAATCATTGGTATAACTGGCACTTGCGGTATATTTAGTACCATGATTAATATACGTAGAGACAGTATTAGCAGAGGTACAAGCAGTGTCGTAAACATCTAGGGATTTGGGCGCGAGATGCAGAGATGGAACTGAGTTTGCTGGATTGGTGGTAGCTTTAAATTTTCTGACATAATTATAGTTGCTCATAATTTTACTGATAATAGTAGTATCGTTTTTGAGGGTTTCTTTGGTGGGTTGTTGAGAAAGAGGCTTTTTTCTGGAATTGGGGAGGTAGTTTAGGGCAACCCCTATATGTTGCAACATGGGGCCCTGAACAATTTGCGCCACTTGGAGTAAATTTATCTATTTCGATCATGTCTTTAGAAGGGGATTTTTTGGACCATTTAAGGAATTTGGGCTCTGATCATCAAATTTCACTAGCGTGACCATAGCCTTGAAAGCGGTAACATTGTTTTGCAATGTTATTGCCTCTTAATCGTTCAATAGTAACTTTAAGGTAACAAAATTGTATTTGATACATTTCCTCGAAGTTTCTTCTGGGGAGAAGGTTAATGATGTAAATAGGCATGGGATTTCCGGATTTCTGCTTTTGAGCGTAGCTGCTCTATCATCAGTAAAATTGCTGGCTTTTAAAGCGTCTATTATAAGTCGGGGGTTCAGTGTATGGTGCGATTCTAAGAACACACACCTTACGAGGTTTTAGTTCATTTGGGGAGAGGGTGGTGTACACAATTGAGTAGTTATTTAAATAGGCTTGAGTTTTTCTAAAGTCATTGTCATCTTTGCAATGGACCTCCAGGTGTTTGTCGTCCATTTCAATTATTGATATTTCTTCATTTAGGTATTTAATTTTCTTGTCTTATTCATGCCATTTCTAATAACTAATTTCTATAAGGATTGGATGAACCGACTCTTGATCTACCGCCGCCGGCGCCCTCAGCCTATTTGCTATTCTGCTTCATTGAAGTACCTGTTTCATTATCTTTTAGTACCAGCAACTTATTTTCGAGTGGAATAGTCGAATCATGTTTAATTTTCCTTTTTAAGGGATTGTTAACCAATTTAAAGCTACCAGTATCTGAGTTTTCCACTGGTATTATTTTAAGCTTAGATAATACATCTGTAGAGGAGATTTAATTATTAGAGTCCAGGTTCGTGGATGAATGAAAAAAAAACTCCAACACTAGGATTTTCGAGGACTTACTTCTTTATTATGAAACTTTTTAAAAGAAGGGCCATGATGGTACAATGGGACGGGAGAAGTCAAAACGAGACTGCCCGACGGGGCAGCCCCCCGAAGGGCAGAGAGCCGAGGTCTGTCCCACTCAAGTTCAGAGGCAGAAGTGGTAAATTATTCATTACAATCACTCACTCATTGGCGAGATGAATAGCAACATCTGCACAGTATTGGCGATGAATATTGGTGGCGTGGACAAAGGAATCAGAGGCATGTCGAAGTATTACATAGAATTCAAACTTACGCCGTGGCGCGGCTATATGGTTACACGTTTCTTAACATTCTTGCGGTAAGGAAAAGTGGTTAAAGAAATAGGAACACGTGATTTTTAGATGTACGTTACAGATCTAACTCCAGCTGCAAATTAGTCAGCAATGGGCATATGGTTTGTATCCGACAGAGTACAAGGGTGAGAATTGTATACTAATGCAAGCCCAGAGGCTGGGAAAATATGCATTAGATAACGTTGGCTGCAAAGCGAAAAGAGATTCATTTGTATTTTATTCTTTTACTTTATTTCAATGGAAAATAACTGCGGTTAAGATCTTTTTCTATCGTGTGACTTTGAAAGACAGAAAAAGGAACCGAGATAAATGATGTCTGCATTTGAAAAGACTTTAAAAAGTAAAAGCGAAACTTACAGTAGTGAGAGGGGGGGGGGGGGGAAGAGAATGAATAAAGACATATGAAATTAACTCTAAGATTTCAAATTTAAACTAAATATTTTATTTGAAGGGGGGGGGGGGGGGGGGGAATAATAACAATTTATAATAAACGAGTAAAGTTAGAAGTTGATTTTTGAGGGAAAAGGAGGAATAATGAATATATAACGGTAACGCCGTTATATATATCACCCATTACCACCAGAAAAAAAACTGTGAATCTGGAAGAACAGTTTTTTTTTATATTTGAAGATTACTTTGTCCACCTCATACATACAAGTATTTAAAACAGATATAACATAATAAGAAAGATAAGCCTCCATATATATATATACGTATAACATATAACTGTGTGCTTGCAATTCTTTAAATGTTTGCATAAAGCAAAACTTTTCAGGTCATGATAAATGGCGCCTTTTTATTTTATTCTTATCTTGGTATTCATTAGTCAGTCACCAAGAAATTGCAAATAATATTTTTTTGATTTAACAGGATCCTTTTTAAATATCTTTTTAGTATTTGATTAAGAGGCTGGTACCAGCATTTTTCATGACCACAATAAGAGAAGTAAATATTTTTTTTTTAGTAACTTGTTATAATATCTTCTCAAAATAAAAATAATATAATATAAATGCAAGCAACAAAATACACAGATACTACTTTAAAATGAAATAGAAAATAAATGACATATACATGTCTGTGAATAGAAGCTAAATGAAAAAAAATATAAAAAATAAAAAGTAGAAAATTGGTTTTCGTGCACACCGCACAGGACTACAAAAGAATGGGATGCATATAGCATGCCTATGAATAGGTGTAGCCCTTAATCTTGTTAATAAACAAGTGTGATGGCGTCAGTTTAGAACATCAGCCCTAGGGGGAGAGGGAGTTATGAGACCCAGACACCAAGTGATACCTAGGTCCCTGCTCCCCAAAGATCACATTGATCTTCAAAGGAGCATGCGTCAATGTATCATATAAAAAGTTTCGTTTATTGAATTGAAACAACAATTCAAGGGTTTTGTCTCTCTACACAATGAAGTTTGGACCCTTAGGGCAAAAATTTTGAACGGGAACAAAACTTCAGAGGGGATAAATTAAAAATAATAAAAAAAACTGAGATAAATATCTCACATATCAAAGGTAAAAAGACAATCCGAGTGTGTGGAGAGACTGGTGACATGATCGGGTAAGTATAACAACCACAATTTTTTTTTTTTTTTTTAAGTAAATTCTAACTTTGTATTCCTTACAATGTATCGAGTAGGATCTGAACTGTATGTGTATTGTATGACCTTAACTAATGTTTTAAACATTTAGTGTAACTGCACTAGGTTACTAATGCTATAAACAAAAAATTTTGTGTTATTGTGAAGTTATGTTATTACAAGAACGACATAATATCTTAGACGTGTGTATTGTCTAAGTGAAGCTTAACCAGAGATTTTATTTAATCTCTAAATTTACAAGAAAACGTGTAATTATGTACATGTAGAAAGCCAAAACAAGTGTGATGAAAACAATAAAAACATCATAAGTTTGAAATGTAAAGAAAATGCATGTGAAGGGGTAGCATCCTGTAAACTGGGCATTCTTTGTTGTGAAACAAAGTGATGGTGACATGAAATGTCATGGCATAAAAGAAATATAATAAAAATGGAAAAATTAAGAATGTGTTAAAACTTAACCTTTTAATACATGTTTAATTTGTGCATATCATGTGAGGTCAAAAGTAGTTCCTGGTATAATGAAAACAAAAAAGAAAATATCTTAATGTGTAACGTAGAAACCTAGAAACAAAATATTTTGAATTGCGTATAATGTGTGTTTTTTTTTTTACCAAACAAAATATCAATGAACTCAGTTGTAATATCAATGAACTAATATCAATGAACTAAATTGTAAGTGTATCTCTATGAACCAAAGAAAAAATCTGTATTTCAATGAATGAATCAAAGAAAAAGTATTTCACTATGAACTAAAACAGTGTATGTCAGTGAAAAAAAAGAAAATTTCAACGACTTAGATGTATGTTTGTGAACACAGCAGTCTAAGTACCTCAATGAACAAATTATGAGCAAGTATTTCACTGACTTAAAGTGTAAAAGTAATACGATGAACTCAAATCTGTGAGAGAAAAAAAAAACTTACAATGAACTCATGTGTCTAACCAAAAAAAAAAAAAATATTCCAATGAACTGAAGTGTCTACCAAAACAAAAATTGGTATGAACTGATCTGCAAAACAAATCACAAGAAAGAAAACAAACTATGAACTAATATGTGTAAGGAAATATTCTATGAACTAAGTTTTGTCATGAAACAAAAATGATAGTGCAATTGGTCCCTGAAGTACACAAAGAATTGACAAAGCTATGAACTCGTGTAAAGTGTGTTTTCTATGAACTCAGTGAACTATGAACTCGTGTAAAGTGTTTTATCTATGAACTCGTGTAAAGTGTATTTTCTATGAACTCAGTGAACTATGAACTCAGATGTATAGCCTATGAACTCAGGTGTATTAAACTATGAACACAAACCCAGTGTGTACATATGGAACCAAGAGCATTGTATCACAAGTACAAAAATGCATCGCCTAAAATTAAAACAAATAAACCAAAAAAAAAATTGTGCTTTTAAGTAAAGGAAAGTGAAAAAAGATAAAATGTAACCAGGAAACGCTACTTGTGTGATGAAGTGTAAGTAAATAAACTTAACTAAGATTAACAAGTGAAATTATATCCAAATTTGTAAGTAAATAAACTTAACTAAGATTAACAAGTGAAATTATATCCAAATTTCTAAGAAAATAAATCTACAAATTTGACTAGTGTAATGATGAATTTTTTAAGTTGAAATAATGTGTACTCTTTCAGTAAAATCTTCCAAAAAGTGAAAAACATATAGTCTGACAACGCGTATCAGAAACGATTTCACTTTTGTTCCAATTCGACATTCATTTAACTATTTGCCGGCTCAATAATCAAATGAAAAAGCAACCTACTGTACACTTGTGTTTATAAAAAAATCTTGAAAGAATTAAGTTAATTTTAAAACTTCAAATCAGTATGAATAATGCTGTCAAAAACTGACATATGTATGTAAATGTATAGGAAAATAAAAATTCTAAAAGGAATGCTGTAGATAGTAACTCCTTCACAGTAATGTGTGTTAAATAAAAATGAAAAATGTAAAATGTATGTTACATTGTTTTTTTTTTCAAAAAAAGGAAGCTGAATGAGATGTTTATGGGAATGTATTGCAGTTGTATACTTTTTCTCGCACTTGCTTGATGAATTTTTTTAATGATGGACAATAAGGTGCAAAAGCACTGTGGAAAATGTCAAAGTTGGTGTTATTGCTATCGTTATTTCTAATGCAATTAATGCATTTTGGAGGATTTCTACACTGAGGGTCAATGTGTGGCAAGGCACACACCGAGCATCTAATGTCATTATGACACGAAATTGCAATATGATCATTGTATACCTGGCACTTAAAACAACGTTTAACATTTATATATGGTTTAACAGGGTACGGTTTTGATTGTATGATAATTTCATTATGCATTAATAATTGCCTAGCATCCTGTGGTGCAAGCTCAAAGATCCAATTAAAGGACTTAATATGTAGGAGCTTGTACTTTTTAACAAAGTGAAAATCAGGTTCAGGTATATGAATTAAATCTGAGATACCAAACAAGATATCAGGAATATTTAAATTTTCAGGGAGGTTATAAATAATGATACGAATAGGCCTAGGTACATTAAGTTTAGCAGGGGATAAGGACTTTAGAGAGGAATCGCTAATAGCTGTAAATATTTCATTGTGCTTACCTTGAGTGTGCAGGTCGGAGCTAAGATATGTGTCTTTTTTATGATTTTCTAGTTGTGGTAACTTTTCTTGTTTACACATATAAGAGGGGATAGCTTGTGTAAATTTATCTAGGGCAGATGGAGGGAGTTTGTTTTTGGCATCTACCACTTGATCAACCATAGTCTTACTACATTTAGTAAGCTTCTTCTTACATTTCTGTTTGCCTGTGATTTCATGTAATCTCTCTACAAGTTTCTGATTTACAAGAAATAAATTATCTTTATCCTGTTTTAATTTGGAATAATCATCTTTTAGCACATTAAAGTTTAGTTTAAGCACCTGAAAATTGAATTTAATGATCTGAAGGAAATCTATAATATTTTCAGACATGGATGCAGCATTTTCGGTCTTAAGTGAATTTTGAATAGATGTGGCTTCCATATTAATGGAATCCGAATATCTAAATAATATCTCTTCAAAATAATCTACCCATGGAGATACAGAAATGGGGGGATTAAAGTCACAAATAGCATTTTCATCATTAGCTGCCATATTATAAAAATAAACTGGTGAAGTGTCTGTTATCTGCAAAATCTTTTTTTTTTATTTTCTGGTGTTTATTTAACTTCTGTTGTTTACTTTTTTTGACAGTCAAAATGGAAAAAAAGGAGGAATTCTTTTTTTGAGAGAGCAACACAAATAATGCAAAATAAATAATACTAGTATTTCAAAAAGGTGTATGTATGCAAAAACTCTAGTTATCAGAAATGAAATGCATGCACATAAAATAAAACACAATAAGTTGCATAAATAAATTATACACAAAAGGAAAAAAAAACAAAAACATGGAGGGGGGGGGGGGAGTGTAAAAAAATATGAGTGTATCAATCACAACATTTCTGGAAGTTAAATTTCGGTCAACATCCAGTTGGCTTAAAGTTTCTGAAATTCAATAAAAAAATAAAAAAAACAGGTAATTAAATTGTAAATCTGGTTTAAAATACAAAAAACAAAAACAAACAAGGTCAGAGTCGAGCAACCTATGCTGAGAATAATTGTGCAAATGTCACACACAAATGAAAATGTGCAAATGTTGTGAGCGAAATATGCACATATTTATAAAAAAAATATCAAATACTGCAAAATCTGGAGCAGAGAACTTTTTTGTTGCCTATCGGCAGAATAAGTGTACTTTCAAAGTACGCCAGTGGGGCAAAAGGGTTAAACTCTAGATTTTTGAATGCATAAAAATCATTTTTACGAAAAAGGAAACATAGCATCTTTATGTAAATTCACGTAAGAGAAAAAAAAATATGAGAAGTTTGTCATGATTAAACCATAAAAACATTATAAGTGAAATATTAATAAAAGTATAATAATTTTTATCATTTTAACTGCAAAAAGTACTTAAAACAAACAAACAAACAAACGCAGCTTGGAAGAAGATAATAAGGAGCTAATATGCTATCACCGTTAAAGATATTATAAAAAATAATTCAGAAGTGATTTCTCCTTTCAAGCTGACAAATCAACAAACTTATGAAAATCCAAATGGTAAAAGTACAAGTATGAATAGGGAACCATAACATGGATAGAAACTGATAATATTTACTGATATTGAAAAGAAAGAAAAAAAAGGTTATAGCAATTTAGAGTAAATAATTTAATATAAAAGTATTCCCTGTTCATACTTACATGCAAACTGTGTTTTCATTTGATTCGTTGAACTAGTATGTCATTTTTGTAGAGAGCATTCATTTGGAGTACAAAAACAGGGCGATGGGAAAACAACGCTTGTTTTTTTTTAAGAAAAAAAAGTAAAATAAAAAGATTTTAGTGACAATTTGCAACGGAAAAGAAATTGAAACAAAAATATCATTAACGTCCTATTTTCGTACTCTGAATGCTATAAAGATGTTGAATGATAGTTGACACAACGTGTGCATTGTGATTTAGTACACTCTTTTTTTTTTAGGTGCAGAGTGGTTTCTTTTTTTTTTTAAAACTGAATCATTTGCACACACTAGGGTAATTTTTTTTTTTTTTTTTTTTTTTTTTATCTCTTGATAACACATCACAAAATGAAAACACTATTCCTCAACTTCATGGCACACTTGGTGCATTCTATATTTTTTTTTTTTTTTAGGAAAATTGAAGGTATCACCACAAGGAAGCACAAAGTAAATCGGATTTTTTTTTTGACTATTGCTTCGGACACAATTTGTTATATTAACACAAGATGACACTTTCACGAAATTATATATCTTTTTAGCATATTTCATTATTTTGTCACCAAATCTGTGGGATTCCTGGACACTTTGCACTGTAAACATAAATCACAAACAAAGGAAAACAGCGCACAATTCCTGGACTTGTTGCACTGAGAACTTTGTTTAAAATGTGTGTTACTTGTGCGGATATTTCATACCACAGCTAGGTGAGGACTTTTTCACAAAACATTTCCCTTTTGGGAAACTATGGAGCAGATGGCACTTTTTCTTTTCACAAAACCGGAATCTAAAACACACTGATGGAGATTCCCTTGGATATGGTTGAAGAAAAATATTATTTCATAAGTAGAACAGAGCGTTATTGGAGACACAATTTTACACTAAGCGGTCACACGGAATGGAATCGCAGAAATCACACAAACAGGTGAAAATCACCTTTTTTTTTTAGGAGTGGGGTGGTTATTTTCAGGTGAATGCACATCACAGGACCGACGTAGCAGTTTACCGTTCAGATGTGTCCTTTTTTTGAGCGAAGCGCACCGCTATCGGAGAAGGTTTCTCGACTTTATTGACGATTACACGATAGAAGTCTAAAAATTCTTGAGTCAGGCTTTGGAGAAACAACAGAATATTGAATCAGGAAAAGTCAGCAAAGGATGGGGGTAGTCACCTTCGAAGGAAGATCGTAGCTGAGACCTGAGACAGCAGAATCACAGAGAGATGTTGAGGGATCGCCGGCAACGACAGCACAATAGTTCATCAGGGCGGCGAGGGCAGGGGAAGTCCCGTAAAGATGACGCCGGAGAATGAGTGCTCGAAGTTGGATGAGGAAGCCCGAACTCCCGTGGGGAAAAAAAAACGGGCCCATGGTCATCCTTTCGCGTCGCTGATAAGAAAAAAGGGGAACGGATTGAAACTTCTCCTCGTATTTTTTTTTTTTTTATTACTGTTGGAGAAAAAAATCTGGGCAATGGCACCAATTTTGTGTAGAGGAGATTTAATTATTAGAGTCCAGGTTCGTGGATGAATGAAAAAAAAACTCCAACACTAGGATTTTCGAGGACTTACTTCTTTATTATGAAACTTTTTAAAAGAAGGGCCATGATGGTACAATGGGACGGGAGAAGTCAAAACGAGACTGCCCGACGTGGCAGCCCCCCGAAGGGCAGAGAGCCGAGGTCTGTCCCACTCAAGTTCAGAGGCAGAAGTGGTAAATTATTCATTACAATCACTCACTCATTGGCGAGATGAATAGCAACATCTGCACAGTATTGGCGATGAATATTGGTGGCGTGGACAAAGGAATCAGAGGCATGTCGAAGTATTACATAGAATTCAAACTTACGCCGTGGCGCGGCTATATGGTTACACGTTTCTTAACATTCTTGCGGTAAGGAAAAGTGGTTAAAGAAATAGGAACACGTGATTTTTAGATGTACGTTACAGATCTAACTCCAGCTGCAAATTAGTCAGCAATGGGCATATGGTTTGTATCCGACAGAGTACAAGGGTGAGAATTGTATACTAATGCAAGCCCAGAGGCTGGGAAAATATGCATTAGATAACGTTGGCTGCAAAGCGAAAAGAGATTCATTTGTATTTTATTCTTTTACTTTATTTCAATGGAAAATAACTGCGGTTAAGATCTTTTTCTATCGTGTGACTTTGAAAGACAGAAAAAGGAACCGAGATAAATGATGTCTGCATTTGAAAAGACTTTAAAAAGTAAAAGCGAAACTTACAGTAGTGAGAGGGGGGGGGGGGGGAAGAGAATGAATAAAGACATATGAAATTAACTCTAAGATTTCAAATTTAAACTAAATATTTTATTTGAAGGGGGGGGGGGGGGAATAATAACAATTTATAATAAACGAGTAAAGTTAGAAGTTGATTTTTGAGGGAAAAGGAGGAATAATGAATATATAACGGTAACGCCGTTATAACATCATTTAGGTCAATAGTTTTCTTTAATACAAAATATTTAAATATTCTTCAATTAGTCAACTTAGTGGGGTCAAATGGAACACTATTAAACAATAACTAAGAATAATATAAAGCGGACTTTATTAACCATTTGGAAAAATTGTTGTTGTCCTCTGTCAGTGTAGGAAATAAAAAACATATATGAAGCGTTTCATTGTCTGAATCCGCATTTTATTCGTTTTCTGATTGGTCTATACAGTAATCTGTATTTTACCTTTACTTTCAACAGATATGGATACTTCTGTTGCCACTATGACAAAAAAGTAACCAAAACTACAAAAAAAATTAATAACCCAGAAACAAATTGAGATACAGCTTTCAAACAAACTGCATTTAAAAGTACATTTTTTTCTCTATACGACGGTGTAAAAAGTAATATGATGGGATGTATAGAAGTTTAAGAATGAAATTTCATTTAAAATTGGTCCAGGAATATTAATGTTTAATCCATGGCGTACTTAATGAACGACCAGCTCCATAGAAGTTTAAAAATTTACAGTACCGAAAAATGTAATCCATGGCATACGCAAAGTATGATGAACTCTGTGCGCTTTTTAGGTAGCTTTCATTACAAAAAGCTACCTATTGCAGCCGTTCGGAGGAAAGCGATTTCAAAAAATTTTGGTATATTTTCTTCGATCATGACCCCCAGACCCCGAAACCACCCTCCGTTCAAAATTGATATATATATCTGACCTATGTCACACTATAACTCTCGTATTTATGAACCGATTTAGATGTAATTCGGTGTGTACATAGTACACACCAATGTTTCGACCGAGTTCGTTGGCCAGCTTCATCCGCCATTTTGTTTCAAAATGGCGGCCATTTAAAATATTTTTAAAAATTTAAAATTTGAAATGTGGTACCAAAAAATTGAAAATGGAAAAATATTTTTTTCTTATGTATTTGACCTTTATACAAAGACTCCGGAACAATTTTTGTTTCGTCTATATCTTAAAAAATGGCTGAGTTATAGCATTTTGAATTTCTAGCGTGGCTGACATTTTGAAACGTCCTGAATTTTGTCACGAGATAAAAGGCGTATTTATGAACCGATTTGGATGTAACTTCGTTTAGACATAGTACATACCAATGTCTCGACCGAGTTCGTTGGCCAGCATCATCCGCCATCTTGTTTAAAAATGGCGGCCATTTAAATTTTTAAGAAAAATTTAAATTTGAAATGTGGTACCAAAAAAATTGAAAATTGAAAAAATATTTTTTTTCTTATGTGTTTGACCTTGATAAAAAGATTCGGGAGCAGTTTTTGTTTCGTCTATATCTTAAAAAATGGCTGAGTTATAGCATTTTGAATTTCTAGCATGGCTGACATTTTGAAGTGTCCTGATTTTTGTCACGTGATAACAGATGTATTTATGAACCGATTTGGATGTAATTCGGTGTGTACATAGTACACACCAATGTCTCGACCGAGTTCGTTGGCCAGCTTCATCCGCCATCTTGTTTCAAAATGGCGGCCATTTAAATAAATTTAAAAAATTTAAAATTTAAAATGAGATACCAAAAAATTAGAAAATGAAAAAGATTTTCTTCGTATGTGTTTGACCTTAATACAGAGATTCCGGAACAGGTTTTGTTTCGTCTATATCTAAAAAAATGGCTGAGTTATAGCATTTTGAATTTCTATTGTGGCTGACATTTTAAAACGACCTGATTTTTGTCACGCGATAACAGGCGTATTTATGAACCGATTTGGATGTAAATTGATCTGTACATAGTACATACCAATGTCTCGACCGAGTTCGTTGGCCAGCTTCATTCGCCATCTTGTTTCAAAAGGTTTGCCATTTAAAAAAAAAGTAATTTAAAATTTAAAATAAAGTATTAAAAAATTGGAAAATGAAAAAAAAAAATTTTGTGTGTTTGGCCTCGATACAAAGATTCTGGAGCAGTTTTTGTTTCTGAAAATTTGTTCTTTTGTTTATATCTTAAAAATTATTGAATTATAGCACTTTAAATTTCTAGCATGGCTAACACTTTGAAACGATCTTGTATTTGTCACGCAATAACACACGTATTCGCCTATTTCGATGGAAGAAGGCATGTGGATAGTATACATCAATATCTCAACCAAGTTCGCTGGCCAGCTTCATCAGCCATCTTGTTTCAAAATGGCGGCCATTAAATTAAAAAAATTATATTTAAAGTGAGGTGCAAAAAAAAAAAAAAAAAAAAAAAAGAAAAGAAAAGAAATTGAAAAAGGTGTCTTTCATAAGTATTTGACCTTGATATAAGCATTCACGAGCATTTTTTGTTTGTCTTTATCTTAAAAAATGGCTCAGATATAGCAGTTTCAATTTCTAATGTGGGTGACATTTTGAAAAACTTATTTTTTGCCTGCGACAGCACTCGTATATATCAACCGATTCCGATGTGAGTGAGCATGTGCACAGCCATTACTAATGTCTCGACCAAGTTCACTGATTAGCCTCATCCACCATGTTGTCTTAAAATGGCAGGAACTTTAAGAAATCGCCGAATTTGGCAGCCAAATATAAGTTAGTTTAAATAAAAGCAGCTTGGATAAAGCTGACTAATTTCGCGAAATTCTCATTCATAATGATTTAGTATTGATAAAAATTAATACTGAATCTCCTATATTCGGTTTTCACTAAATTGAGCTTCGTGTGTTTGAATAATATAAGTTGGCTTTTTTAAAATAAGGAAAATGAAAGCTACCTCTTCCTCCCGGCACTGGCCGGAAGGACTTTTTTATGTCTTAAATTTTAGTCTTTGAAAAAATCATTTTCCAAATGGTCGTTGTAATTTGTTAAATTGCATTTTTTTTTTTTTCAATTTTGAGAGCTGGATCGATCGAGTAATTGGTTTAAGTCAGTCGTTGGCAATGGAAAACGTACATATCCTGTATAAATCCTGTGAGATATTTATTTTGATCAACATCGTGGAACGGGTATTGTTGGTATTATCTTGTTAAATTAGGAGCAATATGTCTTTGTATGATTTTAGAACCATTTTCACCATAGCTAAGTCTTTCACTAGATATGATAAATAAATGTAATAACACACCTTCAAAAGGCGCGTACTTATTCCGTACAACCTAGCATGACATCCTTCGAAAAGTATTACCAGTAATCACAATAAGTAGGTGAAAAACCCCAGGCAATATCATACAACTTCTCGAAGAGGAGTTGTACAACACAGCTGATCAGCTCAGAAACGGCCGTAAGAAAATAATATAACTGACTTCCAATCGATCAAAGTGCACGAGAAATTATTTTTAAATAAAAAAAACTCTGTTAAATTTTTCTGATGTGAATATTTTACTGAAAATACAGGATCGATTTAAATAAAAATCAAAACAATGTCGACGTATATAAATATAGCTCATTAAAAATGCATTCTAAAGGTTCCATTCAAGGCATCAATTTCAAGCGTTGGATGTATAAATGTATGTTTCATAAGCAAAAGATTTGAAATCTATCAAAATCCATAATAGTTCGATAAACAAGAAAGTTAAGTGCATTATTCAAAAATATGCTTGGTCATTTGCAAATTTGTCAAATGTATATCTATGTATAATTTTAAATATTTTGCAGGACATAATATACATACATGACAAACAAAGCTCAACAAGATAAATAACCTCTTGAAGTGGATATGTATTTTTTTTTATATAAACTCTTGTTTATATGACTTTATGATCGGAAAGTTTATTAAATCCATTGTATATCCACTAGAAATACATTTCTAGCAAGAAGGTTGACTTTCTAAATTTGTAAATAAAAAATATTTAAAGTGAGCTGTAAAGTATTATCGATTCTCTCTATCATTGATAGTTAAAGCTAAATCGTAACCAATGGAGTAAACGTTTCAACATTACTGAAGATTAAATTAAGAAATAATGGACAGCATAAAGATCCGTTAATAATTGCTTACCGCATTTTCAACAGATTTATGTACGGGAATTAATGTTTAACTAGCACGATGAATCATAAATATTTTTTATATATTTAAAATATGCAAAGATGCAAATATTTATAAATTTTTATTCAAAAGGCCTGCACATTGTATCTACATACTTAGTGAAAGCGGTTTTCATATATTCTACATCCCTTGAGGCATTTTATGGTAGCGTTATACATTTTTACACAGTATCCGCTTGTAATATTATTTATTTTATAGCTTCCATTGATTATTTATGACAATGTACTCTTTTATGAAACATAAAAGTATAACATAAATAGTTTACATATTATGTATAATGTTGATAAAACAGAAAAAAAGATGAAAAAAAACAAAAAACAACAACATTCATGTAATGCATAATCATGATATCCAAGTACTTTTATTATTTTTAAATGCTTTCAAAACACAGACATTTATTGTATTCCTACCCAAAAACATCATTTATATATATTAAGTATTCTACAATCATGATTCAATGATCACAATTCGAATAGCAAAATATACAAGAAATATAATACTGGAAGCACAAGATAAACATTTAACGTGCTTCCAAGTTCAAATAGTAAACATGAAAGCTTTTAATAAAAAAAATAACTATACGTAGTATCAAAGTACGACTTAAGATTTAAACGACATGCCATATAAAGCACTGTTTAGCAATTGTATTTATGTTTTGGCTGTGACGAAAAGAAATTGCGATTCTATCAATAGTCCAGGCAATAGGGAATTTTACCTAGCAAAATTAATGGTAGTTCTGAAAATCAGCTTACTTTATGTTTTTTGGGTCGCTGAATCCGAATTTGTAACTTCCCACCAAAATTTCCACCGGCAACTCCCCAAATTTTGGTAAAAAGCCCCCCCAAAAGGTTTTTATTAAAAAAAACAATTTTTTCGTTGTTTTAGGGGAAAAGTATCTAGAAATTCAGAAAGAAGACAAAATTTGCAACAAATTAGATATATGACATTATGACTTAGGATGAAGGGGAAGGGGAAGGGGAAATCTGCCTCGGAACATGCGCGCGGTGCTGCGTGGACTAAGTTGTGCAATTCCACTTAACCAGTCACACGTTTACATTCGCCCTCCGATCTCCCCTCCGAACTTTCCTTATAAGGTTTACTTTAAGTTTTTTTGGGTCGCTGAATCCGAATGTTTAACTTACCTCCAAAATTCCCCCCCCCCCCCAAAAAAAAAAATTGTTTTTATTAACTTAAATTTCTTATTGTTTTAGGGGAAAAGCATTACGAAATTCAGAAACTAGACAAAATTTACAACAAGTAAGATGTATGACATTTTGACGTAGGATAAACGGGGAGAGCAGGGGCTGCCTGCGAACATTCCCCGCGCTCTTTTCTCAAAAACCAAATTTTTTCAAAAAATCATATTTTTAGAGGGTTGCCGGGTGAAATTTTGGTGGGAAGTTACAAATTTGGATTCAGCGACCCCCAAAAAAATAAAGTGAGTCGAAATGCAGAACTAGTATTAATTTTTCCAGGTAAAATCCCCTATTGTCTGGACTTCATAACTTGGTGCACGTAGCGCCGCAGTGCATTTTCAGAGGCAACCCTCCCCCTCCCCTTTCATCCTACGTCATAATGTCATGTATCCTATTTGTTGCAAATTTTGTCTAGTTTCGGAATTTCGTAATGCTTTTCCAGTAAAACAATAAGAAATTCAAGTTAAAAACAACTATATGGGGGGGGAGGTTTCGGGGGGGGGGGAATTTTTTTTGGGGGGGGGAGTTAAAAATTCGTATTCACCGACCCAAAAAACTTAAAGTAAACCTTTTAGAGAAAGTTCGGAGGGGAGATGGGAGGGCGAATGTAAACTTGTGAGTGGTTAAGTGAAATTGCGTAACTTAGTTCACGCAGCACAGCGCGCATGTTCCGCGGCAGATCCCCCCTTCCCCTTCATCCTAAGTCATAATGTCATATACCTAATTTGTTGCAAATTGTGTATACTTTTTGAATTTATAGATACTTTTTCCCTAAATTGATCTTTTAAATAACAACCTTTTTGGGGGGCTTTTTACCAAAATTTGGGGGGTTGCTGGGGGAAATTTTTGTGGGAAGTTAAAAAGTTGGATTCAGCGACCCAAAATACATATAGTAAGGCTTTCTCCAGAACTACCATGAATTTTGCTAGGTAGAGCCCCTATACGGTCTCTACTGCCTGGACTACAAGGCGACAGATTGAATATTTCTCGATGGTGGTCAGATATGGATTACAGATGCTTGATTATTTAAGATATTTATTCTTTTAGATTAACTAACGGTGTGTATGTTATCGTCAGCTGACTAAAAATGATTCCGTTTCAATCATCAAGTTATTATCTTTAATTTAAAAAAATACCATAGTATTACTTCTACAACGCACAAAATGCAATGCAGTAATTCTGTTTCTGACCATATGTATTTACATGAAAGTTTTGAACAGCTTACAAAGTTATCCAGAAAAAGCCTTTTTCAACCATTTCAGAATTATAATACGATAAATAGATAGAATACACAAAATATTTTACGCAAAAGAAGTTAGTGTTATTTGTCAGACACAAATGAAAAGACTTTAAGTAAAAAAGAGTCGATAATTTCCTGTTATCTGATATTAAGGTAGGATTAGAAAATTTTCTAAAATATCTGCATAACCGAAAAAAAAGTTACCTCTTTTAATTCAACAGGCGCCATACAGTTTCTGAAAGAGCCATAAAATTTTCACGCGCTTGTTCTGGATATAACTAGTATACATGCATATATCTGCTGTGCATCTGTTTCATTTCAAACCTTTCATACGCAGTTTAAAGAAACGCTGCCCTATGTTTTCTGCAAGAGCGCCATATATTGTAGATAAATAAAAAATTGCAAGCTAAACAACATTTTTTTAAAGTACACTTTATAACATGTTTTAGCACATGATAATTTTTTTTTTTTTTTTTTTTAAGAGAGAAACAACGTTTACAAAACACAAGTGTAAGTAATTTTAAAAAGCATATAGCTATTTCGAAGCCTCTAAGGCCTCATCATCAGTGCTTATAAATTAAAGATAAAAATTAAAATAAAACTGTGGAATAAAAGAGGGGGGAGAGAGAGCCAGAGGGCGCTCCTCATATCCCGAACGTCACCAGTGAAATGAAAATCACCGTTGACAAACAGCCACGGGGTTGGTCTCATACGCATACACAGAGTCCAATCAAAAACCACCCTGATGCTCCAGGAGAGTTCAAACAAAGCGGAGAAAAAGGGAGGGGGGAGGAAAGAGGACGAATGAATGAAAATTAAACCATATCTTTGAAAATTTGAGCGTACTGGACAAATCGTTTACTAATCTACTTGAATTTTTCCATATGTGGTAGGCTTCCTAAAAGATAAGATCGCAAATTGTTGGGCATTTCTGTATTATTGAGGCTTCGGAAAATTTAAAATTATGATTGTTGGAGAAGCAGTGATTAGCAATAGCGGAACGCTTGATGTCACAATTTTTAACACTTGTTTTATGCTCCCCTAAACGGCCCTTAAAGGATATTTCGTTTGACCAATGTACATTTTATTGCATTCGCAAGATATCTTGTAAATAACCCCATTGTGAGAAACTGTCAATTGGATGTTTCAGATTTGTGAAATGAAAAGACCCTTTAAGGTCCGTTTAGGGAAGCATAAAACGTGAGTTAAAAATTATGACATCAAGCGTTCCGCTATTGCTAATCACTGCTGGTCCAATAATCAAAATTTTAATTTTCCGAAGCTTCAATAATACAGAAAGGCTCATCAATTTACGTTCTTCACTTTTGGGAAGCCTACCACATATGGAAAAATTCAAACAGATTAGTAAACGATTTGTCCAGTACTCCCAATTTTTCAAAAGTATGGTTTAATTTTCTTTAATTCGTCCTCTTCCCTCCCCCCTTTTTCTCCGCTTTGTTTGAACTCTCCCGGAGCATCTGGTCGGTTTTTGATGGGTCTCCCTGTGTACGCATGAGACCGACTCCGTGACTATTTGTCAACAGTGATTTTCATTTCGCTGTTAACGGTCGGAGTGTGAGGTGCGCCTCTCTGGCTCTCTCTCCCCCCTCTTTTATTCAACAGTTTTATTTAAATTTTTATCTTTAATTTATAAGCACAGATGATGAGGCCTTAAAAGCTTCGAAATAGCTATATGCTTTTTTAAATTACTTACATTTGTGTTTTGTAAACATTGTTTCTCTCCTTTTAATATATTGACACAAAGTACAATCCTCTCTCTATTTCGCATGATAGTTTCTGTCGCATGTTTTATAACCTTATTACTAGAACTGTGAGATGAGTCTTGTCACTACACAAATAGTAATAAGAAAGAAATGAAATACCCAATGTTCTACTAAAGTTGTCAACCAATCAAATTTGTTAGAATTAGAATATCCATAACTAGAGTAAAATTAATTATTGAACCGCTTCTATAGGTGTTGTGCAAATTATATTCTTGTTTTTGCATTAATAACGGTGTGTTTACTGCTATCGAAACGAACCTGAACTTATATCTGATTTTTGGATTTTCAAAATGTTTTTCTATATAATATTTATACACCTATTAAGTTCAACATATATTACTAGACAAAATCGAATCTAACTGTTTTTTAAAATGAGCATTGTTAAAAATTTTGTTTATATAGAAATTAAAAAGCTGAAAATATTCATAGGACTTGACGAAATTAGTTCAATTATTTATATCGCCTTTATAACTTAATTTCAATTTAATTAAAAATATTGAACACCTAACAAAACTAAAAGTACTTCTTAAATTAAATAAAAATAACTGAAAACCCTTATTAATTACGACTCTTTTTATATGCGATGAAGCTTAAAGTTGTACATTGTGAACAAAACCGTTTAATTTTAATTCATTCCTATTCAATATTATTAAGCGATGTCGTGACGCAAACATGAAAACTCACCTACAGGCTCTTATAATATGTATATGATCACCAAAGCATAAATTAATTTCTCTAATTAATATATCTTTTGTATTTTGCTAAGTCTAGTGTGAGTTCAGACGGAATGTAATTTCGCAAATCAATTTCTTTTCTGAAACTTTTCCCTTGAAAGTTTATATACATCGTTAAAGATTTTGAAAATTCTTTAAATGCTAATCTTAACATTAAAAGTACTGAAACAGAAACTTAAGAAAAAATGCAATTTAAGAGTTTTTTATATTTTTTTTATAAAATTGTTTCGAATATTACGTTTTCATTGAATTATAGAAATATTATATATTAAGTGAAATTCAAAGTATTCATTGAGCCATATTTTATCGGGATTATTTCAGTATTTATAAGCAAAGATATATGAGATAAAAGGAAGATCGATTGTGCATGCAATGCCATTTACTCTTACTTTTTTGTTTTTGTTAATGACGACTTTTCTACGTCTCTTTCAACTTGGAATTTCTGCGTTCTATTTCATCATTTCTACTTCTAATCATAAATTTATTAATTTATTGTGAATTTTACAGGTTTATAATTAAAAACGTTTCTTAAATATTATTTTATTTATGTTTCATTTAATAAAATATATCAAATAATTGGCTCATATGCATGGGACTAATTATTTTAGTTTCGCATTTTTCATTAAAATGCATCTTTTTTCTATTTAAACATCGTTTAATTTGTATATCACCTTTCTCCTCCAGGTTCTTGAATTTAAAAGACCTATTGCAGATTAAGCGTTACATTTAAATATAATTAATATATATTTTTTAATTTATTAGTAATTTTATGAGTATTTACTCCCTATATTCCTATTTCTTGAATCTTTATTATTTTTATTAGCTACGAAGAAAAAATAAATTATTCTTAGGGGAAGGGAAATTAATAAAAATTTCTAAGCAACAGCATGGCAATAAAGAATAATTCCATCTGTATTACAACTATAATACATGGCGCGATATTCTTATTAGGAGAATAATTACTATATAAGATCTTACAAGCATTACGAAAGAAAGGATAAATAAACCAGTAGTTATTTTCTGTTTCCCTAAGTAAGAAATCATGTAACTGTTTGTTTTCTTTTTATCTTTTTCTTTTTCGAGACACATTTCTTCTTCAGCGCATAATATATAAAAAACATGTTTCATTTGTTCTAAATAATAACAATTTTCATTTTCCTTTAATTTATCCGAATATAAATAAAGATTAGACGAAGCAAAAATATTTATAATAGAATTGTACATTGAGTTTTAACTATTTTTACTATCCTCAATATCAATATAAAAATATTTGTGAAAATTACTTACTTTCGTGTCTAAAGGGATTTATACATTTATGATGTACGGAATATGATTTGACTTTACTTTCAAATTACCTGTGACAAAAATATTTAGTGCCCCCACTACTCAGAAACTAATGCAACGTTTTCTTTTACTTAAATCAGCTATAATAAAGATTAATCAAAGATAAATTATTTATTAACATATCGTTGAGTTTTAAAAAATTAACTTTCTGCAATACATATACAAAAATACTCGAATTGCGAAATTTACTGGCTACGTTTTTATATAGATTTGCAGATTTATGATGTGCCTATACCGATTGTACTTTTTTGTAAAATATCTATGGCGAAAATTTTGCGCCGACTTCACTTAAGAACTAATGCACGGAATGTCACCGATCTTCACATTCAGTTAAAACTTTACTTAATTTGATGCTGATTGCATGTTTGTGTAAATCACTCAAAACGCGGTGCTTCATTGCTATATTTTTAAATAGTTTTCGGACAGCTATATCTCCAGGACTAATGAACGGAATTTCTTCATTAAACATTATATATCAGTTAAACCTTGACGTACATTAGAGTAGATAGCATTTGCATATACAATGCCCAATGGCTGGAGTTGCTAAAATGTGTTTTGCAAGATTTTCGTACAACCTATATTGGTATCTATAGGCCGGAATTATGCATAATATAATATGTAAATTGGGTATTGTGAAAATTTACGCTATTTTTTTTTCTTTTTTTTTTTTTTGTTTTGATCACCCCACTGCGCTTGTAACTTTACTAGCTTTTATACTATGAACATGAAAGCTGCATCCCAGTTCCTGTATGGTAAAATAGTCGTTGCCGGGAGTGGGGGGGGGGGACATAATAGTTATCTATCATGGGTATGCATAATATATAATATGAAAATAAAATTGCGTGAAAAAAATATCCTTACAACTGCAAAAATGATAATTATATTAAATAACAGTTTACTGGTCGAATAGAGCGTCTCATTTACAATTATAACACGAGGGTGTATCACAGTAACACATTTCTGCAATGCTTATTTCAAGGTGAGGGTGGAGGATGTATTCCAGGAGGAGAGATGGTAGACTCAAAGGAGAGCATTTTTCTAACTTTTTTCGACTCCCACAGGTGAGATATTGTTGCAAAGGCCTGTGACCACTTATTCATGTTATGCACCTCCCGAGCCCCTCCCCCAAAATTTGCCCTCCGAGGGACACTTTTCGAAATTTTCTGGGCATCATTCACCCCCCCCCCCCGTAGGGTCATATTTGGGCAGGGTCTCGGGAGGTGAATACCAGAGCAAAAACTGAATGATACACCCTCGAATAGTATCTTTGAATTGAAATTTGTATGAAATACAGTGTCATGAAAAATCGAAGTGTGTGGAAAATAAGATTACAAATACCTCTGCAACTAATTATCCAATTGACTTCATTCTTTAAGCAAAATTTATGTTTTTTAACACTTTCCAACAAAGTTGAAAAGTGTTTATGCAATTCGATTTGTCTGTCCGTCCGTCCGTCCGTCTGGCCATCTGTCCGTCTGTCCGTCTGACCGTCTGGCCGTCTGTCCGCCTGTCCATGCTCTAACTCCCGTAAATATACTCGGATTCTTATGCAATTGATAATACATATTTAAGGTCACGTAACCATGCTTGGTATTGCATATGAAGTATGTGGGATTAATAGTTCATTTACAGGGATACCCAAAAGAATTCCATTACATTATGGTATATGGGGAAAAATCGTTTGCAGAGTATTTTAATGACATTACGCTGTTTCAAATGCATTGATACTTATATAAATCACTGGACTTCACTACAAGATGATTACGACAGAATAGGGTATTATCATTTGTTGTTCATTTACAGGGACACACAAAAGAAAACGGTTATAATACTATCTCTGAGTAATACTTGCTGAAGTGCGTTTTCAATTTCGGCTTGAGCTTTTAAATTTAACTGTTTCAATCCTATACAGTGCTGCTCAAAGAATTCGGATAATTTTCCGATTACAGATGGGAACAGCTGAAATTGGGTTTTCAAATATGTTATGAGTTTCCATATGGTTGAATTAGACATAATATTTTAACTTATTAAACTATGAAGTTTTGTTACATTGTTCTGAATGTGTTGGGAAGTGTTTCATGATCTATACTTGACGCATGATTTTTCTTTCTTGTTCTTCTTGTCTTTTATATTCACTTCTTAAAATAAACTATTTCGAATATTTTCATATACCTTTTATCAGAATGAATAATTCGAGGCTCCGAAAAAAATAGTTCCGGATAATCGAGGTTGATGAAATACAATAAGGTTCTTCTTATTATTACATATCAAGTACATACCAAATTTCAAGTCTCTATCTGAATTTGTTCCGGAGCTAGAGTGTTTACAGACGCACGCAAAGGCACACAGATTGACGGACAGCATTTTTTTCCCTAAAAAATTTGTTTTTCGGAATCTCCAACGTCTGAAACATGTAAATACCCCAATTTTTTTTTCTATTTTTAAAACGATAACAAGACTTACCCTATACTACGTATGATGGGTAAGTTAAATGCGCCAAGTTTTAGATTTTAGATTTTTAATTAATATATATTTATTTATCTAACTTTCAATTTTAATACCAAATATAGGGCAACGTTTTGCTTCGCTTTCTTTATGTTATCTGATAACTATCATTCCTTTTTAAATTGAAAGTAATGCACTTATTTTATATTCATAATTGTCGAAGTACAGATGAGTTAGTTAAATTGATATATCAGAACAACACAGTAACACAGAAGAAAACCTTCTAATGATCGTAGCAAAAATGTAATTAGTTTTTAAATTAAATAAAATTTAAAGTGACTGTTTTTTTTAATATCGTAAGGAAAAATGTTTTTAGTGAAATTAAAATCAATTGTTAATAATAAATGCGATTAGGATATTTTATAGTGGGACCCAAAAGTCACACTCTGTGAAACAATAATACACATTTTAAGCAGTAAATGAACACAACACAAAAATAATATTAATAATTTGTTTGAAAAATTGCTTCTGATAAATAATTATAAATTATTGAATATCCACTTATTGCTTAATTTATATAACAATTAGTATTTGAGACTTTCTTTTATTGTTTGAATTGCTACGTCAGTGGCTGTGAGATAACTGTAGTATAAAAAATAATGCATTTTGAAATTATAAGACTTGGTTAAACTACTAAATTTAAATTCATTGGTATATATACATAGATATGTTCTCATTATAGAACATGAATGCCTATAATTGGATACAAATTTGTGTAGTTTTAATGGACTTCCTACTGCAGTACACTAAATCTACTGATATAATTAATTGTTAGCTGAGCTATTTGTCCTCTTTCGGCACTAATAAACTAATCGTAACTAGTAATTAACAATAATCCTAAAGCATAAGGAGTTGAGCCATTTTACATTCCATCATATTAATACAATAAAAAAATATCCGAGTTTAATTTACACTGTAAAAGAAAGAACATCATTTCTTGATCTGTCCAAGAAGTGTACTAAAATATAACATCGCTTACCTGAAAAAAAGTGGCACATCTAGACAAAACTAAATTTCATGGGAGGAGCAAAAGAGGTCAGAAGATAGGTCAGAAGATAGAAGATGGTTTGGATGGTTGAGTAATTTTATCTCCCTACGCAGTTTGATTCCCTTCTGTGGTCACAAATGGACATATAGCGTAATAATGTAATTTTTCGTGTACTTTAGAAACATTTCCTGTAGGAAGTCATATTTGTTGAATAAAACTTAAAAGGAATTTTTGTAAGTTGTGTAACTTTTCTAGGGGGTGAATGATATATCCTCTTCCTTTACCTTCAGAAAACAAAGAATTCAACCTCTATACATTTTAAAGATTAAGAAAAGGTATTTCTGGAAAAATGTATATGATTTGCACCCGTAATTTTTGGAAACGTTATGAAACAGATTTTCAGTGTATAAAATGTCTTCACAACCCGATACCAACACGAAATATCTAAAAACACGAAATATCGAATACTTTTATACACAAACTTACTGCGCGCCAGAAAGGGTTAATCAAACACTTTCACATTTTTTACTCTTGCTAATGGTAAATATATGGATAAAAAATACCTTTCTCTTTTAAATCTTAGTTTAATAGTAAAATTAAATATAATTAAGTCTTTGATTAAACCTTTCCGGCGCGGAGTAAGCTTGTGTGTAAAATTATGAAATGTTGAATTGACACCAGAATTTACAAACAAATTTATTAGAAATTAAAACTTGATTATTTCTACGTACTTTATAAAAGGAAAATTTTAATTAAATATTCTTGGCATGGTTTGTCAGTTTTGGAATTAAAGTTAGGTGCCCCCTTTTTTTTGGACACCGCCCGCTAAAGTGTTAACACTACACTGTTAAAAATTTGCAGCATTCTGGCAGGTCATTTGACCGTTTTTTTCCGAAAACGGTTACAAAACCGTAATTTTAACACTATTCTGACCATATTATTGGCCATTTTATGGTCAGAATATAGTTAAATTATGGTTATGAAACCGTTTTTTCAAAAAACGGTCGAATGACCTGCCAGAATGCTGCAAAATGTTTAACAGTGTAGAAAGCATTGAAATTTTACTGAAGCTTTTTAAAAAATATTTCGCAACGGAATTATTTTTTGAAATTATTTCACTTATTTATTTAACAAGTTTCTGGCTGCTTTTATATTTAACCTATTTTATGAAGAAATGCCTGGTTCGAAATGACATTTACTGATTTGGTAGAAGTCGATCGATTCTTAATGGGCTTTCTAGTGTTAAAACGACGCTTTTTAAAGTTTTAAAGACCGTAATAAATAGAAATGAAATCAAAGACGTCTGTATTATATAGAATGGCAAAAACGCTGCTGAAAACATATGCTCAAGGTATTTTAATTCCACCAAGAATATGGTCATTTTAATAATCATAACAATTTAATTTGAATAACATAAAAATGTAGAATCTGCCAGAGTAAAGGACACAGCGGTACAGATAAACTTTGAAAAGTGTATTTAATTTTTTTTTAATTATTATATTAAGGAAGAGATAAACATTGCATAACGTTTCTCAGTAGTAGTTAAAAATTACCAAAAGTTTTAACCCTTTATCTACTGACGGTACTTATACCATTAAAATAACTCGTTATAAAATTCATTTTATAAATCGATCGCAGTGTGCGTTCGGGTACTTTTGAATTTCCAGACTAAGCAATTCTTCTGTACCAGAATTTTCTTATGGAAAATCTCTCCTTCAAAAAGGCGAAATTTCGCACGTTTAAACTAGATTTATTTTTCTATAAAAAAAAAAAAAAAAAAAAAAAAAAATACTGATATTTGGCCTTGAAAATAACGGTACCCGTACGAACCCTGGGTTAGTAGTAATACAGTTTAGAATGAGTTATAGTTGCATTACTTTATATTGTTCCAAAAACATTATTGGTTACACAAAATACAAATATTTTTAAAAGAATGATTTATTTTGCATTTGTATCTTTTCAGCTTTCTTGGCATTTTTTGGGGAGGTGGGATATTTTTCAATTCAGAAATATTTCAATTTCGGAAATATTTCTATATCCCTATTGTAAGAACATTATATTTGTACATTTCCTAATTCTACAAAATACTAAGAAAAATATTGAAACAAAAGTTTTGTGTGGGATTACAAATATTGCACAAAATCCCTATGAATTTAAATTTGATTAATCCTTCTAAAATCCTTCTAAAATTTATTAAATGTTTATGTAAATCTTCTAACGTAGTTTCAAAAATTCACCAAAAATGCTTTAGAAGATAAAATTTTCATGAATTCATAATTCAGTACATAAAGGGTTAAAGCTTGTTTTAAAACTGTTGAATTAACTTGCGCGAAAAAAGTGAAATAGTTTTTACATTACCTTACACTTTGAAAATTGTCTTTTTAAAGAAAATAAATAATTAATTTCTACTAATTTTATGTTGTAAGTGTAAGAATATATGATGAACTTAGCGCAAGATAACATTCACATAACTCAGTTGTACTGAGTTTTTTTTAAAAACTCAAATTGTGTTTAAATCAAATAATCTTCTACTTAAACAAAACTTGACTCCTTTCGATAAAAAAATGTAAATATATCATACAATTTGTAAATTCTGAAATAAATTTACGTAAACAAACAGTAAAATTTAAGAAATATTTACTAAAACATGAAAATTTTATAGCATTTAAAGAGCATTTTGAAAAAAAAATGTTTATTGTTTGAAGTTGCTGACTTCTTATATAGTGAAGTAATTGACTATTTCAGGCAAATTTCTGAACTAACTCAGCAGGCTGAAATTTGCTTCTAGAGTTATTCTACAGAAATAAAAATATTCCTACGCAGACATTTTTATCTTTAGTACACTGCTTCTCAATAAAAAGTTACATAACAATTAAAAAGCAAACAAACTATTATTTTTATTTTTATTTTTATTTATTTATTTATTTATTTATTTATTTATTTTTTGTTATCTGAAAATCTGACCACCCATTTTTCTGAATCGCAAATACCAAAATAGCAGTCTTATAAAAAATGATTTTAAGGATGAACATATCTTATGTTTTTAGCGATAGGGTAGCTTTATGTTTATTTTTTTATCTTCGACATATAGCGTTTAAATCAAATAATCTTCTAGTTAAAACTTGACTTCTTCCAATAAACAAAATACAAATGTATCATACAATTTTAAAATTCGGAAATATATTTAGATAACACAAATAAGCACGATTTAAGAAATATTAACTGAAGCATGAAATTTTGGCTTGTTTTTTCTATTTAGAATTACTGTACAATATATTTTTTCTTTATCTGAAAATCTAACCATACATTTTTCTCAATTACAAGCACCAAAATAACCGATTTGAGAAAAAAAAATGAATTGTTTTAATGATGAACACAATTTTTTGTTAACTTTACTGCACTCTGTTGGATATTTGGTTATTTTATAGGCTGTTATTCGGTTATATTGGAATGAAATGATTGTATCCATAACTTTTGTACTAATACAAAATTGTGAATAAAGTAAATTTTCATCTTTACTAGATTTAGAACTGAGTAGATAGAAAGAAATTCGATTTCCTGTTATTACTTTCAACTCGATTAAAATGTGTCTGACCCTTGAATAAACTCTTAAAGGTTTTCCTATCTGTAATAACGTCATTAATATTCTATAAGAAAGTATGAAAAATGCTTTTAGTCATTGGAAATCATATTAAATATGCTTACATTTATAAAAGTAAAGCTGAATATGTCGTTAATACAATCCTGAAAGTAGCATAATAACCATGACTGTATATTATGTGTACAATATTTTAGTTCTACATAAATTTGGCTTAACTTTTAAATGGAAAATTCAGTTCCATCAGTGTTATTGGGTATATTTACATAATTCAAAAATCAATAAATTTGTCACTTGGTGTTAGTATGAGGAAAGAAAAATTTATCAATGTACACCATCTTCTGCTTCGATTAATTCACTCTTTATCAATATTTACCGGTTCATAAATATCGATTTAGAGTGACTTCCAGAGCAGAACTAATGGTTCTTATCCAGAAAATTTTAACATTATCAAATAATTTATAAAACTTTCGGATGTTTTAAAACTGAAATATTTCTACATATTCTAATGCGTAAAAGTGGAAAAAAGGATTTACATTAATAAATTTTGTCTGTCAAACGAAGTGCTAAATTCTCAGTGAAGCTATATTAACTTGACAGTACGCGTTTCGATATTTTGATTATTTTTGGCGTTATAAAATGATGAAATTTGGGGCCAATATAGTAAGATTAAATATATGACATTTTTCGGTACAATCAGTTATGTTTAAATTAATTATTTGTAGTATTGAACTAAAAGTAAATTAAATGACAAGTGTGTATAAATTAAAGCATAATATTGCCCTGTCGTTCAACGGTTTTTATAGAAAATGATTACATAACCACAATTTATCTCTATTCTAAGTAATGAAATATCTACAAATTTATGTGAAGTTTTGGTTGTAAAAACAGTCCAGTGACTTGACAGTTTGATAACTACTCAGTTTCCGGTTGGTAATGAAAATGGTAACATAACTACGCTTTTTCTCTTTTTCGACCAATGAGAACGATTCAAATTAATGTAAAGTATTGGTTATAAAAACGGTTGAGTGACATGTTCCTGTAGATTTTTAACAGTATATCGTTTCAGAATAAGTATAATCAGTTATGATTCTTCAACTTTTAACATTTTTTTAGCGTTTTTTCCCCCTTCACACTAAAAACGGATAATCGTGGTTTTGGTGCTAAAAAACACTGAAACTTTATGGAAATCAAATTTCTGAGACACACTGTATAATGTATATAAAAAATTAGAATACAGTATAATATGATTTCAGCATATACATTCATTAAGTAACTTGTCCCTAAGTAAATAATAATAAGTTTTAAATATTCCATAGCTGTAAACGTTGCAGAATAGACATTTGTGTTATAATTATTTATGAATGTGTTACAATGTGTTACAATGGTCACAAAATTTCATTGTTACGAATACGTATGATCTAAACATGGCCCAACACAAAACTTGTAAATTATTCATAAAAGCCCCCCTAAAAAATCGGCACCTATTCAGAATAAAATATTTGTCAAAGAAACCCGTTATTAATATACTATGCAAAAAATAATTTATTCCTTTACTCAATTTTAACGAAAATTAAAATTGTGGAGTTTCTAATTTCAACTACTCTTTAAAAGTCTGCTACAAAATGACCAGTAGCTTGACCGTTTTATATTGAATACACAACCATAATTTGATGCATTTGCATTGGTCGGAATGGAGATAAATTGGTTTGTAACCGTTTTCTGTAAAAACATCAAATTACTGGTCAATTTTCTATAGATTTTTATCAGTGTACGATTTCGGAGTAATGAAACCCAGTTATGACTCTTTAACTTTTATAAATTTTCAGCATTTGTTTTTCACTAGGAAATAGATACTCGCATTTTTAGTGCTAGCAAACGCTGAAACGATATAAAAATCAAACTATCATTACTTGGTACATTTTTGGATGTATGAAAATGATATTCTTATTGTTTTATTTTTTGAAGCATGAAGAAAGCTTTTCAAAATCTAAATTAGAAAAGGGTGCTGTATAAAAACTAAATTTAGAATATACTTTTTAAAAATAGTTATTTTTGTAAAATAATTTTTCACGCGCTGAACGATATCTAAATGAACAGTTTTCATAGATATTTCTACATAATATTCTTTTTTTATAGAGTAGAAAAAAAAAATATGTTATATAGTATTTGTTATTCAATTGATATTTAGAAGTTTTTAAAAAATAATTTCTTTTATATTGTATGGCGTTCTAACTTAACTTTGATAAATATCATCAAATATTTGAACAAGTAATATTTCTTCTGTAAGAAAAATTGAAAGCGATTTTTTAAATGAATGTGTATAACTCATTTTTCCTAGCTTCACATTATATGCCAGTACAGTAAAAACCGAAGATATAATATCTTCTTTTCATACATACTTTTTATGTATGATTTTAGACGATATAAATGTTTTATGAGGAGTAAATGGCGTGCTTCTGAAAAATGCATCAGTTCATAAAATGAAAATAATATTAGTTTGTTCGTACTGAAGGATATCTTTTCTCGATTAATAAATAGCGTGTGATGTTGTGATGACGAATATTTTATATTATTCATCTCTGTATAAAATATTAATAGATTTAAACGTGAACAAAATAGACGTCACAGTTACAATCAGAAACTGTAAGCAGAAAAAAAGTTATTGTATAGGCTTTTCTGACAATAAAAAATGATATATGTTCTAATATTTAATATATTGATAATGGATTCTTATAAACATAAGTTTTATGTTATTTTGTTCTTTATAGGAGTATTGTTTTATTCTAAAAACATAACAAAACAATCTAATTAATAAAAATGTCTTTCACTACTCAATTGGATTGGTATCATTCAGATTTCCATAGCAATAAATGACGAAAATTTATTTTGAAATGATGATAATAAAAAAAATATATAATTAATATACTAACCAAAAAGTTCAAAATAAGAATAAAAAATATTACAATAAATACAAATCATTTATAAAGTACAATTTTTATTCCATAAATACCCTTTTACATTCTCTCTCTATATTTTTCCAGCCCATGTGATAAGGTTCTAGCGTCAACCAATACAATTTTCGGCAGAAGAATGTGTTAATCAGCAAAAGAGTAATAATGAAAGAAATTATGTATTTCATGTATTTATTAAGTAATTTGAGCCCAAAATAAATAATAATAAGTTTTAAAGATTCCAAAACTATAATAGTTCTAGAATAGACATTGGCATTACACTACAGCTGTAATTTATACAAGTATGATCTAAACATGGTTAAACTTAAAATTTTAAATATATTTACAAAAATACCGGACAACTCGGCAACCGGAAGAATTCGCATCCACTAAGGCTTAAAATGGAATAATATAATTCTAAAAAAACATATTAATTTGCTCATTTAGCTAAAAAAAATTCTTGATTTGTAATTTTAGTAATACATAAATAAACAACTTATTACTTTACTCAATTTTAAAGAAAATTTTTAACTGCGGAGTTTGTACACATTAGTAATTTTATGTAGTCTGTTAAGATTCTCCAGCAAATTAACCAGTCATTCAATATCAACAGTTTTTATAGAATATGGTTAGATAACCACAATTTATCTCTGCTTTGAACAATGATAACACTTTAAATTCATGTCAAGTATAAAAAACGGTTCATTGACTGCGCACTTTGCTGACTAGTCATTTAGCGGTGGCTATAGAAAACGTTTACACAATCACAATTTATTTGTGTTCTGACCAATAAGACGCTGCAAATTAATATCAAGTATTCATATTAGAAACAGTCAAGTGGCTGGACAGTTTGCTGCAGATTTTTAGGCTAATGTCAGACGAACATCTGTTTACATGCTTTTTGTTTCAACATGAAAAAGGGTGCAAAGAGACGTTCGTCTGGTATTAGCCTTAAGAGTAATTATAATCAGTTAGGATTTTTTAACTTTAATAATTTTTTAGAATATATATTTTTTTCTCACTAAAAATGGTTTCGGTGCTAAAAACACTTATACTTCAACACTATCAAAAGTTTATTTGTTTCGAGTGTGTAAAAAAGACATTTTTAATTTTTTACATGTTAAAGTGTGATGAAAATTTTTCTATTAATAAGATGGAGAATATAGGTACTGTATAAAATCT
Source organism: Maratus speciosus (assembly GCA_963932465.1). Classification (NCBI taxonomy): domain Eukaryota; kingdom Metazoa; phylum Arthropoda; class Arachnida; order Araneae; family Salticidae; genus Maratus; species Maratus speciosus. Next base: position 297,127,130 of record OZ010791.1, read on the forward strand.
AAATTTAATATATTTAAAAAAAAACTGCTTTGATTTAAATAATTTTTCATGATATGAACATTAAGTAAATAAACAGCTTTCATAGGTATTTCTTTGGGATACTTACTAAAAATCATTAATAATTCTACTCAACTTTAGCCTTTAACATTACAAATCCCAGTGTTGCACTTGGCATTTTTCAAAAGTCTCTTTTCGCTTGACTTACTAGTGTATAGCATATTTATATTCCCACTAGCACTTTTTCTGGGACGTTCTGTAAGATATATATTTAAAGAAAAAAAATATATTCAGGTATGAGATTTCCGCTTTTTTTGCACACTAGTATTTTCTTAGGGAAAATGTTGTTCTATTAAATCTGAAAAATGCTCCGATTAAATGAAATACCATTTTCCCTAACAAAATACTAGTGAGCAAAAAAGCGGAAATCTCATCCCTGTATATTATAACATGATTTCTGTATATACATTTGTTAAGTAACTTGTTCTTAAGAATGTTCCTTAAATATTCCATAACTATAAAAGTTGTAGAATAGACATTTGTGTTATAAAACAACATTATTATGAATACGTGTGACCTAAATATGACTAAACACAAAACTTTCGAAATATTTATAAAAATACCGAAAGAATTGATACGCATGCATAATTATAATACAAGGATTGTATTTGTACAACAAACAAGTTATTAGTTTACTCATTTGTAAAAACAAATTGTTTCTACATGTGTACAGGTCGTCACATAAATATAAAGACACAGATGTATTTGAAATAACATTTTTTTATTGCAGTATAAGAAATTAAATTTTATACCTCATTTTATACCTGTTATCGGGGTTTACATTTAAATAGAATAAATTCCACCCTAATAATGAAAAAAAATAAAAAATTACGCTGTCTCATAAATATAAAGACAAACTTGAAACTGCTCCATATGCAATTTTTTTTTCGAATGCGCGCGTACAGAAATAATGCACACGCGGAGAAATGCGTTTTAAGTTAACCAAAATGAGCAAAGTTCTTGGATTTGGTTCAATTGCAAAGAGGCCGCGGAACGTTGAAATTTCTAAAGATGAGGTTTGCAAAATACGAGGATTTAATGCTAAGGGATTAACAGTTTCTCAAATATACAAATAAACTACGAGAGGAAGTGCTACAGTTTATAAAGTTTTATCAAAAACTTACAATTTAAATTCGAGAAAACGGTCTATCTGGCAGACCGAGATAGACCAGCGAAAGACTCGATTGAAAGATCATGCGACATGTTTCGTCGCAAAAAATGTCACTCCGATAAGTTTCTCAACGAGTTGATGGTATGGTCTCAAAGCACATAACACATTGTCGTATAAAAGACAGCAAAAATATTGTGTGCCGGCATATGTGTAGATTTATTTTGCTGAAAAAGAGCACAAAGAACGGAGGCTACTCTTGTCTAAAGATGATATGCATTGGAAGGACGGATGGATGCAAGTCATTTTTCCAGATGAAAAGTGATTTAACTTGGAATTCCCAAATGGTTGGAATTCCTATTGGCACGATTTAAGATGCGAACCTCGAACCCTTTTCAGTAGGCAGATAGGAGGAGGGTCTGTGATGGTTTAGGATGCCCTCTCTTTTAATGGAACTACAGATTTCGCTTTTCTGGAAGGTTAACAGACAGCTAAAGAGTAGGGAAGGGTAGTACACAGTGAGACGAATATTATTATTACTTAATGAATGACTACGATTTTTATTCTTTTGAAAATAATTTTGCTACATCTTTAAGCTACACAAATACGCTACACATTAATGTATAATTGGTTTTAAAAAGGTTATTTATAAAAGCACAGAAGCGGCACAACGGAGTATTGAAAATTGTCTCACTGTGTACCACAACTGGTACACAGTGAGACAATGTATACATTTTAATAAATTATACATTTTTATACTCTATCAATAATTATCTGCAGTGTATTATTTCTAATTAATATTTCTAGATTTTCAAAATATTAAAAATATGATCCTTGGGTGGACAATGGCGAACCTTGGTCAACCTTCATGCAAATTTTCAGGTTCTTACGTTTTTTGGATTTCCCTAGCCATCACACGCCCACACACATACACACAGAGAAAGAGAGAGAGAGTAAAAAAACCTTTTATTAATAAATAACTTTTTCTAAGATCAGAACCACATAGTAGGTACACAGTGAGACACGCCTGACTGTGTACCACAACTGTGTGTTTCACTGTGTACTTCCGTTACGTTGTAACAAAATGGATGCCACATCTGGTACACAAATTTCATTGCTTTAAAAAGGTTTATGTCGTTTTGTAAAAAAAGTCTGTTATTTGATATAACTAGGTTTGGTTAAGTAAATATATGTCATATTGTAGGAAATAAACTCTAAAATAGACGTTTATGTAACTTTAACCACTATAAAATAAAGAATTATTTACTATTTCATCGGAGGAGTAACTGAAGTGCCGAAATTACATCCGCGTGATGCATAGGATGAGGTCGTTATGTGTGTGTGCTAGCTTGGAGAAAAAGTTATAACTATAGGTCAAAGTGGCTGCTGTCTTATTGTGTACTACTCTCCCCTATATAGAAATGCTCGATAGTCACTTGTTGCTAATTGATGATACTCTTGGTGGTCGGAATTATTTGTACCAACAGGATAATGCACTGATTCACACATAATGATTAAATCCAGTTGAGACTTTTTGGGGCATTCTCATTTGAAGTGTATATGCCTCTGGAGGAAAGTATTCAAACGTTGTTGACCTGAGTTGACCCCTGAGTTGAAAAAAGAAATCGAACGAAATTGGATTGATATAAACCCAGAATACTTACACAACATGTTAAACAACATGCTAGCTAGAATATGTGCTGTCATTAATAAAAATGCGTCCATTATTGGACGATAATTCAAAAGTATGTAAAATATCTTTATATTTATGAGATAGCAATTTTTTTCCCATTTATCAATTTTCGAGTTGAAATTATTTAATTCTAATATAATAAACTGTAAAATGTTTTTTTTTTTTTGGTATATGCTTTTTGTTATATGCTTAAACATATTTTTGAATACTCAATTATTAAAACATTATTTCGAAAATACCAATATCTTTATATTTCTGAGACGCACTGTAATAGTATTACTATATAAAAATAATTTATTCCTTTAGCCAATTTTAAAGAAAATTTTAAATTGAGGAGTTTAGACACATCAGTATTTTCATGTACTCTGTTAAAAATCTGCAGCAAATTGACATTCAGCGGTTTTCATAGAAAACGGTAACATTACCATAATTTATCACTATACTGACCAATGAGAAAGCTCCATATTAATACTAAGTATTGATTATAAAAACAAAATCGAGTAACTGGATAGTTTGCTACAGATTTTGACAAGTGCGCAATTTCGAAGTAGGGGAGACCGGGGCAAGATGACTATGTTAACAATTTCTGTTGTTTATTAATTTTTTTTAAGTATAGTAAAATTAATTTTACATGAACTGTTAGAGTATTCCTTTGTAGAAACATATATATTACCATTTAATTTTTCAAATAAAAAAATAAAGGATAATTTTATTTTTTCATAACATTAACAAATCATCATCTTGCCCCAGTACTGGGGCAAGATGACTTTGACCTTGGGTCAAGGTGACAGCACTGGAAAATGTTGAACAGATTTTATCTTTTGAATATGTTACATGGTTTAACAAATGATAACTGTGTTTTTACTAACAAAGTATCAAACTATGCATAATGCATTGTAACGTGATGCTGAAGTGTTTAGTTGTGCAGCTAACAATAGTCACAAATAAAAATGCGGTTTTCATAAATGGAACATTCCTCATAGCACCACTCTTAGCATTTACAGCACTGAATCCATTCTTCCGTTGGTGGGTCACAATATCCCTCGTCACAAGCAAGACATCTGTAAAAACCATCCTTTAAAATGGATGCAACTGGACTGTTTGACCTGGATTTAATAGACTTAGGGCTACAGAAATTTAGTTTGAGTTTTTTTACTCCATTTTTAGCTCCACGAGCTTCTTTTCTCTGTTTTTTTTAAACGTTCCTGTTCTTCCTTCTGCTTTTCCCTTTTTTTTAACATTTCTTTGATCGGTGTGCTTGTAAGAATGCTTGAGCTCAGTGTTTTTCTATTTCTTTTTTTCTCACATTTTGTTGCTTTAGGCAAAGTTTGAAATCAAAAACACTAACAGGCCTCTTTGCATCCGAAACAGCATTTGCCGTAAGTTCTGGATCTTCTGTAGGATTTGTGCGTTGATTTTCTACTACCAGGGTCTGAGGATGACGAGTTCGTTATCTTGATCCCGAACTGCCTGTTTAAAAACATTCGTTTTCATTGCCATGAAGGAAGGCGATTAATTGACATTATTCATGGTAATAGGTAGTATTTAAACTAAGTTACTCATAAATAGTAAAGAGAAACGGCATATCTTACCTGTATCTGTAGCAGAGCTTATTTACACATGAATAAAAGTTATAACGCGGGAACGATAAACAATCAAAGCTTCAAAACTAACACAAAATGGCGATTTCAGCGTCTCTTTACTATTGTTTAAAGAGCGGCCGATAGGAGTGCCAGTAGTGCTGCCACCGAGTGGAAAACGGAAAAATTGAGACATTCGTCATTTTGCCACGATCTTCCCTAATTGCAATCAGATATGATTCTTTAAGTTTTATATATTTACAAATTTTTTTCAATAAAAATGGATATTCTTGTTTTTGGTGCTAAGAAACGCTGACATTTTATACAAATCCAAATATCATAATTTAGTACCTTTTTAACGAGTAAAAATAACGTTATTATTGTTTTACTTACTAAATCATTGAGAAAGCGTCTTTAAATAATATAAGTTAGAGAATCTAATATATGTATAAAATCTAAATTTAGTATATTAAAAAAAAATACTTTGATTTAAATAACTTTTCATGAGATGAACAATATTTAGATAAACTGTTTTCATAGGCATTTCTGCGAGATACTTCCGTTAAATCCTTAATAATTCTAGTCTTATTTAGCAGCTAATATAACAAATCTCTGTGCTGCAACTGGCAGTTTTCAAAAGCATTATTCTTTTGTCTTAGTATAAAATATCTTTATTCCCAATAGTGTTTATTCAGGGACACACTGTACAATATATATATAAAAACAGAATATATTATAGCATGATTTCAGTATACACATTCGTTTAATAACTTGTGCCTAAGTAAGTAGTAATAACTTTTAAATATTCCATACCAGTAAAAATTGTAGAATGGACATTTCTGTTATAGTACAGCATTATAATGAATACGACTCAAAACTTTCAAAATATTTATAAATTAAATTAAGAAAATGAAAAACCCCGACTGCAGCGAACTAATTAATTATTTCTCATCAATGTGAAACTATTTTTTTATATTACTTACCTATTTTTTTGTTATTTACTTGTATTGACGATTTTTAAGGTGTGTTTAATAGCTAATTCCTATCTGTAAACACTGTTTTGATGAGGCCTATAGATATGTATGAAGTTTAGAATTACACTAAAGCTAGAGATTCTACCTACACTGATTCCAGGTTGTGTAATATTTAAATGGAGCATCTGACTGTAAAATAGCCAATGAAGCATCGTTTTCATTTTAAAAGAACTATCCAATGATATGCCACTCAGTAGGCGCGTAAAAATGTTTTCCGCTTCTACCGCCATTTTGTATTTTACGGCCGCCCTTTTGAATTTATAAAAAAAATCTATACTATAACCATCGGACGGTTAAAAAGATAGAGACCTCATTCATTAAAACCCATGCAGCCGTTGGGATGTTTCGAGGGAATAAAGAAATCCACATATCCAGATACGCGTGAAACACATAATCCTTTTTGCATTCAGGTAAAAATACCGAAAGAATCGGCACGCATGCATAATTAAAATACAGCAATATATTCGTCCAAGTTATAGCTATTCCGTATAAAAATAATTTATTTCTTTAGTCAGTTTAAGAGAAAAATTAAAATTGCTAAATTTGAGCACATTAGTAATTTCAAGTACACTGTTAAAAATCTGCATCAAACTGTCCAGTCACTCAACCGTTTTTATGACGAATACTTTACCATAATTTGAAGCTTTCTCATTGGTCAGATAAATCGTGGTTATACAACTGTTTACTATAGTAACAATTGAATGACTAGTCAGTTTTCTGCAGATGTTTAACAGTGTACGGTTTCGGAGTAATTACAATCAGTTATGATTTTTTTAAATTTTTCACTAAAAATTGATACTATGTTTTTGGTGCTAAAATATGCTGCAACGTTATTGGAATCAAAATATCATTACTTAGTGCATTTTTAGCGTCTAAAAATGACATTTTTATAGTTTTAGTTTTTGAAGCATGCATTAAGCTTTTCTAAATATAAGTTAGATTATCTAAGGACTGTATAAATTCAAATTTATTACATATTTTTAAAAAAATTTATTAAAATTTAAATAATAAATATTTTGATTTAAATATTTTTCCATGCTATGAACAATATTTATGAACAATTAAACAGTTTTCAAACAAACTATTTCTACATGATATTCTTTTATTTATAGAATGTAAATAAATTATGCTACATAGTACTGTTTGTTATTCGTTTGACGTTTATAAGTTTTTTTTTTCGCTTTTATATTGTATGACGTTGTAACGTTACTTAAAAATTTTTGTAAACTATTTAAACAATATAACATTATTATTAATAATATAATTAATAATATTTCTGTAAAAAAAAAATGTCAGCTATTTTAAAAATAACGATAGATATGACACATTTTTCCTAGCTTCGCATTATATGTAAAAGATTAAATAGACAATATCTTCTTTTGGTACATAAAATCTGATTTTAGGCGGATATAAATATTTTATGATGAAGAAATGTCGTGCTTTTGAAAAATTCATCAGCTCATAAAATGAAAATATCATTCCTTTGTTCATACTGAAGCAGTCTATATATTTACTTCAGTAAAAAATAGCGTGTGATGTTATTTGATGACGAACATTTTATAATTTTCTTTTCTGGATAAAATAATAATAAATTCACACATGAACAATATTGACGTCACAGTTACAAACAGAAACAGTAAGCAGATGAAGTAATAAAGTTATTGTATATGCTTTAATGACAATAAAAATTGATATATGTTCTAACATTTAATCTATAAATATTAGATAATGGAGTCTTACACAGATCGCTTTTATGTTATATTGTGCTTTAGAGGAGTATTGTGGTAATCTAAAAACTGTACAGAACAATCTAATTAATAAAAAGGACTTTTTTCCAATTGGGGTAGTTTAGTTTGCATTTGTAATAACTGACGACAATTTTTTTGAAATGATGTCAATTATAAAAAAAATATTTTTACTATACTAGACTAAGAAATTCAACCTATAAGAACAAAAAATATTAAAATAAATACGAATAATTTATAAACTATTTATTTAACTTCATAGATATCCTTTAACATTGCGTAAGGTTATTGTCCCTAAATGAGACGCGATTCTCCATAGTTTTGTCGCATTTAGGGTATATTTGGCATTTTCTTAAAGAAACATTTGTTTTATTAAGCAGCAAATTACTGAATCATTTACTTCAAAACTAACTTGTTTCTTTAAAATTTAAAAATTATCTGTAGTATAAGAGCACAATATACGATTGTCGCATTTGGTTCATTTTTGTCGCATTTACGTCAGTTAAAACTTAAATGAGACTTCCATAGTCCTAAATGTGACAATGCTTTTTATACATGACAATTCATCTGAAAAGGTTCATTTCACATACTTAACTGCTGTGAGAGAAAATTACCACATAACAACTATCAACGGTCTGCGAAACCGCTCGATTGAAAGATGAATAAAATGCGCGATTAACTTATAAAATAATGTTTTTGCACTAAATTTTTTGTACAGTACTATTTCTAATAAAATGTCAATTATTCAAATTTTTCAAAAAAGGACTAGGACTCCAAGTAAATCAAAATTTCACCGTATCTATAGTTAAAATAGAAATTGCAAGTTGAACTATGAAAATTAAAAAATAAGCAGCGCTAACAGCAGTTCAGGATTAATTGCAATTATTTTTCAATTACTTAGCCCTTAGCTGTTACGTCAGGAATTGTCGCATAACTACTGTGAACGGTCTATGAGACCGCTTGATTGAAACACCAATGAAAGGACTCGATTAACTCATACGATATTGTTTCTGTATTAAACTTTAAGTACAGGACTATTAAAATTAAAATTAATCTATTCAGAAATCTCTAGCAATAGTTCAAGGGCTGTAAATGAAAATAAATTTCACTGGTTTTCATAATTAAACTGGAAATTAAGAGTTTACATGTGAAAATTGAAAAATGTAGCGATCTGAGAGACAGCTAACAGCAGTTAAGTTTTAACCCATAAACTATTAACTAGTGCGATTTGGATTTCAGTAACTTCAACTGCACATAATTTTGCTGAAAATATTGTGATAATGAAATATAACCGCATGATTCCTGGACGAAATTTAATAAATAATCGAAATAAGATATTGAATTTTATTAAAAGTCTTATTTTGTTAATGAAAAATACGCATTAATTAAAGCATGTTTTAAATAACGCCAACTTTTCGGTCTGTGCGAATTCACATAAGTGTGGCGTTCACGGGTTAAAAGAGTATTTACAAGATATTTATAACATTGTTAACAAGAATATTGATTACATATAACTTTAAGTATGTTAAAATGTCACATAATAAAAATATTCACCTTATAAATAGATAAAAATCCAACAACGTTTCTAATAATTCTATTTAAGGAGGCCTGATTAATCCAAGGAGAGCCCCAGTGAGGCCCTGAGGTCCAAGGAGAGCCCCAGTGAGGCCCTGAGGTCCAAGGAGAGCCCCTAATATTCTGTTTTCCAGCCTCCTTCCTTTTTCTTGCATTTTCACAAAAAAATTAACAGTTTCTGCACCCGAATACATATATGAAAACAAATACTCACTTCAGTAATTATAGATTTGTTTTTTAAACTTTTTCTAATTTAAAGTAGAAAATGTTGATTATAATGAGTAAAAAGTTAAAACAGAAATAAAATATCATATTTAAAAAAAGTGCTAACAAAAATTGTGCATTGGAAACCAGTCCATAACTCAGCTGCATCAAGGTTTAATAAGACGCAGCATTTAAGTGCCGAATGGTATAGTGTTCGTAAAAATAACTTACTTAACCGCATTAAAATAAACATAATTTAAGTATTTTTATCTACACAAGATTTTTAAGAATTTCCATCATATAAAATTTTCAAATACCGTAATCATATAGATATTATCTGTCCGGAATATACACCGATTTTCTTATATTTTTTTTTTAATTAAAATTTTAAAGACGCAGGTCTAACCAGTAGGATCCGTACATTTTCCATTGGATTTAAATTAGGAATAACAGATAGCCATGGAATTGCATGTACACCATTATTAAGAAACCATTCCCCAGTGCTGTTTGCCGTGTGGATGGATGCATTGTCTTGTTGGAACATCCAGAAAGGTCCGCCAATTTCTTTAGCAAATGGCAGCAAGTTTACTTCAAGTAGATCTTGGTAGGTTAATGCCCTCATTCTGCCAGAGGGAAACGCAACTTTGATCTTACCCTGAAATTGAAACGCAGCCCAAACCATCAGTGAACCTCCACACTGCTGCTGTTTTAAAAACGTTTCTGGTTTCTTGTGCAGATCGTGTCAGTAATACGAAAAATCGTCCAGAACATCCAAATTAAATTTTGTTTCATCACAAAATATTACTCTTTCATATTCTAACTTTCAGGACATGTTATCTTTTGCCCAATACAGGAGATTCTGCTGTTGCATTTTAGTCATATGTGGATGGGGCTTTCTTTTCTTGTACCTCATCATCTTAGAGATCTTGGTTTAGAGACTACTCTGGACAAGGTACTTTTTGATGCTACTATCAGTGGATCTCTTTAGCGGTGGCCTAAAGTTGTTTTCTCATTGCTCATTCTTTTTATAATGGCACTTTTACCCTTTTGGGCAACTTTGGCGGACGTCCCGGAGACTACTTTGCACCAAAATCCTGTTTTAATAGAAGAAAATTTAATATTACACTTGGAGATATTTTCAAGTTTCTTGCGATAGCTCTGGTCGAAAGTCCTTGAGCCTTAAAAGTCACAATTTTCCCTTTCTCAAAACCACTTAAATCACTTTTACGACCCATACTTCTAGAACTCACTTTGCGATCAGGTTTGGAAATTACACAGTCAGCGAAATATCTTTATCTAAACTAATTTGCATTTTTGGGTTTATTCTTCCCGGAGTGACATTCAATATTCCTGTACAGTTTCCATGCTCGTTTAGTGATAATTTCGATCATTGTTCATATCATTTTGATACACCATTTTTTTAGATAATTCACATTTTCAGTTAATCTAAAGTTTGATATTTCTTTTACAGTTATGTATTATGTAAAATACTGTATTTGTCTCGAGAATGGAGATTTCTGATGATTATTTGTGGTCTTCCGCAAGGATATCACAAAATTATTAGGTGTCATATGATTATGAAACGCAATGTATTAAGTAGAAGAGCATTGTCGCATTTAGGGGGTAATTCCATTTAGGCACATTGACATTATATATCATTTTTCAGCCCATGTGAAGCGTAAATACGAATTAGGTTCCCTTAGAAAGACCCCCACGGAGGGTACTCCTCCTCTCTTAGATACTATATCCCTCGTGATAATTGGCCGTCGTAAACACAACCAACCAACCAGTCCATGTGATAAGGTACTACCATTAACCAGTGCAATTTTCGACAATAGAATGTGTAAATCAGCGAAAGGGTAATAATGTAAGAAATAATATATTTCATTGAAGTAGAAAGTTACTTATGCGTAACTTCAGTTCAACTGTTTCTTGTTTTCCTTTCATTTTGCATGCTATTTCATCTTTAAAGAATCCTTTCTGACATAAAATCAATTATATAATGACATAAAATCAATTATTATTCTAAACAATGAACTGAAATTTGCGGTTTAAGTCCATTCCCCAAAAACCATTTTTTTCGCTCAAAAACGCGAAATTTTGTGACTTACTTACGACTCATCATTAAAAGAAAACGTATGATACTTTCAGACTTGATTATAACAGCAATTTTTAATCATTATTTTTTTTTTCATTTTTCGAAAAATTAATTACATCTTTATTTATACGGGATTTTTTGTCTAATGACGTAAGTTTTTTTTTTTTCATTCATATCTTGTCACGTTCGGAATTTCGGTTTATAATTCCCTCTTTCACAGCATTTTGTGAAAGATTCGACTTTACCAAAAAATGAAGAAAATTGTTCCATTACGTAGCTTCTGAATGAGATATTATGTCCTGATTAAGAGACTATTAATGATATTTTTCGATTTTGTTCCAGACATTTTGTCGCAATTAAAAAGTTTCTCCAATTACACAATGCCCCAAAATAACTGGAAGCTACTAAACAGAAAGTTTAAAATTGTTATTTGCATCACAATTCTTTAATGCAGTGTGTTCTATAAATAATTTCATTTGAAACTTAAGTCTGGCTTTCTCTAATTTTCTGCATTTTTTTTTCAATTATGTAATTTTTTATTAAAAGGATTAATTACAAAAATCAAGCTATGATAATAGAAAATGCTAACAAAAATGGAAGAAGCACTCGTAACTACTACATCGTTTAACAGATATTCTTTTACATTCTCAATTGATATGATAAAATACTAATATCCGCCGATGGCACATTTCACAGGAGTATGTGTTAATCAGCAAGAACCTTCTGATCAATCGAAAAGTTTTTCTGCATTCTTTTTTTCTTTCAAGCATGTAAAGTTTAAAAAAAAGTAACACTTTAAAAAAGGTCAAGCTATGAGAATACAAAATGCTAACAAAAACGAAAGAATCACTGGTAATCTTCTACATTGTTTCACAGATATTCTTTCACATTCTCATTTGATACGATAATGTACTTGTATCAGACGATGGTACTTTTTAACAGGCGTATGTGTTAAGCGGTAATAGACTTCTGATCAAACGAAAAGTTTTTTTGCATTATTTTCTTTCAATTATGTAACTTATAAAAAATCATTAAAAAGTATTCAACCTGTGAGAACAAAAAGTGCTAAGAAAAGCGAAAGAATCACTAGTAATATTCTACATTGTTGCACAGATATTCTTTCCCATTCTCATTCGATACGATACGGTACTAGTATCCGCTGATTCACCTTTTGTACAGGCGTATGTGTTATTCAGCAATAACCTTCTGATCAAACGAAAGATTTCTTTTTTTGAAGAAAGAAGCTAATTTTGCGTATCTTGTAGTTCAATTGTTTTTTATTTTAGATCGATTTCTACAGAAATCGACCTATTATAATAACTTCGTTTATATTTTTACTTTCTTCTATCTTCAATAGAAGAAAGTATTGTAATAGAAGTTTTTTTCGACTTCCGGTTTGCGACGGATTTACACATTTTAGAGGTCAGAGATCCCCCGAAACATGTTTATAGAAAATGTCTGTTTGTCCGTGTGTCCGTCTGTCTGTCGCCATTGTACCATCAAAAAGTGCAAGAAGTTATGTATAGATTCGCACCATTTTTTTTTAAGTTTTTGGCTATGGCAAGCAAGTCCATCTTTCCGCCGGAAGGGCGCTGTAATAGCAATTTTTGTACGATTTTTAATATTGTACTATCGAAAAGTGTATGAAGTTATGTATATAATTGACCAAATTTTTTTTTAGGATTTTGGCCATAGCAAGTAGGTCCTTCCTTAATTTTATAAAAAATCGGCCGGAAGGGGCGCTATAATAGCGATTTCTGCGCCGTTTTGAATATTGTACCATCGAAAAGTATATGAAGTTATGCATAGAATTGAGACAATTTTTTTAAGTTCATGGCTATGGCAAGCAGGTTCTTCCTTAATTTGGAAAATAATCCGCCGGTAGGAGGCGCTGTAATAGCGATTTTTGTGCCATTTTGAATATTGTCCCATCGAAAAGTGTATGAAGTTATGCATAGTATTGAACCAAATTTTTTGTGTATGTTTTCGGTCATGGCAAGAAAGTCCTCCTGAATTTGGAAAAAATATGTCAGAATTGTAATTGCGATTTTTGTACCATTTTCAATATTGTACCTTCGAAAAGTATATGAAGTTTTGCATATAATTGAACCAAATGTTTTGTGTATGTTTTTTGCCATGGCAAGAAAGTCCTCCTGAATGTGAAAAAATTCCGCCAGAAGGGGTTGCTGTAATAGCAACTTTTGTGTAATCTTCTTAATTTTTCGTTGTTCTATTGTTAACCAGTGGCTCGTAAATCGACGGGAACTTCCTATCCTGATAAGCCGACTATTCGTTATTTTAATAAATATCATGATCGAGATTAACTCGTTTTTACTCCAATTAATTGACTGAAGTAGAAATTTAAGATGAAAGTGAAAGTTGATATAGTATTGAACTAATAAAAATGAAATATTGACATATGTAACGAAACTTTGAAACATTAAAATATATGAGATAGAAGAAAGTTTTGGGATTGGCACATCCAAGTAGATAATCTTTCTATTTATAATGCAAAACTTGTCATCGTGATAACGTCCAAAATATTGCGCAAATCTAAACCTAATCCTAAGATTATATTGACCTTACCAGTATCGTGTAAGAGTTCATAGATTAAGTTTGAATCTCTTACATTTCATTTAAAAAGAGATGTAAATGCAAAATTTATGCAAAATTTGTCAATTCTGACCATGCGGACTGAATAGAAATGAGCTTTTTCAATGCTACTTTAAGCAGGGTTTGCGCTAAACCACGTGGTCAAGCTCGGCAACAATTTATTGGCAGTTTTTAGCTAAATGAACATGACATTATATGTATATTAAGTAGGCAATGACTGAAAATAATGTGTAATACTCGATCAAAGCGCTTTCACATTTTGTTCTTCATTGTGAGTAGTATTTAACCGCAAAAAGCGCTTTCGTTTTGGCATCCTTATCGGTTGAGATAGTGCAACCCCACCATTATGTTCAAACTTTTACAATTTAAAAATTTGCTTGTACACTTTCTTATACTTATATTATTTATTTAAAATTTGTAATTAATATAGGTAGTCACAAATTTATATTTAAAGCTCATATGTTCTTTTTGTGGCAGCCTGGAAATGTATATATTATGGAATACACTTTTTTCATTCTATGCTGCTTTACATTCTATATTATAGTGCATAAATGAATAAAGAAATGTATTCATTGCAGAATTGCATTAAAATCACCGCACAGGTATTAAAACTAGATTTATATTATTTCATGTTATTAATACATATGTTTTCGAGGATAAACATACATCAAGATGTTATTTCGGCACGTCTCTCCAATTTAATAACCTAAATAAAACTTAAATGTTGGGAAATGGCGTGTCTAATTTCAGAAACCCTTCCTCTCCAGGAAGGTTTTTTTTAAACCGTGTACCATTTCAAAGGTAAGCAATAGAAATTTGTTAATAACATTTATATGTAGTTACATGATTCAAGTATTTATCCTAAATACTCCCTCATTACAACATTTCTCGATTTTCATCTCGCTGAATTTAAATACCAAACTTGTTATTTATATACAAGGACTGACAAAAATCTGCCAAAAGGGACAATAATCATGCTTTAAAATATCACTGTACGGCTATAACAGACAGATATCAGTTCTTTTTTACAGTAATTCAGTAAGAGGACCTTTAAAAGAAAACGAGGATAGACAAAGGATATTCCATGTTTTGTTTAAAAGCACTGGTTGTGAAAAGTCTTCAGTATACATAGAACATTTTTCCTTATATCCTATCATTAACAATTTTCATTTTAAAAATATTTTTTAAAGGATTGTGTAAAGCTAATGCCAGACGAACGTCTTTTTGCACGCTTTTGTTCCCTAAATATCATCACTACACAATGCTGCCAGCATTGTGTAGGGATGATATGTAGGGGAAAAAAGAGTGCAAAAAGACTTTCATCTGACATTAGCCTAAAACATTTAAAAACTTATGTTACATTCTTGTTTCTCAAATATTACATAAATTTTCCGCTTTTCAATTTGTAAATAAATAAAATTTGACTTTAAGTCTGACCCTGCCCGAGCCAGAAGTCTGTGGAAAAAAAAAAAGCAAACCGAGCCCGTTTCATTCCCGGACTCAAGCTCGGGGTCACGGTCTCGTGCTAATATTATATCATCAAATAATCTGTATTCATCGATTATATATAAAAACTCCTATGTATTATCTGTAATGACAATTTATTTATCAATATACGATATTAATATGCATCTTCCAATACAGAGAGGATTACGCTCATACAAATTACCAGGCAGGGCACTTCTACGGGCGAGGGGCGCTGGTTCGGCCCTGGTTAATATATATCTATATCTATATCTATATATATATATGAAATAGTAGGCTTATACTTTTTACGTCAAAATTTTAAATTAAAATAATTCAAAAATAATAAACTTCAAAAGTCAGAATTTGTTAGAATGTCTTTAGGGGCCGAGCTCAGGGACCATGCTCCTGTGTATATATCAAATATTTGAAAGTTCATTTGATATCAACAAAAGTTTTGAAATGGGTGCTCATGTTTTGATGATGTAGCTCATTTCAGACGCGCGAATAGGAATCAGGAGGAAAGTTGGGAAAAGGTCACAGGTTAAGGTTTCCAACTATATTTCTTTCATACTTTAAACTTTTTTATTCAAAAATAATTCATGAATTCAATTTAAATATAATTATGTTTTCAATATTTTAGATTTTTATTTAAATTTTTAGATGATAAAGGGTTATAAGTGAGTCATAAACTGTAATAATGTAAAAGAAATATAATAAAACAGCCAGCAAATACAGTATAGAATTTTTAAATACTTACTATCCACCAAATTTTCGCTCTAATAGAGTAAAACCTGTTGATAATACAATCCCGCAATAAACAACAAAAAAAATCATGGTTCATTTTAATAACCCATACCGATTCGAAGACAGTTTGCCGAAGAGCCTGGGACCCTAGTCCCACATCTCCGACACATAAGATGATGCAGACAAATTCATAGCATATTCATAGCATGTATATAGCAAATTCATAGCTTGTAGCAATGGGAAGAGTGGGCATACAAGTTAAAAATCTAACAGAAATTACTTGCGAAAAGAGCTAAAAAAAGAAAAGTCTAGATGGAAGTTTAAGTATAGAATTGCAATAACAAGATATATTTTTATATTTCATAAAATTAAAAAAAAATTTTATAAGATTTTTTCATAGATTTTATAATATTTTTTGAAGATTGTTTTATATTTTTTTTTATTTAATAATTAGTTAAAACCAGAAGAAGTGAGTAATGTTAGTAAGGAAAGCGAAAAGATGATAGCCTAGGCCTAATTGCCGTTGAAAGTGCATCTCGGGACCGCTGGGAAGTCTAGACCTAACGGCCGGTGTAGTTGTGTTTTAGATCCGTTCGGGGAGGCGTCAATTTGCTGGATTCAATGCAGACAGAGAATCAGGGCAATGCCGGGAACAACCATACGCCTTAGCGTGGTCCTGAAAAAGACCGTCCGTCACGGATATACATCGCCCGAAATAACGAAAGATACTTCTGGATCCACGTCGATGAGCGTCGTAGCAGTGCCGGATGCAACCATTCGGCATACGCTGAGGTCCTGAAAAGATCCGATTTATCTGCCGTATAGACTGCCCGACTGGAGTCATATTGAGTGCAGCTTTGGCCAAATCATCCTCTTATATTTGCTACGGAGAAAAAGGCAGGACCCAAAGGCGGAGTCAGGGTTTAAGGATAGTAGGAAATGCTGCGATTAGTATAAAGTACAGTAAAAATGAAATTAAATAACAAAATTGAATAAGAGTAACTAGAATAATTACCATTCTACGACGCTTGCGATTATTTGGGTCGAAATGTCGTATGTTGGTAAGGTGTTCAAAGCACTGTTATCAGAAATTTCTAATGCAAGATGGAAGTTAATATTTAAGGGCTGGATAAAAGTACTGAGCCTGGGAAAATTAACTTTTTTTATATAAATGGTAATTCCTGACGTAATAAGGCAAATCATAAATTAAACTAATAGTAGCATTTTAGGCTTGAGTGATGAGTTTGATGTGACTGTTAGCTAGATAACACCAAATTTCGGACCCGTACGTTAAAATAGGATGTAAATAGAAACCGTACAGGAGCAATTTATTTTTAATAGAAAGATCGCTGTTTCGAGCAAGAAGGGGATATAATTTATTTTTAGCAACTTGAAACTTATTACGCGTTGTGTGAATGTGTTGTTTGCAGATGAGTCTCTGGTCTAAAAAATACTCAGATATTTTCAACTTGAAGACCATAGCAGCCCTATATTATTATATTTAATTTTGAATTTATCAAGGGTTTCCTGTCTAAGATTGCAAAATAAAATAGCTTGAGTTTTATTAATATTTATGGCGATTCTTCATTTGTTAAACCAAGTAGAGAGTAATTTTAGATGCTGGGTAATTGCCATCATGGCGTATTTGCGATTTTTGTTAACAGGAAAAACACACGTATCTTCGGCATATTTTGCTAACGAGGTGTGGTTGTAAGAAGGCATACCATTAATAAATAAAAAAGAAAAGAATAGGGGACATTTTACTGCCTTGAGGAAGGCCGAAAAAAGCAAAAATAATTTTGGAAAGTTGATCTTTAACACTGACATTGAAATTTCTACCAATCAAGTAAAAATAAATTAATTTAATGAGGTGGAGGGGAAATTATAATTAAGTTTGTAAATTAGCCCAAAAATCCAAACTTTATGAAATGCTTTTTCTATATCAAGGAAGAATGCCGCAGTAAGTTCTTTAGAAATTTTACCAGTAGTGATGTGTTCCACCAGTCGGTAAACTTGTTAGGGGGCCGAAACCCCTTTCCACAAGCCAAATTATACCGGTTTCATAATATTATTCAGATCACTATGGGCATTAATTTGATTTGCAATGAAGGTCTCAGTTAATTTACTGAGTGAGTTGAGAAGGGAAATGGGGCGGTAACTAGTAGCAATGCCCGGGGGATTTGATGGTTTAAGGATTGGAATAGCAATGACAGTCTTCTACTACAAGGGGGAATAACTGAATTTAAATATATTGTTAATTATACAGGGTGATTTTAGGGATGTATGAAAAGGGGAGATTTTTAACATTTCGTTGGTAATATTAGGGAATCTTATACCTGGGGATTTTTTTGTTTTTAAGCTTTTTAATTTCTTTAATACCGTTAGCATTTGAGATCTGGACAACATTAAAAATTATGTAATTTTTTTCCATATATATTTTCCCTGATGAATAAAATATATTTTTTTTTTGCTTCTATAAAAAAATAAATAAATGTAAAAAGAATAAGTAGCCTAAATCGGATTCAGCCAAACTTTTTGGACGCCGACCACTTCAATAGTTTCTCAACAAATTATCGACCATCCGAAATGATAGTATTTTGTAATTAAAATAAAACAATAAGAAAAAACGCTTTTTGCAATTTGAAGATTATGTAATATTTATCTTAGATATGATTAATATATATTTATATGTAACCGTATTCACTGGTTTAATAATTTTATTAAGTTTTCAAAAGTTATTCACGTTATTAATTTTAAGGGTGCGATTGAGATTCTGACCAAGGTTAGGAACATTATATCAAAATGTCTTAAATCCTCAATAAATTCACTATTTAAAATTTTTTATTTGTGTTATAAGAATGGAATTAACCTTAAGATTCTTGACCTTATACACCTTTAAGATAACATTACGTTAACCTTAGGAACAATTAAATTCTTGACAAGGTTAGGAATATCATGTTCAAAATGTCTTAAATCCTCAATAAATTCGCTATCTAAAATTTTTTCTGTGTGTTATAAGAGTGGAATTAAACTTAAGATTATTGACCTTATAGACCCTTAATACTGCCTTAAGTTAACCTTAAGAACCATTAAGATTCTTGATAAGGTTAGGAACATCAATGTCAATATGTCTTAAATCCTCAATAAATTCACTATCTAAAATTTTTTCTTTGTGTTATAAGAATGCAATTAACCTAAAGAAATCAAATTGAAAGTTATACAACTTTTTTTCCGCCGTTTCCGGAGACCAAATAGACCCCTATAAATATTATGTTGACGCTTGGTGTTCAATATTGAAAATTTTAACGACCATTGGTGTAAATTAATTACAGAATCCCTAATAATAGATAAAACTTCAGTCAATTTTCATCATTTCAAACAAATTGGGTCTCCTTAAGATAACAAACTCCCCAAACAGTATTGTTTGTATCAATTATGATAAGGGCTGATTCATATCTTTCCATTTATTTTCTGTACGATTTATTTGATTGAAAGATTTATCGTGGGCACGTCTAACAAATTTTTCGTGTGAATAATTTATTACATGTTCGTTAGTACTATATTGCATAAGCTTAAAAAAATTATGCTGAAAACAGTTTCACACACATGATATTTTTTTTTACTGTAACACTATTTCTGCAGAGTCAAATGCTGTTTTTTTTTTAAGTTTTGATTTATGTTTATTTTATGCGTAGTTTTTAATTTTAATAAGCATGAAAAGTCTTCCATGTACTAAAAATGATTTGTAAATGTTTCAGTCTACAAATTACAAATTAAAAATCATAAATAGAAGTCTTTTAAACGGTGCCATTTGACACCAGTAGAAATAGTGTTTAAGCAACTATGTCAAAATTTTTAATAAATATTATCAAATCTTCAAGTAATAAATGCTTAATTTTTCATCATATAAATATGAAAGTTTGCCGTAATGTATCAGCTAACCTATCTCAGGAATAGTCATAAGTATATAAATAATGAATTTAGTAAACAATTAAATTTAAAAAATCAAAAATCCCGACTGCGTAAAAAGCGAACTAATTAATTATTTCTCATCAATGTGAAAGTAATTTTTTTTTCAATTCCTACTATTAGCTCACACTCTCGCTATATATATCTTGTTCAAATTTTCAATCGTTAATAAAATACTTAGTATTCATCTAATCAAGCTCAAATATTTTTTCTTTAAATTTGTAATGGATGACACTTGATGTTAATCCAGATTTTCAAATATTAATTCATTAATTAAATTAAATTAATTAATTTTCAATAATCGATAAAGCCCTCTTCTCGATCAAGGTATTTTAAGTCCGATAGATCCCTCTTCTTGATCAAGGCATATTAAGCGCCACTCAAGAGGAAAGAAGAATGGGAGGAAAAAAATTATCTTATTGACCTAAGCAGGAATTGACTTAAAATATTTTTTTTATATTACTTACATATTTTTTTATTTATTTGTATTGATAACTTTTAAGTTGAATTTAATTGTTAGTCCATATCTATAAACACGGTTTCGATGAGATCTATAGATGTCTATGATGGTTAGAGTTTCAGTAAAGCTAGAGATCTTACATACACAACTTCCAGGCTGTATAATATTTTAACGGAGCTTCTGACTCTAAAATATTCAATGAAACATCGTCTTCATTTTGAAGGATCTATCCAATAATATGCCACTCAATAGGGTGCGTAAATTATTTTTCGTCTCTACCGCCGTTTTGTATTTTACGTCCGCAATTTCTATTTATCAAAACAAATCCTAGCATATAACCATCGAGCCATTAAGACGAATTAATTGAGACCTCATTCCTTAAAATCCATCAAGCCGTTGGGATATTTCGAGGGTATCAAGAAATCCACATACACAGTGTGAAACACACTCTTCTTTTCAGTCGGGTAAAAATAAACGAAATCCTTCACACAATCCTTAATTGAAAAATTTTATTTTTTATTATGAACTGGCGCATATAAGGCAATTTGAGTGATACTTGACAGATTTCTTTTTTAACTATTCCCAACATAATTGAAAAGTTTTTGTAAATTTGCTATGTCAGCTCCCCTGCCTGGCCGATATTTAATTTGCATACATATCTTCGGATTGCCAAATGATTGACATATGAGATTTACTATGGCATATTCAGTATTGATAATAAAATGCGCAGAAAACATACTTCATTAACAAAGCACTTTAAAGAATTAATTTTTATTATCGACTGTTCATTTTTACCTTTACAGAAAAAAACAAAATAATTCAGTTACAATACAGTCAATGAGAAATAATAGCTAGAAGTTCGCTTTCAGTTGTATTTTTAAAGAACTATTTTGTTTGCATATTTCTTGGTGTGCATAAATTCTATAGATCATATAAAGGGCTGCAGTACATGTCCGTAGTATGTACATGTCCGTTTATTAACTGAAGGCCGTGAAGGTGAATTTCCAATTCTCTTATGCGTTTCTTTACTAAACTAAATTTTAGCATACTATTTAGTATACATAAAAAACTATGTATGATATACTAGGCTTCACAAAAGAGTTAGAAGATTTTTCCAGTTATAGATAATAAGTGCTGAAATTAGGTAGTCAAATGTGTTACGCGTTTTTCAACTTTGTTTTCACTTTTCGCCATATTAAACGGTGAAATTTTGTTACAGTATTCTGAATGTGTTCGAAAGTCTTCCATAACCTATGCGTGACGCATGACTTTTCGTCCTTGTTTAACCAATAAACGTGTTTCTTGTTCTTGTTTTATTCTTTATTGCCCTCTATACATATTTCAAGTTCTTTTTACGTGCATATATTACCATTATATTCGTTCATGGTTTTTTAGGTAGCTTTCTTTACAAAAAAGCTACCTATTGCAGCCGTTCGGAGGAAAGCGATTTCAAAAAATTTTGGTATATTTTCATCGATCATGACCCCCAGACCCCGAAACCACCCTCCGTTCAAAATTGATATATATATATATATATATATATATATATATATATATATATATCTGACCTATGTCACACTGTAACTCCCGTAATTATGAACCGATTTCGATGTAATTCGGTGTGTACATAGTACATACCAATGTCTCGACCGAGTTCGTTGGCCAGCTTCATCCGCCATTTTGTTTCAAAATGGCGGCCATTTAAATTTTTTTTTTAAATTTAAAATTTGAAATGTGGTACCAAAAAATTGAAAATGGAAAAATATTTTTTTCTTATGTATTTGACCTTTATACAAAGATTTCGGAGCAGTTTTTGTTTCGTCTATATCTTAAAAAATGGCTGAGTTATAGCATTTTGAATTTCTAGCGTGGCTGACATTTTGAAACGTCCTGAATTTTGTCACGCGATAAAAGGCGTATTTATGAACCGATTTGGATGTAACTTCGTTTATACATAGTACATACCAATGTCTCGACCGGGTTCGTTGGCCAGCTTCACCCGCCATCTTGTTTAAAAATGGCGGCCATTTAAATTTTTAAGAAAAATTTAAATTTGAAATGTGGTACCAAAAATTGAAAATTGAAAAAATATTTTCTTCTTATGTGTTTGACCTTGATAAAAAGATTCGGGAGCAGTTTTTGTTTCGTCTATATCTTAAGAAATGGCTGAGTTATAGCATTTTGAATTTCTAGCGTGGCCGACATTTTGAAACGTCCTGATTTTTCTCACGTAATAACAGGCGTATTTATGAACCGACTTGGATGTACCTTGGTGTGTACATAGTACATACAAATATCTCGACCGAGTTCGTTGGCCAGCTTCATCCGCCATCTTGTTTCAAATTGGCGGCCATTTAAAAAAATAAAAAAATTTAAATGAGATACCAAAAAATTGGAAAATGAGAAAGATTTTTTTTGTATGTGTTTGACCTTAATACAAAGATTCCGGAACAGTTTTTATTTCGTCTATATCTAAAAAAAAATGGCTGAGTAATAGCATTTTGAATTTCTCTTGTGGCTGACATTTTAAAACGTCCTGATTTTTGTCACGCGATAACAGGCATATTTATGAACCTATTTGGATGTAACTTGGTCTGTACATAGTACATACCAATGTCTCGACCGAGTTCGTTGGCCAGATTCATTCGCCATCTTGTTTCAAAAGGGTTGCCATTTAAAAAAATTAAATTTAAAATTCAAAATGAGGTATTAAAAAATTGGAAAATGAAAAAGATTTTTTTATATGTGTTTGGCCTTGATACAAAGATTCCGGAGCAGTTTTTGTTTCTGAAAATTTGTTCTTTTGTTGATATCTTAAAAAAGGGTTGATTTATAGCACTTTGAATTTCTAGCATGGCTAACATTTTAAAATGATCTTGTATTTGTCACGCGATAACACACGTATTCGCCTATTTCGATGTAAGAAGGCATGTGGATAGTATACATCAACACCTCGACCAAGTTCGCTGGCCAGATTCATCAGCCATCTTGTTTCAAAATGGCGGCCATTAAATTAAAAATATATATATATATTTAAAGTGAGGTGCAAAAAAATTAGAAATTGAAAAAGGTTTCTTTCTTAAGTATTTGATCTTGATATAAGGATTCAGGAGCATTTTTTGTTTGTCTTTACCTTAAAAAATGGCTCAGATATAGCAGTTTCAATTTCTATTGTGGGTGACATTTTGAAAAATCTGATTTTTTGCATGCGACAGCACTCCTATATATTAACCGATTCCGATGTGAGTGAGCATGTGCACAGCAATTACTAAGGTCTCGACCAAGTTCACTGCTTAGCCTCATCCACCATGTTGTCTTAAAATGACAGGCACTTTAAGAAATTGCCGAATTTGGCAGCCAAATATAAGTTACTTTAAAGAAAAGCAGCTTGGATAAAGCTGACTAATTTCGCGAAATTCTCATTCATTATATTGATAAAAAATAGTATTGAATCTCCTATATTCGGTTTCCACTAAATTGAGCTTCGTGTGTTTGCATGATATAAGTTGGCTTTTTTAAAATAAGGATTATGAAAACTACCTCTTCCTCCCGGCACTGGCCGGAAGGACTTTTCACATCAAAACAACAACAACAAAAGCACCCCCCCCCCCCACTCCTGAAATATGCTATTGGTACTTTCTCTACTAACGTGGTATTATAAGTGTAAATCATGCAGACTTTAATTCATAAATAAATTATATCATCTAAACATTATTTAATAGCAAAAAAGAACGGAAAATCGTATATCTGCCCTATATTATGAAATCCTTTCCAACACTAACAGAATAATGTTAAGAAATTTATTTTTTTCGCACAATAACATGAAATATATAAATAAACAACTTCAAAAACACATAACGCAGTAAAAAGTATTTTTAGCAATTGCAGTTCTTGCCTTGTACTGTGTGCAAATTTATTCATGCAGCTATTTATATTATCTGTAGACTTTATATTTATCACGTAACATACTGAAAATTAGTTGAGTTTAAAATGCATATCATACAACTGAAAACGTACTTCCAACAGTTATAAATCATAGCTAATCCTAGAACCGTTTTTTTTCTAGAGGGAAGAGGGGGGTGTCTGTTTGTAAATGAGCGATAAGTGATATAAAATAATCTATAGAATATATCATAAAGTGCACCGCAGACATGCATATAAATTTTAATATGTTTAAAGTATCTTAACATATATAAAAGCACTGGGATTTTTTTCCACTGGTCATAATGTAAGGGAAGTCTTTTTTGCGCCTCTGTAAACGAGCTATAAATGCTACGTATTGTATACTCCATAGAAATCATGTTGCAGCCCACTTCGATGATGAATATCATTTTCATTATTTTCGAAGTATACTAACATTAAAATGAACCACAAAAGGCTTTTCCTGTAGGTTATAATACAACAGAATTATTTTATGTATTCTTCTAAACGAACTATAAGAGCTCCACAAAAGACATATTGTAATCCAATTCCGTGATTCATATCAATTTCAGTATGTTTGATATATCGTCACATTTTTAATATCACCACAAACGATTTTCAACCGTCAGACCATAAAGAAAGGGAATTATTTTTATAGGGAATTATTAGGGGGGAGTGCCCTTGTAAAAAAATCATAAATGCTACACAATTTATTTTCCATAGCAAACAATGTATAACCTCAATGGCACATCAAAATTACATGGAAATGAGAGTATATTTACGAGAGTTATCAATTAGACGGCTCATATACCGATATAAGCACTTTTTTAAAAAACGTTGAAAGTGTTAGCAAGAGTAATTTTTAAAATAAGGCTGAAATTTTGATCTTCTAGATAGACTTGCAAAAACACAAAAAAAGTTTTTTTACGGGCTTTCTATGTTTGTTTCCAAAAAAGCCATTTTATTCAGACACAACCTGTTTTATTCGCAGGTTTAAACCGAGATGCCCAATACATTTTTTTTCAGCTTTGTATCTTCAAAAGGGGCCAAATAATGTTAGCACACACTATGGAAAATACCCGCGCTAGCCATGGATATATTAAGGCTGCGTTTGTGCATAAAATCCATAGGTCATAAATAGGGCTGCACAAAATAATACATTTCCGTTTATTGACAAAAATTGCTGAAGGGGAATTTCCAACTGTGTCAAGTGTTTCCTAACTGAACTAAAATTTACCATAATATGCAGTATATATACAAATCGCATGGTTATATACAGGTATTAACAAACAAAATTGAATACTTTTATGATTATAGATTGTAATTGTTTAAATTGGATTTTTAAATGTTTTTTTTTTTGTGTGTGTGTGTTCCAAATTGTTGACTTAGATATATATATATATATATATATTTTACCAACTCGATAATATTTTCACTGTATTATAAATGTGTAGGAAAATGTTTCTTAATCTATGCGTCGTAGTAATTTCTTTGATGTATATTACATGCCAAAAGGACAAAAAGTTTAATGAGAACACCCGTCATCGATTCTGAATTAGAACAGTTCACAAATCTACGCTCAAAATCAATCGCTTAAAAAAACGAATACATGTAATATATATGTGACAATTCTTTATAAACATTTACTTCTATTATTGACAATGATAAATTATTTACTGATAATGAAAACTTACATATATCACTAGAGATAAATGTAATTGTTACATCTTCAAGATATATACGGAGGAAAGCATTTTCGTTTGTCTCAATTAAAGATAAGGATTGATTGATCTAATTTCCCTTTATTTCCTATGTGATTTATTTGACAATTATATCTTATCTGTGTCTGAAAAGTTCTTTATGAGAATGTGTTATTAGAAGATTTTTTTAAAAATAACGGATATTACCAAAAATAAGAAATTTTAAATTAAAAAGAATTTGGTGCTCTTTTTTTAAATTGAAAACAATTTTCTGTAATTTTTTTCACAGAATCTTCAAAGTGCGTACTTTTTAATTGTTCATCATAGCAGTATGAAAAATTGCAATAAATGCATTATCTAACATGTCTCAGGCATAAACGTTAGTAAAATTATATTGAAGAATTTCTTATGAAAAATGACACATCATTATATAGGTATGACCTAGCGAAAATTCAATATCAGATGTAAAGAACACATGGCGGATATAAAATATAACATGCGTAATACTGCTTTATTCCGGCTGAATCAAATAGATGCATTAACATACTTTTTAACGAGTGTAGATTGATTTACAGGTCTAATTTTTATTTACAGTTATTTATAAGGGAGTCCATTGAGATTTATTTAAGAGGTTCAGGGGTTTGTAAGGATACGTTATCTTTTCGCATCCCGAATACTCGCTCACCCGCAAGAAAAGTGACACATCTCGCAAAAATTCATTTTGCGTTTTATTCCATTAATAGGTCTGTCATAGGTATGTCTTGCTGCACAAAGAGTTTAATATGTGCAGTTACACGGAAAATCACTTTATTACGCATTATGTCCATTTGTGACCACAGAAGAGGAGTTGATTGTGCGGGGAGGTAAAATTACCCAACTCTCTAAATCTCATCCAACTTCTTCATTCTTAAGGGTTTTAAGCTTTTATGCACTTTTATATGCCTGCATGCAGACTTAAGTGCTATAATTTCATGTTACAGTAAAATCATGTAAATTTTCTTTTGCCTCTCCTGTAAAATTTACGTTTGTCAAGATGTGTCTCTTTTCTTATGGGCGAGCGATATGTATTGAGTGGTTAGACAACTTACGGAATCGTGATATAGAAAGGATACGCGGCATACAGATGGGTGACAAAATAATGCAAACAAATTGCAACTCTTCAATAAATTTTCGAAGCATGACGTTCCCTTTGGGCAGTTCTTGCTGAAATGTATTCTGGAGATGACTATTTATATATGACGCTATCTGGGATAAAGAGTGGCTGCGCTTTCTGACCGCTATGTGGGTCAAATCTCTTTCATTCCTCTCAGAAAGCTTTCTTTTCCATCCTCTGTTGTACTTCACGGACGACAATTTACCGCATTTCGTGTATGCTGTCATAACGGTTGACACAGTACTCCTTGCCCGCCCCGAATAATTGGCTGTTTCCGTCACGGAGCAACCCGCATTCCAACAATTATTCCTTTTTCGAACTCTGACAAGTCAGTCATTACTGAGTTTTCCAGAGCGCATGGTAAGCGCATGCAACACATATGACTGATGTTGAGCGACTGATACCTTACCTTTCATAACCACTAGGTGGCAGAATTGAGTGCAAAGTGACATGCGCGTTCTGGTTCCTTGAATTGGGCCTTACCTTTTTCATGGTTGTTCGTATTATTTTGTCACCCATCTGTAGAAGAGACTATATCGAAAAAGATACGGGTCTTGTGTTTTAACTTGTATTTGATGACTTTTTCCGGTTTTCATATGCATTATGTTTGTAATTTCTGTTTTACATTCTGATGACGACCCAATGAAGGAGTTGAAACAAGTCAATATAGATTTTTTCAAACAAATATTTTAATATATGTTTTCATCTTTTTCGTTTGGAATATATATTATTGTGATATGGGCAGTAAATAAAATTAAAATCTTAATAAAATCTCAAACAAAAAATATTTTGATTTTTTTATATAAAGATAAGCATAAACTACAATTTGACCGAAATGTGACTTCGCCCACGTATTTCTATTTAATTTGTGCGCTGACTACTATACAAAATATTCTGGATTCAATCCGTACAAGGATTTAATGTTTGTAGTGCGCCGGATTCAACTTTATAACCTCTTGACGTCCTTGGCCACATATTTGTACGATTAGTTTTTTATATTTATAATTACTCTCAATATTAAAAAGAACAAAAAATTGATAGTAACTTATTAACTACAGAATTCTTCAACAAGAGAAGTAAAATTTTATGGTTTGATGGACCGATGTACAGTTAGAGAGATAGAAAATCGTTAAGTAATTTTTCGGCAGTCAGTGTCGTTGGATTATTTAAACAAATTGTTAATACTATTTGATAAAAATAATATCAGATATATTAACTATATTAAATTTTAACAATTTGTATAGATGTAAGGAAGGAATTTACTGTTAGGTATTTATTTTATAAAAAATAGTTTTTTATTTTATAAGAAATTTTATAAACAAAATATGTCACTCATAAATTATCATTAACGTTCACCAACCACAAATGTGGACGTTCTTTTTTATGAATTTTTATTGTTTTCCACATTTTTCTTTTGCTTTTTAAATTCCTATTAATATAAAATGAATAAATCGTAAGAGAAAATAAGTCATTTTTTTCACCATAAAAACTCTTCCCTGAAGAAGTTAATCACATGCCTTGATCTATTTAGCCTTTTTATTCAAAAGATTATCGTTGTGCCCGCAATCCAACCAATTAAATATGTCTAATTTCTTCATTTTATTCAGTTCTGTCCTATCAATACAAAAAATAAATTCTAAGCATATTATTATCTACTCTTAATTAGAACAGTTGGCAATCTACACTCCAAAACACTCGCAATTATAAAACGAATCAAATTATCTGATTCTGTATAAGTTATCTGTAGTTCTCTATAGTTATTTCTGTTTCTTTGGATGACAGTTTATTTACTGATAAATCAGACTCCAATACAGCTTTATAAATAAAGATAATTGTTCCTTCTTCAAGATATATACGAACAAACATTTTCCTTTGTATCAATTAAGGATAAGGATAGATTGATCTCCTTTCCCTTTTTCCTAGATAATTTAATTTATAAATGTATTTTAAATACGTCTGAAAAGAGTTTGATGGGATTGGTGTATTTGAAGTCTGTTCATGGAATAACCAATATGATTCAAAATATGACAATATAAATTAAGAATTATTTACTTTAAAAAAAATAAATTCCTTGTTGTTTTACGTAATTGTTTTAAAGGAATGAGAATTAGAATAATATAAAAAAAAGTCATGTTCTCCATGAAATTAAAGCGGATAAATATAATCATAAACAATATCCGATAATAAAATAAGTTTGTAAATATATTTTTTCTATTTTTGAAATACTAATTTTTAACTGTGTAGGTTTTGTTTTATAACAAGTTCTGTATTTAACGAATTTATGATTTAAATAAAATTATATTACTAAAATCCCCCCCCCCCCCCCATCAAAAGAAATTGGTGTTCTCTATCAATAGAATATTCTTTCGTTGTACAATAGAATATTCTTTCGCTGTAAAAACCCTCTGAGACACAAACTATTTCCTAAATTTTCCTGATTCATTAAAATATGCATTTTTATGTTCGTTCGTAGTTATATAAATACGTAGTACATATAATCTCCGACTGGTCCGTCCCTCTGTCTGTCTGTCCATCTGTCCGCATATAACAGTGAAAAAACAGTGAAACAGCTAATGCACAAAGATCTGAATATTTATAAAACTAGTTATAGCACGAACGCATCCCATCTGCCACGTTTAACGTACAATAGCCGACTTTTTAAATTAAAAATGCTTTTAAATGTCTAGAACAACACAATTCAAAAAAGTGTGACTCAAATTGTTTAGCAGTTTTATTTTAAATGGAGTAAAGAAAGAGAGATTCTGTCTACAGGCTTTTAACTTCAATGAAATGAAAGTAAACATACCTACACAACTGCAGTAATCAGAATACTCCTTTTTTGAATGTCATCTTTATTTACCGAAAGACATTCTTTTAAATTTAAAATGGAAATTCAACTTCAAAGACAAGTGTTCTTTATATGTGAGCGAAAGCATAATTGCATTTTTCAGAAACTCTTTGAACATCTCCGATTAAAATTCCATGACAAATAAAAACAAGATAAAAAAAAAATCTTTTAATGCAATGAAAGTTCAGGAATGTTAATTCGGTGAAAAACAAACATAAGACACTTCATTGCGACTTAAGTAAATTAAGTCAAAAAATAGAAGCTTTTAGAATGAAAGTCGAGAGTGTTATTGTCATATTTTAAAATTCAAATAGAGAAACTTTAAATGTACTTTGAATATCGTACGCGATAAATGCACGATTTTCCGAGGAAATGTATTTATACAAGTGCATTCAATATAATCATTAAGTAAAAATACACATGAAATTTGCTATACATATCGTTTTTTTTTTTTTTTTTTTTTTTTTTTTTTTTTTTTTTTTTTTTTAAACTCAGATTTCTTCGGTTTATATACATATAAAGATTTATTGCGTGGATATATAAATTGTGTGACTATGTAAGACTTACTTCCTAATAAATACAAAACTATGAATATATAAAAAAATTTTAAAGTTCACATCAAATGTGTAACATGTTTGAATCCCCCACCACACACACAAAATACAACAGTTTGTTTTAAAAAGAATTAAGGTATCTCACAGAATTTTTTTTTCATTTACAAAAATTATAAATATTACCTAAATTGTTCTGATTTTTTAATAGATTTCTTTGTTTTTACTATATTTTTATGGGTAAAATAACGCACTTATACACACAAATTTCTGATTCATAGATTTTTTTCAATAAGTATGAATGCACACACACATACAACGCAGCAGATCTCTCGATATTCTTATTTTGTATGTCATTTTTATGTATAAAAAAGTTTACTGTTAGATTTAAGGAAACTCAGAAACTTTCAATTTATGAAAACTTCAATTTTTCAATGTTTTGCTTAAAACATATTTAGACATCCATACTACATTCTGGCGAAGCTTCATAAAGATCCGGCGATTACAATGTTTGATAAAGACTATTCACTGAATCATTTTCCATTTAAATGTATTAATCATAAATTTCATTTTTCGTATTTCAAGTTTTTTTTTCTATCAATAATACATATAAATACTTCAATTTTATCAGATATGTAAGAAATTTTTAATTTTTAAGTAATAGAATATGGGATCTATTTTACGAAAAAAAAAGGCAATTTTAAAAAATATATTTAACCCTTAAATGCCTGCTTTTTCAAAAATCGTTGCAATAATGCTTTTTGCCTTTCATTTTTTAAATAAATCATGGGAAAAATACTTAAAAAAATCATATTTTGTTTTAAGTATAGTTTACGGCTAAAACACAGTTTGTTACTAGTCGGCAATACTGGTGTTTAATTGAAAAAATAATTTTCCTTGATGAAATTCTATATTAAACACACAAGAATTTTAGGAACTATAATAAGAAATAAATTTTACTTGCTCACTGCAGTCAAAATATGATATTTCGCAAGCTCTCAAACAAAACAAAAAGAACAAGTAGCAACAATTGAAAAAATAAATCTATCTTTATTCTTAAACAGCACAAGTGTTGCCCTCTACATGCTTAAAATCGATTTAATAATATTTTCAGAATGTATTTTATTGGCAAGATTAGGCATTATAGCTTCAATATTATTCTAATAGTATTTTAGAGCCTAAATTGGGTATGTTGCCAAAAAGCAACACCAGGCTTTTAAGGGTTAAATAAGAAGGATTATTGTTTTTCATTCATCTTGAACGAACATAATGAGGTATATTTTTTAAATCATAAATTAATGAAATCTTATAAAGGACATAATTCTGTGAATATAAATAAACATAGCGTAAAAATGTTACAAATTTTAAAAATGAGAAACGTTTCTAAAATTTCCCTTTAAAAAAAAAAAAATAATAATATATATTTTTGAGAATCCAGCCATGATATTATATTTTTGTAATGAAAAGAATCTTATTTAACAATTTCATTTTATTATTCTTTTAAGAGTATAAGTGAATAAATAAAATATATTCATAAGATGAAATGCAATTTTTCACCTTCATCCAACCATAAACTACATAATATGAACTTCAGAAAGTTTACAATTTACTTAAAAGTTGACAAATAATAATAATAGAGGTGTTACAAGTTTTAAAATATACATTTAAATTTCCGAGTAGTTTTAATCTACAATTCAGTGAATATTTTCACTAATTGTCGTTCCATTCACTCAAATATTCCCCTTCCTTTGAAATGGCAGAGTCTGTATATTTCTTAGGGTAGCTGGAAGCAGAATGCTTCGGATTAAATTTGTGTAGAGGAAATATTTAACTGCCGTTTCATCCATTTTACTCAATTTACCTCTAAGCAAGTTTAATTTGCAGCATTACTACTTCTACTGCCAGATACCCTAAGAATTATAGACTCTCCGATTTCAAACGAGGTGACGACTTGAATGTATGGAACGGCAATTAATGAAAATATTCCTTAACGACGGCTGCGAAACTGAAGACCGAAAGTACTTGGAAGATTAAATAAAATGTATATTTTAATACTTGAAACATCTGTATTATTATTATTTGTAAGATTTTAAGTAAACGGTGAACTTTGTAAAGTTCATATTATGTAGTTTAAGAGTACTCGGTGATTTTTTTTCTAAAGGGTACCGAGTCAATTTAAAATAGAAAATTAACTTCCTCTTTTTTGTGCGAATGCCTAACTATATTTTTCAAAAACTTTTTGGATACGGCTGATTAAAGTTTCACGATAAATAAAAGCAAGATTTGCTTAAATATAGACATTTAATGGAATGAAAATGAAGGAAAATTAATTCGGAGAAAAACAAAATTACGGTATTTGATCACAATTAAGAAAAAACTTTAGTTCCGGCAGAAGCTTCGCACTTTCGCAACCATCTATAGTGTCGCTAATTTTCATATATACTATAATAAATCAATTTGTTTGTACGGATAACAAAACTGTGAATCGGCTGACGCTCTAGCGGAGAGGATGTTGCCTTAGTAACATCGAACATTGCATTGAAACTTTCAACATCGCATAGTATTCAGTAGTGCTCAATCAAATAAACAACAAACAGCATTCAAACAAGCACTATCATCAGTTATATTATCAATCATGCAATTTTTAACTGCAATAGTATTTCAATCGTGCGTATTTCAAATGCGCACGATTTGACAAGTGTTTTATTTTTTATTTATTTATTTATTTATTTTTTATGTGATCCTGTCGCGATCTTTTCGCTAATGAGATTTATGACTTTTTCGCATTTAAATTATGGTTATTTTTTATTTAATTTTATGTACATTAGAAACACTCCAGGCGCACATATATATATTTTGTTATTGTGTGATTGTATTACCTTCTAAAACAAGCAAAGATATACAGTTTTCTTTTGAAATTAAAAAAATAATGTTTGAAATATCTGGAGCCTCATTCTTCCTCCAAAAAAAATTACTTTCTTAGATAAATTTATTTTATTTTATTTCATCAACCACAAACAAAGACAACTTATGCTATTAATATTTTAATTCATGAAATTGTATCTCAAATAATGCAAAGAAACTTGCAAATGTCTAAAATATCACAAAGACAGACGGATTTCTGACTCCTGCTTTCAACTTCAATAAAATGAATGGACAAAAACATAACAGAATGCTAGAAAACAACAGCAATCTCAATACTCTTATTTTGAATGTCATCTTTATAGGTATTCAATTTCAAAGAAACTCTTTACAAGCGGGAGCTTTGGAAGTGGAAGCATAATTGTATTTCTCAGAAGATATATGAGCATATCCGATTGTTATAGCTTCATCATAAACAAGACTTAAAAAAAAATGACGTTTAAAAGAATTTAGGTAAACGAGTTTCATGTGGAGGAAAATTTTTTTTATAACATTTGATCACATTTTTGCGATAAATTAATTAATAGATGAAAATTTGTTTAATCATCTATGGAAAGGTACGAGGTGTCCCAAATGTCCCTGGCACATTTTAAAATTTAATATAAAATCAAGTAATCGTCGTACAGTTGTGCGGTTTGAACTAAAATTCTTCTCACGATGAAGAGTTTTCTTCAAGTGAATAAAAAAAAATTAGCTCCAAACTTCGATCATATATGGCGCAACTTGTCTGTCTTTTGGTTTCAAATATGCGTTTTTTTCTAATTTTCTGATTAGTTTTGACTCTGTGACACAGAAATGACGACTCCCAGCGAAAAAGCCAATTGCGTAGTTTGATGCTCTGAAATAAAATCGAAACTAATCAGAAAATCTGAAGAAACGCATGTTTGAAACAAAAGATGGACAAGTGTCGGATCTATGATCGAAGTTTGGAACTTTTTTTATTATTATTTGAAGAAGAATTTTCACCGTGAGAAGCATTTTAGTTCAAACTCCACTCCTGTTTGGCAGTTATCTAATTTTATATGGAATTTTAAAATGTGTCAGTGACATTTGGGACATCCTGTATTACTAAAATTTTGCATGTATTTTTATGCTATTGCGTGCATTTATATGACTATTCAGGTGAGAATTTAAGGTTATGAAATATCAGTAAATATATCCTGTTATATGAAGTATTATTACAAAAAAATGAAGAAAGAATAAAAATAAAAGGACAGATTTACAGGCTTTTTATACTTCTGGGTATAAGAAAGAATCAGAATAAAAGCATTTGTTTCAATACTTTGCTATGTATATGCAATTCTATTACATGTATTAAACATTTTGATATCAACATCCTTCTTCTAAAATACAGTATAATAAATTTGTGCAAAATCAAGACTATTTATACATATACATACATATATATATATATATATAAGACAGAAAGACATAATATAACTATATTTCCAACTATTCCAACTATAATTCCAATATTTATTATTTTATAATACATTTTAATTTGATTAAACTTTTTTCAATAACTAAAAAAGGGTTTACAATATCTTGTAATATTATAAAATTATATGGTATGTAGAAAAAACATAAACTTGATATTAACAAAAAATAGCAATGTTCAATTTTTTTTAGAGAAAAGCTCAAAATTTACTAGTGTAATTTGCACTTTACTTATCTGATATTTAGAGTGCTTTATTTACGTTAGAATATATATCACCGACACGAATTAGTGGATATAGGGTATTACTGTTGAAAAGTCAGTGAGTTATAGAGATTAACCTTTTTTTTGCGAGATTGTTGATTCTAATTGGAAATTTTCGTTTCACAAAACCTCTTCTATAGCACAGTCTCAGGTGAGAAATGGAGCATTGTTTTATGTATATATTTTTTAAATTACTACATACACATTTATGAGCGAAAACTGAATGAGTTTGTCTAAAAGATGTGTGAGTGTAAAAAAAAAAAGTATTTTATAGTAGCTACCAGATTAGATATTGTTTGTTTGTTTTTTTTAATTGTCGGAATAACATATGTAATATAAGATTACACAAAAATGCAATTTAATATTAAAAGAAGGTATATCATTAAAGAATATACAAACTTATTGGGAAATATAATTTGTTCAGTTAAACGTTATGATTCTCGTATATTATCGTTTACGAAAAATACTTGTTTGTGTCGAGAAAAACAACAACTGGGAAACTACTGATTTTGGGTTGCTTAGCATTTTTTTTTTAAAATTACAAATAAACTGGTGATTCAAATTTTACTATTAAAAATAATACACGCACATGCACAAATACATTACTCCTAATACTGAATTTTGTGTACCATCTTTATCTGCTGATAAGTTTTCTGCATCCGAAACGTAAATTAAATTTCAAATAAATTCCTCTTTACGACACTTGCTAACACATAAGACAGCTTAATTAATAAAATTTTAAAAAAAACTAAATTTAATGTGCACATTTGGGATTTGGAATGCATTTACCTTGTATATTTCGTCTTGTGTGTGCTAACTATGTTTGAGTTATACTTGTAGACATTCTCAGAATTGTATCTCATGTAAAAATAGTTAGTATTGCAGGAAAAGTAGTTAATTTTAGAAGTTTGCGCTCTATGAGATACGAGACTTTCAAATTAAAAATATTTTTTATAGGATTTCACTCTTTGTGGACTAGCGCAGGACATAGATGTTTAATACTTTTATGTACGCTTTCCTATCCTGAAATAAGCCAAAATAAACATATGGACTAATAAATCGGTTTTAGATATTAAGTTGTATGATTATGAAGTGGTTTAACCCTTTATGTACAGACGGTACTTATGAATACCATTAAAGTAATTTGTTATAAAATTCATTTAATACATAGATTAATTGTAATACAGTTTAGAATGAGTTATAGATACATTACTTTATCTTGTTTCAAAAAAATTATTGGTTACACAAAACAGAAGTATTAAAAACAAATTATGTATTTTGCCTTTGCATCTTTTCAGCTTTCTTAGCGTTGGGGGGGGGGGGGGGTTCAGTTCGGAAATATTTCAATATTTCTATTGTAAGAACATTATATTTGTACATTTCCTAATTCTACAAAATACTAAGAAAAATATTTAAAATAAAAGATTCGAGTGGGGTTATAAATATTGCACAAAATCTCTATAAATTGAAATTTAATTAATCTTTCTAAATCCTTCAATCCTTTTAAAATCCTTCTAAAATTTATTATATGATTATGTAACTTCTCTAATGTACTTTAAAAAATTCACGAAAAATGCTTTAGAAGATAAAATTTTCATGAATTCATAATTCAGTACATAAAGTTTTAATTGGTAACAGGAACGATATAGTATACAAGAGGAATAAAAAATATATTGGACGAACGTTTGGAGGCCGTATTGCAAACAATGTCATATATTTTTGCATAGGAAAGTAAATCCATAATCCATTTATTTTATCAAAAAGAATGTAATTACTAGAATACTAATTTGGATTTTTTATCATAAATTTAAAAATAATTCTGTAATTTTAACGAAATTTGAAAAACAGTTGATTTTTTTTTGTGTGTGTGTGTGTGTGTGTGTGAAATGTGTGGATATCATAAGAAATTACAGATGTGGCGTCCATTCCTATTTAACTAGGGATGAAATTGACGCTCAACATCTTTTAATGTAATTACAGTTCGTAAAGTGCCACGTAGCGAAAAACTGTAAGTACACTTCCATCACTGTTCAGCCTGTCATTCTATTTCACGATAAACAACGTTAATCTGTTGGTATTTAACAGAATTTATGAACAATAGTTATGTTCAGATTACGATGAGCCACTCGGAATGTTTGAATGAAAATAAATGTGTTACCATCCTGGCTTTCTATAAAAGTTTTTTTGTGTGTGCTTTAATCACGTGTTAAAGTTTGTTAATGTATTTTTTAATAAATCTGCATAAAATCATCTTTTAAATTTATCGGCATGATGCAGTAGAAATCACTTAACTGCGATATAAGTAAAGTTTCTTCCTTAAGTTTCACTTAAGTTTCTTTTTAAACAAATTAAGGTCTTTCAAATGAAAATCAAATTTCAAAGTAATTGCTTATAATTGCTTTATTAATTAGTAATTGTTTTATTAAGTAATTGCTTTATTAATCTCTCTGGAATAATTTCCACGTATTAACAAATTAAGGTCTTCGATTGAGGGATATATGTTTAATCCGGCGAAGTACATTTTAATATACGTATATTCTCAGCAATTCCAACCAAGATCTTCATTAAGATGTATTAATTTTGGAAAGTATTTCCTTTTTTTTTTTATCAAAAATACTTGTCAAAGTTTAAAACAATACAACTGGATAAACATTGGATCCAACTTGCTCTAAAGTTTAGTCTTTTATCAAGTGAAGAAAGAAAATTGCTGACTCTAGCTTTGAGCATTAAAAAACACGTGCATAGAGAGAGCTGTAGCTATGTAAACTACAGTCCTCTCAGTGCTCTTATTTTTTTTGGTCCTCTTTATCTACTAAAAGATTTTACTTTAAAATTAAAATTAAAATTTAACTTCAAAGACATTCTTCCTTATATAAGAGTGAAACAAAAACTGAGTTTTAAAGAACTCTTTTAATATGCAAGCTTAACTCTCATATGAAAGGAAAGCTTAACAAATGCCTTTTAAAGGAATGAAAGTACATAGACGTTACTTGGGAGAAATACAAACCTACGACATTTGATCATAACAAAAATAAAACAATAGGCAAAAAAGTACTTTTAATATAAAGATCAAAGTACATTATTTTCATGAATATTTTTGTGTGCTGGTTTAATTATATTACTTTAGATGTCTTTACGTATGATTGTATATGGCTTTAAGGGGTCTCAGGACTAATAAAATTGGAATAAATGAAATAAAAAGAGAATTTTCATCCTTTAATATCTTAAAATGTATTTGATTTTAACACGCACTTTTTATTAGAATGAAAGATTGGTAAGTTCTTTTATTTCATGTATTAAAAAAATTGCAAGGTCCAGAATTACCATTTACAGGT
Source organism: Maratus speciosus (assembly GCA_963932465.1). Classification (NCBI taxonomy): domain Eukaryota; kingdom Metazoa; phylum Arthropoda; class Arachnida; order Araneae; family Salticidae; genus Maratus; species Maratus speciosus. The sequence continues at coordinate 297,165,606 of OZ010791.1, forward strand.
GGCTCCAAACTGTCAGATATTTGATGAGCAGAAAAATCGTATAACAGTTTATGCGCACGATTATAAAATAGATACCACACCTAGCGTGTTAACTTTGGTGCCTAGATATACTTCAGATTATAATAATTACCCTGAACCTAAATTAATTTGTATTTAAAGCAATTTCATATTTTTAATGCAAAGTTGTATTTAGCTAATGCAAAATTTTGAGACTTCGAAGAGTATAATCACATTAAAAAATATTTTTTTAACAATAAAAAGGAAATTTTAAGTTAAGTTTATACAGACTAACTTAAAACATTTGTTTTGAAAATTTCATAAAAAAATATTCAGAAGTCTTTAACATATCGTCCGGGTTATGTCCATAAACGTCATTTGGAGTAATATGACTTCAAAATTTCGGAAACGCCGCTTCAGATATTGAGAGGGTATAATTCTAAAAGCCATAACTTCTGTTCTAATGGGATTTTCAATGAAACAATTATATCAAAATGTTCAGAAAAGATAGAAGTTTAACATCTAAATAAATAAATAAATAAATAAATAAATAAATAAATTTAAAAATTTCGAAAATTTCGAAAATTTTAAAGCATTAAGAGTCCTCAGACCCCTTAAAATAATAGTAATTGTTTCTAATAACACAGTCAGTCGATGGGTCTTTATTATAACTCAACAAACACTCACAAGTGTCAATCACAACATTGATTAAAATGTAATTTCCTTAACCACTTAACGGGACCAGAAAGATTTGAAATGACGAAAATAGATGGTATATTTGGAAGCATGTAATTAGTTTAGATTACTGCAATCTTTTATTTTTTGTTTTGTTTTATAAAAATTTTATTAGGTAGCTTTCTTTACAAAAAAGCTACCTATTGCAGCCGTTCGGAGGAAAGCGATTTCAAAAAATTTTGGTATATTTTCATCGATCATGACCCCCAGACCCCGAAACCACCCTCCGTTCAAAATTGATATATATATATATATATATATATATCTGACCTATGTCACACTGTAACTTCCGTAATTATGAACCGATTTCGATGTAATTCGGTGTGTACATAGTACATACCAATATCTCGACCGAGTTCGTTGGCCAGCTTCATCCGCCGTTTTGTTTCAAAATGGCGGCCATTTAAAATTTTTAAAAAAATTTTAAACTTGAAATGTGGTACCAAAAAATTAAAAATGGAAAAATATTTTTTTCTTATGTATTTGACCTTTATATAAAGATTCCGGAGCAGTTTTTGTTTCGTCTATATCTTAAAAAATGGCTGAGTTATAGCATTTTGAATTTCTAGCGTGGCTGACATTTTGAAACGTCCTGAATTTTGTCACGCGATAAAAGGCGTATTTATGAACCGATTTGGATGTAATTCGGTGTGTACATAGTACATACCAATCTCTCGACCGAGTTCGTTGGCCAGCTTCATTCGCCATTTTGTTTCAAAATGGCGGCCATTTAAAAATTTTTTAAAAATTTAAAATTTGAAATGTGGTACCAAAACATTGAAAATGGAAAAATGTTTTTTTCTTATGTATTTGACCTTTATACAAAGATTTCGGAGCAGTTTTTGTTTCGTCTATATCTTAAAAAATGGCTGAGTTATAGCATTTTGAATTTCTAGCGTGGCTGACATTTTGAAACGTCCTGAATTTTGTCAGGCGATAAAAGGCGTATTTATGAACCGATTTGGATGTAACTTCGTTTATACATAGTACATACCAATGTCTGCACCGAGTTCGTTGGCCAGCTTCATCCGCCATCTTGTTTAAAAATGGCGGCCATTTAAATTTTTAAGAAAAAATTAAATTTGAAATGTGGTACCAAAAATTGAAAATTGAAAAAATATTTTCTTCTTATGTGTTTGACCTTGATAAAAAGATTCGGGAGCAGTTTTTGTTTCGTCTATATCTTAAGAAATGGCTGAGTTATAGCATTTTGAATTTCTAGCGTGGCTGACATTTTGAAACGTCCTGATTTTTCTCACGTAATAACAGGCGTATTTATGAACCGACTTGGATGTACCTTGGTGTGTACATAGTACATACAAATATCTCGACCGAGTTCGTTGGCCAGCTTCATCCGCCATCTTGTTTCAAAATGGCGGCCATTTAAAACAATTAAAAAATAAAAAAATTTAAATGAGATACGAAAAAATTGGAAAAAGAAAAAGATTTTTTTTGTATGTGTTTGACCTTAATACAAAGATTCCGGAACAGTTTTTCTTTCGTCTATATCTAAAAAAAAATGGCTGAGTAATAGCATTTTGAATTTCTCTTGTGGCTGACATTTTAAAACGACCTGATTTTTGTCACGCGATAACAGGCGTATTTATGAACCTATTTGGATGTAACTTGGTCTGCACATAGTACATACCAATGTCTCGACCGAGTTCGCCATCTTGTTTCAAAAGGGTTGCCATTTAAAAAAAATTAAATTTAAAATTCAAAATGAGGTATTAAAAAATTGGAAAATGAAAAAGATTTTTTTTATGTGTTTGTCCTTGATACAAAGATTCCGGAGCAGTTTTTGTTTCTGAAAATTTGTTCTTTTGTTGATATATTATTTTGGTTGATTTATAGCACTTTGAATTTCTAGCATGGCTAACATTTTGAAACGATCTTGTATTTGTCACGCGATAACACACGTATTCGCCTATTTCGATGTAAGAAGGCATGTGGATAGTATACATCAACACCTCGACCAAGTTCGCTGGCCAGATTCATCAGCCATCTTGTTTCAAAATGGCGGCCATTAAATTAAAAAATATATATATATTTAAAGTGAGGTGCAAAAAAATTAGAAATTGAAAAAGGTTTCTTTCTTAAGTATTTGATCTTGATATAAGGATTCAGGAGCATTTTTTGTTTGTCTTTACCTTAAAAAATGGCTCAGATATAGCAGTTTCAATTTCTATTGTGGGTGACATTTTGAAAAATCTGATTTTTGCATGCGACAGCACTCCTATATATTAACCGATTCCGATGTGAGTGAGCATGTGCACAGCAATTACTAAGGTCTCGACCAAGTTCACTGCTTAGCCTCATCCACCATGTTGTCTTAAAATGACAGGCCCTTTAAGAAATTGCCGAATTTGGCAGCCAAATATAAGTTACTTTAAAGAAAAGCAGCTTGGATAAAGCTGACTAATTTCGCGAAATTCTCATTCATTATATTGATAAAAATTAGTATTGAATCTCCTATATTCGGTTTCCACTAAATTGAGCTTCGTGTGTTTGCATGATATAAGTTGGCTTTTTTTAAATAAGGATTATGAAAGCTACCTCTTCCTCCCGGCACTGACCGGAAGGACTTTTTTTAAAGTTGAAATAAATAAAAGGATAGAAACCTCGATAGAAACCAACATTCATAACGCCTATGGCAAAGCGCAAAAGACGGCAAAAGTAAGTGCGCGTTACAAACATATAATAAAAAAATTCAAATCAAAAAAAGATAATATTTTTTTATATAATTTGAAGGACAGGTTTTTGCTTGTTGGTTTTTAGGGCATAATTTTCATTTTCCTTTATTTAAAGACAGAAACATGTATATCTATTAATCTTTTTCAAATGCTATTGTGGCAAAACCGTAGGAAAACAGTTTTTAGAAAAAATACAATTTAAAATTTTATCCTTCACATGTATCACAAGTCTGATAGGCTCAACTTTACTGCTTGTACAATCGTAAATTTAAGAATTTCCCAATGGAACAAACTGTGCGACAATCATAAAGGTTCAAATATTGTTAAAATAATATATTTTTTTCTTTTTACAAATTCAAATCTTTCTGTCCTCCTTAACAGTCTCCGTTTGTTAGGACGCTGTCTTGTGCAAAATAGTCTCAGCCCGTTGCTTTTTAATACTTTCAAACATTATTGAAAAGTATTTATAAATTTGGTTTTCTTGTCCGATTGTCTATCTCTCGGCTAGAGCTGTAACCCGCTTAAATATACGCAGAATTCCATGTAATTGGTATATATTATTGAAAGATTTATTACGCTGTTAAGTAGTTAATATCTCTCTGTTCGTTATTAATATAAGTACTTGACTTTCCCACCTCCAAAACTCGTTCCGTAAAAGAAAGAGATTTTTTTTTTTGTAAGCTGATAAAAATTTTAACCACATGCACACATTTTAGAAGTCAAACAGTTTGAAATGTCGTCTTCGTTTTCGTAAAATTTGAGTGAAAAGCAAGGTACAATTCCACAGCACCAACAGTTTTATAGATCGCTATGTCCACTACCCAGTTACTGGAGCAAAAGTCGTTACACTCTATTCCAACTCAACTTGGCAGCACTGTGAAAGGTAGAAACAGTAACATTCCGCCTTGAAAAGTAGTTCTCCGTTATTTTTTAATCTTAAATGGTGAAAATGCATACAAATTTATGTGCTTATGTTTATAAATTACAAATTTCGGTATTTTGAAGCATATATTTAATGTAATTTCTCTGTTAAAAGTATTTAATTTAAAAGTATTTCGTATTTAAAGCGAACGTATAAAGTAAAAATCTTGGCGTAAAAAACACTCCTTTGGCGAGGGACAAATCTTCAAGGTTAAATATCTGCCGCACGTTAGTGCTCTGCTACTCCGTGCATTCTTATTGTTCTTATGAATAGTTTTAATAAGTTTTTTATTTTTAATGATAATTATTGTTATTATTTATTCGTTTATTAACTGAGTATTTCTAAAATTTGTTACATAGTTAAATATTTATTTGAATCATACTTATTTGAATTATAACATAGAAATTTGTTACATAGTTAAATATTTATTTGAATTATAACATGTCTGATAAAGCATTATCTCCATCCACGCTTTACACACCTTCAAGGCGAGGAAAGTCAATCAAAAGTGCAGCTCACAGAAATATATTAAATGTTTATTCCAGACTTCATCAAGAAAATCCCCAACATTCAATTAATGAAATTGTAGAGGAAGTTTCCCAACTTACAGGTGTTTCGAAAAGAACAATTTTTCGTTTGAAAAAAAGAGAAAAAGGCATCTAGTTCTTTAACCCGTTAAGGACCGGCATCTTTTACACGAATTTTATTCGCTTGGCACCACTTTTTGTTAATTATTTGACTTAACTTTAAAAATCACGAAAATGTCGTAATTAAATAAAATCATTTACATTTTGTGTATCTTATATATGTTTATTAAATAAAATCAATTTTACTTTTCAATTTTACTGGTATCAAACTCAAGCGTTTTAAACACTTTTTGAGGGTGCATATATGCACCCATGGTCCCGAACGGGTTAAGTACACCCAGAAAGAAACGACCGGGTGCAGTGGGTAAACGCAGAAGGCTGGGAAAATATGACGAATTCACGTTATCTTGCATTCGACGAAAAATCCGTAGTTTTTTTCGCAGAAATGACATACTAACTTTGGATAAAGTTTTACAAGTTGTAAACGATGATAAAGAAATTTTTTCGAAAAATATTAGCCGGACTAAATTGTACAGAATATTAAAAGTTATGGGATTCTTTTTTGAAAAACGAAAAAGAGAGGCAGCTCTTCTTGAGAGGCAAGATATTATTTTGTGGCGCAGAAAATATTTGAGAAAAATTACAGAGTATAAGGAAAAAAAATGCTTCTATTTATTATCTTGATGAAACATGGGTAAATGAAGGCCAAACTCACAGTTCCGCCCCCCCCCCCCCAAAAAAAAAAAAATCTCGCAAACAAAATCGAAAAGGTAAAAAGGTTATTTGTAGAGATCGACCTCTGCTATCCAACGAAAAAGAAAAAAAATAATTTAAAAATACACAAATGCAAACGAGATACTAATTTTTTTTTCTGCATAGGATTAGAATTAGCAAGCGGGTGTTTTTGCGAGAGTGAAATAGTCCCTTAATTGTCAGCAGTGTTAAAAATTTAATATTAAATGCAGTTTTTAATTATTTAAAAATCAGCTTATTTTGATTTAAAAAAATCATGACTTTTTTACACCCTAATATCTATAATTAAAAATGTACATTAAAAATGAGACGGGCTCAGTGTGAGATCTAGCCTTTTCCGAATTTATACCAGAGGTTTTGGTATAAATAACAAATTTTCTGTTTTAAATAGATTTCCGGATAATTTGGTTTTAATCTTTTAACCCAATATAGATAATACTGTTTTGTTTTCAATAAATTTCATTCGGAATTCGTACAGCGATTTTTTAAATTTTCTTGATTTTTTAAATCTTATTTTTATTTTATTTTATTTTTATTTTATTATTTTTTTTTTTTTTGCTTTTTGCGGCAATTTTTTGACATTTGTAAGAGGAATTCTGTTTTAAACTTGGAGCTTAAATATAGAAAATTTTGCCCTTCGCGATTTTAAATTTCTTAGACAATTTTCGATGCGATTTTTTTCTTTCCGATGTGATTTTTTCAACATCAGTATATGGAATTCGACTTCAAATTTTTAGTTCAAAACAGTAAATTTTGACATTTTTTCAATAAAGTTTTTCCACAATTCGTGTACCCTTTTTTAAAGTTTTCGCTATTTAAAAAAAAATTTCGCATTTTGCGGGCCGGGCAACGTTGGGCGCATCAGCTAATTTAATATAAGATAGTGCTAAAATCAGTCTAAAAAATGTAAAAATAAGAAAAGAATAATAATGCAATTCGTTATTTTAATAGACTATATGATTAATTTCATAGGAACTTCAAACCGTACAGATTTTTGCACACGCATTATACTTTTCCGCCAAAATGGCGCTTTTCCTTGATTACTAGTAATCCTTTGGTCTTCAAGCAAACCCTGGTTGCTACGGCAACGGCTGCGATTCGGCATTCATAGCATACCAACGCTGTCAACTTAAGGTGGAATCAAGTTTAGTTCCCAATGCCTTACACTGTTAACTTAGTCAATCAGTTCAATCATATATATTAAAGCGTAAACTTGATTCTGTAATATCAGAATTAAACATTCACTCATTTGAGCCTAGGCGATGTTAAATTTACTAGATCTTCCATTTAGAGGAAGGATAGAGCAGGTCAAATTAGCAGAGTGGTCTAAAGCACCAGTTAAAAGCTCTGAACTTCTGTAGACGACGCGTGTTCGAGCCCAATGCCCAGAAAAATTATTTCTGTACCATTTTTGGTGACAATTCATTTCTCTAATGATATTTTATTAAAACGAGAAGTTATAATGAATTTGATTTTATTATTATTTGAAAGGTTTATCATTAAATAAAATCTGACACTCAAAAATATTTTGAAAAAATAATTTTATATTTAAAATAATTAACCTAAAATAGTTTGCATGTAATTATCAATTAAATAAATTGAGCTGATCTACAACTTTTGTTTATATATTTTTTTTTACCATTATCAAGAATATGTAGGTGTGTGAGTCAGAAGGACAATTTTCCATTCTTTTCCGTAAAAAAATAAATAAATAAAACTGAAAGAAAGGAAAATATTCATATAAGAAGTATAAAATAAATTATATTGATATCCATGGTTTGACATTTAAAAAAAATGAAGAAAAAAGTAAAATGAAATTCAAGTAATAAAATATATATATTATAAATCATCAGTTGCATCAAGTTTCAAAATTAGGCTTTTAGAGAATGAGACTGATATAAATAAAATTCGCGGCAGCTTTTAAAGGTTGTGTAGTTAAAAAATAATAATAATAAAAATAGATATTGTTATTTTTTCAAAAAAAAAATTGACTATATTAATTAAAATAAATGCTCTTCCCAGTACTTTTTTTGTTAAATTTCAGATAAAAGGTAAGCATAATTGGTTGTAAATTATAGACTTGAAGTTCTTTCACTTCATCCAATAGCTGACAGCACCCTCTAACTCGCCTTCAAGAAATGGGAAACACTTATGCAATATAAAAATTTGTCACGATTTCAGTAATTAATTTAAAAGCAACTAATTCAAAATTCAGGAATTTTTCTAATGGAACATTCAAGTTATTTACCGTCAAATCATGACGAGTACTACCTAGTTTGTAGTTATTTCCAAAACAACTGAACCTTACTAGTTATCTTCAAAAATGTCCCACGAATTATTCTTCTATTCCCTGTTGATTTGTTGGTCATTCCTATATTATGCGAGAACACATTTTTGGCAGGATTGAAAGAGAAGTTAGGTCCAAATCAACCATTATAAATCCTCAATGGTATGATGACTTTTTTAACAATATGGGAACTGATTTTTCGTTAGGTACTAATATGGAAGTTTATGACTGGAAAACAACCGTCAGACTGTAAAACAGCACTTCAAAATATCTAGAAACTCCTGCTGTGCCACGAACTGCCAAAACTCCAGGAAATTGGCACTTTCAAAAACTTTATGTTCAGCAAGAAATTATCCTGAGAAAGCACAGGAAAAATATTAAAGTGTTATGCCAGACTCACTTCAACTTGATTATTTGTGTTCCACAAAGTTTATCACAAAAAGGCAAATCCTAGAAAGAAACTACATCACATCCTATTAATAAATATATAATTGTATAGGTTGAGAAAATAAATGACCTAGTGTCTCTTCTTCAAAGCCTGAGTTTGATATGCAGCCAAAATTTACTGTTTAAGAAATGTTTTATAGATCAAGAAGTAATTTTACAATGAGACAACGGCCAGGAACCTGTCATAGCTGATAATGATGCTGGTGACATAACTTTTAAAGAGGTTTTTTAGTGGTTTAACGCTTTTTATAAAACTAATTTTTGTTGACAGTTTTTCTTTTTTTTTTGCCTTGGAGAAGACAGCTGTTTGATATTTGCAACAATAATGATGAATATGATAGAATAGAGTATTGCCTTCTTTTTTTTCGAAATAATACATTTTTTTGAAAATCAAACTATGAAAATCTATATCTTTAATGATCAATATCTATAACGATTTATATCTGGGATTCATAAAACTTTTAATTTACTCTGTGATGTAAGTAGTTTTAACAATAACTAACATTCCACACATAACATGCGTTTTATTATGTTTAATTTGTTATATTGAATATTTGGTGTACAACAAAGCTCCTTATATTAGTACGCGCTGTTTATTGGTAAATTTTAATTCTTCCCACAATTAAGTCATAAATGACAATCATCCGAATACATTGCTAACACCATATAAATTAATATGATAATTTAAATATATTTTCAAAAAGTACCGCAGGTATAATTAAGAGAGACAATATATATATATATATATATATATATTACCTTTTTATATTAACTTGGTCAAATTTTCTAATTTTCAATTCAGTTGTTTTAGGTAAGTGCAGTTATAATCAAATGCAGGAAGAAAAACCTGTGTAATTTTCATTTATGTTGTTATACATCTGAAATTTGGTATAGCGGTTAATAGAATTAGAAAGGCAAAAAGTTAATGTTAACAATACATTAAAGTAGATATTAGATACTCGTTTTTTCGCATCTCTTTTTTACCTGAGATTCCTTTCTTAAATGCTGTTTAAAAAATGCATTTCAATGTTAGAAGAAATTTAATTGATTGTTTATAGAATTTTGTTTCCTTAAATTCTTTCTCTTTCAAAAACAAACTTTCTTGTGATATGTGTATGAAATGCTTAATAGCCTGTTCAAAATACCATTACGCAACACACATAATCAATACAAAATGTTATCGATATCGACTGTTTTCAAGCTGGGAAAATTTATTTTACTATTTTCCCTTATACATAAAATGCCAGATACTTCAAAACGAATTTGAAACTTCAAAATATTGATTGACGTCGGGCAGATGCTTTAAAATTTTAGTTTGTATTTTATTTTAAGTGTAATTTAACAAAAAGAAAAGTCGGAATTGTCTTTAATTTTTTGAATTGCATTTTAGTGTAAGTGTAAACTAAAAACAATAAACTTTTAAATATCAGAAAGCTATTTTAACATAAGATTTCTTCCTATCTATATATTAATTTTTTCTTGAGGTGCTTTCCGATTTATATAAATTATTTTAAATTTTATTTTACGTACTTTATTTATTTACGACTACGATGCTTTAGGAAGTTTTTTTTTCTTGTATTATCCAATGCTACTTATGACCTTTCATATATTCTATCACTTCGCAATATTTCTTCAAATTATACTTGTTTGTTATATCTTTTCATTTATATATATAGTATTAGAAGCATAGTTCAGAGGAAAATATTTAACAGTATTGTAACATGCTTCATTTAAATCGAAATACATAATGTAACTTTAAGAGTAAAATTTTAACAATTCTTATTACTGCTATTAATTAGACCATTAAATTTTCACCATGTAACTGTTTTTTATTTTTATTCAATCTGTATTTACGTTATCTTGACATAATTATGAATAATTTTACACATTATCCAATGCTACTTATGACCTTTAATATATTCTATCACTTCACAATAATCCTTCAAATTATACTAGTTTGTTATATCTTTTCGTTTATATATATAGTATTAGAAGCATAGTTCAGGGTAAAATGTTTAACAGTATTGTAACATGCTTCATTTAAATCGAAATATATAATGTAACTTTTAGAGTAAAATTTTAACAATTCTTATGACTGTTATTAATTGGATCATTAAATCTTCACCACGTAACTGTTTTTTTTTTTGTTCAATCTGTATTTACGTTATCTTGACATAATTATGAATAATTTTACAGATTTAATTTTTAAAAAGAACAAAAATCTTTATTTTTAGTTTTCTTATAAAATGTTAAATATAAATAATATTTAATTAAAATTACATAAAATAAAATCATTTTTCTACATCATAATTGTCAAGACATTCATAATGAAGTAATGTAATATATGTATACATACATAATAATCAAAGATGTGTCCTGTTTATATGAAAATAAAAAGAATACCTAAGTAGAATACTGCGTAGTGGATTACCTGACATATAGACCTGCAATATACATCGGCGAATTTAAATATACTTTTAAAATAAAATTGATCACATAATAAAAAGAAATAAAAAACTATACTAGTAACAGAAAAATGATTCTGGGTGCTATAATATAATACTTAAATTTAACAGATGCATCCTGTTGAGCAAAAAAAAAAAATGAACTTCCCCTGTTTATCAAAACAGCTTGAAACTGAGACATGTAGAAGAGAAAATGTCTAAAACAATTAGCCTAATCTTCCGATCAAAATGATTTTTTGAAGGAAATGTGTTGGTCCATACTGAAGTATGCGTATGTCTAGAGGAAAAAAAGATCTATGTGAGAATCGATCTTATGCTTTTGTGTCAGGCAAATCTTTATAACATTAAAACCATATCGAAGCAAGTAAGATATAGTTTAACACTAGAACGTCTGTTGGTGACATTTGGACACCAAGCCGAATTTAGCGTTATAGCTCAATTACATTTTTTTCACCTATATTCTTCAAATTTAGTGACTTTTAATCATTTTATGTAAGAAACTAGCTGTCGAAATTTTTGTTGTATATTTCTTTTTTTAGTTATAGCTAAATTCACCTAGAACGTCCGCTGGTGTTATTTCGACACCAAGCAGAAAATTAACGAAAATAGTTTACTTCTGCCATTTTGTCCAGTTCGTGTGACCTTGATTTCCTTCTATTTCAGTTACGGAATGTCTATTATACTTTGCACCCCTAATAAAGAGCGGAAATGGTTTACTCCACTTCAGGCGATTAAATGTCTCCAGTTACTTTCTTTGTCTTTATTACTACAAGTTTCGAAAACACTATATTCCTGAGAGATATTTTAGGCTTTCAGAAATTTATATTTTCGGAATTATGTACCGCAAAAAGGTCTCATTCCTAAGAAATTGGAAATCTATTGAAACAATTGTCCAAAAATGAATCGGATGTTTGTGACCTTTCGGTCTTTTTTATTACTTCGGACTTAGTGACTTATTTCCAAATCTGGGGAAAAATGAATCTTGACCGGATGGTAAACGGAAGTGGAAATCATAGTTCTAATACTAATGGAACCTTATAAAAATATAGGTTATAATGTGGCAGTTGATACTATTTTTTCTTCACTGGAATTAGCAAAAGATCTGATAAAATGTAAAACTAGTGTAGTAGAAAATGTTAATCGAGCTCGAACAGAAGTTCCAAATCACCTCAAAAATAAAAAATAAAAACTTTATTCCACGAATATATAAAAACACGAAACTAATGGTACCGTACTTACTATAAATGAAGGGATAAAAATCATTATACTGAGCACTCTTCATTCAAACATCACAACAGCAAGTAATGAAAAGAAAACACCAGAAACTGTACCATTCTACAATAAAAGAAAATATGGTGCGGACATTTTAGATCAGATGGTTAGAAAATATTCTAAAAATATTCTGTGTAATCCGCAACAAGGAGATGCCCTGTAGATACATTTTAGAACATTGTAGACATTGTAGACAGTTATAAATGCTTGGCTTATTTACAAATTTAAGTCAGGTTGTCAAGACATTACATTTCAAGGAAGTGTTATACCGAATAGTTAGCAAATGAATTGCGTTCAAATTCTGTAAAGGATAAAAAATGTGCCACTAATCAAAATTATATACCAGAATTAAAGAAAATCATTTCTCTTAAACGCAAAAAATATAAAATTAAAATGCGTAAAGATAACACCACAGACGAAATATTCTTTTCGTGCATGGAGATGGCATATTTAAAATGTACCAAAATAGTAGCCTACTACTGGAAAATTTGTAAATAAGGTATATATCTGATATAAAATATTTTACATAATGTTAACTTATGCTTAAATATTATAATGTGAAGAAAAATAACAGATTTATTTCCCTTTTTTTTTAAATATTTTTGTTACATTTTCTGTAAGTATGAAATTTAATATCATTTAATGTATTATTTTTATAAAATAAATCATTGTTCTTTTTGCAAATTTAACAATATATTCATAATTAAAGTACAATGATCCAATACAGTGTTAAAACATAATTTGTAGCATCCATTCTGCATAATTTAATTAGTGGTCTCGAACTGACATCAGTGACTGTTTTAGGATGTCGAAAATGTCGGATGTTCTAGCGTTAAAAGAAGAAAGATGAAAGAAAGCTAGTAATATGATGGTCTCACAACCAGAGTAGACGAAGGCTATTTTGGAAAAAATCCCTGCCGGCTCGGGCCTACAGGCGGAGGTAGATTTCAATGTTAAGTACTAAATTCTCCAACAAAACTTAAATCAAGATTAGAGATAAAACCCAGTTTCATCACAAAGAGTGAGCTGTATGGAGCTAAACTTTTTGTGAAAATTATAATATACACAAATACACACACACATGTATATGGAATAGGTTTAAAAAATGGCTACAAAAAATTCAGAGAACCTTGAAGTGTTAAAATGTGTTAATATTTCCATAGTCGGGTTTTTATCGTGCTTTAATACCTTTCTTCAAACTTACATGGCGTTACATATTCACCTGCTGAGGTCCATTATATTTCCAATATGACGCAATATACATATTTTTATAATTCGTCAAACTATTTATTTTATTTTGAGTTTTCATGCTGAAATCTTGCTCTAGAAATGACGTAATATTCAATTTGTTTTCAATTTGACAAACTATTTAATTTTACACGTGAAAATTTTGCAAAAGAAAAGTAATTGTTGTGGTGAGAATTTTATTGTTTTTTTTTTAATTGTTGGCAACTGCTATAACCAAAAACTTTTATTTTTTTCTGCCATTGTTGTGTAAGAGCTGGTTTTATCAGATTCATGTTAAGACAGTATTCAAAATTTTGAACCCCCCCCCCCCCCATTTCCACCCTCTTGGGCCGATTTCGCCCATTTTCAATCCCCGCCGAGATATTAGCCATATCAAAGGTGTTGGCGAGTTTGAGGACAATCCGTGCATAATTGTGACTTTTATCGTGCGGACAAAATTTAGTACATACATACATACATGCATATATATATATATATATATATATATATATATATATATAAACTTTTTAGGGGGGGGGTGGTTTTGGGTTCCTGGGGTCCTATAATGAAAAGTTATGAAGGAATTTTTCAAAAGTCGCACCATGGTAACGACTGCAATAAGTAGTATTTCTTACGAAATCTACCTAAAAAAATGAATCAGACCATTTAGATGGCGCACAGAATCTTTTTTATCCCCTCCCGCAGTAAACCAAGTCTGTAAATAGATGCCATATATGAGAAAGTATGCGAAAACAGACTTGGTTCACTGTGGGAGTGGTTAAAACAGATTTTATGCACCTTTTAGATGGACTATTGCATTTTTTTTTTCAAAATGGGTTTGATCTCGTATGATTGTGAAGCCCTTATATTATATCTGTGTGCGCCTGGTATTCGACGCTGCAAACAGATGGTAGTCAATGCATCAGATGTAGTGTGAAATTAAAGGGTATTCGCCTTTGTAAAATTAGTATAATTGCACTTATAGGATGATAGGATATTTTATTAGCCGATAACTATAGATCTTGATAAAGTCCATAAAATAATAATTGTGACTCGGATTTTTTCTACATGACTTATTCGCTGAAATATGATAGATATACAGGGTCATTCATAAATACAGAAACAATAGGCCATTTCCTTTAATATTGCCTCTAGACTCATTCTTCCAATTGCAAATTTTCATAAAAAAGGTGAAATTTGATTAGATAAGTTGCAACTCCGTGGGGGTCTATTTCTGAAAATACGAAAACTAAATTTTTATACGGCCACCGTAGAGAAAAATTTCCAATTAGGAGAATCTTGATATCTTCCAAACTCACAGAGGTACGTCCATTTAAATAATTCGTCAGTTTTTAAGGGATTAGACACAGATTGAAATGCGTGTAATTCAAGAAAGAATGTTGCTTTAGGAGTTCCAGGAAACATGTAAAAAATATATTTATTGAATTAGAATTTTGACTTTCCTTTCTTGTTTTGTGATGTTTAACAATATAATTTCCAAACAAAATCACATCTTAAATTTCTCATAAAATCTAAAAAAAAAAAAATTAAATGATCATATTTTCTTTTGTGTGTGGTAATTTAAAATAGTTATAACTCGAAACATTATTTGCGGAATTTAATTTTTTTTCCATTAATTTAAAGCAGAAATATAATTTAAATTTTGTTTCAGATTTTTTTTAAATATTAATTTTAAAAATATTAAAAATATAAATTTAAAAAAAAGCCGTAACTTATTAAAAAAAATCAGATTTTCGAAAGTAAATATTTTTTCAAATATGCCAAAACAAAATTAATGTAAAATAATAAAAACAAAGACACGTGCGTAGTTTTCATCTTTTTACTTAACAATTCTTGACTTTGATGTTGAAAAAAAAAACATCATGCAGAAAAACGCATTTAAAGCTCTAAACAAAGATTGGCTCCTAATAAAATGTTTAAATACTTTTAAAAATATTGCAGAGGAGTAAGTAACTCCTTCTTGCAGCTTAAATTTTCAATTCAGTTTAACTTTTGCATTTTGCACCTTCTTAAAGTGGTATTTAAATGTTTATCAGTCGATTTAAAACAAGGGTTTTTCTAACATGCCGATTAAGAGTTTTTTCATAAGTTTAGCCCTCAAAATTTCAGACTTTCTATCGTCCCGTTGAGGCCGTTAAAAATGTCTGTATTCTAGACAAAGTCAGGCCCGGACTTTATTTTTTTCTGAATGCTTGTCCGGGCCTGACCGAGACTGGCTTCCTTCTTTCTACGTCTGCATGGGTCAAAATTTTCAGTCCCGGTCTCGACCCCACCTATCAATCGGCCGTATTCTCCCCTCATGCGGAATCGGAATATCGTACTGAATTCAGTGATTCCAATTGTTATTCCGAAGATGAGCGATTCTCCCTTCAAAATTCGGAATTCAGGCATTTCGAACAACCGGAATATCTCTTACTTTTTTCCGGCTGCTTAGAGGCAGGTGGAATATCGTTCGGATGCCGGAATCATGTAATGGCGGATGTAAACAATTATTCTTTATGTATTTTTATACAATATATCTTACGTTTTAAGTAATAAATCACATTAGATATGAATAATTTTTTTTTAATTCATACCTGTTTTGCGGTCAAAATGGGAATATTTTTCAGCAAATTGGTATGTAATAGATTTTATTTTCTAGGTTAAAGTTTGTTTTATTTTGTAATATGGTAAAAAGAAATTATATTTTAGATTCTGCCTCCTTTCCACCCCGTATACTTTTTTGTTTACAGATTTGTTGATGAAGTAAATTTATATATTTCATTCAATTTAAAAATTGATGTGTCACCAGAATTGTTTAAATGACTTGTTAATTAATATTTGGTAGTATTTGTTTAAAATATCCATCTTTCTGATATATTTTGAAGATTTTTTAAAAAACTGAACTTAATATTTCTGAATGAACTTTGTAGCTACGTATAACTGAAAAACCTATGCTCCAAGTATGTAGGGTCAGGTGGGGTGGAATGGGTATAAAAATACAAATTTTTGAAATGATTATGGAATCATTCCTAATTGGAAAGAAATTTATAGAAAGCAATGGTCCAGTGTTTACATTGCATTTATAGACATCACATTTTCATTGTAATTGTTTTTCAAAAGATTGGTTATTAATGTTAAAAAAAGTTTTCCTGATGACTGTTTTTATACCCATTCCATCTCATAGGGTTGGGTGGAACGGGTAACCAAGCTTAAAAGGCATTCAAAGCAACCAATAACCCAAATTCCAGTGTATTATATATTTTATTACATCAAATTATTTATTGACAATTATACTGGCCAATTTTTTTCTCATTAAATACATAATGTCCCTGATTATTAAGTGTTGGTTGGCTAAGCTTTCTGAAAGTGGTTTACTGTCGAAATCTACCTTGTCATCTTTGTTAGGAAAGGTATAGAAGTTTCCGGTTCATGATTTATGCAGGAATTTTACAATGTTAGTACGAGGATCTGATGTTCCAATCACTTGGGCATTAAAATATTTTTTATATTTTTTTTCCTAAGTATTTTTTGCCTAAGCCTAATCATACACCCATTTCACCCCACTTTACATTTTTAATTATAACTTTAAAAAAAATGAAGAATTTTTCTTACGTGTTTGTTTCAGTCAATAAAGGACACTGCTATGTACAAACTATGCAGTAAAAAAATTATTTTTGCAATAAAATTTAAAAAATACAATAAAGTTAATGTAGCACTAAGTGACGTTGACATTCACCATATGCCTTTCAAAACTGAATGGGTTAAATGTTGCCAATATTTTTTTTCTAAACTTAAAATGGAAGTTGAATGGTTAATAAATTATATACATGATTTACAAATATTTTTTGTACATAGTATGATTTTAATTCAGACACAAAACAGTATTACCCTTTCCACCCCACCTGGCCCTATACATACTCGTGTAATATTGTGTGTTGTTTTTTATTATTATTATTCAAATGTACCCCAATAAATTACAAAATAGCCTCATGTTTTTAAATTTCAGTGCTTAATAAGCCTTGTGTCCGACAGTTTCGCATTCAAACTTTCATGTGATATTTTACAAATGAATTTAAATTCTATCTGCTACAATAGCAGTTGCATTGCACTATCTAAAGCATTTGTTTAAAATCTAAAATTAATAGCATCAAAGAGGGTTGAAAATTTGATTAGTGAATTGAAATGCCCACATGATGTAAAAGCTTTGTAAGTTTTAAACTAAAAAAGCTATACAGCCTTGCTATAAGGACTTTTTGCATTATCAGTAATAGCCGCAAAAATTTTGCTAGTATACATGATCTTATATATATATATATATATTTTAATACATGACTATTTCTTTGTGTGAAAAAGTGTGATAACTAAAATTTGAGATTCTGCCTTTTCTCAAAACAAATTTTCTGAGTTCTCGAATTGCATCAATATAATTGGTCTGTTGTTTTATACTTTTAAATGTTCATGTTCAATGTTGACGATTGCAGACAGAGGATTTTTATTATTTATAAAATCACTAATTGTTATATCTACATTAATTTCTTGTAAAATTCAGGCAAGAAGTATTTATGCAATTTGTTATTGGATTACTAAAATCTTTTCTTACTTCCACATGGTATGTTTCTCTATTTTTGATTTGGTTTTATCTATAGTTTCTTGTTAGTAACTTATGCTTAACTTGCTGTATACTCATTAAATAATAATTTTCTGTATTCTGTGATGAAAGAATGCCATCTGCTCTTATTTTGCAAGTTTTTTTAGGTACTTTTCGGTTAGCCAGGCGCCAGTGTTATATATGTGTATATAATATATATAGATGCATGTATTATACATATATGTATATGTGTGTGTATATGTATATATATGTATATTTACATACATTTATATATACATATATATGTATATATAACACTCTCGCCTGGATAATCAAAAAGTACCGTTTTTTATACAGGGCCAGCCAAGTATAGGATCTGGTGGCGTTATATTGTTTTGAGACTTTTTTTTTTTTCTTTAAACTTGTCATTAGTAGTTCAGTTATTCTTTTTATGATTTTACAATATTTAATGTTTAATGGAATCTTATATTTTTTAAGAAACAGAAAAATATTTCTTAGATGATGAAACACTAGTATTGCAGTTGTAATATTTCTTACTTTCTTTTTCAGTTGAAATGTAACATGTAAATTGAATCTTCAATTTTTTGTCTACTTTGAAATATGTGCAAGAGTCTACAGGATCCAAATGACAAGAATTACGAGTTATAGTGTCCAGCTGGTACCACTTTTAAAAGCATTAAGAGGTGTTATTTGTTCTCTGCTTTTGAGTGTGTATCCAGCTAGATTGAAATTTGGAAAGTGCGGAGTTTTGATGCCAATGGACAACATCGATTTATGACTCTTGGCTGTTTGCAAGTTGTTTTTAAGCCAAGGATGTTTAAGGATGGTAACAAAACTCCTGTTCAAGTAAGAAATAAGACTAAAAAAAGCATTTATTATTTATTGGAATTTTAATCCTGCTATTGTATATAATTCAAAATTTATTGGAATTTTAATCCTGCTATTGTATATAATTCAAAATTTATCTTCTTTGTTTACAGTTACAAAGATTACATATTTGGTAAGTGTTTCTTGTTTTTTTAAATTGGTATTTTTGCATTGAATTTAAATAATAAATTTTAATATTTAACTGTATTTTACAGATATATGCGAGTATGTATCACTAAACTATTGCTCCCCCGCCCCTTTCCACGTTTTAAAATTTCTTTTGCAAATTTAAAATATGAATAATTAATTTATTTATGTACTTACTTACTTTAACATCAGTTGCATTCACTTTTTATATGTAAAACATAAGCATATCAAGAGGCTATTTCTGTCCCATGAAAACACCCGTTCACTATTGGTATAGTTTTCATAATTTTTTTCGTTAACATATGTGTATAATTTTAGATTTATGCGATGTCAATTATTTTACAAAGTACAAGTGCAAGAAGAGCGGATACTGCTATTAACTAATGAATTGACATTTGAAGTTTTAATTGTTTTATAATTACTAATTATAATTTTATTAATTATAAAAAAAATAAATTATGTTTCTTAATGTCATAAAATTAAAGGTTTAATTGTTTTGGAAACCTATAATTCTTGATAGACATTCAGTACCTTAAATCAAGATTGAAAATCAGATTTTTTCTTCTATTTTACACTTTACTTTTGGATATATTTTGTTATACTGAAATAGTTGAGTTATTTTTCTTATAAACATTTATATAAGTTAAGTATTGATATTAATTAAATACAGTAGAACCTCGCTAATCCGAAGTAATTAGGACCAGTGGCTGTTCGTATTACAAAAAATCCGGATTACCCCAAATTTCGATAAAAATAGAAGCAAAATAAAAATCCCCGCTAAAAAAGTTATAAGTAGTAGTAGTACAGTAAACATCATGTAATCCGGAATCCTAAGGTCCGGCATGACTTTCGGGAAAAAAATAGTATTATTTGTTTAATCACTCCTGATGTCTATAATAATCCAATGGAACTTCAGAATGAGGAATTATGTATCAACTCATTACAAATGGTTCAAAATCGCAATTCTACAAATTACCCGAGTCACCACGTCGAGTAAGAAGGAAGAAAAAACATTTATGTAGATAATTTGCGAAACAAAACTGTTGAAAGGAAAAATATATTTTTATCATCTGAATTAAATACTTTTTGCATTTTAGAAAAGAATTTTATAATGACTAGCAAACAAACTGATATTCAAGATTTCTTTTACGATGGCTTTAACGAATAGACCTACAGTGCACGTTTTTATTTTATATTCGCTTACATATATTGTACATTTACATTATTCAGTATTTTTTTAATTCTTTCAAGCTATTTAAAGAATAAAAAACGTGCTTTACTGCCCTTTTTTGTTTAATTCTAACTTCTACAAGACATTCATCCTGTAATTTAGAGTATATATATAGAAATTTCTAAATCCGGTATACTTCAAATCCAGTAATTTTCGAATATAAAATCGGTTCGGATTAACCGGAATTTCGGATCAGCAAGGTTCTACTGTATTTATATTTACCAATATCTATACTCATAGATGACTACAAGTAAAAATAAAGTATGATTACGTATTTAACCCCTTGGGGACGAGCGACCGGTATTCGTGCCACGTAAGGTACTCAGAATCTGGGATTACTCTCACCAGTAAATTTTTATTGTAAATTTTGTCTTATTTAATACGAGCATTTTGCCCATTCAATTAGGCAAAAATTTCTGTTTTAAAAAACCGGTGATTAAAGATTAAAAATTCTGTAAAAGACGCTCGTCCCAAAGGGGTAAAAAAATATGCATCCTCATAACAATTACATAGCCTAGGATTTTTCTCCAGGAAAGGTTTTTCATCTATTATTTATTTAAAAAAAAACTGTTTAATTGTTCAAAAATATAATTTTTCTGTTGACTATTTGAGACAATAAAAATTAATGTAAAGAAAAGTATTAAAAGCCATAATTAATCTATCACATAGTTATTCCAAAACTTTATATAAAAAAAGCCCATTCTTCACCATAAGATAAAAAAAAATGTGGAAGAGAAACACATATCAACAGTAACATTGGAAATGACCATCGTTTGTATACAAATTACAAACAACAATTGAACTAGGGCTTCCGTAATTTTGAATGCGACTGACAATACTTCTGATATCGCAGACTAAATTGTAATGCACATTCTATGATGTCATTCCATTTGCAGAAAGCAATCTGTTAATTGTTGAATATTTTGCTGAACTATATTTTTAAAGCTATGAATAAAAATCCAAATTTGACTTTAACCATCTCGTCACCTTGATCCTCATATGAGGCTCCTACTTCGAATTGCGATATTTGAAAGAAAAATATATTTTTGTTAATTCCAGCACCTAATAGCGATAGCATATGTCGATACATTTAATATTATGACTTTACTTATGTTACAGCATTTAATAATAATAATATTAATAAAAGTTTTATTAATTATTAGTAAACCGTTGGCATTTCTTTTAATTCAAACATATATTTCACTCTTTAAATATAAATTAGGGACTCCTTTTCCGAATTAGTCATTTGTGATAAGAAATAAAAACAAGTGGGTAAGTGTGATCACAGATCGCACAGAGGGTTTCGTTTAATATTCATTTCAAAACACTTTATCCTTTTGAAAAATCTGTTAGTACCACATTTCGCAACCAGGGGCGTACACTATTCTAAACAAATCTCTATCCGAACGAAACTCCGTTTTACATACTATCCGTATATATATTAGTCGAAGGGATTGGGCCCATAGCACCCGAGATAGGTAGGCGCCCCTGGCGGTAAAAAGTGGAACTCAAATATGTAAGGCTATGGTGCATAATATGAAAGAATGGTCAAATGGGTGTCGGCAAAAGTTGGAAAAGTGCTCCCCGGGAGAAAAGGGCGGAGGTTAGAAAAATTGCTTAAAATATATTTTAGAGCACGGAGGAGTAAATAATATAAGACTTTTTGAACATTTTATGATTTGTCGTGTGGTCTGAGGTATTCAGCTATACGTATGCAAAAATTCATGACTCCAACTTAATTACAGGCTCTCTTAGAAAGAATTGCTTAAAATACATATGTGGTAGCTCAAATGGTTAAACGTAAGACTTTTTCAAGATTTTATAATTTGTCGCCTGGCCTCAGGTGTTCTGCTATAATAAGCATGCAAAATTTGAAATCTCCAATTTAATAAGGGGCTCAGTTAGGAAGAATTGCTTAAAACACGCATGTGGGAGATCAAAGGGTTAAATGTACGACTTTTTCAAATTTTTATGATTTGTCGCATGATGGTGTTCAGCTAGTATGCAAAATTTCACGCCTCCAACCTAAATAGAGTATCACTTAGAAAGAATTGTTTAAAATACATATGTAGGAACCCAAAAGCTTAAATGTACGACTTTTTCAAAATTTTATGATTTGCCGTTTGATGTGTGATGCACAGCTATAACTATGCAGAATTTCACGCCTCCAACCTAATTAGGGGCTCACTTAGAAAGAATTGTTTAAAATACACATGGGGGAGCGCAAAGGGTTAAATGTACGATTTTTCAAAATTTTATGGTTTGTAATTTGATGTGAGGTGTTCAGCTATAAGTATGCCAAATTTCACACCTCCAACGTAAATAGGGTGTCACTTAGAAAGAACTGTTTAAAGTGCACATGTGGGATCCCAAAAGGTTAAATGTACGACTTTTTCAAAATTTTATGGTTTGTCATTTGATGTGAGGTGTTCAGCTATAATTATGCAAAATTTCACACCTTCAACCTAAATGGGGGCTCACTTAAAAAGAATTGTTTAAAATACATATGTGGGAGCCCAAAGGGTTAAATGTACGACTTTTTCAAAATTTTATGATTTGTCGTTTGATGTGAAGTAATCAGCTATAAGTATGCAAAATTTCACTCCTCCAACCTAATTAGGGTTCACTTAGAAAGAATTGTTTAAAATACACATGTGGGAGCCCAAAGGGTTAAATGTACGACTTTTTCAAAATTTTATGATTTGTCGTTTGATGTGGGGTATTCAGCTATAATTATGCAAAATTTCACACCTCCAACCTAAATAGGGGCTCACTTAAAAAGAATTGCTTAGAATACACACGTGGGAGCCCAAAGGGTTAAATATACAACTTTTTGAAAATTTTATGATTTGTCGTTTGATGTGAGGTATTCAGCTATAAGTATGCAATATTTCACTCCTCCAACCTAATTAGAGGCTCACATAGAAAGAATTGTTTGAAATACACATGGGAGAGCCCAAAGGATTAAATGTACGACCTTTTCAAAATTTTATGATTTGTCCTTTGATGCGAGGTATTCAGCTATAAGTATGCAAAATTTCACGCCTCCAATCTAATTAGAGGTTCACATAGAAAGAATTGTTTAAAATACACATGTGGGAGCCAAAAGGGTTAAATGTATGACTTTTTCAAAATTTTATGATTTGTTGTTTGATCTCAGGTGCCCATCTATAAGTACGCAAAAATTTCACACCTGCAACCTAATTAGGGACGCACTTAGAAAGAATTGTTTAAAATACACATGGGGGAGCCCAAAGGGTTAAATGTACGACCTTTTTCAAAATTTTATAGTTTGTCGTTTGATGTGAGGTGTTCAGCTATAAGTTTGTAAAATTTCACGCCTCCAACCTAATTAGAGGCTCACATAGAAAGAATTGCTTGAAATACACATGGGGGAGCCCAAAGGGTTAAATGTACTAGTTTTTCAAAATTTTATTATTTGTCCTTTGATGTGAGGTATTCAGCTATAAGTATGCAAAATTTCACGCCTCCAATCTAATTAGAGGTTCACATAGAAATAATTGTTTAATATACACATGTGGGAGCCCAAAGGGTTAAATGTACGACTTTTTCAAAATTTTATGATTTGTCCTTTGATGTGAGGTATTCAGCTATAAGTATGCAAAATTTCACGCCTCCAATCTAATTAGAGATTCACATAGAAATAATTGTTTTATATACACATGTGGGAACCCAAAGTGTTAAATGTACGACTTTTTCAAAATTTTATGATTTGTCCTTTGATGTGAGGTATTCAGCTATAAGTATGCGAAATTTCACGCCTTAGAGGTTCACATAGAAAGAATTGTTTAAAATACACATGTGGGAGCCCAAAGGGTTAAATGAATGACTTTTTCAAAATTTTATGATTTGTCGTATGATGTGTGGTGGTCGTCTATAAGTATGCAAAATTTCAAATCTCCAACATGTGTAGTTTCTGAGAACGGGCTCTGTGACGGACAGACGGACAGACAGACAGACAGACAGAGGAGTGAGACGAATAGGGTTTCGTCAGATGAACGAAACCCTAAATACTACTAAATTTTTTATGTTTGTTTAATCTGGTTGTAATACGACATTTTCCAAACGTCTTAAAAAATTCTTCCTTAGACTATTTTTATATGAAAAACGTGCAACATAACTACATTCGTTAGGTTTCTGTAAAGAACACATTCGTTAAATTTCAGTAAACTGTAACTTCTGTGATTTCTATAGCTATTTTTAATTTTGTTACAGTAAAAGTAATTTTTCCCAAAATTGGAAAAAAAAATTGGTGCCGAGAGGGTTAAGAGAAACACACTGAGTTCTTAATTAAAAACATATTGTAACCCTAATTTCCTATTTAAAAATTGTTTAGCATGACTTGTATTATCAACTCTAAATATTTGTTCTTCTAATTAGGAATACATATGTATAAAAAAGAGTTTTTGTTGATTATAGGTACGATGTATAGAAACTAATTTAAAGAAAAGTCCTTCCGGCCAGTGCCGGGAGGAAGAGGTAGCTTTCATAATCCTTATTTTAAAAAAGCCAACTTATATCATGCAAACACACGAAGCTCAATTTAGTGGAAAACGAATATAGGAGATTCAATACTAATTTTTATCAATATAATGAATGAGAATTTCGCGAAATTAGTCAGCTTTATCCAAGCTGCTTTTCTTTAAAGTAACTTATATTTGGCTGCCAAATTCGGCAATTTCTTAAAGTGCCTGTCATTTTAAGACAACATGGTGGATGAGGCTAAGCAGTGAACTTGGTCGAGACCTTAGTAATTGCTGTGCACATGCTCACTCACATCGGAATCGGATAATATATAGGAGTGCTGTCGCATGCAAAAAATCAGATTTTTCAAAATGTCACCCACAATGGAAATTGAAACTTCTATATCTGACCCATTTTTTAAGGTAAAGACAAACAAAAAATGCTCCTGAATCCTTATATCAAGATCAAATACTTAAGAAAGAAACCTTTTTCAATTTATTATTTTTTTGCACCTCACTTTAAATATATATATATTTTTTTTAATTTAATGGCCGCCATTTTGAAACAAGATGGCTGATGAATCTGACCAGCGAACTTGGTCGAGGTGTTGATGTATACTATCCACATGCCTTCTTACATCGAAATAGGCGAATACGTGTGTTATCGCGTGACAAATACAAGATCGTTTCAAAATGTTAGCCATGCTAGAAATTCAAAGTGCTATAAATCAACCATTTTTTAAGATATCAACAAAAGAACAAATTTTCAGAAACAAAAACTGCTCCGGAATCTTTGTATCAAGGCCAAACACATAAAAAAAAAATCTTTTTCATTTTCCAATTTTTTAATACCTCATTTTGAATTTTAAATAATTTTTTTTTAATGGCAACCCTTTTGAAACAAGATGGCGAATGAAGCTGGCCAACGAACTCGGTCGAGATATTGGTATGCACTATGTACAGACCAAGTTACATCCAAATAGGTTCATAAATACGCCTGTTATCGCGTGACAAAAATCAGGTCGTTTTAAAATGTCAGCCACAAGAGAAATTCAAAATGCTATTACTCAGCCATTTTCTTTTTAGATATAGACGAAAGAAAAACTGTTCCGGAATCTTTGTATTAAGGTCAAACACATACAAAAAAATCTTTTTCATTTTCCAATTTTTTGGTATCTCATTTAATTTTTTTTATTTTTTAATTTTTTTAAATGGCCGCCATTTTGAAACAAAATGGCAAATGAAGCTGGCCAACAAACTCGGTCGAGATATTTGTATGTACTATGTACACACCAAGGTACATCCAAGTCGGTTCATAAATACGCCTGTTATTACGTGAGAAAAATCAGGACGTTTCAAAATGTCAGCCACGCTAGAAATTCAAAATGCTATAACTCAGCCATTTCTTAAGATATAGACGAAACAAAAACTGCTCCCGAATATTTTTATCAAAGTACACATAAGAAGAAAATATTTTTTCAATTTTCAATTTTTGGTACCACATTTCAAATTTAAATTTTTCTTAAAAATTTAAATGGCCGCCATTTTTAAACAAGATGGCGGGTGAAGCTGGCCAACGAACCCTGTCGATACATTGGTATTTACTATGTATAAACGAAGTTACATCCAAATCGGTTCATAAATACGCCTTTTATCGCGTGACAAAATTCAGGACGTTTCAAAATGTCAGCCACGCTAGAAATTCAAAATGCCATAACTCAGCCATTTTTTAAGATATAGACGAAACAAAAACTGCTCCGAAATCTTAAGTATAAAGGTCAAATACATAAGAAAAAAATATTTTTCCATTTTCAATTTTTTGGTACCACATTTCAAATTTGAAATTTTTTAAAAAACTTTAAATGGCCGCCATTTTGAAACAAAATGGCGGATGAAGCTGGCCAACGAACTCGGTCAAGAGATTGGTATGTACTATGTACACAGAATTACATTCAAATCGGTTCATAAATACGCCTTTTATCGCGTGACAAAATTCAGGATGTTTCAAAATGTCAGCCACGCTAGAAATTCAAAATGCTATAACTCAGCCATTTTTTAAGATATAGACGAAACAAAAACTGCTCCGGAATCTTTGTATAAAGGTCAAATACATAAGAAAAAAATATTTTTCCATTTTCAATTTTTTGATACCACATTTCAAGTTTTAAATTTTTTTAAAAATTTTAAATGGCCGCCATTTTGAAACAAAACGGCGGATGAAGCTGGCCAACGAACTCGGTCGAGACATTGGTATGTACTATGTACACACCGAATTACATCGAAATCGGTTCATAATTACGGGAGTTACAGTGTGACATAGGTCATATATATATATATATCAATTTTGAACGGAGGGTGGTTTTGGGGTCTGGGGGTCATGATCGATGAAAATATACCAAAATTTTTTGAAATCGCTTTCCTCCGAACGGCTGCAATAGGTAGCTTTTTTGTAAAGAAAACTACCTAAAAGAAATAACAGACATAATTAATATAGCATGCAACATTTCAAGACTTGATAAAAGGATTATTCCCTTTTTCAGTAGAATTTATTTTATTTATTTTTTGGCAAGAATGAGGGGGGGGGGGGGGTTATTCGTGTAACATGTACACAAAGAATGCATATTTCTACTATTGCTATTTATCCACTTTCGCTCTGAAGAAAGGAAGTTCATTTTTGAAACTTATAAATAGCTATGTGTTAAATTACCTTATATACTCGCGCAAAAGTAGAGGAATTTCTGACAATTTTTGGCAAGTAAATTTGGGGGTCGACTGATACGCGAGTCAATTAAAAAATAAAACTTCGAATACTGCAAAATTATGACTTTGTATGTGTATGAATAATAAAATATTACAGAAAATATACAAATAATAATAATTTATCATTAAAAAATTTCTCAATGATTTATTTTTATTTACTTACTACTTTTTCGCATAGGCAAGTGAAATATTTGGTTTTATTTTGCACAAAATTGGTGTAAAAAGTTAGGCGTAGACTTATACGCGGGTTTTTGATTTTTTGCAGAGTTTGCATTCGAAAGTTAGGGGGTCGACTTATACACGAGTCGACCTATACGCGAGTATATACGGTAATAATACATGCTGTGCTTTCCTTTGCATTGTTTTTTACATGTCACATAATAATCATAATACAAAAATATTTTTATTTGTTTAATCAGTCATTTGAGCTTTGGGGGGGGGAAGGGGGGGGGGTAATTTCTAAATCATTCTTTCCTCTGGCTGCACCGGTGTCTTTAAATGACTTAGATAATAATATATATCATTTTATTAATTGTTAAACAAATTAAAATCATAACTATTTGAATGTCTGAATAACTAAGTTGTAAAATCCGTGCTACTAAGACTACTATAAAAAGCTGATTTTTTTATGTACTGATAGTTTGATATATATATATATATAACCAAAATGTTTATTAAAATACATCAATAGCTAGATTTATCAAATGGAAGTTAAATCTCTCTATTGCCGTATTACATTCATCATGCTATAATAATTAATGTTCACATAGATACTACTATAATAAATTTCCAATGCATACATTGAATACAAAATGCTGTCTTGACTAGTTGGTCTTTTCATTATGTTAGTTTTTACATGTCCATGTACTTACTAAACCTGTTGTAAGTGCATGTAAAAAAATGAAATTATTTATTTTTTGATGAGTATCTGACAGATATTTTAACTAGCATATTCGAGTTTCTCTGAAAAATTACTAAGATACAGTGGTTTGCTACACTATACGCTACAGAAAAATCTGAGGAATGTATATCATCATACAGCTATAAGGTAAGAGTTTATAAAAAGAAAAGCTGATGATGCAAAAAACAAAGTATGCAGGTGCATCCATTCATTTCTCTTGTGATCATTAGAGTACATTTTCAGAAATATTTCCAATTATTTTATTATTAGGATAAAACATTACATAAAAAGTTAAATACCATTATGTATCATTCACATAAAATATATCTAATTTGTAACAAACTTTTGATATATTATATAGACAAGTAAAATGTTTTTTGTTACAAATTAGATACATTTTATGTGAGTAGAACACGATGGTATTTAACTGGTTATACTATCTATTTTATCCTATTTATATTTTGTAATAAAATAATTGTAAGTATTTCCGAAAATTTGCTCAAATGATCATAAGAGTAACAGTGCGCATAATGTTCATATAATGTATTATTTCATATAAAGTTGTTCAGATTTTTTTCAGTGAAATATTTTTATTTTTTACAAAAATATTACTAACGATGTAATTTTAGAAATCATCTTTATTTTCTATCTTCAATGAATTTATTAATAAGGCAATAATTTTAAATAAGACCCCCCCCCCCTCCAAAAAATATAAAGAAAAGTAAAAAAAAAAAAAAATAAAGTAGTTTTATTGCTTTAAAAACATGAAGAATTTTAAATTAATAGCAAGCAATTATAATGACGATTAATAAAAAAAATAGATAAAAATTCAGCATTTATAAAATTATATTTTAATCTTAAAATAGTTTTCTTTTTCAACTAAAAATGATAAAAACTTTAAAATATAATAAAGCTTAATAGTCACTTCAATAAATTCTAATGTAAAAAGTAACATGAGTTACATGTAAAATATTGATTGTCATAATTTTTTTACAATCAAATCATTGTTGTTCTTGAATTAATCAGAACTAATTATCTAATTTAATCCTTAACATATTTTTTTCTCTATTCTGCTGCATTGAAAAAAAAGAGGGGGGGGGGCAATGACTGAGTTTTGACTATTAATGTCTTTTTTTTTCAGTAATGAGAATTATTGATACTTCTTAGTTATCCCGTCGACCAAATTACTGTTTCCAAATTGTAAGATTAAATGCCAATAATGGTTTGCCATTAATTAATTGTAAGATTAAATGCCAATAATGGCCAATAAAACCATTAATTCGACATTTTATTTGTATTTTTATTAATGTTTTACTAATTTATTTGTTCTTTCATTATTTAAAATAAATATTATGTCAATGTGTATAATTTGGCGAAATTGGTCGACGGGATAACTAAGAAGTACCGAATTATTATATTAAATAAGGGTCAGGTTCTTTTTATAATTAAGTCAAGAGTACTACCATACTATTCTTTATTTACATGGACAATATCTGTATCTGAGTATCCATAAACGAACAACTTTTTACTAATAAACTTTTATAGGATAAATATAAGTTTTTATTAAAGTTTTATCAATTGTAATTGTATTTAGTTTTTGTTTTTATTATAAAGAAAGAAAAAAAAATTGAATGATAAAAAAAAACATTTCTCATTTAATATAGCTAATTTTCAACCAAAAAGAAAATAAATATATTTAAAAAAGTGCAATTTACGTGTATCTAACAATTCCGAATGAGATGTTTTGTTCCCAATTAGAGCACAGGTCGACATATTTTGCCAAGACAGGATCTTTGATGTAAACATTTGGTATATTAGAAAGTCGATAGATATTGTTTGTAAATCTTTGGCTTTAAAAAAATTGCCATCCCTGAAGTAAGCTATGACACAGGCACACATGCGCAATATATACGTACCAAATGTATATACACACACACGAACTTACACATATATTTTATTTTTTTGTTCAATGTATCTAAATAATAATTCTAAGCAAAATTATGTATGGTGCTATCTATATTGTATAGGCAGCCCTTCCTGGTGTACCTAAAACCTGATATGATGGAAACAAAACATACTGCATTAAAGTGAATGCCAATGCATGATGTGTTGTAAAAATCAAAATAATAAAAGACTGAGTAGATAAAAAATTTTTAGAATGCAACTGTTTCTAGATTGCAAAATAGGAGTTTTTTTTTACAAAATTCATGAAAGAGGATGAGAAACATTAGAAGCAAGGCCTGTGTATATCTGTTACCACAGTTTCTCGCTTTTTATTCTGATGATTAAAATTGGTCTCCTATTATGAAGACGTAAAACTGCTCAATGAAATTTATTTTGACTACTTGGGCTTTCAATTACACTACTTTTTACACATTCCTGTACTTACTAAACCTATTTTATACACATAAAAAAATATTCCTTTTATGATTCGTAACCGCCATCAAGCGAAGAACTTAGCTGCATCATTGTATTACAAATGATTAAAATTTCATTAGCAAGAAAAAAATGTGTTATGGAATTTGAAAACTACATATACAAAAAATAAAGGATATGTGTAATCTAGAATACAAAAATTTTGAATATTACACAGAACATATATTTAATCCTACAATGTGTATACTTAATCATATATTTAACCCGGGAGAACTCGCTGCATGAGATTTTCTCTCACAGTCGTACATTTTTAAGACTCTTATTTAAATCATTTTTCATTTTAATTAAAATTTCAAAATGTTTTACAATTATTTTACCTATTTTGCGAATAAAAGTACTAAGCCAACCGAAAAAAGTTGATATTATATGAATGTAAAGTAAAAGAAAAGCAATTGGGCATCCTCACTAGCGAGTTCTCCCGGGTTAGTCCTACATTATCCGCATCTGTATGTTATTTCAATGAGAAATGTGCATCAAGATGACATACATTAATATTCTACAAAAGTATGCTAATAGTAAAATGGATTTCAAATTTAAGTTGAAATTTAGTATATCCAATATCATGAATTATTTGTCAATCAAAATACAAAATTAGTAAAAATTATAACAAATAAATCAGTGTATGATTAATCATTGATACTTAATTCATCCGATTTAAATATTTCATCATTAACGTAAGACTAACAACACCAGGAAAAAAAAACTACTGCAAGTTAAAAATAGAAAAACAAAAGCAATCCCTGTATAAACAATATTGGAATGACATAAAAAAGTCCTTCCGGCCAGAGCCGGGAGGAAGAGGTAGCTTTCATAATCCTTATTTAAAAAAAGCCAACTTATATCATGCAAACACACGAAGCTCAATTTAGTGGAAACCGAATATAGGCGATTCAATAATAATTTTTATCAATATAATGAATGAGACTTTCGCGAAATTAGTCAGCTTTATCCAAGCTGCTTTTCTTTAAAGTAACTTATATTTGGCTGCCAAATTCGGCAATTTCTTAAAGTGCCTGTCATTTTAAGACAACATGGTGGATGAGGCTAAGCAGTGAACTTGGTCGAGAGCTTAGTAATTGCTGTGCACATGCTCACTCACATCGGAATCGGTTAATATATAGGAGTGCTGCCGCATGCAAAAAATCAGATTTTTCAAAATGTCACCCACAATAGAAATTGAAACTGCTATATCTGAGCCATTTTTTAAGGTAAAGACAAACAAAAAATGCTCCTGAATCCTTATATCAAGATCAAATACTTAAGAAAGAAACCTTTTTCAATTTATTATTTTTTTGCACCTCACTTTAAATATATATATATTTTTTTTAATTTAATGGCCGCCATTTTGAAACAAGATGGCTGATGAATCTGGCCAGTGAACTTGGTCGAGGTGTTGATGTATACTATCCACATGCCTTCTTACATCGAAATAGGCGAATACGTGTGTTATCGCGTGACAAATACAAGATCGTTTCAAAATGTTAGCCATGCTAGAAATTCAAAGTGCTATAAATCAACCATTTTTTAAGATATCAACAAAAGAAAAAATTTTCAGAAACAAAAACTGCTCCGGAATCTTTGTATCAAGGCCAAACACATAAAAAAAATCTTTTTCATTTTCAAATTTTTTAATACCTCATTTTGAATTTTAAATTTAATTTTTTTTAAATGGACACCTTTTTGAAACAAGATGGCGAATGAAGCTGTGTACGAACTCGGTCGAGACATTGGTATGTACTATGTACAGACCAAGTTACATCCAAATAGGTACATAAATACGCCTGTTATCGCGTGACAAAAATCAGGTCGTTTTAAAATGTCAGCCATAAGAGAAATTCAAAATGCTATTACTGAGCCATTTTTTTTAGATATAGACGAAAGAAAAACTGTTCCGGAATCTTTGTATTAAGGTCAAACACATACAAAAAAAATCTTTTTCATTTTCCAATTTTTTGGTATCTCATTTAAATTTTTTTATTCTTTAATTTTTTTAAATGGCCGCCATTTTGAAACAAGATGGCGGTTGAAGCTGGCCAACGAACTCGGTCGAGATATTTGTATGTACTATGTACACACCAAGGTACATCCAAGTCGGTTCATAAATACGCCTGTTATTACGTGAGAAAAATCAGGACGTTTCAAAATGTCAGCCACTCTAGAAATTCAAAATGTTATAACTCAGCCATTTCTTAAGATATAGACGAAACAAAAACTGCTCCCGAATCTTTTTATCAAGGTCAAACACATAAGAAGAAAATATTTTTTCAATTTTCAATTTTTGGCACCACATTTCAAATTTAAATTTTTCTTAAAAATTTAAATGGCCGCCATTTTTAAACAAGATGGCGGATGAAGCTGGCCAACGAACCCGGTCGAGACATTGGTATGTACTATGTATAAACGAAGTTACATCCAAATCGGTTCATAAATACGCCTTTTATTGCGTGACAAAATTCAGGACGTTTCAAAATGTCAGCCACGCTAGAAATTCAAAATGCTATAACTCAGCCATTTTTTAAGATATAGACGAAACAAAAACTGCTCCGAAGTCTTTGTATAAAGGTCAAATACATAAGAAAAAAATATTTTTCTATTTTCAATTTTTTTGTACCACATTTCAAATTTTAAATTTTTAAAAAAATTTTAAATGGCCGCCATTTTGAAACAAAATGGCGGATGAAGCTGGCCAACGAACTCGGTCGAGAGATTGGTATGTACTATGTACACACCGAATTACATCCAAATCGGTTCATAAATACGCCTTTTATCGCGTGACAAAATTTAGGACGTTTCAAAATGTCAGCCACGCTAGAAATTCGGAATGCTATAACTCAGCCATTTTTTAAGATATAGACGAAACAAAAACTGCTCCGGAATCTTTGTATAAAGGTCAAATACATAAGAAAAAAATATTTTTCCATTTTTAATTTTTTGGTACCACATTTCAAGTTTTAAATTTTTTTAAAAATTTTAAATGGCCGCCATTTTGAAACAAAACGGCGGATGAAGCTGGCCAACGAACTCGGTCGAGACATTGGTATGTACTATGTACACACCGAATTACATCGAAATCGGTTCATAATTACGGGAGTTACAGTGTGACATAGGTCAGATATATATATATATATATCAATTTTGAACGGAGGGTGGTTTCGGGGTCTGGGGGTCATGATCGATGAAAATATACCAAAATTTTTTGAAATCGCTTTCCTCCGAACGGCTGCAATAGGTAGCTTTTTTGTAAAGAAAGCTACCTAAAAGTTGAAAATCCAAATTGAGCAATTGCATCCCAATAGACGGCAATTTTTCTTGATCGTTTTGTGCAGCCAGCATCTGGTAATAATATTGTACGCATACCTAATAGTACAGTGAATTCTAGTTCAGCTGAAAAATTAGTACCACAATTGTAAACAAACTTTCAGTATCTCCCGTCAATAAAATTAATTGATTTTAATGCTTTTGTGTAGAGCTCCATATATTTTTAAAATTTACACACGCGCCACAACTTACGCTATAATTTAGTTAATTTTGAAAGGGCATAAAACAACTGAAAAGGTACTGACAGCAATAATAGCTCTAGAAGCCAATGTATCCGAAATTTTTGGTCGGCTCTGTAAAAGAACATGCAATATTTTCCTTTATTTTCCTATAGCCTTCTTTTCTGTGCGCAGCATGTTACCACGCCTCTCATTAACGTATATGAATTTCATAAAGGATACTTATGAAAATCTCTCTGTTGCGCTATTGAAAGATTTTGTGAGTCTTGTTAATGAAGAATAACAACATAGTTCCGAATTTGACGAACATAATAAAACTGAATAACATGTATTTGTTTCGTGTCAATCCAAGTATGGCTAGGAAAGTTAAAACTTTGGCAGTCAGAGAGATATACTGGGAGATTTCTAGAAGAATCAAAACGTAAACATATTTCAATCTTGTTTTTCGTTTAGAAAGCGTTAATTTATGAATATAAAAAAAACATGTACAATTCTATCTTTATTTCAAATGTCGAGGGCATCGCTACCAAAATTGCAACTTATACCATAACTTTTTATTTCCTTTCTCTGTATCATGTAATTGAATTTTATTAATAAAGAGCACTAACGCTACTCGTTTTGCATGTGTTTGTGATTATTAAATGTATAATTTCATTCATATATATTTTTAAGGGCCCACCGTGGCTGAGTGGTCAAGGCATTACACCTCTTATCGCTTGCGAGTGTAAATTTCCTTGTGTGTGCTATCTCGTCCCTGTATATATTGACGATGACTTATAAGGGGGCGCTTGACGCCAAGCACACTGGTCAGATCAATGTTAATAAAATCTCAAATGTACACATTTAATAGAATTAAAAATATTTTAAACAAAGTACCAAATTAGTGATTAGTACCAAAATTGAAATTATTGATATCAAACAAAACCTATAATTATACATATTTGTGGATCATATTTACGCCATACATACTTGTTATGATTATGCATCTCATTCTGTCGAAATTGAAGACACTTAATTTACTTTATAACTGATTAGAACTCTTCTTGAAACCAACTTATTATTCCAAATTCAGGAATTTCACCCCTAACTTTTAGTAGATATCGGCTGAAGAATAGAATACAACAGCTGATTGCAGTCGGGTAGACATTCCAATAAGGATTCGAAATTCATTAGGACCTCCGCAGACAGAGAGAACACATTGGTCTTTGAAAGTACTTTATTAAATGTATCAGTCAAATATAACATAGCTAAACATATACACCGTTGAAAAATGAGTTGGACACTTTCACTGTTAAAATAACGGCTAGTCATGTCACCGTACTTCCAGTACATTTTAAAAGATGTTCGATATCACATTACAGCTCAGAAGTTTCACTTCCTCACAGCAATAATAGCATTTTTTTAAACAACAAACCAGACGAAAAATTGTCATCTCCGCACTCATTTTTCAGCTTAACTAGCGATAAGTGGAAGGTTATATACTCTAATGGGGATGCGTGGAACAGCCAATCACATCCTTGAACAGAAAAGAACTAAATCTAGCCGCGTAAGAAATTAGCACGAATACGGTGCTCACAGGAAAAAAGATGCGAAACAGATTTTTGTAATAAAATAAGGAAAATAAAGTAATATAAAACAGATAAATTTAACAAAATATCAGAATTTTTAGATTCAGAAATGAAGAGGTCTCGAAGAAACATTATTATGGGAAGTGTTTTTTAGAAAGATTTTGAAAGGGAATGAATTTTAAAATAAGCATTTTAAATAGAAATGAATTTAAGTAAACGGAATGTAAGAAATATTTTTTAAGATAGGAATAATTTAATAAATTTGGATTGTAAATTAGGAAGTAAATTTAAAAGGGAAATTTTTATGGAATAAATTTAATAAAGCGCGAAAATTTAATTTTCGTAACACACACACACACATATATATATATATAATTACAATAACCACTCGTTTTAAAAGACATTAAAAAAGGAATTAGAAGAGAAACAAGGAAAGAAATTCTATTTCTTCCTAAGAAGGTCTTTATATGTTATCATTAAAACTTTTTTAAGGAGACATAGAGACGTGTCCCTTGAAAGTGAAAGCGTAAAAACCCCGAGGTAAAAATAAATGAATAGAAGATTAACGTGCTATTTTTCTTCCTTTATTTTCATTGTAGAGGGACATGGATGCCTGAGTGCTAACCTATAAAATGTCATAATATTTCGCATACTTTATATAATGCAGCTGGACAGTGATTTTTCAAGTTTTGAATTAAAACAAATAGGCTGAAAGTAGCCCGCCAATTTTTATTATACGTTTAGTTAAAAGGATACACGAAAGCAAAGGAGAATTCATATATAAAATATTTTTTGTGCGTTTGATCTTATTAAACGTGAATATGTTTCAAAGGCATTTAGTGAAAAGAAAATCTTTACTTTTTGTGAGATAGTCGTATACAGTGAGATAAGATGCACCATTAAAAAGCGACATTTTTAAAGTGAAGTTTGAGTTTGTACTGCTAGATGTAAGAACGATTAGTGGTACAGTGATGCTTTATTTGGAGTGTTTTGCTTTTAAATTTCAAGCGTGGATGAAGTGCGTTTGGAAGTTACGAAAATTTAGTAATATTTTGGACCTGATGTTAAACTTTTAACGCTCGTAAAAATCATAATTGCTCAGTGTGATTCTTTGTAGTATTGCAGCTCAAATATTATACATATGATGCACAGTACTTTCACCTTATTTGAATACTTTAACTCTAACAAAACCGAAGGAAGAACACATAATCTTTTGTTAAACCCAGAAAAATATATCTTTAATGTGTACTGTTACATTCATATCCTTATTGGATAATATACACGCAAGTGCCATTGAATTACAGGTAGACAGTATTATGGAAAAATTGGTGTTACTTCTGCAAGATTCTGGCGCATGTGCGGGTGTTGCCATATAATGTATGCCGTTAAAAGTATAAACTTTTGCAACCAACCGTTAAAGTGGAAAACGGTCAGTTTCAAATGCCTTCAAGTGAAGACAATCAATTTGCTCTCACTATATAAGTAATTTAATTTCAGAAATAGTTATAAAATGCGTTTCTCTAGTTTCACAATTTCTGACTTAAGGGGTGATATGTGAAAAGTAAGATGAAATTCGATAATTTGCAAAGAGAAGACAGTTACGAATGAGCTTGAATTTTTAATAGTGAATGATTTTGTACCCAACCAGTGACAACAAAAGTTAGCTCAGGTAGCCATCAAACTGAATTGGAGGGTAATACGGAATAACGATTAGATAGAATGTGTAGCATTACCCCCTGTAAATGGACGTTAGCGGTAAAAGTTACCCTAGAGTACCATTTGTCAATTCATGCTTCCACAATAAACGTTTTGTTTAAGTCAGATGAATCCTTAAGTAAGCCATTGTTGGTAAAAACAGAGTAGCATTGATTGATGTGTCCCGAATAAGCTTGTATCATGCCGATTGTATGTTAATATTAGCGCGTCATGTTCATGGAGACACCGATAAAGTATGCCAAGTTCCGAAGTTTGTGTACGCTTATCGATGACCAAAATATTTTTACTAAGAATGTTTAAGACATTTATTATATCGCTCACCCGCAAGAAAAGTGACACATCTCGCAAAAATTAATTTTGCATTTTATTCCACTAAAAGGTCTGTCATGAGTGTTTCTTGCTATAGAATAAGTTTCATAAGCGTAGTTAAACGGTAAATCACTTTATTGCACTATATTTCCATTTGTGACCAAAGAAGATATGTCGATTGTGTAAAATTACCCAATCCTCCAAAGCTCATCCTACGTCTTCATTCTTAAGGATTTTACGATTTTATGCAGTTTTTTATTCCTGCATGGAGAGCTAACTGCTATAATTGCGTGTTACAGTAAAATCATGCAAATTTTCTTTTGGCTCCCCTGTAAAATTTACTTTTGTCGAGATGTATTTGACCGATATGTACAAAGCACCCTCTCTGCCTCAAAGTACCTATATTGTAATCTGGATGATCACTTTTGTCTTTTTGTGCTTTTCTACCACCCTGTTAAAAATAATAACACATTTATGGAAATTTTTAGCAGTTGTCTACATTTCCTGCTTTCAAAACACTTCCATCTGCACGTTTCAAACTTTTACGTCATGTGACAGTCGTCATCTAAGCTCAAAGAGTAACTTTCTATATTAAACAGGTGTATATAACACAATGGACCCTACGTTAGTTTAATATGCTTTTATTTCTTTGACATAAATGTATCCATAGATAGATGGCATTTAATACAATATAGAGAGCCCAAAACTGTATTCTCTCGAATTATCAGTTTTAGCCATGTAAAACGATCCATAATACCTCTGTGGATCATAGATATTACAAAATCCAGCCATAAGCATTAGGGTTAGGCGAAAACATTCAAAATAAATTTATCCATCGCTATACCACGCAATTATTGCGAGTCGAGACGACAAAAGAGAATAAAAAAAACTAATATATTTATTGATATCTTCCTCGCTAAATTCTCACCCCAGTTTTATTAACTGAATTTTGAAGTTTTTATTTTAGCTTTTTTTCTTTACTTTTCCTCATTTTAGATCTCGGCAGAAGCCGAAATACTTGTTTTTCTGTCATTGTGGACTTTCGTGGACATTGTGGATCACTGTGGAGTCTTTTTCAAGACTAAGGTCTGCGAACACCCGGGAAAACATTCACTGTGGACGGGTACTAGGCAACTGTCACTCAAAATTATTGAGCTATGTGGTCCCCATTTTTTTACTGTTATTAGATTAGTGTTAGTTAGGCTTAGCTACGTCATGCTATGATTTTTTTCTGTGCTCGTTGGTACCTTACTGTATTTCCATTCTTCACTTTTTACCTACCCCAGTCGTTGAAATGACATCGAAGTGTAGGGCAACCAAATTTATTTGGATGCTCTATTCGCCATATTTCTGGAGGTGATATTTAACCTCGTGCTCTCAACTCTGGAATGGCCCATGGGACTCCACCAGAGCTTCCAAATTATACTTTTTAGACCTTGAATTACTTCGGAATTCATCTTTATGTTCCTTTTCAATTTAGTTGGAGTTTACGCGCAGCGGCGTTTCACGCCGCATTGGATTTCGCGATGTCATGTCGAGCTTTTCGCCTGAAGTTGAAAAAAGATGGCAGAAAACGATCATTTTGCGTTATTTTTTATTAGTAGTAACATTTATAAATATAAAATCTATTGCTTTAGTTGCTATGTTCTGAAATCACTGAAATCTCTGAAATCAAGCAGCAAAATCAGACAACGCCTTTCCGATCGTTCATCATCAGAAAAATGAGAAATGAAATTCGCAAGTGAACACTTTGTGTTTTATTCCCTTCCTTCCGGTTTCAATCACTTCTTTCTGTTTGTAGTTTAAAGGTCTTTTCTTCGTGTGTTATGATGTTTTGAAAAATGTGTTAATCTCATCGAACAAAAAAGTTTCCAAACAAGTATTTAGATATTTATATTTCAAAAGTCGAGAATATAAATAACCGTACCAAGCATGAACACGTGAATTAGTGTATAAATTATACGCAGACAGTAACTGTTAAATCGTCATTTTTTAAAAATTTCAAACGATTAGTGCGATTCGCGAAATAAAAGGATTTTTTTGACAAATCTCCATTGCAGCGGTATCCGATTGCAGACTTGTTCAAACGAAAGTCCGGCATCTCAGATTAAACTTAAACGTTCTTCAAAGAAAACAAATAATATTTATGCAAACTGCAGCTTTATTTTTGACGTTGCATTCTGCATCTTCCCCATTGTTGGGGAACGTAAAATGGATTTTTGTTGATAAGGCATTTGTGTAATTGTATTGATCTTAATTTGAGTTTTGTTGCTGTTTTCAAAGTAGTAGGACGTGTTCTCTGCACCTGGAAATGAAAGACTAATTGTTTCGAAAGTTCTTATGCATTTATTAAAATTTTATGGTGTTTGTATGAAATTCGTCTTATCATTATCTTATTTGTGTAATTATGACATAAATAAACATAATGCTTCAGGTCAAGTTTGTTTAATTAAAGGGAAAATTTGTCGGAATAGACTCCACCACAAAAACTAATAACAAAATTAAAATAAAACTCGTAATCTTACTTTAACTACGGGCAACAAAGATTGCATTCTTGGAGGCAATGGTTCATAAATTCGAAATCGAACACGGATATCCTTCTAATGATTATTAAGACATCGATAAAGTATTTAAGGCGAGTGAATTCAGGTCCCTACAACTTGTATGTAACAGTGCAGTTAAAATATACCGTATTTTTTACCAATCGTTGAAGTGTTACTGATCAGGGAACTTCCGTGATTAAATTGGGTGTTTTACAATATATTAGTATAAATACAGATTCTGATTCATACCATGTTTATAGACAATTACAAGAAAAGGGGACAAAAGTATCTCTGAGTGGCGAAGTAGATTTTCATTACATTCCTGTTTTCTTACTAGAAGGAACTTGATAGCTCATCTTAACGTCCTTTCAGATGCCTTTATCTTCATATACTTCGTCTTCAGTTTCAAATTCTTAAATATTTACTGTGCGTATGTTCTTTTAAATCATCATGCGTGAATAAATCAAGGTTAAAAGTTTTGATTCAGAACATTTTGAGCGGTTATAACTCTAGCTGGTGTGAACTGAAATCATCGACAGAACAATTGACTTTAAAATTTAAACAACGCTTACCGATCGTACATCAGTATCGATTTTTTTCAAAATATTGGAGAATGCATTCGTGTATTATTTGTGCATTATTCCCATTTTTTCTTTTTCCATTGCTTGGTTCTGTTGCTAGTCGATAGATCATTTTCTGCGGCGTTTTGGGATATATCATGAGCACATCGCTCCTTTGTTACTTTAGAATGCAGTTGTTCAAATTTTACACATTTTTCATTTAAGTAAAGAAAACCTTATTTCTATAACAGTTATCTTGCCCAATTTTATATAGCAGCAATTTATAGAATTATCACATCCACATAAATAACTGCACACTTAAAA
This sequence comes from Maratus speciosus, assembly GCA_963932465.1. Taxonomy (NCBI): domain Eukaryota; kingdom Metazoa; phylum Arthropoda; class Arachnida; order Araneae; family Salticidae; genus Maratus; species Maratus speciosus. The sequence goes on from OZ010791.1 coordinate 297,206,946, forward strand.
AATAATGGGACATTTGCAAAATGCTGCATCAAAAATCAAAGAAGATTTTTACAATTAGTGAATTTTTGCTATAGAAGCTTTTTGTTGGTTCTTCAGCATTCGTAGTCATGTTTGTCATAATGTTCAAAAAAGAAACTTAAAATCTTACCTTCACTTATACATGAACTCCAAATGTTCTGCTAAAACTGGATCTTAGAGTTTTAAAAGCTTATTAAGAGTTTTAAAATATTGCTTGGTCATCGCCGCATCCAGCGATGACCGGACGTCACGCCACTGAATAACATACTTCAACACTTACTTGAGCAATATTTCTTACAATACAGATTTAATTCGAATCAAACCATTTAAAGATATCTATCAGATGCTATCAAAGGTTTTATTTTTATACATTTAAAAATAGCCTGCATCTGACATTATTACAATAAAATAATGTCTGAAACATTGTGTTATATTTGGAATATTGAAGCCAATATCTTTTTAAGATATTTATATACGTTGTTTTATGAAATTCCTGATTTTGAGTTGTACATATTTAATAAGTAATTTATTCTGTACGAATTGCTACCCAGTATAAACTAGCCGAAACTATATTTGCAGTGCTATTATTATTAATTGCGCCTGTATATGCGAATAGTATTACGTATGTATTATCAAAATTAATCAATATTATAATGAATACATATACTCATTACTACAATTTCACACGTATAATGCATTATAATACACTGCTGCTTAAATGTTTGCCTCATACATGTGCACGCAAGTCCTAATATAACTACATGTCCTATTTGCAAAACATAACTTAAAGTTTGAATTTCATGAATGATATGTAAAGACGCAATCACGTCAACACAAATTTATGTCCCTGAATTAGGTATCAGCAGAGTGTAGGTAAACATTGATTTCAGTTAACGTAATTTTAAAAAAAAGTTTAATGTATGAAATTTTTGAAGTTTATTTTAATATTCTTAGTGATTAAAATCGTCCTGTTGTCACTTGAAATAGAAAGTTGTCACATTTCTATTTTTAAACTGACGCGATAAATGCCTGTATGAATCACATGAGTTGTGGTCATTTTAACTTTTTTCTATTTATAATAGAAGAAAGCATTGCTATCAAATTTGTTTTCGATTTCGGGTTTCCAACGGATTTGCACGTTTTAGGGTCCGAAAACCCACCAAAAACATGTCTATACAAAATGTCTGTCTGTCAATCAGTGTGTCGCCATTGTACCATCGATAAGTGTATGAAGTTATCCCTAGAATTGAACCAAAAATTGTTTATATGTTTTTGGCTATGTCAAGCAGATTCTCCTTAAATTTTGAAATATTACACCGGAAGAGGAGATTTAATAGCGATTTTTCTGTAATTTTGTCGCTTTTTCGTACTTCTGTCGTACATCGGTAGCTCGGAGACTACTGACCAGGCCCCTACCTACCGGGGTTAACCCAACTGAACGGGTTTGTAACTGCCTGGAAAGCAGGGCGATGCATTGTGAGTACATACGCCAGATCGCCGCAGGCGGCAGACCACACCGCGGTGACCACACCAGCAAGCACCCGGGCCGACTATACTAAGCCAAGTTGATGAGTCTAGGTTGTTTATTGCACTTTGCAAAACTATGATTGTTGCCGCACACCACGTACTTGCCATGCCAGTTGAAAAAGGGCTGGATTATTTTTTATGCCTAAAAGGTGGTAATCTTCTTTGTTGTAGTAGAAGAGGGCTATTTTGAGATACATCGGTAGGCTCGTACAGCGACGGGAAATCCGCATCCTGCTAAGCTGGCTATTCGTTAACAGCTGACGTACAACAGAATAATGAAAAATATTCCTTTTATTATATATCATGAAACAGATTAACTCGTTTTTACTCCGATTAATTGACTGAAACTGAAATTTAAGTTGAAGTTCAATGTTAGAACAGCATTAAACTAATGATATTGATTTAATAACATTTCCATCTACTTTTTGAAATATTTAGACGTATGAGATAGAGAAGGGGTTTAGGTTTGGCACATGCAACTAATTTTCTATCGGACATCTGTCAGATAAAAAAAAGGTAGTAATATTTATTCGAAACAATTTTATTAAATTACATTTAGAATATCCTATGCAACAAATATTCTGACACTTTTCAATATGATATCCTGGAAATATATATTTTCAAAGAATATATATTTGTAAACTGGATTAATTTCTGTCTTATATTTGCTGTCATATATCCCTTAAGGTCGTGTGGAAACATCATTTCGATCGCATACATAGCACTTATTACTTTAAATTCTCATTTATTGGTAAAATTTGATCTGTATTTTTTTTACTTCAAAGTGATTGATATCGGGCAAAACCATGACCATAGAAAATACAATCTTTCAGACAAAGAGAAAATATTATTTCACATGCAATTACACATATCTTTACACTCATTACGAAGATAATTTTTTATAGTTATAATTAAATAATCGGGTTTTGATTTCTTTTTTTTTTTTATATATATTCTTTAATCATGTAAACAATGTTACACTCACGCGCATAAACTTTGGATATCATGTTTCATACAAAAGTTAATTAATATATATTTTTTTTTTTTTTTTTTTTTTTTTTTTTTTTTTTTTTTTTTTTTTTTTTTACATTTTTCGCCAAAAATATTAACTTATTTTACCTTTCTATGTATAACTAACTCACCAATTTAAAATTCTTCATACTATTTCAATTATTATTTTCCAATATCAATTTTAAAACAGCATAGGATATCCAGGATATTTAGTACAATTAATGTATGCCGGAAATCAAGCAAAAAATTTTTTTTTATTTTAAATACTAACAAATTCGTCGTTTGAAATAAATCATTATTAAATATTCAACACATAATTTAGTTTGTTTCAACAAGTTCAAACGCATCCAAATTAAAAAACTTGGAATGCTTGAAGAGAGGGATAAAATAAATTTCTTAAAAACATAATTATTACTGTTTTTCTTATGCAGTACCATTTAATCATATATTACACTCTTTTATTAGGTGCTTTCGTATTTATATAAATACGTAGCATGTATAATGATAATCTGGTCCACCTATCAGCACATAACAGCGCAAAAAATACCTAAATTTTATTGATTAAAATTTAATATTTAAAATCGTTCCAATATTTTGTCAAGCCATATAAAATTTTATGAAAATCGAATCAAAACTTAAAAAGATATTAATAAAAGATTTCTTAATTCTATTAAATCATATCATACGTAATTAATTCAATGATATCTCATGATAGGTAATGATTCCAGGTTACTACAGTGATTACGTCCTATTTAAGATCGAGTTCAGTAGTTTATTTTCATATTATAGAATTTAATATATATAATCATAATACATGTTGTATTCATGAATTTTTTGCATAATAGTGCAACAGTTATTGCACCAAGATCTGAATATTTATAAAACTAGTTATAGTATGAACGCACATCATTTGCCACGTTTGACGAACTATTTCTGACTTTTTATATTAAACATCATGAAAAAGTAGATTGTATTTGATATGTTGCATTCAAAAAAGACAATTTTGCTAATTTATAAAGTTTAAATAGAACATCTGTAAAAGTTTTATCACGCACCAGTTGAAAACTTCTGATTTATAAACATAGAAGTAAACTGTAAATCATAAAAGAGCAAAGAACATGTTCGAGGCCGCTGAGCTCGTTTGATGTATTTAGTTCTCTAACCCTACCGAAAGCATTCCTATACATCTTTAACTTGACAAAATTAGATTTAATTTTTTTTTTCCAGTATGATCCTACGTAATTCTGGCATCCATCCGGGTAGTTTGGAAGGAAGGGGCCACAGTTAGTGAACTTTCGGCCTCCTCTAAAGACAAGACTACCGTGAAGGTATCTCTAGCACGAGAGTTTCGTCAGTTTCAGATGGACGGGGTTGTTTAATATATAAAAATGACCGAAGATGCTTCGATCTTTTTCATTCTGGCCGCAAATTGCTCGAGTGCTATCTGTCCGATACAGACTACACTAATTGGGAATTAGCCGCGACCAACAACATACAAGGCCCGTTTATGACTTTTAAAACGTCACACGGAGTGAATCATCTTTACACGGCGGTTGGAAAAAAAAAACGATTGGCGCGCTGCTTTGTACCAAACTCCGTGCAAAGATGATCCATTCCATGTATCGTTTTAAACGCCATGAACTGACCTTGTATATAGTGGTCGCGACCTAGTCCAATAATTGTAATGTTCCATCGGAAAATTGAAAAGCGATTAAAGAAAAGCTGTTAAAGACACCTATCTGTGGGTTAGACAGGCCTGGAGCGTTTAATACATCGGACGACCGCAGCAGTCATTGCTCTATCAATAAATATACCAAATATTTTTTGAAAACTTTATTATTGCTTTTTTCTTGTGTAGTAGCCTTTAATCGCATATTAAATTCATTTATTACGGTAAGATAAGACTTACAGACACCATAAACACAGTAAACGTTACGACAAAGTAAATTACGGCAATTAATATGATGCACTTATCCTCTAGAGTGACGGTGGGATATATTTTATACCATTTACAATTAAGGAAAATTGGCACCAGAAAACTTTTATTAAAGTTTACTTTTCTAAATTTGGTGGAAAAAAGTCGTAAAAATGCTTTCCCTTATTTTGCAATAAAACTTTTCGCAGATTGCGATGGGAATACGACATTACAGAAACACACTTACTTTCCCCTTAAAGGGTTAAAAATGGGGTGTTACGAAAAAAATATGCAATTTAACAGAACATTTTTGCTGCACATCGCCCCGGGTGAAATTCCATGATTTTTAAACGTAGAAGTATTCTATAAAAATTCAAAATTTAAACTTAAATATTTTGTGAATGATTTAAAAAAAAACAGTGAATTTATTGACTCACATTGAATTTGGACATCAGTTTTATTTATATATAAAAAAAACTATCGAACTGTATGAACTTTCATCAAAATGCTGAATGCTACATCAGCAAATGTCGACCTAATTTTGTTTCTTTCACATTTCTCTTGAAAAAGGTCGGAAAAGTTTGAATACCTTTTTGCAGGATTTTCCTTTTTGTCTGAATATTTTCATATATTCTTTATTGTTTTAAAAAAGCATTTTTCAAATTTCCTGCTGAAATAAATCTGTGGAGGGAAACATAAATAAATGGAATTTTAGAGTTTGGCTGAAATATTCTTTTAACACTTGATTTAATGCTTTCAAAGGTCGATGTTTTAAACTTTTTTCTTTTATATATGTCTTATTTATTTACACATTTAATTAAAAATAATTATAATAAGAATATTTTATTAACTGTATAAAAAAATAAAAAAATAAAGAAGTGTGTATAAACCTACAAAAAAAAAAACAAAAAAAAAACCTCGTAGTAAGACATTTTCAGAAAAAAATAAATAGATAAAGGAAACATTTTTAAAGATTAGTAAATTAAGTAGAAATAGAAAAAACGTAGTTATACAAAATGAGATTCATATATATATATATAAATAATAATTTACTTAAATATGCACGAAACTATAATATCTTGGAATGCAATTAAGTATAATATAGATTCACATATCGAAATTAGCTGAAATAATTTCTGTTTCGTTTAAAAATTATTTTAATTAAAATTTTAAAATATTCTAACCTGTGCGTAAGATTAATATTAATATTGAACGACCGTCTATTCATTTAACATTTTGCGGAAATCAATTATTAGATGAATTTCAATAAAAGTTTTAGAAATTTAGTTAAGAGCAATAAAATTTCCTAATATTTTGAATAGCATTCAGAATAATTTTTGTACATTTCTTTATTAATTCATTTGTCTAATAAACTGAAATTCTGCAGCTTCCAAGCACCTATGACTTAAGAACTCAATTCTGAGTTTTTGTACAAAAAAAGGTACATTTGGTTGAGTTGTTTCTTTCCTTTCACTTTTTTTTTAATTAGATAAAATCAGAATATAATTTCAATTATTAAATGATTTTAAATACTAGGGGGCTCTGCCCCTACGAGCTACGCTCGCCAACCCCCGTTCAAACATCGCAAACTCTAAAAGAACGCTAATTTGATTGGCTTTTTAAAAAATTCGGAAGGCTAAATTGAATTAAAAAATCAGTGGCGATCTCCCTGTTAACGGGTTGTTTTCGTCTTTGTTTAAAACAGATCAGTGAAACATGTGAAAATAAACTGATATAAAATTATTTAAGTAAACAGGGTATTTTTTAACAACGCTATAAGAAAGTTTTTTTAAATAAGACATTCTAAATGTATCGTTTTAATCTGACGTAATTCTCACCAAAGCTTTCTTTCTCATTTTAATACTCACGTGAAATACTTTTGTTGTTTGAAAGGAAATATTATTTTTCGCTTTCTTAGCATTCACAACAATAGTTTAAAAGATTATCTCAAAATATGGAATAAATGTCTCGCGCAAATATATTTTAAATTTAAAGTGTTTGGCAATATTATTGTTTGACTGTTTTAAATATGACGTTATTTCCTCCATTTATGAATTTAAAGCATATTAATGACTTTATTGATTTAAAACTTTTTTCTCTTTTAATATTCACATGTAAATATAGTTTTTATGACGTAATTTTCAATATTCTCCTGCTTTTAATACATAATCATTTGATTCTAATTTGAAAGTTTTTTTTACCGTTTATAGTAGTCACGTGTAAATAAATTTTTAATTTGAAGGAAATATTATTTTTTTTGCTGTTCTAAAAGTTCACAACAGTTTAAAACAATACCCTTTTCTAAAAGATGTAGAAAATATGTGTCAAAATTCTGAAAATTGGAATTTAAAATGGAAATAAGTCCTCCAAAAATGAATCAAATTAAAAAAATAAAAGCAGACTGCACACCGAGAACTTCTAATGTGTAAAATGATCTAAAACTGATTGAATTCCCATATATAGTTTTTGCTCCTATAAAACTTTTTAATGGAACGATTTTGACCAAATATAACATTAAATATCTTTTTAAATAATTCTTCGATTTGAAAACTGTCTGCATCAGCGTGTTTATCAAAAATATGTCTATAATACTACCGATTTTGATATTTTCTAATACAATATTTTTCTTAATATTAAAGAAGCACCTCCGGTCGAAAAAAATTCAAAACCGGCGGCGGTGACAGCATTAGTTACATTTTTTACGAATAGAGAAAAACATACATGTCAAATTTTATTTGTTAAAATGTTATTCGAGAATTGCTACCCCACGTTGTTTAACACTTTCCAGCATACTTATACAATCTTTGTGAATTCGGTTTGTCTGTTTGTCTCTCCGTCTGTCTGTGATCTAACTCGCGTGAATATAGCCAGATTGCCTTGAAATTAATAAATGTCATTGTGGTTTACCATGGCATTTTCGGTATTGAAAATGAAGTGTGTAGCGTTTGCGGTTCATTTATAGGGACACTCAAAATAATTCGTTTACATTAGGGCCTATGGAGAAAAAACATTTGCGGTGCATTTTAATGATATTACACTATTTTAAAAATATTGGAATTTAAGCATATCACTGATGTGTACTACAATCACTTGTTGTAGAATCTGGTGTGCATAGAATTTATCGTTCATTTACAGAACACACAAGAGTATTTCTTTACAGCATTGCCTATGATGAATGATTGCTGGAAGTACAAATTCAGTTGTGGTACGCGTTTTGAAATTTAACTATTTTTTGGTTATCACTTGGTATGTATAAATCCTATAGATCATGTACAAGGTTAAACAAAAGATCTGACGTTCATTTGGGTTTTCAACTACGTTATATATTTTCTAAATTGTTTAATTAGACATCTTTCACCTTAATAAACTGTAAAGTTTTAGCTTCTGGTATGCTATTTCTTTCTCCCACCTATTAATGTGTCGTCTCCAAAAAATAACGTTACGATGTATAAGCCAGCCGTAAAACAAAGTAGATGATCACTGTACGGAATAATCTCTACTGAAATTATTTTAACTTCTAAGCATCGCACATTTTCAATTTTTATACCGTCGTATTGCAAAAAATAAATAAATAAATAAATAAATACTTTTAAATGCAATTTGTTTGAAAGTTGCATCTCCATTTATTTATTTATTTATTTTTTATTTATTTTTTTGTTTTTGTAGTTTTTAGCACCAATTGCTTAATTTTGACAACTCAACTATTCCATTTCTGTAGAAAGAAAAGGGAAAATAGCTGAGAAACAGCAATTATATATTTTTGTTTCCATTTTCTGATAAAAACTGAAAAAGAAATGTAATTAAAATACATGTCAATTTGAAAAAAAATATATAAATGAATGATTTCTGATAAAACATGGAGCTATTATAAACTAAATTTAATTTTAGGTACCTATATTAATATTACAAACAGATGAAGGCATATGAATCATAAGATAGCCGATTTTTGTTAATCCAGTTTCTTGAATGACGAAATCTCTTTTTTGGATTTCTGTATTATTCAGCGATAGTTCCGCCCTATGCATATTTTACTGTAGATGTTGTTTAAGGACTTTGTTACTAGATCGTAAATGAGGAATTCTTTAGCTGATGCGGATGACGGTATTTTATATAAAATAAAAACGAGTGTTTGGAGTCTTAAAACTGAACTATCTATATTTATATACATATATATATATATATATATATATATATATTTTTACCAGGGGCGACACTAAATTCTGAAAAAGCAGAATTCATGTTTTCCAGTTATTATAGTGTTCTGAAGTGCTGGAAAGTGGTACATAATTTATGCTAGTAGTCACTTTTTTTCTCTCTTATTTTATCTTTTGAAAGAGGTTCGTGTACTATCTTCTGAAAAAAATGGAAAGCAGTTTTCTTCACGCTAACTGAATATCCTTAGAGGAGAGTAGCCATATTTGGACCGCCGCTTGAATTGGACCGTTGCCATTCTGCCGTTAATTACAGGAAGAGACGCCATCTACTGCTGAAATCCTACTCATCAGAATAACGTCATTTATGATTAGAAGAAGCACCCGCCTACCACGTGCTGTTTTCGGACAATTTTAAAAAAAACTAAAGTTAGCTGTTTTAATGTATTTTTTTCCTACTAAACGTAAGTGGATACTTTAAAACTAAGATAAGTTGCTATGTTTTCATATACATATCTAAATTCACCCATTTATTGCGGATATTTTTCACGCGGAAGTGTTTGATTTCGTTTTTGTTCTTAGTCATGAGATTATCTCGCTTAAAAAATGGCGCAGTTGTCTTAATTGGGCCAATTTAAGTTGCTTAAATTGGCCCAAATATACGATCATAAATTTGAAAAGTAAGTAATAAATTTCGAAGGTGGTACGCTTTGGACACTTTTTTTTTTATATTTTATAATGGATTACAATCTCCATGCAAGTTTTTTTTTTTTTTATATCTGGATCAATTTCTTTGTACAGTTTAGGCCTATATAAATATAAAAATATTTTTACATGTTTCTGCAATAAATTTTGTTTGCGATTTCTTTTATCTTGTATGTATGTATATTTATTTTCTTTGAACTCTTTATTCCTACAGCGAATTGATGGTTTACAGAGTTGAATTCAAACATTTTCCTCATTGAGGATATTTGCGATTCCGTGTGGGGCAGACTTTTCACAGTTCTGGAGGGTGGAATTACACTTTTTTGCCATTAAAACGCATAAAATCTTAAACTTTCTGGTGGTAGTGGTTATTTCAAGGCTCCGGGGGGGGGGGGGCACCTAATTCAACACTGTTTGTATATATAACGTTTGCGTTTGATTAATCGTAGCGTATTTTTTACTATATAGCACATTTTTTAAACATTTTTTTTAATATAATGTTGAAAATATTGAAAACGACACAGACAAACTGTCTGGAAGAAAAACACTCGTGACAGCAAAAGCTGCTAAACGTATAGGAAACTAAAAGGAGGGCGTATGTTGTGAAGAAAATCACCCTGCGAGAAGGCTGCAGCTACAAATCCCCCCCCCCCCCAAAAAAAAAAAAAGCCAAAGTATCATTAAAAATGCTATCTTCTTGCTACATTTAGTTAAATCAAGGTACAGAGGGAGCCAAAACACAGTTGTGTTAAGATCTTCGCCATATAAAGTAAACCTTGAAATGAAAAAAACATATATATATATATTGCTTGATTGTTTCATTAATCGCAAACTTTGCTTTTAATAAAATTAGTTATATTCCATAGTCATTAAAATCTCTAGTCATTAAAACAACCTTCTTTGGTCCAATTTAGGAGACTCGGGGTCCAACTTAGGCCTTTGGTTGATAATTTTGGATCACGTTTGACAATGTTTTTCAAATTTAAATAAAATTTTAGATTTTCAAAAAGAAATTGATCTAAAGATTTACTTAGTTAGTAGATTAATAGATTGAACCCGTGTAGTGATGCTTTGCAGATTTTCCAAAAAATAAGTGAGTTAAACCTGAAAATAAGTGAAGTGGTCCAAATTCGGCTACTGTTCCCTATATGGATTTAAATTATTTACATTACCTAGAAAAAACAGAGTACTGAATTTAACTTTCTTTGTTCTTTCTTTATCAACTTTCCATCCTTCTATTTAATTTTCAGATTTTTACTAAGTAATATTAAAAATTATCAAAGTGCATGAACACTATTCTAGAAAATTCTGTTTCCTTCTCTTTTTATCCCTAAACTTTATCTCTTTTATAGAAAAAGAAAAATGTTTGGAAAAGACAGAAAAACAATCCTTGAAGGAAATATAATGTAAAAGAGAGATTATACGTCTGTTATTTTATCATTTTTATTTTCAATGTAATTCGTGATCTTTTTTGCTGCACTGCAGGTCAGAAACTTCTCATTTCATGCAAACTTCATATTAGGATAATAAGGTTCATAACACACATGTAAAGTCATTTGGTAATAAACCTCTCTTATAGACACGTAAAAACAACCTTAAATGAATAAATTTTAAGGTTTAATTTGCGTGAATTCTTGTACGTACACAGGACTACAAGACTTACGTTTGTGATTTTTTTTTTTTATTATGCTGTTTCTCTAAGTTTTTGGAACGCTTATTGAAAAAAATGACGTCATTCTGTTTTTCGTACCATGTCCTTTTTTTCTACAATCTGCGTTAACATATGTTATTTTAATGCATACAGCCTTTTGAGTGTAATGAATGCAAATAAATAAAATAGGACACTTTTATTTAAAAAAATTATACATCGATATACGTATAGAATACATTATAATAGATTTGAATTCATATATTTTTCTTAGTCAAAGGTCTTCTACAATCCTTTTACATTCTAGTATACCTGCGTTTATTTTTCTATTATGCATTGATTCTGCTTTTTCACAATTAAAAATCATGTAATAACCTGCAATAATATATTCACCACCCCTGGAGCATTAGCTACAAGGTATATGTGTTCCCATTACGTAAAATAACAGTTTGAGGTTCTTTTAACACAGTCCACAAAATTGTTCATATCTTCGATATTTAATGACAAAATTATACACTAATATATTAATATTTTTAGAGTCAATATTGTCACAATTCTCTAAAAAATAAGAGAAATCTATATAGTATAAGATAGTATAAGAAATCTATGTTATCATGTTATATGCAAAGTAGTAGATGTTTCAGGATATGAAAAGTTGTTTCTTTTATCCCGGATTCTAGAGTAAAACAATTTAGTACATCCCTTGCATAAGACCAAACCTCTGATAAAATCACAATGATCAGATTTATTAAACAGTTCAGAGGAATCATTGTTTGTATTACAATGAAAATATTCATCGGCAGTAAAAAAGGGTCAGAAATTTGCGGACAGTTTGAAAGAAGCGATAAAACTGGTAGATTTGGATACAAAAAGGATTTATATTGATCTGAGATTTATGATCACTGAGACACATGTGCAAAAAAGATAATCATCAGTGTGGTATTTAGATGTCCTCCCTCACCAATACCAACATAATAATAAATCTAACCTTAAAAAAATCCATTAAGTGACATTATTAAATAATAACATAACACATTTTTTGGTCGGATGTAATCTATTCTAATCCAGGAGTTTCACTCCAAAATAAATAAAATTATTTATTCTAATTTAATGCTTGTAAAGTTGGCCAAAAAATAAAATGAGAATGCTCCGTACATTGTAATCAACAAATTGCTCCAGTAAAAGATGGAAATAGCCATTCAATTGTTAATCGTGCATTTTCTTGTTAAAAAATAATTTTAGGATGGTTTTCTTACTGAGATTATACAAAACTCTGAGATTTCCAATAGGAAGTCCAAATTTTTTAATCACATTTAGATTTTTTTCGATAAATCTTGACTTATGATATGAAACGGGAAATCATTAAATCATATATTTAAGGAATTATAAAGGTTTAAAGTTTTGTAAGCGTGGAAAAATATATTGCAATGCAGGGAACTTCTTAAACATCACATAAAAACTACCTGGTGGTATGAGTATAATTTTCGATTTACATACTTAAAGTTTGTAACAATCCATTTTTGTTTAAAATTTATACGTTACAAATTATATATATATATATATATATATATTAATAATTCAAAAATATTCATTTTATACGTTTATTTCTAAAAATGCAATGAATTGGACATATGACTTTGTCAATGCACACTCATTTCTTAAAGTTTCAATTTTATTCAAATTTAAAGCTCATTCCAACCAAGGAGGTTCCAAAAGGTGGAGAAGTAAAAAATGATGTCATTTGGTGCCGTTCTCCCGCCCTTTCCGTGCCCGGCATATTTAGGAAAGTCTTGCATTGAAGACTGCTGATTGAACTGTTATCAGTCAAAATCAAATATGGCAGACGTAGGAGAAATTTAAAGAACTCGTCAAAGTTTTACACTGTCAAATATTGATATGCTTACTCCTCTCTAATCATAGCTCCATGATTTCAACATATAGTTTTTGAGTCATGATTAAAAGACTAACCGCATGGCATCTGCTTTGATAAAAAATTGATAACAAAGAATTAAAAAGGGATTTAGGCGTCCTATTCCTAATTCCTGAACTACTAGATGGAATGCCTTCCCGTTTGGTATCATATGGTAAAATGTACCAAAATATTAAAGTATGATGGCAAATTTAGGTGTTCGGATTGAACGCTTCAGCGTTTGGTACAATTTCATTTTGAAGTCCATCGCCTAAGCTTATATTTTTAATATAAAATGAAAGAAGACATGATTTGCATTCAGTTTCTACCTTTCCGTGTATTACTGGGGCAATTTGATGATTATTTTAGTGTTAGTAATGTATGATGTCTACATGCAAATATATTTTTGGGATAAAATTTTTATGCGTATAGTTAGGCACTTTAATGGATATAAGCAGATTTCACCATCAATTACATATCATAAAAATGACGTTTATGTAGTAATGGTCATAATTTTATTTGGGATTTTTATATACACCACCAAAGATTACACAAAAATATCTTACAATATCACACAGTTATTTAATTGTGGACTAGTGATGTTATTCACGATATAAAATTAGTAGCTACTTTGTTCTAAAAAAGTAACAATTGCATATGATTTTGTAATTAACTTTTAACTAAAAAATATCTATATCTTTATACCGAAGGAAAAAAACATTTCATATATATTATTTGTTATTCGGCTAATTTCCATTCTAAAAAAATAGTAATGAATTACTCAATTTTCCAAAATATTATTTAGGTGGTATTGTTTAGGTTCTTCAAAAGTCTGTAGAAGATGATCTTAATCTAATATTTAAAATTAGATGATCGTCATATAGCATTTAAAATTAGATGATTCTCGTACAAAACTTAAAATTGAATACGTTTTTTATTAGCTTTTCACTAATGAATCTGCAGAATAATATACTTGTTTAGGATTTCAAATTAAGTGACTGACGTAAAGGATTTAAAATACCATGTGGTTTTATAATATAATTTTATCTAAAATATGTTTTCATCCGAAAAAACTAAAACCAAGCATGAATTATGTTTCCTGTGATTCGGCTACTTTATCTTCTACAGTGAAGGGATGTACTAAACATTCGCTAATGGCATTTTCTATGTTCATCAAGATATCAAAGAAGATGATCATCATCTAAGAGTTAAAATTAGATGAACTTTCGTATAAAGTTTTAAATTAGATGATCTTCACATCGGATTTAAAATTTTATAATGTTCACATAGAACTTAAAATCGAATATGTTTTTCTATTACCTTTAGACTAATTAATTTGTAGAATATCATCCCCTTGTAGAATTTTAAATTAAATGACAGACGTAAAGAATTTAAAACTTCAAATGAATTTGTAATACAATTTTGTCTAAAGAAAGTTTTCATCCTAAAGGAAAAAAAATCCGAAATATAATTTATATTTGTCGTATTTCGGCTTCTTTCCATTCTACAGGGAAATAATGTACAAAACATACTTTCATGCATCAAGATACCGCATAAAATGTTCCTAGTATACCAATTAAAATATCTATGACTTTATTCAACTAAAGAATTCATTAAGAATGATACTCGTCTAGGATTTAAAATTAAATATAAATTTCAATTAAATTTTGACAAAATAATTCTTAGAAAATTATCTTCGTGTAGGATTTAAAATTTGATTATAAATTTGAAATAATGAAAATTTGACTGAATTTCATAAAACTACGTCCAAACATATTACAGTTTTATTTTATATGCAAAATAAAAAAAATGTGTTTGACGTAACGTGTTTTGGAACTGAATAAAATAATGAGTTTTGGAACATATTTTCAAAACTCATATTTATTTCACATCACTCTGTAAAAATACTAACAAATCCAAGTTAGAAAAGACAACGGTTTACAGGATTATTTTATTATCTAAAAAACACTCTAGGCCATTGCAAAAAACCTGTAAAAAAATAGTTTTATATAAAGTGTTGAAACCCCAAAATATTTTCCTGTTCAAAACGAACCTCCTCAGAACCGTCCGTGGCTATTGCATGGAAAATAACGGCATTTCAAACTGTTTGACTACTGAAATGTGTGTATATGAATAAAATGTTTAGCATTTAAAAATATATAACATCATGAAACTTGAACGGAAGGAGAAATCATTATCTTTCGGACAGATCGGCATCCAAATGTGCATTGCAGCGGACGGTGATAAGTTGGAACATCTTAAATAAAGGTATATTGTTATAATTAGTTGCTGTTTCCTGTCAAAGATCATTTTGAGACCTCACAGTGTAGTCAATCACGAAAAAAACAAATGCGCGTTTTTAGAATTCTATTCTTCGCATTCTTCGCTTCAATGTCCACAAGGCGTCTTTTCGTTCTAAATCGAAGATGCTCTACAAATTTGTATATCACTTTTTCCCAACCTCTTGCTGTTTTCGAGATAGGAATGTTAACTCCCCAGTTTCCTTCCAGGTGGAGCCGTAGACGGTTTCATTCAGTTTTCAGTTGGTGGCAACAGGGAAATACCTATCTCGTAATACTTTCTGTTTCTTTAGCTGTTGCTAAACGGAAGTGGTGTTGCGTTAGTATCTCTATAAATAGAGCAATGTGCGATAGCGATTGAACATTTAAAATGACATCAAACATTTAGCGACGCGGATAAATATATCGACTATATTGGCACATACAAACACACAAAAAGAGCAGAATTTGAGCAATCACAATTTGGCGAGTCTGATT
Source organism: Maratus speciosus (assembly GCA_963932465.1). Taxonomy (NCBI): domain Eukaryota; kingdom Metazoa; phylum Arthropoda; class Arachnida; order Araneae; family Salticidae; genus Maratus; species Maratus speciosus. Next base: position 297,222,607 of record OZ010791.1, read on the forward strand.
GTTCGTTTACTCGCCAAATAAAACATTTTATGCGGCAGCGAGAACCCTGCATAAAATGCTCCGTTAACTATAGAATTGTAATCAAATTAAAATTTAAATATAAATTTTTGTGTATCATCTTTTATACGCGAAATTTTAAAACATATTTTAAGTCGCATATTTAACGTAACGCACATAAAAATCTTCCCCATCTGCACAAGAGGAGCTAAAATAAGTGAATTTTTGCTAGTTTCAAATTTTTCCTCGGGATTTTTAATTTAAACATAATTATGGAGCAGTTTTTTCTATCAATTTAAAAATTTGCATTTTCAACTATAGCATATAAAAACAAAGCTTTTCATTGATGGAAATACCAAAAAAAAAAAAAAAAAAAAAAAAAGTCAATCTATCGTATTCTCAGGTTTATTCATGTTTCAAAGCCTTTTTTATTTTAGTATTTTCATTTTCAATCAAAGAATGTTACAAACAAATCTCTTCATATTTGTGTTTATAGTAAAATCCAAAAAGAAAGTAACCGATTCTTTCTATCCGCATATATTTTTGTATTGGAATATTAATCTGTGGCCGCTAATGTCAAACGTTTATTCTTCATTTTATGAGATTAGGCACATTCAAGTAGGGGACAGAAGAATAAGATTACGAAGTTAAGTTTCCAAGTTTTTTACTAAGCTCAATTCAGTGGACTCTAAGGCTGTAATTTCTATCAGACACTTTTTACACCTTTTCCCTCCAATAGAAAATATTTGGAGTGTTCTCTTCGGGCCTCAAAGGAGAAAACAAAATTCGTAGAAGAGTTATATTCTTCACTTGTCCCACATACACGGTAAGACAACAATTTTTAATATATAAAACAATATTCATTATAGACAGGACTCTTTATGAAAGCACCTAGTTTGGGGAAGAAAAGTTAGCTTGCAACGTTACTAAAATCTTTTCGACACCACTAATTATTTGCTGTAATCTTCGGTTCATTCATTGGTAGATTTTTCTCGATTATTTAAAGCAAATATATTTGTACTTAAAAAGTGGTGTTGGCTCCCTATTTTTAGTTTATGGTGTCAAAATAATTAAACAGTTAAGGGGTTAAAGAATGACTTGACTCAGAAAAATAGTTTCAGAAAATCAGCCTGCATGGGAAGAGTTCGAACATAAGTATTCTAAAAGAAGTGAAGTTGGGAACCACGGGATTACGTCCATTAGTAATATTTTATGTAGCTTTGAAAGTCACATTGAATGTTTTTAGATTGAGCAAACATTTAAACATGCAAGTTTCAGCTTTTGTGAAGTGATATTAAAGTAGCGATTTCTCGCTCTCTAAGTTCAGTTTTTGTTAATAGCTGTCGGTTTAAATATTTAATTTTTTTGTCCCTTTACTTTTCTGTATATTACTTTCTCCTAATTACAGACATGAATTCCTTTATTATTTTGCTTAACAAAATGTAGGTTATTATCTCACATATTTATCAGATATGAAAGTTATTTTAAATTATAATATTAAACAAAATTCACTCCTAGGAGTTCTTGATTTTTAAAATACTTACTTATTGTTTCTACGATTAACTGTTTCAATTTAATATGAAAACTATTAAGTATTTACTATTAAGTAAAGATGAAATAAATATAAAATTATACACCTGGAAACGTAATAAAATAACACTGTTAGCTGATGTTGTTATTATCATCATTGCTCAATTATGATAGCTACAGGATAATTTCTTTCAATTACGGGCAAAAAATGAGCCATGTCTACATCCTTCTTTAAAAGAAAAATATGATGGAAATTTTGGAAGCGCCCAGGTGCCTTTTTGTTGAGAAAGTACATGTACAGATACACATTTTGCGCCAGTTTACTTTGTTTTTTGTTATAGCATGACTAGTCCTACGTATCCAATTACTCGAAAAGTTTATTATAATTTACGGCTCATCTATAAGATCGAATATTGGAATGAAAGGGGAAATATCAAGATTTGCATTAGTTTCACTTATTATTCGTGCATTAATGTACATCTCGACAAGAGGAATTGAATAAAGTTAATACAAAACAGCATATGAATTGGGAAAATAAAATAATATTCAACATTTCTCTTAGAGAAAAAGTCGTCTCAGACCGAACCCCACACCAAAATGAGTACCGGCTGTATTTTTATGCCAGTCTTCTGGCCCAAGCGGGTTTGACTCAAACTCAAAATACGCCTAATTTTTTTAAAAGACCGATAAGACGTTATATGAATGATCAATATGTTGAGTTGAAAAGAGGTAAGTCGCTCGTTGAAATCTGATATCTGACTCAATAAATCATCAGTGCAGTGGTTTGCAGAAAACACTTCGATAGCTTTCGAAGCAGGTAAATTATTGAAGAGATCATTGCAGTAGTGTTTTTGGCAGTCATCATGGCTCATTGCTTAGGCAACAGAATGTAATCCGATGAAAGATTTCTACAAAATAAGTTAACAAGACACGAATCAGGTTAAAGAGTTTATTGGAACAACTTTCGGCGGAAACGTTTCCACTTAAACTTTAGAAGTCTCATCATCGCTCCATATTAGTTGCTTATGGGCAAGCAATCAGAAAAAGGTAAGCAAATTTAGAGTTAGAGATTGACACTTTTCGGCGACCAGGTATAGTTGACAATTCAAAATACGACCAAATTCTGTCTCATAAATGCGAGCAGCCGCTTTTTGTTACAGAGCGTAGTGATACAAGCTTCGACGTGACTCGCGCTCTGAACCAATTAAGAAGTAAGGATATCACGCCATTCTATGACATAGGACAGTGTACTGACAGAAACGCGGATGAATTAAAAAGTAAAAAGGAACAGAGGGCGGGAAATTAAATGTACACAGCGTCGGAAATGTAAAAAGAACATTCGAAATAAGAGAAAGATCGGAAATGGAACATTAAATTAGAGAATACTTAAAGCGTAATATCCAAGTAATTTAGACAAGTGAGACATTAAATTAAAAGAATTTAACAGGTTTAACGATAGAGACTATTATGAATATGGGATTAGTGAATATAGAGTAGTAATTTAGAATAAAATAGGGAAATCGTGGAGATAGATCTAATAATGTAATATAAATACATACAAGTTCCTTGTCGCAGAGGTGGATGTAGAGGAACAAACACGAAAAAACAGATGAGTGATAAAAATGCTCCATAAATAAGCATGAAAATAAATAAAAAATAAACACAAATATTTTAGGAATAAAACCAAAAGAAAATGATGTTGATTTGTTACGACAACATTCCAAAGCTTCAACCTTGAAAAGCATTTTATTTAGCATTGAGTTATGATAATAAAAGCATTATCTAACAGCTATTTGAGATGTGTGAGTCGACTAAGATGTAATACATGTAGTTAGCAAAGATTTCTTAGAAAATAAACTTGTGTTAAGCTTGAAAGCGCAGAGAGTGCAAGTTTAAATTGCCGATACTAGGTTCGAGTGACACACATATATTCCATAAAACAAAGGTAAATAAAAATGTAGACTGCCTTTTCTTTAAACCACATTAAGCATTGACATAATTTAAATTTTTGTTCATATAAAGTTACTTAATATTTGTCGATGCAGATTCGAGACAGGTTTAACAACTATAACTCAAAATTTTTACACGTTCCTTAGATTCAGCTTTTCATGGCTCTAATATTTTTGAAAAGCCTCCTTTCAAAAGTTTATAAGTTAATCTAAAGACTTAGCTAAAATTCTATCTTTAATTTACGTTGGAGAATTTACAACGAAATGCTGTTTCAGCGCTGAAAGAGATTATTCAAAGTTATAATGAACCATCAGATCGAAAGTACTTATATTACGGAATATGCTGAATTTTCTTCATGGATAATTATATAGGCATGTGCGCATATAGTTTTGACTTTCAGTTATTTTACCTTCTAGAACATGATATATTAATCTTTTCAGATATATTATTTTTATTGTTACATTTAGTATTGAAGGAGTGAACATATTTTAGATAATATAAATTTATATATGTCAACTGATTTTGTAAAATTACATTTTTTACAATTTTAGGAGATTGTGTTTAATTTCTCATTACATTATTTTAAATTCTTTTTAACTATCGATAATTATTTAGGTATGTGCGCATATAGTTTGTCTTTTACTTGTTAACCCTTTTTGAAGACAACATATTAACCTTTTCAGGTATACGGTTTTAGGTAGATTTGGCATGAAATACTACGTATTGCATTCTCCCCTATGTTGGAATTTCTAAAATATTTTTGCAGATCTATACCGATCATGACCCATACAACTCAAAACCAGACCTCAGTAAAAAAAAAAAAAAAAAAAAAAAAAAAATAGCTATCTATCTATCTATCTATCCATCTCTACATATATTTATATATAGACAAAATAAAGGGGCATAAAATCTCGGTCAAGTTTGGTAATGTACAAAATCAGACAAAAGCGTGGAACTATGCAAGGGTTTTGTGAAAAAAGAAAAAACTTCTTATTTTCTTTATTATAATACATATCGAATCAGTTTAAAGTTTTTATTACTTCTAAAAAAAGGGCCAAAATTTATGTATAACAGATTTTTGATAAAATTAAAAATGGGCTGAAGGGGCGAAAAAAATAGAGTTTTTGGGAGAAACAAATTTTGTCAATTCTCACGATATAAAATCCAACTGAATTTATAATAAATCTTCTTAATATTATCTACACCTTTTATATTGACAATTTTTTGATAGGACCGATTTTTACCACAAAAACTTTTAAAAACGAAAAGGAAAAGGGTGGAGTGGGTCTGGGGGGGGGGGATGAAGAAGAAGAAAAAAATCCATAACTTCGTCAATTCACAAGATATCATATCCGCATGAATTTATTATATATCTTCTTAATATTATCTACAAATTTAATTTTGACAAGTTTTTGATAGAACCTATTCTTAAAGCCAAACAAATTAAAAATACATAGAGTTTCAAGAAAAAAATATCGTATTAAGGATGTACTTAAATCCAAACTGCTTATGTTCTGACTCATTTTCAAATTCATTTTTGCTGTCAAATGCATTCATTTGGTTGGCCGTAATGATCGATTTTTTGATAGAGGCAGAATATATTTCAAAAAGGATGTCAAAGTGGGCATGTTGAAACTAATTTCCGAAAGAGATTGTGTTGGAAACGAAAAATATGGTCCTGCTGAAAGAATAATTGTTTACAAATCAAGTTCAGATTAATTGAACGAAAAATAAAAACACAGGTTGCTTAAAAATCTCTTCAAACATCACGTCAGAAGTTTCATGTTTTTTCTTTTAAAAATGAATCCGAAAATCTGCCAGAAAATTTCGAGTTGTTCAGCATGGAATATTTTTTTTAATTTTTTTTTTAATTTTTTTTTTTTTTTCAATACCGTTTTAACATGATTCTGATAAAACCAGCTCTTATATAAAAATTGAATTAAAAACTCGTCAAAGCGGCCAGATAAAATTCTTAAAGTGGGTTTATCTCTAATCCTGATTTAGTTTTTGTTGGTCATATTAGTACTTGATATCGTAATCTACCTATAATATAAATTTATATATGTCAACCATTTTTTCTAAAATTACATTGTTTTACACTTTTAGAAGATTATGTTTAAATTTTCATTACATTATCTTCGTTTTATGCATTATAACTCCTGAATTATGAAAATGTATATATACCAGCATACACATGTATATATATACAAGGGTGTACTACTGGAAAGGTTTCTAAAGAAAATTTCTTTAAAAATTAATTTTATTCTAAAAACATTCTTAAAAATATGAAGAAATTTTTGTATGAATGCATTAAAATCACTTAGATAATTACTTTATTTGTTTTTAAAATGGTTCTGTTAATTAAATTCAAATGCAAGTTTCAGGGAGAATGCATGGGAAAAATTATAATCCATTAAAAAGGAGATTTAAGAACATATATATATACATATTCTTTTGAAATTAAAAAATGAAATATTATGCAAAAAAAGGATACGTCATTTGTAATTTTATATTCAAATAATTAAATTTTTAACCTATGAACTTTTTTTTTTGGGGGGGGGGGACAAAGTCATTCTTTTCTCTACAGAAGTTTTTTTTTTTTTTTCTGAAATGTACCCGTTCCAATTTGGACGTAACTAAAAACTCGTTGCTGGGCTATCCCTCATACTAGTAAGTCACGTCTAAATAACGCATAATTTTAATTTTACATCATCGAATAACTAAGAAATGTATTTCCGAATAAATATATTTGAAATCTGCAACTTAATTTATTATTATATAAATTTCGCACATAAATATTTTATAACAGATTACAACAATAAAATTTTGCTTTCTGCAATCATGTAATTTAACTAGTGCTATTGTTCCTCAAATGATAATTGATTGATTGCCAAGAGAAAAAGTAAAAAGACAAATAAATATGTTTATCATAATATACGCACTTTAACACTGAAATAAAGCACGCCATCGAAAAGAAGGATTTTCATTTTACGTTCAATAAAAATTAATATCAATTTAAATAAATTGTTTGAAAAATACTTTGCATCAGACTATACTGGTAAGAATAAATTACTTTCTACTCTTAATTTCTTTATGCACAACTATAGGTTTATCGTCTGCTATGTTTTATATTTTAATTTTTTTCTCCATTGTTATTAACACGTTAAGCACCACGTCAGTCACCGGTGACCGACACTGAACTTTCCGTTTAAAACGCATCATTCACCGATGACTGACGGTCTAAAATATGATATAAAACTAAATATATGTATATTGTTTTAAGTAATTACTAAAAATTTATTTAAAATTTTCTTGCCTTTTATTTATTGCAGGATTATAGTTTCTCAAAAATTACTAAAAACATTGTACATTTTTCATCTTCAGTGTCAGTCACCGTGGCACTCAACGTGTTGACGTGGTGGTCTCTATTGTTATTAAACTTATTGATAACTCGCAGTCTATAAAAAAAGTTGGAAATTGCTCGTCAAACGTGGCAAATGAGGTGCGTTCGTACTATAACTAGTTTTATAATTATTTTTTGCACCCCATATTGTACTGAATGTGTATTTATTTGCAATTCATAAGTGCATAGTCTGTAACATCATTAAAATGCACTTGCAATAATTTTTTCCCATTCCCCTTAATGTAACGGAAAACTTTTGACTGTCCCTGTAATTAAGCTATACATCCGATTTTCATGAAATTTGAAATGGCTCGACAAAATTTTGCAGCAATTATATATTTAAAATTTCAGCCCATTCGGAAAGCTGTAACATCATTAAAATGCACTTGCAATAATTTTTCCCATTGGCTTTAATGTAAAGAAAATATTTTTACTGTCTCTGTAATTAAACTATACATCCTATTTTCATAAAATTTGAAATGACTCGACAAAATGTCGCAATAATTATATGTTTAAAATTTGAGACCAGTCGGAAAGCTTTAACATCATTAAAATGCACGTGCAATAATTTTTCCCATTGGCCGTAATGTAAAGAAAAAATTTTGACTGTCCCTGTAATTTAACTATACATCCGATTTTCATAAAATTTGAAATGGCTCGACAAAATTTTACAACAATCATATATTTAAAATTTCAGACCATTCGGTTGGGTAGTTTTTGCTCTATTATATGCGGACGGACGGACAGACAGACGGACGGACAGACGGACGGACAGACGGACAGACAGACGGACTGAACGACGACTATAGGTGCTACGTATTTATATAATTACGAACGCACCTAAAAAGTAAGGTATTTTTTACTCTTAGTTTTTCCCTTACTACGGTATTTCGTTTTATATAAAGGGTAAAACATTTTTCTAAATAGATTAATTAAATTTTTGTATATCACTATTCTGTCTGTACTTTATATCCTTGTACAAACGTTTTCGAATACTAACTTTTGCATTAATTTTTCCCACCGTTGTTCTAGTATTGACTAAAGCAATTTCTGAAAACTGCCTTTGAATTGAAAGAAAAGGTAATATTTAAATGTTTGAAGTTTATCTATTTTGCATTTATAAAAGTGTTTCTATCCATTTTCAAATAATTTAATATACACGTACTAAAATTTGTATGTTTCAAATTTTCATTTCATGTCACTTTCTCTTTTTCATATCACGTAATGAAATGAATGGTAATAAACTGTTTCTACATCATTACCAGTATATTATGAACAGGAGAAGATTTCGAGATATCTTGAAATGAAGACATGTTATCAGTTTTTTTTTTTTAATTTTTCAGAACCTTCTATGAAAGTGTATAAAATTTTTATAAATAAAGTTTAACTTCTGATTAATGACGTGATCTAAAACAATTTGTACTACAGATATTTCATTAAATGACAATTGTTTTCGTTATCTATATGAAAATATAAAATTTCCATAAAGTCTTTAGCTCTGTTTTAACAAGTAGTACATTTTTGAGTGATAATTTATATTGGTTTCTAAATTTTTATGTATAATAAAATTTCGATTCAAATAAAGATTAAGATTACATTTCATTATTCTACTTTTCAATGTTTATGGTAAAAAAATAAAAAAGGTAAATGATAAAATTGATTATTAATAATAATTATTGGGAGGAAAGGGGGTTTCTGAAGTACTTGCGTTGAAGTCATTGACAAGAAATAACATCTAAAAGTAGAAACCTATATTATGCTCCGTATTGTGAGTGCAAGGAAAAGCTTAAATAGTTCATCTTATAAACTCATTTGATTATTTGCTGAATACAAATAAACAGGGAAGTAAATTCGCGAATACTCGAAAAAGAAGGTGCTGGAAACGGTATGTGTTGTACTGTATTAAGATTATTGACAAAGTAAATGAGGATATTATTCGAAATTGGCTTCCTTGGTAGATTGAAATCGATCAGAGATTTAGATTTGTATGATAACAATTCGATATAAGATTATTCTTATTTGTTATTTTAAGTCTTATACTGCGTCATTTTTGCTTAAGCTCGCGGTTCCAAAGTTTTTTTCGTTAAACAGTGAATTTCATAAAACAGAATTTTATTCAATAGAAATTCAACTGTATAATATTAGCCTCTTCATATTTATATCGCATGTATAGCAGAAAGGAACCAAATACATTCTGAAACACTTAGTCTGACTCCAGATCTTTAATACTTTTAGATAGTGGACAATTGTTCATTGATATCATCATACGTCCATTGATAGTCATCAATTGAACATTTCACGCTTGAGGGTGACATTACTAAATTCTTAAGCTCCAAGAGATGGGTCCATAAGTCAGTTAAGAAACGTACGCAAACACATGTATATCACACAAATGTTTCATTATATTAAGATCAATTGACTGAGAGGCCACACGAGGTGTTGTAGTCATCGTCGTTCGCATTATCCCAGTCTTGGACAATTCCATCATTGCGAATGGGGGCATTATCTTGTTGGTACAAAGGTCGTTTATCAGGGAATAAATCTTGCACTATTGGATGAAGATTTTTGTAAGAATATGGACAAGTATACCAAGACATCATTGCGACATAAAGTGCACAACATCACTGGTCCAAACGTAAGCACGTCCGTTCGTCTGGAATAATCAAAACGGCGATTCATCTGTCTAGATGACAATCTCCTATTAATTTGTGCCCAAATTATATATTCGTGAAAACAATTTCGTCGTTTCAAGGAATTGCGTGATGTTACCAATGGTTTTAGAATAACAGCTCTAGAGTGTATGTTTGCTTCATATAGTTCACTCCGGATAGTTTTTACTGATGCAGCTTCCTGTCGATGTATGTTCATCTCAGATGCTTTCCGGGTTGCTTTTGTTTTGTACGTTATAGACATGATCAGGTTCAAACCCTCTTGTCTCTATCAGTCATCTTCGACTTTCGGTGAGTGTTGTACTTTGTAGATGATGTCGTCCCCATTTGACTCTGTACTTCTGCAGAAATTCATAACGGTGGTCGTTTTCATTACTGAGGGTACAGCAGGCACGGTCCTAATATGCCTCTTTAGAAATCTATCAGGTCAGCCATAATAAAGTTTTAAAGTTTTAAAAGCAAGTATATTTCGTATACGAACACCATATTCCACTGTTTCGAATAGATTGTTGTGTGTACATTCTGGCTTGAAACAAGTGGGCGCCAGTGTATAACAGTTTTCCTTGACTATTGTTCGTCCAGAGATCTTATTATTTTGTACAACTAAGTGGGTAATTATTGAGTCGTATAGCACAGATTGTGTATCACTCGTCATCATCAAAAAAATTTCTTACTTCTTTGAATAATTTCTAGTTGTAAAAGTGAATTTCAATAACGTAACACTACATATTCAAAAACAGCATCTTGTACGTGTATATGCGTTGATGTTTCTTGGCACAATTCTGAACTCTGTTCGGTACGTCAATTAAGCTGCTAGCTTTACAGACATCAGTGACTCACTTGGCGGCTTTAAAAAATCTTTTGTGCATGGAAGGCACTATAAGTAAGCGTATTTAAATTTCATGCATGAGAATTCGAATGTCACGTAGATGTTTCCCAAATGCTTAATGTTCTGAATAATTTATAAAATCGAATTTAGGGTTCAATCATGTTATTAAGTGTTAGACACATTCCTGAAGTAGCGTTGAGTTTAATGCAGTTCAAGTATATGATTTCAGAAATAGCAGATACATATTATTTCATCGTAAAGTAAACAAGGATTTTAACAGACAAAATACCTCATGAACTTCAAAATGTTCTTCCAACTTTGGTTAGTTTTGTCAAAAATTAAAGAAAAGTTACTCATATACACCTTAAATAAAATTTCTTATTACAGTGTTGTCAAACAATAATGTTAAAGTAAATGGGAAATAAAAGGTAATATAAATATGTGTTCAAATGGCTTTAAATTATCAATAATATTATTCCGGTAGATACCAATGTATTTAAAAATCATTTTTCCAAAAATAATTTATAAAATGTACCTGATATTTGTTATTCTGATTATATGTAATCAAATATTTGTTTTAAAAATTACCAAATTTTTTAAAAAAATGTAATTTATCATGAAAAAAAAAAATCAAATGGATTTTATAAACACTATACAGGGTGTATCTAAACTCTTTGACAAAACTTTAAGGGGTGCTAGTACACATCGAGACAAACAATATTAAATAGGAAACTAAGGGTCCCAAAAGTCTTCCGAAGGAGATAGGCGCCATTAAAGTTTAGGGACCAAAATTTCAAATGTTTATGAAAAACTGAAAAATTAGTCAATTCGTTTGCGGTTTTCACTAAAACTATTCTTTATGTCAGTATGTTCCTGAAAATAAATTTTACAGATAAAGTTCATAAAATGCCGATAGAGGGCGCTTTAGACATTGGAGTGACGAACAACTATTTTTTACCGTAATTTTTTGTAACTCGTTAAATGTTTTCAAAAGCTTAGATTTAAACTTATATTTTGAGCGCAAAATCTGAATCGTTGAAATTGTTTAAGTAACACAAACTGAACTGTGTTCAGGAGTTGAAATTTGACCCAACCCCCACACCCTCCTGAACACAGTTATATTATTCCCAAGCTTGGTGTCGTAGACTAGGCAGAAACTACTACCCCTACATGTAAAATAAACGATACAGGGATGACAAAATTAAATAAAAAATTATTCATAACATGAGCAATTTCCGCGCGCAAAATAACAAGAAATAATTTACAATTACGTAGCGATTATGTTGTAACGGTCCATGTCACCCGATTGGCCGGCAATGTGTAGTACAGAAGGATGGAACCTCCAGATGGCGCTGTGGTCGAAAGTGCCATAAAAGCGCTGGTTGTCCGCATTCATTGTGTTTTCGTCTTTGACGGCTGTAGGGATGACCAGCTACACTAATCAGGAAATGGCTGATATGCATTTCATTTACGGCGCTGCGTATGGGAATGCCCTGGAGGCCCGGCGTTTGTACGGGGAGCGATTCCCTTCGAAACGCTTGCCGGACCAAAAAATTTTCGAACGCTTGCATCGGCGTCTCGGAGAAACCGGTTCGTTTGTCAGCGGGATGCACGACACTGGGCGTACCAGGAGTGCAAGAACACCGGAATTTGAAGAGCATGTGTTACGTGAATTCGAGCAGCAACCAGAGAAGATCACGCGGGCTGTATCCACCGCCGCAAATATGAGCCCCATGATGGTTTGGCGAGTCTTAGGAGCCGATGGCTTTCGACCCTATCTTCCAAAGCATGTGCATGCCTTGAACGCTACCGGCCATCAGCCACATGTCGATTTTTCCCGATGGTTCCTCCAACAGTTGGATGCGAAACCAGACTTTGCCGCACAGGTGCTATTCACCAATGAATGCAATTTCAGTCGGGAAGGCATTTTAATGCGCACAATGCACGCAACTGGGCGTACACTAACCCACACGCCACCCGTTCTCATTCATATCAACGGCGTTTCAGCGTCAATGTTTGGGCCGGATTTATCCACGATCGTTTGATTGGGCCGTATCTTCTGTCAAGGCGGCTGAGTGGCGGTACGTATCTGATATTCCTGCAAGAAGTGCTTCCAGTTCTACTGCAAAGTATTCCATCCAACATAAAGGCTGGTATCTGGTTCCAACATGACAGAGCGCCTGCACATTTCAGCGCGGATGTGCAAAATGCATTGGATACAGCATATCCAGGGCAAAGGATTCGACGGGGTGGTCCGATAAATTTGCCGACACACTAGCCTGACCTCTCCAGCCTAGACATCTCCCACTGGGGACATATGAAGAGTCTTGTTTACGCAAGTCCCTTCGACTCCGATGAGGACCTGGTTGCGAGGATTGCCGTCGTAGCAGGTAATATCCGGGAGATAGCGGAGATATTCGCTAATGTTCGCAACTTCCGCCGGCGGTGTGAGCCTGCATCGTTGCTGGTGGGCACTCTATCGAGCAGTTTTTGTGATTCCGCACGAACATCATGCGTGTACCATTTTCTACGTGTCAACCTTCATTCATATTGCGCACTACGTGCGTACACCAAATTGTTTCTTTTCATTTTGCTCGTGTCTGTTATGAATAAATTTTGTATTTAATTTTGTCATCCCTTTATCGTTTATTTTACGTGCAGGGGGTAGTAGTTTCTGCCTGGTCTACGACACCAAGATTGGAAATAACTGAACTGTGTTCAGGAGGGGGATTGATATTTCAACTCCTGAACACAGTTGAGTTTGCGCTAATTAAACACTCCCAAAGATTCAGATTTTGCGCTCAAAATTTAAGTCTAAGCTTTTGAAAGCATTTAATAAGATACAAATAATAACGGTAAAAAAAAGTTGTTCGTTACTCCAAAGTCTAAAGCGCCCTCTATCGGCATTTTTTGAACTTTACCTTTAAAATTTATTTTCAAGACAATACTGACATAAAAAATAGTTTTACTGAAAACCGCAAACGAATTGACCAATTTTACAGTTTTTTTATAAACATTTGAAATTTTGGACCCTAAACTTTAATAGCGCCTATCTCCTTCGGAAGACCTTTGGCACCCTTAGTTTCCTATTTAATAATGTCTGTCTTGATGTGTACTATCACCCCTTAAAGTTTTGCCCAAGAGTTTAGATACACCCTGTAGATGGAAAAAATTGAATCTATTAAAACCCATTGATATGTTTTTTCATACAGTTATTTATTTTATTTGTTTTATACATACATCTGACTTGTGTGCTTGACATCTAGGTCCGCTTTCATACAGTGAGTACATGTTATTTTTAACCATTTCGGATCTGACTTTTTTTTAAATTTTGACAACAAAACTACTTTTACTTTAATAACGTTACTCGTAGTCTATCCAAATAGAGAGTTACTGAAGTTTAAAGATTATCTCATTGTCTGAAATATAACGAATGTACTTATTTTGTGTACTATTCAATTCATCTTTTTATGATAATAGGTTAAAGAAGAGTTTTTGGAGAAGTTTGGAAAATATCGTATTACAATGCAAAAACATAAATGAAGTCCTGATAAGAAAGGCATAGCCATATACTATCATTAGTTATATAGAGATAGTAACAAAAGTAATTGTTAACATAAAATAACACTCGATGAAAGACATGTACTATTAATAGTACACCAGACCCGAAAAGATTACGGGAAATTAAATATTTTATATGATTTTTAACCCTTTCCGGCACAGTGTGCCCGGGTCGGGATACCTGATTTTAATTCCAAACTTACGGCACCAAGAATATTTTAGTAAAATTTTGCTTTTACAATGAATAGTTAAAGTAGCATGTTTTTAATTACTAAAAAAGTCGTTTTAAAATTCCGGTGTCAGTCAATCATTTCATCATTTTACAACAATATTTGCCCGTGCCGGAAAGGGTTAATTAACTGCATGCGTTTTTGCCTAACACTATGCCAAATTATATGTTTTTACAATTATTACATATTTTTTATAACAAATATTGCTTTATAATGTCATTTTGAAAATTTCTAAGATAATTGCTTAACATCTGTGTAATTTTCCTCATAATTTGTCATTCTTCTCAATATATATGAAGATAAAACGCTACAAAAAGTCTGATGAAATATTTAAACTAAATCCGAGCATCTCATCTTATTTCTTATTAATGAATCCGGGATCAACGAATCGATCGTACGTAACACACGGAATAGTACAACGAAAATTCAAAGTTTCAATTCACAGGTGTTAATTCAATTTAAAAAAAAAATCCATGCAGACTCGGCCTACAGGCGGAGGTAGATTTAGAAGTTTTGTATTAATTTCACCAACAAAAATTTTACAATTTAACAAAATTAGAGGTAAACCCAGTTTAACAATTTTATTTCGCCGCTTTTGACAAATTTTTAATTTCATTTTCCTGTAAGAGCTCGTTTTATCAGGATCATATTATGTCATTAAATAAAAAAAAAAAAAATCCCCGCTCAACAACTCGAAATTTTCTGCCACATTTTCAGACTCATTTTTAAAAGTAAAAACATGAAACTTGCGGACGTGTTTTTTTAGAAGAAATTTATAAGCGATCTGTGTTTTCATTTTTCATTCAAGCAATTAGAACTTGATTTACAGTTATTTTCTCAGAAAGACTATTTGTTTTCGTTTTCAGCACTATCGCTTCGGGAAATTTGATTCAAAATGTCCATTTTGACAGAATTTTTTTAAATATATTCTGCCTTTATCAGAAAATCGACCAATACAGCACATTATATAGTTTCTGTAGAGTGAGAACCTGCCAATTGGATGCGTTTGACAGCGAAAATGAATTTAAAAATGAGTCAGAAAATAAGCCGTTTGGATTTGAGTACACGATAATTTTTTCGCCAACGCCTATTTTTTTTTTCTCTGCAAGACTTGATACTATCAAAAACTTGTCCATATGAAAGTTGTAGATAATATTGATACAATGTATAATAAGTTTAAATGAATGTGATATCTTAAAAATTGAAGAAGTTATGAATTTTTTCTCCCTATAACCCTATTTGTTTGTGCCCCTTGAGCTTATTCTTAATTTTATCAAAAATCTATGATACATAAATTTTTAGCCCTTTTCCTAGATGTAATAATAACTTTAAACTGTTTTGATATGTATATAAATTAAGAAGTTATGGTGTTTTTTCGGTTATCACAAAGCCCCTCCCTATTTCCACCGCCTTGATCCGATTTTGTCCATTAACGAGCTTGTCCGAGACTTTCTAACCCTTGATTTTATGTATAAGTTTGGAAGAGATTTATGCAGAATTAAGAAGTTATCGTGTCCATAAAAAAGTGATATAGGTAGATATATAGATAACGTTTTTTAATGAGGGTGGTTTTGGGTTCTACGTGTCATTATCGTTGTAAATCTGCAAAATTTTTTCAGAAATTCCAACATACGGGAGATCGAAATAGGTAGTATTTCATATGAAAAATAACCTAAAACAAGTAAAGGGGTTGAATTCCTGTACATACATTCAACATTGAATTGTATTATTTTTAATTCACTACATAAACAAAAAAATAAATTTTAGTCATTTAAATTTTCCTAGCATTTAAATACACTATGAAAGAAATTACCATTCTCTTACTTAATTTAAATTTAAATATTGCAGAGACAGTTATTTCATTATCTCTCAATTATTACTTTTCAGTAAGCGATTTAATTTTTATAGAAAACACTTACATTTTTACCGTATATTTAATGTGTTTTCTTTGATTAAAAACAAATACTTTAACTAACGTTATTATTCAAAGCACGGTAAACTTTTCTCGAGTAATTATATGTTCCGCTAATGGAAAATAACTTGTCAATTGAAAATTTTAAGTTAACAGTTTATTTTTATTATAATATTAACATTAATTGATTCTTATCACTCGTATGTCTTTGAAGTTGGGTTGTTTCGTGATTTACACACATTTTTCAAGACTGTCTGAAGATAATTTTGAACTTGAAGATTTATTCATTGATTTTGTATTAGAATCAATTTAAAAGATAAATATAAAAAGAATACTGGGGTTGACGCGAATGTTTTATGTACTTTAGTTATATTTATTAGAAATAAAGTAGAGCTATAAACTAGTATGTCGTTATCATCATAATCTTCCTTTTATAAATATAAAATCGTCTGCATCCAAAATTAAATGATACTCAACTTGTTGCTGCGATATAGCTATCACAGAAATCATAAAAACAGAGCATAGCAGCTGCACTTGTAGTGTGGTGTACATTAGAAATGAGTTCTGGTTTACTTTTTGGAGTCTTAGTCAAACCGAGCCCGTCTGGAATCGAAATATTTTCTTTCATCTGAGCCCGAGCCCGATACTGATACCAAAAGCATTCAATAAAAAACTGCATAATATTCAAAAATTGTTTTAAATGTACTCTCTCATTTTTCAACAACTTCTTACATGGAAATAACTGTTGTGAAATTCACATTCAATCGCCTCAAAAAAGAAGTTTAGTATCAATTAGGAACATACTGTCTTAAAAAAATTCTCATATTTTTCTTCCCAAGAAGTAAATTTGATGAACATATTAATGAAATGCGTTTTAAGAATAAATGAATGAATTTTAATAATAAAAAAATATCCTAATGGCGACGTATACTGATTGACGCCATATTAACGAGTTGTCCCTGTCAGTGCCAGACACAAATCTCCAAATGCCACAAATTTTCTTCTAAAAGAACACTCTAATACTACTGTATCTGAATACTGTGTGTAACTTTAAGATTGAAGACAAATAGTTTTCTTTTTCACATTTTTATATCACACAGCACACAAATGTTACAAACAATCACGAACACTGAAGAACATATAGAATGATGAGGTGACTGTGGGGTAATAACCCGCTGTTAGAACAAGTGACGTTCGTAAAACATATTTTGGGGAATACTCCCGCTATAAGCAACAGAATAATTGGGGATAAGACCCGCTATAACATAACGTGCCACAATGGCAGCTCAAGAACAACAACTCTATACTTGGGGATAAGACCCGCTCCAATACACAACGTGGCGCAATGGCAGCTAAAGAACAACTGAACTGGGTCACATGACCGCAAAGCTGCGGAGCTCGTTCGACAGGCGCACAAGGTCCGAACATCTACCAAACTACAACAACAACAAAAACACGATTTCTGTTTCCCCTTCATTCTGATCAAAATGGAAATAAAATGGCTTGCAGTGGAATAAGTAATTGTAAAGAAAAAACTTTTTTTTTTCAATATCAGGTTAAATAAAATTGTCAATTTCAGAAAGAATGAGCCCGAGCACTCCCGAGTCCGAAACACTCGGGAATAAAAATCAAGCCCCAGCGCCTATCGGGCTCGGGATCATTTCCTCCCATCTCTAGTAAACACTTAAACCTAATAAGGATCGTGAAAAACGCAGCATAAAAGGGCCACCTAATGGACGATTTATACCGAAATATAATCAGCACCAATGAATGTCAAGCTCTAATTGAATCGGAAGTTCTTTCTGTGGATTAATTCCTAAGATAGGGCGCTAGAAAGCGTCGTCTCGCACTGAAGGACATACAGGCAGATACACAGCATCACATGCAGAAATTTTCTAAAAACAGTCAAAACCCGTTAAAGTCCTTTAAAAATGTATAAATATATCGAAAACCAGATGTTGCAAATTTTCGCTAATCTAATATTTTCTTCTTGTAACATAAAAGAAAGTAAAAAAAAAGATTCAAAAATTCTGTAAATTTATAAAATTAGTTTTATATATATATATATATATAAAGCTATAACATTTTACTCGTTTTGTATGTTTCGTTTATTTTCTGTTGTTTTTAAAAGAATAACGAATAGCAAAATATTCACAATAAAGAAAAACTTTTAAATTTTGTTAATAACAAATTTGATATGTATCATTTTAAAGCGAAGAAAATGAATTAATTTACAAAAAGATAATTCGGACCTTATGTCCAATTCATAAGCACATTCATATCTACATTAGTCAATGTACAGTAAAACATTGCCATGTAACTTCTAAATTTATTTTTTTATAATTTTATTATAGAAATATGAGAATTGTCTTTTGTTAGATTCTAGATATCGTAGATGAGGGCGAAAGTGAAAGTAAAAATCACATACCCAGAAATATTTCTCCGTAAAATATTCGGCAAACATTTTTTTAAGAAATCAATAGAAATAATATGCTTTATAAATAAACACAAATAATCATTAGTTATGTTTTTTTAAGATAAATAATGAAAATGTATACATTTTTCTGGTATGTACACTACCCCACATTACTGTTAAAATAGAACAGAACATTTTCTTCAGTGATACTTGAAATAAAAAACATAACTGAAAAATAACACCTAACATAATCAGACCGCCTCATTTCTTAAAACAATCATATTTTAAGAGACTGCTTTGAATTTAAAATTCCGTACAATGAAATTAAAAATTACAAACAATGTATATTTAGTATAAAGAAATGATTTTAAACTCGTTTTTCTTTCACAAAAGCTTATGCTTTTACGAATGAAAATCACTTCATAAATGTATCAGAAAGCATTCAAATTGAATAAAGTATATGATTAAAAGGCGAAAAAAAACCGCCTAAATAATGTTTTTTCTTTCAGTTTTATGAGGGACAGTTTCTTCAAACATGTCTTTTTCTTCAAAGGCAAAATTTTCGTTTTTTGTGAGTTCAGCCTCAATCTCAGTCATAGCAAAATAAAAAATACTGTAAATTACAATCTTTTACAAAATCGTGTTTGATTATTTAGGACAGTAATTCTAGAACAGCGGAAGTTCATACAGTTAACGGAAAAGTCCTAAAGTTACTGCATGTATCACTATACAAAATTATTTTATAACCTTAGGGAAAGCATCTTTTTATGTTTTTAATTTTGGGGAAAAATGCTATTACGTTAATAAAATAAGCAGTACCTATCCTAGTCCAAAAAAGTTAATGATTTCTGAAGTTTAACGCACATATCATTAAATAAAATCTAACGAATAAAGTTATTTTGCGCATCATTCATAAGATAATATGTTAAGGAAACACTTCACTTACTTGAAAACGCCCTTTCCGTAATGTTAAACTAATGACAAGGCTGTTGTCGAATTTCACGTTTAAATTTGAAAATTTATAAAATATTTTTTTGGCATAGGACAGCTGAGCTCAGTCTTTAATATGGCTGTTTTTTACTTTTTCGATTCCGTTTGCAGATTAATTAAATAAAGATACTTTCACTTTCGGATACGGTTTCGAAACTGAAAGTACCATTTTTAAAAAAAAATCTCGAATCAAAATCGAAAAAGTAAAAAATAGTCATATTAAAGATCGAGAACAACTATCATTTGTAAAAAAATCGTTTAAAAATATTAAAATTTAAACGACAAATTTTAAAATAACGTGCCCATTAGTTTAACATTACAGAGCGGATGTTTTCAAGTGAGTGAAAATTTCCCTTAAGGAAGAAATTTTGAATACGTTTGGTAAATCTCATATACAGCAGCATTAAACAGACATAAAATGTTTCTAATATTTGTAAATGTTTTATCACAAATTATAAATTTTGTAGAATAGTTCCTATTTTAAATAGTGAAACATATGTTTGAAATAAAAGAAACACTGATGATGCAAAAGAAAATAAACAAATAATTACTAATATTATTAGCATTAAATGTTGAAATTTAAATAAAAATATAATAATAATAAATGTACAGACATATACTATCATTACTACAAGCAGGTAAAACCAAAAATAATTGTTGCAACAAAATAATACTTAATGAAATGACATGCTCTATTAACAGGATTCCAGACCCGAAAGGATTAACTGCGCCAGTATAAGATAATTTTCTCTTTGCTCCCTCAAAACTGATACTGGGGCTACTGGTCTTATTTTTTGGAGCTGGTTGAAGAGAAGCTTATGATAATGACATTATTGTGAAGCAAATAAATATACATACCATCTATTTAATATATGTGGTGCAAATAAATAAATGTATGTTATATAACACGCTCGGTCGCACAATGCGCACGCCCAATTTGACACTCCTTTTGCTACTATTTGATATTATTTGTCTTATTACCTGCACCCCCATTTTTATACAAAAACCGTTACAAAATCTGTAACTCTCAGAAATACTTTCTTCAAATCCCGAACATTTTCCTGGCAGCAGTGCTACCAGGATTTTCCGTTAATAGACAAATATCCGTTTCTTCTTTTTCCGTTACAGAATATAAAATATATGTCAAATGACGAAAAATGGGATAAGACAAAAGCTGCCGAGGTTGGAGTCGAACCAACGATCTTAGAGTTACGAGACCAGTACTCTAACCGCTCGGCTAAAGTCGTACAGTAGTGAAGCAGTTTGAAGTATATATATTTGCTTCAGATGGGTACGGTTTGATTAATTTCTTTAAAAAGCTTTGAATTTTGAAGTTAGTTACGAAAGATTGTACGTATTGATTGTGGCTAGTCTTTAATACTTTAGTATTAAAATAAGATAAAATGATGAATTATAAATATTTTAAAGTAGATTGCGAAATGGAAAATATGAATATTGTATTTTTATGCGCGAATTTCTTTTTGAATATAATCGATTTCTTTCTATTTAATATTTTAATTAAAATATCTATTTTAAATGTGTTCATTTAAAATATATTTTAAACGCGAATTTTTTTTTATTAAAAAAATTAAAATGCGAATACTTGTAAATAAAAAGAAAAATTTAATTGATCTTTATTTTTAAATTCGAAAACTTTTATTTTCTTTCTTGTTGGTTTAGTTTTTGTTTTTACTTTCTTCTATCTTTACAAGAAGAAAGTATTGGATTCATGAAAAATTTCGACTTTCGGTTTTCGATAGATTTCTACGTTTTAGATGGTCCTGGACACGATTTGATGTTTTTCTAGAAAATGCCTGTCTTTGACTCTGTCTGTGACTCTGAGAGTCTGTATGTCTGTGAGTTTGCCTATATGTGACAA
The DNA here is from genome assembly GCA_963932465.1 of Maratus speciosus. Lineage (NCBI taxonomy): Eukaryota > Metazoa > Arthropoda > Arachnida > Araneae > Salticidae > Maratus > Maratus speciosus. The sequence goes on from OZ010791.1 coordinate 297,243,973, forward strand.
AACTATTGTGGGCGCTCTATCTCAAGAACTATTGCACGGAATTTCACAAAACTTTAGATTCAGTTAGAACTTGATATAAAATGGTGCTGATTAGTTTTTGTTGTATATCGCCTATTAGGTGGCGCTGCTATGCTGCATTTTTCACGATTTTCATAAGAGCTCTATCTCAAGAACTAATTCACTTTTTTCATTAAACTTCAATTTCAGTTAGTACTTGATATGAATTGATGCCTATTATGTTTTGGTGTGAATCGCTCAACAGATAGTGTTGCTATGTGTTGTGACGATTTGGATGCCATAACACACAGGGGCACGCGACAGTAAAATGGTTAGTACAATATAAACAGTTATCCCGATCTGCGTTGTGAAAAGATCAAATGGGATAATGTTATTTAATAAATTAGGAGAGAAGAAAATTTTGGAAAAAAATTAATTTTGGCAATAACTCAAGGACGACTTATTTAACGTTGAAATGGAAATATCCAACTTGTAGGTTGCATAGAGAAACGTCCAATTCTAATAATTCCAAAATATTAGATACCATAAATTATGAATATTATCTAAAAGGGAACAAGGAAGGAGTTCAAAGGAAAGACATATAAGTATACATACATAAACAAACTTTATTTTCATTTATATAAAATTTATAACTCAAATATGATTTTTTTATATCATAATAATCTTTTCAAATTATCCACTATTTTATCAGAATATAACATAGTTCCATTCTCATTAGAACAGAAAAACTTTCATCAAAATTATACTTTGTTACTTATTTTTTTTTTATTAATTTATGTTATCTTATGCTTGCCCTTTTTGTTCACAGTACGATCCGATGATGGGGCTTTTGCCAAAATTTTAATCAAAATTTTATTTATGAAAAATAATATTCCCGTTATCATTAAAATCTTTATCATAAACAATCATAATATTCAATGACATAAGATTATGTACTTTAGTGGAAATTGAGAAAATTAGTTGCTTAATATTAAATGTACACATCATAAGAAAACATGAAAACAATAGCCACGAATATATATTGAAATAAATATAAGGAATTTCTCACCCAAATAGACTTCGATCTTTTCTGTAATCATCCAAATTATACAGTTCACTCATAGTTCATGGAATCCTAAACACAAGTAAGTTCATCGGGGCATAAAGTTCCTTTTTTTATATATATAGTTCATGGGGATCTTTCACAAACCAATTTCACTTTCTTTAGGCACTCTGTGACGCATGAAAATTAGAGCTCCATCTCCACAATGTACACTTTCATAGGCGAAATCTGTTGATATAGCATATCTTCGTTGCATTCGCATCTCATCACTAACCACTGAGCTTACATCTCCAAATCAGGTGAATACTTCTGTAAAATACTGCATCAGTTAATTTCCCGGACAAAGACTTTTCTGCTCTCAGCGATCTTCATCAATATATCTTGACAAGGATAGGTCTGATCTCAGCATTCATTTTCATCATTAATATTTCTTGCTGTGAAGGAACTTGATGTAAAATTTCGAAGTATCTGGATTGGTCTTAGAGGAAATCACATCTTACACTCTATAGAACCTCTTGAGGACGAGACACAAGACTTAATAATCTTTTCTCATTCCTTCTTCCAAGATCCAATTTTTTTGGGAGGGCTAAATTAACCCAGAGCTGTCGTTCTGATTGGAGGCTACTCCTGGTCCCTTATTGGTACTCTAGACATCCCCATCTATGGGCGTGCCTATTTATTTTTCACTGCATAGCATTAACTTAATTTTTGCCCCTTGCGTCAGGTATCTCATGGGAATCACCACCCACGTCGAGTGTTGTAAAACCATCTTAATTGATAGAAAATTTATGGTTTCAACATCGTAAATTTTCTATTCTTTCGCTATACATTTACTGTCCATGTCTGGCGTCAGCAATGTTCTCTTTATCTGTAATTTCCGATTTTCTGTCTGGTCTTATTTGGGGAGTTTTATTTTATTACACTGTTTTTGCACATATAAATATTTACAATTCGAAATGTTTTATTTTCAATATTAATACAAAATAAATTCACAATTCATATTCCTTATTTTTTTCTAAACATACCAATACCAAACAACATATATATTTTTATTTTTTTCTACGCATTATATAATTATTCATTTTAATATACTTTAATTTTGGAGTATTTTTTATGTTATTTTAATTTATTGTATAAATTAATTACTAAAGAATTATTTTCCGAGAATTCAATTATTTTTAAATGTTATTGGATCGTGCGAAAATTATTTAATTAGTTAAATTAACAACAAGCCTTGTTGTGTACATTTCTACACGACACTATGACGCATTTTTTTAAACAATTATTACAATAGCTTTATCTCAAGACTTAATGCACGAATTTTCATCAAACATAAGATTCAGGTTTATCTTGATAGATGTTGATGGTGATTATATTTTGGTATAACTCACCCAACAGTTGGCGCTGCTATACTGCACTTTTCACGATTTCCGCAATAGCTCTATCTCAAGAACTAATTAACGAATTTTCATCTAATTTAAGATTCAGTTAGACGTTGACACAAGTTGTTGCTGATTTGGTATTCGTGTCAATCGCCCAATAGGCGACGCTGCTATACCGGATTTTTTACTATTTTTGCAATAGCATTTTCTCAAAAACTAACGCATGGATTTTCATCAAACTTCAGATTCCAGTAAAACGTGACAAAGGTTGTTGCTGTTTAGGTTTTGGTGTAAACCACCAATAGATGACGCTGCTTTGTGGTATTTTTCCTGATTTACACAATTTTAGCGATAGTCATATCTCAAGAACAAATGGACGGAATTTCATATCTTTAGAATAATCATGATGGGTATAGATTGCCATTTAATTTTAGCAATGTGCAAGCTAATTTTGAACTATTAACTTGTATAGGATAGAAAAAAGTTTTGGAATTTGCCCATCCGACTAATTTTAAATTAAATTATATAAACTTTAATTAACAGAATTTTTGGTCTTACGTTTTGAAAATGAATTTGGATTTAATATTAATAGAGCCAGTATGCATGCGGTTTAGAAATGAATGGAATTTCGCCCTCATTTTCAAGCTTTTGGGACGAATGCATGGATAATATATGTTTTCTAGGAGTACGGAAGTTATTTGTTAAAAAATGAGGAATCATTTAGTGTACATACACAACGTTTTCTGTCAGCATACATGACAACGCAATAAAGGATATTCAAAAGTATAATATGTATAACGAAGAAACCTTTATAAGATATGTGAAAGTAAAAACACAATAAAGGATGTCAAAATGTATAAGTAGAACGAACTTTAAAATAAAGTTCAAATAGCAAAGTTAGGACGCACAAGGCTGTCGAATCTATATATGTGCCAAAATTCTCGACGAAAAATTTGAATTGGTTATTTGACTCATTCATTTAGTCATGTCTTCTTTTTCATTTAATTAATCTAAAAATCTATATGGTTATGTTTGTCTTTCGAAAAGATTTAATCGTTTGTTTTTATACCCAGTGTATAACGCGCATCTGTAAATTTTGACTGATTTTATTTTTTTCAAAAGTAAGGGTTATTAATGTACGGTTATTAAAATCCACGTATAAATATCGGTTGTTTTAACTTAATGAAAAAGTAATTAAAGATTGTTGTAAATAAACAGCTGCGAATCGTTGTGAAAATAAATAACGACATAGTGTATCTTTGTTGCAAAAGTTAATAAAATGCCCGGTCATTTTTTCAGGAAACATGGTATTTGCATGTTTACTAAGATCACACGCACACACACACACAAATATTTACCTTTTAGTAGTATTAGTTTCTTTCGCCAATCCAGAAGAAATTTTATGTGTGCTTCCTATAAAAAAAAAAAAATCTTAATTTGATAGTAACAGAAGAAAATAAATTTAAACAATCATCAACAACAAGCAAATGGACGTTTTTGGGAGAAATGCACTACTACGTTCTTAATTAAACATTTTAGACAAATGTGCACTATTTTCCGTTTTGAAACACAAACATTCTAAGTTAAAGGTATTAATTTCCTTTTCTACTTGACACTCGCATATGATTTTCAAATAATTAACGAATTAAATTGATTTGATGTTATGCTTAATTAAATATAAATTATTAGCTGATTTATTTCTTAGAGACAGGAAATTATTTCTTGAGTTAGAAAGAAGAAAATTTCTTTATTATGTACAGGACTCTTTTTGATTAACCTACAAATTTTAACAGAAATAAATTTTGAGTCGTTTCAGATAGTAATACAGTCATTTTTTTAAATATAAAAGAACATGTAAAATGATTTTTTATCTAATAATATTAAATTTATCTTAAGAAAATATCCCATTTTCAAATTTTCGTAGCATAAAAAGTATACACACAGAGAAATGAACTTTCAAACAGTAACACATTTTCATACTAATAGTAGGAGAGCTGTTGAACATTTTTGAGTAGGTATTTGAGGCACCCTGAAAATTTGTGAAACACTTCTTTTGTAATGCCTGAATACAAAATCGAATGTCTGGCTGAAGGATCGTGGCCCAAAAACTGTGCCAGACACGTGTCAAGTGCCATTTGGCACTTGACACGTGTCTGGCACATTTTTTGTGCCAACTAAAGTGTCTGTCATTTTCAAAATATTTTTTCCTAAGCATAAATATTATTCTGCCGCAATCTCAGCGTGCCTCAAATATCTTTTTGGGGTAGTCAAAAAATGGCACTTGACACGTGTCTGGTACAGTTTTTGGGCCGACTAAAGTGTCTGTCGTTTTCAAAATATTTTTTTCTAAGTATAAATATTATTTTGTCTCAATCTCAGCGTGTCTCAAATACCTTTTTTTGGGGCAGTCAAAAAATGGCACTTGACACGTGTCTGGCATAGTTTTTGGGCCACGATCCTTCAGCCAGACATTCGATTTTGTATTCAGCCATTACAAAAGAAGTGTTGCACAAATTTTCAGGGTGCCTCAAATACCTTCCCTAAAATGTTTAACAGCTCTTGGACTATAAATAGCATTTGAATGTAAATCCCGTAATATGAAATGTTGGAATGTAAGAAAATTTCTGTTCATTCATAAAATCTTGATTGAACCTGACGCAAACATTTCACGGCACATTTGAGATACTCTCATGGCTCACGGTGGGCTATTTACCGATTCTAGTTGGCCATAATTATTTTTGGCGTCAATATAATCGCATCGCCATGAAATTGAAAAATGTTATTGATATTCACTATTGAAAGTTAAGTATTGCAGAATGTCGCATGTAGCAGTCATAATTTCGTTACAGGGACATTCAAAAGAATTTCATTACATTATGGCCTATGGGAAAAAATCGTTTGTGGTGGTTTTTAATGATGTTTCATAATTTAAAACACTTTGAAAATTATATACACATCGATAAAGTGCACAACAAGATGATTGCTATAGAATATGGTATGGATAGCATTTATAGATCATTTACAGGGACACTAAAAATAATTATGTTACATTACGGTCTATGGAGAATAATAGATTGTGGTGTATTTTGTTCACTTTACACTATTTCTAAAGTATTTAAATTGATATATATCTCCGAGGTGCTCTATAAGATGCTTACTATTGAATATAATGTTCATAGCACTCATATTTCATATACAGGCGCACACAAAATAAATCAGATTTATTTCGCTCTCTATGAACAATAATTAATGGAAGTGCGCTTTCAGTTGTGGAAAACTTTTTTAAATTATAAAAATTTCATACTATTTCGTGTGTACAAATTCTATGAATCATATACAGGACTACACGAAACATCTGAAGTACATTTCCGTTTATTGATGAAAATTGTTGACGGAGAATTTTCAACTGTGCTATGCGTTCCCTAACTGTTCTAAATTTTAGCATATTATGAATTATATGATAAATCTGTAGTTCATATACAGGAATGTACAAAATGTTCAGTTATGTTTTCGACTTTGGTTCGACAACTCTATGGACCACACATTTATATTTATATCAAAACCAATAGCAAGGTACAACGCTTTAACTATTGAACTATAAAAGGCAAAAATAAATTACGCTAGGACAAACTTTTAAAAATTGACTTTTGGCCAGCTAAAACCGGTAAATCACCCACTTTGTGGCGTATCACTCTGATGGTTTAGAAATACTGTTTTGACTAATACGAAAGAAAACCTTAGCATGGAGAAAGGCAGGTCTTGTTTACGTGGTGGTCAATTACAAAGGGAGATAGAGGTGGATTAACAGCTGATTTGTTCCTGGTTAAACATATTTCCTACACTTGTTTCTGTGCCTGATCTGACGAAGGCAAACTTGTTGAAATTATAGTGATCATCGATTAAGAGTGAAATTTAAAAAGCATTTCGTAGGTAAGATTTAACTCAACAGTCTCTATAGATCATAGATAGTCTATCTTTTCACCATGACTTCATAGCTCCATGACATAATGTATTTTCAACTTTATCTATCATAGATTAAAAGGCAGGAATTTAAAAAGCAGTTTTAAAAGGCACGGGATAAGTAAATAACGAACATTCATCCAGTTTTGATAAAGGCCATAACAACATCAGGAACGAAAGGCGGTGATTAGATGATTATTCGTATGATTAGATGATTATTCGTTACAAGTCTCAAAAGACAGTAACATTTCTGGAATTTAGTTTTTAGATTAAAGAATAAATTTTTTACACAATTAGGTGTTTTGAAGAAAATTTTCGGAACCGCGTACAAAGCTCGGAAAAAGTCTAGTAGTTAATTCGTTTAACAGGAGATGCTGTGTTAGAATAGCATGGGTGAGTTGAGCTGGAAATAAATAAAGCATGGCACTGCTGTGCCGTTAGCTATTCGTTAAGTAGCTATTCGTACGTGATAAACTGTGTTTCTTTTAAAAAAAATTAATAACCCCGAAATTATTATATTCAAAAGAATATATTTTAAGGTAACCATACAATAATTCAAACAAATATTTTTATATTACACACAACTATTCTAACAATTAAGAACAAAACAAAAAATGTAACTGCACTGTTAGCAATTGTACCTTTTGAAAATGAGGTACAATTTTATTTAAGTGGATATACTTTTTTAATGTTTTAGATGAAATAATCCGTATTGCATAAATATCATCGTGTGAGATTAAATTAAAACGAGAAATCAAAATTATAATAAAAAATAATCAATTACTACAAAATTATCTCAGTTATTTGATAGAGATAGGAAGTTATTTTTTGTGCTTGGAAAAGAAAATATTACTATTTTGTATTCTTTGAATTTTCGTATTTATCACAATTTGAGTATAATTTTAAGAAAGTAAATGCACTTTTACTCAAACTAAAAAGAATTACTAACTGAAAATAAATATTATAAAGAAATAAATATCAATAATGATTTATAAAGTTAAAATGAATTTTTAATCATAATCACTAATTTGTTATTCATATGATGATGAAAGTAATGAAAAACTGTGAAAAAATTAAATAAAAATGTTATTTATTTTTTATTTTTGTACGCTAAATTATATCTGAAATATACAAAGAACTCGAAATAAAAGATTTCCCTGTACGAATATAAATTGCTACCACCAATAACAATAGATGACACAGAATTTACAATTTGCTTTACTGCTTTCTCAGAAAAATGAAAATCCAAAGATGAAATGCTTCGATTAAGATAAACCCTTTGGGAAGCTCGGAAAAAGATGATATACGTATAGCCAATAATACTTTTAAAAGATACACAAAGGAAGAATATCTCTATTTTACAATTTTACAATTTCAATAAAGAAAAATTATTATATTTACATTGTATTCAAAATGTTTTTCATAATTTCGTTGCAAAAATAGTAATTCAGGTATTAAACTTCTGTGAAATTGTTAGAAATCGGAAATTCCATCACATATGTATGGAAATTCCTCGAAAAATCTATAGAAATTCTTTCACATATGTATTTTCTTATTCATTCATCTGTTTAAATCTCTTTACCTTTTAAAAACTACATTTATTTCAAAACTGCAAAATTTACCAGAACACCTAAACTTTAGTTCTGTAACATTTAGAAGCCGTTTCAAACACATATTTCGTGCAAACAAAAAACGAAATAACGACCTATATTTTCAGTATATTCTTTAACCCTTAACTGGGAACGTGAAACTCACTTGCACAAACAGAAACGTGCCATCTGTGAGACAGCTGAATTACAAAAACTGCTATAAAATTTAAAAAAGAAAGTAACTCTTAATACTTTACCAAATAGTGAACTTAAATATTTAATCTTTAATAGTAATGCATTAACAGGGGCCAATTTTAGGTAACTTTCATTACAAAAAGCTACCTATTGCAGCCGTTCGGAGGAAAGCGATTTCAAAAAATTTTGGTATATTTTCATCGATCATGACTTCCAGACCCCGAAACCACCCTTTGTACAGAAGTTGATATATATATATATATATATATATATATATATATATCTGAATTTGTCATACTGTAACTCTCGTATTTATGAAACGATTTGGATAAAATTTCGTGTGTATATAGTACATACCAATGTCTCGACAAAGTTCGTTGGCCAGCTTCAACCGCCATTTTGTTTCAAAATGGCTGCCATTTAAATTTTTTTTTAATTTTTAATTTAAAATGAGGCACAAAAAAATTAGAAACAGAAAAATATTTTTTTCTTATGTGTTTGAGCTTGATACGAAGATTCCGAAGCATTTTTTGTTTCGTCTGTATCTTAAAAAATGGCTGAGTTATAGCACTTTGAATTTCTAGCATGGCTGACATTTTGGAAAGATCTGATTTTTGTTACGTGATACTACGCGTATTTATGAACCGATTTCGATGTGACAAGGCATGTGCATAGTGCATAGCAATGTTTCGACCGTGTTCGTGGGCCAGCTTCATACGCCATCTTGTTTCAAAATTGCGGCCATTTAAATATTTAAAAAATAATAAATTTTAAAATGAGGTATAAAAAACTAGAAATTGAAAAAGATTTTTTCCTTATGTGTTTGAGCTTGATACAAAGATTCCGGAGGATTCTTTGATTCGTTTATATTTTAAAAAACTGTTGAGTTATAGCACTTTGAAATTCTTCTGTGGCTGACATTTTGAAACGATCTGAATTTTGTCACGCGATTACACGCGTATTTATGAACGAATTTGGATATAACTTGTTGTGTAACATAGTTCATACCAATGTCTCGACCGAGTACGTTGGCCAATTTCATCCGCTTTCTTGTTTCAAAATGGCGGCCATTTAAATTTTTTTTAATTTTAATTTAAAATGAGGTACAAAAAAAATTAGAAATTGAAAAAGATATTTTTCTTATGTGTTTGACCTTGATACGAAGATTTCGGAGCATTTTTCGTTTCGTCTATATCTTAAAAAATGACGGAGTTATAGCACTTTGAATTTCTAGCATGGCTGACATTTTGAAACGATCTGATTTTTGTCACGCGATAATACGCGTATTTATGAACCGATTAGGTTGTGACAAAGCATATGCATAGTACATAGCAATCTCTCGGCCGAGTTCGTTTGCCAACTTCATCCACCATCTTGTTTCAAAATGGCGGCCATTTAAAAAAATGTATTTAAAATGAGGTACAAAAAAAATTAGAAATTGAATTTTTTTTCTTATGTGTTTGAGCTTGATACAAAGATTCCGGAGCATTTTTTGTTTTGTCTTTATCTTAAAAAATGGCTGAGATATAACAGTTTGAATTTCTAATATGGGTGACATTTTGAAAAATCTGATTTTTTGCCTGCAACAGCACTCGTATTTATCAACCGATTTAGATGTGAGTGAGTATGTGCACAGGAATTACTAAAGTCTCGACCAAGTTCATTGGTAAGCTTTTTTGCACCCATTATGTTGCTTTAAAATGGCGGGCACTTCAACATATCGCCGAATTTGGCGACCAAATATAAATCACTTTAAATAAAACCAGCTTTGAAAACGCGACTAATTTCGCGAAATTCTCATTCATATTCAGTATTGACAGAAGTCAGTATTTAATCTTCTATAATCGGGTTCCACTAATTTGAGCTCCGTGTGTTTGAATAATATAAGCTGACTTTTAAAAATTTAGGAATATGAAAGATATCTCTTGCTCCCGGCACTGGCCGGAAGGACTTTTTTAATTTAACAACATAAAAATAAGTTTCCAATGTCGGAGATAGAATATATTTTAAAATTACAAATTATTGTTCAAAATATCACATTTTCGACATAATAAATAAATAAATGCAAGTATTTTTATATCGTTATATATATATTTTTTAATATATTTTTTACGTGTTCAGAATTTACATATCCATCACCTGAAATACTTTCAACATCGCTTATGTCACAATACGCGGGTTATTAGACTGCTTTAATTAATACCGCGTTAAATAAAATATATATATTTTTAATAACGGGAAATGCGAAAGTATTGGAAATGGGTAGGGGAGACAGAGGTTTAATAGCGCAAGGATTAGATTGCGTGATAAGATTGAGAACGCGTTCATTATTCTGTAAACGATAGATACGTAAGAAGGGTTTTAATAAAGAACAGCACTTCATCCAGCATGTAAAGAATAACTTTACCTATTGCTTTGCAACGAAATCTTGAGTTATTCTCCTACAAATGTACAATACGATGGCATAGAATATTTGTTACAAAATAAATGCACCTGAGCAGCTGTTATAACGGAAATACGGAGTTGCAGATCCAGAGAAATTATGAAAATATTTAGATCAGAAAATAAAAGCTTTTGTGTGCGGTAGATTTTTCAAGCCACAGCACAAACACACAAGCGCCGAGACACTGGCAAGCAATTGCCCTTTATTTCGATAGATAATTGCTATATTTTAATTTGAAATTAAAGAGATATTTAGTAACAGAAATTTGTTACAGAAATTTTATTCTCAAAAAAATTCATAGAACATAAAAATTCCTAAATGGACAAAAAAATAAATAAATAAATAAATAAATAAATAAATTAACAATAAATTTATTGTTTGTTCACTGTAAAATGTCATATCTCTCTCATGTTTCTTCTGATATCAACTAGCCTCACTATACCAAGATAAGGTTTATACAATAAAAAAGAATATTTTAATACGGATGAAAATATGTTGTATCGAATGCATAGAAAATGCTAATTAAGGGAAGACATGGCAGGGACAGACATGCCCACTTGGATACAAGTGTTTATATATAGTTTAATTCGTGTGTTTGATAAAAATGTGTAAGAACTTCACACAAGTTAGAAGTGTCTAAGTTTCTTAGCTCTCCGAAAAATTGTACTTTTTAGCTAAAAACCACATTAACTCATAAAGTACTCGAGCGATTTCTATAAAAAATAAACTGGTGGTAGAGTATAAATATAAGATCACATGTTGCAGACAGTTTTAAAATTTTTTATTATTTTCAGAAAAAGGCATTTCTGAATATAGAAATTTCTGAAAAATTGCCATTACTCTAAAATAAAAAGTTTTAGTCGAAGTAAAAAAAGTCAGCCATAAATCTTGAGCATAATCCAGTGTATATGGATGACAAATTTCATCAAAATTGGTTGAGTAGTTTCTGAGGAAACGGGTCTTAAAGCTCGCATATTTCCCATAGGATTGTACCAGTCTTGTCTTCCCTTAAAATATGTAGAGCCAATCCTAATTTAAGATTAATTTGTGCCATAGGAAAAGGGATTTTTTGAAGTGTGTGATTTCCAATATCTTTGAAAAATGTTGATGAATTTGCATTGTCTGGCTGACCGGTTGTTCTCTATTTCGCGTAAATATTCTCCGATTGATAAGTATTATATGTATTGCATTTTCAATATCGCATTTATAAATATATTTATACAGTTATTCTTCATAGATTAAGAAAATAAAGACATTTTTATTTGCTGAATTTAGAAAATCTCTGCGTTATAAATGTGGTTATAAGCTTATAATTTAAAATAGAAAATATAATATTTTGATGAAAATTTCTAAGATCCAGAAGACGATACATCAATATTTTCTTGGGAAAGACAGAACTGGAAACAGAGGGATCAAACTCTCGTTCCAGATACTGTTTGTAAAATATTCTGAATATTGTAACTAAAACGAAAATACAGATAAGAAGAAAAACTTAATAAATATTTATTTAAAAAAAACAAAAAAAACATTTTACAAAGTATGTGCATTGTTATATTTAAAATGAGACTTAAATTAATATCATGATAATTATAAATTTTTAAATTAATAACTAAATGCGTAGCAGAAATATTCAGATTATAGCACATATTTATGTGAATTTAATTTTAGGAATTTATCGAGAAATGATCTGAGACATTTAACCTTTCATTTATTCTTATTTTTATACTATTAAGCTTCGTAATTAAAAATATTCTTTTGAGATATATATTTCTAAGATTCGTGAAGATTTATCACATTTGCAGATACACCCCAAATTTTCAAATATCGAGGTTTTTAACTAGGCAAATTAAAGAAATAAAAATATCGTTTTGTGCATTTTAAGAAAGACAATTAGATGTTTATTCAATTATTATTATTATTAAATTATTTAAAAACAACGTTTGAACACACAATAAAATAAGTTGATTTGATCATACGTATACGTTTCGTGAGTACTATGGACTCGCATCCTCAGTGTAAAAACTTAAAAAAAAAACTTTAAAAACAATATCCCCCCCAACTACATGTACGGTGAAAACCCAAATGTCAAAACAAAATACCAAAAGACTATCAAGTTCGAACAGCCAATGAAATTAATGCGGAAGTGAAGTGTCGTGACACAGCAAATCCACCCAGAAAGTTGAGATGTATGGTGTACTATATAAATCATTAACGAAGGAGTCTTTAAATTTATGGATATGAACAGCCTCAAAAAAGTCCAAATCCAGAGGAGTAATGCATTTCTTGATAACGGTAGCTGAATCAAAATCAAAATTATATCCCTCTCCCCAGCAATGAGAGGCGATAGAGGATTTCTGTAATTCTTTTTTCTTTACACAGTTTCTGTGTTCATTGACTCTGTAACGGAGTTTTCGTTTAGTTTGTCCAATGTAGGATAAACCACATTGGCATTGAATGTTGTAGACTCCCCAATAATTATGAGGAGGAATTTGATCCTTAAGTTGCGAAAATGTCAATTTATTAACTGGTTTAAAAACCACATTGAAATCTTAATGCCTTAAGATATTAGCCATTTTAAAGCTAATGCTATTATAAAATGGTAAAATTATAAGGTTAGAAATGGAAACCGCAGTAACAGGAGAATCAAGATTATTAACACATTTATTAAGACTATGAGAAATTAAATTATTGATATAGGATAAACTAAAACCTCGATCAATAGCCACAGATCTAATATAATTTAATTCTGTAATAAGTGAATTATTATCTGAACAAATTAAGCGAGCTCTATTAATCAAATAAAGAAAAGCCGAAGCTTTTTGGTAAGGGGGGGGGTGACATGAATTGAAATGGGGGGGGGGAGTGTGACAGCAAAAGGTTTACGGTGTTAAGCTGTGTCAAAGCTAAGTGTCAAAGGTGTTAAGCTGACGTGCAACCAACACATCCAGAAATGGTAATCTATTATCTATTTCAACTTCATAAGTAGATTGAATGACTGAATCTATTGAGTTTAAAATCGTTAATATATTGTCAACAGAATATAGAGAAATGTCTAAGAGTGCAAAAGAATCATCTACATATCTACAGTAAAATGGGAAGTTGATAAGGTTAAACATTTTAACCTCAAAGTAATGCATATATAAATCTGCTAAAAAAGGGCTAAGGGGATTACCCATTGCTAAACCATCTGTCATAGAATAATATTGATTAGAAATTTGAAATGAATTTTGTTTTAAACAAGTACTGAATAACTCAATAATGTGGTTGATTTCATAATCTGTGTAATGAAATTCTTTTAATCTAGCAGTGAGACATTGTGGTGCACCTTGAACTGGAACATGGGTGAACAGAGAAGTGACATCAAATGAAACCATGTGAAAAGTGGGGGAGGGGGTGAAGCTTTTAATCCGATTTACAAAAGAACTCGAATTCTTAATAGTATAAATATTAGAACTTGAAAGGAATGAAAAGCGTTTCACTAAATATTTAGCAAGAGAGTATGAAGCAGAACCGATATTGGATACGATAGGCCGGAGGGGAACCCTAATTTTATGAACTTTAGGCAGAGCGTAAAAGCGACTACAGTTAGCAATAGACGGAATTGATGACATTTTAATACTGTCATTAATACAGGGAGAGGTTTTTATAAGATTTCTGGTACTTATTAGATCACTGTCAGAAGGATCCCGATTTAATTTAATGTATGGGCCGGATTGTAAAAGATTCTGTACTTTATCTAAATAAGCTGTTTTATCTTGTACCACTATTTGACCTCCCTTATCAGCTTTAGAGATAACAATATTATTATTATTATTATTATTATTATTTAGATTAACTTAAAAAATGAAAGAAAGTATTTTCCTATTTTCAGAAAGCTAAGACGAAAAATTAATATATGCTACAATATGCATTTAATATATATATTTTTCTTTTTTTCCCTCTGTATTTTTATTTTTCTGCAAATATTTTGACCCTGAAAAATTCGTTTCAAAAGATATTTTTAGTTATATCAAAGCTTCTTTTTTTCCCACAAAAACTTGCAGAAAGAATAAGAAAAAAAAACTGTTCTAGGACAGAAACTTTTGGTACGTCTGTTATAATAATTGTTTCCGATAACAAATCACGCTTAAAAAATGTATCCTTCCACCCCACCTTTATCAAGCAAAGAACGTGAGAAGAAAGATAATTTTATTTTTGATTGTTCCGCTTTCTCTTTTAAAAAATAGTTCCATATATTTTTACACCTATCTTCTACTACTTAACAGAAACAATTAGCAATATTTTTAGCCCTAATTAGTCAATATTTAAAAAAATTTAATTTTAAGAAATACGGTATATTTCTGGCAGAATTACACATTTTATGTTTTTTTCTTAAACCATCTTTCTTTTAAATTGTCCGGTGTAAAAAAAAGTGTTAATAGTCAATTTATACTTCGATTATGTATGTATGTCGAGGCTAATTGTAAAATCAAGATCGTTTTGGAAAGAGTCTGGGCTATTTGCAGAGAGCCGGGGTAATTTGAGAATAATCTACCTTTTTCCAATCAGTCTAGAATTTTTAAGACTGATTGCAAATAGCCTAAACAGAGTAGGCTAATTGGAATATAGCTATTTATTTTCAATCAGCGTGTTATTTTTGGGCTTATTTAAAAGAACCTAGATAGGGTTATGCTAATTCGGAAATGAACACTTGCTTCTCAATCAGTCAAACGTTTTTCAGGGTTAATGCAATGAGCCTTTGCAGTTGTAGGCTAATTAGAAAATACGTAGCTCTTTGTCAAACTATCGTGTTGTACCAGGGTCCAACCTGAAAATTTTATTGGAAATCAACCCGAACTCGTCAAAAAATTTTTCCATCAAACCGCAAACTTATCCTAACACAACAAAATAATTTCCCCTGAAACGCAACTCTACCCGACGGGAACCCGACAAAAATATTCTACCTAATTGCAAACCGATCCAAAAACGACAAATTATTACCATAGACATGCATCCCAACACGAGCCTGAAGGTTCCCTCCCCCAGAACCGAACATGACAAAATTATTTCCGTCTACACGC
This sequence comes from Maratus speciosus, assembly GCA_963932465.1. Lineage (NCBI taxonomy): Eukaryota > Metazoa > Arthropoda > Arachnida > Araneae > Salticidae > Maratus > Maratus speciosus. The sequence goes on from OZ010791.1 coordinate 297,259,662, forward strand.
AGCCCGATCCAAACTTGAAAATTTAATTAACCATACCTAAAATTTCCGAAATTTTTTTTTCAACGAACCGCAATCCGATCCGAAAGCAACAAAATAATTTCGTGGACCCTAAACCTGACCCAAACCATAAAATTCCACTCGAAGTGAACAAGCAAACCAACAAAACCCCGACAAAATAAAGCTGTGGAACCGCAACCCGGTCTGAACACTATAAAGTAATTTTCGTCGACATGCAATCTGATCCGAACCCGACATAGTTCAACCGGAACACGAAATGCTTTAACCTGAATACTAAATGAAAGTAATTAATTCACTTTTTAATGTAATTATTAAAAGTCCGCTAATACCAATCTTACATTTCATATTAAAAATAGACATTTCTATATTATTTAATATTTAAATATAATAAAATCTCTGAATAGTGGATACTTTTGCGAATTGAATGTGTGTATTGAATTTAGTCAGGGTTGCGTGTCGACGAAAACTATTTTGTTGGGTTCTCTTTAGGTTGGAGGTTGAGTTGAAATGAATTTTTCAGTTTCTGGTCGGATACAGCCCAACAGCGCAGGATTCTATTCCTGAATCAATTCGCTATTCATTCTCGATTTCTATGATTCAGAGATAAAAGTTTATTAATATATGATTGATAGAGAATTGAAAAAGTGTTCTCTAATTAGAAATGCCCGCTATTGTGAAGTGTGCAAATGTGTGCTTATTTTCATTAATTCGTTTCTGAAATTCACAAAATCCCGCTTGGATTTGAATCGGGTTGCGCTTCAATAGAATTTTTCTTGACGGATTCGGGTTGGGTTTCAAGTTAACTTCAAATTGAATTTTAAGATTCAGATCAGGTTACGTGTCGACGGAAATTATTTCATCCTGTTCGGAGCAGCTTGCGGTTCGATGGATTTTTTTTTCGGTTTTGGGTTAATTTCAAATGGCATTTTAAGGTTCAGATCGAGTCTTGTGTCGACGGAAATAATCTTGTATTTTCGGATGAGGTTGTGGTTCGATGAAATTTTCAGGTTCGGATTGGGTTGCATGTCGGCCGAAATAATCTTGTTGCGTTCGGATCGGGTTCCGTTTCGATGGAATTTTATTTGGCGGGTTCGGGACGTGTTGCATTTTGACGGAAACAATTTTGTCGTTTTCAGATGGTTTTGCGGTTTGATGGAATTTTCAAATTCGGGTTGGGATGTATGTCAACTGAAATAATTTTGCCGTGTTCGGATTGGGTTGCGTTTTCATAGAACTTTTTTCTCGGTTCGGTTCTGGTTGCGATTCAATAGAATTTTTATTTTCGAGTTCGGGTAAGATTTCGGTGACGTCAAATGGAATTTTCATGTCTGAGTTTCGGTTAAACTTGAGATGGAATTTTCAGGTTCGAGTCGGGTTGCATGTCAACGGAATTTACTTTTTGTATACGGATCGGGTTGTTCTTCCATGGAAATTCCAGGTTCGGGTCGGGTTTCATATCACAGATAATAATTCTGTTGTATTCTCATTGTGTTGCGGTTCTATGGAACTTTTTTGGTAGGGTTCGGCTCAGGTGTATGGCTGAATTCAAATAGAATTCTCATGTTCCGATCTGGTTGCAATTCTGCGGAAATCATTTTGTTGCGTTACGATCGGGCAGTGGTTCGATGGAACTTTTCTTTGCCGGTTAAGGGTTGACATCAAATGGAATTTTCAGGTTCATGACTGTACACACTTTAGACAAAGAGCTGATCTTTTTTCTAATTAGCCTAAAACTGCATACACTCATTGCAGAAAGTCTGAAAAAATCCGCCTGACTGAGAAACAAGTTGCCATTTTCAAATAAACCTAACCCTATCTAGGCTCTTTTGCATAAGCCAAAAAAATAATCAGGCTGTTTTAGAAGTAAATAGCCATATTCCAATTAGCCTAACACTCTATAAGTTCTTTGCAATAAGCCTGAAAAATATCTAGCTGATTGGAAAAAGGGAAACGATTCCTCAATTTGCCCGGCTCTTTGCAAAGAGCTTGATGCTATGATTTCTCAAATAGCCTGCTACATGTATAAAGCTTCTTATAAAGAATAGTTAACGCAATTATAATTGCACCGATAAAACATTTTGCTAAAAGTAAAATTATTATTCTTTATAATTATTTTTTCACGTTTCAAAGAAAAAAAATTCGCATCCCAACATCGCTTTTAGGTAGTTGGAAAAGGGTACATTTCTGAACATAATATTTCTATTACTTTCTCTTTCGAATGTGCATTGTCCCATGTCATTTATATAGTTAAGATGGGAATAAAAATTATACTATTTTTAAAAAAGACGCACATTTGTACTTATGTCAAATAACTTTTCTTTCTCAATTCCCGGAAGAAGAAGTATACAAAAGCATGAATAGTCGAAGATTTTCTTTTTCTATGCGTTAAATATTTCATTTTTAATAGCTCTTAACTTACTTTCTAGGTTCGTTCGTAATTATATAAATACGTTGCACCTATAGCCGTCATCTGTGTATCTGCTGTCTGCCTGTCTGTCCGTCTGACCGCATATAACAGTGACAAACATATTCAACCGAATGTTTTGAAATTTAAAATATGTATTCGCAGCAGAATTTGGTTGAGACAATTCACATTTTATGAAAATAGAATTCATAGTTGAATTGCAGGGGCAGTCAAAAGTATTCCGTTACATTACAGCCAATGGGAAAAAATAGTTTCAAGTGCATTTTAATGAATAACGAACATAAGTTTTAAATACAATGAAATTGATATGCATTTCTGAAGTGCACTAAAATATACATTCTGTAGAATATGCTTTGCAAAGAACATTTATTATTCATTTACAGGGCCACACAAAAGAATCCCGTTACATAATGTATTGGGGGGGGGGGTGGCATTGTTTACGGCGTAATTTATTTATGTTAAACTATTTCACATATAATGAAATTGATGTACGTTGCTGAGGTTTACTACAAGTTACTCTTTGTATAATAGAATGTGCATAGTATTTACAGGGACACACAAAAGATTACGGATGCTATACGGTATATGAAGTAACGTATATTAACGATGTTTGATGGAAGTGCATTTTTAGTTGTGATATGAATTTTTAAGTTTAATTAATTTTTTTCATATTACGTTGTGGGTATAAATGCTGTATATGATATACAGAGCTACACAATCAATTTCTGAGGGTTACTGAACATGTACGAAAATAACCTGAAAGTGATTCTGAAATGAGTTTGTAGAATATAGATAAAATGTATGGATTATAAACTCTGGAAATGTGATTTCATTAGTTTTAAGCGTGTTTTAGTCTTAATTAAATTTTATCTAAATAGTGGCGTGCATATAAAGATAGTAGGTAAAATACAGAGCTGTACGTTATTATTCAAATATGCTTCCGTCTATTGATAGAAATTGCTGAAAGTATAATTTCAAACTATTATGCGTTTTAAACTCTTTCCAATATAATTTAAAAGTGTTTATAAATTCGGTTTGTCTGGCCACCTGTCTGTATGTCCGAACTCTAGCCTGTGTTAATACAGTTGGATTGCTCTGTAATTGATATATATTATTGAGATTTACTATGTCATGTTCGGTATTGAAAATAAAGTAAGTAGCGTTCATAGTTATTTACAGATACACTCAAAAGTATTGCATTACATTATGATCTATAGTGAAATGACGTAATTATATAAATATTATGTAAGTATAGTTGTCGTCTGCTCCGTCCGTCTGTCTGCTTATAACAGCTCAAAAACTACCAAAAACCACAATTAATCAATTGATATTTTATAACAAGCATTGACTTTCATACTGACATTTCATTCTTAACGTGTTGTCTACTTATTTCGTTAGTGGACTCGCTAATAAAATCTTTGTTAAATCAATAGTGATTTCATGATTTATATTCTGTATCATGTTACAAATAAAATTAAACTTCAGTATTAAGACTACTTTAACTGAGAATTTATTTTGTAATGTCAGATGTAATTTTTTAAATATATAAATTCAGATAAACACATTTATAACTTTAATAATATTTCCCATTAAAGAGTATTCCAGGAGAAATTTTAATACTTTAAAATTAAAAAAATAACTATAAATAAAGTGTTATTTTACTTTATTTTCTGAATTGTACGGAGAAAAAGGCAGCAATGTGTGCTTTTGATAAACATACTTTATATTTAAAGGAATAGATAAAATAATAACAACGAATTTTTAATTCACATACCTCCACAAATGCCATTTTTAATTTTCTTCTCTTTGCATATTCATCCAGTCCAAAAATGTAGAGTAAATATGCAAAATTATGTATTTTTAATTAAAAAATCCCACCTTTAGTAAACAAGTAATATTTTTAAGCTCGTTTATATTTTTGAGTGAATAAAATATAGTTTGATTTCTAAAAATTTGGTAATTCTAAACCGAAAGCACAAACCGCTAATATACATATATTTCTTTTTAGATTAAACAGTTTTTTACTGTTTACTTGTGAACATAGCTTTTGGTATTAAGTGATTTCTTTGAAAATAATTTAAAAGATTATTTTACATATAAATCTTTATAAGAGTTTCAAATAAAATAAAAAATCCCCCTTGTTGGGTATTGCTGTTGTACTTTCGTTACGTCATACTACATGTGAATGACTTATTAACATTTTAGAAATAATTAGCAAAATTCCTCATGCAAAATAACAATAACTAGAGTAATAACTATAAAAACCAATTCTTTGATGTCTTCTTGTTGTCAGTATTCCAGAAAGTAAATATTTGCTTTTTTAAATGACAAAAGATTGCTACTTAATAGACAAAATTTATTATTCAGAAATGCTGGTATTTATATTCAGATGTCATCGCAGCTATGACCGAGTAATAGTTTGCGAGATTCAGTTTTTATTTTTAAAAATATATTTTATTTATTTTCCTAAACTTCTTCGCTGTCAAAAAAATATGTAGAAGTTAAACATCCATTTTTAAGGAAAATGTTATATTCAAGTAGTAATTGCTTTTAAATATAATACACGTTAACTACAAATATATAATGGTAAGAACAAAAAATAAATACATTTTATTTATTTTATTTTTTGAGTGTGTGCGCTCAAGCCCTCTTATTTGAGCCCTCTTACGAAACGCATTTGCACGTTTTTCTAACGAAGGTAAAAAGTTATTAAAGTTAATATAATTGTTGTGTGATATTTTAAAAGAATACTTTGCCCAATATTATGTACAATACTAAATATAAATTAGAAGCAAGATTTAAATTCGGTTCAGCGTGATGCAAAACCAATACTGCTTTGATTTGTAGTTCAGTATATCATATTCATTATCTTCCCTTTTCAATAGGATTTTTATATGCTAGACCGAAACAGACAGATCATGTTTAACTCAAATTTTATTTTAAATAAAATAATTTAGATATATTTGAAATTCAAATATCAAACATGACATCAAATAAATTGCACTAATTACACCGATAACTTACAACAAAGGTTTTTAAATGTTCATTTTACACTTAAAATCTTTATAAGAGTCTCTGATTAAATTAAAAATTCCCCTTGTTCGTTATTACTGTCTTATTTTTGTTACTCATTAGTAAAAGTGAATGAATTGTAAAAATTATATAAATAAATTACGAACTGCTTCATTCAAAATATCTATAACAAGAGCAATAACTATATTGCCAATTGTCCTATTTTGGTTGTCACTATTTCAAAAAAATTATCTAGAAGTTAAACATCCATTTAAAAAGTAAAAGGTTACATTCAAGTATAAATAGGTTTAAAATATTATACACATTAACTTCAAATATAGCATTTTGACATTTGAAGTCCACCGGAGTGGAATGCTTTGGGGCCTATAGCTACTATGGCTGTCGCCTCGAATGATCCATATATTATAGAGAAACAACAACAAGTCACAACATTTTTTATTTTCCATTACATATATTATATTACATATTCCATTACATATATTATATTATATATAACATATACCATATTATATTACATTCACAATTACATCCATGTCTTACCCGAGGATTCGAACCCGGGCCCCCGCCGTGGGAGCAGCTGTCGCTACAGACCACGCCACTGGGAGACAAAATATAGCATTGTTAGCAGCAACTGAACTTTATTTTTTTTACTCTAGACTGAGTGCACTCAAGTACTCTTAATTGAGTAAAATATAAACACTTTTCTAAATCTTATGAAATGAAAACGTCATTACACATTTATGAGAAAACGACAAAAAAAAAAAAAAAAAAAAAAAAAAAAAAAAAAAAAAAAAAAAACGACTTCAAATAACCTTGTTTAATTTACGACGTGCTTGAAATTGCGCGACGTCATTAACATTTTTTTTATATTTTACGAGTAGTTAACTTACTACGTGCTAGTTGGGTTATATTTCCAAACGTTCTTCGGCACAAGCACTTTATGTGATAGTCATTTATTGTTATGTAAATTCAATTTTATTTACGCTGTCGCTAGAAGAGCATCCTAATAAATGAGGCAATGCTAAGATGCTCATAGGGTGTATTCTCAAATCGGAGATTTTTTTCAAAACTATTGTATCTGAGAATTCATAACTTTCGAACCCCGACTGGACAACTTTGATTACACGAGTGAGACAATTCAACAAACACTAGCTTATTAATAATGGCAGCCTGGCACGTTTTTAAACAAAAATCTATTGTTCATTTTGCCCTCTAAAGCCGGCCCCCTATTAAAGGCACTGTATATTTCACTATCAACCCCGTTTAGTGCGCAATAGGTAATTATTTATTAAAATTTTTGACACATCCCTGTAACAAAACTATATGGGATTCGGTGATTTTTTCAGCCTAACACACGCCCTGTTACAGTTGAAATTTAGTGTAAAATGTCACATTAAAATCTGCTCAGTGGCTGTACAGAAAACTGATATATATATCCACACATACATATTCAGACGTACATAGTACATATGAGAGGCTCACAACCATAGAAGACCAATTTCATTAAAAAAAAAAAGACTTAGTTCATATAGAAGGTACAGTAAACTGCGTTTTATCTACTGCCGTATTGCAGCATGTCTGTAGTCCGGAAATTTTTGCATAGATTGCACTGTGTTCGGAGTTGGTGAAGTAATACAATAAACCTTCACAACCATAATGAATCGAGTTCATTAATCAATGTACTAAACTTTCATCTGTGGTCTTTTCTTGTATAAATCTTGTCTCATTGCTGTAGAAAAAAAAAAAAACATTGTAGTTTAAATAAGTAGCGGTTTCAAAATTTCTATTGAAAGATAAACGTTCATAAAACATCAGATGTATAAACTATGAATGGAAAGTAATATTTTTTTTGATGACCCCTTCCCCTGCTCTCGGTAAACAAGCGGTAAACATACCGATAGTGACTTTATTTTTAAAAGAATAATTATAAGGTAAAATTCTCTAATCACATAGTTCAATCTTCAGCCTTGAGAAGAATGTATGATAAAGAATAAGATCTCCGTGAAAGAGAAATTCTATTACAAAGACATCAGCACAAAGTTTAATTCATACTTCAAGCCGCCATGTACAGATACATGTAAATTATGTGATGACATATCAATCAAGATTTTGACAGAAAATGATGAAAACACTTGAAAAAATCTTGAAACCGGACAAGATCTCCACTGCGGAAAGCTAAGCAGGCTAGAGAGAAAACGAAAACAGATAAAATTAAAGCCTCAGATGAAACTTACTGCTGTTTATTCAACTTGCAAAAAGCACTGCCCTTTTCTAAGCTTTCAACATCCATAGCTTATTATAAACGTAATCAATATGTTTATAACTTTGGAGGGCATTCCTTTAATAATAGTGGGGAATATATGTACGTATGGTATGAAACAGAGGGAGGAAGAGGATCTCAAGACCTTTCTAGAATTGCTGCAAGGCACTTAAAAGGGAAAGTCTCTAAATATAAATATATATATATATTCTGATACCTGCGGTGGCCAAAACAGAAAGTCTAGCTAGTTGACTAGTTAAAACTAGTTAATAGTACAAACATAAGAGCTGAGTCAATTGACCACAAATTCATAGTGTCCGGTCACTCTTTCCTCCCGAATGACGCAGAATTCTGTCTAATTGCAACAGCAAGTCGCGAGAAATAACACATCCATATTCCTGGAGACTGGAAGGACTCTATTATAAATGCAAAGAAGTCCTAAATTTGATGTCATTGGAGTTAAGAATTCGGACTTTGTTTCTAATAGAGCTTTGGAGTAAATTATCACAAACTGAATGAAGGATACTGAGAGAGCTTGTTTTATTTGGATGGATATTATATGGCTGCTAGTTGTAAGAGGTTCTCTCTTCATGTTACTGTTCAAAGAAACATGTCACTGAGGACCTACCTTTTTGCAAAATAAATTTGGAAAAACGAGCTCGCGGGCGCAAGTTACTTACTTACTAAGTCAAATGTGAGTCAAGATGCATTGTGCGTGGGCCGTAGAAACATGATGGATCTTCTGCCATACATTCAGAAAAATCAGTTAAAAGTTTTCATTTGCAAACATAACATGTTTTCTAACTTTTGTAAAATTTATACATAGTTCTACCAAACACATAAATTAAAGTACATATAAATAATTGGATATAAATTAGTTATGTGCAATAAATGAGGTAATGTTTTAAAATCTCTAATCACTGATAATTTAAAAATTAGATAATTGTTTCCTTTGTCGTCATTTATGGAAAATATTACTTGCTAACAATATATCATGCGATAACATCAATCAGTTTCATATACATTTAGTAAGAAAATTAAAAATATCCAGCTTTATATGGCAAGCCCATCATTTTTCATTTTATTCACATCTCTACATTTGTGAGAAAGCTTTATTTTTTACCGTGCTAATTTATACACTGTTTTTGTTCCCCCCCCCCCTTCTTTTTTGCATTCGCCTGTAGTCTTTTCACACAGCCATATTAACTGGAAATGTTACAGTTAAATCATAACCTGATGTTTTATCTAGGAAGAAATAAAATAACGAAAAACTAACATGGAATTAGGTACCACGAATAATTGGATATTTCTTCGTCTTCTTATTCTCTTAATGGAACGGATGCAGCAGTTTCAGTTTGCAGAAAAACTGGAAAAATATTGCGGATAGAACTCCAGTAAATACGTTTTTTGAAATAGTAAACATTAATGTTTCTGTAAGGAACATTAATACTTTTGTAAAGAAAATTTCAACTCTGTGGAGAATCCACTGATCGCGACTTCAAAATGGAGAAAATCCGAACGGTTTGCTGTCATCTGTGTGAAAGACCACAGAACGTCTTGAAATACATAAGTAGAATTTCCTCGAAAAAAGGATGGTACCATTTTCTGATGTTCATTATGGCTTTTAATAAATATCTCGGCAATTTATTCAAATTTAAAAGTATGAGCTTTGGGTGCATTCGTACCTGCCTTCGTCTATCCTCAGGCACATTTTCAAACCTCTACTTGCAGTAGATATTCCATCACACACACACATACAACGACAAACAACTTCTTTTTATCGATTCATAAAAATTTAAGTGATCATTATGATTATTTTGGGTCAGATTACAATCCCGTTTCTTCGTATGTTTAAAAATTCTTGAATAATCATTTTTTAAATTCCACTACATAAACTGATTTATTTTTAAAGTCAGAATCAAATAATAATCGTAAAAAATATATTTGATCCCATACCTTGATCAAGTGAAAGTTTCAGGAAAACCCAATATTATCCAATGATTATTAAAATTAAGTTAATACATTAGCGTAGTATTAGTTAGGGATCAATTGATGTTGAAAAATTCATTAAAAATCACGCTGTTGACAAGCATTGACTAATAATATTTTTCAACTCCAATGCATTAAAAACCATTGCATTTCATATTAAGAAAACAAAAAAAAAATAATTTCATTTGCATTTCAGAGATTTTAAATGATAATTCTAATTGTATCTCGATATTAATACTAAGATTAATTAATAATTATTATAAAAACAAACTGAGAAGAAAACTTTATTGATAACTTTCTCCTTATAGTGAAGCAAAATTGAAAAATAATATTGAAATAAAATCAGATAATTAAATTAATAATTTATCGCATATCATTCATAATATGGCTCAATTTTACAAATAATGATCTATACGATTTGCATTTTATAATTTTTTTTTATTGTTTAATAGAAAATATTTTTGAAATGAATGACGGAAACAATGAAGAATTTTTAAAACAGATTCTTCCACTAGTACATATTTCAATTTTTCGCTCTTTTCAAACGAGCTAATTAAGATATATATATATATATAGACAAAGGTATTGAAGAATCCATTTTTAATTAAAATCTCCCACTTTCAGTAAACAAAGCATTATGTTCTGCGATCATTCACATTGCTGACTAATGCAGGCACATTTTTATAATCAGAAAAGTGTTAATCCCCAATGTAATGTATATAGTGCAAATATTTGTACAGACTGAACACTGTTTATTGATTTCCCGTGAAAAAAGCTTTTTCTATTTTATAAATTCTTTGAAAAATAATTTAAAAATTATTTTACACTTCAATTAATAAAAAGTAGTTTTAGGCAAAAGGAAAAGAAGTCCTTTTGTTTAAATATAGGATTTTATATGCTCCGAAAATATGCTAATTTTATAAAAGAAATATTGATATTATGCAAATTATCTATTTTCTGTGCCATTGGAAATTCACTATGTAACAAATAGTAATTTTTTTTCAATAGTATCGCAAACATTTTAGGAATAGATTATAATATAAATTTTCGGGTATGAGGCACTAAATGTAACACATTAAATCCAGTGATCCAGTGAATTCCATTCTATAAATCCTTTTCTGTGTTTAGACGTTCGAGATCAAAGAGTTTCTTTTGTTTCATACTCTGTGCACACACACAGACAGACACACACACTCACACGGCGCTAGTAGTTATCGTTTTGGGTGTGTTTCGTGAACAAGACAATTAAAAAAATTGGCATTTAATATACCTTGTTTTATTTTTCTTTGCTTACTGTATTGAATTAAATCCTTTAATACGTTAATATGAAATACTGCTATCAAGTACATGCGGGCCCTAACCATCGTGAAGCTCACGTAAATACATTTTATTGCCTATTGGAACTTTCCTACAACTGCATTATGTTTTAATATAAAAAAGAAGGAGATCTGGTCCTAAAAACTCATTTTAGCGTGAGAGATTTTTTTACCATTTCCTTCTGGCTAACATACTATAAAATTATTAAAATTCACTGCACTTATAATTTTTAACTTGCGTAATTATATCAGGGCATTTATGATTATTAATCCCAATTTGTTTTTACAATTTCCTGTAATTTTTATGAAATATTTATTGTTTTATATGAATCACTGTTGTCCAATAGAATTAATAACTAGAAATATCTGTTTAACTCTTTCAGGGACCGGGTAATTCTTTTTGTAAAATGATGAAATGATGGACTTATACCAGAACTTACAATTCAATTTATTCGGAAATGAAAACTTTCTCAACCTTTAACTGCTCTGACAAAAATTGTCGCAAAAGTACTGTGAGAGGATGTGAGACCGATTAATCTAAAGATGAACAAATGGCTACATTAACTCATAAAATACTCTTTCGGTACGAAACATTATATTCAGTACAATTAAAATTAAATTTCACCTATTCCGAAATCTCTAACGGTAGTTCTGGGGTCTAAACGAAACAAAATTTATTCAGTAACTATAGTTAAACTAAAAATGACAAGTTAAACTGTGTAAATTGACAAAAGCAGCGTTCTGTGAGGCCGCTAACAGCTGTTAAAGGCTAATTTACCATACTTTATAAAAGTAAAATTTTAATTAAATATTTCTGGGTGCCAGTACTCTTAAAACTAAATTCATTTTTGTAGACACAGCACTCTAAAGGTTTAATTTCCTTAAGAAAGAAAAAAGCTTCTAATATTTACATTAGGGAAGTTACAACATAAGTATCTAAACAGTTTTAAAAACTTGATCTGAAAAGAATAATCCTAGTAGGAATTTCGAAACAAAAACTTTAAATGGATTATCTGAAAAATATGATTTTCATCATCAATGAGTTACAAAAAAGCTTTTTCTCAAAAATCATGTTCTTCTTTCTAAAACTAATATCCCACAATTACGTAAATCCTAACTAATGACGTAATTGTAATGAACTATCGTTTTCATGTCTGATAAATTCCTAAACGTTTATTGTTATTTTCATAAATTAGCCTACAGAAAATATATGAAAAATCCCTGCCGGCTCCGCCTACAGGCATGGGTACATTTTTAAGTTAACACTTTATAACTCAACAACCCCGATTTGAAAAATTCTTACACAGATATTAAAATACATCATTTTAAGCATGGAAAAAATAATAAAAAAATTCAGAACAGAAAAATAAAATTTTTTTGCGAAAAATGGGTTTGTTGCATATCTGCAACATCTTGCCCAATGACACAAAAACTGAAAATATTTAAAATTTTAATTTGCACAAAAATTTTTGAAACAATTGTTAGTTTTCTTGTAGCAAAGTCCCACACCACATTTCTCACAAACAGTTTGATTAAAGTTTTTAAAACCGGGGTATTTACAACGTATTCTTTTTTCTGCCCACAATAGTCAGTGCCCAATTTCGTCTAGCCGCACTTGTTTTGGTAGAATATGTTGAGTAGGCACTGTATGCTTTTTCTGTTGAATTCTTTTTCTACTACGAGACCTTTCCCTTTTTTGCTAGCTTTGAACTTGGTGTTAATTTTACAGAGGGGGTGGGGGTGGGGGGGATCCCTAACTTACCCTATAGCAATTAAATATAAAAACAGACTAATGTTTCCCCTTTTCAATAATTTTGCTCTTCTGAAAGAAATGAAACTTAAATAACCATTAGAAGATATTTTCGATGCTCTTTTGATATTTAAAAAAAAAAAATCCATTACAAGAGAAGATATGGCGCGTTGTTGCAGATCTGAAACAAACAGAAGTTTACGTTTATCTTATACATATTATAAATTTCCTAGCTCGAAAATGGTCTTTAAATAAAGAATTTAAACTCACCTTTGAAAGCAATATATTTGTAGACGTCTGCAGACTTTTTTAACTCCTGTATTTCAAAGCTTAATTCAGCAAAAATCACGTGTACCTGATCAAGCGATAAATCAAACTTTGGCGCGAAAAAAAAAAATCAGTATAGACATTTGTTGCGGATTTAATGAAATAATTATTTTAATAGTAGTGTAATAGAATAACAACAATCAACAAAATCGTCTTTTGAAATTTACTGATGAAATAACAATGACGTTTTGGGTATGTTGCAGATATACAACACGGTGATACAAAGGGTTAAGTGCTAATTTCACCAACTAAAACTAAATCATGATTAGAGATAAACCCACTTTAACAATTTTATATGGCCGTTTCTGACGAGTTTTTAATTTCATTTTTATAAAAGAGCTGGTTTTATCAGAATAATGTTAAGGCAGTATTGAAAAAATATTTTTCCATACTCAAGAACTCGGAATTTTCTGACACTTTTTCAGATTCATTTTTAAAAGGAAAAACATAAAAATTGCTGATGTGATTTTTTTAAAGAGATTTATAAGTGACCTATGTTTTTATTTTTCGTTAAATTAATTAGAACATGATTTACAAACAATTATTTTCTCAGTGGGACTATATTTTTCGTTTCCAACACAATTGCTTCAAGAAATTCGGTTCAAAATGCACAGTTTGACATCTTTTTTTAAAATTTATTCTGCATCTATCACAAAATATACCATTAAGGTACATTATATAGTTTCTGAATAACAGAACCTACTAATTGGATGCGTTTGAAATCAAAAATGAACATAAAAATCAGTCAGAAAATAAGCAGTTTGGATTTGAGTGCATCCTTAATACGATATTTTTTTCTTCAACCTTTATGTACTTTTAATTTGTTTTTGCTGTAAGAATTGATCCTATCAGAAACTCGTCAATTTAAAAGTTGTAGATAATATTAAGAAGATAAGTAATAAATTCATGTTGATTTGATATCTTGAGAATTGACGAAGTTATTGATTTTTTCCTTCTTCAACCCCCACCCCCTTTTTGTTTCTGTTTTTATTTTTTTGCGGTAAGAATTAGTCCTAACAAAACCTTGTCAATATAAAAGTTGTAGATAATATTAAGGCAAATTATAATAAATTTAATTGGATTTGATATATTGAGAATTGACAAAGTTATGAATTTTTTTTCCACAATAAAAACACCAATTTTTCGGCCCCTGAGCCTATTTTTAGTTTTATCAAAAATCCTCGCATAAATTTTAGGCCAATTTTTTAGAAGTAACAATAACTTTAAACTGAGTCTATATGTATTATAATTAAGAAATTATTGGGTTTTTTTTTTCGTTTTTCACAAAACCCCTCCCTATTTCCACTCCTTGGTCCGATTTTGCCCATTGACGAACTTGAGAGAGATTTTACGTCCCTTAATTTTATGTATCAGTTTGGAAAAGATTTGTGCAGAATTATGAAAGTTATCGTGTCCATAAAAATGTGATATATATATATATATGTGTGTATATATAGATAAATAGATATATTTCATCAATAAATAAAAATGCAAATACACTATAATTTTGGAAAGAAGGTGTATATAAACTATATTTATAACATTTAACTATAAAAAAGGTTATTTTACAGTACTTTATAAAAGGAAAATTTCGGTTAAATGTTCTGGGTGTCAGTACTCTTAAAATTAGATGTCCTTTTTTGTGGACACCGTCCTTTAAAGGGTTATTTTCCTTTTTAAAATAATTTTGCAACTTTTAACAACAATACTTTTAATCAGATCTGTGGAATTGGGATAGGGATAAATTATTCTAGTACTGCTGCTAATTTATATTTATTTTACTATGAATATAAATATACAATACAATTTAATAAAACTTTAATGGTCTTTAGGTATATTGATGATATTTTGATTTTCGATTTTGTCTTTATAAATGAATATGATGTCATATACGCAAAATATTTAAGTTGAATACGGCAAATGGAGATGATTACAATGCAGATTTTTTAGATATTTCTTTTATAGATTTCTTATTTTTCCCCTCTTTCTCTAGATATTTGTGATAATAAATTAATCTTGGATTTTTATGATAAAAAAAATTGTTTTCAATTCTTTACAAGAAACATGCCACATTGATTTTCTAATTTGCATAAAAAGATCTGCATAAATATTATAATTAATCAATTAATTCGTTTCAAGAAAATTTGTGGCAGTGAAAGTAATTTTTATAAACAAATTTTAAGATTTTAGTAAATCTTTTCTACAATAACAATTATCCTATTGATTTAGATGGTTTTGAAAAATAAATGACAACACTGTGGTTTGGCGGGATGTCCAATTTATGGCAGCATGCTTCCTGAATATTTTATATGACGTGCTGGCCCTAATGTCTTGTAATAAGAACGGCTTTGAACGGAAGTTTGAATAGATGGAGGTTTGCAGACTAGGATTTGAAAATTTTTCAATTTGGATACGGAGAAAGAATTAATAGTTTTTTGTTATTGCCAGTGAAGGACATTTTTAGGTATTTCTGTTTCATTTTTTTTTTTTTTTTTTTTTGTATTGGTTTTGTAGTTTGTATGGGCGCCCATTGTTCTGCATTCATACATGTTAAGATAATTTAATATTTTTAAATCTTTTAATGGTATTTTAAAAGACAACAAAGTAAAAAAGACAGTGCATTAACTTTTTAAAAGACATTTCTAAAGACTTTTTGTTTTGTAATATAATTATGCTTTGTTTGTACTACATTTTTGTTTAAGTTGTTATTTACCTTTTAGATTTTAAAAATTTTATATCTAAAAAGACAATAGTTTAGTTTTTTTCTGAAGTTTTGAGTGCAGGATAGACGTGTGAGTAGAAATCTGCAAGTTTTAAACAGTGGCGGTAAAGTTCGGTATGTTTGTCCACCCACTGATGAAAAACACACAGTTTTTTACATCTGTTTTTTACCTGCGTAATTTAAAATTGAAAATTTGGGGATTTTTTATAGTGAAATGTTATAAATATTGTTGATATAAATATTTGTTGATATAAATGTTATAAATATTGTTGACCTTATTTCTAAAATTATAGTGTATTTGAATTTTCCTTTATTGATTAAATACATTTTGTTGCATTTAATATGAGCTGCTTTTAGCGCCCGTTATGCAGTATTTTTTCATGAATTATATTTGATATATATATATATATATATAACGTAAAGTTTAGTAATCACCAACAAAAAACAAATTATATTCATGCGAATTGCGCCAAACAACAGACAGCGGAATTGGTTCTAGATGTTACAGATTTTAACTCTAACTTGTTTAATAAATTATGTCGGTTTTGCCTTTACAACAACTACGTTTATACAGGTTCTAAAATATACTTACAAATTAATGGAATTGGGATGGGTACTAGCTACTCATCTACAGCTGCTAACTTATTTTTATTTTTTTATGAGTTTCAGTACAGCATTAATAAAGCTGACGTCCAATTCCTGGCTTACAGATACATAGACGACTTGATCGTGTTAAACTTCAACAGCGATTTTAATGAAATTTCTCAAGAAATTTATCCTGATTCCCTGACTTTAAAGAACACAAATAATAATGGTTTGGAGGCTGATTACCTTGATTTAAAAATTATTTTAGTGGGTAACAAAGTACATATTTCAATCTACAATAAACGTAATAGTTTTCAATTTCAGGTTAATCAACGTGTTCATTGGCCCTCCAATATTTAGAAACGTATATATATTAATATAATTATTAGTCAAATATTTCGCTTTCTCAGAATTTGTACAGATAAACATCTGTTTAAGAAGGAATTGTTTCATTTTAAAAGTATTCTATATTACAAAAACAATATTCCTTTAAATTTTATAAAAAAATATTCAGATTTTGCAGATTTGCTTCATTACTGATCGATTGCTTTCCGACGTCAGTGAATGACTCATATTTCCTAAAGCCTGTTCAAGGACGGTTTTATGATGATGTGCTACGTCGATTGGCAACAAACTTGGCATGAATTTGGATTGGTTGATTGGATGTTGGACTTTACCTTGTTAAGTTTGTTTTATGATTTATATTTGGGTTGTGGCAATGTGGCTTAATTGATTGAGTGTGGTTTTTTCAACGATCATATTTGTAGCATCTTTTACTGTGTTCCAGGTGAGGCATTCATTTAATAATGTTGGCGTAGGGTCCGGAGGGGGAGCATGTGATAATAGCCATCGAATGTTTAACATTTGATTTTACTGTCACTGTTCTGGCCGAAACCCAGTGCCACTAATGCATATTTTATATGCATTTTTTTGAATGCTTGGCTGCTTTTGAAATATAACCCACTGCCGATGAGGCCGCAGCCTATTATTTTTTCCTAGTTTTTGTTAAAATTTTACAAATAGTTATTTTCTTCTTGTTCTGTGAGGGGGGGGGGGGGGTGTGCGCTGGTTCAGGCTAAATATAATCTTATATTGGTTTATATATATATATGTAGAACTCCAAAAAAACGAAACATCATATGAAATTTTCAATCTAAGATCCATTTTTCAAATTCATGTTAACATTGAAAAATTCACAGTCGCAAAAAAAGGCAATACAATGCCACCGTTGTCAATTCTTTTTCATATCGCTGTTAACTCTAACATGGACCCCTGCTGCGTAGAATGCAACGGGGGCCTACCGAATACCGCCCATAAAAAATGCAATTAAAATCTTTTTTCCCTTTCTGCCTAAAGTATATATTCTTAGCTATATTATCCAGAAAAATAAATGTTGTATATACAAAATTAATAATTACATTTTTAATTTAACAATTCATCTCACTAATACGTGAATTAAAATCCGTAAGTGCTGCGCGCATGATAAAACTCTAAATAATGCATATAGGAAACAATTTTTGAACAAAATAGAATCATAATACACCTAGTTATAAACTAAAACCAAAATATATACAAAAAGTTTTGTTTAAAATTTAATTTTAGCACACAAAAAATCAAAATTTAAAAAAAAACATTTCAAGTTTTTCAAATGAAAAAAGAATAAATAATTAAAATAAGTGATATTTTTTGTTTTAGCATGAAGACTACAAAGAAAAGCATATTTGGTTAATTTTTTACAGTTGTGGCTTCTATAGTTTCAAAGTAACAGTACGCTCAAACTCCAAATTTACTAATCTCAGAAAATGCCTTTTAAAATTTCAATATCTATGGAGCTCTAATTTTACTCACCGTCTATAAATGATTATAACGCAAGAATTAATATCGATTTTTGAATGGGGTTTTTTACATATTATTGAGAAATTTTAAAATATTCAGAATAAAACGAAATCAGAAAACTGAATTTTTGAAAGTTTAAAGTAACTGTGCCCCTTTAGGGATTTTTCAAATTCCTTGTACAACAACTGGCACATTATCTCACTCATTTTTAAACGCAAGAGCATTAAATAGGCAGGACTAACAATTGAAGCGATTTGGAATAGAAAAACGTTTTCCATTTTTGATAACTAAACCATTTATCGATATAGAAGCAATTCGTGTAATTTGGAAGAAGATTATCCCTTGTCAGGGGTTGCTGCGTTGGAAATTCGGTTCAAAAAGCCAACTTAGACAGTATTTTCCGGAGGATCTACTGCATTGACAAACAAAATGAAAAAGTTATTTTCATTATATATAATTTCTGAATAAGAATACCTACCAATTTCATGCATTTCCATAAAAAAAGTATTTAGAAATGTGTCAGAATGTAGTTCTTTTACATTTCAGAACATCCTTAAGATATTTCACAGGATAATAATACTTTTAGTAATTTATTTTAATCGATCATACATTCACCGATTCGCTCAAATCTAAGGGATAGTATTACAAATTGAATAAAAAATTTAATGAACAATATATTTTATTATTCGTCATTATTGTTTATCTAAATATTTTTTCCTGAATAATGCATAAATATTTTTTTTTTTTTTTAATCAGGTCATTTAACTGAAAAAGTTTATTTCAGTATGTTTTCAAGAAAAGGCATTTAGTAATGAAAAACTAAAATTCCCCTTCAAGGAAAAAAAAGTGCCATCCTCTACTTACTTTACCGTAAATTATCGTAAAAAATGAAGATGGTACCTGATTAGTTTTTAAATTGCTTTTATAATTCTTAATTGCATATATTTCAGTTGTGCTAAAGTGACGCTGAATATTCCAGCCCTTTTCCTCTGCGTAGGGATATATGAAAATACGTACTCTGTTTTTCCCTCTGCGCAGGGAATTTGTTGTTGATATTTTTTTTCTTTACCAGTTGAGCTTGTGATATTCAACGGGTGTATTGTGATCCCTAAGCGGATATTTTATTTGTGAATTTGTGAAAACTTTCTATTAAATAGTGTGAAAAATTAGTGTATAAAGTCTACTACTTCATTTAAAAAACCTTTACGGTACATTATGGTCGAAGTCGCAGCCGGAGTATTGTGAAATAAGTGCAAAGAATAATGCGTATATAAAATTCGTTCGAAAGTGAAAGCGTGAAATCATTGGAGCTGCACCAAATTAGAATACTGCATGACAGATAATGGATAAAAAAGTAGCAACTGATAAAAGAGTGTTGAAATCTTCAATAACGAGATTGAAAAATAAATACCTTAAAACTGATCTGAATGTGTGTGAATTCGAGCAGCTTCAACTATTGAAAAAAGAAACAGAAAAATTCGAGGAAGTGTTGAAGGCGTTGTTTAAAACAATTTTTTCTGCGTGTGAAAAAAAAGACATCGATTCATTTATAGAAGAAAAAGACGAAAGCAAGACATCTTTAATGAATTGATAGTAAAAATCGAACATGCAATTACAGCTAGAAAAATAAATGTAAACAATTCAAAGAAGGAAGTTAATGAAATAAAACTACCAAAGCTTTCTCTACCCTCATTTAGTGGTCAAATTAGTGAATGGTTGAGTTTTAAAGATTTATTTAATGCGAGCATACATAATAATGCAAATTTATCACCAGCTCAGAAGCTGCAATACTTGAAATTATCTTGTCAAGGAGACGCCTTGAAAATAATAAGATCAATACCTATTGAAGATTCGAAGTATAGTGTCGAATGGGACCTGCTATCTGAAAGATATTCTAACAAACGTGAATTAATATACAGCCTCGTTAGAAAATTATTAAATTTTTCATTCGTGCAAGGTGACGCACCCGCAGCAACACTCAATTTGGTGGATATGACAAATGAATGTGTTTGTTCATTCGAAATATTGGATCAGAAGGCAAGTGGCTTTTCAGAAACATTGTTGATTTACTTAATATTGCAAAAAGTTGATCATAATATTAAATTATGGTGGGAACGCTAGTTAAAAAATGACGAGCTTCCAATATTAGTTCAATTGATAAATTTTCTGAAACATTATGCTCGTTCATTACAATCTGCTAGCGGAAATATTAATTATAAGAAAAATAGTTATCCTAAATTAACTGCAATGACTGCTTCTGTTAATAATATTTAGTGTAAATATTGTTCATCACATAGTCATAAAATAAGTAAATGCAGTGAGTTTCTAAAGTTACCTGTTCGCGAAAGAGTGCAATTTGTAAAATTTAAAATTATCTGCTTTGCGTATTTATCTCCATTTATTGTATTAATTAATTTATGTTCATAAATTAATTAATTGTCAGTTAAAAAGAGTTTGTTCGCAATGTAGTTTGAAGACTCATAATAGCCTATTACATTATGAAAGGCGAGAAACAAATTATCCAGATATAAAAAACCTAGTAACGCCTCAATCCTCGAATCAAAATAGTGAGACTGTTGGTGAATCATCTAGTAGTATAAACATGTCAATAAATTCTTGCCTTGGTGAGATATACTTAAAATTATTTGTCATACTTGCAACTGCGCTGATTAATGTGAAAGATAATTATGGAGGCAATAAATTATTGCGTTGCATTATTGATGTTGGTAGTACCAATAATTTTATAAGTGAGCGTGCTATACGATTATAAGGAATAAAAAGAAATTCAGCTAATTTACAGATTAAATGTCTGAGAATGGTATACTCCGAAGAAACTCGTGGCGCTGTAAGATTGGAATTTTCTCCACATTTTGATAAACAAAACACACGATGAGGTACTTTTTATATTTTGAAAAATATAACGAGTAATCAACTAGTTTTATCATATGATACTAACTCATTCAGTCACTTAAAGAACATAACATTAGCTGACCCTAAGTGGAATGAACCAGGCCCAATAGACTTATTATTTGGCGTGTCTCTATCATTATCTATAATTAGAGGAGAAAAAAGATTTGGGAAACCAGAACTTCATTTTGCAGTAAATTTGGATTACGGGTGGTTAATAACGGGAGATAGTGATACATTTTCAGAAAATAAACCAAATATTATAGTAAATTTTGCAAATGTTGAAACAGATTATGTGAAAAAGTTCTGAGAGTTAGAAAATATCCCCTCGAAGGAAATATACACAAATGAAGAAAAATATTGTGGGGGAATTTTCGATATATCCCATTCATGAGATTCGAATGGAAGATATATTGCGCGTTTGCCATTTAAAAAGCAATGTAAAGAATTATGTGAGTCAAAATCACTAGCTATGAAAAGATTTCTAAACTTAGAAAAAAGATTTAATAGAGAACTCGATTTGTATGGAAATTATTGTATATTTATGAATGAATATCTTGATATTGGACATATGGAGAAAATACCGAAAGGCGAAATTCAAAAACACGTTAATGAAATTTATTATCTTCCGCATCATCCAGTCATTAGAGAATCTAGCACAACAACCCGTCTTAGAGTTGTGTTTGATGGGAGTGCAAAAACTACGAATAATGTTTCTCTTAATGAAAATTTAATTGTAGGAACTAGTGTTCAACAAGAGTTATTTTTTATTTTGTTGAGATTCCGCACACACGCTATAGCTATTAACGCTGTTATTGCAAAAATGTTTCGTCAAATTAAGATATATACTGAACATCAAGATTTTCAACGAATTCTCTTGAAAGATAAATTTTCCGATGATATTAGTGAATATTGTCTCACTACAGTAACATATGGATTAGCATCTATCCCATATTTAGCTACCAAAGTTCTACAAAAATTAGCGTTGGGGGAAAAAATAAATTTTCCATTTGCATCAAACATTATATTACGTGATTTTTACGTCGATGACTTACTTACTTTTGCATCATCTCCCGAAGAATCTATTAAATTAATATCCGACTTACAAGAATTAATAAAAAGAGGCGGATTTGAATTACGTACGTGGGGATCAAACGACATTAGTGTACTAAAAAACATTCCTGAAAATTTAATTCAGACTAAACCCGATTTATCAATTGAAAACGATAATTCAATACAATTGCTAGGATTAAAATGGGATTCAAACTGCGATGTCTTCCAAATTAGTGTAACCATAGAACCAACATTAAAAGAAGTTACAAAGGGATCTATATCGTCAAATATATCCAAAACGTTTGATCCACTTGGTTGGATCCACTTTATAATTTCTGCAAAAATTCTACTTCAAGAACTTTAGAATCTTCATCTGGCATGGGACGATCCTGTTCCACTACTCATAAAAAATAGGTGGATAAAAATTCGGGAAGAACTTGCATGTTTAACATCTATCACTGTGCCTCAGTTAGCAATTATTCCCTCAGCTAACAAATTTGAAATTCATTCATTTAGTGACGCTTCCTTAATGGCATATGCTGCAGTAGTTTATTTAAGATCCTTATCCGATGATTCAACTGTATCAGTTAGAATATTAACTGCAAAAACAAGAGTTTCACCATTAAAAACAATATTTTTGCCTAAATTAGAACTGAGTGCTGCCCTTCTGTCAACCCGTTCGGTAAAATCTGTCCTAGATTCATTGTACTTGGACATCTCTAAAATTAACTGTTGGACAGATTCAACCACAGTTCTCTCTTAGCTATCAACAGAATCAAGAAGATGGCAAACTTTTGTTGCGAATCGTGTCGCGGAAGTAAAGAAATTGTTCGGTCAGAGTGCTGGCATCATGTAAAAGGAAAAGAGAATCCAGCAGATTGTGCATCAAGAGGTCTATCACCCTCAGAATTATCATTGCATGATCTTTGGTGGAATTGTCCGAGTTGGCTTAGTGATCCGTCTGTCACCTCTCCAAAACCGCAATGTAAAGGGAGTGTTTTGTGTGACGAAGCCTTAATAGAGCAAAGAAAAAATTATTTTTGTGCTACAACTCAGTTAAGTGAGGAAATGCTTATTCTCTCAAATATATCGTCATTTACTAAGCTAAAACGTGTAATTGCTTGGTCTTTGAGATTTCTTACGAATTCTCGTTTACTTGTTTCAAAAAGAAACTTAGGTTTTCTTACAAACACAGAAATTCAGAGAGCCTTAAAAGTGATCATCAAACAAGTACAAAAGTCATCATTTACTGTCTACATTAAATGTATGACTTCTGGTAAGTGTTTACCTCGCAATAGCAAATTAATCAACTTTTCTCCAATCCTTGATGGAGAAAGAATACCCCGAGTGAAAGGACGTCTTCGTCATTCAAATCTCACACAAGATCAAATTCATCCAATATTGTTACCAAAAAATCATCCAGTGACTGTGCTGATTATTAGATACTTTCACTTATCTCACTTTCATGCTGCCCCTCAAATATTATTGTGTGTTATCAGACACAGATATTGGATTTTAAGTGGAAGAAGTGTTGTAAGAAAGTTTGTAAAGAATTGTGTAATTTGTGCACGTGCTTCTGCTTCTATGTCTAAACAAATCATGGCTGATTTACATTCAACTAGAGTACAACCTACCCGTCCGTTCCTTGTTACAGGAGCTGACTATGCCGGACCTATATTATGTAAATTTAGAAAAGGTAGAGGTAAATATTATTTAAGTGTTATATTTCATTATTTATATGTTTTCTACCCATGCAATTCCCATTGAATTAGTGACTGATTTATCTACTCAGGCCTTTTTAGCTTGTCTGAGGCAATTTATATCCAGACGAGACAAACCAAAAGAAATTGTAAGTGATTGTGCCGAACATTTTGTCAGTGCGAGCAAGGAGTTGAAAGAATTGTATAAATTTGCAACTTCTTGTCAGCATAATGAAGAAGTGGCAAAGTACTTAAGTTCGGAAGAAATAAATTGGCATTTCAATCCACCCTCAGTCCTTCACTTTGTAAGACTTTGGGAGGCTGGTGTTAAATCGATGAAATTTCATTTAAAAAGAACCGTTGGCAATTCAGTTTTAACATTTGAAGAACTTTCAACACTTTTAGCTCAAATCGAAGCCTGTTTAAATTTTTTACCACTTTGTCCTGTAAGTTCCGATCGTAATGATTTACAGGCCCTAACCCCTGGTCATTTTTTAATTAGTGCGCCTCTTACTTCTGTACCAGAAGTTGATATTTCAGAGGTACCTATATCAAGATTGACCAGGTGGCAATTAGTGCAGAAAATGCTCCAACACGTTTGGAAAAAATGGAGTAATGAGTACTTTTCGACCCTACAACAGAGAGTAAAATGGCTTAAAGAAGAGCCTAATACTAAGATAGGTGATTTAGTTATAATAAAAAAATGAAGGTCTTTCCCCTTTACAATGGAAATTATCTATAGTGATTAAAACACATCCTAGACCTGATAAAAAGGTTCGTGTAGTTACCCTGAGAACTGAAAATAATGAATTGAAAAGGCCAATTACTAAGTTATGTAAATTACCTTTAGAGTAAATTTTTGAAACCCTTTCGGCTTTCAAGAACGGGAGAATGTTTATTTTTTAAAATTGCTTTTATAATTCTTAATTGCATATATTTCAGTTGGGCTAAAGTGACGCTGAATATTCCAGCCCTTTTCCCTCTGCGTAGGGATAAATGAAAACACGTACTCTGTTTTTTCCTCTGCGCAGGGAATTTGTTGTCGATATTCTTTTTCTTTACCAGTTGAGCTTGTGATATTCAACGGGTGTATTGTGATCCCTAAGCGGATATTTTATTTGTGAATTTGTGAAAACTTTCAATTAAATAGTGTGAAATTTTAGTGTATACAGCCTACTGCTTCATTTAAAAAACCTTTAAGGTACACTTAATTTACAATCAATTAATAATAACGTCTATTAATTAATAAGAGGCTAACATTATGTAAGTTTTCAAGAAAAGCCATTTAGTGATTTAGAAAAATGTTAAATTTAAGTAAAAAATAAAGTAATAAGATTTCCAGTCATTTCTTAAATATAGTTCATGACGAAAACTATTTTAACTTTTGAGATTTACGATTTTATTAATTTAATACTTTTAAAGCAGTAATAAGTTCAGATTAATTATGTTTTTTAAAACAAGATTTATTTTTGAAATTTTAAAGAGAAATAAAGATTTTCAATGGTTTTCGAAATTTTTTTAACTTTTTATGCAGTTGAGTTCCAAGGTTCACATATGTGGAACTGCTTTTACTGGTGCCAAGGTACATCAATTTTTTAAATTATTTTATTATTGTCATTTTAGAAGCCAAAATGGGTAAGAAAACCTATTCCAACGTTTTTTTTTTTTTAAATTCAGTAGTGAAGGAGATATGAAAATGACTGAAATATCGATTATAAAATTTCATTTTACATACACGAACCATGTATGAGTAAAGTTATGTCAATGAAATTATGTTTAAAAAATGTCAATGAAATTATGTCCAAAAATATCAATGAAATATTTTATTTTTCTAAAAACTAAAAAAATATTTTTTTCGGTTTACAAAAGTTTTGTAGTTAATCCTAAAATATACCTACGAATCATTTAGCATAAATAGACAGATACGCTCAACGTATTATCAAATTTGATGCTTTGAAACTTGCTTCAAAGGACAAAACAACCTATTCTTAGAATAACTGTTAAAATAAAGTGCTATTTTTTAATAATATTCATTATCATAAATTGGAATTTAACATTATTATAGTTGAACACAAGTCTAATAGGTTTCACGATTCTCGCAGATTCTATAACACATAATACCATTGACTGAATGTTAATTATATGTTTGTATTCCGTTCAGTAGTCATGTAAATCGCGATCATTAAATGCTGTTAGCTATTACCCTAGCTTCATTATATTAAATCCGCTAACAATTGTTATCTGATTAAACCTTACGCATTGGTGCAGTAGACTTAGCTTCGCTCTGTAGATCATTGTAAATAGCCATGTTTATAGCCATTGTAAATAGCTATAACATGTTTATTTAATTTGAAAAACTAAAATAACAGTATTGTTTTTAAAAAAGAGAATACAGTATCATAGAATATTTAAATTATCTTTTAAAATGTATGAATAATGAAAATTTATATAAAGTATTATTAGGTGTCAAAATACTCAATTATTGCTATAAGTGATAAACATAAATTTTTTTAAGGGCAAATATCTTTATTTATTTGCATTTTGACATGTTTTCAGACGACAACATTCTCAAAAAAATAAAATGATAAAAATATTTTCGCAAAATTATCACTTATAGCAATAATTGAATATTTTGATATTTTGAAGTGATTTTTATATATTTCATTATTAGATGATTAAGTAATAGTATGTAATTGCTGCATTTCGAGTGTAGAAGTGAAACTATGTTTCTATACTGTAAGAAATTTATGTAAAATCATACTTTAAAAAACCCAGGCTCTCTGTAAACTAACACTAGATCTCGGATAAATCTATTCGATTGCGTTTCTCGGTCATCATTTAATAGACATTTTGTTTTTATTACATTAAATCCTCTGTAGGGGCTTCCGTGTCTTTATTTAAATATGTTTTTAGTTTTATTATAAGCTATAATTTAAACTTACTTGTAATACACACTTTTAATATTATTTTACTAATTTATCAGAGAAATATTAAAGAAGGAAATTAGGTTTAAAATTTATTTTATTAAAAATTAGAATATTTTAGGAAGGGAAAAATTCATCTCTGTGGAGTTAGCGGGGATTTTTACCAACAATCAGATTGAAATTGTTTCATTCACCATGTGCATGAAGCTTGGTAATATTAAAAATACGTTCGTGTTATCTTTTTTAACACTTTTTAACATAGTTGAAAATTGTTTATGAATTCGGTTTGTCTGTCTTTCTGTCCGTTTGTCCATTTCTCCGTGCCCTAACTCAGGCAACTGTTCTCGGAATGATATATATATATTTTATATTTTAAGGAGGTTCATTGCAAGATGTTCGTGATTGAAAACGGAGTTTGTGGAATTTAGCATTTCTTTTTCAGAGACACGAAAAAGACTTTCGTTATGTTTTAGGCTACGGTGAAAAATCGTTGAAGTGCATTTCTTAACTCGACATCTCACCGTATGGAAAAAAAAAAGTTAATAAAATTCTGTTAGATTGGAAAATGTTTCATAATCCTTGCCGTATTCGTGGTTTTCCGTTGTTGTTTATAATTGGCTAAGTTTTTGTGATTTCTTCCTATCCTGATTGCTTTGAGAACAAATCATTACAGATATTTGGAGTTCTGTGGTATTTTCCAAGGATAGCGTCACGCAGTTTTTGCATTCCTTTATTTTAAAAATATTTTATGTTGGAATGCATTTATTAATTCGATATCTCACTGTATGAAGAAAAAATTAGTTAATAAAATTCTGTTAGAGTGGAAAATGTTTCATAATCCTTGCCGTATGCATGGTTTTCCGTTGTTGTTTATAATCGCCTAAGTTTTTTGTAATTTCTTCATATCCGCATTAGGTTGAAAACAAATCAGTCCAGATATTTAGAGTTCCATGGTATTTTTCAAGAATGGCGTCACGCAATTTTTTCATTCCTTTATTTTAAAAATATTTAGAGTTCATTGATTTGTCGTAAAAGTATGTGTTCTTTTAAAATATGGGGAAAATATTGTGAATACGGTGTTATTATAATTTAATTTTTATGTTTTTCGTGCTCCATACACACTATTTATCTACATGAAGTTTCGTATTTATGATAACATTATTTTAAAAGCAAAGCCTTTAAATAATATAATTCTTCATTAATATCTGCACCATATGAATAGTGCTTCAAAAATATGTTACTATTCATGAAATGTTAAAATAACGTTAATGCAAAAGTGCATTCAAAGTACTAATAAACTTTCAAAACACATTCGGTGAAAGACAAATCGCTTAACACTGCAAGTTATTCTCCTTCTCGAATTAATAGGCAGTCTTGATTATTCCTTCCGGTTCAATTAGGGCGAGAAATTTATAAGTTTCGTGAGATAAAAATTACTTTAGAAATGCCTATACTATCCAAAATTGAAAGTTTTATCATTTGGATGCCTAAAAGCAAGACTGGAAAGTAAGGGACCTTAACTTATCAAGAGGCGTAACTATTTTATGATGTGTAATTACATAAAGAGAAAATAATAAAAGTTAAGAAGGTCTCAAAGTGACAAAAGTTCAATAGCAATATATATATATATATATATATATATATATATATATATGGTAATAGCTTTATTTTGCGAGTTTCAGGATTACAGCTAAACGTTGCGTAACACTTTTTAGTTAAGAAAATTAAAACTAAACTCTAACTGTTGTAATAAATAAAAAAAATTTGTAATTTAACAGAATGCTAAAACACTGATAAATAGGATTAAATTTGTTCGCAAATTTAATTGGCCATAAAAACAGATTTCTTCATCAAAAAGAAATATAATTAATACTGATGAATTTGTTTTAATATTATGTAAAATAAAATAAAATAAACCGAAATACTTTACGGTATTTATTTTGTAAAAGATGTGAGAAATTGTTTTTCAATATACTAAATTTTAATAAACAAATAAATTAAAATTATTTTTTGGAAATACTTTTACGATAAATACATTAACAAAACAAGATCACCATGGGTTATTTATTTGCATAAAACTCTGTATTTATCTCTAAATAGCTTTAAATTTGTTTTAAACAATCAAGTATATATTTAGATACACAAATATGTAAATGCATACCTCTTAAATTGATTAAAATATTATGAATAAAAAAGCTTATTTAAGGAGATCGTGGACTTCGAAAGTGAACAACATTTAAATTTTTTTTATTAAATAAAAGGCAACGAATAATTTCGGATCGATTTAATTTTTTCTTATGATAAATTACCTAATTGCAACTTAAATCTGCCTGTGTGCAATTTTAATCAATGAAGTTTTTAACTAATATTACGCAGACTAAATTCTCATCTATAACCAATGCTTAAAATCTCCCATAGCAACTCATTTTTTCCTAATCCAATTCGAATTAAACAAGCATGTTAATGTTTTTTTTTTCAAATAAATGTTTTTTTTGGTTTTTTATTTCAAATAAATGTACATTCTTTTGCAAAACAAAGATTATTTATTATTTCTATGGTCATCAAATGCAATAAAAAGGTTAAAAATTGAAAAATCTTGCCCAACAAGCCTAATTTTTTTTATAATTATACTAGTAACTAATGTACATCTAAACTAAGTCTTTTTTTTTTTTTTTTTTTTTTTTTTTTTTTAAGGATATGAGCTTATGCTGAAGACATCGTTGGTTGTTAATAATTTAGAATGAAAGAAAGACATATGTTACGCATAGATTATGAATCACTTTGCAACACTTCCAAATACTCTTACGAAACATCATTTTTTAACGAGGTAAAAAAAAAAAAAAAAAAAAAAAAAAAAACTCAACAATATCTCAACGTTATGTATAAGAAAGCATAGAGTAATTAAAATACACTGCAAGTGATTCTTTCGCATTACACATAATACAACGAAATGCTTAAGCGTGTCTTTGTAACTGAATGATAAATGTAACATATTTATATTGCACAGAATAATATTGTATTGCACCTCTACACTGTAAAAAAACGATATTTTTACAGTACAAAGTACTGTTCATCTCGCGCACAATCTCGATCACAGTGAATGTGCTGTATGTTTCTTTGGTTTCCTGACTATATTACATGGAAAATACAGTAGTTGCGTAAAATTAACAGCACAATGTGCTGGCAATTTGGACGCCAGCAGTTTGTGCTGTAAAAAAATGCGTCCAAATAGCCAGCACATTCACTGTGATCGAGTTTGTTTTGACAAATTTACAGTGTTTTTTTTTTTTTTTCTTTACAGTGTATAATGTATATCAATTTGATAACTCTTTGAAACAATGCAACCGTACTAAAATCCATTGTGAACAATTTTCCCTGAAAACGATAATGCAACGGAATTGTCTCCTTATATAATATCTGCTTACATAATATCTCCTTATATAATGTTTCCTTATATTAATTGTCCCTATATAAATAATACATACTCCGCTTTCAATAGGCAATGTCCTCTGTTAAACCTCATAGACATGTAACAAGCTCATAGTAATTAAAATATATTTACGCGCATCAGACCTCTTGCAGACAAACGGTTGGACAGAATATCCGACAAATCGCAGTCAGAATTTCTTTTCAGCAATATTGGAAAGTGTTCAAAAGCACGAGATTTTTTTTTAAATTTACACAAAATCTTTAATTTTAAAATAACTGCACTGAGAAAAAAAACCAAACCTTTATATGCAAACATGTATATGCAATTAGGAAATATTAGTTTCAAATCAGCCATAGAACTTTTAAATAAAAAGAGAAAATTCTTACTTTGAACATACTCTATCTCCACAAAAATTTTATTAAACTCTGAAAATACATTCGACGAACGACAAATCTCCCAACACTGGTAATTATTTATCTCCTAAGATTACTAGGCGAACTTAATTATTCCTCCCGGATCAATTATGCAGAGAAAATCGCTAAATTCGTGTTTTAAAAACTCAGCCAGCAAATCCGATGGTATTTGAAATTCGATTTTTTTTCTCTTATCGATGTCCAAGAATTAAAATTTGGAGTAAGATATATTTATTCATCAGAATGGGACATTAATTCGTTTTCCCTTATTTAATTATTGACTGTTCAAAAGATAATTAATAAACAAAATCATGTGACAAGCAATCAGAATATTCTAATGAACTTTCGCCGTTTAAAAACATGAAAGATGATGCATATATATATATGAAACCCATGGCATGTTTTAAAATACAGTTTAAGCAATTATAATCTACAGTCGAAAAAATATCTTTTGTGCGACCCTGTGCATGATCTATATGTTTGTATATATGCTAAATAATATATAAGAATATAGTACAGCTAGGAAACTTATAACAGAGATAAAAGCACCCTTTAAGCAATTTCCATCAATTAACGGAAATGCACTCGAATCCTTTTGTGCAGCCCTGTATGTGATCTAAAGAATTCATACAAAATAGTGTGGGGAATAAAAAAATTAAATTTAAAAACGTATACTACAATTGAAAACGCACTTACACGAATTATTACTAATACGCAATTTTTTAGACGAATTATTTTATGTGTCACTGTGAATGAAAGTTCAAGGCTGTGCATACCATATTTTGCAGTAAGCATCAGGTCATGTACCGCTGTTATCTATATAAATTTCAATATGCATGATATAGTGTAACATCCCTAAAATAAGCTGCAAATAATTTTCCCACATCGCAATAATGTAACGGAATTAATTTGAGTGACCTATAAACGAATATAAATGCTAAACAGTTCATGTTTAATATCAAAACATGCTGTGGTAAACCTCAATAACTTATATCTTAAATTTTCCTAGATTTTCCCTTATGACAATATTGTATAATTTTTTTCAGTGTCCCTATAAATGAACTATAAATGCTACACAGTATATGTCCAATCCAAACACATGCTGTGGTAAACCTTAGACTAATTAGGTAACAATCCGTATATGTTTAGCGAGTTAGATCCCGGTCAACTAAACCTCATAAAGTTGTTCTGATTGTGTTGAAAGTGTTATAATGGTTATAAGTGTGACAGTAATCGTAAATGACGAAAGTTTAATAGCGATACAGAAACCCATAAATTTATAATTTGGGTACAATAGCTTTATTGTGCAGCTTTTAAGAGTAAAGTTACGTCTTGCTTTCATAGTACTTTATTATGTACTCTACTAGATTATTTTACAAAAATTGTAATTAAAACAAAAATAAACTGCAATTGTAATTTATTGTTTTTTGACAAACTCTTAAGTCAGTGAAATTTAGGTATGAATTTGTTCACAACTGTAATTTGCATGTTTTTTATGCGGTAAAATCACATTCAGATTACCGAATTTTTAGTACTATTATATAAAAAAAGTAAATCAATTTAAAAAAAATATTTTATGATTTATATATTTTTTTTAAAGTGATGTTACATAATAAATTATGAAATATAATTTTCAAATATTTTTTTTTAAATAATTATAAGTAAATTTTATAAATAAATAATAATGAAATAATTTGCACAACTGTAATTTTCAGGTTTTTTATGAGGTAAAATCACATTCAGATTAATGAATTTTTAGTACTATTACATAATAAAAGTAAATCAATTAAAATAATATTTTATGATTTATAGTTTTTTAAAAAGGGATTATTCATTATGAATTATGAAAAGTAATTTTCAAATACTTTTTAAGAATTATAAATAAATTTGATAAATAAATAATAATTAAATAATTAAATAATTATAAATAAAATTTATAAATAAATAATAATTAAATAAATGGAAATAAAATGTAAAAATAAATAATAATTAAATAATTATAAATAATTTTTAAATAATTATCGAATCAATTTTCTAAATAAAATTAAACTATTTCAGTTATTTTAGTGAAAGTCTCAATTATAAAAACATATTTAAAATATATATCCTAAAAGTATTTTTTCTGTTTCCCGTGCATGCGCATTATTTATTTTTTCAAACTTCAATATTTATCTTAACATTGATTTAAATTGAATGATTTTAAGTAATCAACATTTATTAGTAACTTGAATATGTAAAGACGTCTTCCATAAATATGTATGTATTTATAAAATATCAAAATAGCGAGAATGCAAAAGTGGATTTAAAAGTATTATTTTACTTTTAAACCCATTCGACAAACGACAAATCTCCTAACATTGGTAATTATTTATCTCTCCGGATTACTAGGTCTTCTTAATTATTCTCGTTGGATTAATTAGGCAACGGATCTCTCTAATTTCGAGATTAAAAAATACACTAAAGGCATCTGAAATTAAAAGATGAAATTAGATTTTCGGCACCTAAGAGTTGGAAAAGACAGTTTAGAAACTTTATTTCATTAAATAGCAGTATATTCATTTAACGAATAAATTTAATTTGTATATCCGTTAATAAGGTATTATTTCTACTTGTTATGGTAAAATAATTTTTTTTTTTGCTTTTATTACATTCTGTTTACAGTATAAAATCACGTTTTTAAAATTAGTTAATGTAAAAATATATTTTCTGGGGTAGCAAAAAAATAAAAGTATAAATTGTAAATAATATAAAATTATATAAAAAAAAACTTTCTTAGTAAAATGAAATGTAATTTATTTAAAATTTATGCTTTTATTTAGTAAAAATATATTATTTCGTAAAAAAATTCCAGAATTTAAATTTAAATGTAATCAATAGGCAACTCTTAACACTATAATAAAGTTTTTTTTTCCGCATTTATATTGAAGTGATTTTTCTTTATTTTAATATTACGAAGAAGGTTTACAAGAATATTTCTAAATATTTGCAAATATGGTCTTCAGTTCACTATAAGGATATTATTTTGTTTTATTGTTTTCTTAATCTACAAACGATCATTTACTCTTTTCACTATTTAACTTGCAATGAATATCACTTTTAAATCATGAATAGCTCTGTATCAGTTTATCAACGACGTTATATATCTTAAAACTTAGTATAAAAAATTTTCTATAAATAATCGAATAATACCACCTTATTGTATTAACCCTTAACTGGAAATGTACCGTCTGTGAGACGGTTGCGTTTACATATCTGCCCTTAATATTTTCTCTCTCCGACATTCAAAATGTTTTTTTTTGCTGTTATATTAAAAAATTGGTCATGCTAATGCATTACTATTAAAGATTAAATGTTTAAGTACACTATTTGGTAAATTATTAAGTGGTTTTTTTTGTGCACGGAATTTTCACGTTTCCGGTTAAGGGTTAATGTATGTTATATTCACAATATAAAGATTTTAGTTCTCTTTTCGATATAAAATAAATTAGATAAAAATCCAAATTTCTAATATAATATCAATTTGCATTCGATAAATTTCCACACACAAATTTCATAAGAATTTAGTATAAAATTTAAAAAAAGGAAAATATAATAAAATGTCATTTAATAAAGTAACAAAACTTTTTAATTGATTCCAGCTTAGTTATTATTTTAAAGAATAGTTTCCTTGCTACATTTACTTGCATTTGAATACTTGCATTTTTTTTAAAGATTTGTATGATATAATCTTAATGCATTGTTCTAAAATGTATATATTCTCACTTCATTAAAAACAAATTTAAATAATATTGTCGGATTAGCACTCACAGGAAAAGACGTCATAGTTTATTATTTGAGCTCTGGCTCAGACCCCCCCCCCCCCCCTCCATGACCACCACAACCACCAAAACCACCACCCAAAGAGAAAAATCTGTTTCACCGATAACTACCTACCACAATTATTTCAAACGGGTGTTGTTCGTAACTAATTTGTAAGATTGATTTTGAGAAAACTTTTAAGCAATTCTTTGAATCTTATAACTTCATGCCGCTATATTAACCACGTTAAATAAATAAAGTTTACATATATGTTTTAAATACATAAGATGCTCTTTTTATAAAACAGTTAAAAAACTTTTTAAGGCTGTAACCGATTAGAAAGTATCAACAATGTTATATTATATATAACTTGGAAACAAAAATAAAAATTGGGCGAAAACATATAACAAAAGATCGAATCATACCTGGTTAGTGTATTAGTGAAACACAATATAAAGTTTCTAGATTATTTTTTGATTTGAAATAAAGTGGATAAAATTCCAAATTTCTCATACAACATATTTTGCATTCAATAAATTTCCACTAAAAATATTATGCCAATTTAGTACAGAAATAAAATAAAAAGAAAATGTAACAAAATTTTATTAAATAATATTTTGTTACATTTTCTTTTTAACAGGTTTCTTTTTAAATTAACAGGTCTTTTCAATTCTGTACCTGAGAGCCAAACTATTGTAATTCGCATTTCACTTATTTTTCAAGGCGAAGCAAAAGTACAATAGTTAGGCCTGAAGGTGATACGTGACTTGCGATGTTATAAAAGAAAATATCTCTGAAATGAATTATAATATAATTGCAGTGATAAAAGAGAGCAGTTCCTTTAGTAAAAAAAAAAAAATTAACATAAAATTTGTAATTTTTAGGCTTACAATAGTTTGGTTCTCAGTTACAGAATTTAATACAGCTTAGATATAATTTTTAAAGCATTGAATACTTGCGTTTTTTGAAAGATTGATAAGATAGAATCTTACCGCATTGTTCTAAAATGTGCATATCCACATTTCATTTAAAAAAAAATTAAGTAATGTTGTTGGATCAGCAATGACCGAAAAAGACGCCCTTATTTATTCGCTCTGGCTCAGAACACCCCCCCCCCCTCCAAACAGACACACACACACTGGTCAAGACAAAAAAAAAAAAAAAAAAAAAAAAAAAAAAAAAAAAAAACTTCCAAGAGTGATCTTGCAAACTTTTAAGCAATTGTTTTAATCTTTTATCTTAACGCTTAAACAACTTCATTTTTCAACAGCCTTGCAATAATAAGGTATTCAAATCTAAAAAATACATAGCATTTCATTTTACATATGCTCATGCCTTAATTTCGGACGACATCACATTGTCGAGTTTCTTAATCGCTTTTTTGTGATTCCATGTATTTTTTTTATTATCAAAAAAGGACATATTTGTATTTGATTGACGTCAGACATTTTCGTAACCTAATCCTGATAATTTTAACTTTCTCAAACAAAACCTAGTCGTCAATAAATTTTAAAATGCCATTAAGTTGAACATCAGTGTAAAAGTTTTTATAGTATTGACATCGGTTTGTAAAGAGGTTTTTACAAAGACAATTTAAAAGTGCAGAGTAGCAACAGGGTAGTACAGGGCATAATTAAACAATCCTATTTTAAAGTTGTCGAAATAAGAAACTATTATTAAAAAAGTTTTATGAAATTTTGTGGAAACATAATGAAGACATGGGGATTTGCTTAAGCGAAAAAAAAAAATTCCCCGCCAGAGAAACTTTTTTTTTTTAATTACACATTTAGCATACATTTAAAATATTTTACAAGTTTTGTTTATTAACTTTACCCGATCTTATTATAACATTTCACGACGTGCTCTTAGCATTTCCCAGAATACACTGTGGTCAGTTGTTAAACATGCTATCTTACGATTAGAGATTGCACCTGGAAATAATGGCCTTCATTTTTAATATTTTTCGTTGTAATAAAATTTTTAAACTCTAGTAAATGTGTGCTAAATGTGCAATTTATTAAAAAAAAAAAATCGGCGGCGAAATTTTTAGCTGTTTGCCCTGGTATGCTATTTCTTTCTCCTACCTATTAATATGTCATCTCCAAAAATAATTTTAAGTTGTATAAGTCAGTCGTAAAACAACGCAGATGTCTCAGACAAAGCAGTAGTACAGAATAATCTCTACTCCAATTTTTTGAACTTCTAAGCATCGCACATTTTTAATTTTTGTACTATCATTATTATCATTATCGTATATCATTATCGTATTGGGAAAAAAGTACTTTTAAATGCAATTTGTTTGAAAACTGCATCTCCATTTAGTTTTGAGATATTAATTTTTTTGTAGTTTTCAGCACCATTTGTTTAATTTTGGCAACTCAAGTACTTCATTTCTGTAGAAAGTAAAGATAAAAAAGTGGAAAAATAGCATTATATCTTTTTGTTGTCATTTTCTCATAAAAACGGAAAAAAAATGGAATTAAAATACGTGCTATTTTAAAAAAATATAAATGAATGATTCCTGATAAAACATGGAGCTATTACAAACTAAATTTAATTTTAAGTATCTATATTACTATTACAAACAAATTAAGGCATACGAATCATGAGATAGCTGATTTTTTTGTCCAGTTTCTTGAAGGACGAAATCACGGATGCGGATGACGTCATTTTATATAAAATTAAAGCGCGTGTTTGGACTCTTAAAACTGAACTATCTATATTTATATACATATTTTTTTTTTCATCGGGGGAGACACTAAGTTCTGAAAAAGCAGAATTCCTGTTTCCTAGTTTTGTTTTTAGCTCAAACAACTTCTCGTAACACCATTATGTCCTTCACAAAATTTCACAAGATTCTCAACAAAATAACCGTCTGTAGACGACTTTTAAATAGGATCCTTTAATTACGGACCCCCTGTATTTTGCGAAAACAGGTTCGATTTCCAGCTTGCACGACACAATATTTTCTCCTTTAAAGATGCAATTTCTATAATTTCTATTTTATGTTTATTAACGTGAAAATTACAATTTTTAATTACTTTAGAGTTTTATTTAGTGTACTTTCTGCTTATTCTAATTCATTTCATTAAATTCATAACATATATCGAATCACTGTGATACCATATGTCAAGATGCTCACGTGATACCATACAATTATTAAACACAGCGAATGTTATATAATTGTTTAAAATTGTTGTTATATAAAATGATAAATTTCAAAGATATTACCTTCAATAAAAAAGGAATTAAATGGACTGATTTATATACAGGGTGTCCCAAAAAGGAGTACCTATTTTTAAAAATGAATAATTAACAAACAAATAGAGTTATTAAAAAAATTCTTGCAGGAAACGAATTTGTGAAGTCTAGTATTTTATTTAGAAGGCTTTATTATAATAGTTGAAAATTTGACTGCCAGATGGCGCTAAAACACATTTTGGTGGCTATGTGAACTAACGAAGCATGCGTGAAGACCAGGCAGAAGTAGATGTGGTCAGTGAAAGTTCAGTAGTAAGCATTTCAACAGGAAACAGTAGTTGTCGCTGCATAAATTCTTCAAAATGGTGTACTCGTTGGCCATATAGCCTCTAAAATGTGTTGTAGCGCTATCTATCGGTTACATTTTGAGCTATTATAATAAAGCATCCTAAACAAAATTCCAGACTTCACACATCCGTTTCCTGCAAGAATTTTTTAAATAACTCTATTTGTTTGTTAATTATTCATTTTTAAAAATAGGTACTCCGTTTCGGGACACATTGTAAATGGAAAAATTAATTTCAGTGGGATAGTTGAACAGAGTGAAAAAGTATAATAATTTGTTATTTTTTTTATTATTTAAAAAAATAATATTATTTTGTTTGACAAATATAGAGCATTCTTTTATTTTAGTCTCTGAACTGTAATTAAAACATTTAAGTAGGAAAATAAACCTAAATGTTTAAATCCATTATTTATAATAGTATAAAGTTTCATATTTTTTTAAACTAAGAACATATTAATGATAAGGGATTTTAGTATAAGATTAAATATGCCGTACAATATACGACAATACGACACAACATGCTGTTTCTTCAATGAATGAATAAAATATAAAATACCTCTGTGCATTACTGCAGATAATGAAATTTTAAATATTTAATTGAAATACAGGGTGTACGAAAATTCCTTGAACATTTTTAAATTCAATTTAAAATCAACTAACTGTAGTACAGGAGTGTGAATTTTACTAAAATGCTTCTCATGAAGAAATGTTTTCTTCAAGAGAATGAAAATAATTAGTTCCAAACTTCGATCATAGATCCATTTATGTCAGTTTTTTATTTTTACTAGACCTCCTGCTGTTTTCTGAGGCGACGGTTTGTTTTATGATATATAATATTATGAATATTATTTACATTTTTAAATGTTAAAATATTAGGTACCAATAAATAGGCATCATATTGTAAACATTACTTAGAATCAAAGTCTTTCGATTTACCATTTTATAGGTTACTTTATAATCCCCTCCGTCATAAAATAAATCATTTTTTTATGATTTTTCATTAAGCACATGATTTTTGTTTCTGAAAATAAAAAAAAAGAACACAATTAACAGTTACGTCAGTATTTTTGTAATGCATACCTTATTAATTTACATAAAGGTTACATTCTGTATCAAATACGAGCTATTACTTATTGATTAGCATGCAGTCTACTGCACGTAAATATGTTATATATTGATAAGAAATCTATCTTTTCCTTTAAATATTTTCACATTAATTTATTTAATTTTATAATAAAATTTAATACTTTGTATTTTTACTATAATTTACACGTTTAGTTAGAAGTAATCCTTTGACATGTTTCTTCTAGTAATAAATTATTAATTCGTCAAAATTGTTTATGAAATAGAAGAGAAAACTTATATATTTAAAAATTTGTTAAGATTAATTAAATACAGTTACATACATTTAATATACTTTCAGGCTCCTTGATAAAATTGCATGCTAAATTATAATTTTTATTAAAAGAAACACTTGAGTTAAATTAATAATGAATTTCTGCATTTTATTCTAGTAAATTTTATGCAGAATTGTTAATTCAGAAAAACTTGTTCTTTAGTGTAGACATTATTTGTTTCTTTCGTAAAATATTTATATTATTTCTATGACAAACTTAATAGGAAATGAATAAATATTATAAAAAAGGATTATTTTAAAAGTAAATTTTAATGACTGCGAAACTTTAAAGGCAGAAAAAGAAATGTACGCAGTTTCCTTGTTTATTTCGTCGGTCGTCTCTATATGCAAAATGATTTCGTTTCATCCTAAATAGAATTTCGACATCAAAGACTCTGTAATATAAATACAGGAGTGTAAATGTATTTGCACTTATTTTTAAAAAAGCTTTTTGAATGCAGATAGAATTGGAACGGTAAATAAAAGAAAATTTTTATACACGTAAATGTATACATAGATTTGGAGTTTTTTCAATATTATGATTATAACTAAATTGAACTAGAAATTAAAATTAGTGAAAAGTTAAGAACATGTTGAAAAACTTGTAAAATGATTCTAAATTGTTTTTATTAATAAAATAACAATAGGTTTAATGTTTTATGTTCAACATTTCTAAAGATTCTACATATATACACGAATGGAATTATTTTAAACATACGGTTAGTTGGGGCAACTGGGCCATAATTTTACAATGTGACTCTGGAGCTTCTGACAATTCAGCTTCAAAAAGCTAATATTCATTTGAATTAAAGTCTGAACTTCTGTAAATGTGTTCAGTTAGATTCCCTCTATCAGACAGAAATGTTCAAAATTAAATTTAAATATTTAAAAATATAAAAATATGCATATTTAATCTTTCTTCCCTCATGGGTCCAGTTGTTCCATAAAAATGGGATAAGTGGACCATGAGGGTCTATGTACACGCGTTTATTTTATTTTTTTCATATGGGATATCATGTCCTGTTTGAAAAAGTGTAAAGAACTTTAAAAAATTTAAAGCAGGCAGATCATGTAAATTATGTGTCAAAAAAGAACGTTGTAAGGGAAAACTTTGCTGTCAATTTTGTCTAAAAAAGCACTAAAAGTGAAAATATTAGATTTATTTATACCAAAAACATAAAACTTAAGTAAGTACTTAAGTACTTTAGTATAGGTAATAAGTATAAAAGTAACATGGGTATTTTAAGGAAAAAAATAGATAAGTAAATCTATGAGCAAACAGCTACGTAAGTACTTAAGTACTTTAAATGTATCTAGGAGGGGCATTATATACGGAAAAGCTTTTCTTCCTAAATGAACCCTTAATGAGTTACCTTCATGAAAATTTTATTTAACATATTCTAAAGAAAGGTGCGATGAAGATATTATTTTCAAAATAGTGGTAGGAACAATAAAAGTTTCCCTATAGAATGCGACCAATGTGTATCGTACAATTTCAAGGTCTGGCTATCTCGCTTTCAGAGGCAAGGTACTTGCATTCGTAAAAGGTTGAAATAATTTAATGACACCAGTATTTACAAGAGAATCTATTTGTAAACAAATAAAAGTATATTTTCGCGTACTTAGTAAAGGTGAAATTTTCATTATAAAATTCCGGTGCCAATGTGGCAATTAGGAATTAAAATTATGTGATGCCATAACAGCATCACCGCCTCTCAAAGGGTCAAGAAATTTGGTTTGATACCACTCAATATGCTTTTTAAAAAATTTATTACGTAATTTCTATAAGAGTCCAAGCAATAGGGAATTTTACCGATCAAAATGAATGGTAGTTCTGGAAATCGGCTTAATTT
Source organism: Maratus speciosus (assembly GCA_963932465.1). Classification (NCBI taxonomy): domain Eukaryota; kingdom Metazoa; phylum Arthropoda; class Arachnida; order Araneae; family Salticidae; genus Maratus; species Maratus speciosus. The sequence continues at coordinate 297,300,944 of OZ010791.1, forward strand.
TGGTTTTTGAGTCGCTGAATCCGAATTTGTAACTTCCCACCAAAATTTCCCCCGGCAACACCCCAAATTTTGATAAAAAGCCCCCCCAAAAAAGGTTTCTATTAAAAAAATCATTTTTTTAAAGGGAAAAAGTATCTAGAAATTCAGAAAGTAGACAAAATTTGCAATAAATTAGATATGTGACATTATGAATTAGGATGAAGGGGAAGGGGGGGATCTGCCTCGGAACATGCGCGCGGTTCTGCGTAGATTAAGTTGGGCAATTCCACTTAACCACTCACACGTTTCCGAACTTTCCTTATAAGGTTTACTTTAAGTTTTTTGGGTCGCTGAATCCGAATTTTTAACTTACCCCAAAATCCCCCCCCCCCAAAATAGTTGTCATTAACTTAAATATCTTATTGTTTTAGGGGAAAAACATTACAAAATTCAGAAACTAGACAAAATTTGCGACAAATACGATACATGACATTATGACGTAGGATAAACTCGGAGAGAGGGGGCTGCCTCGGAACATTCCCCGCGCGCTTTTCTCAAAAACCAAATTTTTTCAAAAAATCAATTTTTTGGGGGGTTGCCGGGTGAAATTTTGGTGGGAAGTTACAAATTCGGATTCAGCGACCCAAAAAACATAAAGCGAGTAGAAATCCAGTATTAATTTTTCCAAGTAAAATCCGCTATTGCCTGGACTTCATAACTTATTGCACGCAGCGCCGCAGTGCATGTTCAGAGGTAGCCCTCCCCCTCCCCGTGCATCCTACGCCATAATGTCATATATCCTATTTGTTGCAAATTTTATCTAGTTTCTGAATTTTGTAATGCTTTTCCCCTAAAACAATAAGAAATTTAAGTTAAAAACAACTATTTGGGGGGGGGGAATTTTGGGGGGAAGTTAAAAATTCAAATTCAGCGACCCAAAAACTTAAAGTAAACCTTATAGAGAAAGTTCGGAGGGGAGATAGGAGGGCGAATGTAAACCTCTGAGTGGTTAAGTGGAATTGCGCAACTGTCATCCTAAGTCATAATGCCATATATCTAATTTGTTGCAAATTTTGTCTACTTTCTGAATTTCTAGATACTTTTTCCCTAAAACAATAAAAAATTGATTTTTTAATAAAAACCTTTTTGGGGGGCTTTTTACCAAAATTTGAGAGGGTTACCGGAGAAAATTTTGGTCGGAAGTTAAAAATTTGGATTCAGCGACCCAAAAAACATATAGTAAGCCTTTTACCAGAACTACCATGAATTTTGCTAGGTAGAGCCCCGATACGGTCTCTATTGCCTGGACTATAAAGTATTCTATAATTTTCTTTATTGTGAGCAAAAAACAATGGAGAAATTTACTTCCCGTTTTAAGAGAAACTCAAAAAATTATTTATAACTATTGGGGTAACTGGATCCAGTATGCCCCAGTTACCCGGATACATGTCCCAGTTGCACCTTTCTTGAAAAAATTATGGGGTAACTGGGACATCGGGCTTACATTTGAAACATTAAGTAAATAAGTATAGATACCTAATAATATTAATGTAGTTATATGCCTAATCTTAAAAAAAAAGATTGTTTAGTAAAAGTACTTACAGTATTTTAATAAAAAGCCGAGGGTGTTCAACCAAATGGACGTTGTTTTTAAAAAAGAAACGGTAATTTTCAACAACCTATCACAGCAAAGAGAGAGTTATGATTGAGATGAAACACGTTGCTTTAGGAAGTAGAGGTTAACGGGCATTGTTCACAAAAGCTAAAACTTAAAATGCCTCAACGGTTTTTTTTATAAAATAGCCTAGCCTATCGCCCAATTACCTCGTGGGTCCAGTTACTCCAACTAACCTTATATTATGAAAATAATTAAAGTAACTTTTATACGAAACACTGCATCATAATTTGTATGAACTTAAAAACCAATGTAAAAATTATATATATTTTTTTTCCGTTGGTGTGAAACGGTTGAAAATTTAAAAAAGTAATGTTAAAAAAAAAAAAATGATACTATCATGTTAAATTCTTTATAGCTTTAAACAAGCATTAAATAAAATTTAGTCTTAAAATGTTTCTAAGCATAAAGAAAGATTCTATCTAGCAAATAAAAATTAAACAGCTGCATATATTTTAAAGGATTATTTAACTATAAAGATAGATCATTAACTTACTTTAAAAATTATAGCAATTCTTTTAAAATAATAAAGAAAATACAATGTTATTGGGCTATCGACCAGCTAAAAGATATTGCTTCTAATCTAGGTACTGTTAAAAATTTCCGGTAAACAAGTTGCAGGAGAAAAAATGCAGAAGATAAAGCAGAATATATATTTTTTTTTTTTTTTCAAAGAAAGGAACATGTAAAAAAACTGTTTCTTACATTTTATAATTTAATTACAATTGTCATAGCTGTCATGAAATTGAAAATCATTATCCAAGTAATCCTATTTGTCAGTTTAGAAGAAAGATGACTTTCCTCCACCTCTACAAAACATTTTGTGCACTCTGTGCAAGTCACTTTGCATACACATGTAGAAATCTTTTATGAAGCATATTTCTGTATGTTGTATATATGAAACGAAAAAAATTTATGTCTGGTGTAATCCCATTTTGATGACAGAAAAATCAGAAATCTGTACAAATCATGGTTCCATTTTTTCGCGAACCTAAACTAACGTATTCATTCATATATATTATTTCCCTAATTGAAATACCATACAATTAGTTTTCTGTAATGTGTCCTTTTCTTTAATTCAAAACTTTGGAGTGCGTTCTTTAAGTGGGAAAATCATTGTATAGAGTTCAGAAGAATGTTGTTACATTATCATTTTTGTCTCGCAAGAAATCGATAAAGAATAGAGAAGATAGTGTTCGGTACTGCCCCACTCAACAATTATTCGAATAATGCTGCGATTTTGTCATAATCCCATAATAACAGGATATACTGAAAAGAGTCCTCAAGAACATGATTAAGCAAGCCCATGTGTTAAAATAGCAATTAAAGCCTTTGTGCAGGAATGTTAAAAGGCAGTAAACCAACGTTTAAAATGCACAAATAATGCGTGAAAAGCAGCAAACAGCTGTTTCGAATCTACAGCGAGATTTTTCTTCAGTGCAAGATAGGGAAAAAAAAAGAAAAAGAAAGAAATCACAGAGGAATAAAGAACCGTTAAAACAGAATACATTAAAATAGCAATTAAAGCTTTTGAGCAGGAATATTAAAAGGCAGTAAACCAACGTTTAAAATGCACAAATAATGCGTGAAAAGCAGCAAACAGCAGTTTCGAATCTACAGCGACATTCTTCTTCAGTGCAAGATAGGGAAAAAAAAGAAAAAAGAAAGAAATCACAGAGGAATAAAGGCCCGTTAAAACCGAATACATTAAAATAGCAATTAAAGCCTTTGTGCAGGAATATTAAAAGGCAGTAAACCAACGTTTAAAATGCACAAATAATGCGTGAAAAGCACCAAACAGATGTTTCGAATCTACAGCGAGATTTTTCTTCAGTGCAAGATAGGGAAAAAAAGAAGAAAGAAAGAAATCACAGAGGAATAAAGAACCGTTAAACCAGAATACATTAAAATAGCAATTAAAGCCTTTGTGCAGGAATATTAAAAGGCAGTAAGCCAACGTTTAAAATGCACAAATAATGCGTGAAATGCACCAAACAGCTGTTTCGAATCTATAGCGAGATTCTTCTTCAGTGCAAGATAGGGAAAAAAAAAGAAAAAAGAAAGAAATCACAGAGGAATAAAGAACCGTTAAAACAGAATACATTAAAATAGCAATTAAAGCCTTTGTGCAGGAATAATAAAAGGCAGTAAACCAACGTTTAAAATGCACAAATAATGCGTGAAAAGCAGCAAACATCTGTTTCGAATCTACAGCGAGATTCTTCTTCAGTGCAAGATAGGGAAAAAAAAAAGAAAAAAGAAAGAAATCACAGAGGAATAAAGAACCGTTAAAACAGAATACATTAAAATAGCAATTAAAGCCTTTGTGCAGGAATATTAAAAGTCAGTAAACCAACGTTTAAAATGCAAAATAATGCGTGAAAAGCACCAAACAGCTGTTTCGAATCTATAGCGAGATTCTTCTTCAGTGCAAGATAGGGTAAAAAAACGAAAAAGAAAAAGAAAAAAGAAAGAAATTACAGAGGAATAAAGGCCCGTTAAAACCGAATACATTAAAATAGCAATTAAAGCCTTTGTACAGGAATATTAAAAGGCAGTAAACCAACGTTTAAAATGCACAAATAATGCGTGAAAAGCAGCAAACAGCTGTTTCGAATCTACAGCGAGATTCATCTTCAGTGCAAGATAGGGAAAAAAAAGAAAAAAGAAAGAAATCACTGATGAATAAAAGCCCGTTAAAACCGAATACATTAAAATAGCAATTAAAGCCTTTGTGCAGAAATATTAAAAGGCAGTAAACCAACGTTTAAAATGCACAAATAATGCGTGAAAAGCACCAAACAGCTGTTTCGAATATACAGCGAGATTCTTCTTCAGTGCAAGATAGGGTAAAAAATCGAAAAAGATAAAGAAAAAAGAAAGAAATTACAGAGGAATAAAGTCCCGTTAAAACCGAATACATTAAAATAGCAATTAAAGCCTTTGTACAGGAATATTAAAAGGCAGTAAACCAACGTTTAAAATGCACAAATAATGCGTGAAAAGCAGCAAACAGCTGTTTCGAATCTACAGCGAGATTCATCTTCAGTGCAAGATAGGGAACAAAAAGAAAAAGGAAAGAAATCATTGATGAATAAAAGCCCGTTAAAACCGAATACATTAAAATAGCAATTAAAGCCTTTGTGCAGAAATATTAAAAGGCAGTAAACCAACGTTTAAAATGCACAAATAATGAGTGAAAAGCAGCAAACAGCTGTTTCGAATATACAGCGAGATTCTTCTTCAGTGCAAGATAGGGAAAAAAAGAAAGAAATCACAGAGGAATAAAGGCCCGTTAAAACCGCATACATTAAAATAGCAATTATAGCCTTTGTGCAGGATTATTAAAAGGCAGTAAACCAACGTTTAAAATGCACAAATAATGCGTGAAAAGCACCAAACAGCTGTTTCGAATCTATAGCGAGATTCTTCTTCAGTGCAAGATAGGGGGAAAAAAAGAAAAAATAATGAAATCACAGAGGAATAAAGGCCCGTTAAAACCGAATACATTAAAATAGCAATTAAAGCCTTTGTGCAGAAATATTAAAAGGCAGTAAACCAACGTTTAAAATGCACAAATAATGCGTGAAAAGCAGCAAACATCTGTTTCGAATCTACAGCGAGATTCTTCTTCAGTGCAAGATAGGGAAAAAAAAAAGAAAAAAGAAAGAAATCACAGAGGAATAAAGAACCGTTAAAACAGAATACATTAAAATAGCAATTAAAGCCTTTGTGCAGGAATAATAAAAGGCAGTAAACCAACGTTTGAAATGCACAAATAATGTGTGAAAAGCAGCAAACAGCTGTTTCGAATCTACAGCGAGATTCATCTTCAGAGCAAGATAGGGAAAAAAAGAAAAAAGAAAGAAATCACTGATGAATAAAAGCCCGTTAAAACCGAATACATTAAAATAGCAATTAAAGCCTTTGTGCAGGAATATTAAAAGACAGTAAACGAACGTTTAAAATGCACAAATAATACGTGAAAAGCAGCAAAGAGCTGTTTCGAAACTACAGCGAGATTCTTCTTCACTGCAAGATAGGGAAAAAAAAGAAAAAAGAAAGAAATCACAGAGGAATAAAGGCGCGTTAAAACCGAATACATTAAAATAGCAATTAAAGCCTTTGTGCAGGAATATTAAAAGGCAGTAAACCAACGTTTAAAATGCACAAATAATGCGTGAAAAGCACCAAACAGCTGTTTCGAATCTATAGCGAGATTCTTCTTCAGTGCAAGATAGGGGAAAAAAAGAAAAAAGAATGAAATCACAGAGGAATAAAGGCCCGTTAAAACCGAATACATTAAAATAGCAATTAAAGCCTTTGTGCAGAAATATTAAAAGGCAGTAAACCAACGTTTAAAATGCACAAATAATGCGTGAAAAGCAGCAAACATCTGTTTCGAATCTACAGCGAGATTCTTCTTCAGTGCAAGATAGGGAAAAAAAAAAGAAAAAAGAAAGAAATCACAGAGGAATAAAGAACCGTTAAAACAGAATACATTAAAATAGCAATTAAAGCCTTTGTGCAGGAATAATAAAAGGCAGTAAACCAACGTTTGAAATGCACAAATAATGTGTGAAAAGCAGCAAACAGCTGTTTCGAATCTACAGCGAGATTCATCTTCAGAGCAAGATAGGGAAAAAAAGAAAAAAGAAAGAAATCACTGATGAATAAAAGCCCGTTAAAACCGAATACATTAAAATAGCAATTAAAGCCTTTGTGCAGGAATATTAAAAGACAGTAAACGAACGTTTAAAATGCACAAATAATACGTGAAAAGCAGCAAAGAGCTGTTTCGAAACTACAGCGAGATTCTTCTTCACTGCAAGATAGGGAAAAAAAAGAAAAAAGAAAGAAATCACAGAGGAATAAAGGCGCGTTAAAACCGAATACATTAAAATAGCAATTAAAGCCTTTGTGCAGGAATATTAAAAGGCAGTAAACCAACGTTTAAAATGCACAAATAATGCGTGAAAAGCACCAAACAGCTGTTTCGAATCTATAGCGAGATTCTTCTTCAGTGCAAGATAGGGGAAAAAAAGAAAAAAGAATGAAATCACAGAGGAATAAAGGCCCGTTAAAACCGAATACATTAAAATAGCAATTAAAGCCTTTGTGCAGAAATATTAAAAGGCAGTAAACCAACGTTTAAAATGCACAAATAATGCGTGAAAAGCAGCAAACATCTGTTTCGAATCTACAGCGAGATTCTTCTTCAGTGCAAGATAGGGAAAAAAAAGAAAAAAGAAAGAAATCACAGAGGAATAAAGAACCGTTAAAACAGAATACATTAAAATAGCAATTAAAGCCTTTGTGCAGGAATATTAAAAGTCAGTAAACCAACGTTTAAAATGCACAAATAATGCGTGAAAAGCACCAAACAGCTGTTTCGAATCTATAGCGAGATTCTTCTTCAGTGCAAGATAGGGTAAAAAAACGAAAAAGAAAAAGAAAAAAGAAAGAAATTACAGAGGAATAAAGGCCCGTTAAAACCGAATACATTAAAATAGCAATTAAAGCCTTTGTACAGGAATATTAAAAGGCAGTAAACCAACGTTTAAAATGCACAAATAATGCGTGAAAAGCAGCAAACAGCTGTTTCGAATCTACAGCGAGATTCATCTTCAGTGCAAGATAGGGAAAAAAAAGAAAAAAGAAAGAAATCACTGATGAATAAAAGCCCGTTAAAACCGAATACATTAAAATAGCAATTAAAGCCTTTGTGCAGAAATATTAAAAGGCAGTAAACCAACGTTTAAAATGCACAAATAATGCGTGAAAAGCACCAAACAGCTGTTTCGAATCTATAGCGAGATTCTTCTTCAGTGCAAGATAGGGGAAAAAAAGAAAAAAGAATGAAATCACAGAGGAATAAAGGCCCGTTAAAACCGAATACATTAAAATAGCAATTAAAGCCTTTGTGCAGAAATATTAAAAGGCAGTAAACCAACGTTTAAAATGCACAAATAATGCGTGAAAAGCAGCAAACATCTGTTTCGAATCTACAGCGAGATTCTTCTTCAGTGCAAGATAGGGAAAAAAAAAAGAAAAAAGAAAGAAATCACAGAGGAATAAAGAACCGTTAAAACAGAATACATTAAAATAGCAATTAAAGCCTTTGTGCAGGAATAATAAAAGGCAGTAAACCAACGTTTAAAATGCACAAATAATGCGTGAAAAGCAGCAAACATCTGTTTCGAATCTACAGCGAGATTCTTCTTCAGTGCAAGATAAGGAAAAAAAAAGAAAAAAGAAAGAAATCACAGAGGAATAAAGAACCGTTAAAACAGAATACATTAAAATAGCAATTAAAGCCTTTGTGCAGGAATATTAAAAGGCAGTAAACCAACGTTTAAAATGCACAAATAATGCGTGAAAAGCACCAAACAGCTGTTTCGAATCTATAGCGAGATTCTTCTTCAGTGCAAGATAGGGGAAAAAAAAGAAAAAAGAATGAAATCACAGAGGAATAAAGGCCCGTTAAAACCGAATACATTAAAATAGCAATTAAAGCCTTTGTGCAGAAATATTAAAAGGCATTAAACCAACGTTTAAAATGCACAAATAATGCGTGAAATGCAGCAAACATCTGTTTCGAATCTACAGCGAGATTCTTCTTCAGTGCAAGATAGGGAAAAAAAAAGAAAAAAGAAAGAAATCACAGAGGAATAAAGAACCGTTAAAACAGAATACATTAAAATAGCAATTAAAGCCTTTGTGCAGGAATAATAAAAGGCAGTAAACCAACGTTTAAAATGCACAAATAATGCGTGAAAAGCAGCAAACATCTGTTTCGAATCTACAGCGAGATTCTTCTTCAGTGCAAGATAGGGAAAAAAAAAAGAAAAAAGAAAGAAATCACAGAGGAATAAAGAACCGTTAAAACAGAATACATTAAAATAGCAATTAAAGCCTTTGTGCAGGAATATTAAAAGTCAGTAAACCAACGTTTAAAATGCACAAATAATGCGTGAAAAGCACCAAACAGCTGTTTCGAATCTATAGCGAGATTCTTCTTCAGTGCAAGATAGGGTAAAAAAACGAAAAAGAAAAAGAAAAAAGAAAGAAATTACAGAGGAATAAAGGCCCGTTAAAACCGAATACATTAAAATAGCAATTAAAGCCTTTGTACAGGAATATTAAAAGGCAGTAAACCAACGTTTAAAATGCACAAATAATGCGTGAAAAGCAGCAAACAGCTGTTTCGAATCTACAGCGAGATTCATCTTCAGTGCAAGATAGGGAAAAAAACGAAAAAAGAAAGAAATCACTGATGAATAAAAGCCCGTTAAAACCGAATACATTAAAATAGCAATTAAAGCCTTTGTGCAGAAATATTAAAAGGCAGTAAACCAACGTTTAAAATGCACAAATAATGCGTGAAAAGCACCAAACAGCTGTTTCGAATATACAGCGAGATTCTTCTTCAGTGCAAGATAGGGTAAAAAATCGAAAAAGATAAAGAAAAAAGAAAGAAATTACAGAGGAATAAAGTCCCGTTAAAACCGAATACATTAAAATAGCAATTAAAGCCTTTGTACAGGAATATTAAAAGGCAGTAAACCAACGTTTAAAATGCACAAATAATGCGTGAAAAGCAGCAAACAGCTGTTTCGAATCTACAGCGAGATTCATCTTCAGTGCAAGATAGGGAACAAAAAGAAAAAGGAAAGAAATCATTGATGAATAAAAGCCCGTTAAAACCGAATACATTAAAATAGCAATTAAAGCCTTTGTGCAGAAATATTAAAAGGCAGTAAACCAACGTTTAAAATGCACAAATAATGAGTGAAAAGCAGCAAACAGCTGTTTCGAATATACAGCGAGATTCTTCTTCAGTGCAAGATAGGGAAAAAAAGAAAGAAATCACAGAGGAATAAAGGCCCGTTAAAACCGCATACATTAAAATAGCAATTATAGCCTTTGTGCAGGATTATTAAAAGGCAGTAAACCAACGTTTAAAATGCACAAATAATGCGTGAAAAGCACCAAACAGCTGTTTCGAATCTATAGCGAGATTCTTCTTCAGTGCAAGATAGGGGGAAAAAAAGAAAAAATAATGAAATCACAGAGGAATAAAGGCCCGTTAAAACCGAATACATTAAAATATCAATTAAAGCCTTTGTGCAGAAATATTAAAAGGCAGTAAACCAACGTTTAAAATGCACAAATAATGCGTGAAAAGCAGCAAACATCTGTTTCGAATCTACAGCGAGATCCTTCTTCAGTGCAAGATAGGGAAAAAAAAAGAAAAAAGAAAGAAATCACAGAGGAATAAAGAACCGTTAAAACAGAATACATTAAAATAGCAATTAAAGCCTTTGTGCAGGAATAATAAAAGGCAGTAAACCAACGTTTAAAATGCACAAATAATGCGTGAAAAGCAGCAAACAGCTGTTTCGAATCTACAGCGAGATTCATCTTCAGAGCAAGATAGGGAAAAAAAAGAAAAAAGAAAGAAATCACTGATGAATAAAAGCCCGTTAAAACCGAATACATTAAAATAGCAATTAAAGCCTTTGTGCAGGAATTTTAAAAGGAAGTAAACCAACGTTTAAAATGCACAAATAATGCGTGAAAAGCACCAAACAGCTGTTTCGAATCTATAGCGAGATTCTTCTTCAGTGCAAGATAGGGGAAAAAAAAGAAAAAAGAATGAAATCACAGAGGAATAAAGGCCCGTTAAAACCGAATACATTAAAATAGCAATTAAAGCCTTTGTGCAGAAATATTAAAAGGCAGTAAACCAACGTTTAAAATGCACAAATAATGTGTGAAAAGCAGCAAACATCTGCTTCGAATCTACAGCGAGATTCTTCTTCAGTGCAAGATAGGGAAAAAAAAGAAAAAAGAAAGAAATCACAGAGGAATAAAGAACCGTTAAAACAGAATACATTAAAATAGCAATTAAAGCCTTTGTGCAGGAATAATAAAAGGCAGTAAACCAACGTTTAAAATGCACAAATAATGCGTGAAAAGCAGCAAACAGCTGTTTCGAATCTACAGCGACATTCTTCTTCAGTGCAAGATAGGGAAAAAAAAGAAAAAAGAAAGAAATCACAGAGGAATAAAGGCCCGTTAAAACCGAATACATTAAAATAGCAGTTAAAGCCTTTGTGCAGGAATATTAAAAGTCAGTAAACCAACGTTTAAAATGCACAAATAATGCGTGAAAAGCACCAAACAGCTGTTTCGAATCTATAGCGAGATTCTTCTTCAGTGCAAGATAGGGTAAAAAAACGAAAAAGTAAAAGAAAAAAGAAAGAAATTACAGAGGAATAAAGGCCCGTTAAAACCGAATACATTAAAATAGCAATTAAAGCCTTTGTACAGGAATATTAAAAGGCAGTAAACCAACGTTTAAAATGCACAAATAATGCGTGAAAAGCAGCAAACAGCTGTTTCGAATCTACAGCGAGATTCATCTTCAGTGCAAGATAGGGAAAAAAAAGAAAAAAGAAAGAAATCACTGATGAATAAAAGCCCGTTAAAACCGAATACATTAAAATAGCAATTAAAGCCTTTGTGCAGAAATATTAAAAGGCAGTAAACCAACGTTTAAAATGCACAAATAATGCGTGAAAAGCAGCAAACAGCTGTTTCGAATATACAGCGAGATTCTTCTTCAGTGCAAGATAGGGTAAAAAATCGAAAAAGATAAAGAAAAAAGAAAGAAATTACAGAGGAATAAAGTCCCGTTAAAACCGAATACATTAAAATAGCAATTAAAGCCTTTGTACAGGAATATTAAAAGGCAGTAAACCAACGTTTAAAATGCACAAATAATGCGTGAAAAGCAGCAAACAGCTGTTTCGAATCTACAGCGAGATTCATCTTCAGTGCAAGATAGGGAACAAAAAGAAAAAGGAAAGAAATCATTGATGAATAAAAGCCCGTTAAAACCGAATACATTAAAATAGCAATTAAAGCCTTTGTGCAGAAATATTAAAAGGCAGTAAACCAACGTTTAAAATGCACAAATAATGCGTGAAAAGCAGCAAACAGCTGTTTCGAATATACAGCGAGATTCTTCTTCAGTGCAAGATAGGGAAAAAAAGAAAGAAATCACAGAGGAATAAAGGCCCGTTAAAACCGCATACATTAAAATAGCAATTATAGCCTTTGTGCAGGATTATTAAAAGGCAGTAAACCAACGTTTAAAATGCGCAAATAATGCGTGAAAAGCAGCAAACAGCTGTTTCGAATCTACAGATTGATTCTTCTTCAGTGCAAGATAAGGAAAAAAAAGAAAAAAGAAAGAAATCACAGAGGAATAAAGGCCCGTTAAAACCGAATACATTAAAATAGCAATTAAAGTCTTTGTGCAGGAATATTAAAAGGCAGTAAACGAACGTTTAAAATGCATTTCTTTTTTTCCCTATCATGCACTGAAGAAGAATCTCGCTGTAGATACGAAACAGCTGTTTGCTGCTTTTCACGCATTATTTGTGCATTTTAAACTTTGGTTTACTGCTTTTCAATATTCCTGCACAAAGGCTTTAATTGCTATTTTAATGTATTCGGTTTTAACGGGCCTTTATTCCTCTGTGATTTCTTTCTTTTTTCTTTTTTTTCCCCTATCTTGCACTGAAGAAGAATCTCGCTGTAGATTCTAAACAGCCGTTTGCTGCTTTTCACGCATTATTTGTGCAATTTAAACGTTGGTTTACTGCCTTTTAATATTCCTGCACAAAGGCTTTAATTGCTATTTTAATGTATTCGGTTTTAACGGGCCTTTATTCCTCTGTGATTTCTTTCTACTTTCTTTTTTTTCCTATCTTGCACTGAAGAAGAATCTCGCTGTAGATTCGAAACAGCTGTTTGCTGCTTTTCACGCATTATTTGTGCAATTTAAACGTTGGTTTACTGCCTTTTAATATTTCTGCACAAAGGCTTTATTTGCTATTTTAATGTATTCGGTTTTAACGGGCCTTTATTTCTCTGTGATTTCTTTCTTTTTTTCTTTTTTTCCCTATCTTGCACTGAAGAAGAATCTCGCTGTAGATTCGAAACAGCTGTTTGCTGCTTTTCACGCATTATTTGTGCATTTTAAACGTTGGTTTACTGCCTTTTAATATTCCTGCACAAAGGCTATAATTGCTATTTTAATGTATTCGGTTTTAACGGGCCTTTATTCCTCTGTGATTTCTTTCTTTTTTCTTTTTTTTTCCTATCTTGCACTGAAGAAGAATCTCGCTGTAGATTCGAAACAGCTGTTTGCTGCTTTTCACGCATTATTTGTGCATTTTAAACGTTGGTTTACTGCCTTTTAATATTCCTGCATAAAGCCTATAATTGCTATTTTAATGTATTCGGTTTTAACGGGCCTTTATTCCTCTGTGATTTCTTTCTTTTTTCTTTTTTTCCCTATCTTGCACTGAAGAAGAATCTCGCTGCAGATTCGAAACAGCTGTTTGCTGCTTTTCATGCATTATTTGTGCATTTTAAACGTTGGTTTACTGCCTTTTAATAAGCCCATGTGTGTCTAGAACTTGGAAGTGTGCAGTTTGAACATTTAGTATAATTGAGATCAGAGATACGTTTTTCGAATAGTTAGTAGCTTTTACAACTGTTTTGGAGAGAGGGTTACAAGGGGCCAAGCTATATTTTCAACAACACTATAATAATATCAACGTATTCAATTCGTAGAATTACAGAAAGGATGAGTTATTTCATATAGCTGTAGGAACTATTCCAGTATACGTTGCGCACTCCAATTTTATGACTTAACTTTTTGTACGGGCTTTCACAATACCAAGAAATAAATACGCCCAATAAACAAAATAATGGTATTTTTTTTCTCGGTGCATTATCCTTGCTATTAAATCGTGATGTTAAATAACATCAAAAGGAAAAACGTAGACAAAGGTTAATGTATTTTTAACAATATTATTGACTCAACAGCATGTATTTACATAAAAAAAAGTAAAGCGTTAATATACATACATTTTTAGGGTTCCGTACTTAAAAAGTAAAAAGTGAAAAATTATAAGATCACTCTTGTGACTGTCTCTCTGTCGCAGTCATTTTACTCGTAAACTATGGAACGTGGAAATTTCAAATTGTTGGAAGTAATGAAAACTATTGAGCTATATATTTACCGATTATTTAGCATTCACAAATATATTTACGAAAAATGTAGAGGGCTAATTAAGTTACTTCAAATAAATATATCTTCTTTGTATATCGTGTGAAAGCTTCCGTTACGCTAAACTCAAAAATACATTTATTTTAATTTTAGGTATTATATTTTCTTAGATATCGCCAAAAATGTAGTGCAAAAATATATTACGCCCTCCCTTCTACTTTCGAAACTAAATTTATGAAAAAATTAGAGAGACGTTAATTTAATCTCAGAAAAATATAGCGATTACCTTAAGTCACATAGTTTTGAGAAAAGCGCATTTTTCTTTACACACAAATTTGGATTTGCTGGCGTTCAGGAGCGCTGGGAGTACTTATCGTAGTTGAAGTATAAAATGATTGTTCATAATGATTTTCGAAAAAAAAAATCGTCTGTAATTAGCCGATATATTAATCTTAAATACACGGACGGTTTGGACATGCATAATGACAGGGGCGGCGTACTCTATGTACCGTCAGCTTTTAAAGCCTTGATAACAACTTTTAATGATATATATGTCTAATGCATTGTCCAGTAGCAGTATAAAAAAAATTACGTCAAATTGTTAAAAACAGACTAATTTAATTAGAATTAATTACACAAATAGTATGGGACTCGCAACTAGTTTGCATTAAGTGGATCTCTCAATACGCCTCCTGTGTATAGAAAAGTTAATTAAAAACCTATCTGGAATAACGTGGCACGGACCAATGCGGCGTTGCAACTTTTAGACCACCTTTCAAAGAGCGCTTATCTTAAGGCCAAGTTCAAACTTTGAACAAGTGTTTTGTTTTAGCTACACTAAAAAGAAAAGATTATTACTGCGCTGATTTTAGTTTTATGAAATACCAAATGAAGTTTAAATATGTACTACTTTTATTGTCACTATCGAATTAAGATCATCATAAACAGAATAGGATGAGATTGAAAAAATTGTTATACAGAATAGCAATATTTGATATTATTTAGGTTTCATATATTTTTCAAATTTTACGGAATACCCATTCATACTTTTCTAGTATATACAGCTATACCCAATCCTACATTGTATAGTTTTTTACAAAATCTTATTATTCTTTTAACAACAATATTTTAACAATACAATTAATTATTCATATATTTATTGCACGGAACCCTCTGTACGTGAGTAATACTCGCACTTGGCCGTTTATTTACAATTTGCAAGGGTTTTTTGTATATTGGAAAATAAAAAAGTGATTTTTAAAAATAATTTTATTTGCCGGAATCAAATACAAAATGCATTTTTAAACATTTATATTATTCTTGAAACAAAATGCTTCACTGTGTTGTTCTTGTAAAAGTTATCAAAATATAAATACAGACAGAGACGTAGGGGTTTCTTTTTTTAATTAAAACATCCTACTTTCAGAAAACAAATTGCAATGTGCGAGGATTTATTAGGTTATTGACTGTAGAAGGAAATATTTTATCAGCAGTAAATCTATTAATCCGAACACAGTGCAAATATTTTCGAACGCCAAACATTTTATAGTTTTTATATTTTTTCAGTAAAAATAGATTGCTTCATTGTATTGTTAACTAGACAGATTTTTTTCCAATTTTTTTTGAACTTCTACACATTTTCAGAAATGGTATGATATGTTTCAAAACTCGGATTTTTGAATATTAGTTCTACATGTATATAAAAATATAACTATATGAAAGAATAAAAATATTCGTAAAACTAAAAATAACAACTAATGTATCCTGCATTTGTTGAAAAAGCAATACTCAATATATAATTTATTTTTAAACTTCCTTCAGATCCTACATTTTAAAAATTGTTTGTAAAATGAATGTACGTATTTTAAAGAGGTGAGTTTCATAATTCATGTTCTATATTTTGCTAAAAAATAGCATAATTTTCTTGAGGATTTTCATATGTAGTAAATTTAATTGCGTTCTATTTACCAATCAACAACAACATAAAAAACGCCTTCTCCTTGTTCTTAAGAATTAGAACATTTTAAGAAGAAGAATAGTTTTTCTGTGTTCAAAATTTGCAATATCTAAAAGGGATAATCGTGACACATGCAGGGCTCCCAAATGGTCCACCAACTGAATAGCAATAAATTTTAACAGAAAATTTTATAGTAGGTTGCGCTAGAATCAACTTTCAAAGGTGATCTTTCAAAGGTGTTTGTAAGAAAAATCTAAAAAGAAAATGTTTCTAAAATAATATTGGTATACAGTTCGCGGACATTTGGGAGCCCTGCACATGCTACAAGAAATCTATACATTTCGTTTGAAATGTGGCTTTATTAAGGTTATCAAATTAGCAATAAAATACCGGTGTCTACAATTTAGTTGGGCAAAAAGAATGATTTATTTAATGGAATCGACAGGAAAAAATAAAGTGCATATTGATGTAAGATAGAAAAATATTTCCAGTTTACTATTATCACAAATATTCGATGTGACTTCCGTTCGTGATTCTGCAAATGTCGCATCGGTAAATCATTTCTTGGCACAGATTTTGTCAGCATGTTTCCGTCGATGAAATTTATTACAGTGCAGATTCTGGATTTTAGTTCAAGAATGGATGCAGGAAGTGGCGGCTTGTACACTTGACCCTTTACAAAACCCCGTAAAACGAAATCAAGAGGTGAAAGATCTTGTGATCGTGGTGGCCAATGAATAACACCTCCGTTCGCTAAGCGATAGCGTCAGTTATGACGACTAGCGCCATCTATGAATTAACTTAGGCAATAGTACTACAAGTCTGACTTTCAACTAGTTAATTTAATTAATAATTCGGAAGTTCTTATCTTATGAAACTGCCCAACTGATTTATAGACATCCTGTATAATAAAGTATATTAATTCAGTTTTGTAACAGATATTTGTCGTTTTTAGTTCTCGGATAAAAAAGAATGGTTACGTAATTTTATGCTTATGTTGCATATTTTTCTCGGAAAAGATGTTATTCCCGCGGCCGCCATCTTGGAATTTTTCTTGGCATGAAATCGCTTTTTGCTCCAAGTAGTAAATGTCGCCAAGCAGCGATTTATGGTCATGTTAGGCTTTACGGTGTTGCCAGAATACGCCACTCGTCAGGATTGCCTTATCGACAAACGCCAACAAAAAATCGCCAAGAAATCCAAGATGGCAGCCTCGGGAATATATAACATCTAAGCCTTTTTCTCTTACAGGGGGGGTTACGGAAGTAACACACTCTTATTTTTTTCATATTTCGGCCGGTTTGAAGATCCAACTTATGTATACAAAATGTGTAAAATACGGACTAATTGTTGATTTATAATATACTAGCAAAGCCCGCGCAATGGTTGAAATATGCCAAGTGATACTTGCATGAGTATTTTTTATTAGAAGAAATCTTTTAAAATAATTCAAAAATTACAAATTAAGCCACAGTTTGACTAAACGTCATTATAAAAGTGCAATAGACAGAAATGCAATTTTAATTAAGAATAACTAAAACTAATTCCAAATACCGTATATACTCGCGTATAAGTCGAGGAATTTCTGACAATTTTTGGCAAGCAAATTTGGGGGGTCGACTTATACGCGAGTCAATTAAAAAATAAAAAGTAAAACTTTGAATTCTGCAAAATTCTCAATTTTTATGTGTATGAATAATAAAATATTACAGAAAATATACAAATAATAATAATTTATCATTAAAAATTCTTTCAATGATTTATTTTTATTTACTTGCTACTTTTTCGCATGGGCAAGTGAAATATTTGGTTTGATTTTGCGCAAAATAGAAGTAAAAAGTTAGGGGGTCGACTTAGACGCGAGTCGACCTATACGCGAGTATATACGGTAAATGATAATTTAGAAAGTTTTTTGAGACTTTTATGCTCATTTCATACGCTCATTTCAGTATTCATTTGAAGTTTTGAATTTTTTTGAAACCATCTTAAAACATTTACATCTTAACATTAACCATCATGTCAAATTCCAAGCTACTTGTCTAACAGTCTACCATCTCTCTGGTGTTAGTGACACCAACATAAAATGCCGAAACAGAGTTGAAATAGAAGGTCTCAAAAAATGTTGAAATAGATACTGTCACCATTAATTTGCCAACATTAACTTTTAAATCGGTTGGTGTTTCCTAATATTCTATTTAAAACGGAATTTAGATGTTTTTAAAGGCTTTCTTGTTGTTCCTGCGAACCAGGTGGTAGTGACACCGGGATAAAATATAGCACATATAGGATCAGAGCCTATCACTCTTGATTCGCAACCAATAACTTCTGTAATCGGTTTATTATTTCCTGAGATTCCATGGAAATCGCAATTTAGTACTCTTTTAGAATGCTTTTCGCTTCTTCCCTTGGCTTCACCCCTTTTTAATTTCGAATTTTGTTTTTGACTATTCTTAGAGGACATTTACATTTTATAAGTAACTATCGTGCTATATTTAAAGTTTCTAGCCTCTTCAGTACCGCAGAAATCTCAATTTAGAAAGTTTTTTGCTCCTGCAACACTCGACATAAAATATAGCTATCACCTATAATATATCACCCTAAAATATCCTATCACCATTAATTTGCAACCATTATGTTTGAAATTGGTTTCGTATTTCATACGATTGAATAAAAATCGTAAATTAGAACGCTTATAGAACGCTTTTCGCTCACTTCATCCTTTTTAAATTTGGAATTTTCTTTCGACAATTCTTAGAAAGCATTTGCATCTTTGAGATAATTACCATTCCAAACTTAAAATGTTAGACCCCCTCAGTAACACAAAAAACGCAATTTAGAACATTTTTTGCTCCTGTAACCCGCATTTGATAATAATTAGACAATAATGTAAAATATAGGCTATGATGGAGCGGGGACTGTCATCATCAGTTTGAAACCATTACTTCTGCAACCGGTTTATATTTTCTTAGATTGCTTAGAAATCGATATTTAGAACATTTTTTAGAACGCTTTTCGTTCGTTTTCCCGCCTTTTAAATTTCAAATTTTTAAGGAACTCTTCTCAGAGAGTATTTACATCTCATAAGTAATTGCCATGCCAAATTTCCAGTTGCTAGGTCCTTCAGTATCACAAAAATCACAATTTAGAACGTTTTTTAAAATGCAACAGCAAGGTGGTAGTGATGCCGACATGAAATAGATCCTATATTGGAGCAAGGGCTGTCATCATAAATTTCCAACTATTGCTTCTGAAATTGGTTAGGTACTTTCTGAGATTGCGTAGAAATCGCAATTTAGAACTTTTTTCGTCCACTTTCACCCCCTTTAAATTTCGAATTATTTAGGAAATGTTCTTAGAGATCATTTATATCTTATAAGTAAAACTACCATGCCTAGTTTCAAGTTGCTAGCCCCTGCAGTATAACAAAAAATGCAATTTAGATCGTTTTTTGCTCCTTCACCCCCTTTGGGGTAGTGGCACCGACATGAAATACAGCCTACGTTGGAGCGAGGGCTGTCAGCATCGCTTTCACACCATTATTTTTTAATCGGTTCGGTACTTCCTGAGATTGCGTGGAAATCGACATTTATGAAGTTTTTAGAACGCTTTTCGCTCATTTTCACCCCTTTTAAATTTTCATTTTTTAGGAAATGTTCTTAGAGATAATTTGTACCTTATAAATAACTGCCCTGCCTAATTTCATTATTCTAGGTCCTTCAGTAACAGAAAAATCATAATTTAGAACATTTTTACTTCTGCAACCCCTAGGTGGTAGTGACACCGATATGAAATATTGCCTATGTTGGAGCAAGGGCTATCATCATCAATTTCCAACCATTACTTTTGAAATAGGTTTGGTATTTGCTGAGATTGCATAGAAATCGTCGTTTAGAACGTTTTTTAGAACTCTTTTCGCGCATTTTCACCCCTTTTAAATTTCGAATTTTTTAAGAAATGTTCTTAGAGATCATTTATATCTGATAAGTAACTACCATTCCAAATTCCCTGTTGCTGGTCCTTTCAGTAACACAAAAATCGCGCAATTTCGAACGTTTTTTTGCTCCTGCACCCCCTTTAGGGGTAGTGGCGCCGACATAAAATGTAATCTATATTGGAGCAATAGTTCTCACCATTATTTTTTAGATCGGTTTGATACTTCTTGAGATTGTGTAAAAATCTCCATTTAGAACGTTTTTTAGAATGCTTTTTGCACATTTTCACCCCTTTTTAATTTCGATTTTTCAAAGAAATTTCCTTAGAGATCATTAGTATCTTATAAGTAACTACCATTCCAAATTTCATGTTTCTAGGCCCTTCAGTAACACAAAAATCGCAATTTTAGAACATTATTTGCTCCTGCACCCCTTTTTGGCCAGTAGCACGGACATAAGATATAGCCTATGTTCTAAGTTGGACTAACACCATCATTTTGATATTATTACTTTTGGAATCGGTTCGGTAGTTCCAGAGCTTACCTCCTACAAATAAACAATTTTTACCTCTTTATAATATTTGTATAGATATGTGCCAACCGCAAACCATTCTGTAAAGATGTGATGATCGACAAGACAATCGTGGAACATCGGAGCTTCTCGAAGGGTGCCTTAAAGCAGTTTTAAACGTTCCTTTCATTATTACTAGCATTTTTCAAATAGAACTTCATTTTAAAATATGCTCTGCTTTAAAATTATTACTATCTGCATGTTTTTTTTTCTTTTTTTTTCTTTTTACCAGTTGCAGTTTTTGGCTTCTTTTCCTGCAGATAGTTCATATAATTCCTCAAGAAATATTCGAAGCTAATTTTTTTATGATTTATAATTTTTTAATGCAATTTATTTTTACTTAGGAGCCTTGGATTGTACGGAACGTAAGACTACAACTCTAAGATTAAACCTGAAAGTGTATCTATTGTCTAATTTATATATATATCTAATACTACTGTAGTAAGATAATATTTTTGAATGTGTCTAGACATCTAAATAACGCAAACTGCATTGTTTGCCTCCGACTAAAGCAAAATTGCAACTCTATGAAGAGCCCGTCGATCGCGATTTCAAAATACAGAAAATCTGGAAACTTTCCTTTCCTCTGCGTGAAGGATCGAAAAGTGTCTGGAAATGAATATCTAGAATTTTCTTTAAGAATGGGGACGATTTCAATAATCATTTCCCTTGAAGGGGCCATTTTTCGATGTCCATCATGGTTTTAAATTATTATCTCGGCAAATCATTAAAAAGTGAAATTTCTGACCGTCAGATGCATTCAAGCCTGCCTTCATCTATCCTCATACAAATTCTCAAACTTCTACGTGGGGTAGTTTCTGTCAACACACACACAGTGAGAGACAAAAAAACTTTTTTTATAAATATGAAAATACAACAAATTTTAATAAAACACCATAAAATGTAAATGATCAGGATGATCGTTTTGAGACGAAATGTATCCCGTTCCTCAGACTAGTGAAAAATTATTGAATAATCATTCTTTAAGCTCCACTAGATAATTGAATGTATTTTAAAAGTTATAATGATTTCTGAAAATGACTTTGTTAAGAAGGCTTTATTTTTGTGGCAGAATGTATGTTACGTTCATAAAAAAATATAGTTGGACATAATCACAGATGAGGTATTAGTTTCAGGAAAATTCAGTATTATAAAATGATAATTAAAATAAATTAAAAAAATTATCGTCGATTTAATTAAGGATTTATTTAAACTTGAAAATTACGATTTAAAAATCATAACTTTAGGCAAGCATTGGATAATAATATTTTTCAAATACAATGAAGTTCAAGACATTGTCATGCATAATACGCAAACAAATAAAAATTTTAGTTGAATCTCAGGAATAAAGAGTATGATTCTAATTTTGTTCTAATATTATTATTAAGACTTTACATTTCTGTTAATTATTATAAATAAAAATTAGGAGAAGAAAATTTGATAAATTTCTCGTTGGAGTACTTCAAAATTAAAACATAATATTAAAACAAAAGAAGATAAATAAATAATTAATACATCGCATATCATTCATAATGTAGCTCAAATTTACAAATAATGATATATATATATATTGCATTTTATCATCTTTTCTGTTTGTTTAATAGAAAATATATTTTAAACGAATGGCGGAAATAATGAGAAGTTTTTTAAAAACATTATTCATCTGGTTCAATTTTCAATTTTTCGCTCTTTCCAGACGAGCTGAGTTTTAAAATATAGACAAAGGTATTGAAGAATCCAAGTTTAATTAAAATCTCCCACTTTCAGTAAACAAAGCATTATATTCTGCGATAATTCACATTGCTAACTAATACAGGTACATTTTTATCATCAGAAAACTGTTAACCCGCAATGGATGTATATACTGCAAATATTTGTACAGACTGAACACTTTTTATTGATTTCCTGTGTAAACATCTTTTTCTATTTGAAAATGTGTTTGAAGAATTATAAAAAAAAATATATTACACTTCAAATATTCAAAGGTAGTTTTAGGCAAAAGGAAAATGAGTCTTTTTTTAAAATATAATGATTGTATAGGCTTCGAAAATATACTAATTATACAAATGAAATATCAATATTATATGAATTATTTACATTCTGTTTCGTTGGAAAAGCGCTATGTAACAAACAATATTATTTTTCAATACTATCACTAATATTTTAAGAATGGGTTATAATATAAATTTTCGGGTATGAGGCACTGAATGAACACATTAAATCCAGCAATCTAAAGCTACAACAATGCATAAATTATGAACATTAGAAATACTCTTATATGTAGATTGCGGAAAATTGAGAACTCTGAGTTGTAAGAAGTGACGCTGGTGTTAAGAAAATGCTGCAGCCGTGATCTCTTCAGGTACATGAATTTAAAACGATTTTAATTACCGCAGTTGAATAGAGACAGATCTTCTTAACTCTGTTACTATACTACAATGGGTCATTGACTCGTTAATTCCGAGACATTATACTGTTTACTACATCACGTTATATTCCCACATATGCAGTTTTTCGTTTGGTTTTCAAACATGAGCATACGCACACCAACCAACAATCTTTCAAGATTTCAGTGCACAAATACCACACGAATTAGGAAAATTCCATTGTCCCAAAAAGCAATGGAAATAATTGAAGCAATGATTCAACAGTGCATCATATTCACAAGTTCCACTTAACACTTTCAGGGGTAAGGTAGTTCTATTTGCAGAATGCTGAAGTGAGTGACTGACATTTGAATTTAGAAACAAATTAATTTCACGATAGGCAAAAGCTTTTGTTCACGTACTTAATAAATGGACGTCACATTAATTTTACTGAAACATTTTATACTCATTTATTATAAGTAACTAAATTTTATCCACGTGTTTATATATACTTTAACTTATGTGTTTGATGAAAATGTTCAAGAACTTCACACAAGTTCAAAACTTTTACGTTTAGCTCTCCGAAAAATTGTACTTTTCAGCTAAAAACCCCAGTAACTCCTACACCGCTGGAGCAATTTCGATAAAAAGATTTTTGGTGGTAGCGGATAAATATAAGATCATATTGTCGCCTCAGCGCAACTTTAGGACATCTAGTAATAATCGAAAATGCTGATATGCCTGACTTATTGCTATGAAAAACTGTGTCTGAATCCAGTGCAACAGAAGGGAATTCTTATAAAACACATCCGAGAAAAAAATATTGAACATAACTTTGTGTTTCAGATGTTGTTCTACGAGATTCAAACACAGTTATTTATAGCAATATGTCAGACATCTCATTTTTTATTATTACTAGATATACTACTGTCGCTCTTAGGCGACGATATGTGGCAGACAATTTTTAAATATTTAAGTTAGCGTCTTAAAAAAGTTTCTGAAAAATGGAAAATTTCTGAAAAATAGCCATTGCCCTAAAATAAAAAGTTCTAGTCGCAGAAAAAAACTGTCTGCCATAGGTTTTGAACTTAAGTCCAGTAAATATGGATTCCTAAGTTCTTCAAAATCGGTTGGGTAGTTTCCTAGGAAACGGGCCTTAAATCTTGCATGTTTCCCATTGGATTGTACCCAGTCCTCTCTTCCCTTAAATGATAGAAGTAAAAAAAAATAATAGATAAAATACCGGGTGAGCAAAATGTCCATATAAACTTTAACCCTTTCCGGCCAGACAAATTCTATTCGCAAAATGAGAAAATATTGACTGACACCGGATATTGCAAACGATTTCTTTTAGAAAATAAAAACTCCTTAAATTAAGCTTTCAGTGTAAAATCAAAATTTTGTTAAATATTCTTGGTGCCATTTGCAAGGTTGGAATTAAAATTAGGTGTGTCCAGACTGGACACACTGCGCCGGAAAGGGTTAAAAATTTATAAAAACTGAGAAAATAACCGAAATGAAAAACTGTTTGCAGAATTAGCATCTATAGGTCACGGGAATTTTTTAAAGAGAGAAATAAAAAATAACTCAAAAAACAACCGACAGATGGCGCTGGTTCTAGCGATTTCTGTGGAAATATGCAAATGAAACGGTTATAAGAACTTCCGCTCTTTATCCAGAACTAGTTCGCCGTTGTGAGCCGTGTACTTAATCAAGAATTATGAGTATGAAAGTTAAAAGCTTTGTTGGTGAAGTTATTTTACGTGAACTAGTTCTGAATTACGAGCGCAAGTTCTTATAGCCGTTTCATTTGCATATTTGCACCAAAATCGCACGAACCAGCGCCATCTGTCGACTGTTTTTTGAGTTATTTTTTATTTCTGTCTTTAAAAAATAATTCCCGTGACCTATAGATGCTATACCTGCAAACAGTTTTTCATTTCAGTTATTTTTTCGGCTTTTATAATTTTTTAAAGTTTATACGGGCTTTTTGCTCACCCGGTATATGTGACTTGATGCATTAAATTCAGGTCTATAGAATTCCTTTCTATAAATCTGTTTTATGTGTATAGACGTTCGGAATAAAAGTGTCCCATTTCTTTCATCCTTTGCGTACACTAGCACACACAAGGCAGTAGCAATATTTGTTTTGGGTGTATTTCTTGAAGAAGGCAATTTTAAAAAGTTGTCATTTAACCTTTTAACTGCTTCTTATTTTTGACACAATAATTTAAAAATAAGGACCCATCACCACTTTATTTTCACTAAAATACTTGACTTTCTACAATCGAAAAAGATATGCCATTTAACAAACCAAAGATTACAGTTAAAATTAACTGGTATCCAACAGCTTTTGTATCGAAGATAGCAAACTCTTTTTGTCCGAACGGCACTCGGGACAAAACAGTTAAGGGGTTAATACACATTTTGTTTTTTTACTTTGCTTACTATATTGAATTCTACACTGCAATTTAGTGCAGTGTTACTTTTTAAATTTAGATTTCTTGATTGGCATCACATTTTTAAAAGGGTAAAATGCACCCTATTTAATGACATATTAATTAAGGCAAAAAATATAAATTAAATTTAAAAAATCAAAAAACTCGACTGCATAAAAAGCTAACTAATTAATTATTTCTCACAATGTGAAACTATTTTTTAGATTACTTACATATTTTTTTTATTTACTTGTACTGATGACTTTTAAGCTGTATTTAATTGTTGGTTCCTACCTATAAACACAGTTTTGATGAGGCCTATAGATGTCTATGAAGGTTAGAGTTGCAGAAAAGCTAGAGATCCTACCTACACAACTTCGAGATTGTGCAATATTTAAACGGAGCTTCTGACTGTAAAATAGTGAATGAAACATCGTCTTTATTTTGAAAGACCTATCCAATGATATGCTACTCAATAGGGTGCGTAATTTTTTTTTGTGTGTGTGTCTACCGCCATTTTGTATTTTACGGCCGTCATTTTGAATTTATAAAAACAAAACCTTGCCTACAACCATAGGATGGTTAAGACAAATCGATAGAGTCCCCATTCGTTAAAATCCATCCAGCCGTTGGGATGTTTCCAGGGTATAAAGAAATCCACATACCCGGATACGCGTGAAAAACATAAGCCTTCTTGGCAGTCGGGTAAAAACAAAGGAAATTTTAGCGTTTCAAAAAAGGGGTGCCAATCAAGAAATCTGAATTTTTAAAAAGTAGCCCACTGGTAACACTGGTTTAAGTGCACGCGCGCCCTTACCATCGTTACGCGCTCGTACAACATTTTATTGTTCCTATCTAATCTCCTTGTCAACTGCATAGCTGCCAACCTTTACGCTTTTTTGCTACCACTAAAATTTAGAAGAGAATTTCGCCTTGTTTAATTGTGAGATTTTGACCATTTAATAAGGCAATATTTACAAGAAATTTTAGTGGTAAGAATAAATCGTAAAAGTTGGCAGCTATGCAACTGCATATTTTAACATAAAAAACGAAGACATTTGTTCTGGAAACGCATTTTGTCGTAAGGGACATAACTTGTTTACCATTTCATTGTGACTAGCAAGCGATAAATGTATTAAAATTCCTCGCTCTTAAAAATTTTAAATTTTATAAATTTATCAGAACTTTTATGATTATTAATATCACCGTGTTTATGCAACCAATTTCGTTTTTTTATTAATAATTTATTATTTTATTTGAATCATTGTACAAATACTTATTCAAAAGAGTTTTTCTTGTTTTCTTTCATTGTAGAATGATATTAGTTATGGGTATTTTTTATTTCTGACACGTAAAGTGTATAGTTAAATAACAAGAAATATCTGTTTAACGGCCTTAAAAAATAAAAGAATTATCGTATTTGAATTAAGGAAGGTACAACGTAAGTTTATAAACAGTTTTAAAAACACGAGGGAAATATTTCGAATAGTATTTTTAAAAGAAAAACTTTAAATATTATATCTGAAAAAACATGATTCTCATGATCGATAAGTTATGTTAAAGGTTATAATAAAGATTATTATAATAAAGATTTTTCTCAAAAAATATTGTCTTCTAGATAAATATAATTGTCAACATTTCAACTAATATTATAATAGTAATAAACTGTATGTTTCCTGTTTGGGATTTTCTTAAAAGTTTTATAAATTAACCTTCATAAAATATAATGAAAAATCATCAAAGTAGTAATTTGAATGTGTACGGTTGTTGTACATATATGGTTGTTGGAATGTTGTGGTTTAAATTGTAATTCAACACATTTTTTGGACGTCAAATAATATTTTCGTTTTTAAGAAAATTAGTAAAGTATCATTATTTTTGTGTGAGGATATTTCTGGTTTACTTTTAAATTCTAAAAATTGAAAAAGAAATCGACAAGAATATATAATTTTACAAATGATTTTTTATATAAATTTATTTGAAACAAACAGTAATATGCTCATTTTCGTTTTATTTAAAAAATATTTTCGGGCTATATTAACTTAGAATAAATTTATCATTAAGTTTGTCAATCATTATACTTCAAACTGATAGCAAACAATATATATTTAATAGCATCTATTAATTAAATAAAAATACAGCAATTTAGAGTAATAATTTAAATAAACAACTGAGACAATGGTACTATGAAATTGGGTTAGCGAGCAGGTGATTAATTTTAAAATTTCTAAAAAAAATGTAAAAGAAAAAAAAATTAAGTGAAGAAATTAATAAAGGTAAATAGTGTTTTTTTATTCCATTTACTTCCATTTTTATACTACTTGTAACAAAACAAAGGAATTTTATTTTTCACATAAATGTACGAGGTTTTGAATTATAATAAAGTTTTAACCAACTATTAAAACTATATTTTTCAACATTTTAATAGTTAAGGTGAAACATGAGTGAATTTCTTTTTAAAAATTGATTTTTGTTTATTTTTTACTTTAAAAATTCTTTGAGCATTCCTGAATCCATTGGTATACCCAGTTATTTTTTCTCTGACCATTAAAAATTATTGTAAAAATTCAAGGGAAGATACGACTCGAATGTCATGCCCATTTACATTAATTTTACGTTAACATTTTGAATTTGATTCCTGTACTATGCAAATGTTGTCAAAGTACAAGTAAAAGTGTTTCTTATTAAAAAAATTTGGTGCTAACCGAATAAACTTATTGTAAGAGATGCTGGTCCGGATGTCACGTGGGAAGTGACATAGAACCGATGAGGATTAAAACATTAACTCATTTATTATATGAAACTAAATTTTATCTACGTGCTTATATATACTCGTATTTTAATTCATGTGTTTAATAAAAGTGTGCATGAACTACACACAAATTTAAAGTCTAAGTTTTTACGCTCTCCTGAAAAATCGTACTTTTCTGATAAAAAACCCATTATCTCCTAAAGTACTCGAACGATTTCAAAAAAAAAAAAAAAAAAATGGTGGTAGAATATAAATATAAGATAATATGTGGATAGCATTGATTAAACACCTTAATTAGTTTTTTTTTTTTTTTTTTTTTTTTTTTTTTTTTAATATCTGGAAATTTACTATTGCTCTAAAATAAAGAGTTTTAGTCGCAGAAAAAAATTATCTGTCATAATTTCCCATAGCATTGCACTCAGTCTTGTCTTCCCTTAATTCATCTGGAAAATATGTGATTAATTCTGTTTAATCCAAAATTAATTTCGTCATAGAAAGTTTAAATTTAACTGCTTATTTAGATTGCAACAAGCCGTATTTCTGTTTTGGATCATATTTTAAGATAACTGTATAGCACAAATTTATTTGAGTACCATTTAAATTAAAAATAAAATTTATAATGAATTTGGGAATAAAAGATAAAGTGTGAAACAATAAAAGATAATAGACTGAAGGATTCAATGAATGTGATATCTCAAGCGAGGCTCATAAAAAGTAAAGTGAAAAGAGGAGAGCGAGAAGTTCTTGATTTATAGATTTCAGTCATAAGTATGGTTGGTGATTTGTTAATGCAAGGCTCAGGGAAGCTTGTTTGGTAATTATTGTTCAGTTGTACAATGTTATTTGAATGTTAATTTGTACGTCTGATGATCTAGTAAACTTTTTTTTATACATATTCACATTTTGAGGAATATCAGTATTTTACAATACATATTAACATAAATCCCGCATGAATATATATAAAAATAATGTATTATACTTAGAATAATTAATTAAAATAATATTTCTGGAAAATGTGTGTGATTTCTCAGAGGTGGAAAATTGGCGCAGAGGCGGAGCCTATTGACACCACTAAATTTTTATGGTATTATTCACTTTAATAAAAACTCAGAAATTTTATCATTAGATAAGAGGCAAAATACTACTATAATTTAGTGGTGTCAATAGGCTCCACCTCTGCGCCAATTTTCCACCACTGGATTTCTTATTATTACAAAACAAATTAATGTTTACGAAAGTAATAGACGAATTATAATTCTGTTCGAGAAATTTTATCCATTTCCATATTCGGCTGAGATCTTCAAAGCATTGATTACAAAAATAATACGTACGATGCTGAATCGGTTTTTAAGATAAAATAACCATGACTACAGTGATTAACAGCACGGCAGAAAACTTAATATTGTATGAAGATAATTCATATGTTTGAATTATCACTTGAAATTGTAACAGTGTCTCGACTGTAAAGTTCTTTGATTGTCCTCTATGATTTGGAGTACAGACATTTATTTATAATTTATATTGGAATTAAGCTAAAAATATTTTGCATTTTATAATACGTAGCTTCCTAACATTAAAGCAATCCATAAAAAATACTTTGTCGTATTTGAATCTCGCCAAACTGAAATATAACATAGCAGGTAAGATTTGAGCTTTATAGTGGTTGGAAAGATGAAAGTTATTTACAGGCAGTCTGGAGTATTTCAGTAAACTCTGACAATCAAGGTATCTATGTAATAGTAGAATTAATTTAATTGTTAATTAAAATACATACTCCAGGACTATTTAAATGAATGTGAAATTTAAATAAATCTGTCTATTTGTCTGTGATATCTGAAGTACTTAAACTGCTGAAACTAAAAGGTATCCACAGCCAAATTTTCGAATATTTTAAAGGATCCAAAAATGTATGAAGATTCCTTTGAATTATTAATACTTTAATCACAAAAATAGAAAGATAATCACAAGGAGGTTATGCAGTATTTCAATAAATATAAATATGTTTCTTAGTAATTTCTGATGAATTCTATTTTCTAAGCTTAAAGGATCCCTCAGACAATTTACGAAGTATTCTTACAGATCTAAAAAGGGTAGTTACTTTGTAACTTCTAAAGTACGTACTTGATTAATAAAACTGAACATTATCCATAGGCATTTATTTAAGTATTTTATTAAATTCGGAAATAGCGATTTCTTTGCAAATTCTAAAGTGTTTTAAATGTTAAAACCGAAATGCAGACAGTAGCTGATAACAAAGTATTTTAGTAAATATTAAAGTACCTTTAATCTGCCACATCTATCTATTTAATTGCTGAAGCATAAAAGCCCCAACAATTACGTTATAGAGTGCTTTAAAAAATAAAAAATAATGCATCTTGCCTACAGTCTAACACATTTAACCGGAGTTCCACATAACACATTATTCTAGGGGCTTTTTTGTCTTTAATTTCAAGATAAATATAGGATGTTTCAAAAGATTTAGTAAACAAATCAGAAGGCGAAAGATTTCTAATCAAATCACATTTTATTCTATTTTTTTATTTCTTTATTTTCATTTCTTTATTTCTAATCAAATCAGATTTCCTGACAACCAGATTTCCTGGCAATCAAATCAGATTTCGGAAACGGACTATTATCTGGATAACGTCAGTTTGACCAAGGTAAGTCATTAAAAGTAGTTGTAAATTTCATAATCAAAACTTTGAGTTTCCTTCTGCATCCTGAAAAACATCTCTATTCCTATCATTATTAACAACAAAGTTATCATTTTCAATCACTCAGTATTTTGTTCTTAAGAATATTTGTAAAATTAAAAAAAAATAAAATTCCTTGTTACATTCTATAAAAATTGTTTTATGAGTATATACAAGATACTAATTATCTACATAAAATTTTATCTTAGGATGAATACATTTATTTCTTAAAAGAAAATGAACACGATTGTAAAATACTTTTTCGTTTCACATTTATATCGATCCACAAAAATTACAAAACTTCTTCTTACAATAAAATGTACAGAATTAAATAATTTACTGATTTTTCAAATTGCATTAAAGAAACAGAACCTTTCAGTCAAAGAAGGCATAATACCTTAAAAACTTAAAACAACACGATACGTTACATATTATGAATAAAACCAATAATATATTTTTTAAAGTGTACTTAAAAGTGTATTTCTCTAGTGTACTTAAAACTGAGATACGCTGAAATTATAATTTATGTTTTTTGAATGCAAAGTATGCCATAAACACCGTATACTAATGTTTCAAAAGTTATTGTTATCAAAAAATTAATTTTTTCCACTGTTTATTCTTTCAATACATGGCAACATGAAAGGGAAAAAAAGAATTTAATGTTACACTAAATGTCGCTAACAAATAATAATTATTAAGTTACATGATAATGAATTTAAATAACATCTATGTCTGTTAAACTGTCTAGAATTCCTAAATTATCTAGGATTTTGAAGTTGTTTGCTTTACGTATAAACGGAATTTCATTCAAATTAATTTATTAATTGATTACAAAATTCCAAAAATATACCAATATTGTATTATCATTGGGGACGCGCATTTGTGATGATTTCTAGAAGTCTAGCATATACAAAAATGAGTAAAATATCGGCTAAATTTTTTTTCTTTTACATACGTGAATCATATTAAGTTATGTGAATGGAATTATGTCCAAAAATGTCAATAATATATATATATATTTAACTAACAAAACATTTTCTATTTTCAAAAATTTTGTAGTTAATTCTAAAACATTCTAACAAATTATTTTAACCAACCTATTCTTAGAGTAACTGTAGAATTTTTTAAAATAATAGTCATCATAAAGTGAATTTAACATTATTATCGTGGAAGTCTGATAGTTTTCACGATTCTCGTAAATTCTATAACACATAATACCATTGCCTGAATGTTAATTATATGTTTGTATTCCGTTCGGTAGTCATGTAAATCGCAATCATTAAATGTTGTTAGCTATTAACCTAACTTCATTATATTAAATCCTCTAACAATTGTAAACTGATTAAACCTTGCGCATTGGTGCAACACACTTAGCGTCATTCTGTAGATCATTGTAAATAGCCATGTTTATAGCTATTCTAAATAGTAATAACGATGTTTATTTAATTTTTTAACAAAAACCTTGAGAGAAAATACTAAAATAATAGTAATGTTACCTATGGTGGCATCTCTACTTTCAAGAAAATTATACGGTATCAATGAATATTTAAACTTTAATTTCAAAATTTGTGAATAATACCAATTTATATAAAGTAATACTAAATGATTAAGTAATAGCATATAAGTGCTTCATTTCGAGTGTAGTAATGAAACTCTGTTTCCACACTGTTAAAAGTTTCCATAAAAATACATTTTCAAAAATCGAGACTCTCTGTAAATTTACACTAGATCTCCATAAAATGCATTCGATTGAGTTTCTGGGTCATCATTTTTCAGAAATTTCAATTTTCTTATATCAAATCCCCTATAAAGATTTCCATGAACAATATTATTAGAAATATTAAAAAAGAAAATTTGGTTTAAAAATTGTTTTATTAAAATTTAGAATATATAAAAAAAAAATCAAAATTCATCTTTGCGGTGATAGCGGGGATCCCTATCGACAGTCACTTTGCATTTGTTTCATTTATTTATTGAACACATACATCTGACTTGTGTGCCTAACATCAGGTTCCCGCTTATAAGTCATCGTGAATATACAAGTACGAGATAGCCACAAGGAAATTTACAACACTAGAGAATTACAGCCGGAAAGAGTGCGCCATCGGAGTTAGAGGGAGACGAACACACGACCCACCTGAGTCCATTTGTTTCATTCACCATGTGTATAAAACTTGGTGCATGAAATGTGCATGGAATGTGCATGAAACCATGTGCATGAAACTTGCATGAAACCTGGTGCCAGTGTGGCATTTAAGAATTAAAATTAAGTGGTCCAAAAATGAACCACTGCCCTTGAAAGGGTTAAAGAAATAAATTGTAGTAATTCTAGTAAAATATATTATGTCAATCATTTTATAATGCTGTTAAAAAATACCGGGAGGCGAAGGCTCTGTTTTCTTAATTCATTTTATTTTAGCTTCTTTCAAATGTTTAACTGATCTTCTTTAATCAAACATGAAAACAACCATTGGATGCCTTAACAGCAACTGATTCGGCCTTAAATTTTCGCAATCAAAGGAATTGAATGGAAACCCGTTTACAGGTAGATTGCTACAGGTCTTTCCATTATAATTTAGTCTTCTCTAATATTTTTAAAACCGATCAGATTAGAGTGCTTTTAGATTATGCGGGTCTGAATGGGGGGTTAGCAAGCATAGCTTGCAGGGGGCAGAGTCCCCTAGTAAATGCTATAAAATTTAAACAGTACATTAGTTGAAATTCACTTTAAAAAGACTAATGCTTCGAAGTTCAAAAATTCGCAAATTTCTACACGTAAATTAAATTATTGTCTTTAGCAATATGTAAATTTACAGAGTCTCGTGTCTTTTTATCGATTTCTAATTTACCGAATCTATTGTAAATTTACCAAATAGTTATTTAACAGAATCACTGTTTTTTTCCAATCTCTGTAATTTTACATAAGACTTAAGATAATGGATTACCAGTAGATTGTATGTACCCTCACATAAATTTTATTAACAGTGCATTTATAACATATACGGTTTATGTGTAGTAATATGTATTTTTTAATTCCAGCATATAAAGTGGAATACGTAATATTATACAGTCTAATTCGCCTTTACTTTTGTAATATATAATTTTTAAATGCTACTTTTAATATGTAATATTATATAGTCGAATTGCTCATAAGAATATATACTTAGTATTTACAAGATATGTTAAACAGTATACAATGTTAACCGAAATCTTCGTAAACCGATCATTGTTTGTCGTTCCATGTATCTGCATCAGGTCTGCGTTATCTTAAAACTAAGCATATTATGAATTTTATTTAAGCTTTATTAAAATATTTACTCCTGAATAGTTATTTAACAATATTTAAGCGTTATCTATTTTGTTTTGTGCCATTTACACTTTATTTATTTTACTAAAAAAACTCTGATTCGAATCGAAATATTTTCATTTGGTAGAAGTAAAAAAACTGGTTGTTGATATATTTACTGTTGATTTTCAAATCGAAGGAAACATTCGTTAGCAGACCTACCACTGTAAATCCTACAAACTATTGTATATCCTTACTTTTGTTTACAAAATTTTCATTTAAATTTACATTAAGATTTAAAATATTTAGCATAATAATAACGTTTAAAATATTTAGCGCTCTCACTTGAGATCATTAATTATTCTAATTCATGTTAATATGAATGGTTTATATTCCCGTTTGGTGCTATGCTGAAAGTTATTAGTTCATACGAATGTTTCAGAAATGCAAAAATATATTTCAATAAATGGAAAATGTATTAATCGAAGAACCGACTTCTGTTTTAGAAATTGCAATTGTAGTTTTCAGAGAATAGTAGTTAAAATATCCTCTGCAGATATGATAGGTATACATAAGACAAAACGTTCGAATTATTCCTTTTTAACATCTTTTTGTCATAGTTGAAAACTATTTATGCTATTATATATCCGGTTTGCCCGTCTTTCTGACTGTCTATCCATTTCTTCGTAGCGCAACTAACGCAGCTATACTCAGAATGGCATTTAATTTTTATATCATAATGAGGTTCGCTGTAGAATATTCGCTATTGAAAACGAAGTGTGTGGAGTTCAGTAGTTCGTTTACATTGACAAGCAAAAAAGACTACCGTTACCTGTTATTCTATGATGGAAAATCATTTGCAGTGCCTTTTATTTAAATTACTTAGTTCGATATCGCATTATATAAAGAATTTTTTTTAATAATATTCTGCTAGAAAGGAAAGTGTGTTGTGGTTACTTACAACCACTGCAATATTTTTAGTTAATTTGATTTAGAAAATATTTTGATTAATCTATTATTCATTTAATTTTAATATTCGCAGTCTAAAATAATTTTAATTTCTTCCTATTTCAAACTTCCCCTGTAAGCTTTTCTTCTTTGCCTAACATTTCGTTCATTTAAAAATGATAAACGTAGTTTTTAAATCTGTACTTCCGGTAAATGAATTCTCTGGAACATCCCATAACCTTTTTTTCTGAGGTAATTTCCTCTTTGTAGCCCCGCCCCTGGCCAATCATATTTAAACCAGTTTAATACGTAATTTCAAAATTCGTAACACTGTTATTTGGCATCTTATTTTAATGAAATCTCAAAAATTTCCTCTAATTTAAAGCAGTTTTCATATCCTATAACTATATCGTTTCGATTTGTGCCAACGTAAGTTTCTAATATTTTTATCCCCGCCTTGGCGAGTTTCATTTATTACAGCAACCTTGTTTCCCCTCTTCTACGGTCTTCCCTCGGCGCACGGTCTTTATAGTTCTGACAACAAGCGCAGAAAATTGGTGGCGGCCCATCGCCCTTCTGCAAAAATAAACGGATCTTGTGCGTACAGCAAAAATGGTAAAAGTGAAAGAATATATATATTTTTTAAGATTGTGTGATCGGCTGCATAGTTTCTTGTGTTTTGTGGCGAGATCTTTTATCAGTTCCTGTATTACTGATTCTTCAGTAATATGTGGATAGAAATCCTGCTGATGGCTGTATCATTATTTTTTTATTCAAATTGTGCTTTCGTTAGGAGTCGCAGAATTCGATTGCTGAAAAATCATATAAAAGCCTTGTCTTTTCAGACATGTCTCTCCACACTCCCCAGGAGAAAATTTATTATATTTTTTTCTCGAATTTATGAGCTCATAAAAAATCGATTTGTGTATTTTTCATCATGAAAAATTACACATAAAAACAAGAGTTGTCCTTTATAAATATGCTATTTTTTCCCAAGAGAGTTTCATCAAAAATAAAGATATTTTCTTTGATGATTATCGTCTGTGCATTTCCTTTCACGAATACGTCTGCTACTGTTTTATTTTTGTTGTTGTTGTTGTTGTTGTTTCAGGTCAGTACAGGTAATGCTTTTGCTTTTATTTTTGTTCTTGATTATCAAATATCTGAGAAATAAATACAGAATTATTTTAATTAATGACTGTTCTGTCAGAGTGGTCTTTTGTGGCCACAGCACAATGTAACTAACACTACGCTGATTGATCACGAGAATTAATTTTTGGATTAATAATAAAACTTCAGTATTTAAAAATGACTTTACGATATTATTCTTAATCTTCTATCATCCAACCATCATAAAGTGTTTCATAATGTACGCTGGAGGCAGAATTTTCCATTTTTATATATGATTGCCCCCGTTTTTGTGATTGCATTGATAACACATCATTCCAATAATTGAAGTTCCTTTATATTTTTCAAGACTGACGTGTACTCAATTTTTTCAATTCTTTATTTTAAAAATATTTCGAGTTCATTTATTTATAAATTTTTCGAAGCCATCTTTCGTCTCAAGAGAATGTGCTGTTTTAAAATTTAGGAAAATATCTGTTATGGATAAAGTGTTATTATGATCTAATTTTTGTATTTTTCATATCGATTCGCGTTTTTTAACTACATCAAGATTTGTATTTTATGATAACATTATTTTTCAAGAAACGACTTAAAATAATCTAATACTTCATTAGTTAATGGATTATGGGAACATGTTACTCTAAAATTTTTATCTATTCATGAAAGATTAAAATAATTGTAATGCAAAAGTGCATTCAAAATATTAATACACTTTCAAAGCACATTCCACGAACGACAAATCGCTTAACACTGGAAATTATTTTCCTCCTCAAATTAATAGGTAGTCTTTATTATTCCTTCCGGATCAATTAGGCAGAGAAAATTATAAGTTTTGTGAGATAAAAATTCCTTCAGAAATGGAAAGTTTTATCATTTGAGCGCCCAAAAGTTAGACTGAATGTAAGGGACCTTATTAACATGAGTAACTATTTGATGATGTATATAATTATATAAAGAGAAAATAATGAAAGTTAAGAATGTCTCGAAATGACAAAAGTTCAACAGCAATACTGTAAAGAAGTGTATGATAAAAGCTGTATTTTGCGAGTTTTAGAACTGCAAGTACATGTTGCGTAGATAACCGATGAGGACTCCAGCTGTTGTAACCAATAAAAATATTGTGATTTAACAGACTGTTAAGATAATAATAAGTAGGTTCAAATTTTTCGCAAATTTGATTGTCCGTCAAAATAGATTTTGTAATTTTATCAAAAAGAAAATTAATTCATACAGATGCATTTGTAGTAATATATATTGTGTAATAAAATAAATAAATACTAAAAAGAAATCCTTTATGGTATTTATTTTGTAAACGATGTAGGAAATTGTTCCTCAATATGCTACATTGTTATAAACAAATAAATCAAAATTATTTTTGAAAAAGCTTTTATGATAAATAGCGTAACAAAGCAAGCTCAATAAAAAGTACATGCTAGCAGCTTTATTTTGTGAGTTTTAGGTCTGCAGATACATTTGCGTAGAGAACATATAAAGGAAAATTACAAATAAACTCCAGCTGTTGTAATCGATAAAAATATTGCAATTTAACAGGCTGTTGAGATTCTGGTTAATAGGTTTGAATTTGTTCACAAACTTAATTGGCCGAATCACAAGAACATACAGATGTAATTGTGGTAATGTTATGTAAAATAAATAAATAAATAAACAGAAATCATTTACGGTATTTATTTTGTAAACGATGTAAGAAATTATTATTCAGTATACTAGATTGTAATAAATAAATAAATTAAAATTATTTTGGGAAAGGCTTTTATGATAAATACATTAACAAAACAGGTTGACCATGAGTTTTTTATTTAAATGAAATTCTGTATTTACCTTAAAATAGTTTTAAAATTAGTTTTAAATAATCAAATATATAATTATAATCAAAAATATGTAAATAGATGCCTCTTAAAAATATTAAAATATTAGCAATAAAAAAGTGCATTTGATAGGATGGCGAACTTCGAAAGTGAGCAACATTTAAGAATTTGCTATTAAATAAAAGGCAACGAATAATTGCGGTTCGATTTAATTTTTATTTTGATAAATTATCAAAGATCACTTTTAATTTTCCTATATGTCATTTCAATCGAATCAAGTTTTTAACTATTATTAATCAGTTTAAATTCTCACCTATATCCAATAGTTCAAATCTTCCAAACGAACTTCTAATCCTTTTCGAATTTCTCAACCACGTTAATGGTTTTATTTTTTAAATAAATATGTTTTCCTTTGTAAAACTAAGATTCTTTACCATTGTTATAGAATTCAAGGTCGGAAATCAATAAATGCCAAACATGCCTAAAATATGCGATAATTATAACAGTAAATAGGGCTGGATTATTTATCAATATATCGACAGATATTGATATTTCTTAACTATCGCAATAACAATATCTAAACTTTGACTTTGTTGATATATCCTAATAAAATAGAAGTGTTTAGAAAACACTGCTATTACGAACACGAGCCCCGAAAAAAATATCGCTAAATAACTCAAATCTGAAGAAAATAATAATGTTTTGAGCTAACCGCCAGAGCCCCGGAAAAAAATCTGTTCCAATGTCTTCAACCTCCTGCCTCATCCAAAATTTTTATATAATGTGAATTTAATATACCCTGTCTTCATATTTTTCAGCTGTGAATATTTATCAAAAAACAAAATTTAATTTAATATAAAACTATTCCCAAATGCGATTTTGTAGTTATATATTTTTTTTAATTTTTCAATGTTGTTTTCTGGTAGTAAACAGGTAGGAAGATATAACTACAGTGAATTTTTTCTATTAAGAATGAATTGATTCCTTAGAGAAAGATTTAAAAGCAACATTTTTGTTGCATCTATCATCCACTGAAACCAATTTAAGAACAAGTATATTAGCGTGACATGTGGCATTAAATTAATTTTAGTTTTTCCCGAGCTTCCTCTTTTTTCTGCTAATTAAAATAAAATCGTCAACATCCTAAATTTAGAATATTTTATTTTATTCTGTATTTTATAATTTTCTCAGACATTCGTGATATAATTAAGTAGTTAAATGTTATTGATAAAATAATGCATAGTGTAGGAATAATAGAAAACATATTATTTTTGAAGGAAAATCTTTGAAACAAATCGTATAAGTGTAAACAGATATCAAGCACTGTTTTCTTTTCTAAAATATTTTTTATATAAATATATTATATATACTTATTTTAATGTGTGAACATATCGGCATGAGACATTTAGTTGTTGCTCACTACCAGTGTTGCTAGATTGGGGACCTTTTTTGTCCCCAGATTGTTGATTACCGCCGCTTTTTTGAAATAGAAATATTCGACCTATTTAAAAATAATTAAAAAATTCTGAAAAATAAGCGAGTTATACTACTTTAAAAAAGTGGTGACAGCCAAATAATCTGAATTTAAAAAGTCCCCAATCTGGCAACACTGCTCACTACATCTGTTTTTACTTAAATTGCTACTATTATACCATTTATGTTTCGAAATTAGCAATATTTGTTTTGCACAATTTAAGGTAGTTATCGCGATATATCACCAATATGAATATTAACTCGTTGATATACTGCGATATTAAATTTTTGATATTGTCCAGCCCTACTAGTAAATGATGTTCATCACAACGAATGCATATAAATTTGTATATTTTTAGAATCTCAGTCTATATTATAGTCATCAGTGGTTGTTCCTCATTTTTCAAGAAACAAAATCATACATTACGCATAGATTACAAAACACTTTCTAACACTTCCAAAAAAAATGTAACGAAACCTAACTATTTAATAAGCTGAAAAGAAATATCGAATTAAAAACCTCAACAATATCTCAACATTGTGTATAAACTAATCGGACGCGATAATTTCAAAGCTTTCTTTTATCTCATACATGTTAATGCATTAAATTTCGCTATCACTGTGTCAAAATTTAATTGTAATCTATGTCCATCATGAGGATTTTAAAGGTGTAGGTTCTTGGAATTGTGTGCATTTAAAAAGGAGATATAAGCATCGTATTTCTCAAACAAATAATTGAATTTTAGCACCCACGCTATTAGATGTCAGCAACCAAAATTCCCAAACCAGCATAACAGCATAAAAGCGACACCTGTTAGGCAGTATAGGCAAAAGACTAATAAGGATCTCTATGAAATATATGTGATATATTTGAAAGTGTAGTAGAATATGAGGTTTACTTAAGTACGTGAATTAGATTTTGAGATTATAGCTATCGGGAAAATTGGGAAAATTGCAGCATATCAGTGTCACTGATTACATGATATACACGAAAACCTAATCAACAAAACCTTATGCCAAGGTCTAACAGAATATGAAGTTTAAAGAAATTCCGTGCATTAATTCTTGAGATCTCACTATAGCTTTAATTGTGTAAATCGTGAAAATTGCAGCACAGCAGAACCAACTGTTGCGCGATTAACAAAAAAAAAAAAAAAAAAAAAAAAAAAAAAAAAAAAAAAAAAAAAACTTAATCATTACCAAATTACGTCAACGTCTAACAGAATTTTAAGTTTGATGAAAATCCATGGGTTAGTTCTTGAGATAGAACTATTACAAAAACGTACAAAATGCTTAATACTGGCGCCACCTATTAGGCGATTTATACCAAAAACTAATCATTACCATATTACATTAGACAATAGTTTAATATCAAGTTTGATGAAAATCCGTTCATTAGTTCTTGAGATAGAGCAATTGCGGAAATTGTGAAAAATGACGCTTAGCAGTTCCACCTGTCGGGAAATTTAAAACAAAAACTAATAAGCGCTAACTTGCGTCTAGGATTAATTGAATTATCATCAACTTATGTCAACATCGAACTTAATCTGATGTTTGATGAAAATCAGTTAATTATTTCTTGAGATAGAGCAAATACGAAAATCGTGAAAAATGGTGCATAGTAGCGTCACCGTTTGGGCGATTTACACCAAGCAGTAACCAGCACCAACTTATGCCAAGGGCTAACTGAATCTGAAATTTGAAGAAATTCCACTCATTAGCTCTTAAGATCGAGCGCATACAAAGTTTGTCTCAGACAGAGAGACTCACAGAGAAGCATTATCTAAAAATAGTCAAATCGCGCTCAAAACGTTCTAAAATGCATAAATCTGTCGAAAACGGGAAGGCGAAATTTTTCATGAATACAATACTTTCTTCTTGTAAAGATAGAAGAAAGTAAAATGTGTAATGTCAGTAAAATATACTGCAAATTATTCTCTGCCAATAGCCGTAATGCAATGAAAATCTTGAGTATGTCTTTGTAAATGGATGATAAATGTAACATACTTTACATTCCACAGAAAAATATTGTATTTCACCTAATGCATATCAATTTCCACATGTTTGAAACAATGGAACTGTACTTAAATGCACTGCAAACGATTTTCCCCTGTAAACAGTAATGTAATGAAATTGTGTCCTTATAAACATACTATGCTACACACTCCGCTTTTAATATGCAATGTCCTCCGATAAGCGTCATTAACATATATCAAGCCCATAGTAATTCAAGTATATTTAAGCGAATTGGAGCACGGCCACACAGACGGCCGGACAGAATGTCAGAGAAATCGAAGTCATAAACTCTTTTCAGCTATATTGGAAAGTGTTAAAAAGCACATGGGGAACTTTAAATCAACACAAAAATTTAATATTTATTTTTTTTAATGCGCAGAAAAAATAACTTTTATATGAAAACATGGTATATGCAATTAAGAAATATTTGTTTCAAGTCAGTCAGAGCTTTTAAACAAAAATTGTTTTTTTTTTTTTTTTTTTTTCTTTTTTGCTTTGAACATACACCATCCCCGTAAAAAAAAATTATTAAACGCGCAAAATACATTCGGTGAACGACAAACCTCCTAACTCTGGTAGGTATTTATCTCCTAAGATTACTAGGTCATCTTAATTATTCCTCACGGATCAATTATGCTGTGAAAATCGCTAATTTTTAGTTTTAAACGTTCAGCAAATGTAATGGTATTTGAAATTTGATTTTTTTTTTACTCTCATCGATGCCCAAGATATTTTAGAGTAAGATATATTAATCCATTACAGAAAATTAATTCTTTTTTCCTCATTTAATTATTTACCGTACAAATAATAGTTTAATAATAAGAACAAATAATCCTGTGACAAGCATAGATTATGAAATACTTTGCAAAACAATCAGAATACTCTAACAAAATTTCATCTTTTAAAAACGAGAAAGACTATATATATTAGATGTAAATTTCCAACTGGGCGAAAAATGTCCGGACCAGGATTCGAACCCGGGACCTCCCTGGCTGAAGCCGCCAGTGCTCTGCCATCTGAGCTATCCCGGACAATTCTGGTCGAACTTTTTCAAAAGAAGTGAAAAAGTTCGACCAGAATTGTCCGGGATAGCTCAGATGGCAGAGCACTGGCGGCTTCAGCCAGGGAGGTCCCGGGTTCGAATCCTGGTCCGGACATTTTTCGCCCAGTTGGAAATTTACATCTAATATGATTTGTTTACCAATTAGAATAATTGTGTTAATATTAATCTACTATATATATATTTAGAAATCACATAATACGTTTGAAAACCCAGTGTAAACAATCACCATCTACAGAGGAATAAAAAAATCCGAATTCGTTT
The DNA here is from genome assembly GCA_963932465.1 of Maratus speciosus. Lineage (NCBI taxonomy): Eukaryota > Metazoa > Arthropoda > Arachnida > Araneae > Salticidae > Maratus > Maratus speciosus. The sequence goes on from OZ010791.1 coordinate 297,343,398, forward strand.
GTACAACTCTGTGCATGATCCATATGTTTGTATATCTACAACATGATATACAAAAATCTAGTTCAGTTAGTAGTCCAATAACAGAGCTGAAAATAACTGTTGTGCAATTTCCATCAATAATAATAAAAAAAAACTAAATTTTTCCTCTCTGAAAACTAAATATGTAAATTGTGCAGTTCTAGTATTCCTAATTCGAAATATGTTATCCAAATTGCTCCAGCGTGTACCATTTTGGAAACAATTTTATAATTATAACAAATAGTGAAGGATTATTATACTAATTTGCATGCTACATAAAACTGAAATCATGAAAAAGGTGTTTTCATTGTCGTAGATATAAAAGTGACAAAATATAGCATAAAAATCTAGTTTGTGGATACTTGTATCGTGAAATATTTTTATAACTCCCCCTCTTTCTTGTCCGAATTTACTAATTCCTATTATTCTTTATGCCGCTGTAACTCGGAGAATCATATTTATACGTTTATTTACAGGTAATTTACGTATTATTACCTGCATTTTATGTTTTACAAAATCCCCCCCCCCCCGCTATGATTTAGCAAGAAATAAAATACTTTAATTTTAAAACCAAACCCTACTACCAAAAGAATTTTACGTGATACAGTAATTTTGTTATCATATTTTTATTTTGCAGAGTGAAATATATAAGAATCAACTTTTATTTTTAAAGAGAGGATCTTAGTGTCGACCAGTGTTATCGAAAATGCTCTTGAAAACTTTTGTGTAGCCTTGTATATGATGTGTAGAATTTACGCACACAAAATAGTAAACAATAAAATAGTTACATTTTCAAACGTATACCACAGTTTAAAACGCACTTCGAGCAATTATTACTAATATATTGTACATTAACCGAATTCTTTTATGCGTCCATGTGAATGAACATTAAATACTATACACAATATTCTGCAGTAATCATCAGTCCGTGTACCGCTGTTATGGCTATAAATTTCAATATGCATGAAATAGTGTAACATCCCTAAAATACGCTACAAATAATTTTCCCTCATCGCAATGATGTAACGGAATTCATTTGAATGTCCTATAAACGAATATAAATGTTAAACAGTTCATGTTTAATACCAAACACTTGCTGTGGTAAACCACAAAAACATATACCAATTAGTTACAAATCCGAGTATATTTACGCGAGATATATCACGCCCAAACAAACCAAATTCATGAACAATTTTTGAATGTATTGGAAAGTGTCATATGTGTTATACGTATTATAGGTGTGGCAGACGAAATGACGAAAGTTTAATAGTAATATAGAAAGTCCTAAACTTTAATATGGGTTCAATAGCGTTATTGTACAGCTTTTCTGAGTACAGTTGCGACTTGCTTTCAGATTATTTAATTGTATAATGTACTGGAGTATTTCATTATAAACTGTAACATTGTACAAAAATAAATCTCAGTTGTAATTTATAGTATTTTGGCTAACTCTTAAGACACTGAAAGTTAGGTTGAAATTTGTTCCCAACTGTAATTTGCATAATTCTTATGCAGTAAAATCTGATTCAAATTAACGAATTTTTAGTACTGTTACATTAAAAAGGTAAATTAATAAAAAATAATTTTTTATGTTTAATATTTATTTTTAAATAATGGTGTTTCATTATAAATTTTGAAAAATAATTTTTTTGAAGTATTTCATTTTTTCTGGTGAAAGACTTAATGATAAAAACTGTACTAATAAAAGAAAGTTTCGCTCTGTGTGTGTGTCTGTCTTACTGTCTGCGATGACTAGCAAAATCTACGGCGCGTAAGAGGCTGAACATTTCTGTGAGGCTAGCCCAAAGTGTCTGCTGATGCACCTGAGACTCAGAATTCGAAATTTCTAATAATTAAAAGAATTATTAATTCAAAATCCAATTAAAAAATGGAAAAGTTTTCATAATTCAATCATAGTTTTTTATCAAATTATTCATTATTATTCGGATATCAGATGTCTAGCAGTTTCGCAGCCATAAGGATGCGTTCTTCGAGCGGACCTCGAAATTATTTCAAAATAACACGTGATCAAAGAGAGTAGGCAATTTTCCAGCTTTATAGATTTTTTAAATATTGCACTTATTGATTTGAAATTAACACATCCATGAGTATTTTTAAACGACAAGTCCAAATATCCATTTTTTTTAATTCGGCCGCAATTAACGAAAGTACATTAATTAAAAATTTTTGTTTTTGAGCCGATTTTTTTCTGGCTGTCGTTTTGCTAAATTATTTCCACAAAATGTGTGTTTTGTCAAAGTCTGTTTATGTTCTATTTCCATAATGGGATAATTTCCTTATCTATAAAAATTTAACAAATATTGTATTTATAGATTTAAAATTTGTGCATCTATGTGTATTTTTTAATGCTGAACCGATATGTAATTTTCAAAAATATCGATGAAGAACTTTTTAATATATTAAAAAATCAAATTTTTAAAGGAAAAAGAAAGAATTGATTTTTTTTTTTTTTTTTTTTTTTTTTTTTTACGCGAGACATATTTTATATTTGCTATATAGATATGTCTAGGGATTGGAACGAGCAGAGAAGTAATCTTGATTAAATATGGCAATTAGTTCAGATGACAGATATTGTTATGATTGTTAATCCTCCGAGCGTCTTGAGGGCTTTCCTGCATTTTCATTAAAATGCTGATAAAAATAATTTTCATTAAAATTTTCTTTCCCTGTTTGTTTCTAAAATACACTTCATGCCTCTTTATTTGATAGACATCTTGAAATACTATTCTGTTGAAAATATTTTTATCTACAATAGATTAAAGCTGTTTTTGGGAAGCTGAAAAATACGCCCAAACCGCTCAGAGGGTTAAAATTTCAACGTGGGGAAGTGTATTCCAGGGGGCGTGATAGTTCTTTCACACAGTCAACGAGCACGTACTTCAGACAAGATTGATTTAAGAATTTAAAATCACACAAATTTAAGGGGACAAGGAACCTTCAAACTCCTTTTTTTTTACATTTTTAAAACTTTACTTTAAATACTATCCAAGTGCACACTTTCTGAATTATGGTATACATTAAGCACACAAGAAATTTTAAAAACAAAATTGTACAAAAATAAGGAATTTTCCTGAATATTTTAAGCGTTATCAAGAACTTTCAAAATGTATCCCAAACACACTCCATATGAATTAAAATCTCCGATATTTTTTATGTCAGTTTGGCTTACATATACAAATAAAACTGTGCATTGAATTTTATATATCTGAATATAAAAGTACGAGAAAAGTATTTTCTAAATTTTATGAAATGTTCAGCATTTTTGCATCATATTTCTGCACTACCTTTAACTTTCCCAATTATATTTATTTAAAAAACTACGCACAGCTTTATTTTAATATGTAAACTAAACTGAACTAAAAAGATATTGGAAATTTTAATTGATATGGAGTAAGATTGGAACATTTTGGTGGTTCTTGATAACGCTTAAAATATTCAGGAAAATTCCTCATTTTTCTTCAATTTCTTTTTTTAATTTCTTGTCTGATAAATATAGGCTATAATTCATATAGTGTGCTCTTGAATAATTTTTAAGGTGCAATTAAAAAAAAAACGAGTTTGAAGGTCCATTGTCCCCTTTAGGTTCATTTAAGAATACTTTTGCGGTCCCGGACAGCTAATACGTATTAAAAATTTATAATGCTAGAACTGTTTTTCACGTTTCCCGTTCATATGCACTGTTTATCTTCTATAACATCTTTATTTCCTTAACGTTGTTTTAAGGGCAGTTGTAAGGTCAAAACATAAAATATATCGAATTTTCAATTTTTTAATATAATGAATCTACTATTTTTCCTCTTTCTAGTGATGTATTACTTTTCTTTTTACGGCAACCAGAAGTTGGAAAATTTTTAGTAATTATGTTTGCTTATCATGGAAGACGGTAGTATTCCGAGTGACGCAGCCTTAAGCCTAAAATCGTATCGTATCGTATCATAGAATTCGTAGATGGCGGAACTCATATATACAGCTAACTCGACATCAAAGAAAACGCGAAAAGCCGCCTTTTAATAACTCAGCAGATATAGGTCTTATTGTTCTGAATTTTCTAGAACAGTCTTATATCTGCAGTCTAATCGTATACTGAAATTTTTACATTTCTACGTGCAGTATATTTTGAGATCTGTTACAGTATATTTAAAAATATTCCAGTACCTAAATATTATCAAATTGTATTTATATACACCCCCTATATCCTTGTTAGAACTCTTAAAGTACAATGTTGTTCTGCGTATTTGTTTCATGTTTTGGGGCAGAGAAAAAAAAAAAAGAGAGAGAGAGAAGTGTTTCTCAATACCAAACAAGGGAACGGAAATGTAACATGTGCACCCCGTGGCCATGGCAACCTCCTTTTGTTAGTATGGAGTGAGCGCGGGAAAAACTCTGCGGATGCATTTTCCCACAATTTTGTGTTGCTTATTATCGCAGCTTAAAAGCCTGCTTGGGTGGCCAACCATGTATATAAAATTTTATGAGCCTTTTAAGTAAAATGCTTGGTGCAAATTTATAACCCTCCTTTTAAAAGCTATTGTCATACAGACAATTTTGGAAATTTTTATGGGATACTGCCGTGAGAAAAGATAGTTTGCTTGGTGTTTAAAGATGGGTGGCCCATTAGAAAAAGTGGATTACACCCCCTTTTAGATAAGTGGTTGAACCCTACCAGGTTAGCGAATAGGAGCGTCTGACGTCAGCAAGTAGTAGTGAACGTGTGAAATTTTATTACACGATACGGGGAAAAAGTTAGTTAAGGCAGGAGTATCCGAGAGTAAAGATGTGATATTTTTCTCTTAGTAAGTGGTGGTAGGGGGAAAGGAGGCTTTCTTTTAGCCCTCCCCCTGTCCAGTGGATAGTTCTTTTTAATTTTGAAATGAAAGAAAAGGATGAGAGTGCAGAATGAGTCTAGATGCGAAAGAGAGCGGACATTTTCTCTTGTTTATCCTGTGAAACGTAGAGTCCCTAAGAATCAAGTAGTACGCCGTGCGAGCTACTTCTGATGGAACAGTGTCCGCTGAGTACAATCAGTAATACAGTGAGCCTGTCCGAAGACATGCAACAGTTTGGGGTCTCTTATGTATACCATCATGTTATTATGGCTTTCTATTGAAAAGTTGCGCGAACGAATGCCGAAGGCTTGCTTCTTTCAAGTCATCGTGTCTTTCTGAGGACCGGTTGAGTTTACACCGAAAGCAGAAAATTTATGAGAGTATAGTGGGGTCACCAGTAATAAAAAAAAGGAAGTGTTTGCGTAATCGTCAACGTACGCTGGACTAGAGAGTGGAGAGATCAATCGTCAGGAGATGTTTTTGGACTCTATATGTGGAGTGACTTTTCTCATCCCAAGGATTCCAATGATCGGAAAATTATAGTAGTGCAACTAACAGTGTGACATTATTATGTACCTCCAACTTTCAAGCGTTGAATTTCGTACCCTTAAGAGGACTGCCAACCATGAGATGACAGTGAAGAATGTAAAAATCATGATGCCAGTATAACTCCTGTTTAGCGGTCTGTAATGTAAGTAATTTTTGCATTAGTACTTTTATATATTGAAAGATGTCAATTGCAAGAAATGTAAATAATGTGCAATTAATAAGTACTTAAATATCTATTGATATTACTGAATGGAGAATCCCATGAGAATTAATAGTGATTTCTCGAATTTTTTGTGAACTAAATTATTATGAGGCATGTTATCTAAATTTACAGTTGATATTTACACACTAAAGTACCATTACAATATATTGATTTAAAATTATAGTAAAGTTTTAATAAGATCTAATACTTAATAAATTATGTTAAATGTAATAATCTGCTTTGTTTCTCTTTCTTCTGTTTAACTAATATAATCTTTAAAAGTGAAGAAGTTTAATAGCAGTGATAAGTAAAATTAATACAAAAAGTATCTTAAAATTTTAAAAATATGAACTATTATTTAGATCATGTATTAAGTGAAGAATACTGTGCGAAATGAATTGAGGATTTTGTTACCTTTTTTTTCGATTAATGGCTTTTATGCTTGCTATGCATTTCCTTTTCATTTTATGAGTGTTGTGTGGATTAATTTTAATGTGTGTTACCCCTCTTATTAACCCCTTCGGGACGGGAGCCTTTTACGAAATTTTTAATCTTTTGTCGCCGTTTTTTAAAAACAGAAATTTGTGTCTTCTTGAATCGTCAAAATGCGCTGATTAAATAAGGCAAATTTTACAGTAAACTTTTACTGGTGAGTAAAAACAAGGATTCTGAGCGCTTCATGCGGCACGTATACGTGCCGCTCGTCCCCAAGGGGTAAACTTACTTTTCTGGTTGTACTTATGTTGATTCTTAAGTTCTTTAAATTAAGGAGTTAGGTAATATGGTAACAAGATCCATTTTAGATGGAAATTCAGTCGCACATGTGTTCCCTGAGTGATTCAAAAAAAAGGAAAAAAATAAAGTATTATATATAAGTAATTAACTTCTGAAAAGACTAGGCATTGTTTCAAAAAAAAATTATAAATACTGAAATCTAGGTAGCCACTGGAATAATTAATACAAATTTTGATACATAAGTGAGTGGCTTAAGAGAGAATTTTGTCAGAAGTGAAATTCATCAGATTTTATAGTTTTCAATGCTAATGACTCATTATACGATTATTTGGCCCCTGGATTTGAGAATATAAAGTGCAGTCATAATTTTATTATTCCATTCTTTTAAATTATTAAAACATATTGTTTAAAATTGGTGCAGACTTAAGAGTTTGCCTTTCACCTTTCAGGCTCTGTGGTAATTAAATTTTACTTTTCCCTTTTTTATTATGAATGTCTTATATTTTCAAATCCAGTAGTGTTGGTGGTATTCTCTTCATAAGTTGTGAATGGTTGAGGGTGTTGTTACTGTTAAAGAATTAAGGTTTAATCGTGCAATTTCTAATGGTAACATTCAGACATACTTAAAGTTAATTTATGTATTTCCTCTCTATTCTGTTTTTGTTTGTTGGTAATTGCTCTAAATTTCAATATACTAAATTGATATTTCTCGAAGCATATTTGCTTATTTTTTTTTTAATTTCTTTTCTTTGGTAACAACATCTATTTTGTGGTAAACTGTTCACACCTTGTTTAAAAATATGAGGTCAGGTTAATGTCATTGGTGAAAATTATTTGAGTAAATTAAAAGTGGAATGTAATTAGAAGAAGAGAAAAACCACCCAACAGATCTAAATAGCCATTTTTAAAGTGAAAACGTTGGTATGATATCGAGGAAGTTCCTAATTTGAAAATCTCGAAAACGGTTCTAACGATTATCTTTAAATTGATACATAATATAAATGTGATTAAGGCGAGGTGAATAACACTTTTCTTTTTTCTGGGAAAACTGTCGTTCGTTAAATAATTCGATTTTTTTTTCTCTCGAAAATGACACGGGCGATTTTTTAAAAATCAAATAAATATATTTCAGATGAACCAAATAACAATTTACTTGTTTCCAGAAAGACTCTTGTTCGTTTTATAATGCGCATGAAAAATCGTACTATATTTCTTCGCCATTCTATGGAAATTTCACCGAAAATGCATGACACTGTATTCATACACATGCTTTCTTTTTAACCACTTTTGGGGAGAAAAATTTTGTCTTCCCTGTGGCTGAGTGGTTAAGGGCCATCGTCTACTGATCTTAAGATAGGCAGTTCGATACACCTTGGTCCTTGTTTTCGCACGTGAATGTTTTTTTTTCTTTTAAAGCCTGTTAGTTGACCATTATTCTCAGTTCCTTTGTAATTTTTTAATCGCTATTAAGTTAAATAAAATTACAATTATAATGACGCCAATTTGAGGATGATTATTTCTTGGCAAATGTTATAAATATATTTAATTTCAATCACTTTACAAAAAATATACATTAATAATTATTATTTGAATATAAATCACACGATCAGAAACGTAAAAAAAAATTAATTCATTTCAGCTCTTCTTTTTGTGATATCATTTTTTATTATTATGACGGTCAATCAATATATAATCACTGACATCGATATTATTATTATTATTATAATTATTATTTTCCTTGCATAAAAACTATTGTGATGTAATAATTCTTTTATAATAAATAATTTAGTTGAAATGTTTTATTTATAAATAACAATGAAGTTTGATAACCCCGAGACAATTGTTTTTATTTAACTTTGCAATATTTACAGTTTAAATAATATGCATATCAGAATTTTGGTGTCGCCATCTTTTGACGCAATTGCGTACTACATTTTGTCTCTTATTCGAAAAAAAAAAACTAACGCTCTTCGCCCCTTTGAAAGAATCTCTTGTGACTAGAGGTCTATTTCGCAAATATTAAGAAAATTACTGCATACAAAAATATTAAAATGGGTAGTATTATAGAGAAATGTTTGATAAAAACGTTGAAGTAGACAGTTTTTAAATCGAAGAATTATTTTAAGAGATATTTAATGTTAAATCTGGATAAAATTGTCTCATTAAAAAAGTCTCACAGAAAAAAATATATATATATATATATACATGGGAATTTAATCATTTTCATTCAATTTAATCACTCAATAGAAACTCGAAGTTTGCAGAGTGCATTTATTATTTTTAACTTGCCTAATTTTTTGACGGTTTATTTCAATTTTAAATTAAAATTTTCAGAATTTCCAGAGATATTTTTTACATATTTTAGAAAAGGTTATTTTAAATTGTTGCCAATTGTTAAAACAGCGCAAAGAATAATATATCCTTTAAATTAAAAATTTATTCACACGTGACTATTATAAACAGAAAAAAATCCTTTTTAAAGGGAATTAAATGATAACGTGTTAAAAGCAGGAAAATATTAAACATTACGTCATAAAAATTGTTATTACACATGCTTACTTAAAATGAAAGAAAATTATAAAATAATCAATTATTTTCAAATTAGAATTAAATGATTACGCATTAAAAGCAGGAAAACCTTGAAAATTACGACATAAAAATTATATTTACACGTGAATATTAAAAGAAAAAGAAAATTTTTAAATACTAAATTCATTGATATGTTTTAAAAGTCGTAAATGGAGGAAATTACGTCATATTGGCCAAAGTGGCCAAATAATAATATTGCAAAACAGTTTAAATTAAAAAATATATTTATATGAGAGATTTATTTCAAATTTCGAGATGATATTTTTAAATATAGTTGCCACTTTTAAGGTAGCACAAATAATAATATTATCTTTCTAATAATAAAAAATATTTTCAGTTGAATGTTACAAAGAGAAAGGAAAGTTTGGTGAAAATTATGTCAGATTTAAAACGTTACATTTAAAACCTCTTATTATTTGGTTTATTTGCGTCAAACTATCCTTTTTCATACATTTCATGTAGTTTGGACACAATGACGCAAAGAAACCATTTACATAAATCTTACTCACAATTTTGAATAGCGTGACACAAAAGATAAATCAATTTATTGAAATAAATACATTTCAATGCATAGTATAGATTCAATGAAAGTGATATATTTAACAGTGAATTGGAAAATTAAAATATTGTGTAGATGTAAAAAAATATTTTAACCAAGTCAAAAATAATTTAAATTGAATTTTAAAACAAACCTTTTAAAGTCACATCAAGGCGTCACTTACATTTTATATCATATCTTTTAAAACTCATATTTTGAATTTATGAGAGATGTAAATGATAAAGCAACAGCGAATAAAATTTTATGCAGCTTTTCATGTCGAACATAATTTTTGCACATGCGATTATAAATAAAACAAAAATAAAATGATGAAATAAATACAAATATATTTTTTAAGAAATAGCATAACGTCACTCAAAATTTGATATCAGTATTTTTAAGTTCCATATTTAAAATTCTTAGAGCATAAGATAAAGTGCTGCGTCAAAAACTTTTAACCCGTCAAAGGTTTTTGCATTGATCTACTTTACTACTAATGCGTTTATTTACTTTAAACTTGATTTTCTCAAAATGTTTTTTTTTTTTTTTAACTTCGATGTACCTTTTTGAAAAAACTATTATACATTATGCTTTGAAATTTTGCTTGAACATTCTATACATATCCCCTTTTAATCTGAGGTGAATTGTTTAAACTCATAAAAAGAACTTTTTTTATTATTATCATTATCTTTGAAAAACTTACATGTTTTTTTTTTAATGTGGTATATATTTTTTAAAAATATCTACGATTTATGTAATTATAAATTTAATTTCAGATTATTAAAAATTGTTTATTTTATGCATAAAAAAATTTTCAAGTCCATATCTTAAGTAGTTTATGAGAAAATGTACATTAATTTAACATGGCAAGTATAGGGATTCCAACTGCCCTTAAATTAAATAATTTTAAGTAATCAAAATTTATTAGTAACTGCGATATGTAAAGACATCTTTCATGGATGCATGCATTTGTGAAAGATTAAAATAGTGAGAATGCAAATATGCATATAAAAGTATTATTGCATTTTTAAACCCATTCGACGATCGACAAATCTCCTAACACAGGTAATTATTTATCTCTCTGGATTACTAGGACTTCTTAATTATATCTCCCGGAATAATTACGCAATGAACTCTCGAATTTCAAAATTAAAAAAATTCACCAATGGCATCTGAAATTGAAAGAGGAAATTAAATTTTCGCCACATAAGTGTTGGAAAAGAGAGTTTAGGAATTTTAATTCCTTAAATAACAGTATATTTACTTAACGACTGAATTTAATTTGCATATCTCAGTTAACTTGGTATTATTTTCATTAATTATGGTAATTTTTTTTTTTTAATTTTTCTTAAATTCTTGTTTATAGTATAAAATGGAGTTTCTTATATAAAATAGTGTAAAAATGTATTCTTTAATGTAACCCCAAAATAAAATTTATATATAATAATATATATAATTTATGTATAACAATTATAAAAATATAATTAATATAAAAAATGGTCTTTCTAAAACAAATGTAACTTATTTAAAATTTACTTTTTTATTTTGTAAAAAATATACGAATTCATTCATAAAAAATCCTGAAAAAGTTAAAATGCAATCATTTCTCAATTCTCAGCACTAAAAGAAAGTTTTTTCTGCATTTATATTGGTGTTAGTTTTATTCATTTTTAATATTACAAAGATGGTTTGAAAAATATCTTTAAATATTTGCAAAAGTTGTCGTCAGTTCATCATAAGGAACGTTCATTTTATTTCGTTTTATTGTTTTCTTAATCTATAAACAATCATTTACTCTAGTATTTCTTTAACTTGCATTGAATACCACTTTTGAATCATGAGTAGCTCTGTATAAGTTTATCAACAACGTTACATATTACAAAACTTAGTATAAAAAAATTCTTATAAAAAATCGAATAATATCACCTTAGTGTGTTAGTGAATGTTATATACACAATATAAAGTGTTTTGTTTAGTTTTCAATTTGAAATAAATTGGATAAAAATACAAATTTCTAACACAATATTTTTTGTATTCAATAAATTTCAAGTGCATCATAAAAATTTAGAATAGAAAAGTAAAACAAAGAAAATGTAGTAAAATGTTTTTTAATAAATTAACATGCCTTCTCGATTGATTCTAGCTTAGTTATAGTTTTAAAATATGGTTTCCTCGCTGCATTTACTTGAATACTTGCATTTTTTTGAAAGATTTCTACGATATAATCTTAATGCATTGTTCTAAAATGTATATATTCACATTTCATTAAAAACAAAGTTAAATAATATTGTCAGATCAGCACTGACTGGAAAAAAACATTTTCGTTTGTTACTTCAGCGCTGGCTCAGAACACTACCCCCACCTAGAAAATAAATGAATAAATAAATAAATAAAAATAAAAATAAAAATAAAAATAAAAATAAATAAATAAAAAAGTAAAATAAAAATAAAAATAGTTTCACCGATAACCGCCTTCCATAATTATTTGAAACAGGTGTCATTCGCAATTAATTTGTAATATTGCTTTTGCAATTTTTTTAGCAATTTCAATCACATTAGCAATCTTATCACTGCATGCTTAAACGGTGTAATTTTTTCAACGGTATTGCAATAATAAAGTTATTCAATTCTAAAAAAATATATCGCATTTAATTTTATCTATGATTATGCTTTAATTAACGACGACTTCACATTACCGATTTTCTTAATCGTTTTTCTGTAATTCCGTGTAGCATTTTATTAACAAAAAATGACATATTTGCATTTGCTTGAGGTCAGTCTTTTTCGTAACCTAATCCTGATAATTTTAAATTTCGTAAACGAAACCTAGTCCTTAATAAATTTAAAATGCCCTTATGTTAAACAGCAATGAGAAAGCTTTTAAAAATTTACATCGTTTTAATCGTTTTAAATGTCATCAATGATAAAATTGCACAGCAAACTAAAATTTTTATTAAAAGAAACCCTTGAGTAAAATTAATAATAAACTTCTGTATTTTATTCTAGTAAATTTTATGCCGAATTCTTAATTCAGGAAAATTTTCTCCCTACTCTCGACATTATTTGTTTCTTTTATAAAATATTTGTATCCTTTCTATGAAAAATTTAATTGGAAATGAATAAATATTTTTAAAAAAGATTATTTCTAAAGTAAATTTTAATGAATGCGAAACTTTAACGACAGTAAAAGAAATGTACATTGTGTGTTTGTTTTATAGTACGTCGTCTCTACATGCAAAATGATTTCGTTTCATCCTAAATAGAATTTCGACATCAAAGACTCTGTAAGATATATACAGTGTAAATGTATTTGCACTTATGTTCAAAAAAGCTTTTGAAATGCAGATAGAACTGGAGCGATAAATAAAAGAAAATTTTTAGTTACATAAGAGTATAGATAGATTTTGAGTTTTATCAATATTGTGATTTTAACTAAATTGAAATAGAGATTAAAATTAGTTAACTCTTAAAAAAGATTAAGAAATTTGTAAATTAATTCTTAAATGCTTTAATAATAAAATAACAATATGTGTTATGTTTTGTGTTCCACATTTCTACAGATTCCATATATATACACGATTGGAATTATATTAAAGCTTTATTTTGAAAAGTAAATCATGTAAATTTTAAATGAAATATTGCTTGTAAAATATTTCTTAATAAGAAAAACGCATATGTTTTAAATTATTTTTTTTATTAGAACCGAGTGCTTACATTGTAATTTGTATAAATTTGAAATTCAATGTAAAAAATATAATTCTTTTTCTTGTGTTGGTGTGAAACGGCTCAAAGTTTAAACAGGTAATGTTTAAAAAAAAACTTTTGATACTATCCCGTTAAATGCTTTAAATCTTTAAAAGGGCATTAAACAAAACATGGCTTAAAATTTTTCTAAACATAAAGAAAAAGATCAAATCTATCTAGCAAATAAAAATTAAATAATAGCTGCATATATTTAAAAGTATAATTTAATGATAAAGATGGAACATTCACTTTATTTTAAAATTATAACAATCCTTTTAAAATAATAAAAATAATTCAATTTTATATATTATAAACATTAAGCTATCAAATTGAAAATTGTATCAGACATCTAAATACTGTTGGAAATTTCAGGAAAACAAGTTCCAGAAGAAATCATACAGAAAATAAAGCAAAATCTGAAATATAAAAACAAAGTAAAAAAGAAACAAGCAAGTAAGCTGTGTCTTACATTTTATAATTTTATTGCAATTGTCATAGCTGTCATGAAATCGAAAATAAAATTATAATTCTATTCGTTACTGTTGGAGAGTGACAGCTTTCATTCACCCTTACTAAACATTTTGTGTGATCTGTGCGTCACATTCTTTACATACACAAGTACGTTATGAAGCACATGTGTGTACAGGATGTGTACAGGATTACAGTATTTATGTATAATGGTCGCTACGCACATAATACGCTAGCCTGATTGCTAGGAAACTAGGGATTTGCTAGGGTTTGTTGGCACGGAGAACCGAAAACAAATTATGCCTGGTGTCAATATTGCCAGATTGTGGAATTTGTTTTTAATTAAGATTATTTGACTCTCACCACTTTTTAAAAATAGTATAATTCTGTTATTTTTCAAAATTTTTAATCTAATTTTAAATAGGTCGAATATTTCTATTTCAAAAAAGCGATGACAATTAACAATCTGGGAACAAAAAAGTCCCCAATCTGGCAACACTGCCTGATGTGTTACCCGCAACATCTTTTTTAAATGATAGAAAATTCCGAAATCTGTAGAAATCTTGGTGCAATAATTTTACGAGCCTAAACTAACGTAATCATTCATATCTATTTTCTCCTTAATTAAAATATAATTGTGTTTTCTGCAATGCGTTTTTTTTTTTTTTTTTTTTTTTTTTTTTTTTTTTTGTAATTCGAAATTTTTTTTTATTTTTTTATTTTTTATCAACACAGATAACCAATACTTTATATAAACCAATCTTACGGAAATTATTGCACGTAAAAGTGAACTATTCGACTTATTTCACTTGTTATTCTTTCAAGTACTCTCAAAAATGAGTCAATGGGAATTTAAATTATCCATGTGCTAGTAAGATAGATGCAAGATATTTTTTAAAACTGCCAAGTGTAATATTGGAGTATCTGTTAGCGGCAAAATCGTCGTAGCGAACAGATTTCAGAATAATGTCCAGAAAAGTGCATGCACATGTGCATTAATATCGTATATTTTTTCAGAAGAATGTTTTTACATTGTAATTTTTTTTCTCACAAGAAACCTTTAAAAGAAGTGAAATGACTAATTAGTGTTTGTCCTAACGTAACAATATTCGAATAATGCAGCGATTTCGTAATAATCACACAATAACATAGCATGCTGAAAAGTCTTCATGAACATGATTAAGCATGCATAAGTGTGTCTAGTATTTGAAAGAGTATTTGAGTATTTGATTACATCTATTGTTATTGAGAACACATACATAAATTTTTGGAATTTCTCTGTAGCTTTTACAACTTTTTTTGGGCTGGAGTTGGACGGGGGAACAATTCCTTGTACACTGTGCACTCCAATTTTTACGCTTAAAATTTTGGACAATAAGTGGGCGTTATACACCAGTAACCCAGTAAATTTGTAATTGTAATTCACCCTGTATTGAGGATTTCATTTATAATTTACAAATTGGAAGTCTTTATTTTGTTTATGGCATTTATATTTCGCGGACAATATGCGTATTTTAGGATTAATTCACGTACTGTGCTGAAATCCCGAATTTTTGATAAAACTATACGCGACAGTTTTTTTTTTTTAAGACTTTGTCTTCAAATAAGTTTAAAAATTTCAATAAAAAACATCTTTCGAGAAAATTTATCGCAGCCTTGTATTGCGAAAACCTTTCCGAGGTATAAAACATATTGAAAAGCAATCGCTGATCGGAATACTTTGAAATAAGGCGTTATTTAATACATTTTGTTAAAATTTTTGTGCCGACATTTACAATACCAATAGTCAAATACACTTCATTAACAAAAAAAAAATGTATTTTGTTTTCGGTACATTATCTTGCTATTAAAACAAAATGTTAAATATAATTCAAAGGAAAGAATTTAGATAAAAGTTTATATATATTTTTAATAATAATATTGTCGAAAAAGCTTGTATTTAAACAAAAGATTTTTTTTTTCATTTTCAGGAATTTTTAAGTATATTAGAAAGTAAAGAAATGATTTTAAAAATAATTTTAATTTCTAGAATCTACCACCTTTTCTACAAAATTTTTCAACAACATAATTTAAAACAAAGTGCATTAAAAAATATATATTCTTCAAATGCAATGTTTAGTTTTGTTCTTCTTGTAAACATAATCAAAATATAACTAGAGGCAAACGCGTAGGAGTTTCGTTTTATTTTTAATTAAAACATCCCACTCTCAGTAAACAAATTGTGACCTACGAAGGTTATTTAGGTTGTTGACCTAAAGGAAACTTTTTATTAGCATTAAATCTGTTAATCCAGAAATGAATTCACATACTGCAAATATCTTCGAATTCTAAAAAAATTAATAGGTTTTATAGTTTTTCAGTAAAAACATATTTTTTCATTGTATAGTTAGCTAAAAGTATTTATTTAATTTTTTTCTTAACACCTACACTTTTTCAAACGTAGAATGATATCTGTAAGAAACAGGCTTTTTGAATATTAATGCTATATATTTTTCGAAAAATATAACTGCATGAATTAATTAAAATTTCCTTTAAGAAAATGTCTGTGGGCATCTCCTAAAAAATCAGTAATCAAAATGGAATACATATTTCTTGAATTTTCTTCGAATGCTGCATTTTGGTAAATAATTAATAAAAATAATATACGTACAGTCACCTCTCACTTATGCGCCTCTCAGTTATACGCGAATTATGTAAGGTTACGCCACAAAGAATAGGAAAATAATGCTATAGATCTCTATAGGAAAATAATGCTATAGATATTATAAGCGGAACTTTGAATTATCTCTCTCAGTTATAGGCGGAAATAAAATGCAATTCACAAACTATGAAATACTTACGAAAGTTCTTTTATTTATTTATTTATAAAAAAAATTCTGCAGGTGTCAAATTCGAAAGACCGTTCCGCGAAGCGCCTGAAAGCGTGCAGAAGTTGTTACAATTTGACTTTACACCCTCTCTTCTTAGTTCTAATGGATTCTTCTTTTCTTTCTTTCTCTTTTATTTTTAACAGGCTACACACGTGTTTCTCTCCGTCTTTGCTTTTACGGTAGTATCTGGATTTTGTTTTTGTTTTTTTGCATTAAAAATGAGTAAAAGAAAGTTAACAATTTCGTTCAAAATGGAGGTTATATGAGCAGCAGAAAATGATCCAAAACTGTCAAAAATAAGTTTAGCTCGAAAATTCGATATGCCAGAATCAATGCTCAGAAGGATTTTAAAGAACAAGGAATCGATCAAAAAATGGGCAGTGAACATTCAACACTAGCGAAGAAACGATCAAGATTTCAGAAAGGAAAATTTGAGATTTTTGAAGCCACATTAATTCAGTGGTTCAGAGAAACGAGAGCTTCTAATTTACCAATTAGTGGTGAGTTCTTCAAAGAAAAGGTACTCACTTTATCATCAAAATTGGGAATCGAAAATTTTTCGGCTTCTTGAGCATGGATAGGAAAACTTAAGAAAAGACGCGATTTAACAAATCATTGCTTGAGTGGTGAAAGCGCAGCTATTTCAGATTCAACTTTTAATGAAGGGATCGCCGATCTTCAAATTTTAATACAAAATTTGATGTTAAGAATATTTTTAACTGTGACGAAACAAGTTTATTTTACGGTCTTTTACCAAACAAAACGCTGGATTTTATGAAAGAAACATGTCATGGTGGCAAACATAGCAAAGAAAGAGTGACTGTGCATTTACTCGTATGTTGCGATCCTGGCGGATCAGAAAAGTTACCACCGCAAATAGTGATTGCTAAATCGAAGGAACCACAGTGTTTAAAAAATGTGAAGAAATTTACATGTTCTTATGCATGTAGAACCAAAACCTGAATGACATCGAAAAAATTTTTAGACTTTTTGAAATAATTTGATATGAAGATGGAAAAAAAAACGTTCCGCTATTTATGGACCAGTGTCCCTCCCATCCTCAGATCTCCCATTGCTGACACATACACGAGTTATATTTTTCCCGGTAAATTGTACTAGCAGACTCCATTAGATCTTGGTATAATAAGATCCGTTAAAGCGCAGTATAGGAAAGATTTGGTAAGAAGAATGTTCATATTACTAGAGCAGAAAAAGGAATTCAAGAAAATTTGTATTCTGGATGCTATGCATATGTTGGTTTCCTCTTGGAATAACGTAAAAGCCACAACAATTTCGAACTGCTTTAGAAGAGCGGTTTTTTCATTCAAAAATTTTTGAAATTATTCCATTACATGGAAATGAAAACAACAGCAATGATTTTAACGTAGACTTGGCATAATAGAACATCATATTTCAAGATTCTCTTTCTTTTCAAGATTTTGTCAATGTTGATGAAAACTTAACACCAACGGCAATAAGAGATATTGAAACTGTTTTTGATGACGTGACAGCTGAAAAAGAATGAGAAGATTATGATAATGATGAAACTGATACTGTAATTGTCCCATCTTATGTTACTGTTTTAGGATCCCTGGACACATTGAGATTACCTTCAAAATGATGATGTAGCGTCAAATACAATTTTTAATGCATTAGAAAAGTTCGTTGTACAAACACGACCTAAGAAAAACAAATGACCATTGATGAATTCTTTAAAGAGGACTAATTACCTTTTTTTTCTTTTGTAAGTAATATATGTGTTTCTATGTAAAATTAAATTTTACGTTTATTGTATTTTTTAAATTAAGTTTTATAGTGAAAGTGTAAGGATTTTTTTAAGTAGGCTATCTAATATTACGCGCCTTTTATTTTATAAAATGTTATTAATTCATAGTTCTTATATTTCAAAATGCTTTTTCCCCATAATGTGTATAAATAATTACTATATCAACATCGTCTCAGTTATGCGCGATTTTAAACCAATTCCTTCAAACATGTATAAGTGAAAGGTGACTGTATTTTAAAGGGCCCAGTTTCATCAATCATGTTCTATATTTCGCGAAAAATGACATAATTTTCAAGAAGATTTTCTGATGTTTGAAATTGAATTGAGTTCTATTTCCCCCAGCAAAATAAATAAATAAATAAATAAAAGATAAAAATAAATAAATTTATCCTTGTCATCAAGTAGTAGTATATTTTAAGAAGAAGAATATTTTTTTCACTGCTCAAAATTCGCAATATCTCAAAGGAATAAATGCGATACGTGCTACAAAAAGCTATTCTTTCCTTTTGTAATGTGGTTTTATATGAGTTCTCAAATTAACAAATAAATATAATTTAAAGTATTTTAATTCAGATTTGTGACAAACTTTTGATAAATTTAGCTGCCAGATTGAAAAGAATGAATGTGTAATTTTGTTGCAGTATGTATCATGTTTTTCACTTTAAAGAGGATTTAATAAAGTGACACACTCTGATTTTTTTTCATACTTTCGCAATTTGAATGTCCAACATAGGTGTAGTAGAACATACCGTATTAAAGTTGGGACGAAATGAATAAAAAAGAGTCTTTATCTAGTTTTGTCTGATTTAATATCTAGATTTTTGGCTTTTATACGCCCATCGTACCTTCTTTTACTGAATTCATGTTCTCGCTTTTGTTTATAATGTGTCACGTGACATTACATTAGTGTACCTTCATTTAAATTTGTTGTTAATTAATGATATAACTAAAATACTTTACTTTATATAGAGTTTCAATCTCATCGTTGTTTATTTGTTAATTTCTAAAGCATAAACTATAGGTATAAGGTAAGAGGTATAATTCCAATTGCAAAATATTTCAAAAGCTTATCTATTATATGAAGAGTCAATTTACGTCAAATTAACTCTTTTATAAAATGTACAAAATTTATTTTTTTTAGATTTTCTGGGTCCTATATGTTCTATTTTGATAAACTTCCTGTATGCTGTAACAAATGGCATAACAAAACTTACAATTCTGTTCGAAAAAGTAGCCAGTTAAGAAAAAAATAGCATATAGAATGGAGAATTTTTTTCTCAATGTAGGAACTAGAGATACATAGGAATGGGGTTACATTAAAATCCATGAAGCATAGGGTAGTCTATTATTTCGAATCTATGCAAAAGCAATTAATGTCACTTAAAAGTTTTATAATAGGATTAAGAACGACACTTGAAACGATTATACAATTTAAAATCTACCTCTAAAATTAATGTTTTATCCAATTCCTGAGTTTGTTATACATTATTCCTAAAGAAGTTTAGGAATTAGGTATAATTCATGGATAAGAATTCGCCACCTCATAGCGTAAAAGATTTTAGCGTTATTATTAACTAAAAACATGTTTAAAGAAGGCATACCAATATGAGGTAACAGAACACATTATAAGAAAAACGAGAAAAGGAATTCGCTGATATAATGTACGTCGTACTTATAAAAGCCCTAAATACTCATACCTACCGTTACTCCTGAAGTTCAATACGTGATTTTTTCTATCTTGGTCGGATCTTAAAATCATTAAAGAAGAACAAAATTGGAAAGTACCACTTTCAAAACAGCACTTATTACAGGCATTGGGAATCCTTAACAGAAAATTAAATAAATGGCACATTTTAAAAATATTATGGAGTAAGGGAAATTTGTTTTGAATCAAATGCATTTGAAATACATTATAATATATTATTTTCATTTTTTACTTTTGCAACAAGTAATCAAATATAATTTATTTTCAATTATATTACAATATATTGTTATTTTTTTTTTTTTTTAGAAAAAAAAGAAAATCTCATATTTTTTCTCTTTTCTAAGTCTAACCTTCACTTAATTGGCTGGATGATAAATGTTTCATTTGACTGCACTCTGATAATTGAGTAAATATCAAATTTAAGTATTTGTTTAGCATTTCTAATTCAGCATTTTAAAGGATAATTAAACATTTGAAATTGTATAATTAATTCAATTTTACCTGATATTCATAATCTGGCTGAAAATTAAATGTTTATTTGTTCAATGCCGAGTGAGATACTTTCTTATTTGAAAGCTTTGTTGTAAATATCACGAACTTGGTTTTGTTTAAAAACTTAATCGGAAATTTCAATTAGCATTTGTAAGAATATGATGGGCTGTTTATTCATTATCGAAATGTAAATAAATGTTTGTTAAAATACATTATAGATGACTTTTTATCTACATTATAACAATTTTCTGTTATCTTCAGATTGCAACTGTCAATATATTTGCTATATAATGAAAGTATACTCTGCTTTCAAGCAGAAATTAATTTCACGAGTTATTAAATCATAAACGAAGTATCAGAATGCAATGCGGAATAATGGGATATTACATGTAAATAACTGAACGATTTCAATTATCCATTCTATTGATCAACTTGACTTTAAAATTTCTTTGAACAAAGCACATAATCTGGGGTACAAATTTTCAAATATAGGACAATTTACATTTTTCGAGGGTAAAATATTTAAAATTTCTTTGTGATATGCTTCTGGATGAGATACATTATACCTATTCCCTCTAAAATTTTCCAAAAAGAGCCAAGTGTTTTTATTAAAGATTTTATGTAACATGTATTATAGTATTTTGTGCTTATGTTTTTTACATATTTACTTTTCTTTAGCCATGAATATATTCTTCATCAATTCAAAATTTATTTTCGATTTCCTATTTTTTTTCTAATAATAAATGTTTGAAGTTTGTTGCGCAGTTAATACGATCCAACATATACTCGGGAACAGTGTCATTTTGAAGGTTAAATAAAATGCAGCTTTAACCACTAAAATACAATTATAAGCAGGGTTTTTTCCAAATATATCAAGATGGTTAATTTAAATTACACAACACCCCAGTAATATTTTGAATGCTTCATGTACAAGAAAAAGAACTTTAAAATTTTAATTTTATATACGGAGTATTTAATCCGCCATTTACAGTGTAAAAAAAGTAGAAGGACACTCGATTTTTTTTTAATTTACTTAATTGTGATTTACATTTACAGACTGATATTTATAAAGGTGTCATTTTATACAGATTCTTTTGTTATGTCCTAAAAAATAAATTATTGCAGCAAATAATTTATAGAAAAATGAACTTAGTTAAGTATTGCACTGTAAAAAAAGTAGAAGGACAGCTTTGGAAAATTGAATTTATTGAACGCTTCTGCTATAGGTATGGTAAATGAGTATTACTATTTTATTGTTTTTTGTCAAAAAATATAAATAATTCTTCATTTTTAGATTGATTTTTCTTTTAGAATGCCAAAAGGAATACCTTTAAATAATTTTCATAAAGGCCAAGCCATAACATCTAGAAAAGGCAGTAAAACACATCAGAGAGATTACTAAATTGCTTAATGTTAGTAAAACTGCAACATCAAACTATCTGAGAAATCCAGAGGATCATGGTACTAAAAATAAAGACAGGAAGAATTAAACCACTGATGCCTCGTGATGAAAGAAACATTAT
This sequence comes from Maratus speciosus, assembly GCA_963932465.1. NCBI lineage: Eukaryota > Metazoa > Arthropoda > Arachnida > Araneae > Salticidae > Maratus > Maratus speciosus. The sequence goes on from OZ010791.1 coordinate 297,365,464, forward strand.
CCGAGAGTAGAAAAAGAAAGATTTTATAATTTCAAAGGCCCGAATACAAGCAGGACTAAACCATGTGTCACGTCAAACTGTGTATAACTATATAATAAAGTCTAAAGGCTTTATTATATAGATTTTCAAGAAGAGACAATACCATCCAAGTGGACAAAAATGCACATAGCTAACCGCTTACCTTGGGCATCACACTTTAGGCAAAATCACATGTCTCGCACCACAGAATGAACTTCTGTCATTTACTCAAATGAGAAAAAACTTCAATTTATATGGTCCTGATGGATATCAGCTCTGTTGTCTTTGAATCGAGAATGAGGAAGAATTTCATTCCACTCGACATGTGCGAGGGTGAAGTTTGATGGTCTGGCTAGCATTCGGATATGATGGAAGAACGGGTCTGGTCTTTTTCAATGGTAGATAGAACCATAAAGTTTAAATCTAATTGTTGGAATCTGAACTTCTTCGTTATGGTACAAATCTAGGTGGTGCAGATTGGATCTTTCAACAAGGTGGAACAGTGATTCGCACAGCTATTGGTGTTAAAAATTGGTTCCATAGAAATAAGGTCTGTTAAAAATAGCAATTAAAGCCTTTGTGCAGGAATATTGAAAAACAGTAAACCAACGTTTAAAATGCACAAATAATGCGTGAAAAGCAGCAAACAGCTGTTTCGAATCTACAGCGAGATTCTTCATCAGTGCAAGATAAGGAAAAAAGAACAGTGTGCTAGAAAAAGCAAGGCTGAGCAAAATGATAGGCAGAGACGCGCTGCTTTATATACCCTATGAGGGTAGTGAAAGCGCCAGAAAAAACCAATGAGAGAGAAGCAGTGGAAACGACTGGGTGGACAACTAGCGACATCTACCGGAGAAGGAGAGAAAAAGAAACCAAAAAAGAGGAAATTAAATTAATGCTTTCCAAATACTTGGAAAATCTGGAGTACTAGATAAGTCATTGACTAAAGAGTGAGAATTTTTAATGATGTGGTAAGCTTCCCAAAAATCAAGATGAAGGTTAGAAAAACATTTTTGGATAATAGTGGCTGAGGAAAAATCTAACAATTTTGAGAAGACCAAGAATGTTGAGCAACAGAAGAACGTTTGAGCTCCTGATTTTTAACATAATCGTCATGCTCTTTTAAACGAAATCTAAGAGCACGTTTAGTCTGGCCAATATAAGAAAGAACATACTGGCAAGAGATTTGGTAAATACCCCAGTTATCTAGGCGATCAACGGGGTGTTTGAGATTTGAAAAAGTGATTTTATTAACAAGAGAAAAAATAACATTAAAATCAAACCTTCTTAAGATTTTAGCTACTTGCTGACTGATTTTAGGAAAAAATGGTAACACAACTGAAGCATTAGAGTTGGAATTAGAATGCTTTTCAGAATGGATGGGTTTCGTCAATTTCTTATAAATAGAATCAATAATATTAGAGGAATAACCACGATCAACAGCAATAGCTTTGAGGTAATTAAGTTCAGCACTAAGTAACTGAGGGGTGGAACAAATATTGGTAGCCCGAAAAACAAAAGTATTGAAAGCAGCGAATTTCTGGTTAGGGGGATCAGAAGAATGCCTGTGAGGTGGGAGACTGACTTCAAAAGGTTTACGAAAGACAGTAGTCTGAAAGCCATTTTCACAACGAATAACAAGGACATCGAGGAAAGGAAGACAGTTATTGGTCTCAATTTCAGAGGTAAATTGAATGCAGGATCAATGGAATTCATAATAGAGATAATATGATTAATATCCGAATTTATTTCAACCAGGACATAAACATCATCAACATAACGAACATCGGACGGAAACTTCCAATCCATTCCACCAACGGAATCCCTTTCTCTTATTTTGAAATCGAGGAACTTATCCTTCTCACAAGCACTTGCTTGTCGCAAAATACTTTTGTTTTCAATGTAATTTCTTCCGCATGATTGATGGTTTGGCTATGGGTAATCCTCTTAGTCCAATTTTATGCAATATTTATATGCACTATTTTGAGGTCAAACTTTTTGAAATTTTAAAATTTCCGTTCTATGTTCGTTATGTTCTTCACATTTCTTTTTAACATACTTTTCTCAGTATATTATATTTTACTTACAAATAATTAAAGACTAAGCTTTCGTATTTTACGGTGTTCTACATATAGCATTTAAATTTGCTGTAAAATTATGATGTTTTATTAGATCTGTTATAAGTTTCTTTCACTTTCGATAAGTATAATAAATGTAGTTCATTTTCAAATCTTTATTATATATATTGTTAAATAGCATAAGTTTTGTCTTATGACAAAATATTTTCAAGATAAATAATTTTCAGTAAAAACATTTGACCAAAATATTTTTTCCGTGTGATTAGTTTAAGAGACCATTTCGAAATAATGAGCTTTAAATACAAGCATACAATAAAAAGATTGACTTCATCTTCATTAAATTTTCAGATACTCATAATTTAGTTTAAGGATAATACATTTCAAATTCATTAGTTATAGTATATCTACTAAAAAACAACTTTTCAAAAGTAAAAAAAAAAGCCAAGCAAGAAAAAAAAAGAAAAGAAAAAAGGGGAAAGTTGTGGCTAAAAAATAGTGTGATATCAAATTTCCAAGCTAATATTATGGTACTTATTTAACATTTTTTATTAAAAATTTACCATATGTAAGTCGAGTACCTAAGTATGCGTTGATAGAAAGCCTTTTCTCCTTTACTAAATACATCATAAGTGTTTCTGAAAATTAATTTTTTTTAATTATGCATGATGGGCTTGGCGGCCATCTTTCCATATTTTACACAAATTTCTAAGCAGACAAGCTCGTAATATGTTTGCATTATTAAGAATTTTGAACTTCTAGTTTTGGCTACAGACAGATAAATTAAGAAAGTCTTTTATTTTGAAGAAAAAAAACAAATTGATTTTTACTGCTTTAACTAATTAATTAACCCCCTCCGAAAAAAGAGAATCATAAGATAAAACCTGAAGTTACTTCAACTTTATTTTAAGACACAAATTTCTAGGCACTCATTTCCATAAATTAAAAGCATAAAATGTTTGCTTTAGCAACAATTTCGAATTTCCGATCTTAACAATGTACTTGTGTGCTTAGAAAATTGTGTAAAATATGGAAAGATGGCCGCCAAGCCCATCATGCATAATTAAAAAAAAATTAATTTTCAGAAACACTTATGATGTATTTAGTAAAGGAGAAAAGGCTTTCTATCAACGCATACTTAGGTACTCGACTTACATATGGTAAATTTTTAATAAAAAATGTTAAATAAGTACCATAATATTAGCTTGGAAATTTGATATCACACTATTTTTTAGCCACAACTTTCCCCTTTTTTCTTTTCTTTTTTTTTTTGCTTGGCTTTTTTTTTTACTTTTGAAAAGTTGTTTTTTAGTAGATATCAGTTCTTTTTTTTAAACAGATTATATATAATTGAAATAATTCTACTCGCTAAAATTAGTCCTTGTATAGCCTTTATAAGTAGGGAACAAACACAATAGTATACACTTTGTTTACCTATCATTAATTTTTTAGAGTAATTAATAATTTAAAAGTAAGGAAAGTCAATTTCTTCTTTCAAAGTATCAGTCTTTCTCAATTTATATCGCCTTAAAATTTTCTATGAAGGATGAAAATTTAGTAAAAATCAAATAGAGTCAAAATAAAATATATATTTACAGTTAGTCTGTCAGTTAATTGTTTGTTCTAACTTTTTTTGCTGACGGTTTTGCAAAATAAATTTATCTTTACAAATACCTACGGAAAATCCGAAAATGAAGCCCCGCAGGCATCTAAAGAATCGAAGATCTGTCTAAAGAAGTAAATCTAGCAATTCTAGACATGATGATGAAACATTTTTGATAAAAAAAATCTAAAAATTTAAAGATATAAACTGTACATATAACTTCATCTTCATTTAGATCGTGTTATAGAGAAGAAAGAATAAATATGTAATTTTACTCAAGTCTGTTTATCCATACCTATTTGCATAAATGTGAGAATATAATTTCGTATAAAAATTCCCGTAAATTGATTATATTTAATAGTCTATTATTAAAGCCGCATAATCATTAGAATAAAATTTTTTTGCAGTTAAAAATTGCCTGAAATCTATAGTCTTATCGTTCGTCAAATTTGTTACATGTTTTTTTTAATACCCAGACACCTTTTCTAAACTCTGACCAAAGATCACAGAAATACTGAAATTATCCAAATACTTATACCTTTCTATCGTATTTCTTTTTTTGAGTGGGTGGAGGGGTGAGGAAGGGCGCTTAAGAACTTCGTTTTGTTCTTAGAATTCTGAATTAATCATTGAAAAGATCTGCCTACGTAAGTCTTGTTGCAGAATTTTCATTAGGTAAGAGTTGCATCAACTTATACATCATGTGAATATATTAAATTACTTTTGTAAAATACTAAATGGGAGCCATTGATATTTTCAGAGCATTTGCCTACATTTTAAACTTAAATTATTTACAACTATCCATTAATTTTCTATACGAATTAAAGAAGTCGTTGTTTCCATGGCAACTGTACCTTTCACTATTGCTTGTTTGTTTGTTTGTTTTATTGAACACATATATATCAGATCACGTGAGGATCACGGCGGGATTTGAACCCGCCCCCACCTACGTTCTCAAGCGATTAGCGGCGTGGTGTCTTATCCACTCAGCCACGGTGGGCCACTATTGCTTTATCTAATACCCAGATACTCAAATTTAACCAGCTGCGCTTAGAATCATGCTCATAACAGAGTACATTTATATGTAAGAGTGGTGACACATATGCACAAGTCGTGTACTCATATTCAAGTTTTTGTCCAAAGTACAGTAACTCCGTTTTCATTAATAGACGTGGAAGATTTCGATTAAACTAACCAAAAAAGTTTAAAAACATTGGCTTTCTGATTTGATTTTATTCAAAATCGTCTTAACCAACCAAAGTTAATGTCCGGGATCCAGAGTGTTTACTGCAAACATAAAAAAAGTTTTCAAAAATGCAGGCTTCTGATTGATCAATCTCATCGCGCTAATAGCGTGAAATCTATCTTGATCCCGGTCTATTCAACGTCCTTTAAATATTCGAGAAAGCCTTGACAAGTCAGGAAAATATCACACAAAGCAGGCAAAACAAAGAAGAAAAATCATTCATTGGCTCGTTCATATCCACGAGCCAATGAATGATTTTGTTCCTTTGCTTTGCCTGCTTTGTGTGATGTTTTTGTGACGCGTGTCAAGACTTTCTCAAATATTTAAGGGGCGTTTGTTTATTTCACCACCATGTAGCTATGAAAGGAGAGGAGCAGACATGTCAATCTTCCCGTGTGAAAAACTACATAAAGAAAACGAGTTCTTTCCCCCCTCTTCTGCCCTTTTCTCTCTTGATTTTGACCGATAGCAGCCCATTTAGCAGTCTCCATAGCAAGATGCAGCTATATATGGCGGACGCAAGGGGGAGGGTGTTAGCGTGATCAATGACATAATAGGCCAGTTTATGACGTTTAAAAGTCACACGGAGTTGGATCATCTTTACACGATGATTAGTACAAAGCGGTGCGCCGATTTTTTTTGTGTCCATTGCCGTGTACAGATAATCAACTCCACACTTAGGAACAGCTTCAAATGACGTCATCTACTTCGAGGCAAACGAAAAAGGACAGGCTACCGCGGCGCTACAGCGTCTAGAATATATAGTGTGGAAATCCAATCAGTCGATCACAGCGATATCTGCAGGATATTTCCCAAAACTCCAAGACAATTTGGTCTAGACGCTGTAACATTTTTTTTTAACGTTTTATTAACTTACATTTGACCTGTGTGCTTGGCGTCAAACCCGCTGTAATAATACGATGTTTACTTTGAAATTTGAAAATATATAGCAGATGTCGCTGCGATAATCTCCCTGGATTTCAGCGTCAGTGCACATTTAAGGGATACACCTTTTTAGCGGTTCTTGGATAGCAAATTTCCACATTATGTATTCTAGACGCTGTAGCGGTGCATTACACATGTCTCTTTCTTCTTTAAAAAATATCCTGCAGATGTCGATGCAAATGACTGTTTGGAATTCGACATCGTTGTACATTTAAGGGATTCAATACTTTCGCGCTTTTTTAAGTATTGCTGGGATAGTCGATTTCTACAACATATAATCTAGACGCTATAACGGAGCTATAGTTTCTAGAAGATATAGTTTAAAAATCGGTTTATTAAAAAAGTGCTAAAAATTGTATCCCATAAATGTTGAACGAGGCTGAACGACGAATGTCGATTACAGCGACATATGGTAATTCCAACATAACTATTTCAAAAGAAAATGTTTCGCTCAGAGAAGATCTAGAAAATGTTGCTCCTATCGACATTTGTCATTCAGTATTTGTCAATATTTATGGGATTCAATTTTTAGCACTTTTTAACGAATTACTGGAATAGCCGGTTTCCACACAGTGACCGTGATCTAGGTAGATTTTTCTGTGTTATCGTAACGAGATTGACCAATCAGAAGCCAAAATTTTTGCTAACTTTTCACTGTTTGCAAAATTGTACCTGAATACCGGCCTATATTTCTAGACGCTACAACTGAGCTCAGGAATAGTACAGAAAGCAAACTCTGTATTTTGATACATTAAGGCCGGGATCTAATTAGGAACAAGTGTGTCTCTATAACGAAGTAGCGACATACGGCCAATAAATGTTTATTGGTAAAAGTGATAAAAACAAATCGTTAAAGTTCTTTACGAGCATGCCATTATCGCCAGGTTAATGCATGCTGAATTATTTCCCTAGTCTAATAGAGATCGTCCATGCGCGTATCTTCTAATGGAGGATATTCCAAATATGGGTTCGAGGCTGAAAAAGTCACGTGGTACCGGTAATTTACCCAAAGAATTTATAACTGATAGAAGGGAAACAGGAAACTACACTGTTAAAAATATCGTGAAAAATTACCTCGGTTCTTACAGGTTCTCTATTTTCTGACCAATGAGAACGCTACATAAACGCCTATGAAGCGTTCTCATTGGTCAGAATACAGATAGCCTTTAAAAACAGAGGTAATTTTTCACGATATTTTTAACAGGGTACTACTGCTTTCTCCCATCAACTGTTTCCTTGGCTAGCGGGGATTTACATTACGTAGACGGAGCCTTCCCTTCTTTACGCTAGACGTTCTTGCCTTGACCATGTGATCATAACGTAGATTGAATATCCTCTATTCAAGAAAGCGGATTGCCGTACTTTCGACAAAAGCTTGAAATGAGCATGCCTCCTGTGCATATATCACCACTCTTATGTATAAAGGCTCTCTGTTATGGTGTTGTTTCTGATACAGCGCCTAGAATACCTATTGTGGAAATATGCTATCCAAACAGTTCTAAAAATTTGTATCCCTTAAATGTGCGACGATACTGCTAAAATTTCAAGTGTCGATCGCAGCGACATCTGTGGGATTTTCGTATTACTATTATTACATTGTATAGACTAGCAATTTCTTGCAGTTGTAGAAAATATCCTGCAGATGCCGCTGCGATCTGCATATTACAGCAGTATCATTGCACATTTAAGGGATACAATATTTTAGCGCTTTTTTAAGTATTACAGGGTTAGCCTATTTCAACACTATACATTCTAGGCGCTATAGTTTCTGAGCGCTGTTGGTTAAATTTCGATATTCGTGTTTTAGAGTGAGCAATAGAGAAAAGTACTAAAACTATTGAAACAACAACTTCTTTAATATTGAAATGTATAGCAAAGGAGTTCAGAATCAATGCCTTATATAGTTTCGAATACGCACTGTTGTTATGACATCAATACCCTTCCTGGATGTGGAAATGCAAAATTGTGTTCAACATAATTGGCCGCAATCTAGATAGATTTTTCGCTGTTAGCGAAACGAGATTCATTAATCAGAAGCTTGCACTTTTGCGAACTTTTCGCTGTTTGCAGCAATGCAGGCTATTGATTGGTGAATCTCGTTTCGCTAACAGCGAAAAATCCATCTGGATCCCAGCCTAAATTTCTGTAAACATTGCACTTCATCCATGGCACTAAGAAAATGACTCAAAACTTTTATGACATAGGCCGGGATCCAGAAGCAGCAAAAATTCTCAAACATTCTGGCTTCTGATTGGTCAAACTCATTTCGCTAACAGCGAAAAATCTATCTGGATCTCGGCCATAGTTTTCTTCGATGAAATCAATGCAAAAGGATAATATAAAAAATTTTAAAAGACTTCTAAAATGATTTGGCGGGTTTATCGCTGTTTGGCATAATTTATAAACTTTAAAATTAATTAACAGTTTTTCGCTAATTAAGAATAGAAAATTTGTGTTTTTAAAGCTGAATTTTACAAAAGCACGTAGATTGAGTAAATATCTGTCCAAAAATGCAATCCTTACTTTTTTATGTCCATTATTTAAGTCTCTACCTTGATTGAACCATAAATTGTGACGAAGAAAATAAATCGATCATTTTCAGTATCTCGACGTTATTTTAAAAAATCTATATCTCTGTTTATAATTAATTTATGAGGATGCATTTGGTCTCAAATTGAAGATATTTTCCATTAGGTCCTTCTGGTTTTGGTTTTATTTTTCTGCGATGATTGGTTCTTTTGATATGGGAAATTTTACGCTGGCATGTTTGGTTGATTTTACATGGAGAAGTTGTCATCAGTATAATAAGCAGTTACGGTGTCTTGCGTTTTATTCTTGGCGTTTGTTTGTTTGGCGAGGTTAGCATTTTTTTTTTTCAGCTTGGCTTGGCAGAACGACCGTCCTGCTTGATTAACTAGGGGATACAGTGTGTGCACTGGGAGTTACAGAACGTTAAGTGAAAATTGTTTCTAATTGTAAAACTCCAATGGATATTTTTACATTTAAATTTTTAATTGCCCAAAATATACAGAAAAAAGAATTTTTATATAAAAGTTATCAATTAAGTATTAGAACAAATTACATTTTTAAATGAACATGTCCTTATCTCATATTTCATATATCTGTATACAAAAATCCAAACAATTTCATCAACGAATTCAACATTTTTTTTTTTTAATTTCATGAAAGATAATATGTTTACTTGTTATCATATGAGGAAGGTAAAGAATTAGCTGATGCCATACAACCGTACAAAGGACCATTTTAGCTTCGCACACGCTGACACTTTCTCATTAGTTTTAGACATGCATTACAAAAATAAATGTTGTAAAAGATTTTTTTAAAGCATGTCTGAAAATTATTTAGAAAATCATAAAAAAATCCGTAAATTTTGTTACCGTTTTTAAAGAAATTTTGTTCGAAATTGACGAATCAATGGAAATAATTTTATCTAGTTATTTTTTCGTTCTATTCGAACTTGGAAAAATAAAAATTATGAGATATTTAGAAATAAATGTATGTGCAATAAATACTAAGGTGGCAGAACTGGTTAATTACAGCAAACTTATGACGTCAGCATTACAGACGGACAACCTTTGATTTATAATATTGATATGTGACAACAGTAAACCATTCTGTAAAGACGTATTGCCTAACTTGATGATTGTTGGACCCTCATTGCCTCTTGAAGGACATCTTGACGCAGATTTAAAAGTTTCCTGTCAATTTTACTAGAATTTTTTCAATTTTAAAAGATGTTTTACTTTAACATTATAACTATTTGGATGTTCTTTTGCAAGTCACATAAGGTTTTGGCTTCTTCCCGCCACCATTCGCCGTTTGCCACCAACTATACACTCAGAAATGGATACTCATATTTCACGAATTTTTCTTCGATTTTGCGGAAACCGTTTTCTGGAAAATGCTCCGAGCTAATATTTCGTCAAATTGAGCAAATAACTTTCTTCGCTTATTTAAGGATACAAGTTTCGTCGAAAATGCTTGTTCTAAAAGTGCAATAAAAGGGCAGGTGGTGCCATCTATTGAACAGTTTAGAAGCATTTGTATTTATCGACAGGGGAAAAATTAATGTAACTTATCTTTACCTTCGGGGTGGTTCGAACTCACGACCTCCGGTGCGGAATCCGTTACTCTAGCTATCTTGCTATTTAGTCCTCTCACGAATGTGATTTTAAATAGATGTAGTAAATTCTACTGTGTGCATATATTTTTATAAGGTGGATTGTAATTTTATCGATACTGCTATAATTCCTGGAAATTTCAATTAAAAAGGCTATTTTATTATTATGGTTTTTCTATGGTTTGTGAATAATTAGAATATGGCTTTATGAATATAATTTACTAGAGAAATTTTCTTTGCTCAATGAATGATTAAAATATAAATTGTTTAATTTGGTGCTCAGAAATAACGAATTTTGAAGTGCATATTGAGGGAGATTTTATCAATTTGAGTACGTGGTTGAGATTTTAACACTTTACTGTTTATAGAAGGGAGAGGGATCAATTACGCATATTTTTAATTTGATTATTATATGAATATATTTCTTAAATGAAAAAGAGATCCTGACATTTTGAAATTTTATTGATTGAATTTTCTTTTTGGACGGTTTTATAAAACACAGGAAATTTATCATTTTCGAATTAAACCATAACGAACAACGAAAAATAATAATAATAATAATAATAATAATAAACATTCTTAAAAACTTTAACAGCTAAAAAATAACTAATGCAGAAAAATAACTACCTATATTTCAGTATTTTCTGAAAAGCTCTAAAAAGCGTTGTGTTTTAAATAAATTGTGACAGGAATAACATAAACTAGCAAATATCTGCTTGCTAAAATCGCAGGATTTGAGAAGGTACAGTAGCCTCTTCAAACAGCTACCGCAACTGTTTCCTTAAAATGCATTGAATCTGGGCGTGAGTAAGGAAACACGTTTGTCAAATATTTGAAAGTTTACGTTTCGTTAAAAGTCACGTGATATTGATACGAAATGATTGAAAAAAGAATGATATATATAGCTGAAGGATTGCTGAATCGTCAAAAATGAGAGTTTTATTTCTGAGAGTGCAAAGTGCGCAACATTTTACTAAAATTTTAGAGAAGCCTGCAGTAAAACGACGTTCCCCATCTGAACACTGGATGAAGAAGCGGCATCGAATACTCGGGATTATGTCTTACTGAGAACATTACATTGCTATTGAGCCCATGAGAATGCCACATACATGCAATTCTAAACAGCGTGAGAAAAAACTTTTCGCTGAAAGGTACCTGGGATATACCTACCTTCCACCTCTCAGCAAAATTTTTCTACTCTATATCGTTTTTCGAGCCTACTGTAAACTATAAAAGAAAATGTACTTTAAAGGAAAAAAGAATATTTCAGGAGTGTGGAATATTTCGCAACTTTCTTGAGTGGGCCTCTCTCAGCCAGACTGAAAAGGAGCCAGAGATCACATGATCTGTCAAGAGAATTGATATTAAAAGACATTTTTTATGTACTTTAGTTTTATAGTATTAATGCAAAACTTGAACGCAGTAAGTAAACTGCATTCTTTCTCTTGGTCTTCGGAAAATAGTAGAAATGTTGTTTTAATTTTAAAAATGAAATTTATCTCGAGCATGAAATCGAATATGAAATCATGCTATTGTTTCTTGGCTTCTTTATAGAAGAAAATAATTGCTGAAATTTTAATATGATATTATTTTGGATTCCGAGTGCGGAATTTATATATATTTAAACAAGTACTTTTCAAGTATTAACTATATGTTTCATCTATAAATATGTAAATAGTGTAAATTTTGTATATAATTGGATTGCCAATAACATGTTCTAAATGATTTCTTGTTGGTGATTTTTACAAATGAAGAAAACAAAAATAAAACATTTCTATTTTACATTTCTCCAAAACATAATACGTGAAATTATGGTGACTTTAAAATGATATATATTCAAAATCTTGAACTTTGCTCTCTCAACTGTGATTTAATTCAGAATAACGTGAAACTCGTGGAAAACATGAAGATTATTCATTAAGGAGGAGCAAAAAATATTTCAGCAAAAAAAAAGATGTATTCCGCCTGATTAAGTTGACATTTGGAAACATTTAAAAAATGTGATGTAAAACGATAAATATAATAAGAGTATTTTCTGCGATGTTTAGTATTAACATAGTTTAACTCTATTCGCCAGTTTCATAGAAGTCATATATTCAACGTATTATAATCTGGTATCATTCCTCTCATTGTGAGGTAAATATCAGTTGTATGCTAGCTAGTTCCAATGCTTAAATTATATTAAATTTACCCAGAGTAGTTAATTGATTAACATTAGAAATTTGTATTACTGACAAAGCTTCATAGACTGTGTTTTCATTATATGCGAGAATGGGATTTTGAATAAGTGAAAAATGAAATCGTAAATCTTTGTATTTAACCGTGTTGAGTTAAGTTCATTGCGAAAAGGAGAGAGAAAAAAATAATATATATACATGAAAATATAACTATGTATTGTTTTAAAAAAAATAATTAATTTAATGATTTTACTTGTTCAAAGTAGATTTTGATTAACGGGGTGCTTTAAATTGATATGTTGCAGAGAAAGCTGCCACACATACCTTCCACCTTTCAGCAAAATTTCTCTACACTATATCGTTTTCGAGCCTAGTGTAAACAATAAATGAAAATGTAATTTAAAGGAAAAAAGAACATTTCTGGAGGAGCAAAAAATATTTCTGGAAAAAAAAAATAAATAAAAAAAAATAAAAAGTTGTATTCCGCCTGATTAAGTTGACATTTCGAAACATTTAAAAATGTGCTGTAAAAAAATAAATTTAATAAAAGTATTTTCCGCGATGTTTAGTATTAACAGAGTTTAACTCTATTCGCCAGTTTCATAGAAGTCATATATTCAACGTATTATAATCTGGTATCATTCCTCTCATTGTGAGGTAAATAGTAGTTGTATGCTAGCTAGTTCCAAAGCTTAAATTTTATTAAATTTTCTTAGAATAGTAGTTAATTGATTAACATTAGAATTTTGCACTACTGACAGAGCTTCATACTGTGTTTTCATACTAGAGATACGAAACATGCATAACAGTTCATTCATTACGACATTAAGTTTTAAATGTACTTTTTTATTGTTCCATTTTTTAAATAGTCAAATAATCATAAATAGTAGCGAAATTCCCTTCCTTTTGCAGAAGATTTGGTAGAACCTTTCTCTAAATCATGGTGCCAATGAAGCTGCAACATAAGGTGTTGAAAACTTGCTCCAGAATTCAGTGCTCCAGTTGTGCCATAACTAGAAAAATTTTAAACAACATAACGGCTATAGTTGAACTCTGTAAATAATGATTAATCAGACGTTTGCCTCTGTTAAAAGTGGATTTCGTTACATAACGGATATCCAAACTTAAACATAAATTTGTACCGGGCCCCGCTTATTATTAGCGTTATAACCACTAAACATGATAGTAGATGCAATCATGCTCTAAAGCATTAGATTTGTTGTGCAAAAAGATTTCTTTAATTATAATTATTGTTGAGTTTTCATTATAGCCAGGAAAATTATGAAAAATGTAGTAAACCATGTTGTGGTGCTTGGATTTTTTTGCACCCCAAAATGATTCAACATTGAGTTAAAACATATTACAGTGTGTTCTGCTAAAAAAACCGTATGATTTTTAGTAGTCGAATTGAAAATTGGTAAGGCCGTAAATTTATGTGTAAGTGGAATTAAAAAAAAATGTTCCTAATAGCTACGTCATATAGGAAGTTTCAATTTCTATATACAGGATTTCTGTTAATATGGAGATAAACTGAGAGAGATGATAGTGCACGAAAAAAACCCATCATTTGTTGAATAATTTTCAAGGGTTGCGATACACTTATTTAGTCTAAAATACAGGGAAAGTCACGACAAGCTTAACTCAGATTTTTTTTCTAAACTTAGTTAATAAATAAAATATAGCTGTACCGTTTTTAAAATTCCGTTCAGTGTACTATATCTTATAAACGATGCTCCACAATTATGCAATATTTTAGTATTTTTTTTTTTTTGGACAGGGTGGGGGGGGGAAGGACCACAAACGAGTTGGCAGAAAATTTTGGTATTAACTAAATTCTCTTTTCATTTAATGAAATGAAAAAATAAAGTTTACTCCAATTGAGAATTAAATAGTAAACATTATAAAATCGTTTATGTCGTTATTTTGGTGTACTGAATGTTATTGTAAAAAAAGCTTTGCTTTTTTTATCCAATCTGTAAGGGAGGAAAAACATCGTAAAACTTCTCTACAATTTTGATTCGTTGGAATCAAGTCTGTAACTAATAATTAATGATTGAAACTGAAAGATACTTTCAATGAAAATATGTTTCGTATTCATTCAGTATTAATGATCAATAAACAAATCTTGATTTTCGAAAGTAAATTGCAGTAGATTTTTGACATGATAATTTCTATAACCAATCTTCATACAATGCATTGAAATTAATAACTTAATTCAATAACTTTCCATGTATTAAAAAAATAATAATGTACATTGTAATTTAAAACAAAAATAAAAAATGATTGTTAATAAAAAAAATTATTTTTATTTCACCCAAATTCCTTTTGTCGACTGACACATTTTATTCTCTTTCATTCAAAAAGAAATTTTAGATTTGTTTTATTTCCTTCAGGCAGTTGATAATATTTTATGTTTTGAGCAAGGTGCCTTACAGTTTTAAAGGTGTACGGTACAACTATTTCAGGTTAGAAATACTTTCCTAACATATTTTTCTTTACATTTAAAATCAGTTATGCTATAAATTTCAAAGTTTGTAATAAACTTCTGTGATTAAATAAGACAAAAATTTATATTTAAAAACTGTGATAAAACCTTAATACACTGTGTTAGCAAATAAATTGCGAGTATATGTGTAATAACTTCCTGGCTGGAAAGTTACTACAATTACATTCGTATAAAAAAAGTTCAACGCAAAATAATCTTTTTAGATTTCAAAATAAAGTAACATTTCAAATATTTGTCGCTCTTTTAAGAGTTTCTATCATCCGTTAGTGACTATAAACACTGCACGTGAAAAATAAATAAGTAAACAAATCGCCATCATTTTTTGATTTTCACAAATGTAAAACAAAGTGAATCACAAAATATCACTTTAAAAATATTCAAGAAACAAGTTTTCTAAAGAAACATAAAAACAAATATATTGTCATTGGTTCCTTTAAAACAGCTGATGTGTAATTAAAAAAATAATAATAAAAGCGTAAAATTTTAAAAGAAATTTTAAAAGTGAAGTTTAAAGAAAAATAAAGATTCTGCTTTGAAAATCCAACAATAGACTATATAAATTACTTTAGAGTTAAGTAAGTATAGCTGTGATTAAGTAATCTTATGTTTGAAAAAAAAAAGGGAAAACAGATAACAGTTAAAATTGATCCATAAATGTAGAGTTAAATTTTTTTAAATTATTTATTCCGGTGTCAAATAAAATATTTTCTTGAAGAAAAAAAATACTTAAATACATTTGTTTTTCTTTTCTTTATTTTTTGTGAGACTAAATAGGCAATAATTTTAGGGCCTTCTATTTTAATTATTTTATTATCTATAAATATGTTTTTAACTTCCATAATGTAGTCTTAAAACTGCAACTGTACTATAACCCAATAGCTTAAATAACAGCAAAACAATTAATCCATAGGCTTGGGGGGAGGGAGTCGGATGCAATAAGAAACCCCCTTAATGCTGCTACACTGTTCAGCATTGTCAGTCATGATGGAAGTCATCCGAAAATATAACTTATTTTTACATCAATATGGATTTTTAAGTATTTTCATTCATATATACACCGACCGTTCCAGAATAGCTGACAGTAAAATCATAAAAAAACAATAATTATATTTACATTTTAAATGCATCATTCTTCTTCAAAACAGCTTCCCTCAGATGGTATGCAACGGACCCATCGTTCAATACACTTTTCAAAACAAGCAAAGCCCGTTTTCTGGAAGCTGCTTCAAGGAACCCTACACTGCTAAAATAACTTCAGAATCTGTTGTTTAATCTATCAGAATCATTTGTTTCGGACTGGATAAGGTGATCAAAATGAAAAATGATCCAAATTTCCTAAATACGGTACTAGTAAGAGATGATAAAACTTGGGTGCATCCTTTTGGACCCCTTATCAAGTTCACAGCAAGTAATTCTGAGAGATTCAACAACAGATTCTGAAATTATTTTAGCAGTATGTAGGGTTCTTCGAAGCGACTTCCAGAAAACAGTTTCTCTGCTTATTTTGAAAAGTGTCTGGAACGATGGGACCGTTGCCTATCATCTGAGGGAAGTTGTTTTGAAGACGAATGATGTATTTTTTTATGTAAATATATTTATTGGTTTTTTTATGATTTTATTCTCAGTTATTATGGATCGCCTTTGTATAAACCTAGCCCATTTCATCTTTGTAAATAGACATTTTACCAAAATCCCCCATCCACGAGGTAATTTGAGTATAGTTAAATTTTAATTCATTTTAAGATAATAAATTGGGCAATAATTACTTTTGTTCATTCTAGTAGAATACAATGCTTAAATGAAATCTAAGAAATCCTGTCATTTGAAGCATTTGTAAATATTTAAGAGAACGAATAATTGTGTTTTGTAAACACACTATCCCGAAAAGATGTATAACTAATAATGTACAGATATATTCAATCTGATGAATAGACGCCTTTTTTAGAATATTTCTTCAGAATTACGAAATCAGAAACTGAAAGTGCATGATAGCTATTCATAATATATATACCCGTAAGGCATGGTGACGTTACGGCGACGTCGTTGTGAAGTCACACTGTGACTTTGTGACCGTCGATGTGACGTCACGTGACGTCGATGTGAAGTCATCGTGACTAGAATGTGAAGTCGTTATGGCCGTTTTAGAGCTCATTTGTGACGTCACATTGTGACCAATTTGTGAAGTCACGGTGAGACTAATTTGTGAAATATGTGTCATTTGTGACGAAATTGTCATGAACACTGTGATGATTCTGTGACGACAGTGACAATGTTGTGAAGTCACATTGTGACAATTTTGTGAAAATTGTGTAATTTGTGACGATTTGTCATTAACTTTGTGACGAATATGTGACTACAATGACAATGTTGTGACAGTGTTAAGATGCAATACATTTATTGAAAAATGAAATCGCTATTCGAGTTCAATCAATGAATCATGACAATGGAGGCAGCAGTGATTATGAGTAAAAGAAAATTCTGAAGTTCACAGAAAAATTTCAGAATGTTTTTTTCACGATACTTTGTCGAAATTTACGTTTTTTCGAAATCCTTCAGCGTAATTCACCTTATTTGTACAATTTATTGACAAAATTTCATGTTTTTTCACTATCATTTGACGAAATTCGCTTTTTTTCGCTATGCTTTGACGAAATTCGCTTTTTTCACTATGCTTTGACGAAATTCAAGTTTTTCTTCAATCTCTTGACGAAATTGCGTTGATTCTTAGATGAAATTCACGTTTTTTTCCACGACCATTTGAAGAAATTTAGATTTTTTTCGCGATCGTTTGACAAAATTCCCCTTTTTTGCGCGATTTATTTACAAAATTTCGTCTTTTATGCGGTCCATTGATGAAATTGACATTTTTTCTACAACCTTTTGACAAAATTTGCCATTCTTAGATGAAATTCGCTTTTTTCCACGATCTTTTGACGAAATTTGCATTTTTTCGCGATCCTTTGACGAAATTCACGTTTTTCTTCAATCTCTTAACGAAATTGCGATTCTTAGATGAAATTCACGTTTTTTTCACGACCTTTTGAAGATATTTAGATTTTTTTCGCGATCGATTGACAAAATTCGTATTATTTGCGCGATTTATTTACAAAATTTCGCCTTTTATGAGGTCCATTGATGAAATTCGCGTTTTTTCTACAAACTTTTGACAAAATTTGCTATTCTTAGATGAAATTTGCTTTTTTCCACGATCTTTTGACGAAATTTGCATTTTTTCGCGATCCTTTGACGAAATTCAGGTTGTTTTTTTTTCAATCTCATGACGAAATTGCGATTCTTAGATGAAATTCACGTTTTTTTCCAAGACCTTTTGAAGAAATTTAGAATTTTTTTCGAGATCGTTTGACAAAATTCGCCTTATTAGAGCGATTTATTTTTAAAATATCGCCTTTTAGGCGTTCCATTGACGAAATTGGCGTTTTTTCTACAATATTTTGACAAAATTTGCTATTCTTAGATGAAATTCGCTTTTTTTCCATGATCATTTGACGAAATTTGCATTTTTTCGCGATCCTTTTACGAAATTCACCTTTAACCAATCAAGTTATTCTTTCTTTTCTATAAACATCTTAGCAAGTATACAAAACTTTTGAGAGTCAAAGAATAATTAGGTAATATTTTCTCATTCTGCTTTTGCAATAATAAATTTATAGCAAATTGGAGCTAAAGAAGAAGGAAAGAATGATATCTGCTCAACAACTACAGTATTTACTCGCGTAACAGTCGCACTTTTTTTGCCAATTTTTCATTGTGAAAGTCTAAGTGCGACTATTATGCGGGGAAATCTACTACACAATATTGTACACGCTAATGCTAAAACATTACTGGTATTAAAAAAAACATATTATAATAAAATTAGTAACTTATCAAATGTTTCCAAACCATGTGCTGTTTATTAAATACCATTTTTCTTTTTATGGTAATATTTTTATAGACGTAAAATTTATAAATAATCTTTGTGAAAATTTTGACAAAAAATTCTCATGATAAATCACTTTCACTGAAGGTATCAGTACCACTATTGTAATATGAATCGGTGTATGAAGAATCTCCGTCATTCCATAAAATGTCATCTTCGCTTCCGTCCAAAGCGTCGTAGATTAATAGTAATATTCCTTTGTACAAATGCAAGATGAGCTGCAAACCATATTTGCTTGTTTTGTTATTTGTGCCACAAACTAAATTATATTTATTTGCTGTTTTTATTAATTCTGCAATTACTTACTGTTCCATCTAGGCCATTTTTTAAAGTTGCAGCACCCTGCTCTTTTTAAAATGGGCGAAATGCATCCTTTAAAAAAAAAATGAAATTCTTCTTTAGTTGCAATCAGAGATTTCTAGTAAAAACTGCTCCATACCACAGTATTTCTAAATCAGTGTGCCTAAGACCTTGCAAAAATTATAGGACTTTATTTCTTTAGAAAATACAAGATATTGTTAAACCATGTCGTTATTTAATTCTATTTTTCAATTTGTAATTCATAAAATCCTTAAAAATTAATGTCACTTTATTTATCATATTAACAAATTATATGTTTTTTTCTTATAGAATTACTAAACACATTACTAATATTACATTTACTCATGAAGCTCTGTCAACATGCTCTGTTTTTACTGAACTAGCACATCTTTTTAATACATTTGACAAACAACACCAAAAAGCATTTTTATATGAAAAATATCAATTATTTATTCAAATAAAGTTTTGAAATTCAATAGCGATTCTTTCATATTAGCAACATTCCAAGAGTTAATAGTCGAAGAAATCGTCAAAGATTTTACTACCTAAAGCAGTTTTTTTTTTTATTCTAATAGTTTTAGTAGTTTAAGCGAGCTGTTCGATTACATGTTTATTAATTTTTGTTTTGTTTATGTACAATATTTGATGAAGTTTTTAATTTACTATAAAGGTTTTATAATAACGTGTAGTGAAAATTTTATATATACAATCTGTTACAATTGCAGGTAATCATATTTACTTTTAAATTTTACATGACACAGTAAAATAAAAAATAATGAAAATAATATAAAATAGTTAGCCATTTTTATGTGAATAAAGTATAAAAATTCAAACCATAAGCACAAAATAAAAACACATATTGGTTCATTATTACTATTATTATTTTATTTACAGGATTAGATAATTATAAATAACAAGCTCCCTTTAACCCACATTGTACCGCTGTCCTATAAATAGAACAGCTAATAAAACATTTTTTAAAATAAAATTGGTAAGGATTTTTTGAATGCATTTTGTTATGACGCCTTTAAAATACATAAAAGTATAACATAAAAAAAAACAAGTAACCAATTAAAATTTAATTGAAAAAAATCTATTTAAAAAATTCTTTAAGAATTGTGATCTTATAATCTAGAATTTTACCGTTATTATTATCTTTTTATTGGAGAAATCATAGAGTATTTTTGTACAACAGAAACAGTTTTTTAAAGCAAAATAAAATATTTGCTCATAAAATTAGTTTATGTATGCATTTTATATGTCCTTACTATGTGTCCTACTAATATGTCCTGTTTATAGGACAACTAGTTACTTAAAAATTTAAAAACATTTTTTCAAAATTTTGCTAGTATCTACTTAATTACACCATATTAATGATGTAATTGAAGTTTTAAAAATTTTCAAAACTATTTAATCGGTGTGCTTCAATATGGGTTAATCAATCTGTTTTCTAATAAAGTGTATAGTATAGATATTTTGAAGTTTATGCGTATAAAATCATTCAGGAAGTAAAATATTAAAAGTATCCAGAAAAAAAAAATAAGGAAATATATTTTACATTTTAGTTTCCTTCATTCAAGTACATGGATATGTTTTTAATAATTAAAATATTTCAATAAAACCATATTTAAATTTTCACTGGGTTGCATAATTTCTATATTTGTCAACAAATTGAGACACCGGTTTACTTTGAAAACTTTTCGTTCGTAATGTTTAACTGACAAGTTCTTACCAAATAAGGATATCTGTTTATAAATTTTTATAACTTTTCTCGCATCGAATAATACTCATTGACACTGAATTTTCCCGCTTAATACTACATATGCATGTGGGTTTTGCATATATTTTGTATATTTTATTTTATATTCGGAAAAAGTTAAATTTATTTAAAAAGTGTGACACAAGTAGCCAAATTTATTTTTTAAGAATTACTACTAAAAATAATTAAACACTAGCAGAAAAATTTATTACTGAAAATATGCAAGTGTTCTTATTTATATAATAAAGCATTGCTTTATTGCAAAACTCCGTCCCTTCCCATGCCCGCACACAAACAAATCTTTGCTTTCTCCACCTGTATATTAATTTCTGCCATTTCCGCTGATAAGAATTATTTATAGATAACAAACCAATTTCCCGGATTATAGAATACAGGAGAAAAACAATTTCTTATTATTGAAATCTCTACAGTTAATACATTTTTCTAGATTGACCCAAAAAAAAACATTTTTATAAGAAAAATATCAATTAAGTATTCAAATAAAGTTTTAAAATTCAATAGCGATACTTTCATATTAGTAACATTCCAAGAGTTAATAGTCGAAAAAAATCGCAAAATATTATACTATTTTCAACAGTTTTTTAAATTCAAATAGATAGTTTAAGCGAGTAGTTCGATTACATGTCTATTTCAATAATTCAATAGCGATTTCAAAATTCAATAGCGATACTTTCATATTAGCAACATTCCAAGAGTTAATAGTCGAAAAAAATCGCAAAATATTATACTATTTTCAACAGTTTTTTAAATTCAAATAGATAGTCTAAGCGAGTAGTTCGATTACATGTCTATTATATTTGTGTTTTATTTATGTACATTTTTTGATGAAGTTTTTAATTTTGTTGTGAAATATTAGCCGGGAACAAACACTGAATTATTTTTATTGTTTGAAGTGGAAAGTTTTAATCTTAACATATGTTTTGTCACACTGTGAGTTTACAATAGGGTAGGGTTTTTTGTCACATAATGAGACGTACGTTACATATAGTGTGATAACAGTGACGTCACATTTTTTTTTAAATTGCCAGAAAGATATTTTTCCCGGTAAATAACATGTTTTGAAGAATTTTTGTAGTTTTTAAAAATTTTTTAAGAAGTTCACATATTAGTCACAATGTGACGTCGCTAAGTGGTGGCATTTTGGTAACAGTTGTGACGTGACCACAGTGACTTACAGTTACGTCACAATGACGTCACTGTGACCATGCATGCTATGAGGGTATATGTATGTATATTAACTTTAGAAGTTAATTTCAGAGAAGCTGAATGAAACTAAAGTATTATTTAAACACAATTACATCTAAATTTTATGATGACAAAATGCTAATTTTGTTTAATTTGTTTAAAGAAAAAAATGTATTTCATTTGTATAGCAATTTAATTACGAATAATTATTTAATAACTTCTGGTAGTTATATTGCAAACATTCATGTAAATCAAACTAATTTTAAAATAAAATTTATTTTTAAATTTTAACTAATGGTTATAATAGCTACATATGATTTGAAATTTAAAACGTTTTTCTAAATCTGGGATTTTAAATTTTATACCACCTTTTAAAGATTTTATACTTTTAGAATATTTTTTAATATTATGATTAAACATTTTTAGTGATTTCTCTACAATCTAAAGTTTAAAAATTAAATCAAATTAATAGAGAATGATCGTAAGTAGGTTTTATGTCAGAATTAAACTATATGGAATTCATGTAATGGCGAAACTTTAGAGTTTGTATTATTTTCTTTTCAACCTACGAGCAGATGCATTTGTTGCAACGGATGCAATTCTGGCCCAGATCGTGCGATTCTTAGCCGGAGGTCGTTCATAAAGATGATTATTTCTCCCTTTAACAAAATCTCCCCCTGATGCATTATGAAATCGAAAAATAGAAGGAATGATGTAATCCTTATTCATTTCAATTTGTCTTTCAAATTAACTTTACAGCAAATTCAGATTCAGTAATGTTTTTAAATAAAATAGTACGGATTTTAGTTTCGTTAATTCTCTTAGTTTCAAAATAGAACTTTTTTTTATGATATAGAAATTACAAATACGTTCGGTAAGTTTACAAAAACTGCGTACTGTAATTTTATAATTAAACATTTTTTGCTTTGTAAAAAATTAAAAGCAGTTTGCCATTTTCTTTAAAATTTTGCAAGAAAATTATTAAAAAAATTATCAAAATGAATATTCTGAAAATACACATTTGTTTTACGCAAGCATAACAAATTATTTGTGAAAGCGTGAAATAAACATTCAAAAAATGTTATTTTGTTAAAAAGTTATAGAAAAAATTTACTCATATTTGCATTATTCTAAATTATGCTTCGATAAAAGTACCGGACATCTGGAACAATAGGACAATGTAAGTCTCTTGACGGATTTCCTAGTTGCGATGCAATTTTACATACAGAAGATATGTAAACAACATGTCGAGAACTTAAATTAAAAGTACCAAAATAGTAACAAAATAGAATAACGAATAAAATAAAAAATGTTCCATTAATTCCTATGATAGGAGAAAACGCTGGTAGCCGACATCAACCGAAGTCTTGTACACACCCATAAAAAAGGCACATTTCAAATACCAAACATTGTTTTAAAATTTTAATGGTTACAGCCCATGTGTCTACAAAATGGTAGGTATATTTAAAAATTCTTATTATTTTATTTCTGTTATTATTATATTAAACTCATAATGATATAATATTAAACTCTTTATTATTACTCATAATTTACTGTTTCCACAAGTATATTGCAGCAAGCTATGTATTTTTATCGCTCGACATAAAAAAAAAAAATCATTTTCTAAATAGACACGTCATTTTAACGGCAACCTCTACATACATACATCTGTATGGGTGTGTGTGCGATATTAAAAAAAATAATTTTGAAATTTAAAAAATATATAAATGTATGAAAGAAGTAACAGAAAACAGTTTATGTGTAAGAGAAAAACATCTTAGGAAGAGACTCGTGGTTTTATTTCACTTTTATTTTCGTATAAAGTATTTCTACAAAAAAAAAAAAAAAAATATTGTGTGTAACTACTTAAACCTTTTCTACGTATATGATGATCCCATAACATTTTTCTATTCTGCAATTCCATGTAATTAATAGGTCATTAATTTAAAATTTATTTATTAAAAATACACAAATATAGCTTCTTTTTCACCTTAATGAAGAAAAATAACTGCATGAATAAATTGATTTTTAACAAGTAACCTAAAGTTTTACTTAATATAGAAACAAAGAAAAATAAACCTCGACAAAATAAAAAAGGAAATTGAATTCCTTCCATTTAATAAATTAGCTCAAAGAATCTCGAACGACTGATGAAAAAAGGAGTTCAATGTTATTCTACTAACATTCCTGTTTTTTTGCTTCATATTTCTAATTTAAGCTAATTAATTTTCGACTGAAGTGAATCTTTACGACAAACAAAAGGAAATTGTGTCTGCTTACATTGATCAAAGTAAAAATAAATATCAATATATAGAAATTACAAACAAATAAAACGTCATTCAACTGTATGTTATGAAAGAGCTAATGCATGATATGAAAGAGTTTTATTTTGTAAGCTTTTCATTTGTAAATGTTGTAAGTGTTTCTAAAAAATAATCTCTTAATGCACATTCAAAATATCTTAAATAACTGTCGTCTAAGTAAAAGGTTCAGGTTTGCTAGAACGCACTTTTATTAAATTATCAAGTAAATAAAACTTAAAATCGAATAGTTTTTACTTCACAAACTAGTTCATTAATGAGAAAAATAAACAAATTTAAATTTTCTAACGTTTTCAACTTTTTGTAAGTCTTTCATAATTTTAATTTTACTTCGTATTTTTATTAATTTATCAAGGGAATAAAACTTAAAATCGAATAGTTCTTACTTCACAAACTAGTTCATTAATGAGAAAAATAAAATAAAAATAATTTTTCTAACGTTTTCAATTTTTTGCATGTATTTCATAATTTAATTCTTAATATATCCTGCTGAAAAAAGGACTTATGAATGTGGAAAAAAGAGGTAAAATTATGCGTTTATGCACTAAACTAAGCTAAAAGGGAATTATAAAAATTTTATTATCACGAATAGATAATAGTAAATAAATGTCATGGATATGTATTCTATGGTCAGATCACAAATCAGTTTTTTTTTTTTTATATATATATAATACATAAAAATATATTTAGCCATCTCATGCGTAAACCATTGTTAAATATATAAATATATTTATTTTTCATTCGAAATATGTATAAAATGGATTATAGAACTCAAACAATGTTTGGTTTTTATGAAGTTTATTTTTATTAAAAAATTACAAAACGAACCTCATAAAATATTTAGAAGCATAAACAATTATTATTGATAAATATGAAATGATTTTAAATAGTACTTTTGGAGGTACTAACACAAAGTAGAAAGTGAAAACATTGTTAGTTATGTTCTTTTGTGTAGATCCAAGAAGATTTTTATTTTTATCACAAAATACAAAACTAACCTCATAAAATATTTAAACAATCATTATTGTTAAAAATGTGAAATGATTTTGCGTATTAATTTCGGAGGTACTAATCCAAAGTGAAAACATCGTTATTCATTTCCTTTTATTTAGACCCAAGAAGATATATATATATATATATATTTGATAAAATCTTTGATTACGCAGAAGAGAAAAAACATGTCAAAGGCAACATATTCAAATGAATATTTGAAAATGAAATGGTTCTGTCATCTATTGTATTATTTCACAATTGTTATTGGACTTCATATGGGGCTTATATGTGGTAACGATGTCAAAATATGTTCACAACTTTCTGAGAGATATTTTTTCAATGCAACCTCATAAGATGGCATCATATATGAATAGGTCAAAATATCTCGTATTTTTTATGCCCGATATGTTTCAGTTACACGAAAGAATATATAGCTATCCCCTGTAACGATTTATGTATTTGAAAATATTTCATCAATGATGAACAGAAAGCGAACTATTGTGGAAAGCAATACGAGGGGGTATCAAAAAGTTTTTGCCCTCACATAGAAATAATTGAGTATAATTTATGAAATTCTTACATTGTATTAGTCCTTTTCTATATAGTCACCGTGCACAGTAACACATTTCTACAAACGGTATTGCAAAAAGAGGCGGGAGGATGTATTCCAAGTGGCCAGATAGTAGACCAAAAAGGGGGCATTTTTCTAACTTTTACCGACCGCCATATGTGACATATTGCTGGAAAGGCCTGTGACCACTTATTCATGTTATGTACCCCCTCCCCGAGTCCCTCCCCCCAAATTTGCCCCCGGGGGCATGTATGTTGTCAGCAAAATTTAGAAAAGTTCCCCCGGAGGCCAATTTGGGGGGAGGGGGCTCAGGCTAAAGGTCATGGCGGTAAAGTAAATTTGTCTCCCTTAATCAGAAACTCCCGATTTGATAAAAGATTAGTTTTGTCGAAATTCACTTCAAGTCAAAAGTTATGCAGAGCATATCCGGCAGTATAACACCGCTTTATCTTTTACCTCAATGGGGGAAGAAATCAAATTGCCTTCTGGAGCAAGGCCACAGTCAGATATACCACATGGTTTCACCTTTGTACATTAATGATACGAGGAATCCGGGCTATGGATAGGTTTATCCCTGACAGTCTCATTTTTTAAACGTATCTGTTATACGTTTGAAATTTTAGCTGTTATTTATTTATTTTTTAAAGTTTTTAGTATAAATAAAAATTCTTAAGTTTTTTTTTTTATTATTATTATGAAGTCCACTCCACTGTTATATTTTTCAATGACAGTCTACCCGGACAACGCCGGGTGAGTAAGCTAGTTCAAAAGAATTCCGTTAGATTATGGTCTATTGCGAAAAATCGTTAGCAGAAAACATTAATGATGTTTTACAATTAAAATCATATCGAAATTTATATACATCATTGAAGTGCACTGCAAGATGATTTCTATAGAATAGTGTGCGCATAAAATTTATCATTCATTTACAGGGACACACAAAATAATTCAGTTACTCTGAGCAATAATTGCTGGAAGTGTGTTTTCATTTGTTGAATACATTTTAAATTTAACTAATACCTTACGTATTACTTAGTGTGTATAATTTTTACAGATCAAATAAAGGACTACACAAAAGAGTTGTTGAGTACATTTCCGCTTATTGGTGGAAATTGGTAAAGATGGATTTTCATCTGTTTTATGCGTTCCCTAACTGAAATAGATTTTTGCATACTGTAGTGGTATATCTAGAAATCTATAGATTACGTACAGGGCTGCACAAGAGAATGTGTATATTTTAAGACCGTTGATGATAACATATGAAATTGAGTTTTCAAATAAATCATATGTTTTCCAGATTATTTCTAAAGACATCATCTTCACTTTATTAAACGGTGAAGTTTTGCTACAGTATTCTGAAATCTTTTGCAACATCTATGCGTGACACATGATTTTTCTTTCTCGTTATGTTATATATGTACTTGTAAAAACATCATCTTCACTTTATTAAACGGTGAAGTTTTGTTACAATATTCTGAATCATTTGCAACATCCATGCGAGACATATGATTTTTCTTTCTCGTTATGTTATATATGTACTGAGCAAAAGTAAGTTACTGCAATTTCCTTTTGTAGTATCGGAGAACAGAAGGAATATACGGAATGAATTGTTTTTTAATAAAAAAAATATGTCTTTATTTAGAATGAATAGGTACAAAATCTAATATTTTCAACGCTATAAATTAACCTAAAATATTGTACACATATTACACATACAGTAAAAATTAAATTTAAAAAATCAAAAAACTCGACTGCGTAAAAAGCGAACTAATTAATTATTTCTCGTCAATGTGAAACTATTATATTACTTGCCTATTTTTTTTCTTTACTTGTATTGATGACTGTTAAGTTGTGTTTAATTGTTACTTCTTATCTATAAACACTGTTTTGATGAAGCCTATAGATGTCTATGAAGGTTAGAATTGTAGTAAAGCTAGAGATCCTACCTACACAACTTCCAGGTTGTGTAATATTTAAACGGAACTTCTGACTGTAAAATAGTCAATGAAACGTCGTCCTCATTTTGAAAGACCTATCCAATGATATGCCACTCAATATGGTGCGTAAATTTTTATTTCGTCTCTACCGCCATTTTGTATTTATAAAAACAAAACCTAGACTATAACCATCGTATGGTTAAGACGAATCGATAAAGACCTCATTCATTAATATCCATCCGGACGTTGGGATGTTACGAGGCTATAAAGAAATCCACATACCCAGATACGCGTGAAACACATAACCCTTCTTGGCAGTCGGGTAATAAGCGTGGTAATTCAATATAAGTCTACCAATATGTACATATTTTTCGCACGTTAAGATGTTTCAGTGGAAAAGAACCTATTTACAAATAAACGAAAATGACCATTTGTTTAATTAGGAGAACGGAAAAGCATAAAAACTAATTGGAAGTCTTCATGGCAAAATCAACAATCACTAACTAGTTGGTAAACACATCCTGTTGTTCAGGGATTGCAAAGGTGAAGCTTCTTGTGTACGCATTCCAAAAATTCCCAAACAACATCTGTCAACATTGCAATGTGCCAAACGTTTAACCGCTTACCTCATTATACCGAGTTATCTCGGGTTCGTATATATGACAATTATTTATAATCCCAAGAAACCGCGAACGTGGCATAATGTGTCACTACGAGTTGTTTTATCTCGTTTTTACTCGACCAAATAGTCTGATATAATATTATAAATTATATATTAACTAGGGAGCTCTGCCCCCTTCGAACTACGACCACCAACCCCAGTTCAGGTTTCACAGACTCTAAAAATACGGTAATGTGCCCTGTTTGAAAAAAATATTACCAGATTACGGAAGATTGAATGATATTATCATTATATAGCATGGATATCTTCTATAATCTGGTTGCCATTATTTTCCGTTTGAATGGGATAGTATTCTATTACTATTAAATTATCTACCGCTGTCGTAACAACTGATGGCTGTTTTCAGAATTGCTAGTTAATATAAATTACAGATTTGAAAATTAGCTTGCATAAAATAATGAGGTTTAAAATGTTGTTATCTTTCTGACTTTCAAAACGACGTCTATGGACAATACCCTTTTTTTAGTTTCGAAGTTAAAAAATTCCGTTTGCTTGTAGTCCTGTTACAGTATTCCTGTGACGTCACATTTGATCAAATGGCGATTTCATGGCCTCGAAAGTGAATTCACTTTAATTATGACGGTATTTAATATTTCGGATTTTTAGATATGATGTAATTATCCCCTTTAAATGCATTTCGCGTGTAATAATTTTACTATTTTAATGTTTTCGTACAATTTTACATTTACTCGTAAATAATTTTACACAATTTTCCTTATTTTCTGCTTTTGGCACGTTATTTAATTCTTATTTTGAAATTTCTTTCTGATTTTTATAATTTCACTTTTCACGACAAAAAATAAATCAGATTTTCATATTTTCAAACTTTTCTGAAAAACATAATTTATTCACAACATTGTTTCACTACCGATTGAAATAAAAGATAATTTCAATTAATAATTTGAAATTGACAAAAAAGAAGAAATTTAATAATCCCTAGAGTTTTTCTCTGTTGCCCCCTTTTTTATAAAAAAAAAAAAATGGAGTAATTTTGTTGCCGTTACAGATTTTCTCTACAGAAATGTAATTAAAACTAGAAAAAAAAATAATATTTCGAAAACTAATTCAAATTTTTAAATTCTATTACCTGTTTTGAGATCTGCGGATCAATAAGAAGAGTCTGTGCACATTTCAAAAGAATAATAATAAAAAAATCTAAATATTAATTTTTTCCTAAACTATGCATGAATAATTTTGACTTCATTTGTTTTTTATGCATTTCCATTGTTATTTTGTTGTTATGCTGTAATTTAATAGAACAGCAGTAATAAAATCAAGAAAACTATTACGCGCAACCTCTCCTTACAGTGTTGGTAAGATTGCGCACATGGGTAGAAGAGATTGTTATTAATAATAACTACAATTAAATTATTAACAATAATAATTACACTTAAATGACATTGTTGCAAGTTTTTTGTGAGTAAATATCATTGTATTAGGAGTGAATATTTCAACCTAATGTTTAAATCCTTCTATATATATAAAAAAAGTTTTGATTTGGAAATGGATCAATGAAAATCTGCGTAGATATTCCCGGCAGATCGGCATCCAATTTGAATGCTTACGCATGGCTTTTCTTCGGTAATATTAAAAAAACTCTTGCATACAAAAACATGAAAATCGGTAGTATTATAGAGAAATGTTTGATAAACACGCTGATTCAGACAGTTTTCAAATCGAAGAATTACTTTAAGAGATATTTAATGCCAAAGTTGGACAAAATCGTTCCATTAAAAAAGTTTTATAGGAGCAAAAACTGTACATAGGAATTTAATGATTTTTAGATCATTTTATGCGTCAGAATTTCCCGGTGTGCAGACGGCATTTAGTATTTTAATTTGACTCATTTTTTGAGGTTTTATTTCTATTTTAAATACAAATTTTCAACATTTTGAGAGATATTTTTTACAAAATTAAGAAAATTGTATTAATTTAAACTGTTGCCAACTGTATAAACAGCGCAAACAATAATATTTGTTTCAAATTAAAAATTTATTTTACACGTGACTATTATAAACAGAAAATATAAAAAGCAGGAACTCATTGAAAATTACGTCATAAAAACTATATTTACACGTGAATTTTAAAAGAGAAAGAATATTGTAAAATAATAAATTCATTAACATGCGTTAGAAGTCTTAAATAGGAGAATTTACGTCACATTTACGTCACATTACACTTATTACGTAAAATGAACAAAAAATAATATTGCAAAACAGTTTAAATTTAAAAATTGCGCGAGACATTTATTTGATATTTTAAGATGATCATAACATTTCATTTCTAACAAAAGTATTTTTACGTGAATAGTAAAAAGAGAAAGAAAAGTTTGCTGAAAATTACGTCAGATTATAATTGTCAAATTCAAATTATAATTCAATCTTCCGAAAACTTTTTAAAGCCGATCAAATTAGCGTGCTGTTAGAGTCTGCGGTGTCTGAACGGGGATTGACGAGAGTAGCTCGTAGTGGCAGAGCCCCCTAGTAATAACAAAAAAAGGAATTTTAACAAGAGTTAAAGCATTTTAATTTAAGAAGAAGATTGAAATGTAAAAGCAAGCCCTACTAAGATTACAAAAAAAAATTAATCTACTTGATAACATGTTTAACTTAAAAATTACATCATTTTCATTTCCACAGTTTCAATGTATTTTGTTTGTTAACCGAAGTTGCGGTATTCCACAATCGATGCACTTAGTGTTATAACTTTCGTACAATCACCTGCAACAAGCAATACATTGAATCCATTCAGTGCTCGAAGTTGTTTCCTGGTACAGTTCTAGACATTCAATGCACTCATCCTCATTGACCTTCGTCTTTTTCCGTTAGTTTTTTATCCCACTTTTTCTGGAAGCATCTTACCTTCAGCTGTTTTTTCTTTCTTGTAGCAGCATCCTTCTTAAGTCTTTTTTCATGTATATTTTGTGGATTAGTAACACTAGTCGTTTCTTTTTTTTTTCCATGGCGTTAAGCTACTTAGAATGGGTAAAAGCTTTTCCAAAACATTGTAGGTGTTATTAGAAAATTTATTTTAGTTAATATAATTAATTTATTAGCAAATCAATTGTTCATAAATTGAAAAAAAAAATATATTTAATTAATTTATTTGCAACTATATTATTAATTTATTAACATCTATATTATTAATTTATTAACATCTATATTATTAATTTATTAACAAAAATAATTTAATAGAAACTGTATTATTAATTTATTAATAAAATTTTTATCTGCAAAAGTATTTTTTTTTTTTTTGCAATTGTTGCCAAATTTAGTTTCGATAATTATATGTTTTTAAAAAATTATTTCAAAATTGATTCATACATATGTTTTACACGTAATTTGCAATTCATGAAAATTTACCAATAAGCTGCGTAATCTCTCCTAGCACTGAAATTATGGGGAAATGCGCCATCTCTCCTAAATAGCAAATGGACAAACTCTCTGCGCGGCCTTTTATTTAAACATAGTCACTTTTAAAATGAATTGTTCTTATCCGCATCTTTAGACTAGGTTAGATAAGGAATCGTTTAAAATTCAAAATATTTTGTACTACTGACATTCTATACAAATTCTGACGAACAGTTATGAAAATTCAAGCACTTACTTTGGAAAAACAAAACAAAATAGCAATGCTATATCCAAGATGCTTGGAACAATCAATGTGCACATTTATGTAGAAACTGCACTAATGCTGCTGTACAACTACCTGGAGTCGCTTCGCCGACACTCTATTCCTTCCCGTCGAATCTCTTTGTGCGCGATCTCTCCTACCGCGCAATCTCTTCTGGCTTTACCTTACGGATTTTTGGTATTAATTTCACCGCATAATTTTCCATATTTTATAAAAAAATAGCTGTAAAACTAAATCAGTCGTTTACTCAGTCGTTTTATAAAATCGTTTCATAAATTCGTTTCATTAGGATTTTATATACATAGGGCAGATATAGGGTATATAAATTATATATAATATTTCATTGGCAGTTTTCCAAGTTTTGTGATATAAAAATGCAAATAATGAAAAGCAATAATGTGATTGCAAAAAAATGTGATGACATTTTGCAGATTTTTTTCAAAAATGTTTTTAGAGAAACGGTTAAATAACAAGATTTTGCAAAATAGGCCACTTTAGAAAAAGTTGTTTTAATACTTTAAATAACTAAGAAAAAGGTGTGCTTTTTACTGTTTAATACAATCTACCATTAATTAAATGAAATTTTAATTCGTGAAATAATTCATTTAAATACCTCTGTAAAAAGAAGAAAAAATACGAATTTTTATTTTAGTAACTTTTTAAATAATCATTAATGCAACATAAACTTTTAAAATAATGCAAGAAAAAAAATGTATTAACGTTCTATCAAGATAAATTCTCCCGTTAACTTACAAAAAATCAAAACTTTTTTTTTTCTTAACCCTTAATGTGTTTAGAATATGCCTTCAAAACCATTTTCACAAATGTCAGCCTCTATTTTTTTAACCCTGTATTTTTATTCAAACATGGTTCTATAGGTTCAACAGTGAAAGATTTACTTTGTTCGATAGAAATGCGCCACTTATATAGCAAGATCTGCATGAAATAAATCGATGGATATTATTGTACTGTATCAGAATTATTGTCAAATTCCAAATATCAAACAATTTATTACCAAACTTGGTGGTATTTCACCAAACGTTTCTAAAACTTACTGTGATTGGAAGATTTTTAAAGCTACTAATACATTTTTCATTGTCGAATAACTGAAATTTAAAAACAAAAACTGAAATTTTAAATTTGGTAAACATGTTGAAATAAAAAAAAAACATTCACCGCACAATAAAATATCCTTTTCATTGTCTACAAATAATTGATGCTCATGATATTATCGTGATAATATATATGATATATAAATGCTACACATATCATAACCTCCTCAATTGGAAATATGATGTAGATTCTCAATCATCATACTTAAGTATCGTAGCTTTGTAGCAGGTCATAACCGTATAACCCAATGTAAAATTTAAGAAAAATCAAAAAGTTTCAAAAATTATTATTTATATAAGTTTAAATTTACTGTTTGCTTATGTGAAAAGAATATGTTGAATATGTTTTGTATGAGGTTGTTATGAATGAAAACAATTAATTGAGTCAATATAATCATAAATGTTATATACGTTCATATGTGCGATTAGTCTTCCTGTAACAGTTTATTATTCCACAGTGTATGTTCTGTGATATTTCAAAGTAGAATTTTTCAGACGATATCCTAAGTAATGTCTCGATTTTTTAATCTAAATTTATTACTAAATAGGAATGTACTAGAAAACAGGAATTCTGCTTTTTCAGAATTTAGTGTCGCCGCCCCCGATGAAAAACAAAAAAATGTGTACAGATATAAATAGTAAAAAAACATATTTCAATTTTAAGACTTAAAGCACACGCTTTTATTGCATGTAAAATGACATCATTCGCATCCGCTTAAGAATTCCACATTTAAGATCCACTCTTAAACATCTACAGTAAAGCATCGAGGCTAACGAGAAAGACAGGCTACCGCGGTGGGCCCGATTCTTCTTTTTTTACAGACCGCTGGAGTCACGTGATGCTCGAATGTACCAATGAAGGCGTACAAAAAGAGCATCACGTGACTCCAGCGGTCTGTAAAAAAAGAAGAATCGGACCCACCGCGGTAGCCTGTCTTTCTCGTTAGCTTCGTAAAGCATGCATATGACGTCACCATCGCAAAATAATACACAAATGCAGCAAAAAGATGCCGTCATTAAAGACGCTCGTCAAAAACAGCTATCTAATTGTTCATAAGCCTTCATTTGTTTGTAACCTTAATATATGTACTTAAATTAAATATAGTTTATAATAGCTCCATGTTTTAACAGAGATCATTCGTTTATATTTTTTCAAAACAGCACGTATTTTAATTACATTTTCTTTCGGTTGTTACGAGAAAATGGCAACGAAAAGACATAATTACTATTTTAGAACTATTATTCCTTTACTTTCTAAAGAAATGGAGTATACTTCCGTCGTCAATATTAAGCAAATGGGTCTAAAAACTACAAAAAAATTATTTCAAAAATAAATGGAGATACAGTTTTCAAACAAATTGCATTTAAAAGTACTTTTTTTCCCAATACGACGGCATAAAAGTTGAAAATGTTCGATGCTTAGAAGTTAAAAAAATTACTATAGAGTATTTAATCATACATTGATACATCTGCTTTGTTTTGCGGCTGGCTTATACAACGTAACGTTATTTTTTGGAGACGACACAAAATAAGCTGGGAGAAAAAAATAGCATACAAGTCGCTAACAAATACCTTTTTTTTAGTAACACGAAAAAAAAAAATTACCAACAGAAACGAATTGATGTTTAATACATCATCAGAATTTCGACTTGATTTGAAATAAGGATAAAAAATCTTTGCATAATTTCTGCAAAATAAAACAGAAAACAAATCCTTTATATTTAATAAACTTCTGCCTTAGAGAAAACTGAACAAATTATGGAAATGCTAAAATCGATGTTATTCTATTAACATTTTTGTTTCTCGTCGTTCTTTATGTATTTAATTCAATCTGTTTTCGATAGAAGTGGACTTAATGTTAAATAAATAATTTTAGTAGTTTTCCAAATTAAATTAAGTTGAACAAAACATGCATATTTAATAATTTCAAAAGATAAGATTCCATTTTAGCTATTTACTCTAGTCAGTTTGTTTTTTATCTAAATAAAACTGGGGTTTTTTTTTATACGATTGAGAGAATTGAGACTAATGTATACGACAGCGCCATAATGTGTTCGTAACTGTTTTTTTTTCTATTTTTGACAGTGATTGTACGTTTATATTTCGGAAGTATAGGAAAGATCAGAAAATGCAGTTATATTTTGGATTTAAGGTATTGACATATTTTTCTTTTTTTAATTTACGAGAGAAATGCTTTAAAGAAGATAATAAATTACTGAAAGTATTGAAACATTCAGAAATAATCTTCATCTGTATATTAGAAAAAACCCTCAAATATTTCACACAACATTAGACATTTTTAAGACAAGAAAAGTAATTTATTTACATAATGCAGATAAAATAAATTATATTAGATTATATTAGACACAATTAGAAAATAGACATAATTAGACATTATTAGAATTTTTAAATAAATAGGTTAAATTCAATTTTTATAAGTGTAATGTAAATTCCTTGGTAAATGTCCTTTGTAACACTATATCTCGGAAAAGAAAATTGTCTGTTCTATTCCGCGAATCAACTCTTTGTAAATGCACAATGCAGCACTTTGCTGGAATTTAGACCTCATCTTTATCTCATTAATGGTTATACCGTTATCCAAGCTTTTTTCCGAGATATTACTGATTAAGACCTTTGCAATTTCACAAACCGTTAATTTTTGAAAAGATAGGTTTACCGACATATAATATTCAAACTACTCTTTGACGCTCTTCATATTTAAAATATATTCTGTAAGATATATTTTAAATGTGAATATGTGAAATGTGACTCCTGGTTCTCAATGCTCTGCTCTGAAAACATGTATTCTTTGCATCTTAAATATCGATAAATTGAAGAAAACACAAGGTGCGTCTAAGAAATTTGGTGAATGGAGAGATATCGGATAAAGAACGCAAGTTAAAAATGCGTCTATGCGCATGCGCATGTACAGACCAATGGAGAGACGGCACGCAACAACAAGCACAAGAAACCAAGGCAGAATAATCTGCTATGGGCATTCGAACGTTGTATGTTTAAAAACTCGCTTCATATTGAAATGGAGCGACGGGTAAACATCACTTTTTCCTACAAATTGGGAAAAACCGCCACAGGAACTCATGCAATGATGGTCCAGGTGTACGAAACAGACGCAGCGAGCAAAAAATGCGTGTACGGCTGGTTGAAACGCTTTCGGGAGAGAAGGAAAACCGTGGATGATGAACCAGGTTCAGGTCGACCCTCATCAAGTGTGACGACAGACAACATCGATCGGGTGCGACAAATGCTTTTAAACAATCACTGACTGTCTTTACGATGAATATCGGAGGAATTGGGAATCAGCAAGGACAGTGTTAGCACCAACCTCCCTTACCTGTGACATCTGTGCATCGATCGATCCCAAAAAACGCCTTCGCTGACTCATTCCAGCAGCCATGTCATAAGTGGTTTGTGGTCAATGGATGTTACCTTGAGGATGATTAAAGGTATTTTGTTTTATTCGTTTCATGCTTCCATTCACCAAACTTTTTAGACTCACCTTGTACAAGCGTTCAAAACACACTTGTAATTGCCCCAATTAATATTCTACCAATCCGGACCTGCGAAAGAAAATGTTCCAAGTTTAAAATAATTAATGATTTCGAGATTCTGGATTTTTTAATCTTCTATTGATATTTTGCCAAAATATAAAATTATTAAAATTTGATTTTAATGTTCACATTTAAAGCACATTTTCAAGTAATATCAGGCCAGCAAACAACTTTTATGAAAATAAATATCATTTAAAGCAAACAGTTTGCCCTAGAAAATGCACAAAATTTGTAAGATAAGGCATGCGTTTTGTGCGAATGGGATGTTTAGGCCGTAAACGCTATCTAACTTAATACTATGCGTATAAATCCGATATACCGGGTGTCCCAAAAAGGACTGACTGATTTTAAAATTCAATAACTTGCAAACGGTGACAGATATTTAAAAAATTCTTGCAGGAGGGTTATGCATAAGGTCAAAAGTTTTTTTACAGTGATTTTCAATTTTAGTTCGAATTACAAACAATAGATGGCGCTGCGATCAATAGACGCTGAATTCAGGCTCGGTTTTTGGTACTTCGTGGCCCGGATAATACATTTCCATCTCCTTTTTCAGCATGGAACAAGAGAAAGGACTAGAAATCGAGCCTGTATTTAGCGACTATTGCTTACAGCGCCATCTATTGTTTGTAATTCGAACTAAAATCGAAAATCACTGTAATAAAACTTTTGACCTTATGCATAAACCTCCTGCAAGAATTTTTTAAATATCTGTCACCGTTTGCAAGTTATTGAATTTTAAAATCAGTCAGTCCTTTTTGGGACACCCGGTATAATAGCTGTAATTAACACTTTTCAACATAGTTAAAGAAGTATTTATGAATTCTGATTGTCTGGCCGTTTATCTGTCTGCTCGAGCTCTAACTCGCGTAAATATATTCGGATTAATGAGTAATTTATATATGTTATTTTGGTTTGCTATGGTATTTTCAGTATGGAAAATAAAGTGTGTAGCATCTACCGTTTACAAGGACATTCAAAATTCTATTGTGGTCTAAGAGGGAAAATCGTTTAACGAGGTTACTCTATTTCAAAATTATTAAAATCGATTTACATCACTGAGGTGTACAAGAAAAAGCTTACTGTAGAATATGGTGTTCGGAGCATTTTACTGTTCATTTACAGGGACACACAAAGTTATTCATTTGTATTCTGTCTATGAACGATAAATGCTGAAAGCGCGTTTTCAGTTGCGGAGTTCCGGTGTGCATTGTTAAATTTAAATAATTATTTTGCATATGACTTTGTATGTATAAATTCTATAGATCATTTTTAGGACTGCACAAAAGAATTATGTTTATTGGTGGAAATTCCTGAAGATACCTTTCCACTGTTTTATGTGTTTCCTAGGTTAACAAAATTTTACCATGCTATGAAGTATACGAGTAAATCTATAAATCATATACAGGTCTTCAAAAAAGAATTTGAATACATTCCATCAATGTATGGTAATTGCTGAAATCGGATTTTCAAATGTGATGTGCATTTTCAAAAAAATTTCAAAATACAATTTTTCCCTTATTAAACAGGAAAGTTTTATTGGAATATTCTAAACTAGCAGAGCTACCCAGCTTCGCCCGTGTCAAATATGGAATCTTACAGGTAAAATAAAGTAAAACGAAATAATGGAACTTTGGCAATCACAATAACGGAACTTTGTGCAGTGCATTCTCGTCAATAAAAGAACTAAAATGTAATGAAAAGTATTACCAAGTCGCAACCATAAAGGTTGCGATAAATATTTTTAAAAATCACGATTAACCGCCTGTTTATACGAAAGTACGAAAAATGCTATTTGATGTAGCTGTTAGGCAGCCAAAAAATGTAGTAAATGCAAAAAATCTTTTAGTGTTTAAAATTCAGATACCAGTCATAAAGCTTTCTTTGAGAAGAGACGGGCTTAACTTTTAGAAAACATTTGCTATGTTTCATTTTCTATTTAATATAAATCATAGAAAAATCGTATTTTATGTCGTCGTATTTATGTAGTCGAATATTATGTAGTCGCATTTGTAAGTACAGTTAATCTTCGATAATCAGGCCGTACACTAGTTGGTATACTTTAACAAATGTTACTTAAATCTTTTATTGCATAAACTATTGCTTAAAAATGTATAGCATCATTCATGCTTTCAAAAGTACTTGACATGTAACTCGATTGCAAATATTAAGATGCAATAATGCTTTACCTGATGTTTGTAAAAAATGCTCAAATTGTTTAAACTTAATTTTAAAACTCGCGAACTTGAATTTCAGTATAAAAGATGCAATTTTGACGTAATTATAGTTTTTAAAACCAGAATGCTAGTTTTCTTTAGCAAGTGTAACATAATATTATGATCCCCCTGACAATAGGCCGAAAATGTAATAAATGCATACAAATGACCTAGCATTTAGTAGAATTTTTTTCGCGCGGCTTAAATAGATAATAATAATATGGATTATTTCAAAAGATCGAGGGTTTCTACTCAGGATAAAACATCTTTAGAAAGTGATGTTAGTTTAATAGGAATTCCCGTCATATCTCTACCGAATGATTTTTTTATTATTATTATCTTTTTCTTTAATTGTTTTCTTAAAACTGAAACACCTGTATTAAAACCTGTACCTGTATATTTTCTAACTTCAAAAATGTTCAAATGACGTCATTTGAACACACGTTTTTTTTAAGTTTTTTTTTATATATGAAAAATGTGCAATTTCTGACTAGATAACATCAACTTAGAAAGTATAAACATATAGCGATTGCGTCCGAATTTTTATTAGCTTATAAAAAGAAAGGACATGTGTTATCATTTTAAAAATTATTGTACTGTTTTTGTAGGGCGTGGTAACACGAAATAAACGATTGAATTAGAAAATTAAGTAAAACAGACATTTCTATAATATTAAATTATGAAAGATGATTGAGAACAGCCTTAAAAAGTGATTTGATATATTTTTTTAAGTTGACGGTGACCTATTCTATATTTTAAAGCGTAAGTATAGCCAGTTTCGGGAAATACGGTGAAAAATTGAAGATTTGTATAAGGGGCATACACTCAGCGAACGGCTTTTATACACATATATAGATCCTTTAGAAAGTGTTTCATAATCTGCTTTTGACGCATGTTTTTTTTTTTAGCACACTGTACGAAATTTTAATAATTGAGCACAGAGACGAAAAATGTGTGACATAAAAAAAAAGAAAAACAATTGCCTGAATAACTTTCCAGAATAACTTTATAAACCATTTAGACCGATTGTCACGAGATGCCATGTCCTCTTTATTATATTAAAAAAGAATATGGTAGTTTTCTCAAAACGATTATTTCGTCTTCAAAGTTTTCCATTTCTTCTACTGACGAATTTATTGACCAGATTGCAGATTTAGAAATAAACAATAGTACATTATTAGCAAGCTTCGGTATTGTCTCATATTTACCCTCCATAAATATTTCTGAACTTACAAACACCATTAACCAGTCTATAGATAAATTAAATAATCTGAGTCAAGAAATTTGAAACTCTTTGGAAGCAGGGTTAAATTCAATTAATCAGTGTAACGTATTCTACTTCAACGGTAAATATTATAAACAAGAAAAGGGTGCCCCGATGGGGACTCCTGTATCAAGTATCTTTGCCGAGTTTAAGCGTAGACCGTTAGAAGAATTTATTTTTAACATATTCAAACACAAACCTGAATTACAGTTAAGATACGGTGACGACATTTTTGTATTCTGGGAAGAACGAAGACCAGCATTGCTTGAATTTTTCGAAAAGTTTAATTAGCTTGATTACAGAATTAAATTTACTATGGAAAATGAAATCAATAATTCCCTGACATTTTTAAATGTTTTAGTTATCAGGTTCTTTACTTAAGAGAAAAGTTTTCATAAAAATAGTGAAAAGAGATAGCATTATTCCTGTTACAGCTTCAACCACATGGGGCTACAAAATGTCTGCGCTTCATGCTTTTGTTAGGAGGGCACGTATTGTTTGTTCGGTTGAATTTTTAGAAGATAGACATAACCATATAGTCAAGATTGGAATCGGCCATGGGTATAATCCATAGGTTATCCACAAATAAATCGAGAAGTTCAATAGCTATACTCAATGCGCCAGTTAACCCGTCCTATTTATAGAAGAATTTCTTATATTCCAGTAATGTTTTAAATATTAAGAAGAATTTAATAGATTCGGAATTTATCTTGTTGCCTCCCTCACCAAAAACCTGTGTATAGCTATTACCAAAAACAAGATCAAATGCCAATTTCATTTCATTCTCCTGTTCATGAAATCCCTGTGTAACTCAATACAGATTTGTTAACATCATAAATTGGCATTGCGAAACGAAGGCTTTTTGAAAGAATTAAAGAGCATAAAAGGTTGTAAAATACTCCTTTTATTTTATTTATGTAATCTAACGATTCGTATATCTCTTTTTTTTTCTGCCGCTAGAAGGCCTATCGTGTTTCCATGGAAATAGGTTTTGATAATATATGGACATTCTAAGATGTTCTATGATGTTCTTCGTAGTTGAGTGTTTATTGTGTTATGTAAAGATGATGTCTGCTGTTTTGTCCAGATAAAAGTATATATTATATGAAAGGTGCTGCTGCATTATTTATTTGATGGTCATGTCTTTATTTACTACAAGCCAAACCTGCGCTACTGAGAAAAGTATGCATGAAATTTATTTGTTTAAACAAGGATAATATATAATCAATTACTGTTTATATTAAAAAGAAAGTTCACCAACTGCTTATAGATCACGAGACTGAAGCTCTATTATATTATTAATACTGATTCGAATTGTTTAAAATAAAATAAAACATTAAATAACGTTTATTAGCTGTAGTAAAACAAAAACGAATGACAAATTACTAAACATAAAAAAATAGCATCCTTGAAAGAGAATAATATTACGAAACTAAGTAATGACAATTTTTCCATTTGTAAATTCAAAATGCAAGTGATTCTTATAAAAAAGGATTTATTTGATGTAATTGAGGATGAATCTCCAGCAAATCCGTATGAAAAATATTTAAAATGCGATAGACAAGCAAGAGCGTTAATTAATTTATGCATAGAATATTCTCAAATTATTCATGTCAAATATGAAACCACGGCAAAATCCACATGGGATAAGCTTAAAGCTATTGACGAACGATCGAACTTATCTAGT
Organism: Maratus speciosus; assembly: GCA_963932465.1. NCBI lineage: Eukaryota > Metazoa > Arthropoda > Arachnida > Araneae > Salticidae > Maratus > Maratus speciosus. Next base: position 297,407,383 of record OZ010791.1, read on the forward strand.
AAGCTTTTCTTGTTACGAAAATTATACGCTACAAAAATGCCAGAAGATGGTAACATGAATGAGCATATCGCTCAAATGCTCGAATTAGTGGAGAGGTTAAAAGCTGTTGGTGAGAAAATAAAAGATGATCATATAGCGGCATTGCTTTTAGTCTTAGTTCCTAAATCTTACAACTTAATTGTTGAAATGGAGGCGTGACCTCAAATCGAAATAAATTCCCAATTAATAAGAAATAAACTGACAGACGAGTACAATCGTAGAACGGAAATGAATAATGATCGTGGAGTTTCACAAGTCTTTAAAGCGAAAGTTTTAAAATAAATCGGCCTAAAAAGGACAAAATATGCTCGCATTACAAGAAAACAGGCCATTGCCGAAACGAATGTTATTACTTGAACAACAAATCTTTTCAAAATCGCAATTGGAATAAATCTTATTATCCATTACAAAGTAAAAATAACAAGAAACAAAACGTTGATCTCAGAAGTTCCAATTTTATCTCCATGACAACGAACGATAAAAATATGAATCAGAATAAAATCTGTATGCAAAGCGTCGGACAAAATTCTAATTCTAACCAAGATTGCAGACGATCTAGTGAGAGAAAAATAAAATAAATAAAAACTCAGGATACAACAGCTAGCGATAAAAATCCATTAAAAAATAATCAAAGGAATCGAGAAGCTAATTCTGTCTTGAATAATGAAAATAAAAATACTGAAGAATACACTTTAAAACTTAACTGTAATTTAACGCAAAAGTTTAAAGGAGATTTTTATATAGATAGCGGTGCAACACAATACTTAGCTAATGACATAAATATGTTTACAGATTTTAATTCTAACGCGGAACCTGTGAAAATTATTATTGCAGATGGGAAAAAATTATTTTCGCAAGGTATCGGTAACGTTCACATTTCAACAAAATTGTCTGACGGAACTAGTCATGATGTCATTATAATGAATGTATATTTCTTGCCGGAATTAGAATGTAATTTAATATCGGTAAAAATAATTACTGAAAAAGGATTTACAGTTACATTTAACGAAAGCAAATGCTTCGTTACAAAGAATGAAATTGCGTACTTAGAAGCAGTTTCAAGTAATAATAGTCTTTATAAGGTAACACAAAATGAATATACAGGGAACATCAAAAACCAAACGTTTGCTTTTAAATGCAGAAATGTAAACTGCATTAATTTATGGCACAAACTCCTTGGGCACCGAAATTGAGATACTATTAAGCAACTTGTGAGAGAATATCTCGCTGATGGCACCGAAGCTGATAATGCGAAAAAGTTCATAATTGCGAAAATTGTATTAAAAATAAACTTTCAGAATTCCCCCATCCAAACGAATGAAAGTTCAAAGCAAAGAGTCCGCTTGAGCATGTGCATGATGACCTATGCGGCGCCATGCAAACCACCAGCGCCAGTGGAAAGAGTTACTTCCTTACTTTCGTTGACGATTTTTCCCGTTTCACTATGATTTATCTAATAACAAACAAAAAGGAAGTTTACGCTGAACTAAAAGAATATGTTGCTGTGACTACGAATAAATTCAATAAGAAGCTAAAAACGCTTAGAAGCGACAATGGAGGGGAATATATAAGCAATGAAATGGAAGAATTCATGAGAAATCATGGAATTGAACACCAGTTCACAGTGCCACATTCACCACAACAGAATGGAATTGCAGAAAGGAAAATAGAAGCTTAATGGAGATGACATGATGCCTCCCGTCTGAAGCCAACCTGCCTCACAAATATTGGGGAGAAGCCATAATGACAGCAAAATATTTGCAGAATAGATTGCCCACTAAATCCAAAATTAAAACACCGTATGGGTTATGAAATGGTCGGAAACCAGATTTATCAAATATCAGAGTTTTTGGATCTAAAGCATTCGCACACATTCACATGAGTAAAAGAGTAAAACTAAACGAGAAGGCTGCAGAAGGAATTATGATTGGCTATGATTACAGAAGTAAAGGATGTCGGATTTTAATATCTGGCCATAATGTAATTAAAAGCAGAACAGTCAGATTCATTGAAGACGCAACTTCCGACATGGAAATTACAGTAGTTCCACCAAAACAAATAGAAAAGGAAGAAGAAGAATTGAATAAAGAAACATCTCAAGAAGATTCGAATATTATGAAGAAACAATCTCTGACACCAACGGAACCAAGAAGTTCCCATAGAATTAATAAAGGAAAACCGCCAGAAAGATTAACTTATTTTAGAGGATAAGCAGTGAAAGAACCTGCTAGTTTCAAAGAACTGAATTCTCTTAATCCTGATGAAAATAAGAAATGGTTCGAAGCAATCGAAGAGGAGATGCAATCTCTCAAAAAGAATCGTACGTGGGATCTTGTAAAGCTACCCAAAGATAAAAGGGCAATAGGCTGTAAATGGACGTTTAAAGCCAAGTTGAACGAAAATGGCACAGTTGAAAGATATAAAGCAAGACTCGTCGCAAAAGGTTTCAACCAAAAGTTTGGAACAGATTACGATCAAACTTTTGCCCCAGTAGTCAAGCACACAACCATAAGAGCATTTTGAACAGCTGCAGCTCAGAATAATATGCATGTCAAACATGTAGATATCACAACAGCATTCTTGCATGGAGACCACAAGGAAGATATCTATATGGTACAGCCAGAGGGATATGTTGAACCTGAAGTTAATCATGAGAAGAAAGATTACAAATTAAAAAAACAATATATGGGCTTAAACAAGCTGCATATGTGTGGAATCAAAAGCTAGCAGAAGTTTTGCTGAAAAACAATTTCAAGCAAAGTATGGCAGATGCATGTTTATTTAGAAAAACAGATGAAAATGAAAATATACTAATTATTCTCTACGTAGATGATCTTCTTATTTCTTGTAAAGATGAAACAAAAATCAACAAAGTGATTAATATTCTGAAAGAAAACTGCAAAGTCAAAAATTTAGGGGAAGTGAAACGTTATCTTGGAATAAACATCCAAAGAAATATTGATGGAAGCTTTGAATTGAATCAGAAAAATAAAATTGAAGAATTACTTAAGAAGTTTAAAATAGAAGAGAAGAAGCCCACATACATACCAATGGAAACTTCATACCCAAAAAATGAAGATGACAGTAATTTTCTCGACGATAATAATGAATATAGACAAGTCATTGGAGCTCTTCTTTAAATAGCAACAGTGTCACGACCGGACATTGTCCTAGAGGTTAATATACTTGAAAAACTGAAAAATCATCAGAAAAAGACTGGATATCAGTTCAAAAGATTGCCATGTATCTAAACACAACAAAGAACCTGAATGTTGTTATAAGCAGCCAAATTGACCCAATTCTCACTTGCTACTCTGATGCAGACTGGGCTGGAGATAAAGCAACCAGAAAGTCTACAAGCGGTAACATCTTTCTTTTAGGAGACAATCCAATATCATGGTTCTCAAAACGCCAAAATTGTATTGTTCTGTCCACTGCGGAATCAGAATATATAGCCGCTGCAAATGCTGCACAAGAAATACAGTGGTTACTGACTCTACTAGATGACTTAGGTACAGCGCCTAGAATACCTTGTGTGGAAATATGCTATCCAAACAGTGCTAAAAATTTGTATCCCTTAAATGTGCGACGATACTGCTAAAATTTCAAGTGCCGATCGCAGCGACATCTGCGGATTTTCATATTACTAGTATTACATTGTATAGACTAGGATTTTCTTGCAGTTGTAGAAAATATCCTGCAGATGTCGCTGCGATCTGCATATTGCAGCAGTATCATTGCACATTTAAGGGATACAATATTTTAGCTCTTTTTTAAGTATTACAGGGATAGCCGATTTCCACACTATATAGTGTAGGCGCTATAACTTAGGTCTCAAACAATCCTTACCAATTATGCTATATGAAGATGATAAATCTTGTATAGTACTGACACAAACTTGGAAACATAGTGCTAGAACCAAGCACATCCTAGTCAAATATCCTTATATTAAACATTTACAAGAACAAAATATAGTGCTTGTTAATTACTGTAGTTCAAAGGAAATGATTGCAGATATATTAACAAAGGCTCTTCCCAGACCCCAATTTTTAAAATTAAGGGAAAAACTAAATATAATTTATTTTTCGAACCGCTAGATTAAGGGAGAATGTTGTAAAATACTCCTTTTATTTTATTTATGTAATCTAACGATTCGTATATCTCTTTTCTTTTCTGCCGCTAGAAGGCCTATCGTGTTTCCATGGAAATAGGTTTTGATAATATATAGACATTCTAAGATGTCCTATGATGTTCTTCGTAGTTGAGTATTGATTGTGATATGTAAAGGTGATGTCCAGATAAATGTATATATTATGTGAAAGGTGTTGCTGCATTATTTATTTGATGATCATGAAGACACTTCATTTCAAAGATGTGAATATTACTTCTAGATATTCCAACATTCTTAAGGCCCTTGTAAGGGAATATATTGAAATTAGTCTGAGGAAAGACGAAATTTTTAATGAAAATATCTCTTGTCAAGTTTCTAAAGTTTGGTTAAATATTTCGAAAGAAATATATTTGTTAAAATTAATTTCAATTTTTCCTAACTTTGATAATAATGGTATAGTTTAACAGTAGATGGCGCCAAGTTTTGTGATATCTCACAGAAATATTTTCAATTTAATGATTCTGACAGTGACTGTGGCGTGTGCAACCTATGCTCCTTAGAGGCAGAGAAACCCCTGATGGTGGCTTGTTAGAATAAGCCTGAAACGTTGGGTATATTTTTAATGTGTGTTTACTATTGATTTTATATATTTAGTACGCTGACGAATATTTTAAGGGGGTTTAATCATCATATTACTGCTATTGTTACAACAGTACATTAAAAATTGCAATGTAATTAACAAACATTTCACCAACTGACAAAACTACTTATAGTCACTGCCGTAGTTAGTCAAAATGGATTTTTTACTATCCGTATTAATGATATGGGGCGTAAAGGAAAAACTAACACGGATTGTTAAAATTTACAATCATGAAGTTATATGTTCGAAGAAAACTGTGTAGGAAAAAGTTGTTTGTAATAGGGCATTACAAATTTGTTAAAATCTTGTAGTTAGCAAAATATTTTAGCCCCCAGTAAAACATATTTGCCGCCACCCTCCCTCAATTTTTGTAACAAGAAAGAAAAAACTATTTCAGTGCACCGTTTCGTGTTTCTGATTTCGTTAAAGATGTTTAGTAAATAATTGTGTAAATTAAGATGAGATGATTTTCAGACTTCCCGAATATTACTTGCCCGTACCAGTATCTTCTTTATGCATCTTGCCAAGATCATACACAGAGCGAGTATTCTGTGAGTTGATTTTAAACGTATTATTCGTTACGCTTGGATTTGTCGGAACGCATCACAGCAGTTGTGCCATTATTTGAAACTGTAGTACAATACTTGTCATTAGTTGTACTTTTAGGTAGATTTCGTAAGAAATACTACCTATTGCAGTCGTTACCATGGTGCGACTTTTGAAAAATTCCTTCATAACTTTTCATTATAGGACCCCAGGAACCCAAAACCACCCCCACCTAAAAAGTTTATATATATATATATATATATATATATATATATATATATATGTATGTGTGTGTGTGTGTATGTATGTATGTATGTATGTACTAAATTTTGTCCGCACGATAAAAGTCGCAATTATGCACGGATCGTCTTCAAACTCGCCAACAACTTTGAGATGGCTAATATCTCGGCGGGGATTGAAAATGGGTAAAATCGGACCAAGGGAATGGAAATGTGGAGGGTTCAAAATTTTGAATACCATCTTAACATGATTCTGATAAAATCAGCTCTTACACAACAATGACAGAAAAAAATAAATATTTTTCGTTATTGCAGTTGCCAACAATTAAAAAAAAGCAATAAAATTCTCACCACAACAATTGCTTTTCTTTTGCGAGAATTTCACGTGAAAAATTAAATAAAATAAATAGTTTGACGAATTGAAAGCAAATTGAATATTACGTCATAAGTTTCCTACAGCAAGATTTCCGCATGAAAACTCAAAATGAAATAAATAGTTTGACGAATTAAAAACAACAACAAAATATTGCGTCATATTAAATAAAATGGACCTCAGCAGGTGAATATGTAACGTCATGTGAGTTTGAAGAAACGTATTAAAACATGATAAAAACCCGACTATGGAAATATTAACTTATTTATCACTTTGAGGTTCTCTGAATTTGCTTTAGCTATTTTTTAAATCTATTCCATATGCATGCGTGTGTGTATTCGTGTATATTAGAATTTTCATAAAATGTTTAGCTCCCTAGAGCTCATTCTTAGTGGAGGAACTGGGTTTATCTCTAATCTTGATTTAAATTTTGTTGGTTAATTTAGTACTTAACTTCGAAATCTACCTCCGCCTGTAGGCCCGAGCCGGCAGGGATATTTTTCCTTTCTTTAGTGATTTTGTGTGTGTGTGTGTGTGTTATTATGTCGTCGCAACCCCGAAATCGTTCTAATTTCCTCAGACAGAAGGAAATAGAAAATATTATAAGCAACTGGTCAGATCAAGAATATTCCTATATTGAAAGTTCTGGCTATGCACATTTTATTGACGAAGGTGAAAATGTAAGTATTTCTGATGGAGTTCAACATATTTTTTACTAAGAAAAGAACAGTTTAGAAAAAACAACTTGGCCTTTCATGCCAAAAGCCGGTATAATTTGAATGTATACGAAACATATGTGTTGACTGCAAAAATGATGCACTTTTATTCTTGCATATTTGTATGGTAAATGTTATTTTTGTAAAATAAACACTGCATTTTAATTTTCATTCTATGTTGCAACGATAATTTGTAAACATTTTTGTACACTATTAATTTTTATATTTAATGCGCAAAATTAACAAACAACCGTTTATTTTTTTAAGTATTTTTTTCTGTACTGAAGTTAAAAAATATGAATAAAACACTTTTCTCATGCAGTTGCATTTCACATGCTCTTAAGAAAAGTATAACTACCTTGTAAGGACAAAATTTAAGTCAATTCAGCCTTTTAAGCTGTTTTTTTATTAATTTTATTTGAGCGGTCTGTGAGACCGCATCACGTTTGATGTGTTACAAATTTTAGTCGCATCAGTTAAAGGTTTACATAGAAACGTACATAAAAAATTATTTAATTTGATTTTTATACCTAAAATATTAATTTCTATGGAGTACCGATCGATTCTAAAAACAACAACAACCGATATATGAATGCATATCAAGGGAGTATGAAATAAATATGTTTTAAACATCGATGCCAAAAATTGGGAAAAGCGATATATCGATATTTTCGATATACCTATATTTTGCTGCCATTTAGTAACGATTGATCCAGCAACGGATTCAAGATTCAACATTTTCTCAAAAAATGAATGATGCACGAGCTGGACGCCAATACCCTTAAATCTAAAAGAAACCATTAAACATTTTTTTGTAGTTACTCGTGTATAAGCCCGCCCGCTTATACGCCGATTCCCCTATTTGGAATGGCAAAATATAGGTGAAATTCTTGACCCGCTTATAAGCGGAACTTAAAAAATTCCAATGCGTTTTCAGACAAAAATCACATTTTTAAAAAAATATTTAACAAGCAAAAAAGTTACAAAATAAATTAAGAAATATCAAATGAATTCTTCATATTTGGAATCATCATCTGAATTTACAGAAAGCTCAATTAAGTTGAGTCCGTTGCTTCCTCGTCATTTAAATCGGAATCAAGTGAAAAAAATTGTTCTCAGTGCCATTCTTGGCATTGGTAATAGAGCACCTTTTAAATGATTTCACAATCATCTCCCTTGGAATTAAGATAAACGCCTCTTTAACCAAGAGACGATACAACCGATTACCTTTTTTTTTTTTCAAATTGCCGCCCTTTTTTTTCTCCACATCTGACGAACACATCCACTTAACGCAGTTTTTACGAAATTTATCTTTAAATGATTTGATGGTGCAAACATCAGTTCGCCTACGCAGATCAGAAAGTTCCGTAGCTTTGAACTTTTCTCCCAAAATCTTATCCGCGTATAAGTCGATTCCCCCTTTTTAAAAGACAATTTTTGGTCATAATTTCTCAGCATATACGCGAGTATATACGGTATATAAACAGCTGCATCTAGTGTTTACTGAAAATATAATAAACATATATACCCCGTATTCTCAATACAGAAAATTAAATTATGTGTCCTTTGAGTGAAACAGTTTTCTAGCATTATATACCGGGTCTCCCAAAAATGACTGATGGATTTTAAAATTCAATAACTTGCAAATGGTGACAGATATTAAAAAATAATTTGCAGGAGGTTCATGTATGATGTCAGGATTTATTTTATTGTGATTCATGATTTTAGTTCGAATTTCAAACAATAGATGGTGCTGTCAGAGATAGGCACTCAGTCTACGCCGAAACTGACGTCACTCAGCATTGATGCGAAAGAAGGAGATAAAGGCTACGGAATCGGTCTCATTTGCCAGAGATATCTTGCTCCTAGGCCCCGATTCTCCACTCATTCGATATGATTTCAATCTAATGCTTTGTTGCCATGGAAACAACAAATTCTTTGGTAGTGGAATACAGCGTTCAGAACTGGGCATGATTTTAACAAGCAGTATTCGAGATTGCAGGCGATTTTACATTTATGAAGTTTTCTTTTCCCAGATTAAATTACTTTTTGTGGTCTGATTTAAAGAACATTTTATGCATCGTATTTTCGATGCAATATGCATCGAAGTGAGATTATGCATCGTTTCCCGTACAAGATCCATATGCACCAAACCCTAAGTGACGACGAAATTATTGCACGCTGGAATTTCGCGAACACTATGCTGCAGCTTTTGAATGAGGGTTAAATCGGTATTGGAAATATATGGTTCTCTGACGAGGCATACTTTCACCTCGATGGTTTTGTCAAGAAGCGGAGCACGTGCATTTGGGGAACCGGAAATCCTCATGCTACTGTTCCGTCATCGCTTCATCAGCAAAAAAAGAATGGTCCGGGCCGCAGTATCCTCCAAAGTAATAATTGGCCCATTTTTTCGAGAGCAAACAATGAATGCTGTACAATATTCTGGATGAATTTGTCACGATTCATAATGGTTTGAAGGACCGATTGAACGTCTCATGGTTCATGCAAGATGGTGCTCGTCTACATCGAAAGCCTGCAATATTCGATTTCCTCAGCGAGCATTTCAATGATCGTGTAATTGCCTTGCATGACTACATGGTTACAGGAAGTGACATGGCGTGGACTCCTTATTCTCCGGATTTGACTTCATGCATCGTATTTATGCATCGTATTTTCGATGCAATATGCATCGAAGTGAGATTATGCATCGTTTCCCGTACAAGATCCATATGCACCAAACCCTAAGTGACGACGAAATTATTGCACGCTGGAATTTCGCGAACACTATGCTGCAGCTTTTGAATGAGGGTTAAATCGGTATTGGAAATATATGGTTCTCTGACGAGGCATACTTTCACCTCGATGGTTTTGTCAAGAAGCGGAGCACGTGCATTTGGGGAACCGGAAATCCTCATGCTACTGTTCCGTCATCGCTTCATCAGCAAAAAAAGAATGGTCCGGGCCGCAGTATCCTCCAAAGTAATAATTGGCCCATTTTTTCGAGAGCAAACAATGAATGCTGTACAATATTCTGGATGAATTTGTCACGATTCATAATGGTTTGAAGGACCGATTGAACGTCTCATGGTTCATGCAAGATGGTGCTCGTCTACATCGAAAGCCTGCAATATTCGATTTCCTCAGCGAGCATTTCAATGATCGTGTAATTGCCTTGCATGACTACATGGTTACAGGAAGTGACATGGCGTGGACTCCTTATTCTCCGGATTTGACTTCATGTGACTTTTTTCTTTATGGGTACCTGAAAGACCTGGTATACAGCCAAACTCCACAAACAATTTTGGAACTAAAACAATACATCTATACTGCATGTGAGACAATTCTAACTGAGATGTTTGTATGGTTGTCTGGACATTTTTGTCGCAGACTGCGCAACATTGATGCCGCAAATGGTGGTTATTTTGAAAACATCGTTGTTTAATTTTTTGCAACAGTCTTTGCAACATTTTTATACCGGCTTTTATTTTTCCTATTTTGGAGTGCCATCTTTTGGCGAAAATGTGAACAACATCTGTAAATTGGTGAGAAAATGTAATCTAACTATTTAATCTCTCGTCACATAAGTTTAGACTAATGTATTCTTCAAAAATTTAAATATATGAAAAGTGCTCGTCTTTACCCCCCCCCCCCCCCCTACCTTATGCATTGCTTCTTAAAACCCCTTTACGTTGGAGGTTTGGCGCAAAAAGAGGCATTGCCAAAAATTATCGTAACCCTTTTTTATTTACCGCGTTTCATTTTTAATGTAAATGCAATGTAATACTTGAAGCGAGTGGTCGGCGCTATATCCGGCTATTTATTTCTGAACCAGACTTATGGCTTGGTAATAATATACTTGTAAATTTTAATTAAACACCGAGAATTTATTTTCAAAGTTCATTAGTCACATTTTATTGTAAAAGATAGATCAGAGTATTTAATAGAATTATAGTGAAAACGATCTGATTCGAAGAACATTTGTTTATTATCGTTCGTTCGTTGCGTCACTGCTAAAATAAACCTCTCTAATGTTATGGAGTAGAGTATTATGGAATCTGAATTAGCAATCGGCAGTGGAGGAGTCTTATTTTGATACAACAATCTAAGGATTGATTTAATACAACAATCAAATCGATAAGGATAAATACATCCCCCCTCCAAAATAATATATCGTTATGAAGTGCAGTGGAATTTTTCTTCCATTTACTATAGATGAAAATTCAAATACTAAACACGTATAATTATAAATTAATAAATCTAGATAAATCTAGTAAATCTAGATAGTCGAGTTCCTGTTGATGCAACGAACTGCCTTGCAATCTGAACTGACTTTAGTTGCTGTTTTTTTTTAGCAATCTTTGCCAAATTACGGTCCTGAGAGTCTATTGTGGCGCATTTTTTACCTTGACTTGATTGTCTGTACATATTACCAGTGTCTGTTCACCGTTTCCATATTCTTGACATGATGCTTTTGGCTATTTTTAAGTACTTACAGGTTTACAGACTCCTGAGAGTCTGTCCTGCTTCAATTCTATCTATCGCACGCCATTTCTCGCAATCGGCCAGATGTCTTCTGGACGACATATTCCACCTACTACAAGCGGAACTTTTACCGAACTACACGTACAATATTTGAAATTAGACTTCAAATCACTCACATGCAATCCTTGAAATTAAACTTCAAATCACCCACATGCAATCTTTGAAATTAGACTTCAAATCACCAACATGCAATCTTTGAAATTAGACTTCAAATCACCCACGTGCAATCCTTTTCACACGAGAACCGAAGGAACGGGCTGAAGTGTTTGCTTATTTTTCTGTAGCGAAGGTTAATCCCATTGGACTACTTGATAACGTTGACATTGAATTACCAATCAATCACCTTTTATTGAAGTTGTCTTAACTCCTTCGGGATGGGAGCCTTTTACGGAATTTTTAATCTTTTGCCATTGTTTTTTAAAAACATAAATTTGTGTCTTCTTGAATCGAGAAAATGCGCTGATTAAATGAGGCACATTTTACAGTACAATTTTACTGGTGAGGAAAAACAACTATTCTGAGCACTTCATGCGGCACGTATACGTATCGCTCGTCCCCAAGGAAACGAATGAATAGAATTAACGCAAAGCACCTTTCTATGGTTATTCCTTTAATTTTTCTCGCCAGTGTATTTTGAAAGTGGTAACAAATAACCAGTCCAAAAATAATGTTTCTCTTATTAATTGCTTGCAGCAGATTTAAAATAATCGATAATATTGATCGTTATAAAGTAAACAAAGATAAGGGTCGTGAAGCTCAACCAGTGTGCCATTATTGTGTTTGTATAAACTCGTCTTTTCCCATAAGTATCGGCAACAGTTGGTTCCATCGAAGTACAAGATAAAGAGGTTTTGCGTTTAATCTAGTTACACAAAATTTGTGTAAACGGAATAGCAGATATACTTGTATAGTTATCCTTCCGTCTCGGGACATTAAAATGTTTCCGTTTACGAGAGGATTCCGTGTTCACAGAAAACCTGCCAAGAAGGAATCACAATTGGAACAAGATTAATTTCAGATGGGTTTCAAACGTTAGCAAGCATAAATATATAGTGTTGTTTTCGTCGAATCTTGAATTGTTTTCCTTTGAGATAGGTCATCTTCACAGATTTTACTGTAATACATTTATGCTCTTCAGTGGTGTACTATAGAGTGAGTACGTTTTAGCAGTTTTAATGGATGATGTGCAAACGGAAAGTGTTTATAGCGGAAACTTGTCTAAAACAGGAATGCTCGTAGTCCCGGCGGATGACATACCTTTGAATTAACCTTCTAAGACGAACACCTGTTTAAAGCGGAATTATTCATAGGTTTTTGTGATTCCGACTTAGTCGTTTTACTGTTGTACAATGATTCAGTAAACTAGTTCTTCGTTCAGGTTCGGGGGGGGGGGGTCCTGACCCCCTGGACCCCCCCCCACTTGGCTACGCCACTGTCCACTATCGAACAATCTGTTATGTCAACAACACATGCCAAGAACACATTCCATTGAAATCATATCGAAAAAGTTCATAACCGGGCCCTAAGAGCAAGGTTGTAGCAAGATATCTTTACCTAGATTCAAAATGCGATGGATAATATATTCTTTAAATCAGACCATAAAAAGTAATTTATTCCGGGAAAATAATATTTCATAAATGTAAAATCACCTGCAAACTCGAATACAGCTTGCAAAATTCATGCGCACTTCTGAACACTGTATTCCATTATCGAAGAATCTGTTTTTTACATAGCAACAACGCATTCCATCGAAATCACAACAAATGAGTTCATAATCGGGGCCTGAAAGCAAGATTGTATTGGTGAATGAGACCCACTCCATAGCGTTAATCTCCTTCCTTCGCATCAATCGAGTCTAACGAGAAAGACAGGCTACCGCGGTGCATTTCACATATCTTTTTTTACAGGCCTCTGGAGTCACGTGATGCTAGAATGCAGCAATAGAGGTGTGCAAAAAGAGTATCACGTCATTATAGCGGTCTGTAAAAAAAGACATGTGGGATGCACCACGGTAACCTGTCTTTTTCGTTTGTCTCGGCATCAGTGCTGAGTGAAGTCAGTTTCGGCGTCGACTGAGCGCCAATTGCTGTTAGCGTTATCTATTGTTTGAAATTCGAACTAAAATCAAGAGTCACAATATAAAAAAAACTCCTGACATCATACATAAACCTCCTGCATTTTTTTTTAAATATCTGTCACTGTTAGCAAGTTATTTGGTTTTAAAATCCATTATTTAATTTTTGGGACGCTCGGTATATATATATTTAATTATAAACATTTTCTGAAAAAGTTATATTATTTAAATGAACTAAGGCAAAATTATCCCATACATTTAAAAGGGTTTATGACATATACAATAATTAAGATCATAATAAAGTATTGCTTGAATCTGATAAGAAACAATTAGCTCATAATTCATTGAAAATGTGCCCTGTCATCAGTTGCATTAGTATGAAGAAAGAATAGCCAACTTCATCTGAAAATTATGACTTGCATTATTTCAAGATACAATCGCTAACGTTAGGTGAATGGCTTTGTACTTTACGTATGAAATTCTGCTGCATAATGTTCCACACGTAAATTGTGAATGGATTAATCACAAATTGCTTCGAAATGTACAAGAGTGGTTTTCTTTATCTAATTAAGTTATTAGAGAATGAGAAAATTTTGGTTTCAAGAAGAAAATCTTAAGTGCTTTACAATTTCATAAAGGAATGGATAGCAAAATTCAGAAAATGATTTTACTAAGTTTTACTTAAAAACATTTACTTGTGAAGCAAACTTCTTGCAGAAGAGAATTCAAGCAAAAAACAATTAATTAAACAACAAAGAAAAATGCACAGTTAAACTGATGGCATTGAGCTCGCGGGCTATTCCCACAAATTGCACATTATAGTCTTATTTCAAAGAATAACGAACATCAAAAAATAAATTAAGGGGATTATATCCCTCCACCGTTTCCTGCCTTTATATTTAACCAATGAACCTCCAAGTCTAATCAGGGAAGCGCCTTATCAGAGTAAACCTGTATACCGAATTTGAAGGAAGTCGGATAATTCTGCGTAAAAACCCCCATTTGGCTAAATTAAAGGGTGAGTAAGCACCTCCAATTGCCCCCTTTATGCTTAACCAATGACTTCCAAATATAACCAGGAAGGCTCCTTATCAGAATAAACCTGCACAGCTAATTTGAAACAAATCGGATAATTCTACATGAAAAACCCATTTATTTAAATTAAAAGGGGGGGTAGCCCCCCGTTCCCTCACTTTATACTTAATCAATGAATATCGAAATCTATTAAGAGAAGCGCCTTATCAGAATAAACTGGTATACCAAATTTGAAAGCACACCCAATAAGTCTTCCTGTAAAACTATTTATCTACATTAAAGAGGAGGCGATTAGCCCCCGTTCCCGACCTTTATACTTAACCAATGAGCCTATGAATGAACCTAGAAAAAAAATTTAAGATCAATTATCAGAATGAACCTAGAAAAAAATTTTGAAGCAAATCGGTTATTTCTATCAAAAGTTTTTTGCCTTACGTATACAGACTATATAGCCATTAATGGCAGGCATTTTCAATTTTAGACATTTTATCGAATATTTTGAAATACACTTGTCAGATTCATCCGGAATTTTAGGATTATAAAGAATATATTTGGTCTCAAACATATAAACATCGATTTGATAAGGAGGGCAATTAAGGGGCCAAAAAAATCAAAGAAATCAATAATATTTGGGATCACCCTGTACATAAAAATATACGAAATGATCTATCGCTACAAAATACGAATATGTTTATGCTGTACAAAAGGTTTACTGATTTTTGTAAGAATAGCACGTATATTCATGAAGTTATAGCGATTTTTTTAAAAGTTCGAAAAATTCATGCATGTTTTTAGCTTATGTCATACAGGATTTTCAACCAAAGTTAATGCTAATTTCAGAAATATTGGCAAAATGTAGTAGAAATAATATAGGGCAATTGAAATATAAATATACTAAATATTTTATGAAATATGAGCAGTTGTATGGAATAATTTTTTTCTGCGCATTCGCGAACGGTAACAAAGATTGTTTACATAATTTAATAGTCATTTTAATGGAGGAACTCATAAAAAGAAATCCAGTCAAATATCGTGAAAATTCAGAAGGTTATCGTGGATAGAGAGTACTTATTTTTGGTTTCGCACTAAAGGCAGCTGAGTGATAAGGGATTTCCCACAAATTGTCATTTTTTATTAACTGGCTTTCAGAAAAAAGTGAGTATTTAATGAATATCAATGCGTGGATTTGAAACAAATGCTTCGATTTTGATACTTCTTTCTATCGTGAAATAAGCTAGTTCTGGTGGTTATCCAAGAAGAACTAAAGCATCAATAAAAAATGAAAATTGAATAGAAGTGAAAATAAAAAGTGACATTTTGTGGAAAATACCTTATCATTCAGCTGATTTTAGAGAGCAACTAAAAATCAGCTCACTCTACCGACGATATCTTTCTGAATTTTCACTATATTTGACTGTATTTTTTTGTGAGGTGCTCCATAGAGTTGGCCATCAAATTATGTAAAAAAAAATCTTTGTTACCGTTCGCGCAAGAGCAGATAAAAATTATTTCATACAACTACTCATATTTCATACACATACATCATACTCATATTCCAACTACATTTTGCCAATTTATCTGAAACTGGCGTTAAATATGGTTGAAAACCTTGTATGTTATAAACTAAAAACATGCATGATTTTTTTTAACTTAAAAAAAAATCGCTATTTCTCCAAGAATATACGTGTTATTCTTACAAAATTCAGTAAACATGTTGTACAATACCCACAAATTTTTATTCTGCAGCGATAGATCATTTCCTGCATTTTAATTTACAGGATGATCCCAAGTATTATTCCTTTGTTTTATTTTTTGTTGGTCCCCTAATTGTCCTCCTTATCAAATTGACTTTGATAAATATGAGGTCAAAGCTGTTCTTTTTAATCCTGAAATTCCGGAAGAATCTGACAAGAATATTTCAAAATATTCTACAAAATGTCTAAAATTGAAAGTGCCCGGTCATTAATGGACATATAGTATACAAACGTACGTATATACAGAACCTGCGGTCACGTTAGCTCTCAGGTTTCGATAGCCTGTGAGCAAAAGAAAGCTAAAAATCATTTTCAGTTTAGTTCTGTGTGAGAGAATAGTTTGAAAGTGAATTTCCGTCTTTAAAAACAAAAACAACCTTTCATCACTCCACAAAACATTAGGCCATTCTGCATTTCTCCACAATTTATGCCGTTTTGAAAATGCAACTATAGTCTTCCTATTCTCTGTAGATAACAAACGCTTTTTTGCTGGCCTTCTACCATGTAAACCGTAGAGGTTTAGGCGTCGTTTGACACATGATACGTGTGTGTCAATGCCGTAATTTTCTTTCAATTCATTAGTCTTCATTCAATTTTCTTTCACTCACTATAAGACATATTAATGAATTCACGAATTCATTATTTTTGGTTTTCTTTCCTGTTAAATATTCACGTGTAAATACAATTTTTATAACTTACTTTAAAATATTTTCCTGCTTTTAATACGTAATCATTTACATCTAATTTGAAAGTGTTTTTTTTTTTTTTTTTGGTTTTTAATAGTCACGTGTAAATACATTTTTAATTTATAGGAAACGTTATATATCGTGCTGTTTTTAAAAATGGCAAAAATTTAAAATAATAACATTTTCTGAAAAATAAAAAATATCTCACGAAATGCTGAAAAATAAAACTTTAAAAACCCTCAAACAATTAGTCATATTTGAAAAATAAATGCAGTCTGCACACCGTGTGCTTCTAATGTATATCCTTAGAAAAAATATTTCGATTCCTATGCATAGATTTTGCTACTATAAAACTTTTTGATAGAATGATTTTGACCACCTTTAACATTAAATACCTCTTTAAAAAATTCTTCACAGTTTCAGAGTGTTTAACATACATTTCTCTATAATACTACCAATTTACATATTTTCGTATGCTGTATTTTTCTTCATATTATCGAAGAAAGACCACCGATAGCAGAAAAATCATTTACGGTGGCGGCAGTGACAGCGTTAGTTGCCTTTTTTTTTTTAGAATAGAGAGATTTTTTAGCAATCTTTCCTATAAAGAATCTCCGTAGCAAGTTCTTATTCCATATGTTCTTACTGCATTACGAACGTTATTGTTTATATAAAGAGATAGTGAATATATAAAATATATAGGACGCTGCGACTCTTGAAAAATATTAAAAAATAAACTATATCTTCGCAGACTCAAAAATTAATGAACAGCTGTTCAGTGCTCATATTAGCTTATGTACAGTCGTGCAAAAAAAAGTAAACACCCCCTACTAACTCTGCAACTAATTTTAATTGAAGGAAGTTACTGTTACCAAAAGATTGGAAATACGGTCTGCTTTTACATGATGTATATAAAATTTGCTAACGGGGCATATACAAACCAGAACCAGACCAAACATTGTTCTTTTCAATGGCAATACCCAATTTTGACAATATATTTTAAAACTTTGGTTCAAATTATGCCTAGAAACGAAATTTCAAGTGATTTGTATGATAAGATTTAAATTATAAACATTTAAAATTTAGAGATACTGATGATAAATTACATTTTTATATTTTTATTAATATCTTCCGAAATTATAATCCTAATATGAAGATTTTTTATGTGTGTATAATGCTAAAACACCCAAAAATAAATACATTGATTATGTAATAAAAAAAATATAGTATGAATTATGAAATTAATAGGATAACTCTAGGATAGATGGCCATAGATTTTAACCAGGGAGAACTCGCTGCATGAGATTTTCTCTGACCGTCGTACTTTTTTTAAGAGTCTTATTTAAACAATTTTTTATTTTAATTAAAATATAAAAATGTTATTTCAATTATATTACCTATTTGTGAGTAAAAGTACTAAGCCAAGCAAAAAAAAAAATTATATTAAGCGAATGAAAAATAAAAGAAAAGCAATAGGGCACCGTGAGAGAAATTCTCACTGGCGAGTTCTCCCGGGTTAAATATTAAAATAAAAATTCTTACAATGCAAATGCAAGAAATATTTATGCATAATGAAAATTATTATACATATACTCATTATATTTTGGACAAAAAATAATTAGGGGAGATTAGCGGAATTTGGATCACTTCACTTATTTTCAGGTGTCACTCACTTAATTTTTGGAATATCTGCAAAACATCATTACACGGGGTCAATCTATTCATCTACTAACTAAATAAATCTTTAAATCAAATTCTTTTTGAAAATCTTAAATTTTATTTTAATTTGAAAAATTTGTCAAAATAGGTCCAAATTCAGCAACTGGTCAACTAAGTTGGACCCCCCAGTCCCCTAAATTAGACCAAATAATATCAGGTTTTTTAATGACTAGGGAATATAGCTAATTATATTAAAAGCAAAGTTTGCAATTAATGAAATGGTCAAACAAAATAACAGCAATGAAATATAATGGAATCAAATATCTGATAATAAGAGTAATTGTTTTAAATCAAAATGTATTCAAAATATAAATCAAAGTTATCAGTAATTAAGAATAGAAGTTATGGAACTAATTGACAATTACTTAAATATCATGTAAAGAGTGATGCAAAACTTACACATGAATTTCATTTATTGATTTTTTTCCCCCAGCACACACAACAGGGAACCGTATTGGGCAATCAGAACATTGAATTATTTCTGCCATTTGATTCTTCCTACAAATTAGGCAAACCAATCACCACTGTCTAGATTTTTCATTTTAGATTCTGAATTATTCAAATTTTTTTTAGACAGAAGTTTTCTTTATATTACGTTTGTTGTTCTTCCCGTCCATCAATTTCTTGCTAATTGCATTACGTCTATTGTTTAAAACTTGATGTTCCATTCTTTTTTGTGCTGTGTAGCTCCCTTTTTGTAGTTTTTTTATTTCATTTTAAGGTTTAATTTATATGGCGAAGATGTTAACACAACTGTTTTTTGGATCCCTCTGTACTTTGATTTAACTGAATTTAGCAAGAGAAATAACATTTCCAATGATTTTTTTGCTTTTGGGGAGGATTGGTAGCTGCAGCATTCTTGCAGGTCAATTTCTTCACAACTTACTCCTTCCTTTTTGTTTCCCATATCTTTAACAGCTTTTGCTGTCATGTATGTTTTTCTTCCAGACAGTTATTCTGTGTCTTTCTCAACATTTTCAAAATTACATTAAATAAGTGATTAAAAAAAATTCTCTATTGAAAAATACGCTACGATTAATCAAACGCAAACATTATATATTCAAACAGTGTTGAAAAAAGCCTCACCTCCCCTGGAGCCTTGAAAAAACTATTCCCTCCGGAAGGTTTGAGATTTTATGCATTTTAATGGCAAAAAAGTGTAATTCCACACTCCAACACTGTAAAAAGTCTGCCTTCGCAAATATCCTCCGGGAGAAAAATGTTTGAATTCAACTCTGTAAACCAAATACGCCGTAGGAATAAGGAATTCAAAGAAAACAAATACAAATACATAGAAGATAAAAGAAATTGCAAACAAAATTTATTGCATAAACATGTAAAAATATTTTTATGTTTATATAGGCCTAAACTGTATAAAAAAATTAATCCAGATATACAGAAAAAAAAAACCTTGCATAGAGATAGTAACCCATTATAAAATATTTAAAAAAATTTTTAAAGTGTACAAACCGTACCGCCCTCGAAATTCATTACTTACTTTTCAAATTTATGATCGCATATCTGGTCCAATTTAAGCAACTTAAATTGACCAAATTACGGCAACTGCGTCGTTTTTTAAAACAGATAATCTCAAGACTAAGAATAAAAACGAAATGAAACAAATCCGCGTGAAAAATATGCGGAATAATCAGGGGAATTCATATATGTATATGAAAACATAACAACTTACCTTAGTTTTAAAGTACATTCACTTACGTTTAATAGGAAAAAATAGATCAAAACAGCTAACTTTAGGTTTTTTCAAATTGTCAGAAAACAACAAATGGGAGGCGGTTTGCTTCTTCTAATTATAAGTGACGTCATTCTGATGAGTAGGATTTCAGCGGTAGATGGCGTCTCTTGCTGTAATTAACGGCAGAATGGCAACGGTCCAATTAAAAGGGAGGTCCAAATATGGCTACTCTCCCTTAAATATCGTGGAAAAAAAGTGGGAAACAAAATTGAAAATCTCTCCTTCAAGCCGAGGAGAGATGGCCATCCAATACAAGAAAGAAAAACTGAAATTAAAATAGCAAAAAATAACACATTTTAGAAATTTGTAAAGATGCAATTATATCACGGAAAATCGGTGAATAAAATTTAAATAAACAAAATTTGAAGTATAATTTCAGTAATTTGTTTTTTCGTAAAATTTTACCACATCTTCGGTAAAGATCTTGATGGTTTCTACACATTTCATGGAACCACTTCTGGCACTTTATGCATTGTATACAGTAATCCTTATTCGCTGTGTGACTATATTCTTCTCCAAAACAAACACAGGGATACTATTCTCTCGGAATCTGTAGAATCTAATAATTTCAAATGTGTCTTCTTTTTCTCGCGTTTATTTTAGATTTTTCATAGTATCAAGTTTATTAATCAACTTTATCTGTTTTTGGAATGAATGTTTCGGACGTTTTTCAATATTTTTCAAAACAAAAATACATCGTTAGGCCCTATTATATTATTATTGCTATTGAATTAATTATATTAGTTAAAATTTAAATAACTATATCAAATAAGATAATTATAAACATAAAAATTATATAATTATTTTAAAACTATTTATATTTAGTTAAAATCCTCACTCCGTATAATTTTGAAATATTGATTATAGGTGGCCATCTCTTCTAAAATTGATGGACAGATTGCCACCCAATTTAAAGCGTCACTCCGCCATTGTACGTTTTTGTTTTAGACTTAAAAGCAAATATTGGATTATATAAAAGTCCTTATAGTAAAAAAATGTAACATAGGTACTGCAAAATATTCAGATACCTAACGCAACAAAAATATCCAACGACTAAATTAAATAAACATTAAAATTACACTTCCTTTTTAAAATTTAAAAACACAGCTGCACGTCCCAATGAACGAACACGTTGAACTATTTCTTACGAAAACGTTTATGCTGCAATCTATGGTATAGTTTTTGAAATATTTAGACTGGTCATCTCTCCTCTATGGCCATCTATGCAAGAATTACTCTGTTCGAAAAAAATATGAATTGCAGCCTACAATTGTTTAGTTAGATTTGTACTCTAAATAAAAAAGAGTGACTATTCACTCTGAGCAAAAGTGGAATTGTTAACTATATGAAAGAGTAAATATTCACTCCTGGGAAGTGAATAATCACTCTAAATAGGGGATGAATATTCAGTCTTTCGGAGGCGTGAATTTTCATTTTTTATGGAGTGAATTATGTTTTATGTTGCTGTTATGGGCATTTTAAAAGAATCATATCGTTTAGAGTATGCAATGAAAATAGATACAAGCGTGGTAAAGATTGGAATAAAATACTTTATTGGCAATATTTATTTAATTCGTAGTTTATAATGCTAATTGAACTTTTGAGAAAAAATTCAATAAAAGTTAAACACGAATTAAATTAGATTACTGGCAGAAATATTCTGAAATATTTTATTCCAGTCTTATCCTTGCGTTTTTTTTTCATTGCTTGACCTATAAAAATATGATAGTTTTAAAATGTCCATAAATGAGTGAAATGCATGTTACTCTTTAGAAGATTGAACTTTTCACTTCTCCCAATTTTAGAGTGTACATTTATTATGTCCTGCTTTATGCGAATTTTCAATTTCAAATTTTTCGTTTAAGTAGTTTTCAAATTATGAGTAAAAAAAAGTCAAAATGATGGTTTATGGGGTCCATCTATGATGCTTTAAAAAGAAAAAAATGAAGAAAATATATTTTACTCATATAATTGAAGCACTTGGAATGGCAACAGTCAAAACATCTTAAGCGAGTTAAATGTTCATATTGGCAAGAAATAATACAGTAATAGAATATACATAATCATTCTGTAGGATTTCAAAAAAAGCGAGTACCGAACTTCAATTTGGATATAGCCCCTAAAATATGCTCATTTTAAAATAATTAATTTCTCGGAAGTTGAATATATGAATTTCATGAAAATTTGGATTTAGGCCAAATGAAGTGTCTAGAATCTATTTATAGTGTCAAACTTGAGTATTGCAATAAAAAAAAAAAAAAAAAAAAGATTTGGGTTCGTTTTTATATGTAGAAGGCCCCTTAAAGAAATGTTATATACATCATTTAAAAGTAGACTATATTTCCATTCGTTTTGTACCAGTAGCTTCCTTCTACAATAATTTGTTGCAAAGTTTTTAGTTGGTGTTTACTTTTTTGTTCCACGACTGTACCTCTCAAAAATTTTGTACAAAATTCATATTTGACATTGATATTTTTTTGATGAAGTGTTTAAAAGATTCATAATTTATATTAAAAATATATGACTAGACTAAAATGAAACTTTTAAATGTATAATATTAATTAATGAGATACGCTTCTTAATTAGTACATTTTCTTTATTTTACAAATGTGTTCAAAGCGTACTCAAACACCACAGAAATATTTAATACGAAATTATTAAACAATCTATTTTAATTGACGTAATGAAATTTTGTTTCATGTGAAACTTTCACAAAACCAAGAAACAGCTCATTATATTTACTTAATTAATATAAAACATCTAGTTAGATTTTTATTCTTCATATTGAAAAGAATCAATTGAGATATTTTCAAAGTTGTGGAAATGTTAAAGCTATTGAATTTTATCGAAAACCTTTTAAATGGCGACAAGTTTTCAAAAATATATAAACAAAATAAAGAAAGGGATGTCATTAATGATAAACATTGATTATAATTCTTTATAAAAGTATATAATTAAAATAAGGGCAAAAATAAATGTATGTATGAAAAGTGATAAATAAAACATGTTAGAAATAATTATAAAAGTAGTTCGAAGTAATTTAAAAAGTAGCTTAGTCTAAATATTAAACAAAATGTATAAGAAAAGACTGAATTGAAAAACGGATAGTGACAAATCGTTTACAGTGAATTTTCTTAAATTGATTAGTTCGATATCTCATTTTATGAAAAAATAAAATTACGTAATATATAATTAAAATTAGAGCGACAATATGTTTTTTTAAATCTCGAATAATGAAAAAAGAGAGAAAGAATCATAAAAGTAGATACGAAGTAATTTAAAGCCAAAATATAAAACCAAATTTATAAGAAAAGATTGAATTGAAAAATGGAACACTTTTTTCATCCATGAAAAACTGCATTTATTAAGTACTGTATATTAATAAAAGAAAAGCATGTATGTGTGTTTGACTGTTGGTAATGTCTTCGGAAATCTACCCTGTTTATGTACTGAAAAATTAGATGAGGGTAGAAGAAGACAGTTTCAAATGCACCTGAATCTCAGATGGTTTCATTTTCTCAAAAATAGCAGAGATATTGATGAACATTGCAAAAAAATGCAAAATTCCTTCGTTTCGTCGATCGTGCCTGTACTTACACGGGCTTTCCTCAGATTTTCAAGCAGACAAAACTGAAGCGTTTACCTTTTTCTGCATTTTTAAATAGCGATCACCGGACCACCCACCCCCAACCTTAGAGTTACAATAAAATAAAATAAAAAATAAAACATACAATTTCATGTTAAGAATTAAAAAATACATATATAAAAATTATTGCAGCGAAGACAATCTTCGTGAAGCATTTTTCAAACCGTTTTGCAATTATTATAAACAAACAATGCCATGTTACTATTATTATTATAATCATTTATATTCTTATTCTTATTATTATTATTATTATTATTATTATTTATATTATTATTATTATTATTATTATTTAAATTCTTTAAATACAATAACCCATTTATCATTTTTTTTACATACTCTTCTAAACATGAATCATATAAAGAAACAGAATAAGCATTTCTCAGATTGTTTTTAGATAATTCAAGGGGGAAAAATTGATCACATGCATTTCTTATCTTTAATTTGATACAAACGATAATCTTTTGCGGTTACAAGCTATAATGTAGAAAGGGCATTTATTTCTATTTCGACTGCTTAGCCAGTTCATTTATCAATCAAATAAGAGTTAAAGAATGAATGAAACAAATAACTCTTTACCTAGACGTTAAGAATTCAGTGCTTCTATTAATTGAAGAGAAATCTCATAATATTTAATATCATTTATCGCCATCCTTACTCAATATCTGTAGTTTAATTCATTTTACGCTAATGAATTGATTTAAAACTAATAAGTTTAAAAGGCTATGTTCATATATGCAGTATATCTTCAATTCTCCGGTCACCGGATTGCTGTAAGGTAATAAAAAATTACATTAAAAAGACTTATTGAAATTTGAAATTTATGCAGTCGTACTTTAAAGTATAATTTCCTTTGAATACTTTTTTAAACCAGTGTTAAAATGTATGCTTAATTGGAACTTTTAACGTCCCTATATGGATAATTCTAAGTTTATGTTTCACTATTAATAGCACGATTTAAAGAATTCACAAAGCGTAAACGAATGTCTACGTCAAAACAATTCACTTTGATAAACATGTTGGAATAGCAACTGTATATGCATATACGTACTGCCATGTATTTTTAAAATGCTTGTAGTTAATGAAAACTTAGCATCAATATACATTGCAACTAAGAATTTATTAACCAAACTGGTAAATACCCACGTCGTTCCGTGATTGAGGGTAATTAAGCTTAAATATACGTACATTGCTGTTACAGTTTCCTCCAGATTAATTTAAGTATAATCTCGCTAGGCTAGTCAGTTTTTCCAAGCGAAATTCCTCTCACCGTCTATACAATGGCCGAACAAAATTAATATTACAAAATAAATTGCAATTATAATAAAGAAATCAAATAATATATAAAAATAATGGAATAAATTAACTATATATATATATATATATATATATATATTAACAATAGGAACACTTAGTAAATCACGAAGAAGGATCATATATATCATATATATCAAGGATCATTTCATAATCAGATGATAATACAGAGTCTTTATCTGTTTCTTCATAATCAGAATCCTCTTGATCACGAGCTTTAGACGTTTCCATGGACAATAACACTTTCAGGGAATTTTTAAGGAACGAGTTTGATTTGTTGTTTCATCGTGGGTTTCATTCCAGTTAACACTGGACCTGAACTAAAAATGAATCTGCTGGATACATCCAGGTTAGAAGAAATTCTTGAAATTTTTTCAACCAGATTCTGGCGAAATGTTTGTTTTCTTCAGAAAATTCACCTATTGGTGATATAGCTGTCTGTATTACATTGGGGTGTTACACTGGTTTATCATTTGTATATTTGGAAGTACAGCTCCTCTCTTTTCTTTGTATATTCTTTAAACTTATTTAGCTGGAATTTATTGACACTGGATATGGTTTTAAGAATAACTTTGAAACGGTATAGTAATTTTTTGTCAATGCCTGTAATTTTAACAGCGAGAAAGGTGTCAATAAACAATTTTATGCTTGTGTTCCATCATTAATTTTACCATATCCACGCTTAGGCGTATTTACATATAAACCTAATTCTCTTTTGAAATTTTCTTAAGTGTTCAATTTTCTTTCACTAGCAATAACATTTTCATCTTCTGTATTCACCCTCCGCTTTTTTCATCGGCTGTTTGTACGCTAAATGCAACAAGTTTTCAAATAATCTAATTCTAGCATGTAAAATCGATAGTCTGAAATCTAATGTTTCTGGTTTGAAATTTTCTTTTCTTGAGAGATCATTAAAATATTTCGATGTCAGTGCACAAATATAGCAACGCATTGTCGATTTTGGACTTGATTTTGCATTACATATTTTGCCATTGACTATAGTAAGCAACATTTTGTGTTTTTTGCAATTAATGTATTCTTGTCTAATGAAACTTCTGTTTTCTGAACAGAATTAAGGCATTTTTTACGCAATTAACCTCATCATTTATACTTTCAGTTATTTCCTTCTCAAACCTTATTCGCATAGGCGGCAGTACCATGAAGATGAAGGCATTGGATTTTCTCAAATAATCTAATAAACTATCCATAAACAATGTTATGCTGCAGTTTATTTGGAACAAACGACCTTTGAAATATATGCGCATCGGAAGAGGAATCATTCTCAACTCTTTGATTGTATTGTGTTTGTTGCTATCCATCGCAACACCGTTTATAAACAAGAATTAAAACACATTTTTCTACTTCACTTAAAAATTCCAAAACTTCATCCAACCACGTAAATGGTCGTTTAACTGTTAAATGAAGTAAATCTTTGATATACATTTCAGCCCAAATTTCAATAATTTTAAAACAGTCAATTTTTGTGCATTGTAGAAGACTGTAAGCTTGGAGACATTTGAGTTCTCAAATTTTCTTTTTTTATACTTTGAGGCCAACTTTGGTAATTGGTTAATTCTTTAAGTACATGGGCAGAATTTCTCTACCCAACTACACATGAGCGGCATGCATATTCACAATACCTACTGTGTTTGCATTCAACACTGGCATTTCTATGTATATTTTACTAATATGAAATTTAAATATTCAGTAACAATCATAAAAGCGATTGCTGTCGCATAGAAGCACGAAATTATTATTTAATCCGTTCTGGGTCTAGCGTCCTACTAAGATCACATGTCTTTTCATTAGTTATGGTTTTAATAATTAGTTTTTTATGAAACTCCATGTAGTAATGAGAGTATCCATACCTAATAATACTATACATGTGAAAGTCTGAAAATATTTGACTAAAATCGGCGTCAAAACAGATGATTTTGCATTCATTATCCATTACATTATTTTTTTTCTTCAGTCTGTAAAATTTTCACTCCAGTGAATAAAATTTACATATTTATTTCTTTGTATTACATTAATAGCCCAGTGTTTAGGGAGTTTAATTCATAAATAATTAGGGGAAAGCTGGAAATTGTCTTAATCCCTTCAGTTTAGGTCTAAAATGAATATTCTATGTTTTCCCCCTCGTACTAGGTGAGGGTTAGGAATTATACAGAGATTTAAGGTCAAAAAACACGTTTTTTTCTTTTAAATGCCATAGCATTATCTCGAAATTATTGACTTTTTCAAAAGAATCGTCGAAATCATTAACTCTTTCAAAAACATTGTCAATACAAATGTTGTAGAGCTTAAAATTGTGAAATGAATGAATACCTACACTTAATACTTTTTTTGAATATTAAGGTCACAATTCTACTTTAAAGTTTTAGAACCGTGGTCAGAGGGTTGAACTCAAAATTAATTAGAGGAAAATTGGAAATCGTTTTAATCGCTCCAGATTAGGTCTAAAATGAATATTCTATGTTTTCTCCCTTGTACTAAGTGAGCGTTAGGAAATATGTACATATTTACATTCGAAAAACATGTTTTTCCTTTTTTTTTTAACAATATCTCAAAATAATTAATTCTATCAAAAACATTGTCAATTCAAATGTTGTAGAGCTTAAAATTCTGAATAAAATGAGCACCCACATTAGTATTTTTGTTCAAAATTAAGGACGCAATTCTATTTCAAAATTTTGCCTTAATCACTAATCAAGAGCTTCAAGCTAAGAGAGACCAGATTACTTTAACAGTACCTCCAAACAGCTAACTATATCAAAAAATTGCCAATACAGATGTTCTAGAGCTTAAAATTCTAGATAAAATGAATACTCACATTAACATTTTTGTTCAAAATTCAAGTCGCAATTTCAGATATTGTTAAAAATATTAAAGAAAAACGTGTTTTTTGAACGTAAGTGTGTACATATTTCCTAACGCTCACTTAGTACGAAGGAGAAAACATAGAATATTCATTTTTGATCTAATCTGAAGGGATTACAACGATTTCCAGTTTTCCCCTAATTAATTCTGAGTTCAACCCTCTGCCCACGGTGCTAAAACTTTAAAGCAGAATTGTGACCTTAATATTCAACAAAAGTATTAAGTGTAGGTACTCATTTTATTCAGAATTTTAAGCTCTACGACATTTATATTCACGATGTTTTTGAAAAAGATAGTGATTTTGAGATAGTGTTATGGTATTTAAAAAAAAAAAAAAAAAAAAAAAAAAAAAAAAAAAAAAAACGTCTTTTCTTACTATAAATCTATGTATAATTCCTAACGCTCACCTAGTACGAGGGGGAAAACGTAGCATATTCATTCTAGACATAAACTAAAGGATTAAAACAATTTCCAGCTTTTCCCTAATTATATCCGAATTGTGAACATTTTTGCTGCCCTACCACTGTGCTATAAATAAAGTTTTAAAAAATAAAACCTACTTTCAATTAAATGTAACAATGATTTATTGCGTTTGTAATACTTTGGCATGAAAAAAAATTGAAAATGGAATTGACATTGCAGTAACAATTGGTACAGACATGTTAACCTTATTGAAAATATACCTGATGCGAAAAGCCAATAGTTTATTGTGTTTCCGAATTTTTAAAGCCACTATTTCGTCCTAATATTATTATTCGTCTTAGAAATTCTTTGATTAAATATAGAATATAGCGAACTTCGTCAGTGAATTGTGGAAAATGTCTCGAAATTCTTCAATCAGCAGCGGGAAAAAAATTGCGAAATTCGACGATTGGGTCGAGAATTCACCAATTGACAGAGACAAAAATATGAAATATTGAGAAAATCGTGAATCGATTGTCGGAAAAACCCACAAAATTCATCATCCGATCAGGATAAAATCGCAAAATTCGGCAATAGTTTCTTTCGTATGTGTGTCAGCGTTTTACAAAATGTCTTTTGCATTTCTATAAAAGATGCAATTGCAACTCTTCATATATAAGAAAATATCCCTGTGTCTTTCTTTTTTATTCCCGCAGAACATTCTTGATCAGCTGGAGTTCGTTGCAGAACATTCCGAAGTATTCTGCTTTGGGACAAAAGAGTTTGTGGAATTAATTTGTATATGTTTCACATATGTTCACGTTTAACTTTCGTACGTGTGCGCTGATTTTCTTTAATTTTTTTTTTTTATTGAAAAATGCTTATCCCGGTGGTGTTTACATTCAATATCACTGCTGTTCAAAATTGTATGTTTCTCTTTCTGTGTGTTGTCCTGCCATTTTTGTTTTCTTTTTTGGTTCAAACATTCGTAAATTGTCAACAGTGTCATACATTTTATGTGTGTTATTTAGATACACAATACGAATTTATGATTTTAAAATAGCCTTTGTATCGTCTATATTTATTTTAAAGGGATACATGAAAATTCAATATAGGATCTACTACTGCGCATCAAAATGCGTAATACTGGCAACAATAGTACTTATACGAGTTGTAATTTTCTAAAAGGGTAAAAAAGTGTCCAGAACAGGAATCGAACCAGGGACCTTTTGACTGAAGCTTTCAATGCCCAGCCAACTGATTGTTTAAATGATATTTGATAACAGCCCAAAAATCGATATGCCGTTATGTGGAAGCTGTTTAATGCACTGTGTAAACTACTCTGAAAATTTTCCAAAAATGTGTGTCAGCAAAATATACTTTTTAATTATAATTCTATGCATAACTTTTAATAATATTTCCCTGGTTTTATGAGATACCGATCACTTTCGTAAGTAATGTTTCAAAATATTCAAATTTCATACCACAAAAAATATATAGAGAAGTACCAATGTCGAATCTGAACGAAGGAGGTATTGTGAATAGATTCGGAGGTTAGCATCTGGAGTGAGCAGACGTGTTTTTTCCACGGTGTATGTTGATTCGAGAGGTCGTATGAGCAGTTCCGTATTGTGTAGACTTGCGTGATTTTCTCGCTGTTATTATACTGGCAACTTTCATATTTGTAGATCTTCTTCGTATGAATAAGAGACATTTTATGAACTTTTTTCACATCATAGTAGTGAACGTAAGGGAGTTCTCCGGTAATTAACTTGGGTACAGATGACCCTTTTAACTTCTCTGAAAATGCAACCCGCATCATTCAGGGTACCAAAACGCCTGACTGGGCGGCTCCCAGGATGGAATTTCCACAAATTACTGATGAATTTCAGCGCCCTACTGTGCAACAATTTTTGACTGATTGCAACAGACATATCATTGGACTCATGAATAGACCAGATTATTCTACAGATCCTCAAAATAAAGACAATGCGAGTAGACTTCTTTCAAATCTTATGTTTCCATATAGTGATCCATTTGATCCTCTTAAGCTTAGAAAACTTAGGCAGTTTAAATCGTTATTATTAATCATGATCATGATTTAATTGATATTCTAACCAAGCTTAAAGCAATCGTGGTAGACCCAGATAAGTCTTACCCCTGTAAATGCCAATAAACGTAGAAGAAATCCTTTCAATTCCACAATCCCACTTAATAACAAATACGCAGCTTTAGCCGATAAAAGTAATTATGATAACAAAGTGGAATTAGTTGACCCCCCCCTGAAGGTGACTCAGCCAGTGGCTCCTCTACTAATTCTACCTCCAAAAAAATCAAAATACACCCCTTCTATATACAAGTTAAGGGAAAATGGAACGAACTGGCGAGCGAAATTAAAAAAACTTAATGAGAATAATCCTATGATTAAATTAGATGTGGAGTTACTTAAAGTCCACGGCAAATCAGATGATGATTTTCGTAAAACTCAGTCCTACATAGATTCTAATGCTATCGCGTATACTATCCGGAGCCCAGCAGAACAGCGCCCACAAAAAGTTGTCATTAGAGGAATTCCTCCATATACAGACCCCCAGATTATCATTCATGTGCTTAAAGAACATAATTTCACCGCCAATTGGGCATCCATGATGAAAAGCAGAAAAACTGGAAGGCCAATGCCCCTCTACGCTGTCCATGTTCTGCCTCGTGTCAAATTTGAAGAGATCTATCAAATACATGAAATATGCTACATTAGAGTGACTGTCGAACGTTTTAAGTGCACTAACATTGTCAAACAATGTTACAGGTGCAAACATTTCGCCACTTCTCTGAAATTTGCCCCCTGCCGCCAAAATACGCCAAATGTTCTGATGAACATCTAACCCCAAATTGTGATAAAGTTGGCAAGATAACCCCCAAGTGCACAAATTGCTTTGGTGACCATGTGGTAACCTACCGTGGTTGTCCTAAATCCTCACAGTATAAAGAACAGTTTGACCCAAACTAACCGAAATGATAATCCCAAAACCATCCCTAGTTCTATGGCTGGATTACTATCAACTTACAATCATGTCCGTAAATCAGATGCTAAAAACCTTACAACATAGTTAAAAAACCTGCTGAAGTCCCTGCTCCGCTCCCTTCTCCCAGTCAAAACCCTAACTCTGAAAGCATCACTGAAAATAAGCCAACTAACACAGTAGCAACAGAAAAAACAACTAAGTATAACAATACTAATGACTTCAAAGAAATTTTTAAGACTTTTCAGGAGATGAAAGAACTCCTAAAATTTAACAAATTTACACAGTACTTTAAAAATATAGCCAAACTCACAAAAAATTGTATCGACCTTATGTAAAAAATGCTCATCATTATGAGCGCATTCAACACATTAGCCTCGGAATTTAAAACACCTGATAATGAATAATTCTTCTTCCACTTTTTCCTCACTAATTTTTCCCTCCTGGAACTGCAACTCTTTGCAGAATAAAATTAACGAACTTAAAATAACGAACTTAAGCTTTTCATTAATGATTATCCTCAAATATACGTCATTTTACTGCAAGAAACTTTCAGTCCTACTTGCAATATTAACATTGCTGGGTATAGGTTCTTCCACACACCCCGTGCCGATGGCACACACAGAAGTGGCACCGCAATTTACATTAAATATCACATTCCACACTATCAAACAGAGAATAACACTTTTAATGATTTAGAATACACAAGTATAATTTTACAGCTTCCTCAATTAAATATTAAATTAGACTCTATTTACGCTCACCCTACTGGTAACTTCCCTGTAAACAGTCTTAGCTTTTTTCTCAACACTAGCACGGCTTTTTTGTAGGTGATTACAATGCCAAAATCAGGCGCTGGAATTGCCATGGCAACTCTCAGCGGGGTGCCTCTCTTCATAACTTAGTCCAACACTTAAGTTTAAATCTACATGCACCATCCACACAAACACACATTAGCACAGCGCCTAATACCCATGATTCTATTGTTGACCTTGCTCTTTCCCAAAATCTTCCTTGCCCTATTTCTTCTACTGTAATTAATGATCTTTCTTCTGACTACCTTCCGGTCTGTTTTAAAATTGATATCATCAATCCTTTATCTCCTCCGCCTTCCGCGGCTATTGATTGGAAAAAAATTATTGCTCTCCAGATATTACTTTCCCGGAAATCAACAAAACCAACGATATAGATCGCAACAACAAAACAAAAAATAGTCTGTATAAAGAAAAAAAAATGAAACAACTTTCTTAAAACACTAGCTTACGAGGACAATGCCCTTTGGATTCTAAAACGTAAACTAAACAAAATCTTTACACCCATACCCCCTCTTACTGCTAACAACTCTACTGCGTACATTGACCAAGAGAAAGCTAACATGTTGGCTAACTCATATGCAACTCAATTTTCTCCTAACCCGACCCTTGCAAGTCAAACTCATCTCAATAAAGTCATCGAAATTGTTCGCAATTTCCTCGCAATCCCTCCCGGTGATCCCCCTTCCCACCATCCAAACCATTGTCATTTATAATGTAATTAAAAACTTAAAAAAACATAAGACCGCTGGATATGACAAAATTACTAACACTGCTCTTAAAAACCTTCCCCCTAATTGCATTATTTATATCACTGACCTCACTAACGCTATCATAAAATGTAACTATTTTCCTAGACCTTGGAAAACTTCCATAATCTCACCTATCCCTAAACCTGGAACTAATCTCTCTACCGCCACTAACTACAGACCCATTTCTATTTTACCTTCTATGAGTAAAGTTGTGGAACCTGTCTTTCGTACCCAGTTACAAGACTTTATACAGCAGAATAATATTCTTATGCCTGAGCAGTTTGGCTTTCGCCCAAAATACTCTACCCAACATCATCTTCTCAGAGTTGTTGAATTTCTCAGTGAAAAATTCAACGCGAAGACCCCTGCAGCTGCCATATTTCTTGATGTCTCAAAGACATTTGACAATGTCTGGCATGAGGGCCTCATTTACGAACTAATTCAGCTTCGATTTCATTCCAGATTAATACACTTAATATACTCGCACCTTTGCGACTGCATAAACGAGCTTACTTCGATTATTCTTTTCATCCTTGCGGGCATCCTTCAGGGGAGCGTGTTGGGCACAATATTGTTTAACATGTTCTTTAATGACACCCGATGCTCTCTGCACACATATCTCGCTGTTTATGCGGACGATACCTACATTTACTCATCTGCTCAACACCCGTACACTCTTTACAGGTACCTGCAGACACGCATCGAAGATTTCATGAACTGGTGTATATTATGGCGCGTCCTAATAAAGGAAATCAAAACCTCAAGTGTATACTTCTCTCGCAAACTAACATTTCCTAACAGAATAATCATCAATACCGCATCCATACCATGGTCTGACCATGCCAAATATCTAGGGGTTATACTTGATCGCCGTTTAACTTGGAGAGAGCACGTTCTTTCTATCAGAGGGAAAGTCGCAGGAGCTTTTAACTCAATTAAACTTCTTCTCAATAGCAAAACACTTTCAGTTCATAACAAACTAATTCTTTATAACTCATGTATCCTCCCAATACTAAGTTATGCTAGTCCGGTCTGGGGCTTCAATGGACAACTTAAGTCGTCTGCATAGCAGGCACCTGCTCACAGTTCGTAACGCTTCTCGTTACTTAAGTAATTCAAGTGTCCGTAGGGATCTCAAAACAATCACGTACGAAAGCGCATCAATGATTTAGATAAAAGGTTCTACAGCAAAATTTATGATCTTCCTAATGAAGTAGTAGCGGAGCTACCGAATTATGATGTCTTCGAGCCCCACCATCGTAAACGACCCAGGTTCTCCATAATTAAGGACACCCAGTGATCTCTGGTTATACCACTCTAAGATTCGTATTGTCTCTCTTTTTCTTCATTTAAAACCTTTTTATATATTTTTATATAAAAAAAAAATTATATCTTTTCTATATTGAATTTATAGAGGAAAAAATATATGACCCTGATTAGTGCTTTTTTTTTTGGGGGGGGGGGGGTTAATGTAGACTTTGCTACCTTTAGCTTTTCTTGCCCAAGCTCGGCGAGTGTAACTCTAAACAGTGCTAACTTTTCCCTCTTTTTAATCCTTCTTTATAGTAGTTTTTCAACTACAGCTAGACCATTTTTTAAATATTATTTAAGATTTTTGTAACTTTTTTACTCATCTTAAGTCTTAACTTAAAATTTAACTTTTATCCTTTTTCATTCTTAAGTTAACAATTTCTCCTTAAATTTCTTATTTTTTTCTCTTAAGTAATTCTTAACTACAGTTTAACTTTTCCCAATTGCTCACAAAACATAAGATATCTCAATTCCTAGTCTGGGTGTTACCTGATATCAGCTAGGAAACCCCACAATGCTGCTCACCTGTTCAGCATCTGTTCAGGTATTGTGAATATGCGAGCGCCATGTGCAAATATTTTCACATCTGTCAATCTCCTTAAGCTTCAAGACTTTCTTTACTTTGATTTGATGAACGTTTTTGTGATATCCATGATCGATTTATTATCCTTGGAATTTTTTACTGCACATTCCAGCACTTACTTTTAATCAAATTCCAACAAAAGAGTTTATGGAATTCATTTGTATATTTTTTTACATATTTTTGTATATTTTCGTAACTCCTTTTTATTGAAAAATTATGAATTTTAAATATTATGTGACATTGAAGTAACAAATGAAGTATTTTGTGAGTATGGAGTATTGAATTTTATGCATTATTGAAGTTTATATAAATTAGTCTTTAATATTTTTTAGTTTCCGAGATTTTTAATGACAAAGAACGCTTTTTGGAATCATAGATATATCGCGTATTGTATATTTTTGTTCGCGGTTATAATATATTTTTGTAGATTAAGAAGCATTTATTTTTTAACAGTGCATGATGCACAGTGTTTAAGACTAGAAAATATATTTTGAATTATTACAAAAATTAGTCTTTCATATTTTCAGAGAATTTATCGTAACAAAAAATACTTTTAATAACGTTTTCAGTAGAATTTCTTACATTTTTTAAATTAAGTACTACCAAATTAAATAATATACTAAATAAGAACAATACCAATAATAACGAATTCGAAGCTGATAAAAATATAATTACTTCATAATTCACTATAAAGATGCTGCGTCATCTGTTCCATTAAAATGAAGAATGAATAGACTCCTTCAAGGAATAATTTCGGCTTGAAATATTTGATCATCTAAACGATTATGATTCCTAAAGTTATTAGAAATGATATTATTTGAATGGTTATTATATTTGAATGACCATTTTAAATTTTTTGTACATAGCATTTTTTGTATAGATTTCACATGATAATTTTAATTTCATTTCATTTGTATGATTAATAGCATTTTTTTTTTGAGTGGAAAAATGTTGAATCCAAAACAACTGAATTGCTTTTTTTTTCAGAATTAAGATGGATTTTTCAGTAACATTTAGTTATTATCAAAAGTAAGACTACAAACAGTTTCAAATTTTAAAAAAAAAAAAAAATCTAAAGCATTCTGTGAGGATGTACAACATTCTGATAAATTTCACAACCCATAATGGTACTAATGAATTAAATCTGTTTGTTGAATAAAAATCTACAGTAAAATACAAAATCTGCAGTAAAAGTTTTGAACGTTCAACGGAACGTATAGGGAGTTTTTTAAGAGGTAAGCAAATTTAAAACGAAATATAACGCATAAAAATAATGTTATTGTCCACGATATTGATTTCACTAAATTGATAATTTTTTACCATAAGGGTTTAGAAATTATAATAGGCATATGGGCGTTGCGACTGGCTCGAAGAAAGAGTAAACTAGAAATCCAATTATCGAACAATTTATCGTATATCAGCAATAGCGTAACGAATGTTGATTTCCAAATGGTCCTGGTCTGTGGTTTATCGGCGTAGACGAGCGACTTCACATATCCCCACAGAAAATAATCTATTGGTGTGAGATCACATGACCGTGGAGGCCAGTTCACAGATCCATTACGGGAAAATTGTGTTCACGGAATGTCTCCCATAATAAATGCTGTTCAAATTCAAATATACCAGTTCCGGACACTTTTGAAAAGACCAGTGGTTATAAAACAAAACACTTGTCTGGTATACATTTGTGAAGATGAAAACAGTGCATCGCATATACACGCACAGTAAAAAAAGTCTCTAACAAAATATAATTACCTACAAAAATATACAATAACGTCTTCCCAGTTACCGATAACCCCTGAAAGCGTTCTTTATCTTTAAAAACCAATGTAAAAAAATGCAATTTAAAAAGCAATGTATTTTCTATATTTAAAAAAAAAATTATGAAAACGAAGTTTCTTTAGCTACCATTGTGTTTCCAGATAGGTTTTATATTGCATTAATTTGTTTTCTGAAACCTAAATATCAATTTTTAGAATTCTACTAATTTCCAATTAAATAATTTTATCTGAGTAACAAAATATTGTAATTTTACTATTAATGATGTAAATTTATCAGGTTCGTCTGTTAAAAAATGTTTTTTTGAATATGAAAATAGAGATTAATTTTAGATTTTACAGATTTAGAATTGATAACATGCGAAAAACCTATATTTCGGGTTCAGAGAACTGGTTAATATACTAATTTTAAAAAATCTAAAATGCATTCAAAAACATTGGACGCAAATGAAACTTTATTTTTATAAATGCTTCATTATATTTCGAAAATGCATAGCATAGCTGTCTCAGGTTTCTAAAGATAAAGAACGCTTTTAGGGAACATCAGTAACTGGGAAGACGTTATTGTATATTTTTGTAGGTAATTAGGGGAGAGTAGCCATAATTGGACCGCCGCTTTAAATGGACCGTTGCCATTCTGCCGTTAATTACAGTAAGAGACGCCATCTACCGCTTAAATCGTACTCATCAGAAGGACATCATTTATGATTAGAAGAAGCACCAACCTACCACGTGCTGTTTTCAGACAATTTAAAGAAATCTAAAATTTGTTTTTTTTAGCTATTTTTTTTTCCTACTAAACGTAAGTGAATAGATTAAAACTAAGGTAAGTTGTCATGTTTTCATATACATATCTAAATTCATCTATTTATTGCAAATATTTTTCACGCGGATTTGTTTGGTTTCGTTTTTATTCTCAGTCTTGAGATTATCGGTTTTAAAAAATGGCGCAGCTACCTAAATTTGGACAATTTAAGTTGCAATTGGGCCAGATATATGATTATAAATTTGAAAAGTAAGTAATGGATTTCGAGGGTTGTACGGTTTGTACACTATACTTTTATTTTTTTATATATTATAATGGATTACTATCTCCATTTTTTGTGTGTGGGTGGGTATCTGGATTAATTTCTTTGTACAGTTTAGGCCTATATAAACATAAAATATTTTAATATGTTTATGCAATAAATTTTGTTTGCAGTTTGCTTTATCTTACATGTATTTGTATCTATTTTCTTAAATTCTTTATTCCTACAGCATATTTGATTTATAGAGTTGAAGTCAAACATTTTCCTCTTAGAGGATATTTGCGGCTACGTGAAGGAGGGGGGGGGGGCAGACTTTTTACAGTTCTGTATTGTGGAATTACACTTTTTGCCATTAAAACGCATAAAATCTCAAACCTTTTGGAGGGAGTGGTTATTTCAAGGCTCCAGGGGGGTCAACCCCTGAATTTAACACTGTTTTAATATATAATGTTTTGCATTTGATTAATCGTAGTGTGTTTTTTTTTTCAATAGAGCATATTTTTTAAACACCTGTTAAATATAATTGAAAAGTGTTGAAAACAACACAGACAAACTGCCTGGAAGAAAAACACCCGTGACAGCAAAAGCTGTTAAAGACATAGGAAACGAAAAGGGAGAGTAAGATATGATGAAACTGGTCTGCAAGAAGGACGCAGCTACAAATTCCCCCAAAAAGACAAAGAATCATTAGAAATAATACCGTCCTTGCTAAATTCAGTTAAATCAAAGTACAGAAGGAGCCAAAGAACAGCTGTGTTAACATCTTCGCCATATAAAGTAAACCTATTTCAATATTCGAGGGGGGGACAACCCTTGAATTTAACACTGTTTCAATATATAATGTTTTGCATTTGATTAATCGTAGTGTGTTTTTTTTTCAATAGAGCATATTTTTAAACACCTTTTAAATATAATTGAAAAGTGTTGAAAACAACGCAGACAAACTGTCT
The DNA here is from genome assembly GCA_963932465.1 of Maratus speciosus. Taxonomy (NCBI): domain Eukaryota; kingdom Metazoa; phylum Arthropoda; class Arachnida; order Araneae; family Salticidae; genus Maratus; species Maratus speciosus. The sequence goes on from OZ010791.1 coordinate 297,446,086, forward strand.
GGAAGAAAAACACCCGTGACAGCAAAAGCTGTTAAAGATATAGGAAACGAAAAGGAAGAGTAAGATATGATGAAACTGGTCTGCAAGAAGGACGCAGCTACAAGTTCCCCCAAAAAGACAAAGAATCATTAGAAATAATACCGTCCTTGCTAAATTCTGTTAAATCAAAGTACAGAAGGAGCCAAAGAACAGTTGTGTTAACATCTTCGCCATATAAAGTAAACCTATTTCAAGATTCGAGGGGGGGTGGGGCAACACTTGAATTTAACACTGTTTCAATATATAATGTTTTGCATTTGATTAATCGTAGTGTGTTTTTTTTTCAATAGAGCATATTTTTAAACACCTTTTAAATATAACTGAAAAGTGTAAAACAACACAGACAAACTGTCTGGAAGAAAAACACCCGTGACAGTAAAAGCTGTTAAAGATATAGGAAACGAAAATGGAGAGTAAGATATGATGAAACTGGTCTGCAAGAAGGACGCAGCTACAAATTCCCCCAAAAAGACAAAGAATCATTAGAAATAATACCGTCCTTTCTAAATTCAGTTAAATCAAAGAACAGAAGGAGCCAAAGAACAGTTGTGTTAACATCTTCGCCAAATAAGCTAAACCTTGAAATGAAAAAAAACGACAAAAGGGAAGCTGTCACAGCACAAAAGCAATTGGAATATCAAGTTTTAAAAAATAGACGTAATGCAATTGGAAAGAAAATGGTGGAAAAAAAGAAATACAAACATAATGTAAAAAATAACTTCTATTAAAAAAAAAAAGGCCTAATGATTCAGAATCGAAAAAGAAAAATCTAGGCAGTGATAACTGATTTTGCCTAATTTGTAAGAAAAATAAAATAACAAAAATGATTCAGTGTTCAAATTGCCAAATACGGTTTCATGTTGCGTGAGCTGGAATAAAAAATGAATAAACGAAATTCATAAGTTTTGCATCACTTCTTACATGATATTCAAGTAACTGGTCAAGTTCCTTAATTTTTATTATTAATTACCGATAGCTTTATTTATATTTTGAATAGATTTTGATTTAAAACAATTACTCTTATTTTGAAATATTAATTTCATTATATTTCATTGCTGTTATTTTGTTTGACTGGTTCACTAATCGCAAACTTTGCTTTTAATAAAATAGATATATTCCCTAGTCATTAAAACAACTTGATATTGTTTGGTCCAATTTATGACACTGGGGGTCCAACTTAGACGACCAGTTGCTGAATTTGGACTACTTTTGACAATTTTTTCAAATTAAAATAAAACTTAAGACTTTCAAAGAGAAATTAATCTAAAGATTTATTTATTTAGTAGATGAATTGATTGACCCCGTGTAGTGATATTTTGCAGATATTCCAAAAATTAAGTGAGTTACACCTGAAAATAAGTGACGTGGTCCAAATAAGTGACGGCTACTCTCCCCTATATTTTTTAGAGACTTTTTTTTTCAGTGCATGTATATGCATGGCATTGTTTCCATCTTCACAAATCTATACCAGATAAGTCTATTGTTTTATAACCACTGGTCTCTTCAAAAGTATCCGAAACTGGGATAGTTGAATTTTGAACAGTATTTAAAGTGTGATTTTTTTTTTAGAAGCGTGGTTTTGAAAATGGCAGCACTGTTTCTAGTCGAAGGTCCCATTTTGGAATCGTGGGTAAATCGGGAGAAGTTATTGTTTATTTTAGTTTGTACATATATTATATTTTTATAGATTAAGAAATATTTTTTTTGCAATACATATATGCAGCATAACGATAACGCAGTTTAGTGATTTCTGTTCCATGTTATGAATTAAGAACAAAAAAAACTTTTATAATTTACCCCATAATGTTCCAACTTTATGGAATAACAATATGAAATTGAGGGACGATTCATTTATTAAAAATTATCTTTTAAATAGGCTTTAATAGTCTTCTTTTAAAATATTTTTCACTTAGTAACACTAAGATTAAATTATAAATGAAATGTTTTTTGTTAAATCTCAAAATTCTTAAATAATGATTACACTATTCATTCTGGTTTTATTCGTAAATTAGAGACCTGTCATTCGGATAAAATTTTACACTATACATCTTCTAAGTACACAAAGACTATCCATACGCACTTTGTTGAAAAAAATTTTCATTTTTACAAGTATCTAGCTTTTTAAAGTTTGCTGTTCTTTCTTGTCAGAATTAAGCAAAATGTTTTGCAAGATATATAAAATTTTCTCTTAAAAAGAGATTAAACGATTAGGGGAGAGTAGCCTAATTTGGACCACTTCACTTATTTTCAGGTGTAACTCACTTAATTTTTGGAATATCTGCAAAACATCACTATAAGGTGTCAATCTACTCATCTACTAACTAAATAAATCTTTAGATCAATTTCTTTTTGAAAATCTTAAGTTTTATTTTAATTTGAAATATTTGTCAAAAGTGGTCAAAATTTAGCAACTGCTCGCCTAAGTTGGACCCCCAGTCTCCTAAATTGGACCAAACAATATCAGGTTGTTTTAATGACTAGGGAATATAACTAATTTTATTAAAAGCAAAGTTTTCGATTAATGAAACAAAATAACAGCAATGAAATTTAATGAAATCAAATATCTGAAAATAAGAGTATCGTTTTATATCAAAATACACTCAAAATATAAATCAAAGTTATCAGTAACTAAGAATAGAAATTATGAAACTAGTTTCCAGTTACTTGAATATCCTGTAAGAAGTGATGCAAAGCTTACTCATGAATTTAGTTTATTCAATTTTTATTCGAGCGCAAACAACATGGAACCGTATTTGGCAATCTGAACAGTGAATCATTTCTGCTATTTTATTTTTCTTACAAATTAGGCAAAACCAATCGTCATTGTCTAGATTTTTCTTTTTAGGTTCTGAATCATTAGACTTTTTTTTACAACGGAAGTTTTCTTTACATTATGTTTGTAGTGCTTCCCTTCCATCATTTTCTTTCCAATTACACCACGCCTGTTTTTTAAAACTTGATGTTCCAATTATTTTTGTACCGTGAAAGCTTCGTTTTTTTTTCATTTCAAGGTTTACTTTATATGGCAAAATTTTTAACACAGCTGTTTTTTAGCTCCATCTGTACTTTGATTTAACTGATTTTAGGAAGGAAGATAGCATTTCTAGTGATTATTTGGCTTTTGGGGAGATTTGTAGCTGCAGCCTTTTTCAGGCCAATTTATTCACAACTTACTCTCTCCTTTTCGTTTCCTATATCTTTAACAGCTTCTTCTGTCACGGGTGTTTTACTTCCAGACTGTTTGTATGTGTCGTTTTCAACATTTTTTTCCACTTATATTAGAAAAATGTTGCACACTACGATTAATCAAACGCAAAAATTTATATATTCAAAAAGTGTTGAATTCAGGAGATGTCCCAGGAGCGTTGAAATAACCACGCCCGCCAGGAAGATTTGAGAATTAAGCGTTTTAATGACAAAAAAGTGTAATTACACCCCACAGAACTGTAAAAAGTCTGCCCTTCTCAGGGAACCGCAAATATCCTCCAGTGGGAAAAAGTTTGAATTCAACTCTGTAAATCCAATACGCCGTAGGAATAAAGAATTCAAAGAAAATGAAGAAAAATACATACAAGAAAAAAGAAATTGCAAACAAAATTTATTGCATAAATCTGTAAAAATATTATTTGGTTTATATAGGCCTAAACTGTATAAAGATTTTACTAGACATAAAAAAAAAAAAAACTTGTATGTAGATAGTAATCTATTATAAAATATTAAAAAATAAAAAAATAGAGTACAAAGCGTACAGCCATCGAAATTAATTGCTTACTTTTCAAATTTATGATCGTATATCTGGTCCAATTTAAGCGACTTAAATTGGCCCAGTTAAGGCAACTGTGCCATTTTTTAAAACAGATAATCTCAAGACTAAGAACAAAAACAAAATCAAACAAATCCGCTTAAAAATATGCGAAATAAACAGATGAATGACATGAATGTAGATGAAAACACAACAACTTACCTTAGGTTTAAAGTATTCATTTACCTTTAGTAGGAAAAAAATAAATCAAAACAGCTAATTTTAGATTTTTTAAAATTGTTTCAAAATGGCACGTGGTAGGTTGGTGCTTCTTCTAATCATAAATGATGTGATTCCGATGAGCAGGATTTCAGCGGTAGATGGCGCCTCTTTCTGTAATTAACGGTAAAATGGCAACAGTCTATTTAAAGCTGCGGTCCAAATATGGCTACTCTCCTTTATTTGAAATTTTCTTCATTTGAACCATACAGCCCTATCCAGACATAAATGGTCAAAACATTTCCATTCTTCTTATTTTATTATATAGTAGGCATATTGTAAAAATCTGAATTTTATATTCATTATTTATAGTTTACCATAATCATAATCACTTTAAAATTTCTAATGAATATTTATCATGACAACAAAGCCGTTTCAATGAAATGTGTTTTTTTTTTTTTTTTTTTAAATCTTTTCCTTTATTGATCATTTTAAAGCTACTTCACAGACAGCAGCTTGTCGGCTATTATGTATGTGTGCATATTGCCATCAAGACATAAAATATTAAAATATTTGCATTATTATTCTATTATTTAAAGCTTTTTAAAAATGCTTACCTGAATTTCATATTTTTCATTCAGTTCATTACGCTTAATAAAGCTTACCTGAAATTAATATTGAACGTTAATTACAGTTTGTTATGGTTAAAACGATTTCAATTTGTAATAAATATTTATCACGGCAGCTAAGTTGTTTCAATGAAATGTGGGGTTTTTTGTGGGGGTAGAGTTGTGGCTATCTTTTTTTCCTTTGTTGGTCATTTTAACTGATTAAAGCCGGTTGGTAAGAAAACTTGCCAGATTAGGTGAACAAAACTTTTAAATTTGAATGCCAGTATTTTAGTTTATAAATTTTCCGATTATCTAATCTCAAATTTTGAGCGATTAAATGATTCAAAATTACAATGTGGAAAAAAACGGTTTCGAAGAATTAAAAGAAGTGTAAAAGAGGCTCGTCTATAATGGATTAATGCTGCCTCAAAAAAGGCAACTTATCGCTCATTATATATGTGCGTATGTTACTGTCCAGACATAAAATATTGAAATATTTGCATTATTATTTTAATTATTTTTTTAAGGCTGTATAGTACATTTTTAAAATACTTACCTGAATATCATATTCAACATCATTGACAGTTTGTTACGCTTAAAACACTTTCAATTCGTAATAACGGTCACACGTAGAAGACATATAAATAATACTCATTTAAATAAACATATAGTTACCCATAGTCTGCAAGTCAGTTTGAAATTTACTAAAGGAGAAAATGCTTAAAGAATTACATATTTTTAAAATTAGATGCACATTTTTCTTTTAGGTTTAGACTTTATCAATTCATTAACTTTTTTACTTTAATTAAATTTACATTTTTGCTTATTATATTCCATATTGTGTTATTTTTTATATAATCGCATTATTTATAATAATATATGTTGAAATGATGTAACACAAATGTAATCAATAAACTTAAAAGTAAAAGTATGGGTTCGTTTGAGCTTTGATTTTCAAAGATTTTGTGCAAAAATACAAATGCACTTATAACAAAAATCTTTTATGTATATAAGAAATGTAATGTAGAAAAAAACCTTTAAATATTTTTAGCGAAAAGAGTCGAGCCTTTTATTAACGCAAATTTCTCAGGCTTATATTCTTAATTTAGAAAAATGTGTTCGTTAGTGCAGACATTTTTACCCTTCTAAAATATTCATGGGATTCTGGATTTAAAGTTACAAATTTAATTGGAAATTTTTAGAAATTTTCATTTTTACTGAACAGAGAAAGTAAAATTTTGTTTCACATATTAGGCATTTCACAATAAAATAATAATAATAAAAAAACTCTTTGAATTTGCTTCTTTCATAAGTTCAATTTTTTTTTGTGAGTTCACTAAATGGTATTTCTTTATCTTTAATAAAATTTCGACATCAAAGACTTTTTGCATAGATATAATGTAAATGTAATTGTATATATTTTTTAAATTTTTAATACGCCGAAAAAAAATCAATATTAAATAAAAAACAAATAAAAAAGAATGTTTTTGGAAGTAAATGTATTTCAAAATTCTGTATTTAAAAGTAAAGTGGTAAAATCAGATTAGTCAATGACTGAAATTTTTTTTAAAAACAAATTTTCAGACATGTTGTGAAATGTATTTAATTTAAAAAGCATAATTAATAATTTATCTTACATGAGTGAATTCTCAAATCAAATACATACACTAGTGGATGTTGTGTTTATGCACTGTTAAAACACTGTTCTTAAAAATAAGTTAATTGTACCAATAATTGAGCACTTCCCGATCTTAAATTAGCTCCGAGTACTTAACTTTTAAATTTGAAAAACGCATGTACTCATTTTTTGAGTACATAAAGGGACTCGAAAATAAGTATGTATAGAAACACACATACACTATAAGAAAAAAAAAGCGAAATTACAGAGAACCGACAAGTCACCATTTTTAATTGGGAAGAACAAAAATTTTTGGACTAAAGAACAACGAATTTACTATTTTAATTCTTGAAATTTTGTGTATGAGCCACCCCGTGATTTAAACCCGAGTCCTCTAGGTGGGAGATCAGTATTGTATTGACTGTGCTATAAGAGCAGTTACCAGCTGTTTCCAAATGACACCTTTTATGAATCAGCGACGGAAGATCGCTAACAGCAAATATGAATTTCCCCTTTCTTAAGTATTCTAATTTCTAATAAAATAGTTTTTAAACTAAATTTTCTTCTTTAACATTTCTAATGAAATTGTAAATAAATTTTAAAAGTGTGTATTTTAAATTAAAAATTCTAACAAAGATGACATATCTTTAAATAAAAGCTTGGAAATCTCTATTTTCAATTCGGTATAAGAAATAGATTTAACAGAAAACTCATATTTTTGAGCACATAGGATTTAAACATGAATATTAAGACTTTAAAATACAAAATATATGTGTTCACTTCTCTATACATTTATAAATCAAGTATAAGTATACACAACTTCAAAATATCATGTACTCGTTTCTGAATTAATTGTACTTAAAAAATCGAGTACAAAGAAATTTTCATTTTTAAGTTGATTAATGCTCCTTTTTGAAGCAATTGTACTTAAAAAATAATAGTACATAGAAATGCTTATTTTGAGGTAGATTATTTTTAACAATATACTTCTTTATGAAACAATTGTACTTAAAAAAATACGAGTACATGTAAGTTCTCATTTTTAAATAAATTATTTTTGACAGTGTGGATACACTAATTAATGAACCCCACTGCATTTAAGTAGATAATTTTTGTTAATATTACAAATCTACTTAGCTGTTTTATTTTAAAGATTGTATATTAAACAATACAAAACATTTATTCTTTGCTTCTACCATCACTGGAAGAGTAGTTAGTATTGTTTTCTTTCATCTCTCAAAACAGAAGTATGTATTTAAACAACGCAAAGTTGCTGCTCAAGAAAGATAAGAATTTATAATATTGAAAATAAGAAAAGTTTAACATAATCCGGATAGTTTTAAGTACTTGAATTCAATATCTCTAATAGATTTACAGCAATAAAAATTGAAAATGTATTTTTCGAGAAATTATTTTTGTGAACAATCAATTACGAAATATACAATATCTCCAAAAAGTATGGTCATCTAACCTATAAAATCCTAGTAATTTTTTTATGATATGAATTTATGAAATATTTTAACAAAATGAGTAAATGATGCATTTTTAAAAAAAACTGCAGGTAATATAATTTTATTATGTTTTTACAGTCACATACAGTAGGTTTTTCTAGAATTGATGTTTATAGCTTTTATAGCTAATTTATAGAGGTATACGTAAGATTTTGATAACACCATCTTCCTTGTAATAATTTATTAATCCGCCTTAATGATTAATTAAAGTGTATTTTAGTATCATTATGTTATTTGAAACACTATGAAATTTGTACATTTTATTAAGATTTATTTTGGCTCCATTTGCCATTGAAAATATAGCGTAAACTTTATCGTCAACACTGTTAGAAGTATTGCTCGCGATTATACGCATAATATATTGCAATATTATACGCAACATATTGTGCCGATACGGATTTTTGGATAGATATAATATGGTGAAAACGGTTTTCTACGTATAGGGAAGACCGGGGCTAGTAGGCGCAATTTTTAGTAATTTTTTTTATTAAATTTTTGTTTGAGTTTTTTTATGAAACTTTAACTGTACTTTTAAAGAACCGGCATTGGGCTATAAATACCCGGTGTTTTGAGTATGTAGCTTTTGCAGTTTATGTTTAGCGGAAGCCTAAAGTAAAAGGAAAATTGTGCGCCAACTTACTCCGTCACGGGGCAAGTTGCCTATACCTATGGGGTAAGTTGGCACACGCTTTATAAAAATTTAAATAAGACACGTAATTAAGAGAAATCAATTTCCTTATTACCAGTAGGTTTAATCAAAGGCGTTATCGCCGTACAATGTAAATTCTAAATTATATAGACATAAAAATAATGAATAAAACTTTAACATTGACTAACTTTTATCCTACTCAATAACATCATCAGACTTACAGTTTTCACAAATAAAAAATTGAGTGTTTCTGTTGGGCAAGCCCCGTGTGCCAAAAATCTTGCATTGCAACCAATTTTCGGTGTTTGCTGTTTTTCAAGTTACCAGCATACACCAGACACCGAGTCAACTTGCACCGTGTTCAATGCGCCTACTAGGCCCATAATAAATTTCTTCACAAAAGGGACACGAAACCATCTAAGCATAAATAATCCAGGTAAATCACGTATGGGGTAGGTGCAGTTAATCATACACTAAGAAAAATTGCACAAGTTAAATCGCAATTATTAAAATAAGTATTAGAAATTAGAAAAAGAATGAAGCAACAAAAAATTACTTATGAGTGAAAAAAGCAGAAAAATCGTAATAAATGTCCACTGCGCGTAGGTAACGCTTCGAAACTACAATGGGGATTGTAAAAAACAAGAAGAAAGGTACTCTGTGACTGGTTGCACAATCTATCCACAAACAGGCGATTTATGGGAGCTGCGCCTACTTGCCCCTGTAGCCAACTAGCACCCGTCTCCCCTACGTTTTATACGTATTATACGTATAATCGCGAACACTAGTTAGAAGATTTTTTTTCTATGATGTTTATTAAACTTATCTATCTTATACAACTCTATGTATAACTAAGTCATTAACAAACTTAACAAATGCCTTTTAAAATCACTTTCTATACAGGGTGATTCAGCTCGTCGGTGACAAACTTTAAGGATCGATAGAGCACACCTAGACGAACATTTTTGAATAGGGAATGTAGGGTTCCTGACGCGATGGTAAGGCGCTAGGCGCTTTCGAAAATTTGGGTGCCGAAATTCGAAACGTCATAAAAACTAGGGAAATGGTTAGATTTTCTTGCTTGTTGCGTCGAAATGATTCTGTTTGTTTAGACTTTCTTCAGTACCAATTTGATAAGCGTATCTCTTAAAACATGGATAGGGGGCGCTGCAGACTTTGGAGAGCTATACAACAACTTTAAGCCCGTTATTTTGATAATTTAACACATGCTCGCCAAAGTTTATACTCTAACTTAAAGTTTGAACCCAAAAGTAGAGCCCTGCAAAAAGCGTAAGAGCCGGAATAAAATGTCAAAGTACAGGGTGGTCGAAACTCGAAGGCTCCTAAGAGATAAACAAACAGATTTCTTGACTTATGGCATGCATTTTCATGATTCTGTTTGCTGGGGCTCTCTGAAACTCAGTTGAACGGTACAAAAAGAAACATCGATAGGGGGCGCTTTGGGCAAAAAACATAATTCGTTGACATTTCGGACGCTAGCTGGAAACGGGGCGCTACGATCAGTTAGTAATAATGAAAACACATTTTCTACCTCTGCTCAACACTTCTGAATAAATTTAGACCAAAAACATCAATGATACTGGAAATTTATTTACAAAAAATAACACTACAGAAGATGCTCGAAATTTCGACCTTGGGCCATGATGCAGGCTTCGCACCTCCGTCGCATTGAGGAGTGTGTGTTTCCAACAATGCCAGGAGTATCTCTGATCTGCCCTGCAGCTGCCACAATGCGCGCCACAAGTTCTTCAGCACTGCTGACAGGTGTATGGTATACCTCGGCCTTCAGGTAACCCCAAAGGAAGAAATCCAAGCAGGTGAGGTCTGGTGATCGGGCAGGCCAGTGAACTGGACCCCCACGCCCGATCCACCGCTGGCCATACCTTGCGTTTAGATGGAGACGCACGTCGTTCGTGTAATGGGCCGGAGCTCCATCGTGCTGGAACCACATCTGGCGACGCGAACCTTTGGGTACGTGCGCCTCATCCAGAAGCTGCGGCAGCACTTGATCCAGGAAAATCAGGTAATTTCCACCTGTCAGCCGTTCAGGTAACAAATAAGGGCCAATGAGGCAATCCCCCAGAATGCCGGCCCACACATTTACTGAGAAACGCTCCTGGGCTGCTCGGCTTCTGGTTTCATGTGGATTTTCATCACACCACACATGACTGTTGTGGGCGTTCCACATTCCCTCCCGGCTGAAGGTGGACTCGTCCGTAAACAAAATGCTGTTTACAAAACGGGGATCCCTGGATCTCATCGCCAAGTACCATCTTGAGAATTCCACTCGAGGGCCAAAATCCTGCTCTCTGAGCAACTGCACCCGCTGGATGTGGTAGGGGTGCAGATTCCGGGAACGTAAGATGCGCCACGCAGTTGCTTGCGAAATGCCAACATGTCTGGCGATATCTCTCGTGCTAAGACCTGGGTTGTCCTCAACCAGGTTAAGCACAGCCTCTTCGTTGTCGGGGGTGCTCACTGATCGCTCCCGTTCAGGCCTGCCTCCGTCGAAAGATCCCGTTGTGGACAACCTCTGGTGTACTCGAGCGAAGAAGGCATGGCAGGGGATTTGCCTGTTGGGGTAACGCTCGGCGTACAACCGCTGAGCGGCTCGTCCATTACAACCAGCAGCGCCATACGCCAAATGCATGTCAGCCAATTCAGAGTTTGTGTACCGTTCCATCCTACTACCGATCTGCAGACAAGTAACCCGAAGCTTAAGTAGGTACCGCACGTTCAAAAGACGTGTCTGCGCATACAACTACGTCATCTCGCGTTGTCGTCTACGCATTACGTATCTTTTGCATATCGATATGGTACGATATCTTTTGCATAAATCAGCGAAAAGCACCTTATGTAAATTGTATTGCGCGCATTGTGCATGATTGAAACCAGCTATGTTTGTTGAAAAAAAAAAAACTGCAGTTTTAATAGCTTCTTATGATAAGTAAATTACTCTCTTGTTTTGTTTCTAACTGATCGTAGCGCCCCGTTTCCAGTTAGCGTCCGAAATGTCAACGAATTATGTTTTTTGCCCAAAGCGCCCCCTATCGATGTTTCTTTTTGTACCGTTCAACTGAGTTTCAGAGAGCCCCAGCAAACAGAATCATGAAAATGCATGCCATAAGTCAAGAAATCTGTTTGTTTATCTCCTAGGAGCCTTCGAGTTTCGACCACCCTGTACTTTGACATTTTATTCCGGCTCTTACGCTTTTTGCAGGGCTCTACTTTTGGGTTCAAACTTTAAGTTAGAGTATAAACTTTGGCGAGCATGTGTTAAATTATCAAAATAACGGGCTTAAAGTTGTTGTCTAGCTCTCCAAAGTCTGCAGCGCCCCCTATCCATGTTTTAAGAGATACGCTTATCAAATTGGTACTGAAGAAAGTCCAGACAAACAGAATCATTTCGACGCAACAAGCAAGAAAATCTAACCATTTCCCTAGTTTTTATGACGTTTCGAATTTCGGCACCCAAATTTTTGAAAGCGCCTAGCGCCTTACCATCGCGTCAGGGACCCTACATTCCCTATTCAAAAATGTTCGTCTAGGTGTGCTCTATCGATCCTTAAAGTTTGTCACCGACGAGCTGAATCACCCTGTATATGAATTTCGCTGAAATCTTCAAAGTAAGCTACCGAAATTTTCAAGTTTGTTCATTTATAAAAAATTTAAAACTCCAGTTTGTTCTTCTTGTTAATCCTCTTAGTGCCTCTAGTGTGCTGGTCTGTCCATTAATATACATTATTAGATATATAAAAATGCTTTTAATTTTAAGAATTTTAATTTATTACTGGTGTATATTATATTAGGTTTCCGCAAATGGATGTTTCAGAAAAAGGCATTTGCACACGATTGGCGCAGGGGCTAGAGAAAAGTTGCATTTATATAAAATCGATCCCTTACTATCTATGTGAAGTCGTGAATATTATGAAAAATCAGCATGAATATTTGCGAATTTTCTGAAATTTCACAGATCACTTTATGAATTATCAGGCAGAAAATATATGAAAAATTATCAAAGTTTTATGAACGATTTTAGAAAATTTTTATGTTACGGCTTACCTTGTAATGTTATTGTATCGCTAACAAAATATTTATAAAACAAATTGAATATACAGCAGTACCCCGAATTACGACACACCCTGTATTTACGTCGTCTGGCCTGGAAAAAAAATCATTAATTAAAGAGGTACTTTTTGAAGAATTTTGATTCTTTGGTTGAAGGGAAACTTTAACGCGACAGTCAAGTGATAACGACAAATAACAAAAGTCACAAGAAAATGCTTAGAAAACCCATTATGCTGTTAGAAAGGCCTTCTAACAGAAAGAAAGAAAAAAATTCTCGGTTCAAACTTCATTGCAAGATTTTTATTTTTTAGATCTTCAAAGACTCGAACGGGGGAGCAAGAACAATAAATTGTAAGTTGATAACTTATTGATTTATTCATTTTTTTTGTATTGCAAACACATTTTTTTTTTTGCTAATGTTAAATGTCTGTAACATAATCCTTAAATGCAATAGAATATGTTCATTGTATTTTATAGAATTTTTATTATTTATCATTTTTAGCTTATCTAAATGTACCCACTATTAGGAAGTTTTCGACTTACGTCGCTAGTCTTCGAAAAAATTTCTGACGTAAGTCGAGGTATTACTGTTCAGTTTGTCGTGACGTCATTTTCGGTAAATATCAAATATTTCGCAATTTCTCCTTAAAATTCAAAAAGTTTAATAGAAGTTGTATCGAAGTAATATATTAAAAAAATAAAATTTGTATTTTTATTAACTAATTTATTTGAAAATATCAGTGTTATACTCTTTAACTTTCTTTATAAAAATGGATGGCAAACGTATCAGGATACATTAATCACATAAATTGGTTGTAAAATATTTTATATAAACCAGATTTTAGTAACAAATACATGATTTATTAAAAATAAACTTTCTCGCTATGCATTTGCACTTTTAAAGAAGGGTAAGAGAAAATGTGTAAATTACGAAGAATCATATAATCCGACAACGGAAAAGTACGATACATTATTTCTAGCATTAGAATGGACAACTTGAATGATACAACAAACAGTTTCCTGTACATATTTAACATAATAAATTAAAATAGAGCTACGTAAGTATCAGCAACTAGAAGACGGGTTTCGTCACTTTGTGTTTATCTTCTATTCTGAAGTTTGATTGTTAGGCTATGTTGTATAATTAAAAAGAATGAACCTTTACAAAAGAAATAACCTTAAATTGTCTTTTCTTCTGAGAGTGAGTTGAATTGGGTCGAATTTGATGGCCAATTATCTACACTAGGGATATAGGCCCGGGGGGGTGCCCTCCGTGGAGGTCTTTCTAAAGGTACCTAATCCGTATTTACGCCTGGAAAATCCACGGTCCGGAGACAACCACGAAAACCTTCTGCGAGTGAGAGTTATCCCGCAACCGTTATAAAATTATAAAATTTTCGAGAAATTCTTTGACCTTTCTGTATAATTTTATAGATAACTGTAAAAAATTTATTTTTTTTATTTTTAATACTTTGAAAATATTTAACATAATAGAAAGTTGGGATACTCAAGAGATATCTCACAGCTTCTGTATGCTACAAACACTGACAGTGTCAATGATTCAGAATCAAATAGAATATATTTTCCTTATAGTCAATAAGTAACAAATCAATCCCTTTCAAACTCATTTATAAAGTATTGTAAAACAGTTTAATGAGACTATATTCTTATTTCTGAAATAGAAAAGTTTTTTCTCTTATTACATTTATAAATAAATAAAATTTTTAATCTGAAACAAGAACAATCCGAAGACAATTGGATATGATATCATTATCAATTGTCCGAAGACAATGATATCAAAATCGACAAGGATCACGGGTTCAAGCTCAGCCCGTCAAACCTCTAGTTTACATCATAATACTTGTTAAGTAGTCGGAATTTTATTTGGATTGTTATCAAATAAAACTATATTTTCTTCTGGCACAACACATCAGACATTTTAAGAAGTCATATAGTGCAAACCGCGCACCGATATGACAATTTGCTAGATTTATTGAGTGTTTGAAATGCGAATGCAATTAGGAATATTTTGTACTCCTACAAAACTAAAATTGGACTAAAAAGTAATTGATATTTGCCTTTAAAAATTAATTGGAAATGTTTGCTCTTTAATTATACTGCTTTGAAACTATCTAGGTGAGCAAATTTTAATAGAGATGTTGGAAAATCACAATGAATAAGTGTGTCAGAATAACAAAAAATTTGGGGAAATTACTATATCATATAAATTGAAAATGAAACCATGCGTGGCAGATACAAAAACAAATTGTGTGTTTTGTTTTTTGCATTTATATAAATTGATTTTAAGGTAAAGAGAAGTTTCGGAAAGTTCCTGCAGAATTTCTATGCATAACTATATTTGAAGAGAAAATTTTAAGGAAGTCTTTAGTATCTGGAATTTCAACGAGAAATATTGTCACATTAGTCTACGCAATGAAACGTCAGATGTACTCAGTTTATTGTCTATCGTTATTTTGAGTTTGATAACTGCACCATAAGGCTCTTTGAATTTCTACTTTCCTGTCTCATATCGTACAGAAGAACATACAAATGGTTCCTAATACTCCTAGAAATACATGTATAAACTTAAAAAATGACTAAATTTTAATTTACATTTCATTATAAGTTATTAATTATTAATTATTAAAGATGTTTGCATTTATGTATGAGTCTCTAAGAAATAGTTGCCAAACAGTTATTTTATAAAGAGTTATAGAAATGTTCAAACTCAGTGGCGTAATTATCAGCGCATCTGACTGCCACGCTAACAGGTCCAGAGTTCGATTCCGAACTGAGCAACGTTCACTCAGATTTTCATCTCTTCTGTATCTATAAAATAAAGACCAAGCTTGCTTGATAGCTAAATAATGAGGATCTTGCGTTAGGCTGACACCTGACTGGGGCATATGATGTTATCACCACAGGACTCAAGGTCGAGAAAATAGGGATAGGCGCTGTAGGCCCTGATCCTTAATGGATAGCAACGCCATAAGTTTAGTTTTAATTTAGTTAAGAGAAATGTTATAAAAAACAGTCACTCGTATCGATGAATTTCAATAATGTCTTAATTGCATGAATATATATAAAAAAAAGTTTACATTTTTTTATATACATATCATAATAATATTATTTTATTAAATTCTTCTAATGCACAATATTAACTTTCTGAAATGTCTGTATAAAATTTACTGCAAAACTATATTTTCTTTTCTCCATAATTTATATTAACAATTTTTGGATGCATTGACATCTTTACTTTATTTTTTTATACATTTTAATTCATTGTATTCTTTATTTTATCATTTTATAACAGCATTATTTGTAATAGTATACGTAAAACAAATTAAATGATAAAATCCGTAATAAATTTAAAAGCAAGAATCACAGTTGAATTATATGAAATTCGTCTGTTAAAGCTTTTGTGTAAAGTTAAACATTCACTTCTAACAAAAATATTTTATGCTAGTACGAAGTATAATTTTAAAAATCTCTAATGCATTATTGATAAAGCCTAGCCAGAAGAGGCCCTAGAGAAATATACCAAATAATAATTTCATTGCAGAATAAAAGCGAAGCAATTTTGTCGGAAAATATTATTTATTTTTACTTTCTTCTATCTTTACAAAATAAAATATTGCGTTCTAGAAAAAATTCGACTTTTGGTTTACAACGTATTTATACGTTTCACAATGTCTTGAACACCACCTGACTGTTTTCAGTAAATGTCTGTCTGTGAGTATGTCTGGCTGTAGTGACATAACTGTTGTGGGAGCTCTATCTCAAAAGCCTATGCACGATATTTAATAAAACTTCAGCTATACCTTGATATAAATTTGTGCTGATTAGTTTTTGGTGTAAATCGTCCAACAGGTGGCTCTATTATGCTGCATTTTTCACGATTTAAGCAATTGTTGTATCTCAAGAACTAATCCACAAATATTCATCAAACTTCAAATATAGTTGTACCTTGATATAACATGGTGCTGATAAGTTTTTGTGTTAATCGGCCAAAAGGTTGTACTACTACACTGCATTTTTCGCGATTTCTGCAACATCTCTGTCTCAATAACTACTGCATGTATTTTTATCAAACTTTCATATTAAGTTAGACGTTCATATAAATTTTCTCTGATTAGGTTTTGGTGTAAATCACCCAACAGGAGGCACTACTATACCGCATTTTGCATGATGCACACAATTGTAGCAATACTCATACCTAAAAAACTAATGCACGGAATTTCATTCCAACTTCATATTCTATTAGACGTTATCATAAGTTGGCGGTGATTATGTGTTTGTGTAAATCAGATAACAGGTCACACTGCTGATTTTCATTTTTTTGTGATAGCTGTATCTCAAAAATTAATACACGGATTTTAATTAAACTTCATATTCTGTTACAGTTTTACATAAATAAATCTTTATTAGACTTGGGTATATACAGCTTCACATGTATCGATTTTATGCTCTTTGGGTTTAGAATTTTGGTTGCAGACATCTAAAAGGGTGGGTGCCGAATTTCCATGCTTATATCTCTTTTTTAAATGCGCACAATCCAACGAACCTATATATTAGGGTGGGTAAAAAAAACACGAAATATTTATAATCGAAACGTAATAACGCGGGAAGTTGCGTTTTGTAATTAAAAATAAATTCGTAAAATATTATGTTACACAGATCGGTTAATATCTTTTACCGACGCAAAGGGACCAAATTTTCGAAAAAGTACAAAAAACATGTTTTTTTTTTTCAATTTTTAAATAACATTATCTAAATATGTGGGAATTTCGTAGGAACACCTGCATTAGACCGAATGCCCCCGACTCCATGTCTCTGCTTCGAGATTAAAAAAGGGAACGTAAACCAACGAAGCTGTGTGAAGTAGAAACGCAGTGGAAGTAATGGAACAAGGAAAAAGTTCGACAATGTTGATTTTGTAAAAGAATCAGAATACTTTCGACGCTACAAAACGGAAGGTTTAAACGACATAATAAATGAAGCCTGAATTATAGCTTTTAAGTTAATTAAAGAACGAGAAGAGTGTTTTTTTTTATCTGTATTTTTGTTTGTGTGTTCGTCTCAATAAATGTCAGTGCTCGTCCTAAAAGTGAGTTATGATTTATAAATAGAGCCACATCCCATAAAGTGGTGTCAGAAGTCCCAGTTAACCCACCAATATTATTAATTAGAATTATTCATCATACAGATTCAAGCCGGATATTATTCTAACGGTGAGTTCATTATTATTATTTTATTATGAAGTTAGTTGAAATACCAGAACTGGAACTTGCATTTAAAAACGAACGAACAAATAAAATAAAATTATTACATAAATTCCTATTTGATGCTGACGGTGATCGATCTAATAGAAAGAGAATATGTGATTTTACTGGCTTCGTTTTCAAACCGACAGCATCGAATTCAAAAATAAAATAACTAAAGTTCAAACTGATTTTTCATTAAATGATCTGATTACAGTGTGCAATCTACTTTGTATTGATAATGAGGGATCTTTAAACGATCTCGCAACCCGATTAGTTACATACCTTTCAGAATTGACCTTACTACAAAATAATATTATACAAAATGAAAGTGACACTGACTCGGAAACCGAATTGCCTTCAAATAATATGGCTTCAAGTAACAATACTGAATTATCAAATTTTGACAAACAGAAGCAATTTCCAGTTCAAAGTTTTGTGCCATCGTCTATTAATTTCACTGATATTGAAAGTATCGTACCTCCTTTCGATGGTAGTTCTTTTAGTGATATAAATATTTGGATAAATAATTTTGACGATGTCACTAATATGTAACTTATCTGACTTTCATAAATGTATATTTTGTAAAAGATCCTTACGAGGAAAAGCCCAGTTATTAGTACAGACAAAATTTCATATCAATTCATATGACAAACTTAAACAACTCTTAATCTCAGAATTTAGTACCACTTATAATTCTGCCGAGTTACATGATATATTAAATAAAGGAAAATTGCAAGAAAATGAATCGATAGAAGAATATTTTCTTATCATGAAACAAATATGCTCGCGTGGTAACATCGATGCATTAATGCAATATATTATAAACGGTATACCCGACCCCGTTTTCAGAAAATCAATGTTATATGGATGCCAATCCATTGTAGAATTCAAGCAAAAGCTCAAAATTTATGACAAAATTCGACATGACTTTGAGAACAGTAAATTTCGTAAAGTCAAACCTGAAATGCCAGCGAAAGACAAATCATTTCGACCAAAATCTGATCTTTTTTGCTTTAATTGTCGTTTGTCAAATCATAAAAGTAGCCAATGCAGACATAAAGATAAAGGCCCTCGTTGTTTTAATTGTTCGAATTTTGGCAATAAATCGGCTCAATGTGATCAACCAAGGAGGCCTAGAGTTAAGTCAGAACCCTCCAATGTTTCCACAGTTATGTCGAACACTTTCATGACCAAACAAGTCATTATTTTGTCTGTAAATGTTACATCATTGGTAGACACAGGTAGTGAAAGAAGTTTGCTAAAGGAAAGTATTTACCGCAAACTCCCTACAGTCTCGAACCTTGAACATTCAGCTATCACACTAACTGGATTAGGAAATACTATAATCAAACCCCTGGGTTTTTTCTCTACGGACATTATGATAGATGATTTTACTTATACAACTAATGTTTATGTAGTCCCAGATTATTCCATATCTTTTGATCTTATTATTGGTACAGATATCATACAACAAAGTATTTTAACAATTTCTGGAAGTAATATTTCGATGCAAAAATCGAGGAAAATGACGATACGTCCAGTACTTTTTTGATTAATGTTGCTCATGTGTTAGACGATCTTAATCTTGATTTATCTCATATTACCGATGAAACAATACGTTAAAAAATTTCAGAACTTATTCAAAATTATTCTCCTAAAAAAATAAAGACAACTGATGTTAAATTATCAATTCATCTGGAAAACGAAGAACCTGTCACTAGTCCTCCCAGACGCTTGGCGCAAATAGAGAAAAACTTCGTCGATAAACAAATTTCTGAGTGGCTCGAAAAAGGAATTATTCGTAAAAGCACTAGTAATTTTTCATCACCTATTGTCCTAGTAAAAAAGAAAGATGGTTCATATAGATTGTGTGTTGACTATAGGAAATTAAATTCTAAAACACATAAACAACGTTTTCCCCTCCCAGTAATTCATGACATTATTGATCAGTTGCGTTCTGCAAAAGTATATTTACGACTCTTGACCTTAAAAATGCTTTTTTTCATGTCGAAGTCGAAGAAAATAGTAGAAAATATACTTCTTTCGTAACACATTCTGGTCAATTTGAATTCTTATATATGAATTATGGCCTTAGAGATGCGCCCTTAGTGTTTCAAAGATATATTTATAACGTTTTTCGAGACCTCATTAATGAAAAAGTACTTATTGTCTATATGGATGACTTCATAATACGAGCTGAAAACGAAGTCGAAGGACTCCAGAAATTACAACGCGTCCTTACAACTGCATCCGAATATGATTTAGAGTTGAATCTCAAAAAATGCCACTTTTTACAGCGAGAAATTGATTTTTTGGGTTACCACATAAAAAATGGTCGACTGCACCCATCTCCCTTAAAAACTAAAGCTGTCCTTAATTTCCCAGAACCTAAAAGTTTAAAAGATGTACATTCATTTGTCCGACTAACTTCATATTTTCGTAAATTCATTCAAGATTACTCTTTAATAGCTAAGCCTTTAACAGATCTCCTTAGAAAGGACACTAAGTTTCACTTTGGTGACCAGCAACGAAATGCATTTAATCAGCTGAAACAGATCCTTTCTTCAGGTCATGTTTTAAGCATTTATAACCCTAGTAACGAAACAGAAGTTTACTGTGATGCATCTATTGACGGTTACGGAGCAGTCCTCCTTCAAAAGTCTTCTATTGACAATCAATTTCACCCTGTCTACTTTATGAGCAAAAAAACCACAGATGCCGAACGTAAATATTTGAGTTATCAATTAGAAGTTTTAGCTGTCATAGAAGCCCTTAAAAAATTTCACGTTTACATTCTAGGTATTCCTTTCAAGATAGTCACAGATTGCAACGCATTCACCCTTACTATGAATAAAAAAGATCTTTGCACCAAGATTGCTCGATGGGCTTTAATGTTAGCTGACAATAACTATACAATCGAACACAGACAAGGTACAAGCATGCGCCATGTCGACGCTTTAAGTAGAAATCCAATATGTATGGTCATTCAAGATAGTTTTACTTCCAAAATCATACAATCACAGAACACTGGCGAACATATACAAGCCATCAATGAAATTTTGAAAACAAAGACATATGACAACTATTTCCTTAAAAATAACGTTCTCTATAAAACTCATAAAGGTATCGATCTGGTAGTTGTGCCGGATGAAATGCAGCTAAATGTCATTAAACACGTTCATGACAAAGGACATTTTGGCCGTAAACGCTGTGAAGAACTCCTTAACGAAGAATTTCTCATCCCTAATATGTCAAATAAAATTGATAAAATTATAGCAAATTGTGTAACATGCCTTTTGTATAATCGCAAACGAGGAAAACAAGAAGGTGAATTACATCCCTTACCTAAAGAAGAGACTCCGCTCCAAACTTACCACATTGATCATTTAGGCCCTCTTGAAACAACCAACAAAAATTATAAACATATTTTGTCTTTAATAGATGCATTTACTAAATTCGTCTGGTTGTATCCCTGTAAAACCACTTCTGCTACCGAAGTTATATCAAAACTACGACAACAAAATCATACTTTTGGCAATCCTTCCACCAACATTAGCGATAAAGTTCCTGCATTTACAAGCAAATAATTTGCTGATTATTGTCAAGATGAAAATATAAAGCACGAGACAGTTACAACTGGCCTTCCCCGTGCCAATGGTCAAGTAGAGCGACTTAATTCCACCATAATTTCTGTAATCTCTAAAATGTCCAAAGACGAACCGACCAAATGGTTTAAACATGTTCCTAAAGTTCAACAAGTCATTATAGTCGTTGAGCCAGAAGCCAAAATTAGTGATTTTGGTTTCATCTCTGAGGACTTGATGATATATACCTTTTTGGATTCACAATGATCCAAGGAGTTCATTTTATGATGATACTATGAAATTTGTGGTAGCTTATAGACGCCATATTGAAAACATGAGCGCCATCTATCGCACACAAATACATATGATTTTTTTGCCAGTATCACATAATTAAAGAGATTTCAATGAAAAAAATCCCTGCCGGCCCGGCCTACAGGCAGAGGTAGATTTCGAAGTCAAATATACTAATTTCACAAACAAAAACTAAATCATGATTATAGATAAATCCACTTTAACAGTTTTATCTGGCCGCTCTTGACGAGTTTTTATTTCATTTTCATATAATAGATAGTTTTATCAGAATCATGTTAGGGCGGTATTCAAAAAAATACTTTTCCATGCTCAACAACTCGAAATTTTCTGGCATAATTCCAGATTCATTTTTAATAAAAAAAAAATATGAAACTTGCTGACGTGATTTTTGAAGAGATTTATAAGCGACCTGTGTTTTTATTTTTTGTTCAATTAATTAAAACTTGATATATAAACAATTATTTTCTCAGAAGGACAATATTTTTCGTTTCTAACACAATCGCTTCGGGAAATTCCGTTCAAAATGCCCACTTTGACATCATTTTTTGAAATATATTCTGCCTCTATCTAAAAATCGATTATTACGGTACATTATATAGTTTCTGAATAAGCGAATCTACCAATTAAATGCCTTTGAGAGCAAAAATGAATTTAAAAACCAGTCAGAAAATAAGCAGTTTGGATTTAAGCGCATCCTTAATACAATGATTTTTCCCAACACAATCCGCTTCGGTAAATTCGGTTCAAAATGCCCTTTTTAACAGCATTTAAAAAAATATATTCTGCCCCTATCAGAAAATCGACCATTACGGTACATTATATAGTTTCTGAGTAAGAAAACGTACCAATTGGAAGCCTTTGAGAGCAAAAATGAATTGTAAAATGAGTCAGAAAATAAGCAGTTTGGATTTGAATACACCCTTACTAAGATCATTTTTTACTTCAACCGGTATGTATTTTTAATTTGTTTTTGCTCTAAGAATTGGTCCTATCCAAAACTTGTCTATATAGATGTTGTAGACAATATTAAGAAGATATATGATAAATTCATGGGGATTTTATATCTTTTGAATTGACGGAGTTATGGATTTTTTTTCTTCTTCAAACCCCCTTTTTGTTTTCGTTTTTAATTTTTTTTGCGGTACGAATTGGTCCTATCAAAAACTTGTGAATATAAAAGTTGTAGATAATGTTAAGGAGATTCATGATAAAATTAATTGGATTTGATATCTTGAGAATTGACGAAGTTATGGATTTTTTTCTTCTTCAAACGCCCTTTTTGTTTTCGTTTTTAATTTTTTTTTTTTTTGCGGTACGATTGCTCCTATCAAAAACTTGTGAATATAAAAGTTTTAGATAATGTTCAGGAAATTTATAATAAAATTAATTGAATTTGATATCTTGAAAATTGATGAAGTTATGAATTTTTTTCTCCCAAAAACCCTATTTTTGCGCCCCTTGAGCCCATTTTTAACTTTATCAAAAATCTGTGATACACAAATTTTTGGCCCTATTTTTAGAAGTAATAAAAATTTTAAACTGATTTGATATGTACAAAAATTAAGAAGTTATGGGGGTTTTCTGTTTTCACAAAACCCCTCCCTATTCCCCTCTCCTTGGTCCGATTTTGCCCATTAACGAACTTGACCGAGATTTTATGCCCATTGATTTTATGTATCAGTTTGGAAGAGATTGGTGCAGAATTACGAAAGTTATCGTGTCCAGAAGAAAGTGATATATATATATAGATAGATAGATAGATAGATAGATAGATAGAGAGATAGATAGATAGATATATATATATATAAAGTTTTTTACTGAGGGTGGTTTTGGGTTCTAGGGGTCATGATCGGTGTAGATCTGCAAATATTTTTCAGAAATTCCAACATAGGAACGATCCCAATAGGTAGTATTTCATACGAAATCTACCTAAAATGGAAAGAACAAATATTGTTAAACATAAAACGTTATACAAATTATATATTTATTAAGACTTTATTTTAATATGATGCTTATCTTTACATTTAACTTTATGTTTATTAACATTTTCAGTGGGATAAACATCTTGTTTCACATTTTAATGCATATTATTTTCATATGGTAAGACACAGCAATTCAAGAAAAATTTAATACTGGTGAAACTATTGTACTTAGTATGTTAAGAATTAACCTCCTTCGGGACCACGGGTGCATATATGGACCTTCGGAAACGTGTTTACATCGCTTGTTTTTGATACCAATAAAAAAGAAAAGTAAAAATTTCTTTATTTATTTAAGTTATTTTCTTGATTGCTAAGCTAAATTTAATTGTTTGACAAAAAGGGGTGTCAAACGAATAATATTCATGTGAAAGATGCTGGTCCCAAACGGATTAATAAATAAGAGAACTCTTAGTCTTCTTCACAGCTGCCATCATCATCAGTTGACATTCCCGTGTCCAAATAACTTCCATCGTCATAGATCATTTCTATATTTTGGATATGCTTGAATATCTGAGGTTATTAAAATATATGCATATGATGGTGAGACACATGCTCTTGAACAAGAACATGACATCAGTTCCAAAATAGCTTCAGGAGCAGGAGAACTGTCATTCCACTGGATCTCTAGATACCCTTTTCCTTCACTATCTGTTCCAAAAATCCAACTTATATTTATCTGGGTATGCAAGATCAGGATCAGCCTGTATGCACTTCATCCAAACAACACAGTGGTAATTAGATCGCATTACCTATAGGTAGAGTGTTATTTCTGCATGGAAGAAGGCGATGCAATTCCACAGACTCCTTTTTTACAGCAAAAATATATAGAATATAGCGCAATTTATTGATATCTGAGTATTTGTGCTTTCATAATAGAGATGGCAAACTTACGGCTCAAGCTGTTTCTTTGTTTCCTCTGACAGCGCCTTAAGCGCATTTCGAAATTCAGTGTTCTGAATCACATTTTACCTTACTTGCAAAGGCACTTACTGTATCGCATTCGACAGTTAATGCATTACATACCGTTTTACATAAAAGTCCATGCATCTCACTGAAGTTGTAGTACTTTCCTTTACCTTGTCATTGGATCCACATTTTAGAAATATTAACCCTTTC
The DNA here is from genome assembly GCA_963932465.1 of Maratus speciosus. Taxonomy (NCBI): domain Eukaryota; kingdom Metazoa; phylum Arthropoda; class Arachnida; order Araneae; family Salticidae; genus Maratus; species Maratus speciosus. The sequence continues at coordinate 297,470,822 of OZ010791.1, forward strand.
TAGTTCTTCAAATCGTTTTCTAAAAAAGCAGTGTGATAACTGCCACATCAGTATCTATAGAGATAATAATAATGTTTCTAAATCCAGACGCTAAAGCCATGGTGTGCGCAAAATAAAAGTCGGGTGTAACCTCTCCTTGGAAGCAGGTCAATTTAGTGTATTCTTTAACTAGTTACTTCGTGAATGTATAGCATTTTCTCCGTAGATAACGTACATAATTCGTGTAATCAACTATTTCAGATAATGTTCATTTTGTCATTCTTGAGAAATGAAATGTTTAAGTTCTTTCTTGTTCTCCTCATCGGACAGAAACTGCTTCCATTTTCGTACTGGGTGTCCAGGAGTATATGATCTTTATAGCATTACCAACAGTTCATATTTTTCGTTCATTTCTTTATATTGGCACCTGCCTGTATGTATCAAATAAAACATCTATTCTTTGAGAGGATGTAAAATCTTGTATTATTTTAGAAAACAGATTCTTTGCTAGTTGTCCACATAATTGTCGTTCCTGCGTTAGCTTTGAACAAAGCACATTCCGTCAATGATATTAACATCACCATCATTTGCATTCTTTCAGCAGTCGCAATTTTGTCATAACATCCATCAGGTTGATTTTTCAGTTTTTCGAATTAAACCATAAGTGTTGCTAAGGGCTATGGAAGAGGCCCTAGGTGGTAGGAAAAGACAGTTCTCATACCGAAATTTCTTCGCTCTGCAATGATTGTCATGTAAGCAAACAGATTTCTTACCGCCTAGGCAACATACTCTGATTTATTAAATTTTACATTCTGTTTCTTTTTAAAGTCAGAAAATGTCTTTAGCTTCTTTATCTTTGGAGGTTTGAAAAATCCATCTGGCTTTGAGTCTTCAGACAGATATTCTCTCTTGAAAGTTTGGTAAGCTTCTTCACACATCTTATGAGCTTTGACCATGTCTTCGACAATTTCTAGATTTGTCATTGCTCCAGTTGATTCTATTACCATGTCTAGATTTATCCATTCATTGGTAATCATGTTCTGTAAATATGAGATATCACGTTCGTTTTTCTGGATCCTGCTATAAGACAGATCTGGATGTAGAACTAATTTTGGTTCTTTCATGAATCATGTGAAGAAATGCTGCCCTGATATCAAAAATATCTTTCGACTGTGGCAGGTCTTTGACTTAACTTCGTTGTACCTTTTCACACTTTATGTGTTTACTTATTGTCTCTTCAATCGCTCAATTCATTTAATAGCATGCAAAACCAAGAAAATCTTTCAATCACCCTGTTTATCGGCGGCCATTTCCCAATATGGCGTCCATTAGCTACTCTGTTTTTAAATGTATCATGGATAAATGTCATTCTGATGTTATGATGAATCCAAAAATGTGTGATTTACCAAGTCCGCTGACATGAAACCACTCGAACCCCTGATTCAACGACGGCGGCCATTTTCCAATATGGCGCCCATAAGCTACCCTGGTTTCGAAAGTATCATGGATAAATGAGGTGCTGTTGTTGCGGAGAATCCAAAAATATATAGTTTACCAAGTCCGCTGACATGAAACCACACGAGCCCCTGGCTCAACGACTATTAATTCAACTTACCAACGAAGCATTAAGAAAACACCGTTTGAAATATTATTTGGTACAAAAATGAAACAGAAAGAAGATGTATAAATTATTGACCTCTTAAACAGTGCAGTCGAAGAACAATTCATGAAAGACAGAGAAGAGCTCCGTAAAGAAGCCAAGAAGAATATTCTGGAAATTCAACAAGAAAATCGCAAGCACTATAATTTACGACGTAAGAAACCCCGGAAGTACAAGCTTGGTGACCTTGTAGCAATTAAGAGAACACAGCAAGGACGAGGTTTAAAGTTGAAATCTAAATTCTTAGGTCCGTATAAAGTAATCAAAGTGAAGTCTAACGACACCTACGACGTAACGAAAATCTCATCAACTGAAGGACCGATAAATACTAGCTCCTGTGCTGAATACATGAAACCTTGGCCTGACGAAAACTGAAACTTAAAAAAAACATATTTTTTTAAAATCTTTTCTTCTTATGTATTTGTAACAATTTTATAAGTCAACCCATATGATGTTACGTTACTTCAACTATGACGTGCAGATTAATTTTTTTTCTCTCTTTTCCCCCTAAGGACAGTTACTGGTTTTTGTTTTTTGTTTTTTCAGATTCTATTTTACCACATGTCGCTGCGGCAGCTCCAGATGTCAGGACAGCCGATTGTGGGAATTTCGTAGGAACACCTGCATTAGACCGAATGCCCCCGACTCCATATCTCTGCTTCGAGATTAAAAAAGGGAACGTAAACCAACGAAGCTGTGTGAAGTATAAACGCAGTGGAAGTAATGGAACGAGGAAAAAGTTCGACGATGTTGATTTTGTAAAAGAATCAGAATACTTTCGACGCTACAAAACGGAAGGTTTAAACGACGTAATAAATGAAGCCTGAATTATAGTTTTTAAGTTAATTAAAGAACGAGAAGAGTGGTTTTTTTTATCTGTATTTTTGCTTGTGTGTTCGTCTCAATAAATGTCAGTGCTCGTCCTAAAAGTGAGTTATGATTTATAAATAGAGCCACATCCCATAAATATAGCAAAGTGCAATATGAAAAGTGCAGGAATAAACCTTGGGGACGGTGAGACTACCAATAAAGCCACGATGCTTGAAATTGATATTTAAATGCTGATTTAAATTCTACAGTAAATTTCCTGCCAAAGACTTTTAGAAATTATTTCTCTAGCATACTTTTGCATGAGAAAAAACTTGAAAAAATTCTGTGGTTGCATCTGAAATGATTTTCTGTATAATTTTAGAAGAGGGGTGGTAAGGAATCTAGAACAGGGACAGAGTTTAAAAAATAATAACAACCCTAAAAATGTGTGCAGGTTAATTTTTAGCTACATATTTATATAAAACAATAGTTTCAGTTTAAAAAAAAAACTACATCGAACTATTTTTATTGAAACAATTTTATACAGACAGCTCCAAACTTAAAAATCAGCATCAGGGACACGGGAAGGTAGATGAGTTTTCCTGGTATTTGGAGCCCCAACATCGTCCAAAACTTATTTATCTAGTTAATATTGTTATGCAATCATGCAATGGGATGTTACCCAGTATATGAAATAAAATAAACACAAAAAAGTGTGTTAAATAAAAAATTATTATTCAGGGGCATGAAAGTCAAAAGATTGTGAGAATGCCCCATATATATATATATATATATATATATATATATATATACATATATATATATATATATATATATATATATATATTATAGGTTAAAGGTGTGTATGTGTGAGAGAGTGTGTACGTAGCTCCTATATTATTTTGTCACGAAATAGATTATCGTAGAGCCTGAGAATGCCTGAGAATGACAGAAAAATGTGTCTCTTTACAGAATATGATGATGTTTTTGAAATAGGTGTTGTCCACATAATATAGTTTTGTGTAACCTTCGATTTTTAAAATAATAACACACACTTTTGACACCATATTTGTTTTCCTCGGAACAAATCATCTCGGATAAAATGCATAGTTTATATTAATAAATATGTTTTTGCTCTGAGCGAAAATGTGTCTGGGCTCGAACCCAGAACCTTTGACTTCAATTGACAATTCTCTTCCAGTTGAGATAGCTGGGCGACATTCCCAGCCAACTCAGTATAAGCTCAGAACAACCATTTGGTAAGTTATTTAAATCAGCTCGACGGAAAAATCCGTGGAAAGAATAACCAATAAACTAAGGATGGATAATTACACTTTTTTAAATTATACACAATCACTCATTTAATGAATCGCACACAGTCAATTAAATTGTAAATAATTCATCTTAGTATTTTGTTTTCCATCTGAGCGAAAATATATCCAGGCTCGGACTAGAACCCAGAAACTTTGACTTCAATTACAAATGCTCTTCCAATTGATCTGTCTGGACGACATTCCCAGCCAACACGATATTAGCTCAGAATAACCATATGGTAATGACATCTGATCTGCTTTTTTAATAGCTCGACATAAAAAACCGATGGTAAAGGAACTTGAATAAACTATGGATGAGTAATTACACTTTTAAATTTATTTTTAACACAATCCGCTGATTGGTAAATAACCCATATAATTTTTTTTTTCCAGCTGAGCTAAAATTTGTTCAGACTGGGACTCAAACTCAGAACCTTTGTTATCAATTGAGGGGTTCATAACCATAGTAGACCAAGTCCATTTTGAAAAAGACCACCAGCGGCCGAGAGCTTCTGCTCTAAAGGTGGTAGACGGGAGGTGCTGAGCTCGAACCATATCGCGCCCGTCGGCCTAATCGTCCGGAGTTTTCCGTGGTTTTCTAGAACCTTTGATTTTCTTGCGTAAATACAGGCTAGGTTCCCTTAGAAAAGTCCCCACGGAGGGCAGCCCCCCTCGGGCGCATATCTCAAGTGTAGATAATTGGCCGTCATAAAACAACAACAACACCATTTTGAAAAAAAAAAAATGAGTAAGTCCATTTAAAAGGTGGATGATAAAATTATACACCTAAAATATACATAAAATCTGTTTTATCCACTCACACAGTGAACCAAGTCTGTTATCACATACTTTCTGATATATGCCATCTGTTTACAGGCTTCGTTTACAGTGAGAGTAGATAAAACATATTTTAGGCACCTTCTAAATAGACTACCTCATTTTTTTTTCAAAATGGACTTGGTCTGTTAGGGTTGTGTGTTCCTCAATTTGCAATGCCCTTCCAATTGAACTAGCTGAGCGACATTCCCAGTCAACACAATATTCGCTCAGAACAACCATATGGTAAAGACATCTGGCCTGTTATATTAAACAGCTCCACATTAAAAAAAACGATGGTAAAGGAACTTGTATAAACTGTGGATGAATAATTACACTAATTTTAATTATTTAATAATACATATTAGAATTTTATTTCCATCTATTTTTTCCATGTGTTAAAGATAATTAAAAAATGTGTAATTACTCATCCATATTTTATTCGCATTTCTTTACCCACGGTCTATTCTGTTGAGTTCTTTCTAATAACAGACCAGATGACACTACCAAATGGTTATTTTGAACGAATACTCTGTTGGCTGCTTATGTCGCCCAACTAGCTCATTTGAGGAGCATTGGTAATTGAAGCAAACGTTTCTGGGTTTGTGACGCAGCCTGGAAAATTTTCTCTCAGGCGGTAAAAGTTACCAATGTGAACTATATAACAATCAGTTCATTGTGATAAAGATAATTAAAAATAGTGTAGTTTATATACCTTTTTAAAAACCTCCATGATTTATAAGAAAAAGCTGTATACCTATACCTGTTTGCCTATGAATTTAGAAAATAAAATTTATATTCAATGAAAACAACTGGTACCTTTAGCATCTATCTCCGATAATTGAGTGGTAACATAGTATGGGTGACGTTTATTTTTTTAAGGGGACAAGGAACCTTAAAATCCTTAAAAATATTTATTTTTTATTTTTTGTAAATTTCACCTAATTATAATTCAAGGGTACATTATATGCATTATGGCATGCATTTATCATTAAAAAATTTATTTTTGAGAAAAAAATAGAATTTTAACCGTCGTCTTAGAAATCTTCGAAATGCCCCCTACGCATTCCATATCAATGAAAATCCCCAATATTTTTTATAAAAGTTTGGTTTATCTATACAAATAAAATAGAGCATCAAATTTTATATATTTGAATTTAAAGGTTAAAAAAATTAAAAATGTTGAAATTTTTTCGAAAAAATTTCAAAATTTTTCAATTTTTTTTTTTGTAAAACTCTATTTTTTCATAAAAATAATATTTTTTTGTAATAAATGCATGCCATAATACATATAATGTACCCTTAAATAATATTTAAGAAAAAAATTACAAAAATAAATTTAAAAATTTTTAAAAATTTTCGAAAAAATTTCAAAATTCTTAATTTTTTTTTACCTTTAAATTTAAATATATAAAATTCGATGCTCTATTTTATTTACATAAATAAATCAAACTTTTATAAAAAATGTTGGGGATTTTCATTGATATGGAACGCGCAGGGGGCATTTCGACGATTTCTAAAACTATGTGTAAAATTCCCTTTTTTTCTCAAAAATAAATTTTTTTAAATATTTTTTTGTGATAAATGCATGCCATGATGCATATAATGTACCCTTGAATAATATTTAAGATAAAATTTACAAAAAATTAAAAAAAAATGAAAAATTTGGAAATTTTTTCGAAAAAATTTCAAAATTTTTCAATTTTTTTTTTTTTTTACCTTTAAATTCAAAATAAAATTCGATGCTCTGTTTTATTTATATATATAAACCAAACTTTTATAAAAAATATTGGGGATTTGCATTGATATGGAATGCGCAGGGGGGGCATTTCGAAGATTTCTAAAACGACGCGTAAAATTACATATTTTTCTTATAAATATTTCTCTTTCATTTTGTGATAAATGCATGCCATAATGCATATAATGTACACTTAAATAATATTTAAGGTGAAATTTACAAAAAAAAAAAAAAAAAAATTATTTTAAGGTCCCTTGTCCCCTTAATGCATTGTATATTTATATGCGTAGATATATATCACAATGAAATTGGTTTAACAGTTTTACGTACTTCCCGTGCAATTCCTCAATATCAACTGTAAACTAACATTATGACGTCTCAATGGAGATTTAAACGATACACTTACTACTTTATTATTTTACTATTAATACTTAGTTTGTATATATAATTAATTTTCTCCTGTATTACATCTAAATTAGTCAAGTAACAATCTAAATTAGCTTATTCTAGTGTTTCGAATTAAAAAAAAAATTGAAGTGTCATTGGAGTTTCAACTAGTATTTTTCTATCAAAGGACAAGTTAAGAAACGTGTTTGTTTTTAATTGAAATGAAACAAAAAATCAATACGTCGGATATTAATTATGAAGTTTTATAAAATATAATTTCAAGTTAATCCTTTTAAGAAATTTAATAAAAATAACAAGTTTCTTTCCTTGTTTGAACCCAATAAATTAATTGCTTCGTTGGAAATAAAATTATGAACATGTCTCCGTATTCATGATAACTTTGAAAATAGATCTTTTCAATGTGCGAATGAATGAGATTTTAATTAATGAAAAGAGGATATCAAAAGACTCTAAATATGTGCCTCTCTAAGATAACTGTATCTTTTCTGTTTCTTTTGTCGATCATGAATTTATCTTTAGACTTTTCAAAAGATCTTTTTTTAGATGTGTACATTAATTTTGAAGAATAATATGATTCATTTTTTTTTTCAAACTTTATATCATCCAGAGTGTTAAATGCAATATAATTACATTAAGAATTCGGCTTCAAGTTACAAATTTTTAAACTGATTTTAAACCTGATCTTGTATACGTAATATTTCTTGTTATGATTCAGTTGAAATAAAATATTTCGTTTCTGTTACGGTTTCCAATTCATTAGAATAGATATTTCGTATTCTTGGTCCAATGCTAGATAGAAACCCAGATTTATCTTTAAATTAAATCGTTAAAGATGTATAATAAAGCTAACGTAAAATATTATCATACAAAAAATCCCATTTCTTATTTTGTATTCGCAATAGATTATTTTTTTTTTATAAATTTACAAAATTCTTCTTAGTCTAAACATTCTAGTCTAAACATTCATATCCATTCCCTTCCTTCTTAACTTAATGAATACCCCACGTCTTGTCTTAAAAGCATTGAATTTAGAAGTAATGAAAATTGTGTTGGTATTGGGTTCGTTCTACAGCTGATAGTTTTTGAAATACTTTGTGTTAAGGTTCACTGTTCATTCCTACATCTTGTTTGACAAATATTTTTGAATTCTGTATTAGAGAATACATAATTTTTCATTCTACTAATGACATACTTTATATAAAAAGATAAAATATCAGAAAAAACTGACTTCAATAGCCTATATATTATTTAAAAAAAATTAAATTCATTAAATTAATTTTTTTTTAATAAAAATATTTTTTTAATTTAATTCCAGATTCAATATATATATATATATATATATATATATATTGGTTCAGTTCCAGATTAAGTTACCTTAAAAGTAAAGGTTTTCGCTTCAGGTCAGCCTTTCGGTCTCTAAAAAAAACTGTTATTTTTCTGGTTTTTGGTTTGGTTTCGTTTCAAATTTCTGTTTTAATTTAATGGAAATTATAAATTTCACATCAGAACACTTAATTGTAACATTATAAAATTCAATTGACAAAAGAATTTGTTGGTACGCACATAAGTGCTCTAAATATGAAATTACTTTTTCAGTTCAGCCATACCCCCCTCTCACCTCAAAACAATGCCATAAATGTGAAAGTTTAATATAAGGGCAACGAAACTCAACGTTTTATTCGTATAGGGGAGATGGGGGCACATGTGAACAGTTCGCATAAATATAGCTTTCTCTCATGACTGGATTAATTTCTATAAACAAAACCTTCTCAATATAGTAAATAGAGCTTTCTTTTATACATGGTAATTTTTTAAAAATCACCTGTAATGTTCTTCTTACATTTTTTAATAGTTTTATAAATTCGAAAAATTGTTCACATGTGCCCCATCAGCGGGGTAGTTGTGAACACACGTGGGGCACATGTGAAAACAAGGAAAAAATATCCTTTCACATGCTTTTTATTCTGTTATTCATTTGTCATCGTAATCATTAGTTAATTAACTGTGAATTTCACCATAAAGAAATATATATATGTATATTTCTCTAGTTTCTGGATGATATGTTTAAGCAAAAGATTATAAAATGAAAATAAGTAGATTTTGGGGGTGGAGGCTTAGATAATTCATTAAGTATTGCTGAAATAAAATTAAAAAAATAAAGAAGTAATTTTAAAAAAGAAATTAAAACTTTTAAATTTTGCTTAGGGGTTTTTGTTTGGGGGAAAAGTTTAGGGAGGGGGCGTTTACATAGTATTTATCTCAAATTTGCCGAAATACGAAAGATTCCCACTGCTTTATTTGCCTTATTTACGTGTAAATTATAGATAAAGGAGGGTTTTTTAATGATTTAAAAAAATCTCGACTATAACTCCCCCCCCCCCTTCCCAAACTTCTTTTGCTTTTGAAAGAGGGAGGGGGTTACAATAGAGATTTTACGGTAGTTATCAGTTTAAAAAATTTACTTTCTTAAAATGGTACTCATATCTATCTCCATTCAAAGCATCATATACATAACTGTTTTAGGTATGGAAGTAAGCCATCACTGCAAGTTTAGAACAAATGTAATAGAAAAATTTGCAAAGTTGTTCAAGGTAATATTTTTGTATTAACAATGCATAAAAAATATTGTTGTAAACTGTTTAGTAAAATAATATATAACACTTATTGCATTTTAGAAAACATTAAATTTATTTAAAGTACAATTGAATGTAAACGAGCTTGTTTCTCTTTATGTATTTGCTGAAATATGTGTTTGATGAAGTTTCAATGCAAAATCAACTTTGTGTGAGGAAAATATCTTCCATTTCAGGAAAATTAGGGAACTGACATTTCAGGAACTGACATTATTTATCATTAAGTTAACTGAAATGAAATGAATCACAGAATGATTATTGGGTCACTTATGTACTGTTCATATCTGCCCCAACTTATCTGTTCACAAGTGCCCCACATTGCTGCTTCTGTTAGATTGATAAATAATTAACATTTCTCACATTTAGAAGAAAAAGAACGTTATCAAAAATATTTATTAGTATTCATAGTATATGTTAAAACACTCAAATTCAAATAAATGAATAAATAAATAAAGTTATACGCTTATCAACTTGGAACAAAGATTTTACTTTTGAGATCTAAAAACAGTGTTTTGGCTACAGAGGACAAACAAAATGTCAAAAAGCTTCAAAAAAGTTTTACCATATGGCTACAGGTGCTGTCATCTTTAGTAATTTTTTTCAAATTAAAAAACTTATAATAACTGTTGAAAAATTGCGATGTTCACATCTGCCCCCTGTTCACATGTGCCTCCATCTCCCCTATATAAATAAAAAGTTTATCGTTCTAGTATAAATGATGTATAATACCTGATTTATAATATTTAATATTTACAGTAATGTAGTCAGAGAAGAGTGCTCATTTTAAAGGCATTTTACTAACTTTTGAATATTTATATTAGGATAAATTCATTGAACTTAGAATAAGCTGACCATCTGATCTTCTTATCTTTATTACCTGTTCCTAAAAGAAATTTTCACCAATGATTTTCGGTCAGTAAAAAATTTCCTTAATCATTTACTTCCTTCTTCTTCAGATTATAAACTAAATTCTACACAATTCATATATCTGAAAAAAACCCATTGTCTGAGGCAGTGTCTGCATAAAGTCGGGCAACCCGATTTTTCCCAAAACAGACACTACTGGATTTGCGGCACATTTTGAGGGTTGTCGTTCTTTTTTTCGTCTCAGGTCAGGTCTTTGGCCGTTTTATTACAGTCGAGACATGTGTAGACTATTTTTTATTCTGCAACTTTTTAAAAACTTATCTCTGCCATACATTTATATTAAGATATTTTCAAGAGAAATCTACCTCAAAGAAATTTTTCAGAAATTGTGATACGATTGATTATAAAAGTAGTTGTTAATCCTGTCCTGTAATTAAAGGTGACTTTTTTCGGAATCGGGTTGGGTTTTCACTGTCATTGAGTCAGATTCATATTCATCCAATTTTTCAAAGAAATTCTAAATGTTTTCAGATAAATAACTATATTCTTGAACATATATGAATATATATGTGATAGTATTGGGTAAAAGTCATGGAACGATATAAAAGGAAGTAAAGACAATTACGATCAAGATCACGCATTCAATAATTCATTTGCAGTCATCGACATTTTACCTATGGCCTTGGTCGATACACACTGGCAGTTTCCCAAAAAAAAGAAAAACACTTCTTCACAAAAGAAGAATTGATAAAAATGTGTAGGAAACTGTCCAGTCATTCGACTGTTTCAGCGAAAAGAGTTACATAACCGTAATTTACCTCTAGTCTGAGCATAAAATTGTCAGATATGCTTCATAATATAGTCGAGAAACCGTTATCTTTAAAAACGATCAAATGACTAGACAGATTTTTAACAGTGTATTTTGAGAGTTATAGAATTGCATTAGAATAACTGATTACACATTGTAGTCTTTATTATATTTATGTAATACGAAATCATATGCTTAAATTCACTCTGCCGTCGATCGCTGCTATTTCTTGTCTATTTCATTTTCTATCTATTTTTTTTATCTGTCACATCGACGGTTTTGTTAATGACGGAGAATCGAAGTTTTACTGTTTATTTAAAATTTATTGCTTAAGAATTAAAACACGATAATTCTAAATATTCACTTTTTTTTAAATTTAAATAGCACTGATTTTTCTTAACATTTTACACACTTGTTTCTTCATTTTAAAATAAAAGCAAAAAGCCTTTTAATGAAATAGAGTTCAGTAGAGTGGCACAAAGAATTTTGGGCTATTTTTTAGAGTGCTACAAAATCATCCAGTCGCTGCAAGTGAGCTGAAATCGGAAATAACGAAAAATAAAAGACATTTTAAAGAATCGATAACACATGGATTTTAAGTTTTTTTTTTATTTGCAACCACATTTTGCCTCATTATTTTTTCTTTTGAAAAATGAAGAAAATATCATGAAAACGTGATGAAAGTTTTTAAATAACATTTGTTTTTATTATTAAAGATTCTTCTTAAAATAGTTATTGAGATTCAATATTTTGAATATCACTATTTCTAAATAGTAATGTTCGACTTATTTAAACGCAGATTTTCTACATTAAATAAGGTGATTATCAGTGTTTGGAAATTTTTGGTTTTAATTATTAGTCAACATATTTAAACGATTAATTTAACGTGCATCTATTTAAAAAATTCTAACACAAATAACACCTCCAATTAAAAAGTATTTATAAGATATTTAATATGTGCCTTAAGGTAACGATTTTCACGTTTGTGGTTTTCTAAAAAATCAAATAATTTTTTTATATAGAGTTAAAATATAGTACCACGAATAACAATAAATTAAAATAGTAGATGACAAAATAATATTAAATAAACCGTTATCGGTGGCAGCCCTGTTCAAACATACGATTCTTGACCATCAAATTTGCCTAGATATTTGTATAAGTGAGGTTTCTGTAATTAGTTTCAGAGATATTCAATATACAAAAATGGCTAAGTTTGGGGAACTCTCAAAAGTGAAAACAGTTACTTTAAGGCACAGATTAAAAGTAAATTTTACTATTATTTTTTAATGGAAAACATTATTTCTGTTTAAAAAAAAAGCTCTAAATTAATCGTATAAATATTGTAACAATAAATAAAGGGCAGTTAAATCTATGAAAAGTGTTATACATATGTATATATTACGATAATTATATAATATTTAAAACTGTTGCACTAATTTTTGTTATTTTGCATTGTAGGTTCTCCCCTAGAGGATTATGCTGGCCGAAATTAGCAGGCTTTTCCCTGATCCGGGGCGAACTAAAGCCATCTTGTTCCGGCCCGGAGTAAAACCAGCCAGTTCGGTCCGGTCTCAGCCCAGCACGCTCAAAAATCAGTAAAAAGAGGCCCGGCCCAACTCAATTTCTATTTTAAAAAATTCTGATTTATTTTTTTTATTTTAAAATTAAAATTCCCTTACAAATTACAGCATATATATTTATGTGATAATTTTACAATGTATTCCAGACTATATGTCCGCAAGCTATAAAATACCAAACAACATCATTAATAATCAGTTGGGCTCTTAGATATTTAAATAAAGTCTTATTAAAAAATTAGTTTTTAGAATTTGTTACTTAGAATAAAAGAAAAAATAGTTAAAAACATGACAGCTTTTAAAACGCTGAATAATAAAAAAAGAGGATTTTTGAAAGTATTTCTCTGTAAATTATTAAAATATATTTCAAAAAATTCCCTTGACAAAAGTTCATTATCGCTATTACTTTTACAAAAAAAAAAAAAATAATAATAATAAAATAAATGAAATACCTATGCGTCATAATTAAGTCCAGGTCCGTGTCTACTGAAACAGTTAAGCGAGTGCTAAGACACTATGTAACTGTCTGATGCAGATCTCTACGCCGAACATGTTGAATTTGGGTCGTTCCATGTTACGTGTGGGCCAGCTTTTCTACTTATTTCTGCTGTTTTAATACTGTTTTTTATCCTCCAGTTAAAACACCCATGTGAATATGAAAATCTAGAGTTATTTATAATGTATAGTTTATGTTTTAAAAACTTATAAGCCCATAGATATTGGTATTTATGCAAGTGTCGCGCACGGGACATTTTGTCAGTTTTTTATGCACTGTAAAAAATACAGAAATTTGTATTCTTACAAAAATTTTATCTATACACTTAAAAAAAAAAGATGTAAATCTACAAAAGTAGTTTTTGTAAAGCTAAAGAAATCTGTATGTTCACTAAAATTTTATCTGTAATTCGGGGATAATTAGACGATTATTTTTCTGTTGCAGTTATGTAAAAAGTTCTAGGAATCCTTGTTTCCTGAAAAATTCTTAGTAACCTTGCAGATTTTTTGTTTTACAGTGCAAATGTGTATCTGTTACATGTATTTTTTTTGGTTGCAGTTACATAAAATTTTCTAGGCATCCCAGTTTCCTAGAAAATTCTTAGTAACTTTATAGTTTTTATTTACAGTGTGGCATGGCCCTGAAACGGGGAGATTACTTATGTCTGGGATTTAAAATGTAGAGATTTTTATTATTTATTATTTTTATTATTTATTTATTATTATAAATGGGCAGCTTACTAAGGTCTAGGGATTAAAATGTGAAGATTTGTAAAACTACTAAATAGCCATTCCATATCACGTGTGGAACCTTTTTCATCCGCCCTGCTTAATTGAAAGTTTATTATTTTCTTCTATCTTCAGTAGAAGAAAGTATTGTAATCCAAAATTTTTTCGACGGATTTACGCATTTTAGGAGTCAGAGTTCCCGAAAAATATGTTTATAGAACATGTCTTTTTGTCCGTGTGTCTGTATGTCGCCATTGTACCATCAAAAAGTGTATGAAGTTACGCATAGAATTGAACCAAAATTTTTGCGTGTTTGGCTATGGCAAGCCCTATGGTCCTTCCTTAATTTGCCCTTAATAATCCCAACTCAAGGGGGCGCTGTAATAGCGATTTTTGTGCCATTTTCATTATTGTACCATCAAAAAGTGCATTAAATTATGCATAGATTGAACCAAATATTTTTTGAGTTTATGGCTATGGCAAACAGCTCTTCCCCTTATTTGGAAAAATTCCGACGAAAGAGGCCACTGTAACAGTGATTTTTGTTCCATTTTCATTATTGTACCATCGAAAAGTGTATGAAGTCATGTATAGAATTGAACCAAATTTTTTGTGTATGCTTTTAGCTATGTCAAGCAAGTCCCCCTTCCACAGAAAGGGAGCACTGTAATAGCGACTTTTATATAATTTTCTTGATTTTTCGTAGTTTTATTGTACATCGGCAGCTCGTAAAGCGACGGGAACTTCGCATCATGATAAGCTGGATATTCGACAACAGCTGATGCACAACAGAATAATGGAAAACTATTGATTTTAATAAATATCATGATCGAGATTAACTGGTTTTTAACCGACTGAAAAGAAAGGGTTATGTGTTTCACGCGTATCTGTGTATGTGGATTTCTTTATATCATCGAAACATCCCAACGGCTGTATGGATTTTACTGAATAAGGTCTGTATCGATTCGTCTTAATCGTCCGATGGTTATAGGATAGGTTTTGTTTTTGTAAATTCAAAATGGCGGCCGTAAACTACAAAATGGCGGTAGAGACGAAATTTTTTTTTACGTACCCCATTGAGTGGCATATCATTGGACAACACTTTCAAAATGAAGACGATGTTTTATTGACCATTTTTCAGTCAGAAGTTCCGTTTAAATATTACACAACTTGGAATTTGTGTACTTTGGATCTCTACCTTTACTGTAGCTCTAACCTTCATAATAAACATCTATAGGACTCATCAAAACACTGTTTGTAGATAGGAACTAATAATTAAACACAACTTAAAAGTTATCAATACAAATAAATAAAAAAGGGGTAAGTAATATAAAAAATAGTTTCATATTTATGAGAAATAATTAATTAGTTCGCTTTTTACGCAGTCGGGTTTTTTAATTTTTTAAATTTAATATAGGGGAGAGTAGCCTTATTTGGACCGCGGCTTTAATGGGACCGTTGCCATTCTGCCGTTAATTACAGGAAGAGATGCCATCTACCGCTGAAATTCTACTCATCAGAATGACGTCACTCATGATTAGAAAAAGCAACCGCCTACCACGTGCTGTTTTCAGAGAATTTTAAAAAACATAAAGTTAGGTGTTTTGATCTAATTTTTTCCTACTAAACGTAAGTGAATACTTTAAAACTAATGGAGGTTGTTATGTTTTCATATACATATATGAATTCATCTGTTTATTGCGCATATTTTTCAAGCGGATATTTTTTATTTCGTTTTTATTCTTAGTCTTGAGATCATCTGTTTTAAAAAATGGCGCAGTTGCCGTAATTGGGCTAATTTAAGTTGCTTAAATTGGACCAGTTATGTGATCACAAATTTGAAAAGTAAGTAATGAATTTCGAAGTCCGTACGATTTGTACACTATTTTTTTAAATTTTTAATATTTTATAATGGATTACTATCTCCATGCAAGGTTTTTTTTTTGTATATCTGGATTATTTTTTTTTATACAGTTTAGGCCTATATAAACATAAAAATATTTTTACATGCTTATGCAATAAATTTTGTTTGAAATTTCTTTTATCTTGTATTTGTATTTATTTTTTTTAATTCCTTATTCCTAGGGCGTATTTGGTTTACAGAGTTGAATTCAAACATTTTCTTTGCGATGACAGACTTTTTACTATTCTGGAGGGTGGAATTACACTTTTTTGCCGTTAAAATGCATAAAATCTCAAACCTTCGGGGGGTAGTGGTTATTTGAAGGCTCCGGGAGGGGGGGATGAATTCAAGAATGTTTCAATATTTAATTTTTGCGCTTTATTAATCGTAGCGTATTTTTCAACACAGAATATTTTTTAAACACTCTTTTATTATAATGTTGAATATGTTGAAAAAGACACAGACAAACTGTCTGGAAGAAAAACACCCGTGACAGCAAAAGTTATTAAAGATATAGGAAACAAAGAGGAGAGAGTATGATGTGAAGAAATTGACTTGCAAGAAGGCTGCAGCAACAAATCATCCCCAAAAGCAAAAAATTCATTATACAATATTATCTCCCTTTCTAAATTCAGTTAAATCAAAGTACAGAGGGAGCCAAAAAACAGTTGTGTTAACTTCTACCCATTATAAAGTAAACCTTAAAACAAAAAAAAACGACAAAAAGAAAGTTATCACAGCTCAAAAGCAATTGGAACATCAATTTCTAAAAAATAAACCTTATGCAAGTAGCAAGAAAATGATGGAAGGTAAGAACTACAAATATAATATAAAGTAAACTTCTGTTGCAAAAAAAAAAAAAAAAAAACAGTCTAATGATTTAGAATCTAAAAAGAAAAATCTAGACAGTGATGATTGGTTTTGTCTAATTTGTAAGAAAAATAAAATATCAGAAATGATTCAGTGTTCAGATTGTCAAATACGGCTCCATGTTGTGTGCGCTGGAACAAAAAATCAATAAGCGAAATCCATGTGTAAGCTTTGCACCACTTTTTACACGATATTCGAAGTAATTGGCAATTAGTTCCATAATTTCTATTCTTAATTACTGATAACTTTGATTTATATTTTGAATGCATTTTGATTTAAAACAATTACTCTTATTTTCAGATATTTGATTTCATTATATTTCATTGGTGTTATTTTGTTTCATTGTTTCATTAATCGCAAACTTTGCTTTTAATAAAATCAGGCATATTCCCAAGTCATTAAAACAACCTGATATTGTTTGGTCCATTTTAGAAGACTAGGGGTCCAACTTAGGCGACCAGTTGCTGAATTTGGACCACTTGTGACATTTTTTACAAATTTAAATAAAATTTAAGATTTTCAAAAAGAAATTGATCTAAAGATTTATTTAGTTAGTAGATGAATAGATTGACCCCGTGTAATCATGTTTTGCAGATATTTCAAAAATTAAGTGAGTTATACCTGAAAATAAGTGAAGTGGTCCAAATTCGGCTACTCTCCCCTATTTATTACTACGATTGATTGACTGAAGCAGAAATTTAAGATGAAAGCCAAAGTTGGTATAGTATTGATTTAATAATATTAAAGTACTGACATTTGTAACAGGAGTTTGAAATATTAAGATCTATTAGAAAGCAGAAAGTTTTTGGATTGGCACATCCAGCTATTCATGCTTTTTACCCCGACAGGACCAGTGTAGATAGATCTCTATTCTGCCTCATATATACGAGCGAAGCTGACTAACATTCGTCCAGACTCTGAGGTCACGTAAAACACGCATATTTGCTTTTCTTTTTAATCAAAAAAATTGCTGCAAATATAGAAACTCATTAGCAATTTTAAGGTAAATTAAAAAACATCAAAAGTTTTTTAATTTAATAAAATATTATTAATCGTTACCATCTCCACCCCACATCTGGAAAATTAAACAAAGAAAAATTATGCATTATAAAGGGGCAAGTTTGTGGAATTTACGTAATTTGTGTAATCGTAATAAAATATTTAAGTTTTTGAAAATATTTTTCAGGACGTTTCATATTTAAATTACGCCATTTTCACGAATTGAAACATTAATGGTCATAATTTAAAAATGAAAATAAACAGGATCGGCTGAATATTCTGCGGATTTCACTTATAAAAATCATATAATTAATTTTAAAAAATAAAATATTATTACCAAAATATATCCATAATTGGTCAGTTTCTTTTAAAAATAGGTCAACACGAAGCAAATATTGATTATTTAAATCAAAAATAAAATAAATAAATGTTTCACGTGATCTTTTAAATAAATAGTGGGTTAACAAAAATACAAAAAATGAGAACTGTTAACCATAACGTAATTTTCTATTTCAAACATTTCTTCACATACTGCTATTTGCACTCAGTGCATGAATAAAAAAATACTCCAAAGCATAAAAATACACATAACGTTACACTGTGTGGAAGAAAAGTTTAATTTTAGACGCTACACTGTAAAGAAAAATCTCTAAAGTTACTAAAATTTTCCTATGGGATTCCTAAAACTTTTTATATAACGGCAGCAACAAAAAATTATGTAACAGATACGCTGTTGTACGTTAAATCAAAAAAATTGTAAGGTTATAAGATTATTTTAGGAAACTGTGATGCCTAGAACTTTTTATGTAACTGCGAAACGGGTTACATATAACATTTTAGTAAGATTACTGTAATTTTAGTACATTCTTTTGTAAAGCTACAGGTTACTCTAGCTTACAGATCTTTTTTACAGTATATAATGTCGTTCTATACGAGGCGCAATTATCGTCATCAAATTCACTTCGCTCATAACAATTTAAATACGAGGTGGAACCGTCGAAATTCGTCGAAAGAAATGTTTAAAAGAAAGTTTTAGGATGCGTTTATAATAAACCTTCAAAAATAATTACAATAAAAAATCAATTTGACATTGGCTAGTCTAACTTTTAAAACATATTACTTTAAATGTTAACCATTTTTGGTGTTAAGGAATGAAATATCAGAAAAAAATACGTCACTTTAATATAATCGTATTTTTTTTTTTCAATTAAATATAAACACAATACAATTTTCACTATGACAATATTTATACTTCCCATATTCATACTCAACATTTTAAAAATATTTTAACTCGCAATAAGTTATTAGTAAATATATCCCCAAACTTGGCCTTCACGCTTTACAGCTACAACTTTGCATATGATCATTCAAATTCTTGACTTGAGGTTCTCCAATCTCCGTACCAGCGATAAGATATTTATAATTTTTAGGCTCACTAGTATCAAATTATTTCGCTTTGTGAAAGAAAATGTGCGTTTACTTTTAAATATGACATCATTTTCACCCACTGAAGCATTTCGAGTCTGATAGCGTCAAAAGATAAAGATTAGCTTCTCAAAGTTAGTATCGACGAAATGAAAGAATATATGAATGAAACGGCTTTATAAGTTAAACTGCGTATTTTTTTTTCAACAAGACGTCATTCACTGTTTGCTTTTTTAAGTTATAAACCATTTAGAAAAATGGTTATTGTCCTCGTAAGGGTAGGGAATCAAAAGCATATCTGAAGCTTTTTATTGGTTTAATCCGCATTTTATTCGTTTTCTGATTGGTCTATATAGTTATCTGTATTTCCCTTTACTTTCAACAGAGATGGATACTTCTGTTGCCACTATGACAAAAATGTAATAAAAACTACAAAAAAAATTAATAACTCAGAAACAAATTGAGATACAGCTTTCAAACAAATTGCATTTAAAAGTACATTTTTCTCTCTATACGACGGTGTAAAAAGTAATATTGTGGGATGTTTAGAAGTTAAAGAATGAAATTTCATTTAAAATGGGTCGTCAAATTTCTACGATGGAAAAGCCTTTTCCCGAACAGTCAATGAAATGCTTGGATAATACGTAAGTTTCAGGTGGAATATACGTAAGTTTTAAGAAACCTGACGGGTCGCAGGCGACTTTTGTCGCTTGCAATTTTTACATGTAATAACACTATTAATGTTTAATTCATGACGTACGTAATGTATGATCAACTCCGTGCGATTTTTTATGTCTTAAATTTTAGTCTTTGAAAAAATCATTTTCCAAATAGTCGTTGTAATTTTTTTTTTTTCGTTGTAATTTTTTTTTTTTTTTTTTTTTTTTTTTTTTTTTAATGGGAAAATGACATCAGTAAAGACCAGTAATTCCAATTATTTGCCCTTTCTCTGTAACAGTGAAAGTAACGCGATTGCCATAATTTTCAATACATTTCATTAAAATTTTAAAATAAATAAACGGTCAAGTGCGAGCATTACTCGCGTACAGAGGGTTCCATAGAATAAATATAAGAATTTGTAATTGTATTATTAAAAAAAAAAAAAAAAAAAAAAAAAAAAAAAAAACAACGTTGCTAAAAAAATACTAATACTTTGTAAAAAAAAAAAAAAAAAAAAAAAAAAAAAAAAAAAAAAAAAAACTATACAACGTAGGGTTGGGTATAACTGTATATATTAGAAAAGTGTAAATGGGTATACCATGAAAGTTCAAAGAGATATGGAACCTAAATAATATAAATTATAGCTATTCGTATAACTCTTTTTTAAATATTATCCTAATCTGTTTATGATGAACTTAATTCGGTACTGACAATAAAAGCAGTGCATTGTTAAACTTCATTTGGCATTTCATGAAACTAAATTCAGCGTAGTAATAACCTTTATTTCTACAGTGTAGCTAAAACAAAACCTTTGTTCAAAGTTTAAATTTGGTATTGTGCTAAGCGCGCTTCGAATTGTGGTCTCAAAGTTGCAACGTCGCCTTGGTCAGTGCCGCGTTTTTCCAGATAGATGTTTAATTAACTTTTAAAGTCACTCGAGGCGTATTGAGAGATACAATCAAAGCAAATTATCGATAATCCAACAGTATTTATGGGATTCATTCTAATTAAATCTTTTGAGGGCGATGCCTTTAAAAAACGGACACCAACTTTTAATTCCAAAACAGACAAACGGCACCAAGAATATTTAATTAAAATTTTCCTTTTATCATGTACGTGAAAATAAGCAAGTTTGCATTTTCTAATAAATTCGTTTATAAATTATGGTGTCAGTTCGTTATTTCAGAAGTTTATAAATAGAATTACTCCGTGCCGGAAAGGATTAACACTAGAACCGCCATAGCGGTCATTTTGACCGCTACGGAATAAAAATATGCTGATTCGGGCCATAAATTTCTTTCTAAAATAAGTTAAACGTGTACCATAGAGAAATAAATTAAATAAATAAGTTAAAATATTTTAAATAAAAATTCTGGTGTATAATATTTTTATGACATTTAAGTAAAATTTCCGGCGGTTCTAGTGTTAAGTGGTCGCAGCTTCAAAATTTAAGAAATTTTAATTTTTTTAGATGTTAAACTCCTATCTTTTCTGAATATTTAGATATAATTGTTTCCTTGAAATTCCCATTAGAACAGAAGTTTTTGCTTTTAGAATTATACCCCCTCAATAGCTGAAACGGCGTTTCCAAAACTTTAAAGTCATTATTTTCCAAATGGCGTTTTTGGGGCATAACGCGCAGGATACCTCAAAAACTTCTGAATATTTTTTCATGAAATTTTCAAAACATATATTTCATGTTAGTCTGTATAAACTGAACCTAAAATTTCCTTTTTATTGTTCAAAATAAATTTTTTTAGGCGATTTTACTGTTGAAATTTTCAAAATTTTGTATTAGCTAAATGCAACATTGCATTGAAAATATAAAAATGCTTTAAATACAAATGTATTTAAGTTCAGGGAAATTATTACAATCTGATGTATAAGTAAGCACCAAAATTTTCGTTCTAGTTTCAATATTTATTTTGTACTCCTGCGCGTAAACTGTTATGCCAATTTTTTGTTCGACAAATGTCTCACAGTTTCGAGCCCCCTATAAATACTAATTCTATATCTTGCAATTTTTTATATACATGAAGCGAAAGAACATACTTATATCTTTCATCCCAATTTAAAATGTGTTTTAAAATCATATACATTTTAAGACATTAAATGTTGAAAATGGTCTTTTTTTCATTTTTTCCACTTTTTAGAGTCCCGAGACCCATTAAATTAGCATGTTTTTAACAATTTGACGTTTATTTCTTTTATACTTTTACTGGACATTACATGACACATATACATCATTAAAAATTCTTAACTAGGCATAGAGTACGCCGCTCCTGTCCTTGTGTATGGTTAAACTGACCGTACCATTAAGGGTTAATTTCTCGGCTAATTACCGATGATTTTTTTCGAAAATCATTATCAACAATGCTTTTATTCTCCTGCAACGATAGGTATATTCAGCGATGCTCAACAATTTTTCTGAATGTCCGTAAATCAAAATTTGTGTATTACAGAAAAATGCTAATTACTCAAAAACTATGTGACCTAGGGTAATCGCTATAATTTTCCGGCAAGGTTTATATTAACGTCTACTACCTCTAATTTTTTCATAATTTTAGTTTCAGTAGATTGGGGGTCAGTAGATTCAGTAGATGGGGGGGAAACATATTTTTGCCCTACATTTTCAACAATATCTTTGAAAATATAATACCTAAAATTAAAAGGAATGTATTTTTTAATTCAGCGTTACAAAAGCTTTCGCAGGATACCCCACGTGGTATACAAAGAAAAGATTTTTTTTTCAAGTAGCATAATTAGCCCCTCTACTTTTTTACTAAATATATTTATGAATGTTTATTAATATGAAAATATTTGGGTCAATGGTCTTTATTACTTCCCCGAATTTGAGCTTTCCACGTTCCATAGTTTACGATTAAAATGGCTGTGACAGACGGACAGACACAGGAGTGATCTTATAATGGTTCCGTTTTTGCTTTTTAAGTACGGAACCCTAAAAATGAATTATAAAATCTAAATATGTATAAAAATAACTAGTGCGGGATGGGGGAATCTGAAAATGGGTACCTTTCCAATTATTAAACTGAGTTCCGTAGAAAGTCCGAGGCAGATGACGAAAAAGAAACAGCTTGTGTTTTAAATACAGTAAAACCTCCATAACAGGCACTTCCGAATAGTGGACACCTCTATTTAACGGACAAATGTTCAACCCCCAACACCTACATGTTTCCCTGTTTTATCTCGGAATTGCGGACACATCAGAATACCAGGCAAGTTTCGTGCTCCCGAGGTACAATAACGGTATTAAATTTAAGTTTCCTCTTTTTTTATAAATGGAGTTTAGAAATAACGTGTATTTCTATATTTAGTATTAATGTATTTTAATTGTTCAAATAAATGTTTTACTTAAATGTTTTACCCACAAATAACAATTACTTTAGTATAGAATTTGTTCGATCACAACAAAATTGCTCAGTTTAAAAGTCCGTGAATTGGGAATTATTCGGATAAGTCGTTAATGACTTCAAAACATTGCAACAATGTTCATTTGTAGGAAAAATTGACACTCATCTCTCTAAAGACATACGTATAAGTAAAATAAACTAATTTTTCATACTCAAAAAAAGAACATATATATCAACAATATTTATTAACTCCCTCTAAATCGTTTCCACACACATTTACACAAAAAACATATTGCCAATTGTTAAATGTCCCATTAAATCACCCACCATGGAGGTAAAATAATTAATATTCCAAAAAGTAGGGAAATAAGAATAAATTAATGGAATATCTAACAGAATTAGTTTTAAAGGTACAATTTTGAAGAGTTTTAAAAATTAAACCAAAATGTAAAGATTTATTTTATTCATATGTTTATTTTACATCTTTTAATTTGTGAATAATTAGTACGCTGGATAGAAACACTTTTTTTTGTTTTGTATTCGATATTACAGCTTAAAGTTCTTAATTATTATGAGTTTTTAAGATAGAAAAACTGTCTTTGCGTAAAAATCAGGGCAAATAAATGCTGAATTCTAAAAATCTAAATTCGCTGCTCTGTTCTGTTTGAAGAAAATTTCAATGCGGCGTCAGTCCCATTTTTTTTTTTTTTTTTTTTTTTTGTTTAAGTAGTGGGTTATTCTCAAGGAATAGTTTTAGGAAAAGAAACATTTTTTATCTACTTATTTATTCATTGAAACATTCTCTTTTATAACTTCCTAACGCTCGTTTGATTCGCCAAAAAATTGGCTAGAAAATACACCAGTGCATAAATCTAGAAATTCCATTGACAATAGAATCGAAATATATATTTTAAATGCTATTTTCTTATCCTGAGATCCATTTTGAAACAAAATATCGCAATAGGTAAATTCGTGTTTTTTTTTCTCTTTAAAAAACTTGATAATAAATATTTATAAAGAGCATATTCTTAGCTTTAAAATATTTTTAAGTGTTTGGGTTTCTTGAAATGTTTTGTTTTAGCAAGTAGTTATTACTGTAGTTAGTCGTTAACACAATTGCTACCGGTGTTAAATGACACAATTTTAAAGTTTTGATTTGTTTGTGTTGCTAATAGTTTTTGAATGTAATAAGCATAAAAAAAAAGCCTTCAATGTATTAAAAATGATTTGAAATTGTTTCAATCTAAAAATTACAAATAAAAAATCATAAATCGAAATCTTTTAAAGATATTTGACACCGGTAGAAATAGTGTTACCGTAATATAGAGACGATGCGTTATTTTCTATTTGACAGCTAAAACATGCAAAAATAATTCATGGGTAATTTTCCATATCCGAAAACTAACATGTATTTAACAATTATTTAAATTTAGCATATTATTTCTTATTTTGTACAGTGATTGATTTATTATAGCTTTCATACTCTTTAAAAACTTATTAATGAGTGCTTCTAAAACATCAAATTCTGTAAAGTATTTCCATGCTTTTGCTGCTTTCATTACATTTTATTATATTTTAAAGCAAATAATTATTACTACAATTAGTCATTGATCTAATACACAAGCGACTTGTTGTTTTCCGAGTGACAGCTAAAATATGCAAAAATAATTTAAACATAATTTTGGACTACGAAAATTGGCATATCACCACTTATTTTGTACAGTAATTGATTTACTATTAACTCTCATATTCAGTATAGCGAATTTAAATCTTCATAAATCATTATTGCGAACAAGTAGTTAAAAACCGTGCACAGCTTTCGTGCTTCAATCGTTAATTTTATTTTCTGATTCAATTTTTATTATTTCATAATTAAATACCATATTTTTTAATCAAACAACTTGTTTTATAGAAATATGAGTGTACTATGTCAAAAGACTCTTCAAAAACATTTCATATAATACTACATTCATCATTGTGCGTTTTCTTTGTGCACAGAAAAGGGGATGTTGACATCAGATATAATATGCATGACGATACGTAATATAAATGTATAATTAATAAGTAAAAATTTAATTTAAAAAATCAAAAAACCCGACTGCGTATAAAGCGAACATAGATGGCTAATTTTTACTTAGATTTGTAATCGGTTTGTATTTTGTGGAACAATTGGGTAGATCAAACCTGATTTTTTTTTATTTTAATGAAATATAATCAACTGAAAAACTCGTTTAATTCATGAATTTGTTTAAGAGTGGAATGTGGCACTATTTCTTGATAACTTTTGCATTTAACTTTTATTATGTAAAGCCGAGCTTGCCAACGTACATTATCAAGCTGGGGTCTTCTGAAGATACCGACTAACGCTAATATCAGACGAACGTCTTTTTTCGCTCTTACACCATCTCTACACCTTCGCTATCATGTGTAGGGATGGTGTAAGAGCGAAAAGAGCGTGCAAAAAGACGTCTGACATTAGCCTAAAACTAAACGTCCCAATGTTTACCTATAAATTTTAATTCTTTGATGGTTCTAGTAAGGGTAAAACAGGGTACATAAAAAACTTTGGTTATTTATATCAAAAGTCATTAGCAAATAAGTCTATTACATTGAGTACATTTACAAAAGGTTATAATCCGATTATGAACACATAGAGAAATAAACAATTAAATTTAAAAAATCAAAAAACCCGACAGCGTAAAAAGCGAACTAATTAATTATTTCTCATCAATGTGAAACTATGTTTTCTTCAATTCCTACTATTAGCTCACACTCCCGCTATATATATCTTGTTCAAATTTTCAATCGTTAATAAAATACTTATTATTCATCCAATAAAGCTCAAAAAAATTTTTTTAACCTGTAGTGGATGACACTTGAAGTTAATCTAATTTTTTTCAAATATTAATTCATTAATTTAATTAAATTAATTAATTTTCAATAGTCGAGAGAGCCCTCTTCTTGACAAAGGTATTTTAAGACCGAGAGAGTCCTCTTCTTGATCAAGGCATTTTAAGCGCCACTCAAGAGAAAAGAAGAATGGGAGAAAAAACTTCTCTTATTGACCTAAGTAGGAATAGACTTAAAAAATATTTTTTTTATATGACTTGCTTATATTACTTTCCTATTTTTTATGTACTTGTATTGATGACTTTTAAGTTGTGTTTAATTGTTAGTTCCTATCTATAAACACTGTTTTGATGAGGTCTATAGATGTCTATGATGGTTAGAGTTGCAGTAAAGCTAGAGATCCTACATACACAACTTCCAGGTTGTATAATATTTTAACGGAGCTTCACACTGTAAAATAGTCAATGAAACCTCGTCTTCATTTTGAAAGACCTATCCAATGATATGCCACTCAATAAGGTGCGTAATTTTTTTTGTCTCTCCCGACATTTTGTATTTTACGGCCGCCATTTTGAATTTATAAAAACAAAACCTAGTCTAAAACCATCGGGCTTTTAAGATGAATTGATAGATACCACATTCATTAAAATCCATCCAGCCGTTGGGATTTTTCCAGGGTATAAAAAATCCACATGCACAGATACACGTGAAATACATAACCCTTCTTTTCATTCGGGTAATAAGGAGTAAAATAATTATAGATAAGGCAGGATCACAAAAAATAACATTCAGGAATCCTCAATGGACCCCCTTTGGTATATTAAGGGTTAAAGCAAAGATGCATACTAAACAATTTCCGAACTTCATACATTAATCTCAAATACAACAAAATGCATTTTCTGCAGGAAACACTGAAAATTCCTGAATGTTAAAATAGAATAACTCGATACGTCTAGTTTCAAAAGAATGGGATTCTGTAAATTTACCTCTTATATGGTAGGGAACATTTTTATAAATATAAGTTATATATAAATATAAGTATAAATATATGTGATATATAAATAAAGTTTACACCTGGTAAAAGTGATATATAAATAAGTGTACATCTCATGTAAGTGATATATAAATATCAATTAGTGATATATAAGTGAAATGTTCACGTAGTATAAGTGATATATAAGTATCAATAAGTGATACATAAATAAAGTTTACACCTGGTATAAGCGATATATAAATAATGTGCACATCTCGTATAAATGATATATAGACATCAATCAGTGATATATAAGTAAAATGTATACCCAGTATGAGTCATATATAAATATCAATAAGTGATACATAAATAAAGTTTACATCTGGTATAAGTGATATATAAATAAAGCGTACACCGAGTATAAAGGATATATATGTGTGTATAAGTGGTACGTCTGTTGTTTTAAGTGATATATAATTATCCATAGGGGATATATATAAATAAAGTTCTATTTATAAATTGTAGAATATAATATACACTTCTCATTGACTCCTTTAACTACTTTTTATATATTGTGTTATTTTTTACGAGAAAATAGCAGTAATTTCTACAGTGAATTACCTGTATAATGAATAAGTGATTTATAAATAAAGTTCAACTTGCAAATTTAAATTGTTGTATGTAATATATATTTCTCATAGTCCCCTTACCACACTTTTTCTATGTTGTGTAATTTTTTACGAGATAATCTCAGAAACTTCTCCTTTATACATAGTGTTAATTTTAACGAGATAATCTGAGTAAGTTTTTCTTCGAATTACTGTGTATAACGAACAAATTATACATAAATAAACTTTAAATTACAATTTACTTAAAATACGTTTTATATCTTATGTTCTTTTTAACGAGTTAATCGTAGTAGCTTTTACTTTGAATCATGCTATATAATGATCAAGGAATATATAAATAAAGTTCACCTTCCACTTTGTAAATTCTAGCGTATAATATACATTTCTTATTGTGTCCTTAAATATTTAGTTCCTTCTGATATAAATGCAGTAACTTCGACTTTGAAACACACGGTATAAAGAATAAGTGATATATAAATAAAGTTCAACTAGCGCTCTGTATAAATTTTACTATATAATATACTTTTTAAATTGTCTTCTTTAAAATACTTTATTTAAATCTCGGGTTTCCTTTTTACTTTCTTTTATCTTCAATAGAAGAAAGTATTGTAACCGAAATTTTTTGGACTTCTGGTTTTCGATGGATTTACACGTTTTAGAGGTCAGAGATCTCCGAAAATATGTTTATAAAAAATGTCTGTCTGTCCGTGTGTCCGTATGTCGCCTTTGTAGCATCAAAAAGTGAATGACGTTATGTATATAATTGAACCATTTTTTTTTTTTTTTTTTAGTTTTTGGCTGTGGCAAGCAGGTCCTCCCTTAATTTGGAAAAATTCCTATGGAAGAGGGCGCTGTAATACGATTTTTGTGCCATTTTCGTTATTGTACGATCGAAAAGTGTATGAAGTTATGTATAGAATTGAATTAAATTTTGTGTATGTGTTGGCCATGGCAAGAAGATCCTCCTTAATTTGGAAAAATTCTAACGGATATTGGCGCTGTAATGGCAATTTTTGTGTCATTTTCATTATTGTATGATCAAAAAGTGTATGAAGTTATGGATAAAATTGAACCAATTTTTTGTGTATGTTTTTGGCTATGCCAAGCAGGCGGTCCTTGAATTTAGAAATATTCCGCCGAAAGGGAGCACCGTAATAGCGATTTTTGTATAATTTTCCTGATTTTTCGTATTTATATTGTACACCGGCGCCTCGTGGCAAGAACTTCGAATCATGATTAGCCGTCTTTTCGCTAACAGCAGATGTGCAACAGAATAACGGAAAACTATTGATTTTAATAAATATCATGATTTTAATAAATATCATGAACTCTTTTTTCTACTCCGAATAATTGACTGAAGCAGAAGTATAAGATGAAAGTCAAAGTTGGTATAGTTGGTATAGTATTGAACTAATAATATTAAAGGGTTGACATTTGTACTTACATTTTGAAATATTAAGATGTATTAGATAAAAGAAAGTTTTGGGATTGGCACATCCAACTAGTTTGTCACAACCTCAAAGTTTACTTACTACAGGTGTTGAATTTTTCTTTAGAATTTGCATATTCCCTTATATAATGTATTAATTATTGTAAAGTTCATTTGTCTAAAATCTTTATTTTAAGCTTTCGGTTCAATTCGATTTTAAATTAAATTTTCGACGAATAAAAGAAACAATTTCATTAAAAATCACGAGCAGTTTGAGTTTGCACTGTTAAAACACTATTCTTAAAAATAAGTAAATTGTACTAATTATTGAGCACTTCCCGATCTTAAAATAGCTCCAAGTACTTAACTCTTAAATTTGAAAAACGCATGTACTCATTTTTTTGAGTACATACAGGGACTCGAAAATAAGTATGTATAGAAACACACATACACTATAAGAAAAAAAAAAATAGAAATTACAGAGAACTGACAAAAAACCATTTTTAATTACGGTAATTTTGAATCGCGAAGAACTACAACGAATTTACTATTTTAATTCTTGAAATTTTGTGTATGAGCCGCCCCGTGATTTGAATCCGAGTCCTCTACGTGGGAGATCAGTGTTGTACAAACTGTGCAATAAGAGAAGTTATCAGCTGCTTCCAAATGACACCTTTTATGAATCAGCTACGGAAGATCGCTAACAGCAGAGATGAATTTTCCCTTTCTTAAATATTCTAATTTCTAATAAAACAATTTTTAAACTAAATTTTCTTCTTTAACATTTCTAATGAAATTGTAAATAAATTTGAAAAGTGTGTATTATAAATTAAAAATTATAACAAAGATAGACATATCTTTAAATAAAAGCTTGGAAATCCCTACTGTCAATTCGGTATAAGAAAAGAGTTTATCAGAAAACTCATATTTTTGAGCACATAGGATTTAAACATGAATATTGAGACTTTAAAATACAAAGTATATGTATTCATTTCTGCATACATTTATAAGTCAAGTATAAGTATACACAACTTCAAAATATCATGTACTCGTTTCTGAATTAATTGTATTTAAAAAAATCGAGTACAAAGAAATTTTCATTTTTAAGTAGATTAATGCTCCTTTTTGAAGCAATTGTAATTAAAAAATATGAGTACATAGAAATGCTCATTTTTAAGTAGATTATTTTTAACAATATACTTCTTTTTGAAACAATTGTACTTAAAAAAATACGAGTACATGGAAGTTCTCATTTTTAAGTAAATTATTTTTGAGAGTGTGAAAATAGTTTAAAATTTAAAAGTGCAAAATCATTTAAATTGAATTGGATTGAATGAATGTAAAAATTATTTCTAATAATAACTATTTTAAATGTGCATGGGATTTACATTGCCTTCTTAGATTATAGTCCAGGCAATAGAGAATTTTACCTAGCAAAATTAATGGTAGTTCTGGAAATCGGCTTACTCTATGTTTTTTGGGTCGCTGAATCCGAATTTTTAACTTCCCACCAAAATTTCCCCCGGCAACCCCCCCCCCCCAAATTGTGGTAAAAAGCCCCCCAAAAAGGTTTTTATTAAAAAAAATCACTTTTTTATTGTTTTAGGGGGAAAGTATCTAGAAATTCAGAAAGTAGACAAAATTTGCAACAAATTAGATATATGACATTATGACTTAGGATGAAGGGGAAGGGGGGATCTGCCTCGGAACATGCGCGCGGTGCTGCGTAAACTAAGTTGCGCAGTTCCACTTAACCACTCACACGTTTACATTCGCCCTCCCATCTCCCCTCCGAACTTTCCTTATAAGGTTTATTTAAAGTTTTTTGGGTCGCTGAATCCGAATTTTTAACTTTCCCCCAAAAATCCCCCCCCCGGAAACCCCCCAAATAGTTGTTATTAACTTAAATTTCTTATTATTTTAGGGAAAAAGGATTATGAAATTCAGAAACTAGAAAAAATTTGCAACAAATAGGATATATGAGATTATGACGTAGGATAAACGGGGAGGCCTCGGAACATTCCCCGCGCCCTTTTCTCAAAAACCAAATTTTTTCAAAAAGTCAATTTTTGGGGTGGTTGCCGGGTGAAATTTCGGTGGGAAGTTACAAATTCAGATTCAGCGACCTAAAAAACATAAAGTGAGTCGAAATCCAGAACTAGTATTACTTTTTCCAGTTAAAATCCTCTATTGTCTGGACTTCATAACTTAGTGCACGTAGCGCCGCAGTACATGTTCAGAGGCAGCCCTGACCATCCCCGTTCATCATACGTCATAATGTCATATATCCTGTTTGTTGCAAATTATGTCTAGTTTCTGAATTTTGTAATGCTTTTCCCCTAAAACAATAAGAAATTTAAGTTAAAAACAACTATTTAAGGGGGTTTTCGGGGGTGGAGGGAATTTCGGG
This sequence comes from Maratus speciosus, assembly GCA_963932465.1. Lineage (NCBI taxonomy): Eukaryota > Metazoa > Arthropoda > Arachnida > Araneae > Salticidae > Maratus > Maratus speciosus. The sequence continues at coordinate 297,502,174 of OZ010791.1, forward strand.
GGTAGTTAAAAATTCGGATTCAGTGACCCAAAAAACTTAAAGTAAACCTTATAGAGAAAGTTCGGAGGGGAGATGGGAGGGCAAATGTAAACGTGTGAGTGGTTAAGTTGAATTGCGCAATTTAGTTCACGCAGTACCGCGCGCATGTTCCGAGGCAGATCCCCCCTTCCCCTTCATCCTAAGTCATAATGGCATATATCTAATTTGTTGCAAATTTTGTCTACTTTCTGAATTTCTAGATACTTTTTACCTAAAACAATAAAAAAAATTATTTTTTTAATATAAACTTTTTTGGGGGGGCATTTTACCAAAATTTGGGGGGGGGGTTGCCGGGGGAAATTTTGCTGGGAAGTTAAAAATTCGGATTCAGCGACCCAAAAAACATATAGTAAGCTTTTTTTTCCAGAACTACCATGAATTTTGCTTGGTAGAGCCACTTATACGGTCTCTGTTGCCTGGACTATGATGTGAATCATATGAGATGTGACATGCAATTCGCTGAGATGTAACACTTCAAATGGGTGTACATATAATGCTTATGTGAATACGATTTGATCGAGCACTATAAAAAATCGTAAAAGTGGTTTTTGATGTACAAAACATGTTAAAAAAAAGTCTACTGTAATCTTATATTTATTCACAATTAAGGTTCCTTTATATTAAGCCTTAAATTCCGGGTGTTGCTTTTCGGCAACATACCCAATTTAGGCTCTAAAATACTATTAGAATACTATTGAAGCTATAATGCCTAATGTTGCCAATAAAATACATTCTGAAAATATTATTAAATCGATTTTCAACATGTAGATGGCAACACTTGTGCTGTTTAAGAATAAAAATAGATATATTTTTTCAATTGTTGCTACTTGTTCTTTTGTTTTGTTTGGAAGCTTGCGAAATACCCTATTTTGTTCTGCAGTGAGCAAGTAAAATTTATTTCTTATTACAGTTCCTGAAATTCTTGTTTGTTTAATATTATCGAATTTTATCAAGGAAAATTATTTTTTCAATTAAAGACCAGTATTGCCGATTAGTAACAAAATGTTTTTTAGCCGTAAACCATACTTAAAACAAAGTATGATTTTTTAAAGTATTTTTCCCATGACTTATTTTAAAAATGGAAACCAAAAAACCTTATTAGAATGATTTTTGAAAAATCAGGCATTTAAGGGTTAAGAAACATACAGGAGAAGAGCAAATCAAGGATGCGAAATTTTGAGATCCTATAGGTTTCGAAAATTAAGAGTTTCAAAGAGAGAATACAAATTCTAAGCTTAAGAGGTAAGTCTTTTCCGAAATTTATTGCAGAAATAGTTTATCTTATTTTTAAAATAATTAAATAAACCTCATAAAATGCTAGGTTTCAAAAGTTTCTGAATTGCCGTTACTCTGAAGATAAGGAAAATATTTTCACAATATTGGTAACTATGAGGTTGCATTGCAATTTCCTTAAAATTTTAACATTTATGAAAATACTGTTCTACTTTTTTTTTACTCACTAGTTGGTGTCTGTCTCAATTCTTTATCTCAACCTAATAAAATATAGATAAAAAACACTTATAAATAATTTATAGTTATTGAACAATTTCCCTTCTTTCCTAAAACTATGTGAAAGAGAGAAATTTTTTTCCGAAAAGTAAGAGACAAAATCGAGAAAACATTTAAGGGGTATCATGACGCTTAGAGCTTCAAAATTTTCGAAATTTTAATTTTTTTAGATATTAAAATATTTTTTATGAACAGTTCGATGCAATTGTTTCCTTCAATTTTCTATTTGAACAGAAGTTATAGATTTTAGAATTATACCTACGCAATACCTGAACCCGCATTTCCAAACCTTTGAAGTCCTTTTTCTACAAATGTTGTTTTTTAGGCATAACGCGCAGGATATCTCAAATACTTCTGAATATCTGTCCATGAAATTTTCAAAATATATGTTTCATGTTAGTCTGTATAAACCGAACTTGAAATTTGTTTTTTATTGTTCAAAAAATATTTTTGCAGGTGATTATATTGTTGGAATTTTCAAAATTTTGTATTAGGCCAATACAACTTTCTATTAAAAATATAAAAATGCTTTAAATGCAATTTATTTAGGTTAGGGGTAATTATTATAAACTGAAGTATAATATGGCACCAAAAATATCATTCTAGTTTCAAAATTTATTTTGAAATCTTGCGCGTAAACTGTTATACCAATTTTCTTCTCGTCAAATTTCTGAATGTTTGGAGCCCCTTATAAATGCTATTTCTGCACCTTTAAATTTTTTAAACACATGAAAAGAAAGGATATACTTATATCTTTTATCCCAATAAAAATTGTGTTTTATAATCATATACATTTTAAGATATTAAATGTTGAAAATGATCTTTTTTTTTCCCAAGTTTAAGAGTCTCGAGACTCCTTAAATCTTGAAATTTGCATAAGTAAAAAACGGTAGATTGCGAAAATATAACGACTTTTTAATTTGAAAAAGATAATTCAATTTAAATTTATTTATCGAAAATGTAACGTTTTCTTGGCAACAACATTATTACTTCCAAAGCTTCAAAGAGTTACTGTAAAACTTTATCATAAAATTAGTTTAAAAAAAAATCTTTGAAACGTATGAATGAAAATGATTTTATATGTCAATCGCAACGATCAATCAAATTGCGGTGCAAAAAAAAATTACTTCTCCTTTTTGGCATTCTTATAAGAATGACCCTTTTCCTATAAAATAAATCAATGACGTCAGTCACTGGATGAAAGAAGCTACAGATAAGTGTATCAATAGATCTTCTTGTACACCATCGATAAGTACTTATTCTTGGCCCTTCAGTCTGAAATAGAAAAGCAGGAATAAAAGGAAAAAGCATTTCAGAACTTTTTTTACTTTAACTCTCACATCTTCAACAGATATTGATTATGATCTCAGACAAAGCTCGGACATCACTTAAAGGATGTAACTACGCATTGTAAGAGGCATTATTACTATTCATTATCGGTTGAATAAAAGTATGAATTCAGTTCGATTCCTACTAAAATAGTAGAGATTTATTAAGAAAGATATTTTTAGACTACCCATTTGAAGATTTTAAAGGTTATTTTGATTTCTAAGAAAAAAAAAGTATTTATTTTTTTCTCTTTCGTAATTTTTCGTAAGTTATTTTGGGGCGCTTTAACCCATTTGTGCCTAGCGTCCCATTTTTGGGACGTTTCAAATTTTCATGAATAAGTATATTTTTCTTCTCCTTTATAACATGAAACTTGTATGAAATAATTATTTATAAATGCCTTTATCTATTACCGAGAGATGACAGCATAAGGTGGATATTTATTTGTTTAAATGATGGCTTTTTTCGGTTATTTATTATATATTCAGTGTTATAAATTTTTAATTTTTCAAGATGGCGAAAAGTAAAGAGTAAGTTTAATTGTATTTTTTCTATGAAGGACCCAAAAACGCAAGTCATAATCTTAGCTTGTAGACTTATTTTAAATACGTATTTTTTTTAATTGCGAAATTAATTCTTCAAGCCTAATTTTTTTGCATTTTTGTAACGTCCAAAATATAGGTTTCTAAGCACAAATGGGCGCATATTTTTGTTGGACATTTAGGAGATAACTGTTTATGTAATCTCCTTTTGTAGATATTTATGAAATAAGTTGTTTTTAAGTCCGCAATACGATTATTCTTATTTTGTTATTAATAATAATTATAACGTTGTTAGTCTCTGTAAAGAAACAAATATATTTTTTTCGTGGTTCATAAAAATACTAATTATAGTACATAATATATAATTTAAAAACTTTTTAAATTTAAATATAGACAAAACATATAATTACGCATGTACAAGAAATACTCATGTGTATTTATTTTTTTTATTTTTATTTTATTTTTTTATTTTTTTGCATTTTAATAAAATACAAAAAAAAAAGTAAGTGTAATTTTTTTAGTATTTTCCCACTTCATTTTGCAATATTTTAAAGTGATTTTACCAAAACATTTGAGGAAACCAAAATTCAGGCACAAATGGGTTAATTATCTCTCTTTTCCAAAAAATATTAAAGCTGCTGTCAATGCAAATGTGTTTCGGCTTATTAGCGCAAAATCTATTGGATTTTATAATAAGAAAATTAGTTATTTCATATAGAAATGTATGATATACATGCTGAAGCAATTAGATTTTGAATAGAAGAATTTTTTTAAGCTGTATTCAATGTTTAAATATGTGAAAAAAAAATTGAGTTACATAGGGTATTTGTATTTTGTTCAGAATTTCTGTCAAAGCATGCACAGGAAGCTTGAGGAAACGCTAAAAATCCAAATATGTTACGCTATTAAATTCCCACGTCTCGAAATGTGAGTAATATTGTCCTCTAAAATTATTTTAGAAAAAGCACTAGTATTCTCCATCTGATTCATTGTACATGTTGTAAACCTGTTCGAATTATAAGTTTTTATAAGAATTTTTGATTTAAAAGTATATGATTAGTTAATCAATCAGTATTTTTCATATAAAATCTAGACTTTTAATTAACAATTGCAACATATTAAAAAGCCTGAATGTACAGTACTAGTTGTACAACTGTATTTACATTTTAAAATGTAACATGTATTTACGATTTCTTTCATTTTCAGCAATAAGAAAAAAAAAATTACAAAAATTTACATATTACATACGGGAAGGTTTCGCTGATTAGAAATATGAACTTCTTAGTGAGGGGGCTCAAACATTTTCTTAACGATTTTGAAAAAATAAATATTAACAAAAAATAAGAATTCTATATTCTAATATGTTCAGTCTGATACCTTTTGTGTTGAATTATCTTATTACATCTTGATTTCCAAGATAAAACAGGTTTTTTTCTTTTTTTATACCAAGGGTGATTTTGTTCCATCCCTCGACCTCAATTTTCCAGAGTTCATTCTATGTATTAGGATGCCGCTTATAAAGAGCTTGTTTTAAGGATCCAAATGCACTGTAATCCATAAGAGGTACGGCGGGGTACTATACCAGGACATTTGAATGGAATAACCTCAATTCTGGTTTCATTTCTTATTTTTCTAAAAATATAGCCGAATATTTTGAGCTATGGCTGGTAGCCTTATCCGTATGGAACTTAACACGATGAAAATTGTTTGGGTAAAGTGGTGGAATTCGTTTTAAGAAAACAGGTGTTAAAATATATTTATGATAGTACTCCGAGTTAAAGATGATATTTTTAGTACTCTCTTTATAATAAGGTTTCCGTTATAAGAGAATCCAGTAATAACCAGAAAACCTTTCCTTGTTTTCTTTGAATCGCATTTTAAATCATTTTCCCCTCTTTTTCGTTAGTAAATCGATCTTTTTCTACTGCAGTTAGATAAATGTGTTTAAGCTTGATGAGAATGTGATTATAAGGTAACTGTGCATTTCCATTTTGCATATGCCAAATAATTTTCATGCCACATCTGCCCTTAGTCTTAATCCGAGAAAAACGTTTTAGCATTAGGCGGTGAACATTTTTTTTCTTTTTTTCTGGATAGCTTTTAATATGATTTTATAATTTTGTTTATATTTACTATAGGGATGTTTAACAATTTTGCGATAGTTCTTTGGGGGTTTGGATTTCTTTTTTTTTTTTTTTTAACATGAGATGCGACTTTACATATAATAATTGACAGATGTACCTTTGTAGGATATATTTTTTTATCTTTACCCGTCAAATGCAGACTCTGACTTCTTTTCCCCTTTTTTAGGGTTCCGTACTTAAAAAGTAAAAATGGAACCATTATATGATCACTTCTGTTTGTCTATCTGTCACTGCCATTTTACTCGTAAACTATGGAAAGGGGAAAGTTCAAATTGGGTGAAGTAATATTGACTATTGACCCACATATTTATAGTTTTTTAAACATTCACAAATACATTTAGGAAAAACGTAGAGGAGCTAATTAAGCTACTTGAAAAAAAAAATATTTTCTTTGTATATTGTGTGAGATATTGTGCGAAAGCTTTCATAACGCTGAACTCAAAACTACATTTCTTTTAATTTTAGGTATTATAGTTGCAGAAATATCGTCGAAAATGTAGCGCAAAAATATGCCCCCCCCCCCTCTATTTTCGAATTTAATCAAACTGAAATTATGAAAAAATTAGAGGTAGTAGACGTTGACTTAAACGTTGCAGGAAAATTACAGCGATTAACCTAAGTCACATAGTTTTTGATAAATGTGCATTTTTCCGTTACACACAAATTTCGATTTACGGGCATTCAGGAAAGGTGTTGAGGAGCGATGAAGGTACCTATACTAGCAGAAGTATAAAAGCATTGCTTATAATAAGGTTCGAAAAAAATTGTTGGTAATTAGCCGAGATGTTAACCCTTAAAGACACGGAAGGTTTGGACATACATAATGACAGGGGCGACGTACTCTATGTACCATCGGCTTTTAAAGCGTAGATAACAACTTTTTATGACACATTTGTGTAATACAATGCCCAGTAGGAGTATAAAAGCAATAAACGTCAAATTTTTAAAAACAGACTAATTAAAATTAATCACATAAATACTATGGGATTCTCGACTAGTTTACATTGTGTGGATCTCTCAATACACCTCCCGTGTCTTTAAAAGTTAATTAAAAACCGATCTGGAAAAACGCGGCACGGAGCAGGGCGGCGTTGCAACTTTGCGACCTTTTTTTGAAGCGTGCTTTGCAAGATGCCAATTTTAAAATTTGAACAAGGGTTTTGTTTTAGATACACTGTAAAAAGGAAAGATTATTACTACACTGAATTTAGTTTTATGAAATGCCAAATTCACTGCATTTATTATCAATACCGAATTAAGATCATCGTAAACAGATTAGGATAACATAAAAAAAAAGAATTATACAGAATAGCAATATTTGATACTATTTAGGCTTCATATCTCTTTGAACATTTATGGTACACCCATTCATACTTTTCTAATATATACAGCTTTACCCAATCCTACGTTGCATATTTAAAAAAAAAATCCTATTATTCTTTTTGCAAAGATTTTTTTTTTTAATAATACAATTAATAATTCACATATTTATTGTAAGGACCCTCAGAGCGCGAGTAATACTCACAGTTGATCGTTTATTATTAATTATGCCACTTATTGTATGCATAGAAATATTAAAATCATCTCTTCTAATAATGAAAAAATGTATTTGTCTCCGAAAAGCACAATTCTTCGATCCATTGTTCGTTTTCCAGCGACATTTTAAAACAAAGATTATTTTTTAATGATGCAGAAAATAATTAAGCCCTTTTCCAAATTGATGCAATATAGTTTTTTGTTAATTAAAATTTAAGTCATAGAGGACGTCGAAATCATACAAAAATTGTGTGAATGCCATCTGAAAAAAGGAATAAACATTATTGTACTTCAAAGTATTTTTAAATGATAAATGAGTAATGAGAAAGCACATAAAGTAAAGTTCTTGGTTAGAAAATTGTGGCTAACAGAAAATGTTTATTTGACCTTATTCATATTATTTTTAATAGAACTTTTGTATTTAATTCTAAACAGACAACAGAATTTTAACCTGATGAATTTCAATTAAACTTTAAAACTTGCATTTAAATCATATTGCCATATTTTAAAAAGAATCTCTGCGAGAGTTAATATGTTTTGATAACAATACATGATTATAATCATTCATCTACGTTTTCAATAAGTGGAAGTTGCGTCATATTCAGTAGAATTTGGATTCATAAATCGTAAACTTTAAAAACCAAACATTTTAAATGTTGCCATAAAAGCAAATATTCTACATTTTTTTTTTTTTTAATTTAAATGTGTCACACACGTGACCACAGAAGGGGAAAAAAACACTTCCAAGAGAACAACATAAATCCGTAAAAAAGCTTATTCTGACGAAAATGACATCATATTTAAAGTGAAAGGACAATTTTTACTAAGAGAACATAAATATTTTATTACAATTAAGCTAAGCTGCCTAACTTCCAGAGAGGTTCCCCTTCATGTTTCCTCTTTTCATATTTTCCTTTTTTTTTTTTTCAATTTAAGAGTGGGTGTAAAGGGGCAACTATGTTTTATTTAATTTAGAAATCTTTGTGAATCATATTGTTTTCACTGAGGCCATGATGCCAAAAAATTTTTATTTTTAAATGGTTATTTATTTTTTACATCTTCAGCATTTTTTCTTTTATTTTAAAGAGAGCAAATAAGCGTGTTTTTACCCATGGATTGCTTTCAGGTACGGAACCCCCTACTTTTAATGGGTGTAGGCAAAGTTGTAATAACATTAAACTAAATATATTTAAAATATAAAGCATAGTCTCAAATTACGTTGGATTTTTTTTTTTAATTCTCACAACAATTCTTATCTCCTCTATCAGATATTAATATGTTTTTATGTATGTAAAATACAATGATCGTATTATGTTAAAAAAATTAATTTAAACTGCAATCACAAAATTGTCTTCTTGTCTTTATTTCTCTGTTGCTGTTTCCTTACGAACGAAGAAATATAGAAATCTAAAGTCATTTTTAAAAGATGTCAATAGAAATTATTTATGACACCGATCTTAACACTTCATATAAAATGAAAGTGGCGGTATCAAAAATCAGTTCCCCGTTTTCCTTTTATATATATTCTTCTAAGAAAGAACCTTTTTCATGACGTAATCATTGGATGAATGGAGTAACATATGAGTGTATCAAAGTATCTTCTTGTATATCATCGAAAAGTACTTGTTCTCGCCTCTTTTGTGTCAAATAAAAAAGAGTAGATAGAAAAGGAGAACAATTTCAGATCTTTTATTTTACCTTGATCTTGAACAGATTCTGGCCTTGATTTTAGTTCAATTTCAGTCTACATCGGACATCAATTTCAGGAGTTTGGGGAAACTTTCAAGTACAAATAAGTATTATTATTGTTTTTTATTCCTCGAAATTATTTTTTCTAAAATCAGAACAATTCAAATTAAAATAATAAAAAATTTGCGAAGAAGATATTTTTAAAAAACAGAAACATAGAAATATTGGGTAAGATAGTGTATTTTTAAATTATCATGATTTCACATGAGAAATAGAACTTTCTTTTTTTTTATTTTAACTTTATTCTTTCTAAATATCTATTCTTTTAAACGAGTTAAGAAATGTACTTTGTCAGCTTATATTCCATCCATGTGCTATATATTATATTTAAATTAATTCTAAGATATGCTAAATTACAAATTATGAGAAGAATTATTGCAGCTTATTATATGTCAAATTCAATTGTCTAAGTTCATATCGATTTCTATTAAAAAATTAAACATTTTGAAAATACACATATGTGCAAAAATGCCATTTGAGTTTTAATTTATTTTGATTTCACACAAAAACATATTAAAAACATTTTTTTTATTTACCTGTTTTTATTATTTTCCGTAGGTCTTTGACAGTTTAATTATTTTTAAATTAAAAAATTAAAAAATTCTGTGATCAGAAAAACAAAGATATTACATTAACGTATGTAGGACAATTGCACCATAAAATATAATAAGTAAGATTTATACGTTAACACACATAAACTTGCTCTATGATACATATAAACAATAATTTTTATATGAACTCGTACAAAGAAAATTAAAGATAAAACATAATATCAACGTTACGAACTGCTTCTGCAGCCGTGTTCAGGTTGAATATGACGTCAGAAGGTTTAAAAGTCTAGAGATGAAAGCTTCCTGTCAAGTCCTGATCAATTATATGAATGGAAAACTGTAGTGAGTACATCAGAAACTTTTAAAATGAATTAAGTTTAGATGAATCGAAAGTTCAGTTGAAAACCAATGCAATACAGTGTATTTAATTAATTTTCAAGTATGCTCACGAAACGAAATGCGGAAATTATTCTGAACTACAATCAGCTTAAACAGCCTTGAAATTTCCTTCGATTTTTCCTCTGTTGTATTTTCTTTAAGGGGTCTCAGGAGTCTTACTTTTTACCTGGCGGTGCAATTTAGCAGCAAGTAACATTTAATTTTTTTTCTCAGTCTCTATGTGACATAAATGCATAAAAAAATTTATGTAGACAACCTAATATCTTTTCTATTCAAAATATTTTTTTTTTTACATTCTATATTGAAATTTCATGTTTAATTTTGATTTTTTTTTTTTTTTTTTAATTCGACTTGCATGTACTGCGCGCAAGACTGTAGCAAAACTATTTGTTTAACCGCCCCCAAAAATATTGATAATGATGTAAAACTAATGTATCGTGAATGTATACTTCATTTTTAAGCAATTTATTTATTTATTTTATTTGAATATTAAGTTTAAATTATAAAACTTTGAAACAATTCACTCTTTTATAGAAAAATTGCCAATTTTGAATAATCAATGCAATTATAATACTAAATTTGAAGTATAAGTTATTCTTTACATTAAAAAAGATATTTACCAAGATTCATGCAAATTGCTTTATTAGTTTGTGGAAAATGTTGCGAGCAGTGCATGCAAGTCAAAAAACAATTTTAAATTTTTTATCAAATTTAAACATAAAAAAATAAAATAAAATTTCAATATAGAATATTTAAAAAATTAGTTTAAATAGAAGAGATATCAGATTGTCTATATTAAAAATTTTATGCATTTATGTTTTATAGAGACTGAGAAAAAAAAATTACATGTGACATGTTGCTAAATTGCACTGACAGGTAAAAAGTAAGACTCCAGCGACCCCTTAAAAAATGAAAAAAAAAGTTTATTCATGACAATAATTAAATTTTGTGAATGAAAATAATTTTATATATTCAACGTATCCCAATATAAAATGTACATATGATGGCGATAAATGTTAAGTATGTTATTACTATTGGTACTGCGCTTGCCTAAAAATGACTCTTTTCTCATGAAATAAACCAATAATGCCAGTCATTGGTTGAAATGAATTACAGATAAGGGTATCAATAGATCTTCCTATACAGCATCGATAAGTACTTATTCTCTGTTCTGTCTGAAATAGAAAGGCGAGAATAAAGGAGGAGAACAATTTAAGAATTTTTTCTTCTAATTGCATATTTTCAACAGATATTGATCTTGATTCCAGACAAAGCACGAACGTGATTTCGAGAATACAACTATACATCTATAGAAAGTATTATTACTCATTACTGGTCGAAATAAATCACTCTGAGTTAATTTTTATTCATATTAAAATATCCTAGTTGCAAATTCTTCCATTTTTTTAATATCACTATTTCCTTGAGGTTTTCTTCGTGTTATTTAATCGCAGAATTTATGTCATTAATTAAATCGAGTATCTGTGTTCTGTAATAGAATTACATAAAAAATGGGAGATTGGTAAGTTGGGAACTAGTAAACGTTTTGCTAGAAAGATGTTTGATACAAAATGTTTGTTTGATTTTACAAAATAGTATATTCATTTTAACTTTATTCCATTGATCTTTAATTATTTTACCGTAAAAAAAAAAAAAAAAAAAAAAAAATCAAAATGTTAAATTTGAAAATTATAAAATGAATTCCCTTGTGTTGCGTTATGTCGTGATAATTCATATTTCGGTCACGAAAATAAGTGTTTAATCGTTTTTAAAATTGCATTGGTTCCAAACAAAGAAAAAAAATAACGTTTATTTAAAATTTCTTGTTGTTCACGAGCATTCTAAATATTTTTAAAAATAAGCACTTCAAAAATTCGGTAATCATTAAAAATATAACCTAGTTTTGCAATTTTATCAGAGCGTTTTATATTATACACATTAATCTCGGAAAACTTTCAAATACCTGTTATATATTGCATTTTAATTAATATCTACCTACGCTTTCCAAAGAAAGCTATTGTGGGATGTAATCAATTTAAATCTTAATACCAAAGTTTTCATCCAGTTTTCCCCCGTTCACTGTAAAAAACTATAGTAAAATATTTCTAGGAAAATGGGATTCGTAGAACTTTTTCATGTAACGGCAACAACAAAAATTCGTGTAACAGATACACTTTTGCACCATAAATCAAAAAATCTGTAAGGTTACTAAAACTTTTTTAGGAAACTGGGATGCCTAGAACATTTTATATAACTGCAATCCGGGTTATAGATAAAAATAAAGTAAGAATACTGTAATTTTAGTAGATTCTTTTGTAAAGCTACACATTTCTGTAACTTAATGAAAACTAGTTTCGTAGATTCACATCTTTTTTTGTACAGTGTACAGATAAAATTTCAATAAGCATACAAATTTCTGTAACTTTACATCTGTAATTACAGATTTTTTTACCGTGTTGAATTTTTAACAACAGCGATAAAATAAGTATTTCTTAAGAAAATCGGTCCCGAAAGTGAAAGCAACTTTATCAAAAATGTCTGCAACTAAGATCGAAAAAGCAAAAAAGAGCAGATGTAGAAAACAACTTCAACTATCCTATACAAAAAAAAATCATTTAAAAATATTCAAATTTAAATAACAAATTCGAAAATAACCTGCCAATAGGTTTAGCATTAGCGAGCGGAAACAACACATGTACAAACGAATTGCATTACCTGCTTTGTTTCACGACGGTTAATGAAGGGATAATATGGTAATTGGTAAATGCAAAATGAGCAAATCAGCTGCGGCAGTCATTTCACAGATTTTCATGAAAATCAGTCTATATCTAGATCAAATTTATTTATGAGTAAATGTAAAATAATAGATTTCAGGATTGTTTATTTTAGTATTAAAATATACGTTAAAAGTGAATGCAAAATCGAGGTTTTGTCTATATGCTTAAAATTTCAATTTTGATTATTAGCCTTAGTAAAGGAAAGACTATATTAAAAATTATATATAATTATGAATGAATAATAATTAACGGATTGGCATACGTTAGTAATTGTATTTTTATCCTGTAATGAGAAAAAAATTAGTTTTGAAAATTTTTGCGGTAAAAATTAAATATTTCTATTGCTCCTTTACGCATGAAAGACAGCTCTGATAAGTTTAAAATTGCATGACCTTATAGCTAAAAGTATATATTTTAAATACGAAAGTTTCATTCTTGCCTTTTTATTCCTTAATAATGAGAAAAAAATAAATAGTAAAAAATGTTGAGAGTAAAATGCAATATTTTTATCACTTCTTTTTAAGTAAAGGAAAGCTTTATTAAACTTTTAAATTATTTGATATTATAGATAAAAGTGTATATTTTAAATGTAGAAGCTTTTCTTCTTGCTTTCAGTTTATTTTTGGCTATTAATATACTTATTTTAAACTACAATAACAAAAAAATAGTACGTTGAACAAAAAATTATATATTTATCCTCTAAATCCATAGATGGAAGCACTACATTTTTTCCCTTTGAAACTGTACACTAAAAAAACGCGCGCGGATTCAAAGAGGAAAGCTCTTGGAATGCAACAACTATTACTTTTTTAACCCAATTTTGTGACGTTAGGAATCAAAAGACAATCTTGAATTTTTTTTTAGCATATCATGGACGTATTGATCTTTATATCTGTACAATAACTGTAATGTCTGATCTTTCCTTCATTATTATTATTTTTTTTTATTATTATTATTATTTTTTCCTATCAGTAAGAGAAAAAAATTGCGATTTTGTCATTTTTTTTAAGTTTCTAAATTTTTTTAAAGTTGAAGGAAATACATGGCAACTTAAAAACTTTAGCAATTCGTTCTTAATATATAACACCATTTCAGGCATCAATTTCACAGATGTTTTTAATTCCTTTAATTTTTATAAAGTTTTTAATTTTCTCAAAATTGACAGTTTTTCAAATTTTACAACAAATTTAAGATTCATCATGACGTTACCAAATTATTATTACTAAATAAATCTGAAGATAATTTTCCAGAGATTACAATATTACAAAAAGATTTAATTTATGTTAAATAGTTTTTAAGATACGGAACTTCAAACTTGCAACTTTGAACGATTGTACACATGCCATTCTATGTCACAAATTTTTTTAATGTCCAGAAATTCGAATTTTTTAATATTTTTATTTATTTTTTTTTTTATTTATTTTTTTTTTGTCGAAATATTTTGCAATGCACTATTTGAATATGCATTGAATCTGTGTTTCAAATTTTATTAAAATCGGTTACTATGCAGCCACGACTGTTTTTTTAATTTTTGCTCATTTTGTGTGGAATGAACCAATTTAAAACCAAGTGTAATGAAATTAATTGTATTCATCAAGTCTATTTTTTAGATAAAAATTAAGTGGCGAAAATTTAACATGTTTAGGATTGTACTGAAAAAAGCGTCATTTTTCCATTAAAAAAAAAAAAATCAATGCCGCCATTTATTAGATAAAAATGTCTACAGATAGGATTATTACTTCTTGTACCTTCTTGTGTAAATTGGAAAGCATATTTTGTTTAAAATAGAAAAAAGAAATGAAAAAGGAGCGCAATTTAAGAACTGTTTACTTTAACCGACAGATCTTCAATATATTATTGATTTCAGATAAAGTTCAGTCCGGTAGTGTAAAAAGGAATGCCGTCATTCACTAGATAATAAATTTCTACAGATTGGATTATTAGTAGGTCTTCTTGCATAACATTGGAAAGTATTTTTTGTTTAAAATAGAAAAAAAAAAAAAAAGATATGAAAAAGGAGAGCAATTTAAGAATTGTTTACTTTTAACCGACAGATCTTCAGTATATTATTGATTTCAGATAAAGTTCAGTCATGTAATGTAAAAAGGAATGCCGTCATTCATTAGATAAAAAATGTCTACAGCTAGGCTTATTAGTATGTCTTCTTGCATAACGAAAAGTACTTTAAAAAAAAATCTAAAATGGAAAAAAAGAAACGAAAAAGAAGAGTAATTTAAGAACGGTTTACTTTAACAGACAGATCCTCAATATATTATTGATTTCAGATAAACTTCAGTCTGTATTGTAAAAAATAATGGCGTCATTCATTATATAAAAAATGTCTACAGCTAGGATTATTAGTAGATATTCTTCTATAACACCGGAAAGTACTTTTTTGTCTAAAATTGAAAAAAAGAAATGAAAAAGGAGGGCAATTTAAGAACTGTATATTTTAACCGACAGATCCTGAATATATTATTAATTTCAGATAAAATTCAGTCTGTAGTGTAAAAAGGAACAAAATTTTTCTTGATCTAGCAAGAAAGTTTGCGAAAATACAGTATAGCCTCAAAAATCCGGCACCGTCGGTACCGAGACTAAGCCGGATATTTGAAAATTCAAGATTTCTGAATGAATATCAAAAGTACTTCCGTTATTACTAATGACGCCTCTATTTGTAATTTAATTCATAACCAAGTGATAATTATGTGACAAAAAGAAGAGAAAAAAAATATTTAAAAAAATGTTACTTTAATTGAATTTTTTTTCTATGCTACAAATAACAATTTAAAAGAAAAATCTAATATTCTGTAATGTACTTTTATGTACAGGATGATTATAATTAAAGTTTAAGTTGCAAAACGCTCTAAAAAACGAACCACTGATTAGAATGACGTCAAAATTGAACGGCGTATTATTGAAGAAGGGTAAAAGAACATGACCAACAAAAAATAGTTCGAAATTTTAGCGACAGATGGCGCTGTAAGCGACAGAATTTCAACTACAAATGACAAATCGTAAAACAACGGCTAAGGCGTAAGTTACACGATAACTTCTCCGTGCACTGCATGGTTGCACACCACCGCTCGACTCCTCCTGAACTGCTGTGGAGACTTCTTCAACTACCGCCGAATAACATATTTTCCTTCCTCTACCAGACTGCACATCAAACGCACCTGTTTTTTCGAAATTTATCATCATTTTCACCAGACCCATGACAGTCATCGATCCAACTTTTTTTTTCGTACCCTTGAGGGACCTGAACTTCTGCAGGGTTAGTGGTGCAGAATCACCGTTCCTGTAATAAAGCTTTACAAGCAGAGCGCGGTCCTTCATTGAGACACTCATGGCGAACGTCTGAGACGCGAAATGAGGAACGCCACTTACCCAACGCTTTTATAACACCTGAAATGGCCATGCGCATGCCAGGTATTTTAATTTACATATTCTGATGCTTACAGCGCCATCTGTCGCTAAAATTCGAAACTTTTTTTTTTTTTTGGTTCATGTTCTTTCCCTCTTCTTCAGTAATATGTAGTTCACTTTTGACGTGATTCTAATCAGTGGTTCGTTTTTTAGAGCGTTTTGAAACTTAAACTTTAATTATAATCACCCTGTACATTATTACATATGTATTTTTTTCGTTTTGTAAATGTATTTTACAACTTGACTGAACACAATGTAGCTTATAGTAAGTATATCTAGCCGTTGAAGGAATAATATTTGGTATATTTTTCTTTATTTTCTTTTGTATTCACATTAAGTATGATTTTGGTGGTATCCTGTAGCTTAAAAAGTTGACGTGATAGAAAATAACTGGTGTGATTTTCGGATTTAGATGCAAATAATTAGCCAAAAACAAGTGCCAGATCTAAGTCAACAAAATATGTGTTCCACAGTGTTATTATTTTTCTATCTTACAAATAACAATTTAAAAGAAAAATCTAATATTCAGTAAAATATTTTCCTTCTCGTATAATCGTTAATATTAATTTCTTGGCCATTCTTAAACAGTTTTTCTTGTTTTTTTATAAACTACAGAATACCTATTTTGGAAACATTTTATTACAGTCTTGCTTCTCTAAAGGGGATATTAATTCTCCTGTCAAATTTATGCATTTTCCAGTGATACATTTTCTTCCGTCGGTTCCTCGATCTCGTTCCATGTGCTACTTCTAGCGATATTAGCGGTCATTTATTCCAGCTCCGAGTTTTTTAGGACTTTCTCTTATTCAAAGAACTATCGTGTCTGACATAGGAAGAAAACATGTAATCTCCTTAGTCTTTTTTTTTTATTTTGACATTTTTCGCTTTCGATATTTTTGGCTTTTGAACTCGAAGTTTTTAATTTGTAAATGATTGCTATTTTTCTTTCTCCAGGCTATATCAGGCTATATTGAAACTGATATTCTACAAATTATGAATTTTTATTATGAAATTTTATTTTTCTGTCATATGTAAATTTCAAATAAAGTTCAATAGCGATTGTAGAATACAGAAAGATATGAAAGGTCCATTATTGTTTTAAATAGTCAGTTAAAAAGTACGCCTGTGGCAATATTTTTTTCTCTTCTGGAACAGAGGAAATTTTCTCAAGGAATTCCAGCTTCAGGATCAAAACAGTATTTTTTTTTTCTACTTTGCGGCAAGGCGGCGCACAGTGGGGCAAAATCCCGAAAAGCTGGCCATAATATGAAAAAGTTATTTAAATGCCACGAAATTTCGTACACAGGTGTTTTTCAGGATGCTGATCTTGATTCTAAAATTAAAATTGCAAAATACAAAATGGCGGATCCAATATGGCGGAATTAAAATTAAAATTCTTTGAAAGTTATTCCATTTCAATGAAATTTCGTATACAGGTACTTTTGAGGATGCCAAGTACGATTCAGAAATTAAATTTAAAAAAATGGCGAATTAAAAATAAAAACAATTAGATTTAAATAAAATATTTTGAGTTTCGAAATTAAAAAGTTTCGAGGCCCAAACGTTCTAAGGTGTTTTCAAGGAACTAAGATGTTTTTAATGGAAGTTCAACGATGACTATTTATTTATGAAATAGAATTAAGTACATTAATGAAAAATAAAATACTACAAGGTTTAATTTCTATATATTATTAAAATGAAATGAAAGGATATTCTAAAATTCATCTTCTGAATCATATGTAGTATAAGTAGACTCTTCAGAAGGGGAGGTGTCGAAATATTTTACAGAAGTTTCTGTGCCTCTAGGGGCAAGGATATTAGTTTCTTCGATGGTAATTTACGTAAGCTTGAAATGAATGGGTCTGTTAACATTAAAAGCCGCAAAAAAGCTTCCATTGTTTACGTCCTACTGCATTTTAGGGAGACATTTTCTCCATGCTTTTTGATCAATTTGTTGCACGATTCTTGAGCGTCTCCCGACATTTGCTCAACCGGCAATAATGAGGAAGCTATTATTTCTGTGCCATGAATAACTAGTTTGTGCACTGAAGATGGCATATAGAACTATGAATACAATTCGATGAATTTACAAGCTGTTTGTAAATCAAATGTGCTGCAATAATCCACGAAATTGGTCAAACGAATGTTAAGAAATTACTTGTAATATGACGTGGAATCGTTTGATCAAATCTTCGTCTACGCTCCTTATGAAAGCAGAAAAAGTTGCGTTTTCAAAGAATCGACGAGCAATATTGTAATCATTTGTGCTTCCAAATCCGAGCTTTGATTTATCGTCGAGAAGTCCTAATTGAAAACGAAATCTTTTTTGTAAATTTTGTTTTGCAATTTTATTTTTTTTCTTCTCATCAGGAATGCACACTTGCCATTCCTTTATATTCCGTTTGTATGCCAAATGTAAGCTACCGTCAAAAAATCTTATACAGGCATGTGACGTAGACATCCCGAATTGTAAATGATTTTCATTCACTTTTAGTTTGAAAATGTCATCAAGATTATTAAACTAGTTTGAAGTTGCCTGATATAGGTATCAACGTTGAGTTGACAAATTACTAATAATAACAATAAAAAATTTTCAATCAATCATCGTTAAACCTAGTTTGTAATAAACGCCTACTTATTTTCTATCAATGATTGTTTTAAAAGGAATAAATTTACTCTTCTGATCTGTAATATAATCCATTTCACTAACATTAGCTTCCGTATTTTCGTGCAAAAAATGGACTCTGATGAGCCTAAAAAATCGAGGAGATGAAGACCTCGAAATTTCCCGGATAACGATTTCTGAATTATTCGCAGCACTTAAGTTCTAGTGGCACTTGAGAAGTCAAAAAGCTATTTGAACCTAATTTCTACCACCATCAAAGCTAAATTTTTGTTTAAAAGTACTTTGACCAGATGTACTATCCCATCTTCACTTGGAAATAAAATTCAGATTGCTAATGTTCTCGAAAGTAAGATTTTTAATAATTTCCGTTTGCATTAATAAAATACATGCTGCAGTATGATCTAGTAAAGATTGCAATTTACAAGTTAATTCTTCTAATTACGATAGAATACACAAAATTACTAACTATAAAGTTAAGAAAATGTATTTCTATTGTATCGATGATAGAGAATTCATTTCATTTTTTTTTGTTGTTACTAATCTTGCTTATCAAACTCCTTTATGCTTATGATTATAATACTTATTTGTAATATAATACATAATAGTCTATCACAAAACTGAATAATCTAAAAATTTCAAAAATGTTTGCCAGCTAAATTACTGCGAAAAGTAATAAATGTCATAGCTTTTGAAGTGACTAAAAAAATGATATTTTTACTTGTGATTACAAAAACCTGCACGAAATGCAGAATTGCAGTTTTTGGCAGCTAATTTTTCATGATTCATTAGATAATATTTCAGGCTATTGTTTCCATTATATGTCGTTGCGGAACACCGTGGAACTTATAAACTTTTTGATGTTTGAAAGCAAAAAAATAATATATATTTTTTTTAAAAATTATCAACAATAATCATGAAATTATTAACTTTTATGAACTTAATATATTTTTGTAACATGGGCAAAAAAAATACACACTATCATCGTGTGAATCCATTTTAAAGCATTAAAATCGGATGATATGGAAAAATGTAGCATGTGTTTAGAAGAACCTTTGTTTTTCTCTTTTTGTTCGCCCCAGATGATAATCCTCCAAGCTTCACTTTTGAAATGTTGCCAAAGCAAAATGAAAACCTTTTTATAAATATAGGTTCTGACCCTCCAAATATTATTCTAGCCATCTGTATAGTCAAAATTTCTTAAACAGTAACTTTATTTTTCGACTTTTGGCCAGCTTTTTGGGATTTTGCCCCACTGTGCGGCGTCCAAAGTTTGATTAACAATTTATTTACTGACAGAACTTATAAGTACCATTAAAATAACTTGTTATAAAATTCATCTAATACATCGATTAGTAGAAATACAGTTTAGAATGACTTATACATGCATTACTTTATCTCGTTCCAAAAACATTATTAGTTACATAAAACAAAAATATTTTTTAAAGAATAATTTCTTTTGCCTTTGCATCATTTCATCTTTCTTGGCGTTGGGGGGGGGGGGGGGGGGTTAATCCGGAAATATTTCTATATTTCTATTTTATGAACGTTATATTTGTACATTTTTTAATTCTACAATTGCTAAGAAAAATATTTTAGATAAAAGATTGGAGTGGGTTTATACATATTGCGCAAAATCCCTATAAATTCAAATTTAATTAATCCTTCGAATTCCTTCAATCCTTCTAAAATCCTTGTAAAATTTATTGAATGATTATGTAAATCTTGTAATGGAGTTTCAGAAATTTACGAAAAATGCTTTAGAAGACAAAATTATCATAAATTCACAATTCAGTACATAAAGCTTTAATCACAAGTAGCTATCTAATAGCTCCCAATAACATTTCTGTTTGGTTGCAACATGTATTTTTATGTATACAAGTAAAAGAAAGATGTTTGTTTATCTGTGTGGCAGAGATGAGTAGGAAAATCTATCGCACGTAGAAGTCTGCAACCTTATTTCGAGATATATGAAGACTGGTCCAAGCACACATAACTCTTAGATTTTGGATTTTTTGGTAATTTATATTGAACGGAACGACTCACGTATTTCTTCGATTTTCGAAGTTCACCGTCGGCTTTGGACTACTCATAAAAGCAAACCAAGTTTAATATTTTTTTTCCTGATTTTGTAAACTATGTTGTAAACTATGTTGTTATCATATTTTTGATTTAAAGAACGGCATTTCCAATTTGTTGATGATCCCTATTTTTATTGATAAAATAACATTTCAAATGTTTTGAAAATGTTGTGTGAGTGTTCTTTATTTTAATTCACTAAATTTTTAACCAACTTCAAAAAGAAGGAGATTATCAATTCGACTTGTAAGTATGTTTTGGTCCTATTCACGCATAACTTCCGCAAATATGAACCGATTTTGATAATTCTTTTTTTGTTTGAAAGTGTAAGTCACACGTGTGGTTCCATTCCAATTTCATCAAAATCTGATGATTATAACAAAT
This sequence comes from Maratus speciosus, assembly GCA_963932465.1. Classification (NCBI taxonomy): domain Eukaryota; kingdom Metazoa; phylum Arthropoda; class Arachnida; order Araneae; family Salticidae; genus Maratus; species Maratus speciosus. Next base: position 297,523,261 of record OZ010791.1, read on the forward strand.
AAAAAAAACTTTAAAATGGAAATCCTTTTAGAAGCAGTCGCCTAATTATAAGCGCATTCATCTTTCATGCTATTATTCTTACAGAGATACGAGATCTTTTCAAAGTGCGAAAATTTAGCTGGACAAGGGCCGAGATAGAGATAGATTTTTCGCTGCGAACAAAACGAGATTGACCAATGCGAAACCTGCATTTTTGCGAACTTTTCGCTGTTTGCAAAAATGCAGGCTTCTGATTGATTTTCTTAGGTAAATTAAAATATAAAACATGTATAATGCCGTACAACAACTATGATCAAAAATCCCCCAGTTAAACTGACAGTTTGCCGGTCTATGTTTGTTTGTTTGTTTGTTTTATTGGACACATACATCAGACTTGTGTGCTTGACAACAAGGCCCGCTTATAAGTCATCGTCGATATACAGGGACGAGATAGCACAATGAAATTTACAACACATAGAATTTTTACATCCGGGAGCTCCACAAAGAGTGTGCAATGGAGTCAGCGGGAGTCGAACCCGACAAGCCTCCCACCCTCTAAAGCGATTAGCAGCGTGGTGTCTTAACCACTCGGCCACGGAGGCCCCCTGGTCTATGTAAGTTTTGGATTTTTTGCTGTTAGATTAACGAGATAGACCAATCAGTTGCCTGCATTTTGCCGGTATGAAGTAAACAGAGAAAAGTTTTCAAAAATGCAAGCTTCTGATTGATCGATCTCATTTCGCTAACAGCGAAAAATATGTCTGAATTCTGACCAATATACTTGAAGAGTCAATATAAATTTTAATACATAGTCTGCATTTTGCTTCTTGACAACGGAGTCATACATAAAATAATTCTTGAATGTTGTCTGTTTTGAATACAATGCCTTGTTTAAAAAACTATCATAAGTATTAAATACTAACAAAATCAATACTTCGTACGAAATTACAAAGAATTTATTATAAACATTTATTTAAATAAATATTTTTAGTAAATTATAATTTCTATGACAAATTAATTATTTATTCATCAGATATTGAAATCAGGATTATTATGTATTACGGTATGGATAACTAAAAAGTAGGAAATAAAACAAACTTTTCAAAAAAAAAAAAGAAAAAAAAATATTAACCGACTTCAAAAAAGCACTAAAAAGAATTAAATAATTCTTTAAAATTCTCTAATGACGAAACGTTATCCAATAACCACACATCCGATATCACGTATCGGCATAAAAACGTTAATAACATAAAAATTTAATATGTAGAATTTAATATCCACCAAACATGGATTTTCTAGAGAATATTTTTTACAAAAGATTAATTTACATATTTATGATTTAACTTACGAATATATACATGTAAAAAGTAATCAATTACTTTTTAAAGTTGGTGCCAAACATTTACAATCGATAATGATTAAACAAATAATTTACAGAAGAAATGGAACTTTTTTTTTTTACTTTCTATCATATTTTCATCATCATTTTATTAATGGCAATAGATACAATATATTCACGATTTTACTATACTTAAGATAGTTTGGCACCAACTTCAAAAAGTAATTGGTTACTTTTTATATGTATATATTCGTAAATTAAATCATAAATATGTAAATTAATCTTTTGTAAAAAATATTCTCTAGAAAATCCATGTTTGGTGGATATTAAATTCTACAAGTTAAATTTAACGTTTTTATGCCTATACATGATATCCGATGTGTGGTTATTGGATAACGTCTCGTCATTAGAGAATTTTAAAGAATTATTTATTTTTTTGTGTGTGTGCTTTTTTTGAAGTCGGTTATTTATTTATTTATTTTTTTTTTCGAAAAGTTTATTTTATAAAGATATAGTAGCTATTAGAGATGGGTTTTGAAGAGACAGAGACCACAGAAACACGAGGATTTGAAATCCGAGCACGCTTTAACCTGGTGAAATTTGTGACGCTGTAGAAAATTATGAATAATATTTTTGTTTATTTTAAAATTCGTTCAAGTTTAATTTTCACATTTAAAAACCGCTGCTTTCATAAAAATGAATATTAAATCTAAATGTTTCATCATATAAACTTTGCATGATTTTCATGTCCCTGAAAATCTGTTTAAAATATCAAATTTATTATTTTTTACACAACCAAAGACAGAAATGTGCAAAAGTCACAAATCTTCTTTTATTATTTAAATATCATTGCACAATTATGGTAGAAAGCAAAAAGTGTTGTTTTCTAGTAATTCTTGAAAAGGGCTTTAAACGTAAGGTGGGGAAGGCAATAGATATCCCACAGCTTCTTTCTATTACTAATACTGCCCGTGCAAAAGCTTCAGTATCACATATAAAAGTTCTGCTTATATCCCTTCAATAACAATTCAATTCCTTTTCAAATCCATTTTTAAGGGATTTTGAAACACTCCAAGAAACTTCGTTTCGTAAATAGCACTTTTTTTCTATTTCTAAATAAATAAAATGTTTATTTTGAGACCTAACCCAAAGACTGGTATAAAAGTCCAACCTCATCCTGCTTCGGTCGAGGTCGAGGTTGGATTGAGCTCGTCACATATCTAATAAGTATGCAGTTTTTCGTTTTGTGGCTTTTTTAGAGGGGGGGGGGGGGGTGTATATGATGTTGCTGGAATAAAAAGCTAAAAAAATCGTGACTTAAATAGCGAGTCATATAAAAATTTGAAAAGTGTAACGTTCTTAAAATTAATGAGGAGATTGTTTTCTTAACAGAAAATTGTTTTACAAATTATTTTGATAACATTTGTAATTTACTTTGTCTATTTATCTCCAACAGATGAAAAATTAAATCGCTTTTTAGTCATTTTGGAATACCTTGTAAAAATTGTAAGCATGCAAATACTCATCGTATTCTTCATTTGGAATAAGGCTATAATTTTACAACATACAACTTTGATCAAAATTAACTGAATGTAAATACTAATCATATTATGAGATTTAAAATTTCCGTATAAATGTAATAGATGCATTTTGATATACACAAATGGTAGTCATGGCATATAGATCAGCATAAACGTCTCGATGTGCATAGGCGTTTAATCCTAATGCTTAGTGATTTCAAATGTTGTAATTCAAAATAAGACTGTCGTAGAATGCGTTCTTTTTGTTAAATATCTTTAAGAATATGTTGAAGATAGTGACTATAATGAAGATTTAGAAGAATTGAAATAAGCAATCGTGTTTCAATCACTTTCGAATACATTGTAAAAATTGTGAATATGAATTTACTTAACGTATTCGTCTATTTGGAATAAAAAAAAAGAAGAAGTCGTAAAGTTATTGTTAATGATAAATCTGTTTTCACAATGCTCTCTGCAGCCAGAAAAACATTTTCTGTACTTCCACATGATTTATTTTTTGTTTTAATTAATATTAGTCAGTTTATATATATATATATTTTTTAATTTCATATGTTCCCATATTTTAATATATGTCTGTTTTTTCATTTTATTATAATCTATTTTTAATTTAATTTCATTTTCGTGTTTTTTTTCTTCTTCCTCATTCCCTTTCTACTCGGTGTTCTTTTTTTTTATTATACTCTTCTGTGATTGGCTGTTGTCTTCTGCTTTCCTATTGGCTGTTTATTCAGCTTGTTTCCTGTCCATTACCTCTCATTTCGGTCTTTCTGCTGCTTTCATAGTAGAAGCACGTTTTCTTTGCGCCTGACGAAGAAAGACTCAGATCTTTCGAAAGGCATGCGCATTTAAAAGTTTTTGATGGTGTTTTAAGAAGATTTTTTAATTCTTATTTGGAATAAGACTAATTTTACAGCAAACAACTTTATTCAAAATTAACTGAATGCAATTAAAAATCATATTATCGGATTTTAAAGTCAGAAGAGGCATATAAATATGTTTAAAACATTTTGATTTACACTACTGGCAGTCATATACATGATATGTAGATCAGCATAAGTGGCTCGACGTGCATGAAAGTGTACTGCTAACGTTTAGTGATTTCAAGTGCTGTAATTCAAAGGGAGACTGTCATAGGACGCATTTCTTTTATTAAATATATTTAAGAATATGTTGAAAACAGTGACTATAATGATGATTTCCAAGAGAAGAAAAAATCCATGCAACTCTATTACCTGTAAAAGAAATTAATTACTTCATTACTTCTTAATAATAAAAAAGTGAACTACAGAAAAAAACAGAAAAAAATAAATACGTTTACTATTGAATATGAAAATAATAAAAGAAAAAAATGTTTGTGAAACTGTCAATAATAATATTTCTCAGATAAGTACTTAGTGAAATTAATATTCATCTTCCTATTCATCAGTTATACGTTTTAGTTAAACCGATGGATATATCATATATATAAATACTCCTTAGGGCGCACTTATGGACTAGGGCCCACCCGGTTCGGGTTGGGCACACCTCTGGACTATTGAGTTCAGGCCCAGTGCACATGACAGCGCCTGTTAGAAAATGGTAAGTAGTACTTAATTAACTAAATTCTGAAGCTCTAAATCTCATGAAAATCATCATTTCGATGCACAAAAAGAGAATTTTTGATACAGGATTTTTTAAAGAATGTACTTTATAATTTTCAAAGAAAATAAAACAAAAAATAGTGACATGGCCTGTCATGCCAGCTGCTCGACAAAGTGTTTAATAACTGGTTTACGAACTTGTTAATTTAATTTGTACAATTCACAATAAGTTTCCTAGCCTATATTAATTCGGGATAATTTATATAATTTATAGAAGATTTCAAACTGCTGATCTATATAATATCTTTAATACTATAGCTGATTTTGAAGTTAAAGAATATTCAATTTTATTGTTTGCTTAAGACGGAAAGGCACTTGCCACTCATTCCATTAGCTCACTTTTGTACATATGAGGACGTGTGTTTCAAAACTCGCCTTATCTAGAAAATTAAACGTTATAAAATCCCGCAAAACCTCTTACTGTGTCCACTGGTTTTCATTGTAAAGAAGATTTTACAATGTCAGAAATACACAATAAAATTAGTTTTTTTTTTTTCAGATTGTAGTGTTCTTCCATCCAGGTTCAGCAATATATTACATAAATAGAGAAAACTTTATTGTTTAAATTTTGGATAAGACGAGTTTTGAAACTGACGTCCGCGTATATTGGTAGGTGCTACAATTTTGATAATATTAATAACCCTTTTACCGTATTCTTCATTCATGTGCCAAATAGTACACGAAGAATTAGTACACGAAGTTCCAATCAATGAATATAAGATGCATAAAAATAAATCCAATTAATTAAGAACGGATTTAACATCTAAGGCAGATGCACCACACAGTTTCACTTATCTCATTGCCCCATTCTGGCTAGGAATTTACCACTCAAAACACTAAACATAATTTATGTCAGTGAGGTAATAGACACTTATAAAAAATAGCTTATATAATTATTAAAAAACAAATATTTTGAATACGATATAAAAATAAACATCATTCTATAATTTACTTAATATATCGTTTAAAAATATTAAATTCAACCAGTTCCAAAATAGTAAGTCGTAAATAATAAAAAAATTAAATAAAAATTTTTAGAAATTTTTAAAAGTACATTTCTCCTTCAATCACTGTAAAAAAAGACAGATTTTTTTTTTTTGAAAAAAATACAATATAACCACGAGCAAAAAAAAAAAAAAAAAAAAAAAAAAAAAAAAAAAAAAATACATTGACATTTTTCGAGTTACCAACGTTTCCAAAAAGCGTTCTTTATCGCTATTAACCTCACAAACACATACATTTTAAGAGATTTAAAGAAGCATTTATAAAAACAAAGTTTCTTTTGTTGCCACTGATATTCGAAAACTTTTCCGACTAGTTTTTCTGTTATATAAACCAGATTTCTCAACACGGAATATAGGATTTCCGGATGCTGTCATATCTCAAGGATCATATTCTACAAATATATTACACACAATCATGATATTCTAGCAGACTTAACATCAACCAATTTTGTAACTCTTGGATGTATAAATTCAATTATGAGGCTGATCACCTTTAATTGAGACTTCATAGCATTCTTAGAGTCAATATTACGATTAAAAAAAAATAATGCAATATAAAAACTAGTCGGAAATTGTACGTCAAACGTGGCAAATGAGGTACGTTCGTACTATAACTACTTTTATAAATAATCAGATCTTAGTGCAATAGCTTTTGCACTCCTATGCAAAAATACATGATTACAAAAATTTGTACGATTATATATAATAAATTCAGTAATACGAAAATTATATAATTCCCTCTTAAATATGAAGTAATCACCATGACTACCTAGAATCATTACCTATCATGGAATATCATTGTATTAATTGCGTATGATAAGATTTAATAAAATGAAGAAAACTTTTATTAATATCTTTTGAAGTTTTGATTCGATTTTCATAAAATTTGAAATAGCCCGACAAAATTATGCAGCGATTATATATATTAAATTTAAAACCATTCCTTTGTGCAGTTGTTGCGCTGTTATAAGTGGACCAGACAGCGACCATAATGGCTACGTGTTAAAATAATTACGAACGCACCTAAAATTCAGTGGCTGTAAATGGAACTGTTTTTATTAATGCATCTTTAAATGTCGAAAAAATATTTTTTATGAGGTTTATAATGATAAAGTACCCTTTTCGGAATCATGGTCAATTGGGAAAGGTTTATTGTGTGTTTTCGTTAATTGTTATAATTCTCTAAATTAAGAAGTTCTTGTGTTTTTTTTTTAAGTGGTCAGGTTTCAAAGAATTGGAAAAATACTGTACTAAAACTCCCAATTTTAAGGGCAGACTGCATACAGCAATACAGATATTTTGTCTTGTTATTATCTTAATATAAAAAAGTGTAAAATATTTAAGTATATTTACATAATTTTAATGCTTTACAGCAATTATTCGCGCATTAAAAGACAACTTCATAAAGTAAGTTTTCTTATATCACATGCTTATTTAAATGTAAATATCAGAGTATTTCTGCTAATAGGTCAACTCGGTATCATTCGGAAAAAAAAAAACCCAAAAAAATACTACTTCTGTAATGTTAAAATTACTTAATTATTCCTAGACGTAGACGAGATTTTTTTTACACTTTTTAAGTCCACTTTATCAGTATTTAACTATTAAACTTTGTAATCGGTCAACGAAATAATATCAATATAATCAATTTCAAATTATACATGAATCTCAACTTCAATTGTGCAATACGAGACCAATATACTTTCGCTCTTTTGACAGATTTCAATGTATAATGAGTACAGTTTCCTAATATTTAGTTCGCGAATTTTTTTGACAAATTTTCTCGTAAACGATAAACAATAGCACTGATTTCTCTGCTCAGAAATGTTTCTTTATTTTAAAGACTTCAATAACACTAATGGTTAATAATTTTTTTCTTTTGAAATATCTAATAGAAGTTTTTTTAATCATGACACATGAAAAAAAAAAATTAACTTCGGAATATTTATAATATTTTGGATATTACAGAAGACTTCGAAAAATATGACAAACGAATTCAAAATTGTAATAAATATGATAATAAAACTTTAACATAACAAACTTTCTTCAGAACTATGCGAAATTTAAAACATTAGGAATACGTAATTCAAGCAAGTTTATAATCTTTCTATTTATTAATTTTCCTGTAAAGCTGTATTCTTAAGTGAATCATTTCTTGTCACTCTATATACATCCAGTGTTTTGTTTTTTTTAATAAGTTAAAGAATATGTTTAAATTATAAAAAAATACTTAAGTTTAAATGATAAATTTAGTTATTAAACTAATAAATAACAAAAAAGTAAGTAGTTAATAAATAACAACCAGTTAATGTTTAAACGGTCATAAAAATATTATTAAAAATAATAATCACCCTTTTTGTTAGTTCGTTTTTTCCTTTCATCAGAAAGTTGATTTTCCGATTCAGAACTTCAATTTTTCCTTTTAGTTTGGTTATACTTTGCTCTTGTTTTGCATTCTACATAAATAAATAACGTATGTGTATAAATAACGTATGTGAAAAATGAATGAAAATTAAAAAATAAAAACAATATACGTAAATGTTAGTAAAGAACTGAGTAAGAATGGCAAATATGAGATTTGGTATGAATACAATCCCTATCATCCCTTCAGCTAAAATTTGCATTAGTCTTAGGTAGATAATTCGAAATAATTTCTGTCGAAATCCTTTTTCTTTCTATTTAATTTAAATCAGGGATTGTATATTCAGTAAAAATATTGTAACATCGATTGAATATCATACAATTCAAGTTTGTACAAAGATTCTACAAACACAACATTTTTATTGTTATTTTCACACAGATAACCAAAATTACATCAAGAATTTCAATTATCAAAAGAAGTATTATATTACAGGCCTGTGTAATATATATATGTATAGATAGAAAATTATACAATAAGCTGTTCTCTCATTTATACAAATCTCTCAGATTTGTATAAATGATTAAAGTTGAAACTGTTTGTCAGACAGTCTGATTGACAACTGATTGACAGTCAAGTTGATGATCAACTTGACTGGTTTTTTCAGACCCTTAAAAGAAGAGTTGTAAAAAACCAGATTATTCTTCGGTTTATTTCCAATAGGCCCGGTTTATTCCAGGTTCATTCCCAAAAAGTCCTGTTTATTCCCCCAAAACCTGGTTTATTCCGAAGCTTAAACTGGTTTTTCCTAGTCTTTTCAATTCTACTTAAAAGTCGTATAAGTTGTGAAGTAAGGTAATTTATGATAATTTTCTAAAAGAAAATAAAACATATAGTAATTCGTTATTATATTTAATAATTATTGATTGATAACTTGATAATTGAATTTATTGATAAGTAAATATAAACCACATCACTTACAACTTCCGTTGTTTTTCCTGATGTCTTAGACATTGTTTGAAAAGTTTTATTAAGCCTAGTCTTCATATCTTCTATCTGGTGCCGATACGATTGGCTAAGTTGTTGCAGATACTTATTGATTAAATTCAGATCTGTTTCTGATGTTTTGATTTTAGCTGACAACCTAGAGAAAAAATCAGCATCCTTAAAAATAAGTTACACTATTGAGAAAGATTTAGCACAAGTTTTACAGAAAGTATCAACATTAAATTTGGTATTCATACAAAATTAATACCGTGGTGGCATTCCTGCATAATTTTTTATCTGATTTCAAATAAATGACGACCGACACAAGTAGGTCATTCTCTCTGAAACGTAGTTCGGTGAAGAAATTCAAATTGGATGATAAAAAAAAGTTTAGATATCCCTTCATATGTATTTATTAGATTATCATGCAAATATTTTGAGAGATTGTTCCATATTTTAACCCTTTCAGGGGCGTTGGTATGTTTATGAAACCACTTAATCTTAATTCCCAAACGCTACAATGGCACCAGAATTGTGGTAACATATTTTCCATTTAATAAGTATGTGAAATATAGCCTTTACTTGTTTATAAATATATTTTTTGGCAAATTCCGGTGCCAATCATTTATTTCAAAACTTTAGCATTGGAAGTGCTTTTCCCCTGAAAGGCTTAGCTAAATTGTATTTTTACATTGCGTTAATGCCACGTTTGTATGTACACGAGATTTCTACAGCCGTATGCAGAACTTTCTTTCGCATATGTTTGTAGTGTTTTGTAACACATTAAAATTAGACTTTTCCGAATTATGATTTCGCAATTAATGCTACATTTTTTTATATCACTACTTTGTAATCCTTACCTGTTTTTCTTTTGTCCACGAAACTGAGTCTGTGCTCGTTACGTTTCTGAGTTATTTACAGTTATTTAAAAAATAAGTATGTTGCACTACTTCAACGAATTCCTATGTTGAAAATGACTAACAAGTTTCGATTTCACACGAAAGTTTATTTTGCACTGTCACAAGAGCTATTTAGACGCTATTAACTCTCTATGGCAAGAGTTATTTCTCAAATAAAATTATAAATAAAAATGATTACCCTTTGAAATTGATTTTGAGCTTTATCAGAGTTTTACAAAGAATTGAGTAAAACAAATAATGTAACATGAAAAAAGTTTCAAATCAATTTTACATACCGAGTAAGTGGCATAATCTAGGACATTGAAACTTCTTTATATATGATTTATCAAATTCTGTGCAGACATAACTTACATACAAATATTTTTTATTATTTAATTCTTTCCATATGTTTTTAATTATAGCATTCCACACTTCTAATTTAACATTTTTAAAATTGCAATTACTTTCATACTTAATATTCTAGGACAACATTTGTACATTTTAACAATAATAGCTTAAGCATAGATTAATTAATGCCAGAAATGGGAGCAGCACAGCCAGGGCCGAAACTAGGGGGGGGCAGAGGGGGCACGTGCCCCGGGCGCCGCTTTAACAGCAGGTGAAGGGGGCGCCAAAATGAAGATTTTGTTTGACGTTTGACACAAGAATGTATATATATATATATATATATATATTATGAAATTTGTATAAAAATGTCTCGCAGCTGGAAAATTTAAAAGGAAAACTGAACCAAATGCATTAAACTTTACAAATAGATAAAAAGATTCATTACAATACAAAATTTCAAAGTATCATGCCTATGCGTTTGCTTTCTATCTTTTAAATCACTTCCTGTGAGGAGAATCCGAGGGAGAATCATTACCGTTTTTCAAGGTCAGTCTCTATTGTGGGACACCCTACTGTCCACTACGGATAACTACCAAAGGAGAAGTGACCCCTCAGTCTAGATAAAAAAATTCCATGAAAGCTGTTTGTTTTTTTTCCGCTGAACTGTGTTGAGCTTCCTTTCTTTCCTTTTTTTTTTCCGTCTTGCCATGGGCGCTGACTGCCCAGGACAACGGGAAGGGGAATGCACAGAGTAAAATTCTTAGTAAAACCTTTCTTTTTTAGATATCGACCTCATTTAGACTATGCACACAAAAAAAAAAAGTTTAAAAAGATTAAAATGCAATTATTTTCAATAACTTTTCAAAGATTTTAATGGATCAATGTTTGACAAAGCTGATTACGTAGTTCAGTTTTATATATTTTAAATTTAAAAATAGGTTGTCTGTTAGATATTTAGTAAAATTCTTTTTTGTAAATTTACTTTGTGGTGGAGGGGGGGGGGCAAAATCCATGTTTCCCCCGGGCTCCAAAAAGGCTAGTTTCGGCCCTGAGCACAGCCATTTTAAACTTGAAGGCAGGTGAATCGATTATCAAAACCCTCCAAAAAAGCGTTATGTTGATAATTATCCCCATCAAAGAGTAGGTTTTGTCCCATAGTGTAATTTATACCAACCTATCAAAGCTGAAGATCAAACTCATAATTTTAGAAATATGCGCCTAGGTTATTACATGGAAAATGTAGGATTGTTTCTTTTACAATAAAATAAAAGCATTGCAATGGCAACTTACTTGAATAGTACAGATTCTTTATTTATTAGCCCAGCGCTATCGATTTTATCTCCATTTTCCTCCAGTTCTTGGGCAAAATTTTCTTTCTTTTCCCTAAGTGCTTCGTTTTCACTGTTATCTTTATTACACAATATGCACTTCGTCTTGGACGTCCGTGCAATTTCATTATGTAAATAGTTTGCTTTATTCGAATCTAATGAATCTATAGAATTCGAATCTATAATTATCCTTTTGTTATTTGAAAATTCATCGTTCTCTTTCAATTTAGCCAAAGTGTGAACTTTACTTTCTTCTTTAATTCTGAGTGACTTTTTGTGTTCATAGTCCTTGATTATATCATTTATATCCAAATAGCCATTGTAACTACTCTTCAATTTCTCTGTTTCTAGTTGTGAGAGGTTCGAAGAATTCGTTTGTAGTTTTTCTACGGCGGTTGAATTGGAAATTATTAAAAATGATGCTGGATATATTGGACAGTAATATTGCAGACAATTTACGTCCGACATTTTCATAACTTCACTCAAAAATCGACAAGCGGGTTTGTTCGAACAATGATGCTTAACATTAATGTTAGATAGATTGGAGCAATGCATCAAAAGCTTGACACAGAAGTATTTCGTGTATACATTCTTCGTAAAAATATTAGAGTGTTCCTTCTTGCTGATGTTTTGAAACCTATTTAAAAAAATAGAAGATTATAAGCAATCAATTTGAAAAATAGATTTATATATTAAAAAATCACAACAGTATAATATTTTTTTCAAAGTAAACATAGAAAATAATACATTCTCGGCTTTCAAGTAGATTGCAAAATTGTAATCATATCCAAAAAAGAAGAGAAATACATGTAATGTTATTCAGCAAAATACCGCTTTAAAGTTGTTTAAACTATTTCCTATAAAAAAGAAAAAAACAGGGATAAATTTGCATTAAATAGGTATATTTGTAAAAAGTGTAATAGCTTAAGATGAAAAATTTATAAGCTGCAATACCTTTTAAGATAGAAATAATATAAATTTATCATTAATATTTTTATTTCTGACATTTTTATTTTTCAATAAAATTACATTTTGAAATAAATTATGAATTGATTAAATTTTTATATGTATGAAAAAATATATGAAACAACTCATAAATATGTATGACATAAGAGTAAAACTAAATATTCATATGACTGATTAATGAAGATCATGAAATAATCTTTCATAATATATGCGGAGAGACAAAAAAATTATATGTGTGTATACGTGTATATGAATGATGCAAACATATATCAATTTCATAGGGAAAATTTACCAGTCAATACATAAAAGATTATTGTTTTATATAACAATCATAACTTATCATGAAAATCATAATTTTGAAATTTTCTTAAAAGGTAATTTTGGGTAATTTGAGATACGAAAAATATTATTTCATTTTTGTGAAGTACAACACAAAAAGTTTTTTAATACCATTGACAAAGTAACATATATGCAAAGTCGCAGTTATAAACGCTATTCATCAAATAACGTTTACTATTAAATAATAATTAATAATACAATTTTATCAAATTTATCAAAAATCTATTAATGAATCATGTGTATAAATTTAGATCGATAGAACTACAGTACGCACATCGTTTTATCTTGTGCTCTGGCCATTTTTAATTCTCACATCTCAGACTTCCACACTGGTTGTCCTGGCAAAGAAACTGGCAAAGAAAGCTGAAATTTGTTTGTATTATTAAAAATTTCATTAAGTTTTATTTTTCTAATACGTAATACTATCTTTCGTTGTGTTCTTAAATCAAAAGTTGGGAGGCAAGTAAATAAACACAATAAAGGACGATAATTTATTGAACTGACTGTATAAATACAATAATTAAGGATTATATGAACTCCGGTATGTTACTACCAACCAAATTAGAAAAACAATGTTTTATGTCTTATCACTATTGTGCTGGCAGTATTGACGTTAAGTACCAATATTCCAACAGTTAAAAACCCTAGCTAACCTCTGATTTGCTCAACTACGTTCAATTCTTCTCGTCTTTTTCTAATTTAAGGTATGTTGCTTTGGGATAAAGACATGAAATTTTGTGACTTGATAACTTCAATCTGCACATCTTTGTACAATACAGTTAATCATTACTTTTTGCGTATTTAGTTTCGTTAAATAATTTATATACTATCTACTGAATTTATTTGCAAATCTAAAACCCAAAATTTCCTCAAAATTACACAAGGTCTCCTAGGAGAAGAAAGTACGCAGATTTTGCAGCCGAAAATTTAGTAGATTAAATATTATAAAGTCAGTAGAAATGTATTACAAAGACACATAACGTATTTTTAAAAAATAAGCAAATCTATGGATATTTTTCATTATAAGTATTGAAATACAAAAAAGAAAGTTTCTCAACCAACAATGATAAAAAGGGATTTTATTTCAGCTATGATATAAAATAACTTTTTATGTAATATTACTCTTATTTGTTAAGACTAGATAATAATTGGCTGCTTAAATATCTCATTCGATATAACACAATATATTATATGTTTTTGATATATTTTTCAATTTCTTATCAATTTTATATAAATACTATTAAACACGATACTTAAAAAACACGATTTTATGTATGGTGTTTCCATATCCTAAGTCCTACACTGTAAAAAAAAAAAAAAAAAAAAAAAAAAAAAAACTGTAGATTTGCCAGAACAAACTCGATCACAGTGAATGTGCTGTATCTTTCTTTTGTTTCCTGACTATATTAACATGGAAAATACAGTAGTTGCGTAAAAGTAATAGCACAATGTGCTGGCAATTTGGACGCATTTTTTACAGCACAAACTGCTGAAGTCGAAATTGCCAGCACATTGTGCTGTTAATTTTACGCAACTACTGTATTTTCCATGTTAATATAGTCAGGAAACAAAAGAAAGATACAACACATTCACTGTGATCGAGTTTGTGCGCGAGATGAACAGTACTTTGTAGTGTAAAAATGTCGTTTTTTTTACAGTATACTTAATGACGTTCTCCTAATTAAATCGTTTATATTGATAATAACAGCAGCTTGTGTCCAAGTAACCCATACTTGGTGTTTCCTTGCCACAAATTTAAATAATTTATTACATGTATATAAACAAATACACTTATGTTGAAATAGGTCGAACATTATTAAAAAATTTCAAATATGTAATAGAAATTTAATTATCAGCACAATTAATGTTTTTAAGCTAAAGTTTGTTTAGAAATGTATACAAATTGTCACTTTAAGGCGGAATTAACTCCAAGTTACTGTGCTTTTATAATAAGATTTTGTAATTCTAAAGTTGTAGTATGCATGAAAAAAATTACAAATCACTCTGGGAAAATCCTTAGTTGTGTGCATAATAAGGCAAAAAACATATGACAGACTTACTATTGAAAAGAAAAATTTATTGCTAAATATTGACCAAAAATAACGTAAAATTGTGTTTTACAGAAAATATTTTGTACCTGATTAGCTATTATGAATGAGAAACTGAGTCAGACATTAATAATTTCCGTCAAAGTTGATATACTATTGTAAAGGTTGCGAGCTTTTCATTTTTGATTAAATTATACATTAGTTTGTATACTTTGTATAACAAATCGTAAATTGCCCCGTATCTTTCGCTGGAATCAACATGATTTCAATAGAAGGGAAAATTTGAATTTTATATTTAATGTCTCTCTGTCTTTGTATATAATTTATGCGGAAATTATATTAAAACAACGTAAATATTCAGTTCTTATATTTGAATTAATATATTGGGAACACAATAGTATGTATAATGTTTGTTTTTTGTTCGCATATTTAGTCATTTCTACAAATATTTTCTTTAACTTACTTTTCATTAACATTGTATGAAAAAAAAAATGTTCTGCGTTTAACATTTAAATAGTATTTGGTTATCGCTAAATTAACACAATAGTACCTATGTTACCTGGAAAACCTTTACGTTGCCAATAAGATTTCATTGATTCCCTGAGGCTACAAAGCTTACCGTCTTCGACATACGTTCATAAAAACATACATAGACTGATGAAAAGGGCGCAATATTTGATGCGCCACGTTTGGCTAAATTCATCATTTTCGTATTAAGGAAATTAGATGAATAACTATATAATTCATTTTCTATGTTTATACTTTCTTTGAAGGAGATCTCTTCACAGAATTTACTTCACCAGGAATGCCCGAATCTGAAAAATAAAAATAAAACTACAATGTATTTAATCGAATTACAATTTTCGACAGATAAACGGTAACAGAAAAAAAATTATAAACGATGTTCATAATTTTTAACTAACCTGAATCTATATTATTTTCTTCATGCTCTATATCTTCAAGTGTTTCCACCATAGAGTAACCAAGAACTCGAATAACGCTTAAAGGACAATAATGTTCTTTACCATGATGACTGTGAATTATAACCTAGAATAGTAACTTTCTATTTAGAATTTTAAAATACAAATAATGTCAAATAATATCAGATGATTGAAAAAGTACATTATTTACTCCATTTCTTATAACTGTAGAGCAGGTATTCCAAACTATCGTATGCGTACCAGTTCTGCCACGCGAAACCTCGGATTTTAGTAAACGATGCTAGTAAACGAATGAACACAGAAAATAATTTCGAATCCGAAAGAGTGTAAATTTTTATTTTGCTTAGTATTGAAGATATGAGACATTATCTTTTAATATTTATATTTTATATTTAATAATTTAAATGGTGAAAATAAAATCTAACGTTAAATATTTATGGAAATAATATTTTCTAGGAGAGTTTATTATCCCCTGTTAAAATACAAACATATGCTATTACCGGGGTCCAAAAAATGACTGATGGATTTTTAAATTCAATAACTTCCAAACGGTGACAGATATTTAAAAAAAAATTCTTGCAGGGGCGGTTATGTATGATGCCAGGGTTTTTGTACTGCGATTCTTGATTTTAGTTCGAATTTCAAGCAATAGATGGCGCTGATAGCAATCCAGACCCGCTCAGTTCAGACCCGATTTTTGTTACTTCGGATCCATTCAATACATTTTAATCTCTTTTTTTACGCATGGAAAAAGGGAGAGGCCGAAAAATCAAGCCTGGATTTAGCGATTATTGCTTGCAGTGCCATCTATCGATGCTATTTGTAACTAAAACTGAGCACATCAGCATAAAAACTCCTGACATCTTGCATAACACTCCTGCAAGAATTTATATATATATATATCTGTCACCGTTTGCAAGTTATGGAATTTTAAAATCCATCAGTCAGTTATGGGACACCCGGTAAGAAGGAATTAAATAAATAACTAAACCACAACAAAAAACTTTCACTTCGATTTTCTCGAATTCTAATTTTTATTACACAACATCTTCTTCCACTCAGGTCTTAAATTGTGCCTTTGATCAAATAGTCTATTCCGTTTTAGTATTTATATATTTGCTTCTGAATGGATTAAATAAAACAGTACTCATAACCCGCAGAGGAAGAATACCAAAATTTCTATAAAGGAATATTTTCTTTTAATATTAATAAAGAATAATATTAAAAAAATGTGCAGAAAATCTGTAAGTAATTGGCCCATTTCTGCAGATATTTTTAAGAATATCTGCAGATATTCGGCAGATATTTTGAAGGTAAAGCTAAACCTGCAAAATTTCTACAGATTTCTGTAGAATTTCTGGAGAAACTAGAGATTTCTTCAGATAATCTTAAGATTATTTTTAGTGGGAGTAAAGAAATATAAAATATATCTTAAAACAATGAGTGAAAATTTAAATATTCAGACAAATTTATTGTGAAACACTTTAGACAGACTTTGTATCTATTAAAAACAGACATCTAAAAATAGATAAAAATAATATTGTAATGAACTTTGACATATTCTTTTCGCTCAAATTTTATATTTGCATAGTCTTTTTTTTTTTAGCTTTCGGCTTAGCGAAAATTGATTCTTGTAAACCAATTTAGACAGACCTTTTTATATTTTGAATAATACGGAAGATTTATATCCAGAATAGATAATAGATATATAACAGAATTTAGATAACTGATACAACAGATAACATAATAATAATATAATAACCTTAATAAATTTTCCCATGTTCTTTTCGTTCACATTGAATGTCTGCATAGTCCTTTTGTCTTCAGCTACAAAGGTTCCCAAGTGATGCCACAGTAGAGTGGGATAAACATCGCTCAGGAAAACCGAAAATTCTTTTGGAGACGAAGAATAAAGCTCATAATTAGCCAATTCCACCTAAAGTGAAAGACGTCAGAACGATACAAAGGAATTCATGCGGCATATTTGTAATGTTCTATGAAAAGATCTTTTTTAAACTTTAATGACTCTACGAATTTCAACAGAAACTTTAAAAAACACGAAATACATTTAAACCTAAATATCGGGAGCTTGGAAGAGCAAGGCCGAATCTCGAAATCGGAGTGTTGGGAAATCAAGCTCAAAGTTTTGCAAGTAGTGTTATAGAATAGGGTAGGGTTGACCGGGGCTAGTTGGCCATAGGGGCACATTGGCCCAGTCGCGATATTTTTTAAACTTTGCGTTAGATGACATGTCAGTCCAGCCAAGTGTGCGTAGCTTCACTTTCCTCCTCCAACATCAGCACCATTGAAGTCGGAGCGTCCGTTAAAGAATTATTGAGAATTTTCTAAATTTTGCAAAGGTGAGTAAATTTCCTCTCTTATAAATAATCGTTTTTTATTTGTTTGTAGATTACATTTTAGGTTTTGATATATAATAATTCAGAAAAATAATTGTTCGTAGTTATTGCAGGGCACGTTTTTAATTGAAATACTTTCAGAATAATTCCTTATAGTCATGAAAAACAAAAATGTCAATACGGGGTTAGTTGGCCCATTTGGCTCTGCGTTATTGGAATTTTGATAGATTTAATGAATTATTTTAATAAACATTTATTATTTTTTACGTAATTTATTATTAATTAATAGTAAGGGATTATTTTATTAATTGAATTCCTGGTTATTTAAGTCAATCTTTTTTAAAAAATGAAGTTAAAACGTTGTTTACCTCCTCCCCAAATTAAATCAGCTGCTCCTGTTCTACAAAAACATTTATAACTTTCACAATTATAGAAAAATCCCTGTTGGCTTGGCTTACAGGTGCAGGTAGATTTCGAAATTAAGTACCAATTTCACCAAGAATTTAACTGAGTCAGGAAAATGTGATTTTTTTTCTTGTACAACCTCCCCCCCCCCCCACACACACACACATAACATTTTTTTTTTTAGTTTTTAATTTATTTTTGCTGTAAGAGTTGCTCTTATCAAAAGCTTGTCAATACAAAAATTGTAGACAATATTAAGATGCTTTATGATAAATTTAAGTGAATTTGATATCTTGTGAATTGACGAAGTTAGGAAATTTTTGCTTCTGAAAACCTATTTTTTGTACTCCTTGAAAGCCATTTTTAATTATATCAAAAATCTGTCATGCATAATGTTTTAGCCCTTTTCCTAGAAGTTTTGAAAACTTTAAACTGATTGGATATGTTAACGTGTCTATAGAAAAGTAATATATATATATATATAGATAGATAGATAGATAAATAGATAGATAGATGGATAAATAAAGTTTCGAACTGGGGGTTATTTTGAGCTCCAGGGGTCATGATCGGTGTAGATCTGCAAAAGTTTTCAAAAACTCTAACATATGGGAGATTGCAATAGGTAGTATTTCTTACGAAATCTACCTAAAAGTTCGGCCTCCTAGTGTTACATAAGACCTCTAAAAGTAACAAATCTAACAATCAAAATCTACCCGACTCTCATATTTCTCAATTATTAATAAAATCCCCTTGTTCTCCCGCCCAGAGAAGAGTTTGCCACAAATAATGCTTTAATAACATCACATTTAATGAAGTGAAAACTTCTTACCCGGGTATCCTCCTCCTCCTTCATATTAAAGAAAGTATTCGTTGAAACTAAATAATCCTTTCTCTCTTCATAATCCATAAAAAGAGCAGTTTCAGGAAACAATTTTTTAATTATCAAAAAATATATTTTCCTTTAAAAGACACGTTGTCCCTTCCACAGACAGAATAGAAATACACTTTCTATCCGTTAATAAAGATAAAAAAAAATGATATCATCCAACATAATTATATTAAGCACATAATGATATTTCCTAACTTATTAGATTATCTAAATCTCATTATACCAACAATAAATCACGAATATAATCAATAATATATATATTTCATGATAAACAAACTGTTTTTTAAATACTTAATTAGGAATTAAAATTTTATATAAACGAAAATTATCATTATTTTACAGAAGCTGGCATTAGCCAAAGCATCATCAAGAAATATTACATTTTACTGACAGAAATTTGAAGGGAATGATGCGTTAGAGATACATAATAAACGAAAGAAAAGAATTTTTGCACTTAACAGATGTACAGAGGCCTTGATACAATTTATTTATCGTCTGGTGTTTATAATAAATCACCTAATTAAGGATGAATGATTTCTTAAATTAATGTACTCTAAGATTTACGGTGTTTTAACACCTAGTATGCCCTTATTAAAATTTATTACTGTTCCGTAATGTATTAAAGATATTTTTTAAGAGAAAATAAATTCAAATTTTAAAGCAATATTTCGTCGAAGTTAATAATTTGAATAAGTCATAGTTTTAATATTTAAATTTTTTATTTTAATTTTAGAGACTATATTGTGTTTTCGTTCGCGAGAAATCAAAATTAAGATTTGGTAAAATTTTGACTGAGAATTAAACTTCTACACTATCAGAACATTAAAATGTGTCGTCAAAAGTGGCCGGCCAACTTACCCCACAATCGGGGCAGGTTGACCCAGGCGATATGGTGTCAGTTTAAGCTTCTAAACTAATATTTATTGTTAATATTTTCAAGTTTTATTATTGTGACATCTTCCTGAAAGTGCACTGATAGTGGTAACATAAAAAGAAACTTAAAATGTTGAATGGTAAGTTTTTAAAAATTATTAGAAGAAAAAGCTGGCCAACTAGCCCCGGTCTACCCTACTACTCACTTTAGCTCGACACTGTGAGAATACTAAGGAAAACCTGGGGCAAAACGACTTACCTAAGTGTTGCCTATCTGACGTGGGGAAAAAATCGATTTTTCGGGATTCGCCCTTGCTCTTCCAAGCTCCTGATATGTAAAATATATAATAGTATCAAATAACTAAACGAAATAAAAACATAAAGAATGGGCTCAGATTTTATTAAATCATGTATTTTTATTATCATAATAATGAAGTAAAAAAGTTTTATCTGTTGCATTTCAAAACTTTATTTTTTATATTAACATGAAAAAAAAAAGAAAAAACAAATAGAAACAGATTTACTTTAAAATTAATAATAAAATATGTAACGAAAGTATTACATGGAATTTACTTATTATATAAATGAAATCATGCAAGTATGCTCTAGGAAAAACATGAGATCTTGTAAAAGGACTGAACTTGCCCGAGCATGAGTTTAGCGCAGCAATTTGCCAGATCCACTAATTGGTTTTCAAGGCAAAAAACGTAAACACTCTTTTAACTTTTCAATAAAACTTATTGCGCGAATTTTATATTCTCCATTTCGCTAAAATTCACCCTATGATAGTTAGAAAGCTATACCGTGAATTATATGCGACAGAAATTTAGAAAATATTTTCAAATTCATGGATATTTTATCCTTTTGCCTATGCAAATGTAACACATACTCTTTGCTAATGCGATATTTTAAACTCAAAACATCAGATCATTTTAAATTTTACGCTGAAAACAAAAAAGTTAGTACATACTAACATAGCAACTAAATTGAACTCTTAAAAGGAAAAAATAACTATTTATCGCTTTGTTTCAAATCTGTGATATTAGAAAATAAATGTTATCAGAGAAATATATGATTTACTTTGGAAATATGTCATTTTGCTCATAATTGTCCTTCGATTAGCTTCATCATATCGCTCACCCGCAAGAAAAGTGACAAATCTCGACAAAAGTAAATTTGAAGGGAGCGGCGAGAGAAAATTTACATGATTTTACTGTAATATGAAACTATAGCACTTAACTCTAGATGTAGGGATGAAAACTTGCATAAAAGCATAAAACCCTTTAAAATGACGTAAAATGAAGTTTCGAGGGTTGGGTAACTTTACTTTTCCACACAAAACACCCCTCTTCTGTGGTCAAAAATGCGCATATAGCATAATAAAATGATTTTCCGCATAGCTACACTTATGAAACTGTTTGCGTAACAAGATGCACTTATGACAAACCTATTGGTGGAATAAAACGCAAAATGAATTTTTGCGAGATGTGTCACTTTTCTTGCAGATGAGTGATATAATCTAGATCAGCGGTTCCAAACCATTGAGGGTTGTGTACTAGTGTAAACTAAATAGAGAATTATAGCATTATTACTTATTGATAATATTGAAATCTAACATGCCAACTTTCTGCATTAATATAATACACCGATTATCTATACTTTTATAGATATAGAAAAAAAAGACATGATTATATTTTAATACACGGTTCATTCAATATACAATAAATAAAAATGTATTAAAAAATTTAAACATTACAAAACCCGGAAATATTGTTAAATATAATTTTATATCATTTATGAATAATAATTCTTGGTATACAGGATGTCTCAAAATTTTGAAAAAATGCTTTATATATTACCTCTTGGAAATACATAAGGAATGCAAATTGTAAAAGTTTTCAATATATTGCAAAATTTAAAACTATGTTGATGAAATACCCTGCCATTAATTTTTAAATGGTTATACTTTTTAAATTTGTACACGGTCTGTGGGATGGTAAATATGTAAGTATTAGTCTCTAGTTTACTGCACTACCAGATTTTGTCTTTTATAGAAAATTTAATAAGCACCACTTTCTTAAGGTATATACTGAGCAATCACAGCTAAGCACAGAAATTTTATCTTTTTATATTTTTAAAATTCTACCTGGAATCTAACTTTCTAAAATTAATAGATCAGTCAAAATTATTTCTCAAGATCTTATCTGGTACCGTTTGATCAATTTATATTAGTTGTGTAAATAATTAAACATTTTACTTGTGTAGCTTCAACAGAGTCACATAACTCGATGACAAACCAAGTTCTAACTCTGCAAGGATTTAGAAAATATTCATCCGACTTCTCACTAAGCACAGCCAACCTGTGACGAGCTTCAGGATTTGAGGTCAATATCTTGGCTCCGCATTTTGATGAGGCATAATTAAGTTTTCTACGGATCAACCTTCTGTGCTGGTGTGAAATTCGATCTTTTGCAAAATTTTTTTCTGAAATTGAAAATTGCAGACAATATTAAGCAAGAACGCATTTCAATACATAAAATAAAACTCTATTGAATTAGTTAACTAAAATTATACCTTCAGATACACACATTACAATAAACTAAAAATGGTAGTTTAAGAAAGTCAAACTTATTTCTTAAGTTTACTATAAGAGTTGGAATCCGTCTAAATTCGACAAACGAAAATGTTTAGAAAGGAACAATTACATCGAATTTATAATTAACCTACAAAAATAGCTACAATAAAAAAATTCATCTTACATTTGTTGTCTAACTCTTAAAACAAATAATACTTACAACTTAAAGTTGCCAAAATAATATTTCCATAAACTTTAACTGTTTAAATTATTGAAAAATTAAACTGTATTAGAATACGTAATCAAGATGAGCATTTATGATGAAGTTATCGAATGAGACTCTTATATTTGGTATTACGGGATGAAAAATAAGCAAAAAGGATTTCGCTTTGTCACACTATAGAATATTTTCCGCATAAAATCTAAAAATTACGTCATTTTCACATTCTCAAAATTTACACACGCACCATTCAAATCCATATAAACCATTTAAAAGTATTTTAAAGCGCAATAGGTTATTAATGAATATTTTTCCAAACTTAAAGTCATATTTGTCCGATACAACTTTTCATGTGGACATTCGCTCTTTTGACTTGAGGTTCTAATCTGAGTACCCGCGAATAAGAAAAATCAAAAAATTGTCTTTTAGCTATATTCGTGGTCAAATATTTAGTTTTATGAAAGAAAATGATCGCTTTGTTTTAAATATGGCATCATTTCCATTCAATGACTCATTTCGCTAGCTTTCCTCAAGCTCAGTATCAGCGTAATGAAAAAACATTGAAATGTAAAAATTTATGAGGTAAATGCGTTTTTTTTTTTTTTTAAATAAAAGTTATTTTTCCTCATTTTGTATGAGTGCAGCATTTCACCTAGAGTCTCAAACTCAATATCAGCGAAATGAAAAGGTATTGAATTGAAACAGATTTTTGAGAAAAAAAAAAATGTGCGTTTTTTAAAGCTTAATGTCATTTTCTGTTCATTTTTTTAGGTTACTATGTTATACTATATTATTTTAAATAATATACTATATTATTTAAAAATAGTAAGGCTATTAAGGTTAGTTGGAAGAACCTGTACCGACCGCGTTAAACTAATGTACTTTTGTCAGAAACTACCAAAAATATTAACTTGATTTTTTTTTTTTTTTACATAATACAAATAATTCTCAATAAACTTAAGTCAAATTTACAAAACATATATTCTTTACTTATTTTTTGAAATAGAAACAACTTATAATAAGAAAAATCTTATTTTTTTTTTCAAAGAAAAACGTTTTAATAAAATTTTTGTAAGTATGTTAGTAGTAAAATTGCACTTCAGAATGATCAGAGATATGTGTAAATTATTAAAACAAGAGTTATAAGGAGCAATAATATGTAGTAGTTTCCATAAAAAGGTACATCGACCTTCAAAAAACAACGTTTTGAGAAAATGGACTTTAAAGATTGTATGTAAATAACTGATTTACTTTTTTACTTTTTGTTGTCGTAGAAACAAAAGTAATATAGAATTCGGAAGGAGAAAATTCAAAATTAAAAACAACAAAAAAAATTAAAAAAAAAAAAAAGATTTTTTTGTCGAATTTGCCTTCCAACTGCACTTAAAGGATAACTATACTTACATTTTAGACATTATAAATTAAAAATAAGAAACAATACGTATAAAAAAACAACAAAGTAGATGTTTCTTACGAAAATTCGTCGCAAATCAGTACTATAGAATGTAAAAGCACGAAACACGTCAGAAACAACATTCAGACTGAAAACATGCATCAGAATAGTTAATTCTAAAGTTAAAGTTTCAACAAAACAGAACATTGAGATTGGATTTGTCCTGCTTCATTAATTAGACAATTGGCTAAATTCATACATTATGACTCAAGAAATATCCAACTTTTGTAGTTACTGCAAATTAATATAATGATCCTAGTATTGCAAAATCTGGACCGTGGTCTGTCATTACAGCATGTGCAAATATTTTTTAATTAAAATACTTAGATTAACCCATTTGTGCCTGTCTCCCACCTTCTTCTAAGTTATTTGCTTAATTATAACTACTATATATATAACACATTGCTTAATTCAATGTTTTAATATGAATACTCTGTTTGGAAATTGTGTAAAATAAAGGCAAAAATGGAAAAATAATTATATAAAACTAGGTCTTGCCGCGTACCGGCGAGCCTTAGTTTGACGATAGAGGATTTTGAAGTACCCATAGATGCGCGGGGCTGGAACGGGATGGGTCGCCCCGCGTGATACCGCCACCTACCAGCAATCGTCCAAGGTGGTGCACTGGGCAGCGCACGTCACACCACCTGAGCTCAAGCGTCTGGTATCTGGTGACAACGACAGAAACCCCACTCACCCCGAAGAGCCGGATGATCCTTTCGCTTGGTTTTCACCCCAGTCGATCCAGGGGATGCACAGGATTTAAAACCTATAAAGGAGTCGGGCCGGCAGGTCGTTTTCGAGGCTTCCGAAGGAGGAATTGCTTTACGGAATCCTTCCAAAAAATTTTCATTTATTTCCGAAAAATCACAACGTCCCAATTTCGAGACGCAAGGCATAAATTGGTTAATATGTACTATGTGTATGTTTTTATTTAAAATATCAGAAATTTAAATATAGTTATATTTTAATATTGTATTCACACACAATGTCGTCTTTTTTCTTAAGTAATAAGGTTGAGTTTTCAACTTTCAAATATTATTTGGCTGTCATAAAAAGTACAGACATTTTTGCTGTCGAATGTCTCCATTAACTGCTATAAAAATATTTATTTCACATTTTCTGTGAAATCGTGGTTCTTATATGCGTGGATCATTACTTAATTGTATGTCTAGCTACGCGATTGCACTTTATGAAGAGATCATTCATTCTTCAAAAAGCACCGTATAAAAGGCAGACATTGTTTACAGGTATAATGTTAGCCGGCGAGTACAGAAAATTTTATGACGAACGAAAATAAGGAGTGATTAAAATAACCTAATATTAAATTTTTTATTTGAAATATTTTACAATTGAAAATGCTTTTTTTAGGGTTTCGTTCATCTGACAAAACACCCTTCGTCTCACTCCTCTATCTGTCTGTCCGTCCGTCTGTCACAGATCCCGTTCTCAGAAACTATATATGTTGGAGACTTGAAATTTTGTATACTTATAGCTGAACACTTCACATCAAACGACAAATCATAAAATTTTGAAAAAGTCGTACTTAACGGACGTTATTAATTAAAAAACCCAAATCACAAGATCGGAAAGGCATTCATAATTCAACAAAAGCATCGATTTTTTATCAAATTACAAAAATGATCTCTTCGACGGATTAAAAACAGGTGTCATTTTAACGGCAGATAAGGACTGTCGATTTCTTTAAGGCGCTATTACTTTTTTTTTCTACACATGTCAGAAATTCGAAATTAGTACCACAAGACGGGCAAAAAAATCAGCTTTGAGAAATTCTAAAAAATATCTCTATCGTACCATAAAAATTCGAAAAGTCGTTAAAATTCGGGAAAAAACATCTTTTATTTTCCTTAATTTTTGAAGGCGACAGATGTCTGATGACATTGAATTTTCGGTGATAAACGAGATAATATAAAGCAGGTGCGTCTTGGGGTCAAAAACGAACACAGAACTTTTATACAGGACCATTTTTTTTTTTTTTTTAATATCGATTTTTGAGCTGCGACGCCATCCGACGTAAAATTTCATTCTCTTCCAGAATATGTCTTTATTTTTTCAATTCCGATAATCGGAAGCGAACATAATTAATTTTTTGGTAATTAATTCCAGAATTGCATTTTTTGCACAGCAGGCTACGTGACAGGGAAAGAAAAAGAGATATTTTTACCCGACTGCCAAGAAGGGTTATGTGTTTCACGCGTATCTGGGTATGTGGATTTCTTTATACCCTCGAAACATCCCAACGGCTGGATAGATTTTAATGAATGAGGTCTCTATGGATTCTTCTTAACCGTCCGATGGTTATAGGCTAGGTTTTGTTTTTATAAATTCAAAATGGCGGTAGACATGAAAAAAATTACGCACCCTATTGAGTGGTATATCATTGGATAGGTCTTTCAAAATGAAGACGATGTTTTATTGAGTATTTTACAGTCAGAAGCTCCGTTTAAATATTATACAACCTGGAAGTTGTGTAGGTATGATCTCTAGCTTTACTGCAACTCTAACCATCATAGACATCTATAGACCTCATCAAAACAGTGTTTATAGATAGGAACTAACAATTAAACACAACTTAAAAGTCATCAATACAAGTAAATAAAAAAAAATAGGTAATTAATATAAAAAATAGTTTAACATTGGTGAGAAATAATGAATTAGTTCGCTTTTTACGCAGGCAGGTTTTTTGATTTTTTAAAATTTAATTTTTACTTGTTACACTAGGTTTTGATAATGGAAATACAAAATTTTTTAACTATTCATTTTACAAATTCGGTTCTTTCGCATCTGGGTGTTATTTCATACGCTGATTCATAAAATCTAAATGTAAAAAAAAAAAAAAAAAAAAAAAATCGGACCACAACTTACCGATTTACAAAAAAAAATCGATTTTTAAACTTATATGTAAAAGAGATGCCTTTTCGCACAATTGACGGGAATTTGTTAAAATTAGGAAAACTAAAGAACTGGTTGCTTTTAAAGCGTTGTTCAGAACAGTGTCACATTTTTAAAAATACAGCATAAATTTTACTTATACGATATAAACATTTCATAAGTCTTGATACCACTGATTTCAAATAGTAATTTCAGCAAATATCTTAAATTCTTGATAAAGACCAATTTTAAACTGTAGCGTTCTCTATCGTTTTGCGTGCGGTTTTTTGACGGCGTCGTGAGATAGATATTACTTATTCAACATCAAAAATTTCATAAGTGTTGATATCACTGTTACTAGAATAATAATTTAGCAAATATCTTAAATTGGTGTTTAAGACCACCACCCCGTCGACTAATGTATCTACGGATAAATTGCAGAAATGAGTTTTGTTCAAATACACTTTTGTTACGAATAAAGTGCGCTCCCTGGTGGTGAAATGTGGAAGTAACAGACCGCGATTTTATTTAAATTATGAAATCTAACAAAGGCAAACTGTTGAAACTTTAAGATAGTTTATAACACATAATAAAAAAATTTAAAATTAATGGCGCGAAAAATTTCGGAAAGGGGGGGGGGGGACGTTATTTTTTTTTTTTAAACCTTAGCGTTTTTTACCGTTTTATGTGCAGTTTATTGACGGAGTCCTGAGAAAAATGCAACTTGTTGAATATAAAATATATGCATAGGTATCGATATTACTATTTTAGAATTGTAATTTCAGAAATATCTTAAATTGGTGTTTAAGACCGCCACCTCCTTGACTAATGTATGTACGGATAAGTTGTAGAAAGGAGTTTCGTTCAGATACAGTTTTGTTAAGAATAGAGTGCACTCACTGGTGGTTCAATGTGGAATTAAAAGAACGCGATTTTATTTAGATTAGGAAATCTAACACGGCGATCCGTTTGAAAATTTAAGATAGTTTAAAACATATAATAAAAAGTTTTCAAAAGAATGGCGCGAGAAATTTCGTGAGGGGGGGGGAGCAATTTTGTTTTTAAACCTTAGTGTTTTTTACCTTTTTATGTGCGGTTTTTAAGGATTTAATAATTATAAATGATATCAATTTGGCTTTTTTAATTACAGAATAGAGTGTTTTAAAAGGAATATTAAACGAAACCCTCTGTGCGATCTGTGATCACACTTACCGGCTTGTTTAATATTACATTCTGATTTATTAATCCTTATTTATAATCCTTAATCTTTATTTAATCCATATTTAATGCAAATCCTTTTTCGATTATACATTTAGATAACCATTGAAAATCTCTTTTATTATTAGGCACTGAAAAGTTTTCTTAGGTAAAGGATATTTTGAGATGTAATACTGTAAATGGTACATATTTGGTACATATAATGGTACGTAAATTTAGTAATAGCTCTAAATATAAGGTTAGTTGGGGCAACTGGGCCATTATTTTACAATGTGACTCTGACGCTCCTGACAATACAGTTTCAGAAAGCTCATGTTCATTTAAATTAAAGTCTGAACTTCTGTAAATGTCTTCAGTTAGGTTCCCTCTATCAGACAGAAAGGCTCAAAATTGCATTTTAATATTTAAAAATATAAAAATATGCATGTTTCATCTTTCTTTCCTCATGGGTCCAGTTGCCCCATAAAAATGGGGTAAGTGGACCAGAAGGGTCTATTTTCCACACGCGTTTATTTATTTTTTTTTTTATGTGGGATATCAAGTCCTGTTTGAAAAAGTGTAAACAACTTAAAAAAAATTAAACCAGGCAGATCATGTAAATTATATGTCAATAAAGAGCGTTGTAAGGGAAACTTTGCTGTCAATGTGTCTAAAAAAAAGCACTAAAATTGAAAATATTAGACTTATATATGCCAAAAAAAAATAAGCATTAAGCAGTACTTATGAACTTTAGTATAGGTAATAAGTATAAAAGTCACATGGGTATTTTAAGGGAAAAAATAGTAAGGTAAATCTATGAACAAACGGCTACGTAAGTGATTAAGTATTCTATTTGCATCCAGGGGTTGCATTATATGGGGAAAATTTTATTGTTCCTACCAGAACCCTTAATGAGTTACCTTCATGATCATTTTATTTAACATATTCTAAAGAAATGTGCGGTGAAGATATTATTTTCAAAATAGTGGTAGGAACAATAAAGGTTTTCCTACAGAATGCGACGCTGTGTATCATATAATTTCAAGGGTTGGCATCTCACTTTCAAGTGCAAGGTATTTGCATTCGTAAAATGTTGAAATAATAACAGTATTTACAAGACACCAGTATTTACAAGGTAATCTACTTGAAAACAGGTAAAAGTATACTTTCGCGTACTTAATAAAGGTGAAATTTTCATTATACAATTCCGGTGCCAATGTGGCAATTAGGAATTAGAATTATGTGATGCCATAACGGCATCACCGCCTCTCAAGGGATCAAGAAATTCGGTTTGGTATCACCCAATATGCTTTTTTTAAATTTTATTCCGTAATTTTAATAAGGTATTCTATAATTTTCTTTATTGTGAGCAAAAAAAATGGAGAAATTTACTTCTCGTTGTAAGAGAAACTCAAAAAAATTATTTATAACTAATGGGTAACTGGATTCAGCATGGTCCAGTTACCCCGGATACATGTCCCAGTTACCCCATTCTTGAAAAAATTAGGGGGTAACTGGGACACCGGGCTTACATTTGAAACATGTAGTAAATATGTATAGATACCTAATAATATTAATGTAGTTATATGCCAAATCTTAAAAAAAAAAGATTGTTTAACAAAAGTACTTACAGTATTTTAATAAAAAGCCTAGGAAATTCAACCAAATGGACGTTGTTTTTAAAAAAAGAAACGTAAATTTTCGACAACCTATCGCAGCAAACAGAGAGTTATGATTGAGTTGACACACGTTGTTTCAGGAAGTAGAGGTTAAGGGTCATTGTTCACTAAAGCTAAAACTTAAAATACATCAACAGTTTTTTTATAAAATAGCGTATGGCCCACTTACCGCATGGGTCAAGTTACCCCAACTATCCTTGATATTGATATATTTTGTATTACACGTGGCATCAGTTCGTTAAGATAAAACTTTAATATTTTAGATTTAGAACAATTTAAAAATGTAAACCAATACCATGTTTTGCTATTTCCATTTCTCTCCATTCTTTAAAAGACGGAATGAGAATGCCGGAAGGGCTCAGTGATTTGTCAAACTTTTTAGTGGCATTGCTTTCCTCTATTACACTTTCAATGGAAAAGACATCGCTTCCACTGTCATCTCTAAACTCTTTTTCTTTACAAGAAGTGCAGGATTCTTCGCAGGATAAGTCCGAGCTAAAGAAGTTCAATCTTATTGATTAAAAGACATTAATACATATGTTTTCAACGAAATCAAAGATACAAGCCTTATTTCGATACACATAGAGAGAAAAAAAATTCTTCGGTAATTGTTACAAAGATTTATCGAATTTTACTTACATTTTAAGTTTGATAGATTTTCAGTTATTTGTTTATTTTCTGTAGATTACCGATGAATATTGTTAAGAAAGAATTCGGTAACAGAAATGTGCACAATTTGATTAAACCAAAAAGTGTCGATAAGACCTATTGTGGGTTTATATATATTAAACTACGCACCTGTTTATAGCCCATAATTCTTTTCTTTTTTGTTTTTTAATAAAGGTTAATGACAGAAAGTTCAGAGTTTTGAGATGATATGATCTTATTCTTTGTAAGATTTTTTTTATCCACCATTAAAAATATACCAAAGCAATATTTTAAAGGCCAAAATTAAGAAACAAAATTGATAGACATAAATTGCTACAAAATTATAACATAAAAAAATATTCATTTTTAAATAAATGAATAGTTTTTATTCTTTCTTAGAATAAATAGAGGAGATACATTTTTAAAACTGTTGCAAACAATACTGTGTTATAAACTTTTTAAAAACGTTATAAAACGAAATGAAAATTTTGCTCAATTATGTAAGTATGAATCATTCTTCAAGTCGATGTTCAAAGAAAGTTGTGTAAGATGCGTTACAACTAGTATTTCATCACAAGAAGGATACCTGGTTCAAATGAAAAGCGCACAAAATGTTTTATTATTTGCACTCTTCTTAAGAAGCTTTGTAATAAAATAATCTAGAATTATTCATTCTCCTTTATTTTATTAAAGTATAAATAGTATATCACATTAGACTTATGATGAAAATCGATTTCTAACTGAGAGCGCGTAAACTGAATTCGGGATAATTGTCTAATATATGCATATTTGTTTCCAAATTCATTTATTTCAGCAATCACATTTTTTTTAAGTTCCCATTTTAAAACTGGGTCTCAATTTAAAAGAATGCGAAATTTAAAGAATTGTAATTTCATGTAAAACATTCATTGTTTTTTTTTTTTGTTTGTTTTTTTTTACAACTGCAAATTTGCAGGGTAAGTGCAAATTTGCTCCCAAATAAAAACTTTCATGATTGTTGTCATAAATTGTAATTTTTTTTCGTCTACAAAAACCTGCTACCAAATAATAGTAAATGGCTAGAAATAAAAATTGTTAACAGTATTTCCTTAAAACTTTGTGTGTGTTAGAAGTTGTAAATGGCTAGAAATACGAAGTATAACACGGTAAAACAGTATTTGCTTAACATTTTATATATGTTAGAAATAATTTTCGATTTCTTATATAACATTATTAAGATCGTTTATATTTATTTACAATAAACCAAATTTCCTTTTACAGTTAGCAGTATATTTAATTATTTACTTACTAGAAAGATAGTGTCCTGCAGTATAACAACAAAAAGAGTTTTAACAGAGGCAACTGTGTTCGAAAATAAATTTGACTATTTATTTCAACATTATTTGCAGTTCATTTAGCTTTTGAAAAAAATTATAATTAACATAACTTAAGACCAGACAGATATCTGAAAAAAAAAAAGTTTTAATTATATTTTTTATAAAGAAATTCTAATTATTATTTATTACCCGACTGAAAAAAGGGTTATGTGTTTCACGCGTATCTGTGTATGTGGATTTCTTTATACCCTTGAAACATTCCAACGGTTGGATGGATTTTAATGAATGAGGTCTCTATCAATTCAACTTAAGGGCCCGATGGTTGTAGGTTAGGTTTTGTTTTTATAAATTCAAACTGGCGGCCGTAAAATACAAAATGGCGGTAGAGACGAAAAAAAATTTACGCACCCTATTGGGTGGCATATCATTAGACAGGTCTTTCAAAATGAGGACGATGTTTCATTGACTATTTTACAGTCAGAAGCTCCGTTAAAATATTATACAACCTGATAGTTGTGTAGGTAGGATCTCTAGCTTTAGTGCAACTCTAACCATCATAGACATCTATAGACCTCATGAAAACAGTGTTTATAGATAGGAACTAACAATTAAACACAACTTAAAAGTCATCAATACAAGTAAATAAAAAAAATAGGTAAGTAATAAAAAAAATATTTTAAGTCAATTACTACTATAGGTCAATAAGAGATTTTTTTTTCCCATTCTTCTTCCTCTTGAGTGGCGCTTAAAATGCCTTGATCAAGAAAAGGTCTCTCTCGATTATTGAAAATTAATTCATTTAATTTAATTAATCAATTAATATTTGAAAAAAACTGGATTAACATCAAGTGTCATCCACTACAAGTTCAAAAAAAAATATTTGAGCTTGATTGGATGAATAATAAGTATTTTATAAACGATTGAAAATTTAAACAAGATATATATAGCGAGAGTGTGAGCTAATAGTAGAAACTGAAAAAAATAGTTTCACATTGAGGTGAAATAATTAATTAGTTCGCATTTTACGCAGTCATTTTTTTTAATTTAATTGTTTATTTTAAATATACAGTTCTAACAGAATCATGCATGTTTAATAAATTTAAGATTTTGAACATATCACACAGCGGCGAACTTTTTTGTTTTTTAATAGGGGAGACCGAGGCTAGTAGGCGCAGTTTTTAATTATTGATTTTTATTAATATTTTGTTTAAGTTTTTTTATAAAACTTCAACTGAACTTTTAAAGAACATGCATTGGGCTATAAATACCCGGAGTTTTGAGTTTATAGCTTTTGCAGTTTATGTTTAGCGGAAGCCTAAAGTAAAATTAAAATTGTGCGCCAACCTACCCCGTCACGGGACAAGTTACCTATACCTATGGGGTAAGTTGGCACACGTTTTATAAAAATTTAAAAAAGACACGCAGTTAAGAGAAATGAATTTCCTTATTACCAGTAGGTTTAATCAAAGGCGTTATCGCCGTACAATGTAAATTCTAAATTATACAGGCATAAAAATAATGAATAAAACATTAACATTGAGTAACTTCTATCCTACTCGATAACGTCATCAGAGTTACAGTTGTCACAAATAAAAAATCGAGTGTCTCCGTTTGGGTAAAGCCCCGTGTGCCCAAAATCTTGCATTGCAACCACTTTTCTCGGTGTTTGCTGTTTTTCAAGCAACCAGCATACACCAGACACCGAGCCAACTTGCCCCGTGTTCAATGCGCCTACTAGCCCCATAATAAATTTCTTCACAAAAGGGACACGCAACCATTTAAGCATAAATAATCCAAGTAAATCACATATGGGGTAGGTACAGTTAATCATACACTAAGAAAAATTGCCCAAGTTAAATCGCAATTATTAAGATAAGTATTAGAAATTGGAAAAAGAATGAAGCAACTTCACAAAAGGGACACGTAACAGTCTAAGCATAAATAATCCAAGTAAATCACATATGGGTTAGGTACAGTTAATCATACACTAAGGAAAATTGCACAAGTTAAATCGCAATTATTAAGATAAATATTAGAAATTAGAAAAAGAATGAAGCAACAAAAAATTACTTATGAGCGCAAAAAACAGAAAAATCGTAATAAATGTCCACTGCACGTAGGTAACGCTGCAAAACTACAATGCACTGCAAATAGAAGCGTCTTAAATTTAGACACATATGTGACTGAAAAAGAATTTTAGACACTTAAGTGTCTTAATCTGAAAATTAAGACACTATAGATGTCTTAATTTAAGATACATAAGCGTCTTACTATGACCATGGTGTAAACGAACTGAGAATAATGTCTAAAATATCCGCAAACGTCTTATTTTAAGACACTTCATTGCTTTAAACGTGTCTTAATTTAAGATGTTTTGATTCTTCCGACGCAATAACCACCAGGGGGCACTAGCACTCCCAGTTGCGCATGCGTTTTAGATGTCTTCGTTCGAAGTGGTATACGTTGTAATTCAAACAAAGTTTGTTTTTATGTACGCGTGTATTTTAATTCGTTTTTTGCGAAATGTGAAGTACTGTGATTTTAATTCGTATTAACTTGGAGTATTTATTTATTGAATACATACATCTGACGTGTGTGCTCGACATCAAATGTCTCTTAGAAGCTGTCGTCGATACAAGGGCGGGATAGACACAGAACAGAAGTAGACGGCGGTTGAAGATTACACCCGGAAATTCTACAAAGCGTGTGCAATGGGCTTAGTGTTAACTCGTATCAATTTATATCAATAATATTGTGTTATTCATCTTCGTCCTGTCGAAACTGGCAAAAAAAAAGAAACTTTTGTCTGGCGGGTCCTGTTTTTAGGATGAAACATCTCATTCTTTAAATAGGGCTAGTCGGATGTATTATGGGATTACCTTTTAAACTGATGAAAGTCTTTCTCCCTCACTGTGGTTGTGGTAGTTTTTAAAATTTCAAATCGAGGAATATTTCTTACCTCTTGCAGCAACTCAAGTAAGTTTCTTTATAGTAGTAAAATTAGTGTATTTTATGATTTTACTTATTGTACTAAACAAAATCCTGCATGAAATTTAATTAGTTTTGAATCTGTTCGCAAAAAACCCCACTAATTCTAGAAGTATATATTTTTTAACTTATGACGTTCTTTTTTATTACGAATTATATATTCAATGTCAGTTCTTAGTTTCAATCTTTCAATGGATAATTTTTATCTCGCAGTAAATGACGGCCACAAGGAAGTAAAGAAAAAAAAAACTTTGAAAGATGACCTAATGCTTTCTTACTTCCTGGCATAAAACCGCAGATTAAAAAAAGATAAATAAAGTAAATGAGACTGGTCTATTATATGAACCTGCCTGTAAAAATATACATATGTATTTGATTTGCAATCAACTCTAATACTGATTTTTTTATTATTTTTAATAAAAAAGTAATTTGAAATTTATAATGGGAAAAAGTAAACCTCTAACTAGATTTCGTATTTAAAATTGTGGTAACTTTATTTATATGCACTTATACGAAAAATACAAAAATGACAGATGTTACTGTATATATTTAAGACGAAAGAAGTTTGGAAATCATAAGTTGTTTTTTCCTCATGTTTTTAATATAGAATATGTACTTATTTGTTTTTATTGATAGTTGAATAGCTTTTGTGAGTACCCTCTGATCTACATAAAAACTTGTCCATGTGGAAATATAAATTTTTTAAAAACATAATTTTTAAATAAGTATTTTCATTTTTTTGGGGGGGGGGAGGGGGGGGGATTTTGCATGAATTTTTGTAAAGCTGATATCTTAAATCTTGCACTGATTATAATGAAAGTTTTGAACTTTTAGAGTAGGACAAGTTTAAAAACGCAAATATATTTAACAAAATACCAAAGTCATTTTTTCCCCAATGTTATTAAAGTAGAATATTTATTTATTTAGTTTCATTATTCATAGTTAAATGGCTGTTGTGATTATCAAGTGATGTATATGTAAAATTGCCTATGTGGCAATATATTTTTTTATATTTTAATTTTTTTTTTTTGGGGGGGGGGGGCATTTTTGCAATTTTCGTACATCTGATATTTTAAATCTTTTTCCACATTCAACCGAGTATAATAAATATTTTGAACTTTTAGAGTAGGACAAGATTATAAAAAATATATATATATTTATCTATGTACCTTAAAAGCCCTTAATAGCGAACACTTCGGGACCGCGGAATTTGTCCGATAATTGGAGATGTCTACTTTTTTGAGGTAAAAATATACAAATATGTATGTCTGCTGATTAAAAAAGTATTCGTTAAATAGAGGTGTTCGCTATTCGAGAATCTCCATTAACCTCCACAACGGATACTCCCGAATACCGGACATCTCAATTTAGACAACTATAATGCAGGGTTGCGTTTTTTGCAAAAGTACTTCTTGATTAAAGGAAGGGCAAACTGGGAAGTGCCCCGTCCCCCTACGACTGTAGTGCCCCCAAATTTGATGTGCAATATTTGTAAAGCTTATATTTTAAATCTGTTTCGAAATTGTACTGATTATAATCAATATTTTGAACTTTTAAAGTAAAATAAGGTTAAAAACAAAATAAATTTAAAAAAATCTAATATTTAGATAAATATTTTTTGTTTTTTAATCTTGTTCTACTCCTGAAGTTCACGATATTGATTATAATCAGTACAATGTCGTAAAAGATTTAAATTATCAACGTAACGAAAATTGTATACCAAAACTGAGAGCACCAAAAAAATCAGGCTGTATTGGGGGGGGGGGGGGCAGGACCACAGCCAAATATTTTTCCAGGATTCAACGTGGTCAAACATGGCTACGTATGATGCTTACAAAAAAATGGATGCGATTCAGACGTTTGAAGTGTCTGAAATTCAGACGTAAAAAGTGTCTGAAAAAATTCAGACATTTTAAAATGTCTGAAAATTGAACACTCCATTTCAGACACTTAAGTGTCTGAATTTCAGACATTTTAATTTAGAGTGTGAGGATTGTAAAAAGCAATAAGAAAAGTACGCTGTGACGGGTTGCAGAATCTATCCACAAACAGGCAATTTATGGGGACTTCGCCTACTTACCCCTGTAGCCAACTAACCCCGGTCTCCCCTACTGCTATTTTTAAACAGAAAAATTTCAATTATTTAATACTAATTTTTTTGCGATTAAATAAGACAAGGTTTTTTATTAAAAATAACTCGTAGTAAAAAAAGTCTAAGAGTTGGATACTACTGAGATATATGACTAAAGGATTAAGGCGATACATTTTACAAAGTTAATGGCGTCCGAGACTCAAAATAGTATTTTTACGTAGATTTCGTAAGAAATACTACCTATTAATATATATATATAACACATAAATCATTATAAAAAATATATAGTAAATCTAATTGGTATACAGAACACAAAAAGAAAATCAAAATATTGAAAAACCTAAATAGTTTAATATTATAATATCGTAAATCTTATAAATTATTTGAATAAACAAAAGGGTAAATTTAGTTTCAAAAATTTGACAAGCAAAAGTCAGAGTAAAAATTTACAAGAAGAATGCAAAGAAAAATGAATATCCAGAATATTAACAACACTTATATTGTGAAACTTTTCATCAGGGGAATTATCCCAGAATTATAAGCAAAACACAATTGATTTCTAATTGAAAAAAGCATGTATTGCATTTAAGAGCTACTTCTCAAATTACCCAAACAACTGTGCATCCGGATTTACAAGTAAATTAAAACGTTATAAAATAACAAAAGATTAAAAAAAAAAACATTTAAATTCCATGAAATATATAATAAAAAATTAATACAACCATGAAATAAATTATAGGATTAATAATTAAACAGAAAGAATGTAACATGGTGTATATTAACTGCTTGAAATAATTTTAAAAGATTTTTTTTTAAATGATATTGAAATAAATTTTAAATGAATTTAAATTATATGATTTAAATAATGTAGAAATATATTTAATATATCTTTAAAATAAAAAATTAGATTAAATAATATACTGAAATAATGTAATATGCTTTATACTAATAATTTTAATTAATGTTAAAAATTTTACTTAATGAAATTAAATAAATTTTAAATAACTATTATATTAAAACACATGTGAAAAATAATATATTTTATTATATATTTATTTAGTAATTTGTTACATGAAAGTTCTTGACATTATCTCATCCATATAATTAATAATTATAAAGATATGTATAGTTTACATTCCTGCTACCATTAAAATAATAAAAACTATTTGATTAATACTTTTATTTTTATTATTTTTTCCTGAAAAATATTGATAAAAAATGTATGAATTTAAGTTTTATATATAAATCCCATTTTAATTTAAATGAAGCCTCATATAAATAATTAATCTAATAGCATTATAAATATTATCAAAATTCCTATAGTGAAAGTAAACATTTAGTAATGACCACAGGTTTATATATATATGCATATATGTATGTATGTGTGTGTGTATATATATATATTGTAACAAGTATTTAAAGATTCCTACACTAGATGGCTGCACACAACAGTCTCTAATTTTAGCGGGCTGCCAAATAGGTTTTTCCCATGATTCCATGCGGATTAGCTTTCCCGCAGAGAATTCTGAGACTCGCAATGGACAGGTTTCGAAATGCAGGCTGTCTTGCTTTTTAATTCCCCCGGAGGTTTTACGAGAGGAGGGAAATGATAAAATGTTTTCCAGATCAGCGGATTTCTTCTGAGCTTTGCAATGTAAATAGGTACAGAATCCTGTAAATAATATGTCTTGTAGTACAGGGATTCATTGAACATTATTTTTTACTAAAGTATAGATTGGCGTTTCCTATTTGAAGTGATGAGTCCATTTTTAAAGATTGTGCACCTATTTTCATGGAAATCGGATAGCTATAAATGGCTTTCCCAACCTTGGGCCCTAAATCTACGACCGACCAAGTAAATAAATGCTGATACTCTACGAGTTTTTAAAAATGCTTGTGCTCTTCATATTTAAAAAGAGGTGCTGGTGCTTAACGTAGAAAGATGGAGTTTTTTAAAAATACTGGTGTTTATTACACAGTGTCGTATTCTACAAATGGTGTGCTGAATGGCAGGTGTTTTGAGGAAGGAAAAGTAGTGTTTTAGCATCTTCTGATCAGACGTCGCTTCTGTGATATCGGCTAAGGCAAATTACAAATGCCGTGTGTTCGCCATAGTGTTGAAGTGAAATATGTTGCACGAAAGGTGCTTGTTCCGCATAAGCTTGACATATATGTGTCAAAGTATTCTACTAATGCTCTGTTAACCGAACGTCGATTTCGGAACAGAAAGTGCTTTATATCCTTAAATAAGTTTTACTGCTTGAATGCTTATAAAAATATGGATGCGTGTAGCAGCTATCCGAATATAAGTGTGTAATTTTTATTTTAGTGAATTTTATTTATTGCATTCTCATATTGATTATTTTATGTTATTAAACTTTTGATATTAAAATTGTTTAAGATAGCATTTGAAAGTATATAATTTTCTCTTAAAGAAAATCATTTGTGTCTGTTTTGTCATGACATACAGACGAGGTAAAAATGTTCTGAAGTTCTAGAAATCTTACATAGCGTAAAAGTTTTCTGTAAGAATTAAATTCTGAAAGCAAGAATATTTGATCAGTTTTGATTAAGGGTAATTTAAGAACAAAATTGGTTCTGTTAAGATATATTTTACTTACTGATGTAAAAATTATATTTTGTGTTCTAATTTGAGAAAACTTTTTCGTTTTGAATTTAATAAACTGTATTTTATTAAAATGGTATCGTTTGACAGATATTTACGATAGAATATTTTTTTTTTTCTTAGTAAGTTGAGTTTCGTTTTGAATAACGAAATAATTTGAATAACGTTGATTTATGAAATGACGAAATTAAGTTCTGAACAGAAATTTTATAAGAATAAACTTTCTTATAGATTAAACATTTAAAATTGAATTTGTTTTAAAAGGTTAAAAAAAAGAATGAATTTTGCTTCCCGGAACGAAACTAAATTGTGTTCTTTTGAGAACAACTTTGTATTATTTTGCTAGTAAAGTAATTTTAATTAATTTTGAATAATTGTATTCTTAGAAAAAAATATATATATAAAGTGTTCTTTTGAGCTGAAAGTTTTTAAATATTCTTGCTTAACGTAATATTTTTTTTTTTCTCTCTCTGAAAAGAAATTGAAAGTTAAGAACTGTGTAATAATAATTTAGTTTTCTTTTATTTTGAGAGTTAATATTGAAGTTATAGAATTTTTTTTTCTGTTTTCTTAAAAGTATAGTAATATCGTATTACGTAACGATAAATTGAAGTAGTTCAATTTCGGTTTACTTTCCAAAGGAAAGAGTTAAATAAATAAAATTTTATATTTTGTGATATTATATTAATTTGCATTTATATGTATATTGTATTTTGAATATATTCATATTTTTTTGTGTGTTATGATTTCTGAAAAGAAGAAATCCCTGAGTGTAAGGATATGTTTGCGTAGAAAAATCTAAAATTTTGTTCTTGAAATTGAAAAATTTTAATTGAAATTTTTAAATTGAAATTCTTGTTCTTGAAAATTTTGCTTGAAATTTTAAATTCAAATTCTAGTTCTTGAAGTTAATTTTTTAAATAAAAACTTTATTTTGGTTGTTAGTTTTGTTAAGTTTAAACAAAATGGCGTTTGTGGAGAAGTGCAAAAAAGAGGATCTAAGTGTCCTTTGCAATGAGTTAGGCTTAAAGAATAGTACTGAAGAAATGAAAACGATCGATTTCCGTAATTTAATTACTACGCACGCTGATTACGTGGAGGGTTATACTAAAAACTTACTTACAACTACAGTCGAGAATAGAAAAATTGAACAAGAGCACTTAGATTTAGAAAATCAACGTGTTTTCGAACAAGAACAACGTAAAATCGAACAAGAAAATTTAGAGCGCGAACGGACTTTCGAGCTCTAAAAATTACGCCTTACCCATCCGACTTCGGCATCTAACTCAGAGTTAGAAAATAATAGTTGCACTTACGAAAAACCGCGAATCGACCTACAAAAATTGATTCCCCGTTTTCGCCCAAACTAAGATGATATGAACATCTTCTTAGTGCTGTGTAAGCGACAGTTAAAGGTCTTAGGGTTTCCGGAAGAAAATTGGGTTACGAATCTCATAAGCGCTTTACCTAATGATATTGCTAGACTCATTGCTAGGGAACCGGAAGAAAATGGCCCAGGACTACCAACACATCAAGTCGATGTTGTTGAAACGATTCAAACTGACCGCTGAAAATTTTAGAATCCTGTTCGTTCAGCACAAGAAAATTCCAGGAAATACCTGGAAAGAACTATTTTTTCGAAATTAGAACATACTTTGAAGGTTGGCTATCTGAGCTCAACATAACTTCGTTCGAAGATTTAAAAAGTCTTATTTTATCTGACAAATTAAAGAGAAGATGTTCCCCACAGCATAGAGAGCATTTCTTAGATGTTTGGACTGATTTAAATGATTCAAATGTATTAGTAGACAATCTAGATGCTTACGATGTCCTAAGAAAGAATCCCGTAAAATCCAAAGAAGTGGAAACCTACCAGAAAAATAAAAACTGGTTAAAACAGAAAGAGACCGTACCCTCGAGCTGTTCTAATAAAATGTTTCCGAATGAATCCTTCTACTCAAGAAAGAGAACCCCGTCAGACAACGAAAACGTGAATCTATCACCACTGATTGAAGATCGCCCAGCCTTGAAATGTTATGGTTGTGGTGCTCCCGGATTTATTCGTGCTAAGTGCCCTACTTGCAACCCTGTGATAAAAATTGAATCTTCTCAGTTTGAGCAAATTCAGATATGCACATGCTCAACCCCAGCCACACATTTAACCACAGTAAACCTGAAAATTAATGGCGTCTATGGCAAAGCCTGCGTAGATACCGGATCCAGTCACACCCTGGCTAGTGAATCATTGTATTCTGTGTTAAAAGAAAAAAGGTGCAAAGTTTCAGAAGACCTCTCTGAACATGTCTTTAGCGAATGGCCAGCGGTGAAAAGAAGACAGTTTGACCACAACTGTTACTGTAGAAATTGAAGGAAATCAATTTCGTACATATTTTATTGTGTTACCTAAAGCTTAAGGAAACAGAACCCTTTTAGGAAGAGACTTTCTTGATAAATCAGTGTTTGTACCAGACGGAACAAATGTTGGTACTTTGGCGATATGCCACATATAAAGTATGGTTTTGCAGATCCTGTTCCAAAGCCTCTTGAATGTTCTGGCCAGAAGTCAGAATTAAATTACTTGCTGAAAAGGTATGAAACCATCTTTCAGCCAGGGGGAGGAGCCACCCCATCCTCCTGTGAAATCAGTACAGTCTCCATTGAGATAACCCCGAAACCAAACAAATTTGCTAAATTCACTGAGCAAGTGAAAGATTTAGTCGAACAACGCAAAAGAAAACAGTATGTGGACAGAAGACGGATAGAAGGACCTCAGTATTCTCCTGGTGACCATGTATGGGTAGAACTCCATGCTGTTAGCAAGGCTGGTCAGAAAAGAACCACCAAATTCAGTCCTCGACGTGACGGACCCTATGTAGTGCTCACACAGCGCTCGCCCACTATGAAGTCCTATGAAGTTGCAAGTTTACAAGCTCCTGAAGTTCCCTTAAGAACTTACCATACATCTGCCCTAAAACTTTGTAAAAATGTTACTGACCAAC
Source organism: Maratus speciosus (assembly GCA_963932465.1). Lineage (NCBI taxonomy): Eukaryota > Metazoa > Arthropoda > Arachnida > Araneae > Salticidae > Maratus > Maratus speciosus. The sequence continues at coordinate 297,566,188 of OZ010791.1, forward strand.
CAGTTACCCCATTCAGGAAACGTTGTAGGCCAAAGAAAAATGTTCCCGGTCCCTTGCCGAGACGTCTAAGGAACCAGAGGGGAGGATGTAACAAATATTTAAAGATTCCTACACTAGATGGTAGCACACGACAGTCTCTAATTTTAGCGAGCTGCCAAATAGGTTTTTCCCATGATTGCATCCGGATTAGCTTTCCCGCAGAGAATTCTGAGACTCGCAATGGACAGGTATCGAAGTGCAAGCTGTCTTGCTTTTTAATTCCCCCGGAGATTTTACGAGAGGCGGGAAATGATAAAATGTTTTCCAGATCAGCGGATTTCTTCTGAGCTTTGCGATGTAAATATGTACAGTAATCCTGTAAATAATATGTCTTGTAGTACAAAGATTCATTAAGCATTACTTTCTACTAAAGTATAGAGTGGCGCTTCCTATTTGAAGTGATGAGTCCATTTTTAAAGATTGTGGCGCCTATTTTCATGGAAATCGGGTAGCTATAATATCACTTTTTTATGAACACGATAACTTTCACAATTCTGCGGTAATCTCTTCCAAACTGATACATAAAATTAAGGAGCAGAAAATATCGGTCAAGTTTGTTAATGGGCAAAATCGGACGAAGGGGGTAGAAATGTTGAGGGGTTTTGTAAAAACAAAAAAAACCTTCTTAACTTCTTAATTATGATACATGTCGAATCAGTTTAAAGTTATTATTACTTCTAGGGAAATGACCAAAAATTTATGTATCACAAATTTTTAATACCATTAAAAAGGTCGTCAAGGGGCGAAAAAAATAGTGTTTTAAGAAGAACAAAATTCACAACTTCGCCTATTCACGTGATATCAAATTTACTTAAATTTATTATAAATCTTCTTAATATTTTCTAGAACTTTTATACTGACAAGTTTTTGATAGGATCAACCCTTACAGCATAATAATAATAATAATAATAATAATAATAATAATAATAATAATAAAGGGGATGAGGGTTGAATAGGACAAACTTGGTCAATTCACAAGATATCAAATCCGCTTAAATTTATTATAAATTTTCTTAGTATTATTTACAAGTTTTATATCGGCAAGTTTTTTATCGGACCAACTCTTACCGCAAAACAGAAAAAATAAAGAAAAAAAGAGAGCTGTTGTAAAAGAAAAGAAATCACATCTGCGTTAATCCGCCACGAAGGCGATAAAAAAGTATCATTGGCGTGATTCAAATTTTTAACAACCCACAGGATGCTGTTTATAGGGTTGCAATATTTGTTATATATTTAGCATATTGCGTGCACGTGTCTCAAAAAAAGAACGTCATAATTTAAAATATAGTTTGTGGTTCATTTAATGAAACAATCACCCCACGGTTTATATTTATTATATAAATCTTCTTAATATTATCTATAACTTTTGTAGTAAAAAAGTTTTGATAAGATAAACTCTGCTAATGGATGATATTACTGAAAATATTCTCGAGGGTTAAAAAGTGGTTGGAGAAAAAACTATCCTATTAACATGATTCTGCTAAACCCATCTCTTAGAGAAAAATAAAATTAAAAACTCGTCCAAAGCGGCCAGATAAAATTGTTAAATTAGGACTATCTCTAATCTCTATTTATTTATTTATTTATTTATTTATTTTGTGAAATTAGTACTTAACTTCGAAATCTACCTGTGTCTTTAGGCCGAGTCGGCAAGACTTTTTTTTTTTTTTTTCATTTATAGATATTTTCGAACGAAGCTTTTTTGTGAAATATCTGCTTATATAATGAACAAACTGCATGTGAAACTGTATGTATAACTATGTACTGTAAACTTTAAAAAATTAAAAAAATAAATTAAAAAAATTAAACATCTTTAACTTTTGATATAACACATGAACAACTTGCCTGATTTGCATAGATTTTGCACTGTTGTGTACAGAAAATATGTGATTTTAATTTGTCTTCAGAATTTTTAAATATTATTTGTTATAAAGTCCATAATGAATTTTAAAGCGATAAATGAAATATTTTCAGGGCTGACTTTTCTATTAGTTAGCATATTTTCACAATTCTCACTCAAAATAAAAAATCCCGAAAAATTTTATAAAATTAAAAAATTAAACACATTTAACTTTTGATATAACACATGAACCACTTGCCTCATTTGTATAAATTTTGCACTGTTGTGTACAGAAAATATGTTATATTAATTTGTCTTAAGTATTTTTAAATATTATTTATTATAAAGTTCATATTAAATTGTAAATCGAAAAATGAAATATTTTCATGGGTGACTTTTCTATTAATTAGCATATTTTTACAATTTTCTCTCAAAATAAAAAATTCCGAAATCTTAAAACAGTTAAAAAATTAAACATACTTTTGATGTAATACATGAACCACTTGCCCGATTTGCATAAATTCTGCCCTCTTGTGTACAAAAAATATGTGATTTTAATTTATCTTCGGCCTTTTAAACATTATTTATTATAAAATTCATAATAAATTTTAAAGTGAAAAAGGAAATATGTTCATAAGTGATTTTTCTATCAGTTAGTATATTTTCACAATTCTCACTCAAAATAAAAAATCCCGAAAATTTTTATAAAATTGAAAAATTAAATATATTTAACTTTTGATATAACACATGAACCACTTGCCTCATTTGTATAAATTTTGCACTGTTGTGTAGGGAAAACATGTGATATAAATTTGTCTTAAGTATTTTTAAATATTATTTATTATAAAGTTCATATTAAATTTTAAAACGAAAAATGAAATATTTTCATGAGTGACTTTTCTATTAACTATCATATTTTCACAATTCTCACTCAAAATAAAAAATTCCGGAGACTTAAAACAGTTAAAAAATTAAACATACTTTTGATGTAACTTTTGATATAACACATGAACCGCTTGCCCGATTTGCATAAATTCTGCTCTCTTGTGTACAAAAAATATGTGATTTTAATTTGTCTTCATGATTTTTAAACATTATTTATTATAAAATTCATAATAAATTTTAAAGCGAAAAAGGAAATATTTTCATGAGTGACTTTTCTCTTAATTAGCATATTTTCACAACTCTCACTCAAAATAAAAAATCCCGAAAACTTTAAAATATTAAAAAATTAAGCATATTTAACTTTGATGTAACACATGAACCACTTGCATGATTTGCATAAATTTTACACTGCTGTGTACAGAAAATATGTGATTTTAATTTGTCTTAAACAGTATACCAAATTTGAAGCAAATTCGATAATTCTGCATGAAAAACTCATTTATCTAAATTAAAGGGGGGGGGGGGTACTAGCCCCGTTTTTACCCCTTTATATCCAACCAATGAACCTCCAAATCTAATAAGGGAAGCTCCTTATCAGAATAAACCGGTATATCAAATTTGAAGCAAATTGAATGAATCTGCATGAAAAACCTATTTATCTAAATTATTGGGGAATAGCGCCCCGTCACCTTATTAGAACACCTTATTAGAATTAACCTAGAAATTTTTATTAAGCAAATCGGATGTTTCTATCAAGAGTTATCGCGCTACGTACATACATACGTGCATACATACAGAAACTGCGGGTACATTAGCTCTCTGTCATTGATAGCTTGTGGGCTAAAAATTAATTCTGAGATAAAGGAAATTAAAATTCTGTCTGAGGGCGGGTCGCGTGCGGCATCAGAATATAACAAATGTCACATCTCCGGATCTAATCATTATAGAAGCATGCGGTTTGCGGTAGTTAACTCTAAAAATTCTGTACTTGTTTTATGCCAATAAAAGAACAATGTTTTATATATATACATATATATGTATATATATATCTGTCCCGGACTTCTTTCTAAATTCTTTAATCTCTACAAAATATAGTCTTTAATGGTTTAACTCTTATCTCGGTAACTGCATACATCAATATGTTTTACATATTTTATTATTTACACATTTTATGAATACATACATTAATATATTTTCGAAATCACAAGCGCCTTATGATATTGTTAAAATCGTATGCTGTACCTAATAAAACGAATTTATAAAAAAACAAGGTAAATAGCAAAATAGATGATGAATTTCAATAAGTTAAAAAAGCCCTCAATTACAACAAAATAAGATCAAGTAAGACACATTCGATTTGAATATCAAGGTAAAAGTGTTTAATAAAGAATGAAAAATAACAATGTTAAGCCTAAAGACACAATTTTTATTTTTATTTTCATTTTAGTTATTACATTCATATATAAATGTCTTATTTAAAAAGTTTATTTTAGCAATTTCTAAAAGATTTAAGATATCAAGCCTAGATTAAAAAGTTTCTTTATATTCCTAATTATTCAGAAAAAAAATTAAAAAAAAACAAATTTTTTATATTGTGTTGAATGAAGGTATAACAATTTACATACTAAAATAAATGAAGGTATAGCAATTTGCATAATAAAATAAAAATTATGCAACAATTATTTACACATAATTATTATACAGTTTAAGTACTTACTCGATTGGTAAATTCCAAGTAAAAATCCAAAATAACAAAAATAAAAGTAAAAAGAGTTTAATAGCATTAGGAAGTTGAAGTTTAAATTCCATGCTTTATTAAAATAATCATCTTTATTTTTTATTATATATAAAATTTAAATAAAATATAAGTTTATTGTGGTTGCTATTACAGTCTTCTATAATAATTAACCCAATTATACCTTGGTGATCTTCACATAAAGGGTATTTTTTTCAAATGGTCTTGATAAAGAAATATACCCTGTCTTTTCTAGTGCGATAATACGTTTGTAAGTGTGTATAGATAAAACAGACCACAATGGCACCTTATCAAAAATCTGCGATATCTAGTGCAAACAATTATTTGTGTCAGATAATTTAAACAAAATGAATAAAAAAATTAGGGAGACAGTAGCGTAGCAATTCAAAAATTATGTGAGATGCTCAGGAAGCATTTTTTTTTTAATCAACTATTAGGATTTTCAATAATTAATAAAATATTTATCAGAATAAATATTTAATCGTCCAAACTAATTATTAATGACACAGTCATGAAAACAATATTTTAATTATTTAAGATAGGAGATTTAATCCATTGAAAATTGTAGAGATGTACGATTATAAAACTAATCAGATTAAGGTACTCAAATCAGATTATCAGGAATTAATCAGACTAAGGGAGGTTTAGAAAGACATTCATATAAATATTTATTAAGAAAATAAATAGTTTTGGGATATATGAGTACATTTAACTGTAGTTCGCGAGAACCCGACTCAAACTGCGGTTCGGATCGGGTCAGATTAAAGGGTTTTTTTCGTTGCGGTTCTGTTTGACTTTAAATATTTCGTGTGCTAATAGGTTTCGCATTGGGTTTTGACTCTTTCCGGTCTGGTTTGGGTAAACCCGTTTTTTCTAAAGAAAGTCCTGAATATTTTTCAAATGAAATAAACTATATACGTTAGAACGAATGTTACTTTAACGAAATTTTCAGTTTAACAAATACTATTTAGATTGTTAAAAAAAATCCTACTATCCTATTTTATTATAAAATTATTCCTTTTATACGAATTTATCAGTATAGCGAATTTAATCAATGCTCCCCAGAGATTCGTTGTAACAAGATTTTACTATTTGAATATTAATGAGTGTATATGTGTTCATTTTCATACAAAAAAGAAAGCTAGTCGGATGTGGCAATCCGAAAACTTTCTTCTATCTCATAAATGTTAATACTTCCTGAAAAATGAAGCATATCAGCACCAAAATCTAATTATTAACAGCTTTCATAACTTCATACTGAATCTGAAGTTTGATGAAAATCCGTGCATTGGTTTTTTAGATAGAGCTATTGCGGTAATTGTAAAAAATTCTGTATAGCAGCGTCACCTGTTGGGCGATTTACACCAAAAACTAATTATCACCAATTTATACCAGGAAGTAACTGAATCTGAAGCTTGATGAAAATTCATGCATTAGTTTTGAGATATAGCTATTGCGGAAATCGTGAAAAATCCAGTACAGCAGCGTCACCTGTTGGGCGATTTACAACAAAAATTAAACAGCATTAACTTATATCAGGGACTAACTAAATCTGGAGTTTCATGAAAATTCGTGCATTTTTTCTGGAGCTAGATCTATTGCGATCATCATGAATAATGCAGCATGGCAGCGCCACCTGTCGGCGATTTTCACCAAAATTTAATCAGCACCAACTATATCCTGCACTAACTGAATCTGAAGTTTTATGAAAATCCGCGCAGTAGTTCTTGAGATACAGCTATTGCAGAAATTGGGAAAAATGCCGCATAGCAGCGACACCTGATGGGCGATTTTCACCAAAAACTAATTAGAACCAATTTACGTCAAGGTCTAACTGAGTCTAAAGTTTTGTAAAATTGCGTGCGTTAGTTCTTCAGATAGAGTAACGCACAATTTTTTTTCGTATACAAACTCACAGATTGACAGAGTGACTCACAGACAGACATTTTCTAAAAACCATCAAATTGTGTTCAGGACATTCAAAAACGTATAAATCCGTCGAAAACCAGAAGTCGAAAATTTTCAACAATTCAATACTTTCTTCTTGTAAAAGAAAGTAAAAATGATATTAAACATAATATAATGGTAGATTATTATTCCATAATTGAATAGAAGTATGGATTAATTATTTCTTTCACTTCCGGTTCGGGGTGAAGTGTATGGGGTTTGGATCACATCTCGGAATCATAATTTTTTTCCATTGTAAGATTCGTATTAACTTTAGCCCTTCATCTACTGACGGTATTTATAAGTACCATTAAAATAGCTTGTTATAAAATTCATTTAATACCTCTATTAGTAGTAATACGGTTTAGTATGAGTTATAGATGCATTACTTTACCTTATTCAAAAAGCATTATGGGTTACACAGAACAAAAATTTTTTAAAAGGACAATTTCTTTTGCCTTTGCATCTTTTCAGCTTTTTTGGCGTTGGGGATGGGGATTTTTCAATCCGGATATATTTCTATATTTCTATTGTAAGATCATTATATTTGTACATTTCCTAATTCCACAAAATACTAAGAAAAATATTTAAAATAAAAGATTTGAGTGGGGGTTATAAATGTCGCACAAAATCCCTATAAATTGAAATTTAATTAATTCTTCTAAATCCTTCAATCTTTCTAAAATCCGTCTAAAATTTATTAAATGATTATGTAAATCTTCTAATGTAGTTTCAAAAATTCACGAAATATGCTTTAGAAGATAAAATTTTCATGAATTCATAATTCAGTACATAAAAGGTTAAGCAAGAATTTCGGGTACCCGAGCAAAGCTCTAACTTGCAATAATACTAATGTGAAAGAAATAAAACTGTAGGTCAAAAGTTTAAAATATTAAGTAACTAGCTAATATCTATAACTTGATTTGGTCTAAATTTATATTTTTAAATGAAAAAATCGCGAAAAAATTCTAATTTTTACTGATAAAAATTTACACTGTCACAAGAAGTCATTTTTTCTCTTTTCGCTTCGTCTATTTCAGAAGTTCTTGTTGTTCAAATTCATTGAGATTTTCAGCGGTTATAAATATAGCTTTTATGCACCTCATGATAAAAATTCGTGAAAAATATTGATATCTAGTTGAAAAAGAAGTTTGTTTTCTCCTTGTTTTCGCATCGGTTCCGTTAGTATAAAAAATGAAATACTTTTTATCATCCGAATTCTCTGAAATTTTAATAGATTATAAATATAACTGTACCCAAGTTCTCTAAAATTTCGTGAAAAGAAATATAATTAGTAGTGAAAACGTGAGCCGTAAGCCAGCGAAACCGCTACAAAAAACTCAGTTTTTCACTGATTTCGTGGAAATTTTCACAAATTTTATTTTTTAAAAAATACTTCTACCTTGTCTGAACGTTTTGAAATTTTTGTAGATTATGTAAATCTGGTCTATTGAGATACTCTAGAAAGATTGTGATAAAATACAGACGTTTATTTATTTATTTTTTTAACGTAGAAAAAAATATCGTCTCCATGAGGCGCGAAGCGACATGCGTTTACCGGTATACTTGATTGTATAGTTAAAAACAGATTACACCGTTTATTCGAAGAAAATTTTAGGGTTTGTGGGTACCTTTAAATTTGCGTTCTGGAGGCTCGTTTCTATAAGGAGGGAACAAGTTTTTCGAGCAAAACGACCCATTTTGAAATATCTTTAAAAAGTGTTAACTGCGATATTTTTTCAATTTGATCCCGGGATTTGAGACGGAAAAGTACGATCTTTCGAATATGTCTTGCAATTTTAACAGTACCCATTGTTTTGGCCGATTTAGGTTAAAACAAAACAATGAGAAAATGCAAAGAAAGTCAAACGATCGGTTCTTCACTTTCACCTTATGACTTAATCAGATTCTGGGCATGAGCGGTGCTTTTGAATGCTTCGAATGAAATAAATGAGTTTTTGATCTAAGTTTATTGTCGTTTTAAATAATATATCGATTAATTAACAAAAAATTAAAATCTCAGGCGCATTCGGACAGGCCTTGGACTAACCTCACCCAAATGTTCAGACTTGTACGTGTGGTAGATTATCCTATCTATCGCACGTACACATACCCACACAAAGAGAGACACACAGAGAAAAACTTTCTTTTATTAGTATAAGATATGTAAAGAAAAGATAGAAAAAGAAAAGAAATAAAAGTGGAAAAGAAAGAAAAATGGAAGATGTAAATGTTATTTATTGAGTTGATATTAGAACGTCTTTTATGAAGATTTACCAGTGAGAAATGTGATTACAAAGTACTTTTATAGAAGATTTTTTTCCTAGAGATGATTTTTTAAACGCTGAAGACAAGAAGAGTTTTTAGAATCACACAGTTGAATTTTCTACTGCTGAGAGGATATGAGCTCTTTAATGTCCTCCCTTTCCTTTGTAGAGAGGTTGCTTCCTGAATTTCTAGATAATATATTTTTATCTTTAAAAACTTGCCATAAAACATGTTTGTTTTGTTTATTTTTTCTGTTGATTTTTATAAAAATCTAATTTTGAAATCGTTAATTTAATTTAATTTTTTAATTTTTAGGTGTAGAAAAAAAGATTTTCTCGTTATTATTAGATAGCGTTATTGTATAGACAGTTAAATGTAGTCTTTTTTTTTTTTTTTTTAACAAGTATCACAGCTGATCATACTGTGCAAACAGATTACATGAGCAAGACATTAAGTTCGAATATAATAATAAACTTGCATGTTAAATGGTTAAGGGAGTCTATTACGGTCTTTTCAAACCAAAAGAAGCTGTTAAGCTGTATTTAGTGCTTTTTTTTTTTTTTGTTGTTATTTCAAACCTCTCCAACGAAAGCCATAAATATGTAAATTGCTCTTTCTTTTCTAAGCGTTCTGTGGCCATAAACAAAAGAAAGGGGTACCTTAACAAAAGAAAGAGGCGGAGGTGGACATGTCAACGACGTTGCCCTATGACTTCTGTCCTATAGGCATCCGATGAAAGTCATAAAAGATGAAAAGCACCACGTGACCACAACAAAGAAGCCGCTGTCCTTGGGTTCTGACGGATCCTACAGACTTTTCTGTCTTTATTACGTCACGCGGTGCTTTTCATGTTTTATTACTTTCGTAGAACTTCGCAGTATCCGGAAATCGGTTAGGCGAATCAATCTCTACCTTTTTCTATTGTTGAAATTGCCCTCTCTTTTGTTGATGATCACAAAACAGTTGGAAAAGAAAGGCTTGTGACATTTTTATAGCTTTCGTAGGAGAGGATTGAAAAAAAAAAAGCAAATGAATGCTGAGTTACCGGTGACCGTTACAACAAACCCTCTTAAGTACAATCGTTTGGCACAAAAGTCCAAAAGAAAAGCGATTTGGGGACAGGGAAATCTCAGTACTGTGGGAATGCAAACTTACCAAAAGATTACGTCATCTTCACGTAATTAAAGTAATATTTTTCTATGTTATGAATGAAAACGGCTTGTCAAACCATAAACGATCTGGAAACAAACAACAACAACAACAACAAATAAAAAAATACGAAATTCGGTTCACTGATCAAACTTTGCACCGAGCGATTGACACCTTTTTAGCTCATTGCAAAACACCTTAGAAAAACCGGAATTTCAGAATAAAATGAGACACCAAAAATAATTTATTAATTACAGACTAAGAAAACGCCGACAGTCCAAAAGAGGAAATTTTACAAGAAAGCTAAAAATGAAGGCGAAAGCCACATTTGAAGTAAAATTTCCGACTTGTTTGAACTATTACTACTAGAGTTAGCACTTCAAGCGTTCCCCTGCTTATTAAACGGCCGATTATCTACTCGAGGGATATAGACCAGAGGGTGAGTGCCCTCCGTGGCGGTCTTTTAGGCATTTAAGGGGACTCTTCACTCACACGCTCTGCAACACACGCTCTGTAATGTTAATCCTATGGAGAGGTTATTTTCGAATTTCACGTTTCAATTAAGATATTTTTTAAACGATTTTTTTTTCTTGCATAGGATAGTTGTGGTCGATCTCTAATATGGCTATTTTTTACTTTTTGGATTTTGGTTGCAGATTTTTTAATAAGAAAAAAAAAAAAACTTTCAAAATCAAAACGATTTCAAAAGTGAAAGTACCTTTACTAAGAAAATCTGAAACCGATATCAAAAAAGTATAAAATAGCCACACTAGAGATCAACCTCAGATATTCTATGAAAAAAAAAAAAAATCGTTAAAAAATATTCAAATTTAAACGAAAAATTCGAAAACAACCTGTCCATTACGCAGTTGTGTTTTCAAGTGAGTGAAGAGACATTAAAACAAGTGAGTGAAGAGCCATTTTTTCGCAAAAAAAAAAATAAATAAATAAAAAAATAAATAAAAAAAAAAATAAAGGAAAGATTCTCAATTTTTTGGTACATTCAGCGTTTTCTTTTCTTAGTCCTCAATTCATGGTATCGAGAGAAAATGCCGTTTTCCGCCGCCTAGTTTATCAGCAATCTGAATTCGCAACTCATAGTAGAAAATAATGCTAATCATAATTTTTCAGATTAGGATTTTATAAAATTTTTATTAACAAACTAAAAACGAAAAGAACTTTGGTGCATATAGTAAAATTTATGTCTTTGAATGCAAATATTGTATTTATGTTAAAGAGATAAAAAATGAAACACATTTTTAAAAATATCTTTCTCTTTTGCATTAATAGTAGCATTTTTCTTATAAGTATCTTCTAAGAGGATGAGGGGGGGGGGGGGGGTTGTGTGATGTTCGGCAAAGCTGAACAATTATATATAAAATCCGTCACAACACTTAAATTTAAATTTTCTGCTTGCGATTTTTTATTTTTAGTTTTTGAAAGCGTATGCATACTTTATCTGGTGATGAAAGCTATGAGATTCCCCCCCCCCCCCCCCCCCTCATAGCTTGAGCCTTTTTTCCATTATTTATTCTACATTAAGTTTAAAATAAAATATTTAAAATTTATTTTTAAAATTCTAAAGATAAATAAATTTTAAAAGTTCTATCGTTAAAAGATTTAGACATAAATTTTTCCCATTCGTCGGAAAAACTTAATAGCAGAAATATAATTATTTTTCTCTGATACACAAATTTCCATACCTAACGTATAAATGTTTCTTATCTTAATAATAATTTATATTATTTACTTCAATACATTTTATACTTTGAAATAATTTAAAAAAAAATTCCAAATACTAAATTTATAAATAAGCAATTAAGGCCAGTATATATATTTTTTAAACAAGGAAAAGCCGCGAGAATATAATTTCCATATAAATTGCTTAACTTTTTGAACTTGTAATATACTTTTATTTTAATAGATGGCAGCACCAACTAAAGAGTTATTTAAATATTCTGAATGATTTGAATAAGAGAAAAAGGTTTAGTATGTTATTGTATAATCCTAAAGGTTATTGTTGCATGAACAGATTTTTAAATTGTTTTTAAAGGGCCTTCTCTAATTTCCGACGTATAATCCGCTCATGAAATAAATATGTTTAAACAGAATTCCTTTAATTAATAAAATGTAACTTATTTCTGGGTAGTGCAGACTAGGCAATTATTTTTAAACAAAATATTTGCTAAGAAACAAATTTATTTGATACGCCGTTTCTATGGCATAAATAGGGAAAATTTGTTTTAATGCAACGTTTAATATGTTTCATTCCTTTAAACAGCTTTAAAATAAATAAATGTTCAAAATCTATCAATACCGATTTTTTGTTAATATTCGGATAGTTAGATGGCAGCACCAAACAATTTTAAATGAATCAGCTCCTTTTATTTGATGAAATCACAAATTAATAAATTTGTTCCTCGGTGGATATAATAAACATGTTTAAACTGTTAGCGGAATTAAAAAAAGTGTATATATATATATTAGGGTGGTCACAAGAAATCAATTTTCGAATTTTTTCGGGGGGACCCCACAAAAAGTTGCCAATTGACTAGAAAATGAGATTGGCTAAGTTTCAGCTCATTTGGATAATATTAACCCGTGCCTCATTGAGGTTTAAGTTTGAAAAAACGTGATTTTTCGCAAAAAAATGCTGTTTTTCCTTCATGAAATTAATACAATTGAACCTAGAAACATAATGCAGGTCTCATTTTATAAAAAAAAGTTTTGCTTTTAAGAACCACACACCATTTTTTTCTAAAAATGTATAGATTTAAAAATATGCGCATTTTTCAGGACCAGACATCACCTGAATCCTAAAAATTGACTTTTTATGAAAAAGCGAAAAAAAAATTTGTAACATTCCATTTCATCTGCTTTCCACCTTTTGTTTTTCTTTTTTTTCGTTTTGTGAAGTCCAATAAAGTGTTTGATTAAAAAAAAAAATCCAAAGAAAAGGAAAAAAATCGAATTTTAAACTGAAAGAATTTAAAAAAAAAAAAGGGAGGGCGAAGGAAGTATAGAAATGAGAGCAAATAATGCTCAATTGCATTTTATTATTAAAGGTGTGTTACAAGAAAGGAGGCATAATAAAGAAAATAAATTATTTTCCTTTACAACTGCCACGTTAACCCTTTCCGGCACAGAAAAATTCTGTTTGTAAAAGAATGAAATGATTGTCTACCCCGGAATTTACAAACGAGTTTTTTAGACATTAAAAACACATTACTTTAACCTTTCATTGTAAAAGCAAAATTTTATTAAAATATTCTTCGTGCAGTTTCTAAGTTTGGAATTAAAATTAGGTGGTTCCGGCGTAGGACGCTGCGCCGGAAAGGATTTAAGTGGTAATGGTTTAGATAGGGTGGCTTATGTTGACTTTTTTTTTTTACCAAAGTATTATCTAAAAATGAAAATGCAACTTGATCCGAGTTAAGATACCAAAGGCGGTTTGTCATTTTAGCAAGTGCTTTGTCTTTAACCTATTTATCAAATTTTCTGTAGTGAACAAGTGATTTTATTATTTGCAGATCTTGAATTGGGGGCTATAGGGGAAGTATTGAAGCACGCTTTTACATAAATATTGATTAAAAATAAGAAAAGATCTCTGATACCTTCTTTTTCTAAATTTGTTATTGAAAGATGATCCCTGAAACAATATAATTTGAGAGAATGAATGGCCTGTGTCGCCATCCATCTGACATGATTAAAAGCACCAGGTGCTCTGAAAAAATGTCTTTTGGAGGAAGGAGTTCTATAAAAATTAAACAAAGTTGGATAAACTCTTTATAATCATCCCTGAGCTGTTAATTTTTAAAAGTTCCTGTAAGAAAATTTGAAATTTCTTCTGAATTAACTATTTATACTTAGTATTTCATCTTCAATAGCATATTTTGTATACTTACTCTGGTTTAATTTAGACCACCCAAACAGAATTGTTTTTTTTTTTTTAAATATCTGGCTGAGAGGCAGTGAATATGCCCATTTTACAATCAAGAACAGCTTTTAGGAAAATTTCTAAATTATGGTGGCGGCATGGTAAATACAGAAGACTTTTCCTTTAACAATTGCTATAGAAAAATGCAGGTTCCTCTGAGGCGACCTGTGCTTACTGCAGTTGTATCAAAAAATATTGCCTGGATTCTACCAGCTTCCTCCCACTCTTCAACTGCTGAAAATACAGCTTTCTCCTGAATTATTCCGATACTATTTTCAAGTTGAGGAACTCGTAGTAACTGTTCTTCATCCCCACAACTAATTAAAACTTTTATCCACTCTACATTTTCTTTTTTCAAAAAATGGTGAAGCAGTTTGCCACGCCAGTGAACAACAGTTCTCTCTAAACGGGAATTTTAAAATCTGTTTTTGATGAGCTCAGTTTTTTGTTTACGAAACAGTTATTTGCAGATTCGATGTCTGTGGTTAGCTATTGGATGTATTCTAAGTCCAGCAGCTTCTCTGGCGTTCAGTTCATTTTGCGAATATTATACAATAAAATACATAAAACTTGACAATTACTTGGCTGCTTACTGTCGATGATTTGATGAGACATGTGTCCAATTTAAAAATACATTTCTGCCATCATATCAAGAGGGGGAACGGGTTTTACGGAATGTTTCGTCAATTCTAAAAATAGATAACCATAACAGATAACAAAAACAGCCATGTAATAAAAAGAGAAATTCAGAGGTTCAACTGCAATACAAATCGAAAAGCTCTTTCTTACTAGACACAGAACTAGATAACTAGTAATCAATTATAATTCGTGAAATATTTTTAAAGTTACAAAAATCGTTCACTTATTTTTGCTTATTAATAAAAATAATACAAAAAAATTATCAAAAGTAATAAAATTTTTAATTTGTCATTTTTTACCTGTGTTTCAAAAATGCAGAGTTTGAGGGTATGGTTCACTAGCTGTCCTGAAAAATACTAAATGTTCATTAAATAAGTTTTCATGAGAGTAAAAGTTCAAGGCAACAACAGTTTCTATGAAATAAAACAAGAATCAGGTTTCAAAGACAAATATTTTTCACGTAAAGAAAGAAAAACGACAATTTTTTTCCAAAAATTGCAAATTTTCAAGAATTCAACCTCGATGAGGCACGGGTTAATGTTATTTATTTGAGCTGAAACTTTGCCAATCTCATTTTCTAACTAATTGGCAACTTTTAGGAGGGTCCCCCCGAAGAAAACGTTAAAATTTCTTTTCCCCATGTTGCTTGTGACCACCCTAATATATATGTATAAAGAGCATTTTATATAGAGGTTGTCGCTTCTTATTCTAGACCTGACTAATAATTTATTTCTAAACCATTATTTTAGAGGTGTAATTTCTCAACGAAAATGTTTCAAATACTATGCATTGTATGCAAATGTATATGCTTCCTCCATGAAAGTCAATTTGAATAAAAAATAGTTATTAAAAAAAAAAAAAAAGTAGTAAATAAACGAATAAAAAATTGCAAATTTTATTTTTTATAAGGCCTTTGGATAATATTATATTTCTCCGTGTTATAATAAGTAAAACAGTAAAATTTCTAATCCTTCTACACCCAAAGACTTCAATAGTTGTGATACTTTGCATTTTAGGAAGTTTAACACATTTCTGGCACACACGCGCAGAAAAAAAAAAAATAATAATGTATTTTTCCTTGCTGGAAGTGCTAGAAGACGTCAAAAATTCAAACTTCAAAGTATAAAAACCGGGTAAGTTTTGTCGAAGTGCAATTTTTACTTGAATTTAAATTGATCAGCTCCTTTTATTTGATGAAATCATGAATTAATAAATTTCTTCCTCCTTGGATATAATAAAAACTTTTAGGATTAAACATTAAAATACTAAACCCTTTTCTGTTATTGAAATCATTCAGAATATTTAAAATAACTCTTTAGCTGGTGTACTTGTGTTTACTTGTGTTAGAGTTGATTTACTTGTTAATGAATGCTGTTTTAGTGTTTTACTTGTAAGATTTTCTGTGCATGTCTTACGGGTTGTCTTTTTACCTTACATTTAAGGGTTATTATATTTCCGTATGTTTTAGTGTTTTACTTGTAAGATTTTCTGTGTATGTCTTACGGATTATCTTTTTACCTTACATTTAAAAGCTATTATATTTCCGTATATTTTAGCTTTGTACGAGCAACAACAAACTATAAATAAATAATTAAATCACTTTCCATACAGGTGTCCTTGTATTATTCAATTGGTTCCTAATATAGTATATATTAGTTGTCTGGTGCGTAGAAGTATTTCATCTGGGAGCGAAGGGATTAGCATTTTATCTACTGACAGTACTTATAAGTACCATTAAAATAATTTGTCATAAAATTCCTTTAATACATCGTTTTCATGTAATACAGTTTAGGCTGAGTTATAGATGCATTACCTTATCTTGTTCCAAAAGCATTATTAGTTACACAAAACAAAAATATTTTAAAGGGATGATTTCTTTTGCCTTTGCATCTTTTCAGCTTTCTTGGCGTTGGAGGAAGGGGATAGAGTTGAGTTCGAGCTCGTTTTTTGGAGCCCGGGCCCGCCCGAGCCCGACAATTTTAAATTCGAGCCCGAAAGATTTTTTGTCATCAGAGACCGAGCCCGATACAAAAAATATTACATTAAAAAAATTGCATGATATTTAAAATTGTTTCGAAAGTGATATCTCATTTTTAAAAACTTCTTACATAGAAATAACTGTTAAATGGAAATTTAAATTCAATCTTATCAGAAGAGCAGCTCGGTATCAAATAAAAATATACTTTATACTTAAAAGGATTCGCATATTTTTTTTTCCCTTTAACACGCAAATTTGATGGACACGTTAAAAAAATGAATGAAGAAAGGCATGAAGTTTTCAGAAATTACTATTTGTAATGCTGAAGAATCGAACAAAGTTTTTTCAATTTCCTATAAAATATGTACATATTTCACTATAATCGATTCCTTTCTCATAACAGTCTTCCGTGATTGACGTGAACCAAAAAATCAACGTAAATTACAAAATTGGCGCAGTTATCTTAAAGGTCCGATGCTTTTATATTAAAAGAGGAAACCCTGACTGATTGCTTTCTATCGGAATAACAGGGTAATTATACTTACTTAAGAAGGAAAGTGACCTCGTAAATTTACTACAGAGTCCCCAGAATGAGCAAAGTTCATGACAAATAGATATAATAACCAGTAAAGTTATTTTCATATGAAGAACGATTTTGACTCTTGAGCAATATACGATTAAATAATTTGCAAACCTGAAGGTTCAAGCTAATTCTGGCCTACTAAAAATCGAAAAAAAACACTCTCTTCGCGTTAGATAACTAAATAAAAAATAAATAAACGATTGGATTAAAAAATATCTTCTGTCACAAACGAAAATCCTACTAAAAACAAATTCATTGTTTGTGCTTGTTTTGATTGGCGCCATATTAATTGATCGTCTTCGGAAATTCCGTAGACATAAATCTGAAAACATCACAAATTTTCTTTTGAAAGAGCAATCAAATACTAAAATAAATAATCACGATGTTTGTTTCCCCTTCATTTTGATCAAAATAACTTTGAAAAGACTTGAAAAGTAATTTTAAGCGGGGGAAAAAAGTTCTTTCAATCTTTTCTATACATAAATAAATAAAGTTTTCCGGTTTCAGAAAGAATGAGTCCGAGTCCGCCCGAGTCCGAAGACTAGAATAAAAATAGAGCCCGAGCCCATGTCGGGCTCGGGCTTTCGGGCACAGGCTGAGCCCGTCTCATCTCTAGAAGGAGAGGGTGAAAGGGATTTTTATATTCGGAAATATTTCTATATTTCTTTCCAAGAACATTATATTTGTACATTTCCTGATTCCTACAGAATACTAAGAAAAATATTTAAAATATACATAAATAAAATAAATAAAATATATATAAAATAAAATATAAAATTAAAATATAAAAATATACATACATAAACAAAATCTATACATAAATAAATAAAGTTTTCCAGTTTCAGAAAGAACGACTCCGAGCCCGCCCGAGTCCGAAGACTAGAATAAAAATATTTGTACATTTCCTAATTCTACAGAATACTAAGAAAAATATTTAAAATATACATAAATAAAATAAATAAAGTATATAAAATATAAAATATAAAAATATACATACATAAACAAAATCTATACATAAATAAATAAAGTTTTCCGGTTTCAGAAAGAATGAGTCCGAGTCCGCCCGAGTCCGAAGACTAGAATAAAAATAGAGCCCGAGCCCATGTCGGGCTCGGGCTTTCGGGCACAGGCTGAGCCCGTCTCATCTCTAGAAGGGGAGGGGGAAAGGGATTTTATATTCGGAAATATTTCTATATTTCTATTCTAAGAACATTATATTTGTACATTTCCTAATTCTACAGAATACTAAGAAAAATATTTAAAATAAAAAGTTTGAGAGGAGTTATAAATATTGCACAAAATCCGTATAAATTCAAATTTAATTAATCCTTCTAACTCGTTCAATCCTTCTAAAACTTATTAAATGATTAAGTAAATCTTCTAATGCAGTTTGAACAATTCACGAAAAATGCTTTAGAAGATAAAATTTTCATGAATTCATAATTCAGTACACAGAGGGTTAAGCATAGTTTATAATTTTATATTAAAGTAATTCACAAACTATTTATTACATATTGAAATATATACCATAAAAACCGTCAAGATCTTGCGTATTTTTACTTTAATCGGCTGCAATTAAAAGTAGAAGAAAAATGACCTTAAAACTACTATAGGAATAAAAACATACTTTTATAAAATTTGTTATGCCGCTGGCGAACAATACCTAACTAATTATCCTGAAATGTCATTTGTGATTTTACTACTGAAATTGATAGTTTAAATAATGCTTTTTTGTTGCAATATCTTAAAAATTTACTGCACAAAATGATAATAAATTATAATACCACTATAAATAAATTGTAATACTAGTAAAAACTGTGTTAATTCTTCTCGTTTTCTGCCAAGCAAAAATGAAAGCGGTGAATTTTTTTCATTCGTTGTTCACGCAAAACTGGACAAACAAACAAACAGATAAAAATATATATATACGAAATTTAAATATTTATAAGGTTCCTGAGTACTATTAGAAAAACCCCCCTCTGTGTTCTATCGAATAAAACAGCAAAAATTCTATCATTTCCACGGCCAAGACTTAAAGATTTGTGATACTTTGAATTTTATGAATTTTCGCCTTTTTCTGTCACACAAAAAAGAAAAATGTGCTTTGTAGTTTTTAGTGCTAGAACAGTTCAAAAATTCCTATACTTCAAAGTATAAAAACCTGGTAAGTTTTGTGGACGTAGAATTTTTAATTATTTACTTATTAGAGCTGTTTTATTTGTTAATGCCGTTTTAGTAATTAACTTTTAAGTTTTCTGTGTAGATCTTATAGATTGTCTTTTTACCTTACATTTAAATTTTATTATATTTTCGGATAGATTAGCTTACTCTAAGAAACTATAAATTAATAATTAAATTACTTTTTATACAGGTGACCTTGCAGGTATCCTCATCTGCTTCGTATTGGTATTTCATGTGGGAGCGAAGGGATTAAACACAGTTTTTTAATTTGTATTAAAATAATTCACATACTATCTATTACATATTGAGCTATATATACCATAAAAACCATCAAGATCATGCGTACTTTTACTTCAGTTGATTGCAATTAAAAGCAGAAGAAAAAATATCTTAAAACTACTTGAGGAGTAAAAACATATTTTTATAAAATTTGTTATGCCGCTTGCGAAGAATTCTACAGCTTAGTGAAATAACATGTTCAGATACATTTTCTGAAAAATTGTTTTATTTTCTGGATGAAAACGTTATGAGGTGTTATATGGTAAAACAAAAATACTAAAGTTCTAGTTAATATTCAAGATATGAGACAGTATCTTTTAATATTTAATATTTTTATGTTCAATAATTTAAATGGTGAAAATAATTTCTAATGTTTAATAATGTAATGTTAATATTCTTTTCTGGGAGAGTTTTGTATCACCTATAATTTAGTATCACCCTTCATTCAAACATATGTTACTAAGCAGGAATTAAATAAATAACTAAATTACTAAATTTTAAAAAGAATTAAGTAAAAAAACTACTACGGCATCTTCACCCAATCTACCCTATTACAACTTAAAAAAAGAAAAAAAAAAAAAAAAAAAAACTCACAAAATCTAATAATCTCCACTTCCAACACATTTTTTAAAATGATTTATTATAAAATTTCACTCAAAAGCATTGATTTAATTAAAGTAGTTTCTAAATATACTACAGCAAACACACGTGAAACTCTTTAGTAAACCCATTTTCTAGAAGCTGAAATTAAAAACTTTCTCGCTTCAGATAAGCAGGATAATTTCGTTTTCAATGCACGGTTCTTTTTTCCTCCGCTATTACGTTATTAACATTTCGTATACTTTTCTTGGCGAAAAAACAATTTCATTTATTCCAAGCATTTTATTTAGAAATGCACTATTCAGATATTTCTCTTCGTTAGATTTAAATAAACCAGATATAGAACTAGCTGTCACAAGCGGTTAAAATAAAATCTACGTGCAATAGTGAATGTTTTTCATTAATCATTCTCAGGAAGAATGTAATGCAATTTCAATCAACAAAACAATTCTATTCGAATAAAATAAGATACCTTAAATGAAAATTTTTATCATTGACTTTTGAAATATATACGTTCAATTGAAATATTTACCTTTATATTAAAATATTCTTTTCTAATCTTAATAAAATTCAGATTTAGAAATTAAATTAACTAATGCTTCATTATTAAAACGATAATCAACTTGAAATTATTTGTTTAATACTGTTACATATTCACTATTTTTTTAAATCTCGTCTGTTTCTTAAAACTACATGGCATTTGTTACCTAGTATTTAGTACAGTACAACCTCGAAAATATGGCATCTTCGGGACCTATACTAAACCGGATTTCTGAAAGAATTAGGATGAGCGAAGCGAATCCTCTACTAGGCTACACAAATTACGTTTTGTTGTACGCTTTACAGAAAAGGAAAAAAAAAAAAAAAAAAAAAAAAAAAAAAACTATTCAGTATTTTGACTTGAAATGAAACATAAAAATAAATTATGATCTGTAGATTTGCACAATATTAATTTTTTTTACAGAATAACCTTAAAAATATTATTATTTAATTACTTTATTTACATGTTTTCCCATTAGGGACGCATTTTTGGAAATAAAAAATGAAACACGTATATTTTCAGAAGAAAAAATAAATCATGGAGTTA
Source organism: Maratus speciosus (assembly GCA_963932465.1). Taxonomy (NCBI): domain Eukaryota; kingdom Metazoa; phylum Arthropoda; class Arachnida; order Araneae; family Salticidae; genus Maratus; species Maratus speciosus. The sequence continues at coordinate 297,587,356 of OZ010791.1, forward strand.
GTAATTATAGATAGAATCATGATTAATTAAATCATTTTGCAATTTCTTTTATGACATTTCTAAAATACCTTTTTTATGAAAATTATAGAACTTTTTTAATGAATTAAATGTGAAAATTCAATTATTTACATTCAATTATAAATGTATTTTTCAGTGTTAAGAATTCAAATACACAATTTATTCTTATTATGTGAAATCATTTACGCAGACGATACTTACACATTTTAAAAGAATTACATTATGATTTTTTCTGTAAAGTGGCAACAAAAGAATTGTAAACAAATAAAATTAATTGTTAAATTCGTCATAGGGTCAATCCATTTCATGTGGTCCAGAAAATCGTTAATTCGTTGCTTGGCCATTTTTTAAAAATCTGAATTTTTTTGTACAACAACCCTAACATGATGGAAGTTCAAAATGACTATTATTTTAATTTTATTAACTTTTGTTTGTGCATGGCGGCCATCTTTGTTTCATCGTCAGCAGCAATTTTCTCACAAGAAGGGTTTACGGAATTGTAAGTAATTCATGATTTATTTCTCCAATTCAAGTGGGTATTAAAGCAATTTGTACAGAATACATTGGGCTAAAAATCTGGAAATAGAGTGGTTTCCGAAAATAAATCCTTTTTGGTGAAATTTAAGCATAAAGTTTCAGTTTTTTTCCAAAATTTGTCCGTTTACAAAAGGAATTTTTTCTAGCAAGGAAAACTGTGAACATGACATATTTTTTTTTTTTTACAAATAGGCCGAAAGTACTTGTACTCACACGCCAAGTTCCAGATCTGGGACTTCCTTTATCTTCGCAAAAAAATGGCAAATTTTTCAAAAATGACAAAAATCGCACTTTTGAGGCTTTGATATCCCTGGTGGGGCACGAGATAAAAATTTGAAATTCTGGTTTCTGACAGTATTGTATGGTAGTATTATGCACAAGAAATTTCAGGATGGAGCTTTGACTACAAGCTGAGATATGGCAAGGGCAGCATGTCAAAACAATACTGCCAAACAATTGTTTTGTTGTAGTCACAGCCAAATATTTATCTCAGAGTGTCACTTAAATTTATGTTTTTGTTTATCTTTAAATAATATTAACAGAAAATAAAGCCCTTTGCAAAGCTTAGCAATTTATTAAAAAAAATAATTATTTCTAAGGCCATACATTTTGTATGGTTTCAGCAATTTTTGTTGTAAGTAATTTTAGTAAGTAAAAAAACCCTCAGCACTTTTACATAAAGAAAAAAAAATATTTTTATACAAGACCTGAGACAAAAACAGAATAGGGAAAGAGAAAAACTGTTAATATTGTCATACTTCTTGAAACATGATCAAACGTGTCAAAACACATTATTTCTTGTTGGTTTAAAAACCACAATTTTGATCTTTCTCAAAATTTTATTTGTAGGAACCAAGTCTTGTCATCTCTTGAAAACTTGATTGAAGATCTTGGTCCTGCTGGCTCTTAGAAATAAACTTTGAAATCGATATGTGCAAGTGTCACTTCATAAATAATTCCTAGCTTTCTTCTTTTGCAAAAATGTCATTTTACTGCAGTATAAATTTTGAAAGGTCTTTGGATATCTTTGCTTTCTGAAAATTACTTGAGGCTGATGCATGGTAACATCGTATAATGTTTCAATTACAGGAATATACTTATGGTAGGAACAAGTTTCAGGGACTGTCAAGCAGCATTAAAATTGTGGTTTTTGAGCCAACAAGCAGAAATGTGTTTTGACACGTTTGATCATGTCTCAACATTTATGCCAACATTAACAGCTTTTCTCTTTCCCTATTCTATTTTTGTCTGATTTCTTCTATAAGAATATTTCCTTTCTTTATGTAAAAGTGCTGAGGTTTATTTTAGTTACTAAAATTACAGCAAAAATTACTGAAACCATACAAAATGTAAGCCTTAGACATAATTATTTTTAAAATTAATTGCTAAGCTTTGCAAAAGGCTTTATTTTCTGTTACTATTATTTAAAGATAATTAAAAAAATAAATTTAAATGACACTCTGGGATAAATACTTACCTGTGACTACAACAAAACAATAGTTTGGCAGCATTGTTTTGATATGTTGACCTTATCATATCTCAGCTTGTAGTCAAATCTCCATCATGAAATTTCTTGTGCATAACACTACCATACAATACTCTCAGAAAACAGAACTTCAGTTTTTTTATCTCGTGCCCCACCAGAGATGTCTAAGCCTCAAAAGTGGGATTTTTGACATTTTTGAAAAATTTGGGATTTTTTTTTTAGCTAAGAGAAAGCAAGTCCCAGATCTGGAACTTGGCGTGTAAGTACAAGTACTTTCGGCCTATTTGTAAAAAAAATATATGTCATGTTCACAGTTTTCCTTGCTAGAAAAATTTCCTCTTGTAAACGGACAAATTTTGGAAAAAAAAAATTTTGAAAGTTTATGCTTAAATTTCACCAATAAGCAATTAGTTTCGGAAACTACTCTATTACCAGATTTTTAGCCCAATGTATTCTGTAAAAATTGCTTTAATCCGCACTTGAATTAGAGAAATAAAAGATGAATTATTTACAATTTCGTAAACCCTTCATGTGAGAAAATTGCTGCTGACGATGAAACAAAGATGGCCGCCATGCACAAACAAAAATTAATAAAATTAAAATAATTGTCATTTTGAACTTCCATCATGTTGGGATTGTTGTACAAAAAATTTCAGATTTTTTAAAAATGATCGAGCAACCAGTGCCGGACAACTTGAAATGGATTGACACTATATCATAAATAAAAAATACCAAGGAAATTCTTAGCTATTTGACTGAATTTACATTTCTAAAATTAAAATGCGCCAAAACATAAAATAACGTTTTTGCTTAATAAAGATGCAAAAATAATATAAAAAAATATTGTTACTTTCAAATATTTGTCTTATTAAATAAGGCTTCTCGAATCCAAACAAAGCACGTCTTTTGCTAGTATAAAAAACACTTCCGATATTCTTAATGGTGTCTTTATTTATAATTTAATTCCTAATGAAGTATATGAGAAGAACAAAACAAAACAAATATATATAAAAACAAACTTACTTTCATTAATATTTTCTTTTATACAAAGAACAAAAAATCTAATAAACAGTGATGACATTTCTTAACAAGTAATTTCCGAAACACCGTATACATGGATGTCAATTTTATTTGCATAAATTTTTTCGGGGGTTCCTGAACAAGTTTTTCTTTGATTTTATACAAGTGAAGAATATAGATTTCGCAAATAGAGTCTCAAGCATATAATTTTCCAGTCGAATTTATGCATTTTACCATAGACACCTTTTTGTCTTCCAGCTCCTCGCCCTCGTTCCTTTGAGCTTCTGCCAGAAGTATCGGCGGTTCTTTTTAGCACAGCGTCAGCGATTTCGCTATCCGGTAATCCATCCCTTTCGTTCTAAAAGTTTTTAATTCGATAGCAATTGCTATTTTTCTTTCTCCTGTCAGTTGGAAGTGTAAAGGAAGTGGAGGGGGGTGACTTTGTTACCGAATTTCAAATGCCGGAATTTTGAAGTCACACTGTATATCGGTTACTCTTATATGAGAATATTCAGATTATCCCAAAAGTATCAGGCTTTTGAATATTAATGATGTGAATTATCACACTGCTAACAAAGCGTAAACCAACTTATTGAAAAATGTCCAAGCCGGGAATCGAACCCGAGTCCCTGGAATAGATCTCCAGTGCTCTATTACTAAACCACAAGGACGATGTCCAGCTTGGCATTTCTCACTTATATAAGACGGTAAGGCTGCTACCGCAGCATTAATATTCAACAATTTCAAGCGTAATTTCACTGCTGAAATGTAGTTGAAAAATTAATTAAAAATTGTATCAGGCTTTTTTTTTTAATTCAATATAAAATACATAAATTAACGTACGAGTGTACCGTACTGTAGTATTTATTTAGTCCAAATTAATTACAACGTATTTCATTTTTATAATTCACGACCATACACAGATTCATATGCTTGTGATTTGCACAAAATAAATTCCCTGCAACCGTTTGTGACAAAATAAATAGTCTATAAAGGTCTGTTTGTGGTTTTTTTTTTTCTCTTACGCCCGGATGTTTCTTTTCTGTGATGTAGTGTATCTATTTAGAAAAAAAAAAAATTATATTTGCTTTTTAAAAAAAGAAAACATCTCGGGTAAGTACTCTAGACCAAACCGCTGACTCTTGGATTAATTGTTTGTTTTTAAATTAAATTTTAAAATTGACCTGCTATGTTTGGGACATCCTGTAAGTATGTTATAAAAAATTACCAGAAGAATTACTAGTCCTTTTGAAGAGTCTGAAGACGATTGTATATTTTTTTAGTGTATTATGCCCAATACTTGAAAATTTTCTCATAGCTCTACTAATTGCAAGATTTGCTGGAAATGAGAAAAAAGCATTTTTATGATTAGTATTAGTTATCGGATTAAAATTTTGCTAAATGTTTATACTTTTATTTTATTTTATTCATTTATTATTTATTTTTTAATTCAGTTTTTTTTTTTTTTTTTTTTTGTGTGTGTGTGTGTGGATGGAAGGAGAGATGACATATAATGGAAAAAGAATGATAGTATATACAATATATATATATACATATATATATATATATATATATATATATATATATATATATATATATATATATATATATATATATATATATAGTAGGGTAGTGCGAAAAAAATCAAGTTGATATTTCCGAGTTGCTATCGTGCGGAAAAGTTGCGATTGGTAAATACAAGAAAAACAAAAAAAATTTATTTAAATCGGACTTTATCTTCCGATCCCGCAAACCGCCTAAAAATTTAAAAAAATTGAAAATTTCCGATTTTTCCAGAATTTTTTTCTTTTTTTACGTATATATATTTTTTATCGCTATAGTGAAAAATATTTGCAGATTGTAATGTTTAATAATAATAAAAATAAACAGTTGCGTTTAAGGAATAGCTTCCGATCACGCAAGCTCAATAAAAATCGGCAAAAATTCAATTTTCAGTGATTTTGATGAATAAAGAAAATAATCACCTGAGATCAGTTTGCGTTCCAATATTAACATTTGCATATAAATTGTACAATGTACAACTCTTTGCTTGTTTAGATATTTGATAATGTTTAAACAAACCAGAACTCACCACGGGAAGGTAGCTGCACTTCGAGTTCAAACCACACCCTATCCTCCATCCAACCAATGAGGGTGTTTGCTATTTACATTACTTAAATACATAATTTGTTATAATAGAATCAAAACACTGTATTAAAAAACTAGTGTCGTGACAGTATAAGATATACAATTCGTTATGTCATCTGTTTAAGTCTGACTTTTAGACGCAACTTTGTACTGCGATTTGGAGGTAATGTCTGGTATTATGGACATTGATTTCAGTGTGGCCCTGATGCTATCTTGATTTGGGCCCACATACCTTAAATGATGCTTCCGTTACCGATTTAATGTACCGCTGGACATCTTACGTGTGGTTGGGAAATTTTTTATCATCCCAGACTGAGATATGACCTGATTGAACGAAAAAATGTATTTCTTCATGGGTTAATCTCCGAAAAGGCGGTGGAAATGTTAATTTTGCTACATTACAATCAATTAATACTGGATTGTAGGAGTGATAAAGATTCAGATGTCTTTACCCTTTGAAACATTCTGCCTTGCTTTTAACAGCCCTAGCTCTCTTATGTGCCTCCTCTTATAAAAGACCATTGCCATCAGTAGGTTTTCCGGGTGAGCAAAGAACGAGTTTCGTTCAGTTTCAAAGACTACACTTTCTTCAGGTTGTCACGAAAGTATCGAGATGTTTCAATTGCTCTGTACAGATGAATAGGCCCGTCTGTAATGTACTTACAGCATTTTATTTCAAAACAAATTGGCAAGTAAGATTTTAAAATAAATGTCAATATGGCTTTAAGGCACCCGATGGGTTTTCCACGCTCGCGTAAAGTCGAAGGGCTCTTTTGCACAAGTGAGCAATCTGGCATGTGAAATTGGGCCGCAGTCACACTTTAATAAGTCATTTGGAAAGTTGTAACTGTTAATTGCTTAACTTACGCCAAGAAGATATGTTTAGTCCTTGCTCAACAGTTGCGTGTGCAATTCTGGAATTTCACAATCAGTCAATTGAAAATTTATCACTGAGAGCTTTACACAACAATGATATTGTGTCCAAATGGTGGTACTAAATGATCTTGGGCCAGTAGTTTCAACATTCAAATGTTGGAAAAGATGGCTGGAAGGTAATTCAACAAAATGGAATAAACAAACAACCCACTGCAGTGGTCGTCAGAGATAAACTTCAAGCTTTCTGATATCACCACCTTTCTATCCAGTATTGGTATTTGTACCATCACAGCCTACCAAATCTAAGTATTCTAGTGAAACCCTTTGTTCAGTAAGACATGATACTATGAAAGCTACAATGTCCTTAGCAGGCCCGGAGTTTGGAGGCACATGGCCTAAATAAACTGAGTCACGTTCTTTTATGACAGGAAAGTGTTCCTCTTTAATAGTTCGACGAACCTGTTTAGATGCAATACTTTCTTTAACTTGTGTATCGTCCTTTCTTCCGTCAAAATAGTATATGCCATGTAGTTCATCTGAATCCAGTTGACTTTTCTGTAAATTTTATGGAGTTAGGTGAGACTAGGAGGGAGCGCGTACGCCGACTTCAGCGCTGTTTTCCAACGTGGCTAACGGCAGTTGGGTGCACTACTAAACTTTTCAGACCTGAAACGAACTCTTCGTGGTAAGTTCTAGGTTGTTTAAAAATAACTTAATATGCTCAATAGTATCAATTAACATTTAAATCTTAACCTGAGACTGCAAACTGACCTCAGTTGATTATATTCTTAATGCATGAAAATCACTCAAAATTGAATTTTTGCCGATTTTTATTGAGCTTGCGCGATCGGAAGAAATTCTCTAAACACGATTATTATTATTATTATTATTAAACAGTACAAACTGCAAATATTTTTCCTATAGCGATAAAAAATATATAAGCGTAAAAAAAGAAAAAATCGGAAAATATCGGAAATTTTCAATTTTTTGGAATTTTTAGGCGGTTTGCGGGATTGGAAGATAAAGTCCGATTTGAAGAATTTTTTTTTTGCTTTTCTTGTATATACCAATCGCAACTTTTCCGCACTATAGCGTCTCGGAAATATCAACTTGACTTTTTTCGCACCACCATAATATATAGGCTGCCCCCTAAAAGTTTAAGAGCGTTTTAATTTTTTTCCTATTGGGGAAATTTTAAAAATAAGGCAGACAATAAGATTATGAAATGAAGTAGTTCTGCTATTAATTTTCAAAAGTTACACTTTTTTAAGTTATCTATGACTGTCTTAGAAAAGGTTCAATATGATCATTGCAAAACAAACAGCATGCTTTTATTTAAAATTACTGTATTATGACAAAGGGAAAGAGTTGACATATGTCATATAGAGCGGCAGCACAGAAAATCACCTCATCGAGTTCACTGTTCAAATTCTAGAATTAGTTAAAAGAATATGTATATATATATTAATTTAATCTACATAACATAACTAGAAACAAACATGCAAACGAGTTCAGGTTTACCTCCTAGAAAGGGGTGGACATTTTTAAAATTTATTATAAATAAAAGAGTACAGTATTTTTTCTTACGTGATGTTAAAAGTGCTTTTATAAATAGCATAAAAGTAATCTTTTTAAAGTTTGTTGTTTTGTGAATAATAAATACATAAGTCATCAGTACGGGAACATTTAGGACACTTTGCATCTAGTCCACATTAACAATGGTTAATTTTTTATTAAGCAGATATGACTCATTTAAAAAAAATACAGATATGTTGTTTTTTGTAATGATCTTATATCGAGAAAAAGAAACTCCTACCAATTTTGTATAGCTGAGTCTTAAAGAATTTTAAGTGGTATTACTTTTGTAAAATTAATCCTTAATTATTACCTTTGGTGCCTAGTTACTCCTATGCATGCAGGATGTCCCTTTTGAAAATATGCAGGCAATGTAAATTGCATTGCAAAAGTTTTCAAAGTAGGGATTAAAGGTATGTTGATGAAATTTCTAGCCGTCAATAAAAAAAAAGTTACACTTTTTATATTTTTATAGGGTCCCTGGGTCCTGTGAGTTATATTCAGGAAAAGAAATCTCCGCAAGCTTTGACAAGTGTAGCAGTGAAAATTCCATTCTTCTACGAGAAAAAGGTATCGAATTGTCATATCTTGAATTTTATATAGCTTTTGGGTATTAAATAATCGTCTATCCACCTTTAGTGCCAGAAACTCCAAAATATCCTAAAATTCAAAGTATCTTAACTTGATAAATTTTGGTCGTATAAAAAGAAAATTGGGCAATTTTTAACACTTATTGAAAACATCCAATGAGCTTTCCAATGACGTTGTGACTAAACATTCCTGTAATGTCTCTTTGCTGCACTTCAATGCGTCACTTGCGTCCATACATTCTCATATCATAATTGATTGTTACAGTGCCGTCTATCAATCCTTACAGTTAGGCCCATGAGTTCACTGACACACTATAGATTATTTTTAAAACTGTAATTAAAACAATTAAATGGATGAAACAACTGGCCTGGAGAACGGGAGAGAAACAACATTTTTAGCCTGAAAAGAAATTCCTTCCTTTCACAGAGGAAAAAAGCAGGAAATCCAAGCTTGGACAGGGGAATAATGAAATTTTTGAGTCGGAGCAAAGCTTTGGTTATCTTCCCTATCTTACAGACTTCCCTATCAGTGCGAGATGGGTAGGAAGGAGGTCAGTCAGTGTTTCGGAGAGTGAAAAGTTGGTTGTCCTGCTAGAGAGCTTTTATTTGACTGAGCAATTTCCACGTGGCGGAACATCATCCTATGTTAAAGCCAGAAGTTTGCCATCTTTTGCTCTCGTGTAGATTTTTTTTTTTTTGTAATTGACTGTGCTGCACATAATTTTCTATTCGTTATTTAATTAAATTTAATTAGTTTTTAATTCAATTGAGTGTGAATTCAATTATTTTATGAGCTGTGATGATCATTTCGAAAATCATCGCTACATAGTCGAGTACTGATATCACATGGAGTTTAATTTTACTATTTTAACTCAAATATTGTGAAAAAAATGCCAACCTGGAAAATGCCAACTATTTGGTTGGTTAATAAAACATTTTATCATGCACTAACATTATAACATTGAACAAACTGACGTGAAGAAATATAGTCAAAATAAATTCTTAAAAACACACACAAAAAATTAAATACTCAAGCCCTTTTGAAAGAATTTCGCCTTTCTTCATCATGCGCAAAGAACACGTGCTACCACTTTGAATGCAGGGGAGGACCATCCTGCTTCTGTTCTTTGCGCCTGAAGAAGAAAGAGAAAGTTCTTTCAAAAGGTCTTGTGTATTTTATTAACCATTTTTAAAAATGGTTATTGTCCTCGTCAGGGTTGGAAATCAAAAGCATATCTGAAGGTTTTTATTGGTTTAATCATCATTTTATTCGTTTTTTGATTGGTCTATACAGTAATATGTATTTCCCTTTACTTTCAACAGAGATGGATACCTTCTGTTGCCACTATGACAAAAAAGTAATAAAAACTACAAAAAAAATTAATAACTCAGAAACAAATTGAGATACAACTTTCAAACAAATTGCATTTAAAATTACATTTTTTTTCTCTATACGACGGTGTAAAAAGTAATATTGTGGAATGTTTAGAAGTTTAAGATTGAAATTTCATTTAAAATGGGTCGTCAGATTTCTTGGAAATCTGACGATGGAAAAACCTTTTCCCGAACAGCCAATGAAATGCTTGAATAATATATAAGTTTCAGGTGGATAATACATACGAGTCGCAGGCGATTTTTGTCGCTTGGAATTTTTACGTGTAATAACACTATTAATGTTTAATTCCTGGCGTACGTAATGTATGATCAACTCCGTGTGATTTTTTATGTCTTAAATTTTAGTTTTTGAAAAAATCATTTTCCAAATGGTCGTTATAATTTGCTAAATTGGCCTTTTTTATGTTGTTTTTAAGAAGTTCTTTTGACCTTCTTGTACTAATAAGTCAAGGGTTACACTAGGTCCGTGGTTACACTCATCCCACTTCACCTTAAATAAAATCTCTTTATGTTTTGAGATCATATATTTTAATTCGAATTTCCATTGTAACTAACATTGAAAAATCCATAAAATAAACAAGCTTTCTAAAGAAACAGCATTAAACAAAATTAAAACGTATTACATTTAACTGTAAAACGCTGATTAAATTTACGTCGTGATAGAAAACATTAGAACCATCACACGTTCCCTTTTGCATATCCATTTACAAAAAAAAGAATCTCTCTTAGAGATTTATATAAATTCCATTTCCTGCGTCCATTTATTTTTACGCACTGAGGGTTATGAACTTTTCTAGTCCTTGTACCGGCTAAACAAAATAGTTATTTATTTCCAAGGATTTTGTCCAGAAATTATAGCGGCGTGATTTTTCTCCGTAACTGTTAATTAACTTGTAAAAACAAATGAAAACCCCAATTAAAGTATAACCATTGATTAAAGAAAATATGTAACCTCTTAAAAATTGATTCTGTATTTCGATTAAGATTTAAAATTTTGTATATAAAGACCCATACAGGGTATTTCACTACCAGACCGACAAACTTGTAGGAGGTGTAGAGGGCACAAGAGACGACTCGGAATCACATAACGATGCAGGGTCGAAAATGCAATCGTAACTAGATAGAGGGTTGCTAGGGGCTGAATCATCGTGATAGCATATTGACATTTTAAGGCCACAAGCTTAAAATAAGTCCTGATTTTCCTGATAATGAAGTTCCCAGAAGTTCAGTCGAAGACTTTTCATTTCTGCATTTTTGTTTATTCTCCAGCTTATCAGATGTAGTAGGGGCGTTTTGAAATGACTCAAATTCGTTGCTACCGCGAACGTTTGACAGATGCACGGCGATACCCACATTAAGAAACTTCGGGCAAGTTCATTATAGGAAAGTCATGACTTATTTTAAGCTTACAGTCTTTAAATGTCACTTTTAGATCACGATGATTCAGCTCCTAATAACCCCCTGTCTCATTAGGATTACATTTCCGATCCTGCATTGCTAAGGGATTCTGAGTTGTCTCTGTGGCCTACATCTCCTGCACGTTTATAGGTCTGGTACTCAAACACCTTGTATAATGAACTCATCCGGACATTGGACTACATAGCGAACACTTTCTTGAATTCTTAACATATAAATATTATTTGCATATTATTACTGCAGTTCCCAATAGTTTAAGAAATTGGCTGTCCCGACGGGTAGGTTATTTAGACAGTTTACGGTATTTATATTAGTTTGAAAATCTTTGAATATACAAATCGGAAAATTTCAGAAAATAAGCCCCGATCTTTGATAAAAGTGGGGAGGGCTTATAAACGGATCAGTTCTTGAAATTATTTCTTGAATTAGTTTGAATTCTGAACATATAAATATTATTTGCATATTATTACTGCACTTCTCAATAGTTTAAGAACTTGGCTATCCCGACGGGTAGGTTATTTAGTCAGTTTACGGTATTTCTATTAGTTTGAAAATCTTTGAATATAGAAACCGGAAAATTCAGAAAATAAGCACCGTTCTTTGATAAAAGTGGGGAGGGCTTATAAACGGATATTTCTTGAAAATTTCCTCAAAACTAACATTTAACATAAACGATTATGAACAGAAATTAATTCGTGCACAATAGGTTATATACCCGTAAATATTTAAAACAAAATATACTAAGAAAATTTTAAAAACTTTAAAACAAACAAAAAAATAATAATTAAATAATCCTGTAAATAACAACATCTCCTCTTTAGAGAGAGACAGAAATATAGACTATACAAATTCCATTTTTTTTGCGTGAGTGTGTATAAAAACGACTCCGTGAATGTGTTAGAAAGTTAGCGTTGTTTGGGTGCAGATAAAAGAAATTATTGAGCTGCAAGCAAACAGAAAAAATAATTACAAGAAAAAGACCAAAAATCAAAGCCCTTTTTTTACTTACAAATAAAAAAAGGGTATATCTGTTGTTAATTGATAGATTTCGTTCAAATTTTCAGCAAGTTTCAATAATACTAAATTAGGCTGTGTAACAAATTTTTATTAAAATATAATAAGCTACTAGAAAATAGCACCTCACAAAAAAGCGCATTTTAGTGTAATTGCAAAGAAAAAAAATATCTGGGCTTTGTTTAGTTTAATCAACTTCGTGAAGTCGGAAGTCGAAAGTTATCAAAATCAGATAATAATTTCGGATGGATAATGTGTTTCGTTATGCAGAAAGAATCCATGAATAGATTTTTTTAATTAATGGAAAAAATGTCACGTGTTTGTACACAAAGAAAGCAAAATATGAAAAAATATAGAGCAGAAATACTGCTAAAAGCAGAAACACTGAGAAGGGTATGGCTCTTGTTTACGTCTAAAATGGGCAGGGCGTATAGGCAAGTAATACAAAAAGGGCAGTGTGCGGCGCCTTTTGAAAAACGCCAAACGAGAACAGTAGAGAGAATGAAAACAAAGAAACTTACCTCGGTGCCCTTACCCACACCGTACAAAAATCCGTCTTCAAGGGCAATGACGTAGCCAAGGGGGGGGGGGGACGCAGAACTACTTTATTGAATCATGAATACAACAGTAAAAACGGCTAAGACGTAATCACAAAGAACCTATGAAAAATTCCGCTTTAAACACGTGTCTTAGAAGGTATAATTCATAGGTATGTCTTCCTCCGGGACTATGAACATTTCCATTTTAGACAGGTTTCCGTTATAAACACTTTCCATTTTCACATTATCCATTAAAACTGCTAAAACGCACTCACTCTATAGTACATTTCTGAGCATAAATGTATTACAGTAAAATCTATGAAGATGAAACTACTTCAAAGAAAAACAATTCAAGATTCGACGAAAACAACACTAAATATTTATGCTTCCTAATGTTTGAAACCCATCTGAAATGAAACTTGTTCCAATTGTGATTCCTTCTTGGCAGGTTTTCTGTGAACACGGAATTCTCTCGTAAAACGGAAACATTTTCATGTCCCGAGACGGAAGGATAACTATGCAAGTATACCTGCTATTCCGTTTACATAAATTTTGTGTAACTAGATTAAACGTAAAACTTCTTTATCTTAGACTTCGATGGGACCAACTGTTGTCGACACTTATGGGAAAAGACGAGTTTACACGAATGCAATAATGGCACATTTGTTGAGTTTCGCGACACTTATCTTTGTTTACTTTATAACGGTCAATATTATCAATTAATTTAAATATGCTGCAAACAATTAATAAAAGTAACTTTATTTTTGGACTGGGTATTTTTTACAACTTTCAAAATACACTGTCGAGAAAAATTAAAGAAATAACCATAAAAAGGTGCTTTGTGTTAATTACATTAAGGGAACTTCAATGAAAGGTGATCGATTGGTAACTCAATGTGAACGTTATCACGTAGTCCAATGGGATTAACCTTAGCTACAGAAAAATATGCAAATTTTTCCCGTTCCTTCTTTTCACGTGTGAAAAGGATTGCACGTTGGTGATTTGAAGTCTAATTTCAAGGATTGCATGTGGGTGACTTGAAGTCTAATTTCAAGGATTGTACGTATAGTTGGGTAAAATTTTCGCTTGTAGTAGGTGGAACATGTCATCTGACTGATTGCGAGAAATGGTCTGCGATAAGTAGATTGGAAGCAGGACAGACACACCCAGGGGTCTGTAAATACTTAAAAATAACCAAAAGCGTGATATCAAGAATATGGAAACGATTAACAGACACTGGTAATGTGCACAGACAACCAGGTCAAGGTATAAAATACGTGCCTAAATAGATTCTCAGGACCGTAATTTGGCAACGATTGCTAAAAGAAACAGGCCATTGACGTATGTTCAGATTGCAAGGGAGTTTGCTGCAGCAATAGGAATTCGACTATCGAGATTTACAGTGAGTAACAGGCTGTATAAAAAAGGGCTGCATACAAGGAAACCCATTATTTATATTCCCCTAACTCCGGCAGCGCAATGCACCCGGTTAAAGTTGCGCAGAGATCATCGTCATTGGAGTACCACGGGGGGCTGGAGCCGAGTTCTCTTTACCGATGAATCCTGATTTCGTTTGGAGAATTATTGCAGACGTGTTATCATATGGAAAAGAAAACACATGCAATAAAGCTGCAAACACCCGTGAAAGGCATCGATACAAGGTCGTGGAATCATGGTATGGGTGGGCATAATTTTGAATGGCCACACTGGCCTACACATTTTTACCAGAGCATCTGTGAATGATGAAATATATAGAGATGAGTTTTTTCATCCTCATGTCAAGTTGTTTAATCCCTCCGGGACCATGGGTGCATATATGCATCTTCAAAAGGTTGTGGGTACCACAGATGAGGGCGGTAGCGTGACGTGATCTCCTCAGAGGCGTGAGGACAAAGATTTTAGTAAGATGAAAAATTGAAGGTTTTATTTGCGTAAAACAACAAAAACTCTTGGCTAAATATAATGTCAACACTGACACAACAAAATACTTAAGAAGGTAATTTGATAAAATGAAGATTTAGTGAGGTAGGAGAAACTAATAAAATTTCTTGACAGAATAATAAATCAGAGTTCAGATTAGGTATTTAAAGAGTCTCTGTAAAACACTATGATTCCTTCAAAGTAAATAATGTTCTTTAGAAATGCTGACTAGCAGTCACCCGTTCGATCAACTTTATCCGCTGACGAACCCAACTGAAAATCCAGCTACTTGGCTTTGTTGTCGTTGAGAGAATAATACCGTCTCTCCCTCGGGGCGACCTCTCCGAGAATAACTTCCGTAAAAAGGCTAGAGAGAAAGTTTCTCTCTCCCAGGTTAAAGAACCTCGTTTGAGTTTTAGACTTCACTAACTAATTCTTCTAATCCTTTGATCTTCTCAGAGATCTCGTATATATCCTTAATTTCTCTCTGGAAAACAATACCATTCTCCAACACCCACTGGCATTGGTTCGCCTATCAAAATCCTTTTGACAGCTGCCCTTCTAATGGATAGGCCAGGCCCTACACACATTTTGCATATGAAACTCTCCTGTGAAAATATGCCATGTCGAGAAGCACTTACCCGTAATATTTCGGTGTAACAAAGTGGAACCCATGAGGCCATCATTTTATCCACGCTGTTCCGAAGTGTCACCTTAGTAAGATCGATCGTGTTGGAGTTATTTACTTTTATGTTCCGGCAAACTCTGGGACTTAGACCAATTTTTTAGAGTCTCTTACGAATACATGGGGTCTCCATAGGCCGTGATTCTGTATCATTTATGAGGGTTTTTATATGTGAAAAACTGTGAAAAGGCTAAGTTTCCACAAGGTGCTTACAGAATTTGTTTTTGATACCACTAAAAATTAAAAGTAAAAATTAATTAAATTTAATTAAGACATTTTCTCGATTAATAAACTAAATTTAATTATTTGACAAAAAGTGGTGTCAAAGAAATAAAATTCCTGCAAAAGATGCTGGTCCGAACGGGTTAAGGGTGCAAACAAAAGATTTTGGATTTTATGCTCATTAATGGTCTAGAAGTGCTACCCCCTCCACGGAACTCGGTAGTGTCCCTTCCAGAGCTGCAGATATCCCACATGAAAAAAATGTCTGGATTCAACATTTCCTTTGACCCCAGTTACTAATTGTGAACGCCCAGTTTAACATTGCTTCAAGAAATTTCATGGTGGCAATAACAATTTTGTGTTTGGAGAAGGTCTTGGGTGACATTTTGTCTTTAACAATAATAAATCGAATTGAAGCTAATCCACGTACTAAAGTCCGGAGCTTACTGGTGAACTTGGAGAAGGCTCTAAAACTGTTTCGAACCATCTAAAATAAATTGGTTGGGAAGTACAATAACAGAAACCACTATTATTGTTTACGCATCCTAATACTTCCAAAAGCGTGCTAATCCATCACAAATAAATTTGTTTCAAAAATTTAACTTCTAAAGATGACCAGATATCGGAAGCAACTATTAGATCGAATATGGTATCAAAAATGGCGAAACATAGAAACCAAAAAGAATAACGGCTGTTTTAGACAATTGTAACAAAACTATTTTTTGCAGCAAGAATCAGGGTTGCCATTTTGGCCTCCATTTTTAATAAGAAAATCCAAATTCGTACTAGAAAATAAAAATAGCATATTTTGTTTTATGACAGAAGTTCTGTGATTTCAAAAAATAAAGGATTCTTCTTTCAAAATTTCCTATGTGAATTTGAAATTTCGAATTAAAAGTGGGGGCTATACTGATAACACTGGCATGAACTACATTTGATGCGTGTGTTTCTTACATAACTAGTTTCTGTAGCTGAAATGCAAGATCTTTTTCTTAAAGATTAAGGATAGATTAAAGATTAAAGATCTCTCAAAAACTCGCAATTAACGGCTCACTGCCACTTATGTGAAATCATTATCTGATGTTTATTACAGCGCAAGTTCTTAATTCAATGGCAACAAATTAAATATGGAAATTGCTATTTTAAACTTAACCACTTGATGCTAGCTTTATTGCAGGCGAATATTATGTATTATGAAACCTGATTTAAATAATTTACTAATAATTGCTAAATAAAATAATACTCTTTTATGCGCTCAGTTTTTTGCATCATAATGTTTGTAAAATCTTTTTCCCTGATAAATATTAATGTAACTTCAATGTATTATTAGCTGCAGTTACAGAGATTGACCTTACATTTTTTTATCCGTGCTTTTTTAAAAATTAAGAAATTAAATAAGGATATACCTAAATTCTTAAAGTTACCCGAAATACTTCTATTTTACACACGCAGTCAATCCTGTCAAGACGTGATCGGAAGGGACTGGAAAAAGTTCCATTTTAGACAGGCTTCCGTTTAAAGAAGTGTAATTAATTATACTTCTAAGGTACACTACCTCAATAAGATCTATTGTTCGTTTCGTCGGGATCCTGAAACTCTTCCGTTTGAGACAGGATCTGGTTATTGAAAGATTCTGCTTTCAGAGATTTTACTGTGCGGTGAAAATTCCCTTTCAGACAAGTTTTTAGGAAATTTAATTGTATGGCAATACATATTAAGACCATTTAACACTTCCGTTTAAGGCAGGATTCTGTTAGAGATAATTACTATTTTGACAGGTTTTACTATTCATATAATATACATAAGTATATTTATATAAATACACAAAACTTGTAAAAATGGAACCTGTCTATAACGGACATGTTCCACTGTGTTATCGAAAAGAATACTATACAACTACACCTGCAAACACGAAAACCTGTGTAAAATGGAATTTTTCACCAATATTTGCGATTTCATCTTGACAAGTTTTACTATATATAACCTGAAGGAAAATCTCCCCCCCCCCCTCGAATCGAAATTCTGGCTACGCCACTGGTCAAGGGTGGATGAAAACACATTCCAAACAAAGGGGGCAGGGGTTACAAACGGAAGTTTTTCGAAAATGAAATTAATTGAAAATTGGGGAGGGGATTTATATTCGGATAGGGGCTTATTTTCGCAATTTTAGGGAATGTATATTTTTAAAAATTACTATGCCTAATCTTCGTACTCATTTATTATACTCATCTGGAAAGTTATTAGAGGAATACATTAAAGAAAAATGCACTTAATTTTTATCTGTCACATATTATTAATGCAAAACATACACTCTAAAATTGGGAGGGGTTAAAAGCTCTCAGTTTGATAAGTGATAGGAACTTTCACTGTTTTTGGAGTGGATTTTATAAAAATACACTCCTTAAAAAATGGAATTTTTCACTCCCTAGAAGAGAGTGAAATATTTCACTCCATTGTTGAGAGTGAAATATCTCATTCTGCTGACAAGAATGAAAGCCGGCATTATACACTTTAAAAAAATTTCGTTCAACTTTGAATCTATGTATGGAGTAAAATGATGGAAAGCAAGAAATTATGTCACTTCTTAATTTTCAAAAACTCCATTTCATAACTTAGCCTTGTAAATTACGCTGATTTGGTACTAAAATGCAATCCTTTTCAAGAGTGAATAGTTACTCCTCTGTAAGAGTGACTATTTACTTCTGCTTAGAGTGAATATTCGCTAAAATTATTAAAGTGATTATTTATGGAACGTAAAGTTAAATCTTATTTAATTTTAATCTTTTATTCGTGTAGATTTTATATGTTATGATTATTAGTTAAATAGTTTTATGTTATATAGAAAAATATTGATCTAGAGTTGTTTTCCTGTTTCGATACTAGGATGTAAAACATTTGAATTTGCCATTGCTCGAATAGAGAAACAAAACGTGGTATAATATCTCTCACTTAAAAAGAGGATACAGAGATATTTTGATTCATTATGCATATGCAGATTAAAGTAAACATTAATTTCTAGCGATTTGAGATATGTTGAAAATGTGTTAAGATAGCGTACTGTTGGATTTATTTTCGGTTTTTTACTGTTTTCTGATTAACACTTACAGTATTTGTCGTTATTATTGTTGTTGTTTCATAGTACGGATAAAAAATCCTAATTATTATTTTTAGTGTTTTACAAATTGGTAAATTTATTTTTTAAAATAGCATGTAAGTATATTTCTGCTGTATATGATTTTAATCAAAGCATTTAATTATAGACATACTGAATCAGTTATTAAATTTTCTTCTGTTGTAAATGCATTTTCTACGTTTATGATGCACTCAGTTATTGACACTAAAATATAAAACATCATATTTAAGCATTGAAATAAAGTGTTTTTTTATGCCTGATAAAACTGATTTAGTATATTTTTTAACTGATATATGTCACTAGTATTACTTATATAAGATTGAATGTATTTTAAAGAGATAAATAACTACTTTTTACATTTAAATTGTTTTTCAAACAATAAGAACAGTACATATGCAGTCCTTTCTTTTGTTTTTATATTTCCTAGTTCAATATTTTCCTATAAAACATACGAAATCCATTTAGCTCAAATTCACAAAATAAATATATAAATAAATAAATTATACAGGAATAATAACAATTAAATTAAATACGGCTTATCATGGCGTTCCATAAATAAGCGTTTTATTAATGTCCGTTTTTCAGCAATAGCAGAAGGAAATTCGAAATCATGATTAAGTTAAGGAATATGTTTAAAAGAAAAATATTAACGTATTCCAGATAACATAAAAATCTAGACTACATGTTCATATTTAATAAAACAATGACAAATCACAACACATAAAAAAAAATCTTACACATTCTTAATATTTAGATAAAGCCTAGACCTTTTTTAGTGGAAAAATTAAAAATATTTTAGAACAATATGATTCTGAAAAATGGAGATTCTTTTCGGAAAAGTACCCTTAAAAGATAAGATTTTATACTTAAAGCAAATTACATCCACCTATTATACATTTATTAATAAAACTTTAAAAGTAAGTAAAATACAGTAAACAATAACGTTTGATTAGATTTAAATTCATTAGCAATGAATACTGAGATTTAAATATTTTAAACTTGAATTACACATGGAAAAAGAACATGATTAACGTATGTCACGTAATTATTAAAATGCTAAATGCAACTTAATGGATATTTGAAAAGAAAGAAATAATGTTAACTGATTAAGATTTTGGTTAATTGCTTGCCCTTATGGGCATTTTAAAGCTATCATATATTTATTGGGCATACAATAAAAGCAAACACAAAGGATAAGACTGGAATAAAATATTTTAGTTTATTTCTGTCAATAATCTAATTTAATTCATATGCAACTTTAATTGAATTTTTCCTTAAAAGTTCAGTTAGTGTCACAAACTATGAATTAAATAAATATTGACAGTAAAGTATTTTATTCCAAACTTTACTACGCTTGTATCTATTTCCATTGCATTCTCTAAAAGATATGACTCTTTTAAAATGCTCATAAAAGCAACATGAAAAAAAGAGAATTCACTCCATAAAAAATGAACATCCAGTCCTATGAAACAGTGACTATTCACTCCAATGAAAGAGTTATTCACTCTTACCAGGTGTAAAAAAAGCACTCCTTTAGCAAGATTAAATACTCACTCTTCCGAAAGATAGATTATTCACCCTTGTTTAGAATGAATATTCACTTCCCAGTAGTGAATATTCACTCTTTCAGAGAAAGAGTTAAGAATTTCACTTCTGCTCAGAGTGAATAGTCCCTTTAAAGATGTTGGGCATATTTTGACTCTGCAATAGAGCGAGTATTCCCTCCTCTGGAGTGAATAATCACCCCTTTTTATTTAGAGTGTATCTTAAGCTTCAGACATCATGCATTTAGATCTAAGTTTCCATTACTACAAATTTAAAAACAATACACATATAACAAGTTTTCAAAATTCCTGCTTCAGAATGACAAAACATTTATAAAATATAATTTATTAATAAATTTAATTCAAAAAGTCAATTAAATATAAGCCTCATTCGAAAAAATAAACTAAATTGATCACATACGCTGGTAAATCCATTTACTCGTCGCTTTCAAAAGAAAAAGAGTTCCCTCTGCTTGTAAAGTAAATATATTTCATTTTAAGCATCTATTTGTTTTTACACACAACTGAGTATTAACTTTTCTGATGCTTGTGCCAATAAAACAAAATTCTCATTTATTCCCAAACATTTTATCCATAAATCTACTGCGATGCGATTTTTCTCGGCTACTGTTAATTAAATTGAATAAAAAAAAAGGTAGATAGTGTTATACATTGAATATAGAAGTACTGTTAAGAAATGGTTATGGGATTAGGATTATATTTAACTTATTGGTATTTATATTGGCTTTATAACATATGCATTTCCATTTAGCTTTATTGGTTCAGTTATTTAGCATATTTGCTCTTTGCATATATTTACTTCCGAAATTAAAAAAATTATTTTCAATTTATTAACACGGATAACATGAATAAAAATGCTCTTTATGTTTCAGTCTGTAATGCACGATATAAACAAAATCTTCTTCTAGTTTCTGAGATTACACAGTACTGCGCAAATTAATATGAACAGAAAATAATTTTTTTTCACTTTTACATGTTGTCGCAGTTGGCAACATGCTTGTCAAAAGTAACGGCCTTTTTGTTTCACCATTGTGACATTTAGTGTGTAACAACGTACTGCAAGTTAGAACGTGTTGTTTTGGATATTAGTTAGAATTATTCTCTTTTTTTATTGTTATATTATGAGGCTATATCCAGACTGTTCTAATTTTCGTTTCCTTCTCATTTTAGAAGGTGGGTATTTCTCCAAAGAAGGACACAAAGATTCTTACTTTAACTGAAGACATTTTAATGACTCAAAGAGATGTTGCCTAAAAGTGTGTTTTGAGTTTAGGAGCTGTAAACAAGATTATTTTAAAACAAAAGAAGGACACGGGGGAGATTGAGGTGAATAGAAAAGAGAAATGTGGAAAGAAGAAGAAGACAACAAGAAGAGATGAAGATTTTTTAATAAGGGAAAGTAAACTAAATCATTGAAAAACAAGCCAAGAACTGTAGCAAGACACAGCTGGAGTTGTTATTAATAAATCAACTATTCGAAAAAGACGTATAGAAAATGGAAGAAAAAAAACAGTTATTGATCACTTCCATGAGTAAAAAAAGGTATATTTGGGCAAAAAAATATGTGAGCTCGACTGCTGAAGCTTGAATAAATGTGTTGTTCTCTGATGAACGCCATTTTTTGTTACAAGGACAGACAGAGATCTCGTTTTCTTAGAAAAAATGACAACGAAAAATTCATATTGCTCAAACAGTTAAACACCCGTTAAAGCAGATGTTT